>CAKXYN010000083.1:5000000-10000000 GCA_935064755.1 Tragelaphus eurycerus
TAAGACCTTTTATAAGAGCGGAGTGAATGGATAAATGAAGGGATAAGTGGGTGGATGAGCAGATGATCAGGTGATTGATGACTGGATGGATGGATGTTTGAAAGAAGGTTGACTGGTCTCTTTGGTTGTCCCAGTAGCCTCCAAGGCTATAGTCTAGCAGAGGAGAGTTGCTGGGAAGCCTGCTAAGGTGCATGCAGGAAGACACTGCATCTAATATCTAATCATTTCAGGTTGTTCCCAACATTAGTTACCAATGCATGGAGCTGAATCTCTACAAAATCCCTGACAACATCCCCATATCAACCAAGATGTTGGACCTGAGCTTTAACTACCTGAGACATTTAGGCAGCCATAACTTCTCCAGCTTCCCAGAACTGCAAGTGCTGGATCTATCCAGGTAATGCATGAGTTCTACCACTGTACAAAGAGAAATGTCCATGGTATTGTCATTTCATTCTCAAGTCAGAAAGCCTGATTCATGAGGTCTCCTTTTCATTCACTTAATTATTCACTCAACAGACATCTTACTTATTACATAACTTTGGGCAAACTATCTCCCTTCTTCAGGTCTCAGCTTTTTTATTTGTGAAAGCAGTTGTATGAGACAGTTTCTAAGGAAAATTCTATCTCTGATTTTCTCTTAAGTCAGGGGAGTAAATTGACTCAAACTCTTTAATCAGCAAATACTTATTGACTACTTGCTTCTCTATGTTGTTCACTCTGCTAGGAAACAAGGATATGTTGATATATAACACACAATCCTAGCTATTAAGGAGGGAGTATCTACTTAAAAGAATTAATATGTTAAACATGAGCATGGTGCTGGGCATATAGTAGGCATTCAATACATGTTACTTGATTCTGATTTTGGATTTTGAACCTGAGATAAAGATAGTAATATATAAGAGTAGGTGACAAGTTATTTGAAAACTAGAGGCAATACATTGTGCTGTACAGAAAAGGGGACTTCTATGTAGAGAGCCACCGGACTTCCCTGATGGCTCAGTGGGTAAAGAATCCACCTGCAATGCAGGAGAACTGGGTTCAACCCCTTGGTTGGGAATATTCCCTGTTGGGGGGCATGGCAACCCACTCCAGTATTCTTGCCTGGAGAATCTCCATGGTCAGAGGAGCCTGGTGGGCCATAATCCATGGGGTAGCAAAGAGCTGGACACAACTGAGTGACTAACACACATATGCAGTGAGTAATTAAGACAGAGTTCTTGAATGGAGTTGGATTCAGATAATGTCTAGAATATTGAAAGTGAGGTACAGGACAGGGAATTAGGAAGATACAAGAAAGAGAAAGATGCATGATCAAAGGAAAACATCTGCTGTAAGAATGAACAGTGACTAGTATTTTCTTTTCTGATACAACGAAGTGTATCATTCATTAGAACAGGTGAAGTTATTATCATCATTTTGGGGAAAACTGAATCTTATTCCTAAAATATTTTCATCATTGGGAACCTTATTTAGAAAAGTAATGCATAATCGACTATAATCTCTATAAGGGTTTGTGAAAAGTGGAGAGACATATGTGACATTTTATTATAGAAACTCTTAATGAAGGATACAAGGATAGTAGATATTTCTGTAGAAGAGTGATCATCTGATGTTTTATGCTCTAACTTAGATATTGATAGACTACAACAAAGGTAGGAACCAAGCATTTTGAAGGCAGTGACGTGGAGCCCTGTGGAAGTCAGAATACTTGAGCTGTATCCTCCTCCAACATTTACTGCCATGTGGCTGGAGGCTTGTCTCTACATTTGACCTGAGTCTCAGTTTCATATCTGTGAAACATAAATGATGAACCTTACACCACAGGGTTAACTGTGATACTGAGAGTAACATGTTATATATATTAAAAACCTTGCAAAGTGGACTTTATAAGTATCAAATACTATTATAGCGTTCCATTAGTTTCTAAATTTCAATTTTCTGAGTAAGAATTTTGTCAAGAACTGTACCAAATTGAGGTAGCCAGACCAATATTCTTTAATTTTAAAGAAAAATGGTTTCTCATCAGCGTCCCTTAAAATTGATCTTCGACCCATCATGTACCCAAGGAACTGCCCTCAGAAGCTTTAAATATATTCCTAGAGAGAGGCTAGTTCCCTCTCCTGGCTGGTTGGGAGGAGATGCTAGATTAAGATAAGGACAGATTATGGTGCAATAGACACTCTGCCTTTTCACCTCACTTCACAGTGTCTTCAGGTACCATCAATAACTCTACTTATTTTCAATGGATGCTTTCATGATCAACCAGCTAGCCTTTTGTCCCTATGGAAATCTACTGATACTTTTTTTTTCTTTTTGTAGATGAGCAAACAGAGGCTTGGAGAGTTTAAGTATATATTCACATGGCTTGTTGACAGCAGGCCAGAGATTCATATCCACATCTCCTGCTTCCAAGCTGTATGTTCCCTTCATCTTCATCCTCTGCTTCTCTAAAGTGATGTTGTTGTTGTTTGGTCACTAAGTCACCTGCAAGTTTTTATGACCCCACGGACTGCCAGGCTCCTCCGTCCATGGGATTTCCCAGGCAAGAAAATTGGAGTGGTTTGGTAGTTCCTTCTCCAGGGGCTCTTTCTGACCCAGGGATCAAACCCAGGTCTCATGCATTGGCAGGCACATTCTTTATCTTTGAGCCCCCTTATTATATGGGGAATTTTTCTTGAACAGTAAGGGTATCTGTGACATTTAGGTATAATTTCTATATCTTTAAAATTGGCATTCGGTGGTCATTTATCATGCCTAGCAATTAACAACTATCTATCTCATCTTGCCAGTTGGATATATAATCAAAATTATGTGTTTCAGGAAATGGCTAAAGTTGATCTGAGGTTCAGTCTTCAGGGGCCCCAATCATTCATATTTAACTGATTTTCCTCTGTTGGATGGACTGCCTCTGCTTAGCATGTGTGCCTAGTGTGATAAAGAAGATTGTCATGGGCTAGTGTTACAGTACCAAATTTGCGGGACTTCTTTGTTTCATCTGCCTTGCTGGATATTTTTGCTTATGCACCATTATATAGCACTGTTATATCTGTGTGGAGACCTAGATGACCCGGTTGATATTTCATTTTGGTTTCCTATTCAGCAGAAATATTATATAATCTGTATCTCTTTTTCTTATAGATGTGAAATTAAGATTATTGAAGACGACACATTTCAGGGCCTAAACCACCTCTCCACCTTGATACTGACGGGAAACCCTATCCAGAGTTTAGCCTGGGGAGCCTTTTCTGGGCTATCGAGTTTACAGAAGCTGGTGGCCGTGGAGACAAACCTAGTATCTCTAAATGACTTCCCCATTGGACATCTCAAAACCTTGAAAGAGCTTAATGTGGCTCACAATTTTATCCATTCCTTCAAGTTACCTGAGTATTTTTCTAACCTGCCCAACCTAGAGCACTTGGATCTTTCTAACAACAAAATCCAAAATATTTATTATGAAGATGTGAAAGTTCTACATCAAATGCCCCTGCTCAACCTCTCTTTAGATTTGTCCTTGAACCCTTTAGACTTTATTGAACCAGGTACCTTTAAAGAAATTAAGCTCAATGGATTGACTCTGCGAAGTAATTTTAACAGTTCACATGTCATGAAAACCTGTATTCAAGGTCTGGCTGGTTTAAAAATCAACCGGCTGGTTTTGGGAGAATTTAGAAATGAAAGGAAGTTGAAAAGATTTGACAGATCTTTCCTGGAGGGACTGTGCAACCTGACCATTGAACAATTCCGGATAGCATACTTGGACGAATTCTCAGGGGATGATACAGACTTATTTAATTGTTTGGCAAATGTTTCTATGATTTCTCTGTTGAGTTTATCTTTAGGAAGTCTACAAGCCCTTCTTAAAGATTTTAGATGGCAACACTTAGAAATTATTAACTGTGACTTGGATAACTTTCCTGCATTGAAGCTCAGTTCTCTCAAAAAGTTTGTTTTCACAGACAACAAAGATATAAGCAGTTTTACTGAGTTTCAGCTACCAAGCCTTCAGTATCTAGATCTCAAAAGAAATCACTTGAGTTTCAAGGGTTGCTGTTCTCACAATGATTTTGGGACAACCAACCTGAAGCATTTAGATCTGAGTTTCAATGATGTCATTACCTTAGGTTCAAACTTCATGGGCTTAGAGCAACTAGAACACCTGGATTTTCAGCATTCCACTCTGAAACAGATCAATGCTTTTTCAGCATTCCTATCACTCAGAAACCTCCGCTACCTTGATATTTCTTATACCAACATCCGGATTGTCTTCCATGGCATCTTTACTGGCTTAGTCAGTCTGCAAACCTTGAAAATGGCAGGCAACTCTTTTCAGAACAACTTGCTCCCTGACATCTTCACAGAGCTGACTAACTTAACCGTCTTGGACCTCTCTAAGTGTCAACTGGAACAGGTAGCCCAGACAGCATTTCACTCCCTCTCTAGCCTTCAGGTGCTGAATATGAGTCACAACAAACTCTTGTCATTGGATACATTTCTTTATGAACCACTCCACTCGCTCCAGATCCTAGACTGCAGTTTCAACCGCATCGTGGCCTCTAAGGAGCAAGAGCTACAGAGTTTGCCAAGGAACCTCACTTGGCTAAACCTTACTCAGAATGCATTTGCTTGTGTTTGTGAACATCAGAGTTTCCTGCAGTGGGTCAAGGACCAGAGGCAGCTCTTGGTAGGAGCTGAGCAAATGATGTGTGCAGAGCCTTCTGATATGAAGGACACGCCAGTGCTTAGTTTCAGGAATGCCACTTGTCAAATGAGCAAGATGATCATCAGCGTGTCGGTTGTCACTGTGCTCCTGGTATCTGTGGTAGGAGTCCTGGTCTATAAGTTCTATTTCCACCTGATGCTTCTTGCTGGCTGCAAAAAGTATGGCAGGGGTGAAAGCACCTATGATGCCTTTGTAATCTACTCGAGCCAGGATGAAGACTGGGTGCGGAATGAACTGGTAAAGAACTTGGAAGAGGGCGTGCCCCCCTTTCAGCTCTGCCTTCACTACAGGGACTTTATTCCCGGGGTGGCCATTGCCGCCAATATCATCCAGGAAGGTTTCCACAAAAGCCGTAAGGTTATTGTTGTGGTGTCCCAGCACTTCATCCAGAGCCGATGGTGTATCTTTGAGTATGAGATTGCCCAGACCTGGCAGTTTCTGAGCAGCCGTGCTGGCATCATCTTCATCGTCCTGCAGAAACTGGAGAAGTCTCTCCTGCGGCAGCAGGTGGAGCTCTATCGCCTTCTGAACAGGAACACCTACCTGGAGTGGGAGGACAGTGTCCTGGGGCGGCATGTCTTCTGGAGAAGACTCAGAAAAGCCTTGCTGGCTGGTAAACCCCAGAGTCCAGAAGGAACAGCAGATGCAGAAACCAACCCGCAGGAAGCGACAACCTCCACATGAGGAGGAGAATACCCTGATGTGCTCCTTGCCCAGCTGGATGCAGGGAGTGTTCAGTTAACAAGTAAATGCCGCCATGTACCAAGCATTGTGCTAAAGACCGGTGATTCAGTGGTACGCGAGACCTATAGGACTGCCAGCCTCGTGGAGCTTACAGTGTAGAGGGAATAAATACTGTACTAAAATACAGAACTTCCCGGGGGATGTTTCAACCAACTCAGCTAAGGAGTCCAGGGCAGGGAAAGTCAACTAAATTCTTACCCCATCAAACTGAATTAGAGCTAAGAGGCTGGGCCTCCGTGAGAGTAAAAAAGGACAGACTTCTTCTCCTGAGTCCTTCGAGTAGAAACCACCTCAGGTTATATATTTTAGCCATGTTAAAACAAGGTGTTTTGGGTCGTTTCGATTGATCTAGGTCTTGGCTCACTTTTCCTTTTCCTATCGGATATAGTTTAAATTCTACTTTCTGACCCAGAAGGCTCCTGATTCAGATTCCCCTCCACTTTATGTCAATTCACAAACGTCCTAGTTATCCCTCAGCATGTTCTATTTATTAACTATTAGGTCCTGATATATTTTTGTCTTTATAAATCCAGTTCTCATTTTCCACGTCTTCTCCATCAACCCATACCATAAATAAAACTGTTAGAGACATGCTGGACATATCCATATTTAATTACTATCTTTTGAGGAAATATGTAAAATAAAGTCAATCATTTTGTCACTTGATGTCATTCTGAAGTTATTACCTAGTAAGGTATGACTGTCCTGAAGGTAACATCAAAATAATTTGGTTGAAAGTGCCACCTATTGTAATAGAGGAAATAGGTCCAACTTCCTGGTCTCATAATGAGAAATTCAGGTTAGAGGCAGGGTAAGAGGTGGGGTGACCCTCAGAGGTCAGTTTTTCTCAATGACTCCAGAAACATGTGGGCTGATAGAGCTGGGGTGACCACATAATGAGAATTGCAGCAAAATTTTTCTTGTGTCACAAGTGAGTTTTATTTGATTGACCATTGAATTTTCAAGGTATTTTGAAATGGTTTGAGGTGGGGAGCCTGCCTTGTTCTTTCCTGTTGAGTGTCTCTCCATGACCACATTTAGGAAAAAGCAGATGTCATTTTTGAGAAAATAATGTCCCTGAGTTTACTGTGGGTCATGTTAAGGTGAATTCTTAGAAAAGCACACTCATCCAGCTTCGTCAGAATGGTGCAAAGAAAGGGCAAATAGGACATGTGGAAAATACAGTTGTCAAAACTGCAATATATGGCCACATGAGGAACGTGTTTGTGACTGAGTGTTCCAGAGTGTATCTTGGTTGGAGCACGGCAGTTGAACGTTGAAGTTGCTGAGCGTGCCTGAGTGTGTGTATAGGTCTCATGTGCCAGTGAAAGTGGGCACATGTGTTTGACCACACGCCTCTACGTGTTCCCGTTCATGTTTGTGTGATCGTATCTGCATGGAAGAAAGTGTGATTACATTGCAAGGGGAGTATTTGTACTGATGTAGGTGTCTCAGCTGTTTGACTTAGTCCTCACTCTGGTGTTGGCATGTGATTTCTTATATACAAATGTCTGTGTTAGATTCTCAGTATGCTTGAAGGCATGGGTTTTTATGTGTGTCTAGGCTATATGTAAGTGTGTATGTTCATATTTAAGTGTGCATTTTGTATCTGTGTGTTACTTCAAGCACATATATGACTCCAAGAAGGAAAATCAAAACCCAAGTGGAATATTTCCTGCATACAAGGCTGTCACTGGCCTTATTCCCAGTATTCCCCTCTCCCTACTTTGAATTGTGAAAACTTCAGGTGAGGTAGGCAAGAAAGGAAAGAAAGGATATGACAGAAACATAAGGGAAAGAAAGAGGAAATTTAGGCTTAGGACAGGTTCTTTGCAGCCATTTAAATTCTCTGGATTAAAGAGAGATGAAGGGTGGAATAGAAAGAAAAGAAAAATTAATACTAATGTCTCAAATTTGTATAATATCCTATATCTTAGAATATATTTACACAATTATAACCACATTTGAATTTCTTATGATGCAAGTGGGGTGGCAGATAAAGAAGTAGTTTCACCATTTTACTGGTGTAAAACCAGAAGTTCAAGAAAGTACATTTATTAGGCCACAGAGTAAAGTGGCAGGGCCTGAACTGGGCTTTCAGCTGACACTGGGCAGCTTACTTTCCACTGCTTCATGCTTTAAGCTCACAAAAGAGGAAGTGAAACTCCCGAACTTCTCTTTGTGGTTGATGGTAGTCAAGGGTTTTTCACTGAAACCATGAATCATTAGGTAAATACATATGCATACATACATTATATATATATACTGAGTGATTTATTTATAATACCTTTCTTTCCATAAAGGGCATGAGGGAAATTAAAAAAAAATACTATACGTGGACAAGTATAGTTAGTTGGAACTAGAAAATCTTGATGAAGAACAGAATAGGGAAAAAAAAAAGACACTTAGAGTAAACTTTAGCATGGTGGTGTCCTGCCCTGACTCCAAAGAGACTGCCTCTGCTGTTTGGGATAGCGGAGCTTTGGAGAAAGCCAAAACTCAACATCCCCACTCACCTTCTGGACCTTAGATTTACTTCCCTGAGAGTCTAGTTAATTCAAATATAAAAAGAGGGTAGACTATTACTTTGCAAAACTCTTATATTAAAAATAGTACTTGTTCAATACAAAAAGCACTTTCTAGGGGTGTACACCTCCAGGGGGCTTCTTAGGTGGTTCAGTGGTAAAGAAACTGCCAACAATGCCAGAGACGTGGGTTCAATCCCTGCGTTGGGAAGATCCCCTGGAGAAGGGAATGGCGACCCACTCCAGTATTCTTGCCTGGAAAATCCCATGGACAGAGGACTTGTTGGTCTCCAGTCCATGGGGTCGCAAAAGAGTCAGGCATGGCTTAGCAATTAAACAAGAGCAATCCTCTGGGACTTGATGAAGAGGCCACAGGGAGAAACACTGAGTGAGTGGTCTTCTCAGTTATACCATCTTACTGATTGGTGTTTTCCCAACCTGTGAGACCACAGGAGGACTGGAAGTGTAACTAGGCAGCTTTCCTCTGTCTCAGCCTCCACCCACAGGGTTCTCAGAACCCCTGCTTCCTTCTGGACTCTATACCCTCTCTAGACATCACCAGCAGGTTCTGGGGTGGTGGTGGTTGGGGGAAGTCCTCCAGGAACTCACAGGAACTCTTGCAAGAATGACTGGGATGAACAGCGTATCTCTTGATCTTTTTCTTCCCTAGCCCTGAGCTCAATGGCAGTCACATAACAGACGTATTACACCTTCTTATTTGAAGAACTGATGAATGAGCAAAGGATAATCTCTGCAGCAGATGACGGCCTCTGCTTTTCCCACTCAAGGCTGCCAGATCCCAGAGCACAGTCCTCTGTTGTCCATGCAGTCTCTGGGGCTCCAGAATGCCACTCCCCACCCCGCACGGATGTTCTCAATCACCTCCTCCACTTGGCTCCTTAACTCCAGATATTCCAAAAGACTTTGCAGAATGGGAGTAGAGAACTTCTCTAATAATAATTATTCTTTGTGGATATTTCTAAGCCCTATTCTGTTGTTTTATCTATGACATCAAATTTTGGGTCCCTACTATGTCTGTCCCTACTATGTCGATTAGATGGACACTAATAGTATCCGCATTGTTACCCATTAGGAGATGAAGGCTCTGTAACTAACTCAAGTCCCACAGGTAGAAAATGGCAGAGCTTGGATTTAAACACAACAGACCTCTCAGTCTATTCTTAGGACCACCTCTGTGTTCAGGTGGGACCTTCCCGGAACCTGCTGGTGATTTCCGAAAAAGTAGCAAGTCCAGAAGGAGGCTTGGGTTCTGACAATCCCACGGATGGAGACCAAGTAAGAAAGAAACTCCCTGATTAGAATTAGCTCACCTGCGGTTCCACTGGTTGGCCAGAGCTCAATACCAGAATCCAGATATGATGGTTAACCAAAGGGTGTGCGGTGAGCTGAAAAACGAGCTGTGCGAGAGACTTGAGGCAGTGCTTGAAGTCAACCGCTTCCTCCAACCATGATGGACCAAGCCTTTCCCACTTAGGCTATCTTTCCTGATGGAATGAATTCTTCTCCATGAGGCTCCCAGAACTTTAATGTATATAGGTCTTTTCAAATGGCCTTCCAGATAGGTGCAACTGCTTCTGTATTTATAACACTTCCCCACCAAGCTGTGTTCAGAGAGCCTCTCTGCCACAAGGTTTCGAATAAGGCTATTCCCTTCTGTCCCTTCATTAAATGGCAGGGATGTGTCACTGGAAATCAATGCAATAAGGAGACTGAGCTGGTATAGTCTGAGTACATCAACTTTAGCAATGCACCCTAGCACAGGATTTCAGTTGGCCTGTCAGGAGGAGGAGGAGCAACAGAGCATGCCCCTTGGACTAATTTTCCTAGTGGCACCGTGAGTCTCACTTCTTTTAGGTTGTTTAATAAGAGATGCAAATAACTGATAATTTGGACTTAGAAATTTCAGCCTAGTAACTAGTATATCAGTAATCTATTTTGCTAAATGAAGAATACAGATGCTATGAAAATCATGAGTGGCTAGAAAATTTGGCTTTCATTTTCTTCCAAGGGAATATTCTAGCCACTATTGCTAAATATGGGGGGGGGGGAGGTTTAAAAAAAAAAACTGTATGGACTTCTTTATGTGGTTACTAGTCTAACAGATGCATACAGACGGGTTTGAATCCTGGTCCTGCTGCACCTTTATGATATTATTTTGGACAAGTTTCTTAAACTCTCTAATTTCACTTTGTTTCCTTGAATAGGAAGGGTAAACCTCTCTGATACTCTAGGATGACTACAGAGATAAAATAGAGAGGGCAAGGGAGACGGGGCACAGCTCTAAATTTACCTGCTTGAAGGGGCTATCTTAAGAATGAGAAAGAGGACTTTTCTGGTGGTCCAGGTGTTAAGAATCCATCTGCTAATTCAGGGGACATGGGTTTAATACCTGGTCTAGGAAGATTCCACACGCTGTCGGGCAGCTAAGCCCATGTGCCACAACTCCTGGGCCCACAGGCCCCACAGCCATGAGCCACAACAAGAGAGCCGCCAGGATGAGAAGCCTGTGCACCAGAACTAGAGCGTAGCCCCATTCACTGCAACGAGAGAAAGGCTGCAGGCAGCAACTTAGACCCGGCACCACCAAAAATAAATACATAAACAACATTTGTTTTTAAGTGATAAAGATTCCAAGCCTGGCCTGAAGCTGACTTAGAAACCTGGAACTTTGAAAGTCTCTAGGAAGCTCATATTCAGGAATTCGACCTTCAGGGAGAGAGAATGGAAAGAGATGGTAGGATCCTCATTCTGAAAAACACACTGAATTATCATATACCACTGCTAGGATTTAAGAAGAGGCAAAAGCCAGACCCTGTTCATCTATAATGGAGCAGAATCCTGATTCAGTGGATGGTGAACTTCCTGGGGGAGCAGAAACCAAGATCTGGCCTGGGCTCGTCATTTACCTGTTGTGTGTTTCTGAGCAATTCATTCAAGTGTCTGAAAGCTCAGATTTCCATACATAAAATGAGGATGACACTATCTTCTTGGCAGACTTTACTGGGCTATTCAGTTCAGTTCAGTTGCTCAGTCGTGTCCGACTCTTTGTGATCCCATGGACTGCCGCACGCCAGGCCTCCCTGTCCATCATCAATACCTGGAGTTCACCCAAACCCATGTCCATTGAGTTGGTGATGTCATCCAACCTCTCTTCCTCTGTCGTCCCCTTCTCCTCCTGCCCTCAATCTTTCCCAGCATCAGGGTCTTTTCAAATGAGTCAGCTCTTCGCGTCAGGTGGCCAAAGTATTGGAGTTTCAGCTTCAACATCAGGACTTCCAGTGAACACCCAGGACTGATCTCCTTCAGAATGGATCTCCTTGCAGTCCAAGGGACTCAAGAGTCTTCTCCAACACCACAGTTCAAAAGCTATTATGACAATGCTAATAAAAATAACAATAGTTACCTCCAACTGAGCAATTATTTTGTGCAAGGGCCTTTTAGATACTATCTCATTTACTTTGTCATATCAATTAATTAGAAAGATACTAATTATTTCCACTCGATGGATATGAGTTTGAGTGAACTCTGGGAGTTGGTGATGGACAGGGAGGCCTGGCGTGCTGCAATTCATGGGGTCACAAAAAGTCAGACATGACTGAGCGACTGAACTGAACTGAATTATTTCCAACTGATAGATGAGAAGACTGACACTTCATTCTATCAAGTGCCCAAGGTCACCTGTTAATGAAGGGCAGTTCTGAGGTTAGGATCTAAGACTACTTCACACCATCGCCAGTACTCTATTCAACACTGTCCTATGCCACATACACCCTCCTCCCACAAAAGTGCATAAAACCTCCTACCTCATCATCACAATTTTGATTAGTATTGACTGAAAAGGATTATTACTATTGTCACTCATCCATGTTACTACTACAGCCATAGGACCTTCTCAAAAAGTAAATTAAAGACACACATGATGCCTCTTGGGCTACAGGATGCCTGGATGCTGAGAGCCTGAGGCCGACCGTGCTAGGACCACAGAGGGGAGAGAGAGGCTCTGCCCTCCTCTTTCAATAAAGCTATTGGACTAATTTTAAAAATAAAAAGGATACACATGATGACAAATTTTAAAAAATGGACTAATCAGGTCCACCAGACCATGCCTTTCCTGTAAACAACCCATTTAGGTTGCTGTATCATTTTTCTAGTCAGTCTGACTTCCTGATGGAAATCACGGACCTGTGACTGAGCACAGAAGTTATGGGGAAATTCCAAAGCTAAAGGCCTTCCAGATGGCTGGAATAAGATCACGCGCTCTGGGTTCCTTTATGGAACTCATGGAGGCTTTCAGTTCATACTGAAGCATGTGGAATAAACAGCTGATCAAAAGGAACCAAATATTTATGTTGAACATCAAGTACTCATATCTGATTGCTTCCGCTACTCTGTGAGTTAGGTACCAGTTTCCTCTCTGTAACAAAGAGGAAAGGCATGCCCAGAGAGGATGAGTAACATGTCCAAGGTCACACAGCTTCTATGCATTAATCCCAATAATAACTAATATTTGGAAAGTTAAACTTTTGGTATATTCCTGGGACTGTTCCAGTCTGTGTATTAATTCACTTAACTCTTAAATTAAATGGGCAAGTCCTAATAGTTTTGCCATTTTTCAGATGAAGAAACTGAGATCCAAAGTGAATCATCTAGTGGGAAGGAGGAAAATGAGGGTGCGAATCCAAGTTGGCTTGATTCCCAGGGCCGCATTCTTTCAATCAAGTAACAGCTATTACACCAGGGATATTCAGAGGGCTGATTGGAGAATAATTTAGACAAGGTCAGTACCTCCCATGCCATCTAGAAACTGTAAGTTTATAAGGCAGTGCCAGCTACTCTCCTTGATTTCTACAGAAATAGATATGATACCTCCTGGTGACAGTGCTAAGTGACAATTCTGAGTGTAAATGTGCTTTTGGCACAAATTGTCCTGTCCTAATAGTCTTGATTATAATTATAAAATAATGAGTTTCTGAAAGGCTGCAAGCAGTTCTGGGAATGGCAATAAGGGTTTAGAAACGACATGTTGTTTACGCGAGAAGTGTTTTGTTGAAAATTAAACCCATGTTTAGGAGAAAGGCTGGTGATGTATGCTCTTAAGAAACTATCTTGCTATGTAATTAAATCAAAACCAGTCAGTCGCCAATTTGAGCTCTTGTCTCACACTAACAGCATCCCATCTCCCATGAGCCACATTAAGACAGGACTGACCTGAAATAACCCTGCCTAGTTTTTATCCACTCCTCCCTCAAACACTGTGCCTCCACTGGGACTTCCCTATAGTTCAGGCAATAAAGAATCTGCCTGCAGTGCAGGAGACCTGGGTTTGAGCCCTGGGTCAGGAAGATGCCCTGGAGGAGGGCATGGCAACCCACTCCAGTATTCTTGCCTGGAGAATCCCATGGACAGAGGAGCCTGGCAGGTTACAGTCCATGGGGTCCCAAAGAGTCAGACATGACTGAGGGACTAAGGCAACTACCACTTCCCAGAGCCAGCTGGAGGCCGCAGTCCCCCGGCCCACTTTCTCTGTGGGACTTAGTCGCATCTTCTTTGTTAGACTCTTTCTTGGTATTCCCACTTCCTCAAAAATGAAGGAAATAGGAAACTTCCTATTTCCATATAATGCCTCTTAGGAGCCATTATATGGAAACAAGAAGTTTCCAATAAGGGAGGACTATATGGAAGAGTTTCAGAGACTCTGAACTTCTCTACAAAGTTCCCAGGCAAGCTTTATTTCTTAGACGAGTAACAGAAGTCTCTCTCCAAAGGTTAGACAAGCCTTGTCTGTTCCAAGATACTAAAGTTAGATTAAGCTACTCAATCCAACATGTCTTCTCGTGTCTCCAGGCTTCTCTCTTTCTCATCTGTTCTCTCTTCTTCTAGCCTCTTCCCCTGCCCTTCACCTGCACTCAGGCTGTTTTCACCAAGGACTCTGGGTAGCTTACACTTGAGGCGCTTGCAACAGAACTATTAAAAATGCAAATATCAAGATGATAAAGCTTACTGACTCTGACTTTTAAAACAGAGCTTGGCTTAAGAATCACTTGAGGCCTTTAATTATATATTTCTAGCTATTTTTCTAGCTTTGTTCATCATCCTTATTGCTGAAAATTCTGATTCAGTATCAGAGGTTGAGCCTAAGGAATCTGCATTTTGAAATATTCCCCCAGTGATTTTTAATGCACTGACAGATTTGAGAATCATAGTTACAATAGAAAATGGAGGATAATACCTTACATTTAGTATGATCACTAGTTTTGTCCTTGAGATTTATTGCTAAGATTCATAACAGCCAAGGCAAGGTCAACAGAGTGAAATATGTGATCCTTCTTGTTAAAGAAAACATCCCTATTGGTCAGTAAATTTCTCTGTCTTTCACACTATAAATTTGTCTCTTCTCAGTTCCCCCAGAGCAGGCTCACTGGGACACCAGCCTGGCCTGTTTGATTTTGAACTCACAACATCCATTCAGACATTGTGACTTCGGCAAGTTTTTCATTCTCCTAGTTCCTCCTTGTGTGTTGCCAATTTCCTTTCTTCATGCTCCAAGGTAGTCAAATCCTAGCATAAACTTATACCAGAAAAACGTCATGGTCTGCCCTGAACTCTGAGGCATCTCCTGCTAATTTTATTTTTCTGACTTTCCATTGCAAATAAATCAAAATAAAACTTGTCAGCTCCACTTTTACAAACTGACTGTTCAGCTTGCCATTAACTCTCAGATTCCAAAAAAAGGTTTTCTCTTTGAAACACCAGGATCTCCTGGGCAAAAACTTGCTGGGCCATTATCAACCTTCCCAGAATCCTCTTTCTGGTATTGTTGGGGGCAGGGGAGCAGTTGGCATTGAAGGTTGATATTCAATAGATTTGACCTTTACCCTTGCGATCCTGAATTTCTGGAGGGGTCTACTGCTCTCCAGAGGGAAATACTTGCTATAAAAACTTCCTTGAGAGGAGCAGTTTTGAGATTAAACGCCTAAATCGCTGACTGTTCAGCTCACGGCCTCATCCTGCTGAATACCTTCTACACATCATCTTTGGTTGGACTGACTGTAGTCTCAGTGTCTTGTCCAGGTCTGATATCCGAACACCACAAGAAGCAGGGGATGTTTTTGCTAGTTACAAGAATACTACATACTGAGATCAGATAAGCAAACAGAGACAGTTGCTGCATAGCTCAAAACTCCTCTCTGGACTCGAATTTCTTGCCTGTAAAATAGGACACATGGGCTGAATCAGCATTTACCAAAGCATGATATGTTGATGAAAAAAAAATATATATAGTTTTATGTAGATAACCGATGAATGTATTCACTCAATGATTATGCATATATTTTCATGGCTATTTTCTATTTGTAATAAGGTTGGTAAACAGTAAGGAATATGATCTCTTAACATATATATGTAAGTTTATAATGTGGGCCTTTTAAGGAAGAAAAACAAACAAACAGAACAGAATGAGTAATATAAGAGATATGCAGATGTGGGGAAAAACATTTCAAGTGCCAGGAAAATGATTGCCTATTGGCAAGCAATAAACCAAACGGCCGCTGAGAGTCAGGCCAGTTCTCTGACATCCTAGCATGCTCACTTCTCCAGGACTATTTCCTTATCTAGAAAATGCAGCGGTTGGAGTAAATGTCCTCTCCAACAACTCTATTCTGTGATTAGGGGTGTAACTCTATCATGCAGATGTTCCAGCTTCCTTAACATGTGATTCTGGCATTTCAAAACTCCTGACACTGTATAAAAATGGAACATAGTCATTAAGCAGCTTCATGTATGCATTTGTGTTTTTGTCCTCTCTCCCTCTTTTCTTGGACTTCCCTGGTGGCTCAGACGGTAAAGCGGCTATCTACAATGCGGGGGACCTGGGTTCCATCCCTGGGTCAGGAAGATCCGCTGGAGAAGGAAATGGCAATCCACTCCAGTACTATTGCCTGGAAAATCCCATGGACAGAGGAGCCTGGTAGGCTACACAGTCCATGGGGTCGCAAAGAGTCGGACACGACTGAGTGACTTCACTTTCCACTTTCACTTTCCCTCTTTTCTGGAAAAGATTCAGCTAGCAATCGGGCTGAGGGTTAGAGATCGATTAAGGAAACAGGGGTTAAGACAATGGGATGGCAAAGTGCCTCCTCCACTCTTGCTTAACAGTCACTGATCTCTTTGTGTCTTGGTCTCTGTTTCTTTGGAGGGTGGACGGTTTATGGACTCACTTCTATGACAGATATGAGAATCAAGATGAACAGAGGATTCAGGACATTTTCAGTTCAGTTCAGTCGCTCAGTCATTTTAGGGAAATACTAGTACATGGGAGCGGTATCATTCTGGATGCAGAACTTTTTGAAAGAAAGGCTCCTCTTCTGCCCAATTGTGTAACCCCTCAAATGCAGCTTACCTGTTGTCTTGTTTAGTCGCTAAGTTGTGTCTGACTCTTTTGTGACCCACCCCGGGAGGCAGCCTGCAAGGCTCCTCTGTCCATGGGATTCTCCACGCAAGAATACTGGAGTGAGTTGCCATTTCATTCTCCAGGCGATCTTCCCCACCTGGGGATCGAACCTATGTCTCCCGCATTGGTAGGTGGATTCTTTACCACTGAGCCACCAGAGAAGCCCTGACTTGCCTACACATTTAAAAGTCTTTTAAATTAATCCATGTCACCTTTGTAAGATTCTTCTAAATTTTAGCAATGTGGGTACTTGGCTATTATGAATTATCTTAAGGAGAAAACTACAGTGTGTCTAAACCCAAGCCCTTTCTTGCACTATAATGCTTGCAATTATCCTTTCCTTTCCCATACTTGACATTTAAAGTGATATCTCACAGGTTCCTAAGCAGTTAGCTGTGGGGGCACTGTCTGACCCCCGGTGCCTCTCACCATCTGTGAATTCTCGCCAGTTAAGAGTAAACACTCTGCATACATTTCACAATTGGCGACTGGTAATTGTGGAGGCCTTTGGCTCCTCTCTGCTTCCTGCTCTCTCTCTTAAAATGCCATCCGTGAGCATCCTTCTATCACGGTGGGGCTGCCATCATCCCTCAGCCATATGCCACCGCAAACAGCCACTGAAGATGTACTGGTCAGGCTGCCAGACCTCCCCGGCACTTCCCTTCTCAAACAGTGAGGTCAAGCCGTCCCCTTCCTGAGCCACGACATCCACCTTTAAACCATTCTTTTTCATTTGCCTGATGCAGGCCCCTGTCTTGGCCCTTCACTCTTTTCTGGCTCTCGAAAGAGTTTTGAAGAAAAGTTGTCCAATTATCTGGGGTTCAATTCTGATGGCATTCCAGCCTGTCTAAATGTCACCACAGTCCTTCTTGCTTTGCACCTTCTTCCTGGTGCTATGCTGGTTTCTACCTGGGAAATCATGTCTCCTCTCTGCCTTGAACTGACAATATTCCACCTTCCTTCATTTTTGATGTGCTTTCTTCCTTTGTTCTTTTCCTTGCCTTCTTTCTCTGATCTCCATTAACCACTTCTGCATGTGGTAACGCCAACTGCATTTCCCAAGAATGTGCCTTTTCTTCTTCTAAAAGAAAGAAGGGAATGCCAGCTTGGGAATCAGACAGATCTCTGCTCTGATACTGTTACAGTATCTGTCTTGCCTGCCTCAGCAGGAAAATGAGGAGACTAATAACTGCCTCTCAGATTTGCTGGCAGTTTAATTAACTGAAGTATAGCTCTTGCTCTTCTTTTTCTCCTTGAAAGTTTTCTCTTTTACTCATCCTTCCATCTAACACTCATGGAGAAGCTACATGATTGTTAGCACACTGCAGGACGCATGCGGGTACAGGAATGAACCACCAAGACATGCTCCCAACACTGCGGCATTCAGATTCATTTTGGTGAGGGAGATGCGTAATAATAGCAATAGATGATTCACACGCACACAGACTTATGCCAACATTGAACCGGGTTGTTCTGCTTAGAAGCAGTCAAGGAAGGCTTTACAGAAGAGGTGCTGTTTGAGCTGGAAACTTTAAAAGAAGAGCTCTGCAGGTGGAGCCTGGTGAAGATGACAGAGGGGAATTAGATAAGAGAAAAGCATGAAGGCAAAGCTTAAATCTGGGAAACAGCAGGTAGAAGAACACAGCTATAGCGCCAAGTGAAGGAAAGGAAATAGTAGGACTTGTTCATTGTGTGGAGGCCCAGAGTTAATCAGCAGCAGCAGACCATGGCAAAGGTATTAACCATTAGCTTCATTAACCACCTCTCGGTTAAGGACAATGTATTAAATGAGCTAATACAAGCAAAGAGCGAGGAACTTAATCACTCAAAAATACTAAGTTTTGGTGTCTGCTTTTGTTAAGAGACAGGGAGAATACAAACAGATTGAAAGCCCCAGTAATTTAGTGATAAATTCACTGGATTGTGGTTCCTGGAGTTTAGAAGGCCCGGGTTCTCCTCCTGATGTTGCTATAAACTTATCGTGTGACACTGTGAAGTTAAAATTTAGACTCGAGGTAATGTGACCTGTTCTTTGGTTTGCTTTAAGTACTTTCCGGGAATTGGCATGACCCCACCCTCCCTTTCAAGAAACAAGAGGACATTCTGGAATGTTGCAACATTGGGCAAGTCACCGTTGTAAAGGGAGTGTGTCACTGGCTGTAAAATTGTTTTCAATTGTATAACACGGTTATGTAATCTTTCCTTCCCCTATTTTTATGGTGAAGAGTCAAAGATTCATGACGAGGCAGTTTTGCTTCTCTGGGAGACAATCCAGTTGAAAATAAGCCCATCACCTAGAAATGGGCAGCAACCAGAGAAACACTTATTGACTGCAAAGTGTTATCGTGGAGGGTGGAAAGGTACACAGAGAAGAGACAGCTGACTCATGTCCTCAAGGAGATGCCAGTGGGGCGGTAGAGACAGACTGTGAAACACCAGAACAGAAAAGTCTTCTGAAGAGCCCTTCTGTGCGACAGGGCCCATGATGAGCACGGCAGACTTGGGTGTGGGCTCTCCGGCCTCTCTTTGTGGCCTCCTCTTCTGATGTCGCAGGAACACTGAGAGGCGTGGCCTAGATTTACGTCAGAGCTGCCTGACCCCACGGCATGGTGTTGACTGTGCATGAAGGAGACACTGCTGCTGTCGTGGGGGCTGTGGCAGTCGTACAACGATAGGAATGCTGCCACTACTGACAATCATTCAAAGGACAGAGGTGGAGGGAGGGGGGAAACACGTGAGGGCGGATTAACGGAAGCGATTCTACTTCAATCTGTTTTATGTTTGGGGGTCTTGTTAAAAGTTTTAGCTTTTTTTTTTTTCTTCCTTCTCTCCTCCTCCCTCTCTCTTTCATGTTCTTTCTTCTCAGCTCTAAAACTTTTGTTCAACAATCTATCTAGTGCAGAAATTCCTTCCTCTACCCTAAAATAAGAATAAAAATCACACTAATTTTTTTCTCTTCATTTTATTAAATTTTTTTAAAATTTTGTATTGGAGTAGGAGCTTCCCAGGTGGTGCTAGTGGTAAAGAACCCACCTGCCAATGCAAGGGATGTAAGAGCTGTGGGTTTGATCCCTAGGATGGGAAGATTCCCCTGGAGGGGGGCATGGCAACCCACTCCAATATTCTTGCCTGGGGGATCCCATGGACAGAGGAGCCTGGAGGGCTATAGTCCGCAGGGTCACAGAGAGTAAATATGACTGAAGTGACTAAGCATGCATAGCCAGTTAACAATGCTGTGATAGCGGACAGCAGAGAGACTCAGCCACACATATCCATGCACGCATTCTCACTCAAAATCCCCTCCCATCCAGGCTGCCGCATAATATTAAGGAGAGTTCCCTGTGCTATATACACTAGGTCCCTGTTAGAACCACACTAATTTTTTTTTTTAAACTTAATTCCACTTAGACTAACAAAGCAGGAACTGAGTAGTTACCATGTGCCAGGGACTATGCTGGGTGTTTTACACGCACCATGACATTCATTTGATGTTCCCAACGACCCTCTGACGTAGGTGGTTTCATAATCCTCATTGTGCAGAGAGGAAACTGAGGGTTACAGAGACAAAACTGATTCTTCCAAGTCATGTAGCTTGTGAATTACAGCTAGTAAGTGGTAAGGCTGGAATCACGTGTGCCTGATCACCAAGACTGGGCTCTCAAATCCATTTCTCAAATATCTATTATTCATGGTTGCTCAGATTATGCTCAAAACTGCAATGATGGGGTTGATTATTCCCCCAAGTGTCTCATTTCATTGTTTGACAACTCTGTTGACAGATATATAAATAGAAATATTTAAATTGAGCCCAAATCCACTTCCCTATGCATAAGACTATGTTCATCATTTTCACCTGTGATATGGAAAAAAATGGTGAGAGTTGGTGCTTTATAGGAACTGGGGTATGAAATAAAGTCTTGTCCAGAAGGGCACGTGGAGCGAGACCCTGCCCTTTGCTCAACAGGATCTCCTGGCTGGCCTGGAACAGAACGACTTTGTCCGGGGGCACGGACAACATTCTGGGAGAAGCGTCATGCAGAGCCTTTTTCTAGCTTGCCTGTTTGGCCTTCTCCAAGACACTGACTGAGGTCTCCAGGTGGTAGGAGAGGCTGAATAATGGATGCAGAGGTTCTCTCCTCTGCCACCTCCATGAAGAATGTTATTCGTCTATGTTGCTCACCAGTCTCTCTCCAGTACACTGGGCTACTTACCATAACGTGTTCACATGAACTGGGCTGATGCCTGTTGGGCACTCAGCAGTGCCCAGCACTGGTTCCTGCAGTTGCGCACGTGGTCAGTTGCAGTAACTCGCTGTTAAGTGAACACTGAACGTGGCCTCGGCACACAATTGAATGTAGTTCTGACAGGTGTGAATACTGGAGAAGGCTACTGAGAGTCTTTGTCGGGTAGCCTTCTAGTCCCCCATAGCCAGGATGGCAGAATAGACATAATTCCACAATTCTGTGCTTACTCATTCGAAAACCTTTACTGAACTCACACTACCTGCTAGGCCCTGAAGGGGAGTGATATAAAAACCCAAATAAAAGTATGACACCCACAGCCAGGAGGGCCAAGGTCTAGCAGAGTAGAGGGGAAGCAGAGCCTGATGGGCATATTCCTAAAGGTGCCCACAGAGTGCTGTGGGTCAGCGGGCAGCCAGCGGAGAACGAAGGCTTACCTTTGTGGAGAACTTCCTCTATGCCTGGCATTCTTTAACAGCCTGCAGTGAAGCTACTCATTTACTTTGCACTCAAGTCGCATTCGGAGAAGGCAATGGCACCCCACTCCAGTACTCTTGCCTGGAAAATTTCATGGATGGAGGAGCCTGGTAGGCTGCAGTCCATGGGGTTGCTAGGAGTCGGAGGCGACTGAGTGACTTCACTTTCACTTTCATTCATTGGAGAAGGAAATGGCAACCCACTCCAGTGTTATTGCCTGGAGAATCCCAGGGACAGGGGAGCCTGGTGGGCTGCCGTCTATGGGGTCGCATAGAGTCCGACATGACTGAAGCGACTTAGCAGCAGCAGCAGCAAGTCTCATTACACACATAGGAAAGTAAGTCACGGAGCATCTAACAACTCTGCCCCAGATCATGGCAGATCCAGAGACCACAGGAAAGCAATCTGAACTAGTCTGGATCTAGAGAGTAGTTCTCATCATGCCTCTATTCACCACTAGAAGACAGGATAGAATAGAATACAGTTTAGAAAACGTTTTCTGGATGTCTGCCATGTCTGTTACAGCTAGGGGTGAGAACAATGCACAAAAGCACTACTCTCAAACTGTCCGAGTTGCTGATTTAGTTGAGAGAGAGAGAGAGTTGTGAACTTGTGGGTTACACTGTAGCGTGATACACATAATGCAGATTAGTGATTAACAGTGGGTGGCTTGGTCTCCTGTATAGCACGGGAAATCCTACTTAATGCTTCTATCGTGACCTAAATGGGAAGGAAATCCAAGAAAGTGTGGATGTACATATATGCATAACTGACTCATTTTGCTCTACAGCAGAAAATAACACAGCATTGTAAAGGAATTATGCCCCAATTAAAAAAAAAATCCAGTGTTTTCAAGATGTCAATTCTCCCCATAATAATCTATAAATCCAATATATTTGCAAATAAAATCACAGCAGAGAGAAAAAAAAAAAAGTGGGTGGTTTGGTGACAGACAGACCTAAATCCACCACGTAGAAGCTGTGTGACCTGGGGCAGGTTACAGAACTCCTCTGTTGCTAAGTCTCAGCATCTGGCTTGGGAAATGAAGATAGTGAAACTATTTGCCTCAGAGAATTACAATGGGATAAAATAGACAGATATAATGAAGAGAAAGTAATTAGCACACCCTCACATAGTAAGTCTCCAATATGCAGTGAAAGTGAAAGTGTTAGTCCCTCCGTCCTGTCTGACTCTTTGTGACCCTGTGGACTGTAGCCCACCAGGCAGGCTCCTCTGTCCATGGGATTCTCCAGGCAAGAATACTGGAGTGGGTAGCCATTCCCTTCTCCAGGGGATCATCCCAACCCAGGAATCAAACCCAGGTATTCTGCGTTTCAGGCAGATATTTTACCATCTGAGCCACCAGGGAAGCCCATCAATACATGATACCTATTATTATAATTATTTCTAATGATAAAAATATGGATTAAAAAAAAAAAGAGAGAAAGCTGGAACGGTTGCAGGGGACCAGATCTGAAGGACCTGAAATTGCTTAAGATACTGGGAAATGGTGAGACTCTGTACTCCAGGAAGGGATAAGCTCAGACACGAGCTTTAGTTCTGCCAACTCTGGGGGTGGTATGGCAGATGGGCTGAAAGGCAAAAGATGGAAGTCAAAGACCAGTTCAGAGAACATGAAGGTCCTAACCCCAACTGCTCTGATGCATGTCAAAGACAATCCTGGTCGTGTAACAGAAGAAACAAAAAGTTTAGGAGCCACAGAACCCTTGGCCCCTTTGAGCTCCATCTCACAAAGCACAGAGGGGTACCATCAGGGCCAGAAACACAGACCGCTCTTTCGGGGAGAAGGCAGCAGCAGTGATGTCTCCTGTGGTCTGACCTGCCAGTGTAGGCCCTACTCACTCAGCTCAGCAGCCAAGCGCTAGATACATAGAGGGCAACGGTGACAACAGGCAGACGGTAATTTAATTTGAGCAAAGGCCCCAAGTGGAAGAGACGGGAGGCCTTTCTGAATGTAAAAGTAACATGCCCAACTTTATTTTTATTATTATTTTTGTATCCCACTGCAAAGGCTCAGTCTTGTCACGGCTCTGGTTGCATTTGGCCAAACACTAGAGACACAATCTAGGTCAGTGGTTACAAAAGGAAAGAAACTTTTCAGAAAAAAAGAAAACGTATATATAGGCCTCTTAGTCCCTTGGAGGGTTGCAAAGAGGAAGGTAGGATTGTGGGTAATCCCCTCGCTATCATTTACTTCCTATGAGCTGACATGTCATTCTCTCCCAGATCCCTGAAACTCACTGCAGAATATATTAGCCAGCGGACAATGGGAGAGGTCAGCTTAGACTGTAATAAGCACTGGAACAGGCTCCTCTGTGTACGTGTGTGTTTCTGTCTTTTTTCCTTCCTCTCTCCTTTTTTAGTCTACACGGTCTTCCTTGGCAAATGACTGTTTGTCACCTTTTTCTTTGCTTGTCTGGATTTCCATCATATGGTTCAAAGCTCCTGGGATTTAGAGACAGGCCAGCCTGGGTGTGAATCCTGAATTTTACCACTATGTGCCTACATGACCTTGAAACAGTCACCTTGTCTTCCTTAAGCTCAGTGTTTCCGTGTAAGGTGAGGATACGGCTTACGAGGTAGCACAGTGGTAAACAATCCGCCTACAAGTGAAGGAGATGCAAGAGGTGTGGGCTCTTTACCCCTAGCACCACCACAACGGGCAGCACTAAGGGTAAAGAACCTGTCTGCCAATGCAGGAGATATAAGAGACAAGGGTTCAATCCCTGGGTGGGAACACCCCTGGAGAAGGCAATGGCAATCCACTCCAATATTCTTGCCTGGAGAATCCCATGGACAGAGGAGCCTGTTGGGCTACAGTTCATGGAAGTCACAAAGAGTCGGACTCAGCAACTGAGCACACAGCACGTAGGGTGATTCTGATAACCCTTATCAGAGAAGCACGACAGAACCCATTCACCCACCTCACAACACAGAAAGGAAACAGAATTTCACAGCACATTTGCAGTCTCCTCTTCCTCTAAGAGGAGCTGAAGCATCTCCTATATGTTGGGGTCAAATATTCCCACATCTGAAGGATAAAATTTGGTTACCATGCTGTTCTGTGCTCAGTTTTTCAGTTGTGTCTGACTCTGTGACCCCTTGGACCGTAGCCTGCCAGGCTCCTCTGTCCATGGGGATTCTCCAGGCAAGAATACTGGAGTGGATTGCCCTGCTCTCCTCCAGGGGATCTTCCCAACCCAGGGATTGAATCAAGGTTATCCACATAGAAAGTGGATTCTTTACCATCTGAGCCACCAGAGAAACCCTCAAATTTAGTTATTACCCTAGAATAATCAGGAACAAAAAGTACCATTTTCTCTCTTACAGTGTCTATTTTTCACTTGCACATACATTGTACCAATTTTCCCAGCCTGGTTTCTGTTTTGGTGTCATCCTGGAAGCCAGCACTCAGTGAGTGATCTCCACAGCCCAGGTGCTGTGTGAATTCCTTGGCCTGTGTTGCTTCTCAGAGTCCTGCTGACTTTCTCCAAGAAGCATTAGTATTATCCTCACTTTACAGATGAAACTGCAACACAGAAGTTAATTAACTGGCCTAGGATCCCACGGCTAGTAAATGGTCAAGCCAGAGTTTAAAGCCTGAGGTGTTTATTCCAGAAGGTAGCAGCATAAATATTGAATATCAGTTGTCCAATTCCAGTTTTAAAATGCAACTTCATATGTGATACCTAGCCAATTTCCAATGCCTTACTTTTCCTAAGACAGTCAAAATCTTCTTCCAAATTGTTTTATTATTTCAATAAAATCACCTTGTTTCTACAAGTGTATTTGTGTGTGTGTGATTTGGGGAAAGGCACATTCATTAAAGGGCTTCCCAGGTGGTGCTACAAAGCATCACTACAAACAAAGCTAGTGGAGGCGATGGAATTCCAGCTGACCTATTTCAAATCCTAAAAGATGATGCTGTTAAAGTGCTGTACTCAATTTGCCAGCAAAGTTGGAAAACTCAGCAGAGACCACATATCTACTTTTGCTTTATTGACTATGCCAAAGCCTTTGACGGTGTGGATCACAATAAACTGTAGAAAATTCTTAAAGATATGGGAATACCAGACCACCTTACTTGCTTCCTAAGAAACCTGTATATGAGTCAAGAAGCAACAGTTAGAATCGGAAGTAGAAAAACAGACTGGCTCCAAATTGGGAAAGGAGTACAGCAGGCTGTATATTGTCACCCTGCTTACTTAATTTATATGCAGAATACATCATGAGAAATGCCAGGCTGGATGAATCATAAGCTAAAATCAACATTGCTGGGAGAAATATCAATAACCTCAGATAAACAGATGACACCACTCTTATGGAAGAAACAGAAGAGGAACTAAAGAGTCTCTTGATGAAAGTGAAAGGGGAGAGTGAAAAAGCTGGCTTAAAACTCAACATTCAATGAATCGTGGCATCCATTCCTATCACTTCACGGTACATAGATGGGGAAACAATAGAAACAGTGACAGACATTATTTATTCTTGGGCTCCAATATTACTCCAGTTGGTGACTGCAGCCATGAAATTAAAAGATGCTTACTTCTTGGAAGAAAAGCTATGACCAACCTAGACAGCATATTTAAAAGCAGAGACATTATTTTGCCAACAAAGGTCCATCTAGTCAAAGTTATGGTTTTTCCAGTAGTCATGTATGAATGTGAGAGTTGGACCATTAAGAAGGCTGAGTGCCAAAGAATTGATGCTTTTGAACTGTGGTGTTGGAGAAGACTCTTGAGAGTCCCTTGGACTGCAAAGAGACCAAACAAGTCAATCCTAAAGGAAACCAACCCGGAATATTCATTGAAGGACTGATGCTGAAGCTCCAATAATTTCGCCACCTGATGTGAAGAGCCAACCCTTTAGAAAAGACCCTGATGCTGGGAAAGATCGAAGGCAGGAAGAGAAGAGGAAGACAGAGGTAGAGATGGTTGGTTGGATCGCTGACTCAATGGACATGAGTTTGAGCAAGCTTGGGGAGATGGTGAAGAATAGGGAAGCTTGGTGTGCTGCAGTCCGTGGGGTCGCAAAGAGCGGGACACAACTGAGTGACCGAACAGCAACAGTTGTCACTAGGGGTAAAGAATCTGCCTGCCAATGCAGGAAACATAAGAAACAAGGGTTCAACCCCTGGGTTGGGAGCATCAGCTGGAGGAGGGCAAGGCTAACCACTCCCATATCCTTGTCTGGAGAATCCCATGGACAGTGGAGCCTGGAGACTGACAATCAATGGGACTGCAGAATCAGACATGACTGAAGTGATTTAGCATGTCACTTAGCCAATTCATTGGAAAAGGCCCTGATGCTGAAAAAGACTGAGGGCAGGAGGAGAATGAGAAGACAGAGGATGAGATGGTTGGATGGCATCACTGACTCAATGGACATGAGTTTGAGCCAACTCCGGGAAATAGTGAAGGACTCGAGCCTGGTGTACTGCAAATCATGGGGTCATAAAGAATCAGACACAATTGGGCTACTAAACAACAACAACAACATTCATTAAAAAAAAATTAAAAACAATATGTTTGTCCTTTCCTATTGTATAACTGAGATCATACCTCTTCCCACCCAGGTGGAGAATATTCGTTGGTGTGCTGATGAAAGTTTAACCACCAGCTCTCTGGAGACAGGGGTGAGGAAGAGAAAGCCTTGATGCTGTGATTGCCAATTTCTGCAGTGTAAATATTTCCACCATGACTGTTTTCAAAATACTAATATGAAGTTACTAAGCATGTAATTGAGTAGAGATGCTTATAATCAGCTCTCAGTAGTTAAATGATCAGAAGTGGTAGCATTTTTTCTATACACTTTAAAATACTTAACTATTCTTGCACACACACAAATCACATCAATTTGCCAGGTCCAATTGTGACTGAGTAAAATCATGTGTGTGTGCTAAATTGCTTCAGTCGTGTCTGACTCTTTGTGACCCCATGGACTGTACACCAGACTCCTCTGTCCATGGGATTCTTCAGGCAAGAATACTGGAGTGGGCTGCCATGCCTTCCTTCAAGGGATCTTTCCAATCCAGGGATTGAACCCACATCTCTTATGTCTCCTGAATTGGCAGGCGGGTTCTTTACCACTAGTATCACCTGGGAAGCACAAGTAAAATCATAGAAACCAATATTTATGGACTGATCTCAGTGTTCCAGGGAGTATGTAAATCATTTGATACAGCTTAACATTACCATTGGTTGTATTTTAACATCAAAGACTATGTGAACTACAGTTTCCAAGCTTGCAATGCTCTTCTCCACTGACCAGTTTTTAACCCAACAATCGTGATGGAGGCAGGTTGAAATATGGGAGAAAGAGTGTTTCTGGACATACACACACCTCAATTCTAGAATTCTAGTCCTAATAGAGGTGTGATCTCAGCCAAGACACGCAGTCTCTGCTGGATCTGGACTATACCGCTACCGCTAAACATGCTGACGACACAGGGCTGTTGGGAGAATTAAACGACAGACCATATGCAAAATCCTGGGCACATTGCAAATGATCCATAAATGTTAGCTACCGTCTCTCGCTCCTTTCATGAATCATTTATATTTTCTCAATCCACATTGCCTCCTTTGTTATGCTCAGCTTATCTCCACTGCTCTTTGCTTGGCGCCCGAGCGCCTTGTTTCCTATGTGCATTACATGGCCCCTACTCTGAGTTGTGATTTCTCTGTATCTGTACAAGTCTATTTTCAAGGTTTCCTTTCTAAGCCTCTTAGCTTTGCTGGTTGCGTTCCTCCTTTTTCCCCTCAGGCTGTCACTTCCTCAAGTTGTGCGTTTCTTCTTCTGCTGGGGTGTGTGCTCCATCGCTGTGGGACTCTTGGTCTCAACTTTTTGCTTTTTCTCGATTAATTTCTCACAAAACCCCTCCCTATTTCTCCTCTGTGGATTTCACACAAAGCCGCCTCTACTGATGTACGTTCTGTTTGCTTCTCTCTACAGGAGCAGCCCCGCCTGTGCTCTCTGTGTTTTGTATCTTGCACCTCCCTTGCTCCTGCCTACATTTTCCTTCCACTCTCAAGGGCTTCCACTACCTTAGCTTGAAATCCATTGTCTTTATTTTCTCCATTTCTTCCCCAAAGACCCTCAAATTCTTGTTCTATCAGCATATTATTTGCCTTCCCTTTCATTTTTTCCTGAAACTCCTCTAGGTGGGTAGTTTCCCTTTACACAGTGCAATGGACTTGGGGTAATTTGCATTGATTTATCTGTTTGTGCCATAAGGGTAACACTGGTTTTGGGGGCTGAGTAGCTGGGTTCTCATCTCTAACTTGTAGGGAGAAATACTTCTGTTTCTATATTGAGACATCTTTAATAAATTCCTGCGCAGAATGACAGTTTAGGGTCGCAAAAAGAACGTAAACCTGGACCTAATTGTAAATTCAACTTGTCATAGCCATCGTGATTCTGAGAAAAGGCATTCACCTCCCCAGGGCCCTTTCTCTCCATCAATGAAATGGGGAGCAGCACAGTGCAGGGTCTAAGAATGAAGCTTTGGAGACTGACATATCAATGCTCAATTACCGGTTCATCTTACAAGCTATGCAGTCTTAGGTCACCCACTTGCTCACGTTGACAAGCATCTCTTCTTCTATGAAGCAGGTAAATCTCAAAATTGAAGGGAGGACTTAATAAAATCATGTGTATAAAATACTCAACCTATTGTCTTTACCATCATAAACATTCAGCCCCGGGATTCATTGTTATTAGAACACCTACCTTTCTCAGAAGTGACATGGCCTCTTACATGTGTCAGATTTGGCTTTTACTGTTCCCTCCACCTGGAATGTTCTTTTACTTAACTCCAAAAAGTGTTTCCCATGCATCTTTTTTTTTTTCTTGCATCTTTTGCAAAGCTTTCTCCAAGCACCCCATTGCGCTACATACACCCAGTCATTCCCCACCATCTATTCTCAGAGGACTCTGTCCATGCTCTTTGTAGTTCTAATCACCTTATTTTGTAGCTGTCAGTTTACTTATAGGCATATTTCTTACACATTTTTATAGACTTTGAATTTCTAGAAAGCTAGACTATGCCTTTTTTTTTCTTGGTTTCTCAGCATCAGAAGTGAAAAAGTGTTAGTCACTCAGTTGTGTCTGACTCTTTGAGACTCCATGGACTGTAGCCTGCCAGGATCTTCTGTCCATGAGATTCTCCAGGCAAGAATACCTTAATGGGTAGCCATTTCCTCCTCCAGGGTATCTTCTTGACCCAGGGATTGAACATGGGCCTCCTGCATTGCAGGCCGATTATGTACTGTCTGAGCCACCAGACACTATGCTTAACAACTAGTAGGTGCTCAATATGTATTTGTAAATAACTGGGAGAATGGATATGGACAGATGGTAGGTGTTCACTCTACATTTGTGATGGATACATGAATGAAGGCAAAGACCCAGTGTCTGGAATTGGCTCTAAGGCCGGGTTATATACAAAGGACATGAAGGCTTCAACTCCAGTGTGTAGGACCAGGTCAGACTGCCCAACAGGCTGACTGCCTTACTTCTAAGACCCTGAGCTGCTGGCTGTATCCTTTCTCGTCTCTATAGGCCAGGCACAAGACTTATTCCCAAGTGTGCAGTAGGTTGTAGCCTGGAAATAGGGTTAAACGGCCCCAGCCTAGAAGATAAGAGCAATTTAGAGCAGGAAGACAAACAAGTCAGCAGAGTAATCTGGTTTATTTGGCTCTTTGAAGTAGTAATTCCAAGACAATTTGGAGTTTTGACACCTTATCATCTTTCATTTTGTTTCCTTATATGTGTTCTTATTTTTTCATGCTTATACTTATGAAAATAACACAGGGGAAAAATACTAAACTATAATGGGATTTACTTAAATGAAAGTGAACTAAAATTACAATGCTAGCCATCCTCCATTCTATTTTGCTGGTGCTCAGTTGCTCAGTTGGTGTCTGACTCTGCAACCTCAGGGACTACAGCCCGCCAGGCTCCTCTGTTCATGGAATTTTCCGTGAATACTGGAGTGGGTTTGCCATTCCCTCCTCCAGGGGATCTCCCCAACCCAGGGATCAAACCCACGTCTCCTTCCTTGGAAGCTGGTTCTTTACCTGTGAGTCACCTGCGAAGCTCCCCTCCTATTCTACGCTGAAGCTTTTATGAAGAAGATCATTATCTTTCTATGATGTATCAAACCTTCACTACATGGGTTATGTTTCTGGAAGCATGATTTCAGCTATGAGACAGAACAGATCAGCTTTTCATTTAATAAGTGTTTACAGACCACCCGGTAAGATGCAGTCCCCCTTGTGACCCATCAAAAAATTAAGAAAAACAAAACCTGATGACTCAGAAGACAGTCCTGAAAAGAGAAGCTAAGAACTTTGAATTTAAGTTCCACCCATGTGATTCCTTCCCTTGTGGGCTGTCTAATCCAGAACATGTCACATGGACGCTTGAGTGTCAGTTTCTGCCTCTCAAAAATAGGCATGATAAGAATTGTCTCCTCTCTAAACAATTCTCAGCTTCGCACAGAGTTATTGTAAAGATCAAGTGAAATAGTATTTTAAAGGGCCTTGAAAACTAAAAAATGTTAAGAAATTACAAAAAATGGCATTAAGAGTTTGACCTTTTGGCTTGTTTGTTTCCCAGTGAAGAATATAAGCTTTAATCTGAGGAAACTGATGCAAACCAAATGTGAGACTCAAATGGAAACTGATAATATGAACTCAAAGATGATCCTCCAGGGTCTGACTCGGGTACAAATTACCTGTGTAATTATAGTCAGTTCATCTCCCCTGTCTGCCTCAATTTCCTTATCTTGTAAAATGAGGTGGCCAGATCAGATGAGTTCTAAACACCCCTCTAGTTCTGACAATGTTCTGTGGTTCCTTGAGATAACTGAACTTGATGATAAGTTATGTTTATAGCTCTAACCACCTGGGCAGGAAACGGACAGAGCAAGATTGCATTCTTTAAGCCTAGATACACAGCAGATAGATGGAAGATTAGGGAAGGTAGAGATGTTCTAATTCTAATGTCAGAAGAAGCTATTATGACCACTGAGGCCCTAGGCATATCAGGGTCGCTTCTTCAATTAAAAAAAAAAAAAAAAGCTTATTTTGTGACTGTCTTGATACAAACATGGACATAATTGAAGATTAATCACAATTTTTTTTCTTTTAAGTAAAATTTTATGTGCTCTATAAAATTATCCCAGACCATAAGCACTAGTCTTAACGTGTCTAATGGATAAATCGGCCCTGCTAAGTTCTCCTAAAAGTGGTGGCACATTTTACTTAGACAGCATTGAGCCTGCCAGCCAGTTGGATCTTACCTCCCTTCCAGAGCAGAATTCCTCACATTTGGCACTCTTGGCATGTGTACTGTGTAGTTCTTTGCTGTAGGGGGTGCGGGCCGTGCACTGGAGGATGTTTAAGAGCATCCTGACCTCTGTCCGCTAGATGCTAGTAGTAGACTTGTCCTAGATGTGACAACAAAAAATGTCCCCAATGTTGCCCAGGGTCCCCTTGGAGGCAAAATGATTCCTGGTTGAGAAATACTGTTTTAGAATATTCTTTCTAGGTGATGTTCTACCTTGGGCTGAGAGCTCATGGCCTTCTTGGCCACTGCCTTTCCATATCATTCTTGGTGAAAGAGAAAAAGTCCTGACATGGACCTGTAAGGCTCTCTCTGCCCTTGCCACAGAATTTCTCTAACCTTGTCTCCTGCTGTTCTTGTCCTGGACGTGGCTTCAGCCTCAGCACCCACTGTGCTGTGTCCTGTATCTGCCTGAGGGCTTTTGAGGTGGCTCTTCCCTCTGTGTCGGGGAAGGCAATGGCACCCCACTCCAGTCCCCTTGCCTGGAAAATTTCACGGATGGAGGAGCCTGGTAGGCTGTAGTCCATGGGGTCGCTAAGAGTCAGACATGACTGAGCGACTTCACTTTCTCTTTTCACTTTCATGCATTGGAGAAGGAAATGGCAACCCACTCCAGTGTTCTTGCCTGGAGAATCCCAGGGATAGGGGAGCCTGGTGGGCTGCCGTCTATGGGGTCACACAGAGTCGGACACGACTGAAGTGACTTAACATAACATAACATTCCCTCTGTGTGGGATCAGCTTCCCCAGATGGTCCCCTTGGCCAGCTCTCTTATCCTCTTCATTTCTTCATTGAAATATCACCTTCTCAATGACACTTATCTTAAAGTGCCCTTTTAAAAGCTACAAACCTTTGTCCTTGATATTCCTCTTCCCCTTTCTCTGCCCCTGTCTCACTGTATTTATACATATGCTTCCCTGCTAGCTCAGATGGTGAAGAGTCTGCCTGTAATACAGGGGACACTGGTTAGATCCCTGAGCTGCAAAGGAATAGGAAATGGCAACCCACTCCAGTATTCTTGCCTGGAGAATCCTATGGACAGAGGAGCCTGGCAGGTTACAGCCCATAGGGTCACAAAGAGTCAGACATGACTTAGTGACACTTTCACTTCAAACCTTCTAACATACAATATAATTTATATTGTCTATTTATTATTTTAAATATACTATTTATTATTAAAATAAGCATTATTTTGATAGTTATTTATGATTTATTAGATTTCTTTTTCTTAGACTCTAAAATCACTACAGACAGTGACTGCAGCCATGAAATTTTGCTCCTTGGAAAGAAAGCTATGATAAAGCTAGACAGTGTATTAAAAAGCAGAGACATCACTTTGCCAACAAATGTCTATATAGTCAAAGATACAGTTTTTCCAATAGTCATGTATGGTTTTGAGAGTCTGACCATAAAGAAGGTTGAGCGCTAAAGAATTGATGTTTTTGAATTTTGGTGCTGGAGAAGACTCTTGAGAGTCCCTTGGACTGCAAAGAGATGAAATCACTCAATCTTAAAGGAAATCAAGCCTGGATATTCATTAGAAGGACTAATGCAGAAGCTGAAGCTCCAATACTTTGGCCACCTGATACAAAGAGCTGACTCATTGGAAAAGACCCTGATGCTAGGAAAGATTGAGGGCAGGAGGAGAAGGGGACGACAGAGGATGAGATGGTTGGATGGCATCACTGACTCAATGGACATGAGTTTGAGTAAGCTCTGGGAGTTGGTGATGGACAGGGAGGCCTGGTGTGCTACAGTCCACAGGGTCACAGAGTCAGACACAACTGAGTGACTGAACTGAACTGAACTAAACTGGGAGATCATGAAGGACCAAGGAGTCTGGCACAGTCAGTACATAGGGTCGCAGAGTAGGACATGACTTAGTGACTGCTGCTGCTGCTAAGTTGCTTCAGTCGTGTCTGACTCCATGTGACCCCATGGACTGCAGCCCACCAGAATCCCTCTGGGATTCTCCAACCAAGAACACTGGAGTGGGTTGCCATTTCCTTCTTCAATGCATAAAAGTGAAAAGTGAAAGTGAAGTCACTCAGTCGTGTCCGACTCTTTGCAACCCCATGGACTGCAGCCTACCAGGCTCCTCCGTCCATGGGGTTTTCCAGGCAAGAGTACTGGAGTGGGTTGCCATTGCCTTCTCCAGACTTAGTGAATACACAACAACAATTATTTACTATATTTATCATGTATTTCCCTTTTTCCCCTGCTAGAATACAAAGTCCGTGAGAACAGGGCTTTATTCTGTGTTGTTCATCCCACAACTGCTACATAATTTGTGTTTGATAAATTTGCACTGGGCTGAATTGGGAAACACTGAATTGAAGTAGCTCCCTCTGTCTTTGGACAGTGCCATTGGGAGCTTCCTCCTGCCTCTGACCCCTAATGTTCATCCCTGTGTCCGCCATGCCGTGTGACCTCTCCTCCACCATGGAGCTCTGTGTCTCTTCCTGAAGCGCTCCCATTCTCCTTGACCAGGATTCTACTGTCTGTTTCCTTGTGGTCCTCTCTTCCCCTTTTGTTCCTGAGCTGCCTGGAGCAGCAGAAGGGAAGCATGCATGCCTGGGTTTTGAAATAGCAGATTCTTCCCTTCTTATAGCCATTCTAGCCTTGAAAAAGAATGATTCAAAAGAGACTTCAAAAAGCAGGACCTCGCCGTCCCCGGGAGCACAAACGATGACCGCGAGAACAGAGGAGCCCCTTCAATCTCCGTGTTGGGAATTATTTATCACTGGAGCTGTGAATAGAAGGGCCAAGCTGTGCGGTTATTACGTCCTCATCTCAAAGCCGGCCAGGGAGAGGCAGCCAAGAAGCCATTGCCACCAGGACTGGCAGGTGGGGACACCAGGAGCCCATGTCTTGCCAGAGAGGCAGCCCTCGCTGACCCAGTTTCAGCACAACATCGCCTGACACAGCACTGCAATCCGCAACTTTAATAACTTGGTGACATACAAAGCAGTTTTGATGTAAAGTGGAGCTGACAGAGCAGCGGAGGGAAGGCTCTGCTTCTCACTGAGCTGTGTGGGGAATCCACTCAAGGTGACTGCAACCTTCGCAGCCCAGTCGACAGTCCAAACCTGCTTTTGCAAACAAGGAAGGCAGGTTTCTCTTCCAGGATGGCAGGTGTAGGGCTGGCAGAGAGTGAGTGGAACCAGTGCAGAACCAGTCCGAAAGTGTAATTATAGTCAGACGGGTTGATGCAGCCTGTCTCTTTTGCTCTAACACGTTTCCCTCATGTTCCTGCTCTTTCTTGTCCCTGCCACCCCTGCCTTCATCCAGGCCTCCATCTCCTGGGCTATTCCAAGAGCTGCATGGTTTCCTTAAAGCCTGTCCCTTCCATCTACCTTGTTCACAGCTGGTAGGATGGTCTTCAGAAAGCGTATCAATGATCAGGTCACTTTCCACATTGAACCCCTGCATGGCTCCCCATTCTTGTAGGAAAATTAATGCCAAATATCAATGCCCAACTGAGTCCTCTGTGCTTGGCCTGTCAGCTACATTTTCAGCTTCTTCCACTTAATTCTGCGTATTTCTCATCACTTCTTGCCACCACCACCTCCAGTTTTCTCTGTTTAAATTTATTGACCATACACTGGATTTTTCATTTCCTAATGTTCTGATATATAAGGTCATTAGTGTTCACTTGGATGCCGCCCACACTGGAAGACTCACTACCTCAAATGACAGCTTTTTTTTTTTTTTTTTTAAATATTGAGCAGTTGTAAAACTTTGTCTTTCCTATGAAACACAACCTCTGTTTTATAACTTTTATTTGTTGCCCTGTGTCTGCTCTCTGGAGTCCCATGGAATACGTTCTGTCGCAGGACTCCCTTCTGAGAAGTGAACTCAGTGAATTATATCTTTTGAGCTTCTTATCTGTGCTAAAGTCCCAGGGTCCTTAACTCAATTTTCACATACTACGGTTTCTCCCATCTCAACTCTCTCCATCTCATCTTTCTGTACCTTCCTTGAAGAGTCAAGATTCTCCTTAGAATCAACAGGGGGAGAGAGTACAGTGTGCTTTTAAAAATAACAATCACAATTAGCAACGATAACAGTTGAAACTGGTCTTGGCACATGGAAACGGATGTTTTGACTTGGGTTGTGCAATGTGATTTATTCTACTATTCATTCATTTACCGTATATACGTCTATTGAGCAGGGGAGGTGCACAAAGTAAAACACAGCTCCGTCCTCCAGTGTTTCACAGCCTGGAGGGCAGGATCGGGGATGAAGGCAGTAACCAAGTAAGTAGTGATCACAACTAAATGTAATTAGAGCCATGATGGGGGCTATGCCAGCACTGAAAAGAGGTCCCAGGGGCTTCCCTGGCCATCCACTGGGGGTTAAGACTTCAGGTTTCCAGTGCAGCAGGCAACGGTTTGATCCCTGGTCGGGGGAACCAGGATCCCACATGCCAAGGGGTATGGCCATAAAAAGGTCCCTAGTCTTATATGGCGGGGAAGGCAATGGCACCCCACCCCAGTACTCTTGCCTGGAAAATCCCATGGATGGAGGACCCTGGTGGGCCGCAGTCCATGGGGTCGCTAAGAGTTGGACACGACTGAGCGACTTCACTTTCACTTTTCACTTTTATGCATTGGAGAAGGAAATGGCAACCCACTCCAGTGTTCTTGCCTGGAGAATCCCAGAGACGGGGGGAGCCTGGTGGCCTGCCGTCTCTGCGGTCGCACAGAGTCAGACATGACTGAAGCAACTGAGCAGCAGCAGCAGTCTTATATGGGAGGTACTGAAAAGAGGCAAAGGGGTAGAGAAAAGCAGGGTGGAGCAACTGCTGTCTACACAGAGGCTGGGAGGATGACAGATGTTCATAAGGTGAAAGGAGTGGACGAGGACAAGGACATTCCAGGTGGCATGGACAGCAAGAGGAGAGGCACGGAGATGAGGCCGCAGGAAGTCTTCAGCGACCTCGAAGGTTCTTACAATTCCTGACCAGGGTTTAGTATATGAAGAGGTTGATTGCTGAGTCTAGACTACGGCTCAAATGTAGTTCCAGGAGAGAGAGATTACTGGGGCTTGAAATTGTCAGGACAATCTCCCTGGAGACAGAGGGCCATGAGGTGGGCCCGAAAGGAAAAACACATTACGGAGAGCAGAGAGGAGGGGAGATGGATATCTATATGCAAATACGTCCGCACACATACATCTGCTTCACATGCGTTTAAACCTTAAATTGACTTTCATTTGCCTTCCCCTTTGGTTTCCATGGTAACCCTGGCCACTTAGTTTTCTTTTAACCTCCTTTTCATTGTTTCAGGATGAGGTGAGCTGCGTGAGGGTTAACCAGTCAGGGGAAGACAGGAGATTTTAAAGCAGTTATTTGGATTTTTTTTTTTTTTTAAGAAAATCGCCAACTTTGCAATTTAATGCAAACTGTCTCTGGTATATTTGCCCTGAAGGATGCTGTAGGGAGAAACAGGAGCCAGAATCCTTTTCGTCCCCTCCTCCCTGACTTCTATTATTGCCGTGCACTTACTGCTAATACAGCATCTAAACTTGCAATCTCGGTAACTATGGCAATAAAATGGGTGAGATTCCCTTCCATTATGACTTGAATTGTTAGGACTTTGCAAAGAGCACGTGCTTCTGCACAGGGGAGTTGTGGGGGGAAGCACTCCGGGGAAAAACAGTAATTTCAACTCCCTACGGGGAGTTGAAGACCCTCGTCTATCAGTCCACATTCACGTGGAGAATTATCACCAAACTGTGTCAGAGGGTGCAGACATTGTACCTGGGAGGTACAGCGCACATCCAGACATCCACAGCTCACACCCGCCGTCCACCCACCCCGTCCCCACCACAGGGCTCGATGGCTTCACGGCATGTAGGATCTTGGTTCCCTGTAGACCCCCGAAGCCAGGGCGGCATGGAGCCCAAGAGACATGGCAGGCTAGAGGCAAGGGTGGAGGATCTAATCCAGAGCTCAGCAAACTTTTCCCTGTAAAAGACCGAACAGGAACTATTTTAGGCTTCGAGAGCTGGAACATCTTGGTTGCAACTCTTCAGCGCTGCCTTTGCTGCTCAAAAGCAGTTACAGACACAATGCACATGAATGGACAGGTGTGTTCCAGTACAGATTTACTGATGGATACAGAAATCTGAATTTTGAATACTTTTCAGTGTGTCATGAAATAGTATTATTTTTTTGATTTTTTTCCCCACTCAGTTAAAAATATAAAGACCAGGGACTTCCCTGGTGGTGCAGTGGGTAAGAATCCGCCTCGCAATGCAGGGTTCGATCCCTGGTAGGGGGAACTAAGATCCCACATGCTCTGGGGCAATCAAGCCTGCGGTGCAACTACTGAGCCTACACGCCAAAACTGGGGAGCCTGTGCACCTCAACAAAATATCCCGCATAACGCGATGGAGATCCCATGTGCCCCAACTAAGAGCCGATACAGCCAAATAAGTAGATAAATATTAAGAAAACAAAACAAAACTAAAAGCCATTCTTACTTCTTGGAGTCCTCAAAAACAGGTGGTAGGCTGGATTTGGCCTGTAGTTGAAAATCTGCAGTTCCTCATTTAATCGACGCCACAGACAATGCGTTCCGGTGCATTGAAGTGCTGCTGCTGCGGCTGCTAAGTCGCGCTTCAGTCGTGTCTAGCTCTATGCGACCCCATAGACAGCAGCCCACCAGGCAGGCTCCTCTGTTCATGGGATTTTCCAGGCAAGAGCACTGGAGCGGGTGCCATTGCCTTCTCCCGCGCTGGAGTGCATTCTAGTGCATTTCATCATTCTCACCTTTTTAGTTTGTTGTTATATGTAGTATTAAGTTCTATGAATACTATTTGGTTTTTATTGTGTGTCAAGCACTATATTAAGTCCTGTAAATAGGCCATCTGATTTAATCATCACTAAAATACACTTTATAGATGAGGAAAATAAGGCTCAGCGATTGAATTGCTCAAGGTCATGTGGTTTTAAGAACAGCAGACATGCAAACACAGGGTCTACCTGTAGCTTAGAGATACAGCATGGCTTTCTTTTCCGTTGACAGGTCAGTTTCTGCAACCACCAGATTCTGACACACCCTGTTCTCAGAGATCTTAATTAAGCACACCTGTGGGAACAAGGCCTGGGGCTTTCAAAAGTCCTCCCAGTGCAGTACACACAAGAATTCACTGGGAACGGCCTTGTGGACCCCAGCTGCTCAGCCTCCTGACCACCCCCCAATGGTCCTAATTTCTGACTAACTCTTTGCCTTGACGACATAAGGCCATATGTACCTTTGCCAGCTCCCAGCTCTGGCTGTGCCCCAGGAACAGCCCTCACACTTCTGGGTGCCCTCCACCTGCTTTTCCAGCCTCTTCTTCCTCCCTGCCTTTGCTGGCCTATCTTGGTGCTGATCGCTTAGCACCAAAGTCCTCAGATTTCCTTCCTTGACTGGCTCTTCTCAACTCACTATCCCATCCCCTCCAAGCCCTTCAGGGAGAGGTTCTGGGAATTCGGGATGCTGGGCAGGGAGAGAAGAATGCTCCATGCTCCTAGCAGAGGGTCATTGTCTTCTAATCTCCAAGGACGCAGGAGATTTTAATTGCTTAGGACAGTCCCTGGAGGAGAAAGCTAGGAACAGTGAGAATTCATGAAGTGGCAGGTTTCTGTCTTACAGATCTCTGTCTTACAGGTCACTCAGTACACCTCCCACCACAGGCAGTTGTGACAGGGGAGAGAGGACTGGGCCAGGGTCTTGGGCTCTGGATTCAGGTCTTCAGTTGCTTTCAACGCGATAGGAAGGCCCAACTCTCTCATCTTCCCTTCTGCTGGAATGAAGTGGCTCTGTGACTTTGGGAAACGCAAAGTTTGGTGGCAGCTGGCCTTGCTGTACTCGGCAAGTTGTGTGACCTTGGGAAACCCAGGTCCCCTTCTCTGGGCCTTATTATCCCACCTGTGCCATGTGGGCCGTAATCATCTCCAGCTCCAGAGACCTCCAATTTCAGCATTTTCTGCTCTGCCTCCCAAGAAACTGGCACATCTGCTTTTGGGATCCATTACTTTGCAAACTTTTAAGGGATTTCCCAGCTTTCGGTCCCTAGAAAATTGCTGCAGTTCTTTCTTTGGAAAGAACATTAGCCAAGCCATGTGCTAAGCAAATGCATTCAGCTTCTCCCTATCTGATTTCTCTTTTTCTCATTTGTCAGCAAAGGAGAAACCTCCCAGCTATTAATCAAACTCCTGGCGGTGGATAGCTTTAATTGCAGAAGCCATTCCTGGTTGAGGGATGCTCAACTTTTCCAAAGAAAGCCCGCTGCCTAGTGCAGAAGAGAAACAATTAATTACCTGCTTCTCCTGTCCCCAACAGAGATGCAGATGAACTAACAATATTGCTGCTGCACCAAATCCTCCCTCACCAAGGTGGAGGAAAGCTAAAGCTAACTCAGACAGTGCTTGTGAAAGTTCGATGCCCAAACAGAAGGTTGGCTATAAGGCTCTGATAGGACCCCAGCTTATCCCTCTGGTATCTTTACTTTAAGATGCATACTGATAAACTCAGCCTTACTGAGTGAGTGACTGGGATGCTGACATGCTTGAAAATCATATTCTCTGAGGAAGGATCAGAGAATTCACAGACATGTTGAATTCAGAGAAAAAGTTCAGGTGGAGGGAAGGAATGGGTACAATTAAAAAAATAAAATAAAATGGATAAGACTTATTTTTTATGTTCCAGTGAAATTATGGGTGAAATTTACCATTTCATAGAAGAAGAAATTCTTCGGACTTGGAACTGTGCACCCATGGAAAGGGATTCCCCCAAACAGAGTCAAGCCTCTTGTCTCTGGAGGTTTTCAAGAACCTCTGAAGATGTTATAAGGCAATCTTTGTGTTAGATGGGAGGTTAATTAAAATCTCTTGGATAGGTAGTCACCCTTCTTTAGGGTCTTGTTTTACTAACACCTTTGACTTACTTCAAGGTTTTCAATTTTAGAGACAACATAGGAGTAGATAGCGGGAGAGCAGAGACAGGTAATGGTGAATACTTTTTTTTAAAATCCTCAATTGGCACAAGGATAGGATAGAAATAATATTCTCTTTGAAGCTTGGAACTAGGTTGGCTTTCTCTGCATCCCAATACTTAGCAGATGCTCCGCACAGAGTGAATATTTGAGACACGTTTGAAAAGCTTTTTATTACATCAAATTTAAACTTGCACTTTTGGTGTGAGTTCTGGGAGGCAATATCACACAGTTTTGAAGAGAAACACCTGAATTGGACTGAGCAGAGTCTACACCTTGGTTCCATGTGTCCTAGGTGAGTGAACCCCGGATAGGCGGCACAAATGCTCAGCGCCCCAGTTTCCTTGTCGATAGAACAGGGGTACGTTTACACACCTCATGGCACTGCAGCGAAGACTTAATGAGACTATAAACGCGAAACGCCTACAACACGGCTTGACAAGAAAAGTAGCAGACATTTATTCAGCACTTGAAACATACAAAGCATGGTTCTATGCATTTTGCAAATACTATTTAAGAGTCATAATAACTCTATTGTTGAATATGATACTAAGGAACAGAGAGGTTAAGTGATGTACCCAAGGTCACACAGTGAGGAAACAGCAGCACAAGGATTCTGAGCTGACGTTCTTGATCCCTATTAGCTACTGCTTCATAAACACTGACCATCTCTGTGTTATTATCATTCCCACCTGTCTTCCAGTAAAAAATTTGTTTCCGTTTTTTCCTCTTCTTGCTACTTCTGCCACACGCGGGCGTACATACTACTCTACTGCACAACGGATGCCCAGGAGACTGAGGTTTTGTTTGGTTTCTTATTACTCCGTCCATAGAGTCTTGTGTGGCCTTTGCACCTGATAGATACTGTTTACATGTTAGATACCTTCATTCAGGCCCCGATCTCTTTAGAGCAGCAGTCCCCAACCTTTTTGGCACCAGGTTACACAGGAGATGGGGCTTCCCTAGTGGCGCAGACAGTAAACAAATGTGTCTGCCATGTGGGAGTCCCGGGTTCAGTCCCTAGGTTGGGAAGATCCCCTGGAGAAAGAAATGTCAACCCACTCCAGTATTCTTGCCTGGAGAATCCCATGAACAGAGGAGCCTGGCGGGCTACAGTCCATGGGGTTGCAAAGAGTTGGACTTGACTGAGCGACTAAGTTCACACATAACACACACTGGTTCATGGAAGACAGTTTCCCAAGGATCGGAGGTGAGGGGCAGAGGATGGTTTGGGGACGCTCCCAGCCTGTTACATATACTGTGCACTTTGGTTCTATTATTATTACCTCAGCTCCACCTCACATCACCAGCTATCAGATCCCAGAGGTTGAGGACATCTGTTTCAGAGTACTGGACTGGAATCAACTTCAGCCAACTTGCACCTGTTTCTTCTTTTATTTCATTTGTTTATTTATTTATATATTTTATTATGCATCTGCAGTCAGAATAACATGTTGAAAAACACAGGGGCTGGGTTTGAATCCAGGTCTCTGGCATACCAGGCCATGTTAACCTAACCTTTTTTTGCTTTGTTGTCTGGTCTGTGATGGAAGCAACATAAAACCTGCTGCTGCTGCTAAGTTGCTTCAGTCATGTCCAACTCTGTGCGACCCCAGAGACGGCAGTCCACCAGGCTCCCCCGTCCCTGGGGTTCTCCAGGCAAGAATACTGGAGTGGGTTGCCATTTCCTTCTCCAATGCATGAAAATGAAAGTGAAGTCGCTCAGTCATGTCCAACTCTTAGCAACCCCATGGACTGCAACCTACCAGGCTCCTCCATCCATGGGATTTTCCAGGCAAGAGTACTGGAGTGGGGGTGCCATTGCCTTCTCCAAACATAAAAGCTAAGGTTGACGAATAAACAGTCGTAGCGGGAATGTGCTTAACAGAAGAGACTTCTTTGGGGATGGAAAATGTTTACATTTACTTGCTAAGCTACAGAACTAGCAAGGGGGAAATGATGTGGTTTAAGCTAAAAAGCCCCTGTAATCCTTGTCTGTGACTTCCCCTCTTAGCTCCCCTGAATTGGCTTTGCCTCAATTCCTGCAAGAGTGGATACCAGTTCCTAGTGAACCACCACCAATTCCTGGTGAGCCCAAAGCTTCCATCTTTGGCTTAAGTCTCTCTCACTGTAGTTATAACGCAGTGAGTCACGTATAGGGGTGGATGGGGGCTGCTCTTAATGCTTTCATGGTTTTCTTCTCAGTTTCTTAAAATACTCCCCCCACCCCTTTTTGAAGTATTTTTTCAGAGTATGAGTATGTGTAATTATTATTTTTTTAAACCTTGCTGTTCTTTCTTGCCTTGCGTGTATCAGGCTTTCTCAACAGCTTCAAATGGAAAACTTTGAAGTAAGTGAGCTTTTTAAAGAACTGAAAACTCAGCCTGATGCCCGGAAGTCCCATGGGCAACCTTGCCACAGTAACCACTCTGGGTGGAACTCATTAGTGCCGGCCGTTTCACCGCCGCCACGCAGGCCGGCCACACCGTGGCTCCCTGGCTTTGAGGCCCGGCAGGGATGCGCGGGGCAGCGGGGGCCGCCAGCTCACGGGGTCGGGGTGGCCCCCGGCCCGGCGGGCGCGGAGCCGATTGCGCAGCCGGCGCCGGCTAGCAGATTACATCTGAGCCGCCTTTCAAGTCGCTGGTAGCTTTCAAAACGGGGCTTTGAAAGGCTGGACTCCCCTGGCTCTGTACTGGAGGACGGAACTCAGCTTTGCAGGGAGGCCGGACCGACTCACACGTGCCTGCCTCTGCGGCGCTCGCCTTCGTCCACACGAGAATAAAAGGAAGAAGACTTTTGTCTGGCGGGTGTTCGTGTGCATGGTTTCCATCCCTTTATTTACAGAGGAAACGTTCGGACTCCTGGAGTTCTCACTGGCCACTGGGGGGATGAATGGGCTGTTTGAAGTGAGAGCATTGAACGTTTCTCTTTGGGATATATATACACATACATACATACCTACATATTCTCTGTCTCTCTTTGCTCAAACTCAGTGATGTTCTTTTACCTAGGCATCTGATTGGGGCGGGGGGAAAACACGCAGATACATGTAGAGTTAGGCTGTTGCTATCACACAACCCCCTTTTTTCTTGCTTTTGACCCTGGTCTCCTGGCCCCCCGGTTGAATGAGCAGTCTTTCCACAGTATGGGAGAAGGGGTAGGGAATTCAGTGGATAGAATGTAGGCTTTGCAACTCTCCAGATGAGTCAGAATTTTTCTGCAGTGGCTTAACTGTGAGAAGATGCGGGATACATAGTGACTGTCCAGCCTTCTCCCTCAGCACCAGAAACTGGCCCTTTGCTTTTGCATCTTGCGCTTCTGCTCACTCCTGTTTGTGCAGGTTCTTTCCAGCACAGAGGCTGGAAATTTAACTGCACAAGGTCTCCAGGGCTTTCCTTTGCACCAGCACTTACTGTGACATCCTTCCTTAGTATACTACACGGTATGCTATACTCAGATGCTCAGTCGTGTCCGACTCTTTGCGACCCCATAGACTGCAGCCTGCCAGGCTCCTCTGTTCATGGGATTTTCCTTAGTATAACTGCTTAATATTCTTATGGGTTCTTCTATAAACTCCATTTGTTCCAAACCATCCCTGTCAATATAAGACCCAATTCTTGGTTTTAGGAGTATGACTCCGCCTCTAGGTCATCCAAAGTCATTCCGGACATCCTACTGGGTTAAAAGGAAATGTAATTAAGTACTCCTTGGTTTGGAAGAACAATTTTTTACTCAGGGCTTCATAGGAAATTTATCAACGAATCAGCATAAGCCTGGAAGAGCATACTGAAATAAACTTTCTCAGAACAGGAATATAGATTGAATGTAGCAGTCCTCAAGAGCAGTCTTGTTAACCCCTTCTTACAAGAAAGTGGGATTTAAGGATCTCCATGAATTCCCAAGGCAACACAGAAAGTGGAGAAGCCAGAACACAAGGAATGGAGGACTTCTGACTCAGTGATGCTCCTTCACACAGAGCGGATTGTCAGCTTCCTCACTCCTAGCCCTCTTCCCCTCTTTTCCTGGGAGAAATTCTATCTCTTAATTCTTTACTGCAAACTTTTTGTGCCCTGAATCCTTATCAGGCTGTGACAGGCGGTCCTGGGCAGACAGCCCACTCAGTTTCCTGTGAATAGACTTTTCCGTTCTCAAACACAAGCTGCGTTGTGTACCAAAGGCGTATTCCCTTTAGCAGGGAGGAACTGTTAATTACAGAGGCTCCTGGGCTCCCTGTTGCAAAAAGACGCAGCTCTTGTCTTTGCATCTCTGCCCAGCCCAGCACAGAAAGGTTACATTGTTGGAAAGTTTACAAGCAGAACATAAATTGAGGCATAAAAGCCTGTGTCTTTGATCTTCCCAGGACCTGTGGTTTTCCCATCACCTGAGTCCTGTTGCTGAAGACACAGGTTGGAGCGAAGCCTGCAGTCAGACTTGTGCCAAAGGCACCAAGCAGGATGCTGGAGCTGCCCGCCTCCTTCCTTCTTTCTAGCAACACTGAAAACCCTTCCCGTGTGTGTTTATCTGTCGCTTGCAAGTGAAGCCCCAGGCCTGATCTCTGTGGTTGTCTCCCTGTTCTGTGATACAGGCCTGTGTTCTTAGCTTGCAAATATTTCTATGAGAATTTCTATGCCTCCTTTCTAGAACTGCTCCCTCCCACTCTCTGTATTGTTATCTCATATCTGTTCTAAATCCCAGCTGCAGCTTTATAACTCACTGACTTAACTGGATTTCAGTGTTTTGTGGGATGCCTCATTCATTCATTCACTCACTCATTCATCCATTCACTTAATTTCTTCCTCACTCACTAATCCATGCATTCTTCAGGCATTCACTTACTTTCTTGTCCCCTTTTCTGTCTCTGATTGACTGAGCCAAAGGAGACATCATATGTAATATGTTGACCAGAATCATAGAAATATAAGGACTCCTGCATGCGTGTGCTTCTTTGAATTAATGAAAATATCTGGAGGGAACAGATGCAATCATCTAAAATCTGTGTAACACTGCCTTTCCCAGAGAGGAGTTCACAAGGTTGTTTGAAGGTCTAAGGTGGTATTTACAGAGCAAATCAGCTTAGTGTAATATAAAAACTTAGTTTTAGGAGAGAAAGAAAAAAACTGAGTTCCAATGTCAGCAGTGCTACTTAGCAGCTCTCTGACTCTGGGCAGGACACTTAACTGCTCAGAGCCTCACTGTTCTCCTTTATAAGAAAGAGGTGCTGATATCTATCTTGTAGAGGCACGTGGGAAAAGAGAAAATGCTTCTATGTACTTAGAACAGGTCCCAGCACACCACTGTTGTGTTTGCCGTTTTTATTATTACAGCTCGTTTGTGAAGGTGTGTTCTGACCCAGCTGGATAGCACTGTTGATGGGTCCCTGTGTCTTCTAGGGAATCATGAATACTTTGATGCTCTCACAAGAGAAAACCTGAAAAGTGGGCTTTACTGGAGGAAGCCTTCAGCCTGAAATGAAACTGCTGGTGCTTTAAATTTCCCTTCCATCACCTCCTGTCGGGGAGCTGTAAGCCCACGTGTGAAGGACAGCAGTAGTGACATCTGGAAGAGCCAGAGGAACAGGCGAAGAGCGGGCATGCTGGGAGCAGCACGTGACCAGGTGAAGAGTGCGGGCACTGGGAGCAACACATGATCACCTCAGTAATGCTGAGTCTCCCTGCCTCCAGCTTGGGATGCACCCCTGTCTCAAACATGCACTCACTTATCTGTCTTCTTGTAACACATTCATATTTGATATACTCAGCTCTGGAAAAAATTTCTGGAGAGGTCTTCCCTTACTTCCACTGCATTACTAACATAGTTTTCAAATGTTAGTTTTTGTTGTTTTATTTTTTCCTTTTGCAGCATCTTTTTTTCCGTTCAGCACATGTCTTGCTCTGAAATCCCATATGTAAAACACTGCAGTCTGTTCTAGACCTGCAGTGTCAGATTCAGGGAGTCAGCCCATTCAATCTCTACAGTCCTGTCTATTATCCTATGCAGTCTTGCAGGGATTCTGGAGAACCTTCTTTTAGTTTAGGAATGAAAGTATCAAGACAGCACAAGGTTGTTGAAAATGTAAAACTTTGTTTCAGTAGAAGGGTGAAATAGTAGCCATTTGTAATTTGTATGCAAGTCAGGAAGCAACAGTTAGAACTGGACATGGAACAACAGACTGGTTCCAAATAGGAAAAGGAGTACGTCAAGGCTGTATATTGTCACCCTGCTTATTTAACTTCTATGCAGAGTACATCATGAGAAATGCTGGACTGGAAGAAACACAAGTTGGAATCAAGATTGCTGGGAGAAATATCAATAACCTCAGATATGCAGATGACACCACCCTTATGGCAGAAAGTGAAGAGGAACTCAAAAGCTTCTTGATGAAAGTGAAAGTGGAGAGTGAAAAGGTTGGCTTAAAGCTCAACATTCAGAAAACGAAGATCATGGCATCTGGTCCCATCACTACATGGGAAATAGATGGGGAAACAGTGGAAACAGTGTCAGACTTTATTTTTCTGGGCTCCAAAATCAGTGCAGATGATGACTGCAGCCATGAAATTAAAAGACGCTTACTCCTTGGAAGGAAAGTTATGACCAACCTAGATAGCATATTCAAAAGCAGAGACATCACTTTGCCAACAAAGGTTCGCCTAGTCAAGGCTATGGTCTTCCCTGTGGTCATGTATGGATGTGAGAGCTGGACTGTGAAGAAGGCTGAGCGCCAAAGAATTGATGCTTTTGAACTGTGGTGTTGGAGAAGACTCTTGAGAGTCCCTTGGACTGCAAGGAGATCCAACCAGTCCATTCTGAAGGAGATCAGCCCTGGAATTTCTTTGGAAGGAATGATGCTAAAGCTGAAACTCCAGTATTTTGGCCACCTCATGCGAAGAGTTGACTCATTGGAGAAGACTCTGATGCTGGGAGGGATTGGGGGCAGGAGGAGAAGGGGACGACAGAGGATGAGATGGCTGGATGGCATCACTGACTCGATGGACGTGAGTCTGGGTGAACTCCGGGAGTTGGTGATGGACAGGGAGGCCTGGCGTGCTGCGATTCATGGGGTCGCAAAGAGTCGGACACGACTGAGCAACTGATCTGATCTGATCTGATCTGTACCAACATACTAAGGAGTCTGGAGAAGGAAATGGCACCTTCTCCAGTAATCTTGCCTGGAGAATTCCATGGACAGAAGAGCTTGTCAGGTTACAGTCCATGGGGTTGCAAAGAGTCAGGCATGACTGAGCAACTATCATTCACTACAGAGTCTGCACTGGCAGACTTATCCACCTCACTGCCGGTTAGTTCTGACGGAAGGACTAAGATACCATCCAGGGTTATGGGATGATGGTGGCACAGGGGAGCATGGGAGGATGCTTCCACACCTCTTATATTACGGTATTGTCTGACCAACCTGTGATGTTAGGAAAGTCGCATCACCACCAGCAGCACACCCACTATGTGGACTGGGAGCCTGAAGTTCCGAGAAGTCACCCAGCTGAGAAGTGGCAGGGCTGAGAGCAGAAGTCAGGCTGTCTTACCCTTTTCCCCATGTGTGCCACTGTGCTTTCCCGGCCTTGGCCCTCCACCTTGGCCAGCCTTCCATCAGTTGACCCTCTCATGAAAGTGGGAGGAAAATGCACGATCTGAGGAATGTTCTTTCTGCCCCTTGCAATGGCCATTTCCCCTTCCTTTCCTGTTCATTAGCCCCTTGTCTTCATCAGTTCAGTTCCGTTTAGTTGCTCAGTCGTGTCTGACTCTTTGTAACCCCATGGACTGCACAGCACACCAGGCCTCCCTGTCCATCACCAACTCCCAGAGTTTATTCACATCCATTAAGTTGGTGATGCCATCTAACCATCTCATCCTCTGTCATTCCCTTCTCCTCCTGCCTTCAATCTTTCCCAGCATCAGGGTCTTTTCCAATGAATCAGCTCTCCGCATCAGGTGGCCAAAGTATTGGAGTTTCAGCTTCAACATCAGCCCTACCAATGAACACCCAGGACTGATCTCCTTCAGGATGGACTGGTTGGATCTCCTTGCAGTCCAAGGGACTCTCAAGAGTCTTCTCCAACACCACAGTTCAAAAGCATCAATTCTTCAGTGCTCAGCTTTCTTTATAGTCCAACTCTCACATCCATACATGACTACTGGAAAAATCATAGCTTTGATTAGACAGACCTTTGTTGGCAAAGTAATGTCTCTGTTTTTAAGTATGTTGTCTAGTATCTTCATCTGTGGCTGACATATTAGTGTATTTCAGGAAAATAGATGTCCCCTTAGTTCTTAAGGCAGAGATGCTGAGTCCTAGGAGAAAAGCCTACAATAGCCCTCCTAGATCCAACCAGAGAGGAGGCTCCAGAGGCTATGCCCTTCCCTTTCCCTGAGCATTCAAGAAAAAGGCTAAAATAAGCACTGTTGGCTCAACGGTGGCTGAGGGAAGAGCTTCCAGGGGCAGGAACAAGCCCCTTGTGAACCATCTACAGCTCAGAGGCGGGAGAGTTGGGGAGGGAGGCGGATCTATCATCTGAGGCCACTTCCTTCTCTCCTTTGAAACTAGCCTTTCAAGTGAGAAAAGAGGCTGTACCAGGATGAAAGGACAATTATGGCCTCCCTGTAGTCAATAAGAATGTCGGCTGGCCCCTCCAATTTAGGTGAGCGTGCACTGTGCAGCATGAGGCTTCTCATTTGGGCTTGGAAGTACATGGGAACCCCCAAAGTAAAGTAGCCACTGATGAGTAAATTGCTCCTTGTTATCTGAACAACATTTTGCAGAAAAAAAAAAAAAAAGAAAAAACAGCTTTTTTGTGCTTCATCTCATTTGATCCTGACAGGAATTCTCTAAGGGAATAGAGAGATAATCACCCCATTTCACAGAAGGGAAAATTGAGGTTCAATGCAGCTATGTGATTTTCCTAAAATCGCACAATTATGAAATAGCATAGTCAAATTTAAATCCCAACCTTCTGACTCAAATGCAGAAACATTGCTATATCCATCAGTGCTTAATTTTATGAGAGAATTTATCTCCATAGTGATGCCATCTAAGTTTGCCAAGGATGGAGCTGTGAGGTCAAGTTGCTTAAAAGTTATTTCAGTGAAATTATACTAGGACATTCCTTGTAGCATTTTAGAAGGGGAAAAAAATGGTTCCTTGTCAAATCAACCACATTACTCTCAGTTTAAAAAAGAAAGAAACAGAAAAATGACAAATGAATTATGGAAAAAAACGTGGTCACATTCAGAGTAAAATTTAACATTTGAAACTATGTGACAGTTGGATTTTCTAGGACATTTGTGTCTTATATAGTAATATCCTGATTGAGAGAAGGATCTCAGTAGGTTGATGGCTGGGTTGGGACAGATTAAGGATACAGGTGAAGAGCAAAAAGGTTAAAAATGATGAGGGAACTTCCTTGATGCCACAGTGGATAAGTGTTGAGGTCCTTTAATGGACCAGAACCTGGTGTTCTGGAGTCGATGATAAGAAAGTAAAGGAGAGAGAAAGTGGCTGATATTCCTTGGTTTACGCAGAAAACCAATAAACTTCCTGACATGGGGCTTGCGCTATTCACGAAGGCACCTGGCACCCTCTCGATGGGGTGAAGGCACAGAGCACATTCTCAAGAGGGTCTTAGAAGCCCAGGCAGGAAAGTGAACACAGCAGGCTTCTGTACTCCAGAGAAATAGTCTGAGAGAGAGAGAGAGGGAGAGAGGGAGAGAGGGAGAGAGGGAGAGAGGGAGAGAGGGAGAGAGGGAGAGAGGGAGAGAGGGAGAGAGGGAGAGAGGGAGAGAGGGAGAGAGGGAGAGAGGGAGAGAGGGAGAGAGAGAGAGAGGGAGAGAGGGAGAGAGAGAGAGAGAAGACATGGGGACTCTGATGGAGCAAAGGTGTTTTATTGAACATTGTGTGGGTATTTATACTGTCTTACAAGGTAGCTATTTTCAGCAGAGATAAAATCAAAACTTACAAGTATGAAGGAAACATGAGGTCATCCATATGAAAGACAGAGGGTTGTAAATAATCACGCTTACCATATGGTCCATAAAAAGGAAGAGGGTTGTAAATAGTTACTTATCAGATCAGATCAGATCAGTCGCTCAGTCGTGTCCGACTCTTTGCGACCCCATGAATCGCAGCATGCCAGGCCTCCCTGTCCATCACCAACTCCCAGAGTTCACTCAGACTCACATCCATCGAGTCAGGGATGCCATCCAGCCATCTCATCCTCTGTTGTCCCCTTCTCCTCCTGCCCCCAATCCCTCCCAGCATCAGAGTCTTCTCCAATGAGTCAACTCTTCGCATGAGGTGGCCAAAATACTAGAGTTTCAGCTTTAGCATCATTCCTTCCAAAGAAATCCCAGGGCTGATCTCCTTCAGAATGGACTGATTGGATCTCCTTGCAGTCCAAGGGACTCTCAAGAGTCTTCTCCAACACCACAGTTCAAAAGCATCAATTCTTCGGCGCTCAGCCTTCTTCACAGTCCAGTTTTCACATCCATACATGACCACAGGGAAGACCATAGCCTTGACTAGGCGAAGCTTTGTTGGCAAAGTGATGTCTCTGCTTTTGAATATGCTATCTAGGATGGTCATAACTTTCCTTCCAAGGAGTAAGCGTCTTTTAATTTCATGGCTGCAGTCACCATCTGCACTGATTTTGGAGCCCAGAAAAAGAAAGTCTGACACTGTTTCCACTGTTTCTCCATCTATTTCCCATGTAGTGATGGGACCAGATGCCATGATCTTCGTTTTCTGAATGTTGAGCTTTAAGCCAACCTTTTCACTCTCCACTTTCACTTTCATCAAGAGGCTTTTGAGTTCCTCTTCACTTCCTGCCATAAGGGTGGTGTCATCTGCATATCTGAGGTTATTGATATTTCTCCCAGCAATCTTGATTCCAACTTGTGTTTCTTCCAGTCCAGCATTTCTCATGATGTACTCTGCATAGAAGTTAAACAGGGTGACAGTATACAGCCTTGACGAACTCCTTTTCCTATTTGGAACCAGACTGTTGGTCCAGTTGTAACTGTTGCTTCCTGACCTGCATACAAATTTCTTAAGTGGCAGATCAGGTGGTCTGGTATTCCCATCTCTTTCAGAATTTTCCACAGTTTATTGTGATCTACACAGTCAAAGGTTTTGGCATAGTCAATAAAGCAGAAATAAGTTACTTATCACTGTATGGAAAAGCTAACGAAGGAAAAGCATGCATTCCTAAGCCCCTGGGAGTAGCTTGCTATTCCACTTAATTCCTGAATATTCAGGAATTAATAAGGGACAGAGGATTCATGACAGATCCAAAACAGCACACAGGACACCTCCTGTTAAATGCTTCCTGACAGATAAGAATCCTCTTGCCAATGCAGGGGAGGTGGGTTTGATCCCTGGTCCAGGAAAATTCCACATGGCTTAGAGCAACTAAGCCCATGCGCCATAACTACTGAAGTTGGCATGCCCTAGAGCCTGTGCTCTGCAACAAGAGAAGGTCCCACTCACTGCAACTATTAAAGAAAAAGGCTGCCTTAAACTACAGAGACCCAGCAGCAGCCAAAAACAAATACATCAATTAAAAAACGACGAGGAATGGTACACACCAAGTTCAAATGCCATCTTCTTCATCACTGTTGGTTTATCTTGTGATGTGGTGCTATTTGAGCTCTGTGCTTCCTTCCTGTGCAGTCCCACAGACATGCACCAGCACCAGAGTAGACTCAAACCATGACTCTGGGCACATCACGGACGCCCTGTTGGGCATTTTCATTGCCCCCACTCCTCCTCTCTCGTCTGTTTAATGAAGTCAAAGCATCTTAGCCAAGTATTTAAGGCCTTTAACATCTTATCCCTAATTAACTTTCCTAACTTTATCCACCAGAATTGCTGTTCTTTGTCAACAGAAACTGCTTATTTCCCCTGCCCTCCCCTGCTTTGGCTACTTTGTTCACCCTGACCTCCCTATGTGCAGATCACCAAATCCTAGTCAGCTTCTGCTTCACCTCCTGGCTCTGGGAAGCTCACCTGCAGCTTCAGCCCACCCTATTTGATGCATTGCAAAGCAAGAAGAGGCAAAACAGAGATTAGGGCATTCTCCATCCAACTGAGTTGCACACTTTCCTTATGGCCTAGCTCTGGGGTTCCTACATCTTCTTAAGAGGGAGAGTTGCCCCTTAGGTCCCAGATACGATCCTTGGGTCCCTGTCTGAATTACCTTCACAGCTTGACATTACTGCAGAACTGACTTTTGCTTGGTGTCTCATAGTCCTTCCTTCTCTTTTCAGAAGACCAGATTTCTTTCCTGGAGTGCTGGACCACTGACTGATTTTGTGATGATTGCTTACTAAGTCTCCTAAAACTGACTTCTCTTTGAATACCTTCATAGCTAGGCAGGGTACTATGTCTCTGCACATCGCCTCTCTCTAAGATTGATCATCTGTGCTTTCCTATCACCTGTTGGCTGCTAGCTCCCTGGATTTGGTGTTCCAACTGGCTGAATTGGATTTTTTTTCCCCCACGGTTATCATTAGTCCAAATTCCATCTCTTCCAAGAAAACTTCTCTCATTCCTTCAGTTTCAGCTGGATCTCCCTGAAAGGCTCGTCCTTGGCAGGATGACCATCTTGAAATATGTTTATATGCAGTGGTGAGCTGGTAAATGCTTGTGAAGTAAATAAAGAGCTCTACGTGTATAAGGTTTACAATTCCTATGGGATAAATATTCCAACTAGGGCTGTTTTCAGGCTACTACCCTAGTTGGAATGGATGTGTACATTGGACTCTTGGCCACTGGTATACGCTGACCAGAGAACACTCCGATTTTATGTGACTTAGTCTCATCTCTCCGTCTCTCTCTTACTCTGTTACAGTCACTAGACGTCCCTGACTCTCGAACATGCCATGCTCTCCCACATCTCCAGGTATTTTCAAATACTGCCCCTTTACTTGTCACACTCCCCTTGTCCAATGCCCCAAGCCCTTACTTTGTATCTGTCAAGGCTATGGTTTTTCCAGTGGTCCTGTATGGATGTGAGAGTTGGATTATAAAGAAAGCTGAGCGCCAAAGAATTGATGCTTTTGAACTGTGGTGTTGGAGAAGACTCTTGAGAGTCCCTTGGACTACAAGGAGATCCAACCAGTCCATCCTAAAGGAGATCAGTCCTGGGTGTTCGTTGGAGGGACTGATGTTGAAGCTGAAACTCCAGTACTTTGGCCACCTGATGCGAAGAGCTGACTCATTTGAAAAGACCCTGATGCTGGGAAAGATTGAGAGCAGGAGGAGAAGGAGACAACAGAGGATGAGATGGTTGGATGGCATCACCAATACAATGAACATTGGTCTGGGTGGACTCGAGGAGTTGCTGATGGACAGGGAGGCCTGGCGTGCTGTGGTTCATGGGGTCACAAAGTGTTGGACACGAATGAGCGACTGAACCGAACTGAACTGAAATAATATTCATTCTTCCAGCCCTGCCTCTAGTTAAATATCACTTCTACCAGGAAATCTTCTATGATCCTCCCAGATGGAATTATTTAATCTTGTCTCAATACCTTATTGAAGAGTTGAAAAAATAATTATTGTACTTGTTTTAAGGCTCTCTACCAACTAGACTGAAGGGTCTAAGAGGTAGGTACCAGGCTTGTTCAGTTCCTCAGTATATCCCTAGTCCCTCCCTCCGTGACTGACATGTAATAAACTCACAGTGCATGCCTGTTGACTGTACTATCATCTTTTCCTGGATGATAAACTTTATCACCGTATTTCCTCCAGATAATTGGTATGCTTAAAAAAAAATATTAGACATCATAAAAACAATTGTGTTTTCCTTTTTGCTTCAGCAGAGAGGATGATCAAGCTGAATTTACTGCTTAAATTTAATAACCTTTATACACTAGATACTGCATATCTAGTTCCAGTATTTTTTACTTTGGTTTGGTCCTTCTGTTTTGCTTGATTTTGTGCTTTTCGATTTCATGGCAGTAATTTTTGAAAGCTGTCTCAAATTCTCTGGGTTACAAAGTAGGATATAGACAAATATATAATTCCTTACTACAGTCTGTTCTCTTTGTTAGCAAACAACTTCACCCTGCCCTAAAGCAAGACCTCACATCTAGCTTTGCAATGGAAGGCAGAAGAGTGAAAGGGTTAGGACTCAGGCTTCAGAACCGTAAGGACCCACGTTAGAATCCCAGTTAGTCACTAGTTTGCAGTGTAGCACCAGGCAAGTTAATCGGCCTCTCAGATTTAGTGTTTCTTTTTATGTTACCTGGAGGTGACAATGCATTCTTCATAAGGTAGTTATGGAGATTTAAGTTAAATAACGTGCACAAAGTGCTTAGCACAGTTCCTAGCAGTCTAAGAACACTTGGTGAGTGTTTCATAAATGACAGATATAATTATAATTATGTATTAAAGAAGACATGAGTCATTGCAGAGTCATAGCAGAGGTTTGTCAAAGTCAGTTTATTTGCTTCAACCCCTTGTATCTCTTCTCATCCTTCCCATGCAGCCCCTCACCACTCCCCCAGCTTGTCTCCAATTATCACGAAACGTCAATATTCAGTCTCTGATTTGCTAAGAGTGGATCACTAATTCCCCCAGGGATAGTGCCTGGTTGAAATCCCCCTAGTTTCATTTGCTAGGAGAGAAACTTTAATTCAGTGCACATGGAAGAAAAGGCAATTTGGTACACTTCATCAGTTTATTGCCATCTCAACTGCTCAATTTGTGCAGAGAAGAAGAGGTAAAGACGTGGGGAGCAAGCTATAGCATGGTAAGATTTTACGGGGCGCAAATGCACGCTTATCCCTTGCCAATCCCAGCAGAAACCATGGCCCCTCTATGTGCACCACCACTGCCTGGCATGTGCAGCTCCCCTTATTTACCTGGAGCACTGTCTCAATCTCTTGGGATCCTAGCAGGTGACACAAAGTGGGCCCATTTTGTGGCTTCCTCATTGGGTGTTTTGGGTGAATTCTACAAAGCTGCTGTGGTGACCTCAGGCTTTCTTATCAGTCTGGGGTATGTTTTTTTTTTTTTTTTTTCTCAGCACCATTTATCAAACATATATTGAGGATCTGTTCTGTATGGGATGTGTCACAGGCAACATCTCACTCATTAATAAGGTGTATCTTCTATCCCAAATGAGATGATTCTCTTACAATCCCTTTAAATGCCTTGGCTACCTACAGGAACTTGCCTTTGCTTGTTAACTTCCCCTAGCTTGAAATGCCTTCCATTCTTCCCCTAGGCCAAAACCAAGACTTATCATTTTGGTTCAGGTTGAGCTGGCAGTTAGAAACTAACATCTGTTTATTCATCCATTCATTCTTTCTTTAGTAGATATTTGTTAAACATTCTCTATGTTTCAGGCACAGTATTCAATGCTGGATATAGACAAGTCTATTAAATATTGTAGTTCCCGGCCTTGAAAGCTTATGTTCTACTAGGTGAGATAGACATTAATACATAAAACTAAAATAAAATACTAAAATATTTACTATTTATGGAGCATATGCTATGTATCAGATTCACTATAAACTCTTTGTTACATAATCCTCAAAAGAATTTGAAAAGTAAATATGATCATTCTCTTTTTATACAAAGAATTTGAGTTTTATAGAACTTCTGTTATTTCCCAATGTTTATCAGTTGCAATGGCAACACTGGAATTAGAGACCAGTTCTGTATGTTTTTAAAACTTATGCTTTTCTCACTGTGATACTTTATTCACTGTAGCGCTGTTATATATATTGTCTGCTCCAATAACAATCACTTAACTTAGAGGATCTTTGTGAGATGTCAGAACCTAGGCACACACGAAGAATTCACAAACACTGCCTGGAGTTTTGGGATATATACGAGGCTGGATGAAACATCATCATCCAATGGTGGGGGAAAATCAGCATTGTGGATGGATGGCCTAGGGTCAGCTGCTAACGTCAGGGCCAGGGAGGAGTGGGCGCCAGGCTCTGAGGATCTGCCCAGGGCTAAATCTTGGCAAGAATGAAATGGACATAAACCACAGGGGTTGCTAGCAGTTCCGGAAGAACTCCTATGGACAGTATCCGCTAGTTATAAGAACTGTTCCTAAATTCAGTGTTCTACCTACTACCTCCCTCTGTCTTTGCCACACCCTTCTCTTAGCTCTTTGTTACTTTGCAAGGTGCTCGGCTCTGGAGCTTACATCTACCAACATTAAGATATGCTGGGTGAGTCTCTTGAGCCAAATCTCTTGAGCTACTAGAGTTTTCCTGGAAAAAAAGCACGAGGTGGCACTAGTGGTAAAGAATCCACCTGCCAATGCAAGAGACACAGGAGACACGGGTTCGGTCCCCATGGTTGGGAAGATCTCCTGGAGAAGAAAATGGCAACCTGCTCCAGTATTCTTCCTGGAAAACATCCATGGACAGAGGAGCCCTGTGGGCTACTGTCCATAAGATCATGAGTTGGACACAACTGAGAGACTGACTGAGCACACAGGGAGCACAGTGGGCTCCGTCACTGTCATCCTGCTCTGTGACTGTGGGCAGGTCACTGCTTTGTCTTGCTTCGGAGTCTCCCTCTCCTTATTTTAAAATGTCTGTATGTAAATAAAACTTGGGGAACACAAGTGACTGCTAACAGCAGCTGACTGTGGTGTGAGCACTTTGAGGGCTGGGGGGATGAAGAATTACTTCCTTCTTCATTGCATCTTAAATAGATTCCATTTTAGCATATCCTCATGTATATGTATCATACGTGTGTGTGTGTGCATGTAGAGAGAGAGACTTTAGATCTGATTACAGTTATCATCTATTATGTGCTAGACACTTACTCTAGTATAAGTGTGTAAGTGTTGACTTACCAATCAAAGGATTTGTTTTCCTAGTGAACAGTGGCTCTTAGAGGGCAAGAATGAAGAATTGGTCCCTTGTCTAGAATTTGTCCCTAGAGCCTTTCATGCAATCTGCAACATGGTAAGTGTTAAATGTTTATAAAACGCTTTACTTTTTAAAAATATATATATTTTCTTTTATTTCTTTTGTCTTAGGAGACATATCCAAAATATATCACTATAACTTAATGTCAGAGAGTGTTCTATGACATATATTCTCCTTTAGAAGTTTTATGGTTTTACATTTGGTGCTTAATCCATTTTGCATTTTCTTTTGTAGATAATGTGAAGAAATGTTTTAATCTCACTGTTTTACATGTAGCTTTTCAGTTTTCATAGTATTGCTTATTGAAGAGTCTGTCTTTTCTTCACTATGTATTCTTGACTCCTTTGTCATAGACTAATTGACCATAGGTGCCTGAATTTATTTCTGGGCCCTCTATTTTGTTCCATTAATCTATATATCTATTTTTATGCAACTGCCATGCTGTTTTGATTACTGTGGCTTTGTAATATACTTTGAAGTCTGGGATGGTGATACCTCCAGCTTTGTTCTTTTTTCCCCTCAATATTGCTTTGGCAGTTGAGGTTTTATATGGTTCCATGCACATTTTAGATTATTTATTCCAGTTCTGTGAAAAATGCTATGGGTATTTTTATAGGCAAAAGAGATAAAAGCAATTAAACAAATGAGACCTAATTAAGCTTAAAAGATTTTGCACAGCAAAGGTAGTCATCTTTAAAAATAAAAAGATAATCTATAGAATAGGAGAAAATATTTGCAAATGATTTGACCAGCAAGGGGTTAATATTCAAAATACATAAACAGATTAAGCAGCTCATATGACTCAGAATTTAAAAAAAATTAAAAAATGAGCAAAAGAACTTAATAGGCATTTTCCAAAGAAGACATGTGGATGACCAACAGGCACACAAAACGGTGCTCAACATCACTAATTATCAGAGAAATGCATATCAAAACCATAATTAGATATCACCTCATACCTATCACAGTGGGTATCACCACAAAGTCAACAAATCACAGATGTTGGCAAGGATGTGGAGAAAATTGAACCCTCCTATACTCTCATGAGGAATGTACATTGATGCAGTTATCATGGAAAATAGTATGGAAGTTCATAAAAAATCTAAAAATAAAACTAGCATATGATCCCGCAAATCCACTCTTGGCTATATATCTAGAAAAAAAAAAAAAGAAAACACTAATTTGAAAAGATACACGCACTCCATGTTTCTAGCAGCACCGTGTACAAGAGCCAAGATATGGAAGCAACCTAAATGACCATCAGCGGAGGAATGGATAGAGGATAGCGGATACAACAGATTATTCAGTTCAGTTCAGTTGCTCAGTTGTGTCCAACTCTTTGTGACCCCATGAACCGCAGCACGCCAGGCCTCCCTGTCCATCACCAACTCCCGGAGTCCACCCAAACCCATGTCCATTGAGTCAGTGATGCCGTCCGGCCATCTCATCCTCTGTCGTCCCCTTCTCCTCCTGCCCTCAATCTTTCCCAGCATCAAGGTCTTTTCCAATGAGTCAGGTCTTCACATCAGGTGGCCAGAACATTGGGGTTTCAGCTTCAACAGTAGAATATTACTTAGCCATAAAAGGATGGTATTCTGTCATTTTCAGCAAGATGAATGGAACTAGAGAATATCATTCTTAGTGAAATAGGTCAGACTGAGAAATATAAATACTGTATGATGTTATTTATGTGCAAGATCTAAAAAAGATGAATGAGTGTACATAGCACAGCAGAGACAGACACAGGTACAAAACACAAACTAGTGGTTCCCAGTGGGGAGGGGGAGGTGAAACAGGGGTGCCGGGCTAAGAGGTACAAACTGCTGTCTCTAAAATAGATGAGTAACGAGGACATGTTGTATCACACAGGGATTCATAGTCATTAACCCTGTAATAACTTTTAATGGGTTATAATCTGAAAAACTGAATAACTATGTTGTGCACCTTAAAATAATATAACACTTTTTTTGTTTTTTCTTTTGTTTTATTTTTTAATTAATTAATTAATTATTATTATTTTACTTTACAATATTATATTGGTTTTGCCGTACATCAACATGCATCCGCCATGGGTGTACACGTGTTCCCCATCCTGAACCCTCCTCCCACCTCCCTCCCCATACCATCCCTCTGGGTCATCCCTATGCACCAGCCCCAAATTTCATGTATCCTGCATCAAACCTGGACTGGCAACTCGTTTCATATATTATACATATTTCAATGCCATTCTCCCAAATCATCCCCCTCTCCCTCTCCCACAGAGTCCAAAAGACTGTTCTATACATCAGTGTCTCTTTTGCTGTCTCGTATACAGGGTTATTATTACCATCTTTCTAAATTCCATATATATGCGTTAGTATACTGTATTGGTGTTTTTCTTTCTGGCTTACTTCACTCTGTATAATAGGCTCCAGTTTCATCCACCTCATTAGAACTGATTCAAATGTATTCTTTTTAATGGCTGAGTAATACTCCATTGTGTATATGTACCACAGCTTGCTTATCCATTCATCTGTGGATGGACATCTAGATTGCTTCCATGTCCTGGCTATTATAAACAGTGCTGCGATGAACATTGGGGTACATGTGTCTCTTTCAATTGTCTACAAGCAATAAATGCTGGAGAGGATGTGGAGAAAAGGGAACCCTCTTACACTGTTGGTGGAAATGCAAACTAGTACAGCCACTATGGAGAACAGTGTGGAGATTCCTTAAAAAACTGGAAATAGAACTGCGATATGACCCAGCAATATCACTGCTGGACACACACACTGAGGAAACCAGAACTGAAAATAATACAACACTTTAAATCAACTATACATCAATCTTGAAAATTTAAAAATGTAATCATGAAAAATATATAAATCTTCAGAATAAAGTACTAGATTAGGAAAAAGTCTTTGGAAGTGGGCTTCCAGAGCATGGGAGTCTGTACATTAGTGTTGTGCCTCAGGGGCTTCTCCGGTGGCTCAGTGGTGAGGCGTCTGCCTGCAGACAGTACAGGAGACATAGGTTCCATCCCTCATCCAGGAAGATCCCACATGCTGCAAATCAGCTGAGCCTATGCACCACCACTCTTGAGCCTGTGCTCTGGAGCCCAGAAGCTGCACCTGTTGAGCCCATACGTTGCAGCTACTGAAGCCTGAGTGCCCTAGAGTCTGTGCTCCACAACAAGAAGAGCCACTGCAATGAGAAGCCCAAACACTGTGACTGGGGAAAGCCCGTGCCGCAACGAAGCTCCAGCAAGCTAAATAAAGAAATAAACTTATATAAAAAAAGATGCACCCCAAGGGGCTTTGCATCCTTAGGAAGAAGTGTGTGTCTCTGACCATCCTGCTCCCTAGTGTAGGATGTTAGGGGCTGTGTGGCCTGGGAGGTCAGAGTCAGCACTGGGAACCAGGGCATTTATGGTCAGTTTGGATCCTGGGTACAGACTATTTTCTCTAGGTCTTCTAAACTTTCAATAGGTCAGGGCTTCCAGGTGTTTGTAGCCAAAGATCAAGGCAAAGCGCAGAGGTGGATCTTGTTCCTGAATAAGGCAAGAAGCAGGTGTGGAAGGTGAAGACTTCAAGGAAAGTCTTACACACCAAGTCTTCCTTTGGGGTACAATGCAAGGGTTTTCACTATGGCGGGCGCTTTCCTCCTAGGAGCCAGGCTGTCCGCTTCCAGGCCTTTTTCCCTGTGACATCTGCTCGAGCAGCCAGGAACCAGGTCGTAAGCTTCCTTCCTCACTTTCTTCTGTGCAGTGAGGTCCGGAGGCAATGATGAAGAGAATGCGGGTGGGAGAACGTAGCATGTGCAGAGCTTAAGTGCTGTCTTCAGGGCTCGGGAAAACGTGATTCTGTCTGAGCAGTTTACTGGCAGTTTTGCAACTCATCCCTCTGAATTAGGGACCGAATTAAGTCATTAGACTCTAATCAAAAGCAGCTAATCAGGAGCCAGTGGGAGCTCCACCAATTAATCGCGGCTGGAACCCAATGAGCTCAAGGACCCAAGGCTAGATGAATAAAAGTAATGCAATTAAATATCAGTGCCGTGCAGTGCTGCACAACTTCAAGAATGGGTTATGGGCAACTCAGCCTTTCCTGCCATATGAGAATTAGAGATGCTGAAACGTGGATGGGTTGGGGAGACACTTTGGAGCTTGCCTGGAGCTTTTCGGAGATAGAGATATATGTAAGCAAAAAGTGGGAGAATGTGAAAAAGAAGACAGACATGGATTTTTGTAGATGTGACAACATGGTAATAATATGGCAAATATAACATAGCAACATGACTTGATGATTATTATTATATGTGATAATTCCTCTTCCATAGCATTTAAATAACTTACACCCAGGTCCTTTGTTGAGGTGTCCTTCTCTTCATCTAAACTATGAATATTAGGGTTGTTTCAGATGTGGTCTCTTGTTCCACATCCAGAATAGCAATTGGCACATGGTAGCTGATAATTATAGAATTATTTCATTAATTCAGGGCAGAGCAAGGATTTGAACTGAGATTTTTCAATTCCAAATTTTGCATGCCTTTTCCTATACCACTCAGACAGAAGCATTCAGTGTCTTTAGCTAATCAAAATAAGTATTGTTAACTGTTAGTATGCTGTAGTCCACCCCCACTTAAAGTGGGGAAAGTGCTGACGTACGTTAAGAAGTTGAGGGCATCTGTGCATTCTGGTTAAGTGTCTGTTGTGTACATTTTAGAATGGTTGAATATCTTTGTGTGTATTTGTGGAGAGAAGAGGAATTCAGTGTGTCAGTACATGTTTGTACATATGTTTTATTGGGGTGTGTACCATGTAAGTTGGAAATTTAAGACAACTGTAAAATTTGCCCTATTTCAAATATGCCCTATTTATATAGGACACTGGAGGAGGAAACAGCAACCCACTCCAGTATTCTTGCCTTGAGAATCCCATGGATAAAGAAGCCTAGTAGGCTACAGTCCACGGGGTCACAAAGAGTCAGATACAACTGAGTGACTTTCACTAATATAGGACATATTTGAAAATGCAGTGTGTGTGTGTGTGTGTTTGATTGATGATTACACCTGCAAAACAGGTGAGACCCATGGCTGACCCAGGAAATCCAGAATATTTTAACACCCATATGTGTGTATGTGTCATGTATGTTTCTGAATGGACATTTGTGTGTATTTAATTTTGTGTGTATTGGTGTCAAGAATTCATAAGAATAACAGAGCAGTAGAAGTTGTTCAATTATTCAGGTCTTTCCAGGTTGTAGATGTATAATAGAGGCATTAATAAAATTAACAAGTAAGAGCAGGTCAGCCACAAAAAGATGTGTTTTTCTTCTTTTTTTTAAAGCAGATCAATGAGCTGAGAAGAGAGGCCATACATATCTTATGGTGACAAAAACCCATATGGTTAAAAAAAAAAAGTGTGCACAGACAGTGAAGAGGAGAAATGTGAACTACATTGTGCTGCAGAGTGTCTTTCATGTACAGCATCCACTCCTCTGTGTCCTCTTTATGCCTCCTGCCTTGTTCCCCACGAGTAACTCCAGCCTGTGATGGCCAAGATAGCTGAGACCTTTCATCCTCTTACCTTCACAGTTTGGAAAAATAGCTCAGCGTGACCTCCGTCATGTAAGAGACCGAAAGAGGCAGCTGGAGGGAGCTGGCTGCTTCATTTCATGTGATTCAGGAAAGAAATCCCAAGGACGCTCTTGGCATCCTCACTCCTTTTCAGAGAGTGCTGCCCCTGAGTCTGCAGTTGATACATGCACCCCCCTGGGGCTGGGAAATCCACTTGCTTAGTTCTCACTGGCTTTGCTGGGTGTGCCACAGAGGTTGGAATAGTGTTCTTCTTCCTACTCTGCCACTTTGGTGCTGTAGTTTCTCAGCAGCTCCATGCCCCCTAATCATCCCTTTTTCATGCACACTCTATACGTTCATAGCGGTGGAGCATCTGTGACTGTTTCTATCTGTTACGATACAGTGCCAGTAGTGCTAGCTATATGGTAGGCTGTTGGAGCGTGGAGTTTAATCACTTCCCTTTGAATCTGGACTGGCCTCAGTGAATTATTTGAACAGGAGAATGTGTCCCAGGTGGCTTTCTGCAACTTCTGAGGCTGTCTCATGAGTTTCTGCTCAGATCCCTTTCCTCTCTGGGAAACAAGCCGCGAGTCTTTGAGGTGCTCACATGGTTGGAGAGACCACTGTGGTTCACCTTGTCTTTGTAGGCACTCTGGTCTACAGCCTGAGCTAGCATCCGGCTGACAACTGGCATCCTCTCCTCCACAAAATGCCACCCCAGCCCCGGTGCCGGACAAGCGAGTAAAAGGGCCATCCTGTACGTGGAGGTGTCAGTCAGTGTCACGCAGACAATTTGCCCAGGTGAGCTCTTCCTGAGAAAACTGATGCTCAGAGTAAAGTGGTTGACAGTATTAAATTTTGGAGTAGTTTCTTACACAGCGATTGATAACGGGAATAGCAGTGTTAGAAATAGCTGTGATATTCTGAGCTATTGCTGTTGGTCAGTGACCATTCCTGGGCATTTATATACATTATTTCATTGTATCTTCACAATAGTCTCAGGACTTTGGAGCTTTTATTATTCTCATTCTCCACATGAGGAAGTTGCGGTGAAGAAACTGTCTTAGATCACACAGCTCCTAATTAGCACAGATGGACCACACTAGGCTGTTTTTGCTCAGTTGTGTTCGACCCTTTGTGACCTACTGGACTGCAGCATGTCAGGCTTCCCTGTCCTTCACCATCTCCTGGAGTTTGCTATCCAACATCTGTGATGCCATCCAACCATCTCATCCTTTTCTTAACTACCTCTCTCCTTTATAGCCCTGCCAATGTGTAGGGACTTTTTTTTTTTTTTTGCTTGGAATAAACTTCTCAATCCCTCCACGTTAAGTGATAAATTCCTTCTGATCCTTTATGGCCTAGCTCTGTAACCATATCTTTCATACCCAAATCCATGTAGATTTCCTAAGCAGGTACAGAAGCACCACTGGTACTAATGGAATGAAAACAGACAAATTACTAGACCTCCCCAAGGTTCACTCTTCTCCTCTGTAAAATCAGCTACAATGACTTCCTTATGTTTGTTGTGAAGATTAAATGGGGTGAGCGATGCAGAAACGGGTCCTATACGGAGGATCAGGACACATATGCTAAGCGTTATTAAAGCAGCGCTGTAGGCTGGGAGGACGCACACCATAGCTGGCCACCTTTCACTGTGTGTGTCTCTACACAGACAGTTGCCTAAGGCACCACTTGCGTCCTCGAGGAGTTCATTGTTCAGTGGAATGGAAAACAAGCAAAACAACCAGTATGTAAATGAGAGTCATAAAGCAGGGGTGGGGGTGGGGGTGGGGGTTGCACAGAGCGTTTGTACTTCAGAAAGGGGCCCTCAGTTGCTTTGGGATAAGAGGTTGTGAAGGATTCCTTGGCCCTGAAATGAGCCCTGCAGGATGCAAAGGAAAACCAGGTATCCCAGATAAGATCGAGCTTGAGCAAAGGTGCGAAGGCATCCTATGGTAGGAATTATGAGAAGATCTCCAAGTGACCTGGTTCCTCAAAGGCAGAAGAGGATTCAGGTGAAGGTGGCCTGAGGCAGAGAGGCAGGAGAGCCAGTTAGAGAGAACACTGACTTCCAAGCTGAAGACTTTATGCTCGGGTCAATGAGAAGCTGTCAAAGAGTTTAGAACAATGAACCAGATGAACTGATCTACGTTGTAGAACAATTGCCTGGAGCACTGTTTTGGAAGGGGCAGAACAGGAGGTAGAGAGATGGACCTAGAGTATTTTGTAATATTCTTTAAAAAAAGGGGGGGATGACAGTGTGACCCGTAGGCAGGGCAGTGGGCACTGGAGAAATGCCAAAGGTAAGGAAAGAAGGAAACTTGGTGACTGGTTGGCCAAGAGGAGAAAAGATGGGGAAGGACTCTGAGTTCGTACCTTGGTTTCCAACTTGGGTGATTTAAAATTAAGACTAAAGAAGGAAGGTCAGCACCCCAACCTTCCGGGGAGGGGCCATGCTGTGGGGAGGACAGTAAGTCCCACAGCCTCCAGGGTGGGAGTCCTGGGCCCGCAGGAGCCCAAGCATTGCAGTAGATCCACTCCTGTGATTAAAGCTGAACTCTAATTGTGCCACACTGGCATAATAAGTGTGGCTTTTAACAATGCACTGCTGGAGTGAAGTTGTCAGAAAAGCCGGGGGCGGAGGAGGTAATCTGTGAAACTTCAAAGAAGAGAAGATTGAAGCCATTTTATGTGGCTGGAAATGAGTCATTTGTCAGCGATGCCAACGTGCTGTCAGCTCCACAGGGAGAGATGACTGGGCACCCTGGGGGGAGGGCTGGTGAGGGTGTCAACCTCCAGTCACCAGAGGCCAAGTGTGGGGTAAGAAGTGTCAGTCACATCACATCCCTGTCCTGACCTGGGTCAGAAGGAAACCAAGGTCATGTCAGAGCATTTAGCTTCGTAACCAAGGAACCTTGTAACCTGCCTCTGTCAAGAGGGAACTGATGTGCTCAGCATTATCACAGACAGTTCAGAACTTTAATTCCCCAGGAAATTTGCACTTTAAAAGAACAGTGAGAGGGCAACACTTTTAGGAAAAAGAAAGTGAAAGGTAAGAGTGAATTGGTGGTACAAGGGAAAAGGGGCTTCTGAGCAAGGTCAGTTGAAAGAGACATCTTGCGGGTAAAAACACTTCTACCCACTCAGTTGTTGGGGTTTTGGGTCCAGAGGGAGTAGGGGATGCCTCTGAGTCCAGCTTGGAAGCCATTCCTGGAAGTGATAACCTACTCCGGATGCAGGAATCCTGCTTTTTAAGCCATTGCATTACCTGTTGGTCCCCTTCACATATAGGCTGTTTATCTATCACTTGGGCACTTGAGAGGCAGCCTCCTCCACAGTGGTCTTCCTGCTTCCATTGTTCTAATCTAATCCGTTTTCCTCTGCAACCATGGTAATAGCTTTAAACTTAAACAAAATCTTCCTGCTCCTGGTGTCCTCCCGAGCTGCATGCCCTGGTCTCTTACCAACCCATACAATTTCGGTCTCAAGGTGACACCTCCCCCCTTGTTCTCTGCATTTGCCCTTTTCAGTTCCTTGAACACCCTGAGGTTTTGCCTCTCTGCATATCTTTGCACAGGCTCATCGCTCTCTTAATGCCTCTTTATCCTTTAGCTTAGTTTAAATAACACTTCTTCAGAAAGATACTGACTCTCAAATTGCCCCCTGCCACATTCAAAACATAGATTGTTCTGTTCCAACATTTTATCTTCTTTTGTAAGATTTGTGGTTATTTTGTTGTTATGATTATTTATATTTTGAAGTTTCGTTTTGACTCTGAACTCTAGAAGAGCAAGGATAATGGTTGTGTTTTTGCCACTGCATCAACACGTCTGGAACGGTGCCTGATATAAACGCCCCACAAATACTTGTCGCATGAATAAAGGAAGGAGTGAATGAATAAACAGTCCTTCGGTAATTCTGATGAGCAGAGACCTCAGGACCCCGTGTACCACATAATGTCACAGAAGTACCAGTAGCTTGTGTAGGCAAAGAGACAAGCAAGGGATTGAGAAAAATGTATTGATAACTTTCTGGCCACTTTACAATTGCGTCTTGTTCACATTTTCTGTAGCAGGACAGCTTTGAGGGGCTGAAGTTACAGAACACTCTCCATTAGACCAGTGGTTCTCAAACCCTCCAGAAGAGCTTATGAAATCTCAGATTAGAGGGCCTCTCAATGTTTCTGATCTGGTGGTCTAGGGAGGCTTTGAGCATTCCCAGGTGATATCGATACTGCTGGTCTAGGACTTCATTAGGTCATAGACTGTATAGGGAGAGGACTCTGCTTTTCACATTTACTATTGTTACATACAGATGCTCTTATAAAAGCACATATATTTTTTACATATACTTTCACATAATATTTTTTTAATAAATGAAAGAAATTTGGTGGCCACCTGTGCCCACCCTCTAATTGTATCCATGGGGCTAAGTCCTCTCCTCCTATTCCTCTCTCTTCTACGTCAGATGATCAACACTATCTCAACCTCCCATCCACTTGACTTTCTCTGAGGACTTTTATCTTCCACAATCCTCCCAGAGAAAAATGATCTATTCTTATTTTTTTTCACTTCTATTAAGGCCTTATGGCAGAAAGCAAAAAAGAACTAAAGAGCTTCTTGATGAAAGTGAAAGAGAAGAGTGAAAAAGTTGGCTTAAAACTTAACATTCAGAAAACTAAGATCATGGCATCTAGTCCCACCACTTGATGGCAAATAGATGGGGAAACAGTGATAGGCTTTATTGTGATAGGCTTTTTTTTTTTTGGGCTCCAAAATCACTGCAGATGGTGACTGCAGCCATGAAATTAAAAGATGTTTGCTCCTTGGAAGAAAAGTTATGACCAACCTAGACAGCATATTAAAATGCAGAGGCATTACTTTGCCAACTAAAGTCCTTCTAATCAAAGCTATGGTTTTTCCAGTAGTCATGTTATGGATGTGAGAGTTGGACTATAAACAAAGTTGAGCGCTGAAGAACTGATGCTTTTGAACTGTGGTGCTGGAGAAGACTCTTGAGAGTCCCTTGGACTGAAAGAAGATCCAACCAGTCCATGCTAAAGGAAATCAGTCCCGAGTATTCATTGGAAGGACTGATGCTGAAGCTGAAACTCTAATACTTTGGTTACCTGATGCAAAGAGCTGACTCACTGGAAAAGACCCTGATGCTGGGAAAGATTGAAGGTGGGAGGAGAAGGGGATGACAGGATGAGATGGTTGGATGTCATCATCAACTCAATGGACATGAGTTTGAGTAAACTCTGGGTGTTGGTGATGAACAGGGAGCACTGGTGTTCTGCAGTCCACGGGGTTGCAAAGAGCCAGACATGACCGAGACACTGAACTGAACTGAAGGCCCTGATGATACCCAATAAGCTTCTTCAAGTTGCAGTGTTACTGAATAAAAACAGACCAAGATGCTACTTCTCTAAAGAGAAATTATACTCTGATATCTAATTGAATGTTTGTATCCAAACAACAGTGTTTATAGTGGTGGTCAATCTATACGATCATAGCTTGGTGGCTGAAATAAATGTTCACGTGCACGCATGCGTGCTTTGTTGCTTAGTTGTGTCCAACTCTTTGCAACCCAAGGACTGTAGCCCACCAGGCTCCCCTGTCCATGGGATTCTTCAGGCAAGAATACTGGAGTAGGTTGCCATTTCTTCCTCCAGGGGATCGTCCCAAACCAGAGACTGAACCTGGATGTCCTGCACTGCAGGCAGATTCTTTACCATCTGAGCTACAAGGGAAGCCCCAAATGTTCAGGCATACTATTAAAAATCTTTTATTTAGCAAGTCTTTTTAATATAGCATCTAAAAGATTGTGGGGTAGGTGATGATAAGTAGAAATTACTTCTCTGAACTTTAGAAACATTTGCATGTATGATGTTAAGTGGTGTGTTTAATAGCATCTAATCTATCCACAAGGATCTTTATTGAGAAAATATTTTGGTACGGCAGGTAGATTTTCCACTTGTACCTGAAAAAAAAAATAAATGCACACATACATCTAAAAGTATGGATGAAGGCAAAGATGCGTGTGTGTAACTGTTTTTTTTTTTTTTCCTTCATGAAATTACAGTTTTTCCCATCTCACCCTATAGACTTCATATGAAATGTTTTGTCCTATTCAAAGTAATCTATCACAACACGCATTATCTGTTCTTATTTGTGTTATATTGTATCACTTGCTTCATACTCATTAAATAAGCATTTAGTAACATTTCTAAAGAATGATGACTGTTTGATCAAGTTGGAAACTACTGGGATTCAAAGTAATTTTTTTTTTTAATGTCAAAGCATCAGTATCCCTGAATGATTCACCAGGCTGATTTAATTTTGTCTCTCCCATGCTTTCCTATAGATCTACCCCAAATACCTAGCTGAACAGTGCTAGAAATTGATGAAATGTTCTACTCTGTGTCACAAAGACACACAAAGTTCAATTTCAGCACTGATCCTCTCATCTACAGGTTTGGTTATACTTAGGGAAAATCAAATATTTTCTTTCCTCTTGAACCAGATAGATACTCCTGACAGTGAAAAATGAAACGGAAAACGAATGCACTGAACACATTCTATCTGCCAGGTGCTGTGTATCAGTAACGATCCTCACACTAATGCCAGGGGATAGATATCATTATTCCTTTCAGGCAGATTAAACAAAACGCAAGGGAAAAAGGAAAAGAAAAGGAGTGAAATCATATGCTTGAAATCACATATGCAGAAAATGGCAACGAATAAAATCAGAAACAGGTTTGTCTGTCACTAAATGCCATGCATGTGTTTGAATGGGCTCATTGTCTACAGCAGACCATATGGTGGCTGCATGTCAGCTTTGGAAACAACAACCAAGAAACGGAAGTCATTGGAAATAGTCTTTCATTTGTCTAATTCCAAGGAGTCTGTGTAGTGTCTTCTCTATTAATTTCAAGATAAGGAGTTGATGCTACTAGTCTGTAACTTCTCTGAGTTGTCTTTCATTTCCTTCTTTTTCTTTTCATTTTATCTAATTTTGAGGATCAAATTCACTCCTTCTAACCCATGAATTCTCCTCTGAAGTTAATGGAAGTAACTTCCTTCATTCTATTACCCTAGACTCCTGTGACTTAAGCATTTAACATTTGGTGACTTGACTTACACCTGTTTTTTCGTCCAGGGATATTAGAGTTGATGGGAGAGATGTAGGAGGCTGAAATTTAGGATCAAGTCAGTGACATAAGTTTCTTTTCAATCTCTGATTTCCTTCCCAGGAGAAGAGAGAGAAAATTATTTAATTGGTATTTTCAACCAATTCTCTCTGAAGTTCATTCCTCTTTTGCTAAATAAATGGGAATAAATTGTTTTTTTTCCTCTTTCACAGAGCTAATGTGAAGTTCAAATGAGACAATATAAGGGAAAGTGCCTCAAAAGTCCTATAATTAGTATAATTGTTAGGGCAACAGCAAAAATTACAACAAAAATCCATGAATCCATGAACTAACTGGAAAACATCTCTCTAAGTTAAAACTTTTAGGAAAATGTCCATGGATATAATATATGCTTGTTATGTTTATTTCTAAATTCCTAGTAAAGTCTAATTTATTTATACATCTTAATATTTTGGAATCCTTAAATATTTAAAAATAAACACCAGACCATTTTTAATAGATTTTCTAGTCAATAAAGATAGAAAACAAAGTTACCAATGAGGGCAGGAAAAAGATGGTTTAAACTATTCAAGAAATCAGACATTATTCAAGAGCTCATAAAATCTATTTAGCTGCATCCAAATCCTTGCCCATAATACACAAATCATTCTTATTTATATTCAGTCTTTGATATTGCAGTAAATTTTCATGTACTAAAGTGGCATTTAAAAATGAACATAGTATAAACCCTTCTTTTCCCAACACAGGGAATTTTAAAACATCAGCAGACTAGCAGGACTTGGTTTTCCCCTCTGTAAAATTGGGAAGTTGAACTAGATGAGGATTAGAAAGAACACAGCAAGTCGATCCAACGCTGTTCACCTCCTTGCTTGTGGCAGGTATTACCAATGGAAAGAGCGCTTTCTCACTGAGCTGGGAAGTAGCCTCAGAATCATTCTTTCCTCACTGCTCCCGGCAGCTGCTATTAATCAATTGAAACTTAGCTACAGTAGGAGTAGATAACTTCTATTAATAAAATTTCATTGTTTAACTCTGACATTTTCAAAGTGTATAAATGCAATGAGTTGTCTAACTCCTAAAATTCGTTTTGTTAAAAGACAGTCTGTTCCTGTACTCCGGAAGGTGTTGACAAATTTCAGTTGGTATTTCTCATTCAGTTGTCTATTGTTTCTGGTCCTCATTCTGTGAATGGTACCGGTGTCTCTCAGTAGGAGATGCCAAGTAAATGAAATAGCCCAGCAGGAAACCCTGTTTGGCAATTTTAACAAGGCTTGAAGAATTGGTTTCCTCATTAGAAACAAGAGGAAGTTTCCTATCTGGTGAGTATGCAAGTTCCGGGCACTGATCTGATGGGGTGGCTTTGCCTGAACAAAATACTGAGGCATAAAGAATACCAGTGGAAAGCAAATGCTTGGTAATGACAGGATCTAACATGTACCTTGTAGGAGATAAAAATTCCATTTCCGTGTCATGCTTTATCTGAGTTAACACACTTTAGTCCTGGGAGTAGAAAGACATTACCTTCTGAAGGAAGATGATCACTCTACAGAACTCCTACTATGCGCCTTCATGCACATCATTTTATATGAAAGTGGAAGTGAAGTTGCTCAGTCGTGTCTGACTCTGTGATAGTCTGCCAGGCTCCTCCTCCGTCTGTGGGATTTCCCAGGCAAGAATACTGGAGTGGGGAGCCAGTGGGGGGCCAGTAATTTCTTCTCCAGGGATCTTCCTGACCCAGGGATCGAACTCAGGTCTCCCACATTGCAGGCAGACTCTTTATCAACTGAGCTACAAGGGAAGCCCAACAGTCTAGCATATGCCAAAGATCATCCCAAGCTGGGGCATGGATTCCCCACCTCCCATCTGTCACTGGCTACGGGCTATGACAGATGATGGGGGAAGCAGGTGGAGGACAATAAAACTGCCTGGCATTTCTGGCCTCTGCACAAGGGTTAGGAAGGACCTGGGTGGAGTGCGGGTACCTTTAGGAGAATAAGCCCATTGCCTCCTAGCTAGAAAGTGGCATAGCAGGAACAGCACTTTTCATCTGTCATCTCATTTTATTCTTGTTAAAAACCTGTGATATGGATGGTAGTATTTTTACCCATTTAACAGATGAAGAAACAGAGTTCTCTGGGGATTGTAACTTGCTCAAAATCACACAGGCAGGAAGTGAAAGAGTCAAGCTGTGAACAACACAACCTAACTCAAGGGTGAACCTGACTCTAGTTCTCAAGGAGCTAACAATTAAATCTAAAATAAGGGCAGTATAAAGATGAAAAAAGTATTCTGGGTCTGGGTGGACCAGAGACATCACGGAGCAGTGGAAACAGAGGGCAAGGGGCTCTGAGAAGGATCAGGAAGAGCTGTCGAGGCAGTTTCTAGAATGAGATGAAACAGTTGATCTTTAAGAATAAGTGGATGGTCCTACACTGTTGGTGGGAATGTATATTGATACAGCCACTATGGAGAGCGGTATGAAAGTTCCTTAAAAAGGTAAAAATTGAGTCACTGTGGGCTTCCCCAGTGGCTCAGTGGTAAAGGACTCGCCTGCAATGCAGGAAATACAGAAGATGTGAGTTTGATCCCTGTGTTAAGAAGATTCCCTGAAGGAAAAATTGGCAACCCACTCCAGTATTCTTGCCTGGACCACCCCATGAACAAAGGAGCCTGGCAGGCTACAGTCCATGAGGTCACAAAGAGTCTGAGTGACTGAACACCCATGCATGCCTAACACTGCAATCTCACTGCTGGGCATATATCTGGAGAAAAACATGATATGAAAAGAAACATGGACCCCAATGTTCATTGTAGCACTGCTTACAGTAGCCAAGATATAGAAGCCACCTAAATGTCCATCCACAGAAGGCAATGGCACCCCACTCCAGTACTCCTGCCTGGAAAATCCCATGAACGGAGGAGCCTGGTAGGCTGCAGTCCATGGGGTCACTGAGGGTCGGACATGACTGAACGACTTCACTTTCACTTTCCATTTGCATGCATTGGAGAAGGAAATGGCAACCCACTCCAGTGTTCTTGCCTGGAGAATCCCAGGGACGGGGGAGCCTGGTGGGCTGCCATCTATGGGGTTGCACAGAGTTGGACATGACTGAAGTGACTTAGCAGCAGGAGCAAATGTCCATCAATAGAGGAATGGATGAAGAAGATGTGGTACATATATATGATGGAATATTACTCAGCCATGAAGAGGATGAAATAATGCCATTTGCAGCAACATGGATGAGTCTAGAGAATGTCATACTGAGAGAAGTAAGTCATACAGAGCAGGAGAAGTATTGTATGACATCCTTTATATGTGAAATATAAAAACAAATGATACAAGTAAACTTACACAACAGAAACAGATGCACATGAAGTTATGGTTACTGGAGGCAGGAAGGATGCAGAGGAAAGGACAGTTAGGGACTTTGGGATTGGCATGTGCACACTGCTGTATTTAAAATGGATAACCAACAAGGTCCTTCTGTTTTACACATGGAACTCTACTCAGTGTTACGTGGGAGCCTGGATGGGAGGGGAGTGTGGGGAAGAATGGACACGTGTATATGTACGGCTGAGTCCTTTCGCTGTTCACCAGAAACTATCACGACATTGTTTGTTAATTGGCTATACTCCAATACAACATAAAAAGTTAAAAAAAAATAAGTGGAGGGTAACTTAAGGGATCTTCAAAAAAAAAAAAGGCAATTGTCATCTGTCAACACCTGCTGTTTGCACGTAAGTGAGTCACAGTTAGGGATGAGTGGTAAGGAAATGGGCACCTCGTAGTCAATTCTCCTAAGAGGCACTAATAATTAATCAATAAAAGAAAGAAAACATTAGTTGAAGATGTTTCTTCAATATGTGTTTAATGATGGCTTCATCAAATGCCATGGAAATGTTTCTGAGCCTTTCTTTAGAGCTCAGACAGGAAGGGTCCAGAATTCACTTTTTCCTGGCTCCTGTTCATTTTCTGTTCTTTCTACCTCTCTGCTGCACTTCACCACCTCACAACATTCTTGGAGCTGCCTTTTAGCGAGTGACAGAGTTCTTTAAGCGGGGCTTTTAGAAATTGTGGTCTTAGTTTATTTTCATTCCAATTTAGGCTTTGACATCTTGGCAGTAAATTGCTTTTAAGTTCTTTCCTGCCAACCACCCCCCACCATTTTATGCTTTTCTTCTGCTTTCTGCTTTATCCACAAATAAAATGTATACATATATAGGTTACACACACACATTCATTGCTTGCTCACAGTTTTGGGGTTTGGGAGTTGTTGGGTTTTGTTTCCCAATCATAAACAATGTTTCTATTCTACTACCATCCTCTAGAGAAGACCGATAAAATTTGACTCATGAAGAGAGAGAGAGAGAGAGAAGAAAAAAAATCCAGGAGGCGAAAAGTAATACGGGGAGAAAATGAAAGAGATTTAGTGCAGCTATCAACCGACTGTGGTGCTGTCTTTAAGAGTCTGTTGAAACAACATAATAAAAGGTAATAAAGGTTGGATTTATAGCCTACCTGGCGGATATGGCTGCCTGTTTGTATCTTGCCCATTCACAGCCCAGCAAGAGTCTTTGTCTTGGGAGTGGGTTCATTTCCCCTGGGTCATTTCCCCACCTTGGACTAAAGAGGCATCAGGTAGCTCTGAAAGCATACAATCAGACAGCCAGGTGTTTTAAACTTCCTTCTAGTTCCTTCCTTTCTCTCATTTTTTCCCCTCTGGGATTTAATAACCCAGCTTTGTTTCTTTTAAAAGCTGTTATTTGACTCAGTTTGCCTAGCAAACACCTCAGTGATTCACTGAAGTAGGCAAAGGGAACTTTGAGCTTTGAAGATGGTCATGTCAGCTTTTGGGTGGGTCAAAGGCTTATTGCTTCCTCTTTCAAGTTCAAATAAATCTCTGCTGCTGCTGCTAAGTTGCTTCAGTCGTGTCCGACTTTGTGCGACCCCAGAGATGGCAGCCCACCAGGCTCCCCGTCCCTGGGATTCTCCAGGCAAGAACATTGGAGTGGGTTGCCATTTCCTTCTCCAATGCATGAAAGTGAAAAGTGAAAGTGAAGTCGCTCAATTGTGTCCGAATCCTAGTGACCCCATGGACTGCAGCCTACCAGGCTCCTCTGTCCATGGGATTTTCCAGGCAAGAGTGCTGGAGTGGGGTGCCATTGCCTTCTCCGCAAATAAATCTCTATAAATGTCTAAATCAGTACTAATAGGTCTCTCAAGAGGAAGGTGGTGCACATTGCCCAGGGAGTTTGGCAAAATTAAGAAGCAGGGGGACAAGATAAAGGGTGATGGCTTCCCACAGAAGGGTAAGGAACTCGATCCAGGGGACAGTTGGGACAGGGGTTGATCTGAATCTACAGCTCTTTCTGACACACTGCTGGTGACCGGAAGACTGAAGCTTGTTCATTCATTCCTTCGTGGGACATTTACGCAGCATCTACTTTGTGCCAGGCAGGCCTGGGGTCAGTGACAGGGCTACACAGTGAATAAGACCAGGACTCCACCCTGAAAAGTCTAGTCCCCTGAGACACAACATTGTAAATGCAGCACTGAAGCCCATCATGTTGGTCCGTGTATTCAGGGTTCAGGAGATGCAAACAGAGGGAATACCAAGCCAGCCCTAATTGTCTTGGAAGGCTTCAGAACAAAGCTGGTCCTTGATCCTTGATTCGGGTATTTGCTTGAATAGATTGAATTAATAACTGCCCTGGACCTTAGTTTCCCTGTCTGTGCACTGAGATAGACCTGTCTGTCTCATGGGCAAGGCCATTCCAAATTGTATCAAGCAGAGTAAAGGGAGAGAAACATTTTCCACAACCTGGGCTTTTGGTAGTAGGTTCTTTACTTCTGGACTTCCTGGTGGCACAGTGGATCTGCCTGCTAATGCAGAGGATACGGGTCCCATTCCTGGTCCGGGAAGATTCTACACGCCATGGAGCAACCAAGCCCACATACCGAAACTACTGAGCCTGCACTCTGCAACTGAGTGCCACAACTACTGAAGCCTGAGGCTTAGAGCCTGTGCTCCAAACACAAGAGACACCAGTGCAGTGAGAAGCCCCCACACCAAAACTAGAGGAAGCCTGCACACAGCGACCAAGACTGGCACAAACCAACATAAATCAATAATTTAAAAAAACCAAGAAAGTCTCCTGTCTCTCTAGAAAAAAAAGAATAAACCAACTCTTTACACTGTGTGTTTTCTCACTGCTTGTTGGACTGGCTGGGTAGCCCTTTGAGGTTCTGATTCTTTGCCAAGCAGGAGTTACAGAAACCACTCTCTTTCCCCACCCCTGAAACCTGGCTGGAAAAGTCTGGCTGAAAACCTGGGAGGGAAGCTAGGAAAATCTCAGAGGAAAGATGGAGAAGGATGTCACTGTGGGAAGGCAGGGGGCGGGATGCCAGCAGCAGAGCGCTGAGCCCCTGGATGAGAGGCCTCATTACTAAAGACTGAGTCATGCTAACAGTCTGCATAAATCCCCATCAAGTCAGGGCTAATGGTGTCTGCTGGAGCCCACATCATGCTCTCAACAGGAAGCCAAGGCTGCGCTAATTGTCAGAGCCAATCAGAGGGGCTGGGGAGCATGAAATGAAGGATTAGTTCTGGGAGGTGAGCCCCCAGCCTCTCTGGGGGTCCTGGCTCTGCCTCCGGGCTGGCTGGAGCTCCTCAGCAGCAGGGTTGACGGCAACAGGGACAGTCAGAGAGAGGGGCAGTGCTCCTGCACGGCGGGGCGCAGCCTGGGTTCTGGTTCCAGAGACTGACCCCTGAGCCCTGCAGTCAGTGTGGGAGCCCCAGGAGGCTTCTCCAGTTCTTCTTCCCCCTCTCTTTGGCCCATGTTTTCCTCTCTCCTCAATCTTTTCCAACATCCTTTTCCCTCCTGTTTCTCGTTCCCTTTCTCTGTCCCCCCCTTTATCTTTTCTTGCAGCCTGTCAGCCTGGTTATCTCCGTCTGCCTCTTCCGCTCATCTTCCCTCTCTCCTGTCTCTCTTCTTCCTTTTTCCTTTACCTGCTTCCTCCTCACCGCTCATCTTCCTACTCCTCTCCCCTTTCTCTCTTCTTCTCCCATTTCTTTCTTGTGTGTGTTTCTCTGTTTCCTACGCCCTGGCCTCTTTCTCTTCACCTTCCTCCTGTTCCTCTTTGTTCCCCCTTTTCCCCCCTCTTTGCTTTGTCTCTTCTTTCTCCTTCTCCTTTCATCATCCAAGCCTGGCAGGAAGTAACCTCGGGTTGGCTGGACTGGACGGCTGAGCCACCTGCCTTTCTGTCACCTTCAAAACACCTTCATGATTTGATCTTCACACTGACCTGGTGATGAAACTGTGTGTGAGAAAATTAAAGCTCCAAAAAGTTCAGGGAAGGGCCAAGAACACAGAGATACTAAATAGAAGATCTGGGGTTGCATCCTAAATATGCCTGATGTCAAATTCTAGAATGGGTGTGTGGGTGACAAGCCAATCTTGACTATTGACAATGTTACAGGGTCACATGTGTCCCCTCAAGACCAAAAAGGAAGGTTGTAGCCACAAACTTGTCAGTCCCCTTTCCCCTCCCTGGGGATTCATTGACTTAAACACTGAGTGATTATATGCAGGCATTTTCCTGGATGCTAAGGATACAGAACCAAGAGACCCTTCATATAAAACTCACATTCTCATGAGGTTAATAGTCAGTAAAGGAATGATGAAATATGTGTATGGTATAATGGACTCAGATCCTGGTTTGTCAGCTACAGGAAAGTCTGGAGTAGGTGAGGGATTGCTAAAAGCAGACATTGGAAATTATTATAATTTTGATGCTCATAGAATCTTCTTGAAAGTCCCTTCCTCTATAATTTAGGTTTGAAAAGAAATCTTGTCTTACTTCCTGAGTATGAGGAGACCATTAGCTCATAAAATTTTCTAAGGCTCTCATGCCAAATGCTTTTGAGCTAATTTTGGTTACTTAGAGGCTCAGGAAGTTACTGCCACAGAGCAAGGGGCTGTCATTAAAACCTGCCTCATCATGTAGGATTTCAGCTTGCCCCGAGCCTCCAAAATCCACCTATTTTCTTTCTTTTCTCCCATTTAGACCTGTCCTCTGTCTAGCTGGATGCTGTCGATGCTCAGTTGCCCGTGCAGTGGACAGGAGCCACGTGGGGAGCTTGCCACCTGACAAACAAAGCCAGCTCTTAGTTGCACGAACTTTGCAGCGCCTAATGTTCCTGGTCGCTGGTGGGGGAGGGTAATTATCCATGATTCCACTTGGGGATAGAAATAGCCCAGAGATGGTCAGGGAAGTACATGATAGCTGCCTCTGTCTTTAGCCATGCTTTACTCCAAACCCAGAATGCATATTGTCTCTACACGCAAATCTCTCCTTTCCTTCAAAGTCCATTCCAAATGACATCTGCTCCATGGAGACATCTTTAACAACACAGTGATCTACCAATTTTCTGAAGTCTCATAGCAAAACCTGCCAGAACTGGATTGGCCTGGATCACACCATGCTTCTACCAACTGCCAGTTATACAGCCTAAATGATACATATATGGCTCAGATGGTAAAGAATCTGCCTGCAATGTGGGATACCTGAGTTCAGTTCCTGGGCTGGGAAGATCCCCTGGAGAAGGGAATGGCTACCCACTCCAGTGTTCTTGCCTGGAGAATTCCTTGGACAGAGGAACTTGGCAAGCTACAGTCCATGACGTTACAAAGACTGAGCAACTAACATTTTCACTTTTTCATATGTCATAGTGATATCTTCCATTCCTATACCTTCTTCTGCAGGTAATTTTGCCATTTGCCCATTACAAATTGAAGTCTAATTTCTAAATTAATCCATGCTTCCCTTTTAGACACCAATAGAAGCGACATTGCACGACTTCCAGTGCTAGGTCAGTAAAACATAGCTGCCATCAGAAGCCCAAGGCCGCATGTAGGTGTTTAATAGTCCCAGCTGAACCAACCTCAACTCACTTCAGCTTTCCTGGAGACAAGCTATCTCTTCTGTACTCTGTCCTAATTGCTCGCCCACAGAATCCATGAGCAGAATAAAATGGCTTTATGCCACGGATTATTGGATGGTCTGTTCTGCAGCAGAAGATAACTAGAACGGTGTTAAAGTTTTAAAATCAGCAATATTGGGCAATATTGCCAGCCTTAGAGTGTAGTTGAAAAATTAGATGAAATAATATATGAGAGGTACCTGACAATGCCTGACATTTAGAAGACATTTAATAAATATAATTTCTGCCACCTCATTTAACTACAGCAGTTTTAACTGTCCACATATCTTACCAGAATTTTTGCTCTTCTATGGTGGGGCTTGACTCATATTCAAATTGAAAGTCCTGTATTATTTAAAAATGCTTATTAAACAGATATATAAATACAAAGATCACTGGATTGGGAGCTGTGTGATCTTGGTTAAGTACTTTCTCTCTCTTGGGGTTATTTTTCTCATGTGTAAATGTGAGTGCTGAGTCATTTCAGTCATGTCAGATTCTTTGAGACCCTATGGACTATGGCCTGCCAGGCTCCTCTGTCCATGGGATTCTCCAGGCAAGAATACTGGAATGGGTTGCCATGCCCTCCTCCAGAAGATTTTCCCTACCCATAGACTGAACCCATGCCTCTTACATCTTCTGCATTGGCAGGCAGATTCTTTACTACTAGTGCCACTTGGGAAGCCCAGAGTATAAATGAGAAGGCTTAAATTCAAAGGAGGGGGCTACTGTGGCCACATGGAGAAGAGCCTGCATCTTTTCTCAAATTCTTAAAGAAGTGTTATGGGAAAGAAGAACAGATCTATCTACTTGACTCTACAGTGGTACACACAGGGCCCTGGATGGCATACACAAGCACAAGACAATGAAGAACTATCTGAAGAATCAGAAATGCCCAAAGGTTAAAGAGGATGTCTTGTGACATTAGTGAATGCCTTGCCCCTAGAGGTGTTATTGTGGGAAACTGAATGTTTCCTTGCAGCTCTGCTGTAAAGGGCAGGCAAGCATGTAGATTTCATTCCCCATATTCTTAATTCTACCCCTGGGTGACATCTTCCAGCTCCAAAGGTGTTCAAATTTGCAAAAGATCTTTCTAGACTGTGATCTTTCAGCAATTCCTAGGTCAGTAGGTCTGCAGTGGTGCAGGTGGGGATCTGGCAAGCAAAGCCACCTGGAAGGTGCGCCGTCTGGGGATAGCCTAACTTGTTTATTTCAGTGATGCAGGAGAAGGGAGTAGGAGGGGGCAGTCGGGGGGAGGAATGGGGAGGAATATTGATCAGGGACTGAACTTAAGTGCTCTTTCAGAGATGATTACAGGGTCATGATTAATGGTCTGTAGAAGCTCACCAGGGGAGCACTATGTGTAGAGAACAGGAAAAAGCTCTGGAAAGTGCAGGCACAGAAATTCTGATCTAGCAGGGTTGGGTGAGGGGCTTAGAGGGCAGAAGTTAGGTTTGCTATTCTTCATAGGAGCGTCTACATTTATTAGGTGAAAAGGGGTGAACAGACAACCTCCAAAGGTTTTAGGATTAACACTGATAAAGTTTAATTCTCAGTTCTATAAAATCCATGCCTCTCTTTAGGGCAAAAGGTAAGCTATCCAGGCAGCTTTAGTCTTATGACTATTTTATCAACATGAAGCTTCAACAGAGAAAGATGGGAGCTTTTTTTTTTTTTTTTTTTTTTAAATAATCACTATAATGGTTCATTTAAACAAGATGGTGGACTCCTTATTTCTGAATAGGGTTGCCCCTTCCAGATGGGCAGGCTGTTCAGTGAACAAGAGCACATAATAGAGTTGGTCCTGAAATCAGTCTGTCCTGTGTTCACTAAGTGTGGGCTGCATAGGGAGCATGGATCTTTGACAGAGGGATGGGATGATGAAGAATACTGCACCAGCAATGAAAATGCTTTATGTCTCCAAATGCCATATGTACCTCTGCTCACAGCTCATTGCTCAGAAGTAGTCACATGGCTCATCCTAAGTATAAAGAGCTAGGAAGGGTTGACCCTTCCATGTATCCAGAAAGTGAAGAGGATCAGCTTTGTGTAAGTACTAATAGTTTCAGAGCAAAGTGAAGAGGAAAGAGAGAAAGGAGAGGAAACACAGACTTTGTGAAGGGCAAGGACAAAGGAAAACTAAGCAATCTCACTCAGATTCAGTTTTCTCATCTCTCCAAGGAAGGGTCTCACCTACTGCACTAATGGTGTCGTGAAGACTGATGGTGAGCAAACACAGGAAAGGATGCTCAACATCACTCATTATTGAAGACACGCAAATCAAAACCACAGCGAGGGAGCATCTCACACTGGTCAGAATGGCTGCCATCACAAAGTCTACACACAATGAATGCTGGAGAGGGTGTGGAGAAAAGGGAAACCTCTTACACTGCTGCAAACTAGTACAGCCACTATGGAGAAGAGTGTGGAGATTCCTTAAAAAACTGCAAAGAGAACTGCCATACGACCCAGCAATCCCATTGCTGGGCACACATACCAAGGAAACCAGAACTGAAAGAAACACATGTATCCCTGTGTTCATCGCAGCACTGTTTACAATAGCTTGGACATGGAAGCAACCTAGATGTCCACTGGCAGACAAATGGATATGGAATATTACTCAGCTATAAAAAATAATGCATTTGAGTCAGTTCTAATGAGGCGGATGAAATTGGAGCCTATTATACAGAGTGAAATAAGTCAGAAAGAAAAATACCAATATAGTATATTAACGCATATATATACGTGAGAGGCAGCCTCACATCCAAGGAGCGGTGGCTGTGTGGGCACAGGACGGCTGAGAGGAGCTACTCCACATTCAAGATCAGGAGGGGCAACCTTGTTCAAGGTAAGGAGCAGTGACTGCGCTTTGCTGGAGCAGCCATAAAGAGATATCCCACGTCCAAGGTAAGAAAAACCCAAGTAAGACAGTAGGTGTTGCAAGACGGTATCAGAGGGCAGACACACAGAAACCATAATCACAGACAACTAGCCAATCTGATCACACAGACCACAGCCTTGTCTAACTCAATGAAACTAAGCCATGCCATATGGGGCCACCCAAGATGGGCAGGTCATGGTGGAGAGGTCTGACAGAATGTGGTCCACTGAAGAAGGGAATGGCAAACCACTTCAGTATTCTTGCCTTGAGAACCCCATGAACAGTATGGAAAGGCAAAATGATTGGATACTGAAAGAGAAACTCCCCAGGTCTGTAGGTGCCCAATATGCTACTGGAGATCAGTGGAGAAATAACTCCAGAAAGAATGAAGGGATGGAGCCAAAGCAAAAACAATACCCAGTTTTGGATGTGACTGGTGATAGAAGCAAGATCCAATGCTATAACGAGCAATATTGCAAGGAACCTGGAATGTTAGGTCCATGAATCAAGGCAGATTGGAAGTGGCCAAACAGGAGATGGCAAGAGTGAATGTTGACATTCTAGGAATCAGTGAACTAAAATGGACTGGAATGGGTGAATTTAACTCAGATGACCATTATATCTACTATTGAGGGCAGGAATCCCTTAGAAGAAATGGAGTAGCCATCATGGTCAACAAAAGAGTCTGAAATGCAGTACTTGGATGCAATCTCAAAAATGACAGAATGATCTCTGTTCGTTTTCAAGGCAAACTATTCAATATCATGGTGATCCAAGCCTATGCCCCAACCAGTAATGTTGAAGAAGCTGAAGTTGAACGGTTCTATGAAGACCTACAAGACCTTTTAGAATTAATACCCAAAAAGATGTCCTTTTCATTATAGGGGACTGAAATGCAAAAGTAGGAAGTCAAGAAAGACCTGGAGTAACAGGCAAATTTGGCCTTGGAATACGGAATGAAGCAGGGCAAAGGCTAATAGAGTTTTGCCAAGAGAACGCACTGGTCATAGCAAACACCCTCTTCCAACAACACAAGAGAATACTCTACACATGGACATCACCAGATGGTCAACACCGAAATCAGATTGATTATATTCTTTGCAGCCAAAGATGGAGAAGCTCTATACAGTCAACAAAAACAAGACCAGGAGCTGACTGTGGCTCAGATCATGAACTCCTTATTGCCAAATTCAGACTGAAATTGAAGAAAGTAGGGAAAACCACTAGACCATTTAGGTATGACCTAAATCAAATACCTTATGACTATACAGTGGAAGTGAGAAATAGATTTAAGGGACTAGATCTGACAGAGTGCCTGATGAACTATGGACAGAGGTTTGTGACATTGTACAGGAGACAGGGATCAAGACCACCCCCATGGAAAAGAAATGCAAAAAAGCAAAATGGCATTCTGAGGACGCCTTACAAATAGCTGTGAAAAGAAGAGAAGCCAAAAGCAAAGGAGTAAAGGAAAGATATTCCCATTTGAATGCAGAATTCCAAAGAATAGCAAGGAGAGATAAGAAAGCCTTCCTCAGCAATCAGTGCAAAGAAATAGAGGAAAACAACAGAATGGGAAAGACTAGAGATTTCTTCAAGAAAATTAGCGATACCAAGGGAACATTTCATTCAAAGATGGGCTCAATAAAGGACAGAAATGGTATGGACCTAACAGAAGCAGAAGATATTAAGAAGAGGTGGCAAGAATACACAGAAGAACTGTACAAAAAAGATCTTCATGACCCAGATAATCACGATGGTGTGATCACTCACCTAGAGCCAGACATCCTGGAATGTGAAGTCAAATGGGCCTTAGAAAGTATCACTACGAACAAAGCTAGTGGAGGTGATGCAATTCCAGTGGAGCTATTCCAAATCCTGAAAGATGATGCTGTGAAAGTGCTGCACTCAATATGCCAGCAAATTTGGAAAACTCAGCAGTGGCCACAGGACTGGAAAAGGTCAGTTTTCATTCCAATCCCAAAGAAAGGCAATGCCAAAGAATGCTCAAACTACCACACAATTGCACTCATCTCACATGTAAGTAAAGTAATGCTCAAAATTCTCCAAGCCAGCCTTCAGCAACATGTGAACCATGAACTTCCAGACGTTCAAGCTGGTTTTAGAAAAGGCAGAGGAACCAGAGATCAAATTGCCAACATCCTCTGGATCATGGAAAAAGCAAAAGAGTTCCAGAAAAATATCTATTTCTGCATTATTGACTATGTCAAAGCCTTTGACTGTGTGAATCACAAGAAACTGGAAAATTCTAAAAGAGATGGGAATACCAGACCACCTGACCTGCCTCTTGAGAAACCTGTATGCAGATCAAGAAGCAACAGATAGAACTGGACATGGAACAACAGACTGGTTCCAAATAGGAAAAGGAGTACATCAAGGCTGTATATTGTCACCCTGCTTATTTAAATTATGTGCAGAGTACATCATGAGGAACTCTGGGCTGGAAGAAGCACAAGTTGGAATCAAAATTGCCAGGAGAAATATCAATCACCTCCGATATGCAGATGACACCACCCTTATGGCAGAAAGTGAAGAGGAACTAAAAATCCTCTTGATGAAAGTGAAAGAGGAGAGTTAAAAAGTTGGCTTAAAGCTCAATATTCAGAAAACAAAGATCATGGCATCTGGTCCCATCACTTCATGGGAAATGGATGGGGAAACAGTGGAAACAGTGTCAGATTTTATTTTTCTGGGCTCCAAAATCACTGCAGATAGTGACTGCAGCCATGAAATTAAAAGACGCTTACTCCTTGGAAGGAAAGTTATGACCAACCTAGGCAGCATATTAAAAAGCAGAGGTATTACTTTGCCAACAAAGGTCTGTCTAGTCAAGGCTATGGTTTTTCCAGTGGTCATGTATGGATGTGAGAGTTAGACTGTGAAGAAGGCTGAGTGCCGAAGAATTGATGCTTTTGAACTGTGGTGTTGGGGAAAACTTGAGAATTCCTTGGACTGCAAGGAGATCCAACCAGTCTATCCTAAAGGAGACCAGTCCTGGATGTTCATTGGAAGGACTGATGCTGAGGCTGAAACTCCAATACCTTGGCCACCTCATGCGAAGAGTTGACTCATTGGAAAAGACTTTGATCCTGGGAGGGATTGGGGGCAGGAGGAGAAGGGGATGACAGAGGATGAGATGGCTGGATGGCATCACTGACTCAATGCACATGAGTTTGGTGAACTCCGGGAGTTGGTGATGGACAGGGCGGCCTGGCGTGCTGCAATTCATGGGGTCGCAAATAGTTGGACACGACTGAGTGACTGAACTGAACTGAACTGAATGCATATATATGAAATTTAGAAAGATGGTAACAATAACCTTATATGCAAGACAGCAAAAGAGATACAGATAAAAAGAACAGACTTTTGGCCTATGTGGGAGAAGGCAAGAATGGGACGATATGAGAGAATAGCATTGAACCAGGTATATTACCATATATGAAATAGATGACCAGCGCAAATTCAATGCATGAAGCAGGGCACCCAAAGCTGGTGCTCTGGGACAACTCAGAGCAATGTAGGGATGGAAGTGGGAGGGGGGTTCAGGATGGTGGAACACATGTACACCTATAGCTGCTTCATGTCGATGTATGGCAAAAACCACCACAATATTGTAAAGTAATTGTCCTCCAGTTAAAATAAATTAATTTTTTTTTAAAAAAAGAAATACGCATAAGTTTAACCCTTTGTCAATGGCAAACTTTTTTTAACAACTTTATTGAATTATGTACATTATTCATGTATATAAATTTTATGCTTTTGAAGTGGGCAATCCAGTGATTTCTAGCATATTCACAAAGTTGTACAGGCATCACTACTAATTGCAGAATATTCTCATCACCCCAAAATGGAACCACTTACCCATTAGGAGTCACTCCCTATTTCTCTCTCCCACATCCCTTCCCTTAGCCCTAGGTGACCACTAATCTGCTTTCTCTCTCTGTGGATTTGCATATTCTGGGCTTTTCATATAAATGGAATCATATGGATCATGTTGTCAAGTTCACCTGTGTCGGAGCATGTGTCAGTACTTCCTTCTCATAGAATGACAAGACTTTTTAAATAATAGAATAGGGTTTTAATAATTGGTGGTTGTCTTACTACAAAACCATGAAATGCCGGATTTATAAGGTATAAACACTATCTGGTATAGTTTTATCTCCAGCAAGAATTTCCATTATAGAAGATCCTAAACATGACTGTCAAAATCAGCTGGGAAATTACTCACATGCACAGGATGGCAGGACGTTTCCAAACTGCACAAGTGAATTGCAAGAAATCTGATGCTACTTTTGGGAAACGGCAAGCTAAAGATAGTCATGGTTTTCCTGGATGTGGCATTGTTTTGATGTTGGTATCTGTGACCCATCTGTCTTTGCCACCTCTGCGGCTTTCCAGTCTTTGTTACCTCCTTTCACCATCTACATTCTGTACCAGTCAGAGCTGTATCAGAACCATTCATGCTGTCTTTCATTGATGGCTTAATTCACATCCTCATTTATTTACCCATCCATTTATCCATCTGTTTATCTTTTTCCTTTCTTTCCATGAAGTCTTAGAAAACAAACATTTATTGCTAATGCTAAGTCACTTCAGTCGTATCCGACTCTGTGTGACCCCATAGATGGTAGCCCATCAGGCTTCCCCATCCCTGGGATTCTCAAGGCAAGAACACTGGAGTGGGTTGCCATTTCCTTCTCCAATGCATGAAAGTGAAAAGAGAAAGTGAAGTCGCTCAGTCATGTCCGACTCTTAGTGACCCCATGGACTGCAGCCTACCAGGCTCCTCCGTCCATGGATTTTCCAGGCAAGAGTACTGGAGTGGGGTGCCATTGCCTTCTCCGAACATTTACTGAGCACCTGCTTTTTCTCTAGTTTTCTGTTAGGCACCAGAATTCTAACAGAATTTTTAAAAAATGCATGCAGTGTAGTGAGGGATACAGACAAGTGAGTACAAGTGTGTGTGTGTTTAGTCACTAAATCTTGTCTGACTCTTTGCAACCACATGGGCGATAGCCCACCAAGCTCCTCTGTCCATGGGATTTCCCAGGCAAGAATACTGGAGTAGGTTGTCAGTTCCTTCTCCAGGGGATCTTTCCAACCGAGGGATTGCACCTGTGTCTCCTGCAATGCAGATGGATTCTTCACCACTGAACCACCAAGGAAAGCTCAAGCAAGTACATGATTTTGTGGAAACTGCAGTAGAAGAGCTGTGACTCTCAAATGGCCTAAGAGTAGGTAGGGGGAAGAAGGCTTCTTGGAAAAGGTCGCAGTTGAACTAACTCTTGAAGGTGTATTAGTTCAAGTGGAGAAGGTAAGAAGGGCTTCCTTCCTGAATAAAAGGAACAGCCCCTGAAAAGGAAGCCAAGTGCGGGAGAGCCTGGCATCTGTACAGACCCCAAACGTTCTAGGAGGCTCTTGCTGAAGGAGCGCTTGAGGCATTGAGCCAGTTACTCAGCTTCATCTCTACCTCCTTGATTGTAATGAGTCAATAGGACAATTTAAATAAAGAGCTTAACATAGGACCTGACCCACAAAAAGCACCAGACAATTATTATTTCTCAATTCTAATTTCTTCCCCATGGCGTGATTTGTCTCCTGGTTTCATAGTGCCTCGCAGAAACTAGCTGTTCAATAAAGTTTCCTTAAATTTAATTCACTTGCTCACCACTCAGTCTCAGTTTTAACTTCCTTTCCTTCCTCTAAGAACATGGAGGGCCGATCCTAACACAGCTTCTTCTCAAAGCCTCCCTATCCTTCTCTGTTATGGAAGATAGCTCCGGCTGTCTCCACGGCAGCAGGTTCCTCTGCCTCTGGGGAAATCTCATCTCATGTAAATCCTGCAATTAGAGGCTCCCACCCCCTCCACTAGAGCTACATCTGCTGCCCTAGATTTGCACCCATTTGATTATGAGGAGATAATCATGGGGGCCGCTGCATATTACAGCTTGGCGAAGACAGAAATTCCGAATACATTTTTGGTTTCGAGAGCAGGGATCCCCCTCTTACATCACACCCCTGTTTCTGTCTGCCTGCACACTTGGGCTCCAGCCACAGAATCTTATTTCTTCATTTGCTTTTCAAAAACCATATAAATTAGGCCAGAAATTGAAATATGGCTTTTTGGATAGGTGAAGACTGTGAAGCTCAGAGAGAGAAAGCCTTCGACTTTTGGATTATGGAGATGCCTGGGAATGTGTTCCAGCACAGTCATTGCTTTCTACTGCTGGTTTTATTGCTGCTGTAGGATAAAACAAAAGAAAATGGTAAAAAAAAAAAAAAAAAAGATTGTTTTTCTTGAGATTATCTGCTTTTGATTTGTGTGTCTGTGTGTGTACAAGATACATGATAAATTCAAATTATACATTCAAATTAACTTTCAAAAACATAAGGACTCTATGCATACTGGGCTGCCCTGGTGGCTCAGATGGTAAAGAATCCACTTGCCAACGGAGGAGACACAAGAGACGCTGGTTTGATCCCTGGGTCAGGAAGATCCCCTGGAGGAGGGCATGACAGCTCACTCCAGTATTCTTGCCTGGAGAATCTATGGACGGAGAAGCCTGGTGGGTGACCATCCATGGCGTCACAAAGAGTTGGGTACAACTGAGGTGACTTAGCATCCATATGCACATGCATGCTATAAGACATGTATAAAACACAAGGAAGAAGCTGAAGTTGCTCATTATATCACCATCCGGAGATAATTTTGGTTAATATATAAAGTGTGGTGTATCTATATAAACTTTTTACAAAATCAGGATTGTAATTCATACATAGGTCTTCTTTTACCTCATTTTATACCATACACATTTCCCCAGGTCTTTACATACTCCTCAAACCATGATTTGGTGGGACTCCATCAGTGTCTGGATCTGTATCACTAGGTCATCTCCTTGCTGTTCAATGTGAGGGGGCAAAGGGGGAACAAAAAACTGGGTGAAGAGAAAGAAGCTCTGTGTTCTCGCCTGGGTTCTGCCACTTAATAACCCCCTCCCCTGCGAGTCTCGCCCAACTGTGAAATGAGGATGATGGTTCTCCTTTTACCAGCCACACAGCCTCGTCTGGAGGCTCATGGTTAGACCGTAGCGATGAGTCTGCCCAGGGACGCAGGACTGGGCTGCTTTGATTGCTGTGTGGGTGAGGATGCCTACTGCTGCTCTTCATCAACACAAGCATTAGAAACCCAGCAGGAGGCTGGTTTTTACCTTTTCTCCGGGCAGCGCTTGCATGGGCAGCACAGCTCACAGGAAGCACCTCTGCTCCAACTGTCTCCCTGTGTTGTCTGTCTTGATGAAAAATGACCAGTTATTATTTCCTACCTTTGGGTCTGGGAGGCCCCAAAGAAATCAGTAGCCACATAAAATTGCTGCTGTTATTGTAACAGCCTTTTCATTGATGGATTTAAGTGTGAGGTGTTTGGTATCGATTGCCACTATCTGTCCTGGGGAGGCTGTGCTGTGGGGAAAGTGATGGTCATAGCGGGAACAGCACCGGCAGGGGCGCCTGCGCGCTGAGTCGTCTCCCTGACGCTGGCAGAAAGAAAAGAACGTATGTGGGCCACGAAGGCATCTTTGCTCTGCGGGAGAAAGGTACACCTCCTGTAAGGCAAGTCCTACTTTCTTACTGAATTACTTTCTATTGTGAGACATTTTAAAATTGCACTTCCAATTTGATATTCAGTTGGCTCTTTGTTCTTTACCTTTCCATATTTTTGTAATATGGAAAGGTAATCAGTGCTTAGACACAATAGGCTAGGCTAGGCTAAGTCACTTCAGTTGTGTCCAACTCTGTGCAACCCCATAGACGGCAGCCCACCAGGCCTCCCCGTCCCTGGGATTCTCCAGGCAAGAACACTGGAGTGGGTTGCCATTTCCTTCTCCAATGCATGAAAGTGGAAATAAAAGTGAAGTCGCTCAGTCATGTCTGACTCTTCGCGACCCCATGGACTGCAGCCCACTAGGCTCCTCCGTCAATGGGATTTTCCAGGCAAGAGTACTAGAGTGGGGTGCCATCGCCATCTCTGATGGCTTAGTGGAGTCCTATAATACGATAAAAAATCACTTTTAAACATTTCTCTCCCTTTCTTCCCTCCCTTTCTCCCCTCCCTTTCTTCCTATCTTTTATATTTTCCTCTTCTTCTCCCTTTCATGCTTGAACTGTTTCCTCCCACTCTTTTGACCTTCAGAAAACAAAAACAAAACCAGAGTGTCTACCGCCTTTAAAATGACAAGCTGTTAATCATCATGGGAAATCAAAAGTTGATCATGACACAGTTATTGCCATCAGAGAAACCCACCAACTTGGAATTTACAGACATGTACATGTTGTTGTAAAAACATGTACAGAATAGAGGCATAGGCGATGGAGAGAATGGGCTAGATTGGGAGGACAAACCAAAAAAAGATGACTATAAAAAGCTGAGCAGAAGGAGCCAGGGATGACTCACAAGTAAGCCTCAGTCATTCAGAGTTTTATTAGACCACTGATGGTTCCCTTCTGTGATCCCAGACGGATGGTGATACACTTTGGTTAGGTTGTTTGGGTGTTTGTTTCAAATGCTAATATTAGCTCACTTTGGCAGATAAACAAACTCTGGCCAGTGGGGTTCTTGGAATATTATTAGTCCTATTTGTTAACAAAAGGAATCTACCCATCAGCAGGACCTCCTAAGCAGGCATCTCAAACAGAGTGCTCCAGAGCACAGCTGTGACATGTACTACTTTCTTACAGGGAGCTTCAGAACCATAACTCTCCTCTCTGATCTAGAAGATGGTCCACAGCCCTTGACACCTACTCCCTCTCCACCTCTATCACTGTGAGGCATACATTTTTAAAACCTATAGCTCAGAAAAGTTAAATAACTTGCTCAGCCTCACAAAGCAAGCGGTAAAGACTGCAGAAGAAATCTAACTTTCTGAAATCTAATGAAAGATATTTCTTTCTAGGAGGAACTTTCTATTCAAAGAGATAGCCACCCCAGCTGTTCAGTAAAGCTGACCACCTCCTGGTCAGATTTCCTTCAGACAGTCAGAGGAACATTTGGTGTGTTTCCTTGTAAAAGAAAATGCTCCACCAATGAGTGGGTGAAGGTATGCAACAGAAACTGAGCCAGTGAAACAGACCAAGATACAGGAACCCAGGAATTCAGAAATGTGAGCTGGGGTATAAACACTGAGGCAGAGAGAATGTGATCAGAAAGTGAAACTGAGAAAGTAGGTGGAAAGAAAGATGCTGAAACAAAGAACGTGGGAATAAGACGCAAGTGGCACAGAAAGATGGTAAGGAAGTAGAGACAGTCACTTAGATGACACAGGAGAAAAACATAATGTGAGAAGAAAGAGCTGGCACAGATGACGCAGAGGCAGGGAAAACCAAGGATGAGAGAGACCAGGGAAACGTGTGATTGCTGTAGCCGGCAGGAAAGCTCGCAGGCAGCAGCAGGGGGCATCAGAACTCCACGGATATTAGAAGACATCAGACGGAAGGAAAGAGTATCAGAGGAAAGAGAGGACAGAGAGAACGAGAGAGAAAAGGGATGAGCAAACCTCCTCATAACTTTGAAATCATAAACAATAGGGAATGGCTCTTCCTCTGGAATTCCACAGTCAGTGGTATGATTAAATCTTCAACCCTGGCCCCTCCTGGAATCTTCCTGCTCTGTTTTGGCACTGAAAGAGTATAAGTAGTTGTGTAAAATAATATCAAAGATATTTTCAAAGAGACTTATTCCAAGGGACAAGGTCACCTGTGTCACGCTTAGACCCATTCAGTTACAAATGGCATATCGAGCTGGTACCAGCTTGATCTAAACATTCTCTCCTGTTTCACCTTCCTGCAAAAGAGAATTATTAAGAACATACTCAGACAGCTCACAGATAAGGGAGTGATGGAAATGTGAGCCTTGGGGAAAAAAAACAAAAACAAAAACACAAGGGATTGATGTCAGAATTGTTTTTTGGCTTTGTCCTTTTCTCCTCATCCTAGTTTGAGTAGGTCTTACTCTCTTAGCCTTCTCTATGTAGTTCCCATTTCATCTGCAGTCTTTTCCTATATTTCATACCAGAGAGAAACAGAAGAACTCACCTCTTATTTTTAAAAAAAAATTCCAGAGGAAGTTTCTGATTGGCTCAGCTTGGGTCATGTGTCCATCCTTTCATCAAATAGCACGCACCAAGGGAGGGGCATAACCTGATTGGCTCAACCTGAGTGGCATGCCCACTCATGTGTAGATCTGGTTCAGTTCAGTTCCCGCTCAGTCTGTCTCTTTGAGACCCCATGGACTGCAACACGTCAGGCCTCCCTGTCCATCATCAACTCCCGGAGTTTACTCAAACTCATGTCCATTGAGTCGGTGATGCCATCCAACCGTCTCATACTCTGTCGTCTCCTTCTCCTCCTGCCTTCAATCTCTCCCAGCATCAGGGTCTTTTCAAATGAGTCTCTTCGCATCAGGTGGCCAAAGTGCTGGAGTTTCAGCTTCAGCATCAGTCATTCCAATGAACATTCAGGACTGATTTCCATTAGGATGGACTGGTTGGATCTCCTTGCAGTCCAAGGGACTCTCAAGAGTCTTCTCCAACACCACAGTTCAAAGCATCAATTCTTCCGCTCTCAGCTTTCTTTATAGTCCAGCTCTCACATCCATACATGACTACTGGAAAAACTATAGCCTTGACTAGATGGACCTTTGTTGGAAAAGTAATGTCTCTGCTTTTTAATATACTATCTAGTTTGGTCATAACTTTCAAGGAGTAAGCATCTTTTAATTTCATGGCTGAAGTCACCATCTGCAGTGATTTTGGAGCCCCCAAAAACAAAGTCTGATACTGTTTCCACTGTTTCCCCATCTATTTCCCATGAAGTGATGGGACCGGATGCCATGATCTTCGTTTTCTGAATGTTGAGCTTTAAGCCAACTTTTTCACTCTCCTCTTTCACTTTCATCAAGAGGCTCTTTAGTTCTTCTATACTTTCTGCCATAAGGGTGGTATCATCTGCATATCTGAGGTTATTGATATTTCTCCCGGCAATCTTGATTCCAGCTTGTGCTTCTTCCAGCCCAGGATTTCTCATGATGTACTCTGCATATAAGTTAAATAAGCAGGGTGACAATATACAGCCTTGACGTACTCCTTTCCCTATTTGGAACCAGTCTGTTGTCCCATGTCCCATTCTAACTGTTGCTTCCTGACCTGCATACAGATTTCTCAAGAGGCAGGTCAGGTGGTCTGGTATTCCCATCTCTAAGAATTTTCCACAGTTTGTTGTGATCCACACAGTCAAAGGCTTTGGCATAGTCAATAAAGCAGAAATAGATGTTTTTCTGGAATTCTCTTAGTTTTTAGAGAATCCAACGGATGTTGGCAATTTGATCTCTGGTTCCTCCATTCATCACTGAGGAAGGCTTTCTTATCTCTCCTTGCTATTCTTTGGAGCTCTACATTAAAATGGGTATATCTTTCCTTTTCTCCTTTGCTTTTTGCTTCTCTTCTTTTCACAGCTTTTTGTAAGGCCTCCTCAGACAGCCATTTTCTTGGGGATGGTCTTGATCCCTGTCCCCTGTACAATGTCATGAACCTCCATCCATAGTTCTTTAGGTACTCTATCAGATCTAATCCCTTGAATCTATTTCTCACTTCCACTGTATAGTCATAAGGGATTTGATTTAGGTCATACCGGAATCCTCTAGCAGTTTTCCCTACTTTCTTCAATTTAAATCTGAGTTTCGCAATAATACGTTCATGATCTGAGCCACAGTCAGCTCCTGGTCTTGTTTTTGCTGACTGTATACAGATCCTCCATCTTTGGCTGCAAAGAATATGATCAATCTGACTTTGGTATTGATCATCTGGTGACGTCCATGTGTAGAGTCTTCTCTTGTGTTGTTGCAAGAGGGTGTTTGCTATGACCAGTGTGTTCTCTTGGCAAAACTCTTTTAACCTTTGCCCTTCTCCCTTCTGTACTCCAAGACCAAATTTGCCTGTTACTCCAGGTGTTTCTTGACTTCCTACTTTTGCATTCCAGTCCCCTATAATGAAAAGGACATCTATTTTGGGTATTAGTTCCAGAAGATCTTGTAGGTCTTCATAGAACTGTTCAACTTCAGCTTTTTCAGCATTACTGTTTGGGGCATAGACTTGGATTACTGTGATAATGAATGGTTTACCTTGGAAAAGAACAGAGATCATTCTGTCATTTTTGAGATTGCATCCAAGTACTGCATTTCAGACTCTTTTGTTGACTACGAGGGCTACTCCACTTCTTCTAAAGGATTCTTGCCCACATCTGAGTTAAATTCACCCATTCTAGTCCATTTTAGTTTGCTGATTCCTAGAATGTTGACATTCACTCTTGCCATCTCCTGTTTGACCACTTCTGATTTGCCTTGATTCATGGACCTAACATTCCAGGTTCCTATGCAATATTGCTCTTTACAGCATCGGACTTCGCTTCTACCACCAGTCACATCCACAACTGGGTGTTGTTTTTGCTTTGGTTCCATCTCTTCATTCTTTCTGGAGTTATTTCTCCACTGATCTCCTGTAGCATATTGGGCACCTACTGACCACGGGAGGCACCTACTGACCTGGGGTAGGTCTGGACATGGGGGCAAAAGGATCTGTTGTCATAAGATGGAATTATAATTATGATCCTTGAAGCCACACCAGTTTAGGTTTCCTAAGTACCTTCTGAAGAAGTTAATTGAGTAGTTCTCTGAGCTCCTTTGCCTCACCTGTCAAATGGCATCAGTTACACCTTCTTTACTCACCTCCACGGCCTGTTACAGGTGGTCTGATTGGAATACAGAGCAAATTGCTCCGCCTCCTACTAGCAAGTGAGCAGAAGAGGAACAGGATGAAATAGACTGAATATGAGAGCCAGACTTGGGTGCTCCTTTTGATTCTGACATAAATATGATCAGTGGTATGAATTTGAGTACGTTTCTTTTCTTGTTGGATTTAAGTATCCTGAACTATAAATATCGAGATTTACTAGGTCCACTTATTTTTTAACGTTTTTTTGTTATCATGAGACCCTTTGGGGGCTTCCCAGATGGGGCAGTGGTAAAGAATCTGCTTGCCAATGCAGGAGATGTGGGTTTGATCCCTGGGTTTATTTCCCTTGAGGAGGAAATAGCAACCTGCTCCAGCATTCTTGCCTGGGAAATCCCATGCAAGGAGCCTGGTAGGCTACAGTTCACGGGGCCACAAAGAGTCGGACACAACTGAGCAGCTGAGCACACTGATGGGACCTCCTCTGAGTCTCTGAAGAAAGACAGATGCCTTTACTGCCCTTCCCCTCATGTTACGAAGTTCATGAATCTTCTACCTCCTACCACAGACCCCACAGGATAGGAAATGTCTTACAGTTGACTTTCTGTATCTACAAAGATTCAATTAACCACAGATCAAAAGTATTCTAAAAAATAATTAGAGAAAGTCATCAAAAGCAAAATTTGATTTTGCCATGTTCCAGCAACTACTTACATAGCATTTGCATTGTATTAGGTGTTAAATCAGAGATGATTTAAAGTATACAGGAGAACGTGCTTAGCTTATATGCAAATACTATGTCATATATAAAGGACTGAGGATTCTCCAATTTTGGCATCTATGGGGGACCCACAACCTCTGTCTTGAGGGATGACTATATACTGTCTTTGAGATGATCTGACTCTATTCAACTGATTGAAAAGAAGGGCCACATTCTCACTGGAAAAGACAACTCTGTGAATCAAAGCAGAAGTGTATCTTTCTTTGGTTTAAATCCTCTTCCCAGAAATATCCTGCATGTTTCTCATTATCTCCTTCCTCTGGACTGTTTCTTCTCTTCTCTCCCCTTTTTCTGCCTTCACCACCTCATCCTTCCTTTGATAGTGGTAGTCAGGTGTGGGTGTGATTGAAGTTTCTTTCCCATCTGTGTGAGTGGCAGGAAGTGTCGCTCTCAAGGAAATGAATGGGACGTGTATCATCTCTTATCTGCATCTCCAAGAACTTATGTGATTTTTTTTCTCTCAACCAAAGTAAATCAAAGGAGAGGAATTTTAAATGTAGTCACCAGGTGATGAATCCAATCATCCACATGAGTCTCTGGGCTGGCAGTGTTGTCAGAGGAATTTGCCTCTCCAGGCAGGAGGGTAATGGGATTATGAGAGTGGAGAGAGAGAGAACTCTGGGGATTATAACAGCAGCTCCCTGGTGGGAAGGATACAGCCAGGCAAAGCCTGAAATATAAAGGCCCAGAGAAACACTGCCCGGCGTCCGGGCTGCCTCCACTCATGCTCCATCGTGAACAGTTGCACTAAGGACCTCATGAGGTTGCTCACACAGGCATTGACCCACAGAAGTCTGAAATGAAACCTAAGCACCAATAATCTTACCTGGGTCAGTCAGTTTGAATCAGCAGACAGAGCTCTAACTTGATGCTCAGAGAGAGCTAGACTTATATCCCTTCTAACTATTATTGTTGAAGTTTTCAATTAGTACAAATTTATTGAGTGCTTACTACATGCCAGACACTTATTCTAGATGGTAGAGATACATCAGTGAAAAATAAAGATTTAGAGTCAAGTTAAACATACACTTAGCCTATGACCAGCAAGTATGGCCTCCTAAGTATTTACCTAAGAAAAGGAAAACTAGTTACAAAATACTTGCACACAAATGATCATAGAAGTTTCATTTATAATTGCCCTAAACTGGCAGCAGCTTAAATGTTCATCATTAGGTCAAAAGATAAACAAATGGAGGTATATTCATTACAGTGGACCAACTACTTAGAGATAAAAAGAAAATGCTGATATTTGGAAGAATATTAATGCATCTCAAAAACATTATGGGTCTGACAAAAGGAACCAGATGCAAGAGAGGACATATTGTCTGATTCCATTTATATGAACTCCAGAAGAGAAGGGACTAATCTATGGTTCTAAAAATCAGATCAGCTTGTTGCCTGGGATGGGGACTAGGGCACAGAGAACTATGGCGCGTGAACAAATAAATGTTCTCTACCTGATTATAGTATATCTGTCAAAACTCATCAGAATATTCATTGAAATGAATACATTTAATTCCATGTATAGTGTAATTCCATGAAGTTGGGGGAAAGAGATTTATTCTAAGCCACTTAGAGTTGTGGTCTAGGTTGACAAAAAAGAAGCTCAGTCGGTAAAGAATCTGCCTGCAGTGCAGGAGATCTGGATTTGATGCCTGGGTTGGAAAGATCCTCTGGAAAAGGAAATGGCAACTCATTCCAGTATTCTTGCCTGGACAATTCCATGGACAGAGAAGCCTGGTCCAGGGAGTCACAAGAGTCAGACACGACTTAGCTACTAAATTATTATCAATAATATAGCAGGCAATAGGTGTTAAGATGAGACTCGAAGTGCTTTAAGGATTTAGTGGATGACAAGAGAGGGAGAGTTGCTTTTTTATGTGGAATGATCAGAGAAGGGCACGCTGATAGACTGACATTTGAGAAGACCTTATGTGAAAGTTGCTCTCCAGGCAAGAATACTGGAGTGGATAGCCATTCCCTCCTGCAGGGGATCTTCCTGACCCAGGGATTGAACCCAGGTCTCCTGGATTGCAGGCAGATTCCCAGACCAAGGGAGCAGCAAGTGCTAAGGGCCCTAAGCAGTGGCATATGTCATTCCTAACCAAGGAAAGGAAAGACTCAGGGCTGGTAGTGCTGAGTAGGATGGGTGAAACGGAGGATGAAGCTTGACACAAGGTTCTAGAAGCAGAAAAGAATCCAAACACACAAGGCATTTGAGGCGATTGATTCAGCTTTTGCTCTGACTGTGATGGAAACCATCAGGATGTTTTTACTGGAGGACTTGTGTTGACTGAGGTTTCAAAAGACCGATTCTGGAGAAGATTATAGATGTGGCTAGGGAGGCCACATGGAAACCCAGGAAAGACATGATGGGACTTCAGTAGATGGAATATGATCAGATTCTGGATGTAGTTTGAAGGTAGAACTAACTATAATTTTTAGAAGAAATTGTTATGAGAGGATGAGAGAGAATCATCAGAGATGCTTCCCGTGTTGACCCAAGCAACTGGAAGGATGGAGCACCACTGTGTGACATTTGGCAAGACACAACTTTTCTCATTTTCAGTCTCCTTAGCTCTGTGATGAAGGTGCTAAGTCCTGCTTCACAGAGTTTCATTTTGGAGTCAGAGAGAATATAAGTAGAAGGCCTAAGTGAGGAGAAACTCAATATCTTAATTTGTATCTTATATTTGATCTTCATTGAAGAATTGAAAATACTGTTTTGCAGAAGACTTCTAATTACTTTTGTTCCATGATTATTATTTCCAGATATCTGAGAGCATCATTACACCCATTTTGCAGGGCTAAATGGCACCTAAAGAAGTAAAGTAATTTGCTCAACGTTGAATATTGTTGCAAAGCGCTAGATCCCAAAGAAGTCTCTTATTGTCACATGAAGTAAACACTCATGTCTTGCTTCCAAACTAACTGCTCTCTCTATAGTTCCAAAGTCTTCTGTAGCTGTTTAGTTCAATTTAAATGAACATTTCTCAAACATCAACCTTCTCAAGCTTTGATGCTATGGAGAAGATGAATAAACCATAGTTATTGTGCTCTATGGTATCTCTGTATCTCTGTGTCTTCTCTTCAGAGAAAAATCATGTTTTAGAGTAACTAAAAAATAATTATCTTTTGACTAAATAAATGCTTTGCATTTTTCCCGTGAATATCATCTAATATTCACATCCTTCCCCTAAAGTAGGTTTTATTTTTCCTATTTTTAAAAATGAGAATAATTACTTTACAATATTGTATTGGTTTTGCCATACATAACAATCTTCAATTAAAATAAATAAATATATATATAAAAATGAGAATGAGGCTTTGAAAATTTAAGCTATAAGATCAAACATCTAATTATCATGAGGTCCCTTAGATGTGTATGATCAGAAAGCTGTCATCCATCACAATGTTTCCTCCATCTATTCCCTAATCCCTTGTCAATGTTCAATACAGGAGAGAAGCAGCAGGCCGTCCATGGCACTTGTGGGTGCAATGCCGGCCCAGTGAATGTTGAAGACCATGACACCTGGGAGAACCCAGTGGGTCTTGAATGTCTGGTCCCAAGAAGTTCTCAGATCTGCAGCTGACTGCAGCCAGGCCAAGATTTGGAGAAACGGGACATGGGTGAGCTCTGAACATCCAGCACAGAGGCCAGGAGAGTTCCTGCAGCTGGCCAAAAGAGAGAAGTTGTTCAGGTCAGATTTGGAGCTTCTGCTGCCTTTGTGGAGATGCCATTAGGCAAATGAGCTGGTCTGAGGGAGGCTGATAAGGCTCAGAGAGAGAATGTGTGAGTCTTTCCAGAAAGGGTCCTTTGAAGCAGCCATGGAACAATAAAGCTGCTGGCCTGAGATAGGGAAGGCCTTGATAAATAACCAAATGAGGGCTTCTTCTTTAATTCCTTGGAGCTGAATTTTATCAGGATGGCCACGTGTGCTTACAGAAAGCTGTAATCGCTCAGGGTGGGACGCACATTCTCAGCAAGACAGTTGCCGATCAGGTCTAAACTTTCAGGATCCTGTCTAAAGACATGTTTCTCACTGTGCAGCCTGCCTGTTCTATTCTCACAGCTTCTTGAGAGTTTCCTAAGCATCTGGACCATCTGAGAGTTATGCTTGCCAAAGACTATTTCTTTCTCCCAGAAAGATTCAGCTTCAAGTGATCCCTGGGAGGACAACATTGCCTACTCTTGTCTCCACCATGCCAGCCTCAACACAGATGCATCAAGGTCACAGGATTACCTGCCCACCCTGTCCCTCAGGACTGAGGGTTGGACACCTTGATGTCAATAGTACAGAATCCTCAAAGTTTTCTTTTCTTGCTGAGCTCTTGGTCAAAGGAAAGAACAATGGCTTTGGAATCAAGTATTCAAATTTCAATCCTGGCTCTTTCTTTCATTTAAACCTTACATAACAATAGATATTACATTTGATTTTAGCCAAAAGGTAAACCTTACATAAGTAATAACCTTTATTTGGAATGCAGTTTTCTCCTTCTTGATAGGGAGATTATGACGTCTATTATGACCTTAATCATAGGCCTATAGCAGGATTAATAGGTCAATTACAATTATACTTTTAAGGTGCTTCAAATAGTTTCTGGTAGGGATGTGTGCTGCTAAGTCACTTCAGTCATGTCCGACTCTGTGTGACCCCATAGACGGCAGCCACCAGGCTTCCCTGCCCCTGGGATTCTCCAGGCAAGAACACTGGAGTGGGTTGCCATTTCCTTCTCCAGTGCATGAAAGTGAAATGTGAAAGTGAAGTTGCTCAGTCGTGTCTGACTCATAGCGACCCCATAGACCACAGCCTACCAGACTCCTCCGTCCTTGGGATTTTCCAAGCAAGAGTACTGGAGTGGGGTGCCACTGCCTTCTCTGGGTATGGACGTGTAGTCCTGGACATCTTTTTTTTAATTCTCAGATCTGTCAGGGCCTTTCTAGTTCCAAGGCTTTTCTTACTCCTTCACTGTTTCCTCCTGCTATTTACCCTCCATCATGGCCCTGCCTCTAGCTCTCAGGTACTCAGCCTTTCCATGTAAATTTAGACATCATTTTCTCTGGGAGATCTTCCTTGATCATTTCCTATGTCTAGATGAGAGACACCTCTCTAGGCTCCCAAAGCACTCTGTGAGTATTTGAAATTAAAATGGCCCCAAGGGTCTTACCTAACGGTCCAGTGGTTAAGACTCTGTGCTTTCATTGCAGGGGGGCATAGGTTTGATCCCTGGTTAGGGAAGTTCCACATACCTTGAGGTATAGTCAAAAAAAAAAAAAAAAAAAAAAATAGTCCCAGAAAGTTCAGTTGGTTTACCATGCGGCAGCAGGAAGATTCCACTCAATTTTGTGTCAACTAAAATTGGTCTGAGGATACTGAGATATATTTTAATTATTAAAACATGCCCACGTGATTTGTCTACACATCTACTTTTTGTTCTATGTTATAAAATCCTTTAAAGAATGTTTCAGTCCTTTAGGGAACTTGTTTAAATTCCTTGGGTACAGTAAAGAGTGGTGGGAAAGAATGATCATTTATCATACTCTTCCTCTTGCCTCAATGTTCTGTGTCTGATGGTCACTAAATCTTCTCAATGAAGCTGTTATGGGTGACCATACCTGGGTTTGTTACCACTTGCTCAAAGGCTCAGTTAACTAGCATCAGATCACAGATTTACAATTGTCTACTACCACCAAAGCCCTGCATTTCCAGTATACAATACTACTTCCCAGAAAAGCAAAGGTTTTCAAGACCGTATCCTTTTGTAGAAAAGAAATTCCAAGGGACTGAATATGAAGTACTCAGTGTGAGGAGAAGGAATCAGATTGAAACCTTTGGGGTCTATAGCAAGAACAAAGGGTGATACAGTCTGTGCTACAGAAGCTGAATCAAGAGCAGAAAAGATAATAACAAAAGGTCCTCTTAATTCTTCAAAATGGCCTCTCGTTAATAATCTAGTGGCTTCACGGTGCCTGCCACCTTCTCTTCCTTCTTCTGCATCTTATGGAAATGGAGAAGAAAGACACTTTTGAGCAAAGAGCTCCCCCAGTTCCACTGGCCACGTACATATTTCACTCTTAAAAGCTGCTGACAAACAGCAAGATGCGTTTCAGTGCCAGCCTACCATAAATTTATTTGCTTGTTAATGCAGCTTTCCAGTTCATGTTTTTGCTAACTAGGAACATCAAAATGTCAATCTGTCCTCAGGGGTGTATCAACCTCACAATTTGAACTCAGTAACAAGATTAGAGTGTGATCAAGGCATACTGAAATCTTAATATTGGAGAATCCTACCATAATAGAACAAGGCTTATAAAATCATGGACTAATAGATTCTTAGAGGTGGATGGAACCTTAGGGTTTATGCTGTATTGTTTTGCTTTTTCTTTTTGCAACTCCCTTTTCACCCACTCCTGCACACCACAGCATTAGCTTTCTTTTATACGGTACTGATATTTGAGGATAGATGAATTGAAATTCTGATATTGTCACATAATAATGGGCATCCTAGCTCGCTGGAGGAAAGGAAGAGACTGGGTAAAGTGGAATAACTCAATTTGGCATGGAGAGGCTCTTGGTACAAAACAAAGACATAAATACTGACACGATCCCACCATTACCACTGTAGCAGGGTTTTTTGTTTAAGTGTGTCTTTGCCCGTTTCTTCTTTATTTTGGCAGAAGGCTCTTGCTTTCCCTTTGGAGAACCACTCCCCTCCACTGTCTGACAATTCTATATAGGAAGACTGATCCAATTTCCTGGCCCCAGCCTAATAATTGGCTTATTCCATCTCCATAGTCATAGGTCATAAATAAGCATGGCATCCCAGCCAGTCGAACAGTGGACTTTGATAGAATGTGTATAAAGAAGGTACTTACTCTATTCTCCCTTAAGTTGCTGATATAGGGAGACACTAAGTTGATATGGTAGTGACTTTCTGGCCATCTTGTAATAAAAGCCTGCCTGAAAATGAAGCTACCAGAGTGAAAATCAGAACCAAGATGCTGAGAAAGAAAAGCCCAGTGAGGAGGAGAGAGGGTACCCCATATTCCTACCTCCCCACCACCCCCCGTAGTGAAGCAAGGCAGTGTGACAAGGTCATGTCAATGCTCTGGGAGCAAAAGTGACAAAACTTCCATGGAGGTGATGCATTGCATATCTAAAAAAGAAGGTGACCAAAAGTTCAACTCACGACTACCTTGTGACTCAGCCATTTGAATCTTAGGTATTAGCCGAGTTAAATGAAAGCTTATGTCCATACAAATATTTTATGCAAATATTCATAGCATCTGTATTCATAACAGCCCCAAACTGGAATTAACCCAAATGTTTGTCAATAGATAAGTAGATTTAAAATACCATAATTTATTTATAAAATGGAACACTATTCAGCAATTTAAAGGAATAAATTATTGATATATACAACGGGGGTTAATCTCAAAATAATTATGTTAAGTTAAAAAGCCAGACCGAAAAAAAAAAAAAAAAAACAAAACACAAGATGAATGATTCCATCTATAAAAACTTCTGGAAAATACAAGTCGATCAATAGTAATATAAAGTAGGTCAATGTTTGCCTGAGGACAGAAGTGAAGGGGGAGGATTGATTTAGGGAAGGGTTACCGAGGGGTACAATTAGGCTTTGGGAAGTGATGGATATTTTTATTGTCTTGATTGTGGTGATGCTGATTGTGGTATATGTCAACATATATCAATTGCAAAACTTAAATATGAGCAGTTTGTATGTGTGTGCTCAGTCGTTCAGTCGTGTGTGCCTCTTTGCAGCCCCAGGCAAAGAGCCTGCCAGGCTCCTCTGTCTATGGGATTTTCCCAGCAAGAATACTGGAGTGGATTGCCATTTCCTCCTCCAGGTTCTTTACCACTGAGCCACCTGGGAACCTAGGAGTAGTTTACTGTAAGCCAACTGTGCTGCAATAAAGCCCTTTAAAACAAGGGAGATAGAGCCTGTGCTGAACTGAATCCCCTCGTAGGGTAGAGGATCCCTCTCACCAACAATTAATCAATTTTGGATAGGAGTCTTGCTGCAAAAATACTGCATAACAAATTACCCTAAAATTCAGTTGTTTAAACCTTGGCAACTAATTGTCATATTTGCAGGTTTGGGATTGACTATATGTTGGCTGGGCTAAGCTGGATTCAAGATCTAGGCTGAAGTTTGGGTTTGGGTCTTTTCCACAGCCTCTTATTGCCTTTAGAGCAATAGTTACTCATGAGGTTAGCCATGAAGTATGCTCAGGTGGATGGGCAGTAGCTATCTGGGCCATATTCTTTTCATCGTATGTCACAGGAGCGTGGGAGCCCAAGGCAAAGTAGATAACTGTATGTATGACCTCTGCTTGTGTGTGTCTGCCAGCGTCCTGCCATTGGCCAGTGCAGGCCACTTAAGTCCAACTTTAGTGACGGAGATTAGACTCAGTCACAGTGGGAGGGGAAAGGATGTAAATATTCATTGAAAAATAATTTAAACTACTACATATAAGCACCATAAATCAATAAACAAAACGTTGAAGGTTAAACCACAGAGATATCTGGGGATTCTTTATTATAACACATGAATTCTTGCCTATCCAATGAATAACATCAGATGTGCGCTAGAATCTAGTGCTATCTGAAAATTTTAGTTTTGTCAACTAATATTTTTATCTACTTAACCCCATTTTAGTTAGGGTTCTCTCACTTGAGCTGAAAGCATCCTTACTAGGACTAGCTGAGACTGGAGTCCAGTAAGACAGAGCACATGCATCATTAGCAGAACACCTACTATGTGCTACTTGCTTCAAACTGGCTGTTTCTTTTAACCCTCATCATAGGCAGTAAGATTGCTGTTATATACTAGTCTTTTATTAGGAAACTGAGGTTCAATATCTCAAGAGAAGAGTTTAGAACCAAACTGGATCTGTCAAAACTTGTTCTTTTCCCAACTTGCCCTGTTTTTTTGGAAACAACAAAACCTGGTACCCAAGGCATTTACCCTATTTCTCCATCTCTATTTCTCTATCTCCGTCTCTAGTTAAAGTGGCAGCTAGTTTCTGTTTAAGAGATCAACACTTATTCCACATATTTTAACATTCTCCTACGACCTCCCTGGGTTGTTGCTGTCAGAACTTAACTACCCTTAGGCCTGAAAATTCTTCCTCAGTCTGAACAACGTGGTACATGATGAAAAAGCAGCGGATGTGTGACCCAACTGTCTGGCTTGGAATCCCCAATCTTCTGTTTAATCACCGTGAGATCTTTAGAAAACCCTTTAAATCTTCAGTGCCTCAATTTCAATGATACAACAATATCTTATAGACCTTATATCTTATAGACAAAGTATCTCTTATAGACCTGATTTGACAGTTAAATATGGTAAACTGCAAGCAGATTATAAACTATCAAGTGCTTAAAATATCATGTAGGATTGATGACGTCATAATTAAAGTTACTAATATTAATGATTTAGAGAAAGAAACCTCTATTGGTAGAATTATAGCTGCTACAATAAGTAATTGGGGGTGAATCATAGCTGTAGGAGGGTGTTCTTGCTCAATGGCTCTTAAATAGCTCATACAGACAGGCATTGTCTATGCCTCCATATAAGACAGTAACCTCTGCTACATCTGGTAGAATCAGAACCACATCTATCTCTGAGGTCTTTAATCACCCAGAGCTTTCTCCAGCAACCTGCAGCCCACTCTACGATTATCAGAAGATCTCCCAACACTGGCTGTGATGCTTTTTTTCCTTTTCTCTCTACGAGGTCTTTATTAACTCCTCTACCTCTGCTGGAGGCCAGGTAGGTGATTAATGGCCCCTGAATTATGATCCTACCAGAAAGACTGTTGGTGGAAATTTATACTCAGAGTGGTGAGCTAGAATTCTTTCAACCCAGGTACTTGACATTCATTGCACAATTTAATTGTAAAGAGTAGTAGTTAATGAGAGGACAGGGGAAGAGGGTGAAACAGGAGCTGAGTCTGGGCTGAAGGCCAGTGCTCCCAGCAGTGAAGTTACATCTGGGAGGGATGAATCACTGACGGGACAAATTGCAGCACTGAAACAGGATTTCCGTCATCATTATATTTTATCAGTAAGGAAGCTAAGGCACAAAGAGACTAATAATAGTAACAACAACAACTGCCTCTTTGTTTTTGTACCTTCTATGAATCAAGGTCTAAGTAGGAATCTTTATAAGCACCAAAGCATGCAAAGCTAATGTCAAAAGCAATATGATGAGATAAGATGTCACATTTATTTTACAAATGGGAAAACTGAAGCTTAGGGAAGTCTAGTGACTTGTCCAAGATCAAGCAGCAAGTTTTGCTTCTGGGATTGTGAACAGGGTCTGTCTGGACTTTAAAATCTGCTCCTTCCAGGGTACCACTGATTTGCTTCTACCATGTCTTTTTGCTGCTACCACCAACGTAGAGTTCACCATATGCCAGGCACTGGGTATACAGTTATCACTATTGTGCCCATTTTACCAATGAGTAACCTGAGATTTGGTGTGGGTGAGACATGTACCCAAAGCCCTGTGGTGAGAAAGAAGTAGAACTAGGATTCAAACCCAGCACTGTCTGACTCCAGCCATGATTACTTCACCCACTACCATATCCAGCTCCAGCTGCCACCAATAGCCAACACTGTCACCAATACACACGGCTGTTGCTATGCTGCCTCAAGATATTAGGATGATGAGTATGGGGGTAACAAAGGCAGAATGTGAAAAGTGCCTGCTTCTGCTACCACTGCACTAATACACTCAATCCAGTGGCATGAAGGAAACCCTAAGTTGGTAATTGATTATGAAATTTATGATACCCATGGGATCCACAGTGATTATGAGTTTGAGGTCAAAGAGTTAGCCAGTTTGTATACTGCAAGAATCCTGGTGCTTAATGAAACCACATTGCTCTTCTAGCTGATTGGAAAATCAGATGAACTAGGGTGCCAAGATTCCTGCAAACCTCAGCCCTGCTAAGCTTCCCTGAGTAAATAAATTGTGAAAATAGAGAATCTTTTTTAACTTGCATATAAAAACAAGCAAATGAGTCTTTTTGCATAATTGCTACAAAGGGCCCCAACCAGTCATTTCCATGTGCAATTTCATATTTCAATAAAGTTTTATTTATTTTCATTTGCAAATGTATTTGCTGCTTGTGAAGGAAAGACTCATTACTCTGACTGGTGCCAGATTGTTGGGTGGAGCTTCCACTCCCAAAGATGGCATTTTTGCTAACCAGCAGACCCCTGAGCTTGTCCCCCCACCTCCCATTTCCTGGCTGTGTCTGCCTATTATTGAATTCATAATTTTCTCTCTGTCCAACTGCCCAATTGCCTTCTTTTCAAAATAGAGACTAGAAATGTGCTAGCATTCATTTATTCAACACATATTTATGCAAAGCCTAATAGGTACCAAGAGCTGTTTTAAACATCAGAGACACAGCAATAACGGGGTAGATAGTAATATTTGAGTTTTGGAATGAAACATCCAGGAAAAAAACTTGTGCGTGTTTGTTCAGTTCAGTTTAGTGGCTCAGATCAGATCAGATCAGTTGCTCAGTCATGTCCGACTCTTTGCGACCCCATGAATCACAGCACGCCAGGCCTCCCTGTCCATCACCAACTCCCGGAGGTCACTCAGACTCATGTCCATCGAGTCAGTGATGCCATCCAGCCATCTCATCCTCTGTCGTCCCCTTCTCCTCTTGCCCCCAATCCCTCCCAGCATCAGAGTCTTCTCCAATGAGTCAACACTTCCCATGAGGTGGCCAAAGTACTGGAGTTTCAGCTTTAGCATCATTCCTTCCAAAGAAATCCCAGGGCTGATCTCCTTCAGAATGGACTCCTTGGATCTCCTTGCAGTCCAAGGGACTCTCAAGAGTCTTCTCCAACACCACAGTTCAAAAGCATCAATTCTTTGGTGCTCAGCCTTCTTCACAGTCCAGCTCTCACATCCATACATGACCACTGGAAAAACCATAGCCTTGACTAGACTAGAACCTTTATTGGCAAAGTAATGTCTCTGCTTTTGAATATGCTATCTAGGATGGTCATAACTTTCCTTCCAAGGAGTAAGCGTCTTTTAATTTCATGGCTGCAGTCACCATCTGCAGTGATTTTGGAGCCCAGAAAAATAAAGTCTGACACTGTTTCCACATCTATTTCTCATGAAGTGATGGGACCAGATGCCATGATCTTCATTTTCTGAATGTTGAGCTTTAAGCCAACTTTTTCACTCTCCACTTTCACTTTCATCAAGAGGCTTTTTAGTTCCTCTTCACTTTCTGCCATAAGGGTGGTATCATCTGCATATCTGACGTTATTGATATTTCTCCCGGCAATCTTGATTCCAACTTGTGTTTCTTCCAGTCCAGTGTTTCTCATGATGTACTCTGCATATAAGTTAAATAAGCAGGGTGACAATATACAGCCTTGATGAATTCCTTTTCCTATTTGGAACCAGTCTGTCGTTCCATGTCCAGTTCTAACTGTTGCTTCCTGACCTGCATACAAATTTCTCAAGAGGCAGATCATATGGTCTGGTATTCCCATCTCTTTCAGAATTTTCCACAGTTTATTGTGATCCACACAGTCAAAGGCTTTGGCATAGTCAATAAAGCAGAAATAGATGCTTTTCTGGAACTCTCTTGCTTTTTCCATGATCCAGCGGATGTTGGCAATTTGATCTCTGGTTCCTCTGCCTCTTCTAAAACCAGCTTGAACATCAGGAAGTTCACGGTTCACATATTGCTGAAGCCTGGCTTGGAGAATTTTGAGCATTACTTTACTAGTGTGTGAGATGAAAATATACAGCCTTGACAAACTCCTTTTCCTATGTGGAACCAGTCCACTGTTCCATGTCCAGTTCTAACTGTTGCTTCTTGACCTGCATACAGATTTATCAGGAGGCAGATCAGGTGGTCTGGTATTCCCATCTCTTTAAGAATTTTCCAACAGTTTGTTGTGATTCATACAGTCAAAGGCTTTACCATAGTCAATGAGTAGTGTGTTTCTGGGGAGGCATCAGTTCAGTTAAACAGTGTTAAAACATTTCATGACAATGAGAAAAGCATGCTTGAAGGTCTTACTGCGGGAAAGATCTTAGAGCATGCATTAAATAGGGAGATGTGTGTACCTGGAGTTAAGTGAGCAGGGAAGAGGGGTTGAGGTGAGTATTGAGGAAAAGAAGCCAGAGACCATGGGGCTCTTGCAAGCCTTATCCGTTGTTTGAGAGATTGCATATTGCAATGGAAAAAGCAAACAAACCTAAAACTGAAGATTAATAGAACAGGCAGGGCAGAATAAATTCCTTTGGAAAGGTTCTGGACATCAGTTGGATTTCTAAATTCTTATCACTTACACAGGTTATTCTCCAGTGTCCATAAATAAATTGTGGTGAGAGTGATGACAAGTGATGTGACTCGGGATCCTGCCCAAATGTTCACATTTGATCTTCATGACTCAACCACTCCTCACGGGAACTTTAAGCAAAAGATGGTTTTCCCAGAGGACAGAGTAGGAGCAATGTGCACTCTTCATGTTCTTTATCTAGAATTCCAGGAAGTTGGAGGGTGGGCTACACCAGGCCACTTGGTGACTACTTTTACACAAAGTATAATTACTGTGATGAGGCAAGCAAGTTTAAGGAGAAAGTCGAGGAAGAATATATCAGAGATAAATACTTTCTCACTAAGGCTTAGCTGATCTAATTTGTCAGCATATGGGATTTCTCTGACTCTGTCTAGTTCCCAGGTGGTTGAGACTGGATGATTTCAACTATAGACTTTTTAAGGAAAGGAGATGGATAAAAAATGGAAAGGAGAAGAAATAGGGTAGATGAGAGAGGACAATACTTACACCCAGATTTATAAAGAAAGATGGTTACCCTAGGCCACCAAGTATAAAATTAATAACAAATAACTGTTTGGAAACAGCTCTGGGGCCACCATATACCTTGGTCTAACTTTCCTTTTTGGAACAGTAGAACAACCTTGTAGTTTTTTTCATCTTATCAGAGGATGAGGTAAGTCTCAAGAAGTAGATACTAGAATTCATGCTATTAAGGCAGGTGAAAACTTATGCACAGCACTAGAAAAATGAAAGATAATGGGCCTTACTTCTACCCAAGTGTGCAGATCAATCCAGCAGAAAAAAAGAACTGGTCCAATTTTAGTATCATCAAAGGTCAGACCAAGTAAAATTTCTTGAGTAGTATTGTTAGTTGACTGTGTCTCTAAATGTTGAAATGGGATAAAGGAGACCTCCAGCCAAATTTATGGAATGTTGGAAGAGACATCAAGAGACAATTTCTTTGAGTTCTTGCTTCCATTTTGCAGGTGGACACATTTGTGATCACATCAGAGCTGAGTTAGAGCCCAGCTGCTGCAGATTCCCTAGCCAACAATGTCTCAACAGCACCATGTCCCTCTTTTCAAGAAAGGCTGGGACAGAAGGCATGAGGCATAGTGTCTGGTGTTTCTCCAGATGGTTGGGAGCTTGGCCCAAGAAACCTCAATCTGGAGCCGCTTACCTGGTGATGAATGCTGTTATTAGTGTTCATGGCACTTACCATCCAGTGCTTATCCTGAAGGATGGTAATTTATAGCTGTGTTACATTTCTGGATTGGACAGAGTAGGAAGAAAGACAAACTGCAGGGTCTGGAGATTTGGCCTTCTTTGGCTATGACTAATAATAAGTATTTCTTCTATAACCATCATGACATTCTCCTCACTCATTTCTACTCTTTTCTCATTATCTCTCTTTCTCTCCCTCTCTTTTTTCCCTAATCAACTTCCAAAGGTCCAACCTAATCAGTCGAGCTGGAAGTCTTGTCAGAGGAAAGATAAAGGGATAAGAAGAGAAGGTGACATTATTTAAGTATGCTCAATACACAAGGCACTGAGATAAATATGTCCATGCTTGTCTTCCCGTTGCATTTGCACAAGGATGCTGACAGGGGCAATTTAACCCCACTTACAAATGAGGAAACTTGCCCAGAGTTCAGACACTGGGTAGGTTATAAAGTTGGAAACCAAATTCAGCTCCATCTGACTCCTAACGTGTGTTCTTTACACATATCCTCATTTATATCACTCTCCTCCATCTGTCCAATATATCTTCCTGCTCCTTGTCATGGGTATATATGACAGCACATTCATTTAATAAACACTGATGCTCTATTATATACTAGAAATGAAAGAACCAAAAATATGTAAAACGGTTTGCACCCTCACACAGCTCACAGTTGGTATATGCCTGTATGCTTGGGGCTTGGGATTGATAAAGAATGCACATTTGTAAGTACTTCTTATGATAGAATGTTTATTCATTCATTTACTCATTATTTTAGCACATGCTTATTAAATACCTATTCTATGCCAGGAATTATTCTGTGCCAGTGTTTATCAATCCTTGCTGCACATTAGAATAACCTACTGCACTTAAAAAAAAAACAAAAACAAAAAACTGAATCCCTGGCCCATTTAACTAGTTCTATTTCATTGACAGGAGGTGGGGCCCTGGCATCAGTATGTTTCAAAAGTCTTGTAGGGAATTGTAATATGCAGCCAGGGCTGAAAAACAGTTTCATGCTCTAGAGATGCAACGATGAGCAAACATGAGAAGAAACACTCAGGGTCATATTCACAGGATATGTGTCACCCTTGTTTAGATGGAGGAAGAGGTAGATAAATGGGGAGAGAGGAAGATGAAGCTCAAATGTCTGGCTTGAACATAAATCTTCTCGGGCATTAAATTCAAGATAATTTGGAGGACACAAAGGAGGGCAATGATCTAAGACTGAAGTACCTTCATGGACTACATTTCTATGATCTGGACTAAGTAGAGGCATCTACTATCCTAAGAGTTTTGATCAGACTGATTTACACAGAGTTGCATGCTTGCTTTTCTGAGACTAGGGGTCATTGATGTATTTAACCCCAATTTACCTTCAGGTGATTGGGTCAAAAAAGAGTGGAAGGACTATTACGAATTTCTCTCATAATCTTACTAAGTGGCTGGGTTTCACACCAGACCAGGCCAATGAGAGAAATTAGGGAACGTATTTATACTTTAATTTAATTTAAATCCAGTCTTGCCTTCATTTGTAGCAGGAGCTTCATTTTGTTTACGCTAGTCTTAACTTTGGAATCAGAGAGGTCTGGATTTGAGGTCCAAGTGAATTTCATTAACTCACTAAGGTGACCTTGGGCAAATAATGTCCTCTCTCAGTGCCCCAACTTCTGCATCTGTAAAGTGGGGTTTTAAATAGTGTCTACTTTATGGGTTTTCTGTGAGAGTTGAAAGAAGATAATGGGCCTACTGCATTTCTGGCTTAGAGCAAACACCCACTTAATATTAGCTGTCATTCTGTATTATCAATAATATTAGCTGTCATTCTTTACTATCTCTGTAAAAACATTGTGCGTAAGCAAAGAAATAGAGTATGACTAAGCTTGTGAGAGCAAGTGAATTATCTGAGTGCAAAGAACTGAGGTATATGAATGTAATATACCTTAATAATACTACATGGGAAGCACTTTTCTATACATTTACATGTGAACTTCTCATAACTCTAAGAGGGTACATATTTTTACATTTTATTATGAAAATACTTTTAGAGAAAATTTGTATCTTATAATGAACTTCCATGTCCCCATTTCCCATCCTCAGCAATTATCAACATTTTGCTAATCTTGTTTTATCTATGTATTTCTACTTATTTTTATGGAATATTTTAAGACAAATCCAGGACATCATGTCATTATACTTATAAATATTTTAGTAAGCAGCATGCATTTATAATGGATAAGTGTGTGTGTATAATGCTTTATCTACTACCTATGCTATAATTACCACAAGGGGCTTCTGTGTGTTACTTCAAGGGGTTCAAGTGATAAAGAACCCACCTGCCAACACAGGAGATAGGGTTTGACCCTTGAGTTGAGAAGATTCCCTTGAGTAGGAAATGGCAACCCACTCCAGTGTTCTTGCCTGGAGAATCCCATGAACAGGGAAGCCTGGTGGGCTACAGTCCATGGGGCCACAGAGAGTCAGACATGAATGAGCACACACACGCATACTATAATTACATCTACAAAATTAGCAATAATCCTTTAGTATCTAGGACTCATTTCATACTGAAATTTCCCCAGTTGCCTCAAAGATGTGTTTTTATGGTCTGTCTGTTGAAATCAGGCCAAAGTCTACACACTGAGCTGAGTACTATGTCTCTTAAGTCTCTTTACCTTGCAATAGTATGAAAGAGTATTATTTTCACTTCATATGAAGTGAAAAAGCAGATGAAAAAGTTAAGATACAGAGAGGTCAAGTCCCATGCTGAATGTCACAAAGCTGGAAGAATGGATGTCACCATCAATGATAGCAGAACAGGTTTTGGATATTTAGAGAGTTTCTCAAAAGTCAAATACTCATTGTCTTCCCCCTTCTTTTGCTGTCAGTGACTAAAAAGAGACTAAATGGTCTGAATTTTATCCTCAGCTTCTCTCTAGCTTCCTGCCAAATACTAAAAGAGTCACCAGTTTCGAGCTCTAAAACATCTGATTCCAGCTCCCTTCAAAAGGTGCTGCTGCTGCTGCTAAGTCGCTTCAGTCATGTCCAACTCTGTGCAACCCCATAGACGGCAGCCCAGGAGAAGCAATTTAAAATCTGTTTTTGGATTTTTCTAGGTGTGGTGGTGGGTGTGAAGTTTAGAAAAACAAATACCCTTTAGTCTAGGGCTCCTCGTTTATTCATTTGTTCATTCCAGGCATTTTTATTGGGTTGTCTCTGCAGACTTTACCCTGCACAGTACGAGGAGCGATGGGTGCAGGAATAGATAAGGAAGCTTCTGTCCTCAAGGGATCCTAGTCCAGTGTATATGCTGGGGTGGGGAAGGAGAAATAGCTCTAGTGCCATCAGACCACCTGCTCTGATGAGGAGACTGTTCCATAAATGACTCCCTATAATAAACTCGCTTAGTCACGTCTGACTCTTTGCAACCCCATGGACTATAGCCTATGAGGTTAGAATTTTCCATGCAAGAGTACTGGCGTGGGTTGCCATTTCCTCCCTATAAGTGAGTGGTAATTGAATAGGAAGAGAAATAGAAGACAGCATTTATGAAACACAGGAAGGAGAAACTTGAGCTGATGCAATTTCTTGGAGTAGTTCAATCTCGCTTGAGCACAAATGTGAGAAGACAGAAATGTAAAAGTTCCTGGTTAGAGAGCGCAGCATGGACCGATGGCCAGCACAGGTCGTGTCAGAGTCCCTATTTTTTGGGGAGGGGCACATCTTGGACTGAGTGGGATCTTAGTTCCCCAGCCAGGCATCCAACCCTAACCCTAACCCATGTCCCCTGAGTGAAAGTAAGGAGTCTTAATCACTGAACTGCCAGGGAAGTCCTCAAAAGTCCCTATTTTGAGAGCGATCTCTCGAAGGGCTTTAAGGAAGAAGAGACAAGGTCAGGTTTGCATCTGAAAGTTTCCTCATTGCTTTGTGGATAATGATAGTTGTCAGAAGCCAGGACCCTAGGTGGTGGCAGTGACAGAGAAAGTCAGAGTGAACGTTGTGTCTGACTCTTTGTGGTCCCATGGACTATAGCACACCAGGCTCCTCTGTCTATGGAATTCTCCAGACAAAAATGCTGGAGTGGGTAGCCTTTCCCTTCTCCAGAGGGTCTTTCTGACCCAGTGATTGAACTCGCGTTGCAGGCAGATCTTTACCGTCTGAGTCACCAGGGCAGAGATGATGAGGAAATGGAAAATCCCATAAAGCAGAGGGGTCACTGCTTTCTAAGGCTTGATCCTTCAAAACTGAGGGCTCCAGAAGCATACCTCTATACCGAAGGGTAATGGGATTTTGGAGGAGCCATGGAGTAGTGAATGAGTGTAAGGCAAGAGGGCAGAAGGTGTGGACTTTCGGGCTGCCATAGCCACTTCATTTTTCACCTGTGCCCTCATGAGCATGACACTTTGCTGACCTCTCATGTCCTCATTTATGGGGTGGGATCATGATAGCTATGTTTCCTTCCTGAGAGTTCAGTTCAGTTCAGTCACTCAGTCGTGTCCGACTCTTTGCGACCCCATGGACCACAGCACTCCAGGCCTCCCTGTCCACTACCAACTCCTGGTGTTCACCCAAACCCATGTCCACTGAGTCGGTGATGCCATCCAACCATCTCATCCTCTGTTGTCCCCTTCTCCTCCTGCCCTCAATCTTTCCCAGCATCAGGGCCTTTCAAAATGAGTCAGCTCTTTGTATCAGGTGGCCAAAGTACTGGAGTTCTGGGAGGATTAAATAAGTCACATCGCATTGAAGCAATTTGTAAACTCTAAAGAAGCTGACAATTTAGCGTCACATTCTGGATTCTCTGATCCGGTGTCAAACCTCAAGTAGTATCCATGTGGACCACATAAGAAGGTCTGGGCTCTGGCAGATTTCATTTAAAATTCCTTGCATGAGCTCTAGAAAATCCAATCTCAGAATATTCTCCTAGACCACATGTTTGTCTCTCCCCAGTCTTGCTGTCACATCAGTTTCTGATTAGGGTTACAGTTTGAATGGGGAAGCAACTCTGAAGAGACATGAGTGCTGTCAGCAGAGGAGGGAGGGGATGGAGAGGAGGGACGGAGGTTGCTGTAAGTAACCCCTGTTCTGGTTGGGATTCTGAATGAATATGAAAGGTAAGCAGAAACTCAATTAGTAACCCCTGAACTTGCCCCGTGTTATCTCTGAGAACACACACCCGCTTCCATCTTATGCCTCCAAAAGAGAGCAGGCTTCCTGTCAAACTATTGCAGTGGAGGATGCAGACCCAGAGGAAACAGGGAAAGAAGCAACTCAAGGCAGTTTCTGCCTCCCCCATATCTCTAATTCAGGATTTTCCATGAGAATTAGGCAGTTTCCACCTCTGAGAGCATGAAAGGAGATAATTATTCTATTATATTCATGGTCTCTTTCCATTAAGAGCCTACTATGTGCCACCCAGGCATTCTTTTCAGAGTTTTATTAAGTGCTGGTGTTATTGTCCCCATATTTCAGATAAGGGAACTGACGTTCAGAAAGGTGAAGTAGCCAGCCTGCAAAGGATCAAGGCTGTCTCATGCCTTGGAGTGAAGTGAAGTGAAGTCGCTCAGTCATGTCTGACTCTTTGCGACCCCATGGACTCTAACCTATCAGGCTCCTCCGTCCATGGAATTTTCCAGGCAAGAGTGCAGGAATGGATTGCCATTTCCTTCTCCAGGGGACCTTCCCAACCCAGGAATCGAACCCGGGTCTCCCACATTGCACGCAGACACTTTACCATCAAGCCACCATTTGAATAAGTGCCTTAACTTATTCAAATATCAAACAGCAACGTGAGTCGGCTTCTGTTACTCTCTCCATTGTCAGGTGGGTTACTTTTCTTCCCGTTTCCCACTCCACAGCGTCTCTTCTTGCTGCGGAGGGGGTTACACTTGGCATTCACTGCAGCCTGACTCAGCCATGTGGAAGGTGAGTGGGAGTGACAGGTGTCACTATTAAGTAGAAGCTTTGAGATTCTGTGTCTGTTTTGTCATCTCTCTCTTTTCTTTGCCATTAGACTAACAACATCCCAGACTGAGGCTGTCCAGTCAATCTGGGGCTCAAAAAAAAAAAACCAAAAAAACAAAAAAAACAGAGGAAAGTCATAGCCATGAATGAACATGTATGAATCCTGAGATTTGGGGAACATTTGTTACATAAATAACCTAGCCTAAATCAACTAACATACCACATGAAGACAATGGAGTTAAGAGAGGTGAAGGAGATGCCAGCTAGTAAGTGGCAAAGCTGAAACGATAGCTAACTCTGTCCTATTCTATGAATAAATTGTGTGACCTTGACCTTTGTGTTGCTTTCTCTACAGTTCTGGCTCCATGAGATTTTCCTGTATTCTACAGAGACTGCTCTAAAATAACAACGATGAACAGAAACAGATTCACAGACTCAGAGAACAAACTTATGGTTGCTAGAAGGATAGTTAGGGAATTTGAAATGGACGTGTACACACTGTCATATTTAAAATGGATAACCAACGAGGACCTATTTTAAAGCACAGGGAACTCTGCTGAGTGTTATGTGGTGTCCTTAATGGGAGGGGAGTTTGGGGGAGAATAGATACATGTATGTGTCTGGCTGAGTCCCTTTGCTGCCCACTTGAAACTATCAGAGCACTGTTAATCAGGTGTACTCCAACACCAAATTAAAAAAAGTTAAAAAAGATGAAATAACAACGATGGCTAGTTCTATTAAGTTGAAGAGCTGGATGTTCATCAGCAAGGAAGGAAAGTGAGTTAGTGATTTATAATTTCAATGAATATACAGTTCATCTGGGGATTTTGTTATGATGCAGATCCTAGTGGGCCTGGGGCAGGACCTGAGATTCTGTAATTTAAACACGTTTCCAAATGAAGCTTATACTGTGGGTGCTTGGACCACTCTTAGCAGCAAGCCTCGGGGATGCCAGTCAGTTCACTATGGCTATGACAGAGAGGGAGTGATGAACAGTGGTCAGGAATGTGTAAACAGGACTGAAACTAGGGTCAGGAAAGCCAGGTAATGAGGGAGCAAAAACTTAAGCAGGTAAATGGGGCTTCCCAGGTGGTGCTACTGGTAAAGAATCTGCCTGCCCATGCAGGAGACACAGAGATACAGGTTTGATCCTGGGCTCAGGAAGATCCCCTGGAGTAGGAAATGGCAACCCACTCCAGTATTCTTGTCTGGGAAATCTTAGGGAGAGAGAAGCCTGACAGGCTCCCGTCTATGAAGTCGCCAAGAGTCGGACACGACTGACCACGCACATGTAAACAGAGCGTGTGCTGAACTGGACTCCTAGGGCCCTGAGGGTCTAGTTCTGTTGGGACTCATTTCCAGGTTGAGTCTCCAGTGAACTTTGAAAACTGAATTGATACAGAGCCAGGGTGTGGGCTCTGATTTCACCTTCACATTGGTTATGACATCACTGATGCTGTCAGGTTATTCCACAGAGGATGTTCTTGAGATAAATACAAATGTAGACCTTTTTATCATTAGGAAAAAATTAAAAAAAAACCCATAAAATCATGTCATGCTTCAATTAGCTTCATGCGAAACTGCTATTATCAATTTTTGGTTTATGTCTGTATTTCCATAACTTCTGGCTGTCTGTCTTTTTTTCTTATGTTCTGTCTCTTTTTTGTGTCTCCAAGTTTCTTCAGGCTTGCAGTTATACAAGAGCCTCTATAAAATCAACCCCACCATCAATAGCCTTCAGAAAATTTCTCCCTAAATTTTTCTGTGCTATTTTTCCAAACTGGACTGAATATTTCCATCATAAAGTAATTGATGAAACATTCGTTTCTTCTCATCTCTAAGTTGCACCTAAATTTGAAGTTAAACTATTCTAAGTCACTCGTATTCTAAAGAGAAACCTAAGTCTCATCAACTTTGGGGCCACACTCCTCCAGTGACTCATAGGTGTTTCCAAGGAACAGCAATTCATCCTCTTATGATGGACACCGACATCTCTCCTTCTTATCTCTCAGTCTACTTAAGAAGAGGACTGGGCATAGGGAAAGGGGATATGGATCGTCAGTCACCTGAGCTCCAGCTAATTTTGTGAAAAGTATAATTTTCTCATAAAGGAAAAGGAAAATCTTAAGGAGGTGAGGGAAGAGGAAATAATCAACCCCCTCTTCCTACTCACAAGCAAATAAATAACTCATAAACATTTGGAATGCCTGCAAGGAAAGACTGAAAAATTCTTTCCCTGATAGATACGATGCAGAACCTGCAGATTTTGAAAAGGTAGCAGATTTTGAGAAGGATTGCTGTCTGCAACTTAGTGGGGAGGTCAATCCCTTCTTCAGTTAAAGTCTCCATACACACCTTAGGATGTGGCTTTCTTGCTTTGTCTCATTAATCAACAGTACATTCTTATTCTAAAGAGTATTTTACTTTTCTTATCCATGATACATCCACTTGGTTTTCTCTTTCTTTCTTTTCTTTCTTCTTTCTATCCTTTCTTTGCTTCTCTTTCTCTTTTTTTCACTTTCTTCCCTTCTTTCCTTTCTCTATCTCACTTTCTCTTTCACTCTCTCATTTTTTATTTAAGTCTTCATTTTTTAGATGTAACTTTACCTTTATTATCTGAATAAGGTGTTATGGATTGAATGCAAAGGAACCCCATAATTCATATATGATGGTATTTGGAGGTGGGGTTCAGGGGAGATAATTAAGGTTAGATTAGGTCAAAGAGTGGAAGCCTCATGGTGAGCTTTTGTTATTCTTGTTCAGTCCCTAAGTCAAGTCTAACTCTTTGCAACTCCATGGACTCCAGCACTCCAGGCTCTTCTGTCCTCTGCTATCTCCCAGAGTTTGCTCAAATTTATGTCCGTTGAGTCGACAATGCTATCTAACCATCTCATCCTCTGCTGCCTCCTCATTTTGTCTTCAACTTTTCCCATGATCAGGGTCTTTTCCAGTGAGTTGGCTCGTCATGACAGGTGGCCAAAGTATTGAAGCTTTGGCTTCAGCATCAGTCCTTCCAATGAATATTAAGGGTTGATTTCCTTGCAGTTTGATCTCCTTGCAGTCCAAAGGGTTCTCGAGAGTCTTCTCCAGCACCACAATTTGAAAGCATCATTCTTTAGTGCTTAGCCTTTTTAAGGTCCAACTCTTACACTGGAACATGACTACTGGAAAAACCTCAACTTTGAAATTAATGCCCTTTTAAAGAGAGGAAGAGAGATGGGTTCTTTCTCTCTGTGTGCAAACACCAAGGAAAAGTCATTTGAGGACATACCCAGGAAGAGTGGCCCTCACCAAGAACTCAACCATGCTGGCTCCCTGTCTAACAATCCAGACTTCCAGCCTCTAGCACTGTGAGAAATATATATCTGTGGTCTAAGCCACTCAGGTGACGGTGTTATGGCAGCCCAAGCTGGCTCTGGCAGAAGGGGAGACTGATCCAGGTTTTCTGTTGTTGTTTCTGATACAGGCTGTTTTGATGCAGCTTTTCTGTTGAGTTGCTAAGTTGTGTCTGACTCCTTTGGAACCCCATGGACTGTAGCCCACCATGGTCCTCTGTCCATAGAATTATCCCAGCAAGAATACTGGAATAAGTTGCCATTTTCTTCTCCATGGGATCTTCCCGAACCAGGGATTGAACCTGCGTGTCTTGCGTTTCCTTCACTGGTAGATTGATTTGTTTACCACTGAGCCACTGGGGAAGCCCATTTTCCTCTAGACTCTGCTGCAAACCTCTTCTTTACATTAAAAAAAAAAAAAATAGGCCAGGCTGTTACTATCAAGTGATGCTCTTTCTTCTAAATGTTCATAAGTAATTTGGCATGGCTGGTTATACAGCAGTAGATAACTGAAACCAACATCAGGCGGGGACATCCTTGTCTACTGGAGGAGCTGAGGCACTCCATAGTTCAAGTCTTGAAATCTCAACTGGATTTTGCCCCTGTGCCAAGCCTATACTCTGCACCCAGTCCACGACTCAGTCTGATATCTGCCCCGAATGCTTCTGGGGGTGTCCTCTTTGCCGAGTATGAGACAGTTTGCCTCTTTGCTTTTTTTTTTTTTTTTTCCAGACCTCTTCACTTCCCTGATTTCTTCTGCCTTCACAGCTCTTATCGTGACTGGGTGCAACTCTATGGTTGTCTTCCCATTATCCTCACAGACATTCGGCTCCTTCATATGTCCTGTGCCTTCTGGCCACCTGACTAATGGCCTTTATCTACTTGCAATACTTGCCAAAGTGTACTCTTCCGTGTGTGTCAGTTATCAGGATATTTCTCCCATAACATTAGGTTATGCTTATGACATCTACAGGTTACCTGCAGTTCTTTGTGTGTTGTTTACAAAGGAGACAGAATGATTGGAAGGACAAAAAAAAAAAAAAAAAAAAAGCAGGCTGACAAATTTTATAGACCTGGTTTAAATCCTGGCTCTTGTCATTTACCTGATCTTGAGTGAATTTAACTATATTTTTGTCATCTGCATTATGTCAATAATAACAGAAAAAATAATAATGGTGATGGCAATGACAAAATGCAAAACAATCCCAGCATCTCACTTGGTTTCAGTCATAAATAGATATGCAATGTTTAGTACACCCAGCTCAGGCATCACTTAATTTAATAAATGTATGATAAGCACCCAGTATGTGCCTGGCACTATGATAGGCACTGGAGAATCTACACTGAACTAGAGAAATATGGTCTGCAGCCTCATAGAGCACATGATGCAGGGCAAGCATTGCCAGACTTATAGCACAGCCTATGGCTCAAATCCTGACCTTGGCCTGCTTCTGCCCAGTTCATGAGTTGAGATTAGTGCTAGACATTTTTAAAACAATTTTTATTTTAAAGTTAATGCAACAAGAACTTGCAAAGTCTAAAACCTTTACTGTCCTTTGGCAAAAGAATTTAACTATCCCTGGTCTAATGGAACACATAGGAATCATTCAATAAATGCTTTTCACAAACCAATATTTAGAGGGACATTCTTTACACAAGTTTCTGATTAATTTCTGTATCCATTTTTGCAACCTCATGGACTGTAGCTGCCTGGCTCCTCTGTCTGTGGAATTCTCCAGGCAAGAATACTAAAGTGGGTTGCCATTCTCTTCTCCAGGGGATCTTCCCAACTCAGGGATTGAACCCGGGTCTCCTTCCCTGGCAGGCTCAGATGGTAAAGAGTCTGCCTGCAATGCAGGAGACTGGGGTTCAATCCCTGGATTGAGAAGATCCCCTGGAGAAGGAAATGGCAACCCACTCCAGTATTCTTGCCTGGAGAATTCCACGGACAGAGGAGCCTAGCGGGCTACAGTCCCTGGGGTCGCAAAGAGTCGGACACGACTGAGCGACTTTCATTCACCCGCTCCTACCCTGCAGGCAGATTATTTACTCTCTGAACTACCAGAGAAGCCCCGTCTCACACTCAGCACCCTGTAGGCTTTTTGTTAAAAATCACATTTTCAGCTGTTTACAGGCCCTGCATAGGTGACCCATGTACCTTTGAAGCCTCTTCTAATTATAGTTTTTTTTTATATTTCTGCCACACTGGAGTTTTTTCTGTTCAGCAAATACTGCACACATGCCACAGACCAGGGTATTGTTACTCCCCACTCCCCCCATTCTGCTTGTTTACTTCTTATTTGTCCTCCAGAATTCAGCTTTAAAGTCACTCCCCTTGGGAAAATTTCCTTGACCTCTCCTTGCTAGACAGGCACCCTCCTGTACTGCTTTATTTGTTCTCATGGTTCCTGATAGTTATGGTAACTTTCTTTTCTTGTTTGTGATTATTTTATTAGTCACCTCCACATGTTAGTTCCACGAGGGCAGGGGCTATGTTGCTTCTGTTTATTAGTTCATCTCTAGCATCCTAGCATGCTTTCTGGTGCTCAATAAATATAAGGTAAACAAACGAAACAAAGAACGAATGATTCAGTGTCACGTTTATTGAAAAGAAACAGATCATAACGCACATAGGATTCTTGCAACACGAGAGTGCTTTCCTTTCCCAGGCAAATGCACTCCCCCCGGCCCAGATGGAATTTCTGTGGCTCCATTTAAGGAGCCCCTTCATTCTTTGGGTATAATTAATGGAGACCCAGTGAGCTGTTTGCGCTGATACATCACCTGCACCACACAGCAAATGCATTTGTTACAGAGCTATCTGGGCCAAAGCTAATGAAACATTTGCAAATGTCCTGATTTACAAAGAGAAAATTGGTTCACCTGAATGACAAGGGTTGCATGCAAGGGAAATGTTCCTCTTTGCTATTTTCTGCATTCTGGGAAGCCTCAACTGCTCAAAGTAACACACATCAGCAGACCCTTCTAAAAGGCCAAGGCCAGAGGTCACCTTGGAGAAAGACAAGGGTTCTGAGATCAACACTACCCTCTGGGGGGTCCTCGTGTGAGTTCTGGAAACTGCACACAGATGATGTGTGTATTTATGTGCACTGCTGTAAAAACAGACGTTTAAAGATTGATTGGCTCTCACTGGGATCTGCGTCTCCCCAGTAGTTGAAAGTCAGTGATTTAAGAAAATCTGTTTCCTCAGACTTGAATTTATTAATTTTTAAAAAGAGAATAAGGAGCAGAGAAGTATATATGTTCTGAAGAGATCCTTCCTATTTGTAGTCCCAACCTTCCTTGATCCACTGTGCAAATGAGGTAGTTCAGATAAGTCTGGAAAGATGGCCTTTATAGCAAATGAGACGTAAGCCTGAGACAAACTCCTGTCAGCCTAACGTCCTTTCCACCGTGCCCTGCCGTCCACTAACACAATCATTTCTTGTTCCACGGGCTTCTTCGTTCACTCATTCAATTTCTTTCTCACTCACTTATTCTTTCTCACTGTCCCATATTACCACTTTCTCAATATGAATTTGTAAAACTCTTAAAACAGGTTTGAATTGTGCAGGTCCATTTACATACAGAATTTTTTCAGTAGCAAATATACAGTACCACAACCTGCAGTTAAGTTTGCAGATGCAGAACCATGGATACAGGGGAACAGTGGATAAGAATGGCTCACTATTATTCAGCCATAAAAAGGAATGCATTTGAGTCAGTTCTAATGAGGTAGATGAATCTAGAACCTATTACACAGAGTGAATTACAGAGTGAAGTGAGTCAGAAAGAGAAAGATAAATACTGTATTCTAACACATATATATGGAATCTAGAAAAATGGCACTAGAGAATTTATTCACAGGGAAACAGTGGAGAAACAGACATAGAGAACAGACTTATGGACATGGGGAGAGGGGAGGAGAGGGTGAGATGAGTGGAAAGAGTAACATGGAAACTTACATTACCAGACGTAAAATAGATAAGCAACAGGAATTTGCTGTTTGTCTCAGGAAACTCAAACGGGCTCTGTACCAACCTAGAGGGGTGGGATAGGGAGGCAGATGGGAGGGAGGTTCAAAAGGGAGGGGATATATGTATACCTATGGCTGATTCATGTTGAGGTTTGACAGAAAACAGTAAAATTCTGTAAAGCAATTATCCATCAATAAAAAATAAATAAATTTTTAGTAAAAACGGCTGACTATTAAACTATACATGGACTTTGGACTGGGCAAGGGGCAGTGCAATGGCTCCCCACCCAAGACTGCTCAAGGGTCAATTTTCTTTATTAGTTGTGACCGCTCATTTCTAAGAGGGCCTCCCCAGGTAGTGCTAGTGGTAAAGAACCTGCCTGAAATGCAGGAGATGTTAAGAGAGGCTGGTTTGATCCCTGCGTAGGGAAGATCCCCTGGAAGAAGAAATGGCAACCCACTCCAGTATTCTTGCCTGAAGAATTCCACGGACAGAGCAGCCTGGTGTGCTACAGTCCATGGGCTGCAAAGAGTTGAACACAACTGAAACGACTTAGCATGCATACACATTTCTAAAAAGAATTTTGGCTTCAATAAATCATTGTTCAATAAGGCTGATGAATTAGAAAATGAAATTCAACAGGAAAATGCATTTACCTTTTCCTTTCCAAATGCATCTCTCAAGTAAAAGTAAAAGAATAAAAAATCATCTAAATGCACAAGAACCCAGAGACTCGAAAAGACTTCAATAAATTTCAGAAATTGAAGACGGAGTATTCAACAAATAAACAGAACCCATAAAATAAGTGCATGCAGAGGGAGACACTGATGAGAAACAAACCAATTTGTCCTAAGACGTCAATACATAAAGGCAAGAGATATCACAGAGGATGGTGAAAATTGGGAAACTGATTGAAAGTCTATGTATAAAGGAGATGAGTATCACTCTAGCCCCTGAGTTCTCATCAACCACACTGCAATTCTGCATAGAGACCAAAGGCAGCAGATTGGAGGGAAATTGAATAATTCCGACTGAAGCGACTTAGCAGCAGCAGCAGCAGGAAACATAATATGGTTATTGTAATCAGTACAATTAGTGACTTGTACCCCTTCACTCTGATATAAAGCCCAAAGATAGGCTTCCGCTATGTATGTTGTTGTTCAGTCGCCAAGTCGTGTTTGAGTGTTTTGTGACCCCGTGGACTGTAGTGTGCCAGGCTCCTCTGTCCGTGAGATTTCCTGGGCAAGAATACAGGAGTGGGTTGCCAGTTCCTTCTCCAGGGCATCTTCCCCACCCAAGAGTCAAACCTATGTCTCCTGAATTGCAGGCAAATTATTACTGCTGAGCCACTGGGAAAGGCTCTACTACCTGTACAAAGCTTATGTCCATTTCACGGGCCTAGAATACTAACAGGCAGGACAGAGTCTACTGATGGTTCAGAACAACTTTGGGAAAGGGGAGAAAATGCTAAACAAATAAATAGGAAGGGAAAAACCTGAAAGAAAATAGATACGGCAAGCAACAGAAGCAAACTCTGCACAAGGGCTTATTAATAATATAAGCTAGAGGTTGTATCTATAAAAAAGAAAAGAATGCTATGAAAAAATAACAATCAGATACAAGAAAGAAGTCCTATAAATTATGTATGTGTTTGTGTATACCTCCAATAAGAGTTGAAAGTTAAAGCTAAAAAAAATATACAGAGAGTAGAAAAAGACCACAAAAGAGAAACAGTGTGTGGGTCTACTCTGCAAAATACACTATCAGGAAAATGAAAAAAAAAAGCCACAGACTAGGAGAAAACATTTGGCAAAAGACAGCTGTCAAAGAATTGTTATCCAAAATAAAGAAACTCTTTAAAAGAAAACAAAGAACCTGATCTTAAAATGGACCACAGACCTTAACAAAGACTTCACCAAAGAAAATACACAGAGAGCCAATAAACTAAAAGACGCTCCGCATCGTATGCCATCGTGCATGCACACTGTCTCCTCGGTCATGTCCGACTTTTTGCAACCCCATGGACTCTATGTAGCCCACCAGGCCCTTCTGTCCTTGGGATTCTCCAGGAAAGAATACTGGAGTGAGTTGCTATGCCCTCCTCCAGGGGATCTTCCCAACCCAGAAATGGAACCCTCATCTCTTATGTGTCCCACATTGGCAGGTGGGTTCTTTACCACTAGTGCCACTTGGGAAGCCCTGTAGGTCTTAAGGGAAATGCAAATTAAAACAAGGAGATACCACTACATGCCTATTACAATGCCCCAAATCTAGAATACCAGCAACACCAAAATTCTGTGAGGATGTGGAGCAACAGGAACTCTGATTTCTTAGGAATGCAAAATGGTACAGCCACTATGGAAAACAGTTTGGGAAGTCTCTGACAAAACTAAATATTCTTACATTATGATCTAGCAATTGTACTCCCTGATATTTACCCCAAAGGGTTGAAAACTTATCTCCACACACAAACTTGGACATGAATATTTAAAGCAGACTTGCTTATTCATAATTAGTGAAAATTGGAAGCAATCGAGCTGTTCTTCAGTATATGCATGAATAAACAGGATGCATTCAAAAGACAAGGGAATATCATTCAGCATTAAAAAAGAAACAAGCTACTAAGCCATGAAAAGACATTGAGGAGACTTAAGTACATATTACTAGGTGAAAGATTCCAGTATCAAACCAATTTCCCATTACAGTTATTTATATTAAACATCTCACCCCAGTTAAAATTTCTCTGTGATTTGTGTCTCTTGATTGAACCTGATCATTATGATAGGAGACAAAAGATAAGAACCTTAAAAAAACAGATAATAGAAATTCTATGCACCCCACTCCAGTACTCTTGCGTGGAAAATCCCACGGACGGAGGAGCCTGGTAGGCTGCAGTCCATGGGGTCTCTAAGAGTCGGACACGACTGAGTGACTTCATTTTCTCTTTTCACTTTCATGCATTGGAGAAGGAAATGGCAACCCACTCCAGTGTTTTTGCCTGGAGAATCCCAGGGACGGGGAAGCCTGGTGGGCTGCCGTCTATGGGGTCACACAGAGTCGGACATGACTGAAGTGAGTTAGCATTAGCATTTTTGAAAAAAAATAAAGAAAATTTCTTGAATATACAGATAAAAGAATTCTCAGCTGAAAAGTTCCCAATAAGTGAGCAGATTTTTTTAAAAGGCTAAAAAAGATCCCCAATAAGCTACATAATCATAAATCTTTATAAACTTGATCTTTACCAAGGGCAAATAGAAGATTCTAGAAACTTCCAGTATGGATGGGGAAGATCATCTATAAAAAGCAACAAAAATCAGAATATATCAATGTAACAATGCTAGTAAATTTATAGAATGTTATAAAAGTAAAGACAATTACCCAATCTAGTAAAAATATACTCCAAAAACATTCAAGAAAGGAAAAGTATATTCCATGTTCATTTGTATAAATAGATAATATTAACACCAGTATTTTATTTAAATTAAAATTTTAAATTAATTATGCTTGTTTAATGGAACAATGTAATTGTGGAGAAAAAATTTACCAAAGTTGGCAAATCAAACAATATTACTAGGAAGATAATCTTTAGAAACATGATGCTTCATACTAGAAAATAACGCTAATAATGAATTTAAGAAATGAGTTTGCTTTTAAGCAATAAGAATAGGAAACAGGGTGTGGTATAAAACTTTATGATCATTTATTCAAATCATAAGCATACATGTGAAGAGAAAGTCACTCGGTCGTGTCTGACTCTTTGTGACCCCAAGGACTGTACAGTCCATGGAATTCTCCAGGCCAGAATACTGGAGTGGGTAGCTGTTCCCTTTTCCAGGGGATCTTCCAAATCCAGGGATTGGACCTAGGTCTCCCACATTGCAGGCAGATTCTTTACCAACTGAGCCACCAGAAAAGCCCATAAACATGTATATGTTTTTAATAAACAATAAAATAAAAAGTTAAAAATAAAATTCCCAGGAGGAGATACATGAGATAACAAATAAAAGAAATCAGCCAAACGTTCAACAGATAATTATCACTCAGTGACTGGGAGTTTTGGTATAATGTGTTCAAGAAATAAGTTTGGGAAAAAGCCTATGATTTAGCATTGTGTTTGGACTTTGATTTCAAGGAAGGTGGCAGGAAACAGGTAAGACTTGACACCGGTAAGCATACACATTCTTGAGATAACACAAACTTTTTCTGTTCAATTTTAGATCGATGTCATCACTTAGATAGTTCAAAAGGGTCAATGGAAAGCACTTTAAATGATGTCTTAGACAAGGTTCTGACTAGAAAAAAAAAATCAATCTTTCCAAGAGTGTTCCTTTTTTATGTACTAGCCTCACAACTAACAAACAAACCAGCAAATACGCCTCTTTACATCCACATCCAATACAGATAATGGCATTAAAATCTTAATAAATATATACATATTTTAAAAACTTTATAAAAAAACAATCTCTGTGGATGGGTTCTAATTTAACAAGATTCTGACAGTCTAATTAATAAAAGATTTGAAGATAGCATATTCGGAAGGATGGATCAATAATGAGCTTTTCAAGTAGCTCCTTTCCAGGACTGAGGTCACTTAAAAGCACTTTGGCATCGCTTGCAATCAGGTACTTGGCCTCTTTTCAACAGAGGCCAGGCTTAGGCCGACTACGTACCTCAAGGATCCTCAGGAATTCAGAGACTGAGTTGTCCAGAAATAGGTGATTCACCAAACCTTTAAAATATATTGCTGAGACAAATTTCATGCTCTTATATTTCAAATATAGCACCAGAACTAAAGTCAACCCGAGGTCATGTGATCTAGTTGCATCAACCAGTTTCAACTTAAGGCTGGCAGGTCACTTTTAAGCAAGCAAAAAGAAGCCACATTACCAAGCGGTATTTGCATAGAAACCTACCCAGAGGACTCTGATCAATACCCTCCAACATATTTGTTAACAAAACTCTTCGAGTAAGGGCAATAGACATAGTACACACACACATACAAGCACACACACACACACACACACACACACACACACATATCCCCATATAGAGTCAGTGACACTACAGAACTGAGTGATCTCTATCTCAACCTTGCTGAATATGAAATAGTTGCATATTGTGATAAGCTTCAAATGGCCAATTAGAATCAGAACTGAACACTTAAATATGTGGCTGGTATTCAGACTCTGAGACAAATGTGGTGAGAACTCTGCTCAAAGTATTAGAAAGCTTCATTTCTCTCTCAGCTTCAACCACAATCAACTCGACCCATCTCAGCTACCTCATTCCTTTTTTGATGTCAGAGTTCTCATCAGGTAGAATTACAATGCAATATCAATGTGTCTCACAATATTGTCTTGAGAGTTACACAAGATGATATAAACAAATGGCTTTAAAATGGTGTAGCAGACTGTGCAGAGTTAGAGTAATAGAATGGCTATCTGACAATGTATGTATAAAAAGTTCAAAGTTTGACCAAAAGTGAGAGCTTACTGGCTTATGTAATTGGGTTACAGATGGTCTCAGGGAGTGTGACTTAAAAATTATCCAGACTTTTTTTTTTTCTTTAATTCCTATGACCTGAATCACTCAATTATTCTACTTTTTTTTCTTATACCACTAAGTTTTCTATGCAGTGGGTAGAGTGGAGACAGCAAACAACATATATCTCTTGACTTTTTTTTTTAAAGTGAGGTTAGCCACATAACAAAAGGTCATCTATCAGCATTTGCTCATAAATTCCAGGGAAGGACTTTAATTGGATCACCTTGGATTACATGCCCCTATTTGAGTCAATGACTATGGCCGAGAAGAGGGGTTTAGCCAGATCTGGTCACAGGAATGCCTTGAACTACACAGAATGATAGATATTCAGCCTGTCAACATAAGGGGGTGTTACTGCTAGAGGGAGGTGCAGAGAAACACTGGAAGACAAATATCAGATGTCTACTACCTCTGTGCCCCCAAAGCTCCCAGGCATCCCTCTGTCACACTCCATAGAATGGAGCTGTTTTTTCACTCTTCCAGTCTGCATATATATGTCTGATTCACTTTTGTATTCTAGCATATCTCACAGGACCTAACATAGATTAGTTGCTCAATAAATATAGATTGAAAGGATGAATAAATACAATTTCTGTTAAAACTGCAGAGGACTCTGCTATCCCAATTCTTCCCTGTATATTGAGAATTAACTCCTGTGTGCCTTAACTCCCAAACTCTCCTAGGCTCAATACTGCTACCTGGGAACTCCTTCTCTATTTAATTTATCAAATATTTACTTACTGGAAGAAACACAAGCTGGAATCAAGATTGCCGGGAGAAATATCAATAACCTCAGATATGCAGATGACACGACTCTTATGGCAGAAAGTGAAGAGGGGCTAAAAAGCCTCTTGATGAAAGTGAAAGTGGAGAGTGAAAAGGTTGGCTTAAAGCTCAACATTCAGAAAACGAAGATCATGGCATCTGGTCCCATTACTGCATGGGAAATAGATGGGGAAACAGTGGAAACAGTGTCAGACTTTGTTTTTCTGGGCTCCAAAATCACTGCAGATGGTGACTGCAGCCATGAAATTAAAAGACGCTTGCTCCTTGGAAGGAAAGTTATGACCAACCTAGATAGCATATTCAAAAGCAGAGACATCACTTTGCCAACAAAGGTTCGCCTAGTCAAGGCTATGGTCTTTCCTGTGGTCATGTATGGATGTGAGAGCTGGACTGTGAAGAAGGCTGAGCGCCGAAGAATTGATGCTTTTGAACTGTGGTGTTGGAGAAGACTCTTGAGAGTCCCTTGGACTGCGAGAAGATCCAACCAGTCCATTCTGAAGGAGATCAATCCTGGAATTTCTTTAGAAGGAATGATGCTAAAGCTGAAACTCCAGTATTTTGGCCACCTCATGCGAAGAGTTGACTCATTGGAGAAGACTCTGATGCTGGGAGGGATTGAGGGCAGGAGGAGAAGGGGACGACAGAGGATGAGATGGCTGGATGGCATCACTGACTCGATGGATGCGAGTCTGAGTGACCTCCGGGAGCTGGTGATGGACAGGGAGGCCTGGTGTGCTGCGGTTCATGGGGTCGCAAAGAGTCGGACACGACTGAGCGACTGATCTGATCTGATCTGATCCTAAAGGAGACCAGTCCTGGGTGTTCATTGGAAGGACTGATGCTGAGGCTGAAACTCCAATACTTTGGCCACCTCATGTGAAGAGTTGACTCATTGGAAAATACGGTGATGCTGGGAGGGATTGGCAGCAGGAGGAGAAGGGGATGACAGAGGTTGAGATGGCTGGATGGCATCACCAACTTGATGCACATGAGTTTGGGTGAACTCCGGGAGTTAGTGATGGACAGGGAGGCCTGGTATGCTGCGATTCATAGGGTCGCAAAGAGTCAGACATGACTGAGCGACTGAACTGATGAGCAAAACCCTACGAGGAGTTCTTTAGATAATTCACAAGAGAATTACTTGAAAATTACTTTAGAATTACTTGGGTTAAGAATTACATCTTGGTGTTCTAAATGGTAAATTGGAAACTCTACGAATCTTACAGGAACTTCCATAATGGTCCAGCGGTTAAGACTCCTTCCTCCCGATGCTGGGGTCTGGGTTTGATCCCTAGTCAGGGAACTAGATTCCACAGGCCACAACTAAGAGCTCACATATCACAGCTAGAGAGTCCACATGCCACAATGAAGATCCTGCATGCTGCAACTAAGACACCCATGCAGCCAAATAAATAAAATATAAATAATATTTAAAAAGGAATCTTACAGCTGGATTGGCAAATCATGGCATTTGATCTAAAATGAACAACCCCTGGAACCATCTGTGTAACAAATGCTCACATAGTCCATTCACATGATATATAACATTGAAGTTCAGATATAAGATAAACTAAGATCAACTGAAGTCAGTGCAAAAACCAGATGGCCAGGAGGGATATTAACATTCTGATGACAGTGAGCAGAAAGGAATAAATATATTCGTGGACCTACTCTGAGCCAGGACCTATGTGCAGCATCTTATAACCACTATTTCATGGTATCTCTCCTGGCTCCAGGAGGCGGGCATCTCTGTCTTTTCTATCTTTACTTGGCGAGGTACAAACTGAGGCTCTGAGAGCTTAAATGAGTCAGTGAGACAATGCAAAGAATACAAGGTTTATAACCCTGCACTGGTGTTTTCAGTGCTACTAAATTATTCCTTATAGTGTAATGAATCATACATACATCACACCAGACAGTGTATTCACATAAAGATGACCAACCAGGAGGTGAAACAGAAAAGTATAGATACATCGGGACAGTCAGTTTAGTTCAGTTGCTCAATCGTGTCTCACTCTTTGCGACCCCATGAATCGCAGCACGTCAGGCCTCCCTGTCCATCACCAACTCCCGGAGGTCACACCAACTCATGTGCATCGAGTTGGTGATGCCATCCAGCCATCTCATCCTCTGCCGTCCTCTTCTCCTCCTGTCCCCAATCCCTCCCAGCATCAGAGTCTTTTCCAATGAGTCAACTCTTCACATGAGGTGGCCAAAGTATTGGAGTTTCAGCTTTAGCATCATTCCTTCCAAAGAACACCCAGAACTGATCTCCTTTAGAATGGACTGGTTGGATCTCCTTGCAGTCCAAGGGACTCTCAAGAGTCTTCTCCAACACCACAGTTCAAAAGCATTGATTCTTTGCTCAGCTTTCTTCACAGTCCAACTTTCACATCCATACATGACCACTGGAAAAACCATAGCCTTGACTAGATGGACCTTTGTTGGCAACGTAATGACAATTATATAAATGTTAATAGGTAATATGAATTGATCATAAGTGATAGATTATAAAGATGAATGGGACATGAAGACACATGAATTTATAATTAAGACAGATTGAAAGATATGTTCACATATATTTGTATGGGGACGCTGTCAACCTTGTTTTGTGAAAAGTCAATTGGCTAAGTGAGAGGATAACCAGACAATTATGGGAAAGCCACGGTTTGCTCCTACCTCTTCCACTGCTTCTCTGGCTCCATGTCCTTGTCCTTTCTCATCCTCAGTTTCACTATCTGTAAAATGAGAATCATAAATGAAGCCCAACCTACACACACAGGGTAGTTTTGAGACTTCTACAAGGCAATTGTTGGGGAAGCACCTTGAAAATTGTAACATGCTCTGTTGCTCCCCTGAGTTCAACTTGGGTAGTTTTGCAGCTTCTTCTGAAAAGACAGCCAGCCTCATCTCAGGTCAGGAAATGGCTTATTTTTTTTTACAGGCTGCCTGAGCTTGGTTGCTGCCTGTCTATCACTGGATGTGTGTTTTATCAGCTTTCACATCGCCTCTACCTTGCAGCTCAGCTCATATCATCAAAAACCACTCTGGTGCCCTCGATGTCGGCAAATGGTTGTTTGGCTGTTGTATCTCCAATGCCATCTCTAAAGCTGAGCTCAGTAACAGACCCTGTTTTGATGCCAGATGATCTGAAAGCAGGATGAAAAGTGAGGAGAATGTTTTCCCACTCAAGATCAATATGCCTTTAACCTTCCTTCCTTCTATCCTTGGGGAAGCATCTCTTCTCACCTCCCTGGCAGTTTTTGCCCTTCCACACTCCTGTCTTTTCATTTTCCCCTCCCCCAGCTCCCCCATCTTCACCACAGCCTGGTTAGAATTCAGCGTGTCTTCCTTCCCGAGTTCTTGTCCGTCAAAACAGATTCTGCTGGATTGCTTTCCTAAACAGAGTCCCCTATTGCTCTGGACCAAAGAAAACAAGTAGTTACTCTCTGAGTCAGAAGACAGAGGTTTGAGAGGTTTGAATATCGCTCTGTTATGATGAGCAACATGACCGTAGATAACTGATTTCATCTACCTGAGTAAAGCTTTCCTTTTCTGCAAATTGGGGGCAGCAATGCCTGCCTTGCTCATCCCCTGCAAGCCCAGAACATTTACAATGGAAAGGCCCTAGATGTTAAATCCTGTATGTGAACATTTTAGTGACAAGCAGCTTAATCTTTTACTTAAAAACACATATGGTACACTTAAATTTCTGAAACATTACTTTAAATTTAAAATACAGTTCCAATAATCAAATCCTTTTTTAGTCATATATTTCTATGATTTGTAAGAAATGAAACTATAATGTAATAAAACTTGACCTCATGAAAATCACTTTGCCCCACACACCTGACAACATCACACCCCCTTTGCCCCCCAAATCATAGCTCAAGTGATAGACCCTTTCTGTATATTCTTAAATATCAAGCAAACTAACTGCTAAGATGAGGAGCCTAGCCTTATAAAATGTGCGTTAGCAATGTGTGTGGAGAAGGCAATGGCACCCCACTCCAGTACTCTTGCCTGGAAAATCCCATGGATGGAGGAGCCTGGTAGGCTGCAGTCCATGGGGTCGCTAGGAGTCGGACACGACTGAGTGACTTCACTTTCACTTTTCACTTGCATGCATTGGAGAAGGAAATGGCAACCCACTCCAGTGTTCTTGTCTGGAGAATCCCAGGGACGGGGGAGCCTGGTGGGCTGCCATCTCTGGGGTCGCACAGAGTCGGACACGACTGACGTGACTTAGCAGCAGCAATGTGTGTGCGTGTGTGCTCAGTCACAGCTGACTTTACAACCCCAAGGACTGTAGGCTACCTGGTTCCTCTGTCTATGGAATTTTCCAAGCAACAATACTGGACTGGGTTGCCATTTCTTACTCCAGGGGATCTTCCTGACCCAGGGATGGAACCTGTGTTTCCTGTACTGGCAGGTAGATTCTTTACCACTATGACACCTGGGAAGTCCACACATTAGCAATATCCATATATTATATACGAAGACTGAGAAGCAAAGAGGGTAAGGAAACTTGCTTCAAATTATATATTTAGTATGTTGTGGGACTACAATTTGAACTCAGGTACTTAGGTTCCAGAAACTGTAATTTTCATCACTGTGCTGTTCTCTAAGCAGTCCAGTGCTCCATCAATAAGACAGTAAATGGATGTCATGTTTTAGATGTATATTACAGCATATCTATTCAGTACTTAGAGCCACATACTAGGATAGCTAGGTAATTCCATGGTAATAAATGAGCAATGACACATTTATTTTTCACTCTTGCAGAGTGCAGTGAGTGTCTGGACAAACTCTTCAGGGCTGCAGTTGATCACTGATGACCCAGGGAACAGGAACCCCATACTGAAGAACATTAATAACTTTTACCACCCCCCCCCCCCATGCAGTGCTAGTCATCAGTTAAAAGTAGTGATCTAGATGGACACTTTATAATAAGAAAGACTATTAAAGACAGTTCTGTATGAAGAAAGAAATAGAACATGATATAAAATTTAACTTCAGTTAAAATATGTGCAATAAAATTATAAGCCTTTTTCAAGAATGCAAACAAAGGAAGAATTATATTGAATATATTAAAATGGACTAATATACATGCATTTTATATCTATCCTTGTATTTATCCATTTTCCTATTTACTTATCAGTCTATCAGCAAAAATAGAAAAGTAGAAGTAGAGAATAGATATTAAGAACTGTAAATGTTAAGAAACATTAAGAAATCAAGCCAAGGTCTTTGTATCAATAAAAACCATAAGTTATGAATTAACATGATTAGCTCAAAGCTCTAAAGCAGAGGTTTGTAAACTATAGCCCTTGAGCCAAATCCCACCTGCCACCTGGTTTGTAAAAAAGCTTTATTGGAACTCAATGTCACTCATTTGTCTACATCCTCGCTACGGCTGCTTTTGCAATAAAATGGCAAGTTGAATAGTTGCAACAGGGACAGACTCCTCCACAAAGTTAAAAATATTTGATATCTGGATTTTTATAGAAAAATGTTTGTACCCTAGAGAACAAAGGTGAGAGACCATATCTGACCCAGTATGTTCTGAGTCAGAAACAAAAATGACCCTATGTCTTCCATGTAAGAGTATCTAATGTAGAAATTAAGGGGTAACCCAACCACTGGAAACTAAGGGAGCAGAGGTCCAGAAGTTGTCACAGAACTCATCCTGACACATGGAAGTGGACGATTCTCAAACCTTGTCCATATCCCCACTGCATTTCACAGGAATCTCTAGGAAGTACCCGGCATCTGTCTCATTCTGCAACAGTGACTGTATGAGGTTTGTGCAAGCTTTCTGGGAAGCTGTGGTAAATATTATGACACTTTAACATGTCTAGCTGCAATGATCCCAGATAATAAGAGTTCTTCCCTTCTCCTTTCCATTGTTCAACTCTAATCTAGGACCATACCAGTCTTGGGTTTCTAGGAAATGCAGATTATTTTTCTCTCCACAATACAAGGGGCACTTGAAGTGGGTCGTAGTGATATGTACTGACAACGATCACTGGAATATTACTGTTTTATTTTCACTGCTTTGCATAATGTTGAAGAGCAATAAATACTTGATGCATTCCAACAAGTCTCCACTCCAGAATACCTTAACCTGAGATTTATGGACTTCTAGGAAGACAGTGGAGAAGGCAATGGCACCCCACTCCAGTGGGGTAGAAAATCCCATGGACAGAGGAGCCTGGTAGGCTGCAGTCCATGGGGTCGCTGCGAGTTGGACACGACTGAGCGACTTCACTTTGACTTTTCACTTTCATGCATTGGAGAAGGAAATGGCAACCCACTCCAGTGTTCTTTGCCTGGAGAATTCCAGGGACAGTGGAGCCTGGTGGGCTGCCATCTCTGGGGTCGCACAGAGTCGGACACGACTGATGCGACTTAGCAGTAGCAGGAGGACAGTGAAAAATTCTCAAAGAGATGGGAATACCAGACCACCTGACTTGCCTCTTGAGAAATCTGTATGCAGGTAAGGAAGCAACAGTTAGAACTGGACATGGAACAACAGACTGGTTCCAAATAGGAAAAGGAGTACGTCAAGGCTGTATATTGTCACCCTGTTTATTTAACTTATATGCAGAGTACATCATGAGAAATGCTGGACTGGAAGAAGCACAAGCTGGAATCAAGATTGCCGGGAGAAATATCAATAACCTTAGATATGCAGATCACACCACCCTTATGGCAGAAAGTGAAGAGAAACTAAAAAGCCTCTTGATGAAACTGAAAGAGGAGAGCGAAAAAGTTGGCTTAAAGCTCAATATTCAGAAAACGAAGATCATGGCATCTGGTCCCATCAATTCATGGGAAATAGATGGGGAAACAGTGGAAACAGTGTCAGACTTTCTTTTTCTGGGCTCCAAAATCACTGTAGATGGTGACTGCAGCCATGAAATTAAAGACGCTTACTCCTTGGAAGGAAAGTTATGACCATCCTAGATAGCATATTCAAAAGCAGAGATATTACTTTGCCAACAAAGGTTCGTCTAGTCAAGGCTATGGTCTTTCCAGTGGTCATGTATGAATGTTAGAGCTGGACTGTGAAGAAGGCTGAGTGCCGAAGAATTGATGCTTTTGAACTGTGGTGTTGGAGAAGACTCTTGAGAGTCCCTTGGACTGCAAGGAGATCCAACCAGTCCATTCTGAAGGAGATCAGCCCTGGGATTTCTTTGGAAGGAATGATGCTAAAGCTGAAACTCCAGTACTTTGGCCACCTCATGGGAAGAGTTGACTCATTGGAGAAGACTCTGACTCTGGAAGGGATTGGGGGCAGAAAGAGAAGGGGACGACAGAGGATGAGATGGCTGGATGGCATCACTGACTCGATGGATGTGAGTCTGAGTGAGCTCCGGGAGTTGGTGATGGACAGGGAGGCCTCGTGTGTTGTGATTCATGGGGTTGCAAAGAGTCGGACATGGCTGAGCGACTGATCTGAGGAGGACAGTGCTTGGTCTTTAGAGGGTGTGAATAGATGTTAATATCCCTCTCCCATTAGTGGGTAAAGACATTACTGAAGAATTCCAGGGTCCCTCAGAGAGATGTATCTTACCACTATGTTTGCTGGACTCTGTGCTCCTTCAATTCTGGGGACTTTACCTTTTTTATAGACTTCAGAGCTACAGTATCTGACACAGAGAAAGTTTTTAGTAAATGTGTGTGAAATCAGTAATTAAGATAGTGAACATGTATAACACTGCACAGATAAAATGCAGAATATGTATCATAATTTTTTTAAAAACTCCAGCCACCCATAGATAATAACACACTGAAGTTTACATCAAAACCTTTCCAATATGTTCCAGACAAATCTACCTTAGCACCAGGTGCTGAAAGAGATTAGACCATTCGCAGATAACCAAGTAATGTCATTGTTCCTAATAAAAGAATGCAAGATTCAAGAGTCAAAAGGGGAAAGAGAGCAAGCCAAGGGGACAGAGTGTGACCCCTGCCCTCTTCCCATAAGGTCATGTCTGTAGAGTTTCAGTTCAACTTGCCAGTGGGAACTGCATTCCCTCTGAATACACCTCCCCTCTGTCTGTCTCATGAATCCCTCTGCTTCCTCAATACTCAGTAGGCCCGAAAGACTGAGACACAGCTGCTGACTCATGATCTCCTTACGTCAGACCACGCTCCAGCTTAGCATCACTAGACATTAGAATATATGGGTTTAAGTCCTAACTTGTGCTCTTCCTGTCAGCGTCAGAGAACCACTTGACATGTCTGCATTGTAGTTTTCCATTCTCTAAATGGGTATCAGTCGGTCAGTTCAGTCACTTAGTCGTGTCTGACTTTGCAACCACACTGACTGCAGCATGCCAGCCCTCCCTGTCCATCATGAACTCCCAGAGTTTACTCAAACTCATGTCCATTATAATGAGTGATAGTCTAGCAAATAAGCAGGCATATGCAAAATAGCTCAATATATTATTATTATTGGGTTGGCCAAAAAGTTCATCTGGGTTTTTCTGTAACAGCTTATATAAAAACCCCAAAAACTTTTTGTTCAACCCAGTGTATGTCAAGAAAATGCAAACTGTTAATAACAGCATTTATCAAGCATACCCCTAGGATTTTTATAGTTTGTCAGAGCTTGGTAAATTTAACACTTGGCCTAAGTGAATTCGTCAACGGCTAATTTGGAAATCTAAAAGGTCAATAAGTTACTGAATAGTGAGCTGAAACTAATATCTCCCCCACAAACTGTAACTCAGCCAATCCTTATTTATGAGCTTAATGGCTTCTGATTAGCTGGCTTTCTCTCTATTTTCCCCTCCCTACTTCCTGAGTTTTATACAACTTCCTTTGCCAGGTAAAAACCTAAATCCCTGAAAATCTGAACAGAGTGTACCAGGCACAATTCTGATGGACATAAACAATCTCGGGCTTTAGTTAAAGCCTCTTGGGTCTGATCTAAGCATTCACTGTCTTGGGGATTCCAGGTAGTACCTAGATACTCACTTCTTTCACCAGCTTCATTCTCTAATCTCTGATCTCCTCAAGCGTTGTTACGTGTTAGAGTAGACCACAACTACACAAACATGTAAATTTGCTTCTTCTCCTTGTTCAGTCCATCATTTTGGTAATTCTCTCTTCAGACCTCAGTTTCCTCACACAGAAAATAAGGATAAAGGTTACTAGCCTGCCAACCTTGCAGATTATTGAAAAAGAATGAGTAGTCTTTCCTGGGGCATTAGAAAATGCTTCATAGACATGTCATTATAGTTAGAATTTGAAAGATAAGAAAGCAGTGACTCCTGGAAAAGGTGGGCAAGATTTTGATATTTATTGTTGGAGATAAATCAACAATCGCCACTAGAGAAGATCAACAAAAGAAATAGAAATCAAGTCATGGAAAGATGAAAATCTATGGCATGTGCAGATGAGAGAGAGAACTTTGATATGCTTGCATTTTCTGGTGATTCAGGAGAGCAGCTGAACAATTGAACACTGGAAAATTGGAATTAAGACAGTAGTGAAGGTCTCTAATACCATGGTGGGCATACAGAGTTTATACTGTGCTGGAGAACTCTCTTTTTGAGAGTTAATCTCTCTTAATATTTTTTATAGTTTAAAAGGGTACACACACACACACACACACACACACACACGCACACACACACACATATGCCAAAGAATAGATGCTTTTGAATTGTGATGCTGGAAAAGACTCTCGAGAGTCCCTTGGACTGCAAGGAGATCAAACCAGTCAATCCTAAAGCAAATATAACCCTAAATATTCATTGGAAGGACCGATGCTTGAAGCTGAAGCTCCAATACTTTTGCCACCTGATGCAAAGAATTGACTCATTGGACAAGACTCTGATACTGGGAAAGATGGAAGGCAAAAGGAGAAGAGGATGGCAAAGGATGAAATGGTTAGACAGCATCACCAAGTCAACGAGCATGAATCTGAGCAAATTCCAGGAGATAGCAAAGATAGGGAAGACTGGTGTGATGTGGTTCATGATATTGCAAAGAGTTGGATACAACTTAGCCACTGAACAAAAACAACAACTATATATGTATATATATATATATATATATTTTATATAGTTTTTAGAAAATTAATTTATCAGCTGTGTGAAAGATTCAATGTAAAAGTATCCCCCGAAATATATTCTTAAGGTACAAGTTCAACTAGTTGTTAAAAGATGTCTCAGTTACCAACCTATAAACACAAACACACAGCTATCAGAAATAGTAGTTACACAATAAATATTTTTAGAAAGAATGAATGAGCAAAGGTTAGTAAATTTTAGGTTCAACCAAGCTAATTAAACTTTTTCTAGTTGATTTTTTCTTGTTTTGATGATTTAGCTATAGAACGTGCTACAACATCCAATACACTGATACGTTCAATGAATCTCCAGGAAGAGAGGATAGGAGAGCTTTCATAATTTCACTTGTCGCGGAACTTCTTTCATCATGTATCCCACAGGCACCAGTGTTTGATGGAAAATACCATGGGAAATGTTAGATTAAAAAGAGAAATTGTAGGTAATGAGCCCTGACAAGAAGCAATTTGGATGACTCAGGAGAGCAAGCAGGGTCCCTGAACTACAATAGTGCCAGGAGGCCTGGAGAAGAAGAAAGGCTTGGGGGCCACATTATGAAAGTTATCTGGACCAGACTCAAGGGCTCATTAATGTCAGGAAAGGGGAAGATGGAGGAATCTAATGATTCCTGAGTTTTTAATTTTAGGAAAATTGTGGTCTTATTCTATTCATACAACTTGCCACTGAAGTAATTTACGTATAAAAATCTATTAGAGTTGAAGTGTTCCTTTCTTTTTTTTCATTGCTTTCAAGAAGTATTCTAAAGTGAGAAAAGCAAAGATACCCTGAAATTGGCACTCACCTGCATGATGTAGTTATAGATAGAAGACAGATCAATCAGTCGATCAATAGAACACAGATGGGTATGTGTGTGTATCTCCCAATAGTTCCTAAAATATGCACATATATGTGTAAACTTGTATCCTATTTATTTATAATTTACAATTTTTTTAAAGTTTAAATGTCAAAGAATAGAAAATTAAATAAAACTGATTATACAAATACAATAGAATACTGTGAATCATTAAGAATAATGTTTTACAAGAAAACTTCACATCATATTAAAGATGAAAAACCTCCTATGGTATAACTTAAGTGAGAGAAAGAAGAGATGCTATAAATCAGATAATACTTACAAGAATTTTGTTAAGGAAAATATGTTTTGCCTTATATGCATGGAAATTCAAGCACGTGGAAACACAATAATAATTTTGTGCTAGTTTTACTCAGAGAATTTGTTGTAAAACTTAGTTTTGTCTATATTGAATTTTCCAAATGTCCACGTTGTAGTTATTAGTCCACATTGTAGTTATTAAGCAGGCAAAAAATTGCATTTTTAGCATAACTTTGATTTTATTTCCAGAATATGTATATTAATTTTGTCATTGACATTGCTCTTCTTCCTTCCACTCATCCTTCCTTCCATCCTGTCTTCTACCCACCCATCTATTCAGCCATTGCTGTGGTTCAGTCGCCCAGTTATGTCCGGCTCTTTACGACCCCATGGACTGCAGCACGCCAGGCTTCCCTGTCCCTCATCATCTCTGGGAGTTTGCCCAAGTTCATGTTCATTGTGTCGGTGATGCTGTGCAGTCATCTCTTTCTCTGATGCTCTCTTCTCCTTCTGCCCTCAATCTTTCCCAGCAGACTTTTCCAACGAGTCAACTGTTCACATCAGATGACCAATATACTGGAGCTTCAGCATCCGTCATTTCAGTGAATATTCAGGGTTCATCTCTCTTAAGATGGACTGGTTTGATCTCCTTGTTCTCCAAGCGACTCTCAGGAGTCTTCTCCAGTGAATGACAGTTCAAAGGCACCAATTCTTTGGTATTCTGCCTTCTTTACTGTCCAGCTCTGACAAGTGAGTGACCACTGGGAAGACCACATCATTGACTATACAGATCTTTGTCAGTCAAGTAATGTCTCTGCTTTTCAACACACTGTCTGGGTTTGTCATCACTTTCCTGCCAAGAAGCAATTGTCTTCTGCTTTCATAGCTGCAGTCACTGTCCACAGTGATTTTGGGAGCCCAAGAAGAGGAGATCTGTCACCACTTTCACCTTTTACCCCTCCATTTGCCATGCAGCAATGGGGCTGGATGCCATGATCTTAGTTGTTGGCTTTTTTTTTTTTTTTTTTTTTAATCTTAATGTGAACGTGAAGTCGCTCAGTCGTGTCCGACTCTTTGCAACCCCATGGACTGTAGCCTATCAGGCTCCTCTGTCCATGGGATTTTCCAGGCAACAGTACTGGAGTGGATTGCCATTTCCTTCTCCAAGGGATCTTCCCAACCCAGGGATCAAACCCGGGTCTCCCGTATTGTAGACAGACGCTTTACCGTCTGAGCCACCAGGGAAGTCTTTTAATCTTAAGCTGGCTCTTTCACTTCTCCTCCTTCACCCTCATCAAGAGTCTCTTTAGTTCCTCTTCGCTTTCTGCCATTAGAGTGGTATCTACCACATATCTGAGGTTGCTTCTACCTTCTACCTATCTTGATTCCAGTTTGTAACTCATCCAGCCTGGCATTCCTCATGGTGTGGTCAGCGTATAGGTTAAACAAACAGGATGACAGCAGACAGCCCTGTCATACTTCTTTCTCAATCTTGAACCAACCAGTTGTTTCTGTCACTTCTTGACCTGCACACAGGTTTCTCAGTGAGTACACACTGTGTGCCAAGTTCTTTTCTAGGCTGCTTGGATAAATAGATGAGTCTTCCATCTAGGTATCCCCTGCCACAAAGTTACTGGAAGAGAGCCAGCATCAACCAGCTTAGTATATTTCTAGCCCCAGGCTTTGCTGAAGGCAGGAAGCACACCACGCTCAGGAGAAGGGATATTTGGCTCTCAAGATATTTGTCTAAAACAAATATATCTCTAGCTGTGCAGAGAGTGAAATCAGCCACAGACAAATCACTCATATGTAACTGGAGTAGCTGGGACACAGTTGGAAAGGTTGAGAGCTAATACTTTTGATGTAGGAGGCACTAATTGACAATTACAAGAAACTGTGATAGGTGCCAAAGTGAGGACTATGGTAACCTAGGGATTCCCAGGTGGCAATAGTGGTAAAGAAGCTATCTGCCACTAAAGGAGATCTAAGAGACTCGGGTTTGATCCCTGGGTAGGGAAGATCCTCTGGAGGAGGAAATGGCAACCCATTCCAATATTTTTGCCTGGAGAATCCCATGGACAGAGGAGCCTGGCGGGCTACAGTCCACCAGTTCAGTTCAATTCAGTTGCTCAGCTGTGTCCGGCTCTTTGCGACCCCGTGGACTGCAGCACACCAGGCCTCTGTTCATCTACAACAGTACAGTCCATAGAGTACACACAGAGTCAGACATGACCGAAGCAACTTAGAATGCATGGGAACCTAAGAGAAGTTGCTATTAACTTGAAAAGTCACTGAAATTCTTAGTAATTTAAACTCTCCAGGGAATAGGGAGATAGATTTATGTAAAGTTGTGAACCTGATCGAAATGGTGACCTGATTCTTTTGTGTGCAAGTGAGCTTCTATATAGGGGCACAAGTAGACGGTTCTAGATTAATGGGTTAAAAACTACTGATTTGGCTATGAGGGGTCACCACGTAAATGCCATACATCATACAAACAGTGAGTAAAGCTTGTTTTGAAAACCCTAAGTTCCTTGGGACTTGGAAACAGACATCTACCCCTTCAAATGGTTGCCATTTCTTTTGTCTATTAAAAGTTGGAGAGGTTTATTTGGAGAGGACAGTCTGTCCTCTTGTTCTAAGTTACTGGACATAAGGAACATATCATATGTAAATGGGCACATCCTGCCCCTATCCAATTATATTTCTTAGTTGCTCAGTTGTGTCTGACTCTTTATGACCCCATGGACTGTTTCCCACCACCTCCTCTGTTCACGGGATTCTCTGGGCAAGAATACTGGAGTGGATTGCCATTTCCTTCTCCACAATTATTTTGGGGGATTTGAGAAAATACCCCTTGCTAATATATTCAAAGATGAGTTTTGTGATTACTTGAGAGTGCTGGGGTTGTGATAAAACAGAGCATCAACTCCAGTCCCTCAATACTCACACACACACACACACACACACACACACACACACACACACACACACACATTCTCACCATCAGCCCCGTATCTGGATCTAAGCACTGATGACTAGAGGAGTTTTGCCAGAATCTGAGTGCAATGCTTTAACAAAATATTTGTGAACAAAGGGCTTCTAGGTCCAAGCAGGGATGTTTGGAGACCTAGTCTGCACACAGCAAAGGGAGGCCAGTGTCCAGCTCCACCCAAAGGATATGAGCCTTTGGAAACAATGTGTAATAACGGCCTAGGCCCAGGCACCGGCAGCTTTCAAGGAGCATGTCAGCGATGGTGTGACTTCACAGGTAATAGGCATGGACGAGCTGAAGGCAAAAGAACAAGAGGGCCTCTTTGTGGTGACTGTGGCCACCAACCTGGTTTGCAGACACATACTAATCCCTCTGAGAAGTCCTCAAAAATATTAAGAAAGGGGGAGGGTAGTAAGGGTGGGTGGGGCGAGCCACTGTGAGAAGGTAACTGAGCCACTGGAATTTAAGCATACGTGTCAATGGGATCACTATTATCCTCCAGGCTGGGAAAGATCCTGATACATAAGCCATGCGTACAGGGAAGGACTGAAGTCAAAGCTGGAACTCTTGTTTCTTACACGCACCCATTGAGGCATGCCTTCCCATGTCCTAAATATGAATTTTTAAACCATTCACTCTTTTGTACTTGACAATCAGACCAAGATTAGGAGAGATCATGGGCTATTAATTCCTTTTTCTTCCCACCACCAGTCCTTTTTACTACCCTGGGAGGTAAGATTAGTTCTTTTACTCTTTAAAATTTTCCTCTCGTTCAGCTTTGGATGTGGTTTGAAGGCTGAAAGATGAAAGCAAAGAAATGGGATTAAAATGTAGGTCAACTGGTAAGTTATTTACAAATGTCTGGGACAGTAGAACAAAGGGAAAGTCAGCCAGTTGCTTGGAGGGGCCTAAAAGGTAGCTGTAAGGAAGGACAATTACTTTCTACCGAGAGTCACCTCTTCGGGGGTCAAAGCCACTTTCCCGAGTTGCTGAAGCGAATCTTTATTTTTTCCTAAAACTCAACAGACAGCGTCTTCAGAACCTAATTTGATTTTGATTGATTTTTGAAACTTGAAACACTTCTAAACTAATTTTCAGTATATTACTCTTGTCAACGCTTAAAGATTTTGTCAGGAGGAATTTGCTGAACAGACACAGTAATTTTGTTTCTCATTCTGGCACATCACCCCTAAAGAGGAAAACCAGGGAGGGGTGGCTCTGTTACTACAGCTGCTGCTATTAGAATATACAGCGCAATTACGTTGCTGCTATTTTGGGGGCTTCTGAAGCAGTTCACACTGCAACTCTTGAGAGCTGGGAGTCTTGGAATAAGAATCACGGAATCATCGACTCCTCTTGTGTCAGACCCGGGATCTAGAGAAGGGACTCAAGGTCCCTAGAGAAGAAGATATTCAGCCAAGGTCACTGAGCAATTTCGGGCAGACCTGGGACTGGAGACTAGCCTCACACTCTCAGCCTATTTCTCTCCCCAGTTCATCAAAGAGTGCAGAGGCCAAGTCAGCCCTGCTGTGGTCATCGCCCAAGTTGGGATTTATTAAATAAATACACCAGCGACAACTTCCATGGGCCAGAGTGTCTAATGGCAATCGATACACCAGTCAAAGGGCAGTAAAAGACACTCAGAGTCCAGCACAATTCTGCCCCTTACAAAGCACAGGAGCTGTGTTAACCGAGTCTCCCCCTTTGTCTCGCCCGTCAGCAGATCTATTGGGGACTCTTGCAAATAGCAGTGACATTACGAGATAATAACCTCTGCTCACGCCAGCATTATGCTGGGAGGGCCGTCAAAGAGGGTTTCCTTTTATTGCTTTTTGCCACTCAGGGTCTGCGGCACGTGGACAGATGGACGGGCTCATCTTAACTTATCGGCAGTGGGGACAAGCTGGGGATCTTTGCTCAAGGCAGGGCCTTCCAAGCAGGCACCTGTGGTTGCCCGGGTAAATCACTGGCAGAAGCAAAGCAGAGAATTATTCAGGATGGGGGGCAGGATGGATAAAAGGTTGGCCTGTCATGTGGACAAACAGGCACAAGGACTTTTGTCTGCTGCAAATGTACCTTGATGCAGTGGAGGTGTGCTAAAAGTAAAGAGAAATGGCATTAGGAGCAGAGGAGACATTGGAAATTCTAGAGCTCTGTTTTACCTACTTAAACTGTTTCTCAAGTCACAGTGGCCTTCGGATAGGTACAAAGAGGTCATATTAATATGCATTTACTTTTCAACACAGGGCTTCCCTGGAGGCTCAGATGGTAAAGAATCTGCCTACAATGGAAGCAAGCCAGGCTCAGTCCCTGGGTTGGGAAGATCCCCTGGAGGAGGGTATGGCAACCCACTCCAGTATTCTTGCCTGGAGAATCCCACGGACAGGGGCGCCTGGCGGGCTGCAGTCCATGGGGTTGCAAAGAGTAGGACACAACTGAGTGACTCACACACACGCACACACACACACACACACTACATTTCTAACAAGATGATTGTGGATGAAGTTGCACCCCCAAGTTTTTGGGATTCCAGGTAAACAGAGAATGAAAAAGGAATGTGGTCATTGACACTTTGAGAAAAAAGTGATTTTTCAGACTAAATAATACATACTTAGGAATGTACTGATATCCAGCTACCCTATAATTATATCACTGGGGCCATGGAGCCAGGCCATTCCTTTTGGGTAGAGGCGAGGCTTTCTCTGAAGGACTGGCTGTCTCCTCAAAGAATGCTGAGAAGAGGTACAGGCAGAAATACAAGGACTCATGAGTTGGGAAGGAGACAGCAAAGATAGGGAAACAGTCTTTCTTTCTCTGGATCTAAGAATCTAAGACACAAAGAAAACTGAATTATTTCTAGTGGCAGGAGCTGGCCATGTGGAGACCCAGTGGGAGCAAGTCAGAAGTCCAAAACTGTAGTATGGGCCTGGGCCGGGGTCTGGGATGTAATTACAAATTGATTTCTGCAGTTACTTCTTGGTGCTGAAGAAGACTCTTCAGAGTCCCTTGGACAGCAAGGAGATCAAACCAGTGAATCCTAAAGGAAATAAACCTTGAATATTCATTGGGAGAACTAATGCTAAAACTCCAATACTTTGGCCACATGATGAGAAGAGCTGACTCATTGGAAAAGACCCTGGTGCTGGGAAAAATTGAAGGCAGGAGAAGAGGGCAGCAGAGGAGGAGATGGTTGGATGGTTTCACCAACTCAATGGACATGAGTTTGGGCAAACTCCAGGAGATGGTGAAGGCCAGGGAAGCTTGATGTGCTGCAATGCATGGGGTTGCAATGAGTTGGACATGACTTAGTAAGGGAACAACAATGGATATTTGTTATTCTTCAGACAAATCTCCAAATATACTAAAGACTAATTTCTGCTATTATAGAAAATTAAGGAAAATGCAAAGCCTGTTTATGGGACTCTCCAACAAAAAGCCTGGAATTTGGCGGCAAGTCTCCTGAGGCCTAGTGATGAAGCGGTGTGACCATCCACAAAGGGAAGACCAGTTGTGTCCAGTGGAAGGCTTATCTCCTTAGGACAGTAGCTGTGCAGTGACAGGTGTGCTGACTATGGAAAAAGGATGCCTGGGAGCTGTCATATCCTTTGGGCAGAGACTTAGGGAATCCTCAAGAACCAACCAGAAGACATTTTAAGGGGGTTACTTTGGGGGCAGGTGGGTGCTTAGACCAGTGTCAGTGGTACTAGAGAAAGATCTAAACAGTCATCAATCTGAAGCCTCAGGAACTTCTCAGTCTCTCTGGGAGGTCAAGACACTGCATAAAGGAAGATTTCTAAAAATACACATGAACATGCTAAGCCTCATAGGAATGGTAGAAAACTCAGTGGTGTAGCTGTTTTGGGAAATGAGAAATATCTGGGGTTGGGTTCATTGCAGATGCCGCCTAGAATATATGGGAAATAGATTAAACATGCGGAGAAGGCAATGGCACCCCACTCCAGTACTCTTGCCTGGAAAATCCCATGGATGGAGGAGCCTGATGGGCTGTAGTCCATGGGGTCACTAGGGGTCGGACACGGCTGAGCAACTTCACTTTCACTTTTCACTTTCATGCATTGGAGAAGGAAATGGCAACCCACTCCAGTGTTCTTGCCTGGAGAATCCCAGGGACGGGGAGCCTGGTGGGCTGCCGTCTATGGGGTTGCACAGAGTTGGACACTACTGAAGCGACTTAGCAGCAGCAGCAGCAGATTAGACATGAGAATGTAGAATTTAAGTGAGGCAGAACTTTCCTAAATAGTGCCCTGGATCTGCAACATCAAAATCGCTGGGAACTTGTTAGAATTACAAATTCTTGCCCTCCCTCCCCTACCTCCTGTCCTACCAGATCAGGAATCCTGGTAGGGGAGCTCAGTAATCTGGATTTTAAGAAGCTCTCACCATAAATTCTGATGGCCATTCTAATTTGAGGACAAGTGAAGTGAGGAGTATGGTAAAAACTGGGGTAAAGAAGTTTGGGCAAAGGTGCTTCTGCCAGTAATTGTGAAAAGAGTCAAACAGTGGAGTTAATAATTACCAGAGTCTAATGCCAATAATAGAATTTGCTCTCACATTTTCCCATGGCTCACAAAATATTTTACTATTGTAGAATTGTTTTATTGTTATATCACTTCCAAAGTGTTACTGGTACACATAACTTCAGTTTTATGCATGAAGCAACTGAGGATCAAAGGTACTTGTTAAAAATTACAGGAGTGATAAGCAAAAGAAGTTAGAGAAGCCCTGGACTTCTGACAGTTAATTCAGTGATATTGTCTACACCTTACTGTATATATCATCTTTTTGTTGTTGTTGATAAGATATATTCGGGAGTCTCCTAAATTTTTAGAGTTTCCCTAGCATGTGACTACAGTCTATGGGGTCTCAAAGAGTCAGACAGGACTGAGAGACGAAGCAGACACACACAGCATGTGACTAGAGTTTTACATGACACCTCTGAAAATTGATAGTGACTTTGGGAACCTTCTGTTGAGAGGATTCAGAGAACGCATCTGGAGACAGGGAAGAGTGCTGTGAAGGTTTAATGATGCTGCTGTGAACGTCATACGGTAGGTGGTAGAGTGTGGGCCGTATGTATGAATCTGTCCTGCTTATAAAGCAATCTCCACCTAAGTTTCACTCCATTCTTTGGTTAGGGCCCAGGAAGTACAACTACCAAGGAGGAAAATCTGGTTATTAGGTTAAATAGGGATGGGCTAACGAAGGGAATGATATCTATCTTTCATGCTAATTCCAACCAGCTTCCTCCAATTTGGAGAGAAATTATAAAAAAACAAAAGCCTCACATTGTGTTGTTGTAATGCTCCATCACTAAGTCACGTCTGACTCTTTATGACGCCACGCACTGCAGCACACCGGGCTTCCCTGACTCTCATCACCTGGACTTTGCTCAAATTCATGTCTATTGAGTCGGTGGTGCCATCCAACAATCTTATCCTCTGTCACTCCCTTCTTCTGCCTTCAGTCTTTCCCAGCATCAGGGTCTTTTCCAATGAGCTGGCTCTTTATTGGAAGCTTCAGCATCTGTGACCTCATCTCAAATATTCTCCGCTGCCCTAGAAATCCATGTCTCTAAAATGCTAGACATGTTCTAACACATTTTTCACGCCAATTTTATCGAAAGATTCATATGTGCAAGGTCTGCCAGTTCTCTTGAAAAGCTCCAATACTGTCCTCTTAGGACTGAATGGAAGGCTTCCATTTTGCTGGCTTTGTCCTACCAACCCGATTCTAAAACAAATTACAAAGCAAGCAAACAATCACACAGAGATGATAGAATCAACCAATCAAAAATTCCTAAAACATCAAGTGCTTGGGAGCCTCTGGTTTTTACTGTTGGGTGTGAGTTGCTTGCAATCTCGGGCTGTTTTTAATTGTTCCCACTTGCCACTTTGCACTGAACAAACAGACCAAACCTTTGTCCAAATCATGCGTGATAGAGCAATATTTTCATTCTCTATTATAATGCCAGCAATGAACATTAGCTTTCCCTCTGGCTCTTGCTAATTTCCAGGGATTTTGCTGTAATTTGGAGAATCCCCCTGGAGGCCATGGTTTCCAGCCTCTGTTGGCTTCCTGGCACTGCTCTCAGATTGCCCTCCTACCCTTTGCTAATATCATATCTGCAATCATTACTCTACTTTGCTGTGATTTTAATTAGAGGACATGTGGTAACTTTTAATATTCTTCTGCACATTGAAGCTCCTGAGCACTTGTTACCAACCCATGCCTCAATATAATTTAGAAGCCATGGCTTCATAAGCAAGTCCTCCAATCTTTGGATATTAAATTTTCAAATTAATCTCTGCTGTTTGCATCACTGGTGATTATCTTGGCCTAAATTATGCATCCTTCTTAAAGTTAGAAAACAACAGCCCTTGCCATCTGACAATAGATCTATGCAGATAACCTTATGTCTAAGAAGAAGATTGCTTTAAACCCTCTACAGTTATAAACAGGGGTATCTGGGACCCCAGCCATGTTTGCTCTCCTCCCACTCACGACCACCACAAGAGCAAAATTGATCTTGTGAATTTCTTCTTGATCTCTCTTGCAGCTTCCCATTGTCTGCAGGAAAGACCTAAGCTCCCATTTATCCTTCAAAAGATAAACAGTTTAAATATCAGGTGAGAATGATATGACTATAATTGAATTATTAGGAAAAAATGGATGGGGCTAACTCATAGTTGTGTTTCATGTTATTCTTCAAAGGGAGATTATACGGTATAGTGTGGTGCACACAGTCGCTGGAATGAGGGAGCTAAGCTTCATATCTAGTATTTGATATTTTCTACTTGCTCCATTTCTAGTAAATTGCTTCCCTTTTCTACGCATCCATTTTTTATCGTCAGAATTCATGGAGTTGCTATGCCAGCATGTACTAATTCTCAAAAGGCAACCTTTCTTTCCCACCAAGTTCTCCCCTTAGATATTTACCCAGGGACAACTCTTAAAGACTAAATGACTGAATTTAAATATGGGCAGTCAGGAAATATAAATAAAAAATTCTTGGATTTTTTTTTGTAGTTTTACTTCTGGTAGCAGAGTTGAGAGGAGCAAGCAATGTTCAGGAATTAAACATACAGAAAGAAAGTGAAATTATATACTTTATCCAATATCCCATATGTGGTTCTGTGATGTCTTCCAAACTGGGGTCAGGATCTGTTCTCTTGGTTTCCTGTGGGCTCCTCGGCTCCTGGCTCCTGGTATAATTATAATCAGTACAATCTGATTACAACCTTTCTCTTAGTTTTGAAGTATCCAAGTGAAGCCACCATCCCATCCAATGACCCAACAATCTCCGGCAAGAAAGAACAAGACAGCCTGCAACTTTCTGATTTCTAAAAAGCATGATAACACAGGGCTTTCCTGGTGGCACAGCAATCAAATACCAGTGGAAATGTGGATTGATCAAGTTCCCACACAGCTATGGTTTACCATGAAGCTCAAGTCAAAGTATGACTAAAAAGAGGAGGCTGAGAATTCAAACAAAAACTATTCCCTGTCCTGTGCTTGACAATACCAGGAAGAGACATAATCTCCTCTCTTTGGGCTAAATAACTCTGAGATACTGTATGCTTATCTATTTCTCTGCTAAACATTGCTGAGAATAAAAAAATATATAATAGTAATTTAACTGCTTGCTCTAGGAAATACTTGCTGGTGGAAGATAAGCCTGTGAACCAACTAAACAACTTACTTATAGAGAATGATACACTCTCCTCATCAAAAATTACTTCAAGACCCACATGTCACTGTGCTCGTCAATCCAAAACTATGATGTCACCATCTCTGCCCTCTCCCAGTGAATTTCCATCTTGTAAGACCTGCCTTATATTCACATCCCAGGTCCCAAAACCTCATTGCTGTTGTGTTGGGTTGCTAAGTCGTGTCCGACTCTTTGTGACCCCATGGACTGCAATAAGCCAGGCTTCCCTGTCCTTCTCTACCTCCTGGAGTTTGCTCCAATTCATATCCACTGATTTGGTGATGCTATTCAATGATCGCATCCTCTGCTTGCCCTTTTGCCTTTACTCTTTCCCAGCATCAGGTTCTTTTCCAATGAGTCAGCTCTTCGCATCAGGTGGACAAATCACTGGAGCTGTAACATCAGTGCTTCCGATGAATATTCAGGGTCGATTTCCTTTAGGATTGACTGGTTTGATCTCCTTGCTGTCCAAGGGACTCTCAAGAGTCTTCTCCAGCATCACAGTTCAAAAGCATCAATTCTTTGGCACTCAGTCTTCCTTATGGTCCAACTCTCACACCTGTGCAAGAACAACTGGAAAAACCATAGCTTTGACTATATAGACATGTGTCAGCAAAGTGATGTCTCAGCTTTTTAATATGCTGTCAAGGTTTGTCATAGCTTTCCTTTCAAGGAACAATCGCATTTAATTTCATGGCTGCAGTCACTATCGGCAGTGATTTTGGAGTCCAGGAAAATAAAATCTGTCAACTGCTTCTACATTTTCCCCTTCTATTTGCCATGAAAATATGGGACTGGATGCCATGATCTTGGTTTTTTTAATGTTGAGCTTTAAGCCAGCTTTTTCACTCTCTTTTTTCACCCTCATCAAGAAACTCTTTAGTTCCTCTTCACTGTATGCCAGTACAGTGGTATACCTTACATGCTTCTATTTTTAAAACAGCACTAAGATTCTGTCTTCCTTCTTGCACTAAATCTAATAAACTTAGCTTTTCCTGATCAACTGACTTTTTGGTAGTCTTCTGGGGAATCAACAGTTGACTCCATAAAGTCCTTTGCTGTTGTTGATGTTTAGTTCCTCAGTCATGTTTGACTCTTTTGCAACCCCATGGACTTCAGCCGGCCAGGTTCCTCTTCTATGGGATTTGCCAGGCAAGAATACTGGAGTGCGTTGCCATTTCCTCCTCCAGGGGATCTTCCAGACCCAGGAACTGAACTGGTGTCTCCTGCATCTCCTGCATTGCCGGCAGATTCTTTATCACTGAGCCACCTGGGAAGCCCTAGAAAGTACTTTGTTACAAGTCTAATTGTATTTAACTTGCAAAAAATCTGCCTTCCACTTTTTAAACTTTTCATTTATTTCCCTAATTTTTTACATTTTTTGAGCACCAGGGATGATCCTCGTTATGGAAAATAGTCCATCTCTGCTTTTATCCAACATACATGCTGGTCAGTAAAGAAATCTATTTATTTTTAGGTGAAAAAAAATGTATAATTACAGTTGTGTTAAGTGCATTAAAGGGAAATTGCAGAGTGCTTTATGACCAACCTAGATAGCATATTGAAAAGCAGAGACATTACTTTACCAACAAAGGCCCACCTAGTCAAGGCTATGGTTTTTCCTGTGGTCATGTATGGATGTGAGAGTTGGACTGTGAAGAAAGCTGAGTGCCGAAGAATTGATGCTTTTGAACTGTGGTGTTGGAGAAGACTCTTGAGAGTCCCTTGGACTGCAAGGAGATCCAACCGGTCCATTCTGAAGGAGATCAGCCCTGGGATTTCTTTGGAAGGAATGATGCTAAAGCTGAAACTCCAGTACTTGGCCACCTCATGTGAAGAGTTGACTCATTGGAAAAGACTCTGATGCTGGGAGGGATTGGGGGCAGGAGGAGAAGGGGACGACAGAGGATGAGATGGCTGGATAGCATCACTGACTCGATGCATGTGAATCTGTGTGAACTCCGGGAGTTGGTGATGGACGGGAAGGCCTGACATGCTGCGATTCATGGGGTCGCAAAGAGTCGGACACGACTGAGCGACTGAACTGAACTGAAGTGAAGAAATCAAGTCGAAAGGGAACCTCCTTTCACTTTGCACGGAGGTGCATGCGGAAGAGGAAGGACAGTATCCCTGAGTGAGGAGCATTTGAAGTTAGACAAAAATCCCAAGTGGAGAGGTAGGACCAACAGAAGTGACAGGATGTCCAATGGGCCAATGTAGGAACAACCTTGGTTCGGTATAGAGACAAGGTGAAGGCCAACCGAGGGTACCCACAGGTGGTGGGAGGGAACCTCACTAGGGGTCGTGTTAATCAGAATTGTCAGGCGTGGGAACTATGCTTGTATGTTCATTGGTGAAGGCTGCTCTGTTGATTTTAGCAAGTCTCTAAGAGGCGCAGCGTTCCACATCCCACATCTGGAGCTCTTATCCATGTTAGCATAGGCTTGTTCTCTCTTCTGCAGCCATCTGATCCCTCTCTCTACTTTTACCTTCTTCTCATATGCTTTACCCAACTTCTTCAACCTTCTGTGTTTGTTTGTTCTGTTCCTTTTGCTGTACTTTATTTAGGGCAGGGTTCCAACAGCAAATATTTCACCTTATTCGGAGACTCTTGGGGGCTGGAGGAGTTCTTGCCTCCATGGTGTAAGTCCTTTGACGATAGCCTTTAAAAGGACATAGTCAATGAACTCTTTCTACAGCTTAAGTAACCTAATGCATTATTGACTCTTTCCAGACGTGAGGTTCCCACTGCTGCCAGCCTTAATGAAGGAACCTTTCCTAGTTCACAAAAGTTAATGGGTCTCTGGCTTTGTTCAGCTTCTTCCTGGAGTGGCTTGCTCCCTGGGGAAGTGTGATTGCCTCAAGTGCATCTCAAGTTCGAGGTGATTTCTCCTCCAGGAACATGAAAGGAGTGCATGTTCACATAGGAGGATGGGAGCTGTTTGGAATTTGTTAGGTGTTCATGTCATTGGACAATGAGATTCATGTTTTTCACACAAAACCTCAATGTTTTCCATTATAAAGTTTAATGCAGGATTTAAAAAACTTTTTCTGAAAAGGGAAACTGTATGTGCAACCAATCCTTACTTAGAGACCCAGTGTACAAAACAGACAAAAAGCAAAGCAGCTCTGCTAAAGGCAAGGGAAGGGCTGACAGTCACCACACTACCCCCTTAGTGCTACCAACCTCCCGGAACCACAGAAGGACCCTAGGTTGAAACAACTCTGCTTAACCTTTGGTTGGGACAACACAGATGACTGCAGAAACCAAAACCCATCTGTAATAAATGTTTAAACATTCTCAACAAAATCATGCAAACTTTCTTTTACATGCATAGCCCAGCCTGTCAGAAGAAAAGTGAAATCCCCCCAGGGCCATGGATGAAACTGGAACCATAAACAAGAGTAGAAATGCAGGTACAAATGCCATACCTGAGAGTGAGTGTGGCCCTAAACTAGAGACCAGTGAGTTTAACACATATTCAGAGACAGCAGATAAGACTTGGGCCCAGCAAGGGTAAAGATGAGAATTGATTTTAAGTTCCATTAAACTGGAACTACCTCATGAAAAGAAGAGTATATTCAAAGCCATCCTTCAGCATACTACAAAGTCAGGAAAACATGTTCACGTGTCACTAGTCTCTGGGTGGAAAAAGCATCCTCCAAGAATCTGTGAAATTAAAATGATAACCCTGTTTCACTTTTGGGTGTAGGGTTTGCATTTAAACCTCTTTATGATTTGTTAAGACACAGGATTTGCTATTAATATACTAACGATCCCTGGTCTTTGGTCTTCGCTGGGTACTTGGAAAACTCCTTCAGAGTTTCTTGCTAAATCCATATGCCCTTACCTAAGACTTTAAAGGAAGAAGAGCTTAGAACTCCAAGTCACAAAAGGAAATGATCACATGAAAATAATCCAGCACGAACAAGAGACAACAGGTACAAGAAACAGCTGATACAGATCTATCTGATATCATTTCAATTAATAGAAATATATGATATAAAGTATAAAATATGTATATTTTGTAAATAAGGACACACAAAGGGAATTAAAATCATAAGAAATTACCAAAATACCTGAAAACAGCCAGATTAAAAAAACATTAATACAGTCATTTAATAGAAAATGCTTATCAGGTAGAATAGTAGTTTAGACACAGCCAGAGAGAAAATTCACTTGTGGCTTCTCCTGTGGCTCAGCTGGTAAAGAATCTGCCTGCGCTGCGGGTGACCTGGGTTTGATACCTGGGTTGGGAAGATCCCCTGGAGAAGGAAAAGGCTACCCACTCCAGTATTCTGGCCTGGAGAATTCCATGGACTGTATAGTGCATGGGGTCAGAAAGAGTCGGACGCGACTGAGCAACTTTAAAGAAAGAAGAAGGAAAGAGAACTGATGCACACATTGGGCTCCTTGAGCTTTCCTAGTGGCTCAGTGGTGAAGACTCTGCCTGCCAAGGCAGGAAAGATGAGTTTGCTTACTGGATGGGGAAGATCTCTAGAGAAGGGAATAGCAGCCACTCCAGTATTCTTGCCTGGAGAATCCCGTGGACAGATGAGCCTGGCAGGCTACAGTCCAGGGGGTCACAAAGAGCTGGACATGAGTGAGCAGCTAACACACATACACAAGGAGACCTAGATTAAAGCAGATGCTACTTCTTGCATACATTCTTGTCTTTAACATCCAGTTAGCAAAATAGCTCTAAAATTCTTTGATATTAGAAGGTTTCTATAACTTTTCCTCAGAGACAAATGCCCATTTGCTAATAGACTCTGAATTTTTTTGGTGGGGGGGATGATGATAAAGGAGAAAGGAATGGCTTTATTGCTTTGCCACACAAAGAGGGACACAGCAGGGTCATATCCTTCAAACTGTGTGTCCCCCTAGACCCTAGATCAGATAAGACTCTGTCTTTTGATCTGACATTTCTGATTTTAGCACATAACATTTCCTTATATATGACCTGGTCAGCAACCTGTTTTAATGGGCATGAGATACGTTAATATCAGTTCAGTCACTCAGTTGTGTCTGATTCTTTGTGACCCCATGGACTGCAGCACACCAGGCCTCCCTGTCCATCACCACCTCCCAGAGCTCACTCAAACTCATGTCCATCGAGTCGGTGATGCCATCCAACCATCTCATCCTCTGTCGTCCCCTTCTCCTCCCGCCTTCAATCTTTCCCAGCATCAGGGTCTTTTCAAATGAGTCAGTTCTTTGCATCAGGTTGGCAAAAGTATTGGAGCGTCAGCCTCAGCATCAGTCCTTCCAATGAATATTCAGGACTGATTTCCTGTAGGATTGACTGGTTGGATCTCCTTGCAGTCCAAGGGATTCTCAAGAGTCTTCTCCAACACCACAGTTCAAAAGCATCAATTCTTCGGCGCTCAGTTTTCTTTATGGTCCAACTCTCACATCCATACACGACTATGGGAAAAACCATAGCCTTGACTAGAGGGACCTTTGTTGGCAAAGTAATGTCTCTGCTTTTTAATATGCTGTCTAGGTTGGTCATAGGTTTTCTTCCAAGGAGCAAGCATTTTTTAATTTCATGGCTGCATACATTAATATCTGTATGGACAAAGAATGGTTAGCAAAATTCCCATTTAGGATAGAAACTTAACTCATGCAAAAACTGCTAAACTGTCAGCTTTCACAGTTTTCTGAAAGCTAACAATCTCCTAGGCCCACAGAATAGCAAATATTATGCACTATTTCTTTTAATTTTAATAATCACCTTCATAAATATGTACCTTTTTGTTTTCACTTTATAGATAAAGAAAATGAGGTCTATGGAAGCCAAGTGAATTATTCTAATATAAGCAGATCCCAGTCTCAAACAGCAAAGCTCATGCACTCAATCATTATACTACACTGGATGCCTTTTCTTGAATCCTGAATCATGATTAACGTTTAAATAGGTTTTACATTGAAATTCTGAGCACCCATGCTGGAGTGATAAGAACAGCTGCCAAATAAATTTCAGTGCTTTGTTTGTTTTATTTATTTTTACCATTTCCAGTAGTAAAGAACAGCAACTAACAGGAAAATTCAAACCTACCACCTCCTGGTAGGGTCAGCTGTTCTATTAAAACACAGCTGCTGGAAACTCTCAATTCAAATTTGACCCGAGGTTCAACTTTTGGCAAAAATATGTCTCTCCCCAGGCTCCTCTGAGACCTCCTCAGCTACACAGAACAGTGGTTGTGTTTAAGGACAATGAGCTCCTCACTGGGGAAGAGACAGTGGGAGGAAGGACATGGGGATTACAGGAAGCAACTTCCTTGTCAGGGTGAATATAAAATAAGTGTCAGAAAGGAAACAGAGAGCATCACAGGACTTTGCTGCAGAGAGGGCTCCACCGAAGGATAACAAAACTTGATTTTAAGGGGTATGTCCCTCTCTTTTGTTTTTCTAAACAGCAAACCTTTTTCTGGATCTTTATGACCAGATAAAGAAAAAGTGAAATATCCATGTGTTTACAGCTTTATGGTTTTCTAGGTTTCCTTTCTGCTGAGTTCTATCAAGATAATCACTATTTATTCAGCTACTATTTTCTGAGCTTTTTGCACATGGCTGGTACTGAGCTAATTTCTTTAGTTGTATTACTGCGTGTGAACATAACAGTTCTGCAAGGTAACCGTTGATGTTTCCGTTTTATAGATAGGAAAGTGAAACTTAAAGAGGTTAACTTGTTAATGGAAGGACTGGAAATCAGGTCCCTCTTTCTGTGACCCATTCTTTTAATCACTAGGAAGTACTATACCTGTCCACATCAACAGGTATCAAGTAACTTTACCAAAGAGGGTGATATGGTAAATAGTTTTGAGAAATGCTAGGTTAATAATAATTAGTGTTTAAATATGAAAATATGCACATGAGATCCCCCAAAGGAGGAGGAAATGTGGACTAATTTCCCAAATTTATTTGACTACTGGGTCTTTTTACACAGCACATCTCATAAGACAACTGTTTCACAGAACAAACATTGGAAAGTGCTTTTACACGCTGATGTTAGTTCAATGGAGTAAACTCTACTTAATAATTATTTCCAAAACATAGGTTCTCATAGTAAGCAAAATCAGACAATCAACCCTCTTGGAGAACATCATCTTGACCAGCTTTCTTTCTGCCAGCACGCACTGGTGTTTCACAGAACATCTGGAAGAGACCTGTCTTCATCTAACTCACTCCATGCTGTGTGGGGAATGCTAATGGCATTCACAGTCTCCTTTGCAGCCAATTTCATGATTCTCTTTCTCATTTTTTCCCCCCTCAAACACTAAAGGACATTTTTATTTGGCCAGAGACAATTTAATAGAACCACTCAATGGGTATCTTTTAGACAGAGTCCTTTCTGTGAATTCAACTTTCAAAACTACAATGTGTGAAAAAATTATCAAAAAAATAAAAAAAGCAAACTGAGATGGGACTTAATAAATTTTATCAAACAATGAAGGAAACATTACCTAACTTCTCACCAGCCAGCCATTCCTAACGTGGTTTCCCTGACCTGGACTAAGCATACAATTGATAATCACAACTTGCTTCTTCCCACACTCCCCTCAAGCCATCAGTCATTACTATCATGGATGTATTAATAATCAATGGAATTAAATGGGAGAAAGAATGATTGAATGTGGAAAAGAGCTGTTTTCTGACAGATGTGGAGAAAGAGGCCCAAAATGTGAAAGGGAAGTGAGGGTTCTGTCTTCATTCAACACTGGACCTAGGAAACAGCCTATGGGACTTCCCAGCTCTTTAACTGGCTCTATGTTTGTGGATAAAGAGAAAAAGAGGGAGAAATCTATTCACCCTGCCCTTTGAGACTTCAGAATTCTTACAAATAACACAGTGACTCCTGGATCCTGGAATCATAAAATCCATGAGTAACGTGACCCTGAAGATAATCAATATGAGGATTTTAAACATTGTGTTCCATGGAGCCATAGGTGAGATGCAAAGGAGAGAAAAGCTTCAGACCCCCATTATTCACTTCAGTGGACACAGATTCATGTTCCTATTGAGGAAAAAAATGAAAGTTCATTAAAGTAGGACTTCAGCCAACATGGTGTTTGGAGTTCATGCCATTATCTCCATGATCTACATCAAACACCTGAAGTGTCACAAAACAGGCTTTTAATTGAGTTATTAGAGAGGCATATTCGAAATAAAGGCTGGGAGGATTATAAGCAAGGCTGACAAGAGGTAGGATTTGGCCAAAAAAAGCAGAGGCTCCAGAGATCTGCAGGTAAGTGTGGGGAGCAGGAGTAGGCACAGGAGTAGCAGTAGGGTGACAGCCCCAGAGAGGCACATCAAGCCCGCATGGGGAGGAGAAAGCTGCCAGGCTCTGTGAACCATCCTCGCCCCTCCAGGCACTCTTGAGTGGTCGTGATCAGAGGAGCCACTTTGAGGGGAGAGACACGGCAGAAACTGATTGGCCAGTAATTCTGGACAGAGAGCGGGAGAAGGTCTTCTCCTGCTGCTGTGTATCACCCAATTCTTAATCTTACTGGAAACAGCAAAGGAAAGAGATCAGTAGAAGCTTCTGGCCTAGAAGGGTCAGCTGACAGTCTTGAGGTTTAACTCAAGTGTGAGCTTAAGCTTGTAGGCAAGGATCACAAAAATGTGAAGGCAATGGCACCCCACCCCAGTACTTTTGCCTGGAAAATCCCATGGACAGAGGAGCCTGGTAGGCTCCAGTCCATGGGGTCGCTAAGAGTCGGACACGACTAAGCGACTTCACTTTTACTTTTCACTTTCATGCATTGGAGAAGGAAATAGCAACCCACTCCAGTGTTCTTGCCTGGAGAATCCCAGGGACGGGGGAGCCTGGTGGGCTTCCGTCTACGGGGTCGCACAGAGTCGGACACAACTGAAGCGACTTAGCAGCAGTAGCAGTAGCAGCACTATAAAAGGGGCAGCACAGAGAAACACAGAGCTGATAGGAAAACAGAAAAGCAGTTTATAATAAGCATAATTAATATTCTTGGTGAAAAAAGAAAGTAAAAGCTCACTTGAAGCAATACCAAGAGACTGTGTAAAACAGCAAGCCTTTTCATTTCATCTCTGTAATGGTATGAAAATGGTTGTATAATGGAAATAAAGGTAGGAACAAGAAGACAGACAGACTGAACAGTAGAATAGACGAAGTTAAGGAGAAATTGGTGATTTCTGTAGAAGTCTCCCAGGATGTATCTCTGCTACATGAGACACACACCAAGATCCCCTTCAAAAAGGATAAGTCCAGCTACAGAGGGAACGCTTAACTGACTATCTTCACTGTTGGCATTGTAAGGGGCTACCTAGCTTTTGGGTCACGGTCATCATGCTATTCTCAGACCAGCCCTCAGCCAATGATTTATCAAGGCAGTGGTGATGTGGAGCTCTTCTGAGGAGCAGTTTGCTCTGGAGTATCTTTTAGGATGACAAGGACAGTCTGGTAAGTATAGTATTCTGACAGCCCCCCTTTCCCTTGACCCTGCCATGCCCTTTTGATAATGCCAGTGTTAACTCATCAAAGTTTCTGCACTCCTAATTCCACCACAATACCTGATTCCTGGAAGATCAAAGCTGCCACAGCATCAGGAGGGTGTAAGGAGATGGAAAATATAAAAAAAGAAGCTGGGAAACATGGGACATTAACATACACGTGTTGAGGCAGAACATGTGAATGTATTACAAAATAAATTTAAATAAGGATGATACATCCAACTAAATTGTAATTTAAATATGAGTGAGAATAATGATATTTACAGACAAACCAGGATTTAGGAAATTACCAGCACAAGTATTTCTGAATAATGATTAGAACATACGCTTAAAGAATAGTGAGTACAGAAGGAAGTAATGATGGTAATAAGTACTTACGAGGAAAGAGAATAATGACATGTTGTTGTTTGCAGAGGACATCAAATTTTACATATATACATATTTTCTATAACAATCTGGAATTAAAATTCGAGTGATTCTAAGTAGGTGGGGTTGAAGAGGAGCATAACTAGACTTTGTGTCTTTGATAGAGGGAAGCTATAGATATTAACATTAGATGTGGTTAGAAAAAAAATAAAATGCTTAGTAACAATTTAGGGAAAGCACAAAAATAATAGCAACAGAACATGTAACTTTCAAACTAGAACAGGGAAAAATAGAAACAAAACTATCGATTTAATAGAAGCAGAAAGGAAAGTTTTTTTTTTAATAAAAAATAGTGAAAAAAATCTAATAAAAAGAGATCCAGTAATACGCTACTTATAAGAAATATTTCTTTAAAAATGAAAAGGGAAAACATATATACCAAGACACATACTGAAAAAAACAAAAAAAATCTTGAATAGCAAAGGGCTTCCCTGGTGGCTGAGACGGTAGAGAATCTGCCTGCAGTGCGGGAGACCAAGGTTTGATCCCTGCATTGGGAAGCTCTCTTGGAAAAGGAAATGGCAACTCAATCCAGTATGGTTGCCTGGAAAATCCCATGCACAGAGGAGCCAGATGGGCTACTGTCCACGGGGTCAAAAACAGTCAGACACAACTGAGTGACTAACACTAACTGGATAGCAATATTAATACCAGGTAAACTGCAATTTAGGGCTAACAAAGTGAGGAAAGAGAATATTTATATGAATAAACCTAGCAATAGACCAAGAAGATGAAACATGTAGCATGTACTTTGTGTCCGCCTGACAAGCTAGACAGATCAAGGCCCAGTGAAGTTTCTTCAAATTAAAAAAAAAAAAAAAAATATTATACTGACTTACCTTCTCTGGTACCGTAAAATGCAAACAAAATAAGGTGTCAGTAAAATCTTGATATCATGCACAAAAATTCTTATTATAAAAAAATGTTTCTGCTGTTTAAGAACTTTGAAAAAAAAATTCCTTTGGTCTCATAGTAGGTGAGAGTCATTGCAGACACTCACGTGATTTGTACAAGCCCCAACAATATCGACACAGTCAAGCACCCAGGTGTTCCAGTCCAAGCAAAAGAGCAAACCCAGCTGCTGACACGTCTTATCAACAAAATCCAACTGGAGAAAATACACTGTTTTTCTTTAATTATAAATTGTATAAGGGTGAAGCATAACATGAAGTTAAACAAGCAAATGGAACACAGGCTGAGAAGACCCAGATTCTGCCATCGCTGCTGCGTCTCTCATGTAGAACAAGGGCCTCTGATTTCAAAGCGAATTCAGGAAGGCTGGGAGAAGATTAAACCCTGAAAAAATCACCAGATTTCTGGGATAATCTTGACTAATGGAAAGTGACAAAGAAGATGTAGTGTTCACGCTCAGGTTAAAGAATCATTTTACCAGTCTGCAATGCTACAAAAGCAGGCATTTTTCCTTGTTAGCCTTTTTGGTACCAGAAAATTTGTGTTCTTACTTTTTTTTTCCTTTGAGGGCAACTTTTTCTCATATAGGTTTTAAATCTAGAGAATGTTGGGGATGGGATGATCAGAGTCACATGTTATAAAGAGTAAAATAAAGGATAGAAAATCAACTGCCTTTTCTAATGGGAAATCATTGTTATCTTGGAGAGACATCAACATCAGAAAAGATGAGGTATAACCACGCCTCATATGAGCTGCTTATATGGATTATGGATATTAGCCCCTTATTGGTCATATCATTTACAAATATTTTCTCCCATTCAGTAGGTTGCCTTTCCATTCTGTCAATGTTTTCCTTTACTGTGTAAAATCTTTTAGTTAGCTTAATTTTACTTTTGTTTCCTTTGCTTTAGGAGACAGATTCAAAAAAGATTGCTTTGATTTATGTTAATGACTGTTCAGAAGCATTACTTACAATAGCCAAAATATGGAAGCAACATAAGAGTCCATCAACAATGGGCATCAACAACGGATAGAGAAGATGTGGTATATGTGAATATATATATACAGGTATGCATATATAGGTATGTGAATAATATGTGGCCATAAAAAGAATGCTAAGTGAATAGATCAGAGATAAATACTGTATGATTCCACTTACACACGGAATACAAAAAAATTAAAAAGACTAATAGATAACAAGAAAGAAACAGATTCACACATATAGAGAACAAACTAGTGGTTACCGGTGGGAAAGGGAAGCAAGGAGGTGCAAGATAGAGACCGAGAATTTAGAGATACAAACCGCTGTGCATTCAGTAAATAAGCTACAAGGTCATGTTGTACACGACATGGAATATAAACAATATTTTATGGTAACTATAAGTGGGTAACCTTTTAAAATTATGACACACTACATTGTACACTTGAAACATAATCAGATCAGATCAGATCAGTCGCTCAGTCGTGTCCGACTCTTTGCGACCCCATGAACCGCAGCACGCCAGGCCTCCCTGTCCATCACCAGCTCCCGGAGGTCACTCAGACTCGCATCCATCAAGTCAGTGATGCCATCCAGCCATCTCATCCTCTGTCGTCCCCTTCTCCTCCTGCCCTCAATCCCTCCCAGCATCAGAGTCTTCTCCAATGAGTCAACTCTTCGCATGAGGTGGCCAAAATACTGGAGTTTCAGCTTTAGCATCATTCCTTCTAAAGAAATTCCAGGATTGATCTCCTTCAGAATGGACTGGTTGGATCTTCTTGCAGTCCAAGGGACTCTCAAGAGTCTTCTCCAACACCACAGTTCAAAAGCATCAATTCTTCGGCGCTCAGCCTTCTTCACAGTCCAGCTCTCACATCCATACATGACCACAGGAAAGACCATAGCCTTGACTAGGCGAACTTTTGTTGGTAAAGTAATGTCTCTGCTTTTGAATATGCTATCTAGGTTGGTCATAACTTTCCTTCCAAGGAGCAAGCGTCTTTTAATTTCATGGCTGCAGTCACCATCTGCAGTGATTTTGGAGCCCAGAAAAACAAAGTCTGACACTGTTTCCACTGTTTCCCCATCTATTTCCCATGCAGTGATGGGACCAGATGCCATGATCTTCGTTTTCTGAATGTTGAGCTTTAAGCCAACCTTTTCACTCTCCACTTTCACTTTCATCAAGAGGCTTTTTAGCCCCTCTTCACTTTCTGCCATAAGAGTGGTGTCATCTGCATATCTGAGGTTATTGATATTTCTCCCAGCAATCTTGATTCCAACTTGTGTTTCTTCCAGTCCAGCATTTCTCATGATGTACTCTGCATAGAAGTTAAATAAACATGGTGACAATATGCAGCCTTGACGTACTCCTTTTCCTATTTGGAACCAGTCTGTTGTTCCATGACCAGTTCTAACTGTTGCTTCCTGACCTGCATACAGATTTCTTAAGAGGCAGATCAGGTGGTCTGGTATTCCCATCTCTTTCAGAATTTTCCATAGTTTATTGTGATCCACACAGTCAAAGGCTTTGGCATAGTCTGTAAACCAACTATACCTCATTTAAAAAATTAAGAATTGTATGCCATGTAAGAAAGAATACTGCATTAGACACTGGAGCATCACTGTGCAGGTAATTCAGGAGGAAGACGGGCGCTCTTAGGGTTTCTAACACCGGCCACCTCTCGTGAAGCTGAGCAGACTCTGGGAGACAGTGAGGGACAGGGAGGTCTGGCAGCCCATGGGGGTCTCAAAGAGTCAGACACGGCTTAGTGACTAAAAAACAACTACCATCCTAGAAGATATATTTTACTTACAAAAGTGAGTTGAAGTATTTACAAGATACTTTGCTTCCAGGTATAGTCTTTATTAGTATCTCTTGGAGAATTAGCATAGGGATGGTGCTTAAATTCTGACTTTTTGTTTACAAAAAATAAAGATGTACTTATTTGTCTTTGGAAAAGATATAATTGATGATTTCACATTTTTGAGAGAGTTGACCAAGCACTGCAGTCTGGAAACCCAAAACTATGCAAGTAAAAATAATTAACAAAAAGTCAATGTTTTCTATAACCTATTTTTAACTTGAGCAGATTTTTTTAAAAAATAAACTCAAAATTTTGAAGTATTTGTTGTTAGAAATGTGGCAACATTTGGTTTTAGTTTCTTTTGCTTGCTATTAAATTTAACATTGTTTATTTAAATAAAAAAATAACAAAAATTGTAGACCATGAGTATGTCATGTGTGTAAATTATTCAATGAGTGCATTATATGCCAGTCAGCGTGTTAACGTGTTAGTCGCTCAATTGCATCTGATTCTCTGTGACCTCATGGACTGTAGCCCGCCAGGCTTCTCTGTCCATGGGATTTTCCAGGTAAGAATTCTGGAGTAGGTTGCTCTTCCCTTCTCCAGGGGATCTTCCCAACCCAAGGATGGAACCTGGGTCTCCCACATTGCAGGGTGATTCTTTACCATCTAAGCCACCAGGGAAGCCCTATATTTTTAGTCTTTTTTTAAAAATTATTATTATTATTCTGAAAACAACTCTGGGAGACCTTTGGAGACTGGTATTACTATCCTTCTTTTTAAGTATGAAAATGTGAGGTTTGGTGCAATCCTTTGTGTAGGGAAGCTCTAGAATTAAAAGCTAGATGCCTGGTTTCAAATGCATCCTTTAAACCACTTCCAATGTTAGTCTGTTGGATCACAAAATGGGATGAAATGTAATTCCTTTTTTTGTTGTATGTTTCAACCCTACCTGAAGCCAACTCAGTGACACAGAGCTTTTCCTTACTCAATTGTAAAAGAACTGTGGTGGAGTATCACTGAAGGTGAACAGAAAAAACAAAAAAATAGAGAAACCTTCACAGAAACATTTATCTGACAATCCAGTTTGCAGCATGTTTTCCAGGCACGTGTAATAGATAAATGGATCCCCTTCTCTTAAATGAGAATATCTATTGAAAAATATCATTAGTGCAATCATTCGGCTAAATGAAAATTATACCAAATGGGTTCAAATTTACATGGATGCATATATTCAGCAATTTCATGGAAAATTGCTTCCAAAATTACCTTCCTTAAAGGGCCCCCCATTAATAATGCTCCTTGAGGCCACATAAATTCCTTCAGGATCTTTTGCTTTGAGCAATTAGAGACACTAGAAAGCATCTGACTGCTTAGAGGTAGGTTTAGTTAATAAAAGCATAGTGAGATTTTTTTAATATGATTCCAAGATTGCCAAGGACACAGTAGATGCTCCCACAACCAAAGGAAGATGTATCGCCACTGAGAAAGTTTGACCCAAATCTATAAAGACATGATTGGGATAATGATAACAAATATATGCAAACAGTACTTTACTGTTTACTAAATGTTTCCAAGTCCATAAATTCTTGTCATCATCAGACCAACTCTGAGAGGTAGATGAAATGTCTTTAGCCTTCTCCTTGTAGGAATGAGAAATAGAGTCTCAAGATGATGACTGAGCTGATTAAGGGTAGAATTAGTACACAGTATAGCTTAATTGAACTTTCTTAATTATGAGAGGGAAGGAAATGAGACTTTTAAAATATTTATTGTGGATCAGGAGGTGGGGCAGAATTTCACATATTATTTCGTCCAGTGCTTCACATTGTTTTAATGATGGGCTTTTTCATGAGGTCAAGGAGAGAGAAAGAAGCAATAATGAGTGTGGGAAAAAAAAGAGCAAGAGATAAAGCAAGTTGTTCAAGATCACACATTGATGTAGTAAAGGATATTTATTGAAATGCCATGACGTATTCTTGGTTCACAAGATACAGTGATAAACAAGATGAACACACGACACATGTTTGTAAATGTAAGGATCATAATTTAAACCCAGTTCATACGAACAGAAGCCTTCTTTTTCTTTCACTGACCCACAGAGATTTACTATCTTCCTTTGCATTTCTTAACTAAAAGTATAGTATATCCTGTGAAACAACACAGATGGGGATTTGCATTTCTGCAGCCTGTCTGGAAGACCCAAAAGTGTCAAACTTTCAAGTCATGGCAAAATAGTGGCGACATTTGAAGCAGGACTTGGGGAATAGAATTTGGGCTGAGTGTATCTTGCGGTTACAGGGATGGAGCAAGATTGTTGTGACAATTCAGAAAGAATTTGGCGGAAGAAGATTCTGGTCAGATTTCGTGTCAGTCTCCTTGAACCTTCTTGATCATGACATGTCTTTTCCGGTCAGAGCCCTTAGAATCTGAAGATATCATTAGTAACAGAATTCAGGAAAATTCAGGGGGAAAAAAAAGTGTCTTGTATATTTCTGCCTCATTGACTCTCCATCTCATTTCCAATCTCATCTGAAAACATATTTTTTTCTCTCCTGACCAAATCTGCTAATTGCCCTCTCCTACAGCTATTATTTAACTGGGATATATGTGATCACTTTAACAAGGGTATTTAACTTCACGGGGTTTTTGAGATGTTGTTTTTAATAGTTTTATGTTGAAAATGTACGTGGCTGAGGTTCTTAACCAGGAAGGGTCTTTATGAAAGCCCCATCAAGCTTTTACCTAGGAATGAGTTCACTAGTCTTTTAAACTCATGCCCCCAAGGAGACTGGCTGAGCTTTAAACATATAGCTTCTGTTACGAAAATAAAAGGATTTCATTTTAGTTTCCAAATATGCATTTGCAATATTTGTTAATCTCTTCCAAATTATATAGCATTTGCCACCCTACCATCCTGAAAAATTCCATCATGACCCCCAGCACCACCCAGTTTCAAATCTGGGCTTTACCACTTTATAGCATTGTGAACCTTGATGTTACTTTAACATGTCTCAGTTTTTTCAACTTCTAAGGGAGAATTATGTATTTATTTTGAAGGTTCTCCTATAATTAGATAAAGTTGTCTAGAAAACTCACATCATGAAAGAGTTCAATTCATATTGGCCCTTACTGAGTGCAGGAGCATGTATGCTGCTAAGTTGCTTCAGTCGTGTCCGACTCTGTGCGACCCCATAGACGCCAGGGTCCCCCGTTAGGCTCCCCCGTCCCTGGGATTCTCCAGGCAAGAACACTGGAGTGGGTTGCCATTTCCTTCTCCAAGGCATGAAAGTGAAAAGAGAAAGTGAAGTCGCTCAGTCGTGTCCGACTCACAGTGACCCCATGGACTGCAGCCTACCAGGCTCCTCCGTCCATGGGATTTTCCAGGCAAGAGTACTGGAGTGGGGTGCCATTGCCTTCTCCGAGGAGCATGTATGATTCTCACCCAACTTAAAATCAGACCAGTTCTTAGTACAATAGAGTGCAGACTCCTTGAATAATGAGTCACTGCTTGCTTAATGCTATTCCCCATTACCTAGAATTATGGGGGGCATATCACAGGCCATCAAACTCCTGTGAACAAATAAATATTTCTCACCATTACACAGTGACTTTACAACTTACACAGCACTCACAAATCTATGATATCATTTGATCCCCTCAGCAGTGTTGCACACAAATACAGCAAATCATTCTGAATGGACCAACAAAAAGGGTTAATTCACTATAAATCCTATTTCCTTGGGATTCTGCCCAGAAATCCATGCTAGAGTCTGGATCAGCCTTGATGCTGTCCTGCGCATCATCCACAGGCAGTGACCAAATCCTAACAGTTCAGCATCAGCATCCTAGTTTTTTTTTTCCTTAAAATACTACTCTTGCCATTGACATAGATCAAATGGTTGGCAGCCACCTAAATGGCTGCAGCTAGTTCTGTTGTCTGACTGCCTCCAGAAGGAGTGATTCTACTGCTACTCACTCATGTGCTCATTCTGCAGGAACTACTCTGAGAAAGGCACCTGTTAGGTCCACAGAGAAAGAGGGAAACCAGATTCGGTGCTTGTTCTTATGCATCTTCTTATATTCTCGTGGGTCTTCTTAGGACACTAGGCAGACCTGTCTCTGTTGTGTAGTGCCTACCCTCATCCAAGCCCATACAGGATTTTGGACAAGGAACTCACTGTCTTCTGCCCTTAGTTCTCTCTGCACCTCTCCAGTGTCATCTCCTTAAAATCTAATGGGCTTTCTGCCATGTTCTTGACACGTAACATTCAATGCCCTCATTGGACTTTTGTTTTTTTTATTCCAAGAATATGCCATGCTTTCCCGTGCTACTGAATTTAGTGTTTCCTACATATGACCGACTGCTTAAGCCACACTTGTGGCTTCTCTCTCAGAAGTAACTGTAACTGTAATAGCTACACGGTTTCTCTCTGAGAAGCATGTGGTTAAGTATCATGAGTACATGTAGATATACCCACACACAAGATTTAATCTCATTTAATCCTTAAAAGACCATTTCACTTATGAAACATTTAAATGGAAAATGGGAAAGTAATTAACTTACCCAAGGTCACTCAGATAGCCAGCCTGACACTAAAACTCATGATCTTAACTCTTCTGCTTTGTGACAAGTGAGCTTCTAGTCCTCCTTCAAGGCCTAATCTAAGTGTACTTCATCTCTGAAATCTTTCCTGACTTTTGTGGGCGAAGAGAGCCATTCTGTCCTCGACATTTATTTATATGTATCTCTACGGGGCACATTTCGTATTTGTTGTATATGAACTCTTGCACTCATTGTCTGCTTAAAAGTCTATCTCTGTTTGAAATCACTGATTTAGATGTATGCATCCCCATAGTCCCTGAGTTTAGTACAGTGTATGGTCAATACTGGGTGCTCAATAAGTGGATGAAGAGTGAATGATTGGCTGAAGCAGCGCTTCCTGTTGGGAGTGGAGAGTCAATAGTAGAAATAAGTGGGAGAAGTAGATGGCTGCAGCGGATGAAGGCTCTGACTACCAGAGCATCATGCATCAGTTTGACCTGATTTGAGAGAAATGCCCAATCAAAAATTGCCTGGAATAGTGGAGACACAGCATAACAAAAACAAAACTTTAGCTCGCTGCATTCTACATTTTTCATCCATTTGTTTTGGCACTGTACTGACACTCGGAGCTACAGGTCAGGGCTAAGTTCACCTGGGCTTAATTGGAAAGCGCATAAGCTTGTTTTGGAAATGCTCTAGGGAGCGGCTGACCAAGAGACCTTTGCTATCAACTTGAAACATAGCTGTATGAGGATTTTAAAAATAAACAAAAACTCACTGTATTTTTTTTTAGCAATGTGCTTTCCATTTCCCTTGGTGTTTGTTTTTTTTTTTTTTTGTAGTTGAAGACATAGAACAGAGAGAATGTACTCTGATTTGGCCTAAAAGCTGATTCAGGAGTAATGCAAAAACAGTTCATCCAGCAGAAGACCAATCACAGGAATGGCTCCAGCCCTTTGCCCTTCAACCCATTCCCTTTGCCTCACAGCTTTGCAGGGCCTCCCACTGCCTTTGGATCTGGTTATATGTCTGGGAAGGTGATCCACCATCCTGTTTTGCTCTGGACTGCTTTTAGCATTGAAGGTCTCACAATCTGGAAAGCTCTTCTGTCCCAGGGAAATTCCTCACTCAGAAAAATCAGTGTGGTTGATCACCCTACGGGCCAATGGGATATGACACAAGCAGAGACCAGGAAAGAACTCACTAGGGAAGTCTGTCTTGTCTTGTGCTCCTCCATCTCCATGTAAACATGTGCAAGTTGTCTGGCAGGAGTACTAGAAACACGAGAGAGAGCCCAGCCCTTCCCATTACCCCTGACCAGGCAGCCTAGGTCTGCTGCCAAACTAAGGACTCAGAAGCCCTGTGAAGAGCACAGAGATATATCAGCTATGGATCCAGGCTACAGAGACAGTTAAATATGCAAATATAAGCAGAATAATAAGCAGCATATGATTTCTGCCTTCACATACCTGAAGGATATCATTAGAAGAGAGAGAAGATTTATACTTTCTATGCTAGCTGGGTAAAATTATGACCAGTGTGTAGACTCTAGAGGAAGACAAATGTAGATAAAATTCGATTTCTTTATGAGGAAGACATTTCTAGCAATTACAGCTATTCGATGCTGTCCAAAGTTGGCTCCTCCGGGAAGTAATGAGTTGGCCATTGGTGGGGAATGTTGATGCAGAAGTGGGAAGTGAAGTGACAAAGTTGCTGCAAAGTATTCAGCTCAACTGATGTTTATCTTAAATGAACTGAGTATTAAACCAAGCTCTGGGCTATTCTGAGTGCAGGACCTATGCACCAGTCTTGTGCCCATACAGCTGGTCCTGGCTGGGAAAAAAGTATTCCTGACAGAGGAATTAGTAAATACAAAAGCATGGAGTGACATGGAGAGGCCTAATGTATTTGAGGACTTAGATTATGGAGTGTGTTCATGGATACAGTGTGTATATGGGTTTGCAGGTGTTACTATGGAGATGGGCAACAAAACCAAAGATGGTACATTTGTATCGTGTCAATTTAGGTAAGCTGGCACTGACTTCCCAAGGATTCCCTTCTCTGAAAATGCAGGGTTACTGTGGGCCACAAAAGACATCTAATATAACATTTGAAAGGAGGAAGTGAAGCAGTCACCATATTCTGTTTCGACCTGGCAGGTCTGTGCAGGACAGTGGGGGGCATGGCAGACCGTCCACATTGCTGCTTATCTCCTAGTTGACAATGAGGCGGCAGCAGCCCTGCAGCTCCTTCTGCTCCCATCAGATCTCCTCCTTCAGTTTCTCCAGCTTCTCATAAGGAAGGGAAGCAGCTTCTCCTGTAGGTCACACACACAACCCATCACAGCTGGAGATCTGGAGAGTGAATGGAGGCTCCAGATCTGGAGATCTGAGAGTGAATGCAGGCTATACACCATTCTCATGGGGTCCTTTGCCTTTGCAGGTTCCCGTGTGTTCTTGCTCTTCCCCATTTCATGTCCCATTTTTCCTTCCTTGACGGCCTGCCCTGCAGGCTTCAGGCCCCAGCATCATATTCCAATACACAGGTTGTATAACCAGTATCCAGAACTATATAAGGCCAGATTCTTATAACTCTTTTTTATTTTTAATATTTGTTCATTATTTTGTTGTGCTCAGTCTCTGCTGCTGTGCAGGCTTTTATCTAGTTGTGGTAGGTGGGCTTCTCATTGCAGAGGTTCCTCTTGTTGCAGAGCACAGGCTCTGGGGCCCGCGGGCTCCAATAGTTGTGGCACGTGGGCTCAGTAATTGCAGCTTCCAGACTCCAGAGCACAGACTCAGCAGTTGCAGAGCATGGGCTTAGCCTCTCTGTGGCATGTGGGGTGCTCCTGAATCAGGGATCTAACCCGTGTCTCCTGCCTTGGCAGGCGGATTCTTTACCATTGAGCCACCATGAAGCCCCATGATAACTCCTTGATTCTGGATCACTTCTAGTGGTTCTGCTTCTCTGGTCAAACCTCAATTGATGCTGAGAGGCCCCAGACGTGGACTGCGTGAGAAAACTTTTTCAGGAGGTGGACGACATGTGGTTAAAAGCACAGGTTATGGAGTCAGACCTAACTTGAGTTGGTAAATCTACTTCCTAACAGCTACTCTGCTAGTTCTGTCACCTTAGCAGTGTGACAGGCAGCCTCCAATAGCACAGCCAAAGGCCTCCTCCTCCTGGTCAAGGCCCTGGTGCCCTGGGTACTTTCCTGTCTTCCTGTTTAGGACTGGGATGCATCACGGATAGAGAATACTGCACACGTGATGGTCTATCACTTCTGAGTCAAGGTTGTGAAAGACACTGCTCTCTGTTTTCTTTTCCTTGTTTGGTTTACTGACTTGGAGGAAAGCCACTGCCCACCACGGTGTGAAAAGAGACTGATGGAGTGAAATTAGTCTCTTTTTAAGTCCATCCTTCAATTCCAGTTGAGCCTTCAGATGACTTCAGCCCTGAGCGAACTTCATGATAAACTCATAAGAGATTTGGAGCCTAAACCACCTACCTAAGCCACTCTCAGATTCCTAACCCTCTGAAACTGTGTGAGGTAATAATTATTATTTTAAGCCATTAAATGTAAGGGTCTTTGTTATACAACAATAACTAACCAACAAATAACCAATTCAGGTATCAATTAATTTCCTCAAAAGTAAGATGAGTTTAATTGTAATATTCATGTCATTGGGTTGTTCTCAAGATTAACAGCAAAATAAGACACATAGCATTTTGTAAGATTTGACATATGGTAAATGTATAAATAAGCAGGCTGACAGTATACAGCCTCGACGAACTACTTTTCCTATTTGGAACCAGTCTGTTGTTCCATGTCCAGTTCTAACTGTTGCACCCTGACCTGCATATAGGTTTCTCAAGAGGCAGGTCAGGTGGTCTGGTATTTCCATGAGAAATGCTAGGCTGGAAGAAACACAAGCTGGAATCAAGATTGCTGGGAGAAATATCAATAACCTCAGATATGCAGATGACACCACCCTTATGGCAGAAAGTGAAGAGGAACTCAAAAGCCTCTTGATGAAAGTGAAAGTGGAGAGTCAAAAAGTTGGCTTAAAGCTCAACATTCAGAAAACGAAGATCATGGCATCTGGTCCCATCACTTCATGCGAAATAGATGGGGAAACAGTGTCAAACTTTTGGGCTCCAAAATCACTGCAGATGATAATTTTAGCCATGAAATTAAAAGATGCTTACTCCTTGGAAGAAAAGTTATGACCAACCTAGATAGCATATTCAAAAGCAGAGACATTACTTTGCCAACAAAGATCCATCTAGTCAAGGCTATGATTTTTCCTGTGGTCATGTATAGATGCGAGAGTTGGACTCTGAAGAAAGCTGAGTGCCGAAGAATTGATGCTTTTGAACTGTGGTGTTGGAGAAGACTCTTGAGAGTCCCTTGGACTGCAAGGAGATCTAACCATTCCATTCTGAAGGAGATCAGCCCTGGGATTTCTTTGGAAGGAATGATGCTAAAGCTGAAACTCCAGTACTTTGGCCACCTCATGTGATGAGTTGACTCATTGGAAGAGACTCAGATGCTGGGAGGGATTGGGGGCAAGAGAAGGGGAGGACAGAGGATGAGATGGCTGGATGGCATCACTGACTCGATAGACGTGAGTCTGAGTGACCTCCGGGAGTTGGTGATGGAGAGGGAGGCCTAGCATGCTGCGATTCATGGGGTTGCAAAGAGTTGGACACGACTGAGCGACTGAACTGAACTGAACTGAAATGTATAAATGGATGTTTTCCTACTGCTACTGCTATTAGTGTTATTGTTACTATTGCTTCCAAACTTGGATTTGGAAGTTATTATCTCTTTCTAGGATTCCTTCACTTCAGCCTATAGTGAAGAACTTTAAGGAGGAGGCGATAGCTGTATTGCATCTGAAATCCTCCCCTCTCATAAATTTATAGTGTCTGCCACCTGAAAGTCACTGTGGGAGAGGTGAGGGGCAGGCATGGAGAACAGCTCTATACTTGGGTTCTGCTAAGTTTTGTTTTCTCAGTGCAAAAAGGATCCACAGGGCCTTTACCCCAAAGAGTCCTACCTTGGATTCGGATGGCAGCCAATAACATCAGCTCATGCAAGTCCATCAATAGCCCAAGGGCTGGAGGATTATTAGAGTCTGGGAATTAAAATCTGAGCCTGCTTGCCTGGAAAATTAACTCAGTTGGTGATGGAGAGTTATTGGAAAGTTATAAGAAGTGTGGACACTTTCCCAGGACTTGATGGTGCAAACAAATTGAATGGCATTTAACATATCTAATTGTTAATGAAATGGAGTATTAATTGTGGAGTGTTAATTTCTTCCCTTCAGCAGTAGCTGCCTGCTTTGACTGGATGGTTTGCAGCCAAATAATAAAACAATGGGGCTTAAAAAGATTTTCTAGGTGGTTTCAGCCCTCTACTTTTCCAAATGAGCAAACAGGATGGGGAGAAGTACAGATCTATAGATATGTATTTTCAATATCATAGTCTGCATATGAGGCAGAAATAAAATATGTGCATATTTTAATTAATTAATCAACTGGCTGCCATGGGATCTTCTATCTTCCTTGCGTCACATGGACTCTTTAGCTGCGGCATGCAAACACTTAGTTCCAGCATGTGGGATCTAGTTGCCTGATCAGAGATCCAACGCAGGCCCCTTATGTTGGGATGATGGAGCCTTAGCCACTGGACCACCAGGGAAGTCCCTAGAGCATGCGCAAATTGTTGAGGATGCCCATTTCAATTAGAAGCTTTGCTTAAAATTTTATAGGGAATCAAGTCAAACTGCAAAATATCTAAAATGATAACATTTCCTACAACAATCATCGCTTTTTAGTTTTGCCGAAGAATTGATGCTTTTGAACTGCGGTATTGGAAAAGACTCTTGAGAGTCCCTTGGACTGCAAGGAGATCCAACCAGTCCATTCTAATGGAGATCAGTCCTGGGTGTTCATTGGAAAGACTGATGCTGAAGCTGAAAGTCCAGTATTTTGGCCACCTCATGCGAAGAGTTGACTCATTTGAAAAGACCCTGATGCTGGGAGGGATTGGGGGCAGGAGGAGAAGGGGACGACAGAGGATGAGATGGCTGGATGGCATCACTGACTCGATGGACGTGAGTCTGAGTGAACTCCGGGAGTTGGTTATAGACAGGGAGGCCTGGCGTGCTGTGATTCATGGGGTCTCAAAGAGTCGGACACGACTGAGCGACTGAACTGAACTGAATCCTTGAGGACCAGGCCATCTTTCTCCATGTTGATTTAACACAATGGGAGAAGATGAGTTCAGAGGCTCCTTAGTCAAAGAGATATCCGTCAATAGAAGTTGGATCCCATCTTTCCCATAGTTAATAACACATACCCAGAGTGTTATTCTGAGCACTAGATCTTCAGCAATTTGAGGATTAACTCTTCTTTGCTTTTCTGTGTCCTGCCATCTTTACTTTGCTTTTTTTCCTTTGGTGAGAAGTCTTCTTCTTAAAGAGCTTGGAATCTTCATCCTATCAATGTCCCCCATACATGTTCTTATTCTTTGGGAAATAACCAAAACTCAGGGCTATCTGGTGTGAAGGGATAGGAAGTACCACAAGGCAGAAACGACATGAAATAAAGGGGACAACAGAGGATGAAATGGTTGGATGGCATCACTGATTCAACGGACATGAGTTTGTGCAAGCTCCGGGAGTTGACGATGGACAGGGAAGCCTGGCGTGCTGCAGCCCATGGGGTCACAAGGAGTTGGACATGACTGAGTGACTGAAATGAACTGAACTGACAGAAAGACAATAGAGAAATAGGAGCTGGGGGCTGGATTGTGAGTCAAATTTAAGCCACAGAAAGAATTAGTGAGAAGAAGGCTGGATCCAGTGCAGAGAGATTGAGTCCTAACAGTTTGATAAAGCAGGAGCTCTAAAACTAGGGAGCAAGCAAGACAGGGCTTGGGCATATGGCAGTCCACGCGATAGCCCGAGACAGAGCCTGCCAAGGCTGCTTTGTGACTGTTGTTTTTAGCAACTTTCCTGGAGGGGATAGGAGATTCAAATGGACCTTGTTGAGAGAAGTCTAACATACACAAGGAGTATTACTTGTGTTGCTTGAATTTATTCATCAGAAAACTTAGAGCAGCCATTACTCTTTCCAATATCTAGTTCAGAAAATTCAAGCTCAAACTACTTTATTGCCTACTGTTCCATAATCAATAAATATTGGAGACAGAGTTTGAATGCTGGACCTATATCTGTATGAGTACAAGGCCTGGATTCTATATGCTATTTAAGGATAGAACTGGACTTCAGTTATCAATAGAATTGCAGATAGGAATCAAGCAGCTCTAGTTTGAAACCCATGTGCAGTGGTATTGGGAGCAATCAGAATGTGAACCAAGATGATAATCTTGTAGCAGGTTAGCACACCTATCTTTAAATAGAAAATGGCAACATCATCCTTCTTCGTGCCCCTCTAACTCTGTGGTGGCAAGACAGTCCATCACCATTCTTGAGAAATCATATTTGGGATGAAGGTTCAGAGTTCACGCAAGACTTTTATCTTTGGGGAAAGAATAGATTGCATTCATTTGAGTTGAATCTAGCACATTTTTGTTCACAAACTTTCCCATAGAAGGTAGGAAAGTGGTGAAGGACGTTTAGAAAAATTTTAAGCAAAGAATAGATTAAGAAAATTTAATGTCATTCCCATTGGGCAAAAGACGAGGACACTTGGGGAATTCTCTGGTGATCCAGTGGTGAGAACCCTGTGTCTCCACTGCAGGGGGGCAAAAAAGCAGGGTACTTGGATGGTTTGAAAAGCCCTGAGCTTGAACCCTGGCTCCACCATTAATCAACAGTGTCACGTGCGGCCCAGTCTCATTTCTGTGTACTTACTAACCTTCTTCTTTAAAAGGTGGGACATATTTGCCTTACTTAATATCACAAAGTAGCAGTGAAGAAATAAAATGGAGTATGTGTGAAATAATTTTTTAAACTCACTGTGAACATGTGGAGGTTGACAACCTTCCTTTAATAACAATGCCTAAGGTCACCAGTCCCTTGGACTGCAAGGAGATTAAACCAGTCCATTCTGAAGGAGATCAGTCCTGGGATTTCTCTGGAAGGAAAGATGCTGAAACTGAGACTCCAGTACTTTGGCCACCTCATGCAAAGAGCTGACTCATTGGAAAAGACTCTGATGGTGGGAGGGATTGGGGGCAGGAGGAGAAGGGGACGTCAGAGGATGAGATGGCTGGATGGTATCACTGACTCGATGGATGTGAGTCTGAGTGAACTCCAGGAGTTGGTGATGGACAGGGAGGCCTGGTATGCTGTGATTCATGGGGTCTCAAAGAGTCGGACACGACTGAGTGACTGATCTGATCTGATCTGAAGGTCACCATTCCTCCAGATCTAGAGAACACCTAGGGAAAAAGAAACCAGTGCTTTATATCTAGAGCCAAGAGGACCTGTGAGAACTGTGAACTGAAGGTCAAGGTGTCTGAGTTGTTTCTCGTCTTGTCCACTCATTAGCAAGGGGAGCCTGGGCAATCCTCCCTTCACCTCTCTGATCCTTACTTTGTTAAATAGGAAGAGTCAACTAAAATCTAGACGACTCTCTCAAACGTGGATGAAAAATGTTGTCTGCCATATCAGTAAATAAAGGATGTTACAGCCATCAAACTTTCAGCCACTGCAGCCACACAAACTGTGCACCAGGAGGGAATTCTGGAAGGAGAAAAACAGGATGCTGGCCCAGGATAGATAAGGGCCATATCAAAGAAATGATTTCAGTGAGTCCAGACTCTTGCATCTTCCCATACACAGAAAACTACTAAATTCATTAACTTGAGATGTCTGCTTTTCTTTCTTTCTAAGGCTGCGGTCTGCAACCAGGCATTGAATCCATACCCCCTGCAGTGGAAGTGCAGAGTCTTAACCACTGCACTGCCAGGGAAGTCCATGTTTTCCTTAAAAACATGACTAAGTCATCTTTAGTCACCTGGAGGTTTTGTTGCAAAAGCTCCTATATGTCCTGGCTTCCCAGGTGGTGCTAGTGGTAAAGAATCCCCCTGCCAATGCAGGCTAGACATAAGAGACGCGGGTTTGACCCCTGGGTCGGGAAGATACCCTGGAGGAGGGCGCAGCAACCCACTCCAGTATTCTAGCCTGGAGAATCCCATGGACAGAGGAGCCTGGAGGGCTGCAGTCCATGGGGTGGTACAGAGTCGGATGTGACAGAAGCAGCTTAATGCACGCATGCACACCCTGGCTTTTCTCTTACTTTTTCAGGCCAGCCCTTCAAAGATATCTGAGAGGATGTCTCTCAGCCATAAGTCCTCCATATATCTGTCTAATAAAACATAATTCTCAATTTTTAGGTTGTGCAATTTTTTCAGTTGGCACAACCGTGGCTGCAAATTAGCCTGTCCAAGGGTGTCTTCAAAAGCCTTAGGTCCAGGAGGAACCCCGGATTAATTAAACCAGAACCTCAGAGAATAGGATAGGTTAAGGCTTTGGTATTTTTGAAGCTCCCTAGGCTTCAAGCATAGCCCTGTTTAAGAACCACCTATCATCCTGATGATTTTAAGGTCAGAGGACTTTCAAGGCTAATATTCTAGTATTTTCAGGGAAACTCTGATTAACTCTAGGTAGGTTTATCTCCAGTTCCTTAGAAGAGTTAGTTTATGTCATTGAGAATCACACACAACAGGTGTAGTAGTTTCCAGGACCTGCCATAACCAAGCACCACAAACCAAGTGGCTTAGACCCCAGAAATATATCGTCTTACAGATCTGGGAGCTGAAGTCTGAGATTAAGGTGTTAATAGTGCTGTTAGCGGTTAGCAGTGCTCTTTCGGAAAGTGCGAGAATCTGTCCCCAGGCCTCTCCTTTTGCTTCTGGTGGTTTCCTGGAAATCGTCATCCTTCTTTGTCTGGCGGAAGCATCACGCCAAGCTCTGCCTCCCTCTTCATATGGCATTCCCCCTGGGTATGTTGTTGTCCAGTTAGCCGTGTCTGACTCTTTGCAACCCCATGGACTGCAGCACACCAGGCTTCCCTGTCCTTCACCATCTCCTGGAGTTTGCTCAAACTCATGTTCATTGAGTTGGTGATGTATCCAACCATCTCATCATCTGTCGTCCCCTTCTCCTGCTTTCAATCTTTCCCAGCATCAGGGTCTTTTCTGAGTTGGCTCTTCACATCAGGTGGCCAAAGTATTGGAGCTTCAGCTTCAGCAGAAGTCTTTGCAATGAATAGTCAGGGTTGATTTCCTTTAGAATTGACTGGTTTGATCTCCTTGCTGTATGTCTGTGTCCAAATTTCCCTTTTTATAAAGATGCCAGTCATCAGATTAAGAGTTCACCCCATTGGAGTATGACCACATCTTATCATCTACAGAGAGTCTGAAACTTACCCAGGTCCTTGACCTTCCCCAATCAATAGAAATTGACTAGAGGTCAGACAAGAAATTCAGGCAAGGCTTTGTTGGGGTCCATGCTGCAGTAGGCGTGAGTAAGAAAAAAACAGGTTTATTTACTCTATGAGGAGGGTGAGCTTGTTTCTTATCGGGGATGTGTCCAGGGCTCAGGCTGGAGGGGTGGCGCAGGTGGATCACCCACCCCTTAGGTGGTGGTGTGTACAGGGGGCATGTTCAGTACCCTGCTTTTGCTCCTGATTTTGCTCCAGGATCTTCAAAAGAGACATTTGGGTTTTTTCCGGTCTCTTTGTATCTTTTGTCCAGAATTTGTCCAACTGTGCATGCACACAGTTATTTTTAGTCTCACATAGTTTCTTTGTATTTTGTTATTTGAGGAGAGGTGTGTCCAGGTGTAAGCACTGCCGCACTGCAGCAGAGTTCCAGGTCCCAGGCTTGTCTCAGCTATTTCTAAATAAGGTCACAATCTGTTAAATACTAGAGGTTAGGACTTCAGTTTGTGAATTTTAGTGTGGGGTGGGGACACAACTGAATCCATTATACCAGTGCCTTGATTATGGCAGGTGACCTCTTGAAACCTCCATGGCTGCTTCCTAAGGAGGAACAACACAGCTCGCACAACACAACTCATTCTTACCCTCCCCCAGAGCTCCGACCCCAACCCTTGTCAGCTTGTTGGAATACACTACTCCCTGCCCGTCCCCTAGTGTCTCCTCCAATGATCCCTTGCCAACTACGGAGACCCTACCCCTTCATTCACCAGTTTAGGGATTTTCCTTTAAGTATCTGAGCCCTCCTGCCAACCACCTCTAGTTATTAAAATGCAGCTCAGGATGTCTCACTCTGGCTGTTACATTATCATTCCTCGTTAGAGACACCTCCAGGGCCTGAGACATTCCTGCACTGACTTTATAATTACAAAGTCAATTTCTAAACAGACATTTGCAAATAAGTCAATTTAAATACCGAGATTTGCAAACAATAATTAAGCAGTAGCTTCTTTTTTTTAATATCTCTATATATAATTAATGCCTGTGGGCTTTTCATTTTACCTTGCAACTGGGTAGTTTGCAATTGTTTGTTGAGCTAAAGTGTTCTCTGAAAGCAAATCAAAGCACTGGGGAGATTTTGGAAGCAATTGAAGAAAGGGTTTTTCCTCTTCCTTCATCTCTCCTTCACCTGATTGGTTGTACTTTCTGTCAGTTGGGAATATGATAGGGGAGGGGCTGGAGAAGAATCATTTTCTGCAGTAACAAGAGCAGCAACAACACGGGGTTCTGGTTCAGCAGCAGACTGACCAACATGGATTCACATACACAGTCAGGGAGTCTCCCCATGCCGGAAATCTCACCTCCCTCCAGTGTTTGCATCACCTACACAGAGAGAACTCTCCGTAGGTTGACAGTGCTTTTCCTGGCTTAAAAGATCTACTATGAATTCCCTTAAGATGATGCCCCGACCCTACCATTCATAGTCCTTCCCAATCACAATTTGTTCCTACTCTAGTTTTTGAAAACTTACTAGCTGCTAGGGAAAATACCAAGTGAGAAGGACATACTAAAAAACAAGACGGTCTATTTTAAGGTCTAGTAGGGAGAGAAATCCTGAAAAAAATTATTTTATGATAAATGTTACAAAAAGGGAAGTAAGAGGAAAGTGAGGTTGGTCCAGAGACTTATGCATGTCCTTTTAAAAAGGTGATATTTAAGCTGAAATCTCAAGGATGACTTGACATTAACAAGGTAAAGACTGAGGTCAAAGGGCTATTCCTGGTAGAGAAAAAAGCCTGTTAGAATTCATAAAGATGAGAGAACAAAAACCTGCTTGAGAGATGAAAACTGGGCCCGTTGTTGTTGCTCAGTCACCAAGTCCTGTCCAACTCTTTGTGACCCCGTGGACTGCAGCATGCCAGGCCTCTCTGTCCTCCACTGTCTCCCAGAGTTTGCTCAAATTCATGTCCATTGAGTCAGTGTTCGTATCTAGTCATCTCATCCTCTGCTGCTCCCTTCTCCTTCTGCCTTCAATCTTCCCCAGCATCAGGGTCTTTTCCAATGAGTCAGCTCTTCGCATCAGGTGGCCAAAGTACTGGAGCTTCAGCTTCACCAACAGTCTTTCCAATGAATAGTCAGGGTTGATTTCCTTTAGGATTGACTGGTTTGATCTCCTCGCAGTTCAAGGGACTCTCAAGAGTCTTCTCCAGCACCACAGTTCGAAAGCATCATTATTTAGCACTCGGCCTTCTTTATGGTCCGACTCTCACATCGGTACAACGACTACTGGAAAAACCATAACTTTGACTGTATGGACCTTTGACCAGCAAAGTAAGGGAAGGCTAGGAAATGAGGTGTAAGATAGAGACAGATAATCATGGACTAGAACCTTGGAGTCCTTGTAGGCCAGGAAGAAATTTGAACTTTGTCCAAAGGATGACAGGGAGCCATGGAAGAGTTTCAGGAACTGATGTGACTAGTTCAGCTTCTACTGTCAAAGCTGTGTCCTCAAGTCATACTAAACAAGTCCTCCAGGATAGGGAGAGAATCCAGAAACTCTTAAGTCCGTCTCCCCAAGCTTTCTTCCAATGAAGATATTCTCTGTAATATTTCCAACCTGGTTAAATACATCAACATTCTGAGTTCTCATTCAGAAGTCACAGGCTCTTTGAAATGTCTTTAACTCCACAAATGTCTTTAATCCCATTGCCCTATAAGAATGGATTGCCCTCTAATCAGTGCTTTCAAAACATTTTGTTCAACTCTCTAATTTAACATATACTGAGCATATTTATATATGCGTATAATAATGCAACTCTGAGGACACATAAATGTGCAACTCTCTAGTTCAGCTTATCATATGCATATTAGTGGCAAAACCACCCATTATTTTCAAGTTGGTGTAGATATACAATATTCAACAAGGTGTTAGCAAACAGCAAACAGTTATTTTTTATGGTTTATTAATATCATCATCAAATGTGGTGCTGTAGAAGACGTGTGGTGCTGGAGAACACTCTCAAGAGTCCCTTGAACTGTATGGAGATCAACAGATAAAACCACAAGCATTTTTCAGTAAGAGTTCCCATAGGTGCTGAGGCAGGGGCTGGGATGTTTTGCCTTCAGAATGTCCTCAAGCACAACCATAGTTTCTCTTAGTCTTTTGGCAACCCCATTTAGTTCATTGCAAAAAAAGTTTTGTAAAGCTTTCCCTCAGATAGAATGAGGCTGACTGAGGTCAGCATTCCCCAGAAGAGAGATTGAGATTCAAGACTCCACAATTAATTCATAATGAGTCAAGTCACTGACAGCTCTTATCAAGGTGCTAACATTTTCAGCTTAAAACACAGGCAGGGAAACCCCAGATCAGATCAGATCAGATCAGTCGCTCAGGCGTGTCCGACTCTTTGCGACCCCATGAACCGCAGCACGCCAGGCCTCCCTGTCCATTACCAGCTCCCGGAGGTCACCCAGACTCACACCCATCAAGTCAGTGATGCCATCCAGCCATCTCATCCTCTGTCGTCCCCTTCTCCTCCTGCCCTTAATCCCTCCCAGCATCAGAGTCTTCTCCAATGAGTCAACTCTTCGCATGAGGTGGCCAAAATACTGGAGTTTCAGCTTTAGCATCATTCCTTCCAAAGAAATTCCAGGATTGATCTCCTTCAGAATGGACTGGTTGGATCTTCTTGCAGTCCAAGGGACTCTCAAGAGTCTTCTCCAACACCACAGTTCAAAAGCATCAATTCTTCGGCGCTCAGCCTTCTTCACAGTCCAGCTCTCACATCCATACATGACCACAGGAAGGACCATAGCCTTGACTAGGCGAACCTTTGTTGGCAAAGTAATGTCTCTGCTTTTGAATATGCTATCTAGGTTGGTCATAACTTTCCTTCCAAGGAGTAAGCGTCTTTTAATTTCATGGCTGCAGTCACCATCTGCAGTGATTTTGGAGCCCAGAAAAACAAAGTCTGACACTGTTTCCACTGTTTCCCCATCTATTTCCCATGTAGTGATGGGACCAGATGCCATGATTTTCATTTTCTGAATGTTGAGCTTTAAGCCAACCTTTTCACTCTCCACTTTCACTTTCATCAAGAGGCTTTTTAGTTCCTCTTCACTTTCTGCCATAAGAGTGATGTCATCTGCATATCTGAGGTTATTGATATTTATTTCTCCCAGCAATCTTGATTCCAACTTGTGTTTCTTCCAGTCCAGCGTTTCTCATGATGTACTCTGCATATAAGTTAAATAAACATGGTGACAGTATGCAGCCTTGACGTACTCCTTTTCCTATTTGGAACCAGTCTGTTGTTCCATGACCAGTTCTAACTGTTGCTTCCTGACCTGCATACAGATTTCTTAAGAGGCAGAACAGGTGGTCTGGTATTCCCATCTCTTTCAGAATTTTCCATAGTTTATTGTGATCTACACAGTAAAAGGCTTTGGCATAGTCAATAAGGCAGAAATAAATGTTTTTCTGGAACTCTCTTGCTTTTTCCATGATCCAGCGGATGTTGGCAATTTGATCTCTGGTTCCTCTGCCTTTTCTAAAACCAGCTTGAACATTAGGAAGTTCACGGTTCACATATTGCTGAAGCCTGGCTTGGAGAATTTTGAGCATTACTTTACTAGCATGTGAGATGAGTGCAATTGTTCGGTAGTTTGAGCATTCTTTGGCATTGCCTTTCTTTGGGATTGGGATGAAAACTGACCTTTTCCAATCTTGTGGCCACTGCTGAGTTTTCCAAATTTGCTGGCATATTGAGTGCAGCACTTTCACAGCATCATCTTTCAGGATTTGGAATAGTTCCACTGGAATTCCATCACCTCCACTAGCTTTGTTCGTAGTGATGCTTTCTAAGGCCCATTTGACTTCACATTCCAAGATGTCTGGCTCTAGGTCAGTAATCACACCATCACGATTATCTGGGTCTTGAAGCTCTTTTTTGTACAGTTCTTCTGTGTATTCTTGCCACCTCTTCTTAATATCTTCTGCTTCTGTTAGGTCCATACCATTTCTGTCCTTTATCCAGCCCATCTTTGCATGAAATGTTCCTTTGGTATCTCTGATTTTCTTGAAGAGATCCCTAGTCTTTCCCAGTCTGTTGTTTTCCTCTATTTCTTTGCATTGATCACTGAAGAAGGCTTTCTTATCTCTTCTTGCTATTCTTTGGAACTCTGCATTTAGATGTTTATATCTTTCCTTTTCTCCTTTGCTTTTCGCTTCTCTTCTTTTCACAGCTATTTGCAAGGCCTCCCCAGACAGCCATTTTGCTTTTTTGCATTTCTTTTCCATGGGGATGGTCTTGATCCCTGTCTCCTGTACAATGTCACGAACCTCATTCCATAGTTCATCAGGCACTCTATCTATCAGATCTAGGCTCTTAAATCTATTTCTCACTTCCACTGTATAATCATAAGAGATTTGATTTAGATCATACCTGAATGGTCTAGTAGTTTTCCCTACTTTCTTCAATTTCAGTCTGAATTCACAGACCCATAGAACCCTGTTTCATCCTCTGTCTCAGAGATAAATGTCTCTCTCTTTTCCCAGGTTCATTCTTTTTTTAAGAGGAAAGTTATAAAATTGAATTAATAAATAACTTGAATGGAGAGAGACGCTGTGCTCTTAAATGGGAAACCTTTTATATTAAAAATATATTAATCATTCTTTAATTAAAATTTTATTTTATATTGGCATATAGCCAATTAACAATGTTTTGACAGCTTCAGATGTACAGTGAAGGGACTCAGTCATACATACACATGTATCCATTATCCCCCAAATTCCTGTCCCATCCAGGCTGGCACATAACACAGAGCAGAGTTCCATGTGCTACACAGTAGGTCCTTGTCTCTAATCCATTTGAAATGTAACAGTGTGCATTCTTAGAAAATCAGGTCCAATTCAGGCTCAGGGTATGGGCCCTAGGGAAAGTCAGCTCTGCTCCAGCAAGTGCAGTGCCAGCCTCGGGAAATGAAGGGTCTGACCTGCAGGGCGCTTTCCTCCTCCTCCTTGATTCAGTCCCTTCCTCCTTCCTCCTTCCCTTCCATCCTTTCTAGATGCAACTATGTGGAGCACTCAATTATTTGTGATTAAGGTCACTCTGAAGTTCAATTTGTAGCCTGAGTAAACGAAAACCTACCAAACTTGTTCCTATCCCATATTAGTTAAATCAGAATATTTGAGGGTAGGCACAGGCCTTGGCTTTTTTTTTTTTTTTTAAACGATTATACATATCTTGAGGTGACTCAGTGATCAGAATGAGTCCAGATCACCGTTCAGTGAAAATGAACTTTACTCTGATTCAAGCTCCTCTGCTATCTACAATAACTCAAGCTGAGAATCCAAGGAGGACTGAAGACAGACGGAAGATTTAACTGGTGACCTCTTGTCTTATCAGCCATTCCCAGACTGAAGGACGTGCTCGAGACAATGAGGGGAGAAGGGGGGCAGCATTCCAGTCTCCCATCATTCTGGCCAGTTTTGAATCAGTCTTCCTACATCTGAGCAAGCACACACTTCTGTAAGAATCCTATCGCCGTATTTTCAGTCCCTTCCTCTCTCCTTTACTCACTCTTTTCTGTCTTCCTTTCTGGTTTCTTGTCACTGTGCTCATAGAGCCCAAAGGCACCAGAATGGGGACAGAATCATTATGTTGGTGGTCATTTTTGACAATGGGAGACTCCATTTTTCTGCATCTCTTTCACTCTAAATTTAGTTGAGTGTATCAGACAGGATTATGTCTCCCTTCCAACACTAAAATTTTATATTATGCTATTTTATATTTTGTGATTTTCTATTTTTTCTACTTCCTACTCCTTCACTGCCTCTCTCTGGATAAGCTTTTGAAAATTGAAATTTCAATAAACAGAGGATACTCATTTCAGGCCCCTTTGTAGTCGAACTTTAAATATTCACAACAAAGCAGAAAATTATGGTATAAGAATGTCAACACTCATAGCTAAATGGAAATATACCATTTTATTTACTGATATTTCATTTATATCACCTTCCCTGTTGGGTGTGGACTTCAATTTTTCTATCCCTGCAAACTCCTCTCACCTTCATCAACCAGCTCAGATTTCCCTTACATCATGAACATTTCTTTAATCACTCAAGCCTTTTTTTAACTTTCTTTCCTTTGACCAACTGCATCACTTACAATCAAACCTTAAAATGTAACATCTTAAGTACAGTCCCTTAAAAGAAATGGAGTGGCCATCATAGTAAATAAGAGTCCAAAATGCAGTACTTGGATGCAATCTCAAAAACAACAGAATGATCTCTGTTCATTTACAAGGCCAGCCATTCAATATCACAGTAATCCAAATCTATACCCCAACCAGTAATGCTGAAGAACCTGAAGGTGAATGATTTTATGAAGACTGACAAGACCTTCTAGAACTAACACCCAAAAAAGATGTCCTTTTCACTATAGGGGACTGGAATGCAAAAGTAGGAAGTCAAGAAACACCTGGAGTAACAGGCAAATATGGCCTTGGAGTACAGAATGAAGCAGGGCAAAGGCTAATAAGAGTTTTGCCAAGAGAACGCACTGGTCATAGCAAACACCCTCCTACAACACAAGAGAAGACTCTACATATGGACATCACCAGGTGGTCAACACTGAAATCAGATTGATTATATTTTTTTGCAACCAAAGATGGAGAAGCTCTATACAGTTAGCAAAAACAAGACTGGGAGCTGACTGTAGCTCAGATCATGAACTCCTTATTGTCAAATTCAGACTTAAATTGAAGAAAGTAGGGAAACCCACTAGACCATTCAGGTATGACCTAAATCAAATTCCTTATGATTATACAATAGATAGAGAAGGCAATGGCACCCCACTCCAGTACTCTTGCCTGGAAAATTCCATGGATGGAGGAGCCTGGTAGGCTGTGGTCCATGGGGTCACTAAGAGTCGGACACGACTGAGCGACTTCGCTTTCACTTTTTACTTTCATGCATTGGAGAAGGAAATGGCAACCCACTCCAGTGTTCTTGCCTGGAGAATCCCAGGGACAGGGGAGCCTGGTGGCTGCCATCTCTGGGGTCACACAGAGTCGGACACGACTGAAGTGACTTAGCATAGCATAGCATACAGTAGAAGGGAAAAATAGATTTAAGGGACTAGATCTGATAGAGTGCCTGATATATTATGGGTGGAGGTTCGTGACATTGTACAGGAGACAGGGATCAAGATCATCCTCCCAAAAAAAGAAATGGAAGAAAACAAAATGGCTGTCTAAAGAGGTCTTACAAATAGCTGTGAAAAGCAAAGGAGAAAAGGAAAGATATACCAATTTGAATGTAGAGGTCAAAAGAATATAAAGAGAGATAAGAAAGATTTCCTCAGTGACCAGCCCAAAGAAATAGAGGAAAACAATAGAATGGAAAGACTAGAGATGTTTTCAAGAAAATCAGAGATACCAAGGGAATATTTCATGCAAATATGGGTTCAATAAAGGACAGAAATGGTATGGACCTAACAGAAGCAGCAGATATTAAGAAGAGGTGGTAAAAATACACAGAAGAACCGTAAATAATAATAATAATCCCAGATAATCACATGGTGTGATCATTCACCTAGAGCCAGACATCCTGGAATGTGAAGTCAAGTGGGTTTTAGGAAGTGTCACTGCGAACAAAGCTAGTGGAAGTGATGGAATCCCAGTTGAGCTATTTCAATTTGTAAAAGATGTTGCTGTGAAAGTGCTGCACTCAATATGCCAGCAAATTTGGAAAACTCAGCAGTGGCCATGGGACTGGAAAAGGTCGGTTTTCATTCCAATCCCAAAGAAAGGCAAGGCCAAAGAATGCTCAAACTACCGAACAATTGCATTCATCTCACACACTAGTAAAGTAATGCTCAAAATTCTCCAAGACAGGCTTCAACAATATGTGAACCATGAACTTCCAGATGTTCAAGCTGATTTTAGAAAAGGCAGAGGAACCAGAGATCATATTGCCAACATCCACTGGATCATCGAAAAAGCAAGAGAGTTCCAGAAAACATTTATTTCTGCTTTATTGACTATGCCAAAGCCTTTGACTGTGTGGATCACAACAAACTGTGGAAAATTCTTAGAGATAGGAATATCAGACCATCTGACCTGCCTTCTGAGAAATCTGTATTCAGGTCAGGAAGCAACAATTAGAACTGGACATGGACAACAGACTGGTTCCAAAAAGGAAAAGGAATATGTCTAGGCTGTATATTGTTACTGTGTTTATTTAACTTATATGCAGAGTACATCATGAGAAACGCTGGGCTGGATTAACTGCAAGCTGGAATCAAGATTGCTGGGAGAAATACCAGTAACATCAGATATGCAGATGATACCACCCTTATGGCAGAAAGCAAAGAAGAACTCTTGATGAAAGTGAAAGAGGAGCATGAAAAACTTGGCTTAAAACTCAACATTCAGAAAACTAAGAGCATGGCATCCGGTTCCATCACTTCATGGGAAATAGATGGAGAAACAGTGGAAACAGACTTTAGTTTCTTGGGCTCCAAAATCACTGCAGATGGTGACTGAAGCCATGAAATTAAAAGATGCTTACTCCTTGGAAGAAAAGCTATAATCAACTTATACAGTATTAAATATTAGACAATATTAAACCTAGACAATATTAAAAAGCAGAGATATTACTTTGCCAACAAAGGTCCACCTAGTCAAAGCTATGGTTTTTCCAGTAGTCATGTATGGGTGTGAGAGTTGGACTATAAAGAAAGCTGAGCACTGAAGAACTGACGCTTTTGAACTGTGGTGTTGGAGAAGACTCTTGAGAGTCCCTTGGACTGCAAGGAGATCCAACCAGTCCATCCTAAAGATCAGTCCTGAATATTCATTGGAAGGACTGATGCTGAAGCTGAAACTTCAATACTTTGGACACCTGATGCGAAGAGCTGACTCATTTGAAAAGACCCTGATGCTGGGAAAGATTGAAGGCGGGAGAAGAAGGGGACAACAGAGGACGAGATGGCTGGATGGCATCACTGACTCTATGGGCGTGAGTTTGAGTGAACTCTGGGAGTTGGTGATGGACAGGGACACCTCTTGTGCTGCAGTCCTTGGCGTTGCAAAAGTCAGACACAACAGAGCGACTGAACTGAACTGCACTGATCACTTTGCTTGGTGGTGTGTGTTTGTGACACTAAGCGTTCTGAATGTTCATTATGCTATAAGATGGCTGGACAATAGGAGCTTTCTTCTTTTCTTCTGTTTTAACTTTTCAAAGAACAAGTTTAAGCTGCAATGTGCACTTGAGATAGAATTCAAGACTACTACAAGTTTTTCAATTTAGAAATAATCTATTTCAAGCTGCATGATTACACAAGAAATAAGTCTCAAAGAGGAAAAATGACTTCAAGTGTGTTAATGGTTGAGTCTAACTAAAAGCAAGGTCCCCTCCATCCATTTCATTTTCTATATTATTTATTGTTTGGTTTATTTCTCCAATACCCGCTACTGCTGCCGCTAAGTCACTTCAGTCGTGTCCGACTCTGTGTAACCTCATAGATGGCATGCCCCAAACCCTCAAAAGTACTGGTCACTTAACTTATTATACTTCTACTTTTGTACTTTCAAAGAGGTATATCTCATTAAGATATACTCCTGATACCCTTTAATAAGTCAGTTTTAAATTAACATGTTAGTTTATTGGTCCCCATAGATATCTCCTTTGTTATAGAGGCAATACTTGTATAATAAAACCCTTTCACCTTAGATTCTAAAGATCTGGCTTCAGTTCTCTGCTTGTAGAAGTTTAGACACATTACTTCTCTGAACCTTACACTTCCTCACCCATAAAACAGAGCACAGATATCCTTATTTAATAAAATACCACAAAGTTTGGATGAGATAATGTTCACCCTTTGTTAACTGTGATGAGCCACAGAAATATCAGATATGGTTCTTTCCACTGTTATTAATGAATAGCAATAAAGTACAGAAATATGTATACCAGTTATGGAAGCAGCACCTTAATTTTGCTTCTTGAGATGTTACTAAGTGGGCTAGAAGCTATCATCAATATTGGAGACAATTACATACACCTCCTTGCTTCTCCTTGTGTGTGTGCGAGACTCATAACTTAAAACACTTGCTGCTATTCAGCACAAAAACAAATAGCAAAGCAACTCTGGCTGTGATGTATTTCAACGGCGTAAGTTAGACTTGCCACCATTCTATTAAATTATGAATATCTATCACTTGATGTAGTCAGTGCTTTTATTTGGAATGAGGAAGGAGGGCAGCAAAGAGGTTGGGGTTGGTGAAGGAAAAAACACAGGAAGATGCAGTTGCTATAGCGATTAACAATGGGTATCCTTCGAACAGAGTTTAGGGATGCTGATGCAGCTAAAACAAATGTTTGTGTTTGGCCACGGTGGAGACGGTGACGGATTATGGAGCCTTGGCCTTGAGCCTTGATGTAATCCAATTCTAAATAAATCATAAATCTAAGTGCAGACTGGTAAGGCGGGAGGAATACCAATTGAGTCCAAGCAGCAGCAAACGGGTAGTGGTGGCCAGGACTGATTATGGGGCGTGAAGCAGGGAGGGGTAACTGGGAGGAGGACAGTGGCCAGCCTGCAAGGATGTAATTCTTTGCCTTCCAACCTCGGTCAACCCCTGCCTGGGCTGCCAGACCTCAGTAATACGAACAAGAGACCATTGCTGAATTAGCCACAAGTCCGGGCATTCTGCTGCCTCCTAAATTTTCTTGGAGGGACAGGAATTTTTTATCATGAAAGATGATGAATTGCTAATTTGGGGGCTAGTTTCATGAGTCCCTTACTTGGAGCCAAAGGTCAGCCTGAGAATTTCTCACAAGCCTAAAGTATGCTTGGAGCTAAGATGCTGCAGTTAAGGCCCTTGGATATGGAAGAACCATTTACTGATAATTGTGTGAATGGGGTTACAGGAAAAAAGACAACTGTTAATAGAATGTTGACACCATTTGTCATTTTCTGTTTCCTAAGAGAAAAAGGCAGTGAGTAAAGGGTGAAATGGAGAACCCACATTCTAGCTTTAGAGGTGCTGCAATGAGAGAGCTACTTTTAGGAAAAAAGGCATCTAGAAGGGCCTGTGCAGAGACTGAGAGCAAGATGAGTCCTTATAGGCTGGGTGAGTGTGAAAGGAGAATTTTAGCGAGTCTGGAGAGAGGAGGGGATGGTTAACAGTTGTTGGGAAAGTTAAAGATTTGAGATTTATGGAATGGCTGAAACTTATTTGGTTTAGTGTTTTGGAAGACCCATCTGGGATTTGGGATAACAAGTGCAATATTCAGATTCAACTCAGATTAAGTCATCACCCTGCAACTGAGCCAAGAATGCATTTTCCTTGCGGCTGCCAAATTAATGGACCCGTGGCACATGGAGTAGATATGGACCCATGTGCATACCAATGGTCCAGAGGATGCTTCCTCATTGCCAGATACTTCAGACTCTTCTGTGAGGTCAGAATTATGGTATATGGTCAAGATAATTTCAAAGTAAATGTTCACTAAACTGAGGAAGTCTAAAGGACAGTACTGGGGAGCAGAAAATGCAAAGACAGAGTAAGACATGGGTAAGTCAGGGTGAGAGATTTATTGGGGAATAAATGTCTATGAAGGATAAAGGGGAGTGGACAGGGAGAGCCTTCAGATTGAGGTGCAGGTATGGAACCAGGGAAGGAGGAGAGGCAGGAAGGAAGGTTGTGTATGAATAGTCTCAGACTTCAGCTCTTTCAGGAGGGCCCAAACCACCCATTAAAGGAGTCCTGCATCTCACAGGAGTGTGCCAGCATTTGTGTGGTCATTGTGTACAGCCATTGACTGGGAGCATCCCGTGGAAAATGTGTCCTCCATGGTGATGAATCCAGTAGAACGATGCCTGAGACCAGCTGTCAATTAGGTTCCCCACTGCTAGAGATCCAAGCCACACATTTGCATGGCCACCGCAGTGAATTTTAAGTTTAGATATACTTATTGTTTTAACGTGGCTCCAGTGAACATTCAATATCTTAAAAAATTATGGACTTGTTTTCAAAAGGGAGAGGTAGTCAATAGTCTACATAATGGACTAACTCAAGCCTTTTTTTTTTTTTTTCTGGGCCAAATCTTTGAAGACAAAGTCCTTGAAAATTAAGCTCCAGCTCTGGGGTATCCCATCAAGCACACTTTGGAACCAATATTACAAGCTACAGTATAGCAGCATTTTATGTGTATTTGAATTCTGCAAATTAGAAATACCATCACATAAAATATCAATAAGTTTCACTTTATGCACAAAATTTAACATTACATGAGTTGCTCAAATTAAAAACAATCCATCAAGAATTTCATAATTTCCAAGTTGGCTTAGTGAGTTATAACTGTGCCTTTGATAGGGCCACCGAGCACCATGACTTTTGCTGTGAAACAGGGAGACACGACACCCTTTAATCATGACCTGACATCTTTAATTATGTGGTGTTTTAAAGTTATGGCACTTGTACAAAAAAAAATGAGTCTTCTTTTACTCCACACAAATTAACAATGTGCAGGGATAACTATAATATCCCTGTGAGAAGAAAAACCAAACAAATGAAACACTGAGTTTTAGATAAAACTTGCAGTGAACCAAGAGCTGGAGGAAGGAAGAGAGAGGCTGGCAACTGAGTGAGTCTACAGGGCCTAGATTAAGATTCATTTATGCACTCTAGACAATCTATTTTTGCAGTGGACTGACTGACTGAGCCTCCTAAACAGAGGAAAGAGGGACTGGGATGTTTGTGTCTGGTGGATAGCTGCACATTGTGAGGAAAGAAAGTTATGAGCTGCATAAACTTCTGAACTGGAGGGACCTCTGCAGTTGGTAATTGGGCAGCAGCTGGAGGAGGCGGCTTAGAGGATCAGAACCTCCTAGATCAGCTCAGTACTGTACCAATTTACAGCCAAGAGTTACAAAACTATTTCAGACTTCACCCCATATATGAGATGTCTGAATTCTTCCTGTTAGTAAAGCTAATTAGAGAAGAGGAAAAGGAAACAAAAATTAAAAAAAGGTGGTTATGAGGTCTCTCTGGGAGCAAATCAAGTAGCAGAACTCAGACAAATTCCAGACAATGTAGAAGAATCTGTAGGTGCTATGATCTCCTGATTTTGAATCCTCAAAATGTGACCCAAGTAGGTGTGGATACACGGTTTTAGCCTCATCAAGTGATATTTCAAAGATTGCCAGAAGCTCCATCTTATGAATCACTCCCAATATATAAAATTGGCCCCAGTGGAGAATGTTTCTTGGCAGACTACAGATCCAAGCATGGGCGGGGAAAACGTCAAGGATAAACTGGAAATGCAAAGAAACATCAGGTGAGCCACGGTAACTAGGGACAAAACCTTTAGATGCTCCATCTTCCTTTCTCTCAGGACAAGTGGAACCAGGATTGAGAGAGGACTTAATCAAAGAGGCAACATGGTTGCTCCCCTGGACTGATTTATGTTACCTACACATCACTTAGTTAGACATGACTTTAATGGATACAGACAGTGTTTATCCCTTAGAAGATCTCATTGAACCCTGTAGGGGAATGAGAAGAAAGGTCAGGAAGAAGAGAGTTCAGGCTGTGGATGAGAAGGTGGACCTACAGTGGCACAAGTAGACATATTCCTTTTTTTCAGGGGAGGTTCTCTACTATTTCACTGAAGTCTTATAATAAGATGTGAGTATTCAGAGACCGGGGCTTCCCGGCTGGTGCCAGTGGTAAAGAACCTGCCTGCAATGCAGGAGACACAAGAGACACAGGTTCAATCCTGAGATCAAGAAGATTCCCTGGAAAATGGCATGGTAACCCACTCCAGTATTCTTGCCTGGGAAATCCCATGGACAGAGGAGCCTGGTTGGCTGCAGGACACACACACACACACACACACACACACACACACACACACACACACACACACACACACACACACACACACACACACACACACACTCCTTATTTCCTGCCTGTGATGACAGTGATACTCAGGGTTAACGGGTGAAATGAAGAACTAGAGGAAAAAGAAAGATTCACTTGTTTAAATAGGAAGGGCAGAAAAATATTCTTAGGATTAAATGACGGATCCATAAAAGAGGGGAAAAGTTCAGCATGGGTTAAATGTTAAATAGTCTGGGGCTTTTGAAGACAGAAAATATTTAGGGAGTAGCAGTTACTCATTTTAAGTGTAAGAAACATGCATTAAGAAAAATGACTTTTAGGAGTTTCTTTTTCTCTTAGTATTCTTGGTATCTTTTTAAAACATAAAGACAGGCTTTTAAATTTTTAAATATTTGTTTCTACGAAATTAGAGTTTCTTCTGAATAGAACACTGTGCTGAGGCACGCTCTGGAATGTTCTAGTTTATCTTGGTTATGCTGGCATAGTGTATAGTTAAGCATCTACCTTTTTTTTCCAATGAGAATTTTATTAAAGTATAAATTATCCAAACTCCATTCTTAACTGGAAAATGTTCGCTCTAAATCAAGGGGAAGTCGAAATATTGGAGAAGCAAATCAGTTGTATAAAGACTTAGAAACGGAATTGAAATGGAAATCACAGGGGTTAACAGGGATTTAAATCAGAGCCTCAGAATTGGAAAGGGCATTGTAAAATCATTTAGTTCAACGTCCTAGCCAGTCAGAATTTGCTTATGCAATGAACATGACAGATGGCCACCTAGCCTTTGCTGGAACCCTTCCAATGGTGCAGCATGTCCACCAGGGCGGACATGATGGGCAACTGTTATCATTATAATGTTTCTTGTATTTAACCCAAATCTACTCTCAGTGACTCATCATTATTGGTATTTGTTCTACTCTCTGGGTACAATAGAATGTGGCTGAGAAGAGAGGTCTGACCATTTATTGCCTGCTGACTTAAGGCAAAATTTTAACATGAATAAGAATAAATTCCTATACTTACAAATACAATAGATGTGATAACTCCTAAATCATAGGTTTGAGTAATAATGTGATAATGTGCAGGGTAGATTCAACATAGTAAATACATTACACGTTCCTTAAAAAATCTATAGAAATAAAAAAGCCCTATATCAATGTTACTAAAAACAGTGTTATCAAAAAGTCAAAGTTTATGTCACAGGGGTCCAAGCTAGTTCTTTCCTATCAAAATGCATCTTTCCAGCTTTATGTTGTGTCAAACAATGAATCTTTATTTGGAATGAGTCTCTGACTTTCTTAATTCTGAGTGTAGCTGTCTATGTCCTTGATCTAATGATCTGACTCTGACCACTTGAGTTCCTATGCCTTCTCTCTGTTTTGTATAATCTAACACTCCAGTTCTAATCACTGTGCATCTACTCACCTCTGGTAAATGGACAACACCTTTCTGCTTTAACTTTGTGCCTGGGTGGAGCGTGAACCATCACAATTCTAGGGTACCAGTGAGAAGGACTGAACTTCTCAATTCAATTTTTAAAATTAATTTGTATTAGAATATATTTGCTTTATGGTCAAAACTATGGTTTTCCCAGTAGTCATGTATGAATGTGAGAGCTGGACTATAAAGAAGGCGGTGCTAAGTTGCTTCAGTTGTGTCCAACCCTTTAGACTCCATGGGCTGCAGCCTGCTCCTCTGTCCATGGAATTCTCTAGGCAAGAATACTGGAGGGGATTGCCATTTCCTTCTCCAGGGGATCTTCCTGACTGAGGGATCAAAGCCACCTCTCTTAAGTCTCCTGCACTGGCAGGCAGGTTCTTTACCACTAGTGCCACGTGGGCAGCCCAAAGAAGGCTGAGCACCAAACAACTGATGCTTTCAAATTATGGCACTGGAGAGGACTCTTGGGAGTCCCTTGGACATCAAGGAGATCAAACCAGTCAATTCGAAAGGAAATCAGTCCTGAATATTCATTGGAAGGACTGATGCTGAAGTTCTAATACTTTGGCCACCTGATGCAAAGAACTGATTCATTAGAGAAGATCCTGATGCTGGGAAAGACTGCAGGCAGGAGAACAAGGGAGTGACAGAGGGTGAGATGGTTAGGTAGCATCATCAACTCAATGGACATAAATCTGAGCAAACTCCAGGAGACTGTGAAGGACAGAGGAACCTGGTGCACTATAGCCTATGGGGTCTCACACACACACTTACTGACTGAAAAACAACACAGTTGCCTTATAGTGCTGTGTTAGTTTCTACTGCAGAGCAAAGTGAGTCAGCTATGTGTATACATGTATCCCTTCTTTTTCACTTTCCCTTCCCATTTAAGTCACCACAGAGCAATGCCTAGAGTTCCTTGGGCTGTACAGTCAATTCTAATCTATTTTATACATAGTACTAATATGTATATATGTCAATCCCCATCTCCCAGTTAATTATATCCCCCCTTTCCCCCTTGATTGTCCATATGTTTGTTCTCTACATCTGTGTCTCTATTTCTGCTTTGCAAATAATATTCTCTATAGCATTTTTCTAGATTCCAAGCTAAGTGGTATTATGCCATATTTGTTTTTCTCTTTCTGATTTACTTCACTCAGTATGACAATCTCTAGGTCCATCCATGTCTCTGCAAATGGCATTATTTCATTCATATTATGGCTGAGTAATATTCCATTGTATATATGCACCCTCTTCCAACAACACAAGAGAAGACTCTATACATGGACATCACCAGATGGTCAACAACGAAATCAGATCGATTATATTCTTTGCAGCCAAAGATGGAGAAGCTCTGTACAGTCAGCAAAAACAAGACCAGAAGCTGACTGCGGCTCAGACCATGAACTCCTTATTGCCAAATTCAGACTAAAATTGAAGAAAGTAGGGAAAACCACTAGACCATTCAGGTATGACCTAAATCAAATCCCTTATAACTATACAGTGTAAGTGATAAATAGATTTAAGGGCCTAGATCTGATAGATAGAGTGCCTGATGAACTATGGATTGAGGTTCGTGACATTGTACAGGAGACAGGGAACAAGACCATCCCCATGGAAAAGAAATGCAAAAAAGCAAAATGGCTGTCTGGGGAGGCCTTACAAATAGCTGTGAAAAGAAGAGAAGAAATAAGCAAAGGAGAAAAGGAAAGATATAAACATCTGAATGCAGAGTTCCAAAGAATAGCAAGAAGAGATAAGAAAGCCTTCTTCAGTGATCAATGCAAAGAAATAGAGGAAAACAACAGACTGGGAAAGACTAGGGATCTCTTCAAGAAAATCAGAGATACCAAAGGAACATTTCATGCAAAGATGGACTCGATAAAGGACAGAAATGGTATGGATCTAACAGAAGCAGAAGATATTAAGAAGAGGTGGCAAGAATACACAGAAGAACTGTACAAAAAAGATCTTCATAACCCAGATAATCAGGATGGTGTGATCACTGACCTAGAGCCAGACATCTTGGGATGTGAAGTCAAGTGGGCCTTAGACAGCATCACTACAAACAAAGCTAGTGGAGGTGATGGAATTCCAGTGGAGCTATTCCAAATCCTGAAAGATGATGCTGTGAAAGTGCTGCACTCAATATGCCAGCAAATTTGGAAAACTCAGCAGTGGCCACAGGATTGGAAAAGGTCAGTTTGCATTCCAATCTCAAAGAAAGGCAATGCCAAAGAATGCTCAAACTACCGCACAATTGCACTCATCTCACACGCTAGGAAAGTAATGCGCAAAATTCTCCAAGCCAGGCTTCAGCAATATGTGAACCGTGAACTTCCTGATGTTCAAGCTGGTTTTAGAAAAGGCAGAGGAACCAGAGATCAAAGTGCCAACATCCGCTGGATCATGGAAAAAGCAAGAGAGTTCCAGAAAAACATCTATTTCTGCTTTATTGACTATGCCAAAGCCTTTGACTATGTGGGTCACAATAAACTGTGGAAAATTCTGAAAGAGATGGGAATACCAGACCATCTGACCTGCCTCTTGAGAAATCTGTATGAAGTTCAGGAAGCAACAGTTAGAACTGGACATGGAACAACAGACTGGTTCCAAATAGGAAGAGGAGTACGTCAAGGCTGTATATTGTCACCCTGCTTGTTTAACTTATATGCAGAGTACATCATGAGAAATGCTGGACTGGAAGAAACACAAGTTGGAATCAAGATTGCTGGGAGAAATATCAATAACCTCAGATATGCCTATGACACCACCCTTATGGCAGAAAGTGAAGAGGAACTCAAAAGCCTCTTGATGAAGGTGAAAGTGGAGAGTGAAAAAGTTGGCTTAAAGCTCAAAATTCAGAAAATGAAGATCATGGCATCCAGTCCCATCACTTCATGGGAAATAGATGGGGAAACAGTGGAAACAGTGTCAGACTTTGTTTTTCTGGGCTCCAAAATCACTGCAGATGGTGACTGCAGCCATGAAATTAAAAGACGCTTACTCCTTGGAAGGAAAGTTATGACCAACCTAGATAGCATATTCAAAAACAGAGACATTAGTTTGCCCACAAAGGTTTGCCTGGTCAAGGCTATGGTTTTTCCTGTGGTCATGTATGGATGTGAGAGCTGGACTGTGAGGAAGGCTGAGCACCGAAGAATTGATGCTTTTGAACTGTGGTGTTGGAGAAGACTCTTGAGAGTCCCTTGGACTGCAAGGAGATCCAACCAGTCCATTCTGAAGGAGATCAGCCCTGGGATTTCTTTGGAAGGAATGATGCTAAAGCTGAAACTCCAGTATTTTGGCCACGTCATGCGAAGAGTTGACTCATTGGAGAAGACTCTGATGCTGGGAGGGATTGGGGGCAGGAGGAGAAGGGGAGGACAGAGGATGAGATGGCTGGATGGCATCACTGACTCAATGGACGTGAGTCTCAGTGACCTCTGGGAGTTGGTGATGGACAGGGAGGCCTGGCGTGCTAGGATTCATGGGGTTGCAACGAGTCAGACACAACTGAGCAACTGATCTGATCTGATATATGCACCTGTCTTCTTTATCCATTTCTCCATCAGAAGACATTTAAGCTGATTCCATGTCCCAGCTACTGTAAATAGTGCTGCTCTGAACACTGTGGTTACATCCTTTAGAATTGTGGCTTTCTCCAGAGACCTTTCAATTGATGCACAAATCAAAAATACTGTATACTCCATATTCTTCACAGATAGGCTCTCGAACTGGTACATATATAAACTCAATTTGTGGGCAATGGTTTGTTTTTCTGGTGGAAACTAGGGCTCAGATACTTCTGGGAGAAGAGTTAGACATGACCCAAATACTCATGTATTTATCTCCACCGAAGAAGCTGCATGAGGCCATTCTGTTTAGGTGCCGTGATAAAGATCTGCCTGCAAGAACGGAGAAGCTGCCAGGTTGCAGGAAGTGTTGTACGAAGACTTCCTCCAGCTGACATCTTCTTCAGAGTCGACTTCAACTTCAGAGCGCCCCTCGCTGAGGTCATGCCCTTTCTAGGAGTGGTCACATGTCACTGACTGGTTCAGATGGCTGTAAAGCTGACCCATTTCAGCCCAGTGTTGGACCTCTGATGGGCGATGCTTGCTCTGGAGCTCCCTGCCATATAATGAAGACTCTGCTGAGCCTACATCACACTTCACCCTCTCCCTCTACCTGGTTCTGCTTCCACTCTCTTTACTCCACAGATGTTAATTCCTAAGAAAGATCATGCTCCCCAAGACTCTGTCTCAACACCTGCTTCTGCAGAAGCCAAGCAGTGATGAGGACTAAGTGAATAAGGAGGGATTTGTTGTTTTGGATTTTATTTTTCCCCTAAAAGCTTCTAGGAGAAAAGGACCATACAGACGACCTATGTTCTTTCCACTCTGTGAAGGAACTGGATTTGACTCCTATGGAAAGAGTGTAGAGAGAAAGATGTTTAAGCAAAACTTGTAGGACCCTTGAGTTAAAGCAACTCTGCTTTGAAACCCATCTGATTAATTCTGAGCTGTGGACAAGTCCCTTCCCCCCGCCAACAGACCGACCACAGGCAACAGAAATGCAGCCTGATCATTCTGTGCTTAGGCAGTTACCAGGTTAGAATAACTATACTCAGTGAAGCAAGGACAGTGAGAACACACCCTGAAGAGGAGGGAGAATCAATACAATTAGTTCTCTAAAACCTGATGAAACATCACCGCTTGGGTGTTGGAGGGACTAGAGTAATACAGCAGAATAGGCTTGGAGTGAAGTATTTTCACACGTGCAAATGTTAATCGCTGGAGTGTAAGATATTCAGGTTACAATCATAGGAATTGATGTGCTCTGTATATATTCTGTATAGTTGAAAGCAAGAAAACATGAAAGTACAACGAGAAACCAATAAGCAGATTAAGTATATAAATGCCAAGAATCCATTGTTTAAATCAATTCCAGGGATCACTAGCTTTCAACAACTCCCTGACAATTTTCTGAGACCAGTCTATCTTCCAGGAAATCATTTATAGCTCTGCATCCATTGCCCCAAATGGACTTAACAGAGGTTTAGAATAAAGCAAAAACAAGTTCAAAAGAAGACATCTCTGAAGACTCAGAAAATGAAATTGAAGATCTATGAACTTCCAATCATTAGATAAAATTCTCTGGTGTGATATACTTTTTCAAGTGTTACAATGTCACAGCACAGTCTTATTAGAAACATTAGAAAACAATCTCTTTTACAGAATCAGAGATCATTACAAAACACTATAATAACTGTACAGATGCCAAAGAAGAGAGGGTGTGTGTTCTGCAAAGCCTGATTAAGTAAGCTTCAAGGATACAGAAATAAATGCATTGTGATCTGTCCTCTGCAAAGGGCCTGATTTATTTAGATTTTCATTAAGATGGGCTGGAACACAAATGTCTTCAGTTATCCAGGAAATGTAATTAAGCACTTTCAAAGATTCCTACTTAATCAATGCTATTTTCCCCCATATTTGGTTAATTGAACTGTCAGCCTCTACTCTAGTCTGGGGTATGTGGGTAATTTGGGCCAGCAGCATCAGGGACATTCAAACTCAAGGTCATTTTCCCATTAAAATAGACTCCCTGCTTTGAACGTAAACTCTCTTCCTCTGTGATACACCTTTAGTCAACAGCCACACTCTAAAATATATTTTAAAAATAAGAATAAAGGATGCTGAAATAGTGATATATTTGCTGAAAAATTATGATGAGGTTTTAGAGTTAGAAAGACCTAAATTTGAATCCCTACTCTTTTAAGCAATAGCTAATTTGGGGAAAGTTACTCTCAGGTGTTTTGTTTTTTTTTTTTTTTCCTGTCAAACAGAGCTAATATTAATTAATACTTCATAGTATTGTTGTGAGAGATGAGAGGTAATGTTTGGGTAGCACAAGACACAGCAGATATGTAATAATTAGTTGCTATTGTTTTTCATTTTTATTACTGCTACTGTGTTTATTCTCAGTTTTCTAGATTGCAGTCAAGTATGAAAAAGGCCTCATAATTCCAAGCATAACACAATGTCATGAAATATCGATATGCCTATGTTTCAAAAGTACATTATCAAGGTGGAGAACATCTGATTTGTACAGCCAAGATAAGCAGGACGATCCACAAAGCTCTTCCCACCTGCTGCTCAGCTTCTCCTCAGATTAGATTATGCTGAGCTTACCCCAGCATCTCTGAGGACTTCTCTATAAGGAACCTGAACCTTTGAGTCACTTATTCAGGGAGTCCTGTCATTTTCATCTCTACCTGGTCAATGATAATGGTCTAATCAACCTTCTAACCAACCTTTCCTTACTCGACACCACTACATCTATCACTGAACGGGGAAAGAAGAGTTCATTTGTCTATTTCTTCATCCATTACATTTTCTGAGATCTCCTAACTGCCCAACACTCTGCTGTTTTTTGAAACACACCAATTACGAAGACTTAGTATTCACCCTCAAAGAATATGTAAATAAAGATGTAAGAAAATAGGATTCAATAAACAAAAATCTGAGTTTAAAGGACAGATTTTGAAGTCACACAGACTGGCAGTATAATCCAGGTTTTGCTTTGATTTAGCTGCCTGATTTGGACAAGTCATGGGAAGAGTACCTACTGGGGTCATCAGGTAGCCCTCATGCACTAAAGCAAATGAATGCTCAGACCAGTGCCTTGTACCTAATGAGAGTGCAGTAAATATTAGTAATAGTTGTAATAATGAAAATGATTGTGACAGCATGAATTACTATTTGTATTATTATCAGTTCAAAATTTCAGAAGCAGACACAACATGGATGGAGGACTGTATTGAAGACGGAGGCAGAGAAGTAGGCAAAGGCCAGATTATGAGGGGCTTTACAGAGCCCACGAGGGCAATAAGAATCATCTCAGACTTTTATAAAGAAGAGTTCTGAACAGGAGAAAACCACCTGGCTTTTTCACTTTCAAGAGATTGTTTTCCCCTGGGGTGGAATTGTAAGTGTCTGCAAGCCTAGGATTGGTTCACTCCCATGACCCACACAGGGTCCTTGATGTGTCATGAAAAGTTAAAATAAGGACAGTTCAGTCCACAGAGTGTGTGTGAAATTATGACCCTCTTCACCTTCAACACTTGGTAATTATATCTTTCAATTAAACCAACTCTCTTGCTGTCTATGATCTTATAAATTGACTCACAGCCTTACATCATTCTAGATTTTCCAAGCCTCAAACCTAAGAGGCCAGAGATAAAGAGTGAGATCAGGGAAGGCACACTCAGGATCTCATTTAATGTTCATTTGCTTGTCTCTCGAGGGCCTTCCCTCTCAGACTGGCCACCAGCACCAAAAGTGTACTTTTTAAAAATGTAGCTGACAATCAATTTGAACTGTATTTGAGCATATCTCATCACTCACTGAAAAGGCAGACTTGAACTAATGAAGTATGTTGTTGAATTTAGTTCATATAAATTCATTTATTCACTAAATTTCTGAGAGGAAGGACATTTTCTAGAGATAGAAGAAATGATGCTTTGTGAGGCATGGGTGATCTCTGTCGTAAAAAAATAATATACAAGCTATGACTTAAAAACCAGTTAAATTTACCCATATTATTTATTAAAGCTTTGTTTAACATTTTTTCAGTTTTAAATATGTGTGAAGTACTAAACATTTGATAAAGAAAGTACAAGAAGATTTAAGAGGCTATAGCAGAGGTTCTTCAGCTGATCAAGGACTCAGCAAGTTATGTGAGGGGGCGATACTTACACTGAGATGCAAAGGGTTGAAGGAAGGAAGGTACATATATTAGAATTACATTGTAGACAAGGCGGGGCGTGGAAAGTTCATGGAACACAGTTCAGTAGAGCTGGAGCACAGAGTAAGATGGAGAGCTGACATGATACAAGAAGAAAGGGTCCCAATATGTAGTATCGAGTAATGATGTTCAGAAGTTTTGGATTTTGTCTTAAAATCCAAGAGAAACTGTGTTAGGATATTAAGCTACAGGTTTTCATGATCCTCATAGACATGGTATTTTTAATGTTATCATTATATAATCACTCTATTTTCAAAGTAAAGACGTGTCTGGAAGACCGTAAAACTGTAAACAGACAAGTTTGAGGATCTTTGTGAAAATCCAAGAGGACTAGAAAAGGGACAGTGAGGTAGAGATGTAGATGTTCACAGAGTAGGTGATTGGTGGGGTGTGTGTGATAAGGAAAAGGGAATTTAAAAATGGTAACTGATTAAAATAAGTCAGAGAAGGGCAAATGCCATATGATCTAACTTAAATGTGGAATCTTAAAAAACATCCTCCAAACCCCCCAAACTCACAGAATCAGAGAATGGATAGGTGGTTGCCAGAGACGAGGGGTGGCAGGCCTGGGGAAATGAGCGAAGGTGGTCAGAAGGTACAAACTTCCCAAACTTCCAGTTATACGAGAAATAAGTTCTGGGGATGTAATGATAACATGGTCTCTATTGTTAACAATACCACAGTGCATATTTGAATGTTGCTAAGTCATCACTACATGGGAAATAGATGGAGAAACAGTGGAAACAGTGTCAGACTTTATTTTTCTGGGCTCCAAAATCACTGCAGATGGTGACTACAGCCATGAAATTAAAAGATGCTTACTCCTTGGAAGGAAAGTTATGACCAACCTAAATAGCATATTCAAAAGCAGAGACATTACTTTGCCAACAAAGGTTCGCCTAGTCAAGGCTATGGTCTTTCCTGTGGTCATGTATGGATGTGAGAGCTGGACTGTGAAGAAGGCTGAGCACCGAAGAATTGATGCTTTTGAACTGTGCTGTTGGAGAAGACTCTTGAGAGTCCCTTGGACTGCAAGGAGATCCAACCAGTCCATTCTGAAGGAGATCAGCCCTGGGATTTCTTTGGAAGGAATGATGCTAAAGCTGAAACTGCAGTACTTTGGCCATCTCATGCGAAGAGTTGACTCATTGGAGAAGACTCTGATGCTGGAAGGGATTGAGGGCAGGAGGAGAAGGGGATGACAGAGGATGAGATGTCTGGATGGCATCACTGACTCGATGGATGTGAGTCTGAGTGACCTCCGGGAGTTGGTGATGGACAGGGAGGCCTGGTGTGCTGTGATTCATGGGGTCGCAAGAGTCGGACACGACTGAGCAACTGATCTGACCTGATCTGAAGAGAGCAGATCTAAAAAGTTCTCATTACAAGAAAAAAAAATTAGTAACTATGAGAGATGATGGATGCTAAACTTATTCTGGTAATTATTTCTCAATATATACATATATCAAATCATCATAATGTACACCTTAAACTTCTACATATTATATATCAGTTATATCTCAATAAAAATGGGCAATTTTCTTTTTAAATTAAGTTAAAACTTTAAATGCCTACTACCTTCCTGGTTTGAGTTACTGCACAGTTGAACAATGTTTTCACATCTAATGAGAAAGGGTCTCCAAAGTAAAGATAACAGCTCCTTGGAAGGCAAGTGGCTGCTACTTACTTCAGGCCTATCAAATGGATTGTGGCAGGGCCTTCTTTGATAATCCTGCTAACTGAACTCAAGCACCGGACCTGTTGCGTGTAGACCCCAGTCTTTTTTCAAGTAACATAACGTATATGAACACATATAAATAACCCAAGTGATTTATATAGAAAATATAAACAGTAGTTTCATAATGGTTACCTCTGTTTCTCAGCTTAAATAATACTCTAACCCCCGATTCAGAGATGAGAAAACAGAAGTTAAAGAGTTAAAAGTGAACTGGTACCCATGAGGTTTTAACTAGAGCATCACTTGAGTTCTCTGATCTTCCCCCTTGAATACAGAACTGTCTCATTGGCCACAAGTATTTATGGAGCACCTACTATATATGCAGATCTGCTGTGATCTATGAAGTTTAGTTTTGTGAAAGCCATGATTCATCAATTGATCAGTTTTGAAAACTCAGGGACAAAAATACCCTTGAGAGGAAACACACTGGAGCAATCAGTTGATTTTTTTTTTCATACCTCCTACAGTGATGCAAAAACCACAAGTTTTCCTGGAGTAAGAATTCTAAAAATAGCATTTATGGCCCTGCAATCCCATTTTAGGACATTGTGACACAATTTGATGTTATTGCTGGGGCATTCCAGTGGCCATATCTTTTCCTATATCTCAGGAACTGGCATAGGGAAATGTGATCTTGAGGCCACTGACCTCAATATCATTCTCTACATCTCTGGACCCTCCCTGACATTTTTCATTCTACTTAACTCTACAGAATTGTCTGAGCTCTAGTTTCCATATCAGGCTTCTGTCTCAGGAAAAGACTGCATCAGCCCACGTTTTATGACCTCTTGAACTTCATTGTCAATTTAGAAAGAACACACAACAAATGCTTCTATTGGACATTATATAACCCAACACTTCCTGGCATAATGTGTGGTTACCCAGGTCCAGGGCTCATGTTCTAACTGCTTATCTAGATTAAATATGACAACAGCAGAAAACGATCTGGGTAAATACAAACACATGGCAAAGTGCTGATCTTCTTTAAAATCAAAGGCTTCCAAGTCCATCGAATCTAGGTTCAACCTCACTTCTTAACTCTAAGACTTAGGACAATTTATCTAACTTCTCTAAGTCTAAGACAGTTGTCCTATCTGTAAAATAAAATAAGAACTCTAAAATAGAATAGGTAAAATAATCTGTGAATCCCCTGATATAATAGCTAGCACACACCTAGCATGATGACAGAAAGCAATTTTTTCCTGTTTCAGTTCAGTTCAGTTTAGTCACTCAGTCGTGTCCGACTCTTTGCGACCCCATCAATCACAGCACACCAGGCCTCCCTGTCCATCACCAACTCCCGGAGTTCACTCAAACTCACGTCCATTGATTCAGTGATGCCATCCAGCCATCTCATCCTCTGTCGTCCCCTTCTCCTCCTGCCCCCAATCCCTCCCAGCATCAGAGTCTTTTCCAATGAGTCAACTCTTCACATAAGGTGGCCAAAGTTCAAAGTGGAGTTTCAGCTTTAGCATCATTCCTTCCAAAGAAATCCCAGGGCTGATCTCCTTCAGAATGGACTGCTTGGATCTCCTTGCAGTCCAAGGGACTCTCAAGAGTCTTCTCCAACGCCACAGTTCAAAAGCATCAATTCTTCGGTGCTCAGCCTTCTTCACAGTCCAACTCTCACATCCATACATGACCACAGGAAAAATCATAGCCTTGACTAGATGAAGCTTTGTTGGCAAAGTAATGTCTCTGCTTTTGAATATGCTGTCTAGGTTGGTCATAACTTTCCTTCCAAGGAGTAAGCGTCTTAATTTCATGGCTGCAGTCACCATCTGCAGTGATTTTGGGTGATCTTGTTTGCCTGATGATCTTGATGATCTCTGTTATCCAATATTCACCCCTATTTACACTTAACAATTAATTTGTAAATGTAGCAATCATAGTGATTTAATTATAAACTTGTACTGAATTTTGCATTGTTTCTATTTTATGAGTTTTATGAGCTAACAGTTTACTAATAGAACAATATAATTTGGCTAGATTTGTTGAGTATTGAGGATATATTGAGTATTTACCCTGTGCCAGGCACTAAGCTAAATGTTTCATACACATTTATCACCAGTAATGATTACAATAAAGAGGATGTATAACTGCCATTATCCCCCGCTCCTTGTTTTTTAAACTGAGAAAACCGGGTCTCAGAGATGTCAAACGAATTATCTAAGATCACAAAACTAAAAAAATCTTAAAATGAGATAAAAAAAACTACAGCTGTTTGACTCAGCAAATTTACACTCTACAAACTATTATTATTATTAATATCCTTCAAAATAATATCATGTTTTCTTTAAAAATGTCCTATAACTAGGACTTGTCCCTGATTGAGACTTTAATTATTTATTTTTACATTTGAGACTCCACATCCTTTAGTGCAAATAAATAAGCATTCTGAAGAATATACTGATGAGGTTTTGAGGAAGATATATCTTGTGTATCTTTTAGAAGATGGAGGGAAAGGATTAGTATTACTTATTTTCCTTGAAGGAAAATAAAATGTGCATTTATTCTTCTTAAAGAAAAGTAAGATCTTTGTGTATTCTAGGACAATGTCAGAAACTAGTTACCTTACAGGACACATGTTGTGTGTAGCTGCAGGTTCCAGAAGGAAGGTCTATGCAAAATTATACTCTTATGTCTGCTTTTCCTACTGTGTATGTGTGTGTGCATGTGTGTGCACGTGCATGCATCCATGTATTGAATGCACACATCACACATACACTAACATACTTTCCTACTTACAAGCCTTATAAATCCACTCTGTACTCCTAAGAAGTCAAAACATTTTTTTCTTGGACATTCAAGGCCATGTTCTAATAGACGCAGGGTTTCAGTTCTGTTTGAATGCACCTGATAGATGTAAGACCTAGAAAAATTCACTTAACATTTCTGGGTCAAATAACATTCATCTGTAAAACTAAACAAATCTTCTAGAGGAAGATTATCTCTGCTTCCTGCTTTATATAATGTTGTGAGCACAGGACTCTATAAACTAACACTACGTAAAATGGCAGAATCAGACTATGTTCACATAACTAAGCTTCAACATGTCCTGATCTTCCATTCTACAAATACCATTGCTATCTACACAGCTTTAACTACTGGTTGAATTAATTAGCAGACTGTAGTAGTGTACAATAAAAAAGAAAAAAAATGTTATTTTTTTTGGTCAAATAATTGTCAACTCAATTGCTTTTGAATCTGAACTGACTTTATGACCTTTTTTAAATCAATAGACTGTCATGGAATTGACATGGTGTACCTCCTATAGCGTAGGCATCAACAAATTTTGTGTATTTCTACTTTTTTCTTCTCTCTCTGACACCTGGTAAGCTTCCAGGAAAATAAGCTCGCTAAAACATACTGGAGAACAAGAAGCCTCCTGGAGCAAAGTTGACTCTATCTGAAGTCACCTAGACAAACCAACTCTCAGGCCACTGTGGGCAGCCAACTATACCACATGAATGAGAGAGCTGAGAGGAGACCAGAAAAATTCAGTGGGGTCCAGACTAAATTGCTGACCCACAGAATTGTGAACTAAATTAATATCCAGCTGGAATGATTTGTTATACAGCTAAAGCAGACTGATACACAGATCTCTCTACTTGATTTTTATGAAGATATTCACATATATAGGACTTGCTTGGGTTTCATTTCTTTATAAAGTCTATGTATAGAACAGACTTTTGGACTCTGGGACCGGGAGAGGGTGGGATGACTGGGGAGAATAGCATTGAAATATGTATAATATTATATCTGAAATGAGTCGTCAGTCCAGGTACGATGCCCGATAACAAATGCCTGGGCTGGAGCACTGGGACGACCTGGAGGGATGGTGTGGGGAGGGGAGAGGGAGGAGAGTTCAGGATGGGGAACACGTGTATACTGGCGGCAGATCCATCTTGATGTATTGTAAAAGCAATACAATATTGTAAAGTTAAGCAAAATAAAAAAAAAATAAAAATAAAAAACAAAACAAAACAAAAATATAAAGTCTACCTTATAATTTCAAGTGCCACTGAATATACCCATTCATTCACTGAACAAATATTTAGTGACTGCTCATTAGTATTTTTACTCTCCGTAAACACTGGCTCGTCATTTATCACATTAAGTACTGCCTGCACCAGGTTATTTGTTAGCATCTTAACATATTAAGCTATTTCCTCTACCATAGCAACTAGAAGGCTAAAATCCACATTTCCTAGACTTTTTTTTTAATCAGCCTATTCCAATTTAGGTTCTTACCAGTGAGAATTACAGGCAAGATATTTGGAAAGTGAGGAAAAAAGGGAAGGCGTTCTCACTCTGGCAGCAGCTGAAGCTGGGCTTAAACAGAAGGCAGATGTGACATTTTCTCAGTGACTAGCATACATTCTCCTGTAAATTACTAACTTCAGTGCTCCCAGAAGCTGATATAATTGGCAGAAAATTATCTGAGATTTTTGTGTTTCTTGGATTCCCAATTGGTATCAGCATCTTCCCTGACCATTTGTATCCCTGTCCTTCAAAAGGTTTTGCTAGAATTTAATTTCCTGCATTAAATCCTTTCCTCTTTGAAATATCTAAATTAGTTTCCATTTCCTTCATTGAACTTTGAGAATTTTTTAATCTGTACTTTTTTCATTCATATAATTATATTATTTAGACCTATTACTGGGCAAGTAAGTAAACATAAGAAACAGAGTTCATCACTTAAATTTTTTAAAAAATGAGTAGTCTGAGATCCAGTGAAATGAAATGACTTATCCAAAGCAACCATGCTTTACTATCAAAGCTGAGACTGCTATGGTCATTGATTAGCATAAGCAGACCTGCAAATTTAAACTTAGAAAAAAACATGGAATCAGATGTTTATTTAGTCACAGTCCAAGTTCTGTGGGCAATGTTGAAGTAGTGTTAGGGCTGGGGTGGAAGGCAGGGGCCATTGAGAGTACAAAGATTCCAAGACACCTAACCTCACTTAAAGCAGAGCAGTTTCATCTTACCTAATGTACATATATTGCTTCACCCATATATTTAATTTAAAGACAGATAACTTCTCCAGTTATTGTATTTATAAGACAGTCCATTGCTTGTGACATTATAAATGATTGACGATAAAATCAGGTCAGATCAGTCGCTCAGTCGTGTCCGACTCTTTGCAACCCCATGAATCGCAGCACGCCAGGACTCCCTGTCCATCACCAACTCCCAGAGTTCACTCAGACTCACATCCATCGAGTCAGTGATGCCATCCAGCCATCTCATCCTCTGTCCTCCCCTTCTCCTCCTGCCCTCAATCCCTCCCAGCATCAGAGTCTTCTCCAGTGAGTCAACTCTTCCCATGAGGTGGCCAAAGTACTGGAGCTTCAGCTTTAGCATCATTCCTTCCAAAGAAACCCCAGGGCTGATCTCCTTCAGGATGGACTGGTTGGATCTCCTTGCAGTCCAAGGGACTCTCAAGAGTCTTCTCCAACACCACACTTCAAAAGCATCAATTCTTCAGTGCTCAGCCTTCTTCACAGTCCAGCTCTCACATCCATACATGACCACAGGAAACACCATAGTCTTGACTAGGTGAACCTTTGTTGGCAAAGTAACGTCTCTGCTTTTGAATACGCTATCTAGGTTGGTCATAACTTTCTTTCCAAGGAGTAAACGTCTTTTAATTTCATGACTGCAGTCACCATCTGCAGTGATTTTGGAGCCCAGAAAAATAAGGTCTGACACTGTTTCCCCATCTATTTCCCATGAAGTGATGGGACCGGATGCCATGATCTTTGTTTTCTGAATGTTGAGCTTTAAGCCAACTTTTTCACTCTCCTCTTTCACTTTCATCAAGAGGCTTTTGAGTTCCTCTTCACTTTCTGCCATAAGGGTGGTGTCATCTGCATATCCGAGGTTATTGATATTTCTCCCAGCAATCTTGATTCCAACTTGTGTTTCTTCCAGTCCAGCGTTTCTCATGATGTACTCTGCATAGAAGTTAAATAAACAGGGTGACAATATACAGCCTTGATGTACTCCTTTTCCTATTTGGAACCAGTCTGTTGTTCCATGTCCAGTTCTAACTGTTGCTTCCTGACCTGCATACAGATTTCTCAAGATGCAGATCAGGTGGTCTGGTATTCCCATCTCTTTCAGAATTTTCCACAGTTGATTGTGATCCACACAGTCAAAGGCTTTGGTATAGTCAATAAAGCAGAAATAGATGTTTTTCTGGAACTCTCTTGCTTTTTCCATGATCCAGCAAAGGTTGGCACTTTGATCTCTGGTTCCTCTGCCTTTTCTAAAACCAGCTTGAACATCAGGAAGTTCACGGTTCACATATTGCTGAAGCCTGGCTTGGAGATTTTGAGCATTACTTTACTAGCATGTGAGATGAGTATGAAATTCTCCAGTACAGACTATATCAAACAAGTGTCAATAATGTAAACTGACTGAAATTACACAAAGTATTAATATGTTATATGACCAGGGAATATCGATGTTAGAATTCAATAGTAGAAGGAAATTTGGGAAAATCACAACTCTGTAGAAGCTAGATGACACACTCCTAAATAACCAATGAGTCAAAGAAAAAAATATCACAGGGGACACTAGAAACCATTTCGAGATGACTGGAAGTGAAAACAAAACATATGAAAACTTATGGGATACAGCTAATACAGTGCTTAATGAAAAAAATTTATAGCTGAAAAGTTTATATTCAGATTAGATCAGTCGCTCAGTCGTGTCCGACTCTTTGCGACCCCATGAATCGCAGCACGCCAGGCCTCCCTGTCCATCACCAACTCCCGGAGGTCACTGAGACCCACATCCATCGAGTCAGTGATGCCATCCAGCCATCTCACCCTCTGTCATCCCCTTCTCCTCCTGTCCTCAATTCCTCCCAGCATCAGAGTCTTCTCCAATGAGTCAAATCTTCGCATGAGGTGGCCAAAACTGGAGTTTCAGCTTTAGCATCATTCCTTCCAAAGAAATCCCAGGCTGATCTCCTTCAGAATGGACTGGTTAGATCTCCTTGCAGTCCAAGGGACTCTCAAGAGTCTTCTCCAAACCACAGTTCAAAAGCATCAATTCTTCGGCGCTCAGCCTTCTTCACAGTCCAGCTCTCACATCCATACATGACGATAAAATAGAGAACAGATTTTCAAAACTTTTCTCATTTTTAAATGAATTGTGAGGAATAAATGACATTCAATAAGCTGTATATACAATTATGCAATTATATACAATTGCATATGTATATGTATGTGAAAATAGCAAATATTTCCATCATTTTTAAAAATTTCCTTGAGCCCTTTGTAATCCACCATCTCTCTACTCCCACTCCCGGGAATCCACTAATTTGATTTCCGTCGCTATAATTTGCATTTTCTGGAATGTTATATAAATGGAATTCTGCACAGTGTACATCTTCTTCTGGTTTCTTTTATTCAGTATCAAGTTTTTTAGATTCATTTATGTTGCTGCACATATCAATTTGTCTTTTTATATCACAAATAAAGTATTCTGCTGAATGATTATACCAAGATCTGTTTATTCATTCACCTGCAAAGGGACATTTGGATTGTGTTCAGTTTTTTGGCTATTGAAAATAAAGTATTTGTGTACAAATATTAGTGATAAAGTATGATTTTGTTTATTTGAAGTGAATATGGAGAATTTGAGTTTCTGGGTCTCATCAGTTCAGTTCAGTCACTCAGTCGTGTCCGACTCTGCAACCCCATGAATCACAGCATGCCAGGCCTCATATGTTTAACTTTGTAAGAAACTAAAATTTTTTTCAAGGGGGCTGTACCATTTCACATAGCCTATGAGAGCTAAAGTTGTTCCACATACTCGCCAATACTGAGTATTACTCTCTTTTTAGTTTTAGCCATACTAATGGGTAGTTAATGGTTTCTCATTTAAAAATAAAGACACTTTATTGAGTGCAGGAGGAGAAGGGGGCGGCAGAGGATGAGATGGTTGAATGGCATCATTGACTAAACAGACATGAGCTTGAGCAAACTCTGGGAGACAGTGAAGGACAGGGAAGCCTGGTGTGCTGCCATTCATGGAGTCACAAAAAGTCGGATACGACTGTGTGACTGAACAACAACACTTTATTCAGAGTTCCTCAGTTTTCACCTAATACTCTGTTTTGGCCTGTGTTCTCGGATCCATTTCAGGATAGCCCCTTATATTTAGTCATCCTATCTCCTTAGACTCATCTGGGCAGTAACAGATCCTGAGATTGTTTTTGATCTTGACAGTTTTGAGTACTGGTCAGGAATTTTGTAGAATATTCTCCAACTGCATGCCTTTTTCAAGATTAGTTAAAATGACAATTCATTCTTAGAGTGGCATCTTGGGTTTTGAAGTGAAGCACTGTTCTCATCACATCACATCAAGTACACATCATCAACCTGATGAGGTACTATTGATACTAACCTTGATTACCTGGCTGGGGTAGTTTTCTCCTTGATGAGCTATTATCTCGCCCCTTTAATACTTTGCTCTCCAGAAAGAAAGCATTCTGAGCAGCCCACACTTAAGTTGGGAATTATGCTCTGCCACCTTGAAGGTGGGATATCAACAAATATTACAGGTAGCCCTTGAACAGCACGGGAGTGGTGGGCACCAACACTCATGCAGTTGGAAATCCACTTATGTCTTTACAGTAGGCCCTCCACATCCGTGGTTCCACATTCACAGATTCAGCCACTAAGGATTATGTAGCACAGTAGTACGTATTGAAAAAAAAAATCTACCTATAAGTAGGCCTGTTCTGTTCAAACCAAGGGTCAACTGCAGTGTGAATTTTTCTGCCAGAGCCATGAGGAAATCTTTCTCCTTTTTTTCATCCTGAGAACCTCATAGGGCTCTCAAGGTAAAGACCACCATTTGTGAGCATGTCCCTAAGAGTGTAGTAATCAGAAATTTCTCACTCTCAAGCTCATCCACAGTCTCCAACTACTCACCAAAATGCCTTTTTATGTGTTCCTACAGGTGTATGGCTCCAGCAGCTGCTGCTCCAAGTAAAGAGAACTAGGTTTTCTCTATATAGACAAGCCTGCTTCTCCAGATTTCAGGGTGGAGGTTTACCTTGCAAATCCCATTATCTGCTAATTCCAAGAAAAGTCTTTGATTTTCAGTTTGTCAAGGTTTATTTTGCTGTAAAAATGAGTGTTGGCTTCCAAGTGCTTTACATATTGGAGCTGAAATCCAGCTTCCTTTCATTATGGTTTTAAGTTGTGTTTCAGAGAAAGGAGTTTTTGTACTTTTAAGGAACTACTGTGTTGGTTCTGTGATATTTTTTGTTATTCTTCCCTCTCTCTTTTTGTTGCTAAGTGCTATCAATAGTACATCATCTCAAAGAGCTTTCATGATGGAAGTGTAATTTATTTATTTATCTATCCCTGATAATTAATGCTGTGCATGTCCTTGACAAATTTATATTAAATGAATGAACTGAATCCAGAGAAAGAAAAATATCTATTATTAAACCCAAAGTCTAAGCAAGGCAAGAGCAAATCTTTAGTATCAAAAAGCTTTCAAAGAGATATTAATTTGAATACTAATAACAATGATTCAAGTAGTTGTACTTTTTGAGCTTTTACTATGTGGGTCACCATGAAAGATTTGTGACATATTAACTCAATTAGTACTAGCAACCTGTATCATACAGTAGAGGAAATTCAAGTCTAGAGAAGTCAAACGAAGCAAACCATCCAAGATTTTATAGCAAGTTAATAGCACAGTCAAATTTCAGTCCCAATTCTGACTTGCTTACTAACTCTGCCCTTAATTACTACCCATTACAACAGTGTTTCTGCTACTACTTGGTAGTAGCAAATTCATGGTAATATGCCATGGAAATAATATTAACTGAGGCAGCTATTCTTTAAGATCAAAGAAATAGATTAGAACCAGGGTACACTATGTAATGGCCCTGTGAAATTATATAATAGCCTTCAACTTGTTGACTCTTGAGGTTTCATCTGTAAAAATAAGGAAAATAACCTTTTTTGTCCCTATTAGGACTAAATGTGATTTATTGCATTTAATTAGTAGTAATTTTCTTCCCTTTAATTTGTTATATTGGCTTAGAGGAAATGGAAATCAGTAAGGTTTTCTGCTCTCCCCTTAAACCCACTCCAGTACTCTTGCCTGGAAAATCCCATGGATGGAGGGGCCTGGTAGGCTGCAGTCCATGGGGTTGCTAGGAGTCGGATATGATTAAGCGACTTCACTTTCACTTTTCACTTTCATGCATTGGAGAAGGAAATGGCAACCCACTCCAGTGTTCTTGCCTGGAGAATCCCAGGGACGGGGAGCCTGGTGGGCTGCCGTCTATGGGGTCGCACAGAGTCGGATACGACTAAAGCTACTTAGCAGCTTAAACATTTCATTTTCTTATTTTTTTTTTTCTCAGCTCTTTCTTGTTTGGTCTCCTGAGAATAATGGTACATGAGACACCAAACTCTGTCTGGTTGGCTAAAGTGAATGGAATAGAATTTATTAATGTTAAGGTTATATCGATCTCATAACTTCACTGGATGATCTGGAAGTAATTTATTGGCCCTTGAGGTCCTTCATTATGAGCTACAAAACGTGTTTCTAAATAGAGAGAAAATCTCGATAATAGAAAGCTGAAGTTGATGAAACATGGTCATCATCTTTAACTGCAGGTTTGGTGTGGTCAAATGAGGCAGTTCCATATAGTACTTGAAAGTGTGTAAATCCGCAATACAATTTCCTCCCCTGGAAAACCGGGATTAAAAGCAATGACCTACATTAAAAGATTTTTTTTTTTTTTACTTTTACAGACTTATTCAACAAATATTGATTGAATCCTCTTCTATAAAATTAAGAGAAAGCAATGAGCAAAGCAGACACAAATCCCTATGGTTAGGAAAGTAGGAAAACGAAGTTCATAAGCCTAGTTGCTTATAGGTAGATACATACAGTGGTGGGATCTTATGGACATTCTTTACCAATTGTAGCAAAAAGTAAATGTTTCAAAGAACTTTCATATTCAGGATAATTAATGCTAGGTTCTACAATAAACAGTTCTGAAACTTTAATAACTTAACATAACAAAAGTTTATTTTTTGCTCACAAACCATCCCAACATGTCAGGTGAGTGCGGGGGCTTTTGAGAGGAGGTTCCCTGGTAGCTCAGACAGTAAAGCGTCTGCCTGCAATGCAGGAGACCTGGGTTTGAACCCTGGGTCGGGAAGATCCCCTGAAGAAGGAAATGGCAACCCACTGCAGTACTCTTGCCTGGAGAAGTCCATGGATGGAGGAGCCTGGTTACAGGCTACATACAGCCCATGGGATCAGAGAGTCAGACAGGACTGAGCAACTTCACTGGCTCACGGGGTTCTGCTCCATCACCAAGGGCCGACAGTGGAACTGTAACCTTTAGTAATTCTCAGTGCATGGCACAAGAGACTGATCTCGGCTTTTGCCTTAAATGAAAAAAGTCCCTGTTCAGAACCGGGTGGAAAGAGCCAGCCTTCCATGCTTTTGGGCTTCTCAGATGGCGCTAGTGGTAAAGAATCTGCCTGCCAATGCAAGAGACACAAAAGACTTGGATCTGATCCCTGGATCAGGAAGACACAAAAGACTTGGATCTGATCCTTGGATCACGAAGATTCCCCTGGAGGACGAAATGGCAACCTGCTCTAGTACCCTTGCCTGGAAAATCACATGGACAGAGGAACCTGGTGGGCTATAGTCCATGGGATCGCAACGAGTCAGGCATGACTGAGTGACTGAATACACACATCATGTCTAATAGGCACCAAGAGAGATCATGCAAAGGCATTTATGGGCATTCCTAGCTAAGACAGTATTCAATCACACAACCCTGAGTTACTACAAGCAAAGTTGGGAAATGGACTCTTGCTTGTGTCCAGTAAGACAATGAAATAGGCTGGGTAAACGCACATCATTGTCTGTATCTCAGGAACCAAATGGGATAATGTTTGTAGAGTACCTGGCCCTGCCTGGCACATAATAAAACTTCAATAAATGGTACCTATTACCACCACTGGGATTTTAATTTGTTTGACTATAACACACATTCACTGAATTCAGGTAATTACCGAATGGAACGTTTTATTCTGTGTCAACCATTTTATTATAAGAATAGCAATACCATATTACATTTGCATTACATTTTATTGTTTATGAAGCACTTACAAAGATATGATCTCATTTTGTTTTCATTTTTCTTCTCAGTACCATGTAAAGTAGGTAGATAATATTCCTATTTAAAATATGATCAAATGTGTTCAAACAGTGGTATAATATGGCACCAAGTTTTTGCAGCTAATAAATGACAGAGACAGGATTCAAATCCAATTTTTTTTTTTTTTTTTTTTTGCTCTAAGGTCAAGGCTTGCTTATTATATCATGCTGCCCAAAGTACTAAAATCTATAACTGTTTTCTATTTTTAAGACCTTAACTATGATACCTGCAAAAGCTCAGCTATTTGTGAGTCCCCAAGTTTGTTCTCCCACATGATTATGGAGTACTCTTTATAAATTTCTAATAGCATTTCTTATTCTAGGCGAATACAAAGCTCTAAAAAATTTACCGCTCATTTACTTTAACATTTTGAATACTATATATTAATATAAACTTTAAAGACCTGGCTCATGTTCAGAAAAGAAGAAAAAAAGTAAGAACATTAGAAGATCTGGAAAAATATTAAATAAATGGTGATAAATTATACATCTATGTAGTAGATTAAAAGATTAAGGAAAGACTCAGCATTGCATTCAAGTATTGTGTTCAAGTGTTTGAAGGCTCCAAAGGAAGGTATGGTCCTACTTTCCCCATAGTTACAATCATTTTTTGCATTCTACATCTATGAATCATTTAAGGACACATTTTCCATCTTTAAATCCCCACTGCTTTGTACAGTGCCTGCACAGAGAAGGGACTCAGAAAATGTTGGGAGATGGACAGAGTATATTTTTGATGTGTAGAATTAAAGCCATCTGTTATACATGGCGCAGCCACAAATGTCAGCTTAGAAGGTAGTGAGAGAGAAGAGCTTATAAGGTAGTGAGCTCCCCTTCTCTGAAAGTAATTAAATACACATCCATCATTCCTGCATGAAGGAGAGAACTGCTAATCAATCTCCGAGAGTCTTTTAACTCTTGGACTCAACATTTGGACACAAACTGTCTCATTTTATGAAAGATACATGGTGACCATATGGAATGGGATCCTTCCTTTACGCATCCACACATTCATTAACAACATTCAACAAACTTCTCTTGAGCAAAGTAAGAACTGTCCCATCAGATCTTCCTGGGTCATCTTATTATTCACTTCTCATGTTCTATCTTTTTCTCTTTCTCACAATATTCAATCTTATTTCCCTCAAGAAGCCACCCAATTATTTCTTGAATATCCCTAGTATTTCTCTATATATTTTCTTGGCCTTAAGGCATCTCCTATTAGATCTTCTCACACTGTTATGATTCTCTGTGTGACAAAATATATTTCCATTCCATTCTGAATGAATATTTCCAAGATTTCTCATGTTCACACTTTCACTTCACCTATATACTGTATTTCCACATAGGTGAGAACAAACTTTTCTCTTGATATGTTTAACCCATTTTCAATTAAAATGCACCTTCTCTGGCCACATATTACCATTAGTAATTATTGATTATTCATCAACAATCAGTTATAGTTGATTACTGATTACTGAAGCAGTTTTACAATGTTTTCCAAACAGTCTCCTTATATTGCCTTGTGTGCTAAGTCTTTTCAGTTGGGTCCGACTCTTTGTGATCATATGGACCAGAGCCCACCAGGCTCTTCTGCGTTCTTTTCCCCTGAAGAGTCTTACGAGTCATGCAAAAGAAGTATAATTATTCTTACCTGACAGACAAGAAAACTGAGTGAAGTTTCCCTGGGTGCAGAGGACTGAAGCGAAGTGTAGTGACTAATCCAAAGTCACTCAGCTCATTACTGGAAATTTCAGAAATATAATCCACGTACTGTTTCTATTCCTGTGCTTTCTCCGGGTGCATGCCACATTCTGGGGTTACTTTCTTTTTATTTCCAGGCTAACTGATAACATGACTCCTTCTGCTTACTCTTTCATAAGGATTTTTCTTTCCTTCCTTTCATTTCCCTGTCACCCTTTAAGTTGGGAAACACTGAATATTCATAGCTGAATGGAAACACAGAGACACACCTCACACCCTTCCTTGAGAATCTGAGCTTTGCTGTTACAAGACCCTGGCGTACTGATGTATTAATGTAAAGGAACCTCAGCTACTCCCTACAATCAGCTCACACCTATTTCATGAAACTCCTCCAGCTTAAAGTATACCTACCCCTAAAGTATAGCCATAAAACTGGCTGTGTATTCTTAGAAGACAGAAAAGGCAAACTCTTACACTTAAGAACAGGACCTGACTCTAGAAACAGGCCCCTTACTGCCCAGGGGGTGGCATCATGGATAAAGCTGGCAGAAAATATAGCATGCAGCTGACAAGGGGCAATGGTCTCAGTAAGACTGGTTGTGCTGTCCATGGCGTCTGACCTATGGTCTTACTTCAGTGCATTGATGGACTCACAATCAATTTTCCCACTGATTCTGTCTCAACACTTGCTTATACTGACACATCACATGTCCAGATAAATTAAACCCTTTGTGATTCACCATCTGTGACAAAACCTTTAATTTAGTTTGATTCTAATCTCTTTGTCTAGACATGCCTATTGTTTAAACGTTGAGCTACTTGATACCCCACTTCAGTTCCAACTTAAGCATATCTCCTGATTGAGCCATTGTGTTGTTTGGAGAATCACCACTTGGTACCTACCATGTGTCAGACATAATGCTAGGGTTTGGAGGTCTCATCCCGATCCACTGCCTCCCTATACGAAAGGAAGCACAGCATATTCAAGTTTAGATGTATTGTGTTACCTAAGATTCTCCATGGTGATTAGTATTTGGAAATTCAAAACTAAAATGATTCATAGACACTCTAAGCCGAAATAATATTTTATTTTATTATCATCTTCTATGCTCATGCACACAGGAGTCTCTCTTAAAAAGCAAGACAATGGAGAGAAGAACACAGGGCTTGGACTCAAATGATATCCTAGGTATCCATTCTAGATCAACCCCTTATCATCCTTGTAAACTTTGGCAATTCTGCTTCCCGATGCCCCAAATTCCACCTTCCTAAAATAGCTATGCAGTGCTTACTAGGTACTGCTCTGTGACAGTTAAATGTGATAATTAATGGAAAGTGTATAGTGCAGAGTTAGGCATATAGTAAGTGCTCGAAAGTGGTAAAATATCATTATATATGACTTCCACTATTTTTCTCCTTACTTCAGAGAGTAATAGCCACTCCAATATTCATAGTACATAGTCATCGTGTATTTTATTATTTCCTCTGTATTTTACATTTATAATCTTATTTCCCTCTCCTGATGGGGACCTGTAAATTTTCTATTCAAGTATTTCCTTCCAATATACTTCAATATATTTATTTACATATATGAAAGTCTGGAAAATATATAGTTTGCTGAGTGGGTTTATGCCATTTAAAGTATGATAAATTGTATGGTATTGTAAGTATTGTTTCTATAATTTTTCCCCTTAACATCATGTTTTAGAGAACAAACCACATCACCACATGTAAATACAATTCAGTCCTGATCACTGCACAGTATAAATCTTATGCAATGAGTAGAATGTTTCATTTTATTAACATGCTTTCTTATTGACAGACCATAGATTGCTCCCACCTCTCTACTACTATGTGAAGAAAAGGTAGATGGACAATAGTGTACATGGCCTTTTGTGTACCAGTACAAGCTTCTCTGAGACCTATACATAAAAGCGTAAGTGCTATATTTAGAGTATGGGCAAAACTAACGTGGTAAATGTAACATGATTTTCTTTTTTTTTCTAAAGTGGCTTGTTAGCTTTTGTCCTATCTAGAGATTATGAAGGTTTCCATTTAGATCTATCATCACAAGCAGGTGGGATTCGTGTTTTTAATAGTTGCCATTCTAATTGTGGACAATTATATCTTGTGGCTGTTGTTATCTGCATCTTCTGATCAATGCTGAAGTTGAGCATCTCTTCTGAGTAGTCTTGCAAGTTTTTCCTCATACGCTATTCAAATAATCAGTCCATTCTTTTTAGGTTCACAGAATTTCTTGCTGTTTTGTGGGAATTCTAATTAATTCTTTGTCAGTTATTAATTAAGCAATTATCTTTTCTGAGTCTGGCACCTGTCTGTTAACTTTGTCTATGCTATCTTTTTTGTTATACCGTTATTTTAATTTTGATCTATTAAAATCCTCTGATGCATTACTTTGTGGTTTGTAACTTTTGAGTCCTGATTTTAGAAATGCTTCCTAATCTTAAGGTCATAAAACTATTTCCCATTAAACTTTTATTAACTTATCCTTCCCATTTAGGAGTTCAATTCACCCAGAGTTCGTCCTTGGATAGAGTGTGATGTAAAGCCATGGTGCTTTTTCACACCGTTCAGGTCACTGACTTTGTGCCCCCTGGTTGTGGGAAGAGGCGCTTGGCAGAGAGTGTGGATCCACAGCCTGTCTCATCCTCTGTTGCCCCTTCTCCTCTTGCCCTCATCTGCATAACACTATGAAGTACTTACAGCATTTTGTGACAGTTGACTAGGCTTTGTTTATTTATTATTGAACCTGTACTTTTGTTATCAGGGATCATATCAGACTTTTTCATCATTATTTTCCCAGCAAGTGTGACAATGCCTGGCTCATGGTAGGTTTTCAGCATTTATTTTTTGAGTCATAAGGGATAGGTGGACAATTATATCTTGTGAAACTAGACTATATTTTACTTAAAATGTTTGCCTCTGATTTTCCCCTTAATAGTAATACTAGTTATCATGTGTGAAGACTGAACTACAAGACAGACATTGTGTTACATCTTCTGCATACTTAGTTCTTTCTCATAGCAATCTCTGACAGCACTTTTACAGGTAAGGAAACGAAGGCAAGGAGATTAGGTAACTTGCCCAGAGTTTCACAGCTAGTAAATGGCAATGCCCACATTTAACCTGGGCTTCCCAGGGGGTGCTAGTGGTAAAGGATCTGCCTACCAATTCAGGAGACACAAGAAACGTGAGTTTGATCCCTGGGTCAAGAAGATCCCATTGAGTAGGGAACAGCACTCCACTCCAGCATTCTTGCCTGAGGAATTCTATGGACAGAGGAGCCTGGTGGGTGACAGTCCATGAGTCGCAAGGAGTTAGACATGACTGAATACACACTCACATGCATATTGAACCCAGACACTCTGGCCTCCAAGGTTTATACTTATAACCATTTTGCTTCTCTACATCTCATTAGAGTCTGACAACATTTACAGGATTACTGAGCTAGTAATCTTGAGAGTTAGTTTGAATATCAGCTCTGCCTCCTACTAACTGCGCAATCATAAACACATCTATTAACGTTACTGAGTCTTGGTTTTATTTTCAGCAAAATAGGAAAACAAATCACACAGTCTTGTGGAGTTCTTGTGAGGGTTAATTGGGAAAAGCCTCACGAGGCATTTAGTACAATGCCTGGTACATAAGTAATCTAATACACATTTTTAATACTAGCATTATGATAACTGTATGTGTATTTTATTTTGCCTGTAATTGAAATTATAGGCAAAAAATATTTTCCTTTTTTAGTATTTAAAAATGACAAAGTATATTCAAACTGTAGCATGATAAATTACTTTGTAGGAATTCCAGATCTGCTGTGACTTATTTCAAGAATTATCTCTATACGACCATCTTCACTCTGAATATGCCACTGAATATATTTTGGTATCTAAGAAAAGACCACTTATCGTCTCTAGAAACTGGTAATGGAGAGGAGTTAACTAGGTTCTCTTTCTGTGTTATATTGACTCTGACCACCCAAAAGCCTGTAATGTGGAACACAGAAGATCAGGCTATTTGGGGGAGAGATTTCTAAGGTTAAGTGGCAATGGTCTTGGACAATTTTAATTCTATTTTTACTGCTTCTAAGCGTAGATCTCAATGTCCCTCCATGCTGCCTCTTTCTCCTCTTCCCCACCAACTCTGACCAAGGTCATCTTGCTCTCTTTGGAGGCCTAAGCCTCCTGTCACTGGTTTAACGGCTATTGCAAGCAGAGAGCAAGTTATGAATGTGAAGAGTCTGTCAGCCACTAAAAGCCTGTGAATTAGTGTTTCCTGCCCCCAGTCTGTCAGGCAGCACACTTTTATCGAGAAATAGCTTATCCTTGTGAAAGGGCTGACCTGCCACTAATCTGCTCTGCTAATGCCAAGCCCAGCAGCCCTCCCTTGTGACCCCTGGAGAGATGTCCTGTCTGTTCCAGGCAAGGTGCTCTCAAGATCCTGGGTCACATTCAGGCTTCTCTTAATTCAGGGGAGATTTTGAAAGGGAAGGTTATTCCCTAGTTCAAAACTTCTGAATTTTGTACCAAAAAATATCTCTATCATGCTTGCACTCAGGAATCTCGTGCTTTCTCACATTCCTTATTCTTTATCTCACATTCCATTATTCTTATTCTTTAGTCTCCTTTATCAGTTTTACTTTGGGGGCCTGTGAGTCTACACTGTCCCTGGAAGTGCTGAAAAACACGTCTGCTCTTAGTGCTTTATGCCATTACAACCCCTCAATAGCAGATGCTCTGTAAGTCATCTGCACTCCAAACTACGGCTTTAATTTATGGTAGGATAGGATTTGTCTCTTGTTTAAAAAAAAAAAAAAAAATCGGTAATCATCGAGTGCTTGCAAAGGGTACTATTTTGGGAGGAGAACATTGATTATTTGAAGGATGACTAGCTAATGCATCATTGTTTGCAGTCATGTAAAATCCTATAAAACTTTTTGTAATAGTTGATAGCTTTCCAAACATGACCCTTTCATTTTACAATCTAATCTCACACCATTTTTTGTTTTTTTGAGAAATGTTTGAATAAAGTTTTGCTTTCCTCATTTTCCAGATTTGTAAACTGAAGCTCAGAGAGGTGACATGACCTAGCTCATCAGTGATAGGTCCAAGGATATGGTCCCAGGACTTAGCAGTGAAGACTCCTGGGTTTGATCCCTGGTTAGGGAACTAAGATTCCCCATGTCGTGTAGTGTGGCCAAAAAAAAAAAAAAAAAAAGCTTACAAAACAAAGAAAGAAAACAAGGACATTATCCCAAGCCTTCAGCTTCCCAGTCTGGTGTTCTTTGTTTCTCCAGGAAGGCACATTTGGCAAACTGCCAGAGTGTGGGTTACCTTGTGCCCCTTGAGCTGACTACCTCTTAGGTAATTATTCCATAAAACAGTAAGTATTGACTGTTCAAGAAGCAAGTGTCTTAAGCTCTTTTTCTGTTTGGGGGGACCATTGGTGCTACTGGAGGTAGGATTCAACACTTAAGGATTTAACATTTCCTAAGGAAGATCTCAGGACATATTCAACCCAAGTATGCACATCTTTCTAGGTACAAGAGTAAATAAGACCAGCCCAGAGAAGGCCTTGTGCTGGACAGGGTGCTGAATTAGTCCGTGGAGTTAGAGACCTCAAAAAGCAGAGTGAGCAGTCTCCCACTCACAAGGTCCTGAAGGATGTACCCTTAGTGTAATTAGGGGAGTGATAATATAAAGACAACCAACCCGATGCATTTAAGACATGTGAAATGTCACCAGTGGTAAGCCACTCTTTGTCTTCAGTCAAACAATGTTAAGCCCTTTTATATGAGGCACAACATAGAATGTCAGGAGAGCACTAGAGAATCTAACTGGACATGGTCAAGCCTGATGGTGAATTTATATCTCCTGATCTGCTTTTGTTGTTAATATTAATCCAATGCTGCTAGGGCTTCTGCCAGTCTTTGCCCTATATCAGAGTTGCCACTCAGTCTGCCGTATCCACTTGTAAGAATTCAGCACTGGTTCTGAATCTTATTTCACAGGAGCTCACAGATTTCTATTTAAAAGGCAGGTCTGGGACTCTATTTCTAGAAATTCTTTTTCATTTTTACTCTGCATTTTTAACCCACGTGATTTTGATGCAGAGAGCTCATATTCCACATATCTAGAAATAACGTTTTACTATTAATGTGGTGATCTTGAGTTATATAACATATTTGGGCAGAGGGAACAGAAGCTTGTTAAACTTATAAAACAATATTATTTACTTAGCACTTTACAAAATACTGTAATATACATTCTCTCATGTAATTCCATATCTACAGCATGAGTTTGATAGCATGAATATTTTTACCTTCATTTAGTTTTTCAAGTGATAGCTCAGAGAGATTAAATATTATGCTCAAAGTCACCCAACTTGTTAAGTATTACAGATAAGACAAGAGTGTGGGAGTTCTTTCTCTAAGGCCAGTGTTGGGTATATGTTGATGGTGGCTGTATATTTAGAGTTACCTAGTGAGCTTTTCAGAGAAGGCAATGGCACCCCACTCCAGTCCTCTTGCCTGGAAAATCCCATGGATGGAGGAGCCTGGTGGGCTGCAGTCCATGGGGTCGCTAAGAGTCGGACATGACTGAGCGACTTCACTTTCACTTTTTCGCTTTCATGCATTGGAGAAGGAAATGGCAACCCACTCCAGTTTTCTTGCCTGGAGAATCCCAGGGGCAGGAGAGCCTGGTGGGCTGACGTCTATGGGGTCACGCAGAGTCGAACACGACTGAAGTGACTTAGCAGCAGTAGCAGCAGTGAGCTTTTGGAGAAGGCAATGGCACTCCACTCCAGCACTCTTGCCTGGAAAATCCCATGGACAGAGGAGCCTGGTGGGCTGCAGTCCATGGGGTCACGAAGAGTCGGACATGACTGAGCGACTTCACTTTCACTTTTCACTTTCGTGCATTGGAGAAGGAACTGGCAACCCACTCCAGTGTTCTTGCCTGGAGAATCCCAGGGACAGAGGAGCCTAATGGGCTGCCGTCTATGGGGTCGTACAGAGTCGGACACGACTGAAGTGACTTAGCAGCAGCAGCAGCAGTGGCAGTGAGCTTTTAAAACATGCTCATACACAGGTTTAAATCAGACTAATTGGACATGGATGTGTTTTACTCGCACTTTGGTGTCTTTTAAAAATCTTCCTCTATATGATTTTAAAACCAGAAGTGAGAATCACTAAGAGTTTAGCAGATGATGCATCCTTGTAGATCCATGTACCTAATACTCGAGTAGGGATCTTCTCCATGAACCCAAATCCATTGTTTTTTGCAGAGGTCAAAGGCAGGACGGTTGGGTTAAAGGATTGCACATCTTCAATTTGTTCTATGTTGCCAAACTGTCCTTCAGAAATACTCCCACAACCTATTCTCCCACCAACAAGTGCTATCATTTTAAAGACTTCTGCTCCATCGTGCATCACAGGAAGGATACCCAATGGGTTAGAGGATAAATGTATGTTAAAATCAATGTCTTTCCTCTCAATCTGCCCCTTTAAAAACAACTCAGAGAGGTTCCACAGGAAGTTATTATATCTTTCAGGTTCAACTAGTGGCCATTCAGAATCTAGAGAGTAAGAAATACCAAAACTCCAGGATTTGGGACCTTGTGCTTTTTAAAAACGATTTCCACTGCTCTGAACCATATTTAACTAAGATTGTGTGTAGATGTAGGAAGGAGTGTAGTGATAGGAGATTGGGTACATTGCATTTTTTCATGAAAATTAAATTCTGTTATTATGTACATAAGATACTGGCCTGAATCTGAATAGAAATGAGAAGCAATCTACCAGATAGTGGTTCGATCTTAGACAACATACTTAAGCTTGAAAACAGTTTGTGTATGAAAGCAACAATGGTTTTCAGCAAGATCTTAGTATGAAAGGACTTCCCTGGTGGCTCAAAGTAAAGGGTTAGCCAACAATGCGGGAGACTCGGGTTCAATCCCTGGGTTGAGAAGATCTCCTGGAGAAGGAAATGGCGACCCAGTCCAGTATTATTGCCTGGAAAAATCCCATGGACAGAGGAACCTGATAGGCTACAGTCCATGGGGTCGCAAAGAGTCGGACATGACTGAGCGACTTCATTTTAGTATGAAAATCTTCCATGGCAAAGCTCTCTACCCTCATAGTCTTCAGGCATTGTGGTACGGTGGTAGAGAATTAACTTCTACAGTAGAACGATCTGAGTTCATGTGCCTGCTTCTAAGCCTCTTTTCTATTAGATCTTGAGTCATTTACTTAAATTCTCTAGGCCTTTCTTACCCCCCATCACAAAAACAAAGGAATGTTAATATACACCTCAAAAAGTTTGTTTCAAAGCTTTGATTGAGACATGCAAAACACTTGAAGGGTATTGAGTAAATACTGAAGCTGTCAATAAATGAGACGTATTATAATTTACACAGTAAGTAATGTGTATAAAAGGGCATTGCACTTGAATTAAAGGGTTGAATTGAAGTCAGAGTTTTATCACTTACCAGATGTGTGTAAGTGATAAATGACTTCAGCAAGTCATTCTCTTGAGGACCAAACAGAGTCAAAGAAAACTCTGAATCCTTATATTTCCTCTTCTGTAAATTGGCATTAATAGAGTTTTCTTTTATTTATTTTAATTGGAGGCTAATTACTTTACAATATTGTATTGGTTCTGCCACACATCAACATGAATCCACCACAGGCGTACACGTGTTCCCCATCCTGAACCCCCCTCCCACCTCCCTCCCCGTACCATCCCTCTGTATCAGCCTCAAGATATATACAGGAAGTTGAGAACTGAAATATATAAAATATGCAAAAGTCTGTTAACCCTATAAATCTCCAAGAGACTATGAAAAATCTAGAATCACATTTCCAATATTACTACTGATGGTTCCTTCCAACTGTACAATTTCAGGATTCCCTGGTTCTAGGAGGCCACCTTCCCTGGTGGCTCAGATGGGGAAGAATCTACCTGCAATGTGGGAGACCTGGGTTTGCTCCCTGTGTCGGGAAGATCCCCTGGAGGAAGGCATGGCAACCCACTCTAGTATTCTTGCATGGACAATCCTCGTGGACAGAGGAGCCTGGTGAGCTATATACTCCATGGGGTTGCAAAGAGTCAGACACAACTGAAGGACTAAGCCCAAGCAAAGACGCCATGAGAAGATGGATGATCTAGCCTTGCCTATGCTTGTGTACTCTGGGGCACACTTGTGCACCAGGGAGATAAAGGTGGCAGAATGTTATGGTTAGGAGAGCGGCTGAGTCTGGGATTCTGTCACTAGCTGCAGAAAGGTAGCTAATCATCTGAATTTTCTGTTTGTTTTATCTAGAAGAAGAAAGCAATCATGGTAAGGGAATTAACATTGCCATATAAAGGTATCCTGATCACAAGCATACAGCAAGCCTTAACTTATTTACTGAGCATTTATTGAACATAAACTATGTGCCAGACAAAAGGTTAAGCACTTATGTATTCTCTCATTTTATTAACTTATAATTCAATCAGTCAGATTATATTTCTATCAGTCCCATTTTTCAGATGTGAATCAGATCAGATCAGTCACTCAGTCGTGTCCGACTCTTTGCGACCCCATGAACTGCAGCACGCCAGGCCTCCCTGTCCATCACCAGCTCCCAGAGTTCACTCAGACTCACATCCATTGAGTCAGTGATGCCATCCAGGCATCTCATCCTCTGTCGTCCCCTTCTCCTCCTGCCCCCAATCCCTCCCAGCATCAGAGTCTTCTCCAATGAGTCAACTCTTCGCATGACGTGGCCAAAATACTGGAGTTTCAGCTTTAGCATCATTCCTTCCAAAGAAATCCCAGGGCTGATCTCCTTCAGAATGGACTGGTTGGATCTCCTTGCACTCCAAGGGACTCTCAAGAGTCTTCTCCAACACCACAGTTCAAAAGCATCAATTCTTCGGCGCTCAGCCTTCTTCACAGTCCAGCTCTCACATCCATACATGACCACTGGAAAAATCATAGCCTTGACTAGGCTAACCTTTGTAGGTAAGGTAATGTCTCTGCTATTGAATATGCTATCTAGGTTGGTCATAACTTTCCTTCCAAGGAGTAAGCGTCTTTTAATTTCATGGCTGCAGTCACCATCTGCACTGATTTTGGAGCCCAGAAAAATAAAGTCTGACACTGTTTCCACTGTTTCTACATCTATTTCCCATGTAGTGATGGGACCAGATGCCATTATCTTCGTTTTCTGAATGTTGAGCTTTAAGCCAACCTTTTCACTCTCCACTTTCACTTTCATCAAGAGGCTTTTGAGTTCCTCTTCACTTTCTGCCATAAGGGTGGTGTTATCTGCATATCTGAGGTTATTGATATTTCTCCCAGCAATCTTGATTCCAACTTGTGTTTCTTCCAGTCCAGCATTTCTCATGATGTACTCTCCATATAAGTTAAATCAACATGGTGACAATATACCTCCTTTTCCTATTTGGAACAAATCTGTTGTTCCATGACCAATTCTAACTGTTGCTTCCTGACTTGCATACAGATTTCTCAAGAGGCAGATCAGGTGGTCTGGTATTCCCATCTCTTTGAGAATTTTCCACAGTTTATTGTGATCTACACAGTCCAAGGCTTTGGCATAGTCAATAAAGCAGAAATAGATGTTTTTCTGGAACTCTCTTGCTTTTTCCATGATCCAGCGGATGTTGGCAATTTGATGTCTGGTTCCTCTGCCTTTTCTAAAACCAGCTTGAACATCAGGAAGTTCACGGTTCACATATTGCTGAAGCCTGGCTTGGAGAATTTTGAGCATTACTTTACTAGCGTGTGAGATGAGTGCAACTGTGCGGTAGTTTGAGCACTCTTTGGCATTGCCTTTCTTTGGGATTGGGATGAAAACTGACCTTTTCCAGTCTTGTGGCCACTGCTGAGTTTTCCAAATTTGCTGGCATATTGAGTGCAACACTTTCACAGCATCATCTTTCAGGATTTGGAATAGCTCAACTGGAATTCCATCACCTCCACTAGCTTTGTTCATAGTGATGCTTTCTAAGGCCCACTTGCCTTCACATTCCAGGATGTCTGGCTCTAGGTCAGTGATCACACCATCATGATTATCTGGGTCGTGAAGCTCTTTTTTGTACAGTTCTTCTGTGTATTCTTGCCACCTCTTCTTAATATCTTCTGCTTCTGTTAGGTCCATACCATTTCTGTCCTTTATCGTGCCTATCTTTGCATGAAATGTTCCTTTGGTATCTCTGATTTTCTTGAAGAGATCCCTAGTCTTTCCCATTCTGTTGTTTTCCTCTATTTCTTTGCATTGATCGTTGAAGAAGGCTTTCTTATCTCTTCTTGCTATTCTTTGGAACTCTGCATTCAGATGTTTATATCTTTCCTTTTCTCCTTTGCTTTTCACTTCTCTTCTTTTCACAGCTATTTGTAAGGCCTCCCCAGACAGCCATTTTGCTTTTTTGCATTTCTTTTCCATGGGGATGGTCTTGATCCCTGTCTCCTGTACAATGTCACGAACCTCTTTCCATAGTTCATCAGGCACTCTATCTATCAGATATAGGCCCTTAAATCTATTTCTCACTTCCACTGTATATTCATAAGGGATGAGAGTACTTAAGCTAATAAAAGATAAACAATTTTTGTGAGATTATAAAGTTAGTGGGTAGAAATAGATAAAATTAATACTAAGGTCAGCTTGACACATAAGTTAGGGATTTTACCCATTTGTATCTCTAAATAATGTACAGAAGTATAAAGCCTCCTTCAACCATCACCAGAACAGAAAAACCTATTTCAGAATATCCTTACCTTTCCCATGCTATAGCTAGTACAATCCACATATGTGTATATGAATGTATGTGTATATATATACAGACACACATATCTGACAAGCCTATGCATAGGTGATTTCAGGCAATAAGCAGCAATGTCCTGTGAATCCAGGATTGAAATATGTTATATAGAACCTAGAAATAGGTTATTCACAGGAGCTGTAAGACTATGAAAGGAATGTGACATGGTTTATGAAATTGCTTTAGATGATGAGGAAGAGGAGGAGGATGATGATGACAATAATAATTTCAATTAAGAAGATTCTCTACTGAGTCCCAAACTCAGGACCTTGCTCAGAATAGATAACCCACAAATATTTACTAGATCATATATTCTGAAGCGTACTTAAGGCCACTAAGCTTAAAGGCAGAAGAACTACTAAATTCATCCCTTGAAAGGATTTATGATTTCTAGAATGTTTATCCCATTTGTTCTTACTCCTAGTAATCACTGTATGTCCATGGAATAAAGGTTACTTAGTGATGGGGGAGGAAGGTGGATGGGAGTTGTGCACTCATAAAACAGCCTTAGCTGTTAGAGATAAAGTAAATTTGAATTAAAAAAAAAAATCAATGCCAGAAACTTGGTAAGTTTTTAGGTGGTTTTTCGGGTGCAGAAAACAAAATAAATTAGCTAAAATACCCCAAGGTTATGATTATGTAATTATCCCTCACAGTTCTGGAAGCATTACCTTCCTCAGTTCCTCTTCTTGCAGGGCACTAAAATACCCTTGAGTAACAGCTTTTCGGATTTTAGAATGTTACAGCTGGATGCGGATTTAGAGTTAAGCTAACTTGCCCACCCATGCATCAGATGGAAAAAAGAAAGAAAAGAATAAATAAGTTTCTTGGGGCTTTTTCCGGCAGGCAATAGAAAAATATGAGCTGTTCAATATCTACCACCGTTTCAATACCGTCTTTGATAAAAGGAGCCATTTCTGACAGGAGCTGACCCAAGAAAATAAGCAAAAGACAAATTTATTTTTCCTCCACGGCCCATTCAAGCACAAAACACGGACATATTTTTTTCCCCCTACTTCTTTTATGGAGTTTAGGGTAGGTACCATAATTTTTTCCTCCATTTTTTAAAGAAAATAAAGTAGTCTTTTGGTAATTTGTAAAAGCAGTCTTGTTTCTGTGATTAAAATCTATAGCCCAGGGCAAATATCCAAAAACTGCCAACTCTTAGCTAATTTGGAGATCCTCCGCTGCAGATTGATGCAGTTTTTATCCCAGACACCGACAGTGGCAAGGGGACTGTGGTCAACTGATTCTCTTTTTCCTTATTCCATCTCTGCTCCCCTTGAGGGCTTTGGTTTTTGACTCCTCTAAGGTGGGCCTCGGGGAAGGCAAGAAAAGTTAAACGATAGTATTTGATGCTCGGGACCATTGTAATCTGTACCTGGCTGAGTCTGAAGGCTGTCTTTTTTTTTTTTTTTTTCCTTTCATGAGAAGTTTCAGGACTTCTAATTGGAACCTCCTACAACTGACTCATGTGAAGACTGGGAGGGTAGGTACACTTACATATTAAAATTTTCTTCAATAAATTCATTATCCAGGTAAAATTTTCTTCAATAAATTCATTCTCCAGGTCTTTTTTATCTAGGTCCTTGTAGAAGCTGGAGTTGGCAACACTAGCTGGAAAAATTAGGTGTTCAATCCTATAATATTCCCTTTAAATGGCTTACTAACAGTCTTTGAAATGTGGAGATTCTGAGCACCTATCAAAATTTTTCTGATCCCTGGCATCTCATACAGGACTGAAATAAAGAACATAAACTTTTAACAACTCCTACCAAGAGTGATTGTGTTGTGAGCATTTTGAAAATCTATTTTGTCAATCACAAGGCTTGTAAATGGATTTTAAGGAGGATGTTTAGGTCATTGCTCTACTTTCCAACTAAACAGTTATAAACTCAGTGCTTTTTAACTTATTAGAGGGCAAGCATCTCTCTTGAGAAAGTAATGAAAACTATACTGATCTATATGTACCCTGGGGAAGCAAACACAAATGCTGATTTTTCAGAATATTTGGGGAGTGGGGTATATGATACAATGAGTCTTTGAGGTCCACCCATAGACCCTATGCACAGACTTCGGATAAAAAAAAATACATATATCTCTGACTTAACTGTTTTTCTTTTCTCTGAGCCTCCTCTCTCCCTTCCATACCTTTCCCTCTTAGCTTCCTTCTCTATTTGCTTCCTTCCATACTTCCTTCCTTTCTTAATAATTAAGTCTAAGATCCACTAGGTGGGGGTCATGTAAGGAAGACATACATGAGGTAGCAGTGGCGGCTGAGCAGAGGAACAGAGCCCAAATTAGGGAGCTGGCACCGTGGGCTTGGCATTGATCCCATAGATACATTCGCTGAGCATAATGGGAGCCAAGTTTTTCAGCAATGGAAAAGGGAGCTACCAATACAAAAAGAGGGAAAACTGTAATAAATCCTGTGCTGTTGGACTGGGATTAGTGGAATCAATATAAATTCATTATATTCGTTGTCTAGTGTTGCTATAACAAATTATCACAATCTTAGTGGCTTAAAACAGTGTAAATATATAACCTTATAGTTTTGTAAGTCAGAAGTTCAACATGGGTGTCAGTGGGTAAAATTACGGCATCAAAAGGACTAGATTCCTTTCTGGAGACTTTAATGGAGAACTTTTCCCCTGTCTTTCCAACTGCTAGAGACCACCACATACCTTGGCTCATGGCCCCTTTCCTTGATCTTCAAAGCCAGTATCTGTGGGCCAAGTCTTTACACCGCATGACTCTGACTTCTATACTCACATCTCCTCCTTCTTCGGCTTCCCTATTTCATTTTTAATGACCCTTGTTAGTTCATTGGGTTCACCCAGATAATCCAGGATAACTTCACAGTCTTACAGTCAGCAATTAGCCATCTTAATTCCATCCATAACTATAATTCCCTTTTGCCATGCAACCCTAACACACTCATAATTTCCAGGGATGTGGATGTCTTTGGTGGTGGTGGTGTGCGTTTTCTCTTTACCATATTCATGGTGTTCAATATACAGAGAAATAAATATAAATAGAGGTAGCTGTAGATGTAACTGCATCCATATACTCCCTACCTCTATTCATTGAGAGGGTTTGGGCAGAGCAACACCCAATGCCTCCCAGGGTTGTATTCCCTGGAAAGTACACTTATAATATTTAGTAGGAAGTGCTTTGGAAATCATACTTGTGGAAGGAAGAGAAAATAAGCAGGACTGGGCAAAGGGACAAATTAAGCTAGTATGCAGACCCCCTGGTGGTCTTAGCTGACCCCACACGGACTGGGATAGCCACTCAGAATATTCCTAATTTTGTGCAAGAAGCCTAAGCCTTTAATAACAAGTCGTTCTTTGCAGGGATACTTTTAATAGCAAACAAGACCTTGGGCAGGATAGCTTACTTCAGTTGAGGTGATGGCTAAAAGGGTTTGACAGACAAGGGCTATTCAGGGACAGCACTCCCAGAGCAGCTGGGACCAGTGCAGCACATCACACCAGCCAGCACAGTGAGCCCATCTTGTACTCATATCTTAGTTTCAAAACACCACCCTCCACTAAGACAAACATGGGATCTTTGAGGAAATGGCTGATGCCAAAGCTCTGGGGGAGAAGTACAAATTGAGCCTAGAACATCTTATTGTGCCAGCAGTAAAGTAGAGCTCAGAGAACCATGGAGACATGCTAGAAGATAAAAAAGGAGACTCCATGTTCAATGAGATCCTTCCTACTGGTCAAATCTAAGAATATTTAAACAAATAAAAATGATAACAGGTTACAATACCTTACATAAAACAGAAATCCGTGAGCTCATACTGGCACAACTTGAAGGAGTAAACAAATGGGAAGAAGAGAAAGCATCTCATTACAATAAAATGCCAAGCAACACATTTCAAACAAATGATGGAGTTTTAAAAAGCACTATTTTAGCTATCAGAGTAATAGTTAAATCAGGCAAATACAAAATATATCAATGCTAAAACTAGCAGATGAAAGTCTGAAGGTGCCTGGGATGTTTATATATATATTAAAATATCTCCCCATAAAACACTTCTTCATCTCAAAGAGAAAAAGAATAGCTCTGCAAAAGAGAAATTTGGTGAAAATTATATTGATCAGGTGATTAACATCAGCAGTAATGGTTCAAACTGAAACTGTGTGCCAGTCAATAGAATGCAGTAAAAAGCACATCTCTCTGTCATATTTCTATACCCCACCTCACAAAAGGTTTACCTCAAGTGTAATTATGAGAAAAGATCAGACAAATCCAAATTGAAGGACATTAGATAAAACAATTGGCTTTAATCTTTAAAAGTATCAAGATTGTGAAAGTCAAGGAAAGAGATAACTGTTCCAGATTGAGGGAGACTAAAAGAATGTGTGGACTAAATGACCTTAGATTGAATCCTTTTGCTACAAAGAGTATCATTGGGACAACTGATGGACATTGAATGTGTTCACTGGATTAGGTAGCAAGGAGTAGATAGTATCAGTACTAATTACCTAACTTGTCTGGCCTGGTCAAACCATGACTATACAAGATAAAATCATGGTTGTAGGAAAACATGCTGAAGTATTTAGGGGACAGCATGCCTAAAACTTATTCTCAAATGATTCAGTGGGGAAAGAAAAGCTCTTTGTTTCACAGTTTTTGAAAGTATTTCAGAATAAAAAGTCAAGAAGAAAACTTTGTCTTTTTTATTTATTTCTAGATAGATAAAACTCAGTTTTTTCTGATACCCTTTTGAAGAGGTCATTGCAAATGTTAACATTTCTGAATAAGGAATGAGGAAACCAAATGGAAAATTCCAGTAAATGTACCAAAGTCAAAGAGTAGTACTTGTCAGACCTGGAATTATAGCCTTAGTTACTAATATTTTGAGAATGACTTCTCTTCAGACACAACCATGTTAAAAATAGTATGTAAAAAGAAAAGGAAAAGAAGAAAAAGTGTGAATAAACTATTCTCTTACTTGTTTAATCTGATATTAAAAACAACTAATTCGTTTTGTGGGGGCTTTTCAGGTATATTCAAGTACAATGATAAAGAGAAGTACACTGATGAAATGTGAAAGTATTTAGTAACAGTGTTTGATTCGTGGGTCACCCTCATCCCCCAGTGTTATAGATGGAAGGGTAATTACAGCCCATTACCAAATTACTTGCAGTTATCCCTTGATCTTGTAGTTAATACAGTGAGCCTTCATTTGCATAAATGCTATTAGCATATTTCACACCACATTCTGATCTTTTTAGGAGTGACTGTTGCCTAGTTAAATTATATCAACTTGAACTATTTTTTTCCTTCCTTCCAGCTATTCCTGGGCAAAGTTTAGCTTTCAGACCTGGTAGCAGATTCAGGATGAAGAAAGTGCTATAGCAACTTTATCCTCTTATAGGAATACGAGCTGCTAAACTATGAGTTTTTTGAGGCTAGAAAGTTACTTCTGTTTATCTCTATATTCACAGAACCCAGCGTAGAACTTGGCAGGATTTGGTACACGAGCCATCTTCACCTGAGAATCTCACTGACGTCTCAAATTATATATGTCTAATATTAACACATTTCTTTCATGACTCCAAAACCTTCTCTTCTTTGTAACGGCACCACCATCCACTCAAATATTCAAGCCCAAATTCTGGAAATCATCCTCAAAGTATCTTTCTCTTTCTCTCTCTTACCAACCACGCATGGTCATATTCTATCAATCCAGACTTCTGGATGCCTCTCAAATCCATCTATATCCCCATACACCAGCTTAGTCTGTGCTACCATCATTTTACACATGAACAACTTGAATAATATTACAACCAGTTCCCCTTACAACGTTTCCTTCAATCTCTTCTTCATAAAACAGTTATCCTTTTGTAACACATATCTGCTCTAGTTGATCCATAGCTTAAATGCCCCTCAATTTCTTTTCAGTATCCTTCAGAAAAAAAAAAAAATGAACTTTTAACTGAGCCCTATGTAATACGGTCCCAGTCTATTCCTCCAGCTTGTATTTCTCACTTCCTTGTTCTAATCATGTTGGCCACACTTTGTTACTATGTTGAGGTCCTCTTGTACAGGGTTTGTGTTTCCTGAGATGTTCTTATATCCATGCTTCCTATATGCTAATTCACTAATTTGAGTCCACTCATCCATCAAATCTCAGATTATCAATTACTGATCTTTTCCTAGCTAACTTAGGTCAGTCCTTTGATTTTTTCCTTATTGCAAGCTTTATTCACAAAAAAAGACTGTGACTATTCTTGTTGGATTTTCCAATGGCTTCCAACTTCCTGATGTTCAAGCTGGTTTTAGAAAAGGCAGAGGAACCAGAGATCAAATTGCCAACATCCGCTGGATCATGGAAAAAGCAAGAGAGTTCCAGAAAAACATCTATTTCTGCTTTATTAACTATGCCAAAGCCTTTGACTGTGTAGATCACAATAAACTGTGGAAAATTCTGAAAGAGATGGGAATACCAGACCACCTGATCTGCCTATTGAGAAATCTGTATGCAGGTCAGGAAGCAACAGTTAGAACTGGTCATGGAACAACAGACTGGTTCCAAATAGGAAAAGGAGTATGTCAAGGCTGTATATTGTCACCCTGTTTATTTAACTTACATGCAGAGTACATCATGAGAAATGCTGGACTAGAAGAAACACAAGTTGGAATCAAGATTGCTGGGAGAAATATCAATAACCTCAGATATGTGGATGACACCACCCTTATGGCAGAAAGTGAAGAGGAACTCAAAAGCCTCTTGATGAAAGTGAAAGTGGAGAGTGAAAAGGTTGGCTTAAAGCTCAACATTCAGAAAACGAAGATCATGGCATCTGGTCCCATCACTACATGGGAAATAGATGGAGAAACAGTGGAAACAGTGTCAGACTTCATTTTTCTGGGCTCCAAAATCAGTGCAGATGGTGACTGCAGCCATGAAATTAAAAGACGCTTACTCCTTGGAAGGAAAGTTATGACCAACCTAGATAGCATATTCAATAGCAGAGACATTACTTTGCCAACAAAGGTTCGCCTAGTCAAGGCTATGTTCTTTCCTGTGGTCATGTATGGATGTGAGAGCTGGACTGTGAAGAAGGCTGAGCGCCGAAGAATTGATGCTTTTGAATTGTGGTGTTGGAGAAGACTCCTGAGAGTCCCTTGGACTACAAGGAGATCCAACCGGTCCATTCTGAAGATCAGCCCTGGGATTTCTTTGGAAGGAATGATGCTAAAGCTGAAACTCCAGTATTTTGGCCAACTCATGCGAAGAGTTGACTCATTGGAGAAGTCTCTGATGCTGGGAGGGATTGGGGGCAGGAGGACAAGGGGACGACAGAGGATGAGATGGCTGGATGGTGTCACTGACTCAATGGACATGAGTCTGAGTGACCTCCGGGAGTTGGTGATGGACAGAGAGGCCTGGCGTGCTGCAGTTCATGGGGTCGCAAAGAGTCGGACACGACTGAGCGACTGATCTGATCTGATCTGATCTGATCCATGTTGCCAAATGCAAAGTTAAGTTCTCAGTCTTTGTCTTGCTCTGTTACCAGGATGTGGTTGGTTACCCCTTCTCTTCATGTTATATTTTCTCCCTTAACAGGGTATAAGATTCTGTAGCGCAGCTTCCTCTTTATTTTCCACCTGTCTCACCGGCCATTTTCTTAGTATCCTCTTGGACAAGGAAATGGCAACGCACTCCAGTATTCTTGCCTGGAGAATCCCAGGGATGGGGGAGCCCGGTGGGCTACCGTCTACAGGGTTGCACAGAGTCAGACACAACTGAAGCGACTTAGTTGTAGTAGTAGTTGTTCTAATCAATAAATGTTGGAGTTCTTTAGGACTCAGTGCTGAAACTTTGTTTTAAAAGCTTTCTGTATGCCGTAGACTTCCACGTGTTTATATCTAAACTCAATATTCCCCATGAACTCTGTCTCACATATTCACATGCCTCATCAATCTACTCTCAGGAATCTGACACGCTTAGTCACTCAGCTATGTTCGGCTCTGTGACCCTTTGGACTATAACCCACCAGGCTCCTCTGCCCATGGGATTTTTCAGACAAGAATACTGGAGTGGGTTGCCATCTCCTCCTCCATGGGATCCTCCCGAGAGATCAAACCTATGTTTCCTGCATCTCCTGCACTGCAAGAGGACTGTCAACTACTGAGCCATTGGGGAAACCCTCAGGTATCCAACAGACATCTGGAAATGAGCATGACCAAATCATACTCTTGACTGTCATTCCCAAATTTATTCTTCTATATTTGTATTCAATAATTTCATCAAATTGTTCATTCTTCCAATTGGTTAAGCCCTAAATCTTAAAGACATATTTGACTTGTTTTTTTTTTTCTCCTTCATCTATCTACCCCATACCTGATTCATCACCAAATTCTCTCAGTTCTACCTTCAAATAATCTAGAATCCAACTATTTCTCCCAATTTGAACACCACTCAAAAGCCTCCTAATTGATCTCTATGATTTGATTTTGACAAGGAAAGGCTGACAATGTGGACATTAATAAAGCTAAGAACTTTTCTTCTTTTTTTTTTTCTGTCAAAAGACACTTTAAAGCAAATGAAAAGATTAGAAAAACTGAGAAAAGATGCCTATAATACATAAAGCTATAAAAGGATTCAAACCAAGAATATGAAAACAACTTCTATAAAGTATTATGAAGATAAGCTCAACAGAGATAAAAGGTAAGAAATACAACCAGGAATTTTTCAGAAGAGAAAATAAATATGGCCAATAAATACATGAAGAGGTTCAAGGTCATTTCCAACTTGAGTCTGGTCAGAGCTCTTTTATTGACACAGTAACTGAAAATATCCCAATGTTTGTTGCTTGCATTTCTGAGTCTTTAAGTAATAATGATGAACAGAGCCCCTCCCCGCCCCGCCCCCCAGCAGCAGCACCAGCCTAAGATGGACCTGTAAAATAAGCGAGACTTCGTATAATCAATCTCTTTTTATTTAAATCACCAAGAATTTGTGGTTGCTGTTAATGCAGAACAATTCAGGATATGCCTGACAATAGTAGAAAGAAATACAATTAAAAGGAAGCAGAACTGATAGAAAGTGGTGAATTCTAAGGGCAGACACAGTGTCTTGACCCAATGTTAGGCAGTACAGGTATTAAAAGTATATTATCTGTGGTTATGGAATACCTCTTTAAATTTGATCAGAGACTTAGAGGAAATAAAGAAGATCATGGAGATGTCAATAAGCACAGTATTCCAGGAAAAGGAAGGGTGAGCGAAAAAAACCCTGAAGTCAGAACAAGCTCAGCCTACTTGAGGAAGAGCAAGGATGAAAGAGTATGAGTGATGGTCGGAAGAGCCTGAGTTAAGGTCAAACAGGTAGTCTGTGACAGTCACAGAACACCTAAATGGGCCACGTTAAGGATTTTGAATTCTATTGCTAATGAGTTGAGAAGACATTAAAGGATTTTAGCTTATTATGATCTGCTGCTACTGCTACTGCTGCTGCTAAGTCGCTTCAGTCGTGTCTGACTCTGTGCGACCCCATAGACGGCAGCCCACCAGGCTCCCCCGTCCCTGGGAATCTCCTGGCAAGAACACTGGAGTGGGTTGCCATTTCCTTCTCCAATGCATGAAAGTGAAAAGTGAAAGTGAAGTTGCTCAGTCGTGTCTGACTCTGAGTTTTTTTTTTTTTTTTTTTTTTAGTATTACTAAAGCTCTTGTGTTGAAATTGTACCTGGGAGGTACAATCATGGAGACCAGTTTGGAGGCTACTGAGTAGCGATGATCGAATTAGGGAGAAATAGTTGGACTCTGCACTTCTTTAATAAATCTTTTCCTATCTAAATTTTAATGCCTATGGGGTGACAAAGATGCACATTTTTATCCTTTTCTATATGAATAATCTTTTCTCCATTATCTGACACACTATTCAGTTGCTAAAGTTCATTATATTCGTATGCTCATAAGTCTTATTAAGAGAATACAAGAGATATTTTTGGGGCAGAGAAAACTCATCCTCTAGTAAAATTGGCCCAGTGAAAGCCATGGACTCTGATCAATCATATCAACATTTTTTTTTTTTTCTCTTTGGAGAGGGTGCTGATTATCAGAAGGTTGGAGGCAATAAACATGAGAAGAGGGGCAGTGAGGCACCCTCTTCATACCAGTAGCAGTTCCAAAACAGCAATGCTTGTGTATCTATACACACTTCATTTCCAATATCTTCTTTTTGTTAAGATGAGACCATCTTATCTAACACTTTGTATTGGTAATGAGCCCAAGTCATTGCCAAGAAGGAAGAAAAAAAGAATATGTGTGATAGAGATAGGAAAGAAAAAATATATATATATAAGAAGTCTTGACCATTTATGGGATTATTCAAGATGACTTTTTTCCTTACTTGATTTCCAGATTGCATGGGACTTTTAAAGATCTTTCCCATGATACAAGGGCTTCCCTGGTGGCTCAGACAGTAAAGACTCTACCTGTGATACAGGATTTCGATCCCTGGGTCAGGAAGATCCTTTAGAGAAGGAAATGGCTACCCATTCGAGGATTCTTGCCTGGAGAATTCCATGGACAGAGGAGACTGGCAGGTTACAGTCCATGGGGTTGCAAAGAGTTAGACACAACTAACATTTTTACTTCACTTTCCAATGATATGAATTTTTCTTGCTCACATGATTCTCTTCCTGATTCAAATATATTACCCTGGTTTTCCCATCCTTTTTAGTGCAACCTGATAAATTAATTAATGCTCATATGTTAGTAAGTATAGTTGCCAAACCTCATAGTGAATAATGGACAGGCTTTGGACTAGGAGTCGGAAGACCTGAGCTTATGTTCTAACTTAAGACCAAAGTTGGTACCATGGTATTCAAATCATCAGATCTCTGTGATTCTTAGTTTTCTAATTCCTAAAATGGGAATACTATTCTTAGCTATTTCTGTAAACACCAAGTGAAATAACAACTGATGTTCAATGGCTTTACAATTCACAGTAAGTCTTTCAGAAGTTCTAAACCCCAGTTACAAATAAAAAACACACAGGAAGCCTTGAAAATACACAATTCTGGGCTTCACCCCAGATATTCTCTACAGATGGTATGTAGGAATCTGTATTTTTATAGAAAATCTCCCAGGTAAGTGAGCTGTGTCTGGCCTGTAAAATTTGTTGTTTTTAAAAGAGAGTTTTTAAAAGTGTACTATAAAGCCTTGAGAAATGAGGGCATTTGAGGGGAACAGCATAAAAGTTTGTTTTTTACCCAGCTGGTATCCTCATAAGAGATGCTTGAGTCTGGGACAGCTGATTTCATATTTCAGAAGAGGTGACACTCCAAGGCCTACTGCATTTCATGGAATAATTCCGGAGTTCTTGGAGTCTGATCTTGAGACCAAGACTGAAAGCATCGGCTTGTCTTGAGTGTAGGGCAGAGCCTCGGAATTGATGTTGTCTTTTACAGTGTTTTCAGCTTTGAGACAAGCTGTAAGACTTTTAATGGACTTAAAAGCCTGGCTCTGATAAAGTACCACTTCACACAAATTAACAGGACAGATGAACGACCTCAGAGTAACAGTCTCATCTCTTGGCTTTTGATGGACTCAGAGGTTGAGAAACATGAACAAGGAACATCAAGAGGGAGAGGTCAGCTGAGATAAGACTCTAATCCAGCTATTCCTCTTGCAGCTTGTCTCTCTGATAAGAGTTCACAGTCATTCACTCAACAAACACTCATTGTGCCTCTAATTTAATCAAGTTCAGTTCAGTTCAGTCGCTCAGTCGTGTCCGACTCTTTGTGACCCCATGGACTGCAGCACGCCAGGCTTCCCTGTCCATCACCAGCTCCTGAAGCCTGCTCAAACTCATGTCCATGGAGTGGGTGATGCCATCAAACCATCTCATTCTCTGTCATCCCCTTCTCCTTCCCTCAATCTTTCCCAGCATCAGGGTCTTTACAAATGAGTCAGCTCTTTGCATCAACTGGCCAAATTATTGGATCTTCAGCTTCAGCTTTAGCATCAGTGCTTCCAATGAATAGTCCAGGACTAATTTCCTTTAGGACCAACCAGTTTGATCTCCTTGAAGTTCAAGGGACTCTCAAGAGTCTTCTCCAACACTACAGTTCAAAAGCATCAATTCTTTGGTGCTCAGCTTTCTTTATGGTCCAACTCTCACATCCATACATGACCACTGGAAGAACCACAGCTTTGACTAGATGGGCCTTTGTCAGCAATGTCTCTGCTTTTTGATATGCTGACTAGGTTGGTCATTGTTTTTCTTCCACGAAGCAAGTGTCTTTGAATTTCATGGCTTCAGTCACCATTTGAAGTGATTTTGGAGCCCCAAAAATAAAGTCTGCACTGTTTTTGTTGTTTCCCCATCTATCTGACATGAAGTGATGGGACTGGATGCCATGATCTTAGTTTTTTGAATGTTGAGTTTTAAGCCAGCTTTCTCACTCTCATCAAGGGGCTCTTTAGTTCCTCTTTGTTTTGCCAAAAGGGTGGTGTTATCTGAGGTTATTGATATTTGTCCCAGCAGTCTTGATTCCAGCTTGTGCTTCATTCAGCTGGCATTTCACAAATCTAATCAAGGAATGCTTTTATTCACCAGGGCTTATTATGTGTCTTCAAATTACTTATAAGTTAGTCAAGGAGGGGAAGGTTGTGCATATAACCTTTTAACTAACCTTAAGAAGTGATTCTTTGGGATTCTCTTGTGCTCAGACTGTAAAACATCTGCCTGCAATGTGGGAGACCCAGATTTGATCCCTGGGTTGGGAAGATCCCCTGGAGAAGGAGATGGTAACCCTCTTGCCTGGATTCTACAACACACTGCTGAATAACCAACAAATCAGAGAAGAAATCAAAAAAGAAATCAAAATCTGCATAGAAACGAATGAAAATGAAACCACAACAACCCAAAACCTGTGGGACACTGTAAAAGCAGTCCTAAGGGGAAAGTTCATAGCAATACAGGCATACCTCAAGAAACAAGAAAAAAGCCAAATAAATAACCTAACTCTACACCTAAAGCAACTAGAAAAGGAAGAAATGAAGAACCCCAAGGTTAGTAGAAGGAAAGAAATCTTAAAAATTAGGGCAGAAATAAATGCAAAAGAAACAAAAAAGAGACCATAGCAAAAATCAACAAAGCCAAAAGCTGGTTCTTTGAAAGGGTAAACAAAATTGACAAACCATTAGCCAGACTCATCAAGAAACAAAGGGAGAAAAATCAAATCAATAAAATTAGAAATGAAAATGGAGAGATAACAACAGAAAACACAGAAATACAAAGGATCATAAGAGACTACTATCAGCAATTATATGGCAATAAAATGGACAACGTGGAAGAAATGGACAAATTCTTAGAAAAGTACAACTTTCCAAAACTGGATCAGGAAGAAATAGAAAATCTTAACTGACCCATCACAAGCACGGAAATTGAAACTGTAATCAGAAATCTTCCAGCAAACAAAAGCCCAGGTCCAGACGGCTTCACAGCTGAATTCTACCAAAAATTTAGAGAAGAGCTAACACCTATCCTACTCAAACTCTTCCAGGAAATAGCAGAGGAAGGCAAACTTCCAAACTCATTCTATGAGGCCACCATCACCCTAATACCAAAACCTGATAAAGATGCCACCAAAAAAGAAAACTACAGGCCAATATCACTGATGAACATAGATGCAAAAATCCTTAACAAAATTCTAGCAATCAGAATCCAACAACACATTAAAAAGATCATACACCATGACCAAGTGGGCTTTATCCCAGGAATGAAAGGATTCTTCAATATCCGCAAATCAATCAACGTAATATACCACATTAACAAATTGAAAAATAAAAACCATATGATTATATCAATAGATGCAGAGAAAGCCTTTGACAAAGTTCAACATCCATTTATGATAAAAACTCTCCAGAAAGCAGGAATAGAAGGAACATACCTCAACATAATAAAAGCTATATATGACAAACCCCAGCAAACATTATCCTCAATGGTGAAAAATTGAAAGCATTTCCTCTAAGTCAGGAACAAGACAAGGATGCCCACTTTCACCATTACTATTCAACATAGTTTTGGAAGTTTTGGCCACAGCAATCAGAGCAGAAAAAGAAATAAAAGGAATCCAAATTGGAAAAGAAGAAGTAAAACTCTCACTGTTTGCAGATGACATGATCCTCTACATAGAAAACCCTAAAGACTCCACCAGAAAATTACTAGAACTAATCAACGAATATAGTAAAGTTGCAGGATATAAAATAAACACACAGAAATCCCTTGCATTCCTGTACACTAATAATGAGAAAATAGAAAGAGAAATTAAGGAAACAATTCCATTCACCATTGCAATGAAAAGAATAAAATACTTAGGAATATATCTTCCTAAAGAAACTAAAGACCTATATATAGAAAACTATAAAACACTGGTGAAAGAAATCAAAGAGGACACTAATAGATGGAGAAATATACCATGTTCATGGATTGGTAGAATCAATATAGTGAAAATGAGTATACTACCCAAAGCAATTTATAGATTCAACGCAATCCCCATCAAGCTACCAACGGTATTCTTCACAGAGCTAGAACAAATAATTTCTCAATTTGTATGGAAATACAAAAAACCTCGAATAGCCAAAGCTATCTTGAGAAAGAAGAATGGAATTGGAGGAATCAACCTGCCTGACTTCAGGCTCTACTACAAGCCACAGTCATCAAGACAGTATGGTACTGGCACAAAGACAGAAATATAGACCAATGGAACAAAATAGAAAGCCCAGAGATAAATCCACGCACATATGGTCACCTTATCTTTGACAAAGGAGTCAAGAATATACAATGGATTAAAGACAATCTCTTTAACAAGTGGTGCTGGGAAAACTGGTCAAACACTTGTAAAAGAATGAAACTAGAACACTTTCTAACACCATACACAAAAATAAACTCAAAATGGATTAAAGAGCTAAATGTAAGACCAGAAACCATAAAACTCCCAGAGGAAAACATAGGCAAAACACTCTCTGACATACATCACAGCAGGATCCTCTATGACCCACCTCCCAGAATATCGGAAATAAAATCAAAAATAAACAAATGGGACCTAATTAAACTTAAAAAGCTTCTGCACAACAAAGGAAACTATAAGCAAGGTGAAAAGACAGCCTTCAGAATGGGAGAAAATAATAGCAAATGAAGCATCAGACAAACAACTAATCTCAAAAATATACAAGCAACTCCTACAGCTCAATTCCAGAAAAATAAATGACCCAATCAAAAAATGGGCCAAAGAACTCAATAGACATTTCTCCAAAGAAGACATACAGATGGCTAACAAACACATGAAAAGATGCTCAACATCACTCATTATCAGAGAAATGCAAATCAAAACCACTATGAGGTACCATTTCATGCCAGTCAGAATGGCTGCGATCCAAAAGTCCACAAGCAATAAATGCTGGAGAGGGTGTGGAGAAAAGGGAACCCTCTTACACTGTTGGTAGGAATGCAAACTAGTACAGCCACTATGGAGAACAGTATGGAGATTCCTCAAAAAACTGGGAATAGAACTGCCTTATGATCCAGCAATCCCGCTGCTGGGCATACACACTGAGAAAACCAGAATTGAAAGAGACACGTGTACCCCAATGTTCATAGCAGCACTGTTTACAATAGCCAGGACTTGGAAGCAACCTAGATATCCATCCGCAGATGAATGGCTAAGAAAGCTGTGGTACATATACACAATGGAGTATTACTCAGCCATTAAAAAGAATATATTTGAATCAGTTCTAATGAGGTGGATGGAACTGGAGCCTATTATACAGAGTGAAGTAAGCCAGAAAGAAAAACACAAATACAGTATACTAACGCATATATATGGAATTTAGAAAGACGGTAACAATAACCCTGTTTACGAGACAGCAAAAGAGACACTGATGTATAGAACAGTCTTTTGGACTCTGGGAGAGGGAGAAGGTGGGATGATTTGGGAGAATAGCATTGAAATATGTATAATATCATATCTGAAACGAGTCGCCAGTCCAGGTACGATGCCTGATAACGGATGCCTACGGCTGGTGCACTGGGACGACCCAGGGGGGTGGTATGGAGAGGGAGGAGGGAGGAGGGTTCAGGATGGGGAACACATGTATACTTGTGGCGGATTCATTTTGATGAATGGCAAAAGCAATACAATATTGTAAAGTTAAGCAAAATAAAATTTAAAAAAACAAAAACAAACAAACAAAAAAGAAAATCCCACAGATAGAGGAACCTGGTAGGCTACAGTCCATGGGGTCACGAGTCAGACACAACTGAGCAACTTCACTTCTTCTTCTAAGAAGTGATGAGCAGGGGCTTCCCTAGTGGTCCAGTGGTCAAAAGTCCATGTTGTCCATGCTTCATTTGCAGGAGATGTGGGTTCAATCCCTATAAGGGAATTAAGATCCCACATGCCATGAAGCAAGGCCAAAAAAAAAAAAAAAAAAAGGATTGGTAAGTATTTTGAAACATCTCTGTTAAGGAGAAGGTCACTCCAGTTTGGATGGATGAAAATCAGGTAAGTTTAGCCAGAAAATAGGAATGTGAGCTCTTTGAAGTAAGTTTTATAATACTCCCAAATCTATCTCAAGCAAAAAGCAAGAATTTTAAAATGTAGACTACAGAAATATGCTCCTCAAGGCAAAGAGAAAAGAAAAATTATTGTAGCTTCTCTTGGTTAAGAGGTAATGGTTCTGGTGTTGGGGGTGGAGTAATTTAAAGAAGATTCAGGAAGTTTTATGGAAGAAAATAATGGAATTTAGTCTGGACTAAGGAATAGGAGAAAGATAAAAGCAAAAGAAATTTACTTATTTTTGGTAGAGTGGAGAAGGGGAAGAAAATTAGAGATGGCAAAGATATGTTGATGTCACTATAATTTCTCATAGGATAGAGCACATATTTTGGGGGAAAAAGTCTTTTATTTGGAAATATATGTAAATAAGCATTTTTACCATGCCTTTGCTTATCTTCCTGATACACAAGTCTTTGTTTGGAAAACCAGGAAATACATGATTGTAACAAATCTGTCCCTTGGGAGAAAATCTGCTACTTCCCTCACTATTATGGAACTGGTAGATTACACAGGAATAATTTTTCTCTCTTTCACAGTCTTAAAATAACTTTTTCTAAAGGGCCCATGATAGGCATCGGAGTCCATCAGAAGAGTTGGCACCGGCAGTGGTGGCCTGGTCACTGAAGTGGGAGGAGTGCTTCTGAAGCCCAGTGATGAGGCTGAGGAGGGTGAAGACCATGTTTGATTGTGGTGTCGGTGTTAAGGAGGTCGATTATCTTCAGAGCTGCACGGGCAGAAAGGGAAACTGAAAATGATAACTGAAGTTAGGTAGAATGAGGGAGGCCAGTGGGTGATCGAAGAGCCGGCCCACTTTGGATGGACCTTATAGAGGTTACCTAGTGGGTCGCTAAGAGTGGGACACGACTGAGCAACTTCACTTTCACTTTTCCTTTCATGCATTGGAGAAGGAAATGGCAACCCACTCCAGTGTTCTTGCCTGGAGGATCCCAGGGACGGGGGAGCCTGGTGGGCTGCCGTTTATGGGGTCGCACAGAGTCGAACACAACTGAAGTGACTTAGCAGCAGCAGTCCAACCCTAGAGGTTATGAGACCTTTCAGTACCAGAGGTTAAATGACAAACTTGAAGTCACAGAGACAGTTAACTACATCTCCTAAACCAGGATCCATGGCTATAGTCTGTCAGTTGAGCATCTTTCTGTACTGGGTTCTAATGGAAGAATAAGGTGGAGAGAAATAGAGACTTTTTATGGAGACTTAAACTGATGGAGCTAGCTACATGGGCATGTTAACTCTGCGGGTGCCCAGCATCCCACATTGAGAAGGTCCCCATACTTAGTTTAATGCTCCATTGCTACTGCCTCAAATTTATTAATAACTTTGAAACAAGGCATCTCACATTTTAATTATATTTTGTATCCTACAAATTATGTTGCCTGACCTGTTTGAACTACCAATCTGACTTGATGGAACACAGAATGTTGAGCTCAAATAAGTCAGCCCCAGTACACGGCCAGCCATGGATGTGTGTACTTGCCCCTGAAGGTTAGGGAAGTGGAGAGGCAGCAAGGCTGAGGTTCAATCATAACTTAGAAAAGACTTGTCTACATCTTCTTTTTCCATTTATCATTGATGAATATGATGCAGCCATTAAAAAATTAAATACTGCCATTTGCAGCAACATGGGTGGATCTAGAGATTATCATACTAAGTGAAGTGAGTCAGACAGAAAAAGACAAAAATTACATGATATCACTTACATGTGGAATCTTAAAAAATACAAACAAATGTATTTATAAAGCAGAAACAGACTCAAAGATACGGAAAGCAAACTTATGGTTATCAAAGGAGAGTGGAAGGGGAGAAAGATAAATTAGGAGTGTGGGATTAACAGATACATACTACTATATATAAAATAGATAAGCAACTAAATGTTACCGGAGAAGGCAGTGGCACCCCACTCCAGTACTCTTGCCTGGAAAATCCCTGGACAGAGGAGCCTGGTGGGCTGCAGTCCATGGGGTCGCTACGAGTCGGACACGACTGAGCGACTTCACTTTCACTTTTCACTTTCATGCATTGGAGAAGGAAATGGCAACCCACTCCAGTGTTCTTGCCTGGAGAGTCCCAGGGATGGAGGAGCCTGGTGGGCTGCTGTCTATGGGGTCGCACAGAGTCAGACACGACTGAAGCGACTTAGCGTTAGCATAAATGTTACAGAAATGCAAATCAAAACTACAATGAGATTTCACATCGGTCAAAATGACCATCATCACAAAGTCTGCAAACAATAAATGCTGGAGAGGATGCAGAAATAAGAGAACCCTTCTATACTGCTGGTGTGAATGTAAATTGGTACAGTCACTACGGAAAACAGTATTAAGGTTCCTTTAAAAATAGAACTAAGTGATTTTGAACAAAGCAATTTAATCTTCTCAACCTGAGTTTGTTTTTATTTTGTTGTTGTTGTTGTTGGTTTATAAAAGAAAAAAAACTAAGAAAAAATTCTGGTTGCAATGAGAATAAAAAGAAGGCAATAATACTGTAAGCTACAGCTTTTGACATAATATTGTAATTGAAGGAAGCTGATTGCTAACATCTCTGCAGCATTATGAAGCTTGGCAGATAATACACACATTAAGGGTAGAGGCTTTGGTGTTAAAGAAACACAAGTTTAAATCCAGTCTCTGTCATCTGATAGCTGTGACCTTGGGCTAATGACCCAAGGAGTCAGAGTTTCTTTTTTTTTGATTAATCTATAAAATGGGAACACAACCTACTACCCACCAAGGTTATTTTAGGGATTTAAAATGAGATAGTTTATGTAAAGTGCTTGGCATGGCCCTAACTCATAATAAGAACCTATTAAATTTTAGTCATATTACTACAAATAAATCAACATTTTTGACACTTGGTCATCTCCTCAGTATTGGAATTCAGAACCCTTTCATCCAGGAATCTTATTCCTGGGCTCTGAAGTATTTATCAGACTTTCTAGAAAATTCGGTAACTACTTAGAGTGGAAGGTGGAGAGAGGAAGGAAACATTTGCTTCCACCAAGTGGGAGTTATACTCTTTTTGGATCCAGGATTTTGCCCAGCAAGATCTGCTCTGCATATTCACAGCATCCAACAGCTTGTTCTGTCATGCCCCAAAGATGAATGATCGCACAAGCCCCCGACATTCCACTCACAAGCTGTCCATTCCTACACCAAAACCTGATTGGGACTGTAGCAGGAGGCATGGGGGCATGTTTAGGATTGGGGGGAGGCTGGGATGGAAACAGATGGTGGTTTGGCAGAGTGATTAAAACACTAGATATCTGTTTTAATGAGTTGGCCACCCAGCAGATAAAATACTGCAATAGTGAGTCCTAGTCTTCTCAGACCGTAATTACAGTCTTATTTACAGAGTGCTTGTTGCTGGTCAAGCCATGCATTTTCTACTGTCCCCTTGAATGTAATAGGGTATAGAATTACGATGGAGAGAGGAGATATTTAGATAAGCAACAAGAAATAGACCGATTGATTTCTTCCAAAGTTTGTACCAATCTGGGAGATCCACCGAACAGTCAAATTTTCTGTGTGACCTTTGTTGACTCACTTAGCTTCTCTGGGCTTCCTGTCCTGTGTTAGCAAAACACATCTCCTAGCTATCTCACGGTTAAGATGAAGAGACGAGGTTCAGGTAGTAAGTCACTCTGGAAGAAAGATACTGGGGTAACCATTAAACTGTTGGAAAGTGTCCAGCAGGAAACTAAAACAATCCAGTATGCAACTGTTGACCTTCAGGCTCAGAATAATTTGTATGCATTTGGGAGCTAATATTTCCACCTGCGAATTAGGAACTATTATGAGTAATAATGACTTAATGTCCTCCACTTAGCAGGAGGACAAGAGGAAACCCGCTGACATTTCCGTGCCTGCAAAAGCTCATTTGGAGTTGTATGTTAATTAACTGTATTGATGCAGAACAAACCAATCGGAATTAAGAATCCCAGGTTAATGCTAGTCTCCAATTTGGTGGCTAAGGTAATTCTCCCTGGATTTGTGTATTTCTAATTTTTTGTCTTTCTTTTTTAGGCACACTCGGCTTAGCATGATAAAATTGTCAATAAACACAATTTCTCACTAACTCCAACATTTTCTTAATGAATCTCAACTTCTTTATCTGTAAAATGGGAATTACTGAACATATTAAAAGATTACTGGTGACCAAGTGTAATAGGCATGAAAAATATTTGGTAAATTATAAAACATTATAACCATACTATTTAGTCATTTATTTTTATTATTACAATTATTATCAGGTTTTCTTTTTCTGAATTTTAAATGAGACTGAGCGAAGCAAGGATTAAATAACTATGTTAATATTTGAAGGCACTTTTTAAACATTACTTCATAAAAAGCCAAAGAAAATGCCACAAATACTACACAGTAAATGAATAAATTAATCTTCTAAATGGTAGTACTGTGGTACGCTGGTGAGTCTTAATCTATCTTGAGGATATTACAATTAGTGTCTTAACAATAATAACTAAGACACAAAAGTTTGCAATAACTTACTTTTTATGATCACTTAGATTGAAATTTACACATTATATTGTCACTCTCTTGAATTCCAATATGCTCTCTTGCGTGGGTGGAAAAGAAGTGGATTTATAGTTAATTGGGAGGTAATTTCACACAACCTTGAGTAAGACCCCAAGGATGTGTTTCATGTTAGCACTGAGAACTCATGATCTAGTCAGTTAAGTGAGTTATGTAACTTTGAAGATGACTATTTTCAATTAAAACACTATAAAAATTCAAATGGGTCTATTAGGCTGATAGGCAGGCTTTGTCTGAAAATAGTTTTGATGTCGTCTTCTGCATAACAATAGCTTGAGAACAAAGGTAACTTCTAGTTCATAAATCATAACAGCCCTAAGTCACAATTGATATTTAGGATGCTTTCCTGGCAGCTTGATATTTAGACATATCAGCTTCACAGAATTTAAATTAAAAACAACAATAATAACAGTCACTAAAATTTAAGTCGAATAACTAAAAATTGTGCTTCAGTTTCATTGCTTTGTAGTTGTATGGCCTGAAGTTACTTATTTAATATTTCTTAGCCTCAGTATTCTCAAATATAAAAGACAGATTATACAAACCAAGGAGCAGGTTTTGGTACAAATTAAATACTAGAATATGGGACATTACAAAATATAACGAAGTACTACTCTCATTGCCAACAGCATCATGTGTTTTCCAGTCCTGTTTTCAGTGAATTCGGTGTAACTAAGGAAGGCATTGTTAGAGGATATTCTGGGGAAATGGCTTTGATATGTACCAGATAGGGTGATGATTTAGAGTGAGGATATACTATCTAGTTGTGGCTTTTTGGAGGTGGAATTCAAAGTGTGTTTGTAGAAACTTCTTTTTCTACGGGACTCCCATCTTTCCTCAAAGTATGATTGCTCTCATAGGTTCAATTAGCAATAAATCTTCTAGTCACTCCTGGAAGAGAAGTGAGATGGATAAGGGAAATCAAATATCCTAACCGGTTGCTCTTGTTGTTACTGTTTATGATGTTCTCTTGCTTCTTCCTAAGCTTCAAGAAGAAGGGATTTGGTTTAACTGTGGCTCAGTGGTAGTAAATAATCTGCCTGGGTCCCAAGAATTTCTGTCAGATAATCACTCCTTCCTCTGTGATATATTTCTAATACATACTTATTATAACATATGGCTTATTAACATGACTATCTTCTCTATTAGACTATAAGCTCCTTGAGGTGAGCCATAATTTAATTACCTCATTTTATCCAATTCTTATTACAGCACTTAGAGTATAAAGGATGCCCAAATATTATTTGTTGAATGTAAATTTATAAGACTGAGCATTTGCTAGCTGTCACTCAAAGATCACTGGTATTTTGAGACAGAGACAAATAAGAGACCTAAATGGGATAATTGAAACAGTTAACATTGGCTGCAGCATCTCCTGATATCTTTAATTTGAAAACAGAATTAGCTTGCTCTAGCCAAAGATTTTAAAATTAATTAAAATTATTTTGCACTCTTCCAGGAACAGAAAAATAATCTTGCAAGCTGTGTGTTCAAAGCAATCTTCACTAAATATGTCAGAGAAAGCTATGAGATAAGAGCAGTAGGTATATAAGAATTTACCAGCATGTGTTATCAAGGCAGATGTAATGGGAGAAATATTTTTTAAGAGGGCTCCCCAGGTCAAATTTATTTGTGAAATGCTAAATATAGTGTATCAACATCTTAGACAGTCACAATGCACATTAAAGACACAGTGAAGTCCTGCATTTCCTAGGCATTTTTTCACTGCTAAATCAATTTTTTCAAGTAAAACACCAAGGAGCTTTACAAAGCAAATTAAATGAGAAAAATCAAGGCAAACATGAGTAAGTATTGTGTCCACTGATATTTATGCTTTTGAGAAACAGAGGTAATGTAATGTGTGTTTGTGTGTGTGGGCGCACACGCGTGCGTGTGTGTCTGCCCTATGATGGAAGCTACAACTCCTGGATTTAAAAATACTCAAAGCATTTATGGTCTCTGTATAACAATAAGACTGAAGAAGAGAAATATGTCAATAGGTCTAGGGTGATGTTCCATAAAGTTTCAAAAACAAGTTGTAAAAATGCAGCATGAGGTCACTACTTCTTGTTAGAGACACAAAGCAAAATCCCACAGAGTGCCAATTCCAAGAGTGCAAAGCCATCTTCCTTCCATCTCCAGGACCTATTACTATGTTTGATGTGCAATAGCAACTCAAGAAATATGTGTGGAATGAATGAAACACACATCAAGGTCATTGTATTCTGTCATCATAAAGTTGCCCACTTATTCACCAGACCAAAACGCAATTATCTTCTAAGGTCCAGATCCAAAATTGCATTTCCTCTTCTAGTACAGAGGAAGGAAACAATTAATATCTTATGCATGATGAAAAGAATAAAAATGATTATGGAGACCATTTATTGAGCCACCAACCTGTGCCAGCCATCCTAAATAAAGCCCCTCTAAGTCTTAACAACTTACAGAAAACAGACCATGTTAGTCCTGGTCCCCACTTGGGGAAACAGAATCCCACAAAGATAAATATTATAATATGCCTAGGAAATAGTTTCTCTGCTTCCAAACTCTGCCTTTCTAACTATGCCATGCTGCTTCCCACACTTTAAAAAGGCAATGTAAAGCACTATTTAAAATAGGCATTATTTGCATTATTGAGTTGCTGTATGTCTCTCCAACTTGACTTGTCTTCCACATTGCATGGAAATAGTATCTAATCCATATTAATTATAAATACATAACCCTGTGTTTTAAATATTGGCTAGTTGATGGGTAGCGCTGAGCTATTTTTTAGTAAGTGATGAAGGTTAACATATTTGACAGGGAGTCATCTCTTAGCACAAAGCCCAATATTAAAACTGTGGTATTAAAGTTCTTAATGAGGGTACTATTTGAGCTTTGGGAAGAGTGATCTTCGTTGAACAGGCCTGAAAAGGGCTCAGTATTTAGCATCCTTGTCTTTATCCCTGCTCAAGGCCAGCAATACTTCTGTCCTTATGAAGACCAACACTGACACCTCACATGAAAATAAGTCTCCCACACATTTAAGATGCTTATTCCTGGCATTTCCCTTGCGACCCAGTGGTTAAGACTTCGCGTCCAAGACAGGGGCAAGGGTTCCATCCCTGGTCAGGGAGCTAGACCCTATATGCCTTACAATCAAAAAACTAAAACATTTTAAAAAAAGAATACTGTAACAAATTCAATAAAGATTTTTAAAATGGTCTACATAAAATTTAAAAAAATGTGTCTTTCTGATGACTCAAGTCCATCCTGTGTAGAACTTGTGGATTTAGAGATTATTGGTAATCTATAAGATCACACAGTAGGTAATAAACATAGCCAGAACTATTCCATGCAATAATAACATCTACTGTTGACTGAGGAATTGGGTGACAAGGCCTATACTAAAGAATTTGTGCTATCTTCTACCTTGTTCCTCATGCATGCATGCATGCTAAGTCGCGTCAGTTGTGTCCAACTCTTTGCGACCCTATGGACCATACGTAGCCTGCCAGGCTCCTCTGTCCATGGAATTCTCCAGGCAAGAATACTGGAGTGGGTTGCAATGCCCTCCTCCAGGGGATCTTCCTGACACAGGAATTGAACCCACATCTCTTATGTCTCTTGAATTGCAGGTAGGTTCTTTACTACTAGGGCCACCTAGGAAGCCCTTGCTCCTCATATGATACAATAAGCACATACTGTGCTTAAGAATGGGCTTCCCTGGTGGTTCAGTGGTAAAGACTCTGCTTGCCCATGCAGGAGACCCAGGTTTGATCCCTGGGTGGGGAAGATCCTCTGGAGAAGGAAATGGCAACCCACTCCAGTGGTCTTGCCTGGGAAATCCCATGAACAAAGGAACCTGGTAGGCTACAGTTCATGAGATCACAAAGAGTTGGACATGACTTAGCAACTGAGCATGTACAACCTTGCTAACAAGTAACATGGGCACATAAATACCACATCATGATTTAAAGCAATGGTTCTAGAGTTAGACAGCCCAGTACTGTCTCTACCACTTACTAGTGGTGCAAACTTGACTTAGTCAATTTCTCAGTGTAGTGTTTTCTCTCCAAAATGAGAATAAGCTCTGAGAGTTGTTGTTGTTGCTGCTGCTGCTGAGTCACTTCAGTGGTGTCCGACTCTGTGCGACCCCATAGACGGCAGCCCACCAGGATGCCCTGTCCCTGGGATTCTCCAGGCAAGAACACTGGAGTGGGTTGCCATTTCCTTCTCCAATGCATGAAAGTGAAAAGTGAAAGTGAAGTCTCTCAGTCTTGTCCAACTCTCAGCGACCCCATGGACTGCAGCCTACCAGGCTCCTCCAACCATGGGATTTTCCAGGCAAGAGACCTGGAGTGGGGTGCCATTGCCTTCTCTGTGACAGCTGTTAGAAGAATTAAATGATTCAAGGCTAGAAAACATTCAAACTCAAACCTAGCTCAAGCTGTGAGCAGTTCTTCCCTCTGATAGCCATGGTATGGTTTTCCTAGTGTTGCACTGGAAGACACTGGGAATAGAAAATAAGGTCTCAAAGGCTGAGTTTACATTCCTCTAGAAAAACAGTAAGAAAGCAGTTTTCAACTAAAACCTATGTAAGAACTCACCTGTTAAGAAAAGTGATTTTGAATCAACTGTGCTTGGACGACAGCTGTCAATAGTGGCTAGGGATATCAGAGGTTTTTGTTTTGTTTTTTTAAGAGCTAGAATCTTACCTATGCCTGGAAATATGGGCAAGAAGTATACCAATGAAAAACGGAAGATGGTATTGGATAAATAACAAGAGCAAAGGTATTTTTTTTTCATTGTTGATGGAAAAGTAATATCTCTGCTTTTTCAAAGGTATTTAAAATCAGTGTATTGCAAGATAGGTGTGTGTGTGTGTGTGTATGTGTGTATGTGAGATGCAGTGGCAGGTGAGAGACAGGTAATAGTCATAGCAACATGTAAGTGAATAATGGAACATGAGATGTTATTAGAATTTATTACAGAATTGGGACTGACTTCAGGGAATTTCACTTGCCTCCTTGGAGAAAAGAGCTTATCCATTCATGGCCCTTTAACCATAATCCCAAGAATAGTAAGTGAAGAGTGAAACTAATCACAGAATACGGAAAAGGCACTAATTGTTTTAGTCGTCCTGGCTGGTAATTTAGGGACTTGTTCAAAGGGTTAGATTCCTTTGCCTAAAAAAAAAAAAAAAAAAAAAAAAAAAGGGAAAAAAATCAGTGTTGGGCAGTGATGTGATGTTAAGACCTAAAAAATTAAAGTGGTGACCAAAAAAAAAAAAAAAAAAAAGGAATTTGGCTGACTCAGCCCAGAAGAAAATATAGCCTGGAGTAAAGAAGGTAGGCGGTGTACGTAGTAAAGAACTCACCTGCCAATGCAGGAGACACAAGAGACGCACATTCAATCCCTGGGTTGGGAAGATCCTCTGGAGGAGGGCATGGCAGCCCACTCCAGTATTCTTGTTTGGAGAATCCTCATGGACAGAGAAGCCTGGTGGACTACAGTCCATAGAGTCAAAGTTAGACATGAATGAAGCAACTTAGCACACGTGCACGCAAAGAAGGTGCAGAGTGGGAAGAGGAGGTGATGATGAAAACCAGTGTTTAGCATTTATTTCTTTGCACACAAAACACAGCACAGTCCTTGGCAGTACGGAAGGCGGAATGATGTGAATGCGGCCTTCATTCTTAGGAAGCTTACGTTCTTATAGAGCCTATCATTGGAAAAGACCCTGATACTGGGAAAGATTGAAGGCAGGAGAAGTTGACGACAGAGGACGAGATGGTTGGATGGCATCACCAACTCAATGGACATGAGTGTCAGCAAGCACTGGGAGTTAGTGATGGACAGATAAGCCTGGTGCGCTGCGGTCCATGGGGTCCCAAAGACTAGGACACGACTGAGCAATTGAACTGAAAGAGATTAACACCTGAATAAGAAGGAAGAGGTGATATATGCTCCGGGAGCTTCCTGGAGGGAGAAACTGAGCCCAGCTGGAGGGAGCAGGATGATCGGTCACCTGGGCCTGGAGGATATAGAACAGCAGTGTATGAGAAAATACAAGATACACATTCACATCCTGATTCTGTTCTTCTGTGACTCCTCCAGCAGATATTAGGCACTGTTTCACTTTTCTATAGGCCAACATGGTTTTATTTCTTTTAGGTATTTTCTTTCTCTCTGTGTGTCATTGTTATTTTGTTGCAATATCTGGCTGTACACTACATTGCTCAGAGAGCCTTTAAAAGGTACCAAAACTGAACCTTCTCTCAGAACATTTAAATGAAAATTTCTGTAAGCTGGACTTGGGCACAGGGCACCTGTATAAAAATCTTCCCAAGTGATTCTAAGGAGCGGCAACCTTGCAGACCTTTCACTTTAGTCTGTGTGTAAGGATGGCAGGGAATTTGGTCAAAATGAGGGTTAAAATCACTTCCCATTCCTCAATTGCATCACTCTGTTCATCAAATCTTCTCATTTCCAGATTACTGTCTTCTTTTACAGATGAAGAGACTTAAGTTAAGATAGCGAATAGGGCTTTCCAAAGCAGGCAAGTCAGCTAACCAGAGGGACAGAGTCTGAAGGAGGATCTTGCTTCTACACTAATTCTGTGCTTTTCTTCTCCATCACTTGCCCAGCCCTCTTCCTGAATAGATTGTGCGATTGCTACTAAGGAGAAGAGTTTGGTTAAAGGCCTAGAGAGTATGTGAAAGTAAAATATGTAATTGTCAGCTCCCTAGAGTTGGATTTTTGCATCAGTGACAGCCACATAGGGGTAGAAATTGAAATTCAGGTAGCAGCCTGACCCTCCCAAGTGCGACCCCTGTTTGAAGAGGCGATCAGGCATGCATCAGTGCAGCTGGTACGCAGGAAACAAGTCAGCAGGTAAATGTCTTGCTGATGCCCTGGTTGAACAGTGGAGGGAGACAAACCTCAGCGATTGCCCTAATTGGCTTTTTGATCACCAAGTTCTAGTTTTTATGTTCCCTGAAATGTTGTTTTGTATGGAAAATATCTATAAACGACCCTGAATTTGGAGTTGCAAAGAAGATGCGATTAAAGGTGCTGCAGGGAGATCTGGGTGAGCGATCTCAGAGTAACAAACTTGGGAAGGGAGGAGGAAAAAGGACACCTGGGACTCAGTGGTGATCTGTCACCAGAAGTGAGTGTGTGAAGTGTGTAAGCACCTGTGCAAAGAGGAGAGGAGGATGTGGACATGGAAAGGAACCAGGCTTCGACAGATATGCTGTGACATCTGACCTCATGTTTGGGGCTAAAAGAACAATCCATAATGGCCATGCATTATGTTTTTTCTTTCCCTTCTTCTAGCTTTTCTCAATGAAGCTTCTTATAAAGTATGTAATAAATACAGGGTTACAAGTTTCAGGGGGGCAGGGCTGTGTCTGACACGTCTACTCCTGCATGACAAGGATCTACCACAGTGCTTGATCCACAATGAATACTCACCATATATTTGATTCTATTGAATTCATGTGTAAACACTTACCTAACAGCCCAGGCAGGCTCTCCTTAATAGTTTTCTCTTGGACTGCCTTGGTAGTTGATATTTATATGTCCCATTCTCGTAGGTAAGAAAATTATGCATTTGCCTGTGTGGTAGCAGAGCCTAGCACAGTCTGCTTAACAGCACAGGCTGTTGGTTCTCCTACGGTGCTTTTTTTTTGTTCTTAGTCCTCGTTTGATGCTGATCTCTGCTCAGTGTGCCTCTCATCCTCTGTGATCCTGCAGACTGTGTTTTATCTAAAGAAATAACCCTTTATTCTAGGCAAAATGCCTCCGCGATACATCGCCAGTGTTTCTGCCAGCTCATGTTAATTTTTGCGGCCTCTAAACAATTGGCAAAAACTGCTGATATAGCAGCTGCTGTAATACTCCCAGGTAATCCAGGTATTCTGCATGTTCTTGGTGCACTGATGCTGTTGCTTAGAGCTGGAATGGAGCATATCATACTGCATACATAGCATCCGTGCATTCATACATTCATGCTTTCAATTTAAACTTCGTATCTAAAGTTACCTTTTCATCATTATTTAATGAATAATAAATACACCTTGATATTTAAACTTACTTTTTCATTACTAAAATACTGCATTTAGAAACTTTAATTATAAAATAGTCACCAAAAATAGCCCTTCACTGAACAGCTAGAGGGAGTCTTTGCAGCAGACTAGGCATGTGTAGGTTTCGCTTGTTTATTGATTTGTTTCTGCTTTGTTTTGCTTTGCTTTACCCAGGAGAGAGCTGTGACAGAAAGTCTACACGGTCACATTTAGGACAATAAATTCATTCTGAGTTCATGAAAACAGGTTTCCCCTATTCTCACCAAAAATACGACCTCAGAAAGGTGTGCACAACCCCTGAAAGTACGTGTGTACCTTTGCATGATCTGAGAAAGGGGATGAAGTAGGACTGTTTAGATTACAAAGGTTGGAAAGCTGATACAGCTTACGTATTGGTGGACCCCTAGAAAAAGGAGAGAATTCTGCAAGGGACAAAAACGTGCAGTTATTTAAAAGGCCAGCTTTGCAAGGCCTGGCTGTGCATGATAATCAAAGAACAAATACCTCAAAATACAAATCTAAGAACTCTGGTAAGGAGTATGTATGTCTGGTTTAGTACTAAGAAAGTGGAATGAGCCTTCCTTGAAGAACCAAAGAATTGGATAAGCAGTTGTCTGACAGTCTGTTGGGTTGAGTCTCTTGTTCTCTTAAGACTGTGTGTGGCAATGATTTAACTAATAGGAGCTGACTTCTATGGAAGAAGCTAGACTCTCATTTGAACCGCATGGTCTCCAAATTTCCTCCATGATCCTGGAGAAATGAGAAACTCTGAATGGAAAATATTGGTGCGAGTTACTGCTAATGTGTCAGTGGGCGCTTGATGCTATTTTATTTGAAAATTTACAGACAGATTTGCACGCATTGGAATCCTGAGCCTGGAGAAGAATTCATATTGAATACAGGCAATTTCATAAGCAGTTTAGTTTAATTTAAACTTGTATTCATGAGGGCGAGGTCACATTTCTCTACCTTAGTGTTCTTGTAGTTGTGAGAATATTATTGTTCCTCAAGAATTACTAACTATGCTGCCATTTTACCTATATGGCTTCATTTCCACATCTCACTCATGTTTGTTTTTGATGATGGCATTCTCTTTTCTGAGATATCTGCACCTTCGGCTTCTATGATATCAGACTATCAGACTCTCTTGGTTCTTACTCTCTGTGCCGTGCTCCTCCTCTGCACTGCTGCCCAACTTTGAGGTTGTCTAGGGCCATCTGACTTGGTTTGACCAAAGGAATTGTGTATCTTCTTGCCACAGACTTTGGAACCATGCACAGAAATTAGCAGAACCCAGGTGGCAAATCCTTCCTCATTCTGGATCATGCACTGAGGATGACATGGACCCGAGCCCTCAGCTGACTTCAGCTGGACATGGAACATGAGTGAAAATACATTTTTTTGGCTGAATTCTTTGAGACTTTTATATTGATTATTACTATTGATTACTGATTATTACTAGAATAGCTTCCCTTATCCAGACTGATGTATTAGAAGATACCTAGAAACTTGGTACTGCTGCAACAGAACTTTGAAATACATGACATTGGCCTAGTAATTGTCTGACGGGTGATAACAAAACGGAGCAGAAGTTGAAAAACTCGTATTTTCTACTTTGCAGAGGCAAAACATTTGGTAAAACTGTTACATGTGATAACCTGGGAGGAAGATGAGGTATCTTATGAACTTTTGGGTCTATGAGAAACGCATGAAAGATAATTTGATACTTCTGGCTCCATCTGGCAATGTATTAATAAAGAGAGGGTTTCAGAAAAGTGTTGCCCAGCTTCTAAATAAAAATAGAAGGGAATAGAGATAATTCATTAAGACAGGGATTTTCAGAACTGGAAAAGGAAATAACTTCTCATTATCCACCAGTAAAGAATAAAACTGAGAAGGCTTCTAGACAATAAAGGCTGATTAAAACTCAGACTTGTAGCAAGGATAAAATTAAAGGTTATACCCATTGGTGCAGGCTCTGAAAAGATGAAATGTTTGAAAGTCATAGGACCAACTAAAGATGTTATGCATAGTAAATCCATTCCACTGAATTTACAAAATAGCTCAAGAAATAGAGTGTGACTCTAAGAAACCCAGAGTACACATGATTAAGTTGAGAGAATGGAAGAGAGAGAGAAGAAAGAGATGATAAAACAGAAGTGAGAAAGCAAAGTACATTTTATTTAGCAAACGAAGCAGTATATCTAGAAGGGAACTGTACAGGTTTATACTGGCACATAGAACTGATTGTAATCAAATAGATTTTCAAAATAGTTTTTTAAGAGTGGTTCACTTGTCCACTTTTTTGGTTCATTTGCACTGAAAGTAAACCAAAAATCTAAAAACAACTTAAAAAATCAGTATTTGATAAACCAGCTGAAGAACTTTGCTTAAAGCCAGGAAGGTAGCTATGAGGCATTTAAAGAAATCATCAATATAAATAGATTCTAGAGTCTATTTTCCATGAACATAGCCACTAGCACATGTAAACTCAGTGTAAGAAGACCATTTCTAATGACTGTTCTCCAGCAATTGAACAAGTTGCCCTGAAAGACCCGCATCATCTATCATTGGTTTGGCTAACCCAATGCTGACTTTATGGTTTTGGGAATTAGAAGGGAGACACAGTTCAATTCACTGGATAAAACTTTTGCAGAATTATTTGCACCTTTCAAATATTAATACTTATTACCCAGGCACTCAGCTAAATTACTTCACATACATAACTATTATGTTTCACTGTAAGTATATGAGATTCCTATCAACTTCAAGTAACTACCAATATTCAGAGCTAAAATTTGAAACATGGCTTTTGAAATCTCCCACTTGTGGCATCCATGAGTCCGTTATCTCTAACTCCTGCTCGTTGATGTTTTCTTCTCCACTCAACAGTTTGTTTTGATGAAATGGAATAAAGCATTCTTACCTCTCACTGGACTGTGCTTTTCAGTAAATTGTAGCTATATCTAGTAGAAGGAATTCTGGGATCCAAATCAAAAGACTTACATGCTGGGGCTAATCATTATTTGCTGGATGAAAATGCGCTAATTTTGAACCTGTTCCTTGGTCTTTTGTTTTTTATTTCAGAAGAAATATTCTATCATCTTCCTCCACTTTCTTCACAGATTTCCAATGGGGATTTGGACCATATTTCATAAATGGGTTTTTTGAATGCTCAAACTACCGCACAATTGCACTCATCTCACACGCTAGGAAAGTAATGCTCAAAATTCTCCAAGCCAGGCGTCAGTAATACATGAACCGTGAACTTCCAGATGTTCAAGCTGGTTTTAGAAAAGGCAGAGGGACCAGAGATCAAATTGCCAACATCCGCTGGATCATGGATAAAGCAAGAGAGTTTCAGAAAAACATCTATTTCTGCTTTATTGACTATGCCAAAACCTTTGACTGTGTGGATCACAATAAACTGTGGACAATTCTGAAAGAGATGGGAATACCAGACCACCTGACCTGCCTCTTGAGAAATCCGTATGCAGGTCAGGAAGCAACAGTTAGAACTGGACATGGAACAACACACTGGTTCCAAATAGGAAAAGGAGTACGTCAAGGCTGTATATTGTCACTCTGCTTATTTAACTTATACGCAGAGTACATCATGAGAAACACTGGACTGGAAGAAGCATAAGCTAGAATCAAGATTGCCGGGAGAAATATCAATAACCTCAGATATGCAGATGACACCACCCTTATGGCAGAAAGTGAAGAGGAACTCAAAAGCCTCTTGATGAAAGTGAAAGATGAGAGTGAAAAAGGTGGCTTAAAACTCAACATTCAGAAAACAAAGATGATGGCATCCGGTCCCACCACTTCATGGGAAATAGATGGAGAAACATTGGAAACAGTGGCAGACTTTCTTTTTCTCGGCTCCAAAATCACTGCAGATGGTGAGTGCAGCCATGAAATTAAAAGACACTTACTCCTTGGAAGGAAATTTATGACCAACCTAGGCAACATATTCAAAAGCAGAGACATTACTTTGCCAACAAAGGTCTGTCTAGTCAAGGCTATGGTTTTTCCTATAGTCATGTAGGGGTGTGAGAATTGAACTATTAAGAAAGCTGAGCACCAAAGAATTGAGGCTTTTTAACTGTGGTGTTGAAGAAGACTCTGAGAGTCCCTTGGATTGCAAGGAGATCCAACCAGTTCGTCCTAAAGGAGATCAGTCCTGAATGTTCATTAGAAGGACTGATGTTGAAGCTGAAACTCCAATACTTTGGCCATCTGATGAGAAGAGCTGACTCATTTGAAAAGACCCTGATGCTGGGAAAGATTGAAGGCAGGATGAGAAGGGGACAACAGAGGATGAGATGTGGATGGCATCACTGACTGAATGGACATGAGTTTGTGTGAACTCTGGGAGTTGGTGATGGACAGGGAGGCCTGGCGTGCTGCAGTCCACGGGGTCACAAAGAGTCAGACATGACTGAGCTACTGAACTGAACTTAAGAAAGAGTATAATCTGCTCACGGATGTTTTATTTAAAATTTTAATAGCCCACAATGGAAATATTTAAAAAGTTTCACTTGTGATATAAATTCTGTGTCTGTCATGCTTCAGCAGACTACCTTTTCCCTTATTTCTTCTCTTCAGCAAAACAAGTATGATCCCTAAGACTTCTCAGTTTAGGGAGGAGGATTCCTCTTTTGTTTCTCAGTATAATTCCTTATTCCTTTGCTTCTTCAGCAACATCTGCCAAAATTCTCCCCTCTGCCAAGGCCTCATGTAGGTTCTCCATCCACCTGCGAGAAGCTGGCACTAAAATACTTCATTACCACTAACCAAGCAACTGGATACCAGGCATTATGCTAGATTTGAGTAGACTGTTCCTGCAAATCAATCCTCACAACAAGTATATAAATTGGACTTTATTCTAGAAATGAAAAAAAATCAACACTCAGCGAGATTAAACAACTCCTCCAAAGTCTCACAGCTAGCAGGTAGCAGTCTGACTCCAACACCTGAGTCGTTTCTACCATGGATGCACCACTTTCTCTCCTCCTTCAGCTAACCTACACCTGCATCTCTATATTCTGTGGTCACTCTCAGTGGTCATATGAAACTCAGAGGTCACATCACTGTAAGGAATATTTTTCCTTACCATGGTTACTCTGGTTAAAAAAAAAAAAAACAAAACACCAATAGCCCATCTCCATCTTTGTATACACTGGGTTTATTCTGAAAAAGCTGTTGGGATCCAAAGCCAAAGTGTAGACTAAGTGTAGAGAAAACTGCAGGAGCAGGAAGGCAAAAATCAAATGGAGAATCTTAGAAGATCTGCAAAGCCCTAAATCTGTGTGAGGTGCAGGGCAGATGGAGCAGAGGTGCAATATGCAGCCTCAGCAGGTATGTATGTATGTATGTATGCTGCTTCTGCGTCACTTCAGTCATGTCGGACTCTGTGCAACCCCACAGATGGCAGCCCACCAGGCTCCCACGTCCCTGGGTTCTTCTCCAGGCAAGAACACTAGAGTGGGTTGCCATTTCCTTCTCTAGTATGTATGTATGTATGTATGTATGTGTGTATGTATGTGTATGTGTATATATATATATAGTGTGTATATATAGTGTATATATATAGTGTATATATATATAGTGTGTATATATATATATATGTGTATATGTATGTATGTGTATGTGTATATATATATATATATATATATAGTGTGCGTGTGTGTGTGTGTAGACATATTAGGGTTTCCCAGGTGTTGCAGTTGTTAAAAAGTATGTCTGCCAATGCAAGAGATCAAGAGATGAGGGTTCAATCCCTGGGTCAGGAAAATCCCCCAGAGTAGGAAACGGCAACGCACTCCAGTATTCGTTATTGGAAAATTCCGGGAACAGAGGAGCCTGGCGGGCTAGTCTATGGAGTCGCAAAGAGTAGGCCACAAGTGAGTGACTGAGCACACGAGCACATGGACATATAAACACACAGAGATACAGATGCCTCACAGTCGACATATTTTCTTCAAAGACAATATATTAAAGAAATCACAATGCTGTACGCAATGTTTTATATACATATAAAACAAGTTGTATTAATATATAACAATAACAATATAACTTACTTTTATAACTTACTCATCCTGCCTCCTTTTACCACTTAGCCACTTTTTGGACATGATTAGAAAGTGATAAGGAGAAGGCAGTGGGACCCCACCCCAGTACTCTTGTCTGGAGACTCCCATGGACAGAGGAGCCTGGTGGGCTGCAGTCCATGGGGTCGCTAAGAGTTGGACACGACTGAGCGACTTCACTTCCACTTTTCACTTTCATGCATTGGAGAAGGAAATGGCAACTCACTCCAGTGTTCTTGCCTGGAGAACCCCAGGGACGGGGGAGCCTGGTGGGCTGCCATCTATGGGGTCGCACAGAGTTGGACACGACTGAAGCGACTTAGCAGCAGCAGCAGAAAGTAACAAAACGGGGAATAAACAAGTAGCAGTGTCACAGCCCAAGCTGATAACGGTAAGCATCTGCATGGGAACCAAAGCCATGGAAGACTTGACCACGGAGGTCCATTTACCTCTTCGTGCTGGTAATTTCTGGACTTTTGCACATTTACTTTGTGGTTTTCATTTGTACAAGGAAGTGAACTTCATTAATGGGCCTCCCAGGTAGCACTAGTGGTAAAGAATCCAGCTATGAATGCAGGAGACACAAGAGACACAGTTTCAATCCCTGGATCAGAAAGATTCCCTGGAGATAGGAAGTGGCTACCCACTCCAGTATTCTTGCCTGGGAAAATCTCATGGACAGAGGAGCCTGGTGGGCTATAGTCCACGGGACTGCAAAGAGTGGGACACAGCTGAGCACCATAGATGTTGGATAGTTGAATAAATGACTAAATATGATGCTCTGTGCTATGACTGGACATCATCTGGGATGCCTTATATCCATCTGTATGATTCCTACTCAATGTTCAAAATTTAGTTCAAAGCTGAATTTGTCCATTCTTCTCTGTCTGAAGCATTACAGAGTTGATATTTTAGTTTATTTGGGCTCCCATGACAAAAATACCATCAGCTGAATGGTTTAAATCACAAGTCTTTGTTTCTCAGGGTTCTAAAGGATCAAGGATGGCTCACTTGTCACTGTGTTCTCACATGTAAAATGAGGAGAAGTCTCTCCAGCATCTCTCTTATCAGGGCACTGAATTGATTCATGAGGATGCATGGGGAATCATGATTCCATCCTAATGATTCAGTCCCTTCCCAAAGGCCCTTCTTCCTAATAAGATCACATGTGGGAGGTTAGGATTTCATTGCATGAATTTGGAAGGACAGAAACATTCAACCCAAAATGGTTAGTGAATATATAGAATTTCTAATATTATTAATTAGATAGACTTCTGTGGGCTTGAAGGTAAGAAGTAGCAACACAGTTGCCAATGGTTTGTCCCCCACTGAGTTCCTCTCTTTAACTTTATATTTGGAAAACTTACAGGCAACCAGAAGTGACTGTCTCAAGATCCCACAGTCAACAGCCAGTTACTGGCAGGAACAGAAAGAAATCCAGGCTTCTATCCTCAATCCAAGTTCAGTATTCCTTCCACTTATCTTAAGAGTCATGGATTGTAAAACTTGAACACTTCTGAGTGTTAAAGGCTAAATATTATTTTTCAATTCATGCAAAGATGCATCCATATGGTATATTTCCATAGGTTATCTTGTGAGAAAGTGTGAGTAGGAAGGAGTTTAGATAGTTCACTGAAGAGACAACATTTCTGCATCTGTGAAGAGGACGCTAAGCATGCAGCCAGCAGTAAGTGCTTCTGTTTTTTCTGCACTGCTTGAAAATGCATGACAGACATGGTGGCTGATAAGGCTGAGGAGCAGTGGGAGTCTGATCCAGCACTTTTGTATGAAAGGATGGAACAAATGAAACAAACTTTTTTGAAGCCAGAACAGCAGTAATCCCCTCTGTGTATGCTTTAGTGAATTTGGCCTCCCAGATATAGATTTGTAAAGAACAAAGTAGCAGTCTACGGATGGCAATGGGAAAACCAGCTTTACAATCAAAATCTCAGAAGGAAAGTGGGGAAAATGAAGAGAAGGGATGTGAGAAAAATGAAGAAAAGTGTGGAGGATGGTTCAAAATATCTATTGTTCATCGCTTTTGTTTCCTCACATACAATTCTATTGTCCCCGTAATTTATTTTTAGATGGATGATAGCACAGTGCATAGAAAATGATAGTTACAAAGCGCTACTTTTACGGTAATACCTTACGTATGGAATGTGTAGCTTACAGGGTGCTATGGTAAGTTATATCCATTACCTCATTTGATTCTTATGACAATACCATGAGGAAGGCGTTGCCCTCTCGGGGGTGGTGTTTTGTCCTTATCCCAGGGTTCTAAAGGAAGAACATGTGGCAAGGGCTTGGCCGCTGGGGGAGAGCAAGCACAACGCAGACTCAGCCCCTGTGCTCTTTCAACTGTGCTGGAAAGGGACTTCACCCTACTGGGTTCCAGAGCTGATCTCGTAACAGACAGGCATTATTTTAACTGGTTCCAAAACCGGGAAAATTGCCTTTGTTTCTGTCCCTTCTTTCTGTCTACCCTTCCTTCTTCCCCTCGCCTTCCTGTGGACAACAGCCTCTGTCTCTTGTCCTCACATTCTTCTTTTTTCCCTGTGTCTCTCTCATGCTTGCTCTCAGCGGACTTCCTCTCTTCTCAGTCTTTCTGCTTCCCCGAGAAGTGCAGGACTTTTGCCTAATCCATCTTTAAATGATACAATTTTGAAATCTTAAAAAAGTAAGGGTGTTTCCTAGACATTCTGAAACAAAAAAGTATACATAGAGAAAAGACAAGATTTCCAGATGTGTGTATGTGGAGAAGGCAATGGCAACCCACTCCAGTACTCTTGCCTGGAAAATCCCATGGACAGAGGAGCCTGGTAGGCTGCAGTCCATGGGGTCGCGAAAAGTCGGACATGACTGAGAGACTTCACTTTCACTTTTCACTTTCATGCATTGGAGAAGGAAATGGCAACCCACTCCAGTGTTCTTGCCTGGAGAATCCCGGGGACGGGGGAGCCTGGTGGGCTGCCGTCTATGGGGTCAGTCGCCCAGAGTCGGACACGACTGAAGCGACTTAGCAGCAGAAGCAGCAACAACAGCGTGTGATAGTAAGTGTAATATTGTATTCTCTATGTCACAGGTAATATAGGAAACTATGTCTGATAGATACAAAAAACCACACAGGCAAACTCCACCCAGAGAATGGAATGATTGCAAAGGGAGGGATACTATGAGCTCCAGTGACGTAAAGTGAAAATTTCCCACCATCTGGAAACCAGTGGTGCCTTAAAAATAAGCTGATATTCATCTAAACTCATTTCCCATATTAAGTCCTTTTAGGTTATTGTCAACAAAGTCTGGGTCATGTTTCTGCAACTGTAAGTTCCTGCTGACATTTTGATCAGTTAGAATGGCTTTAAGAACTGAATGTAGTCCATAACTTCCCTATCAAGAAGTTCAGATAACTGACCTGTACTTATAGAACTAAAAGGAAAATAGAGAAATAAAACTAAATTTACTGTATGGTAAAACTTTGGGGCTTCCTTGGTGGTTCAGATGGTAAAGAATCTGCCTGCAATGAGGGAGGCCTGGGTTTAATTCCTGGGTCGGGAAGATCCCCTAGAGAAAGGAATAGCAATCCACTCCAGTATTCTTGCCCCGAGAATTCCATGGACAAAGGAGCCTAGTAGGCTACAACAGCCCATGGAGTCACAAAGAGCTGGACGTGGTTGAGCAACTAACATGGTAACACTTATACGTGAAAGTTTAAAGAAAAATTCAGACTCACAAAAGCAGAGAGTAGAAAAGTGGTTGCCAGGAGCTGGGGAATGGGAGAAAGAGGCAGAAGTTGGTAAAAGGGTACACTTTTCAGCTTCAAGATTCTGAGGCTCTGATGTGTTACTTGGTGACAACAGTCGATAACACTGTGTTGTGTAAGTAAAATTTGCTAAGAGAACAGAACTTAGATATCCTCAAAAACAGCAACAACAATTTTTTTTTTTAAATGTACCACTGATTTCTATTTCTGTTCCTTTGACTTTACCTGGAAAGCTGGGCCACCACTGGAGGCAACTATCTAGGGCTTTAAAATCCAGTCATGCATTTGTGAAACATCATAAACCCTAAACAGACAAGAGATGATGTTTGTAATTGGTAGCCCATGAACAATGAAATGTACTTTCAACTTGTTAACTCTGATGCAGACAATTTGGGGTTTTCTTCCTCAGTTCCCGGGGTGTATGCAGCTTCATGGCTCCTGCCTGAAGCTTAAAAAAAAAAAGAAAATGACATAGCAGAGGGAAGAGACTTGTCCCTAGTCTGAGCCTAACTTCTGCTCAGTTGCCATTTGTAAAAGGAACCCACGTATTTCCAAGCTCAAGGTCGAAAAGCTGTATCTGAATCATGTAGAGAATTTACATAAACTCCTAGTATGTGGCTGAAGTGGAGAAGATACAAATCCAGTGCTTCACAGTACAAAAAAATTTCCAAAAGCAGAAACAGATACTTGGGTTAGCAAAATCCACAGGTCACCAGATAGGATAACTTTCCAGTCAGTTCCTGTGTCATATCTTAAGTTTCTGCTTACTTTCTCCACTAGTGACATGCAAGATCTTTTAGGTGGTGGTTTCACTCGGGTCATTTTGAGTTGGTATTGCCAGCTTGTTTTTCCTCCCTACATCATTCACGACTTGGAACACACTCTGATAAGAACACACTCTGATAAGAACACACTGCAATGAGGGAAAGAGCTGTGACCAGTTAAGACGTACGTGGACAAGACCGCAGCCTGAACTTTGGGAGCTGCTTTTAATTCCACAAGCTGCTGTTGTCTTAAGCACTTACATTATGGCCTGAAAAAGACAAATAGTCTTCTGAAAATATCTCTACAGGAAGAGCCTTTTCCCCAGTACCTATAAAACATTCATAACACCTTCATTGTGCTGTAAATCCTTAGCAGGAGTTGATAACAGTGTATGAATTTTTAATGTAACATTTATAAATGGTTATTAAAACTATCCTTAAAGTAAAGTGTCAGTTTATTTTTAATTAACTGTTGGCTATTTAAGCTCCCAGATGGCCTGGGGAGAGACCAACAGGCCCACATGTCAATTACCTTCCCTCCTGCCCCATCTTTAACCCCTTGCTATCTGCTGTCATGAAGGCCAGTGCATGTAAGCTCTAATAACTTTATGACATTTGCAGATACTGTCTCAGGAATGTCTTATAAAATGGTCCTGGAGTCAGCTATCATGGCTGCCAAAAAAAAAAAAACTGAAGGAAGCATCACCCATCCTGAATCCTCACAGCCCAAGACAACTTGTACATACCTATGCCCAGCAGGAGAAAAAAGTGGGGCAAAAATGGGTAGATTCTAGAACACTAGATCTGAGACTCAGGATTCCACCTCAAGCTCAGGGGCACCCATCCTACACGTGTGGTCCTGAGAAGATTTCAGCTTCCTGGAACGGACAGCTCTCTCACTTTGTTGTAAGTATCAAATTAAAGCTGGGCATGAAAATATTTTATGACTATGAAAAGCTGTCCACACATATGGTCTGCTCTTTTATCATCTTCCAATTATTCGTCATGTTTCCTCACGGTTTCCTGATATGAACTTCTCCCAGATGTGGATATTTCATTTTCAGGACTCCAGAAAACAGGAAAACCCATCTTGTCTGCTTTAGAGTGCCATCCTTTCCTAGCGTTGGAAGGGTGATTTCACTCAGGGCACCTACTCTCTCTGCATTATCACCTGAGAAGGCCTGTGTGACTTCAAAAGGCAGTCCCAGGAGCAAGAAGCTTACTATGCATTGTAATTAGAAAATCCAGCTGTTAGCAAGATGGGCTTGGTTCCTTTGGGGTCTCAGATTTTCCAGATATGTACATTTTGCTGATTCTCACCAAGACATGTGGAACAGATTCTATTGGCAACCTGGGTTGTGATTCTTTGCCTATGTTGTACCACACATCCCAACATTTCTGCCTTCCCTTCATTTGCTTCCAGATAGCATTACCCAGCCAAACATGGGGGATGTAAGAATCCAAAAATCTGGCCCTCACAGGATATATGTGAATGTGTATATGTTTGTGAGCACATGTGTTTAAGTGTGCGCTGGTACTAATATAAACATGTAAGTGTCTGACATCAGTCTGGAAGACTTCTTAATGTTCCTCAACAAATGGAAAAATTAAATCTGGGCATGCACTCCAATTCCTTAGAATAGTAGTCAAAGCCCTTCGTGGGTAGCCTGGGATTTGTCTGTGGTTCATTCTCCCACCAAGGCAGCTCTTCCACTTTGAGCTCTAGAGAGACTCAATTACTCACCATCCCTCTGAATGAACCACACTTGCTTTATGCGTCATAGAACTTGCACATACTGTTTATACAGCTAAGTGAAAGTTGCTCAGTCGTGTCCAACTCTTTGAGACCCCATGGACTATACAGTCCATGGAATTCTCCAGCCAGAATACTGGAATAGAGCTGATCTCCAGCTGATCTTCCCAACCCAGGGATCAAACTCAGGTCTCCCACACTGCAGGCGGATTCTTTATCAGCTAAGCCACCAGGGAAGCCCCTACAGCTAGGAGTGTTCTTTAATACCTGGAGAATATCTAACCATTCTTCAATATTCCTCTCAGCTGCTGGTCTCTGGAAAGTCTGTCCTTCACATATAACCCCTGGGTTTCCTCCCATTGTGACATTTATCACATTACATGGCAATTTCTTCCTTATGTTTTTGTTTCCTTTGTGAGTGTGAGCTTTGGTAAAGCACAGACTAAATGTCTTATTTGTCTATCAGCCATTGTTCACACAGCAGACACACATCAATCACTTGTTGAACAAGGAAGAATAGATATGTTCCAATACAGGCTTTGCAAGTTCCACTGGTCACATTAAAAAGGCAAAATGATTAATTCTTTTTTGTTTTATGCTGCTGAATATTAACCAAGAGTTTATTTTGTGATTAGGAATGATGATGTGTTCAACTTATTTCAGACAGAATAAACTTGAGATATTTGCAAAACATCTGAGTTCTAATTGGAAGAAAACTGTATGTTTGGTGAAAGGGGTTTGGGCCGTGACTATGCATACAAGGTGTTTCTGAGCACAGTATGACTAAATGCTTGTGCAAAGAAAAAAAAAAAAAAGAATATGAAAGAGAAAACTAGACTTGGGGTTAAACATAGAAGATTAAACATAGAAGATTAAACATAGACTTTTCCTTGATCTTTTTCAAACCCTCCTAAAATGATTAAATGATACTGATGGACCAAAAAAGAAATAAATCTATGGCATAAAAGAGAATGAGAGAAGGGTTGATGATAAGGAGAAATTTCAATGGAATTATAATAGTAAAAGCCTGTGTGTGAGTAGTCACTGAGCCCATCAGAGAGGGCTGAGTGATTGGTATGGAAATCTCGAAGAGTCAGGCAATATGCAACTCTGAAGTCAGGAACAATGGGTAGAACTGTAAATAAGAGGGTTGGTTGAATACGAATATGTATGTATTGAGCAGTTGGGTGTGTGTGTCAGTCGCTCAGCAATTGAGCAGATAGACCCTCAGAAAAACTTCAAAAGTCTGTCATGCTTTTATAAAGCAAGACCAGAGACTTGGTCTCTTAATGGTTGATTCAGAGGGACTGGAGGGGGTAGCCTTTCCCTCCTCCAGGGGATCTTCCCAACCCAGGGATCGAACCCAGGTCTCTGGCATTGCAGGCAGATTCTTTACCAGCTGAGCCACCAGGGAAGCCCAAGAATACTGGAGTGGGTAGCCTATCCCTTCTCCAGCACATCTCCCGGACCCAGGAATTGAACCAGGGACTCCTGCATTGCAGGCAGATTCTTAACCAACTGAGCTATGAGGGAAGCCCATTCTCGGGAACACTAGGCACAAATGAGGCTAGACACAAAGCAATACATGGAAGACACATACGTTGATTGGAAGTCTGCCCCTACTTGGCGTCCAGAATCCTGGAAACAAAGTTTATGTTCTCCAGACACTCATTGCCGGGAAAGTGACTGGTCCAAAAGAAGAGACTTATGTTAGCAGTCATCTGCTAATATAAAGGTCAAGTTCTGGCTCCACCACCTTTCAGTAGAGCCCACAAGTGTGCAAGATGTGCTCTATGCATTGCTCCATGGACACTTCTTAGTGAGACAGATGGGTTAGAGAAATCGGAGGTATAAATAAAATATAGATTTAAAATTAAAGCTCTTATGAAGGAGATCAAAACAAATGTATATTATAAAAGGAACTCCAAGGAAATAAAAATAATGTAAATAGCACAAAGAAATGCCTGGAAAAAATATAATTATTCCTTTGTGAGAAAAAAAGATATTTAATCAATGAAACATACACAAAATGTTGCAAAAATGTTATACAGCAAAGGAATATTATCTTGAAAATTGAAAACACAGAAGCAAAAATTAAACATGTGGGTGCATGTGTATATATTATATATGTGTGTGTTTATATGTATATATAAAGTAAAGAAAAGCTCTCAGAAAGTAAGTATAAAAATATATATAAAATAGGAAATAAAAGATACAATAGAAGATTAATACAGAAAATCTAATATCTGACTAAAGTAAGTTGCAGATAACAGGCAAAATGGAAAGAAGGTATTTACCAAAGAAATAATTCAACAAGGGCTCATGGAATGCCCAGAATATCAAAATATAATCATTATAAGATTTCAGAACATGACAAATAAATCAAATATTGTTAAAGCTTCCAAGAAATATGAAATAGACCATATATAAATGGACTGGGAATTAGAATGGCATTAGGCTTTCTAAAAACAATATTGGAATCTGCCAGACAGTAGTGTAGTATCTTAAAAATCCTGAAAGAAATTCATTTCACACCTAGAATTCCATACACAAACCATTATTTAATAATAATCACAATATTTTAGACATCCAGGGGAGAACACAAAAACTGAATCATTTTGTTCAGTTTTTAAGGAGAGTGAAGGATGTTTGAGGAAAGCATAGGCAAGACATTGGCAATCCAACATGGAAGAGGTGAAAGCAAGTGCCCGTGTAACCACTGAGGGTGTCCTAGGTGAAAAGCTGCGAGCAGCTTCTGGACCAACGGTGCCGATTAGAGGAGGTGAATGGCCGCAAGGTCATGGCTGCAAGACAAGGGAAAGGAAAAGGAACCGATACACTAGTGTTACCTGATGTAGTTCAGTACATTGAGAAAAACGGTTGAGACTGAATTAGTGATAAAAACACAGAAAAGTAACCAAAGCAAAAAAAAAAAAAAAAAAAGATTTCATTTTAATTTCAGGAAAAGTTTTATATGTGTGCATACACACACACACACACACAGAACACAAACACATAATCCTAGCATGCTATGTACTTCAGCTGTGAACAATATTTATATTGTCATAATAATCTGAACTATAAATATAAATATAAAATTGATCTAAATACATTCGAACAATGGACAAAATAACTTTAACTGGCAGATCATGTTAGAATACCAAACTCTTTCAGAGTATGACTTCAAGTCAGCTAAACATTTTTATAAACAAATGAAACGACATGCCCTTCTGTCCTAGGATAGAGATAAATATTTGAAGAAATCATGAAATAAAGTTGAAAGAAGCTAACTCTGGGAAGAAGTGCAGTGGAGAACTTCTTCTTTTAAAACTTGAATTATTTTACTTTTTAAACTATAAATATTTTGTTTAAATATTGTACACCAATAAAAGGAGGAGGAACTTGGGTGTAAAAATACATATAGAAAGGTCCAGAAGATAAAAACAGGATCATAATCAAACATTCTTGTGCTAAGATGGGAGAGGACAGAATTCCAAAATATAAGGGGCAGGGGGTGGGGGCACCTCAACAGTGAGAAATGCTTCAAAGATTCAAGTCAGGGTGAGGACTGAGGAAAATGTATTGAATTTGACCATTAAAGGGCCATCAATAGCATCAAGAAGGGCTGCTTCAGAAGGTCACCTGAGATTGCTCCAGGTTCTGGCTGAGAAAGGTCTTGCAGATAAATTAAGGATAAATCAGACCCTTCTACCCTGGGACCATTATTCATCTGATCAACTCAGCTGTGGTCAACCTCTAATGGGAATTTTTTGATCTTGTAGGTAAACAAAAAGGAAGATAAGAATTGTTCTTTCTCAGGCCAGAGAGTTGCAGTTTCTCCCAAAGATCAACTCATCACTAACTGTTTACTGAGCTGCTCCTGTGCTTTGTGTTCTGGATGCAGGGGAAAAAAAAATAACACATAGTTTTTGCTCTCATGGAATATATGCTCTATTTAGAGAAGAAAGATACTATCAGACAAAATAAAAGACTACAGATGAGCATGCAGAGTCAAATGATAAATGTGTAATTTAGATTTCAGCTATTATAAAGGCTCATGAGAGCAAATAGCCAGGAAGCCCCACAGAGAAAGTCTAGGACTGAAATGAGACTTGATGGGATGACAAGAGGGAAAAGGTGATGAGAGACGAGAAAGAATTGCTGTGGAGTTTAAGTCAGATGTGTTTCTCCAGGCACAAGCTCCAGTGTTCAGACCCCCTTTCTGAATGAATGACAGCCTCTCTTTCTGTTTCAGCTCTGGCACATAGTAGGAGGGAGAATTTGGACTAAGCCAGGTTCCCTAGGTCTCAATGACAGTGTCTTTGGTGATGGTCTTAGGTGATGGCACCAAGGACCCCGACCTATAGGGACACGGTATTTTTGAATTGTAAAACAGAGCAAGAAAGCAAGCAGTGCTGGAAGGTGGGTTTGGGATGTCAGACTATGTGATTGCTACTCATTATTCACTTGATTCAATGGATTCACTCAGTTTATGCACGTATAATAGGTCAGGTTTTTAAGGGAAATAAGGCAGGCATTGTACCATCTAAGATAAAATTATACAGCAAATCATGCTTATCATATCAGATCAGATCGTTCTCCTCTCGGCTTTCCCCCCCTCCCCCCCCAATTAATCATATAATCAGGCTAATAACATAGTCCATCAGGGTTTGCATCATCTGCTGTCCATCTCCTTCAGCCTCTCATGTTCCTGAGCCCTGGCTGGGTCATCACTCAGACCTTCTCTCATTCCATGAACATGTTCCACTTCTTCTCTGTGCTCTTCTCTCTATATTCCCATTCCTCTTCACTCTTTCTCCTTCTCCAGATCTTAGTTAAAATGTCCACAACTCAGGGAAGCTTTTATTGAAGTCCCAGTTAGGGTCAGGTTACCCTGCTATCATAGCATCTAATGATCCTCTCAGTTCAGTTCAGTTTAGTCATTCAGTTGTGTCCGACTCATTGCAACCCCATGAACTGCAGCATGCCAGGCTTCCCTGTCCATCACCAACTCCCAGAGCTTGCTCAAACTCATGTCCATTGAGTCAGTGAGGCCATCCAACCATCCCATCCTCTGTTGTCCTCCTGCCTTCAATCTTTCCCAACATCAGGGTCTTTTCCGATGAGTCAGTTCTTTGCATCAGGTGACCAAAGTATTGCAATTTCAGCTTCAGCATCAATCCTTCTAATGAATATCCAGGATTGATTTCCTTTAAGATTGACTGGTTGGATGTCCTTGCAGTCCAAGGGACTCTCAAGAGTCTTCTCCAACACCACAGTTCAAAAGCATCAATTCTTTGAGCATCAATTTAATTCTATGTCTCTCTTCTATAGAAATATTTACAAGTGTAAAAAGGAATTAAATATGTGATTCAAGTTCTGTGGTTCCTTGCTAAAATGTATGCCCCAAGAGCAGACATCTTTATATTTTATCATTGCAACCCTAAGACTTAGTATGAATATCTGCCCATAATAAGCTTTCAATGCACATTTTCTGAATGACTAGTCAGATGTACATAAAAGCTATTTTCAGGATGTTTCAGAATGCATGGGCAGCAATTTATCCTGATGAATCTCTAACTTCCTTTAACAACCTGTTAGAGATCCATCTTCTCCAGGTTTATTCAGCCATCTCTGCTTCTATTTTTATATACTTGCAAGTTCTTAAAGTTATCTCACAAATGTCAGAGCCAGAACCAAATTACGTAATCTTTGTCCACTGTCACCAGGAACCAAGGCTTTTCTTTTTCTTTATTTTTCAATTTACTTGCAAAATCAGGGGGTGAGGAAGAAGGCTACTCTAATATGGGCATTTATCGCAGCATAGAAATAACTAGTAATTATGCTCTCTAAATGAACTTGACTTTATGGTTGGTGTCAGGTTTTGCTAAGTGCCCTGGGCCCAACAGAGACTAATTAGGCCTGCATTAAATATTAAAGCTTTCTGACACCCAGGTTTTGACGGTGACAGAGACAAAAAAGTCCTGTAACCTAATCTGCACCCAACAGGAGTAATTTATGTTCACTTCTTATAACAAAAGAAAATCCAATTATATAGCTGGCTGGAAGATATATTTAAAGAAGTTAATGTAAAAAAACTGCATAAACACACATGGAGTACATAAAATAACACAAAAAATATCAACAAATAGCTCTTGTTTGCCATCACCTACATCAAATGCCTGTTGATTGTTCCCCTAGAAACCTATGTTTGCACAGGAAATAGCTTTTTGCCTATTAATGTGTTTGATGTCATATAAAGGCAGGGAGTTAGCCATGGACCTTTGGCTGGTAAAAATATGATAATGCCATTTGACTTAGGAAAGGCCTATTGTGTGGAGACCTCATTCACGATCCATCACAGGACCACAACTTTTTGTTCTTTCAGGTATTGAACTTGTTAAGGTGCAACCTGCTTTTCTCACAGATGAGGCACAGCTAGGAAACATGGTCAACAGGCCAGTTCAGTCCCTAACTAGGTGCACCATCTCAGATAAGCCATAGAGCCCCTGGGGCCTTCTCTTGTCCTTTCTGTAACATGTGGCCTGTCATGCTGGTGGCCCCCAGTTCTGAGTGCTGATGTAGCACCGTGCTTTTCAGCACCCACAGGAAGCAAAACTGCAAACAAATTGTACCTAGTGTCTGGATGATAAAACAAAACAAAACCCAGCATTTTACTAGTACACATATATTTTATAAGCCCAAATGTGTGCTGTTTACTTATTTTGAAGTCTCTTGGTGAGGGAAAAAGAACTGTTTTTAATATAATGTTTCCATAATGGAAAAGTTCAAATATAAACAAAAATAGAACTGATGGCATAAGAAACCCCCAGGCACTCATTACTCAGATTCAATAAGTCAACTAATGGCCAATTCTGTTTCATCTTTCCTCTTCTACAACCTCATTTTTTTTGGAAGCAGATGCCCCTCACTATATTATTTTGTCTGTAAACATTTCATATGTACTTTCAAAATGTAAGGACTCTTTAAAAAAATGGGGACATCAAATTTAAAATTAATGCTAGCTCCTAAATGAAAAATTAGTTATTTTGACAAACAATATAGGAATGAGAAATTCTAAATGATCATTATTTGTGGGTCAACCTCAGAATCCTATTTATTTTTAGTTACATTTTTATGGTAGGATATGAGGTCCTGAGAACACAGAAAATACTTTCAAATAGAAGTCTTTCAGGAACGCACCTGGCGCTATCAAAGAATCTTTTTCAAGTGAGCCAGATTAAGAAAAGAACTTAAATGCTACCTTTAAAAAATAAAACAAGTTAATTTAGCAGCCAATCAGAGTTCTCTCATTTTGATAAAATGCAACTTACAACCTTTGGGGCACATGTTGCTGATCATTCTTGTTATTATAGTTTGCAGTAGATTATTTTATGATTTTAAAAGCGCTACTACAGGACTCTGTGCAAAGTATGCCGTCAGTAAGGATTTACTGACAGAAAAACAAACAGTTTAAAAATGATATTTTAATCAAATATTTGTGAAACAGTGAGAGATAGGTGGAAAACTCAGAAATCAGTTCTTAAAGCCACTGAAATCCTAGATGAGCACAAAGTCTTAGAACAATGATATGGTTCAATAAATAAAAGATATCACATTATTATTATTTTATTACTTATTATTAAAGCTAGATTACTAGATATATACCCATCTTCTTCAGTAAGGTACCACCTAGTAAATTTAGCAAAATTTGAAAATAAAGAGAAACTATATGCAGGGGGCAAGCTAAAGAAGAAGTATACAACATTGTCTAAGAGAAAAAAAATGTAAGAATACTATACTGCAAGTCAGGAGACCTGGGTTCCAGACCCTCCTTAGCTATCACTGACCTTAGTTATCTTGGAGGATCATTTCCATCCATGAAGTTCTAGAAATACAATTAAATATTAAACAAAATAACTGTCCATGCCTCTTTCAGTTCTTACTTCTTGATTTATAACATATGGGCAGTGGGGACTAATTAAATAGGCAACAGGAAGGTACATCATTTGGAAAATAATTTTTCAGTAGCGTTGGGGCCTGTCTGAATATGTGGGGGCAACTTAGAGTTGGTGTCAGCCCATCTCTCCAAATTGGGCTGCCACACTTGTGTTAAAAAAAAATAATTAGAATGTGGGTAGTCCCAGGGTTCTTTTGAATCACACAGGAAGGAGGGCCTCTCTGAGTTTATTAGAAGGAAGCATGATTTCCCTATGAAAGGGTGGTGTAATCAATTTGGAGAGTATAGAACCCTTCATTCCCTGGTGTGAGTGCAACAGCCTTCAAAGCCAGACTTATTTATTTATTTTCCCATTTTCTTCTCCTGCCCCCTCCACTGAAGCACATTATGAAATTATGGAAAGCCATTTTCTATCCAAAGGCAGCTGGTTGCCACGGGTTACGAGAGCCTTATCTGTCCCCAGGGTGATTTTGCTGACTGAAGCCATTACAGGTGGGAGGGGCTGAAGAGAAGGAGGGAGAGGCAGGCAGGACCAATCCTCCAGAGATGGGGCTCTTCTGAGCGGGTTAGGATGCTGCCTCTGAGGCCCAGGGGTCTCATACAGGCCTGGCATGGAATATGAACTTGTCTGAGGCAAGGGAGGTTGAGGGAAACAGGGTAAATAAGTGGTCTGTAAAATGCTTGGAAATGTATTTCAGATAATGAGAGGACTAAAAGGTCACAGCATGTTGAAAGTCAGGAATCACCTCATTAAAGATTGGATATCTCTCACTTTCTTTTTTCTCTCTCTCCTCTCCCCTTTCTCCACTCCAAATATTGTTTGTTCTTGTTCCGTTGCTAAGTCGTCTGCAGCTCTTTGTGACCGTATGGCCTGTAGCATGCCAGAATCCTCTGTCCACCATCTCCTGGAGTTTGCTTAAATTCATGTCCATGAGTGGGTGATGCTGTCTAACCATCTCATCCTCTGCTGCCCCTGTCTCCTTTTGCTTTCAATCTTTCCGAGCATCAGGATCTTTTACAATGAGTCAACCTAATACTGTTAAATACTGTCCTTTTAAAATAACAGCAAATCAGATTAAGAAGTCAGTGTAGTTTTCTATCAGATATTGAATTTCTCCACATTATCCTACTCCCCAGTAAGAGCTTATTCAATCTCTGTTTGAATTTCTAGACAGACAGGGAGCTCAATTCCTCTTAAGCTTAGTCATTCTACTGTAAGTTTATCTGCATTAATATTGATAATCAATTAAGTCTCATATTTATTTGATAATTGTCACATCTTGGCCTCCGGAATAATTGCTCTTATTTTACCCTCATAACTAATTAATGAAATTGATATACCTATTTCTCAGATGAGAAAACTAAGGTTCAGGGCCATATATCAAAAAACTAGAGAGGTTTAAATTTGAATTTGTGTTTGAAGGATTCCAAAGTTCTGTTCTTTCAACTGTGCTGATATGCATATTGCATGCTTATGTCTTCTTTCTCTCTCTAAGGCTAAGCATCTCTATTACTCCAGTTTCATGACTTTATTCTCATCACCTTCCTGGTGACCTTCTGGGTCTTCTCCCTTTGCAAATATCATCCATATATTATCATGTCCTAAACTATTTATTTAGTCTAGGCTGTCTGGCCACCTAATGGAAAAGCCTCTCTTCTAGTCTCCAATTTCTACTTCTATTAATTCATTCTGAAGCAAATATATTTTTTCTGGTCTCCACATGTACTATATTCCTGAAACACTTTGAGCCAGCTGAAAGCCTCAAGCCTATTCCACCCCTGCTGAGTTTAACTTATGTTCTTCCCATCTTCTGTATTTTTTAAGTGAATTGTGGCAGGTGTTTACATGTCTTCATGTGAAATTCATCTGGTTAGTTTTCTCATTTCAGGTCATGGAAGCCTCTTTACATACTAATCTTTTCATACAACATATTTGATTTGACCAACAACCTATGACTCATTCCCTGTAATAAAATAGTATGATCATTATCAAGAATGTAGTCAAAGATGTAACCTCCTGTATAGAAATCAACAATTGATATCAGATTACCTAGTAAAAGGATATTAGAACAGGACACAAAAGGAAGATGTGCTTTTGGGAAAAGACTGGCTAAAAATGGCATCAGTTTCTAGCTACATGGTTGCTAGCGGCAAGTAGGCTGGAGGAAGGAATTCTGTGCTAAGAACCAAAGCTAAAACCATGTAAGCCTCTACAGACACTGGCTCTCTTTACACATAATGCTAACAGTGCTTTTTAAATTACTTCAGAAATCAGACAAATGTTAATCCAGTTAGCAAATAACTATTAGCCCCTACCAGACAGGTATCAAAAAATGTCTTTTTTAAAAAATTTGTTCCACAAGTGTCTGTCCTTATAGTTGTTGCCATGCCCTCATGGAGCTTACAGAGCAGTGAGGGGTTAAAAGAAAATCCACAAACTGTGATTAGAACTATAAAGAAGATAACTGAGTTTTGAATAGGTGGAACAATTTACATTAATAATTTCAGAATGCTTCTCTAAAGGAATAACTTTTAAAGTGAGACCTGAAGGATCTATAGTTTTATTTGGGCAAAGAATAGGAAAAAAAAAAAAAAGATTGTTTCCGGTAGAAAGCTTTGAGAGAAAAAAAGGAAATTTTAGGCAACTAAAAGAGAAAAAAAAAAATAGCTGAAGAGCAATGAGCAAGGAGGCTGGTGAGCTGTAAGGTGTGAAATGCAGACAGGAGTAGGTCACATAGGGCTTTGCATAAGAAGCTTGCATATTATTCTAAATCTAATTAGAGTCTATAGAAGGGTTTAAGAAAAAGATAACTTAATTAGATTTGTATTTAAAGAAGATAGATTTGGCTGTGATGTAGAAATAAAGTGAAGGAAGTTAGGAATTAAAATAAGTAGATCAGTTAAGGGGTGCTGCAGGGTCGAGATCAAGGGAGACATAGTGATAGCTTATATTTGAGTAGTACCATTGAAAAAGGGAGAGATATTGAGGCTCTTTTCAGGTAGGTTGCATGAGACTTGGTTTTGAATATGGAGTAAATGGTAAGTAAGCAACACATAAAAAATAAAATTCTAATAGTCCCAGGGTTTTTCCTTAGAGAATTTATAGCCTTAGCAGGAAGATCAGAAAGTGAAATTGCTAGTCACTCAGTCGTGTCTGACTCCTTGTGACCCCATGGACTGTAGCCCGCCAGGCTCTTCTGTCCATGGATTCTCCAGGCAAGAATAATGGAGTGGGTGTCGTTCCCTCCTCCAGTGGATCTTCCTGACCCAGGGGTCAAACCCAGATCTCCTGCATTGCTGGCAGATTCTTTAATATCTGAACCAAGAGGGAAGCCAAATATGTACACAGATAGGAGAGATATATCTCAAGAGGTTTGGGGAACACAGAAGGAGTCCAGTTTGTAGTGGAGGATCTCAAGGAAGACTTCACAGAGGTGGTGGCATTTGAAGCACATCTTAACATAGGGGCTACATTTCAGGATGCAGAGATGGAAAAGTAAACACCGTTATAACTATACAGATATGTGAGTAATTTCATCTCTATAGATTTTTATGTAGTCATGTATTTGGCACAATATACTAAATGCCTACAATATGGCAAGAAGGTTAGACAATTTTAAAAAGATTTTTTTGATGTGGACCATTTTAAAAGTCTTCATTGAATTTGTTACAATACTGCTTCTGTTTTATGTTTTGGTCTTTTGCCTGCAAGGCATGGGCGTCGTAGCTCCCTAACCAGGAGCTGAACCAGCACCCCCTGCACTGGAAGGTGAAGTCTTAACCTCTGGACCACCAGAGAAGCCCCAGGAATTTTATACATTTTAATGCAACATTTAATGTAGAAGCAGATATTCATTTTTACCCATTTTATAGAAAAAGGAAGTTCCAGAATAATTAAGGTACTCAATAGTACACAAGTGTATACATAATTGAGCCTGTTCTGAATTTAAATCTGTATTTAAAAAAATTAAATTCATAACTATAGCATCTGTCCCTCAACACTCTATGCCTTATTTTTTCATAATACTTATACTATCTAATGTGATACATATTTTTAAAAATTTATCAGCTTCTACCACTAGAATATTAAGCCCTTTAAAGGTCAACATTTTCCTGTTTTGTTCACCCCTGAATCCTCAGCACTTGGGTGAAGACTATACACTCAAATGATTCAGTGGGAGGAACAAATCTGAAAACTGGATGATTCTAAACCCATTTTCCTCCCACTAACCAAGATCTTCTATCAAATAGGAGTATATCACTTTTTAATGTTATTGATCTATTTTTAGCAACTCAATCCATATTTGATATTATCTTACTTTCTTTTTATTACCCACCAGTCAGTCAAAAGTTATTTATTGACCAAGGTGCTAGGTTCTCCAGGTGACTATGAAGATATACAAGACAGACTATGCCCTCAGGAAGCATGTGATATATTTGAAGACACATGACATAATCTTTTGAAAGGTTAAATAATACTAACACAGTGATATAATCAATATCCCAAGACTGCATTAAGACAAAATTGAAGTGCCAAAAAGAACAATAAGGATAATAAATATTATGGCAGATAAGAAGACATTATTGAGGATTGAGTTGATCTATTTTGGTTTCATAGAGGAAAATAGCTTTGACCAAGTTATTAAAGATAGGTAAAGTTTCCTTAGGTAAGGAAAAAATATGAGGATGATCCAGGCAGGAGCCAAGTAGAAGCAGAAACATACAGGTGAACCTAAATAAACTGGAGGGACAGTGCATAGATAAGGCTGGCTGGATCAGGGAATGGGAAATAGTTGAATTTCTGGGATACTATGCCCAATGTGAGAACTGGAATTAATTCAATGAGGTTTCCAAACATATCCTGATAGTAAGCTATGACTTAAGATGACTGATAAGTTTTACTTTTGAATTCTTCACGATGGCAATACCCATACCTCAGTGTCATACATGAAGGGATATGAGGCAGGTGTTGCCATGGAAGCTTACAAGTCACAGATCAGAAAGATCCCCTGTTCTGTAAGCAACATGTAGAGAAGGATCTGCTGGAAACGTAACTGGTTTGAATCTTAGGGCAAAGGCCTTGCTCCCTTGCTACTCCAGAGTGTTGAAGAAGAGCTCCTTGCCAGGCTTTCTTGGGCACATGCCAGCTGTGTAGGAACTTGCTGAGAAATGCAGCCTCCAAAACCCACGTCCTTTATAAACTTCAGATTTGACTTATGGGCCAAAAGGGGTTCCCTGGTCCCTGGTGAAGTTGGACTCAGACATCGGTTTCTAAGCAACCTAAGTCTTCAGGGATAGTCTCCAAAGCAATCTCTCTCACCAGCTCATTGGTGAATTGAGCATCTCAAATATGCTCTATTGATTTAGAAGAATGAGCACTGACTAATTCATTTATTTATTAAAAAATGTGTATGTGGTACCTCAGTTTAAAGGCAGTAGCAGTACAGAAGTTCTCTGGTGGTCCATTGATTAAGAGTCTGAGTTTTCACTGCCAAAGGCCTGGGTTCACTCTCTGGTGTGGAGCTAAGATCCTGTAAGCCATGCAGTCAAAACAAATAAATGAATAAATGAAAGCACTGAACCTACTATGTGCCGGCACTAACCTAGACATTAGTTGCACATTAGTGAATGGCACCCCACCCCAGTACTCTTGCCTGGAAAATCCCATGGGCAGAGGAGTCTAGTAGGCTCGTCCATGGGGTCGCTAAGAGTCGGACACGACTGAGCGACTTCACTTTCACGTTTCACTTTCATGCATTGGAGAAGGAAATGGCAACCCACTCCAGTACTCTTGCCTGGAGAATCCCAGGGACGGGGGAGCCTGATGGGCTGCCGTCTATGGGGTCGCACAGAGTCGGACACGACTGAAGCGACTTAGCAGCAGCAGTGAATAAGACAGAGCCCCTGCTTAGGGAGGATGATGCTGTGATGAGGACTGTGAGAGGACCAGGCACTGGATACTGCGGGGAGGCAGGGAGGTCCACCCAAAGCATAGTGAGGTCTAAACTGAAACACAGAGATGAGCCAGGGGTGGACGCTAGGGTGTAAGGGCTCTCCAGACAAAGAAACTGGCCTGAGCAAAGATGTTGTGTGTGTGTGTGTGTGTGTGTGTGTGTGTGTGTGTGTGTGCGTGTGCGTGCACATGCGCACTCAGTTGCTTTAAATGTGTCCAACTCTTTGTAGCCTGCCAGGCTCTTCTGTCCCTGGGATTTCCCAGACAAGAATACTGGAGTGGGCTGCCATTCTCTCCTCCAGGGGATCTTCCGGACCCAGGGACTGAACACACATCTGCTGCATCCCCTGCACTGCAGGAGGATTCTGCAATCCTGAGGAGCCCGAGCCACTGAGGAAGCCCGAGCAAAGGTGCAGAGATGAGGAAAAATACAGCCTGCAAGTGATTCATTGGGGCAGGAGCATAGGGAGAGATGAAGCAGACAGGGCCCAGATGAGCAAAGTTTTCAGGTCATGTTAAGGAATCTGACCATTGTCTAACCCTTTAAGGCTTTTTATAAGGGGGGCAGAATGGTCAGATCATGTTTGTAAAGGGTCTGCCTAACAGCACTCTGCTAAAAATATAACATGAACCACAAATACAAGACACAACCGTTAAATTTAAATTTTCTAGTGGCCACATTTTTTAAATAAAGGAAAAGTTGAAAATAATCTTAGAAATATATTTGACTTAACACCATGTATCTAAAAAAATGTATAGTTTCAACATGAAATCAATACAAACATTGTTAAAGTAGAATTTTATATTATTTTATTTGTACTAAGGCTTCGGCAGCCACTGTGTATTTTATACTCACAGCACATCTCCAATTGAATGCACCACATTTCAAGTGCTCAACAGCCACACATGGCTAGATGTTATCCACCACCCTCCATGCAGTGCAGGCCTAGAGAGTGGCGGATAGTAAAGAGTTTGACGTAAAGAATGACAGAAGTCAGGGTAAAGAAAATTCGAAGGGATTTTAAACTTAATGCTTATTGCTGGATAAACTCCAACATGGGCGGGTCCATGTTGAATTGATTCCTGGCCAAAGACCCAGCTAGGATGAAGCTTAGCTGTTGGGTAAAACTAAGAAATGGACAGAGAAAGATACCAGCAAGAGGCAAAAGATTTTTTTTTAATGTTTAAATGCTAATTATGTGTAAGTCATGGAACCAAAATATAACCAGACAGATGACCCCAATCTATGCAGATATATATGTGAAATGGCTGCAATTCCTTTTCCCAATCATCTCAGTACATTTATGGGTCCCCACTGGCAGGCTACAGTCCATGGGGTCACAAAGAGTCGGACACAACCTAGCAACTAAATGATGACAACTATAACCCAGTTCAGTCATCCATAATAAAACCTGAAATTCACCAAGCTTGCTGCTCTCTCATTGCTAAAGTGCAAATTCTGATTTCACTGGCCCATATGTTTTCAAACTCTTCCTTTCTGTGAAGGGAGCAGAGAGCCACCAACTTTCCTTCCATGTTGTTTTGAGTTAGAAGGGGACACCCACAAGATTGTGCAGCTGCAGAGGAGCTGAAATGAAAATGTCTCTTAGCTAACAGATGGACCCTTCTCCTTCCCAGTGGGCTTGCATGCTACGAGAATCCCTTGGCAAGGACAGAGTTAACATGACACTCCTGTGAGAACCATCTCTCTCCACTCACCTTCAGATACTATTGCCCAATCTCTCTAGATTCTTTCTCCCCTGATGAATAGAAAGGAAATTTCTTTCTCAGTAAAAGCACAGATGCTCCTTGTGATCTCCCTGTTTTTAGTGTACATCCTTCTCCACAGCCTCCTGGCAGTTTCGTAACTATCTCAGAGGACTCACAATCAGATCAGATCAGATCAGATCAGTCGCTCAGTCATGTCCAACTCTTTGCGACCCCACGAATCATAGAACACCAGGCCTCCCTGTCCATCACCAACTCCCAGAGTTCACTCAGACTCACATCCATCAAGTCAGTGATGTCATCCAGCCATCTCATCCTCTCTCCTCCTCTTCTCCTATTGCCCCTAATCCCTCCCAGCATCAGAGTCTTTTCCAATGAGTCAACTCTTTGCATGAGGTGGCCAAAGTACTGGAGTTTCAGCTTCAGCATCATTCCTTCCAAAGAAATCCCAGGGCTGATCTCCTTCAGAATGGACTGGTTGGATCTCCTTGCAGTCCAAGGGACTTTCAAGAGTCTTCTCCAACCACAGTTCAAAGGCATCAGTTCTTCAGTGCTCAGCCTTCTTCACAGTCCAACTCTCACATCCATCATGACCAGAGGAAAAACCATAGCCTTGACTAGACAAACCTTTGTTTGCAAAGTAACGTCTCTGCTTTTGAATATGCTATCTAGGTTGGTCATAACTTTCCTTTCAAGGAGTAGCGTCTTTTAATTTCATGGCTGCAGTCACCATCTGTAGTGATCTTGGAGCCCAGAAAAATAAAGTCTGACACTGTTTCCACTGTTTCCCCATCTATTTCCCATGTAGTGATGGGACCAGATGCCATGATCTTCGTTTTCTGAATGTTGAGCTTTAAGCCAACTTTTTCACTCTCCACTTTCACTTTCATCAAGAGGCTTTTGAGTTCCTCTTCACTTTCTGCCATAAGGGTGGTGTCATCTGCATATCTAAGGTTATTGATATTTCTCCTGGCAATCTTGATTCCAGCTTGTGTTTCTTCCAGTCCAGCATTTCTCATGATGTACTCTGCATATAAGTTAAATAAGAAGGGTGACAATATACAGCCTTGACGTACTCCTTTTCCTATTTGGAACCAGTCTGTTGTTCCATGACCAGTTCTAACTGTTGCTTCCTGACCTGCATACAAATTTCTCTAGAGGCAGATCAGGTGGTCTGGTATTTCCATCTCTTTCAGAATTTTCCACAGTTTATTGTGATCCACACAGTCAAAGGCTTTGGCATAGTCCATAAAGCAGAAATAGACGTTTTTCTGGAACTCTCTTGCTTTTTCCATGATCCAGCGGACTCACAACTACCATATAAATCCATGGATCCAAATAGACACTGTGTGGATGGAACTGAGGTAGGACCCTCAGCTTCAAAAGTCAGAGAGTCAGAGACATCTTAGAACTTCTCTGGTGGTCCAATCATTAAGCATCTGCCTTGGAAGTTAGGGCATGTGAGTTCGATCCCTGGTCAGGGAACCAAGATCCACTTGCTGCAGAGCAACTAAGCCAGCCTGCCACAACTACTGAAGCCCACCCACTCTGGAGTCTTCAGGACACAACTACTGAGCCCTTGGGCCACAACTAGAGAGGCTGTGCACAGCAATGAAAGATCCCACATGACGCAATGAACATCCCACGTGTTGCAACTAAGACCCAATACAACCAAATAAATATTAAAAAGGTCAGAGAAATTTTCACACTAGCCTTGCTCCAATCAGAACACCTGCGTACACTTTTATTATTTCACTAATCTACATTTCTGTTCTATGGATGAGAAAACTGAGACCTCAGATCATCAAGTAGAATAGCAGAACCAGTATTCAAACCTAAGTCTGCCTTACTCCATTGTCCATTATTTTTCTCTTGACCAAATCTGCCTCTGTATCTGGAACATGTGGGACAAATCAAGGAATCAATGAGTAGAACTGGGGCACATATGGCAATAAGGTCTATGAAGCCAGTTAAGGTTCAGGATCAGAACTGAGCTTCAAGACCAAGTCAAAGAGAAGAGGAAAGGAGAGACTGGATGCCAAGTCTTAGAGAATACAGCTCTACAACCGTCCTTCCATCAGACGAAGTTTAGGAGCATCAGGAGGTTCCTAAAGCTGGACTATCTGAGTTTGAACCCTAACTCCACCACCGGCTTAACTGCGTGTCTTGGGGTAAGTTACTCAAATCTGTGTCTGTTTCCTCATCTGTAAATACAGATAAAATAGCACTCATCTCCTAGAGTTCTTTCAAGATGAATATTGTTTAAAAATTGGGGAAAATACCTAATGCCTTTGCAACGCAATTCTGACATTAACTCCCTGGAGTTATTGCAGACTTCACAGGCTAATGGCACAGGCTTGCGAAATTGCCCTCGCTTCAGATACTAGCCACAAGCTTGGGTCACCAAGCTGCTCACCATTCAGACCAACTGGCTACTGGTTCAGGAATTTCCACCTCAGGTTAAATAATTCTCTGGAACAGCTCACAGAAATTAGGAAAGTACTATTCTATGATTAAAGTTTTATTAAAAGGATGCAAATCAGAGCCAGTAAAATGAAGACCAATATAGGGTGAGGGCTGAGAAAGTCCCAAATACAAAGATTCTCTGTTCTCAGGATGCATACTCCTCCTGGCAACCTAGACACTCCCTCCAGCTTTAGGTCATTACATGTTGGTTTTCCAAACATGACCAGCTCCCACCCTGAACCTATATTGGAATCAACCATAAGTCACCTTGTTAGCATGAAGGCAGATGTCATCTGAGAAGCCGACTGTAAATAAACTTCAAGAGTGTAGAGGATCCCTGCCAAGAACAAGAGACAAAGGCCAACACAATTCTTTATTATACAATAACCTGGTATCTAGACTGTTCCATGGAAGAAAGGCTATGACAAACCTAGACAGCATATTAAAAAGCAGAGACATCACTTTGCCAACAACGATCCATACAGTCAAAGCTACGGTTTTTCCAGTAGTCATGTATGGATGTGAGCACTGGACCGTGAAGAAGACTGTGCACCAAAGAACTGATGCTTTCAAATTGCAGTGCTGGTGAAGACTCCAGAGAGTCTGGACTGGAGAGTCCCTTGGACAGCAAAAAGATCAAACCAGTCAATCCTAGAGGAAATCAACCCTGGATGCTCATTGGAAGGACTGATGCTGAAGCTGAAGCTCTAACACTTTGACCACCTGATGTGAAGAGCTGATTCATTGGAAAAGACCTTGATGCTGGAAAAGATTAAGGGCGGGAGGAGAAGGGGGTAACAGAGGATGAGACAACTGGATGGCATCCCCAACTTTAAGAACATGAATTTGAGTAAATTCCCAGAGATACAGAAGGAGAGAAAAGCCTGGCATGCTGCAGTCCATGGGGTCTCAAAGAGTAAAAAATGACTTAGGGACTTAACAACAAGCACATTCTACATGAATACTAATACATACCAGGGCTGGCAAACATTTTCTGTAAGGGTTAAAGAGTAAATACTTAATCCACCTACAATTCAGGAGACCCCAGTTTGAGCCCTGAATCAGGAAGATCCCCTGGAGAAGGGATAGAGTACTCACTCCAATATTCTTGGGCTTCCCTTGTGGCTCAGCTGGTAAAGAATCTGCCTGCAATGTGGGAGACCTGGGTTTGATCCATGTGTTGGGAAGATCCCCTGGAAAAGGGAAAGGCTACCCACTCCAGTATTCTGGTCTGTGGGGAATTTCATGGACTGTATAGTCCACGGGGTCGAAGAGAGTCGGACACAACTGAGTGACTTTCACTTTCACTTAAGTATTGTAAACAATAGTCTCTATAGAATAGTCTTGCCTTCCTTTCTCTCTTTTCTTTTTAAACAGCCCTATAAAATGTAAAAATCATTTTTAGCTCATTGACCCAACAAAAACAGATCATAGACTGGATCTGGCCCACCAGCCTTAGGTTGCTGATCCCCAAAATATACCACTGTTAAGTTAAAGTCTATTGTCAATAGATACTATATAATAAGTAATATTATTGTTATTGGACTGATGCTGTTGCTGTCATCATCATCATCATCACTGAAACAGTGGGTCTCATTTCAGCTGTCGAATTCTTTGTCACTGAGTGTGTGACCGGTGCCATTCCAGCCACATGAAATTCTGGGTCATGTTCTAAGATAGTCCGCCTCAGCTATTGTTCAGAAATGAGATGTGTAAAGAGAAATAATTTCTGTTTCATGCAATGTCTGACATTTTATTTCTTGTTCTATTGTGTTGGTTCACTGAGTAACTCATTCTAAAAGGAAATGGCATTCTAGGAGTACTGTCTGTATTGTCAAAAAATAATTTTTAAATTCTCTGATTATCACTTTGCCTGAGAGGTTCTTGTCTTCTGTCTCTATTTGCCATTTCCCAAAACACTCTCTCTGCAGTCACTATTTCCTGACAAAAGAAACCTGCACATCCCACGTTGCTCAGGTGAAAGGAGAAAGAGCCATGAATTAGACTCCATATTTCCTTCTTATGATTTCCACGGCTAGAATTGGTGCAAAAGAAACATTAGCAACTGCTTACCTTAAGGTTCATATAAATTAACATTAATAATGAAGAAGGGGAGAAAAGATATGGTCTTTGAGATGCAGTAACTGCTCAAAATTTTGGCACGGGACTCTGCAATATTGACTAATGAGCAAGAACCAGGGAAATCATTTTAAAGATTTAAACCACTTGTTTTTTAATTTATGTGAGTGTCAGTCTCATTTCATTCTTAAATATTTGCCCTTCATCCCCAGAAGCAAGATTTGCTCCAGGAGTGGACAAATTATGTGGCATTTGTCTAAAATGATAGGTCTAATTATTGCTCTAAAATCCTGAAATATTTTTGAGCTCTCACTAAAAAGTCAAATGCAAGGAATTCATAATGCTTTTAAAATTGATTCGAGGCCCCATTTCTCTATGCTGAACCTGGGAGTTGGAGGATCAAAAAACTAACCAAAAAAAGAAAAGACTTCTTCCATCAGGTCACTTCCTGAGCTTTTTGGTGGCTGAATAAGAGAATTTGAGAGAATAGAGAATACAGGAGGTAGATGACTCAGTAAAACATACAGACACAGAAAACGGGTCAGACTGATTCTGATTAAGCAAGAAAGGTACAGGTATACCTTAAAATATATGTTTCTGGAATCTTTATATTTTGTAAATGTAACTTAAAAATATGGTCAGTGCAGGCAGGCCTCCCTTTAGTCATCCCTATAGAAATGAGAGTGGCCGTCAGTATACATGTGGCATCATGTGTGCACTCCATCATGAGTACCTCCTATACGGATCCCCGTGGTGATACTTTCTGTAAAGCAAATGAATATTTTAAAACATGCAGAATCAGTTCTGGAGTTTATTGGTTGGTATGAATTACTTTCTGTGAAGAAGAGGTTGCTTAACCTGAGAACTAGCTGGGCAGTTATCACTGAAGGCAAAGCGATTGATGCCAAGTGGAGATGGACCAGGGCCTGTAGTTGTGGGTGTGGGCAGTGATTAAATCAGAGGCAACTGAGAGCAAGGAGGCTTTTTCAAAACTATGTTTTTACATAGGCTGTTTTCCTCTTCCTGAAATCTCTGCTTTCTCTTTGATTCCTCAATATGTAATGTCGAACATAAACACATCCTTTGAGCTTTATCTCAAGCAACACTTCCTTTGCCAGGCATTTTCTGCAGCCTCCCACTGGATTTGTGTCTTTCTCTTACTTTGTTAGCACTCAGTCTACGCCTCTATTGTGGAACTTATCATTGTAGTGCATCTGTTGATTTCTTGTCTATTTCCTTCTCTGGCCTGCTTCCATGATTTTAACCAAATGTGCTATATAATATAGTCAATGCTTCATGAATATTAGATGGATGAATAAAGCAGTGAATAGATGAAGGGATTCTTCTACTCTCTCAGGTGGTACTCTAAATCCTAGTAATGTGAAAGCAATACTTCCAAGAAAGAGCCTACGTATATATAAGGAATAATCTATGGTGAATCTATTTCTAGAGGAATTGACAGCCATGCTCTCGTGTTCTGATCTGGACAAAATGAGCCATGATGTAAGTGGTTTGTGCACATCATTTCTTCATCTTTATTAATCCCTTCTTGTTGTTATTTGGTTGCTAAGTCGTGTCTGACTTTTTTCAACCCCACAGACTGCAGCACACCAGATTTTCTGTCCTCCACTATCTCCTGGAGTTTGCTCAAATTCAGGTCCATTGAGACCGTGATCCTATCTAAACATCTCATCCTCTGTTGCCCCTTTTGCTGCTGCTAAGTCGCTTCAGTCGTGTCCGATTCTGTGCGACCCCATAGACGGCAGCCCACCAGGCTCCCCCGTCCCTGGGATTCTCCAGGCAAGAACACTGGAGTGGGTTGCCATTTCCTTCTCCAATGCATGATAGTGAAAAGTGAAAGTGAAGTCGCTCAGTCGTGTCTGACTCCTAGCGACCCCATGGACTGCAGCCTACCAGGCTCCTAGTCGTTCTATAAAACTTCTTACCATCTAGGCTTTCTTTACCCTGTCAATATTCACTTCTCCTCCAGCTTTCCAGCTGCTGCTGCTGCTAAGTCACTTGTTTATATGAAGGAATATCAATAATGCCATGTAGCCATTCTTAAATGTTTGGGTCTCAGGAGTTTATCAACCTTCTGAAGACTATTTTCAGATTCCTGGAGTTTTGGATACCAAATTAAAAAAGACTACTTCTTTTTAAAGTATGAGATATTTTTTCTATTGAGATTAAATATATATGCAAATATATATATTTATATTTTTATATTTACAAATATAAATTTATATTTATATAAATAAATATTAAATACTTATTTATATAAATATAAATATATTTATTTGTATTTATATGGAGTCAGTTTTATTTTTATGGAGTCAATCTTAGAGATATCTGAAATATCAAAGCTATGCTATTTATGTAATTGAATTAATCCTGGGAAAGGGAACAATAGAGAGGATTTAAGTAGCAGGCCACCTGGGACATTTTGGAATTCTTTCACCAAAACAAAAGCAAAAAAAATAATAGCAAGAGTTTTTTACAGGACTATGTTTATGGGTATTGGATGGTGGAAGAATTCTCTTAAACCAACTTAATACTAACATTTACTTCTGCACTGAGCCTTAGTTCTGTTGTCTATAAAATGGGAATGAAATTTTTTGCCTTGAATACCTAACAGACCTATGGAGAGATCCAACAATGAATGGAAACCATTCTGTAAGCTGCTAGATGCTATATAGCATTTTGTCAACTGCTAGATGCTTCTGAGACCGGGAGAATTATTGACTTCAGTTCCTGTTCTCTGCCAAGGAAACAATAAGTGAAATTGTGTTCAAGTAATAATAGATGTCTGCTGTGTTCCTGTAATACGGGATACCATGAGGCTCACAAACAATACTGGTCGCAACACCCGACAGGTCGTATAAGGCATGTCTGAATGCAATTAATGAAGCACCAACACGGAGGGAACTGCTATCACAGAGGTAGTGATAGAGACATACTAAAGGATCTGTTCTTCATTCTTTTGGTGATGGAGATGGAGAGCAGAGGGATTAAGAATGCTTCCGACTATAAGACACTGAGTGACTTTGAGTGTGCAGTTTTCACAGCAGGAGGAAATCTAACTGAAAAACCTGGGAAAAATTCCTTCAAGTTTCCCATCTCTAAATTGGGAAAGTAGGAGGAGGTCCGGAGAAGGCAATGGCACCCCACTCCAGTACTCTTGCCTGGAAAATCCCATGGATGGAGGAGCCTGGTGGGCTGCAGTCCATGGGGTCACTAAGAGTTGGACACGACTGAGCGACTTCACTTTCACTTTTTCGCTTTCATGCATTGGAGAAGGAAATGGCAACCCACTCCAGTTTTCTTGCCTGGAGAATCCCAGGGGCAGGAGAGCCTGGTGGGCTGACGTCTATGGGGTCACGCGGAGTCGGACACGACTGAAGTGACTTAGCAGCAGCAGCAGCAGGAGGAGGTCAGAGGATGCCATTGAGATTCTGATTAAAGATATGAATCACTTCCACCCCCTAAGGGTTCTGCATCTAATTCCACCAAGACAGGGTGGTGGTCCCTTACCCCAGCAAGCAATGACCTGACACCAGTTAGTTGTCCTATGAATCAACTCAATTCTGACACTATTTACCTGGAGAGAGCATCATATCCCATAGGTGAAGGGCTCAGTCTTATAAGACAGTCCCCCTACCCTCTACTTCAGATGTCAATCACAAGTCGGGTTGTCAACCAGCCTTCTGACCAATGGCTGTAGATTAGAAGTTCCCATGACCAATCCTTGGATTTGAATAGTTTGCTAAAGCAGCTCACAGAACTCAGAGAAACCTTTTATGTATTAGATTACCAGTTTATTGGTTTCGGTGGCTCAGATGGTAATGAATCTGCCTGTAATGCAGGAGACCTGGGTTTCATAACCTTGCCTGGAGAATTCCATGGACAGAGGAGCCTGGGGTGGCTACATTCCAAGGGGTCGCAAAGAGTCGGACACAACTGAGCAACTAACACTCACTTCTCACCAGTTTATTACAATAGGATACAATTTGCAAAGAGATGTCTAGGACAAGATATGCAGAAAGGGCACAGAACTTCCATGTCTGTTCTGAGCGTGCCGCTCCCCTTAAACCTTCATGTGATCACTGACCTGGAAGCTCCTCAAACCCCATGCACTTGGGATTTTATGGAGGCTTCATTATATAGGCATGATTAATGAGATGATTGCCCTGTTGTTGTTCTTATTTAGTTGCTAAGTTGTGTCTGACTCTTTTGTGACTCTGTCCATGGGATTTTCCAGGCAAGAATACCAGAATAGGTTGCCATTTCCTTCTCTAGGGGATCTTCCCGACCCAGGGATTGAACCTGCATGTCCTGTGTCTCCTGCATTGGCAGGTGGTTTCTTTACCACTGAACCACCTGAGAAGCCCCTGAAAAAATTGCCTGTTGGTGATTATTTCAACCTCCAGCCTCTCTCCCCTTCCCTGGGGTGGTGGGACTGAAAATTCCAACCCATTAATTAGGTAGTTGGGCTTTCCTGGTGGCTCTGAAGATAAAGAATCTGCCCGCAATGCAGGTTATAGGGAAGATCCCTTGGAGGAGGAATGGCAACCCACTCCAGTATTCTTGCTTGAAGAATCCATGGACAGAGAAGCCTGGTGGGTTATAGTCCATGGGGTCATGAAGAGTCAGGCACAACGGAGCTACTAACACACACACACACACACACAATCAGGTGGCTGGTTCAGCTGGCAGCCAGCCGCCATCCTTCAGTTCAGTTTAGTCACTCAGTCCTGTCTGACTCTTTGCAACCCAATCGCTGAAGCATGCCAGGCTTCCCTGCCCTCATCCTTAGGGTCTGTTAATCGCAGATCTTGAGAAATTTGTATGCAGGTCAGGAAGCAACAGTCAGAACAGGACATGGAACAACAGACTGGTTCCAAATAGGAAAAGGAGTACGTCAAGGCTGTATATTGTCACCACGTTTATTTAACTTATATGCAGAGTACATCAGGAGAAATGCTGGACTGGAAGAAACACAAGCTGGAATCAAGATTGCCAGGAGAAATATCAATAAGCTCAGATATGCAGATGACACCACCCTTATGGCAGAAAGTGAAGAGGAACTAAAAAGTCTCTTGATGAAAGTGAAAGAGGAGAGTGAAAAAGTTGGCTTAAAGCTCAACATTCAGAAAACGAAGAACATGGCATCCGGTCCCATCACTTCATGGGAAATAGATGGGGAAACAGTGGAAACAGTGTCAGACTTTATTTTGGGGGCTCCAAGATCACTGCAGATGGTGACTGCAGCCATGAAATTAAAAGACGCTTACTCCTTGGAAGGAAAGTTATGACCAACCTAGATAGCATATTCAAAAGCAGAGATATTACTTTGCCAACAAAGGTTCATCTAGTTAAGGCTATGGTTTTTCCTGTGGTCATGATGGATGTGAGAGTTGGACTGTGAAGAAGGCTGAGCGCCGAAGAATTGATGCTTTTGAACTGTGGTGTTGGAAAAGACTCTTGAGAGTCCCTTGGACTGCAAGGAGATCCAACCGGTCCATTCTGAAGGAGATCAGCCCTGGGATTTCTTTGGAAGGAATGATGCTAAAGCTGAAACTCCAGTATTTTGGCCACCTCATGTGAAGAGTTGACTCACTGGAAAAGACTCTGATGCTGGGAGGGATTGGGGGCAAGAGGAGAAGGGGACGACAGAGGATGAGATGGCTGGATGGCATCACTGACTCGATGGACGTCAGTCTGAGTGAACTCCGGGAGTTGGTGATGGACAGGGAGGCCGGGCATGCTGCGATTCATGGGGTCACAAAGAGTCGGACACGACTGAGCAACTGATCTGATCTGAATCTCAGATCATTAACATGACAAAAGACACTTAACTCACTCTGCTGCTAAGTCGTTTCAGTCGTGTCAGACTCTGTGCGACCCCATAGATGGAAGCTCACCAGGCTCCCCCGTCCCTGGGATTCTCCAGGCAAGAACACTGGAGTGGGTTGCCATTTCCTTCTCCAATGCATGAAAGTGAAAAGTGAAAGTGAAGTCGCTCAGTCGTGTCCGACTCTTAGCAACCCCATGGACTGGAGCCTACCAGGCTCCTCCATCCATGGGATTTTCCAGGCAAAAGTACTGGGGTGGGGTGAAGTGAGTGAGTAAAGTCGCTCAGTCATGTCTGACTCTTTGTGACCCCATGAACTGAAGCCTAACCAGGTTCCTCTGTCCATGGGATTTTCTAGGCAAGAGTACTGGAGTGGGTTGCCATGTCCTTCTCCAGGAGATCTTCCCAACCCAGGGATTGAACCCAGGTCTCCAGCCTTGTAGGCAGACGCTTTACCATCTGAGCCACCAGGAAAGATACATTCCAAGGTTTTTAGGATCTCTGTGCCAGAAATGGGAATAAAGGTCTAATACATATTTCTTCTAATAAATCACAGTGTCACATTCTCTAGAAAATTCATAACATGCACAATTTTTTAATATATTTTCAGGGCATTTATAGATTCTTTAGGGTCTTTAGAAGCCAGAATAACAGAGCCTGTTCTATTTTAACTAGAGTGTCCACTTCTGATGAATGAAAGTCACAAGTTATTGAGTGCTTCCTATGTACCATATTTACCATGTATTATGTCTCATATACTTCTTAAAACAGCCCTGATAGATAGGCCTATTATTTCTCCCAAATTGCATCTGAGGAAACTGAGGCTCAAAGCAGTACAACAATTTATCTAACATCACATAGTCAGAAGTCTGGGAATTGAAGTAGAACTAGCTGTTTCCAAAGTGAGTGAGGTAGAATCTCTAACAATATTTCATACATCCATGTTGCTACTGGATGGAGTAGGTCTAAGTGCCTCTGGAAGAGTTGAAGTGCCTGCTGCCCTTGGCCCAGGAAGACAGACATTAGAGTAACTGCCATGCACAAACCTGGTGCTCACAACGACTCCCTCAGGGACTGAGGCCCTGGCCCTGCCTCTGCTCTCTTTTCCCTCAGCTACAGAAAGAGCTCAGGAATGTAACTGGCTTCATTAACTGTCTCTCTCTAGGGATGTGTGACAGCCCGAGGCTTGTGACTGTGGCTTGGGAGGAACAAAGGAGTCAACCTCTGAATGTGGAGGGGGCAACCCTGCGTCTCTGAGGGGCCCGCAGGTCACAGGCAGCACTGATGTCACAGCAAAGCAAGGTGTTTGCCAAAGGAAGGACAGATGGTCCCAGTCACCAGTTATTTATTTCTATAATTAGCTGCGTGCTGTGATCGCTGAACATAGAGAAATTACTACTTCCTATGGAATTCCTCCCATCATTATGGAAGGAATGGGAATCAGAAGCCAAAGAGAGGATATGTGTTGAATGGTAACTTCCCAAGTCCCGGGCGTGCAGCAGTGCTGGGAAGGAGGGCGGGGCCTAGAGAAATAGTCTGAATCAGGCAAAAGGACTGAGTGTGAAGTCCATCTCTACCAAAATCATGTGTTTTCATGTAGATGTTACCCATTCTGTTATTCTCATCTAACTGAGAAGAATATTTCGAGAAGGAATTTTGACCATGGATGTGATAAATTTCTACTGGTTACATATGCTTGGCCCTATGAAACATAGTAAGATTTTTTTTTTAATCCCTGAATTCAGTATATTAGACAAATGGCTGTGTATCTGAATCAAGGCCTCTTCATGTATTAGCCACCAAGTTCTGAACAAGTGAATTTAAATCTCAGACTCTCACCTTCACTATGTGTGAAGTGAAATTACTGTGTCTAACAGAGGGATTGTGAGAATTGAAGGAGCATTTACATGTAATGGGCTTCCAACGTGGCTCTGGGGTGAAGAACCTGCCTGTCAATGCAGGAGATGTAGAAATGTGGGTTCGATCTTTGGATTGGGAAGATCCCCTGGTGGAGGAAATGGCAACCTATTCCAGTGCTCTTGCCTGGATAATCCCATGGACAGAGGAACCTAGTGGGCTACTGAATGCTGCTGCTACTGCTAAGTCTCTTCATTTGTGTCCGACTCTGTGCGACCCCATAGACAGCAGCCAACCAGGCTCCACCATCCCTGGGATTCTCCAGGCAAGAACACTAGAGTGGGTTGCCATTTCCTTCTCCAATGCATGAAAGTGAAAAGTGAAAGTGAAGTTGCTCAGTCGTGTCAGACTCTTAGCGATCCCATGGACTGCAGCCTACCAGGCTCCTCCATCCATGGGATTTTCCAGGCAAGAGTACTGGAGTGGGGTGCCACTGCCTTCTTCACCTAGCATACTGCTGCTGCTGCTGCTAAGTCGCTTCAGTCATTTCCGACTCTGGGCGACCCCATAGATGGCAGCCCACCAGGCACTGTCTACAGGGTCGCAAAGAGTCAGACACGACTGAAATAAATTAATATGCATACATAAATGTAATATCTCTAGGCCAGTGGTTGGTATAAAGTCAGCACTTGATAAACAGGCATTAATTTTGTTATTTTAATTTAGCAGATAAGACAGCTCTAAAAACAAAATATTTATCTAATATGACATAGAATAAGTCTAGTGCTAAATTGATCTAGGGGCAATTCATCTAAGATATTGAGGATAAAGAAGGAATAATTAATAATGTTCATCTAAGATGTTGAGGATAAGGGAGGAATAATTAATACTGATAGCATTCTCTGGTCTACTTTTGAACAATAGGCTTTTATCCACTAGAAACACTCTTATAATAATGCAGATTTCTGTGACAACCCTTGTGGATTGCTATGTACTCACATTACCATTCCTTTCAGTGTTCTCTGGTCTTGCATCTGCCTTAGACGTGGAGTTAGAATTCAGAATACATAGTTGTTGTTCAGTCACTTAGTCGTGTCCAGCTCTTTGCGATCCCAAGGACTGCAGGCTTCCCTGTCCTTCACCACCTCCTGGAGTTCACTCAAACTCACGTCTATTGAGTTAGTGATGCCACCCAACCATCTCATCCTGTCTCCCCCTTGTCCTCTTGCGTTCAATGTTTCCCAGCATCAAGGTCTTTTCCAGTGAGTCAGACCTTCGAATTAGGTGACCAAAATATTGGATCTTTAGCATGAGACTTTCCAATGAATATTCAGGGTTGATTTCCTTTAGAATTGACTGGTTTGATCTCCTTGCTGTCAAAGGGACTTTTGTCTTCCCCAGCACCACAATTTGAAAGCATTAATTTTTGGCATGCAGGCTTCTTTATGGTCCAACTTTCATATCTGTACATGGCTACTAGAAATATCATAGTTTTAACTACATGTACCTTCATTAGCAAAGTGATGTCTCTGTTTTTTAATATGCTGTCTAGGTTTGTCATAGCTTTTCTTCCAAGGAGAAAGAGTTTTTAATTTTATGGCTGTCATCATCCACAGTGATTTTGGAGCCCAAGAAAATAAAGTCCGTCACTATTTCCAATTTTTCCCTTTCTATTTATCATGAAGTGATGTTAGTGGGTATATTTCTGACACCCTCCTCAGAATGAGCCCCTCACACATCTTATTTCAAACAACAGGGCTTGTACCTGGGAAATAAACTGAATTTTTTAAAAAGCCATCTTTTTTATGGAAGGTCAAGAAAGGGAAACAGACTCATCGGACAGGAAGGGCCTTTTTGCATACTTATTTATCTTAGTTAATATTTTTAAGGCAGTTACCCTCTAAAGAGCTTCAGGAGCTCTGCATGTGTTTTTTTCAAAACCTTCCAAAGACTGTGTGGTGCATGACAGAAAAAAGTCAGCCCTTGTAACAGCAGCTACGTCCCTGTGTGTGCGTGTGTGCTGAGTTGCTCCGTTGTGTCTAACTCTTTTTGACCCTGTGGACTGTAACCTGCCAGGGACCTCTACCTATGGGATTCTCCAGGTAAGAATACTAGAGTGGGCTGTCCGTCCTCCTCCAGGGGATCTTCCCAACCCAGGGATTGAACCTGGGTCCCTTGCATTTCAGGCAGATTATGTACCATCTGAGCTACCTAGGAAGCCCTATATTCCTACATAGGCAGGGGGGTTCTTTACCATTCATTTCTCACTTTTATGCATTGAAAGGAAATGGCAACCCATTCCAGTGTTCTTGCCTGGAGAATCCCAGGGACAGGAAGCCTGGTGGGCTGCCTTCTATGGGGTCGCACAGGGTCGGACATGACTGAAGCGACTTAGCAGCAGCAGCAGCCCCAGGTGGGAAGCCAATGCCTGTATGGTATTACACAAAGCCATGTATATTTTCTTATTTATTTATTTTTTAGCTTTTTATTTCACATTGGAGTATAGCTGTGGTTCCCTGGTGTCTCAGTGGCAAAGAATGCCACTACCAGTGCAGGAGATGTGGGTTTAATCCCTGGTCAAGAAGATCTCCTGGAGAAGGAAATGACAATGCACTCCAGTATTCTTGCCTGGAGAATTCCATGGACAAAGGAGCCTGACAGGCTGGACTCCATGGGGTTGCAAAGAGTTGGACATAACTTAGCAACTAAATAACAAGAGCAACACTAGCTAATTAATGATGTTGTGACGGTTTAAGGTGCACAGCAGAGCAACTCAGCCATACATACACATATATCCATTCTCCTCGAAATATGCCTCCCATCAAAACTGCCACAAAACGTTGAGCACTGTTTCCTGTGCAGTACAGCAGGTCCTCATTGGTTAAACCATAACAACTCACCTAAGTGGGTGAAGGTAGAGAAAAAAAAATTTTATGATAATATAGAGTATGCGTGTGTGTGCTCAGTCATTTCTGACTTTTTGCAACCCCATAGGTTGTAGATGGAATTTTCCAGGCAAGGAATACTGGAGTGGGTTGCCATTGCCTTCTCTAGAGGATCTTCCCGATCCAAGGAATGAATCTGAATCTCCTGCAATTCCTGCATAGGCAGGCAGATTCTTTACCACCAAGCCACCTGGGAAGCCCAATATAGAGCATCAGTTGGGTTCATTCCCTCAGTCGTCTCCAACTCTTTGCAACCCCATGAACTGCAACACGCCAAACCCCCCTGTCCATCACCAACTCCTGGAGTCCACTCAAACCCACGTCCATTGACTCAGTGATGCCATCCAACCAGCTCATCCTCTGTCATCCCCTTCTCCTCCTGCCCTCAATCTTTCCCAGCATTGGGGTCTTTTCAAATGAGTCAGCTCTTCACATCAGGTGGCCAAAGTACTGGAGTTTCAGCTTCAATGTGAATCCTTCCAATGAACATCCAGGACTGATCTCCTTCAGGATGGATTCGTTGGATCTCCTTGCAGTCCAAGGGACTCTCAAGAGTCTTCTCCAACACCACAGTTCAAAAGCATCAATTCTTCGGCACTCAGCTTTCTTCATAGTCCAACTCTCACATCCATATATGACCACTGGAAAAACCATAGCCTTGACAATATAGAACATATCATACCTCAAACTCACCATGAGTAAGACCTAGCTATTCCTCTCCCTCAAAAATCTGACGACTCCCACATATTAGATGACGGCACTCTCTCCTATGCAGATTGGCAAGCAACATGAGTCATCATGGCTACCTTTCCATCTATAATCACTCTGGGTGAAGCTTGTATAAAGTGTTAGAAAGAAGACACAGTAAATGGTGCTGGAGTAGAATGCTAAAACAAACGGAGACTTTAAAGTTCTAAACAAAATATAACAGCGGCTTGGCTTTAGGGTATCAGTGTTGGAGACGGAGAGAAATGGATATAATTGGGAGATATTACAAAGTGTGACTAGTATTACATGAGGTTCCACAGGTAAGGTATCTGAGGGTATTGACATTTCTCCTGACAATCTTGATTCTAGCTTGTGCTTCATCCAGCCTGGCATTTTGCATGATGTACTCTGCATATAAGTTAAATAAGCAGGGTGACAGTATACAGCCTTAACATACTTATTTCCCAATTTGGAACCAGTCTGTTGTTCCATGTCCTAGCTGGAATCAAGATTTCCAGAAGAAATATTAATAACCTCAGATACGCAGATGATACCATCCTTATGCCAGAAAGTGAAGAGGAACTAAAGAGCCTCTTGATGAAAGTGAAAGAGCTGGCTTAAAGCTCAGCATTCAAAAAACTAAGCTCATGGCATCTGGTCCCATCACTCCATGGCAAATAGATGGGGAAACAATGGAAACAGTGAGACTCTATTTTCTTGGGCTCCAAAATCACTGCAGATGGTGAGTGCAGCCATGAAATTCAAAGATGCTTGCTCCTTGGAAGAAAAGCAATGATCAACCTAGACAGCATATCAAAAAGCAGAGACATTACTTTGCTGACAAAGGTCCATCTAGTCGAAGCTATGGTTTTTCCAGTACTCACGTATGGATGTGAGAGTTGGATTGTAAAGAAAGCTGAGCAACGATGAATTGATGCTTTTGAACTGTGGTGTTGGAGAAGACTCTTGAGAGTCCCTTGGACTACAAGGAGATCCAACCAGTCCATCCTAAAGGAAATCGACCCTGAATATTCATTGGAAGAACTAATGCTGAAGCTGAAACTCCAATACTTTGGCTACCTGATGTGAAGAGCTGACTCACTGGAAAAGACCCTGATGCTGGGAAAGATTGAAGGTAGGAGGAGAAGGGGACAACAGAGGATGAGATCATTGGATGGCATCACCGACTCAGTGGACATGAGTTTGAGCAACTCCAGGAGTTGCTGATGGACAGGGAAGCCTGGCGTGCTGCAGTCCATGGGGTCGCAAAGAGTCAGACACAACTGAGCAACTGAACTGAACTGAACCACAGGTAAGGTAGGATGGAACTGGCAGTCTAACTTTAATACTTTTAAACTAATTCCAGTACAATTTCTTCTTGCCTTTTCCATGTTAAGGCATATCTTTTAAATGGACACATAGAGAAGAAACGTTTATTTTCAGTCTTTTTTCACATGTGAAATTAGGCTAATGATGGTACCTGTCTCATATACTTATTGTGAGGATTAAATTAGATAACATATACAACTTTGTTTAGCACTTTTCTTGATGCATAATGAAAGAGTAATAAGTGCATATATATAAATGTATTTTTATCCCTATATCTTATAACAATCATTACTAATATAGGTTTAAAAACAAAGCAACAGGGGGAGATTAGAACCGCCAAGCTCTATTGCCTTTCTGCCTCTGCTTCATGTGTTCTTTCATTTTATTGAAGTCAGATCTAGCCAATCTGGAGTCCCTAGTCAGTGCCTCCCACCTAACGCAGATGATGTGAGGTTATAAAAGGATTTCCACTCTGTCCAGGCCTCTAGGGTGTGTGCTCGCGTGTGTGTTTCAAATTAATTTTATGAGACAAGCAGAAGATGCTGTCTTGATTTGTCCTTGGAAAGAGCCCTGCTTTTCTTGATTGAAGATATATTTTTACAGCCTAAATGTGCAGGTCAAAGTAATTTTTTTGACAGGTAAAATGCTTAGATGTGACTGTCCATGAATCTTCTTCTTTTTCCCCCTCCATCCTCTCTCTCTCACCCAGTTGATACCTGTATCCTCATCTTATTGAGGCCTCATATCTGTCTTATCACTGCCTCTAACTGAACTGCCACACCTTCTCTGCCTGACCTCTCTGCACCTTCTTTGATTCTTCTCTTGCAGAATGCAGATTCCGGCTCTGAATTTGCTCTCAGGCCTTGACCTCGTAAGTCTTCACCTCTTAAATCAAGGTGAGTGCCCATATGGAGAATCAGAAAGGTGGTATAACAGCAGGGTCGAAACACTTTACCAGAGTGTCATATCACTTTAACTGAAGAGTATTTAACTTAAAACATACACATTTTTACTGAAATAAATTTGAGTAAAATGCCAGGTCTAACATTTACTAGTTTTGTTACCTTGAGATATTTCTTACTCATGCAATTGTAATATCTAATTCTGCAAAATACCCTGTAGAAGTAAGTCAAATAAACCTGTGAAGGCTGATCACACTGCCAGGCACAGAGACTTGTTTAATAAGGCCTGAGTTTCACTTTAATTTAAAAATAATATAACCATCTCTAGCTACAGATGAATAAACTGAAGTTCAAAGAGGCTTAATTATTTGCCCCAAATCAGCACTGATAATTGACATACAGAGGACTTAAGCATCACCTTCAACCTGTATGGTCTAACTTTCAAATCCACAATTCAGACCACTAAGCTATATATAGCAAATAAGTTATGCTTGTGTTGTAGACACTTTGGGTCACGCCCAAGACCCCTCAAGATTATGAGTCCACTCCCTTTGCCTTTAAGGGGAGGTGGTCTAGGAGTAACGTGACCTTTAATGCATCATTACTTGTTTTCCTGCATGGAAGATGCTGGGTTAGATACACCAAGCAGGTATACCAACCACTAGTGGTGAAGAACCCGCCTGCCAATGCAGGAGAAGTAAGAGGTCTTCCCAGGTTGGGAAGATCTCCTGCAGGAAGATAAGGCAACCCATTTCATTATTCTTCTCTGGAGAATCCCATGGACAGAAGAGCCTGGAGGGCTACAATCCATAGGATCACAAAGAGTCAGACTCTGAGGCAACTTAGCATGCAGTCACACAACCAAATAAACAAATAGGTCTGTTAATCGAGAATACATTTAGGGAGCTCTAGGTGGAGGGGATATACATATAATTATGACTGAATCACATTATATGGCAGAGCACATATAACCAAACCAACACAACATAGTAAAGCAATTATTCACCAATTAAAATATAAATAAATATATTTTTTAATGGCGAACACTCCTGAATGTGAATTTTGTAAAGTAAGCCCTTCCAAGCTCTAGCCCCAGGGTCTTTCCTCTTGTCCTTCTCTCTGTTCACCTGTTCTCTTTGTGAGCCTCTGCAATCCCTTTATATTGCTCCCCCTGGTTCCCCTTCATGTTTCTGATGAGTAACATCCAGCTTTATCCACTGCTGAGGCCTCTTTCCTATTTGCCCTGCCTGAAGAGCACTCACCTTCCTTCTCGGTGCCACAAACTCTCTGCTTCCTAGCTAACTCTCACCTGTGCCCACAATTCTCATTTCACCATGGACGATACTTCCTCCAGGAAGCTTGCTGTGGTTTCATTCTGTATCGCCACTACAGATCACATATAGGCAACATACAGGCTGAATTTGGTGATTCTCTATGTATATCCCATTGATTTCCTGGTTTAGTATTTCTCTTGTACTATATCTGGTTATCAGACTCTATCCCCAACTAGCTTCTTGAGCCTAGTGGTCACATCTTTGTCAACTTGAATTGCCACTATCAAAATGCCTGACATAACAGGTCTTTAATAAATGTTTTTAACGAATGATTCGAATATAATTATTTTGTTAGCCAAGATGGGATTAAATGTGCAAAGCTTGCAGTAGGGGAGATAACTGTGAGAGAACATGGAGCAGGAGTAAAGATGGACTCAGAGAGTTATCAGATCAAGATACAAACCCAATCCCCAGTGAAGGAGAGAGAAGAAGCAGCACCCTAGGTTGCCATGCAGGCGGTTTAAGGGAGTTTCCGGAAAAGACAGAAGTTCAGGAAAGGGCAGAGAAATAAATGGAAACTCTGAGCTCCCTAGAGGTAAAACTATGATGTGACAATCAAAGAGGGTAAAACAGAACGCACGGTCCGGGGCCAATTACCAAGGACACACAATGGGTCAATCCCTGACTTAGGTCTGGGAACACAGAGGTCTCATCATTGACCTGAGACCTCAAGTAATTTACACTCAAAGGAGAGAAGCAGCTGGCACTTCTGTTAACAGATAATAGCAACGCAGTATCATAAAAGTACCTGAAGCATTGATATTCCTGAGGAGGCTACCAACCCTGGCATGAGAGAAAAGGAGGAGAAATCAGGGAAGGTTTGCAGAAACACACAATAGAGCTTCAAATCTTATTTCATTATATTTCGCTCTTTTGGAGTGTCTAAAGCCTGATTTATGGAGAGGCAAAACTGAGTAGCAGAAGCATAGTCAGACGTCTTTCATGGGAGTCCAACTGTGATGGGCAACGTTTGAATCAGATCATGTTCATTCTGATGTCTGAACTCATGATGCATAGAGAAACAATCAAACCCTTAATCCTACCGTTCATGGTCCTATGTGACCTGCCCCTTGCCTGCCACTCCATCCTCACCTCATACATTTCTCTGCTCCAGTCTCACTGGCATTCTCATACCTCAAACACAACAGAGTCCTTCTGACTATAGGAAGTTGGCTCTGGGTGTTCCCTCTGCTTGGAATACACATTTCACCAGAATTTTGCAAGGCAAATTTCTTGATACTAGGGCCTCAGCTTAAAGAGAATCTGTCTATGACCACACAATGGGAAATGGCCACCCAGTCTCTCTCTTTTAATCGACCCTATGTATTTTACCAAAGCACAGATTACCACTAGGTAGTACGTCTTAAAAAACACTGTTCGTATTTGATTGTCTACTTTCTCTACATGTAATCTTGAAAATCTCATCTGCCTCGATCACAGGGATATCTGCAGCATCCCAAATAACAGGTATCACCATGCATTTATTGTATTGATGAAGGAATACATACAAAAAAGAATAAATGGAGAACCATCCTGGTTTCCCATGCTCTCTGCTCTTCATGCTATTTCGTGGGCTGCAGGGAGGAGAAAAGCAATCATCAAAGAGCATACTTGCTCCTGAGAAAAAGCACACTTTGAAAAATGAAGTGTTCCCTGTCATTAGCTTTCAGTCAAGCATCACATCAGGAAACTTTTGCATCAGGTGCTGTGATTGGACCTTGAGGGGGGATGCCTGTGATGCAGACCTGGCCCTCCTGTGAGCTGAAACAGATGGTTCCTTCATACAAATCTAAATAAAGCTGTAATAGTGTTGGCCAGCAAATACTGCACAGGTGAGCCTTCCTTTAAAAAAGAGAATGTGTTGCTCGGATGTTCTATACAAGTCAATATCTGCAATGCCAATAATTTTTATTTTTGACACAGTCTATCTTCTTTTTGGACCTCTCATCAATGGACTGCCATTCCTTATAGTCTAGTTTAGTATCAGCCTGACCCAGAATTTCCCCCTCCCCAACCCCCATCAAGATATCCTGTACACTCTATCAGGGTTATTGTTGCAGAGCATCACTCTCATAATGCACCCTTCTCCTTCACTATCTGAGTAATGAGTTATCTTTGATTATCTGATCAAGGTAGAGAATCACGCACAGCACGTCTGTAATTAGGCTGTGCTCTGATTAGATGGTCGATGGCACAGTCACTGCTGATGCCTTATAGCACAGGAAACATCTTGGTGAGATAAGACTGTGCATTGTTTGGAAAGACAGTCTAGCAAGATAATTGCAAGGATTGTGCATTAAAAGGGAAAGGAAACGATGGCAGTGCACAAGAGAATAGATTATGACGTGTGGAAATTAGGAGGAGAGGGTTGTTTTCTCTCCCACCCAGCTGGTGGTACTCCAAGGAACCAAGAGCACAGGTGAGAATGTGTTCACCTCTCCAAGCTCAGTTACCTTGCTTTCTTCCTCACTGGATTTAAGTTTCATGAACTTTGGGACCATGTCTGTATTTACCACCATCATATCCCCTTGGTAAGTACCAAGTGTAGGACTTAATGAAGGTTTTTGAAATGATGAGTAGATTAATGATGCTCAAGTGAGGACACTGAGGTGGTGAGATAGCAATAGCACTATATCAAGGAGCACACGGGGGACAGTTGGGGAAGAAGCAGTTAGGAGATACCTACCTTTCCCAGCAATGAGAATGCCCTGAAGACCTGTCAAAGAGGAGACTCAGAGGACACTCAGACTCAGATAATATGGGGCAGCGGCATGTTTATTACACTCATTGTAAGTTCCCTTCATCTATTTTTACTTGTTGTAGGTTATGGTCTTATAAAGACATTGATGGTTCTCTCTTTTTATCCACATGGGTGCTATAAGATGGCATGTGGAGGTGAATACAGGCTTGGGATATGAATGATGAAGATACTATTTTGTGGAAAATTCCATGTTTAGGGAACTTGTGAATGAATACAGACTCACATAAGCAAGAGGAGATACTCTATTACCTACCTATTATATGCTTTGCCCCAGTGGAGGGGTTATATCCATCAATCTCATGCACTTCTCACTTTGAGAAGTGGGTTTTTTGTTTTTTTTTGTTTGTTTGTTTATAGTTTACAAAAGAGTAATTAGGACTTTGGAGAAGTAAATTAACTTTTCCATAAACACACAGCAAGTATATATCCAGGTTTCCTTATTCCCAAGGCACATCTGCAAAAAAAACTTGAAAACAGAGATGGCAACCCTTGGTATATGTGCCATTTCTCCCACCCACATGACAGTTATCACCAATTAACTATAGAGGGTTGGAGTTTTTCCCATCAGGGTCAGATGCAGACTTAGGGATTAGCATACAGAGCTCCAAATTCCACTAAGAGTTAATAAGAATTTGCACACTCATATAAAATGTGTTTGTTGTTTCTTGTGTGAATATTCCCGAGTGAGACTCTGAGTACATTAGAACAGGAATTAGGCTAGAATTTAGGAAACCTACATTTTACCACAAGCCACCACCTGTAACTGACTCTGAATAGAGTCATTCCATTTTTTCTGAACCCCAGTTTCCCCATTTGTAAAAGGAAAGTTTTAGACTAAATCAACTCTAAGTTCTCTTTTTCCACGAACATTTTGGAAGTGACAGAGGTACTTAAAGCAATTTACTGGTCCTAAATCACATTCCCAGAAGGCTAGCTCACCTGATAAATTAATAACTGCGACAGTTTTAATGAGTCTCTCTTATCATACGTGTTCACCCTGTTAAGAAACATTATTACATTTCAAAAAGGTTTTCAAGAATACAGTTCTTGTACCCAAAAAATAGGCTCCAGGGCATATGAGTTCTTTTCTGTCTTCTTTCCAACATAAATTCCTGAGAAGAGGGTAGGTTTCAAGGGGTAGTGAGATTCAATTTCCTTATCATGTTTCATCATGTGAGCAAGATAAAATGGATTCAGTTGATATTAGTGGACTGAGAATTTTGACTCCCATTTATCCAAGACTAAAGTGACTTTTTTGGGTAGATAAGGACAGGCAGCACTTAAGTGCTGCCTGTGTGAGCAGATAGAGAGTCCCCAGAGCCACGCTTACATGTCAGCCCAGAATCAGCATTTATCTCCCCTCTTAGAATCCTCAGAGGCAGCCTGACGACTGGGAGACCCTGTTCAATAGAGCAGCTAGTGGACACACTGTGAATATTCAAATGTAACCCAATGGAGTCTTCAAAATTTGAGCCCCAATCATTCTCGCTGTATTTCAAGAGCTCGACAGCCACTGACTAGTGTCCATCTCACGGGTTAGCACAGACACTGAGAAAATCCCACCCATGCCGACGGTGCTGTCATTCAGTGTCACTCTACATAAAGACGTTTGTGATTCTCTAGAGCACGAAAGTCCTGACAACGCTCTTCGTGTTGGCAATAGAAAACACTTTCTTCTTCAGGCTCCTGCTTTTCAGTGCTAGCTAAGCATTGCATTGAATGGGCAGCATGGGGCCAAGAAATTTTTGGTTCTATTTCACCCCTGCTTTCTTCCAACGTTAACAGTATGCAATGAGACTTAAGAAGCCCCAAATAATTTTTTCACTTAACTTAAAAAGGATGCCCTTGTTCTTATCATTATACAGTTGTAAATGAATGACACTATTGATTCCAGTTTTGATTCAAGTATTATTATTTTTGTCAATTAAAAATAAATGTTCATATGCTTATGAAGTATTAGAAATAGACTCATTATTTGAGGTCTCTAGGGTCCCGACTAAGTCTCATCTCTTGCTATTAATAAACTAACCATAAGTTCATCTTATTTCACTAGTAATTTTTTATCTAAAAAGACCATTAATTTTTAGGTTTTCTACAAGTGAAATACTGTGGCCACATGACTTTCCCATCCAAATCTTATGGTATTTTACTCTGGTCTATTTTTCACTCCATTGATCTCATTCAGAATGGCCTTCCATTTTTCAGGAAAGGTTGCTAATAATGGGAACTGGAGATTGGTTTTAGCAAACGTATTCTGGACACTGCATTTGATCAATGGAGCCAGAGCTTCTTCATTTAACATTTATTTTTCTCTGGGCACATCACAGCAGAAGAGTACTGAGGAGGAAACTGTGGCAAAAAGAGTTTAAGCAACTTAAGATCATACACTGGGTCTGAAGCCGAACTGGCATGTGAAGGCTGGAGGTCTAAACTCCTCGTCATAGGCCAGCCTGCCCCCCAAGTAAATGCAAACAGTGTTGCTGCAGTTCCCCCTGCCTCCCTCTTGCACTGACATTGCTATTGAGGCACAGAAGGACACCAGCAAATAATTACACAATTCTTGAAATCGGAGAAGGCATGAAGGATGGTACCATCTAGGACTTCACACCAGAGAAAACTCAGGGCTACTTTTAAATTTGGCTTACTTTTGGTCATTTTTTTTGCAACCACTCTGTAGGATGTTCTAAATACCTCCCCAACACATTAAAGATGTAGGTAAATGGGTAGGTAGGTAGATAGATGAATGGGTGAGTGAGGGTGTTATGGGTAAAACTGGGAGGCACATCATGAGAAATGCTGGACTGGAGGAAACACAAGCTGGAATCAAGATTGCCGAGAGAAATATCAATAACCTCAGATATGGAGATGATACCACCCTTATGGCAGAAAGTGAAGAGGAACTAAAAAGCCTCTTGATGAAAGTGAAAGTGGAGAGTGAAAAGGTTGGCTTAAAGCTCAACATTCAGAAAACGAAGATCATGGCATCTGGTCCCATCACTACATGGGAAATAGATGGGGAAACAGTGGAAACAGTGTCAGAATTTATTTTTCTGGGCTCCAAAATCACTGCAGATGGTGACGGCAGCCATGAAATTAAAAGACGCTTACTCCTTGGAAGGAAAGTTATGACCAACCTAGATAGCATATTCAAAAGCAGAGACATCACTTTGCCAACAAAGGTTCGCCTAGTCAAGGCTATGGTCTTTCCTGTGGTCATGTATGGATGTGAGAGCTGGACTGTGAAGAAGGCTGAGCACCGAAGAATTGATGCTTTTGAACTGTGGTGTTGGAGAAGACTCTTGAGAGTCCCTTGGACTGCAAGGGGATCCAACCGGTCCATTCTGAAGGAGATCAGCCCTGGGATTTCTTTGGAAGGAATGATGCTAAAGCTGAAACTCCAGTATTTTGGCCACCTCATGCGAAGAGTTGACTCATTGGAGAAGACTCTGATGCTGGGAGGGATTGAGGGCAGGAGGAGAAGGGGACGACAGAGGATGGGATGGCTGGATGGCATCACTGACTCGATGAATGTGAGTCTGAGTGACCTCCGAGAGCTGGTGATGGATAGGGAGGCCTGGCGTGCTGCAGTTCATGGGGTCGCAAAGAGTCGGACACGACTGAGCGACTGATCTGATCTGATCTGATCTGGTGTGTGAGTACAACGTCTAAACAATGTTGTACACCCGTACAATGTTTGCACTGCTTTAAAACACAATCACAGCATTCCATTTTACCCACAAAGAGATGGGACCATCTTTTTCAATTTACTTGAGAGGCAGGCTGGCATATGATAAAAAATATAGACTTCCAGCCTTCAAATTCCAGTTCTGCTTCAGACCCAATGTATGATCTTAAGTTTCTTAAATTCTTTTTGCCACAGTTTCCTCCTCAGTACATAGGAATAATAATAATAGAATCTATCACCAGGGGTTATGAAGATCGAATACATTTAAATCCCTAAACTACTTAGATAAGCTCCTGGCACTTGGTAAGTCATCAATATTGCTAGCTATTATTATAATGATTCCTTGGAACCTGAGAATTCCAGGAAAGTAACTCAGGAAGCCAGGGAAGGATTAGTTGATTCCTACTTGAAATGTTTTAATAACCCCCCTACTGCAGAGAAAATAGAGATACATTTTCACATCAATTTAACTCAAGATCTCTTCCAGCTTTGGCAGAGTGGACATAGTTTAAGAATGGCACCAGAAGCTCCCCCTCTTTCTCTTTGCAGTTTTGTGGAATATGTGGGGGCTTAGAAACCATAAAGCAAGCTCTCACAAAGGTGTCTCTCAGCATCTGCCAAGTATTCTATAAGCCTTCTGTCTTTCAGCTTTGCTAGCACCTCCTGTGCTCTGCTCAGCTCAGTAAGCTCTAGAAGGCTTGCTTCCCCTCTCTAAAGAAGCAATATGCTTTAAGTCTTGCATCTGCATCCCCTTTTCTGGACACTAGGAACCTTTGCTTGGCCATTGTGGGTGGCTTAAAATACATTAAAGCCAGCCAACACCCCTCTAAGGAGAAGTTCATCTAAGGGTAATTCAGGAACCAATAAGGGATGGCAAATCGCTTTATGGAAATTAGCTTTTAATTATTCATAGGCAATTTGACTGCAATCCAGCAGGTGTCCTGATAAGATGAGGATGACTTGATAAGGAGATTTTTTTTTCCCCCTGTAAAACATATTCAAAACATCTCCAAATCTACTTGAAATGTTCAGACTTGAAGAGGCCGTGGGGAAGGACCAGTCTATTGCCTCCAGAATGAGTGATCTGTGTAAAGATGTCATTATTCATTTATTCATTTGTTGAATGATTCTTATCCTCTGTTGATGAATCATTTTGGGAAGAGACAAGAAAGACAATTGATTAAAAAAGAAAAATATATTAAATCATGTGATATGAGTTCATATTTTTACCTTTCTTCCTCCACCCATTTCCTGAAAGATGAGTAGTGTTGTGTTATGGGAAAAAAATGAATTTTGAGCAGGTAGACCTAGGTTCAAACTAAAATGTCACCTATTATTGGCTGGATGACCCTAATAAACCTCTCTGCATCTCTATTTCTTATATGAACATGTGAGTATATTCAAATCTTGGATGAGGAATGAAAATACAAAGTCTGTGACTGAGAAGTTGTTGGTTTTTATAAGTGACAGTGGAGATGATCATTATGCAGCTAACTGTTCTTTGAAGTATCTTGGGAGGCTAATATCCAGCTAACTGGGGCCTGAGGGCATTTGGCAGTTTGCATACTGCCCACAGGCCCATTTTACTAGGATTTCCTCTGGGAGGTTTATATCTTTTTCCTATCTTCTCAAAGTTCCCATTTCTTTTTCCAAGAGTTAAAATTATTTTGCTAAAATCCAAAAGGGGACAGAATAGAAAAAAAAAAATTTAGCGTTTTGGTTTGTGAAACATTTCATACTCATTTTTGTTCATCATCTAACTCCTTCTCACCTCTCTAGCTTAACCTTTTTTTTGCTTCTAGTTATTTTTATTTTCTTTAATTAAAAAATAGAGTTGAAATACAATATTATGTTAGTTTCAAGTGTACTACATAATGATTTCTCATTTGCATACATTATAAAATAAACACCACACTAAGTCTAGTAACCATCTGTCTCCATCTCCATACAAAGTTATTATGGATCATACTTCTTATGCCAAATGGCATGACTTATTTATTATATAACTGAAATTTTAAACCTCCTAATCCCATTCACCTATTTGGCATACTCCCCATTTCCCTCTCTAACATAACCTTCCACCCTTTTTGTTTTGTTTTGTTTTTTTAATTTTTATTCAGGGCACATGATTTGCAAGGATGGAAATGTCCCTTGTCTATCAAAAGTTAAGGAACTCTCACAAGTTCTTAAAATCAGACAGTCAATGACCGCTATTTCAGGTCCCCTGACTCTCATTCATGATTATTTCAGTATGAAGAAAGCCCAGAAGTAGGAAGCATAAAAGGATCAGAAATATGAGAGAGGAGAAAATGCAGGGAGAACCTGTGAGAAACACACATGGTTTTGTAAGCAGATGCTCCTACATACCCTTCATGGGGAATGAGAATTGGAGCTGAGGATATGAGCTTTCCCACGGCTCTGGCCATACCCGGAACCTATCCCATATATCTCTAGGAGAAACTAAAGGATCTGAAATTGTCATGGAGTGTAGAAAGAGTGAAAGAGGGAGAGAGAGAGAGAATGAGAACAAGAGAATGCCAAAAGAAAGAGACCAGAGAGGTAAAGAAATGATGAAAAATGACAGAGAGAGAAAGGCAAAAGAGAAAGAAAAAAGGAAAAAGAGCTAGACCAGAAAATCACAGCAGAAGTGGGAGAAAGAGGTGCAGACATAGAATTAGAGAGAGGGAGAGAGACGAAGAGAAACAGAAAGAATCATTTAAATTCTTGAGCCAGATGGTAAGTGCTACAGTGAAGGGTCAAAGAAAATAATACTGTGACAAAGTCAACATCAGATTAAACTAGAAAACTTGAGAGGAAATCATGGTAAAATTCAATCTAATGAAATAAAAAAGGAAGGTGGGGGTGGGGACAAGACAGCTGGAGACTAGGGCAGAGGGGAGTGAAGGACTGAGTTAAAAAAAAAAAAAAAAGTCAGCTAAGGCACAGATGTGAACTTAAGAACTAGACAAGAGAAGCAACTGAAATCCGTGGAGATGTAGAAGTGTTTGGTTCAGAGACATGGGAAGCAGCATGAAAAAAAAGTCAAGTCAAATGGCAGCCCTGGAGGGTCCTGGGGCTTGAATGTCTTTAGCTATAAACAGCATAAAGTCAGGAGGGAGACTGATCTCCGCGGTTGGTCCTCTCATTCATGAGAGTGTGACCTTGGCATCCGTGTGCATGTGGAGGATGGTCTCAGTCAGCTGCGCAGCCCCTCCCCATTCTGAGATGACTCTGAAATCTCAAAAGCTGAGGCCAAAGATCCAAGAGGGGTGGAGACTCTGGCTGAGTTTGTGGATGGCAGGATAAGCTGAGCTGTGACAAGAGCCTTTATGCTTAGAAATCTCTCATCACAAAGATCCTCAACACAGGTTGACAATGAGGTAGTGGAAGAACACTGGACTCTGGTCTATGACAGAAACTTTCTGTGTGACATCGGGCAGTTCCTTGACTTGTGTTGGTCTCTGTTTTGTATGGTCCCTGGGCTTTCCTGATAGCGCAGTTGGTAAAGAATCTGCCTGCAATGCAGGAGACCCCAGTTCAATCCCTGGGTCAGGAAAATTCCCTGGAGAAGGGCTAGGCTACCCACTCCGGTATTCTTGGACTTCCCTTGTGGCTCAGCTGGTAAAGAATCTGCCCGCAATGCACGAGACCTGGGTTTGATCCCTGGGTTGGGAAGATCCCCTGAAGAAGGGAAAGGCTACCCGCTCCAGTATTCTGGCCTGGAAAATTCCATGGACTGGCATGGTGAAGTCCATGAGATTGCAGAGTCGGACCTGACTTAGTGACTTTCACTTTCACTGTTCTATTGGGCAGGTGGAGAGATGGGAAGCAGATGGATTATATCAAATCCTAGGTAGTCAACTCAACTGCCTTCAGTAGGTCTGCCAGTGGAGACAGGGAGAACCAGGAAGGTCGTACTTTGCCTGAAGGAGAATAGTTGCTACTTGGCTTCCACTAATTGTTTGTGTGGATATGAAAATTATATGTTAATTAGACCTTTCAATGTTTCCAAAAGAACTCTGAATTCCTGATTTGTTTGCAAAATGCAGTGGACACAAAAAACAGGATTTAGGACTTCAGCCTATCAAAATGTGAATGGAGCCTGCGGTTGCAGCTTCTGGGACAAATGTTCTTTTGAAAGGGTCATTCCATGCTGTTCAATTCTGGGATTCTGTAACAGAAGGAATGGAGAGTCCTTAGATGTGAAATTGAAAATCAAGGGTAAAAGGATAGAGGGAGTGGATTAGGAAAAATGTTTAACACCATTTTCTCTTCTACTCTTTGCTTTTGTTCCAGTATTTGGTTTAATCTCCTCAATTTCAGTTTGAAGCTATCAGAAGCAGCGCCTCTCCAATGCTACCCACGTCTTCCTCCTTGTTTTCTCCTCTGTCTTTGTCTTCGCTCTTTCCCTCTTACAGCCTCTTCCTGCCCTGTTTAAAAAACCCATTCCTGTTTCTCATTCCTGGTCTTTATCTCTTTGCTGTCTCTATTCTCGGCATTCCGTCTTTCTTTCCCATGACTCAGAGCCTTGGGGTAATACCAGCCCTGGTATCTGAAGGCAAGTGAAATTCTACTATATGGAAAGTTAAAAGTGTTTCTGTGATGGGATATTCAATCATTTGAATCCTTGATAGGAATAGTTCTTTTTCTGTCTTCCAGCAATAAATCCAGACTGTATCTAATCTCTGATCTCAGAGAGAAGAGAATTAACCAGCTGAGAGTGTGACTAGAAATGAAACCCACAGAGAAGGGAGTGAAAAAGAGACTGCTTTATCTGTGTGTGCACACAGCATAGTAACATGGAATCAGTGAGGAGGGGAGCAAGCTTGGATCCTCTGTCCTCATCAATCTATACTACTTTTTAAAATGCTTGAGTTTTCCCTTCTAAAATCATCTTATTTTGCCCCTCTATTTCCCGGACTCTACCTCCAAGAAACCACGCAATTGTTACCCTCCACTTACTTACAAAGATCTCCTTAATCATCCCTTTCCTTGTTTTCTCTCTTTCTAGTCTCTGCTTCTCTCTCAAAAGCTTTTTTTGCCCTTCGTTTTCCCACCAGATCATAAACACTGTCTCACTCACCACTGCATCCTCTTTGTTTGTTATAAGGTCTGGCATGAACTATCTTCCCATCTCATACCCCCTCCCCCCACCCCCCCCCCACACACACAGAAGGCACACTGATGTTCTTACTGAATCTCTGAATCAAATAAGACTTCCACTAAAAGTTCCATATGTAGGAAATCTGGCTCATCTCTTCTAAACTCTTTGGGGGTAGAAGCCTATAATCTCTGTTGCACCAGAATCATCCTTTACTCATAGCAGAGACTGAGTTTTATGCTAAATTGCTTAAAAGTAAAATGACTTGAATTCTAACCCAGTTTTTGCCTCTCACATTTGAACTCTTTGAGACTCAGTTATTCTAACATGAAGACTACATATCTCTCATCCATTTGCATCTTTTAAAATATAACTCTATTTTGATTTTCTAATTCTATTTGATTATCTTTGTAGTCTGAGTTTCAGATAATTCCTTCCAATAAATAAAAGCAACAAATATTCGTGGCTCTGCTCCACTTTTTAAGAGCATTTATCACATAGGACCAGGAGGAGAATAGAAGGTTAAATACAATGGAAAATTGATAAAACATTAGCAATTATAAAGGTTCGCCTAGTCAAGGCTATGGTCTTTCCTGTGGTCATGTATGGATGTGAGAGCTGGACTGTGAAGAAGGCTGAGCACCGAAGAATTGATGCTTTTGAACTGTGGTGTTGGAGAAGACTCTTGAGAGTCCCTTGAACTGCAAGGAGATCCAACCGGTCCATTCTGAAGGAGATCAGCCCTGGGATTTCTTTGGAAGGAATGATGCTAAAGCTGAAACTCCAGTATTTTGGCCACCTCATGCGAAGAGTTGACTCATTGGAGAAGACTCTGATGCTGGGAGGGATTGAGGGCAGGAGGAGAAGGGGACGACAGAGGATGGGATGGCTGGATGGCATCACTGACTCGATGAATGCGAGTCTGAGTGACCTCCGAGAGCTGGTGATGGATAGGGAGGCCTGGCGTGCTGCAGTTCATGGGGTCGCAAAGAGTCGGACATGACTGAGCGACTGATCTGATATATATATATATATATATATATATATATATATATATATATATATATATATATATCTCCTATTGGGAAGAAATGCTGCCCCAATAGCAGAGCCATTGGAGGAATGAGAGAGGAATGTGGGGGTGGAGAGGAGATCAGAGACCATGTCTGTGGTCTCTCTGGACAAGTCATGTTCTTTTTAGGAGGATTCAGCCTTTCTTACATGCAAAGTCTCAGAATATTGAAGTCTTAGAATAAATAATCTTCACAATTTTCTCTGGGCTCTGGCATTCTAGGATTGAACAAAGAGCAGCTTGAGACCACATAGCAAGAGTCGAACTGGAGAAGAATTAAAAGTAAGTTATTTTGATATATACATTGCAGTGTAAGTCACATTGCAAAGGAGGATATGGATTGGGGTTTCAGCTTTTACCATCCAACACAGGAATGCACACCCTGCCTCCACCCTGATCTGTAAACTCTTTTCTTTCCTATATCAGCACAGATTCCTCTCTGCTTTCCTTGTACTCCTCTCCTCCTGTCTTGCAGAGATTCTGACATCTTGTTTACTTCTAATACTTGAAATAAAGAATTATTTCAAATGCACATTCACTTTTACTGTCAACACACTTAAAAGAACAAGTTCAGGACATCAAAAGCATCAACTAATTGATGAAAAAAAACACAAAGTAGACAAAGATATCTTTTCAGAAATATGTTTTTCTGCTTTGATTTTTTAAAAAATGCACACATAAGTATGTATTGATGCATTTCAAAACCTGTCTCTACTGATTCTCTTTCTCCTGTTAACATGATCTCTATCTTCATCTCTCTCCTTTTTTTTTTCTTTTCCTTCTTCCTTCCTTTCTTACTCCCTCCCTCACTTTCTTCCTGTCTTTGCATTTCTCTTTTCTCTGGTTTCTATATTTTCTCTTCTATGTTCCTTTTTCCCACATGAACTCTCCCTATCTGTTTGTCTCCTCATAGATAAAATAAAAGAAAGATAAATGAATATAGATTTATATATATGGTAATGAGGTCAGTTTTATAGTTGTAATTTAGCTGTGCCTCAGTGAAGCTGAATAATCTATAATAAAGTTAAAACAAAACTTGGTCCCTCCTGCTATATGGTGGATGCATCTCCCTATGACTCAGCAATTTCACACCTGGGTACCTTCCCCACATAAATGTACCCACCAATGACATGCAGTTGAAAGTGCATGGTGACAGTATTGTGATGACAAAAAATCACAACCGATCCATATGCTCCTAGAAAGTAAGGTGAAAAAGTATATATGGTCATATAATCACAACTTAGCGACTGAACAATAGAATGATCATACAATAGATTATAATGCAGCAGTTAGGATGAACAGAAAACAATAAACAACAATACACACTACTGTGATTTATACACTGCAACACTGTGTGGACTTCACTCTGGTTTTCACGGGCCGCTAATCTGCCTCCATTTCCCACTGCAGCATTCAGCAGATCCTGTGGGGAAAAGCAGTCTAGTGTTTGCAGTACCTCTCGATTCTAAGCCTGCATAGCTGTCAAAGTTCCTTTGGTTTTCTTTTCCCTCACAAGAGTCTCTCTGTTTCCTGCAAGATTCAACTTCTGCCTGTGCTGAAAGTGAAGAAATGCTGCCCGCCCCCCAACCCCAGGAAGAAAGCAGTGATTCTACGGGCCTAGGAAAGGCTTTTTGCTCTGGAATTCAATGCTTCTATAGTCTTTACTTTCCATATGTTTCTGATCACTATTTAAAGATATGTTACTTTTGTAATTTGGATATTTTTTTCCCCTAGTAGCTCTAACAGAAGCCATAGTTTGCTGCTACTTTCTGCTTCTGAACCAGGAGTCTTTTCAGATTTGAGTTTCAAGTTCTTCAAATTACAAGATCTGTAAATTTATGCAAAATCTACTATCAGTTATTCATCTTGACAACTGAGATATAATAAGATCTCTTCTATAGGGCTAGTGGAAAGAGTCAAGATAACTCATGCAATATGCTCTAAATGATGCTTGGCATATGATAAGGATTTTTTTAAATGGCATCTATAGACTTATGTAGATTTTGTAGATACAAAAACATTATAGAATCATGGGTTGCTTTAAAACAAGAAAACAAAATTACAAACAGAAAATAAAGAGCTAAAACTTAGGTTTAACTAGAAAAGAACTCATAATAAACACAATTATTTTACCTCTCCTAGCAGAAGATATTAAGAAAAGGTGGCAAGAATACACAGAAGAACTGTACAATAAAGATCTTCACAACCCAGATAATCACGATGGTGTGATCACTCAGCTAGAGCCAGACATCCTGGAATGTGAAGTCAAGTGGGCCTTAGAAAGCATCACTATGAACAAAACTAGTGGAGGTGATGGAATTCCAGTTGAGCTATTTCAAATCCTGAAAGATGATGCTGTGAAAGTGCTGCACTCAATATGCCAGCACATTTGGAAAACTCAGCAGTGGCCACAGAACTGGAAAAGGTCAGTTTTCATTCCAATTCCAAAGAAAGGCAGTGCCAAAGAATGCTCAAACTACCACACGATTGCACTCATCTCACATGCTAGTAAATTAATGCTCAAAATTCTCCAAGCCAGGCTTCAGCAATACGTGAATTGTGAACTTCCTGATATTCAAGCTGGTTTAGAAAAGGCAGAGGAACCAGAGATCAAATTGCCAACCTCCGTTGGATCATGGAAAAAGCAAGAGAGTTCCAGAAAAACATCTATTTCTGCTTTATTGACTATGCCAAAGCCTTTGACTGTGTGGATCACAATCAACTGTGGAAAATTCTGAAAGAGATGGGAATACCAGACCACCTGACCTGCCTCTTAAGAAATCTGTATGCAGGTCAGGAAGCAACAGTTAGAATTGGACATGGAACAATAGACCAGTTCCAAATAGGAAAAGGAGTACGTCAAGGCTGTATATTGTCACCCTGTTTATTTAACTTATATGCAGAATACATAATGAGAAACGCTGGGCTGGAAGAAACACAAGTTGGAATCAAGATGCCGGGAGAAATATCAATAACCTCAGATATGCAGATGACACCACCCTTATGGCAGAAAGTGAAGAGAAACTAAAAAGCCTCTTGATGAAAATGAGAGTGGAGAGTGAAAAAGTTGGTTTAAAGCTCAACATTCAGAAAACGAAGATCATGGCATCCGGTCCCATCACTTCATGGGAAATAGATGGGGAAACAGTGTCAGAATTCATTTTTGGGGGCTCCAAAATCACTACAGATGGTGACTGCAGCCATGAAATTAAAAGACGCTTACTCCTTGGAAGGAAAGTTATGATCAACCTAGATAGCATATTCAAAAGCAGAGACATTACTTTGCCAACAGAGGTTCGTCTAGTCAAGGCTATGATTTTTCCTGTGGTCATGTTTGGATGTGAGAGTCGGACTGTGAAGAAAGCTGAGCGCTGAAGAATTGATGCTTTTGAACTGTGGTGTTGGAGAAGACTCTTGAGAGTCCCCTGGACTACAAGGAGACCCAACCAGTCCATTCTGAAGGAGATCAGCCCTGGGATTTCTTTGGAGGGAATGATGCTGAAGCTGAAACTCCAGTACTTTGGCTACCTCATGGGAAGAGTTGACTCATTGGAAAAGACTCTGATGCTGGGAAGGATTGGGGGCATGAGGAAAAGGGGACGACAGAGGATGAGATGGCTGGATGGCATCACTGGCTTGATGGACATGAGTCTGAGTGAACTCCGGGAGTTGGTGATGGACAGGGAGGCCTGGAGTGGTATGATTCATGGGGTTGCAAAGAGTCGGACATGACTGAGCAACTGAACTTAACGTGACTCAGTCAGTAAAGAAACTTCCTGCAATGCAGTAGACTGAGGTTTGATGCCTGGGTCAGGAAGATCTCCTGGAGAAGAAAATGGTAACCCACTTCAGTATTCTTGCCTGGGAATCCCATGGACAGAGGAGCCTGGTGGGTCACAGTCCATGGGGTCACATGATTCAGACATGACTTAATGGCTAAACCACCACCACTAATCCAGAAAAAAATGTAATTAAAAAAATAATTTTCTGACATATTTCTATAATATTTTTCCTTATATATTTTTCTTTTGGCTTTATTTGATCATGTCTTTCTATGACAATGCTTTTGTAATAGTCTTTAAAGAGAAAATAAAAGGTAATTTGATCTTTTCTTTAATGATGTTATTCAAAATTTGTTTTCCATTAAAGATAATTTAGAGAAGTTTATTTGAGTATCACTAAGTATTCTAATGCCATGTAAATTTTTAAGAATGTGGTCAAATTTGTGAAAATCTTCAGAAAATTTGTTTCATATATGAGCTGTAAAATTTAAAAGCTTTCAAGATTTTCTTACAAGCTTTTTGAGATTACAGCATTAGGAATATTACTGAAAGCCATTCCTATACTTGAGATGACATTCCTACAAAAGTGACTCTGAATCATGTAAATATATTTATCTTACCACATCTCAACTTTCCATTACCCAAAATGTTTACAGCTAACAGTCACCAACCCACAGGAGAGAAAACATTACATAATGGGAGCTGCAGTAGAAAGAGCTGTTTTAATCAATTATGGCTAACATATTTTACTGTAATATATGACCATGTGAAAAACTCCCCAGACCTTAGATGGACCTGTGCAAGGGAGCAGCCCTGAAGCTTAAGCCTCATTAACTTCTCAGTAAACCCACCTAGGTGAACAGCTGTTATTCATGACGTTTCCTTCCCTGAGCAAAAGCAAGCAGATCTTGTGCCCACTTCACTCTGCTTTCTCAGGCCCTGCTGGCTTCTGATAGTAGGCCCAGCTGTTAGACCACGGCAGCATTTTCCAAAGTGTGTTTCTTAGTTTCTAGTTATGTACTGTCCAATGTGTGGCTTCTAGACACATGTGGCTACTAGAATTTAAATTAGAAATGAATTAACCTGAGTACAATTTACACTCAGTTTCTTAGTCACATTGAAAACGGCTCAATTGCCACCTATAACTAACGGTTACCATATAGAGTAGAGCAGATACAGACACATCTATTATGACACAGAGAGTTATACAGGACACTACCATTCAAGAAATATTTGGAAGATATGAGTTTCAAGGTCAAGTGGATTTGGTAGATACTGTACAAAACATCCTCCTGTGATATCTCTAATATTAGAGCATGAAAAATCCTGCCATGCACAAGTACACCTAACCCAAAGCTATTGGATGATGGAAACCCTCCGCATCCCCCTTGTTTCAGGGGTTGATTTTTGTTTGCATCTTAATCATATTGCCTAGTTTCTTGTCTCACAACTGCTACCAAAAGAAATTAATAAAAGCAACTGCAAAGACAATTTATGAAATCATTACATTCAACCAAACTCTTTGGAGTCATTCTAACACATAGTCCTTATAATTTTGTGCAGATGAGTTCTATTTTCACACATGAGAAAAGTGTTTTCAGGGTTAAGAAACTTATTTAACCTTGCTGCTGCTGCTGCTAAGTCACTTCAGTCGTGTCCGACTCTGTGCGACCCCATAGACGGAAGCTCACCAGGCTCCCCCGTCCCTGGGATTCTCCAGGCAAGAACACTGGAGTGGGTTGCCATTTCCTTCTCCAATGCATGAAAGTGAAAAGTGAAAGTGACCTTGGGAGACAGCAAAAGATACACAGATGTATAGAACAGTCTTTTGGACTCTGTGGGAGAGGGAGAGGGTGGGATGATTTGGGAGAATGGTATTGAAACATATATAGTATCATATATGAAACGAATCGCTGGTCCAGGTTCAATGCATGATACAGGATGCTTGGGGCTGGTGCACTGGGATGACCTACAGGGATGGTATGGGGAGGGAGGTGGGAAGCGGTTCAGGATGGGAAACACATGTATACCCATGGTGGATTCATTTTGATATATGGCAAAACCAATACAATATTGTAAAGTAATTATCCCCCAATTAAAATATACAAATTTATATTAAAAATAAATAAAATGCCGCTCTTAAATATAAATAACAACAACAACAAAAAAGAAACTTATTTAAGATCACACAATAAATAAAGGGTAGGATTGGAACCTGCCCCCAGGTCCTTGATTACTCTCTTACTCTGTATTCTTTGGTGTGTGACTAAGTTTTAGAATCAAAAGGGCTGCAGGCATAGAGTGAATCTAGTGGGTGGATGTGGCTGCCACACAGAGACCCAGAATAGGTCCTGACAGTCTTTGGGGTGGTGGTGGTAGGATAAAGGAGGAAAAGAGGTTGTCTGGGAACAGAGTTAACAACGGCTAAATCTTCTTAGCTTCTGTAATGGTTTATAAAGTAGAGTTTCTCCAAGATGTTTTAATACTTGATTCTTCACGTCAGCTCTCTGATGTGGGAATTACTGCCATTTTCCTTTTTCTGCTGGAAAAGAAGGCTCAGGGGACTACAATTATTTGCTCAAGAACAAAATTCTAGTGGAGAACTGAAACCTAAATCTACTAAATGGTTTTTAGCTTTTTTTTTTTTTTTTTGGTTAGATTTGGAACATTTTGTTCAAATAAAATGTTCTGTGGGCACACAGGATCGGGGAGCTGTTCCATAAATTCAGTCTTCCCCTCCCTTTTGCTCCGGCTTGCCCCGGAACCCTGCAAGGCCTCAGTGACCCACAAGGGCTTTATGGAGTAGTTTGAAACAACTATAATAGATTGTGTAGCCGCTTTGCTCTGTATCACAGGAAGTATCCCTGAACAGGTTAAAACATGAAAGAGAAACCTAAGAGTAACAATTCACTCATGTTCTAAAAGAAATTTTAAAATTTGTGATAAGTCATATGAAAACTTGGAATCATTCTCATCAAAACAAGTAATTGTTTGGTTACTTGCTCAGAGATAGTATAAAGGTTGGAACAAAACACTGGATTTACCAACAGGATTTAACATGGGATCACTAAGGTCATGACGATGAGCTCTATGTCTTAATGCCAAGTTATCAGAATTTATAAGAACTCTTAGACCCAAAGGAGATTTATAAAAGACACATGGCTGGATGGCAATCTTTCTCAGGTTTAGGTCACATGGCAAATAGTGAAATTAAGATGATACAAGATTAAAAGCTTAAAAAGCAGATGTACGCTCTGCATCTAAAAGATGCTGGCTAATGGAATTAGTGCAACCTGCTCAGCTTTTCTGATACTAAACCCATAATATCTCTTTACACACACACACACACACACACACACACACACACACACACACACACACACACACCTGTCTTTCAGACTTGAGAGTAAATGGGGATGATATGCCTTATAAAGAATTGCATAGACTTGATATATCTTTGCCATCTGTATTCCCCTTTCCCTCTTTTCTTTCTCCCTTTGTTGCTAGAACTCAAGTCAACACAGTCAGGAAGGTGGATTGCCTATAGACAAAAAACCCTGGTTACAAGGGGCTTTAACGTGACCTAAATTTGACACAATTTGCCTTGGGCAGTAAGTCTGGGGATGACCAATGCCATATGTCTCTGAAAGCCCATCAGGAGATTTTTTTTTTTAAGAGAGAAATTGCTCCATCTGCATCATCTGCCTCCACTTGAGCAGTTTTGTTGTTTGCAAGGTTATCCTGGAAAACACGAACTCGCCAGAAAGAATGTGGCACTGGCAGACTGAGAGTGAAGTGCTGTGTGTGTGTGAGCCGTGTGAGCACATGTGTGTGTACTTAGACAAGAGGGGGCATTGCGGCCCCTTTGTTCTAAAGGGCAGTTCTCCCTGGAAGTGGCCAATCAGTCACTGTCACTGCGCAAGGGGGAGGTGGTACTGGGGTGGGGACAAGCCAAGTTTGCCCAGAATACTCATTGTGCAGGACGATCCCCACAGCCGCTGCACACCCAATGTAAATACGGACAGCCCCATTCATCACAGGACTCCCTTCTGCAGCACACGTCCAAAGTACAGCAATGATTTAGTGCCTGCAGCTGGAACAGCACTACGTTTCTCCAAAACAGTGGCGTTTAAAAATGAGGCAGTGGAAGTGGAGAGGAGGCAGGGGCTACAGGGAGGGAAGAACTAATTTCAGGTTTCTGAGAAGAGCGGGGAAGAGTAACAGGAATGACTACCCCAGTAGACCACCCTCTTGCTTTAACGTCACTTTTCTCCCAGAACTTATTGGCGTTGGTGTAATTCAAGCTAAAACTCTTCAACTGGTGTTGTGTCTGCCCAACTGCCTGCCCCTGGCCCTGACCACACGTGTACTGTCAGACTCAGGGCCTGCTCTTTAAAGAGTATTGATTCAGTTCTTTTGGAAACTTGTGTCTGGACAAAACATACAAACCCATCCATCAGAACAAAAAACAACCAAATAGCTTGATTTTTAGTTAGTATAGGTATTTATCATTCATTCATTCAATAAATAGCTATAACATCTGCGGGCGCTAGTGGTAAAGAACCTGCCTGCCAACACAGGAGACATAAGAGATGAGGGTTCGATCCTTGGGTCAGGAAGATCCCCTGGAGGAGGGCATGGCAACCCACTCCAGTATTCTTGCCAGAAGAATCCCATGGACAGAGGAGCCTGGTGGGCTACAGTCCACGGGGTCGCAAAAGCTGGACGCGCCTGAAACAACTTAGCATGCACAGCATCTACTACACACCCGGTTCTCTACAGCAGGGATCCCCAAACCCTGGGCCATGAATTGGCACCGGCCTATGGCCTGCTAGGAACTTTTCAGGCCACACAGCAGGAGGTGGACAGCAGGCGAGTAAGCAATGCTTCATCTGTATTTACAGCCACTCCCCATCACTCCCATCACCACCTGAGCTCTGCCTCCTGAAAACTCAGCGGTAGCATTCGATTCTCATAGGAGGGTGAATCCTACTGTGAACTGTGCATGCTAAGGATCTAGGTTTTGTGCTCCTTATGAGAACCATACCAAATCCACTGCCCCGCCCCTCCCATCCCTGGAAAAACCGTCTTTCACAAACTGGTTGGGGACCTCTGCTCTAGAGAGTACTGCAGGTACAAAACAATGAGCACAGAACTCAGTCTTGAGATATTTATACTTTAGTAAGGGCAGCGAACTCTCAAATGAGAACATGAACTTTTTTTATATTTGGCATATAACAGATACTCAGTGAATACTGAAAGCCAGAATAGAGAACGTTACTGAGGTTTGTGGGGAAAATTCTTTTTCGTTGCAGATGGCACAAATCTTTCTAGAAGAGTTCTTTGAGTTGAGATGGCACAAAGTGTATTTCAGGTTCTTCAGAGTGAAATGTGTCAGTTCAGTGTAGGAACTGTAAGAGATTTTGAAAGATTTCCAAGCAGGCTGTAACATGGTCACGGTTGTTTGTTAGAAAGTAACTAGAGTGTAGGTATGAAATATGAATTTGAGGAAGAAAAGAGATAGAGACACACATTTGCAGACTATTTGGACAGTCTGGACAAGAGATGAGAGCCTGTATCGGGATGGGACTGTAGGAAATGAGGAGGTGAGGCTTTCTAGTAAGTGTCACAGGGAGAATTTTCAGGATATGGTGACCATTTGGATATGAATGCTACGACTGAGTTCAAAATCCACATTTTATTCCTGTTTGTTGATTTAGAGACTGAACTTGTGAATTATTATTATTTTTTTCCTGATATCCAGTTTCCTGGAAGTTCTGAGACTTAAGGATTACAGAGAAGGCAGGAGACAAGGTGAAGAGACATGATCCTTCTTATTTTGCTTCCTGTTCTCACCAGCAATGATCCAGAAATGATACGTCACCTGACAGCAAAACTGGTTTCTAGGACAGCTTTGAGCTTTCACATGGCACCATCTGAAAGGCACCATCAGAGATTACCATTCCCCATCCCCTCAGCAGGAGTCCAGACCCTGTGGAGCATCTTTTGAGGGTCACAATTATAACCATCCCAAATTCTTCTCTTTCTTCTGCTAGTCCTAGGGATAACAGCCGATTTCTAGCCTTTAATTCTTCTTTTCTCTGCCTTTGTCTCTCTGACCAGCTCCTCAACACTTCTACAATTAACTCCCTAGGTCCATCTAGTCAAGACTATGGTTTTTCCAGTGGTCATGTATAGATGTGAGAGTTGGACCATAAAGAAAGCTGAGTGTCAACAACTGTGGTGTTGAAGAAGACTCTTGAGAGTCCCTTGGACTGCAAGGAGATCCAACCAGTCCATCCTAAAGGAGATCAGTCCTGGGTGTTCATTGGAAGGACTGATGTTGAAGCTGAAACTCCAATACTTTGGCCACCTGAAGTGAGGAGCTGACTCATTTGAAAAGACTCTGATGCTGGGAGGGATTGGGGGCAGGAGGAGAAGGGGAGGACAGAGGATGAGATGGTTGAATGGCATCACCAAATCAATGGACATGAGTTTGAGTAAACTCTGGGAGTTGGTGATGGACAAGGAGACCTGGCATGCTGCAGTTCATGGGATTGCAAAGAGCTGGACACAACTGAGCAACTGAACTGAACTGAACTCATATTAAATCTCTCTGAAAAATACCTGGTATGAGGAATTCCCTGGAAGTCCAGGGTTTAGGACTCAGCAGTTTTACCACCAAGGCCCAAGTTCAGTCCCTGGCCAGGGAACTAAGATCCGACATGCCACATGTGGTGAGGCCAAACAAACAGACAAAGAAATCTCATATGGTATATGTTTTTCTGCCTAAATGTTCACCAGTGCAGGGTCATTGATGAGTCCAAGAAATCTGCTTCAGGGATTCTATGAAATGTGAATCCTGCTGCAAAGATAACCCAGGAGAGCAATGTGTTCAAGGCAAAACAATGAGTTTGACTGAAGAAAAACCCCTGGGGTGGGCAAATGAAAATACGTCTAAAATGGAAGAGAGGCATTATAGTTGGAGAGGATGATATAGAAGTGATAAGTGCATAAATAAAAACCAACAACTAAAACTTTACAATAAATGAGTGTACTATGAAGACACATGTTCTTTTGACAGAATCACATAAATGGGAGATAAATATTGAAACTGCGTCAATTAATGTAGTGCACTGACTTCTTCCACCTGTGGTTTAGACAGGTGCAGCAATATTACAAAGTGGAATGTGAAATCTTCCCTTGTACATTAGAGGATGTGCCTTAAAGGCTTCTACCTTTATATTAATTAATTCTCATATAATTGACCCATTACTCATGGTATTTAGTTCTCCCTGTATGCCAGCAAAGGAAAGTTTTGTGGGTGTCACATTCTCCATTTTATACTTGAAAAGACTCAAGTATTGTACCGAACACAACAGCTAGAATTCCAAATCAGATTATGTCTATTTGAATCCAAATACTATATATGTTCTTGACACAGCAAAGGAATCAATATTCCAAAGTTAATTCTTTGTATTAGAAAAGACTGGATCACATATGTAGATATTCAAGATGGAGACAGTATGGAGGGATTTAAAATCTAATCCAGAGGTACTGGATTTATAAAGCCCTATTGACTTCTTATCAGGAGCAGCATTCTGGAAAGATTAATCTGGCCACGAGGATTTGACTGTGTGAAGGAGTAAGAGATTTAGAATGGTTGTACATAATAACAGGTACCTGGGAAACTGCTAGAGTAAGCTCAGCATCCAATAAGGTGCTTCTCTCAATTAGGATTATAGAACAGAAATTGAAATCAAGAAGCAAATATGTATGAAATCCACTGCCCCTCAAAAAAAACAAGCAATGTTGGGATGGGTAGGTGAATAAACATATGCAGCATTTAAGGTTAAGAGACGGGTCAACTATAACTTTAAAATTTTGATGCTGGCTAATTAGAAAGAAAAAATAAAAACTGCCTTCTACTGAGCCTCAGCTGGTTTGTTGAAAAACTGGTTTGTCAGAGAGAGAAATCAGGTTCATATTTAAAGGTGTTACTTTTGATAAACTTATGGTGAAGAATTATAGTAACAAAGTCAATCACAATTGAAAATGCATGAATCCAATCTGTTTTTCAGGAAAGAAAATCATTGCCTTGTTCAAAACCCTTGGTGGAGAGGCATGAGTCAGGATGTGTACAATTCCCTTAGTTTTATCTGTTTAAGATAAAGATTCAGAAAAGGAGGAAGGAAGAATGGAAAGAGAGGAAGGAAGATAGAGAAAAGGAGAAAGACCCTATTTTCAGAATTTTAAGGCAGAGCTGTTTAGAAGCTTTGACTTTTACCCCTAAATAAATGTTAGAGAATGTAGTGTGTATGACAGCAAAGCAGAGCTGTTCTGATTGAAGTAGGAAAGGAGGTTCCTTCAAGACTTTTCCACGCATCCTTTTCTTTACACTGGCTACTGCAAAGTGCCTTCAGAGATCCTGCGAAAAGTCCCTAGATCTTCCTGGAACACAGCGGGAAAAACAGTGAGTAATCCAAGTCCAGGGAAGTTAAGGCACTTTCAGGCATCTGAGTGACTCTGTAATACCTGAGTCATCTCTGGGTAGATCCAACATTTCCTGATTCCACTGCCATCGCTTTCTCGCATCCAAGATCAAACATTCGTATTCTGAGTTCGAAAAAACTGCCCTTTGCTGGCATGTGCCACAGAAAGAGTAGGGTCCCATTCAACATGACAGAGGACAGTTCTGACCACCTAAAGCCAATTTTGCTCCAAGTACCATCTCCTCCTTATCAGGATTTTCATCAAAGCATGTGTTTCCTAAAATTTTAATAATAATGGTAACTTAAGTGTCACTGGTAAGGACTGCCTCTTTCGGAGGCATTTTGACTAATGAGGGTGATCTGGAAAGGCTGTCGGGGTGACTGTTAGACAGATGTTTCCACATGTGGTACTGGAGCAGAAGTGGCAGCCTGGGATGAAGGAAAGTACACTGAAGTAGAAGCTGTAGGATCTGGATTCAATCCCAGCTCTGATGTTACCATATAAAAAACTTACAAATAACTGGCTCTCGTGTTGTATATGGAGACCTGCACATTTGGAGGTGAACATTAAGATAAACGAGGGCACAACACATTTTGTCACCCAAAGGGTTTTGCACTGATGTCAAGCCTTGTAATTTTTCTTAATAAAGTAATATGAGGCAAGAGTTTGGAATTGGGTCTGGGAGCAAACTAAAAGGTCATGTGGTATCATCCCTTTATTTGAAATGCCCAGACAGAAATGGTCTAAGAAAGTGGCCAGTCCACATAAGGCTGTGGTTTAGTAAAAGAGCTGTAACCAGCAGAGTTCTTGCTTGACTTTCTGTTCCTGTGTCTGAACCTTGGCTAAAAGGCCAATGTGTCAATGCTTTTGAGTTGATGCATTTAACTTATGTTGTTTGCTGTTTAGTCATTAAGTCTTTTGTGACCCCATGGACTGTAGCCCATCAGGCTCTTCTGGCCATGGGGATTTTCCAGGCAAGAATACTGGAGTAGGTTGCCATTTCCTTCTCCAACATTTAACTTATATCTTGAACATTTACTATGTGTAAATTTCTGAGATCTCTATAGAAGAGACAATGAAAAACACAATTAGATATGATGCTTGCTATTATGGTCTCAGAAACCAATTTAAGCTAACTTTAAAGAGTGGGGATTTTGAAAGAATATTGGGTATCTCCTTAAATTCAGAGCTGAATGTCTATGACTCTGCAGAAGCGGGGAGCAAGGAAGTTCAGAGGACCTAGGGAAAAAAAGCCCAGTTTTTTCTTCGATACTATCATCAAGATGGCTCATCTGTCTCTCCTTTTGAGATTACAATTTTCCGTAAGAGAGACTCTGACTATTCCAACTGAGTCAGCTCTTCACTTCAGAATTAAATTGCTGTGGCCAGAGGTGTGCAGACAGATACTGCACACAAGGCAATTGGGGCTCACACCTAACAGTTCCCAGAGAAGAAAGAATCATTATGAGTCAGACAACTCCTCTAAAATGAGATCCAGTTCAGTAAAATATAGCATTGGCTTTTAATGGGTTTACTATCTAATCAGTGTAGGAAGCATGTAAAAGGAGCTGTAACAAAGAGCCAGGAATTCATATGACACAGTAGATGCAAGAAAAGCATGTGTGTGTGTGGGGGGGGGGGGGGGGGAGGAGGCGGGTTCCCTTTTTTTTTGAAAAAGGAATCTGAATTTTTCACTCCCTGTTGTCCTCTTAAATTTTCCTTGGAATTTGAACACCTACAATTTAGGTAAAAAGTGTTTTCAACTCTTCTCTAACTCTCCTTTTTAAAAGAGAACATGGAAAGTTATTCTACATGAATAACATTTGAGAATGTTGGCATAATGAAACAATCCCAATTTGCAAAAGCTACATTTACAAAACTATTCTGAATAGAAAACTTCTTATCTCTCCCTCTAGAGCAATGCAAGAGAAAAATAAAGACAAAAGCTGGGCCGTGAGTAAGACTATAAAGGAGTAGGAAGAACTTATTCTATTTAGCAGAAAAGAGAGTTGTAGCATAAATACAGTATGTGGTACCCACAGCAGTTTTGAAACACACTCTGAGTATCACCCTTGGTGAACTGGGAGGAACTGTGAAGAGCTGGTTTCTGAGATGTGGACTCAGACCTGGGATTAAAATAAGATAAATGGTTTAACAATAAGAGATATGCTGCTCATATAATCAAACAGCTAATATTTTGAAAGAGTGGGTATGCACTTCAAGTTCCCAGTCTGGACATAATGCACACCCTCCCATTCTGACACAGAAATTGGAAGTTCTGGAGGAAAGAGGATCATTACCATATTTTACTTACCAACACACTTCCATCTCCTCCCATTTCTAATCCAACCTACAGTTGGTGAAGACTCTGCCTCTTTTCCTCAAGCCTCCCATTGTGTTCTCAATGCTAATGAAGTAAGGCCCAAGTTCCTTAGACTACTTTAAGAACTCTAGTAACAGGGTTGTTAAACATCTCTCTGGTCACATTCCCATCTCACTGCTCCATGAATGCTAAATCCCTGCCACATTTTTGCATTTTCACGCATTTTGCTTTTGTGTATGTCCATCTCATGCCTGGAAATACCTTGTTATCATTTTTGAACTATACGATACTGTGATCTAGAAGAAAAACATATTTGGTCTTTGTCCCATTGTTGCCCTAGAGCGTCTAAAACCTCTGACATTTCCTAAGTGATGAGAGCAATAAGGAAATTGTTTCTTATGTGGACGAGGTAACTTTCGGAAAGACTGTTAAAATTGATCTGGCTGGCTGGGGACCCGATCTTGTGTTGAGAAAATTGGAACTTTCAGCCCAACCCCTGACCTCCAAGGAGGGGAGAGGCTAGAGACTGAGTCGGTCACCAATGGCCAATGGTTTCATCAATCTTACATAGGTAATGAAGCCTCCATGGGCTTCCCAGGTGGCTCAGTGGTAAAGAATCCACCTGCCAAGCAGCAGATGTAGGTTCAATCCCTGGGTTGGGAAGATTCTCTGAAGAAGGAAATGACAACCCACTCCAGCATTCTTGCCTGGGAAATCCCATGGACAGAGGAGCCTGGCAGGCTACAGTCCATGGGGTCACAAAGAGTCAGACAGAACTTAGCAACTAAACGACAACAACAAATGAAGCTTACATAAAACACCAAAGTACAGAGAGCTCGCTAACTGGTGAACGCATTAAGACTGGAGAGAACAGACTTCCCTGATGATCCAGTGGTTAAGAATCCGTCTTTCTACTGCAGGGAGCAGGGGTTCGATCCCTAGTTGGGAAATTATGATCCTACTTGCCTTGTGGTGAGGTCAAATAAAAAAAAGAGAGAGAGAGAGAGAGACTTCAGAGAGTTAATAAAATGACCAAAATATTAATTAATAAATTTAAAAAGATAGAGGAGAGTAACATGTATCAAGAAAGAAGGCATGGAAGCTCTGTGTCCCTTTCTCCATCCTTTTCCCTGTGCGTCTCTTTGGCCTGGCTGTTCCTGAGTTATGTCCTCTTATAATAAACTAGCAATCTGGTAAGTAAAATGTCTCTCTGAGTTCTGTAAGCCTCTCTAGCAAATTCTTCAAGTTGAGGAGGAGGTTATAGGAACCTCTCTGGTTTATAGGTAGGTAGTCAAAAATCCAGTAACAACCTGAGCTTCTAACTGACACATGAAGTCCTAGGAGGAGACCTTCAGAACCAACTTAATAGCCAGTTGGTCAGTCAGTCAAATAATACAAGTAATAACTAGGCTTGGGATTATCACCTGACATGGTGGTCAGGTTCCAGGGGAGAGCAGTCTTGTAGGACTGTGCCCTTAATATGTGGAATCTGATGCTATTTCTGGGTAGATATAGTCAGAATTGATTTGAATTACAGGGCACCTAGTTGGCATCTGGAGAGTTATTTGGTGCTGTGTGGGTACAATCTCACTGCCTCATGTTGGAATTGGTCTCAGGGGAAAAAAAAAAGGTTTAGCTAGAATACTTAATAGATGAAACGATTTATTTATCTCATAGCAATTTAGGTATGCCCATTTCCTTTCTTTATTTTTGTCTTTTCTATATGTAATTTCATTTATACACCTTTAATAAACTTTAAGCTCCCCTGAGTAGACTGGAGATTATACTGGAAAGAGAAATTCAGATTTAGACTCACATTACAGATTTCATATTATCTGACCATATAACCTTAGAAATGTCATTTGATTTTTCTGAGATTATCTATCCCCTTTGTAAAATGAGCTGATGATATTAGAGCCTCAGAGATGTACATAAAGTTTGCTTATGATTGTATATGACTTTAAATTTCATATATAAATGGAACTATCAAAATTCTTTTTTAATTTTTATCTTTATCATAATCAGGTTTCTTTTGATTGAAGAAGAGAGCAAAGAGATAAAGTAGCTTAAAGAAAACTAACATCTCCAGCATCCAAGAGAGTCTTAAATAACTGTTGAAAAGGGAAAGGCTACAGATGAGCCTCAGATACGAAGGGAAGAAGAGATGCAAATTCCTCTAGAACTTTGATTGGCCTGATGCACCAAGGGCTCACTGCTCACTGCCAACCTCCTTAGGCCAGTGGAGCAGAAACATTTTACTTATCCTATAGCATGGTGCCACTTTCCAGTAGAAGGGTGTTTCTGAGCAAGTAATAGCATAAACGTACATCATAACATCCACAGAGTCTCTAACGTGGAATTCCAGTTAATACTATAAATAAGCAAGGCAAAGCAGGCAAGATATTTTTGTTTGGTCAGTTTTGGTTCTTCAGAGAGGAAATCTCCATAAAGAAACAGAAGTCCTCTGAACCTTTTATGACCCTGAAGATAATTGCAGTGAAGGTATTCAGACTCATCAAGGAAAACTCTCCCTTAAAAGAGATGTAAGTCAAGGAGCACAGAGTTTTACTCTAATGAGATTGGTTCATTCTGGAGATTAAATACACAAGAATGTGACTGTGGTTAAGAATTTCAAGGGAGTAAAAGTTTTCCTCCTCTACCCTTCTAAGTTGTTTTAAAGAAAGTGAAAATGTCTATCACTCAGTTGTGTCCAGCTCTTTGTGACCCCACAGACTGTAGCCTGCCACGCTTCTCTGTCCATGGAATTCTCCAGGCAAGAATCCTGGAGTGGGTTGCCATTCCCTTTTTAAGGATGGACAGAGGAGCCTGGTAGGCTACAGTCCATGGGGTCGCAAAGAGTCGGACACGACTGAGCAACTTCACTTTCACTTTCCCAATCCAGGGATTGAACCTTAGTCTCCCACATTGCAGGCAGATTCTTTACCATGCTCAGGTCCTACTAAGTTCTTTAGCTGGCCTAATAATTGTATTGACAGAAGACATTAACTGGAGAAGGAAATGGCAACTGACTCCAGTATTCCCATCTGGAGAATCCCATGGACAGAGGAGCCTGGCAGGCTACAGTCCATGGGATGGCAAAGAGTCAGACACGACTTAGCAACTAAACCACCAAGACATTAATGGGAGAAAAACAGATAGTTTAATTATGCGTATATACTGAGAGATCCAGGAAAGCTGACTCTCCAAAATGGCAGAAGCCCTCACTTTAAATACCATCTTCAGCCAAAGACAAACGATCATTGGTTTAGGGAGTCAGTGATGGAAAGTTACCAGGAAAAGCATAATATGCAGATTGAAGTCCTTGTCTTCTACTTTCATAAGATTCTTTAGAGATTGAGTCATCTTTCTCTTCCTGATACAGAGGGGGAGACACATTTACAAATAGATTCCTTTATATATGTAAATGTCTTTTACAAAATGGTAACTTCGACTCAGTTTTCAGATCTCTGGTATCTGCTATTACTTAAAAATAACTAGCTTAAAATATTCCTGGTGTCAAAGAGCCATATTTTGGGGTCACAAATTCTGCTCCCCTACACAATACTATAATGTATACTTAAATTTGATGAGAGTGGGAATCTTAAGAGTTCTCACCATTAAAAAATGAAAGTGAGATGATGGATATATATTAATGAGCTTAATTATGGTGATTATGTCACATTGTAAACACACATCAAACCATCAAGTTGCAAGCGTTAAATACACACAATTTTTAATTGTGAATTATACCTTGATAAATTTGAGGGAAAAGAGTTTCAAATGAACCCTTAAGTGCTTAACTGCCTTCAGAAGTCCTTTGTGTACACCATGTTTCTAGAAGAGCCATTCCCCGGAGTCCCTTGGTTGCCGAGCATCACTAGCTGGGCTGGCCTACAACTAGACTGAAACAGCTTCTCCAATATGTAGTTTATCTGATTTTGTTTAAATTGCCTATGTCATTCTCAATCCATAGTTTTGATCTCTACAGGTCCCAGTCATTGCTTCTTTCTTAATTGCACAATCAAAATGTAGTTATGATGGAGGGTATGAATCACTGTATTGTAATAAATAAATACAAATTTGCATTCTAGATCTAGCTTTGTCACTGACCAGCTGTGTGGTTTTATGTTAGATTTTTTTTCTCTATCTGAAACTCAGTATCCAACTGATAAGACAATTCTGGATGATTCTATAGGGTCTTCCTGCTCCAGCATGCAAGGGTTCTGTGGCCTCATGGTGTCCTCTTTGGTTTCTAGACTTTATCCTTTTACAGGGAGATGTCATGGATATACTCATCTAAATTGTCTGTTTAGTATCTTTTATATTCCAAAACCTGTGAGGCTTTAGAAATACTGACATGAATATGAGACTTTATTCCGAACAGGCTCTTCATTTTTCTTCCTTTTCTCTACATAACAGCTGGCTTACCTCAGGGGCTTGAGAAAAACACCTGGATTCTAAGGTTAAAAAAAAAAAAAATCCGCACCTTCACTAAACACAACCCTTGGGTGAGAACCCCCTGGAGTTGAATAAGTGCTCTATTTCTTTTCATCTGTATTTTCTCCATCTGTTCTAATTACATCCCCTTCTTGGGAGTAAGATAACTACTACTGTCTGTTGCAGTGTAAGGGTGAGAAAGGTTAATTAACACTGAAGACAGATCCCAATTGCCTTACATCACACCCCTGTCCATATGCATTAGAGTGTGAGAGGGGGGCCTCCTTTCTGTGACCCAGCGCTGCTCATGACTTCTCTGCCTGCTCCTCTCAGTCCCTTGCATGACTCCCCTTTCCTGAGTTACCTCCTCCAGAGCGCTGCATCCGAAGGCGCTCACCCATGCTAATGCGGCCAAACACCTTAGATATAGGGAGGGGGGCGTGTCGTGTCAGAGCAGAAAGGGCCACACAAGAACTGCCTTCAGCATGCTCAGATCTTACCAGCATTAAAGTCTGCAGCCTGAATTAAGGTTATTTATCCACACAATGGTTTGGAGAGATAGGCAATGCTATAATTACTTTCATACTGAGAGCAAGAAACTCAGGGAGAGGAAGTAACTTACCTATGGTTACAGAACTAGCAAGATAGGATTCAAACCCAAGTCTAGTGCGATTTCCACTACATGCTGCCTTTTGCCTGCTTCAAATTCCCTTTGTTGCTTGCCTATGGTTTCTAAACCTTTTGCCTTCTACCATTGCTTCTATTTTTCACTAACTTTCATTATTAAATTCTTTGTATTCAGGCCTCATAGGTCTCAGTTTTCCATTGTCACGTTTGAACCTTTTATCATGAAAAAATCTGGGGAATTCCCTGGTGTCCAGCGGTTAGGACTCAACACTTTCACTGCAAGGTTTGGGTTCCATCTCTGGTCAGGGAACTAAAATTCTGCAAGCTGAGAAGCACAAACAAATGAACAAAATTGTTTAATGTTAAAAATACCTAAACTATAAATGCTATGAAAATCAGGAGTTACTGTGGTTCACCTCTGAAATCATAGCACTTAGCAGGTGCATAATTAACAATTATTCACTGAATGACTTCAGTAGAGGCAAACTGGTGCCTGTTTTTATTGATATGAAATATTTATTGAGTATACACCCTGCACTGCAAGTTAATGTGAGAATTATAAAAGAAGACATTGCTAAAGAATTTGAATGTGATTTTAGAAGACAGCATAACCTGAAGTAATGAAAAAGCTCATATTTTTAATTCACAAATCTGGTGTTTAGAAACAGACAACTAAACAGATTATCATAATGGCAATGGAATAAGTGCTAAAGATGAGGTGTAAATGGTGCTGTGGAAGGAAAAAAGATAGGTACCTAGCAGTACCTAACCCACTGTTTTAACATCAAAGGAGTTATCTTGCAGAAAGTGGTATATAAGAACGTGGAGAACCCACAGGCCAAGAAGATTAAGGGTACAAATCGTTTCAAGAAGAAACAACATGCACCCAGAAGTGAAAAAAAATAATACAAATCAGATAGCATGGCTAACAGGTAGGGCTTGAGAAATCCTGAGACAAAATTAGGCAGATAAGTAGTGAACATTCAAGATTATCTTCTGACCTTGTGTCTTGAAACAAGTGGCATCAGCATCCCCTGGGAGCTTGACAAGTGTAGCATCTAAGGCACACAATTTAAGGAGGGAGTCACTCTCAGGCTCATGCGAAGTATGGGTTTGGTACTAACACAGCCTTGACAGCGGGGGCCCCCTGAACAGGTCTGCTTAGGGTGTGTTGCTCAGTTCATCTTAGTCCTGGACTTGTACTCCAAACACACTGGATCAGAAGCTATAGCTTAACAGGATGTCCAAGTCATGTGTATACACATTAAATTTGAGAAGAGTTGCTCTAAAGGCTTTGTAAACCATGCTTGAGTTTGGAGACTGTCTTGGGAATAATAGTTGTTATTTATAGGTGTTAGACAGGAGTACGCCCCCTGCTTCGTTTATAAAGATATGTCTAACTGTGTGAGAAGCATGTCCGGAACTAGAGAAGCCAGTTAGGAGGCTTCTGTAAGCCAGTGAGATTCTTTGAGATTCTAAGATTCTGAGTCTTTTAAAAAATAATTTTTTTTTAATTTATTTTTGGCTGTGCTGGGTCTTCACTGCTGCGCAAGCTCTTCTCTAGTTGTGGGAGCTGCTCTCTAGTTGCAGTGCAAGGGTTTCTCGTGGCAGTGGCTTCTCTTGTAGAGGAGCATGGGCTCTAGGGCACACGGGCTCAGAAGCTGCGGCTCCCGGGCTCTAGAGCACAGGCTCAATAGCTTTGGTTCAAGGGCTTAGTTGCTCTGGGCATGTGGGATCTTCCTGGATCAGGAATTGAATTCATGTCTCCTGCGTTGGCAGGAGGATTCTTTACCATGGAGCCACTGGGGAAGCCCTATTATGATTCTTTAAATATTATTATCATGATCCAGGACTGAAAAAGTAGCCAAATTTGAGGGGTGTTTGACCAGAGTTAGTGATGTTTAAAAGTCACAGTTAGTAAGAATGAACAAGAGATCAGGTATACCCAGTTCATGGCTGCAGGAACCAGGTAGTTGGAAGTATCACTCACTGAAGTAAAGAAACACACAGAGACACATAAGGAGAGAAAAGGATGAGCAAACACCTACAGATGTTAAATTTGATAAATTTTAGATTATAAGACATGATATATGGGTGTCTCTATCATGAAGAGAGACAGGAGGTACAGAGATGGATTTCAGAATTACCAGCTTTAAAAAGCACTAATTAAGGCTATGAGAAGAAACAAGTGTTTTTAGAGAGTATATAAAACAAGAGTTAAATTTAAAATTGTGGGAAACCAACATTTAAGAAAACCAAATAGTTATTTTTATTTTGAAAATTATTTTCAAATTCAATATGTCATTTGAAATACCTAAGTTTTGTGGGGAGGTGGTTAGGCAGGGCAAGATTATTATCCTCATTTCACAGATAAAGGAACTAGGACTTATAATTTTTAAGTTATCTTGGCTTGTAAATCAGCTAGCTGAATACACACCTGGAACAATTCCAATTGTATTATAAGTCATGCAATTACGAGAGAAAACAAGTAGAATCCACTGTAAATTTAATAGAAATGGAGAGAAATACTGTAGCCCATAGTGGTTAAGAATGCTTTCATGGAAGAAGTTTCTATTTTTTCACCAACTGCTACGGGTCTCGTGGGAGATAATAGCTTTTGAATAGATAAATTAGTATTTTTGCTAAATGTTTAAGAGTCCTGAATAATTTAGTGAAAGAGTAATAAGCGCTCCTTTGTCTAGTGCAGTATTACTGATGATTTCCCAATGACCTGGGCGAGATATTAAGAACCGCTTGCTTTTAAATCTTGGATGACAAAATCTTGTCAGAAACACCCCTTAATCATCCTATCACTTCATGCCAGACTAATTATGATGGTACAAATGTGTACTTTGAGGTAGAACAGCAGCTAATAATTCTACCTGCATTAGGCAGTTACCAGGACAGGGGAAAGATGCAATAACTGATTTATAATGTGAGCCATGATTAAAAGGAAACTTTTGACTGTATTAATCTCACCTACAATTCTTAACCTTGGGTGACACAGAATCAACTATGACAACACTCCGAGTTCTTATAAACAGTTTTCATGTTCGTCACAGAGAATTTATAGCCACCACATCCTCATCTCTTCCAAGCGTCCTAAGGTTCTGAGAAATATAATTACTACTAACAATTATATATGCTTTGTTATATTTTCAAAGTACTCTAAGACATAATGTTTAATTGGATAATTACTTAAGTCTTATAAGGAGGGCAAGATGGAAATTTTTATTTCCCCCCTTTTTTTATTTAAAAAGATGAGAGAAAATAAAGTTTATGGAGGATGAGCCTTGCTCGGTTAAAACAGTAATTAATAGCAATAGATTTAACATAAATAATTTATTAAGAGCATAAGACAGGTCAGGAATGGAGCCAAGTACTTTACAATCATTTCACTTAATCCTCACAATGAGCTAAGTATTATTATCCTCATTTTATAGATAATGAACATAAACCTTGAACAAGTCAAGAAAGTTGTGCAAAGTTACATGGAGAATATATAATGTAACTGGTGATGAAGCTAGTTCTAACTAACCATTACACATTCGTCTGATGAGTCACTCAGTAATCTTTTGTTGAATATCTATTATAGCAAGGGTACAATTGGAGACACTGAAAATCTATAAATTATTATTTTACCAAAAATACAGACTACTAGAATACCAAAATTTAAGGGATCAAAATTAACAGATTCTTTAAATATTATACAAAATATAGACATGGTTTATCTCTCTAAGAACTTATGGTCCAGTGGGGATCTATAAAGAGCTAATTCCAAAAGATGAGATAAATACAGTACCAGAAACAAAGATGAAGGGGAAACCAAGATTCAAAGATCACAACACAGAAAACAGGATGACTAATCTGGGTTCTGTGGGAAGAAATTTCTGGGTCCACAGAGTGAGGGGTCAATTCTAGGCTGAGGGGTCAGCACATTGAAAAATGCATGTCATTATAAGACAGCAGTTTAGAGAAAAAGAAAGAAAAAGTTTCAAATTGCTGCACCATGATTATAAGGGTGACATGATGGGGGAGATAAGGTTATCGGAACTGGTGGTAACAGTTGCTTTTGTTAAAAGAAGCACTGGAGATATGAAACCAGTAACTGAATACGGAAGCTTATTTCCTAGGGAGACAAATGATTGGTCAGAGGGAAGGAAACTTACAAGGGGCCTGTAGGAACTGAATGCCTGTGTCTCCCCAAAATGCCGATGATGAAACCCTACTCTCCAATGTGATGTTCTAAAGAAGTGGACCCTTTGAGGGCAATTAGTATTAGATGGAGTCACAGGGCAGAACACTCATGAAAGAAATGAGAGCACTTGTTGTTGTTCAGTTGCTGAGTCATGCCCAACTCTTTTCGACCCCATGGACTGAAGCCTTCCTTGGCCTTCACTATCTCCTGGAGTTTGCTCAAACTCATGTCCATTGAGTCGATGATGCCATCCAACCAACTCATCCTCTGTTGTCGCCTTCTCCTCTTGCCCTCAATCTTTCCCAGCATCAGTGTCTTTTCCAGGGTCCGTTCTTTGCATCAGGTGACCAAAGTATGCAGCTTCAGCATCAGTCCTTCCAATGAATATTCATAGTTGATTTCCTTTACAATTGACTGGTTTGATCTCCTTTCTGTCCAAGGACTCTCAGGGGTTTTTCCCAGCACCACAGTTCGAAAGCATCAATTCTTCAGTGCTCTGCCTTTATGGTCCAACTCACATCCATACATGACTACTGGAAAAACCATAGCTTTGACTAGACGGACCTTTGTCAGCAAAGTGATGTCTGTTTTTAACATGCTATCTAGCTTTAATATGCTAATAGCTTTTCTTCCAAGGAGCAAGTGTCTTATAATTTTGTGACTGTAGTCAGCATCTGCAGCAATTTTGGAGCTCTAGAAATGAAATCTGCTACTGTTTCCACTTTTTCCCCAGCTATTTGCCATGAAGTGATGAGACCAAAGTGAGCATACTTGTAAAAGTCCTGAAAGATCTGACTTGCTCTCTCTACTCTCCACCATGTAAAGATTTAATGAGAATTTGGCAGTCTGCAACTAGGAAGAGGGTCCTTACCAGAACCTGACCATGTTGGCACCCTGATCTTGGACCACCAGACCCCAGAACTGACAGAAATAAATTTCTATTGTTTATAAGCACTCAGTCTATGGTACTTGGTTAGAGTGGTCAACATTGATAAGATAGGATCTGAGAAAGAAGACAAAAAGATTGTTTGCTGAGAAGCAGTTCAAGAGTGAGACAAGGAGGATGTGATTTAAGGAAGCAGTACAGCGAGCACAGAGTGGAGAACAAATGTTTGAAAGATAGAATGGACACTGCTGCTGCTGCAAGCGCTTCAGTCGTGTCCGACTCGGCGATCCCATAGACGGCAGCCCACCAGGCTCCTCCATCCCCGGGATTCTCCAGGCAAGAACACTGGAGTGGGTTGCCATTTCCTCTCCAATGCAGAGAGTGAAAAGTGAAGGAAAGTGAAGTCACTCAGTCGTGTCCGACCGCGACCCCATGGACTGGAGCCACCAGGCCCCTCCATCCATGGGATCCAGGCAAGAGTACTGGGGTGGGGTGCCATTGCCTTCCCCCAGAATGGACACATTTGGTACCAAATGTCTGATCTTCTCACAAGGGCCGGTAAGTCCAATTCCCCTATTATGTTTCCAAACCTATTTTAATTAATGTCTGCAGAATATTGAAGACTTTCTTGATAGATCTCTCACCTGTACTCAACTCCTTCTTCTCAAGTCTGCAGTACTTATTCTGCCAAGGTACTTAGCATGGACTCTTAATTTCAAAATTACTTGTGTCCATGTCTTACCATGACTGGTTCTATAAATGTCTAGAGAGAAGGATGTATGTGATTAACCTTAAATTCAACCCCAACCTAGCTCAATATCTGAAACATAGGTAAACATTAAATAGTGTGTGTTAGTTACTCAGTCATGTCTGACTCTTTATGACCCCGTGGACTGCAGCCTGCCAGGCTCGTCTGTCCATAGAATTCTTCAGGCAAGAATACTGGAGTGGGTAGCCATTTCCTTCTCCAGGCATCTTCCCGATCCAGGGATTGAACCTGGGTCTCCTGCATTGCAGATGGATTTTTTACTATCTGAGCCACCAGGGAAGCCCCCCAAATTAAATATTGATAAATGAATTATTATGCATTCCCTACCTAGTTCCTCTACTAATGACATAAGCAGTCCTGAGCTTAATAGGAAATAGTTCATGGCTAGATGAATCCATTCCCAAGACACTTCATAACTCCATAATACTCATCATTGAGTATTAAAATTCATTTTTAGACTCTGTTCATTTATACCCATTGTATGTTTTATAAGGTTTGAAAGTCCATAAGTACTTATCTAGTTAGTGAATAAACAAATAATCCATTAATTATTTTATCTCATTATGTGTTATATATTCTGACTCCCAGATAATCCTTTTGATCTCTAGCCAAGTACACACCTGTATCTTCACATTTACTTGCTCAGAAACGTCAACTCTTTAAAGCACATTCAAAAACAAACAAGCAAACAAAAAAACACACACAAAGAAACCCAAAGAGAGCTCTATCCAGTCCAAATGAACATCAAAACATCCATTTGGACCTCTTTCTGAGCTACCTCTCACTGACCTAGAGCCAGACATCTTGGAATGTGAAGTCAAATGGGCCTTAGAAAGCATCACTACGAACAAAGCTAGTGGAGGTGATGGAATTCCAGTGGAGCTATTCCAAGTCCTGAAAGATGATGCTGTGAAAGTGCTGCACTCAATATGCCAGCAAATTTGGAAAACTCAGCAGTGGCCACAAGATTGGAAAAGGTCAGTTTTCATCCCAATCCCAAAGAAAGGCAATGCCAAAGAATGCTCAAACTACCGCACAATTGCACTCATCTCACACGCTAGTAAAGTAATGCTCAAAATTCTCCAAGCCAGGCTTCAGCAATATGTGAACCGTGAACTTCCTGATGTTCAAGCTGGTTTTAGAAAAGGCAGAGGAACCAGAGATCAAATTGCCAACATCCGCTGGATCATGGAAAAAGCAAGAGAGTTCCAGAAAAACATCTATTTCTGCTTTATTGACTATGCCAAAGCCTTTTACTGTGTAGATCACAATAAACTATGGAAAATTCTGAAAGAGATGGGAATACCAGACCACCTGATCTGCCTCTTAAGAAATCTGTATGCAGGTCAGGAAGCAACAGTTAGAACTGGTCATGGAACAACAGACTGGTTCCAAATAGGAAAAGGAGTACGTCAAGGCTGCATATTGTCACCATGTTTATTTAACTTATATGCAGAGTACATCATGAGAAATGCTGGACTGGAAGAAACACAAGCTGGAATCAAGATTGCTGGGAGAAATATCAATAACCTCAGATATGCAAATGACACCACCCTTATGGCAGAAAGTGAAGAGGGGCTAAAAAGCCTCTTGGTGAAAGTGAAAGTGGAGAGTGAAAAGGTTGGCTTAAAGCTCAACATTCAGAAAACGAAGATCATGGCATCTGGTCCCATCACTGCATGGGAAATAGATGGGGAAACAGTGGAAACAGTGTCAGACTTTGTTTTTCTGGGCTCGAAAATCACTGCAGATGGTGACTGCAGCCATGAAATTAAAAGACGCTTACTCCTTGGAAGGAAAGTTATGACCAACCTAGATAGCATATTCAAAAGCAGAGACATTACTTTACTAAGAAAGGTTCGCCTAGTCAAGGCTATGGTCTTTCCTGTGGTCATGTATGGATGTGAGAGCTGGACTGTGAAGAAGGCTGAGCGCCGAAGAATTGATGCTTTTGAACTGTGGTGTTGGAGAAGACTCTTGAGAGTCCCTTGGACTGCAAGAAGATCCAACCAGTCCATTCTGAAGGAGATCAATCCTGGAATTTTTTAGAAGGAATGATGCTAAAGCTGAAACTCCATTATTTTGGCCACCTCATGCGAAGAGTTGACTCATTGGAGAAGACTCTGATGCTGGGAGGGATTGAGGGCAGGAGGAGAAGGGGACGACAGAGGATGAGATGGCTGGATGGCATCACTGACTTGATGGGTGTGAGTCTGGGTGACCTCCGGGAGCTGGTGATGGACAGGGAGGCCTGGCGTGCTGCGGTTCATGGGGTCGCAAAGAGTCGGACACGACTGAGCGACTGATCTGATCTGATCTGATCTGAGCTACATTCTAAACCTGTAAAATACAGTTTCCAAAATTGGCCTTCCAAATTTAACAGACTCATTGGATGAGAGAATTAGGCCACACAGGGTGACAGGTTCCACCTCGGAGTTTGGATGGAGTCTCAAGGCCTTTTACTATTTTTTTCCCCCAAATACATATACTGTGCTTAGAATGCATAGTGAAGTTCAATGACTGTTGATCAGAAAAACTAAAAAGCTCCCTGCTATTCAGTCCTGCTATCCTGAAAACACCACAGACTGTCACCGCTTTGTGTTGTTATCAACTGAGTTAACGCGTGCACTGGCTCTTATGAAAGTGGGAGAATTTGAGTGGGGAAGTTTCACCAACAGACCCAATACAGGTAAGATGTCTTTTGATCTTCCGCATCCACTTCTCCATGTCAGTCACAGACCACAGTGCTAATTCCACCTTGTATCTCTTGCATCAGACTGTGTCCACTGTTGCCATCCCACTTCAGTGTCACCTTTCACTCTCCTTATTGAATTGCGTCCTTATTCTTCTCCTGCATATATAGTATCTCCCCATTCCTCCTACCCATAATATAACAATTCTAAGGTTTTATTTTGATTTTGTTTGTTTGTTTGTTTGGAGCTTATTCCTATGCTTCTTCATTTTGTTTGACCCTCTGTCTTCATTTCTATGCATTAGATAAACCAGCCAAGTCTCCCAGTCTTGAAAGAGTGGCCTCATGTACGAGATGAACCCAAACATTCAACCCTGTCCCAGCTTTAAGCTATTTCTCAAACCCCTGTGATTGTCTGTGAAGCCTGTTTTATTTATTTTTGAAACCACTCTTCATCAGATTATCTTTTTTTTTAAATATTGGGATATAATTGCTTTACAAAGTTGTGTTAGTTTCTGCTGTACAGTGACGTGAATCAGCTATATGTATACAAATATCCCCTCTTTTTTGAATTTCCTTCCTATTTAGGTCACCACAGAATATTAAGTAGAGTTCCCTATGCTATACAGCAGGCTCTCATTGGTTATCTATTTTACGCATAGTAGTTTATATATGTCAATCTCAATCTCCCAATTCATCCTATACCTCCTTTTCCCCCCTCTTAGTGTCCATATGACTGTTCTCTACATCTGTATCCCTATTTCTGCCATGCAAATAAGTTCATCTATACCATTTTTCTAGATTCCACCTATATGCATTAATATATGATACTTGTTTTGCCTATTTTATTTTTAATGGCTCCTAATAGTCAAGGGAGCGCCAAGACCTCTTAGTATCCCAGACAAGAGAATCTGGGTCAGGACCTCAATTCATGCTGATTGGAAGCCAGGCCAAAAGGCAGCAGCTTACAAAGTATGCAAATATATACAGTTCTCGGGAACCACAAGCTTAAGGCTTCCTGACATCAGAGCCAGGCGATCTAGGGACATTCCCTGGGCATCAGTCATAACAATCTGAACTCCAAAGGAGTTTACAGGCTTCTGTCTAGGAGATATTAGCAAGCTGTAGGGATGCAGAGGGAAAGTGTAAATACACAGGCTTACCTTATCAGGTGGCCTCTAGGTGTGTGGAAGCCCACTGCGCATCCAGAAGCTCCAGGACAGAAAGCCTGGGGGTCCAATGTCCGTGCAGTGCCCCAGGGTGGCCGTCTGCCAGGAACTCTCTCTGACTGGTACGTCCATGGGATCCAGCCCTCCAGGCCACCAGAGCCAGGCCATCAAGGTGTGTCCCCTGAGCAGTTGTCATAGAGACCACAGCACCAAGCTTTTACAAATGCTCCCCATTGGGAGGTCCTGGAGCTCTGGAGACAGCACCCACCCTCCAAGGTCTTCAGACAGGGTGACACTCAGCCCTGAGATGTGTGTTTAATTAGAAGCCTGCCCTTCAGGCATGAAGCTCAGTGGATTAGCTAATAGGCCACTGTCACTGAAAGACTAAGCACAGGGCCTGTGGCCCTCTGGCCGTGCCCTGGAGGTGGCAGCCGTCCATTTAATAACTCTTTCTCTGTGAGTGACCGTCCTGTGGGACCCAGGCATGGAAGCCCATAGTCATCAGAGCCAGGAGATATTCAGGAGTCTCAGGGCAGCAGTTGCCGGTAGCCCCACCCCGCTGCATGCAGAAGCTTTGGCGGAGGAGCACACTGCAGAAGGAGGACGGTGGTGGGAGCTAGAGCATCTGGCTGGAGTCCACTGTCCACCATTAAGATGGCGTCCAGCCGCTAGAGTACCACACGAGCATAAAGATGGTGCCTGCCAGTGTTCGACCCACAGAACACTTCCGCCTGCCTCCAAATGTGTGTCAAATCAGAACCTGTCTTCCAGTTCGATGCTCCAAGACCAGCAAATGAGCCTCTCCCACAAAGTCCATCAGCCGCTTGGCGCTGGTCCTGAGGCAGGTAAGTCTGAATGGAACTCTGAACCACACCATAGACTGCGAATAGCCCCGTGGGTTGCGTGGCCGTGGGCCCTGTGACTCTTCCTCACTGGATGTTCTGGGGGCTTGTCTCTCAGGTGCAGGTCTTAAAAGCTGGGGTGCCCCAAGTGGACTTCAAACCCTCCTCGGGGAGAAGCTCCGGTTTTTGAGTTTCCCTCAGGTGGTGGAATCCACGTAGGGGTGAGGTTTACCGCTTTGAAGTGACTGGTGTGGCCAAGTCTCACCCACCTGCCTTAATGCGGGCTGTCTCTCTTTTGCTGGTTGTGCAGGAGTCAGACTGTTTTCAGGTGTTTTTTTCAGAGGACTTTGTTCCCTGTGTAGCTGTGCATTCGGTGTGTTTGTGGGAGGTGGTGCCGTTCAGGCCCCTCTTGCGTCGCCATCTTAGACCGGAACTTTATCTCGTCTCCTCACAACCTCCCCTGAAGGCTTCTACTATTTGCAATCAATCAAGCCATGCACCTGCTAAATATTTGATCCTGGCTTCCCTAAACGATGGCATAAAACCGTGGGTAATTCTGTTGGGCAGACAAGTATCTCAGTAGTGCCTCTTCATTCCAAACTGTTTTGGTTTTTTTTTTAATCTTTATTTTACAGACCTTGCCATTGCAAGTAATATTTTCTCTGCCTGGAATGGCCTTCCCTCTGTTTGTTTACACTCATAAATCCTACTCATCCTTCGAGTTTCTGCTCAGATATTGCCTCTTTTTAATGTCTTTCCTTACCACCTGATGCAATGAGAGGGGTAGACATGTTTTTGATTTTTATTAACCATCTGTGGCCCAGAGATTGTTAACATCTCTGTACCTCCACTAGAAGCTATGCTAAGGTTCTTGGGTGGAGGGGGCCCTGCCTTCTCAACTGTTCATCCTCTGTCCTCAGGTACCAATACGAGTTCAGAGTAGAAACTCTATACCTATTTGCTGAATGCTTCCATTCACATTGCTAGGATAAGTGTGTCTTACTTAGAGATATGTCCTAGTAAGATGCTTCTCTGCCAATTATCTCCATCTCTAATAGAACGATCCCTGAGCATCTATTATTCTATAGCTCCTGGGTGGCTCCATGTTTCAGCTGATACAAAGTCAACCTTCATATAGATGGCACCTCTGCTCTGGTGAGATCACCAAGAGGCCATAAAGAGGAATTAGTCAGCTAAGGTGGATAATTGATGAATGTCAAGTGTCCCTTTGTGTAAGAGACTTTTGCTTCTAGATTGATTGCCTGAGGGCTCAAGAGATTCCTAGAAGACCGCCTGGATGTTGTCTTCTTATTTCCTCTGAATATCTGCATTTTAATCCAAAATTAAGGCACCAAGGACAGCTTTGAGGGAAGTAATGGCCTCAGGGCCAGTGCATTTATGAGAAATCTTCTTTTCAAGGGTCATCTGCTGATACCTTGTACTAAGCATGCCTGGCCTTGGAGTGATGGGATTGCCCTGTACTTCCTTACATTAAAAAAAATAAATAAATAAAGACTTCCAATATACTAGGACTTATTAGTTTTAGAGGTTTCTGACAACTTGATTTGCTCACTGTTAATTAGTTAATGGTTGTGCAGGTTGTGACAGCCTCCAGCAAGGCTTATAGCTTATAGTCAAAACTTATAGCCTTGAAATATATGCTCTAAGCTCAGAGTGGTTATAAAAAGCATAAACAGGGAAGTGATATGTGTTACCCATAATGAAGGTCTCTTCCTCCCTCCCTCTATTATACAAAGAACTACAGAAAGTATTTTTTTAATAGACTGAAAAACTGACATTTTAAAAATAAAACCTTACTCAGATTCATGATTGGTGTTGACTGCAGAGTTAGGATGACAACCCTGCTTTTGGGCTCCCAGTCCAAAATTCATTCCACACAACACTGTGTTCCCTATAGCAGAATTCATCTATCAAACGTTAAAGGATTAAAATGCCAGTCTGAAGCTCAACAGGATAATGGTGAGGGGTTGGGGGAAGGGAAATCTGAAGGACCACCTGAATTTGCTGATTAGTATTGCTTAATGGAACTACGCCCTCTTACACTATCCCAGCCCACCGATAGCATTTTCCTTTTGTGCAGACTTCATAGCCAAAGAATCAATATATCATTAGCCTGCAGGATGTTGTTTTCTGGGTTTAAGGCAAGCTCCTGGGAGCATTATTTGTGTTGTAATGACAGGGGTTGGGCTGTAATAAAAGTCCTGAATTATGCCACATTAAGGATCTTTCCCCTATGAAGCTGGTAAGCTGCTCAAATATTCCCTTGTGTGGCTTCAGACACAGCCATCAAATATTTAGCATGGATTTTGGCTAATGTGCTTCATTTATCCCCAAGATATTCTCCTAAAGCAGGGAGCTGGTATTACTGTCTTTTAAGAGGTAAGGAAATAGAGCCTTGAAGAGATTAACTGGACAAGATTTGCATCCTGGAATAGCCAAATCTATCCCTTAGATCCAGCAGCCACTCCCTGCTTACTTTGGCTTCCAGAACAGGCAGGATTTTGAAAATTCTCTTCACGGACTATCTCCAGCTGCTCTATCCCCAGCCAGAGAGCTCATGACCACAGGCTGGCAGTAATCTTCATCTTTCTCTCTCCTCCACTACTATTCCTGAGTCTGCCCCTTTCCAAGACTCAGAAGTCCCCTCTCACCAGCCTCCCCCAGTTCTTACCTCCTTCCTCTCCTTTCCCTGAATGACTCATATTGTTTACCAAGCAGAGAAGCTAATAGAAGGCAGCAGAATTTAAGCTTCCCTGGGACTTGCTTTACGCACTGACAAAATCATTCTTTTCTCTCTCTGTTAAATATTCATGGCTCTCAGATTTTTAGATACAAAGGTACATTTTGTTTTAAAATGTGCTGATCCAAGACATACTGGTTTGCATTGATTTCCTCCTCTTTGCATTTCTATTGCATTGGAAATAAAGAGGTCCTCATTCACTTCTGAAATATGGACCTGAATTTATCTAAGGTTTTCTTTTTAATTTGGTTGCTATTTGGTGAAAGGACTGATGTTGGTAGACATTTATGTGTTTCTGTGTTTTTCTCTTTTGACATTGTGCGTGCACACACATACACACACACACAGGCATACAGACAAGCAGAAAAACAAAAATCACAGCCTAACGTTTTCCAGCCATCACAGCCTAATGTTAATATAATTTGAAAGGAGTTTTAACAAAGGGTTGATCTATTACAGAATTCAAATATTTACAATTTGGAATGAAAATAAAATGGAGATAGATTTACAGAGATGAAGAAGAAGTTCACCCAGAGCAGTTCAGAGACCTGTAGAAAATGAAATGGGAACAGAAGTGCCTCCATTTTTAAAGGAAGGAGTGAGAGAAATGACCTGGCATAAGAATTCTGGAAAGAGAATAATGGGGGTGGGAGGGAAGAGAGATACAATCCTGATTAATTCAGGTCACTTGACAGAGTCCTACAAGACATAAAGTGAATGAACAAAAGTATTGTATAAGGCTTTCAGGTTCTGAAGGTTACATGGGGATTTTTTTTTTTTTTTTTGACCTTGCTGGTCTCACTCTTAGCCACATGAAATTAAAACAGAAAACAACCTGTTGATAAGAAAACCTGAATTTTTTTTTCTTGCTATGGTAAGGGAATGTTCTATCTTGTCAGACTCCTAATAAAATATTGGAGTGTGGAGAGAAAAGGTAGAATTTTTATGAGGTTTTGGAGTTTTGTAATGAAGATATTTAACTAGGATTGCATAAGGATTTGGATATCATTGTGGACACTGTGATTGGAAGATTCATGGGGAGTCAATTCTTATTTAGTCCTATAGCCTCTTTGAACAACACAAGAGAAGTCTCTGCACATGAACATCACTAGATGGTCAATACCAAAATCAGATTGATTATATTCTTTGCAGCTAAAGATGGAAAAGCTCTATATATTCAGCAAAAACAATGACAGGAGCTGACTGTGGCTCAGAACACGATCTCCTTACTGCCAGCTTCAGACTTAAAGAAAGTAGGGAAAACCACTAGACCATTCAGGTATGACCTAAATCGAATTCCTTATGATTATACAGTGGAAGTGACAAGTAGATTCAAAGGATTAGATCTGATAGACAGAGTACCTGAAGAACTATGGACAGAGGTTTGTGACATTGTACAGGAGGCAGTGATCAAGACCATCCCCAAAAAAGAAGAAATGCAAAAAGGTGAAATGGTTGTCTGAAGAGGCCTAACAAATAACTTGAGAAAAGAAAAGAAGCTAAAGGCAAAGGAGAGAAGGAATGATATACCCATTTGAATGCAGAGTTCCAAAGAATAGCAAGGAGAGATAATAAAGCCTTCCTTAGCGATCAATGCAAAGAAATAGAGGAAAACAACAGAATGGGAAGTACTAGAGATCTCTTCCAGAAAATTAAAGATACCAAGGGAACATTTCATGCAAAGATAGGCTCAATAAAGGACAGAAATGGTATGAACCTAACAGAAGCACATGACACCACCGTTATGGCAAAAAGTGAAAAAGAACTAAAGAGCCTCTTGATGAAAGTGAAAGAAGAGAGTGAAAAAGCTGGCTTAAAGCTCAACATTCAGAAACCTAAGATCATGGCATCTGGTCTCAATCTTCATAGCAAATAGATGGGGAAACAGTGGAAACGGTGGCTGACTTTATTTTGGGGGGCTCCAAAATCACTGCAGATGGTGATTGCAGCCATGAAATTAAAAGATGCTTACTCCTTGGAAGGAAAGTTATGACCAACCTAGACAATATATTAAAAAGCAGAGACATTGCTTTGTCAACAAAGGTCCATCTAGTCAAGGCTATGGTTTTTCCAATAATCATGTATGAATGTGAGAACTGGACTACGAAGAAGGCTGAGTGCCGAAGAATTGATGCTTTTTAACTGTGGTGTTGGAGAAGACTCTTGAGAGTCCCTTGGACTGCAAGGAGATCCAACCAGTCCATTCTGAAGGAGATCAGTCCTGGGTATTCATTGGAAGGACTGATGTTGAAGCTGACACTCCAATACTTTGCCCACCTGATGTGAAGAGCTAACACTTGAAAAGACCCTGATGCTGGGAAAGATTGAGGGCAGGAGGAGAAGGGGCCGACAGAGGATGAGATAGTTGGATGGCATCTTCAACTCAATGGACATGTGTTTGGGTGAATTCCGGGAGTTGGTGATGGACAGGGAGGCCTGGTGTCCTGTGGTTTGTGGGGTCACAAAGAGTCAGACATGACTGAGTGACTGAACTGAACTGAAACAGAAGCAGAAGATATTAAGAAGTGGCAAGAATACACAGTAGAACTGTACAAAAAAGATCTTCATGACCCAGATAATCACAATGTTGTGATCACTCACCTAGAGCCAGACATCCTGGAATGTGAAGTCAAGTGGGCCTTAGGAAGCATCACTATGAATGAAGCTAATCAAGGTGATGGAATTCCAGCTGAACTATTTCAAATCCTAAAAGATGATGCTGTTAAAGTGCTGCACTCAATATGCCAGCAAATTTGGAAAACTCAGCAGTGGCCACAAGACTAGAAAAGGTCAGTTTTCATTCCAATCCCATAGAAAGGCAATGCCAAAGAATATTCAAACTACCACACAACTGCACTCATTTCACACACTAGCAAAGTAATGCTCAAAATTCTCCAAGCCAGGCTTTAACAGTATGTGAACCAATAACTTCCAGATATTCAAGCTGGATTTAGGAAGAGCAGAGGAATCAGATATCAAATTCCCAACATCAGTTGGATCATAGAAAAAGCAAGATAATTCCAGAAAAACATCTACTTCTGCTTTATTGATTATGCCAAAGCCTTTGACTGTGTAGATCACAACTATGGAAAATTCTTAAAGAGATGGGAATACCAGACCACCTGATGTGCATCCTGAGAAATCTGTATGCAGGTCAAGAAGCAATAGGTAGAATCAGACATGGAACAAAAGACTGGTTCCAAATCGGGAAAGGAGTACATCAAGGCTGTGTATTGTCACCCTGCTTATTCAACTTATATGCAGAGTACATCATGGGAAATGCTGGGCTGGATGAAGCACAAGCTGGAATCAAGATTACCGGGAGAAATATCAATAACCTCAAATACACAGATTACACTACTCTTACGACAAAAAGTGAAGAGGAACTAAAGAGCCTCTTGATGAAAGTGAAAGAGGAGAGTAAAAAACTGGCTTAAAACTCAACATTCAGAAAACTAAGATCATGGCATCCAGTCCCATCACTTCATGGCAAATAGATGGGGAAACAGTGGAAACAGAGACAGACTTTATTTTCTTAGGCTCCAAAATCACGGAGATGGTGACTGCAGCCATGAAATTAAAAGACACTTGCTCCTTGGAAGAAAAGGTATGACCAACTTAGATAGCATATCGAAAAGCAGAGACATTACTTTGCCGACAATGGTCCATCTAGTCAAAGCTATGGTTTTTCCTGTAGTCATGTATGGAGGTCAGAGTTGGACTACAAAGAAAGCTGAGTGCCGAAGAATTGATGCTTTTGAACTGTGGTATTGGAGAAGACTCTTGAGAGTCCCTTGGACTGCAAGGAGATCCAAGCAGTCCATTCTGAAGGAGATCAGCCCTGGGATTTCTTTGGAAGGACTGATGCTAAAGCTGAAGCTACAGTACTTTGGCCACCTGATACAAAGAACTGACTCACTTGGAAAGACTCTGATGCTGAGAAAGGTTGAAGGTGGGAGGAGAAGGGGACGGCAGAAGATGAGATAGTTGGATGGCATCACTGACTTGATGGACATGAGTTTGAGCAAGCTCCATGAGTTGGCGATGGACAGGGAAGCCTGGCATTCTGCAGTCCGTGGGGTCGCAAAGAGTCAGACAATTCTGATGGAGTGAACTGAACTGATGGAAGAGTTTTAAGTGTTGTTGTTTATTTAAATAATATTTTGGTAAAGAACCTGGAATAAACATAAAAATTATATGTGATTTTTATCTCTTTGGGCAATGAATTTGTAGAATAGTTATGTTGATGAAGATAACAAATTTATAAATTATGTTGATACAGACAATAAGCTGCAGGGGCATAATGATTTGGAACATTGCTTATAAACTCACATAATTAGGAAACACCTTAGACGTTTATCTAGTTTAGTCTCAACTTGAATTTTGAATTCCCTTATGATTTGCCAGCTATGTGTTCATTCAGCTTCTCAGAAATTGAAACCAGAGCAAAATTCTTGAGAATCTGGCATCAGGCACTTGTAGATATTTACTCTAGGTTTCCAAAATTAGTATAACTAAGATAGTCTCTGTATCTCTACTTCTCTTTTCATTTTTCTTTTTTTTTAGATAACTAAAGACTGGCCTCATTGTCTTTTACTCTATCTTTCTCTTATAGTATCATCTGCAGCCTTATCACATGACTTTCTCAGACTCTCCCAGACCTTGCCTTTCTCTGCCTCATGGACTCTGAACACGTCCCCACTGGTATCGACATCATTAAGTGTTTGCTAATTTAGATTGCTTAGAAAGGCTATGTAATTTGTCTAGCTTATGCTTTATACCAGACGACTTCGTGGGGTGCTGACTAGTCTGTGTATTAGCTTTTCTGAGGGACAAGTACCCAACTCTGATCAATTAAACATAACCCTAGTGTGTAGGTTTATGCAATAAGAGAATAAGGTATTATGTCCTCAAAAGGACTATTCTGGAGTTGTTGCTTTAAGGAATGCCTGTGGGAAGATTTTATTATTTTTTTAGAAGAGAATGATGAGGATGTTAATATCATAGCAAATATATCTAAATTATTGAATTTACCTTCTTTGACTATCATGGATATTGTTCTTGGAAGATATCGTGTTTCTAAAGCTCCCACCATTGCTCAAGATGAAATATTTTTAATCTTAAGTCCAGGGGCTTGGATGTACTGCTGCTAAGTCACTTCAGTCGTGTCCGACTCTGTGCGACACCCCAAAGACGGCATCCCACCAGGTTCCCCCGCCCCTGGGATTCTCCAGGCAAGAACACTGGAGTGGGTTGCCATTTTCTTCTCCAATGCGTGAAAGTAAAAAGTGAAAGTGAAGTCGCCCAGTCGTGTCCAACTCTTAGCGACCCCATGGACTGCAGCCTAGCAGGCTCCTCCGTCCATGGGATTTTCCAGGCAAAAGTACTAGAGTGGGATGCCATTGCCTTCTCCCGCTTGGATGTACAATGTAGGTCTATGAAGACATGATCGTATTCTGTGTTTGTGTTTATTAGTAGCATACGAACAGCTTTGTAGTAAGAAGTGGACTCCAAATCTCTAAGTGCCATCTTAAAAAAATTTTCAGATAAACATTTTTAGTTTCTTTTCCTGTTCCTTCAACTAAATACTATGCCATTCTTCATAGAATTTATTAGAATCAATTATGATCGGGTTTTTTTCTTCCTAATATTTAATATGCATTTGCCTATTAAAATTTAGTGCCACTGTGGGAGGGATGTTCACTTTCTTGTGCACCACTTATTTCTAACCCAGTGATATCTGTTGTATAGAACCAGGTAGAGTCAAAGAGAGAAAATTGAGAGAGAAAAAAGAAAAAGTGCTAATTATTAAGTATTTGTATCTACTCTTTGAAATTCAGGGAAGGCCTAGGAAACTAAAGCCTTTCTCCAAAAACAAGAAGTGAGGGCCACAGAGGGGCTTTTGTACCTGAGAGGGATCCACAGGGTCCTGCTCACTTTCAGTAGCTATAATTTTATTGTATATTCTATGTTACTTAATTTTATTCATTTGGGGGCCTTGAAAACATTACCTCTATTTGTGTGTGCATGAAAAAATTGAAGCTTAGAAAGTTCAAGCAACTTGTCTGATTGAAGCTTAGAAAGTTCAAGCAACTTGTCTGAATGATACATCTTGGAAAAGACAAGTGCAACTTACAGGGGACACGTATTTGGTCATTCAGCTGACCAAAATCTATTTCTCATGTATACCTGTTCTTCTTCCATAGTTCCTGGCTCACAGCTTCCAAAACCCTTGGATTTTTCTCAGTAATGCAAAAATTTTTTGTTAGAATATTTAGGCTCTTGTCCTCAAGTTCCTGAAATTGTTTCAAAAACTTAAAGGTGAAATGGTCGTCTTGTTATTTATAACAAGCCCTTTTCCCACCACAACCCACTTTATGTTAAAAGACAAATTTTGGAAAGCATATCAGGGTAGGGGCTGGTTGTCAGGGAAAGCAGTTTGACTAGAAAGGTGAAGCTTTCAGTCCCTACCTCTGGTTTCTGGGGAGGGTAGAAGAGCTGAAGGTTGAGTCAATTACCAGTGGTCAGTGATTTAAATAATCATGTCTATGTCAAAGCCTTCATATTATCCTAAAGGAGGGCGTCAGGATAGCTTCCAGGTTCGTGACCAAGGACACCTTCACTAAGCCAGACCCAGACTATGAGGACAGAAGCTCTTGTTCAGAACCTCATCCTGTGTATCTCTTTGTCTCATATCCTTTATAATTCTTTGTAATAAACCCATAATCTAGTAAATAATCTGGTTTCCTGTTCTTTGAGCTGCTCTAGCAAATTAAACTGGGTCATGAGGAATTCATTCACCGTGAACTTATCAGAAGTACAAGTAATGACCTGGGCTTGCGGTTGACAACTGAAGTGAAGGGCATTCTTGTGGGACCTAGCCCTTAACTCAAGGGATCTGATGCTCTCTAAGGTAGATGGTGATGTCAGGTAGACATCACCATCTACCTGATGGTAGATGGTGTCATGTCAGAGTTGAATTGATTTACAGTTCACTCAGTTGATATCCCAGAATTGCTTGACAGTATAGGGTACTGCCCCCTCACATTGGTAATTGGGTGAAAAACTCTCGATGAGGTTGGGATTTGAACCCAGTTATTGATGGGGTATGAGGAGATTGAGGAAACTGCAGGGAGGTCATAAAATTCAGTGATTGTACAAGTTTCAATAAACAAGAATTATCTTTGCAACAAACACAGACATTCGTTCCATCATGTAAACATCTCTGAGCCTGCAATGTCACAGAACCTCTGCGTGATTCTGACAGTTAACGTTTATTCAGGACTCACCCTACCAGGAATTGTTCTACACGCTTAAGTGCTTCACTCAGTGTTTCGTACCTGGTAGGTGGCCAAGGCAGGTCCAACTCCAGAAGCCAGGTTCTTAACCACTTACTACACTCTAGTGACTTCTCTGATGCAGATAGTTGTGCCTCACATTTTGAGAAACATGTAGATAAACAAATACTGGATTTAGAAGCTCAGAGACAGTGACGGCTGCAGGGAGGAGTGGTGCCTGGCACAAATCACCAGGCAGAGTCTGTCAAAAATTAACACGAAAGGTGGCTGGGATCAATAAAACTGAAAGCAGAAAGCAAAACCTGGCACAGTATGTGCAGTAAAAATTTGTGGATTAAATATTTATGAGGACAAGAGCAAGTTTTCAGTCTTAGAGAAGGAAAACAAAGCATTCGCTTAGCCATGGAATTTTTGAAACCCAGATGAGAAGAAACTTGAAAAGTCATCAATACCACCCCCTCCCCTGTGATGATGCAACCACCTCACAGTGTTTTAGGCTTGTTTCAGTCCGTATCAGAAAGAAGTACTCACTGCCTATAGCTTGCCATGAGACCATGAGAGAAAAGACCAGAATTCTGACCCAGAGAGAATTAAGAGAACTTGAATTCCCAGAGTCAAATAGACTAATTGTAGCCAGATATTTGAAGCACAAAAAGGAGATAAATTAGCACTGCAGTGATGATGACTGCAGTCGTCTTCTGCTATAAAAAGGTGCATGTGGACATGTGGGGTCCACGTGAGCCTACTAGTTTCACTGACAATTCCTTTTTTATTGCTCATTGTTTCCTATTCATGCAGCAGATGTTTGAGGGACTGCAGTTCCTCTTGGGCCTGCCAATCTGACTGCTGTTGAGCAACCATGAAGTAAGAAGGTCTATGAACTCTTTAACTGGACAAGCCCCAGTTAATAATGCAGTAGAAATGCTGAGAGTTAGATATACAGGTAGACGAAAGAAAGGCAAAAAGAGAGAGAAAAAGAAGAATCCATGGGCTGCTTCTTCTTAGAGAGAGGGGAAACAGATAAAGGAAAAGAGTCACTACACACAATTCAGTCCAACCAACACTGGTAACAGATAGACTTCAGGAACCGTGTACCACACGAGCAGGTCTAGTCTTCTGAGTCACTTTGATCTGAGCTTAGGGATTGCTGGAGAGATTGCTAATATTCACAGTCTACTTGATGCTCACTGGGTAGAAAGAACAATCTTAAACTATAGTTATTGAATCAGAGAATTTGAGTGATAAGTCTGTTATGCAAACTCAAGTCACTTCACTTCCAACCCAGAACTTCTTTTATTTAAAATGTTACATTAAGGCACTGATTTAAGATCTGTCCAATGTATAAACTAACCATAATCTCCTAAGAGTTTGGCTTATTCCTGGTTTAAAATAAATAGAAACATCCATCATAATTTATAATGGAAATACCAGGGTAGTTGAGAGGCATTTAATGCACCTTATTAAAAATGAATAAACCCAAACTGACATTTTTGAAACTTGTGTATTCAGCTGTTGAGCAAATAGTGAACATTTACTACATATAAGAAAAATTATTCTGGATGCTGGGTGTTCAAGATTCAGTGATGACTAAGGTGTACATATTATTTTCTGCCATTAATTAGCATTCAGTTGGGTGGAGGAGAGAAGAGTTAAGCAGAAAACTGCCATATCAGGGGATATGAGTAATGAAATACAAGGGTATTGAGTTTCAGGGCCACAGACAGGAGTATCGTGGTCAACTGAAGAGATAATTAAGGCTTCCTAGAGGTAGTATCCGGGGAAGGCGATGGCACCCCACCCCAGACTTTTGCTGGAAAATCCCATGGACGGAGGACCTGGTAGGCTCCAGTCCATGGGGTCGCTAGAGTGGACACGACTGAGCGACTCACTTTCATTTTCACTTCCATGCATGGGGAAGGAAATGGCAACCCACTCCACTGTTCTTGCCTGGAGAATCCCAGGGACGGGGGAGCCTGGTGGGCTTCCTTCTATGGGGTCGCACAGAGTCGGACACGACTGAAGCGACTTAGCAGTAGCAGTAGCAGAGGTAGTATCTTCTGGCCGGAGGTCTAAAATGTCAGCATAAGTTAACTAGACAAACAGATATGGAAAGCATTCGAGGCAAAAGGAACAGTGTGTCCGGACTCTATGGCACATTTATGAGAAGAAAGCAAATGTATTTTGGTTGTACTCTATGGGTCGTCTGTAGACTGGATGTTTCTGTCCTGGGAAAATCCATATATTGAATCCCTAATGCCCAGTGTGACAGTGTTTGGAGGCGGTCCCTTTGGGAGGTAGTTAAGTTTAGATGAAACCATAATGATGGAGCTTCCATGATGGAATTAGGACCCTTAGAAGAAGATGATGAAACCAGAGTGAGCTCCCTCTTTATGACATTTGCGGAGACAGCAAGAAGGTAGCAGCCTTCAGGCCAGGAAGAGGGTTCTCACCAGAGCCTGGCCATGCTGGCACACTCATCTTGGATTTCTAGCCTCCAGAACTTTGAGAAATGAATGCTTGTTGTTTAAGTCACCTAGTCTATAGTATTTGTTACAGTAATCTGAGCTGGCTGAGACAGGTACAATGAGAAAAAAAAAAAAGTCAGGGAGGTAAGACTGGCATCACCAATGCAATGAACATGAACTTGGGCAAACTCCAAGAGATGGCAAAGGACAGGGAGGCCTGGCGTGTTGGAGTTCATGGGGTTGCAAAGAGTCGGACACAACTGGGCGACTGAACAGCAACAACAAAGGCTGGAGTCATGACCAGGAACCAAAGCATGAAATTCCTTGTAAGTTCTGTCAGTCTAGTCTTCATGCAAACAGACCAGGAAGACTGTTGTGGGCTATGAGAGCTCACTTTCTCACACAGCCTGCTAGGTAGGCTTCATTCCTGCTATAACAGCAGCTCTGCCTGGGAACGGTGACTCAGCTTTGCACTCCGGATTCCTCATTCCAGTAACCGAGATTCTGCCTTGATCTGAGCATGGCCAATCCTGCACCTGTTTCACTTATAGCATCCAGGCTTCCATCCTCAGCGTTTCAGTCCCAACTAAGCACAAGCTCCAAGCGTCTGCAGTCTCCTCTCAGACGAGGGCTCTACCTTTCTCTTTTGGACCTAATAGAACTGGAGTCCTGTTCCTGAACCTGGGGTCCCCCTGGAGCTTCTCAGCTCCATCTCATCATTGCCTCAGCAAGGGTCTCCATGTATCATCATCTCATCTCCTGACATTGCCTTCCCGCTGCCTGTTGACATCTATTGGGCAGCCCAGGCGCTAATCATGTCCACACTCAGGCTTTGTTTCATGCCTCCATCCACCCCTTGCCTGCTGTTTGCTCCAGCACCTGAAGTTGACTTCAACTCCATAGGCTTCTGGATGTCATTGCTATTCTGTGTTCACTGCATCTAATCTGGCTTGACCATGGTGTTTCAGATTAGATATTTCTGTAACCATTATGAATTTCCACAAGGATAGCTAGACTCACTGAAACAATAGTGACCAAATACCTAACAGGCGAGAAAGAACACTAAAATAGTGTAGGTTAAGTAATTCATAATGTTTGCAAATTAAGGAGGAATGGATTTCAGTATGGTCTGGCAGAGAGGTAAAGTTGGATTAGTTATTTCATTTATTTACTCAGTAGAATTTTAGAGGATGATTGCTTTATGACAGATTTGGGTTCTCAGATTTTGGCTGCAAACAAAGATACAGAGAGATTCTAGTCTAGGGGAGAAGGAAAATCTAAGATTTAAATTGTCCTCTAGGTAGACTAAGTGTGTTTTAGTGTGGTAGGCACAAAATGTGTATCAGCAGAAACTGATTCTTGAGAAGCAATCATTTAAACATGGTCCACAAGTGACTTTATGATTTGGGGGAATCCAGACACCTGTAAGATCCCATTCAGTTCTGAAAACCTGTGTTGGGCTGGGTTCTTTTTTGCCAGGAATCCAAAGGCAGAAGGTAGCAAGTGGATAGAAAATACTCCCAGAAGAATTGTTCAAGTTGTTTGCTTAGAAATATGATGCCACAGGTAGAACCAAAAAAGAACAGCAAGGGAGAGGGAGATGGATACGACAGGAGTGTTTCTACTTTATCTGATGTTATGTTTAGTGACATCTCATCCCTCATGGGAACTCTTTACTGAACATTTTCTTCCCTTATATATGGAGTGGAAATATTATTCAATGATTGTCAGCAGTGAGAAATGCATGGAGAGATAAAGAAAGGAGTTTGCCTCTCAGTGACAGTATATAAGGACCTACTCCTTTTATCAGAGAATCTGTACTCCGAAGAACAGATCCCGTAATGCCTATTTATCATCTGCACAGGAAGCCTAGCCAGCTCTACTGCCGGCTTATAGACACGTGGGCCCCTCTCCTGAAGAAGAGTGTACTAGCCTTCCTTTCCTCCCAGGCCACCGGCATGTTAATCCAAAGAGAGAGGACAAGAAGCCTCGGGAGCTGCCAAAACGGTGCAGTGGGAACGTTAGGAGCCAAACTGAAAGAGATCCATTCTCTTTTAGAACATCAGTTGACTTTGTATCAGGCCAGTCTGTCTCTTCTCAATGCCCTTTTAGATCAACCCCCTTTCTTCTCATTTGAATCTAAGACAAATATTTTACCGGTTTATAAAAACAATCTTATCTCCAAGTACTAAGACAGCTGGTAGTTTATACTTTTTTGTCTGTCAGTATATTCTAAATCATATATATTCAACAAGTAGTTCTATTAAAGAAATACATTTTTCTGAATTTGATAGCGGTGTGAAAGTGTGGATTAATGTAACCCTTTTATAGAGCAATTTTAAGACATTCTTAACTATTCTAATGTAGATATTCCTTGTTATTACAATTCTCTTTCAAGAACATATTCTAAAGAATACTGCTCAGGAATGTGCAAAGATATACATAGAAGAATGTCCATGGAGGTATTTATAAAGCAAAACTGGAAATAGCCTAAATGTCTATCAATAGTCAGTTTATTAAATATATGATAGCTTTTTTATACAGTCAAATAACTATTAAACGAAAATGGTAGCTCTAATAACTGTTAAAAGAAATGGTATGCAGAAATGGAGAGATCAACAAGTTGTTTTATTAAATGAAATAGCATGGTATAGAAGGGAACTTTGGGGATTCTGTTTTCTTTGTTTCTTGATACCTGTCCAACTGGTTACATAGGAGCATTCAGCTTATTAAAAAAATCAAAGAGTTATAAACTTAAAATGCATGCACTTTTTTCTGTATGCACATTATACCTCAGGAAAAATATTAAAACAATGTACAAGATATCATGTAATATCATTCATAGTTTCAAAACAGTAAACATTTATATCAAATGCTTTGATAAATTCTAGGGTACACAGCCATTATAAACAAAGATGATCTCTGGACTGGAGAAAGGAAGTCAGGACATACAGACTTTTGGTTTTGTATCTTTTGTACTTTTTTGATTTCTGATAAGATAAAAAAGTAGTTAAAATTATTTTAAATATACAGAATGAAGTAAGTCAGAAAGAGAAAAACAAGTGTTGTATATTAACACATATATGTATCAAATCTAGAAAGATGGTACTGATGAAATTACTTGCAAGGCAGCAGTGGAGAAGCAGACATATAGAACGGACTTGTGGGCACAGTGGAAGAAGCAGAGGGTGGAAAAAACGGAGAGAAAAGGATAGAAAGCATATACATTAACGTATGTAAAATAGATTAGCAGTGGAAACTTGCTGTATGACACAAGGAACTCAAGTCAGGTGTTCTGTGACAGCCTAGAGGAGTGGGAAGGGGTGGGGGATGGGAGGGAGGCTCAAGACAGAGGGGACAAGTGTATACCCATGGCTGCTTCAGCAATTATCCTCCAATTATTTTTTTGTAAATTACTGATACAGATTTGTGGGGAAATTATAATAAATCTGCATCTTCATCACTGGAAATCAACTCTCAAGCCCTGTGGTGGTTTTCCCCTGCCAGGTCTAGATTCTCCAGTTCCAGAATTCGTCACAATGTATCTGCAGTGCTCTACTCTTTTTCTTGGTCTACCAGGCTCTCTCCACATCTTTCAAGGCCTCCATTCCAAATCTAAGTGGGTGAGCATCTGTTCAACAGCTGCTGCGTCCGAATTGAGAAAGGACCACATTGCAAACAACAGGCCAGGGCAAGAAACATTCTGAGTGGAAAATGGCTTGGCAGAGTCCAACGCTCTGGGACCCATCTGAGAGGAAAAATCATTAATCTAACCGAGCTTAGGGTGGAGGAATGGAAGCTATGGTTTCTGGAGGAAGTGGGTTGAACTAAGGGCTGGTTTATTTGACAGAGACAATGAGGAATCACTTGTCTGTGCTAAATGGAGACAAGATTATCCATAATTGATGCATGATATTCAGCTGCCTTCTTTGTTCTGGGGCAGAGGAGCATACAGAGATGAGGTCACAGAGCCTCCCGATCCCAAAGGCTGTGCCAAGTAAGGGGTTGAAATTCCCATCCTGGGTTGAGAAATAACAGAGTTGCATACAGAGGGTTGTTTATTTTTAGGTTTTGTAGGTATCCCTAAGAGGAGCTTCACTGATGGATTGGCTGGGAAAGAACCTTTCTCTAATGCAGGAGACTCAGGTTTGATCCCTGGGGCAGAAAAATCTGCTGGAGAAGGAAATGGCAACCCGCTTGAGTATTCTTGCTTGGAGAATCCCATGGACAGACGAGCCTGGCAGGCTACAGTCCATGGGGTCACAAATAATCACACACGACTGAGCAGAGCAAAGCAAGTATCTCGAAAATTACATCAACTAAATATCAAAGATTCCATCCACTCTAGCATAGTGCTTAAGGGCGAAGGGTTTGGAATCAGGCTGATCCAAGCTTACATACTGATTTTAAAACTAAGTGACAGTGTGACCTTGAAAGTAAAACTCGTTCAGTCATGTCCGACTCTTTCTCCAGGGTATCAAAGCCATTCCTTTCTCCAGGGGATCTTCCCAACCCAGGGATCAAACACAGGTCTCTCACATTGCAGGTGGATTCTTAACCATCTGAGCCACCAGGGAGGCCCAAGAATACTGGAGTGAATAGCCTATCCCTTCTCCAGTGCATCTTCCCACTGCAGGAATTGAACCGGGTTCTGCTACATCACAGGTAGATTCTTTACCAGCTGAGCTACCAGGGAAGCCCTTAAATGAGTGTATAAATTTCAGTGTCTTCATCAATAAAGGGAGGATAATAATATTTATCTTATGAAGTTATTTTCCGTGGTTATTAACACATTATTGACTGGGGTAATTTTTCAGAAACTAATGCCTGTGGTCAGTGATTAGTTATGTAAGTGAATATTGAAACACTCCAGTCAATAATGTTCAGGTAACAAAAGACATACAATACATCTCTGGTCATTAGGTTGTTAACGTTGGTAAGAGACATTTATAGAGTGCTGATCATGTGCTGTAGTACCTATGCAGTAGTCACAATTATAATAATGTTTTATGAGAGAAAATGGAAAAAATAAGGATATGGTTAGAATGGCAAAAAAATAGGATTCAGATGCGTGTCTGTCTGTTGCAGAACTCAGCTTACCTTGAACCCTACATTGTAGAACCTTGTAGTTTAATCCTATCAAAACAACAGTGCACTGCCAGGATCTCTTGAAAGTACAAATGCTCAATGCATGCTCCCAGTATTCTCTCAGAACTATGAAATTAACCCACCTTTAATCTCACTCGGGATCTTAAATGGCTCAAAACATCAATAAAAATTCTCAGGGACCAAAAACATTAAGATTAGTTCTCAGTTCACTCTCACATTATTACAATGTCACCATGCTATTAATTGGTGACTCTGACCCATCGGTTAAAGTTTATCACTGCTGCTAGAAGGTTCTCTGCAGGGCAGGCGTATCAGTATCACCTGAGAGCTGTCAGAAAAGCAAATGATGGCCCTGCCTCTGACCTGCTAGATTAGAATCTAATTGAAAGCTGGGTGCTCAGTTCAGTTTAGTCACTCAGTCGTGTCCAGCTCTTTGTGACCCTATAGACTTCAGGACGCCAGGCTTCTCTGTCCATCACCAATAGCTCTAGCCTGTTCAAACTCATGTCCATTGAGTTGGTGATGCCATTCAACCATCTCATCTTCTGTGGTACCCTTCTCCTCCTGCCTTCAATCTTTACCAGCATCAGTGTCTTTTCCAATGAATCAGTTCTTTGCATCAGGTGGCCAAAGTACTGTAGCTTTAGCTGCAGCATCAATCCTTCCAGTGAATATTCAGGACTGATTTCCTTTAAGATGGACTGGTTGGATCTCCTTGAGTCCAAGGGTCTTCTCCAACACCACAGTTCAAAATCATCAATTCTTCAGTGCTCTGCCTTCTTATGGTCCAACTCTCACATCCATATATGACTACTGGAAAACCATAGCTTTGACTACATGGACCTTTGTTGGCAAAATAATGTCTCTGCTTTTTAATATGCTATCTAGGTTAGTCATAGCTTTATTCCAAGGAGCAAGCATCTTTTAATTTCATGGCTGCAGTCACCATCTGCAGTGATCTTTGGAGCCCAAGAAAATAAAATCTGTCACTGTTTCCATTGTTTCCTCATCTATTTGCCATGAAGTGACAGGCCGGATGCCATGATCTTCATTTTTTGAATGTTGAGCTTTAAGCCAGCTTTTTCAATCTCCTCTTTCACTTTTATCAAGAGACTCTTTAGTTCCTCTTCACTTTCTGCTGTAAGGGTGGTGTCATCTGCGGTATTATATCTGAGGTTATTAATATTTCTCTTGACAAGCTTGATTCCAGCTTGTGCTTCATCCAGCTCAGCATTTCACATGTTATACTCTGCTGCTGCTGCTGCTGCTGCTTTGCTTCAGTTGTGTGCGACTCTGTGCCTACCAGGCTTCTCTATCCATGGGATTCTCCAGGCAAGAATACTGGAGTGGGTTGCCATTTCCTTCTCTGTATGTAAGTTAAATAAGCAACGTGGCAATATACAGCCTTGACATACTCCTTTTCCGATTTGGAACCAACCCATTGTTCCATGTCCAGTTGTAACTGTTGCTTCTTGACCTGCATGCAGATTTCTCTGGAAGCAGGTAAGGTAGTCTGGTGTTCCCATCTCTTTAAGAATTTTCCACAATTTGTTGTGATCCAGAGTCAAAGGCTTTAGCACTATCAATGAAACAGAAGTAGGTGTTTTTCTGGAATTCTCTTGCTTTTTCTGTGATCCAACGGATGTTGGCAATTTGATCTCTGGTTCATCTGCTTTTTCTAAATCCAGTTTAACACCTGAAGTTCTTGGTTCATGTACTGTTGCTGACTTGGAGAATTTTCAGCATTACTTTGCTAGTGCGTGAGATGAGTGCAGTTCTCTGGTAGTTTGAACATTCTTTGGCATTGCCTTTCTATGGGATTGGAATGAAAACTGACCTTTCCTAGTCCTGTGGCCACTGCTGAGTGCAACACTTTAACAGCATCATCTTTTAGGATTTGAAATAGTTCAGCTGGAATTCCATCACCTCCACTAGCTTTGTTCATAATGAAGTTTCCTAAGGCCCATTTGATCTCACACTGCTGGATGTCTGGCTCTAGGTGAGTGTTCACACTATTGTGGTTATCTGGGTCATTAAAATCTTTTTTGTATAGTTCTTCTTTGTATTCTTGCCACCTCCTCTTAATATTTTCTGCTTCTGTTAGGTCCATACCATTTCTGTCCTTTATCGAGCCCATCTTTGCATGAAATGTTCCCTTAGTATCTCTAATTTTCTTGAAGAGATCTCTAGTCTTTCCTATTCTATTGTTTTCCTTTATTTCTTTGCATTGATCACTTAGGAAGGCTTTCTTATCTCTCCTTGCTATTCTTTGGAACTCTGCATTCAGATGGATATGTATTTCCTTTTCTCCTTTGCCTTTCCTTTAGGAGGGTATTTTAATAAGCTCTCCAGGTGATTCACATGCATGCTAAATTCTAAAAACACTGGGCCTAGAATAAGAGCAAGTCAGTAGCTATAAGGGAAGGAAGCGAGGCACAGTTTGTATCCACATTACTGGTTCATTTCTCCAGGTTATCTCATCTTTAAATTATTTCTCCATTATATGCCGTTTGGAGAGGGGTGGGCGGGGGAAGATGGTGTAGACCAGAGGAGGAGGAATTAAATTTAGCTGCTTCCTAAAAGTTTGAGGGATTTTTCTAACACCAATAAGGCTCAGATAACCTGAAAAGATTTTCTCTTATATTTTCTTTTGTTTTAAAACTTTCTGGAAGAATTCTAGCTTCCATGATAGCTCAGTTGGTAAAGAATCCACTTTCAGTGCAGGAGACCCCAGTTTGATTCCTGGGTTGGGAAGATCTGCTAGAGAAGGGATTCTGTCGAGATAATTGTGTTCTCTGGACCCGGGGTCAGGAATCTGAGTTCTAGTTATTCTTTCCATTCTCCATCTCTTTCATCATCTCAGATCCTTCCCTCTCTGCTCGTTACCTCCTTCCCTGCCTCTTTTTATAGAGACTTTAAACAATGCAAACTTATTACAGTTTTGGGAGTTGCAAGTCTGAAACAGTTCTCACTGGGCTAAAATCAAGATGATGTTAGGGCTACCTTTCTTTGTAGAAACTCTAGGGGGAAACTTGTTTTATTTTTTCCCTAGCTTTTAGAGGCTGCCTGCATTCCTCAGCTCATGGCCCCTTCCTCCATCTTCAAAGCCAGCGGTATAACATCTTTAAATCTTCCTCTGATTCTTAACTTTTCCACTTCACACTTTCCCTTTTTTTTTTTTAAATTGGAGAATAATGGCTTTACAATGTTGTGTTAATTTCTGCTGTACAATGAAGTGAATCAGCTATATATATACACATATTGCTTCCCCGTTGAACCTCCTTCCCTACCCCCAAGCCACTCCACAGAGCTTCCTGTGCCTTACAGCAGTGCCCACCAGCGACCTGTGTTAGCCCTGCTAGTGTGTGGATGTCAAACCCAATCTCACAGTCCGCCCGCTCTCCCTTTCCCCTCTTGTGTCTGCATGTCCATTCTCTACAACTATTCTCTACATCTGTGTTTCCTACCTTGGGAACAGGGTCATCTGTACCATTTTTCTAGATTCCATATATATGGATTAATATATAATATTTGATTTTCTCTTTCTGACCTACTTCATTCTTCCCTATAAGTAGCTGGTCTGTTTGGGGAATTAATTGTGAATAAAGTAGAAGACACCCCTAACGTCACAGAGAATACAGGCTTCTGAAGGGATATGAGAAATAAATGAGCAAATGCAAGGCAGTGTGATCCATGGAATGACCAGGGACAGTCTTCCCAGAGGAAGAGTTGGCTAGGATGAGATTTGTTTAGGCAAGAACTTTGGAGTAAGGGAAGGGCTGATGGGACTATGGCCAAAGCGACTTAAAGAAGGGTGAACATGCAAAATTTTTTAAAAAGGCCTCTTGGCTTGAGAAGAGAAGAAAAGGAGGGGAGAGGCGATAATCAGGCTCAAGAAATCACTGGCAGCTAGAAGTGTGGGGACCCTAAGTGGTCAAGAAGGCAGTCCCGCTCCCAGAGATAAGACTGGCTTGAGAATAAGGGATGATACTGTCTACTCTCACCTCCATTTCAATCTAGGATTCATCAGGGGAACTCACAGTTTCTGATCTAAAAGAATTCTCATTAACAGGAAAAAATGTACCTGTAAGAAATTCAGTAAATTTGAAACTCGGATTTCATACAGAAGCACTTCATGGCTTGTCTTTTCCCAAGCCTGGGGTCCACAAGGCAGTCTTGCTTTGTGGTTACAGAACTTTGGAGTTAGCCAGACAGAGATACAGCATCAAATTTCCATACTGCCTCTTACTGCCTTTGTGTCCGTGTGCAAGGTGATTAAAGTTATCAGACTTGAACTTTACATCTTCTTGTCCGTATAATACAAATAACAAAGCCTACCTCCGCCAGTGCTGCAAAGATTAAAGGAGATAATCTTGGCACAGGGTTGGGTACATAGTAAGCCCTCAAGGGTTCTAATTAAAACATTCCCTGTCCTTTTATTCACTTGAGTGATCAGCAAGCACTTTGCCCCTATTCTATAAGAGAGTAAGAGGATCTCTTTTCTTTGCTCCAGGGGATTTGGATAGAATAAATGTAATGTTTAATGGGAATTTTAGAGATGAGAACTATTGGATGGAGGAATACATTAATAGCATGGCAACATTTGAGTTGAATCTTGAAGGATATACTGAAAAGGAAAAGGAAATAAGTATAAAATGTATTCTGAAAATGACTACAGCTTATTGAGTGCTTACCAAGTTCTGGGCATTGTTGTGGGTACAATTCTTATATTGACTTATTTTCTCCTCACAAAAGTTTCAGGAAATGAATACCATCAATTGTTCCCATTTTATGAAGCAAGACACAGGAGCAGAAGTCAAGTATTATTTGCCCAAGGTTATATAACTATTAGGCTTCCCTGGTGGCTCAGATGTTAAGAATTCACCTGTAATGCAGGAGACCTGGGGTCAATCCCTGGGTTGGGAAGATCCCCTGGAGAAGGGAATGGCTACCCACTCCGGTAAACTTGCCTGAAGAATCCCATGGACAGAGGAGCCTTGTGGGCTACAGACCATGGGGCTGCAAAGAATCGGACACAACTGAGCTAATATACAACTATTAAGACACAACGCCAAGGTTTGGTTCTAAGTAGCCAGCCACAGAGGCTTTTAGTCATTAGACTCATTTATATTCTACTTAATTATACCTCCATTTTATTTCAAATTAATTTTAAAAAGTAAATAGATGGGCTTGGCTGGAGGATAAGGTGTTTGAAGGGGATTATTTGGAGAAATCACCACAAAGAAGGGGATTAAAGTCTCTCTTGGGGTGCACAGGTGAGGAGCAAAGATTTCTGAGAAGAAATATTTAGAAATAATAATTCCATGTGGTAGAAATAAAGCCCTCTGTTGCCCTTATTTCATTGCCTCACATTTATATGAACCAAAATATATTCTGCTCACACAAACCACTTCAGCATCTTTTGTTTTTAATCTTCCCAACATAGGAGAACAAATTTAACAATGAGATTCTGTTTCTGTTCTCTTCTGTACATGTGGAATAATTAAATTTGCATCCCACTTCAGTGTTGGATCTGCTATTTGAAGGCAAATGTATCAATTGGATACATGCCCCATGATTTCTTGTCTGTAAATAAGGCATTTGGAGGAGGGGGACAAAAAGGCAGCTTCTTTCTCCCAAGCAATAATCACAGTAAAATCTTCACTTAGCAACAGCTTGTTTGAGGCTGGATTAATTCCCATCTGAGAAAGGCCAAACGGAAGGGAGGAACCTGGAGAAAAGCAGTGTGTAATTATGCAAAATCCCGGAGGACTCTGACAAGAAAAGTTTGCGAGGGACTTCATCTGGCAGATCCCTGAAAAGGACCTTAGTCGGGAAGCCTGGGGGACCTCTTTCAGTCTCTGGTTTATTTCCGAGGTCCTTTTTCTATGTCGAACCCAAAGACTTGGCCTGACTCATTGAATATACAAATGATGCGAATGCAATTAATAAATGCATGGATTTGGGAGTGAGGAGATAAACTTAAATTTCAGTCCTGGCACTGGGTATCTATAAGGCCTTGAGCAAATTTCTTGCATCTCAGAAATGCTTCCCTTGAGAGCTCAGTTGGTAAAGAATCCGCCTGCAATGCAGGAGACCCTGGTTCAATTCCTAGGTCAGGAAGATCCCCTGGAGAAGGGATAGGCTACCCACTCCAACATGGGGTCGCAAAGAGTCAGACACAACTGGGCAACTTTCACTTTCTTTCACTGCATTTTCAAAAAAAGGAAAAAATGTAGGATATTTATTTCTACTTCTTAAGAAAGGTACATTTTTTTTTAAAGAATAACATGCTAAAGCTCCTGATACATATTACTCAAATAATGTTTTGCTAAATTCTCTTTCCTTTCAGTGTTACTCTAAAATGTACCATCATTTTGTTTAAATAAATTCTATTTTGGGATGTTGGGAGAGAAATAGATGTAGAAGGGTGAGCAACTTATCTAAATGGCAGTAGTCTAGGGCATTAATGGGGCCAGCAAATTTGGAAAACTCAGCATTGGCCACAGGACTGGAAAAGGTCAGTTTTCATTCCAATTCCAAAGACAGGCAATGCCAAAGAATGCTCAAACTACTGCACAATTGAACTCATCTCACACGCTAGGAAAGTAATGCTCAAAATTCTCCAAGCCAGGCTTCAGCAATATGTGAACCGTGAACTTCCTGATGTTCAAGCTGGTTTTAGGAAAGGCAGAGGAACCAGAGATCAAATTGCCAACCTCCGCTGGATCATGGAAAAAGCAAGAGAGTTCCAGAAAAGCATCTATTTCTGCTTTATTGACTATGCCAAAGCCTTTGACTGTGTGGATCACAATAAACTGTGGAAAATTCTGAAAGAGATGGGAATACCAGACCATCTGATCTGCCTCTTGAGAAATTTGTATGCAGGTCAGTAAGCAACAGTTAGAACTGGACATGGAACAACAGACCGATTCCAAATAGGAAAAGGAGTTCATCAAGCCTGTATATTGTCACCATGTTTATTTAACTTATATGCAGAGTACATCATGAGAAACACTGGACTGGAAGAAACACAAGCTGGAATCAAGATTGCCGGGAGAAATATCAATAACCTCAGATATGCAGATGACATCACCCGTATGGCAGAAAGTGAAGAGGAATTAAAAGCCTCTTGATGAAAGTGAAAGTGGAGAGTGAAAAAGTCGGCTTAAAGCTCAGCATTCAGAAAACAAAGATCATGGCATCTGGTCCCATCACTTCATGAGAAATAGATGGGGAAACAGTGGAAACAGTGTCAGACTTTATTTTTCTTGGCTCCAAAATCACTGCAGATGGTGACTGCAGCCATGAAATTAAAAGACGCTTGCTCCTTGAAAGGAAGGTTATGACCAACCTAGATAGCATATTCAAAAGCAGAGACATCACTTTGCCAACAAAGGTTCGCCTAGTCAAGGCTATGGTTTTTCCTGTGGTCATGTATGGATGTGAGAGCTGGACTGTGAAGAAGGCTGAGCGCCGAAGAATTAATGCTTTTGAACTGTGGTGTTGGAGAAGACTCTTGAGAGTCCCCTGGACTTCAAGGAGATCCAATCAGTCCATTCTGAAGGAGATCAGCCCTGGGATTTCTTTGGAAGGAATGATGCTAAAGCTAAAACTCCAGTACTTTGGCCACCTCATGCGGAAGAGTTGACTCATTGGAAAAGACTCTGATGCTGGGAGGGATTGAGGGCAAGAGGAGAAGGGGACAACAGAGGATGAGATGGCTGGATGGCATCACTGACTCGATGGACGTGAGTCTCAGTGAACTCCAGGAGTTGGTGATGGACAGGGAGGCCTGGTGTCCTGCGATTCATGGGGTCGCAAAGAGTCGGACACGACTGAGCGACTGATCTGATCTGATCTGATTAATAACAAAAGCAAAATTCTCACCTGGTAATTGCCTTCATTTTCATACTCAGCTTCCCTTTTCTGCCCCAATTAATGTTGTTACAGAAAACTGAATGAATAAACGTTTCTTTAACTATTTTTATTTTCCACCACCTGGTAATCCACATGAGAACAGAAACTGTGACTGATTTGCTAATGCCTTTATCACTGTTCTTTCTCCCAGTACCTGGAATATATTGATATATAGCATGAATAAGTGAATTATATATATGTATATACACACACATATGTTTTTCCTTAATGGCCTTTCTTTCTGAAAGAATATAGGATGAGAACAGTAAAGAATGTTTGGCTGATTAGGATAAAGTAAGAAACAATTCTTATTTGGTTAACCAAATAGAAGCTTGAACCTGCCACTCCTCATCCCAAATTCTAGAGATAACAATTTGTTTCTAAGTGAAAATGGAGTGCTTTTTTTTTTTAATGACTCCCAATACAGCACTACATTAAACACTAGCCACATCATCAAAATGCAGAAATAGTAGCATTTTTCATAACTGAAAAGTGAATTGTTTTGTAAACACCATCTTCTTTGTCTTCCCTTTCCTCCACTGATTGTGGTGTGGAGAATGGATCAAACAGATCCAGAAGTGGAAGCAGGGGGATCCTTAGGTAGCAAATGTGCAGGGGATTTATAATGGCAACCTTGATGAGGATGGAAGCAGAGCAAATAGAATATCAATTTGAGATATATTTTGAACAGACCTGAAAGAACCAGAAGAGCTTCAGAGGCAGAGAAGGAGAAAAAGCAATGGTTTAAGATTGCCTCCTATGGTGTTTGATCTGAGCTAACGAATGGTTGTTGAATCTATTTACTGAGAAAATGGATTTTGGTGGCAAGGACAGAAAATGGATTTTGGTGGGGAGACATTTTTCTTTTATTTTGGGGGGTGGAGGTAGGGGGCTGATGAAATATGCCTGTCACTTTTGTTTAATTTTTCCACCTGAAGATAATGTTTGTGATGCCTATCACATCAAAAAGAAATTTCTATTTGGCAGTTAGCATTATGAATATAGAATTCAAAGGCAAGCCCTGGATTGTCAATGAATTTGATTCATTGAATTCTTCCATTTAAAGGTGGTGTTTTAAGCCATGGTATTGGATGAATCTACACTTAGGAAATTTTATCTTCCTCTCTTAAGTGAGGACCAGTCTCAACCAGGTCCCATGGGTGGTATTCAGATTCCAAAACTGGATTCATATCTTGCAATAAAAAATACTATGCATCCTAAACTTATGACTTCAAGGGAAAATATTGGGAGAAGTTAAAGGTTTTAAGACAATGTTCCTAGAACTAAACTTAGAAATGGTTTAAAAGTTTTTGGAATATCCGAAGGCAATGGCACCCCACTCCAGTCCTCTTGCCTGCAAAATCCCATGGATGGGAGCCTGGTAGGCTCCAGTCCATGGAGTCACTAAGAGTCTGACACAACTGAGCGACTTCACTTTCACTTTTCACTTTCATGCATTGGAGAAGGAAGTGGCAGCCCACTCCAGTGTTCTTGCCTGGAGAATCCCAGGGACGAGGGACCCTGATGGGCTGCCGTCTATGGGGTCGCACAGAGTCAAACACGACTGAAGCGACTTAGCAGCAGCAGCAGTAGCAGGTGGCTCCCTCAGAGAAGGCAATGGCATCCCACTCCAGTCCTCTTGAGTGGCAAATCCCATGGATGGAGGAACCTGGTAGGCTGCAGTCCATGGGGTCGTGAAGAATCAGACACGACTGAGTGACTTCACTTTCACTGTTCACTTTCATGCATTGCAGAAGGAAATGGCAACCCACTCCAGTATTCTTGCCTGGAGAATCCCAGGGACAGCGGAGCCTGGTGGGCTGCTGTCTATGGGGTCGCACAGAACTGGATATGACTGAAGCGACTTAGTAGTAGTAGTATGTTTATAGAATCATATAAGTTTACGGTTATACAATAGTTAAACTCTTAGACTATTATCTTTTTGAAGAAGAATAAATTTGAAGAATAACCATACAAAATCCCTGGTAAGTTATTAAAAATCAATATTTACACACTTCCTTAGATTGGGGAAGCATTTTTGATTGCATTTACTTTTATTTTTTGGGTCATAAAGAATTAGCATGAGTTTTTCTCATGATAATTCTGTAGATATTTGAAGATAGTGATATTATTAGTATCTCTTTCTCCCACAAAGATTTATAGCCCTGGGCTTTTTTTAAAGCCTTTTTCTCTAGTCTTAATCATTTTTGTCTCTTCATATTCCCTTCATCTCCTTGCTAAATGAGCTACCACTTTCATAGGTAGCCCTCAAAAGTATCTGGATTTCAAGATATGTTATAACATTAAGATATTTCTAATGGTTAACAGATGAGACATTTGCTTGAAAGAGACATTTGGAGGTACTGGCTTCCCTGGTGGTTTAGAGGGTAAAGCATCTGCCTGCAATGCAGGAGACCAGGTTCGATCCCTGTGTCGGGAAGATCCCCTGGAGAAGAAAATGGCAACCCACTCCAGTACACTTGCCTGGAAAATCCCATGGACAGAGGAGCCTCATAGGCTGCAGTCCATGGGGTCACAGAGAGTCGGACAGGACTGAGCGATGACATGTGTGATGGTAAAGGGAAGTTGAAGTTTACAGACATAAGTCAATTGTTTCTAGGCTCTCTTTGAACAATAATAGGTACATGGGACGATTCATTTCCCCTATTATAGGGATTAATTGTGCTGCTAAAATTTTGTCCTCAGCTCATAGGGATTTGTCATAATTTTAACTCTCCTGGCCACATTTCTTTGTCTTCATTTCCCTATGGGAAGGAGCAATTCTTTCTAAAATGAAGAACTACATTTTACAGGTAGGCAGAAACACTGATTAAAACAAGTGCTTATAAACGGGCCTTTCCTTTCTCCCTTGCCTTTTCTTCCTTGTTGTGGGCAACTCAGCTGGGCGATATAGGACTGAGCACTGTCCTGGTTTTCTGTTTTGACTTTGAGTGCATGAGAGAGGCAGACCTGCATGTCTCATCCATACATCTGGCCGGGTAACAGACTAGGTGACTCCTCTCCCAAACTTGCTTTGTTTGCTCTCCTTTTGCAGGCATATCTGAATACATGGATTCCAATACAGATATTTAAAATAGGAGGGAGGTTGGAGGTCTGCCTTAACTTCACATCTAAGTCATGTTCTTTTACTCCCCTGTTTGCCAGAGCCCTACAGAAAGAAGTTCAGGTATTCACACAGTGATTTATAAACAAGTGGTTTGCTTCCTATTTAGTTAATAGTCTTTCAGTATCTGTAGCATTGGTTAAAACTGCCAAAGACAGACTGGTGAGCAGTACTCCAGTTTCCCCAACAAGCATGAAGCATTGTTTTCCATCTCCCACACGTGAATCTCATTGATGAAGCTTCTTGATTTACACAAATTCACATTGATTTCCTTTCTCTGTTTTCTTCATCATTTATGGCCCATAACCATAGTCTTAAGTGCTAAATTATTTTCTTCCTCAAATATAATAGTTATTGTTTTATGTTCACTAATTATAACATCCCTAAAGGTAGAACTAGTTATTATATTTGAATTTTTTTTTTTTTTTTTTTGTAATCCTGTGCATGTGAACATAAAGCTGACAATCTACTATAAAGTCTACAAAGACTTCTGGGCATTATTTTAAAGATCACCACTTGATATTAAGCTCACAATATTAAAAATTCAGCTTTTCTTCTTTTAATTGTAAATTTTATCTCCATGTGTCAAATCATATCTTCGTAAATGGAAGATATCAATAAAATGCCAGATGTGGGGAGTTTTGCCAGTGAACTGCATCAAAGTTAAGATGGGCTTGAAAGTGAAAGTCATTCAGTTGTGTCCAACTCTTTGCTGCCCCATTGACTATACAGTCCACAAAATTCTCCAGGCTAGAATACTGAAGTGGGTAGCCTTTTGCTTTTGCAGGGTATCTTCCCATCCCTGGGGCTGAATCCATGTCTCCCGCATTGCAGGTGGATTCTTTACCAGCTGAGCCACCTGGAAAGCCCAAGAACACTGGAGTGCGGAGCTTATCCCTTCCCCAGCCAATCTTCCCAACCCAGGAATCAAACCGCGTTCTTCTGCATTGTGGGCGGATTCTTTACCAGTTGAGCCACCAGGGAAGCCCAAGATGGGCTTAGCCCATTTAATTTGAAAAATTAGTCTGCTTCCAAAAATATAAAGAAGATTATTATTTTCTTGTTTTAATGCAAGCACAGCCATTTCCTCCAGCTCTGGCCCCTCGCCTGTCCCTTGTGTTTCTTAGTCCTTCGCTGACCTATTCTCCTCCCACATCTCTTGGGCTTTCTATCCCTGAGTTACATGACATGGAGATGCAAGCAAAATATTCCTAATTCACGAAATACAGTCCGTCAACACCTCTTTTATATTGCACAGAAATGAATCCGCTTTAGCTTAGAAAGTAGATATATCAATTTAAGTGGAAGATTTTTGACAGTTTAATTCAAATTAAGTCCACTTTGTTCAATTAGAGGGGATCTGAGAGGGGATGTAGGAGTATGGACTGGAGAGTGGGAGGTAAGCATGTTCTATTAGAAGAAATCAAATGTACTTTTTCACATTAAACTTATCTGTGGAGATTTTTAGTTAAAAAAAAAAAAAGTCATCACAACAAGCTGCTAATTTATGTTCGCTCAACAAATGGTGAATTACTCACTTCATTTTATATTGCTCTTTCTTTGCTTTTGGCTGGATCCTGACAGTCCTGAGAGATTACTGGGAGAGGGAGGAGGGCACGACTCTTTTCCTACTCTGGAGTTGGCCATGATTCATTTAATGAAGCTTTTGCTAAAAGGCTTGATCAATGCATAATGGCATTGACATTTTCTGAACCTACAGTGCTGGATTTGAAATGAGAAAGCCTGTGCAGTACAGTATTTTTGAGCATTTAAGATTTTTGGTCTTGAGAGTTCAACTATCTTAACATGTGGTCCTCAAATAGTGTTTGTCATAGCCTAACTTTTGAAGATGAATCTGACACACTAATCTCTGCAAAAAAAAAAAAATCCACAAACTCTAAACCAGCAATCAGAAATAAAAATGCTTACAAAACTTAGGAAAGTAAAATAAATCAGGCAAGCAGACTGCAGTAAGGCAATTGGGAGGGATAGGGCCTAGGTAGAAATGGAGAGCCTGTGTTTCGTCTAAAAGAAGAGATGAAAACAGAATTTACTTTTTGCTTATTGTTGTCATGGAGAAAGCGTAGCCATAGTTTTGTTGGATGTTCCATGTTTTCAAGGAAAAAAAACATATCCTGGATTATAATGTGAAGTCTTTGAAACTTTAAATGTCAGCTCAGGCCATATAAAACATATCTGGGACTGAATTTCACTTATGCATCTCCATTAGCTGCTACTGTTTTAGACCACGATATGGAGCTAGAATATATATACTCTGCTGACACTGCTTCTGTTTCCTATGCCATGGAAAAGCTGCTCATTGATCATAGACTTCTTCCCCTACACAGTCTAGAAATGAACTTAGAATTCTTCCCAATAGGCACTACCAGCAGCTTCTCCCAAACATTCATAGTGGGTATATAAGAAGAAGTCCCAGACAACAGAGACTTAGTTGTGTATTCAAAGAATTCCCCGTGTATGATAGATTTTAAAACTTGAATAAAAAGTTGGGTCAGACACTAAATTACAGTAATTATACCTCATTATTTGATTGTCTTGTTCAACTTATAAATCGTGTTCAAATATTTTCTAATTTGAGTCACTAACATTCTTATAAGGTAAGACAGAAATTGTGTCTATAGCAAAATGAAGAAAGCAAATGTTCAGAGAAGTTAAGTGAGTTGCCAGAGATCATACATCTAATAATTAGAGGCATATGGAATAGTAGCTCAGGTAGCTGGGAATCTTTACAATTATTTTAAAACTAGAGAAGAATTAAGAATAATTAAGCTCACCGTACAGAAGCAAAAAGAAGCAATGAAAGGGTCTACTGCAGGGATGGGTGGTGGTTAGTTAACTGGCATCAACCTTAATTACCAAGTGCAACTGGGGAAATAAATGCCTCTGCTCTCCCAGTAAACCTGTGCTATTTGAGTTGAGTGATCATACTTTATGGTGACCTTTCTCACTCTCTCTGTTGTCATTAACCAGAATTGCAGGAGAGAAAAGGAAACATTCAAATTAGAAAGATACCCAGAGACAGGCAGATCAGAGATTCAAAGAGCTCTTCTGTTTTTAGCCTGGTCAGCAATAGAGAAGCAATAGGAAAGGCAGGACTTCCATTGTTCCTTCTAATCTTTTTTTCCCACATGGGTAATTGCATTGCCTGTCCACCATGGTGACCATATCATTGTAAAATACTTCGCCTGGTTGCTCTCCATATGTGAGTGAATCATTTGATGGAGGTCTAACTGCCACTGATCCTTTCAGCAGAAAATGGTGATTAGGGTGATGCTCTAACCCTCATGCCCATCCCTCAAACACAAGGCTACTGTGATGATGATGGTGGTGGTGGTGGTGATGATTGGTTATATTTGTAATTCTTTCTACTGTGTATTTTTATTGAATTACAACATGTTTCATATATTGTTTTACATTGGATTGTCACAAAAACCTTCGCAGGTAAACAGAGCAGGTGGTACGAGAGGTAGAAAGATCAATGTTTGCAATCTTCACCAATTAAACGTCAAAATCAAATAAAAGCAATAGCAAAAGCTAACATTTGCAGTGTGGGAACTCTGGGAGGAAAATCTCAAAAAAAATACCGGTAGACACAATAGAATTGAACAACAATTTAATAGCTGTTAGAACCGTAAACACGTTCATTCCAGTTCAGTAATTCTTGAATTTTAGAGTTAATTCTTTTAGATTAATAATCCTTATGGTTACCAGAGGTTATTAGATTAAGACAAATCTGTTGCCTAAGCTGACTTTTAGGGATTGTGGTATTATTTGTGCACAGAACAAGGCATGAATAAAATGTTCAAAATACTTTTTTCTCAACCCTAATTTTATGACATTGCAGGAATGTGTTTATGTGTGTGGTGAGATTTTTTAGCTGTGCTCAGTCCTGAATTTCACCACATTCAGAAAAATGAAATTTGTTTGGCCCTGTTTCTAATTACTGTTCATACAGATGATTTTGCTGATGTGAAAATATTCTTGATTGCCTTCAACAATCCCATTTTCCCCCTAGATCTCTACTCATTTTGGTGTTACTCATGCCAAATCCCAACCATTTCATTAAAAACCTTTCTATTAAATACCTTGAACTTAAATCCAATATTCCTTTAATAAACTTATATGTAGAGTGCTTGTCATATTGGCCCACATCACAAATATTTAATGATTTTTTTTTTAGTTTGAAAATTATGTAACCTTTTTTATCTAAAGTGAAAAATGAAAGTGTTAGTTATTCAGTCATGTCAGACTCTGCAACACCATGGACTTAGCCCGTCAGGCTCCTGTGTCCATGGTATTCTCCAGCAAGAATACTGGAGTGGGTAGCCATTCCCTTCTTCCAGACCCAGGGGTTGAACCCAGTTCTCCTGCATTTCAGGCAGATTCTTTACCATCTGAGCCACCAGGGAAGCCCTTTTAATATAAAATTAACATCAAACTCTTTAAAATTTGTTCAGCTATTTATCCACCCTACCAGTTACACATCCATTCAAATGTTCAATCATGCTGTCAGTCAAAAATACTTCTTGAGTGCTAAATATGAGTCAGAACCTTGTGAATAAGACACAGTCCCTGCCTTGTGGGCGATTATTGTCAAGTACATAGATCTCAACTGAAATGGCCCGTGAGGATTTTCAAAAATTCGTACACCTGGATCTGATCCCAGAAATTCTTATTCAGATTGTTTAATGTAAGACTCGGTTATTTGAAATTTAAAACAAATCATATGATTTTGGTGTATTTACAAACCAAAATAAGAAATACTGGCTTATTAATCTCATATCAGGAATTTACAATTCCCATGTTTTCCATTATGATAGGTAAAATATGGAATGGCTTCAAGAATGTTCAAGGATCATAAACTAGGGGAAAAAAGTAAAAAACAGCTGATATTAACACAGACATTCTTCTTCTGTCTACATTGATGTTTTCATACTACTTGCTCTATCAGAACACTTTCTCTCTTGCCAGAAAATCAAACCAAAACCTCATCAGTCTGTGTGAAACTACAAGTTTTTACGGTATACAAAAGCATAAAAATGTTAGATGACATCATAGAAAGCAATAAGCTAATATTGAGATCACTGGAAATGCTATAGAACAAATAAGCTTTTTTCAATAAACTGAATGAAAAAATATGAAGGGAAATCCTATATTCTGAAAGAGACTTAAGAGACCTCTCTAGCAATTACAGTATATGAACCTTATATGGATACTAATTTTAAAAACAAACTATTAAAAATACAAAGCCATCAAGGAACTTTGGCTATTGACTTATCTGATGTTATTAAAGAGCTTTTACTAACTTCTTTAAGTCTAAAGTGGTATTTTTAAAAGTTTTAATTTTACTAGAGATGCCTATTAAAATATTCATAAAAGAAATTATATCATGCCAGGAATTTACTTTAAAATAATCTGAGTGAAGAATTGTTGTAGGTATATATAAAATAGAATTGGCCATGGTTTGATAACTCTGGAAGTTAGAGAATGTGGGCTTCTATTTTTGTTATATATTTGACACTTATAATAAAATCCTGAGAAACAATGCTGCTACATATGCTGCCTGGAAGGAGGGTAAAATCCACTTGAATCTCGGGCCATGGGCAGTGCCCAGCCCTAGAGTAGCAGAGCAGAGTCTGAAATTTCATTTTTTGAGTGGTACAACTTGCAAACAAGGCCAAGTATGAATCTTGGCTTCTCTTCCTGTCTTCTCCACTTTCATCCCCAAATTGCTCAAGCCAGAAGTTTCCATTTCATTCATGACATTCAGTGCCACCTCCCTCAGTTCCCACTCCTATCTCTTCATCACTTCCTAAGACCTTTCGCCTTAATCTCCAAATACCGTCTGATGCTTTGAGAGTTGTGAGACTTTCCCACCGTCTCTATTGCCACTTCTCTCTCCAGAAATACTGTGCATCCTAACTGATTTATCCTTCTCTAATGTTGCACTTCTGAACATGCAAGTTTGGTTATATAACATCTCTACTTCAGACCTTATAAAGACTCATTTCTGTTTATACAAACAAATCTTAAAATTTTATTAAAATATATAGGGTACTACAAAAAGTCCCTGACCAACTCTTTTATCCTGAGTCTTGCTCAGTGTATTCCAAACTTTCCATCAGCAGTAGAAGAGAGGCATTTAACCTTCTGTCCTCATGGTCCACAATCATCTATTCAAAGTGGTAGGTTGTCCAAATTCTACACTGCTGACAACATCCATGTTATTTGGTATGTAAATCTGCAACCCCCTTCCATTGTGTGTGAGATATACTTCCCTGCTTTCTGTGGATTTGTCTATATAACTTCCTTCAACGAATAAAATGGGGTAAAAATGAGAGTACTGTTTTGAGTCTCAGTTCCAGATGTGTACTCTTTCATGTCCTCTTGTGCACACAATGAGGAGAACACGCCCGGGGTGATCTGCTGTTCCCAGGAGGAGGGTGAAGGCTCAGTGGGTACAGAATCTCCTTGCATACAGTCTTTATCAGCAAACCCTTGGACAGCCCTCAGACTTAAGTGATAAACTGACTACTTAGTGATGTTTGCTCTTTTTATTATATAGCTGCTTGTTAATAGCGTTGTCATGCCTGTGATTGACTTATCCATCTTGCAAAGTAGGATTTACTAATTCCTACCATGCCTCATAACCTAAGTGAAGTGAAGCAAAAGTTGCTCATTCATGTCCGACTCTTTGCAACCCCATGGACTATACAGTCCATGGAATTCTCAGTGGGTCGCGGTTCCCTTATCCAGGGGATCTTCCCAACCCAGGGATCGGACATAGGTCTCCTGCATTGCAGACAGATTCTTTACCAGCTGAGCCATGAGGGAAGCCCTATAGTGAAAAAGCATAAGTGTGTTATCCAGCTCTGGATCTATGGCTGGGAAGTTGCTTGATCTAGGATAGTCACATAGTCACTTTATCTCAGAGACTCAGGTTCCTTAATTGAAAGAGAATTGAAAAATCCCACTCTCTCCTTTAAGTCAAAATAAAGTAAGGATATGAAAAAGGGCTTTACAAAATATGAAGCATCTGTGCTCTGTGGGTCCAAATACTTTCTCCCTCCTCCACCTTATGGGAGCTCAGTCACCAGCCCAACCCTCTGAACATTTGCTCCATTTCCAAAGATGGACAACCTGTCTGGATGTGGATCAGATCTTAGAAACTCTGATCACTGTGTCTACTAAAGAGTAGACCTGATGCTGCTGCTGCTAAGTCACTTCAGTCGTGTCCGACTCTGTGGGACACCATAGACGGCAGCCTACCAGTCTCCCCCGTCCCTGGGATTCTCCAGGCAAGAATACGGGAGTGGGTTGCCATTTCCTTCTCCAATGCAGACCTTAGTGGTATCCAATTTCATAATTGCTAGAGTGACTCAGTCATTTTCAAATATCTGGTTTCAGCAGGCGGAGAATGTATGAGCTGAGCAAGCTTTACCCACCATGTCATCACCACCATCAGGCTGGACCCTCAGGCAATCCCTCTCAAGTTCCCAAGTGCTATAGAAATCTGGAGCAAATAAGCTAATAGATGGAGTCTTTGCCTTTCTGATTTTGCTTTGCTAAATTAATTTTCCTGGGTACATAGAAGGGAAGAGAGGGTAACCTCAGCTCTGTGGAACTATGATTTAAAAGGGAGTTAGAACACCTTTTTCGTTTTCTAAATTACACCTTGTTGTGAATGTGTTTATATTTGTGTATGTGTGTGTACATGGAAGGGAGGTGGATGTTTGTGTGAGGATGGGGGGAATAAAAGAAATAAAATGGAAAACCTGCTTCATTTTCTTCTTTTTGCTAATATCAGGAATTTTAGTCTGGGAAGTAAAGTAACTCAAAAGTATTTTAAATTTATCGCATGTTCCCTAGTTACTCACATATTTCAGAAAGAATGAGCAAGATATTCTGCTTAACGTTCAAACCTTTATTTTTTTCTCCCTATCTCCATCAAGGCTATGGTTTTTCCAGTGGTCATGTATGGATGTGACAGTTGGACTGTGAAGAAAGCTGAGCACCAAAGAATTGATGCTTTTGAACTGTGGTGTTGGAGAAGACTCTTGAGAGTCCCTTGGACTGCAAGGAGATTCAACCAGTCCATCCTAAAGGATATCAGTCCTGGGTGTTCCTTGGAAGGAATGATGCTAAAGCTGAAACTCCAGTACTTTGGCCACCTCATGGGAAGAGTTGATTCATTGGAAAAGACTCTGATGCTGGGAGGGATTGGGGGCAGGAGAAGGGGACGACAGAGGATGAAATGGCTGGATGGCATCACTGACTCAATCGACATAGATTTGGGTAAACTCCAGGAGTTGGTGATGGACAGGAAGGCCTGACATGCTGCAATTCATGGGGTGGCAAAAAGTCGGACATGACTGAGCAACTGAATTGAACTGAAGTGATCTCCATCATTATCTCTACTATATGTACACATACCCACAAAACTTTTTTGATTACTTATCCTTCAAGCTTTAATTTGGACACTGGTGGTAAATGGTTAAGAGTTCAAGCTTTAGAGATAGACCTCCTGATATCAAATACCCAGGTGGCGCTACTAATAAAGAACCCATCTGCCAATGGAGAAAACTTAAGAGATTCAGGTTTGATCCCTGGCTTGGGAAGATCCCCTGGAGGAAAGCATGGCAACCCTCTCCAGTATTCTTGCCTGGAGAATCCCATGAACAGTGGAGCCTGGTGGGCTCTGATCCACAGGATCACAATGAGTCAGACACACTGAGGCGACTTAGCATGTCTACACTTAGCCTCTTGGTCAAGCAGTGTTTTCATGTGCAAAATAAGGTAATCATAATAGAATCTACCTTATAAATCATGAGAATGAAATGACTCAATATATAAATATAATAAATGATTGGCAAATAAAACTACCTAAGTGTTCACAGTTGTTATTACACAGGTAATATTTCCCTGGAAAATACCTGTGTTATTTCACAGGTATCATTCCCTGGAAATATTCCCAGTCTCTATTATGATCTTTAGAAGAGACAACTTTCATTCTTCTACTCATTTTCTTATTTCCTTTTAGACTGAAATCAGTGGGGGAGGAGGAACCTAAAATATGCTAATATTTTACACCAAAATCAGCATAGTGCTTGTCACTTAATAGACACTGACCATTTTGTGAAAAGGTGACTATGTAAGTGGGACCATAAGATCAGGAGAGGTCTTGAAGGTCACCTCCTCCAACATTGTTCTTTACATTATCCCTTCATACCTTATCTTACAGTTTGTAGTAACTGGGATAACTTCCCAGTAACTTCTAGTAACTGGGACCTTAATGGCTATCAAATATATCCCTGAATAGCTCTAATTCTGTTACAGAGTCCAAGCTTGGTCTTTTGCCGCACTACCACCCAATAATTGGGAGACGAGGTGTTGAGGCAAAAAATAGCAAATTTATTTGGAAAACTGGGTATCCGAGGAGATGGTGGACTGGAGTCCTAGAGTACCGTCTCATCTAGGTCTGCGTGCTAGTTTCTGTTATAGAACAGAGAGAGGTAATCATGACTTCAACTCAAAAAATATCACATATTTCCTCCTTGGGTGTCTCAATATTTATTTCAGTAGTGAACACAGCAGTACAACAAATACTTGCAAAAGTATGTTCTAGGGAATGGTATCTCCACAGATGTTAGGAGATATCGCCAAAAACGTAAAAGTTACAGTAAGTTTGGGAAATACTGTGATAAATATTAAATTGTATGCTTTCCGTAAGATTTCTCAGCATTGTTAACATTCTAATGTGCTTTGTGTGTGTCTAAACTCTTGCAGTATGCTGCTGCTGCTGCTAAGTCAGTTCATTCGTGTCTGACTCTGTGAGACCCCATAGATGGCAGCCCACCAGGCTCCTCCGTCCCTGGGATTCTCCAGGCAAGAACACTGGAGTGGGTTGCCATTTCCTTCTCCAATGCATGCATGCATGCTTAGTCATTTCAGTCATGTCTGACTCTGTGCGATCCCATGGACAGCAGCCCTCTAGGCTCCTTGGTCCACAGGATTCTCCAGGCAACAATACTGGAGTGGGTTACCATTTCCTTCTCCTTGCAATATGCAGCCTGTCTTAAAATTATTTGAACAAATAAATGATTAGTTTTCCTAGGGCATCTTATATGACTTCCTTTCCATGGAAAACACATTTAGGGATACTGAATCAATATTGCTATAAACTGTCGAATATATTTTCTCATGTCTTATTTTTTAAATTTCATACTTTTTTTTCCAAAAAATAAACATTTAGTTTTAGTGTAACAGAATTGTTAAGAAAGTAGAGAGAATTCTTGTATATTGTACACCTAGATTCTCCTCTTAATATCTTGAAGCACTGTGGCGTATCTGTCACAACTATCACACCAATATTGCTTATATTGTTATTAAAGTCTGTTCTTTATTCATATTTCCTTAGTTCTTCCTGGTTGTTCTTCAGTTCGTTTGCTTCAGGATTCCATCCTCGGATATCATATCACAGTAGCCTTAATCTCCTTAGGCCCCTTGTTGTGACAGCATCTTAGATTTTCCATGTTTCTGATGAACTTGACAGTTTTTGTCGAGTACTGGCCAAGTGTGTTGTAGAAGTCTATCTCAGTTGGGATTTAGCTAGTGCTTTTTCTCATGATTAGACTGAGGCAGTGTTCATGTCAAGGGTACATATTATTAATTTGTCATGTCACTTGGATCACTGGGCTTGAGGTAATATTTTTAAGGTTTCATCACTGTAAAGTTACTTATTTTTCTTTCCTTTACATACTTAAGTCATAAAGAGTTATGTTCCACTACATTAAAGGCAGCTTATTACATAAACTATTAGTAATTCTATATGAGTAATTAGTAATTCTATTAGTAATTTCTATATGGGATTTTTATTATTCCCCATTTATTATTCATTCAATTATTTATATCAGTATGGTCTCATATATATTTATTTTATACTTTGAATTGTAATGCAACACCATTTTACTTTAGCCAAATATTCCAGCTTTGATTACTGGTACCTCTTAGAATTGTGTCTATAGCCCTATGACAGAAGCCTATCATTGTGTGTGGGGAGGTGTGGGTTGTGGGATAGTATGGGGTGTGGTGTATGTGGTGCGTTTTAGTACTTTCTTACTTTCTAGCCCTACAGAATACTATGCTTATCTTGTATATTTCCTTCCCTACTAGGAAGTGTACTCCTTGCGACTGAGGTACTTTTGGCTCATCTTCTGTATTCCCCTGTTCTTGTCTTAGAATCAGCTATTTCTCTAAGGAATATGAGAAACAAAGATCTAAATGATATGGAAATATATGTGTATATATACTAATTTATGTGGACATGTATTTCTATTAATATTTCTAACAGTAATTTCCTATGTTAATAATGTGTGCTCAGTGACTCAATTATGTCTGACTCTTTGTAAACCCCATGGACTGTAGCCTGGTAGGTTTCCCTGTTCAGGCAAAAATACTGAAGTGGGTTGCCATTTCCTATTCCGTGGGATCTTCCTGACCCAGGGTTCTAACCTGCATCTCTTGCATCTCCTGCATTGGCAGGTATATTCTTTACCACTGTGCCACCTGGGAAGCCCCCACTGTCAAAAATAGTAAGTTAAATACGAGTTCATACGGCTGTCTAAAATTCTAATTCATTACTATATGAATCATTCTAGTCTTCTCTTCTTGCTTGTCTATAACCTAGTATCTGAACATTGGGTAACCTGATTCTAAACATTTGTTATTCATAAACATAAGTGGTGGAGGCTGGTTGCAAGATGACTTGAGGCTTGTTTCAGAGGCCCCTTTTACTAAAGAACCTGCATTTCTGATACTATCTCCTCCAATGATGATATGAAGTGTTCTCCATAATTACTGTTCTGACCCAAACTATTTGGAATCAAATACCTCCAAATATATACAGGGTGTCTTGTGAAGAAGAACTTTTGCCTATTGAATGCCTACTCAGTGACAACACTTAATTAGGAAGTTTGCTCTAATTAACACAAGTACGATGGTGTGATCACTGACCTAGAGCCAGACATCCTGGAATGTGAAGTCAAGTGGGCCTTAGAAAGCATCACCACGAACAAAGCTAGTGGAGGTGATGCAATTCCAGTTGAGCTATTCCAAATCCTGAAAGATGATGCTGTGAAAGTGCTGCACTCAATATGCCAGCAAATTTGGAAAACTCAGCATTGGCCACATGACTAGAAAAGGTCAGTTTGCATTCCAATCCCAAAGAAAGGCAATGCTAAAGAATGCTCAAACTACCGCACAATTGCACTCATCTCACACGCTAGTAAAGTAATGCTCAAAATTCTCCAAGCCAGGCTTCATCAATATGTGAACCTTGAACTTCCTGATGTTCAAGCTGGTTTTAGAAAAGGCAGAGGAACCAGAGATCAAATTGCCAACCTCCGCTGGATCATGGAAAAAGCAAGAGAGTTCCAGAAAAGCATCTATTTCTGCTTTATTGACTATGCCAAAGCCTTTGACTGTGTGGGTCACAATAAACTGTGGAAAATTCTGAAAGAGATGGGAATACAAGATCACCTGATCTGCCTCTTGAGAAATTTGTATGCAGGTCAGTAAGCAACAGTTAGAACTGGACATGGAACAACAGACTGGTTCCAAATAGGAAAAGGAGTTCGTCAAGGCTGTATATTGTCACCCTGTTTATTTAACTTTATGCAGAGTACATCATGAGAAATGCTGGACTGGAAGAAACACAAGCTGGAATCAAGATTGCCGGGAGAAATATCAATAACCTCAGATATGCAGATGACACTTATGGCAGAAAGTGAAGAGGAATTCAAAAGCCTCTTGATGAAAGTGAAAGTGAAGAGTGAAAAAATTGGCTTAAAGCTCAGCATTCAGAAAACGAAGATCATGGCATCTGGTCCCATCACTTCATGGCAAATTGATGGGGAAACAGTGGAAACAGTGTCAGACTTTGTTTTTCTGGGCTCCAAAATCACTGCAGATGGTGACTGTAGCCATGAAATTAAAAGACGCTTACTCCTTCAAAGGAAAGTTATGACCAACCTAGATAGCATATTCAAAAGCAGAGACATTACTTTGCCAACAGAGGTCCGTCTAGTCAAGGCTCTGGTTTTTCCTGTGGTCATGTATGGATGTGAGAGCTGGACTGTGAAGAAGGCTGAGTGCTGTGAATTGATGCTTTTGAACTGTGGTGTTGGGGAAGAGTCTTGAGAGTCCCTTGGACTGCAAGGAGATCCAAGCAGTCCATTCTAAAGGAAATCAGTCCTGGATGTTCATTGGAAGGACTGATGCTGGAGTTGAAGCACCAATATTTTGACCACTTGATGCAAAGGACTGACTCATTTAAAAATACCCTGATGCTGGGAAAGATTGAAAACAGGAGAAGAAGGGGACGACAGAGGATGAGATGGTTAGATGACATCACCTACTCAATGGACATGAGTTTGAGTAAACTCCGGGAGTTGGTGATGGACAGGGAGGTCTGGCATGCTGCAGTCCATGGAGTCCCAAAGAGTCGGACACGAGTGAGTGACTGAATTGAACTGAACTGAATATTCAAGTGTCTATGAGGAACGAAGCTTTACTATGCTCAGTTACAAATGAAGAAGTATAGGTTTAGAAACATTAGGTAAATTGCTTCAACTGATATAGTGACAAAGTAGCAGGGCAGATATACAGTGCATACAGTCTCATTTCAATGTAACTTTACATCAGTCAGCCATTGGAATGCCTGCCAGATTCTTTAGACAATAAAACTGTGTGTCTTTATCATTGCATCATCACATTTGATCTCTCCTGAAGACTTTCAGCATACAAATTGTTTTATTCACAATTTACCAGCTTTGTGACCTAGAATATAGTGGAAACTCAGTAGATATTTATTGAGTACATGAATGTCAAGCTCATGGAATTATAGTTGACCCTCGAATAACACAGATTTGAACTGCTAAGGTTCCCTTACACATTAATTTTTAATAGCAAATGCTGCAATATTACTTGATTCACAGTTCATTGAATTTGTGTTTATGGAGGGCCTACTATAAATTATACTTGGATTTTCAACTGCATGGAAGGTCAGTTACCCTAAATCCCCATGTTGTTTAAGGATCAGCAGTATTTAGATTTTGTTTATAAAACTTGTTTTGCTCTAGACATCTTGGCCTTCTTTATGTCCTTCAGAAAACCAAGCTTGCAACTTCTTCAGAACCACTGTATTTTTTTTTTTCACACCAATTTTATGTTCCCTTGTGCTTCTGGCTCTGGCACTGGTATTTAATATTATCAGATGTTGGATCAGACCATGGGATTTATCCAGGGCTCCTAAATCTTCTTTCATCACCTGCTTTAGATTCAACTGTTAAGTGTGTTTGTTCCACCACAAGAACTTAGATTTCCCTGAAGCCCATCTTCTCTCTCAGAGAATGGTAAAACTTTATTTGGTTTCCAATCTTTAGTCACAGGTATCAGAACACTGAGGCGAGTATAAGAACACTTTGCCAGAACTCTAAGACAGTTCTCAGGCTTAAAAGCTAGTGGCAAACTCAGCAATTGAGTGTCAAAGCATCAGAGGAAGCTTGGCCAACCAGTAAGTTTCCAAGGAGATTCCATATCAATGTTATCCTTGAAACCCCTGATAGAAAGAAGAGCTAAGCATTTTTTTCTATATAAATATTTTATTAAAATAATTTTAAATGTATTTTAAGATTCAACATGAAAAAAGTATTTTGTTTTCAACCCCAAGGAATCATTTTAGTTGACTTGACATCACTGACGGAATAATATGAGCTGAAGGGATAAAGTGGGAAACGTGGCTTCACTTAGTGTAGTCCTTTCCCCTCCTGCTCCACCTGCCCTGAGACAGCACATTAATCAGCCTCAGCTGACTGTCTGTTCGTTCCTCTCTTTAATAATACCTGTACCAAATGTGAGATGATGCGTGTGTTTAATTCCTAGAAGAGATGACTCCAGATACGGAGTTCATGGGAGAAAGGATACAATTACAAAAGTGTAGTCCAAGGAGGCTGAGGTGGGAGTGAGGATGCTGGAGTTTCATTTCTTTTGTTTTAGCTGACTTCTTAGACATCTTGGAACATCAGTTCTCAACTAAGAGAGCCTGAATAGGCCCTGGAGAAAACTTCATCCAAACCCTGATCTTTACAAGTGAGAAACTGAGGCCCAGAGAGATGAATGATAGTATCAGCCTAAGGGACTCACATCTGATTTTTCTGCCAGTAAACGATGCGCTGAACCATGTCATTTGGGTGAAATAACAGCATTCTATCAATACTTAGGATCTATTTTCTCAGCATATAATCTTTGCCCAATTTCTTGTCATTTGGCCTGTCCTTTATTGAACAGGCTCTTGGGTTAACAACAAATTCATAATCACAAAAGTCATTCATATTTTTTTTTTTAACATTCTGAACTATTTACACAGTAGACACAGTTTTCATGATAGCAGTTTCTTGTCTAACAATCAACTACCTCAGTTTTTTGGGGTTTTTTTTTTTGTGTGTGTGTGTGTGTTTTAACTACGTTGGAACTGGCTGTACTTACATTTCCTATCTTATATTCAGCAGTGAGCCAGTAAATGTTTAAGAACTCTGGTTCCCTGGAATGGTGAGGGTGCTTGATCATACTGTTTTCTGGTATCTATTGTTTAAATATTTCCAATACAGTCAAGTTCAAGTTTTTTGTTGTTGTTGGTTAGCCACTAAGTTGTGTCCAACTCTGAGGACCCATGGGCTGTACCCCACCAGCCTTCCCCATTCATAGAATTTCCCAGGCAAGAATATTGGAGTGGCCTGCCATTTCCTGCTCCAAGGGATCTTCCTGACCCAGGGATAGAACCCACATCTCCTGCATCTTCTGCGTTGGCAAGCAGATTCTTTACCACTGAGCAGCTAGGGAAGCTTCTAGTTCAAGTTACCAGTGTAATAAGTCAGTGAATTTGGAGTTAGTAAGGAGTATGCAAAACCCATTCAGACAAGTCTAGGCAAGCTAGGTCCAGCACATAACTATAGTCACCCTTTCAGACCTAGTCTTTAGATTTCTCATTTTTCCCCTCTCTGCAAATTCATCCATATTTATTATTTACATACCTAGTAATATTATAGAAATGACTACTGCATATTTTACTGCAGTTCATAATTTCTCTCTAGTTTCCATTCAGCATTTCTACACTCTGCTTTAACCTTAAGTTATATATTCATGATAGTCACTCAAATTATTATCTTCTCCCCAAATCCTGTCCCTTCTAATTTGCCATTTTCAGCATCCCAAACTTTCTGACCAGCTAAGTTCAAGATACTCTCTCCATTCTTTTTATTTATACTTGCCCCAACATCTAACCAGTACCTGAGCCCTATTAAATATATACACACATTAGTTGATGCATTTAAACTCTCATTTCCTCAACTTACAAACTCCCGATTATTTTCATCACTGAAATGGAATTCAAAGTATTCTCCTGCCTCAAATGTCTCCTTTGGCAAATGTGCCATTCACATGTAGTATGAGAAAATTTTTCTAAAGGTAAGAACTTTCCATTTTCCACCATTGAGTCACTTCTCTGGATCGTAGCCCCTCAAACATTGTATGATGGACTCACATCTGTTGATGAGAATTCTGACATATTATGGCTAAGTTCTCTGCTCAGGGTATCACAGATCTACTCAAAATGACACTCAAGCTGAACACTAGCAAAACAAGACAAACTGGTTTTGATGCCTAGTCTTCTTCTTGACTGAATTCAGTTCTTTGTGGCTGCAGGACTGAGGTCTGGACTTGCTGGCTGTCAGTCAAGGGCTTCTTTCAGCTCTCAGGTGCTGCCTGCATCCTTACCAGCTGACCGATTCCCACTCTAAGCCAACAAAAGTGCATCAAGTCATTCTCATCTTCAAGATCACTAACCTCTGCCATCAGCCAGCATAAACTCTTTTCTCTTAAAGAGATCATGTGATTAAATTAGGCCCATATGGATAACCTGTCTGTCTTGAAGTCAACTAATTTGGGGACCTTAATTGCACCCATATAATCTCTTCACTATAGTACCTATATTAGAGTAATTTGGTGTATGTATACTTTAGACCTGGAATATTGGAGGACTTAGATTTCTGACTACCATAACAGCTGTTACTGTATTTTGTTTTTTTGTTTTCTTGACATCCTTTAGGTCAGAACTTTAATATTTCACCATATGGAGGCTTTATCTTCACAACTCTAATATCTTACTCTTTTTCTGATACTATTTATCATAGCTTCTTGCTTGTTTTATTCATAATAATTATCAAAATCCATAGCCATTTCATCTGACTATGCATTTTCTTATTTTTCTCTCTCACCAGATGCAAGTTCTATGAAGGTGAAGTATTTTTTGTCACAATTAATCATTAGCATAAGGTTATGCTGTAAACCTTTAATAAAGGTTCATTAATCAAATTATTAAATGCAGTAATAAGAATTTAATTTATAATAAATTCATTTAGTAAGTCATTAAATACTTGATGATGACAAGAAAAAAGTGTTGGAATCTTTTTCTTTCACTCTTAATAGAAAGTGTTCCCGTATTTTCATACAAAATTGGCCTTAAGCAGGGTAGGAGTTAGCTACATTTTCCTTTTCCCCCCATTTTTCATTGTGGCAATTTTCAAATTTACACAAAACTACAGATAGTAGTATAATGAACCTATAATTCACCTTCAGTGAATTCAAGATTTTTGGCAGTCTTGCCTCTCCCAAGTCAGTCTGTCCCATCAGAAAGCTTCCATAAATCTCCTTATCCATCAGATGGCAGACAGAGTGAAAACCACAATCACAGAAAACTAACCAAACTGATCACATGGGCCAAAACCTTGTCTAACTCAATGAAACTATGAGCCATGCCATGTAGGGCCACCCAAGATGGGTCATGGTGGAGAGTTCTGACAAAATATGGTCCACTGGAGAAGGGAATGGCAAACTACTTCAACATTCTTGCCTTGAGAACCTCATGAACAGTAAGTAAAGACAAAAAGATATGACACTGGAAGATGAACTGCCCAGGTTGGTAGGTGCCTAATATGCTACTGGAGAAGAGTGGAGAAATGACTCCAGAAAGAATGAAGAGATGGAGCCAAAGCAAAAACAACACCCAGGTATGGATGTGACTACTGATGGAAGGAAGTCCGATGCTGTAAAGAACAATACTGAATAGGAACCAGGAATGTTAGGTCCATGAATCAAGGTAAATTGGAAGTGGTCAAACAGATGATAGCAAGAGTGAACATCAACTTTTTAGGAATCAGTGAACTAAAATGGATTAGAATGGGTGAATATAATTCAGATGACCATTATATCTACTACTGTGGGCAAGAATACCTTAGAAGAAATGAAGTAGCCCTCATAGTCAGCAGAGAGTCAAAAATGCAGTGTTTGGTTGCAATCTCAAAAATGACAGAATGATCTCTCTTCATTTCCAAGGCAAACCATTCAGTGTCACAGTAATCCAAGTCTATGGCCCAACCACTAATGCCAGAGAAGTTGACATTTAAAGGTTCTATGATGACCTACAAGAACTTCTAGAACTAGCACACACACAAAAAAAGATGTCCTTTTCATCATACAGAACTGGAATGCCAAAGTAGGAAGTCAGATAACTTGAGTAACAGGCAAGTATGGCCTTGGAGTACAAACCGAAGTAGGGCAAAGGCTAACAGGGTTTTGCCAAGACAACACACTGGTCATAGCAAACACCCTCTTCCAACAACACAAGAGGAGACTCTCCACATGGACATCAGCAGGTGGTCAATACGCAAATCAGATTGATTATATTCTTTGCAGCTGAATATGGAGAAGCTCTATACAGTCAGTGAAAACAAGACTGGGAGCTGACTGTGGCTTAGATCATGAACTCCTTATTGCCAAATTCAGACTTAAATTGAAGAAAGTAGGGAACCCACTAGACCATTCAGTTCAGTTCAGTTCAGTTCAGTCACTCAGTCTTGTCTGACTCTTTGTGACCCCATGAATCACAGCACGCCAGGCCTCCCTGAACATCAACAACTCCCGGAGTTCACTCAAACTCACGTACATCGAGTCAGTGATGCCATCCAGCCATCTCATCCTCTTTCATCCCCTTTTCCTCCTGCCCTCAATCCTTCCCAGCATCAGAGTCTTTTCCAATGAGTCAACTCTTCACATGAGGTGGCCAAAGTACTGGAGTTTCAGCTTTAGCATCATTGGAGGGCTGATCTCCTTCAGAATGGGCTGGTTGGATCTCCTTGCAGTCCAAGGGACTCTCAGGAGTCTTCTCCAACACCACAGTTCAAAAGCATTGATTTTTCGGCCCTCAGCTTTCTTCACAGTCAAAATCTCACATCCATACATGACCACTGGAAAAACCATAGCCTTGACTAGACAAAACTTTGTTGGCAAAGTAATGTCTCTGCTTTTCAATATACTATCTAGGTTGGTCATAATTTTCCTTCCAAGGAGTAAGCATCTTTTAATTTTATGGCTGCAGTCACCATCTGCAGTGATTTTGGAGCCCCAAAAAACAAAGTCAGACACTGTTTCCACTGTTTCCCCACCTATTTCCCATGAAGTGATGGGACCAGATGCCATGATCTTCGTTTTCTGAATGTTGAGCTTTAAGCCAACCTTTTCACTCTCCTCTTTCACTTTCATCAAGAGGCTTTTTAATTCCTCTTCACCTTCTGCCGTAAGGGTGGTGTCATCTGCATATCTGAGGTTATTGATATTTCTCCCTACAATCTTGATTCCAGCTTGTGCTTCTTCCAGCCTAGCGTTTCTTATGATGTACTCTGCATATAAGTTAAATAAGCAGGGTGACAATATATAGGCATGACCTAAGTCAAATACCTTACAATTATACAGTGGAAGTGACAAATAGATTCAAGGAATTAGATCTGATAGATAGAGTGCCTGAAGGACTATGGATGGAGGTTCATGACATTGTACAGGAGGCAGTGGTCAAGACCATTCCCAAGAAAAAGAAATGCAAAAAGGCAAAATGGTTGTCTGATGAGGCCTTACAAATAGCTGAGAAAAGAAGATAAGTGAAAAGCAAAGGAGAAAAGGAAAGATATACAAATCTGAATACCAAGTTTCAAAGAATAGCAAGGAGAGATAAGAAAGGCTTCCTCAGTGATGAATGCAAAGATAGAGGAAAACAATAGGATGGGAAAGACTAGAGATCTCTTTAAGAAAATTAGTGATACCAAGGGAACATTTCATTCAAAGATGAGCATAATAAAGGACAGAAGTGGTATGGACCTAACAGAAGCAGAAGATATTAAGAAGTTTTTGCAAGAATACACAGAACTATAAAAAAAAAAATCTTAATGGCCCAGATAACCACCATGGTGTGTTCACTCACCTAGAGCCAGACATCCTAGAATTCAAACTCAAGGGGGCCTTAGGAAACATCACTATGAGCAAAACTAGTGGAGGTGATGGAATTCCAGTTGAGCTATTTCAAATCCTAAAAGATCATGCTGTTAAAGTGTTGCACTCAATATGCCAGCACATTTTGGAAAACTCAGCAGTGGCCACAGGACTGGAAAAGATCAGTTTTCATTCCAATCCCAAAGAAAGGCAATGCCAAAGAATGCTCAAACTACTGCACAATTGCACTCACCTCACATGCTAGCCAAGTAATGCTCAAAATTCTCCATTAGAGGCTTCAACAGTACATGAGCTGAAAAATTCCAGATGTTCAAGCTGAATTTAGAAGAGGCAGAGGAACCAGAGATCAAATTGCCAAAATCTGTTGGATCATCAAAAAAGCAAGAGAATTCTAGAAAAATATCTACTTCTACTTTATTGACTACACCAAAACCTTTGATGATGTGGATCAAAACAAATTGTGGAAAATTCTTCAAGAAATGGGAATACCAGACCACCTTACCTGTCTTCTGAGAAATCTGTATGCAGGTCAAGAAGCAACAGGTAGAACCAGACATGGAACAATGGGTTGGTTCCAAATTGGGAAAGGAGTACGTCAAGGCTGTATATTGTCATTCTGTTTATTCAACTTATATGCAGAGTACATCATGTGAAATGCCAGGTTGGATAAAGCACAACCTGGAATCAAGATTGCCAGGAGAAATACCAATAACCTGAGATATGCAGATGCCACCACCCTTATGGTGGAAAGCAAAGAGGAACTGAAGAGCCTCTTGATGACAGTGAAAGAGGAGAGCGAAAATTCTGGCTTAAATTTCACCAATCAAAAAACTAATATTGAAAATAGATGAGTAAACCATGGAAACAGTGACAGAGTCTGTTTTCTTGGTCTCCAAAATTTCAGCAGATGATGACTGCAGCCATGAAATTAAAGGACACTTGCTCCTTGTAAGTAAAGCTATGATCAACCTAGACAGCATATTAAAAAGCAGAGACATTACTTTGCTGACAAAGGTCTGTCTAGTCAAAGCTACGGTTTTACAGTAGTCATGTATAGATGTGACAGTTGAACCATAAAGAAAGCTGAGCATTGAAGAAGTGATTCTTCTGAACTCTCGTGTTGGAGAAGACTCTTGAGCATCCCTTGGACTGCCAGGAGATCAAACCAGTCAATCCTAAAGGAAATAAGTTATGAATATTCATTGGAAGGACTGATGCTGAAGCTGAAGCTCATTACTTTGGCCACCTGATGGGAAGGACTGACTCATTCCCAGCCCCTGATGCTGCGAAAGATTGAAGGTGGGAGTAGAAGGGGACGACAGAGGATGAGATGGTTGGATGGCATCACTGACTCAATGGACATGAGTTTGAGTAGGCTCCAGAAGTTGGTGATGGACAGGGAAGCCTGGCATGTTGCATTCCATGGGGTCACAAATAGTCAGACATGACTGAGCAATTGAACTGAACTGCCAGTCCTCAGTCATCCAAACTTTTTACTTTTTTCTAGATTATTAGAAATCAAATCCTGAGCATCAAGTCACTTCTTTTGTAAATAATTTGCTAATTTTTTTCTTAATAACAAAAATGAGTTCTTTTTTCAATATCTTTACATATTATCTAACACCCAATGCATAGTCAAATGTTGTAACTGTTGATTTTTTTTGTATGTCATTAATTTTATTTTGTTTTTTACTTTACAATATTGTATTGGTTTTGCCATATATCAAAATGAATCCACCACAGGTATACATGTGTTCCCCATCCTGAACCCTCCTTCCTCCTCCCTCCCCATACCATCCCTCTGGGTCGTCCCAGTGCACCAGCCCCAGGCATCCAGTATCATGCATTGAACCTGGACTGGCGACTCATTTCATATATGATATTATACATGTTTCAATGCCATTCTCCCAAATCATCCTACCCTCTCCCTCTCTCACAGAGTCCAAAAGACTGTTCTATGCATCGGTGTCTCTTTTGCTGTCTCGTATACAGGGTTATTGTTACCATCTTTCTAAATTCCATATATATGTGTTAGTATACTGTATTGGTGTTTTTCTTTCTGGCTTACTTCACTCTGTACAATAGGCTCCAGTTTCATCCACCTCATTAGAACTGATTCAAATGTATTCTTTTTAATGTCTGAGTAATACTCCATTGTGTATACGTACCACAGCTTTCTTATCCATTCATCTGCTGATGGATGATTGCTTCCATGTCCTGGCTATTATAAACAGTGCTGCAATGAACACTGGGGTACATGTGTCTCTTTCAATTCTGGCTTCCTCAGTGTGTATGCAAAGCAGTGGGATTGCTGATATTTTTGACTCAGGATAAAATAAATTCCAAGGATTGCATTTATTATATTTTTATAGTTGATACTCATTAATTTGTTCCATATACAATCACACCTTGGAAATTTCCCTGCATTTGCTTTATCTATCATGATTCTTTTTTCACTGTGTTGTCATTGCTCATAGACTTTTAGGTAAATAGTACTGGGAGTATTTTAAGAGAAAAAAGTATTATGAATTCATATATTTCCAACTCAAATGAAAAATTAAGAGTTTCCCATAACTTCTTTGATTTTTATGCTATATCATATGTTTATTGAGAATCTTCACTGTTAATAAATTTTTTATGATTTGCATATTTGTATACATGTGTATACATATGTATATAAATCAGTTAACACAGTATCAATTTTACTGCTGGTAAGACTATAGAATGTGACTTAAATACTTAAATGTGGATTGTAATTTTTTTTGTCTTTAGAATATATATAATCAGGGATAAAATACATGAACATTGTTTTATAAAATCAATAAAGGTAACTTTCATCCTCTGTTGCAGTGCAATGAATTTAATAAGCAGTTTGCTTCATTTGTTAAAATGTGTTTTTAATGAAAAGATGATCAAGACCCCTCATTATGTGAGAAATGCAAATCAAAACTACAATGAGATATCACCTCACAATGGTCAGAATGACCATCATCACAAAAAGTCTACAAAAATAAAAGCTGGAGAGGGTGTGGAGAAGAAAGGAACCCTCTTGCCCTGTTGGTGGGAATGTAAACTGATACAGCCACTATGGAAGATGGTACGGAGAGTCCTTAAAAAATTAGCAATAAAGCCACCATATGACCCAGCAATTCCACTCCTAGGCATATACCCTGAGGAAACCAAAATTGAAAAATACACATGTACCCCAATATCCATTGCAGCATTATTTACAATAGTGTGAACATAGAAGCAACCTGCTGCTGCTGCTAAGTCGCTTCAGTCATGTCCGACTCTGTGCGACCCCATAGACGGCAGCCCACCAGGCTCCCCCATCCCTGGGATTCTCCAGGCAAGAACTCTGGAGTGGGTTGCCATTTCCTCCTCCAATGCATGAAAGTGAAAAGTAAAAGTGAAGTCACTCAGTCGTGTCTGACTCTTAGCGACCCCATGGACTGCAGCCTACCAGGCTCCTCCGTCCATGGGATTTCCAGGCAGGAGTACTAGAGTGGGGTGCCATTGCCTGATGTCATTGACAGATGAATGGATGAAGAAGCTTTGGTGCATATATACAATGGAATAGTACTTAGCCATAAAAAGTATCACATTTCAGTCATTTCTAATGAGGTGGATGAACCTAGAGCCTATTACACAAAGTGAAGTGAGTCAGAAAGAGAAAGATAAATATCATCTACTAACGCATATGTATGACATCTAGAAAGATAGGGCCAGAGAATTTCTTTTCAGGGTAGCAATGGAGAAACAGATACAGAGAACAGACTCACAGACATGGGGAGAGGGGAGGAGAGGGTGAGATGTATGGAGAGAGTAACGTGGAAACTTGTATTATCATATGTAAAGTAGGAGCAAGATTTTCTGTATGTCTCAGGGAACACAAACAGGAGCTCTGTATCAACCAAGAAGGGTGCGATGGGGAGGGAGATGGGAGGAAAGTTCAAGAGAGAGAGGACATGTGTATACCTATGGCTGATTCATGTTGAGCTTTGACAGAAAACAGCAAAATTCTGTAAAACAATTATCCTTCAATTAAAAAATAAATAAATTTTTAAAATGTGTTTTTATTTCTTTCTTAAATTCAATCTTGTTTTTAGTTTTTAAAATATTTATATGATTCCAAATTAAAAGCTAAAAAAATAAATTGCATTTATAAAACTTTTTTCTTGCCCCTTCTTCTATAATTTTCCCTTTCTGACTCTAGATAAATATTTTTGTTAGATTTAATTTATATTTGCATTATGTGTATGCACACGTGTGTGTATTTTTCTCTTAGATATACAGAATTATCACACTTCAAATACTGATCTGCACCTCCCTCTTCCCCCCTGTACTTAACAGGAAAAGATGGAGATATCCCATTTTCTCTATGAAGAGATCTTTTTTTACCCCTGTTCTACACTCTTATAATATTCATTATAGAAATCCATGGTTTATTCGAGCAGTCCATTATTGAAAGACGTGCATATGTTTATGAAAACAAAAAGGAAGATTTAGTCTTACAAAAAACTAAATTGTTTGTAATAAAATGGCTTCCCAGGTGGCTCAATGGTAAAGAATACACCTGCCAATGCAGGAGATGTATGAGATATGTATTCAATCCTTGGGTTGGGAAGATCCCTTGGAGCAGAAAATGGAAAGCCACTCCATTGTTCTTGCCTAGAAAATTCCATGGACAGAGAAGCTTTGTGGGCTACAGTCCATGGGGTCACAAAGAGCTGGACATGACATATCAACAAACAACAATGTCATTTCATATTTTGGCAGTTTAACTAACTTTTGATGAAGTGGTATGACTACCAACAAAATGCACTGAATCTTCTCTCCCCTTACCTTTCCTCTGCAGGGAAAAATGTATACCTGCCATGCTTTGTGAATGCTATGTAAAACCCCACATCAGAATCCTTAATACCTATAGAAATTACTTTCTCTCACACCTCTATCTAACTATGTTTTATTCATTATCAGGTCACATATTGAACTCCAGATTTTCCATATATTGTTCCATGATCAATTTATCTACTGCTGCATTCTTTCTGCTTTGAAATTGCATAACAAAATTACTCTTCTTGGAATGTAATCAGTAACCATCCTATAGTTTTATTGAGATGTGACATATGTCAGTATCATATTATTACAATGAAATATTGCATTCCTGTAAAGCAGAAACCTTCACATTTTTTCCTGTATTTCTCATACACTCTCTTATTGGATTGATTACAAGATAAGCATGCTATAAAAGTACTTACTGAATTGAATTATATCAAATTGGATTGATTCTCCTGAATCATCAGTATTTTCTGAGGCATGATATAGTTATTCTACTCTGAGCAAATATACCTTTCTGAAGCACAAAGCAGAGTGGAGCTTTTGTTAAAAAATTTGGTTTCAAGATAAATCTTATCCAACAAAGAAAAACAATGGGCATATAAGTAGAAGGATAGGTTACAACACAATCAGAGAGGTGTATTACTGTGGATCTGATTTAAAGGTCGTGATCCCACATTGCATGATTGATATTAGGAAATAAAAACCCATTTAAAAATTGTTAGGAAACATACAGTATACAGAAATAAAATCTTCAGTAGAATCTGAATAACAACAAAAGAGAAACAGAATTTTTGATGACTAGAACTGACTCTAAATCAGTTGTGTCACTTTCTAATTATGTTAAATTGGACAAATTACTGAACCACATTGAGACAAAGGAGACAGTAATAAGAGATTCAAATACCTTATAAAAAAGATTAAATATCACAAAGTATCAAAATGTGATTTTTGACAATGCAGTTACTAGATACAGTTACATAAATAGAGAATTAAAACCCAGAATACTGAAACGACGTCCATAAAATCTCAAAAAGAGTTTAGTGACAGTTTTGGAATTTGACCTCAAATCTTTATTTCAGATCCAATTGTACTTCTGCCAGGACTTCAATATTTAATTATACTTCTAATATAGCCTTCTTCTACTAGCTTAATAAAGCAGGTAAACTGACACCCTTTAGTTAACCACTTTGGACTCATCTGCTCCATTTTCATTTGGAATTATACTAATATCTTTGTTTTTGGGTTACTCAACGTGGAAATACTTTCCTATGGAACCTGAGCTTTGTCCTGCCACTTCATTGAATATAGACCCAAAATGATCCCTTCCAGAGTCGTGATTTGCCATCACTTGAAGCTGTCAACCCACAAGTGGAAAGCTCTGAATTTTATAACTTATTCTTGGAGTCAAATGTTCTGTCATATCCGATTTTTTTTTCAACTATGTTTAAGAAAACCACTATAGCATTTCTTTGCTCCTCAGGCTTCCAAGTATCCAATGTCAGTTCCTGAAGTAACGATAAAACCTGCCAAATCTGACCTTCTTTAAGCAACATATCTCTCTTTTTTTCCTGGGGAAAACTGTAAAGATCAAGTCACAGCTGCACGTAGTACCTAATTAAACAAGTGTAGGAAAGCAGAGAAAGGTCAGGTTGTCAAAAATCATTGCTGTATCTTTACTGGATTGTATTTAAAGACTGATTGCGGCAAGAAAATAACTCAATAAGGTGTATGAGACTGGAATAACAAATGAACTCAAGGGGCAGACTTCTGTCTGGCATGAAACGAAAGATTTCAAGATAAAAACCTAGGAGACAAATCGAGGGAAATGAAAGGGGAGAGTACGTGGTGAGTAAAACAAACAGCTGATATTAATATGAAAATGATATTCCATAGTCCTAGTTCAAGGAGGAAAAAGACAAAATTACAGACGACAGTTCATTGACTTGACTTTTTCAATCAAGGAATAGAAAAAAATTGTTATGTGAGACATGGTATAAGAGGCCAATGTGATTACATGACCAAGATAAAATAGTGAAAAGGGGAGATTAAATATTTTAAATATCACTAAAACATATTTTGTCAGCCTGGCTTCCTAGGTTGCAAGTTGTTTATCTGAGGGGCCTCGTAGGTCTTTTGTTTCTCTTAGACCCTTTCAATGTGAGTTGCAGTCAGAGAGACTTCTGAAGAGCTCACCCCAAGAAGACAAAAACACAAGCATTATTCCAAATTAGCAGCTTATGCCTTGAGAAAAAAAGAAGTGGAAAATTATTTTTTCCTCAAGTCTACTTTATTTTTGAAGTATTGTAGACATAGGCCCATGGGAAATTCCTGGGGGTGCTAGTTAGCATCTGAGTGTAGTTTTCAGTTCAGTACACTTTGGTCTGTTTTTCAGCTCTCCTGAATCTCTGAGGATCTGGTGTAATCTGAAGGATAGGTTCTGTGGCCTGTGGGAATGAACCGATTTTGTTTTGTTAGTAAACTGGAATATACATTTTGTGTGTGTTTGAGAAGATTTGAGACTCCTTGTCAATTCAAGAGAGAAAATATACAATAGCATAACTACCTAAAACAAATAGGTATGCATGCCAGTGTATGTGTATATAATTAAAATATCACTTTATTCATTCTGTCATGAGCCCTTATTTTAGGCCTTTCCCAATCACATTATTTTAATATTTATGAGCTAAGCCATAATAGAATCTATAACTCGCAAAACAGAAGAAAGAACTCTTTTATTACTGTGACAGATGAGAATTCTGCCTTTTCCCTGAACCCTCAGAATGGCATGGCTGCCATCTTGCCACGAATAATTGACAATGCATTTAAATAGTGCACCATTGCAAGTATAATTGCGATTTGTTGTAATTTCTGCTCAAATTCCTCCCAGACACAGTTGATTTATTTTGCAAATCAGTGCATCTAGAGGGTGTACTGTGTCGCATTATGGGCCTTTGATATAGAACCTTTGTTTTATAACAGGGAAAATAATTAGCTTTTGGATAAGCTTGAGTTGTGATGTCAGGCGCTATCCATGGTGCTGAAAGAAGTTATTAGCGCTGAGCTAATGAAGGCACTCAGCCAGGCTCTGCCACCTTACTAATTTGTCTCTTTGGGATTTTAGTAAAATTAAAAATGAGATAAGCACAAAATGGGATAAAGCTTATAGGGAAAAAAATTAGTAAACTTGTTGCTAGAATCTATAGAGGTCCCCCACCGCCACCCGATAAAGCTAAATTTAAGGGAGTTTCATTTACTGAATAACTTGTTTGCCATCAAACCACTAGTTCCCTTAGTGTCATTGATGGTCTTGTTTAGGCATATTTTAATTAACTTTTATATAGATTTTTCTATTTAGGATTTCAAATTCTGGGAATTAGCAAATTGCAGTGTCAGCATTCATTCTGTGCCACTTAAGGGTATGTATGGTTTTAGGGTATGCCCTTTCCAGACCACAAAGCAGATATGTATTAAAAGTTAACATTATAGTAGAAATGGAGGTAAGTGAATGATAGCTACTTGCAAAAAATAATATTTCACCAAAGAATAATTCATTTTTGTCTGTCTCTCCCCCTTTGAATTTCTAAAATAAAATCTAATTGTTGAATGCCTCATGCTTCTTTTGACTTGTAACAATGTTGGAACTTCCTTGCATTGAAACCCAGTAGTATTTGTAACTTGATGCTAGTTGGAACCTATATGCAGGTCAGGAAGCAACAGTTAGAACTGTACCTGGAACAACAGACTGGTTCCAAATAAGAAAAGGAGTACATCAAGGCTGTATATTGTCACCTTGCTTATTTAACTTATATGCAGAGTACATCATGAGAAACGCTGGGCTGGAAGAAGCACAAGCTGGAATCAAGATTGCCGGGAGAAATTATCAATAACCTCAGATATGCAGATGACACCACCCTTATGGCAGAAAGTGAAGAGGAACTAAAAAGCCTCTTGATGAAAGTGAAAGAGGAGAGTGAAAAACGAAGATCGTGGCATCTGGTCCCATCACCTCATAGGAAATAGATGGGGAAACAGTGGAAACAATGTCTGACTTTGTTTTTGGGGCTCCGCAGATGGTGACTGCAGCCATGAAATTAAAAGACGCTTACTCTTTGAAATAAAAGTTATGACCAACCTAGATGGTATATTCAAAAGCAGAGACATTACTTTGCCAACAAAGATCCATCTAGTCAAGGCTATGGTTTTTCCAGTGATCATATATGGATGTGAGAGTTGGACTGTGAAGAAAGCTGAGCACTGAAGAATTGATGCTTTTGAACTGTGGTGCTGGAGAAGACTCTTGAGAGTCTTGGACTGCAAGGAGATCCAACCAGTCCATTCTAGAGATCAGCCCTGGGTGTTCTTTGGAAGGAATGATGCTAAAGCTGAAACTCCAGTACTTTGGCCACCTCATGGGAAGAGTTGACTCATTGGAAAAGACTCTGATGCTGGGAGGGATTTTCGGCAGGAGGAGAAGGGGATGACAGAGGATGACATGGCTGGATGGCATCACCGACTCAACGGACGTGAGTTTGAGTGAACTCCGGGAGATGGTGATGGACAGGGAGGTCTGGCGTGCTGCGATTCATGGGGTTGCAAAGAGTCAGACACGACTGAGCAACTGAACTGAACTGAACTGAGGGTGGATATTTAGACTCAGCTCTAAACAAAATCACCAGCTGGTTATTCTATGCTCTTACTAGTTTATGAAATAATACTCAGGTATACAACAGTAATCACAAAGATGGGATGCTGGGTGGGTCAGGGGATCATGTTAAATTGACCTTCATGAATAACAGGTGAGATTCCATTTCACTTTATTCTTGTTCATTTTTTAAAATCAGCATTAACTTTTCTGGCACATAATTTCATTGTTGAGCACAGCTCTATTAAAGTGATTCACAGTCTTTAATATTAGTGATTATGGTCCATTTCAGTTACACAGTGTGTTATACAGTCTGTTGCATCACTCTCCATATCTCTGCTATTTGACTCTGTTGGAGAAGATTAAATGTGCAAGGAGTGGTAACAAGTCAGGGTTCTGTAGATGGAAAGGGACCCTATAAACATTTATATAGTAATGTGGAGAAATTTGGATACATAAGTTTCTCAAAATTGAAAGATATCAAGATGAGATAATTCATCTTATTGTGTCATTTGACACTAATATTTTAATTATCATCTCTAACTTCATATATATTTTAAATTATACATAAAATTCATGGAGATAAAATACATACAATAAAAGCATCCATTTAAATGTACACTCTGAAGAATTTGATTGAAGTATATACCCATATAACCACCTTCAGTTCAGTTCAGTTAAGTCACTCAGTTGTTTCCGACTCTTTGTGACTCCATGAATTGCAGCACACCAGGCTTCCCTGTCCATCACCAACTCCTGGAGTTCACTCAAACTCATGTCCCTGGAGTCAGTGATGCCATCCAGCCATCTCATCCTCTGTAGTCCCCTTTTCCTCCTGCCCCCAATCCCTCCCAGCATCAGAGTCTTTTCCAATGAGTCAACTCTTCTCATGAGGTGGGCAAAGTACTGGAGTTTCAGCTTTAGCATCATTCCTTCCAAAGAAATCCCAGGGCTGATCTCCTTCAGAATGGACTGGTTGGATCTCCTTGCAGTCCAAGGGACTCTCAAGAGTCTTCTCCAACACCACAGTTCAAAAGCATCAATTCTTCGGTGCTCAGCCCTCTTCACAGTCCAACTCTCACATCCATACATGACCACAGGAAAAACCATAGCCTTGACTAGACGGACCTTTGTTGGCAAAGTAATGTCTCTGCTTTTGAGTATGCTATCTAGGTTGGTCATAACTTTCTTTCCAAGCAGTAAGCGTCTTTGAATTTCATGGCTGCAATCACCGTCTGCAGTGAACTTATCTGCTTAATAAAATGGTTTTATCACCCCATATCATGTTTTCTTATGTCCTTTTCCAAGAAACCTACTGTACCACTGACCTCAGGTAAACTAAGATTATATTTATTATAATTAATTAATTTTGACATTTGTATAACTTTATATTAATGAAGCAGTAGAGCATGTACTTTTTATGTTTGTCATAATTGTGAGATTCACTCATTTTGTTGTAGTTTTGAGTAATTTTTTTTAAAGCTTAGTCATACACCATTTCATGCATATACCATATATATCATAATCTGGTTGTGCATTTACGATGTTAGACATTGAGTTGTTTCCAATTCGTAGCTATTTTGAATAAAGTGGCTATGAATATTTATGCAGTTTTTTTGTGTTAAACATGTGTTCATTTGTTGCGGATAAAGACCTAGGATTGCACTTGCTTAGTCATGTAGTAAGAGTATGCTTCATTTTATGAGAAATTACCAAATGTTCTCCAAAATACCATTTTAAATCTTATTAGGTTCTGATTACATATCCAATCTATGTATATCCTAATCAACAGTTGGTATTGCCAAACTGTTTAATTTTAGTTATTCTAGGAAGGTGTTTCAAAATTAATTTCCCTAGTAACTAATGTGGTTGAAAAAAAAATTCATATCATTATCAGCTGTTGTGTCATCTTCCCTTTTAAAGTATTTGTTTATGTAGTTTTCCCACCTTGTGGGATTGTTGACTCTTAATAGTTGAGTTGTAAAAGTATTTGTAATACTTTCTGTAAAGTCCTTTGTCAAATAGGACTTTCTGGAAAGTCCTTTGACAAATATATATATTTATACTATTTTCTACAAATAGCCAGGTTTTTAAAAATTTTATTAACCATGTCTTTAGATGAAGTCCAACTTAATATTTTATCATTTACTCTTTGTTCTTCTTGTGTTCAAAGAAATCTTTGTCTATCACAAGGTTTCAGGGATTTTATCCTATGTTTTGACATATGATAGTGAGCACAAAGCCTGCCTCTAAAATTTCCACATGCTTTTATGTATTCTCTTGCTTTTCCCCCTCCTGAAACCCACCTACTTGTCCACAGACATCCACCTTTATGTTTATTAATGCAGATCAATTTGCATTTTCTAGACATTTGTATAAGGGAATTATATAGCACCTGTTTTTAAAATTTATTTTACTTGGCATAATCATTTTGGGATTCACTTCATGTTGTATATATCAGAAGTTTATTCTCACAGAGCAGTTTATTTCACTGCTGAGTTGTATTCCATTGTAAAAGTTAACCACATTTCTTTAATACATTTATTTGTTGATGAACATTTGGATTATTTCTCACTTATGTCTACTTTAAATAAGGAGATGCGTGTACACATATTTGATGAACAAATACTTTGTGTTCACTTGGTTAAGTATCTAGGAGTGGAATTGGCTGGATAATATGAAATTGCCAAGCTGTCTTCCAAAGTGGTTGCACCATCTTATTTCTGTCCAGAAGTACCTAAAAATTCAGTTTTTCCACATCCTTGCTACCATTTGACAGGGACATTTTTAAAATTTTAGCTAATTCTAATAGGTGTGCAGTTATATCACACTGTGGTTTTGATTTGCAATTTCTAAATAACTTATGACATAAAGTATTTTTTCTTGTTCTTACTTGCTATCTGTATATCTTCTTTCAAGTACCTTTTCTAATTTTCTGGCCTAAGTGAACTGATACTCAGGTTTTCCAATCCAGCTGGCTGTGAACGAGTACTGTGCCCATTCCTGCATGGGGACTGTGCTTGTGCTTAGTCACGCATCCCTCTAATCCTTTTGGATGATCATTCTCTTGGCTCCAGGTGGTTTTCTCACATATGTGCTCTGATCAACAGGCTTCTGAGTATTCAAGGAAAACTTTCTGCAAGCTTCCAGAACTCTCTCAATGTGGCTGTCTCCTCTATGCTACTTTGTCTTGTTAACTCCAGCTGTCTTACTCACTTTGGAATTTCTCAGCTCCATCTGCTAAATTCAGAGGCCACTGGGCTCCTCTTAGATTCCCACTCTTTGTGCCACGCCCTGAAAACTTTCAAATCAGTAAGCTGGGCAATAGTAAGGCTCAGCTTACTTGTTTTTAATCTCTTAGAAGTCATTCTCCTTTGTTGCCTTGTAGCTTGAAAACATTATCTTCAGGATTGTTTTGTTCATGTTGTTTGTTTCAAATAGAAGGTAAATGCAGACTCTACTATTATGCCGTCTTGATTCGAAACAAAAGTTCCCATTTTTATTATTAATTTTTCTTGCCTTTTTTTTTCCTGGCTAGGAAACCTATAAGAAGTTGAATCAAAGAAGTAATAGTGATATTACATAAATATTCTATATTTTACTGACTTTAAACCTATTATTCTACCAATTATTAAGAAAAAAATGCTGAAACTTGATATTATAGATTTATTTCCCTTCAGTTCTGTCAATTTTTTTTTTTTGGTTTGATATTTATAGAAGATCCTGTTTCAAATGTCCCTAGGTTGTTTTGATGAATTGACTTCTATTATTATGAAATGCCCTGGTGTGTCTCTAATAATATTGTTTAATTAACAATTTCTTTGGTCCAGTATTGACATATACACTCCAGCTTCCTTAAAATTAGTGTTTGATATATATATATGCTGCTAAGTCGCTTCAGTCGTGTCTGACTCTGTGCGATCCCATAGACAGCAGCCCACCAGGCTCCTCCGTCCCTGGGATTCTCCAGGCAAGAATACTGGAGTGGGTTGCCATTTCCTTCTCCAATGCATGAAAGTGAAAAGTAAAAGTGAAGTCGCTCAGTCGTGTCCAACTCTTATCGACCCCATGGACTGGAGCCTACCAGGCTCCTCAATCCATGGGATTTTCCAGGCAAGAGTACTGGGGTGGGGTGCCATTGCCTTCCCCGATATATATATATATATATATATACATACATATATATATAAAACATTATCTTACTTTTAAATTGTGTGTTATTTTAAGTGTGTTCTTGTAGAAAACATGTAGTAAAATATTATATCTGATATTATCTACTTTTTAAATAATGTTTTAATCCATTTACATTAAATGTAATTAATGATATTATTGGATTTAAGTCTATTATCTTGATTTTTTTTTAGATATCCTATTTGTTCTTTCTTTCGTTTATTTCCTGCCTTCTTCTTTTTCTCTTCATTTAAGGTACTTTTTATTAATTTTAAACAATGTAATTATGGCATGATTTGGCATGTGTGTGTTTTGAGTATGTGTGTGTTTATCTTGCTTGAAGTATATTGTACTTTTTTGCTCCAGATATTGATAAGGTTTTAATCAAGTGTATAATATTTCATCACTTGGTTCTTCAAATATTTTTATGCAAATTTTCTCCTATTCTAGTTAAAATTATTGAAGACTACTTGATATTTATCCATAGATCTCTACAGTCTTGCTCTCCTGTTTTCACACATTTTCTTCTTTGAACTTATGTTTGGATAGTTTCTCTTACCCTGAAGTTGGTCTTACCAATCTTTTCTTCTTTGCCTTGAAATATTCTATTAAATGTATCTGTTGACTTTTACATATCAGATCTTATACTTTTCTAGAATTTCTATTTGTTTCTCTTGAAAGTTCATTTTCATACTGATATTTCTCATCTTTTTGCTCATCATATTCATATTTTCCTTTAAATCCTTAAGCATTTGGCTAAAATAGCCATTTTATCTAGTCTGTGTCTCTATAACATCCTTGTCTCTATTCAAGATAGAATATTATCTTTGGGTTTGTTTTTACTGACTATAGTTTTCCTCATTTTATTTCATTATTTTCTGCTTCTTTATGTGTATACTTATTCATTTATGTAGATTTCTTCTAGAAATTGTTTTCTTCTGCCAGGTAATTTTTTGATGTCTTAGCATTTTTCTTTGAGCCTTTATTGTGGTAACTTTTTCAGTGAGTCTAGAAGAATTCTTGCCTGCTCAATTGCTCAATCGTGTCCAACTGTTTGCAACCCCATGGACAGTAGCCTGCCAGGCTCCTCTGTCCATAGGATTTCCCAGGCAAGAATACTAGAGTGTGTTGCCATTTTCTTCTCCAGAAAAGTTCTTAGTCCAAGGTTAAGTGTGTTAGTCACTCAGTTGTGTTCGATTCTTTGCAACCCCATGGACTGGAGCTTGCTCTGTCCATGGGATTCTCCAGTCAAGAGTACTGGAGTTTGTTGCCTTCTCTTTCTCTGGGAGATCTTCCCAAGCCAGGGATCAAACCCAGGTCTCCAGCATTGTAGGCCGACTCTCTACCATCTGAGCCACCAGAGAAGCTATTCTTATTCCTTAATTGTGACCCCCTTCAGTGTCTTTATCGAAAATCTATAATATTTAGTGAAGTTTCTCCACTCTGGCCCATCAGAATGCCTGTTTCCCAGTACTGTCTGACTTCTTGACCCCCTGGTCATCTCACAGCTTCCCAGTATTTGTTTTCTGTTGGGCCTTATGGAGTCGAGTCATTTGTATTCATAGCTTCAAATCCATGAGTATTCACAGCTTTGAATCCATGATTGCCTGTACAAATTTCTAGAGCACCTTTTCTATGCCACTCCCTTTTCCCTGTTATTCTTTTCCACAAATCCAGCCATCTCAGCAGCCATATCTTTGTTCGTTTCCTTCTAAGTTCATCAGGCCATAAAAAGTATACTTGTGTTCTACCTACATGCCCTGCAGTCTGCAAATTTTTTTCAGAGCAAAAGCTGGAGCTATCATGGTATCCTTCTATCACATATCACAAGCTTGAACACTCTGTTAGCAACATCTGAAAACTTTTGTACAGCTTTATAGTTGTTTATAGCAAAATAACTGATTTAGTGCCAGTTACTCTATCAAGGTCTAAAGTGACCCCATGAATTTTTAAAGTCTGCCAGCACTTTCTGAGTTGGAATCCTACACTCCCAAAAGGTATTCTTTCTTCCACTCTCCCATCTTTCATTGCTTCAAATTTCACTCCTGGATATGACAATGATTGCAAATTAGCTTTAGCTTGGTGAAATGATCATTAATTTAAAATGTAGTACTTGAAAATGATATAGTCCCTGAATAGCAATGCTAAAGATAGATGATGAGGAAGAGTAAGAAACAAAACGTTTATGCTTTTCAAATCACATAAATAACTAACTTTTAGTTATGTGTAGACAGGTATACAGGCAGTGGCAGTGGCAGTAGACAGGCAGTGGCACCCCACTCCAGTACTCTTGCCTGGAAAATCCCATGGACAGAGGAGCCTGGTAGGCTGCAGTCCATGGGGTCACTAAGAGTCGGACACGACTGAGCCACTTCACTTTCACTTTTCACTTTCATGCATTGGAGAAGGAAATGGCAACCCACTCCAGTGTTCTTGCTTGGAGAATCCCAGGGACGGGGGAGCCTGGTGGGCTTCCGTCTATGGGGTCGCACAGAGTCGGACACGACTGAAAAGACTTAGCAGCAGCAGTAGCAGACAGGTATAGACTTGTTGCTTTATAGATAATTAAATTTAGGTGGTCTCAGTTATATATGTCACTTCCTACTTTATCTAACAGATAGGGAAACTGAGTGCCAGAATAGATTTATTATGTCCAAGGTTTCATACAGCTATGTCTGAGCTACTAGGGAAGCCTATTGAGTAATAACACTTGGTTTCTTTTTGATATCTTGTACATCTTGCTCCAATATTCTTTCTACTGTTTGGCTCAATGTTAAAGTGAAAATGTTAATCACCCAGTCATGTCTGACTCTTTGCAACCCCAGGGACTGCAGCCCACCAGGCTTCTCTGTCCATGGATTTCTCCAAGCAAAATTACTGGAGTAGATTGCTGTTGCCTTCTCCAGGGGATCTTCCTGACCCAGGGATCTAACCCGGATCTCCTGTATTGCAGGCAGATTCTTAACTGGCTGTGCCATCAGAGAAGCCCCATTTGATTAAATAGGACCCATCAATTTATGTAAATTTGCAACTACTTTTCTTGGTTTCCAGAAACAGGCTAAATCAGGCTTGAAACCATGAGGTTTTGGATAAGTTTTGTTCTCTAAACTAAGTGACAATTAAGTGATTGGTTGTTACATAAATTTAAATGATTTGAGCATGTAAGTTGCTAAAAAGTTCAAAAACTTGAACAAACCTTATTCTGACCTTTTGGTGTATGAAACTTGACATTAAATCTTACTAGAAAAAATTTTCTCTTGAGCTTTCTACTCAATTTAATTCCCATCTGTTTTAAAAATATAATAACATTTCTTGGAATAATTTAGTTATTCTCATTCTATTAGGAATGTGGAATTAATAGTTAGATTTAGGATGAGAAGTGAAATCATATGAAATTCAAAGACTTAATTGGCAACTCTCTTCTCTCTCTTTCATACACACTATGGGCTTTCCCTTTATTTGCTAATCAGAAAAAATTGGAGAACAAGATGACAGAGGAGTAGGTAGACGTGGAGTACATCTCTCTCCACAGACTTATCTGGAATATACCTTCAGAGACAGAGGTGCATGCAGAAAACCAGCTGAGAGCCGACAGGAGTACCTGACCAGTGGAAAAGAATATATAGAACCATGCAAAACTCGGTAGGACAAAGGAACTAGGGGGGAAAACAGGATTGTCAGTAAGACTGGACCTGCCCTCCGTGGGTGGGGGAACTGAAGCAGGGGTCCGATCCACACAGCAGGGCAATTGTCTGAGTCAGAGGAGAAACATTTAAGGCCGAGAGTGAAACAGCTGACCTGTGGCAGCCTACATGGAATGAGAGTAAGACAGTCCTTGCTGCAGCTGTACATATGCCGGGCAGGAACACAGGTCTCCTGGAAGGGGCCGTGGCTGGGAGCTGGAGTCTAGGGACTGTGGAGCAATCCCAGGGCAAGGGCTGCTGTTGACTGTGGAGAGATGGATCAAGGAGATGTGACGGAGGAGACTGTGGTGGGAAATGCCTGTGGAGGAGAGCCGGGCAGCCATGGAAGCAGGTGATACTGAGTCACGCATAGTGGGTGGAGCCACCACCATAACCTGTCTCTCCACTTGCCAGCACTGGCATAGCTGAACCATAGACAGGCCGGCCCAGCAAATGCTTGATGCACTGAACTGGAGTAGGACCCCACACAGGGTGCCCCTTTAAGTGCCTGATGTGCTATCCACAGAGTAGGACCCTAGTCGGGGGTGGGGGGGACCCTCTATGTGCCTGAGTCGTGGAACAGCAGAGAAGGATCCCAGGCAAGGAAGCCCTCTAACTGCCTGAATGGGTAGAGCTACGGAGAAAGACTGGCCAAAGAGGCCTTCTGATCACCAGCTACAAGAGGCTCAAAAAATGACTCTGATAGGGCCATAACTCCCGCCACAGAGGCAGTCTGTGTCCCTGCACACTTGGTGCCACCAGGGTCCCTGCAAGCCAAACAGCTGTACCACCTTCACACTCAACTCTCACTGGGGCAGAGCTGCCACAGGCAAAAAAAAAAAAAAAAAAATCTTGTGTTTATGCACGCAGGGTCACTTCAGTCCTGTCTGACTCTTTGCAACCCTGTAGACTGTGGCCTGCCAGGCTTCTCTGTCTGGGAGGGGCATCTCCAGGCAAGAATACTGGAGCGTATTGGCCAATACTGGTTGCCATACCCTTCTAGAGCATGATGTTTCCTGCTGCCCTAGCCGCCAAACCCCGAGTACCTGGTGCAGCCAGAACCCCTGTGACCCAAGCAGCTGAACCACCTCCACACCTGGCCCTCACAGGGGCAAAACCAAGTCCTGCAGGGCAGCCTCAGGAGCTAAACTCCAGTGGATGACCCACATGTAGAGATGGAAATAAAACCACAATAAAAACCGAGGGGCAGTGTGGCTAAGGAAGAAGACCCCAAACTTTCTGACCAGCTGTACAATCTGCAGATTAAATCCACACAATCAACTATGCAGACTCTGTGTCTTTGGAATATATAAAAGGATGTTGAGAGCTCCCACAAAAGAAAACACACTAGCTCTGATAGCTGTAGACATTGGAGGCGAAAACACACAGGAGTAGGACCAGATTAGAATTTGAGCTGCCCACAGCAGGTCCAGAGATCAGCACAGTGTTGGAGGGCCTCCTAGGGAGGTGAGGTGGACTGATTCCCAGCGCAGGAAAGGACTCTGACAGCGGTGACATTTTTCTCTTTTCTCTTTTTTTATAATTTTAATTTTTTTAAATCCATTATATTTTTTCTGTGTTTATTTCTTCATTTGCCTTTCCTACTGTTCTTTTCTTCTTGCAGTCAATCTTTAATGTATATAAATCTTCTTCAACTACTTCTATTTAACTTTGCATATCTACTCTTTCTTTCCTTTCCTCTCAACATATTTGCTACTTTTGTTTTCATTGCTTTATTCCCCACTTGGCACCTGGCTTTAGTTTTGTTTTCCAGTTTGTGCTTAAGTTAGTTTTGCTCTTAACTGGTAAATATAATTTTTTATTTCCTTTGTTCACTGGATCAATCTACTGTACTTTATTTTTGTTGGACTGTTTTCACTTTGTTCATGGGTGTATATATATATGTGTATAGTCCATTATTTTAATTATTATTTGCCTGATTTTATTATTTTTTATTTTATTTTATTTTTATTTTATTATTTTAATATTTTTATTTAAATATTATTTGCCTGGGGTTTATCTTTGGTTTCTTATTTTTGGATATTTGTTTTAATCTCACTTAACGCCATAACAAACCACTTGTGGCATCTTTGGTCCTGACCAGAGATCAAACCCTGAGCCTTTGGAGTGGGAGCACTGACTCTAAGACCCTAGACCATCAGAGAACTAACCCTAAGGAGTATCAAATAGTGAGAACTCACACAAAGGAAACCATTTGAATACAAGACCCAGCATTACCCAACCACCAGTAGCACCTTGTGCAGGATGCCTCATCTAAACAACAACACAACAGAAATACAAACACAATCATCAGCAGACAGGATTACCACCTCACTCAGTGTTGCCCATCAGAGGAAAAACAAACAAACAAACAAACAAAAACTCAGCACAAGTCTCACCCTATACAAAGCTCAAACAAACCTCTGGACCAATCTTAGCAGGGTAGAAACAAAAAGGAAGAAAGATTTCAACCTTCTTCAAGAAAAGAATTCAACTTCCCTTGAAGCCTGGGAAAAGGTGACCTCAAACACAATAACATTAAAAAAAAATGAAAAGGTAGAGAAATACTGCACAAATGAAGGAACAAACTAGAAACACAGAAGTCCAAATAAATGAAGAGGAAATAGGAAAATTACCTGAAAAAGAATTCAGAATAATGTTAGTAAAGATGATAAAAAAACCTTGAAAACAAAATGGAGAAAATGCAAGAATCAATTAAAAAGGCCTAGAAGAATTAAAGAATAAGCATACAGAGACAAACAGCACAATTACCAAAATTAAAAATACTCTAGAAGGAATCAATAGCAGAATATCTGAAGCAGAAGAATGAATCAGTGAGCTGGAAGATAAAATGGTGGAAATACTTCTGAAAAGCAGAATAAAGTAAAAAGAATGAAAAGAGCTGAGGACCATCTCAGAGACCTCTGGGACCATATCAAATGCACCAGCATTCAAATTATAGGGGTCCCAAAAGAAGAAAGGAAAAAGAAAGGGTATGAGAAAATTTTTGAAGAGATTGTAATTGAAAATCTCCCGAATGTGGAAAAGGAAATAGTCAATCAAGTCCAAGAGGCACAAGGAGTCCCACACAGGATAGACCCAAGGAGAAACCTGCTAAGACACATACTATTCGATCTAAAAAAGACTAAACACAAAGAAAGAATATTAAAAGCAGCAAAGGAGAAGCAACAAGCAACATACAAGGGAAACCCCATACTATTAACAGCTGATCTTTCAGCAGAAACTCTGCAGGCCAGAAGGGAATGGCAGGGTATATTTAAAATACTGAAAGGGACAAATCTACAACCAAGATTACTGTACCCAGCAAGGATCTCATTCAAAATTGATGGAGAAATAAAAAGCTTTTCAGACAAGCAAAAGTTAAGAGAATTCAGTACCACCAAACCAGCTTTACAAATGTTAAAGGAACTTATATAGTCAAGAAATACAAGAGAAGAAAAAAGATCTACAAAATCAACACCAAACAATTAGAAAATGGCAATAGGATCATATATGTCAATAATTACTTTAAATGTAAATGGGTTAAATGCTCCAACCAAAAGACACAGACTGGCTGAATGACTATAAGAAGCCCACTTCAGACCTCAAGACACATATAGACTGAAAATGAAAGGATGAAAAAAAAATATATATTCCATGCAAATGGAAGCAAAAGAAAGCTGGAGTAGCAGTCCTCATATCAGACAAAATGGACCTTAAAATAAAGAAGATTACAAGCGATTAGGAAGGACACTACATAATGATGAAGGGATCAATCCAAGAGGTAGACATAACAATTGTAAATATCTATGCACCCAACATAGAAGCACCTCAATGCCTAAGACAAACACTAACAGACAAAAAAGGAGAAATTGACAATAACACAATAATAGTAGGAGACTTTAACACTGAGAAGGCAATGGCACCCCACTCCAGTACTCTTGCCTGGAAAATCCCATGGACGGAGGAGCCCAGTAGGCTGCAGTCCATGGGGTTGTGAAGAGTCAGACATGACTGAGCAACTTCACTTTCACTTTTCACTTTCATGCCTTGGAGAAGGAAATGGCAACCCACTCCAGTGTTCTTGCCTGGAGAATCCCAGGGATGGGAGAGCCTGGTGGGCTGCCGTCTATGGGGTCACACAGAGTCGAACACGACTGAAGCGATGCAGCAGCAGCACACCTAATAACAGATAATCAAAACAGAAAATAAGAAGCACAAGTCTTAAATGAAACATTAGATGAGATGGATCTCGTTGATATCTTCAGGACATTCTATCCAAATGCAAAAGAATACACCTTCTTTTCAAGTGCACATGGAACATTCTCCAGGATAGATCGCATCTTGGGTCACAAATCAAACCTCAGTAAATTTAAGAAAACAGAAGCATCTTCTCCAACCACAATGCTATGCATTACAAGAAAGAAAAACTGTAAGAAACACGTTTAAACAACATGTTTCTAAATAACGAACAGGTTACTGAAGTAATCAAAACGAAAATCATGAAATTTCTAGAAACAAATGACAATGAGAACACAACAACTCAAAACCTATGGAATGCAACAAAAGCAGTTCTAAGAGGGAAGTTTATAGAAATACAATCCTACCTCAAGAAACAAGAAAAATATCGAATAGACAACTTAACTTTACACCTAAAGCAACTGAAAAAAGAAAAAGAAAATTAGTAGAAGGAAAGAAATCATAAAAATCCAAGCAGAAACAAATGAAAAAAAAATGAAAGAAACAATAATAAAGATTAATAAAACTAAAACCTGGTTCTTTGAGAAGATAAACAAAATTGGCAAACCCTTAGACAGACTCATAAAGAAAAAAAAAAGAGACAAGAAACAACAAAATTAGAAATGAAAGAGGAGAGGTTACAGCAGACAATGCAGAAATACAAAGGATTATAAGAGACTATTATGAACAACTATATGTTAATAAGATAACCTGCACGAAATGGACAGATTCATAGAAAAGTTCAATATTCCAAGACTGAACCAGGAAGAAATATAAATTATGAACAACCCAATTACAAGCACTGAAATTGAAGCTAAGATCAGAAATCTCCCAAAAAACAAAAGCCCAGGATCAGATGGCTTCACAGGAGAATACGATCAAACATTTAGAGAAGAGCTAATGCTTATCCTTCTAAAACTCTTTCAAAAAGTTGGGGAGGAAGGAACACTTCCAAATTCATTCTACGAGGCCACCATCATCCTGATACCAAAACCAGACAAAGACAACACGCAAAAAAAGAAAACTACAGGCCAATATCACTAATGAATATAGATGCCAAAATCCTCAACAAAATTTTAGCAAACAGAATTCAGCAACACATCAAAAAGCTCATACACCATGATCAAGTTGGGTTTATTCCAGGGATGCAAGGATTCTTCAATATACAGAAATCAATTAATGTGATACACCATAATAACAAATTGAAAGTAAAAACCATATGATCATCTCAATAGATGCAGAAAAAGCCTTTGACAAAATTCCGCACCTATTTATGATTAAAACTCTTCAAAAAAATGGGCATAGAAGGAATCTACCTCAACATAGTAAAGGCCATATAAGATAAGCCTACAGCAAACATTATTCTCAATGGTGAAAAATGGAAAACATTCCCCCTAAGATTAGGAACAAGACAAGGATGTCCACTTTCACCACTATTATTCAACATATTTCTGGAAGTCTTAGCTACAGCAATCAGAGAAGAAAAAGAAATAAAAGGAATCCAGATGGGAAAAGAAGTAAAGCTCTCACTGTTTGCAGGTGACATGATACTGTACATAGGAAAATCTAAAGATAGTATCAGAAAAGTACTAGAGCTAATCAGTGAATTTAGCAAAGTTGCAGGATATGAAATCAATGCACAGAAATCACTTACATTTTTATATACACTAACAATAAAAAATCAGAAAGAGCAATTAAGGGATCAATCCCATTTATCCTTACAACAAAAAGAATTAAATATCTAGTAATAAACTTACCTAAAGAGATGAAAGAACTGTACACAGAAAATTATAAGACACTAATGAAAGAAATCAAAGATGACATAAATAGATAGATATTCCATGTTCCTGGGTAAGAAGAATCAATATTGTGAAAATGATGATACTACCAAATGCAATCTACAGATTCAGTGTGATCCCTATCAAATTACCAATGGCATTTTCCACAGAACTGGAACAAAAAAATTCACAATTCATGTGGAAACATAAAAGACCCCAAACAGCCAAAGCAGTCTTGAGAAAGAAGAATGGAGCTGGAGGAATCAAGCTTCCTGATGTCAGGTTATACTACAAAGCTACAGTCATCAAGACAGTATGGCACTGGCACAAAAACAGAAATAAAGTCCAATGGAGCAAGATAGAAAGCCCAGAAATAAACCCATGTACCTATGGGTACCTTATTTTTGACAAAGAAGGCAAGAATATACAATGGGTCAAGACAGCCTCTTCAGTAAATGGTCCTGGGAAAACTGGACATCTACACGTAAAAGAATGAAATTAGAACACTTCTTAACACCATACACAAAGATAAACTCAAAATGGATTAAAGACCTAAAGTTAAGACTGGAAACTATAAAACTCTTAGAGGAAAACATAGGCAGAACACTTGATGACATAAATCAAAGCAAGATCCTCTATGACGCACCTCCTAGAGTTAATGAAAATAAAAGCAAAAGTAAACAAGTGGGACCTGATTAAACTTAAAAGCTTTTACACAGCAACGAAAACTTACAAGCATGGTGAAAAAAACAAAAAACCCTTCAGAATGGGAGGAAATAATAACAAGTGAAACAAATGACAAAGGATTAATTTCCAAAATATACAAGCATCTCATTCAATGCAATACCAGAAAAACAAACAACCCAATCAAAAAGTGGGAAAAAAGACCTAAACAGACATTTCTCCAAAGACATACAGATGGCTAACAAACACATGAAAAGGTTCTCAACTAGCTCATTATGAGAGAAATGCAAATCAAAACTACAATGAGATATCACTTCACAGCGGTCAGAATGGCCCTCACCAAAAAGTCAACAAGCAATAAATGCTGGGAAGGGTGTGGGGAAAAGGGAACACTATTGCACTGTTGGTGGGAATGTAAATTGATACAGCCACTATGGAAAATGGTATGGAGTATCCTTAAAAAACTAGGACTAAAACTACCATATGACCCAGCAATCCCACTCCTGGGCATATACCCTGAGGAAAGCAAAACTGAAAGAGACACATGTATCCCATTGTTCATTGCAGCACTATTTACAATAGCTAGAACATGGAAGCAACCTAGATGTCCATTGACAGATGAATGGATAAAGAAGTTGTGGTATATAGACACAATGGAATATTATTCAGCCATAAAAAGGAATGTATTTGAGTCAGTTCTAATGAGGTGGATGAACCTGGAACCTATTATACAGAGTGAAGTGAGTCATAAAGAGAAAGATAAATACCATATTCTAACATATATATACAGAATCTAGAAAAATGATACTGAAGAATTTGTTTACAGGGCAACAGTGGAGAAACAGACATAGAGAATAGACTTATGGACATGGGGAGAGGAGAGGAGAGGGTGAGACGCAGGGAAAGAATAACATGGAAACTTACGTTACCATGTGTAAAATAGACAGTCAACAGGAATTTGCTGTATGGCTCAGGAAACTCAAACAGGGGCTCTGTATCAACCTAGAGGGATGGGAAGGGGAGGGAGATGGGAGAGAGTTTCAAAAGAGAGGGTATATATGTATACCTATGGCTGATTCATGTTGAGGTTTGACAGAAAACAGCAAAATTCTGTAAAGCAATTATCTTTCAATAAAAAATAAATTAAATTTTTTAAATTGGGGACGTTTTTAAAAATTAGTGTTGTTTTTATTAGTCTTTATATATACAATATTGGATATGAGTTAATATTGGAGAAAACTTAAAACATCGTTTCTAATTTTTAGCATAACCAGCTAATGCTAGGAGTATCAATATAGACTCTATAAATAAGATGTAAGCACATAGTCAAAGCACACTACATTGCATAGTTACTCTGTGTATTAGGTTTTAGAGAAGCTTCTTTTTTGGTAGTTCATCTTTTCAACAGTCTTAAGAGTACTTATATCTGTCCACATCTTATGTTAGTTATATCAAAATAATTGGCAAACGCATCACTAGTGACTGACAGAAACTGAGGTGGGGACTAAGTTTTCTGATGACAAGGTTATTGACTTTGTAAATATATCATATTTGGCCTTTTCAGTTTAAAATACTGTGAAAGTATGTCAGACTAATGATTAGAGCCCTTTGTTGATAATTAAATAATTTTCTTATCTTGATAAATTTTGTGCATTCCAGTGAATTGGCTAAGGATTACATTGTAATTGGGAATCTAGTAGATTTTGTTATGATTCAGTCATTTTACATTCACTGATAATATTTAGGGTAGACCTAAATAATGTTGGATAATGTGTGGTTATGAGACAGAAATGGTTACATTTTGTTTTATGTAGCCAGTATTTGTTCCAAGCTTCCCCCAAAAAATGTATATATGAAAGATAATGACAGATGTAAATAAAATTCTTTTAATTATTTGCTGAACTTGGACCTAACAGAAGCAGAAGATATTAAGAAGAGGTGGCAAGAATACACAGAAGAGCCATACAAAAAAGATGTTCACAACCCAGATAATCACGATGGTGTGATCACTGACCTAGAACCGGACATCCTAGAATGTGAAGTCAAGTGGGCCTTGGAAAGCATCACTATGAGCAAAGCTTGTGGAGTTGATGGAATTCCACTTGAGCTATTCCAAATCCTGAAAGATGATGCTGTGAAAGTGCTACACTCAATATGCCACCAAATTTGGAAAACTCGGCTGTGGCCACAGGACTGGAAAAGGTCAGTTTGCATTCCAATCCCAAAGAAAGGCAATGCCAAAGAATGCTCAAATTACTGCACAATTGCACTCATCTCACATGCTAGTAAGGTAATGCTCAAAATTCTGCAAGCCATGCTTCAGCAATATGTGAACCTTGAACTTCCTGATGTTCAAGCTGGTTTTCGAAAAGGCAGAGGAACCAGAGATCAAATTGCCAACATCCGCTGGATCATGGAAAAAGCAAGAGAGTTCCAGAAAAACATCTATTTCTGCTTTATTGACTATGCCAAAGCCTTTGACTGTGTGGATCACAATAAACTGTGGAAAATTCTGAAAGAGATGGGAATACCAGACCACCTGATCTGCCTCTTGAGAAATCTGTATGCAGGTCAGGAAGCAACAGTTAGAACTGGACATGGAACAACAGACTGGTTCCAAATAGGAAAAGGAGTACGTCAAGGCTATATATTGTCACCCTGTTTATTTAACTTATATGCAGAGTACATCATGAGAAATGCTGGACTGGAAGAAACACAAGCTGGAATCAAGATTGCTGGGAGAAATATCAATAACCTCAGATATGCAGATGATACCACCCTTATGGCAGAAAGTGAAGAGGAACTCAAAAGCCTCTTGATGAAAGTGAAAGTGGAGAGTGAAAAAGTTGGCTTAAAGCTGAACATTCAGAAAACGAAGATCATGGCATCTGGTCCCATCACTTCATGGGAAATAGGTGGGGAAACAGTGGAAACAGTGTCAGACTTTATTTTTGGGGGCTCGAAAATCACTGCAGATGGTGACTGCAGCCATGAAATTAAAAGACGCTTAGTCCTTGGAAGGAAACTTATGACCAACCTAGATAGCATATTTAAAAGCAGAAACATCACTTTGCCAACAAAGGTCCATCTAGTCAAGGCTATGGTTTTTCCTGTGGTCACGTATGAATGTGAGAGTTGGACTGTGAAGAGGCTGAGTGCCGAAGAATTGATGCTTTTGAACTGTGGTGTTGGAGAAGACTCTTGAGAGTCCCTTGGACTGCAAGGAGATCCAACTAGTCCATCCTAAAGGAGATCAGCCCTGGGATTTCTTTGGAAGGAATGATGCTAAAGCTGAAACTCCAGTACTTTGGCCACCTCATGCGAAGAGTTGACTCATTGGAAAAGACTCTGATGCTGGGAGGGATTGGGGACAAGAGGAGAAGGGGACGACAGAGGATGAGATGGCTGGATGGCATCACTGATTCGATGGACGTGAGTCTGGGTGAACTCCGGGAGTTGGTGATGGACAGGGAGGCCTGGCGTGCTGCAATTCATGGGGTCGCAAAGAGTCAGACAAGACTGAGCGACTGAACTGAACTGAACTTGTATCTAAAATGCTATTAAAAAATGATTGCAGCAGTCTTTAAAGTGGCTGTAATTTAAACTAAATGCTGAAGATATGTAGTTGGCATGGGGAACTCTTCCTTCCCTTAAGTTAAAATCCAAATATGCACCTCTAAAATCCATCAACTCCTGGTACAGCAGACCAAAGACAAAAGTGTACATGAATATGTACCTGCAATGTTAAGAACACGCAATGGGACCTGTAAAGAAAAGAAAAACCCTGTGGCATTTACATAATTTACTAGATACAAGGGAAAATAAAGACTCATTTCTTTGAGTGACATTTAAATGAACAGTGACCCTCCTCTTTATTAAAGATGGCTGATTTTTTTCGAATATGACAAGAAAATACATCAACAGTTTTTCCTTCCTAGATTACAGAAGAGGGTAGATTAGGAGAATGACTAATGATTGGAAAGCTTGACTCTGTTTCTTCTTCAGCCTTTTGAATTTGGATTTTGAAAGGATAATTAATGGAAATAATGACATTCTCAAGTGGAATTTAATGAATTCAAACTATCAACAACTTTTATTAAATATCCACACCAGCATGATAATTTATTTAGATAGTTTAAAACAGCTAATCCAAAAATGAACAGATCATCATATATCAAATGTATGTTATATAAAAGGTAACCAATAACTGCATTTTTTACTTAATTTCATTTCTGGAAATATCTACTTTATATACATTCTAAGTTATAGTTTATATAGCATATTCACATGATATATAAAACATATGACTATATATAAACATAAATGATCACTATAATAAATATATTTTATATGCACACATATATCATGCTGTTATATTAGGAAAGATAGAGGGTGCCATGAGGTGATTGTTAAGAGACATATTTGGCTGGTTGGAATCTCCACAGACATGCTTTACATAAGTGGTTGGTTTTCAGATATTCCAAAGTTCCACAAATAAAGGTAAATTTTATTCTAATTATCAAAACAGAAAATAATGAAAGAACTTTAAAAGCTTAATAAAGATAGTGCAGGGATGTTGACAATAGGAAGTCAAAATCCCAACGAAAGAAGCTGATGATGTTAAGTAAGAAAAGGAACAAAATGTGATATAGTGGATACTTTCTGGTCTGCCAAGGTCTCCTTGGAACCTTTGTACAGGTTCTGTGTGCTCTGTCCTGGCTTCTGTGTGATTTGTTTCTAACAGTGACTCACTTTGGAGGGTGGTCCTTGGGTTATCATTCCACTTGGCTGGAAAGTACAGATCCTCAGAAGTGCTTGGGAGTTTCCATCTGCCTGTGATGGCTCTTAGCCAGTGACTGGTGTAGGAGTTTCAAAGCACAGCTCCTTGGCTACAGGTACACAAATTCAGATAACAAATTACACTGGAGTTTTCCCCTGTGGGTTCCCTCCATGGATTCTTTCTTGAAATTGCTCCGTTTCATAACATCATTTTCTGCCCTATTCAAAGCTCTCACTCCCTCACTAGGTTTTTCTGGGAGTATTTCCTCAGAAAGCCACTTGTGCAGAACTAGTTATCTCAGGGGACTGAACAAATGATGACCCCCTCCTGTTATATAACACTTTATGTTTTTCTTTATTATGTTATTTCATCTCCAGTTCTTCCCTAACATCAATGGTGCTGGCGTTGAGAACTGCAGACCATAGTCTAATGTCAAAATAAATGGAATGAGTATTTGGAAGGATGTGTCTGATCAGATCATTCCTCTGCTCAGACCTTCCAATGACTTTCCAATTCTTTCAGAGCAAAAGCCCAGTTCCTTTCAACCATCCACAAGATGCTCAAAGATGCTGTGGTCTTGCTATGTCACTGGCCACATTTCCATTGCCTCACAGCCACATTGGCCAACACACTAACCCTTTGGTCCTTCCTGCCTCAGGGCCTTTGGATTGACTATTCCCTCTGTTTAAATACACTTGCACCACATATTTACAATGCTTACTCCCTCTGTTCCTTCCATTTTTCTCATCTGGTGACTGAGTCACCATCTCGGTCGAGCCCACCCTGAATATTCTCATTACTGTTGAACCACCCACAGCACTACTTGTCTTTTTCTCACACTTTCTTCCATAGCAGTCATGAACTAAATTGCGTCACCCAAAAATTTATTTTGAAGACCTAATCCCTAGTGTTTTAGAATATGACTTGATATGAGGTCATTAAAAAGTTAAGTTAAAATGAGATCATTATGGTGGGGTCTAATCCAATATGACTGGAGTTCTTATATGAAGAGATTAGGGCTGAGAGAGGTACAGACGGAACACCATGTGAGGACACAGAAGACAGGCATCTACAAGCTACAGAAAAAGATCCTCATAATTATTTCTTCCTAATATTCATTTATATGAATATTAGGGCAATTTAATTTTGTCATTATTGCTTAACTGCTGTCTTTTTACATTTGATTGTAATTTTTGTGAAGGCAAGGAGTTTGTCCTTTATTTGGTTTCAGATGTGTGATCTTGTTCTTTCCCAAGATTTTGTTGCTGTTGTTGTTTAGTCGCTAGGTCATGTCTGACTCTTTTGAGACCCCATGGACTTTAGCCCTCCAGGCTCCTCTGTCCATGGAATTTCCCAGGCAAGACTACTGGAGTAGATTGCCATTTCCTTCTGCAGGGGATCTTCCTGACCCAGGGACAGAATCTGCTCTCCTGCATAGACAGTAGGTCTTTACCCCCTGAACCACCAGGGAAACCCTTCTACAGATTTATGCTTTGCAAAAGATAAAAGTATAGCATGGGAGTTGAAACTGCTTGCCCAAGGTTATAAAGGTAGTGGAAGGATGGCAGAGGCCGTGGGAATTCCCAAAGTCCTATTTCAGATCTTGTTGGTTATCCTTTGAACCACGTGGTCACTTTGGCATAGAGGATAGAGAAATGCTAGAGCACAGCTCGTACAACAGAAAATCTCACACTCATCTCACACGCATACACCAACACACTTTACACACAAATAAGCAATGGGGATGGATTGCCACAAACCACCCAACTCTTTCAGAAATGCACTTAACTTACTTGTGAAGAATAAAACATAAAGACCTGTTCTGATTACAGTATTTCTTCAGTGAGTGGTGAGTGATGAGAAAGAAGAGAAAAAAATGAAACTTTCGAAGGAAAGCTACAGTGTAGACAGAAGCAGTAAGAACGAGGTATTATTAACTGGGAGCAATTTATGGGTTTCATTTGTTCCTGTGCCTACTATAACGGAAGACAAACCTTTAGTTATGAATAAAAATATTCACCCCTTGTTCCTACCTAGGATAAAATTCCAGTTTAACACATTAGCCCCTTTCTCTGCCACTCTGCTTCTGAGCTTGCCAAAGCAGCGAACTTGTATACAATTAACAGAGAAGCTTCCAATACAAACAGAGCTTTGTTCTCATGGAAGACTATTCCTGTGTTCCCATGTCTCACAGTGGTTTCCTTTTAACCAGAATCATCTGCCAAAAGAAATGAAATAAATAAGCAAATAGGAAGAGGTGGGGAGGAAAACACTCTCTCTGATTGAAATCTATTTTCATCTCATGAAAAATATCTTAATTTTCACTTATATTCCATGCCCGTAGCTAAGGGCCATTAAAACTAATAAAACTAAATCATTTGTGACAGATCTTAGAAAACAGTTTCTGCAATCCACTGCGATCTCAAATGTTTATTAGAAATAGTGGTTTTCTTTTCAGAAGAACGCTCGCTGAATGCTTAAAACATGTTCCCTCCGACTTTTGACAAGTCGAACTGGCAATGGAGTGTTTGAAGCAAAGGCTTGACGTAAAAAACGTGTTGTGAAGCAATATCAAATATGACCGGGAGATCAGATCAGATCAAATCAGTCGCTCAGTTGTGTCCGACTCTTTGCGACCCCATGAACTGCAGCACGCCAGGCCTCCTTGTCCATCACCAACTCCCGGAGCTCACTGAGACTCACATCCATCAAGTCAGTGATGCCATCCAGCCATCTCATCCTCTATCGTCCCCTTCTCCTCTTAAGGACACATCAAAGCTGAGAGCATGAGGATTCAAGGCAGTTGGGGGAGCGGGAGAATCAACACATGTGTTTCTGCTTTCGACGTTTTCTGGCATCAGAATAAACAGAGGATTTGCATGTAATGCCGGCAGACCATTCTACAAGAGTTTAAGAAGTTCTATGTCTTTCCTTAGGAGTCAAAAACCCTTGGCCAAATGTCATGCAAGCCTTTGAGGATATTTTTTTATTCACCTGTAACATGAGGATAATAATAGCAACAATAATGATATTATCGATAATATTTACCTACACCACACCGTTTTCTTGGGGATTAAAAGAGCAAAGATATATATAGGAAGGGACTTTTAGAGATTGTAACTACTAAGCAGATGCTAATATTCATTGTTTGTAACACTGACCGTTATCATCATTGAGCACTTACTTGGTGCAGGACAGTTTGTTAAAATTTGTTGAAGTATAGTTGATTTACGACGATGTTTTAATTTCTGCTGTATGACCAAGTGATTCAGTTGCATATATATGTAATTTTTGATATTCTTTTCCATTATGGTTTATCACAGGATTCTGAATATGATTCCTTATGCTGTACAGTGGGACCCTGTTGTTTATCCACCCTAAATGTCATCGTTTGCATTCTGCTAATCGCAGTCTCCCAACGCGTCCCTCCCCTAACCCCTCTCCCTTGGAAGCACAAGTCCTCTATGTCTGTGAATCTGTTTCTGTTGGGTAAATATTTTCATTGATGTCACATTTTAGGTTTTACATATAAGAGATATCATATGGTACTGTAATTTTCTTTCTGACTTACTTTGGTTACTTAGTAGGATAATCTCTAGTTGCATCCATGTTGCTGCAAATAGCAGTATTTCATTCTTTTTAATGGTGAATAACATTCCATTATATACATATACCACATCATTATTCATTCATCTGTTGATGGATATATAGGCTGTTTCCATGTCTTGGATATTGTAGTGTTGGGAACATATGTGTGCATGTATCTTTTTGAATTATAATTTCATCTGGATATGTGTCCAGGAATAGGATTGCTGGATTGTGTACTAACTCTATTTTCAGTTTTCTGAGGAGCCTCCACTCTGGTTTCCATGGTAACTGCGCCACTTTGCATTCCCACTAACAGGGCAGGAGGGTCCCGTTTTGTCCACACCCTCGCCAACATTTGTTTTTTCTAGACTTTTTAGTGATAGCCACTCTGACCATTACTCGGTGATACCTCATTGTAGTTTTGATTTGCATTTTTCTAGTGATGAACGATGGTGAGTCTCCTTTCATGTGCTTATTAGTCATCTGTAAAGACAAAAGCAGAGACCTTACTTTGCCAACAAAGGTTCGCCTAGTCAAGGCTATGGTCTTTCCTGTGGTCATGTATGGATGTGAGAGCTGGACTGTGAAGAAGGCTGAGCGCCAAAGAATTGATGCTTTTGAACTGTGGTGTTGGAGAAGACTCTTCAGAGTCCCTTGGACTGCAAGGAGATCCAACCAGTCCATCCTGAAGGAGATCAGCCCTGGGATTTCTTTGGAAGGAATGATGCTAAAGCTGAAACTCCGTATTTTGGCCACCTCATGCGAAGAGTTAACTCATTGGAGAAGACTCTGATGCTGGGAGGGATTGAGGGCAGGAGGAGAAGGGGACGGCAGAGGATGAGATGGCTGGATGGCATCACTGACTCGATGGATGTGAGTCTGAGTGACCTCCGGGAGTTGGTGATGGACAGGGAGGCCTGGCGTGCTGTGATTCATGGGGTCGCAAAGAGTTGGACACGACTTAGTGACTGATCTGAGGAACATTTTATATTTATGATTTCTATTTTCAAACTGGGTCCTAATATAGCCAAAATTGTCTCCATGTTACAAAACTGGTCTCTCAGAATCAGAGTAGTTATTAATATTAATTAATTTTGATATTATTACTAAAGGAATATTATGTGAGAAACATAGAAACAAAGGATATTGTTCAAAGAACTGTATCAGTCAGGGCTCAGCAGAAGAAGAGCAAATATTAAGAAATTTTTGTATAGGTGTATGACTTTATGTCATTAAGGGAGCAGCTTAAACAGTCTCTCTGGGCTGTGTCTTTACATCTGTTTCTGGACCTTGAACTCTGCAATGTAGGCAGTTAGAAAGGAAAGATAAAAATCAGGGAGAGCAAGGCCAAACTGGGACCTACCAACCTGAGGTGGAACCAACAAACTTAAGCTGGGACCCATGGGGATGCTCTGGGACCTGGTGTCAGTCTTACTTTTCCAAGCGGAACTAAGTGGGTGCTGCGCAGGAGAGACTGCAGCCTTCATCATGGGGCTAAGCACTCTCCTGGCCCAGGGGCCAGTGGAGCTGGAAAGCATCCAGGTGAAGGTGGGGAGATGCTGTCCAGGGCAAGGAGGTGACCCAGGTGATAAGTGTCAGGGTGTGTAAAGTGCAGAGCACCTGTCCCAGCCTTCCATTGTAAAGCATAACATGGCTATTGCTTCATTTCTGCCCTCCAAATCTTGCAAAATATTTTTCCTATGGCTCATTCTAACTGGAAGCTACAGAAGGAAATTCTGGGACACAGTTCTGCTAGCCAAGTTGACACATCACAAAGCTACCACAGTCCACTCTTTCCAAGTTAGGAAACTTACAAAATTATTACATTATGTTAAGACAGTTATTTGCTATGTTAATGTTTGCTAACCATTTCCCCAAAGGAGGATACAAAGACCTTCTCTTAGTCTTTGGTTTATGTTCATTATCCTAATTGAGTCACATGCTCTTTTTGATATCCGGTGACTTAATAATGAAATGTAGCTTGTGTTAGATTGGGAGAGGGAAAGACAGCAACAATACATACACACAGTCATATCAAAATTAAGATGTAATATTCGTAACTATTTAACTGCTAATGTGGTCACATCTGGTATTTTTAACTACTTTCTTCCTCTCTTGGCTCCATAGTGTGTTATTGTCTTTAGGGAAGGCCCCAATTTGTAGTGGTCCTTAGCTAGTTGGCTTCAATCCCTGGGTCAGGAAGATCCCCTGGAGAAGAAAAGGCAACCCACTCCAGTAGTCTTGCCTGGAGAATCCCATGGATGGAGGAGCCTGATAGGCTGCAATCCATGGGGTTGCAAAGAGTCGGACATGACTGAGCGACTTCACTTCCTTTCTTTCTTTAGCTAGTTAGCTGATTCAGACCTTCACTCCTGAAGCATCAGGGCCAGTATCAATCTTGTTATAGATTTTGTCTGACTTAATCATGGACATAGGAATCAGATCAGATCAGATCAGTCGCTCAGTCGTGTCCGACTCTTTGCGACCCCATGAACCGCAGCACGCCAGGCCTCCCTGTCCATCACCAGCTCCCGGAGGTCACCCAGACTCACACCCATCAAGTCAGTGATGCCATCCAGCCATCTCATCCTCTGTCGTCCCCTTCTCCTCCTGCCCTCAATCCCTCCCAGCATCAGAGTCTTCTCCAATGAGTCAACTCTTCGCATGAGGTGGCCAAAATACTGGGGTTTCAGCTTTAGCATCATTCCTTCTAAAGAAATTCCAGGATTGATCTCCTTCAGAATGGACTGGTTGGATCTTCTTGCAGTCCAAGGGACTCTCAAGAGTCTTCTCCAACACCACAGTTCAAAAGCATCAATTCTTCGGCGCTCAGCCTTCTTCGCAGTCCAGCTCTCACATCCATACATGACCACAGGAAAGACCATAGGACATAGGAATACTAAGAAATAAACAAAGTTCTCCTGCATTCTAGGGATATTCCTTCTTAGTCCCATTGCAAGTCAGTTTCTCCTTGACAGTCAGGATATTCACCCTGGTCACTTCAATTACCCTACTGTTTCCTTGTTGACTCACTGACAGGAGAAGCTCAAAGTGGCAGCTGTTGGTCTCAACTTTCAGGTCAGTGGGATCATTGTTGGCAAAATCAGTAATTTGGAATGCATCAAACCTATGCATAGGTCATTCTTTGTTCTTCTTTCTCTGGGGCCTGATGGAACTTAAGTATATTTATAGGTGCAAAGAGAGACAGTAGAGGTAATTCCTGAGTAGGATCAATGGCCTTTTGGAGACCATTACAGTTTCTTCAGGGGGGTAAGTTTTTTCTACTGTTAAATTTTAGAGGTCCCAAATCCCCAGATTTATTGGAATATACCCCTATGCCCCATTGCTAATTTTAGGGTTTTGTTAATCTCTGATTAATGCCTAACCTTTAATAACAGAGATTTCTAGGAGATTGGGGACTCAGTTTGCATTGTAATTCAGCTCCTTGAAGTATCAGACTTCGGGTCTGGTTTTCAGAAATCCAGACCCTGTAGTCATAAGAGATACTGGTTACTTTCAGGACAAAGATAGAAAATTTCAGGTCTGTTATACAGATCTTCCCTGGTAAGTTAAAGTTGTATGTTCACCATTTTCTTCCTCCATGTTTCTTGTACATTTAGAACCAATCAACCAACTCCCTTAGATGCCTTATTTTGACTAAAATATTCTTCGGCAACATGTGCTTAGTGAGACTTGTTTTCTATAGGCATTTGATTACAGGTCTGCAGGTGACGATTCGCATAACACTTCTGCCACCGCACTACGTGGACTACTTGAGTTTCCTTAAGTGCTAAAAATGGGAGTGAGTCAAAGTTTTAAATCTCGCAAGATTGGGGGAAAATCATATATAAACTAGAACAGTCCAGAAAACTCATTCTTAAGATATCATTCTTCTAGAAACTCTCTCAGTGACAAGTTGTGTATCAGCAGGGTTCAGTCGGGGAGGTGGAACTATAGGGATTTATTTACAGTAGGGATTTGACTTTGCCCAGTTGTGGTCTGGTTAAACACTCTCTACATGGGTGTCATCACAGGTATATGAAATAGAGGTTAAGTGAGGTGAGCAAAGCTGTGCTGGAATCCCTGAGAAGGATTTGAAACCCAGGTCGGCTCTCAGGGCCACCATCTGCGATAAGTGGGTGTCCTGCAGGAGAAGCTGATCTTCATCACAGAGCTAAGCACACCACTGGTTCTGAAGCAGAAGAAGCTAAAAGAGGATCCAGGAAAAGTAAAATAATTGCAGGCCTGGCTGTCACCTGCTACCAACAAGGTGAGCCAACAGGTGAGTGACAACCTGTGTGGGGTACAAGTACCTGTTCAGAATGTTACTGGAGCATAAAACCCCAAATAACTGCTACTTCACTTCTCTCTCCAGATGTCAAGGGATAACATTGCTGTGGTACACCTGAGCGTGGAATATGGAGGAAAAAAAATCTGGGAAAAGTAGTTCATTCTGGTCAAAGGGCTTCATTACCAAGTCCCATTTCTTAGATGAATCCCATTATATATATATACCTGAAGATATATATCCTGTTACTGTAATCTTTCAAATATAATATTTTTACTAACCCTATATGCATTTTTGTGAGCAGTGGTACTAGGAGGAAGAGGTGTACTGCATCAGGGCTATGAGTTTCCTGAATAGATTCAGTGGAGAAATGTTAATTTGGGGCATGAATCATGAGGTCTAAATAAGATAAAATATATTAGATATTTACCTATGGTTATTTGGCATGAAATATGTACTCATAAAATATTGCATTTATTTTCATAATGCTATAATTTGTATTCTGGCTGTTTTTAAGAGTTGCATTGGTCTATTCTATTGATAACTTGATTTTCTTACCCATATTATGAGTCCCCAATAACCTCATTGAATTTGTTTGTTTTTGATGAGCAAAGCAAAACAATCCATTTGAAAGGACTCTGTAAAATGAATAGCACTTTGTAAAAGGGAAAGTATTAACAGTTATCATGCCGTTCTTGTTTCAAAGGTAATTTGATAATCATTTGAAATCCACTTGCACCCCTTTCATAGATACAAATTTTCTATTTTAATCTGCTGGTATGAAAGGATACAGAAAAGTATTCCTTGTGCTTACCTTTTGCAGGGAAATGGGAACACACGAAATAACCACAATAGCTTTACTAGGTGAGGTGGCAGATTAAAATGTTTAATGTTTGAAAGTGAAACAGTGGTCATAAGAACTAACAATTACATTACATTTCTGTGGAACTCAGTGGTTTTTTGTTGTTGTTTTAACTTCTCAGTTCATGTGAAGTTTCTACCTCTTGGATGAATTGAAAGCTTTGTTTCTTCTTGACTCAGAGAATAGTGTTTAAAGCTACACTGGGTTGATCTGAAATACCCCTTTCTCTACTCAAGTAGAGAAACACAGAGTGGTCTGAATGGGCTTCAGACACAGAGTTTGCCTTGTCCATGCTGTGAAAATTGATGTTTAAAAAGACACAGGTGTCTATATGCCCATCTGGTAGGATAAGTGATTCAGGCAGGTTATTGTGATTATGGGGGTATATGGGAAGAGAGACTATGCCACCTGCATAATAAAAAAGAAAACTAAAATAGTTGAAGTATACCAAGCTAGCACTAGAGGTGATGGGAACAGAGATGTGTTTTAATTTCAGAAAGTTTACAACCTATTTGGGAGATGAGTTTTACTCTCCAGGAAAAACAAAAGCATAACAAATCAAGAATTTATGGCTCAAGATTCTACATGGTGGGTACAGACAAATGATACTAAATATTCTGAGGGAGAGTAGGAAGAGTTATCATATAATATGCTGTGTTCTGCGTGCTTAGTTGCTCAATCGCCTCTGACTCTTGTACCTCCATGGATTGTAGGCCACCAAGCTCCTTTGTCAGTGGGATTTTTCAGGTAAGAATACTGGAGTGGGTTGCTATTTCCTTCTCCATGGGATCTTCCTGACCCAGGGATTAATCCCACATCTCCAGGCAGATTCTCTACCCACTGAACCATGGGGTAAGTCCTTATAATATAATATAATATATTATAATATGTTATGACCAAGAAAGTGGAGTTTGACTACTAGCTCTGCTTCTTATTATAATATAATCTTGAACTTCCTAACTTTAAAATGGAAGTAATGAACTCTATATTACAAATTTTTGTGATTTTATAAGAAAATATATTTGAAAGCTTGTATATGTACCTCTAGTGCTAGCTTGGTACTGAAAAAGGCCCTATACTTCAACTATTTTAGTTTTCTCTTTTATTATGCATGTGGCATGGTCTCTCTTCCCATATACCCCCATAATCGCAATAACCTGCCTGAATCACTTATCCTACCAGATGGGCATATAGACACCTGTGTCTTTTTAAACATCAATTTTCACAGCGTGGACAAGGCAAACTCTGTGTCTTATATGCAGAGTACATCATGAGAAATGCTGGACTGGAAGAAACACAGGTTGGAATCAAGATTGCTGGGAGAAATATCAATAACCTCAGATATGCAGATGACACCACCCTTATGGCAGAAAGTGAAGAGGAACTAAAAAGCCTCTTGATGAAAGTGAAAGTGGAGAGTGAAAAAGTTGGCTTAAAGCTCAACATTCAGAAAACAAAGATCATGGCATCTGGTCCCATCACTACATGGGAAATAGATGGGGAAACAGTGGAAACAGTGTCAGACTTTATTTTTCTGGGCTCCAAAATCACTGCAGATGGTGACTGCAGCCATGAAATTAAAAGACGCTTACTCCTTGGAAGGAAAGTTATGACCAACCTCGATAGCATATTCAAAAGCAGAGACATTACTTTACCAACAAAGGTTCGCCTAGTCAAGGCTATGGTCTTTCCTGTGGTCATGTATGGATGTGAGAGCTGGACTGTGAAGAAGGCTGAGCGCCGAAGAATTGATGCTTTTGAACTGTGGTGTTGGAGAAGACTCTTGAGAGTCCCTTGGACTGCAAGAAGATCCAAGCAGTCCATTTTGAAGGAGATCAGCCCTGGGATTTCTTTGGAAGGAATGATGCTAAAGCTGAAACTCCAGTATTTTGGCCACCTCATGCGAAGAGTTGACTCATTGGAGAAGACTCTGATGCTAGGAGGGATTGAGGGCAAGAGGAGAAGGGGATGACAGAGGATGAGATGGCTGGATGGCATCACTGACTCAATGGATGTTAGTCTGAGTGACCTCCGGGAGTTGGTGATGGACAGGGAGGCCTGGCGTGCTGGGATTCATGGGGTCGCAAAGAGTCGGACACGACTGAGCGACTGATCTGATCTGATATGTAGGTTGCTTATCAGTTTATAAAACACTTGAAAACTTTAGAGAAATTCCTCTCAAGGAAAAGTAGAGTTACACACACACACACACACACATATACACTCATTTTATGTCATAATATTTAATGTAATTTAATATTTAGTGTAATTTAAACCTTGAAATTACATTTAGAGAATGTATGACATTCTTATGTTCATCCAGTAGGAGCAGTGGCGTAACAATCTTAAGAAACACTTCGTTGATCATTCAAAATAGCCCTGTGAATTAGGCTTGAGAAATTATTCTCCCCATTTCACTGATGAAGCAATTAATGTTCAGAAACATTAAATGACTTGTCAGAATTTATGAAGAGCCAGGGCTCTTGGGTCCAAGCCAGATCTCCCACATATAGTGCGTAATCTGGGATTATGGTACCAAGTTGCAAAGGTTTCACGGAAAACTTCCATGAGACTTTGGTATACAGACAATAGATAAGGGTGTTTGTGGATGTTAGGAAAGGTGGGAAACTAAGAATTCATTCAGCTTTTTAATCCTTATGCAAAAGGAGGGAGAAGGCATTGATGCATTTAATTTGTGATTTCATTCTGTTTTATTTTCATCCATTTTAAGTTAGGTAGAAATTTAGAGAGACCTCTGAAAATGTATGCAAAGCCAGTCACTAAGGGAGTTAGAAGTTCCAAATAGGAAAGAAATCCAATCACCATCTTCTAAGCCTTTCATAGAAATTCACGGTTCAGCAAAGTACCATAACAAATACAGAGAATCAGGAAATCTTCTAGTGCCTCAATGATCACAGAGCCATGAGCCATAAGCAGGCTGGCTCTATAGAGAATAAATCATTCAAGGAAAACTTGATTACTTTTTTGATAGGAATAGAAGATTCATTGTCAGAAGGAATGATGTGGATGCAATATATTTTGATTTTTAAGGAACCATGCCCATTGGGGAATTTTACATAAAAAATTAATTTCCTTTGGATTGATTATAAGCCTTGCTAAGGAGGCACAAACCACACCAATGGGCCATACATTATATGTGATAAGAAGAGGGAGATAATAGAAGATAATGAGGGAAGGGGCACGCTGAGAAAAAAAGTTGAAGACAGGAAGAGACAATGATAAACTCAGAAATGTGTTAGGAAGGAAGGGGTTTTTTTAGACAAACACAATGTATCCTGGTATTAAAATCTTTATATCTTTCACCAGAAATGCAATTTCTCAAGATTCTTGGATTTAAGAACACACATTGAGCGTTCATGTCAGATCACAATGACCTTAAGAGATCATTATAACTGGATTGCCAACTTGAACTGAGTGTATGACCACGTGGGATAAGTGGACAGGTAGGTGTTCTTCGGGCAAACCTCAGAGTAACTTCTAAAAGTGTAGCCAGTGGGCCTAGGAACAGATGAGTCAGGAAAACCTGAATTCCCATAATGGTTTTAGCACTTACTTCTTTATCTGTTCTCTGCTTAAGAGGTTGAGACTAATTCACTTCCCTTTGAATATGGGCTGCCCTTAATGACTTGCTTTAAACAAATTGAATATCATGGAAGTGACACCGTGTAACTTCTAAGCCTACGTCATAGAATGGGATGCATGTTCCACACAACTCTCTGTTAAAAAAGCATCTCTGTAGTTGTGACCCCCAAGTAGGGTGTGTGGCTACTTTGAAACTTGAGCCACCATGTTGGAGATAGCACAGAAAAACAGAGAAAGATGCCCTAGGAGTCTCATGGTGACTGCAGCCAAGAAATTAAAAGACACTTGCTCCTTGAAAGTAAAGCTATGACCAACCTAGACTACATATTAAAAAGCAGAGACATTACTTTGTCATCAAAGGTCATCTAGTCAAGGCTATGGTTTTTCCAGTGCCATGTATGCATGCAAGAGTTGGACCATAAATAAAGCTGAATGGGGAAGAACTGATGCTTTTGAACTGTGGTGTTGGAGAAGACTCTTGAGAGTCCCTTGGACTGCAAGGAGATCCAACCAGTCAATACTAAAGGAAACCAGTCCTGAATATTCATTGTAAGGACTGATGCTGAAGCTTCAATACTTTGGATACCTGATACAAAGAAGTGACTTGTTTGGAAAAACCCCAATACTGGGAAAGATTGAAGGCAGGAGGAGAAAGAGATGACAGAGATTGTGATGGTTGGATGGCATCACTGATTTAATGGACATGAGTTTGAATAAACTCTGAGAGTTGGTGATGGACAAGGAGGCCTGGCATGCTGCAGTCTACAGTGTTGCAAAGTCAGACATGACTGAGTGACTGAACTGAACTGAAGGAGTCTCATCTATTCAAGTCATCAACATGTTGTGTCTTCCCTGGCCTTGAGGCCTGACATGTGAATAAAGAAGCCTTAGGGATCATTACCGAAGAAGGCAATGGCAAACCACTCCAATACTCTTGCCTGGAAAATCCCATGGGCAGAGGAGCCTGGTAGGCTGCAGTCCATGGGGTTGCGAAGAGTCAAACATGACTGAATGACTTCACTTTCACTTTTCACTTTCATGCATTGGAGAAGGAAATGGCAACCCACTCTAGTGTTCTTGCCTGGAGAATCCCAGGGACAAGGGAGCCTGGTGGGCTGCCATCTATGGGTTGCACAGAGTCAGACACGACTGAAGCAACTTAGTAGCAGCAGCAGCAGTAGAGATCATTACAGGTGTAACCAATGCCTGGATTTACACCCAAAGCCCAGGGTAAAAACCATCTAGCTGAGCCCAGGCGAGAACAGCAGGAGAGATAATAATTAATATATTTTGATTACATGCTGCTGAATTTGAAATGATTGGGTAATGCAGTAATAAATTAATGTGTCTATGTGACTGAGGACAATTGTCATAAGCTTCAAATGCTTGTTATGATAATACCTACCCCATGAATTGTTTAAAGTGTTAATTTTAGTTCAGTTCAGTTACTCAGTCATGTCCAACTCTTTACAACCCCATGGACTGCAACATGCCAGGCCTCCCTGTCTATTACCAACTCCCAGAGTTTACTCAAACCCTTGTCCATTGAGTCAGTGATGCCATCCAACCATCTCATCCTCTGTCATCCCCTTCTCCTCCCACCTTCAGTCTTTCCCAGCATCAGGGTCTTTTCTAATGAGTCAGTTCTTCACATCAGGTGGCCAAAGTATTGAAGTTTCAGCTTCAATATCAGTCTTTCCAATGAACACTCAGGACTGATCTCCTTTAGGATGGACTGGTTGGATCTCCATGCAGCCCAAAGGACTCTCAAGAGTCTTTTCCAACACCACAGTTCAAAAGCATCAATTCCTTGGTGTTGAGTGTTAATTTAGATAATCTTATAATACAGAGGTAGGAGATAGATCTCCTTGGTCAGCAAGGAAGTCAAACCAGGCAATCTTAAGGGAAATCAAGCCTGAATACTCATTGGAAGGATTGATGCTGAAGCTGAAACTTCAGTATTTTGTTCATCTGATGTGAAGAGCTGACTCACTGGAAAAGTCCTCGATGCTGGGAAAGATTAAGGACAGAAGGAATAGAAGGCATCAGAGGATGAGATGACTGGATGGCATCACTGATGCAATGGACATGAATTTGGGCAAACTTAGGGAGATGGTGAGGGACAGAGAGGCCTGGTGTGCTGCTGTCCACGGGGTCACAAAGAATCAGACAAGACTGGGTGACTGAACCACAACAGCAGGAGATAGATGGTCTCTAGGCCAAGCCTCCAGTTGATACTCCAGGGTAGAAAAAATAACAGGAACAGAATAGATAGCTGAGCTTTGTCTCCTGTGTATACTTTAAGGAAATAGTAATGGCAGGGCCAGGGAAGGACCAAGTCTTTCTTGGGTAAAAAAATAAAGAGGTCAGATATTCTCATCCATGGGGTCAGGGAGACCTTCATTGCACATGTGTAGAAAGACTCATTGGGTGTGAAAAAAGGAAGGAAAACACCACAGCATAAGTTTTGTAAATTGTGTGGATCACAACAAACAGTGGAAAATTCTTACAGAGATGGGAATACCAGACCACCTGACCTGCCTCTTGAGAAATCTGTATGCAGGTCAAGAAACAACAGTTAGAACTGGAATGGAACAATAGACTGGTTCCAAATAGGGAAAGGAGTACATCAAGGCTGTATATTGTGGAGTACATCAAGGCTGTATATTGTCACCCTGCTCATTTAACTTATATGCAAAGTCCGTCATGAGAAATGCTGGGCTGGAGGAAGAACAAGCTGGAATCAAGATTACCGGGAAAAATATCAATAACCTCAGATATGCAGATGACACCACACTTATGACCGAACGCAAAGAAAAACTATAGAGCCCCTTGATGAAAGTTAAAGGAGAGTGAAAAAGTTGGCTTAGAACTCAACATTCAGAAAACTAAGATCATGGCATCTGGTCCCATCACATCATGGCAAATATATGGGGAAACAGTGGAAACAATGGTAGACTTTATTAATTTTTTTTTGGTTGGGGGGGCTCCAAAATCACTGCAGATGATGACTGCAGCTATGACATTAAAAGACATTTGCACCTTGGAAGAAAAGTGATGACCAACCTAGACAGCATATTAAAAAGCAGAGACATTTCATTGCCAACAAAGGTCCATCTAGTCAAAGCTATGGTTTTTCCAGTGGTCATGTATGGATGTGAGAGTTGGACTATAAAGAAAGCTCAGTGCTGAAGAATGATGCTTTTGAACTGTGGTGTTGGAGAAGACTCTTGAGAGTCCCTTGGACTGCAAGATCCAACCAGTCCATCCTAAAGGAAATGAGTCCTGAATATTTACTGGAAGGACTGATGCTGAAACTGAAACTCCAATACTTGATGTGAAGAACTGACTCATTGGAAAAGACCCTGATGCTGGGAAAGACTGAAGGCTGGAGGAGAAGGGGACAACAGAGGATGAGATGGTTGGATGGCATCACCGACTCAATGGACATGAATTTTAGTAAACTCCAGGAGTTGGTGAAGGACAGGGAGGCCTGATGTGCTGCAGTCCATGGGGTTCCAAAGAGTTGGACACGACTGAGTGACTGAACCGAACTGAATTTCCCAAAAGCCGTTGCAAGGAAGTCCATCTTGGCTAAAGGATACACACACACAGAATAGAGGGCCCTGAGTCAAATTACAAAGCAAGATGATACATCAGAGAAAAACAAAGACCCAGACGACTACCCTCTTATAAATGACTTAACTTCCCAAGGATGAGCTTTCTCTGAGCTCACCCATGCTGTTGTTTGCATGTACTCTGCTTTTCTAATAAACGTCTAACTTTCCTTTCCATCTTCTATCTCCCTGTCAAATTTTTTTCCCCTCAAAATAGATGAGAACTGGGACCCAGATTCTAGGCCCTCGCTCTCAGGATCTAGTGGTTAGGATTAGGGGCCCCCTATGCCACAATCAGGGTTCAGCTCCTATCTTGCTTCCAGTTGCTGCTCACTGCTGTCTCTCTGAAATCTGTAGTGCCTGCTTAATTGTTCTGAACAGTCATAGCTCACAAAAGATTAGTACTGATCATATTACTGAAGGTGGTATTAAAGGCAGTTGTATATGAAGTAATCTATAGTAGTGAAACGTAGTATATATATAGTATAAAAGTATGCTGCTGCTAAGTCACTTTAGTTGTGGCCAACTCTGTGCGACCCCATAGACGGCAGCCAACCAGGCTCCCCCATCCCTGGGATTCTCCAGGCAAGAACACTGGAGTGGGGTACCATTTCCTTCTCCAGTGCATGAAAGTGAAAAGTGAAAGTGAAGTCACTCAGTCATGTCCAGCTCTTAGTGACCCCATGGACTGCGGCCTACCAGGCTCCCCTGTCCATGGGATTTTCCAGGCAAGAGTACTGGAGTGGGGTGCCATTGCCTTCTCCATATATGTAGTATAAAAGTGGTATATTTATAGTAATAAAAGTCACACTAGACTACCCTGGTGGTCTAATGGTTAAAACTCTGCTTCATATGCAAGGGGTTCAATCCTTAGGTGGGGAACTAAGATCCCACATGCCATGTGGTGTGACCCATTTATAAATAAATAAAATCATACTGAGGGACTTAGAAAATCTTCCAGGGTATACTAGTCAAGGTTCTCCAGAGAAATAGAACCAGAAGGAGATGAGAGTGGGGTTGGGGTAGAGGTGGGAGGTTGAAAGATTTATTTAGAAGAATTGGCTCAGACAATTATGGAAGGTGAGAAGTTCCACAATCTGCTGTCTGTAAGCTGAAAACCCAGAAAAGCAGGTGGTGTAGTTCAGTTTGAGTCCAAAGGTCTGGGAACCAGGGAAGTCAATCCCAGTGTGAGGGCAGGAGATGAGATGAGATATTTCAGCTCACTAGTGAGACAGGAAAGAAGGAACAAATTGCTTCCTCCACCTTTTGTTCTATTCAGGTCCTCAGTGGATTGGACGCTGCCCACCTACACTAAATCTACATATTCAAATGTTGTCTCATCCAGAAATACCTTCACAGCCACACTAAGACATACTATTTAATTTGGACATTTTGTGGCCAGTTGACATATAAAACTAACCATCACACAGTTACTCCATGAGGTAAGACGGTCTCAGTAATCAACAAACATAATCTGACATGCCTAAAACTGTCTCACTGCACATGCTTCCGATTTGAATTAATATAGCACCATGATTTTCCTACATAATGTTCTTTGTATTCTGTTGTGCCAACTTAGATCTCTGAGGAAAAATTCATGGGTAAGTTCATGCAATGATGATATTATGATCAGAGATTCAGGAATATCAACTCATACTCTGTTAAACAACCGGAATATCAACTCATACTCTGTTAACCCTTCCCAAAAGGTTTTGCAAGACACTGTAATAGCAGAGATTATACAAAAGTAAATTGAAATTTACAATATTATTAATAATAGCTTTACAGGTGCCGAGTAATCCCTAACTAGTTATTTACCAAATCAAATAAGAACCTTTTTCTCAGGAATACCATGCTCATTCTTGCCTGTGGGAAGAAAGAAAAAAAAAAAAATACCTCTTAATGTATTTATACAACCAGCTCCTTGCCCTGAAAGAGAAAGATATAAGATAAGCCATCTGCCCTGGGGCCTGACTATACCAAAGGCAGAAAGAGAAACACAATAAAAGGAAACTGGGATTCTTCCTTTAAAGAATAGGCCTGCCTGACAGTAAAGCTTAGCACAAAGTATTGAATATATTCTGGGTTCACACCAAGAGGAAAAAGCCACACCTCTTCCCTTAGGAGAGAGCTAAGCGGGTAGGAGGAACAAAGTCTGGCTTAGACAGTGGCACCAAGTGAGAGCTTGAATTATATTGAAGAGGCTTGTGCAATTCATGTTGAATGAAATCAACCCTTTTGTCCTGTTCACAACTTAATTGTCCAAGGGATCAATACACCCATGAAATACAGGCTGCATATAAAAGAAGACAAGCTCATCTCGTGAGATTCATTTTGAAACCATCCCCAGTGGTGGCCTGCCCAGTTAGAGATGGCAAACTGGTGTGATTAAGCACCTCCCTGCAGGTGGCATAAATAGTAAGTATATTGGAAAATAAGGAGTCCTTTAAGGCCAGACTTCATGCCCAAACAATGAGCTGTTATTCTGCTTCCCACAAAATTTATTACAATTAGACGTGGACCCAGGATGAATATAGTGTAAGGGCAGGAGATAGGTGACTCAGTGGTAAAGAATACACCTGCAATGCAGGAGATGCAGGCGATACGGGTTCAATCCTTGGGTCAGGGAGATCGCCCTGAGTAGGGGAGGCATCCCACTCCAGTATTCATGCCTGGAAAATTCCATGGACAGAGGAGTCTGGCATGCTACACTCCATGGGGTCGCAAAGAGTCAGACACAACTGAGCAGGCATGGATGCAGACGATCATCTGGGGTGTGTTATATTTTACATTGTTTATCTTCTAAATAAAACTCTTTACAGTCATAAAAGATGCTTTAGGCTGACTCCCTTTATTGGAGCTTAAAGACAGAAAGAAAAGAAAGAAAAAAAAGAAATTGAAGTTGCTCAGTCGTGTCTGACTCTGTGAGGCCATGGACTGTAGCCTACCAGGCTCCTCTGTCCATGAATCTCCAGGCAAAAATACTGGAGTGGGTTGCCATTTCCTTCTCCAGGGGATCTTCCCAACCCAGGGATCAAACCTGGGTCTCCCACATTGCAGGCAGATGCTTTAGCCTCTGAGCCACCAGGGAAGCTTCCCTGATGGAGCTTAAAGATCTAACTAATATTTTACCTCTCTCCCTAAGGGAGTTTAGTATTTAGTTTTATCTTTTTTTTTTTTTTTTCCCAATTCTCTGTGAAACATAGCATCAAGCTTAGCATCTTGCTAACTGTATATTTTGTGAACTAGTTGGAGTCCTCCTGTTTATTTCCCAGAGAGCTAAAGTTGACTTCCATGCCTCTCATATATATGTTTTTTTTTCTCCTTCTGTGTATTTTCTTATGCATATAAGTGACAGAAAGTAACTCATAAGTGTCTCTTATGGGTAGACACGGAGAAGGCAATGGCACCCCACTCCAGTACTCTTGCCTGGAAAATCCCATGGACAGAGGAGCCTGGTAGGCTGTAGTGCATGGGGTCGCTAAGAGTCAGACATGACTGAGCGACTTCACTTTCTCTTTTCACTCTCATGCATTGGAGAAGGAAATGGCAACCCACTCCAGTGTTCTTGCCTGGAGAATCCCAGGGACGGAGGAGCCTGGTGGGCTGCCGTCTATGGGGTCACACAGAGTCGGACACGACTGAAGTGACTTAGCATAGCATGGGTAGACATCTAAAATTTCTTTAGCTTTTTAAAAATGACCTTATTCTTCAGGTCACCAGCATAATTCTCTTGACCTTTTCTGGTTACCCCCATCCTCCCAAGAATGCAGTGAGGAAAACTAGATATAATTATTTAATAGTGATCTCAATCTCACAGATTTCAAACAAATCACAAGGCTCATTTCTTTATGCTTGAATGTCATAGTTTTGATATATATCTTAGTATCTTTTAAATATTTTTTAATCAAAAGAGCATTGCATTGTATATAATATAAGTTCTGTTGTAACTGAGCTCTCTAGAAAATGATCAGAGGCTTCAGTCAATATAGTCTGAATATATAATCAACTCAACCTATTTCTATAGATGATGTCAGTAGATTCTTATTTAAGAACCCACATGCAGTGCCAGGGATAAATTCTCCCTTTTGACAAAGGGTATTTTAAAACAAGTCACTTTTCAGATCTTTTCTTGTCATGCTGCTCTAACCTTTGAAAACTTATGAATGAGGTTTGGATACTTTTGGAGAATATAAATGCTGTAAGTCACCTCCATAGCATTTCTACATCATGACCTTGAAAATAGACGTCTCCTACTTATGAAAGAACATTGTAAAGGTTGAAATTTATAGAACTGGAATTAACCCATGCAGCTGTCATCCTAAAAATTAATTTATACATCCAACCCACCAGTACTGTAATAGAAAATGGAGGTGTGGAGTTATATGGGAAATCACAGAATAGGATCATGACAATTCTGAGTTGTATAAGCTCTTGAAACCCATTAATGAAATCATTTTGCTTAGGAGATGAGGAAGCACAGCTGCAGAGAAGTTATGTCATGTTGGAAATTAGTGGCAAAGTAGTGGCTACAGCTAATATTTTATTGTTTCAAATCTAGTGTCCCTCCTTCCATGTTTCATTGCTTTTGAAATCCCTAGGAAGTGCCAACAACAAATTGGCACTTACCTGTCAACTACAAAGGCAAAGGGGAAAAGGAAAGATTTACCCATCTGAATGTAGAGTACCAAATATTAGCAAAGAAAGCCTTCCTCAGCGATCAATGCAAAGAAATAGAGGAAAACAGTAGAATGGGAAAGACTAGAGTTCTCTTCAAGAAAATTAGAGATACCAAGGGGACATTTCATGAAAAGACGAGCACAATAAAGGACAGAAAATGTATGGACCTAACAGAAGCAGAAGATATTAAGAAAAGGTGGCAAGAACACAGAAAATTTATTTAAAAAAATAAGAAAAAAGATCTTCATGACCCAGATAACCGTGATGGTGTGATCACTCACCTAGAGCCAGACATCCTGAAATGTGAAGTCAAGTGGGCTTAGGAAACATGACTAAGAACAAAGCTAGTGGAGGTGATGGAATTCCAATTGAGCTATTTTAAATCCTAAAAGGGGATGCTGTGAAAGCACTGCACTTTGGCCACAGGATTGGAAAAGGTCAGTTTTCATTCTAATCACAAAGAAAAGTAATGCCAAAGAATGTTCAAACTACCACACAATTGCACTCATCTCACTCGCTAGCAAAGTAATGCTCAAAATTCTCCAAGCAAAGCTTCAACAGTACATGAACCATGGACTTCCAGATATTCAAGCTGGATTTAGAAAATGAAGAGGAACCAGAAACCAAATTGCCAACATCTGTTGGATCATTGAAAAAGAAAGATAATTCCAGAAAAACATCTACTTCTGCTTTATTGACTATGCCAAAGCCTTTGACAGTGTGGATCACAATAAACTGTGGAAAATTCTTCAAGAGATGGAAATACCAGACCTCCTTTCTTGCCTCCTGAGAAATGTGTATGCAGGTTAAGAAGCAACAGTTAGAAATGGACATAGAGCTATGGACTGGTTCTAAATGAGGAGAGAAGCGTGTCAAGGCTGTAGATTGCCACCCTGCTTATTTAACTTATATGCAGAGTACATCATGAAAAATACTGGACTGGATGAAGCACAAGCTGGAATCAAGATCGATGGGAGAAATATGAACTTTAAATATGCAGATAACACCACCCTTATGTCAGAAAGCAAAGAACTAAAGAACCTCTTGATAAGAGTGAAAGAAGAGAGTGAAAAAGCTGGCTTAAAAGTCAACATTCAAAAAACTAATATCATGGCATCTGGTCCCATTACTTCGTGGCAAATAGATGGGGATACAGTGGAAATAGTGAGAGACTTTATTTTCTTGGGCTCCAAAATCACTGCAGATGGTGACTGCAGCCATGAAATTAAAGGATGCTTGCTCCTTGGAAGAAAAGCTATGACCAACCTAGACAGCATATAAAAAACAGAGACATTACTTTGCTGACAGAGTCCGTCTAGTCAAGGCTGTGGTTTTTCCAGTGGTCATGTATGGATGTGAGAGTTGGACCATAAAGAAAGCTGAGGGCTGAAGTATTGATGCTTTTGAACTGTGGTGTTGGAGAAGACTCTTGAGAGTCCCTTGGACTGCCAGGATATCAACCAGTCAATCCTAAAGGAAATCAGTCCTGAATATTCATTGGAAAGACTGATGCTGAAGCTAAAGCTCCAATACTTTGATCACCTGATGGGAAGAGCTGACTCATTGGGAAAGACCCTGATGCTGGGAAAGATAGAAGGCAGGAGGAGAAGGGGACGACAGAGGATGAGATGGTTGGATGTCATCACTGACTCGATGGACATGAGTTTGAGCAAGCTCCAGGAGTTGGTGAAGGACAGGCAAGCCTGGTGTGCTGCAATCCATGCCGTCACAAAGAGTCAGACACGACTGAGTGGATGAATGAACTCTGAATTACAAACCAGCAGTTGCCAGGAGCATTTGCCAATGACTGAACAGCAGCAAGGATAATTCCCATCCTCCTGTGCTCCTGCAGCTGCTCCCTTCAACACTGAGCTCCCAGGGTGGAGTGTGAGGCACTCTGTGCTCCAGGGAGACTGGTGAGGCTGGTCTTTAGATAGTTCAATATTTTCAGGAACTGGTTTCATTATCCCAATCCTTTCATCTCCTCATCTCCAGAAAAGCACTGAATCCCTTCATGGTGACATCAGCTCCTCCTGGCTAGCAGAAAATGTAAGATCAGATCAGATCAGTCGCTCAGTGTCCAACTCTTTGCGACCCCATGAACCGCAGCACGCCAGGCCTCCCTGTCCATCACCAGCTCCCGGAGGTCACTCAGACTCGCATCCATCGAGTCAGTGATGCCATCCAGACATCTCATCCTCTGCCGTCCCCTTCTCCTCCTGCCCCCAATCCCTCCCAGCATCAGAGTCTTCTCTAATGAGTCAACTCTTCGCATGAGGTGGCCAAAATACTGGAGTTTCAGCTTTAGCATCATTCCTTCTAAAGAAATTCCAGGATTGATCTCCTTCAGAATGGATAGGTGCTTGATTGCACTGGACTCCCCCCTTCACCAAAATCTTATGTATTGACACTACTCCCCCTGCCTCTTTGGAGCAGCCTCTCAGAACTATCTGAGGTGCTGCCTCCTGAGCCATAAGCCTCATTTTGCCCCAAATAAAGCAACGCATGACACTTATGTTGGCATCTTTTTAGTCGACAGAAGTCTTTCTATATGCTCATAACTCTGAATCCAGGGATATCTCAAAAGAAATCTGACTGCTTTTCTTGGTCCTGGTTACAATTTCCAGTTGGACATCACACCCCAGGGCTTTTCTCTCATGGAAAAGTCGTCTTATCAGGGCCCAGGAGGAAATGAGGACATCTCCTCCCTTCTCCACTGTAACTTCATCTTTGTACCTGCAAGGAATGAGATCTCTCTCTGGGTGCTTAACTACAATTATGCTTTCTGGAACTCTTCCCTTACTTATTTCATTTTCTGTATAAGTTCTGAAGCAGGTCCTGCCTGAGAAGTGCCACCTTCTCATTAGCCTCCCTCAGTCTCTAGCCTCACCTAATCTTTGTCTTTCATCTCTTTATAGTTTAAAAACAATGGACACTGTGGTTTATTGAATCTGCATAAGAAAAGTGGCGACTGATGTATCACTTATGCAAACATATGCCACAGACGCAGGCTAAAATATTGCAGGGTTCCCAGGATAACACATTTCCATTTCTACCACTCTGCATATTTCCCCTGGGGCCAGCTGGAAAGCTATGCTGTCTTTCAATATATGATAGACCTGGATTCTATTTCAGGCACATAAAAATAAGAAATACTCTCCTGGGATTTGTTTATGTCATTACTGTGCCAAAATCTAAAAGGAAATGGTACTTGATATCCATACCTTACAGACACCAGGGGAATTTATTTTTCAGGGGCAAACACCCTAGCTATGGGAAGTGATTATATCTAGATACCAGTGCTGTTAAAAGGACATTTATCTAGTAGAGTACATACCAAAACTCTTTTTCAGGCTTCTTATTCCCTCTCCAGAAATATTTTAACAGGAAGCGTGGTCATACGAGTAACAAACCTCTTGCAACTGTCGTCTGTATATACTCTCGGTACCTAGGCCCATAGACTAGCTCCATGCCTGATCGGTTTTCATGGTCATTCCATTCAGTGGGATGATTTGTTCAGATAAAATGGAAAATTGAAATGGAACTGTTGCTGGATACAATGTAGTCGACTTTTTCTATTTTGTCAAAATGCCATGGCTGCTCATTTTTTCATGGCCATGAGTTGAAATAAATTAAACTTCCCAACGGCAAAACTTCTCTGAGATCAGACTGGAATATATTGATTAGCTCTTTGAGGCCTGATGGATTGGAGGTTCTTGCTTTATAAACACATTTACAAACATGCCTTGAAAACAGTTGCTTAGCGCTGGCTAGACTGATTGCGTTTATTTAAAACTGCAGAGAAGGGTGTACCTGCAACCCCTAATTTTAACCTATCAGTGTTTTCATCCCAGATCAGTGGTGACAAGTGAAGTGTTGCTCCCTTTAGTGACTTCTAAGACCAGCTCAAGGCTGGCTGGCCCAGTGATGCATCAGAGTAATACATCAAAGTCTCAAGAACATCTTAGCTTATCACAGAATGCTAGAATATTAGAGCTGGGAGGGTCTTAAGACCTCATCTCCTTCAGCCCGTGAGTCAAATTCTCTAATTTTTTTTTTCGGTGTACACCAGGGTTGACTTTAGAGATGGTTTTGGAGTTAGTGATTTTAGCCATTTTCTGTTCCAAGGCCTAACAATTCAAATAACTTCGGTTCACTGGGCATATAACATTAAGTGAGTAAAATGGGCCTAGTAGGCAGTATTGTGAGTAAAGGATGTGGGCTTGGTTCGTAATTAGAGAGCAGTCTCTCTACTCTGGGTGATCATTTTCATGGAAGATTGTGGGCCCAGTATTGCCAAATAGACTGAATTTTCAAAAGAATCCAGAAATATGGATATTATATGACTAATTCCATATATTTTTAAAAAATGAAATGGAAAACCTCTGCAGGCAAAAAAAAAAAGAACACGCAAACAAAAAAAAAAACCACAGTTGCAGACTGAAATTCGTCTAAGAGTCATGAGAATGGTCTCTGATTTACTCATTGTTTCTTGCTGATGAGAAAATGAAATTTAGAATATTGAATGCCTTGAGTGAATGTCATCAATGACACTGGAACACACGTTTCTGCCTTGTCAGCATGCTATCGCATGTGCCACCGTGAGGGCAGAACTTGCAGTAATTATAAACCGAGCACACACTCTCGGTCCTGAGATGAAGTTATAGAATCTTAGGTCATAACGTGTGTGTGTGTGTGTGTGTGTGTGCATTCAGTCACGTTCTGCCTCCTTGTGACCTCAAGGACTGCAGACCTCCAGGACTGAACCCAAGTCTCTCGTGTCTTCTGCATTGGCAGGTGGATTCTTTTCCACTCATCTTCTCCCATGGCTCAGTGGTAAAGAACCCACCCAGTGGTAATGCTGTAGACGCAAGTTCCGTCCCTGGGTTGGGAAGATCTCCTGGAGGAGGGCATGGAAACCCACTCCAGTATTCTTGCCTGGGAAATCCCATGGACAGAGGAGCCTGGTGGGCTACAGTCCAGGGAGTCACAAAGAGTCAGACACGATGAGCAGCTTTACTCGCTAAGATCACAATGAGGGTGAAGAGAGCAGAAGCCGGTGTGATGCTATTGCTACCATATGCTCTTCTAGGAAACTGGGTCTTCCGATTTACTGAGACTTTCCAGACCTTGTGTGAAGCCTTAGTATTTAGAAAAATTGCAGAAGCCTGAAAGCCCTTAGATACTGAGCAAAATGTTTTCAAGTTAGTTCTACTTAAGAAGTCTTGAAAGTTTAACGGAACAACTTTTTATTGCAATTAATAAAACATTAAATATTAACTAATAAAATGATATACTTGGCTCAAATTACATTTTTCTTTGATATATTGTCCTTTAACAAGATATGTGGAAATAGGTACTAGTTGACAGCTGTTCAGTATCTCAACAATATCAGGGCTGGTGCCTCTGATAACCTTGGTCTTTCCCTCGTGGGGCCTAAAGGGCAGGTATGGCAGCTCCAGATTATCAAGGAGACATTTGGTTGGTAAAGGACGGTGCCTTTCTAGCTTTTCCTTTCTTTTTATCAGGGCAGTAACAGCTTTCCAAGAACCCCTCATAACAGATACTAACTTACACCTCTTTGGCCTTAACCATACACATCACCACCTCTAGTCAGAAAGGAGTCTGGAAAAGTCTATTTGCCTCTGTTAGAGGCTGCAAGTTGGTGCAAAGTGCTAAGTTACTTTAGTCATGTCTGACTCTTTGAGACCCCATGGACTGTAGCCCACCAGGCTCCTCTGTCCATGGGATTCTCCAGGCAAGAGTACTGGAGTGGGTTGCCATGCCCTCCTCCAGGGGATTTTCCCGACCCAGGGATCAAACTCACATCTGCTACATCTGCATCAGCAGGCAGGTTCTGTTACCACTAGTGCCGCCTGGGAAATTGATACGAGGTTTGAAAATAGGTGTGAGGTAAACCATTCTCTTCCACAGGAAAGAACACCAATAATTCAAGAACATTTACAATCAAGTTTGCAACAAGGAAGGTTTGGAGATTCCCTCTGCACTATGACCCAAATGTTCTTTTTCTGTAAGGATTCTGAGTAATTAAAGTTGATCCTTTGGACTGTGTACTCTCACGCTGTCATGTAACTTACCTGCTACATCATTTTTGGCTCTGCCTTCTTGAGCTGCTTCCATCCTTCACTGAAACGCATCCCTTCTAATTCGCTTGGAGGTGGTTATTGGATTCACAGAAGGGAGCGTTATGAAGCACCATGGGAACACTGGGGGAAAGGTGCTGTGATTCTGCTCAGATTCTATTAGAAGAGAAAACATGCTGGATATCAAGGGGAAATTTATGTAATGTATTCCAGCATTGTTCAAGGTAGAGCATCATGTTTTATGCAGGCAGAGGCAGTCGAGGTGAACAGAGTGAGAACTCCACTACACGCACCGAAACAATAAAAGTAAATGGGCACTGGGCAGAAAATAAACCCTGGGTTTTATGGGAAGCGTTTACAATCTCCATTCTATACCAAGACTTCATAGTCTATCTTAGAGATAGAGTCTTTTAAAAAGCCCGTAAGAAATCTTTTCTGTTGTTTATTTAGATGGATTCTAAGTGACTAAGTATCTAGCTCCTTTAAGAACCAAGGCTGTGTGATTTAAGCAAAGGGGGTAATACTGGACCAATGAATGGAAAAAAAATGCAAGAGATATAGAATAGCATTATGTTGACCCCCATTAGGAGGAAGTTCAGAGTGAGACTCAGAAGACTAGGATTTCCAGCTGAAGGTAGGTTGGATTGCAGCAGAAGAACTAAATGCAAGTAGGGAAATGATTCCCAGGAGGCTCAAGGAAGTTATAAATAGGTGTTATAGCTGCAGCTAACAGATCAGATCAGTCATTCAGTCGTGTCCGACTGTTTGTGACCCCATGAATCTCAGCACGCCAGGCCTCCTTGTCCATCACCAACTCCCAGAGGTCACTGAGACTCACATCCATCGAGTCAGTGATGCCATCCAGCCATCTCATCCTCTGTCGTCCCCTTCTCCTCCTGCCCCCAATACCTCCCAGCATCAGAGTCTTCTCCAATGAGTTAACTCTTCGCATGAGGTGGCCAAAGTACTGGAGTTTCAGCTTTAGCATCATTCCTTCCAAAGAAATCCCAGGGCTGATCTCCTTCAGAATGGACTGGTTGGATCTCCTTGCAGTTGAAGGGACTCTCAAGAGTCTTCTCCAACACCACAGTTCAAAAGCATCAATTCTTCGGCGCTCAGCCTTCTTCACAGTCCAGCTCTCACATCCATACATGACCACAGGAAAAACCAGAGCCTTGACTAGACGGACCTTTGTTGGCAAAGTAATGTCTCTGCTTTTGAATAAGCTATCTAGGTTGGTCATAACTTTCCTTCCAAGGAGCAAGTGTCTTTTAATTTCATGGCTACAGTCACCATCTGCACTGATTTTGGAGCCCAGAAAAATAAAGTCTGACACTGTTTCCATTGTTTCCCCATCTATTTCCCATGAAGAGATGGGACCGGATGCCATGATCTTCGCTTTCTGAATGTTGAGCTTTAAGCCAACTTTTTCACTCTCCACTTTCACTTTCATCAAGAGGCTTTTTAGTTCCTCTTCACTTTCTGCCATAAGGGTGGTATCATCTGCATATCTGAGGTTATTGATATTTTTCCCGGCAATCTTGATTCCAACTTGCGTTTCTTCCAGTCCAGTGTTTCTCATGATGTACTCTGCACATGAGTTAAATAAACAGGTGACAATATACAGCCTTGATGTACTCCTTTTCCTATTTGGAACCAGTCTGTTGTTCCATGTCCAGTTCAAACTGTTGCTTCCTGTCCTGCATACAAATTTCTCAAAAGGCAGATCAGGTGGTCTGGTATTCCCATCTCTTGAAGAATTTTCCACAGTTTATTGTGATCCACACAGTCAAAGGCTTTGGCATAGTCAATAAAGCAGAAATAGATGTTTTTCTGGAACTCTCTTGCTTTTTCCATGATCCAGCGGATGTTGGCAATTTGATGTCTGGTTCCTTTGCCTTTTCTAAAACCAGCTTGAACATCAGGAAGTTCACGATTCACATATTGCTGAAGCCTGGCTTGGAGAATTTTGAGCATTACTTTACTAGCTTGTGAGATGAGTGCAATTGTGCGGTAGTTTGAGCATTCTTTGACATTGCCTTTCTTTGGGATTGGAATGAAAACTGACCTTTTCCAGTCTTGTGGCCACTGCTGAGTTTTCCAAATTTGCTGGCATATTGAGTGCAGCACTTTCACAGCATCATCTTTCAGGATTTGGAATAGCTCCACTGGAATTCCATCACCTCCACTAGCTTTGTTCGTAGTGATGCTTTCTAAGGCCCACTTGACTTCACATTCCAGGATGTCTGGCTCTAGGTCAGTGATCACACCATCGTGATTATCGTGAAGATCTTTTTTGTACAGTTCTGTGTATTCTTGCCACCTCTTCTTAATATCTTCTGCTTCTGTTAGGTCCATACCATTTCTGTCCTTTATCGAGCCCATCTTTGCATGAAATGTTCCTTTGGTATCTGATTTTCTTGAACAGATCCCTAGTCTTTCCCATTCTGTTGTTTTCCTCTATTTCTTTGCATTGATCGCTGAGAAAGGCTTTCTTATCTCTTCTTGCTATTCTTTGGAACTCTGCATTTAGATGTTTATATCTTTCCTTTTCTCCTTTGCTTTTCACTTCTCTTCCTTTCATAGCTATTTGTAAGGCCTCCCCAGACAGCCATTTTGCTTTTTTGCATTTCTTTTCCATGGGGATGGTCTTGATCCCTGTCTCCTATACAATGTCACGAACCTCATTCCATAGTTCATCAGGCACTCTATCTATCAGATCTAGGCCCTTAAATCTATTTCTCACTTCTACTGTATAGTCATAAGGGATTTGATTTAGGTCATACCTGAATGGTCTAGTGGTTTTCCCTACTTTCTTCAATTTCAGTCTGAATTTGGCAATAAGGAGTTCATGGTCTGAGCCACAGTCAGCTCCTGGTCTTGTTTTTGCTGATTGTATAGAGCTTCTCCATCTTTGGCTGCAAAAAATATAATCAATCTGATTTCGGTGTTGACCATCTGGTGATATCCATGTATAGAGTCTTCACCTGTGTTGTAGGAAGAAGGTGTTTGTTATGACTAGTGCATTTTCTTGGCAAAACTCTGTTAGTCTTTGCCCTGCTTCATTCCGTATTCCAAGGCCAAATTTGCCTCTTACTCCAGGTGTTTCTTGACTTCCTACTTTTGCATTCCAGTCCCCTATAATGAAAAGGACATCTTTTTTGGGTGTTCTAAAAGTTCTTGTAGGTCTTCATAGAACCATTCAACTTCAGCTTCTTCAGCATTACTGGTTGGGGCATAGACTTGGATTACTGTGACATTGAATGGTTTGCCTTGGAAACGAACAGAGATCATTCTGTCGTTTTTGAGATTGCATCCAAGTACTGCATTTCAGACTCTTTTGTTGACCATGATGGCTACTCCATTTCTTCTGAGGGATTCCTGCCCGCAGTAGTAGATGTAATGGTCATCTGGGTTAAATTCACCCATTCCAGTCCATTTTAGTTCGCTGATTCCTAGAATGTCGACATTCACTCTTGCCATCTCTTGTTTGACCAATTCCAATTTGCCTTGATTCATGGACCTGACATGTGAGGTTCCTATGCAATATTGCTCTTTACAGCATCAGACTTTGCTTCTATCACCAGACATATCCACAGCTGGGTATTCTTTTTGCTTTGGCTCCATCCCTTCATTCTTTCTGGAGTTATTTTTCCACTGATCTCCAGTAGCATATTGGGCCCCTACTGACGTGGGGAGTTTCTCTTTCAGTATCCTATCATTTTGCCTTTTCATACTGTTCATGGGGTTCTCAAGGCAAGAATACTGAAGTGGTTTTCCATTCCCTTCTCCAGTGGACCAATCCTGTCAGAGGGAGCTCTAATCTCAGGGGAGCTGGCAGAACTGAGGATTTCTTTTGAGAGTCCTCCCAGAAGGTAGCGAACTTGCTGCTGGGCTGATATAAGGTTTCAGAATTTTTATCTTTGCTTGTTCACATGTTGCTTTTCTTCACACCAGTGTAGTTTCTGGGAACTACTTCAGGTAGTATATCTGGAGTTTCAGTTGGAGTTTAAGAGGATGCATTAGGACATCAGAGGCACATGTTGAGGTAGACATAATCAACTATTAAAATAAATTAAAACCTATATGTAACACATGTGTCATTACTTCTTTGCAACAGTGATGATAACAATTTGCCCTTGTGTGAATGTGTATTTCTAACCTTTGAGAGAACTAGTCCACCCATCAATTCAGTTCAATCAATTAAGAATCAGAGTTGCCCTGATCCAACCTGAGTCTTATAAAGAGTATTAGATTACATCACTGATCATAAATGCCTGACAATATAATAACAGCTTTCAGTGTTGCATATATGGGACAATGTAGTTTTTTGTTTCTTTGTTTTACTTTTCACTAGACAAGTAATTCTCTTTTAAAAAAAAATAATTTTTCATTAGGACCATTTTTTTAAGTGACATCTTAAATTGCAAGGGTGTCCATTAAATGTCACAATTAAACATACCAGAGTAGAAGTCGTGTTGTCAAAATGCTCACTTAACCCACCCAATCATCTCAAACCCACCTTTTGCTGAACTGCTATGAATTTAACCCTATTGTTTTTTCCTTTTTTTTAAACAAGAAAAAGTAGACAGATTTATGTTGGTAAATGCTAACAGTCCATATTCACGTAGAGTCTCAGAGCCCAATATACAACAGAGATCAAATGAAAACCTGGATTAGCCTTTTGACTAAAAATAAAATTAATCTTATATATTATATTCATAAGTAAAATGTCTCTAACAACAAGACAAATTATGTCCTTAACAGTTCTCTAAGTAGACAAATGAATAACTCATTTAATCCTCACAACACTTTATATGGTGGGTAATATTATTATGTATATGTTACAGATGAGGAATGTGCAAAGCAGAGATTATATATCTCGCTCAGTTCAGTTCAGTTCAGTCACTCAGTCGTGTCCTACTCTTGGCGACTCCATGAATCACAGCATGCCAGGCCTCCCTGCCCATCACCAATTCCCGGAGTTTACTCAAACTCACATCCATTGAGTCGGTGATCCCATCCAGCCATCTTATCCTCTGTCGTCCCCTTCTCCTCCTGCTCCCAATCCCTCCCAGCATCAGAGTCTTTACAATGAGTCAACTCTTCGCATGAGGTGGCCAAAGTACTGGAGTTTCAGCTTTAGCATCATTCCTTCCAAAGAACACCCAGGACTGATCTCCCTTAGAATGGACTGGTTGGATCTCCTTTCAGTCCAAGGGACTCACAAAAGAGTCTTCTCCAAGACCACAGTTCAAAAGCATCAATTCTTTGGCGCTCAGCTTTCTTCACAGTCCAACTCTCACATCCATACATGACCACAGGAAAAACCATAGCCTTGACTAGACGGACCTTTGTTGGCAAAGTAATGTCTCTGCTTTTGAATATGCTATCTAGGTTGGTCATAACTTTTCTTCCAAGGAGTAAGCGTCTTTTAATTTCATGGCTGCAGTCACCATCTGCAGTGATTTTGGAGCCCCCCAAAATAAAGTCTGACACTGTTTCCACTGTTTCCCCATGTATTTCCCATGAAGTGATGGGACTAGATGCCATGATTTTTGTTTTCTGAATGTTGAGCTTTAAGCCAACTTTTTCCTCTCCACTTTCACTTTCATCAAGAGGCTTTTGAGTTCCTCTTCACTTTCTGCCATAAGGGTGGTGTCATCTGCATATCTGAGGTTATTGATATTTCTCCCCGCAGTCTTGATTCCAGCTTGTTCAGGTTCACATAAGTTCTAGAGGTGGGTTGAAATCCAGGCTCTGTGGCTCCAGACTTTATGCCACTATTCTCTGCCACAACCAAGAGGGATTTCAAAACATTGCATCTGCATATTCCAAAAGACCATTATGAGGAAGGAATTAAAGGAATTTGAAGGAATTAAAATTTCTTTATGTGTAACTTTCAAATTGTTTTACCTGTTCTGAACCCACCTCTGCCAACAGATGAATACAAGCAAGAACAACATGGAATCCACATGTGTCTTGAAGTTGTTTTTAAGTAGTGTTAATAAGAATAGCTATAATTAACTGAGGGTCTAGCATGCAATGTACTATACTTTATCGTATTTTATTTAATCCTCAGTATATATCCCCTACTATTTAACTGCATGATGCACATGAGAAGAATAGGGACAGATAAACTATTCACTCTGAGTCATGTTGCTTATAATTTGTGGACAAGGAATTTAAATCTTAACCACAGTCAATGCACTAAACAGAGCTGAATGTCTTTACCTGCATTGTTAGATTTAATACTGAATCCTTTATAAAATAAATATAACAATTCTTCTTTTAACAGAAAAATGCCATGAAACATTAGGTAAAAGAAAGAAGAAAAATAAATTTTAGAGGAGCCTATAAACTCATTAAGCCAATGGGAAAGATTTTGTATTTAGCTTTACTGTGCTTCCCTCCATTTTTTACTGAGGGAGGAGAATCCCCAAATTTATAAATACATTAAAAAATAATAGTGTCAAATGGTTTTCATTTGACATTTTTGTTAAAAAAATATGTTTTTGAACTCTCATCTCATGATCTTTTCTTAGCTTCTACTCAAGGGACTAAGTGTTACTAATCTTATTGTTAATAAAATGTCCAAGAATTTAAATGACCAACAGTTAATTGTGGATGTTACACTCAACCTGTTCAAGTTCAGACTCCCTTCTTGTTTTGTTTTCACAGCCCTGAGCAGAGCCGGCCCCTTTGAACCTGACTCATGTAGGTTTGGTCTTGCCATTCCTGCAGCTGGATTAGGAAGCTAGACAAGAGTTAGCTCTGATAGAACTTAAGAGTCTTACAGTCAGTAAGGAGGAAGTAGAAAGCATCGTGTGGATCTTAAGCTTGGACTGCCTATCCCAGGACGTCTTTAGCCAGAGAACTCTTCAGCAGGAGTAGAGAGTGTTCACTCAACTGTTAAGAAATAAGACATTTTCATCATCTTTTAGCTTGTTTCTTCTGTTTAGTTCTCACTTTAGATTCTCACTGAGAGGAGTTCCTCTGATAATGATGCCAAGTTTCCAACAACTTCAAAAGTGAGTGTTAAGAAAGGGCTTTATTCCATCATCCATACATCCATGAGTCTATCAATGGTGTTCAATTTTGTAGCACAGGGTCGTGCTGTAAAAGCTTCAAGGGTGAAAGCTAAGGTATATATGAAACAATGGAAACTTTCCCTATGCCTGCAACTTCCAAACTTGTTAAGGTAGAGTACTTTGAAGGACTAGAAATCTTTTCTAAATCTTTTTTTTAAAATTTCAGTTAGTTTAAATGTAGAATCATTACAGAAGGGGATGAACCATCTCATTAGGAAATGGATTTACATTTTGCAATAAATATATGAATCAAATCAACATGTTGTATACCTTAAACTTACACAATGTTTTATGTCAATTATATCTCAATAAAGAGGCCGGGGGCGGGGGGGGGGGGGGGGTCCTCATCACCAAATCCCCAAACATCAAAAGAAAATAAAGGAAAAAAGAAAGGTTCTAGAAACCTGTAGTAGAGTTACAGACCAAGAGAGGTAGCTGAGTCATGGATGTCAGAAACCTTGCTCTACTGTGTTAATGATCTGAAAATAGGATAAATATCTACCCAGAGGAGTATCTGAGCAGATGCAACAAATCTATTCTGGGGTGAATGGTAGCTAGGAATTCCCTTTGTGAAGACAAGTATGACTCAGCAACACCTGTCAGAAAGAATTTGCTTTCTTCTTCTTTTTTTTTTTTTTGCCTTTTTCTTTCTAGCCTCCATATGGCAATTCCCTCTAACTCTCCCAATTTTTTGCAAGCCAGGTAGTTTGAGAGGTGTCTTGACCAAACATTATTTCTCCCTTCATCTGACTGAAAAGAGTCTCAAAAATCTCCATTATTTCACACTTCACTGGAGAAGTGTTTGTGGCCCTTTTTAAAATGCAAACAGACTCCCAAGTGGAAAACTTATAAAACCATCATTATTCATTCACACCTTGGTGTGAATTAGCTCATCAGAGCCATTACCTAGCAACACTAGGATAGCCTGGTGATTTATGATCTGAGATGAAGGAGAATTTTGTATTGATTAATGGTAATGGCCTGGAGAATGGAAGAATGTTGAGAAGGGCATTGAACCCCTCAGAGAGCAAGGGCAAAGCAAAGGAAAGATTTCACAACAGCGACTAAGGGCTTGAAGCCACTCTATCTGGACATGCATTTTGGTTTCACTGTTTACCTCATGTGACCGCTCTGTGCAATCAAGTTTTTATTGTTGCTATTATAATGGTCATTAACATTGTTATTTTAATATTATGTGAGCAATTTCCAAAATAAAATTCAACTCAACATAATTCAAGAAAGGGAATTAAGCTTCTTGAATAGAGATTTTTCAGATGGCCAGGCCCCAGGACAGCAGCGTCAAGGAAAGATGATCAGGCTTTAGATTTAGTAACTTTATTCAAGATACCAAATTTCTGAATTTCAAATTCTCTATCTGTAGTTTAGGATTAATGCTTCCTATTCCAAAAGTTTAGAAAGGAAACATCGCCTTCCATTCCAGTAAACAACAAATGTTGCCCCTCATCAAGCCATCAGCCACGGCAGCACCTCCAAGGTACACCCTGAGAGGAATTCCAGGTGGAGAAAAACAGGAAACATTCTGCTCTGGGAACGGACTTAGACAGCTACGATATCCTCAGCATATTATTCCTTAGCATATCTAAGGAATAATTTCAATGAACCCAGACTCTTGCATCTTCCCGTGTATAGTAAAACACTAAAATCATTAACTTGGGAGGTCTGTTTCTTGTGGTTAGCAATAATCTTTGGATAGTCAACTATACCTTTTTCAGTAAAAACTCCTAAATATCCTGGCTTTTCCCTTACCTTTCTGGAGCAATTCCTCAGAGCTATCTGAAAGGTTATCTTCCTGAGAATAGTCCTCAGTAACCTCCTCAAATAAAACTTAACACCCAGGTTTTAGATTGTATGTTTCCTTTTAGTTGACAAAAGCATAGTTGTAAAGATTTTATGTATTAGTTTATGTGGAAATTTGTATGAAACTAAAAAAATTATGTGTGCATGCTCCCTAATAATTTTGCAGAAAAAAAAAACATACTAAAATAAAATCTGTTGACGTGTATTCGTGTTTTTGAGGCTTAGTAGTTAATCAGATTTGAGTAAAATTAGACAAACAAAACACTTTACAATTCTCTCCTATCTTCACCTCAAATCATTTTTAATAGGTTGACAGGTAACATGAGACAGAATAACTTAAAAGTCTCTATAAATATGCCTTTCCTTTTGTTCCTCCTATTGATCCAGCTAATTGTTTTAGGATGAATCTGTCTTACTTTTTTTGTGTGTGCATGCTTAATATTTGTGTCAGACCCTACACTTCTCTCTGACCTACAAAAATTAAATGCTTTTGAATTCTCTGGGATGTCCCTGGTGGTCCAGTGCTTAAGACTTTACCTTCCAATGCAGGGTATGGGTTCCATCCCTGATAGAGGAGCTGAGATCCCACATGCCTCAAGATCAAAAAACCAAAACATAAAACAGAAGCAATATTTTAACAAATTCAATAAAGGACTTTAAAAATGATACACGTCAGAAAAAAAAAAAAATCTAAGTCCTTCATTAAAAACGTAAAAGATTCTGAATTTCTCCAGTTTTGATTCCAGAAAGTCTGTGACTGTTATAAAGAGTCCTAAGTCATAACTTCATCTGGATATCTTAAAGCATATGATACTCCAGCAGTAACAGAGGTTAAAAAAAAAAAAAGCAAAACAAAAGCTAAAAAAATCTTTCCTCCTGTTAACTCTGGAAATTGAAAGGGCTTTGTCATTTACATGCTGCTGTTGCTGCTTAAGTCGCTTCAGTCGTGTCAGACTGTGCAACCCCATAGACGGCAGTCCACCAGGTTCCGCCTTCCCTGGGACTCTCCAGGCAAGAACACTGAAGTGGGTTGCCATTTCCTTCTCCAGTCATTTACATGACCCTGGGTCAAAAAGGTAAGCTTAGATGTACTTGAGAAGTCACATCATTCTCTTCTATAGAGGACATTAACTTCAGGATAATAATACTACTCAGTTAATACAGTTTGCTTTGCTTCGACTTTTTCAAGGTTATCTTACAGTTTTCCAGTGACTCTAGGACAGAGATTTTAAACAAGGAGCCTGTTTAATCATAACCCCTTAATATGATTAACCCCTTAATCATAAGGGGAAAAATTACACTTACTTTTACTACCCTGGAATTTAAATGTAACATTACCTTCATTTCTTAGACGTAGAAAATGTGGATGGCAAGTTACATTAATAATAGCAGTGATTGTGCATTAATAGTAACTTTAATAGGATCACAGATATTTTCATATCATATTACAGTTGTTGCAGATATTTTAAAATATTATTTGCACTTATGTGTTCTTGACAATTATGGTGGTTATTAGTTCCATTCTATAGCTTTTATTTCATACATTAATAAAACGTAATATACTACTATGATTACAAACTGATTTTTAAATATTTAGATAACTGGCTCAATATCATTAACTGCCTTTGAAATTCTGTATTTTCATGGATTTAAAAATATTATTATGTAGAGGAACCCATGGGCTTTACCAAATGGCCAAAGGTGTCCATGAAATTAAAAGGAAAAAAAAGTTAAAAACTCTTCCCCTAGAGAAAAGAGTCCCGATGGCAAAATACGTTCTATAATCTTTTTACAATACATATTAACATAATACAATTGTTATAAAAGTGAATACACTAGGAGAGCAAAATAAAGGCAAAGTAACAAGGAAGAGAAATTGTCTTATCCCTATATTATGTCCACGCATGTGTGTGTGTTCAGTCGTGTCTGACTCTTGGCAATCCCAGGGACTGTAACCCAACATTCTCCTCTGTCCATGGGATTATCCTGGCAAGAATACTGGAATGGGTTGCCATTTCCACCTTCAGGGAATCTTCCTGACCCAGAGATTGAACCTGTATCTCCTGGTCTCCTGCAGGCAGACTCTTTACCCCTGTGCCGCCTGGGAAGACCATATAATGTCCACATAGATGATCAAAGTGTGACCAGTGTCCCAGGAGCATCACACTATGCTGTCTTTGGAGTTATTAGGGACTAGGAAGGGTCTGAGATTTCACCTTATTTGCAAGCGAATAAGTTAGCCTGACACAATTTCACAGATGATAACAGAAAATGTGAAACTCCTGGGTCAAAGATAAAGTGTTTTATTATTCAATGCACAGCAAAGCATTACGAGCTTTAGTTTCTATTAACATCAGTCCCTCTTGGCACTTCAGTCTCACAAAGCTGATGAGAGCAGCCCAGTCAGATGCTTTATCCATAGTGGCTTTGAATCATCCTAGCTAAGGAATCTCAAGTTTAGGAAACCCTAACACTTATAATTGACTGCAAGCAAACCTGCCCAGTCTTTAACTGGAAATATCATCTTCATTATACCCCCCACCAAAAAAGAAAACTGACCTCTCCTCCAGAAGGAGACATTATCTCTATTTGTTAATTATAAAACTGCTCTGAAAAGATAGTCTGGACCAAAAGCTGTCAGTACTTCTGCTCACAAGATATGCAAAAACATGAACTCCCTGGATATGTGTCTCCAAAGAGGAACTTACCCCACCAAGGGTGCCATTTTGTTAATGATGAGTAATGTATATTGTACTACCTATGGCATGAGTTAAATATACTTATTTAATAAGTTAAATATATATTTAATAAATTATGCATATTCCTCTAGTGACTTTTATACATGATAAAAGAATCACTGCTCAAGAAAAAAATCCCACAAATATAAAACAACCTCTGAAATATTACTGTCTGAGTAAAACTATTGAGTCCTCATAGAGTTGAATACTGTCTTTTGAAGGTCTCATCACCAGAAAAGGGAAGGAAACCATAACTGGGAAACCCTAGTAAAGCCTTCTATCACTGGAAATGGTGAAGTCTAGGGACTGAAATGTACAGGATGCTGCCTGAGCAGAAAAATATTTAAATTAGAAATTAATAACAAAATCACAAGTAAATAATATATATCTGAAAATTAAGGAATTCACATTGGAATAATTCAAATATCAATAAAGAAATCACAATGGAAACCAATAAAACCTTTCAAAGTGAACGGGCAATGAATTCATAACAATTCAAAGTTTACAGCTAAAGTGGTGTAATCTTCCCTCGTAGCTCAGTGGGTAAAGAATCTGCCTGAAAGGCAGGAGACCCAGGTTTGATTCCTGGAGAAGGAAATGACAACACACTCAAGTATTCTTGCCCGGAGAACGCCCTGGACAGAGGAGCCTGGTGGGCTACAGTCCATGGGGTTGCAAGGGTCAGACACTAGCGACTAAACCACCACCAGAGCAAAGATTATTAACAACCTCATATACCAAAGCGGATAAACTCATCATACAATTTTAGGAAAGAAAAGCCAGACACAGACAATAAAATACTGTATTTTAAATGGTACTTTGAAAACATGCAAAACTAATCTGTGATGATGCAAACCAAAGTGGTAGTTATCCTGGTGGTGAAGTTGACCAGGAAGAACTACAAAGGAGGATTCTGGAATGTTTGTAGTATTTCATGTCTTGGTCTGAATGGTGGTTTTCTAAATGTCCTAGAATTATTAAGCTATCTATCCATAACTTGCATACTTTTCTGCATGTATGCTTCTTGCTGTTGTTGTTTAGTTACTGAATTGTGGCCAAGTCTTTGCAACCCCATGGACTGTCGTCCTCCAGGCTCCTCCGTCCATAGGATTTCCCAGGCAAGAATACTGGAGTGGGTTGCTACTTCCTTCTCCAGGGGATCTTCCTGACCCAGGCATCAAACCTGAGTCTCTTGCATTGGCAGGCAGATTCTTTACCACTGAGACGCCAGGGAAGCTCACATACGTCAATACAAAATTTTACTTAAAATATTTGAGGAATGCATGTAAAATTCTTGTGAAAACCAAAAAGTATGATAGAAAGAAGTGATATTACTAACACCAGCTAGAAGAATATGTCAACTGCTATCATATGTCCTTGACTGCTATTTCGGTACAGCTTAATAAAACGAGAATGTGTGTACTTAGGCACTCAGTCATGTCTGACTTTTTGTGTTCCCATGGACTGTAGCCCACCAGGCTCCTCTTGTCCATGGGGATTCTCCAGGCCAGAATACTAGAGTGGGTTGCCATGCCCTCCTCCAAGGGATCTTCCCAACCCAGGGATCAACCCAGATCTCCTGCATTGCAGGTGGGTTCTTTACCATCTGAGCCACCAGGGAAGCAATAAAACAAGATAATCAAGTATAAATTTGAGGAGGGGAGCGGTCCCATAAGTTATAGGGCAACTGGGATCCTATTGAATCAATGTTCAGTTTATCCACATCTTTAAAAATAGTATAACAAAAAATTTGCTTAGCACAGAGGATGAACTTAATATTTATTGGAACTATATGGTCAATGTGGGGGCTTCCCTGGTGGCTCAGATGGTAAAGCATCTGCCTGCAATGCGGGAGACCAGGGTTCAACCCCTGGGTTGGGAAGATCCCCTGGAGAAGGAAATGGCAATCCACTCCAGTACTCTTGCCTGGAAAATCCCATGGATGTAGGAGCCTGATAGGCTACAGTCCATGGGGTCGCACAGAGTCGGACAGGACTGAGCGACCTCACTTTCACTTTCATATGGTCAATGTGTGCACGCTGTGCACAGGTTCCAGTGCCTAATCAGACAGTTTTCTAAGTTGGCTCATCCTCGTTTCAAGTCTTAATTTTCTGTGTGTCTTTATCAACATTTCATTCTCCATCTATGGGCTGTTAAAATAACTGAACTCAAAACATATTGGTGATTGAAACATTCTCGACCAGTTTGGTGGCTGGCCTTAGAGACGTAGCTCCAACATCCATCACTATCACTTTTTTACTCATCAATCAGATTTCAGTTTAAAGTTATTTTTCAGGAAGTTCTCTGGCAGTCCCCTGGTTCAGACTTCACTTTCCAATCAATGCAGGGGGTGCAGGTTCAATCCTAATCAGGGAGCTAGGATCCTACATACACCACAGTCAAAAAAACAAAACAAAAAACCTAAAACAGAAGCAATATTGTAACAAATTCAATAAAGACTTTAAAAATATTTCACATCAAAAAAAGAAAGTCTTAAAAATAAATAAATGAAGTAGTTTTCCTCTAGGAAGTTTTCCCTTCTAGATTAAGTCCTCTACTCAAAAAAAAAAAAAAAAAAAAAAAAAAAGTTGTACTTCTACCACTGTTATTAAATATTAATTGTGTATTTGTTTATTACTTACTACCACTGTTATTAAATATTAATTGTGCATTTGTTTATGATTATAATTCCTGCCAGACTAGATCAGTAAAGTCAAGACATTTTGCTTTGTTTATTGCTGAATTCTTAATGTCTGGATCAATGCCTGACATTTATTGAAAAAAAAATCCAATAATGTGTGAAAGAAGAAATGAACGGACTTACCTGGTTCATAGATTCCTGGATTTCTCCTCTTACCTGTCCAATTGAAAACCTAAGTCTTGACATTTCCAGAAACTGAAATGAGTCTTTGGGCTCCTTTGTTCTCAATGTATTGATCCACTTAGATACATTTTCCCACGACTGAGTGACTAACGCTTTCACTTTCTTTCCCAATTCAAACCCTGAAAGCAAATCTGTTTTCTAACCATTGACCCACTATCCATATGTTAGTAGCTTCCTTAATTTGTAAGGCAGATAATTTTTTTCAAAGTCCTTACAGTGGCATTTTATCCCAGCTGATCCTTGGTTATGGGTAGTTTGTCATGTTTGTGTGCTAAGTTGCCTCAATCACATCTGACTCTTTGTGACCCTACGGGCTGTAGCCCGCCAGACACCTCTGTCCATGGAATTCTCCAGGTAAAAATACTGGATGGGTTGCCATGCCCTCCTCCACAGGATCTTCCTGACCCAGGGATTGAACCCAAACCTCTCTTTTTATAAAATTAATTTATTTTAATTGGAGGCTAATTGCTTTACAATATTGTGGTGGATTTTGCAATACATTGACATGAATCAGCCACAGGTGCACATGTGTCTCCCAAACTCCTTCCCACTTCCCTTCCCACCCCATCCCTCTGGGTAGTCCCAGAGCGCCAGCTCTGAGTGCCCTGCTTCATGCATTGAACTTGCACTGGTTATCTATTTCACATATGGCAATACACATGTTTCAATGCTTTTCTCTCAAATCATCCCACCCTCGACATTTCCCACAGAGTCCAAATGTCTATTATTTACATCTGTGGCTCTTTTGTTGCCTTGCACATAAGATTGTCGTTAATTCCATATATATTCATGCTTTCAAATTCCATATATATGTGTTCATATACAATATTGGTGTTTCTCTTTCTGATTTACTTCACTCTGTATAATAGGCTCCAGTTTCATCCACCTCATTAGAACTGGCTCAAATGTGTTCCTTTTTATAGCTGAGTAATACCCCATAGTGTATATGTACCCGACTTCCTTATCCATTTGTCTGCTGAGGGACATCTAGGTTGCTTACATGTCCTAGCTGTCATAGATAGTGCTGCAATGAACACTGGGGTACCTGTGTCTCCTTCAGTTCTGGTTTCCTTGGTGTGTATGCCCAGCAGTGGGATTGCTGGGCCATATGGCAGTTCTATTTCCAGTTTTTTAAGGAATCACCACATTGTTCTCTATGAACCCACATCTCTTAAGTTTCCTACATTCACAGGCAGGTTCTTTACCACTGTGCCACCTTGGAAGCCCCAGCTTGTCATTAGTTCTATAGAATGTTTGACAGAATTCCTGACTGTATTTTCTCTCAAGCTGTGCCAACACAAAATGCCTCCAGTATCGCCAAATGTTCCATGGGGGTTGAAACTGCCTCATTGAGAATCCCTGCTGGAAGGGAGGTTTCAGCTTAAAATAATGACATGAAAATGAACTTTTGTCACAATCCTAAAACTCCTTTTTAAATTTTTTTTTAATTTAAATTTATTTATTTTAATTGGAGGCTAATTACTTTACAATATTGTATTGGTTTTGCCATACATCAACATGAATCCACCATGGGTGTACTCATGTTCCCCATCCTGAACCCCCTCCCCACTGTGTTGGGTCTCAGTTGCAACAAGAAGAATCTTTAGTTGGGACATTTGAACTCGTAGGTTCAGCACAGGGATCTAGTTCCCTGACTAAGGGTCAAACCCAGGCCACTTGCATTAGGAGAACAATCTTAACCACCGGACCACCAGGGAAGGCCCACATAATGCTCAAACTCTAAATATGGTGGTGGAGCAGAAAGCTGCTGGTTAGGTGACACAGTTTCCTCTGGTTGGATTTATCTGCCTGGCTAAGGTTCCCCATTCCTGGCCTTGTAAGGAATTAGTTGGGAATAAACTGCCATTTGAGGGCATGATGTGTGCTCCAGAGAGTTTGGAAGTGGTGGTATTATGCACAATATTGTATTTTCCTGAAATGCCTTTATTTAAAAAAAAAAAAGCCTAAGTACTAGGATAATCCTTTCTCCACCCCGACATTGACACTCTATTTGATACATCCCTTAAAAGACTCAACAGTCTCCCCAGGCTAGTAAGCTGTAAGAAGTAGAAAAATAGCCAAGAGATTTAAGTCTTTTATTTTACTTTATTTTTGACCCAAACTGCCTCTGTGTGAGTGTGAATACCTACACACTACAAAAGGAAATAACGCTAGGAGACTAAAAGAAAATTTCCATTTTCAGAAATTATCACAGTGTAAAAAAAGCTTGAATTGCCATGGAAACAGCCTAGTCACATCCTACTGAATGGTTATTTTCTAAAGGAGTCCTTGAGACATCTTTTGTTTCTTTAAAATTGAGTGGAGATGGGTCATGTGTGACAGGGAAGTGGGGGATGTGGGATTTCCCATCATTGCCATTCAGGGAGCTGGCATCCAATGAGAGGGATGTATTCAGTTGCTTCTTCTGGAAGAAATGTTTACCCCAGAATAATATGAATAGGTGTTTTCCAGTAGAGAATGGTAAAAAGGTAGAAAAGTGGAAAATGCTATTAAAAGTGAAGATATTTTATTTTAAAAAAAATATTGCATCATTGCAGTCATTCATTGCACATGAGAAACAGAGGTAATCAGAGAGTCTGAAGACCTGAGACTGGCCAGTCTGAATAGTGTTTTTAACGCAGGTCCACACATCCATGCGCTGTGAGTCTGGTGGCTCCCCATAGCCTCATCTGAGTCTAAGTCTAGATCAGCTCCATTTGGGTCACGGCGATGAGCCTCCCAACCTAGATTTCCTGCATCTAGACTCATCATGCTTCATTCTTTCTCTAATGAGGTCAGAATAGCCTTTTAAACATATAACTGGGATCACATTTTTATCCAGGTTAAGATCATTCATCGATTTCTCCCTGTCCTCAGGATAAAGTCCACATGCCCTGATCCAGTTTACGACCTGTTCAGCTTCAGCCTGATTGCCTCTCTCTAATTGGTGGCATGGCTAAACTTTGTTTTGTTTTTTTTTTTCCTTAAACTCATCTTTCTCACTTTTTACTCTGTATTCATTCCACTATGAGCTTCCCAGGTGGTGCTGGAGGTAAAGAACCCGCCTGCCAATGCTGGTAGATGTAAGAGACAAAGCTTTGATCCCTGGGTCAGGAAGATCTCCTGGAGGACGGCATGGCAACCCACTCCAGTATTCTTGCCTGGAGAATCCCGTGGACAGAAGAGCCTGGAAGTCTTCAGTCCATAGGGTTGCACGGAATCAGACACGACTGAAGTGACTTAGTATGCATGCCTACACATTCCACTGTGCTGTCATACTGAAAAGACATTATGCATTTCTCATCCCTCTCTCCCACACCCCTTCTATGGTGAATTTGAAAACCATCATTCTGTTCATCCTGATCTGTCATTTATTCCAGGAGACACATACTCTAACCAATCTCACTTCTTCCAAAACTCTCAGCTGTCCATGTGCCAGACACAGAATTAAGCTAGGTCCTCTCTGTGTTTTCATGATCTCCAGATACTCGACCTGCCTAGTATGAATTTATACATTTACGTGTCCATCTTCTCACTAAGAGTTCCTTGAAAGGGGAAGCTATGTTTTACTCACCTCTTTGTCTTCAGTTTCTAGTGTCTTGGTACCAAATTGATGATTAGAAATCATTTATTGAATGGACAAATGAGTAACTTAATGAAAAAACATAAACATGAATAAGTCAATGAATGTACGAATGAGTCAAAAAGCTCCAAGCATCTTAGCCTACTCATGGGCAAAGTTCTATATTCTTTTTCTCACTACTACTGTGATACTTATATACTTTGTTCTTATATTTAAATATCTCCACTTATATTAAATTCCTTATATTAAACTTACTTTCGTTCCTACTCCCTCCAACTTTCCCTGGCTTTCATATTCTCTCTCTTTTTTTCCTCTTTCATTCTTTTCAGTTTATAAATGAAGAACTAGATGCTCAGTGGCATTGTGTGACCTACACGTAATCACATCTCTATTAATTAATTGGTGGAGTCCACCACAGAGCAGGGCTGTCCTGGGTCTAGTGTGCTGCTCTACCCTGCAAGATGCCCTTTAATTTCCACTATAATATGTGTTGTTCTGGAATATATCACTTTTGTTTTCCTCTCTGTCCCAAGCTTTGAATTAAGACATTTTTCTGTTTCTCTAATGGGTTACAGCATCTTGCTATTCACTCTATCTTTTTGCTTTTTCCACAGTTTAGGTTTTGATTCAGGATGCTTTTTTCTCTGAATCCCTGAAAACTATCCAGCATAATGGAAAACGAATTGACCTAGGAAACAGGGAGCCCAGGTTCTGCCTCTCATTAGCTGTGTGGCCCCTGTGACCCCTCTGATCCACACTATCCTCGCCCAGTGAAGATGATCAATGATATAACAACCTCCCTGTGCCCCTTAGAGGATTAGGTAGTCTGTGTGAATTCATTTTGTAAACTAGTAAGTTGCAAGTTTTATTAATTAATATTATTGTGTGTTTTCCCAAGCCTCCTCTGTCTTCATGGATAAGCTACAAATCCTGCCAAGCCAAGGCCTCGTATTTTGGGCCCTAGAATCCTTCTCATTCCTACTATTTTTGCCTCCCCTGGGTCTTTACTAGGCAGATGAGGCCTGCAAACACAGCTCATTTCAGATTCAGCTGGAGTGTTTTCTCTTGCCAGATAAATCCCAGCATGTTCTTTCTGCACAGTTCTCTAGATCCTGGATATACCAATTATGAATACCCTAGAGTGACTGTGTAAAGACAAGGAAGCTGGCACCATTGATTACCTCCCTGGATAACCCTGTAACCCACATCCTGCTGAACCCGAAGGCTGATTAATTGAAAGGAAGGCTGCAGGTGGTCCTGGGATAAGCCTATTCTTTGGACATGATTGGTGATCCCAGGAAAGAAGAGTCTCTCTTATGGTTTCATCTTATTTGTCTGTCCCCAGAGAAGACCAAGAAGTCTTCCAACCCACCCTTCTTTCCCTCCGCCTCAGTGAAAGTGTAAGCAATCCTTACTAATACAATGTCTTGAATGGGAATAGAACTTCAACTGCTGTAACATCTTTTTTTCTCTGACTAAAATAATATGATTTAGGGTGTTAGGATTCTAAGATATTGCCCCTGCCCTGTTTAGTTACAAGACCTGGCTACATTCATACAGAGACTCAGTAATCAGCTATACCAGTTATCTTTGAGGAAAGATAAGTCTGGGTTTGCAGCTCAGGTGTATGATTTTTGGCAAGTTATTTGACCCCTCCTAACATTCACTCCTTGTCTATAAAATGGAGGTATTTGTAACAATACATACATCACAGGATTTTTGCAAAGATTAAACAGGATATATTATGACATAATGATACCTTATCAAAACTTCATATTTAGTAAGCATGTAATTTTAAAGGGTTTTTATTAGAACTTCATATTTCAAATAAAGGATCTCAGTTGAATTCTTTGAAGTAAGGAGGGTATGAGATAGGATCCCATCCTATTTGCAAAGGAAAGAGATTAAATGTCTAGATATGTAAAAATTCATTTAGCCCTATACTTTAGATTTGGGCACTTAATTGTATGTAAATTTATTTCAATAAAAGATAAAACTAAAACCAAGAAAACTTTACAATGCATTATATTAGTGAATCATCTCACCAGTGCTTTAGTTTACTCATTGTATAGATGTTAAATAATCTGAAAGTTGTAAGTAGATTTCTCAAGGTCACTTCACCAATAGCAGAGCCAAGTTCAGAGCCCAGGTCATCTGATTTGTCACCATGGGCTTGGCCCACCGTGAGTACGGCTGACCTTGGTGATGAGGTGATCTTAGTTGACTTGGTGAGGAAGTGTTGCAAATGCTCTGTTAGCAAATTATCCCTTTGCTGTCTCTTATAACTTATATGCAGAGTACATTATGAAAAACGCTGGGCTGGAGGAAGCACAAGCTGGAATCAAGATTGCTGGGATAAATATTAATAACCTCACATATGCAGATGACACCACCTTTATGGCAGAAAGTGAAAAAGAACTAAAGAGCCTCTTGCTGACAGTGAAAGAGGACAGTAAAAGTTGGCTTAAAGCTCAACATTCAGAAAACTAAGATCATGGCATCCAGATCCATCACTTCATGGGGAATAGATGGGGAAACAGTGGAAACAGTGGCTGACTTTATTTTGGGTGGCTCCAAAATCACTGCATATGGTGATTGCAGCCATGAAATTAAAAGACACTTACTCTTTGGAAGGAAAGTTATGACCAACCTAGATAGCATATTGAAAAGCAGAGACATTACTTTGTCAACAAAGGTCCGAGTCAAGGCCATGGTTTTTCCAGTGGTTGTGTATGGATGTGAGAGTTGGACTATAAAGAAAGCTGAGCACCAAAGAATTGATGCTTTTGAACTGTGGTATTGGAGAAGACTCTTGAGAATCCCTTGGACTGCAAAGAGATCCAACCAGTCCATCCTAAAGGAGATCAGTCCTGGGTATTCATTGGAAGGACTGATTTTGAAGCTGAAACTCCAATACTTTGGCCACCTGATGTAAAGAGCTGACTCATTTGAAAATACCCTGATACTGAGAAAGATTGAGGGCAGGAGGAGAAGGGGATGACAGAGGATGAGATGGCTGGATGGCATCACCTACTCAATGGACATGGGTTTGGGTGGACTTCGGGAGTTGGTGATGGACAAGGAGGCTTGGAGTGCTTCGGTTCCTGGGGTTGCAAAGGGCCAGACATGATTGAGCGACTGAACTGTTTCTTGGTTTTTGATTTAAGAAAAATAATTGAAATAGATAAAATACCTGGATTGGTAATCTATAAACAACATCATTCTATCATCTGAGTTTGAATCTTGAGAATTACTGACTTAGGTGTAAGTATCTTGTATCGATTCTCAGACAGCATGGGTTCTGCTCCTAATACTGCCTATAGCTACCTGTGTGATCCTGGGGGAAAATCCTTTTTTTTGCCTTGGATACTGTTTCTTTAAGTTTAGATTTAAAGTTAAATCATGAGGGGGAACTCCTTAAGTCTATTTAGCTTATGTATTATGAGGTTTTTGAAAACCACAAGTCATGCGGCATTCCATGGCTTAGAATGAAGACAGAGATTGTCCTACAGTTATAAACATAGTTTAATGTTGTTTGATAGAGAATGGAAGGGTATTGATCTAATGAGAATAATAATGAGGACCGTTTACTTAGATTCCCACGTGCCTTCTGCTTGACATGTACTATCTTGCTTACTCTTGTCAACTCCCTATTCATAGAAAATAATATCTGATATTATAGAAAGACATCTAAATGTTAGAGATTCTAAATAAGCTCACCAAAATCAAGTGGTATAGATAGGGTTAGAACCCAGATTTCATTACCACCAAAGCTGTATTTTCTCTAACTGGGATTTCTGGGGCCGTGGTCTTTTGCTTCATCTTGTTTTCAACCAAATGAAAAGAGAGAAAATGTATAATCTTTCTTTTCTGAAACAAGAAAACTTGTTGGGATGTGTCTATTGAATAAGCTGTGAGGAAGACATTGGGAATCTCAAAAGTTATCATGAAAACTGTAGGGATGGAGACATTGACGGAAGACAGACACTTGAAAGTTCAATAGCAGTTAAAAATTCTGCACGGGTCTCGAAAAAAATGCAGGCATTAAACTGGAGGAGAAACAACTAAGGAGAAACATGTTGCTTCCTACAAAGATCTCTCGTGGCACAATGGGGAAGACGGAGAGCTTAGATTCAGTGTGATGTAGCAGTAGCACTAGGACCAAAGAGAGGTGATGAATCAGAAGGATTAAGAACACAAAATGAGACAGACCAGAGTTCAACCCCAGCTCTCACCAAACTGGACCATAAGAGGACTTTCTCAAGATTTCCAAGCCTAAATTTCTCCTCTGCAGAATGGTGGTAGAAATATTTATCTCACTGTACCATTACAATAATTAAAGGACCAAAGAAATGTGCAGCCCATAGTAAGGTGCCTGGTGTAGAGTAAAAATTAATTAAATGTAGTTCTTCTTCCTCCAGCAACGTGTTTGTTTTGCACCCCAAAATAGTTTCCCTTCTCTCCCCCTTCCCATCTCCTCTCCTCTTTTCTTCTTGCCTTTTCCTACTTTTCCTTGTATGTTTCCTTATCTTCTTTGTTCTCCCCTTCTCACCCATCTTTTAGTGTTCTTCTTCTGTTGGAAATCACATGCAACCCCCACTGTGAAATAACTATTGAGTCAGAAGCACAAAATTGTTAGAGATTATGGTAAACAGTAAGGTTCAGATTTGAAATGGGCTGTTCCCTATCATAATTGTAACTAAGATTATTCAAACTCATTTTAATCTATGTGTCAAATAATACAGATGAATCACACTTAGATTCTTTACCAATAAATAAATAAATAAATAAATAAATCAGCCAAAATATCTTAAAGAATAAAACAATTATTGAGTATTTATTAAGTGCTCAATGAATGGAATTTTAGTTACTGAGATATAGGGGGAAAATAAAAGAATCCATTCAATGGATCCATTAGAATCCATTCCCAACTCCAGAGAACAAATGTCAGAAACAAGAGCTAAGATTAAGTTTCAGGGACCTCACTTGTATAAACTTCTCATTCCCTGAGAGTTAATAATAATTAACTAAGATTGTTTTATCCTTCCCCTGCAACTCCCTCTCCATCATATTTTCCCACGTATTACCCCTTATATTAAGTGACTTTGGAGTGGCCTCTTCTTTGCCTCAGAAGAGTTGACTGGTTTGAGTTTAATGGGAAATTTTCATGTCTTTCATAAACATTTAAGTTGGACTACGATAAAGAGGATTTTGCTAACTTGAAATGTGGAAAAGGGAAATGACAAGAGAAAATGGAGAGACAGTAATGGTTAGATGGTTAGCTAAAGAAAGCAAAAAGGCAAAGATTATGGGGGATAAAAGCTGGAAGTTTAGTTACAGTCAAATTGTGAAGAGTCTTGATATCGGCAATAGGAAATACGTAGCCAAAGGAATTTTTACTCGAGGGAATGTCATGAGCAAAACACAATATAGTGTAAAGGTCACAAGTTGGAGAGACCTGGACTGATATCCTATCTCTAACTTCATTTAAAGTGTAGGTTCTTAAAAGAGGTTTAAGCTCACATCTCCCTGGGAAGGAAATTTAACATGGTTGCAAGCTTGAGTCCCTGACTCTCCTTACTTGAGTCTAAAGCTTAACTTCATCATTTTCCAACTATGTGATCAGGAGAAGGTTAACATCTCTGAGTCTCAGTTTCTTTTTCTATAAAATGAGCATAAAGATAAAAACAAGAAAACCAGCCTGTATTTCTTAGAGAAGATTAAATAAGGCAGAGAATGTAAAATCTATGCACATATGGGAAGCTTGGTGATGCTAGGTTAATTTCTTCTCTTATTAAAACTGTTTATTCTTTGGGGCTTCCCAGGTGGCTCAGATGGTAAAGTGTCTGCCTGCAATGCAGAAGACCCGGGTTCAATCCCTGGGTCGGGAAGATCCCCCGGAGAAGGAAATAGCAATGCACTTCAGTACTCTCGCCTGGAAAATTCCATGGATGGAGGAGCCTGGTCGGCTACAGTCCATGGTGTCGAAAGAGTCGAACAGGACTGAGTGACTTCACTTTCCCTTTTTCTTTGGAGCAGAGGCTTGGTTAGAAAGAGGCAAGACTAGAGCTATCTACAGGTATTAAAAGAGATGAAAGCCTAGGTGAAGGCCAGAGCTTTGGGAATGTATAAATCGGAGAATGGCTTTGAGAGGCAGAATGATCAGTACTTATACCTGGTTGCAGAGGCAATTTGGGGGAAGAAAGGCCACGGAGAAGGGAGAAGTGTTTATCTTGAATTACTGGTATTGTTAGTGTCTTAAAGACAATGAGGTTGGGAAAAGATAAAGGTTTATTACAGTCTTTTAAGTAAATGAAAAAAGAAAAAAAACTTTGGAAGGATAATAGTGTATCTCATTTGATCCAAGTTCAACAGCAAAGCCAGAGGAACAAGGCAGTTTCAGGACAAAAAAAGTTGTTTTTAGTCTCTTGTTTAGTGCTTCACTATAAATATGACTCAATAACCCCACTTTTCAAGTTTCTCATGTCTCATTTAAAATTCTTGTGTGTCTTCTTTGAGCCAGATATCCAGTCCTATGAGATGGGGGGAACTCTCAGAGAGAGGCATCTTCTAAAGGTGGTGATGTTTCTCATTTTGAATAAGCAGCTTACCACTCTTGATCACTCTTATTCAAGACATAGCATGTTAAGAAGAGCATACCACAGTGCTTAGGAGCATAGATTATCATGCTCCTAAGGCATGAGGCTGAGAAGGCAATGGCAACCCACTCCAGTACTCTTGACTGGAAAATCCCATGGGCAGAGGAGCCTGGTAGGCTGCAGTCCATGGGGTCGCTAAGAGTCGGACACGACTGAGCGACTTCACTTTCACTTTTCACTTTCATGCATTGGAGAAGGAAATGGCAACCCACTCCAGTGTTCTTGCCTGGAGAATCCCAGGGATGGAGGAACCTGGTTGTCTGCCATCTATGGGGTCTCACAGAGTCGGACACGACTGAAGTGACTTAGCAGCAGCAAGGCGTGAGGAGGAAATGGGAAAGAGGAGAGAAATGGCAAAGAGGTATCTTCCATTTCTCAAGTCCTACAAAACCATGAAAGTCCAGATTCAGTGTCATACAGCTGCCTTAGTTTTCCCCTTTCGACACTTTCCTAATTTATAAAAATCGTATTTACTTGGTCCTCATTTACAAAAGCATTCACCTCTTGAGGACATCTCAACACTCACAGATGTGGAACTGCAGTAACACTGCAGGTGGATCTTAAATTGCTCTCATTGAGAGAATCCAAGAGATCTTCTGCACCTTCAGCTCACAACAGTATCGGTTGTGTCTTATGTATGAGAACAAGCAAGTTAAAGTCACTAGGACAAAGAGAAGAGTCTTATAGACATTCACTTCTTTTTGCAGTCCATTTTATTAAGTGGACTTTCTGAAATCTGAGATCAGATTAACTGAGGAGAACTTCACAAGCCCAGCAGGAAAGGCACTGTTGCGTGAGTAAAGCTTGACTGAGGGAAACAGTAAGAGTACCTAGCAAAGGAGGCTCTGCGATTTGTACTAAGCTCCTCATACATGACACTTAGAAGCCTAGGAAAAGCACCAAGTGTTTTATAAGAAAATATAAGTTTCAGATCCAGCACTTCCATTGGTATGCTTTGGTGGTTATTTGCATGCTTTTGAGCCTCAGTAAGCACACTGTTAAATTTTAACAGCCCTAAAGAACTCTCTCAGAGAGTTGATCTAGAGGATACATGAGATGACATGTACCAAGATGTTTTTGAAACTGTAAAATTCTGCGTGTTAAATGTAATAACTAAGCTAATTCTGGAAGTTGCCTAAAATGAGTATGCCTGTTTGCCATGTAAGACCCCATCCTTATGTACATATATCTCACCACCATCGCTGTCACCATGCATACAAAACTTTCAAATTAATATCTACTTCTTACTGTGATCAGCACTGTATGAATGCTTTGCTAGTTTTTTTCCTCATTAATCCTCACAAAATACTAAGTAGTAAGCATTATCTCTGCTATAAAAATAAATAAACTGGGGCTCAGAGAGATTAAATAACTTTTATAAGATAGGTGGTAGTTCTGAAAATCACACCCAGGTCTATTGGAGGCAAATGGCTATCAGATCAGATCAGATCAGTCGCTCAGTTGTGTCTGACTCTTTGCGACCCCATGAACTGCAGCACGCCAGGCCTCCCTGTCCATCACCAACTCCCAGAGGTCACTCAGACTCACATCCATCAAGTCAGTGATGCCATCCAGCCATCTCATTCTCTATTGTCCCCTTCTCCTCCTGCCCCCAATCCCTCCCAGCATCAGAGTCTTCTCCAATGAGTCAACTCTTCGCATGAGGTGGCCAAAGTACTGGAGTTTCAGCTTTAGCATCATTCCTTCCAAAGAAATCCCAGGGCTGATCTCCTTCAGAATGGACTGGTTGGATCTCCTTGCAGTCCAAGGGACTCTCAAGAGTCTTCTCCAACACCACAGTTCAAAAGCATCAATTCTTCGGCGCTCAGCCTTCTTCACAGTCCAGCTCTCACATCCATACATGACCACAGGAAAGACCATAGCCTTGACTAGGCAAACCTTTGTTGGCAAAGTGATGTCTCTGCTTTTGAATATGCTATCTAGGTTGGTCATCACTTTCCTTCCAAGGAGTAAGCGTCTTTTAATTTCATGGCTGCAGTATAGTTCTCATCAAAATACTATATTTTTTCCTTGCTTAAGTGTCACCCTTCCATAAAGTCTTTTTTGATGTTGCAAGCCATAAGAAATTGTTCCTCTCTTTAGATCCTTTTAAAACTTTGCTTTGGACAGTAATATTGACTCAAGTAATCTCTAAATACCCCTGTTGACAGACTACTGTTTAAGAGCAGTAGCTACAGACATGGGAAGAAATACACTTCTGTAATAGTCAGCACAGGCTATGTTACACAGGCATAACAAAGACTCCTGAAATTCTTGATGACTTACTAATGAGCAAAGAAGTTATTTTCTTGATCATGCTTCATATCCAGTCCCATGTGTGTTGACGTGGGCTCCAACTCTGTATAGAGCCTCAGACACTCAGAGTTATAGGTCTCAAATGTGATTTTAAGCTTTGTTGAGGAAGAGGAAAAATGGGAAACCATACATACTCTTCAATTATTCGCTGCTTCAGTCAATCCAGAAGTAAGACATTATTTCTGATACCAGTTCACTGACCAGAGCTGGTTACATGACACCACACTGCTTAATTGGTGAAAGACTGGGGAATTTAGGAGAGCAAATGGAAGGTACCTAACATAGCTCTGCACCTAAGGATTCAATGACATTTTCTAAACTTATAGGAGTCACAGGGACACTGCTTTTTGTCTCTTTTGTTCATATATATACCCGAAGGGCTTAGAACAGTGCTTAATGCATAGTCCAGTAGTCATGTATGGATGTGAGAGTTTGGTCAAAAAAAAGGCTGAGCGCTGAAGAATGGATGCTTTTGAATTGTGGTGCTGGAGAAGACTTTTGAGATTCCCTTGGACAGCAAGGAAATCAAACCAGTTAATCCTAAAGGAAATCAACCCTGAATATTCTTTGGAAGGACTGATGCTGAAGCTGAAGCTCCAATACTTAGGCCACCTGATGCAGAAAGCCAACTCATTGGAAAAGACCCTGATACTGGGAAAGATTCAAGGCGGGAGGAGAAGGGGGCCACAGAGATGGTTGGATGGCATCATCTACTCAATGGACAAGAGTTTGCACAAACTCTGGGAGACAGAGAAGGACAAGGAAGCCTGGTGCACTGCAGTCCATGGGGTCACGACTGAGCGACTGAACAACAACCATCATATATAGTCAACATTGAAGAAATACTTACTAATTGAATTAATTCATGTAGAGAGAGCTGCAACTACAGTTGCTGCTGCTGCTGCTGCTAAGTCCCTTCAGTCGTGTCTGACTCTGTGTGACCCCAGAGACGGCAGCTCACCAGGCTCCCCCGTCCCTGGGATTCTCCAGGCAAGAACACTGGAGTGGGTTGCCATTTCCTTCTCCAGTGCATGAAAGTGAAAAGTGAAAGTGAAGTCTCTCAGTCGTGTCTGACTCTTAGTGACCCCATGGACTGCAGCCCACCAGGCTCCTCCATCCATGGGATTTTCCAGGCAAGAGTACTGGAGTGGGGTGCCATTGCCTTCTCCATAACTATAGTTATTTTTATTATTATTTGTGATGAGTGGGTACTGTGGCTCTGGACCTCATTCCTGATCATCTGGAACAGAAACTGACCCAAATTCCTTGGTGGCTAATCACTCTTATTCAAGAAGCAGCATGTTAAGAAGAGCATACCACAGTGCTTAGGAGCATAGATTATCATTACTGTTTTACTTTTGATGTACTTGGTTGTTTTTCAGGCAATATTTATTTGTTAAAAAATATGTACAGAGTTTAAAATGTCAGTGGGATTTAATGGTTAAACAAGTTATGTTTGGATCTGTTTAAATGGCCTTGGGCAAATCACTTATCTGTCCTTTGTTTTGCTGTAAATACTGTATTCAATAATACAGAGATAATGTGGTATATTTGAAAGGACTGTTTTGAGAATTAAATTAGATAATGTACATAAATGTCTACAGGAGGCACATAATGAGTAATAGTGGAGAGAAATGAAAAAAAGGGGGGTGATGGTAACTCTCGATGTAATCTTGCTTGTGTCAAGGCTTTCTGTTCAGTTATGGCCAAGGAAACCACTTTATCCTGATTTGATTCTGTTTCTGCCTCTGATTCTTTTATAGTGAGAAACCAGTTATATCTCCACTTTCAAAATCAGGTCCAATTAACATCTACCAGGAACATATGATATTATTGTGCTCAGCTGCAAGCATTAGAACCTCCTCTTTCCAATAATGGCTTGAACAAACTGAGTTCATTTTTCTCTCACACTAAAGAAATCCAGAGGTTGATAGTCCTGGGCTCACAAAGTCGTCAGAGACCTGGACTTTTCAGCTTTGGACTTGACCATCTCTAGGGTCTGTTTACAACCCTGTTTACAACAGGACCACCAAGACTCCAACCACGAAGTCTCTGTTGCAGGAAGGAAGACAGGAAATGCCAAGGGGATAGAACTCCTTTTAAAATTAATCTGGAAGCCCTTGCTGATACTGTCCATTTGCATTTCATTGACCGCCCCCTCCTTGGCTACATGGAAAGGTAGAAAATAGAGTGTTAATTTAGTTCTTTGTTGCTCTCTTTCTATACCCAAACTATTTTCCTATTAGTAAGGAAGAATGGAAAAGAGAATTTGGGGTGGGTTACACCTTTGCCGTGAGTGACTGTTCTTTTAAATCAGTTTCTGACTATTTATCAACCCCCTCCTATGTGACAGGTACTGTGGCTGCAGAAGTGACTGTAATAGACATCCCCTGCCATATTGTGAGCCAAGAAGAGAGAAGATCCAGGTCAGGTGTAACAGGTTCTGGAGGTGTGAAGCCAAGATGCAAAGACCAGAAGTGAAGCACCAGTAGAGTCAGAAGCCACGAGCCAAGCTACTTAGGAAGCCTAGTGTTAAAGGGGAGAGTGCAGAATCATAGCCTATAAAGAAATTTCATGCACTTTTCATAATCTTAAATTCTCTATCCTTAATCCTACAGTGTCCTCCCTCCCCCAGGATGAATTGCAATGATGAATCTAATTTTTTTTTTTTTAATGCCAACTATGGTTTTGTGGTAGACTGGGTTAATGTTCCCAATTCTTCATTCCTTCTCTGTAGGGAAGTTATATGGGTACAACCTCTTCCAAGTAATTTTCAGTGCCTCTCACCAGACAAGGGAGACTGTTTTGCCTACTCCAGGGATGGGCTTGGCCATGTGACTTCCTTTGGCCAATGGGATGACAGCAGATGTAATGTGAGTAGAAGTCATTAAGTGTGTTTATGTGGCTTGCCTCATCCTCTAAGCTTGTGCCATCTGCCATAGAAGAACATACCCCAGGTAGCTGTTGGTCACAGAATGAGGATACATGTCGAGCAGATGTGAACATACATATAAGCCAAGATCCAAATCCACTCAATCAGAGCAGAATTATAGCCAACCCATAGAACGGAAAAGCAAACTTGTTGTAAGTAACTGAAATTTGAAGTTGTTTATTACACAGGGTAATTATAACATGTGATGTACTTTTTTCTTTTCATATCTAATTGAATGCATACCACAATCATACACATTGCATTATTAATAATTTTAGAAACAAGGAACTAAGATTATTATAAGTTATATAGTTTAACTGAGGGCACAGAGCTAAATTTAGAAAAGTCAGAAATACATCAATACTTGTTGGCCTTCAGACTTAGAACTTTCTAGCTTCCTGACTTACCTCTTCTAGAAATTCTGTCCATGTTTGTCTCATGAAGCTGTTATGATGATCTCATGAAAGAATGTACTGAAAATATATTTGTCCTACATACAAAACCTGCTCCAATTCTCAGTGTTGAGTTTCAGATCAGATCAGATCAGATCAGTTGCTCAGTTGTGTCTGACTCTTTCTGACACCATGAATTGCAGCACGCCAGGCCTCCCTGTCCATCACCAACTCCCGGACTCACGTCCATCAAATCAGTGATGCCATCCAAGCACCTCATCCTTTGTCGTCCCCTTCTCCTCCTGCCCCCAATCCCTCCCAGCATCAGAGTCTTTTCCAATGAGTCAACTCTTCGCATGAGGTGGCCAAAGTACTGGAGTTTCAGCTTTAGTATCATTTCTTCCAAAGAAATCCCAGGGCTGATCTCCTTCAGAATGGACTGGTTGGATTTCCTTGCAGTCCAAGGGACTCTCAAGAGTCTTCTCCAACACCACAGTTCAAAAGCATCAATTCTTCAGCACTCAGCCTTCTTCACAGTCCAACTCTCACATCCATGCATGACCACAGGAAAAACCATAGCCTTGACTAGACGAACCTTTATTGACAAAGTAATGTCTCTGCTTTTGAATATGCTACCTAGGTTGGTCATCACTTTCCTTCCAAGGAGTAAGCATCTTTTAATTTCATGGCTGCAGTCACCATCTGCAGTGATTTTGGAGCCCAGAAAAATAAAGTCTGACACTGTTTCCACTGTTGCCCCATCTATTTCCCATGAAGTGATGGGACCGGATGCCATGATCTTCATTTTCTGAATGTTGAGCTTTAAGCCAACTTTTTCACTCTCCACTTTCACTTTCATCAAGAGGCTTTTTAGTTCCTCTTCACTTTCTGCCATAAGGGTGGTGTCATCTACATATCTGAGGTTATTGATATTTCTCCCAGCAATCTTGACTCCAGCTTGTGTTTCTTCCAGTCCAGAGTTTCTTATGATGTACTCTGCATATAAGTTAAATAAACATGGTGACAATATACAGCCTTGGCAAACTCCTTTTCCTATTTGGAACCAGTCTGTTGTTTCATGTCCAGTTCTAACTGTTGCTTCCTGACCTGCATACAGATTTCTCAAGAGGCAGATCAGGTGGTCTGGTATTCCCATCTCTTTCAGAATTTTCCACAGTTTGTTGTGATCCACACAGGCAAAGGTTTTGGCATAGTCAATAAAGCAGAAATAGATGTTTTTCTGGAACTCTCTTGCTTTTTCCATGATCCAGAGGATGTTGGCAATTTGATCTCTGGTTCTTCTGCCTTTTCTAAAACCAGCTTGAACATCAGGAAGTTCACAGTTCACATATTCATGAAGCCTGGCTTGGAGAATTTTGAGCATTACTTTACTAGCATATGAGATGAGTGCAACTGTGCGGTAGTTTTAGCATTCTTTAGCATTGCCTTTCTTTGGGGTTGGGATGAAAACTGACCTTTTCCAGTCCTGTGGCCACTGCTGAGTTTTCCAAATGTGCTGGCATATTGAGTGCAGCACTTTCACAGCATCATCTTTCAGGATTTGGAATAGCTCCACTGGAATTCCATCACCTCCACTAGCTTTGTTCATGGTGATGCTTTCTAAGGCCCACTTGACTTCACATTCCAGGATGTCTGGCTCTAGGTCAGTGATCACACCATCGTGATTATCTGGGTCGTGAAGATCTTTTTGTACAGTTCTTGTGTGTATTCTTGCCACCTCATCTTAATATCTTCTGCTTCTGTTAGGTCCATACCATTTCTGTCCTTTATCAAGCCCATCTTTGCATGAAATGTTCCTTTGGTATCTCTGATTTTCTTGAAGAGATCCCTAGTCTTTCCCATTCTGTTGTTTTCCTCTATTTCTTTGCATTGATCGCTGAAGAAGGCTTTCTTACCTCTTCTTGCTATTCTTTGGAATTCTGCATTCAGATGTTTATATTTTTCCTTTTCTCCTTTGCTTTTTGCTTCTCTTCTTTTCACAGCTATTTGTAAGGACTCCCCAGACAGCCATTTTGCTTTTTTGCGTTTCTTTTCCATGAGGATGGTCTTGATCCCTGTCTCCTGTAAAATGTCACGAACCTCATTCCATAGTTCATTAGGCACTCTATCTATCAGATCTAGGCCCTTAAATCTATTTCTCACTTCCACTATATAATCATAAGGGATTTGATTTAGGTCATACCTGAAAGGTCTAGTGGTTTTCCCTACTTTCTTCAATTTCAGTCTGAATTTGGTAATAAGGAGTTCATGATCTGAGCCACAGTCAACTCCTGGTCTTGTTTTTGTTCACTGTATAGAGCTTCTCCATCTTTGGCTGCAAGGAATATAATCTGATTTTGGTGTTGACCATCTGGTGATGTCCATGGGTAGAGTCTTCTCTTGTGTTGTTGGAAGAGGGTATTTGCTATGACCAGTGCATTTTCTTGGCAAAACTCTGTTAGTCTTTGCCCTGCTTCATTCCGTATACCAAGGCCAAATATGCCTGTTACTCCACGTGTTTCTTGACTTCCTACTTTTGCATTCCAGTCCCCTATAATGAAAAGGACATCTTTTGGGGGTGTTAGTTCTAAAAGGTCTTGTAGGTCTTCATAGAACCATTCAACTTCGGCTTCTTCAGCATTACTGGTTGGGGCATAGACTTGGATTACTGTGATATTGAATGGTTTGCCTTGGAAACGAACAGAGATCATTCTGTCGTTTTTGAGATTGCATCCAAGTACTGCATTTCAGACTCTTTTGTTGACCATGATGGCTATTCCATTTCTTCTGAGGGATTCCTGCCCGCAGTAGTAGATATAATGGTCATCTGAGTTAAATTCACCCATTCCAGTCCATTTGAGTTCACTGATTCCTAGAATGTTGACGTTCACTCTTACCATCTCTTGTTTGACCACTTCCAATTTGACATGATTCATGGACCTGACATCCCAGGTTCCTATGCAATATTGCTCTTTACAGCATCGAACCTTGCTTCTGTCACCAGTCACATCCACAGCTGGATATTGTTTTTGCTTTGGCTCCATCCCTTCATTCTTTCTGGAGTTATTTCTCCACTGATCTCCAGTAGCATATTGGGCCCCTACTGACCTGGGGAGCTTCTCTTTCAGTATCCTATCATTTTGCCTTTTCATACTGTTCATTGGGTTCTCAAGGCAAGAATACTGAAGTGGTTTGCCATTCCCTTCTCCAGTGGACCACATTCTGTCAGATCTCTCTACCATGCCTCGCCCATCTTGGGATGCCCCACGAGCATGGCTTAGTTTCATTGAGTTAGACTAAGCTGTGGTCTTATTGTGATTAGATTGACTAGTTTTCTGTGAATATGGTTTCAGTGTGTTTGCCCTCTGATGCCCTCTTGCAACACCTACCATCTTATTTGGGTTTCCTTTATCTTGGGTGTGGGGTATCTCTTCACGGCTGCTCCAGCAAAGCACAGCCATTGCTCCTTACCTTGGACGAGAGGTATCTCCCCACCGCAGCCCTTCTTGACCTTTAATGTGGGATAGCTCCTCTAGGCCCTACTGTGCCCACGCAGCCACAGCTCTTTGGATGTGGAGTGTTGAGTTTCAAGTGTGTCTAAATCTATGCCTGGTGTTAGTGATGAGGCTATAACACAGGTCTGGCTAATCAGAATACTGGAAAACTCTGGCTAAACTCTAGATGGAAATATAGCTGAAGCCAGATCAATCAAAAACCTAAAACCATCTACAAACATCCAGTTCTTCTTTCTGAGATAGTGGGCACTAAGGCCCAGGTAAGTCTAAGGTGGACAAGGGCCATCTTTGCCACCACATGAGAAAAATTTGTTACACGGAAGAAATCACAGTTGAGAGACTAAACTCCAGAGAGATACAAAAACAAAAAAGTTGTGAAAACATCAGCTGAGTCTCTTGATCTAGTCATACATGGAGTTACATCTGTCCTGCTATGTCCTGCTATGGTAGATATCATGTAAATTTCCTATTTTTGTAGATAGCAGTTGAGAAAATAATACAGATAAATTTTCAACAAATGAAAGTATCATATAAGCACAGATTTATAAATTATGCTTTTCTTAATTTTGGCCAGTGAAAGAAACAGCAGGGGTGAGGGGGAGATATATTCTATTGAGGGCATTAAACATCTTGTGAGCCAAGGACCTTGCTTTTGACTTAAAGAAAGTGTCCTTGGTAACACATTCTTTAGCTACTATTTAGTACCATCTGTCTCTTAAAATTATTAGCTGTATAGGCTAATTAAAGTGTTGATATTGCTAGAAACTGATTAATCAGAAAGTCTTTGTTCCCAAATTTTGATTATCTTTGGAGAGCAACAAAAGTGTTTTTCTGTGGCAAAGTTAACCTTTAGCTCATCATCCCTTTCCTACATCTCAAAAAACAAACAAACAAAAAACCTGACTACCATTGTTTTCAAACATATAAATAGAGACTTTATTTTGTCTGTGTAATGTTTTAAACCTTTCTGCAGTGTGCAGCTCAGTGATCTTGAGTAAGCCAAAGATGACTTTGTGCATGAAGAAAACATCGTGTATTACTGGTACAACATTTTCTATTCTCTTAATTTCACATACCATAGAGCTGGTTATGAAAGGATGGCAGATGCTTTGATGCTCTCTTCTTTCTGATTTGACACAATCTACTTCTATTGCCTTTCAGAGCTTGTTGTTCTATATGAAACCTCTTTATCTATGAAGTCCATGGTGTCTCAGATGGTAGAAGAGTCTGTCTACAATGAGAGAGACCCGGGTTCGACCCCTGAGTCAGGAAGACCCCTGGAAAAGGAAATGGCAACCCACTCCAGTACTCTTGCCTGGAAAATCTCATGGACAGAGATGCCTACAGTCCATGGGATCACAAATAGTCAGACATGACTGAGCAGCTTCACTTTCACTTTATCCACCTGTCACGTATTGCAAGAAGTGGAGGCTGCGGTGGAGGAAAGCAGGGTGTGCTAATTATCAGAGAGGAGATACCAGCATCCAGCTAACATTATTTACTGGAATTGCTTGGGACCACTGAGAAAATTGGGCTGAAGTATTTCTATAAATCAAGAGAGAGCAGGAGGGCCTGGAAGAGGACCTAAAATCAGAGAAATGGCAGAGAGAGCAATAATTCCAAATACATGAGAATTTACACTTTTGAGTCACCATGAAAAAATGATGAGTTAGATGTATAAAAAGAGGGTTTGGTTTAATGCCATTGATTTAAAACCTAAATCACAGAGTCGTGTCTGACTCTTTGTGACGGCATGGACTGCAGCTCGCCAGGCTCCTCTCTCTGTAGGGATTCTCCAGGCAACAATACTAGGGTGGGTTGCCATGTCCTCCTCCAGGGTATTTTCCCAACTCAGGGATCAAACCCAGGTCTCCCACATTGCAGGTGGATTCGTTACCAGCTGAGCTACCAGGGAAGCCCCATTGAAAAAAGGGTTTGGATTAATATCATTATAATCCAAAATGCAGAGCTAATAATTTGGGCAGCCAAGATGTACACTTGGGTTTGCCTGATACCAGAACGTTTGTACCCGAGAGCTGGGGCAGATACGTTTTCATCTGAGTGTGTTTCTGTCCCTTGGTTTGGTCACTTTGCAGCAAAGATTTGAGACAATGCACCAGGGTTACAGCTCAAGATTTTCTTTTAGCTCAAGAGGTGAGGGCAGGCCGACCCCAAAGGAATGGCCTCAACCCCTCTTAACTTCCCTTTTTATACTTTTTATCTCCTCCTCCTGGAACCTGCCCTGTGAAAATCAGGGCTTGTACCTGCTGTTGATGAGGAAGGAAGTATGTTTTTTCCCACCAGAGGTTCCCACTCCAGTCTCCAGAATTTTCTATCATCCTCTTTTCACAGGCTTTTCCCTTTCTTTGTCTGCCTTTTAGCTGCCACAACCGCCTTTTGAACTTTTTCCTCTACCCTAACTACCTAACTAAAAAGCCTCTTGATGAAAGTGAAAGTGGAGAGTGAAAAAGTTGGCTTAAAGCTCAACATTCAGAAAACGAAGATCATGGCATCTGGTCCCATCACTACATGGGAAATAGATGGAGAAACAGTGGAAACAGTGTCAGACTTTATTTTGGGGGCTCCAAAATCACTGCAGATGGTGACTGCAGCCATGAAATTAAAAGACACTTATTCCTTGGAAGGAAAGTTATGACCAACCTAGATAGCATATTCAAAAGCAGAGGCATTACTTTGCCAACAAAGGTTCGCCTAGTCAAGGCTATGGTTTTTCCTGTGGTCATGTATGGATGTGAGAGCTGGACTGTGAAAAAGGCTGAGCACCAAAGAATTGATGCCTTTGAACTGTGGTGTTGGAGAAGACTCTTGAGAGTCCCTTGGACTGCAAGGAGATCCAACCAGTCCATTCTGAAGGAGATCAGCCCTGGGATTTCTTTGGAAGGAATGATGCTAAAGCTGAAACTCCAGTACTTTGGCCACCTCATGCGAAGAGTTGACTCATTGGAGAAGACTCTGATGCTGGGAGGGATTGGGGGCAGGAGGAGAAGGGGACGGCAGAGGATGAGATGTCTGGATGGCATCACTGACTTGATGGACGTGAGTCTGGATGAACTGCGGGAGTTGGTGATGGACAGGGAGGCCTGGGGTGCTACGATTCATGGGGTCGCAAAGAGTCAGACAGGACTGAGTGACTGAACTGAAGTGAACTCATGTATCTATTATTAATGGTACTATGGATTTGGAATGGCAATAGTGATTCAGAATACCTTAAGTTAAAGCCTTTTAGACATTTATACTTATTTTTCATATTTGTCATTGTATTATCTAGGCTATACCTCTTTAAGTACTTACTATCTTTGAAAATGTAATTTATGTGGTCACCATTATGAAGATGAAATGCTGCTGCTACTGATGATTCCTATGCTGATCACCCATATTCCCTTCATATATTAATAAGTAACTCTTGTGCCCGAATTCTACTGTCTCTGGGTGTTTAGTATACAGAGGTGAACTCAATGGACAGAAATATCTGCCTACAAGGAACCTACATTCTAGTATGGAAAGAAAGACAATAACCAAGTAAATAAGTAAATTATGAGATGTTAGGCTAGAATAATTTTATGGAGAAAAACCACACAGCCTGTCACCATGTTGTTAGACAAAGGCTTCAATTCCCACCCATTCTTGGTGCAAATGGTAGGATTTTACTTGCTGCCCCTCGCAGTTTAGGCTCATACATTGTCTGCCAAGTGATCTGTGTTGCTTCCAGTCCAGCACATTCAAGTGCATAACACAAATCCCCAGGACTTCTTTCTTCCTCTTGCAGAGCAATCAGCAAAGGTCAAAGCGATCACGCCCTATTGTCTTGGGTTCCTGAGCAAACAGAGTCAACTTTGACACACAGATAGAATGAAAGAGAAATAAAACTTGTTATTTTAATCCACTAATGCCTGAAGTTCTTTATTTTCCTTTTTTTGTTTAACCTTCCAAGACCAAGAATATCTTGATTGATGCATCTTAAAGACACTATACAAAGCATATATGTATGTTACAGAATTTAATCTCTATAATAATCTTGTGCAGTATGCATTATTTCCATTTCATATAAATATTAAGCATATTCCACAGAACTCAGATTATCTATTGCTGTATAGTAAACAAGTCTAAAACCTAGTGACTTAAAACAATTTACTATGCTCTTTTATTGTGGAAAATTCTGAAAGAGGTGGGAATACCAGACCACCTGATCTGCCTCTTGAGAACAGTTAGAACTGGACATGGAACAACACACTGGTTCCAAATAGGAAAAGGAGTTCGCCAAGGCTGTATATTGTCACCCTGTTTATTTAATTTATATGCAGAGTACATCATGAGAAACGCTGGACTGGAAGAAACACAAGTTGAAATCAAGATTGCCGGGAGAAATATCAATAACCTCAGATGACACCACCCTTACGCAGAAAGTGAAGAGGAACTAAAAAGCCTCTTGATGAAAGTGAAAGTGGAGAGTGAAAAAGTTGGCTTAAAGCTCAACATTCAGAAAACAAAGATCATGGCATCCGGTCCCATCACTTCATGGGAAATAGATGGGGAAACAGTGGAAACAGTGTCAGACTTTATTTTTCTGGGCTCCAAAATCACTGCAGATGGTGACTGCAGCCATGAAATTAAAAGATGCTTACTCCTTGGTAGGAAAGTTATGACCAACCTGGATAGCATATTCAAAAGCAGAGACATTGCCAACAAAGTTTCGCCTAGTCAAGGCTATGGTTTTTCCTGTGGTCATGTATGGATGCGAGAGCTGGACTGTGAAGAAGGCTGAGCACTGAAGAATTGATGCTTTCGAACTATGGTGTTGGAGAAGACTCTTGAGAGTCCCTTGGACTGCAAGGAGATCCAACCAGTCCATTCTGAAGGAGATCAGCCCTGGGATTTCTTTGGAAGGAATGATGCTAAAGCTGAAACTCCAGTACTTTGGCCACCTCATGTGAAGAGTTGACTCATTGAAGACTCTGATGCTGGGAGGGATTGGGGGCAGGAGGAGAAGAGGATGATAGAGGATGAGATGGCTGGATGGCATCACTGAGTCAATGGATGTGAGTCTGAGTGACCTCCGGGAGCTGGTGATGGACAGGGAGGCCTGGTGTGCTGCGATTTGGACACGACTGAGTGACTGATCTGATCTGATGCTCTTTTAAGGATCTCTTATCCCGTATCTCTTAAGCATCTTATATCTCACAGTTATCACCGTAGGGTAGTTCTTGATCAGTGTCTCTCAGACCTTGACTGAGGCTGCAGTCATCTAAAGGGTTGACTTAGCTGAATATCCCGGAGAAGGCAATGGCACCCTACTCCAGTACTCTTGACTGGAAAATTCATGGACAGAGGAGCCTGATAGGCTGCAGTCCATGGGGTCGCTAAGAGTCGGACATGACTGAGTGACTTCACTTTCACTTTTCACTTTCATGCATTGGAGAAGGCAATGGCAACCCACTCCAGTGTTCTTGCCTGGAGAATCCCAGGGACAGCGGAGCCTGGTTGGCTGCGGTCTATGGGGTCACACAGAGTCGGACATGACTGAAGTGACTTAGCAGCAGCAGCAGCATCAACCTTTTATATGGGCTTCCCAGGTAGCTCAGTGGGTAAAGAATCCACCTGCAACGCAGATGATATCAATTTGACCCCTGGGTTGGGAAGATCCCCTGGAGGAGGGCATGGCAACCCACTCAGTATTCATGCCTGGATAATCTCATGGACAGAGGAGCCTGGTGGGCCACAGTCCATACAGTTGCAAAGAGTCCAACATAACTGAAGTGACTGAACACACACACATGCAACTTGTGCATCCAAGAATGTCACTTTCACCACATTCTATGAGTAGAGCACATCACTAAGGCCAGCTCAGATTTAAGGGGAGGAGAATTATACCTAAGTCTTGATATGAGAAAAGTAATGCATGATATTTTTGGAGTCTTATGTGTTATATGCTATGTACAAGATACAATCTCATTCAATGGTTTTCTTAAAATATGTAAGTGTTTAAAATACCTCGTTTAGTTATGAAACTAATCCACTAGTGGAGGTGGGGGTTGAAGCTGGACAGAGCATGGCATTTAAATCCTGTGTGTAGATCAAGATAGGTTGCATTATGTGTGAAAATCAGCCCCAAATCACAGAGACAACACAATGCATTTACATCTTGTTCACACTGCATGTACAAAGTTGGTCAGTGGGGAGCGTGTCTACTGTAGCTGCTCAGGCGTTTGGACTGATGGGTTTCATCTCATTAGACTCTACCTTTAGATGCGTTTTCAGCATCAATGTAGCAAAGAGGAAAACAGCACATTGCATTCCGGATCTTAAAGCTTCCACCCGGGAGTGTTTAGACATCATTTTTCTTATATCCTTATTGTCCAAAGCAAGTCATGTGGTCCTGCCCATATCCCTGCCGTATGCCCCAAAGGAGTAGCAGAAGAGCTTGAAATGGTCCTAATACCACTATACTTTGTCATCTGAATTTCTGTACAGTTAGGCCAAATTGAATTTGGAGAAAACATGGAAACTGGAATCGACTTGGGTTCCACAGCTCCTTCAATGCTTAATAGTTTGCAAAGGTTGTTACCTTTGCTGATAATAGGCCAAATAATTATATTCATATCTGATATGTAATTTTAGAGTATGACACTTTCACATAGTTTCTGATTTTTTTTTTTTTACATTTCAATTTAAGTAGTGCAATTATTATTTGCTCAGGTTTGTTAGCCAAAAAGTAAGGGTCACAAAATAAAATATTGGCTCAAGGTTGCTTTACACAGTTTTTTGGCCTTCGAACTGGTCACTTTCTTCTATACCAAGGATTTTGTACTAGGAGTCTTTGTAAGTGTTCAAAGTATCCCACCAAGCACATAAAACTGCAATACTGTGTGTATGTATATGTGTATGTGTGTGTGTGTGTGTGTGTGTGTGTGTGTGTGTGTGTTCTTGAGTGGTTTAGAGTCACTCTACCATACCGTGTTGTCAACGATTAATAGGTAGATGGATGTTTGAGATTGAAGTGCTATCGATTGACCTGGTCCCTACAGATAGAATCTGTCTTAATTTCAAAAAGTTGATGTCGAGTTCAACACAGGACTTTGTGGGGCTTCCTGGACCTGCTTGCTTATAGGTTTCATACTTGGACTCCTCGCTGACTCCTTTCTCTTGTCTCTTGTCTTGGGCTGTGAAAATTGAGGATGCCTTCACAGGAACCAATGGACAAGAAGTTTCATGTTGTTGGTGCCAAGCCCTTCATTTCCAGTATGGCTCACATCTCAGTGGGTGGAAGAGCTTCCTGACGGCTCAGCCCAGAGAAGCTCTTACAAATAAATACACAGGGTCTTGCCCACTGATCTCAGTTTTCTAGCTTCTTTCTATTAAGTAGTTTTTATTATTATTATTAAATTTTTTTTACACTTATAAGAACCTTTCACCTCTATTTGCAAAATAATGATTTGTATGTGTCTAAAATGCTATATCATGGGGTTAAGGTCACTTGCATTCCACAGTCATTTGGTGAATACTCACTTTATTAAATATAGCAGCACAAAAACTGGCAAGCATAAGCCATGGACCCTGTTGGTCTTGCATGCAAGCAAGGAATCTAAACATCAGTATCGATAAATACATACGATACTGAGGCGTCAAAAAGGCTGGGTTTAAAACCTTTTTTTTCTGCCAACTCTATGATCTAACTTGTTTAAGTCTCAGTGATTTAAGCTATAAAGATGGGAAGGAAAAGTGAGAACTAACAGACAGCTATTGTGAGGATTTCATAAAACAATGCCTACAAAATATCGTTTCAAATTAAGGGTAACACAGGTTAAAATACACAGATGGGAGGGAGCACTGCGCCTATTCAGGGAGTGAATTTTCAATATAATAAAGTAACTATAAGGAGACTGGAAGAGTGAAACAAGAGAGAGAAACTGATCTTACTCTGAACTCAAAGGAAAATGATAAAAGTTTGAGAAAAGATTAGAAAGAATACAATTAAATTTAAAAAAAAAATTTTTTTTTAATTTGAAACAATTTAGGGCTTGAAAAGAATTTGCGAGAAGAGTACAAAGTTTCCATGTCCTTCATCAAGCTTCTCCCAGTGGTAACATTCTATGCAGTCAGTCAGTGTCAGTCCTGCAGTTGTGTTGACCTCTGTGACCCCATGGACTATAGCCCACCAAGTTCCTCTGTCCATGGAATTCTCCAGACAAAGATACTGGAATGGGTTACCATTTCCTCCTCCGTGTAATCTTCCTGACCCAGGGATTGAACTCCAGTCTCCCGTATTGGCAGGTGGATTCTGTACCATCTGAGCCCTGGGAAGCCAACATTTTATGTAACTACAGTACAATATCAAAACCAGGAGACAGACTGATTCAATACTATTAAATAAGCCACAGACTTTATTTGGAGCCCACTGGTTTTTATGTGCACTTCTCTCTCTCTTTGGTATATATTACTTTGAAATTTTATCACATATAACAATTATTATAACCACCAACAAAATCGGGATACCAAAGTATCTGCTCTGTCACTACAAAGAAACTGCATATGGCCCTTGAGATCTATCCACATCACTCAGGGTGCCATTAGTTCATTTGTAAGACTGAATAATATTCTATGGTGTGGCTGTACCACAGTTTACATATTCATTCCTCTATTGAAAGGAGGACATTGGGGTAGTTTTTGTTTTCAGTTCAGTTCAGTCACTCAGTCGTGTCCGACTCTTGGCGACCCCATGAACCTCAGCACGCCAGGCCTCCCTGTCCATCGCCAGCTCCCAGAGTCCGCCCAAACCCATGTCCATTGAGTCGGTGATGCCATCCAACCATCTCATCCTCTTTCGTCCCCTTCTCCTCCTGCCCTCAATCTTTCCCAGCATTAGTGTCTTTTCCAATGAGACAGCTCTTCGCATCAGGTAGCCAAAGTTTTGGAGTTTCAGCTTTAGCATCAGTCCCTTCCAAAGAACACCCAGGACTGATCTCCTTTAGAATGGACTGGTTGGATCTCCTTGCAGTCCAGGGGACTCTCAAGAGTCTTCTCCAACACCACAGTTCAAAAGCATCAATTCTTAGGTGCTCAGCCTTCTTCACTGAGAGTCCAACTCTCACATCCATACATGACCACTGGAAAAACCATAGCCTTGACTAGATGGACCTTTGTTGGCAAAGTAATGTCCCTGCTTTTTAATATGCTGTCTAGGTTGGTCATAACTTTCCTTCCAAGGAGTAAGCGTTTCTCATTTTAGGTTATTACAAATAAAGCCACCATTAACATTCATTTACACGTTTCTTGTGTGGATATAACTTGATCTTATTTTACTAAGATAATGAAGGAAAAATACTTAGACTTTTGAAGAGACAGATCTTCAAGGATAAGAAAAACAATCCATGTCATTGTATACTAATTATTTCCACAATGGAGCTTTGAATTATGGCAGCAGCAATGGGGATAGAAAGTACTTGGGGCAGGGCCATTAACCATGCAGAATTAACTGGTCCAGTACTCTTGCCTGGAAAATCCCATGGGCGGAGGAGCCTGGTAGGCTGCAGTCCATTGCTAAGAGTTGGACACGACTGAGTGACTTCACTTTGACTTTTCACTTTCATGCATTGGAGAAGGAAATGGCAACCCATTCCAGTATGTCTAGAGAATCCCAGGGATGGGGGAGCCTGGTGGGCTGCCGTCTATGGGGTCGCACAGAGTGGGACAGGACTGAAGCAACTTAGAAGCAGCAGCAGAAATCCCTTAGATGTGAGTGGTAATTTGGATAGGATGTAGAAAAAGGTAGTTGTAAAATTTCGAGTCTGAGGATTTGACGACAAGTTTGTGTAGGTAGAATGAGGAGCAAATGTTGACACTACTTAAAATGAGAGTAGGGGGCATCTTTGGGGCAAGGTCTACAGGCACATGGAGAACTGAACTGAGTGATGAGCAGTGATGTCAGTGCTGACAACATAAATATGTGAGTCATCATGATGAAGGGGTGGATGCAGCCACAGTTGTAGAGAGGTTTGTACGGGGAAGAGAGGCAAACATTACTATAGGAAAATATGAAATACAATTTCAGCACAGCTCTTTTTATCCCAGATTATAGAAAGAATCTCTATATTGAACGTACTCAATCCCCAATTTGTGTTCTGTGAAAGCCTACAATTCTCTCCAATGTTCCCATAAAATTCTCAAGGGCATATTTTGTCATGATCGCCTCTGACATATGGCTGTTTCCACTCGAAGTGTTTCTGTTTGACAGTTAACTCAGGTCGACAGTCAAACTTCTGTTGATCCCACCAACCACATAAATCAAACAGAAATTGAGCAATCAAACAAACAAAACCAACAATGCAAATAGCAAAACTTTTATACAAAACAGTCAATATCCACTCAATAAATATTAACTCATCTCTTGCCATAACGGTCAAGTAATGCATTTAGTTATTTTGAGTAATAAAATCATTTAAGTTAATAAAGGAGTAAGTGAACGGAAGTTTTAATTTCCCTCAGCACTTGAGCTTCACAGTTTTACTCCAAGTTGATATTTTTATCAGGTTTTGGGGCTTTTAGGAAGCCTTATTATTTTGGGGAATTGGGAACAGGATGATTTGTATCAAATAGTGATTCATAATTAACTAGATTTGTGACATATGGGAAAGCCATTGAATTAGTAAGAGCCTCAGTTTCCTCATCTTTTTTTTTTTTTTTTCTCTCACACACTGATGTATGAGGAAGCCATTCTGGCTTATACTTGAAACTGTTAGTTGCTCAGTTGTGTCTGACTCTCTGTGACCCATGAACCATAGACTGCCAAGCTTCTTTGTCCATAGAATTCCCCAGACAAGAATACTGCAGTGGGTTGCCATTTCCTTCTCCAGAAGATCTTCTTGACCCAGGGACTAAAGCTGGGTCTCGTGCATAGCAGCAGATTCTTTACCGTCTGAGCCAACAGGAAAGCCCACACAAATGTTGCCTACGTGCAGCTGTGCTCAGTTCTAACCAGCTCTTGGAGATTCCATGGGCTATAGCCTGCCTGGCTCCTCTGTCGATGGAATTTTCCAGGCAAGAATACTGGAGGGGGTTGCCATTTGCTTCTCCAGAGGATCTTCCTGACACAGGGATCAAACTCACACCTCTTGTGTCTCCTGCATTGGCAGGCAGATTCTTTACCACTGCACCACCTGGGAAGCCCCCTCATTTTTGAAATAAGTTTATCTAAATAATTTTATCTAAAGAGTACTTTGATAGAGAAAAGTTGGAGAATCAGAAATGTCCAAAAATGTTAGTCATTCTTATCATGACTAGCAGGTTTGTTTTAATTCCTTCATTAATTTACTCTAGAACTACTTACAACTTACTGCTACATTATAAAACACAATGGTGGTCATGCACCTTTCTTGCTCAAAACACTTTTATGACACCCCATATACCTCAAAATAAGGTAAAACTTCTTCATCACGACTTGTAGGGCCATTTCTCATCTGGCCCATGTCTATCAAACTAGCCATTCTCTAAGACCAGCCCACAGAGCCAACTTTTGACACGCTGCTCCTTCTTCCTGGAATATTGCTCCCTGCTTCCTTACCTTATCTGCCAGCGTACCGCTCCATCTTTCCAACATCTGTGAAACATCTTCACTGAGGCCTTTGCTTGTGTTCCTGTACTAAGGTTTAGTTTTCTCTGACAGAGTATATGTCATTCTTTATTTCATTTTGTTGCTTAGTTTGGTGTCTACACACGGGTCTTCAGTTCAGTTCAGTTCAGTTCAGTCGATCAGTTATGTCCAGCCCTTTGCAACCTCATGGACCGCAGTACGCCAGGCCTCCCTGTCCATCACCAGCGCCCGGAGTTTACTCAAACTCATCTTCATTGAGTCAGTGATGCCACCCAACCATCTCATCCACTATGTCCCGCTCTCCTCCTGCCTTCAATCTTTGCCAGCTTCAGGGTCTTTTCAAATGAGTCAGATGTTCTCATCAGGTGGCCAAAGTATAGGAGTTTCAGCTTCAACATCAGTCCTACCAATGAAAATTAAGGAGTGATCTCCTTTAGGGTGGACTGGTTGAATCTCCTTGGAGTCCAAGGGACTTTCAAGAGTCTTCTCCAACAGCACAGTTCAAAAGCATCAATTCTTCAGTGCTCAGCTTTCTTCACAGTCCAACTCTCACATCCATACATGACTACTGGAAAAATCATAGCCTTGACTAGACAGACCTTTGTAGTCAAAGCAATGTTTCTGCTTTTGTAATACGCTACCTAGGTTCGTCATAACTTTTCTTCTAAGGAGAAAGCGTCTTTTTATTTCATGATGGCAATCACCATCTGCAATGATTTTGGAGCCCAAGAAAATACAATGTGCCACTCTTTCCACTGTTTCTCCATCTATTTGACATGAAGTGATGGGACCAATGGCGCCCCACTCCAGTACTCTTGCCTGGAAAATCCCATGGATGGAGAAGCCTGGTAGACTGCAGTCCATGGGGTCGCTAAGAGTTGGACACGACACGACTGAGTGACTTCACTTTCTCTTTTCACTTTCATGCATTGGAGAAGGAAATGGCAACCCACTCCAGTGTTCTTGCCTGGAGAATCCCAGGGGTGGGAGAGCCTGGTGGGCTGCCGTCTGTGGGGTCACACAGAGTCGGACACGACTGAAGTGACTTCGCAGCAGCAGATGGGACCAGATGCCATGATCTTAGTTTTCTGAATGCTGAGTTTTGAGCCAGCTTTTTGACTCTCCTCTTTCACTTTCATCAAAATACTCTTTAGTTCTCCTTCTTTTTCTGCCATAGATCAGATCGGATCAGTCGCTCAGTCGTGTCTGACTCTTCGCGACCCCATGAACTGCAGCACGCCAGGCTTCCCTGTCCATCACCAACTCCTGGAGGTCACTCAGACTCACATCCATCGAGTCAGTGATGCCATCCAGCCATCTCATCCTCTGTCGTCCCCTTCTCCTCCTGTCCCCAATTCCCCCCCAGCATCAGAGTCTTCTCCAATGAGTCAACTCTTTGCATGAGGTGGCCAAAATACTGGAGTTTCAGCTTTAGCATCATTCCTTCCAAAGAAATCCCAGGGCTGATCTCCTTCAGAATGGACTGGTTGGATCTCCTTGCAGTCCAAGGGACTCTCAAGAGTCTTCTCCAACACCACAGTTCAAAAGCATCAATAAGGATGGTATAATCTGCATATCTGAGGTTATTGATATTTCTCCCAGCAATCTTGATTCCAGCTTGTGCTTCTTCCAGCCCAGCGTTTCTTATGATGTACTCTGTGCATAAGTTAAATAAGCAGGTTGACAATATACAGCCTTAATGTACTCCTATTTGGAACTGGTCTGTTGTTCCATGTCCAGTTCTAACTGTTGCCTCATGACCTGCATACAGGTTTCTCAAGAGGCAGGTCAGGTGGTCTGGTATTCCCATCTCTTTCAGAATTTTCCAGAGTTTGTTGTGATCCACGCTGTCAAAGGCTTTGGCATAGTCAAGAAAACAGAAATAGATGTTTTTTTGGAACTCTCTTGCTTTTTCCATGATCCAGTAGATGTTGGCAATTTGATCTCTGGTTCCTCTGCCTTTTCTAAAACCAGCTTGAACACGATCCACGTATTGTTGAAGCCTGGCTTGGAGAATTTTGGGCATTTCTTTACTAGTGTGTGAGATGAGTGTAATTATGACGCAGTTTGAGCATTCTTTGGCATTGCCTTTCTTTGGGATTGAGATGAAAACTGACCTTTTCTAGTCCTGTGGCCACTGCTGAGTTTTCCAAATGTGCTGGCATATTGAGTGCAACACTTTCACAGCATCATCTTGTAGGATTTGAATTCACTCCACTGGAATTTCATCACCTCCACTAGCTTTGTTCATAGTGATCCTTCCCAAGGACCTCTGATTTCACATTCTAGGATGTCTGCCTCTAGGTGAGTGATCACACCATTGTAATTATCTGGGTCGTGAAGATCTTTTTTGTATAGTTCTTCTGTGTATACTTGCCACATCTTTGTAATATCTTCTCTTCTGTCCATAAAATTTCTGTTGTTTATTGAGTCCATTTTTGGATGAAAAGTTCCCTTGGTATTTCTAATTATCTTGAAGAGATCTCTAGTCTTACCCATTCTGTTGTTTTCCTCTATTTCTTTGCACTGACCACTGAGGGAGGCTTTCTTATCTCTCCTTGTTATTCTTTGGAACTCTGCATTCAAATGGATATATCTTTCCTTTTCTCCTTAGCTTTTAGCTTTTGTTCTTTTCACAGCTGTTTGTAAGGCCTCTTCAGACAGCCATTTTGCTTTTTTGCATTTCTTTTTCTTGGGGATGATCTTGATCCCTGTCTCCTGTACAATGTTATGTATCTCCAACCATAGTTCATCAGGCACTCTATCAGATCTAGTTCCTTAAATCTATTTCTTACTTCCACTGTATAATCATCAGGGATCTGATTTAGGTCATACCTGAATGGTCTAGTGGTTTTCCCTACTATCTATAATTTGAATCTGAATTTGGTAATAAGGAGTTCATCATGTGAGCCACAGTCAGCTCCAAGTCTTGCTTTTGCTAACTGTATAGAGCTTCTCCATCTTTGGTTGCAAAGAATTAATCAATCTGATTTTGGGTCACGGTGGAGAGTTCTGACAAAATACAGTCAACTGGAGGAGGGAATGGCAAACCACTTCAGTATTCTTGCCTCGAGAACACCACGAGCAGTATGCAAAGGCAAAAAGGAACGACACTGAAAGAGGAACTCCCCGGGTTGGTAGGTGCCCAATATGCTACTGGAGATCAATGGAGAAAGAACTCTAGAAAGAATGAAGGGATGGAGCCAAAGCAAAAACAACACCCTGAGGATATGACTGGTGATGGTAGCAAGGTCTGATGCTGTAAAGAGCAATATTGCATAGGAACCTGGAATGTTAGGTCCATGAATCAAGGCAAATTGGAAGTGGTCAAACAAGAGATGGCAAGAGTGAATGTGGACATTCTAGGAATCAGCGAACTAAAGTGGACTGGAATGGGTGAATTTAACTCAGATGATCATTATATCTACTACTGTGGGCAAGAATCCCTTAGAAGAAATTGAGTAGCCATTATAGTCAACAAGAGAGTCTGAAATGCAGTATTTAATGCAGTCTCAAAAATGACAGAATGATCTCTGTTTCCAAGGCAAACCATTCAATATCATGGTTATCCAAGTCTATGCACCAACCAGTAACGCTGAAGAAGCTGAAGTTGAATGGTTCCATGAAGACCTTCAAAGACTTTCTAGAAGACTTTCTAGAATTAACACCCCCAAAAGATGTCCATTTCATTATAGGGAATGGAATGCAAAACTAGGAAGTCAAGAAATACCTGGAGTAACAGGCAAATTTGACCTTGGTGTACAGAATGAAGCAGGGCAAAGGCTAATAGAGTTCTGCCAAGAGAATGCACTGGTCATAACAAACACCCTCTTCCAACAACACAAGAGAAGACTCTACACATGGACATCACCAGATGGTCAACATTGTTCTTGTTGACCATCATATCTCTAGTACTTTCAAGAGTGCTTGTAGGATGAGAATTCACTGTTCATCTCTAGGAGGTATGTAGAGTTAATAAATGAAAGAGACATAGATCCTTTTTTCAAGATGTTTGTAGTCTACTGAATAGCTTTCCAAAAGGGAAATTTTTCCTTATTTAATTCTTAGCAGAGTCACAAGTTGAATTTTTGGCTTCCTTTAGAATTATTTGGGTGTCCTCTTAATGGATTTATCTATGTGATTACTAGGAAACTTACTCTTGACCCTGCAAACATCACAACAGAAATGAACTCTAGGTACAAAGGAGCTAGGTTGACTGTATCTGGTAGAGTCTTGCAATGACAGAGCCCAGATTTATCGGGCAGTGTTTACAATGAAAAGACCTGACACATTTTTATTTGATCTGCATCATCTGAAAAGAAATTTGGAATTATAATTAAAGCAGGGGGAAATGATAACTTAAGCACTGATTTTCCCATAAACGTGCCAACCCTCAGAACACTGGCTGGTCCCTACATTCCCTATACTGCTATGTAACTTCAGATGAATGAAACCTTCTCTTTCAATAAGTCGACTTACACCAGAGTATATAAATTTCAGGTTGTATGCCCTGATGACTCATCTTTATAGCTGAGATACTTCTCATGGTTTGGATTAAAGGAAGAGATTCTCAGAAATACAAGAAGGAAGTATTCTATTGGGACTAGCAGTTTGCTATAAGAAACCTTTTATAGATCTGGCTCCAATAAACATTCAGCCTCATCACTATTTTAGATTTCCCCAGTCTCTTATGGAGCTTAAACACAAAGGAATTACCATTTATCTGTAAAGGTAAAATTTACATCACCTATAATCCTTTCATAAATAGATATATCAACCACCACATTAATACAGAAGTGCAATCCAAAGGCAGAAGGCCATTATATTTGCTTACTGTTAGAAATAAAGCTGCAGTTGCAAGTCATGCATGATTTTAATAAGGTTTGATAATATGCTATCAGCTGGTGGGAGCCATAGATTGAACTCTTATAGATTTTTGCTTCAGCTTCCAAATAATCAATCATGTCAAGATATGAAAATCATTTCATTCTCTTCAGTTGAAAAGAAGATGTGATTTAAAATGTCAGTCCTTGGATATATGAGTAGGATTCTTGTAATCAATCATGTGAAATAAACCATCTTATTTAGTAGCTCATTGGACAAAGGGAAGCTTTGGGGAAAAAAAAATAGATAGATATTTTTGCATAGCGTAGATGGAGCTCACACATCATATGCATATAAATTACAAAGACCAACCTAAACCTGCGTTTTCTCATTTGCTTCTTCTTTTGGATCGGTAACATTAGGGAGGAATAGAATGGATTTGGAAGACCTCAAACCACAGGGCATGGCAGGACAAAGCAGTTTATTGTGTCTAAGTCCTGGAATTAAGAACTGGATTCAGGTCACTTGATTCTTTTAGAACCATCTACTTGAGTTCAGTTTAGTTCATCATGATCTCGCTAGGTCAAAAAAGATAAATCTCTAAACTTGAGCCTTAGTTCTCCTCTTTGTGATGAAGTTAATTCCATCTGTTTATACTTGTGTAGTGGGAAAACGGATGTGAATGCTTTGTAAATGGACACTATGAGGTTGTCTACAAACCTAAGTGGTTATCATTATGGACAGACCACAGAATGTTAAGAGGTACCACCTTACTTCCTGTCAAACTCTAAGAAAACAGAACAACAGTCTTGGAACATGTCCAGCTAGACTGAACTTAAATTCAAAGAAGAGGGACTTACCTACGAAAATTGCCCTTACTCATTTTTTCTTTAAATTGAAATATAATTGATTTATAATACTCTGTTAGTTTCAGGTATATACAGCAAAAGAATTATATATATACATACACACACACACACACACACACACACACGTTTGTGTACCGGAGAAGACAATGGCACCCACTCTAGTACTCTTGCCTGGAAAATCCCATGGACAGAGGAGCTGGTAGGCTGCAGTCCATGGGGTCACACAGAGTTGGACATGACTGAAGCAACTTAGCAGCAGCGTGTTTGTGTACATGCTTAGTTGTGTCCGACGCTTTGCAACCCCATGGACTTTAGCCCACCAGTCTCCTTTGTCCATGAGATTTCTCAGGCAAGAATACTGGCGTGAGTTGCCATTTCACTGCACTCACTTCTCTCTCTCTACATATATATATATATTATATATATATTACTTTACTCTCTCTCTCTATATATATATAGAGAGAGAGATACATATACATACATACGTATTCTGATATATACCAAAATACTTTTCATAAGTTATTGTAATATATTAAATATAGTTCACTGAGCAGTATAGTAAATCCTTTTTGCTTATCTATTTTCTGTATAAAATTTGTATTTGTTAATCCCATATTTCTAATATACCCCTTCCCCACTTCTCTTTCTTTTTTGGTACACACAAGTTGTTTTCTATGTTTGTGAATCTGTTTAATATACAGATTGGCAAGTGATATGTAGTATTTGTCTTTGTCTGACTTACTTCCCTTAGTAAAATATTCTCTCAACATGGTCACACCATGTTGCTGCAAATGACAATATTTCATTCTTTCTCTGGGTGAGATTTCACTGTGTGTATGTTTATATATATATATAGAGAGAGACAGAGAGAGAGAGAGAGAGTTGATCAGAAATTTGTTTGGCCTTTTCTGTACAATCTCACAGGAAAAAATCTCTCTCTCTCTCTCTACATGCACACACATTACATCTTCTTAAGCTGGTTTTCTGTTGTTGGTTGTCTCCTTGCCTTGGCTATTGTAAAGAGTGTTGATGCAAATGCTGAGGCACTGGTATCTTTTCCAGTTAGAATTTTTGTTCTTTCCAGATACATGCCCAAGAGTGAAACTGCTGGGTCATATGGTCCCTCTACTTTTAGTTTTTTAAGGAACCTCCACCGTTTTCCAAGCTGGCTGCACCAATTCACATTTCCACAAACAGTGTAGGATGGTTTCCTTTTCCGTACACCCTCTCCAGCATTTACTATTTGTAGACTTTTTGATGATGGCCATTCAGATTGTTGTAAGGTGGTACCTCACTGTGGTTTTGATTTGCATTTCTCTAATGTTGAAGCTGAAACTCCAATACTTTGGCCACCTGAAGCGAAGAGCTGACTCATTTGAAAAGACCCTAATGCTGCGAAAGATTGAGGGCAGGAAGATAAGGGACAACAGAGGATGAGATGGTTGGATGGCATCACCAACTCAATGGACATCAGATCAAATCAGATCAGATCAGTCGCTAAGTCGTGTCCGACTCTTTGCGACCCCATGAACCGCAGCACGCCAGGCCTCCCTGTCCATCACCAGCTCCCGGAGGTCGCTCAGACTCACACCCATCAATTCAGTGATGCCATCCAGCCATCTCATCCTCTGTCGTCCCCTTCTCCTCCTGCCCCCAATCCCTCCCAGCATCAGAGTCTTCTCCAATGAGTCAACTCTTCGCATGAGGTGGCCAAAATACTGGAGTTTCAGCTTTAGCATCATTCCTTCCAAAGAAATCCCAGGATTGATCTCCTTCAGAATGGACTGGTTGGATCTTCTTGCAGTCCAAGGGACTCTCAAGAGTCTTCTCCAACACCACAGTTCAAAAGCATCAATTCTTCGGCGCTCAGCCTTCTTCACAGTCCAGCTCTCACATCCATACATGACCACAGGAAAGACCATAGCCTTGACTAGGCGAACCTTTGTTGGCAAAGTAATGTCTCTGCTTTTGAATATGCTATCCAGGTTGGTCATAACTTTCCTTCCAAGGAGTAAGCGTCTTTTAATTTCATGGCTGCAGTCACCATCTGCAGTGATTTTGGAGCCCAGAAAAATAAAGTCTGACACTGTTTCCACTGTTTCTCCATCTATTTCCCATGTAGTGATGGGACCAGATGCCATGATCTTCGTTTTCTGAATGTTGAGCTTTAAGCCAACCTTTTCACTCTCCACTTTCACTTTCATCAAGAGGCTTTTTAGCCCCTCTTCACTTTCTGCCATAAGAGTGGTGTCATCTGCATATCTGAGGTTATTGATATTTCTCCCAGCAATCTTGATTCCAACTTGTGTTTCTTCCAGTCCAGCATTTCTCATGATGTATTCTGCATATAAGTTAAATAAACATGGTGACAATATGCAGCCTTGACATACTCCTTTTCCTATTTGGAACCAGTCTGTTGTTCCATGACCAGTTCTAACTGTTGCTTCCTGACCTGCATACAGATTTCTCAAGAGGCAGATCAGGTGGTCTGGTATTCCCATCTCTTTCAGAATTTTCCATAGTTTATTGTGATCTACACAGTCAAAGGCTTTGGCATAGTCAATGGACATGAGTTTGAGTAAACTCCGGGAATTGGTGATGGACAGGGAGGCCTGGCGTGCTGTGGTTCATGGGGTCATAGAGAGTCAGACACAACTGAGTGACTGAACTGAACTGAATGATTGTTATACTGAGCATCATTTCATGTGACTGTTTTCCCTTTTTATAAAAAAAAATTATTGGAATATATTTGAGTTATGCCCTTATTATTAATAAGTGAAATATAATTATAGATTTTTCTAATTTGCTGTAGGACTTTAGGCAAGTCACTTATCCTTTCTGAACTGTCATTTGTCACTTAAGTCAAATGAAAGGTTTGGGTTAGGTTTTTCTGTAAACTTGGTGTTTTTTTGAGATTGGACCTTAACCTCAGTAGACATGCAGATCATATCAGAAACATATTCTTTCCACACATAATACAAATTCAAAACTTGAGCCAAATCTCTTTAACTTAAACAGAATTTGTAAAAATTCCATCAGACTTTGACAGTAAGTATTATTCCTGGTGGGCTGCCATCTATGGGGTTGCAGAGTCGGACATGACTAAAGCAACTTAACAGCAGCAGAAGCTATTACAACAACAGGAAGCAATATACATAGAGTGCTTTTAATAAACAAAATTATTTTATTTTTGTTAGATGTAACAAAATTCAATTTTATCACCATAGCCTCTTCCAGGTATAACCCTTTGTGGTTGCTATTTATGTAGCCCTAGTCAAGTGTGATAGGATAGAAGTCCTTAGGGAACCTACCTATTTTAAAAATTTATTGTAAACATACATAATTATTCTGTCAACCATTGTGTAGAACTAGATATTTTTAATGTGCATTGGAATATTTTAAAATAGTAAGAAATCTTGATCTGTTTAATATTAACATAATTGATCTCTCTAGGAAAATGAAAGAACTTCCTTATATTAAGGGAAAGTTCAGTATAGTCCTGTTCTGAATGCTCTTAGTGCCTAAATTCCCAGCTACTGGATACAAAGGAGGTTGATAAAAGATAATTTAATTTTTTAGAAGCCAAGAGGAGTACATGAAATCACAAACTAAGACAGTCAGTATAGAGAATGTTTGACTTTTGCTACAAGATCCAGAATTTATTTACACACACACACACACACACACACACGTGTGTGTGCACACACAATGGTTTAGTTTCCCATCCTCAGCAAATCAAACTTGAAGCTCTAGTTTCTCCTATATCATCCTGCATGTGCGGAAGTGTATGTGTGTGCCTTGCATATTTCCTCTCTCATTTTGACTGGCTGCCAAAGTTACTCCTATTTTATGAAGCATGGAGAGTGGTATGATAAGAGCTCCTTGTTCCATCATTTCTCTATGCTGGAGAGAGAGATGGCTTTCTCTTTTCCTTCTTGTTCATTAACAATGAACAAAGCTGAGACTAGTTTTTTTTTTTTTTTTCCCTTCTCTATCTTAGGAATTTCTCACATTACTTGACACGCATGTCTATATGATAAAGACTCACCGGGGCCTTCTTATCCTGCTGGTATGCTTCCTGAGCAGTCTTGGCTCATCAACTGGGAGGAAAAGCTATCTCTGTCTTTTTTGTAGAATAAATATTTAATCTTAAAATAGAGGAAAAAGTACTATGATCTAACATCCACTAATCCTGACAGTGTTATTTTTTCTCTTAAATTCAAAATGTGGACTTCAGTTGTAACCCTTTCTACATTCTGTCCCTGAACAGAAAACAGTGTAGAGATTTGTTAAATCTGTGACTGAAGCAAGCTGAGGTTGGTGACTCCAACCCAACATTTCCCCTGTGCTTAACATTAGAATTGGTGATTGGAGATCTAGACTCAGCCTTAACTAACTCAAGGTATGATGTCAACTCACTGCTCACTCTCAGCACTGTCTTCACTTGGCTTCCAGGTTACCATAACTCCTGTCTTTTCTTTCAGAGTGCCTTTTCTCAGTCTCTTTTGCTTATTTCTGTTCATCTCTGGCACCTCTTATCACTGAAATATGTCAACTCTCCATCTTTGAAATCCTGATTTTCCCCTCTCACCCTCCTGGTGATTCCAGTCCTGTGGCTTTAAATATATCTCTACTTGGAAGATTGCTCTCACCTCTATATCCAGCACAAGACTCTTTGCTAAATTCCAGATTCATACATCCATTCACATGTTTGGCAGCTCCACTTACACACCTAAATGACATTCTGATGGACAAATCCCAAACTAAATCCTGATTTCTCCATAGTAATTCCCAACGTTATAAACCACAAATCTACCTTTGCAGTTGTTGGGTACACATCCCTTGGGGTTAGTCTTGACTCTTCTTTTTCTCTGACAGCTCACATTCCGTCCATCATCAAACCATGGCATTCAGTCATCAGAAAAGATGGAAATCCCGAACTCTCACACCACATTTATAACACCAAGCTCAGCCTTGTCCAAACCACTCACACCACCTACCTGCATTATTAAAGAAACCTCCCCAACTGGTTTCTGTTCTTCTGCCCTCATTCCCCTCTATCTGCTTTGAACTTAACACCTCACGCTGCTTCTTGATCAAACCCCCCCATCACCACCCCATGTATTTGTGGCTCATTTGAAAGAAAATCTGAAACCTTCCAATGATTTACAGGGTCCTACACACCATGCCCCTCCCTACCACTTCTCTGGATTTATTTCCTAGGACTTCTTCCTCTCCAGCTCATGCTTTTCCTCCTTTCTTGAAAGTGCCAGGGACAGCCTCTCTTCAGTGCTTTGCTGTTCCTGATCCCTCTCCCTGGATTGTTTTTCTGCTGGATATTCACCTCGCCTGCTCTTCCTTCTCCTTTAGGTCTTTGTGCAGTGGTCCCCTTTCAACGAGATTTTCCTTGACCACTTTATTTAAAAGTGCACCATGCCCAGCACTTCCTAACCCCCCTAGAATGCTAACTCCATGGGTGGAAGGATTGCTATCTGCTTTATTTGGGCTTTATCCCCAGTGCTCAGAACAGAATCCAACAGAAAATTGTTCCTCCTTAAGCATTTTTTTTGTTTTTAATTAAGGAGAATAAAAGCTGGACAAGCTATGGTCCCTCTCTTCTCTATGGTCTTCTCTCTTCTCTAATCTTGCCACCTCAACTTTTTGTAATCATTCCCCCTCCTCTTAAAGTTCTTTTACATCCTGAAATATGTTCATGTATTTTGAACCCTCAAGCCCTTTATCCTAACCACTTTACACCCTCTAAGTCCCTCATCTGATTGGAAATATTTACTTCCACAAGTGACAGGAATCACTGAGGACAAATTTAAAAATGAATGCTTGCTAAGTACTGATTCAGGAAGCCAACGATGTAAGTAAGGGCTTCGAAAAGGTTGGCTTCGTGATTCTGGCCTGTACCGCATGGTCACAAGATGGCTGCCGCAGATGCCATTTACACAGCAATTTTCAGAGACATAAAGCAGTCTTCCACATGAAGCAGACAGGATCTTTGTGCCTCCCTCTACACAGATAGCTTCTCTGGTGGCTCAGCGGGTAAAGAATCCGCCAGCAACGCAGAAAACACAGGAGATGCGGGCTCAATCTTTGGGCTGGGAAGATCCTCTGCAGGAAGAAATGTCAACCCCCTTCAGACGGTAAAGCGTCTGCCTGCAATGTGGGAGACCTGGGTTCGATTCCTGGGTCGGGAAGATCCCCTGGAGCAGGAAATGGCAATCCACTCCAGCACTCTTGCCTGGAAAATCCCATGGACAGAGCAGCCTGATAGGCTACAGTCCATGGGGTCGCAAAGAGTCGGACATGACTGAGCGACTTCACTTTCACTTTTCAGTATTTTTGCCTGGAAAATCCCATAGACAGAGAAGCCTGGTGGGTTACAGTCTCTAGGGTCACAAAGAGTCAGATATGACTGAGAACTCATGTCTCTGCCTAAACAGATAGCAAGAGACTGTTTCTAGAATGCCATTGTCCCCATGGTAGACTTGGATCCTACACCCAACCTCTCTGAATCAAAAATAAAACAAAACGGGGCGGAGGGGACAGATAGTGTCCCCTTTTTGGTTGGCAGATAGTGTCAGCCTTACCATTTCCCCCTCTCTGACTCCTTTTCCTTCTCGGGTCTGAACTCAGATATCATTTCATGCTGAAAGTCATTTCTGATCAACATTTTCCTATTACAAGTCTGAGATAAATGCTATATACTTCTTAGATTTCACATGTCTCTGAAGTTTTCTTACAGTAGCATTTTCATTTCACTCTATAAGTCAGCATTCCTTATATGCCTCCCCCATCTGCACATGTGCGCGCGCGCACACACACACACACACACACTCACACTCACAAACACATTATAAGCTCCTGGCTAGAGGAACCAGCATAAGACAAGATTGAGACCTCAGGACAGACACTACATTTTTCATTTTTCTTATTCACTTTTGAATTCCAGCATTTAACACCTATCTACGAAGTGAATGAATACATCCATGAATCATTCTTTTTTTTTAATGGAGGGGCTTTCTCTTAGTGGTCTTTAACATCAAATTTTTGTATGAAGTCAATGTTTCCAGGCTTATTTATATATCCTAAGCCAATATTTAAACTTTTATCATCCCCAAACTTCCTCTCCTCTTTTTTAAGGACTTGAAAAAGTCCTTAAAACTCACAGTTAAGTAATTTAATGCATGTAACTAAATTCTTGGGTGTCATCTGATCACTGTTCAGCACATGTAGGGAAATCAGGTAAGGCAGAGGCACAACTCTCAGGACGTAGATAAAGAGATAAAATTAACTATCATGTGTTTTCAAGTTACCACCACAGATATTCTGTCCTCACTATAAATGGACCACTTTCCCTCCGACTAAGCAAAGACAGGAGTGAGGAATCTCTCTGCCTGTTTTCGAGGACGTGTGTTCAATACTAGTGATGGAGAAAGACAACGTGTTTGCCCAGGACACAGGATGATTACCACCAGGGCAGGGAGCAAGCCCTCGAGGAGGTTCAGGGTACATGCCCTGGTGACACCTGAGCTCAACCTCCAAACGCTAGTTTACAAATCATGTGTTACTGGGCACATTGGTCCATCACCCAAGCCTCAGCTTCATTGTCTGTGAAATGGGGATTATACACACTACCTCTACGGGGACTTTTTTGAGCTTCAAATTAGATACTGTGTGCAAAATGATTAGTTCTGTGTTTGGCACGCTCCCTGTTCTCAATGAGTCCTAGAATTTATTATTGTCATTATTATAAACAAGGTGCTATTATATCATAAATATAGAGTAATTGACTATACAAAATTATGCATTAAAGTAATTGTAGCAAATTACTTTAAATCGACATTTTCTGCTTCTAATGGTTGGCAGCGGTGTACTATTTCTCCTACTTGTGGATTCAGCTATACAAAGAGCTGGCCCACTGCAAAGTGTAAAATCAACAGAACTTTTTACTGGGTCCTGCTTTCTCTGGTTTCTTGTGAATTTGTTACTTCATTTAACTTGCTTCTTTCCAGAGACATGCACTATTTTTTATTTCAGCCTCTCATTTCTGGTAGTTGTCACATTGAGGTGAGATTTCAGGAGTTTTAAGTCAGAATACCTTTAGATATAGAAGGTGTGTTTGGGTTCAATTGGCACAATCCTGTCATTGTATGGAAGAGAAAATGAACCTTGATGTGATTGGTTTGAAATTGCAGAGCTGTTTAGTAGAGCTAGAGTTGAAACACAGGTCATTGCAATCATATTTACTCCATACCTTATGTTGCCTCCTACCAAATTATTCATGGGAGCAGAGAGTAGAAACGGGGAGATAGTGCTTTGTATAAGAATACTGCAGGACCAGGTCATTTTTAGGTATTTCTGACATTCAGGGGGTAAAGATAATATTAGATGGGCAATTGGGTCTTAGATACTCTTGTCATGAACTATTCTTTTTTTCACTTAAGGCAGAGTCTGTGCCTCAGTCGGCCATCTATTGAGAACAAATTTTTCTTCTAAGCAGAGAAAGACAGATTCTTTACCATATGAGCCAACAGCAAAGCCCAGTGTATGCCATAAATTAGTCAATTTTACAGTAGGTTAGAAGTTCATATATGTTATTATAAGAAAGGAAAAATAGAGCAGTGTAAGGGATTAAAAGGGCAAGGGGTGGAGAATTAAGACAACATTAAATCACGTGGGTATCACGGGTGCTGGAAGGATGCACAGGAGCTCTAGGTATAGTTCCTAGTCTCACAAAAAACTCCCCTTTAAACATTTTATTTAACAGCCTTTTCTGGACAGCTTGTGTCTCAAAAACATGTTTGAAAATAAAGATTACACAAGAAAGCATGCAAATATATATGAATGTGTAACTCATAACTAGAGAAAGGACCTTAAGGATAATCTATTTAATCCTCCAGTGGCATTTGAATCTCTTTTATGGCAGCATTATGAGCTTAGATCAAATAATAGGTGAGAACAATTAGAAAGTTCATGAGTCAATGATTTGTTTACACACCTCTTATGAAGGCTAATTATTTGTTAGCTAAAACACAGACTCCGTTTTAGTTAGTGAAGCCAGCATAAGAAAGGATTAGCTGAGATCCTGAAACCCTTCTGTTGTAGGAAAACTGGCAAGAAACTCAATGTAATGGCTAAAATTCTAACCTTTGACTTGTTGCCATAAAAGGCTTTAGTAGCTCTAGTCTGCTTGTCTTTCTCTGTCTTACACACACACACACACACACACACACACACACGGATGCACGCACACCCCGCCCCCCAAGCAGTTAATCAGATCTTTATACAGTAAAGACCTGAGTTGCTCTTTTTAAAACTACCACCCTCATCATATTTAATAGTTCCAAATTTCCAGCCCTAGACTAGACTGGTCTTTATAGTTGCCACACAGAACACAGGATGCCTAATTGAGTTTGAATTTCTAATAAAAATAATAACCGTTTTTCCAGTGGAAGTATGCCCTCAGTGTTGTGTAGAGCACATTTATAACAGAAATCACTTTTTTCTTTTGCTTACCAAAGATTCAAATGTAACTAGGTATCCTGTATTTATATTTACAGAAATTGGCAATCCTGAGTCTTAGGTTCTCCAGAGAAAATTTTGGCCAGACAGGGTTTTTTTTTTTTTTCCCCTTTCTTTGAGCTCTGAACTGTATGGTCAAGTAACCCTGAGCGATAATAGTATATGACTGCCCATGCTTTAAGCATTAATTTATGTACTCATTCATGCAACATTATTTTTTCATGACACAATGCTACGCAAAGAGGTAACTGTGTCTGGTGTGATGGTAAACTAAATAGATCTGAACCTTGCCCTCATTTAACTTACAATCTAATAATTAAATTATTGTTGTCTGTTAGGAAAATACTCCACATGGGGACAGATACCTATATCACCAATATGGGAATGTGTCAATATACAATGTAAGCCAATAATCACTGTGCTAGCATCCTTGGAGAAGGAAATGGCAACCCACTCCAGTGTTCTTGCCTGGAGAATCCCAGAGGTAGGGGAGCCTGGTGGGCTGCTGTCTATGGGGTTGCACAGAGTCAGGCACAACTGAAGCGACTTAGCAGCAGCAGCATCCAGTGTGTAAGTGATGGGTGGGAAGTCTTTTACAATAGTGGTTTCCAAACACCTGTACTGATTTTGCATCGGTAATGGACACAGTACATGACATTTTTCAGCACTTTGCTTGTCAAACATCGTGCCCAGCGTTTCATTTAAAACTCAAAGCAGCACTAAAAGACAAACCCAGTTATCATCTCCATGTTACTAATAAGGAAGATAGGGATGATAAAGTTAAATAAATTGCCCAAATGTGTATAAGCAGGACGTGCTAAAACTTAAATTTCAACAGAAATCTGACTGTTTAGAACAAATGCTCTTAACCTCTGTGCTCTGCTATTGAAGAACAACTTAGGAAACCTGCTAAATCATATAGATCCCTGAGTTTCTGAATCCAAAAGTTTGGAGTAAGATTGAGGAATATATTTTGAACAAGCTCCCTCGCTGAGTCTGATAGCAGCAAGATCTGTGTGTGTCTCCTCATTATCACAGAAATGCAAATCAGAACCACAATGTGGTACCATCACATGCAGGTCAGAATGGCTGCTATCAAAAAGTCTACAAACAATAAATCCTGGAGAGGGTGTGGAGAAAAGGGAACCCTCTTATACTGTTGGTGGGAATGCAAACTAGTACAGCCACTATGGAGAACAGTGTGGAGATTCTGTTCTCCATACTGGAGATAGACTCCAAACTGGAAATAGAACTGCCATATGACCCAGCAGTCCCACTGCTGGGCATACACACCAAGGAAATCAGAATTGAAAGAGACACGTGTACCCCAATGTTCATCACAGCACTGTTTACAATAGCCAGGACATGGAAGCAACCTAGATGTCCATCAGCAGATGAATGGATAAGAAAGCGGTGGTACATATACATGATGGAATATTACTTAGCCATTAAAAAGAATGCATTTGAATAAGTTCTAATGAGGTGAATGAAACTGGAGCCTATTATACAGAGTGAAGTAAGTCAGAAAGAAAAACACCAATACAGTATACTAATGCATATATATGGAATTTAGAAAGATGGTAACAGTAACCCTGTATGTGAGATAGCAAAAAAGACACAGATGTAAAGAACAGTCTTTTGGACTCTGGGAGAAGGCAAGGGTGGGATGATTTGAGAGAATAGCATTGAAACATGTATATTATCATATGTGAAACAGATCACCAGTCCAGGTTCGATGCATGAGACAGGGCGATCAGGGCTGGTGCACTGGGATGGCCCTGAGGGATGGGATGGGGAGGGAAATGGGAGGGGGGTTCAGGATGGGGAACACATGTGCAGCCACAGCTGATTCACGTCAATGTATGGTAAAAACACTACAATATTGTAAAGTAATTAGCCTCCAGTGAAAATAAATAAATAAATTAAAAAAAAAAAAGATCTGTGTCTCGCTGATTTGCACTATCGTTATAACCCAATCTAGCCAAAACAACCTGGAATACTTTTAAACTGTCAGATCCTAAGACCCCCGCTGTGGGAGTTTCCTCTTAGGAGGCGAGGAGAGGCAGGAATGAGGGGCTGAGGAGAGCAAGTCCCCAGCACACATTTGCCCATCCTTTTTCCCAGACTGAATTTCTCCCAGTGCATGAACCCATTCCTCAGGTGACCTGATTCCAGCGTCCCTTCCTCCTGATCATGCACCTCTCCGATTTTGCCAGGTGACAATTTGGAAGAGATGCAGGTTTGATCCCTGGGTCCAGAAGATCCCCTGGAGGATGGCATGGCAACCCACTCCAGTGTTCTTGCCTAGAGAATCCCATGGACAGGGGAGCCTGGCAGGCTACAGTCCATGGGGTCGCTCAGAGTCGGATACGACTGAGGGACTCGGCCCACACGCAGTGACAGTTTACCACTAAGCCTATGTTCTTTGCGGGTATGGCATTTCCACAGAAGATTAGAAAGGAACTAGTTTAAAACATCTGGGTTTGGCCTGAAGCATCCATTTCTTTTGCTAGATGGGGAGGCGGCACGCAGAGGAAGGGGCCAGGAGTGGAGACCGATGTGGCGGCGCTGACCCAGACTCCCAGGAGGAGGAGAGGATGGGTGATGGCAGAACTGGATGTGGCTGATGATGAGGTCCCACGTAGCAGGAGGCGGTGGGGGGACCAACACTCTGATGAGAAAGAAAAGGGAATCAACATTCCTTTGTTTCCTTTCTTTCTCCCCTTCCTTTCCCTCCTTCCTTCCATCCTTCCTTCCTTGCCTCTGACCCCTCCTCCTTTCCACCTTTCTTCCTTTATCAAAGAAATCTTTGTTAACGTGATTTATTACTGAAGTGTAATACCTACACAGAAAAGTGCACAGGCCCCAAGTGTACATCCTGATGATTTTTCACAAAAGCAGCACAACCGAGGAGCCAGCCCCCAGATGAAGGAAGGGAACCTTATCGGGACACGGAACTCTGACCCAACCCCCAGGTCCGTCACTGTCCTCCCTCTGAAGTTCAGCATTGTCTTGATTCATATCACCAGGTATTGTTGTTTTTCTGTTTTTGAGCTTTAACTAGAGGCAACAATACTCTGCATACTGCTTAGCATATGGCTGATGTTGCCCAGCAGTAAGCTTGGGGGATTTGTCAAAATGGTTTCACGTAACAGTAAGTTGTTCTTTTTCATTCGTAAATGCTTCATTCTGGGCATGTATCAAAACGTATTAATTCTACTAGTTATGGGCATTCAGCTTATTTCCGACTTGGGGATTAAGAGCCCTATGTGATAGTGCTAATAGCTATTACAAATGGTTATGCTATGGGCATTCTTAGACCTCTTTCTGGGGAAACATTCCTGTATATAGCTTTTGGGTATATGACCATGAAAAGAACCATGAGGTCATAGGGTAAGTATGTTCACTTACAGGAGATATTGCCAGGCAGTTTACCAAGGCGCCTGTGTTAATCCACAGCCTACTAGCAGTAATTAAGAGTTGTAGCTACTCTGCATTCCCTTTTATTAAGGGTAGATCTCCTTTAACCCATACAGTATTATTTACTGAAATGACCGTCTTTTCCCTACTGAATTTCTATTTCACCTTTTTCTTAAGTGAAGTGAAAACATTTACTCAACGCATATCCACTGATACAGTTCTGTACTAAGTCCTGGTAACAGACAGAAGATGTTCATTGAGCATGTACTCTGATCTCAGTCCTGTACTGCAAATACCACAGAAACCATCTTTTCTACTCTAGCCTGCGTTCGAGTTGGGGTGATGCATAGTAAATAGGGAGTCACCGAGTGAATCATGTTTCATGGGACGCAGAGGAAACGAGAAGAAAGAGAATAGCAAAGGCTGCTGTGGTCTTGGAGAATGGAGGAAGAGCTGCATAGTGGTGAGGTGGGAGAAGGGATCTCTGAGAGGTAAGAGTCAAACGGAGACCTGAAGGAGCAGGCCAGCACTTCAAGGACAGACTTTTTATTCTGATGTGGGAAACATCAGCTGTATGGTAGCAGAAGCAGCACCTGACGTGGCTCCTGCTGGGATCTCTCTGCAGGTGAGTGTGGCAGAGAAGTGTGAAAGATGCAGGAAGCGGCCTGCCGAGGAGCAACAGGCAAGCCTGGGGTCAGCTAGGGTCTGTGCCTTACGGTAAAGGTTTCTGTTTTCTTATCAGAGTGCCATGGAGAGCCACTGGTGAGCTTTAATGGACAAAACGACACTCTTAACATGGTTTTATAGAAAAAACAACAACAAACATTTTGTTTGAGGAGGTGAAGCAAAGCAAAAGAAGGAGTAGGGATTCTGCAGTGGAAGACTCAGAGTAGGGATAGAGCAGGGTCTGATGGGGACCAGGTATCTCATTCTCAACTTCTCAGCTGAGAACTTTGTTTTCTATTTGGTAAAGAGCCACGCCTTTTTCTTGGCTGTAAGGAATCTGAGCATTGGCGGTCCCTTCCAACCAATCTGGTAGGTCATTCCATATGATCCTGTCATCTTACCTATTTGTTCACTGTGCTAAATCCTGCCTCCCCAACTCACTTATATACCCTATAAGGGAAAGGACACTTTTTATCTCTATATTCTTCAAGATAGAAAGCAGAAGACATAAAATGGAGGGGGAGGAGGAACGGTAGAGATAATGATTTCTATTCTGGCATTTGAAAACCATGAACTTTATGGGACATTCTAGTGATGCCTCGGAGAAGGGATGAACATCTGGGTTCCATATACCCTGAGCTTGCCAGGGTACTTCTTACCGTGGCTGAGAGAATGATGGGTTGGTGTTAAAGGGCAGAACTCTTTGGGGTTCTCATTTTACCCTTGCCATTTGCTCTGTGGAACCTCGAGTCACATCTTTCTGGGCATCAGTTTTCTCACCTACAAAAGGGGGACTGGCTCTTCCCTAGTGCCTGAGTCTCAACATTGACTTTAGGATGGGATGAGCTGTTTTATGTGTAAAGGGTGGAATGCCTTTCAACAGAAAGGAATTGTTAATCTATTCAGGATTCTTTGATCCACTTGCAGCCCTCTGCCCACTAATCTCTGCCATTATCATCAGGGCTGTCGCTCTGTGCTCATGTATGGCGGGAGTTTAATTCCCAGGGGATTGGCAGTTACATTGTATTAAAGGCTTTCTATTAAACAAGATGCTTTCCTGCCAGCTATCCTTGGATGTCTGTTAGGACAAGAGCCTTGCTTCCTCGGCCACTAGATGGCGCCAGAATTCGTCTCTGCCTTTTCCTCCTCCCTATCACTGCCTCTCCAGCTCCCACCCATGCTTCAATTTGCATCTACGCAGGCTCCACTGGGGTTGAGATGAGTTTGTTCGCTGGGAAAATCGTTCCTCCCTCAGGAATCTGTGGGACAGAAAGTGCCTCGTGGCCTCAGCTCTCGTGGAACTTTCTCTTCCCTTGGTCTTGCATTGATTTACCTCCACACAGTCTCCCAATACGCTCCAATCTCCACCCTTAACCGAAATTTAGGAGAAGGAAAAAAATGAGGACAGTGGCTTTTGGGAGTTCTCATATCCCTGGGAACCCTATTCCTGAGGCCAAATAACACACCACTTCTGTTTATATACACGGTGCATGAAGCATGCCAAGCTGTTTCTAATGAAGACATTATCTGCCTTCTCTTCCCATCCCGAAGCACCAGGAGAGAATTCTCCCATATTGTCACTGCTTCCTTTCCAGGTGGCCAGAGAAGCCCTTCCCAGGATTTTCTCCCCTTGGGATTTGTAGTCATTAGTTAGGCCAGGCGACTCTCCTCCAAAGAACACATTCATCCTTCAGGCAGCTCACCCCAGCCAGCTTTCCCTCCTACTGGTAACACAGGGTCTCTTTTGCTTTCTCTCATTCAAAGACCACAGGATCACAGCACTTCACAGATGGCAGGGCAGAAAGAGCTTTGCATATCTTCCTGTGCCATGACTCTCAAACTTCAGCATCGGAACCACCAGGAAGGCTAGCTAAAACACAGATGGCTTCACCTGGCCCAGAGTTTCTGATGCGATGTTTCTGGAGTGGGGCCCCAAATGTGCATTTCTTGCAGCTTCCACACCGGTGCCCATGCTGTTGTTCTGGGGACCACACTCTAAGAACCATTGGTCTCCTTGCAGTCCTATTGTTTCACAGGCTTGGAAACTGAGGCTCAATGAAACAATATGATTGCTCAAGGCCACAGAGCAAATTGAAATTAGCTAGGAATTCAGGAAGGCTTCCCAGGTGGTGCCGCGGTAAAGAATCTGGCTGCCAGTGCAGGAGAAGCAAGAGACACAGTTTTGATTTCTGGGTTGGGAAGATCCTCTGGAGTAGGAAATTGCAACCCACTCCGGTATTCTTTCCTGGAAAATTCCATGGACAGAAGAGCCCGGTGGGCCACAGTTCATGGGGTCACAAAGAGTCAAGACAGGATTGAGCACACACACATAGAGAAATTCAGAAGTCTCTTAAGCAAAAACAGTTTAAGTCCTCATTCAAATTGGAGCTGGTTAGAAATTTCTCTCTGTACTCTTTATGGAGAAAGGATTTGTTGAGCAAATTTACAGAGGAAATCAGATTGTGGGGGGAAATGTTTAATCTGTATTTAATCACTTAAAATAGAGTTCTATTACTTTTGAGTTTGAATTAAAGCATGAACTAGGAGGAACCTGTTTCCAAGTAAAGGGACTGACCTGTTAGCGTTGCCACGATGGTGATGTTCTATTGGCCACTGCTCTTAGGCATAATTCCAGGGAGAGTTCCTCCACTGACTGACTCTCTTCCAACTATTTGTCTGCACATATTCTACCTTCACCAAATCAGAATTTCTTCCCTGTAATAATTTGAACACATTGCCTTTATTAAGAGAGACAAATGGCTTATTTGTCTTCACTTAAAGAGGTTTATTCTAATAAATTTCCCAAAAGTATGGTTTACCTAGCTTTTGTAGTAAATGGCATGTTTTTAAGTGTGTGTGTGTAGTTATTTTAATAATAACATGTATAGTTATGGATTTCCATATATCCTTCACTATCTCCCAGAGTTTACTCAGTGGACATGAGTTTGAGCAAACTCCAGGAAATAGTGCAGGAAAGGGAAGCCTGGTACGCTGCAGTCCATGGGGTCTCAAAATGTCAGACAGGACTGAGCAACTGAACGACAAAAAACATACTTGTAGATTTCTATACACCTCGCTCTTCTACTGAGGCCAAGAGACACTGATTTTCAAGTAGCAGTAATAATATTAAGTTCCATTTAAAATGCACTGTATGAAAAATGAGAGTTAATTTAAACTGAGCAGTATCGGTTGAGGAAAGGAGAAAGAGTATGCAAATGGGGGCAAACTCACTCAGATCATATTTGAATGAGTACAGTTTGATACACACCATGGCAGTTTCCGGCCCACAGCTGAAACTCATGCTCTTCATGGTTAGGGGTGTTGAAGGAGAGGTTGATTAACTTGGGTGGACACGATGGAGGGATCCGTATTTTAGAGGACTTAGAGGTGACCGCTAGCTGCTTCTCACTGCAAAAAGCAAAGGGGAAAAGGAAGGATATACACATTTGAATGCAGAGCTCCAAAGAATAGCAAGGAGAGACAAGAAAGACTTCCTCAGCAATCAGTGCAAATAGAAGAAAACAATAGAATGGGAAGGACTAGAGATCTCTTCCAGAAAATTAGAGATACCACGGGAACATTTCAGGAAAAGATGCGCACAATAAAGGACAGAAATGGTATGGACCTAACAGAAGCAGAAGATATGAAGAAGAGGTGGCAAGAATACACAGAAGAACTGTACAAAAAAAGATAGTCACGATGGTGTGATCACTCACCTAGAGCCAGACATCCTGGAATGTGAAGTCAAGTGGGCCTTAGGAAGCATCACTACAAACAAAGCTAGTGGAGGTGATGGAATCCAGTTGAGCTATTTCAATTTGTAAAAGATGTTGCTCTGAAAGTGCTGCACTCAATATGCCAGCAAATTTGTAAAACTCAGCAGTGGCCACAGGACTGGAAAGGTCAGTTTTCATTCCAATGCCAAAGAAAGGCAATGCCAAAGAATGCTCAAACTACCACACAATTGCACTCATCTCATACGCTAGTAAAGTGATGCTTAAAATTCTCCAAGACAGGCTTAAAAAATACGTGAACTGTGAACTTCCAGATGTTCAAGCTGGTTTTAGAAAAGGCAGAGGAACCAGAGATCAAACTGCCAACATCCACTGGGTCATTGAGAAAGAAAGAGATTTCCGGGAAAACATCTATTTCTGCTTTATTGGCTATGCCAAAGCCTTTGACTGTGCAGATCACCATGAACAGTGGAAAATTCTGAAAGAGATGGGAATACCAGACCACCTGACCTGCCTCTTGAGAAACCTGTATGCAGGTCAGGATGCAACAGTTAGAACTGGACATGGAACAACAGACTGGTTCCAAATAGGAAAAGGAGTACATCAAAGTTGTATATTGTCACCCTGCTTATTTAAATTATATGCAGAGTATATCATGCAAAATGCTGGACTGGATGAAGCACAAGCTGGAATCAAGATTGCCGGGAGAAATATCATTAACCTCAGATATACAGATGGCACCACCCTTATGGCAGAGAGTAAAGAAGAACTAAAGAGCCTCTTGGTGAAAGTGAAAGAGGAGAGTTAAAAAGTTGGCTTGAAGCTCAACATTCAGAAAACAAAGATCATGGCATCTGATCCCATCACTTTATGGCAAATGGATGGAGAAACAGTGGAAACAGTGACTGACTTTATTTTGGGGGGCTTCAAAATCAATGCAGGTGGTGACTGCAGCCATGAAATTAAAAGACATTTACTCCTTGGAAAGAAAGTTATGACCAACCTAGATAGCATATTTAAAAGCAGAGACGTTAGTTTGCCAACAAAGGTCCATCTAGTCAAGGCTATGGTTTTTACAGTAGTCATGGATGGATGTGAGAGTTGGACTGTGAAGAAAGCTGACTGGGGAAAAATTGTTGCTTTTGAACTGTGGTGTTGGAGAAGACTCTTGAGAGTCCCTTGGTCTGCAAGGAGATCCAACCAGTCCATTCTAAAGGAGATCAGTCCTGGATAATCATTGGAAGGACTGATTTTGAAGCTGAAACTCCAATACTTTGGCTACCTGATGTGAAAAGCTGACTCATTTGGAAAGACCCTGATACTGGGAAAGATTGAAAGCAGGAGGAGAGGGGGCGACAGAGGATGAGATGGTTGGATGGCATCACCAACTCAATGAACATGAGTTTGGGTAAACTCCAGGAGTTGGTAATGGACAGGGAGGCCTGGTGTGCTGTGGTCCATAGGGTCAAAAAGAGTCAGACATGACTGAGTGACTGAATTGAACTGAGAGGTGACCACCAGTACTGAAAGTTGATTTTCCTTACTACTCCATTAATCTGTCAAGTTATGTCAACATCCATAATTTTGGAGATATTATTCTACTTTGGGATGGGGGTTCTATCTTCTGTGGGCACAAACCACCCTTTCCTAAAAATTTAGGCCACATGACATGCAACCTTCCCTGAAGTTCTCATTTCATCTCCTCCTCCTTCTGTTCTGTATTCTTTTGGGTTCTATGCTCTGCAACTTCATGGTGTTATTGATCCCGTCAACATTTATCAAATACCTACAATGGACCAGATACTGGCCATTAATGGTTGATCTTTCCACTGGATGACCTTTGCCATTGAGTGAGTTCACATATCAGACAGAAGGGCAGATAAGCAAACCAGTGGCACTGTTGTGAGCTGAACTGTGGGTCCTCTAAATTTGCATGTTGAAGTCTTAATCTCTAGGGCCTCAGAATCTTAATATATTTGAGATGAGACCTTTTAAGAGTTGCAATGAGGTTGTATGGGTGGCCACTAATGCAATACGACTGGTGCACTTATGAAAAAGAGAAGATTAGGGACAACCATTTGAGGACACAGAAAGGAGGTGGCCGTCAGCAAGCCAAGGACAGAGGTCTTAGAAGAAACCAAATTTGCTGACACCTTGATCGTGAACTTTCAGTGTCCAGAAATTGGAGAAAACAAATTTCCACCACTCAAGTCACCCAGTTTGTGGTGTTTTGCTAGGACAGCCCTATAATACTAATATATATAGTGAGGTCTGAGTGCTCAGCAAGGAAAACTAGTGTAAAATCTCTTCATAGAGAAAGAGCCAGGGGTACTCTCAAAGCGGAAGATGAGTTTATTAGGAACACAGGAGGAAGGGCGTTCTTAGAAACATGCAAAAACCAGTTGTTGGTCCATCTGCTCTTATTCTACACCAGTGCACAATTGAAGCATTTTTTATAAAGTAAATATTGGAAGGATCAGTTCAATTCAGTTCAGTCAGTCATGTCTGACTCTTTGCAACCCCATGGACTGCAGCACGCCAGGACTCCCTGTCCATCACCAATTCCCAAAGCTTGCTCAAACTCATGTCCATCAAGTCGATGATGCCATCCAACCATCTCATCCTCTGTCATCCCCTTCTCCTTCTGCTTTCAGTCTTTCCCAGCGTAAGTCTATCAATGGGGTACGATGAAGGTGAATTAATAGATTTATAGGAAATTACATTATAAAGCTTAGGATATGTTTGCTATCTGTTGTTAAGTCAACAGTGTCCTACTGCCTATAGAGAAAAGTGCTAGCATTCTGCCAGGTGAGTTCAGGAATTAAAAATCAAACAAAAAAAATAAATACAGGCAAATAGCATTTACTAGCCATTTATCATGTAAAAATCACTCTGGTACTGGAGCAATGCTTTAAAGATGAAATAAAATAATGGCAATAGAAAGTGGTCTGATAAAGAAAGACTGTATTGTATATATGTACTTGGCTGAAGCTTAGTGAGGGGGTGGTCTGTTTTTCTCCTATTTGCTGTTTAGTCTCCTATACCTAGCATAGTCTTTGGAACCTGAGAAATTCTAAATAAAAAGTTTTTGAGTCAATTTATGAATGAATATTAGAAATCTGAATTACAAAAAAACAAGACCTATGCTTCTATTCTGGTTTTGGTATAATTTTATTATAAAGTGTTAAGTAGGTTAGTGGATATAAGATTTTCTTCTGCATGATAAAGATATTTGAGCAGAAACATTACAGTCAAGATAGTTTCATTGTAAAACAGTACATGTATAATAGTTAAAAGCATATATAGAACCAGGTTCTAATCTGGCTCCCCCAGGACCTACTCAATCTCTTTGAGATTTATTCTCTCATGTGCAAAAATAAGGTCAATCTGGTGGTTTTATATATATTCTGAATTAAAGCAAAAACAAGCACCCTTGCTGTTCATGATTTTTTTAAATACAAGACTATATGAAGAAGAGAATAAAATAACTTTTTCTCACCCATCAAGTAATAAGCACTGAAAAGATTTTTGATATATTTCCTTTCAAGCTTTTCTCACACATATTTGTATATATTACAAATCTGGCATCCTTCTACATTTTCAAATTGTACACAGTTTTGTCACCTCATGTTACACAGAGACTATTTTCTTATGCCATTAAATATTCCTTGTAGGTAACATTTAAATGGCTCTGTAACATGCCGGACTATGTATTTATCATGATTTATTAAATCATTCTCCTAATTTTGGTCATTTGGCTTGCTTCCAGTTTTCAGCATCAAGGGTTCTATTGCTGTGAGCCTCTTGACACATAGAGTCACATAAGGGAATCCTTAAATCAATAGTGTCAGATAATTTTAAGGCTCCTGATGTACATTGTTAAAATGTTTTTTAAGTAAGTGTTGTGCTGTTTATATTCCTACTATATCTATTAGCTTTTGCTAGGTTATGCTGCAGTAAAAACAACATTAACATTTCAGATGTCAGTGGATTCAACAACCAAGGCTGATTTCCTGCTCACAGTATTCACATACTGTGGATTGGTCTTGGCTCTTGTCTTTGTGTATCCTTATTTTTTCTGGAATCCAGGATAAAGCAGCAACTCTGCCTGGGGATGCTGGGGCATCTGGGAAAAGAGTAGTGGTACAAGTGCATGGTACCTTTTAGTGCTGCCCACATAAAGAGCAGGCCACTTTCCACAGTAAGTCACATGGTCAGGCTCACCAAAATAAGATGAGAAGGATACCTCTCCCCCAGAAAGGGTATAGCCAGGAACCCTATGGATGGAACAGGTAGAGAATGGCAGCGAACATTTAGCACCAGCAATGCGCTCTGCTAACACTGCAGGAAGTCTCACTAGGGTATAGCCAGGAACCCTATGGATGGAACAGGTAGAGAATGGCAGCGAACATTTAGCACCAGCAATGCGCTCTGCTAACACTGCAATAAGTCTCATTTTCCTGCAGCTTCACTGATACCGAGAACGCCAGTTGCTAAATTGTAAATATTTGCACATTTGATCGGGGAAGGTGATAACATCTTATATAACTTCAAACATTTATATACTTATGAGACTCAGAATATATTCACGGTTTGTACCATAAGTTTGGTTTAGTCAGGCTCCTTGCCTAGTTTCTATCACAGTTTGTCTTTTGAAATGAAGTATTCATTTTTTTTATTATTACTATTAAGAACATCAAGACCTTGCCCATCAAGGTTAGTGTGCTTTTTTTTCTGATTTTACCTTAAATTTATTTACATTACTTTTGATAAATGGCGCATTAAAATTCATATGTAGTCAAATTTATCATTTTTCTTTGTAATTTATTTCACCACTTTCTGCTTAGAAAGTGCTTTCGTTTCCTAAAATCAGACTCATTTGTCCTATTCTTTTTACAATGTTGTTTAACCCTTTAACACATATATGTTTATTCTGCAGTTAGAGTATGGGGTAAGGGTAAGAATTTGACCTTGCAGGAGTGAATCAGCATATGAGTTATACCTTTGTGTCTGTCATTTTCTTCTTTACCTTCTTAATTGGAAACAGAAGCACAACGCAGAAAGCATACCGATGGGGGTGGGCGGGAGGGTCAACCGACTTGAGTTTTAGAAATAGCTCTGAGATTAAATTGTTGTATGAATTTTAAGCAATTCAGTTCTGGCTCTCTATCACTTCATCTGCAAAATGAAAAGATTGGAGCTCAAAGAGCCCGTTTATCCCCAAATCTCTTTGGCTCCTGTCTAGGTCTAGTGTATCACACATCCTGTCATTGCCTGATCCTATGGCCACGGTAGATGCAGCTAATGTAACGGGCCAGTTCTTCTTTCTGAGTTAAAATGATCAAAGAAACCTTCTTGCAGTAACCCAAGAAGTTGCCAAATCAGATATCTGCTGAATAGATATTTGGATTGGGAGTATCTGTTTTTAGATAATTATGTTTGTGCTTTTCTGAAATTGCCTTGCTATCATGCAATTTACTGTGTTTTCATCCCACTCACACCCAATGTTCTAACTCAACTCAATCGCCCTTTATTCTATGTTCATATACATCAAGATTTGTAAGTAGACCTTACATTTCTCCTGTAACTATGGACGATGGGGGCTTCCTGGGTGCCACAGTGGTAAATAATCTGTCTGCCAATGCAGGAGATACAAGAGATGTGGGTTTGATCCTTGGGTCAGGAAGATCTCCTGGAGTATGAAATGGCAACTCACTCCAGGACTCATGCCTGGAAAACCCCATGGACAGAAAAGCATGGTGGGCAACAGTCCATGGAGTCGCAAAGAATCGGACAAGACTGAGCGACTGAGCACGCGCGCGCTGCGGACTCAAGCTGTGTGTTAACAAAGAAGCCGTTACTGTCGTGCTCTGCTGTCCTGAAAGTACCTGAGAACTCAGTATGGTCCCAATTATTCGTTATGTGTGACAGATTAGGACAAACTATTCCAACACTCTTGAAAGTGAAGGTGTTGATCTCTGAGTTTTGTCTGACCCTTTGTGACTCCGTGGACTATAGCCTGCCAAGCTCCTCTGTCCATGGGATTTCCCAGGCAAAAATACTGGAACGGGTAGCCATTCCCTTCTCCAGGGGATCTTTCTGATTGAACCAGACCCAGGGATTGAACCCAGGTCTCCTGCATTGCAGGCAGATTCTTTTACCATCTGAGCCATCAACACACTTAGTATCAGATCAGATCAGATCAGATCAGTCACTCAATCCTGTCTGACTCTTTGCAACCCCATGAACTGCAGCACGCCAGGCCTCCCTGTCCATCACCAGCTCCCGGAGGTCACTCAGACTCACATCCATCGAGTCAGTGATGCCATCCAGCCATCTCATCCTCTGTCGTCCCCTTCTCCTCCTGCCCTCAATCCCTCCCAGCATCAGAGTCTTCTCCAATGAGTCAACTCTTCACATGAGGTGGCCAAAATACTGGAGTTTCAGCTTTAGCATCATTCCTTCCAAAGAAATTCCAGGATTGATCTCCTTCAGAATGGACTGGTTGGATCTCCTTGCAGTCCAAGGGACTCTCAAGAGTCTTCTCCAACACCACAGTTCAAAAGCATCAATTCTTTGGCGCTCAGCCTTCTTAACAGTCCAGCTCTCACATCCATACATGACCACAGGAAAGACCATAGCCTTGACTAGGCGAACCTTTGTTGGCAAAGTAATTTCTCTGCTTTTGAATATGCTATCTAGGTTGGTCATAACTTTCCTTCCAAGGAGTAAGCGTCTTTTAATTTCATGGCTGCAGTCACCATCTGCAGTGATTTTGGAGCCCAGAAAAATAAATTCTGACACTGTTTCCACTGTTTCTCCATCTATTTCCCATGTAGTGATGGGACCAGATGCCATGATCTTCATTTTTATTCATTTTAATTTATTCTTCGTTTACTAATTTATACTTCGTTTTTATTTGTTTTAATTTATACTCTTAGTATAATTAAAAAAAAAAAAAGGTGTTGGAATAGCATGTTCTAGTCTGACACACAAACACGTACAACTAGCCAAAGATTTTCAGGTTAGTAGTGACAGAGTAGAAACCAGAACCTATAGACTTTCAAACCCAGTTCTTTCAAATACAGTCAATCCCTTCTCCTGAGAAGTTAACCGTAAATCTCTCCATTCATATCAAGGCCTGGAGCGGTGAGCATTCCTCTTTAGCTGGCCAAGAGGAGAAATGAAACATTTACCTTTGTTTTGAATTGCTAGTAGCAAAAGGATATTAATATGGTCAAGATGGAGCATTACAATCAAAATTATTTAGCAAATCAAGGGTGGCATAAATTAGAAGCATTTTTTAAAGAGTTAGCATTATGCCAGCCTCACAGAACATTCTGGAGGTGGGTTTATGGATGGATCGGGCAATATATCAAAAATAGCATTAAGGACCAATGAGATATGGCAAAAGGCCACTGCAGAGTAAATGGTCATCCACAGAGGCTGTTCTCAGGGGGTGTTGAATCATTTCCCCTGATATATGTTAACACAGGACATGTATGGTTACAGAATGTTCAATATATAAGAATGTGCCGTTATGCTTTGTTTCAAATCTTTTGTTAATTTACAAGTTTAAGCTTATGCCATCTACCCAATGTCACAGAGTGAGCCAAAGGGATAGCAGATGCATTAGTTATCTATTGTCATGTAACAAATTACCCCAAAACATAAAGGTTCAAAGCAGCAGCAGACCTTTAATATTTTTTACAGTTTACATCCATGAGAAATCTTAGAGTTATTGGAGTGTTTCCATCACAGAATCTCTTATAAGGTTGCAGTCAATATAGTTACTGGAATTACTGTCATCTGAAGTCTCAACTGGGTCTGAAGGATTTGCTTCCCAGGTAGCTACCTCCTATGTCCAGCAGATTGGTAAGAGCTGGAGGGGCCTCAACTTCACCCTACATGGCCCCCTCCACAGGCTGTTTGAACATCCCCTTGTTATGGCAGCTGGTTTCTCCCAGAGTGAGCAATCCAAACGAGATCAAAGCCAAAATCCTAACATCTTTTAAGATTACGTGTTGGATGTCATCCAGTGTGATTTCTGTAACATCCGATTGCTTACAAAGTCAGCCCTATTTGATACAGAAGGGAACTAACTACACAAGTGCATGGGTATCAGGAGGTCAGGATCACTGGAGGTTGAAGGGTTTAGAAGAATACCTAGCATATCATACTTTTACTAAGTTTTGTTTTAGGCTATTACTATTAATAGTAATTAATATCTCTATATTGGGTTTCCCAGGTGGCTCTAGTGGTAAAGAACCAGGCTGCCGACGCAGGAGACTTAAGAGATGCGGGTTTGATCCCTGGGTTTGGAAGATCCCCTGGAGGAGGGCATGACAACCCACTCCAGTATCCTTACCTGGAGAATCCCATGGACAGAGGAGCTGGTGGGCTACAGTCCAAAGGGTCACGAAGAGTCAGACACGACTGAAGCGACTTAGCATGCATCACCCTATTAAAATAGTATAGCATCATAATTTCTAATGTTCATAGTTTATTTTTTGCCTGTTACTATAGTTTAAAGACTCTGATGCTGGGAGGGATTGGGGGCAGGAGGGAGAAGGGGACAACAGAGGATGAGATGGCTGGATGGCATCACTGACTCGATGGACGTGAGTCTGAGTGAACTCTGGGAGTTGGTGGTGGACAGGGAGGCCTGGTGTGCTGTGATTCATGGGGTTGCAAAGAGTCAGACACGATTGAGTGACTGATCTGATCTGATCTGATCTGATAGTTTAATTTTTGTAGGTTAAAGAAAGGAGATTAAAAATCATTGGTAATAGAGTGGGAATCTGGATTCCTTAACTGTGGTCTTTATAACCAATGTAAGTTTTAAATCTACCCTTAAAAAATTAGAAAAAAAGAGTTAAATATCAGTATCTTATTCATATTCAAATATGAATACAGACAGCATATTAAAAAGCAGAGACATCACTTTGCCAACAAAGGCCCATCTAGTCAAAGCTATGGTTTTTCCTGTGGTCATGTATGGATGTGAGAGTTGGACTATAAAGAAAGCTGAGCACAGAATTGATGCTTCTGAACTGTGGTGTTGGAGAAGACTCTTGAGAGTCCCTTGGACTGCAAGGAGATCCAACCAGTCCATCCTAAAGGAGATCAGTCCTGGGTGTTCATTGGAAGGACTGATTTTGAAGCTGAATACTTTGGCCACCTGTTGCAAAGAGCTGACTCATTTGAAAAGACCCTGATGCTGGGGAAGATTGAAGGCAGGAGAAGGGGACGACAGAGGATGAGATGGTTGGATGGCATCACCGACTCGATGGACATGAATTTGAATAAACTCCAGGAGTTGACGATGGACAGTGGGGCCTGGCGTGCTGCAGTCCATGGAGTCACGGAGTCGGACACAACTGAGCAACCAGACTGAATGATGAACCAGGAAAGAGGAATAGCATATGCAAACAACCATAACACATGCTACAGAGTAATAGGAAAGGTCACCAGAAACATTCTCAAAACATTCTGCGAGAGTTTGGGCATTCTGAAAATTGTGTAGAATGGAGAGAGACTTAAGGGAGAGAGGTCATTTCCATGAATTATTTAGAGATAATTAGATTTTAAAAAGAAAAACGATAGAAAAGAGGGAACAGAACAAGTTAAAATGTCATGGTGAGGAATCGGAGTACCTCGGGGACTAAGGGAAAGCACAGTTTCATTTGGCTGACACATGGATGGAGACGATAACTGTGAAGTTTATTCATTAGGCAATAGCAGAAACACGGCAAGGGGAGAATGGCCTGAGAAACAGTCATCAGGCAGTTTTCACAAGTTGAACTAGAGGAATAAGATAATGGATGTTAAGAGATTAGTTAAGAGACAATTGTACAAGGTACTTAAGTTTCAATGTGAATCTAAAAAAATAACTGTCAAAGAATAAAAATAGCTTACTTTTTAATATTTTTAGTAGACAGCCTTATATTTTTAAGATCAAATTTGTAGCTTGGGGCATCTGAACGGGTGTGGGTGCTGAGGAGGAAGCATTAACCAAACATTCTTTCTACTAGAGCCAAATGGGTTGGATTTAATTCATATGGTCACTGTTTTCTCTCTTTAGCCATTCAAGACCACTTTGTGAGTGACTGCATTGTTTTGGTTGCTACAAAAATTCTCTGAAGTGAAGACGAAGACTCAACTTATGCTCTATCTCTTTGTTTCCCTAGGGAAGAATATGTTCAGCAAACGTGTTGGGGCTAGTTGCCTTTGCTTCCTGTCCTCCTGTTTGCTCTTGAATCCACTGCAGTGTGGTCTTTGTCTCCAGTGTTTTACTGAAGCTGTTTGTGCCCAGTTCACCAAGGATCTCCTCCATGGCAGCAAAGCCAATGGTCAGTTCTCAGCCCAGCTCTTCTTTCACAGAGATTTACCCAGTTCCTCTTTCGCTCCTTCTTGTCACTTGTCATCTGACTTCCTTGACTCCTCTGCTGATTTTCCTTCTGCTATTACGACATAATTTTCTACTGGTTTTTGTTACAAAATTTATTTCAGTGCTTCCTCTTCTTCCTATTTTTTATTTTTTTATTTTTTTTTAATTTTTTTATAGGTATCAAGAATCTCTTTTATTGATTATCAGAAACATTACAAACATCTAATATGAACAAATTGTAACATGACAGTGATTAGTTTGAACAATTAATACATTTCAGATATAATATTATACATATTTCAATGCTATTCTCCCCAATCATCCCACCCTCTCCCGGTCCCAGAGTCCAAAAGTCTGTTCTATACATCAGTGTCTCTTTTGCTGTCTCGTAAATAGGGTTATTTTTACCATCTTTTTTCCCCCTTCTCTTCTGTGTCAGCACCGCTCTCTTGGCGATTCCATGTAGTCACCTGGATTAAAATACTGTCTTGGTGTTGCTGCTACTGCTGCTAAGTCGCTTCAGTCGTGTCCAACTCTGTGCGACCCCACAGATGGCAGCCCTCCAGGCTTCCCCATCCCTGGGATTCTCTAGGCAATAACACTGGAGTGGGTTGCCATTTCCTTCTCCAGTGCATGAAAGTGAAAAGTGAAAGGGAAGTCGCTCAGTCGTGTCCAACTCTAGCGACCCCATGGACTGCAGCCTGCCAGGCTCCTCCGTCCATGGGATTTTCTAGGCAAAAGTACTGGAGTGGAGTGCCATTGCCTTCTCTGATCTTGGTGTTAAAGATGTCCAAATTTGTATTTTTATTTTAGACTTTTCTCTTGTCCTCTTATTCATATATCTATGCATCTGCTTACTCATTATATCCATAAATCTAGAATTGATATTTCAAATCAGAAGTCCAAAACTGAACTAATCCTTTCCTCAAATCTATTTTTGACATAGGCTTTCCCATCCAAGCTGGTGGTGTTTTCTTCCTTGTGTTAATCCTTGGCTTTCTTCTCTTTACACCACTGCATTCAATAAATACATCACAGATTTCATTGGCTCTGCTCTCACAATAAGTCCAAAATCCTTTCTACCATGCTGGTTTGCATCTCCACATCACCACCTTTTCTCACTTGTATCACTGCCTTGCCTGCTGTATCTGCCCTCTCTTGCCACACCCAGCCAATCTAAATTCATTATGATAGGAATAATTATTTGAAAATATAAGTCATAATAGGTAGCTTCATTGTTTAAAGTACTGTATTGGTTCCACACTTCACTCACTGAAAAATTAAAGTCCATTTAATCATCTACAAGGTCCTTCTAGTCTTCTTACCGTCAAAATCATATTATTCCCTAAGATAACGTTTTATCACTTCCTACTACTTTTATCCTTGCTCATTTTTCCTCTAGGTTGTCTGGCCGTTTAGCTGCTTGGCAACCCACCAAGTACAGTCATATCTTAGGAGTTTTGTACTTGTTTTCTTTGATTGGAATTTTCTTGTCATCAGTATTAACAAGGGTTATTCTCTTACTTTCTGAAGTCTAATGAAATGTGCTACTTGATACCTGCCCTGCTGCCCTTATTTACAACTTCAAGCTGTTTCCTCCACTGAAGCTCTCTCTGGGTATCTTTAGCTCTCTCTCCTTTTGTTTTTATTTCATAGGTTATATGTCCTTGTGACATAATAGATATGTATTTTAGTCACATAAATAAACACACTCTAATGTCTCTTCATGTTGGAGAAGACTCTTGAGAGTCCCTTGGACTGCCAGGAGATCCAACCAGTCCATTCTGAAGGAGATCAGCCCTGGGATTTCTTTGGAAGGAATGATGCTAAAGCTGAAACTCCAGTACTTTGGCCACCTCATGCGAAGAGTTGACTCATTGGAAAAGACCCTGATGCTGGGAGGGATTGAAGGCAAAAGGAGAAGGGGACGACAGAGGATGAATGGCTGGATGACATCACTGACTCGATGGACGTGAGTCTGAGTGAACTCCGGGAGATAGTGATGGACAGGGAGGCCTGGCATGCTGCGATTCACGGGGTCACAAAGAGTTGGACACGACTGAGCGACTGAACTGAACTGAATGTCTCTTCACAGTAGACTGTATCCTTCATGAGGGCAGGGATCACTGTCTTCTGTTGTTCCTATAGAAATATCTGGCACAAAGTAGATACTCAATACATAATAAGTGAATTGATAACACAGTGGGGAGACAGATATGTAAATAGAGCAAATATAATTATGACCAAGTGCTGCTGTGACAATGAAGAAGCAGATCTTCTCCATTCCTGGGTAAAATATGTCCATCAGAAAAGGGCTTATCTGAGTGAGTTACGAAAGTATTAATTTTGAAACTTGGATTTTTAAATTTTAATAAGAATGTAAATCTCTGTCCTTTGTATCTGTCTTAAAATGGAGTTTCTGATGAAGAATAGAGGCCATGTTGAGGGCTTTTCTTATTAAATAAGAGTTTACAATTTGAGGTTCAAACAATCTCACTTAAATTAAACCTTAATTAAATACCCTGTACATATAGTATTTTCCCATGCCCACCTGCCAAAATTCTACTTATTCATCAAGGCTCAGATTAAATGCAGTCTCCTCCAAGAATCTCTACTTGCTTCTCACTAATCAGAAATAAGCCCTCCCTTTTACATATATTGGCTGGCATCCCATTCTCCTTTCTAAATTATGAACTAATTTTGAGTACAGAGCTTCAAACCTACCTTTATGTTTCTTACAGTTCACTGAGAAAGTCCCTGTATACAGTTAGTTGTAGGTAAGAGGTTACACTAAGTTATTTTTTAGAATCCTTCCAAACCTAATATTAGATTGCAAACAGTCAATCTGGCTTCACTGATACATGTAGTTTTGGTGTACTGCCATAGGGCATACAGAATTGAACCTATGAATTTGGTTTTATGGGCCTCTTCAACCAAGTAAAAAAAAAAAAAAAATGAGAAAAATCATTCAATGCCTCTTATTTCCAGGAAATGTTCTGGGCTTTTAATATGTATAATCCCATGTAATAGACAAAATAGCACCATTGAGCAGGTATAATTGTCCTTTTTTGTTCTGCAAATGAGAAAATAGAGTCTCATAAATGTTAAATGACATCTTGAAGGTCACACATCCTGGAAGTGACAGAGCTAGAGTTCTAACCCAGTTGTGTGTTATTCCACTAAATCGAGGTGCACAAGGCAAAGGAAATGTACAAATGAGAAGCGATGGCACGTTCACAATGTGGAGGGAACAGCGGGCTGCAATAAATGAGTATGACGAATGTCACATTGGGGCATAGTGTGTGGAACTAATTCCACAGTGCCATAAACAATTGATTTTGGAAAGAGTTCACACTAAAGCTTACAAGACAAGGAGCTATTTTTGAGTCTGTCTTGAGTAAAACATTGGTGCCATCAGTGGCATTAAAGGAGGTTGCTGTGCTAAGACAGGATGATAGTTCTATAATTAAGTTTGACATCTTCACTGGAGATCATATCAGGTATTGCTGGCTTGATGAACTTTAAGGGAACAAAAAAAATAGAGTGAGCTAGAAACTGCCTGAAGGGAAAGTTATAAAATTAAAATCCATAGAATCCAAAGGGAATCAGTTTAAGCATAAATTATGAGAGTCCCTAAAGTTTTGTCTGCCACCGCACAACCAAAAAATAGGAGCTAAGAGAGTGATAATGGAGCCAGACTAGCTGGATGCAGGCAGAGAAATTGTTTTAGTCCAAAGAATTCTGTTTTGAACAGTATACGACTAGGCTATATAATTCCAACTATGAGAGATCTAAGAGAGAGAAAAATAAGAAAAGAGAAATCTTAAATAAAATTAAAAAAAAATATATATATATTGTCTTGTAGTGACTTTACTGGTGGTTTAGTGGTAAAGAATTTGCCTTCCAATGCAGGGGATGTAGGTTCCATCCCTGGTCAAGGTATAAGATCCCACATGCCACAGGTCAGCTAAGCCCTCCCACCACTACTAGAGAAGCCTGTGTGCTGCAAAGAAGACCTAGCATCATCAAAAAAAACATTAATTAATTAATATATAAATATATTTTTGTAGATACCAAATATATCAAATTCTTGTAGATACTGAAAATAAAGCCCTGATAGGTGCATGTGTGCGTGCTGTCATATCTGACTCTGTGACCCCAGGGACTATAGCCTGGAAGTTTCCTCTGTCCGTGGGATTTTCCAGGCAAGAACGCTGGCGTGGGCTGCTATTTCCGACCCAGGGATGGAACCCATGTCTCTTATTAAGTCTTCTGCATTGGCAGGCAGATTCTTTACTGCTAGCAGCACCTGGGAAGCAAGGGAAGTCCCATACTGTATCCAATATTTTATGAGGGCAGGAAGAGAAGGGGATGACAAAGAATGAGATGGTTGGATGGCATCACCAACTCAATGGACATGGTTTTCGGCGGACTCCGGGAGTTGGTGATGGACAGGGAGGCCTGGCTTGCTGCGGTTCATAGGGTTGGAAAGAGTCAGACACAACTGAGTGACTGAACTGAACTTATCCTACAGATATCCCAGAATATGGGATGTGAAGTAGAACTTTGTAGACTTTACAACAGAATGCTAGCACTTTACTAAAACATTTCTTCTTCTTGAGCACATGTTTTCCAGCATTCCTACAATTATTTGTGTCCATGTCATTGAATACTAGCCAGTGGAACATGAAGAGGATTGATTAGTGTTACTTCAACCTGAGCCCATAAGACTTTCTTACGGATGAGTGTTCATGCTGTTTCTCATTCCCTTTCATTCAAATAAGTAGAACATCTTTGAGAAGCATGATTGGCAACCATGAAGGCAAAACATGAAAAGATACTTCATTTCTGAGCTGCCCATCAATTTGGAAAGTGAACTTTTGAGGTTATTTGAGTCAGAGGTAAATCTCTATAATGCTCAACCCACCATATATTTTGGGTTTGTGTGTGACAGTGGTGGGTATTTCCTTAAATAATGTAAAGATTCCACCTCATTAACAGACAAATAAAGAAGCAAAGACCCAGAAAAGTTAGCAGGAGGTTTAAAAATATTGACAGAGCTTCTTAAAATCTTCTTTGTGTGAAGCTAAGGGCTGTAGCTATGGGAAGAATCAGGACCTACTTAAAATCAGGCACTACTATATTTAAAATAGGTAACTAGCAAGGACCAACTATATAGCATTATACTTATACTCATTATATTATATTTAGCATTGTAAATTATATTCAATCTTATAATAACCTGTAATGGAAAATAATCTGGAAAAGAGTACATGTATGTGTATGTATGTATACATGTGCATACACTGAATATAACTGAATCTCTTTGCTGTATACCTGAAGCTAACACATTAACTGTGCTTTAATAAAAAAAAAAGCAAACAGGAGTCTTTTTTTCTATGAATTTATGTGATCTTTCAGTAGACCCCTTTTCTTTGATATTTGGGAATGGACAACAGAGGGAACATGGAACAACAGACTTGTTCAAAACTGGGAAAAGAGTCCATCAAGGCTGTATATTGTTACCCAGCTTATTTTAATTATATGCAGAGTACATCATGTGAAAGCCTGGGCTGGATGAAGTGCAAGCTGGAATCAAGATTGCCAGGAGAAATATCAATAACTCCAGATATGCAGATGGCACCACCTTTATGGCAGAAAGTGAAGAGAAATTAAAGAGCCTCTTGATGAAAGTGAAAGACGAGAATGAAAATGCTGTTTTAAAACTTAACATTCAAAAAACTAACATCATGGCATCCAGTCCCATAACTTCATGGCAAATAGATGGAGAAACAATGGAAACAGTGGGAGACTTTATTTTCTTGGACTCCGAAATCACTGCAGATGATTACTGCAGCCATGAAATAAAAAGCTGATTGATCCTTGGAAGCAAAGCTATGACAAACCTAGACAGCATATTAAAAAGCAGAGACGTTATTTTGCCAACAAAGGTCCGTCTAGTCAAAGCTATGGTTTTTCCAGTACTCACATGTGGATGTGAGAGTTGGACTGTAAAGAAGGTTGAACGCCAAAGAATTGATTCTTTTGATCTGTTGTGCTGGAAAAGACTCTAGAGAGTCCCTGGACTGCAAGGAGATCAAATCAGTCAATCCTAAAGGAAATCAGTCCTGAATATTCATTAGAAGGACTGATGCTGAAGCTGAAGCTGCAATATTTTGGCCACCTGATGCAAAGAACTGACTCATTAGAAAAGACTCTGAAGCTGGAAAGACTAAAGTCAGGAAAGGAAGGGGATGACAGAGGGTAAGATGGTTGGATTGTATTACTGACTCAATGGTTATGAGTTTGAGCAAACCCTGGGAGTTGATGAAGCACAGGGAAGCCTGGCGTGCTACAGTTGGTGGGGTCGCAAACAGTCAGACACAACTGAGTGACTGAACAGCAAACAGAGGGGGCTGCCTTCCTCTACAGACTTTTCAAAAGGGGAAGACGTGCTTGATACCATTTGCTAGTCTCTCCCAGCAAAAAAAGGTAAGCAAATAGTGGCTCTCTTAGCTCCAATAGGAAGCCTAAGATTAATTTCATTAAAGTATTTATTTTTTTGTGTATATATGTGTATATATATAATTGTTCATTTACAGTGTTATGCCAATTTCTACTGCAACAGAGTGACTCAGCTACACGCACACACACACACATACACACACATGTGTATATATATATATACTTTATTTTATAATGTCCTTTTTGGTTATGGTTTATCCCAGGACATTGAATATAGTTCCCTGTGCTACAAGCATAGTTGATTTATAGTATTGTTGTAAATTTCATGTTAATTTCCGCTGTACAACAGAGTGTTCAGTTATACACACACACACATATATACATATATATTATATTTTTCATTATCTTTTCCATTATGTCTTATCACAGGATATTGAACTTAGTATGCTGTGCTGTACAGTAGAACTTTATCATTTATTCATCTTATATATAATAGTTTGGATCTGCTAATCCCAACAGAGAAGGCAATGGCACCCCACTCCAGTACTCCTGCCTAGAAAATCCCATGGACGGAGGAGCCTGGTGCGCTGCAGTCCATGGGGTCACTAAGAGTCAGACATGACTGAGCGACTTCACTTTCACTTTTCACTTTCATGCATTGGAGAAGGAAATGGCAACCCAGTCCAGTGTTCTTGCCTGGAGAATCCCAGGGGTGGGGGAGCCTGGTGGGCTGCCATCTATGGGGTCGCACAGAGTCAGACACGACTGAAGTGACTTAGCAGCAGCAGCAGCTAATCCCAAACTCATTTGAAAAGACCCTGATGCTAGGAAAGATTGAGGGCAGGAGGAGAAGGAGACAACAGAGGATGAGATGGTTTGATGTCATCACCGACTCGATGGACATGAGTTTGGGTAAACTCTGGGAGTTGGTGATGGACAGGGAGGCCTGGCGTGCTGTGGTTCATGGGGTTGCAAGGAGTCAGACACAAATGAGTGACTGAACTGACTAAATCCGAAATTAGGGTCAAGTTTAAACAGCAAACATATTATCCTCAAATTAAAAAGAAAATCTTAAGTCCAAGACTCCAGGTTTTAACATTTTTTCCTTCCCTAGGTGTGGCTGTTTAATTGGAGAAAATTTACATATAATGAAGTCCGGGAAAAACCTAGATAAGAGGTAGTCTTTGTTATTGCTAACTGCTTCACATGAGAAGCAGGTAGGGCTTCCCTGGTGGCTCAGAGGCTAAAGTGTCTGCCTGCAATGCGGGAGACCCAGGTTCCATCCCTGGGTCGGGAAGATCCCCTGGAGAAGGAAATGGTAACCCACTGCAGTATTCTTGCCTGGAGAATCCCATGGACGGAGGAGCCTGGTGAGCTACACCCCATGGGGTCGCGAAGAGTAGGAGACGACTGAGCGACTTAACTTCAGATGAGAAAGGCAATACTGGGATATGTGATATGAGAATGTGACAGGTCCAGTTAGGGGGTTCACCAAAATATCACAGGACCAGGACTTCCTATCATCTCTAGAATCTATCTACTCATTAATAAATGAGAGTCAGGGGAGTAGAGAGCTTACTGCTATTATTTATCCTGGGAGGTAAAGATCAAGAGATCATCCAGTCCAGCTAGTGTGAAAGCAATTAATTCTAATAAAACCAGGGAAATGTTTAACCGGGCTGAGAGGGACAGCAACACAGTAGCAAATGAAATTCTGGACAGAGGAGTTGTGCTAGCTGATTGAAATGTTTGTCTTAATGACTCTACCTGAAAATGGATACTGAAAGCTTTTTATGAGAGGGATAGACAAGTCATGGTAGGAAGTACAATAAAGACTTCAGAGATGCATATGCCCTGGCAGTTGGCAAAGTGAATTTTATAAAAAGAAAGGACTGTATTTAACTTCCACAGAATTCACTCTCAAGGATTATGTTTTCAGGTTAATAGCACTGAAGAAGAGAAATAGAAATAATTTTATAAAAACACATGTGGCAATTTCAGGATGCTAAGGACATCTTAGGTTTTACAACTTTTGCTACAGATGACAAATAAATGAAGAAATGGGAGAGTTGTTAAACTAAAATATATCCACAGGGATGGACGTGGAAGCTATTTCAGAGAAGAAAAGGAGGAAGACTATGGCTGCATTTTTCAATAACAAAGGAAAATATAAGGGTAACAAGTAAAGGCATACCTTGGATTTTTGCACTTTGCTTCATTGCATTTTGCAAATAATAGCAATTTTGTTTTTTTTGTTTTTTACAAATTGAAGGTGAGTGGCAGCCTTGTAGAGCAAGTCTGTTGGCATCATTTTTCCAACAGCATTTGCTCACTTCATGTCTCTCCATTCTGGTAATTCTCCCAATATTTCAAAATTTTTCATTATTATTACCTTTGTTATTGGAAAAGTGTAAGATTAAAAGCAGGAGGAGGAGGAGGTGACAGAGGATAAGACAGTTAGATGACAACATCAACTCGACGGACATGACTTTGAGCAAACTTTGGGAGATAGTGAAGGACAGGGAAGCCTGGCGTGCCTCAGTCCATAGGATCACAAAGAGTAGGACACAACTTAGCAACTGGAAAGCAACAATGGTGACCTGCGGTCAGTGATTTTTGATGTCACCATTGTAATTGTTTTGATATGCCATGACACAGACCTACATAAGACTAAAAACTTAATAAATGTTGCCTGAGCTCTGACTGCTCAATTGATTGGCCATTCAGCCATCTCTCTCCTTCCCTCAAGCCTCTCGATACCCTGAGATACATCAATATTGAAATTAGGCCAATTTATAACCCTACAATGGCCTCAAAGTGTTCAAGTGAAGGGGATAGTCACACATCTCACACTTTAAGCCAAAAGCTTATGAAGGATTGAACTCAGCGAGGAAGGCATATGGAAACCTGAGAGAGGTGGAAAGCAATGCTGCTTGAACCAACTAGCCAATGGGTAAATGCAAAGGAAAAGTTCTCCAAGGAAATTAAAAGTGCTAATGCAGTGAACACAAATGATAAGAATATAAGACAGCATTCTTGCTGATATGGAGAAAGTTTTAGTGGTTTAGATAGAGGATCACAGAGGCTGCTACATTCCTGTAAGACAAAGCCGAGTGTAGAGAAGGCCCTGTGCTGTGCTGTGCTTAACTGTTCAGTGTGTCCGACTCTTTGTGACCCCATGAGCAGTAGCCCTCCAGGCTCCTCTGTCCATGAGGACTTTCCAGTCCAGGCAAGAATACTAAAGTGGGTTGCCTTCCTCCAGGGGATCTTCCCATCCCAAGCACGGAACCTAGGTCTTCTGCATTGCAGGTGAATTCTTTAACATCTGAGCCACCATGAAGCCCAAGAATACTGGAGTGGGTAGCCTATCCCTTCTCCAGGGGATCTTCCCGATCCAGGAATCAAACCAGGGTGTCCTGCAGTGCAGGCGGATTCTTTACCAGCTGAGCTACCAGGGAAGCCCAGAGAGAGGCCCTATATCTCTTCAATCTAAGAGAAGTGAGGAAGCTGCAGAACAAAAGTTTCAAGCTCACAGAGGTTGGCTTATGAAGCTTAAGTAAAGAAGCCATCTCCATAACATAAAAATGCAAAGAGGAGCAGCAAGTGCTAATGCAGAAGCTGCAAGTTATTGGAAGACCTAGCTAAGATAATGAGGAAAGACAGCTGCGCTAAAGAATGGATTTTAAATGTAGATAAAAGAGCCTTATACTGGAAGAAAGTGCCAGTTAGGACTTTTCATAGCTAGAGAGGAGATGTCAATGCCTGGCTTCAAAGCCTCAAAGGACGGGCTGACTCTCTTGTTAGGGGTTAACAGAGTTGGTAACTTGAAATTGAAGGCAGTGCTCGTTTACTATTTTGAAAATTCTAAGATCCTTACGAGCTATGCTAAGCCTACTCTGCCTGTGCTTTATAAATGGAGCATCAAAGTCTGGATGAGAGCATATCTGTTTACAACATGGTTTATTGAGTATTTAAGCTTACTGTTGAGAGTTATGCTTAAAAGAAAAGCATTCTTTTCAAAATATTGGTGTTCATTGGAAATGTACCTGGTCACTCAGGAGCTCTAATGAAGATGTACAGTGGGCTTACTGTTATTTTCACACCTGCTAGCACAACATCCATTCTATAGCAGAGGGATCAAGGAGTAATCCTGACATTCAAGTTTATTGTTTAAGACATACATTCCGTAAGGCTATAGTTGCCATAGACAGTGATTCCTCCGATGAATCTGGGTAAAGTTAACTGAAAAACTTCTGGAAAGGATTCACCATTCTAGATGCTATTAAGAACATTCATAATTCATAGGAGGAGGTCAAAATACCAGCATTAACAGGAGTTTGGAAGAAGTTGATTCAAACCTTCATGGATGACTTTGAGGGGTTTAAGACGCCAGGATGGAAGTCACCACAGATGTGGGGGAAATACCAAGAGAATAAGAATTAAAAGCAAACTGTGTGTTACATGACAGCCTGGATAGGAAAGGAATTGGGGGAGAATGGACACATGTAGGTGTATGGCTGAGTCCCTTCACTGTTCACCTGAAACTATTACAATTGTTAATCAGCTATTCTCCAATACAAAATAAGTTTTGTTTTCTTTTTTCTTAAAAAATAAAAAAGAAGCAGTCCGAAAATGTGACTGAATTTCTGCAGTTCACTTCAGTTCAGTCACTCAGTCATGGCCGACGCTTCACGACCCCATGAATCTCAGCACGCCAGGCCTCCCTGTCCATCACCAACTCCCAGAATTCACTCAGACTCACATCCATTGAGTCGGTGATGCCATCCAGCCATCTCATCCTCTGTCGTCCCCTACTCCTCCTGCCCCCAATCCCTCCCAGCATCAGAGTCTTTTCCAATGAGTCAACTCTTCGCATGAGGTGGCCAAAGTATTGGAGTTTCAGCTTCAACATCAGTCCTTCCAAAGAAATCCCAGGGCTGATCTCCTTCAGAATGGACTGGTTGGATCTCCTTGCAATCCAAGAGACTCTCAGAGTCTTCTCCAACACCACAGTTCAAAAGCATCAATTCTTCGGCACTCAGCTTTCTCCACAGTCCAAGTCTCACATCCATACATGACCACTGGAAAAACCATAGCCTTGACTAGATGGACCTTTGGTGGCAGAGTAATGTCTCTGCTTTTTAATATGCTATCTAGGTTATCACAATAACCTAGATATTGTGATAACCTCATAATAAAACTTTTGGAAATGAGGAGTTGCTTCTTATGGATGAGGAAACAAAGAGGTTCTTTGAGATGGAGTCTGCTCCCAGTCAAGATGCTGTGAAGATTGTTGAAATGATGGCAAAGTATTTGGAAAATACATAAACGTGGTTGATAAAGCAGTGACAGAGTTCCAGACAATTGACTTCAATTTTGAAAGAAGGTCTACTGTGGATATAAAGCCCTCCAATATTAAATAATGCTACAGAGAAATTGTTTGTGAAAGGAAAAGTCAATCAATGCAGAAAACTTCATTGTGGTCTTATTTTAAAAAATTGCCATAACCACCTCAACCTTCAACAACCAGCACCCTAATCATTCAGCAGCCATAAATAAGAACTTCCACCAGCAAAACGATTATGCTTTGCTGAAGGCTGAGATGATGGCTAGCATTTTTTAGTAATAAAGTATTTTTACATTATGTACTTTAAAAAAAGATATATATTAATACTATTGCACCCTTAATAGACTACTGCTGCTGCTGCTGCTACTGCTAAGTCACTTCAGTCATGTCCAACTCTGTGTGACCCCATAGACGGCAGCCAACCAGGCTCCCCCATCCCCAGGATTCTCCAGGCAAGAACACTGGAGTGGGTTGCCATTGCCTTCTCCAATGCATGAAAGTGAAAGTGAAGTCGCTCAGTCGTGTCCGACCCTCAGGGACCCCATGGACTGCAGCCTACCAGGCTCCTCCATCCATGGGATTTTCCAGGCAGAAGTACTGGAGTGGGGTGCCATTGCCTTCTCCGTAATAGACTACAGTATAGTGTAAAAATCCCTTTTATATGCACTGGGAAACAAACAAACAAAAAATTTATGTGGCTCATTTTATTGAATTTACTTTAATAGGTGGTCTGGAACCAAATTCCCAGTATCTCTGAGGAAGGCCTGTGGTCACATTCAAATGTTGAGAAAAAGAGAAAGAATTGTCTGGAAGATGCTTAAGCTTGTATTATATGTTGAGCAATATGCTATAGGCTTTAATTGAATTATACCTTTCCAGTGTCAGAATATCTGTTAGGATAAATGTTATTTTTTCCTTGTTTGTAGATGAAAATGAAAGATTCAGAGATGTAAGTAAATAGTGTGTGAGACCATGGGTCAGTTTTTCCTTTTATATGCTAGAAGGTCTATAAGATCCTTTATAAACATTAATAAATTTTCATCTTTCTTTAGAAAAATATAGCTTCTAAACTATAACTATAGAGTCACAATATAATCAGTGTGCTGTATCCACAGAAAGATATATTTTCTAGTTGCAGTAAATAGAATATATAATGTTTGAAAGTTTACTAAAGATATTTCTATTTAAAAACTGTATCAATTTACTTTTAAATGTCTTAAACAGTTTACTATTTCTTAAAATTTCATAGAGATAAAAATTTTCACACATCATCATATGTACATATAAACTTTTTTACCAGAGAGTTTTTGGTTTCTATCAAATATGCATATCTTGAATGACATCATGATATTTGTACATACTCAGAAAATACCAGAAACATAAGTGAACCAAAGCTTACATCCTCTCTCTCTCTTTGCTGCTCTCCCTGCCCAGTTCTCTCTCCTTAGCTTCTCGTATGGAAATAGGCACTTGGAAAATGGTCATTAAATTCAAATAACATATTACTGTTTTATTAAAGTGCATACAGCCTTGAGCATCTCCTAAAGAAATACACCTATGACTCTTATTATAACAAATGTTATCAGTTTTGAAAATGTATGAGTTATCTTAAATGCTTAAACATTTTGACTCCTCAACTCCATCCCTGGAAATCTATCCTAGAGAAATAATACCAAAAACAAACAAAGCATTAAGGAAACACTTATATAAACAATAAAATACTAATTTATTTGTGACACATTCTTTTGAAATATTCAGTTCATTTCAGTCGTTCAGTCGTGTCTGACTCTGTGACCCATGAATTGCAGCACGCCAGGCCTCCCTGTCCATCACCAACTCCTGGAATCTACCCAAACCCATGTCCATCGAGTCAGTGATGCCACCCAGCCATCTCATTCTCTGTCGTCCCCTTGTCCTCTTGCCCCCAATCCCTCCCACCATTAGGGTCTTTTCCAATGAGTCAACTCTTCGCATGAGGTTGCCAAAGTATTGGCGTTTCAGCTTGAACATCAATCCTTCCAATGAACACCCAGGATTCATCTCCTTGAGGATGGATTGGTTGGATCTTCTTACAGTTTAAGGGACTCTTAAGAGTCTTCTCCAGCACCACAGTTCAAAAGCATCAATTCTTCGGCGTTCAGCTTTCTTCACCATCCAACTCTCATATCCATACATGACCACTGGAAAAACCATAGTTCCTTGAGTAGATGGACTTTGTTGGCAAAGTAATGTCTCTGCTTTTAAATATGCTATCTAGGTTGGTCATAACCTTCCTTCCAAGGAGTATGCGTCTTTTAATTTCATGGCTGCAGTACCATCTTCAGTGATTTTGGAACCCCTCAAAATAAAGTCTGACACTGTTTCCACTGTTTCCCCATCTATTTCCCATGAAGTGACGGGACTGATGCCATGATCTTAGTTTTCTGAATGTTGAGATTTAAGCCAACATTTTCACTCTCCTCTTTCACTTTCATCAAGTGCTGGGGACCAGCCCCAGCTGATCCAGGGACTTCGAAGCGAGGACAGCGTCGGTGGGGGGTCAGGACACAATAGTTATAATTAGAGATATAAAGAATAACAGAACGAGGATAGCTCAGTAGGAAAATTCAGAGGAGAAAAGAGGCTGAGTAGCTTGGTTTATGTGGGAGACCAATAAAACTTCAAGACAAGAAGTTTGCACCACTTACGTAGGCCGCAGGTGTCTTTCCGTTCTCCCGAAGGAGAGGAGACACTGAGGCCTCCCCGTTCGCATCTTAGAAGCCCAGGCATAATTAGTAAGCATGGTGGGTTCCGCGCTCCAGATGGAGACTCAGCCAGAATTTGAGAGAGAGAGCGACATGGGGAGACCAGTCTTCCGACGAACTGATCCCAATTCTTTATTTTCCATGGTCTACTTTTATACACTGAGATGGTATACAAAAGTCACGCAGGGTCAGCAGCCCTGACTTTTATCAAAGTCAGGTGCTTCTTACAAATGTATACAGAGGTCTTAGGGGTGTTACATCATCTTCTGGCCAGGGGGCCTGCTGACAATTTATGACCCTCTCCTTGTGACAGGGGTCTATATAGGACATTTATTTCTCCAGGGGTGATTATTCTTAAAACAGACTCCACTAGATAAATTTACATTCCTATAGGGTGAGGGTGTGTTTTAATTAAAGAAAGAACTTACTTAGCCTAAGGTCTAACGTGATTAATATCAAAGGTTAATACCTATTTCTTCTATATATTCATTAATGTGTGTAAGGGCAGGCGATGTGGAGACTTAGCAGCAAACATTGGCTCAACAAATGAAAAACCCTTCATCAATACAATTTCTAATCAGCCCACTAATAGTTTTCTAACTTCTCTAAAGAACTTGTTTTTAGAAGCACATGTGGCCGGACAAGCCTGTCAGGTGGGCTAGAGAACCTTCAGAGGAGTTTGTAGGTTAAAACACTCCTGTCACACCCAGGAATTTTTATTAACTGGAGCTCTAAGTTAACTCTTTTTTCAGAGAGAGGTAGTGGGGGACAGCCCCCCGTAAAGTCAGAGGTGTAGGTGAGAGCACAAGTAGCAAAGTAGGCAGGCTCTGGTTATGGGGGTAGATGCTCGGGGATCTCCAGGGGGACTCCTGAGGCTCGACCCCACCTTTGTGTACTTCAAGCCTCCTTCCTCATGACCTTTGCTATGGGCGGAGGTCCCCTCGCCGGCTCCTGGCAATCAAGAGACTTTTTAGTTCCTCTTCACTTTCTGCCACAAGGGTGGTGTCATCTGCACATCTGAGGTTATTGATATTTCTCCCGGCAATCTTATTCCAGCTTGTGTTTCTTCCAGTCCAGTGTTTCTCATGATGTACTCTGCATATAAGTTAAATAAGCAGGGTGACAATATACAGCCTTGACGAACTCCTTTTCCTATTTGGAACCAGTCTGTTGTTCCATGTTCAGTTCTAACTGTTGCTTCCTGACCTGCATACAGGTTTCTTTGATCCACACAGTCAAAGGCTTTGGCATAGTCAAGAAAGCAGAAATAGATGTATTTCTGGAACTCTCTTGCTTTTTCCATGATCCAGAGGATGTTGGCAATTTGATCTTTGGTTCCTCTGCCTTTTCTAAAATCAGCTTGAATATCTGGAAGTTTCTGGTTCACGTATTGCTGAAGCCTGACTTGGAGAAATTTGAGCATCAGTTTACTAGCGTGTGAGATGAGTGCAATTGTGCAGTAGTTTGAGCATTCTTTGGCATTGCCTTTCTTTGGGATTGGAATGAAAACTGACCTTTTCCAATCTTGTGGCCACTGCTGAGTTTTCCAAATGTGCTGGCATATTGAGTGCAGCACTTTCACAGCATTATCTTTCAGGATTTGAAAGAGCTCAACTGGAATTCCATCACCTCCACTAGCTTTGTTCGTAGTGATGCTTCCTAAGGCCCACTTGACTTCACATTCCAGGATATCTGGCTCTAGGTGAGTGATCACACCATCGTGATTATCTGGGTCGTGAAGATCTTTTTTGTATAGTTCTTCTGTGTATTCTTGCCACCTCTTCTTCATATCTTCTGCTTCTGTTAGGTTCTTCCCATTTCTGTCCTTTATCGAGCCCATCTTTGCATGAAATGTTCCCTTGGTATCTCTAATTTTCTTGAAGAGATCTCTAGTCTCTCCCATTCTGTTGTTTTCCTCTATTTCTTTGCATTGATCTCTGAGGAAGGCTTTTTAATCTCTCCTTGCTATTCTTTGGAACTCTGCATTCAGATGGGAATATCTTTCCTTTTCTCCTTTGCTTTTTGCTTCTCTTTTTCTTGTAGCTATTTGTAAGCCCTCCTCAGACAGCCATTTTGCTTTTTTGCATTTCTTTTCCATGGGGATGGTCTTAATCCCTGTCTCCTGTACAATGTCATGAACCTCTGTCCATATTTCATCAGGCACTCTATCTAGTCCCTTAAATCTATTTCTCACTTCCGCTGTATAATCATAAGGGATTTGACTTAGACCATATGTACCCATTAAAATATTTATATTGGTTTTACAATGAAATGAAAAATATACGTGTACATAAGATGTATGCAAAGCCAATAAATTTATATATATATCAAGACATAAGTTACTTAAAACACATCCAGAAGACTTAGATGGAAATTATCAACATAGGACCAACAGCCAAGATTTTAAGCCATGCAACAGTGAATGATATTTTTCTCTTCATAATTGTGTATGTTTTCAGATATTTGCCTATGGTCTTTATATTGTATAAATTCCTAGTTAAAATTTGAATTGGTTAAGCAATTTTTAAATATTTAAGGCATGAAAAGTGTAAAATGTAATGAGAACGAAGAGTCTACTATAAAACTCAAGTCTCTTTTCATCTGTCCTTGATGATTTCCTTCCATTCTCTAGAAGGAGGCAATCAAGTCATGGTTACCTGTCTTGATTGTGTCAGTCCTGATATATTCTTGGGAAATGCATAATTTATTCAACTCCTCTTCTATTGAAATAAAGCCAGATTACCTCTGATCCACTGGTGTTATAAACACCACTACAATGAATATCTTCAAATTCAGTGTTTTGAAAGCATATGTCTAAAGATTATTTTGTATTATTAGTTCCTGGTTTTGTTCTTTAACCAGTGGTTTAAATTCTCTCTCTCTCTTTTTTTTTTTTTCTGGTAAGTCATCTTTATCTTCTTTTTTAACAACTGTATCTATTAATTTTGATTTTGGCAGTGTTGAGCCTTCACTCCTGCTCAGGATTTTCTCTGGTTGTGATGCGCAGGCTTCTCGCAGCTCTTGCTGTGGAGCATGGTCTCTAGAGCACAGACTGAGTGCTTGTGCATGGGCTTGGTTGCTCCATGGCATGTGGGGTCTTCCCGGATCAGGGATTGAACCTATGTCTCCTGCATTGGCAGGCAGATTTTTTTTTTAACCACTGAGCTACCAGGTAAGCCCTATCTTCTGATTGTTTTAAAAGTGAAGCTAGACTCTCACACTGTCTTCTTTATAGACCACTGTCCCTTTATAGGCTTCCCTGGTGGCTCAGTGGTAAAAGAATCTGCCTGCCAATGCAGGTGACGCAGGTTTGATCTCCAGGTCGAAAAGATCCCCTGGAGAAGGAAATGGCAACCCACTCCAGTATCCTTGCTTAGAACCCCCCATGGACAGAGGTCCTTGTTGCAAGCACCTCCAGCCACCTCAAAAGTGACTCATGAGAGAGTCAATTTCTAGGCAGGTTGATAAGAAGTCCAGGAGTGCCCAAGGAGAGAGGGGTCTGGAATTCTCAAGGAAGAAGAAAGGACAAACTTTTTTCCACTCTACATTCCTTAGGATTATATAACAATAATGTATCCTGCTTGAGGACAGTCTCTGGAAAAAACCTTCTGGGTAATCCTGTTATCTTAAAATGTAAATTATGGGAGTGGGTCTAGTAAGGTCTTTACAATCTCTAGACATTCTTTTGATTCACTGTAGGTAAGATGTCGCCCCCCCTAATTAAAAAGTATATAATTTCATTGCTACCACTAGTTAGGGGCCCTTTTCTGCCCCCTTCTGATGTCTATGTCAGAAGGTTTCTCTCTTTTATACTTTAATAAAACTCTATTACACAAAAGCTCTGAGCAATCAAGCCTCATTTCTAGCCCCAGATTGAATTCTCTGGTGGCCAAGAATCCCGGCATCTTTCATGGTTCAGCAACAACTTTTCACTCACTTTGAGTCAGAGAAGCAGAAACATCATTATGACATCCCTTATAATGTGGAATCTAAAAGGACACGATACAAATGAACTTATTTACAAAACAGAAAGAGACTGATAGACTTAGAGCCCAAACATACCATTGCTTGAGGAAGGGGTACTTAGGGAGTTTGGGGTCGATATGTACACACGGCTATATTTAAAGTAGATAGCCAACAAGGACTTACTGTAGAGCACAGGGAGTTCTGCTCCTGTGGCAGCCTGGAAGGTAGAGGAGTTTGGGGAAGAATGGATGCATGTGAATGTACGACTGAGTCCTTTCACTGTTCATCTGAAACTATCACAGCATTGTTAATCAGCTGTAAGTGGAATCCGCTCATTCGTGTCCGACTCTTTGCAACACCATGGACTGTATCCTGCCAGGCTCCTCTGTCCATGGAATTCTCCAGGCAAAAATACTGGAGTGGCTTGCCATTTCCTTCTCCAGGGAATCTTCCCAACCCAGGGATTGAACTCAGGTCTCCTGCATTGCAGGTGGATTCTTTATCATCTGAACTACCATGGAAACCCATTAATCTGCTATACTCCAATACAAAGAAAACATTTAATTAAAAAATAAGGTGACTTAGTTTGTATTGCTCTAAGTGGCACACATAGATCCACAGAACTGAAGAAGCAGAGAAGCATATTTCAGGTCATTGCCAAGTGCTGCCTAAAACAGCAACAATGACAGTGGCAGCAAACTCTATCTCCATACTTATTTGCCATTTTTCGTGGTCTCTGTCTTGAGCTTCATTATGAGACAATGAGTTCTTCAGCACTGGAAATATTCCAAGATGCCTGGGATGACCTATCAGATACTCTGAGGGAAAAATTGTAAATGTTTGAATGGCATGACCTAGAATATCTTTAAGAGGGGCTTCCCTGGTGGCTCAGAAGGTAAAGAAGCCACACCTGCTAATGCAGGAGACGCCAGTTCCATCCCTGGGTTGGGCAGATTCCCCTGGAGAAGGAAATGACAACTCGCTCCAGTATTCTTGCCTGGGAAACCTCATGGACAGAGGAGGCTGGCGGGCTACAATTTATGTGGTGGCAAAGAGTCAGACACAAGTGAGATACTACGCATTAAGTCCGGCATCCATTTTTGCCTATGCTAGAAATTTTGGATTAAGATTTTAGTTAACATTCTAATGAACTTATAGACCAGGGTTGGAAAAGTCACTTAGCTGTTAGTTTTCTATGCTGTGAAAAAAGTGAATAGAATAGTCTCATCAGAAGGGTACTATACAGATTAAATAGCTGATGGCTGCATAGTGATAAAGATTGTACAGAACCAGGTCTACCTAATAATAAAGGCTGCAGAAAGGGCCAGTTGGGCTTTTCCCACTTAACCAGCACTTTGTAATGGTGAAATGGGGGGCAAAGGTTGAAATGGCCAAAAAGAATCTTTAAAAATTAGAAAGAGGGGCACTGTATGCAAATGCACATGCTAAAAAACACACATGACAACAGCTTAATTAACCTGTGGAGACCTCTGCCACCCAATGGTCTCAAAGCAGATGGATTAGACAGGACATTTAAAAGGGATTATGGCTTGTAATGAGAAAAGGATCTGCAGTTAACCAGCATATCCTGGTTTGGGCTTCTTAAATGACCTTCTAATTTTGTACTTAAAAGATAAGCTTTATTTTTTAGAAGAGTTTTAAAATTACAGAAAAATTACAAAGAGAGTACCCAGAATACTCACATGCCCGACAGCCAGCTTCTCCTATTAACCTTTTATTAGTATGGTATATTTGTAATAATTGATGCACATATTTATATATTATTATCATTGTCATTTGCTTCTATGCATTTTTTAATTTGCTCTTTGATTTCTTCAGTGATCCTTGGGTATTTAGTAGCATATGTTTAACCTCCATGTGTTTATGTTTTATTATAGCTTTTTCCTCCTGTAATTGATTTCTAATCTTATAGTGTTGTGGTCAGAAAAGACGCTTCATGCAATTTCAGTTTTCTGAAATTTACTGAGGCTTGATTTGTGACCCAAGATGGGATCCATCCTGGAGAATATTCCATGTGCACTTGAGGAGAAAGTGTATTCTCCTGCTTTCAGATGAAATAACCTATAAATATCAATTGAGTCTATCTGGTCTAATGTGTCATTTAAAGTATGTGCTTTCTTATTAATTTTCTGACTGGATGACCTGTCCATTGTTGTACGTGGGCTATTAAAAGTCGTCCACTATTACTATATTGCTGTCTAGTTCTTTTGTGTCTGTTAGTGTTTGCTTTATGTATTGAGGTGCTGGTATGTTGGGTACATAAATATTTATATTTATTATGTCTTCTTCTTGAATTGATCCCTTGATCATTTTGTGGTGTCCGTCACTGTCTCTTGTAACAGTCTTTATTTTAAAGTATATTTTTTTCTGTTGTGAGTATTGCTACTTCAGCTTTCTTTTGATTTCTGTTTGCAAGGAATGTCTGTTTCCACCTCATTACTTTCACTCTGTGTTGTCAATTACCATCCATACTTTATTCAGATTTTCTTAGTTTTTACTTAACTTTCATTTTTCTGTTCCAGAATCCTATCCAGGGTACTACAATACATTTACTCATCCTTCCTCTTTAGGTTCCTCTTGGCTATGACAGGTTTTCTTCTTTACTATAACTGCTATAAATTGAATTGACTTTGTCTGTCTCAAAATTTGCATGTTGAAGCCCTAGCACCCGGTGTGTAGGTATTTGGAGATGGGGCCTTTGGGAGGTGTTAGGTTTAGATGGGGTCAAGCATGTGGGGCTCTCATGGTAGAACCAGCATTCTCAAAAGAAGCGATGCCAGAGTTTGTACTCTGCTTTTCTCGCCACCCCCACCCTGTCCTCATGAGGATACAGTGAGAAGGCAGCTGCCTGCAAGCCAAAAAGAGAATCTCCCCAGAACTCTACCATGTTGGTACCCTGATCTCAGAATTACAGCCTATAGAACAGTGAGAAAACAATTATCTGATGGTTAAGCCACTCGTGGTTTTGTCATGGCGATCAAAGCTGGGACGGTGACCTTGGCAGTCTTGAGGAGGTCCCATCAGGGATTTTGTAGGATGCCTCCAAGTCTGGATTTCTTTGGTGTTCTTCTTATGATTAGATGGGGTTGTATGTTTGGAGAACAAGACCACAGAGGTCAAGTGACATTTTAATTATAACTTATTAAAGGGACATGCTATCAACATGAATTATTATTGTTGGTGTTGATATTGATCAACCAGCTGAGGTTGCTTGCTGTGTCTCTCCCCTGACATGTCCCAGTTGTTCCCTTTCCAAGGAAGTTGCTACGTGCAGCCCACACTTGAAGGTGGAGAAGCTGTGATGGTGGAGCACCTACATAAATTATTTAACATTCTTCTGCATGGAAGGCTTGCTTTATTTTTTTTTTTCTCCCATTAATCCATTTATTCAATCTTTATTTGTATCACTATTGACCAATGAATGTTTATTTTTCACTTTGAGTTATGATCCAATATGACTTGGTTTATTTTGTTGCTAAATATTTTCCAGCTTTAAACAGTGAGAGTCCTTGCAGTTGGCTCTGGTGTCCCTTTGAAATAGTCGCCCTTCTGTATCTTGTATCCAACCAACTGCTGATGGAAAATACATTAAAATTTTAAAAAAAACCTCCAGAGATTTCCCAAAACTAAAATTTGATTTAAAGTATACCAAAGAATGTATATAGGTAGATGTAAATGTTCTGCTGTTTTATATAAAGACTTTGAGCATGTGGATTTTGGTCCTCACAGGTGTTCCTGGAAAAAAATCTGTGGATACTGAGGTATGGCTGTACTCTCATCAGAGTGTTCTGTTTTTGGAGTGTTTTTTCACTTTAGCACTTTTTCACTTTCTACCATCACAAGATCCTCCAGGCTCATCTTGTATATATCCTGCCTTAACCAAAGAATCATCCTCTTTTCCAAGAGTCTTGTTTGTTTTGTTTGTCTTTTGTTAGTTGGTGGACTGTATTAGAGACCAAAATGTGGGCACTAATTTTATTATATATACACTTACACTTTTGTGGCAACTTTTTTCTCTTTCCTACAAGTGTTCATGGGAATTTTCTGCTGCTAATAAGAACAAAAGAAACACTTAGTTCTTATGTCAGGCAAGATGGTATATGTGATGTATTTTGGTGAGCGATAAAGTGCCATAGATACAGTAGTGCAAAAGTGCAAGTCACTCAGTCATGTCTGACTCTTTGTGACCCCGTGGGCTGTAGCTCTAAGCTCCTCTGTCCATGAGATTTCCCAAGCAAGAATACTGGAGTGGGTTTCCATGCCCTCCTCCAGGGGATCTTCTTCCTGGACCAGCGATTGAACTCCATCTCTTACATTTCCTGCATTGGCAGGCAGATTCTTTACCACCAGGGCCACCTGAGAGTGGTGAAAAACTAACAGCTTTTCCTTTAAGATCAGAAATGAGACAGAGATGCCTACTCTTGCCACTTTATTTCAACACAGTATTGGATATTCCCGGAGAAGGCAATGGCAACCCACTCGGTACTCTTGCCTGGAAAATCCCATGGACAGAGGAGCCTGGTAGGCTGTAGTCCATGGGGTCGTGAAGAGTCAGACACGGCTGAGCGACTTCACTCTCACCTTTCACTTTTATGCATTGGAGAAGGAAATGACAACCCACTCCAGTGTTCTTGCCTGGAGAATCCCAGGGATGGGGCAGCCTGATGGGCTGCCGTCTATGAGGTTGCACAGAGTTGGACATGACTAACATGACTTGGCTAGCAGCAGCAGCAGCAGGATTGGATATTCTAGACAAATTAATTAAGAAGGGAAAGAAACAAAAATAATCTAAATTGCAAAGGAAGGGGTAAATTTGCATGGGTCATAATACTATATATAGAAAATTCTAAAGACATCCCCCAAAAAAACTGTTAGAACTAAAACATAAAATAGGTGAGGGGGATTAAGAGGTACAAACTTCCAGTTATAAATGAGTCATGTGGATGAAATGCAAACCATGGAGAATAAAGTCAGTAATATTGTAATAACTTTGTATGGTGACAGATGGTACCTAGACATGCCATGGTGATCATTTTGCAAGATACAGAAATATAGAATCACTGTATAGTGTACCTGGAACTACCATGATGTTATAGGTCAATACTTCAATAAAAGGAGAAAACAAGAGAAAACCAGAATTGTCCATGATCACCTGGTGAGTCAGACTAATAGCTTTCAACAGAAAATGTTGAAGACCGAAGGAGTATGTATTCTAAGTGTTGTTTCTCTTCAATAGTAATATTTAGCTGAGCTTTCTGTTGTTGGTTGTTTGCTTGCTTTTCCTTTTGAATGCCTATAGATGTAGACTGAGGAGGTTATAATGGATTATTCTGAAGATTTTGGCTGTAATACAGAAACAAGGTAAAATCTATGAATCATTTCTCCATTGCTGATGCCCCAATAACAAGTTACACTGTTTCTTTATTCGTCAGTCATACCAAGTCACTGTCTCAGGCTAATTTAAAGGACATAACCATGAGACACAACTGTGTACACAACCGTGTTCCTCACAAAGACGAACCCGTCACCCCTCCAACCAATTTGTGCATTTTTGAAAATGAGAGCAGAATTTCCAGGAGGTATACAACAATGCTTCCCTGACGACTATGGGCCTCAATTCCATTCCCAACACGGCCATTCCATTTCCACAGCAAACCACTGTCTGTCCTTGTGCAATGATGTTAAGGTCTGTGCCCAGATCACAAGAACATTGTCCAGCTTATTAAATACATGTAATATGTTTTGGAGCTGTCCTTAGAATGAATGAGAAGGATGCAAAACAAGATTGACCTCTGTTGTGTGGCTTTTCTGAGTCTGATCAAATGCATAACACGTCTTTTTCAAAATGCGCAAGAGAGAATCTATAATATATGCAAATGTTAATAAACTTTTGCTAGCTTGTATTAGGATGCTGCATATTTCTGTTGTTCTATCAAATGTATTTAAGAGACCCATTTGGTGGTGCATAATATACATAGGAGAGGAAAAGGTATTTTTCTCCACTGAAGGAAATTCATTTTATCACACTGAATGATTTATACTATGATTGTGGGGGGAGGTGGGAAATGCAGTCAGTATGAAATTGATTCAATCTACTTACTTAAAGCAGATTCCACATCAACCTACTACCTCTAATAATGGTAATAATAATTACAATTATAATTGAGGTTATTAAAACACTATAAAAGCTATATAACTTTTCTGACAACTAAACAAAAACCTTACAGTTCCTAATAACCTAGGACAAAATGTGGCCCTCCGGTTAAAACACTATACTCACTCTTTCATTCATCCATCCATCCCTATCTGCATTTGATATTTATCAAACACCTACTATATGCCAGTACCTATACCAGTATTTGGAGATACATTCCTAAATGGAATCAGGTGAAGACCCCTCTCCTTATTGAGCAAGAATTTGTAGTTATTAGTTGATTATAGGATTGTTATTGTTATTATGTTACATAAAGTGTCTTGTTGTGATTTAGTTTCCAAATTGCTTTACTATTTTATAACCCTTTGGGCTGTAACCTGCCAGGCTTGCCTATCCATGGGGTTTCCCTGGCAAGAATACTGGAGTGGATTGCCATTTCCTTCTCTAGGGGATCTTCCTGACCCAGGGATTGAACCCCAGTCTCCTGCATTGCAGGCAGATTCTTTACCAGCTGTGCCACAAGGGAAGTATCTTAGGCGGTGCTGAATGAATCAGGGAAAAGTAATCCAAGGGGTGGGTGATAATGGTGGGAAGAGAGCTGCATTTTTAAAATAGTGTTGTTGGGGAAGGACACGCTGATAAAGTGAAATTAGAACACAAGGCTGAGGTGCAAAGATATCCCATGCAGATTCTGAGAGTAAGAGCATTTCTAGTAGAAGACAAGAAAGCCCACTGAACCTTAGGCAGGAGAGCATGCTTAGCATTATTTGATCATGTGATCATAGTGGATTCAGTGAAGAAGAGAATAATAACAGATAATAGGGCCAGAACTTTTACAAACTTTTAGGCCGTTTTAAAGACATTTTGTGTTTGGAAATATGATGAGATCAGTGAATTAGGAGAAAATGAAGAGATTCTAGCCTCCTAAAAGCAGAATGCAATGAGTTTCAAGAAGAATTCTAATAGTATCTCTACTATCACATTATAATACAAATATTAATTGTCCATTACTATGATGTTCAGAAGACTATAACCTCTAAGTGAAGAGCTACCATTATTCTTCACTGTCTCTGATGCAACTAGTCAAGTGCCTGATACACAGAAACACTTAATAAATATCTATGTTTTAAACAAATGCATTTTCAATTTAATGATTACAGAATCGTTATTTATGTTAGCCTTCTCTTTTACAGGTGAAGGAGAGAAGACCAAGAGAAGATAAGAGAGGTACTCGCAGATCTTCTGAGCCTACGCCTGGTGCTTCCTCTGCTCTTGGTAATAGAACTTGAAATTTTCAGAGTAAATGTCTGAGATCTGGGACTTTTCTACTCTTGAATATTAGAAAAGTCTGCACCTTACCTGCTGCTCACGGCTGGCTGTGAATGCACCTCTTGGTGCCAGTTTTTCCTCCCCAATCTCAGATATCACCAACTACCCTGCTGAATTCTCTTCTTGCCAGGCACAACCTAGCTTAGGCATCAAATTTCCAGGGTAAACAAACAAAACATTTTCACTTGGAAGGAACATCTGATTATCTCAGCAGCAAATGCAATGAAAACAGAACACAGGAAAGGACAGCTGTCTACCTCATTGCTCTCATTCCAAGCTCTGATGGTTATGGAATGAGGTGGCCTTTCCACCTGGCAATGAACCACAGGGCCAGGTGGCACCAGGTGGCAAGGACTGTGGGGAAGAAGTTGGAACATCTGTGACCCACCCATTCAGGCTCTGATGAGTCTCTTCAAATCTCTAGGGTGCCCTAATCTAGCAAAAATAACAATACGATAGAGAAGGATTCTACTTCTCTATATAGGTTTGGGATCCCAACTCTATAGCTTTCATGCTGGTGATCTTAAACAAGCTGGTTTACCTCTCTGAAATACTGTTGCATTAGCCAGCCAGGTTCCCCTATCCATGGGATTTTCCAGGCAAGCATACTAGAGTGGGTTGCCATTTCTTTTTTCAGGGTATCTTCCCAACTCAGGGATCAGACCTGCGTCTCCTACATTGACAGGTGGATTCTTTACCACGGAGCCACCTGGGAAGCCTGGTGAAGTGCTGCTGCTGCTGCTAAGTCGCTTTAGTCGTGTCCGACTCTATGAGACCCCATACACAGCAGCCCACAAGGCCCCCCATCCCTGGGATTCTCCAGGCAAGAACACTGGAGTGGGTTGCCATTTCCTTCTCCAACGCGTGAAAGTGAAAAGTGAGAGTGAAGTCACTCAGTCGTGTCCGACTCTTAGTGACCCCATGGACTGCAGCCTACCAGGCTCCTCCATCCATGGGATTTTCCAGGCAAGAGTACTGGAGTGGGGTGCCATTGCCTGGTAACAACACCTAATTCACAATGTTGTCATGCAACGTAACGAAAGACTGTGGAAAGAACTCGCTGTAGTGGAGACCATGAAATGTTGGTTGACTGATGTAATAAGTCATTTATAATGTCCAGTTTACTAGAGTTCTTCACTGAAGTTTGCAGCAAATGTATATTCATTTAATGGAAACATTATGTTGCATTGTAGTGGAGAAGGAAATGGCAACCCACTCCAGTGTTCTTGCCTGGAGAATCCCAGGGATAGGGGAGCCTGGTGGGCTGCCATCTATGGGGTCGCACAGAGTCGGGCACGACTGAAGCAACTTAGCAGCAGCAGCAGCAGTGTTAAAAGGTGAACTGAGACATTTTAAAAGTTCTAAAAGTTGTTTAGAGCAAAGGTAAATTCAGATTGGGCAGCCTCCAGTCTAGTAGAGAAAAAGGAGCTTGGAGAAGGTATACAAAATGAGTAACTTTTAACAGGAGAAAGGAAGGAAGAACAAGGAAATTATTCTAGGCAAAAACGTTAGTGCAAAGTTACTTTCCTTTAGGGGTTGGCAGGAGTCTTTAAGGCAGATGATCCCTCTAGTGATGATCAGTTGATTCCCAATTGACTGGTTGAAGATGCCATTTCTGAGAGAGCTGAAGCTGTAATTATGTTTCAGTTTGGTGACATGGGGCTTATCATCAGGGACTCATTTGGGGGCCTGTTGTTTTGTTTTTAATAGTACTGACAGGGAGATGTTTATGTGCCCCGGGGCAGAATTTTGATATTGTTTGGTCCCCAAATCTTCTGACATTATCCAGTATTTATCTATAATCTCAGTGAGAAAATTAACCTGAGAGTCTAATATTATTTATGTGTAATTTGTGTACAGTATATGCTATAATTAATGTGGATATGGATCTTTTGTCTTCATACTACAGGTAAGCTGGAGGGCATCCTTAATATTTTACTTGTGAGTGGGTTTTAACTTGATGAGTGAGACTGGTTTCATAGTTAAGTATGGTTCAGGAAAGTTCTTTTGAAAGCTGAGTGGCGCAAAGTGGGCAAAGTGGTAACAGGTGAAGTAGATTTTGCCTTGATTTGTGAAGAAGAGCAATGGCCATTTGACTCACAAAAAAATCTTAAAAATGATCTTTCCTGTGTCTCTGCGGATAAGTAAAGGAGCCAAGAGAGAGGAAGACTAGGCAGGAAGCTTACGAAAGAATAAATCCCTTTGGGGAGTATACCTATAGGGTTAATAAAGGCAGCACCAAGGCTGATCCAAAGGGACCTTTGTGCAAATCAGAAAAAAGTTACCTCTTGCTTTGCACACTGCTCCCTGTCATAAAGTTATGATGAATATGCATGTTTGTTACAACTAGGATGTGAAGGATGGCTGCTGGACATGTATGTAGTTCAGTGTACACAATCTTGTAGTCCTTAGAACCAGGAACTTTTCATTTGGAAATTTGAGTGTTTATTTGGATGCTAAATGCTTAGAAAGAAGAGGAAGTTGTCTGTGAGTAATGCTGTCCTCTTCCCTTTAGTATCAAGTAATTTTAGGTGTGATTTTTTTGATCATTCTGTTCATCATAGTTTTACCAGAATGTAGTAAGATACAGGAAGATTATGTTATGAAAACATCTACTATGTACCAGACACTATGTTAATCAATGTATTTTCTCATTTAACTCTTACAAAAATTTCAAGAAGTAGTGACATTACCCATCTCATTTCACAGATGAAGAAACTGGGAGATAAGACCAGCAGCGTGGGGGTGACTGGAATTGTACTTGAACTTTTCTGATTCCGGGGTCATGCTAGTGAGAATAATACAACACACACGTTAAAACCGTCCGTCCACCTCTGTCGGCAGCGCACATGGGGGTCCTGGGCAAGTCATCCTTTCTCCCATGCATAATAAGATGGAAGCATCTTAAGTCCTTGCTCTTTAAAATGTGTTCTATAGAGAAAAGTAGAATCAGAAGCTCCTGGGAATTTGTTAGAGTTGCAGAGCTTCAGCACTGAATCAGAATTAGCAGTTTTAACAGTACCCATAGGTAATTTGTTTGCACATTAAATTTTGAGAAATCTTAATGTAGGTCCTTGAGTCTTTTTCAAGGCCTCAAGCTAATATTCTTTGAGCCTCAGGCTATATTTGCCTGTAGATCTTCATTACAAATAAGGCAGTGTGTTATCACAGAATGACAAACCCAGGTTCACATGTGAGCTATCAATATCACCTAAGTCCCCTTGGGTGGTCCCTTATTTTCTCCAGGAAACCTGAAAGTGGCTGGAGTCAGCAGCCCAGGGCCATGATCTACTGATAGGAAGATTCAGCCTGCCTTCCTGACTCCTAGGTCAGAGTGTAAGTTTAGAGTCATACATGTTAACATTTTAGGAAGATGCAAACCCTTCTGAGTCATATGCCTCATCTCAAGTCATAGAACCCATCCTGCCCTCTCTTCTAACCCTGAACTCAATCGTTGTATGGCACCAACAAATTTGCTTTAATGTCCCTGCTCCCTGGCTATGGCTCCGGGATACTCTGATTAGCTGTATCCTAAGGGGTGACAAATGGATGCATGAGCTATTTCTATTTTTATGATGCTGCTGCTCTGTGATTACATTTCGGAAGGAGGGTGAGCCTGCGGTGAAGTGTGAGTAACCTCACTCCAACCCTTTGGCAAACAAAATAAAATTTTAAAACCATCAGTGATTTGAGGCCATTTATTCTGGGTTTGGGCCACCCCTGCTTTTCAAATCCTATTTTAAACTTTCCTCTGTTGCTAGCAAGCTGCGACAAATATATCATTTCCATGTCATTACTCATCCTCCTATGAGGCCACCTGTCTTCTGGACCATATCTGCAAACCAAAAGTAAACTGAGAAAACACGTCCACTCATAAGGATGCTTTTCCCAGACTCCACTGTATGTGATGTAGATGGAAATACTAAAACTAGTGCAGAAATGGAAATAAGAGACAAGAAGGAGGAGAATGTAGGAGGAAGACAGAGATGAAGATACAGAGACAGAAAAAGATGGGAATTAAGGAAGGAAGAAAATAGAATAAGAGGGAACGAAGAAGTAAAAGTGGGGATAGTTATTTTATAGGGAAAATGTGTGGAGCAAATGATGAAGAGACAGGAAAAAATCAAAGTAAAGGGACTTAAAATACAGTGATATTGAAGTGCATGATAGAAAAAAGAGTAAATGTCAGCCATTAAAAAGAACGAAATAGTATAGAACAGTCTTTTGGACTCTGGGAGAAGGAGAGGGTGGGATGATTTGGGAGAATAGCATTGAAATATGTATAATATCATATCTGAAATGAGTCGCCAGTCCAGGTACGATGCCTGATAACGGATGCCTGGGGCTGGTGCACTGGGACGACCCAGAGGGATGGTATGGGGAGGGAAGAGGAAGGAGGTTCAGGATGGGGAACTCATGTATACTTGTGGCGGATTCATTTTGATGAATGGCAAAAGCAATACAATATTGTAAAGTTAAGCAAAATAAAATTAAAAAATAATAAATAAATTTTAAAAAAAAAAAAAAAAAAAAGAATGCCATTTGTAGCAACATGGACGGACCCACAGCATGTCATACTGAAGTAAGTCAGACAGACAAGGAGAAATAGCAGATGATATCCCTTCTTTGTGGAATCTAGAAGGAAATGATACAAATGAACTTACCAAACAGAAAGAGACTCACAGACTTAGAGAATGAACATATGGTTGGGGGTGGAAGAATCGGGGGAAGGCACAGCTAGGAAGTTTGGGAGATAGATGTACACACTGCTGTATTTTAAATGGATAACCAAGAAGGACCTCCTGGACAGCACAGGGAGCTCTGCTCAAGGTTATGTGGCAGCCTGGATGGGAGGGGAGTTTGGGGAAGAATGGATACATGTATATGTATGGCTGAGTACCTTTGCTGTTCACCTAAAACCATCACAGCATTATTTGTTAACCAACTATACCCCAATACAAAATTAAAAAAAAAAAAAAAAGAAAAAAAAAACAGTAAATGTGAGTAAGAGAAAAAGATGCCAAAGAAGAAAAGAACATAGAGGGAGAGATGAAAAGGCTCAAAGGGTAGGATAGTCATATAATTTATCACTCAGACTTTGAGAGTAAGAAGAGGAGACTAATAATGGTACTGGGGCAATCAGTGAAAATAGGCTGTCCCGTGAAAATCAGGACATGTGGTCATATCCTAGCAAAGTGTTTTTCAAAATTCTGATCAATTTAATCTCTGCTTCTCATGCACCACTTGCTCTGAGTTGAAGCTCTGTGTGGATCTGCTGGGTAGGGTACGCTGTGGAGCCCATCCTGGAGAAAAAGCAAAAAGGTGAGCTGAGGCTAGGAGTGGTTTTCCAGGGACTAAATACCATGTCTAAGGAAGTTATTTAACAGAAAACCATTCTGTGGTCTCTATTGTAGCCAGTAATTTCCATGTGCTCTTTCATGATGTCTTAGAACGACAGTATCACACATGGTGGGGAAAAAATTATGAATGCCTGAAGCGGCACCCTTGCAATAAGCTAATGTAGGTCTAATTCTGCAATGAAATTTTTATTCTGCCACCAAATTATTCTGCTATAATATTGGGTTAGCCAAAAAATTGTTTGGGGTTTTCTTCAAGATCCTACAGAAAAACCTGAACAAGTTTTTGGCCAACCCAACACATACATTTCTTCATTTCTATGACCACTCTCATCATTTTCCTGTACAACATTATCTACTCTCCCAACCTCTATATTTACACCCTCCCAACTTGCTCTATACTTCTCAGAGAAAGGGCAATCCCAATTTGCCCGTGTGACTTTGGCCACCTGATGCGAAGAGCTGACTCATTTGAAAAGACCCTGATGCTGAGAAAGATTGAGGGGAGGAGGAGAAGGGGACGACAGAGGATGAGATGGTTGGATGGCATCACCAACTCGATGGATATGGGTTTGGGTGAACTCTGGGAATTGGTGATGGACAGGAAGGTCTGGCGTGCTGTGGTTCATTGGGTCACAAAGAGTCGGACATGACTGAGCAACTGAACTGAACTGAACTTTTCTCATTGAAGCCCTCCAGTGCCCATTAAAACAAGCTTGGAAAAACTGGGCCCTTTAATAAATTCAATATAAAGCACTACTTAGTGACAATATTCAATTCTTATGTGAGAAATAATACCTAAGTCAAGCTGTTGCTTAGAATATAATTTAAACTATTCTTGATAAGTATTTTATAGTTATTTCAGATAGAGCATGTTACATGAGTTTCCAAGTTTTAAAGCTGATCTAAGACAGTTCGTCACTGATTCATACTTTTTAGAAGAGAACTATATACCGATTAATAAGAGGAATGATTGCTTTAGAGTCCACGTGGTCTGGCAAAGTAAACTGTAAAGGGAGCAGAGCAAACAGAAACGTGCAAAAGCGCTAGTCTCAGCTTCAGTACAAGCTGCGGAGACTGAAATCTCAAAATTCACTTGATCTCTCTGGTCGCAGATACTAGCCTCTACAATAAGCGTTTGACAGACAGAGCATGTATGAGGAATCTCTGCTGCCACTCACCCTTCCTACACCCATGATCACTCACTGGTCAGGATATCCTTGACTTCCCATGTTGTATCTTCAGAATCTTTCTGACCGAAGAGCTTCACTCCTCTAACCGAAGACTGAGTGGACTTACTTGTCAGGTGGGAGCTAGGTGGTCTTGGCATTGTTTTTATTATAAAAGTCCACAGAGGACGAGATGCTTGGATGGCATCACCGGCTCAACGGACATGAGTTTGAGCAAGCTCCGGGAGTTGGTGATGGACAGGGAGGCCTGGCGTGCTGCAGTCCATGGAGGCACAAAGAATTGGACATGACTGAGCGACTCAGCAACAACAACAACAAATTCTTCCTTGATGTCTCCCGCACGTGACTCATCTCACACGTTACTCAGATGTTATCACTTTATTCCTCAAGCATTTTAAGAGTTTCCTTAATGGTTTCCGTGCTTCTGGTCTTGCCGCCCCCACCACCCCTTAATTACAATGAGAAATTCCCAAAACATTACCAACTTGTGTGACTTTAGATAACGTTGCTATGAACCTATTCTCAGGCAGTAAAGATTCTGCCTGCAATGCAGGAACACTCAGGTTTGATCCCTGGGTTGGGACGATGCCCTGGAGAAGGGAACGGTAACCCACTCCAGTATTCTTGCCTGGAGAACCCCGTGGACAGAGGAGCCTGGTGGGCTATAGTCCATGGGGTCGCAGAGTCAGACACTTTAAGGAGTTAAATTGTTGACCTATTTTATTAACTGCATATCTGACCCCTGCCTGCCCACCATTCTCATCTCACTTAATACTCTCCTTGCCTTCTAACTACACACATCTTTCAGATTGTCAGTGATGAGCTGTATACCTCTTGGCCTCAAGCCCTTCAGATACCTTGTTCCCTCTGCTTACAACTTCTGGGCTCTGATTTTGCCTGGATTATTCTTAGGCATATTTCAGATGTCAGACTCACATTCTTAAAGGAGTTTTCGTTGACTTTTCAGCCTGAGATAGACATCCCTGCTTCATGGTTTTTTGCTTTCCTAGTGTAGATTTATCACCACAATAAAGAAATCATTGAATTTTAGATTTTAATATCTCTCGCAATAAAATTAAAGTCCCATGGGGGCAATTGCTACATCTCTCTTAGTCGCTGTTGTGTCTTCACATATCAGCCCATAGAAAACTCTCAAGAAATATTTGTGAAATAAATAGATGAATGAATAAATAATGAAACTACCATCCAAAGTAATTAAATGGCTTGTCCCAATTAAATGGGCTCACTAAAGGCAGAGATTGGACATTAATCTTTTTTTGTTGTTCTAATTCTATGTCTAGTGTATATCTTTGAGGAGACATATTTACTCAAAATACAGTGCTGCCTCTCTAAATCTGTTTTTTGAAAGAAAGAAAGGGAAGGAGGGAAGGAAGGAAAAAGAGTGAAAAAAGAAAAAGGAAGAAGTTGGGAAGAAAATGGAAGAATAGAGGAAGATAAAGAAAGAAAAAGTAGGCCGTCAATTGTTGTTTGGTCACTAACTCGTGTCCGAATCCTTTGTGACTCTTGGACTGTAGCCCACCAGGCTCCTCTGTCCATGGGATTTCCCAGGCAAGAATCCTGGACCGGTTGCCATTTCCTTCTACATGATGCTCAGTTAGTCAGAGGCAGCCAGAGAGATAAGGCATCTCCTTTGTAGCTTCTTGATCAAGATTAAGAAAAACGCTACTTGCTAAGAAATAGACTTGGAATCAGCTGGAACAAGATGTGTTCACAATCACCAAGAATTTGAAAGAATTCTTAAAGGGAGGATATGTTGGTTTCTGAGCTGGTTATTCTTCCTGAACATTTCAATCATCATAATACTAATAAAGAAAAAAGCAGCATTTATTCAGCTGTTCTTTATATGTTAGGTACCATTCTAAGTACTTGACACTTTTATTCTCACACACCTTAAAAATTAAATGCTATTACTATCTCAATTTTATAGGTGGGAGAAATTAAGGTACAGATGAGTTACAATAGGTGCTGAAATACTCCTTCACAGCTCTCATGTGCAAAAATTGATACTATCCATTTTTAGTGAGAATATAGAGAAGGGCACTGTCTTATACTCTGGCACTGGTGCCAGAGTATAATTTTATACAACCCTTTTATAGGGCAATTTGGCAGTAGCTATCAAAAAATTTAAATATAATATTTATCCTTAGCACAACAAATATATTTCTGCAATCAGTCACAGAAATATCCACAAGGCTGTACAGAACAACACACAAAACAATAATGATACTCTAAATGTATCAATCTTAGAATGGCTAAAAATATAGCCATTGTGTTAGTTTCATACGGCAATGTTAACAACTTACCAGAAACTGACTGACTTAAAACAACAGAAATGTATTGCCTTGCAGTTCAGGCAGCTTCAAGTCCAAAGTCAAGGTTTTGGCAAGCGGCCGGGCTCACTCTGAAAGTGCTAGGGGAGCGTCCTTGCCTCTTTCAGCTTTTGGCGGCTCCTGGCAATGCTTGGCTTGCAGATCCATGCCTCCAGTCTCCATCTTTCACAGCACATTGTGTCCCCCTGTGAGTTTCTCCCTTCTGTGGGTCTCTGTGTCCAAATTCCTCTCTTCTTATAAGGACACCCTTTATTGGATTAGAGCCACTCTAATCAAGCATGACCTTATTTTAACTAATTACATCTACAGCATTAACTTAATTTCAGAATAAGGTCACATTCTAGGGTTTTGGGTGAACATTAATTTGAAGGGAATGCTATTTAACCTATATATCCATGCTCTAGAATATTTCCTTGTATAAATAATAGTAGTAATTATTTCAGATCTTGTCAAGTATTTTTCACCACAACTTTATTAGGAAAGAATATTTTTTATTGCTTTAACTGTGAAGGAAACTGAAGCTCACAGAATAAATCAATTGTGCAAGATGACATAGGTGTATGGAATCAAGCCTGTATCTGCCTTAAGGTAGAACCCATATTCTCAATCACGACATCATTTAACCCTGACACAAACTCAAGAAATTGCTTTTAGATTAAGGAAACAAGCTCTTTATAGTACAATAGATACAATATGATGCCATGTCTGCTTAAAAATGGTATCAATGACTATAGTTATGTGATATAAATGTAATATAAATTATAAAAATAATAATTGATACATGAAAAGTGGGTTTTTGTCAGATGACAGTAATGGATATGAGAGTAGGATGGGGTGAGATGTGAGAATCACATAAAAATTTTACATGTTGCTGATTGTTTTAATTTTTCTGCAAACAGCAAATATTGGTTTTGCAATTTTAAAAACATAATATTAGTGAGAATTCAGTTTTCACCAGTTTTAGCCATGTTTTCTTATCTTGACAATAAAAATCTTCGAGTACGAAGGGGTATTGGAGGAAAGTAGCCAATTGTGATCACACAGAGAATTTGTGTCTACAATTTAGTAGAAAATATTAAGTCCTCTTACTGGATTCTTTAAATAACAGGCATCCACTTCCTTCCTTCTCTCAGTTGCTTAGTAATTGAAGAAAAATATTTGAGTAACTACTCTGCTCATTATCATGTCTTTTCTATATTAAATATTCCATGATTGTATTTCTACATATGTTAAAAAGAAATGAGTAGATTATTACTATATTTAGATAAAAAGAGGATAGGGGATTGGGAGAATTTTATGGTATTCATAAGAGAATAGAATGTACTTAATTTAATATTTATGGAAATATAGAGTTGTAAACTATATGAGAGATGGAAAAACTATCTAATACTTTTCTTTATGTACTTAAGGTTTTTTTTAAAATAATTTCCAAGTTTAAACCTCAAATATAGTTTTCTTATTGGCTTATTTACTTTTGTAATCCTAGAACCCAATATATTTCTCGATATGTAGTAAAGAATCTGTGTAAACTAGCTAATTAATTTCCATAGCATCAGAACAACAACACTACAAAGAAACCATTCACAAATAATTATAACACAATAGATATGCAGTGTGTTTTTTGGAATGTGATTATGGATAATGGGTATTTTGTGGGGGATGAAGTTCTGATAAGCTTATTTTCTTTGCTGAATATTGTCTATTTGTTTTTGTTCTTTGTTTTTAATCAATAAACTTTTATTAAGTCCCTTCTACATTCCAGGCACTGTGCTATTTGACTGATATACAGAGTTAATATGGCTCAGTCTCATAATTTAGCAATAACGATCCTAGATGCTTATATGAATAGCATTTATAGCTTATGAAACAATTTTAAAAACAATGAATATGACCGTTTATTGCTTTCGTAATAAAAAATTATATATATATTTTTGAAAGATATAAATTTAGTATCTGGCAAGGCACTAGACTTCTCAATATATATTTGTTGTTATGATTATCCTGACTAACTAGGAAAGGTGAGAGAATTTGCTACCCTATCAGTACACAGAGTAGTGATGTTGACATAGCTCATGAAGTTTAAGAGTGTGTAAGTAAACTTGTATTATCCCTGTTAAATTTAAATAAATAGGTGCAACTCAAGTAGTAGGAAAAAATAACTGCCTTAGTAAGAGTAAATAAAATAAATGTGAAACATTTTCAAAAGTATGACATGCTACACAGGAATCTACATTCTGTGGTGGAAAGAGTCTTGGACTTGGGGTTAGCCTGCCTGGGTTCAAAACCTGCTTTTGTCTTGCATTGATAATCTACTTTCCAGGAAGTCACTTAGCTTTTCTTGCTGTCTCCATCACTAATTAGGTGCTCTTAATATTTTGCCTAAATACTTCATGTACTTACTTTCTAAATTAAGTGAGATAGTAGACATTGTGGGCTTTAGGTCTTTAGGTTTTTGGTAAATATTAGCAATTATCCATGTGACAAATACAAATAAGTTCCCTCATCTGTCACTTCCTCAGTTATTTTCCAATATCTTTTTCCTATTTCCCGGACATTTTCCTATAGCACAAAATGTTTGTATTTCCTTACTGTTTATTCATGAGTCACATCTTGTTGGCCCAAGATATTGTGCTCTTGGAAAGAGTCTAGTTTATACATTATTTAACCCAGAAAGTGCAAGTGCAAGTGAAAGTCAAGTCATGTCTGACTCTTAGCGACCCCACGGACTGCACCCTGCCAGGCTCCTGCGTCCATGGGATTCTCCAGGCAAGAGTACTGGAGTGGGTTGCCATTGCCCTCCCAGAGGACATAGAATATTGCCAGGTGCATGGTTAAAAATGTGGTTAACATTTCTTAAGGGATAGGCAGTAAATTTTATTTGATTTATAATAATCACAAATTATTCAGTGACATATGTAGGTATATGTTAAAAGAAAAGTTTATTTTAATATTTAATGAAAACTAACCAAATATTTAATGAAAACTAACCAAACTAAGCGTGGTGGCGGCTACGACCAGCACACTAAGTACGGTCGAGAGGAGTTACCCCACGTCCGAGGTCAGGGGCAGCAGCCGAGAGTGCCAGATGACAGTGCAGGAATGGCCGAGAAGAACTACCCAAGTCCAAGGTCAGGGGTGGTGGCTGAGAGGAGATACCCTGCAAACGAGGCCAGGGGCGGCAGCCGGGAGGACCAATCCCACGTCCAAGGAGCAGTGGCTGCGCGGGCGCAGGAGGGCCTAGAGGAGCTATCCCACCTTGAAGGTCAGGAAGGGCAGCGGTGAGGAGATACCCCCCATCCAAGGTAAGGAGCAGCAGCTGCGCTTTGCTGGAGTGGCCCTGAAGAGATACCCTACACCCAAGGTAAGAGAAACCCAAGTAAGATGGTAGGTGTTGCAAGAGATCATCAGAAGGCTAACACACTGAAACCATACTCACAGAAAACTAGTCAATCTAATCACACTAGGACCACAGCCTTGTCTAACTCAATGAAACTAAGCCATGCCTGTGGGGCAACCCAAGATGGGCTGGACATGGTGGAGCAATCCGACAGAATGTGGTCCACTGGAGAAGGAAATGGCAAACCACTTCAGGATTCTTGCCTTGAGAACCCCATGAACAGTATGAAAAGGCAAAATGATAGGATACTGAAAGACAAACTCCCCAGGTCAGTATGGGCCCAATATGCTACTGGAGATCAGTGGACAAATAACTCCAGAAAGAATGAAGGGAAGGAACCAAAGCAAAAACAATACCCAGCTGTGGATGTGACTGGTGATAGAAGCAAGGTCCGATGCTGTAAAGAGCAATATTGCATAGGAACCTGGATGTCAGGTCCATGAATAAAAGCAAATTGGAAGTGATCAAACAAGAGATGGCAAGAGTGAATGTCAACATTCTAGGAATCAGTGAACTCAAATGGATTGGAGTGGGTGAACTTATTTATTTATTTATATGCCAGGCACTATTTTTATTTTTTTTAGCTTTACAGTATTGTATTGCTTTTGCCATACATCAAGATGGATCCGCCACAAGTATACATGTGTTCCCCATCCTGAACCCTCCTCCCTCCTCCCTCCCCATACCATTCCCCTGGGGCATCCCAGTGCACCAGTCCCAGGCATCCGTTATCAGGCATCGTACCTGGACTGGTGACTCGTTTCAGATATGATATTATACATATTTCAATGCTATTCTCCCAAATCATCCCACCCTCTCCTGTTCCCAGAGTCCAAAAGTCTGTTCTATACATCAGTGTCTCCTTTGCTGTCTCGTAAACAGGGTTACTGTTACCATCTTTCTAAATTCCATATATATGCGTTAGTATACTGTATTTGTGTTTTTCTTTCTGTCTTACTTCACTGTGTATAATAGGCTCCAGTTCCATCCACCTGATTAGAACTGATTCAAATGCATTCTTGTTAATGGCTGATTAATACTCCATTGTGTATATGTACCACAGCTTTCTTATCCATTCATCTGTGAATGGACATCTAGGTTGCTTCCAAGTCCTGGCTATTGTAAACAGTGCTGCTATGAACATTGGGGTACACTTATCTGTTTCAATTCTGGTTTTCTCAGTGTGTATGTCCAGCAGTGGGATTGCTGGATCATAAGGCAGTTCGATTCCCAGTTTTTTGAGGAATCTCCATACTGTTCTCCAAAGTGGCTGTACTAGTTTGCATTCCCACCAACAGTGTAAGAGGGTTCCCTTTTCTCCACACCCTCTCCAGCATTTATTGCTTGTGGACTTTTGGATCGCAGCCATTCTGACTGACGTGAAATGGTACCTCATAGTGGTTTTGATTTGCAATCCCCATCAAGCTACCAATGGTATTCTTCACAGAACTAGAACAAATAATTTCTCAATTTGTATGGAAATACAAAAAAACCTCAAATAGCCAAAGCTATCTTGAGAAAGAAGAATGGAACTGTAGGAATCAACCTGCCTGACTTCAGGCTCTACTACAAAGCCACAGTCATCAAGACAGTATGGTACTGGCACAAAGACAGAAATATAGATCAATGGAACAAATTAGAAAGCCCAGAGATAAATCCTCGCACATATGGACACCTTATCTTTGACAAAGGAGGCAAGAATATACAATGGATTAAAGACAATCTCTTTAACAAGTGGTGCTGGGAAAACTGGTCAAACACTTGTAAAAGAATGAAACTAGAACACTTTCTAACACCATAAACAAAAATAAACTCAAAATGGATTAAAGATCTAAATGTAAGACCAGAAACCATAAAACTCATAGAGGAAAACATAGGCAAAACACTCTCTGACATTCATCACAGCAGGATCCTCTATGACCCACCTCCCAGAATATTGGAAATAAAATCAAAAATAAATAAATGGGATCTAATTAAACTTAAAAGCTTCTGCACAACAAAGGAAACTATAAGCAAGGTGAAAAGACAGCCTTCAGAATGGGAGAAAATAATAGCAAATGAAGCAACAGACAAACAACTAATCTCAAAAATATACAAGCAACTCCTACAGCTCAGTTCCAGAAAAATAAATGACCCAATCAAAAAATGGGCCAAAGAACTAGGTAGACATTTCTCCAAAGAAGACATACAGATGGAGTGGGTGAATTTAACTCAGATGACCATTACATTTACTACTGCAGGCAGGAATCCCTCAAAAGAAATCGAGTAGCCATCATGGTCAACAAGAGAGTCCAAAATGCAGTACTTGGATGCAATCTCAAAAATGACAGAATCTCTGTTTGTGTCCAAGGCAAACCATTCAATATCACAGTAATCCAAGTCTATGCCCCAACCAGTAACGCTGAAGAAGCTGAAGTTGAACGGTTCTATGAAGACCTACAAGACCTTTTAGAACTAACACCCAAAAAAGATGTCCTTTTCATTATAGGGGACTGGAATGCAAAAGTAGGAAGTCAAGAAACACCTAGAGTAACAGGCACATTTGGCCTTGGAATACGGAATGAAGCAGGGCAAAGACTAATAGCGTTTTGCCAAGAAAACGCAGTGGTCATTAGCAAACACCCTTTTCCAACAACACAAGAGAAGACTCTACACATGGACATCACCAGATGGTCAACACCAAAATCAGATTGATTATATTCTTTGCAGCCAAAGATGGAGAAGCTCTATACAGTCAGCAAAAACAAGACCAGGAGTTGACTGTGGCTCAGATCATAAACTCCATATTACCAAATTCAGACTTAAATTGAAGAAAGTAGGGAAAACCACTAGACCATTCAGGTATGACCTAAATCAAACCCCTTATGATTACACAGTGGAAGTGAGAAATAGATCTAAGGGCCTAGATCTGATAGATAGAGTGCCTGATGAACTATGGAATGAGGTTCGTGACATTGTACAGGAGACAGGGATCAAGACCATCCCCATGGAAAAGAAATGCAAAAAAGCAAAATGGCTGTCTGGGGAGGCCTTACAAATAGCTGTGAAAAGAAAAGAAGCAAAAAACAAAAGAGAAAAGGAAAGATATAAGCATCTGAATGCAGAGTTCCAAAGAATAGCAAGAAGAAATAAGAAAGCCATCTTCAGTGATCAGTGCAAAGAAATAGAGGAAAACAACAGAATGGGAAAGACTAGGGATCTATTCAAGAAAATTAGAGATACCAAGGGGATATTTCATGCAAAGATGGGCTCGATAAAGGACAGAAATGGTATGGACCTAACAAAAGCAGAAGATATTAACAAGATGTGGCAAGAATACACAGAAGAATTGTACAAAAAAGATCTTCACAACCCAGATAATCATGACGGTGTGATCACTCACCTAGAGCCAGACATCCTAGAATGTGAAGTCAAGTGGGCTTTAGAAAGCATCACTACAACCAAAGCTAGTGGAGGTGATGGAATTCCAGTTGAGCTCTTTCAAATCCTGAAAGATGATGCTGTGAAAGTGCTGCACTCAGTATGCCAGTACATTTGGAAAACTCAGCAGTGCCCACAGGACTGGAAAAGGTCAGTTTTTATTCCAATCCCAAAGAAAGGCAATGCCAAAGAATGCTCAAACTACTGGACAATTGCACTCATCTCACATGCTAGTAAAGTAATGCTGAAAATTCTCCAAGCCAGGCTTCAGCCATATGTGAACCGTGAACTTCCTGATGTTCAAGCTGGTTTTAGAAAAGGCAGAGGAACCAGAGATCAAATTGCCAACATCTGCTGGATCATGGAAAAAGCAAGAGAGTTCCAGAAAAACATCTATTTCTGCTTTATTGACTATGCCAAAGCCTTTGACTGTGTAGATCAGAATCAACTGTGGAAAATTCTGAGAGAGATGGGATTACCAGACCACCTGATCTGCCTCTTGAGAAATTTGTATGCAGGTCAGGAAGCAACAGTTAGAACTGGTCATGGAACAACAGACTGGTTCCAAATAGGAAAAGGAGTTCGTCAAGGCTGGATATTGTCACCATGTTTATTTAACTTATATGCAGAGTACATCATGAGAAATGCTGGACTGGAAGAAACACAAGCTGGAATCCAGATTGCTGGGAGAAATATCAATAACCTCAGATATGCAGATGACACCACCCTTATGGCAGGAAGTGAAGAGGAACTCAAAAGCCTCTTGATGAAAGTGAAAGTGGAGAGTGAAAAAGTTGGCTTAAAGCTCAACATTCAGAAAACAAAGATCATGGCATCTGGCCCCATCACTTCATGGGAAATAGATGGAGAAACAGTGGAAACAGTGTCAGACTTTATTTTTGTTGGCTCCAAAATCACTGCAGATGGTGACTGCAGCCATGAAATGAAAAGACGCTTACTCCTTGGAAGGAAAGTTATGACCAACCTAGGTAGCATATTCAAAAGCGAGACATTACTTTGCCAACAAAGGTCCATCTAGTCAAGGCTATGGTCTTTCCTGTGGTCATGTATGGATGTGAGAGTTGGACTGTGAAGAAGGCTGAGCACCGAAGAATTGATGCTTTTGAACTGTGGTGTTGGAGAAGACTCTTGAGAGTCCCTTGGACTGCAAGGAGATCCAACCGGTCCATTCTGAAGGAGATCAGCCCTGGGATTTCTTTGGAGGCAATGATGCTGAAGCTGAAATTCTAGTACTTTGGCCACCTCATGCGAAGAATTGACTCATTGGAAAGACTCTGATGCTGGGAGGGATTGGGGGCAGGAGGAGAAGGGGACTACAGAGGATGAGATGGCTGGATGGCATCACTGACTTGATGGACTTGAGTCTGAATGAATTCCGGGAGTTGGGGATGGACAGGGAGGCCTGGTGTGCTGTGATTCATGATGTCTCGAAGAGTTGGACACGACTGAGTGACTGAACTGAACTGAACCAAATTTTATTTGACTTGCAATAGTGATTTGAGTTACTCAAGTGATATATGCGTATTATTATCATTATCACCATCACAAAAATTGATAAATCCTATCAGTAAAGGAGAGATAAAACAGAGAAAACAAACACTCACAATGCCATGTTTTCAGAGACAGTGGATCTTAACATCTTAGGGTGTGACTTTCATGGTCCTCTGTGACTATCTGGGGCCAGGACAGCCCAGCGGGAGTCAGTCTGGGCTCTCACATATGATGTGACATTAAAACATTGGGCTGTTTATGCAACACTTGTGAATTTGATTTTCTCATCTTCAAAATGTGAATAATAATACCTACTCATGAAATTATTGAGGATTGAGGAGACAGTGGATGTGAAGTCTTCAGTGGACTACTGATTTTTACCCTGTATCTAAGCATCTCCATGTGTCAATGAACAAAGTTCACCACACTGGATTAAATGACAAAAGCATATTCCTATGGTGTTTAGGTAAATGGATGTGAAGAATGTGTGAAAACCCTCCTAAATTTACCACTTGCAGATTGCACTCCATACTTTCTTTCCACTGGGTTATTTCTCAGCTGGAGTCTTTGGAGATGCACTTCCATGGCTGCTTCTTCATTTTGACTTTTGTCCCGTGAAGATCCCATCTCTCAGTGCCTCCTTACAACATACCTATAACGATAAACTCTGGGCCAAGAATGTAAGATTCACTCAGAAAAATCTGTCTGCTAGCATGTTTCCTGGGCTGCCATCCCTCCTGCTCTGTTGAGCTGATAAGATAGACAGCAAAGGGCAAAAATTTTTTTTTGGGGGGGGGGGCTCTAGTCTTTTCAAATTACCCACTGTTTCAGTTGGAAGGGGATATTATGAGGTAGGAAATTCAACATGCTGGTGGCAATTCTCAACGTTTAAGTAGTCCAGAAAGATGTGTTTCTAATAAGTGGGGGCAAAGTTCCTTGTTGTCTGGATTGCAAGGAGACAGTTTTTTCTGTATTCACAAGTACTGGGTTAAGTCCCAAGGAGCTGTTATTTAAGAGAGTGATTGCCACTTAAGAGGATGACTTGTTTCAGTTCTAAAATTAGCACACAGAATCTGGGGTTGGTACCTCTGAGTCTGATTCCTGAATTTGCAATTTATTACCTGTGTGATCCTGTAAAAATGCATTAACTTCTCTAAGCCATAGTTTCTTCAGATACAAGATGGTTCTAATAATACCTACCCAACTCACTCCTGGGGATGTTGCAAAGAATAAGGGTAAAAAGATCTGTGATACAATTATACATTATTAAATGCTTAAAAAATGCCAGGTTCCTTAATCTTCTAGTAAAAACATGTTGATTTTTTAAAGAACAACCTACTCTCTACAATGAGAAGTTCAAGTGGTTCAACAACCCACTTCTCTAAGGGTTGAAGTCAAGTACAATCAGTGTATTCTGTCCTTATGCTGCTGGACTGATTTTAATAAACTATCTTGGGATAAAACTTTTACTTAAGGACACAGTTTTTGGTCACTGGATTTGCTGTAGCCAGTAAGGTCTAAGCCTGTAGTTGCTGTGAACACCACCTATAGGGACTCTACTAGAGTTGTGGTGGTGGTGGTTTAGTTGCTAAGTCATGTCCCACTCTTGCAATCCCATGGACTGTAGCCCACCAGGCTCCTCTGTCCATGGGATTTTCCAGGCAAGAATACTGGAGTGGATTGCCATTTCCTTCTCCAGGGGATCTTCCTGACCCAGGAATCGAACCTGGGTCTCCTGCATTGCAGGCAGATTCTTTACCGACTGAGCTATGAGGGAAGCCCGTGACCAACCCAGAGATAAAGTGTTGAGAAATGACATTGTCTGGGTCTCTAGTCTCCGCTGGTGGCTCAGATGATAAAGTGTCTGCCTGCAATGCGGGAGACCTGGGTTTGATTCCTGGGTCAGCAAGATCCCCTGGAGAAGGAAATGGCAATCCAGTCCAGCACTCTTGCCTGGAAAATCCCATGGACGGAGGAGCCTGATAGACTACAGTCCATGGGGTTGCAAGAGTCAGACACAACTGAGTGATTTCACTTCACTTCACTTCTAGTTCCCCCAAAATTACATCAATCAGTATTTTTCTTTGGCCCTTAACCAGTATGTGTTGTATTTTCTATCACTTATAACTAAATGAATCCAGACTAATAGCAGTATTATCATGGTTTTCTTTTTTCAGAAAAACAAAATGAATCTAAAAGAAATTGGGTTAGTTGACCAGTGCTTATAGCTGGGAAGTGGGGCATTGAGGCAGTTTGGCAGAGTGGTTTCTAAAGGCTAGAGTAGGGGGTTCAGGGTTAGTTTCACCACTAATTGACTGTAGGATAGGATATTAGGTAGGGTGTTTACATTTTCTGTTGCATTTTCTTTCTTTTTAGAGTGAGAGTCATGCTCCCTACCTCACAGACTTATGGTCTGAAATTATATATATGTATATATATACATATATATGTATGTATATATATGAGTAAGTGAGTGAAGTCACTCAGTCGTATCCAACTGTCTGCGACACCATAGACTGAAGCCCACCAGGCTCCTCCATCCATGGGATTTTCCAGGCAAAGGTAGTGGAGTGGGTTGCCATTTCCTTCTCCAGGGTACCTTCCCAACTCAGGGATCGAACCCCGGTCTCCTCCATTGCAGGCAGATGCTTTAGCATTTGAGCCACCAGGGGAGCCATATATATATTTACATTAAACAATTATTAGCTGTGATAATAATACTAATAGCTTGCTAAAAGCTATTTAATAACATTGGCAATTATGTAGTGATAATTATTGTTATTTGGGATTCAAATCCATGACTCTGATACTGTATCTTATCCACTGTGACTTTTATTAGGATGGGCAGTACAAAGGGGGCCAAGGGAGGGATATGAGGCCTTGAATGGAAATAAGAAAGAAGAGATGAAAGCCTGGATGACTCTCACGTGTAACCCAGACCTGAGGCCCTGGGCATCACTGCTCGAATCTCGTAACTAGATGGTAGCAGTGTAAATGGAGTGAAGCAAGCGAAGAGACCTTTCAGGTTTTTGAAGCTTAACTGGTTTGTTGGCAGCCATTTGGAAACACCTCCATAAATTTCCCTGTGCTTCAGGATGGCTAAGATGACCACCTCCCTGGAGAGCTCATCCAGTCCCCACTTACGTGAATTCCTCTGAGGGCAGAGTGGCAGCATGGAATGGTGCAGACGCCACCTTAAATCACCAGCTTCCTGCTCCAGTCCAGCTGCTCGCCTGTTTCAGAGGCAGCCTGGGACACTGTGTCACTGTCCCTGAGCAGCTTGGGGGACGATGGATGATATGGTCACCATCAGACAGCTGCTGAGGCCTCTGTTTCTTTGTGGGACTCGAGTTCTCCTGCTAATATTTTCTTAAGAAAAGAATGGCCATTCTAACAGCAATTTCACATAAAGAGATGTAAGATTTGAATGATGAATTCCAAAGTGATCACCACCCTCTGCTCCTACTTCCCAGTCTGAAGCTAAAACCCAAGAGTGATTGTAATGAGTACAATTAATGGTTAAGAGCATAGAGCTTGTGGTCAGACTGCAGTGAAAACTAAACCATCTCTGCCAGGCTTATTAACTCTGATGATCAAGGATGACTTTCTTAACCATCTTCACTTCTGTCCTCTGCTACTTAACTCTCAAGACTTGTAGCAGTTAACTGTTGCCACAATAATATTGCACAGATGGAGTTTGCAGTGGCTTAAAACAAAATCACTTATTCTCAAAAATCACAGGGTTTTGGCGGAAGGAGGCTGGACTAAGCCAGGAGCTCTTCTTCAGGCCATAACATTGGAGGCAGCTCTGCTTCCTTCTGCTGGTTGTCGGTTTGGCTGGTTCTGCTCCACTGGTCTCCTTTTTCCTGGGTCAGCAGGCTGACTAGTACTCATTCTTCCCCTGAAATGGCAGATGCAAAAGGGATCATGGAAAACATACAATGCCTTTTCAAGCCAAGGTTTAGACTGGCACATTGCTATTTAGATGTTATGAAAACACCCAGATGAGCTTTTTGGCTAACTCAGTACCATCACTGACACTTCTCACATAGCCTCTCTTCCGTATTAAGAGGAACAACCACATACCGGGTCCTTCTCATGCTTCAGATCTCTCTGACTCCTCTTCTGTAGCAACTGGGAAAAAAGCTCTCTGCTTTTAGAGAGTCACACCAGATGCACCAGACTGCAACTGGTTTGCCATGATAATACAAGATAAGGTAATCCCATCCATATATTAAAGTCAACTGTGTCATATAACATGACAAAATATAATCATATCTTGATAATTATGTATCATCATGATCACAGATCCTGGAGATTACTGTAAGGCAGTGCGTCTTTAGGTGGCCATTATAGAAGTGCAGCCTATCCCAATGTCCAATACAAAATGGGACTAAATTTTCCTAACCCACCATAGTATTGCAGAGTATACAGTTGTTGTTTTTGATATATGTTAGGTTCTAAGTAAATATTGTCAATTATTAAACAGATGGTTATTTTAAAGCATACTATAAGGTTTCCCAAGACTTATAAAATTCAGCACATATTATGAACAAAGCTATGAACAAAGCTATGTCCACTATGAACAAAGCTAATGGAGGCGATGGAATTCCAGTTGAGCTCTTTCAAATCCTAAAAGATGATGTGATGAAAGTGCTGCCCTCAATATACCAGGAAATTTGGAGTGATCAGTAGTGGTCACAGGATGGGAAAAGGTAAGTTTTCATTCCAATCTCAAAGAAAGGCAATGCCAAAGAATGTTCAAACTACCACACAATTGCATTCATCTCACACCCTCGCAAAGTAATGCTCAAAATTCTCCAAGTCAGGCTTCAACAGTACATGAACTGTGAACTTCCAGATGTTCAAGCTGGAATTAGACAAGGCAGAGGAACCAGAGATCAAGTGGCCAACATCTATCAACATCCAACATCCATCCACATCACAGAAAAAGCAAGAGAGTTCCAGAAAAACATCTACTTCTGCTTTATTGACTACACCAAAGCCTTTGACTCTGTGGATCACAACAAACTGGAAAATTCTGAAAGAGATGTGAATATCAGACCACCTGATCTGCCTCTTGAGAAATCTGTATGCAATTCAGGAAGCAACAGTTAGAACTGGACATGGAACAACAGACTGGTTCCAAATTGGGAAAGGAGTACATCAAGGTTGTATATTGTCACCCTGCTTATTTAATTTATATGCAGAGTACAGCATGTGAAATGCCTGGATGAAGCACAAGCTGGAATCAAGATTTCTGGGAGAAATATCAATAACCTCAGATATGCAGATAACACCACCCTTATGGCAGAAAGTGAAGAGGAACTCAAAAGCCTCTTGATGAAAGTGAAAGTGGAGAGTGAAAAAGTTGGCTTAAAGCTCAACATTCAGAAAACAAAGATCATGGCATTGGCCCCATCACTTCATGGCAAATAAATGGGGAAACAATGGAAAGAGTGAGAGATTTTATTTTCTTGGACTCCAAAATCACTGAAGATGGTGACTGAAGCCATGAAATTAAAAGATGCTTGCTCCTTGGAAGAAAACCTATGACCAACCTAGATAACATATTCAAAAGCAGAGACATTACTTTGCCAACAAAGGTCCATGTAGTCAAAGCTATGGTTTTTCCAGTAGTCATGTACAGATATGAGAGTTGGAATATAAAGAAAGCTGAGCACAGAAGAATTGATGCTTTTGAACTGTGGTGTTGGAGAAGACTCTTGAGAGTCCCTTGGACAGCAAGGAGATCGAACCAGTCCATCCTAAAGGGACTCAGTCCTGAATATTCATTGGAAGGACTGATTCTGAAGCTGAAACACCAATACTTTGGCCACCTGATGTAAAGAACTAACTCATTTGAAAAGACCCTGGTGCTGGGAAAGATTGAAGACAGGAGTAGAAGGGATGACAGAGGATGAGATGGTTGGATTGCATCACTGACTTCATGGACATGAGTTTGAGCAAGCTCTGGGATTTATTGATGGACAGGAAAGCCTGGCATGCTGCAGTTCATGGGATTGCAAAGAGTCGGACACGACTGAGTGACTGAACTGAACTGACATATGTGTATATGTGTATGTGTATATATATATATATATATATATTCTTTAATCTTTTCAGATGCCATGAAAGAAACAGCCTGGTAATAGTATTTGAAACTCACTTGAATCAAGCTAATAATTAAATTGTAATATTAGATCTCAAAAGAGCTCAGTTGGCAGGAAAAAAAAAGTGCTTTAAATGAATTTTAAAAGGATGAATGCAAAGTCCTGAGTTTAGATTCTTAGAAACATCTTTACGCATAAGGAAATGAGACTTACCAGTAGCCCATATGAAAAATTAGTTGTCAAGTTCAATGTGTATCAGAAGAATAAAAAAGCCGCTCCAAAACTAAAACAATTTAAGGCTGAATTAAAGAAATATAATGTCAGCCTCCAGGTAGGAGATAGCTCTGCTTTATGCTTCCTGTTCAAACCATGCCAGGTTTCAGAGAGCATGATTTGAAAGGGATTTAGACAAATAGAAACAGATCAAGAGCAGAAAAATCATGATGTGTCTAGTCTTCCAATCATGCCAGATGGGCAAGTTTAGTCTGACATGATTAGGCTCCAGGAGCACAAGAAATATAAACATTACCAGGAGATAAACTGACTTGGATGCATCAAGATAATGAAAAGCAGTCTCAGAGGTGGTAGGAGGGGGGAAGGGGAGTGACCATTCACCAGGTATAAGTTTCTTTTTGGGGTGGTGGAAAAACTGTAGAAGTAAATAGTAGTGATGTTTGGATAACATTATGAATGTACTTTATGTTACTGAATTGCACATTTTAAAATAGTTTAGAAGTTTGCTACAAGTTTTTCCACAATCAACATTTTACTTTTTAAGTTTAAAAAATTTTTTAGTAATTAAAAAAATATATTTATTTATTTTTGGTTGTGCTGGGTCTTTGTTGCTGTACAAGGGCTTTCTCAAGTCGCAGTGAGCAGGGCTTACTCTTCATCGTGGTGCAGAGACTTTCCACTGTGGTGGCTTCTCTTGTTGCCGAGCACAGGCACGTGAGCTTCAACAGCTGCGATGTGTGGGCTCCAGAGCGCCCAGTATTCTTGGTACACGCACTTATTGCTCGCAGCTTATGGAATCCTCCCAGACCAGGGATCAAACATGTGTCCCCTGATTGGCAAGTGGATCCTTATCTACTGTACCACCAGGGAAGTCCTAACACCATTTTAAAATAAAATGGTGTTAGTGAAATGGCAAATTAACATCATATATATATATTTTGCCATAATAAAATTAATGTAACAACCTCCTTGATGTTGGCTTGATCCTGATTGTGCATCAGAATCATCTGGAAGGACTTATAAAAATATATGCTCAACACGTTACACTAAAAATTCCTATTCAGAAAAAGCCTACAGCGATGTTTAATAATTCATTTGTTTAACAGATACTTATTGAAGATGTAACTTGCCAGCAGAAGTCTGCTATCACTGACCTGGAACATGGACTATCTTTTGGGAACCACTAACCTCGAAGCTTGAGTTTTCTATTAGTGCAAGCACTCAAGCAGTGACATTGGTGAGGCAATTCCAGATTAAAAAATGAGTGAGCCTAGGGGATCTATTATTTCTTGTCTGACTCTCAAAATTATTTGAATTGATAACATTGTAAGAAATCAATTGCAGGTTTGTTGTATAACTTTGACTCCAATTAGAAAGTGGAAAATTCTTCCATTTCTTCTCTGTGCACGTAATGTGGTGCCCAAATTCATCTCAAACTTCAGGCAAAAGAGCCATGCTCATTTTCCAAAGTCTCCATTTGTGATGCTTAAGTGTCTGTTAGTGGGCGCCTGAGGCAGTGTTGCATGGTGATTCAGAGCAAGGGTTTGCTACCATATGGATTCGATAGTGAGTTAAGCTTTTACTATCTTTTTCTTTTTTTTATCTACCTGTGCTAGATCAGGTTCCTTCAGACTCTGAAATTACTGTGTACGAGACTTGCTAATAGTACTCTTGAGAACAACGTTCATGAGGGGTGAGGGATGAGGGAAGCAGAATTGGCAAGAGGGAGAAGTTGAACTGCAAAGAATTTGAAGCCAAGGTCTCAGCCCATCCTGTGAGGACTCTTGGGCTGAAATGACACATGAGTATTGTCCTGTGTTGACACTGGGCTGAGGACTTCATAGCCCATAGAGTCTAGTAGATTTTCAAAATGGTGAGCACTAGTTTCAATTTTCAGTTGCTGGCTGTGAGTGAGTGAAAATCACTCAGTCGTGTTCAACTCTTTGTGACCCCATGAAACTATACAGTCCATGAATTCTCCAGGCCAGAACATTGGAGCGGATAGCCTATCCCTTCTCCAGGGGATCTTCCTGACTCAGGAATCAAACCTGAGTCTCTTGCATTGCAGGCGGATCCTTTACCAGCTGAGCTATCAGGGAAGCTAAGGAGTCAGCCTGTCCATTGAAGCTTTGAGGCCAGGCATTGACTTTTCCCTTCTAGCTATAGCATCTTCTTCCCATAAAAGGCTGTTTCATCTACATTGAAAATTGGTTGTGTAGTGAAGCCACTTCCAGAAATGATCTTAGCTAGCTAAATCTTCTAGATAACTTGTTGTAACTTCTGAATTTGCACTTGCTGCTTCATCTGCGCTTTGAGATCATGGAGAAGACATCTTTCTTTAAACTTCATGAACCAACCTCTGATAGCTTCTAACATCTTCTGGAGCACCTTCATCTCTCTCAGACCTCATAGAATTGAAGAGTTAGGGCCTCACTCTGGATTAGGCTTTGATTTAAGGGAATGTTGTGACTGGTTTGGTCTTCTATCCAGACAACTAAAACTCTCATATTAGCAATAAAGCTATTTTGCTTTTTTATTTTATCACTCATGTGTTCGCTGGAGGAGCCCTTTTTAATCTCTTTCAAGAATTTTTGTATTCACTACTTGGCTAACTGGCAAAAAAGAGCCTTGCTTTTAACCTATCTTGGCTTTCAATATACATTTTGCATGAAGCTTAATCATGGCTAGCTTTTGATCTAAAGTCAGAGACATGTGACTCTTTTTTTCACCTGAATAGTTGGAGGCCACTGAAGAGTTATTGATTGGCCTAATATCAATACTGTTATGTTTCAGTAGAGAAATAGGAAGACCCAAGGATTGGGAGAGATATATGAAAATAATTGGTCATTGGAGTAGTCAGAACACACACCACATTTATGAATTGAATATACCCTCTTATGTGGGCATGATACCTCAAAACAGTGACAACTCTAACAAAGACCACTCATCACAGATCACCATAACAAATATAGCAACAATGAAAAAATGTGAAATTATATGAGAATCCCCAGAATGTTATACAGAGACACAAAATGAATAAATGCTGTTGGGAAAAAAAAAAAAAAACAAAAAAACGGTGCCAATGGTGTTAAAAATGGTGCCAGGTCTTCTTATAGGAGTAAATGGAGAACAGTTGGTTAGATGTAGAAAGCAGAAGAGTCTTATCTTCTAGGTTATACTGATGTGTTTGTACATTTTCCTAAAGGAAATGTTGATATTTTGAAGTGTTTAAAGCAATGGATGTGAGTTTGAGCAAACTCTGGGAGACAGTGAAGGACAGGGAAGCTTGGTGTGCTGCAGTTCATGGGGTCTCAAAGCATCAGACGTGAGTTAGTGACTGAACCGCGACAGTGAAGCAAAATACTTAAATGGCCCAGTGTTTCTCTTCATTTATGAATTTATTTATTTCAGACTTCCCAACTGAAGTGCCTTATCATCACTACTTCTACTTCATGTTTCACCTTCCTGCAGTATTATATTTTCTGGTAGATGGTCATGAATATTATTTGAGCCTTTATTTTGACATAATATATTATAATTTTTTATAACAGTTACCTGGATACATGTCTTATTTTTCCCAGGTAAGACTTGACAATGACCTCATTGAGATCGATTATCATGCCTAGAAGAAGTTTCTGCATGAAAATTAAATTTCTAATCATAATTTTAAAACTCACAGGAGGCATGATTTTAACATCTATGTATTATGTGTTTGCTCTTTGTGCCAGGTACACGTAAGATGCAAAGTAGGGGCTCACACCACAGTGGGTGGGACAGATGAAACAAAGAAGAACAGGGTTAGGGGCGTGTGTGTTTTACAATGTAGAGTTTATTATTATTCAGGTGTTGTGAGACCAACAGATCATGAGATGACCACCACTGAAAAAAACAATATGCTACTCACAGCTCCCAAGAGGAGGGGTCATACCACACAATGCAGGGTTATATGGAGAAGTACAAGGGTGGATCAGGGGGTGGAAGAAGTGGAAAGGAACATGGGCAAAAACCTTTATTATGGTTTCCATGGGGGGGGGGGGGGGGGCGCGGGAACAGCTGAGGCAGGTAGGCCGGTTTAGGTGTAAATTTCAGCATGCTCTGGGATGCAGTGGTTATCCTAGGTTGTCTGGCTCCTGGACTTGTGGTGATTAAAGCAGAGGACTATTGGGGTCTAAGAGTCAGAAGAGATGTGTGTGTTTGAGGGGATTAGGAATTGAGTTGGTTAGTTTGCATATGAAGGATACAACACAGATGAGTGGTTTACTTTAGGAACTGACTTGCCCTGGGAGGGGCAGTTTCCCTACCATCAGTAAGACCCCAGATGTCAACATCAGAATTAAAAAAAAGACATAGTTAATACAATGGGTTGGAAACCACAGGAAAGTAGAAAGACAGCCTTTAATTCTAGATAAAATGAATTTATTGTGAAGTAAAGTGCAGGATTAGGACCAGATTTCAGCCATTATTAAGCCACTGAAAAGCTATGGGACCCTGCAGAAGTCACTTCATCTCTCTGAGATTCAGTTTCCCAGCATGAAAATGAGGGTGCTGGTTCAATGGTTTTCTAACTGCACTTCCTACAATCCAACAAAGGCCATTAGGAGGACCTTGTAGGGCCAGCCAAGAAGACTGGACACTTAGGCTTTTATCCCAGCTTCAATCAGAACAGCAATACTTTTATCCATTTTACATGTTGGAACCAAATGTTGCTACGTGTGAGTATCTCATGAACCATTGCCCCCAAGACTGAACTAAGGCTCAGAACAGTTTGAGGAGGAGATGGCTTTTCATTTTTCTCCTTTCTAGCTCTCCTCCAGCTATTGCTTGGGGAAACAACCTGAGAATGTGAATATTAGAGGAGAGGATAGCTTGGGCTGAAGCAGATGGACAAAAATAAGCAAAATCCTCTCTGATGGCTGCAGTGAACGCCAAGAGTATCCTCTTGGGTAAACCAATCACACACTGCAATTTGCCACACTGCAGAAGACTCTCAATGTTCTTTTTCTACATCTGTCTCTCATTATAGCTCCTCAACTCCACCCTTTTCCACCATTCATACATTTCAGCCAGCAGTAAACCTCAGATCATGGATTCATTCACTGTAAAGTGAAAACAGTCTGACTCACCGTGGAGTTAACCACAGGATAAATTGCTACCAGTCCACCAGCAAGGTTTAGTTTTGTTTTGTTTTTCCTTCGAACTCTTTTGAAATCTTTCTGCCCTGTTTCCTAGCTCATTAGCTCTCATCAGGTCTATTTCTGCTGCTGCTGCTAAGTCGCTTCAGTCGTGTCCGACTCTGTGCGACACATAGACGGGAAGCCCACCAGACTTCCCGTCCCTGGGATTCTCCAGGCAAGAACACTGGAGTGGGTTGCCATTTCCTTCTCCAATGTATGAAAGTGAAAAGTGAAAGTGAAGTTGCTCAGTCGTGTCTGACTCTTAGCGACCCCGTGGACTGCAGCCCACCAGGCTCCTCCGTCCATGGGATTTTCTAGGCAAAAGCTCTCATCAGGTCTATTTCAGTAGCCTCATACTGAAGGCCTGCTCACTTCCATTCTCGTTCCTCCAAATCAGCCCTTACGAATAACATTCTCCTTGTAATTCTCTTTCCTGGCTCCCCATTTACATCACCATAAATTCCACAGGACCAAGATCTTCCATGTATTGACCTTTATTTTTTCTTTATTGTGGACAAAACTTGTGTGATTTATTTCAGGTCGTTCTGAGTTAGTAAAGTACTTAAAACCTGTATTAGCAAATCAAATCATCCATTGATTATGCTTATTGCTTATCTTCATCTTAAATATTTAATACTGTCTATTGTTCAATTGCTCGGTCATGTCCAACTCTTTGCGACCCCATGGACTGCAGCATGTCAGGCTTCCCTGACCTTCTCCATCTCTCGGAGTTTGCTCGGACTCATGTCCATTGAGTCGGTGATGCCATCCGACGGTCTCATCCTCTGTCGTCCCCTTACTACTAATTAAATACAAAGTTATAAGCTAGCTGCTAGACTGACCAGTTTAACCTACTGCTTTAGATCTTACCAACTTTTAAAGTACCTTAGCTATATTGGAAGACACACCTACTCCTCTTTATCACTTACTCATCCAAGTACAGTTATCCTTCTCAAGACTTAGAGTATTAATTTCCCCCATGAAACTTCCTGTTAGTCAAAGGCAACTTACCCTATCCAGAGGTTAATCTGTGTTTCAATTACTTGCTTATGTATCAGTCGGTACCCTCTGGATGTGAGTAGTTTTCATACTTTTTCTAAAACATTTTTATTGTTTAGAGTGAGGCTTGAGCTATAATAAGATTATACTAAATTAGTTTAATGAAATATTAGGATCACTGAAATTTCTCCATCTCAAAGAACACAATTATTATATCTTTCTTCTATCCATTTCTCTATGACATTTCTACCATGCCACCTAGATGGAGGCCCACTGAAAGGCCCACTTCTGCAAAATACAGTGTTTCCCTACTGACACGTGGCAGGGGGCAAGGTATTAATTCACTTTTGCCCTTCCATTCTCTCCTAACCCACTTCTAGTTAGGCTTTTCAATAACTTCTGAATTGCTATAATCATCAGTTATCCCCAAGTTGCTATGTCAAACAGTCACTTTTCTTTCTCTTATCAGAACTTTCAGAAGCATTGACACGATTGGCAATTTTCCTTGTCTTAAAATATTTTTGTTTCTCTTGGCTTCTTACATAACACATTCTCCTGTCTTTCTTCCTACCTCACCAGTTTCTCTTTCTCAATTACCTTTGTAACTGTTCATTCTTTCTCTGACTGACCTCTAATTTTTGGTGTGGCCAAGAGAAGTTCTGGCCATCTCTGGTCTCATCCTTGAACTATTCCTCTAAGTGAGCACATCCAACCACGATGAGCTATTTGTTTCCCTGGTGGCTAAGATGGTAAAGAATCTGTCTGCAATGTAGGAGACCTGAGTTCAATCCCTGGATTGGGAAGATCCCCTGGAGGAGGAAATGGCAACCCACTCCAGGGGCCTTGCCTGAGAAATCCCATGGACAGAGGAGCCTGGCATCCATGGGGTTACACAGAGTCAGACAGGACTGAAGTGACCAAGCAGTAGCAGCAGCAGCTTATGCACATGCAGGCAAGCACAGTGTTATCATCGCCGACACTTTCTTAAACATTAGACTCCTATGTAGACTATCTTTCTAAATCTTTCTTGGATATGAAATACCGTGAATTCCAACAAAACAGAAATGTTGTGCCTTTGCCACATCACAGCCTGCTCTTAGCCTAGTCATTCTCCTTTCAGTATGTGACCCTCTGATCTTAAAATCTCTAAGTCATCCTTGATTTTCCCCCCTTTGAACTCCATCTTTCTATCATTATGTTCTATCAAGCCAACATTCAAAATAGTATTCCAAATTAGTATCGTCTTTCTGTCTCTTATTGCCACAGCCCAAGCCATCATCACTCCGTGGAATTACTTTAATATTCTTTATTGGTTGCATTGCTTATAGTCTTATAATCATGAAATAGATTCTCCACACAGAAGGCCGTATGATTTTTTGAAAAAGATGTATGTGACTATATAACATATCTAAATAAAGTCTTCCTATTATTTCCACTGTACTTAGAATGAAACCTAAACTGTTCAGTGTGATCTAGAAATAGACCAAGATGCCTCTTAACCAAGGCCCTGATTGTCTTCACGATCTCTCTTACTCATTCTTTACTTTTCTTCTTATGTTCCAGCCTCACCCTCTGTCCCTGAAACAGTCCAGAATTTTTGCAGTCTTGTGGCCTGTGTTAACTCCTCCCCCTTCTACATATTTCAGTTCTCCCCTCTCAAATATTTCACATCTCTGTTTTCCCATCCTTTATATCTCAGTGATGCCCACAACCGTCCAATTTAAAGTGGTCAGTCAGTTATTGTCCATCTTTTGCCGCATTTATTTTCTTCACAGCACATTGTGAAATCAGAGACCTTGTAACTCTCACTTTTTTTTTTCCATTTGGAAGAGTGGCCTGACTCTTTGTGGATACTCCTTCTAAGTCCCAGTTCTTCCATTCCCTATTACTATAAACTTGAGAAAAATCACTTTGACTTTATGAGATTTGGTTTCATAGTCTATAAAATGAGGACAGTACTTTTTGGTATTGTTATTGTGAAGGTGAAATGAGAGCATGCTACTGAAATCCTTATACAGTACCCCAAATATAGAAAATGTCCAATAATAAAAATTAGTTTCATATCATTATAAAAACTGTCATTTATGTTATGTATCATTATGACCTCAGCACCTGATATTCTCACCATCATTTTCACTAATTTGGGTTAAAGCTTCTGTGCTTTAAGATGTGACTATTCCTTGTACAAGGTGATAAAATCATTGTCAATCATTACCTCCTTATAATCTTATTTTCAAAGACTCTTGACTTTGAGTGAAGAAGATGAAACTCTCAGTGAGTGAGGAGTTTAGCGCAGGTAGGTAAGTCTTGCAAGGACTACCGCCACCTTTTCCTCTGAATTCCACAATTTAAGTTCACATTTTTTCCTGGAAGGAAAGTCAAATGTCCCTTCCACATTATCAATAACCCCAAATCAGATCTGTTTGTGTTGCATTCCTCAGTCAGTTAGCTGTTGGGGCATAATAAACTGCTCTACAACTCGGTTCCCTAAGACAGCAGTCACCCAACTAGCACATGCTTCTATGGTTGGCAATTTGGGCTGTTTCTTTTGCTTTTCCTGAGTGGGTTCACTCACTCATCTGCAGTCAGTACTGTTAGACAGGTAACTTTGTCTCCAGGAATTGACTGATTGTCAGTTGAGGGTGTCAGGCCACTTAGGTTCCATGCTTCTCATTTTCCAGCAGGTTGACCTGGATTTATTCACATGCTAACAGCAGGTTATAAGAGCAACAATTGCTGAAACTGTAAGGCCTTTTGCAGTCTAGGTTTCTAACTGGTACATCATCTCTTTGTCTGCATTTTGTTTATCAAAGCCAGTCACAAGGGCAGCCCAGTTCCAATCACCTTCACCTGTTAATGGAATTTGGTCCAAAACAGTATAACTATTTTTGCAATCTGCTCCAATCCATACGTTGCCTAAGGGAAGTACGATAGATACTAGCAAACACAACACTCGGCTCTGAGTAACCTGGAGCAATCGACTACCACCTTTCCCCAGGCAACGTCAGCTCCTTATCTGCTGCGTCTACCTACTACTCTATATACAATAGCTCCTTAGTGGAAGTCCTGCCATGAGGCTTTGGATCAAATGCATTTCTCCACCTGCCTTTTTTCTCACTGGCTTGTGTTCTACTCTTCTACTCAGTGACTGATGCCTTTCTTCCTGTGGACTTACCTTGTCCTATCAGATGTGAAAACTGCCATGTCCCTTTATCCCATTCCTAATGACCCTCTTACCTGTCTTCTGTTCTCTTCCTTCTGGACTCAGTGAGAAAGCCACTGCTCAAGTAGTAATCAGTTAATTCAGTTATATTGCTAGCTAATGATTATTTCCCATTTTGAGTCAATCAGCAATTTTGTTTTGACCTTCAGTTTCCAAAGAGTGCAAAAGGTTAGAATATCAGGCAAGGAAAATAAAGGACTAGGCCAGGAATATAAAGATGTGGGGAAAGGATGATGTTTTATACTTGGGGATTCAGTAACGTTCTTTCGATACATAAAGTTAATTCTATTTCTCAGGTTCCAACAGCTGTGGTGGTAACACTAAGACTCTGAAGGAATAATGGCACACATTACAAAAGTGTTTGTCCTCTTCCCAAAGAGCCCTAGGGAACACTCTCTGTATGAACCACATGCCTATGTAGCTCCGGAACACCTGGTGGATCCAATACCAAAATCAGTTAAACTGATGATTTGGTGTCCTATAGACCAAGTATCTAAACAATCAGCAAAACAGATTGAAGTTACTGGGGTTTAGGATGTAATATGAAGAGACCAACTGGGCTAGAGATGGTCGGTTGACAGGTTGGAGCTGGCTGGCTGGCTGCCTGAAACAGATGGGGACCCCACTGATGTGTGGCCTTCTTCCCGAAGGCGATAGTGCACGAGGTGGCTGTGGACAGAGGGCTCCTTTTTCAACGATACAGCCAGTGTCAGCTGGCTGATTTCAACCAGCCAAGCAACAGTCCATGCAAGCACAATCTGTAACCCCAGAGGGCTAGTCAGAAGGGTTCCTAGTAAGTGGATAGTCATCCTTCACATGATATAACACTTTTCAAAAGTACTTTCACATTCAAAATCTCTATTTTAAAAAATTGGACTATAATCCCTTTACAACGTTGTGTTAGTTTCTGTTGTACAGGATCAGCTGTGTGTGTGTGTGTGTGTGTGTGTGTGTGTGTGTGTGTGTGTGTGTGTGTGTGTATTCCCTTTGTCCTGGATACTCCTTCCCGCCCCTCCCCCCACCACCAGCAATCCCACCTCTCTAGGTCATCCCAGAGCACCAAGCTGAGCGCCTTCTGCTGTACAGCCGGTTCCTACTGGCATCTGTTTTACAGGTGGTGGTGTGTATATGTCAATACTAATCTCTGATTGATCCTACCTTCTCATTCTCGCCCAGTGTCTGCACGTTCATTCCCTACATCTGTGTCTATTCTTGCCCTGCAAATACGTTCATCATTACCGTTTTTTTTCCCCAAGATTCCTCAATCTAATTATAGTAGAGTGTTATTTTGTTTTATTTTTATTAACGTATCATAAATGAGAAAATTAATGAGAGTTCACTGATTTGCTCAAGGTCACTTAGAAAATAGCTGAGGCGAGTTTAATGTCCAGTTATCCTGTGCATGAGATGCTCTTTCCTTTGCAGAGACAAGGGAGGCTGGCTGTAGAGTGATGATAGTTAATAAATGAGGAATGAAATTCATTATATCCAGCATGGAAACCATAAGGAGGGGATTATTAGAGGAGACACCAGGACATGGTTGTTTGAGGTGGGTGTTGTGTTCAGTGTACTTTCTGGGCCTCTTAGGTGGTGCTGGTGGTAAGGAACCCGCCTGCCAGTGCCGGACACTTAAGAGATAGAAGTTCAATCCCTGAGTTAGGAAGACACCCTCGAGCACGGCCTGGCAAACCACTGCAGTGTTCTTGCCTGGAGAATCCCATGGACAGAGGAGCCCGGTAGGTTACAGCCCATATAGTCACAAAGAGTCAGATGCGACTGAAGCCACTTGGCATCAATGCACACATAACCTCTTTCCAGAATGAGAGATTTTCCCATTTTGATGGTTAAAACAATCAAGTGAGAAAGAGCAAGTTATAGTCAGCCGTATATAACCTAGTTCCCCCGGTAGCTCAGACGGTAAAGAATCTGCCTGCAATGCAGGAGACCCGGGTTTGATCCCTGGGTCAGGAAGATCCCCTGGAGAAGGAAATGCCACCCACTTCAGTATTTTTGCCTGGAAAATCCCATGGACAGACGAGCCTAGTGGGCTATCGTCTGTGGGGTCACGAAGAGTCGCATGACTGAGTGACTAACACACACACACACATGTATAAACTAAGCAGACTCATTACAGATGATGGAAACAAAGTCATTCTCTCTGACTGAAGTGTTTCTGTCCCATGAAACAGGCAGGATAAGGCCTCTGTCTTGTGGATTAAAGACAGAATTGTTTTCATTCTTCCTCTGAGAACTGGAGTTTTTAATTCTGCATCTGTGCTGTATCTGTATCCATGCACTGTATCTGTGCTGACCCTGTGACTACTTACCGTAAGCATGAGGAAGGAATGATGTTATTCCAATTACAAGCATAGTCTTTAAGAGGGCAGGAATCGTTTGCCTCTTCCTCTGTTCTTGGCAATCTTCCTCTTGAAGCCACAGTGCTTTGGCTGAGAAGCCTAAGTCACAGAGACGGGCCATGTGTTGCCACTGTACCCCAACTGAGCTCCTAGCCAACAGCTGGTATCAACTGACAGCGCTGTGAGTACACCAACGTTGGCATTCTCCTCAAATCAAGCTCCCAGTGGACCCTAACCCCGGTCACCATCACACAGAACAGAAAACCACTTAGCTGAGCCCAGGCAGTGGAAATAATCATAAAAGATATGTGGTTTCAATATCAAGTCTCAAGAGTTATGGGTTAGATTCTTGGTTAGTATCTTAAGAATGTTTAAGGTGATACCTCTCAGCCAGTCAACGAGACATCTAATACTCTGAACAGTATTTATCTTAGACCATTTCTGTTAGAAAGGAGGAATTCAAAGATTCTTTTTTTAAAAAAAAATTTTTTCTATTGGAGTGTAATTAATTAGGTGTTGCAGTGGTAAAGAATTTGCCTGCCAATGAAGGAGACACAAGAGACTTAGATTCGATCCCTGGGTTGGGAAGATCGCCTGGAGTAGGAAATGGCAACCTACTCCAGTATTCTTTGCCTGGAAAACACCATGGACAGAAGAGCCTGACGGGTTACAGTCCTTGGGTCACAAAGAGTTGGATATGGCTGAGCACATGCACATGATGATATTTGATTACCATTGTTGTGATAGTTTCGGATGTGCAGCAAAGTGACTCAGTTATCCATTGACATGTGTCTGTTCTTTTTCAAATTATTTTCCCATTTAGGTTGTTACAGAATATTGAGCAGAGTTTCCTGTGCTATACTGTAGGTCATTGTCAGTTATCCATTTAAAATTTGGTGGTTTGTACATTTCAATCTCAAACTCCCAAACTATCCCTTCCCACCATGCTTCCCCCCTTATAACCATAAGTCTGTTCTCTAAGTCTGTGAGTCTGTTTGTTTGTTTGTTTGTCAATAAGTTCATTTATATCATTTCTTTTTAGATTCCATATATAAGTGATATCATATAATGTTTCTCTTTCTCTGTCTGACTTCACTCAGTATGACGATCTCTAGGTCCATCCGTGTTGCTTCAAATGGCATTATTTCTGTCATTTTAAGGCTGAGTAATAGTCCAACATATATACTCAGTATTCTTGTCTGGAGAATTCCAGGGACAGAGGAGCCTGGCAGGCTACAGTCCATGGGGTTGCAAAGAGTCAGATATGACTGAGTGACTACACACACACACACACACACACACACACATTTAGGTTGCCTCCATGCCTTAGATATTGTAAACAGCACTGCAATGACTAGTGTGGTGCATGTATCCTTTCGGACCATCTTTTTCTCAATAGCATTGTTTCGTGGCATTCTGACTCCCAGCCTGGGCGAGAAAGAAGCAGTCTCAAATTAATTTCTGGGTTCAGATTATTGAAAGACCCTGATGCTGGGAGAGATTTAAGGCAGGAGGAGAAGGGAACGACAGAGGATGAGAGGGTTGGATGGCATCACCGAGGGTTGGACATGAGTTTGAGCAAGCTCCGGAAGCTGATGATGGACAGGGAAGCCTGAGGTGCTGCAGTCCATGGGGTTGCAGAATCAGATACGACTGAGTTACTGAGCTGAACTGAATGGAATACATAGGAAATCCACACAATTTTTTTTTTCCAACAAGGATGGGTTTATTTGGGGTCAGGAGAGAATTAACAATTTGGAGTCTTCAAGTGACCACACAATTTTAAAAGGCATTTTATAAACAAGAAATTAAAAGGATTTAGAGACTGTTTAGAATGAAGAAAATATTTGTGGATCTCCAACTTCCTATGTGCATGAAGAAGACTATTGATCATCAGATCAGATCAGATCAGTCGCTCAGTCGTGTCTGACTCTTTGCGACCCCATGAACCGCAGCACGCCAGGCCTCCCTATCCATCACCAGCTCTCGGAGGTCAGTCAGACTCACATCCATCGAGTCAGTGATGCCATCCAGCCATCTCATCCTCTGTCATCCCCTTCTCCTCCTGCCCTCAATCCCTCCCAGCATCAGAGTCTTCTCCAATGAGTCAACTCTTCGCATGAGGTGGCCAAAATACTGGAGTTTCAGCTTGAGCATCATTCCCTCCAAAGAAATCCCAGGTCTGATCTCCTTCAGAATGGACCGGTTGGATCTCCTTGCAGTCCAAGGGACTCTCAGAGACTTTCTCCAACACCACAGTTCAAAAGCTATTCTTCCGCGCTCAGCTTTCTTCACAGTCAAGCTCTCACATCCATACATGACCACAGGAAAGACCATAGCCTTGACTAGGTGAACCTTTGTTGGCAAAGTGATGTCTCTGCTTTTGAATATGCTATCTAGGTTGGTCATAACCTTCCTTCCAAGGAGTAAGCGTCTTTTAATTTCATGGCTGCAGTCCCCATCTGCAGTGATTTTGGAGCCCAGAAAAATAAAGTCTGACACTATTTCCACTGTTTCTCCATCTATTTCCCATGTAGTGATGGGACCAGATGCCATGATCTTCGTTTTCTGAATGTTGAGCTTTAAGCCAACCTTTTCACTCTCCACTTTCACTTTCATCAAGAGGCTTTTGAGTTCCTCTTCACTTTCTGCCATAAGGGTGGTATCATCTGCATATCTGAGGTTATTGATATTTCTCTCGGCAATCTTGATTCCAGCTTGTGTTTCCTCCAGTCCAGCATTTCTCATGATGTACTCTGCATATAAGTTAAATAAACATGGTGACAATATACAGCCTTGACGTACTCCTTTTCCTATTTGGAACCAGTCTGTTGTTCCATGACCAGTTCTAACTGTTGCTTCCTGACCTGCATACAGATTTCTCAAGAGGCAGATCAGGTGGTCTGGTATTCCCATCTCTCTCAGAATTTTCCACAGTTTATTGTGATCTACACAGTCAAAGGCTTTGGCATAGTCAATAAGTCAACTATTGATCATAAGTGGATACAAAATGGAACATTTTATTTTCTTTGTGGAAAGGGAAGGCTAATAGAGAAAGCAGTGCCCAGAGAGTAAAGCCAAGAGTCATGGAGGACCACTTTAATTAATAGTGAACACATGCACAGCTTTATTTCAAAACTGCTATGAACCATTCATATGCCTTCAATTTCCTAACTCCCTTTTCTTGGTTTGGATAGCGTGTTCTGTAGAGCCAATAGTTAAATTCTCAAAAATTTTCAGGCTAGTTTGTGGCAAGTTAATATATTGAAATTGGTCAGAGTGGGAATATTTACACCACAGAAATCAGCAAATTCCACACATCTGCACTCTTCCTGCCCCTGGAGAATGGTTGGCAAACATTTACAAGCAGAACACCAGGTGGGAGTGACTTGTGGTTCTCCTGTCCCCGCTTCACTCTTTTATGTTGCGTGTGCGGGGAGGTCAGCTTATCTCTTCAGTTCACTGGGTCTCGTAGAGAGAAGAATCACATCCAAAAAGCCCAGATCTCATTTAGATGGCAAAAACCTGTTCTTGGTGTTATGTCAAATTATAGGATAAGACTTAGGAAAGTGTGGGGAAAGTGTGGGGGAGAATATTTTGCAAGTAAAATGAATATAAGTAATTTATAGTCAGAGAACAAAAATGTGGGTTGCTTTCAAATGTCCACAACTTTTTTGCCTGTCTCCCTAGTGAAAGTTGAATTATTCCTCTTCTTGAATTTGGCTAACGCTGTGACTGGCGACCCCCAATTCAGTACTCTTGCCTGGAAAACCCCATGGATGGAGGAGCCTGGTGGGCTGCAGTCCATGGGGTTGCACAGAGTCAGACATGACTGAGTGACTTCACTTTCATTTTTCACTTTCATGCATTGGAGAAGGAAATGGCAACCCACTCCAGTGTTCTTGCCTGGAGAATCCCAGGGATGGGGGAGCCTGGTGGGCTGCCGTCTATGGGGTCGCACAGAGTTGGACATGACTGAAGTGACTTAGCAGCAGCAGCAGCAGGAATGCTATGAATAGTCCAAGCCATAAGGATAGGCTGTATAAAAATGATATGGTTGAAATTCCTAGCTGAGCTCCCAGCCAACAGTCAGAATTAGTCACCAGCCATGAAAATAATGGCTCAGCTGGTAAAGAATCCACCTGCACTGTGGGAGACCTGGGTTTGATTCCTGGGTTGGGAAGACCCACTGGAGAAAGGATAGGCTACCCACTCCAGCATTCTTGGCCTTCCCTCATGGCTCAGCTAGTAAAGAATCTGCCTGCAATGCAAGAGACCCGGCTTCAGTCCCTGGATTGAAAAGATCCCCTGGATAAGGGAAAGGCTACCCACTCCAGTATTCTGGCCTGGAGCTCTCCCTAGACTGTATAGTCCATGGGGTCTCAAAAAGTTGGACACAACTGAGTGACTTTCACTTTCATTTTATGAAAATAAACCATCCTATGTTTTCAACACAATTAATCCCTTAAACAACTATCAGATCAGATCAGTCGCTCAGTCGTGTCCGACTCTTTGCGACCCCATGAACCGCAGCACGCCAGGCCTCCCTATCCATCACCAGCTCTCGGAGGTCACTCAGACTCACATTCATCGAGTCAGTGATGCCATCCAGCCATCTCATCCTCTGTCGTCCCCTTCTCCTCCTGCCCTCAATCCCTCCCAGCATCAGAGTCTTCTCCAATGAGTCAACTCTTCGCATGAGGTGGCCAAAATACTGGAGTTTCAGCTTGAGCATCATTCCCTCCAAAGAAATCCCAGGGCTGATCTCCTTCAGAATGGACCGGTTGGATCTCCTTGCAGTCCAAGGGACTCTCAAGAGTCTTCTCCAATACCACAGTTCAAAAGCATCAATTCTTCGGCGCTCAGCCTTCTTCACAGTCCAGCTCTCACATCCATACATGACCACAGGAAAGACCATAGCCTTGACTAGGTGAACCTTTGTTGGCAAAGTGATATCTCTGCTTTTGAATATGCTATCTAGGTTGGTCATAACCTTCCTTCCAAGGAGCAAGCGCCTTTTAATTTCATGGCTGCAGTCACCATCCAACCACCAATAGTACATGGAGCAGAACTGCCTGGCTGAGTCCAATCACTTCAAAGAATAATGGTTATTTTTAGTCATAAACTTTTTTTCGAGGGCTTGTTGTACAGTTTCAAACAATCAAAATAACAAACAACTTGTATAGCAAACTATTTCAGCTTATAGTAGGATGGAGCAATGTGTAAAGAAGATGCTACGGGGGCTTCCCAGGTGGCTCAATGGTAAAGAATCCATCTGCCAATGCAAGAGACACAGGAGACCTGGGTTCAACCTCTGGGTTGGGAAGATCCCCTGCAGTAGGAAATGACAAGCCATTCCAGTATTCTTGCCTGAAAAATTCCATGGACAGAGGAGCCTGGTGGGCTACAATACACTGGGTTGCAGAGTCAGACACGACTAAGCACAGCAAATGAATTAAACCTCTGGTTTTACAAATAATTACGCTGACATTTTAAAGAGGGTGAAACCACTTATACAAGGTTGCAGATATTGTTAGTAGTGATTAAATTCACCTTGTAAGCTCCTATCTTATATACATTCCTCTTCATTTAACATTTGGACTGTTTTCTGACTTCTAGTAGTTTCATAGCATTTTTCTCTTATCTCAGACTTATCCTGCAGATCATGGAAACTTAAACTCACCTTATCTTACAGCCCAGAAACAATGCTAGGACTCAACCATTTGTGTCTATCATGTCTATCTATAGCATTTAACTTGTTACTATGAATTTAGTAGGTATGTTACTTGAATTAAATGCTTGGCAAATCATTTTATCTCTATTCCTCAGTGTCTCAAGCAACACATGTCCAGCAAACTTCATTCATGATTTTGTATTCAGCAACTGTTTATTATCTTTATTCTATATGCAAGGCATTTTATTAAGGAGAAAATTGAAGCAGAAATATGAAGTAAATACATTGAAAGTGACTGCAGCCATGAAATTAAAAGACGCTTCCTCCTTGAAAGGAAAGTTATGACCAACCTAGATAGCATATTCAAAAGCAGAGACATTACTTTGCCAACAAAGGTCCGTCTAGTCAAGGCTATGGTCTTTCCTGTGGTCATGTATGGATGTGAGAGTTGGACTGTGAAGAAGGCTGAGCACCGAAGAATTGATGCTTTTGAACTGTGGTGTTGGAGAAGACTCTTGAGAGTCCCTTGGACTACAAGGAGATCCAACCAGTCCATTCTGAAGGAGATCAGCCCTGGGATTTCTTTGGAAGGAATGATGCTGAAGCTGAAAATCTAGTACTTTGGCCACCTCATGTGAAGAGTTGACTCATTGGAAAAGACTCTGATGCTGGGAGGGATTGGGGGCAGGAGGAGAAGGGGACGACAGAGGATGAGATGGCTGGATGGAATCACTGACTCGATGGATGCGAGTGTGGGTGACCTCCGGGAGTTGGTGATGGACAGGGAGGCCTGGCGTGCTGCAGTTCATGGGGTCGCAAAGAGTCGGACACGACTGAGCAACTGAACTGAACTGAACTGAACTGGAGAAAAAACATAAAAATTTGAAATACACAAAACAATAGAAATATTGTGTATATGCAAACACACATGTGCAACATTAATTTATAAACAGTGACACAACATGAAAGGATAAGGTGTGCTTTTTACAAACATACTCAAAATTGCCTGCAAAAACATATACACGATCACCATTTAAGCACACACGTTCAAAAGAACACGTGTACACATTCTAAACAGCTTTTTCTGATTTATGAGAGGGTGACTAAAAGGTTTTTTTTTCAAGCTGAAAAATAGTTGAGGAAATGTTTTGCCCATCAATAACTTGAAAGTTAAGCGGAAAATATCATACTTCAAAGTTGACAGCTGACTGGAACTCCAGGAAGGATTGTCTCCTACTAATCCCCAAGATGGAAAAGAAGGGGAAAAAAATATATTTAAACTGCATAAGTCCAGGAAAAATTGCTTCTGAATTGTGGCTGTTAACTCCATTATGCTGTGTGATAGTTCAGATCTATATTTAAGCAGACTTTTCTAGTTCCACACAGTCTTAACATATTGAAGAAAAGCTCACCCTGTTGTAAATTCCCAAACAATTCATTTCAAATTTCCCTGAAGCAGTTTGTCTTGACTCACTTCATTCTACTTTGAAATGCTCTTTGCTTTAAAGATCAATGATGCATGCATAGATGTGAACTTGACTGACTTTTGATAAAAATACATCACAATAATTCATTATTTTTAAAATGTTTATTGATTTACAATGTGGTGTTCATTTCTACTGTTCAGCGAAGTGAATCTGTTATATGTATATTCACTCCTTTTTTAGATCTTTACCCATGTAGGCGATTGCAGAGCATTGAGTAGAGTTCCCTGTGGTATACAGTAGGTGCTTATCAGTTGTCTATTTTATATATGTTTATATATGTTTTAGTTATCTATTTTATGTGTATATATGTCGATCCCAATCTTCTAATTTATCCCCTCCCCCAACCCCATGGTAACCATCAGCTTGTTTTGTACATTTGTAACTGCTTTGTACATAAGTCCATTTGTACCCATTTTTTTAAGATTCCACATGTAAGTGATATCGTATGATATTTGCCTTTCTCTGACTTGCTTCACTCACTATGATAATCTATAATAGATCATTATTGCCAAGTTGTGTCTGAGTCTTTGTGACCCCATGGACTGTAGCACTGAAGCCTGTGAGTCTCCTCTATCTGTGGAATTTCCCAGGCAAGAATACTGGAGTGGGTTGACATTTCCTTACGCAGGGGAACGATCTACAATAACTCCTATTAAATGATCATTGTGTGCCAGGCACCAGTTCCATGTATTAACTCATTTAATCTGCCCCAAATACTATAGTTTAAACAAATGAAGAAACTGAGGCAAAGAGAAATTAATTTTCCCAGAGTCTTCTATCCAAAAAAATTTCAGTAAAGATTACAACAGTAGTCATTTGCTGAGAATACGCTTAGTGAACAATACTTGTATTCCATGAAGTCAAATAAGGTAACCGAGTATCTAAGAGGTTAAGTCATTTGTCCAATATCATGCTACTAGGAGACAGTGGAGCCTGGGTTTAAGACCAGGTCTGTGTTTCTAATTCACTTTGAAAGCTTAGAAGGACAGGTATTCAAACTTTCACATTATAATGTGTATTAGATGATTATTACATATGAATGAAGGAATGTATAAGAGGAGCTTGTCCATTTTGGGGAGAATAGAGGTAGATTTACATAACTGCTGCTGGTTTGGCTAAGTTAACCTTTATGAGCTCTTCTTTCTCTGAGATTCCTTGAGAATAATAAAATTAAGAGATAGGAACAGGAGTACTTGTTTAATTCCCCGGGATAAAATGCCTTGGGTCAGGGGCTTAGTAAATGTGACAGTGAAGTCAAGCTGGAGCAAAGGAGAATAGGGTGGGCCCCTGGGATATCCTAGAAATGGGCTTTCTAGGTGCCAGGAAAGAGCTATTTTATTCTTATTTAATTTTTGGTACAATGAGGCATTTTTTGATGTAAAGAACTTACGTATACACCAGTGCAAGTCACATTTCTCACGGGAAAGATTGCCTACACTAGAAGTGTGTTGTTGGTGTGAGTTTTTCTTTTTTGTTTTATTGGAAGGTGGAATTAAATTCAGTACTTATGCGAGAAAAGATTTTAAAACATAATAAAACTAGGACTTTTTAAAACCTAAAGTCTTGATTGAGAGCTTTCTCTGAAAATGTTTATAGTGTCTCTCTGAAAATGTTCATAGTATCAGATTAGTTCTGTAAGCCCTGTCTCTACCTCTTGTTTTGCCAACAGACAGGAGGTTTACTTACCCTAGATTATCCAGACTGTCCAGTCTTGTTGTGGTTAAGGACATGGGCTCTGGGATCAGAAAGTTCATGGCTGAAACATTTGACTCTGACATTTACAGCTCTTTTGTCTGGGACAAATCATTTAAACTCTCTGGGTATGTGTTTCCTCATGTCTACAATGGTGATAATAACTGCTATTCCACCAATGTGTTGGAAGAATTTAAAAAATGAGGTAATATAACTAAAATATTTGTTTTAGTACCTGACTCACAATAAAGGGTTAACAGCTAAATTGTATGTATAATATAATTACTGCTGTTAATTGAATGTTTAAATTTCTGATTATTGTAGCTAGGTGAGGTAGGGGGTCTTAAAAATGTAAAAATAAGCCAACTTAGAATTTTCATTGCCTCTAGCTAAACCATAATGTACTGATATGTGTGTCATACATTTTTGTATTAATATTTTTATTTAGTCAGATTTTATTTAGGTAGATTGATTGCATAGATACTTAAGACCCTCTGAGGATGAAAGAAGGGGGAAAAGCTAAAAATTACTGTGTGATTAGACTTGAAGTCCCCTCACTAAATGTTACAGATTTTAATAACTGATCACATACACATGTCACTGGTGAAAGAGAAAATCAGACTGATTAAAAAAATGTATTTAGGTTACCATTCTCAGAGGGCTTCTGATCACAAATAGATTTAACAACTTAAATAAATACAGCTAGCTCTTGAGTGTCCACAAGTGAAAAGATAAGAAGAGATGAATGGGATGCACATGAAATATAGATCTTCACTCAAGAATATTGTTTTCAATTTATTCTCCAGTTCGCTATTTTAAGAATCAGAAACAATAAACAGAGGTAGCTGAAGGAAATGTTGACTTTTCTCTCTCCATTCCAGCAATGCCCATCCATTGCTCCCATTTCCCCAAGCAACCTGTGTGTTCATAGAGTCACTAATAATGTGTACAAAGAAGGAGAAGAGGAAAGAGGAGATTAAAGAGCAGACATAACACTTCAAAGCTTCTGAAGCAATTTGTCCGTCAGTGGCTTATTTAACTGTATGGATTTACATACATTCTATTTAGATCAGCAATTCTCAGAGCTTTCCCCAACTCTCCAGTCTTTTCGCTACTATTATTGATGGTGTGCACACAAGCTACAGGCTTTCATGGGCATTGCTCAGTTAAAGTTCTGTAATTCCACCTTTTTTGTTTATGTGCCAAAAAACATAAAAATGTATCCCAAAAAATACATTAAAAATACAAGTAGTACAACTACTTGTAAATGTAAACTCTTTCTTAGACTTAAATCATACTCAGACTTTAGAAGTTCATTTATATTTAACCAGTTACCTGTAAATTGAGTTATCTTCCTTCCATGTTCCGTGCTAAGTAGCTTCAGTCATGTCCAACTCTTTGCAACCCCATGGACTGTAACCTATCAGGCTCCTCTGTACTGGGATTCTCCAGGCAAGAGTAAGTTGCCTTTCTGTTTACCTTATATGAATTATCTCATTTAATCCTGCCATAATCCTGTACAGTGGAGATTAATGTTCTTGTGGCATAAAGAACCAACTTTGCAAAGAAATATCTTCTCCTCTTGCACAGAGTATGTATTAGTCTCCTGTAGCTGCTATAACAAATTACCACACATTCCATAACATAAAGCAAGAGGAATTTATATTGTCACAGTTTTGGAGGCCAGATGCCTGAAATCAGTTTCACTGAGTGGAAATCGAGTTGTTGTCAGGACTCCACTTGTTTCGGAGGTTCTTGGGGGAGAATCTGTTCCTTTTTCAGCTTCTAGTGGCTTCTAATGTTTCACGTGGTGATCGGGTTGTGCTTCAGGATAGACTATAACTGGAGTGTGGCCAAGGTCAAAAGGTGGGGACGTACCACCGAGGGCAGAGATGAACACATGATTTCAGGTTGCTTGGAACATACAGCACACATGAGGCTCAAAAGGAGAGGGCAGGCACAGGAGATCCAGCCCTTGGCATGTGTCTGTTGCTCATGACTATCAGATCATCTCATTCTGCAGCCTACATGGGCAGTGTGGCTGCTTCCTGCTACAGCAAGGAACCACTACCCTTACTATGTAGGGTTTGAAATAGAGCTGTTGGTGTGTCTGAAGGCCATTGACACATACATAGCTAAACAGTTCCAAGAAAACCTGCACCTCTCAAGGGGGAAGAGATTGTACTATCCGTGGTCTGAGATCTTTGGATGCAGTATAATTTGTGAGTTTATCAGCACATCTTCTGCACATGGTTCTTATCGGGAACACAGGGAGTCACTGGGCTGCTCTTAGACCCTTCCTTCACAGCTGGCACTCCTTGGTGTGTGGCCATGCCACTCCAGTCTCTTCTTCCTGATTGCAGTGTCTCTTCTTCTGTGTGCATCACATCTCCACCCGTTACAAACTCCTTATGAGTCCTAGAGCAAAACTTCTGATCCAGCCATACCTTGTCCATCATATGTCAGGGAGCAGATGACAGCTAAGTTGCAAGTCATGACAGATCACAGACACACACAGCAGACCATGGTTTGCCTCCTGTATGGCTAAAGAAATAACAAGCATTACATGATTGCACAGCAGCCAAGGCTGACCTTGGTTTGACACTTGCATTTTAATACCACTCTCTGCCTGAATTTCCCACGGGCAGTCCTGCTTGAGCATGTGTCCCTGCTGCTGCTTCTCCATGACGGTCAGCCTTCCTTTCTTTCTTTTTTGGGTGACCTTCTTGGACATAACTTATGGCCCTGCTGACTTACAGGATCTGCCAGTTCACTCTGTCTTATTCAAGTTTCATGTCTGGCTCTTTACATTTAAGCTCAGTTTATTGGTTGTGGAAGGTCTGAGACACGCGCACAAAACTCTGCCTTTGATATATTGAATTAAAATGATTTGGTGAAAACTGGAGAAGTCAGAAATCTAGTATCTGGTATTGATTCAAAAGCAGAGACATTACTTGGCCAACAAAGGTCCGTCTAGTCAAGGCTATGGTTTTTCCTGTGGTCATGTATGGATGTGAGAGTCAGACTGTGAAGAAGGCTGATGCTTTTGAACTGTGGTAGTGGAGAAGACTCTTGAGAGTCCCTTGGACTGCAAGGAGATCCAACCAGTGCATTCTGAAGGAGATCAGCCCTGGGATTTCTTTGGAAGGAATGATGCTAAAGCTGAAACTCCAGTACTTTGGCCACCTCATGCGAGGAGTTGACTCATTGGAAAAGACTCAGATGCTGGGAGGGATTGGGGGCAAAAGGAGAAGGGGACGACAGAGGATGAGATGGCTAGACGGCATCACTGACTCGATGGACGTGAGTCTGAGTGACCTCCGGGAGTTGGTGATGGACAGGGAGGCCTGGTGTGCTGCGATTCATGGGGTCGCGAAGAGTCGGACATGACTGAGCAACTGATCTGATCTGATCTGATTGATTAAAAAACAAAAAAAATCATGTTATATCTTGGAAACGGGCTAGGCATGACTTATATGCTTTAAGTCTTAAAATGAAGCGGATATTCAGATATTCATATGATGTGTCCCAAAACATAACACCCTTTTGTCATTGCCTATAATTGGACTTCAATGATATTGCCTAATCAATGCATGCAAGATATCTTCCCCAAGCATTTACAAGTGCTCCCTCCCATATAAGTCAAGGTAGGTACTCTTTGCTATTGGAAATATACTGCCCATACTAGAAGCTGGCAGTGAAAACTTTTGTGTCAAGTTGTCCTTTAGCTTTAAGAACACTTGGTAAATGAGTAAATGAACATGCCACTAAGAAAAGAAAGAGTCTCATATTAACTCTAAAATAAGGACAATCAGAGTGGAAAATAAAGGGAAAAAAAGCCCAAACTCATGAAATAATCTTAATAATTCCCACCACTCTGGGAGTCCTCCATCTGCATTGATTTTTCAAAAATTATTTTAAAAGTAATATACTGACCTTAAAAAATGGAATCATGTTCATATTAAATAAAGATTATCTATCTTTATTTACTATCTTAAGACAACATTCACTATCTTAAGAGCTTCAATCACTTTTATCTCAATTGACTCTCAACCAATGCTATGAAAATATCAGCCCTAAAAAACTTCAGAGTTAAAAGATGGGTCAACACTCATCTATTAGTCTCTAACGTGTAATCACTTGCCTATTATCCCATTTAATTCATCTCCACATTCACCATGAGACTGGTTCCTTATTTAATCAGAAGTACACAAGAGAGGGCGACTACACAGGAACCCAGTTAATCTGTTTTCCAAACATGGCTGTTTCTCCACTTGATTTATGATCTGGGATAAATGCATTGCAAGGTGGATTCTTAACCACTGGATCTCAAGGCAAGTCCTGAGACTACATTTTGTTTTGGCCCTATCTATTCCTGTTTTGGTACTCATAACTTAAAAATGTTCCCACTTGTACCCTTATTTAGTCCAAGGAGAAACAGTTGCCTTGAAGGCTTCTGGTGACAGGAGACCTCACTCTTCCTCAAAGTTCATATTTTTGAATCACTTGACTGATGATGCAGGGTGAAATATAGGGCAAGAGACAAATCTGGCTTCAGTTTAGTTCAGTTGCTCAGTCGTGTCCTACTCTTGGAGACCCCATGAACTGCAGCACGCCAGGCATCCCTGTCCATCACCAGCTCGCTCAGTTCACCCAAACCCATGTTGATTGAGTCGGTGATGCCATCCAACCATCTCATCCTCTGTCGTCCCCTTCTCCTCCTGCCCTCAATCTTTCCCAGCGTCAGGGTCTGGCTTAAGTTACCTGTATTTGTTCCAAGGAAGAAGAGGAACAGAACTGACCTGCATCTCCACAACCCATCCTGGATGTGGAGATGGTTACCCCACTGCTGTCCCTGAGGCCAGACCAAACAGTGAGCCAGCATTGCTCAGGGCTGGTGTTTTTCATCAGGACCAAGTTACTAGGCTGATGGAATGTTGCCTTTTGCAGATAAATTATACTTTTAATTTTGCAAATGCATCTAGAGCTGTAAAGGCGTACACATCTAGAAGCAGAATGAGCAGTGATGCCGTAGATCAGGAAGCGTCCTGATTTGCATTCTGCTGAGCAGGGCCAGTGGGTAGGGAGTGGTCTGAGTCCCTCATATTCCAGTTTTTAACATTCTGTGTCTCAGTGACTATGCTATGGTGGTTTATTTTGCAAAGTCTCCATAAAAACATGTTTATTTGCCTTTAATTTAAAAATATGCTCTAATCGATAATATAAAGGAATGCTGTGCAAGAACTTAGTATACTGCAAGTGTGTGCTGGCAATAGGAAGCGGGGTTGTGGGGAAATTTAAGTGGCAGCACTTTTCTCCCAAATCATGCACTTGATTTTCCTGAAGGTTCACAAATGGCAGGAGATAATCTATCAACTTAATTTTTTTCTTTATTTTTTGGTTGCTTTAAAAAATAAACTAAGCCATTTAAAGTGGCAAAGAACTACCTCCTTATGAATTGGAAATGGATAAAACTCTATTATTCTCTTCCTGTCAGCTCATCTCATTTCTTCCTCTTTGAATAAAAGTCATGATGAAAAATCAAAATAATAGCCATACTTATCTATGTGCACTTATGCATAAATTAAACATATTTACAAAGATACACACACACACACACACACACACACACACACATATATATATATACATATAGGCATGGGAGAAGGCAATGGCACCCCACTCCAGTACTCTTGCATGGAAAATCCCACGGACAGAGGAGCCTGATAGGCTGCAGTCCATAGGGTCGCTAAGAGTCAGACATGACTGAGCGACTTCACTTTCTCTTTTCACTTTCATGCATTGGAGAAGGAAATGGCAACCCACTCCAGTGTTCTTGCCTGGAGAATCCCAGGGACGGGGGAGCCTGGTGGGCTGCTGTCTATGGGGTCACACAGAGTCGGACACGACTGAAGTGACTTAGCATAGCATAGCATAGCATAGGCATGAGTATATATACATGTGTATAGAGATGGTTTCCCTGGTGGCTCAAACTGTAAAGAATCTGCCTGCAATGCAGAAGACCAGAGTTCAATCCCTGGGTCAGGAAGGTCCTTTGGAAAATGGAATGGCTACCCACTCCAGTATTCTTGCCTGGAGAATTCCATGGACAGAGGAACCTGGCAGGCTACAGTCCATGGGGTCACATAGAGTCAGACACAACTGAGCGACCAACACTTTTTCACTCTCTTCCACTATATATATTAACATATATAAATGCCCACTGTTGGGAAGTTGAGGCCTAATTCATTTATTCTTATCATAAAAATTAATTAAAAAGTCTTCTCTCTTCCTAGTTGCTCAATATCTATTTCTTTTCCCTAGGATTGATACATATCATTTGCTATCTAAATTCAAGTATGAACACGAGTATTGTAAAGGATATATTTTTTCATTAACATGAACGGCCAGTTGTATGATAAGTGTCCTCAGATGCTGGACAAAAGTAGGTTAAACATTGTCTATTAAATCATAAATCATTACAGTGTTAAAGAATTCTGTCTCAAGACAACAGAGAGCTAATCTCTGTCTGTAGGTTTTTAATTAAATAAAACAAATGATGATGAAACTCTCTTTGGATGTATTCAAGTTCTTTTTGGTGCTGATTAAAAATAATCTAGATCCTTTTTTGCTACTCTGATGCTCTTTAATTTTGTCTGGTTACAGAGATTGCATAAAGGGGATTTGAGAGGATCCAGAAATGGATTTAATGGTGTCTTGAAGTAGAAGGGCTCTAGGAAAAAGAAATTAGGAAGTTTGCTTTCATAATAAAAACTGACCTTGTTCATTTCTATTATCTGTCAAGTGCATTTACTCAATGAATGCTTATGAATGTATCATTTTTCTGCTAAGCACTGTGTAGTTAGATGCTAGATATACAATATGAGTATGATAGTTATGGGTTCTTATTCACAATCTAGGAGAAGAAGAAAAATGAATAAAATAATCACACAAGTACATGTAATAATATAAAGGAATACATGCTTTCAAAGAATGTAAGTCTAAAGGAATTTGACCAATCTGAGGCTTTAAAATGACCTTCCTTGGGGAAAGTTACATTAACTAAAATCTAAAGGATGGATAGAGTTTGAGATGATCTGAAATAGAGAGTGTAAAAGTTTGCTTTCAAAGACGTATGTTGGCTGGGTATTGTATACACATTTATTTTATGCTTCTATCATGTGCCTTGCTTTTCGCTTCTTGAAGCAAAAGGCAAAGGAGAACAGAGAAGATATACCCATCTAAATGCAGAATTCCAAAGCATAAGAAGGGGAAAAGAAAGCCTTCCTAAGTGATCAGTGCAAAGAAATAGAGGAAAACAATAGAATTGGAAAGACTATCAATCTCCTCAAGAAAATTAGAGATCTCAAAAGATGGGCACAATAAAAGACAGAAATGGTATGAACCTAATAGAACCAGAAGATATTAAGAAGAGGTGGCAAAAATACACAAAAGAACTATACAAAAAAAGAAACTAATGACTCAGATAAACATGATGGTGTGATCACTCACCAAGAGCCAGACATCCTGTTGTGTGAAATCAAGCGGGCCTTGGGAACATCACTGTGAACAAAGCTAATGGAGGTGATGGAATTCCAGCTGAGCAATTTCAAATCCTAAGAGATGATGCTGTTAAAGCGCTGCATTCCATATGACTGCAAACTTGGAAATTCAGCAGTGGCCACAGTATTGGAAAAGGACAGTTTTCATTCCAATTCCAAAGAAGGACAATGCCAAAGATTGTTCAAACTACCGCACAATTACACTCATCTCACATGCTGGCAAAATAATGCTCAAAATTCTCCAAGCCAGGCTTCAACAGTGCGTGAACCGAGAACTTCGAGATGTTCAAGCTGGATTTTAGAAAAGGCAGAGGAAGCAGAGATCAATAGCCAACATCTCCTGGATCATAGAAAAAGCAAGAGAGTTCCAGAAAAACATCTACTTCTGTTTTATTGACAATGCCAAAGCCTTTGACAGTGTGGATCAAAAGAACCTGTGGAAAATTCTTAAAGAGATGGGAAAACCAGAACACCTTACCTGGCTCCTGAGAAATCTGTATGCAGGTGAAGAGGCAGCCATTTGAACTGGAAATGGAACAATGGACTGGTTCCAAAAAGGAGCACCTCAGGCTGTATATTGTCGCCCTGCTTATTTAACTTACATGATGAGTACATAATGCAAAATGCTGGGCTGGAGCAAGCACAAGCTAGAATCAAGATGACTGAGCAACTGAATGAACTGATCATGTGTCTCCCATCCAAAGATAAGATCTGTGTCATCAGGTACTTTCTTTTGTTTGCTGCCCCTACACGGTCTGGCCTACTATACACTGAATGTTTGATTGTACTTATTGGCTTCCCTTGTGGCTCAGTTGTTAAAGAATCTGCCTGCAATGCAAGAGACCCAGATTTGATCCCTGGGTGGAGAAGATCACCTGAAGAAGGAAATGGCAACCCACCTCAGTGTTCTTGCCTGGAAAACCTCATAGGCAGCAGAGTCTGGCAGGCTACTGTCCATGGAGCTGCAAAGAGTCAGACATGACTTAGCAACTAAACCCCATTGTAAGGTTGAATTCTTATCAACATTTGTGACAACCCCAAGATAATGATACTTCTATAAGCTCTATCTTATCAATAAAAATGAAAAGGCCTGGATGGATAATTGACTCTTCTGAAGTCAATAGGATTCATTGACTCTTAATTACTCTGCTCTCCTGTCTTTGAACTGATACCTGTATATTCATAATAGTTATCTTATGGAATGAGCAGATATTTTCAGCATGAGGGGCAAGGTCAAGCAAAGTGTGCTATAATGAAATGATTACACTACTTCATGTGATGTCATATGGTTGTTGATCAGTTGCTCAGCTGTGTTCGACTTTTTGTGACTCAGTGGACTGCATCATGACAGGTTTGCCTGTCCTTCACCATCTCCTGGAGCTTACTCAAACTCATGTCCATTGAGTCGGTGATGCCATCCAACCATCTCATTTTCTGTGGCCCCTTTCTCCTGCCCTGAATCTTTCCCAGCATCGGATTTTTTTTTCCAATGAGTCAGCTCTTCACATCAGGTGGCCAAAGTAATGGAGCTTCATTTTCAGCATCAGTCCTTCCAATGAATAATCAGAATTGATTTCCTTTACTATTGATGGATTTGATCTTGCTGTTCCAGGGACTCTCAGGAGTCTTCTCCAGCACCTCAGCTTGGAAACATCAATTCTTTGGATCTCCCCTTCTTTATGGTCCAAATCTTACATTCATACATGACTACTGGAAAAACCATAGCTTTGATTATATGGACTTTTGTTGGCAAAGTGATGTCTCTGCATTTTAATATGCTGTCTAGGTTTTTCCAGTAGTCATGTGTGAATGTGAGAGTTGGACTATAAAGAAAGCTGAGCGCTGAAGAATTGATGCTTTTGAACTGTGTTGGAGAAGAGTCTTGAGAGTCCCTTGGACTGCAAGGAGATCCAACCAGTCCATCCTAAAGGAGATCAGTCCTGGGTGTTCACTGGAAGGACTGATGTTGAAGCTGAAACTCCAATACTTTGGCCACCTGATGCAAAGAGCTGACTCATTTGAAAAGACCCTGATGCTGGAAAAGATTGAAGGTGGGAGGAGAAGGAAGGGGACGACAGAGGATTAGATTGTTGGATGGCATCACCAACTCAATGGACATGAGTTTAGGTAAACTCTGGGAGTTGTTGATGGACCGGGAGGGCTGGTGTGCTGTGGTTCATGGGGTCGCAGAGTCAAACACGACTGAGCCACTGAACTGAACTGAAGGTTTGTCATAGCTTTTCTTCCAAGGGCCAAGCATCTTTTAATTTCATGGCTGAAATCACCATCCACAGTGATTTTGGAGAACAAGAAACTAAAGTCTGTCACCTTATTTATCATATTGTGACAAAATATAATTACATGGTCTATTGGTAAACTCCTAATAACCATCCCATATATGGACATATTATATAAAATTGCATATTCATCTAAAATTATGTATTAGTGTGTCTTACATGCATGGACCCTGCTAGCTATAATGGGATATTTGAAAATTATTTTGACTTGAATCTTGTCTTTTGATTTCTCATCATTTGCTTATAATCATAGTATAGGCTGTAGAAGTAAGTCTTTCTTCCATTGCCTACCTGCAACAGAATTTTGAGGAAGCTAGTAAACTACTCTGAGACTTAGATTTCTCTTTCACTAAATATACAGGGACAGTAGAGTTTTGTGAGCATTGGAGGTAGCATCTATAAAGTGTATGGTGCAAGGTTAATAGTGGTTGTTCAGTGAATGCCCCGAATAGCGGTGATGATGGTGATGGTGGTAATCACAGCAATGATGAACACAGAGATGATGAATCAGGGGAAGTGAGACACATATAAATAGCAATAATAATGCAAACTGGAACATTGTGAATACCTTACAAGAATCTTACATATTCACAAGGGAAGTTCAAAAGAGGAAGATATATGTTTATACATAATATTAAGGCAAATTAGTTATGCTAATTAGGAGAATGAGAGCATAAAATAATAAATGCGTGCCCTGATTACAAAAATGTAAAAACATACAAATATGTAAAAGAGCCTCTAACGTGAGTTAAAGTAATTTTTATATTTTTCTTATGGAGTAACTTCAATCTGTAGTAAAACATGTATACTTACCCAGTGGTTTTATTCTCTGTCAAGGATACATTTTAATCACAGCGACCTTAGCCTCTAGAGCCCAGAACTCATTACTCATGAAGGCTCCTTTGGGAATTATGACGAATGAATCCATGGCTTTGATCCAGTTTCTAATGGACACATGTCCTGGTGACAAATAACCTCTTCTCCGTAGGCATACCTGCCTGGTCCCTTGGCCGCCAGATCCCTACCAAGGCAGAGAGAATCAGTCAAACTTTCATCTTCTTTTAAAAGGCTGAGACAGTGTTTGTGGGCCTCAGTGTCCCACTTCTATTAATTGGCCTTGGAACAAGTGCGTGTCTTGAGGGTGAATGGGAACTCACGTGAGGAGGTTTAGGAATTCCCAGTGGCAGAAAGTATAGGTATAAGGAGAACGTTATGCATAGGTTTGAGGCAGCCAAAAATCCTTACCGCTTCTCTCTCAGATGATGAAGAGTTCCCCACCCTGTGAATCTGGGCTGGCCTTGTGACTTTCTTTGACTCATATAAGATGACAGATGAATAACTGTGCAGATTTTAGAGTTTAGGACTTGAGCAAGACAGCTTCAGTTGCTGTGTTTTAATTTTTAGAAATTTTCTCAGGTCACCACACAAGGAAGCTAGACTAGTGTGCTGGAGAATGAGAGACCCCAAGAAAGACAACCAAGGGCACTTGCTGAGAACTTCTATCAGCCGCCAGGCATGGAACCATGGCCTTCTGGCCCGCTGAATGTGACTCATGAGTAAGCCAGGCGAAACCATTCCAGCCAACCCATGAACTAGAAACCACTTGTTTCAAGTCACTAAGCTAAGGGGTAGTTTGTTACACAAAAACAGAATAATGATATATTTGGACATAGGGGTCAAGGGGATTCCTTAAGTATCTTCCTGTTTTCCTCCCTACAAAGCAATATAAGTGGAAAGATTGGGGCTGGTGACATTGTTAAATATGATATCATAAAGGGGAAATGACCAATGGTTGTGGGCCCCACAGTTTAAACGGATTTATTCTTTTAATAGCTCCACGGGAATATGGCCAATACTTGCATGCGGTCCTCTCTCTCACATTGCCCATGGTGCGGCCGGATTCTGCCCTCTATTATGCAAAGTAATTCACTCTCTCCTGCTCATATTCATTCACTTCTTCACCCATCATTCATCAAATATTTATTGATTATTTACTTTATGCAAGGTATGCATGAAAGTCTCTCAGTCGTGTCCAACTCTTTACGACCCCATAGCATTCTCCAGTCCAGAATACCGGAGTAGGGTTGCCATGCCCTCCTCCAGGGAATCTTCCCAATCCAGGGATCGAATCCAGGTCTCCCATACTGCAGGCAGATTCTTTACAGTCTGAGTCCCCAGGGAAGCCCTTATGCAAGGTAATATGCTGGAAATGTTAAAAAATATTTAAATATATTGCATGAAATATAGCTGCATGTTAAAAAAAATATTCTGCATGTTAAAAAAATAATTCTGCCATACACCAAATCCATCAGTGCTCAGAAGGGAAAATAAATAAGTAAAATATCTACCTATTTCAAAGTACTTATCCTATGAAAAAGAAGGATCTAGTGACTAAATTGGTATTTTTCAGCATATATGTATGCCTGTGTATGTGCACACATGTTTACGTAGATGGAGGCAGCATATGTGAGTTGTGTATATTTTTGTATGAGTTTACAGATGTTTCATGGGTATCCTTAAATGTGCTCAGTTGGGGATGGATGTGCTTTATCTGCTGTATGTAAAGATATTCATCTTGTTGAATGGGTATAGCACATGTATTTTAGCTGGTGTGTATGTGCCTGTGTGTGCATTTATATTTATAAGCAGATAAAAAAAGTACGTGCAGAAAATATGGATCTGCTATGAATGTATTTGTTTCCTGAGTGTACGTGCATGTGTGTATGCGAACGTGTTTGTATGAGGAAAAGAAAAAAAATAAATGTAACAAGAAGCTGATGAAACAAGAATTGCTTTGTTATCAATCTGTTTTAAAAATAGTATCCGTTTGTTTGGTTTGGGCTGTGCTGGCTCTTCGCTGCTGCACGACCTTTGCTCTGGCTGCGGTGAGCGGGGCCACTTCCTAGAGGCCATGTCCCGGCTTCTCACTGCGGGGGCTTCTCTTGCTGTGGGGCCTCCAGGTGTCTGGGCTTCAGTGTCTGTAGCACGTGGGCTCAGTTGTTGCGGCTTATGGGCTCAGCTGCTGGTTGGCATGTGGAATCTTCCCAGACGAGGCATTGAACCCATGTCCACTGTATTGGCAGGTGGATCCTATCCACTGTACCACCAAAGAAATCCCTATCAACCTGTTTTTAATAAAGGAGAGACTTCCCATGTCTTTGCCTTTCCCTTGCCTTGACATCCCTCCCTGACAGGATCAAAAATGGGAAAAGATGGTCCCCAAGCTTCCCACATCCTTCAAGATTCAGTATTCCAGTTCTTTATCTGTAAGTTTCGCTTCTGGGCACGAATAGTCCTAAAAAATGACAGCAGCCATCATTTTAATAAACAGTTCAGTCCCATTAGTATCATTATGAAATAACCAACATGAAAATTTTGCTAAGAAAGACATAAATCAACCTGAGCATTGATATTTTATGTGGCCTTTAAAGAAACCAAGACCGATCAAAGGTCTTTGTTACACAAGTTAACCTCTGAAAGGTCATCAGTTCCACTAATTAAAGACCAGGGAGCTTCACTGGGATCCACTGATGACCCGGATTGCTGACACAATACCCTTTCCAGGCTGTTAAAGAGGGGAACCTCAGTTAGCAGCCGTCACCCGTTTGGAGTGAATTACTTCTCTTCCACTTGGCACCCTTAGGAAGTCTTAATGGGCAATGTGTTTTATTTCTTTCAGATTTAGCAATCACACAAAATAATGATGCAGCACACTTCCCATTGTCTTACCTTAGAGACACTTACCTACTTAGGATGCTCAATAGTTATATTTGAGAGGTCCCAGCCTCAGGAAATTCTAATCACAAACAAATCAACACGACTATAAAATGTGTTTTGCCCTCAATGCAAACTTTTAAAGATTTGAAACATCCTCAGAAAATTCCTTTTTCATTAATCACCCTTGCTGCAAACAATATACACTGCACTATTTGAAATAGACCTGTAACAACAAAGCATTTTCTGTTTGTCACTAATGTATGTACATACATTATTTCATTTCCTCTTTACAATATCCCTGAGAGGTCATTATTATTGTTCCTATTGCAAAGATAATCAGATGGAGGCTCAGAGAGGATTAAGGGACCCACAATGGCATACAATGAGAAGGTGGGGAAATCTGGACGGAAGCCCAGGTCTGCTTTCTGTACACTATTTCATTCACTGGGTGTCGGCTGAGCACTGTCCATATACCGGGACTCAGTCTAGCAGCTTGGAATACAGTACTGAACAAAACAGAAAGAATCCCGTCCACAAGAACTGTTGAATTTCACAATGGGGATATCATTGATGACCTTGATAAGAGCAATTTCAGTGGTCACGAGTCAAGTGGAATACAACAAAAGATAATGAGAAGTAGGGATTGGAAACGGGGTGTTAGATAAGACTTTTACGGAATTTTGTAATAAAGGGAACCAGAGAAATAGAGCAAAAGATGGAAAGGCATCATGAATCAAGATATTTTTTTTTCTTTATTCTAACTAAGCATGTTTGTGTGGTGATAAGAATAATGGAGAAAAGAACGAATAACATTAAAGCAAAGGAAGGACTGAGAGCCAGGACAGTGTCTTTGAGTGGGTGAGAGAGGGTGGTTTCTACTAGACAAGTGGAGGAACTGGATTTGGACAGGAGGATATAGTGAAGGAAACACAGGGAGAATAATGCTAAGGTTTAAATAATTATTTAAATGGAGGATCAGAGAGCACAGACACATGGTTGACAGGCAGGTGGGAGCTTATGGAAATTTTTTTCTAACTGCTGTCATTTCCTCAGTGAAATAGGATGTAAAAGCATTGGTTGAGGCCGAACATGCGCATAGAGAGGTGAGGGCTTGAGGAGGCCAGGACAGGTAGACAGTCATGCAGAAGAGTCCAAGGGTGCCGGACGATTGCTAATGACAGGGCGCCGGGCAGCAGAAGGGTGAAGGCAAGGCTGACCGCTTGTGACTCTCGCACTGTAGCACCACTTGTAACTCTATTTTCTTCTCTCTTTCAGTAGTCCTATTTCTTCATCCCTTTTGCACAGAAGAGAAATAGAGATTTGTGGCTACCTCCTTCATTCAGACTTAGAAATACTCCTTCCCAGTAGCAAACTAGTCATTTAATAGCACTGTGACTTTGGGTTTAGTAAATTTTCACCTGTTTCCTCTCTTAGAAAATACATAAAATTTTATATATGACACTGTTGGAAGGTTGAAAAGAAATTACTTTTTGTTAAAAAGCTTTGTGCTTTGCTCTCGAATGCCATGCTGATATAAATCTTTTTCTTATGCTGTCATCTAGCATTTATGTCATAACATATCTATAATATTGATATAGATTGACTTCTAAATATTTTCCCCCCTATCGTAATTTTGTATATAAGTTCAACCTCCTTTTTTTTTTCGTTTTGTGGAGAAGGTGGTGAAGGTTTTCAGATAGCTTGACTGATTTACTAAAGTCACCCATCCATTCTAGCTTCTGTGGAAACTCAGGGCAGCTCATTTACATTTTAGAGACTGTGGTCACAGAACAAGAACAGATATATTAAAGTAAGAAGAAAGAAAATTGACATTCAGAACCTTAACATCATTCCCCAGTGTTTCTGTGACAATTTAAATCTAATAACTTTTGAAGATTCTAGAGTTCAGGGACCTCTGCTTGAAAAACTGTCAGCAGCAAGAGCTAAAGATAGAGATTTTTAGGGCACTCAGAGGTCCCACACAGGGTAGCAAAGAGAAAGAAAGAATTGCACAAAGGGAAATCAACTCCAAACAACATGAGTGTTTTTTTGATCCATGTAAGTAATTGCAGACTAGTAAAGGAAGATACTGCGTCTTTCTTTAGAAGACGAGACAGGAAAAGGGGCTGTGATTATAGGCACTTCTTCAAACCTTGAATCTCATGTTTAAGTATGCACAACACATTTTAATTATCATCACTATTATACCATTCATCACCACGCTGCATTGTAATAAGAGGTAATAGGATGCATTGTCCCCTTCTTACATTAAATGTGTCAAGTACCATAAATAGGACAATTGACATAATTGCTATAAATCCCAGGGTGTGTATGTGGGTGGGTGGTAGTGGGGAAAATGATCACCTCATCCTCACACAATATTCCAGGATAAATTTACATAATTGGGTCTAAAAATGGTATGTCACCATTAAATGTACTCACAGTTCCTGCCTCTGGCTCACCAACATTCTCATCCCTTGTTACTGAGGAGGAGGGGTTGCTAAAATTTTTCATTACACTCTCATAAGGCCTCCCTTTTATTCTGTAGGTCTGTTGGAGACACAAAATAGGGCTGGTATTGTTGGAAATGAGCTTATTAGTTTGTTAAAGTAACTTAATTATTTTTGGATGAGGAAGGAGAAAACGAGATTTTATATTTTCATGAGAAATATCCAAATTGAAATCAAACAACCTCATCTAAAATATGTATATTTAAGAACATGTCTTGACATACTGGAGGAATTAAGGCCAGAATCAGCCATCTGACAGGGATTTTAGACACAGCTTATCTAGAAGAAACATTCCTAACTTGTCATAATAACTTCTTTTAGAAAAATCACCCCAAACAACCATAATGTGAGATGTAAGTGGTAGAATATTACCTTTCTCTCCTTTCCAAGAAGGAAAAAGAAGGCAAAATTTTTGAAATTTTCATAATGGAGAAGGATAACTGAAGCCATTGAGAGCTGAGAGCCCTGGTAAATTCCTGGAGTCAATCCTATTATCCCATAAAGGCAATCCCAACAGACCATTCTAATCTACAAAATGGGAGAGAATAGTCATAGCCATTCATAATTCATGTTCTACCTTTCACCAAAGAATTTCACCCTTTATCCTTTCCTTAATATTGATACCAGAGCTATCTTTCCATGAAAATTATGTTAATACCCTGTTAGACTGAACTTTATTGTACATTTCATTCTCTCTTTAAGAGTGTTTCCTAAAGTGCACTGTTTTGAATACGTTTGGAGCCCACAGTCTTATTCTTGTATTCAATTTAATTCATTTTTTCCATAAAATATTTAGAGTGATTCTCTTAAAGTTTAGAGAAATCCTGCTGTTCCCCTGCTATTAAACTTATATGTCTTACCATTTCCATTAGGATAAAATCCAAACGTGGTAGCATGTTTTAGAAGTCTCTAACTGATTTGACTCCTGTCTAGTGTACCAACCTCACTGTTCATCTCCCTTCCTATCTTACCCCTTACCCTAGACTTCTTCCTCCCACATTCCTACTTAATGTTTTAGGGGCACCTTAGGGTTGGTCAAAATGTTTATTCTGGTTTTTCTGTAACATCTTATGGAAAAATCCAAATGAATGTTTAGGCCAGCTCGATACATATAAAACTGAATCGACTTGCTGAAATGAACACAATGAGTGGTTTCTCATTGAACACTAAAGAAAAGTCCTAATTCCTTATCAAATTTCTCAAAACACTATATAAACTGGACACTGTCTACTTTCTGGCTTCCACATCTAGTATTGGAAATGTCTAGGTACTTCTCATCACTTAGGACTAAATTTAATTGTCACCTCCTCATCTCTGTCGATATGACCAATCTCCTCTGTTTTCCTACTCTTTCTCATCCCTTTCTGCTCCTTTCAGATCAGATCAGATCAGATCAGGCGCTCAGTCGTGTCCGACTCTGTGATCCCATGAATCACAGCATGCCAGGCCTCCCTGTCCATCACCGACTCCCAGAGTTCACCGAGACTCACGTCCATCTCCTTTAAAGCATACATTTTGTACTTGTTTTCTGTCTATCAATAAAAACGTAAGCTCCCTGAGGGCAAGGACTGACTTATTGAAGGCTCTATACTGATGGTCTAGTTCAATGCTCGATACAGAGTAAAAGCTAAGACGGTATTCACTGAATGAATGGATAGTGAACATCGCACAATACCATGTTTGTTTACTTGTTTTCCACATACACTGTTTGGGTCTAGACTCACAGTAGACTAAATACTGCCTTGACACTACCTGGCAAATTGTGAACTTTTGCCATTCATTGTGGAGAAGGCAATGGCAACACACTCCAGTGTTCTTGCCTGGAGAATCCCAGGGATGGGGGAGCCTGGTGGGCTGCCATCTATGGGGTCACACAGAGTTGGACACGACTGAAGCGACTTAGCAGCAGCAGCAGCAGCAGCCATTTATTGACTAACTCAAGTGAAAGGAAAATGAGAAAAGGAAAGATACACAAATCTGAATGCAGAGTTCCAAAGAATAGCAAGGAGAGATTAAAAAAAAGGATTCCTAAGTGATCAATGCAAAGAAATAGAGGAAAATATTAAGATGGGAAAGACCAGAGACCTCTTCAAGAAAATTGGAGATACCAAGGGAATATTTCATGCAAAGATGGCACAATAAAGGACAGAAATGGTATGGACCTAACAGAAGTAGAAGATATTAAGAAGTGGCAAGAATATATAGAAGAACTATACAAAAATCATGATCCAGATAACCACGATGGTGTGATAACTCACCTAGAGTCACACATCCTGGAGTGCAAAATCAAGTGCACCTTGGGAAGCATTGCTATGGATGAAGCTAGTGGAGGTGATGGAATTCCAGCTGAGCTATTTCAAGTCTTAAAAGATGGTGCTGTTAAAGTGCTGCACTCAGTATGCCAGGAAATTTGGAAAACAGTGGCCACAGGACTGGCAAATCCCAAAGAAAGGCAATGCCAAAGAATGTTTAAACTACTACACAATTGCACTCATCTCACACGCTAGCAAAGTAATACTCAAAATTCTCCAAGCTAGGCTTCAACAATACTTGAACTGAGAACTTCCATATGTTCAATTTAGATTTAAAAAAGGCAAGGGAACCAGAGGTCAAATTGCCAGCATCTCCTGGATCATACAAAAAACAAGATAATTCCAGAAAAACATCAACTCCTGTTTTATTGACTATGATTGTGTGGGTCATAAGCCTTTGATTGTGTGGATCACAACAAACTGTGGAAAATTCTTAAAGATATGGAAATACCAGACTACCTTACCTACCTCCTGAGAAACCTGTATGCAGGTCAAGAAACAACAATTAGAACTGGACATGGAACAACAGACTGGTTCTAAACTGGGAAAGGAATATGTCAAAGCTGTATATTGTCACCTTGCTTATTTAACTTATATGCAGAGCACATCATGTGAAATACTGGACTGGATGAAGCAGAGGCTGGAATCAAGATTTCTGGGAGAAATATCAATAACCACAGATATGCAGATGATACCACCCATATAGCAGAAAGCTAAGAGGAACTTACAAACTTTTTGACGGAGGTGAAAGAGGAGAGTGAAAAAGCTGGCTTACAACTCAACATTCAAAAAAACTAAGATCACAGCATCTAGTCCCATCACTTAATAGCAAATAGATGGGGAAACCGTGGAAACAAGGAGAGACTTTATTTTCTTGGACTCCAAAATCACCAGAGATGGTGTCTGCAGCCATGAAAATAAAAGATGCTTGCTCCTTGGAAGAAAAGCTATGAGCAACCTAGACAGCATATTAAAAAGTAGAGACATTGCTTTGCCTACAAAGGTCCCGCTAGTCAAAGCTGTGGGTTTTTTCAATAGTCATGTATGGATGTGAGTTGGACCATAAAGAAGGCTGAGTGGTGAAGAACTGATGCTTTTGAACTGTGGTGTTGGAGAAGACTCTTGAGAGTCCCTTGGACTGCAAGGAGGTCAAACCAGTTAATTCTAAAGGAAATAAACCCCGAATATTCATTGGAAGGGCTCATGCTGAAGATGAAGCTCCAATACTTTGGCCACCTGATATGAAGAGCTGACTCATTAATAAAGACTCTGATGCTAGGGATGATTGAAGACAGGAGGAGAGGGGGCGACAGAGGATGAGTTGATTGGATGGCATCACCGACTCAATGGACACAAGTGTGAGCAAACTCCAGGCGACGGTGAAGGACAGGGAAGCCTGGTGTGCTGCAGTCCATGGGATCGCAAAGTGCCGGACACAACTGAGCAACTGAACAGCAGCAAGTGCTTATATTATGACTCTTGCCCACAGTTTTAGCCTTACATGTATATCATGTAATAGCCATTTATTTAGTAAAATTTTTGGATGCAAGACTAAATGAACATAGGTGGTTTTGATCTCTATAAGGATTTAAAAAATTAAGAAAGAGAGCACTGTTAAAAAATATGATGTTACATATTCTATATCCCATCTTGGAATCAATGCAGATTATCACATTTAAGTCTGTATAACTGGAATGAGGGCTTCCCTCATAGCTCAGATGGTAAAGAATCTGCCTGCAAGTAGAAGACCTGGGTTCAGTCCCTTGGTTGGAAAGACCCCAGAAGAAGAGACTGGCTACTCAGTCTGGTAGTCTTGCCTGGAGAATTCCATGGATAGAGGAGCCTGGCAGGCTACAGCCCATGGGGTCACAAAGAATCTGATACAGCTGAGCAACTTTCACACTCACACAACTGGAATGAACACAGTTTTCAAAATTTATTTTAACCAGCAACTCCTTTCATGTAAATGTTAAGTTACAACAAGAATTCTTAGGTAAAGCTGTTTAAGAAAAAAAAGAAAACAGACTTTTGAAGTAAGAAAATGGTGATTTAAACATTAGCTTTGCCAGTTACTAGGTGTAAGACTAAACAAATTACTTGACCTCTCTTCACCTTCCTTTTGTCATCTTTGAGATCGGCATAATGGTGCTTTCTAGGCTCATCATGATACTGTGATGGTATATGTTAGTTCTTGGAACAAAGCAGGTATTCAGTCATAGTGTTTTTCCTCATATTTCCCATTTAGTGTTTTCTCATTCAAGGTGTGAGCTTGGCATTGTTTTGTTGTGGTTTTGGGGGTTTTCTTTGAATACAATCTTGAAAGAGGCTTGACTTTAACTTTGAGTTCCCATGTTTGAGACAGTTATGAATACCATGACTCTATAGAGTCAGAGAGTATTAAATAGTTGATATTGACTATACTTCCTTGATAGCTCCGTTGGTAAAGAATCGCCTGCAATGCAGAAGACCCTGATTTGATTCCTGGGTCAGGAGGAAGCACTGGAGAAGGGATAGGCTACCCACTCCAGTATTCTTGGGCTTCCCTTATGGCTCAGCTGGTAAGGAATCTGCCTGCAGTGAGGGAGACCTGGGTTCAATCCCTGGGTTGGGAAGTTCCCCTGGAGAAGGGAACAGCTACCCACTCCAATATTCTGGCCTAGAGAATTCCATGGACTGTGTAGTCTGTGGAGTTGCAAAGAGTTGGACACAACTGAGAGACTTTCAAGAAAATACACATATTAGTAGCAGTTCAGAGATAATTCTTCAGTCTTCTTTGGAACTGCAGGCCATAGAACCCTAGTGTACCTTAGGAACCGAGTCATTCTTGAAGACATTGTGAAAGGAAGTGTCCAGTTACTACCTAATACACACAGATTTTATGCTGACAGGAAATACTGGATCCCTCCTAATATTTCTTTGTTCTTTATGGTTATATGTAGGATATATATTTTTTCAGTTTTCTAGGAAAGAGGCCATATTGATGATGTTTTTCAACATAATAATGTCCCACGTTCATATGAGCTACTTCCGTTTATTTCAAGTGACGGTCATAACCACCAATCATATATTAATCCCTAGGGATCTAAGAAGGATTTTGATGAAGAATTTTTCTCTCAAAGAAATCACATAGGGTGGGATGGAGAGGTGGTGGGGGGAGAGGCTCAACAGGGAAGGGATATATGTATACATATAGCTGATTCACTTTCTTGTACAGCAGAAAGCACAGCAGTATAAAGCAATTACACTCTAATAAAAAATAAATAAAAATGAAAAAAATGAGTAATATTACTTAACTGACAAAAAAAGAGAAAGAAATCATATAAAAATATCTGATCACATCAAAAAAGAATTAAGACCAGCTCCTGTTTATCTCTGTATACCATGGTCTCCATTTTAAAGCCAAGAAAGCTGAGCTAAAAAGGAGTTAAATAATTTATTCAAGGTAATTCATAGTTTGTCCTCTAATGATATCAATAGGCAGATCTCACTAACCCAGACTAATAGGAGAAAACTACTCTAAAGAAATAAAACATCTAAATTTTCATTTGTAAGATGAATAAAGCCTGAGTGTCTAACGTATAATATGCTGACTGTAGTTGCTAATACTGAATTGTAACTGAAATTTGCTAAGAGAGTAGAACTTAAATGTTCTCATCCCCATCTCAAAAAAGAAAGAAGTAATTATGTGAAGTGACCAATGTGCTAATTAACCTGATGGGGGAAATCTTCTCACAATCTTTTTAGAATGTACATCAAATCATCATGTTGTAGGCTTTAAATACCTTACAATTTTATTTGTCAATTATACCTTGAAGAAGGTGTTAAGAATGTTAAAATAGTACAGAAACAAAGCAGGAGCTGCAAGTGGTGCTCTTTTCTTTTTCAGTTATCATGGTGACAATTTATCCCTAGTCTCATATTTTTTTAAAAAAAGCAATATGACATCTAGACTGATGAGTCTTTTCAAATAAATATATTTGTTTTATTTCACATGGAGACAATGGCATAGATTCATTCCTAGTAGTGCTTCCAGGGAATAAAGTTAATTTTCATAAATAGACAGGATGTATGATTATCACAGTTCACAGCGTTTTTAAATGATTCTATTAGGGTTTTAAAAAGCATCTTAAATGCTTTAACACTGGGGGGAAAAGGATATTTATTTTGTTAATGTATTCCATACACTCTTCCTTTTACCTATTTTTAGAATTTTATATTTATGATAATCCTTGTCTTAATGACACCAGATTGTTATATTTTCAAGAAAAATGAGTGTTCTTTATTATGACTTTAATCACTTTGTCTCCTCAAACCCCTAGAAAGAAACTCCTTCTCCAAGACTCTGAGCAGATAGCAAATCCTCTCTTGCCTCTTTCAGATAAAATTAATTGGAAACTCATTTATGATCCTACAACACTATGTAAATATTTCTACTACAGCAGTTTACATTTTACTCTATGATACTGCAATTATTTCCATCTGTATCTGCATTAAATATATCCCTCCTGACTTATTTGTCATCATCTTCATTGACAAGAATAATAAAAATAATAACTATGATACATTAAATGCTAGTTACATGCTTGAATTACACACTTTAAAAGCATCATTTAAAACTACTCATTATTATATCCCTTTTATAAATTAAAAAAATCTGAAATTTAGCCAAGGTCACGTGAATGTGAACATAAAGAGTTAGAGGATTTAAATCCCAGTAAGTCTGAATGTGTAGCCTGAAGTGCCTTTAATTTCTGTATCAGAGCCTAGCTCAGTGTGAGACACTCAGGCTTTTACCAAATATTTTTCAAATTGCATTAAAAACTACTCTCAGATCACATTGGGAAGAACTTTGTTCTAATAGTTGTCAAATAAGTACATATTGCAAATTAGTGAGGTCCAGATTAATGAGGCTTAGGAAGAGTTTTGTTGTTGCTGTTAGCAGATGCTATTATGATCTATTATTACAGCTAATAAGAATCATAATTATAGGCTGAACTAAGTCTGTTGGTTACACAATATTCCCTGACTCAGTCCAGAGCACTGAACTTGACAAAGATATGGGGTTATTTGTTGCAAATATTATAGATCAATGGAATAGTCGAGGGGAAACTAAAAGCCTTATACCCAATTCTATTTTTGGTGACCTGCTGCTGCTGCTGCTGCTACATCAGGTCAGTCGTGTCTGACTCTGTGCAACCCCACAGACGGCAGATTTTTGGTGACCTAAAATGGAATAAAAACAATAAGGAAGATTCCATTTTAGTAAGAATTAAACCATCTCTTAGTGTCCTGCTATGTAGAAGGTAAATTTACATTTACTAAGTACGTACCATGTGCTCAATGATTTATCTCCTTAATAAGTGAATATCTATCTCAATTTTCTAAGATTAGGAAGGCTAGCAGATATTATTCTTATGGTATAAAAGGAGGAACCTGGGACTTAAGAGTAGACAGATGTATGGCCAGCTGGGGGAAGATAGAAAATGGGTGAGGAAACTGGGCAGGAGGAGGCCACAGTGACTGGACCAGAGAGGCCATCCTTCCCCCTCTTTGTAGGAAAGAGGGGTAACATTGTGGGGCTGGATCCTGGACTCTGGATCATGAAGCTTGACTTACTAGTGGGTGGGATCACTGTGTGTCCCAAGTGGGATGCTCTCTTTTGCCTTTCTGGGGCCAAGATCCGAGTATCTGCTGTTTAGTTCCTATTTTCCATGTCGTTAAACTCACACACTGTAACTTGTTCTACTCTTTGGGTGATTTCCAGTGGTGGAAAAAATGTTTGCTTGGAGAGAGGGAGGCAATATTTGAACTTGAAGATAAGTGATATGCTCTTGCTGTTTGCAAAAGAGTTCTGCATGGAGGATTCCTAATTATTGAGGCAATTACATTGTTGATCAACTTCCCACTTTCTATACACACTTACACATACGCATACACACAAATATCTATACTTTGGGATTATTATGGAAAGAAGTTGTTAGTTTAAAAACCTAATACAAGTTCCTGGGAGAAGGCAATGGCAAGCCACTCCAGTACTCTTGCCTAGAAAATCCCATGGATGGAGGAGCCTGGTAGGCTGCAGTCCATGGGGTCGCTACGAGTTGGACACGACTGAACAACTTCACTTTCACTTTTCACTTTCACACAATGGAGAAGGCAATGGCAACCCACTCCAGTGTTCTTACCTGAAGAATCCCAGGGACGGGGGAGCCTGGTGGTCTGCCTTCTATGGGGTCGCACAGAGTCAGACACGACTGAAGCGACTTAGCAGCAGCAGCAGCAGCAGTTAACTTAACCTTACCTCTAACTCTTTGATCTTCTTCTCTACCAGAAATACCGTCCTCTAGTGAGGCCAAGCTATCTACTCTTCTCTTCCAACAATAATCACAACAGCAACAACATACTTGTATTTAGCAAGATGCTCTCATGTACACGCATTCAGTTTTTAAAAGCCTATTTAGAGGAAGGATTACTATTTCTTCTCAGGAAGAATATGTTAAATCCTCCTAGGAAGTTGCTGGAGAAGGAAATGGCAACCCACTCCAGTGTTCTTGCCTGGAGAATCCCAGGGACGGGGAGCCTGGTGGGCTGCCGTCTATGGGGTCGCACAGAGTTGGATACGACTGAAGTGACTTAGCAGCAGGAAGTTGCTTTAGAAATACATTAATTGGAATTCTTTTGGTTGCGAGAGGCAGGAGTTCAGCTTGTGCTAACTTTGGTAAAATGGAGGATTTACTGGAAGGATCCCTCACATCCAAAGAAAAGTATGGACACATAAACCACAAAGAAGAAATATATAAATTTAAGTTTCAGAATCAGCACAACTTGACTTCACTGCCACCTGGACTCTCTCTATATACTTCTTGTTTCTGCTTTTTGCTATGTATTTATCTTCTGTCATTGCAGAACGCCTACTTCAATATTGTAAAAACATAGGTGCTGACAGCTTTCTCGTTTTATATCTTGCAATTCACATCACAAAAGAAAGACAAACTGTCCTTTCTTAATGCAATTTGAATATAAATTCCCAGAGGACTCTGGTTAGCCCAGCTTGGATCAGGTACTCATCTCTATTACCAATCAATATGGCCAATAGTGGAAAGGTTGAATAAAGCTTTCAAGAGTATAACAGGTTCTGTGCAGACATACAGTTTGAACAGAGGAAGAAAAAACCCTACCAGAAGGGGAGGGTTGCTAGTCAGATAAAGCAATAGGTATCTGTTCCAAGGAAAGGAAGATGATTTACTTCCAATATCCATAATAAGTGACAGATAAGAAACTCAGATTTAAGGGTTTTCTTCCAAAGTAAATACATTCTTTTCTACTTTATACTCAGTATTCCCAAAGTGTCACCCACAAACAAACCAGGCAAATCTCTCAAATTCATCTCACATTTGGTAAACTTACACTGGACCCTTGTCATCACTCCTTGCCGTCCCCCATAACTCTAAACTCTTCTCTGACTCTCACTTATTCTTGGTCTTCATATTTTCTAAGATGTCACGCAAGCAGAATCAATCTATTAGGGGTCTTCCTCTCCTCCAATGGGGCTTCCCAGGTGGCTCAGTGGTAAAAAAGCAGGTTGTGATTCAGGAGACCACTTACAATACAGGAGATGCAGGTTTGATTCCGGGGTCTGGAAGATCCCCTGGAGAAGGAAATGGCAACCCACTCGAGTATTCTTACCTGGGAAATTCCATGGACAGAGGAAGCTGGTGGGCTACAGTCCATGGGGTCTCAAGAATCAGACACAACTGAGAGACTAAACCCCCACCACCATCTATCCTCCAGTATTCAACAGCAAGCATATTTTACCCTGAACACTGTTTGATTTTTTGACATTAATTCAGGTTCTCTAGTTTTATGTTTTATGGATGCACATTTCTCCCCCTTTTTCTTTCTCTAAGTACATGACAAACTTCTTGAAGTCAGGGAACATATCTTAAGTTCCCGTGTGCGTGTGTTAAGTTGCTTCAGTTGTGTCCGACTCTTTGTGACCCTGTGGACTGCAGCCTGCCAGGCTCCTCTGTTCATGGAATTCTCCAGGCAAGAATACTGGAGTGGGTTGCCATGCCCTCCTCCAGGGGATCTTCCTGATCCAGGAATCGAACCCATATCACTTTACATCTCCTGCATTGGCAGGCAGGTTGTTTACCACTAGCGCTACCTGGGAAGCCCTAAACGCCCATATTCATAACGGAATTTTTAGCATGAGTGTGGTATAAGATTTACAGAGTTAACAAAATTTAATTTAGCGTATATTCACTTACTAGAAGCAAATGATTGATCTAAGCACCCAATTGCTTGTTTTTTACATAGTCTTTATCAATAGCTATGATCAATTATGATCTCCTTATCTCTACATAGTTCTCTCCTGACTCTGTTCTGTATCCCCTCCTTGCACACTCTGACCTAGTCACACTAAATTGCTTATTTAGTGTTCCTGACGGTACAGTGCTTTTGGAAGCTTTCAAGTAAAGGACATGCATTTTCCTCCCTCTGAATTGTTTTTCATTTTATCTTAATATTAACATTATCAACCCCCCAAAATCAGATCAGGGGTTTTTCCCCTAGAAAATCTTCACCGACCACCACTTCAGTACATAATACACTCCGATTATGCTACACACACACATGCATATATCCTCTCCTGCCCTTTTCTTATTACTATTTGGGAAATGGTGGCTATAGAAACAGGGGTTCATTTTCTCCGTATGTGTTAAAAATTGGGCAAGGAAATAGCAGCCAGCTGCAGATCCGCCCAGAATGCTCTCAGCTACCATCTCATAATTGAAAAGTGTCACTCTGAGGGGAAATGGCCACTCATGGAAGTGTAGTAGCAGACTGGCGTTTGTCAAACTGTATCTGCTATTTTTCAGACTAGTTCCTGCTGAACTTTTCCCCTTCCTTCTGACTGCTTCTCTGCTGTTTACCAGCACCATGGGGAATCTGTGTGGCTACTTTGTTATTGAAATACATGGGCTGAGCTTTCTTCCTTTTTGTTTCTATTTTATAGGGGGAGAAAAAAGTAATCATGGAGTGGACACCAAAGGATTTGATCCAATCAAAATATTCCCAAGACAGCAATAATTTGTTTTAAAGCACAGAGCCATATGTATTTTCTTTTTTAATAACAAACTGTAATATAGATATTTTCCTGATTTTTTTTTAAATAGTCCTGGCGATAGAGGTTATTATAACTAATCTCGTCGAAATGGGTGAGGGAGACTGGGACAATCAAGTCAACAGGAAGCCCTGTGCTTTGTGATTTTAGTATTTGAAAGCCCAGGTGTTCTACATACATCTTCCCACAGACTTTTCAATTCGGAAAGACCGCTGTCTGATTTTCTTGAAATCAATTTTGACTTTGCCTTTCTCACATCTTACCCTGAAATGTAATATTGGTTTCCTGTGTACTCCTAACTGAAGCCAGCAGACCCAGATTCAAGTTCTGCTCTTTTCCTTCCTAGGTGGATGACTCTAAGTAAATACCTTAATATTTCTGATTTCTCATTTTCTCATTCCTAAAATGATACCTAGCTCACAAGGAAGTCAACATTATTTATTATAAGGTGATTGCTCACATTATCAGATGAAATGATAAATATTAAAATGTTTAGGAAGACCAAGTATTACACAAAGATGTTTTTGCTCATTGTTGACCACCTTTTTCATTTAACTGTGCACACTGCTTACTCTAAGTCATATGTTCATTCAGGACTAGGGAGAGGACCTCCAGCCCAAGGCTTATCCTTCTCTCAACCCCCAAACTTCGCATACTGTTCCTCATTGTTAATACACAAGAGATATCTGGCTTTAGTCGAAATGATTGTCTTGCCAAAGACTGCAAATCTTATGAATCCTGTTCCCTCTAATATTTATTCACACAACTGTGCCTCCTGCTGTGTCCTCTTCATGTTATTTTAAATCATATTGCACATCTAGGTCAACCCCACCCATAGTTATCATCTCTTCCTTTCACTCACAGTCCCTCCTGGTTTTCCTCCCGCCACAGCTCCAACGTAACCCTTTCCCAAGCATTTGTAATGCATACTGGTGGACTTAGCGGTCTTGTTCTTATTCTTACCTATCCTTTCATATGTCCATGCCTTACTTTTTCAACCAAACAGAACTTTGTGAGCTGGTCATCATTAGTCATTTAATTTCCTGTACATTATAGAAGCCAGGCAATGATGATGATGATGAAAGTGACAAAGATGATGACGACGATGATGGTAGTGGTGGTGGTGACAGTGGTGATGCTGTTGCCGCTGGTGATTATGATGATGATTACAAAGTCTTCCAGTCCTAGGTCATGAGTTGTAACGGGCCAATATAAATCAGAGAAGTCCGGATTATAGTCACAGAGAGGATAGATGGAAAATTGTGCAGTTAATGGAGAAAGAGGGAGTGTGTAGAGAACTTGGTGCATTTACATTTGGAGTGTGGTGTACTTCAATGGTCTCTGAAAGGATGTCTAAATTGATGCATCAGAGACTGGCAGAGGAGACAAGTGAGAAGGACCAGGTTGAAGAGGGACTGGATACATTAACCTGATTATTGAAGCAGATCCCATCAACAAATCTGGAACAAGAAGCTTTGTAGCCCAAGACAGCATCTCTTAGCTTCAGTGTGATAAATATGGTTTCAGAAAATAAACAGGACTATGTCGAATTCTCATTTTGCCTCTTACAAATCATGTGACCTTAGTTACTTAGATGTTTCTTCTGTTAATGAGCTAATATGTCTCAGAACTGCCCTACAGATTAGAAGTCTGAATGATTGTAAAGTACTTCACAAGGTACTTCAGTTCAGTTCCGTTCCGTTCAGTCGCTCAGTCGCTCTTTGCAACCCCATGAATCGCAGCACGCCAGGCCTCCCTGTCCATCACCAACTCCCGGAGGTCACTTGGACTCATGTCCATCGAGTCAATGATACCATTCAGCCATCTCATCCTCTGTCCTCCCCTTCTCCTCCTGCCCCCAATCCCTCCCAGTATCAGAGTCTTTTCCAATGAGTCAAATCTTTGCATGAGGTGGCCAAAGTACTGGAGTTTCAGCTTCAGCATCATTGCTTCCAAAGAAATCCCAGGGCTGATTGGCACACTGTAAATTTTAAATTCTTGTTGTTGTTCAGTTGCTCAGTTGTGTCCAATTCTTTGCGACCCATGGACTGCAGCATGTCAGGCTTCCCTGTCCTTCACCATTTCCTGGTATTTGCTCAAACTCATATCCACTGAGTTGGTGATGTCATCCAACCATCTCATCCTCTGTCTTCCCCTTCTCCTCCTGCCTTCAGTCTTTCCCAGCATTAGAGTCTTTTCCAATGAGATGGCTCTTTGCATCAGGGGTCCAAAGTATTGGAACTTCAGCTTGACCATCAGTCCTTCCAATGAATATTCAGGGTTGATTAAATTCTCGTAGAAAAATATAATAAGAATAATTCAGTGGATAAGGTAGCATAAAGAGGTCTTGAAGTGGGTGCTCTGGAGAGACAAGAGGTAGGATCTCTATTTTAGAGGAATCAATTGACCTATAAAAGGATGCTCAGCAGCTGGGAGGCAGAAATCTTAACCCTCTACTAGTGGGTAGCAGAATGTTGGGATAATAACTGAATAGGCTGAGGCAGAAAACAGCAATTTAGAGCATCATTGAATTAGAATGCCAGATAGGGAGACTGAGGCAGAACATTCCATACATACAAATGGAACTAAGACAGCAGGGGAAAATCAGAAAAAAATATTGTGCACACAGGTTTGGGGAGGGTGTCCTAAGTGCCAGATATCAGGTGGATGTTTAAGGCTGCTGGATTCAGTTCCCAGTACTCACTATAGCGGACCTGGGGCTAGTAAGCCATCTGCCTTAGTCAGGCTGGCTCAAGAACCAGGAAGGCCAAATTTACAAATGAAAGGCAGCTGTGATTCCAACTGCAGTGCCCCAGAAAAGACCGGTGTGTCTAGCCAAATGAGGAGAATCATCCAGCTGTGTAGTGGAAACAGTAAGGCAAGTCTGTGCCCTGAGTTACAGCCCAGATATAAAGGTCCTGGAAGAAGGGAATGCAAAAGTCTACCATGGAAGATGAACATGAGGGTATTACACTCAGACTTACTAAGCAGGTCTTAGTGTTGTGCGTGGACTCATGGTACTTAAGAGCTGTGTGAACTTGAGAAAGCAGCTTTGGCCTCCTAGCCCCACTTTGTTTTTGATAACTGCCGCGTATTGTGTGTGTGTGTGTGTGTGTGTGTGTGTGTGTGTGTCTTAGTTGCTCAGTCGTGTCTGATTCTTTGCGACCCTATGGACAGATGACCAAATGCCAAGCTCTGCTAAGCACCTTATGTGCACTATTTTATTTCAACCCTGTAATGATATATGAAAGAGAAAACTTTTATTTTTGTCAATCCTCAGGTGAAGCCAGTGAGGGTTAGAGAAGGTGTATCCCTGAAAGAAGGCTGTACAACTTGGAAGGCTGGAACCTGGTTTTCAATCTGGGACTGGTTGACTCTAGATCTTGAGATCTTAGTTACCATACTTTAAGGCAGAATCAACTTTGTATTACTTCTTTTTCCTGCATGTAAAGTGTCTATTGACATCTCACATAGAGTTGGTTGTCAGGTTGTTTTTGCTGCATGAGCTTAAAGAAATTACATATTTGGGTTGAGAATCAAGGTTAGAATTGCAGACACCAGTGTTGTCAGGTTTGTATACGTGTTTAAACTATGAGTACTTTCTGTAGGTTGCTATTCTTTTTTCTCTATACCAGGGTTTCAACAGCAATGATATTGACATATAAATTCTTTATTGTAGGAAGACTGTCCTGTGCATTGTAGGACTTTAGTAGCATTACTGACTTCCACCTTCTAGATGACAGTGATACTCACCCCTGCCTCTGGTGGTGACTATAAACAAATGTCTCCCAACATTGTCAAATGTCATCCAGAGGCACCAAGTCACCCAAGCTGAGAATACCTGTTCCTAATACATAGCTCTCCGTTTAGTGTCAGAATGGAAGGCAGTCTGAGCAGGTTTCTGTTAAGGGAAGAGCTGGCACTATAGGGTGAATGGTTTGTCATCACAGTGTAAACAGAGTGCCAGATCCTCTGAGAACTCTGAACCGCTCTAGCATTAATAGTGTTGGGAGTGGTATGGAACCTGGGTAGCCTCAGATGAGTTCAAAAACCAGCTTCACCATCTTCCAACTCTGAAAACCTGGACATGTTTCCTAGTCTCTCAGAGCTTCAGTTTTCTCACCTGCATGATAAGGATAACAACAGGATTTATCTCAAGAAGTAGAGGAGCCTGGTGAGCTGCAGCCCATGGGGTCGCAAGTCACTGAGGGACTAAGGACAGCACAGCACAGTCTATAAACTGGAGACATTGATGGGATTGATCTCATAGACAGATTTATTTTTACTGATTTTATATTATACTGGAGTGCACTTGAGTCACCATGTTGTGTTGTTTTGTTTATTTATTCACTCATTTGGCTGTGCAGGGTCTTACTTGAATCATGTGGGATCTTCGACTTTCATTACGGCACGTGGGACCTTCAGTTGCAGCAAAAGCAAGCTCTTGGTTGCTGCGTGAGGGATCTAGTTTCCTGACCAGGGATTGAACCCAGGCCCCCTGCAATGCAAGCATGGAGTCTTAGCCACTGGACCACCGGGGAAGTCCCTTCACTAATGTCACCTTAGGAAAGCACAGTGTTAAAAAATAATAGTCATAATTATAAAATAAATTGTTAAAATTTAACAATTTATTACAATTATAAAAATATAATTTATATATTTAACAAGTTATTAAAATATGTATTTTAAAATTATAAAAATAATAGGCTAAACAATGCCTGACTTTATTATACAATCTGTTGTGGTTTTTTTCCTGCCAATGCAGCTGGAGATATAACTTGACAGTAAGCTCTTTTTTTAAAAAAATAAATTATTTAGAAGAATCAGATCAGATCAGATCAGTTGCTCAGTCGTGTCCGACTCTTTGCGACCCCATGAACTGCAGCACGCCAGGCCTCCCTGTTCATCACCAACTCCTGGAGGTCACCCAGACTCATATCCACCAAGTCAGTGATGCCATCCAGCCATCTCATCCTCTGTCGTCCCCTTCTCCTCCTGCCCCCAATCCCTCCCAGCATCAGAGTCTTCTCCAATGAGTCAACTCTTCGCATGAGGCCATCCCTTCATTCTTTCTGGAGTTATTTCTCCACTGATCTCCAGTAGCATATTGGGCCCCTACTGACCTGGGGAGTTTCTCTTTCAGTATCCTATCATTTTGCCTTTTCATACTGTTCATGGGGTTCTCAAGGCAAGAATACTGAAGTGGTTTGCCATTCCCTTCTCCAGCGGACCACACCCTGTCAAATCTCTCCACCATGACCCGCCCATCCTGGGTTGCCCCACAGGCATGGCTTAATTTCATTGAGTTAGACAAGGCTGTGGTCCTGGTGTGATTAGATTGACTAGTTTTCTGTGAGTATGGTTTCAGTGTATTTGCCCTCTGATGCCCTCTTGCAAGACCTACCGTCTTACTTGGGTTTCTAGAAGAATATTTATTTATAATTTATTTATTTTTAATTGGAGGGACAGTAAGATCTTTTGAATGGGGCCTTGTCTAAATTGTTTACTGCTGAGTCTCCAATACCTGGGGCAGTGCTTGGAACAAAATAGGTGCTCAGTAAACATTTGATGAACTAATAAATGTATAGAATAATGAAGAAGAATTTAATGCAAAATTCTAAAAAGACCCAATGCTGTCAGTGTCATTAAGCCTTCATTATTTCAAGAGCAGTGACTGTCATTGAGTGGAATGGGAGGAAAAATAATGCATACTTCAAGAAGTAAGAAAAAGCGGGATCTATATACCAGTTAGCTTTCTAAACTAGTTGAAAGGTAATTTGAATTTGAACGTTGATTTATCTAGCCTTCCTCTTACCTGAACACGAGGCAGATCTTCGTTAAAGTGCTCAGATCCAGGGACAGGGGAATGATGAGCTGCTTGGTGAAATGTCACTCCATGAAACAGAGCAGTGCTAGTCCCGTGAAGAATGCCTTTCTCCCCTGGGCAGGATCGGCTCAGCTGTATTGACCTAAAGAGGGGAACAAACAAAGGGATGGCAGGGGAGGAGGGGTGGGTGCACAGCCAGGAAAAGAAACACTTCCTTGAGGATCTGAGCAGAGTTTGTAGGGAAGATCACCTCTGACCTGGGCTTTCGCCAGTGTTGAGACAGGGATCCACACAAACAGGAGAGACAGTCTGGTAACTGCGTTCATACATTTCCAACACATGAAGAATATAAATCATACTTCTGAAATCCCACTTCCTAGGTATACGGTATTATTTTTATGTTACTTTATATTTAACCTCTTTAAACTCTAGTTTACTTATCTAACAGATGGGGGAAATAATACAATATCCTTCATAAAATCATTGTAAGCATTACATGAGATAAATGCATAAAATCATTTGGCATGGTTCCTGGCACACAGTAAGTACAAAACACGAGCGGCTGTTATTATTGATGTTATTATTATACTTAAGTTTGCATCCCAGGGGACAAAGCAGCATAAACTAGGGGTTTAAAGAGGCTATAAATACAGAAGTTAGAAGCCGGCTCTGTTTTTGAGAAAATGTAAAGGGAGATTTGGCTGGAAAAGTAGGTATGAATCAGCTTGATGAAGATGGGGAATGTGATTCTTAAGATTTGGGGCTTTAAGGACAAGAGTGAGAAAATAAGACATATATTTTATTTTCTGTCAGTCAGGAGGCTTGTTTAGGCATGAAGTGGCCTTTCAATCCACATAAACCAATTGCTCATACAGGTGACCTGGTCCAAATTCTCTGTCTGAGGAGGAAATGTTGCTTATGGCAGGATTTATTCCCTAGCCAATCTTCTCCATTTTCCTGCCAAAATGAGGACCTCTCTCATTGTGTGATGGAGAGAGAACGCCACGCCACGTGTAATTAGAGGGAGTGAGCGGAGAGGAAGGAGAGGCGGGAGAGCGCACCGCGGTGCTGGCGGGTCTCCCAGGAACAGGAGGTGATGCGCTGTGACAGATGCCTTTGTTATGCTGTTTGTTCAACACTGAAGGGCTACACTTCCCAACATTTTCAAATCTGCCCCTGCCTTCCTTGGGCATTTGACAGCAGGGAATGAAAGCTATCTTCTTTGGGCTGGGGATGAGGAGTTGGGGGATGGGCAGGTATAGGGCAAGGAGGAGCTGTAGATAGGGATGTGGTGAGATTCGGGGTTCAGAGTCATTTTCACCTAAGGGGGTACCACGCTCACGCAATTACAGCCTGCACTGGGGGCTGAGAGCCATCCTTGTGTAAGAGGTGTATTCATTGTGTCCAATTAAATTCAAATCAGATGGATATTTGAACACCAGCAATGTGCCCAACTCTGCTAGGCTCTGGGGACAGAAATAGGATAAAACACTATCCCTACTCTCAAGGGATTCACACTCCAGGGGAGGCAGTTAGACAAACATATACCACACACACACACACACACACACACACACACACACACACACACACACACATAATACCCAACCCAGAAAGTAAGGTGCAAAGGGATTTTAAAAGAGCCAGGATTTATTGAAGTTTAAAGAAAAGGAGTATAGCAGCATAGTTATGACAGGCCACCTTCTCTCCTAATAATCTAACTACAATAGAAGTAAATTATTAAAATTTGACTAAAATATCTTAGCCACTTGAACACTAAGTTAAATTTGTATAATCTTTGGATCAAAGAGGAAATCAAAAGGCAGACCACAGACCGTGTAGAAAGTCATACAAAGCATAGCAGGCAAAGTTCAAGTCACAGATGCCTTCGCAATGAAAGAAGACAGTAAAAAAAAAAAGGACGGTTCTTATCTAGAGGAATTAAGGAGGAAAAAAAGGAAGTAAAGCTAAGGTCACAGAAACTTCATATAGCAAATTAGTAAAGATAAAACCTGATATTAATGAAATAGAGTGCAAAATTATTTTTTTAAAAGATATATCAGCATGTAAATTGGTTCACTGAAAAGACAATTAGAAGCCTTCTTGTTAGCCTAATTAAGAATAAACTGAGGGATCAAATTATATTCAAAAAATTAAAATAGTAAAGTGGTAACACAAATACAAATTTTGTAAGCCTGGATCAAAAGGATTATTTCCTGTGAATCTGTAAATCATTATAATTGACCTCAGAGAAATAGAAAATATGAATAAACCAAGTCTAGTAAAAGTGATAAGACATATGATTAAGTAGATATCACTAAAATAGACACCAGAAAAAATGAGTACCCTTAAAATTTTTTCAGTACTCCTTAAAATATGCTACTCCCTAGAAAATATATTATCTCAACTTTATTTTATGAAGCCACTAGGGCTTTAAAGCCAAAGCTAGATTTAATGCTAATTAGGCAACTGTGGGCTAATGCACACATGCGTGCGTGCGCGCACACACACACACATCAAGCAAGGAAGCCAAAAAGAGAATAACAGATTCATCTCTAGAAATGCACAGGTGGTTCAAACTGTTGATTCATCTGTCAAGCCAACAAACAAAAGGGTAAAACTCACATGATTGTATCAATATATTCTCAAAAGGGATTAGATAAAAATTAGAAACCTTATTAAATGAAGTTAGCATAAACTTAGACTTTGCAAAGAATAGAACCAGAGCCCTATAGGCCCTGCAGTCCAAAAGGGTAAAATACAAAATCGTTTATCTTAAAGCAATCCAAGATTTTGGATACTTACTATGAGTTAATGCCTTATAATTTCTTATTTGAGTTACACAACCCGTATTGAGGGACTTCCTGGTGGTCCAGTGGCTAAGATTCTGTTCTCCCTAACTAGAGGGCCAGTGTTTAATCCCTGGTCAGGGAACTAGATCCCACAAGCCATAACTAAGACCCAGTGCAGATAAATAAATAAATACACATATTGAATATATGCTCCAATTTTTTTTAATGTATCATTTGAGGCTTAGAGAGATGAAGTAGTTGCTCAAAGATATCAAGCCAGAAATCAGTAGAGCCAGACTTGAACCCATTTTGGTGTGACATTTTTACATAAGTTGCTATTAAGATTAGATAATGCTCAAAAAGTGTTTAACACATCAGTTCAGTTCAGTTGCTCAGTCATGTCCAACGCTTTGCAACTCCATGTTTCGCAGCACGCAGGCCTCCCTGTCCATCACCAACTCCCGGAGTTTACCTAAACTCATGTCCATTGAGTCAGTGATGCTATCCAGCCATCTCATCCTCTGTCATCCCCTTCTCTTCCTGCCCACAATCCCTCCCAGCATCAGGGTCTTTTCAAATGATTCAGCCCTTCACATCAAGTGGCCAAAGTATTGGAGTTTCAGCTTCAACATCAGTCCTTCGAGTGAACACCCAGGACTGATCTCCTTTAGGATGGACTGATTGGATCTCCTTGCAGTCCAAGGAACTCTCAAGAGTCTTCTCCAACACCACAGTTCAAAAGCATCAATTCTTCAGTGCTCAGCTTTCTTTATAGTCCAACTCTCACATCCGTACATAACCACTGGAAAAACCATAGCCTTGACTAGACGGACCTTTATTGACAAAGTTCTCTGCTTTTTAATATGCTGTCTAGGAACACTTAATCTACTCTAAAATATGGTTTAATAAATATTTAACCATGATAATATGTATGCTGCTGCTGCTGCTAAGTCGCTTCACTCATGTCCGACCCTGTGGGACTCCATAGATGGCAGCCCACTAGGCTCCCCTGTCCCTGGGATTCTCCAGGCAAGAACACTGGAGTGGGTTGCCATTTCCTTCTCCAATGCATGAAATAATAAATAATATGTATACAAATAATAAATATAATAATATGTATACATATAATAAATATGTAATCATGTGGTCATGTATGGATATGAGAGTTGGACTGTGAAGAAGGCTGATGGTCAAAGAATTGATGCTTTTGAACTGTGGTGTTGGAGAAGACTCTTGAGAGTCCCTTGGACTGCAAGGAGATCCAACCAGTCCATTCTGAAGGAGATCAGCCCTGGGATTTCTTTGGAAGGAATGATGCTAAAGCTGAAACTCCAGTACTTTGGCCACCTCATGTGAAGAGTTGACTCATTGGAAAAGACTCTGATGCTGGGAGGGATTGGGGGCAGGAGGAGAAGGGGACAACAGAGGATAAGATGGCTGGATGGCATCACTGACGCAATGGACGTGAGTCTGAGTGAACTCCCGGAGTTGGTGATGGACAGGGAGGCCTGGCATGCTGCGGTTCATGGGGTCGCAAAGAGTCGGACACGACTGAGCGACTGAACTGAACTGAATCGTGATGGCAATGACAAAGCCACTCAGTCTTCAAAATGATTTTTCCAGGTAGGCATATTAACCTCAGGTTTGCAGACAAGGGAAAAAAAAAAAAAAAAAAAGAGGAGATTCAGGGAGGTTAAGCCTCCTGCTCAGTTCACACAGCTTCATAGACAGAGTCAACCCTAGCAGACCTGGGTTCACTATAATGATATTGTGGCCTTGGACAATCCATCTAACCTCTCTGTGCCTTGACTGAATAATCAGAATTTGTGAGAGCTATAATCTCTACTCTCAGTAGTCATGGGGAACGTGTAAGAAAGGTGAAAGAACTTTGAAATAAGAACATCTGTGTCTTTGTGCGAATCTTGTTTTTTTTTCCTTCTTTGTAAAATAAGGGTAATATTGATATCCCTTTGGAGAAGGGAACGGCAACCCATTCCAGTAGTCTTGCCTGGAGAATCCGATGGACAGAGGAGCCTGATGGGCTACAGTTGCAAAGAGTTGGGCGTGACTGAAGTAACTTAGCACGCACCTCTGATATTCCTTAGTTCAACATTTACTGAAACTCCATTTTTGTGTCTTCCTAGGGATACTGTATGGATTAAATACACAAGTTCATAGAAAGCACTTAGCTTAGTGTCTGGCCCATGACAGGTATTTTACACGTGATCATCCCTGTTGATGATGATGATGATCTAATCCATTACCAGAAAGAAATTCTTGAAAGTCAGAGAGCTAAAGAGGGTTTCCTTAGAAGGTGTTAAAGAATTAAGGCTTTCTGTCACTTCCCAAATCCTGACAGGGAGACCATATGGGAATGCAGGGTGGTAGTAAGAAGCATTGTTATTGTTCAGTCGTGAAGTTGTGTCTGACTCTTCACAACTTCATGGACTGCAGCACGCCAAGCTTCCTTGTCCCTCACCATCTCCTAGTCTGCCCAAGTTCATGTCCATTGAACTGGTGATGCTATTCAACCATCTCATCCTTTGTCGTCCTCTTCTTCTGCCTTCAATCTTCCCCAGTATCAGGGTCTTTTCCAATAAATCCAGTCTTTGTATCAGGTGGCCAAAGGATTGGAGTTTCAGCTCTAACATCAGTCCTTCCAATGAATGTTCAGGGTAGATTTCCTTTAAGACTGATTGGCTTGTCATGTTAATGTTTGGCAGAAACCAACACAATTCTATAAAGCAATTATCCTCAATTAAAAAAATAAATAACTATAATTAAAAAAAGAGAGAGACTGACCAGTGGTTTGGGCTCCTTGCTGTCCAAGGGACTCTCAAAATTCTTCTCCAGCACCACAGTTTGAAAGCATCAATCCTTCAGCACTCTGCGTTCTTAACGGTCCAGCTCTCACATCTGTACGTGACTACAGGAAAGACGATCGGCTTGACTGTATGAACCTTTGTTGGCAAAAGTGACGTCTTTGCTCTTTAATACACTGTCTAGATTGGTAATAGCTTTCCTACCAAGAAGCAATCTTGTAATTTCATGGTTGCAGCAGTCACCATCCACAGTGATTGTAGAGCCAAGGAAGAGGGAATATGTCAGTGCTTCTACATTTTCCCCTTCTGTCTGCCATGAAGTGATGGGACTGGATGCCATGATCTTAGTTTTTTGTTGTTGTTTGTTTGTTTAATACTGAGTTTTAAGCTAGCTTTTTCATTCTCTTCTTTCACCCTCATCAAGAGGCTCTTTAGTTCCTCTTATCTTTCTGACATTAAAGTGGTATCATTTGCATATCTGAGGTTGTTGATATTTCACCTGGCAATCTTAATTCCAGCTTGTAACTCATCTAGCTTGGCATTTTGCATGATGTGCTCAGCATATAATTTAAATAAACAGGGTGAATAGCACAGGTTCAAGTATTAACAGAGCAGGTAAACTGTGGAGTTTGAAGACTTCTGATTGAAAGGTGCCATTGTACTGTGATATTTAGACTTTCCTTAATATTGAACATAATGAAAGTGAGAGTCACTTCCTTTTTTTCTTATTATCACTAAGTATAGAGTAGAACTATAAGGTGTCACGGAGAAGACAATGGCACCCCACTCCAGTACTCCTGCCTGGAAAATCCCATGAACGGAGGAGCCTGGTAGGCTGCAGTCCATGGGGTCGCTGAGGGTCGGACATGACTGAGCGACTTCACTTTCACTTTTCACTTTCCTGCATTGGAGAAGGAAATGGCAACCCACTCCAGTGTTCTTGCTTGGAGAATCCCAGGGACGGGGGAGCCTGGTGGGCTGCCGTCTATGGGGTCACACAGAGTCAGACATGACTGAAGTGACTTAGCAGCAGCAGCAGCATAAGATGTCACAAGAGCAAACAGATAGGAAAATCACAGGCCTCCCTTTTTATATCATATCTAAGCTTCCCAAGTGGTGCTAGTGGTAAAGAACCTGTCTGCCAATGCGGGTTAGAGTTAAGAGAAGTGGATTCCAAACCCTGGATCTGGAAGATCCCCTGGAGGAGGCCATGGCAACACACTCCAGTATTCTTATCTGGAGAATCCTATGGAAAGAGGAGCCTGGCAGTCTACAATCCACAGGGTTGCAAAGAGTCAGATATGACTGAAGCGACTTAACACATAGCACTGAGGTTTTATCATCCGAGACCCATGCATTCTGTCCAGCTCAATTTTTAATTTATCTTTCTTATATATGTTGCTATATAAGATATTTAGTGTATATAAGATATATATAGATAGATGTTATATATATAGCATACTATATATGTTACTATATACTATACCACATACTATATCCCCACATATACCCTCAATTTTCTTCCCTCATGGTTTTCGTTATCCTGTATTGAATTCTCAAAAGACAAAAAAAATATCGTGAATGTTGAAACTTGAATGCCATCTTCCCTGTATTCAATTCCCTTATGAAATGATGTTATGTTCCCTCATGGATATATTAATTTATTCAGCCCACAGTCACCAAGCCTCTAAAAATTTTTTTTATTCTTTTCTTTGGAAGATGAATATACTGGACATGTGTATTTCTTGAAATAAAATATCCCTACAAAAATATTGCAGGTTGGAAAATTGCTTTAAAGGCCAATTGTATTAAGTCAGAATCAGGAGGCCTCAATGTTGAAGGGGGCATTTAACAGGAACGGCTTCCTGATGTCTCTGTGGAAATATCCTTCAGTAAGACTTCACCAAGGAAAGTGTGGGAGGGAGGAGTAGAAAGGAAAAGTGCTTCACTAAATTGGCCTATTTTTTATTAACCCCTTTTCTTTGAGATTGCATATAAATTTCCAACCTTAAATTTGTTTCGTCTCTTCAGTTGAACAGGAAGCCCATTAAATGATTAAGTCTTATTTTCCTTTGTATTTTTGAAAACACTGAGCAAAATCTTTGTTGCAGTAAGCTGAATACCAATAAAAGTAGAGGTCAAGAACCTTGTGAAATAGGAGGATAACAGATATGCTAAATGTTGAATATATGTTTAATTTTTACTCATATTTCATTGACAACTATTCCAGGCTCATAAGGTTTTCAAAAGAATTCTTGGTTGGCAATTCTCCACCCTATCTGTGCCACCTCATATTTGGTCTGGGATTCTGACAAAAGTAGTGAAATACGTCTGGATCATGCCCTCTCTGTTCCAAGTATACCTTCTCATCCTTCACCTATCAAATTCCTTCTTCTTTAAGATCCTGTTCCTATGCAGAAGCCTCAGTGAAGACTTTATTGAATCGGTTCAGTGTGAAGACAGAGTTCTCTCTTAGAAACTCCTTTGCAGCTCTGCAGCATCCCTTGCCTTGTGCTTCCTGGATACAAATTGGTTAGCATAGCTCCTGACCCATTGTAGAGAACTGACACATTATAGCTATTATCATTATTAAAGGGTGTTCCCTGCCCTGGAAGATGTATGTCCCATCAGGAGAAATAGCAAGGACACAGGTGCAACATAATATAGTTCCATCCACTTCTCTGTGTCTCACAGCCTAACACATCAGGTTTGGATACATAGCAGCTGCTCAAATAAGAATGAATGAAATCCATAAATAAATCTATGAAATCACCAACATATGGGTTGTATGTGTCTAGCCCATTGGAGATCTCAGCCTAGCAAGCATCCACCTTATATGCCAAGGGGTGGAGTTATTTATTGTTTGCATAGGATAGGTCTTTGACAAAGGAACAAAAGCCTGAGCTGGCTTCATTAAGAAGGATGGATATAAAGCAACAACACGTCTGTGCTGAGCCATTGAAAGTGAAATGGGATAATTGCCGTGGTTACAATGAGACTGATCAAGCTGAGAGAAACAAGTTTCAAATTGTTCCAATCAGTCCTAATCCAGCAGAGTTATTAACAGTGCTCTACCCTGGTGTGACTGCATCTGCTAACTTGAGATAATGATTTATATCACAGTTTATGAAAGTTCCAATTTGCCCTAATTCAATAAGTGAAACCCAGCAAGGCAGGCAGGAGACATACACAGCAATGTGACAAGAACCCCCATTTCCTTCCCCTCTCCCCCACCACCCTCAAATCGTGATGGCTAAATGTGCATCTGTTTACTTAATATATTCCTTTGTGGACCTAAGCCTAGGCAGGAAGAGAGGATGGAATAGATATTCTCAATCACACCCTGTGTCTGAAAAGAATGATTTGAACAAAATCCTCAAGGTGCAATTCTACAACTGCAAATTTCTCGGAGACCTGTGCGTCTAGGAGTTCTTAATCTGGAAGATGTAGACCCCTGGGTGAGAAAGCAGTGATCTTATGAGAGGATCAGAAGTGTATTTATGTACATGGATTACGTATGTGCAATCTCCTCTCCTGGGGAGAGTCCACAGCTCTCGTTAGATCTCAAGTTGTTCTTGTGACTTCACAAAGTTATAAACCGTTGTCAGGTCTCCTGGAAACGTGGGAAAGCATAAAGTGAGACATTAAGATAATTTCACCTAATCACTCCCACTGAGAAAGAACTGGGAATAGATTACAGGGATCCCCAATCCAGCCAGAAAGTGATTTGCACATTTTAGCCCAGGACAAAACATGACTTCAGCCAAATGTAATTTCTGGACACCATTTTTCCCTCAACCAAGCCTTCCTGTCTATGGCAATGCTACCAACATTCAGGCAACCATTCATCTCCTTCTTATTCAAATGTGCCCTCTGGGAAAGGTCTATTGATAGGCATAGCAACAACATGATACCAAGGAAAGAGCTGGAAACTAGCTCCAGTTGCTGGCAGGCTCAATCAAGCACAGAGTGATGCAAAGTACATATTGATTGAATGAATGAATGAGCTGAAAGTGATGAAACTTTGTCAGTGTACTTCATTACCATTCGTTCTGACTATCTGAAAAATAAACGTTGGTCTTTATAATGTTGCAGATTTCTTTGCTTCAGTATTAGATGATCATGACAGTGATTTACTTGACACTTCATTTCCTAATGTTAATAGAAAGATAAACCACTTTTAAAGGGATTATTTGAGGGTCCTCTAAGCAGGTCAGAGTCTAGCCTCTGAAGAAACAAAGGTAAATTAACAATGGATCCTTCCTTAGAGAACCTCACTGACTATGAAAAGGACCAAGATGTAGGTAAATGGGAATCATGGATGGAGTGAAATGTTTTGAGGGTATAGGAAAGACGATGTGAGGAAATCTGAGAGCAGCGGTGGAGTTTGGAAAAGCATGAACTCAGTTATGAGAGTTAATCACTATGAATTTGCCAGACAGAGAAATAGCAAGGATAACCCATAAAATGAAAAGGGCTCAAGCAAAGGCGTGACACTGGAAGTATATGATATATTTCTAGAATGGTGAATATTGTACTATCAGCCAAGGGTGCTGCCTGGCATTTAATGAGAACTCAATAAATATTTACTGAACTAATGAGGAAATAAATGGTTAAATAATTATAATCATAAACAGTGATAGCCAACATTTATTGAATTACTCAGTGTCAGACTCAATACAAACATTTTTCATATGGTATATCAGTGTTTCTCACAACAGGCATATGAGATAATCATTGTTATGATTCCTATTTATAATGAAATTATTGAGCTCAGAGAGGCACAGGAATTGGTCCAAGATCACACAGCCAACATCAGGGTCAGAATTTTGTTATGGTATGGCTTCATGACTTAAAATTCTGTGTAACTGTTAATTATTTCACTATAAATGGTAAGATGTGTTGGAAAAGAGGAGTGGAATGAGGAGTATCTCGAAAGATACATCATGGACATATCCTGATGGAAGCTGAATGCTGTACTATGGAATTAGAATTCCACTCTGTTAGCAAAGGAACACCATCTAGAGTTTTCCAAGCACCAGTGAGGCAGGATCTAGGCTGTGTTTTAGAAAGACAGCTGGAGGACTGTGAGACATAGATTGAAATGTCAAAAGTCTATATGGTGCAGAACCTTTCGGGAGACAATAAATAAATCATCTCCTACACATTATTCTGTAGTCAGTTTTTATTTTAGAAAATGGTACAGCGTGCATGTTGTTCCACATCAAAACATCCACATCTGTCTCAGTCATCATTCTGGGAGGATGAAATTGTTTTTTCTTACAATTTTAAGTGTAAATGTAAAGAAAATAAAATCTAACTGTACATGCCCACCATGTACTTACCATTATTATCAAGTCACAACCAACTTTTAAAAATTTATACCTGCCCCTTTTCCACTCTATTTTGAATCAAATTTTATCCATGAATTTGCATAATTGCTATATGTTTTTCTAAAAATAAGAACATATTTTTGAAAAATGACATTACATTTGGTAAAGATAACTTTAGCTTGTACTGCAATCCAGTATCTGGTTCAGAATTCAAATGTCCCTACCTTAATCATTTTTAACACCTAGGAATGGTTATACAATATTTCATGTATCCAACCCTTGTTAATTGGTATTTATGGTTTTTACAATGCCCCAGTGCTAAAAAGAAATAACTCTATACATACTAAGTGAAGTCAGAAAGACGAAGACACATGCCATAAGATATCACTTATATGTGGAATCTATATGAACCTATGACATGGAAACAAAATCAGAGAAATGGATAATAGATTGGTGGTTGCCAAGGGAGAGGGGAGTGGAAGAGGGTAAAAGTAATGGGTGTTTGCGATTAGCAAATGCAAACTGGTATATCAGATCAGATCAGATCAGATCAGTCACTCAGTCGTGTCCGACTCTTTGCACCCCATGAATCGCAGCACGCCAGGCCTCCCTGTCCATCACCCACTCCTGGAGGTCACTGAGACTCACATCCATCAAGTCAGTGATGCCATCCAGCCATCTCATCCTCTGTTGTCCCCTTCTCCTCCTGCCCCCAATCCCTCCCAGTATCAGAGTCTTCTCCAATGAGCCAACTCTTCGCATGAGGTGGCCAAAGTACTGGAGTTTCAGCTTTAGCATCATTCCTTCCAAAGAAATCCCAGGGCTGATCTCCTTCAGAATGGACTGGTTGGATCTCCCTGCAGTCCAAGGGACTCTCAAGAGTCTTCTCCAACACCACAGTTCAAAAGCATCAATTCTCTGGCGCTCAGCCTTCTTCGCAGTCCAACTCTCACATCCATACATGACCACAGGAAAGACCATAGCCTTGACTAGGCGAACCTTTGTTGGCAAAGTAATGTCTCTGCTTTTGAATATGCTCTCTAGGTTGGTCATAACTTTCCTTCCAAGGAGTAAGCGTCTTTTAATTTCATGGGTGCAGTCACCATCTGTAGTGATTTTGGAGCCCAGAAAAGTAAAGTCTGACACTGTTTCCCCATCTATTTCCCATGAAGTGATGGGACTGGATGCCATGATCTTCGTTTTCTGAATGTTGAGCTTTAAGCCAACTTTTTCACTCTCCACTTTCACTTTTATCAAGAGACTTTTGAGTTCCTCTTCACTTTCTGCCATAAGGGTGGTGCTATCTGCATATCTGAGGTTATTGATATTTCTCCCGGCAATCTTTATTACAGCCTGTGCTTCTTCCAGTCCAGCGTTTCTCATGATGTACTCTGCATATAAGTTAAATAAACAGGGTGACAATATACAGCCTTGATGTACTCCCTTTCCTATTTGGAACCAGTCTGTTGTTCCATGTTCAGTTCTAACTGTTGCTTCCTGACCTGCATACAAATTTCTGAAACTGGTATATAGAAAATGGATAAACAGCCAGGTCCTACTGTAGCACAAGGAACTATATTCAATATCCTATGATAAACCCTAATGGAAAAAATATGAAAAAGTGTCTACATGTAGTTATATGTATATATATACATATAGAACTCTAAGTCACTTTGCTGTACAGAAGTAATTAATACATCATTATAATTCAACTATTGGAGAAGGAAAAGGCAACCCACTCTAGTATTTGTGTCTGGAGAATCCGAAGGACAGAGGGGCCTGGAGGGCACAGTCCATGGGGTTGCAGAGAGTCAGACACAACTGAGCAACTGAAAAACAACAACAAATAATTCAACTAAACTTCAATAAAAAATAAATTTTTGAAACTGCTTTAAAATCTTAAAAAAAAAAAAAAGAAAGATACGTCTAAAATTTTAGGACTACAAAATTCCCATTTTCTTTAACTACAAGAGTCTGGCAGTTTATTGGTATTCTTGGGACATTTTGATACTGACTAATGAGAGTTTCTCATTGTCTTTCTCTATCTGTATCTTCCTGCACCCAACCTAGAGTCAGTTCAGTTCAGCCACTCAGTCATGTCCCACTCCTTGCAACCCCATGGACTGCAGCAGCCAGGCTTCCCTGTCCATCGCCAACTCCTGGAGCTTGCTCAAACTCACGTCCATAGAGTCAGTGATGCCATCCAACCATCTCATCTTCTGCCATCTCCTTCTCCTCCCACCTTCAATCTTTCCCAGTATCAGGGTCTTTTCCAATGAGTCAGGTCTTCACATCAGGCGGCCAAAGTATTGGAGTTTCAGCTTCAACATCAGTCCTTCCAATGAATATTCAGGATTGACTTCCTTTAGAATTGACTGGTTTGATCTCTTTGCAGTCCAAGGGACTCTCAAGAGTCTTTAACACCACAGTTCAAAAGCATTAATTCTTTGGCACTCAGCTTTCTTTATAGTCCAACTCTCACATCCATACATGACTACTGGAAAAACCATAGCTTTGACTAGACAGATGTTTGTTGGCAAAGTAATGTCTTTGCTTTTTAATATGCTGTCTAAGTTGGTCATAGCTTTTCTTCCAAGGAGCAAGCATCTTTTAATTTCATGGCTGCAGTCACCATCTGCAGTGATTTTGGGCCCCCCCAAAAAATAAAGTCTCTCACTGTTTCCATTTTTTCCATATCTATTTGCCATGAAGTGATGGGACTGGATGCCATGATCTTAGTTTTCTGAATGTTGAATTTTAAGCCAAATTTTTCACTCTCCTCTTTCACTTTCATCAGTACGTTCTTTAGTTCTTCACTTTCTGCCATAAGGGTGGTGTCATCTGCATATCTGAGGTTATTGATATTTCTCTTGGCAATCTTGATTGTCCTTCATCCAGCCTGGCATTTCTCATGATGTACTCTGCATATAGGTTAAATAAGCAGATTTAGATTCTCTAAAGTACAATTTCTTAAACTATAAACCAGGCCAAACATTGCCTGCCTCTTTTTATTCTCCTAGCATTGGTTTTGGCATTTTCAAATTTTGACATACATAAATCAAAAGGAGAATAATAGTTTTTGACAAGTGAAAAAGATATGAAATTCAAAATTCCCTGTTCATTAGTAAAGGTGTTTTGCAACACAATCATTCTCATTCTCTTATATATTGCTTATGACTACTTTTGTGTGACAAAGGACGAGTTCAACAGTTGTGAGAGAGACCTTACAATATATAAGTACCTACACATAGAGCTTAAAAATCTTTCATGATGATGAAAATCACCTAGTAAATTCTAAATCCAGAAATTCTTGGGACCCAACCCAAAGATTCTAATTCAAAAGTCTAGGGTGAAGCCATGAATTTTAATCTCTTACCAACTCCCAGATGGTGCTGATTCCACGGGTCACAGGCCACAGTTTCTCTGACCTACTAAGAAAACGAATCGGGATTCAAGGCAAGGGAAGTGATGAAATAGTACTGGTCCATCCCTCATTGAATGATCTGCACAGTGCCTTGTGTGAAGGTCTTCACCTCACGCTATATCTGCTCCATAATTGCAGCCTGATGCTGACTAATACTTGACCTGTCATTTCTTTGTGGAGAAAAAGAGGAAGGTAAGCTGACACCAGCAGATGACATTAACCAGGCAGATATTTATTCATTAGATGCACATTGCACCTTTACTCTGAGTCTGGATCCTAAGCTTAAAATGTAGATAATTATCCAGTCACATACATAACCACTCTGCATCAAGCCTTTAAACAAAATGAGGGCAGAGGGCCTGATGAACATGGAGGGTATGAGAAAAAAAAAAAAAAGATTTACAAAAAGTAAATAATGAAAGCCTCTATTTTAGAAAACCTTGAATGTCAATTTTCCAAAATAGAACATTTCCCCTGTCTCCTCTTGCATATGAATCAAATGTGCATTTCTTTCTGCATTGCTATTCTGGGTAACCCTATTGTTTTTTTTCTCAGACTCGTCTTGGCCTGGGGAGAAAGTCAGTCTCAACTTTGCTCCTTCCAGACAGGTGAATTTGGCCAAGAAGTCTAAACACTCTGAGCACTGAGCTCAGATGTTCAGTGAGCAACTTGTTACTGTTTGGGCACTGTTTGGGCTTCATGCCTCATGAATCTCTTAATTCTTCAGTATTTGGTCACTCTGGTTACCATGTCTAGAAGTCAGAAAGAGAAAAACAAATATTATATATTAATGCATGTATGTGGAATCTAGAAAAATAGTACTGCTGCTGCTACTACAAAGTCGCTTCAGTCATGTCCTACTCTGTGCGACCCCATAGACGGCAGCCCAACAGGCCCCCCTGTCCCTGAGATTCTCCAGGCAAGAACACTGGAGTGGGTTGCCATTTCCTTCTCCAATGCATGAAAGTGAAAAGTGAAAGTTAAGTAGCTCAGTTGTGTCCGACTCTTAGTGACGCCATGGACTGCAGCCCACCAGGCTCCTCTGTCCATGGGACTTTTCAGGCAAGAGTACTGGTGTGGGTTGAACCTAGTTCCAGGGCAGGAATAGAGGCACAGACATAGAGAACAGATGTGGATACAGGGCATGAGGGAGGGAGTGTGGGATGAACTGGGAGATTAGGTTTGATATAAATACACTACCATATGTAAAGTAGATGGCTGGTGGGAATCTGTGGACTAGCACAGGGAGCTGAGCTTGGTGTTCTGTGAGGACCTGGATGAATGGGATGGGGTGGTGTGGAAGGAGGCCCAAGAGGGGAGGGGTATACGTATCAGTTCAGTTCACTTCAGTCTCTCAGTCATGTCTGACTCTTTGTGACCCCATGGACTGCAGCACGCCAGGCCTCCCTGTCCATCACCAACTCCCAGAGCTTGCTCAAACTCATGTCCATTGAGTCGGTGATGCCATCCAACCATCTCATCCTCTGTTGTCCTCTTCTCCTCCTGCCTTCAAACTTTCCCAGCGTCAGGGTCTTTTTGATTGAATCAGTTCTTTGCATCAGGTGGCCCAAGTATTGGAGTTTCAGCTTCAGCATCAGTCCTTCCAATGAATATTCAGGACTGATTTCTTTAGGATTGATTGGTTGGATCTCCTTGCAGTCCAAGGGACTCTCAAGAGGTTTCTCCAACACCACATTTCAAAAGCATCAATTCTTTGGTGCTCAGCTTTCCTTATAGTCCAACTCTCACATCCATACATGATTCCTGGAGAAACCATAGTTTGACTACATGGACCTTTGTTTGCGAAGTAACATCTCTGCTTTTTAATGTGCTGTCTAGTTTTGGCATAATTTTTCTTCAAAGCATCTTTTGATTTCATGACTGCAGTCACAATCTGCAGTGATTTTGGAGCTCCCCAAAATAAAGTCTATTTTTTATTAATTAAATAAACTCTCTTTTTACATTTATTTTTTGGGGGGATGGTCTTGATCACTGCCTCCTGTATAATGTCACAAACTCCTATCCATAGTTCTTCGGGCACTGTGTCTATCAGATCTAATCTCTTGAATCTATTTGTCACTTCCACTGTATAATGAAAAGGGATTTGATTTAAGTCATAGGTGAATGGTCTAGTGTTTTTCCCTCTTTTCTTCAATTTAAGTCTGAATTTGGCAATAAGGAGCTCATGATCTGAGCCACACTCAGCTCCTGGTCTTGTTTTACTGACTGTATCGAGTTTCTCCATCTTTGGCTGCGAAGAATATAATTAATCTGATTTTGGTATTGAGCATCTGGTGATGTCCATGTGTAGAGACTTCTCGTGTTATTGGAAGAGGGTGTTTGCTATGACCAGTGCATTCTCTTGGCAAAACTCTATTAGCCTTTCCCCTGCTTCATTCTGTTGATTCAGTTCATTGTTCAGCAGAAACTAATGCATATAGTGGAGAAATTACATGTTTTTCTCCAAGGAGCAAAAGGTCATATTCTCTAATTTATAGGCTGGTGTAAAGATTAAACCACATACAACCAGGCACTGAACAGGCACTTAATTGAAGGCTGGTTTTCTTCTTCCTGGGTCTCCAGGTATCCTCACTACAAATTCCCCTTCCTCCTTGAACCCTCCCTCTCGGGTGCACCCCACACTCCTTACACTCTAGTGTCTGCAGAGTTTTCCCCTCGCTCCTTCGACCTGTGGTTTCCTCCTCTCTATCTTGGTTCAGTCTCACATCACTTTGGCTTAAGCCCTTGCCTGAGGTTTGTAGCTGATCTTCCTGCTTCTCCAGTCCGCCTTATACAGTGCTCCTTCTGAGCTATCAGTCAAACTACATTATATTAGAGCGACACCTCCTTCTACAACTCTTCTTTGCCTACTTGAAACAGAAGCCCCAAGTCCTTCATAAGCTATCAATGCCCTCTACAAGTTACAGGTCACTTCCTTTGAAGTCCTGAACTCTTGCTAGTGGCCTACACTCCACTCTTAATGATACATTTACCATTTCCCCAATAGCTTCAGCATTTAAATAAATGCACCTATGTATGTGTGTGCATATGCATATCCAAAAATTTGCAAAGCTTGGGCTTACGTTTCTTAAGACCAAAAAGATTGAATAAATAAAAGTTTACCAGTCTTCTCTGATTCTGCTTTATGTTCTATCTTTTTGTTTTGTTTCCCTTGACCTTGCCTATTCAAGCCTAGTCCTATTTTACCTGGATCCTCAGCCTTTGCTTAGCTTGCAAGGCGATGCTGCTGTGTTAGCCAGTTACACTGTCAACATCTGCTTTTCTTTGTGTCTTGTCTCTGCTAATCAACAGCTCCTCTGGCTGGGTGGTTGGCCTAAAGAAGTCGTGCTAAGTGCACATCTGTTCACATCTGGCACGTAAAGAGCTATAGGTCACATTTGTACAGCCAGCACAGCTGATTTCACAACAGTCTGAAAGAAAAAAAGAAAAACAGAACTCTGGCCTGAAAGTTCTCAGTATTTGATCAACTACAGTTTTGGGGCACATCCAGCTGGCATTCTGCTTGGCACCAGGAACAAAGATTGTGACAGGTTGGGATCAGGGAGCTGGCCATTGCCAAATGCCTCTCCAGTTGGTTCCTTCTGGACTCGGGCATCAGCGAGCGAACGAGGCTGGTCCATGCCTTCTTTGTGTGGTGAACTTCCTCTCAGTTTGCTGCAACCAGTCGGTGAACACCTCTGTTTTTCTGAGCAGCAACTCTTAATAGTCTCAGTTTGTAGGCATAAATGAAAGCTGGTGATGATTTTGCAAATAACAGACATCTTGATTGGCCTTGCTCACCCTGGTCCCGGGTCTGTAGTAACAGATTGGAGAATGGAAGCCCAGGTTCTGGGTTCTGTTGGGAAGGTCACAGACTCTAATCCATTTACTAGGGGCTGGCTGCTGGCACCAAGAGGCAAGGTAACACCTTGAGAAGTAACCAGGAAGACACAGGCTGGTGTAGATCGAATCCTAGCTATGAGATGGTATATTCCCATTGTGTGAGGTTTTTTGCATACAAAAATGGAAATGAAACTTGTTTATAAACTCTCTTCTGGGTTAAGTTATAGAAGGACTAAATAAGTATCTATTGGGAACTTCAAAATAGATGTTTTTCAAAAGCACCTTTTAATCCTGACAGTTTAGTAATTTTTTTTCTATCAATGAATTTCTACTCCCCCAAATATATTGAATCTAGTGGCACTTTATGCCCACTCTTTCTTTTGCTGTTTTTTTCCAGCTGGATTTTCAAAGAACAGAAGGAGGCTTTGCTACATAGGATATACTTTAAGAAATAACAGACAAGACCCCAAACACCTTCCAAAGGCAGCCATGTCTGACATTTCATGATTAAGAATTGTTTATCTTTTTCCTTGAGAAGTTTTAGTCAAGTGTTCCTGTCACCTAGTAGGGTGACATCCAAAGCTATTATCATTAACTATTTTTCTGGGAAAATAAGATATTTCAATATTTTAATTTTTCACTGCTGGCTAGTTTGCCAGAGTTTCATGGATGCTACTTTATGTGACCTTCATGTTAATTTTGAGGAATAAGCAAGTAGGCACTTCTTTACTGCTTCAAAGTTGAGGATACTACAGTGTAGAGAGGATGGACAGTATACTCATGTCACACAACAATTAGTAACCAGATGTAATTAAGCCATAAGCTTCCCATGCCAAATCCAATGGGCGTTTTCACTATTTTATCTTCCAACTACACCAAAAGATTGAGTACTCAAGATTATTTAGAACCAATGAATTCAGACCGGGAGTTTGATGACCTCAAATGGACAAGGATGCCACACCCCATCATTTTGTTTGATTAGATGTGGTAATAAATGCTGTTTGAACCACAAGCATCGAGGAAATAAATCAAAGAAAGACATGACCACTGTCTTAAAGGTTTATTTGGAGATATAATCAAGAAAAAAAACTATCCAATAACTTGAGTTGAAAGAGTAATATAAGTAAACAATTATATAGAATTACTGAGGAAAATGTGAAGAAGTAAGAAAATTACTTCTTGGATAAGGTAGATGAAGTGAGTCCTGATCATGATAAATTTTAAGGGAAAAGCTTCAAAAAGGCTATAATATACTCAGGTATTCACCAAAGTACTTAAAATGATAACCTACTTTATATGATACTAAAAACACAAGCAACATGGGCAGAATTGGACAAGGAGGACCACCTCAAATCAAGAAGTTTCTGTACAGAAAAATAAACAATTAGCAGAGTAAAAAGACAATCTATGGAATGGGATAAAACATCTGCAAACCAGCTATCTGATATGGGATTAATATCCAAAATATAATAAAGATCTTCTGCAGCTCAATAGCAAAAATGAAAAAATAAAATAAAATAACAACACCCAAGATAACCTGAGAGTAAATGACTTGAACAGACATTTTTTCCAAAGAAGATGTATCATCAGGGAAATGCAAATCAAAACTACAGTGAGATATCACTTTATATGTGCTAGAGTGGTTATTTTTAAAAAGATAACAAATACTAGAGAAGTATTGGAAAAATCAAAATCGTTATATATTGTTAATGATGATGTGAAATGATATAGCCATTACAGAAAAGAGTACAGAGATTTCTTGAAAATTTTAAAATTAGAACTGCCATATGATCCAGCATGGAACAACAGACTGGTTCCAAATAGGAAAAGGAGTATGTCAAGGCTGCATATTGTCACCATGTTTACTTAACTTATATGCAGAGTACATCATGAGAAATGCTGGACTGGAAGAAACACAAGTTGGAATCAAGATTGCCGGGAGAAATATCAATAACCTCAGATATGCAGATGACACCACTCTTATGGCAGAAAGTGAAGAGGGGCTAAAAAGCCTCTTGATGAAAGTGAAAGTGGAGAGTGAAAAGGTTGGCTTAAAGCTCAACATTCAGAAAACGAAGATCATGGCATCTGGTCCCATCACTGCCTGGGAAATAGATGGGCAAACAGTGGAAACAGTGTCAGACTTTGTTTTTCTGGGCTCCAAAATCACTGCAGATGGTGACTGCAGCCATGAAATTAAAAGATGCTTGCTCCTTGGAAGGAAAGTTATGACCAACCTAGATAGCATATTCAAAAGCAGAGACATTACTTTACCAACAAAGGTTCGCCTAGTCAAGGCTATGGTCTTTCCTGTGGTCATGTATGGATGTGAGAGCTGGACTGTGAAGAAGGCTGAGCACCGAAGAATTGATGCTTTTGAACTGTGGTGTTGGAGAAGACTCTTGAGAGTCCCTTGGACTGCAAGGAGATCCAACCAGTCCATTCTGAAGGAGATCAATCCTGGAATTTCTTTAGAAGGATTGATGCTAAAGCTGAAACTCCAGTACTTTGGCCACCTCATGCGAAGAGTTGACTCATTGGAGAAGACTCTGATGCTGGGAGGGATTGAGGGCAGGAGGAGAAGGGGACGACAGAGGATGAGATGGCTGGATGGCATCACTGACTCGATGGATGCGAGTCTGAGTGACCTCCGGGAGCTGGTGATGGACAGGGAGGCCTGGCGTGCTGCGGTTCATGGGGTCGCAAAGAGTTGGACACGACCGAGCGACTGATCTGATCTGATGATCCAGCAGTCCCACTTCTGGGTATCTATATGCAAAGGACTGAAATCAGGATCTTGGAGATATTAGCACTCTCATGTTTATTTCTGTATTATTCACATTGACCAAGATACGGAAACAACCTCACGTCCAATAACAATGAGCAGGTAAAGAAGATCATTCAGCCTTAAGTAAAGAAGGAAATCCTGCTGCAAGCAACAGCACAGATGATTATGGAGGACACTGCTGTTGTCATTCAGTCGCTAAGTTGTGTCCAACTCTTTTGCAGCACCATGGACAGTTACCTGCCAGGCTCCTCTGTCCATGGCACAAATACTAGAGTGGGTTGCCATTTCTCCCTCCAGGCGAGCTTTTCGACCCAGGGACAGAACCTGCATCTCCTGCATGGGCAGGAGGACTCTTTACCCGGAACCACCAGGAAGCATGGAGGACAGCAGGCTATGTGAAATCAGCCAGTTACAGAGAACAACTGCTGCGGAATTTCACTTGTATGAGGTGTTCAAAACAGTCAAGTATGTCGAAAGAGAGTAGAATGATATTTGCCAGGTGCTGAGGAGGAGGAAACTCAGCTCAGGAGACTCAGTCTCTTCGAGAGGAGGAGAATTGTTCAATGGGTATAAAGTTTAAGATACACAAGATGAAAAAGTTTTAAACATCTTCATACATTGTACCTGAATTGAACAATACTGTTACACACTTAAAAGTTTGTTAAGAAAGCAGATATGTTATGTTCTTATCATAATTTATAATAAATGTCAGTGGACTATAAATATGTAAGTTGGAGGAAAGGTTTCCTAGGCTCAATATCACCACTTTACTGTCTATGAGAACTTACCTCACTAAGTTTTATTTTTTTCATCTCAATAATAAGAATAATGATAAAAATTATTTGCTAAATATTATATTTTGGAGAGACATTAAATAGAACAGAGTTAAAATGTAAGTCTGAATTTACTAAGTATCTAATCCCTGGAATGAGATTGTTTTATTTATTATATTATATTTTAGTTGAAATATAACTCACTTGTAGAAAAATGAACAATCTTGCATTTACAAATCAAAGATCTACATATGAAGAAAAAAGAGAACTCATTAGATAAATGAGGAAAAATGCTTTAACATTACAAAAACAAGAGATGTGTTCAACCTCACTAATTATTAGGTAATACATATCAAATTTATAATACATTTATTTAATACATATTAAAACCACATTGATACCATCAAAATGAAAAGAATTTAGAATACCAATATTAGCAAAGATAAAGAAATTGGAACTTTACTCCATTGCTGACGAAGGTGTACACTGTTATACCTGCTTTGAAAAACTGTTTAACAGTGTTTGCTAAAGCTGGGTATTTGCATACCCTTTGAGCCAGCAATTTCATTCCTAGGAAATGCATACATTTGTGCACTCCCAAATTATACATAAAATAATGTTTATGGCAATAGAACTATTTTAAACCTCAATGCATCAAAAATGTCCATCAACAGGACAATGGCTACAGTGTGGTATATTCAGACAAGGGGATATTATGCAGCAATGAACAAACTACTGCTGAACACAGCAACACAGAAGAATCTTAAACAAATAAAACGAACACTGAACAAGAAGAAGCCAGATATAAATGATCGCTTACTGTTTGGTAATCTCTTATATAAAGTTAAAAACAGGCACAACAAATTAATGGTAATAGCAGTCAAAACAGTACTTACCTTCGGGTGAGGGAGAAAGCGACCAGCAGAGGGTATGAGAGCTTTTCTGGAAGGCTGACTGTGTTCAGTTTTATGATCTGTGTGTTGGTTTTATGCTGTATGGGTTGGTTTACTTTGTGAAAATTTAAATTGGCCTTTAAATTTCAGTTCTACCTCCTATTAGCTGTGTCATTGATTTGGACACTTACTAACTTGGACATATTGTTAACTGAGCCTCAGTTTTCTAAACTTCATGGGACTGTTCGATTATTTAGATGATATATATATATATAAGGCATGATATACCGTATCATTGCCAATGATACATAAATGCTCCGTAGGCATGAATTTCATAATCAGTGCCATTATCTATAAAGTGTGTTAATAAAAGTATTCAGTCTATAGGATTATTATGAATAGTCTATGGAATGGTAATAGACATAATACCTTCTGGAAAATTGCATACTGTTATTATTATTAGCAGAACTTGAGTTCCCAAAATTCCTAGGGATTTCCAACCACAGAAGTCCAACGCGTCCAAACAAGCCTGGGCATCTTGAGAAACATAATACAATGTGAAGCCTGTCTGAAATACTGAGAGGTACCATGTTTGGAGATACCCACTGTAGCACGGGTCATCAGCCTCCTCCGTGACTCCTCTCCCTTTCACTCTGCTTGTGAGCATGTCCACAACCACTTCTATGTCTACTTGTAGGGTGTGGACTGGATGTGAAGCATCCAATCTCCAGCCGTTAGAAAGCTGTGAAAGCAGAAGATATTAAATGTCAGGACCATCAACTCTGACCCTTATTTTTCTTACAAATTATTTGCAGGCCAGCAAGGGAATGCCAAGGGTGATACCCTGCAAGTGGCTCCAGAAAAGCATGCTAACCTTAGAGTCAGACAAACCTGGCTTCATTCCCTGTCACATCAACTTACCAAATTGCATTGGTTCAATCATTTAAACTCTCCAAGCCTCACATTGTTTGTAAAATGAGGGTAGTAATAACAGCACCCACTTCTTAGGGCTGTCATGAGAATTCAGTGAGTTGCTGTCTTTAAAGCATCACACAGTTCTTGGCTTGTATAGTCAATAAGTAGTAATTCTTATTTTTATTTGCTTTTATTCTAAGTCTCAAATACATACATATATATATATATATATATATTTAAATTGAGATATTTCACATACCACAAACTTTTCCAGTTTAAAGTGTGTCTTTCAGTGCTTTTTAGTATATTCCGGGGACAGCAATCATTGTTCCTGTCTAATTCCAGAACCTTTTCATTACCCATCCCTAAAAAATTCCCCATACCTTTTAATAGACACTCACCCATTCCTCCTTCCTTCAGCCCCTGGCAACCATGAATCTACATTCTGTCTCTATGCATTTGCTTTTTATGGATATTTCATAGAAATAAACTCATGTTTGTGTCTGGCTTCTTTCACATTGTGCAATGTTTTCAGGGTTTGTAGATGTTGTAACATGAAGTCTCTATGCATTTGCTTTTTCTGGATATTTCATAGAAATAGACTCATGTAATATACAACCTTTTGTGTTTGGCTTCTTTCACATTGTACAATGTTTTCAGGGTTTGTAGATGTTGTAACATGAATCAGTAATCCATTCCTTATTAATGGCCAAACAATATTCCATTGTATAGATACGCCACAGTTTGCTGTATTGCTGACTAGATATACTTAAGGAAAATTTAGGTTTATCTTAGAAGACTCCTTAAGTAATCACAGATAACCACTAATATTCAGATTCCCAAAGTAGAGAATTAACATTACATGTAACATTGAGTGATGCTATTGCATGTTACTTATTAATAATATCACAGACTCTATAGCCACATGCCTGAGTTTAAAAGCCAGCTTTATCACTTCAGATCTGCATGATTTTAGACAATTAATATAATTTCCTTCTGCCTTAATTTCCTCATCTTTAAAATGGGGATAATAATACCTCTCATGTCATTGTATTGGGAAGACAATAGTAGACCTTTTTTCCTAGTCCAGAGATGCATTGGTTTTTCCTCATTCTTCCTTATGTGAGAAATGGTGGGCTGTTCAGATTTTCTGGGAATCATTCCCAAACACATCAATGAAAAGGGACCTCTCCATTAACCCCAATTTTCAGATTTTGCCATTTGACCAGCACAGATAAATTTCAATGCCAGGTATTATCTGTTGCCCTGAGAGCATAGCTGTGAGATAAAAGAAAACAGTTCTTCTTTGAGGATGACCATGTACCTCGGGCCATGCTGACTTGTTCAGATGGACCAGGGTTTTAAATGTTGACTACTAATCTTCATTGGCCAAATTTTGACCTCAAGCAGCTAAAAAAAAGAAAAAGAAAAAGAAGTAAAGCTATCTAGGGTAGTCCAAAAGGATAGTCATTAAGACTTAAAAAGTAAGGGTAATAATGAATATATTTCTATATCTTTTATCAGTATCTATTTTTAATCTGTGTATATATTTGTATCTATATCTATATATTTATATCTACCCATCCACCTATTTTTCTGCCACGGCAGCTTAAATTGGAACCAGTCATCAAAATTATTTGAAAAAAATTACTTATTCAGGACAGCAGGAGTCGTGCAGGAGCCCTCGTGCATGATGGATTCTTAAGTGGGCCTCATCCATCCCCTTCCTTTTCAGCAGCTTGTTCTAATGGTCTGGATCACCGGACTGGGAGTAGGTATCCTTAAGATCCATTGGTTGCAATCAGCCATGGAGGAAGCAGTCACCTGTTAAATTTAGATTTCTTGAATCTGCCAAGAGACTGACACAATGATATACCACCGCCATTTCTAGTAAAGGTTGGGAAAGCTCACTCATTCACTGTTAATTGCTTTGTGGTATTGAACCGTAAAAATGGCAGCAAATCAGGCCACAGCAATGCCCAATCATGTAGGGATGGTCACCCATCCTGATGACACTAAGGTCATTTCATCCATCGTCAGAGTGTTGGCTAATTGGCTACCACAAGTTTTAGGATACAGCTTTTTGTGTAACAGAGGATCTGTGGGAGCATCTTGGAAAAATCATTTACAAGGATGAATTATTTTCTTCTTCACTATTGCTAGAGTCCTGTTTCTAGAGGGAAGGAAGGCACTTGGACGCCTTTTTTTTTTTTTTTCTTTCACCTTCAGATTCTTTATTTTCATCCTGTCTATGCTTTTCCCAAGATGAAGAAATACTAATGTAATTAATCAGGTGTCATGTTACTGATTGGGCCATATGGCTACTGGGCTTCAGAATTCACTGTCGTTAAAATACCCCAAAATGCTCATTCTTTCCTTATTTCTTTCTGTCTCTGTCTGTGTCTGTCTCTTTCCTCCCTAATTTGCAAGACCTGGAATCATATTGGTAAGATTAAGGAATTGACATCAGATTTTTAAGAGGAAAATAAAAAATAGTAAGCTTTCATCTGAAAATAATGCTCCTTATGTTCAAGTCCTGCTTATTAGAATTTTGTGATCAGAGGTCCAGCTAACAATACAGTGATTCAATGCTTATCATTTTTAAAATTTTCATAAATATTTTCTTTAACTGATTTATTATAAAGGATTTCTGTGGTACTGAAAAATGTTGAATTATTTCCAAGTTCTTTGGCATAAAGCAGGAAATGGTGCCACCACCAGCCCCTCACATCCTTGCCATTTTATCCTTACTTTTGAAACGAGCTTCTTGGGAAATGTCACTAGAACCACTTCAGTGAGAGATTCTGTAATTTTCTTTGAGATGTATTTTAAAAGCCTGTGCCACAAGAAAATGTCAACATCATCCAAAATGGTTAAATAAAAATACTCTAAGGGGGAAAAAGCACCAAGTAGTTACTTTGTACTAGTCATGGTTCCAGAAACTGAGATGTTAATTGTGAATAAAATTAATAATCCCTGCCCTTATAGGGCTTAAATTCTGGTGGCATAGATAGCTAAGCAATTAAATAGGGAAAATAGTTAACATGTTAGATGATAAAGACAGATGAAATTGGGAAGGGGGCTAGGATATTTGGGGTTGAGGAGGAAACTGGACATATTAAATAGGGTTTGGGGGGGGGAAAGGCTTGATCAGAAGATGATATCTGAATCAAGTTTTAAAGGAAATAAAAGGAGAGCCACACGGTATCTCTGGCAGAGGTAACAGCAAGTAAAAAGACCTGAGACTGGAGTGCTCCTGGCATGTCTGCAATTTAAGTTGGTGTGGTCAGAATAGATCCTGGGGGAGAAAGGCAGATGATGGGGCTGGAGGGAAAACAGGAGATTGGATTGTAAAGGGGAGCATGGGCACAATCTAGTTCAGATGTTTTCCATTTAACTTTATTGAAGCCTATTTTACATACCACAAAATATACCTACTTTAAATTCAGTTCTATGAGTTTTGACAAATGCAGGCATTCATGCAACCTCCAGCATAATTATGACATGAAACATTTCCTTAATCCCCAAAATGTCATCATGTCCTGTCTCCCAATAGTAGCAGATCCGATCTGCTTTCTGTCACAGTAATTTTGCCTTTTCTAGAATGTATTCTACAGAACAAAGTGTTTTGGGTCAGGCTCTTTTCACTTAGCAGTAAAAAGCAGTGAACACACAATGAGGTGCATGAACCTCAAATTTCTCAGGTTTAGTGGTGTTTTATTGGAAGAGTAGGCCAACACTTGTGTATCAGTTTACCTTGGACTTCCCTGGTGGCTCACACAGTAAAGAATCTGCTTGTGATGCAAGAGATCTGGCTTCAGTCCCTGGTTGGGAAAGGTCCCCTGGCACAGGAAGTGGCTGCTCACTCCAGTAATCCAGGGACAGAGAAGCCTGGCGGGATACGGTCCATGGATGGAGGAGAGTTGGATGTGACTGTGTTGGACACGGCTAACACTTGCTTTCACTTTTCAACTGTTAGATGAACCTTTGGGTTCTTTCCACTTTAGGGATATGAGAAATAAAGATGTTCTGAACATTAGCATGTAAGTTTTGGGGGGACATGAATTTTAATTTTTCTCAGGTAAATGTCTAGAAGTGAAACTGTTAGGTTATGTGCTATGTGTGTGTTTAACCATAAAGGAAACGGTTTAACCATTTTCCAAAATAGACGCACCATTCTGCATTCCCATAGCAATGTATGAAGTTTCCAGTTTCTCCGCCTCCGTGAGAAGGTTTACTGTTGTCACTGTTTTGTAATTTAACCATTCTTGTGAGTGTCTGGTGCTGTCTCATTGAGTTTTCAGTGTTCATGTCTTATGATGATTAATGATGTTTGAAACCTTTTTATATGCTTATTGGTATATGCATATTCAAAAGCAGAGACATTACTTTGCCAACAAAGGTCCAGCTAGTCAAGGCTATGGTCTTTCCTGTGGTCATGTATGTATGTGTGAGATGGACTGTGAAGAAGGCTGAGCGCCAAAGAATTGATGCTTTTCAACTGTGGTGTTGGAGAAGACTCTTGAGAGTCCCTTGGACTGCAAGGAGATCCAACCAGTCCATTGTGAAGATCAGCCCTGTGTGTTCTTTGGAGGGAATGATGCTGAAGCTGAAACTCCAGTACTTTGGCCACCTCATATGAAGAGTTGACTCATTGGAGAAGACTCTGATGCTGGGAGGGATTGAGGGCAGGAGGAGAAGGGGACATAGAGGATGAGATGGCTGGATGGCATCACTGACTCGATGGACGTGAGTCTGAGTGAACTCTGGGAGTTGGTGATGGACAGGGAGGCCTGGCGTGCTGCGATTCATGGGGTCGCAAAGAGTCAGACACGACTGAGTGACTGATCTGATCTGATATGCATGTTTACTTTTGTAAAGAGTGTATTCATATTTTCAGTCTTTAACATGTAATTTGCTTTATCATTATAAAATTATAAGAATTCTATCAATATTTTAGATATTAGTTCTTTGTCAATGTATGTACTACCTTTTAATTTCCTTAACCGTGTCTTTTGAAGAATTTTAAATTTTTTACGGCTTGTGCATTTTTGTTTATCTATGAAGTTTGTTATTACTATAGGTTTGGGAAAATGTTCTTCTAGAAGTTTTATGAATTTAGCCTTTATATTTATGTCTATAATCCATTTCAATTTTTTTTGTCTATGATGTGAAGTAAGGGTCAAGATTTATTTTTTCTACTTGAATATATAGTAGTTTGATAATACACTTTAAAAATAATACAAATGCTAAAATGTTATGGCAATTTTCTGAAAACCACTTCAGATCAGATCAGTCGCTCAGTCGTGTCTAACTCTTTGCGACCCCATGAACTGCAGCACGCCAGGCCTCCCTGTCCATCACCAGCTCCCGGAGGTCACTCAGACTCACATCCATCGAGTCAGTGATGCCATCCAGCCATCTCATCCTCTGTTGTCCCCTTCTCCTCCTGCCCTCAATCCCTCCCAGCATCAGAGTCTTCTCCAATGAGTCAACTCTTTGCATGAGGTGGCCAAAATACTGGAGTTTCAGCTTTAGCATCATTCCTTTTAAGAAATTCCAGGATTGATCTCCTTCAAAATGGACTGGTTGGATCTTCTAGCAGTCCAAGGGACTCTCAAGAGTCTTCTCCAACACCACAGTTCAAAAGCATCAATTCTTCGGCGCTCAGCCTTCTTCACAGTCCAGCTCTCACATCCATACATGACCACAGGAAAGACCATAGCCTTGACTAGGCGAACCTTTGTTGGCAAAGTAATGTCTCTGCTTTTGAATATGCTATCTAGGTTGGTCATAATTTTCCTTCCAAGGAGCAAGCGTCTTTTAATTTCATGGCTACAGTCACCATCTGCAGTGATTTTGGAGCCCAGAAAAACAAAGTCTGACACTGTTTCCACTGTTTCCCCATCTATTTCCCAGGCAGTGATGGGACCAGATGCCATGATCTTCGTTTTCTGAATGTTGAGCTTTAAGCCAACCTTTTCACTCTCCACTTTCACTTTCATCAAGAGGCTTTTTAGCCCCTCTTCACTTTCTGCCATAAGAGTCGTGTCATCTGCATATCTGAGGTTATTGATATTTCTCCCGGCAATCTTGATTCCAACTTGTGTTTCTTCCAGTCCAGCATTTCTCATGATGTACTCTGCATATAAGTTAAATAAACATGGTGACAATATGCAGCCTTGACGTACTCCTTTTCCTATTTGGGAACCAGTCTGTTGTTCCATGACCAGTTCTAACTGTTGCTTCCTGACCTGCATACAGATTTCTTAAGAGGCAGATCAGGTGGTCTGGTATTCCCATCTCTTTCAGAATTTTCCATAGTTTATTGTGATCCACACAGTCAAAGGCTTTGGCATAGTCAATAAAGCAGAAATAGATGTTTTTCTGGAACTCTCTTGCTTTTTCCATGATCCAGCGGATGTTGGCAATTTGATCTCTGGTTCCTCTGCCTTTTCTAAAACCAGCTTGAACATCAGGAAGTTCACGGTTCACATATTGCTGAAGCCTGGCTTGGAGAATTTTGAGCATTACTTTACTAGCGTGTGAGATGAGTGCAATTGTTCAGTAGTTTGAGCACTCCTTGGCATTGCCTTTCTTTGGGATTGGGATGAAAACTGACCTTTTCCAATCTTGTGGCCACTGCTGAGTTTTCCAAATTTGCTGGCATATTGAGTGTAGCACTTTCACAGCATCATCATTCAGGACTTGGAATAGCTCCACTGGAATTCCATCACCTCCACTAGCTTTGTTCGTAGTGATGCTTTCTAAGGCCCATTTGACTTCACATTCCAAGATGTCTGGCTCTAGGTCAGTGATCACATCATCATGATTATCTAGGTCTTGAAGCTCTTTTTTGTACAGTTCTTCTGTGTATTCTTGCCACCTCTTCTTAATATCTTCTGCTTCTGTTAGGTCCACACCATCTCTGTCCTTTATCGTGCCCATCTTTGCATGAAATGTTCCTTTGGTATCTCTGATTTTCTTGAAGAGATCCCTAGTCTTTCCCACTCTGTTGTTTTCCTCTATTTCTTTGCATTGATCACTGAAGAAGGCTTTCTTATCTCTTCTTGCTATTCTTTGGAACTCTGCATTTAGATGTTTATATCTTTCCTTTTCTCCTTTGCTTTTCGCTTCTCTTCTTTTCACAGCTATTTGTAAGGCCTCCCCAGACAGCCATTTTGCTTTTTTGCATTTCTTTTCCATGGGGATGGTCTTGATCCCTGTCTCCTGTACAATGTCACGAACCTCATTCCATAGTTCATCAGGCACTCTATCTATCAGATCTAGGCCCTTAAATCTATTTCTCACTTCCACTGTATAATCATAAGGGATTTGATTTAGGTCATACCTGAATGGTCTAGTAGTTTTCTCTACTTTCTTCAATTTCAGTCTGAATTTGGCAATAAGGAGTTCATGGTCCGAGCCACAGTCAGCTCCTGGTCTTGTTTTTGCTGATTGTATAGAGCTTCTCCATCTTTGGCTGCAAAGAATATAATCGATCTGATTTCGGTGTTGACCATCTCGTGATGTCCATGTATAGAGTCTTCTCTTGTGTTGTTGGAAGAGGGTATTTGCTATGACCAGTGCATTTTCTTGGCAAAACTCTATTAGTCTTTGCCCTGCTTCATTCCGTATTCCAAGGACAAATTTGCCTGTTACTCCAGGTGTTTCTTGACTTCCTACTTTTGCATTCCAGTCCCCTATAATGAAAAGGACATCTTTTTTGGGTGTTAGTTCTAAAAGGTCTTGTAGGTCTTCATAGAACCTTTCAACTTTAGCTTCTTCAGCGTTACTGGTTGGGGCATAGATTTGGATTACTGTGACATTGAATGGTTTGCCTTGGATACGAACAGAGATCATTCTGTCATTTTTGAGATTGCATACAAGTACTGCATTTCGGACTCTTTTGTTGACCATGATGGCCACTCCATTTCTTCTGAGGGATTCCTGCCCACAGTAGTAGATATAATGGTCATCTGAGTTAAATTCACCCATTTCAGTCCATTTTAGTTCGCTAATTCCTAGAATGTCAACATTCACTCTTGCCATCTCTTGTTTGACCACTTCCAATTTGCCTTGATTCATGGACCTGACATTCCAGGTTCCTATGCAATATTGCTCTTTACAGCATTGGACTTTGCTTTTATCACCAGACACATCCACAGCTGGGTATTCTTTTTGTTTTGGCTCCATCCCTTCATTCTTTCTGGAGTTATTTCTCCACTGATCTCCAGTAGCATATTGGGCCCCTACCGACCTGGGGAGTTTCTCTTTCAGTATCCTATCATTTTGTCTTTTCATACTGTTCATGGGATTCTCAAGGCAAGAATACTGAAGTGGTTTGCCATTCCCTTCTCCAGCGGACCACACCCTGTCATATCTCTCCACCATGACCCGCCCATCCCAGGTTGCCCCTCGGGCATGGCTTAATCTCATTGAGTTAGACAAGGGTGTGGTCCTTGTGTGATTAGATTGACTGGTTATCTGTGAGAATGGTTTTAGTGTATTTGCCCTCTGATGCCCTCTTTCAAGACCTACTGTCTTACTTGGGTTTCTCTTACCTTGGGCGTGGGGTATCTCATCCGGGCTGCTCCTGGCTGCTCCCGGCCAGCGAAGCACAGCCATCGCACCTTACCTTGGACGAGGGGTCTCTCCTCACCGCCGCCCTTCCTGACCTCGGTCGTGGGGTAGCTCTTCTCCGCCGTGCTTAGTGCGCTGGCCCTCACCGCAGTCCTTCCTCGGTCGTGGGGTAGCTTCTCTCGGCCGCGCTCTTAGTGTGCGACGCAGCCGGCGGGGCGCTCTTAAATGGCGCGCCGGTGGCGGGCAGGCGAGGTCGCTCTTAAATGGCGCGCCGGTGGCGGGCAGGCGAGGTCGCTCTTAAATGGCGCGCCGGTGGCGGGCAGGCGAGGTCGCTCTTAAATGGCGCGCAACCACTTAACCATATATGTACATATCTGTTCTGCTACAGTCTGTATCTGTCCTTATGGGAATGTCACCCAATGTTACTTATTGTAATTTATAAATAAACCTTGAAATCAGGTAGTGTTAAGTTCTGAAATTTTGGTTTTAATTTTTAGAATTATTTTAACTACTTTTGTCCTTAATTTCTAATATAAATATTAAAATCAGTTTGTCAATTTCTATAAAAAGACATATTGATATTTTAATCAAGAGTGTGCCTGAAAACAACAGATAATTTTTGGTTTGTTAACATCTTAGCAGTACTGAACCTCCTAACCCATTAGCTGTCTATTTCTTCATGTATTTGAATCTTCTTTACAGTCTCTCAGAAACATTTACTGGTTTTTATTGTATGGGTTGTGTTTATTGCATGTTTAATGAAATAGATCACAGTTTATTTACAATTTTATGTAATATTGCAATATATTATTTTCAATTTCAAATTTTCACTAGGTTATAGAAATGCTTGGTGTTAGATACTGATTTTAGATCCTGTATTTGCTTTAAAATCTCTTAATAGTCCTAGTAGCTTTTAAAATATTTTTCTTCTTTTATTGCACTGGTTAGGAGCACCAACACAGTGCTAAATGGAAGTGGCGAGAACACAGAGCCTGTATATGTTGTAAACATTGTGCTTAACACATTATTACTTTTTCTTTAAATTTGATTATATTTGAAATTGAGTTAATAACATATATCTTTATTTACCATCCCTGCGCTCTTTGCTCCTCTTTGTAATTCCATCTTTCCATTTGCTAGCCTTCTTCTGACTGGAAACTACCTTTAACAGTTCTTATCAAGTGTGCTTAGCTAGTGGCAAATTTTCTTAGCTTTAGCTGAAAGAAGTCTTTCTTTTTCATAAGATATAGAATTCTCCGTTAATTTTTATTTTCTTTCTGGTTTTCGTATTTTTGCAGCCATCCCTTTTTTGTTCCTGTTCTTCTGTAAGTAATGTCTTTTTGCCTTTGTGGTTGCTAAGGTTTTTCTCTTCACCACTGTGCTTCAACTATTTGATTATGATGTACCTTGCTGTGATTCTATTTTTCTCCTTTTTAAGGTTTGTTGAGGAGGTTTTTTCATCAAGTTTGAAAAAAATTAAGTAATAATTTCCTCTATTATATTTCTCTTCCTTTCTCTTTCCTTCTACTTATTGAATTTTAATTGCCATGCTGTTTATTTATTTATTTATTTTTTGAGAACCCTTTGCTCTTTGCTATGTTTAACCAATTTCTCTTGCTATGTCTTTAATTTACTGATTTGTCTTCTGAGGTTAAGCCAAAGTGATGAATATTTCATTTCAAGTAATGATTCCCTCTTTATTATGTCTATATATTCTTTTAATTCCTTGAGCACATCTATAAAATTTATGCTAGCTAATTAAGGGTTCTTGTCTTCTAATGCCATTATCTCTTGCTATTCTGACTCTGTTGTTGTTGACCATTTTATTCTCCTGGTTATGTGTCCCTTTTTCCTGCTGATTTTCATACCTAGTAGTAAGTTTTGGTTGCCTGCCAAACACTGCAAATTTTACACTGCTGAAGGCTGAATTTTGTTGTTGTCCTTAATGAATATTGAAAGTAATTTGCTCATTCATTAATTTATTCGTACATCAACATGATAGCTTTAAAGTTCATTTAAACTTTTTTTTTTTTTTTTGGAAAGGTTTAGAGTAGTCTTTACTCTAGAGCTAGGTGTGACCCTAGGGTCTTTACTGAACAATCTTTATATTTGTTAAAGTCTCCACTCAAGGTAGTGGGATGTTAAATGTTTCCTTCCTTTGTATAGGGCTTCCCTGGTGACTCAGCGGTAAAGAATCTGCCTGCCAATGCCAGACATGTGTGTTCCTTGGATCAGGAAGATCCCCTGGAGAAAGAAATGGCAACCCACCCCAGTATTCTTGCCTGGGAAATCCAATGGACAGAGGAGCCTGATGGGCTACAGTCCACGGGGTCGCAAAGAGTTGGACACGACTGAGCGACTGAACCGCCGCAGCAGCTTTGTGTGAGCTGAGAGCGTGTTCAAGCTGACAGCTCTCGGGTCTTCCTCTGGCAGTTGCTCTTGTCACATGGCCTTGCGAAATGCCATCCTGAGCCTGTGCAGATCAATATTCAACCTGGACTCCAAGAGTTTTCTGTACTGATTTTTGGAGCTTCTGCTTTGTTTAGTTCTCTCCTCTCCAAATTATTTTCTGAAAATTCCAGCCATCTCAGACTCCCTAAACTCCAGTCTCCATCTCCTCACCTCAATGAATCCACTAGACTTAGTTTGCATACAGGCCTGAAAATTTCCTCCAGACAGAAAGTCTAGATAATCACAGATTAAACCTTGCTAGTTTCTTTTCTCAGGGGTCAAAATTGATGCTGCTTATTTGTCTAATATCTGAAAAGTAAATGTTTCATATATACTGTTTATATATATTGTCATATATATTGTTTATAAACTATATTGTTTAGTTTTCTGTTAAGATTATAGTGGGAGAAAAAATCCTGTAGCTCTGACTCCCTCATGGGCCAAAGTTGGAATCCCTCATCCTAGCTTAGAATTTACTGCAGGGAAAGTCATGTGAACCCACGAGGATTTAGCATTGACATTTGTAAGGTATGATTGATGGTTGTAGTGGTCCCATCCCACTCTAACATGCTGCAATCTTTATGACTCCCTCCTATGGCTCAGTGCATACACAAAACACCAGTGTATAGCAGAGTTGTTACCAGCTTTGCTGCTTTTAAAGTAGAGACATTCCACATTCTGGGGGAAAATACTTCTAAAGAAAGCAGGAGACCACAAGGCAGGTAGTCCATGGATACGAATAAAGAAGGCAGTGCTGAAGTGTTGACAGTATGGAGAGGAAGCCGTAGCTGTAGCTGTAAATGCCTGGTTATGTTTGACAAAACATTACTCTTAACACTTTCCAAAGGACATTAAGGAAGTCTTATGGACTATGGTGTTGTTAGATTTCACCCTCAACTGGACTGCCAGCACCACTTCACATTAGGTATAAATACTACACTGGCATATACAATAGCAATCAGAATATGGTCAAAGTTGAGGTTCTGTGGAACTTACTCTTAGTATGGCTCCAAACCAGCTATTTCCATGAGCAAGCCAGGTTACTAGCTAACCCTTAGTTTCACCATGTGTGTGAGAAGTTTTCCTTAAGTACTTCAAAATTGCTTTATTTAAAAAATAACAAACATGTCATTCTTATAAAGGGATGTGTAAAATATAGTACTAGAAATATAGTAATTTAAGTTGTTGTTGTTCAGTCGCTAAGTTGTTGCCAACCCTTTGTGACCCCATGGACTGCAGCACGCCAGACTTCCCTGTGGTTCACTGTTTCTGGAGTTTTCTCAAACTCATGTCCATTGAGTTGGTGATGCCATGCAACCATCTCACCTTCTGCCTCCCTCTTCTCTTCCTGCCTCAGACTTTTCCAGCATCAGGGTCTTTTCCATTGGGTTGGCTCTTTGCATCAGGTGGCCAAAATGTTGGAGCTTCAGCTTCAGCATCTGTCCTTCCAATGAATATTCAGGGGTGATTTCCTTTAGGATTGACTGGTTTGATCTCCTTGCAGTCCAAGGGACTCTCAAGAGTCTTCTCCAGCACCACAGTTGGAAAGCATCAATTTTTCAGCACTCAGCTTTCTTTATGGTCCAACTCTCACATCCATACATGACTACTAGAAAAAACCATAACTTTGACTCTATGGACCCTTCTCAGGAAATTTAAGTATGTGGTGCTTTAAAATCTATATGTTTCATCTGATAATAAATCTATTCTATTTTGGAGTGTTTCTCTTGCTATCCAACTGTTTCCACAAACTCAGAGCAGCTAATCGTGGTTCTTTAAGATGTCATATTGATATGTTGACTGTAAAACTTGGCAGCATAACTGGAATAAATGTGTGTATTTGTGCGTCTTTGTGCATGTGCATCCGTGACTAAGACGAGCTGAACCGTCAATAACAGAAATATTCATGATCATCATCATAGTCTCTAAAAACAGTAAAATTATTAGGTGAAATGTAGGGTCACAATACATTTACAGCTAATCTAAAATTAGAGCTACTTGCTAAGAAAGAGACTTGTTCCATCAGAGAAATATCCTGGGGGAATGAGGGTGATTTTTAACTATCTTGATTGCCTATGTGTTTTGTAGGGGAAAAGTGAAACTTTTAGGATCATTATTCACTTCTTGGGGCTCTCCAGGGGGCTAAGTGGTGAAGAACCCACCTGCCAATGCAGAAAACACATTAGGTTTAATCCCTGGATCAGGAAGATCCCCTAAAGAAGGAAGTGGCAAACCACTCCAGGATTCTTGCCAGGATAAGCCCATGGACAGAGCAGCCTAGCAAGCTAGAGTCCACGGGGCCACGAAGAGTCAGACATGACTGAGTGTGAGCCCCAGCACTCTCTTGTTAGGATTTGGGTCATGAATATTACTTTCCCAAAACATGAAAGTATTAGAATGAGGACAAAGAACAATTGCTTCCCATTGGGGCTTTTTCTACATGGATTTGGAAGGACTGATGCTGAAGCTGAAACTCTAATACTTTGGCCACCTGATGTGAAGAACTGACTCATTTGACTCACCTAATGTTAGGAAAGATTGAGGGCAGGAGGAGAAGAGGACGACAGAGGATGTGATGGTTTGATGGCATCACCGACTCAATGGACACAAGTTTGAGTAAGCTCTAGGAGTTGGTGATGGACAGGGAGGCCTGGTGTGCTGAAGTCCATGGGGTCACGAAGAGTCGGACGTGACTGAGCAATTGAACTGAACCGACCTGAACTGGATTGTAAAGAGCAATGATCAGCAGAATGTGACCATAGGAAAGAGTAATATAGAGGTAGTAGAACTGAGTCAGATACAGATTCTACTACTTAATAGCCTTGTGACTACTACTCTTGGATTCATTTCCTTGTATGGACACCGGAAGGGATATTATAGACGGTTCAAGTTCTCATCCTATTTAAGATTCTGCTTGTACCCAAGTCATCTATAAGAGTAGAGTCCCTGGAAAACATTCACCCAAAAAGTTCTACCACATGGTACCTAACATTTTGAGTTTTTGGAATTATTCCTCTAGATTTAATGCTGATGATGCAGACATCAGTTGAGTTCAGTTCAGTTCAGTCACTCAGCTGTGTCTGACTCTTTGCGACCCCATGGACTGCAGCACACCAGGCTTCCCTGCCCATCACCAATATCCAGAGCTTGCTCAAACTCATGTCCATTGAGTCAGTGATGCCATCCATCCATCTCATCCTCTGTCTTCCCCTTCTCCTCCTGCCTTCAGTCTTTCCCAGCATCAGGGTCTTTTCCAATGAGTCGGTTCTTTGCCTCAGGTGGCCCAAGTATTGGAGTTTCAGCTTCAACATCAGAACTTCCAATATTCAGGTCTGAATTCCTTTAGGATAGACTGGTTTGATCTCTTTGCAGTCCAAGAGATTCTCAAGAGTCTTCTCCAACACCACAGTTCAAAATGCAGACACCTTTGCAGTTTAATTACCCCAGGAGCTCCCGTAGAGTACTACCCACACCTTGTGCCAGCCACTCAGTTATGTCCATTTCTTTGCAGCCCCATGAATAGTAGCCTAGCAGGCTCCTCTGACCATGGAATTTTCCAGGCAAGAATACTGGAGTACTTGGTACTCCAGGGAATCTTCCTGACTCATGGATCAAATCCGCGTCTCTTGTGTCCCTTGTTCTGCCAGGCGTCTTCACATACCTTAAGGTATCCTTTGTTAACTGGACCTCTGACTTTGTAACAAAGACTACAGAATGGCACAGATGCGATGTGAATTCCAATTTATCTACAATTTGCCATTTTCTCCCTTTCGCTCTAATATATCACATGTAGACCCTAAAATCACTTCAATTATATTTGCAGAGTTGGATTTCATTCATCCGCATGCAGTTCTTGAGTGGATATTCTCATTTGGTAGATTGCAGTTTGGATATGGGAGATGGGGGCTTGATAGAAGAGCTATTAAGGAACTGGGGTGGGGGGGCTATGTAGGACAATGGCCAAGATGGAAAAGGCTGAGACTGCTAATGGGATCAAATTGTTGGGGCTCTGAAGGTGTTAAGAGTAGCACTAAATCTGCAGATATGATGTTTTACTAAATGGTGAGGAAAAGCCAACATAACCTGGGTCCTGAGCAGTTCTGTTTAGTTATCAGTTACACAAAATTTTGAGCATTACTTTACTAGTGTGTGAGATGAGTGCAATTGCGTGGTAGTTTGAGCATTCTTTGGCATTGCCCTTCTTTGGGATTGGAATGAAAACTGACCTTTTCCAGTCCTGTGGCCACTGCTGAGTTTTCCAAATTTGCTGGCATATTGAGTACAGCACTTTCACAGCATCATCTTTTAGGTTTTGAAATAGCTCAAGTGGAATTCCATCACCTCCACTAGCTTTGTTCATAGTGATGCTTTCTAAGGCCCATTTGACTTCACATTCCAGGATGTCTGGCTCTAGGTGAGTGATCACACCATCATGATTGTCTGGGTCATGAAGATCTTTTTGTACAGTTCTTCTGTGTATTCTTGCCACCTCTTCTTAATATCTTCTGCTTCTGTTAGGTCCATACCATTTCTGTCCTTTATTGAGCCCATCTTTGCATGAAATGTTCCCTTGGTATCTCTAATTTTCTTGAAAATATCTCTAGTCTTTCCCGTTCTATTGTTTTCCTCTATTTTTTGCACTGATCGCTGAGGAAGGCTTTCTTATCTCTCCTTGTTATTCTTTGGAACTCTGCGTTCAATGGGTATATCTTTCCTTTTCTCCTGGCTTTTTGCTCCTCTCCTTTTCACAGCTATTGGTAAGGCCTCCTCAGATAGTCATTTGGCTTTTTTGCATTTCTTTTTCTTGGGGATGGTCTTGCTCCCTGTCTCCTGTACAGTGTCACAACCCCCCATCCATCATTCATCAGGCACTCTGTCTATCAGATCTATTCCCTTAAATCTATTTCTCACTTCCACTGTGTAATTGTTAGGGATTTGATTTAGGTCATACTTGAATGGTCTACTGGTTTGCCTCACTTTCTTCTATTTAAGTCTGAATTTGGCAATAAGGAGTTCATGATCTGAGCCTCAGTTAGCTCCTGATCTTGTTTTTAATGACTATATAGTGCTTCTCCATCTTTGGCTGAAAAGAATATGATCAATCTGATTTCTGTGTCGACCATCTGGTGATGTCCATGTGTAGAGTCTTCCTTTGTGTTGTTGGAAGAGGGTGTTTGTTATGACCAGTGTGTTCTCTTGGCAAAATTCTGTTAGCCTTTGACCTGCTTCAATTTGTATTCCAAGGCCAAATTTGCCTGTTACTCCAGGTGTTTCTTGATTTCCTACTTTTGCATTCCAGTCCCCTATAATAAAAAGGACATCCTTTTTGGGTGTTAGTTCTAGAAGGTCTCGTAGGTCTTCATAGAACTGTTCATCTTCAGCTTCTTCAGTATTACTAGTTGGGACATAGACCTGGATTACTCTGATATTGAATGGGTTGCCTTGGAAATGAACAGAGATTATTCAGTCATTTTTGAGATTGCATCCAAGTACTAAATTTCAGACTCTTTTGTTGACCATGATCGCTATTCCATTGCTTCCAAGGGATTCTTCCCCACAGTAGTAGATATAATGGTCCTCTGAGTTAAATTCACCCATTCCAGTCCATTTTAGTTCGCTGATTCCTAGAATGTCGACATTCACTCTTGCCATCTCCTGTTTGACCACTTCCAATTTGCCTTGATTCATGAACCTAATATTCCAGGTTCCTATGCAATATTGCTCTTTATAGCATCAGATCTTGCTACCATCACCAGTCACATCCACAGCTGGGTGTTGTTATTGCTTTAGCTCCATCTCTTCACTCTTTCTGGAGTTATTTCTTCACTGATATCCAGTAGCATGTTGGTTTTAGAAAAGGCAGAGGAACCAGAGATCAAATTGCCATTATCTGCTGGATCATCAAAAAAGCAAGAGAGTTCCAGAAAAACATCTATTTCTGCTTTATTGACTATGCCAAAGCCTTTGACTGTGTGGATCACAATAAACGTGGAAAATTCTGAAAGAAATGGGAATCCCAGACCACCTGACCTGCCTCTTGGAAAATCTGTATGCAGGTCAGGAAGCAAAAGTTAGAACTGGACATGGAACAACAGACTGGTTCCAAATAGGGAAAGGAGTACATCAGGCTGTATATTGTCACCCTGCTTATTTAACTTATATGCAGAGTACATCATGAGAAACGCTGGGTTGCAGGAAGCACAAGCTGGAATCAAGATTGCTGGGAGAAGTATCAATAACCTCAGATATGCTGATGACACCACCTTTATGGTAGAATTTGAAGAAGAACTAAAGAGCCTTTTGATGAAAGTGAGAGAGGAGAGTGAAAAAGTTGGCTTAAAGCTCAGCATTCAGGAAACTAAGATCATGGCATCTGGTCCCATCACTTCATGGCAAATAGATGGGGAAACAGTGGAAACAGTAGCAGACTGTATTTTTTTTTGAGCTCCAAATCACTGCAGATTGTAATTGCAGCCATGACATTAAAAGACACTTACTCCTTGGAAGGAAAGTTATGACCAACCTAGATAGCATATTGAAAAGCAGAGACATTACTATGCCAAAAAGGTCCATCTAGTCAAGACTATTATTTTTCCAGTAGTCTCATATGGATGTGAGAGTTGCACTATAAAGAAAGCTGAGCACTGAAGAATTGATGCTTTTGAACTGTAGCTTTGGATAAGATTCTTGAGAGTCCCTTGGACTGCAAGAAGATCCAACCAGCCCATCCTAAAGGAAATCAGTCCCAGATATTCATTGGAAGGACTGATGTTGAAGCTGAAACTCCAATACTTTGGCCATCTGACGTGAAGAGCTGACTTATTGGAAAAGACCCCGATGCTGGGAAAGATTGAGAGCAGGAGGAGAAGGGGACGACAGAGGATGAGATGGTTAGATGGCATCACCGACTCGATGGATGTGAGTCTGAGTGACCTCCGGGAGTTGGTGATGGACAGGGAGGCCTGGCGTGCTGTGATTCATGGGGTCGCAAAGAGTCAGACACAACTGAGCGACTTCACTTTCACTTTTCACTTTCATGCATTGGAGAAGGAAATGGCAACCCACTCCAGTGTTCTTGCCTGGAGAATCCCAGGGATGGGGGAGCCTGGTGGGCTGCCGTCTATGGGGTCGCACAGAGTTGGACATGACTGAAGCGACTTAGCAGTAACTAATTGGCAAGTTTCTTACCATTAGACTTTGGTTCTTATGAACTGTGTTAGATTTTTAAGAAAATATAACTGTTGAGTGAAAGAAAACATGGCAGGCTTGCTGAAAGCCTAAAAGCAATTATCTGAAAGTAGTACATTCTGAAGGAGATTAGTGCTGGGATTTCTTTGGAAGGAATGATGCTAAAGCTGAAACTCCAGTACTTTGGCCACCTCATGCGAAGAGCTGACTCATTGGAAAAGACTCTGATGCTGGGAGGGATTGGGGGCAGGAGGAGAAGGGGACGACAGAGGATGAGATGGCTGGATGGCATCACTGACTCGATGGACGTGAGTCTGAGTGAAATCCAGGAGTTGGTGATGGACAGAGAGGCCTGGCGTGCTGCGATTCATGGGGTTGCAAAGTCGGACACATCTGAGTGACTGAACTGAACTGATACCTAACCTAAAAGAAGAAAAAAATTCTTGTTAATTTTCATATCTTGAGTGCCTAGTAGTTTATAATATTTGGTGTATGAGAAACTCTGAAGGAAGTCAAGTCTTGTAGTTAACATCATGTGGAAATAAAATCTTCAAAATACAGTCAAAATCTATCATCCCCTCCACACTTACCATGCTGATGTATGCTGTCAATGGGTCTAGGTTAGGCTATGGTAATGTATTGTAGTCGTCACCCTGCCAAAAGAAAAGAAACGGTCTTCTGCTTTTTTTCACAACAGCTGGAGTGATCCTATTAAAATAAAAGTCACATTAAAGCCCTCCAGTGGCTTGCCTTCCCACTCTAAGGGAAACTTATCAGCCTACAAAGCCATGCATTCTCTGGCTTCCTGTCCTCTGACATTGCCAGCTACTTCTGTCTCCTTGCCCACTCTGTTGTGACAAGTCTGCCCTGCTTTCTGCACCTCAAGCGTTTCAGACATCACTCACCTGAAATGTCTTCCCCTGGCTTAGCTCATGTTACTTACCTCCTTGGAGCCCTGAGTCACCCGCACTGAGACTCTCTAACTATCTGTTTAGAATCACCGTGTTCCCAACACTCTTTATCCCCTTTCTTTGCTTAATTTCTGCCCCCAGCTCCTAGTACCTTCTGAAATGCACATCTTATTTATTCTCATTGTTGTCTTCCCCAATAAGACTATAATGTGCATAAGAGCATAGATTTATGTTTGTTTTCATTCAGTTGAGGCTCTTGTGTCTAGGAAAATGACTAATTTGTGAATGACACATAATAAATACATTTTGAATAAATTAATCAGTGGAAGGGAAAAAGGTAGGGGCCAAAGGAGGGAGAAATGGAGGACAGTGGGTGCCTGGAAAGAGCGCTTTGAATTACTCTAAGAGGAGTAAGCTTTGCCTGGGAACATAAATTGGAAATCTTACTGGGCAAACACCTTGGGAGGGCATGGCCAGGTCACTCTGTTAGAGGTTAAGAGACTTGTTGGAGATCCTTCACTGATTTAGTGTCTGAACTGGGCGCATAGCCAACACATATGCTGGTTTAGCACCATGCCACTCACCTAACCCCAAGAGGCATACACACTTTATAGCAAACAATCATCTGTCAGCCTCTGGGGTTTTTTTTTTCCTGATCATGAGTTTGTATTTTAGAGATAAAAATTTACAGAAATTCAGGCTACAGAGGTTTATGAGTATAAGTTAATAAATAAAAAAATAATTCTGCATAGAGTTTAATACCTTATTCTTTGTGATCAAAGGGACCTTTTTATGGGCTTCCCTGGTGGCTCAGATGGTAAAGAATCTGTCTGCAATGAAGGAGACTTGGGTTTGATCCCTGGGTCAGGAAAATCCCCTGGATAAGGGAATGCCTACCCACTCCCGTACTCTTGCCTGGAGAATTCCATGGACAGAAGAACCTAGCAAGATATAGTCCATGGGGTCACAAAGACCTTTTTATGCCCCTCCCTATCAGTGTGTGCATGCGTGCTCAGTCACTTCACTTGTGTCTGAATCTTTGTGACTCTATGGACTGTAGCCTACCAAGCCCCGCTGTCCGTGGGATTGTCCAAGCAACAATACTGGAGTGGGTTGCCATGTCTTCCTCTAGAGGACCTTCCCAGTCTAGGGGGTGATCCCACCTCTCTTGTATCTCTGGCACTGGAGGAAGATTCTTTTTCCACTGAGCCATCAGGGCAGTGCCTCGCTGTCAGCAACTGCATTCAGTAGTGAGTCGATGCAGCAGTTCAGCTACTACAGATCATATGCCCTCAACTCTAAGTCAGGATGGAGGATGAAAAGTAACTCTGTGGCATGCTTCTTTCTCTTAATAGCTCTTGGATGAGGTTAAAATAATACAAAATGAAAAACTTGGGAAAAGTAGAATACATCTTCATTTCTTACACCCCTCCTGAAAAATAAATCTAGCATATCATATTTTCACAGCAATACTTTGGGATGAATATTGTTCTAAGGGATGAGATGGTGGGAGGGAGCACCTCCCCCTGCCATCCTCCCACCGGCACTCCATTTTAGAAATGTCAAAAATAGAAATATGGAATGACTCATCTATGATCACACACTCTGTGACCAAATTGAGGGTAGGAACCCAAATCATGTGACTCTTAGTTTAGAACCACTTCACTGTGCTGTGCTATTTCTGTACACTAAGCTGCATTTGTCAAAAACTCAAAATTCATGTTACATTCAAATAAAATCCAGCCGTGCCACAGAGTAGCACATGTATTTTCAGTGATAAAATGGTATATACCCAAGCTAAAGAAGTCAAGCTATGTAAAAGAGTATATTAGTCAAGAGAATATATCCAGGTTATTTGAATCCAGAAACTGTCACTTTTTATCAAAAACTGTATTGCCTCCAAAGCTAGAATTTGTAACAATCATCATTGTTGATATTTCATTAGAAATAATTAGACTAAACAATTTTAATGAAGGTGATGTTGAGTGGTTTTGAAACCAAGTGGACTGTTTGATTGTATTAAGAAGTAACAGTGCATTGCTGAAATTTTGCAGATGAGGAACTTGAGTCCTAATAATATTCAGTTCAGTTCAGTTGCGTCTGACTTTTTGCAACCCCATGGACTGCAGCAAGCCAGCTTCCCTGCCCATCACCAACTCCCGGAGCTTGCTCAAACTCACGTCCATAGAGTCAGTGATGCCATCCAACCATCTAACTTCTGCCTTCAGTCTTTCCCAGCATCAGGGTCTTTTCCAGTGAGTCAGTTCTTCGCATCAGGTGGCCAAAGGACCGGAGCTTCAGCTTCAGCATCAGTCCTTCCAATGAATATTTGGGACTGATTTCCTTTCTGATTGATGGGTGTTACAGAACAACGGATGGGGTTGGACCTGGATTGGAATCCAGATCTATCTGACACCAAAGCCCCGCTTCTAAGAAGAAGGGTACTGGATGCCTTAGAGAAGATACCCTGGGAGATGGGGAGACCAGACCAAGGGCAGGGAGACTGGAGTCATCAAAAGCACAGTCACAGTGTTACGACCTACGTCTGAATCGAGACAGTGCTCTCTACTGGCAGAAAACTATACGTCTGAATCAAGACAGTGCTCTCTACTGGCAGAAAACTGAAGTGCCCAGCACATGCTAAGTTCTTTTTTTTTTTTTAATTAAATTTTATTTTGCTTAACTTTACAATATTATATTGCTTTTGCCATACATCAAGATGGATCCGCCACAAGTATGCATGTGTTCCCCATCCTGAACCCTCCTTCTAACCCTAAGTTCTTAATGAATGTTTGTTAAGTTGAATTATAATAATGATATAATTGATATAACTATCATCGCAATAATTTATTATGTATCCTGCATTAGAGGAGCCTGGTGGATTATAGTCCATAAGGTTGCAAAAAGTCAGACACAATTGAAACAACTTAGTACCCCACACACACAATAATTAGTTATGACATATACTAATATATTATAATATTAAATAACTTTCACATGATCTCAGAACATTATCTCTAAAAACGAAAATGTACTATTAATTTTATTTATTTTAATATTTGTCTCCCATACTAAACTTGAAGACTTTTGAGGGCAGAAAATGTCTTATTCCTTTCTAAATCTGATACTTATATATTCACTCATGAGGCAATCATTTGAGTGACAAATGAGTTCGTTGTCTCCAAGAGATATTTAAGGCAAGTATTATTCTTAGAAAAATGGAGGCTCTGAGTGATTAGTTTTCTGCCTAGCTAGCAAGTAGTGAAGTTGGTATTTGAATTAGAGTTTTCATTAATTAATTCAATCTTATGTTATTATATTACATATGTCAATGTACCTTATCATTACCTCTCTAATAGAAATGAGGGCATTTTCCCCTCTTTTTCTTACCAGGTCATACCAACTTCAAGTCACTTGGGTGATTTTAAAAATATGCCTGGACACTCTAGAGCATTTACTTTCTCTGTCCCCTTTCCAAGACTCCCAGGTCAAAGATTTTGTAAAGCCTGTATAATTTTCAGATAAATAAAATCACATTGCTCATAATTACCAGGGACAATTCTGTGTAATTAGATGTTAACTGTAGTGTCCCCTCTCCTTTATGACTCCAAATAAATACCTGTTCCTATCTCAGTCTGGGAAAAAGCTTGGTTGGAAATGTAACTGCTTTGTTGCTCTCTGTGTAATTAACTATCATTAAAAGCCACTAATTAGATCGTAAGTTTTAAATAAGTTGCCCTAATTACCTTTGGTACATGGTGCATTGAGTCGGGAGGGCAAGTCCTTCAGAGCCAAGAAAACTTGGCTCTGCCACTAAGAGAATTAACAGGGCTATTGGGTTTCTCTTTTTTTCCCCATTCATAAATGGGAAGATGTGAACAGAGGGAATGGGATGGATAGAGGCAGAGGGTAAGGACTGTAGATGAAATATGTGTACAGGAGCAAGCCAACAGGGGAAAGCGCTTATACTACCTCTCTGAAGACTACTCACCGGTGTGCAAGGCAGGATAATACCAAACGCTGTCTTAGGTCAGAGCCTGCCGCATACTAAGTGCTTATGAGGTGTTGACTGAATGAATGAATAAATGAGTGGATGGAAAAAATAGGCTAGAGGCAACATGACATGATAGTTAGGGACCTCAGTTTCAAAATGAAAACGAAGTAGAGGTTTAAAGTCTAAATCAGATAATTACTTAGAGGAAATCTCTGATAATATGGTTTCTTCTCTATAGTAGGGGAATGATGGTTCCTAACACCCAAGTTGTAATGAATTAATGATAATGTAAGTAAAGTATTTGCACAGACTAAGCTCTACTGAATCTTAACAGTGACAGTGGTGATGGCGGTGCTATAAAATGTTCAGTTCAGAAGTCCTCAAATGAGCCCCATTACTAAAGCTGTTAATATTATGTGCTCTTTTCTTATCATTGTATTTTGTCCCAACACACCATTAGACCACTTCTAACACAACACCCCAGTACTCTTGCCTGGAAAATCCCATGGACCGAGGACCCTGGTGGGCTGCAGTCCATGGGGTCGCTAAGAGTCGGACACGACTGAGCGACTTCACTTTCACTTTTCACTTTCATACATTGGAGAAGGAAATGGCAACCCACTCCAGTGTTCTTGCCTGGAGAATCCCAGGGACGGGGGAGCCTGGTGGGCTTCCATCTATGGGGTCGCACAGAGTCGGACACGACTGAAGCGATTTAGCAGCAGCAGCAACACAATCATAATCTTAACATCCATTCACAAGCAGAATAAGCTAGTTTCAGAGCATTTTCTAGGCCCTTAGTTAGTGCCAGAGTAATTAAAATGGAAAGTATGGTCCTTACTCTAAGAACAGACAATCTGATGAGGTTACGGGTGTGTAAAAAAAACACTTTGTGCTATAACACAAGGCTTTACAAAATACAGTGTGGAAGGTTTAAGAAAACTTCACACAACAGGTAATGTCAGGGAGACACTTACTGAATCACTCCCATTTTAATCAAAGTATTTAATATATCGCCATGATCACAAGCCAGAGAAGGCAATGGCACCCCACTCGAGTACTCCTGCCTGGAAAATCCCATGGACAGAGGAGCCTGGTAGGCTGCAGTGCATGGGGTCACTGAGGATCGGACACAACTGAGCGACTTCCCTTTCACTTTTCACTTTCATGCATTGGAGAAGGAAATGGCAACCCACTCCAGTGTTCTTGCCCGGAGAATCCCAGGGATGGGGGAGCCTGGTGGGCTGCCGTCTATGGAGTCGTAGAGAGTCGGACACGACTGAAGTGACTTAGCAGCATGATCACAAGCAGCTATAATAATAATAATGATACCAATAGTAAGAATAATGACATTAACTGAGCAAGTATTATACGTCATAATCAAAACGTTTTATAGATATTCATTAATTCACTATGAAAACAAACCCTCAAATAGAGAAAAGAAAATAGAAGTTCATGAAGATTTCATAATGTGTTCATGTTTGCATAACAAGTTTGCAAATGGGATAGTCAACATTCAAACCTGGTATTCTGCTTTCAAAATTAGAGTTCTTAAGAGTTCTTAAACTCTACATGATACTCCTATGGTTAGTCAGGGAAAGAAGTGGAGTTTATTTTTAACCTGAAAGTCAGGATACCCCAATATTTCTACGGGTATTCTTTCTCTCACATTTAGTCTCTGGGCATCAGGTTCTTCATCCCATGAAAGTCAGTGAAGGACAAGCTGGCCACTCAAGAACCTTTCAAGTGTACACATTTTTTTCACTTGACTTTTCTTACTGCACCAAGAATTGAGTGAGTAACCAAACCTTCCAGGCATACCAAAGTTGCTCTGAAGTCAAAGCAAGTCTTATGCCTTCCTAGCACCTGCCCTGTAGACAAGGGGAAGAGTTTCCCTCCGTTTCCATCTGCCTCCCTATATATGAACGCATATCTATATATACATAGTTGTATACATACATATGCACAAACATATATATATATAAGTATATATATATGCATATTTAAGTTTTAATATATAATGTAAACAGATTATATATATATATATATATATAAAATTAGAAAACTGTTTCTCCATCTATATGAAAATCAATTACAGCACATAACAAATGTGATTGTGCTCCCTAAACTCTCAAAGTAAATGCCATCCTCCTCTGTGCATTCAGGCCATGATCAGTTCACTATGTAGACATCTTTGTTCGTAAATGCCATGTGATTGATTTACGTTTACCCAGCACAGGCAAGGGAAGACCCATTGCGTCCCAGTTCTTTCTCAAGATGAGTGTGCATTGGCCTTGACGTTATCTTCTGCCCACTTGGGTTTTGGATGCACCATATCTCAGATCTATAGTTGAAGGTCAGGTTTACGTGCAGACCATTGCCCAGGATCAAATAGGTTTGGATCTGTGTATTTTGGTGCAGAGATGAAAGGGCGACTTCTCTTATCTTCACTGCTTTGCGTTCTAATATTATAAGCAGATGGAGAGCATTGAAAACCTGCAATCATCAGAACTGGCTGCTAGCAAAGATCTTGTCCACTGTTCTTTCCAAAGAGAAGTGTCACTCCATTTATATGTGGTGTGATCATGCTTGCTCAGTTTGAGCTGCACGTGGCTCTTCAATTCAGATACTCAATACCAACTAAGTAGCACCTCTGAACTATATTTGTAGTTCTCATAAGACATAACGTAATTACCCTGGATAGAACCAGCCCAGCTAGTGGTTTTCATGTACTTGTGTTATTCCAACCTTTTGAGTGTAAGCTAGACCAGTTCCTTGTCTCTGATAAATAGTCCTGTGGCCAGATACTATGGTACACCCGTGCATTGATAGTTTGGCAGTCATTGGTTCTTTGCAAAGGAATTGTAAGGAAGACAGAATTTTCTAGCTTGTAAGTTTTAAAACTGAGTTACAGACATAACTTTTGTTTACTCACTTATTCAAAAAATATGTAATGGGCATATATTATGAGTAAGTCAGTAAGCTCAGTGCCAGTGATTCCAGACAAAGGGCACGGCTTCCACTTTCAGTATATAAGTAGAGTGCACTGTGATGGGTTCTAATTGGTCTGTGCCCAAGTTTCCAGTGTAGGGGACTCAAAAAACTCAGTCTTATCAAAGGGGTTACATGAAGAAAAAAAGGTTTTATGAAAAAAAAATATTTAGGAAATCCTTAAAAGAAAAAAGCAATAGCTATCCAAGCAGAGAAAGACGGAGGGAAGAAACTTCAGACAGTGTGTGAAACATTTACAGAAGATGTTAGCTGATGATTTGTTTTAGAAATATTGGCATACATTGGTAAGATCATAGAAAACTTCATTGAAACAGAGCTAGCATCAGCCTTTAAGAAACAGACATCTGTGAAACTAATAGTGTTTTACTCAAAACTATGAGTGAGCCGAAAATTAGCTTTGCTCTTGGTACATAGTCATCTAATGATAGGAGAATTCTGAAAAAACTTGGAGATTTTAGATTACTTCTTTAAACATAAAGAGATGTAGGTGATTTATAACAATGCACTGTTAGAATAATAACTAAAAGATCATTTGTTGAAAAACAATGACTTGTTGGGGAAATAGCCATTCCTGTTCAAAGATTGTTATTTCTGTCCAGCATAAGGCAGTGGTGTGGTGTCTATTTCCCAATTTTTTCCCTTCCTTAGGGACTTGGAGTAAAGCTATGGGGATATTTGCAATGGTCTATCTATCTCCCTATTCTTTTCAAGGTCTGAGTGACAAGCCAAGCGGAGAAATTGAATTTTTCACTTCTCTAAACACTTCTGGCCCCTAGGAACACTGAAAAAGGTCAAGAATTTTGAAGCACGTTCTTCCCCAGGCTGCAGGATCAAAACTTCTTTTTAAAAGGTTGTTCCAGGTCCAATGAGACAGTCAGCCGTGATGGAGAATATAAACAGCAGTTTATGTCCTCTGTGGTGGTGAGTGCCTCTCTTGGGATACTCATTCTGAAAAAAGGTTTCTCTAGAGAGATCTGTTTTTCTCATTAGGGCGACTGCAGGAGGGCAAAGAAGAAAAGCTTGACGTAAACTTGGAAGTGTGTGGCTGAAATCTCCTGCCTTTCATATCCCCCTGCCCATTTTTTCTATTTTTAGTTTGCTATCTTTTCCTTTTTCCTTTCTTTTCATTGTTTCTCTCCCAGAGCTCCTTTTTTTCCCCCCTTAACTTTTTAAACCAATCTCATAATGGGCTTTTTCATTTGCATTCGTTGACTCATCTGATAGTCATCCTCTAAATTAAAGTGAAAGTGAAGTCACTCAGTTGTGTCTGACTCTGCAACCCCATGGACTGTAGCCCACCAGGGTCCTCCGTCCATGGGATTTTCCAGGCAAGAATATTGGAGTGGGTTGCCATTTCCTTCTCCAGGAGATCTTCCTGACTCAAGGATCTAACCCAGGTCTCCAGCACTGCAGGCAGACGCTTTACCATCTGAGCTACCAGGAAAGTTCATCCTCTAAATTAACTCACAATGATCCTCACCTCTGGTATTCATGTGCTCGTGGTTTCCTCCCCTTGAGAGTATGCCTAATGACTCACTTCTAACAGATGATGGTAAACTTTATGAGTTCTCACGTGTCCAGGTGAGGTTATGCAAGAATAGGACTGCCACCTTGTTTCTCCTCCTTCTCTCTCTCCCTTGAAGTCATCCCTCTGCCTTTGGAGAGACCCATGTGACAAGGCACTGATGCCTCCACCCTTGTTCACACTTGGGTACCTGAGGCTTTCCAACAGCCATACCTAGGAGTGAGCTTGCAGGAAGAGTCTTTTCCACGTCAATCTTTAGATAACTGATTTTTTTTTTTTAATGACCACTCCATGAGTAACCTTGTGCCAGAGGACTTGGTTAAGCCCACTTGGATTCCTGACAAGAATTGAGATAAAGACGCTTACTCCTTGGAAGGAAAGTTATGACCAACCTAGAGAGCATATTCAAAAGCAGAGACATCACTTTGCCAACAAAGGTTTGCCTAGTCAAGGCTATGGTCTTTCCTGTGGTCATGTATGGATGTGAGAGCTGGACTGTGATGAAGGCTGAGCACCAAAGAATTGATGCCTTTGAACTGTGGTGTTGGAGAAGACTCTTGAGAGTCCCTTGGACTGCAAGGAGATCCAACCAGTCCATTCTGAAGGAGATCAACCCTGGGATTTCTTTGGAAGGAATGATGCTAAAGCTGAAACTCCAGTGTTTTGGCCACCTCATGCGAAGAGTTGACTCATTGGAGAAGACTCTGATGCTGGGAGGGATTGGGGGCAGGAGGAGAAGGGGACGACAGAGGATGAGATGGCTGGATGGCATCACTGACTCGATGAATATGAGTCTGAATGACCTCCGGGAGTTGGTAATGGACAGGGAGGCCTGGCGTGCTGCAGTTCATGGGGTCGCAAAGAGTCGGACACAACTGAGCGACTGATCTGATCTGATCTGATCTTACTATTTTAAGCCACTGTGTTTTGGGGCAATTTGTTACACAGCAGCAGATGTTTGTGCAAACTTTCATGTTTCTTCTCTTCACTGAGTCTTTTTATTGAATATTTTTTCTATTTTTTTCTTCCTCTTATTTCTCTTTTTTAGCTTGTGAGGTTGAAAGTTACAGGAGTCAGAATGCTTTCCTCTCAATAACCATCAAACCAAATCATGTATCTGCAGACATAATTTGCATAATAGAAAAGTCAGCATCCCTGGCCTCTCTTTAATTATACTCTTTGTTAAATATTCATTTACTTGTCTTTTCAGTAAAGCTAATGGACAGCTACTATATTTAATACATTGTATCAGCTATCATATGGAATATAAAAATGAATGAGATATGCCTCCTGCTATCAAGATATTATCATTTGAAATAAAATAAAAATGTATTAAAAAAGCATCCCACAGAAGAGGTATTCTTAGGGATCTTTTTGTGTTAAGAGAAGGGAGAGATCACTTCCTACTTGGAGGATCAGAAAAGGTTCTTTAAATACAGGGAGGGCTTTATGTTGAATGTTGCAGGATAAACACAATTCATATATACCTATTCAGTCTTCTGTGAACTTCCCCTCCACTTTGCATCATATCTTCCTTATGCTGCTTAGATCAACTCCTACTTAATGTGCAGGAGCCCATCTGAATTCTGCTTTTTCTGGGCCACCCTTCACAGCCTTTCTAGCTAGTGGATTATCTTTTCCATGCTTCCCCAACCCTTACTAACTTTGCCTATTCCACCATTTCTCAAGTGACTTCTTATTTGACTCTTCCATTAATCAAAGGGGAAAGTGCATTATAAAAGTTTGAGAGGAAAGGAACAATTCATTCTTTCTAAGCTAAGATAGTGAAGGTCAGAATGGGTAGAAAGACTTAGAGCAATACAATGCTAGGCTATCAAAAGGTATTTGTTGCAAAAAAAAAAAAAAAATGAAGGAAGGAAGGGAGAAAGGAAGACAGTCATTGTTGAGAATAAATGATTTCTGATCATAATCTACTCTGCTATTTATTTCAAATACATTAAGAAAGCAAGGTGGTTTCCATTTCCCATTTTTTCCCTTCCATGGGGACTTGTAGCAAATCTGTGTGAATATTTGAAATGCATCGTGTATTACTGTGCTTAGTTTTGATTCTTCACTGAACTTTATAATATATATGTTTCTTTTGAAAATTGCAGTGCTGGGAACAAGGGCTTGGAGATATCCTTCCTTTTTTGACTGGGAAATAAGCTTATTTCAAAAGGTTAGAAAGAGTAAATGATATGTACTTGTTGGCTTTGTTCTTTCAAATTGTATTTTTAATGAGAAACAAAAAATTAACTAAATTTGAGTCACTTCATTGCCATGCACTTTTTTTTTTCTTTACATAGGCTGCTTGGTGCTTTAAATTTTTAAATTTATTTTTATTGAGAAATAATTAACATATAACATTATGTAAGTTTAAGGTATGCTGCTGCTGCTAAGTCGCTTCAGTTGTGTCCGACTCTGTGTGACCCCAGAGATGGCAACCCACCAGCCTCCCCCGTCCCTGGGATTCTCCAGGCAAGACCACTGGAGTGGGTTGCCATTTCCTTCTCCAATGCATGAAAGTGAAAAGTGAAAGGGAAGTCGCTCAGTCATGTCTGACTCCTAGCAATCCCATGGACTGCACCCTACCAAGCTTCTCTGTCCATGGGATTTTCCAGGCAGGAGTACTGGAGTGGGGTGCCATCGCCTTCTCCAAGTTTAAGATATACAACAGGTTTATTTGATACACTTATATATTATAAATTACTTTTAAGATATCTTGGTAAAGTCACTCAAAAGATATCCCAGCTTTCAATAACAACTGTGAAAATTCTTTAGAAAACCAAAAGCTTAAAAAACTCATATTGCTGATGTGATTATTTACATTCTTGACAATTTACCAGAAGTCATTTATAATAGGGACATATGCTGGAAACAGCTTAAATGATCAATAATAGGAGAATGGGATTATGTACTATAGAATATCAACCCAAAGGACTTTTACATAGCCATTAAAATGGAAGTTAGGAGAATATAAACATTAATAAGAAAATGTCTATAGTGTGATATTAATAAAATGAAAATGCTAAATTATATATAGATAATGATTATAACTATATAATTCATACAGATGATCCCTAACAATGGTTCAACTTACAATTTTTCAACCTTATGATGGTGTGAAAGTGATGTGCATTCAGCAGTAATTGTACTTTGAATTTTGATTTTTTTTCCCAAGCTAGGAATATGTGGTATAATACTCTCTGATGATACTGTGCAGTCAAATCTCCCAAATCTCCCACATGATCATGAGGGGAAACAACCATACACTTACAACCACTGTGTACCCATATAACCATTCTATTTTTCACTATAAGTACAGTATTCAATAAATTACATAAGATATTCAACAATAAATAATAATGAATTAGGTTTTGCATTAGATGATTTACTAGGCTAATGAAAGTGTTCTGAGCATTTTTAAGGTAAAGATTCAGATCAGGTCAGATCAGTCGCTCAGTTGTGTCCGACTCTTTTTGACCCCATGAACTGCAGCACGCCAGGCCTCCCTGTCCATCACCAACTCCCGGAGTTCACCCAGACTCGCATCCATCGAGTCAGTGATACCATCCAGCCATCTCATCCTCTGTCATCCCCTTCTCCTCCTGCCCCCAATCCCTCCCAGCATCAGAGTCTTCTCCAATGAGTCAACTCTTCACATGAGGTGGCCAAAACACTGGAGTTTCAGCTTTAGCATCATTCCTTCCAAAGAAATCCCAGGGCTGATCTCCTTCAGAATGGACTGGTTGGATCTCCTTGCAGTCCAAGAGACTCTCAAGAGTCTTCTCCAACACCACAGTTCAAAAGCATCACTTCTTCAGTGCTCAGCCTTCATCACAGTCCAACTCTCACATCCATACATGACCACAGGAAAGACCATAGCCTTGACTAGGCAAACCTTTGTTGGCAAAGTGATGTCTCTGCTTTTGAATATGCTCTCTAGGTTGGTCATAACTTTCCTTCCAAGGAGTAAGCATCTTTTAATTTCATGGCTGCAGTCACCATCTGCAGTGATTTTGGAGCCCAGAAAAATAAAGTCTGACACTGTTTCCACTGTTTCTCCATCTATTTCCCATGTAGTGATGGGACCAGATGCCATGATCTTCATTTTCTGAATGTTGAGCTTTAAGCCAACCTTTTCACTCTCCACTTTCACTTTCATCAAGAGGCTTTTTAGTTCCTCTTCACTTTCTGCCATAAGGGTGGTGTCATCTGTATAAGGTAGATTAGACTAAGGTATAGTAAGTTAGGCTTCTCTGGTGCCTCAGATGGTAAAGAATCTGCCTGCAATGTGTGAGACCCAGGTTCAGTCCCTGGGTCTGGAAGATCCCCTGGAGAAGGGAATGACAATCCACTCCAGTATTCTTGCCTGGAGGAGACCCATGGATATCCCCAGTGGGCTACAATCCTTGAGGTCACAAAGAGCTGGACATGACTGAGTGACGAAGCGATAGCAGCACAGTAGGTTAGGCATATGAAATGCATTTTGGATTTAGGGTATTTTCAGCTTACAGTGGATTTTGGGGACATAACACCATTGTAAGTGGAGGAATAAACTGTATTTTCTTATGAGGGAAAGCAAGAAAAGAATCATAGAATATATATATATATAATATTATAATATGTATATAATACATATATATTATAAATCAGGGTAAATTTGGGGCCTGATAATTTGTTGGGAAGGAATGTCTTGTGCATTGTGGAATGTTTACCAGCATCCCTGAGATGCAAGTAGAATTTCCCCAGTTGCAACAAACAAAAATGTTTCCAGACTTTGCCATATGTTCCCTGGTAGGGTATAGGAGGGGATGCAAAATCACTCCTGGTTGAGGACAATTGTTTTAATAAAACATTTCATTATTTTTCTGTTTTTAAAAGAAATAAAATTCATGAGCAAAAAAAAAAAAAAAAAGAGAGAGACAGAGAAAAAACTTTACCCTTGACCTAATGTTCTCTTTATAAATTTATCCAAAAAAATAGTTGAAATCAGCAATGTTCTGGTTCTATCAGACAAGGGAGTAAAGCATTAATGTGTGATGATCTTGGGGTTGTCAGCAAATCCCACCATTCCTCTGAGTTCTTGCAAAATGGGGAAAAGAAATCAGTGTGTGTTATATAAGAATATCTTCTACTGACGGTGCAAAGTATTTTTATCCTGGTGGAAGTTGCCTCTGGGCTCTGAAACCTTCTGTCAGGAAGTAAAGAAAACTAATTGCAGTGAAATACCTTTTCAGGCAACCTGCCCATCACCAAATTCTATATGTAGGGGAAATGTACACTTGCTTTAAAAGCTATTTCAATGGAACTCAAATCCCATAGGAATTCATTTTAGGGGTAGAGAAACTTTTGCCTAGTGTAGAAACTTTAGTTTAATTTAGAAAATGTTAAAATTTCAAGGCACTGTTAAGAAGTCCTCCATCACCTGGTTTGACCCCTTATTTTATACTCAGGGTGACTAGAAACCAGAGAGAAGTTAAGTCACTTGCCAGTTCAACACACCTAATTAGCTGCACTGCATAGAATTAAGCCCGAGTCGGCATGAAGTTTCTCATCCTTCAGGCAAACTCTGTCTTTAAAGCATGTTTTCTATCCTTGCGATTGTATATCAATGGAAAAGAATTTATTTCTAGATGATGATGTTTTCAACAGTATTTGAAACAGGATTTGGTCTTCAAATAGAATGTAAAATTCAAACATTTACTGAATAAACATTTATTGGGTGGGCTGTGCCCATTCTGTGGCACACACGAGTTTGAAAGATTAGAATAAACAGTTCTTTATTGTACTTGCTCTCCTCTTGTCACAGCCCTACACAGTCTGCTGTACCCATAAGACATTCAGTCAGTTCTGACTAGGAATCTAGAACATAATTAGCATAGATCTAGAGTATGTGATTCTTCTCTACTCCTTGGGACATTTCTTCAACCCCTCTCATCCAGTTGACTTTTCCAGTTTCCCACCTCTTCATGCGTAAATGTGTGTGTCAAGATACATATAATAACCTTGTTACAAAACAATATCAAGAGCATTTTAATTCATGAAAATGGAAACTCGAGCGTCCTGAGAAGTATAACAAATGACAGCAACTCTAACTCTGTACAAAGAGAAATGTGTGGACCTAACAGTGTCCAAATACCAGAAATTCTTGAGTCTTATTGGAGTTTCTGTTGGGTAAAGGTTTGATCACAGAATCTTCATTGCATTTTTACTAGTTTCAGGGGCCATTTGCATTGTGATTACTACCTATGGGAGCTTCCCCCATGACTCAGTGGTAAGGAATACACTTGCAATGTAGGAGGTGTGTGTTTGATCCCTGGGTTGGGAAGATTGCCTGGAGAAGGGAATTGCTACCCACTCCAGTATTCTTGCCTGGAGAATCCCATGGACAGAGGACCCTGGGGGGCTGCAGTTCATGGAGGTGCAAGAATTGGACACAATTTAGCGACTAACCACAGCAACTACCCATAGAGATGCATCTTTTGAAGTTTCTCTGCCACCAGATCTTCCTATAATGCTGAGGGGAACAGACTTGACATGTCTGATTTGTTGGCACAGCCACATAGGGATCAAAGTTCCTTCTTATTGTATATCTGTGAGGACATAAAAGGAAAGCAAATGAGCATGTGCTGTCCATGAATACTCAGCATCTTCCTTTAGACTGGAGTAATGGAAACTGAAAGGGGCTGAGAATCAGGAAGTGCTGAATTTAATTCTGGTTCTATGAGTCTATGTTGCAGGAGTTTTAATCTCTAAGTAATCCAAGAGTCCTCGTACATTTATTAGGGATTGGAATAGTACACCAAGTAATGTGCAGGAGGAGGGGTGCTGTTTGGAAGTTAATATGATGTACTGCTTGTTGGAATATGTAGCCAGACAAGTCCTGCAAATCATTAAGATCAGAAAAAAATTAAATACATATATATGTATATACCCTTTAAAATATGTATATATAATTATAAATATAATATATTAATAAACATCAGCATATACTTTTAAAAGATGAAAGCAACTAGATCAAATAATTATCACATCTGTATGATGAGGAAAATCCATCAAGCTAGGCTCAACGGTACTTGAATCAAGAACTTCTGGAAGCTGGGTTTAGAAAAAGCAGAGGAACCAGACATCAAATTGCCAAAATTCATTGGATCATAGAGAAAACAAGGGAATTCCAGAAAAACATCTAATTCTGTTTCATTGACTACATGAAAGTCTTCGATTCTGTTGATCACAATGAACTGTGGAAAATTCTTAAAGAGATGGGAAAACCAGACCTTCTTACCTGTCTTCTGAGAAACCCGTATGTGGGTCAAGAAGCAACAGTTAGAACGCTACATGGGACAACTGACTGGTTCAAAATTGGGAAAGGAGTAAAACAAGGCTGTAGATTGTCACCCTATTTATTTAACTTATATGCAGAGTGCGTGTGTGCACGCTCAGTTGATTTAGTCGTGTCCGACTCTTTGCCACCCTATGGACTGTAGCCCTCCAGACTCCTCTGTTCATGAAATTCTCCAGGCAAGAATACTAGGGTGGGTTTCCTTGCCCTCCTCCAGGGGATCTTCGTGACCCAGGGATCAAACCTGCTTCTCCTGCATCTCCTGCATTGTAGGCAGATTCTTTATCCATAGAACCACCTGAGAAGCCCTGTATGCACAGAATATCATGTGAAATGCTGGGCTGGATGAGTTACAAGCTGGAATCAATACTGCTGGGAGAAATATCAACAACCTCAGATATGCAGATGATACCACTCTAATGACAGAAAGTGAAGAGGAACTGAGGAACCTCTTGATGAAGGTGAAGGAGGAGAGTGAAAAGCTGACTTAAAGCTCAACATTCAGAACACTAAGATAATGGCATCTGGTCCCATAACACAATGGCAAATAGATGGGCAAAAAGTAGAAGCAGTGACAGGTTTTCTCTTTTTGGTCACCAAAATCACTGAAGATGGTGGCTGCAGCTGTCAAATTAGAAGATGCTTGCTTTTTGAAAGGAGAGCTATGACAAATCTAGACAGCAAATTAAAAAGCAAAGACATCACTTTGCTAACAAAGGTCTGTAAAGTCAAAGCTATGGTTTTTCAAGTAGTCATGTGTGCGTGTGAGAGTTGGACCATAAAGAAGGCTGAACACTGGAGAATTTATGCTTTCAAATTGTGGCATTGGAGAAGACTTCTTGAGAGTCCTTTGGACTGCAAGGAGATCAAACCAGTCGATTCCAGGGGCAATCAACTCTGAATACTCATTAAGAGGGCTGATGCTGAAGATGAAGCTTGAATACATTGGCCACGTGATGCAGCAAAAGGAGAAGAGGGCAGCAGAGGATTATGTGGTTGGGTGGCATCACCGATTCAATGGACATGAACTTGGGCAAATTCCATGAGATGGTGAGAGACAGGGAGGCCGTGGGGCCACAATGAGTCAGACATGACTTAGTGACTTAACAACAACATTATGAAAATACTATGATATATATATATATACAATTGTGTCCCAGGTAGATAGTCTGTTATTCTAATCAGAACACAAAAATTAATTTTTAAGGTAGGGAAAATAATTAAATTTGAGAAAGGAAACAGTAAAATAGAGTCAGAAACATCATATGTTGAGTTTTGTAGAAGCAGAGCCTGTGTTGGGTATGCATGAACAAGTGACTTATTGAGGGAGATCTCCTAGAAGGAATCTATAAAGAAGAGGTAAGATGAGACCAGGGCATGGCTTGCAAATAAGTAAAGGTATGGTTTTAGTTGGAGTCTAACTTCAACCTCATGCCAGGACATCTCCAATGTATAAATTATGTCATAGAGCTAATGTCACCTGTGGCAAGAGTCCTGGTCTTTTTTATTCCATGTCTACCAATCAGGTCTTGGCTTCAGGTAATTCTTGGAGAAAATATAACTTCCTAGATTTCTTCAGGTAAGCTGACTTCTACTGGCCAAGGAAAGTAAGTCAGTGATTCACTGGCAGCCAATACTTACAGCATCTCGGGAACAGATTCACTTTCCAAGTAATAGTTATCTAGGTTTGATGCCAATAGCATCTACTACATATAAAAGACAGGCTTCCTAGGGCTATTAATTGAGGTAAAAGTAACCTGTCTCTCCAAAAAAAAAAAAAAAAATTTAAGTTCCTGGAGACCAGGAGACTTCTCTGTCTTGTTCTTTGTTTTGTCCTCAATACTTAGAAAAATAAGATATACTCAGTAATGTGTGTTGAATGAATGGAGAAATTTCTGACAAATATGCCACCTTCCAGGTGGTGCTAGTGGTAAAGAACCCGCCTGCTAATGCAGGAGACATAAGAGATGTGTGTTCAATCCCTGTGTCAGGAAGATCCCCTGGAGGAGGGCATGGCAACCCACTCCAGTATTCTTGCCTGGAGAATCCCATGGAGAGAGGAGCCTGGCGGGCTTCAGTCCATAGGGTCACTAAGGTTCAGACACTGATGAAGCCACTTAGCCTGCACTCAGGCACTGTGATTTGGTGCATACGTCCCTTGATTTTTCTATTGCCTTCAATGCCCTCCTTTCTCCTTTCAATCTTAATTATGTTCTTCAAAGTATATTTGATCATCAAAATTGATCTATGAAACATTCTTTGAACATTCTAGCCCACAGGAAGCTGTGTGTGTGTGTTTGTGTGTATGAGAGATATAGTATGTATATTAGGGTTAGTATATTCAGATCAGATCAGATCAGTCGCTCAGTCCTGTCCGACTCTTTGCGACCCCATGAATCACAGCATGCCAGGCCTCACTGTCCATCACCAACTCCCGGAGGTCATTCAGACTCACATCCATCGAGTCAGTGATGCCATCCAGACATCTCATCCTCTGTCATCCCCTTCTCCTCCTGCCCCCAATCCCTCCCAGAATCAGAGTCTTCTCCAATGAGTCAACTCTTCACATGAGATGGCCAAAATGCTGGAGTTTGAGCTTTAGCATCATTCCTTCCAAAGAAATCCCAGGGCTGATCTCCTTTAGAATGGACCAGTTGGATCTCCTTGCAGTCCAAGGGACTCTCAAGAGTCTTCTCCAACACCACAGTTCAAAAGCATCAATTCTTCAGCGCTCAGCCTTCTTCACAGTCCAGCTCTCACATCCATACATGACCACAGGAAAAACCATAGCCTTGACTAGGCGAACCTTTGTTGGCCAAGTGATGTCTCTGCTTTTGAATATGCTATCTAGGTTGGTCATAACTTTCCTTCCAAGGAGTAAGCGTCTTTTAATTTCATGGCTGCAGTCACCATCTGCAGTGATTTTGGAGCCCAGAAAAACAAAGTCTGACACTGTTTCCACTGTTTCCCCATCTATTTCTCATGAAGTGATGGGACCAGATGCCATGATCTTCGTTTTCTGAATGTTGAGCTTTAAGCCAACCTTTTCACTCTCCACTTTCACTTTCATCAAGAGGCTTTTTAGTTCCTCTTCACTTTCTGCCATAAGGGTGGTGTCATCTGCATATCTGAGGTTATTGATATTTCTCCCAGCAATCTTGATTCCAACTTGTGTTTCTTCCAGTCCAGCATTTCTCATGATGTACTCTGCATATAAGTTAAACAAACAGGGTGACAATATACAGCCTTGATGAACTCCTTTTCCTATTTGGAACCAGTCTGTTGTTCCATGACCAGTTCTAACTGTTGCTTCCTGACCTGCATACAGATTTCTCAAGAGGCAGATCAGGTGGTCTGGTATTCCCATCTCTTGAAGAATTTTCCACAGTTTATTGTGATCCACACAGTCAAAGGCTTTGGCATAGTCAATAAAGCAGAAATAGCTGTTTTTCTGGAACTCTCTTGCTTTTTCCATGATCCAGCGGATGTTGGCAATTTGATCTCTGGTTCCTCTGCCTTTTCTAAATCCAGCTTGAACATCAGGAAGTTCACGGTTCACATATTGCTGAAGCCTGGCTTGGAGAATTTTGAGCATTACTTTACTAGCGTGTGAGATGAGTGCAATTGTTCGGTAGTTTGAGCATTCTTTGGCATTGCCTTTCTTTGGGATTGGGATGAAAACTGACCTTTTCCAATCTTGTGGCCACTGCTGAGTTTTCCAAATTTGCTGGCATATTGAGTGTAGCACTTTCACAGCATCATCTTTCAGGATTTGGAATAGCTCAACTGGAATTCCATCACCTCCACTAGCTTTGTTCCTAGTGATGCTTTCTAAGGCCCATTTGACTTCACATTCCAGGATGTCTGGCTCTAGGTCAGTGATCACACCATCATGATTATCTGGGTTGTGAAGATCTTTTTTGTACAGTTCTTCTGTGTATTCTTACCACCTCGTCTTAATATCTTCTGCTTCTGTTAGGTCCATACCATTTCTGTCCTTTATCAAGCCCATCTTTGCATGAAATGTTCCTTTGGTATCTCTGATTTTCCTGAAGAGATCCCTAGTCTTTCCCATTCTGTTGTTTTCCTCTATTTCTTTGCATTGATCACTGAAGAAGGCTTTCTTATCTCTTCTTGCTATTCTTTGGAACTCTGCATTCAGATGTTTATATCTTTCCTTTTCTCCTTTGCTTTTCGCTTCTCTTTTCACAGCTATATGTAAGGCCTCCCCAGACAGCCATTTTGCTTTTTTGCATTTCTTTTCCATGGGGATGGTCTTGATGTATGCCTCCTTGTATTTGACTGACTAGTCATGAATTCTTTAACTAAGCATGTCTTTTCCTGGCTCTCCAACATCCAACTAATCCCTGTCTTCTGAAGTATCTCCATAATTACATACATATTTCCCAGTTTAGCAATCAATACCTAGTTTGCCATCATCCACACTTAATAACAACAATAATAGTAACAATAAATCATATTTATTGAGTGCTTACTAAGTTCCAAGCACTATCCTCAGCACATTACATGCCTGACTCATTCGATTTGATAATAGTCTCATAATGCAGCACTTTAATTATCTTTATTTTCTGGATGAAGTAACTTGTCCAAAGCCACACATCTAGTTTGAGGAAAACTGGGATTTAAAGGCAATCAGCCGATGCTACAGCCTTGTCTTAGTCTCAAAGCTACAGCATCTTATCTCCAAAAACATTTCAACAGCTTACTAACAAATCTTCTTCAGTCCACTCCATGCACAGCAGCCAGGATGATTTTACTCTGGTGATGTCACTCCTCTGTTGAAAACTCATCAGTAACCCTCCATTAATCTCGGACCCTTTAATATGGGTTTATAAAAGCACTCCAGTTAACCCCCTGAATACCTTTCCATCTTTATTCCTTATCTTCCCTCACTTCCCCAGATATTGGAGGTCCTTCAGATTCTTAAATGCGCTAGGGTACCTGTCCCTCCCTTCTGGGCCATAATGTGGGTTGAATGTGAGAAGGTTTTTTTCTACTCCTATTCTCCTTAATTGAGTATATATCCTCCAGTAAATAGTTCTTGACCTCCAAAACCTTCCTCCACTTTGAGACCAGTGGCTAAATTTATTCACTGTTTTACCACCACAGACTAGAAGAGAACTTGGAACAGAGTTGCCAGTAAATGGTGTTTGCCTTCAGGTGGGGAAAAAAATAATGAATAATCCAATGATGTAAAAACAGTCTCTCTCCCTACCTTCGCTGTGAGCTCAGAGGACAGTGCCTATGATCACTGCAACTCTCTATCCTTCGTCATACCTAGGACATGTCTACTACATAGTAGATTCTTCCAAACTATTTATTAATTTTCACTGTTATTTTTACCTTGCCTTTGGCTGCAGTCTTCACATTTTTCAACTAGGAAAGCTCATGTTTGTGTCCTGCACGTGTACTCAGTTGCACTGGCGTGTCTGACTCTGTGACCCCATGAACTGTAGCCAGCCAGACTCCTCTGTCCATGGGATTCTCCAAGCAAGAATACTGGAGTAGGTTGCCATTTCCTCCTCCAGGGATCTTCTCGATCCAAGGATCAAACCCGTGTCTCCTGAATTGGCAGGGGCATTCTTTACCATTGAGCCACCTGGAAAACCCAATGTTTGATTAATAGCTCCTAATTCAATCCAAAATATAAAATTATGGAGTGAGATTGGGTTGACGTTATCCCTGTAGGGGTCTGTTTAATGAAAAACTTCTCACTATGGTTTATCTTTTGCATTCTTGGACCCTTATAGCTTTGGAGAACTCATTACTTCCTAGGGAAAGATTCTGTCATTTGAGAGTCATGAGTTTTAACGTATCGTTTCTCATGTTGAATCAGTATTTTTTCTCTCCTGTCATATGATCATGGCCTGTTGGATAGGAAATTAAGAATGCTGTTAGTAATTCAGTGGAGGACAAGATGGCATTTTCCCTTTTTTCATTCTTGCCAGCCTGTGCTCTCCTCCCTGGATTTTAACTGAGAGATCCATTGAAAGACCCTGAACCAGGGAGTGGGTTGGGGGCATGGAGAGAGTCTTACTGCCTGAATTGAATTTGTCCCTCAGAGCAATCATTGCCCCGTGTTCTTGGCTTTAGCCCAACCTGCCTACGTGACAGTCCATCTCCCTGACTCAGCCTTGTGTGTCCAGACAAATGATTCACTCCTGGTGCATTTTTCTGCTCTTACTAAATAGGCCCTCTAACCATCACTGTATCTTTCAATTCTAGCTAACAGCTTGGACAGCAGGGTTTTTTTTTTTTTTTTTTTTAAGTTACTAAACAAGCTAATTTGGCCAGAGAAATCATGCAGAATTCTCTGCAAACACTTCCCAAATCATTCAGGTTCACAGGACTTGCTGTTTTCTCTAAACTCAGGGCAAAATCCCTTCCACAGAGTGTGTCCATTTATCCACTGACAAGTTGTTTACTAGTCTCTGCCATTTCTTAAATCTTAACTAATATTGTTAAGCACTGACAACAACCCAAACATTTGTTAAATGCTTTACATAAATGATCTCATCTAATTTCACCAAACCCCTTAGACATTGGTACTATTGATATCCTCATTTTACAGAGGAGAAAACTGAGGTACAAAGAACTTAAGTGTCTTGCCCAAAAGTACTTAGCAAGTAAGTGGAAGAGAAGGATTTGACCCAAGAAATTATGACTTCAGGGTCAAAGCAATGTCTTAACTCTACACTGCTATGCTCTAGTGCAATGGATGCTATAGTTTGGTATCCACATTTATTTTGTGATCTTGAATATATCACTTCAACTGTAGGGGCCTCATTTTCTTCATGTGAGAAAGACATGGCTGGGTTGGATGTTTCTTCAAGTAATCACATATAACAACTATACGTAATCATATTAGGTAGGAAGAGCAAGAGACAGTATAGGAACACATGACTGCCTACAATGGAGGACGTGAAAGACTCAAAAGGTACATTAAAGGTGCTAGCTGCAGCCGTTTTACCCTCTGCAGTTCAAAAGCCAAGAAATAATTCCGAAAACTGATTCTCACCTTTGTGTCAGTATATCTACCTCAGCAGTGACATTTATTTCAGTTCTTAAGCCCTTCCTCCTCTGGATTTAGAAATAAAGTGCTGCTGCTGCTGCTGCTAAGTCGCTTCAGTTGTCACTGAACCCACTGGAGTGGGTTGCCATTGCCTTCTCCAATGCATGAAAGTGAAAGGGAAGTCTCTCAGTCATGTCCGACTCTTAGCGACCCCATGGACTACAGCCTATCAGGTTCCTCCATCCATGGGATTTTCCAGGCAAGAGTACTGGAATGGGGTGCCATTGCCTTCTCTAGAAATAAAGTGAGCACGTGTCAAATACTTAAATGTGTTTGGGAAGCATGAGAAAGAAGAAAAGAAAGAAGCCATGACTTGCTAGTGTGTGTGTTGTCATGACAAAAGACAGCGCCAAACACTGTCGCTGGGGTTGTCAACCCCACATCCATTTCACACTTGTACAGATGTGATGTTGGAACTTCAGCAGTCCTCTTGGTCCACAAGGATGTGGGCTCACTCTGCAACAAACCAGGCATGACAGAGTGTGAGATTCAGAAAGCAGATTCATGATGACTTCCTGGGCCTTGCACACCAGTCCTGAACAGCCTGCCTTCTGACTATTTTTGCTGTCGTTGCTCTTGTTAGTCCCACCACGTGGCATGAAGGATCTTAGTTCCCCAACCTGCAGTGGAAGTGTCAAGTCTTAACCACTGGACTGCCAGGGAAATCCCCCTTCTGCATTTTATACATGAGAGGATACATTTTTAATCTGTTTAAACCAGTAAGCCACTGCTTAGTGGATTTTAAGTTTCATTTAAGTTGCTAAATTTCCATAGGAAATGCATGCATAGGAAAGTTAAACTCAATTTTGAGTTTCCTAATAGCCCAAGTAAAGAAGAAACTATATGACTATCAGAGGGTGAATCCTGTATTAAATGAACCGTATTCAAATGAAGACATTTTCTGTTTTAAATGAAATATATTAACTGGGAATTTCATGAGAGACACAAAAGAAGATGCCAATAATCAATGATGCTCAACCATGTCATCCTCTGTCTCCATCACTTGAGACTTTCACGCTTATATAAGAACTGCATACTGGCTCACACAGGAAAATAAATTGTTTTTTAAAAATGTTACCCCTTAAATCTCTTATAATCTTCCCTTTAGTTGAGCTGTGATATGTCTCAGGGGCCAGCATTCGCCTCTTTCTGACGGGGGAGCCACAGACCCTTGCCCTTTGGTGTGCTCCATCAGTTATTCTTGCAACTAGAAAGCATGTCCTTAAGTGAAAAGTGGATGTACATTGAGAAGGAAGGTCAGGACAGAATCTCCAACAGGGGTGATGAGTCAGAGATTGTGACTCCAGCCACAGGGTGTCCCAAGGCTGAGCTGTCTTCAGAAACAGAAATGTTTTTTGGAAGCAAAGAAGAAAATTAGTATATTTCTGATAATCATCAAATGACTTATTTTTATTTATCCAAGAGGCCTTGCTTTTCTCAGCAGGAAGAAAATGTTATGTACTCCTATGAGTATATGATTATAGAATTCTACAACTATATAGCTGTGAGAATACTTACAAATTGTCTGAATCATACCCTACATGAAAAGTCCAGAAATTAAGGCTTGTAAAAGAGAAAAACCAGGTTCTAGGAAATACATAAATTCCATAGACAGTCACCATTAGGAGTCAGTTCTCTTGAATTCTAACTTTGAAAGGGCAGGCATGAAAAGGTTCTACATTAATCAGTTCCTTTGAGTATCATGCTCCCAATATTAAAAAAAAAAATTAAAGTTTAAAGGATAAAAAGGATATAAAATATGAGGTTTCCTAGAAGATCTGTTGATTATTTCCAGCAAAAGCTTAAAAAAAAAAACAACACCATTTTTAACATTCCTGGGTAACTGATGATTGAAGCCACGGTCACTTTTTATAGAATTTTTGCCATCCATTTCTATACCCATTGTAAAATGTTTATCCAACTGGCTATTTCTCCACCAGCCCCCTACATTAACCCTATGGATTAGACTTTGATGTGCATTGTATTGAAAGTCTTCTAGAAGTCCAAGTGAATTATATGTATGGTGACTGTCACCTCCTTTGAAAAATTAATCACCTTCATTAAGCATGAGCTACTTCTGGACATCTGTTGTTCGAGGTCACTGCAAACTTAAAGCCAGAAGGAGAACATGCAAGCAGACAGCTATTGTGAAAAGACCTCTGGCCAAAGAACCCAAATTCCTGTGTTTTAGTTTCAGTTCAGTCCTAGGCAAGGTTGTGACCTTGAATTATCCACTGGTAACCTCTGTGAGGCTAAATAATAGAATGTAGTGATTAAAGGTGCATGTTTTGAAATTATAGAGAACATGAAGCATCTAATAGATGTGAGACTTTGAGTCAGCTATTTAATTTGCCAAATATATCAGAATTTTCATTAATAACATGGGGATTCAGTTCAGTTCAGTTCAGTCGTTCAGTTGTGTCCTACTCTTTACTCATGCTTTCCATGAACCAAAGCACACTAAGCCTCCCTATCTATCACCAACTCCCAGAGTCCACCCATACTCATGTCCATTGAGTTGGTGATACCATCCAACCATCTCATCCTCTGTTGTCCCCTTCTCCTCCTGCCCTCAATCTTTCCCAGCATCAGGGTCTTTTCCAATGAGTCATCTCTTCACATCAGGTGGCCAAAGTATTGGAGTTTCAGCTTCAACATCAGTCCTTCCAATGAACACCCAGGACTGATCTCCTTTAGGATGGACTGGTTGGATCTCCTTGCAGTCCAAGGGACTCTCAAGAGTCTTCTCCAACACCACAGTTCAAAAGCATCAATTCTTTGGTGCTCAGCTTTCTTTATAATCCAATTTGCACATCCATACATGACCACTGGAAAAACCATAGCCTTGACTAGATGAATCTTTGTTGGCAAAGTAATGTCTCTGCCTTTTAATATGCTGTCTAGGTTGAGCGACTTCACTTTAACTTTTCACTTTCATGGTTTGGAGAAGGAAATGGCAACCCATTCCAGTGTTTCTGCCTGGAGAATCTCAGGGACGGGGGAGCCTGGTGGGCTGCCATCTATGGGGTCACACAGAGTCAGACATGACTGAAGCGACTTAGCAGCGGCAACAGCAGGTTGGTCATAAATTTCCTTCCAAGGAGTGAGCGTCTTTTAATTTCATGGCTTCAGTCACCATCTGCAGTGATTTTGGAGCCCAGAAAAATAAAGTCAGCCACTGTTTCCACTGTTTCTCCATCTATTTGCCATGAAGTGATGGGACTGGATGCCATGATCTTGGTTTTCTGAGTGTTGAGCCTAAGCCAACTTTTTCACTCTCCTCTTTCACTTTCATCAACAGGCTTTTTAGTTCTTCTTCACTTTCTGCCATAAGGGTGGTGTCATCTGCATATCTGAATTTATTGATATTTCTCCTGGCAATCTTGATTCCAGCTTGTGCTTCCTCCGGTCCAGCATTTCTCATGATGTACTCTGCATATAAGTTAAACAAGTAGGCTGACAATATACAGCCTTGATGTACTCCTTTTCCTATTTGGAACCAGTCTGTTGTTCCATGTCCAGTTCTAACTGTTGCCTCCTGACCTGCATATAGGTTTCTCAAGAGGCAGGTCAGGTGATCTGGTATTCCCATGTCTTTGAGAATTTTCCACAGTTTATTGTGATCCATACATTCAAAGGCTTTGGCATAGTCAATAAAGCAGAAATAGATGTTTTTCTGGAACTCTCTTGCTTTTTCTGTGATTCAGCAGATGTTGGCAATTTGATCTCTGGTTCCTCTGCCTTTTCTAAAACTAGCCGGGACATCTGGAAGTTCCTGGTTCATGTACTGCTGAAGCCTGGCTTGGAGAACAACATGGGGATTATAGTAACTTTATCTTTAACTTTACTACCTTTATGTTAGTTGCTCAGTTGTGTCCAACTCTTTGCAATCCTATGGACTGTAGCTCACCAGGTTCCTCTGTCCATAGGATAATCCAGGCAAGAATACTGGAGTGGGTTGCCATTTTCTTTTCTAAGGGATCATCCTGACTCAGCGATTGAACCTGGGTCTCCCACATTGCAGGAAGTTCCATACTGTCTTAGCCACCAGAAAAGCTCATATTATCTTTAGGACAAATCCTAAATTTCATTGTGAAGAAACCCCTAAACTACTGTGATTTAAATTTTGTTTATCTAGGAAGCAACAGTTAGAACTGGTCATGGAACAACAGACTGGTTCCAAATAGGAAAAGGAGTACGTCAAGGCTGCATATTGTCACCATGTTTATTTAACTTATATGCAGAATACATCATGAGAAATGCTGGACTGGAAGAAACACAAGTTGGAATCAAGATTGCTGGGAGAAATATCAATAACCTCAGATATGCAGATGACACCACTCTTATGGCAGAAAGTGAAGAGGGGCTAAAAAGCCTCTTGATGAAAGTGAAAGTGGAGAGTGAAAAGGTTGGCTTAAAGCTCAACATTCAGAAAACGAAGATCATGGCATCTGGCCCCATCAGTGCATGGGAAATAGATGGGGAAACAGTGGAAACAGTGTCAGACTTTGTTTTTCTGGGCTCCAAAATCACTGCAGATGGTGACTGCAGCCATGAAATTAAAAGACGCTTACTCCTTGGAAGGAAAGTTATGACCAACCTAGATAGCATATTCAAAAGCAGAGACATTACTTTACCAACAAAGGTTCGCCTAGTCAAGGCTATGGTCTTTCCTGTGGTCATGTATGGATGTGAGAGCTGGACTGTGAAGAAGGCTGAGCGCCGAAGAATTGATGCTTTTGAACTGTGGTGTTGGAGAAGACTCTTGAGAGTCCCTTGGACTGCAAGAAGATCCAACCAGTCCATTCTGAAGGAGATCAATCCTGGGATTTCTTTAGAAGGAATGATGCTAAAGCTGAAACTCCAGTATTTTGGCCACCTCATGCGAAGAGTTGACTCATTGGAGAAGACTCTGATGCTGGGAGGGATTGAGGGCAGGAGGAGAAGGGGACGACAGAGGATGAGATGGCTGGATGGCATCACTGACTCGATGGATGCGAGTCTGAGTGACCTCCGGGAGCTGGTGATGGACAGGGAGGCCTGGCGTGCTGCGGTTCATGGGGTTGCAAAGAGTCGGACACTACTGAGCGACTGATCTGATCTGATGTGATCTGATCCATCTGTACCTTATTTCTTTAGTAGTTATTTTATATATGGAAGATATTGAATTCCTAACCCCAAGTACTTGACCTCAAGTGACCTTATTTTGTGATAGTCTTTGCAGATGATCAAGCTTAAATTGTGGTGTTAGTTAGTAAAGCCTGGTGAGCCGCCGTCTATGGGGTCACACAGAGTCGGACACGACTGTCGCGACTTAGCAGTAGCACTAGTAAAGAACCCGCCTGCCAATGCAGGAGACATAAGAGATGTGGGTTCGATCCCTATGCTGGGAAGATCCCCAGGAGGAGGGCTTGGCAACCCACTCCAGTATTCTTGCCTGGAGAGTCCCATGGACAGAAGAGCCTGGCAGGATACAGTCCATAGGGTTGCAAAGAGTCAAAAATTACTGGAGTGACTTAGCATGCACTCACGCAAGTTTAAATGAGGTCATTAGGGTGGACCCTAAAAATATGAGTGGTGTCTTATGAAAAACAGGGAAACTGCAGTACACAAAGAGACATTTTCAGGGGAAAGATTTTGGGAAACCACAGGGAGAATGCCACCTATAAGGCAAAAATTGCCAGATGATACCAGAATCTAGAAAGGTACAGAAGGATCCTTCCCTTCCTTTGGTTTCTGAGTTCTCACCTCCAGTTTGTGGACCTTTGTTGCAGCAGCCACAGGAGACTGATGCACTGCACTAGAGATCACAGTGCACATAAGGGTTTGCTTTCACCATCAGCACGCTACTGTTATAAGCAGCACACATCTTACTACGAGTGAAATACAGAAAACTTGAAACAATACACCCATTTAACCCACTCCCAATCTTTATGAAATATTAATAATTCTTACATATATTATAATTAAATGCATTTAAACCACTCATGATGATGTTATAACTTTTTGCTATATATATACATATGTATTTTAAAAAAATTAAGAGAATGATAGTATTTTATAACGGCCAATAAGATAATATTTGAATACTATTTCCCCTGCTATCTCTTCTTTCTTGGGATTCAGATTTCCATCTGCTATGATTTCCTTTAGGAAATACCATTCAGGTATGACCTAAATCATATCCCTTATGATTATACAGTGGAAGTGAGAAATAGATTTAAGGGCCTAGATCTGATAGATAGAGTGCCTGATGAACTATGGACTGAGGTTCATGACATTGTACAGGAGACAGGGATCAAGACCATCCCCATGGAAAAGAAATGCAAAAAAAGCAAAATGGCTGTCTGGGGAGGCCTTACATATAGCTGTGAAAAGAAGAGAAGCAAAAAGCAAAGGAGAAAAGGAAAAATATAAGCATCTGAATGCAGAGATCCAAAGAATAGCAAGAAGAGATAAGAAAGCCTTCTTCAGTGATTAATGCAAAGAAATAGAGGAAAACAACAAATGGGAAAGACTAAGGATCTCTTCAAGAAAACTAGAGATACCAAAGGAACATTTCATGCAAAGATGGGCTTGATAAAGGACAGAAATGGTATGGACATAACAGAAACAGAGGATATTAAGAAGACGTGGCAAGAATACACAGAAGAACTGTACAAAAAAGAGCTTCACAACCCAGATAATCACGATGGTGTGATCACTGACCTAGAGCCAGACATCCTGGAATGTGAAGTCAAGTGGGACTTAGAAAGTATCACTATGAACAAAGCTAGTGGAGGTGATGGAATTCCAGTGGAGCTATTCCAAATCCTGAAAGATGATGCTGTGAAAGTGCTGCACTCAATATGCCAGCACATTTGGAAAACTCAGCAGTGGCCACAGGACTGGAAAAGGTCAGTTTTAATTCCAATCCCAAAGAAAGGCAATGCCAAAGAATGCTCAAACTACCACACAATTGCACTCATCTCACACAATAGTAAAGTAATGCTCAAAATTCTCCAAGCCAGGCTTCAGCAATATGTGAATCGTGAATTTCCTGATGTTAAAGCTGGTTTTAGAAAACACAGAGGAACCAGAGATCAAATTGCCAACATCCGCTGGATCATGGAAAAAGCAAGAGAATTCCAGAAAAACATCTATTTCTGTTTTATTGACTGTGCCAAAGCCCTTGACTGTGTGGATCACAATAAACTGTGGAAAATTCTGAAAGAGATGGGAATACCAGACCACCTGATCTGCCTCTTGAAAAATTTGTATGCAGGTCAGAAAGCAACAGTTAGAACTGGACATGGACCAACAGACTGGTTCCAAATAGGAAAAGGAGTATGTCAAGGCTGTATATTGTCACCCTGTTTATTTAACTTATATGCAGAGTACATCATGAGAAATGTTGGACTGGAAGAAACACAAGTTGGAATCAAGATTGCTGGGAGAAGAAATATCAATAACCTCGGATATGCAGATGACACCACCCTTATGGCAGAAAGTGAAGAGGAACTAAAAAGCCTCTTGATGAAGGTGAAAGTGGAGAGTGAAAAAGTTAGATTAAAGCTCAACATTCAGAAAACGAAGATCATGGCATCTGGTCCCATCACTTCATGGGAAATAGATGGGGAAACAGTGGAAACAGTGTCAGACTTTATTTTTCTGGGCTCCAAAATCACTGCAGATGGTGACTGCAGCAATGAAATTAAAAGACGCTTACTCCTTGAAAGGAAAGTTATGACCAACCTAGATAGCATATTCAAAAGCAGAGACATTACTTTGCCAACAAAGGTTCGCCTAGTCAAGGCTATGGTTTTTCCTGTGGTCATGTATGGATGTGAGAGCTGGACTGTGCAGAAGACTGAGCGCTGAAGAATTGATGCTTTTGAACTGTGGTGTTGGAGAAGACTCTTGAGAGTCCCTTGGACTGCAAGGAGGTCCAACCAGTCCATTCTGAAGGAGATCAGCCCTGGGATTTCTTTGGAAGGAATGATGCTAAAGCTGAAACTCCAGTACTTTGGCCACCTCATGGGAAGAGTTGACTCATTGGAGAAGACTCTGATGCTGGGAGGGATTGAGGGCAAGAAGAGAAGGGGACGACAGAGGATGAGATGTCTGGATGGCATCACTGACTTGATGGATGTGAGTCTCAGTGACCTCCAGGAGTTGGTGATGGACAGGGAGGCCTGGCGTGCTGCGATTCATGGGGTTGCAAAGAGTCGGACACGACTGAGTGACTGATCTGATCTGATCTCATGATTTCCTTTCAGCGTGAAGAATTTCCTTTAAGTTTACTTGAAGTGCAGATTTACTGGTGTCAAATTATCTTAGCTTTCCTCTCTATCTTAAATTTTTTTCTTTCACTTTTATTTTTGACAGTTTTATTGGATATAGAAATCTAGGCTTCAGAATTTTTTTTATCTTCTTTCAGTACTTTAAAAATACCATTTCATTGTTTGTGATGAGAAGTTAGTGATCACTCAGCCTATTATTCCTCTATTATACCTTTTTATTTTTTCTTTGTTTTTTTTGATGCTTTAATGATTTTCTATTTGTTTTTGCTTTTATTCATAATAACTATGTTGTGCTTAGGAATCGTTTCCTTTCTGTTTTTCCTACTTGACAGTCACTTGATTTCTTAAGTCTCTCTTTCTTTCTCTCTCTCTCTCTCTGTCTCTCTCTGTCTCTCTCTGTCTGTCTCTCTCTCTCTCTCTCTCTATATATATATATATATCTTCAATTAAATTTGGAGAAAATTAAATTTCTATCTTTTCAGATATTTTTGTTGCCCTATTTCTATTCTCTTCTTATGGGACTCCAATTATATGTATGTTGGACCATTAGAGGTTCCCCCAAGAGGACCTAGAGATTCTATTTTCTTATTTTTTCCACATTATATAACTTCTATTAATGTATTTTGTTGACTCCTTCAGCTATCTCAAATCTATTCTTTTGCCTAATCTTTTATTTCAAATTGTATTTCATAGTTTGCCAGTTTTAGTTACACAATTTCCATTTGGAAGTTTTTATGGTATCTACTGGAGAAGGAAATGGCAGCCCACTCCAGTGTTCTTGCCTGGAGAATCCCAGGGATGGGGGAGCCTGGTGGGCTGCCGTCTATGGGGTCACATGGAGTCGGACACGACTGAAGCGACTTAGCAGCAGCATGGTATCTGTAGTATTTGTCTGTTGAAACATCATATTTTTTTTCATTATAGAAGTATTTTCCTTTATGCCCTTAAGAAGTATTATATTAGCTGTCAAGATTTGTCTCCATTAAATGCCTTTTTCCTTAATATGAGTTAAATTTTCCTGTTTCTTTGTGTGACTGGTAATTTATATTGAATCGTGAACATTCTCCATAATATTCTGTAAAGACTGGATTACCTTTCCTTTGTTCGAAAGGTATTGGTTTCTGTTACCGACATTCTTGGGTTTAGTTAGCCTTTGATTTGTCTGAACTCAAGCTCCAGACGCTAAAGTGAAAGTGTTAGTCACTCAATGGTGTTTGGCTCTTTGTGACTCCATGCACTGTAGTCTGCCATGCTTCTCTGTCCATAGAGTTCTCTAGGCAAAATTACTGGAGTGGGTAACCGTTCCCTTCTCCAGGGAATCTTCTTGACCCAGCGATTGAATTTGGGTCTCCTGCATTGCAGGCAGATTCCTTACCATCTGAGCCACCAGGGAAGCCCCTCAGATTCTAAACTTCCAGTTTATAGTTTTTATCTTTAACTGGGCTGCTTGAATTCTGCTTAATACATTTAAAGTTTAGAGGTTGAGTAACTATTTTGTAAGATTTCCTACACAGAATCTGTAGCTCTCCCTTCCTAGTTCTTTTCTCCCTGGAGCTTCTTCTCTCTACAATTTTCAGGTATGTGATTGCTCCAAATTCTGCTTCTTCCAGAAGCTAGCAGACCTCTTGGTTTCTATGCAAGTCTCAGCCTCCTTAAGGGGTGACATCTGAAAACTGTCTCTAAGCTAAAAGCCATAAAGACAGGAAACTCACATAATCACTTGTCATTACTTTCTCTCAAGATATGACACCCTTCTAATCTTATCTGCTTTGTTCCACTCAGCAGTGTCTGCATGCAGTTGAACTGTATAATGTTTCTTGAGTCTACAGTATCATCAATGGGAGTGTTGGTCTAACTCCCATCTTCTCCCAGTGGTTTAAATCAAAGTTTATTTCTCTCTGACCTAACAGTTCAGAGATCACGAGACTGTTCTTCCCTATGAGGTTATTCAGGATCTAGACTAGTTTATTGAGCTTGCTTTTCTCAAAATATAAATTTAATCTCTGAATCCAATAAACAAAATATTTTCAATTCTCAACCAGAATCAAGATAGGAGGAATTAAGGCAAACAACTTCATTTTTAAGGAGGTGAATTCGAGATTGCACGAGTCACTTCCAATGGCATCCCATCAGTCTGAACTTTTCCACAGGATGATATCTAGCTATAAATGAGTTTGCAGAACACATTTTTTTGAAGGACAGTCATATACTCAGCCAAACCATGACAAGGAGAGAAAATCTACTATTAACAATAAGAAAATCAAATGTATTCTCAGAGAATATTTGTATTCTAGGCCACAGTCTCCTCCTCTAGCCACTTAGGTGCCTGTGTATACTCTACACAACTACTGTCTGCATATGGGAGAAATTATGTAGGCTCAAAGACCATGATCACTTTACACCCTGTTTTGGTGGCTTCTGAAAGTCTGGAAACCTATTGCTAAGTGCATAATATCTAGCATACCATGTTCCTGCTCCCTCTCACATCCAATATACAATAAAGGAGGAGGAACAGGCTACTAGTCCTAGAATTAGAGCCAAAAAAAAAAAAAACAAAAAAACCTCAATTATGAAAATGTATAAAAATTGTAAAACATGCAGGAGTCATTGTTGTGTAATGCTAATGAAATAATAATTGTCAGAAATTGCAAATATACTCTTCACTGGCAGAGAATTTCTTTTTTGGACCCTCCAGGATCTCCCATTGCCCATGGCTTTACCTTCTGGATAATTCTTCCTTTCTGATATCCCTTGTTGTCCTACAGGAAAATGAAATCAGAGAACATGTCCTTGGATAACTGATATTATCAGTTGCTGTTGGTAACAACTGATACAGGCTTGTTGCCCCTTTCTTCATCCACAAACAAGTTTAAAACCTCAGGATTTGATTTAGGTATAGAACAATTACAGTTTATCCTTGAACACCGCAGTTAGGTGCACTGATCCCTTGCACAGTGGAAAATCCACATGTAACCTAACCATACACCATCTGTATCCATGGTTCCATATCTGCAAATTCAACCAACTGCAGATCATGAAATACTGTAGTATGCATTTATTAAAAAATATAATCCATTTGTAAGTGAACTCACAGAGTTCAAATCCCTGTTGTTCAAAGTCTACTGTTATCTTTTGCATGCCATCCTATGATTTCTTTGGTAATAAAATATAGATAATGGCAGGGGGACCCAGCAACTATAAAATAGATATCTAATCTGTGTTTGCCTGTGAGTTACAAGTTTATATTTTCACAACCAAGCTGTCTGTATGTCCATATTTCTTAATCCCATGTGTGATCTTCCATTATTTACTAGATTTTATGATTATGTTATACCTATCTTCTTTAATTTAATATACTCCTATCTTGAATTCACTGAAACAGGTGAGTGTACAGCAATGTACTGGCATCACTTTTAATCTGATTTTTGCCAACAGAAATGTTCTTCTTAAGTTATCTAGGATACAGAATACAGTTCACTTTTCTGGCATCAAGGTCTCCAAGTTTCCAGACTGTCAATTTAGATGGCAGATCGTAGATGATATAGGTGGACCTCATTCAGTCACTTGAAAGGTCTTAAGAAAAAAATCCACCTGTGGACAGCAGGTGCAACTCATTCATAAGGGTTCCAGCCCACCCTTCCTGATAACTTTGACCTTCCTAATGGCCTCCCTAAAGACTTTTGACTTTCCTAATGAGTCCCACAATTGTGTAAGCTAACTGCTTGCAGTGAATATCTTATTGTATTACTTCAAACAAGCTTTCTTTCTCTAGTTGAATCATGACTAGCATACCTCCAAGATTATAAACAAGGCAAGGCAATAGTAAATTAAGAAAAATTTTAAAAGTCTAAGCTAATGGAGAAACAAAGTATGTTCATGAGTTGAAAAAAGTGAAAAAAATATCTTTAAGATCTTTTTGAAATTACTATTTCAATTAGAGTCAGTATAAACTTAATGTAAACTGCACCCCTATTTTGTGTAGAAATTGACAAATCGAATCTACTCTTGTATAGATAAGCAATAGATGTAGTATAGTTATTTTTTAATAACTGGTAGACTTTCAGTACATGATTTTTAGATTTATATGGTTTTGATACTTAAACATTAGCTATATTAATTAAGAAAGTGCGGTATTGGTAAAGGGATAGATATATGGGCCAAAGTTAGAAAGTCAAGGCAAAGAGGCAGAACTGCCCCTAGAGGAACCAGATAAGGACCTGAAAGAACCCATTGCTTTGCTCAATAGAAAGAGTCTTGTGAAAATAAGCTTTCCTTTTTAAAAATTAATTTTTATTGGAGTGTTGTGTTTTACAATGTTGTATTAGTTTCCACTGTATGGCAAAGTGAATCAGCTATATGTTTACAGAGTAAGATTTTTCTTGACTTCTACCCAGTGATCCTGATTGTGCTTAAGTCCAGCAGAAATACCCCCATCTCTTAGCCAGAGATAGTATCACAGATATTGAACTTTGACATCTGTTGAGATTTCAACTTTTCCAAGTTAAAATTTCCAAATCCTCTCAGTTACAGACTTTATTTTCTTGGGCTCCAGAATCACTGCAGATGGTGACCGCAGCCATGAAATTAAAGACACTTGCTCATTGGAAGAAAAGTGATGACAAACCTAAATAGCATATTAAAAAGCAGAGACATCATTTTGGTGACTAAGGTCCATATTCTCAAAGCTATGGTTTTTCCAGTAATCACGTATGGATGTAAGCATTGGACCATAAAGAAGGCTGAACACTAAAGAGTTGATGCTTTTGAATTATAGTGCTGGAGAAGACTCTTGAGAGAGTCCATTGGACAGCAAGGAGATCAAACCAGTGAATGCTAAAGGAAATCAACCCTGATTGTTCATTGAAAGGACTGATGCTGAAGCTGAAGCTCCAATACTTTGGCCACCTGATGTGGAGAGCTGACTCATTGAAAAAGACCTTGATGCTGGGAAAGATTGAGGGCAGGAGGAGAAGGGGATGATAGAGAATGAGATGGTTGGATGGCATCACTGACTCAATGGACATGCGTTTGAGCAAACTCTAGGGCATAGTGAAGGACAGGGAAGGCTGACGTGCTGCAGTCCATGGGGTCACAGAGTCGAACACAACTTAGCGACTGAATGACAACAGATCCTCTCAGGGACACATCTTTGAACTAATATCATACACCCTTCATATCTTACCAGACACTTTCCATCTAATCCAGTCCTGCTCTGCAATAGATTTTCTGAACTGCTCCATGTGTAACCACATGGACAGTCTTCCTAACAAATGTTGTCCCATCCCTCTTTCTCCAGCCTTTCCCAGCCTCTGAATGAAGTAGAGTCTACTTTCTGTGGGCTGCTCTGCATCCTGCTTGCCTCTTCAGCATTAGTTTTAGTCTTGAACTTGCCTGACCCACACTAAGCGTACTGTGTTCGACCACACTGCACGTTCTGAAACTTACCTTGGAACTTTATCTTCAATTTCCTCTTCCACTGTGAAGTCTTCACATATTGCTTCCTCTGCCTGGAGCACATATCCATACACTCCCACATCTTACTCACATCCAGATCATATACACACACAGTGTATTTACTTTATCTGGCTATCTTCTATTTATCCCGTCAAGTATCAACTTACTTTTAAACAACATTTATGTTATTTATGAGCAGCATGTAGTATCCCATATACTGTATTTCTTAATTAACTGCCCATCTTCCCTAGTAGACGAATATGTTCAATGCAGACACCATTCATGTGTTTCTTGTCAATCACTGTATTATTCAGAGACTTAATATAGTACTGGGTACAGGTTGGAGGAGGAAAGGGAGGATGAAGGAGTGATAGAAGGGAGAAAATATATTATTTAGAATTTTATGCTTTGTGCCAGACTATTGGGAAAAAAAATAATTCTGTGACCCGTGCATATATGCTAAGTCACATCAGTCACATCTGACTCTTTGCAACATTATGGACTGTAGTCTCCCAGGCTCTTCTGTCCCATGAGATTTTCCGGGAAAGAACATTGGAGTTGGTTGCCATGCCCTCCTCCAGGGGATTTTCCTCACCCAGTGACTGAACTGATGTTTCTTTTGTCTCCTGAATTGGAAGGCAGATTCTTTACTACTACCACTATCTTGGAAGCCCTCTATGACTTTTAAATCACCCCATATGAATGTGAATGGATGACTGAAAACAGTGCCTTTGTTAGCTCTGAAATAGCTTGGTTTCCTTTGGATATTGTTGTCTACACCCTTATAAATTCCCAGAGTGGGCCAGCTGCTTCCGTTTTTATTTTGTATGCTTCTTTTCATTCTTTCTCATTTCTTGGCTTAAGCATCTGTAGCACTGGGCCAGTGCAATCTCATTAAGCCAATATTCCCTGGCAGGAGAAAAAATGTTGGTGCTGTTGTTTAGATGGTTTAAAATTAATAATTTGCATATTTTCATTATGCTAATGGAGACTTATGGAGGCAGGCATGTTTAATAATATTTTTAATCCATTAAGCTCGTAAGCATTTAAAATGATATAGTCCAAAACATAAGGAGGGCAGCCATGAGGTATGATGGTGAGCTGGGTTCACATCTGAGTTCCACCCCAGAGAGGGAGCTCTGGTCCAGTGACCTGACTTTGCTTAATCTCATGGTTCTAATCTCTGGATGGAGAAGATTATGCTTAATACTAAGTATATAAAATAATTAAGAATAATAAAGGCATAGGACTTAAATCATAATATATAACCAATAGAAGAAGACATGATGATGATGTATCTATATATTAAGTAACTCTGCCTAAAGCCAGAAAATATGGCAACATATAATCAAATTAAACTAGTCAGCATTTGGTGAAATTATAGCAGATATCTTTGTGAAGTAACTCATTTTTCATGATTTTTTTTATCCTTTCCACCATTCCTAGTTTTAGACATCTATTAGAACCCAGTTCAAATCTGAGATTTCTGTAGATTGTTTTTTAATCACCTGATTCAAGAGATTTTTTAATGTATTTTCTGATTTACTGTATAGCTTTGAGTCTGTCTCTCAGACTCAAACATTCTTTTACTGAGGATGGTGGTTACTTTTTACAGTCTACAAATTCTGGATCACATGCATGTTATTGGGAGCTTATAGTTGAAAATATTATTAAAAATGTCAGATGGCTCTGCTTATTTTGAGAAAGGTCAGGTTTATTATTCTAATAAATGAGGACAGCTGAGTTCCCACACAGTTAAGTCAGTTTTTCAAGATGGTGAGAATGAAGGAGAGAAACATTATCTGGGTATCTGGTATGTGTGGGATGCTCTGCTAATTGCACATACTTAACATTGAGACCCAGAGAAGGCGATGGCACCCCACCCCAGTACTCTTGCCTGGAAAATCCCATGGACGCAGGAGCCTGGTAGGCTGCAGTCCATGGGGTCGCGAAGAGTCGGACATGACTGAGCGACTTCACTTTCACTTTTCACTTTCATGCATTGGGGAAGGAAACCCACTCCAGTGCTCTTGCCTGGAGAATCCCAGGGACGGGGGAACCTGGTGGGCTGCTGTCTATGGGGTCACGCAGAGTTGGACACGACTGAAGTGACTTAGCAGCAGCAGCAACAATGAGACCCAGCATCTATTCAGAATTTTTAATGAAGTAGACATTGTTTTGCAGGAATTACCTTTAGGAAACCGTGTATCACTCTTAGGCCCTTTAGGGAGGTACTATCATAAAAATTTTCCATGTGAGGAACTGGAGGCATAGAGACAGTACATAACGTGCCCGGGTCCTGCAGGTCAGTTGACATCTAGACCTAGGTCTTCTTGTGTGGAGCCTACATTTTAACGTACAATTCTATACTACTTTATATAAGTTTTCCTATTACAGACTAGAATGAAGTTACTGTAAATGAACATACTGAGAACCAGAAAAGTCAATAACTTTGTTCAAGATCGTCCTGTTGCAAATTGTCAGAGTCTGGATATTGGCAGGGCCCTCAGTCACTGAATGCTTGTTCTAACACACCGTGCTTTACTCTTCTACAAGCACTCTTTTTCACTTGAGTAGTGATGCTGATCTCTTTCAACTATGTTGCCTGCAAAGTTAGAAGATAACACTAGATTTATGCAATTGAATGTTCAGGGGCTTATTGATTTTCTTGATGACCAGGGAAATGCTAACCCAGACAGATAAACTCCTGCCCCTAGTACTTCCTCATTTGTATCCTTGAAGAACTCAGTGAGCTGTGCTGACACCCCATTTCCTCAGCTCTCACAGTGGGGTAGCAGTGCTGACCTATCGTCTCAGGGAAACAGAGTATGTTCGTGATATTTGACAGAGTCTTGACCTAAGTTCAGGGGCTTGTTGGAGAAGAAAATTCTCCTCTACCCTTCTAAGTTCCTCTGGCTAGACTAAGAATTAAATTGACATGAGACAGGTTAACAGGAGAAAATCAAATTACATTTATTTCATATGCATGGGAAAACCACATACATGACAGGTTCCAAGACAGGAAGATAAAATTAGGTACATATGCATTCCTCAGTTAAGGAATGTGATGGGGGCCTGGGCGTCCAAGGACAGAAGGGTCATTCACAGGATAAGAAGATCAGAGGTCGGGTCATTAGGTGCTTGTCCTCCAATTTAAATTCTTCTAAGTAGTAAAGGGAGGGGCAGCAGTTTCTCTTGAGCCCTGGGGTCTGCATTGTCTTTAGCTCAGAAGAAACCACATGCCAAAGTAGCACGTTGGGAAGACCTGTTCTGAAAGCCTGCAACTGAAAAAGTGGCAGTTAGTGGAATAATATGGGGCTTCTCGGGTGGTGCTAGTGGTAAAGAACCCACCTGTCAATGCAGGAGACATAAGATGTGAGTTCAATCCCTGGATCAGGAAGATCCCTGGAGGAGAGCATGATACCCACTCGAGTGTTCTTGCCTGAAGAATCCCATGGACAGGGGAGGCTGGCGGACTGGTCTTGTCTGAAGAATCCCATGGACAGAGGAGGAGGCTGGCGGGCTACAGTCCATAGGGTCACAAAGAGCTGGACACGACTAAAGCGACTTAGCACACACATGCACAGCACTCGGTGGAATAACACAGAAGTGTTCTGAGAATGGAAGATCCACATCTGGTTTGAAAAGTCAGAAAAGGCTTCAACGTGATTTATTTCCTGAAAGAAGATTTCAGAGAGGCAGAGGAGAAATGGAAAGGGGATTCCAAGCAGGAAAGAGTATGAAATCAATATCTGACTCTGTGCTTACGGGGCATTTACCACCAACTTACGTGCAGAAAACATAGTGAAGACACTGCTTACAACGCTGGAGTGAGGTGAAGCTATCTTGACTTTCAGACTTCACAATGTATCTTATTTTTTTTTTTTTAATCTGTCAGCGCCTCTCTTTATTTATTTTTTTTATGTCCCCAAGATTTTTTTTTAATTTTATTTTACTTAACTTTACAGTATTGTATTGATTTTGCCATACATCAAAATGAATCTGCCACAGGTATACATGTGTTCCCCATCCTGAACCCTCCTCCCTCCTCCCTCCCCATACCATCCCTCTGGGTCATCCCAGTGCACCAGCCCCAGGCATCCGGTATCAGGCATCGAACCTGGACTGGCGACTCATGATATTATACATATTTCAATGCTACAATGATGAAAAATTATAGTCAATTTGGAGGGGACTATTTGGGAGTGAGTTGATGCAGGACATGAACAAATATTTTTTCCCCAAATACAGGGCTCTCCAATCCACTTGTATGCGCATTTTTTAGGTCCTAATGTCACTTTCTCAAAGTTGCTTGTGGCCACCCAGGTTCTGTTGTCAGATGACTTAGTTCCAGCTGAGTTCTTCTGCTTAAGCTGTTAAGCAAATGAAAAGCAGAATTGTCACTTTTAAATAGAGCCCACACATAATCACATTTTGAAATGGTCCTCTTCTGGCTGAGGAGAAGTTGTGTGCATTATAATATTGAATTTTAAATAATATATTACACAAAATAGCTTCCAATTTGATTTGGGGGGATATATTTTCATGAATTATTGAATATCTGATTATTGGAGAAAGCTTTAGCCATTATGCACTGAAACTGTCATTCTCTCAGCTCTGTGATATATGAGCTTGGTTATCAATATTTAAAGTTACAGTGAGCTCAGTATGAAGCAGTTGAAAGCTGAGACATGGATTAATCAGCAGTGATGCAGGCAGAACTCCTCCCAAGCCCCCAGGAAAATGGAAAGGAAGATGCTCTGGAAGGATTTCCTAGCTAGTCTTCTTCAGGGGCATTTCAAGTTTCAGTTCATCTTACAGAAATCCACTCAGTAACAAGTACGGGGTTGATTCAATATAAAGAGAACTTTGCAACAATGAAATAATGTAGTAATAAATAATAATCCCCTGAAGGGAGGGATGCTGCTTGCCTTGCTCACTGCTGCCTCCTAGGACTTTCTAAGTGTTTAGGGTACAGAATGGGTGATCAGTAAATAGTATATTGATGGACTGAATGAAGGAGTAGATGAATGAAAATTTAGTAGTTGATAACCAATATATCGGGGAAGGCAATGGCACCCCACCCCAGTACTTTTGCCTGGAAAATCCCATGGATGGAGGAGCCTGGTAGGCTCCAGTCTATGAGGTCGCTAGGAGTCGGACACGACTGAGCGACTTCACTTTCACTTTTCACTTTCATGCATTGGAGAAGGAAATGGCAACCCACTCCAGTGTTCTTGCCTGGAGAATCCCAGGGACGGGGGAGCCTGGTGAGCTTCCGTCTATGGGGTCGCACAGAGTCGGACATGACTGAAGCGACTTAGCAGCAGTAGCAGCAACCAATATATATTTTGGGGCTTTCCTGGTAGCTCGGGTAGTAAAGAATCTGCCTGCAATGCAGGAGACCGTGGTTTGATTCCTGGGTTGAGAAGGTCCCCTGGAAAAGGGATAGGCTACCCAATTCAGTATTCTCAGGCTGCCCTGGTGGCTCAGATGGTAAAGAATCTGCCTACAACGCAGGAGACATCATTTAGAACCCTGGATTGGGAAGACCCCATGAAGGAGGTCATGGCAACCCACTCTAGTATTCTTGCCTGGAGAATCTCCCTGGACAGTGGAGTCTGGTGGGCTATGGTCCACGGGATTGCAAAGAATTGGACACGACTGAGTGACTAAGCCCAGCATGGCACGTTTATCTTTGTACAGAGTAGAGCACTGCTGCTTTGCCCTATTCAAAATAATCTTTTGTTGTATGTGTGTGAGGAAAACAATGTAATACACATGGTAAAGCATATAAGCAAAAATAACACAGAATGCTTTTGAAAAGACTTAATGGAAAGGGTGCATTTCCTTATGGTAAAAGATTTACTTAGAGGGGTAGATATCCCCTAATAATAAACATGATACCTAGAAAGGTGAGTGAGTGAACCAGATAAAGTGGGGTGGGGTAAGGAAGAGGAGGAAGAGTTTCCCAGGTAGAGGGAAGAGAAACTTTTTGAATGCATGGGTAGAAGTGAGTGAGCTTGTCACTCATTTGGGGAGCCTAAAGCATTCCAGAAAGTGAAAAGCTAAAGGAACTTTTCTTTTCTCCATCTCCTATATTGATGGAACTAGTGTCTTACGTTGCAGATGAATGCCTCTGTGTCTTAACTGAAAGTAGGCGAAGAGAAGGAAAAGGTTTCTGTCATTTAGAATTTCATGAGACCCTTAGGACATCTCGGTTTCTTTTTGTTTCTCTGGTGCCTCTCTCTTTAACCCACGATGCACAGAGAGATAAGCATGCACCTATCTTCAGGGCTCAGGATTCTGCTCAGACTGAATCTCAAGGTGATTTCACTCTTTTTGCTTGAAGCTCTGAGTTCTAAAACTCAGTGTTTTCCACAGATAGCTATTATAATGGTTTGTTTGACCAAAAAACAAAAAACAGTGTATCTCAAGCGTATTTGAATACCATCTCACTTGTAACACATTTTCACTTTCTAACCAATATAGTTTTTATGCTTTCAAGGAATTGAAGTTATTTTTCTTTAAAAGATGTGTGTGTGTGTGTGTGTGTGTGTGTGTGTGTGTGTGTGTGTGTGTGTGTGAAGTTGGATCATATTCCCTTCATAGGGACCCTCCAGTCTCCAATGCGGGGACTGTGTCTGCCTACTAGTTATCATCAGCTGTGTTGGAGAAAGATGCTGTGGGGTCTCATGGTTATCTACATAGATTTGCAGTCCATCCAGTTTGTTTCACCTTTCTTCTCTGCTGTGACAGGTATCACAGAGTTCTGTGCTTCTCTAGACCATTTGAACCAGTAAACATACTTTCCTTCTACAAAGGTGGAGGTTTGGAGGTGGTTTTATAGCTATATGTGCTAAAAAGGAAGAATTTGGGATCTAGCTGTTTTTGTATTTATATTTTCATTCCATCCTTCTCATTTGAGCCCAGACATTACTACCACCTTCCAAAAAACTGGACTTTTCTAATTTCTGAGTCTTTTTCCAGTTCTGAAGCGTTGGTGCACTCCCCTTGTCCCTTGTTGCCACCACCCTTTACAAGCACTTAGATTTCACCTTTTCCTCTCTTAAAAAAATAATATGTTAAATACTACTCATGCAGTATTAAGGCTATGAAAGATCTGCTGTTTTGGGTTTATCACTTTTAAAAATGCCTTTATTATAAAGTTTAAAGAGAAAACAGAGATACATACATTTATTGTCTGCATTTTTCACCTCATGTCCCTCAGACCACTTTTGATGCAGTACTTTTGATATCGGAAAATAACAATTAAAGCACGTGATGCAGTAAAATACATGGATTGTTGTGTCCCTTGTCCCTCTTTTGCAGAAGATAGAAAGAGAGTTCAAAAAAGTCAGTGTGATACAATACCAGCAAAGTGTCAGACTTTGGCCAAAAAAAGGGAAGTGTCAACCAGAATTTGAACTGTGTATTTCTTCCAATGTCAATTTTTCAAAAAACTTAGTTGATCCCCAATATGTCTATGATTTTCTTAAACATCAAAAATAGCCCAAAGTTTGAAATAACAGATATAGACCGCTGAACGGACACTTGCAGGATTACCTGAGAAAAATAATCTTTGAAGTGTTCTCATTCATTTAGATAAAATGTTTTGGCTTTCTGGGTCCTTGTCACAGATATTTAGTGAAAGACTTTCTCTCTGTTTGTATGATCTTTAATAAAAATCTCTCATTTCTGAAATATTATGGAATATTCCATTTTATATATTTGAGGTGAAAAACAAATTTTGCTTTTTGCATGCACGCATGTGTCCTCAGTCGCTCAGTTATGTCTGACTTTCTGCGATTCCATAGACTATAGTTTGCCAGGCTCCTCTGTCCATGGGATTTTCCAGGCAAAGATACTGGAGTGGGTTGCCATTTCCTTTTCTGGTGGATCTTTCAACACAGTGTCAAACTTGCATTTCCTGCACAGGCAGGTGGATTCTTTACCACTGAGCCACCTGGGAAGCCAATTTTGCATATTTGATCTCTTTTTAATAAGACTGTAAACATATAAAAAGCACTTTAAAGAACTTTTCACATTATATTTAAAAAACTTCACCCATTATACCCCACATTTCCTCTTTTAACTATTAGTTGGGGTTAATTTTTCATTTATTTTCAATCATTGACCTTCTGTATTTGTCCTATATTATTAATTTCTGGTTATTAATCATCCTTAGGACCTGGAGGACACAAATTTTGTCAGTTTAGTTGATAAATTTTAAATTTCATTTGTATAAGCTCTATTTATAGAAAAAGAACATGTGTTCTGTATAAAAAGATAAGCAATCTGATTTTAAAACTAAACAAACTACTGCTGTGATTTTCATATGTTCTCCTATGCTATCAACCTGAGGAAACTGACATATTTCCCATAATATGTGAGGCTATGAGGAACATCCCATCACTTTTTGAGCATGGCATCCAAGACAAAGAAGAGACGTGGACCATACTATTTCTTAGACTGAAGCAAAAGTCTATTTAATTTGGAAAACAATCATTTTTGAGGATCAATCTCACCCCCTCATAATTTTCCTAAGCATGTTTCCTGCTATAATTGACAGTTATAATGATGAGCTGAATCTGATAAATAATTACATTTCTAGCATTTCCCACATGTTTTTTGAGATTTGCTATATATATGTTTCGTTTCATTCTTATAAGATTATCAATACTACATAATTGCAACCGAGTGTCTCTGTTTTCACAGTACAGTGATCATTTTTATAATTATATGGTATCAATTTTGAGTATATGTTTTTGATATACTTGCTTTCATATTGTAGGTTTATTTAACTATATGTTTATTGTTATCATTTCTGTGGCTTTATATCAGAGAAAACTATGGAGAACAGTGTGGGGATTCCTTAAAAAACTGGAAATAGAACTGCCATGTGGCCTAGCAATCCCACTGCTGGGCATATACACCGAGGAAACCAGAATTGAAAGAGACACGTGTACCCCAATGTTCATTGCAGCAATGTTTATAATAGCCAGGACATGGAAGCAATCAGATGTCCATCGGCAGACCAATGGATAAGAAAGCTATGGTATATATATATACACACACATACAATGGAATATTACTCAGTCATTAAAAAGAATACATTTGAATCAGTTCTAATGAGGTGGATGAAGTTGGAGCCTATTATACAGAGTGAAGTAAGTCAGAAAGAAACACACCAATACAGTATACTAACACATATATATGGAATTTAGAAAGGTGGTAACGATGACCCTATATGTGAGAGAGCAAAAGAGACACAGATGTATAGAACAGTCTTTTGGACTGTGGGAGAAGGCAAGGGTGAGATGATTTGAGAGAATAGCATTGAAACATGTATATTATCATATGTGAAACAGATCGCCAGTCCAGGTTCAATGCTTGAGACAGGGTGCTCAGGGCTGGTGCACTGGGATGACTCAGAGGGATGGGATGGAGAGGGATCCCATCACGATTCAGGATGGGGAACACTTGTACACCGATGGCTGATTCACGTCAATGTATGGCAAAAACCAGTATAATATTGTAAAGTAATTAGCCTCCAATTAAAAAAAAAAACAAAGAAGCTATTGATTTTTCTGTTGAAACAAGTCATAACTATTACAGCTTTGAAGAGTGAACTTGTAATTAAGTCACTCAGTCGTGTCTGACTCTTTGTGACTCCATGGACTGCAACATGCAGGCCTCCCTGTCCTTCACCATCTCCTGGTGTTTGCTCAAATCCATGTACATTGAGTCAGTGATGCCATCCAACCATCTCGTACTCTGTCGTCCCCTTCTCCTCCCACCCTCAATCTTTCCCAGCATCAAGGTCTTTTCAGATAAGTCAGTTCTTTGCATCAGATGACCAAAGTATTGGAGCTTCAGCTTCAGCATCAGTCCTTCAAATGGATATTCAGGATTGATCTCCTTTAGGATTGACTGGTTGGATCTCCTTGCAGTCCAAGGGAATCTCAAGAGACTTCTCCAACACCACAGTTTAAAAGCATTAGTTCTTCAGGGCTCAGCCTGCTTTATGGTCCAACTCTCACATCCATACATGACTACTGGAAAAACCATAGCTTGACTATATGGACCTTGGTTGGCAAAGTAATGTCTCTGCTTTTTAAGACATTAAGTTGGTCATAACTTTTCTTCCAATGAGCAAGCATTTTTTAATTTCATGGCTGCAGTCACCATCTACAGTGATTCTGGAGCCGAAGAAAATGAAATCTCTCACTGTTTCCATTGTTTCTCCATCTATTTGCCATGAAGTGAAGGGACTGGATGCCATGATCTTAGTTTTTTGAATGTTGAGTTTTAAGCCAGGTTTTTCACTCTGCTCTTTCACTTTCATCAAGGGGCTCATTTAATTCCTCTTTGCTTTCTCAAAAAGGGTGGTGTTATCTGCATCAGATCAGATCAGTCGCTCAGTCGTGTCTAACTCTTTGCGACCCCATGAACTGCAGCATGCCAGGCCTCCCTAACCATGACCAGCTCTCGGAGGTCACTCAGACTCACATTCATTGAGTCAGTGATGCCATCCAGCCATCTCATCCTCTGTCGTCCCCTTCTCCTCCTGCCCCCAATCCCTCCCAGCATCAGAGTCTTCTCCAGTGAGTCAACTCTTCGCATGAGGTGGCCAAAATACTGGAGTTTCAGCTTTAGCATCATTCCTTCCAAAGAAATCCCAGGGCTGATGTCCTTCAGAAGGGACTGGTTGGATCTCCTTGCGGTCCAAGGGACTCTCAAGAGTCTTCTCCAACACCACAGTTCAAAAGCATCAATTCTTCGGTGCTCAGCCTTCTTCACAGTCCAGCTCTCACATCCATACATGACCACAGGAAAGACCATAGCCTTGACTAGGCGAACCTTTGTTGGCAAAGTGATGTCTCTGCTTTTGACTATGCTATCTAGGTTGGTCATAACTTTCCTTCCAAGGAGTAAGCGTCTTTTAATTTCATGGCTGCAGTCACCATCTGCAGTGATTTTGGAGCCCAGAAAAAGAAAGTCTGACACTGTTTCCACTGTTTCCCCATCTATTTCCCATGAAGTGATGGGACCAGATGCCATGATCTTCATTGTCTGAATGTTGAGCTTTAAGCCAACCTTTTCACTCTGCACTTTCACTTTCATCAAGAGGCTTTTTAGTTCCTCTTCACTTTCTGCCATAAGGGTGGTATCATCTGCATATCTGAGGTTATTGATATTTCTCCCAGCAATCTTGATTCCAGCTTGTGTTTCTTCCAGTCCAGCATTTCTCATGATGTACTCTGCATATAAGTTAAATAAACATGGTGACAATATACAGCCTTGACGTACTCCTTTTCCTATTTGGAACCAGTTTGCTGTTGCATGCAGTTCTAACTGTTGCTTCCTAACCTGCATACAGATTTCTCAAGAGGCAGATCAGGTGGTCCAGTATTCCCATCTCTCTCAGAATTTTCCACAGTTTATTGTGATCTACACAGTCAAAGGCTTTGGCATAGTCAATAAAGCAGAAATAGATGTTTTTCTGGAACTCTCTTGCTTTTTCCATGATCCAACGGATGTTGGCAATTTGATCTCTGGTTCCTCTGCCTTTCTAAATCCAGCTTGAACATCAGGAAGTTCACGGTTCACATATTGCTGAAGCCTGGCTTAGAGAATTTTGAGCATTACTTTACTAGCGTGTGAGATGAGTGCAATTGTGCGGTAGTTTGAGCACTCTTTGGCATTGCCTTTCTTTGGGATCGGGATGAAAACTGACCTTTTCCAATCTTGTAGCCACTGCTGAGTTTTCCAAATTTGCTGGCATATTGAGTGCAGCACTTTCACAGCATCATCTTTCAGGATTTGGAATAGCTCAACTGGAATTCCATCACCTACACTAGCTTTGTTCATAGTGATGCTTTCTAAGGCCCACTTGACTTCACATTCCAGGATGTCTGGCTCTAGGTCAGTGATCACACCATCATGATTATCTGGGTCGTGAAGCTCTTTTTTGTACAGTTCTTCTGTGTATTCTTGCCACCGCTTCTTAATATCTTCTGCTTCTGTTAGGTCCATACCATTTCTGTCCTTTATCCAGCCCATCTTTGCATGAAATGTTCCTTTGGTATCTCTGATTTTCTTGAATAGATCCTTAGTCTTTCCCATTCTGTTGTTTTCCTCTATTTCTTTGCATTGATCGTTGAAGAAGGCTTTCTTATCTCTTCTTGCTATTCTTTGGAACTCTGCATTCAGATATTTATATCTTTCCTTTGCTCCTTTGCTTTTCACTTCTCTTCTTTTCGCAGCTATTTGCAAGGCCTCCCCAGACAGCCATTTTGCTTTTTTGCATTTCTTTTCCATGGAGATGGTCTTGATCCCTGTCTCCTGTACAATGTCACGAACCTCATTCCATAGTTCATCAGGCACTCTATCTATCAGATCTAGGCCCTTAAATCTATTTCTCACTTCCACTGTATAATCATAAGGGATTTGATTTAGGTCATACCTGAATGGTCTAGTGGTTTTCCCTACTTTCTTCAATTTCAGTCTGAATTTGGAAATAAGGAGTTCATGGTCTGAGCCACAGTCAGCTCCTGGTCTTGTTTTTGCTGGTTGTATAGAGCTTCTCCATCTTTGGCTGCAAAGAATATAATCGATCTGATTTCGGTGTTGACCATCTGGTGATGTCCATGTATAGAGTCTTCTCTTGTGTTGTTGGAAGAGGGTATTTGCTATGACCAGTGCATTTTCTTGGCAAAACTCTATTAGTCTTTGCCCTGCTTCATTCCGTATTCCAAGGCCAAATGTGCCTGTTACTCCAGGTGTTTCTTGACTTTCTACTTTTGCATTCCAGTCCCCTATAATGAAAAGGGCATCTTTTTTGGGTGTTAGTTCTAAAAGGTCTTGTAGGTCTTCATAGAACCGTTCAACTTCAGCTTCTTCTGTGTTACTGGTTGGGGCATAGACTTGGATTACTGTGACATTGAATGGTTTGCCTTGGAAACGAACAGAGATCATTCTGTCGTTTTTGAGATTGCATCCAAGTACTGCATTTCGGACTCTTTTGTTGACCATGATGGCTACTCCGTTTCTTCTGAGGGATTCCTGCCCACAGTAGTAGATATAATGGTCCTCTGAGTTAAATTCACCCATTCCAGTCCATTTTAGTTCGCTAATTCCTAGAATGTCAACATTCACTCTTGCCATCTCTTGTTTGACCACTTCCAATTTGCCTTGATTCATGGACCTGACATTCCAGGTTCCTATGTAATATTGTTCTTTACAGCATCGAACTTTGCTTCTATCACCAGACACATCTACAGCTGGGTATTCTTTCTGCTTTGGTTCCATCCCTTCATTCTTTCTGGAGTTATTTCTCCACTGATCTCCAGTAGCATATTGGGCCCCTACTGACCTGGGGAGTTTATCCTATCATTTTGCCTTTTCATACTGTTCATGGGGTTCTCAAGGCAAGAATACTGAAGTGGTTTGCCATTCCCTTCTCCAGCGGACCACACCCTGTCAGATCTCTCCACCATGACCCGCCCATCCTGGGTTGCCCCACGGGCATGGCTTAATTTCATTGAGTTAGACAAGGCTGTGGTCCTGGTGTGATTAGATTGACTAGTTTTCTGTGAGTATGGTTTCAGTGTATTTGCCCTCTGATGCCGTCTTGCAAGACCTACCATCTTACTTGGGTTTCTCTTACCTTGGGCGTGGGGTATCTCTTTCCGTCTGCTCCAGCAAAGCACAGCCATCGCACCTTACCTTGGATGAGGGGTCTCTCCTCACCACCGCCCTTCCTGACCTTGGGGGAGGGGTATCTCCTCACCCCCGCCCTTCCTGACCTTGGTCGTGGGGTAGCTCCTCTCCGCCGTGCTTAGTGCGCCAGTCCTCACCGCCGTCCTTCCTCGGTCGTTGGGTAACTCCTCTCGGGCGTGGCGAGGGGCTCTCAGTGCACCGCGCAGCCGGTGAGGGGCTCTCCGTGCATATGCTCTCAGTGCATACCTCAGTTGTCTGCATATCTGAGGTAATTGATATTTCTCCCTGCACTCTTGATTCCAGCCTGTGCTTCATCCAGCCTGGCATTTCACTTGATTTACTTTGCATGGAAGTTAAATAAGCAGGGTGACAATATACAGCCTTGATGTACTCCTTTCCCAGTTTTTTGAACCTGTTTGTTGTTCCATTTCCGATTCTAGCTGTTACTTCTTGGCCTGCATACAGGTTTCTCAGGAGGCAAGTAAGGTGGTCAGGTATTCCCATCTCTTTAAGAATTTTCCACAGTTTATTGTAATCTACAGAGTCAAAGGCTTTAGCATAGTCGATGAAGCAGAAGTAGATGTTTTTCTGAAATTCTCTTGCTGTTTCTATGATCTAATGGATGTTGGCAATTTGATTTCTCATTCCTCTGCCTTTTCTAAATCCAGCCTGAATATTGGGAAGTTCTCAGTTCACGTATTGTTGAAGACTAGCTTGGAGAATTTTGAGCATTACTTTGCTAGTGTATGAAATGAATGCAATTGTGTAGCAGTTTGAACATCCTTTGGCATTGCCTTTCTTTAGAATTGCAGTGAAAACTGACTTTTTTCACTCCTCTAACCCATGTGGAGTTTTCCAAACTTTCTGGCATATTGAGTGCAGCACTTTCACAGCATCATCTTTTAGAATTTGAAATTGCTCAGCTGGAACTCTTATCACCTCCACTAGTGATGCTTCCTAAGGCCAACTTGACTTCCCAGTCACAGATGTCTGGCTCTAGGTGAGTGATCACACCATCAAGGTTATCTGTGTCATTAAGATCTTTTTTGTACAGTTTTTCTGTGTATCTCTTGCCACCTCTTCTTAATATCTTCTGCTTCTGTTAGGTTCATATCATTTCTGTTCTTTACTGTGCTCATCTTTGCATGAAATATTCCCTTGGTATCTCTAATCTTCTTGAAGAGATTGTTAGTTTTTCCCTTTCTATTGTTTTCCTCTGTTTCTTTGCATTGTTCACTTAGAAAGGCTTTCTGAGTGATCTTAGAACTTTGTAGAGTATTGTAACAATATGTCAGCTATCATCTTTCATTGAGTTAAAAATGCATTTAATTTTTTAATATTCTTATTTTCCTTTGGCTATATAGACTTTTATTTATTATATTCCATGATTCAGATTTAAAGGGTAAACATTATATTTAAAATATTCATTATTATCTGAAAATAGTTGATAAACATTCTTAATACATAAACATGGTAATGGCGTATATTTATTAATGACTTTTTAAAATATTTTGGTTTTGCCTTTTCCTTTCCCTCATTTCCATAAGTTATTAGTGTAATTTTATAGTGTGTACAATTCTATGCTTTTCAAACAATATTTAACTGGAATTAAAAAAGATCTCCCGTTTATTTTCCTTTTGTTAATCTTGCTTTTTATCCCTCTTTGCCTTCTATTTTTTATTTTTCAAAATTCACGTATTTTTGGATAGCATATGCTAATTGCTCATATTAGGAGAGTACACTAATATAATAAACCATAGAAATAGGGAGAACAAGAAAATGCACAAGCATGTATTAATGCATTGTTAAACTCAATTAATAAACTCAGAACTTCTTTAAAAAGGCTTTAAAATGGGAATGTAAGTATTAAGAAAAGAATTAGGGAGGAATTTGCCATTATTTGTCAAATAAAAATGTACATATCCATTTTTCTCTATTAATCTCTATATTTTTCTCATATTGAATCATTTACATATGCCAACAGTAATATATTCAAAGGTGCTCACCACAGCCCTATTTGTAATATTGAAAAGTTAAAAGTTCTAAATATCCACTTATAGGGATATGATTAGGAAAATTTTCATATATTGCTGTGGATTATGATGAAGCTACCATGGACTAGTTTACAGAAATTTAAAAGAATGTGTCTCTCAGCTTGGACAAAAATTAGAAGATTAGGATAATAAATTGTCAGGAAAAACAAACCCTACAAATTTTATTTGTGTATGCTGGTGCTGCTGCTAAGTTGCTTCGGTCATGTCCAACTCTGTGCGTCCCCGTAGACGGCAGTCCACCAGGCCCTGCCGTCCCTGGGATGCTCCAGGCAAGAACACTGCAGTGGGTTGCCATTTCCTTCTCCACGCAGTCTTAAAAGATTCATGTAGAATTGCTTTTTAAATTTTATTGGAGTCTAGTTGATTACAATGCTGTGTTAGTTTCAGGTGTACAGCAAAGTGACTCAGTCACACATTTACATATACATATATTCATGCTTTTTCAGATTCCTTACCCATATAGGTTATTACAGAATATTGGGTAGAGTTCTCTGTGCTCTGCAGTGTACCCTTGTTGAGTTTCTATTTTTTATACCGTAGTGTGTGCATGTTAATCTCAAGCTCCTGATTCATCTCCCCATTCATGTTTCTCCTTTGGTAACCATAGATTTGTTTTAGAAATCTGTGACTCCATTTCTGTTCCATGAGTCTGTTCTGTTCATTTGTATCATTTTTTAAAAATTAGATTCCATGTATGAGTGATTTCATATGATATTTTCCTTTTCTGTCTGACTTGTTTCAGTTAGTATGACAATCTTTTTTAAGTCCAATCATTCTGGGGCAAATGGCATTGTTTCATTCTTTTTATGGTTGAGTAACATTGGTGGCTCAGCTGGTAAAGAATCCACCTGCAATGCAGGAGATCTGGGTCGATCCCTCGGTTGGGAAGATCCCCTGGAGAAGGGAAAGGCTACCCAGTCCAGTGTTCTGGTCTGGAGAACTCCATGGACAGAGGAGCCTGGCAGGCTACAGTCCATGGGGTCACAGAGAGTCACATACGACTAAGTCACTTTCACTTTCAGCATTCCATTGTTTATATATACCACTTGAATTCTTTTTTTTTTTTTTTAGAGAATACCCTCTGACCCTGCCCTCCATCACTTGAATTCTTAACACAGAAATTTTATGGAAAGGAACAAAGACGGAGTTGGTGTTAAAGGAAAAGTTTCATTTTTGATTGTATGTTTTTTGTTATTGTTTAAAGTTTTCACACAAAAACCATGTTTTTATGTACCGTTTCAGAAGTAAGGAAGAAGAAAGGCAGAAACCAGAAAAGGAAGGTAGTAGGGGAGAAATAATCCACTCTTAAAATAAGAAAGAGGGTCTCTCTAAAACCAAACGTCATGAAATTGATTGCAAGCAGTAAAGAAAGTCTGTCAACATCCTCCTTAGTTTTATAAATCAAATACCATGTCCACCAATATTATGATTACCATTTTTAATTTTGGAAAGTCTTATAAATACATTAACATAGAGAATGTTAAGGGGGAAAATAGGTGTGTGTGTATGTATGTGTGTGTGTGTGTGAGAGAGAGAGAGAGAGAGAGAGATCAATCCGAGTTCAGTTTTCAAAGAGCAGTTAACAGTAATAATGTGGATAACATCAAAAATAACAAGGAAGACCACAGATGATGGATGGCTAAGATTTTTAGAGGGCTTCCTATATGTCCTATGTGTCAGTATAATCCTAAGTATTTTCCATGAATTAACTTGTTTGACATTCATGGCATACATATGGAGAATGTGTCATTTCACAGATGAAGCTTCCGAGGCACACAAGGGTAAATACTGCCCCCAAACAAAGGGTAGTCAGTGATTGACCTATGATTAAGTCCAAGTGGTCTGCTTCCAAGATACTGCCCTTTCTGAAAACTTCCACAAACTGCCAGGAAGTTATTAGTTTAATAACAATTGCCTTTGAAGAGAAAAACATACTTAAACATCCTTTACTAATACCAATGAAATGCAAAAGACAGGCACATAAATTGAGTGGGCAATATGTAGTCATAAATACATCTATAAAATCATATTAGAGAGAATTTAAAAGAAGATTTGATTAAATGGTTGGATACACTAGGTTCCTGAATAGTAAAAGAGAAAATAATGGAAAATTTTCTATTAACCTTGATTTTTAGATTCGATTTAATTCAAGTCAAAATCTAAACCGTCCTTATCTTTGGAACTTGATTAAATGAGTTTATATTTATTTGGAAATGTAGATAGGTGAAAGGTCTAATATTTAATAAAAGAATATTAGTAACAGTAGACTAGTCTTAGATAAAAAATATATTGTTGCAAATATAGAAACATAAAACATTTAAGTTGAATGGAAAGTATATTATTGCAAAAGTAATGAGTGTATTAAGCTTGCTTTGGGTAGGTAGTTACTATAACCACTTGTGATCAGGTTCAGAGATAAAGAGGGATTGATTATTTCACATAATTGAAAAAAACAAATATGTGGGCTCAGGAACAGTTTGGTCAGTTATGTCTTCGTGCTTTTCTTGATTTGGCATTCTTCCTAGTGCCAGACAGGTTTTCCATATGGTTGCAAGGTGGCCGCCATCAGCAATTAGGGCTTCCTTATTCATATTAAGAAAACAGACCAGGTAGGTTTCCACGTCAAGTAAACTGTCCTATTTTACCTCTCACTGGCCTGCTCTGAACCCACATTATGGTCAGGAGACTGCCACACACCGCATTAATTTGCAACAGATTAGGGCTAAAATCCTCTTGCCTGGAAACTCCCATGGACGGAGGAGCCTGGTGGGCTGCAGTTGGACATGACTTCACTTTCACTTTTCACTTTCTTGCGTTGGAGAAGGAAATGGCAACCCACTCCAGTGTTCTTGCCTGGAGAATCCCAGGGACAGGGGAGCCTAGTGAGCTGCCGTCTATGGGGTCGCACAGAGTTGGACACGACTGAAGCGACTTAGCAGCAGCAGGGCTAAAATTAATCCCATTTCTTATCTGGCTGTTATGCAAGAGCACAGAGTGGCTTCTCAAAGAAAAATACGTATCAGTGTGATCAGAATAGTAAGATGCGAAGTATTTGGATAGACAAGGAGGAAGAAGCAAGTTTATATGTATTCATGTATTTGTTCTTTTTTATTTTATAACCATAAATAATTGAGGAGGAATAAAACATTTTATATACTTATATCTTTATTTATTTTTAATAAATACATATTTATTATAAGTTTTAAATATATAAATATGTATACATAAGCATATAACACATATATACGTTTTCCTTTATTTAAAGTGATATATTGAAAGACAAGTATAATATCACCACTTCTGTGCTCACAAAGTATTTTATTAATATTTAACAAGTAAAATAGTAATACGTTTTATTTTATTGTAATCAGTATCATTTACTGAGGAATTGTCAAGTTCCAACTCTGGTACTATAGTAGACATAGAAACACAGGTCAAGTGAACTGAGAGGATGGTATTAAAATAGAAAAAGCCATTTATCAATACATAAGGTAAAAACAGTGGGTTATTTATCAAGCTTGTGATAGAGAACAAAAACCAAACCATTTCACATTGGCTTAAGCAATAAAGTTATTTACTATTTCATGTAACTAAAAAAATCCGAAAACATCATAATTCTCATTTCACAGATAGGAAAATGAAATATTAGAGACTTTAAATAACTTACCTGCAGTCCCATAGGTTGTAGACTCAAGCCAAGTTTATATGGCTTGTTCAGACCCTGGGTTGGGAAGATCCCCTGGGGAAGGGAAAGGCTACCCACTTCAGTATTCTGGCTTGGAGAATTCCATGGACTGTATAGGCCATGGGGTCTCAAAGTGTCAGACACGACTGAGTGACTTGCACGTTCACTTTCCCAGGTAGCGCTAGTGGTAAAGAACCTGCCTGCCGATACAGGAGATATAGGAGATGCGGGTTCCATCCTTGGTTGGGGGATATCCCCTGGAGGAGGGCATGGCAACCCATTCCAGTATTCTTACCTGAAGAATCTCATGGACAGAGGAGACTGGCAGGCTACAGTCCATGAGGTCGCAGAGTTAGACACCACTAAGCAACTAACACACATATGTCTCCTTAGCTATTGCTTTTAAATGTTGATGTAATTCCATTATTACTTTGTTTTTCATTTGAAAGAATTCACTCAAATTTCTATATATACATCATTTGAGAAGGAAATAGGACACAAATTAAATTCTTGAAAGGGGGATAGCAATAAGATGAAAACAATAACCATAATCTTACTGTCTGACAACAACATTCTATTTGGGAAGGAAATTATCTCTGTTTAGAGAAATAATCCAAAATACTATTCAGAAAGAGTCAGATTCAGTTTTGCAATATGGCAAGAAATTAAAAGTGGGGAAACTTTGTTGAAGACTAAAAGAGCAGTTTGTTTGGACCTCCTGAGATTAAACAGGAGACATGGGTTAGAAGAAAAGAGTGTTTAGGGTAAATAATAATAATAGTAATAATGGGAGGCTGAAAGAAGATTAAGGAAAGAGCTGAGAACACACAGGTAGTTTTGGGGAAACTCCATGGAGGGGGAGGCCTGCATGATGGGTGGGTACTGGAAACTTTGAAAGTTGTTTGTACTACTGTGATGTGAACACTTCTGTTTTCCTCCCACTCCTTGAAATTTTCAGCACTATTGTCCACATTCAGAAATGGTTTAGATGCTTCTGTAAATTTATAAAATGAAAGAGAGGAGTGAGTCTTACACCAAAATTTTCAGAGGAGAATAGCAAGTCGAAGAACAGAGACTGAAGGCCGACATTCCCAAGGAGATGGCAAGGGAATTTTCTAAAAATTCATAGGAAAAATTTTCAGGAGCTAGTGCATTCAGACATCCAGGGACCTTGGGATTAGGAGCTCCTACCTAATAATTCTACCTGCAGTTTGTAGAGCAGGGAGGCTTCCTGCTATTTTACTAATTTATGCACATTTGCAAATGAAGACTAAAGGAAAGCAACACCAAGGCTTTTCCTATAAACGTTCTTCATTTCTGTTTGCTACTCGTTCAAAAAATATTCAGAGCTTTGAACATCCTATTAAATTTGGGGGATGCCAAACACAAGCATAGTACCCTAACCTCACGGAGTTGCCAATCTACTGTGGAATTTAGTAATAATCTAAGCAACGAATTCCTCAACTGTTATTATTTTAATCATAATTGCAGTAGGTGATATAAAGAAGAAATGCAGGCGCTAGAGACCATTAAATTCACACAGAGAGCCTGTACTGTCCTGGGGAGAGCTTCTTGAGGAAGCACAAGTTTGACTGAGTCTTGATTACAGAGAGGAGGTAAGAGAAGACTGGAGAAGGTTGGACAAATGATTAAGGATGATGGGCAAGTTTCAGTCACTGCAGAGACCAGATTGCACACATCCTTGCAGGCTCTCGTCTGCCTGTAATTTTAGTCTTCATTAACTTGGAAGACATTAAAAACTTTAGGTCCATCAGAAGTGGGAGGAGAAGGGAATCCAATAGTGTATGTAGTAGGAACCTAGATCTGTTTTCAAAAGAATCATTTAGGTTGATCACCGAGTCTTCAGTTCTTTACCCTGAACCAGAAAACAACTCCTAAAGGGTATCCATAGGCAGCAGGCAGCAAATGTTATACTGGATATATTTGATCATTTTATATTTGAATCTAAAGGGAAAGGAGGCAAAATGAATACTCATACTTGGTTTGACTGTGCTTTGAAAGACTCTATGAAACAGAACTAGCTTCATCACTGGAGGAATAGTGGAGAGCTCTCAGGAAGAGACCCACAGCTGAGGTCCATGTGAAATCACATCAACTGTCTCAGATAAAAAGTCTCGAGGCTCTTCTCACACTAAAGGGCTTCCACTGATGGAGCAGACATGTCAGTGGCCTCACCCATCACCTTACCCCACCCATCATCATCCCCACCCATCACCATCCTCTGCCCATCCCCCTCCCCTCCAAGACCCCTGGTGCTGACTTAACACACTTGCTCTAAAACAAAATTCTTCTCACTGATGATTGTAACTGAGTTGGGGAAGTTACACACAGGAAACTGGGAGGCTTAATGATTCAGGAAGGTCTGGTGTGGGCTGGAGTCTGTCTTAGTCAATTTAGGTTGTTATAGCAGAATACCATAGACTGACTTAAACAGCACTTATGCTTTATAGTTCCAGAACCTAGGAGGTCCAAAATTAAGGGTCCAGCAGGCTTATTTTCTGAAGAGGGTTTTCTTTCTTATGTTTGGATGGCCATCTTCTACCTGCATGCCAATCTCTCTCACGTCTTTTCTTGTAAGAGCAGGAACCTCATTCAGGAAGGCTCCGTTGTGCATGCATGCTAAGTCACCTCAATCGTGTCTGACTCTTTGCCACACAATGGACTGTAGCCTGCCAGGCTCCTCTGTCCATGGGATTGTCTAGGCAAGAACACTGGAGTGGGTTGCTGTGCCCTCCTCCAGGGGATCTTCCTGACCCTATAATCAAGATCTAATTATCTCCCAAAGACCTCTCTGTGCTCCAAATGCCATCATATTCAGGATTTAAGCTTCATCATATGCATTTGGATGGAGGACACACAAACATTTATTCTGTCACAATTTAGATCTGGGGAATTATTATTACAGTTTACCTGGATAGATACTTTATTTTCTTTTTGACCTGCCCTTTCTTCAGTGCAGTTGTTTTTTTTTCTTCTTTTTCCCAGGTACCACTTTAGAGGAAGGATCATATATTCCTCAAAGAGTTAACATCTTTATAATAAATGTGGGTTGAAGGGCTCTGGAGAGTTCAAGATTATCTGAACATCTATCCTCCTCATTCTAAGCCAGGACACTTGTAGTGGTGCACAGATCTTTCACACTTGCAACACTTGCACTATGTTCACCTGCCCCATAAACATATGGGAGAGATATATCACATTTGGACTGACTTCAAGGTTTTCTGACATCCACATATATTTTTGGCACTTAAAAAGAACTTTGTAAAAAAGATTTATTTATGCTACTTTGGACTGCATTGTGTCTTTGTTTTGCTTAAGGACTTTCTCTAGCTGATGCGAGTAGGGGCTACACTTTGGTGTGGTGCTCAGACTTCTCACTTCAGTGATTTCTCTTGTTGCAGAGCTCAGGCTCGAGAGCATGGAGTTCAGTAGCTTGCTGCACGGGCTTCGTTGCTCCGGGGCAAGTGGGATCTTCCCCACCCAGGGATCAAACACCTGTTTCCTGCTTGGCAGGTGGATTCTTAACCGCTAGACCCCCAGGAAACCCTAAAAAGAACTTTAAATAGTTGGTTACTTTCCACCTCCCTCCCTTCTTTCTTTCCTTCCTTTTCTTCCCCTCCTTCTCTACCTGTTTTCTTTCTAATTATCCCCAAATTCCATGTTTTCCCTTGAATATCTAATTAGTAATAACAATTTAAGCCATAGTATAGAGTACTTCAGAAAGACTGTTTCTTTCCCACAATATTTAAAAGTATCTCTAGGGTGGCAGAGGAGGGGATAGAAATGTTAGGACCTTTTGCAGAAAGTGGAATTCAGATTGATAGTAGTCAGTAGAGAGAAATAGAGGCAGAAGTTCAGAGTAGGCAGGAGATAATGATTCATTCCATCCTAGACCAGTGCTTCCTTACATTTGAACAACAGACCACAAACAACAGCTAGCAAGAGGGAGGGATGCTTGATAAAAATGCAACTCTTCAGTTACGTTATCCCCCCACCCCCGCTGCCAAACATGCTAAATTAAAAATGTTGTTGAAAATTTTACCAGGAATTTCTTTTTTCATAAGCTCCATGGGTGATACCTATGTACACGTGTGCTTGAGGACCAGTAGTAGCCTACAGTACTTCTCCAAATAAACTGATTACAATAATCACCTGTACTACATATTAAATATATACAGATTCCTTGGTTCAAGATTAAGAGTCAGTAAGAAAGTAATATCTTGAAATCTGGGTATTTATCAAGTCTCCATGAGCACCTGAATGATTTTTAAAATACCAGATATTCGTGAAACAATACTAGAGTTTGGGAGGGTGGTAGGAGAGAAGAATAAATAAAGATAGCAATAAAGAAGGCAGACTGCTGAAGAATTGATGCTTTCAAAGTGTGATGCTAGAGAAGACTCTTGCGAGTCCCTTGGACAGCAAGGAGATCAAACCGGTCCATTCTAAAGGACATCAACCCTGAATATCCTTTGGAAGGACTGAAGCTGAAGCTCCCAGACTTTGGCCATTTAATGTAAAAAGCCGATTCATTGGAGCATACCAGTCCTAAAGGCCTGGGAAAGACTGAAGACAGGAGAAGAGGGCAACAGAGGACAAGCTGGTTGGATGACATCATGGATTCAATGGACATGAACTTGGACAAACTGTGGAGGAGATGAGGAGGGACAGGGAAGCCTAGCGTGCTGAAGCCTGAGGTGGTGAAGAGCAGGACATGACTTGGCAACTGAACGACAATGACAACAACAGCTAGGTGGGTAGAAATGTGGGGAGGAGGCTGGGTGGCATGCCCCTCATCCTGAAAGCAACTGGGAGTGAGCTGTGGCCTGTCAGCAGGTTTGTGATCAGGGCTGTTTATTGGGATCTAACTGGGTATACACTCTTCTGAAAAAGGTTTAACCTATTGGGTCAACATCACATTGAATGACAGATGTGGAAAATCACATTTTCCTATTGGAAGTTTTCACTGTTATCAGTAATCTCTTACATTTGTGTAGTATGTCCAAAAGCATTTTCACGAACACTGCCCCTGGATCCTGAGAGCAGTGCCACAGGTTTAACAAGTTAGACTTGAAAGCTGAAACTCAGGAAGGTGAAATGAATTTTCTAAAGACACCAACTGGTAAGTGTCACAGAAAGGTCTTACTATTTGATTCTTGAGTCTATAATTGGGCCTATTCTCTCCTTGGGTCTATACTTAAATTCCTAAATTTTAGCTTTAGTAAAAAAGACAATGTGTCAACTTCTAACACCAGAAAAGTGTCTAAGTTCTTCAAGAGGAGATGAAGAGACTTAAGTCATACCATTACAACTTTGTCTCCATGTTGTCATTTAGACAGATGACTCTTTTTCACCCTTAGTTTCCTAAGTAAGTACACTTTCTCACCCATCTACTTGAATTTTTTACCATTCCTCCTGTGAAGTCCCTTCATGGAACTCAAAGCAGTGTTTATTTCTGTTTTTGTTTGTTGTCTGGTCCCCCACTCTAAGATATTTAAATTCCATATCAGATCAGATCAGTCGCTCAGTCATGTCCGACTCTTTGCGACCCCATGAACTGCAGCACGCCAGGCCTCCCTGTCCATCACCAACTCCTGGAGGTCACTCAGACACATCCATTAACTCAGTAATGCCATCCAGCCCTTCTCCTCCGGCCCCCAATCCCTCCCAGCATCAGAGTCTTCTCCAATGAGTCAACTCTTAGCATGAGGTGGCCAAAATACTGGAGTTTAAGCTTTAGCATCATTCCTTCCAAAGAAATCCCAGGGCTGATCTCCTTCAGAATGGACTGGTTGGATCTCCTTGTGGTCCAAGGGACTCTCAAGAGTCTTCTCCAACACCACAGTTAAAAAGCATCAATTCTTCGGCACTCAGCCTTCTTCACAGTCCAGCTCTCACATCCATACATGACCACAGGAAAGACCATAGCCTTGACTAGGCGAACCTTTGTTGGCAAAGTAATGTCTCTGCTTTTGAATATGCTGGTCATAACTTTCCTTCCAAGGAGTAAGCGTCTTTTCATTTCATGGCTGCAGTCACCATCTGCAGTGATTTTGGAGCCCAGAAAAATAAAGTCTGACACTGTTTCCACTGTTTCCCCATCTATTTCCCATGTAGTGATGGGACTGGATGCCATGATCTTCGTTTTCTGAATGTTGAGCTTTAAGCCAACCTTTTCACTCTCCACTTTCACTTTCATCAAGAGGCTCTTTAGTTCCTCTTCACTTTCTGCCATAAGGGTGGTGTCATCTGCATATCTGAGGTTATTGATATTTCTCCCAGCGATCTTGATGCCTACTTGTATTTCTTCCAGTCCAGCATTTCTCATGATGTACTCTGCATATAAGTTAAATAAACATGGTGACAATAAACAGCCTTGACGTACTCCTTTTCCTATTTGGAACCAGTCTGTTGTTCCATGACCAGTTCTAACTGTTGCTTCCTGACCTGCATACAGATTTCTCAAGAGGCAGATCAGGTGGTCTGGTACTCCCATCTCTTTCAGAATTTTCCACAGTTTATTGTGATCTACACAGTCATTCCATATAGTGAGCGGCTATCTTGTGAATTTCCTTTGGAAAGCAAAAATAATATGATGTATAAATATATTTGCTCCTTTGTTTCCTGTGGTCTGCTTCCCCACCAAGAATGAAAGTTCCGTGTTGTATTCTCTAGCATATACTCAAGAATTAGCAAAAAATGTGAGTGAAGTGAAAGTCCCTCAGTAGAGTTCGACTCTTTGTGACCCCATGGACTGTAGCCTGACAGGCTCCTCTGTCCATGGAGTTCTCCAGGCAGGATTACTGAAGCGAGTTGCCATTCCTTTCTCCAAGCAAATAAAAAGTGTTAAATCAATAATCAAATGCATGGGCAGAAAGTTACTGACCTCTTTAAACTTCAGTTTACTTAAAAATAAGATGTGTGTGTGTGTTAATCGCTCAATCGTGTCTGACTCTGTGACTCCCATGGACTGTAGCCCACAGAGCTCCCCTGTGCATGGGATTCTCCAGGCAAGAGTACTGGAGTGGGTTGCCATTCCCTTCTCCAGGAGATCTTCCCAACCCAGGGATCAAACCTAGGTCTCCTGCATTTAAGGCAGATTCTTTACAGTCTGAGCCACCAGGGAAGCATTACTTCCTACCCTAAGGGGTTGACATGAGATACTGTGTGTATATATAGTGTCTACCACATTTCCTAGCACTTACGGATGCTCTGTAGTTAATGCAGCCCTGATCTCATGGATAGTGGAGTGAGAGGTTCAGGCTTCACATATATGCCTAAGCCCAGCTCCAGGGAGCTGTGTGTTGGCTGCTTTGCACAAGCTGGCAGAAGTGAAGAAAGTGGTGAAGGAATTGAGTTCTTAGTCGCAGCAAGTATTAATTTAGCTGATAGCTGATGCTGGCTGTTTTGTATGGCAGTCTTCCAGCTGGTGAATGAAAACGCCTGATTCCCGATATTTAAAAATACCCTGAGATGGATTAATTGTTGGTTGCTGACAGGCGGAGGGGCGTGTGTGCTACTTTACCACCCTGACCCTGCACTCTAAACAAAATAATATAGCAATCGATTTCCTCCCCCCTATTAACAGTTTTGTAGATGTTGTGATTGTATTAATGAGCATTTTATAACACTTTAGAATTTAGAAAGTGCCTTCACATAGACTTTCTCATTTAAGCCCCACAATCCTTCAGAGGTTGGAGTGCGTATCATGTGAGCAAATAAATGGTTACCATTGATTTAAAGCCTTCTGTAATACAGTAGTTTCCCCATTAGTATCCCCATTTTAAAACTGTGGAAATCTTTTTGGAAAACCAAGGTCACTTTCCCAAGATCACAGACTAGTGAGAGTAAAGCCAGTCCCCAATGGAAAATGTGGGACTCCAGAGCCAGTAATCACTAAGCTTCCTCTATGTGGCTTAGTGTTGGAATGGGCTATTTCCTGCCTAAGTTTCCCCTGACGGGCTGCATTCATTTACTCAGGTTGCCTTAACACAATAGCGCAGACTGGGTGGCTTAAGTAACAACAACTTAACTTTCTCACGATTCTGGAGGCTGGAAGTCAGTGATTAAGGTGTGGGCAGGTTTGGTTTCCTCTGAAGCCTCTCTCCTTGGCTTCCACACACCTGCCTCTCCAGACGGTGATCCCTCTGGGGACGTGGGCCCCAGGAATCCTTTTGTGTGTCTGGTCTCCTCTTCTTGTAAGGACACCAGTCAGATTGGGTCAGGCGCCACCCTAAGAACCCCATTTTAACTTAATCACCTCTTTAAAGAAAATATCTCCAAATTCAGTCTCATTCTGAGCTGCTAGGGACTAGAATTTCAAAATATTAATTTTGAGGGAACATAATTCAACACATAATAGGGGCCAATAATAAGGTGACTGTGCAAAGAAAAAAACTTATGTTCATATATAGAATTTATATGGCCAGCAAAAGGGAAGACTTCCGTAATTCTTCACCTGCAAACAGGAGGGCATCAAAAAGAGAGTTGGGGGAGGAGAGGAATCCGTAAAGTCTTCATAGAGTGCCTTCAAAGTACTGTTGAGGCCCAGAGCTGCTGGGTAGAAAGATGGCAGGGACCGCCTTCACTCCAAGCCGAGAGAGAACCTGATACGTACGCCACAGTGGTCGACGGACATTATGACCTGAAGTAAGTCTATTGCCCAAAATAACTAGAAGGTGAGCATGGGTGGCCAACGGCCTTGACAATAAACAACTAGAAAGTTGTTATAGTAAGCTCACCCTGCACAAGAGATGATCAGGGTAAGGATGCACAAGCATTTTCCATGGACCAGATGCTGAGCGAAAGCTGAGGTAGACATGCCTTTGATCCTTTATAATTGGGCTACCTGAGCGACTGAACTGAACTGATACAAGTCAGACAAACCCTACCTCAAGTTGGAGGTGCATGCCTAAAAGTTGAGGAAGGAATTTCAAGCATCACTTAGCTGGAGGGAGTCTTCTGAGAAAATGGAGACAGATGCGGGATAGAGAAATAGAGAAGATGCCAACCAACCAGTATGCCACTTGCCTAGTGCAGATTTACAGGTCAGGTCAGTTCATTTCAGTTCAGTCACTCAGTCGTGTCCGACTCTTTGCCATCTCATGAATCACAGCACGCCAGGCCTCCCTGTCCATCACCAACTCCCGGAGTTCACTCAGACTCACGTAGATCAGGTCTAAACTGGGGGACAGAAAAGATTTGACGGGTGCAGTCACTGGTCGTTAGGAATACCATTTTCAAAATTTCAGAGACATACTCCTTCACACTCCCTAGGATTATAATTGAAAAACAGAAACAAGTGTGTGGGTGAAGACGTGGAGAAAGTGGGCGCCTTGTCCATTGGATGTAAATGGACTCAGTCACCCGTGGGAAAGAGTTTGGTGTATCCTCATATAGAATGACCATCAGATCAGATCAGATCAGTCGCTCAGTCGTGTCCGACTCTTTGTGACCCCATGAACTGCAGCACGCCAGGCCTCCCTATCCATCACCAGCTCTCGGAGGTCACTCAGACCCACATTCATCGAGTCAGTGATGCCATCCAGCCATCTCATCCTCTGTCGTCCCCTTCGCCTCCTGCCCTCAATCCCCCCCAGCATCAGAGTCTTCTCCAATGAGTCAACTCTTCGCATGAGGTGGCCAAAATACTGGAGTTTCAGCTTTAGCATCATTCCTTCCAAAGAAATCCCAGGGCTGATCTCCTTCAGAATGGACCGGTTGGATCTCCTTGCAGTCCAAGGGACTCTCAAGAGTCTTCTCCAACACCACAGTTCAAAAGCATCAATTCTTTGGCGCTCAGCCTTCTTCACAGTCCAGCTCTCACATCCATACATGACCACAGGAAAGACCATAGCCTTGACTAGGCGAACATTTGTTGGCCAAGTGATGTCTCTGCTTTTGAATATGCTATCTAGGTTGGTCATAACTTTCCTTCCAAGGAGTAAGCGTCTTTTAATTTCATGGCTGCAGTCACCATCTGCAGTGATTTTGGAGCCCAGAAAAATAAAGTCTGACACTGTTTCCACTGTTTCTCCATCTATTTCCCATGTAGTGATGGGACCAGATGCCATGATCTTCGTTTTCTGAATGTTGAGCTTTAAGCCAACCTTTTCACTCTCCACTTTCACTTTCATCAAGAGGCTTTTGAGTTCCTCTTCACTTTCTGCCATAAGGGAGGTATCATCTGCATATCTGAGGTTATTGATATTTCTCCCAGCAATCTTGATTCCAAATTTTGTTTCTTCCAGTCCAGCATTTCTCATGATGTACTCTGCATATAAGTTAAATAAACACGGTGGCAATATACAGCCTTGACGTACTCCTTTTCCTATTTGGAACCAGTCTGTTGTTCCATGACCAGTTCTAACGGTTGCTTCCTGACCTGCATACAGATTTCTCAAGAGGCAGATCAGGTGGTCTGGTATTCCCATCTCTTTCAGAATTTTCCACAGTTTATTGTGATCCACACAATCAAAGGCTTTGGCATAGTCAATAAAGCAGAAATAGATGTTTTTCTGGAACTCTCTTGCTTTTTCCATGATCCAGCAGATGTTGGCAATTTGATCTCTGGTTCCTCTGCCTTTTCTAAAACCAGCTTGAACATCAGGAAGTTCACGGTTCACATATTGCTGAAGCCTGGCTTGGAGAATTTTGAGCATTACTTTACTAGCGTGTGAGATGAGTGCAATTGTGCGGTAGTTTTAGCACTCTTTGGCATTGCCTTTCTTTGGGATTGGGATGAAAACTGACCTTTTCCAATCTTGTGGCCACAAGAATTACCATATGACCCCACAATTCTACTCTTAGATCTATAACCAGAAAAACTCAAAACAAGTGATTTATAATAGCCAAAAAGTAAAAACAGCTTATAGCTGTTAACTGATGAGTGTATTAAAAATGTATGCATTTATACAATGAAATATATTTCAGCCATACAAAGAATGCAGTACATAGACAACATAAAGGAACTTGAAAACATGATACTAAATGAAATAAGCCAGATTAAAAAAAAACACAACATATTAATCCATTTCTAGGAAATATTCAGAATAGACAAATTCATAGAGACACAAGGAGTAGTAGTCATCAACAGGAGCTGAGGACAGGGGAGAATAGGGAATGACTACTCAGTGGGTGTGGGATTTCCTTTCAAGGTGATAAATTACTCTGTAATTACCAGTAATGATTGCATAACATTGTAAGTATACTAAATGCCACTGAAGTATACACTTTAAAGTAGTTAAAATAGTAATTTTTGGTTTGTATTTTATAGCAAGGTTTTAAAAAAGCAAACAAAACTTGTGGATGCATTGGGACAGATCCTGAACTGAGCTTATGTATGCAATTTAAAATGATGCTCAACTATTATCTGAGAATGAGCCTGCTGGAGTTTTCTTTGAGGGCAGTTCTTAACTTTTTTCGGTGAAGAACGCTGTGAGAGAAACTCTGCTTGTTCCTAATACCAGATACATATGGATGGATAGATAAAAAGAAATAGAGATGATTTTTCAAAACAAAGTAAGACATTCATACAGACAATGAGCTACCTAGAGATGACCTTCAATAAATATTTAATTGATTGAATAATTGAGGTACTTTTATCTCTACGTACAGAGCTCACTCTAAGTACACTTGAAACGTTTACCTGCAGCAATCCAAACGCACATACCTGGATATGTATTTTTCAGGGTTTATAACTTAGAGACATGATAGCTTATTTTTTGTGTTATTAAACCCTTGCTCATTAGCTATATGACCTTGAATAAGTTACTGAATATTCAGAAGACTCAGATCCCTCTCTGGAAAAAAAACAAAGGAGATGGAAAGGCATCTATGCAATGGGTCAATATGAGAATTTGATCCTTGCTGCTGCAGGTATGGTACCTGTCTGAGAGTCATTAACTGACAGCTTGATAGAAATGCAAAATCTCAGACCCTGTCACAAGCCTGAACACAATCTGCATTTTAAGAAGACATCAGGAGATGCATGCGCGCACTAAAGTTTGATCAGATTTCATAGCATGTATTAAATTGTTTTGTATAATGCCTGGCATATTTCTAAAAACTCAGTGAAAGGGTGTTCATTTATTTAACAAATATTTATTGATCACCTACTAGGAAAAAAGTTGGCTTAAAGCTCAACATTCAGAAAACGAAGATCATGGCATCCAGTCCCATAACTTCATGGGAAGTAGATGGGGAAACAGTGGAAACAGTGTCAGACTTTATTTTTCTGGGCTCCAAAATCATTGCAGATGGTGACTGCAGCCATGAAATTAAAAGATGCTTACTCTTTGGAAGGAAAGTTATGACCAACCTAGATAGCATATTCAAAAGCAGAGACATTACTTTGCCAACAAAGGTTCATCTAGTCAAGGCTATGGTCATTCCTGTGGTCATGTATGTATGTGAGAGCTGGACTTGAAGAAAGCTGAACACCGAGGAATTGATGCTTTTGAACTGTGGTGTTGGAGAAGGCTCTTGAGAGTCCCTTGGACTGCAAGAAGATCCAACCAGTCCATTCTGAAGGAGATCAGCCCTGGGATTTCTTTGGAAGGAATGATGCTAAAGCTGAAACTCCAGTACTTTGGCCACCTCATGCGAAGAGTTGACTCATTGGAAAAGACTCTGATGCTGGGAAGGATTGGGGGCAGGAGGAGAAGGGGACAACAGAGGATGAGATGGCTGGATGGCATCACTGACTTGATGGACGTGAGTCTGAGTGACCTCCGGGAGTTGGTGATGGACAGGGAGGCTTGATGTGCTGCGATTCATCGGGTTGCAAAGAATCGGACACGACTGTGCGACTGAACTGAACTGAACTGAACTAGGGACCAAGAACCATTTTAAGCCACTGGAAACATTAAGTAAATAAAAGTCAAGAACACCAAAACTCACAGAATATATACTTTAGGAAGGATACAGATAACAAAATGGATCAGCAAATAAATATATAATTCAAATGCAAATATTATGTGATTATTAATAGAGCCATTTAGAGTCACAGCCAGTCTAGTTCTATCCAATTAAACAAATAGCATTAAATAAGCATTATGCACATGGAACTGCACAGGTATGTGTAGGGGATGGAAAGAGGCCAGATCCCTCCCTCTTAGAGCAGAGCTCTTTCCAAAGCACCATGCTGATTTCCTGCTTAAGATGACAAGTAAATAGTTCATTAGGGCCAGAAACAACAGGAAATCACCAAGTCTCTTTATAAGCTACACTACTATAAGGGTACATCTGGGGGTCCCTGCTACAGAACCCCAGGCTTACATTACAGCTGTCAGTGTACACACTGCAACTATTGATTAAACATATTCTTAAAACATATTCTTTTTTTCACAATATATGGCCATCACTGCTGCTGCGGCTAAGTTGCTTCAGTCATGTCCGACTCTGTGCAACTCCATAGATGGCAGCCCACCAGGCTCCCCTGTCCCTGGAGTTCTCCAGGCAAGAACATGGGAGTGGGTCACCATTTCCTTCTCCGATGTATGAAAGTGAAAAGTGAATGTGAAGTCTCTCAGTCATTTCTGACTCTTAGTGACCGCATGGTTTGCAGCCTACCAAGCTCCTCCATCCACGGGATTTTCCAGGCGAGAGTACTGGAGTGGGGTGTCATTGCCTTCTCTGATGGCGATCGCAGTCCTCCAAGAAGGAGAGACTATGGCAGAACTAGTGAGTCAGGTCCATTTCCTGAATATCAGTAACTGTCAGGGAGAGTTCATGTTCCAAACTCATGGCTCATGTTACTAACTTCAGCTGACCTCTAGTCTCTTTTGACTAGATCCAAGATCATTGTAGAGGTTAGAAGTTAACTGGTGCCCACATACAAAACTGCACACAGACACACACAAACACACTATAAATGTGCATGAGCAGATACTTGCTGTAAGTGAGATTGTTTAAGGTAAATACACAGCTTAATAGATTAAAGAGAATGAAGATGATTTTTGAAGAGTGCTGGTATAGCAAGTACTCCAGGCTTATGTGTCAGTCTTGGAGATGGGAATCTCTGATGTCTTTACTCTCTTTCTGATCCTGCAGCATGAGACTTTCTGCCTTTTTCTCACCCACTTTCGGATCCTGTAGAGTGGGAAATTGTTTCTGCTCTAGTCTTTTTCAATCAGGGTTCTGAAAGAGAAACCTGAATGTCCCCAGATAATTCCTAACATGTAATAAAAATAGCTTCTCTCCTATATATCTAGAATGCCCTCCTTATATGCCATCCTTGGAAAAGTTTGCTGAATCACTACTCACATAGTCTTTGTTATCTGTGTCTCAGATAAAGAACTGAGGCTGGGAACCCCTGGATGGCAGGAAGTCCTAACAAGGTTGTTTATGGTCCTCAGTTGTCGCTCTCTATTGTACCCTTGAGTACACACGCACTCACTGCACTGGATCTCATCAGATAGCACATCAGACTAAATGAGGTCCACACCTATCTTGCCACGTTGCATCATAATTGGACCATGAAGCTTACTCCTTTCCCACCAACCCAAAAGCACATGGTTGGGCTCATTTTCCTAAATTTGATTTCTCTGGTTCAGGTTCTTGGATCCACATGGGCCAGGATTATCAAGTACATATTTTTAAAGAAAGTTTCCAGTTTTATTCATCATTTTTTTTTTTTGGCCATAAATTGGGAAACTATTCTGATAGTTTGCTGTGGAAGTTTGAGAAAATAAATATAAGCATCTTGTTGTTGTTGTTCAGTCCCTCAGTCATGTCCGAATCTTTGTGACCCCATGGACTGCAGCAGGCCAGGCTCCCCCATATATCATCATCTCCTGGAGTTTTCTCAAACTCATGTCCATTGAGTCAGTGATGATATCCAATCATCTCGTTCTCTGTTGTCCCCTTCTCCTTCTGCCTTCAATATTTCCCAGCATCAAGGTCTTTTCCAATGAGTTGGCTCTTGGCATCATGTGACCAAAGTATTGGAGTTTTAGCTTCATCATCAGTCCTTCCAATGAATATTCAGGACTGATTTCTTTTAAGATGGACTAGATGGATCTCCTTGAGTTCAAAGGACTCTCAAGAGTCTTCTCCAACACCATATTTCAAAAGCATCAATTCTTCAGCACTCAGCCATCTTTATGTTCCAGCTCTCAAATCCATACATGACTACTGGAAAAACCATAGCTTTGACTAGACAGACCTTTGTCAGCAAAGTAATGTCTCTGCTTTTTAATACACTAGATTTGTTTGTGGTCTAGGTTTTTCATAGCTTTTCTTTCAAGGAGGAAGTGCCTTTTAATTTCATGGCTGTAGTCACCATCTGCAGTGATTTTGGAGCCCAAGAAAATAGTCTGTCACTGTTTCCATTGTTTTCCCATCTATTTACCATGAAGTGGTGGGACTAGATGCCATGATCTTTGTTTTTGAATGCTGAGTTTTAAGCCACCGTTTTCACTCTCCTCTTTCACCTTCATCAAGAGGTTCTTTAGTTCCTCTTCCCTTTCTGCCATGAGGGTAGTGTCATCTGCATACCTGAGGTTATTGATATTTCTCCCTGCAATCTTGATTTCAGCTTGTGCTTCATCCAGCAAGGCATTCTGCATGATGGAATCTGCATATAAGTGAAATAGGCAAGGTGAATATAAGCCTTGATGTACTCCTTTCCCAGTTTGGAACTAGTCCATTGCTCCATGTCCAGTTCTAACTGTTGTACCTTGACCTTCATACAGGTTTCTCAGGAGGCAGGTAAGGTGGTTTGGTTTCACCATTTCTTTAAAAATTTTCCACAGTTTGTTGTGATCCACACAGTCAAAGATTTTAGTGCTATCAATGAACCAGAAGTAGATGTTCTTCTGGAATTCTCTTGCTTTTCTATGGTCCAGTGGATATTGGCAATTTGATCTCTGGTTCCTCTGCCTTTTCTAAATCCAGCTTGAACATCTGGAAGTTCTCTTGAACATCCGGAAGTAATTTTGGAGTCTGGCTTGGATAATTTTGAGCATTACTTCCCTAGCAGGTGAAATGAGTGTAATTGTGTAGTAGTTTGAACTCCAGGAGTTGATGTTGGACAGGGAGGCCTGGCGTGCTGCGATTCATGGGGTCGCAAAGAGTCAGACACGACTGAGCGACTGAACTGAACTTGAACATTATTTGGCATTGCCCTTCTTTGAAATTGAAATGAAAACTGACTTGTCCAGTTCTGTGGCCATTGTTGAGTTTTCCGAATTTGCTGGCCTATTGAGTACAACACTGTCACAGCATCATCTTAGGATTTGAAATAGCTCACTTGGAATTCCATCACCTCCACAAAGTTTGTTCACAGTGATGCTTCCTAAGGCTCACTTGACTTCACACTCCAAGACATCTGGCTCTAGATGAGTGATCACACCATTGTGATTATCTGGGTCATGAAGATCTTTCTTGTATAGTTCTTCTCTGTATTTTTGCACCTCTTCTTAATATCTTCTGCTTTTGTTAGGTCCCTACCATTTCTGTCCTTTATGGTCCCCATCTTTGCATGAAATGTTCCCTTGGTATCTCTTAATTTTCCTGAAGAGATCTCTAGTCTTATCCATTCTATATGTTTTCCTATATTTCTATGCATTGTTCACATAGGAAAGCTTTCTTATCTCTGCTTGCTATTCTTTGGAGCTCTACATTCAGATGGGTATATCCTTCCTTTCTCTCCCTTGCCTTTCACTTCTCTTCTTTTTTCAACTATGTGTAAGTCCTCCTCAGACAACCATTTTGCCTTTTGCATTTCTTTTTCTTGGGGATGGTTTTGATCACTGCCTCCTGTACAGTGTCATGAACCTCCATCCAAAGTTCTCAGGCATTCTGTCTATCAGATCTAATCCCTTGAATCTATCTGTCACTTCCACTGTATACTGGTAAGGGATAATCATCCCACACTTTGTTTATCATACACGAATAACAAAACAGTAGCTGCTATGATTATTTTGTAAATAATTTCAGATGACCAAACGATGAAATGCTGTCCTGACTAAAAGTGCAATAGACTTCTTTAAAAAGAGATAACCTTGTGTTGTCGAAGTACTAAGAATGATTTTCAGAGAATGCAAAATTCATGCTGTGTTTAGTGGTAAAGATGGAAGCAACATTGGTTGAGAGCTTGCTATGTGCCACGTCCTGAACTGTTTCATCCTTTAAGTTCCCGACATTCCTGATGTGAAAAGTGTTCATCATTCAGTCACGTCTGACTCTTTGAGTCCCCATGGACTGTAGCCTGCCAGGCTCCTCTGGCCATGGAATTCTCCAGGCAAGAATACTGGAATGGGTAGCTATCCCTCCTCCAGGGGACCTTCCTGACCCAGGGATCAAACCCAGGTCTACTGCATTGCAGGCAGATTCTTTACAGTCTGAAGAGGTTTCCATTATTGCCACCTTGAGGATGAAGAAACTGAAGGTCAGAATTTGAGCAGCTTCTTTAGTAGTTCTTGAATAACATGTAGCTAAGCCCTACTTATTTAACTTATATGCAGAGTACATCATGAGAAACGCTGGGCTGGAAGAAGCACAAGCTGGAATCAAGATTGCCAGGAGGAATATCAATAACCTCAGACATGCTGATGAACCACCCTTATGGCAGAAAGTGAAGAGGAACTAAAGAGTCCCTTGATGAAAGTGAAAGAGGAGAGTGAAAAAGTTGGCTTCAAGCTCAATGTTCAGAAAACGAAGATCAAGGCATCCGGTGCCATCACTCCATGGCAAATAGATGGGGAAACAGTGGAAACAGTGGCTGACTTTATTTTGGGGGCTCCAAAGTCACTGCAGAAGGTGACTGCAGCCATGAAATTAAAAGACGCTTACTCCTGGGAAGAAAACTTATGACCAACCTAGATAGCATATTAAAAAGCAGAGACATTACTTTGCTAACAAAGGTCCATTTAGTCAAGGCTATGGTCTTTCCTGTGGTCATGTATGGATGTGAGAGTTGGACTATGCAGAAAGCTGAGCACCGAAGAATTGATGCTTTTGAACTGTGGTGTTGGAGAAGACTCTTGAGAGTCCCTTGGACTGCAAGGAGATCCAGCCAGTCCATCCTAAAGGAGATCAGTCCTGGATATTCATTGGAGGGACTGATGTTGAAGCTGAAACTTCAATATTTAGATCACCTGATGCTAAGAAGTGACTCATTCAAAAAGACCTTGATACTGGGAGAGATTGAGGGCAGGAGGAGAAGGGGACGACAGAGGATGAGATGGTTGGATGGTATCACCGACTCAATCAACATGGGTTTGGGTAAACTCCAGGATTTGGTGATGGACAGGGAGACCTGGTGTGCTGCAGCCCATGGGGTCACAAAGAGTTGGACATGACTGAGTGACTGAACTGAACTGAACTGAAGCTAGACTGAAAGATTTTCAAGCTGTGTTTTCTGATCTCTCAGGTTTCCTTGAGGCATCCCAGGATGATTATCTGGGCCAGTAATTTAGGAGAAGAGATTGGATTTGAGTCTCTACTTTTCTTTAAATGTGGAGATCTGGGTTTTTAAATTAATTTTTATTAGAGTATAGTTGCTTTACTAAACCTGATAGATATGATTTAATGTATTTTATATTTTGAACTTCCAGACAAGTTTTCACAGATACATAACTTCTGATGATTTATAAAATATGAAAAATCTTGAACTACATTACCTTTTTTCTTTTTTTGCTCCATGGAGACAGAATAATAATACTTAATATATCTAAAATATCTCTCTCTTCCCTTTACAGACAATGAGGTTTGTGATCAACAGGTTCATCTCTTTTCTGGGTGTTATTTCTATTCACTGAGTGTAATGAGTTTTGTATGTTTGCTGCCCTTCTTTGGGTGCAGTTGAATTTTTCTTTAAGTACCCTATTCAAGCCACAAAGGACGCCCTAGTTCTCCCATGGCTGAATGCGCTGTGTGCTCCTTCGCCCTCTCCCCTCCCTTCTCCATTCTCTTTGCTGTTTCACAGAAGGCAAAATGGCTGTTGTCAAGCATCTGGCTCTCCTTCCCTGGGCTTTGCATTTTCCTGTCAGCAAGGCAGCCACGGGAGAAAGACCTTCCTCCCTTACAAAACTGCCTTCTTCAGCATTCAGCCATAATAGCCACCCCATCCCCAACTTCGGTAGCACTTTTCTCAGAATGTTTAGGGCTCTAATAGCAGACTGCCACAGGAGAGTCTGAATGGGGAACTCATTAGCTTTGTGAGCCTGCAAATGTCCAAAGAGAGTTTATGTGTAATCCCAACCATTTTCTTTTGTTTGTTCTCAATGTTACATTCTCTTTGACTAGGGTTGATTACACTGGAATCATTAACTCACACAGAATTGGAAAGAACCCTCTGGGGAATCATCCCAGCCCAGACCCCAGGGAGGAACTACTGAGTAGTTTCTCTCTGTTGCCAGTGGCTTTGCTTCTAATTAATGACAGTCTCAGTGCTGTTTTTAGGGGTTCTTCTTACCTCACTATGACATCAGGCCTCAAGGGAAAAAAGAGCTGCTTAAAATCTCCCGCATGAGTGCAAGTTCCTGTAACTCCTCTGCAACTTCATGCTGAATTTCAGACCAACCCATACTCTGTGAGTGACTATTACAAAGTCTATGGGAGACACACCTTTATTTTTCACCTTGACTTGGTTTAAAATATTTCTTGACAGACTACATGCAGTAGGGCCATATTCAGAATATCTCATTGAAGATCTGGTGTGATTCAACCTCAGATTCTTTTCCCCGAAGGGTCAAGAATTTAAATGGTGATTTAAAATCCCCTTGTGTAAAAACCATTTCCAATGCCTGCCTCATAGTAGGTGCTCATTAAAAGGGAAACATCGGTTCTCTTTCTGTCGGAACTCTCAGATGTTATTATTCTATTACTTGAATTGAATTATTAGGGTGAGGTACTGTAGATATTCAAATGATCCAAATAAAGTGAGAAAAACCATGTCAGTTAACTCAGGCATCAAATTGCAAAGACTTGGTTCCTGGAAGTAAAACTTATTTGAAGGGTGACTTGCAATCCTACTCAGATGCCGATGCTCTTACATCCATTCTTTCTATCCCTGGCAATAATTGAATGCTTCACTTCAGCTCAGTTCAGTGGCTCAGTCATGTCGGACTCTTCGCGACCCCATGAATCGCAGCATGCCAGGCTTCGTGGTCCATCACCAACTCCCGGAGTCCACCTAAACTCATGTCCATTGAGTTGGTGATGCCATCCAGCCATCTCATTCTCTGCCATCCCTTTCTCCTCCTGCCCCCAATCCCTCCCAGCAACAGGGTCTTTTCCAATGAGTCAACTCTTCACATGAGGTGGCCAAAGTACTGGAGTTTCAGCTTCAGCATTGTTCCCTCCAAAGAAATCCCAGGGCTGATCTCCTTCAGAATGGACTAGTTGGATCTCCTTGCAGTCCAAGGGACTCTTAAGAGTCTTCTCCAACACCACAGTTAAAAGGCATCAATTCTTCGGCGCTCAGCCTTCTTCACAGTCCAACTCTTACATCCATACATGACCACAGGAAAAACCATAGCCTTGACTAGACGAAACTTTGTTGGCAAAGTTATGCCTCTGCTTTTCAATACGCTATCTAGATTGGTCATAACTTTCCTTCCAAGGAGTAAGCATCTTTTAATTTCAAGACTGTAGTCACCATCTGCAGTGATTTTTGAGCCTATAAAAATGAAGTCTGCCAGTGTTTCCACTGTTTCTCCATCTATTTGCCATGAAGCGATGGGACCAGAGGCCATGATCTTTGTTTTCTGAATGTTGAGCTTTAAGCCAACATTTTCACTCTCCTCTTTTACTTTCAGCAAGAGGCTCTTTAGTTCTTCTTCACGTTCTGGCATATAGGTGGTGTCATCTGCATATCTGAGGTTATTGATATTTCTCCAAGCAATCTTGATTCTACCTTGTGCTTCTTCCAGCCCAGTGTTTCTCATGATGTACTCTGCATATAAGATAAATAAGCAGGGTGACAACATACAGCCTTGACATACTTCTTTTCCTATTTAGTACCAGTCTGTTGTCCCATGTCTAGTTCTAACTGTTGCTTCCTGACCTGCATATAGGTTTCTCAAGAGGCAGGTCAGGTACACGGAATGAAGCAGGGCAAAGGCTAATAGAGTTTTGCCAAGAGAACAGACTGGTCATAGCAAACACCCTCTTCCAACAACACGAGAAGACTCTACACATGGACATCACCAGATGGTCAACACCAAAATCAGATTTATTATATTCTTTGTGGCCAAAGATGGAGAAGCTCTATACAGTCAGCAAAAACAAGACCAGGAGCTGACTGTGGCTCAGATCATGAACTCCTTATTGCCAAATTCAGACTGAAATTGAAGAAAGTGGGGAAAACTACTAGACCATTCAGGTATGACCTAAATCAAATCCCTTATGATTATACAGTGGAAGTGAGAAATAGATTTAAGGGACTAGATCTGATAGATAGAGTGCCTGATGAACAATGGAATGAGGTTCGTGACATTGTACAGGAGACAGGGATCAAGACTATCCCCATGGAAAAGAAATGCAAAAAAGCAAAATGGCTGTCTGGGGAGGCCTTACAAATAGCTGTGAAAAGAAGAGAAGTGAAAAGCAAAGGAGCAGATATAAGCATCTGAATGCAGAGTTTCAAAGAATAGCAAGAAGAGATAAGAAAGCCTTCCTCAGTGATCAATGCAAAGAAATAGAGGGAAACAACAGAATGGGAAAGACTAGAGATCTCTATAAAAAAATTAGAGATACCAAGGGAATATTTCATGCAAAGATGGGTTCACTAAAGGACAGAAAGGATATGGACCTAACAGAAGCAGAAGATATTAAGAAGAGGTGGCAAGAATACACAGAAGAACTGTACAAAAAAGAGCTTCATGACCCAGATAATCATGATGGTGTGATCACTGACCTAGAGCCAGACATCCTGGAATGTGAAGTCAAGTGGGCCTTAGAAAGCATCACTAAGAACAAAGCTAGTGGAGGTGATGGAATTCCAGTGGAGCTATTCCAAATCCTGAAAGATGATGCTGTGAAAGTGCTGCACTCAATATGCCAGCACATTTGGAAAACTCAGCAGTGGCCACAGGACTGGAAAAGGTCAGTTTTCATTCCCATCCCAAAGAAAGGCAATGCCAAAGAATGTTCAAACTATTGCACAATTGCACTCATCTCACATGCTAGTAAAGTAATGCTCAAAATTCTTCAAGCCAGGCTTCAGCAATACATGAACCGTGAACTTCCAGATGTTCAAGTTGGTTTTAGAAAAGGCAGAGGAACCAGAGATCAAATTGCCAACATCCACTGGATCATGGAAAAAGCAAGAGAGTTCCAGAAAAATATCTATTTCTGCTTTATTGACTATGCCAAAGCCTTTGACTGTGTGGATCACAATAAACTGTGGAAAATTCTGAAAGAGATGGGAATACCAGACCACCTGACCTGCCTCTTGCGAAACTGAGTGCTTACTATGAGCCATATACATACCCAGACTCTCATGGTGCACCATTTCATTTATTTTGATAATAATCTCTATTAATTCCTCTTTAAAAAAATGAGGACAAACAGTTTTGGTAAGGTTAAGTAAACTGACCAAAATCACAAGAAAGCAGGTAATAAAACCAGACTTTGAACCAAGATGCCTTCCCCAGTGGCTCAGATGGTAAATCATCTGCCTATAATGCAGGAAACCCAGGTTCAATCCCTGGGTCAGGAAGATCTCCTGGAGAAGGAAATAGCACCCCACTCCAGTATTCTTGCCTGGAAAATCCCATGGACAGAGGAGCCTGGTAGTCTATACAGTCCACGGGGTCACAAAGAGTCAGACACAACTGAGAGACTTCACTTTCACTTTTCACTTCATGCATTGGAGAAGGAAATGGCAACCAACTCTAGTGTTCTTGCCTGGAGAATTCCAGGGGTGGGGGAGCCTCATGGGCTGCCGTCTCTGGGGTCACACAGAGCCGGACAGGCTGAAGCGACTTAGCAGCAGCAGCAGTCTATCTCCAGGACTCATGGATATAGTTGGTCTGCCTCATTTCATCCAACAACTCAGGACTCTCCCTTTCCTTCACCCCATTCCTCCTCACTCTCCCCCAGACACCAGTGAGGGTCCCTCATGCCAGATTTCTATTTTCTGTGAGTTGAGGGATTGAAAAATAAGATGATGGTGACAGAAAAGTATTGGATGTTTTCACTGATCAGAAGTAGAAGGGTTAAGCAACTATGTAAGATATTTGAGGTGATGTCCTAGGAACTTGAGTTTTACTTCTCATGGTCATTTGTGATAATATGGACCCTATGGTAAGTTAAGGGGATGGAGCAGTGAGCAAAGCTATATCTCGGTCCTGAAGGACTTTACAGTTTAGATGCAGAAATGAGCACTAAAGTATTGATCTTTCAGAAATACTTGCTTTGACTGGGTACATGATACATTGGAAGCTCAGATGTAGTCTACCTAATTAAATTGTACAGATCATGGAAAATCTTCCAGGGGAAACTAAATCTAGGTTGATTATTGGAAAGATGAGTATAAAGCAGACAGGCTTAAGGGGATGGTGAATATTAACACATTACTGACCAGAGACATATTAATGCCATAGGAATTAGTTTCTCTAAAAATCCCTTGGTCAATAACATGCTAAGACATCTGTCTAGAAGATGCACTATAGGTAATGGCTGAGCATTTCTCCATGCTCAACGTAAATGTGTTTTTCTGTAAAAATGAGGTCCAAGATGGAAATATTTTATGTCTCTAAAGCAAAGCACATAGTAAACTCCAAAAATTTAGACTGCACAATTAGCTCTGTAAATGTTACTTTCTCTTTCTTTCAGTAATGGATAATAAATTGTCCTTGAGGGATGTGTAATTGTATTTTAACTAACAGTCTGACTGGAGAAGATCTTATTCTAGTTAGCTGTTGTTGAATAATCAGATCAGAGATCAGATCAGATCAGTCGCTCAGTCGTGTCCGACTCTTTGCCACCCCATGAACCGCAGCACGCCAGGCCTCCCTGTCCATCACCAGCTCCCGGAGGTCACTCAGACTCGCATCCATCGAGTCAGTGATGCCATCCAGCCATCTCATCCTCTGTCGTCCCCTTCTCCTCCTGCCCTCAATCCCTCCCAGCATCAGAGTCTTCTCCAATGAGTCAACTCTTCGCATGAGGTGGCCAAAATACTGGAGTTTCAGCTTTAGCATCATTCCTTCTAAAGAAATTCCAGGATTGATCTCCTTCAGAATGGACTGGTTGGATCTTCTTGCAGTCCAAGGGACTCTCAAGAGTCTTCTCCAACACCACAGTTCAAAAGCATCAATTCTTTTGCGCTCAGCCTTCTTCACAGTCCAGCTCTCACATCCATACATGACCACAGGAAAGACCATAGCCTTGACTAGGCGAACCTTTGTTGGTAAAGTAATGTCTCTGCTTTTGAATATGCTATCTAGGTTGGTCATAACTTTCCTTCCAAGGAGCAAGCGTCTTTTAATTTCATGGCTGCAGTCACCATCTGCAGTGATTTTGGAGCCCAGAAAAACAAAGTCTGACACTGTTTCCACTGTTTCTCCATCTATTTCCCATGCAGTGATGGGACTGGATGCCATGATCTTCGTTTTCTGAATGTTCAGCTTTAAGCCACCCTTTTCACTCCCCACTTTCACTTTCATCAAGAGGCTTTTTAGCCCCTCTTCACTTTCTGCCATAAGAGTGGTGTCATCTGCATATCTGAGGTTATTGATACTTCTCCCAGCAATCTTGATTCCAACTTGTGTTTCTTCCAGTCCAGCATTTCTCATGATGTACTCTGCATAGAAGTTAAATAAACATGGTGACAATATGCAGCCTTGACGTACTCCTTTTCCTATTTGGAACCAGTCTGCTGTTCCATGACCAGTTCTAACTGTTGCTTCCTGACCTGCATACAGATTTCTTAAGAGGCAGATCAGGTGGTCTGGTATTCCCATCTCTTTTAGAACTTTCCATAGTTTATTGTGATCCACACAGTCAAAGGCTTTGGCATAGTCAATAAAGCAGAAATAGATGTTTTTCTGGAACTCTCTTGCTTTTTCCATGATCCAGCGGATGTTGGCAATTTGATCTCTGGTTCCTCTGCCTTTTCGAAAACCAGCTTGAACATCAGGAAGTTCACGGTTCACATATTGCTGAAGCCTGGCTTGGAGAATTTTGAGCATTACTTTACTAGCGTGTGAGATGAGTGCAATTGTTCGGTAGTTTTAGCACTCTTTGGCATTGCCTTTCTTTGGGATTGGGATGAAAACTGACCTTTTCCAATCTTGTGGCCACTGCTGAGTTTTCCAAATTTGCTGGCATATTGGGTGCAGCACTTTCACAGCATCATCTTTCAGGATTTGGAATAGCTCCACTGGAATTCCATCACCTCCACTAGATTTGTTCGTAGTGATGCTTTCTAAGGCCCATTTGACTTCACATTCCAAGATGTCTGGCTCTAGGTCAGTGATCACATCATCATAATTATCTGGGTCGTGAAGCTCTTTTTTGTACAGTTCTTCTGTGTATTCTTGCCACCTCTTCTTAATATCTTCTGCTTCTGTTAGGTCCATACCATTTCTGTCCTTTATCGAGCCCATCTTTGCATGAAATGTTCCTTTGGTATCTCTGATTTTCTTGAAGAGATCCCTAGTCTTTCCCATTCTGTTGTTTTCCTCTATTTCTTTGCATTGATCACTGAGGAAGGCTTTCTTACCTCTTCTTGCTATTCTTTGGAACTCTGCATTCAGATGTTTATATCTTTCCTTTTCTCCTTTGCTTTTCGCTTCTCTTCTTTTCACAGCTATTTGTAAGGCCTCCCCAGTCAGCCATTTTGCTTTTTTGCATTTCTTTTCCATGGGGATGGTCTTGATCCCTGTTTCCTGTACAATGTCACGAACCTTATTCCATAGTTCATCAGGCACTCTATCTATCAGATCTAGGCCCTTAAATCTATTTCTCACTTCCACTGTATAATCATAAGGGATTTGATTTAGGTCATACCTGAATGGTCTAGTAGTTTTCCCTACTTTCTTCAATTTCAGTCTGAATTTGGCAATAAGGAGTTCATGGTCCGAGCCACAGTCAGCTCCTGGTCTTGTTTTTGCTGATTGTATAGAGCTTCTCCATCTTTGGCTGCAAAGAATGTAATCGATCTGATTTTGGTGTTGACCATCTGGTGATGTCCATGTATAGAGTCTTCTCTTGTGTTGTTGGAAGAGGGTATTTGCTATGACCAGTGCATTTTCTTGGCAAAACTCTGTTAGTCCTTGCCCTGCTTCATTCCATATTCCAAGGCCAAATTTGCCTGTTACTCCAGGTGTTTCTTGACTTCCTACTTTTGCATTCCATTACATGGTCATTTTAAGGATTAAATGAGCAGAGAACTAATTATGTAAATCCCTTAGCACAGTACCTGACAAGTAATAAACCCAACACATGATAGCTATTATTTTTGTTTTTTTAATTCTGGCAGAATATAGTGGGAATAATTGGTCTCTGTCCTGTGTGGTTTAGGCTCTTATCTGGGAAGACTTAAATGGTTGGCAGCTAGAATTACACTGAGGCTTCTTTTCTTGATTATCCGGAATTTGAGCAAGGATGTCTTCCCTGGAAGACATGGAAACTGTGAATCAGATATTGCATGCACGGACCTCACTGTGTGGCTTTGGTATTCAAAGATGGCAGTTAAATACCAAGAGAGAATTGTGTGGAGAGGGCACATGCAAGGAACATGTGAAATGGAAAGTATTTTGGGATACTTGTAGAACTTACAATACGTTGCAAGGCCAGCCTGGAAAGAAAGTCTCTTTTTCAAATTGAAGTGCAGTTGATTTACAAAGTTGTGTTACTTTCGGGTGTACAGCAAAGCGACTCAGGTACACAGATGCCGTGCCGTGCTTGGCTGCTCAGCTGTGTTTGGCTCTTTGGAATCCCATGGACTGTAGCCCACCAGGCTCCTCTGTCCATGGGGATTCTCCATGGAAGAATACTGGAGTGGGTTGCCATGCCCTTTTCTAGGGGATCTTCCTGACCCAGAGATCAAAACCTGATATATAGACTGGTATACATATTAATACATACATACATATTTATATATATGCATAACTTTCTTTTCCATGAAATTCTTTTTTTTGAACAAAGTCACAGTGTCTGCATAGACTTATAACACCTAGGCCAGTATACTCACACAAGCACAGGACCTGGCCATCGCACGAGCTAGGATTTTCTCAAGAGCAGGATTTGTGTTTTAGTCACCACTGGACTTTTGGTGTCCATTATAGTGGTCAGTGCATACCATAAACTCAAGCTCTGCTGAAACAATGTCAAATAGTGAACAAAGTGGTCACTTTGCTGGTTTACCCAGGAAATCTAAACCTATATGTCCTGAGGTGGGTACAGTTCCCCTCTCCAAGAAGGGCCACTAATACTGGCATCTCAATATTATGATACCAGCAGAGAAAAAGCAAATTATTTATGGACAAAAGACTTTGCCAATACTCCTCCCCTTGCTGATCCTATCATTTTTCCTAAGAGGGTTTACTCTGGTACAGGAACACAATATAAATTCCATCTAAACAATTAGGTACTTCTGTTGGTTTGTGCTATTGTTTTACCTTGGGAGACTAATTACATACTTAAGAACATAGAGTCCATGACTGAACACTATTTTGGTCAGTGACTCACCATATGACCTTGAATCCATGGGATGCTTTTGATGGCAGCTTCCTCCTCACTTAGCACAACTTATAGCTAGAAGAAACAGCCACAAGTGATCATTTTTTTCCTTCCAAATTGACAACACAGGGAGTTTTACAAAAATAATGTATGATGATCCTAAATACCTTCTCCCAGGACCTAAACAGTCCCTTGACCATCAGTCATGTCTCCCTGGAAGATGCATTTTCTCTCTCACACAATCAGAAAATATATAGTAATTTGAGCCTTCAATGCATAGCAGCTGGGAGAATTTGGTGCCAATAACTTTTTTTTTTTTTTTGCTAATATCGTTTGGCTTTCTCCTCAAATGAAATTTAAAATGAAACAGTTTGGCAGTCCACATTAGCACCATCTAGCAATGGTCGCATGTTGGTCCCGCTGCAGTTTGATAATTTACAGACTCATTGGGCTGAAAGGGACTTGGCAAGCTTAACTAATTCAATGGTTGCTAAACCTGGCTAAACATCAACATTTAATGGGACCTTTAAAAAAATACAGATTCCTGGGCACAGAGCCCTGCTAATCAGTAGGTTAGAATATGCACAAGTGGGACCTAGAAGTTTTAATCCGTACAAAGCTTTCCAAATGATTCTGATGATAAAGTAGGATTTGACATCATTGCTTTAATCCATATCTCTTCAACTGAAACTCCAAGAGTTATTTTGCTTCTTTATTTATATGTTCACTCATTCATTTATTCATTTATCTGGGTAAAGAAAATGTTGCAATACAATGCTCTAAATCCCCTTTGGTAATTTTCAGACCTCTCATGGATGAGTGGTCAGGATGTGCTATGGTCAGTTTTAGAGATAAGAGGCCAGAAAGTTCTTCAAAGCATGGGTGCTTCCAAGAGCTTACTATCAACAAAAGAGCAACATTTCTGATTCTGTAAATCCCTAACACTGAGGTCACTCTCCTTCCCTTCTTAAATGTGCTGATTCCTATTAGACTTTGGTGCTTCCCTTAAAACAGGAATTTCATCAAACTTTCCTAGCATCCATCTCTCTTAACATCATCACCCTTTCAGTCTAGATACTACAGATTAAAAGAAAGTTATAATTATAATTATTAACTGAAAAAAAAGTACAATCTAAAAGTTGAGAATTGTGTTTTATTTGGTGGACCTCAGCTTGGGACACAGCCTCTCCACTCCGAGACTGCTCCAAAGAGATAAGGGAGGAGCCAGGATACATAGTTTTTGCAACAAAGACCAGGTAGTTGGCACTTCAACAGATTGTTGTTAATTAAAGAAAACATGGACATCTCAAGTTGATGAATTTAGTACTTTTCTGTGTATGGGGAGATGCAGGAGCCTGGGCTCACTGAAATCATTCCTTTGGTATGCACCTTAACACTCTAGATTCCACAGCAGAGAAGAGGGGCAAAATCTCTGCCCTGGAGAAGGGCATGGCAACCCACTCCAGTATTCTCTCATGGAGAATCCCATGGATGGAAGAGCCTGGTGGGCTACAGTCCACGAGGTCGCAAAGAGCTAGACACGACTGAGTGACTTCACTTTCCCTTTAACACTCTAAGACCAGCATCCTACTTCTCTCCACCCTGAATCCTCTCCGAGTGTACCGTTGAGGGTGGTTGCAGTGTCTGAGGGCTTTAGGCGGGCAACAATTTTCATTCAGAAAGTTATCTCCCTATTTAAAACCCTTCAGTGATTTCTCATTCAATGAGGAAAAACCAGACTTCCTATCCCGTTCTTGTGCTGCTGCATGACTTTGCCCCTGCTGGCTTTTGACAGCATCATCTCTCATCTTCCTTCTTGTTCCCTAGCTTCAAAACCTCCATTCTGTTTTATGAACATCAATATCTAGCCTCTGGTTTTGACCCTTACTATTTTGCTCTGCCTTGGATATTTGTCTAATACTCAGAAGGTGCTGTGCTGTGTTTGTTAGTATATTCATGGTGTTTGGTCTGTCACCTTATTAGAATATATGCTTCCTGAAGGTAGAGATTTTAGCCTTCTTCTTTGCCATGGAATCTCTGGCTTTCAGCATGTGGTCTGTTACAACACAAGCATTTATTACATATTCATTGGATGAGGAACTTAGTGTTGTGAATTTGACTGATCGTCACGCTCTGCCGAAATTAGAAGTAGCTTCTTGTCTAATCTGCTGTGCCATAAGAAAGTCTACTCTCTTGGTTGACTTCAGAGTCACAACTGTATTTAGTCATAGTGGCTCAAATCTTAATGTGATCATCTTACTAACTAATCTAAACTCTTCTTTCTCCAACACAAAGCCATGCTCTTTTCATACTCACTTTGGGGATGGAGGGAGAGAAATCCATTGTTATACTTACAGTGTATCCTCAATAACTTACTGTTAGTAAATAACCTTGACTTTGAACATCAAAGTCACCATAGTAATTGTATGAACCACCTAATGAGGATGTTTATTAGTTCATTATTTGTGCACAGAAAACATATTTTTTATGAACTATCAAGTCTGGCATCATTCAGATAGTTTTAACCTTTTCATCTCAGAGCTTTTATGATTCTAAGTGTGAAAAATACACTATGTGAAATCGTGGCTTGAAGTTATGATTTTGATCCTCATGTGATCCTGGAAGTGTCATGTCACATGCCTGAGCCTAAATTTCCTCCTCAATAAAATGGGAATAAAGCTTAACCCATGGAGCTACTGTGAGATTCAACATCCAGATAAATTTCTGCAGGTATATATGTTTTATAAGTATGAAAACATTTAAATTTAAAGAATGTGTGAATGGTAGCTACCATTCATTCATGGGAGATGACTTCTTGGACACTTAGTGTATGAAATCCTTTTACTAAGTACAAGAGACACAGTGAATTAACAAGCATGGTTCTCATGGAGATTTTGGTCTAAGAAAGGACCAAATGATAAATATTCATAAATAAATATATCGTCATTACTTGTGATAAGCATGACAAAAGGAATTCTTTATAAGATTATCAGATACATAATATTCATTAATAAATAACAGTATAGTTATTAAATTGTTATGCCAACATTATTAAATTTCTCATTCTCTAAGGAGAGGAAAAGAAGTAGCTGACATCTTAAAAAGAGACTAACATTATTCACTGAAAATAATCTGTTAGAATTGTTTCTAAGTCCAGACTAATGCAGTTCATGGATGACTGGAAACTAAAGGAATTTCCTTAAAGAAAATGTGTGTGTCAACTCCCAGTTCTACCTACATTTTAACCTTGGAATTTTATCCTTTTTAATTTTCGCTTACCTTTTATTCCCCCTTGACAACATCTATTTTCTGAAGATTCTCACACTCATTTTCTGTTGGTTTACTATTACCATAGTCTTGACTACTTATTAAAGTCATTATAATATTCCTCCAATTCATATCTGTTTCTAGTATTTTTCTTTTTCAATCTTAGGGGTGTCTCCTCTTGGGGATCATTTGGCCAGTAGCAATTCAATATAGATAAGTCATAAAAGCAATTAGAAATTTGGCTCTGTGATATTTGACAAAAAGAAAACATGCCTACTCAAAATCAAAAGATAAATAATAAATGGAAAAATTATTCACAACACATAATGTAGAGAAATAGCTGACTTTATTAATATGCAAATAACTCTTAAAAATCAGTAACAGAAAGACAAATGACTTAATAGAAAAATGAGCAAAGAAGATGAACAGGCAGTCCCTAGAAAAAATCATCCAAATGGCCCATAAACATGAAAAAGAGCACAATCTCCCATATAATCAAGGAAATGCAAATTAAGATTTTAGTGAGATGCCTTTTGTCACCTATTAGAATGGTGTAGATCAGTTTGAGAATATTGCTTATTGGCAGTTTTTGAGAAAATCCAATAGTGCATTAACTATTGATGAGATTGTAAATTTGTAAAATATATAACATGCAAAAAAAAAAAAAAAAAAAAGAAGTCAATTGGCTCTTTCAAAACATAAAGAATGCATACACTTTCACAGAGTAATTCCATTTGTTAGATTATACCTTACAAATATACTTACGTAAGTATGTATTTTGTGTAATTTAAAAAATCTGCAAACAATATAAATGCTCATCAACAGAAGACTGGTTAACTAAATTGTCTACATTTATATGCATTGGATTCTTTGAGAGTATACCCAGGAAATAGCACACCTTTCTCCTGCCTAAGTTCAGAGTCTTACTGAGAAATAAGACAAGAAATAGCATATGTGGAGACCTAAATAACCTACTTGTGGTAGATTCATTTTGATGTATGGCAAAAGCAATACAATATTGTAAAGTTAAGCAAAACAAAATTTAAAAAAAATAAAATAAAATATTGGCCACTAAAAAAAAAAGAAAATAATATAACAAATACTTGCATGCTTACCACACAGTTTTATAAATTCTTTATATTGTATACTATTTGTTTCAGTAATTTTTAACTAAAAAAATCATTAGTTACACATTTATGCAATGGGAAAACCCCCTCCCTGAAATGTGCCCCTTCCCTCATCCTGTTTCTCTCCTTTCTTGGAAAAAGAACCATCATTATGAGTTTGTTGTTTCTGTGCATTTGCATACGAATATCATATACAGTATTATTTTATATGCTTTTTAACATTATGTTTTACTAACTACTATGGTTTTGATACAATGGCTCTATGTTATTTTATTTGTTGTGTGGTATTCTATTATATGAATATATGCTATATTTTTTATCCATTCTCCATTTATCATATATTTAAATAATTTTCATAAGCTTTTGCAATAACAATTCTATAAAGAACATTCTTATTATAAAAAATAAATAAATAAATAAACAGTAAAGACTGCTAGAGAACGTGACTTTGATCTTCAGGCAGACTGGCTTCCCGAATGCCCACTGTATGCCTAGACCAGTAAAGGGCTCCCACTAGGCAGAACATGCTCCGTAGGGACTTCCCAGGGCATGCTCACTGGGGCAGAACTTCCTAAAGAGAAGAAAGGAAGAAGCTGAGACAAGTATGTGCAATTCATTCTTCTCAAGTTGGTGGATCAGATAGGTAGTCCCATTTTGGTTATTAAAAAAAAAAAAAATCCAAGCACACAAAGCATACTTGAGGAACTCACAACTCTCCTGAAAACATGGCCAACTGCTCTCAGTTACATTTGTGGAAGGCAGTCAGATGAAGGACTTAATGGTGCTGCTGCTGCTGCTAAGGCACATCAGTCGTGTCCAACTCTGTGCGACCCCATAGACAGCAGCCCACTAGGCTCCGCTGTCCCTGGGATTCTCCAGGCAAGAACACTGGAGCGGGTTGCCATTTCCTTTGAGGCAACTATTATTGTTCAATTTATATCCTATATGTTTTTCATATTCGCTTTTATTATGTACATATATTACTTATAATAATGATAAACTAATTTAAAACATTTTGTCAGTGCCTGATTTTTGCTATTAGATGAGAGAAATGCAAAGATATTTTGACTCACTTACAAGCTTCTCTTCCGACTTTGTCTCCAGCTAACACCTAGGCATAGGCTGGAATACCACCAAATATTTACATTATCTCTGCCAAGGTTATTTTATCAGTGGACGAAACATTCCCCATCAACTCTGCCTGTCAGAAAACTGTCTAAGAAGTCACACTCCTATCTACTGTTGGGAAACAAGATTGATAGAACATTTATCAAAAATGACATAGCTGTATCTATCAACAACTTTAAAAATGTCTTTTTATCTGGTAATTTTAGTTTTAGGAATTTATTCTAAAGTGATCATCATTGATCCGAGTAAAGAATTTGTTTCTAGGATGTTAATTAGAATATTGTTTTTAACCCCAGTGACATTTTTAACAGTAACTGTCCAGTTTCAGGAAATCAGTTAGGTACATATGCAACATCCTTACAAAAGATATCTTGCAGTCATTAGAATGATGATGCAGAATATACCCTGACCTAAAAGGTTTTTCATGACACGTTCTTAAGTGGAAAACATGTAGGTACAAAGCACGATGTAAAAAATCTAATTAGGAACAGGTATAGAAGTAAACTGCAGATGGTGACTGCAGCCATGTAATTAAAAGTCGCTTACTCCTTGGAAGGAAAGTTATGACCAACCTAGATAGCATATTCAAAAGCAGAGACACTACTTTGCCAACAAAGGTCTGTCTAGTCAAGGCTATGGTTTTTCCAGTGGTCATGTATGTATGTGAGAGTTGGACTGTGAAGAAGGCTGAGCGCCGAAGAATTGATGCTTTTGAACTGTGGTGTTGGAGAAGACTCTTGAGAGTCCCTTGGACTGCAAGGAGATCCAACCAGTCCATCCTAAAGGAGATCAGTCCTGGGATTTCTTTGGAAGGAATGATACTAAAGCTGAAACTCCAGTACTTTGGCCACCTCATGTGAAGAGTTGACTCATTGGAAAAGACTCTGATGCTGGGAGGGATTGGGGGCAGGAGGAAAAGGGGACGACAGAGGATGAGATGGCTGGATGGCATCACTGACTCAATGGATGTGAGTTTGAGTGAACTCCAGGAGTTGGTGATGGACAGAGAGGCCTGGAGTGCTGAAATTCACGGAGTCGCAAAGAGTCGGACATGACTGAGCGACTGAACTGAACTGATAGAACTAAACATCCCTAATTATCAAAGTGGTTATATCTGAATGATGAGATATTGACCTAGTTTTCATTTTCTTTTACTTTCTTACATAGGTATGCTTTTATCAATTTTCTCTAATATTAATATTTTCTCTAATATTTTAATATTAGAGAAATTAATATTTTAATATTAGAGAAAATATTAATTTTCTCTAATATTTTTCTCTAGTATTACTGTTTCATTAAAGAGAAGCAAGCAATTTTTCAAATAGAAAATGTGGCAGAAGAATAGACAATTTCAGGATCCAGCTAAGGATTCATCTATCACGGGGTGCCTTCCCACATCTCTATGTTGTAATTATTATTATTTCCTTCCCTAAATTCTTCTGCTAAAAGTGTTTAGACCTTCTTGCTATACGTAAGACTCATGCCCTAAGCTGAAGGCTCTCTGATGGCTGGATCTATCTCTTATCTAACCGAGAAAGCCTATAGCTCCCACAAGCAATATAAGGAACATGTATGCACAATGACTGCTGCTGGTTAACCTGAATTAAATGACCTGTTTGAGGTTAAATTTAAATGAAGATTATGAGTATTGATGACATAACAGTAGGTATAGGCCTTGTTAACTTAGGAAATTGCCCATTGATGGTAAAACAAACAAAATAAGATAAACAGAAACCCTTTACGCTGACACATTTTTTAGTTTCTGCTGAAAGTGGCTCTATTTGAATGGATGCTCAGATGGACAGGTGAGACTGTGAAACACATGTGCTGGAAGGCACTTGAAAGTCTCTCTCTACTTTGAACAGGGACAGACATGGCATAGCAAAAATCAGATTTCCGTAAGGAAAGTTTCACTATGGAGAAAATCTGGAGTCCTCCATCATTCCAACCCTTGGACAAGCCCTGAGTTTTTAATAAAGAGCCCAGTAATTTTGTACCTGCTCGCTTTCTTGCTTTTTTGAGGGAATAAAAGCTGCAAGATGAGGTTTGGCAGTTTTGTGCTTCTCTAGGACTTGTTAAATTTCTCTCTCCCTCTTCTTCTACCTCTTGAAATCTTAAGCGCTGATGCTTTATGTTCCAGCTTGTAAATGAAGCCTGTTATTATCATTGAGATAGTGTTTTTATGGCATAAATAATGAGCTCAAACAGGGGAAGCAGCGTTGGGTGGAATTACTGCTTGAGCTGAGATGAAAATAATCAATATGTCCTCACTTACAAATCTCATCTGCATGTCAACTCCATCCTGCTGGCTGTCTCCCTACAGATTCATTTCACAGGAGGCCCAATAAAACATGTGGGTGGCATTGATCTGTTTTATTCATTGCCAGAGATAGAAATGCATCATTTGAAATTAATAGGAGGGCTTGTGTTTATAACCCAATCCAGAATGAGTAGCCTGCAATGCAGACCATTAAGGAAAGACTCATCTACCTGGAGGAAGAGAGGACCCCAGGGACCCATGTGTGAAATCCTCTGTGATGTCCTGCCTGTTATCACGCACCATGCTTCAGGGTTTTGCAAACTGAAAGCTGCCATAACTCATTAGAGCAATTCCTTAAATCAACTCAAGATGCTATGATCAGTTTCCAGATATTTTTCCCCACATCTGCCTGTCCTTTCTCTCTTTAACCCTGTCCAAAAAGAGCACTAAGACAATATTATAGAAATGGAAAGGAACGTTAGATCTCATCCAGTTCATTATTGTTCGTAATCATTGTCCAACATACAATGGTCAAATGCTCTTATTATTTAGTTTCAGATAAGGGAAATTCACTATTTTATAACACAGCCACACACACTACACCTCCCCACCCCCCACCCCCACAACATACACAGAAACATTTTTTAAAAGCTTTGTTTTTTAAAGAGTTTAAGTAAAATAATTCCATTGGTATTTCCAGAGAAAATAGTTTCCCGACCCCCATCCCCACCCCCACCCCAGGAGAGTAACCCACAGCATTCCCTGTATGATAACATTTTAAGAAAACACAAACTAAAGAGGCAGGCTTTAAAATGGCTTGTAGTGGCAATCTTGCTTACCTCTTTAATTTATCCTATGCTATCCTGTATGCTTTCTTTCAGTTCTAAGAACACATCATGTCCCCTCCTCCTAGGTGCCCCTAACTAATTCTATAGATAATACATACTCATCCTCAGATCAAATGTTCTCTTTTCTGGAGAGACCTTACTGGGCACCCCCCAGGCTGGACCACATCCCTCTGTCAGACAGCGTCATCTTATCAAGTAAATTCTGCGATAGCTCATAGTCTATTTCAATTAAATTCTTTATCTTGAGATAATTGTTAATTCACATGCAGTTATGAAAAATGATACAGTGACAGCCTCTGTATACTTTTGCAAATTTTCCCCAGGAGTAACCTCTGGCAAAGCCACAGTGCAGTATCACAGCCAGGACATTGATGTTGACATTGATATGCTTCATGAGTCTTATTTCTATTTCCCCAGTCTTACTTTATGTGTGTGTGATTGTGTCATAGTCAGTCAATTGTGTCCAACTCTTGTGACTCCAGGGACTGCAGCCCACCAGGCTTCTCTGTACATGGGATTGATTTCCCAGGCAAAAGTACTGGGAGTGTGTTGCCATTTCCTTCTCCAGTGTGATGTTTAGTTCTATGCAATTTTATTTCATGTGTAGGGTCATGTATCTACCACCACAGTCAAAACACTGAATCAGATCAGATCAGATCAGTTGCTCAGTCATGTCCGACTCTTTGCGACCCCATGAACTGCAGCACGCCAGGCCTCCCTGTCCATCACCAACTCCCGGAGTTCACTCAGACTCACATCCATCGAGTCAGTGATGCCATCCAGCCATCTCATCCTCTGTCGTCCCCTTCTCCTCCTGCCCCCAATCCCTCCCAGCATCAGAGTCTTTTCCAATGAGTCAACTCTTTGTATGAGGTGGCCAAATACTGGAGTTTCAGCTTCAGCAAAACACTAAATAGCCCATCACTATTAGAGTCTGACATATTGACCTTTTATAGTCACATGTCCACTTTCTTTTTCCTCACACATAACCCCCCAGCATCCCCAACCCCTATCAATTATTAATTTTATTCTCATTTCTATTATTTTGTCATTTAAAAATTCTATGTATATGGGATACATTATATAATTTGGGGGATTGGCTTCTTTCACTCAGAACAAATTCCTTGAGATGACGCCAAGTTTTTGTGTATATCAATTGTTTATTTATTTTTTAATTGCTGAGTAGTATTACACGGTATGGGCTTACCACAATTTGTTTACCATTCACCCTTATTGAACAACATCTGAAGGTTTCTTCTTTTTTCCCCTGGTGATTACAAACAAGGCCTCTATGTGAAAAAATGCTTTCATTTATCTGAGGAAAAAAAAAACCAAACTGCTCAAGAAGGTAATTGCTGGGTTGCATTCTATTGCATTTTATAATTATGTATTTGAGCCTGTAAATTCACTTATAACTGTGTTAGTCACTTCACTATGAGCTTCATAAAAGGAAAACACCAAGTCTTTTTGTATTTCCGGTATCTAGGACAAAGCCTGGCACTTAATCATTATTAATATGTACATAGACATATACCGTGTGTATAGGTATATTTTGAATACTCTCCTAACTGGCATAGGGGATGGACTTTGCGTCCATATATTTCAGCCCCACCAGGTTCACCAGGTTCCACCTGGTGGAACTTTCACCAGGTTTTGCAGGTTACACCTTCCTTTTCTAGGGTCTGGAGTGTCCTGAAATTTGGCAGCTAAGAATTCATATAAAAGGAAGACTTGTCTGGATGACTCCTATGGTTCTTTTCTTTCATATTGTTTCTCTTCAACCCATGATCTTCTATGTAATGTCTGTTGCATTCTCTTCACTCTGTAGAACTTAAAGAGAAAGGGAAAAAAGAAATAAAAAGAAATGCCAGAGATCCAGTTTTGATGATAGTCACCTTTGATCTGCAAGTCAGCAGTAAATGACCTAAAATATTTGACAGTCATAAAGACAAGGAAAGTATTTAAAACCAAAAAGTGTGTTTCTTCTTTTTTTTTTCCTCAGTGTGTTTCTGACAAAACTAACATTATTACAGAGAGAATTTCTAGAGAAGTTCACTTTGGGGGGAGACCTGAGTTTCTTTCATAATTTTTTATTACTTTGGTTGAGTAAATCCACATCCCAGATCCTCAGTTTCACAATAAAATAAATGTTGATAATAATTCCAAAGAAGGTCACATGAAGTAAGGTACATAAAGTTAATATTACAATCATATAGCATTTTGGGAATCTATTTTGGCCCATTAGACTGATACCATGTTCCTGCAGCACCTCAATTTAAATTTAGTTCAAAAGATGTGAACTGGACATCTACTATGTTCAGGGACGAAGGATAATTACCTGTGTAAGTGACTGGGGATGGGGTTTGGTATAAAGGTAGAGACTCACTGTGAGTCTGTCTCCATAGAGAGAAATACTGGTAATAGTGCAATGATAGATGGAGACAGAAAGTGCAACAGGAAATCAGAGGAGGGACACTAATCCCACCTAAGAAGGGTAAGGGAAGACTCTGGGCATACATAAGGATTTTTGAAGATGACCGTATTGAGTGGATCTTGAGGAAGGTAGAATTTGGACCTTTCAAGATGGAGGAAGGGAATTTAAGAAATGTGCCATTAGAAGATGAAAGGCATGGGAAGTGGAAATGAATTAAGAATAAATGAATTTGAAAGAAGAATATGATGAGTGGTCAAGAGAAGGAAATGGCAACCCACTCCAGTGTTCTTGCCTGGAGAATCCCAGGGACGGGGGAGCCTGGTGGGCTGCCCTCTATGGGGTAGCACAGAGTCGGACACTACTGAAGCAACTTAGCAGCAGCAGCAGCAGGAGTAGTTAGGCAAATGGAAAGGCAGGTTTGGGCCACGTTATGAATGACCAATAAATGTAGATGTAAAACTTTGACATTGAACCCACTGACAAGAGACCCACAGAAGGCTTTTGGGCAAGGACAGTCCATGAGGAATTGTGTTCAGGAAGATGACCACGGCAACAGAAGGGGTTGGAGAACAAGAGACTTGGGGAACATATACTGGAACTTACTCCTTTTCAGAAAAAGAGTAACAGTAAGCAAGAGCAGAAGTCAGGGCACTAAAGACAGGGTAGACTTTTCACAGGAGGATATTTGATGAGTTGAGGCAGGAACACTCCAGGCAATGTCTGGTGAAATTAGGTGGCGTGCATGAATTCCACAGATAGTTCTAGCTCAGCTTGAAGGTTCCTTCTTCTGCTTGATTAATAACCTTAGCACTCTGTGCCGTAGTGTCCTCATCTGTAGAATGTGATCGATCACACAGAATCCTAAACAGATTCCTAATTTTATGATTAAATAAAAGTGCAAACATAGTCACTGGTGGCTCAGCTGGTACAGAATCAGCCTGCCAATGGAGGAGACACAGGAGACACAGTTTTGATCCCAGGATGGAGAAGTTCTCCTGAAGAAAGAAACAGCAACCCACTTTAATATTCTTGCCTTGGAAATCCCATGGACAGAGGAGCCTGGTAGGCTACAGTCTCTGGGGGTTGCAGAGTCAGAGACAACTTAGATTCTAGACAACAACAACAAACTTCATGACTAATACATAATTGTTAGCTACAATGTTATTTTTTAAAAAATTTTGCTTATTATTATCCAGGAACTTAAATTCTATCTTATGTACCAGGAGGTACACGAAAGGTATTAAAATCTGAAAAGATAACCTTTCCTGCAAAATGGAGAGTGGATTTGAGGGAAGTAAGACTTACAACAAGGAGACTGATTAGGAGGCTGTTTCAATAACCCAGGAAAGAGATACTGAAAATCTGGACTAAGGGAGGGGTGTTTTATATAAACTTCATGGGTTGCTCATGGTAGTAACCCCATTGCTTGGAAATGCACCCAGACTATGGTTCAGTCTCAAAATAACTGATGAATGAGTGAATGAATCAATGTATGAATTGAGTGGCAAAACTGAAAATTTTTCAGAGAATAAATTTTAAAAACTAAAGTATAGCATGAATCTAGAAATGATCACATATCATAAATATATAGCTCCATGATCTTTCACAAGCTGAGCAAACTCATACAACTATCTCCCCAATCAAGAAACAGAAAATTCTCTCTCTCTCTCTCTATATATATATATGTGTGTGTGTGTGTGTGTGTGTGTGTGTGTGTGTGTGTGTGTGTGTTACATGGTGGCTTCCCTGGTAGCTCAGATGGTAAAGCACGTGCACATGCTCAGGCGCTCAGTCATGTCCGACTCTTTGCGACCCTGTGGACTGCAGCCCACCAGGCTCCTCTGTCCATGGGATTCTGCAGGCAAGAATATTGGAGTGGGTTGCCATTTCCTTCTCCAGTACACACACACACACACACACACACACACAGACATACGTATATGTGTGGGCATATAAGTATATAACTATTTGCATCTAGTTTATTTCTTTTCTCCAATATTATATATATATATATATATATCAGATCAGATCAGTCGCTCAGCCGTGTCCGACTCTTTGCGACCCCATGAACTGCAGCACGCCAGGCCTTCCTGTCTATCACCAACTCCCGGAGGTCACTGAGACTCACATCCATCGAGTCAGTGATGCCATCCAGCCATCTCATCCTCTGTCGTCCCCTTCTCCTCCTGCCCTCAATCCCTCCCAGCATCAGAGTCTTCTCCAATGAGTCAACTCTTCGCATGAGGTGGCCAAAGTACTGGAGTTTCAGCTTTAGCATCATTCCTTCCAAAGAAATCCCAGGGCTGATCTCCTTCAGAATGGACTGCTTGGATCTCCTTGCAGTCCAAGGGACTCTCAAGAGTCTTCTCCAACACCACAGTTCAAAAGCATCAATTCTTTGGGGCTCAGCCTTCTGCACAGTCCAGCTCTCACATCCATACATGACCACAGGAAAGACCATAGCCTTGACTAGGCGAACTTCTGTTGGCAAAGTAATGTCTCTGCTTTTGAATATGCTCTCTAGGTTGGTCATAACTTTCCTTCCAAGGAGTAAGCGTCTTTTAATTTCATATATAGGAGATTAATTGAAATGTCTGTGTGAAACAGTGGGTCTTTTATCATTATTCCTGTATAATATTCCTTTCTGTTAACATACTAGAACTGTTTATTCTGATGGGTGCTGTCAGAGGCGAACAAATTGTCTTCTACCCTTCTAGGTAATAAAATCTAGACTGCTCTAGGAATTAAACTGACATGAGACAGATTGTTGTTGTTGTTCAGTGCTTCAGTCGTGTCCAACCTGTGCGACCCCAGAGACGGCAGGCCCCGGCTCCCCTGTCCCTGGGATTCTCCAGGCAAGAACACTGGAATGGGTTGCCATTCCTCTCCAGTTCAGAAAGTGAGAAGTGAAAGGGGCAGCGATCCGACCAGCGACCCCATGGACTGCGGGCCACCAGGGTCCTCCATCCATGGAAGGACGTACTGGGGGGGGTGCCATTGCCTTCCCATGAGACAGATTAACAGGATAAAATCAAGCAAAAGCTTATAGCATGCGTACTTGGGAGATACTTGGGAGAGGCGCAAGAAAAACTGAGCCAGTCACCAAAATGGAAAATTATTCTTTATTCTTAGGTTTAAAAAAATACTCTTCTGTAAATTACTCAAAAATTGCCATTGGTTCCTTTTCACTTTTAGATCAGCTGTCTCTGTGGACTTTAGTTTTGTCTAACATATGAGATAGGAGCTCAAGTATTGTTCTTTCTATGATGATGTCCATTTGGCCCTCTCTCCTTTATTGGCAAGATCATATTTCACCCCCAACACTGTGACACCACCAATACAGTGAATTAGATAGCCATATTCTTGAATACATATTATGGTCTGTTGATCAGCTTATCTTAAAAACAAAAACCAAAAACCAAAAACACCATTATTTTGCATGTTTGAGGAAACTGAGTGGGAAGGGGCCCTGGCAGTATTTGATGATTTCTACAGGAAGTCCTGAGTTGCACCATGCCCTAAAGACTGGCTTTGAACACTCCTACAGACAGTTGCAGCTTCTGTTATTTTAACATTCTTGGAATGAGATCTGTTTGAAAGCTCCATGCAATTAGCTGCAATTTCATTTGCCGAATGTGTTAAAAATATGTATTTTCACATTTTTCTGAGAACACATAGGTTAGGTTCATTTTTTTTCCCAGGCATTATTAGGCATAATCATTTTGTTCAGCTATTTCTTGGAAACCAAAGCTCAACTTAGTCACAGAGAGTAACGGTCAGGGCTGTGGCCTTTCCGGAGAGCGGGGTTCTAATCTCAGAGCTCCTCGGGTTCAGTGGGAGATAAGTGGTAAAGTCCTCTAAGAGCTTAGCGCCTCATTTCCCTCCGAGCAAAATGAAACTAATAAAAATTTAATTTATATATATATCCCCAAGCTAATTAAAGAACCAATCAATAATACCCTCAAATAATTATTGTAATTGTAAAACTGAAAAAATATGTGTGACAGGGTATTAGAATGTTGGAAACTCCTTTGCATAAAGATATTATTCTGGTGTGCTGCTTCTCTCCTGGGTTATATTTTGCCACGGGTCCATAAAGTCTTTAACTAAAGGTGATGTGCTATTAAAGAGTAATAAAGATTGTGATGCCTTGAAATTGACAATTGTCTTCACTTCATTCATAAGTTTCAAATGGATTCATTTTAGATTTTCCAAACACAGCCTCCTTGGCATCTACAGATTCCTTCTGGCTTCAGGCCGCTCCCCTGTGGGGTGTACCAAACCTGAAGACATGATTAAAATGATTGTTTTCGCATTTGAATCTTCTTTCCTATCTGTGATTTGCTTCTCTCTGGCCAGAGTCAAATTTTTGAAATAGGAAAATGGAATTTTGCTAATCTATGAATAGAGAGGGAAAATGGCATGAGATTTCATGTGGACAAAGAGTAGCTTCTACTCTTTCCCCATCACACATCCTTTTGCAGGATGTCTCAACTTCCTGAAGCATTTGCATTTAACTAAGGAGGGGGCTTCTCTGGTGGTTCAGATGGTAAAGAATCTGCCTGCAATGCAGCATGACTGGGTTCGATCCCTGGGTTGGTAAGATGCCTGGAGAAAAGAATAGCAACCCACTCCAGTATTCTGGCCTGGAGAATTCCATGGACTAGAGGAGCATGGAGGACTACTGTCCATGGGGTCACAGGGAGTCGGACCTGACTGAGCCACTAACACACTAAGAAGGATGGAGGTTCTCTCTCGACTTTTTATTTTGACATAATTAGAGATTCTAAGAGAATTACAAAAATAGTACATAGAATCCCAAGAATTTTTCACCCAGCTGCTCTTACTAGTGACATCTTATATGGCTATAGTACATATCAAAAAAGGTAATCATTGTTGGTATGCTGCTGCTGCTGCTAAGTCACTTCAGTCATGTCCGACTCTGTGCGACCCCACAGACGGCAGCCCACCAGGCTCCCCCGTCCCTGGGAGTCTCCAGGCAAGAATACTGGAGTGGGTTGCCATTTCCTTCTCCAATGCATGAAAGTGAAAAGTGAAAGTGAAGTCGCTAAGTCATGTGTGACTCTTCGCGACCCCATGGACTGCAGCCTACCAGGCTCCTCCGTCTGTGGGATTTCCCAGGCAAGAGTACTGGAGTGGGTTGCCATTTCCTTCTCCACATCATTGGTATAATCTTTTTATATAATTTTATTTATTTAGGTACTTATTTATTTTTGACTGTGCTGAGTCTTTGTTGCCGCACTGGCTTTTTCTAGTCGTGATACCCGGCTTCTCACTGCAGTGACTTCTCTTGTTGTGGAGCACAGGCTCTAGGGTGCGTGGGTTTCAGCAGCTGTGGCTGCAGGGCTCTAGAGCACGGACTCAGTGGCTGGGGCGCGGGGGCTTTAGTTCCTCTGGGCGTGTGGGATCTTCCTGGATCAGGAATCGAACCCATTTTTCCTTCATTGGCAGGTGGATTCTTCACCACTGAGCCATCAGGGAAGCCTCGATACAATCTTTTTAATAGACTACAGACTTCATTCAGTTTTTAGGCACTCTGTGTGTGCGTGTGTGTTTAGTTCTAAGCGATTTAATCCAGCATCTAGATGAACAGAACTGTCACTATACTCAAGATACAATAGTGTTCCCTCATCGCAAAGGCACTCCCTTTTACTACCCCTTTTCCATGTTATGGGTGTGTAGCTCTTTTTCCTTCAGGATAAAGTGCAAACTTCTTAGCCTATTACCCAAAGCCCTTTAAAGGGGAAGAGGTTACTTTGAGTTGGCAGTGGCTGAGGTATTCACTGCAACCTGGTTTACCTGTGGGCAGAGCCATCGTCAGTTCAAAGCTTAATGCAGAGGTATTAATCTTCCCCTAAACCTGCTCTCGCCAAAAAATTGATGCTTTTGAACTGTGGTGTTAGAGAAGATTCTTGAGAGTCCCTTAGACTGCAAGGAGATCCAACAAGTTCATTCTAAAGGAGATCAGCCCTGGGTCAGGAAGCAACAGTTATAACTGGACATGGAACAACAGACTGGTTCAAAATAGGAAAAGGAGTATGTCAAAGCTGTATATTGTCACCCTATTTATTTAACTTATATGCAGAGTACATCATGAGAAACGCTGGGCTGGAAGAAGCACAAGCTGGACTCAAGATTGATGGGAGAAATATCAATAACCTTAGATACGCAGATGACACCTCAGATATGGCAGAAAGTGAAGAGGAACTAAAAAACCTCCTGAAGAAGGTGAAAGAAGAGAGTGAAAAAGTTGGCTTAAAGCTCAACATTCAGAAAACAAAGATCATGGCATCCGGTCCCATCACTTCATGGGAAATAGATGGGGAAACAGTGTCAGACTTAATTTTTATAGGCTCCAAAATCACTGCAGATAGTGAAGGCAGCCATGAAATTAAAAGATGCTTTCTCCTTGGAAGGAAAGTTATGACCAACCTAGATAGCATATTCAAAAGCAGAGACATTACTTTGCCAACAGAGATTCATCTAGTCAAAGTGAAAGTGAAGGCGCTCAATCGTGTCCGACTCCTTGCAGGCCCATGGACTGTAGCCTACCAGGCTCCTCTGTCCATGGGATTTTCCAGGCAATATTACTGGAGTGGATTGCCATTTCCTTCTCCAGGGGATCTTCCCGACCCAGGGATCGAACCCGGGTCTCCCACACTGTGGGCAGACGCTTTACCAGCTGAGCCACCAGGGAACTCATCTAGTCAAGGCTATTGCTTTTCCTGTGGTCATGTATGGGTGTGAGAGTTGGACTGTGAAGAAGGCTGAGTGTGGAAGAATTAATGCTTTTGAACTGTGGTGTTGGAGAAGACTCTTGAGAGTCCCTTGGACTGCAACGAGATCCAACCAGTCCATTCTAAAGATCAGCCCTGGGATTTCTTTGGAAGGAATGATGCTAAAGCTGAAACTCCAGTACTTTGGCCACCTCATGTGAAGAGTTGACTCATTGGAGAAGACTCTGATGCTGGGAGGGATTGAGGGCAGGAGGAGAAGGGGACGATAGAGGATGAGATGGCTGGATGGCATCACTGACTCGATGGACCTGAGTCTGAGTGAACTCCGGGAGTTGGTGATGAACAGGGAGGCCTGGAGTGCTATGATTCATGGGGTCACAAAGAGTCGGACACGACTGAATGACTGAACTGAACTGGAGCCTGCTCTAGTGACAAGGGTCAAGTTTGGCAGAGCACTTCTGGACATTGTCACCCTCTTGAGCCTTCTCAATCTCCATACAGGTAGTGTTGCAAAAATATGTTGTAAAGATCTAAAAAAAGTGGCACAGATCTGCCATTTTCAGATTTTCTAATTTCAGTTCTATTACCTGCAATTGGATAAGTAAGCTAGGCTGGAATTTTCCCTACAGAGGGAATTTTACATTTGGAATTAGGAAGTGGAATTCATGGAATTCACAACTTGTTTCAAAGCTTTGCACTGGACATTGTTTGATGCTTTCCTGAGTATTAATAAAAAATCACTAAAAATTCAACTCTTTTCTTCATATGTAGTGTATTTCTTATTCAGATGGGATCATGGAGAGATTATATATTGCCTCCACTAAAGAAAAGACAAGGGATAGGAACACAAAACCCATCTAAATTCTTAATATCCACCATATTCGAGATGTGTTGCTAGGTTCTGGAGACTTAATAGTGGACAAAATAGCATGCATCTTCAGAGAACTTATAGTCCAGCAGAACAGTTCTAAGGATGGCATTCACATATGATTATCTCAATATAGTAATGTAGAGTCCAATGTATTATGCATAATAAATATTCATTATATTAATATATCGGACACATAGATTCACCTGGGAGTAAATGCCAAACAAAGATATATTAACAACAAGTTTTATTCTCTTTATTCCTCCTCTGAATTCTATTTTGTAAGACTTAGTAATGAGTTGAGGTTTCATAAGAAAATGCTCTCTTTGTGTTTTAAGATGGAAACTTGAGGCCAAAGGCTGGAATTTTGCAGCAATTTTTTGAAGCAGCTTTACATCCTCCCTTCCTTTTGAGGGCTGCATCTAGCTAACGATATTCAGCATTGCTCTCTCCCTCATTCTAATTAACAATGCGACCAATTCAAATGGCATGCAATAAGAAGCATTACTAAAAAATAAGTATTATCAATTAGCATACAAAAGTGGAACTGCAGAAGCTGTTTCTGGATAAGAGGTCCTGAGAGAACTCAACAGCCCATAGGCAAGAACAGTGCTAAGCATCCAAGTTTACAATCCCTTAGGGGTGCTTGAGCAAAGCAAATCAACTCCCTATTAGTGGTCCTAAAGCAAACCAGCTTTATTTCCAGGCAAACTCATTTGAAAACAGCATGATTTGAGGGGGAACCTCTATGGGTATTGCTAAAAGAAAACTGCACCCATCCACAACTCTCTAGGTTGACCTTTAAGAGTTGAATCTGACAAAATATTAATTGCAGGCAGGTCATTTGTTATAGGTTTAGACTGGATGCTCTATTTAAAGCAAATGGGATTTAGTTATCTTAAGAGAAATGTGTATTCACTTGAGCCAAAGGGCACTTGAGCCTGAGAGTGGATACACTATTATAACAGCTCCTTCTCTGTTTTTTTTTTTTTTTTTACATAATATCAAATTCAGAGTACTATCTCCTCTGTGAAATATTCACAGATTCTCATGGTCATCCTGCATTCTCTTCTACTGGGCTTCCTCGGTGTATTTTGTACATTAGACAATTTCTGTGCATGGTTTACAATATAAGGCCCTGAGATCAGTATTTGCTTGCAGCATCGGTTTTATCTCTTCTCACCATGACTCTTAGACACTGTATTTCAACCAACTCAAATAAATCATAAACGTAAGATTCCAAGTCATGCCACCTGCCTCTGCTCGTGTTGTTCCCCTCTACCTGGAAGGTCTTATATCACCATATTCAACTAATACACTTTCCTTTTTCAAGACTCATTTCAAAACTCACCATCTTCTTTCACTGCTCCCATAGAATTGGCCACTGTCCCTTTTCTGGCCTCCGCAGTCCCATGGACATACTTTGCTTATTGCATCTAGTTCATATCTGTTGCGTGTTTAAACAATATCTTCTGTACTCTCAGTGACTGCAACAATGCGGGCTCAACAACAGGTAGCATCAAATATAAGTGGAATAAAAGTACAGACCTTGGAAAGGCAGCAAACAGTTTAAAACTATTGTTAGCTTCAGAACCTTGGGCTAAGAATATAAATGTGTCAAGCCTCGGTTTTCTCAGTGGGAAACACTGAGGAATAAATGAAAGGAGTGAGATATAAAGGATCTGGCATATACAGTTATTCGATACACTTGTTAATTCCCTTCCTTTTTCCCTCACCTTGAGTTGTGATGACTACAGCAGAAACTGGATTAACTAAGGCTAAGTGACATTATTGACTAGACAAAATAGAGAGCAGCATCTAATGGATACTGGGCTGAACATTGTGTGTGTGTGTGTGTGTGTGTGTGTGTGTGTGTGTGTGTGTTGTTGAGAGACAATCATCCATCTATAGAATGGGGGAGAAAAACCAATATCTGCTTTTAGAAGAAGCCTTTTTGATATAGTGATGCTTTGACATCATTGTTGGAGAATGAAAATACCCAGGTACTTAAACAAAAGTTCAGTATACAAACCATTAGGCTACACCATTTGAAAACAATGATGCATATAAGATCATCTATACCGTTTTCCCATATTTTACATATAAGTGTTCATACACAATATTTGTTTCTCTCTTTCTGACTTACTTTACTCTGTATGACAGTCTCTAGGTTCATTCATGTCTCGTCAAATGAACCAATTTCACTCCTTTTGTCACTGTTGATACTATGTATAAAATTGATAACCAGTGAGAATATACTGTGTAGCACAGGGAACTCTACCTAAAGGCACTGTGGTGACCTGAATGAGAAGGAAGTCCAAAAGGGAGGAGATATATGTATACATATATATATGTGTGTATGGCTGATTCATTTTGTTAATAGAAACTAACACAGCATTGTGAAGTAACTACACTCCCATAAAAATTAATTTAAAAAATAATGATGTAGATGTATTTGGTGGTGTGTACGAAGGCACAAGTGGGCACAGCCCCAGCTCAAAGGCTCTGAACAGCCCTGTTCCAATGGCGTGGCCCCACAACTGTGGATATACTGGGTTAGACCTAGGGCAGCTCAATTACAACTCCTGCCTCATTATTAGCACTGGGTTGTTCAAATTGCCTTCTACCAAGAACTTGAAAGAAGGATATATAAACTGTGGAGCACTGGAGTAATCTCCTTTTCCAGTATGCTCATGGGAACAGAGACATTCAACCTGGATTTCACATACCATTACATTCAGTTCAGTTCAGTTGTTCAGTCGTGTCCGACTCTTTGCAACCTCATGAACCACAGCATGCTAGGCCTCCCTGTCTCTCACCAACTCCCGGAGTTCAACCAAACCACGTCCATTGAGTTGGTGATGCCAACCAACCATCTCATCCTCTGTCACCCCCTTCTCCTCCTGCCCTCAATCTTTCCCAGCATCAGGGATTTTTCAAATGAGTCAGCTCTTCACATCAGGTGGCCAAAGTATTGGAGTTTCAGCTTCAACATCAGTCCTTCCAATGAACATCCAGGACTGATCTCCTTTAGGATGGACTGGTTGGATCTCCTTGCAATCCAAGGGACTCTCAAGAGTCTTCTCCAACACCATAGTTCAGAAGCATCAATTCTTTGGTGCTCAGCTTTCTTTACAGTCCAACTCTCACATCCATACATAACTACTGGAAAAACCATGGCCTTGACTAGATGGACATTTGTTGACAAAGTAATGTCTCTGCTTTTTAGTATGCTGTCTTGGTTGGTCATAACTTTCCTTCCAAGGAATAAACGTCTTTTAATTTCATGGCTGCAATCACCATCTGCAGTGATTTTGGAGCCCCCCAAAGTAAAGCCTCTCACTGTTTCCACTGTTTCCCCATCTATCTGCCATGAAGTGATGGGACTGAATGCCATGATCTTAGTTTTCTCAATGTTGAGCTTTAAGCCAACTTTTTCACTCTCCTCTTTCACTTTCATCAAGAGGCTTTTTAGTTCTTCTTCATTTTCTGCCATAGGGTGGTGTCATCTGCATATCTGAGGTTATTGATATTTCTCCCATCAATCTTGAGTCCAGCTTGTGCTTCTTCCAGCCCAGCATTTCTCATGATATACTCTGCATAGAAGTTAAATAAGCAGGGTGATAATACACAGCTTTGACGTACTCCTTTTCCTATTTGGAACCTGTTGTTCCATGTCCAGTTCTAACTGTTGCTTCCTGACCTACATACAGGTTTCTCAAGAGGCACGTCAGGTGGTCTGGTATTCCCATCTCTTTCAGAATTTTCCACAGTTTATTCTGATCTATGCAATGGGAAAGAAAAAAAAAGTCTCTGTGGTGGTGGTGCTGCTGCTGCTAGGTCGCTTCAGTCATGTCCGACTCTGTGCAACCCCATAGACGGCAGCCCACCAGGCTCCCCCATCCCTGGGATTCTCCAGGCAAGAACACTGGAGTGGGTTGCCATTTCCTTCTCCAATGCATGAAAGTGAAAAGTGAAAGTGAAGTCGCTCAGTCGTGTCTGACTCTCAGCAACCCCATGGACTGCAGCCCACCAGGCTCCTCCGTCCATGGGATTCTCCAGGCAAGAGCACTGGAGTGGGGTGCCATTGCCTTCTCCCTCTGTGGTGCTACATTTGGTAAATTCAAGTTTAAACAAAATCCAGTTTAATCAGTTACCTTGCTCTGCATGCTTATGTGCTAAGCACGTGTCCCTTCTGGTCATGTCCCTTCTTTGCAACCCTGTGGACTCTAGCTGGTCAGGCTCCTCTGTCCAGGGAATTTTGCAGCAAGAAGACTAGAGTGTGTTGTCATGCCCTCCTCCATGGATTTTCTTGATCCAAGGATCGAACCCACATCTCTTAATCAAACCCACATCTCTTACGTCTCACGTCTCCTCATTTGGCAGGTGGGTTCTTTACCACTAGTGACACCCTGAAAACCCTTATCTTACTATAGGACTGTTCACATCCTATGAACTGGCAATGTTTTGTGATTCTCCAAGATATTTACAGTTGATATAGTTATTCTCATCTTTCAATCATGGCAAACCCAGAGGGCTAGTGGGACACAGAATACACTTGTAGGTATATGGAATATAGATTCTGAAGAAGGTGGGTTTTAATCCTGGTTCCACCAATGACTCTCTCTGTGACCCCGAGGAAAGCATCTGACCTCCCTAAGCCTCTACTCTACAGATGGAAATTCAGACCTACTTATCTATGCCTTAGGTATCTTTACTGTCTTCATCTGATCTATTGAATAATCCCTACCCTTGAGTATTGCCCAGGTTACTGACAGGAAACAATTGGCACATTCAAAGGGTATTTAAGGAGAGCTTGATAGAGAGATGGTTAACAATCCGGAGGGCAGGGTAAGGAGATCTGAAAGTGGATTGAGAAGGGACCTCAGTACGAGCCAAGTAGGACACCTGCTACTGTTTAATCGACATTCAGTACCCCTGGGTCTGAAGAGACAAGGCGATTAAGCAGTTATAGGAACCCGAAGAGATTAATTCTTAGTAAGGGGAGAGGACTTCCTAAAACAGGAGTTGTGACTTCTGTAAAGGGATGCAGCCAAACCCCCTTGACCAGAAAGAAAGAGACCTAAGGAATAAAGACTCCCATCTCAATCCTCCCCTGACCTGCAGATCAGCTGCCAATGCCTCTCATCGGCTGAACCCAACAAAAGCCATAAGACGAAGAAGCCCATAACATTTAACAACAGTCAGCTTCCTCAGGCCCAGAACAGGAGAGAGAAGGGTAAGGAGTAGGTGTGTTAGTACCCACAGTTGGTGAGTTGGCAACCAGACTGATTCATAGATAAATCAAAAGAAAGGGAGTCAAGCTGATGACATAAGGTTTTGGAGAAATTGACTTTGATGTCATCCTCGGTGGCACGATTCAAAATCTCCCTGGATCTCTCAGCATGTGGCCCACACTACTGAATGTTTCAGAGTTTTTCCTAATTTGGAGAAATCAAATACTATTTAAACTAGACCCACTTTGAAGTTTCCCAGCAAGCAGGAAATCTGGACTTGATAGATCTTGCTATTAAGAGTCAGTCCGTCTGAGCAATCTGTTTGCCTGCCTTTCTTGCTGTGTTGGTAATTTTGCAAAAACTGCTGAATTTGCTCTTCTCGTCACAGCAGATTGTAGGCAGAGTCAAGGATGTCTGTTGGTTGTCTATCACCCTTTAGGAAGAATCCCCACCCCCTTCTTTCAACTACTCCCATCCTTCCCACTCTGGATGGTTAGGGAAGAAAAAGTAGGAAGAAATATCATGAAGTAAGTGATTGTGTGTGTTTCATGTGGATGCAGGAAGAAAAATATCCCATGTTCTAGCTACTATCTTTGCTTTCCTGTTCCCTATTGAAGAATCTTCAGTCACAGGGAACTCAGTGGACTGTAAGATGAAAAAAGAGACTGGGGAGGGGAGCGGAAACCTCAAATGATTGAAACTGGGGGAAAAATGGGAAAGAGAGAGAGTTAAAAAGCAAGGGTGGTGGAGGGGGCAGGGGGTGGTGGTGTGTGTGATAGAGCACAGACAGAGAAAGGAGGAAAAAGTATAGCACAATTCCCAAAAGTGAGACTTAATTTCTGGCTATTTGTTGCCAAGAACACAGCCCCAGGAACTCAGAATCCTTTTGCATTTCTCTTTCCATCTGAATTATTATTGAACTGCTGGGCACAATTAATTGTGAATTACACCCAACAAGCACCTACCATCACCAGTATTGAAGAGAATGTTCACCATATGCCAGATCATAAATGTCTCTTTCCCACAAGGGTGACTTCCTTCCTCAGCAAGAATCTATTCATCCTATTCTTAATGATGCTTGCCCCCATCTTTTTTTTTTTTTTTTAAATAAGGCACTATTTGAAGCAGAGAATGTGGAAAACTACTGCTGTAGTCTTGGGAAGACATATTAGAATTCCAAGCAGCCTTGACCAATTTGAAAGACAGATTTTCTCTGATATAAAAATATTCCACAATAGGGAACATTGCAGAGTATTTTGTACCAGTTTACCTAAAAACTGCATGATGAATGCACCCGATCTTATGCAAAAGTCTGAAAGAGAAAAACCTAAGAATATAAGTATCACAATATTTAACAATCAGAAAGATAGAATTGGTACTATGAATGTAAACAGGTTATAGGTGCCCTAAAAAAGAAAGGGAAGCTTATGCCTTTCAAGTTTAACACATGATTCATATATTAATATTACATTAAAAAGTGTGTCTAATTCAGAGCCTAATAACTTACATATGTGGCTAAGAATTTTGGACAATTTCAAAGTATTTCTAGAAAGATATGGACCCCAGATGGGCTTCCCTTGTGACTCACTGGTAAAGAATTTACCTGAAAAGGTGGGAAGATCCCCTGGAGAAGGAAATGGCAACCCACTCCAGTATTCTTGCCAGGGAAATTCCATGGGCAGAGGAGCCTGATAGGCAATAGTCTATAGGATCACAAAAGAGTCTTGAATGAGTTAATGACTGAACAACAACAATGAACCCCAGATAGAGCATTAAATAAAGTGTTTTGGTTCAAAAACTGAAGAGTCCAATGCTGCTCATTTCTCTCCGTTGTCTCTTTCCCTCCATCTAAACTTACCTCCTTGGCCCAGCACCATAGTCTGCTTAAACCTGTGGGCTCTGCCAGGCATAGCCTACTCAACCGCCCCTGTCCCAACTCTTCTCACATCTACAAGTTCAAGTGGCAACTGATCTCAACAATTACATACAGAAAAGAAAGATGGAATTCTCCCACCAGTTTCATTTGATCACAGTGACCTTGGAGCCTAAGATAAGTTAAGCCGTACTTTGAACTAATGCACATAAATGGTGGTATGAATGGGTATAGAGGATTATGGGACAGAAGTTTCTGATAACAAACTTTCTCCAAAATACCAAGGGACATGTGCCAAACTCATTTGTCTCAACTGGTGGAAGCATTTAAAGTACACTTATAAGAAAGCACAGAAAAGAATAAAGTTAATTTGTCCATTGTTTGACACTTGTACAGTCATATCTGTAGGATGTATATAGCAATTCCTGGCCACCAATGTGACCCTCTTTAGTAAGTCTGTTCCTCTTAGTCCTAACCACGATTCCTCTTGAAGTATTCCACATTCAAAAGTTCTCAATCACCTTTACACCTGGCACAGTCCTGATACATCATATGTATGTGCTAAGTCACTTCAGTTGTGTCCAACTCTTTGAAACCCTACGGACTGTAGTCTGCCAGGCTCCTCTGTCTGTGGAATTATCCAGGCAAGAATATTGGAGTGAGTTGCCATGCCTACCTCCAAGGAATCTTCCCGACCCAGGGATCACACCTGCATCTCTTACGTCTCCTGCACTGGCGGGCCAGTGAGCTGCCATGCCCCCCTCCAGGGAATCTTCCCGACCCAGGGATCACACCCGCATCTCTTACGTCTCCTGCACTGGCGGGCCGGTTCTTTACCACTAGTCCCTGCCATGTGCTTAATAAATACTTGCTCAATGAACTAATATCTCCTGTCAAAGGTAACTATATCAAGGTAATGGAGAATAAACATAAGTTTTCACCCTGTCTCAGCATAGTATCGTAGCAATTCTCATAGCATTATTGCAAATGTTAACTGAGATAATTCTCATAGAATTGCTTACAATCATGACTATATGCTTTTAACTATTTCATTTTAGATATTCAGCTTCCATTGAATTCTTTCTACACCTCTGCTATTCAAAACCCCTGCTTCTTTTATGATGTTGTCCTTTGTTTTGGATCACAGCTGATGTACTTTCTAAAAGGTAACTGGAAGATTTCCTTTGACAGAGAGATTGTGATGACCAGAGACTGATAAAAGTAACGGTTTCCATGTTATGAGATAAATTGTATCCTCCCAATGGATATGTTCAAATCTTACGGCCAGTATTTCAGAATGTGACAGGTTTTGAAGACAGGCTCTTTACAGAAGCAGATAGGTTAAACTGAAGTCAGTAGGGTGGGCCCTAACCTGACCTAATGCACAGTGTCCTTCCAAAGAGAGGAAATTAGGACGCAGACACATACAGAGGGAAGACAGTGTGAAGATCCAGGTGGAGGGTGTCCATCTACAAGCCAAAGAGCAAAGCCTCAGAGGAAACCAACTCTGCCAGCACCTTGATCTTACACTTCTAGCCTCCAAAATTGTGAGAAAATACATTTCTGTTGTTTAAGCTCTACACCCCCAGCCCCCAACCTGTGGCATTCTGTTATGACAGCCCTAGCAAAATATAATACCACAAGCCTCCTGGAATGTCTTAGCAGAAAGAGTCAGGTACCTAGATTCAAAATGTGGTATTGCTACTATTTTTGGCCACCTCATGTGAAGAGTTGACTCATTGGAGAAGACTCTGATGCTGGGAGGGATTGGGGGCAGGAGGAGAAGGGGACGACAGAGGATGAGATGGCTGGATGGCATCACTGACTTGATGGGTGTGAGTCTGAGTGACCTCCGGGAGCTGGTAATGGACAGGGAGGCCTGGCGTGCTGCGGTTCAGGGGGTCGCAAAGAGTCGGACACGACTGAGTGACTGATCTGATCTGATCTGATTGCTACTATGTCACTGAGGAGCTTAGAGAACAGTTTCTCAGGACTAGGAAGCTAAAACACCAGACCAACTTAGAACTGGATCCTAGCTTTACCCTCATAAACAGCAAAGTGGCTAATCTCTGGGAACTTCAGTTCTTCACCTGTAGAAGGTAAACCAGGAGCAACCTACCTCCTAGACTTTGAGTACTCGTAAAAATGCATTTTAAGTAAATTGTGCAATGTTAAATAGTATTAAAAAGTAGGTAGTAGTGGCACTATTAGTATTATTATCGTTACTTTATCTCTTAATAACTCAGTTTTAATATTAATATTAATACATAGAATACCTCTGACCAACTAGCAGAGTTAAGAATAAAGAATTAAATGCATTAATGCTCATGAAAGAATATTTCTGTTTTTGCCAAAGGTGGAGGGGAGGAGTGATCTGTCCCAAGTGCAGGGCATAAAATGATGTGTCCTTTGTGAAAAATTTAAAAGCAGTAATGCAACTGATTAAAATTTCATCTCCTAAAATGATGTCCATTATGAAATATACTTGGGGTGCATCTCTTTCACCTGCCAGTGTGATATCATAAACTAGAATGAATCAAATCAAAATAAGATTTTAAAAAGAATACTTATGCATTCTTTATACCTTCTGAACACTCTACTAAGTGCTAAGCGCTTTACAAGTCACCTCCTTCATTTGTAGCCCCCCCCCCCCGCAGTAAAGTGGGTATTTAATGGGGAAATAAGGTGTTCAAAAGCACAAGGCAAAACCTGTGTTTGAAGGTGGAGAACTTGACCCTAGAGCCAGACTCGTTTTATAACAGTCTTGTTCATGGTTTAGCAGAGAAGAGTCTTCCTGGACAGTGTGCTGACAAGGAGGAAGCAACTCACGTGTTTAGCTGGAACTTGTCAGAAGCCTGCAAATCTCCAGTCTCATCCTGGTGGCCATCATTCTTGATGTGTCCTGTTCATGCTGGCCCAGTGTCTGAATTTCACTCATTTGGTGATTTATGGACCATGTGAGTGTAATTTAGGGTCTTAATGCTCCTAGTCAAGGACCATCAAACGTCTAAAACTTCCAGTGTCCTTCAGGGAGACAGAAGTAGAATTCAGATGTTAGCAGCTTTCGTGCTCTTTAGGTGAAAGGAAAAGTATATTGGATACAGGATCAACGGAGCTGGGATGCCAACTCTGCAGCTTAGCTGGGTGACTCTGCTTAGGTCAGTTCTTTCCTCCAAACTTTATATAGTAATAGTTGCCACTCTGGATTTTCTCTCATTTATAGATCAGTCTTTTTCTCTGGGCTGTGAGCCTCTACACAACTAAAATACAATTGTTTCTATATAGTATACATAGTATGTCTGTCTATTTGAGGTGCTTAAAACATGGACAGAGAGGTGTGTGGGCATTAATTGATAGTCTACAAATACTTATTGAATGAATGTACTAATGAATGGAAACCGAGTTCTTTTAAGATAAGTGCTTGAACAGGCTTACTAGGGTCTGAGTTCAGTTCAGTTCAGTCGCTCAGTCATGACTGACTCTGCATCCCCATGAATCACAGCACACCAGGCCTCCCTGTCCATCACTAACTCCCTGAGTTCACTCAGACTCACGTCCATCGAGTCAGTGATGCCATCCAGCCATCTCATCCTCTGTCGTCCCCTTCTCCTCCTGCCCCCAATCCCTCAGTTGCATGTAAATCTGAGTGTACCTATAAACAGTCCTGGAGAACGGCCTACAAATTTCATCTTATTTTAAGATTACTAACTAAAAATATGAACATGATTTTGTATTTTGAAATGAGAGATGTAGCATGAAGTAAAGAATCCTGTGGGATTAAAATAAGTTTAGCTTAACACAAAAGGGTGTTTCAGAAGTGAACAATATGATTAAAATTTCTCCTAGGAAAGCGTGCTTTAGAAAGGAAGTAGGTGTGCTTTTATTTTGCATTCCTGGGACTCTCAAGATATATATCAGACTCTTAAATCTCAAAGCAACCCTAGAGTTTATCTACTTTGCTTCCTCAATGTTAAGTTAAGGAAACAGTGGCTCAGACAGAAGAGACTAGTCAGTGATCAAACACTTAATTAAGTGCGTCTCCTGACTTTTATTCACCACTGTGATTCTTTCTAGGATTTTCTCCAAAAACAGTAGAACTGTTTCTTTAATGAAATTTATTACCTACAGAACCCAGATGAAAACTGATACAATGAAATTTTTCTCATCAAAGCAGATCTTGGGGCTCTGGAACTGAAACATATTCTCTAAACCGTGGAATCTGATGAACATCCTAGTTTGAAATCTATTGGGCTAATCCAAACTAGCCTTCATAATATGTTAAATTAAAAATCAAAATGCAAGTTAGTTAAGATAATTATTAAATGAGTGGCTTCTTACAGAGGAAATGAAGGATGTTCTTAGTCTAAAACTCACCTTTAAAGACAGAGACTGAAGATGTCTAGCAACGTGTCCTTGGTCCCTGCATAAGCTGTCAGAGCAGACAACTGCCTGGATGGATGACGGATGACATTTCTAAGACTCTAACTTACCCTCAGCGATCTTTGGCATGATATATAAAATATTTATTATTTTGGTTCCTGTTTCAGTCTTTTCTTGTGTGCTTACATAGAGGATGGTGTACCTTATGGGAATTATTATTGTTCACAGATGCTTGGTCTTCCTAGTCTTGCCACCAGAATGGTGATGGGAAACCCATGCTGGGTCTAGATTCACTGTCCTTTAACAGTTGAGTACTCAGCAAGGAGACCGAGTGGGCTAGGCTTCAAGGTAGACCATTCCACCATGAAACTGGTTTGAATCTGTTTCAATTACACTAGTTTCATTATAGTGGAAAAGGACACAATTTATTCTTATATACCACAGGAATATCTTGGTCTTCATGACCAAGATAATCATGATAGTGTGATCACTCACCTAGAGCCAGACATCCTGGAATGTGAAGTTGAGTGGGCCTTAGAAAGCATCACTATGAACAAAGCTAGTGGAGGTGATGGACTTCCAGTTGAGCTATTCCAAATCCTGAAAGATGATGCTATGAAAGTGTTGCACTCAATATGCCAGCACATTTGGAAAACTCAGCAGTGGCCACAGGACTGGAAAAGGTCCGTTTTCATTCCAATCCCAAAGAAAGGCAATGCCAAAGAATGCTCAAACTACTACACAATTGCACTCATCTCACACACTAGTAAAGTAATACTCAAAATTCTCCAAGCCAGGCTTCAGCAATATGTGAACCGTGAACTTCTTGATGTTCAAGCTGGTTTTAGAAAACACAGAGGAACCAGAGATCAAATTGCCAACATTCGCTGGATCATGGAAAAAGCAAGAGAGTTCCAAAAACACATCTATTTCTGCTTTATGGACTATGCCAAAGCCTTTGACTGTGTGGATCACAGTAAACTGTGGAAAATTCTGAAAGAGATAGGAATACCAGACCACCTGACCTGTCTCTTGAGAAACCTATATGCAGGTCAGGAAGCAACAGTTAGGACTGGACATGGAACAACAGACTAGTTCCAAATAGGAAAAGGAGAATGTCAAGGCTGTATATTGTCACCCTGCTTATTTAACTTATGTGCAGAGTACATCATGAGAAATGCTGGGCTGGAAGAAGCACAAAGTGGAATCAAGATTGCTGGGAGAAATATCAATAACCTCAGACATGCAGATGACACCACCCTTATGGCAGAAAGTGAAGAGGAACTAAAAAGCCTCTTGATGAAAGTGAAAGTGAAGAGTGAAAAAGTTGGGTTAAAGCTCAACACTCAGAAAACGAAGATCATGGCATCTGATCCCATCACTTCATGGGAAATAGATGGGGAAACAGTGGAAACAGTGTCAGACTTTATTTTTCTGGGCTCCAAGATCACTGCAGATGGTGACTGCAGCCATGAAATTAAAAGACGCTTACTCCTTGGAAGGAAAGTTATGATCAACCTAGATAGCATTTTCAAAAGCAGAGACATTACTTTGCCATCAAAGGTCTGTCTAGTCAAGGCTATGGTATTTCCAGTAGTCAAGTATAGATGTGAAAGTTGGACTGTGAAGAAAGCTGAACACCGAAGAATTGATGCTTTTGAACTGTGGTGTTGGAGAAGACTCTTGAGAGTCCCTTGGACTGCAAGGAGATCCAACCAGTCCATTCTAATGGAGATCAGTCCTGGGTGTTCTTTGGAAGGAATGATGCTAAAGCTGAAACTCCAGTACTTGGCCACCTCATGCAAAGAATTGACTCATTGGAAAAGACCCTGATGCTAGGAGGGATTGGGGGCAGGAGGAGAAGGGAATGACAGAGGATGAGATGGCTGGATGGCATCACCGACCCAATGGATGTGAGTTTGAGTGACCTCCGGGAGTTGGTGATGGACAGGGTGGCCTGGCGTGCTTCAATTCATGGGGTCACAAAGAGTTGGACATGACTGAGTGAGTGAACTGAACTGAACCACAGGAATGATTTTTTCAACTATTTCTCTTGACATCTTATGTGAGCCTGCTTAAAACCCTTTAACAGGGCTTCCTTGTCCTCAGAATAAAACCTAAATTCCCTAGTATGTAGTCTAAGGCCCTTTCTGATTTGTTCCCGGCCCATCCCTTTAGTATTTGTCTCAACTGAATCTCTGACTGAACATGTTTTCAAGCCACATCATACAATTTCCTACTTTACCTTTAAGACAGGAGCTGTCTTTTACCTCAAGGCCTGAGTATGTGCTGTTTCTCTACTTGACACTTACTTCTTCTTTACCTACCTCCCTCTGTCTTCTAGTCTTTGCTGAAAGTTCATGTCCCTTAAAAGTCCTTCTCTGACCCCAATAGAGCAGCTCATTGTACCCTTCCCATCATGTTACTTCACATACTAATGAAAATGAGTTGCTTCACTTTCTGTCTTTCTCATTAGGCTGAAATAGAGTAATATGGGAAAAAAATGATATGGAAATCTTGCTCATGGTAAGCCCATCCAAAAGCCCTGACATGTCAATAAATATGTATATTTTAAAGAGTTAATCAGACACTGAACATAAAGCCCAAAGAAAATGGAGAAAGTCAAGACCAGAAATAAATATCTAGCTGGTAGCTGCAGAACAAGATCTGAAAAGCCAGCTATTGGTAGCACCTTGCTAAAGCCATCAGATAAAAGAGAAAGTCCTGAATAATATAGACCAGGGAGTAACAAGGGCTTTCTGTGAAAATGGAACCCTAGGCCAAGGATCCAGTGCAGACAACGAAGCTATGGAAACAAGAACTACAACCAAGAGCCTCACTAATATCTGGTTAATTCTACCACATTGCCTTTTTTGTTACCTGGAATTCCTTATACTTATGCAAGGTGACTGATTTCCAGAGTGGCTTACAGACCTCTCCTGAAATCTGATATGAACTTTCAGGCCTACGCACAGGGACTGTGTCATGAAGATAAACCAAAGCCCTGCTTTTGGTCCAAATAGGCTCAACAGTGGATTCAACTCTGCCTGGGGTGATCTACCTTTCCAAGTTTGACAGTGACTGAGAACAATGTGCTGGCCCTGAATTATAATAAAATTCTTCTTCTCCCGTCAGAAGTCTGATGGCCACCAAATGCTTCTCAGAATGCTTTGAATTTGAAATCAATCCTTGAGGGTGTCATCAATTTAACTTCAATTATTAGCCAAAGTCTTAATAGATACAATTAAGCCACAGAACATATATAATTTATATTTATATGCATTTTATATAGGGAATTTATGTATATATAATGTTTTATATGCATATATTATATAGTTGAATTATTATATCTTTTTGGTATATCCAGCTGAGTTACATTTCCATAAGATGGAAATTTAAGGAAATAATCTGATTAATTTTTGCTTTCATGCATAAACTGAGAATTTTCTTATGTTAATCATGATCTTTCACATAACAAGTTTCTCTAGACTTTACATTCAATGTTTCCATGATTCTGAACGATATGCTTTCCCTCCTAACAGAAAGTTTATCAAATGACTGATTTTCTTAGTGTTGTGTCTACAAAACCCTCAGTAGCTATTAATCCAAACCTTTTTCCTTTTCGTTTTAAAAACTCATGTTTCTCTAAGGAAAATTCAATCCACTTAATCTTCATTGATTGGCATTTAGTGCAGCGAGATGATGTTTTGTGAGAACTCTGGGTGTCTAACTAGCAGTTTGATCAATTTGTTATGCTTCTTGTCATGCTAATCATATTTTGCACCTGGAAACCATGATTCCCCTGAAGTGTTCTAACTTCATTTAATGCCAGTGCCATCTCTAATTTGACAGTGGAGAAACTGAGGCATGAGCTATTGACTATCTTAGTTTAGTCGGTGATATTCACAGCTCTGTGCTACTGAAGAGATCCCTAGTCTTTCCCATTCTGTTGTTTTCCTCTATTTCTTTGCATTGATTGCTGAAGAAGGCTTTCTTACTTCTTCTTGCTATTCTTTGGAACTTGGCATTCACATGCTTATATCTTTCCTTTTCTCCTTTGCTTTTCGCTTCTCTTCTTTTCACAGCTATTTGTAAGGCCTCCCCAGACAGCCATTCTGCTTTTTTGCATTTCCTTTCCATGGGGATGGTCTTGATCCCTGTCTCCTGTACAATGTCACGAACCTCATTCCATAGTTCATCAGGCACTCTATCTATCAGATCTAGGACCTTAAATCTATTTCTCACTTCCACTGTATAATCATAAGGGATTTGATTTAGGTCATACCTGAATGGTCTGGTGGTTTTCCCTACTTTCTTCAATTTCAGTCTGAATTTGGCAATAAGAAGTTCATAATCTGAGCCACAGTCAGCTCCTGGTCTTGTTTTTGCTGACTGTACAGAGCTTCTCCATCTTTGGCTGCAAAGAATATAATCAATCTGATTTCGGTGTTGATCATCTGGTGATGTCCATGTATAGAGTCTTCTCTTGTGTTGTTGGAAGAGGGTGTTTGTTATGACCAGTGCATTTTCTTGGCAAAACTCTATTAGCATTTGCCCTGCTTCATTCCGTATTCCAAGGCCAAATTTGCCTGTTACTCCAGGTGTTTCTTGACTTCCTACTTTTGCATTCCAGTCCTCTATAATGAAAAGGACATCTTTTTTGGGTGTTAGTTCTGAAAGGTCTTGTAGGTCTTCATAGCACCGTTCAACTTCAGCTTCTTCAGCGTTACTGGTTGGGGCATAGACTTGGATTACTGTGGCACTGAATGGTTTGCCTTGGAAATGAACAGAGATCATTCTGTCGTTTTTGAGATTGCATCCAAGTTCTGCATTTCGGACTCTTTTGTTGACCATGATGGCTACTCCATTTCTTCTGAGGGATTCCTGCCCGCAGTAGTAGATATAATGGTCATCTGAGTTAAATTCACCCATTCCAGTCCATTTTAGTTCTCTGATTCCTAGAATGTCGACATTCACTCTTGCCATCTCTTGTTTGACCACTTCCAATTTGCCTTGATTCATGGACCTGACATTCCAGGTTCCTATGCAATATTGCTCTTTATAGCATCGGACCCTGCTTCTATCACCAGTTTCATCCACAGCTGGGTATTGTTTTTGCTTTGGCTCCATCCCTTCATTCTTTCTGGAATTATTTCTCCACTGATCTCCAGTAGCATATCGGGAACCTACTGACCTGGGGAGTTCCTCTTTCAGTATCCTATCATTTTGTCTTTTCATACTGTTCATGGGGTTCTCAAGGCAAGAATCCTGAAGTGGTTTGCCATTCCCTTCTCCAGTGGACCACATTCTGTCAGACCTCTCCACCATGACCTGCCCATCTTGGGCTGCCCCACAGGCATGGCTTAGTTTCATTGAGTTAGACAAGGCTGTGGTGACTAGTTTTCTGTGAGTATGGTTTCAGTGTGTTTGCCCTCTGATACCCTCTTACAACATCTACCATCTTACTTGGGTTTCTCTTACCTTGGGCTTGGGGCATCTCTTCACGGCTGCTCCAGCAAAGCGCAGCCGCTGCTCCTTGCCTTGGATGAGGAGTATCTCCTTACTGCCGCCCTTCCTGACCTTCAATATGGCATAGCTCCTCTAGGCCCTCCTGCGCCCACGCAGCCACGGCTCCTTGGACGTGAAATTGGTCCTCCCAGCCACCTCCCCTGACCTCGGGCGTGTTGTTGCTCCTCCCGGCCGCTGCCCCTGACCTCGGACGTGGGGTAAGTCCTCTTGGCTGCCGCTTTTCAGGCATGGGGCCCTCCCAGCTTTTGCCCCTGACCTCAGACGTGGGGTCAAGAAAATCAGAGATACCAAAGGAACATTTCATGCAAAGATGGGCTCGATAAAGGACAGAAATGGTATGGACCTAACGGAAGCAAAAGATATTAAGAAGAGATGGCAAGAATACACAGAAGAACTGTACAAAAAAGAGCTTCACGACCCAGATAATCACGATGGTGTGATCACTGACCTAGAGCCAGACATCCTGGAATGTGAAGTCAAGTGGGCCTTAGAAAGCATCACTACGAACAAAGCTAGTGGAGGTGATGGGATTCCAGTTGAGCTATTCCACATCCTGAAAGATGATATTGTGAAAGTGCTGCACTCAATATGTCAGCAAATTTGGAAAACTCAGCAGTGGCCACAAGATGGAAAAGCTCAGTTTTCATCCCAATCCCAAAGAAAGGCAATGCCAAAGAATGCTCAAATTACTGCACAATTGCACTCATCTCACACACTAGTAAAGTAATGCTCAAAATTCTCCAAGCCAGGCTTCAGCAATATGTGAACCATGAAATTCCTGATGTTCAAGCTGGATTTAGAAAAGGCAGAGGAACCAGAGATCAAATTGCCAACATCCAATGGATCATGGAAAAAGCAAGAGAGTTCCAGAAAAACATCTATTTCTGCTGTATTGACTATGCCAAAGCCTTTGACTGTGTGGATCACAGTAAACTGTGGAAAATTCTGAAAGAGATGGGAATACCAGACCACCTGATCTGCCTCTTGAGAATTTGTATGCAGGTCAGGAAGCATACAGAATTTGTATGCAGTCCAGTTAGGACTGGTCATGGAACAACAGACTGGTTCCAAATAGGAAAAGGAGTACGTCAAGGCTGTATATTGTCACCCTATTTATTTAACTTCTATGCAGAGTACATCATGAGAAACGCTGGACTGGAAGAAACACAAGCTGGAATCAAGATTGCCAGGAGAAATATCAATAACCTCAGATATGCAGATGACACCACCCTTATGGCAGAAAGTGAAGAGGAACTAAAAAGCCTCTTGATGAAAGTGAAAGTGCAGAGTGAAAAAGTTGGCTTAAAGCTCAACATTCAGAAAATGAAGATCATGGCATCTAGTCCCATCACTTCATGGGAAATAGATGGGGAAACAGTGGAAACAGTGTCAGACTTTATTTTTCTGGGCTCCAAAATCACTGTAGATGGTGACTGTAGCCATGAAATTAGAAGACGCTTACTCCTTGGAAGGAAAGTTATGACCAAACTAGATAGCATATTTAAAAGCAGAGACATTACTTTTCCAACAAAGGTTCATCTAGTCAAGGCTATGGTTTTTCCTGTGGTCATGTATGGATGTGAGAGTTGGACTGTGAAGAAGGCTGTGCTGAAGAATTGATGTCTTTCAACTGTGGTGTTGGAGAAGACTCTTGAGAGTCCCTTGGACTGCAAGAAGATCCAACCAGTCCATTCTGAAGGAGATCAGCCCTGGGATTTCTTTGGAAGGAATGATGCTCAAGCTGAAACTCCAGTACTTTGGCCACCTCATGGGAAGAGTTGACTCATTGGAAGAGACTCTGATGCTGGGAGGGATTGGAGGCAAGAGGAGAAGGGGATGACAGAGGATGAGATGGCTGGATGGCATCACTGACTCAATGGATGTGAGTCTGAGTGACCTCCGGGAGTTGGTGATGGACAGGGAGGCCTGGCATGCTGCGATTTATGGGGTCACAAAGAGTCGGACACGACTGAATGATTGATCTGATCTGTGCTACTGAAATTCCTTCATTACTAGATTTCATCCTTATAAAAAGTGTAATTTTTATCTTTATAACACCCATATGTTTTGTGACCTTGAAATACTTATTTAGGATCCCGAGCCTTCATTCCCTCTCCTGTAAAATGGGGAAATAATATTTACCACAAAGGGCTTTTATAAAAATCTATTAAATTGATTTATGAGAAAGAAGCTAACATAGTGCCAGAAATAGAGTAAATGTTCAAGCCAGAAGATGAGAGTGAAGGAGCAGGAGTAAGAGTAGTGCAGACATTCTCTAGGAGCTTCCTGAGAGAGGGTTCATCTATATCCACCCTGTTAGGCGCTCCGTCAAGTCCCACTCTTTGCAATCCCATGGACTGTAGCCTGCCAGACTGCTCTATCCATGGGATTGTCCAGGCAAGAATATGTGTTCCAAATGAATAAATGTTATCTGGAGAGTGTTTAAAAGTGCAGATGTGTATGGTCCATTAAGTACAACTAACTCAAATCTCAGGTGTGACTCAGGAACCTGCATTTCTCCCTTCTCTCTGGCACATGATGCTTCCATGTACACTTGAAGGACTAGTGTTTAGTGTCTATAGGCAATGCTGTAAACTTCATTAACTATTCTAAAATCCTATGAACGTGTAAGCAGAGGCTGTTAATTGCATAGACAGAAGGTCTTAAAGAAGCTGGATGTAACTAGGTGGTGAGGGACACAACTAAAGCAAAAGTTAAAATTCTTCCTTAAGTGTCCTTGGCAGGCAGTCCACAGGGTCAGGAAACATCTCGAGGGACAGGCGTTTGTGAGTGAGCAGTTTTAAGACTCACTTGGATCCCTGATCCCAAATCTACAGTTTTTTTCTCGTTGATGGGGAGGACCGTTGGTTCTGGCACAATATGGTACCCATACTAACCATCGAAAAGTGAGTGATATAAAGAGGCTGTAGCTCTCCTTCGGCTGTTTGTTTGATTCAGCATAATCCTCCTATTTGCTGTTCTGGCCCAATGTTGTGTCTCATCCATTGTGTTTGGTTTTCTTCCATGTTTTCTTGACCACGCTCCAAATTCATTCCCTCTTCTTCACAAGGAACTGAGGGGGGAAAAAAATCATCTTTGCTTTTAATACAAAGAACACATATTTTGAGATAACTTGCTTTTTTCACATGTAAACTCAATTGGCTGTCCAAACTAGTTATTCTTTTCTATTTGAGTACCAGGAAACTTAGAAAAAATGCTTGGAACACATAAACGGATGCCTGGTTCACTAGGATCTATGGCTTATTTTTGTTTCTTGTTTGTTCATTCAGTTATCCATGCTCTTTTATAAAGTTTTATATGCCTTTGAATGAAACTTTAAAGAGCTTTTCTTTTACAATAACAGTGTACAATACCCAAATGAATAAGGTGTTAAATCCTTACCTTGTATACTAATTTGTACAATTGAACCCTTATCTAATGTCCTGAGTCATATAAGCAAAGTATATAATTCCCAAATCCAAACTTAGATGGTCTTGTTTTGCTTTTAAGTTAAAAAAGTGAATTCAAAGACAGTTTAAGAAACAAATCAGAAAATTAATTGTAAATATAATGGAATGACTTATGTACCCTATGGTCAGTTGTATAGATGAACCCCCAGGAAGGACTGGACGTGCGGTTCCGTGTATATTGGAATCTCTCAGAGAAACTTAACAACACTCACGCCTGTGTCCCGTCTGTACAGACTGATATTTAATTGGTCTGAGGTGTGGTCCAGGTTTTGGAGATTTCAAAATACCCCCAGCTAATTTTAATGGGCAGTCAGATAGAAACCATTGAAATAGAGAGCCTGGAAAATCTTTAGGTTCTTTTTTTCTTATTTCATCACTGATTTCTGCTTCATTTTTTTTTTTTTTTCTCAGTTTGAACAGAAACCTTTTCAGCTCCTTGACTCATATAGTAAAAAATATGGCCACACCTTAGCTGCCAACTTCTCATGTTATGGGACCAACCCCTAAGAGATCCTTAGTCTCAATTCTACATTCCAGTGATAAAGGATTGGATTGGCCCATCAGAGATCATATCATTATCTCATAGACAACTACATGCTGGAATTGTGAACAAAGTAAGTGCTCAAACAACAACATTAGTTTCCAAGCCTCATGGACTGGAGAAAGGACCAATTTGCAAAGAAGGTGAGGTTACTATGAACTGGAGACACACACATTAAATGTGTCTGTTATTATACAGGGACCCTGCTTAGTCCCAAGAAACCACCCTGTGGCTGACTGCATTCCTGCTTCTCTAGATATGGAGTCCCATGGGCTCCATCTATCTGTTGGGACGTCTCTAGATTAGAGTCACAAATTATAAGAATGGAAATGATCGTAATAAGCATTTACTCAGCACTTACTGAGGACCAAGCAATGCACCAAACATTTTAAGTAGCTATTAGTCTAAATCCTCATAAGACTCCTGTGGAGTAGCACTATTATCTCCATTTTATGGATGAGGAGACTGAGTCCTAGAGAGGATAATACCTAGCCAAAGACCGGCAAATTAAAATGGTGGTACAAAGATTTAAAGGAGGCTAACTGAGACTACAGCTGCAGTTGGTAACTGCTTATAGTGTGGGTAGCTCCAGGGAAACCTAACCACACACCAGTGGTAACTGAGTTTCCCTAGTCATCACAGTCTGAAACACCCATGGGAACCTAGACCTGAGTTCATGGCAGTGTGTTGGATAAGACCTTGGATTTAGTCTTTAAGAGCCAATTAATTTACTCAATTTGAAGTATTATTTGAAGATAATAAGCCCCAAATATCAAGGGGTTAATATATTTGAAACCACCTTTGTCAATCCCCATCCACTAAAACTACGCTTCCTTCCCCATGCTCATTTAACAGAATGAAGGTCCAGAGACCCTGTAAAGCTAAGTGTCTCATCCACAGTGATGGGATATGTAATTGGAAGATTCTTAAATTTTAGCAAAAAGGCTTGGTAAATTACCATAAATACTACTTAGGCACTACGCTATAAAGATAGGTTTTATATTATTTGACTTCAAATGATCACAAACAAGATCCCCCCTTGTTATTTGTGGGAACAAGCCCCAAGACAGCCCTGTGTGGCTAACACACATCCCAGGAAGAGCTCACATTGAGCTCTGCTCCCATTAGCCTGCTCAACGGCAGCACTGTGTTTAGCTGCCTCTTAAAATGTTTGGTAATTAAATGCTAATTTGTTGTTGCGCTTTTTCATTTGTTTTATAGTTGTTTCTTATAAATATTTTTATTACTTTCGTTAATAATTAAAGTTCTCTAAGCAGTTTCCAAAAAGCACATCTTCATTGAAAATAGAAATAACAAGAATTGTTACTGCTGTAGAGTACAGAGATGCTCTTATTTCTCCATCTTATTGTGTTTCAAAGATGTGTTGGAAGAGGCTCTCATGTCTGCATCACATTGGCCTCCTACCTCTGCTTATTGTTCTAAAGTATTGTTATATATGAAGTCACTATGAGGTCACCCCATCAGTCCTCCTGCCTCTAATCAGGAGGAAGATATTGTGTACCTTCCAAAACAGAAGTGTTCATATCTCTCACTAGCTTTAATTATGGAGCTCTTCTTATGTCTAACTATAGTGCTTTTAAAAATATTTCCTCAGTAGTGAGTACCATGTGAATAATAGCTGTACCGGTCACTTAAATATGGAATCAAGCAACATTGGCAATTTCTCATCTTCTGCAGATTACTAAAGATATTGAGATGTTGGAAATGATGTGGTATCATCCACATTGATCGTATACTGCAAGCTGTAGCTGTTCTTTATGGAGTGTTTAAGATTGCTCAGTCGTGTCCGACTCTGCGACCCCATGGACTATAGATACCAGGCTTCTCTGTCCATGGGATTCTCCAGGCAAGAATACTGGAGTGGGTTACCATTTCCTTCTCCAGGGAAGATTTCTTTGTGGATGCCCACAATTAGCGCATTCAAATAACCTAATAATCTCTCCAAACCATTTACCTTCATTATGCATATTGAACTGTACTGAAAAGTTTGCAACATTCTTTTGCCTGCTGCTGCTGCTAAGTCACTTCAGTCGTGTCAGACTCTGTGCGACCCCATAGATGGCAGCCCACCAGGCTCCCCCATCCCTGGGATTCTCCAGACAAGAACACTGGAATGGGTTGCCATTTCCTTCTCCAACGCATGAAAGTGGAAAGTGAAAGTGAAGTCGCTAAGTCGTGTCCGACTCTTTGCGACCCCATGGACTGCAGCTTACTAGGCTCCTCCGTCTATGGGATTTTCCAGGCAAGAGTACTGACTGGAGTAGGGTGCCATTGCCTTCTGCGATTCTTTTGCCTACATATTAATAAATAAAACTTGTCAGTCAGGTCTGCATTGAGTCTTCATGCCTTAATGGTTATTGATGCTTATGATATCATCTTTTATTCTTTACTTCCTATAACAAAAAGTTTCTTATTTTCCTCCCAAATCCATCCACTCCATCTTTACAATAATCTAATTCAAGTTGGACCATAGGCCAGCCAGCAAGAGGCTCCATTTTATAGTGGCTTACAGCTGGGTGTGGCCACGAAACTAAGGTATTGGTGATGGAATGTGTAGGCAAGAGAGATGGTGGGTGGGGATGACTTCTGTCTCAGTTGATTTAAATGAAAATAGCTGAACTTGACTTCACATATCTCCTTTCCTGTCAGGTGGAAGATGAATGAACTTGTGACCCAAGTCCAAATGTATCAGATCAGATCAGATCAGTCGCTCAGTCATGTCCGACGCTTTGCTACCCCATGAACTGCAGCACGCCAGGCCTCCCTATCCATCACCAGCTCTGGGAGTTCATTCAGACTCACATTCATTGAGTCAGTGATGCCATCCAGCCATCTCATCCTCTGTCGTCCCCTTCTCCTCCTGCCCCCAATCCCTCTCAGCACCAGAGTCTTCTCCAATGAGTCAGCTCTTCGCATGAGGTGGCCAAAATATTGGAGTTTCAGCTTTAGCATCATTCCTTCCAAAGAAATCCCAGGGCTGATCTCCTTCAGAATGGACTGGTTGGATCTCCTTGCAGTCCAAGGGACTCTCAAGAGTCTTCTCCAACACCATAGTTCAAAAGCATCAATTCTTTGGCGCTCAGCCTTCTTCACAGTCCAGCTCTCACATCCATACATGACCACAGGAAAGACCATAGCCTTGACTAGGCGAACCTTTGTTGGCAAAGTGATGTCTCTGCTTTTGAATATGCTATCTAGATTGGTCATAACTTTTCTTCCAAGGAGTAAGCGTCTTTTAATTTCATGGCTGCAGTCACCATCTGCAGTGATTTTGGAGCCCAGAAAAATAAAGTCTGACACTGTTTCCACTGTTTCTCCATCTATTTCCCATGTAGTGATGGGACCAGATGCCATGATCTTCGTTTTCTGAATGTTGAGCTTTAAGCCAACCTTTTCACTCTCCACTTTCACTTTCATCAAGAGGCTTTTGAGTTCCTCTTCACTTTCTGCCATGAGGGTGGTATCATCTGCATATCTGAGGTTATTGATATTTCTCCCGGCAATCTTGATTCCAACTTGTGTTTCTTCCAGTCCAGCATTTCCAAATGTATAGGCAAGAGCAATAGTAACTCAGGTTCAAGAGATGCAAGGAACCTAGGTCTTTGTATAACTGCATAGAATAGAGTCACTTCCTAGCCTGAAATGCTTGTCTGACAATGATATGTGATAGCTTCCATGTTCTTAATGCCTGTTCAAAAATTTTTGGTTCCTTTCTTGAAGCACACATTTATCTTAAACAATGCACTCTTTCAGATCTGATAAAACAGTATTTTTACCTCTGCAAGTAATCTGATTCTTACGCTAATGATGAGAGAGAGTCATTCTTTATTATCTGTGTTACAGAGATTAGGAAAATAAGGCCCATAGACATCAACTGAGCTGCACACTCAGGTAATGCGGTAGATCTTGAAACTGCAGTACCTCTGACACAAAGGGCAAAAGGCCTTATTCATATACTGCATAATTTCTACTCTAAGAGATTGAAAGTTGTACTTATTTGTGGTTCCGAGTAGAACGTGAGACAACTATAAGACATGTAGATATAAAATCGCATGTGGATTCAAAAGTGGAAGAAACTAGTATTCGGAGACATTTGGGTAGAGCTCTACAGGGAATATGAACTTTGAATCAAGCCTCAAAAGATGGGACATAGTTGAGTAACTATAGTGTGGTGTAGGAAATATATTTTCCGCAAAGAGAAAACTACCAGCAAAGACAAAAAACAGTTCATTAATGTAGCTGTTTTGGGGAGCTAGCCACAAGTCACTGGGTATTCTTGGGCTTTGTAGACAAACATGGTTTTAAGACCTACATCCGCAGGATACTAGTCATATGACTTTCGGGAGGATATTAAACTTCTCTCAGTCTTTAGTGGAATAGACTGAATAAAATCTACCTAGAAAAAGATCTATAATAATATACATTTTGTCCACTGGGGAAAAAACCTTTTCTTAGTGTGTCGTTTGCTGATTGAAAAAAAGAAAGTGTTAGTCACTCAGTTGTGTCTGATGCTTTGCGACCCCATGGACTGTAGCCTGCCAGATTCCTCTGTTCATGGAATTCTACAGGCAAGGATACCGGAGTGGGTAGTTTTTCCCTTCTCTAGGGGATCTTCCAGATTGAGGGATTGAACACATGTCTCCTGCCTTGCAGGCAGATTCTTTACCATCTGAACCACCAGGGAAGCCCTTTTGCTGATTATTACTCAATTAACATGATTAAGTTCTTTCTGTTTCCAAACTCTGGCATGAGTACCTGCTTCCCCCATCCACTGATTCAGAATTGCCTATAAAGACAGTATGTGCTGTATCTACTTGATACAAAGCAAGGACTCTATATTTTTTTTTTCTTAAAGAATGAATTAATACAAATAAATACATCAAATGATGTCATGAACTCAGCTTCCTATATCATCATTTTCATTTTTGCATGTCCAAATGTAAATCCCAAGTTTCTTTATTCCTTTACATTTTTGCAGTGTCTCTGCTTAGGTACATTGATTATCATAGACTTTCCAGCTGGCTCAGTGGTAAAGAATCTACCTGCCATTGTAGGAGGTGAAAGAGACATGGGTTCGATCCCTGTGCTGGGAAGATGCCTTGTAGCAGGAAATAGCAACAATCCACTCCAGTATTGTTGCCTGGAGAATCCAATGGATGACAGAGGAGCCTGGCAGGCTACTGTCTACGGGGTTGCAAAGAGTCAGACATGACAGAGTGACTGAACACACACAAACAATACATATTATAATTATTATAAATAATTACTAATAATAACAGTTATAATCATCCATTCTCTGAATAAATCCAGGAAAATGTTTTCCCCATCCCCATACTTTGCATGGTTGGCAACTGCAGCCATGAAATCAGAAGACGATTGCTTCTTGGCAGAAAAGCTATGACAAACCTAGACAGTGTGTTAAAAAGTAGAGACATTACTTTGCTGACAAAGGTCCATATAGTCAAGGCTATGGTCCCCAGTGGTCACATACAGTTGTGAGTCACAGACATGTGAAGAAGGTGTGTAAAGATGGTAGAGTGCTGAAGAATTGATGCCTTCTAACTGTGGTGCTGGAGAATACTATTGAGAGTCCTTTGGACAGCAAGGAGATCAAACCAGCCAGTCTTGAGGGAAATCAACCCTGAATATTCATTGGAAGGACTGATGCTGAAGTTGAAGCTCCAGTATTTTGGTCACTTGATGAACAGTCAACTCTTTGGAAAAGAAAGTCCCTGATGCTGGGAAAGGTTGAGGGCAGAAGGAGAAGAGGGCATCAGAGGATGAGATGACTGGATGGAATTGATGCACTGGACATGAACTTGGGCAAACTTCAGGAAATGGTGAAGGACAGGCAAGCATGGCATGTTGCAGTCTGTGAGGTTGCAAAGGGTTGGACACAATTGTGTGCCTGAATAACAATACTTTGCATGGGGTCTTCCCCAGTGGCTCAGCAGTAGAAAATCCACCTGCAATGCAGGAGACTCAAGTGCAATCCCTGGGTTGGGAAGATCCCCTGGAGGAGGTCATGGGAATCCACTCCACTATTCTTGCCTAGAGAATCCCACTGGACAGAGGAACCCAGTGGGCTACAGTCCATAGGGTTGCAAAGAGTTGGACATGACTGAAGTGACTTAACACACACACACACACACACACACACACACACACACACACACACACACACACACACACATTATACTATGCATAATACTCCCAAGTGAAAAGAGATTGCCGTTTTCTCTTTGCAAGTTGGGTTTGAAGAGGACCCAGCAGTCCTCTTTACTTGCACAATATTATAGCAATCACTCTTTCCAGCTTCTGTTTTCTGTTGTGTTACCACTGGAATCCTTTGTGGAAGAGAGAGAGCCCAGGTAAAACTTTTGTTTCCTCTAATACTCTCAGCCAGGAGTGTAGTCACACAGCAGCGGGTTGGGTTTGCAGAGGGTCTGATATCAGATGGCCCAGATGCTTAAACATTCAGAGGGGATAACCTAGCCTAGTGAAATCATTTGCAGTTAACCACCTTGCATCAGCAATAATCCTTTATTATATCCTTTGTCAATACCGTTTTTAATATTAGCACAGTATCTCTAGAAAATATATATTTTCCAGTCAGCAGACTGAAAGAAGGAGAGGAAGTTTGTTTTATTTTAGTTTGCTTCCTTCCCAGATTTCTTCTCCCGTTTTGACTTTCCAACAAATCAATGAACGCAATGATGTTCAATGCAGTTTACCTGCGCCTCTTGAGCTCTTCTCGGAAAAACACATAACAGTGCTTCCTAAAATATTTGATTCCTGGATTTCCTTGAGAAAAATAAAGCAAATTTCTAAGATGCAGAGCGAACAATTTCGAGGTGTTCACGGTCTCCTTTTCTAAAAGAACTTAACCCCATCTGTTGCCTTGGTCTGACACTAGAGAGCTATGTGACCTTGGTTTACGTCCTGATTTTCCATCTTTAAACTAAACTGTGTTGACTGGGAAAAGGAAGAATTTGAACCAAAGGATGTCTAAGGCTTGTTTTAGGGCTGCTATTTTATGAAGCAAGACAAGATAAACTAAATATACGGGGGCTGAACAGGTGGTAAATAAATGGTCTGTGGGTCTCAGAAACTCAAAGAAATTAAATGACAGGTCAGGTTAGACCAGGACCTGTGTGTGTAAGCCTTCTTTTCCTCCTCAGTGATGATAATCTGGGTAATGTCTTGGGTTTGAAAGAGTAATGTTTCAGTATTTCTACAGCCTTTAGCAGGGTTTTCAAAAATCCAACAACATGTGTCTCTCACGTGCCATTCTCTGCATCATCTTTCACTGCTTCTGCCTGTTTCTTATATCCAAGCCCTCTCAGAATACCATGGCCTTGGCTCCGTGCTGTCTCACACTCGCCTTTCCTCAAGGCTCTCTCCATGCCATCCTTTTCCTGTAACATCTTACCTGTTGAGCAAAAGGTGAACATTTGATTCATGCTGTATATCTTCTGACTTTGCAGATTTCTCACTAACTGTGAGTGTGTTTTAGTTTTGTTTTGCATGGTTTGATCTGCAAAAAAGGCATGCTTTGAGTTGGAGAGCTAGTTAAACTAGTGACAATAGAAAAGTCTTACCCACATCTAGAATTTGACTGTGGGAGCTGTTTAGAGAATAGCAGGAGAGTTTAATGTGGCTAAAGGCTAGATAGGAAGGTAGATGTCAGACAGTGTTTGGTGTGGAAAGTCAGTACCGAAGAGAATATTATCATTTCTTGAATTTCTCTTATAGACAAGATAAAATAATTTTACATAAATTGTGAATTCTTTAGAGCCAATGTGCCTGTTTGTATTCTGGTCCTGCTATTTGCTTAATTCTGTGACCTTGGTCAAGTTAATTAACCTCCCTGTGCCTGAGTTGTAAATTAATGCCCTGGTGGCTCAGACAGTTAAGAATCTGCCTGCAATGTGGGAGACGTGGGTTCAATCCCTGGATTGGGAAGATCCCCTGGAGGAGGGCATGGCAGCCCACTCGAGTATTCGTGCCTGGAGAATCCCATGGACAGAGGAGCCTGTCGAGCTACAGTCAGACATGACTGAACAACACAGTCTAAGACACACACACAATAAAGCACACATCATAGGGTAGTTGTAAACAAAAAAGGAAACTGGGCTGAAGGAACCCTTTGTCCTGGACTCCATAGAAGAGTGAGCGTGAAGGAAGTGCTCAATTCATCATCATCATAATCGCCATCATCATCTGTTGTTATATTGTTGTTATGCCAGCTTTATGAAATAAGGATAGGTGCTATTGTTAGAAGACAAAGTGAGGCATACTAAAAACTGTAAGAGCTTATTTGAATGAAAAATCTACTGGACTTGGCAGCATCAAACCAGAGTGGCTAGGAGTACTCCTTGATGGGAGTTCAAGGAGAGACATTTATGGACAAAAGGTGAGAACACAGTAAAGAAGTTATTATTTTAATAAAGAGATAAATGATTGGCTACAGCTTAAAGCCTAGTGAGCTGTTTGTGATTGGTTGTGCTTAGGTTTCATTTTTTGTGACCTTGAGGCATTTAGAGGCTGAGATTTTGCTTTGATTATCAGGCCACCAGGGTACTAGGGCCTCAGTTCAGTTTGGACGCTCAGTCACGTCCCACTCTTTGTGACCCATGGACAGCAGCATGCCAGGGTTCCCTGTCCATCACCAACTCCTGGAGCTTGCTCAAACTCGTGTCCATCAAGTCAGTGATGTCATCCAACCATCTCATCCTCTGTCATCCCCTTGTCCTCCTGCCTTCAACCTTTCCCAGCATCAGGGTCTTTTCCAATGAAGTCAGTTCATGACTCTCTTCCAATGAGTCAGTTAAGTAAATACTAAGGCTTAACTTGGTTGATTAATAAAATAAATTTTTAAAACTTAACCACTAATTATATTAATTTATTTAATAACTCAAGGGACATGAGTTGGAGCAAACTCCGGGGTATAGTGAAGGACAGGGAAGCCTGGTGTGCTTCAGTCCATGGGGTTGCAGAGTCAGACACAACTGAGCAACTGAACAGACTCAGTGAATAAATGATACGCTTGAGTTTGGTAAAGATGAGCAGGTTTAGACACACAATTTTCTAGGAAAGGAAGAGTGTACATGTTGAGCTTTTGCTTCCAGTTCTTTGCCCAGCAGATCAGGAACACTTAGCATCCTAGAAAGTAAAACCTCAAGAACTTTCTCCCAGTCCAGCACTAGCCTTTCTTCCAGGAGGGAGACTATAGGACTCACTTCCCCCAGGCTTTAAGCTGAAACCAGCTTCCCAGGTCAGAAGCTGGAAACTAAACCCAGCCATTTAGCCCTGAGTTTCTTTTCCTGCTGATCAATTCTGACCTTCTGTTTTGAAGTTTAAAAGCCTCCAAAGCCTCCTTGGACATCAAATAGCTCTTACCAAATGCCATTTGGGCAATTTAAATGCAAATGAATCGGCAGCATTTGGGCTGCTTCCAGTTAACTTGCTTGCACTTTTCCAAACAAAAGAGGAAGCCGAGTCCAAGCAACCCTTTGTCCTGGACTGTGTGGTGTCAGACTGAAATTGCATTGGACATTTGTTAAAAATAGCAATACGTATTTTATTCAGGCTACTGTAGTAGGTGAAAGAGACTTCATTTCAGGACTGAGCTCAACTACGCTGAAACAAAATAAAGGTCTGCGTTTTTAGCACTGGGTGAGTTAGTGGAAAATTACTGCGACTTTGGATGGAGTAATTCAAGGTGATTAGTCCATCTGTGTGCGTGTGTGAGTGTCCTTTTTTTGAAGTTGGGGTCCTACCCTCCCACTGATAGTGAGAGATAGGGAGTTATCTTTCTTAATGAGGACTTCCCAGGTGGCTCAGTCCAGTTCAGTTCAGTCGCTCAGTCGTGTCTGACTCTGCGACCTCATGAACTGCAGCACACCAGGCCTCCCTGTCCATTGCGGACTCCCAGAGTCCACCACTGAGTCGGTGATGCCATCCAACCATCTCATCCTCTGTCATCCCCTTTTCTTCCTGCCCTCAATCTTTCCCAGCATCAGAGTCTTTTCCAATGAGACAGCTTTTCGCATCAGGTGGCCAAAGTATTGGAGTTTCAGCTTCAGCATCAGTCCTTCCAATGAACACCCAGGACTGATCTCCTTTAGGATGGACTGGTTGGATCTCCTTGCTGCCCAAGGGACTCTCAAGAGTCTTCTCCAACACCACAGTTCAAAAGCATCAATTCTTCAGTGCTCAGCTTTCTTAATTTTTTTATTTTTATTTTTAGCTTTCTTTATAGAATCTGCCTGCTAAGCAGGAGACCTGGGTTTGACTCCTGGGTCGAGAAGATCCCCTGGAGAAGGAAATGGCTACCCACTACAGTATTCTTGCCTTGAGAATCCCATGGAGAGGAGCCTGGTAGGCTATAGTCTATGGGGTCTCAAAGAGTCAAAGAGTTGGACACGACTGAGCAACTGAGCATGCACGCACGCAGGCTTCCTTAATGATGACATCTTAAAGTCATGGCTCCCAGGTCCTGAGGAAAAACTTTCCTGGGTCGTAAGATGACAAGTGGCTGGGAGAAGCATTACACTGCAAAGGAGCAGAGAAAGAATTTATAATCACAAGTGTTATGAAGTAAATGCTCTAAGAAAAGGGAAGGCAGTGGGGCAAACTCTGGAAGAAACCCGTCTAAATTTAGTCAAGTTGAGGGGGATGTTAAGGTTATCTTGATCCGTGGTCTTCAAAGTTCTTTAAAAAATAAGTTAATTCAAGGCATTGGACACTCACGCTCTGAATGTACCCTGCTTTGGTTTCAAAACCATGGAAGTGAGTATTTTCATCTGAGAAAAAAACTCACAGCTGGAAAACACAGAAGCCTGGAGGAAGGAGGGAGAAATTAGATTTCTAGTTTTGTCTTTGCTATTAATTCTGTGAGTGACCTTGACAAATGACATTCATCTTCCAGGTCTTCAGTTTCCTCATCTATAAAATGAAGTTGCTGACCTCTGTGGATCTGAGGGACATTTTGTATTATAAAAGACATTTTGTTTTCTCTGATTATATGACTCTATAAAAACTCTGGTGAGGGGAAAAACACTTACTAAAAGATTTTTCTTAAGGCAAAACTGTTTCTTTCAAAAACTCTTACATGGACCTTATGAAAGGTTATGAAGAAGAAGGACAGGCATCACCTGAATAGGAGAGGTTAAAACTGAGAGACCCAAATTCCTTTGGGCACAGACATTCCTTTAACAGAGATTTGGTTCCTCTAGGTTTCCTGAGAAAAATGTATCTGGGCCCAGAAATTTGATGATGGTGATAATGCTTTTAATTAAAGTTGAGTTGGTATACAATATAATTTACAGGTGCACAATATAGTAAGTCACAATTTTTAAAGGCTTTACTCCATTTGAATAATAGTTATTATAAAATAGTGGCTATATTACTCACGTTGTATAATATATCCTTGTAGCTTATTTTATACGTAATGGTTTGTACCTCTTGATCTCTTACCTCTAAATTGCTCCCCCTTTCCCTCTCCCTCTTGTCAACGACTAGTTTGTTCTCTGTCTGTGTGTCTAGTATGTGTCTGCTTCTTTTTGGCTATATTCACTAGATTGTTGTACTTTTAAAATTTCACATATAAGTGATGATACACAGTATCACAGTATTTGTCTTTCTCTGACTAATTTCACTTAGTATAATACCCTCCAAGTCTATCCATGTTGCTGTGAAAGGAAAAATTGCATTTGTTTTTGTGACTGAGCAGCATTCCCTTAAACATGCATATGGTATTTGTACAATATAGGATATGATACATGTATATGTCATATCTTCTTTATCCATTCACCAGTTGATGGACACTTAGATTACTTCCGTATGTTGGCAGTTGTAAATAATGCTGCTATGGAACTTGGGGTGCATGCATCTTTTTGAAATTGTATTTTTGTTTTCTTCAGATATATACTCAGGAGTGGGACTGCTGAGTCATATGGTAGTTCTACTTTTAGTTTTTTGAGAAGCTTCCATACAGTTTTCCACAGTGACTGTGCTGAAGGTGATAATGTTAACTAATATTTGCTACTTTGGGAAATGTTCCAGCCTCTAAGTGTTTTACGTACATGAAAGTTGCTCAGTCATGTCTGACTCTTTGTGACCCCGTGGACTGCACAGTCCATGGAATTCTCCAGGTCAGAATACTGGAGTGGGTAGCCTTTCCCTTCTCCAGGGGATCTTCCCAACCCAGGGATCAAACCCAGATCTCCCACATTGCCTGTGTATTCTTTACTAGCTGAGCCAAAAGGGAAACTCAAGAATACTGGAGTGGGTAGCCTATCCTTTCTCCAGGGGATCTTCTCGACCCAGGAATCAAACCAGGGTCTCCTGCGTTGCAGGTGGATTCTTTACCAACTGACCTATGAGGGAAGTCCTATACCTGTATGAACTCATTCAATTTCTAGCATAGCCCCTTGCAGTAGATAATGTTTCCCATTTTTTAGATGAAAAAACTTGCTTAAATTCTCACAACTAGAAAGTGATGGCCCTGAGATTCAACCCCAGGTAGCTTGAGTCCAGGCAAAGACTATATGTGACTCAGACCTAAAGGATAGGTCCCAGGCCAGGGATCACAGAGCCAGAAACCAGGAAGTGATTTCTGCGCAGAGGATTCAGAATGAGCCATTAATTTCAATTTTATTTGTTTAAATGTATTTATCTTTAATTGGAGGATTATTGCTTTACAATATTGTGTTGGTCTCTGCCATACATCAACATGAATCACTCATAGGCATAAATACATGTCCCCTCCCTCTTGAACCCACCTCCCACCTACCTCCCCCCTCACCCTCTTGGCTGTCACAGAGCACCAGCTTTAGATTCGTTCCCATTGGCGATCTGTTTTAGACATGGTAGTGTGCGTGTTTCAATGCTATTCTCTCAAATCATCCCATCTCTCCTTCCCCACTGTGTCCAGATCTGTTCACGTTTGTGTCTCCTTTGCTGCCCTGCATGTAGGATCATCACTATTATCTTTCTAGATTCTGTATACAATGGAATATTACTTAGCTATAAAAAGGAACACATTTGACTCAGTTGTAATGAGGTTGATGAACATAGAATCTATGTTACAGAGTGAAGTAAGTCAGAAAGAGAAAGACAAATATTGTATATTAACACATATATATGGAATCCATTCCAGATTTTTAAGGAATTTCCATACTGTGCTTTATAGTGGTTGTATCAATTTATATTCCCACCAACAGTACAAGAGGGTTCCCTTTCTCTACACCCTCTTCAGCATTTATTGTTTGTAGATGTTTTGATGATGACCATTCTGACTGGTGTGAAATGATATCTCATTGTAGTTTTGATTTGCATTTCTCTAATAATGAGCGATGTTGAGCATCTTCTCATGTGTTTATTAGCTATCTGTGTGTCTTCTTTGGAGAAATGTCTGTTTAGGTCTTTTGCCCATCTTTTGATTTCCTGATGCTGAGCTGCTGAACTGCTTATATGTTCTAGAGATTAATGCTTTGTCAGCTGTTTCTTTTGTAATCATTTTCTCCCATTTTGAGGGTTGTCTTTTAATCTTGTTTATTGTTTCCTTTGCTGTGCAAAAGCTTTTTAAGTTTAAGTCCTATTTGCTTACTTTTGCTTTTATGTGCTTTAGGAGGTGGGCCAGAGAGGATCTTGCTGAGACATATGTCAGGAGTGTACTGCCTACATTTTCCTTTAAGAGCTTTATAGCTACTGGCCTTATAAGTCTTTAATCTGTTTTGAGCTTATTTTTCTGTATGGTGTTAGGAAATGCTCTACCTTCATTCTTTTACATGTAGCTGTCCAGTTTTCCCTTATTAAAGAGGCTATCTTTTCTCCATTGTATATCCTTGCCTCCTTTGTCAAAGATAAGATACCCATAGATGTGTGGGTTTATCTGTAAGTTTTCTATCTTGTTCCATTGGTCTATATTTTGCTTTTGTGCCTGTACCATACTTTCTTGGGGACTGTAGCTTTGCAGTATAGTCTGAGGTCAGGAAAGTTGATTCTTCCAGCTCCTTTTTCTTTCTCAAGATTTCTTTGGCTCTTTAGGGTCTTCTGTGTTTCCATACAAATTGTGAAAATTTTTGTTCTAGTTCTGCTGTGCGAAATACCACTGGCAGTTTGATAGAGATGGCCTTGAATCTGTAAATTACTTTGGGTAGTATAGTCATTTTCACAGTATTGATTCTTCCAATCCAAGAGCATGGCACACCTCCCCATCTGTTTGTGTCGTCTTTGATTGCATCATCTGATAATGTCATCTTTCATCAGTGTCTTATGGGTTTCTTCATACAGGCCTTTTGTCTGCTAGGTAGGTTTATTCCTAGGTATTTTATTCTTTTTCATTCATTAATTTTAGCTGAAGTGATTTTTGATGTCCAGTTTTAAGTTCCTCTGTCTTGTTGCTTTCTTTCCCCTCCATTATTCCTAACTTTTCAGGAAAATAACATAGGGTTCCTCAAAGGCATTTGGTTATCAGTGCTGGATAACTGAAGCATTGGAGGCCAGGCTTTTGCATGGACTAAAGCTGAATCAGGACAGAAGAAGAATTAAGTTGAGTTGAGTGAAGAAGAGCAGGGGGACGGTGAGGCCATGAAGATGATGGCTGGAGTATGCAGTCAATGTGAAGAACAGAGGCCATCCAGAGCAGATAAAGTGCAGAAAAGAGTTTGAATTGGAAGGTGACAGGCAGCCCACACATTATTTTAGGCACTGACATGATGACTCAGGAAAAACTTAAAATTATGAAAAGACTCCTAGGTTTCCAGAAATCAAGTGATGTGGAGTCCAGGAAGTCTTCCCCAGGAAGAATAGGTAACTTCAGGCTGCTCTGGATTTTGGAATATTTGTGTTACAGGTAACCACTTCAACCCTGAACTGTACTGCAAAATCACCTTTCTGAATCCTCCAGGTCTTCAGAGATGAGTTCAAATCTATCATTCATCACAAAGGTTTTCTTATTCTTCCAGGGGTCATTAATCTATGCCTTCTTTGAACTCCATGAAGCACTTAGGGGCCGAACTGCCCCATCTAGCACTTGCTCTAATTTTGCATTGTAAATTAACTGCTTTATGTAAGACACTCATTTCTCCCAGCCGGAAAGAGATACCTTGTCTTGATCTCATTTTTCTTTTGCAAATTATCTGGCACTGGACTGGGCACATGTTTGGGCGCATCAAATTTACTTGCTCATGCAATTATCTATCTAGCATTTCAGCAGAATTCAAATAGCAATCTACAGAAGGTTTTCATAGACTTCTATTGTATTAGGTGGTTTCTAAAATCTTAGTGAATTGAGTGAAAGTCGTTCAGTCATGTCTGACTCTTTGCGACCCCATGGACTACACAGTCCATGGAATTCTCCAGGCCAGAATACGGGAGTGATTAGCTTTTCCCTTCCCCAGGGGATCTTCTCAGCTCAGGGATCCAACCCAGGTGCCCGCATTGCACGCAGATTCTTTACCAGCTGAGCCACAAGGGAAGCCCTCTATAATCTTAGCCTTAATCCAATAAAGAATTTGAGGTGCATTTTTGCCTACCTGTGCCAAATTCCATTCTCCCTCTCTCCTCCCAGCAAGACAGATGTATAACGTCTATGATGATTTTTCACATCAACGGCATGGGTATAGGAAACATGTCCTGATGGCAGATCTGCCAGCATTTTGAACTTGAGCACAAGAGAAACATTGAAACACAATCTTTTCTCTATGCAAAGTGTGCTTTGGTTTTGCATAATGCATCGTGCTTCAGGTGCCAAGCTCCAGACACAGGGAGAATTAATAGAATAACTCCGGTAAAGGGCTTTAGACTCCTCAGAGGAAGTTCCCCAGCCTCATTAAAGGTAATATTATTCCAGTTATAGAGTTTAGTTAAAAACAACAAAATAATATTTTCTTGTCTTTATTGCTAATTTCTCCAGGCTTGGCAAAGCAAGCTGTGCTGTGCATTCACAGGCTCCATCACCCTGTGGATTACAGAACTGCACTTCAGAATGGCCTGCACCAGGTTACCCATGAGTGTGAATCATGGGGATGTAAATCCAATAAAGAATTTGAGGTGCATTTTTGCCTACCTGTGCCAAATTCCATCCACGCATTTTCTAAATTTTTTGTGCATATGCACTTTGTCTCTCTGCACTTTATTACCTGTGAATATGTTTGTATTTCCTATTGAATTGACAATTTCTTGGGGAGGGTGTGACGAGCAGGCAAATGACCTTATTATTTTGCTCACTGATTTGTTCCTGTTGACTGGCACAGTATCTGGCACATATAGGAGTGTCATACATAATGCATGCATGCGTGCACACTTAGCCAATAACATAGACTGACAGCCTGAAAAACGGAAGGAATCCAGGGAGATCAACCAATCTCATTCTGATGGGAAGAGTCGAGTCTATGAGTTTACAGGAAGGGTTTTCAGAACATTAATTGAGCTCTTTCAGCTTCCACTCTAATCAGTTTAAATTCATCCCATTGCACACATTTCAATGAAGGGCACCAAAGACTATGTACTGATATAGATAATCCATGGTGATCTGGCTTCCGACTATTTCTTTGATCTTATCTTCTACCACTCTCCCTTCGTAGGCTTATTCTTTTCCAGCTACTATTCTTTCCTGCACATTCCAAACGCACCAAGCACTCTCCCACCTCAGGAGATGTGTACCTTCCATGCTATTCATACTCTTTCTCTTCATGAAGTTACTTGAACGGCCTTCAGAAGAGGCCTGTAAGGACCACCTTTTCCACCTAAAACAATATCCCCCTTCATTCCTTCACAAATGTATTTTATTATTCTACACAGAATGTATCACCAACACTTATCATATCTTAGTTATTCATTTTTAATGTTTTCATTCTTCCAGTCACTACTACAATGTTTGTTTCATGAAAGCAAAGATAGTTCTTGGTTTACTGTTGCTTCTCCATAACAGGACCTGCAAATATTAGCCATCTACTGCATGCTTGTTGTGTGGATAGATGGATAAATAAATACATGAATAAACTTTAACACTGGATATAACACTGGGCCACGAGTCAAAAGAACTTCTAGTTTTAGGTCCCTCTTTGGTTATTTGTAATCTAGGTCTCAGTCTTTTATTTTACTTCTCTGAGTTCAGCACTTAATATGTGCCCAACATTCTTTTTAGATATTTTCCTGAACTTTTTCATTCAGTCCTTTCAAAAGTTCTGTTATACCAATTAAGCTTTTTTTTTTTTGTAAAATAAGGAAAACAATTACCTTCATTTTAGAAAATAATAAAGGTTAATAGAAGATAAATAAAAAGTATTTTGCAAAGGGTAAATCCCTTTATGACTGATAGGTAGTCTCATCAGTAAAGCTCTTTCTTCATGTTCAGCTTCTATAGTGAAATTCTCCTGAATTAGGCTTTTTTATGCATGCCTCCGAACATACTGTGAATAGACACAAAATATATGTTTGACCTGAGTGCTGTATGCTGACCAGTGTTTAACAACTGGATCACTGTGGGGAAACGCCCTCTCGCAGCATTTACCAGTTTTCACGATGTAAATGCTTCTGCTGTGGAATTATACGCTACCAACATGGAGTTCTCCTTTGGAGAAGGAAATGGCAACCCACTTCAGTGTTCTTGCCTGGAGAATCCCAGGGACGGGGGGAGCCTGGTGGGCTGCCATCTATGGGGTCGCACAGAGTCGGACACGACTGAAGCGACTTAGCAGCAACATGGAGTCACCGCATTGGATATAGTCGTTGACAGTCATCACTCGTCAGCCAGAAGGACAATCTCAGTGCACCACTGCTACACAGTCTTGTAATGGGTGTACTTCCCTGCAGCCTCGGCTCCTCTCATTTCTCCACAGTGCAGCTGAGTGGCCTTTCTAAATTTGATTTGAAACCTTCAGGGTTTGACAGTCTTCTCAACCCCACGTTAAAGATTGAATGCCTTGATGCATCTTGCCTTATGAGACTCTACATGAGTTCATCTTTGCTTACTCCCTAGCACTGACTCTTTTTAAAAAATTACTTATTATTTTTTATTGGGGTGTAATTGCTTTACAATGTTGTGTTAGTTTCTGAGTCAGCGATATGTGTACATCTGTCCCCTCCCTCTAGAGTCTGCCACCTGCCCCTGCCCGCACATCCCACCCTCTAGGGCATCACAGGGCCCTGAGGTGAGCTCCCTGTGCTACGCAGCAGCTTCCCATAGCTACTGGTTTTACACAGAGTACTGTTCACATGTCAGTGCTACTATCCCAGTTCATCCTTCCCACTCCCCTGGCAGCCCCTCATTCTATGCACATATCCAACTCTTATCTGAAACATGCTAGTCTGTCTCCTGGCTTCCCTGCTATGGTAAAGAATCTGCCTTCGATGCAGGAGCCACAGGAGATGTGGGTTTGATCCCTGGGTTGGGAAGATCCCCTGAAGGAGGGCATGGGAATCCCACTCCAGTATTCTTGCCTGGAGAATCCCAGGGACAAAGGAGCCTGGTGGGCTACAGTCCATAGGGTTACCAAGAGTCTAACACGACTGAAGCAACTTAGCATGCATGCATGCAGGCAATCTGTTTCCACCACTCTTCTTAAAAGACCAGAAGTACAGAGACTATGTCTGTTGTGCTCACCATCATTTCCTCGGGACTGAGCACGGTGCCTGATGCTTGTTAGATGAGTCTATGAATTTAAGATGTTATATTCTGAGCACAAAATCTTCGGCCTGTTACACTCTGTGACTGTGCATTTGCCCAGTATATGCACACGTCTCCAACTTAGGGTGATTTAACTTGGCAGAGAGCATTATTGAGGTTGCTTTATGTATGGCGCATTATTATTCAATTGCATTTCCCCTGTTGGAAAGCTGGCAGGCTGCTCCTCCGTGACAGATGTGCTTGCTTTGGTTGAGTTGCCACCACAAGGCGTATTATCAGTTTTACTAATGTTTGCTCTTTTATACTCCAACAGGTAGTGTGATTCATCCAGTCGGTTCAAGTCAGAAAACTGACGCACACATAAATCTGTATTGCGTGATGCACACAAAATTTCATCCGTGGGGAAGGGAGCCACAGAAAACAGGCCCACTGCATGCCTGAGGAATACACACACATATAAACAAAGATGCAATTAGCTTCTGTGTTCTTGGGCACTCACACTTTGTTCTTGGCCGTTTGATTTTATAAGCTTCAGAGGATTACGTGGATCCTTTATTACTTGTTGCTCTATGCCAGTTTGCCAGTCTCTGCTAGGCTCAACACAGCTGAGTCAGCTGAAGATAGTGTTTTTGCATAAAGATTCTTGGATTCAGAATGTAGATACTCTTTTTCAGGACAGTGGGGTTGGAGCCTGGGAATCTGTATTTTTAAAAGGCTCTTGAAGTTCCACTGCTGATTCTGATGAGAAGCCAGGCTTCAGAACCCCTATTTTTAGATGATATATACCTAATATGGGCACAGTAAGAGTGTTTCTACTTCTGCCAACTTGATCGGATTGAAAGTGGTTTTGTGGAGCTCTGGCTTTGTGTTCAGAAAGAATCTGAGAAAGCATCATGAAAGATGCCTTGGCTGGTTGGTGATGCCTATAATGAGCTTGCACGGAAGAGTAGTGGTATGTGTGCCATGTAGCTGATGACCCCGGTGGAGTCCAGCCACCCAGATTCAGTCCCCTTTACAGCGATTTAAATTGTAACCTCTCAGTGTCTCCTGAGACATGTCCAGTGAGAAGAAAGTCACAATGTTCTAAGGGCAGCAAAGTCCGCCTTCCCGTGGCTCCTTCTCATTTGCACTAAAGCTCTGTTTCTGATTCCATTCACATCAAGTTTTATTCCTTACAAACAGGCAGAACAAGTCTGCCCCTTCTGCCCTCGATGGCCCTTCAGCTACGATATGGCTGTGATCATAACGCCTCAGTTCACGTCAGCTCTACTTCAGGATAAACAGCCCTGTTCTTTTTACGACAAGTCATTGACCCTTTCCCAGTGGTGGTCATTTCCCTCTAGACATGCTTCAGTTTGATAGCCTCCCATGATACACGCCCTGCCCAGAACCAGACTTGATTCTCCAGCTCTCGTCTAAGTATCTTTAAAAACAATAGAATTACCATCACTATCAGTTTATTAATTCTGTCAATTCATGACCTAATTACCACAGCGTTTTTAGCAGGTATATCTAACTGCTGACTCAAATTCTGCTTGCTTTTGACAAAATTTGTTTTATTTTTTTCATGTGATTTTCTGTCAGTCCTCTTTCTTACTTCTGCATCAGAGTATAAAATTAAGAGTATCAAAACATAATGCCTGCAGTTTTTTTCTCTTTAAATTTGATTTTGCTACAGTAGGCCATTCTATAGAGCCCAACAATATCCAGCATACTGATAAAGCCTTCAGGGTTTGAAGCTATGCAGATCTGACTCTGAATCTTGACTTTGCTCCTAAGTAGTTATATAACTGGGCTTCCCAGGTGACTCAGTGGTAAAGAACCTGCCTGCCGAGCAGGAGACGCAGGTTCAATCCATCCCTGGGTCAGGAAGTTCCCCTGGAGAAGGAAATGACAACCCACTCCAGTATCCTTGCCTGGAAAATCCCATGGACAAAGGAGCCTGGTGGGCTACAGGCAATGGATTGCAAAAGAGTAAGACATGACTTAGCAACTAAATAACAGCAAGTTATATGAGCAGACATGTTTCTTTGAAATCTTCCAGTTTTAGTGTTTGTTTGTTTGTTTTTTAAAATCACTAAAAAAACCAAAAACCTAAAAGCTGCTTTCTAGGGTATTGGGGTACAATATTCCCAAAGTGCTACAGCTTGGAATATTGTAAAATTCAAGAAGTTAGTTATTATTAATATTTTTTCTGCACCAAATTCATTTACTGATTCTCAGAAATTCCTATTACATGTAAAGTCAAGAAAATGTCTTCATTTACATTTTCATTAATTTAACAGTACAGCCAAAGTGTATTAATTGTCTACCTTATACCAGATACTGTGCTAGACCAGGAGGTGTATCGGTGAATGGGATACAAAAAATTCTTACAGTCCAGTGGGGAAGAATCTAATTATCATTGAGTGTGCTAAATGCCAAGATAAAGACACAGGGGTTTAGGAGACACTCATATATATCTACCTAAATTTTGATAAAGTAAAACCCTGATTGGAGTAGGGTAGACAGTTTCTCCCATCTCTGCCCCCCTATTTCTCCTAAGTCTCAGATTTGGAAGGTTGTCTCCATCCATGTTTGAAAGACTAGTGCAAAAATCTGCTATATAGGGAATACTTATGAACTGCTGGAGAAGGCAATGGCACCCCACTCCAGTACTCTTGCCTGGAAAATCCCATGGACAGAGGAGCCTGGTAGGCTGTAGTCTATGGGGTCGCTAAGAGTCGGACACAACTGAGCGACTTCACTTCACTTCACTTATGAACTGCATGGATTGCAAGCCCCTAAAGGATAGGATGTTTCCTTCTTTCTTTGTATCTCTAGTGTTAAACATGGTGACTGGCATGTAACTGGTCCTCAGTAGATACTGGTCTAATGAATGAATACATCCAACTATGTGCTTCAAGTTCATGGAAGCATGCAAATGGACGTTCACTGACCTAAAGATTATTCTCAAAGGACTGCACTAAAAAGGAAAAGGATTAACTGGCAGCATTGTTCTTGTCTGACCCATTCAGTTTTACTTCACTATCCTTTAGTCTCCTGTGAATAATCATGAAAGAGTGAACAGCTGAGATATAATAGTTTACGTTTTATTGTTTGGAACAGTTTTCACTCTGGATTTTTAAAGTGCTTTGGGAAAATGTGTGTGTGTGTATGTGTGTCTGTGTGTGTCTGTGTGTGTTTAACCAGACTTGGTCAGCTCCTTCACTGGAGCAGTGGCAACAGATCCCCTCTGCACGTCTACTAACCCATAATACCTTTTTCGTAAATGAGACCATCCAGACAGGAAGTACAGCAAAAAGGCTGTGCTGCCAACTGAACTACAGAGGGTGCAATGAAAAGTAGTTTTGTTCATTGCACTTTGAGTCTCCATCTGTCTAGGGTGCTCCCTTATATCTCCATCACTGCACTTAGTTTGCTGGCTCTAATGAAGAAGTGAGTAGATTAAGTTCCTAGGCACAGACAAATACACAGCCTCCATTGTATTTTTGTTTTTGTTTTTTCTTTCCCAGAGCTCACCACCTAGGCTGCTCCAGAGACTGAAAGAAACTGAGCCTCAGGAGCAAAAGTGAGGCCTTATACACATACCAAGGAAGCTTGTCTGTAAATAGTTACTTATTCAAAACCTGAGGGCTAATTATTAAATGGAGCCAAGAGAACAGGTGTACAGGATGTGGCCACTGCCCCTCTAATTTCTAACCTTCTGAAATGTGGCTTGACTCCTTTATATCAAAGGACGGAAGGATGTGGACTTTAGCAAGCAAAGGATCAGATCAGATCAGATCAGATCAGTCGCTCAGTCGTGTCTGACTCTTTGCGACCCCATGAATCGCAGCACGCCAGGCCTCCCTGTCCATCACCAACCCGGGAGTGCGCTGAGACATATCCATCGAGTCAGTGATGCCATTCAGCCATCTCATCCTCTGTTGTCCCCTTCTCCTCTTGACCTCAATCCCTCCCAGCATCAGAGTCTTCTCCAATGAGTCAACTCTTCCCATGAGGTGGCCAAAGTACTAGAGTTTCAGCTTTAGCATCATTCCTTCCAAAGAAATCCCAGGGCCGATCTCCTTCAGAATGGACTGGTTGGATCTCCTTGCAGTCCAAGGGACTCTCAAGAGTCTTCTCCAACACCACAGTTCAAAAGCATCAATTCTTCGGTGCTCAGCCTTCTTCACAGTCCAACTCTCACATCCATACATGACCACAGGAAAAACCATAGGCTTGACTAGGCGAACCTTTGTTGGCAAAGTGATGTCTCTGCTTTTGAATATGCTATCTAGGTTGGTCATAACTTTCCTTCCAAGGAGTAAGCGTCTTTTAATTTCATGGCTGCAGTCACCATCTGTAGTGATTTTGGGGCCCAAAAAATTAAAGTCTGACACTGTTTCCATTGTTTCCCCATCTATTTCCCATAAAGTGATGGGACTGGATGCCATGATCTTCGTTTACTGAATGTTGAGCTTTAAGCCAACCTTTTCACTCTCCACTTTCATCAAGAGGCTTTTGAGTTCCTCTTCACTTTCTGCCATAAGGGTGGTGTCATCTGCATATCTGAGGTTATTGATATTTCTCCCAGCAATCTTGATTCCAACTTGTGTTTCTTCCAGTCTAGCGTTTCTCATGATGTACTCTGCATATAAGTTAAATAAACAGGGTGACAATATATAGCCTTGATTAACTCCTTTTCCTATTTGGAACCAGTTTGTTGTTCCATGTCCAGTTCTAACTGTTGCTTCCTGATCCGCATACAGATTTCTCAAGAGGCAGATCAGGTGGTCTGGTATTCCTATCTCTTTCAGAATTTTCCACAGTTTATTGTAATCCATACAGTCAAAGGCTTTGGCATAGTCAATAAAGCAGAAAAAGATGTTTTTCTGGAACTCTCTTGCTTTTTCCATGATCCAGGGGATGTTGGCAATTTGATCTCTGGTTCCTCTGCCTTTTCGAAAACCAGCTTGAACATCAGGAAGTTTACGGTCACATATTACTGAAGCCTGGCTTGGAGAATTTTGAGCATTACTTTACTAGCGTGTGAGATGAGTGCAATTGTGCGGTAGTTTGAGCACTCTTTGGCATTGCCTTTCTTTGGGATTGGAATGAAAACGGACCTTTTCCAGTCCTGTTGCCACTGCTGAGTTTTCCAAATGTGCTGGCATATTGCGTGCAGCACTTTCACAGCATCATCTTTCAGGATTTGGATTAGCTCCACTGGAATTCTATCACCTCCACTAGCTTTGTTCATCGTGATGCTTTCTAAGGCCCACTTGACTTCACATTCCAGGATGTCTGGCTATAGGTCAGTGATCACATCATCATGATTATCTGGATCATGAAGCTCTTTTGTGTACCGTTCTTCTGTGTATTCTTGCCACCTCTTCTTAATATCTTCTGCTTCTGTTAGGTCCATACCATTTCTGTCCTTTATCGAGCCCATCTTTGCATGAGATGTTCCTTTGGTATCTCTGATTTTCTTGAAGAGATCCCTAGTCTTTCCCATTCTGTTGTTTTCCTCTATTTCTTTGCATTGATCACTGAAGAAGGCTTTCTTATCTCTTCTTGCTATTCTTTGGAACTCTGCATTTAGATGTTTATATCTTTCCTTTTCTTCTTTGCTTTTCGCTTCTCTTCTTTTCACAGCTATTTATAAGGCCTCCCCAGACAGCCATTTTGCTTTTTTGCATTTCCTTTCCATGGGGATGATCTTGATCCCTGTTTCCTGTACAATATCACGAACCTCATTCCATAGTTCATCAGGCACTCTATCTATCAGATCTGGGCCCTTAAATCTATTTCTCACTTCCACTGTATAATCATAAGGGATTTTATTTAGGTCATACCTGAATGGTCCAGTGGTTTTCCCTACTTTCTTCAATTTATGTCTGAATTTGGCAATAAGGAGTTCATGGTCTGAGCCACAGTCAGCTCCTGGTCTTGTTTTTGCTGACTGTATAGAGCTTCTCCAACTTTGGCTGCAAAGAATATAATCAATCTGATTTTGGTGTTGACCATCTGGTGATGTCCATGTATAGAGTCTTCTCTTGTGTTGTTGGAAGAGGGTATTTGTTACGACTAGTGCATTTTCTTGGCAAAACTCTATTAGTCTTTGCCCTGCTTCATTCCGTGTTCCAAGGCCAAATTTGCCTGTTACTCCAGGTGTTTCTTGACTTCCTACTTTTTCATTCCAGTCCCCTATAATGAAAAGGACATCTTTTTTGGGTGTTAGTTCTAAAAGGTCTTGTATGTCTTCATAGAGCCATTCAGCTTCAGCTTCTTCAGCGTTACTGGTTGGGGCATAGACTTGGATTACTGTGACATTGAATGGTTTTCCTTGGAAAATAACAGAGATCATTCTGTCGTTTTTGAAATTGCATCCAAGTTCTGCATTTCGGACTCTTTAGTTGACCATGATGGCCAGTCCATTTCTTCTTAGGGATTCCTGCCCACAGTAGTAGATATAATGGTCCTCTGAGTTAAATTCACCCGTTCCCGTCCATTTGAGTTCGCTGATTCCTAGAATGTCGACATTCACTCTTGCCATCTCTTGTTTGGCCATTTCCAATTTGCCTTGATTCATGGACCTGACATTCCAGGTTCCTATGCAATATTGCTCTTTACAGCATTGGACCTTGCTTCTATCACCAGACACATCCACAGCTGGGTATTCTTTTTGCTTTGGCTCCATCCCTTCATTCTTTCAGGAGTTATTTCTCCACTGATCTCCAGTAGCATATTGGGCCCCTACTGACCTGGGGATTTTCTCTTTCAGTATCCTATCATTGTGCCTTTTCATACTGTTTATGGGGTTCTCAAGGCAAGAATACTGAAGTGGTTTGCCATTCTCTTCTCCCGCGGATTACATCCTGTCAAATGTCTCCACCATGACCCGCCCATCCTGGGTTGCCCCACGGGCATGGGTTAGTTTCCTTGAGTTAGACAAGGCTGTGGTCCTAGTGTGATTAGATTGACTAGTTTCTGTGAGTATGGTTTCAGTGTGTTTTCCCTCAGATACCTTTTGTAACACCTACCATCTTACTTGAGTTTCTTTTACCTTGAGGTCAGGGACAGTGAGGAGAGGAGCTACCCCGCGTCTGAGGTCAGGGGCGGGGACAAGAGGAGTTACCCCGCGTCCAAGGTCAGGGGTGGTGGCTCGGAGGAGATACCCCACGACCCCAAGCCCGAGGCAAAGGGCGGCAGCCGGGAGGAGCAATCTCACGCCCAAGGTCAGGGGCGGTGGCTGGGAGGACCAACCCAAGTCCAAGGAGCCATGGCTTCGCAGGCGCAGGAGGGCCTAGAGGAGCTATCCCATGTTGAAGGTCAGGAAGGGCAGCGGTGAGGAGAGACCCCTCATCCAAGGTAAGGTGCGATGGCTGTGCTTTGCTGGAGCAACCATGAAGAGATACCCCATTAGCTATAATAGCAGCTAATAGGTACGTGGGGTTTCCCATTAGCTATAATAACAGCTAATAGGTACATGGGGCTTGAATAGTGTGTCAAACACCATTCAAAGCACCAAAAATAAACACATGTAATTATTACAACAGATGCTACAGAAGATGTTATTAATATTTTCTATTTTACAAGTAAGAGAAGGGTGACAAAGAAGTTAAATATCTTGCCAAAAAGCACATGGTTAATAAGACTCAGAGCTTATGAGTTCAACCCCTGTAGGATACCTTCAGAAGTTTTTTTTATTTTTTTTGATTGAAGTAACACTGGTTTATAGCACTGTATATGCTTCCTGTGTACAAAATAATATTTTGACTTCTGTATTCACTACAGCATTCTCACCACAAAGAATTTAGATTTCATCTGTCACCATACAGTTGACCCCATATACCCATTTCACACTCCCCCTACTCCCCTTCCACTCTGGTAACCACTATTCCCTTCTCTGCATCTGTGTTTGCTTTTGTTTGCTTTGATTTATCTGTCTATCTCTTTATCTATCTATCTAATAGTCCACATATGTTATTCTGTCTTGGGTCTCTACTTCAGGAGCAGGAAATTTGTCCTGAGCCAGCAGCAGTACATTAACTTTTCTTTCTATTGTACACTCTATTTACTTACCCAACCATTCATTTGACAACTACTTTCTGAAGATTTAGTATTTATTAGATCACTTTGATGCCTTTCCTCATTCTTTGACATTCATTTAAGTAAATTTGATTAAAAAAACATTTAATTTAAAATGAAAGCCATTGAGTCTCACTGTTTCAATTTTCAAAAACAGATACAAAGCAGTGAGTGAATCCACACTTCCAAGGATTTACTTACCTAAAGACATTGCTTTTGAGCAATCCCAATATATACTGTAAACCAAGTCTACACTATTAGAGTCTTCTGCTCACAGCTCCCATAGCTTTATCTACCGATGTGAGTGGCACTGGAAATCAATGAAAAGACATATAATCTTTTCAGTTTCTTGAGGGGAGCAAAAAGTTTTTTTTTTTTTTTTTTCATTTATAACAATAAATCTGTATTTGGAACATGAACACTTCATGTGATTATTCAAACAACCCTCTTTCTCAAAGGTAAATTTACAAAAGGATAGTCTATGTCCTCAGAGAAATCAATTAACCCACCTTTTTCAATATGGGTGTCCTTCTGGCTTTCGTATTGGGTACAATCTCATTTTATTATTTTATTAAACCAATAAAAGCATTCCAAGCATTTTCCTGTAAGGGAGCAATAAAAGAGACAGCATCCTGTGTTAGATAAGATCTTTCAATATATATGACCAAAATGCCATGCATTTTGCAATGGTGGAATGTCTTTGTGCATTTTACACGTGTGATGTGAATCATTTTAAAAACCATAATCACAATGCAGCAGATGCTAATAAATTTTCAATCTGTTAAGCTTTGTTTTCTGGAGAATGAATTTGATTTGTGATATGAATGTTACATGGGTGAATGTGTTTAGCCATGGAGCGTATGGGTGGTCTGATATGCTGACCTAAAGGGGATTTTTTTTATTGTTACTATCTAATAATATTTGCCATGATGTTATTAGATAACGATAATCACAAAAAATTAATCAATCTAGTCACACGGACCACAGCCTTGTCTAACTCAATGAAACTAAGCCAAGCCATGTGGGACCACCCAAGACAGGTGGTCATGGTGCAGAGGTTTGACAGAATGTGGTACACTGGAGAAGGGAATGGCAAACCACTTTAGTATTCTTGCCTTGAGAACCCCATGAACAGTATGAAAAGGCAAAATGATAGGATAATGAAAGAGGAACTCCCCAGGTCAGTCAGATCAGATCAGATCAGATCAGTTGCTCAGTCGTGTCCGACTCTTTGCGACCCCATGAACTGCAGCACGCCAGACCTCCCTATCCATCACCAGCTCTCGGAGGTCACTCAGACTCACATTCATCGAGTCAGTGATTACATCCAGCCATCTCATCCTCCGTCGTCCCCTTCTCCTCCTGCCCTCAATCCCTCCCAGCATCAGAGTCTTCTCCAATGAGTCAACTCTTCGCATGAGGTGGCCAAAATACTGGAGTTTCAGCTTTAGCATCATTCCTTCCAAAGAAACCCCAGGGCTGATCTCCTTTAGAATAGACTGGTTGGATCTCCTTGCAGTCCAAGGGACTCTCAAGAGTCTTCTCCAACACCACAGTTCAAAAGCATCAATTCTTCGGCACTCAGCCTTCTTCACAGTCCAGCTCTCACATCCATACATGACCACAGGAAAGACCATAGCCTTGACGAGGCGAACCTTTGTTGGCAAAGTGATGTCTCTGCTTTTGAATATGCTATCTAGGTTGGTCATAACTTTCCTTCCAAGGAGTAAGCGTCTTTTAATTTCATGGCTGCAGTCACCATCTGCAGTGATTTTGGAGCCCAGAAAAATAAAGTCTGACACTGTTTCCACTGTTTCCCCATCTATTTCCCATGTAGTGATGGGACCAGATGCCATGATCTTCGTTTTCTGAATGTTGAGCTTTAAGCCAACTTTTTCACTCTCCACTTTCACTTTCATCAAGAGGCTTCTTAGTTCCTCTTCACTTTCTGCCATAAGGGTGGTATCATCTGCATATCTGAGGTTATTGATATTTCTCCCAGCAATCTTGATTCCAGCTTGTGTTTCTTCCAGTCCAGCATTTCTCATGATGTACTCTGCATAGAAGTTAAATAAACATGGTGACAATATACAGCCTTGATATACTCCTTTTCCTATTTGGAACCAGTCTGTTGTTCCATGACCAGTTCTAACTGTTGCTTCCTGACCTGAATACAGATTTCTCAGGAGGCAGATCAGGTGGTCTGGTAGTCCCATCCCTCTCAGAATTTTCCACAGTTTATTGTGATCTACACAGTCAAAGGCTTTGGCATAGTCAATAAAGCAGAAATAGATGTTTTTCTGGAACTCCCTTGCTTTTTCCATGATCCAGCAGATGTTGGCAATTTGATCTCTGGTTCCTCTGCCTTTTCTAAAACCAGCTTGAACATCAGGAAGTTCAAGGTTCACATATTGCTGAAGGATGGCTTGGAGAATTTTGAGCATTACTTTACTAGCGTGCAAGATGAGTGCAATTGTGCGGTAGTTTGTACACTCTTTGGCATTGCCTTTCTTTGGGATTGGGATGAAAATTAGGTGCCAATAAATATGCTACTGGAGATCAGTGGAGAAATAACTCCAAAAAGAATGAAGGGATGGAACCAAAGCAAAAACAATACCCAGCTGTGGATGTGTCTGGTGATAGAAGCAAGGTCCGATGCTGTAAAGAGCAATATTGCATAGGAACCTGGAATGTCAGGTCCATGAATCAAGGCAAATTGGAAGTGGTCAAACAAGAGATGGCAAGAGTGAATGTTGACATTTTAGGAATCAGCGAACTAAAATGGACTGGAATTGGTGAATTTAACTCAGATGACCATTATATCTACTACTGCAGGCAGGAATCCCTCAGAAGAAATGGAGTGGCCATCATGGTCAGCAAAAGAGTCCGAAATGCAGAACTTGGATGGAATCTCAAAAATGACAGAATGATCTCTGTTCGTTTCCAAGGCAAACCATTCAATGTCACAGTAATCAAAGTCTATGCCCCAACCAGTAATGCTGAAGAAGCTGAAGTTGAATGATTCTATGAAGACCTACAAGACCTTTTAGAACTAACACCCAAAAAAGATGTCCTTTTCATTATAGGGGACTGGAATGCAAAAGTAGGAAGTCAAGAAACACCTGGAGTAACAGGCAAATTTAGCCTTGGAATACAGAATGAAGCAGGGCAAAGACTAATAGAGTTTTGCCAAGAAAATGCACTAGTCATAACAAACACCCTCTTCCAACAACACAAGAGAAGACTCTATACATGGACATCACCAGATGGTCAACACCAAAATCAGATTGATTATATTCTTTGCAGCCAAAGATGGAGAAGCTCTATACAATCAGCAAAAACAAGACCAGGAGCTGACTGTGGCTCAGACCATGAACTCCTTATTGCCAAATTCAGACTTGAATTGAAGAAAGTGGCGAAAACCACTGGACCATTCAGGTATGACCTAAATCAAATCCCTTATGATTATACAGTGGAAGTGAGAAATAGATTTAAGGGCCTAGATCTGATAGATAGAGTGCCTGATGAACTATGGACAGAGGTTCGTGACATTGTACAGGAGACAGGGATCAAGACCATCTCCATGGAAAAGAAAGGCAAAAAAGTGAAACGGCTGTCTGCAGAGGCCTTACAAATAGCTGTGAAAAGAAGAGAATCGAAAAGCAAAGGAGGAAAGGAAAGATATAAGCATCTGAATGCAGAGTTCCAAAGAATAGCAAGAAGAGATAAGAAAGCCTTCTTCAGCGATCAATGCAAAGAAATAGAGGAAAACAACAGAGGGGAAAGACTAGGGATCTCGTCAAGAAAATCAGAGATACCAAAGGAACATTTCATGCAAAGGTGGGCTCCGTAAAGGACAGAAATGGTATGGACCTAACAGAAGCAGAAGATATTAAGAAGAGGTGGCAAGAATACACAGAACTATACATAAACGATCTTCAAGACTAAGATAATCATGATGGTGTGATCACTCACCTAGAGCCAGACATCCTGGAATATGAAGTCAAGTGGGCCTTACAAAGCATTTCTCCAAAGAAGACATACAGATGGCTAACAAACACATGAAAAGATGCTCAACGTCACTCATTATCAGAGAAATGCAAATCAAAACCACTATGAGGTACTATTTCACACCAGTCAGAATGAATGTGATAAGAAGTCTACAAACAATAAATGCTGGAGAGGGTGTGGAGAAAAAGGAACCTTCTTACACTGTTGGTGGGAATGCAAACTAGTACAGCCACTATGGAGAACAGTGTGAAGATTCCTTAAAAAACTGGGAATAGAACTGCCTTATGACCCAGCAATCCCACTGCCGGGCATGCACACTGAGGAAACCAGAATTGAAAGAGACACGTGCACCCCAATGTTCATTGCAGCACTGTTTACAATAGCCAGGACATGGAAGCAACTTAGATGTCCATCAGCAGATGAATGGATAAGAAAGTGGTGGTAAATATACACAATGGAGTATTACTCAGCCATTAAAAAGAATGCATTTGAATCTGTTCTAATGAGGTGGATGAAACTGGAGCCTATTATACAGAGTGAAGTAAGCCAGAAAGAAAAACACAAATACAGTATACTAACGCATATATATGGAAATTAGAAAGATGGTAACAATAACCCTGTATGCTAAGTCACTTCAGTCGTGTCCGACTCTGTGTGACCCCAGAGACAGCAGCCCACCAGGCTTCCCTGTCCCTGGGATTCTCCAGGCAAGAACACTGGAGTGGGTTGCCATTTCCTTCTCTAATGCATGAAAGTGAAAAGAGAAAGTGAAGTCGCTCAGTCGTGTCCAACTCTTAGCGACCCCATGAACTGCAGCCTACCAGGCTCCTCCGTCCGTGGGATTTTCCAGGCAAGAGTACTGGAGTGGGGTGCCATTTCCTTCTCCGATAACCCTGTATACGAGACAGCAAAAGAGACACTGATGTATAGAACAGTCTTTTGGACTCTGTGGGAGAGGGAAATGGTGAGATGATTTGGAAGAATGCATTGAAATATGTATAATATCATATATCAAACGAATTGCAAGTCCAGGTTCGATACATGATACTGGATGCTTGGGGCTGGTGCACTGGGATGAACCCTAGGGATGGTATGGGGAGGGAGGAGGGAGGAGGGTTCATAATGGGGAACGTATGTATACCTGTGGCAGATTCATTTTGATATATGGCAAAACCAATACAATATTGTAAAGTTAAAAAAAATAAAATTAAAAAAATAAAAATATTCAATATGTACCAGGTACATCAGTAAAAAAAAATAAAAGTCATTGGCAAAAAGAAAGCATCACTATGAACAAAGCTAGTGGAGGTGATAGAATTCCAGTGGAACTATTTCAAATCCTGAAAGATGATGCTGTGAAAGTGCTGCACTCAATATACCAGCACATTTGGAAAACTCAGCAGTGGCCACAGGACTGGAAAAGGTCAGTTTTCATTTCAATGCCAAAGAATGCTCAAACTACTGCACAATTGCACTCATCTCACATGCTAGTAAAGTAATGTTCAAAATTCTCCAAGCCAGGTTTCAGCAATACATGAACTGTGAACTTCTAGACATTCACACTGTTTTAGAAAAGGCAGAGCAACCCGAGATCAAATTGCCAACATCTGCTGGATCATAGAAAAAGGAAGAGAGTTCCAGAAAAACATCTATTTCTGCTTTATTGACTATGCCAAAGCCTTTGAATGTGTGGATCACAATAAACTGTGGAAAATTCTGAAAGAAATGGGAATACCAGACCACCTGACCAGCCTCTTAAGAAACCTGTATGCAGGTCAGGAAGCAACAGTTAGAACTTAACATGGAACAACAGACTGGTTCCAAATAGGAAAAGGAGTACATCAAGGCTGTATATTGTCACCCTATTTATTTGACTTATATGCAGAGTACATCATGAGAAACGCTGGACTGGAAGAAACACAAGTTGGAATCAAGATTGCTGGGAGAAATATCAATAACCTCAGATATGCAGATGACACCACCCTTATGGCAGAAAGTGAAGAAGAAGCAAAAAGCCTCTTGATGAAATGAAAGAGGAGAGTGAAAAAGTTGGCTTAAAGCTCAACACTCAGAAAACTAAGATAATCGCATCTGGTCCCATCACTTCATAGGAAATAGATGGGGAAACAGTGGAAACAGTGTCAGACTTTATTTTTCTGGGCTCCAAAATCACTGCAGATGGTGATTGCAGCCATGAAATTGAAAGACGCTTACTCCTTGGAAGAAAAGTTATGACCAACCTAGATAGCATATTCAAAAGCAGAGACATTACTTTGCCAACAAAGGTCTGTCTAGTCAAGGCTATGGTTTTTCCAGTGGTCATGTATAGATGTGAGCATTGGACTGTGAAGAAAGCTGAGTGCCAAAGAACTGATACTTTTGAACTGTGGTGGTGTTGGAGAAGACTGTTGTGAGTCCCTTGTACTGCAAGGAGATCTAACCAGTCCATTCTAAAGGAGATCAGTCCTGGGTGTTCTTTGGAAGGACTGATTCTAAAGCTAAAACCAATACTTTGGCCACCTCAGGCGAAGATTTGATGCATTGGAGAAGACTCTGATGCTGTGAGGGATTGGGAGCAGAAGAAGAATGGGACGACAGAGGATGAGATGGCTGGATGGCATCACTGACTCAATGGACATGAATTTGAGTGAACTCCAGGCGTTTATGAAGGACAGGGAGGCCTGGTGTGCTGCAATTCATGGTGTTGCAAAGAGTCAAACATGACTGAGCAACTGAACAGAACTGAATAACATTTGCAGAGAATTCCACTTCCTAGGGTACCATGTGTCATTGTAATGGGCTCATTCACTTGTCTTAAGTCCTAGAATACTCTTTCCAGCTTTGTGATATTTATCAGAAATCTGAATTCTCTGAAGGAGAACAATCAGAGTCTTTAGTCCTGAGCTATTTACTTTCCTCTCCATTAATTCATTCCTAATTAATGGACTCTTGGTAAATCTTACATTGTACCTTCTTTTAGTAACTTCAGGTCTGTTAGCAGATCAGGTAATTCCTAGTACTCAGTTTCACTCTGATCTCTTCTTGACCTTGGTTCATATACTGGTAATGGCCCCATGATTTGGCAAATCCCAATACAATTCTCTTTATGCATAATGAATCCAGCATGGGTTTGAAAGAGTTTCCCAGGCATGAGCCCTTCAGAACTGAGGGTTACAGCGGGAGATTGGGTGACTAGACATATCTCAGAAGAGCAACCCCAACCCAGAAAGTAAAAGGAAGCTGTAGATAAATGCAGAATCCAGGATCAAGATGCTTACCATAGTACAGAGAGGGATCCAGAATCAACAAGTGAAAAAAAAAATTTTTTTTTTGAGCCAAATGGGAATAGAATGCACTCTAGCAAATATCAGGAAATTATAAAAGTTAAAAGATACAACATTAAGGTACCATCCCAAATTGTCTCAGAAACTAAAGACTTAGTGCAGCACCAGTCAGCTTGTATCTCCTCTCCTCCATGTCATAGTTTTCATGCTAAGAATATCTCACATGTACTAACTGATTTACAACAGTAAGTTTCATCTAATGGTGAATAAAGATTTTTGAAAATGGAAAGTAGGAGAGATTCTTTATCACGTAGGGTATAGTTATTGAGGACCACTAACATATTTCTTATTGGAGAAGGAAATGGCAACCTACTCCAGTGTTCTTGCCTGGAGAATCCCGGGATGGGGGAGCCTAGTGGGCTGCCGTCTATGGGGTCACACAGAGTTGGACACGACTGAAGGGACTCAGCAGCAGCAGCAGCAACATATTTCTTACCTGTATAGATTCTTAAAAAGTTAGAGAAAACACACTTGAATTTTATGTGCCTGCCTCTAAAACTTATGTAGAAGCATACATATTCTTTGTTTATATTAAATTTATTTATTTTTATTGAAGTATAGTTGATTTGCAGTGCTGTGTTAGTTTCAGATGTACTGCATAGTGATTTTGTCATATATATATATCAGATCAGATCAGTCGCTCAGCCATGTCCGACTCTTTGCCACCCCATGAACCGCAGCACGCCAGGCCTCCCTATCCATCACCAGCTCTCGGAGGTCACTCAGACTCACATTAATCGAGTCAGTGATGCCATCCAGCCATCTCATCCTCTGTCGTCCCCTTCTCCTCCTGCCCTCAATCCCTCCCAGCATCAGAGTCTTCTCCAATGAGTCAACTCTTCGCATGAGGTGGCCAAAATACTGGAGTTTCAGCTTGAGCATCATTCCTTCCAAAGAAATCCCAGGTCTGATCTCCTTCAGAATGGACTGGTTGGATCTCCTTGCAGTCCAAGGGACTCTCAAGAGTCTTCTCCAACACCACAGTTCAAAAGCGTCAATTCTTCGGCGCTCAGCCTTCTTCACAGTCCAGCTCTCACATCCATACATGACCACAGGAAAGACCATAGCCTTGACTAGGCGAACCTTTGTTGGCAAAGTGATGTCTCTGCTTTTGAATATGCTATCTAGGTTGGTCATAACCTTCCTTCCAAGGAGTAAGCGTCTTTTAATTTCATGGCTGCAGTCACCATCTGCAGTGATTTTGGAGCCCAGAAAAATAAAGTCTGACACTGTTTCCACTGTTTCTCCATCTATTTCCCATGTAGTGATGGGACCAGATGCCATGATCTTCGTTTTCTGAATGTTGAGCTTTAAGCCAACCTTTTCACTCTCCACTTTCACTTTCATCAAGAGGCTTTTGAGTTCCTCTTCACTTTCTGCCATAAGGGTGGTGTCATCTGCATATCTGAGGTTATTGATATTTCTCCCGGCAATCTTGATTCCAGCTTGTGTTTCCTCCAGTCCAGCATTTCTCATGATGTACTCTGCATATAAGTTAAATAAACATGGTGACAATATACAGCCTTGACATACTCCTTTTCCTATTTGGAACCAGTCTGTTGTTCCATGACCAGTTCTAACTGTTGCTTCCTGACCTGCATACAGATTTCTCAAGAGGCAGATCAGGTGGTCTGGGATTCCCGTCTCTCTCAGAACTTTCCAGAGTTCATTGTGATCTACACAGTCAAAGGCTTTGGCATAGTCAATAAAGCAGAAATAGATGTTTTTCTGGAACTCTCTTGCTTTTTCCATGATCCAGCGGATGTTGGCAACTTGATCTCTGGTTCCTCTGCCTTTTCTAAATCCAGCTTGAACATCAGGAAGTTCACGGTTCACATATTGCTGAAGCCTGGCTTGGAGAATTTTGAGCATTACTTTACTAGCGTGCGAGATGAGTGCAATTGTGCGGTAGTTTGAGCACTCTTTGGCATTGCCTTTCTTTGGGATCGGGATGAAAACTGACCTTTTCCAATCTTGTGGCCACTGCTGAGTTTTCCAAATTTGCTGGCATATTGAGTGCAGCACTTTCACAGCATCATCTTTCAGGATTTGGAATAGCTCCACTGGAATTCCATCACCTCCACTAGCTTTGTTCGTAGTGATGCTTTCTAAGGCCCACTTGACTTCACATTCCAGGATGTCTGACTCTAGGTCAGTGATCACACCATCATGATTATCTGGGTCATGAAGCTCTTTTTTGTACAGTTCTTCTGTGTATTCTTGCCACCTCTTCTTAATATCTTCTGCTTCCATTAGGTCCACACCATTTCTGTCCTTTATCGAGCCCATCTTTGCATGAAATGTTCCTTTGGTATCTCTGATTTTCTTGAATAGATCCTTAGTCTTTCCCATTCTGTTGTTGTCCTCTATTTCTTTGCATTGAACGCTGAAGAAGGCTTTCTTATCTCTTCTTGCTATTCTTTGGAACTCTGCATTCAGATGTTTATATCTTTCCTTTTCTCCTTTGCTTTTCGCTTCTCTTCTTTTTGCAGCTATTTGCAAGGCCTCCCCAGACAGCCATTTTGCTTTTTTGCATTTCTTTTTCGTGGGGATGGTCTCGATCCCTGTCTCCTGTACAATGTCACGAACCTCATTCCATAGTTCATCAGGCACTCTATCTATCAGACCTAGGCCCTTAAATCTATTTCTCACTTCCACTGTATAATCATAAGGGATTTGATTTAGGTCATACCTGAATGGTCTAGTGGTTTTCCCTACTTTCTTCAATTTCAGTCTGAATTTGGCAATGAGGAGTTCATGGTCTGAGCCACAGTCAGCTCCTGGTCTTGTTTTTGCTGATTGGATAGAGCTTCTCCATCTTTGGCTGCAAAGAATATAATCGATCTGATTTCGGTGTTGACCATCTGGTGATGTCCATGTATAAAGTCTTCTCTTGTGTTGTTGGAAGAGGGTATTTGCTATGACCAGTGCATTTTCTTGGCAAAACTCTGTTAGTCTGTGCCCTGCTTCATTCCGTATTCCAAGGCCAAATTTGCCTGTTACTCCAGGTGTTTCTTGACTTCCTACTTTTGCATTCCAGTCCCCTATAATGAAAAGGACATCTTTTTTGGGTGTTAGTTCTAAAAGGTCTTGTAAGTCTTCATAGAACCGTTCAACTTCAGCTTCTTCAGCGTTACTGGTTGGGGCATAGACTTGGATTACTGTGACATTGAATGGTTTGCCTTGGAAACGAACAGAGATCATTCTGTCATTTTTGAGATTGCATCCAAGTACTGCATTTCGGACTCTTGTTGACCATGATGGCCACTCCATTTCTTCTGAGGGATTCCTGCCCGCAGTAGTAGATATAATGGTCCTCTGAGTTAAATTCACCCATTCCAGTCCATTTTAGTTCGCTAATTCCTAGAATGTCAACATTCACTCTTGCCATCTCTTGTTTGACCACTTCCAATTTGCCTTGATTCGTGGACCTGACATTCCAGGTTCCTATGCAATATTGTTCTTTACAGCATCGGACTCTACTTCTATCACCAGACACATCTACAGCTGGGTATTCTTTCTGCTTTGGTTCCATCCCTTCATTCTTTCTGCAGTTATTTCTCCACTGATCTCCAGTAGCATATTGGGCCCTTACTGACCTGGGGAGTTTCTCTTTCAGTATCCTATCATTTTGCCTTTTCATACTGTTCATGGGGTTCTCAAGGCAAGAATACTGAAGTGGTTTGCCATTCCCTTCTCCAGCGGACCACACCCTGTCAGATCTCTCCACCATGACCCGCCCATCCTGGGTTGCCCCACGGGCATGGGTTAGTTTCATTGAGTTAGACAAGGCTGTGGTCCTGGTGTGATTAGATTGACTAGTTTTCTGTATGTATGGTTTCAGTGTATTTGCCCTCTGATGCCCTCTTGCAAGACCTACTGTCTTACTTGGGTTTCTCTTACGTTGGGCGTGGGGTATCTCTTCCCGGCTGCTCCAGCAAAGCACAGCCATCGCACCTTACCTTTGATGAGGGGTCTCTCCTCACCGCCGCCCTTCCTGACCTCGGTCGTGGGGTAGCTCCTCTGGGCCGTGCTTAGTGCGCCAGTCCTCACCGCCGTCCTTCCTCGGTGGATGGGTAGCTCCTCTCAGTGCGCCGGGGGGCGGGCGGCGAGGGGCTCTCAGTGTCATATATATATATATATATATATATGACATCTCTGGTGGCTCAGACTATCAAGCATCTGCCTACAATGAGGGAGACCCCGGGTTCAGTCCCTGGGTCAGAAAGATCTCCTGGAGAAGGAAATGGCAACCCACTCCAGTATTCTTGCCTGGAAAATCCCGTGGATGGAGGAGCCTGGTGGGCTACCATCCATGGGGTCACAAAGAGTCAGACCCAACGGAGTGAGTTCACTTTCACTTTATATATAAAATTCTTTTTAGATTTTTCCCCTTTTAAGTTATTACAAAATACTGAGTACAATTCTCTGATCTATATAGTAGTTGTTGGTTGCCTATTTTATATATGGGAGAGTGCTGCTGCTGCTAAGTCGCTTCAGTCGTGTCCGACTCTGTGAGACCCCACAGATGGAAGCCCACCAGGCTCCGCTGTCCCTGGGATTCTCCAGGCAAGAACACTGGAGTGGGTTGTCATAACCTCCTCCAGGGGATCTTCTCGACCCAGGGATTGAAACAGTGTCTCTTATGTCTACCTGTATTGGCAGGCAGGTTTTTTTTACCATTGGTGCCACCTGGATAGCCCGTTTTATATATAGTAGTTGTACATGTTCTGGAGAAGGAAATGGCAACCCACTCCAGTATTGTTCCCTGAAGAATACCGTGGACAGAGGAGCCTGGCAGTCTACAGTCTGCAGGGTTACAAGAGTCAGACAAGACTTAGCAACTAAACAAAAACTACTACTACTGGTAGTGTGTATGTCAGTCTCACACTCCTAGTTTATCCCTCTCCCTGATGTCCCCTTTGGGGACCATTCATTTGTTTTGTGTCTGTGGATCTATTCTGTTTCTGTTTCTGTTTTGTAAATGAGTTTATTTGCATCTCTCTCTCTCTCTCTCTCTTTTGTTTTTTTGGATTATCATATTAAGTGCAGGAAGCCAGACAGAAAAAGACAAAGACCATATCACATATATATGGAGTCTAATATATATATATTTATATATATTTAACAACTTTCAATTAATACACTTATACATGTGTGATATTATGCCCTAACTGTATCCCAGATTGCAAGGCAGATATTATGACACAGTTCATCAAGTCTGTATCACATTTCATTAGTTTTTTATGAATTAACAGTTATTTAAGAGACATTTATACCATATTCATATTTCCTTTATTATAAACAATGACACAATGAACATCTTATGAGCTATGCAAGCCTTAAGTAATGGACTCTTTTCTTTGCATATAGTACCAAAAAATATATATTTCTAGCTATTTATAGCAATACTTTTACAGTTTTTGATTTATTGTACAAAATTTTTTCCCAAAAAGATATCAGAATTTATGCCAGTGCCAGAGTTATGTATGTGCCAATTTAATTGCAACTTCTCTAGCATTAGCTAGCTATATATACATATCATTTAATTTAATTGGTGAAACAGAGCATCTCACACCTAAATTTTAAGACATAAGAACTTTATAGCATAATGTGGCGTTAGAAAGATTTCTAGACATAATTTAGCCCAATTCTCTTATTTAAAGTTCATGAAACTGTCCTGGAGAAAGCCAGTGATTTATTCAAGGTTATAGAGTGCATTATTATTGGAGCAGATAATTGAATCCAGGTTTATTGACTCCCTGATCAGTGGACCTCTACATCAGCACCAAGTCTCTTGGGCTTCTCATGGGTGTAATCACTTTGCATATCAATCCAAGAGCAATACTTATTAGTGTAATTTTTATTTAAATTTATTTATTTTCAATTGAAGGATCATTCAGATCAGATCAGATCAGATCAGTCGCTCAGTCGTGTCCGACTCTTCGTGACCCCATGAACCTCAGCACGCCAGGCCTCCCTGTCCATCACCAGCTTCCGGAGGTCACTCAGACTCGCATCCATCGAGTCAGTGAGCCATCCAGCCATCTCATCCTCTGTCGTCCCCTCTCCTCCTGCCCCCAATCCCTCCCAGCATCAGAGTCTTCTCCAATGAGTCAACTCTTCGCATGAGGTGGCCAAAATACTGGAGTTTCAGCTTTAGCATCATTCCTCCAAAGAAATACCAGGAGACCCAGAATGGACTGGTTGGATCTCGCAGTCAAGGGACCGCAAGTCTTCTCCAACACCACAGTTCAAGCATCACCGGCGCTCAGCCTCTCACAGTCCAGCTCTCACCCACATGACCACAGGAAGAGCCTTGACTAGGGACTGGCAGTTGTCTCTGCTGATGCATCTAGGTTGTCTCTCCTCGGAGTGCGCTCGCTACAGTCACCATCTGCAGTGATCGGAGCCGAACAAGTTGACACTGTTTCCCTGTCCACATTTCCCATGCAGTGATGGACCAGATGCCATATCGTTTGAGGCCACCTTTCCTCCCACTTTCACTCACAGAGAGCCCCTCACTTCTGCCATAAGGTGTATCTGCACTGAGGTGTCCATCTTGATCCACTTGTCCAGTCCAGCATTCCGATGTACTCTGCAATAAGAAACATGTGACATGCAGCCGCTCCCTTTGGAACCAGTCGTCTGACCAGTTCTATGTTCTTCCGACCAAGTGAGGAGAAGGTGTCGTATTCCCATCTCTCAGATTTCCATAGTATTGTGATCCCCAGTCAAGGTGCAAGTCAATAGCGAAACATGTTGAACTCTCTTGCTTTTCCATGATCCAGCGGATGTTGGCTTTGATCTCTGGTTCCTCTGCCTTTTCTAAAACCAGCTTGAACGTCAGGAAGTTCACGGCACATATTGCTGAAGCCTGGCTTGGAGATTGAGCATACTTACTAGCGGTGAGATGAGTGCAATTGTTCGGTAGTTTGAGCACCCTGGCATTGCCTTCTTTGGGATTGGGATGAAAACTGACCTTTCCAATCTGGCCACTGCTGAGTTTTCCAAATTGCTGGCATATTGAGTGTAGCACTTTCACAGCATCATCTCAGGATGGAATAGCTCCACTGGAATTCCATCACCTCCACTAGCTTTGTTTGTAGTGATGCTTCAAGGCCCACTTGACTTCACATTCCAAGATGTCTGGCTCTAGGTCAATGAAGGATCATTACTTTACAATATTGTGTCACTTCTGCCAAACATCAGTATGAATCAACCATAGGTATACATATGTCCCCTCCATCTTGAACCTCCCTCCCATCTCCCACCCCACCCACCCCTCTAGATTTATTATTGTTGCAAAACAGATATCTACTTGTTTATGTTTCTGCACATCAGTCAGAAACATAGTGTTAGACACTGTAGCTGGAATTAATGTCTTTAATTACTTGTTTGTTTTGGCTATTCAAGAAATTGTCCTTCCTAATAGAGACTTATTACTCATTGGCAACATTTTCTCTTTGTCTATTGTATCTATTTTGGATAGAAGGGTGTGGTAGGCAGAATTTTTTGATGGGACCCTCTTGTGCTATTATCATGATTATTTTACCTTGCTGGCAACAGGCCTTTTGCTGATATAATTAAGGTATGAATCTATTGATTTTAAAATAAGGAGATTACCTTATATGGATATGGTTTAATTATAGGATTCCTTTAAAAGCTACCTTTTTCCAGTCAGTCAAAGAGGCAGAGAGACTGAGAGTGTGAGGAGGGTTAGATGCATCATTACACGCCCTGAAAATTAAGATGAACACAGGGAATGACTAGAGGGTTGTCGCTCACAGCTGAAAGTGACCCTTACCTGGAAACCAGTTAGACAATGGTAACCTTAGTCATGCAACTTCAAGGAGCCAACAAGCTGAATGAGGTGGGAAGCAGCTTCTTCCCCCAGAGACTTCAGAGAAGAGCCCAGCCTGGCAACCACTGGATCTTGGCCTTGAGATATCCTGAGTAGACAACTCAGGGAGCCTGCTGAGACTTCTGACCCCCAGAACTGGGTGGTGTTTTGTATTTTTACACAGCAATACAACATTGATTCAGAGGTTAATTCAGGATGACTATCTTTCTCTGTAGAAGCCCAGGAGGTTAGATATATTTTCCTCTGCCCCAGTACACCCAGGAGCAGACACAGGATTGAAACTCAACTAACCAGTCATTCCTCTTATGATATTGCATTTGACTTCAGGGAGATAGCATTAAACAACAAAATTCAACTGCATAAACTTGAAGATCTAAAAGTGATTCATGAATCAGGCAGCATCCCATCTAAAAACTCAAAGGGTGCTCTGAAGAGCTGTGAAAAATAGAAGGTTTGTATCAGAAGAAGTATGGGGCAGGAGAATCACTAGCAAAATAAAAGGATTACTTTGGGGCTTCCCTGGCGATTCAGTGGTAAAGACTCCACCTGCCAATGTAAGAAGCATGAGTTTGATCCCTGATCCTGGAAGATCCCACATGCCTTGGAGCAACTAAACCCGTGAGCCACATCTGTTGAGCCTGTGCGCTAGAGCCTGGGAACCAAAAATACTGAGTCCACATACTGCAACTGCTGAAGGCCATGGGCCCTAGAGCCTGTGCTCCGCAACAAGAGAAGCTGCCACGGTGAGAAGCTCTCCCACCACAACTAGAGAGTAGCCCTTGCTTGTTGCAACTAGAGAAAAGCCCGCACAGGAATGAAGACCCAGCACAGCCCCAAATGAGTAAATGAATAAAATAAAAGCAAAGCCGTTGTTATAACGTACTTTTTTTAAGATAGAAGATAGTACACATTAATAATTCTCAAATTTGATTTTCTTTTAGACTAAATTAAGGCAGGGTACATTGATTTCCAGGGAAAAATAAAAGCTTCTGTGGGCCAGGTAACAGTTATAGTATAAAAGCACTGAGAAGGTCTGCACAAAGGAACTTTCCATAATTAAGATTCAATTTTATTTATTCTGTGAATGATTTAGAAAATGTTTCCTTACAGCACGCTTATTATCATTTCATAGAACTAGACTTCTTTTATACCCAATGTGGGAAGTGATTGTGGAACCAAGGTTTTATAGAATGTAAATAGCCATGTAGGCTATAGTAACACGAATGAGAACAATTTAGCCACAACAACAGTGGCTCAGATGGTAAAGAACATGTTTGCAATGTGGGAGACCCAAGTTTGATCCCTAGGTCAGGAAGATTCCCTGGGGAAGGGAATGGCAACCCACTTCAGTATTCTTGCCTGGAGAACTCCATGGACAGAGAAGCCTGGCAGGCTACAGTCCACGGGGTCACAAAGAGTCAGACACAACTAAGCAACTAACACACACACATACCACACACAATGAGAACCCTAGGGACTGCAAGTGGAGTGGCCCCCACACACCACAGCTAGAGAAAGCCTGCAAGAAGCAATAAAGATCCTGCACAGCCAAAAGTAAATAAATAAAAGTATTAAAAAAATAAAAAAAGATTAAACCAGGACATCTTTTGTGGGGAAGGGAACCACATGGTTTTATCACGTATATTGCTTCTGCAAGATGGTGGGGACCCATGTGAAAAATTGCTTCACTGGTGCTGACTGAAGAATTCCAGGGTCGTTGATTAAGATTATATTTCTGGGGAAGGTTGAAACTGTAATTAAGTCAGGTTTTATGTCTAGGTTTAATATCATGGGCTTCAGCACACATGAAGCTATTTGGGGCCTGTATTTTATTATTTTTTTTTTTTTTTTTCATTTTAACAGTAGGAAGAGTAGAAACCAGGAATTACACATATAAAACCCTTACAAGACTCTTCCTGATACTAAATAACTTCTGTATTCCTGCCAGTTAGCCATCTGCAACAGGCTTTGCTCCTGAATGCTAAACCTGGACCTCCAGATACCCATTAAAATGGTAAATTCCTTAATATACTTCCTAGTAATTTTCTTTTGCTTAGACTATCAAGAGTTCCTTCCTGTTGCCTGTAAGAAATAAGCCAACTGGTAGAAATGCTAAATAAAACATAAATTATTTTCTAAATCTTCAAGTCACATTCAGCAACCAAACCCATTTCTTTCTAACCTAGTTTGCTTGATGGAGTATTTCATGACCTCACACATCTCTGTCAGCCCCCTCTACTTACTTTCTACCCACTGATTTCTGGGGCCAGTATTGGATGGTCGAAAGCTTAGAGAAATGAGAGTTAGGTGTAATGGTAATATCGGAGGTTGAGGGATGGTCATTGAGTCCTTGCTTATCCTTTTGTTCATTAGATAGAGTCTGAGAAGAGACACCTTCTTATTCTACATAATTGTCTCCAACCTCAATAATAAAGGTCTACTTACAGTTGTCAATCCCAGTACCTCTATTCCTACTCATACTGTAGGCATGCAACTGAGGCGGAACCAATCATATAATTCAATTCTCTAGTCACAGGATTGGATTCGCATGGAGTCAAGGCCCAAAGTGGACCAATCAGAATCATTCCCCAGGATTTTTCCTGATGAAACATATTTATTTATTCATTTATTTCTATTTTTTTAATTGAAGTATAAGTGCTTCAAAATGTTGCGTTAGTTTCTTCCGTACAGCAACATGAATACGCTATAAGCATACATACATCCCCTCCCTCTGAGACGCCCATCGCACCCCTCAGGTCATCACAGAGATCCGGGCTGAGCCTCCTGTGCTGTAGGGAAGCCTCCTGCTCGCTCTCTGTTTACGCTGGTAGCATGTATACCTCAATGCTACTCTCTCCGGTCATCCCGCCTTCTCCTCCCGCCGTCTCTGCTCCTGCCCAATGGAGCATATTTAACCTAATTATTTCATTTTCTTTGAAGTGACTGCAAATGGCATTGTTTTACATTTTTGTTTTTATGTTTGTTGTTCATATATACCAGTGTGACTTACTGCGACTCACTTTTATGTGCTCTGTGACTGCACTGAAGTCATTATTGTTCTAGCAGTTTTCCATAGGCTCCATAGACTTTTCAACATAGATCATCATCTGCAAATAAGGACAGTTTTATTTCTTCCTTTTAACTGTGTAGGCCTTTTATTTCTTTTTTGTGCCTGATCACAATGGTTATAATTCCCAATATCATTAATAAAAAGCCTTGAGAGTTGGCATCCTCTCTTTCATTCCAGTTTTAGAGGGATAGCATTCAATTTTTTGCCATTACATATGATTACAATTACTTATTGGAAAAGGAAATGGCAACCCACTCCATTACTCCTCCCTGGAGAATCCCATGGACAGAGGAGCCTGGTAGGCTACAGTCCACGGGGTCACAAAGAGTCGGGACACGCCTGAGTGACTTCACTTACACTTCACTTATGATTACTTATAGTATTAGCTATGGGATGTTTGTAGACGTTCTTTATCAAATTGATAAAGAAATTTTATTTCTAACTTGAGAGATTATTTTTTTCTTTTAATTATGAATAGGTATTGGCATAAATGAATATTTTTTAACTTGATTCTAGGTTTCTTGCTGGAACTAGAACTTGTCCACGAGTTTCAAGGACGCTAATCTCTCCTCTCAATTCATGCCTGCCCATTTACCTGGAATAGAGGCTGGATTGTATTTCTAGTACAAAAAAAGGCTAGATTGTACTTCTAGCCTTCAAAAATCAGTTATTGGGTTGTCTTCAAAGCCCTCAGTACAAAGATGGATAAGGCATGGATCCTGTTTTTAGGGGACTGATAGTTTAATGGGGAAATGAGAATGATATTAGAAGGTATGGTGTAGATAGATGCTGTGAGAAAGAGTACAGTGGTGGGCACAGTACATCCATATAGCTCAAGAATTAGGAGAGCTTTCTCAAAGCATTGGCACTTATATAGAATTTTAAACATAGTGGATCTAGCCAGGAAAAAAAAAAAAAAAAAAAAGGAGGGGAGGAAGATGACAGGAAGCAGGGGAAGGTATTTTATACATACACACCTGGCTTTAAGCCTTGCATAACAGATTTGAAAAGGGACATGTAAATGTCTAGGTTGCAGCAAAAAAAAAAAAAAAAAAAGGTTAAACTAAAAATGAGGAAGTGCTTGATGGCAAGGGATATTCAATAATGAAATCTTGCTATTATTTGAGTTAGAATTATATAGGTCCTGGGGACTTTTAAAAAGGAAAGAGGTGTCTTTGAAATGCTTTAACTCTAAGCCTATACTAAAAGCAGAGACAGAAACATAATGATACAGTCAGTATTTTAACAGCTAAAAGCATTTTCGTGAGCATTATTAGATTGGAGACATCCAAAATTACTGAGCTCTATCCAGTCTTTACACTTCCCCTCTTCACATTCCCACCTTACTGTAATCATGAACTCATTTTCCAGAGAGACAAAAATGTCTTTAGGTAGCAGGTAAGCAACTTGAAAGATTACATTAGAATAAAGGTGAATGAAAGAAGATGCTATTTTTCACAAAATGGTGTAACTCAACCTACTAGGAACTATTTGGCCATTTAGTCCTTAGTTTATTGGAATTTATTTCCTCAACTTAAATACAGGCATATAAAAAAGGATTTTCTTTACCAGTATTAAAGAAAAATCAGTAATTACCAGCATTAAAGAAAAAAACAAAATGAAATGCACATTGCCAAACCTAATTTCAGTAATTCTACTGAAGGCAATCTTCAAAATAGTAAGTAAATATGAAGCTATACAAAGGCATTATCATTTGGCTAATATACTAATTGATTGTCCGCCTTGTAGCAGTCCCGGTGCTAAGGACTGTGGGGAGTATGGATGAAGTTGACCCTGTGGAGTTCCCACAAGGAATTTGAGATGAGAAGTTGGTATTATATATGAAACTCCCAACAGCAATATTAATGGAGGGAGGAAAAGGGAGGTAAAAAATGTTTAATCAGGAAATGAGGAGATGATGAGAGGTTATTTTATTGTAGAGCAAAGAAGCTTGGTTAAATGTATGGGTGAAGCAAAAAACCATGCTTAGAGAATTCAGTTTGGTTCGAATGTAATGTCTGAGCAAACTGGGAGACAGTGAAGGACAGGGAAGCCTGGCATGCTGCAGTCCAGGGGGTTGAAAGAGTGGGGCATGACAGTGACTGAACAGCAACAACGTTTAAGCAGCATAAATATAGAGGAAATATTTTTGGTTCTGCAATTGAAATATACATTACTGCTCTATAGAGGACTTATCAGTATCCTGCTGATCAAATTTGAAAAAACAGGTTATTCTCCTGTCCTGTGGGCTCCCAAAGATTCAAGTCTTTAATCTCTTGCCTTGGTTATTTCTTATGCAGATATCTGCTTGCCCAGTTGATGACTAGTAAAATTGCTTTTCTTTTCATCTTACAGTGCCGATACTTTGAAAAATATATGGTTTAAAAGACCAATTTTACTGTGCAATGCTAACAGCCTATGCTATCTCCAGGGTCTTTGATTCAGATGAGTCAAAGTTCCAACAATTAGAAGTGCTTTGATTAACCTTGAAGGCCATTTTTGTTCTGTCAAAGTGAAGATATTTAGTTAAGCATCTTGGGAGGATACCGTTAATCAGTCTGCTAGCCTCTTTCAACATTTTTCATAGACATGCCAACCCACACACAGTCATTTTCTTAGTGATTGACTCATTTTGTATTTTCTTAACAATTAACCCATCAGTCTAGCTTTAAGTATTAGTTCAATATCATTTTTATATTTAAATAATACATACATCTTTTTTAGACTTCTTCAGAAACAGTGGGAGGACTGAGATAAGTGAACCAATTAGATTTCCTCCCAGATACTCAAAAATTTGTGGCCAAAGGAGAGTTAAACATTCTGAAAAAAAGCTGAATAGAGACACCATGACATAGTAAAAGCCTTAAAAAAAGCAAAAGCCAGGGGTGAGCCACGGGGCCTGATACAATGTCTGTGCATCTTCCAAGGCCTAAATGACATGTCTTCTTACTCCTAAGACTCTTCACTTGATGGCTATTTCCTATTTCCATAAATATACTTCACTTAATAGTTATTTCCTTATTTCCATAAATATTCTTCCCCAAAAGCATTGTTCCATGGAGTAAAATTATACTAAAAATTTAGCTAACATAATTAGACTTTATGTCACAGGTAGGCAATGTGAACTTAGATCCTGGAGATAAGAAAAAAAAAATCATCCTACAGGTAAGGCATTGGAACAGGCTGGGATGAAGAATACTGTGTCCCAGAAAGAGGAACTAGCTTATGGGAAAGTAATTCAGGGATGTATAGCCCGTGAGAGGGAATCATTGCCTGTGACCAGTTCTCATGCTGGAAAATCATAGAGCTCCAACATCAGAGTGCACCTCATTTTTCATGCCAAAAGAGTCTGGAGAGAGTAATGTAGAAGCAGAGGAAGCCAGGGGAGAGGGAAAGAAATGGATCAAAAGTGGAGAAAAGGAAACCAAACTGTCAGAAGAGCAAGAGTGACTCTGGTTCTGAAAGAGAAGAGACAGGATCCTCAGCTCCAAACAGTTGTCCTCACTACATTATTGACTCCCTTTGAATAACTAAGCTTGAAAGTTCTCCCCCTCAATCCCATTCCTCCACCCACCTCATCATGTGCGGGCACGCGCACGCGCACACACACACACACACCCCAATTACTTGTACTTCAAATAAATGGTTGTTTCTTCTGACCACAACACCACACTACTACTTAAGTAAACCTGGACAGAACCTATGTGAGCCCATTTAGGGTTTCATATCATGCTGAGTTTAGCCTTTACCCTGTAAGCAGGCTTCCAGGCTAGTGTTCACTTTTACCCAATATTTATTATTAAAATATTAAAGCATACAGTACATATCAAAGAATTTTAAGTATTAATAAATGCCTATATACCTACTACCCAGATTGTATCACTAACATTTTACTTGCTTTAGCACATATCTATCTATCCCTTATTTGCCAACAAAGTTCGTGTAGTCAAAGCTATGGTTTTTCCAGTAATTGTGTATGGATGTGAGAGTTGGACCACTGAAGAACTGATGATTTTTGAACTGTGATCCTGGAGAAGACTCTTGAGAGTCACTTGGACTGCAAGGAGATCAAACCAGCCCATCCTAAAGGAAATCAGTGTTGAATATTCATTGGAAGGACTGATGTTGAAGCTGGAACTCTAATACTTTGGCCACCTGATCTGAAGAACTGACTCACTGGAACAGAACCGGATGCTGGGAAAGACTGAAGCTGGGAGGACAGGGGGATGACAGAGGATGAGATGGTTGGATGGCATCACCGACTCAATGGACATGAATTTGAGAAACTCTGGGACATAGGACAGGGAAGCCCCGTGTGCTGCAGTCCATGGTCACAAAGAGTCAGACGTGATGGAGCAATTGAACAAGTTCTAGCAGTTTCTTTACGAATTGACATCTTAAAAATAGAGTTTTTCAATCCATAACATACTTAGGTGTTTAAAAAATTCCCCAGCAAAGTTGTATGGATTTCAGCATATAGGTCTTACATAACTCTTAACATAAGTATTCCTAATTTTTCCATAAAAATCATCTTGTAAATATAATTGTTTTATCACAATTTCCATTTTTTCCTGCTAGCATGTAAAAATACAGTTGATTTTTGGATTACTTTTTTATCCTGAAAGCTTCATGACTGACTTATTAATTCCAATAGATATTTTTTTGATTCCTTAGGATTTTCTGTGCTAATAATCATGTCATCTACCTGTGCAAATTTGAAACAATGATGTATCTATCATTTTTTCTACCCTCAATAGAAATACATCACTGGAAAGAGAATAAAGCAGAGAGGAAATTAAGAAATGAAATCCAGAGTCATTGGAGAGATATACAAGTTCATTCTTTTTTCTCTTTAATTTTGAATTGAATAATGGTATAGAAAATCCAGAATGATGAACAAAAATTCAATGATCTCTTCCCTCTTCTTCTAAATAATCAGACGTCTTATTCACATCTTATAATTTAATAAAGGGAGAGACATTGCATGTTTCAAAGCCCCTTCTCTCTTTCATTCCTGAACTCCTGAATTCCTGAAAGCCAGTCATGTTCCTAGACTTCCCTTTCCAGAAATTCTGGCTATATAAATCTTGGGTAAATAGTTTTATTTCCCATTTAATGAAATTTCTCCCCGATATGACAGCAGGAAAAAATGAACCACATGAGAGTCAATTCCTAGGCAGGTTGATAAGAAGTCCGGGTTCTCCGGGGAGAAGAAAATGGTCTGGGGCTCTTGAAGCAGAGACAGGGGTCTGGAATTCTCAAGGGGGAGAAAAAGACAAACATCTTTTTTTTTTTTTTTTTCCTCTACATTCCTTAGTCTTAGTCACATAGCAAATTTTTCCTTTAAGGCTGGAACTGATGACTACACAGCAAACAAGTCAGTATAAACTCTGTTCTAAGGATTATGTAACAACAATGTATCCTGCATGAGGACAGTTTCTCCTTCCTGAAAACCTTCTGGCTAATCCTGTTATCTTAAAATGTAAATTATGGGAGTGGGTCTAGTAAGATCTTTACAACCTTGAAACAGTCTTTTGATTTATTGGAGTAACTAATTAAAGAAGCATCTGATTCCCTTGCTTAGACTAGCCGGAGGGGCACTCTCCATCCCCCTTCCAATGTCTGTGTTAGAAGTGTCCTCTGTCCCTTTTTCACTTTAATAAAACTCTGCTGCACAAAAGATCTTGAGTGATCAAGCCTGGTCCCTGGTCCCAAAGCTAAATCTTCTTCTTTGGAGATGACGGATCCGACATGGTTCACCGTAAGCTATCATAGAGACATGGAAAATATAACAACCACCCTCTAGGTGCCGTGGAGTTTAAAAATGGCAACATCAGAGGAGCTCAGTGAGCAGAGGCCAGTTGCCTGGTCACACAAGTCCCCAGGGGGTGCACTCTTTGTAGATCCAAACCCATTCTTGAATGTCCTTGGCTCGCCTGTCTCACATATCATTGTTAAAAGTGTTTCAGAGTTTATCAAATTCAGGAATGCTGGTTCACACTAACGAAGCTCTCAAGAGGCTGATGAATAAAGCCAGAATAACAATGTACTAATTTACAGCGAGAAATATAAATCTAACGTAGATTGAGTTTTATGTCAGCCTGGGCAGTGCATTCTTTCTCTATAGACCAGATAAGTGGGAAGATAAATTAGAAGAAAGTATGCCTGATCAGCACAGGATTGACACAAGGCAGATGAGTTTATATGATGCAAATACTTAATTGCTTCAGCTTAATAGACCCTGATGTATCCATCCCCACAATAGGCATACTCCAGCAACTAGAACCTGACAGGTGATATTTTTAGGCCAGAAAATGTTCTTTCCTGGGCAGAACAGTCTAATGACTGCTCTGTACTTGCATTGAAGAACACTTCCAACCTATTTTTACACATCTTTTCTGTCGTTAGGTTTTTACCTTCCATTAGATTACTGAGCTGATGTAGAACAATTGTGTATTTTTAAAGTTACTTGGCAATTTTTCACTTGTATCCATCATGAATTGATTTCATGGATTATATTTTAGCAAGAAATTTTATCTACCTTATTTTAAAATTCTGATTTCCTTTGGAATGTTCTGATTCGTGTCCAACTGGAAGCAAGTCACCGTCCTTAATATATTAAATCTTCAGAAAAATCCTGAGATGTAAAATTATTATCATGTTTTCTTTTTTAGAGCTGTGAAAACTAAGAATCAGAGAATTTAGGTGATCTTACCATTTTTCAGTTGGCAAATATATATTGAGCATCAACCATGTGCTAGGCATGGAGGAAAATGATATGATAATTAACAATCTATTCATAACGTCTATCTCACAGTAACATGTTGTTGTTCAGTCACTAAGTCATGTCTAACTCTGCGACCCCATAAACTGTAGCCCGCCAGTCTCCCTGTCCTTCACTGTCTCCCGGAGCTTGCTCAAACTCATGCCCCTTGAGTCGGTGATGCCATCCAACAGTCTCGTCCTCTGTTAGTATAATGAGACTTAAACAACAGCATGATGGACTTTAAACATGTGAGACATTTCCCAACTCCATTAGGCTGAGTCAGTGCCAGGGGTCTTTTTTTCCATTTGAAGCTCATTTTATTCAATAACTTAATGAATGAGTGAATGAATGAATGAACGGGCACTATTTTTTAGCGTTGCTTCTTTCTATAAATAAAGCAAAAGCAAAGTTGAATAAGTATGTTCACATTTTAGAGATTTCAGACTAGGGTCCTGATCGTTGCAACTTTTAATGAATTCCAGCAGTTTTTCCAGCATTGTGCAGAATACAGAGGAGACATGACCCAGGCTAACACACATGCCATCCAAGTGGGACGAAGGCCATCAGGATAACAGAAGGAGAGAGGGAATAACTTGCTCCAAGAGGAAACAGCTGGAGCTGGTTTCTGAATGCTAAATAGTTTTGAGTTTCTCTTTGATTCAAGAAAGCCGATTCCTCACAACTTAAACTTTGAGATACGTTCTTAACATCGACAAGACCCCCAAACTGAGCGGGGAGCATCCTGTGGAGAGGTTTCCTTGGGTGATTTTCTTAACGTCTCTCTTCTGTATCCGTTCAGCGATGTAATAGAAATGGCCTTCGTCTGAGATTTTCTTCTCAGATCCTAGCACAATGCTAGAGGGGCAAAGGTCTTACAATATATAAAGGGAAAATATAAGTAAGATGTTTCAGCTTAAAACAACATAAAATAGTCCATTTATTTTGTTCTTAACACAGGCTAGATAATGTATAAGCATGGACGTATTTTAACATGAAGTCACCATGGGTGAATGTGGTTATCATCATCCACATATTATAGGTGAAGACATAGAGGTCAAGAGAACAATAGTGATTTACCCAAATCTAGTGAGATCTGAGCAAGAATTTAAACTTAGTCATGAAAAGTTCTAAAAGCCCAAAGGTGTCACCATTCCCATACTGTCCCTTTCAGTTAAGGGCTTGTAGGCCACATCTGCCACAAAATCTTCCATTCTGGCCCTAGCCTAATTTAATTGTCCCTTTGTAAAGTATCTCCTATAATATCTCTTTTGACTCTGCTACTGCTAAGTCACTTCAGTCGTGTCCAACTCTGTGCGACCCCATAGACAGCAGCCCACCAGGCTCCCCCGTCCATGAGATTCTCCAGGCAAGAACACTGGAGTGGGTTGCCGTTTCCTTCTCCAATGCATGAAAATGAAAAGAGAAAGTGAAGTCACTCAGTCATGTCCAACTCTTTGCGACCCCATGACTACAGCCTACCAGGCTCCTCCGTCCATGGATTTTCCAGGCAAGAGCACTGGAGTGGGTTGCCATTGCCTTCTCCACTTTTGACTCTATCAGAGCATTAAACATTTAGTATTGTTTTAGGTATCAAAAAAAAAAAAAAAAGTGTTTCTCTGCTAGATTCTCCTCTTCTTAAACACAAGAATAATGTCTACATTTGTTGTTTCCACCAACACTTCATGAGACATGATTTAAAACAATCTTTAGCAAGCATTCATTGAATTGAAGGTCATTTGAGTGCCCGAACAGGACTGAGTCCTATACAGGCTAATGTGAAAACATCACAGGCTGTCTGTTTAATGAATTGTGCTAAGACCATGAACCAATCAGAGATGTCCTAATTTACAAGCAGGAAAACCTGTCCAATCTCTATTATGAGTAAAGAACAGGAGCAATTTACTGTGCACCTATTATGCTCCCATTATTTTGTTATACATTATGGGAGGATATAGTTCTTCTTCTGAAACAGTCTTATGGAAAAGAGCAGAAAACCACACCACTTGATGAATAGAAATGTTTATCTTCATATCTTCAGGGCCTATCAAATTGTCTGTTGCAGACAAATCCTTATTATGTGTTTGCTGAATCAAATTAAAAAACAGAGTGACCTCAGAAAGATGGCCAAATAAGATGTCCTTCACTCATATTCCCCCATCAAAAACAGTAATTTTGCATCCATCAACAGACAGAAGTGCCTTTGTGGGAGCTTTGGGATTCAGGTATAAAGCTGTGAAACTTCAGTGCAATCCAAGACCAAGGTAAGCAATTTTGAGAAGGCAGACTGGCACCCAGGAAGCTGACTCACTGACCCAGGTCCCAACTTCAGGCATGGAAACAACTCCATACCCTTGAAGACTCAACTACAACCCCATTTGGCTTTGGCCATCTGTCCAGCGCCATATGTCAAGGGACCCAGGAGAAATCATCCCTATCCACTTACTAGCTAACAGGTATACAGACTGTGGTCCTGGCTGTGGACCCTGATGTGGCCTTTGAACTGCCCCACCCTCTCTCTGCCACAGTCCAAAAGCCCCTGGAGATAAGCCCACCAAACTCTGTCAGACTGTAGATTCTGAAAGGTCCCTGTAACTGGGTTCCACTCCTATCAAAGCCGCAGTGCAGCAGCAGACCTGCCAGTCCAGGAGCAAGCAGGAGGCCTTCCAGCCTGCACCCCAGAAGAGCCCGAACAATCCCTATACTTGGCGCCAGTCTCCCAGCCACAGTCCACAAATCAGTACTGTGACCCAGGTAACCAGATGGAGACAGTCCGTCTACACCTTTGGAGATCTTGAAAGGCCTTATACTGAGCTCCAGCACTTCCCAGACAGTCTGTGAGCAGTCCTGCCTGTACCAGGACCAGGCAGGGGACACACACATAGTGTCTCAGAAGATTCTGTAAGTGCTCTATCATCAGCTGCATCCTTAGAGCCATGGACAAGGACCAGATCAGTCTGTCCACGGACCTGATAACAACACACCCATCTATGCTTCCAGAGCTAGGGTTGCAGACTTCAATCTTAGAACTCAGCTGTGGACCCTGAAGCAGACACTGGTCCCAGTGCTACCCTATGGGGCAAGGCACCAGGAGGCAGTGCCCTTCACCCAGAGACAGACAGAATCCACTCCACTTGAGCCTCTGGTCACAAGTTTGACATCTGCAGACTCCACTGCAGAACTAGTGACAGGACAACTGCAGGTCTGGGTGTAATCCCATGACTGGGGAGTAGACAGGAGAATGTCTACCTGCTCAAACTAGTCTTTAAAGACTAGAAGATATGTTTGAATATAGATGCAAAAAAGTCCTGGGGCTGAAGAATACAGGGATAGAACTGAAAAAAAAAAAAAAAAAATATATATATATATATATATCAAAACATGATGTACAACTTAAAAAGCTTAACTTTACATAATATGCCAATCATATCTCAATAAAATTGGATAAAGACAAGGTATAGGTCTTGAACTGTACACCATCAAAGCTTGATTCCAGGTCTTTTAAAAAATTTATGTAAGCTAGATTTTCTTAGGTTGCAACAGACAGAAAATTCAGCTCAATCTTCTGCTGGAAGCAGTCCTTATTGTCTCCCAGATCCCATCTCAATTAATCTACTTTACATCTCTTAAATCCAGAGAGTCTTCATTTGACTTGGAAGGTCCTGGTTTCTTGGAACCAGTTTTCGTTTCAGAGGACCAGTGCCTTCAAAAGAATTAACATGTAAGAACCAGGACTGTATGAGAAAGTCAACTGACATAAAACTGTCACTCCACAAAATGGGCTGATTAAAAGGAAGGTCATTAATTCAGATTTTGTTAGAATTCAGTCTAAGCTAGAATGAAATTTACATTCCCCTGCCTATGAAGATATGATTTTGTAAGAGGAATAATGTAGTTATATTAGAGAAATATATACTTAAAAAATTGACAAGATGTTTTCAATTTTACTTTACCCCTGATTATCATGATGCTACTAGCAATTCATTCATGTATTTTGAATAAGATTCCCTAAAAACCTCTAATAGCCAGAACCTTATTTATCTAGCTATTTATTTATACAGTTTCTGATTCTAAAAAGAACTTGAAGTGGCCAATATAACTTTTTAGCTCAATTCAATGGAGCACCATACGTTTGTAGAGTTCATTACAAATATCATCTGCTTGTGTACCTCAGTTAACTCACAAAGCAGTTACCTGGAGTAGGTAAGAGAGTTTATGGAGCCCTTTTCATCAGTGAAAAAACTGAGGCTTATATACTCTTGATGATTGTCTAAACCAGTCTTATAAGTGGTCAATGGGGGTGCAGGACAAGGGCCTGGGGAGGATCACAGTCTGTAATCATCTCCATTGCACTGCCTGCCACCGTAATTACGATGCATGCTAAGTAGCTTCGGTCGTGTCTGACCCTTGCAACCCTATGGACCATAGCCCACCAGGCTCCCCTGTCCATGGGATTCTCCAGGCAATAATACTGGAGTGGGTTGCCATGCCCTCGTCCAGGGGATCCTCCCAACTCAAGGATCAAACCCACGTCTTTTATGTCTCTTGCATTGGCAGGCAGATTCTTTACCACTAGTGCCACCTGGGAAGTTCATAATCACTATACATAGTTGAAAATAAGTACATCTCTGTTTCCAGAACAAAACTGTACCTCTAAATCAGATGCTTCACCAAGCAGAATAGCTTCTTCAAAAGTTAAGACCCCAGCCTTGTGTGTTGAATGTCACCGAATCACAGAGATGGGGCAGGGAACTCCAGCTCAGAATGGTGAAGTATGAGCATCAAGTGAAAGGTCAGACCCAAGTGTGGGTATGTTATAATCCTCTCCTCCCCACAAGCCCTGTCACTGCTGTTGTCCAAACTCTCTTTATCTCTGCAAGAGGCTATTGCCAACTGCCCTGGATCCAGTGCCTGTCACTCAAAGTTAACCCTTCCTATTTTCAATGGAGTGTTTGGGTTTTATTTTCCATAAAGATTTAATCAAACCATCTATTGTTTTAACAGCTCTACTATCTCTTGTATGATGTTTCTAGAACATAATACAAAATTCCTTAACCAGAATGTAAAATCCTTAAGATCTGGTCCCAAATTAACTCACTTTTCCATGTTGCCCTGCTCTCCAGATTCCAAGTGTTTCTTCAGTTATTCCACACCCCTTCTTCATTGGCTATCTCTTCATATTTTATTCCTTCTGTACCTTGAATATGCTTTCCATCTATACCACTCTTAACATTTCTTTGCGGCCTTCAGTATGCAGTGTAAATGGCATGCCCTTCTAGAAAACATCATTGACTCTCCAGGAAACATCATAAGTTACTCGTTGTGTTCATAGAACAAAAATACTCTCCCACTGATGAAGGATCATTCACCATGTTTACTTCAATCTGTTTATTTGTGTCTCTTCCCAAGCAATTTTGCATGACGAAGACTGAAAACAGTCAGGCATGTCTTCAAAATGTGTGTGTAACAGTTTTCCATTCCTTGCATAAATGGACAAACAAAAGAATGTTACATCCAAAAACTGGACAATGATTTAATAAAATCATTCTTTTTAAATCCACCCTTGAGATTCTTATCTAGTCTCCTACATTTTAAATCCATTAAATGTGGATGACTCCTAAATATATACCTCCTGCTTGAATCTCTCCTCTTGATCCAACTCTTTATTTGTGATCTCTACCTAAGATGTCCTACTTATATATCAAATTTAACATGGTCAAAAGTGAAATTCCTAGTATTCCTCCAGCATGAGTGGGTATGGCTCAGGCAGTGGACATCTCTCATTCTCTTACTCACCATGTTCAAGCCATTGGCAAATCCTGTCACTGATACCTTCAAAATACTAGTTTATTTCTTACCACCTCCATGGCTATCACGCTCATCCAAGACATTTTTCACATAGATCATTGCAATAGCCTCTTAAAATGTTTTCCCAGATTCTCCTCCTGTGCTTTTGGTCTACTCTCGACATATGATACATCATTTTAGAATAAAATCCAAATCTTTCACTTCTTTGCTCCAAACCTTCTGAAAACTTCCCATCTCATTTACAGTAAAATCCAAAGTCCTTCTGATGGCCTATCACGCCCATGCAATCGGACCATTAATTCCATCTGATATATTCCCAGAGGTCGCTCTCTGTTTAACTGACTCAAGCCTTGTTGGGTTCCTTTTTGTTACTGAAACATTCCAAGCCTGTTCTTACACACTTTGTGTTTGAAATTCCTTCTGCCTACTGTTCTTCCTCTAGATATCTACATGGCTCACTCTCTCACTTACTCTATATCTCAAGGCTCTACTTAAATATACCCTCCGAGTTGTGGCCATGTTACACTCTTGACCGCTGCATCTGCATGCACAGTCTCAGCTTGGTGTTTCCTATCCTGTTACCTGCTTCCGTTTTCATCTCACCGTCTATTATAAACTGAATATTTTATCTTATTCATTGCCTTTGTCTCTGCTAGAAACTATGTTTCCCAAAGTCGGGGGTTTTATCTGGTTTCTCTCTATATTTCTGGTACTTAGAACACTGCTGGGAATGATACAGTTGTCAGAAGAAGAAAAGGAGGAAGAAATGGAGAGAGGCAAAATTATCTATTAATTTACTGTTATGAGGTCATTCATAAGAATGAGGCTGATCTATATTTATGATATGGAAATATTTCCAAAATATATTATTAAAAGAAGTCAGATTTCAGAAAGGCATGCATAATATCAGTCCTGCTTTTAAAAATAATTTTACATCAGGTTGTGTATATATATTATAAAATGAGGGCAGAGAAGGTATATGCCAGGTAACAGTGGGTGTCTCTGAAAGTGGTATGAAATGGCACTTAGCATCTTTGTTTTGCATTTCTGCATAATTTGCATTTAAAATATGTATATATTAAAATTTTAACAGTGAAAATTTGATATTCAGTGATGGTGTAGATCCATATTTTTTGCACACTGAAAGCTGTTTATAATATATTTGTCATGTCAAGAGCAGTTTAGAGAATAGTAATAACATAAGCGTTAATGTTCAATTTGGAAAACCAAACACTCTGCAAATTAAATGTATTTTTTTTCATTTTTGTTGCCAAAACACATTTGGCCACAAAACCTAACCTGAACTGACATGAGCTTATTTATAGATCTTAGCACCGCATAATGTGAATATTCATAATTTTCACTAATTCTGCCTCAGAACCTGCAGTAATATGTCATATAATGAATACATGCTAAATCAACTTTCTAAAGTCTAAACAAATTCTGAAATACATCCAACTGCAAAGTTTTTTTGTTGTTTTTTTAAGGAAGGCGTTTTGCATGTGTTAATATTTTACTGCCCTTACAAAAAAACTATTATCTTTCCTTTGTATGATTTTGACTATTTTTTTATTCCTCTTTTGCTCAGTTAAATTATCATTGCTTTCTACAATAAGCTTTTGTGTAATAAGTCTACAATAGATGTTGTGGTAATAAATAAAATGACATGTAAACTAAATTAAATTAGAACTTTAGTTAGAATTGCAAGCATTAAAAAAAAAAAAAAAAAGAAGCTTTAAAATTGAGAAAACTATTGCCCTATCCCAGGCATGGCTTTGTTCTATCCAACCCTAAAATTTAGTTGACTCTTAGTCTATAGGTAAAAGAAAATTAACCTATTAGATTAAAAGACAAGAATGGGTAAATTTTGATGAAATAGGGACACAAGGGCAGACAGATATAGAATATCCTGGGACAGATTCTGCCCCAGGGACAACGTCAATATTGCAGTGGGAACAAATACACCATCATGGCTGAATTTATTGAACTTCAGCATAGGGCAGTCGTATTTCCCCCATCCCAACATTTCAGGCTGGCTTCCATTAAAGACAGAAGGGAATGCTGGCGATATTAATAGAAGAAGCATGTTCTTTTCCTGTTCAGCTATTTAAAGAAATGTTCAGCTGCAAGGTGTGCTGATTTATGCAGCTTATCTTCTGCAACCCAGATAGAGCTCACCGCTCTTCCCTCCCATTACAACCCCTACTTAATGGATCTGACTTACATTTTGTGATATGAAATTTACAAGAAAAAGGGTGTATGTTAGAGAAGGTGAGGGGGAAGATACTGTTATTGTTTCCAGGTGCTTCTGATTATACTTGTGTGGGCTATGAACAGCCTTAATTGTGTTCTTGGTTATAAAAGCATCATAAACAAATTTAGGAGATAATCAGGCAGTCTTAAAGGAGAACTAGGAAATTATTGTCACCCACTAGGTGACCTTAAGGTACAATACAAATTATTGTTTATGGGGATAAGAGACACAACCAGCTATTCTTGAGTGGCTTAGAGTGGCTTAGAGATGTGGCCAGCTGAAATGACACAGAATTAAACTTCAGAATAAAGTGCAGCATGTGGTCTGGACCTTGGATTTTTAGAGAATGATCTCACAACCATTGCTTGACATCCTCTCCAGCATTCACGTCCTAGTTCAGAAACTGCTTCCTCTTTAACTGCTACTGCTGCTAAGTCGCTTCAGTCGTGTCCGACTCTGTGCGACCCCATAGACGGAAGCCCACCAGGCTCCCCCATCCCTGGGATTCTCCAGGCAAGAACACTGAAGTGGGTTGCCATTTCCTCCTCCAATGCATGAAAGTGAAAAGTGAAAGTGAAGTCGCTCAGTCGTGTCCGACTCTTAGCGACCCCATGGACTGGATACTACCAGGCTCCTCCGTCCATGGGATTTTCCAGGCAAAAGTACTGGGGTGGGGTGCCATTGCCTTCCCTGGCTTCCTCTTTAAAGCCTTCCCAAATTTCCACCAGTTGGAATTCATTTTCCCTTTCTTTCAATAACTGCTGTTGCTGTTGCCTGCATCTACTAGACTGTTTATTATAATTTTCCCACTTTTGACTGTTTGTGTTTTTGTGGAGTATCTTAAATGACAGTCATCTGTGCATTTGTTTGAGACATTTTGCCAAATCTGTGTTGTCCATATCTTCTTTATTTAAAATTCTCTTTATAATTCCTGGGCTTCCCTGGTGGTTCAGCTGGTAAAGAATCTGCCTGCAGTGCAGGAGACCTGGGTTTGACCCCTGGGTTGGGAAGATCCCCAGGAGAAGGGAGCACCTATCCACTCCAGTAGTCTAGCCTGGAGAATTCCATGGACTGTATAGTCCATGGGTTCATAAAGAGTAGGATACAGCTGATTGACTTTCACTCTCTTTATATTTACCAGCTTTCATTTATTTCATTTTTTTCTTAGCAGCTTTTAAAAACATTTCTTCTGTAACCTCATCCTAGGCAATAATTTCTATGAAATTAAAATGTATTGTAATTATATGCATGCACATATATTTATATACTTGAAAATGTCAAAATAAATACAAAATGTTTTCATGTATAGCCTCTAATCACTTGGAATGTCATCAGTAATTCACATACTATACATTAAATTCATACCAATATTTGCAAAACCACTGCCCTCTTTTACACCATTAGGTCCTCGGATAGAGAAACCATTTTTTACACAATGCAATGTGTTCAATAACTTTTGACACCTTCACAAGACAGTATGTTAGGGCAGTATAATCTCACTAATCAAGATAAAAATATTTTAGTACTATAATATTCTGATATAGCTCTAAAATATAAAAATATTTAAAATCAAAACAAATGTCAAAGACTCCATACAAAACAAAATGTCAACACTTTTTTTTTTTCTTTTTATCCTTTCTGTTATCAAGGTATAGTTTATTTACAATATTATACTAGTCTCAGGCATACAACATACTTATTCAAAAGTTTTGTAGGTTGTATTCCATTTACAGTAACTATGAAATATTGACTACATTCCCTGTGTTGTGCAGCATGTCCTTGTGCGGGCTAAGTCACTTCAGTTATGCCCAGCTCTTAGACCATAACCCAGGGCTTCAACCAGAGACCACCAGGCTCCTCTGTCCACGGCATTCTCCAGGCAAGAATGCCAGAGTGGGTTGCCATTTCCTTCTCTAGGGATCTTCCTGGCCCAGGGATTGAACCCATGTCTCTTACATCTCCTGCATTGGCAGGTAGATTTAGTACCACTGTGCTGCCTGGGACTACCTTTGTGGTTTATCTATTTATGCACTGTAGTTTATAAAAAGTGGTTACCAGCAGGGAGAGGGAAGGCTGGGATAAGATAAGGACAGAGGGTTAAGAGGAATAAAATACTATGCTCTTTTTATTTTTGAGTCTTTCTGTTTTTTGTCATATTAACTTTTTGTTTTATTTTTCAGTCCATAAAACATTAACATTTTAAGTAAAGACAGCATTGCTGCTGCTGCTAAGTCGCTTCAGTCGTGTCCGACTCTGTGGGACCCCATGGACTGCAGCCCACCAGGCTTCTCCATCCCTGGGATTCTCCAGGCAAGAACACTGGAGTGGGGTGTCATTTCCTTGTCCAATGCATGAAAGTGGAAAGTGAAAGTGAAGTCACTTAGTCATGTCCAATTCTTAGCGACCCCATGGACTGCAGCCCACCAGGCTCCTCTGTCCATGGGATTTTCCAGGCAAGAGTCCTGGAGTGGGGTGCCATTGCCTTCCAAAGACAGAATTAGGTTATTTATAAACAGAAATGATGTTTCCTGCCTTAGAGATTTGTTTAGCTAACATATTAAGTGTCTGGTCTGTTTTCCTGTGAAAGCCCATGCTTTTAAACTTTGCTATGTGATTGGGGAAACTTGATTCTTACCACTTCATGTTTTCCTGAGGGAACTTTTCTAGTGGAACACTTCAGCTGGCTTCTCCCCAAAGGAGGAGAAGTCATGCTTGAATGATGGGATGGGGAAAGGGATTGCTAGGTATGAGCTCCTGGGAACATCATGTCTCCAGATGGTCCTGTGAGTTAACTGCCCTGCCCTCTGCCCCTCTGCCTGTACCCAGGTGGGCAAGGATAAATCTGGGAGGAAGGTGCTTTACAGGGAAGCTTGATAATCAAGCCCAGAACATGTTCTTCAATATTTCAACAAACTTACGTTTTGATTCCCACCTGTCTAAGTTCTGGAACTATTTCTGTTATTTCTGAACTTAAGGGAAAGAAAGGTATGTTACTGATTTGATAGTGCCTTCCTACTCAAAGTGTTTTACAAACCTCAAAACATTGGAATAAGTGTATATATTGTCATGTTTCATCATTTTTTGTAATGTAAGTTCACTGCTATCCTTAGTAATTATCTTATATAAAATACGTACAAATGCAGAGCTTAGTGACTGGGAAACAAAAGCCATTTTAGACATACTGTTTTCCTTTTTCACGCCCTCTCCTCAGCCCTAGCTCTTAATTACCAGTCACATCATATCAAGGAGTTTTCTATCCTTGGCCCCTAGCTGCTGCCTCCATCCCTCTCCCCTTGTGCCCTGGCCCTCAAGGAAAACATCAAGTTTAGCATGATAATGTAATTAAGGTCATGGTCTGCCTTCAGTCATCAATGTGCAAATGCTGTCTGACTAATGAGACAGTCCTAACAGAGTCTCCTAACCTGTATCCTCCAATGAAGCTGAATAGGCATGGTATCCTCAGCCCTTTTTTGACAAGAATGAAAATCTGTCCTCCCCTTCGGGCTTCTGCAGAGTCAGAAGAGTAAATAGCATCCGTGTTATAATCATGGGCATTTTCAGAACACAAATGTTAAGAAAATCTAACTTCATCCCTCCTGCCTCTTTCTTCAGCTGCACGGCCGTTTCCTTTCTGGAAGTTGCACTGAAGGATCAGGATGGGGATTCAGGCACCAAAAGGATACTGTGGACTCAGAGGACATGTATCCATTCATAAAGAATAGAGGCTCAGAGCAGAAGCGCCGTTCCAGGGTATCTGGGTGGAGAGGAACCAGCCAGAGTCGGGAGATGGGAGCAGGGTTACAGTTCAACTGTGGTTCTGGGCTTGAATTCTCTCCATCTCCTGAAACATAGGTCTAGTCCTGTCTGCTTTTCACAGGGTTTTTTTAACCTTGTGTGTGTGTGTGTGTTTAATTCCTTCTATGAACTGGAGATTAGCGTAACCACCACTCAGTAGGGCTCACTTAAGAATTAAGTGAGACCAAGCCTTTAGCTGGTTCATGGCATGCCACAACACAATACCTGAAGTAAGTAGTAAATAAATATTAGTTTTTGTCAACATCTTAAAATCATAGACCTGACCCTTTTGTGACTAATTCTGGGTATCAGGTTTTCTGGTAATTTTCACTCATAAGCCATAGTATTGGTCTAATCATAACAATGATGTAACTTCATTATTCAGCCCTTATACTACTGGAGAAAAACAAACTTAAAAACAGTTTCCTTTTTTGCCCTCACCAATATTCCATCCATAAATACTGTGAGTGTAGTATTTTTAAGAAGTGTATCATATCATATTTACCTCTTGCTTACAATCTTTCAAAGCATTTCCACTGTTCTTAGAAAAAAGCAAACTCTTCCACCTGACATAAGATGTCCTACATAATCCAGCTCCTCACCTCTTGCTGCTTTTCTTTCCTCTTGAGCCTCTAGCCATGCTTATCTTTCTTTCTGAAACAAGCCACTCTTGTTCGCATCTCAAGGCCTCTGGACATGCTGTCAAAGAAGCTCCTTTCCCTAGTTAACTCGTGTGTTTACATGCATTTAAACATCAATTATTCCAGGAGAGTTGAGTGGATACTCCCCTATATGCTCTACCTCAGATAATAAAGAATCTCATTTTTATACTGTTCATTTACTGCATGTTTTTCCTTTACAGCACTTGCCTAAAAGTCACATATTGGTGTGATTATTTTGACCACCTTCAGTCCTTCTTGAGTGCATGAACCTTGTCTATTAAACATGTTCTTACCTCTCTGGACCTGAAATTGCTAGGAGGCACTGGATAACTGTTTGTTAAGGCAATATGTTTTAGCACCATTTTAAATATTCTGAAAATTGAAATTAAAATGCTTCAATCATCTGCTCAGGGTTATCCAGCCATCAAATGCTAGGATGTTAAATTGGTAACAGTGCTGGGTTTTTTAATTATTATTATTTTTTTAATGTTTAAAAGGAGAACAGAAATAGGAATGCAATCAAGTTAGAGATGAAGAGAAGGCAGAAGGGCTCCATATCCTTGTGTCTTTCACGGCAGACATTTTTAGTCACTCCTAACAGTTTCCCACTACATACAGATTGGTCCTTCTCAAGACAACTAACTCTCCAACAACTAGTTGAAGCCCATTTGCTAATTCTAGCAAATATTTCAATGAGAAGATCTTTTTAATGCTGAAGAATGATGAATAATTATTATACTACCCATGTGGCAGTGGAGCCAGAAAGCAATGGATTAAATTTTGCAGATGTGTTTTGGGTTCATTAGTTTTCCTTAAAACCCTCAAACCCATAGTATCTAGTACACCCATATGAATACATAACTCGTCTTGGATAAGTAATTGAATACATTAGCAGTGAATGAAAGAATGAATATAATTGGGTCATATGGAAAAAATAGTAGTTTCACTCTTAATTTTGACATGAAATCTAAAATTCCAAGTAGTATCAGCATCTGTTTTCTGATTTATGCTACAGTCAGTTGAGGGTCTGATGACACTTGGAAGCCTATATAAAAATAAGACAGGGAATACAAAATGTTACAACTTCCCATTGATTAATTGGAGTTCTTTTTCAGGACCTTGTTCCAGGTCAGATTCCCCAACTGTTTTTAATGTCCTGATATAACACTGAAAGGGGCTTGGCTTGTAGCTCAGTCAGTGTAGAATCTGCCGAAAACGCAAGAGACCCCAGGTTCAGTTCTTGGGTCAGTAAGATCCCGTGGAGAAGGAAATGGCAACCGAGTCCAGTACTCTTGCCTAGAGAATCCCATGGACAGAGGAGCCTGGCAGGCTACAGCCCATGGGGTCACAAAGAGTCAGACACAACTTAGTGAGTAAACCACCACATAACACCGAACATGAGGGAAATTAAATGTGATTCTTGTTACCTGGCCTTCCTGGATGTCCCAAGACACTCTGGCTCTAACCACTGGACTCTACTCTCATTCTACTAGGGTTTTCCTTCTCCCATCAAAGAGAAACACTTCTGATCCACAGCTTAGCTCCTGCAATCCTTTTGACAGGTTATCCACTACTCCAAGTTTAATCTGCCCCAGGTAGATCAAAAAGAATTGATATGAATTTTTTGATTGGATGCCTGTCTTTTCACTCTCCATCTCTTTACTTTTTGGCAGCTGAAGGGGATCCATCATGATAATTTCCCGTTATTAGGTTTGAAGTGTTTTGAATGTGAAATGCCTTTTCACTTAGAAAGAATTGATGCCTATAACTTGTAATGTGTTAGCAGTCTGGTAGAGTGCTTGACAGCCCAAACTGCATTACAGGTAGCTAATCCCCATGGCTGAGCTCCATTAAAGAATAGATCGTATCTGCTATACAGCCATAGCGTGTGGGTCATTGTGCTGAAAGGCAGTCTAGCTGCTGGGAGAAAGATTATTATGTGACTTTATTCTATTTTAAACTTGGAGAATGTATGGAAGATATACTAGTCATGATTGATTAAAGACACCAGAGGGGATTTTATGACTCTCCTGGTATGTGCCGGGCTTATAATTCCCACCAGGAAGAAAAATGTCCCCAGTGGCTTAAACAAGACCAATAGCAAATATCAAGCTGTGGACAGCTACCTAGTTGCTGTACATCCTTCACTTTGACTTCTTCCATATTTCATACAGTTCTTTAGAATACGACCCTGGTATCCTCTGATCCTTAATGCTTATTGATAGTGACCCCTAAGAAAAATAGACTTTCTGTTCCAGTATTGTGACCCTGGTCTGATATGGGTTAGTAACTTTTTTTTCTAAAAGCCTAGAAAAGTAAGTACTTTTCAGTTTATGTACTGTCTGTAATCTATAGGCTGTGAGAATGTTGTGGTTCTTTCAGTTCAGTTCAGTTCAGTTCATTCGCTCAGTCGTGTCTGACTCTTAGCGACCCCATGAATTGCAGCACGCCAGGCCTCCACGTCCATCACCAACTCCCGGAGTTCACTCAGACTCATGTCCATCGAGTCAGTGATGCCATCCAGCCATCTCATCCTCTGTCATCCCCTTCTCCTCCTGCCCCCAATCCCTCCCAGCATCAGAGTCTTTTCCAATGAGTCAACTCTTCGCATGAGGTGGCCAAAGTACTGGAGTTTCAGCTTTAGCATCATTCCTTCCAAAGAAATCCCAAGGCTGATCACTTTCAGAATGGACTGGTTGGATCTCCTTTACTGAAGTCTAAAAGCAGTGATAATGTGTCTGTGCTATGATTCATTAAAAATGCCCACCTTCAGCAACAGATGGGAGAGAGAGTGCCAGCATACAACGTATTTGTCATCCTTGGTGTAGACAAACTCAGGCAGAGCTTAGTAACCACAATCTTTGGAGTAATTAAAAATATAGTCAGATTTATGGCTCTTGCTAAGTCATATAATCTATCAGAAAGTGTTATAGACTGAATGTCTGTATGCCCTTCAAATTCATTGAAGTCTAATCCTCAGTGTGATGGTATTTGGAGGTGGGGCCTTTGGGGGGTGATTAGGTCATGAGGTGCGGCCCTCATGAATGGGATTTGTGCCTTTATATCAATGACAACCCAGAGAGCTGTCTTGTCCCCTTCCACCATGTGAGACTCCAATGACCGTGAGCCATGAAGCAAACACTCTCTAGCCACTGGATCTGCCAGTGCCTTAATCAGAAGGGCAACTGGAGTATCTGAAGTCTGTATCATGAGGTCAGTCCCATTTTATCAAGTTAAATGCAGTTTTTAATAAACAGAACATTATTAAATGAAATTCAAAAGATAGCTCATTCAGCAGTCAATATTTCATTGAACAAGCATTTGTCTATTAATTCCAAAATTCCATAAGAGTAAAAAGAAGTGCTGACAAGATGCCTAACCTTAAAGAATATGTACATCAGGGTGTGACACTAAATGCAGATGTATGGAATCATTTAATAAGCACTCAGATGGCATTCAATTACCAGAATGTGAGTAATCTATGATTTCAAAAACTGCTTTACTATATCACCCACACAAAATGGCTTCAAAGTGAACTCAGAGTTCCTTCAGGTGGAAAGGATGCTTCTCAAGGTCTATAAAGTACTTATTTCTTATAAACGAGAGATTGTACCTTAGGATTCATCTAGCCCACATCTGATTTGTAGGGAAACTGTGTGGTCAGTGGAGATTATCATGTTTATCAAAAGTCCTCAGTTTTGACAGCAGATCAGATATTTGAATCCCCAGTCTAGTGCTGGCACTGGAAAATTCTTGTATTTTTATTAAACAATTTTTAAAAACAAAATATATCCAAATTTAGGCTTGTCCAGTTACTGAATAATCTGTTATTTAGTACTTTATCATTTCAGATAGCCTGGTGTAGTAGATAAGAATAAAGGATAAGGATTAACATAAATTTAGCACTTCCATTTCATAGCCAAATAACTTTGGAGGAGTTCTCTGTTTTCCCATCTGTAAAACAGAGAAAACAGTAGCTACTAGATAGAGTAATAGTGAAGTTTAAATGTAATAATGTATGTGAAACCAATGTACTGGACACTAAATATCTTAACCTCTACATGCCATTATATCTCGTCAATTATAAAAGGTATGAAACATCATTGGTTAATTTTTTCTTCTCCACTATGGAGTTTAAGCTACTAGAATGATTGAAACTACAATTAAGATACAAATTGGAAGGGACTGTAATGGATCTTTATGTCCATTAAGTCTAAAGAGCAGGCTAATAAAAAAAATCATTCATTTTGCATTCATTATTAATTAGCAAGTATTGAGTGAGCATATTTTAAATAAAATTTAGTTCTGTTAGCTATAAGTTTTCTCAGAAAATCTTGCCTGTTAGCAATAGCTCAAGATAATTGTATTCTTGATCTGAAATGAAAATGACTCAAATGTTTGTTTCTAAACCAACTTAAAGCTGGGTATGATGATAACCAGCTTCTTTAAGTTGGTCCATTATAGTCTGTTTAGTGTGATAAGAGAACCCAGTAGCTCTTCATCGTGTTTTCCCACTTCTCAGATGTCTTTCTCTGTCATTGTCTCTCCCTAGCCTCCCTACACAAATACTGACAAGCCAATAATTAAGGTCCTCTAAGGACCTGGGTGTTCTTTGGAAGGAATGATGCTAAAGCTGAAACTCCAATATTTTGGCCACCTCATGTGAAGAGTTGACTCATTGGAAAAGATTCTGATGCTGGGAGGGATTGGGGGCAGGAGGAGAAGGGGACGACAGAGGATGAGATGGCTGGATGGCATTACTGACTCGATGGACGTGAGTCTGAGTGACCTCCGGGAGCTGGTGATGGACAGGGAGGCCTGGCGTGCTGCGGTTCATGGGGTCGCAAAGAGTCGGACACGACTGAGCGACTGATCTGAACTGAACTGAAGGACCCATTTCTTGCGTATGGGGCAAACAACAAAGGTGAGAAGTGACCTGAACACAAATGAAACCAAAACACCTCATATTCAAACCATGCAATGAGAATCTAAGCATGGGCTTCTCAGACCAGTATTTTACAGGCTCAAAATTATAGTCCTTGCTTTGTAATCCCCACAAAGACCCTTCCAATATGAAAGGGAGCAAGTGGGCACAAGTACTTGCATGTGGTGGGTAAATACTAAGGCAGTGCGATTACTGCACTCACAGTTTTCTATGTTTTGATTTTCTACTTTGATCATGTTTTCTGTATTTCACAAATGCATAAAAATAGAACTATAGTTTTTGTTTCATAGTTTAAGCTTTTGATCAAATGTATTTTCGGTATTTCTGGAATATTTTCAACAGTTAGACATTAATCCCTGGAGAAGGGAATGGCAACCCACTCCAGTATTCTTGCCTAGAAAATCCTATGGACAAAGGAGCCACAGTCCATGGGGTCACAGAGTTGGACACAAACGAGCAACTAACACATTCAGACATGTATTGCCTTTTAGAATTCGGTGTGATGTGCCTTTGTCCTGCACTTACCTTTTTGCACTACTCCTATTTGTCCTTCTGAGAGAAGGCTCACCTCTTCCTTCTGTAACTTTTGTATCCAGGTGCCAGAAATTTGCTCTGAACCCTTCTCTAGACGTGCTCTGAAACTTGCATGCAGATAGACAAATAGCCCCAAGGTCAAATATTTGCCTCTATATCTGATTTTCTAAGGAAACACTATGGAGTCTCCAAGGTTATACTCCATCTGTTTTCCTGCCTGAATAGTCTCCTAATCAGTGAGTCACTGTCCAAGCTGGAGATTATTTTCATTTGTTATCCTGGGCTTACTTTCATTGTCTATGCCTGAGTCACCACTCCTGAAACATCCCTACTTTGAGGGTTAATCCTCCACACTGTTTCAGTTAGTCATTGTCTTTATATTATATATATATATACACAGTATTTTTAAAAATCCCATTTCAATCATGTTTTCCTTTTTACTCTTTTCCCATTAATCACAATGAGGCTTAATTACCATTTTTTTTTTAAAAAAAGAAGTAAATAGTCATAGCCCTTAAAGATTATATAAAAGCTAGCTGATCCTAACTTTAATAATTATTAATAAATAAATAAATAATAAATATCATTATAATTATTATAAATAAATAATAAATATTGAGTGCTTATCTTTTTTAACTTTATTTTTTTCATTTTGGCGGCAGTGAGTCTGCATTGCTCCATGCAGACTTTTTCTCGCTGCAGTCATCGGGGACTCACGGGCTTCTCTCACTGCGGGGGCTTCAGGCTCAGGGGGGCGCAGGTTTAAGTAATCGTGGCACAATGACTTGGTTGCTCCTTGGCGTGTGGAATCTTCCCAGACCTGGAATAGAACCTGTGACCCCTGCATTGGCAGGTGGACGCTTAACCACTGGACCACCAGGGGGGGTCCTCGAGCACCAACGACAAACTCTACTAAGTGCTTTATGACTTTTACGTCTTCTGATACTCAAAATAACCGTATGAAGCACAGTTTTACCCCTATTTTTTCAAATTAAAACAAAACAAACATATAAAAATTGAGTCTTAGAAATATCAGATCAGCTGCTCAAATTCATACTCTGAATAAGCAGAAGAAACAGAACTGGAGTCCAGGTTTGTTGACGTTACAGCCTGGATGCCTTTCCACCAACGTCCCCCTTTTTGACCAATTTTTGTGGAATATGTATTTAAATACATGCTTACATTGAGTCAGTGAGACACAGTGATTTCTAGAGCAGAAGAATAAACAAAGAATAGTGGATGAAAAAGACCTCTTGTCCCCGGCAGGCATCAACTAGACAACACCACCGATACTGACTTGGCCAAAAAGTCTATTACCTCATACAGAAAACATTTTAGTCACCCTAATATAATGATGCTAATGACATGAAAATGACACCAACCTAATGGCAGAAAGCAAAGAGGAATTAAAGAGCCTCCTGCTGAAGGTGAAATAGGAGAGTGAAAAAGCTGGCTTAAAACTCAATATTCAAAAAAGTAAGATCATGGTATCCAATCCCATCCTCTTCCCTCATGGCAAATAGATAGGAAAAGAATGGAAGCAGTGAGAGAGTTTATTTTCTTGGGCTCGAAAATCACTGCATATGGTGACTGCAGCCATGAAATTAAAAGACTCTTGCTCCTTGGACATATAGCTATGACAAACTTAAACAGCATATTAAAGAGCAGAGACATCACTTTGCCTACAAAAGTCTGTATAGTCAAAGCTATGGTTTTTCCAGTAGTCATGTACAGATGTGAAAGCTGAACAACAAAAAAGATAGAGCACCAAAGAATTGATGCTTCAAACAGTGATGTTGGAGCAGACTCTTGAGAGTCCCTTGGACTGCAAGGAGATCCAACCAGTCAATCCTAAAGGAAATCAACCCTGAATATTCATTGGAAGGACTGATGCTGGAGCTGAAGCGCCAATACTTCCTTCGGCCACCCGATGTTAAGTGCAGACTCTTTGGAAAAGCCTTGATGCTGGGAAGGATTGAGGACAGGAGGAGAAGGGGACGACAGAGGATGAGATGGTTGGATGGCATCACCGACTCAATGGACATGGGTTTGAGCAAGCTCTGGGAGATGGTGAAAGACAAGGAAGCTGGAGTGTTGCAGTCCATGGGGTCACAAAGAGTCGGACATGACTGAACAATGGCAGCAACAAGGACAATGCGCTAGAAATTGTTAGAAGCTGCCAGACTTCAGAAATTCTTTTTAAAAATAAATTGAGAACTTTACATGGCTCCTTCCTTTCGTGCATGTGACAACTAACAGCTGTGGGATCTAATATTAGATCCCACATCTGGGATCTAATATTCTGTCTCACATAGCATCTTAGATCTGGAGATAGTGAATAGTGAAGTCACTCAGTCGTGTCTGACTCTTTGCGACCCCATGCACAGTAGCCAACCAAGCTCCTCCGTCCATGGGATTTTCCAGGCAAGAATACTGGAGTGGGTTGCCATTTCCTTCTCCAGAGGATCTTCCCGACCCAGGAATCGAACCCAGGTCTCCCGCATTGTTGGCAGACGCTTTACCATCTGAGCCACCAGGGAAGGCCAGATCTGGAGTCTTAGCAGCAATCCTGAAGGGGAAGTCGTGGGGAGGCTTCTCTGGGGACACTAGATGATTTCTTGGTCCATTCTGCCCCTGTTCTTTGTCCTCATCTCCTCTCACATCTTTGGCTTTGCTGGGCCCCCTTTTCAGAAGCTCCCTCACTGTACAGTTTGCAAACTTGCAATTTCACACTGCATTTGTCACCATAGCAACAAAAAAACCCTACAAAGTGGAAAATGTGTCGAATCAGCCACCAGACTTGTGTCTTACTGGTGTCAAGTCAAACGCATGGCTGCATTTTGGGTAATCTGTGCAACGGACTGGCATATGTCCGGAGGGTGTTAGACCCTGACCTTCAATTTCCAGCTGTCTCAATCTCTCCTGCACTGACATTGTTTGCTTCTGACCCTGGCTTGGTAGTTGGCCAATAAGACTTTTTCCCTATCCACACTTCAAGTTTTGATTTCAATAAGCCTTCCTCTGGTGTACAAAATGAACCTAGGCTGAATTAATCAAGTCTTAAGAAGTAGTGTTTATCATGTCTTGGTGTTGGTTGAACAGCATGTAAATAATTACATCTACATCTGAATAGAACTTAAGAGATATATGCTAATTTTAATCAGGTTCTGAGAATGGGTGTCAAGAGCCAACTAGTTAGTCTGTGTTAAAGGCCAAAGTCTGATGGAAAGCTACAGTGAGGTGTGGTGGCCAGAGTCTAAGAAAGAAGGCCAATCAGACAGACAATTGTTCAAAATATCAGCCTCAGGTAAGGAGACAAAGTGCTCATGTTGGCACAGGGTCTCAAACTCAGGAAGCAGGGAGAGCAGCCCCGGTAGATGAGGAAGGCTCTCTCCTTTTACACTGCCCAGTGACCTCCCATTACCTCAGGCCAACTTTGGGCCAGAGGCTAGGAGGATAACGGAAAGTATAGGCTTTTCTCTGCAAGCATCCCTTCCGTCCACAGAGCTGGATGTGACACTGCTCTCAGTTTCTGCAAGAATTTCCCCTCTTGCTCTACCTCTAAATCACCTTTTCTCCATTTAGCAAAGTATATAAATCCTATCACCCTTCAAAAAATTAGTTAATGATACATCTACTTCTTGAATGCTTTCTTTACATCACTCCCAAAATTAAACAGAATGCCTGCCCCTTCTGAGCAACTATAATAGTCAATTCCTGTTTTTCTTAATATGTTGCTTGCTTTATTCTTTGTATTCAAGTTAGTACTCTGGTTGGTGTGTGTGTGTGTGTGTGTGTGTGTGTGTGTGTGTGTGTGAGTGGGCGGTGTAATACAAACTTATACACTGTGTGAGGGTGCATGTGTGTTCAGCTGCTAAATCGTGTCTAACTCTTTGAGACCCCACGGCCTGTAGCCCACCAGGCTGCTCTGTCCATGGGATTTCCCAGGCAAGAATACTCGAATGGACTCCCATGTCCTTCTCCAGGGTATCTTTCCAATCCAGGGATCAAACCTGTGTCTCCTCCTTGGCAGGCAGATTCTTTACTGTCTGAGCCACCAGGGAAGCCCCTTCAAGGGGAGGGATGATATTCAATTCACTCTTACTCCTATAGCTAGAGAAGTGCTGCTACTGTTAAGTCACTTCAGTCGTGTCTGCAACCCCATAGATGGCAGCCCACCAGGCTCCCCCGTCCCTGAGATTCTCCAGGCAAGAACACTGGAGTGGGTTGACATTTCCTTCTCCAGTACATGAAAGTGAAAAGTGAAAGTGAAGTCGCTCAGTCGTGTCCAACGCTTAGCGACCCCATGGATTGCAGCCCGATTTTATTTGTACATGCACAGATGAAAACACACAGGTTTATACCAATGTTTAGAGTGCACTCTGGTGCAAATTATCTGGGCAGGATTTATGTCTAATTTTCCTTATTATGATGCTTTGAACACAGTAGATTCTTTGCAGATCTTTGTTAAACAAATGCTTTCAAATATATGAACGAGATATTTTCCAGTGTGTCTGAAGAAATCAGACATGTTTCCTGCTTATGTAGATAAATGCAAATAATTATGCAAATATTACTGAAAGGATTCAGAGAAGATGGACCGCCACTGACAGAAATGACTCACAAATGTCCCCATTACTACTCTTTCCCAGAATCCTTCAGCCCACACATGCCCAGTGGAAGCTCCATTGCTCTTTCCAGGAGCAAAGATGATGGAATGCCACACTACCTCTGAGGCCCCGTAAGGCTCTCTATCTAACTCTCTGCAGTGACCATGGCAGGAGGGACCTGTGCAGCCCCTAAATGAGAACCTCCCAGCCAAGCACTGCTGACACTACTTCATTATGAAGATGCATGGGTTGGCTGCTAGCTAATGAATGCCAGTGCTTGGAAGGATAAACTCGGCTTCTCCCTGATACAATTTAACATCGTATTTCCCTAATTTGAGCCTGATTTAGTCGCTGGGGTATTTGGATGCTTCTTCTATGGTGCCGATAGTTAATTAAACAGATGTTGCAGAGGGAATCATTAATTTTAGTGCCGCAGATGGGAGCGAAATGACTTTGTGAAGTTAATGTTTCAGCAAAACAATGGGCTTCTGTCATCAATTGGTATAAACTGAGTAAATTAAGAGAACAAGTAGAATAGGGTAGGTCGCTCAGAAGAAATATCAATTATTCATTTCAAGAATTATGCTTCTTTTTTGTCTCTCCCTTCCCATAAGGATAGAAAAGTGATGTCTGCGGGGAGGGTGTGTGATAGCAGGAGGAAAGCAGGTGGAAAAAGTCTAACGCTTTAGCTAAGCAAAGATTTTTAACTTTGTCGGGATTTATTTTGTATATGAGAATGGATGGTTTAGGAATATGAACTGATCCAGGTGAACCAAGAACATTTGTAACAAGATACGTTAGGGGAACACATCCCCGGAAGACAGACAAACAGTCTTATCTGTTGCACTAAGAATTATTCATTATTTCAGCAAATATTTATTGTTGAAAGGCACTTTGGGACAGAATACATGGCAATGAACATTAAAGAGCTATTTGCAAAGCTTATAGTCATTCAGGAAAAAATGTACACGTGCAAACTCCATGTCCTGGAATAGTTCCTCACACAAATACGTGTCTGTTTATCACACGCATACGTGGGGAAGAAAAACAGCATTCATTGGCCAACCTCCATGTGCCAGGAATGTGCTTGTGTTGAATATCGTTGTGAGGAAATTTGATAAATAAGTGAGAAAACTGAAAACTTGCATTCAGTAAGCAGAATGTCTTCCCAAAGTCTTATCATGAAGAAATTATATGTTAATATTGGTCCGGAAGTAAATCTTGCCCTTTAGAAACTTAGATTCAATGAGAAAAGACACATAATGCAAGTAGATCTATCCATTACACAAGATTTAAAGTGACGCTCTATATAAATAAAACTCAGTGGAAATTCAAGGAGGAAGAGATGAACCAAGGACAATACAGAAGGAATCACGGAAGAAGCGGCATTTAAGGTAACCGTTGACATGTGGGTTGCATGTCAACATCACAACAGAGGAAGAGGGCTTATGGGGAACATGAATTTCACAACACTGTTTCACGGTCAGGCACTTTCTTCTCATATGACACTCTGAAATTTGCATTTATCAGTCTAGTTTCCAGTGGTAGTCAGAATAATGGCCCTACAAAGATGTCACTGTCCTAATCTCCAGAATGCGTAACTGTGATGTTGCTTGGCAAAGAGGAATTACGATTACTTGACTGGCCATTGCTGCCTTTGAAGGTGGAAGTGTGCTGAGAGCCAAAGAATGTGGGCACCCTCTAGAAGCCAGAAAGCAAGAAAATGGATTATGAATGCAGCCCCACCCACACTTTGAACTCAGCCCAGACTTCTGACTTTCAAAACTACGAGATAATAAACACATGTTGTCTTAGGCCACTGAGTTTGTGGTATTTATTCCAGCAGTGGTAGGAAACTGATACATTGACAGAAGAGGCTTATTTATTTTTTGACTTTATTTCTATCAGATAAAACCTAGATCCTTGTCTTTTCTGATCCAGCTTTTTTGTTAATGAAAGTACATATTACATTCAGCAGACCATACAGTCCATTAATTTCTTTTCATATCTTGATCATTCGTTCCACAAATTTATCTTAGATTGCAAATGTATCTTATCTTAGATTTCTAGCGATAAGATGGTAAATAAAATAGATGGGGTCCCTTTCCTCCTGAAGCTTACATAGTGAAGAAAAAGATGGAGTTTAGATTTGAAACAAGCTGGATACCTGTCATTTGCTGTGCCAGGGAAAATTAGAGCAAAAACTAAGCATGGGACACCAGCATATTCGTTTAATTTTATCTGTGATATATGAGATTCTAGGCTGCTACTGTAGATGTGTGTTTGCACATCGAAAGGGAGAAACGCACTGGAGGTGCAAATCATTGCACTTTGTCAGTTTCCATCCCAATTGCATTTTTAGCACAGATTGCGCCAACAGAACGGTACCATACATGACACCTGATGACCTCCTCTGTGGGGTTGGCTCACACACATGACTCCTGGCTCCCTTAGCCTCACTGGCCAAGATGGGCATTATAGGGAAACAATGATGGAACGAGCCCAATGGTACCACATGATTACTTTGCTCTATCTCAGCGTGATGCTGAGCACACCAGCTGTGCAGGACCCATTCACGTGCCATGTCTCCAAGCGTGCTGATTAAACTGTATGCTCATTGATCTCAGGGGGCTCTGTTCTGTTATGGCACTAACCCAGCTGGGTAAAGAGGATTTGTTGCTGCTTAGTGTCTCCTGATGGGCCCACCTTATTATTCTTAATCCACTCACTGTAATAATTGCTTCCAGGAATATACCAAAACTCAACTTAGATTATGCTTTCTTTCTATCTCCGATGGGTACACAATTTCTACTATCTATATGCATTTAATGGCAAATTTAACCAAACACCCAGTATTGCATAATGGCTTAAGTGTTGAAGCCTGTGTCTATCTGAAATTTTCAAGCTTTCCTCTAAAAGCATTTGGTCTAACTGGACCAATCTACAAAATCGGTCATATACATGTACATAGAGATAGGATATATTTTTAGAGCCTATATAATACTGGGAATCAAAGAATTTAAGAATTCAAGTCTTGAAAAATGAAAATTGAGCCTGGTGCACTATTACAATCATTGTTAGCTATTTTTGTTTGTATGTGTTTGTTTTTTTCTTTTTATATGGTAATTGTAGGATTAATTCACAGACAAGCTGCTACACATGAACTGGGAAGAGAGCTTAAAGGAGACAAATCATACAGCAAAACATGGTAAAGTCCTTAATTAATTAGAGCAACCAAGCAAAAAAATATTGAAAACAATCTCCAGGGTATATTCTATTCCCTGAGGTGATTTCTAAATTATCAAAATTTATTTTCTTACTGTAACTACTAAATTATGTTTTCATCATTACTTCTTTCATTGTTCAGTTCAGTTCAGTCACTCAGTTGTGTCCAACTCTTTGCTACTATTAGTCAAATAGTTTTGGAAATATAAGATACTAATTAAATCCTCTAATTTTCCTCTTGAGGTTACTGAGACCCTAAAAGGGCACGTAATTTATCTGGCTCTTGTCTTCCAACAACATGGTAGACAAGATGTTCTGAGGGACCCTTCTCGTTTAGAAAAAGAAGGGAAATAGAACATAAGTTACATTAATAAAACTGGCTTAAAACACAACATTCAAAAAACTAAGATTATGGCATCCAGTCCCATCACTTCATGGCAAATAGATGGGGAAACAATGAAAACAGTGACAGACTTTATTTTCTTGGGCTCCAAAATCACTGCAGATGGTGACTGCAGCCATGAAATTAAAAGACATTTGCTCCTTGGAAGAAATGCTATGGCCAATCTAGACAGCATATTAAAAAGCAGAGACATTACTTTGCCACCAAAGGTCAATTTAGTCAAAGCTATGGTCCAGTAGTCATGTATGGATATGAGAGTTGGACTATAAAGAAAGCTGAGTGTCTAAGAATTGATGCTTTTGAACTGTGGTGTTGGAGAAGACTCTTGAGAGTCCCTTGGACTGCAAGGAGATCCAAGCAGTCCATTCTGAAGGAGATCAGCCCTGGGATTTCTTTGGAAGGACTGATGCTGAAGCTGAAACTCCAATACTTTGGCCACCTCATGCGAAGAGCTTCCCCTGATGCTGGGAAAGACTGAAGGCAGGAGGAGAAGGGGACAACAGAAGATGAGATGGTTGGATGGCATCACTGACTCAGTGGACATGAGTTTGAGCAGGCTCTGGGAGTTGGTGAAGGAGAGGGAGGCCTGGCGTGCTGCCATGGGGTGGCAAAGAGCTGAACACGACTGAGTGACTGAACTGAACTGAGGACTGGATTTGGATGCAGTGTTAGTTTTTCCAGAAGGTGGGTAATCCTTCCACAAATGTCCTGGTCCCCAGGACATAGATAGCTGTAATCTGGTGGGAGGTGAGGAAAATGAGTCAAAGAGAGAAGTATCAAGTGTTTGAAGGTAGGTATCTAGAGAAATCCTATATTAGAATTACTGAAACTTGGATCAGCAGAGTGGTCGAAAGTTGACTCTGTCTTCCCATCAGTGGTGACTCTCAGTGGGAGAACACATGTGCCCAGTTTGGGGGCATACATAGGGTTGAGGAGAAGCAGATTTATACCTTCATCTGAAAGTCTTTTCAACACAAACACAACCAATAGCCTAATACTCTGGCAGTAGAAACAGGCTGTTCATGACAACCATTGCTGAGGGTCGTTTAGAGCCGTTTTATGATAAGACACCAACCACAAGTGAGGTTTCTAGGTCAGGATGAACTTTAGCCCAGAGGAATGTGAGCCCCTGTGAGAGAAGGTCTTTTCTCTGTGCACACTAAAGATCCACTCTCTGGTGAAGAAGAGGATACGCTAATGATTATTATTTCCAATAATGTAGCAATATGTCTTGTTATAGTGCTTCTGCGAAGTTCCTGACATGTGCTAATGAGGACAAGGGATGGTGGACAAAAGGGTGAGTTCATTTCAGTCCTGCCACCGATACTGTCGGTGAGTACTGCTGCTCAGGAGGACCGCAGACATTAGACGTGCTGCTGGCTCCAATTCACCCGTCACTCTTAGGGTTACACTCCACGGAACAGGAGTCAGCAAGAAAGTTCGACATCAAAATAGATTTATTTCTCAACAAAATAAATTTCATGAAGACACAGATTAAGTTGGTCTCATTCATTACTGTATCTTGCATGTTTAGCTGAGAATTTGGCACATAGAAGGTAATCCTTTATTTTTAGATGTATAACATTGCAATCAGTTTACAAAATATTAGATGAAATACCCTGAAGGGAGTCCCGGCCTTAGCACAATGGGAAGACCAGGCTATGTTTGCAGACTCTCCCATAAATGTGTCTGTGGAAGGCGGTTAACCTTTTAGCACCTCACCGTATTTTTCACTTATAAACTGGAGATTGGATACATAGTTTGCCAGATTGCTTTATGAGTTTAGGAACCATAAAAATCTCAACAGATATTAGGTACTCATAAGTTTAGCACTTATGCAGCACTGATTAAAGAAATAAAAATCAAGAAATAAATTAAAAAGTGGATAATTTTTGAATAGCCCCCATAATACATTAGACACTTTTAAATATGCTTTACTACTTAAGCAGTAACATTTCAAAATAAGTATTAATATCTCTTAATTATCAAGAGGAAAACAAAAGGCTCAGGCAGAGGTTGTGTTTACCTGGTTTCAAATGACTATGATGATTTCTTTCTCTCTACTCTATCTCACTGCCTCCCAGCACATGTGAAAGGGGAGAGAACAATAATATGTCAGAGTGGACTTAATGCCTTAATTACATAGTACCAAATATAATGCTGGAGTTTGGAGATGAGGAAGAAGCATGATGCCAGGAAATGCAATAGACAGTAAGATCTTAATGAATCTTTGCAAGATGGGTGCAGTTTTTTTTTTTTTTTTTAATGATTTAAAAGAGAAAGCCAGATTAGTATACATGAAGGTGCCCATGAAAAACAGAGGCTGACTTAAATACTGGGAGAAATTCCATTTGCAGACTTGAGTAAAGCCAAAGCAGGAGAGTAAGAGAAATCGAATTTAATTGCTTTGCTTCCCCCAGATTATACACAGAACGATTGAGTCCTTTGTGCACCAAGTGTGATTACTTTTCTGGGTTCCCTGATCTTGACCTCGAACAGGCAGGTGCTAGGAATGAACGTCAAAACTTATTCTTGAAGAAGGTGGAAGAAACAGAGCCCACCACAGACTTTCTCACCACCACTGCTGCTGGTGCTGCTAAGTCACTTCAGTTGTGTCTGACTCTGTGTGACCCCATAGACGGCCGCCCACCAGGCTCCCCCGTCCCTGGGATTCTCCAGGCAAGAACACTGGAGTGGGTTGCCATTTCCTTCTCCAATACATGAAAGTGAAAAGTGAAAGTGAAGTCGTTCAGTCGTGTCCAACTCTTTGCCACCCCATGACTACAGCCTACCAGACTCCTCCGTCCATGGATTTTCCAGGCAAGAGTACTGGAGTGGGTTGCCATTGCCTTCTCCAATCAGATCAGATCAGATCAATCGCTCAGTCGTGTCCGACTCTTTGCAACCCCATGAACTGCAGCACGCCAGGCCTCCCTATCCATCACCAGCTCTCGGAGGTCACTCAGACTCACACCCATCGAGTCAGTGATGCCATCCAGCCATCTCATCCTTTGTCGTCCCCTTCTCCTCCTGCCCTCAATCCCTCCCAGCATCGGAGTCTTCTCCAATGAGTCAACTCTTCGCATGAGGTGGCCAAAATACTGGAGTTTCAGCTTGAGCATCATTCCCTCCAAAGAAATCCCAGGATTGATCTCCTTCAGAATGGACTGGTTGGATCTCCTTGCAGTCGAAGGGACTCTCAAGAGTCTTCTCCAACACCACAGTTCAAAAGCATCAATTCTTCGGCACTCAGCCTTCTTCACAGTCCAGCTCTCACATCCATACATGACCACAGGAAAGACCATAGCCTTGACTAGGCGAACCTTTGTTGGCAAAGTAATGTCTCTGCTTTTGAATATGCTATCTAGGTTGGTCATAACTTTCCTTCCAAGGAGTAAGCATCTTTTAATTTCATGGCTGCAGTCACCATCTGCAGTGATTTTGGAGCCCAGAAAAAGAAAGTCTGACACTGTTTCCACTGTTTCCCCATCTATTTCCCATGTAGTGATGGGACCAGATGCCATGATCTTCGTTTTCTAAATGTTGAGCTTTAAGCCAACCTTTTCACTCTCCACTTTCACTTTCATCAAGAGGCTTTTGAGTTCCTCTTCACTTTCTGCCATAAGGGTGGTGTCATCTGCATATCTGAGGTTATTGATATTTCTCCCAGCAATCTTGATTCCAACTTGTGTTTCTTCCAGTCCAGCATTTCTCATGATGTACTTTGCATATAAGTTAAATAAACATGGCGACAATATACAGCCTTGACGTACTCCTTTTCCTGCAATTCATACAAATACTGGTGGCAGTGATGAAAGAGACGCTGGAATTCCAACAGTTGGAGTCACTTTCATATATTTTTGAGTCAAGTCACTAAGCCATGTCCAACTGTTTGCGACCCCATGGACTGTAGCCCACCAGGTTCCTCTGTCCACAGAATTTCCCAGGCAAGACTACTAGAGTGGGTTGCCATTTCCTTCTCTAATTTTATATGGGTATTAAATAAAAATATTTCCACAGAATACCATAGAATTTGGGATATTCAGAAAATACAAATGAGAGTTACACTGGACACAAGTTCTAGTGGCAGCTGTTAATAGACTTGAACTCATGGATATTGCTATTACTATAATAGTTGATTGTCTGAATCTTCTATTTATCCCTTAAGTGAAATTTGCATTTTAGTAACTGTCAATTTTGGTTGTATTAGTATATCAGAGTTACTTGAAGCTACTTTTAAAAAACTGTATAGACCATGTCTCACCCCTTGAGATTGTGGTTGAACGGATTTAGGGAGTCATGGAATCTAGAGTTTGAAATTTCTTTCCTAAAACCCTAATGCAAAACCAAAGTTCACATCCAGTGGCATAGATCATACAGACACCATGATCCAGGTGGTCCATGAACTAATAGCATTCTTTAGAGCTGAGAGGGCTCTTCTATCTCTTTTCTACAAGTCCTATCTCTGGCTGCACTCATAATTACATGAGTTTGTTTTTTTTTTTCAAAAACAGGTTCTTAGGCTTCATGCTCATTCCTATAAAGAAACATGGATTCTGTATTACTAAGAAACTTACTTTTCAAAAAAGTCATATAGCTAGTTTAAGAAGCACCCTTATACCCTTTGCCCCAGCTTCTCCTAAATCTTAATGTCTCACCTAACTATGGTAAGTTGACAAAATAAGGAATGAAGACTGACATATCACTATTAGCTGAACTATAGACTTTATTCACATGTCACTAGTTTTTTCACTCATGTTCTTTTTCTGTTCCATGTCAAGACATAATAATTCATTTAGTGTACTCTATATTTTAAAGACAATTTTAAAGGTGATTTTTATGTAGTCTATCCTCATACCAGTGTTTGTTACTTTCAACTTTGTCCAAGCTATTTAATTTTGAAACAACTGAGCACATTCAGAGAGGACTCAGCGTTGCCTCAGTTAAGCCATCCAAGTGACAAAAATGGCAGGGCTTATGAACTCCCAGCTGTACCACTATTCCACATGACCATGAAGAATTCAAGGAATTTCAAGGGAATTTCAAGGAAGTAAATGAAACCTTGTGAAAATAAAAGCAGTCACAAATCTCAGTAGAAGGGAAGAGCCTCAGAGACCTATTAGAGCTTGGTGAGGCTTTATGTCCTTGGTAATCAGTCTGAGGAAAATTGCTTACCTTAGCTCTTTTACTGAATTAGTGTATGAATGAATTAATAATCTAAGATTATGTCTGTGATCAAAGACTTAACCACACAAACACAAGACGTGCTCTGTGCTCAACACAGCACTGGCCAAATCTATTTTCCACTGATTTTTAGAGGTGATCAGTGGTATAGCCTCTGCAAGCACAACAAGTGTCAATACCTAAAAAGTCATTTTAAAGATATAGATCCTAATTTAGAACAAATTTCTCGTGAAGTGAATTTTCCTTTCTCTGTAAATAGCAGTTTCATTTTAAAAAGCTATATAAATAATGTAAGGAGCTAGAAAATGGTGAAAGTCCACACTCAAAGATGCACATGTGCACACATATACTTACGAGCATGCAGCCTCTCAAGCCTGAATGACAGACCACTGGAAGTGCAGGCCTTGTGCTCTCTGCTTATGATGCCTTAACATACCGTGGCTGCATTTCATACTTGAACTTAATGTCTTTAGAATTCAGCTGGTCTAAATGATTGCACCTTGATGAAAATGTGTTTAATTTTCTTTTTTTCAAGGTACCGGACTTCTAACATTCAGCTGCTCAGCATTGCAATCAGTGTTTCAAGCTATTTTAGATTCTGACCATTGTGAAGCAAGTATAATATAGCAAAGTAAAGACGATAGTGAGAACATTCTCAGAGGAAATTATATGTAACCACACCACCTAAATTTTATCTATCCAAGGTTTCTGTAGTTGGCAAAACATCTCCCGAGTTTTATAAGAAACTTGAGAAATTCTATGGTACTTCCATTCTCCCCACGTCTGGCCTCATGTTTTCAGGAATCATACAGTTTCTTTGGAGTGGTAAAATAAAAAACCAAGAAAGATTTCTCCACTGCAGCTACAAAAGTCCACGGACTGCTTATCATGTGCCAATCATCATGAGTCAGTCATCAGTTCAGTTCAGTCGCTCAGTCGTGTCCGACTCTTTGCGACCCCATGAACCGCAGCACGCCAGGCCTCCCTGTTCATCACCAACTCTCAGGGTCCACCCAAACCCATGTCCATTGAGTCGGTGATGTCATCCAACCATCTCATCCTCTGTCGTCCCATTCTCAATGTCATAATTCTCAGTTAAAAAAATGAATTATTTTAATAAAGAGACATTTCTTTACCTACCTTTTGGAAACCTTTGATAAACATATGTAACATCTCCCCAAATCTACAGAAGTTCTTAAAGGCTCTTTACATAAAGTAAGAAGACTCCACATATTGAAAGTCACCTCTCTTGACTTCTCCATTGACTTTTCCCTCATGCAAACAAGAGCAAGAGGGTGTCTTGTTACAGGATTCAGAACAGGAAAGATGCATGAGCCAAATACTCTCTTTGAACAAAAAGGTTAGTGGATATTAAGGCAGGGCCAGATTTAAGATTAGCTAGAAGACAGGGTTGTCAATATGCTATGATTTGTTGTGCTTGAAACATCTCCACTAATCCATGACCTGCTAAACTATTTTTCACCTTGACATTGAAAAAGTGTCTAATATCCTTGTATTAATCACCAGGTAGTTTAAGTGTTTAGGGGTAGACGGTAGATTAAAGACCATCTAACCCAGCTCATTGATTTTACGAATGGGGAAATTGAGACCCAGAGAAAGGAAATGGCTTATCCAAGATTATAAACTATTTGTTTGTGAGCTCAAACTATAACATAGCTCTCCCAATTCTATTTCCATGATCAGTTTCTCTTTATACTTTACAATGGTTATAGCTACTGAATAGCTGTTTTTACATTAATAATGAAAACTAACCTTATACATTGTTTAGGACAATAGTCTTGTAGTTCACCACAGAATCTTTATTTTAATAAATTATCCAAGGTGATTTTAACACTGTTGCCCTGATACAGGCCCAAAAGCAAGGGTGGGAAATTCCAACTGCAGTCTCCCTTATCAGGTACTGGGTGTTGCAATCCTCTTAGGAATTTTTTTTTTTTTTTTTTGCATTTATAAATGTTTCACTGTGTACCAGAACTTAATTATGGTTACTCTGTTCTGTCACTCAAGAGTGTCCTACTCTTTGCAACCCCATGGACTCTAGCCTGCCAGGCTCTTCTGTCCATGGAATTTTCCAGGCAAGAATACTGGAGTGGGTTACCATTTCCTACTCCAGTGATTAGCATATCATCATTAGGATTCAAGATAGCTTTGAATGTTTGAGTTAGATGTCCAATTCTCCCTGAAAAGACCAGAACTAGAAAAGGCAAAAGGCACACCTAAAAATACAAGATCATGGAAATTAAATCAAGAAGACAAGTGTTTTAGTTCAATCCTTTCTTTGACATGGGTCTCAAAGGAAATAAGAGACTTGTTCAAGATCACATAGTGATATTGTCAGATGTCCTTTGTTTCTGCTAGACCTTCCATAACAAAATACCACAGACTGGGTACCTGAAACAACAGACATTTAGTTTTCTTACACTTCTGGAGACTTGACGTCAATGATCAAGGTGCTGGCAAACTCCATTCCTGGCAGAGTTCTCTTCCTGGCTTGTAGACAGATGCATCATTGCCATGTTTTTACATGACTTTCCTCAAGTATGTGGATGGAGATAGAGACAGAGAGGAGGGAAAGGAGAGAGGAGGCTCTCTGCTGTCTTTTCTTGTAACGAGTCTAATCCTATTGGATCAGGACTCCATCTTCATGACTTCATTTAACCTTCATTACCTCCTTAGAGGCGCCACTTCCAAATATAGCTCGTTCGAGAGTTATGGCTTCAACATAGGAACTTTAGGGAAACACAAACATTCAATCCATTACAAATGCAAATGCCAGTTTTATATTGGTATGAAAAAAGATATAGGATCTAGGAGTGAGAAAGCACTCCTTTATAATCATTCTTTACAGCATATTTCACAATGTGGTCCTCATTTGAGTCTGGACTTGGAGTATTTCCTAGGTTAAAGCTATAAGTCGGGGAAGGCGATGGCACCCCACCCCAGTACTTTTGCCTGGAAAATCCCATGGACGGAGGATCCTGGTAGGCTCCAGTCCATGGGGTCGCTAAGAGTCGGACACGACTGAGCGACTTCACTTTCATTTTTCACTTTCATGCATTGGGGAAGGAAATGGCAACCCCCTCCACTGTTCTTGCCTGGAGAATCCCAGGGACGGGGGAGCCTGGTGGGCTTCCTTCTATGGGGTCTCACAGAGTCGGACACGACTGAAGCGACTTAGCAGCAGCAGCAGCAGTAAAGCTATAAGTAAAGATCCTTCTGTTCTAAGAATGTAGGTGTGTGGTAGAAATGAGAGTAAATGGGGAGGAGGAGGATACATGTTACTTATACCAACTTATGCAAGCCTACTGGTAGCACCTCCTTGAGACTCTATTCAGATAATGTCACATTAGTGACTTAAAAATCAGCTATCATGGAAATATTTACAACATCAGATCAGATCAGTCGCTCAGTTGTGTCTAACTCTTTGCGACCCCATGAATTGCAGCATGCCAGGCCTCTCTGTCCATCACCAACTCCCAGAATTCACTCAGACTCACATCCATCGAGTCAGTGATGCCATCCAGCCATCTCATCCTCTGTCGTCCCCTTTTCCTCCTGCCCCCAATCCCTCCCAGCATCAGAGTCTTCTCCAATGAGTCAGCTCTTCACATGAGGTGGCCAAAGTACTGGAGTTTCAGCTTTAGCATCATTCCTTCCAAAGAAATCCCAGGGCTGATCTCCTTCAGAATGGACTGGTTGGATCTCCTTGCAGTCCAAGGGACTCTCAAGAGTCTTCTCCAACACCACAGTTCAAAAGCATCAATTCTTCGGCGCTCAGCCTTCTTCATAGTCCAGCTCTCACATCCATACATGACCACAGGAAAGACCATAGCCTTGACTAGGCGAACCTTTGTTGGCAAAGTAATGTCTCTGCTTTTGAATATGCTATCTAGGTTGGTCATAACTTTCCTTCCAAGGAGTAAGCGTCTTTTAATTTCATGGCTGCAGTCACCATCTGCAGTGATTTTGGAGCCCAGAAAAATAAAGTCTGACACTGTTTCTCCATCTATTTCCCATGTAGTGATGGGACCAGATGCCATGATCTTCGTTTTCTGAGTTGAGCTTTAAGCCAACCTTTTCACTCTCCACTTTCACTTTCATCAAGAGGCTTTTTAGTTCCTCTTCACTTTTTGCCATAAGGGTGATATCATCTCATGTACCACTTAAATCTCAAGTGCCCAACTGAGGCCTGAGACAGCCAAAAAAGTAAATAAATATTTTGAATGAAATGTGGTATTTCAAGACCACAATCAGTACTTTCTCTGTGCTCGTCACAAACAGTCTGGTCATTGGTAATATCTTTTCTTTAGATAGAACTTGAAGATAAAGAAAAGATATTACCAATGACCAGACTGTTTGTGACGAGCACAGAGAAAGTACTGATTGTGGTCTTGAAATACCACATTTCATTCAAAATATTTATTTACTTTTTTGGCTGTCTCAGGTCTCAGTTGGGCACTTGAGATTTAAGTGGTACATGAGTACAGTTGCCTCATGGCATGTGGGATCTTAGTTCCCAGACCAGGGATTAAACCTGCATCTGCCATTGGAAGGCAGATTCTTAACCACTGACTACCAGAGAAGACCCTAAAAATATATAGTAAGAAAATCTGGGGCAGGAAATTTTCCAGATGAACCTAGAACAACTTGCCATTCCAAGTATCCATGAAGCAGTCAAAGATCACTAAAGTCACGTCAAACAGACTCACGACTCATCACAAGTAGGATTTCATTGCCAAGCATGAGACAATTGAGCTTCAAAGTGAAAAGTAATTGCAAGTAATTAACAACTATCAAATATGTTTAAATGCAGGAGTTACAGGTGATATTTAAAACAAAGCCAAACAACTGCAAAATGCAACTGGTCAAATCTCGACATAATAGGGCACCAAATCTTTATGTAGAAAACTGGTAATTAAAGGGAAAAATTCAAGTATTTATCTTACTTGTCTCTATATGCTATGCTAAGTCACTTCAGTCGCATCTGACTCTGTGTGACCCCATAGATGGCAGCCCACTAGGCTCCCCGATCCCTGGGATTCTCCAGGCAAGAACACTGGAGTGGGTTGCCATTTCCTTCTCCAATGCATGAAAGTGAAAAGTGAAAGTGAAGTCGCTCAGTCGTGTCCGACTCTTAGCGACCCCGTGGACTGCAGCCTACCAGGCTCCTCCATCCGTGGGATTTTCCAGGCAAGAGTAGTGGAGTGGGGTGCCATTCCCCTAAGAACTCTACCAATGGCTAACCACACACTGAACAAGGAAGCATCTCTTTACAAAAGTACACTGACTATTAAATAAAGATAGAAATGAAATAATTTTAATATTAACATTTGGAAGCTCCTAGTGCATGTAAATGGCACCCCACTCCAGTACTCTTACCTGGAAAATCCCATGTGACTTTCTGCAATCCCTGCTGGGCTGCAGTCCATGGGATCGCTAGAGTCAAACACAACTGAGTCACTTCACTTTCACTTTTCACACTCATGCATTGGAGAAGGAAATGGCAACCCACTCCAGTGTTCTTGCCTGGAGAATCCCAGGGACGGGGGAGCCTGGTGGGCTGCCGTCTATGGGGTCGCACAGAGTTGGACACGACTGAAGCGACTTAGCAGCAGCAGCAGCAGCAGTGCATGTAAGGATCTAGACACTGAGCTATAACAGTTAAGAACTTCTCAGAAAGAGAGATAGTAAGAGTAATGCCCCCTCCTGATGAAAGCACACATCACATGTTCTAGTTCTGCCAAAGGAACTGACAACGAACCTGACCAGGATTGTGGATCCAGCTGCCAAAGTGAAGGGTGAAAGAATGGGTGACCTGTAACACGGATATGTGGTCAACAAAAGCTGGACTGTGGGGAGTTCTACAAGTTAAATTCTTTGGGTGATTAAATAGGTAAACTGTAAAGGAAAAAAAAAAGAGTAGATGGTTGTGGTGATTATAGAGGATAGGCAAGACTAATCATGGAAATATGATGAGAGAATATTAAACACATACACATATAAGAGGTTTCTGTAAAACTCAGGAGAGTGGTTGCTTTTGGTTGAACGATTTATTTGAGTTAGAAACAGCCAGACTCAGAAAAGGAGTTCTAAGGTGGATGGCAAAGTGCTATTTATGTCTTTGGTAGTAGCTATAAGTGTTTGCCTTACAATAATCCCTTAACCTTTATTTTTTGGGGGATTGGTGGGGTAGAGGGGAGTTGGTTTGCATCTATTTTGTTTTACATGAAAAATATTTAAATGTAATATTTGTTCTTCTGAGAAGAGATTACTTTGAAGGGGAGCAAGGATTAAAAACAGTAACCCAGGTTAGGGATTAAAGTATTCGAGACTACTGGACATGATGATGGAGGAGTTTAGCAGCTTTCCCTGTAGCATTTCAGAGAAAGAGAGAAATTATTCAGGTTGCTTTCTTCTTCCTTGTAGAAAAACACTTAAGACATTGAAATGGGTGTGGAGACAGATGTACCAATAAGAGTTTGGGTCTTAAAGCTAAACACCTATATACCTAAGTGATGCACCAGACCATGCCACTGGGGATTCTGTACACGTTATGAGATATGAGATAGCTACTTCTTCTTTTCTTCTTCTTCTTCTATTTTTTTTTTTTTTTTTTTTAGTGAATAAGCACACTCTGATAAAAATCTTCACCAATGGGCACTGCATTAACATGACATTTGAAAGTCATAATGGCCAGATTACAATACAATACTTTCAGGTATCACCTGCTTAGTTTTAAACCACTATTTATTAATTCATATTTGAGCAAGACCATTTAAATTTGGGGGAAAAGACAGTACTTGTGGCTATTCCACAAATCTGTTAAGATAACACATATCTTAGGTTGTTAGCTACTAGAGAAGGAACTTGTCTTATTTACCAGCACTGCTTTGTAAGTACATAATAAATCGAATCAAAACATTAAATGCAAAAATCAATTGAATTATTACAAAATTATTATCTCCAAAGAAGTGGCATTGATAACTCACACACCAAACTCACATGTACTCATTTTTTCTCTGTAAGTAACAATGGAGCTTTATGATTACTATAGAGGCCAGTAAGGATGAGATGTGTTAAGGGTTAGGATGGGGAACTGAGAGGATAATAAAATAAATAGGATACGAACTTAGTGGGGAAGGGAACAGAACTGAGTGCGACACCATTGGGGAAAGTTACTTATCACTACTCGACCTTAATTTCCACATTTGTAAAAGGGTGTAAAGCAGGCATGGTAATTGTGACTGCGAGAGAACTGAGTCTAGGGCTCCCACATTCCTTTGCTGCATAAAAGTTGCTCAATAAAAGTTATCTTTTGTTCTTCTTTAGGGGTGATTTTATCTGTGGCTCTCCTCTACCAGCTCTGAACCTAGCCGCCTTTTACATGTTGGCCAAGCCCTGAGGCATCACACGCTGCTGAGTGCTTTTCGTCTTGAATGGGTCACTGTTGACATCGGGACTGACATTTCCCAGCACATCCTGTGTAACTGCCATGCTGATACCGACGTGACCTGAGTGGCTTCTGTAGTAATCCCTTTCCTCTACACAGCCACCTGCTGTCAGGAGCTGCCTGTGCAGAAGGAAACGATTCCCAGTCCCATCAGAGCCCTAATTAAAAGTGCGCCGAATTAAACTTGAATGCATGGAGAACAATTAGCTCTCTCTTTTGTCTCTCTATTCAAATCCATAATGCAGAGCAGCCAGGTGTCATGTTCAACAAATCTCCATCACTTGATGGCTAGGGAAAGGAATGATGCTGGAAAAGCTCCAGAATCTTCCCCCGGAGGCCTATTCTGGCCTTCCTATCTTTGCAGGAACTCAATTGTCATGATGCTTCTGTTTGAATTCCTCTTCCTAAATGTCCCCTTCTCCCATCTTCAGCTTTCTTCTAAGAAAACAAACCTCAATTTAAGTCTCTTTATCACCACGTCCATTATCAGGAGATTTGCAAAATGTTTTCAACACAATACCAAACATGCTTGACTGGGATTTCTTTCTTTCTTTTTTTTATGAAAACAGGATTGAAGAATCAAGCACAGACACCAGTTCACTGTACTGTTGTCTTAACATTACATGCATGCCGTAGTAGAAGGCATCCCTGATCTCTGTCATGGTAAACATAGTCAGCTTCTGTGTAGGCGGTGATATTATTTCTCCATGCACGCAAGCATGCATGCATACGTGCAAAGTTGCTTCAGTTGCATCTGACTCTCTGCGACTCTATGGACTGTAGCTGGCCAGGCTCCTCTGTCCATGGGATTTTCCAGGAAAGAATACTGGAGTGGGTTGCTGTGCGCTTCTCCAGGGGATCTTCCTGACCCAGGGATTGAACCTGCATCTCTTGTGACTCCTGCGTTGGCAGGCAGGTTCTTTACTGCTAGTGCCACCTGGGAATCCCCTTTCTCCTTATATATGAATCAATTATTCTACTTAAAATTCTTTCTCACCACTGAGTGATCCTTCACCTTATACTAATTCCAGTAACTAGAATGCCCCCATATGTGCAGGGGAACTAAATAAACTGCTCAATTCCCCAGTCCCTTTCAAACTGAGGTTCTTACTCAATCCCCCATCTCTCTCCATCCCCAAGACCTGGAAAATTATTATTACTCTGGAAACTCCTGAGGAAAATGATCAGGAATCTAAAATTAAATCATAATGTGTAAACAAATCTATTATCCCTTTGGAAAATAAGATCTTTGGAAAGAGAGACCCATAAGCTAGTGAAAAAGAAAAAGTGCAGAGTTTTGACTATATAACATTCTGAGTTCAAGTTTTATGACTTATTATCCATATGAACTTTGGCATGTAACTTCTCTGTGTCTTAGTTCTTCTGCTTATAAAATTGTAAAAATAAAACACTATCCATACATGTGGCTGTTTTGAGGATTACTAATGACTAAAAACCCCTTGATGAAAGTGAAAGAAGAGGGTGAAAAAGTTGGCTTAAAGCTCAATATTCAGAAAACTAAGATTGTGGCATCCGGTCCCATCACTTCATGGGAAATAGATGGGGAAACAGTGGAAACAGTGGCTGACTTTATTTTGGGGGCTCCAAAATCACTGCAGATGGTGACTGCAGCCATGAAATTAAAAGACACTTACTCCTTGGTAGGAAAGTTATGACCAACCTAGATAACATATTCAAAAGCAGAGACATTACTTTGCCAATAAAGATCTGTCTAGTCAAGGCTATGGTTTTTCCAGTGGTCATGTATGGATATGAGAGTTGGACTGTGAAGAAAGCTGAGCACCAAAGAATTGATGCTTTTGAACTGTGGTGTTGGAGAAGATTCTTGAGAGTCCCTTGGACTGCAAGGAGATCCAACCAGTCCATCCTAAAGGAGACCAGTCCCGGGTGTTCACTGGAAGGACTGATGCTAAAGCTGAAACTCCAATACTTTGGCCACCTGATGCAGAGTTGACTCATTGGAAAAGACCCTGATGCTGGGAGGGATTGAGGGCAGGAGAAGAGGACGACAGAGGATGAGATGGCTGGATGGCATCACTGACTTGATAGACATGAGTTTGGGTAAACTCCGGGAGTTGGTGATGGACAGGGAGGCCTGGCGTGCTGTGATTCATGGGGTTGCAAAGAGTCAGACACGACTGAGCGACTGAACTGAACTAAACTGAACTGAATGATTTATATGATGGCTTAACTTGCTGCCTTAAGTGTATGAGAAGATGGTATTGCCAATGTGAAGGAGGTCAATCCGGCTAGAACCAAATATTCACACTGAGCTATTGTCTGGGAACAAACCTGAGGGGAGGACACAATGCAGAATGAAGAAGAATGAAATGTGCAGTTTCTCACTGTGATACCACAACTATAATAGTCTAATTTAATAACAACCTGTTAATATAAGTTTGTGAGAAGTTCATAAAAGTATTGGGATAAATGCAAGTTCTCTTAGAAATATTTTTTTGTGTGTGCATGCTCAGTTGTGTCTGACTCTTTGTAACTCCATGGATTGTAGCCTACCAGGCTCCTTTATCCATGAAATTTTCCAGGCAAAATACTGGGGTGGATTGCCATTTCCTTCTCTCAGGGATCTTCCTGACCCGGGGACTGAACTCATGTCTCCGATGCATCCCCTGCCATTGCAGGTGGATTGTTTACTGCTGAGCCACGTGGGAATCCCCAGGAATATTTAGTGCACTGTGCACACGGCATGGTTCCCACCACTCACCTTCACATCACCCTAGTAGACTCTGCCATCTGATCTCAGGGCTCTCTCTCAGAGATTTCAACATATTTTCAGAATTCTTTCCAATTATGTAAATGGTCTATTACAGCCTCTCACCCACAAAGCCTCTTGTAGTAAAAATACGCTCAGTTTTCCTGCTTTCACATTTCCTTGATCTGGAAATGTCATCTGCAGACCTTCAGCCACGCACGCATCTTCCTGCTAATATGAATGACAGTTATGAAGAACAGAAAAACCTGCTTAAATCCACACAGCAGTGGTGAGAAACGTTTGTGCTTGGCAGCACACATTCAAACACTAGAATTTCTGTTGTCTTACTTGAAGGCACAAAAGGACTCAAAACAACACTAAACCAGTCAGTAACAATTACAACATAATCACTACCATAGTATAACAATGCCTCACAGATTCGTCCTAGAAAATCATCCACATTTATTGCACCATTCACTCGGTCACCCCTTGGCTCTGTTCTGTTATCCAAGGAGAACTTTACAGCTCTGCAGAACTTTCTTACAGTCTTGAGACTTTAGCACACGCCGACTATTCTTTTTGCTGGTCTGGTGTTTTATTGCACCTCCTACCTCTTACTGGTAGCAAAAGGTGAACACTGCACAAAGCTCTCAGCTCAGGGCTCCATCAGACAACCATCACCTTCATGATCTGTTTCTGCTGTTGAAGTCAAAGAGAATTGGAAATCAGCATCTGGAGAGTCATCTGGGATGGACTTGCCATACACTGTGTATTGTGGGGTACCATTTTTTACAAAAAAAAAAAGTCACCTCTGTAAATCATGAAGGAAAGTTGGACTGCTTAAGAGGGAACCATGTTTCAGGGAGAGCTTTTGGGACCCAACAAACAAGAATACTTAGAAGATTGTCAGGAAAATCATAGCTATATGGGATTAAAGGAAAATTCCCCTTATCTTCAGTATTCATGAGAAAGAGGTAAAGAAACTTTCTAGAACAATTCTGTAATTGTACACCTTGAGAAAGTGGTTAAAACTCTGCCTTCTAATCCAGGAAGTGTGAGTTCAATCCCTGGTCAGGGAAATAAGATCCTGTATGTCACCTGGTGTGGCCAAAGAGAAAAAAGAAAGGTATTCCCAACACGTGGTTTTCAGTGGGAAAGGGAACAATACAAGTGAAAAAGGAAATAACTCCCTGAAAGAGTTAAAATGGAGAGGGAGGAGTTTCACGCTTTGCCTTCTAAGTACCATTAACCCTTTTGTCTCATCAACTTCCTAAGACCCAACCACTCTACCTTTTTTCCAGGGCAAGTCCTTCTGTCTTATTCTTATTGGCTCCATTGTCAACACCTGGAGCCTGCTCAAACTCATGTCCATCGAGTCGGTGATGCCATCCAACCACCTCATCCTCTGTCATCCCCTTCTCCTCCCACCTTCAATCTTTCCCAGCATCAGGGTCTTTTGCAATGAGTCAGTTCTTCGCATCAGGTGGCCAAAGTATTATTAGAGTTTCAGCTTCAGTATCAGTCCTTCCAATGAATATTCAAGACTGATTTCCTTTAGGATTGACTGGTTTGATTTCTTTGCAGTCCAAAGGACTCTAAAGAGTCTTCTCCAACACCACAGTTCAAAAGCATCAGTTCTTAGATGCTCAGCTTTCTTTGTGGTCCAACTTTCACATCCATGCATGACTACTGGAAAAACCATAGCTTTGATGAGACAGACCTTTGTTGGCAACTTCTCTATAGTATAGGGCTTCCCTGGTGGATCAGAGGTAAAGCCTCTGCCTGCAATATGGGAGACCCAGGTTTGATCCCTGTATCAGGAAGATCCCCTGGAGAAATGGCAACCCATGCCAGTACTCTTGCCTGGAAAATTCCATGGGCTATAATCCATGGGGCCTCGAAGAGTTGGATGCGACTGAGCGACTTTACTTTCACTTTTCACTTTTCTCTATAGTGTAGCATGTACTGGGATATTCAAAGCTCTTGGCTTAGAAAATAAGAATCTTATTTTTGATTCTGCAGGATCTCACCTCTGGTAAGAATTGGCTACCTGGATCTCTGTACATCACTTCCTGAGCCCTGAATATAATTATCTTCCCGTGTCCTCTCAAATACCTGCATGCCTGGTGAGTTTTCTTTGGGTCCGCAGTTGTTTCCTCATTATCATGTAAATTACAGACATCAGAACCTAACCCCATGCCTCAAGCTTGCAGTGCCTTGAAGATCATTCAGAAAAGAAAAAAAAATTATTCTGATTGTCAAAAATGAAGTTATTTTATTCATGGTATTATGATTGTGACATCATGAAGCAAGACTCTGAACAGCTTGCAGCTTGGTCCAAATACCAAAGTCCTTCTTCCAAACATAAATCCCTTCTTCCATATAGCTCCCTCTTCCTGACCAATTCTTACCTCACCACTATTACCTAAGCAGCCTATATCTGCTGTGGTTCCCCAGAGGGAAGAAATTACCAGAAGATAATAATTTTCAAAAATCGCTCAAATCTTGGATTTTCTTTTACTTTGGAGACCTTGTGGCATGCAACCTCTACCTTTTAATTTTAATACTTTTCTAGATTTGGGCATTATTTAACTTATCAGGACCTACAGTGTCTCTTAAGTCTTCTATGTTGAGCATCAAACATCAGCCAACTATCAGAGTTGCTTGAACCCAACACATCAATTAAAGGATAAACTAAAGGAGACCTGGGGTCTTACTGAATTTAAGTTGCAAAATTAAGGACTGTGGGATAAAAAATGTTGCAGGAGAACTTGATGCTGAAAATGAGAGTACAGGAAATGTTAGGCAGAATTCTATTCCAATTTTTAAGTATTTAAGCAGTATATTCAGAGTAACACTTTCAGTTCATTAGGGAAGTTGACCGTAATAAAGCCAGTTTCTAGCACTGACTCTTCCACTGCATTCTGAGTTCAAGACTCTATTGTGAGCCTCTGGCATTTGCCTGATTCCTAACCATGGGCTGCCTGATTCTGAACTGTACTTCATACGGAGTCTCTTGGAACAAGAATCATTCTTCTCCCCTGATACTTGCATTCTTTTTTTAGTTTAAATGCATATTGCTTTTCTTTTGTACACATTTTACTGCAGACTTTAATACTCTTCTTGTCTTTTTCTAGTTTATTTCTCCCAAGGCAGGATCTCTACTGGGTACCTCCTTCTCATAGCAATGGATTTTGGGGTCCACTGAGAAGTAGAAGTCTAGAAGGAATGATTAAGACCTTTCTGGTGGAGCAGGAGATGACAGCCTTCAGACTGTGATACATGTCTGATTCCTGAGGAAGGAGAAGGAAAAGAAAGGAAGACAGGAGTGGCAGGAATTTTAAATTGCAGCATGGTTCCAGGAAAGATTCATCCAGGAAGACCTTGAGCCAGTTACCCATTTGATTAGTCTGTGTCTTACTAGCGTGGACCTTGTTTAATGCCCTTACTGCTTTTGGTCACTGGTGGGGATCAGCCCATGACAAGCAAGGTGGATACTTGGGTCAGTGGCTGGGAACATCAGTCTGTTATACTCCTTGTGCTAGGAGATCTGAAAGTTGCATTTTCCTATCTGCTACACTAGGTCAAAGAACAATAGTGGGATTTAAGGCATCATTATGAGATATTTTTCACCCAAGGTCTTTTCTCATGACTTTTCCTATGCGACAGTCAATTTTATTCTGCCTCCTTTTCTTATTTAAATCTTAACTCAAATATCAATTTTTCAGGGGAGCTTCTCTGACCAGATCATTCATTGCTGTTCTCACTCTTGAACAGCTCAATACCCCATTATCCTGTTTTATTTTTCTCATTGCCTGAATTGCTATTGGATATTATCCTATATATTTGAGTGGCTGTTTATTCTGTGTCTCCCCCACCCCAATAGAGCAGGAGTCTAGTCTGAATTGTTCCCTATTCTATTGCCAAAGCTTGGAAAGAGTTCAATAGCAATGCCTAGAAAAAAATAAGGTGCTCTTTAAATATCAGGTTGGCCAAAATGCTTTTCCATAATGTCATACAGAAAAACCCGGACAAACTTTTTGGCCAACCCAATATTATTGTTATTAAAGTTCTTTTATCTTCTAACTTATTCATTGTGAATTTTTCTTCTTTAGACCATCTAAAATGCTGCAATCATCTCCAGTATTATACAACATTGTAGCCAGTATAATCAGATCTCCTTCTCTTACTAGTGTGAACTAAGAAGGTTCCTGCCATTATCAGTAGACAAAGGATGTGGCCATCAAGCCCTTGGCTACTGAAGAGGCCCACAGTTGTGCCCCCTGAGGGGATTCAGGGTGGGATAGAACCAAATCCTGGCCTTAGATAGATAAGGTGCGCATCAAAGGAATGATTTCAGTGAGCCCAGACTCTTGCATCTATCCACACATAGAGAAGTGCTCAAATCATTCATTTGAGATGTCTGGTTTTCTTTAACTAACAGTAATCTTTTGATACTGCAATTACCTGGCTTTTGTTGCAAAACTCCTATATATCTTGGTTCCTCCCTTACCACTCGGGGCAGTTTCTCAGAACTATCTGAGAGGCTGTCTTCTGGCTTAAGTTCTCAGAGTTATCCACCAGATAAAGGATAATTCTCAACTTTAAGGTTGTTCACTTTTTTTTTTTCAGTCCACACTAGTCTGTGAACATCTTGAAGGTAAAGGTCATGTTTTATACTCCATGTAAAGTGCATGGGGAATCCAGTAGTGCTGTTAAATGAGTGTTGATAAACGGCAGAAGGAACAAGGGAAGGTTCCCAGTGTACACAGCTTTCTCAGTCCATGCCATGTGCATAGCGGCCCGTGAGCGAGTGCGGTCCAACATGTGCATTTGAGTATACACATGACTATGGAAGAAACACAGCAGGAAAAGATGGAAAATGGACCTGAGAATGAGCACAACAACTGTGAGCAAAGCCTGCAAGATGCCTTTTCTCTTTGCAGGAGGCGCATCCATTCCGTGATCAAATAGGAAGTACACAGTCAGGTGCGGAGAGGAAACCTGGGGTTTGTCTTTGTACTGGAGACAGGCCCCGAGGCCGCTGCCTGATCCTGGGGCCAGGCTGGCAGCTGATGGCTCCGGTATCCTTTCTGTGAGCACAACTGCTTTGTGCAGCGATCAAAGGCCCTTCCATCCCACAGCCCACGCTTCAGTCACGTGTCCCTGGAGATAGTGTTCCCCCTCTTCTTTCAGTCAATTCTGTTTCCTAGCAAAGTAGGGGCAGTTGAGTCTGGCTGTTGAGCATCCATCCTGTCGCAATTTGTTGTTGACATTGTTCTCAGTTTTACATTCCCTGATTTAACAACTATTGGCTTTCATTTTTCTAGAGGAGGAATGAACTGGGGCTCTGTGCTGCTAAGGGGGAGGATTTGAGCCCCCGTATTTCTAACTGTGCTATCATAGGCCAGTTACTTAACTTCTTGGTGCATCAGTTCTTATAGCCCCAGAGTTTGAATTGTGATACCCATCTCTTAAGATTTTCCTGATGGATACACAAGATTTTGCATGCTTTTGCAAACACAGTTTAAAGCCCATCCTCTGCTCAACACACCGGGATCCCCTGCATTGTCCCTGGAACAGCTCTATCGTTACCCGACAAAATGAATGTCCCTTTAGTGGAGGAGGAAGACAAGTATTGCCACCCCACCCCAACCCCAGTGCTGGTGCTTTTACGTCACTGGAGAATACTCTAGGTTCTCTGTCCTCATTGAGGTATTGCTTACGGAGGCAGTTATGAAGCAAAGAAAACCTTTCAATCTATTTATCAAAAGAGCCTTGCAAGCTTCTGCTTCAAGGTGGGTGAATCAATTAGGTGGTATTGAGCGGGGAAAGTTAATCTGCATCCAAAGCGTTTTACTAAACAAACAACTAAAATAAAAAATCAAGTGCAGGCCAATTGACTTACTCCACTGTGGTCGAACTGAAGGAAGAGGAACCTTTCCGTCTTCAGATCAGATCAGATCAGATCAGTCACTCAGTCGTGTCCGAATCTTTGCGACCCCATGAATCGCAGCATGCCAGGCCTCACTGTCCATCACCAACTCCTGGAATTCACTGAGACTCACATCCATAGAGTCAGTGATGCCTTCCAGCCATCTCATCCTCCGCTGTCCCCTTCTCCTACTGCCCCCAATCCCTCCCAGCATCAGAGTCTTTTCCAATGAGTCAACTCTTCACATGAGGTAGCCAAAGTACTGGAGTTTCAGCTTTAGCATCACTCCTTCCAAAGAGCACCCAAGACTGATCTCCTTCAGAATGGACTGGTTGGATCTCCTTGCAGTCCAAGGGACTCTCAAGAGTCTTCTCCAACACCACAGTTCAAAAGCATCCATTCTCCGGCACTCAGCCTTCTTCACAGTCCAACTCTCACATCCATACATGACCACTGGAAAAACCATAGCCTTGACTAGACAGACCTTTGTTGGCAAAGTAATGTCTCTGCTTTTGAATATGCTATCTAGGTTGGTCATAACTTTTCTTCCAAGGAGTAAGCATCTTTCAATTTCATGGCTGTAGTCACCATCTGCAGTGATTTTGGAGCCCCCCAAAATGAAGTCTGACACTGTTTCCACTGTTTCCCCATCTATTTCCCATGAAGTGATGGGACCAGATGCCATGATCTTCGTTTTCTGAATGTTGAGCTTTAAGCTAACTTTTTCACTCTCCACCTTCACTTTCTTTCATCAAGAGGCTTTTGAGTTCCTCTTCACTTTCTGCCATGAGGGTGGTGTCATCTGCATATCTGAGGTTATTGATATTTCTCCTGGCAATCTTGATTCCAGCTTGTGTTTCTTCCAGTCCAGCGTTACTCATGATATACTCTGCATATAAGTTAAATAAACATGGTGACAATATACAGCCTTGATGAACTCCTTTCCCAATTTGGAACCAGTCTGTTGTTCCATGTCCAGTTCTAACTGTGGCTTCCTGACCTGCATACAAATTTCTCAAGAGGCAGATCAGGTGGTCTGGGATTCCCATCTCTTGAAGAATTTTCCACAGTTTATTGTAATCCACACAGTCAAAGGCTTTGGCATAGTCAATAAAGCAGAAATAGATGTTTTTCTGGAACTCTCTTGCTTTTTCCATGATCCAGCGGATGTTGGCAATTTGATCTCTGGCTCCTCTGCCTTTTCTAAAACCAGCTTGAACATCAGGAAATTCACAATTTGTGTATTGCTGAAGCCTGGCTCGGAGAATTTTGAGCATTACCTTACTACTGTGTGAGATGAGTACAATTGTGCAGTAGTTTTAGCATTCTTTGGCATTGCCTTTCTTTGGGATTGGAATGAAAACTGACCTTTTCCAGTCCTGTGGCCACTGCTGAGTTTTCCCAATGTGCTGGCATATTGAGTGCAGCACTTTCACAGCATCATCTTTCAGGATTTGGAATAGCTCAACTGGAATTCCATCACCTCCACTAGCTTTCTTCATAGTGATGCTTTCTAAGGCCCACTTGACTTCACATTCCAGGATGTCTGGCTCTAGGTCAGTGATCACACCATCGTGATTATCTGAGTCATGAAGATCTTTTTTGTACAGTTCTTCTGTGTATTCTTGCCACCTCTTCTTAATATCTTCTGCTTCTGTTAGGTCCATACCATTTCTGTCCTTTATTGAGCCCATTTTTGCATGAAATGTTCCCTTGATATCTCTAATTTTCTTAAAGAGATCCCTAGTCTTTCCCATTCTGTTGTTTTCCTCTATTTCTTTGCATTAATTGCTGAAGAAGGCTTTCTTATCTCTTCTTGCTATTCTTTGGAGCTCTGCATTCAGATGTTTATATCTTTCCTTTTCTCCTTTGCTTTTCACTTCTCTTCTTTTCACAGCTATTTGTAAGGCCTCCCCAGACAGCCATTTTGCTTTTTTGCATTTCTTTTCCATGGGGATGGTCTCGATCCCTGTCTCCTGTACAATGTCATGAACCTCATTCCATAGTTCATCAAGCACTCTATCTATCAGATCTAGGCCCTTAAATCTACTTCTCACTTCCACTGTATAATCATAAGGGATTTGATTTAGGTCATACCTGAATGGTCTAGTGGTTTTCCCCACTTCCTTCAATTTCAGTGTGAATTTGGCAATAAGGAGTTCATGGTCTGAGCCACAGTCCATTCCTGGTCTTGTTTTTGCTGATTGTATAGAGCTTCTCCATCTTTGGCTGCAAAGAATATAATCAATCTGATTTTGGTGTTGACCATCTGGTGATGTTCACGTGTAGAGTCTTCTCTTGTGTTGTTGGAAGAGAGTGTTTGTTATGACGAGTGCATTTTCTTGGCAAAACTCTATTAGTCTTTGCCCTGCTTCATTCCGTATTCCAAGGCTAAATTTGCCTGTTACTCCAGGTGTTTCTTGACTTCCTACTTTTGCATTCCTGTCCCCTATAATGAAAAGGACATCTTTTTTGGGTGTTAGTTCTAAAAGGTCTTGTAGGTCTTCATAGAACCATTCAACTTCAGCTTCTTCAGTGTTACTGGTTGGGGCATAGACTTGGATTACTGTGGTATTGAGTGGTTTGCCTTGGAAACGAACAGAGATCATTCTGTCATTTTTGAGATTGCATCCAAGTACTGCATTTCATACTCTTTTGCTGACCATGATGGCCACTCCATTTCTTCTGAGGGATTCCTGCCCACAGTAGTAGATATAATGTTCATCTGAGTTAAATTCACCCATTCCAGTCCATTTGAGTTCGCTGACTCCTAGAATGTTGACATTCACTCTTGCCATCTCCTGTTTGACCACTTCCAATTTGCCTTGATTCATGGACCTCATATTCCATGTTCCTATGCAATATTGCTCTTTACAGCATTGGACCTTGCTTCTATCACCAGTCACATTCACAACCGGGTATTTTTTTTTTGCTTTGGTTCCATCCCTTCATTCTTTCTGGAGTTATTTCTCCACTGATCTCCAGTAGCATATTGGGCACCTACTGACCTGGGGAGTTTCTCTTTCAGTATCCTATCATTTTGTCTTTTCATACTGTTCATGGGGTTCTCAAGGCAAGAATACTGAAGTGGTTTGCCATTCCCTTCTCCAGTGGACCACATCCTGTCAGATCTCTCCACCATGACCCACCCATCTTGGTTTGCCCCACGGGCATGGCTTAGTTTCCTTGAGTTAGACAAGGCTGTGGTCCTAGTGTTATTAGATTGACAGGTTTCTGTGAGTATGGTTTCAGTGTGTTTGCCCTCTGATGCCCTCTTGCAACACCTACCGTCTTACTTGAGTTTCATGTAAATGCTATGTAAATAGTTTCCGTTCTAACCTCTCCTAAGTCTTTCTTACCTCCGCCTCAGAGAAGCAGCAGATGTCTTGTGGGAATAAGAGACTGGAGAGTCCTGACCTGTGACAAACAGGCAGTGTAACTGATGCTTATTAGCTTAAAGAATTAAAGGCTCTTGTGGGTATTATTGGTCTTTTAGTGACTTGGAAGGACTTTTATCTGGAAGAAAGTGTGGGTCAGTGAGTTTATGTTACAGGGAAACTAATATTTCTCCCAAAGAGATTTTCTTCTCTCTGCACATACAGTCATCCCTTGGTATCCATGGGGGACTGGTTCCAGGACCTCCATGGATACCAAAATCCACAGATGCTCATATCCCGTATATAAAATGGCATAGTATTTGTATATGATTTATGCAATCTTCCCATTTACTTTGAATCATCTCTAGATTGCTTATAATATCTAATACAATGTAAATGCTATGTAAATAGTTGTAAATACAATGTAAATGCTATGTAAATAGTTTCTGGCTGTGGCAAATTCTAATTTTGCTTTTTGGAACATTCTGGAATGATTTTTCTGATAGTTTTTGATTCTTGGTTGGTCGAATCTGTAGATGCAGAAACCAGAGATACAGAGGGCTGACTGCACTCTCATTAACTGGGGTTGCCTCTTAGTGTTATCTCTGACAGCTCTCTCTTTGCACCCTACACCCAAACAGGCAATAATCCTGAAAGAGTGTGTTATAACATATTAGTCAGATCAGATCAGATCAGTCGCTCAGTCATGTCTGACTCTTTGCAACACCATGAATCACAGCACGCCAGGCCTCCCTGTCCATCACCAACTCCCGGAGGTCACTCAGACTCACATCCATCAAGTCAGTGATGCCATCCAGCCATCTCATCCTCTGTCATCCCCTTCTCCTCCTGCCCCCAATCCCTCCCAGCATCAGAGTCTTTTCCAATGAGTGAACTCTTCGCGTGAGGTGGCCAAAATACTGGAGTTTCAGCTTTAGCATCATTCCTTCCAAAGAAACCCAGGGCTGATCTCCTTCAGAATGGACTGGTTGGATCTCCTTGCAGTCCATGGGACTCTCAAGAGTCTTCTCCAACACCACAGTTCAAAAGCATCCATTCTTTGGCGCTCAGCCTTCTTCACAGTCCAGCTCTCACATCCATACATGACCACAGGAAAGACCATAGCCTTGACTAGGCGAACATATTAGTCACGTTTACCCATTCTAAAGGCCTCCCCCATACCTATATTCTCATGAACTCTTACTCAGAATGTTCTGGATTTTAGTTTAATTGTCTACTCCTTTTTCAATCTGACTCTCATCTCTAGTTTATTTTGTACACTAAAACCTAAATTAGTCCTCGGTGTGACATGCTGGAAAGAATACACAGTTTGGTGTCACAGAGACTCCACTTTGTACCTCTGATTAGCTATTTACTGACATTGGGCAAGTTACTCAATCTTCCTGAGCATCTACTCATCTGTAAAGTGAGAATAATCACAACTCTACATCACAAAACACTTACGACAAATAAAAATGGCAGTTCATGGAAGGCATTTGCTTGACAACCTAGTAAACACTCAATAAATGGAAGCTATTAAAACACTTTAGGAGTTCATTGAAAAATGACTTTTTTTGAGTATGTCATTGTTCTTCTAAAACTCTAGTTTCCTTGTGAGCAGAAAACATTTCTGAGTCATCTGTGTTTCAACACAAGCATGTGCAATGCAACACATAGGCAAGTATTCTTAACAATTCTGGGCTTCTCTGGTGACTCAGATGGCTAAGAAGCTCCCTGCAACGTGGGAGATCTGGGTTTGATCCCTGAGTTGGGAAGATCCCCTGGAGAAGGTTACCCACCCTAGTATTCTTTTCTGGAGAATTCCCATGGTCATAGGAGACTAACAGGTTAGAGTCCATGAGGGTCACAAAGAGTTGGACATGACTAAACGACTAACACTTTCTTTTTACAATTCTACCTGTTATAATTAAGGCAAAGTCTCAACTGTACTGTTTATCTTGTAGCAAAATATAAATAGAAGAGGCATTATTTCTAGATGGGACAATATTATAAACAAAGATGTGGAAATAGAGATCAGTGAGTAAAACATAGTGAATGTCTATGCAAAACATCCTGTGCAAAAACAGCCCGATGACCCCAAAATGATCATTTATGTAAGGAATCAATAAGATAGATATACTGTGGAAAGGGGTTTCGGGGAGGCTCCTAGAGACCCCAGAATGCTAAGATATGAACACATGAGCACTGGATGCTATGCAGAGTTTTGAGCAGGGGGAGTGATGGGATGCGCTGGGCAAGAGAAACTAAGTCCACCCATTTAGTTCGGAGAAGGACAAGGCACAGTGCCTTTAGAGCTCAGAACAAATCACCCAATTCTATTTCCCAAATTGTTCATCTTCTATGAGGCATGATGAATGCTGACTTTAGACTCCTTCCCTTGGTTCTGCCAGCAATTCAGTAGCTTAATCTTTTTTCCAATCTCAGCTGTTGCCTAATAATCTGTTCCAGGCACAGAAATTTCATTAACTCCTCAATGATGTCCACAGGCTTTGACCATGGATTTCATCTGTTAAGCTGCTTTTATTTCAGCTACTATACAAATTACCCTCTGCCTAGGAAAAAAACAAAAAGAAGAAGCATGCTCTTGGGCGGGTGGGGGAAGCTACAAGAAAAAAAGAATGGCTGAAGCCCTTCTGTATTTCTCAAACAACTTTCCTCTCCGTGAAAATAGATGTCCAGGGAAGAAATTGAATTTCAAAAGCAAGGACTCGATAATGGAGTGACCCCAAATTTTCTCACCAGTAGCTTAAGAGGGGGCCACTGTCACAACCAGCATGATATGTGATTGTCTTATCATCCCCAGAAAACTATATTATATTTGGTAGAAATGGAACTGTGGCTGGTGCTGGAAATGTGCTGAATGCACACTGATTCTTACTAAGTCTGAGAAACCAGGAGATGAAGGGGTGGAGATGGAAAAGTGAGAGGGGAAATGGGAGGGCAAAAGGAGCGTTCTACTGAAGATCTCCTGCTTAAAAGTCTCACCATGTTACTGCACATGAGACTGGAATTTCAGGCATCAGTGGAAAAGGTGTTTTTGGACAGGAATCATACTTCATAACTTTCCCTCTTCGAAGCTTCTTCTGACTTGTAGAGCGGTTGCAACTTCTCCTGAATTCCTATGACATATTTACTTTTCTTGTGTGTCCCTTATCAAAATGCATCAGTTCATTTCAATTCAGTCGCTTAGTCGTGTCCAACTCTTTGTGACCCCATGAACTGCAGCATGCCAGGCCTCCCTGTCCATCACCAACTCCCGGAGTTTACCTAAAGTCATGCGCATTGAGTTGAAGATGCCATCCAACCATCTCATCCTCTGTCATCCACTTCTCTTCCCACCTTCAATCTTTCCAAGCATCAGGATCTTTTCAAATGAGTTAGCTCTTTGCATCAGGTGGCCAAAGTATTGGAGTTTCAGCTTCAACATCAGAACACTCAGGACTGATCGCCTTTAGGATGGACTAGTTGGATCTCCTTGCAGTCCAAGGGACTCTCAAGAGTCTTCTCCAACACCACAGTGCAATTCTTCAGTGTTCAGCTTTCTTTATAGTCCAGCTCTCACATCCATACATAATTACTGGAAAAATGCATCAAACCATTTGATTCACATACCTGTTTTTTTCTTCACCTTGAAATTCTTTGAGGGCAAAGGTCACGTTATATGAGGCTAATGCCAGTGTTCAGGGACCAGAAATTGTCTAGGTATCAGCAGCCGTATAGCCAAGGACAGAAGATCCTTATTGGTAACCAAGGAAACCAGAAAAACAGTAAAAGATGGAGCCAATTTTGGATTAAATAGAATGATGTGTGTAAACTGAATATTACAGGATCTAGACACAGTACCTGGTGATGTGTAAGTAGAGCTGGGGTGTTTACTCTGTCACTTCAGTTAACACATTGTTATATAATTATTTCTGTTATTCTGCCATATAGAAATTTAGCTAGACATTCAGAAGCTGCTAGGGGAAGAGACAGTGATTTAGGGTGGAGTGGGTATTCTTAATGGTTGTTTTCTTATTTGTCCGTGTTGAGAATCTGGTTGCAACTTTACTATCTCCCTCTAGGACCTGACTGTATTATAATACATGAGAAGGGCTAAAGGTGCTAAGGAAAGACCGTAGGAAGGCCTCTCTAATTCTGGATGATGTTTCCACACATGCATTTAAAAGAGGTTGACCATGCATGACCTAATTTTTGCCTTGTTGACATGCCTTCAAAATATTTTTCATAACTAGTTTTTGGATCAGTGTTTTATCTTGAAATGGCAGGCTACAAACATTTTCAAACAGGTGGTTTCTAAATTCTGTACACAGGATCTTATACAAAAAACGATGTTCACCCTTTGATTATGTTGCATTTAAAACACTTTTTATGTTTTGAAAGATACTTTTTATTTATAAGCTATAAGAATGTTTTCTAATGTATATAATGATCAATGTAGAGATGGATTAATTTAGTAAAGTTGTGAATTGAGGGATTTCTATATTGGATGGCTTTAATTTTATTTTCTTTGAAAAACATGGAGTCAGTTTCACATCTCCTATTTCTCCATATTTCTCTACAAAATACATAGGCTGGCACTCTTAGTTCATAAATGGAAAGATTTGAGGACCAGAAATATCAATCAACATGCTCAACATCATGAGATACCTATGATAAAATGAGAATTTGAAGGCCCATTCTTTGTTTGAAAATGACTAGACCCCCAAACTAACATAATATTGTAGATCAATTATATATATATAAAAACTGTTACAAAAAACAAAAGAGGCTAGAATCTAGTACAGTTTTCTCAAGGAGAGGTAAGAGAATATCCTGGGAATTTTTTTTCAAGTACAACTGTCTACCCTAAACTACTACACCAGAATGTCTGGAGAGGCATATGGAAATTTGTTTCTTTAGTATGCACTGAATGTGATTCTTCCACACATTAGAGATTGAGAAACATCCAAAAAAAGACAATAGCCAAAAAATTCTTTAGGGATATATTCTTCTTTTCTCTTAAAAAAAGAAAGAAATTTTATTGGTGAGTAATTGAAAAATATAATTTTATATACATTTAAAGTGTACAGCATGATGATTTGATATGCATATACATTGTAGAATGATCACCAAGACCAAGATAATTAATGCATCTACCACTTCACACAGTTAACATTTGCTAAATCTTGTGTGTGTGTGTGTGTGTGTGGTACGAATACTTAAGATCTACTCCCAGCAACTTTCAACTATGCAGTACTGTAGTCACCAAGCTATACATCAGATCCTCAGAACTACTGCTTCTTTTTTTAATGAATTTTTATTGGGGTGTAGTTGCTTATAGCCTGTGTTAGTTTCCTCTGCACAGCTACGTGAGTCAGTATGCGTACACATATTTCCTTCCTATTTAGGTCACCACAGAGCATTGAGTAGAGTTCCCTGTACTGTACAATAGGTTCTCATTCAGTTCAGTTCAGTCCAGTCACTCAGTCGTGTCCGACTTTGTGCGACCCCATGGACTGCAGCACTCCAGGCTTCCCTGTGTATCACCAACTCCTGGAGTCTACTCAAACTGATGTCCATCATGTCTGTGATGCCATCCAACCATCTCATCCTCTGCCATCCCCTTCTCTTCCTGCCTTCAATCTTTTCCAGCATCAAGGTCTTTTCCAATGAGCCAGTTCTTCACATCAGGTGGTCAAAGTATTGGAGTTTCAGCTTCAGCATCAGTCCTTCCAATGAATATTCAGGACTGATTTCCTTTAGGACTGACTGGTTGGATTTCCTTGTAGTCCAAGGGACTCTCAAGAGTTCTCATTAGTTATCTTTTTTATATAGTAGTGTATACATGTCAATCCCAATCTCCTAATGCATCCTACTCTCCCTTCCCCTCTTGACATCCATAGATCCATTCCCCATGCCTCTGTCTCTTTTTCTGCTTTGCTAATAAGTTCATTTGTATCATTTTTCTAGATTCCGCATATAAGCCATAGATACTATGTGATGTCTGTTTTTCTCTTTCTGACCTACTTCGCCCTGTATGACCTACATGACTCTATTTCTGCCCTCTCCCATTCTGTGGCAACTACCATTCTAATTTTATGCTCCATTTCTATTAAATTGACTTTTAAAAAATTTTCATATATATGTGATACCATACAGTATTGTATCTTTTTCTGTATAGTTTATTTCACTTTGCGTATTTATTTGTGTTGATTTATTTGCATTGATCATCCATCTTGTGCTAAATGGAAGAATTTTCTTCTCTTTTATGGCAGAATAATATTCAGTAATATTCTAATGTGTGTGTGTGTAACATTTTCTTTGTTCATTAATCCATCCAAAGACAATTAGATTATTTTCATCTCTTGGCTATTGTAAATAATGCTATATGAACATAGGTGCACAAATATCTCTTAAAGATACTTATTCTAATCCCAAAAGTAGGATTGATGGATCAGATGGTAGAGTTTTTATTTGTTTGAGGAACCTCCATATTATTTTCCATAGTGAAGTGAAAAGTATTAGTCTCTCAGTTGTGTCTAACTCTTTGAAACCCATGGATTACAGTCTGCCAGGCTCCTCTGTACATGGAATTCTCCAGGCAAGAACACTGGAGTAGGTAGCCATTCTCTCCTGTGGAGGATCTTCCCAACTTAGAGGTTAAACTTGGGTCTCCTGCATTGCAGGCAGATTCTTTACCTTCTGAGCCATCATACAATTTTACATTCCTACCAGTAGTGTATAAAAGTTCCCTTTTCTCCATATCTTTGCTAATATTTATTATCTCTTGTCTTTTTGATAATAGCCATCTCACTGTGGTTTTGATTTGCATTTCCTAGATGATTATTGACCTTGAGCATTTTTACGTATACCTTTTGCTGTCTTCAGAAAAAGTCTATTCAGGTCTTTTGGCCACTTTGGTAGAATTATTTGTTTCTTTTCTATTGAATTGTATGAGTTCTTTATATATTTTGGGTATTAACTTCTTATCAGATACATGGCTTGTAAACATTTTCTCCCTTTCTCTATGTTGCCTTTTAAATTTTTTGATCATTTGCTACGCATAAGCTCTTAAATTTGATGTACTTGCAGTTATTATTTTAGCTTTTATTACCTGTGTTTTTGGTATCTTATTCAGAACTCTCTACCTTTGTAATTGCTTAACTTCTTTTTGTAAGAAAAGTCCTTACCACCATTCCTATTTCCACTCATCTGTGATACTAAGACTGATCCCAATTAGGATCTCTGTAAAACTCTACAATCCCAAATATTTTAGACTTGAGTTACTTCTCATTCTATTACCTCTATACCTTCTTCTCTTAAGGAAGTAGCATATAGCGTAATGGTAAAACTCAGTTTCTATAGTCAGCCAGAATCCCCACCTCTTCTACTTACTGAGAAAATGGTTAATATGTTAACACTGAAGTCTTCTTCTAGATGTGAGATATGCCATAACTCATGGAAAGTGTACAGTATGGGTGTGGTATGATTGGATAGCTATGATTAACACTGAGATAAATAATATCAGTCAGACCCAGTGGTCAAATTCATCTCTGAGCCTGAATTTTGTCAGGGGGATTCTTATTTTCATTTCAGTACTTGAAATCAGCTAGGTGAGTGCCATCATTTTTCTCTAGTGCAATGGTCTTTAAAAATGTGGTGGTCAAAATACCTACGTCATAATCAGAATTGCTTAAAATGAGATCCCTGGGACTCACCCCATGCTATTGAATTTCTCTGGTGAAGTTCAAGAATCTAATTGCAAAAAGCTCCTAGTTTCTTCTGATGCACACCACGATTTGAGAAGCCTTTCCTGTTCTGGAACTGAAGTCTACTGGGATCCTAAAAGGTATTCCATCCCTCCACGATTTTAATGGGACTGTTTTTAGTTGTCTGGGTGTCTGAAACTCTCCTGCCTTTGTTTTCATTTTGTGTTTATCATAATTATCCAGCATCTTCTTTACTCAAAGTTGAAACCTTCAAAGCCGACTCCTCTCCTGAATTCCATCCTTTATTTACTGTCTTCCATTTGAAATAGCGTGTTTGCCTCCTAGACCATTCTTCACTGTATCACTTCCCCTCAGCGTGGACAGCTTCTGGCTGGATGTGTCTGTTTGCTCCCGTTTTCATAAGTACATGTATTTCACTGTTTTGTCTTTTTTTTCTTCTTTTTCCTAGATGATGTCACTCATAATTTTAGAGGAGCATCTTTACTTCGTTAGCACCCATGCCTGTCTGGTGGGACTTGACTCCACCTTTGGTATCTGAGATGAGCATGAATAGCTTGAGTGGATTGAGACATTCCATCTCCCTGGTGACTAGCTCAGGAATGACCACTGATCAAACCTGATCAGTGAGAAAAAAGGAGACATTGGAAGCGTGGAGAAGTTTTATTTCAAAAAAAAGAAGCATATTTTTTTTTTTGTGAATATTATTGGAAGACATGCTAATTTTTCTTATGCCAGTGGCTTGCAATCCTGCTTATATGTTAAAATTGCCTGATCGGGTTAATCTGCAGTGTTCAAAGAAATAGTTGCGCTTGTTACTTTTTTCCCTTCAGGGTGGTTATGCTATTCATTTTGAATTCAATAAGGGACATTTGTTTTTGTTTGTATTCTATTTCACCTTTCTTTCCCATCCTTGTTAATAATTTTTGAGTATGTGGTATATGAATCCAGTACCAAAGGTGAAACTATACAGAAAGTTATCCCTAGAGAAATGCTACTACATCCACATTATGTTCATCCAACTCTCACTCAGGCCCATTGGGATCCAGTCTTATTAGTCTCTAAGTTCTCTATCCTCAGATTTTTTTTTATGTACAGACAAGTAGAAATGTTTATTTCTCTTTCTTACACAAGGGGAACATCTATAGCTATCTGTTTTTATTTTTGCATTTTGTTTTCTGTAAATGACAATATATCCTGAAAATATTTTCACTTCAGTCCATGGAGATTGTCCTCATTCCTTCTCAGCTGCACATTATATCATTCTACTTGTAGATGTACCAAGGTTTATTCACCTCTTCTACTGTGTGACTTTTTAATATTTTATTACCAATATTTTAAAATTACAAACAATGTTCCAATGAATCAATGTATATCTACATATTTTATATATCTGGAGGATAAAATTCAGAATAAATTATTCGTTCAAATATTAAATGTCTCCGTTTTAGATATTGCCAAATTCCCATCCAAAAATGATTGTCCCAGTCTGTACTCTGATCAGCAGTGTATGAGAGCATCAGCTTGCCCACAGCCTGGCCAAAAGAATGTGTTATTATCACACTTATGTCCACTTGATAGGTAAGAAATAGCTTCAAGGGCTTTCCTGGTAGCACAACAATAAAGCATCTACCTGCCAGTGCCGGAGACGCAGGTCTGACTGCTTGGTAAGGAAGGTTCCCTGGAGAAGGAAACGTCAACCCACTCCAGGATTCTTGCTTGGAAAATCCCATGGACAGAGGAGCCTGGCAGGCTATAGTCCAAGCAGTTGCTAAAGAATCATACACAACTTAGCGACTAAACGACAATAATGATGAGAGAAAGTGAATATCCACACGCAGGATTTTCATATGCTTTTCTCTATGTTTGTAGTTGTAACCTGTGAATACACATTAGAATTGCTGTGTGTGTGAGTTTAGTATGCACATACGTTTTCTAACTTGGGAGCTTTTTGTTTTATTTAGAAAGAACTGCTGGTAATTCTAATACACAGCCAATGGTGTAAACTGATGCTTTGGATGATGTAGAATGAGGACATGGGTATAGAACTGCAACAATCACCATCATCATCAGATAAAAAATCACCTGGAAAAGAAGCCAGGAGGGGAAAGAAGAGAATATTGACCCACGAGACTAACCTACACATAAGTATGTGCTCAGTCACTTCAGTCGTGTCGGACTCTTTGCAACCCTATGGACTCCAGCCTGCCAGACTCCTCACTCCAAAGGGTTCCCCAGGCGCCACTGCTGGACTGAGTTGCCAAGCCCTTCTGCAGGAGATCTTCCCGACCCAGGGACTGAACCCCCATTTCCTGTATTATAGATGGATTGTTTACCAACTGAGCTACCAGGGAAGCCCCAGCTTACACATGTAGCCAGTCCCATCTCTATCCTTTGTTTACATAATTCAGTGGATTTTCCCCCAGAAGTATATATATATATATATATATATATATATATTTTTTTTAATGTGTGATCAGTAGTTTCATTTCCTAGCTTCAGTAGTTTTTCTTGCCTAGAAGTTCCATGCAGTCTCCACTCTGCCTCCCACCCCATTTCTTTAATGTGTCTTAGGCGCTGAATAATCCATTATTGCTTCACTTTAGAAACCCCTCTTCTAGAAACCCTTCTCTGCTATCCTCATCACCCTTTTCATCCTCTGTTGGGTTGTGTGTTTCTTCCTTGCACTTTAGCTACTAAAACTTGTGCATATGTGCTAAGTCGCTTCAGTCGTGTCAGAGACTCTTTACAAACCTCTGGACTGAAGCCCTCCAGACTCCTCTGTCTATTGGATTCTCCAGGCAAAAATACTGGATCGGGTTGCCATGCCCTTCTCCAGGGGATGTTCCCAACCCAGGTTTCGAACATGTGTCTTTTAACGTGTCTCCTGCATTGTAGGTGGGTTCTTTACCACTAGCGCCACCAGACAGTAAGGATAGAGTGGAGCCATGTTGCTTTGTTACATCCTTCATCTGTATTGTAAGTCCCTTGCATGCTTGAACTAGTTTTTACCCATCTATGTAACAGAGGCAGGAAGGACTCAAGCTGTCATAATTTTGAAATAAGAAAATCTTGACTAAAATAAGAAAATGGGTGTAACTATGGCTGATTCTTCTTGATGTTTGACAGAAAACAATAAATTTCTGTAAAACAATTATCCTTCAATTAAAAAGTAAAATGGAAAATACACCAATAGAAAAAAAAAAGACCAAGTCAAAATCCTTCTTCAAATATATAGTTGATGATTATTAGTACATGGATACAACCATGTCAGTTCAGTTCAGTTCAGCTGCTCATTCATGTCCGACTCTTTGCGACCCCATGAATCACAGCACGCCAGGCCTCCCTGTTCATCACCAACTCCCGGAGGTCACTGAGACTCACATCCATCAAGTCAGTGATGCCATCCAGCCATCTCATCCGCTGAGATGAGGATGAGATGAGATGACATGAGAAGGAGAGTCCCCTTCTCCTCTTGCTCCCAATCCTTTCCAGCATCAGAGTCTTCTCCAATGAGTGAACTCTGCATGAGGTGGCCAAAGTACTGGAGTTTCAGCTTTAGCATCATTCCTTCCAAAGAAATCCCAGGGCTGATCTCCTTTAGAATGGACTGGTTGGATCTCCTTGCAGTCCAGGGGACTGTCCAACACCACAATTCAAAAGCATCAATTCTTCGGTGCTCAGCCTTCTTCACAGTCCAGCTCTCACATCCATACATGACCACAGGAAAAACCATAGCCTTGACTAGACAGACCTTAGTTGGCAAAGTAATGTCTCTGCTTTTGAATATGCTATCTAGGTTGGTCATAACTTTTCTTCCAAGGAGTAAGCATCTTTCAATTTCATGGCTGTAGTCACCATCTGCAGTGATTTTGGAGCCCCCAAAATGAAGTCTGATGCTGTTTCCACTGTTTCCCCACCTATTTCCTATGAAGTGATGGACCAGATGCTATGATCTTCGTTTTCTGAATGTTGAGCTTTAAGCCAACTTTTTCACTCTCCACTTTCACTTTCATCAAGAGACTTTGTAGTTCCTCTTCACTTTCGGCCATAAGGGTGGTGTCATCTGCATATCTGAGGTTACTGATATTTCTTCTGGTAATTTTGATTGAAGCTTGTGCTTATTCCAGCCCAGCGTTTCTCATGATGTACTCTGCATGAAGTTAAATAAACAGGGTGACAATATACAGCCTTGACAGACTCCTTTTCCTATTTGGAACCAGTCTGTTGTTCCATGTCCAGTTCTAACTTGCTTCCTGACCTGCATACAGATTTCTCAAGAGGTAGATCAGGTGGTCGGGTACTCCCATCTCTTTCAGAATTTTCCACGGTTTTTTGTGATCCACACAGTCAAAGGCTTTGGCATAGTCAATAAAGCAGAAATAGATGTTTTTCTGGAACTCTCTTGCTTTTTCCATGATCCAGTGGATGTTGGCAATTTGATCTCTGGTTCCTCTGCCTTTTCTAAAACCAGCTTGAACATCAGGAAGTTCATAGTTCACATATTGCTGTAGCCTGGCTTGGAGAATTTTGAGCATTACTTCACTAGCGTGTGAGATGAGTGCAATTGTGCAGTAGTTTGAGCATTTTTTGGCATTGCCTTTCTTTGGGATTGGAATGAAAACTGACCTTTTCCAGTCCTGTGGCCACTGCTGAGTTTTCCAAATGTGCTGGCATATTGAGTGCAGCACTTTCACAGCATCATCTTTCAGGATTTGGAATAGCTCCACCAGAATTCCATCACCTCCACTAGCTTTGTTCATAGTGATGTTTTCTAAGGCCCACTTGACTTCACATTCCAGGATGTCTGACTTATTTAAGTGATCACAACATCGTGATTATCTTGGTCGTGAAGATCTTTTTGGTACAGTTATTCTGTGTATTCTTGCCACCTCTTCTTAATATCTTTTGCTTCTGTTAGGTCCATACCATTTCTGTCCTTTATTGAGGCCATCTTTGCATGAAATATTCCCTTGGTATCTCTAATTTTCTAGAAGAGATCTCTAGTCTTTCCCATTCTGTTGTTTTCCTCTATTTCTTTGCATTGATTGCCTAAGAAGGCTTCTTATCTTGTCTTACTATTCTTTGGAGCTCTGCATTCAGATGCTTATATCTTTCCTTTTCTCCTTTGCTTTTCACTTAACCAGCACTATAAAATAAGCAAGAGGAATGTTTTTCAGATTGTAGGTCCCCCCTGTGCCCTTTCTTTGTCAATCACCCCACCTTCTGCCACTCTGGCCCAAGGCAACCATAGGTCTGTTTTGTGTCACTATAGATTAGATGTTACTGTTTGGTTTAAATTTCTCAGAACCTGTCAAAATATTATCTGAGGAGGTTGTGCCACTTTCCATTTCCACTGGGATGAGCATTCTAGTCATTCCAAAAATTGTCAGAAGATGCTATTGTCAGTATTTTTAAATTTTAGTCATTTTAGATAGTGTATTTCTTTGTGCCTTAATTCTAGGACTTTACAAAAGTTAAGGGGACTAATTCAGGTGATTAAAAAATTGACCAAGTCTGTTGAGATGACCCAATCATCCATCCTCTCTATATATGTGCATGCTATTCTTTCAATCAAGAGATATAGCTTATTTCCTCTCCTCTTTAATCTGGGATGGAATTTGACCAACAATGGAGCCAAAACGATGCTCTTGTAATTCTGAAACCAAGACTTAAAAGGATTGGCAGGTGAAATTCCAGTTAGCTATTTCAAATCTTGAAAGATGATGCTGTGAAAGTGCTGCACTCAATATGCCAGCACATTTAGAAAACTCAGCAGTGGCCACAGGACTGGAAAAGGTCCGTTTTCATTCCAATCCCAAAGAAAGGCAATGCCAAAGAATGCTCAAACTACCGCACAATTGCACTCATCTCACATGCTAGTAAATTAATGCTCAAAATTCTCCAAGCCAGGCTACAGCAATATGTGAACTGTGAATTTCCAGATGTTCAAGCTGGTTTTAGAAAAGGCAGAGGAACCAGAGATCAAATTGCCAACATCCACTGGATCATGGAAAAAACAAGAGAGTTCCAGGAAAACATCTATTTCTGCTTTATTGACTATGCCAAAGCCTTTGACTGCGTGGATCACAATAAACTGTGGAAAATTCTGAAAGAGATCGGAATCCCAGAACACCTGACCTACCTCTTGAGAAACCTATATGCAGGTCAGGAAGCAACAGTTAGGACTGGACATGGAACAACAGACTGGTTCCAAATAGGAAAAGGAGTATGTCAAGGCTGTATATTGTCACCCTGCTTATTTAACTTCTATGCAGAGTACATCATGAGAAACACTGGGCTGGAAGAAGCACAAGGTGGAATCAAGATTGCCAGGAAAAATATCAATAACCTCAGATATGCAGATGACACCACCCTTATGGCAGAAAGTGAAGAGGAACTAAAAAGCCTCTTGATGAAAGTGAAAGTGGAGAGTGAAAAAGTTGGCTTAAAGCTCAACATTCAGAAAACGAACATCATGGCATCTGGTCCCATCACTTCATGGGAAATAGATGGGGAAACAGCATCAGACTTCATTTTGGGGGGCTCCAAAATCACTGCAGATGGTGACTACAGCCATGAAATTGAAAGATGCTTACTCCTTGGAAGAAAAGTTATCACCAACCTCGATAGCATATTCAAAAGCAGAGACATTACTTTGCCAACTAAGGTCTGTCTATCAAGGCTATGGTCTTTCCTGTGGTCATGTATGGATGTGAGAGCTGGACTGTGAAGAAGGCTGAGCACCGAAGAATTGATGCTTTTGAAGTGTGGTGTTGGAGAAGACTCTTGAGAGTCCCTTGGACTGCAATGAGATCCAACCAGTCCATTCTGAAGGAGATCAGCCCTGGGATTTCCCTGGAAGGAATGATGCTAAAGCTGAAACTCCAGTACTTTGGCCACCTCATGCGAAGAGTTGACTCATTGGAAAAGACTCTGATGCTGGAAGGGATTGGGGGCAGGAGGAGAAAGGGACGACAGAGGATGAGATGGCTGGAGGGCATCACTGACTCAATGGATGTGAGTCTGAGTGAACTCTGGAAGTTGGTGATGGGTAGTGAGGCCTGGCATGCTGCGATTCATGGGGTTCAGAGTCGGACACGACTGAGCAACTGAATTGAACTGAACTTCCGGGAGCTAGAAATTCACTTGCTTTGCTATTAGAAGCCAAACCCATATGGAAGTTACCTCAAGGTTGAACCAGATAACAGAACTGTCAACTAGCAAATAGCCAGCTCCACGTCAGTAGGACTTCTCAGAGATTCTTGCCCTGCTAAGTCTCCACTTGGTCAGACCCTGTGAACTGTTCTCCTGAATCCACTTAACCCATAATTGTGAGAGATAATAAAATGGCTGTTTTAAGCCACTGAGCTTGATGGCGTTAATAGGGCTTTTTAAGCCAATGAGCTTGATGATGTTTTGCTAAGTAACAATAGATAACCAAAATATTGGTATACAAAATGCTTAACCTAAGATGCATTTAATATTTGCCAAGCGTTAATACACCTATTCATTCAAAAGGCGTTCTTTGTATACTAAGCACTGTGCTAAATACTACAGCAGTGCCATGCGTCTTGAGAAAAATAAAAGGAGATTACTTTCTCCATTCACAAATGATAGCATTTAGTTATAACGTTTAGGAATCTTTTGACTATAAATCATTGACCCTCATTTGGCCTTGATCAAGAGTCTCTTTATCCCATTCAGGCCTCTCTGAGAGCCTGGAATAATTTCCCTAGGCACCGAGTACCGTGAATCTTCCACACCCCCTCCTCTAGTGCAACCTTTGTAGGACCCAGGCTACAACAACACCTGCTGCTTAAGAAACAGTGGAAACATGACCTACTTCAGTCACGTCAGCAGAGATTTTGTCTTGCAACAGTTCATTCTTTGAGTAAATGAGGTGCAGTCTTGAATAGCTGTAGGATAGTAGATTGATTGCTGATGGAGCCCATTCAAGCAGCCCCATTCCCCAGCACTCAGATCACCCACCACTCAGATCCCCCACCGCCGCTCAGATCCCCCACCACTCAGCCACAGTTCACAGGCAGCTGTGACAGATGAGTTCAGAAAGAGCACAGAAATTGCAGCTGCCTTGATGCCCAGAGCACAGAATGCCCTTTTGCCTCTTTGGAGAATGAAAGGGACAGAATGACCCACCGCACCGCACTCTGGCCCTGACAATGCTCATGTCCCTCTTGTTCTCACAGCAAGGGACATGAGAGGCTCATTGATGGTTTGAGCTAGATGAGACCTACTGCAGCCCAAACTCACCATTTACCAGATCCAAGGAAAAGGAGGCCCCAGGAGGTTAAGTGATGCTCTACTAAATCATACAGGAATTGGAAGCATAGCTCAGACCACATGTCAGGTCACTAGAATCTTAATCATAGGTCTTTCCTATTTGAATATCCTGTCTCTCTGCTTCACTGGGGCTTGGGACTTTTTTTTTTTTTTTTTCCCCTCCAATAATTGCTCATGCTTTGGAATAAATCTACTGTTTCCTCCAGAGTATAGATCTTAGAGACCAGGATATGTGCCAGGACCGTATCTAAAACCTCATCACCTTCCTGTCACTAGCAACCTCTTACCTAAATAACTTCATAATTTATTAATTTAGCAAAGTTTCCTGGGTGACTAATATATAGAAAATTCTATATCTACAGTAAAAATGAGTGTGATAACTTTGTGTATGATAATCATTTAATTAAACATTCCAATGAAATGAATCCTGATTGTTTTCCTGAAGCAGTGTTAAGTCATACAAATACTACAGAAGTCAGACAAAGTGACCTTAGTCTAGAGTCTTGCTCTGATACAATAGCATCAACAAACAGCTGGCACGTTGCTAGAAATGCAGGTTCTCAGGCTGTGCCCCAGGCCTGCTGAATCAGAAGAAAATGAAGACGTTAATCATTCAGTCGTGCCCGATTCTTTGCAACCATATGGACTGTAGCTCGCCAGGCTCCTTTGTCCACGTAATTTCCCAAGCAAGAATACTAGTGGGTAGAATTTCCCTTCTCCAGGAGATAAGAGATCTTCCCAAATCAGGGATTGAACCCATGTGTCAAGCATTGCAGGCAGGTTCTTTACTATATCAATCAGAATCTACACTTTAATCAGATCCTCAGGAGGTTTGTACTTACATTGACATTTGAGAAATCTGAAACAGTACAGACAAGCAGAGGAAGGAGGAATTATTTTGACTGATGTGATTAAGGAGGATCCTACAGCAGAGGGCAGCAGACTGATGTGCTTATCAAGGCCCTTGGATCAGACAGACCTGGATTAAGCTGGAGGAAGTTGGCAAGTTACTTAAATGATGGGCAGCATTAGTGCCTGTCTCCTAGGGAGCAAGAAAATACTTCCTACGTGGAAATAAGGTGGGTGGGGGAAATGAAGAAGTGGACAAGGGAAGGAGGGGCATGAGAATTAAATAATCCACAGCACTGTGGCAACTGAAGAGAATAGGTTTGAGTTTATTGTTGGCCAGGGGAAGCGATAATGCCATTAGCAAAAACAGAGAAGAAATTTCATCAAGTGGAAGATGAGAAGGAGGCTAGCATGTCTAGTCTTTTCTCTGGGAATTTTGAACCTTGAGTTTTGCTTCAACATGTCGGTCTCTGAACTCCAGACAATGCGCAAAATTGAATTCAGTGGAAGTAGAGGTGGATTCTGCCTCTCAGTTGCATTCCTCCACTGTGCTCCCCAGGGGCCCTTGAATATTTCCCTGAAATAGATACAGAGCAGCCCTTTAACTTCACTGTAAAAAAGCTCCCTAAATGCAGCTCGATTTTTCACTCCACATAGCATTTTGCTTTATGCACTTAGTCATCTAATGTAAAGGGTAATTCGGGGTTGATAAATTAGCAGAGAAGAAAGAGGCCTGCCCAGAGCTCCAGTGAGCCGTTTAGCATTTGGTGAGCTCTGAAGAACTTCGGTCACTTCCCACACACAGAGGTAGTAAATATCCCTCTCCGGATGGTACTTGCGGAGAACACCTCCGCATTTTGATACTCTGTGAAGCGTATTCCTGTGAGCAGCAGTCATTTCATGTCCTAGATTAGAACTTCGGAGCCATACTTCTGGGGGTCTTTTTAGTTCAGCGGGTAAACTATACTCCAGGGAGGTGTCATGACTTCCTTGGATCCTTATTCAGCTAGTTATCTAAGTGAGTTATTTAGGTACTTTTCTTTCTTTGTTTCTTTCTTTCCCCCATCCCTCTCTCCTCACTGCCTTCTCTGTCTCTGTTCCTCTCTCTCCTTCCATGACTCTTCACTGCTGGTGAAAAGTTAGTGATGTTGGATAAAAGTGAGTGTGTTAGTCACTCAGTTGTCTCTGACTCTTTGACACCCCATGGACTATATATAGCCCACCAGGTTCCTCTGTCCATGGAATTCTCTTCAGGCAAGAATACTAGGGTGGGTTGCCATTCCTTTCTCCAGGGGATCTTTCCAACCCAGGGAAAGAACCCAGGTCTTCTACATTGCAGGCAGATTCTTTATTGTCTCAACCATCGGGGTTAGATAAATATAACTATAAAATTAAATCAAGTCAGGCTTAAACAGGGAGCATGCATTGAGATAATTCTGTTTCATTCATTATTGAGATGCAGTAGTCTTTTTTAGTTGGAGAAGGCAATGGCACCCCACTCCAGTACTCTTGCCTGGAAAATCCCATGGATGGAGGAGTCTGGAAGGCTGCAGTCCATAGAGTTGCTGAGGGTCAGACATGACTGAGCGAGTTCACTTTTCACTTTCATGCATTGGAGAAGGCAATGGCAACCCACTCCAGTACTCTTGCCTGGAGAATCCCAGGGACGGGGGAGCCTGGTGGGCTGCTATCTCTGGGGTCACACAGAGTTGGACACAACTGAAGCAACTTAGCCGCAGCAGTCTTTTTTAGTGTAGTTGATTTACAATGTCATGTTAGTTTCAGGTATATAGCAAAGATATATATATATACACACACACATATGTATATGATATAGAATATTTTATATATATATAATTATACCAGTTATAACTATATCAGTTATAGATATAGATCTATAATAGTCTTTTCAGATTCTTTTTCCTTATAAGTTATTATAAAATATTCCAAATAGTCCCCTGTGCTATACAGTAGGTCCTCATTGGTTATCTATTTTACATATAGTAGTGTGTGCATGTTAATCCACAATTCCTAACTTATCCCTTTCCTTTCTTTTTTGCTAACTGTAAGTTTGTTTTGTATAACTGTTTAGGTCTATTTCTGTTTTCTGTATAAGTTCAATTCTGAGATGCAATTGTCCAATTGTGACCCTGCATAATAGCTCATCTGGCTTAGGAACCGAGACTCCTACTCAGGGTTAAACTCAACATGAATCTATAGTATGATGTATCTGGTCAAAAAAAAGAAAGAAAAAATAAAAGGATCTCATATAAATATCATCTCAGATGAAGCTCAAGCTGATGAGGGTGAAGGTTATATGCATTCCAAAGGACATGGGTATTATGATATTAAAGTTCCTCCTGACTCCAAAAGTTCACTCCTCTGGGAAAATTGTTTCACTAAATTTAGCAGCTTCAAGCTGGTAAGTTGAGAAGAAACAGGAGATAAGGTGAGCTTTTTTAAAACTTGAAAATTGCATATGTGAGCTCTGAATTCAGCATCTTCATTCCTTTTTGAGGAGCTGGCTTTTCCATTAGGGCTGCCTGTGGGCTGACACTCTGTGGAAGGAAGCAGTTGCTTTTGAGGTGGTAATGGACCACGTAAAGGAGTTCACCTGCATTGCAGGTCCTATGCTAGTGGACGGTTTATTGGAATCATGATGGTTTTTGTTATTTTTGATAATCTGTAATAGGGAAAACCACTAGACCATTCAGGTATGACCTAAATCAAATCCCTCATGATTATACAGTGGAAGTGAGAAATAGATTTAAGGGTCTAGATCTGATAGATAGAGTGCCTGATGAACTATAGAATGAGGTTCGTGACATTGTACAGGAGACAGGGATCAAGACCATCCCCATGGAAAAGAAATGCAAAAAAGCAAAATGGCTGTCTGGGGAGGCCTTACAAATAGCTGTGAAAAGAAAAGAAGTGAAAAGCAATGGAGAAAAGGAAAGATATAAACATCTGAATGCAGAGTTCCAAAGAATAGCAAGAAGAGATAAGAAAGCCTTCTTAAGTGATCAATGCAAAGAAATAGAGGAAAACAACAGAATGGGAAAGACTAGAGATCTCTTCAAGAAAATCAGAGATAGCAAAGGAACATTTCATGCAAAGATGGTCTCGATAAAGGACAGATATGGTATGGACCTAACAGAAGCAGAAGATATTAAGAAGTGGCAAGAATACACAGAAGAACTGTACAAAAAAAGATCTTCATGACCCACATAATCACGATGGTCTGATCACTGACCATCCTGGAATGCCAGACATCCTGGAATGTAAAGTCAAGTGGGCCTTAGAAAGCATCACTATGAACAAAGCTAGTGGAGGTGATGGAATTCCAGTTGAGCTATTCCAAATCCTGAAAGATGATCCTAAAGAGTGAAAGTGCTGCGCTCAATATGCCAGCACATTTGGAAAACTCAGCAGTGGCCACAGGACTGGAAAAGGTCCATTTTCATTCCAATCCCAAAGAAAGGCAAAGCCAAAGTATGCTCAAACTACCTCACAATTGCACTCATCTCACATGCTAGTAAAGTAATGCTCAAAATTCTCCAAGCCAGGCTTCAGCAATATGTGAACCATGAACTTCCTGATGTTCAAGCTGGTTTTAGAAAAGGCAGAGGAACCAGAGATCAAATTGCCAACATCCGCTGGATCATGGAAAAAGCAAGAGAGTTCCAGAAAAACAGCTATTTCTGCTTTATTGACTATGCCAAAGCCTTTGACTGTGTGGATCACAATAAACTGTGGAAAATTCTTCAAGAGATGGGAATCCCAGACCACCTGATCTGCCTCTTGAGAAATCTGTATGCAGGTCAGGAAGCAACAGTTAGAACTGGACATGGAACAACAGACTGGTTCCAAATAGGAAAGGAGTTCATCAAGGCTGTATATTGTCACCCTGTTTATTTAACTTCTATGCAGTGTACATCATGAGAAATGCTGGACTGGAAGAAACACAAGCTGGAATCAAGATTGCCGGGAGAAATATCAATAACCTCAAATATGCAGATGACACCACCCTTATGGCAGAAAGTGAAGAGGAACTACAAAGTCTCTTGATGAAAGTGAAAGTGGAGAGTGAAAAAGTTGGCTTAAAGCTCAACATTCAGAAAATGAAGATCATGGCCTCTGGTCCCATCACTTCATGGGAAATAGATGGGGAAACAGTGGAAACAGTGTCAGACTTTATTTTTCTGGGCTCCATAATCACTGCAGATGGTGACTGCAGCAATGAAATTAAAAGACGCTTACTCCTTGAAAGGAAAGTTATGATCAACCTAGATAGCATATTCAAAAGCAGAGACATTACTTTGCCAACAAAGATCTGTCTAGTCAAGGCTATGGTTTTTCCTGTGGTCATGTATGGATGTGAGAGTTGGACTGTGAAGAAGGCTGAGTGCCAAATAATTGATGCTTTTGAACTGTGGTGTTGGAGAAGACTCTTGAGAGTCCCTTGGACTGCAAGGATATCCAAGCAGTCCATTCTGAACGAGATCAGCCCTAGAATATCTTTGGAAGGAATGATGCTAAAGCTGAAATTCCAGTACTTTGGCCACCTCATGCAAAGAGTTGACTCATTGGAGAAGACTCTGATGCTGGGAGGGATTGAGGGCAGGAGGAGAAGGGGACGACAGAGGATGAGATGGCTGGATGGCATCACTGACTCGATGAACATGAGTCTCAGTGACCTCCGGGAGTTGGTGATGGACAGGGAGGCCTGGCGTGCTGTGATTCATGGGGTCGCAAAGAGTCAGACACGACTGAGTGACTAAACTGAACTGAACAATCATTTTGCTGCTAAATTCCCCTTGTTTCAGGTTAACATACTCTGGTCTTTAGGTGATGCAGTGAGGATGCCAGACGAGATAGCAACAGGCCTGACTTCATTTCTTTTTTAAAAACTTTTATTTATTTCCTTATTTTTATTTTAGTCTGGGTTGGATCTTCATTGCTGGGTGCGGGATTTTCTCTCGTTGCGACAAGCAGGGTCTACTCTCTACTTGGGGTGAGCAGGCTTCTCCTTGCAGTGGTGTCTCTCATTGTGAGCATGGGCTCTAGAGCATGGGCTTCAGTAGGTATGGCATGCAGGCTTAGCTGCCCCTTAGCACGTGGAATCTTCCCTGAGCAAGAATCGAACCAGTGTCCCCTGCAATGGCAGGCACATTCTCAACCACTAAACTACTATGAAAGACGCTGGCTACGTTTCTGTCTGCAACAAATTGCTAACAATGAGCCACTTACATTCTCTGCCTCTACTTTACTACTCACTGAATCGAGTCATTCCAGTCCCTGGCATTTGTGTAGAAGCTGACAGTTTTAAGTCACCTTTATGGTCATTTTTTTCTTCATTAGAATCTCCGAATTACCCAATGAAGAGATCAGGGTAATATTGATATAGATTTTTAAAAATCGTTTTACTGAAGAGGAAACCCACAGGATGATAAATCAAGTGCTTGCTTAAGACTGCAATAAATGAGGAAGAATGTCCTTGAACTCAGAGTTTTTGACTTTCATCAAAAGATACAAAGTTTGAAAAGATAAAGTTATGCCTCTCATGCAAATATAAAGTGAACATATTTTATTTAACTTGTTAATTAATAAGGGTGACAGTCTGATATTACAACTGGTTCAAAGGAAAACTCAAAAATATCACACATTATAATGTGATCAGAAAAGCTGCAATCAATCTACAAATGAATTTTTAAATAATTTCCCCCAAAAAATGTTCAATAACCATAGCGTGATAACCCATTGCCTTCCATGGAGATAATTTCTATTTCTAGAAACAAAAATTATTTGTATTACTGTGTCTACAACTTGCAGGATTGTAAAATAACTCAAAGACAATGTGAGGCAGAGACAGCCTTAATGGGTGAGCATCTTACAAAATATTTAACAATAGCTTCCTAAACTCAAAATGTAATGTTCTCATTGTACAAATCCACACCCTAAAGAATAATCTTTTATTTTTCTCTCTGAACCTACAACTGATCATCCATGATATTTGTTATATAGATATCAATATCTTAGAGTTGTTAGCATTCAGGAATAGATGCTAAAACACTCAGGTAATTATCATGTGGTAAAAAAATTTTAAAACATAATGATTAGCATTTATTGGGCACTTAATGTGTACTGACAGCCAATTGGCATCTATTAATAAATGACTTTGTTTTTCTTATGTCATATAATCATCAAAGCAATCTTATGACACAGGGGCCCATTTTTCAGACAAGAAAACAATCATGAATACAGAACTTATACCAAGCATCCATTTAATATTCAATAGAATAAGATCTTAGATTTTAATATTTTTGTAGTACTTAAATGTATCACATTATGCATAAAATACTTAACTGGCCTGTACTTGAATTTGACCATCTAAAACAGAGGTGATAATATAAAAATATAGTGCTATTAATGCCAGGAGGGATTCAAGAAATTTAGGAACAAAAATATTATATCAGCCTAAGAGTATATCACTAAGAATTATCTGTGACATCTCCATGTGAAGTGAATGGTTTTCATCAATGCCTCTCATAGGACTCCTACCGAGAGACTGTTCTGGAAGAGAGGGGTAGGGAGTATATGTCTCTATTTATAACATAGAAAGCACTCTCAATTCAATCATGGTCTTCAGAACTGGACAAAGATAACACTTCCTCTGAGCAATTTACAAGATTTATTTAAACTATCTGAGCCTCAGTTTCTTCATCTTATGAAGAAATGGATAAAGTACCATTACAGACCTCAGATGGCCTCGTGGGTTAAATGAGATAAAGTGCTTAGGATTATGCTTGGCACGTGGTAGAATTCAACAAACGGAAATTTATATGATTTATTGTTACCGTTAGGCCCCCTGTGTTCAAATTCAGCATCCGCCTTTAATATTAATATTACTTTACATTTTAAATGATGACTTTGTCTGGAAACAATTTTAAGTAATAGATATTTTAGAGAGCATATTTCCTGACCCTGCCATCTCTCTGAGGATTCTCTTATATGCCCTTGGGGAGCTGTGCTTTCTCCGTTGAGAATATGAGACTAGCTCCTCAATGTCCCTTTGAATTTCGTCTTATAAGGCAGGCTATGCATCTGGCCTCTGACATCAGAATACAGAAAGGGACAGGGCACAGTTTAATTCTGCTGCAGTAGGAGTAATTCTTAGCTTCTGTGGGGATGAGCAACTTGAGACAACTACTTTCTTGATTTGGAAAAGATGACTTTTAAATTGCTTAAATCAAATCTCTCACTTCCAAAAGTACCATTTATAAAGCATTATGAATTTAACCCGATTCAGCCCTTCATCTACTTTGTTTCAGGTTGTTATTGAACTATGGAGGGTATAGACAGGGAAGGATGACATCCTTCTCCTCCAGGGGCTCAATGTCTGGTTGGGAAGCCCAACCGTCACAAGGAAACAATTCATGCTAGATTCAGAAAGTTAACATTAGAAATTAAATCCAGACGTTAAGAACCGTTGGCCAGCAGGCTGGCTTGACCTGCATATATATATATTTGATTTGAATTCTGTTGCAATCTTTCCCAGTTTAAATATAAAAATCGCAATTTTCTAAATTAAAATAAAAGTAGATCTCATAAGAAATTCAGGATTTCAGGTATCTCCCTAACATGGACTTTAAAATCTTATCCAGCAACCATGAGTGATCTGTGAGCAGTAATAGTCACTTCTAAAAGGCTCTAGGGTTCTCTAGTTCACCATATCCAGTTTAAATTACTGATTTATCCTGACTACTCAGTCCCTGAGTATATTTGATCACGTGACCCTGGATACAGTGACCCCTGAGGAGTATAATGTGTCCAGGGGAAGAGATAAATTCATTTCAACAGGGTAATGAAGCTGGGAAAATAGCAAAGTAAATCTGAGCATCTCCTGTGTTTCTCATATGTCACATACATTTTCTCAATTAATTTTGCAATGACTGTCTTAAGTAGGTGGCACTATAACACTTTCACGTTTGAGAAAAATGAAGCTCAGAGATTATTTAAAAATAGCCTAATGAGCAGAGCTAAGATCTAATTCCAATATAGCAGACAGAAAATAACCCGAGAAGATTTTATTTTTAAGTGGATATATTTGCTTTGTAGTTTATGTTAATCAGGACAGAGTAAGCTCTGCTGTAGTAATAAACACCAATATATCAATGACTCAACATAGAGTAGTGGGCTCAGCAAACTCTAGGCCAATAAGCCTCCTTACCTGAGGCCACCAGTGAACTCAGCGGCTTCTGTCTTGTGGCTTCATCATGGCAACAGAGTTTCCCACAATTGCTACTGCAAGAGGAAAAGGGAGCTCAACCGTTCTACATGGCTTTCACTGTCTCAACCTAGACTTGTTACTTCTCTTCACAGTCCATTGTTCAAAATTAATGGAATGGCCCTGCTAAAAAGCCAAGAGCCTGACAAGTCTGTGTGCCCAGGAAGGAGAGGGAGCTACATGTAAGTGAACGTGAGTAATGTTTATCACGATCACCTTTAGCGAGTTATAGAAACTCTGTCTCACCTTTGTTTCTGGGACAGGATAATAAAATCTTTCTCACAAGATTTTAGTGATGGTTTGAGATGCTGTTCAAACACTGGGCTGGAAGAAACACAAGCTGGAATCAAGATTGCCGGGAGAAATAGCAATAACCTCAGATATGCAGATGACACCACCCTTATGGCAGAAAGTGAAGAGGAACTAAAAAGCCTCTTGATGAAAGTGAAAGTGGAGAGTGAAAAAGTTGGCTTAAAGCTCAACATTCAGAAAACGAAGATCATGGCATCCAGTCCCATCACTTCATGGGAAATAGATGGGGAAACAGTGGAAACAGTGTCAGACTTTATTTTTCTGGGCTCCATAATCACTGCAGATGGTGACTGCAGCAATGAAATTAAAAGACGCTTACTCCTTGCAAGGAAAGTTATGATCAACCTAGATAGCATACTCAAAAGCAGAGACATTACTTTGCCAACAAAGGTCTGTCTAGTCAAGGCTATGGTTTTTCCTGTGGTCATGTATGGATGTGAAAGTTGGACTGTGAAGAAGGCTGAGCACCAAAGAACTGATGCTTTTGAACTGTGGTGTTGGAGAAGACTCTTGAGAGTCCCTTGGACTGCGATGAGATCCAACCAGTCCATTCTAAAGGAGATCAGCCCTGGGATTTCTTTGGAAGGAATGATGCTAAAGCTGAAACTCCAGTACTTTGGCCACCTCATGCAAAGAGTTGACTCATTGGAGAAGACTCTGATGCTGGGAGGGATTGGGGGCAAGAGGAGAAGGGGACGACAGAGGATGAGATGGCTGGATGGCATCACTGACTCGATGGATGTGAGTCTGAGTGAACTCCGGGAGTTGGTGATGGACAGGAAGGCCTGGTTTGCTGTGATTCATGGGGTCGCAAAGAGTCGGACACAACTGAGCGACTGATCTGATCTGAGATACTGTTCATAAAGTCCTGTGTGCAGTGGATGATTTCTAATGACTGATAAAGGCATCTGTTTGATTTGCTAAATCTGATAAACAGAATGAGAGCTCACGGTGCTTTTTCTGTGTGGAATTAGGCAACTGAGTTGTAGCCTCGGTTCCAATACTGATGGTTAGTAGCTGTGGGAAAATCTCTGAAGTTTCATCCAAAGGGTGGAGGTATGCGTGCTAAGTCACTACAGCTGTGTCCAACTCTTTGCAACCCTATGGACTATAACCCTCCAGGCTTCTCTGTCCATGGGATTCTCCAGGCAAGAATACTGGAATGGGTTGCCATGACCTCCTCCAGGGCATCTTCCCGACCCAGGGATGAAACCCAGGTCTCTTACATCTCCTGGCATTGGCAGGCTGGTTCTTTACCTCTAGCAACACCTGGGAAGCCCTTATCTAAAGGGTTAGAGGGTGAAAATTCACGATCACTGGGTTCCCCTCTGCTCCCATAGTCTGGGTCTCTGTATAGTTTCCTTCAGAACAACTGTAAATGTTGTCTACCAGCACCTTGCACAATCCTCTGACCCAGAGTTAGTTGTTCCATTGGCGGAAATAGAGACAAAAAAAAATTCCCGTTTGAGGATTCTACCATGTACGGTGACCAGCACTATGTTAGATTAAAAAAAATAAATATTTGAGGAAATAAGTGACTCCCTGTATTAGACAGCTCAGGCTGACATAAAAATTCCCATGGACTGGGTGGCTTGAACCGCAGATTGTTTTGTCATAATTCTGGAGGTCAGAATTTCAAGATTAAGTTATTGTCAGGGTTGGTTTCTGATGAGCGTGGTCTTCCTGGCTTGCCGACGGCTGCCTTTTTGCTGTCCTTACACGGCCTTTTCACCGTGTGCACACATGCCTGCTGTCTCTCCGTGTACTTAGAAAGTCGTCAGTCCTATTGGAGGCGGGCTTCACCCTTGTGATGTTAATTAACCTTTATTACCTCCTAATAGACTCTATCTTCAAATACACTTACATTAAGAGATAAGGCTTCAACATATGAATTCGCAGGGGACATTATTCGGTCCATAATATCACCATAAACCATGATGATTGAAAATATGGCCCTAGAATCTGGACCATAAAAAATGCTTTAAAAGGATTCCCTTTTCTACAGGATACAGTGATTTTCAATGGAAAAGGCTCTACTTTGGGAGCACTTTCTTATCAAATTCTTATCGCTTCTCTTGGTCTCTGCTTCTTATCTGTGAAATTAAGGTAGTAATGAAGCAATGTATATGTTTTATCTCTAATCCAATCCAAAAGATTAATGGTGAAAATGAAAGAACTGAGATCATGTCTGGGATCAGCAAGAAAGTATTGTATGATTAACTACAGATGCTTTTATGGGCACAGAAAGTGACAAAATGATATTCACAAAAGTTATATATCTGAAATTGTTGTATTTGAGTAAATTTTAAAGGGCCTACCAACTCTAACATTATCACTCTATCAATGAGCACAGTCCCTTTTAGAAAGAGAGTCCCTTAGACTTAGAAAACCTCAGAAAGTAAACAGTATTTGGTCACTTTTTCAAGTCAAGACCTAAAAGAAAATTGGAAATTTGGAAAATTTGGTAATAAATAATGGGGTCCTGATGCCCAAGGGGAGACCTTTGTCACACTGAGTAGGAGACATGGTGAAGTGAAGTCAAAGTAACTCAGTCGTGTCCGACTCTGCGATCCCATGGACTGTAGCCTGCCAGGCTCCTCTTTCCATGGAATTCTCCAGGCAAGAATACTGGAGGGGTTGTCATTCCCTTCTCCAGGGGATGTTCCTCACCCAGGGACTGAACCCAGATCTCCCGCACTGCAGGCAGATTCTTTACCATCTCAGTATAGTGATCACCTGTTAGGTAACCTGAGCAGAGACCCTGCTGTACGTTCACCAAAAGGGGGCAGTAGAGACCAGGTTCAGCAAAGTCGGCCAGAAGAACTGCGCTGGGCCCACAGCCGGGGCTCTCCGTGAGATGCCAGTTACCAGGAGAACGCGTGAGGGGGAAAGCCTGATGCTTAAATGACAGAGCAGGAGTGATTTTTATTTTTTTTGCCAAGGAGCACTTGTACCATGTGGAGAGAAAACTATGGCTTTCCATTTGCTTTTAAATCATTCCCCTCACCATCTTGAACTTACTGACCCGGACCAGCACTTTCACCCTAAGTAGGAATATCGAATTGCACGTCTCGTTGACCTGGGAGGGCTGGGGCAGAGCGCCTGGCGATCTTCATTGCAACCCCCTGCCAGTGTTTATTTCTATCTCTTGGAGGAAGAAGGCTTGTTAGGGAGGACAATTAACTCATCAGCTACTATTAGCAGGGCCTAATGACTGCCAGGTTTTTCTGGGAAATCGCAATCCTCTCGCTGCCCTTCCCAGAAAGGACTTCCTCCTGCCGGGAGGCTGTTTAATCAGAACCACAAACAATCGTGAATCGGGAGAAGGTAGTGGTGTGAAGCAGTGTCTCTCCTGTGGGGAACCCAGTGATTGCAGAGGAAAAGCAGAACACAACCTGCCTGCATCTCCCCGGGGCGTAGAGACTGACTTCCTCCCGTAGTGTGTGAGCAAGCGGCTCTCCATCTCCGGATGACCTCGCGTGATGCTGATCTTGATCCTGCTGCCTGTCCTCTCAGTGGTTATACATTCAGTCCACATTACAGAAGTATGCTTATATCCTTTATATTTAAGAATTGAGCGGGTATTTATTCTGGCCATACATGCTAAACATTCTCCCCTCCCCTTACATTACTTTGTCCAAGACTACCCCAGTAACCTAATGGAGCTCTTCTTCTTTTTTTTTTTTTTTTCAATTCTTACCTCATTCAATCCATTCATCACAATGATAGCCAGAGTGATTTTCAAAGAACATTGCTTTGTCAGGTCAGCAGCTCTCTTGGAAATTTCCAGTGGTTTCTCACTGCATTTATAGTGAATTCTCAACTGCTTACCATGACCTACCATGCCAGGCATACTTGGAGCCTGCCCACTCTTCAACCCCACTTCAAGACACCATTCCCCATACTCATTCTGCTCCATGTGCCTTTTAAATCCTAGACAATACAAAGTGTCTTCCTTTCTCAGTGCCTTGGTACATCTTTGCTTTGTTGAGAATCTTCTCCACCTGCTCCTTACTTAGATTCTACCCATTTTTCAAGCCTAGGCTTGAATGTCTCTTTTTTCATAAATGTCTTTTCTGATCTTCGTAGAGGTTGTAACAGTCAGTGAGGGCTGTCATAGCAAAATACCACACCGTGGATGCCTTCAACAAGAGAAACTAATCTTCTTGCAGTTTGTGGAGTACAGACGGTAAAGATCAAGGTCAAGGTGCTGATATGGTTGGTTTTTCCTAAGGTCCATATCCTGCAGATAGAGAAGCTTAGCCCGCCTTTACTCCTTCTCTGTGCCTTTGTATATATACACATATTCTATTTCTGCATTTCTGTTATTTCTTCCTCTTCTTGTCCTTCTCTGTGCCTTTGTATATATACACATATTCTATTTCTGCATTTCTGTTATTTCTTCCTCTTCTTGTAAAATATTTATTTATGCATTTATTTGACTGTGCTGGGTTTTTCGTTGTGTCTCTGTGGGATCTTTAGTTGCAGCTTGGGGGGTCTAGTTCCCTGACCAGGGATCGAATCCAGGCTGCCTGCGCTGGGAGCACAGAGTCTCAACCAATGGACCACCAGGGAAGTTTCCTTTTTCTCTTTTTATAAAGATACCCATTACCATGGATTAGAGCCCCATTCTTATGCCCTCATATAATTACCTCTATAAAAAGCCTATTCTCTAAATATTGTCACATCTGGAGTTAGGGCTTCAATACATGAATTGGAGGGGGACACAATTTAATCCATAATAGAGATCTTTCCTTATCTACATTCCCCATGAGATTATCTGTTATAGTACCCAGAGGTTTTCATTCATAATTTTCTTTCTATGTACTTTAAATTTTGTCATTATTTTAAAGCTTACATTTAATTGTCTGTTTATTATAAATTCCGCTAAATTGGTAAACTTAATATCCTTTTCACCATTCTACCTCCAGCACCTGGAATAGTGCCTAGAACACAACAGGCACTCAAATATTGATTAAATGGAAGAATAATTTGACTGTTCAGTCACTGGGCAGGGCCTAGGTCTACTTGTTCATCACCTAATCACCAATATTACAGCTGAGGCTGTTACCTGTATCAAGCTGAATGAAAGAGCGATTCGTTAAGGGAAGCAGGCCCTCAATACTAGCACTCCTAACATAGTGTGTTGATCAGGGTCCAGTCAGGAGATAAAATGAATTCTTAAATTGAAAGGGAGTCCATAGCCATACCACCCTGAATGGGCCCGATCTTATCTGATATCAGAAGCTACGCAGGGTCAGGCCTGGTTAATACTCAGATGGGAGACTGCCTGGAAACACCAGGTGCTGTAGGCTTCAAAAACAGAAAAAAAAAAGAAAAAAAAATTGAAGAGGAAACTTTCAATATAAAAATTTATTAACTAGTAAATAAGGATTAGGGCTTCCCAAGCACTGCTATTAGTAAAGAACCTTCCTGCCAATGCAGGAGATTTAAGAGACAAATGTTTGATCTCAGGGTCAGGAAGATGCCCTGGAGAAGGACATGGAAACCCACTCCAGTATTCTTGCCTGGAGAATCCCATGGACAGAGGAGCCTGGCACGTCTGAAGTGACAGCACGCAAATAGGGATTAACTGCTAAGAGGGGAAAAGAGAACTCTGAAGAATATAGTAATTGCAGAAAGAGGAGTCTTTGCAAAGCTCACCTCCAGTATCACAAAACCAGGTGGAGAAGGGTGGGTTTGGAGTTGAAATAATTTGATAAATGTAATACTTACTGCTTAAGAACAGAGACCTGAGTATAGGAATATCTGCGTAAAAATTCAATATAGGAACATAGATTTTGATTTCTAAATTTGGAGGTGAAGCAAACTCTTCAAAGGAGAGATAGAATTAGAACTAGATTTTGGTAATCACCTCACTTTATAAGATGAATGTTGCTGTTCTTAGTCGCTAAGTCATGTCCAACTCTTTAGCAACCCCATAGACTATAGCCCACCAGACTCCTCTGTCCGTGAGATTTTCCAAATGAGAATACTGGAGTGGATTGACATTTCGTTCTACAGGGGTTCTTCCTGAACCAGGGACGGAACCCATGTATCCCACATAGCAGGGAATTCTTTACCGCTGAGCCACTGGGAGAACTTTTTTATAAGAAGAATACATATGATAATAATGTTATATGCAGAAAGACTTGATATAGATTTTAAAAACTAAAGACCTAATTCAAAGTAACTTAATTAGAACTTTTTTCCCACTAAAAACTGTTTAAGATAGGTCTTATGTTAGTTAACTCAATGGCTCAATAAATTATCAAGGACACAGATCTTTTAACGTATTTCTCCTTGGCCACATCCAACATGTAAACTTGTCTCCTTATAAAATTTATCTCATGGGCGCATTTTGTTTGCAGTTGTTTGAGTGATCATGTTGACTGACCACTCCCAAAGACAGAAAAGGAGTTGTCCTTTTCATGAGCTTCTTTTCAAGAGTAATGAAAATTTTTTTTCCCCCCAGAACCTCTGCCTATGATCTTCTTGGCCAGGACCAAGCTCAAGGCTGTATTTAAACTAATAATTATTAAGGGTGATAGGACAGCCATATTGACTTAGACCCAACATGATTCAATCTTCATGGTGAGGTTGAGCATAATATTTATGGAACCACAAATGGGATTATTTTAGGAAATACAGGGATGCCTGTTGAATAGAAAATCAATAACATCCCTGCAATAGAAGATTTGCCCAAGGAATAGAACTTGGTGAGGGCAATTGTGCCCAAAAGAAGAGCTGATGAGAAGACACAGGTATTGGAAGCTATTAGACTTAATGAGGGAGTGGTTGACCCTTGAACAACATAGGTTTGAACTGTGCAGGTCCACATAGATCAGGTCAGTGCCCCTAACCCTCGTGTTGTTCAAGAGTCAACAGTATTTCAAATCATCCCACTTAGCTGGACTATAGGTTGTGAAAGGAGAGAGTGAAGCACAAGACTGATAACTCATTTGGAACATGCTTACAGTACCACTGATGCCAAGCAGTGGTTTTGGATGAATGAGAAAACTTTGGAAAATAGATGTTCAATTTGCAGTTTTAATTACTGTACATGTTAAAAGTATGATTTCTTAAGTCCTGAACTTGTTAAAACAGATACAATCTCTTTTACTAAGTTTGTAATTTTACAGAACCATACAAAGATCTGTATGGGCTTTCCAGTGATAAGTGGTAAAGAATCCACCTGCAAACACAAGCCACAGGAGACTGGGATTCAATCCCTGGGTCGGGAAGGTCCCCTGGAGGAGGGCCTGGCAACCCACGTCAGTATTCTTGCCTAGAGAGTCCCATGGGCAGAGGAGCCTGGCGGATTAGAGTCCATGGGGTTGCAAAGAGTCAGACACAACTGGAGTGACTCAGCACACATGCACCCATAAAGGTCTATATAGAAATAAATAATAAAGTAACTATCAAGCAAACAAAAGAAAAAGCATTTAAATATTAAGAAAAAAAACCACATAATTTCACAACACTATAAAACTTGGGCCTGGGAATTTCCTGGCAATTCAGTGGTTAGGACTCTGCTCTTCCCCTGCTGGGGACACTGGTTCAGTCCCTGGTTGGGGAACTAAGATCCACCATGCTGTGCTGTGCTGTGCATGATGCAACCAAAATAAAACAAAAAACTGAGGCCAAAAAGAAAAGAAGAATTTGTTTTCCAAGCCAATAAAAGATAATTTTAATCAATAAATTATTATTTGATGAACATTGACTATAGTTTTTCCAAAATTATACTCACTAGCAATTTCACTTCTCTGTACATTTCCTGATAAATGATACAGCGGAACTGTAGCCTGCCAGCCAATAAAAGATATAAACACACTGAATCAGTGAATGAAGCCTTATTTTGAAAAGGGGTCTTTGAAGATGTAATTAATGTAAAGATCTTGGGAAGCGATCATGCTGGCCTGAAATTCAATGACAGACGTCTTTATAAGAGAAAGACAGAGGGTGATTGGAGACTTGGACACATGGGCGAGGGAAAAAGTCATGTGTGAATGGAGGCAGAGGTTAGAGTAATGGGTCTATAAGCCAAGGAAGGGCAAAGCTTACTAGTAGCCTCCCAAAGCTGATAAAGAAGCATGGACTAGGTTCTTCCTCAGAACTTCAAAGAAACCAACCTTACTAACACCTTGATTTCAGACTTCTTGCCTCCGAAACTGTGAGAGAATAAATTCTTATCATTTCAAGCCACCAAATTTTTGGTAATGTATTATGACAGCCTTAGTAAATTATAATGACTTCATTACCCATTCATCTATTGATGAACACCTAGGCTGTTTCCCTACATTGGCAATCGTAAATAATGCTGCAATAAACATAGGGATGTACTATCTTCTAAAATTAATGGTTTTGTGTTCTTCAAATACCCAGAAGTGGAATAGCTGAGTAATAGGATAGTTCTATTTCTAATATTTTGAGGAATCTCCATACTGTTTTTACATCATGACTATGCCAATTTATAGTCCCACCAATAGTATATGACAATTCTCTGAACTCTACATCCTCTCCAACATTTGTTGTTTCTCATCTCGGGGTAAATAGCTATTCTAATAGGTGTAAAAGGATATCTCATTGTAGTTTGTGTTTATTTTCCTAATTATTAGAGGGGCTTCCCGGATGGCTCAGTGGTAAAGCATATGCCTGCCAAGCAGGAGATGCAGGAGATGTGGGGTCAATCCCTGGGTTGGGAAGATCCCCTGGCATAGGAAGTGGCAACCAATTCTGGGATTCCCAATTGCCTGGGAAATCCCTTTGAGAGAGGAGCCTGGTGGTCTACAGTCCAAGGGGTCACAATAGTCAGACATGACTTAGTGACTAAACAACAACAAAAAATAATGAGACAGTGAACATCTTTTCATGCGCCTATTTGCTATCTGCATGTCTTCTTTGAAAAAATGCTTACTCAGATCCTCAGTCCATTTTTTAAAATTTAAATTGAGTTTCCCATTGTTGAGTTGTACCAGTATATTATACATCTTGAATATTGACCCCATATGGGATATAAGATTTGCAAATATTTTCTCAATTCCAGTACACTAACTTTTAGTTTTCATTATTTTTTTTTTCACTATGAAGAGCAGAAACTTCTTTTTGTTGTTCAGTCCCTCAGTCATGTCCAACTCTTTGTGACTCCATGGACTGCACCTTCATCATTTCCTGGATCTTGCTCAAACTCATGCCCATTGAAGTTGGTGATGATGGTCATCTAACCATCTTGTCCTCCATTGTCCCCTTCTCCTCCTGCCTTCAATCTTTCCCAGCATCAGGGTCTTTACTAATGAGTCAGTTCTTCACATCAGGTAGCCAAAGTATTGGAGCTTCAGCTTCAGCATCAGTCCTCCCAATAAATACTCAGATTTCCTTTAGTTTTTCTAAAGTCAATCCTAAAGGATGACTTTTTTCCTGTAGGAAAAAACATATTTTCAACTTCACAGACCTTTATATGCTGTCTAGGTTGGTCATAGCTTTTCTTCCAAGGAGCAAGCGTCTTTTCATTCCATGCCTGCAGTCACCATCTGCAGTGATTTTGGAGCCCAAGAAAATAATGTCTGTCACTGTTTCCTTTGTTTCCCCATCTATTTGCCAGGAAGTGCAGGGACCAGATGCCATGATCTTAGTTTTTTGAATGTTGAGTTTTAAGTCAGCTTTTTCACTCTCCTCTTTCACCTTCATCAAGAGGCTCTTTAGTTCCTCTTTATTTTCGTCCATAAGGGTGGTATCATCTGCATATCTTATCTTTGATGTATATATCTTTGAGGTAATCCCATTTGTTCATTTTTCATGTTGTTTCCCTTGCCATTGGAATCAGTTCCAAAATGACACTGATAAGATCAACATCAATGATTTTACCATTTATATTTTCTTCAAAGAATAATATTATATCAGGTCTTGTATTCAAGTTTTAATCAACTTTTGGTTAATTTTTGTGTATGGTATAAAATAGTGGTCTAAAATCATTCTTTTGCATACAGCTGCCTAGCTTTTCCAAAATCATTTATTGAAGAGACTACTTTTTCTCAATTGCATATTCTTTGCTTTTTTTTGCCATAAGTCAAAGAAAGGCAATGCCAAGGAGTGCTCAAACTACCGAACAATTGCACTCATCTCACACGCTAGTAAAGTAATGCTCAAAATTCTCCAAGCCAGGCTTCAGCAATATGTGAACCGTGAACTTCCTGATGTTCAAGCTGGTTTTAGAAAAGGCAGAGGAACCAGAGATCAAATTGCCAACATCCGCTGGATCATGGAAAAAGCAAGAGAGTTCCAGAAAAACATCTATTTCTGCTTTATTGACTATGCCAAAGCCTTTGACTGTGTAGATCACAATAAACTGTGGAAAATTCTGAAAGAGATGGGAATACCAAACCACCTGATCTGCCTGTTGAGAAATCTGTATGCAGGTCAGGAAGCAACAGTTAGAACTGGTCATGGAACAACAGACTGGTTCCAAATAGGAAAAGGAGTACGTCAAGGCTGCATATTGTCACCATGTTTATTTAACTTATATGCAGAGTACATCATGAGAAATGCTGGACTGGAAGAAACACAAGTTGGAATCAAGATTGCCGGGAGAAATATCAATAACCTCAGATATGCAGATGACACCACTCTTATGGCAGAAAGTGAAGAGGGGCTAAAAAGCCTCTTGATGAAAGTGAAAGTGGAGAGTGAAAGGGTTGGCTTAAAGCTCAACATTCAGAAAACGAAGATCATGGCATCTGGTCCCATCACTGCATGGGAAATAGATGGGGAAACAGTGGAAACAGTGTCAGACTTTGTTTTTCTGGGCTCCAAAATCACTGCAGATGGTGACTGCAGCCATGAAATTAAAAGACGCTTACTCCTTGGAAGGAAAGTTATGAGCAACCTAGATAGCATATTCAAAAGCAGAGACATCACTTGGCCAACAAAGGTTCGCCTAGTCAAGGCTATGGTCTTTCCTGTGGTCATGTATGGATGTGAGAGCTGGACTGTGAAGAAGGCTGAATGCCGAAGAATTGATGCTTTTGAACTGTGGTGTTGGAGAAGACTCTTGAGAGTCCCTTGGACTGCAAGAAGATCCAACCAGTCCATTCTGAAGGAGATCAGTCCTGGAATTTCTTTGGAAGGAATGATGCTAAAGCTGAAACTCCAGTATTTTGGCCACCTCATGCGAAGAGTTGACTCATTGGAGAAGACTCTGATGCTGGGAGGGATTGAGGGCAGGAGGAGAAGGGGACGACAGAGGATGAGATGGCTGGATGGCATCACTGACTCGATGGATGCGAGTCTGAGTGACCTCCGGGAGCTGGTGATGGACAGGGAGGCCTGGCGTGCTGCGGTTCATGGGGTCGCAAAGAGTCGGACACGACTGAGCGACTGATCTGATCTGATCTGAATTGTCATAAATAAATATTAATTCTCCACATATGTGTGGCTTTATTTATGGTTTCTCAAATCTTTTCCACTGTTCTGTGTGTATATTTCTCTGTAGGCACCATATTGTTTTCATTATTATAGTTTTACAGTATAGTTTGAAATCAGGGTGCATTATTTCTAAAGCTTTGTTCTTAAGATTATTTTGGTTATTGGGGTCACTTGTGGTTTCACGCAAATTTTAGAGTTATTTGTTCTAGTTCTGTGAAAGATGACATTGGATTGTTGATAGGAATTGCAATGAATCTGTAGATTGCTTTGGGTAGTGTGGACATTTAATAATATCAGTTCTTCCAACCCCTGAACACTGAACATGTTTTCACACATTTGTGTCTTCTTAGGTTTCATCAGCATCTTACAGTTTTCAGTGTACAGGTCTTTAATTTCCTTGGTTAAATTTATTTGTAGTTATTTTATCATCTTTTATGAAATTGTAAATGAAATTGTTCTCTTACTTTTTATTTCTGATAGTGTGTTTAGTGTGTACAAACACCACAGCTGTCTGTATATAGATTCTATATCCTGCGACTTTGCTAAATTTATTAGTTCTGAGAGTGGTTTGTTGGAGTCTTTAGAGTTTTCTATATTTAGTATCTTGTCATCTGAAAATTGGGGAAGGCAATGGCACCCCACCCCAGTACTTTTGCCTGGAGAATCCCATGGACGGAGGATCCTGGTGGGCTCCAGTCCATGGGGTCGCTAAGAGTGGGACACGACTGAGCGACTTCACTTTCACTTTTCACTTTCATGCATTGGAGAAGGAAATGGCAACCCGCTCCAGTATTCTTGCCTGGAGAATCCCAGGGACGGGGGAGCCTGGTGGGCTTCCGTCTCTGGGGTCGCACAGAGTCGGGCACGACTGCAGCGACTTAGCAGTAGCAGCATCTGAAAATAGTGACAGTTTTGCTTCTTCCCTTCCAATTTGGATTCTTTTTATCTCTTTTTCTTGCTTAATTGCTGTGGCTAGGACTTCCAACACCATGTTGAATAGTAGTGGAAATAATGAGAATCCTTGTCTTATTCTCAGAGGAAAAGGTTTCAGCTTTTTATTGTTAAGTATGATGTTAGCTACCTAGATAGCATATTAAAAAGCAGAGACATTACTTTGCCAACAAAGGTTCGCCTAGTCAAGGCTATGGTCTTTCCTGTGGTCATGTATGGATATGAGAGCTGGACTGTGAAGAAGAAGGCTGAGCGCCGAAGAATTGATGCTTTTGAACTGTGGTGTTGGAGAAGACTCTTGAGGGTCCTATGGACTGCAAGGAGATCCAATCAGTCCATTCTAAAGGAGATCAGCCCTGGGTGTTCTTTGGAAGGACTGATGCTAAAGCTGAAACTCCAGTACTTTGGCCACCTCATGTGAAGAATTGACTCATTGGAAAAGACTCTGATCCTGGGAGGGATTGGAGGCAGGAGGAAAAGGGGATGACAGAGGATGAGATGGCTGGATGGCATCATGGAGTCGATGGACATGAGTCTGAGTGAACTCTGGGAGTTGGTGATGGACAGGGAGGCCTGGTGTGCTGCAATTCATGGGGTTGCAAAGAGTCAGACACGAGCGACTGAACTGAACTGAATTGATGATGTTAGCTGCAGGCTTGTCACACGTGACCTTCATTATGTTGAGGTATGTTCCCTCCGTGCCCACTTTGTCTTTTAGTTACTAGGGACTCATCAAAACTTTTATCTAAAGGAACCACACTAAGTACCTAACATGTATCTTATTAAACAATTACAGTTTAGGGACAGGATATACTACTTTTCATGAACACAATCTATTATTTTTCACAACAAAATTATAATACATGAACAATTTGATGTAAATTGGGACATGTATTGCACTAGCATTCCAACATCAAGGATGTCCGTGTGAACATACTTGAGAACGTATGAGCCCTGGGAATCGCAGTCTTTCTGTGCAGCTCTGAAAATGCTATTACATATTTTCCGATTGTTTTTTTTTTTTTCCCCAGTGCAGAGTTTGTTTCTGCAACATGTGCCACTGCAACCTAATGAACAGGCCTCTGTGGCAAATACTATTAAATGTTAAAAAAAAAAAAAAGAAAGAAAGTTGTTGGAAGAAAGGGACCAGTCTCTCTCTTACTAGTTAGCTGTCAATTCTCCAGGGTTTCTTTCTCTTCTTTATAAGACTAAAATATGACATAGCTAAGGACCCCTGCAGAGAGAGTAGGGGGAAAAAACAGATGGTATAGTTGGCCTAGGAAAGCAGGTACCACAGAAAATTTGAGCAGACTCTTGTAGTGTGAAACAAATGATAAAACATGAAAGGCATGAATTTTAGAGACAGAATTCAGGCTCTGAAAGTTATTTAGTATTGGATAATCTTGACCAAGTGCTTTAATATAGCGGGCCTCACTGTTTCTATCTTTAAAATGGAGGTAATACCCACCTCACAGGAGTATGCTGAGAATTAAATGATATGAAGATATGATTCTCTTGGTATATACTTCATCTATCTATGTAGAGGTTGGAGGTGGAAAAAAAATAGAAAGGACGCATCAGTGGTAACTGTTTCTATGTTTGGGTTTTTAAAATACAGTCACATATCCCTGTACTCGGGGAATGCTACCTCTTTTTAAGACTCACAAAGTCTTCTCCAGTCACACTTATACCAAACTAGAAGCAAACGAGACAGAACTGGAATCCCTAATTTACTAGTTTACAACAAAAGATTAAGCAAGTCATTTTCTGTAGCTGAGCTGTGGTTTCTTTGTCTAAAAGGAGAAAGAGAATCCTTTAAGACTAAAATATTTTAATCATACTTAAGCTCATTGTGAAATCTCCCGCCTCCTGGCACTTGGAATTAAAAGTATGTATTAGTTCATAATAACTTTTTCAATATTTTCAGTTCTTTTTTGCACAGATGTGGTTCATGTTCCCATTCTGTTTTGAACACTTATTGTGTGTTCAACTGAACAAGTGATTTTAATGTTTATAGTGACCTGATAAAGAAGGGAAAATTATTATCCTTGCATTTCAAATGAGGAAACTGAGGCTTGAAGACAGAAAGTAGCTCTCTGAAGGTTTTTTAAGTAATAAATTGGAGTTAAGATTTGAAACCATAACTGTTCTCTGACTTAAAATCCTACACTTATTAGATCTGCATTCAATTTCTTTGATCCTTGAGGGCAGGCATGCACTGTCCCTCATCTGTATACCCTTGAATAGACAGATTGTGTCTTCCCATGAAAGCTTCCCAGATGCTCAGTGGTCAGGAATCCGCCTGCCAATGTAGGAGACATGGGTTGGATCCCTGGTTCAGGAAGATCCTCTGGAAGAGGAATCGGTAACCCACTATAGTATGCTTGCCTGGAAAATTCTATGGACAGAGGAGCCTGGTGGGCTACAGTTCATGGGGTCACAAAGAGTCAGACATGACTGAGCACATATGCACAACACCCCATAAGGACAGGTGGAGGAGAAAAAATTCAGTAAGTAGCCTGATTCTACTCTTTTTTTTTTTTTTTTTTATGAACTGGGCTATTGTCAGATCAGACCAGATCAGTAGCTCAGTCGTGTCCAACTCTTTGAGACCCCATGAATCGCAGCAGCCAGGCCTCTCTGTCCATCACCAACTCCTCAGAATTCACTCAGACTCACATCCATTGAGTCAGTGATGCCATCCAGCCATCTCATCCTCTGTTGTCCCCTTCTCTTGCCCCCAGTCCCTCCCAGCATCAGAGTCTTTTCCAATCAGTCAACTCTTCGCATGAGGTGGCCAAAGTACTGGAGTTTCAGCTTTAGCATCATTCTTTCCAAAGAAATCCCAGGGCTGATCTCCTTCAGAATGGACTGCTTGGATCTCCTTGCAGTCCAAGGGACTCTCAAGAGTCTTCTCCAACACCACAGTTCAAAAGCATCAATTCTTCGGCACTCAGCCTTCTTCACAGTCCAACTCTCACATCCATACATGACCACAGGAAAGACCATAGCCTTGACTAGGCGAACCTTTGTTGGCAAAATAATGTCTCTGCTTTTGAATATGCTATCTAGGTTGGTCATAACTTTCCTTCCAAGGAGTAAGCATCTTTTAATTTCATGGATGCAGTCACCATCTGCAGTGATTTTGGAGCCCAGAAAAATAAAGTCTGACACTGTTTCCACTGTTTCTCCATCTATTTCCCATGAAGTGATGGGACCAGATGCCATGATCTTCGTTATCTGAATGTTGAGCTTTAAGCCAACCTTTTCACTCTCCACTTTCACTTTCATCAAGAGGCTTTTTAGTTCCTCTTCACTTTCTGCCATAAGGGTGGTGTCATCTGGGGTTATTGATTTCTCCCGGCAATCTTGATTCCAACTTGTGTTTCTTCCAGCCCAGCGTTTCTCATGATGTACTCGGCATAGAAGTTAAATAAACAGGGTGACCATATACAGCCTTGACAAACTCCTTTTCCTATTTGGAACCAGTCTATTGTTCCATGTCCAGTTCTAACTGTTGCTTCCTGACTGGCATACAAATTTCTCAAGAGGCAGGTCAGGTGGTCTGGGATTCCCATCTCTTTCAGAATTTTCCACAGTTTATTGTGATCCACACAGTCAAAGGCTTTGGCATAGCCAATAAAGCAGAAATAGATGTTTTTCTGGAACTCTCTTGCTTTTTCCATGATCCAGCGGATGTTGGCAATTTGATCTCTGGTTCCTCTGCCTTTTCTAAGACCAGCTTGAACATCAGGAAGTTCACGGTTCACATATTGCTGAAGCCTGGCTTGGAGAATTTTGAGCATGACTTTACTAGCGTGTGAGATGAGTGCAATTGTGCGGTAGTTTGAGCATTCTTTGGCATTGCCTTTCTTTGGGATTGGAATGAAAACTGGACTATGGTGGGAACTCAATATTCAGAAAACTAAGATCATGGCATCTGGTCCTATCACTTCATGGCAAATAGATGGGGGAACAGTGGAAATAGTGGCAGACTTTATCTTTTTTTGGCTCTAAAACCACTGCAAATGGTGACTTCAGCCATGAAATTAAAAGATGCTTGCTCCTTGGGAAAAAAATCATGACCAACCTAGACAGCGTATTAAAGAGCAGAGATATTACTTTGCCAAGAAATGTCTGTTTAGTCAAAGCTATAGTTCTTCCAGTAATCGTGGATGGATGTGAGAATTGGACTATAAAGAAAGCTGACTGCCAAAGATTTGATGCTTTTGAACCATGGTATTGGAGAAGACCCTGAGAGTTCCTTGAACTGTAGGGAGATCCAGCCGGTCCATCCTAAAGGAGATCAGTCCCGAATGTTCATTGGAAGGATTGATGCTGAAGCTGAAACTCCAATACTTTGGCCACCTAATATAGAGTGCTGACTCATTGGAAAAGACCCTGGTGCTTTTCCTCCTGGCCTTCAATGAAAGATTGAAGGCAGAAGGAGAAGGGATGACAAAAGATGAGATGATTGGATGACATCACTGACTCAATGGACATGAGTTTGAGTAAACTCTGGGAGTTGGTGATGGACAGGGAGGCCTGGTATGCTGCTATCCATGGGATCACACAGAGTCAGACACGACTGAGCCACTGAACTGAACTAAACTGATGGTGGGAAGACTTGTAAGAATAGGGATCATAAGAATATTGGGTTTGAATTCTGACTCTGACCTTGAATAAGTGACTCAGCTACTTTGAACCTTTCTAAAATGAAGGAGGTAGCACCACATAGAAATTTGGAATCCTCATCAATAAAATAGGGGTTGTGACAGTGCCTATCCTATAGACTTGTCTCCAAGTGACCAAGCCACTGAACAACATGATATTGTTCCTAATGATTGTGAACGATACTTTGAACCTTCCAGACCCTTAGTGTCTTGGGTTTCATGTCTTTTGATGTGTTTCAAAACACTGCAGTACTTATGTTGTCTAGAGATTTTCAGCAGGGAAAGGAAGACTATTAATCTAAGCCCGAAGAAATTGCATTTGTAGCAAAAGCACAAATCCTGTCATCACCAGAGCTGGAGCTAACTCAGTAGCATCTTGTCAGAGTGGAAGAAGACCAGCCATGTGGGGAAGTGGTGTTGATCGCTGAGGACTTTGTGGTGGGTGAAACAGTCAACTAGAATCAGAAGATGTTGGCCCAGAGTTTGTTCCTGGTGTTAACCAACTGTTCAGCCTTAGGCAAGTCTCCACCTCTTTGAACTTTGGTCTTCTCATGGTGAAATGAAGGTATTAATACTAATTCCATAGGGGTTTTGTAAGACTAAGTGAGAAGGTAGATAATACAGAGCCTGGCATAGGTTAGGAATTTAAGTACTTATGGGAATTCAGTTTGCAATCTTTTATTCACACTTAAGCAAATTCTGACACCTTTCGGAGAAGTCAAGACAATATGTTCACAGAAAAATAGAATTTTCAATTGAAGCGGCACTCTCAAGATAATGTTATCCCACCTTCCTCCATACTTTTCATTTACCTGTGTTTGTTAAGTCAATTATTTATTCAACAAACATAGAATGTCTGTTCTGTATCTGTATAAAACACAGCGGAAGGGGAAGCAGAGCAGGGAGCATTCACCTTCTCTTTGTCTACCTGTTCTTCATTCTTTCCCAAGGGAAGGAAGTAGAAATCTTTCAGATTGCAAGAGACACGTAGGACCGTGTTCACAGCTAGACAGAATTGCTATATATTAAACCATTATGCTCCAGTTTATGCTCTTCTATTCTCTCCCCACCCCAGATTAAGTGATTGGTGTTATTTAAAAGGACGGATAATTTTATGTGGGGTCCAGACAAGCAGGTTGTGCCCACTCTTAGCAAAACCACATAAGTTGACTGACCATAGCTTAGGTTCCCATGATGCTAGTCATATCATGATAAAGTTTCAAGATCTAGTGATTGACTTGCAGTCAGATAGAACCCTATGGCCTTCAACCTGGCTCTATAGGAGCCCCATGTTGGAATGAACATAGCATAAACAGTTGTTTTAAAAAATATTATTATTTGATTGATGTTTATCTTTGTGTATATAACTTTATTGAAATGAAAACTATTTGGCAACAAAAAGAATTAGGTATTTCTATATCCTCTAATCCACTGGTCCTCACTTGGAAGAAGGGTGGGGTTTTCCAGTATGTGATGATATTTTGGTTATCACAATTGGATGGGAGATACTATTGGAATCTAGTAGGTAGAGACTAGGGATCTTGTGGAACTATCTACATTACATAAGAGAAGATCCTTCAAATAGAGAATTATTGAGTTGGCCAAAAATTTTGTTCAGGCTTTCCTGTAACATCTTCCAGAAGATATTACAGACAAATTCAAATGAACTTTTTGGCCAATGCAATATATACCTCAGAGGGTGCTACAAACTAACACAGAAGTTTTACTAACAAATATCATGGGTCCTACTTACCAGACATTTATAGTCTAGACCAGTCTAGGTTCTGAGAGTGTGGTCTCTACAGGGAAGTAGCCTTGGCCGTCACCAGGAAGTCATTAGAAGTGCCAATTCTTGGTCCTTACCTCAGACCTGCTGAATCCTAGGATGTCCCCCAGAAATCTGTGGTTTATAAGCCCTCCATGTGCTTCTAATGTTTCTTCAAGTGTGAAAACCACTAATTCAGGCCCTGGCAAGTGTGAAATGGTAAATATGAGCAATGGGTAACATTAAGAGGAGGAGTGGTAGGAAAACCTGGGATCAAATGGGTTACAGATTTAAACAGTTTTGAACAGCAGACTTAACTGATCCAAGTGAATTGTAAGATCAGTAATCTAGCAATAAAGATGATACTCTTATGAGTCAAGAAAGTCATAAGAACAGACAACAGAATTGGTGTGCAATAACAAGGAACTAAGTAGAAAGGTCAAGGCTGCATATTGTCACCATGTTTATTTAACTTATATGCAGAGAACATCATGAGAAATGCTGGACTGGAAGAAACAGAAGTTGGAATCAAGATTGCCGGGAGAAATATCAATAACCTCAGATATGCAGATGACACCACTCTTATGGCAGAAAGTGAAGAGGGGCTAAAAAGCCTCTTGATGAAAGTGAAAGTGGAGAGTGAAAAGGTTGGCTTAAAGCTCAACATTCAGAAAACGAAGATCATGGCATCTGGTCCCATCACTGCATGGGAAATAGATGGGGAAACAGTGGAAACAGTGTCAGACTTTGTTTTTCTGGGCTCCAAAATCACTGCAGATGGTGACTGCAGCCATGAAATTAAAAGACGCTTGCTCCTTGGAAGGAAAGTTATGACCAACCTAGATAGCATATTCAAAAGCAGAGACATTACTTTACCAACAAAGGTTCGCCTAGTCAAGGCTATGGTCTTTCCTGTGGTCATGTATGGATGTGAGAGTTGGACTGTGAAGAAGGCTGAGCGCCGAAGAATTGATGCTTTTGAACTGTGGTGTTGGAGAAGACTCTTGAGAGTCCCTTGGACTGCAAGAAGATCCAACCAGTCCATTTTGAAGGAGATCAATCCTGGAATTTCTTTGGAAGGAATGATGCTAAAGCTGAAACTCCAGTATTTTGGCCACCTCATGAGAAGAGTTGACTCATTGGAGAAGACTCTGATGCTGGGAGGGATTGAGGGTAGGAGGAGAAGGGGACGACAGAGGATGAGATGGCTGGATGGCATCACTGACTCGATGGATGCGAGTCTGAGTGACCTCCGGGAGCTGGTGATGGATAGGGAGGCCTGGCGTGCTGCGGTTCATGGGGTCGCAAAGAGTCGGACACGACTGAGCGACTGATCTGATCTGAAGTAGAAAGGTAAAACCTTTTTAGGATAAATACAGTAACGCCTCATGTTTATTTTCATATTTTTGTATCAGCCACTGCACTACATTTTACAGAATTTAGGGAGGGGAAAGATACATTTTTACACAAGTATTCAGGGCACCTATGTCATGTAGACACATAGCTACACCTATGGGAAAAAACAGAACTAACTCTCATAAACCAAAGAGCCCAAGAGAGAGATTTCAAGCCTCACTAGTCTTCAGAGATCAGAAGTCCATCTGAAAGCCATAGTATATGGCCAGAAATCCAAGAATCAGGAAGAGAAGAGCAAGGGGGTGGGCTAACGTAAATGAGGATGTAGCAAAGGAAGGATTAGATGCTGCATCAATGTGTCGGATAGGAGCAGCATCTGGTATGCTTGCCCTAATCCTTCTGCTTTCCATTTTAACTCCATAGTCCACTCTAGAGAGATGATTATCTTGTTCACATTTATCCAATGGCATATAGATGGATACCTCCAGGAAAGGGAGTTTTATGATAATTACAATTTTATGAGAGGTTGTTCTTTTACCAAACTAAAATACCCTGGCTAAGTTGTCTGAGGATATTCTATGTCTACAATCTGTATCTACATGGAATAAACTCCTTTTTCTATGCCCAGCCTTCGATTATTTAAGGCTGTCTTTCAAGTTTCCTCAACTTATTTATATCAACAGAATATTCAGCTTTAAATATTCCTTATACTTCATTCATATTTAAATAATTCTCATACTTCATTCCTCAATATTCCCCCACTATCGAGTTGCTTTCCTTTGGATATGCATCAATTCAATTATGTGATCGGAGAAGACTCTGATGCTGGGAGGGATTGGGGGCAAGAGGAGAAGAGGACGACAGAGGATGAGATGGCTGGATGGCATCACTGACTTGATGGATGTGAGTCTGGGTGACCTCCGGGAGTTGGTGATGGACAGGGAGGCCTGGTGTGCTGTGATTCATGGGATCGCAAAGAATCGGACACAACTGAGCAACTGATCTGATCTGATCTGACCAGGCTCTCAGAACTGAGCCCAATATCCCAGATAGAATTGTGGTAGTATGGAAAAATGCTGCTATTATGTGCCCTATTACTCTGACACTATATTTCTATTAATGAGCCCAGGCCAGATATTTGGATGGTGACCAGAGTGTGATCTCTATTGCCCATACCAGGGTTGTATTTCCTCAAAGGCGATTGAAAATTTTCAGAGATGTTGGAGACCTCTCCTGAGGCTGCATAATTATATATATATATTTTAAATGCGTTCAATTTCCTATGACAAGCTGGAAGTGTCTAAAGATGGCAAAGTGAAGGAGATAAATAGATTATTGATCGGACAGGCTTGTAATTCCTTAGTGAATTGGATTTAGTTTCTTCATTGAGTTCAGGTCAATGCAATAAATCTTCTAGAAAATCAATGCAACAGAGAGTCCTATGAGCTAGACTTGAAGACATTTCCCTGGCTGCTTCAGGGCTGGGAATGATGGAAAATGATTCCATGAGGGAATCAAATACTGGGTATGTGGGGGAAGCATCTGAGTGAAGTCAAGAGACTTGGACATTCTTAAATTGATCACTGTCGTATATGTGACATTAATTACAAAGTCACTTCACTTGATCATCCTATACATTACAATGACAAAATTAGACCATGCGAACAATTCTCTACACCGTTTTTACTCCTCTGAGTGGAGAAGAGCAGGACAACTACTAAAATAAACAACTCCAAAATTTGGTGACTTGACACAATGAAAGGATATTCTCATTATAAAAAATATTCAAATGTGGGTTCTGTCTTAGCTAGTTCATCCTTAAGCAGTTCATTGGGAGCTCAGATGCTCTGGCTTTTCATATCTTGCAACTCTGCTGTTACACAGAGCCTTGATGTATATTGCTTTCAACCTACCTTGACTAACACAGATACTTACAGAAGGTAATGTAAAAATAGAGTGTGAAAGGGTGGATAGAAACAATTACAAAACCTTTTGAAAATGCATTCCAGCTTCTGAAATGAGCCCATCTATCTCCATACTTATAAAGAACCAAAAAAAAAAAAAAACCACCTTAGAAAGGGGATATTGACATATAAATAATTTCAGTTGGCTTACCTAAACTTCACCTCAGTCTCCAGTGAAACCTATTCAAAAGTCTGATAAAAGTGGGCCACCAGAAGGAAAATTTGAAATTTAGAGAGAAAAATGGTAGTGAGGGTGTTTAAACAGATGCACTGTAGATAATTGCATTTTAAAATTGTCTTTTTGGTAATTCTTTGTTGAGATGCTCCATTTGTTTTACCATATTTATCCACTTTATTTTGCATAGAAAAAGTACATGACTGTTTAAAGACTGTGGCAAAACTTGTTCTAACCTGGCATAGTCACAAAAGGCATTGGAAGAGGACACAAAAATAAATTGAACTTGAAGCTTTGAGAAAATGGGAAGAAAACAGAGGCTCAAGGTACAGAAGAATGGAGCCAGACTGGGTAACATCCAATTTGGTAAACCCTTAACTTGTCAGGATATCATGAAGTCTAATCTCTAGAGTCCATAATATTTACACATGACTCACTCTTAAAAGCATACAACAACGTTCCAGTGAATTAACATAGCACAAGTTTACTTCTTACTCACATGATGATCCAATGTGAGTATTCTTAGTCCTTGGTGCTGAATTGGTTTCCTATTGCTGCTCTAACAAATTACCAGAACTCAGGATCTTAAAAGAACCTTCATCTGCCCTCTTATATGTTCTGGGGGCCATATGACTGAAATAAGTCCATAGGGCTGCATTCCTTCTGAAGGCGCTGAGCAATAATAGTCTGTTTTCTTGCCTTTGCTAGTTTCTAGAGGTTGTCTGAGTCCCTCAGCTCATGAACCTGTGTCACTCATTCCAATCTCAGTTTCTGTAAGCATATCTCCTTCTTACACTCTTGTCTCTCCTCCTTCCTGTAAGGATCCTTGTCATCAACCTGGGCTCACTCAGATAATCCAGGAACATCTGTCCATCTCAAGATCCTCAATCTGAGCAAATCTATGAAGTTCATTTGCCATGGAAATTAACATATTCACAGACACCAGGGATTCGGACATCAAGTCTTTGAAGGGAGAGGACATAGATGTCGTTATTTTGCCTGTGATTAGGACCAAGGCTATGGAAGGATTTGCCAACTTCAGTAGAAGGCTTCCAAGGTAGCCCTGGGTATAACATCCAGCTGAAAAGTGGAGAAAAAGGAGAAACAACTGCACCTGGAAGGATTTATGCCACTGCCCTGACTAAAACCCATAGTATGTACACTGACGCTTGCGTTCTTCTTTTCCTTCTGGTTATATGGAAAACTCCAAGTTGTATGTTTTGCCCACAGACTTAAGAGAGAATTTAAAAATGGTGGTGTTACCTAAGAAGGGAGCACAGAGAAGAGACAGTGGGAATGGGGAATGGAGAAGAAAAAACACAGGCCCTGTGAATCATAACAAGAGGGAAATGTGCTTGGATTTAACGGTTTGTTTTCCCATATTTTCAAGGGTGACTGAGATTTTCTTACAGTGGCACCAGCAGGCTTTCGCTGCTTGTGGCCTCCCCAAAATAGATCCTGAGTACCCTGGAGCCCATCTGCAGTGAGAATCAGTTAGTGACACATGACAGCTATTCCTTGAAATGTGCTCAGTGAGTCACACAACTCAGAGCGGCTGTGCAGTGGGGCTTACTGGCCTGAAAATGACTTTCTCTCTTCCCTTCAACCCCCATCATCAGCTTAGGAAACTATCTTGGGATACATCTGTATATTCTTTTCTCCGGAATCATTATTGCAGTTGTAGCCCCAATGCTCAAATCCTTGTACCTCTCTGGAGAGAAGCGGTGTCTCCTGGAATTGGTTGATCACATCACAGAGATCCAGGAAACCCTCAATGTCTGCTGAGTGTTTAGCCTCCCAAGACTGTCTAGTAGATATGTTTTCTGTGATTTCTGTGACTCACTCTGTGTTTTGGAATGGTATATTCTGTTTCATCATTATTTAAGCATATTTGATTTGCACAATGTGCTTATTTGGAAATGGAGGCAGAGATATTCAGCATGTATAAGTCCCTTTCAATGAATGAATGATGTTCATTCTTTCTTTATCCACCCCTTCCCCCACTATTTCCAAACCTCTTTCTTAATAAGAGCTATGTGGAGGTGTCTGTTCATAAAGTAGATAATGAGGTCTGTCTACAAAAATTCTGACTCACTAGGTTCAAATCAAGAGTTTACATTTCTCACTAACAACATCCAGGTTTATTCTAATCTTAAAGCAGATTTTGCAAATACTAAAGTCATATTTTAAAAGGCAGGATGGATTTTTGTGCCAGATATCTGGATTTAAACCAAAGCTCTTGAATTTACCAGTTAGAGCACATGGCCCAATTCCTTAAGATTTATATATCATGCTGATAAATACATCAGTTCAGTTCAGTTCAGTCACTCAGTCGTGTCCGACTCTTTGCGACCCCATGAATCACAGCACGCCAGGCGTCCCTGTCCATCACCAACTCCCAGAGTTCACTCAGACTCACATCCATCGAGTCAGTGATGCCATCCAGCCATCTCATCCTCTGTCGTCCCCTTCTCCTCCTGCCCCCAATCCCTCCTAGCATCAGAGTCTTTTCCAATGAGTCAACTCTTTGCATGAGGTGGCCAAAGTACAGGAGTTTCAGCTTTAGCATCATTCCTTCCAAAGAACACCCAGGGCTGATCTCCTTCAGAATGGACTGGTTGGATCTCCTTGCAGTCCATGGGACTCTCAAGAGTCTTCTCCAACACCACAGTTCAAAAGCATCAGTTCTTCGGCACTCAGCTTTCTTCACAGTCCAACTCTCACATCCATACATGACCACTGGAAAAATCATAGCCTTGACTAGACGGATCTTTGTTGGCAAAGTGATGTCTCTGCTTTTGAATATGCTATCTAGGTTGGTCATAACTTTTCTTCCAAGGAGTAAGCATCTTTTAATTTTGTGGCTGTAATCACCATCTGCAGTGATTTTCAGTTCAGTTCAGTTCAGTCTCTCAGTCGTGTCTGACTCTTTGCAATCCCATGAATCGCAGCACACCAGGCCTCCCTGTCCATCACCAATTCCCGGAGTTCACTAAGACTCACGTCTGACACTGTTTCCATTGTTTCCCCATCTATTTCCCATGAAGTGATGGGACCAGATGCCATGATCTTCATTTTCTGAATGTTGAGCTTTAAGCCAACTTTTTCACTCTCCTTTTCATTTTCATCAAGAGGCTTTTAGTTCCTCTTCACTTTCTGTCATAAGGGTGGTGTCATCTGCATATCTGAGGTTATTGATATTTCTCTTGGCAATCTTGATTCCACCTTGTGCTTCTTCCAGCCCAGCGTTTCTCATCATGTACTCTGCATATAAGTTAAATAAGCAGGGTGACAATATACAGCCTACCCAAATCCAATTCTCAGATTATATCTTTTTCATTGCAGGAGACATTTGCACAAAAGACATGATAACTGGTATGTTTACTGAATTTTATTCTACTAGGTATGCTTTGAAAATTTAAAAAGAATAAAAGACTCACATTGTCTGAAGTAGTCAGGTGTATGCATGACAGAAAAGAATAACTTTAAAAATGATCTCAGAGAAGACATAGACTCTGAGCAGGCAAGCATTTTAAATTTGAGCAGAAAGACATTCTCCCAGCGAAACTTCAAAGGACTCTCAGGTCATCCAGCCACTGTTGGATCATCTTAGATCATCTGGCCATGCTGCCTGGTAGTGGCTATCTGGATTGATGGAGAAGGGGACAGCAGAGGATGAGACGTTTACATAGCACTGCCAACTCAATGGACATGAGTTTGAGCAAACTCTGGAAGATAGTGGAAGACAGAGGAGTCTGGTGTGCTATGTGATACAGTCCATGGGGTTGCAAAGAGTTGTACACCCTCGCAACTGAACAAAAACATTGAAAGACTGGTGTTTCTAATTCCATTCACTATTATTTGAATTCCTTTTATTTACTCTATCCAGTCTCTACCCTCCTCAAGAATCACCTTTCAGACTCCTAGTTTGACCATCAATGGATTTATCTCCCAGTCTACAAACCATTAATGACCACCACTCTCTACCATGCACCTCTGATAGATTATATGGCATTGGCCCTTTCTGTTGACATTTTGGATACTAGCTATACTGCTGCTGCTGCTGCTAAGTCACTTCAGTTGTGTCTGACGCTGTGTGACCCCATAGACGGCAACCAACCAGGCTTCCCCGTCGACACTTATATGTGACACTGGTCTGGACATTTTTCATGAATTAATCCACTCACAACGAATGCTATCATTAATTTCATTTTACAAACTAGAAAACAGAGCCATAGAAAGTTATGGAGTTGGGGAGTGAACTCTGGGAGTTGGTGATGGACAGGGAGGCCTGGCATGCTGCGATTCATGGGGTCGCAAAGAGTCGGACACGACTGAGCGACTGAACTGAACTGACTGACACTTTATAGTACAAATCCAAAAAAATAAAAAATTAAAGAGAGAATTGCTAATGTCCCCTGCCAATGATTCCCAAGATATGTACATTTTAAAAGAAGAGTTTATTAGTATAATGTAGGGATAAGTAATCATTTTAACCTAGGTAACCAGGTAATGATTTCTTTACAATGTCTTTTGGAGAGGAGGATCTTCCTGTTTAAACAATGGCTTGGGGATTTTTTATCCTTTTTGGCAAAGAGGTCTAACCATATGCCATATAACTCTCAAGTTATTCTTACACATGAACCCAGAGCTGCCTTATAGACCACCTAACTCCTTCCTTCAACTCATCTGAGGCGACTGCACTCTGCACATTAGAAGCAGTTTGCTGGGATCATGTGATTGAAAGTATCTGGGGCTTCTGAAACCCAATCCTGCCTGACACCCAGGTGATAATGAGTCACTACCATTTCTGTTATTTTCCATTCACAAAGCTCTGGGTGAAAAAAGCATTAGAATTTGCTGAAAAAATAGAAGCTTTCATCCCACATATCCAGTCCTCATTTCCCTAAAATTTTTCTTCCAAGAACAAAGAAGTAGCAAGGAAGACATCAGAAAAGCAGGTATTTGAGATGTGTGTCTGGTGAACAAACAAGAAAATGCAGGTCAAAAAGTAATCACTGATGAAAAATTAAAACTCTATTTTCTCTTCTTCTTCCATCTATACATTGCTTGCCTTTTGCTGTTTATCAGCAAAGAGTTCTGAAAACACAGCAAGGCAACGCTCTCTGAACTAAGGCATCAGTTTTTGAAAAACATTATGCTATTATAAGAGTAGACAATGAAATACAACATAAAGGCAAAATTACTGTGACAATCATACATATAATATATATATATATATATATATATATATGCACATATATATACCCTTCACATTCACATGTCTTTCTATTCTATTTGGAGCTAAAAATTGGGAGCAAGAAAAACTGTAGCAGAAAAATTGAATTGAACAAAATTTCTGGGTCTAATCACAGGGCACATTTGAGATTGTGTTTTCCATCAATCTTGGGACCATTAAACCAAACATGCAATATTTCATTAATTTTCTCTTAGATTCAGTCGGGAGAACAATGCGGTTAGAGAGAGGTATGGTTTTAGAGTGTTTAATAGCACCTTGATTGTATTTAAAATTTTTTAAGAAAGCTTCTCTGTTTGCCTTTCTCATTTTTCAACTATTTCCATAGATTCTACTGGGTTTTGTAGTAGAATCTCAGCCACATGGTGGTGGAGATAGTGTGGGATTATTCAAAATTCTAATACCAGTATCCACCAAGATTCCTGACACATATGATACGATATGATTGATTCATGCTATATTGAATTGATTAATATTACATTGAATCAACCCATGTTAAATTAATTGAAGAATGCCTGTTAAATCTGCATTCTCTGTCTTAATCATTGCCAACCTTGGCAGACAAGTGACTGCTTCTTGTCTCTTTTATGTCTCAGTTCCAAAACTTAAATCCTTTCAATACATTGTTTAAATCAATTAACCTCCGCCCCCCTCCCCAAATTCTTCCAGTGGCTGCCACTGCTTATAGAATAATCTCTAAATAACTTAGTATGAGCTTTAAGGACCTATGAAGTCTTTGTTTCAAATTCATTTATTGACTTATTATTATTCCTTCCCCTCAATTTTCACTGAATAGTATAGCCATGTTCAATTACCATTTTCTCCTCAACACACTGTTTTTCACACCTATATATGATACCTATGCCATATATTTTCCTATATATACTATATATTTGTATATATGTCTTGTGTTTGCAATTTTCTTCCTGGAATGTCTTTCAAATCTACAACTTTTAAATCCCTGTTCCTTCTTTACCAGTTCAAATACTGCTTTATTGTTGAATATTTTCCTTCTTCTCTAAAAGGAAAGCTAATTTCTCTTTTATTGGTGGTTCTATCTGATCTGATAGTACTTTCTACTAATTTTTAGTGTAATGTTTTTTTTTTTTTTTTTAAAGGTTGAACTGATGGGAATAAGTAAAAAGTGGGAAGACTAGAGGATTAAGACAGGAAGGGTCCAAAGAAACAGAAGTAGAGATTGCAAATTTTATTATTTATTTATTTTTTTCAGGGGAAAATGGACAAAGGAGAGGATCAATGAGGGTGAGAGGGAAATGGGAAGGAAGAAGGGGAGTAATGATGGGGAGGAGTATATGTAATTTCTTAACTAATGGCTTTCTGTTTTTAATCACAAAGAACATTTAAAAACATCATATTAAATTCATCTTATATTAGGAGGTTTGATCTGGAAATGAAAAGTTCAGGAAACTTAAAGTCCGGTTTGGGTGTCCTCATCTTAGGCACATCTTGGTATTTTGTATTGGTAGGTCTATCTTTACAACAATATATTATTTAGGACAGGATCACATTTGTCACTTCTTCCTCCCTAATACCCAAAGTGGTACCAGACCCATAAAATAGTCAATAAACATTTACAGAATGAACAGATAAGTCTATTTTTTTTAAATTCTCCTGAGTGAATTGAATTTTTTGAGGCTCATAAGTGAATATGTTCTCCTCTTTACTTTGTCTATTATAGCCAGATTGTATGAGTCGGGTATTAAAGTCTCCCACTATTATTGTGTTGTTGTATATTTCTTCTATCATACTAATTAGTGTTAGTCTTAGATATATCAATGTTCCAATGTTGGGTGCATATATATTTATAATTGTTATAACTTCTTTTTGGATTGTTCCTTTAAGTCGTTATGTATAACCTTCATTGTCTCCTTTGCAGGACCTTTATTTTAAAGTCAATTTTATCTGATATGAGTATTGCTACTCCTGTTTTCTTTTGGTCCATATTTGCATAGAAAATCTTTTTCCAGCCCTTCATTTTCAGTCAGTATATATCCCCTATTTTAAGGTGGTTCTCTTAGACAACATATATAAGAGTCTAGTTTTTGTATCCATTCGACCCGTTTTAATCTTTTGGTTGTCTCTTATAGACAAGATATGTAGGGGTCTTGTTTTTGTATCAATTCGGCCAGTCTTTGTTGATTAGGGCATTCAGCCCATAAACGTTTAAAGCGATTATTGATAAGTAAGATTTACTTTATTGTTTTGGGTTCGAATTTATACACCCTTTCAGTGATTCCTATCTAGAGAATGTCCTTTAGTTTTTGTTGGAGAAATGGTTTAGTGGTGCAAAATTCTCTCAACTTCTGCTTATCTGCGAAGCTTTTTATTTCTCCTTCATATTTGAATGAGATCCTTGCTGGATACAATAATCTGGGCTATAAGTTATTTTCTTTCATCACTTTAATTATGTCTTGCCATTCCCTCCTGGCTTGGAGAATTTCTACTGAAAGATCAGCTGTTATCTTTATGGGAATTCCCTTGTGAGTTATTTGATGTTTTTCCCTTGCTGCTTTTAATATTTGTTCTTTATATTTAATCTTTGTTAATTTGATTAATATGTGTCTTGGGGTGTTTCGCCTTGGGTTTATCCTGTTAGGGAGTCTCTGGATTTCTTGAACCTGAGTGGTTATTTCCTTCTCCATTTTAGGGAAGTTTTCAACTATTATCTCCTCAAGTATTTTCTCATGGTCTTTCTTTTTATCTTCTTCTTCTGGAACTCCTATGATTCGAATGCTGTAGCGTTTAATGTTATCCTGGAGGTCTCTGAGATTGTCCTCATTTCTTTTGATTCATTTTTCTTTTTTCTCCTCTGATTCATTTATTTCTAGGATTCTATCTTCTAATTCGCTAATCCTATCTTCTGCCTCTGTTATTCTACTATTTGTTGCCTCCAGAGTGTTTTCGAATCTCATTTATTGCATTATTCATTATGTGTTGACTCTTTTTTATTTCTTTTGGGTCCTTGTTAAAGCTTTCTTGCATCTTCTCAATCCTTGTCTCCAGACTATTTAACTGTGATTCCATTTTGATTTCAAGATTTTGGATTAATTTCACTATCATTATTTGGAATTCTTTATCAGGTAGATTCCCTATCTCTTCCTCTTTGGTTTGGTTTGGTGGGTATTTATCCTGTTCCTTTAGCCTGCTGGGTATTCCTCTGTCTCCTCATCTTGTTAAAATTGCCAAGTTTAGAGTGTCCTTACTATTTTCTGGTAGTTTGTTGAATTCTCTTTATTGTGGCAGTTTACTGGTATTTTCAATATCTGATCTCTGCCCTGTTACAGAAGGGGCAAAGATGAACACCCAAATCTAAGCCGGCCAGGTTCAGGCACTTGGATAGTCCTCAGAAGCACAGACTTGGTTGAGTCTGCGTTTTCTGCCCTTCCCAGGTCCGAGTAGCACAGGTGAAGTGTTTAGCGAGCACAGCTGTTGCGACTTATCGCCTCCCCGCCGCTCACTTTTCTGGGTATATAACCGGTGCACCTTCTCAGGCGGATGTTGACCATCCGGAGTCCCAAGAACCGTTAATTAGCACAGAAACCTGCTTACAGTTTTGTAAACAATGTCTCTCTAGGGCTGTGATTGCTCGCTTCCGGCTCTGGCTGCCTGTCATGGGAGTGGGACGGTCTGCAGCCGGCCATCTCTGTGCAGTCCTTTGTTCTGTACGTAGTCCTGGTGGTGTCTTAGGTTAGGGCTGGCTTTTGACATAGTAGATATCCAACAGTCTGGATATTGCGCTCAGGTAGCGCTCAGGATAGCCAGGCCAAATCCTTCCTCAAAGCGATGCAGGCCGCGCCTCTCCTCCTAGCCCAGCCCCCGCTTGCTAATAGCAAATGCTGGTGTCCGTGCTGCTTCTCCGCAAAAGGAGTTACCGCAGGGCTTGTAATCTCCTTTCGAAGACAATGAATTGTCTTTCTAAGTGCCTGATGTCCTCTGCAGGCGTTCAGAAGTTGTTTTGTAGAATTTACTCAGTGTTCAAATGTTCTCTTAATGAATTTGTGGAGGAGAAAGTATTCTCCCAGTCTTACTCGTCCGCCATCTTAGCTCCTCCTCCTAGTGTAATATTTTCATATTTCATTTTTTTAAAAGATTATTCCGTCTAGCCTGCTGGACTCTGACTTCATGAGAGAACCATGCATTTTAATCATCTTTACCTCCCCCACTCAATATCCATTATAGTCTGTGATGGATGGGTATTCAAATAGCCTTCTAATTCCTGAGAGGTATATTTTAAAGCCAATGTTTTGGCTTTAAATCTGAATTTGGCCCTGAATCTCTTAGGAGTCACCCACGTAAGATACACAATTATTCAAGTTAAGTAAAGATGTTAACAAATCAGAGAATACTTGCCTCATCTTCCGGGTGGTTGCTGCCTCATGGAAACGGGGCCATTACTGCTGTGTCTTCAAAAACAGCCAATGACTGAAGTTTTAATTGAAATGTGTAAACGTTTAGACAAATATGTAGGCCACAGTGGTCTGGATTCAGCAGGTGGACAGCCAATTTGCAATCCAGACCTTAATTTATGCAAAATTGATTTTTGCCTGCATGTTATCCGTGTAGTCAAGGAATGGAGCTTTTGAGATATACTTCAGATACTTTAATCACTGAAATCCTCTCTTACAGCTATCTATATTTTATTTTGCAGCAATTCATGTCCTGGTGTCTATTTGCATGAAAATTTTGTTTTCAATATCCTCCTTTTTAAATTTATTTTCCCCTTCACCTCCCTCATGCTATCTCTCAGTTTGCCCTTCTTCATCAGCACATCTGCGCCACCTTCCCCAAGCCCCTGAAACTCACCTTTCTTTGTTCTTCTCTACTATAAAACAAGAATAATAAACTAATTTCATAGATCTGCCATAAAGTTTAAAGAGAAGACATGTGCAAGACCCCCAAAGTGTAATGGTTTATATCATTCTCTCAATAAGTTAATTTTGTTCCTTTTGTCTCCATCATTTTTCTTTTTTCTCTCCCATTGCAAGTAAATGTTATGTGCCCTTGGCCTTAATCTATCAAGAGTCTTATAGGAGCAGAGCAAAGTGTAATCATTCAACTATCGATAAACAAATTTAGTATGAAATTGCTCAACTACTCATTCTTTTCAATTGTGCATTTGAACCTTACCTCCAGAGTCCAGTAGAATAGACTGAATAATTTTTTTTAAATCAATTAAATATGAATATGCTATAATAATATTGGAAAGTACTTTGGAACCAGATTGAAAAATTTATTTTTTTCTTTTACAGAAGAGGGGAAATATCCAACAATATAAGTATTATTTGAACTAATAAAGAAGAAATGGGAATCTTAAAGCTGTATTTGACAGGCAAGCCAGGGAGGTAAAGACTATCCATAGTTTGACTCACTAATGTGTGATGTCAGGCATGTGACAAGCTGGTGTAGGAGCGATTATCAGCATCAAGGCAAAGGTTAAATGAACATTGGTATTTACCTCATAGCTCATTTCTTCACCATTATTCATCCCTTTTCTCATCACACTGAACATACAACTATGGATGGACTGTTTTATCTATTTGTGTACTACCCGCGAGCGGTGCACTAAGAGCACCCGGCCAACCCGAGAGCAGCGCACGGAGAGCGCCCTCGCCGGCTGCGTGGCGCACTGGGAGCGCAGCCGAGAGGAGCTACCCCACGACCGAGGAAGGACGGCAGTGAGGACCGGCGCACTAAGCACGGACAAGAGGAGCTACCCCACGACCAAGGTCAGGAAGGGCGGCGGTGAGGAGAGACCCCTCGTACCAGGTAAGGTGCGATGGCTGTGCTTTGCTGGACCAGCTATGAAGAGATACCCCACGCCCAAGGTAAGAGAAACCCAAGTAAGATGGTAGGTCTTGCAAGAGGGCATCAGAGGGCAAATACACTGAAACCATACTCACAGAAAACTAGTCAATCTAATCACACCAGGACCACAGCCTTGTCTAACTCAGTGAAATTAAGCCATGCCCGTGGGGCAACCCAGGATGGGCGGGTCATGGTGGAGAGATCTGACAGGGTGTGGTCCGCTGGAGAAGGGAATGGCAAACCACTTCAGTATTCTTGCCTTGAGAACCCCATGAACAGTATGAAAAGGCAAAATGATAGGATACTGAAAGAGAAACTCCCCAGGTCAGTAGGGGCCCAATATGCTACTGGAGATCAGTGGAGAAATAACTCCAGAAAGAATGAAGGGATGAAACCAAAGCAAAAAGAATACCCAGCTGTAGATGTGTCTGGTGATAGAAGCAAATTCCGATGCTGTAAAGAGCAATATTGCATAGGAACCTGGAATGTCAGGTCCATGAATCAAGGCAAATTGGAAGTGGTCAAACAAGAGATGGCAAGAGTGAATGTTGACATTCTAGGAATTAGAGAACTAAAATGGACTGGAATGGGTGAATTTAACTCAGAGGACCATTATATCTACTACTGTGGGCAGGAATCCCTCAGAAGAAATGGAGTGGCCATCATGGTCAACAAAAGAGTCCGAAATGCAGTACTTGGATGCAATCTCAAAAACGACAGAATGATCTCTGTTCGTTTCCAAGGCAAACCATTCAATGTCACAGTAATCCAAATCTATGCCCCAACCAGTAATGCCAAAGAAGCTGAAGTTGAACGGTTCTATGAAGACCTACAAGACCTTTTAGAACTAACACCCAAAAAAGATGTCCTTTTCATTATAGGGGACTGGAATGCAAAAGTAGGAAGTCAAGAAACACCTGGAGTAACAGGCAAATTTGGCCTTGGAACACGGAATGAAGCAGGGCAAAGACTAACAGAGTTTTGCCAAGAAAATGCACTGGTCATAGCAAACACCCTCTTCCAACAACACAAGAGAAGACTCTATACATGGACATCACCAGATGGTCAACACCTAAATCAGATCGATTATATTCTTTGCAGCCAAAGATGGAGAAGCTCTATACAATCAGCAAAAACAAGACCAGGAGCTGACTGTGGCTCGGACCATGAACTCCTTATTGCCAAATTCAGACTGAAATTGAAGAAAGTAGGGAAAACCACTAGACCATTCAGGTATGACCTCAATCAAATCCCTTATGATTATACAGTGGAAGTGAGAAATAGATTTAAGGGCCTAGATCTGATAGATAGAGTGCCTGATGAACTATGGAATGAGGTTCGTGACATTGTACAGGAGACAGGGATCAAGATCATCCCCATGGAAAAGAAATGCAAAAAAGCAAAATGGCTGTCTGGGGAGGCCTTGGAAATAGCTGCGAAAAGAAGAGAATCGAAAAGCAAAGGAGAAAAGGAAAGATATAAACATCTGAATGCAGAGTTCCAAAGAATAGCAAGAAGAGATAAGAAAGCCTTCTTCAGTGATCAATGCAAAGAAATAGAGGAAAACAACAGAATGGGAAAGACTAAGGATCTATTCAAGAAAATCAGAGATACCAAGGGAACATTTCATGCAAAAGTGGGCTCAATAAAGGACAGAAATGGTATGGACCTAACAGAAGCAGAAGATATTAAGAAGAGGTGGCAAGAATACACAGAAGAACTGTACAAAAAAGAGCTTCACGACCCAGGTAATCATGATGGTGTGATCACGGACCTAGAGCCAGACATCCTAGAATGTGAAGTCAAGTGGGTCTTAGAAAGCATCACTATGAACAAAGCTAGTGGAGGTGATGGAATTCTGGTGGAGCTATTCCAAATCCTGAAAGACGATGCTGTGAAAGTGCTGCACTCAATATGCCAGCAAATTTGGAAAACTCAGCAGTGGCCACAAGATTGGAAAAGGTCAGTTTTCATCCCAATCCCAAAGAAAGGCAATGCCAAAGAGTGCTCAAACTACTGCACAATTGCACTCATCTCACACGCTAGTAAAGTAATGCTCAAAATTCTCCAAGCCAGGCTTCAGCAATATGTGAACCATGAAATTCCTGATGTTCAAGCTGGTTTTAGAAAAGGCAGAGGAGCCAGAGATCAAATTGCCAACATCCGTTGGATCATGGAAAAAGCAAGAGAGTTCCAGAAAAACATCTATTTCTGCTTTATTGACTATGCCAAAGCCTTGGACTGTGTAGATCACAATAAACTGTGGAAAATTCTGAAAGAGATGGGAATACCAGACCACCTGATCTGCCTCTTGAGAAATCTGTATGCAAGTCAGGAAGCAACAGTTAGAACTGGTCATGGAACAACAGACTGGTTCCAAATAGGAAAAGGAGTACGTCAAGGCTGTATATTGTCACCAAGTTTATTTAACTTATATGCAGAGTACATCATGAGAAATGCTGGACTGGAAGAAACACAAGCTGGAATCAAGATTGCTGGGAGAAATATCAATAACCTCAGATATGCAGATGACACCACCCTTATGGCAGAAAGTGAAGAGGGGCTAAAAAGCCTCTTGATGAAAGTGAAAGTGGAGAGTGAAAACGTTGGGTTAAAGCTCAACATTCAGATAACGAAGATCATGGCATCTGGTCCCATCACTACATGGGAAATAGATGGAGAAACAGTGGAAACAGTGTCAGACTTTGTTTTTCTGGACTACAAAATCACTGCAGGTGGTGACTGCAGCCATGAAATTAAAAGACGCTTACTCCTTGGAAGGAAAGTTATGACCAACCTAGATAGCATATTCAAAAGCAGAGACATCACTTTGCCAACAAAGTTTCGCCTAGTCAATGCTATGGTCTTTCCTGTGGTCATGTATGGATGTGAGAGCTGGACTGTGAAGAAGGCTGAGTGCTGAAGAATAGATGCTTTTGAACTGTGGTGTTGGAGAAGACTCTTGAGAGTCCCTTGGACTGCAAGGAGATCCAACCGGTCCATTCTGAAGGAGATCAGCCCTGGGATTTCTTTGGAAAGAATGATGCTAAAGCTGAAACTCCAGTATTTTGGCCACCTCATGCGAAGAGTTGCCTCATTGGAGAAGACTCTGATGCTGGGAGGGATTGGGGGCAGGAGGAGAAGGGGACGACAGAGGATGAGATGGCTGGATGTCATCACTGACTCCATGAATGTGAGTCTGAGTGACCTCCGGGAGTTGGTGATGGACAGGGAGGCCTGGCGTGCTGCGGTTCATGGGGTGACAAAGAGTCGGACACGACTGAGTGACTGATCTGATCTGATCTGAATTATTCTCTCTCATCATTTTTCTATTCCTATACATATGGAGGCCACATTATTCCCTGAGTTAAGCCTTTCTTATCAGTGGTGCTTTTTAAAAAGATATTCACTTCAGTAGCTCAGTCATGTTCAACTCTTTGTGACCCCTTGTACTGCAGCACACCAGGAATCCCTGTGTATCACCAACACCCGGAGTTTACTCAAAGTCATGCCCATTGAGTCTGTGATGGCATCCAATGATCTCATCCTCTGCCATCCCTTCTCTTCTTCGAATCAGGTGGCCAAAGTATTGGAGTTTCAGCTTCAGCATCAGTCCTTCCAATGAATGGAAGGACTTTAGTATGGACTGGTTGGATCCCCTTGCAGTCCAAGGGACTTTCAAGAGTCTTCTCCAACACCACAGTTCAAAAACATCAATTCTTCAGTGCTCATCTTTCTTTATTGTCCAACTCTCACATCCATACATGACTACTGAAAAACTATAGCCTTGACTAGACGGACCTTTGTTGGCAAAGTAATGTCTCTGATTTTGAATATGCTGTCTAGGTTGGTCATAATTTTCCTTCCAAGGAGTAAGCGTCTTTCAATTTCATGGCTGCAGTCACCATCTGCAGTGATTTTGGAGCCCAGAAAAATAAAGTCTGCCACCATTTCCACTGTTTCTCCATCTCTTTGTCATTAAGTGATGGGACGGTAGGCCATGATTTTGTTTTCTGAATGTTGAGCTTTAAGCCAACATTTTCACTCTCCTCTTTCACTTTCATCAGGAGGCTCTTTCTTCTTCATTTTCTGGCATAAGGGTGGTGTCATCTGCATATCTGAGGTTATTGATATTTCTCCCAGCAATCTTGATTCCAGCTTGTGCTTCTTCCAGCCCAGTATTTTTCATGATGTACTCTGCATATAAGTTAAATAAGCAGGGTGACAATATACAGCCTTGACATACTCCTTTTCCTATTTGGAATCAGTCTGTTGTTCCATTTCCAGTCCTAACTGTTGCTTCCTGACCTGCATATAGGTTTCTCAAGAAGCAGGTCAGGTGGTCTGGCATTCATATCTCTTTCAGAATTTTCCACAGTTTATTGTGATCCACACAGTCAAAGGCTTTGGCATAGTCAATAAAGCAGAAATAGATGTTTTTCTGGAACTCTCTTGCTTTTGCAATGATCCAGCAGATGTTGGCAATTTGATCTCTGGTTCCTCTGCCATTTCTAAAACCAGTTTGAACATCCGGAAGTTCGTGGTTCACATACTGTTGAAAGCTGGGTTGGAGAATTTTGAGCATTACTTTACTAGCATGTGAGATGAATGTAATTGTGCAGTAGTTTTAGTGTTCTTTTGCATTGCCTTTTTTTGGGATTGGAATGAAAACTGACCTTTTCCAGTCCCATGGTCACTGCTGAGTTTTCTAAATTTGCTGGCATATTGAGTACAGCACTTTCACAGCATCATTTTTTAGTATTTGAAATAGCTCAGTGGGAATCAGAGAAGACAACGGCACCCCACTGCAGTACTCGTGCCTGGAAAATCCCATGGACAGAGGAGCCTGGTAGGCTGCAGTCCATGAGATCGCTAGGAGTCAGACATGACTGAGCGACTTCACTTTCACTTTTCACTTTCATGCATTGGACAAAGAAATGGCAACCCACTCCAGTGTTCTTGCCAAGATAATCCCAGGGATGGGGAAGCCTGGTGGGCTGCCATCTATGGGGTCGCACGGAGTTGGACACGACTGAAGCGACTCAGCAGCAGCAGCAGCAGCATTGTTTGTAGTGATGCTTCCTAAGGCCTACTTGACTTCACATTCCCGGATGTTTGACTGTAGGTGAATGATCATACCATCATGATTATCTGGGTTGTGAATTCTTCTGTGTATTCTTGCCACCTTTTCTTAATATCTTCTGCTTTTAATTAAATCAGTCCTGCATTAAATGAGATTAAATAGCAAAATTGATGTGGTCAGTCACTCTCTAGAACAGCAAAAAATAATATCTGTATGATTGCAACTTCCATTCCTATATTTGCTATTGTTTTGTGATCCCATGGACTGTAGCCCACCATGCTCCTCAGTCTGTCTGATTTCCCAGGTAAGCATACTGATGTGGGTTGCCATTTCCTTCTCTAGAGGGTCTTCCTGACCCAGGAATCAACTCTGAGTCCTTCATTGTCAGGGGATTCTTTACCACTGAGCCACCTGTGAAGCCCTCCATTCCTACATATGTATTGGTATGTATGTATATGTTTGACAGTCCTGTGCAGAGTAAACCTTGCAATTTGAGTAATAGCAGACAGTTTTATAAATTGTATAAGGCCTTCATTTGGGAATGTTCTGTGTATCAGTCCTAAAAGCTGCTGCTTAATTATCTGTCCTTCCCAGCCACATTTAGAAAATCTTAATCCCTTGGCCTCAGGGCACATGACACCAACCACATTCCTGCCCATATATCGAGATTTGGGTGCCTATCACACACTTCAACCACATTGTTGAATCTAACAGTTCTCAGCTCCTTTTCAAAAATATGTACCTGACAGAAGATACTCACATGCAGGGCCCACTTCTTAGGCACCTCCAGGGTGAAGAAGAATCCCTACAGATAACTAAATAATACTTATTTTATTAATACAAGAAATCTGATCTGAAGGCAGATGAAAGAGAGTGGAACAATCACAGAGATCATTCTGCATCTGATCTGATGTATATTTGCAGATAGAGAGGTAAGCAACCTGTTCACAACCATTAGTAATTTAACTATTATCCATGCATTTGGCTGGAGAAGGCAATGGCACCCCACTCCAGTACTCTTGCCTGAAAAATCCCATGGGTGGAGGAACCTGGGAGGCTGCAGTCCATGGGGTCGCAAAGAGTCGGACATGGCTGAGTGACTTCAATTTCACTTTTCACTTTCATGCATTGGAGAAGGACATGGCAACTCACTCCAGTGTTCTTGCCTGGAGAATCCCAGGGACAGGGGAGCCTGGTGGGCTGCCATCTATAGGGTTGCACAGAGTCAGACAAGACTGAAGCGACTTAGCAGAAGCAGCGGCAGCAGCAGCATGCATTTGGCAGATACATTTAAGTTATTCATAGTCCAAACATGTGAAACATTTTTGCATTATTTCCAAACAAATACAACCACCATGACCTCCTTTTTGGCACTCACATTTATATGAAGTTTACTCCCTCATAGGAATAAGGAAACTTGAAAAACAAACAAACAAACAAAAAACCAACTTAATAGCACCATGTTTTGTTCACAGACTGTGGTGATAAAGGTTCAGAATATTATATAAGCACCAAGCAGGTTTTCTACTTTAATGAGGATTTAGACAAAGTGGAGCAGACTATTTGGGAAAGATAACATCTATTTTGAAAACTTAGGGAAGAATGGGAACTAAGCAAGTCTGAAGGCGGGGTGAAAAGTGAAAGTGGGATATTCCAGAGACAGGGAAAATCGTGCAAAAGACAAAAATAAAAAATTAATGTATGCAATGGGTTGAAGCTACTTTGCATGACCAAGGGCTTCCCTCGTGGCTCAGATGGTAAAGAAACCGCCTGCAGTGCAGGAGACTCAGGTTCAATCCCCGAATCAGGAAGTTACCCTGGAGACGGGAATGGCAGCCCACTCCAGTGTTCTTGCTGTAGAATTCCATGGATCTCTCCATGCAGCTGAGGAACCTGGCAGGCTACAGTCCATGGGATCGCCAAGAGTGACTCAGAGCACAACTGAGTGACTAACACTTTTACTTTTACTTTGCATGATCAGTTCAGAATAATATGAGGTGGACCACAGCTCAGAAATGTCACACACTATCTGAACTAGCTGCCTAATTTTGTCTTCTAACCTCAGGAATGTCACTTAAATTAATCAATACTTATTGGAAACTAACCGTTGGAAGGTGTTGGCTTGGTTTTCAGATGCAAAATATTGCCTGCAGTCTTTCAGGAGGAGACAAGTGGAAAGAAAAAAAAAATAGCCATAATTCTTATGTCTTACACAGAAGGCAATGAAATAGAAATTTATTAAGAATAGATCAGGAACAACAGAAAGAGCAGGGAAGGAGTAAGAGATATAGAGAGTTAAAAACAAAAAAGGTAAATCAAGTGATAGAGACAAGGAAAGGTGAGAGAAAATATTACTTTTAAAAAGAGACCTGAAGTGATGTCACCATTGGTGGCAACACAGGTTGTTCCTGACTTTGGTTCCCCTCACAAGAAAGGCAGCTTGCAACTATCCATAGACAAGACACCACTGTGAAAATCTCAGAGTCTTGGAGTTAGTTTGTAGCATCTCCTGACCACAGAGACTGAGAAGAACCACATTAGAAAGATAGGAGGGACAACTACACGCTGATGACATTGCCCCTTCCCCTGATGGCACAGCACCACACCAAGAGGGGCTCTCTTGGCTTATGGTTTCTGCAGTGGGAAAAAGGGGAACCCAGGGTGGACATCCAGCTCCCCCAGCATTTTGAAACACTTCTCGGGAGACCCACTGTCTCAGCTCACAGGGGTTGCTAAGGGAACCTGTAAGGCTTGACCATGGGGGATCAGACAGAGACAGAGCAGGTCTTACAGCAACCAGTACTCGGATCTTGGCAGAGGGCATTCCTGCTTGCTGCAGAAACCAGGCAGAGAGCCTCCGCAGCAGCTCCGCCCACCTGCAGAGCTGAGATGGGTTGACTAGAGAGCTCAGTTTGCAGCCCTGCCTGCTTGGGTCCTCAGCCAACTACTGTAGATATACTGGCCATGGAGCCTGTTCTATGACATTTTCTGGGTGGGGAGATTAATTCAAAGTCCTGCTCAATTGCTTAGTATAGTGTCCAGCCCTTTCTGAAGGGGAAACCTGTCCAGAGAACCTGGGCACCCATGAAGCCCACCCCACAGCAGCTGCAGAGCCCAGCCTACCTGACTGACCTCAACCATATAGGGACATTACCTACCCATTGATGCCAACAGCTAATCTGTGCAGTGCTTCAGGTTGAGCTGATGGTTAAAGGTGCTGTTGCCCTGCTGAGGCAAACCTGTAAAGTCGGGAAAAAGAGACCACTTACTTGAATGCACAGATCAACAGTGCAGTGAATTAAAGATCATAAGGAATCAGGTAAACTTGGTGCCAGAAAAGGAAGCTAATGATGCTCCCATAAGTGGTGCTAAAGAAATGGAGATCTAGGAACTGACAAAGAATTTAGAATAGTTCTATTAAGGAAGTTCAGGGAACTACAAGAACACACAGACAACTAAACAAAATTGAGAAAACAATGCATTATCTAGAACCTCCATTGCGTGTATATAAAATACATACAATGGGATATTATTCAGCCACACAAAAAAAGAAATCCTTCCATTTATAATAACGTGAGTGAACCTCAAAGGTATTATGCTAAGTAAAATAAGTCAGAAAAAGACAAATCCGATACGATCTCACTTAATTGTAGAATCTGAAAAAAATATAAGGGGAAAAAAAAAAAACCTCACAAAAACATAGAGCAGGTCGGTGGTCTCCCAGTGCATGTGTCTAAGGGGGAGGAGGTGGTAAAAGAGTGACTATTACCAAAAGTCAAAGGGTATAAACTTCCAGTTACAAGACGAATACATTCTGCGAATGCTATGTTCAAACTAGTAGCCATAGTTAACAACACTGTATTGTATAATTAAAAGTTGCTAAGACACTAGATCTTAAAAGATCAGACACAGGAACCAAGAAAACCATTGATGTTTGAGTTGATGGATATGTTAACTAAACTCATGGTGCTCATAGTTTCCTAATATATTCATATATCAGATCATTATGTTGTACACTTTAAACCTACACAATGTTGTCTGTCAACTGTATCTCAATGAAGCCAGAAAAATATAAATAAACTAAAAAGAGAGCCAACCACTTCTAGTCAAAAAAATTATGCTTGGGTTAAAACTGCAGTAGTTGAGGCTGCAGTTTGATGAAACTTTTGTGACTGCATTTTGACAATAATACAAGACAGGTAATTACATTTCCACCACCAAGTGATAACACAAGGATGAAAAGCGACACGCAGCAAACAGTCAAAGAATAAAAAGGGAGATGATCTGATTATCCTGGTGCAAATATATTTCTATGAAAACTGTGAAGAGAAATATAGAACATCAGACCCATAGACATAAACTCACTAACACTTATGTCAGCTTCAAGACTTAATGTTCATGTGTTGAATGGATGTTCATATACAATGAGATGTTCCCATATGTTTGCTATGTTAATATGAGGGAATATTCCATATAAAATAAAAAACACCCAAGAGATGTGCTTTCTTTTTTTGAAACAGCTTTGTCAAGTTAAAAAAAAAAAAAAAAAAGGAAACCCAAACTATAATGCCAGATAATTAGTTTATATGTTGTTATTGGTGGGCTTCCTTGGTGGCTCAGTGGTAAAGAATGCCCCTGCCAAATTCAGGAGCCACAGGGGATGCAGGGTCAATCCCTGGGTTGGGAAGATCCCCTGGAGGAGGAAACAGCAACCCACTCCAGTATTGTCACCAGGATAATTCCACGGACAGAAGAGCTTGGCAGGCTACAACCCAGGGGGTCACAAAGAGTCACTGAAGTGACTAAGGAGACATGAGCACATTGCTTTGGTTAGTCACTTGAAGCATGATACTCAAAATATGGCAAATAATTTCACAACATTCACTGCTTTGCTCATTCATTCCTTCATTTTGTGTGGAGCAATTGGTCAGGCAAATAGGAGAGGAGAGGTCATTCCAAGAGGGAAAACACTGGTAAGAATCAGAGAATGGATCGTTCGTAGTAGATTTTAAGCGGTGGTCAAAGACCACATCACCACAAACTTGATGTCTTGCTAAAAATCAAATTGCTTTTCATCTGCGTTCTCTCTCTTTCTCTTATTTTTTTTGGAAGGGAGAAAGGTTTTCACAAATTCTCAAGATGATTCTCCAGATATACATGTATTCCAGCTCCTGACACACAGGAGAAATTTTCAGAATCACAAACACTTTGTAGTAGGGGAGGCTGTCATGGTACTAGGTTGGTGGTTGGGGTTTTCTTGGAACTTTCCTGGCAGGCCAGTGGTTGACTCCATAATTCCAATGCAGAGGGCACAGTTTCAACCTCTTGTTCTAGAACTAAGATTCCACCTGCATCGGGCCATGGCTAAAACAAACAAACAAACAAACAAAATTCTTCCCTAATCTTGCTAAGTGCTATTATGCAATATATCAGTATATGAATATCTATCTTTGAGCAAACTCTGGGAGATGGTGAAGGACAGGGAAGCCTGGCATGCTGCAGTCCATGGGGTTGCAAAGAGTTGGACAGGACTGAGCAACTAAACAATAACAATCTAGGTATCCATTTATCTATACATATTATATATATATACGTGAATAAGTATGGTGGTTTAGTCACTAAATCATGTCTGACTCTTATGACCCTATGGATTATAGCCCACCGGACTCCTCTGTCAATGGGACTCTCCAGGCAAGAATACAGAAGTGGGCTGCCATTTCCTCTCCACAGTATCTTCCCAACCCAGGGATCAGAAGCAGGTCTCCTGCACTGCAGGTAGATTCTTTACCAACTAAGACACCATATGAATATATATATATATATATATATATATATATACACACATATATATACATATATATGTATATGAATATATATATATACATCTTAAACAAAATTCAGGAGATAAAACCAAAAGATATATATACACACACACACACATATATATATATATATATATATATATATTGCTCATAGTATTGGATGCTTTGTGGCCCTTAATAACCCTCCAGCTGTGGAAAGATTTTCGGTTCCAAAGTTTTCAAGATGCATTTTAAGATGTGTACTGTGAGAGTGTAAGTTTGGAGCAGCATGTCCTGAACCCATGTCATTTAGAGGAACCCTTTCCTTATTCTGAAGAAGGAGCCAACCTAACGAAACAGCACTTCTTTTTCTTTCTAACGTTCTTCTCTGCCGTGATGTCTTTCTTTCCTGTTCTCTTCCAGAACATGCTTCCCGTCTTATGTAGTTCTTATCCCCAAGGACTGCTCTCAGAATAAGTAAATACACCTGTGACTCAAAGAGACAGACTGGCTACCAGACTCTCGGGGCATGATGAGAGAAAGGCACGGGCAGGACAAGCAGAATTTGAATTTTAAAGCTTCCTCCCTTCCTCCTCCCTTCTGTGTTCTCCACACTCTGGGTGAGGCCCTCAGAGGGATTCAGCTCCAGGCTTGAGTTTGTTTCTGTCCTGACAACTTGACAGTTTAATAATTTAAACCATTTTTATTCTCCCCAAACACATGAACCCATATTATTATGATTTTTCTTATTCCCTTTCCTCTTCCTTTAAACTATTACCTACTAAAAGCCCTTCATGGCATGTCATATATGTCCAATGATACTGGGAGTCTTTTTTTTTTTTTTTTTCAATCCTTGGACATTGTCACTCTTCAGAATAATGAGGAGTGAATAGAGCCAGATGCTTTTCTTGTGTATCAGTATTAGCTACAGGGAATTCTAGTCACTTTGGAGGGAGGTGAGGTTGGAAAAGAGATGACATTTCATATGCAGAAGTGATTATGCTATTGTATCAGGAGAAAAAGGAGTCAGAGGACTTTATGGTTTGGAGGTCAGAGAAAAAAACCAAATAGTGTTTCTAGACAAAAGGTCTTAAACAAAATTCAGGAGATAAAACCAAAAGCCAATTGAGGATCCATCAGAGTTTCTAGAAATGATTTATCAAGTTTATAGACATTGCTAACTACTGCTAAGTCACGTCAGTCATGTCTGACTCTGTAGCCCCATAGACAGCAGCCCAACAGGCTCCTCTGTCCCTGGGATTATCCAGGCAAGAATGCTGGAGTGGATTGCTATTTCCTTCTCCAATGCATGCAAGTGAAAGTGAAATCACTCAGTTGTGTCCGACTCTTAGTGACCCCATGGACTGTAGCCTACCAGGCTCCTCCGTTCATTGGATTCCCCTGGCAAGGGTACTGTAGTGGGTTGCCATTTCCTTCTCCAGTGGACCTTTCTGACCTACAGATCAAACCCAGGTCTTCTGCATTGTAGCCAGATTCTTTACTGTCTGAGCCACCAAGGAAGCCCCCCCGAGAATGTAAGGATGATAAATATGACCTTCAGCAGGCAAAACTTATAGAAATTAAGTGGTCTATTTGAATTGAATGCTTCTCAATTAGTAGATTTTGTTTTTAAAGTATTCAACAATAGGGAACAATGGCAGAAGCAAGGAGATGCGAAGTGGAATGAAGATTTTTCTGGAAGCCTTGAAAGTCAGCAACCTAAGGAGGGCTTCCCAGGTAGCTCAGTGGTGAAGAATCTGCCTGCCAATGCAGGAGATGCAGGAGATGCAGGTTTGACCCCTAGGTTGGGAAGATACCCTGGAGAAGGAAATGGCAACCCACTCCAGTATTCTTGCCTAGGAAACCCCATGGACAGAGGAGCCTGGTGGGCTACAGTCCATGGGGTCTCAAAGAGTCGGATGTGACTGAGTAACTAAACATGCATGCCTGTGGTTGCATTCTCACCCTGGAGTCTAGGAACATCCTCTGAAACCTTGGAGAAATGACTGAACTTGTCCACATTTGCCTAGTTTCAAGTGATTAAAGACTGACAGTCTCAAGAAGTAGTCTGAGATCGCCCTCACAGAAGAGAGCCTCTTATATAATACACAGAAAACTAAAGAACAGGGGAAATGCGTTCTTAAGTGGGTTGCAAAGGCTTAAATCATGTAAGTAAAAATCTTATCTTGCACAAATTACTTAAGTAAAATTTTAAGTGTCTACTTTTTTTAGGCTGATGGTCTGCAAAGACGTTTCTGGGATTATTGCCAACTTCAATTTCACCCTGACAGGTACATACCCAACTCAGTTGTCAGTGGATAACTTTGTTTGCTCACACAGTTAAACAGGTAAGGGGCTTCCTGGCTTGCCAATGCAGGGGATGCAAGAGACGCAGGCGCCATCCCTAGGTTAGGAAAATCCCCGGAAGTAGGAAATGGCCACCCACTCCAGTATTCTTGCTTGAAAAAATTTCATGAACTGAGGAGCCTGGTGGGCTACAGTCAGGGGGTTGCAAAGAGTCAGACCCGACTGAGCAACTAAACACACACACAAAGGAAAGTGCGGCTTTAGAGGGACTCTCTGGGTTCAATGAGGCTGTGAGGGAGGCCAAGCCAGGAATGTGGTCTGGAGAGGGGCTGGACTCGATTTATTCAGAAAAGTAAAAAACGATGACATGCATCCTCATGTGGCTGAAACTAGAGCATAAGCAAAAACAGCTTACAAGGCAGAACGGGTTGGAAAGGAATGAATGAATGGGTTATCCCTACCCCACAGAACTTCTCCTGCTTTATAAGTACTGTCTGCCCTACCTTCCAAGTCAGAAAATCCTTGGCGACTTTCTCTCTCCCTCATTTGCCCTTATCCAACCAACCACTCAGTTTCATTCAATCATCTTTAACTTGCATGCCCTATAACTCACCTCTTCCATTCCTACTATCTTATCTGCACTGAAGGTCATTAACTCCCACCCTCTCTTTTTTATTAAGAGTCTCCTTTGTGGTTTTTTTCACTATCACTTTCCAATAACCTTCACAGAAAAGTTAGTGCAAGAAAATTTAAGAAATCAGTTGATACAGTATAAGATGCCCAAATATTTCTTACCTTCTTCGCTGTTATCAGATGTAAATTTGTGTGTCTTTCACTGAAGATTTTCTGATTGCATGCCTGAAGTAGCCACTGGTCTAAATGACCCAGAGCTATGGGTATAGACCAGTAAGGGGAGACAAAGCATTGTACCATGGAAAGAGTCCTTGCCTGGTGCTGGAAAGAGTTAGTGGATTTATTTCATGGCATATGCATTGACATTTCAGCTCTATCACAAGTTTAATTCCTTAGCATTTCACAAATCCATGTATAAAGCGAGGATATTAATACTATGTTTCAAGATTACATGAGATAAGGACTTGGCATATTGTTCTGTATTGAATGTTTCATAAATTTGGAGTAGGGGAAGAGAATATATAGTTTATAAATCTGTTTGAGAACTCATGGGGGAAAGCAGAAAGAAACCCATTCTGCTGATGCATTTTCTTTAGACTCCTAGCCCTATTGCATCAGTGTGTAAACGTGTAAATGTGTACATCAACATTAATTCTTGTATAACTGGAAACTCTATCCATCCTCCTGTTTCCCTTCTGACTCCTTTATTTCACTGCCTTCCTCTTATTACTGGGAAATTTACTGAAGTTTTCTTTTTCATTCCTTTTTCCAATTTCCCTCTAGCCAATTACAGTCATAGCTCCCAAACCCACCCATCATTTTCTCAATGATCTTTATAACATCATAGATCTAGGAGAAGGCTTCAGACTTTTTTTTTTTTTTTTTTATTGACTCCATTTTACAGTTGCAGAAACTGAAGCCTGAAAAGACAAAGTAGTTTTCCCCAAAATATATTGCTATTTAGAAGCAGGAGCAAACCTAAAACTTAGGTGCTCTAAATTCACTCAGCAAATGCCCTTTTCTTTACATGATGCTGCTTCTGAGTACTTCAGATTATTTGTTACATTATTGCTTCATCTTTTATCTATTCTTAATCCCTCAGTAAATTCCATTTGCTTTTGTTCACTCACAGCATACAGTATATATTAATCTTTTTGTATTGTCTGACCTCAGTGGTCATTACCTACCTTTGCTATAGGGCTGCAAAAGGCCTTAAAATTTTAGGTTGATGTCTGGAGCTACCAGACTTGTTATTACTATGGACTCAGTCAAAGATGTTAGTCTGATACTGACATAAATACAAAAAAAAAAAAAAAATGGTGTATCTTTTCTCAACTTCAAAAATAACTTCAAGGCAACCTACATTATTGTGACATTCCCTGCAGGTTTGGAGACCACAAGATTGATGATATGAAATAAAAAAGAGGGGCTCTTTGGACCCTTCATTTTCTCAGTTGCTAGCATTATTTTGACAAACATTTTGTCATTATTGCTTAGCAGAGGAATTGGAGCTTGTTTTTTTATATCAAAATTATTACCTTCCCTGAATAATAAAAATCAATAAAGTCTCTTCTTGTGTGAAGCCTCCAGACAACCTTCTCTCAACGAATAATTAAACATTTGAATCAATTCCAGGACTAGCCTATCGTTCATAGCTTTATGAAACTTTGCCACCTGACCATCTTTGTCTGAAATTTGTTATTATTTAAAGGAGAAATAGCTTCTAATATGAGTTCTTGTGAAATTGAAACTATCACCTCTATTTCATCTAAAGAGCAGAGCAAGGCAGGACTAATATTGCCCAGGGAAGAGAAACTGGTTCAGGCAAATCAAGACCTGACTTGAACTATCGCAGAAACCTCAAACTGAACTAAGATTGAACTCATTTTTTTAAGCTCAAACACTCGCAGAGCTTTCTGGAAAACAATGACAGGGAAATCTATTTAAACTGAGATTCTATAAAAGGAAGAAAAAAAGGTCATAAAATATGTGCATATGTGGCGGCAATGCTAAAAAAATACCAATGTAATAATACACACAGACTTAGTGTGGCATCTGGGGACATTTTGAATTCAGTAAAATTAATGTCCAAAAAAACAGTTTCTCTATTTGGCCACTAACAACTCATCTTGTTTACAAGTTTTTCTATCTGAAAACCTGACACTTAAATATTCATGCACATAATTTAATTTGAGGGACCAAGTCTTTTCCATCTCAAAATCTCCTCATCACTCTTAAAGCCTGAAAATCTAGACCTTACTACATATGCAACTTCGTCTTCTGTTCATTCTATTCTTTCCAACATCAGTCTTCTACTGGTTACTCAGTGAGCCAAACTGTCCCCTCCCCACCACTAACCCTCCGAATATTTGCATCAGTGTCCACCTCCACCTGGAAAAATCTCCCACTCTTAAAAACTTCCTAGTTAATATTCTTTTTCATGTTTTAGCTTCACTGTGGCTTTTTCATGACCCACTTCACTCCTAGATTACTTATATGTCTCATCAGATCAGATCAGATCAGATCAGTCGCTCAGCGTGTCCGACCTTGCGACCCCATGAACCGCAGCACACCAGGCCTCCCTGTCCATCACCAGCTCCCGGAGGTCACCCAGACCCACACCCATCGAGTCAGTGATGCCATCCAGCCATCTCATCCTCTGTCGTCCCCTTCTCCTCCTGCCCTCAATCCCTCCCAGCATCATAGCAACCTGTAATTTTTATCAAGTCATTTACCACAGTTTAAAATTAGCTACATGCTTATGTAATTATTTTATTAATATTTGTCCTTCAATGGGCTGTAAACTAAGACAACGATATGTCTGTCTTGTTCAGTGTTATCATGGAAGACTATTAGATATTTTGAAATGTGTTGAATGAAAGAGTAAGTGAACTTATTTTTCTTTGCATTAAAAAATAAAGAAGACAATGTAATAATTTTTCAAATATTGGATTTCAAGAATTAAAATATTCCTGGTAAATATGAGCTAACCCAAACCCCCTCAAATGTCCCCAGATAATGCCAACCACGGCCAATAATCTGATCCAGGTACCTAGGGATATATACTTTTCATATTTGGAAATGATTTATTTTATAGTCCAAAGAGAGATATTTTTATATTCTTTCTTTTTTTAGGAGAGGAGGTAGGAAGTTTTACACAAGTATTGGAAAGAGAGGAAGCAAAAGTATGGGGCAGAAAAGAAAGTACAGTTATATAACAACTAGCAACTTCTTTAGAATTCCTGTCCAATAGAAATGTATAGTTGAAATAAATTTTGGAAGTAATCCATTCCACACCCATCCACTTTTCATAGCTCCACCAAATTATAAGTTAAGGCTGTCGGTATGGTGTAGCAGAAAGAAGCCCAGGACCTATTCTTTCAAAAGACACCCATTGAGCATTTGCTTCAAGGCAAACACTGTACTTGACTCTGTGGACACAGCAAGAAAAATTATAGTCTGAGTTATACATTAGGAAAACTACTTCCTATTTCAGATGAGTCCATTTATTTCTCAAAGGTTCAGATTCTTCATCTGTAAAAAAAAAAAAATAGTGAATTACCTTGATTATCTTAGTTTGTAAAGTTACTTCTCTGTCTCTAACATTCTCTTTATCTATAATGTTAGGATCTGTTGTTTATTCATTCAATCTCTCAACAAACATTTATTGAGCTCTTAGTGTAGATGTTACAATAGCACTTACAAGCACTGGATATAAAACAGTGCAAAAAGCATAGTCCTTGTCCTCGTAGAATTTGCATTTTATTGAGGAAGCCCATAATAAAAAGAATAGAGTGTATAATAGATTAGAAGGTAAAAAGTACCACAGAAGGAAATAAGTAAAGAATAAAAATAGAGATCTCAGGAAGTAATGTACACAATTTAAAATAGGGTGACCAAGGCAGGCATGGAAAGGAGAGATTCAAGCAAATATTGGATTGGCCAGAAGGTTCATTTGGTTTTTCCCATAATTCTTATAGAAATATCCAAATGAACTTTTTGCCAACCCAATACACCAAGGGAGTATTTGTGACATATCTAGAGGAAGAATATTCCAGCCAAGGGAACAAGTTCAAAGGATCAGGATACACATGTTCCTTGATGTTTAATGAACATCAAAGAGGTCATTGTGACTGGGGAGGAAAATGAGTTGAGGTCAGAGAGGTTTGAATCTCAGGTCTCTTGTGGTCTTCTGGACCATTGCATTCTTGGTGGCAAGAAGACTCAGTTGTTGGAAGTATTTGAGCAAATTATAAATTAATCTCATATATAAATCTGAATCTCATTTTAATGAAATTAATCTTGATCCTGGGTTTAGAATTGATGAGGAGAAAGGAGGAAAAGTAGTTAGGAGGCCGTTGCAATAGTCCAAGTGAGAGATAAGGGTGGTATGGGTCATAACATTAGCAGTGGAGGTGGTAAGGAATGGTTAAATTCTGGATATAACTTCACATGTAAGCCCAACAGAGTCAGCTACCAAATTGGAAATGAGGTTTGAAAGAGAGAGAATACTCAGAATGACTTCATGATTTTTGGTCTGAGAAAACAGGGATAGAGTTACCAATAACTGAGACAAGAAACCTCTAAGTGGAATGGTTTTGGAGGTAGAAGAGGAGTCAATCAAGCATTCATTTTTAGATTTTCATATTTGTGGAGACTATCATCAAGCTAAGAAATTATTCAGTAGACATTATTATACATAAATCTAATGTTCAGAATTAGTCTTCTCCAGTGGCTAACTATCCTAAAGGAGACCAGTCCTGGGTGTTCATTGGAGGGACTGATGCTGAAGCTGAAACTCCAATACTTTGGCCACCTCATGAGAAGAGTTGACTCATTGGAAAAGACCCTGATGCTTGGAGAGATTGGGGGAAGAAGGAGAAGGGGACGACAGAGGATGAGATGGCTGGATGGCATCACTGACTCGATTCACATGAGTTTGGGTGAACTCTAGGAGTTGATGGTAGACAAGGAGGCCTGGTGTGTTGCGATTCATGATGTAGCAAAGAGTTGGACACAACTGAGCGACTGAACTGAACTGAACCAAAATGGCTCAATGGTGAAGAATCCACCTGCAATGCAGGAGATGTGGCAGGACCCATGGATTCAGTCCCTGGGTCAGGAAGATCCCCTGGAGGAGGAAATGGCAACTTAGTCCAGTGTTCTTGCTTGAAAAATCTCATGGACAGGAGAGACTGGTGGGTTACAGTCCTTGGGGTTGCAAAAGAGTTGGACATGACTTAGCAAGTAAGCAACAACAATATTCAGAATTAAACAGAAAACTTAGACCATTAAGTACAGATGACATTCAGATTAGTGGGATGAAGTTATCATGGGAGTGAACAGATACCAAGAAGAAGTTTAATACTAAGCCTGGAAATACACTGAAGATAAGAAGTCAGTGAGACGAAGAGGAGCTGGCAAAGAAGACCAAGAAATAAGTAGTCAGTGAAGGCGGAAGAAGAGTCTGATGTTCTGGAATAAAAGAGAAGAATATGTATCAAAAAGGAGCAGTGAGCACTTGTGTCAAATTTCGTTGATAGTTCAGCATGGCAGGATCAGCAGTTTTGCTCCAGTCTCAATCACCTGATTTATCAAAGCGTATGTCTGTCAGGGTGACTGGAGGATGGAGTGGCGGCGCACGCCATTGAAAAAGGAAATGGCAACCCACTCCAGTGTTCTTGCCTGGAGAAGCGGGATCCCGGGGGGGGGGAAGCCTGGTGGGCTGCCGTCTATGGGGTCGCACAGAGTCGGACACTGAAGTGACTTAGCATGTCAGGGTGACACTGAAGGACCAATATAGAGGGAGTGGTAAAGATGAAAGCCGTGTTATTCTTTAAGGACTTCAAACTTGTGTTCAAGCATTGACCCTATATTGGGCTTCCCTTGTGGCTCAGCTGCTAAAGAATCTGCCTGCAACGCAGGAGACCTGGGTTCAATCCCTGGGTTAGGAAGATCCCCTGGAAAAGGAAAAGGCTATCTACTCCAGTATTATGGCCTGGAAAATTCCATGGACTGTATAGTCCATGGGGCCCACAGAGAGTCAGACATGACTGAGTGACGTTCACTTTCTCATTGCTCTATTGAGCAATTGGATCAAATACTTGAAGTATGTTAATGAATAACATCCAGTGGATCAAAGATTACAGTCTTAGCTTAGTGATTAAGACTTCACATTAGGATCCATACCAACTAGTTCTTCTAAGAGTAAAGACCAACCTCCATATATATGATGACATCTAATCCTCCTATAACATTCCAGGAATTATCCATGTGCACACTGAGAAACAGTTTTAAGTAACATGTCTCTCTTTGTGTGTGTATTAAGTCACTTCAGTTGTGTCCAACTCTTTGCAACCCTAAGGACTGTAGTCAGCCATGCTCATCCATCCATGGGATTCTTCAGGCAAGAATACTGGAGTGGGTTGCCATGCCCTCCACAGCTGAGTCTTTTGAAATCTCCTGCATTGGCAGGCGGGTTCTTTACCTCTAGTGCCACCTGTCTTTTCAATGTACATTTCAAAAGGTCGTCCTCCAAAATAGGCATGATTTCTCTCTCTTTTTAAAAAGGATATGACCTTTAATTCCAAGCTAAAAATGTATAGAAGTTCTGATAACACATTTATATACATTTTATCAGGTGGTCCTAGTGGTAAAGAGCCCACCTGCCAATGCAGGAGACTCAGGAGACATTCAGCTTCAATACCTGGGTCAGGAAGATCCCCTGGAGGAGGAAATGGCAACCCACTCCAGTATTCTTGCCTGGAGAATCCCATGGACAGAGGAGCCTGGTGGGCTACAGTCCACTCTTCATGCTGAAGAGTCAGACATGGCTAAAGTGACTTAGCATGCATGGTTAATTTATTAATTACATGACCTGATGTGGCAGGACTGGTGAGGCCCAATAAAAATATGAGATGGCATAAAAAATATTTCCCCTTGGAAGGTGCAGTTGGATGTGAGGGACTGACACTAAAAAGAAATATTACAAAAGTTAACTACAGGATAAACATCATGAAAGAGACCATTTGTTTCTCTTTCCATGTCTTACTCTATGGCTTTCTCCACCCTCTCTCTCTCTCCCTCATTCAATAATTGTTTGTTTTTTTTTTTTTTTTTTTGCTGGTGGAGGATTGCACTGCATGGCTAATGGGACTTTAGTCCCCTGACCAGGGGTTAAATCTGAGGCCTCGGCAATCAAAGTGTGGAGTTCTAACCACTGGACCACTGGGGAATTCTCTCTCTCCCTCATCCAAGATTTCCAGTTATTTTAGGGGCCATCATGGGAGGACCCTTGTACACAGAAGAGACTTTGGAGTCCAACAGATCTGAACTGACTCTCACCCATGAGTAGTACAGTAGGAAACCCTCTCACAGGCAGGTCAGTGGAGAGTTTTGGAATCTCAGAAGGCAACATAACCAGAAAAAAAAAAAAAAAAAGCCCACAGAATACATGCCTAACTGCAACTGTGGAAAAGAGAGCTTTCCCAGGAAAGGCTCTAACCTAACAACCTAACATACAGCCTGGCCCACTCACAGAACAAAGGATGGAGCGAATACCAAAGGAGAGCTGGCCTGCTGTGTGCCAGCCCCTACCCACCAGGAGGCAGAGAGGCAGCCAGAGCCAGAAGGCAAGGGGCTGCTGCAGTCTCAGCCCTAGAGACAGCATTTTCCACCAAAGTGTGAGCAGGTTCCCAGCTGCTAACCACATCTTCCTGAGATCCTGGATAGTTAACATCCACCAGGAGGGGCGTAGCCTGAGATCAGCTCTCCAGAGGAGACAGAGACACTTGAGATGGTGTTCTCAGGGCACACCCAGGAAACCAAGTGGCTGGGACCAAGGAGGTGATTAAGATGCATAGCTGACCTGGGACAGTGCACTTGCCAAGCATCTGGGCACCTGAGCTGCTCAGACCTGGGAAGGGCACAAAATGCCCAACCCACAGAGACTGAGCCAGAACTGTGTCTGAGTATCTCTGTGGATGTATGTGTCAACAGTGGCCTGCCACAGGGGCAGGGCTCTGGGTGCAGCAGACCTGGGTATGGCATAAGCCCTCTTTAGAGGAGATAGCCATTAACCCCATCATAGAACCACCAGAACTTACCCAGGACTAGGGAAATAGACTCTTGGAGGGCACAAACAAAACCTGGTGTGCACCAGGACCCAGGAGAAAGGAGCAGTGATCCCACAAGAAACTGACCCAGACATGCCCATGAATGTCCAGGAGTCTGGTGGAGGCGTGGGTCAGCGGTGGCCTGCTGCAGGGTTGGGGGCATTGAGTGCAGTGGCAGTGCATGTACGGGACATTTTGTAGGAGGTCCCCATTATCTTTATCACCTCCACCATAGTTTGGCCTCAAGTCAAGCAACAGGGAGGGAACACAGCCCCACCCATCAACAGAAAATTGGACTAAAGATTTATTGAACATGACCCCGCCCATCAGAACAAGATCCAGTTTCCCCCTCAGTCAGTCTCTCCCATCAGAAAGCTTCCATAAGCCTCTCATCCTTCTCCATCAGAAGGCAGACAAAATGAAAACCACAATTGCAGAAAGCTAACCAATCTGATCACATGGACCACAGCCTTGTCTAGCTCAATGAAACTATGAGCCATGCCCTGTAGGGCCACCCAAGACTGACAGGTAATGGCAGGGAGTTCTGACAAAATGTGGTCCACTGGAGAAGGGAATGTCAAACCACTTCAGCATTCTTGCCTTGAGAACCACATTAACAGTATCAAAAGGCAAAAAGGTATGACTCTGAAAGCTGAACTCCCCAGGTCAGTAGGTGCCCAATATGCTACTGGAGATCAGTGGAGAAATAACTCCACAAAGAACGAAGAGATGGAGCCAAAGCAAAAACAACACCCAGTTGTGGATGTGACAGGTGATGGAAGTAAAGTTTGATGCTGTAAAGAGCAATATTGCATAGGAACTGGAATGTTAGGTTCAGAAATCAAGGCAAACTGGAAATGGCCAAACAGGAGATGGCAAGAGGGAACATTTTAGGAATCAGTAAACTAAAATAGACTGGAATTTATTTTTTTTATTTTTAAAATGTTTTAAAATATGAATTTATTTATTTTAATTGGAGGTTAATTACTTTACAATATTGTATTGGTTTTGCCATACATCAACATGAATCTGCCACAGGGATACATATGTTCTCCATCCTGAAGCCCCCTCCCACCTCCCTCCCCATACCATCCCTCTGGGTCGTCCCAGTGCACCAGCCCCAAGCAACCAGTATCATGCATCAAACTTGGACTGGCGATTCATTTCATATATGATATTATACATGTTTCAATGCCATTATCCTAAATCATCCCACCCTCTCCCTCTCCCACAGAGTCCAAAAGATTGTTCTATACATCTGTGTCTCTTTTGCTGTCTCGCATACAGGGTTATCGTTACCATCTTTCTAAATTCTGTAGATATGCATTAGTATACTGTATTGGTGTTTTTCTTTCTGGCTTTCTTCACTCTGTATAATAGGCTCCAGTTTCATCCACCTCATTAGAACTGGGTGAATTTAACACAGATAACTATTATATCCACTACTGTGGGCAAGAATCCCTTAGAAGAAATGGAATACTCATCATAGTCAACAGAAGAGTCCAAAATGCAGTATTTGGATGCAATCTCAAAAATGAGAGAATGATCTCTGTTCATTTCCAAGGCAAACTATTCAGTATCACAGTAATCCAAGTCTATGCCCCAACCAATAATGCTGAAGAAGCTGAAGTTGAACAGTTCTATGAAACTCTACAAGACTTCCTAGAACTAACACCCCCCCCCCAAAAAAAATGTCTTCTTCATTATAGAGGACTGGAATGCAAAAGTAAGAAGTCAAGAAATACCTGGAGTAATAGGCAAATTTGGCCTTGGAGTACAAAACAAAGCAGGGCAAAGGCTAACAGAGTTTTGCCAAGATACTCACTGGTCATAGGAAATACCCACTTCCAACAACACAAGAGAAGACTCTACACATGGACATCACCAGATGGTCAACAGCAAAATCAGATTGATTCTATTCTTTTCAGCCCAAAATGGAGAACCTCTATACAGTCAACAAAAACAAGTCTGGGAGCAGACTGGGGCTCAGATCATAAACTCCTTATTGACAAATTCAGACTTAAATTGAAAAGTAAGGAAAACCACTAGACCATTCAGGTATGACCTAAATCAAATCCCTTATGATTATACAGTGGAAATGACAAATAGATTCAAGGGATTAGATCTGATAGACAGAGTGCCTGAAGAACTATGGACAGAGGTTGGTGTCATTGTATAGGAGGCAAGGATCAAGACCATCCCCAAGGGAAAAAAAATTGCAAAAGGCCAAATGCTTGTCTAACGAGGCCTTACAAATAGCTGAGAAAAGAAGAGAAACTAAAGGCAATGGAGAAAAGGAAAATTCTACCCATTTGAATGCAGAGTTCCAAAGAATAGCAAGAGAGATAACAAAGCCTTCCTCAGTGATCAGTGGAAAGAAATAGAGGAAAACAATAGAGTTCAAAAGACTAGAGGTCTTTTCAAGAAAATTAGAGATACCAAGGGAATATTTTATGCAAAGATGAGCACAATAAAGGACAGAAATTGTATGGACCTAACAAAAGCAGAAGATATGAAGAATACACAGAAGAACTATACAAAAAAGATCTTCATGACCCAGAAAATCACGATGGTGTGGTCACTCACCTAGTGCCAGACATCCTGGAATGTGAAATCAAGTGGGCCTTAGGAAGCATCACTACGAACAAAGCTAGTAGAGATGATGGAATCCCAGTTGAGCTATTTCAAAGCCTGAAAGATGATGCTGTGAAAGTGCTGCACTCAATATGCCAGCACATTTGGAAAACTCAGCAGTGGCCACAGAACTGGAAAAGGTCCGTTTTCATTCCAATCCCAAAGAAAGGCAATGCCAAAGAATGCTCAAACTACTGCACAATTGCACTCATCTCACATGCTAGCAAAGTAATGCTCAAAATTCTCCAAGCCAGGTTTCAATAGTACATTAACTGTGAACTTCCAGATGTTCAAGCTGGAATTAGTAAAGGCAGAGGAACCAGAGATCAAATTGCCAACATCCACTGGATCATGGAAAAAGCAAGAGAGTTCCAGAAAAACATCTCCTTTTACTTTATTGACTATGCCAAGCCTTTGTTTTGCTTTATTGACTACGCCAAAACCTTTGACTGTGTGTATCACAAAACTGTGGAAAATTCTTCAAGAGATGTGAATACCAGACCACCTGACCTGCCTCCTGAGAATTCTGTTGCAGGTCAAGAAGCAACGGTTAGAATTGGACATGGAACAACAGACTGGTTCCAAATCAGGGAAGGAGTACTTCAAGGCTGTATATTGACACCCTGCTTATTTAACTTATATGCAGAGTACATTGTGGAAAATGCTGGGCTGGATGAAGCCCAAGCTGGAATCAAGATTTCCAGGAGAAATATCAATAAACTCAGATATGCAGGTGACACCGCCCTTATGGCAGAAAGAGAAGAACTAAAGAGCCTCTTGATGAAAGTGAAAGAGGAGAATGAAAAAGTTCCCTTAAAACTCATCATTCAGAAAACTAAGATCTTGGCATCTTGTCCCATCACTTCAAGGCAAATAGATGGGGAAACAATGGAAACACTGAGAGACTATTTTTTGGGCTCCAAAATCACTGCAGATGGTGACTGTAGCCACAAAATTAAAAGACACTTGCTCCTTGGAAGAAAAGCTGTGACCAACCTAGACAGCATATTGAAAAGCAGTGACATTACTTTACCAACAAAGGTCCATATGGTCAAAGCTATGATTTTTCCAGTAGTCATGTTTGGGTGTGAGAGTTTGACTATAAAAAAAGCTGAGCACCAAAAAAATGATGCTTTTGAACTGTGTTATTAGAGAAGACTCTTAAGAGTCCCTTGGAGTGCAAGGAGATCCAACCAGTCCATCTTAAAGGAAATCAATCCTGAATGCTCATTGGAAGGACTAATGCTGAAGCTGAAACTCCTGTAATTTGGCCTCCTGATGCAAAGTGTCAACTCATTTATAAAGACCCTGATACTAGGAAAGATTGAAGGCACGATGAGAAGGGGACGACAGGATGAGATGGTCGGATGGTATCACTGATGCGATCGACATGAGTTTGAGTAGGCTCTGTGATTTGGGGATGGACAGGGAAGCCTGACGTGCTGCAGTCCCTGGGATCACAGAGAGTCGGACATGACTTAGTGGCTGAACTGAAGTGAACTGAGTGAATTATTTTATTTCTTATTTCAACTTCCACATCTGCCATTTGACTGTTGTGAGGTATAAATGAGATCATTTGGGTAAAGTATCCAGGGCCTGAACTAATTTCCTGAACACCTTGAGCTTTTCATTTTTTTATTTTATCATCTTCTCCAAAATTTTCTTTACCCTTAAAATTGTTCCCTGTTCTTAGAGTATCCTCTTGCATCTTATGAAGAAGACTATCGATCCTTTGTAGTCTTTCTTCAGTGACACTTGCCCTCCTCTTACCATGTATGTCTAGATATACTTCCTCTCCTTTGCTATCAATGCACATTCCTCTGACCTCTGTAGTCCTCTACGTTCATTCCCACTTCAACTAACTTTTTGTCTATATCATTAGACTGTAGGCTTTCTAACACTGCCTTTTCATATGTCTCACAGTTAGTATAATACCAGCTGTTTATCAAGTTTTTTTGAGATTGATATCTTCATGTCATAATAGTGTCTGCAATCACATATACACAATTCATCTCCTTATAATATGCTTCTCTGTTAGAATTTTAACCATTCTCCTTTCTTGTAGCATGTCATTAATTAATAATTATTTTGCCTTCTAAAGTCCTTCAAATCCCATTGGTAGGAATTTGAAAAGTCTTACTCATACTACTTATTTTTTCCATTGACCACACTATTCAGTTTATATTTGAAAGCAACCTCTTTTCATCAAAACAGCAATGCTTTAATTTTCAATCCTGAAGTTAATGACTTTCATAATGCTGTGGAATGATTGTGCCACCCCAAAATTCTTAGGGCTTCTTAGCCCTAGAGGCTCAGCAGTAAAGAATCCACAATCCGTCACCAACAACAGGCGTGAGTTTGATCCCTGGGTCAAGAAGATACCACAGAGAAGGAAATGGCAGCCCTCTCTAGTATGCTTCCCTGGGAAATCCCACTGACAGAGGAGCCAGGCGGGCTACAGTCCATAGGGTTGCAAAAGTGCTGGACACGACTTAGCAACTAAGCAACAACAATAAAATTCTTATGTTGACACCAAATCCCCAAGGTGATAGTAGTTTGTAGGTGATTTAGGTCAGCAGAGCAGAGCTCTTAAGAAAAAGCTTAATGCCCTTATAAAGAGACTCTAAAGAGATCCTTTCTCCCATTTGCAATATAAAGTTACAAGGAAAAGATAGTCATCTGTGAACCAAGAAGCTTTTCCTCACAACACTGCCAGCAACTTGATTTCAGACTTCCAGCCACATGTATTTTGTCTGTTTATTGGTTATTTCAAAGGTCTGCTGAAATAACTTGTATAGAATCTACTCCCTGACCTTATTATAGGAGAATCTTCCAAATAACTTAATTGCTGGAAAACCTCAATAGAAGATATAAATTGCCTGATTTAAATATATGATTGAAAATGGATCACAGATAACATAAACATTATATTTATCAATTCTGTCTTCTTAAAATCTTGGCATATGTTTTATGAGACAACCAATTTCTACATTCCCCAGACAATGACATATGGTTCCTGTGGTACCTATACAACATCAAGACTAAGAATAGGAACCAAGTGTTTGATAGACCAGATTGGAAAGCTGGAAATTTAGATATCCTCAGCAGAGTCAGCAGACACAGACTCATTCCCATGAAAGGAAGGTGAAGGCGCATATCGATGAGTATGGAGTATATATAACCCATTTCCGGAGAGTCTGTGACCCAGTGGTACGGGAGATCCAGGTGGAAGTGATAGCCAGGTATATCAAAGAATAGATCTCGTATGAAGATGAGGAACAAATGGGAAAAAAGATAAACAAATATCCAATTTCAAAGACCTAAGACAGAACAAAAGTGAATAATTAACATCTTTGAATATATAGAGAGAATAGCAGGTGCTCTATATGCAATATCCATTTTTAGTTTCTCTAAGGTAGAAATAATCCGTCCTATTTTCTAAAAAAGAAAACTTGAGTCTATGTTAGGTTAGGTAACTTGCCCAAGGTCACAAAGCTAGAAAATATTAGTGTAATATTCAAATCCAGGTGTCCGATTCCAATGCCAGAGCCACACCACTAACTGGCATGTTATACGGGCTCAAATTCAGGCACATAAGAGCAAATATGTAATTGAATTACTCAAACTTAAACATAAGATGGATATCCATCAGAAAGATAAAGCAGAAACCCAGTTATTAAAAGCAAGACCTATCAGAGCTAGAATCCAATAAAACCAGCTTTCTATGTAGTCTTCCAAATGGCTGAATTAACACTCCTGAGCCCTTCCGCAATGAGGCTGGCTGGTCCTTGTCCTCTATATGTGGTCAAGCATATGTTTTTGAAAGCCAGATTATGCAACAGAAAAAAGAGAAGTTGAAGGTAACAGGATTCAGGCGAAGCATCACATGGAGTAATTGAGCATGGAAAAATTAGTTCCATTGTTATCTTAATCTTATATCCTAAAACAACCCCTGCTAAACAGCCAAATTCTGCAAAATAAATATACTTTGGCTGCAAATGAAACATCTAATTGGCTTTTACTGGCTGATCTTGAAGCGTACTTATTTAAAGATTTATGATCAAAACCCACAACAAAATTAAGAAGCCTGGATGTTGTATTGTTTATACATGGGGTGGGCTGACTGGGAGAAGAGGGTGGTCTGGATAGTGAGTTCTGCCACATTCTAGTACTTTTCACTTGCCCATCTCTGAATCCACTTAATAAAAGGTGACTGGTGATTGATAATTGCTACCAACTTAGAGAAATTAGAAATATTTTAATGAATAGAGCAGCTGAAGGACTTTGTAGTCGGGCAGTGTATCATACCGGGTTCATTCTCCAGGCGTTCTTTGCTTTATAGAATAGCTGTGCCCTAGTCAAGTGAATTGAAGATATTTTTTTTCCCCATTGGCTCCCTTTAAAAAATCCAATCTCAACATGCCAATCCCTGAGGGCTTAATGGGTAAGGGGTTCAAGTGGTAGCTAGCTTCATAGGTTGATAATATCTTAATAGTGACAGCCCTTGGGGATCAGCAGGATGTGAAAGAACAGAGCAAAACTGAGGATTCAGAGAACTGAGTAACAGTTTGCCACCCCCTAGCTATATGACCTCGAATGATTTTATTCTCTGAGTCTCAGGTCTCCTCACTGTGAAATGAGACCACATAGAACCACTGATCACCATGGTCCATCTATGCTTAAGGTTTCTTTGCCTCCTGCCCCTCGCTTCTGAAATCCCACATGCCCTGTGAATCATATACCGCTGCATCATATGTTCTGATGTTAATAAGAGGCTCTGGGTGAAATGAGTTTTATAAAGGCTTAAACAACATTGAACAGATTTCTGTGTAGATGTTCCAGTGTCTTCAATACACAAACAGGTATAATGGCTCACAACAACTCAGAGCAAACTTTTTTTTCCAGACATCTAGCTCGTTCTCCACTTTTCCCTATGCCCTAAACGCTCAGCTTTTTAGACGATGCAAATTTCCTGCTTATCATTAGGAAGATCAATCATATTCTGTCCTGAAGGTAGGAAACTGGGACACAGTCCAACTGGGACTCCTTTCTTGAATGGTGCTGATAAAGGTTAGGGAACTGTGGCCATCTCCAAGACAGAGCAGTATGGTTCGATCCACTTGCATCAGAGAAGTTTGGTGTGTATAAAGAAAAGCGAGCACAGTGAGAAGCTGTGCCCACCCAGAGAGAAACGTGCTCTGTCTGTGGGTCCACCTGCTCTGTCTGGAGCTCCTCTTAGCGCCTGGCTCTGGACCACTGAAAAACCTAGCAGCCCCTTTTGCACTTGAGTTCCCTGCCCAACCCTCTATCATATTCATAATCCCCTTGGCCAAGGCTAGTCAGGATGTTTTTCTGTTTCTGGAAACTACTACTCTGATTTAGATAATGATAATATGATCAGTGAACCTGTTCATGAACTATCAACAGATTAAGTCTCTACAGAACATCCTACATGCAGGCACAAGATATTTCTTTATCTGAAATAATTATTGATGATATTACTTTACTAAAATAATCATAATATAAGCTGACATATATGCCTAGAACTCATCATGCTAAGGAAATTGTTTTTTTTTTTCTACTTTTTACCTAGATACTTATGTTACTAATTTTTCTAAGTTACTATGGTAGGATACTAACAATATATCAGGCTTGGTACCAGACCCTGCATGAGCATTATTTAATTTAAACAATTAGACAATGGACTATTACTCAGCCACAGAAAAAGGAATGAAATTAGGTCATTTGTAGTGATGTTGATGGACCTAGAGTCTGTCATACAGAGGGAAGTAAGTCAGAAAGAGAAAAACAAACATTGTATATTAATGCATACATATGGAATCTAGAAAAATGGTACAGCTGGACTTATTTGCAGGGCAGGAATACAAGTACAGATACAGAGCATGGACGGGTGGACACAGGCAAAGGAGGGAAGGGTGGGATATATTGGAAGAGCAGAATTGGCACATATACACTGCTATGTATAACATAGATAGCTAGAAGGACGCCGCTGCATAGCACAGGCAGCTTAACGAAATGCTCCCTGATGACCTAGATAGGTGGGATGGGGTGGGGGGAGGTGGGCGGGAGATCCAAGAAGGGGGCTATGTGTGTATATATATAAAGACATACAAACACACATACACACATGCACACACATAGGGCTGATTCACACTGTTGCACAGCAAAAATGAACACAACTTTGTGAAGCAATTATACTCCAATAGAAATAAAATAAAAAGACTCAGTAAAAGAGATATCCTTATCCCCATTTCAAAAAAATAAGAAACAAGTATTCAGAGAATTTACGTATTTGTGTAAGGTCTCACAGTTACTAACTGGCAGAGGTGGGTTCCTAACTCAGCATAGCCCTCAGCATCTCTCCAGCTTTATTAAGTGGTGACTTATTAATTTGCAAAGATACATCCTCATGTGTCCTTTCTCTTCTCTCTGTTGCATGTTCTTTCTGGATTCTCTCCTCTCTCCCCTCTTCCTTCTTGTCTATCTTCCTCCTGCCCCTTCTCCTTTCCTTGCTTTGCTAGAACTGAGCATTTCCCAGGCTGCCCCCAGATATCTTACATGTGATCTCCTCTGCTTTTGGAAGTGTGTCTTTTCTGGTCTCCCTGCTCCTCCTCTCACCTTGTCCCTGTTCTGACTTCGTATCCTTTGCCACCTCTGCCCAGCTCCTGAGAGTGCCTCTAAAAAGCTGCATTTGTCCCAACACATTCTGAGGAAAGGTACAGTTCCCATAAGGCCCCCATTTAATTTTTATCACCAGCACCACTAAAATAACTGCTCTCAATGCATTCATCCAAGACTTTTCACAGCCAGCAACTCCCTTCCTCTACTTCCTTTGCTTTTTTAAACCTGTCAGAGAAAGGTGTTCAGAAATATTTCATTTTGTTGCTACTCAGAGAAGTGATTTTCCATCTTCACCATTTTAGGGACTGTGAGTCAGTGCTGAGAACAGACTTGTGATTTCTTTAGTTTTGTTCAGACTAGAAAAGGCGCAGAGCCTTGCGCATGCCTCTCCTCTCCAATAAAACATTCCTAGTGTTTGATGAAGCTATCAAGACTGCCTTCCCTGCAAACCCAACCCTTCAGCTCTGTTGTTTTTAACATTCTCTGGAGTCTTGCTATCGCTGGGAAAAGGTACGCTATCAAACCTTATATTAGACTCTCAAGAACATGACAAATGACTCGAAGTAGGGCTGTCACAGGACCAAACACCTGCCACCTGTCACCACCAAACATCCACCCTCCTGCTCTTTAAGGGACTATTGCACTGCCAACACTATTTATTTTACTTTGCATAGTCTTTCAAATTTTTAAATAGCTTTCACTCTCATCTAGGCACCAGAGATATGAAGATGAATGATATGAGAGCCAGTTCCTAAGGAATTCACATTCCTGTTTACAAGGTCGACATCCAGAAGGATTGATCATAAAGCAACGTAGGAAGAGCAATAATATAGAAACAAAACGTAGTAGAAGTGCACCACAGGGAGAATAAGTTTTCCCCTCCATTTAAGAATTTGTCTCATTCATAAATTGGGAATTATAATACCTAATCCACAGGATTGTTGGAAGATACAGTCGACTTCATGTGTACTGGAAAGTGTCACAAGTCACATCATCTAGTGACTTGTGGTTTGTAGGTCTGGGAGCAAGGACACCATTAAAAGAACCATTGACATATTTCAGGAGAGAAGCACTGAAGGTATGAAAAAGGGAATTGACTGTAGGCTTAGTAAGGGATTATCAGTAAGAGGGACATGATGTCAAATTTGTGTGAGAAATGATCTTGACTAAATGTTTGGAATAGGGAAGAGCTGGGCAAGCCTTTTTAAGGAGTTGATTGCATTGTTTAGGTCATAGCTGTATCCAAAGAGCTGATGGCTTCTGGCTAATCTACGTAGAGTGAGCACAGAACCCTCAGAGATGAGTCAGTTCACTTTGTCACTCTTAGGATACTTTTCATTTCTCATCTCCACGACTTTTCCCTCTTGTCTTTGGCGGATTTAATCTCAGAATTCCACTTTGCACTTCTCCTGTGAATTGACGTCCCCTCTCTGGGCCCTCTCTGTTGTCTGAAACTTAGCAAGACATGTCATGGCCACCGTGTAAGACAGTCAGCTGATCAGAGCTCAGCATGACCCTCCTCTGGATTCACAAAGCCTTCTGGATCTGACTGCACTTCCCACAAGGCAAAGATCTAACATCCTGCTTTGTGATGCTCTTTTAGAAACCCAAAGGATAAAGTATACTATATAAAGTCAAATTCTCCTCTTGTAAACTGCAAAAAAAAAAAAAAAAAAAAAAAACTTTTATGTCTCAAAGATTGGATCTGAATCAAGCTCCAAAATAGCTCTGGCAACATTCATGAAAAAAGGCAATATGCACTTATTATATTTAATATATTTTAACATAATCTGGGTACATTTACTGCTTGCTCAGATGGTTAATGTGTGTGTGTTGACTTTTTTTTTTTTTCCTTTTGGGTGGTTTTAATATGGTCGGACAGCAGAATGAACAAAGAGAGGAGTGGAGAAGAGAACTTTGGCTTCAGCAGTACCCATGTCTTTCAGGTGTTTGCTCTAAATATTTTTTAACTGAGAATCATGCTATGGTAGGGAACTAACCAGAAGTGCAGGAAATGAGTAGCTTGTCCTTGAAATCTGCAGATTGGTGAAGGGTACAGTCAGAGAACAGTAAGCTCCAGAGCTACTTCAGAGATCACAGTCAAAAGGGTAGGCCCACATCCTTCATTTCATGTCGGTAAAACACTTTTCACACATCTTGGTGAGGCAAATTTTATATATGAGAAAAATAAAACCTAAAATTATAAATGTCTTTCACAACGTTATGCATATGAGAATTTTGTAAACCAGGATGATGAGCAATTCGTGTCTTCGAATTTCTTTAGTTACTTGAGCACTTTTCACCCTATCATATGACTTCTAGACCCCTCATTCATTCATTTAATCATCCATCCCTTTAAGAGTTACAGTGTTTCTGTTGTGTGCTAGGGTAATGCCTAGTGTGGTTTTGAAAAACATAGATATATGTTTGGTGATGTTGGAGCTTCAAGTCTGGTTCCACCAATGAGGAAACTAATGCTTAGAATAACTGAGCTGTTTTCTTTCACAAAGTTAATTTGTGGTAGAGCTGGGACTTGGCTGGGTCTTTGGAGAATAAAAAAGAAAATTAAAAAATTGCCTATAAGTCAAAATTGCATAAATGGTATCCCATTTCTCATCAACTTCCATTATAACGGTAGAAATGTTTTATATTCACTTCTGATTGATTTCCAATGGGCCGTGGCCCTGAACACGTAACTGTTTCTCATTCCTGAAACGCCCTCCTCCCAGCCAGATTCCTCTCTAGTAGATGATTTTTAAACAAACTTATTTGTTAAAAGGAAATCAATATTAGGGAGAAACACAAAATTGAATGAACATTTTCTGGTATAAGTCACAGCCTACTTTATTTTTTTATCAATGTGCTTGTGTAGATGGGGAAAGTGTGGGAGGCTTTCTTATATTTGGATTAATCTGTAGTGTAGCTTGCCTGCTCTTTAAAAATATTTTAATGGAAATTCATGCTTATAAGTATAAACAAAATAGCAGTACATAGTTCTATTTACATGTAGATTCTCTGTCTTAGTAAAATTGCAGAGGAAACAATAGAAACATAGAATAAGAAAACAGGGAGCGATTTTAATCAGGTCTCATGATTCTTAATTTTTGGAGATCAAAGCTTGTTTTAAAAAATTGGATTCATTATATTTCAATAAAAAGATTTTTCTGGTTTTGCTTTAGTTTTTACAAAAATATATTAATGAAAATAGCACATGCTTTCTCTAGGAAAATCCAATATACATACAGGTTTAGAAAATATATATAATATCAAAACATCCAATGGTTTTCTAGGGGTCTATGGTCTTCCTAAGTAAGAACACGCTCTACCCTATGGGCCCTGTAGAGCATAGGCTCTGCATATTGGATTCAATATCATTTCTGAAGTACCCAAAATTGTGCCTGGCTCATCACACCATTTTATAAGTTTATATTAAGTGATACAGGGCTTCCCAGGGGCTCAGCAGTAAAGAATCTGCCTACAATTCAGGAAACAAAAGAAATGGAGGAGACCTAGGTTTGATCCCTGGGTTAGGAAGATCCCCTACAGAAGGAAATGGAAACCCACTCCAGTATTCTTGCTTGGAGAATCCCATGGACAGAGGAGCCTGGCAGTTAGATAGTTAGTTCAGTTGCTCAGTCGTGTCCAACTCTTTGCAACCCCATGAACCACAGCATACCAGGCCTCCCTGTCCATCACCAACTCTTGGAGTTCACTCAATCCCATGTCGATTGCATCGGTGATGCCTACAGTCTATGGGGTTGCAAAAGAGTCAAACAGGACTCAGCTACCAAACAACAACAGTGGTCATTACATTAGAAGAGACTGTCTTAGCCACTTAGTCATGTCTGACTCCTTGTGAGCACATGGACTGTAGCTTGCCAGGCTCCTCTGTCCACGGAATTCTCCAGGCACGAATATTGGTGTGGTTTTCCCTATGTGTTACTTAATCTAGCACATTCTCTTTCATATTTTACCCATGAAACATTGTTCCCTAGAGAAAATGTGCATAGATCATAAATATATAGATGGTAAAAGTAGAAGTGCTCTGGGTGAATTCTGGAGTGGTACAAAGCCCAGACCCTTGTTCATTTCCCCTTGCCCCAATTTGTAAAACCTGTGTTCGAGGAATTCTTCTTTTTACAGATGAAAGAAATAGAGGCGCCAGTTAAGGTCAGACAGCAAATAAATTACAGAGTTGAGATTCTGTTCCAGGCAGCCTTAATCCCAAATATGATTCTTATTCCAAGCATTTCTAAGTGCTATAAATACAGTGATTAATATTTTTTAAGGGATTTGTGATAGAAAAGAAATCAGGGAGAATTGTTGCAATGGATCATGATATATTATAAAATGATACATCTCTTCATCTCACGTCCCTACTCGTTGGCTGATCCTGTTGGCTATACCCTCAAAATATGATCGTGTCTCCCTACCTCCATTTCTGCTGCTCTGATCCAAGTTATCTTTACTTCTCACCTGGATAATCACAGTAGCCCATTAACTGGTCTTTTTGCCTTTGTTCTTACTAACCTAAAGTCTGTATTACTCACAATACCCAGAATAATTATTTTTAAGATTTAAGAGAGATTGTGTTCCTTCTCTGCTCAAAATCTTCTAATAGCTTCTGGCTTCAGTCAGAGTAAAAAGAATTTAAATTAACAGCAAAAGCTTTTACCTCAGATATGCAGATGACACCACTCTTATGGCAGAAAGTGAAGAGGAACTAAAAAGCCTCTTGACGAAAGTGAAAGAGGAGAGTGAAAAAGTTGGCCTAAAGCTGAACATATAGAAAACTAAGATCATGGCATCCGGTCCCATCACTTCATGGGAAATAGATGGAGAATCAGTGTCAGACTTTATTTTTCTGGGATCCAAAAATCACTGCAGATGGTGATTGCAGTCATGAAATTAAAAGATGCTTACTCCTTGGAAGGAAAGTTATGACCAACCTAGATAGCATATTCAAAAGCAGAGACATTACTTTGCCAACAAAGGTTCGTCTAGTCAAGGTTATGGTTTTTCCAGTGGTCATGTATGGATGTGAGAGTTGGACTGTGAAGAAGGCTGAGTGCCGAAGAATTGACGCTTTTGAACTGTGGTGTTGGAGAAGACTCTTGAGCGTCCCTCGGACTGCAAGGAGATCCAACCAGTCCATTCTGAAGGAGATCAGCCCTGGGATTTCTTTGGAAGGAATGATGCTAAAGCTGAAACCCCAGTACTTTGGCCACCTCATGTGAAGAGTTGACTCATTGGAGAAGACTCTGATGCTGGGAGGGATTGGGGGCAGGAGGAGAAGGGGACGACAGAGGATGAGATGGCTGGATGGCATCACTGACTCGATGGACGTGAGTCTGAGTGACCTCCGGGAGCTGGTGATGGACAGGGAGGCCTGGCGTGCTGCGATTCATGGGGTCGCAAAGAGTCGGACACGACTGAGCGACTGATCTGAACTGAACTGAACTGAACTGAATACCTTTTAGACTCTATCCCCTGACTACATCTCCTGTCTCAACACTTGTACATTTTCCTTCCGACTCTGCCACAGTGAACTCTTGCCTATGGTCTCTCGGACAGACAGACCAAACCATCCCACCCTGGCAATTGCCCTTGCTTTGTCCTCTGCTGATATGCATTGAATACTTCCCCAGATCTTTATGGAGCTCACTCCTTACTTTAATCAAATATCTGCTCAAATATTACTTTCCTAACATGACCTTCACAGACCTCCAGATCTAAACTTTCCAAATCACAATCCTCATCCTAGTTAATCTTCTCATTCTGTGTGTGTGTGTGTGTGTGTGTGTGTGTGAGTGTGTGTAGGATTGTTCTATAGAGCAGTTTTAAATTCTCAGCAAGATAAAGAGGAAGGTACAGATTTTCCACATGATCCCCTGCCCCCACACAGACATCGCCTCCTTCATTATTAACATCCCTCACCAGTGTGGCACATTTGTTACAATAGATGAACCTACACTGACACATTATAATTACCCAAAGCCCATCGCTGACATTAAACTTGATTCTCAGTGCTGAGGTTTCTTTGGGTTTGTTCAAATGTATAATAACATGTATCCATCATTGTAGATACACGTTAATTTACATGGTGGGCTTCCCTGGTGGCTTAGATGGTAAAGAATCTGCCTGCAATGCAGGAGACCTGGATTCTATCCCTGAATTGGGAAAATCCCCTGGCAGAGGGGATAGCAACCCACTCCAGTATTCTTGCCTGGAGAATCCCCATGGACAGAGAAGCCCGGAGGACTGTAGTCCATGGAGTCACAAAGAGTCAGACACGACTGAGCCACTCAGCACACATCGTTACAGTATCACACTTCCCTAAAAATCTGTGCTTTGCCCGTTCATTCTTCCTTCTCTGCCCTCACCCAACCCCTGGCAACCACTGATCTTTTGTGGCCCTTATAATTTTGCCATTTCTTGAATGTCTTATAATTGAAATTACACACCATGTAGCCATTTCAGATTAACCTCTTTCACTTAGTAATGTTTGTTTGGTTTCCTCCATGTCTTTTCATGGCTTGATATCTCATTTCTTTTTTAGCATCTAATAACATTTCATTGTCTGGATGTACTTGTTCATTTATCCATTCGCCTACTGAGGAGTTTCTTGGTTGCTTCCAAGTTTTGGCAATTGTGGGTAAAGCTGCTCTAAACACCTGTGTGCAGGTGTTTTATAAACATACGTTTCCAACTCCTTTGAGTAAATATCAAGGAGCATGATTGCTATATCATATGGTAAGAGTATGTTCAGTTTTGTAAGAAGCCGCCAAACTGTTTTGCAAAGTAATTGTTTCATTTTACATCCCCACCAGCCATGGATGAGAATTCCTATTACTCCACATAGTTGCCAGCATTTGGTATTGTCAGTGGTCCAGAGTGTCATTTCCTTGATGGTGTGTGATGTAGGACGTCTATTCATTTTCTTGTTTGTCATCTACATATCTTCTTTGGTAAGGTGTCTGTTAAGGTTTATGGCTCATTTTTTAAACAGATCATTCTTGTGGTTGAGATTTAAGACTTTGTATATTTTAGGCAATCATTTCTTATCAGATCTATCTTTTGCAAATATTTTCTCCCAGTCTGCAACTTACCTTCTCAATCTCATTTGTTTTCTCTTCCTTAACTGCACCTATCATTACTGGTCATTTCTGTGAATTTCTCCATTATCTTTTTCCTGAACTCAAGTTTAAGCTCCTTGAGGGACTTTGATTTGTCCACTGCTGCTGCTACTGCTGCTAAGTCACTTCAGTCGTGTCCGACTCTGTGCGACCCCACAGACAGAAGCCCACCAGGCTCCCCTGTCCCTAGGATTCTCCAGGCAAGAATACTGGAGTGGGGTGCCATTTCCTTCTCCACCATATGAAAGTGGAAAGCGAAAGTGAAGTCGCTCAGTCGTGTCCGACTCTTAGCGACCCCATGGACTGGAGCCTACCAGGCTCCTCCGTCCATGGGGTTTTCCAGGCAAAAGTACTGGGGTGGGGTGCCATTGCCTTCCCTGTGATTTGTCCACAGCAGCTATATTAGCAGTGCAATGTCTAATGCACACACACATATATATAATATACAAGTTTAAGCTCCTTGAGGGACTTTGATTTGTCCACAGCAGCTATATTAGCAGTGCAATGTCTAATGCACACACACATATATATATAATATACATTGTCTAAATACATATATCTATGTATTTAATTAACAAGTGAATTATGAATAAATGATAAGTCAAAGACTTAACATATGCATATAAAGTTATATGCAAGCTTGGAATTTTATAATCCAAGAGTGTATGAGCCAACACTCACAATAGTTTTTGAAGTTTAACAACTCATTTGAAAGCATCTTGTTGTCCTCAAATCCATCCTCTGCCTAAGATTGCCTTAGGTCAGATGATTATTCTCTGAGGCAAGTCAGACACTGATCCACTCCAGCTCTTTTCTGGTGAAAAATGTATTCACAGTATGTTAAAATTGCCAAATTCAAGACTTGTTCATGTCTATCCATTCATGAAAATGATTTGCACTTTGAGGTTCTAAAAACTGGAATGGACCCCTGGCCTTGTACCTTAATACCTGGACGATCTGTAAAACTTCTCTGAAACTAAGCATCCTTGATTTGTAGAAGAGGTGGAACATTTGCCCCAAAGAATTGCCATATTAAGTATAAAAGTATATGAAGCACTGCTTATAGCTTTACTGTTAATTGTCCCTAGTATACTTAGGGAGGTGGGGAAAATTTTTTCATAAAATCACACTTTTCCGCTTCTAGATCTAAAAGTAATGAGGATGTTAATCAGTGTCAGGACTGATTTTCAATGGCTTGGACAAGTGGATTTCTACTGGTCCTCTGGGAAGCTCCTTCAAAGTCTAATTGACCGCATTGTCAGGACACGTTTCTTAATATGTGGACAACATTTTCATTTCTGTGTTCCATCCTTTAATTTCTATTTATACCTCCGTGGGGCAACATTAACAATCTTTCTCCTTCTGTGTATCTGCCCTTCAAATATTTATGTTGTTACTATGTCCCTCCTTAGTTCTGCTCCGTCTATGCAGGCAGTATTTAGTTCTTTTAATCTTTTCTCATAAATCAATCCCTCCAGTCCTTTAACCATGCTCCCTGATGCTCTTTGAATCTCTTCCAAATTCTTGACAGCTCTCTCGTGTTGAGATGCCCAGAATTGTTTACAGTATTCTAGGTGCTGTCTGATCAGCCTCATACTGAGCAGCTTTCTCCCCTTGATGGTTCTTGACAGCTTGCCTCCCTGCTTGCAGTTCAAGGATGCTGTTTGGAGCCTCCAGTCACCATTTAAACTTGCAATATCTTTACCCACCGTTCATTGCAGGCATCTTTTAATGTCTGTTACTATTCCAAGCAAAGATTATATGATGGCAACTTTTCAGAAATGACAGGTAATGATCATGAGTGTCAATATTTAAGGCTGTAGACATTGGAAAGAGCTTGATCACAACATGGACATTAAGAGCCCTTGCTCTGGTTTAAGACTGCCTAGAATTGACTCTCAGCCGTACTGTCTTTGCTGTCTGACCTTGACTAATTTACCAGCGCCTCAGCTTCTTCTTTAAAATGAGAAAGAATGTCTGTAAGATTCCTCTGAGACACAAGTGACATGATTTATATAAGAGCTTAGAATAATGACAGATACAATGGAAATGCTCAACAAGCAAAAGTTTAACTGAGGTAAATTTAGATAGAATGCACTTACCCTGACTATACAATTGAGCTTTTGGAAATGTATACTCCTGGATAACCAGCATTGAAATCAAGATATTTTCATATTCTCAAATAGTTAGGCCATGCTCTTTTCAGTAGATCCAGCCCCCTCCCCAGAGAACCACTTATTTGATGTCATTTAGCATAGCTTATTTCTGGCCAGTTCTATAAATTCATTTGAATGGAATCATAAGTGATGCATTTTTGTGTATCTGTCTTCTTTTACTCAGCATAATGTTTCTGAGATTCATCCATATCATTGGCTGCATCAGAATTTTATTTCTGAATGATATTTCATCGCATGAATAGTACACAATTGCTTTATTCAATCACTTGTTGAAGAATTTATAGTTTTCACTTTTCCACTATTATAAGTAATGCTACAGAGGATTTTTGAAAACAATTTTTATTGAGTTGTACTTAAAATATAACATTATATTAGTTTCAGGTATATAACATAATGTTCCAGAATTTGTACACATGAAATGATCACTGCATATCTGTCACCATATAAAGTTGTTACAAGGTGTACATTATAGCTCCACGACATTTATTTTATAGCAGAAGTTTGTACTTCTTAATGTCCTTCACCTATTCCATCTGCACCCCACTCTCACTTGCCTCAGCCACCACCAGTGTCTTCTCTATATCTAAGAGTCTGTTTCTGCTTTGTTGCGTTTGTTCGTTTTTAGCTTCTACATTTAAGTGAAATCATCTGGTACTTGCTTTTCTCTGTCTGACTTATTTCACCTGGAATAATGCACTCCATGTTCATTTGTGTTGCCACACATAGCCAGATTCCATTCTTTTTTATGGTTGAGTAATATTCCTTTGTGTGTGGGGGTGGGGAGGGGAGACAGGGAGACCTTGTTCTCATCCATTCATCTATTAATGGCTACTTAGGTTGCTTCCAGATCTTTACTATTATAAATAGTGCTTCCATGAACTTAGGGATACACATGTATTTTCAAATTAGTGTGTTTATATTTTGGGGGGGGGTGTTGTAAACACCCAGAAATGGAGTTGTTCGATCACACTGTGGTGTGTTTTCAGTGTTTTGAGGACTCCTGTACTGTAACTGCAAACTGCACCAGTTTGCAAGCATACTCACAGTGCACTGGGATCCCCTTTTCTCTGCATCCTCAACAATAGTTGTTGTTTCTTGTCCTTTTGATAAGAGCCATTCTGACAGGTGTGAAGTGGTGTCTCATAGTGGTTTTGATTTGCATTTCCCTGATGATTAGTGATGCTGAGTGCTTTTCAGATGCCTATTGGCTATCTACTTGTCTTCCTTGGAGAAATGTCTATTCATATCATCTCCCCATTTTTAATTGGGTTGTCTGTTTTTATTTTATTCAATTGTATGAATTCTTTATATATTTTGAATATCAAGCCTTTATCAGATATATCATTTGCAAATACCTTCTCCATTAGTAAGGTGGTTGTTTTGTTTTGTTGATGGTTTCCTTCACTATGCAAAAGCTTTTCAGTTATAGTACAAGACTTTTTTGATACATTTTTATTTCATTGCTGCAGAATGGGTCTGCATACCCAGGGAAGCAATTGTGAGGCAGACTTTGGTCAGCAGGATACTATTTACTACCTATCCATCATCTGCCTTGATTTTTTAAAAGTGAATATCTCAGATCCCTTGGTATCAATGCCAATTCACAACCTGTATCCAGCATCTCTAGAAAATTCTGGATATTCTTTATTGCCAAAGAATGTCCCCAAATGGTACAGTTACTCTAGTATATTTTCATAGGCAGTGGTCGACTTTTAAATGTTTAAAAATCTGATTTCCAAGGGGCAACCAACAAAAATTTTAAAAATAAAACCATGGTTATAGCATTTGCCAATTTCCATAGTATAAACTTCCTACTCACAGCTAATCAATGTAATCATCACTGTGTCACTGAACAAAGTTGGGAGGAGATATGAGATATTTGCTCTTGATGGTGGTACAAGCCAGCTCCAGCACAGGACTAGCTATAAGTTCATTTGAAGGAAAAATGGAAAAATGCTTATTGCAATATTTTCAGAGTGTTATAGGCTCCCTATCTTCCCTCTTCTTTTTTCGACCTCAGACCAGACACTGAATAAGTGATCATGATTTCCCTTTGCAGCTCCTGATGGAGTTTTCTTATGGCCAGATCTTAAAAGTTTTTGGTTGTATAATCACGAAATATGTTTGTGAGTTTCCCATTTATATCACTCCTTAGAGACATCGTGGTTTACTAGCCATTTCCACAAATCCAAGGTGGTTAAAGTCCTTCCGAATGTTAATTTGACCTTGCTCCTAATTATGGTAAGACTACCTTGTGCCTGGTGATGGTGAAACTTCATGTTTTCTGTACTAAAATTCATCAATTATTGAGACTATGGATCCTAGTTCCAAGAATGTACCTCCTAATCAACACTGACCAACAGAGTACACCAAAACGTGAAGCAAATAATAAGCAAATAGAGTGCCTCAGAGATGTTTACACGTCCCCCCTTTTAGCACATTTCTTATTTTTTCCTTGTGGGAAGTATTCCCTGGGCTCTCTTTGGTAACGTTTGATAGTTTATTTGGTAGGTTTCCATTCTTATCTGATATATCCTTGCTAATATGTTTGCTTACATGGACTTTCTAATTTTTTTCTCAGTATTTTGATAAGGTAGCTCTGTCATAGCTACCGTATTTGCCATAACCTATGATTGTATCTAAGCTTCAATGATCCATCCTTATAGTTTAATAAAGTTGGCTTTAGATGTCTTTTCTATGATGTTAAACTCCAAGTTCTGGGCATGTTTCCATATCAGCAAATACCAACTTTCTCTGATCTAGCCTTATATACCATGCTCAAGATTCACTTCCTACTTGTCCCTCTACATTCTGAGTAGGCATCAGTCAGCTTCTACTGTTCTTCTTGTTCAACAGGCTATCTCCTCCTCTATGCCATGGGTGCTATTCTAAAATATGACCCTAGCCACTCTGGAAGAGAAAATGAGAGGAGATGGGAAAAAAATATCGAGGTAGGTGATTACTCTTGGTGATAATTATGTTAGATGTTATGTTTACATGATCTCTAGGACATGCAAGTCTACTTTTCTTTAGCAAGGAAAACGAAGCTATATTTTATAACCTGGGGAGTACATGGTAATCTAGGGACTTCATTTTCTCAGGAGCATGGCCTGGATATTTGCTTTCCAAGTCTTTGAATGCCGCTCTTTATCGAAGCCTTTACTTAACATTACAACACCTAATGGGACTAAATATTCTGTCTCCTTTGTAGTTCTTTAGAGTGGCTATATATTTAATATTGTGCCTGATTTTCATGATGGTCTGCCCTCTGGCTGCTAGAGATGAGAAAGTCACATTAACTTCCTTCTTTATTACTCTTTCTAAAGAAAGTTTTGATTTTTGAGAAAATAATCAGCCCAACCTCTGTCTTGATAATGAATCAGCCTCCTCTAGATTAGAAATACTGCCATGGAGATTTCCTGGCTTCCACATGACACCCTGAGTTGACAGTGATTAAATTAAACCTACATTTTTTTTAAATATCCCTTGAGACCTCTAGGGCATTTACCAAAATATATCCAATTCGATCACCCTTATAATTACCACTGTCCGCATAGCTTTCAAGTGCTAGAACTGTTGCATACAGTTCTATATCTGAACAGCTGTCAGATACAGCGTTCTATCTGTATCTCATTTCAATTCACCACAGGTAAGTCTTGGTAATTGGGATGCTATACCATGGCATTGGTTATCACCACCTTAAAAAGCCACAATCAGCCCCTTGTTTTTATCTGACTAGTGATCATTCCCATTCCAGAATACCATCCTGAGGCTTATTTTCTAGAACCACTTCTATCCTTCAACACAGATACTGAGAGAGTGACTTGGGAGCAGATCATTCATTTGGGAGACTATACCAGATGCACTGGCAGGGTGAATGGGGGAACAAAAAGGGAGGAATAGAAACAAAGTATGCATTTAATAATTAAGTTATCCCTGTGAGCTACTGGTCATAGCAAATATGCACTGGTCATAGCAAATACCCTCTTCCAACAACACAAGAGAAGACTCTATACATGGACATCACCAGATGGTCAACACCGAAATCAGATCGATTATATTCTTTGCAGCCAAAGATGGAGAAGCTCTATACAGTCAGCAAAAACAAGACCAGGAGCTGACTGTGGCTCAGATCATGAACTCCTTATTGCCAAATTCAGACTGAAATTGAAGAAAGTGGGAAAACCACTAGACCATTCAGGTATGACCTCAATCAAATCCCTTATGATTATACAGTGGAAGTGAGAAATAGATTTAAGGGCCTACATCTGATAGATAGAGTGCCTGATGAACTATGGAATGAGGTTCGTGACATTGTACAGGAGACAGGGATCAAGACCATCCCCAAGGAAAAGAAATGCAAAAAAGCAAAATGGCTGTCTAAGGAGGGCTTACAAATAGCTGTGAAAAGAAGAGAAGTGAAAAGCAAAGGAGAAAAGGAAAGATATAAACATCTGAATGCAGAGTTCCAAAGAATAGCAAGAAGAGATAAGAAAGCCTTCTTCAACAATAAATGCAAAGAAATAGAGGAAAACAACAGAATGGGAAAGACTAGGATCTCTTCAAGAAAATCAGAGATACCAAAGGAATATTTCATGCAAAGATGGACTCAATAAAGGACAGAAATGGTATGGACCTAACAGAAGCAGAAGATATTAAGAAGAGGTGGAAGAATACACAGAAGAACTGTACAAAAAAGAGCTTCACAACCCAGATAATCATGATGGTGTGATCACTGACCTAGAGCCAGACATCCTGGAATGTGAAGTCAAGTGGGCCTTAGAAAGCATCACTACGAACAAAGCTAGTGGAGGTGATGGAATTCCAGTGGAGCTATTCCAAATCCTGAAAGATGATGCTGTGAAAGTGCTACACTCAATATGCCAGCACATTTGGAAAACTCAGCAGTGGCCCCAATTGGAAAAGGTCAGTTTTCATCCCAATCCCAAAGAAAGGCAATGCCAAAGAATGCTCAAACTACAGCACAATTGCACTCATCTCACACGCTAGTAAAGTAATGCTAAAATTCTCCAAGCCAGGCTTCAGCAATATGTGAACCGTGAACTTCCTGATGTTCAAGCTGGTTTTAGAAAAGGCAGAGGAACCAGACAGAGATCAAATTGCCAACATCTGCTGGATCATCGAAAAAGCAAGAGAGTTCCAGAAAAACATCTATTTCTGCTTTATTGACTATGCCAAAGCCTTTGACTGTGTAGATCACAATAAACTGTGGAAATATCTGAAGGAGATGGGAATCCAGACCACCTGATCTGCCTCTTGAGAAATCTGTATGCAGGTCAGGAAGGAACAGTTAGAACTGGACATGGAACAACAGACTGGTTCCAAATAGGAAAAGGGGTGTGTCAAGGCTGTATATTGTCACCATGTTTATTTAACTTATAGAGTACATCATGAGAAATGCTGGACTGGAAGAAACACAAGTTGGAATCAAGATTGCTGGGAGAAATATCAATAACCTCAGATATGCAGATGACACCACCCTTATGGCAGAAAGTGAAGAGGGGCTAAAAAGCCTCTTGATGAGAGTGAAAGTGGAGAGTGAAAAGGTTGGCTTAAAGCTCAACATTCTGAAAACGAAGTTAGATTGGTCCCATCACTACATGGGAAATAGATGGGGAAGCGTGGAAGCTACTCTGGCTCCACATCTCTGCAGATGTGCCTGCAGCCATGAAATTAAAGGGTTGCCCTTGGGAGCATTCAGATCAGAGCAGATCATTCGTTCAGTCGTGTCCGACTCTTTGGACCCCATGAACTCCACACACCAGGCCTCCCTGTCCATCACCAGCTCTTTGGGAGCATTAACTAACTCCTGACATTTCCTGGATGCTCTGATAAGCCCTGCCTCTAAAGAAAGGCAGGGAAGAAGCAAAGAGCTGATGAAGGCACTTGAGGAAGGATGCTCTAAGCATTTCATCGTCCATGTCAATTGCAGATGAACTTAAACGGAAACAAGGAATGAGTGGGCATTTAATGGCTATCTGCAGTAAATGAGATATGCGTGTTAAATCTCATAAGAGTCTGACACATGATAAATACTATTATCACCATCATCAACATGATTTTTACTATTATCTGTGTTTTTACACTGAATCTATTCCCTTTATTTAGGCTACACAGCCTCGAGAGGAGAATTCACATTGTCTTTATCTCTGGGTCCGTGAAAATGCTTGGCCTGATTTTTGGTACAGAGCAAATGCTTAGTAAACATCATTTGAAAGTGTTTTGATGGAGACAGGAAGGAGAGAAGGGCACCTAGTTTTTAGGACAATGATAATCTTGTTGTTGAAAAGTGTGTGAAGTATGGTTAAGCAGAAAAAGTTGTGATGGTGGAGTTGAACTCCAATGTTACTTCAGGTCTTGACCATAACACCTCCTAGCCAGGTGACTGTGGGGAAGCTCCAAGCCAAAACTTCCTTATCTGCCTCAGAAGAAGCATCGTTTTCTCAGGAATTCCCTGATGGTTCAGTGGTTAGGTCTTAGCCTTCCTGTGCAGGGTATGCAGGTTTGATCCCTGGACAGGGAGCAAAGATACCACAACCCTTGTAGCCATAGAACCCGTACATGAAACAAAGTGATATTATGACAAATTCAATAAAGTTAAAAGTGGTCCATATTAAAAAAAATTTTTTTAAGCATTATGTTCTCCTCACTGGTGGGCTGTGGGGACTTTAGTAAAAGGGGGAGTGTGTACAGCAGCCTCATCTAAGCTTCTCTCCTGTTTTCTCTCTCATTTAATAAGAGTTTGACCAAAGCACTACCCACATATTGAATTATGTGCTGCCAATGAACCAGCCTTCTCAGAATCAGCCTCTTCTGAACATGGGTTTTAGAATCAGGAAAATCTTGAATTCCAATTGCAGTCCTTCCACTTATTAGCCTTGTGACTGTTTGAACCTCACTTTCCTCACCTGTAAAACAAGAGTCATGATATTATCTATCACATGAAGATCCAGTGAGATGCTGTATATCGTGTTTCTCTTAGAGCTTGGAGCATTGCCCACTCAAGAAACACTTGTTGTTTTGTGTCATTTACCTCTTGGCATGCATCACTATTCCAAGACCTTCAGCATGGACAAGTCCTCCTAGGGATTTTGTTTCTCAGTTTCCCCAGTGACTTAAGAATGTGGTCTTATCATTAGTTTCTACTCAGTTTGATTCTATTTTGGGGGAATATTTCGTGGCACTTGGCAAGAGCAACTTTGATATCCCTAATAGCTGCCAACAGGTAAAGACTGAGAGACTGGCCAGAAGGAGAGAAAACAATTAAAAATATAAAAATAAAAGAAAATTAAGGAACTTTTGTGTATAGAAAGGTTAAGTGAATAGAATTCATTTACAATTGAGTTATTATCTGTATCTCAGATTGTATTCAGTAAAGATTTAATGTTGCTTACAATAAAAGTTCCATAAAGAATTAAATTATTAAAATAGAAGTAGGAAAAAGGGTCAAAAATAAATGTGTACATAAATATACCAAAATCCTCAGTTCAGTTCAGTTGCTCAGTCGTGCCCAACTCTTTGCGACCCCATGAATCGCAACACGCAAGGCCTCCCTGTCCATTACCAACTCCCAGAGATCACTCAGACTCACGTCCATCGAGTCAGTGATGTCATCCAGCCATCTCATTCTCTGCGTCACCTTCTCCCCCTGCCCCCAATCTCTCCCAGCATCAGAGTCTTTTCCAATGAGTCAACTCTTCGCATGAGGTGGCCAAGTACTGGAGTTTCAGCTTTAGCATCATTCCTTCCAAAGAAATCCCAGGGCTGATCTCCTTCAGAATGGACTGGTTGGATCTCCTTGCAGTCCAAGGGACTCTCAAGAGTCTTCTCCAACACCACAGTTCAAAAGCATCAATTCTTTAGCACTCAGCCTTCTTCACAGTCCAACTCTCACATCCATACATGACCACAGGAAAGACCATAGCCTGATAGATGGGTGTGAGGTGGTTGTTTTTTGTTGGGGGGGGGGTGACTAGATGGACCTTTGTTGGCAAAGTAATGTCTCTGCTTTTCAATATGCTATCTAGGTTGGTCATAACTTTCCTTCCAAGGAGTAAGTGTCTTTTAATTTCACGGCTGCAATCACCATCTGCAGTGATTTTGGAGCCCCCCAAAATAAAGTCTGACGCTGTTTCCACTGTATCCCCATCTATTTCCCATGAAGTGATGGGACCGAATGCCATGATCTTCATTTTCTGAATGTTGAACTTTAAGCCAACTTTTTCACTCTCTACTTTCACTTTTATCAAGAGGGTTTTTAGTTCCTCTTCACTTTCTGCTATGATAGTGGTGTCATTTGCATATCTGAGGTTATTGATATTTCTCCTAGCAATCTTGATTCCACCTTGTGTTTCTTCCAGTCCAGCGTTCCTCATGATGTACTCTGCATATAAGTTAAATAAGCAGGCTGACAATATACAGCCTTGACGTATTACTTTTCCTATTTGGAACCAGTCTGTTGTTCCATGTCCAGCTCTAACTGTTGCTTCCTGACTGGCATACAGATTTCTCAAGAGGCAGGTCAGGTGGTCTGGTATTCCCATCTCTTTCAAAAGTTTCCACAGTTTATTGTGATCCACACAGTCAAAGGCTTTGGCATAGTCAATAAAGCAGAAATAGATGTTTATCTGGAACTCTCTTGCTTTTTCGATGATCCAGCAGATGTTGGCAATTTGATCTCTGGTTCCTCTGCCTTTTCTAAAACCAGCTTGAACATCAGGAAGTTCACGGTTCACGTATTGCTGAAGCCTGGGTTGGAGAATTTTGAGCATTTCTTTACTAGCGTGTGAGATAAGTGCAATTGTATGGTAGTTTGAGCATTCTTTGGCACTGCCTTTCTTTGGGATTGGAATGAAAATGGACCTTTTCCAGTCCTGTGGCCACTGCTGAGTTTTCCAAGTTTGCTGGCATATTGAGTGCAGCACTTTCACAGCATCATCTTTCAGGATTTGGAATAGCTCCACTGGAATTCCATCACCTCCACTAGCTTTGTTCATAGTGATGCTTTCTAAGGCCCACTTGACTTCACATTCCAGATGTCTGGCTCTAGGTGAGTGATCACACCCATCGTGATTATCTGGGTCATGAAGATCTTTTTTGTACAGTTCTTCTGTGTATTCTTGCCACCTCTTCTTAACATCTTCTGCTTCTGTTAGGACCATACCATTTCTGTCCTTTATTGAGCCCACCTTTGCATGAAATGTTCCCTTGGTATCTCTGATTTTCTTGAAGAGATCTCTAGTCTTTCCCATTCTGTTGTTTTCCTTTATTTCTTTGCATTGATGGCTGAGGAAGTCTTTTTTATCTTTTCTTGCTATTCTTTGGAACTCTGCATTCAGATGCTTATATCTTTCCTTTTCTCCTTTGTTTTTCACTTCTCTTCTTTTCGCAGCTATTTGTAAGGCCTCCCCAGACAGCCATTTTGCTTTTTTGCATTTCTTTTCCATGGAGATGGTCTTGATCCCTGTCTCCTGTACAATGTCACGAACCTCCATCCATAGTTCATCAGGCCCTCTGTCTATCAGATCTAGGCCCTTAAATCTATTTCTCACTTCCAGTGTATAATCATAAGGGATTTGATTTAGGTCCTACCTGAATGGTCTAGTGGTTTTCCCTACTTTCTTCAATTTCAGTCTGAATTTGGCAATAAGGAGTTCATGGTCTGAGCCACAGTCTTCTCCTGGTCTTGTTTTTGTTGACTGTATGGAGCTTCTCCATCTTTGGCTGCAAAGAATATAATCAATCTGATTTCGATGTTGACGATCTGGTGATGTCCACATCCAAAAATCCTAGACTAATACGATTAATATAGTAGAATTTTTGCATTAGTTGTTTGGTGATCAAGAAAACTTGCTAGAAGGAACAGCAAGTTATTATCTAAAGCCCCCAAAAGCAGAGGACCTTGGTTTGAGACCTAGCTTTCCACCACTGAGCAGTGAGTTCTTGGGCAAGTTACTGTGCCAATCCCGCTCGGTTTTCCATGTGTAACAAGGTTGTTGGAACTATTCTTTTTCAACATTTTCTTGGTAACTTATTACTTTTATTTCTTCAATAAATATTACCCAAGCCCCTGTTTATCCGTAGATAAAAATGAAGCTGGCAGTTTGAAGATGACGTAAGGTTCCTCTCTCTCTTTTACAGATGGTGGTAACCGCAAAGTCATATTCAGAGACCCTCAGTTAGAAAAGCACTGGTCAATACCATACATCATTCCTTCATCGTTTGTGATAAACAGTATATATTTACATACCCTTGAGAAATAGACTCACAATAGATAATACATGCACTCATTTCATCAGGAAATCAATTGAACAGACTCAAAGAGCCCTAAACAAACATCTTAGGTCTCCTGCCAACTAGTAATGGAGCTCAGTCACTACAGTTGTGTCTGACTCTTTGTGACTCAGTGGACCATAGACCTCCAGGCTCCTCTGTCCATGGGATTTTCCAGGCAAGAATACTGGAGTGGGTTGCCACGCCCTCCTCCAGGGATTCTTCCACATCCAGGAATCAATCCCGTGCCTCCTGCACTGCAGGCAGATTCTTCACTGCTGAGCCACTGAGGAAGCCCCCTTATTTTTGTAACTCACAGTAAAGATAAAACATTGGTTAGGTAAAATAAAAGGTGGTAGGAGTTATATAAAAAGATCATGGATGCTGTGTGCCAGGCATCGTATATATAATGAAAGAAAGTGTGAAAGTGAAAATCTCTCAGTCACGTCCAATTCTTTGTGACCCCATGAACTGTAGCCTGCCAGGCTCATCTGTCCATGAAATTCTCCAGGCAAGAATACTGGAGTGGGTAGTCATTCTCTTCTCCAGGGGATCGTCCCTGCCTAGGGGTAGAAACCAGGTCTCCTGTATTGCAGGCTGATTCTTTGCTGTCTGAGTCACCAGAGAAGCCTACCATATGTAATACGGGATACCAAAGAAGGAAGATCCATGGACTTTTAAGAACAAGAACTTTAAATTCAATGCCAGTTTTTTTTTTTTTTTTTTTTTCCCGGAGACAAAGCATAGCACTTTGTCACTAAGAAACACTTGACCAGCATTATTTCTGGAAGCACTCAGGATGAACATCAATCCAGGGTAATGCCTGCCCTAATAAGTCAAGATGTTCACTCCTCAGAAACGGGACAAGTATGAAGACACATTTCTGCTGCAACACTGTGATCTTTCCAAACCCGGGCAGCCCACTCTTCATCGGCTTAGCGCTAACAAACACTGCCAGGCCTGGCAGGCGGGACTTAGCAGGTCGCTTCTGTTTGTTTGTTTCTATGTTTGCTTCTCTCCAAATAAAACAATTTAAAAAAAAAAAAAAAAAACTTTTTCAGAATTTGCAACTTCTGAAGAGCAGCACTGTTATAATCAAAAATACCTGAGACTAGAAAAGGAGATAAGCATCTTTACACAAATGAGCGTGAGGAGAACTCCAAATCCTCTGTAAAAAAAAGATAGGGCATTGACAATGTGTGGAGATAAGCTTTTGAGTAACCAGGTTGTCAAAGATTTGAATAACCAGAAACTGAAGTATATACAGGAACTCAAGGAGGACTTCCCCAATGGCTCAGCAAATAAAGAACCCTTGTGCAATACAGGAGAAGCAGGGGGACGTGGGTCAGGAAGATTCCCTGGAGGAGGAAGTGGAAACCCACTCCAGTATTCTTGCCTGGAAAATCCCATGGACAGAGGAGCCTGGTGGGCTATGGTCGTTGGGGCTGCAAAGAGTCAGACATGACTGAGGGCAGACAAGGATGGCCACACACAGTATGACATGAACCCCTGAGACTGCATCTTTTTTTAGTAGCACAGACACAAAACGATGTAAAAAGAAGGGAAACAGATGTTCACTCATAGTTAGCTAGACAACCAAACTCAATGCACACAGCAATGCTAGGTGTGTGTGTACGTTGATGATGGAAATGCTTAAGGAGTTGACCTCACTAATTTGGTCATTACTCCACAAAAGTTCATTTAGCACAAACTCTGTGCCGCATGCTGGAGAGCAGCGGGGGTTAAACCCGCGGGCGGCACCATCACCCTGTCCTGGCTGCCGCTGTGCTGCTGGGTGGAACCTTTATCAAGTGTCAGCAAGGGAACCTGGCATTTATCAGGGTGGATACTGCGCTCTGCTCGCTCTGCTGACAGGGTAGATTCAATACATGTCATTCCCACTGTGCTTAGATGTTTTAATGGCTTGCTCTTTCTTCTCTCTCATCACCCTGGAGACTTTGTCTTTCTTTCCTCTTTCCTCTTCCCTTCTTCCCATCCCCCATGGTTCTCTTTTCAGATTCTGATTTCTCATTTGCACCAACCTGCCTAGGTATGTGACTTTGAAGACATTACTGACTCAGTTTCTGCACAGACATCAATAAAATGCTGGAATCCACTAGATTATCCCTGAAGTCTCACTCAGCTCTCTTGTGCCAAAATTGTGAAATTCTTTTGTTTTTAGATTCTGGTTATTTTCTTTATTATTATTTTTTTATTGGAGTATAGTTGTGTTACTTTCTGCTGTAAAGCAAAGTGAATCAATTATATGTTTACATATAGCCCCCCTTTCTTGAGCCTCCCTCCCACCCCACTCCTCTCCCACCCTTTTGGGTCATCACAGAGCCCCCAGCTGAGCTCCTGCTAGGGTTGGACAATTTGAGAAAGTAGCATGGGAGTATATACACTCCCATGTGTAAAATAGATAACTACTGGGAGGCCAAAAACGTGAAATTCTTGCTTCTTGGTCTGATATAGCTTGCTGCTGCTGCTGCTGCTAAGTCGCTTCAGTCGTGTCCGACTCTGTGTGACCCCATAGACGGCAGCCCACCAGGCTCCCCCGTCCCTGGGATCTCCAGGCAAGAACACTGGAGTGGGTGCCATTTCCCCCAATGCAGGAAAGTGAAAAGGAAAGTGAAGCGCCAGTCGTGTCCGACTCAGCGACCCCATGGACTGCAGCCTACCAGGCCCCTGGCCATGGGATCAGGCAAGAGTACTGGAGTGGGGTGCTTACTCCCAAAGAGTAGAACCTAAGACAAGAGCTTTTGTGGATGTAATTTATTTCGGATCATTTGATACTACGGAAATGAGTTTAGGGCCTGGAAAATTTACACAGAGGAAAGGAAGGGGAAGGGTGTGGACCACAGGATTTGAGAGTTAGGGAACTGAGAAATGGAGAAAGAGGGAAAGCAGCCAATCCAAAGCTGGCTTGGACTAGTTTATATTGAGCAGGTAGGTTACTGTCAGGGGAAACTGGAGTTCAACCCCTTCTGGTGATGTTCTGAGGCGGTGTCTGGAATATGCCTCTGAAATATCTTGAGGCTTGACAAAGGGAGTGTGTATCCACAAGCTCCTGCCTCATCGGTCTAGGTTTACCCCAGGAAGTGTTAACATTGCCAGTTTGTACAGACACACCAGAGTGGCTGATCAGGCTTCTTCATGAGATTCTTGTAACTGAGGTAGAAAAGCCTTGGGAGAAAAAATAGTAGCCACACAGTATAGCTGAGATCAAGTACTGTTAGCCTACACCTGAGTACAGCTGGTTGCTATAGCAAAGGCCAGAGAAAAATGATGGAGTAAGAGAATATGAGAAAGAAAACTGCATATGTGTCTGGCACATGAGCCAGTACCTCCTCAATATCGCCCAGGTGTCAGCATCAAGACAGTTTAATTTGTCAAATCAGTTTTACCAGGTAAGTCCCAAATGTAGACATCCAACGTTTCCACAAGTGCACAAGCTTGTTATTGAAGAGAGTTCCATTGACCATTCCCTCCCCAATTCTCACTGAAATTGATGGTTATTATCAAAGAATGTCTGCCATGTGCCAGACAGTATGCGAGGTACTCTACATCTACTACCTCTTTTAATCCTCACATCAGTCTGGTCCTAACAGGTTGAAACAGATAGCCCCACCTTTGACAAATGAGAAAACTGGAGCTCATGAGAGGAAAATGGTTTGCCTCAATTTGTATAACTGATCAGTGATTCAACTGGGACTTTATTCCAACTATATCTCTAAAGCACATCTCCATATCTCTGCATTTCTGACACTACAAAGCTGTTCCCAGGAGTTGGAACTCTGTGGTCACTCAGGTTTAGGATTGGGTGTGTGTCTCAGTTGTAGGTTTGCATTCCTGCTTGGTCTTGAGTGTCAGTTTTCCTGGCTTGAGCCTCGACACCCTGCTGGTAGGGGAAGCACGCTGACTGAAACCGCCCACCCTGGCCAGGCACCATAGTAACTATTGGCATGAGTTGTTTTACGACAGGAGGTCCTGGTAAGGAACACAGAAATAACAAGCCACCATCAAGCAGAAGAGTTCAGGAAAGGTCAAAAGGTGACCCCGCATGTCCAACCACCTCCCAGAATCCTTTTCGCTGGCTTCCATCTTGGCTGAACAAGGCATGCACCACCAGGAAGGACTCTGAGTCAGAACGATTGGCCAAAGACAACCCAGAGACTAATCCCATCACCATAAAACCTGAGACTGTGAGCCCCTTGGACAGCAGCTCTCCTGGGTTCCCTTACCCTCCTGCTCTCCACCCGGGTTTTCCTTCCCAATAAGCCCTCTTGTCAGCACATGTGTGTCCTCAGACAATTCATTTCCAAGTGTTAGAACAGAGCCCGCTTTCGGGCCCTGGGAGTGGTCCCCCTTCCTGCAACACTGCCTAGTTATTTGCCGAGAATCTAGCTGCTTGACCTCATCTACCAGTTAGGACAGAGTTGATGGCAATACCAGCTTGGCTCAAGCCTCCCCAGTTTTGATTTCTACTTTGTTTCATTGGAGGGCAACCAACAATGGAATCAGAAACCCAGACTAACCCTTCTATATTCCCTGGTCTTTTGTTGTCTTTTTTCTTCTTTCATGTCATTTTTCTCTTTACACTTTGTCTTTCCATCATCTTGCATCCACTGGCAGAATAAGATAAGGCACCCCAGAGAACAACAACAGTTAAACTGAGAAATATGGTCAACATGATTTAAAATTCATCAGAGAATCAGCAAATCTGATATTTGAAGGGAAAATAGAAGTCTCATGGTCTTTCTCTGTACCCATTCCCTCTGTCAGTGTATATCTCCCTTCTAAAATTTCTTGACGGTGGATCTCCAGGTGCCCTGGAAAATTATAGTTTACCTGCCTGAGTTACTCCCCAAAAGGGTTGCTTTGTGCAACACAATTCTCTGCTCCCTGCACCAAGAGTCTGAGTTGGATCCTAGCTGGCCTCCCTTGAGAAAGAGACAGTGAGGGAAAGGAAAATATTGTGGGGATGGGGGATCTTTCCCAATGTGGCAATATGAGAACCTAGACAGGAAGAGCAAGCATCTTCGACCCACCTTATAGCATGAGAAGCAAAACAAAAACAAAAAAAGGCGGATCTGATGAGAGGGAGGAAGGAAACACTTTAATTAGGAACAATAGTTACAGTCAGAGAAAAATTTCAATCAACCCTGCATCTCAATCCCAATTATATCTCTGCCTACATCCCCACATCATGACCACCTACATCCCTGCCCTTTTACTTATTAAAGCGCTGCTCAAGTCATTTTCTGTATTCATTCCCCCCTTGATGGTGTCTTTTCAACTAGAATTATCCTAACAGCTATATCTGGGCTGTGTTTTTGGTGACATGATATTCTTTGCCTCCCGAAATTCTCTCATTTCCCTGTAGATCTAAATGTTGTAAAGTGTTTCCTTCTGTTGAGCTAAAAGCAGTTTTCCCCAAACTTCTACTCATTGGTGCTATTTCTACCCTTTGGGACCAAATAAAGCCAGTAAAATATCTCTTTTTAATACTCATTGCTCAGAAGGGAAGGACGCCATCTCTGGTCTTCCCTCCAGTCCATGCAGCTTTTATTTCCTGAACTAACTGTCCCCAGTTGCGTTTCGAATTCATATGCCACAGTTTGGAATGCCAGGGCTATTCTGGTCACCTCCTACTGGTTACACCCCAAATTGTTCATCTCTCTCTCTCTTCTCCAGATTCATATGGCTCAATATAGAATGATATGGATATGTTACCTCTTGTCTCTGGGTTCTTCCTTCCATTGTTAAAGTTTCCATGAGCCCAGACACGTGTGTGTGTGTGTGTGTTTGTGCATGAGTGTGTGTATGTAGGTGTGTGTGCTTCAAAATGACAGAAAACAAGGGCCCTTTGAATTTGGACAAAGATGTAAATGAAAGACTCTCTTCCATGTGACTCCAAAGTCAAGCTGATACTGTGCTGCACACTGCTATTATGTTTGACATCAGACATAGCCCAGCAGGGGAGAGAAATATGCTTCAACAGTTAGATGATTATGTTAATGCAAACTGGGATTTATTATTATGTTTGTCTTACTCGGGAGTGAATCTGATGTGATTGCTGTTGCTGCTTCCTTGTTAGGTAAGGAAGGCTGAAATGCATTCTCTCCAAGATCCTCCGGGAACAGGCAGCTGGGATTGACAGAGAGAGTCACTGGGTGTCACTGTTGAGTCATCCGAATGCAGCTATCTGCCAGTATGTAGAAGTCTGACTCCTTAAAGATGCTGGGAGCTGGGGGTTTGGGGAGGCGGCCTGTCCCCTTCTATTCAGCACCTCTTCATTAGGATCAAGATAGATCTCCCCTTTTTCTGCTCCCCCCTGAGAAGTATCAGGTCAGATGAGCCCATGTCACCGTGGGCCTTAGCTGCCTCAGCTACTGCTTAATGAGCTGCTCTGGCCTTGATCTGCCTGGTGATGCTGCAATAGGGGTCTGCTTTTATGCATCAGTGCAGTCCGTAATCACCCCCACCAGCAGCCAGCGGAGGTCTTCCCCTCACGTTTGGAACTTGCAGAGTCTTATATCTCTCGTCACAGCAGACAAACCCTTCCATTGCACAATTAGAGTTTGTTCCAGACTCAGAGACAGTGATTCCCATCTCAGCAAAGAGTCAGGGGCACATTTCAGTTTTTTATGGGGATGCTGCTTCTAACAGAAATAAAGACAGGTGGAGTTGTAGTCTCTGTATGCTGAAGGGTGAGAGGAAAAATTGACCAAAAGAGAGAAAAGTCCTGAATGAGGAGGCTCAGAAACCCAGCAGCCTTCTTCCCAAGAACTGAGCCTGTTCTTGCCCTGCCCGATCCACGCACAGGGCGTGAATGTGTATTGCCTCAGTGACTGATTGTCCTCAGGAAGATGGTTACTCAAGGCCTTTGGCAGGTGCCCCCAATCTTTTAGGAGTATTTTTAAGTGCCGATGCCAACGTCCCATATCCCTAAAACTTTTTCTGGGTGTCTGAGGACAGCCCTTGGCATCTGTATAATTTCCATATGTTATTAAAGCATATCCAGAAAACACTCTTCCAGGATTAATCTATGCATTTTTAAGATTGTGCAAAATTAAAAATAAAAATGTTTGCTTACCCTGGAATTAAATCCTGAGCTATGTTTGAAGAGATCCCTCCAAAATGCATGTATGGCCATTCTGTTCTCCCTGCTTAAGTTCTGCAGTGGCTGCTCAACATGTTTAAGTTGAGACCAGACTCATCGTCCTATTATTTAGGTCCACACTCACTGGCACCTGCTTTTTCCAGATCAGCCTGTTTTCCATCCAGGCACTAATTGTGCTGCCATCCTTTATGGCGGTGGTTACCCAACTTGGCTGCACAATGAGATCACCTTGGGAATTTAGAAAAACTGATCTCTGCATCCTACCCCTAGGAATTCTGTTTTAATTGGTGCAGGAAGGAACCCAGGCATCGGTGGTTCTCAAAGTTCCCCATGTGATTCTAAAGGGACATAAAATTTGAGAATCACTGTCAAGTGATATTCATCTTCCTAGAACATGCATCTTTTCTTAGCTTCCCCTGACCTATAACCCCATAGCTGTTAATCCTTCTTGACTCAACCAATGCATCCTCCCCATGATGAAGTCATCTCTGAACATTCTCCCTGGCCAAATTAAAGATTTTTCTCTGACATTCCATAGCAACTTATGCATACTATGGGACACTGTGTTGGAAATATCTATATGGGTTTTTTGTCTATTTGTTTGTTTGTCTCTAGACTATAGGCTCACCTGGGGAAGCAATTGAAACATGTTTGTCATTATGTGTCCAGCTCACAGCACAGAGCCTCGCACTTCACTGGTGCTCAGGAAGTATTTGTAGGACAGAACTGTTGATGATGGAGAGTGTTGTTTCATGAATGAATAATCAAGGATAATGGTAACGTCCAACATGGATCAAGAATTTATTATGAGTATGGCTGTATGCAAAGTGTTTGTATAGGCGTTACCTCATTTGACACTCCCAACAGCCCCACTGGGAAGAGTGATCTACATTTTACAGATGAAAGTACTCAGGTGTAGAGGTGTTAAGTAGATACCACAGCAACGATTTGAAGCCTGCTCTGTCTGGCTCCACTTTTAGTTACATTCCTGATTGCCTCCAAAAATAGAATGGGAAGCTGTTTAACCAGATTTTCTCCTGGTAGCTTTTATCGGACTCTTTTTGCCAAGTATATTAGCTCTTTAAATGCTTCATCCTATTTAACCTACGCAACAATTATATAAGTAAGTATTATCATGTTTGTGCTAAGTCACTTCAGTTGTGACCAGCTCTTTGCAACCCAATGGATTGTAGCCCTTCACGCTGCCCTGTCTGTGGGATTCTCTAACCATGAATCTGGAGTGGGTGGCCATGCTCATTAGTACCATTTAATTGATAAGTAATCAAATCTAAGAGAGAGGCAAAGTGCAAGCAAAGCCTGATGGAATTGTGGCAAGTGCTGGGTGAATAATTCAGCACCCAGAAATATTGCTCATTCTGTTACAGTAGCCTCATAATTAATGAGGAAGGAAGGAGAAGGGGGAGAGAGAATAAATGAATGAATTTGGGGACACGACTTTGATGAGAACAAAGTCCCTCAAACACAGCTTTCTTTATCTCTGTTCCCCAAACCCTGACCATTTTTCCTCAGAGGGTCATTAGGACAAAAACATAAAATGACTTTTCTTTCGAAAAGAATGATCAGTTGTTCTGAGCCTACCAAGGATATCTGAAGTAGAACCAAATTTTTGTACTCAGGCCCTTGTAATTCCTTCCTCTAGAAAATTAACCCGAATGTAAAAGCCCAGGGGTTTTGCTTCATCTTTTTTTCTTTTTCTCCCCTTTTTTAAAAGACAGACACGGTAGGCCAGCAGAAGTGTTTGAGGAAGGTGACATCACACGGCTGTGGCCAGAACCCGTCTTCTTACTTCCAGTCCGGTGTTTTCACCCACTGGCCGACTCAGGGATGAAAGGCAGCATTGTTAAACATGATGAATATTTTAACAATTACTTGGAGTTTTTTTTAGTTGTAAGGTACTCTAAGTGCCAAACACAAGGTATTTTTATTGCCTCTTGCTACCAGGTAACAAGGCCATTTGCTCTGTGGGATCCTGGCAATAGGGATAAGCAGGAGCAAACAGAGGTAGGTGCAGATTCCTTTCCCTCCCTAATGTGAACAGATGGGACATGGATACTGACTGCAAAGAAATGTGAGCTGCTGTCTCCCTGCTGAGGGAAGACAGGCTCCTTTGAGAAGGAGTGGAGGAGACATCCGGAAATTCCGTAGATGAGCCCTGAATGAGGACAGGTCAGGCTTTTTAGGACCTAATCAAACTTGTGAGAAGAATATCAGGTTGAGAAACAAATTACTTCTCGTGTTTCCAAGGGCTACAACTTTAGGAAAGCTGATCAAACTCTTCTGTGCCTAGGTGGTCCCACGTGCGAAATGGGAGTTCCATGTGCTAATCTGCAAACATATTAGGCAATTGCATGCATTTGCTTATTCTTTCAGTCTATTCCCTTTCTTTGACCACCAACAATTTTCTTATCCTGGAGCCAGAACAGCATCGCTGCTTTATAAATCTTTCACCGATTTCCCAGTAGGAGGTCATTTTTCTTCCTCTCTTCACTGCAGTGTTTTCTGTATGCATTTGTTAGAGCTCTTATTTGCGTATGCTTTCACTTTTGATGAGCTGGCAGTAATCTCTCTCCTCCACTAGATTGTCTAGTCTTCCCGGGTAAGATCTTGGTCTTGACCACCCCTTTTTTTTTTTTTTTTTTTTCACAGCGGAATCTCACAATTTATCCTGCATAGAGAAAGTGCCTATTCAACATTGATTGAATTAGTTGTGAGTGTAGATGCATAGATCATGGCCCACCTGTGTTCTACCAGATGTCAAATTTTATAATTTGAGCATTTTAAATGTGGGCATCTGTTTGTGGGTTATTTGAGGGAATGGCTGGAGAATTGTTTGGAAATGAACCATACTATTATAGAGTACGTAGAACCAGAAGTCCTAGACATAAGCCTCAGCACAGGGTTTTATAACCTTATGCAATCAATTCACTTTTCTGTGTCTCAACTTTCTCATCTGTAAGCTGGGGATTGTAGGACTTCTCCTGCCTATTTTATAATATTATTGCGAAGATTGGATGAGGATACATTTAAACACATTTTATAAATGGCATAGTACTATAGATGGATCAAGATTGAGTATTATTTTTATTAATATTGTAATTATTGATAACATATCATAACTATCTAAATTTTCCTGAGCTCTAAATAACCATAATTCTGAACTCCATGGATTTGTTTTAGAAACAATGGTAAATGAGAGATAATTAGATTAAAATAAAATGATCATTCTTGCTTATAGGTGAAATTTAACAGATAAAACAAATTAGTGAATATAACAAAAAAGAAGCAGACTCACAGATATAGAGAGCAGACTAGTGGTTACCAGTGGGGAGAGAAATAGGGGAGGAGCAATACAGGGTTAGAGATTCAGGAGGTATAAACTACTAGGTATAAAGTAAGCTGTGTTAATCCTAAGCTCCCAATGTCCATTCTCTTCACCTGAACCGCTGTTCTTGCCTTGAAAATAGGTTCACCTGTGCCCTTTTTCTGCTGCTGCTGCTGCTGCTAAGACACTTCAGTCGTGTCCGACTCTGTGTGACCCCATAGACGACGGCCCACCAGGCTCCCCCGTCTCTGGGATTCTCCAGGCAAGAACACTGGAGTGGGTTGCCATTTCCTTTTCCAATGCATGAAAGTGAAAAGTGAAAAGTGAAAGTGAAGTTGCTTAGTTGTGTCTGACTGTCAGTGACCCCATGGACTGCAGGCTAGCAGGCTCCTCCGTCCATGGGATTTTCCAGGCAGGAGTACTGGAGTGGGGTGCCATTTTTCTAGATTCCTCATAAATGCATTCATATGCAATATTTGTTTTTCTCTTTCTGACTTACTTCACTCTGTATGACAGGCCCTAGGTCCATTCACATCTCTACAAATGACCCTATTTCATTCCTTTCAGTGGCTGAGTAATGTTCCACTGTACGTATGCACCATGTCTTCATCCATTTGGCTGTCATCTGACATTTAGGATTGACGTACATAAACTGCCATGTGTAAAATCAGTAGCTAGTGGGAACCTGCTACAAAGCACAGGAAGCTTAGCTCAGTGCTCTGTGACTCGATGGGTGGGATGGAGAAGGGAGTGGAGAGAGGGGAGGGAGGTCCAAGAGGGAGAGCGTCTTGGACACAGAGCTGATTCACTTCTCTGTACAGCAGAAACTAAGGCGATGTTGTAAAGCAATTATATTCCAATTTAAAAAAAATCACCAAAAAGGAAAGAAAATAACATAAAATAAGTCATAAGGATATATCATACAACACAGGAATATAGCTAGTATTCATAATAACTATAAATGCAGTATAACCTTTAAAATTTGTGAATCATCATATTGTTCACCTGTAACTTATATTATATATCAACTATACTTCAATTTCTAAGAAAAGAGAATAAAAAAAAAAAGAAAGAAAGAAAGAAAAGGAAAAGGCAATAATGATGGTCTCCTGGGAAATCCCAGTGGAACAAAGTCTCAAGTCTGAAATCCCTAGGATATTACCAGAGACAGAAACAACATACATTGGCAATTTCAGGTGACCTGTTGACTGCTGAGGAATAATGGCAGGGGAGATAAGAAGGGAACTGGAGGTGGCAGAACATTTCTCTTAAGCTTCTATCAACCCTTGCCTCCTCACAGTGATCTGGAGTCCTTTGATGTCCCTCCGATGGCCCTGTCTTCAAAGAAGCCTTTGTCATTTCAGTTACTCTCAATCACTCTCTGAGAACTTGGGCTTGGTTACAAAGAAAAACCAGAGAATTGGCTGTGTAATGAAGTTTAAACCCTGCTTCTCTTTGAATATGACCTTGAAGAATTTATTTCTGCTCTGTGAACCTGTTTTCTCATCTGGAATCTGCAGGTACAAATAAAAACATTAACTGCCAGAATAACCGTTGATGTATTCTAGCTCTGTGTCTTGTTCATAGCAGAGGACACTAAGGCCTAGGGAGCTTACGCACCTTCTTTTGCCTTTTTGGGCCTTTTCTTCAGTGGCTCAAATGGTAAAGAATCTGCCTGCAATGAGGAGGCCTGAGTCCAATCCCTGGGTTGGGAAGATATCCTGGAGAAGGAAATGGCAACCCACTCTAGTATTCTTGCCTGGAGAATCCCATGGACAGAGGAGCCTGGCCGGCTACAGTCCTTGGGGTTTCAAAGAGCTGGACATGATTGAAGGACTAAGCACACATTCCTTATAAAATATTTAAAGTATATTTCAAGTGCACTGAAATAAAGATATAGTTGAGGCCATGAATCATCTGGAAGAGGTGGACATCTGGACCTTGCGCCATACGAGGCAGAAAAGAATAAGATGTCCGTTGCGTGCGGGTGGGCATCAGAGACAAAGACTGGAGTAGTGAGAAATATATTGGGATAAGTTAACGAAGAATGAAAATGGTCTTGTGTAGAGCAGAGGATACTGCTGTGGCTAATTCACGCTCTGTGTTTGCTAAAACTTTCCTTGTCTCCATGTCTGGACCAGAGACAATCATCTCTGAATCATCTGGACCAGGATTTGGACAAAGGTTTATTGGAATCCAAAGCCTGTAATTTTCAACTACAAAGTATTACAAAATATCAGTTGTCATTGCTATATATTTAGAGCTCCTGGGGTTTGAAGAGAGAAAAGTTCATTGGCCTGTGGCTCCAGAAGCCTCATAAGAAATGAGACATTACTGATCATTTTTGATGCCCCAAGTGAATCAAGGAATAGATATCCTTCCCTTGAATTCATGAGGACACGGAGATAAGGAAGTTTCAGCAAACACAGAGCGTAAATTAGCCACAGTAGTATCCTCTGCTCTACACAAGACTGTTTTCATTCTTTGTTAACTTATCCCAATATATTTCTCACTGCTTCAGTCTTTGTCTCTGATATCCAACCAAACCCAACAGACATCTACTTGTTTTCTGCCTCACCTGGTACAAGGCAAGCAGACAAAATAGAACTGGCATGGAGACAGGACTGTGGTATTTGTTGCGTGGGGCCTAGACACTTTGACCATTGTGTGAAAAATGCTCCATAAAAAAATATTTTTTAGTGTATTTTATGATTACATTGATATAACTGCTGCTACTGCTACTGCTAAGTCGCTTCAGTCGTGTCCGACTCTGTGCGACCCCATAGACGGAAGCTCACCAGGCTCCCCTGTCCCTGGGATTCTCCAGGCAAGAACACTGGAGTGGGTTGCCATTTCCTTCTCCAATGCATGAAAGTGAAAAGAGAAAGTGAAGTCGCTCAGTCATGTCCGACTCCCAGCGACCCCACGGACTGGAGCCCACCAGGCTCCTCTGTCCATGGGATTTTCCAGGCAAGAGTACTGGGGTGGGGTGCCATTGCCTTCCCCCACATTGATATAAAGGTGGATAAAATTCAGGCTAAATTCATCATTATAAATTCATTATTATTTTTTTCTGATTTTAAAATAAACCAAAATTAAAACATTTTTACAGTTCCCTAGATGGGTCTTGAGCTTCCCTGGTGGCTCAGACAGTAAAACAGTCTGCCTACAATGCAGGAGACCCGGATTCAGTCCCTGGGTTGGGAAGATCTCCTGGAGAAGGAAATGGCAACCCACTCCAGTACTCTTGCCTAGAAAATCCCATGGATGGAGGAACCTGGTAGGCTACAGTCCATGGTAGCAAAGAATTGGACACGACTGAGCGACTTCACTTCACTTCACTTCACTTTAGAAGGGTCTTAGGCTATAGACACTGCACCTACTGTAACTAATGGAAACTTGACCATGAGTGAAGAGTTTGGAAAACAAAATATCAAGGAATATGAGTCCATTTCCAGACACTTTAAATGTTTTGACCTTGAATACATGTCAAGAACTCTCTGTTTCCCAATTTCTATCTCTAAACAAGAGGAGAATATCTCTTGACTTTGCTGGATCAAGAACTAGCAAGTAATATATATCAGACTTTAGAACAGTCTACTACTACTACTAAGTCGCTTCAGTCGTGTCTGACTCTGTGCAACCCCATAGACGGCAGCCCACCAGGTTCTGTCGTCCCTGGGAGTCTCCAGGCAAGAACACTGCAGTGGGTTGCCATTTCTTTCTCCAATGCATGAAAGTGAAAAGTGAAAGTGAAGTCGCTCAGTCGTGTCCGACTCTAGCGACCCCATGGACTGCAGCCTACCAGGCTCCTCTGTCCATGGGATTTTCCAGGCAAGAGTACTGGAGTGGGGTGCCATTGCCTTCTCTAGGTTCTCATTACTTTCAGGGTCCTGAGGGTCCAGGTTCTTCTAACGGTCCAGCCTAGACTGTATAAAGAAAATATGTCTTTTGGGGTAAGACTAAAACAAACAAACAAGAATCAAAATTTATGTTTTAAAATCATTATCACCATTTTGCGGTTGAAATTGAAAAGAGGGAGATGAATTAATTCCTGCTTCCCTGCTAAGGCACACAACTAGGAACTTTACTCTTTAGTCATACGAATTCATTTGGGTAAAATCATTCAACCAGTCACTAGTTCCTCTAATTATACTAGACTTTTCCACATGGATATAGGGAGAGACATTTGACAAATGTGTCTTGCTCGAGTCCAGACACATCTTATCTACTTTCTCTGGTCTAGTAAACTTAATATAGGAGAAAATGAGGTTAGTTTAGCACATTAGCAGCTCCAAAATTTCTGTATGGAAAGTAGCAATCAATTTGGAGGGACCATGTGATAGAGACTCCTTCTAAAGCTGTTTACAGAACATGTATATTTTATTTCTTCATGGAAATAATTACTAGAGGAAATTAATGAAGATTCTGAGAAAGCAAAGAGACTAAGACCCTTTTAGGACACCTCCAAGACACTGCCTATCCCCAGTGAAATTATACTCAACTCTAGGGACCATTGCTTTTCCTTGAGTCATCTCCAAGCCCAGCCCCAGATAACTAAAGATAACAAGATAGACAAGATATGCCAGCTCTCTCAGGAACCTCTCAACCTTTCCATTAGCTTATTGTTCTAGAATTGTGCTTTGGGTGGGTTCCCAATCAGTCTATATTTAGCCAAAGGCATTTAATTTATGTGTTTTGAAAATAAGGACATATGTTCACACTGATCCTCCATCTCCTCTTTGTATCTTCTAGTTCATTTTCCTTGATTCAGAAAAGAATATGGTGACTAGACAGTTCATGGTTGATAGAGGTTTACATATATATAGTATCCTCATTGGAAAAAAAAAAAATTGATAGTGCTATGGGCTAAAGATAGTGCTTTTGAACTGTGGTGTTGGAGAAGACTCTTGAGAGTCCCTTGGACTGCAAGGAGATCCAACTGGTCCATTCTGAAGGAGATCAGCCCTGGGATTTCTTTGAAAGGAATGATGCTAAAGCTGAAACTCCAGTATTTTGGCCACCTCATGCGAAGAGTTGACTCATTGGAGAAGACTGTGATGCTGGGAGGGATTGAGGGCAGGAGGAGAAGGGGACGACAGAGGATGAGATGGCTGGATGGCATCACTGACTCGATGGACGTGAGTCTGAGTGACCTCCGAGAGCTGGTGATGGATAGGGAGGCCTGGCGTGCTGCAGTTCATGGGGTCGCAAAGAGTCGGACACGACTGAGCGACTGATCTGATCTGATCTGATGGGCTAAAGAAAAAATGTGAGTTTGGATTTACAAAACCTAGACCAAATTCAGATACAGTAGTTACTGGGATATTTTGAGAAAGCAAATTCCTCCCAGAGTTTGGTCATCTGCAAGATAGCTTAGTAATAATTGTTTTAGCTACCACAGAGGGCTTTTGTGAAACTTCAATGAGATTTTGCTTGTGGATGTACTTTAAAGCCAGCCAACTGGTATATTTTATACAAAGTAGGGAGGTGTAATTATTGCGATCATCACTATATACCTTCTATCTCCATGGCACCAATTACCTGGCAACTAACCTGATTTTCATTCTCTCTGTCCCACAACCTCACAACATGAACAACCCACAGGCATTATTTGTACCTCCTGGAGAAGCATCTCTATGATTTCATTGAAGGATCTTTATTTACATTTGACTGCTACTACCCTGGACAGAAGCTGACTGCTATTTATCCTTAAGATACCATTTTTCTTTCTTTCTTTCTAATTCTTTTAAACTGCATTATTTGAATGGATCTTTTAAATCAAATAGTTGTTTTATTTTACACATTTGTCCCTATAGAATAGCTGCCAGTATTAACTGCAATAATGGAATTCTAACATCAGAAAGAATGGCGTTTCTGGGATGGATATCTACTTGTGAGGAGGAGGTGGGAGGAGAAGAAGAGATGGAAACATTTCAGATGACTACAGTTCCATTGTCTGTATTTTCCTTTTCCCTGATGTATCAGAAAAGAAGGCAGGCTAAGGTCCTATAAAATTAAAGGGACCCAAATATGAAGAAGTACCAAATTGAGCTTTTGTTGGAAATGGTTGAGGAGGAGGGGAAATCACCTTTCATAGCTTCAAATGCTTTCATAGAGTTCCCTTAAAACATTTTCACTGACTTCTTTACTTCTCTCCTTTTTAAAATGTAAATCACATCTTAAAGTTTTTTTTAAAATATGATTTTGAAAAAGCATTCACAAGTTTATTCAACGAGAACGCAAGAGAAAAACAGAAAAATGAAAACACATTCTTAGATTGACAAGATTTGTTAGTCATAAATGAAATCATGCAAATGAAAACACTATATAAACTATAGTCTTTTATAGATGCAAAAGTTTATCAGTCAAGTATTGATTTGTTGAAGCTTTTATATGTGTGATAAATGAAAAAGCAAATATAAAGTAGTATTTGACATGCAGTAAACTCCAAGTAAATAAATATTAAATTCATTTCCCTTTTGTTGACGAGATAGGTTCACTTGGGTTTCATCTATGGGGCAAGCTTATATTAGAGGGGGAAAAATGTCTGTTGCCATCAGCCTTTTTTTTTTTTATTGAATATATTTTGCATTAAGGTCACAATGATTGATTGTGTCCTAGAAGCTGGCAATCTTTCAGAATGGACTTGTAAACTTGTTCATCTCATTTTGTTTGGGAATAGGTATCAAAGGTCTTAAAAATTCTTATTTTCCCTTTGACCCAATAATTTTACTTCTGAGAATACATCCTGAGATAATACTAAATTCAGAGGAAGTCGTATATACCAAGATGTTTACCACAATCTGATTCACAAGGAAAACTCATGAACAGATTTCATACATAACAATAGAGGAATGATTAACTTAAGGAACAGAAGTGATTGCTGACTCACGCAGCTGGGCATCAAAACCCTTGGCACAATGCCAATGGACACTCAAAACACACTGACCTACAAATAACTGGTGAAATGGAATACTTTTTACAATGGGACCGATTGTGAAGTTATGCTGAGTGAAATAAGCCAATCACAGAAGGACAAATACTGCATGACTCCGCTTAAGTGAGGTATTTATGATAGTCAGATTCATAAAAGCATAGAGTGGAATGATAGTTTCTAGAGGCTAGGGACAGAGGGGAATGGAAAGACATTGTCCAATAGGTATAAACTTTCAGTCAGGTGAGATGAGCAAGTTCTAGAGATCTGCTGTGCAGCATAGCGCTTATGATGAACAATACTGTGTTTGTGCACTGGAAATTTTGTTTAAACTGTAGATGTCAAGTTAGGTGTTCAAAAAAGGAGGGCATTTGGAAACTTTGAAGATGATGGATATGTTGGTTATTTCCATCATCATAATGGTTTCACTGATGTATGCATATGTTGATACCATCAACTTGTATACATTAAATGTATACAGTTTTTGCACATCCATTATAACTAAGTAAAGCTATTTTAAAAATAAAAATAAAGGTGTTTCTGAGCGGGTTCAAAATGGTGAAGTGGGAGGACTCAGAACTCATCTCCCCCAACAAACACATCAAAAATATATCTAGATGTGGAATAATTCTCACAAAAAACTAACTGGAAACTTGCAGAAAGACCTGTACAAATAAAGCAAAAGATCCACATGGAATCAGGTAGGAAAATGACAGAAGTGATCATGTCAAGGCCTGTGCAATCTGTATGAAATACCCATGGCATATGTTTTTACTGAACTAGAACAAATAATCCTAAAATTTGTATGAAACCATGAAAGGCCTTGAACTGCCAAAGCAATCTTCAGAAGAAAAGAACAAAGCTGGAGGTAAGCTACTTGATTTCAGACTATACTACAAAGCTATAGTACTCAAAATGGCATGGTAGAGGCATGAAACCAGACAGTGCAACAGAACAGAGAGCCTAGAGGCAAATGCACACGTGTATGTTCAGTTACTCTAGGACAAGGAGACGAGAATATACAATGGAGAAAAGACAGTCTCTTCAATAAGTGATGCTAGGGAAACTGGACAGCTACTTGTAAAACAATTAAGTTAGAACACTTTCTCATGATCTATAAAAATAAATTCAAAATGGATTGAAGACCTAAATGTGAAACCTGAAAGCATAAAACTCCTAGAAGAGATCATAGGCAGAATATTTTCATATAAATTGCAGCAATTTTTTTTTTTTTTTGAATTCTCTCCTAAGGCACAAGAAATTAAAGCAAAAATAAGCAAATGGGACTTAATTAAACTTAAAAGCTTAGGTACAGCAAAGGAAACTATTGATAAAACAGAAAGGCAACCTACTGAATGGGGGAAAACACTTGCAAATGATAAAGCTAATTAAAGGTTAATACCCAAAATATGTAAACAACTCATACAACCCAATATAAAAAAAACTCTTAGAACCCAATTTTAAAAATGAGCAGAAGAGCTGAATAGACTTTTTTCAAATAAAATATATATATCACCAACAGATACATTTTAAAATGCTCAAAAGTGTTAATTATCAGAGAAATGCAAATCAAAGCCAAAATGAGACATCATCTCACACCTGTCAAAATGCCTATCATCAAAAAGTCTACAAATAACAAATGTTGGCAAGAATATGGAAAGGAAACGAACCCTTGTGTACTGTTGGTGGGATTGTAAATTGGTGGAGCTACTATGGAAACACTGCATGAAGTTTACTCAAAAACTAAAAACAGAACTACCATAGGACCCAGCAATTTCACTCCTGGTGAACAGGCAGTTCATGGTTCAGTATATATCTGAAGAAAAAGAAAATACTAATTCAAAAAAATTAATGAACACCAGTGTTCATCTCAGCATTATTTACAATAGCTAAGAAATGGAAGCAACCTCAATACCCTTTAAAAGATGAACAGATGAAAAAGATATGAATGGGTTATGGTCATAAAAAAGAATGAAATGCTATCATTTGCAACAGCGTGGATGGACCTAGAAAGTATTATGCTTAGGGAAATAAGCCAGATAAGAAAAACAAATGCTCTTTGTTATCACTTATATGTAAAATCTAAAAACTAATAAAAACAAAGCAACCCATATAACAAAACAGAAACAAACTCACAGATACAGAGAATAAACTGGTGCTTACCAACGGGGAGCATAAAGGAGGGAGGGGCAAATCAGGGATAGAAGACTGAGATACAATTGCTAGGTATAAGATAAATAAGCAACAAAAATATATTAAATAGCACAGGGCACTATAGCGTTATTTAGTGATAACTTTAAGTGGAGTGCAATCTATTAAAGTCAGTATGTGGATGGTATTACCCTTATGCCAGAAATTAAAGAGGAACTAAAGAGCTTCTTGATGAAAGTGAAAGAGGAGAGTGAAAGAGCTGGCTTAAAACTCAACATTCAAAAAACTTAGATCATGGCATCCAGTCCCATCACTTCCATGGCAAATAGATGGGGAAACAATGGAAACAGTGACAGATTTTATTTTCTTGGGCTCTGAAACACTGCAGATATGACTGCACCATGAAATTAAAAGACAAACCTAGATAGCATATTAAAAAGCTGAGACATTATTTTGTCAACAAAGGTCCGTATAGTCAAAGCTATGATTCTTCCAGTAGTCATGTATGGATGTGAGAGTTGGACTATAAAGAAAGCTGAGTGCTGAAGGATTGATGCTTTTGAACTGTGTAATTGGATAAGACTCTTGAGAGTCCCTTGGACTGCAAGGAGATCAAACCAGTGAATCCTAAAGGAAATCAGTCCTGAATATTCATTGGAAGGACTGATGTTGAAGCTGAAACTCAACTGACTCATTTGAAAAGACTCTGATGCTGGGAAAGATTGAAAGCATGAGGAGAAGGGGATGACAGAGGATGAGATGGTTGGGTGATATCACCGACTCAATGGACATGAGTTTGAGCAAGCTCTCGGAGATGGTGAAGGACAGTGAATCCTGGTGTGCTGCAGTCCATGGGGTTGCAAAGAGTTTGACACAACTCAGCGACTGAAAAACAACAAATCTATTAACATATTGAATCACTGTGTTATACACCTGGAACTAATATGATATTATAAATCAACTATACTTCAATAAAAAAAAGAAACAACCCACTGTCACCGAATATAGCCTCTTTCAATTTCTGTTAATGTACACCAGCTTGGCAGTGGTTGAATTTCATAAAAATGATATAAATTATAATTTACACTTTGGAAGAAAGATATTGCTAGGAGTTGTTTCACAACTAGAAAAAAGTGAAGCTTACTGATAATTTATATTAAAAAGGAATTCGTTTATCATTTAATTTAAATATAGAAAAAGCATAATATAGAAATGAATGTACTAGGCCACATTATATTCTATCATATGATTGTAATAAATATAATTTTAAAATTTAATGTATTAATATTATTACATTATAATTTTATTAGATATAACACTGAAAATAAACAACCCGAAATGTTTATAATTTATCTGCCTATTGTTCTGTATCTTCTCAGTGTCTTAAAGCAGTGGAAAGTTATTAGATCTATGATGAACGAAAATATAATGCAGGTTATATGAAAATGACTTTTGTTCTTCTTAATGTCTGCGGAGGAGATGCTGGCGACATCTCCTCGCCAGGCGGGCTGTGGTAGTGCAGTAGGAAGTCTGTTGGTGAGCTCTTCCTTGTGTATCCCATCTTAGCCTTCTCACAGGAATTTTAAGTTCTTAAAGGGCAAGAGGGCAAAATCTACACTATATCTCTGTACAATGGTGCTTTTCCATGGTAGCTGATTTATATTAGGTTCTCAATAAACATTTGCTGCATTAACTAATGGGTAGATGCTTCTGAAGATGCATTGACAAAGGTGATCAATTCTTGATTGAATAATGATGATAACAACATCATAGTTGGAATGCAAACTGGTACAACCAATGTGGAAATCACCATAGAAGTTCATCAAAAAACTAAAGACAGAAACTACCATGTGATCTGGCAATTCCCTTTGTGGGTATATATATTGGAAGAAAATGCAAACACTAGTTCGAAAAGATACATGTACCCCAATAGTAGTACTATTTACAGTAGGCAAGATATGAACGCAAGTGTTCAGAGACAAATGGATAAAGTGATGTGGTATATATGTATAATACATATATATATATAAAATGAAATATTACTCAGCCATAAGTAGGAATGAAATATTGCCATTTGCAACCACATGAGTGGGTGGGCTTGGAGGGTATTATACTTTGTGAAATAAATTAGACAAAGACAAATACAGTGTGCTTTCACTTATATGTGGAATCTTAAAAGTAAAAGAAGTTAATTAATATAACAAAACAGAAACTCTCACAAACACACAGAACAAAGTAGTACTTATCAGTGGGATGAGATGGGGGAAGGAGCAAGACAAGATAAGGGATTAAGAAGTAGGAACTGCTAGGAGGGAATGGCAACCCACTCCAGTATTCTCACCTGGAGAATTCAATGGACAGAGGAGTCTGGAGGGCTACAGTCCATGGGGTCTCAAAAGAGTCAGACATGACTGAGAGACTAACATTTCATTTGTATTTCATATGTAGTATAATCTGTAAAAATATCAAATCACTATGTTTTATACCTGAAACAGATATATTGTAAATCAACCACATTTCAGTTAAAGAGACAAATAAAAAATAAAACTCATGAAAAGAAACAACATAAGAAAAATGTATGCTCACTTCGTTATTTAAAATTTTTAATCAAAATCTAAATTTTGTATTTAATGTACCTTTGCTCACTCTCTTTCATATTATAAAAATAATGTCACTGTTACTCATATAAACATGTATAACCAGTTATCTGATTTTGTCTTTCAAATTCTACTTACTGAAGTAATCATAGGCAACTACGTGCTATATACGATATTTCTCTTGGGTCATAGGGACCTATATGCAAGCATTTGAGCACATTTGAGATTTTTGTTTGCTCATTTAAAAAAAATGCATTGTATTGAAGTAATATTAAACTCACAGATATCACAACTATAGGACAGGGAGGTTCAATGCTCTTCCCACCTGCTTTCTCAATATAATGACCTTACATCGTAGTGATAGTGAAGTCGCTCAGTCATGTCCGACTCTTTGCGACCCCATGGACAATAGCCAACCAATCTCCTCCATCCATGGGATTTTCCAGTCAAGAATACTGGAGTGGGTTGCCATTTCCTTCCCCATGGGATCTTCCCCACCCAGGGATCGAACCGGGTCTCCCGCATTGTAGGCAGACGCTTTACCATCTGAGCCACCAGGGAAGGCCTTACATAACTATAGTAAACTATTCAAAGCTGGAAACCTCCACTGATTTTGCAATATTTATCACCTTTGCATACATGCATGTGTGTGTTTATATTTCTGTTAATGTGTGTACAGTTCTATGCAATTTTACCACCTTCATAGATTCTTGTAATCACCACCATAATCAAGACACACAGAGTTGCATCGCTACGAAATTCCCTCAGCTACCCTCTGATAGTTACACCCACTCCCTTTTCCCTCCCTGATCCCATCTCTAACTCCTGCCAACCACACATCCGTTACCATCTTTAAAATTTTGTCATTGCGAGAATGTTGCATAAACGGAATCATATATGTTAATTAATTTTGAGCAAGTAGCATCATATTGGCACCCCACTCCAGTACTCTTGCTTGGAGAATCCCATGGACGGAGGAGTCTGGTGGGCTGCGGTCCATGGGGTCGCTAAGAGTCGGACATGACTGAGCGACTTCACCTTCACTTTTAACTTTCATGCGTTGGAGAAGGAAATGGCAACCCACTCCAGTGTTCTTGCCTGGAGAGTCCCAGGGACGGGGGAGCCTGGTGGGCTGCCGTCTATGGGGTCGCACAGAGTCGGACACGATTGAAGTGACTTAGCAGCAGCATCATATTATTCACATTAACCTGTATCTCTGTGTTTTCCACTGCTTAAAAATAAATCCTAGACAATCCTCTGGGTCAGCACACATGTTAGTAATTCTTTGCCCTCTAATTTTAAAAATAATTTTATTTATTGACTTTTGGCTGTGCTGGGTCTTTGTTGGTGCATGGGTTTTTGTCTAGCTGCGGTAGGCAGGCTTCTCATTGCGGACGCTTCCCTGATAACTCAGTTGGTAAAGAACCCACCTACACTGCAGGAGACCCGAGCTGGATTCCTGGGTCAGGAAGATCTCCTGGAGAAGGGATTGGCTACCCAGTCGAGTTCTTGGCCTTCCCTCCTGGCGCAGCTAGTAAAGAATCTGCTCACAGTGCGGGAGACCTGGGTTCGATCCCTGGGTTGGGAAGATCCCCTAAAGAAGGGAACGGCTACCCACTCCAGTATTCTGGTCCGGAGAATTCCGTGGACTGTAACAAGTCCATTGGGTTGCAAACAGTCAGACAGGACTGAGCAATTTTCACTTTCACTCCTGCTGAGGGCGCTGGGCCCTAGGGCACATGGGCTTCAGTAGTTGTAGTTCCCCAGACTCTAGGGCACAGCCTTAGTAGTTCTGGCAAATGGGTTTAACTGCATGTGGGATCTTCCCAGATCAGGGATAGAACCCGTGTTTCCTGCATTGGCAGGCAGAATCTTTACCACTAAACCATCAGGGAAGCCCCTACCCTCTAATTTTTAATATACATAGAATGATAAATAGGGCTTCCCTGGTAGCTCAGCTAGTAAAGAATTCCCCTGCAATGCAGGAGACCCAGGTTCGATTCCTGGGTCAGGAAGTTCCCCTGGAAAAGGGATAAGCTACCCATTCCAGTATTCTTGTGCTTCCCTGGTGCTTCAGATGCTAAAGAATTTGCCTGCAAGGTGGGAGACCTGTGTTCAATTACTGGTTTGGGAAGATCTCCTAGAGGAGGGCATGGCAACCCACTCCAGTATTCTTGCTTTGAAAATCCTCATGGACAGAGGAGCCTGGTGGGCTACAGTCCATGGGGTCCCAAAGAGATGGACACACTGAGCAACTAAGCACATAATTATAAATAAATACAATACAAAATTTAACATTATCAGAATCATATCAAACAGTTTTTTAAAGTATGGTTTTCTATGTGCTCCTCCTCTTTTCTTTTTCTTCAGATCAACTCTTCCTAAGTGCATCCCTCAACTAAGTAACCATAGCAACATTTTGATGTATATTATCATGTATTCTTTGCCATAGTCATCATATAAATATATATATATGTACACGTATATCAGAAAAAAAGATATGATTACACACCAAATGAAAAAAAGCAGAGCTACAAAATAATGTAAATAATATAATTTTATTTATTAAAAATAAAAGCTACTGCTCTTATTGATTATAAAATAGAATCATAATATATACTTTTCTAGCATCCTGTTTTTTTCCAACAATATCGATCAAAATATCCTCCAAGTCAAATGTTACAATTTATACTTCAATTGCTAGATGCTATTCTAAAGTTTGAGCATATATTACAGTGCGAAATGATGTACACCTTCTTTAATAATGAATGAAATTTTTGTTTCTAATTTTTGACACTACCAACAATATTGAAATGACCACAGTCAGAGAAGGCAATGGCACCCCACTCCAGTACTCTTGCCTGGAAAATCCCATTGATGAAGGAGCCTGGTGGGCTGCCGTCTATGGGGTCACACAGAGTCGGACATGACTGAAGCGACTTAGCAGTAGCAGCAGCATGTATTATATACATGTGCATGTGTATTATATATGTATATATGTCATATATATATGTCTATGTGTGTGGAGAAGGCAATGGCAACCCACTCTAGTACTCTTGCCTGGAGAATCTCATGGACAGAGGAGCCTGGTGACTGCAGTCCATAGGGTCTGTGAGAGTCGGACACGACTGAGCGACTTCACTTTCACTTTTCACTTTCATGCATTGGAGAAGGAAATGGCAACCCACTCCAGGGTTCTTGCCTGGAGAATCCCACGGACGGCGGAGCCTGGTGGTCTGCCGTCTATGGGGTCGCACAGAGTGGGACATGACTGAAGCGACTTAGCAGCAGCATGTGTGTGTGATTATGTATAAAGTGACAGAGAATTCTATTGCAAATAATAGTTTACCACAAACTTGGAGGCTTAAAAAATGCTTTTTTCCTCTTGCAGTTATTGAGATGGTAAATCCTACAATGGATTGACAGTTCCTGCTGGAGGCTGTAGGAGAGAAACCCACTCTCTTGTCTTTTTCAGTTAACCTCCATTCTTTGGCTCATAGCCCCTTGCTCATATCACTCCAATCTCTTGCTCCCACCACCAGTTTTCTATTACATTTCCCTTCTATAAGGACCGTTGTGAATACATGGGACTCACACAGATCATCCAGGATTATCTCCCCATCTCAAAAGCCTCAATTTAATCACATCTTCAAAGCTCCTTATACTATGTCAGGTATACTTATACTATTGTATACTTATACTAGTTCCTTATACCAGGCAGAGGAACCAAAGATCAAATTGCCAACATCCGCTGCATCATGGAAAAAGCAAGAGAGTTCCAGAAAAACATCTATTTCTGCTTTATTGACTATGCCAAAGACTTTGACTGTGTAGATCACAATAAACTGTGGAAAATTCTGAGAGAGATGGGAATACCAGACCACCTGATCTGCCTCTTGAGAAATCTGTATGCAGGTCAGGAAGCAACAGTTAGAACTGGTCATGGAACAACAGACTGGTTCCAAATAGGAAAAGGAGTACGTCAAGGCTGTATATTGTCACCATGTTTATTTAACTTTTATGCAGAGTACATCATGAGAAATGCTGGACTGGAAGAAACACAAGCTGGAATCAAGATTGCCGGGAGAAATATCAATAACCTCAGATACCCAGATGATACCACCCTTACGGCAGAAAGTGAAGAGGGGCTAAAAAGCCTCTTGATGAAAGTGAAAGTGGAGAGTGAAAAGGTTGGCTTAAAGCTCAACATTCAGAAAACGAAGATTATGGCATCTGGTCCCATCACTACATGGGAAATAGATGGAGAAACAGTGGAAACAGTGTCAGACTTTGTTTTTCTGGGCTCCAAAATCACTGCAGATGGTGACTGCGGCCATGAAATTAAAAGATGCTTACTCCTTGGAAGGAAAGTTATGACCAACCTAGATCGTATATTCAAAAGCAGAGACATCACTTTGCCAACAAAGGTTCGCCTAGTCAAGGCTATGGTCTTTCCTGTGGTCATGTATGGATGTGAGAGCTGGACTGTGAAGAAGGCTGAGCGCTGAAGAATTGATGCTTTTGAACTGTGGTGTTGGAGAAGACTCTTGAGAGTCCCTTGGACTGCAAGGAGATCCAACCAGTCCATTCTGAAGGAGATCAGCCCTGGGATTTCTTTGGAAGGAATGATGCTAAAGCTGAAACTCCAGTATTTTGGCCATGTCATGCGAAGAGTTGACTCATTGGAGAAGACTCTGATGCTGGGAGGGATTGGGGGCAGGAGGAGAAGGGGACGGTGGAGGATGAGATGGCTGGATGGCATCACTGACTTGATGGATGTGAGTCTGAGTGACCTCCGGGAGCTGGTGATGGACAGGGAGGCCTGGCGTGCTGCAGTTCATGGGATCGCAAAGAGTTGGACATGACTGAGCGACTGATCTGATCTGATACCATGTAAGGCAACATAGCCACCGGTCATAGATTAGGATATGGACATCCTGGGGCAGGGGAATTATTCTGCCTAACACAGTGACAGATGACCATATTTAATTTCCAAAGGACAAATTCACTGGAATCTCAGTGAAAATGTTCGGTTGAATAGTGTGGAAAGTTGTCTTATTCAATCTCTTCCTTGCCATACATTGCGTGTAAGTGCATTTTCCCACCTTCCCACCTCACTGACTTTGGAGTTAATATGATGTGACTTTAAGGGGGTAAATTCTGGATACTTTCTTGATTTTTTTTCCTTATAAGAATAGATCCTCAAAAGTAGTTGCTTCTTGAGTCTAGTTCCCCAAAAGAGAAAACTCCAATAAAATCCAGCTACAGAGCCACAGGTGATCCGCCAGACAAACTCTAGTAGGGGAAGCCTCATACTCAGTACTGTCCAACTCTTTGTGACCCCATGGACTGTAGTCTGCCAGACTCCTCTGTTCTGGACTTTTCCAGACACAAATACTGAAGCAGGTTGCCATTTCCTTACTCCAAGGGACCTTCTTGACCCAGGGATCAAACCTGTGTCTCTTGTGTCTCCTGCACTGGCAAGTGGATTCTTTACCACTGTGCCACCTGGGAAGCTCCTGTAAAAATCATATACATATAAATTTTATATACATATATATATATATGATTAGAATTGGGCTTCCCTGGTGGCTCAAATGTTAGAGAATCTGTCCGCAATGCAGGAGACCCAGGTTTGATCCCTGGGTTGGGAAGATCTCCTGGAGAAGGGAATGGCTACCCACTGCAGTATTCTTACCTAGAGAATTCGATGGACAGAGGAGCCTGGTGGGCCACAGTCCATGGGGTCTCAGAGTCAGACAGGACTGAGTAACTGAGAATGCATGCATAATTAGAACATGTGTATTACAGTTTTATGCAGAATAGTTTTACTTTTAATCTCTTCTCTTTTCTTTCTTGGTTATGAAATTTACGCCTATGCTTAGAATATCTTGAGATACTTTTGTTTTATTTATTTAATCTTTTATTTTTGTATTTAAGCTTCTAAACCATCTGGAATTTATTTTTTCTATGATGTGAGACAGGCTCCAACTTAATTTTCTTCCAGATGGGTAGCCAGTTGTGCTAGCTCATTTTAGTTTAATCATCCTTTCCCCCCACATTGAAATGTTGCTTTTGTTACATTTTAAATTCTCATATAAATATTGTGACCTCTTTTTGGATTCTGAATGTATATACTTTCTGTCATCCACTTTTCTAAGTCCTAGAATTATAGCATGCAGCAAAGAAAAGGCCTCATTTTCCTGGAGTTTATATTCTAGTAAAGTAGAAAATAACTAACTAAATCAGTCAATAAACCAATCAATGTTTGATGTTAATAAAATAAAGCAGGAGATAAAAAATGAAGATGGGTGGTCTTTACAGAATGCCCAATGACTTACTTATTCATAAAATAACTCTTGAACAGAAACTTGAATGATGTTACAGAGCTGTGTAGATATCTATTATCAGAGTATTTGAAACAGAGGAAACAGCAAATGTAAAATCCTTAAAGAAGAGAGTGTTTGGCGTGCTCTGTCTGAAAAATAGCAAAACTAATGTGGCTGGATCATGTGTTGGAATGAGCCTCTTCAGAGACTGACTTATTTTATGTATTTTTATATTCATATCTCAATACTAACGAGCAATGATACAATACTGTGTCGATTATTGGGCTGTTCAGATATTAGTAAGGAAAGTCAGTCTTCACTATCCCCATTTTGACACTTTTTCTTGGATATTGTTTAGGACTTTATATGACTTTTAAGATTATTTGACTGAATTATCTTTTTCCCCAATAAATAAAGAATAGAGAGATAAAGAGCTACTTAGGTAGAAATTTAGATAGAGTAAACTTACATGCAATTAGTCTAATTGGAATTGGCATACTTTTTATATTAATTACTGGAAAGTTGACTATAGTATTAAAATCTTTCCATCCATCCAAGCCATGCTATTTTATTTAGGAATTTTTATTTTGTGTTTTCCAATAGTACTGTTTAGGATTGTATATATTTTATTTCTTTAATGTTGAAAAAAATAATGTTGAATTTATTTCTAAAATTTAAAGTTTTGGGCTATTTAGATTACTTCTCAATTTCTTTTTTCAACTGAATTTTGCTAGAATAGAGATAATGTATTTATTTTGTACATTTATTTTATATTCAGTCACCAAGCAAATTCTCTTATTATTTTCATGTGTCTTCTACAAGAAATGATGGATTATCTCTACATATAACTTTTAAGAAAAGATGGTTAAGTATCTTCTTTTCAAATTCTTTACAAAAGTAATTTAATTCTCCTGTTCTTGAATATTTGCTAGAACATCTAAGGCATGTTGGAATATTAATGTAAATAGCAGTCATTTCTTCCAGTGTCCTGATATTTTTTGTATTAAATAGTTTTATTCAATTTGTACTTAACTATATTTTTTAAGAATGGATTTTAAATTTATTAAATGCCTTTTTGCAATCTTCTGATGGAGTCAGCTAATTTCCCCTTTAATATGGTGATGTAGAAAATTAGGTATATTTTCAAATGAACCTCATAGTCAAAGAATAAACCCTACATGGTAATGCTTTTTTAAATTTTACATGAAAAGATGCTCAACATCACTCATTATCAGAGAAATGCAAATCAAAACCACCATGAGGTACCATTTCACACCAGTCTGAATGGCTGCTATCCAAAAGTCTACAAGCAATAAATGCTGGAGAGGGTGTGGAGAAAAGGGAACCCTCTTACACTGTTGGTGGGAATGCAAACTAGTACAGCCACTATGGAGAACAGTGTGGAGATTCCTTAAAAAACTGGAAATAGAACTGCCTCAGATCACCTGATCTGCCTCTTGAGAAATTTGTATACAGGTCAGGAAGCAACAGCTAGAACTGGACATGGAACAACAGACTGGTTCCAAATAGGATAAGGAGTATGACAAGGCCGTATACTGTCACCCTGTTTATTTAACTTATATGCAGAGTACATCATGAGAAACGCTGGACTAGAAGAAACACAAGCTGGAATCAAGATTGCCAGAAGAAATATTAATAATCTCAGATATGCAGATGACACCACTCTCATGGCAGAAAGTGAAGAGGAACTAGAAAGCCTCTTGATGAAAGTGAAAGTGGAGAGTGAAAAAGTTGGCTTAAAGCTCAACATTCAGAAAACGAAGATCATGGTATCTGGTCCCATCACTTCATGGGAAATAGATGGGGATACAGAGGAAACAGTGTCAGACTTTATTTTTCTGGGTCCCAAAATCACTACAGATGGTGACTGCAGCCATGAAATTAAAAGACGCTTACTCCTTGGAAGGAAAGTTATGACCAACCTAGACAGCATATTCAAAAGAAGAGACATTACTTTGCCAACAAAGGTTCGCCTAGTCAAGGCTATGGTCTTTCCTGTGGTCATGTATGGATGTGAGAGCTGGACTGTGAAGAAGGCTGAGCGCTGAAGAATTGATGCTTTTGAATTGTGGTGTTGGAGAAGACTCTTGAGAGTCCCTTGGACTGCAAGAAGATCCAACCAGTCCATTTTGAAGGAGATCAGCCCTGGGATTTCTTTGGAAGGAATGATGCTAAAGCTGAAACTCCAGTATTTTGGCCACCTCATGCGAAGAGTTGCCTCATTGGAGAAGACTCTGATGCTGGGAGGGATTGGGGGCAGGAGGAGAAGGGGACGACAGAGGATGAGATGGCTGGATGGCATCACTGACTCAATGGACGTGAGTCTGAGTGACCTCTGGGAATTGGTGATGGACAGGGAGGCCTGGCATGCTGTGATTCATGGGGTCTCAAAGAGTCGGACATGACTGAGCAACTGATGTGATCTGATCTGATCTGACAATCCAGCAATCCCACTGCTGGGCATGCACACTGAGGAAACCAGAAATGAAAGAGACACATGTACCCCAATGTTCATAGCAGCACTGTTTATAATAGCCAGGACATGAAGCAACCAAGATGTCCATCAGCAGATGAATGGATAAGAAAGCTGTGGTACATATACACAATGGAGTATTACTCAGCCATTAAAAAGAATACATTTGAATCAGTTCTAATGAGGTGGATGAAACTGGAGCCTATTATACAGAGTGAAGTAAGCCAGAAATAAAAACACCAATACAGTATACTAACTCATATATATGGAATTTAGAAAGATGGTAACAATAACCCTGTATAGGAGATAGCAAAAGAGACACTGATGTATAGAACAGTCTTTTGGACTCTGTGGGAGAGGGAGAGGGCGGGATGATTTGGGAGAATGGCATTGAAATATGTATAATATCATATATGAAATGAGTCGCCAGTCCAGGTTTAATGCATGATACTGGATGCTTGGGGCTGGTGCACTGGGATGACCCAGAGGGATGGTATGGGGAGGGAGGAGGGAGGAGGGTTCAGGATGAGGAACACATGTATACCTGTGGCAGATTCATTTTGATATGTGGCAAAACCAATACAATATTGTAAAGTTAAATAAAATAAAATTTTTAAAAAATAAAAAATTATTTTTTAATTATTTTCTTCTCTATCCATTTGCTTTTCTCCTTTTGAAATTTCTATCCTCTGTGTACTAGATCTTCTATATGTCTTACCTGTTACTTATAACTGCATTCTTGATGTTCATTACTTCATATATTATCTTTGTGCTTTGAAGTACTTGTTTTCTATTTGATCTCTGTCCCTGTCTTCTTCCCTCTCTCCCTTCCACTCTCTCTTATCTCCTTCTCTCCTTTTTTCTTTTAAATTAATTACTAGAAATGTGACCCTTTATAGTACTAAATTTTCCCATCCACTAAAAATCAACAGATTTTATTTTATATATTTCAATAGGCTTGTAAATGGTTTACAATCTTAAAGGACTATTGATTACAATCTTAAAAGAATGCATATACTCTTTAATGATGTTTTAGTTGTTTAGAATGACCTCTTTCTCCTTTAACTCCGTATTTTGTTCCCTGTTCTTCCTCTCTATCTAGCTGCAAGCCCTGCTGGGTGTCTTGTTATGGTCCTTTGACTGCTCCTTGGAGCAGTGCGAAAAGTTTTCTGTCGAGCTTCCAAAAAAAAAAAAAAAAAAAAGCACCTTGACTCTAGAAGTCTCATGAGATTGAAGATTCAGGAGGTAGTCCATGCCCTAATGAAGTAGTAGGGTATAATCCTTCTATTCCCCAGTCTCCTGTCTTTGCACTTCAAGTCCTCCTCCTGCCCATGAATGTCGGAAAGTAGCGCACACCTACTGCAAGCCATGTGAACTTTCTTCTCTGAAGGGTCACGGTTTTTTGTTTTGTTTTTTAAAATATTTATTTCTTCATTTTACTGTTTCACATCTTAGCTGCAGCCTGCAGGATCTTCAATCTTGGTTGCAGCATGTGGGATCTTTAGTTGTGGCATGTAAACACTTAGTTGGAGCATGTAGGATCTAGTTCCTTGACCAGGGGTTGAACCCAGACCCCCTGCATCCGGATTGTGGGATCTCAGGCACTGGGCCACTAGGGAAGCTCCAGGTCAGGAGTTTTGAGAGGTCAACCATTCACCAGGATTCTCCACTAATCACTAGGCTTTCTTTTGATTGAAAGGGAAAGCTGTTTTTCATATTCAATTTCATTAGGATTTCAGCAGAAGCTAAGATTTTCAACCTTTTTTAGGTTCTGCATATTTGCTTGTCCCAGCTCTGCTCAGCACAATAGAATGTTCAAGATACCATTTTTTCCAGAATCCTCTCAAGGCTTAGTTTGGCATAAGTGAGGCATGATGGAAACCAGACCATTTCTGGAAACAGAGCATCTTTGATCTCATCTTTGCCTATTGATGAGACATTGATCAAATTTATTACTGTTAAATGTCTGTATGTGTATCATCATTATATTGTTATTTAAACTTAGAAGCATCTTTCTCTTTCCCAAAGTTATGTATATTCTTATGGACATTTTCCAACCCATTCATGAATGAAAGAAAGAGAAGGAAAAAATGATGAATTACTTCCTGCATGTATATACGTAATTAACAATCATCTCTCTTTTTGGCATTCTTTAAAATGTGTATAGCTTCTAAGATTCACGACATCAATTACTTGATCCAATAATATAAAGGTATATGTCAGATCAGATTAGATCAGTCACTCAGTCATGTCTGACTCTTTGCGACCCCATGAATCACAGCACGCCAGGCCTCCCTGTCCATCACCAACTCCTGAAAGTCACTGAGACTACAATCCATTGAGTCAGTGATGCCATCCAGCCATCTCATCCTCTGTCGTCCCCTTCTCCTTGCCCCCAATCCCTCCCAGCATCAGAGTCTTCTCCAATGAGTCAACTCTTCGCATGAGGTGGCCAAAGTACTGGAGTTTCAACTTTAGCATCATTCCTTCCAAAGAAATCCCAGGGCTGATCTCTTTCAGAATGGACTTGTTGGATCTCCTTGCAGTCCAAGGGACTCTCAAGAGTCTTCTCCAACACCACAGTTCAAAACATCAATTCTTCAGTGCTCAGCTTTCTTCTCAGTCCAGCTCTTATATCCATACATGACCACAGGAAAAACCATAGCCTTGACTAGATGAACCTTTGTTATCAAAGTAATGTCTCTTCTTTTGAATATGTGATCTAGGTTGGTCATAACTTTCCTTCCAAGGAGTAAGCATCTTTTAATTTCATGGCTGCAGTCACCATCTGCAGTGATTTTGGAGCCCAGAAAAATAAAGTCTGACACTGTTTCCACTGTTTCCCCATCTATTTCCCATGTAGTGATGGGACCAGATGCCATGATCTTCGTTTTCTGAATGCTGAGCTTTAAGCCAACCTTTTCACTCTCCACCTTCACTTTCATCAAGAGGCTTTTGAGTTCCTCTTCACTTTCTGCCAGGAGAGTGGTGTCATGTGCATATCTGAGGTTATTGATATTTCTCCCAGCAATCTTGATTCCAACTTGTGTTTCTTCCAGTCCAGCGCTTCTCATGATGTACTCTGCATATAATTTAAATAAACAGGGTGACAGTATACAGCCTTGACATACTCCTTTTCCTATTTGGAACTAGTCTGTTGTTCCGTGTCCAGTTCTAACTGTTGCTTCCTGATCTGCATACAAATTTCTCAAGAGGCAGATCAGGTGGTCTGGTATTCCCATCTCTTCCAGAATTTTCCACACTTTATTGTGATCCATACAGTCAAAGGCTTTGGCATAGTCAATAAAGCAGAAATAGATGTTTATCTGGAACTCTCTTGCTTTTTCCATGATCCAGCGGATGTTGGCAATTTGATCTCTGGTTCCTCTGCCTTTTCTAAAACCAGCTTGAACATCAGGAAGTTCACAGATCACATATTGCTGAAGCCTGGCTTGGAGAATTTTGAGCATTACTTTACTAGTGTGTGAGATGAGTGAAACTGTGCGGTATATACATTTTTTAAAATAATCAACATTCATGAAATGCTTATTACTTGGTGTGTGTGTGTGTGTGTGCTAAATCACTTCAGTCATGTCTAACTCTTTGCTACACCATGGACTGTAGCCTGCCAGGTTCCTGGGTCCATGGGATTCTCCAATAAAGAATACTGGAGTGGATTGCCATTTCCTTCTGAAGGGGATCTTCCAAACCCAGGGATCAAACCCACATCTCTTGCTGCTCCTGCACTGCAGGCAGATTCTTTACCACTGAGCCGCTGGGAAGCCCATAGCACTTGGTAGACATTATATAAAATTTATCATGTTTTGACATTAACTCTTTGGAAAGCCACTATTATACTGGCATTTTATACATGAGGAAAATAAAATATAGGCTTATATTTTACTCTAAAATTTCAAAAAGAGTAGTCCAATTGCAAAGTCATGTCTAGTTAGTGGTGGATCTAGAGATTTGCTCCCCTAGAATCTGATTTTAAAGTGTGTACTCTTAACCACCATATAATCATATAGGGTAAATATTACCATTAATAATTCTTGGTCAAGAGACTGATTGAATACGTTGACTTGCTTGCTCATAATCATTCAGCAAGAAAAAGGTGAAGCAGAGACAATAAATCATGTCTTCTCATTTTACACATGCATTTCTTTCCAAAAGTAATTGTAGTTTTGGATGACAAATTTTAAATCATTATACCTAGGCTCAAGAACATATTTATTAATCAAAATAGGAACCATTATAATCAATGTATTTTTGCCAACAAGAAATAAGTTTAATTATTCCTATAGCATAAAAATTCACGCTTTGGGATTTGACAAACTCTTGGAGAGCATTACTTCCTCCTGCTGGTTGTGGAAGTGTTTTCCCTGCAAAGAGTTATTGATATGTTTGAGGAAGAGGCAGTCGGTTGGCGGGAGGTCAGCTAAATGTGGTGAATGAGGCAAAACCTCGTAGCCCAATTCATTCAACTTTTGAAGCGTTGGTTGTGCCAAGTGCAGTCAGGTGTTGTCATGGAGAAGAATTGGGCCCTTTCTGTTGACCAATGCTGGCTGCAGGCGTTGCGGTTTTCTGTGCATTTCACCAATTTGCTGAGCATACTTCTCAGATGTAATGGTTTCACGAGGATTCAGAAAGCTGCAGTGGATCAGATCAGCTGCAACCACCAGTGACCATGACCTTTTTCTGACACAAATCTGGCTATGGGAAGTGTTTTGGAGTTTCTTCTCAGTCCAGTCACCAAGCTGGTCATTTCCGGTTGTACTATAAAATCCACCTTTTGTCACGTGTCACAATCCAGTGGAGAAATGGTTCATTGTTGTGCATAGAAAAAGAGAAGATCACACTTAAAAATGATTTTTTTTTTTTTTTGGTTAGCTCATGAGGTACCCACTTATCGGGTTTTTCAGCCTTCCAATTTGCTTCAAATTCTGAATGACTGTCGAATGGTCAAAGGTGAGTTCTTTCTTTTTTTTAATGCATTAATTCACTTTTTTTTTACTTTTATTTTTGCTTTACAGAATTTTGTTGTTTTCTGTCAAACTTCAGCATGAATCAGACATAGGTCAATGTTGAGTTCTTTGGCTACTTCTTAGAACAGAATCAGCTTCAGTGACTGTTCTCAGTTGGTCGTTGTCGACTTCCGATGGCCAGCCACTGCACTCATTCAAGGCTCTTGTCTCCTTTGCAAAACTTCTTAAGCCACCACTGCACTGTACATTCCTTAGCAGTTTCTAGGCTAAAAGTGTTGTTGATGTTGTGAGTTGTCTCTGCTGTTTTACTACCCATTTTGAACTTGAATAAGAAAATTGCTTGAATTTGCCCAACACCATTTTCATAATCTCAAATAAATATAAAATACACAGCAAGTAATAAGTCATTAACAAAAAAACACACAGAGAGAAATGAGCATTAAACGATGTTTAACATAAGCACATTTACTTAAGAATGTATTCCAGTATCAAACTGCAGAGTTCAACAATGCAAAGCTACAATTACTTTTGCACCAATCTACTAGAAACTGATCAGTTAGCAATTATATGGACACATTCAAAGGTATTATAATACCATTTACTTTAACCATGGTAAACCAAAGAGATTCATGCACATGTTTCTTATGCATTTTACAGAATAACTTTTTAATTGTTCTCACTGCTGCTATAGATTAATCTAATTATGGCCATTGCTTTTTAATTTCATTTTGAAAATTTGTTCTAATTTTTGTATAAATTTTAGCAACATAAAAGCAAATTCGGTGGCAAAGCTTTTATAAAAAGGAAGCCGATTTCTGCTAAAGATATTGTAAAGAATATGTTAACAAAAAACAACTAAAATAATTTCCAAAATTTAAATTGAGTTGTTTTAGAAATGTTAGTTCGTTTGAGTTGATGAATATTCATTGAGTCCTTCTGACATGCTGGGCACAAAGCTAGGCACAGCGGGAGAGAGAGAGAGATCATAAAAGCGATTCTTGCCTTTGGGGGGCTCTAATTTAATGAGAGAGACAGGCATGTAGACAGTCTTAATATTAGCCAGGCCATTATAAATGTTATAACAAAGGGACTGAGAAAGTGCAATAGGAGTATAAAGGAAACAGATATTAACTCCAACTGGGCAAACTTGAGCAAACAAATAAACTCCACAGCTGGTGCAATAAAATGTGATTTCAGGGAAAAAAAATACTTTAGTTTTAATTGCTTTCACTGTTATTAGGCAAGTTGCCAAGAAATGCTTTCTTCAATATCAAGTAATATCTCAAGAGTATCACTTTTAGAAGCAAAGAATATACCTTCATAGTTAAAGCTACTCATTTGAAGATTTGAGAGTAAAATATTTACCCTTGACAATGGTTAGTTCTAATAATCTATTTGTTTTTCAATGATGTAAACTCTAGACAAAGGAAGTAACTTTCCAAAGTTTCTATAGGATAAATAAATCACTGAGCCATAAAAATTAGGGCACAAATCACAAGACTTCTAGGGGAGCTGGTTTCCTGTTTCACTGTGCTTCTCCTAGCTTTTGTGCCTTTGCATATCCTTCCTTTCAGAAAAATATCTATAAGCCATTTTTCTGTTTCTCTAGGTTCCTTCATTGTTAAGATCAAGTGGACTTCTCTTTTCCAAGATCATGAAGAGCACTGTGAAAATGCAGTCACTGGGCGTGATGTCAGCATCATGGCTGAATAAGATGTCCTTCTCCTGGCCACCCCTCCACAGCAGTTTGCCATTGGTCCAAAAGAAAAGTGCATTTGTAGGAGCTGTGGGATCTAAAACCACACAGCTAGGAACCCAGAAAACTCTGACCCACCTGAGAGTCAGATGAGGGGCGTACAGACGTGGGCCTGACTGTGGAGCCTGCATTGGCCCGTGGACAGGCTTCATTGTCTCCCAACCGAGGTCCTGGAGCCCCTGGAGGTCACTGACGTGGATAATCACTCACAACCAACAGAGTCTTTAACAGAACCCAGGTTTCCAGTTGAGAAGTTCCAACACAACATTAAAGCCCAAATCACAGTTTGGGATATACAGGAGAAGGTAAGATGAACAACTGGACTTTAATTCACTTCAGCCCTCCATCCAGGCACACAGTCCAATGCCAGGGAAGACCTTTTTGGCCTGTGATTTCTCCCGCAGGGGAAAGTGGGAGTGTGTGAGTGAAGATGGGACTTCCCAAGCTGTGTGGAACTTAGACAAAGAGGCCCATTGCTTAGATCCATCCAGAGTACAGGTTTCCCCCTGCTATGTGAAAGGAATCCTATGAAAACTTTGTCAGCCAGAATAATGTAAAATTCAAAATCAATTAAGTGGGCTCTGAATATCCTCACAGGTATTGGTTTCAGGACTCCCTCATATGGGTACCCAAACCCACAGATGGTCAAGGCCCTCATGGATATGGTGCAATATTTGTACATAGCTTACACACATCCTACCCTACACTCATCTAACACAATATAAATTCAGTGGACCCTTGGACAATATGGGTTTGAACCGTGTAGGATCACATACACATGAATGTTTTGTATCCTCAGATACAATGAACAGAATTTATAGGACTGACTGCACTTCCCCTGTGGCTCAGCTGATAAAGAACCCACCTGCAGTGTGGGAGACCTGGATTTGATCCCTGGGTTGGGAAGATCCTCTGGAGAAGGGAAAGGCTACCCACTTCAGTATTCTGGCCTAGTATTCCATGGACTGTATAGTCCTTGGGGTTGCAAAGAGCTGGACATGACTGAGCGACTTTCACTTTCATAGTGAAAGTATATTTTTTTTTTGCAGATTTTCAGCTTTTTAAAAGCTGAAACCCTGACTTCTAACCTCTACATTGTTCAAAATTTTTTTGGTAAAAATTGAAATTCTTTGCAGATTTCTTTCAAACAGCAAAAACAGATACTAATGAAGGTGGCCCCTAAAGTAAAGTGGTTTAAAGCAAACGTTAGAAAACTGGGTGGTACCTGTGCTGAGCTGTGAGTTGAATGACTGGGAAGCAGGGACAGTGGGTAGTGGCAAATAAGACCCTGGGGAAGGCATTAAGTGGATGTGGAGTCTATTGATTCCATTGTGGATCCTCAGGAAGACTTCCTGTTGGCCACTGGGAACACCTCACTCAAGAATCCTGCCCCCAACTGGACCAAGATCACTGTTAGCTCTTTATGCACCTCACCCACACTCCCTTATCCTCTGCAACTGGCTCTCAACATGTGATCCCAATGGCAAATTGGGAAATTCAGCCATTTGTGACAATATGGATGTTCCTTGAGATCATTATGCTAAGTGATGGATAAGTCAGATGAATAAAGACAGTCAGTTCAGTCACTCAGTCGTGTCTAACTCTTTGAGACCCCATGAACCACAGCACGCCAGGCCTTCCTATCCATCACCCACTCCCAGAGTTTACCCAAACTCATGTCCATTGAGTCGGTGATGCCATCCAACCAAATACTATATATTCTCTTATATGTGAAATGTAAACAAGGCCAAACTCATAGAGAGAGAGTAGAGTCATGGCTGCCAGGGGCAGGGAGTGAGGGGTATGGGGAGATGTTGGTCACAGTTATACAAGGGTCCAGTTATAAGTGAATAAGCTCTGGAGAATCTAAACTACAGCATGGTGATTATAGTTAATAAGACTCTATTACATACTTGGAAGTTGCTAAGATGTTAGACCTTAAGTGTTCTTACCATTTAAAAATGGTAATTCTGTGAGATGATGTAGATGTTAACTAATTCTACTATGGTAATCTTTTCCAATATATAAATGTTAAGTCATCACACCGCACACCTTAAACAATGGTATGTGCCAATTATATCGCAGTAGGACTGGAGAAAGATGCAATCATCGTCCCTGCATTATAGACCATGAGGTAGTGCCTCGTTTATATTTATTTCTGCTCCAGTGAAGTGTGTTCTATGGTAATTACTAAGGGGTGGTACAATGCCAAATAGTCTGGATTCATATTATAGATACACCACTAGCTTTAGGCAAATTACTTAAAAGTCTTATTGTTTCCATTTCCCTTTAAAATGCTGAGAATAATAGTGTCTGCCTCGTGATTTGTTTAAAGTTTGAGTGATCTGGAAAATGTAAATCTTTCAGAACAGTACTTTGAGCATGTTCAAGCCTGGTGCAAGCATTTGTGCTAAGTGTCTCAGTCATGTCCAACTCTGCAACCCCGTGGACTGTAGCCCGCCAGGCTCCTCTGTCCATGTGTATTCTCCAAGCAAGAGTAAGGATAATCTATTATTCATCCTATGCTTGCCTTCCTCACTTCAGAGGCAAATTGGTAGAGGATGATAATGAACATGTATTTAGGGAGAGTCTGATGTCTCATTTGAAATTTCAGTTCAGTTCAGTCACTCAGTCATGTCCGACTCTTTGTGACCCCATGAACCGCAGCACGCCAGGCCTCCTTGTCCATCACCAACTCCCAGAGTTCACCCAAACTCATGTCCATTGAGTCGGTGATGCCATCGAACCATCTCATCCTCTGTCGTCCACTTCTCCTTCTGCCGTCAATCTTTCCCAGCATCAGGGTCTTTTCCAATGAGTCAGCTCTTCGCATCAGGTGGCCAAAGTATTGGAGTTTCAGCTTCAACATCAGTTCTTCCAATGAACACCCAGGACTGATCTCCTTTAGGATGGACTGGTTGGATCTCCTTGCAGTCCAAGGGATGCTCAAGAGTCTTCTCCAACACCACAGTTCAAAAGCATCAATTTGAACTTTAAGACCAAAATTTAATACCTTGGTGTCAACTGACTATTCACAGGGACCTCATGCCACTACCTTAGCTTTCAAACACATGAGGAAACTGAAACTCAGAGAAGTTACATAACACACACTGATGATCTACCCACGCTGGGTGGACTGTGGGATCTTAGTTCCCCTGTGAGGGACTGAACAGGGGCACCTGGCAGAGGAAGAATGGAGTCCTAACTGCTGGACCCACCATCAGGGGTATTTTTATTTTTACGTTTTCTGCTTCTAGATGTACAAACATACATTGTGTCTTCTTGATTATATGTGTGTCATATATAATTAAAAAAACTCTAATATCAGATACCAGAATTCAGTCTAGTGATCTTTTAACATAGAAAGATGGGTTAAATTAAGTGACTACTTCAATATGTAAGATACATAAACATATGGCTATCAATTGTTTCTTCATGGCCATATTTCTTGCCTCTCCTTAATCTCTATATTTTAACCATGCTTTTTTTTTTTATTCCAAACCTCGAATGAGCCATGGTATATCTGACCTTCTAGTCATACACATCCTTACCTTCTGCATACTTCAGTACTGCTCTCTCTTCCCCAAATATACACACAGAGAAATAACTGCTTTCCTCCTTCATTTGCCCAACTGGTTCCTACAGCTCTTAACTTAATTCTTAACTTCAACATCAAATTCTCCAGGACACTTTTTTTTTCTTCATCATTTTCAGTCTGTTTAGATACCCTTCTTTTTTTTTTGGCAACATTGCTTTGTATCTCTTCATCATAGCATTTATCAAGTTGTATTGTAGTTATCTAAATATCTATATCTTGTACTAAAGTACAAGCTCCTTGAGAGTTGAGACTAAGCACATTGCATTTACTGTTTCAATTTTGCCTAGTTCCATTCCTCACGGAATATTTGATGAGTGAAGAAATGAATGAGTGAATGAATGAATGAAAAATTGTTGGTACTCATTGCTGCTACTGCTGCTAAGTCGCTTCAGTCATGTCCAACGCTGTGTGACCCCATAGATGGCAGCCCACCAGGCTCCCCCATCCCTGGGATGCTCCAGGCAAGAACACTGGAGTGGGTTGCCATTTCCTTCTCCAGTGCATGAAAGTGAAAAGTGAAAGTGAAGTAGCTCAGTCATGTCCGACTCTTAGCGACCCCATGGACTGCAGCCTACCAGGCTCTTCTGTCCATGGGATTTTCCAGGCAAGAGTACTGGAGTGGGGTGCCATTGCCTTCTCTGGTTGGTACTCATTACACTTACATAAAAACAGCTATATCAAAACCTCCATTACTTGATTCAAATAAAATAGATTTTAAAAAGTTAAGGATTTATGGATTTAAGATGATTAAAAATAATAAGTGACCACCCTTAAAAGCCTAGTCTCAAATATAAGCCCATTTGTCATTTCCAGCATCCATGTTGTCATGATTTGCTTACCTTGAAGTAGAAAGGACTGAGGTGCTATGATTAGGACAGAGCTTGCATTCAGAGATTTGTACATAATTCATAGTTTAAGTTCTGCAAGTTTGCATAATAAATAGTTTAAATACTGCAGCAACAGAACTGGAGAGGAAATTAGGATTCTGAATGAAAAAGTTAATTATACCTCCAAGGATTTTTTTTTTTTTTTTTTTTTTGCAGTACATTAAAAACAAGTTTAGAAGAGGATAATTTAGGCTAAAAAGAGACGGAAATGTGGAAGATTATGGGAGTGGTGATAACTGACAAGTTATCTTATTAAGTGGGGGTAATTAGAGTAAATTAATTTTGAAATTATAGCAGTGGATCCTAGATCAACAATAACGTAAATAATTTACGACGCAGATGATCTTGCAGCTGGAGTCAGTTCTGGCAGTGGACTCTGTTCTTGACATTATTAGCCATTTTCTCCACTTTAACCATTCTATTCAGATAACAAAGGGGGATATAGTATAAAACTGGAATCCCCACCCTTTTAGCCAGGTTGCCAAAGCAAATCAAAGAATAAGAAATACTTACCAAAGGAAGTAGCGTTTCATAAAAAGACATCATGGGCTATTCCTGCATACATTTGTATGTTTATTCATCCACCCAACTGAGATTCTATTACTATTACCGCTACTAAATAGTATTAATAAAGTTTTGGAGCTTAATATGTGTCTGGGTACAGTGTTGAGCATTCCACATGCATTATCTTGTTTATTTTGAACAATAGCCCTGTGAAATGTGCACAAACGTTAATCTCAAACTAAGAGCTCAGAACAATGAAGCAACTTGCTCATGAATGTCTAATTAATAAGATCTTTGGTCTGAACCCTAGCAGGGTGGCTCAAGAGCCACACTCTAAACTACTACACTCTGCCATGCATGTGCCCTGTGCCAGTGTCAAGGGCAGAAGCTCTCACTTTGAGATGTTGTGATTTGGGAAATAAACACAAAGGGGAAAAGTCCAACTTTAAAAATTTATATTGGAGTGTAGTGAAGAAAGAAAGATTAAGAGACAGAGGGGCTGGGCTCCAATCTTATTTAAATCTTGACATAGCTACAAACACTTGAGTTCATTATATAACCTAATTATCATTATCCCAATCGGCAAAATAAGGCAGATGAGAAGGTATAAGTTAGTAAGAAGGCATGCCAATAATACTTTTGAACTGTGATGCTGGAAATGACTCTTGAGAGTCCCTTGGACAGCAAAGAGATCATCCAGTCAATCCTAAAGGAAATCAACCCTGAATATTTATCAGAAGGACTGTGCTGAAGCTGAAGTTCCAGTACTTTGGCTACCTGATGTGAAGAACTGTCTCAATGGAAAAGACCCTGCTTCTGCGAAAGGTTGAAGGCAGGAGGATAAGGGGGCAAGAGGGGATGAGATGGTTTGATGGCATCACTGAGTCAGTGGACATGAGTTTGAGCGAACTCCAGAAAATAGTGAAGGATAGGGAAGCCTGGTGTGCTGCAGTTCATGGCATAGCAAAGAGTTGGACAACTGAGCAACTTAACAACCACAAAACAATAACAACAAAGGTAACCACTCATTCCATTCTCAAGGAGTGCTTCCAGTTCTTTCTTCATAAGGAAAACTATCTCTATCCACACACCCTGCTGAGAGAATAGCCCCAGATAGCCTTGACCTCCAACTTGGAACTGGCTCACCCAGCCCACTTCCATTCTTTGCTGCCACTGTGGCTCTGGATGGAGTGGCCAATTCATGCACTAGCCAGTGGAGTCTGAGAGAGCTTAGTAGGAAAAACTCTGCTCAGAAAATCCAGTCCCTACTCTTGGAAATGTGTACTGGGAATCCAGATTAAACTAGGCAGCTGAAACCTTGATTTTTCTCCCTCTATCAGACTACAGCCAATTCATCAGCAAAAACTGGCAGCTCTTACTTCAAAACAGACTCCAAATCGCCCACTTATCACTCTATCTGCTACTACTTTCATTGTAGCCATCAGCTTCTCTCACTGGAATCATTCCATCGTCTTTTGCCCTTGTCTCATATAGATATTTTTGCAACATAGCAGCCAGAATATCTCTCCTCTGTTCAATAGCTTCTCGCCCTACTCAGAGTAAACTAATGTTTTTTTTTTTTTTTTTTAAATAGTTTGCATAGCCCTATACAACTAGGGTCTCCGCCTTCCCTTTTTAACTCAGTTCCCTTCTACCGCTGCCTTCCTTGTTCATCTCACATCAGTCACTCAGCCTCTTTCTTCCTTAGTATCCTCAACACCTCCTCCCAATGGGATGGCCTTTCCACTCACTCTTTTCTCTCTAATGCTCTCATAGGCATCTGCATGACTCACTCATTATCTTACCTCCTAAAGGTCTCTGATCACAGGTCATGTTTTCAATGAAACACTTGCTCTGACCATTCTGTTAAAAATGGTAAGGACCCACTGAAGTGAAGTGAAGTCATGTCGCTCAGTCATGTCTGACTCTTTGCAACCCCTTAGACTGTAACCTGCCAAGCTCCTCTGTCCATGGGATTTTCAAGGCAAGAATACAGGAATGGGTTGCCATTTCCTTCTCCAGGGATCAAACCTGGGTGTCCCACATTGCAGGCAGACTCCTTACCCTCTGAGCCACCAGGAGAGTAAAGACCTACTCAGATCAGATCAGATCAGTCGCTCAGTCATGTCCGACTCTTTGCGACCCCATGAACTGCAGCACGCCAGGCCTCCCTATCCATCACCAGCTCTCGGAGGTCACTCAGACTCACATTCATCGAGTCAGTGATGCCATCCAGCCATCTCATCCTCTGTCGTCCCCTTCTCCTCCTGCCCTCAATCTCTCCCAGCATCAGAGTCTTTTCCAATGAGTCAACTCTTCGCATGAGGTGGCCAAAGTACTGGAGTTTCAGCTTTAGCATCAGTCCTTCCAATGAACACCCAGGGCTGATCTCCTTCAGGATGGACTGGTTGGATCTCCTTGCAGTCCAAGGCACTCTCAAGAGTCTTCTCCAACACCACAGTTCAAAAGCATCTATTCTTCGGCGCTCAGCCTTCTTCACAGTCCAGCTCTCACATCCATACATGACCACAGGAAAGACCATAGCCTTGACTAGGCGAACCTTTGTTGGCAAAGTGATGTCTCTGCTTTTGAATATGCTATCTAGGTTGGTCATAACCTTCCTTCCAAGGAGTAAGCGTCTTTTAATTTCATGGCTGCAGTCACCATCTGCAGTGATTTTGGAGCCCAGAAAAAGAAAGTCTGACACTGTTTCCACCTACTACCACCCAGGTAATCTTTCATCCCCCATTCTTGCTTGATTTTTCTCCCTTCCTTGGATCTTCTTTTTAAAATAATTTATTTAATTATTTGGCTGTGCCAGGATTAGTTGTGGCATATGAGATCTAGTTTCCTGATCAGGGATCAAGCCTGGGCCCCCAGCATTGGGAATGTGGAGTCTTAGCTGCTAGACCACCAGGAAGCTCTGCTTGGATCTTCTTATGATCTATTAGAATTTTTACTGCCTGCCTCTCCTAAACAGAGTGCAGAGTCTCTATGGGTGGGGGTTATTATCTGCCTAAGAAAACACTGTGTCACCAGCATGGCAGACACTGTAACATGATAAGTACATGTTGAATGTTGGTTCAGTAAGTGAATGAATACATGAACGAGAGTTACAATTGGAAGCAAAGAGACCAGTCATGAGAGGCCATTATCAATCCACAATGTCGGTGACTAGAATCTAGCAGGTAAAAGTTATGGGTGCAGAGACTCTGAAGAACAGAATAAGGAAATAGGTGAAATACCTGTAGCAATCATGTGTTTTGGACGGAGGGACCAGAGATTCTTGCTCTGAGATCCAAAGAACCACATAATGCTCAAATTTCAGTGAATGTGGGCTTCATTGTCATGGCTTTTAATGGTCTGAGCACCTTCAGAGTAATCCTTCCTCTGTAGCCCAAATTAAAAGCCACTTCTTCCATGAAACCTTCTACTCTCACCAATCTTAGTTAATTTGTCCCTTTTATTAGCTTTTATTGCATTACCATAACTCATTGCAGTAATTATCACAGTCTAGAGGATTGTATTTATGACAATGCTTCTCTGACTTCCTGACTCCTTATGAAAAGAGTTGAGGCTACATGACTTTAAGAACATTAAACAGGAGGGACCAGAATTTAGGACTTCCCTCTCTGAACAGTATTCTTTCTATTACTCAGATTCACTCTATTACTGTTCTTATCCTTCAGGCTACCCTAAATATGAATCCAAGCAATAAGATTCTCAGTAGCAATAATTTACCCCTAATCATCTAACAGTGAACTAAAGCTTACCAGTAGAGTTAGATGGAAACATAATCTCCCCTTGAAAACTCTGAAGTCTTCATCCATCAAGTCCTAAGAGGTATTTGTAATAGATTTGTCAACTGAAAAAGATTAAACAGTTACAACAACAAGAAGCAACAACAAGAATACTTCAGGACTGAGAACAGCCTTTCCAGTTGGTTATTCCAGCTCTTAATTGTGCTCTCCTTGGTGAAACTTTCCAATTCTAACCTCTGTTTGTCCCTGCCTTCAATAGCCTTATCCAGGAGTAAGGACTTGATGAGGCATCAACCAGTGGTTTTGTCCCCATGGGAGCCAGGAAAAGCAGGATAAGTCCTGAAAAACAAAACTACAGTGTGTACCTCAAACTCTGCCTCAAGCAAATGAGCTTAAAAATCACGATATTTTCCAAATTCTGAGATCTTCTGTGAGCCCAAATATCCAAAGTTTCATTCTTTTACCTATAATACAGTCAGCACTTACATTGTGCCAATAACACTGTGAGGCTTTGGTCTACATTATTTCATTTAACACTTACAGCAGTGAGGTAGGCATTGAACATGAAATTGTTAGTCCAGCCTGTGAACTAGGCTGTCTGGTCCCAGAGTCCATGCTCTTGATCACCAGGATTAGACATTAACCATGAACTTCAGCAGACTTGGCTGAATCAAGGACTTCCATGTTTGGTCTTAATGAACCTGGCTTTCCTTTGCTAAGTTCTGCTCCTAACACAAGGGGTCATAGCTGAGTTTCTGTTCCACAGTGATCAGACTACCCAGAGTTTGGATTCTTCCATGCTGTCTTGCTGGGACTCTTCATAATTTATCTTCATACTTACTTTCATAATTTAGGAAATTAACACTGGCTCCAACTGAAACCTAGACTGTAGTGTTCCTGTGGGCACTGTGATGTGAACTGCTCCCCTTCTGCTTCCTCGTGCCCACATTACTCCATAACCCACATCATGGCCTAGGTTGCATCTTATTTATTATCTTATTAAATATCATCATGGATGTGCCAATAAGTAGGCTTGGAAATCACATATAAATCAGTTTACAATATTGTCTTTGATTGGGTTTTTTTTGGATGATATTATCTGACCCCTCTTCTCCTCCTTGAATGTCTGGATATCTCAGTAGTCCGGTGTGTTGCATGGCTTACCTGACTATGACAAAGGCCCACCAAGGCCCAGAGGAAAAGGATGCCTTGAAGCTAATCAGAGGCATTTATCAAAGCAGTTTCAAACACAGACTCTGAACCCAAATTACTTGAGTTCAGAACCTAGGCCCTACCACTTACCACCTGCCAAGCCTGGCACATCGTTTAATCTCTATAACCCCTACTTTCAAGATTGTGAAGTCTCACGGAGTTGTTACTAGAATGCAATGAATTCTAGTGTGTAAAATGCTTCATATGCTTGTCTGACATATGTAAGCACAGCAGCATCATGATTGCTCATGTTATAGGAGCACTTGTGAAAGTCTGGGTCCAGGACCAGGGACCAGAAGTTGGAGGATTTGAGAACAGGAAGCAAAGGATTGAGCGTGTAGGTGGGGAATGAGGACCCTTTCTTGCCAATAGGTGTATTCACTGTGCAATTCTCCCAAGATACGTGACAGAATTATCTCCATCTAAAAGGCCAGAGGCAGGCAAGAGCCATCTTCGTGTCTCCAAATTTTACTGATTAAATTAAATGAGCAGAAATATTTCTCTTGAATAATCTGGAATATTGAGATGAGGGGAGGTCTAGGAGGAGAATATTTTGTTTAATCACTTGCTTGCATATTATTTAGGGGAAATTAATTTTCTAAAGTTAATTTTTACAGAAAAATATGTTTTTATTAATGTAATATTTGAATCATACAAAGAGATGAAATGTATATGTAACTTAGGAAGAATAATAATAAAAGTGACACTTTGTTACCTACTACCTAACATCAGACTCAGATAGCACCTTCAGTTTCACTGAAGAACTCAATGTGTCCCATTCAGATCCATTTTCCCTCCCGCCTCCCCAGAGGTAATTTCCATCCTGAATGGTATACTTATGATTTCTTATATTTTTCAAATATAGACTGACTATATGTGTACATACCCCAAGCTTATTATCTAGCTTGTTTTTTTAGCTTTTAAAAAAATGGCATCATATTATAGCCTTCTGAAACCTGCTTTCATTTTGGTTCAATATATTTTGTTTAAAATTCACCTGGGTCACTGAACATACCTGCAGTTCATTTCTTTTCACTATTATATAATAGTCTACCATGCTGGACCATGTAAAAGAATATTCATGGTGGGATGATTAACAGCACAGATTCAGTTCCTTCAGGCCACCTACATTTTCTTTGATTAGAGTGATTTTTTTCTTCCTGAATGTTACCTGTCATTACTGATTGTAGCTAGTAAAGAAGGGACAATAGGAAGGGAAGCATGAATTAAAAAATAAAAAGAAACAATACAATAAGTCATGTTCTTTAAAAACTGAAAAAAAAGTCACCCACATTTTTGCAATGACTCATATCCAGTTGCTTTTTTGGCTTCCAGGCTGCTCTATCTCTAAACCAACTTTTATAATTGGCATCAGAGTTCTCTGCCTGCATTCAGATCTGTGCTGTGCTTCGTCACTCACTTGTCTCCAACTCTGTGATCCCATGGACTGTAGCCCGCCAGGCTCCTCTATCCATTTGATTCTCTAGGTAAGAAGATACTGGAGAGGTTGCCATACCTTTCTCCAGGGGATCCTCCCAACCCAAGGATTGGACCCAGGTCTTCCACATTGCAGGTGGATTCTTTACTGTCTGAGCCCCAGGGAAGCCCATTCAGATCTGAGATCTTGGTTAATATTTCCCCTACCTTGAAGGCTCCATGTTTTCCTTTCTGCTCTGCCCCAAAGTTTATTTACATCTTATGGAAAAACCCAAATGAACTTTTGACCAACCCAATAAAGCCCGAGTTGCTGGTCCTGCCATCCTGGCCCATACCAGCCCATGGCAATATTCCGTTTCAGTCTCATCTCCAGCTATGACTTCCCCCACCAAATCTCTTTCTGGCCTACTCTTTCTCTGCTAGACCAAACAGGAGAGCCACCACTCCCCAACACCCCTGAACTTTTTCTGTACCTTTCCCCATGCAATTTCCTTTGCCAAAATTCCTTCTCTTTTCTTTGATGGAACAATATGCAAGTTATTATTCACACTTCACTTTAAAGTCACCTTTTCTGTGAAGTCTTCCTGCTGGTGCTGCTGCTGCTAAGTTGCTTAAGTCGTGTCTGACTTTATGTGATCCCATAGATGGCAGCCCACCAGGCTCCCCCATCCCTGGGATTCTCCAAGCAAGAACACTGGAGTGGGTTGCCATTTCCTTCTCCAGTGCATCAAAGTGAAAAGTGAAAGTGAAGTTGCTCAGTCGTGTCCGACTCTTAGCAACCCCATGGACTGCAGCCTACCAGGCTCCTCCATCCACGGGAGTTTCCAGGTGAAAGTACTGGAATGGGTTGCCATTGCCTTCTCTGGAAGTCTTCCTAGATCACAAAAAAAAAAAAAAAAAAAGCTAATTATTCCCTACTCAGTGCTACCGTAGTAATTAGTGTGGTGCTCGGCACTTACTCATTTCTTTTCCACAGTAGTGAATATGCTCATTGCATTTTGTGGACAGAAAGTCCCTTCAAATCAGGGAGCATATGCTTTTTCCTATTGTATCCTCCCCACAGCTCCTCATCCCCACTCCTATCCCTGCCCCATGGCCCCCATCTCAGTAGCAAATTCAGGGCCTGATACACAGGAAGGACCTAGTTGGTGTTTGCCAAACTGAGTGGAGCAAAGACCATAGAAACTCATTCCCAGGGGCTGTGTTTAGAAATTGCTATGATCTTTTCTGATGACTGCATAGCAAATTGGATTTACCTTTTCAATTTTGCATTATTCTTGTGTTATTGGGATTATGATGAATAATAAGATAATAACAGCAATTAGCCTCTGGATGACTAATGGTCCCATAAATTGATTTTGAACAATCAATTTGAACGTCTTCCTGTGGCCAAATTAGAATAGGGTGGGCTACAGAGTGTTCCATAAACGTTCCTGAGAGTGAAATTGGTAAAATTATGTCCAGTGAATACTGAAGGTGTGGAAACTCCCTAGGGTTTGGGAGTAGGAGTGAGGAGCAGTTTAGCAAATTTAGCTGTGTTTCTGGAAAGCTGCACCCTAAAGAATCAACATAATTTGTTCCAAAAGTTTGTTTGAAAGTTGGTTAAATTATTTTTAACATGTAACTAGAATTGTATACTGTGGGTTTAAAAAAAAAATTATTGGAGTATAGTTGCTTTACAAAGTTGTGTTAGTTTCTGCTGTATAGCGAAGTGAGTCAGCTATATACATACACATCTCTCTTCTGTTTTGGATTCCCATCCCATTTAGGTCATTCTAGAGTTGGAGAAGGCAATGGCACCCCACTCCAGTACTCTTGCCTGGAAAATCCCATGGACGGGGGAGCCTGGAAGGCTGCAGTCCATGGGGTTGCTGAGGGTCGGACACAACTGAGCGACTTCACTTTCACTTTTCACTTTCATGCATTGGAGAAGGAAATGGCAACCCACTCCAGTGTTCTTGCCTGGAGAATCCCAGGGATGGGGGAGCCTGGTGGGCTGTCATCTATGGGGTCTCACAGAGTTGGACACGACTGAAGGGACTCAGCAGCTGAACATTGACTAGTTTCCTGTGCTATACCTTAGGTTCTCATTAGCTGTTTATTTTATACATAGCAGTATATATATGTCAATCCCAACATTCATGCACATAGGTGGAATCTAGAAAAATGGTACCGATGACCCGATTTGAAAAGCAGAAATAGACACAGAGATAGAAAACAAGCAGATGGACAGCAATGGAATGGATTGTATGCTGTGTTTTGAGTTCCCCCCAGGTTGCCAAAACCTACTGAGCCTGTAAATGGCCTGAAGTATACTTGACCTTGGCCATACTTCATTAGACAAAGTCATTGATGAAAAATCCCTTCATGAAGACATGGTCTGTGCCACAGTGGATCCTACCCTGAACACTTCATCACCATGGAAGTGGGTCTCACCTAACACCAGGAGATGAAGGCTGGAGATGAAGCCTTTAGTTTTGTCTGAGTTCCAACAGGATTGGCTAGAAGGAGGAAAGAGGTAAAAAAGAGGGGAGGAAAGACGGTGCCATTTGGATGCAAAGAGCTGTTATGAGCAGCCTGGCTTCCCACTGGTAAAACCTCCAAGCTCCTCTCTCAGGTTCCCTCTGCTTTTTGTTAGTCTTTCACTTTTTTTCTTCAGACTTTGGAGATTTGTTCACATATTGTCACAGTTTCTGCCATTCTGGTTAGATAACTTGTTTTCCCGGTCCTGAACCAATGCAGATGTAGCCTTTCATTTGGGAAATAAAGGAAAAGCATTATAAGTAGTTCTACCTCACTGCACAGAACATAGGAGTAAGTTCTGAAGAAATATTGACAAATAGGCATAGCATCGAAGAGAAGATTAATGTGAGAGAGAGGAACAAGCATCAAAATCCATCGTGGCAAGTTCTGCAGACACTCTTACAGAGCTTAAATAAGTGATTAATTTTTCTCAGATGGTATCTAAGAAGACTCTGTAAGGAAGAAGGCATTTGATCTGGAAAGTATTTAAACCCAAATGTTCACTGAGACGTCCTGATCCTTGAGATATAGATGAGACTAGTTTAGGTCCCAAATTCTGTGCTCTTTCTAAATCAAAAACTCTCATGACATTTTTGCAGGTTTCTGAATAGGATTGTGTTCATAGTTTGAACTCATAGCTTTCCCCATCATGAGTCATCTCAGCGTCACATGCCTGATGCCCCATACCTAGGAACTGTTCTGAACTGTGTCAACTTGTACATTCTTTATCCTTTTTTCATTTACACACCTACCATTCACATATATCCACTTTTTATTTAATTTTTTTATCAAGAATCTCTTTTATTGATTATCAGATACATTACAAACATCTAATATGAACAAATTGTAACATGACAGTGTTTAGTTTGAACGATTAATACATTTCAGATATAATATTATACATATTTCAATGTTATTCTCCCCAATCATCCCACCCTCTCCCGGTCCCAGAGTCCAAAAGTCTGGTCTATACATCAGTGTCTCTTTTGCTGTCTCGTAAATAGGGTTATTTTTACCATCTTTCTAAATTCCATATATATGCGTTAGTATACTGTATTTGTGTTTTTGTTTCTGGCTTACTTCACTCTGTATAATAGGCTCCAGTTCCATCCACCTCCTTAGAATATATACTCCTTAGAATATATACTTTAAAAATATCCACTTTTTAATATTAGTATTTATGTGCTCAGCTGCACTAGGTCTCAGCTGTGTCACATAGGATCTTTGATCTTCGTTGCAGCAATTGGTCATTCCTAGATGTGTTGCTGAGAAATTAAACTTGTGGACCAGCTGTCTAGAGCTGAAGAGGAAGACCTAGCCTCTAGAGAGAATTGAGGACATGACATTTGAGTGGGCTCCTGGCATTTAGGCCATGACCGTAGGATCCGTCAGCAGCGGTGGTAGAAAAAGGGAAGAGCTGAAATAGCCAAGAAGGAACAACCCTCCTGTCCTCCTTCACCTTCCTCTTGGCTTCCAGAGTGCTTAGCAATTTTGTGTCTCTTTAGCTGTGATGTGAGAACTCTTAGTTGCGGCCTGTGGGATCTGGTTCCCTGACCAGGGATTAAACCCAGGCCCCTGCATTGGAAGCCAGTCTTAGCCACTGGACCACCAGGAAGCCCCTGTGTCCACTTTTATGTGCAGAATATTTTACTGAAAAATTCAGGAGCTAAGGGGAGTTTTATGTCACAATAATGCAAACTGATAATACCTAAACTGAGCATTAGATGTTCTTGTTATAAAAGTCCTTTTGCTGGTCCATCCAACAAAGCGTGCAAGCCTCTCACCACTCCTCCGTGTCACTGCCTCCCTTCCCCACCTCTTCTCCAGACCTCCTTCTTCCCAGATGCCTTCAGGAGTCTCCAAATCACATTTACTTTATTTTGCAAGATAATTTGGCTCTTCCTAGCCCCTACTCCTAGACTCCTTTCCAGGCCTACCTTTGGCTACCCAAATTCATTAACATTATCTTCCTGATTAGAATACATTTATGAGTTATAGAGTAATTATTATGTAATATGGTTATGCTAGATTTAAAACTAGTTCAGGTAACATGATGACTGGAATTTTTTTTTTTCTGTAAGTCGCTCAGTCATGTCCAACTCTTTGCTACCCCATGGACTTTACAGTCTCCAGGCCAGAATACTGGATTGGGTAGCCTTTCCCTTCTCCAGGGGATTTTCCCAACCAGGGATCTAACCCAGGTCTCCCTCACTGAAGGCAGATTCTTTACCAGCTGAGCCACAAGCAAAGCCCAAGAATGCTGGAGTGGGTAGCTTATTCCTTCTCCAGTGGATCTTCCTGACCCAGAAATCGAACCAGGGTCTCCTGCATTGCAGGCGGATTCTCAACCAACTGAGCTATTAGGGAATCCCAGAAAAATTTTAAGAGCATTAATTAATATGCTTTTTGCCTAACTAGAAACTTATCATAATTCCTTCCCTTAGCCTTGAACCAGTCCTTTACCCAGCATGCACTCCTCGACCTCATCCCACTCACAATTTGAGTGACACTATAGTTATAGAATACAAAAGGCATAAACTGATTCAGACCTAAAAATAAATACATGCATGTATAATGAGTCCTCACACACACACACACACACACACACACACATACAATCACCCAAGACTAGATAAGAGTCTATAGATTCTTAGGGAAGAGAGGAGAGATGAGGAACACATGGGCGCTGTCTTCCAAAAGAAGATTTCCCTGTTTTGCCTGAGCACGGTGCTCCTGTCACCAGGACAGAGAGGCATGTGGACCAAAGACCATGACAGCTCTGCTCCAGTAGCGAGCCCACATTTCACCTGCAGTGAGGAGCTCTGCAGGAGGACCTGTAATTGCCTTCAGTAAATCTGGCATCATTGTCAAATGACCAGTGGACTGCTGCTGATGCTCTGATATTTTAACACCCCCACCGTAATTATCATGCATGGACAATCATCGTCCAACAGCAGGATAATTACAAACTTCAGAAATGGAGACCGAGGCCCTGAACACCTGGGGTTGTACTGGTTATGCAGAAGCGAAGAAGCTCCGAGCACCATCCCCTGACCTCAAGCCTCCGTTCCCTCCAACACACACACAAGACTGAACATAGATGAGCCAAAGCCACATACCCCACTGAGTTAAGGTACTAATGAGATGTCACCCCTTTGAGTGTGGGGTGGGGTGCGTGTGGGGTGGGGGACAAAGTAGAGAGGAATCAGATAGATACTGGTGGTTCCCAGAAGTGTCACTGAGAAATTAGATTTGTGATCCAGCTATCTAGAGCTGAAGGGGAAGAACTAGCTTCTAGACAGGATCGAGGACATGACATTTGGGTGGGCTGCCAGCATTTCGACTATAACTATAGGATCCATCACCAGTGGTGTAGAAAAAGGGAAAAGCTGAGATAACCAAGTAGGAACGACCCTTCCTTTCTCCTTCACTTTCCTCTTGGCTTCCAGCATGCTTAGCAATTTTGTCACATATGCATTTGCCTCACCAGATGCCACCTTTAAAATATTAATTTTAATGGCTTATCGAATGTCTACAATATCCCAGGATATGCTGTGTGCTTTGGGTGCCTCCTCATATATCATGTTTGATCTTCACTTCAACCATAGGACGTTGATATTTTCTTCCCATTTTGCAGATTAAAAAAAAAACACACAGATCAAAGATATGAATTGATTTGCTTAAGGTCACAGAAGTAATAAATGTCAGAACCAGGATTTAAACCTGGTCTTCTGATTCTGAGTTCATGATTCTTTCCACAGCAGCAATATATTCCTGAAATATGAGATCCAAAATGGATGTTGGAGATTATTTCATCCAAAAATGACAGATATATTCTAAATGATATGCCAACTCTAGTTGTTTTAGCCTACCCGGAGTGTGTGCTGAGAAGAACAGAGGAAGCATCGCAGGCTCAGTGGGGAAAGTACCATGATTGATTCCCCGTGCCTCCTGAAGGCTGCCAGGTCTGGTGCTGTCCCATCTCAGCTTAGTTGTCTTCCCCCATTTGTACAGATGGGAAAATTGATGCTGCGAGATTTAAGAGTTGCCCACAGGCACACAGCATGATACTGGCAGAGCCATGGTAAGTTCTCACCTCTCCTGACTCTGTACCTGATGCTCTCAGCCTTGCCTTGGTCCTTCTCCCAGAGTCCTCATGGGAAGCCTGCCAAATCACTCCTTCTCTCAGAATCTCTTTCTGACCTTGTTTCTTTGTCTCATATCAAATATTCACATCATCTGAGCAAACTGCTTTGAAGAAGAATGTGATGTGAAATGCTAGCTTGCGATCGTCAATGAGATTTCTCAGTCAAGGTTTGTGTTGAGCAATTGCTGAGAGGGACATGTTACAAGTGATGGATGAGGACGGAGTTTGGTCTTGGGACTGGATGAGCAAAAAGGAGAATGGTCAAGAAAGAACCAGAGCCAGCTCAGCATTTAGGAACTGGCTGGTGCTAAATTTTCCTGAACAGTTTTGATCTGATCAGCTCAAAGCATGATGAAATGGCTCACTGGTGCAAAGAAAATGATTGCAGGATTGTGTTTAAATTTACTAGAAACAACCCGAAGACCACAGTCATATATTGAAATGGCATCCATTTCATGGGGAAGAGAAAGTGCATATATGCAAAATGAAGTGGAAATTTGAAAAAATCTATTCCAGATAATTCAAACAGAAACTCACTCATGGGTTGTTGAGAAATTAAGTGAGAAAATGCTCATATAAGGTTTGGCTAGTGCCTAGCAAACAATAATTGCTCAAAGAACAATAGACAACAGTATTTCCTTAATGAGAAAGGATTGTAGATATGTGTGTGTGTGACTGTGTATGTGCACACATGAATACAAGTGTCTGTGTGTGTGTGTGTGTCTTCTTTGAATCATCTGCTTGACTAACTGTATTATCCTTGTGTTACAGACACACTGTTTCCAATTCACTCTATATCTGTAAATGGAGACCAGACCCACTTTGAACTGGAATGCCACATATCACTTTCTTCTCACTGAACACAGACATCTTATTAAATCTTCTGCTGTTCATGAAATGTGACTAATGAGCATTATTAGACTAGAGTCACTGTTCCTGAAACTAAGTCACAGAGAAGTTACGTGATTAGCTCAAGTCACACAGCTGTTGAATGGCTGGGCAATGATGGGGAACAGAGCCTTTTCGCTCTCAACTCAGAATGCTGGGCATCTTCTCTCCTTTGTATTAAGATCATAATTATTCTGCTTCTCCCCCCTCTTTTTCCTCCCTCTCCTCTTTTCCTTGTGTCTGTTTTGCATTTCTTGTGTGTGTACATTCGTGCTCAGTTGTGTCTGACTCTTTGCAACCACATGGACTATAGTCCACCAGGCTCCTCTGTCCATGGGATTTCCCAGACAAGAATATTGGAGTGGCCTGTCATTTCCTTCTCTAAGGGATCTTCCTGACCCAGGGATTGAACTCAGGTCTCTTGAGTTCCAGGCAGTCTCCTGTATTTCAGTCAGATTCTTTACCAGTTGAGCCAAGAGGGAAACCCTTTCTATTTCTTACTCTAATTAAAATCAACAGCTATTTCTAAAGTTTCTTTTGTGTGTTTACTCTTGATCACTAGACCATGAATGAGGCTTGGTCCATATCAATAGCAAATGCTTGCAATTCCCTACTGCTTATTTTTCCTGTTGATGAATTTTCTCCAAATCACCCTTGCTCCCTTGTATAATACAGGAGAGGATAACTCTATCTGGCTCCAGGAGTAAGTCCAGAATACAGAGGGTACTCCTTGCCTTGCTAGGAATGTGCTCAGTGGGGATCATGTGATCCTGCTTTGGATGATAAGGGGAGGTCTTCTTAAGATTTCTGGGAAAGAGTTTTGGCCAAGTTGTTCTCTTTATTCTGTTGAGTGCTGAAGCATCTGGATGGGAAGCTAAAATGGTAGCTATCTTGTTCCTAGAAGGAAGACAGTATTTAGCATTTGAGGACTGAAAACTCCAGGCTTCCTGGTAGGTAAAGCAATTTCCCTTTTGAGTTGGAATTTGCCCTAACTACTGCTTGAGGACTCTACCATGAGCAAATGCCCTGAAGAATCTCCGAAGTTCTCATTATATATAGGCTGTGGTCACAAGCACACCCTGTGAGTTCAGATTCAAAATGGAATATCATTTCCACCCTCTTGCTGGCTGTGCAGTGCTGGGTAGTTAGTTAATTTCTCTGTGTTTGGGGTGCCTCCTTTATCCTTCCTGGCCTATTGTCCTGACAGCACATTATCACCCTCTGACATACTATGAATCTTACTGTATATGCATCTATATTTATTATCTATCTTTTCCCTATTTGACATAAGCTCCATGAAGGCAGGGGTTTTTATCTATTTGTTTGCTTCTGAATGCACAGGGTCTGGTATGTTGTACAGGGGGTAATAAATAGTTTGCTTAAATAAATAATTAATGAGTTAATTAACAGGGCAGAGTGACAGTTATATCATAGGATTGTCACGATGACAAATTTAGATAACACACATAACTATTTCTAAACTGTCTGGCATGTCATTATTATAATGAATAAAGACAGCCACGTCTCCAAGTATTGGCATAATATCTGTAACTAGTTCAAAGATAAATATTTATTGAAAGTCATCTGTCACATCAGCGACCCTCCAGAGATAATAAATGTTTGTCATTGTAAGCTATTGATACTAAGTTTAAGGGTGATTTGTTATATAGGATTAGATAACTCATATACTTTCTAAATCCCTTACCCCCTCCTTTTCTCCATGCCCTGCCTCGCTTTCCTCATCCTCAGTTACCCCTTTGTTGTTGCTCAGTTGCCGAGTCATATCTGACCTTTGCGACCCCGTGGACGACAGCACACTGGGCTTCCCTGTCCTTCACTACCTCCCAGAGCTTGCCCAAACTCATGTCCATTGAGCTGGTGATGCCATCCAGCAATCTCATCTGCTGTCGCTCCTCTACCCAAATTTTAATTTTCATCCACACACATTTATTTGTGCCTGTTACATGCAGGCATGGTGTTAGATATGAGCAGAACTGTAGGACCCATAAGATTTCTGTCATGTCAAATGCCTCATGGTTCAAGATGTTTCTCTGGACTTATCTGAGGATTCTCTGGACACTGGCTCCTTGGATTTCCACAGCACTCCCAGTATGAATCCAGCAGCTTGGCATTAAGTTTAAAGCTTTCAATCAGGTCTAGAAGTCCAAGCTTCTAATATCCACGGATCCTTTTGATGAGTAAGGAATTTCCAAATTCACATGGGTTATATCTCCACATGAACCTATTTGTTTCTCTCCTAATGCCCATCAGGACAAGACCCAGTTCCCCTCTCAGTCAGTCTCTCCCATCAGGAAGCTTCCATAAGCCTCTTATCCTTCTCCTTCAGAGGGCAGACAGAATGAAAATCACAACCACAGAAAACTAACCAATCTGATCACATGGACCACAGCCTTGTCTAACTCAGTGAAACCATAAGCCATGCTGTATAGGGCCACCAAGAGGGATGAGTCACAGTGGAGAGTTCTGACAAAATGTGGTCCACTGGAGAAAGGAATGGCAAGCCACTTCACTTGTCTTGCTGTTAAGCCCCATGAACAGTATGAAAAGGCAAAAAGATAGGTCACTGAAAGATGAAATCCCCAGGTCGGTAGGTGCCCAATATGCTACTGGAGATCAGTGGAGAAATAACTCCAGAAAGAATGAAGAGACAGAACCAAAGCAAAAACAACCCCCAGTTGTGGAGCTGCCTGGTCATGGAAGTAAAGTCCAAAGCTGTGAAGAGCAATATTGCATAGGAACCTGGAATGTTAGGTCCATGAATCAAGGCAAATTGAAAGTGGTCAAACGGGAGATGGCAAGAGTGAACATCGACTGATGTTCATTAAAGAGTGAACATTTTAGGAATCAGCAAACTAAAATGGACTGGAATGGGTGAATTTAACTCAGATGACCATTATATCAACGACTGTGGGCAAGAATTCCTTAGAAGAAATGGAGTAGTCAACAAAAGAGTCCAAAAGGCAGTACTTAAATGCAATCTCAAAAATGACAGAATGATCTCTGTTCGTTTCCAAGCAAACCATTCAATATCACAGTAATCCAAATCTATGCCCCGACCAGTAATGCTGAAGAAGCTGAAGTTGAATGGTTCTATGAAGACCTACAAGACCTTCTAGAACTAACACCCATAAGAGATATACTTTTCATTATGGGTAACAGGAATTCAAAAGTAGGAAGTCAAGAAAGACCTGGAGTAACAGGCAAATTTGTCCCTGGAATAGAGAATGAAGCAGTGCAAAGGCTAATAGCGTTTTGCCAAGAGAATGCACTGTTCATAGCAAACACCCTCTTCCAACAACACAAGAGAAGATTTTACACATGGACATCACCAGATGGTCAACTCTGAAATCAGAATGATTACATTCTTTGTAGCCAAAGATGGAGAAGCCCTATATAATCAGCAAAAGGAAAATTGGGAGCTGACTGTGGCTCAGATCATGAACTCCTTATTGCCAAATTCAGACTTAAATTGAAGAAAATAGGGAAAATCACTAGACCATTCAGGTATGACCTAAATCATATCCTTTATGATTATACAGTGGAAGTGAGAAATAGATTCAAGGACCTAGATGTGATAGAGTGCCTGATTAACTATGGATGGAGGTTCATGACATTGTACAGAAGGCAGGGATAAATAACATCCCCAAGAAAAAGAAATGCAAAATTGTTGTCTGAGGAGGCCTTACAAAGAGTTGAGAAAAGAAGAGAAGTGAAAGGCAAAGGAGAAAAGGAAAGAAATACCCGATTGAATGCAGAGTTCCAAAGAATAGCAAGAAAAGATAAGAAAGCCTTACTCAGTGACTAATGCAAAAAAATACAGGAAAACAATAGAATGAGGAAGACTAGAGATCTCTTCAAGAAAATTAGAGATACCAAGGGGACATTTCATGCAAAGATGGGCACAATAAAGGACAGAAATGGTATGGACCTAACAGAAACAGAAGATATTAAGAAGAGGTGCAAGAATACACAGGGGAACTATAAAAAAATGTCTTCGTGACCCAGATAACCATGATGGTGTGATCACTCACTGCTGAGGTCCAGCCCCAGCTGATTCAGGGAGTTTGAAGCAGGGACGGTGTCGACCAGGAATCAGGATACAATAGTTTTAATTAGAGATATAAAGAATAATAGAATGAGGATAGCTCAGTAGGAAAATTCAGCGGAGAAAAGAGGCTGAGTAGCTTGGTTTACGCTGGAGAGCAATAAAACTTCAAGACAAGAAGTTTGCACCATTTACATAGGCCACAGGCGTCCTTCCGTTCTCCCGAAGGAGAGGAGACACTGAGGCCTCACCAGTCGGATATTAGAAGCCCAGGCATAATTAGTAAGCATGGCGGGTTCTGCACTCCAGATGGAGACTCAACCAGAGTTTGAGAGAAAGAGCAACATGGGGAGACCAGTCTTTCGAGGAACTGATCCCAATTCTTTATTTTCCATGGTCTACTTTTATACACTGAGATGTATACAAAAGTCACATGGGGTCAGCAGTCCTGACTTTTATCAAAGTCAGGTGCTTCATACAAGTGTATACAGAGGTCTTAGGGGTGTTACATCATCTTCTGGCCAGGGGGCCTGCTGACAATTTATGACCCTCTCCTTGTGACAGCGGTCAGTCCAGGACACTTATTTCTCCAGGGGTGATTATTCTTAAAACAGATGCCACCCAAATAAAGTTATATTCCTATAGGGTGAGGGTGTAGTGGGTTTTAATTAAGGAAAGAATTTACTTAGCCTAAGGTCTAACAGATTAATATCAAAGGTTAATACTTATTTCTTCTATATATTCATTAATGTGTGTAAGGGCAGGGGATGTGGAGACTTAGCAGCAAACATTGGCTCAACAAATGAAAAACCCTTCACCAATACAATTTCTAATCAGCCCACTATACTTATACTAATAGTTTTCTAACTTCTCTAAAGAACGTGTTTTTAGAAGGTTAAGCATCTTGTGCCTCTCACGGTTGGGAAGCTGTGAGTAATCACATGTGACCGGACAAGCCTGTCAGGCAGGCTAGAAAACCTTCAGAGGAGTTTATAGGTTAACTCCTGTCACGCCCAGGAATTTTTATAAACTGGAGATGTAAGTTAACTCTTTTTTTCAGAGAGAGGTAGTGGGGGAGAGCCCCCATAGTCAGAGGTGTAGGTGAGAGCACAAAGTAGTAAAGTAGGCAGGCTCTGGTTATGGGGGTAGATGCTTGAGAATTTCCAGGGGGACTCCTGGGGCTTGATCCCGCCTTTGCGTATGTCGAGCCTCCTTCCTAATGACCTTTGCCATGGGCGGAGGTCCTCTTGCCGGCTCCCCGCAACTCACCTAGAGTCAGACATCCTGGAGTGCAAAGTCAAGTATGCCTTAGGAAGCATCACTATGAACAAAACTAGTGGAGGTGATGGAATTCCAGTTGAGCTATTTCAAATCCTGAAAGATGATGCTGTGAAAGTGTTGCACTCAATATGTCAGTAAATTTGGAAAACTCAGCAGTGGCCACAGGACTGGAAAAGGTCAGTTTTCATTCCAATCCCGAAGAAAGACAATGCCAAAGAATGCTCAAACTACCACACAATTGCACTCATCCCACGTGCTAATAAAGTAATGATCAAAATTCCCCAAGCCAGGCTTTAACAGTATATAAACTTCCAGGTGTTCATGCTGGAGTTAGAAAAGGCAGAGGAACCAGAGATCAAATTGCCAACATCCATTGGATCATCAAAAAAGCAAGAGAGTTCCAGAAAAACATCTATTTCTGCTTTATTGACTATACGAAAGCCTTTGACTGTGTGGATCACAACAAACTTTGGAAAATTCTGAAAGAGATGGAATAACCAGAACACCCGACTTGCCTCCTGAGAAATCTGTATGCAGGTCAAGAAGCAACAGTTAGAACTGGACATGGAACAACAGACTGGTTCCAAATCAGGAAAGGAGTCTTTCAAGGCTTTATATTGTCACTTTGCTTATTTAACTTATATGCAGAGTACATCATGAGAAATGCTGGGCTGGATGAAGCACAAGCTGCAATCAAGACTGGTGGGAGAAATATCAATAATCTCAGATATGCACATGACACTACTCTTATGGCAGAAAATGAAGAAGAACTAAAGAGCCTCTTGATGAAAGTGAAAGAGGAGAGTGAAAAAGCTGGCTTGAAATTCAACATTCAGAAAACTAAGATCATGGCATCTGGACCCATCACTTCATGGCAAATTGATGGGGAAACAATGGAAACAGTGTCAGACTTTATTTTTCTGGACTCCAAAATCAGTGCAGATGGTGCCTGCAGCCATGAAATGAAAAAACACTTGCTCCTTGGAAGAAAAGTTATGACCAACCTAGACAGCATATTAAAAAGCAGAGATATTACTTTGCCAAGAAAGGTCTGTCTAGTCAAAGGTGTTTTTTCCAGTAGTAATGTATGGGTGTGAGAGTTGAACTATCAAGAAAAGTGAGCACCAAAGAATTGATTCTTTTGAACTGTGGTGTTGGAGAAGACACTTGAGAGTCCCTTGGACTGCAAGGAGATCCAACCAGTCCATCCTAAAGGAAATCAATTCTGAAAACTGACACTGAAGCTGAAACTCTAATATTTTGGCCACCTGATGCAAAAAAACTGACTCATTTGAAAAGACCCTGATGCTGGGAATGATTGAAGTTGAGAGGAAAAGGGGACGACAGAGGATGACATGTTTGGATGGCATCACTAACTCAATGGAGATGAGTTTGAGCAAGCTCCAGGAGTTGGTGATGGAGAGGGAAGCCTGGTGTGTTGCAGTCCATGGGGTTGCAAAGAGTCGGACATAACTTAATGACTGAAGTGAACCTAAGTCGTATTTCTTTTGCAACAACAATTTCATATGCCAGTAATTCCATGTTTTTCAATGTTTCCTTTGAGCTATGCTTTCACTTGTGTTAACTTATTTAACACAGTATGACCCACTGTGGAAGGTCCTGTATATATCCTGTATTATATCCCTTAGAAGGCAATGGCACCCAACTCCAGTACTCTTGCCTGGAAAATCCCATGGACGGAGGAGCCTGGTGAGCTGCAGTCCATGGGGTCGCGAACAGTTGGACACGACTGAGCAACTTCCCTTTCACTTTTCACTTTCAGGCATTGGAGAAGGAAATGGCAACCCGCTCCAGTGTTCTTGCCTGGAGAATCCCAGGGACCGGGGAGCCTGGTGGGCTGCTGTCTACAGGGTCGCACAGAGTCGGACACGACTGAAGTGACTTAGCAGCAGCAGCAGAAAGAAAGCAAAACAGAAACCTTCATGACTTAACCTGTGTAGGAATAGGTAGAACCAGAACCTGAACCCGAGTTTCAGATGCCAGTTTGTAGGCGACACCTTCCTTTATATTGTCATGTAGCCCCACACTCCCTGCAACAGAAATCATTAGACAGTGCAAGAGGAGTGGCTGAGAAATGTAGGAATCGAGAGTTTAATTCTGGCTTCTTTCTCTAGTACCTGAGTGAGTTTGGCCAAGTCACTGAATTTACTGAATTTCAGTTGTCTCATTTTTAAAATGGGAAAATGTCTATCATGCGTATTTCCCAAGATTCTTTGGACGTTCAGCCTGGGATAATGCATGTGAAAGGCCTATGGGAACTACAGTTTATGACATAAGAGTGAACTCTTTATTCACACAATTAAAATCAAGGATATCAAGAGTGAGGGAACCTAAGTATATCTATGGCTGATTCATGTTGATATATGGTAGAAATCAATACACTATTGCAAAGCAATTATCCTCCAATTAAAAATAAATAGTTTTTTAAAAATCAAGGATAAATCTTTCTATGTTCTAGATCCTATTGCAGGAACTGGGGATGCAAGGCTTAGAAATTCCCTGCCACAATGAAGCTTATACTCTGGTAGGGAGGAGGTAGGTATGAACAAATGGGCAAAATAAAGATATCAGAAAGCTAGAAAGTTTTTTTGTATTATATTAATAATAACACATCAATATCAACAACAACAAAAGGTATATTGATGTAAAAAATACTTTTTCTAGGTTAAAGAAATAAAACAGCATATTCAAATATCCTGGGGTGAAGAAGTCCAGAATGTTCTTTATACTTGATATGCTTCTGGATGGAAGAAATTTTCACAGACTGACACATGGGGAACTTATATTGGCTTATACATGATTTGACTTGAATTTTATGTAAATATAACAGCTTGTTTTGTGGCCTATTAAACATACATTACATGTCTGCTTTAACCATTAAGGAAAAGAATGTATTCAGAAAGCAAAATGGAGTAACTGTGGTTCAGGCCTCCAAGACAGAGTCCGGTGCCCATGTGGTCGCAGACATGTTCCTGCATCACCGAGAACTTGAATTTTCTGAACTGGATCAGACTCAAGGACATCACCAGCCATTCTTAAAACAGTATCTGCTAGCGGCCGCTAGTCGCCACCTTATGGCCTCAAGGTCTCCCCTTGTCACTAAGCAACCCTTTTGGTTCACGATCAGTCCTTGCTTAACAAACACCCTTACTGCTTGCCAGCTCCAATTATAATTCTTGACAAACTAATGGAATTTTGCAGTTTTTGTCTGTATAAACTTTCCCCTTTTCCCCCATTTTGTAGGCAGCACAATCCAAGTTCTTCTTGAATCTATGCTTCCTGGGATAGAGTGCTCAGTTCACTCAGATAAAACTCTTCTCTATTCCTTTTATAGATTGTTTACTGATTATTTTTGTTTATCAATTGTTGTTTATTAATTGCTTATTGATTATCAACACCTGTTACACATCCAACTGGCGATAACTTGTAGAATTGAACATAGAAAACTGGAGCTCAGGAGAAACATCTTGACGGAAGATGTACATTTAAAAAGTAATTATTGTAAAATGACATTTAAAACCATGGACGAGGGACTTCCCTGGTAGCCCAGTAGTTAAGGCTTGGAGCTTCCCACACAGGGAGTGCAGGTTCAACCCCTGGTTGGAGAACTAAGATCCTACACACTGTGCAGCGAGGCCCAAAAAATAAAATAAAACCACAGACTAATTGAGATCACCAAAATGGTGAGTGTAAATAGGGGGGTTGGGGGGGAAGAGCCCTGGGACATCTAATGTTTAGAAAAGAGAAAGAGAGACCCCAGGGGGAAAAATTAAGTGTTAGGTGATGTAGGAAGAAAAATAAATGGTGTATATCTTTAAATTAAGTGAGGAAGACACGCTTCGACAATGAGGACGTGATAACTGAGTAAAATGTTGCTACTGAGTCAGTTAAGATGAAAATTAGTAATAGAATATTAGATTAAGCCATACCGGCTAAGGGAACCTTGAAAAGACCAGTGGTGTTTTCATTGTTATTAAACCTAGTAAGTGGGAAGAACGCTGAATTTGGAGACATGGCACTTGGTTTCAAGTAAAATTAAAAAAAGAGAGACAAAATACAAATGCTCTCCTCATAGACTGTTATGATGATCAAATGATATAATGAAGCTGAACATACTTTGTGGAACATGAAGAGAAATATCAATGTCAATTCAAACACATCAAGGTCACAGGGAGTGTGTAATCATTAAGTGTATGTAACTATGTACTTTTATATTCTCAAAGACCACTCAACCACAGACCAGCCCCAAAGCACACACACACACACGTGCGTGCGCGCGCACACTACTAAAGACTGAATATGTATCATGAAGCTCCAGAAGGTTTAAAAGTTAAGCCAGCCTGTTGCAGCTCGGGTGCTGCTGACATTACCAGACAGCATTAATTTAATTCCACTCAGTTATGCTTTTAAATTTGATTTGAGAAATGTGTCATAAAATGCTATTGAGAAGTGCAGTGCTGCATGCCTAAGCAGGCTGGGAGCCTGTGTCTGTTCTGGGAATCCTTGAGGGAAACAGACTGCGTTCGGGTTGAGCCTCTGGACTTTAGGGAGTTTACTGTTTGCTGGGATCCAGTGATGGAGGCTTGCTAATCCCGGATTGCTTGCTGTTGAGAGGAGATCAGAAGCAACACATCACTCTCTGCTGCTGCTGCTAAGTCGCTTCAGTCGTGTCCAACTCTGTGCGACCCCATAGACAGCAGCCCACCAGGCTCTCCCGTCCCTGGGATTCTCCAGGCAAGAACACTGGAGTGGGTTGCCATTTCCTTCTCCAATGCATGAAAGTGAAAAGTGAAAGTGAAGTTGCTCTGTCGTGTCCAACTCTTAGCAACCCCATGGACTACAGTCCACTAGGCTCCTCCATCTATGAGATTTTCCAGGCAAGAGTACTGGAGTGGGGTGCCATTGCCTTCTCCAACATCACTCTCTAGGAAATAAGAAAAGAGCTTGCAAAGACTAAGTGAAGGCAAATGAAAAATTATAATATTAACAAAAAACAGGGATAGCGTAAAATACTATGCATATATAGGAAACTGAATTTGTTTTAAAGCTCTTTAGCTCACTTATTATTTGGGGTCATCAGGAGTACCTTCTGATTTCTCATCTCTGGCCTCAGTTTCTCTGTACTTAAGCTGAAACTGATGGACTGGATCAGTTGTCATCAAAGAGAGAAAAGATTCCTCAAAGTGCACACACAATGATCCACTGGGGTGAGGGAAGAAAATCCTGAAACATTCACTTTCATTTGTTTCTAGTCCATCTTTTAGAATCAGTATGCTTTGTGTGTCTTTCTGGAATGTACATAATATAGACGGCAAGTCAATACAGACCCAATTCTATATTGTATGTGTCCTCCCTCTCTATTTATGTCTTTTTTTCATTAGCTGACTGACTGATTAATTTGTATATTCTGATGGAGATAAGTAATCAAAATAATCTAGAGAATACTTGCCTGATTGATCTCTCAGAGCTTTTATAGCTTTATTTTTTTAATGATTTTATGGTCCTGAAATGAGTTTTTCTGATCATTGTGATTATCTTAAAGTAGTGAAATAGTTGTTTGACTACTGAATTGACAGCTTGGGCTTACTACTGCTACTGCTAAGTCACTTCAGTCGTGTCCGACTCTGTGTGACCCCATAGACGGCAGCCTACCAGGCTTCCCTGTCCCTAGGATTCTCCAGGCAAGAACACTGGAGTGGGTTGCCATTTCCTTCTCCAATGCATGAAAGTGAAAAGTGAAAGTGAAGTCGCTCAGTCGTGTCCGACTCTAGCGACCCCATGGACTGCAGCCTACCAGGCTCCTCCGTCCATGGGATTTTCTAGGCAAAAGTAGTGGATGGGGTGCCATTGCTTCTACTCATTTCCCTTGTTCCTTACAGAACCTGTCTAATTGTAGAACAGTATTATACTTAAGAGACCCTCCAACTGGCCACTGTTCGCCGTCCTCCAATGGATACCGTGGCCATGCAGTATCACATAGGAAGACCAGGTGTGTCTTCTTTAAGCCCTGGGGATCAAATCTATCCCAGTTTTTCAGGATACAGTTCAAAGGAGTGAGGCTGGAATTTGGCTTACTGGAGATTAAGAAAAGAGCAACTCCCTTTATCAGGAACTTAGTGAAGTTAGTAAGCAGTAAGGGCTAGCTTAGTTTCCCTATGTCAAGGATATCTGACGTGAAACCTTATATAAAATTTCTGAGTGGTGGCAGTGTGTCTCAGCTATAGCCTTGGGTCTACCTGTGATGAGGTGTAGGAGCTTGGACTAGTCACTTCTCCATTCCGGCCCACATGATCCAATCTGCAGATTGAACTTCAGACTTTCCCTCATGTAGATCTTGGCCCGAAGCTGGTTTCCTCAGCTAGGTCTTCTCTGACCCCTCTCTCTAAGGTATACTTCTTCCCCTGCCTGCAGTAATTCTTCCTTGTATGCCCTATGTTATTTTCCTCATTGAACAATGACTATTTAAACTTGTCTATTTATTATTTTGTCCGTATGCTTATCATCTGTCATCTCTAACTAGAAATGTGAGCTCCATGGAAACCACAGGGAGCAGAGGCAGATGTACCAGGAGGCAAATGAAGTTTAAGCTTCAGAACCCCTAGGGGTTGCATTAGCAATATGATCATGTTTTTTGTTTTTTCTTTCCTTCAGATTTTCCAAAGGAAAACATTGCATTTTATCATTGATCAAGACTGCCATCTCTTTTTGCATTGACTCTCCCCTCACTGGGCCTCCCAGCTGATGCAAGTTAAAGTCACCCAGTCATGTCAAACTCTCTGCAGCCCCATGGATAATACAGTCTATGGAATTCTCCAGGCCAAAGTACTGGAGTGGGTAGCCTTTCCCTTCTCCAGGGGATCTTCCCAACCAGGGATTAAACCCAGGTCTCCCACGTTGCAGGTGGACTCTTTAACACCTGAGTCACCAGGGAAGCCCCCAGGTAGTGCAGACCCTGTAGAATCTGCCTGCTGAGGCAGGAGACTAACGGGATGCAGGTTTGATCCCTTGGTTGGGAAAATATCCTGGAGTAGGAAATGGCAACCCCTCCAGTATTCTTGACTGGAAAATTCCATGGACTGAGGGAGACTGTAGTCTGGACTGACAGGCTACAGTCCATGGGGTCGCAATGAGTCAGACACAACTGAGTAAGTTAGCATTTGTACATTTCTGTCATTAAACATAACTTTGTGTGCAATGTTTTTGGCACCCACATAAAGGGACTTATCAGATCAGATCAGATCAGATCAGTCGCTCAGTCGTGTCTGACTCTCTGCGACCCCATGAACTGCAGCACACCAGGCCTCCCTGTCCATCACCAACTCCCGGAGGTCAATCAGTCTCACATCCATCGAGTCAGTGATGCCATCCAGCCATCTCATCCTCTGTCATCCCCTTCTCCTCCTGCCCCCAATCCCTCCCAGCATCAGAGTCTTCTCCAATGAAGTGGCCAAAGTACTGGAGCTTCAGCTTTAACATCATTCCTTCCAGAAAAATTCCAGGGCTGATCTCCTTCAGAATGGACTGGTTGGATCTCCTTGCAGTCCAAGGGACTCTCAAGAGTCTTCTCCAACACCACAGTTCAAAAGCATCAACTCTTTGGCGCTCAGCCTTCTTCACAGTCCAGCTCTCACATCCATACATGACCACAGGAAAGACCATAGCCTTGACTAGGCGAACCTTTGTTGGCAAAGTAATGTCTCTGCTTTTGAATATGCTATCTAGGTTGGTCATAATTTTCCTTCCAAGGAGTAAGCGTCTTTTAATTTCATGGCTGCACTCACCATCTGCAGTGATTTTGGAGCCCAGAAAAAGAAAGTCTGACACTGTTTCCACTGTTTCTCCATCTATTTCCCATGTAGTGATGGGACCAGATGCCATGATCTTCGTTTTCTGAATGTTGAGCTTTAAGCCAACCTTTTCACTCTCCACTTTCACTTTCATCAAGAGGCATTTGGGCATAAAATGTGTGGAGTTTGGTGGGATTTGTCTTTGTGTAGTTGTCATCTCTTCTTTGGCTACTTAAGTTATTGTTAGCAAGATTTCACAGATTAGTGAGAGGCAGGAGAAGATTCAAATGGATATCTGCCTGCTTCTGATATTACGGTCTTGTATTGCACTTCATCACTTTTTGTTGTTAGTAATAAAACCACACGTGCCTGTTTCCAAAATTTGGAAGTATGATGATATGGCTCCAGTCATTTGCCAATACTTAGTACTTTTCCCACCCACATTCCTGTCTTCATTAACCATTGTTGTCCAGCTTCCTCAAAGCACTCTGTCTGAATTAACGTCTTCATTCTGTTAGACCGCTCCTTTGTCCATTTCTTTTATTGGTTAGAATTGCTGACCATGCAGAATAAAGTTTTTTTTTTTTTTTTTTCATACTCCTAGCATGAAAGTTCCCATCAATTGACACCAATGCTAAATATTTACACACTAATTTTCAATAATGAGTAATGAAGATGAATGGACTTTTCAAAATGCCAATTTAAAAAAATGGCGCTGGAGAAATAAAACTGAATTAACTTTCTACTCTATAGAAAACAATATAAAAATAATATCATACAAAAATATCAAAAGTATACAGATGAAATATAGACAATATTAGAGAGGTCTGCTATGCAGGTTATTAAAAAATATCACGTTTTTCTTGCTTTTGTGAAATACACGTCAGCATGAGCATTGTCAGCATTGTAGCATTATGATTGTTATGGCTTCAATTTTAAACAAAGATTTACTTCTGTGTCTATGTTTGTACTTGTTATTTCTGTATCCTTTTCTTAAGGGTGGGGAGGGGGGTTCCAAACTTTATAAGCTACAGACCCACCAAACATGGTCTGCCCTGGCTAGAAACTTGTGCTTTTTCCTAAAGCCTCTGTTCTCAGCTCTTAAAATCAGGACAGAATCAACAAATGTTTAGAAGAATCATAAGATGTTCTCTAAGAATCCCTTTCCAACTTGATTTGCTGTTTCTCTTGAGAACCATCTGATAGAAACTCTGACCTTTATTTCTTAGAGGCAACTGAGAATTACTCCAGGGAGTTCTGCTCCTGGTGAGGATTATGGAATCCACTTCTAACAAGCACCCCAGTGCATTCACAGGCCATACTCTCTGACCCTCTGAAGTAGGTTCTCCAGACTCCAACAGCCACTTCCTGTGTACACAGAAAGCTTCCCCGGTCTGTCTGACCTTCCTGTCTGATGCACCATCAGGGCTTCCCTGTGAGTAGCGTGTCCCAAAGGTTCTGGCTCCCAGTGGAAAAGCAGATCACATGTCAATCTTCCCTGTAGTCATGGCCCTGTCTCCTAACACTACACCCTGCCCGGAGTCTGTCTTGTCTCTTTGCCCCATGAAACACCTCACAGATTTCTAGTCCTAGGTTTATGGTCTTGATATCACTCAGTTGTGTCCGACTCTTTGGGAGCCCATGGACTGCAGCACGTGCCAGGCTTCCCTGTCCATCACCAACTCCCAGAGCTTGCTCAAACTAATGTCTATCGAGTCAGTGATGCCATCTAACCATCTCATCCTCTGTCATCCCCTTCTTCTCCTTGATATGCAATACTGTACATCCTGCTCCAATAGCTGGCAATTCACTGGGGGGATCCATGAGGATTTGTTATAGCATCCCTCTGTAGAAACAGGAACAACAAATTACAAAGCCAACCAAAATCTTTTCCTGTTCATTCTTTGCAGAATAAAGTTCATACTCCTAGCATGAAAATCAATCTTCTTCCTTATCAGGCTTCACCTCCCAGACCTGCTGGATTTTGCTGTTGTTTAGTCTCTAAGTCATGTCTGACCCTTTGGGTCTCCATGGACTGTAGCACACCAGGCTCTTATCCATGGGATTTCCTAGGCAAGAATACCACAGTGGGTTGGCATTTCCTACTCCAGGGGATCTTCCCAGAGATAGAAACTGGATCTTCTGCATTTCAGTAAAATTCTTTACCTGGTCTGAAACACCAGGGAGGCACTCAGTAATATATTAAGAAAAGTTATTATTATCTTTGTTAGGTGAGCTGACTTTGGTTGTAAAAGAATTCACAGAAATATTAGCAAGAGAAAAAAAGAGAGCTTTTATTCCCTTTCCAAGAGAGGAAAAGATCCAGACACATAGAGTGGGGTTGGCCCTGAAAGGGAGGTTTGAGTCTTTTATTGAGTTTCAAAAGGCAATGTGATGGCAAAGGGGATGGTCTGGGGCTTCCCAGGTGGAACTAGTGTTAAAAAAAAATTAACTTACCTGCCAATTCAGGAGACATAAGAGACATGGGTTCGAGCCCTGGGTCAGGAAGTTTCCCCCTGGAGAAGGTAATGGCAACCCACTCCAGTATCCTTGCCTGGAGTTTCCCGTGGGCAAAGGAGCCTGGTGGGGTTGCAAAGAGTCCATGGGCAAAGAGTCAGACACGACTGAAGCAACTTAGCAAGTCACATGTGTATCTGGGCTGACGGAACTTCTATAGAAAATGTTTTTTTAGAGAAACAGACCTGCTGTCTTCAATAATTTTGCAGTCCTTGAGGGTCTGAAAGAGACTTGATAGTGGCCCTTGACAGGCATCACTCCACTTTCAGTCATGTTAGATGGGTTTACAACTTTTATCTTTGCAATTCAAGAATCTTCCAAGCATCATCATCATCATCACAATAATAAAAAACTTATACAGTATTTTCTTGGCAGCATGGACTGTGCTAACCAGTACGGAATGAAGCAGGGCAAAGACTAATGGAGTTTTGCCAAGAAAATGCACTGGTCATAGCAAACACCCTCTTCCAACAACACAAGAGAAGACTCTATACATGGACATCACCAGATGGTCAACACCGAAATCAGATCGATTATATTCTTTGCAGCCAAAGATGGAGAAGCTCTATACAATCAGCAAAAACAAGACCAGGAGCTGACTGTGGCTCAGACCATGAACTCCTTATTGCCAAATTCAGACTGAAATTGAAGAAAGTAGGGAAAACCACTAGACCATTCAGGTATGACCTAAATCAAATCCCTTATGATTATACAGTGGAAGTGAGAAATAGATTTAAGGGCCTAGATCTGATAGATAGAGTGCCTGATGAACTATGGAATGAGGTTCGTGACATTGTACAGGAGACAGGGATCAAGACCATCCCCATGGAAAAGAAATGCAAAAAAGCAAATTAGCTGTCTGGGGAGGCCTTGCAAATAGCTGTGAAAAGGAGAGAAGCGAAAAGCAAAGGAGAAAAGGAAAGATATAAACATCTGAATGCAGAGTTCCAAAGAATAGCAAGAAGAGATAAGAAAGCCTTCTTCAGCGATCAATGCAAAGAAATAGAGGAAAACAACAGAATGGGAAAGACTAGGGATCTCTTCAAGAAAATCAGAGATACCAAAGGAACATTTCATGCAAAGATGGGCTCGATAAAGGACAGAAATGGTATGGACCTAACAGAAGCAGAAGATACTAAGAAGAGGTGGCAAGAATACACAGAAGAACTGTACAAAGAAGAGCTTCACGACCCAGATAATCATGATGGTGTGATCACTGACCTAGAGCCAGACATCCTGGAATGTGAAGTCAAGTGGGCCTTAGAAAGCATCACTATGAACAAAGCTAGTGGAGGTGATGGAATTCCAGTGGAGCTATTCCAAATCCTGAAAGATGATGCTTTGAAAGTGTTGAACTCAATATGCCAGCAAATTTGGAAAACTCAGCAGTGGCCACAAGATTGGAAAAGGTCAGTTTTCATCCCAATCCCAAAGAAAGGCGATGCCAAAGAATGCTCAAACTACCGAACAATTGCACTCATCTCACATGCTAGTAAAGTAATGCTTAAAATTCTCCAAGCCAGGCTTCAGCAGTACATGAACTGTGAACTTCCAGATGTTCAAGCTGGATTTAGAAAAGGCAGAGGAACCACAGATTGAATTGCCAACATCTGCTGGTTCATTGAAAAAGCAAGAGAGTTCCAGAAAAACATCTATTTCTGCTTTATTGACTATGCCAAAGCCTTTGACTGTGTAGATTACAATAAACTGTGGAAAATTCTGACAGAGATGGGAATACCAGACCACCTGATCTGCTTCTTGAGAAATTTGTATGCAGGTCAGGAAGCAACAGTTAGAACTGGACATGGAACAACAGACTGGTTCCAAATAGGAAAAGGAGTACATCAAGGCTGTATATTGTCACCCTGTTTATTTAACTTATATGCAGAGTACATCATAAGGAACACTGGACTGGAAGAAACACAAGTTGGAATCAAGATTGCTGGGAGAAATATCAATAACCTCAGATATGCAGATGACACCACCCTTATGGCAGAAAGTGAAGAGGAACTCAAAAGCCTCTTGATGAAAGTGAAAGTGGAGAGTGAAAAGATTGGCTTAAAGCTCAACATTCAGAAAACGAAGATCATGGCATCTGGTCCCATCACTACATGGGAAATAGATGGGGAAACAGTGGAAACAGTGTCAGACTTTATTTTTCTGGGCTCCAAAATCACTGCAGATGGTGACTGCACCCATGAAATTAAAAGACGCTTACTCCTTGGAAGAAAGTTATGACCAACCTAGATAACACATTCAAAAGCAGAGACATTACTTTGCCAACAAAGGTTCGCCTAGTCAAGGCTATGGTCTTTCCTGCGGTCATGTATGGATGTGAGAGCTGGACTGTGAAGAAGGCTGAGCACCAAAGAATTGATGCTTTTGAACTGTGGTGTTGGAGAAGACTCTTGAGAGTCCCTTGGACTGCAAGGAGATCCAACCAGTCCATTCTGAAGGAGATCAGCCCTGGGATTTCTTTGGAAGGAATGATGCTAAAGCTGAAACTCCAGTATTTTGGCCACCTCATGCAAAGATTTGACTCATTGGAGAAGACTCTGATGCTGGGAGGGATTGGGGGCAGGAGGAGAAGGGGACGACAGAGGATGAGATGGCTGGATGGCATCACTGACTCGATGGATGTGAGTCTGAGGGACCTCCGGAAGTTGGTGATGGACAGGGAAGCCTGACGTGCTGCGATTTATGGGGTCGCAAAGAGTCGGGCACAACTGAGTGACTGATCTGATCTGATCTGATCTGAAAATGGTAGGTTATTTTATTGTCCCAATTTTACAGATGATTAACTGGGTTTAAAGAGGATAAATAAATCACTCAAAATCGTACAGTTAATAAGGAACAGAGCCAGGATTTGAACCCAATTTTGAGTGACTCTAGAACCAGTATACCTTATAGCTATGTCTTGCTTCTCATTTGATTAAGAAAGTCAGAGAAACATGCTTATTAACTGATTTATATTTGCTCTCTCTTCTCAAAAAAGTCCCATCTCTGACCTTATGTGTACAACATGTCCCCGTCATCCTATCTAAGAACTACTTGAGAATTCTTTGCAGTTTTTATTTGTTCTTTATCTCCATCTCCATGCTTCTGACACCAGAGGAGTTACATCTTCCTTGCAATTTCCAATCTCAACCAGCACAGAATAAGGCTCTTGGCTCTACAGGCCGACAAACTAACCTTGGCATAATGAATGACCTGCGGCTTCAGAATGCCTCTGGAATGCCAAATGACCAGAGCTCCACGCCTCTGGAATGTGGAATGGCCCCAGTATTAGCCAGGTGACCCACAGCTGCACGCTGCTGGAATGAGAAACAGATTCCGACTCATAGAATACCAAGTAGCTGCTCAAGGAAAAAGCAATGGATAAGCCTTCCTGCTGAGGAGAAAAAAACAAAGGTAGTGATTGACTTTGCTGCCATGAGATAACAATCTGTTAATACTAATGACACCTGAGCCTGAAATGGGGCCACCTCCGTGAACTGCCTGCTGAAAAATTTCTGACCCTCCTCAAATCAGAGAAGCAGATTTCTCACCATAGCTGGAAATGTGCTCCCCTCATCTCATGCATCCTGTGCTTTGCCAAAGAGAAGAAATGGAAATCTTGTTTCCAAAACTCATTTCCCAGTGCATTAATTTGGACTTACAAAGCTTCTGAAACCCCTTTAGACAGCCCTGGCATCTACAAAGTTCTTTTTGGAGAGTGCAATTCCCTGGTGAGGGAGGCTGGACCCCTCCTGGAAGTTGCCTGCAAAGGAGAAAAGGTATAAGGATTTTTGCATCCATCATGCTCAGTATCTGGGATTTTAATGAATCACTCTCCTCCTTTTTTCTTTATTGCTTTTTTCAGTGCCATTCCTCAGTGAAATTTTTTTTCCCCTCTCTCTTTTCTATTGCATTTCAATGCATCGGTTTTAAAAGGAGTATTTACAAACTGAGCTTTAAAACTCCAGGGTACTACATCTCCTGAAAGCTTCCCTCCTGGTGTCTGTTGAACTTGCAGGCTGGTCTATAATACCCCTAAGCTGAAGCAATCTGCCCGACACCCCACCCTCACCCTGCCTGCCTAATGCAGGAAGATAAACTTAGCATTAAAATTCCCTACACTTTGGCAAATGAGTACCCAGGAGGCTGCTGACTCAATCAGGGCTTGTTTTACTTACAGTGTAGTACTGAGAAAAGGCCATAAACTCCAGCCTGACAGATCCATAATGCTCATTTCAATATGCTTTCCCTGTGTGCAGGCTTACTGATGAACTTTCATATTCTGCCAACAAAATATAATAAACATATTAACGATGTGTGGTAAATTGCCATTGGATATACTGGGTCCTGGTGACGGAAATAATTGTGAGTAAATGAGAGTGTCTGGCTGCCTGATACCACTTTGGGAGGCCAAGATGAGGTACGGTCCTGAGGGATGTGGGCAGAGAAGGAGGGGATCATCCGCTGTAGAAGGACACGGACGGCCTTCCCCAGGCAGATGGGCCATTGAAAACCTAAGGCAATAGCATGTCAGAGATAGAAAGGACTATAGATGGTGTCTTGTTAAACTCATCTGATTTGGATTAAAATCAAGACCCAAGAGGCACCCAAAGAGAAGCCCAAAGCTTAGAGCAAGTATGAGATTCCTGAATCCCAGTCCAGTGTGCTCATCATTGGCGCCTTTAATTTGTACCTGAAGCTGTCTCAAGAGAGCTGTTGCTGTTGTTCAGTGAGTAACCAAGTCTTGTCTGACTCTTTCGGACCCCATGGACTCTAGCACACCAGGCTCCTCCGTCCTCCACTTTCTACTGAACTTTGCTCAAACTCCTGTCTATTGAGTTGGTGATGCTATCTAACCATCATATCCCAGTAGCATATTGGACACCTTCCGACCTTTGGCGGGAGCAGAGGGGTTCATCTTCTGATGTCCTGTCTTTTTGCCTTTTCATACTGTTCATGGGATTCTCTAGGCAAGAATACTGGAGTGGGTTGCCGGGGCCTCCTGCAGTGGACCATGTTCTATCAGAACTCTTCACTATGACTCATCCGTCTTGGATGGCCCTGTACAGCATGACTCATAGCTTCGTATAGTTATGCAAGCCCTTTCACCATGACAAGGCTATGATCCATGAAGGGGTCTTAAGAGAGTAGCTGGACAGAAAGAATATAAGAAATACCCCAGTGACTTGAGTCGGCTCTGCATCCCTGCATTCATCAGGAGTAAGATACACTGCTTGACTTGGCTTTCTCTTTCTTGACAGTGCTTGACCTTTCTTTTGGATCCATTAAGGGACTCTAGGGGTGGTTTAAGTCAGTATGAGGTAGTTTTTCTCTACTGCAGACTCAAAAGGACAAGTATAGTTTCCCTACAATTCTCATCAATTTTGAATAAGTCATAATATTCTGACTCCAATACCAACATGTGGGTTTTTCCCTCTATGCCACCAAGTAATTATCTAACACCAGTTAGGTGTCCTGCAATTCAACTCTATTCTGACACTATCTACTTGGAGACAGCATCAGATTCCATATGGTAAGAGCTTAGCTCCACACGACTACCTTCTATATCAGATGTCAGTGTCAAAAACCAGATTGTTATGTGAGCTTCTGACCTACTGGTCACTTATTTCAGTGTAAATTTAAGATTTTAAGCTTTCAAAAGATTTTGTAAACCATTTTTAAGTAGACATAACATAAAGCATAATTATTGTTGAAAAGTTTACTTATAAACTTTTATCTTACTCATGGGCTATCCCGGTAGTTCTGATGATAAATAATCCACCTGCCAGTCTCCATGGACTGCAGCCTTCCAGGCTCCTCTGTTCAAGGGATTTTCCACAAAGAATTCTGGAGTGGGTAGCCATTCCCTTCTCCAGGAGATCTTCCCAACCCAAGGACTGAACCCAGGCCTCCTACATTGCAGGCAGATTCTCAGATATACATAAACATACAAACAGATGTCAACAGAGATCTTATAGGTTTATTTTAAATGTTCAGCTATTAGGTACAATAAATAATGCAAAACTCAGTGGTTTATAAAAGAATAGTTGGATCCAAATGTGTTTCTGGCAGGTGGAACATAAGTTAAGCTTCAGTTCAGTTCAGTTCAGTTCAGTGGCTCAGTCGTGTCCAACTCTTTGAGACCCCATGAACCACAGCACTCCAGGCCTCCCTGTCCATCACCAACTCCCGGAGTTTGCCCAAACTCCTGTCCATTGAGTCAGTGATGCCATCCAACCATCTCTTCCTCTGTCGTCTGCTTCTCCTCCCGCCCTCAATCTTTCCCAACTTCAGGGTCTTTTCAAATGAGTCAGCTCTTCGCATCAGGTGGCCAAAGTATTGGAGTTTCAGTTTCAACATCAGTCCTTCCAGTGAACACTCAAGACTGATCTCCTTTAAGATGGACTGGTTGGATTTCCTTGCAGTCCAAGAGACTCTCAAGAGTCTTCTCCCAACATCATAGTTCAAAAGCGTTAACTCTTCTGCGCTCAGCTTTCTTTATAGTCCAGCTCTCACATCCATACATGACTACTGGAAAAACCATAGCCTTGACTAGACGGACCTTTGTTGACAAAGTAATGTCTCTGCTTTTTAATATGCTGTCTAGGTTGATCATAACTTTTCTTCCAAGGAGCAAGTGTTTTTTCATTTCATGGCTGCAGGCACCATCTGCACTGATTTTGGAGCCCCCAAAAAATAAAGTCGCTCACTGTTTCCATTGTTTGCCCATCAATTTGCCATGAAGTGATGGGTCCAGATGCCATGATCTTAGTTTTATGAATGTTGAGTTTCAAGCCAGCTTTTTCACTCTCCTCTTTTACTTTCATCAAGAGGCTCTTTAGTTCTTCTTCACTTTCTGCCATAAGGGTGTAGTCATATGCATATCTGAGGTTATTGATATTTCTCCCACCAATCTTGATCCCAGCTTGTGCTTCCTCCAGCCCAGCATTTCTCATGATGTTCTCTGCATATAAGTTAAGCTTAGTTAGAAATTTTAAAGATCTTTCATAGGCCTAGTTTTCAAAAATAGCCTTTCCTTTTCAATTTTTGCTTTTTACTGATAAGAATTACATTGGTTGTTGGAGAAGACCAGCATCTTTAAAAGTATCTAGAAAGAATGCAAGGGTTAACTAGAAGGATTTTTGTTGTCTAAGTCCACATCTCCTATGAGATCTGCAAGCTTTTTGACATGAAAAACAGAATTTGGGGATTGGTAAAAAGGATAGGTGGATTCTGAATTGTTTCTAGAGCCACATTTCCGTTCTTGTCATGTCAATGTATGACAAAATCACTCCAATGTTGTAAAGTAATTAGTCTCCAATTAAAATAAATAAATAAATAAAAATAAATTAAAAAAATGCCATCTCAAATCACAACAACAACAACAAAAACTTGATTTATAAGACAAGGATGATTGTTTTTAATTCCTCAAAGAATTGAATCACAACCCAAATGTCAAGAGGCTGACACATCTAACAAACTTCGATATCCCCAATTCACTTCTTTCTATCATGAAGATCTTCAACTATGATGGAAATTAGAAGATTCTAGTGTTCTAGGTTTAGAGCTATGTGCCTTTGGAATGACTTAGCAAATATGTTCACAAAAGCTTCAGATTTTTTTTTTTTTCTTCTTTCCCCCTGGGAACAGAGTTTCATTCTAGCTTAGGAGAAAAGGCCTACAGAAAATTCTTATTAGGTTGTGAATATCAGCTTTCAATTTGTCCAACTTATGACCATCAGATCAAATCAGTTGCTCAGTCGTGTCCGACTCTTTGCGACCCCATGAATCACAGCACACCAGGCCTCCCTGTCCATCACCAACTCCTGGAGTTCACTGAGATTAACGTAAAAAATCCTTTTAAATATCTTGTCATGTTTCAGGGACAAACAGCAAGCATTCCTGGCAGGATGAAACAACCCCATGGACACAAAAGTCAATGACAGAGAAGGCACAAAACATACTACCCTCCCAAGATCCAGCGCTGCCTCCGAAGATAACCAAAAGAAAAACAGACGTAGACAATTTCCTTGAGAGCTGGCAACAGTTCATAGGATCCTAGCTGCAAGTGGAGTGCAACCCACATTTGTGTCCGGGCATATTTTGACGGCCCCTGCAGCATGGTAGTTACCAAGCCAAGTTCTCAGGACACAAAATAAGACCGATAAGAAGGCAATAGCCAACCCTGGGAGAGAAAGGAGAGCCAACCGCGGTTACCTGAGAGCAAAGTCACAAGCCATAACACAGAGGTCGAATTCCTAGAGTTGTTTGTTTGCTTTTCCCTGCCATTTTAAATCTGGAAAGGAAAGGACAGTATACAATTATACTTCTTCTATAGGCCAGGCCCCACAGATAGAGATCTGGGAGAACTGACAGGTGAGAATTCTTTGCCAGCTTCTGCCAGTTTTCCCAAGATGTGGTCTGCAGGCTGCAGGCTCTGCAGTGATTGGAGTTCCCAGGAGGTCTCATTCTGGTCTCTAGAAACTGTGGAGGAGGAAGCATAATTTTCCCCTCTACTCTTTATGGGGAGTGCCTAACTGTGACCCCCTTTCCTCTCCAGCCGCTTGTAAACAAATAAGCTTGTCTAAGACAGTAAACGTTTTTCACTTCTGGAACTTTCCTGGTGGTCCAAAGGTTAAGTACTCCACGCTCCAAATGCAGGAGGGCCTGCGTCAGATCCTTGGTCAGGAAACTAGATCCCTAGACACTGCAACTAAGACCCAGCACAGCCCCCCAAAAAATAGAACAAAAAATCTTAGGGAAAAAAATAGTTTCTCACTGGGGCCACTGAAATTCACGATTAACTTCGGTAAAGCTAATCTAACTTTTTCAGTCTTAAAATTTTATTCACTAAGACCTTACACTGGACCTAGTACAGCTTAAGTCAGACTGCATCTGAACCCAGACCTAGTTCATTTTCTTTTAACTTTATATTTTGTATTGTGCATGCATGCGTGCATGGGAAGTCCCTTCAACTCTTTGTGACCGTATGGACTTTAGGCCGCCAGGCTCCTCTGTCCATGGGATTCTCCAGGCAAGAATACCAGAGTGGGCTGCTATGCCCTCCTCCAGGGGATCTTCCGGACACAGAGAGGAACCCATGTCTCTCATGTGTCCTGCATTTTCAGGCAGGTTCTTTACCCCTAGCACCACCTGTATGCCCACTGTTTTGTATTGGGGCCTAGTCAATTATCAAACCGTGCTGTGATAGTTTCAGGTGAATGTTAACTAATTCCATTTTCTGCCAACCCAAGCTGACCCCTGACCCAATCCCACTCTAAACCCAGTCCGGTTTCTAAGCTGGGACCACTATGACCCTGGACTCATTTCAGGTTTTAAGTCAAAACCACTGTAGCGCCGGACCCGGTCCAGTTTTTATGTGGGACCTGGTCTGGCCCATTTCCGGACTCAATCCAGAAAATGCAGTGTTCCAAGAAAGTCTGAAAGCTCCTACGGAAAAAGCTATGGGCCCGGGGTCCAGCATCCGAGAGGGACTTAACCCACCACGTCCAGAGGCTGCAGGGAAGCAGCCGGGATGCAGCGAGTTCAAGGAACACAGAGGTGCCTGTGCTGCGTTGCTCCCTGCTTCTGGGGGGCTGTCAGGGCCTCCTTTCGCCCCCTCTTCTGTCACCAGAAGTGTTGAGGAAAAGGAATGCATATTTAAATGTTTAAGAGTGTATTTGTGCAAAAAGTCTGTTGGAATTGGGCAGCGTCTAACAGAAAGGAACTCCTAGGAGGTGTACAAAATTAAAGTCTTCAACAGGCAGAAATGAATAGGTATAAGAAAGTTACACTAGGCAAAAAAAAGCACGTTTGTTGTTGCAAAGTTAGTTTCCTTTGGTGGATGGCAGGGGTCTTTCTGGGAGATGACTTAATTGGTACTGATAAGGTGAGTCCTGACTGGTTTAAAATTCCACTTCCCAGGGACCTGAAACTGTACGTAAATTAAGTCTCGGTTTGGCAACCTGTAGAAGGAAATAACAGCCCACTCCAGTATTCTTGTCTGGAGAATTCCATAGACAAAGAAGCCTGGCAGGCTATACAGTCCATGGAGTCTCAGCGTTGGACACGACTGGGTGAGGCAACTCACTCACGTGGCAACATGGGGCTGAGCATGAAGGACTCCATTCTGAGCCTGTTGTCTTGATTTTCACCCTTCCTCCTCCATTCCTTCCTTCTTTCCAGCTCTCTTTTCTTTAACAACTTTTTACTTAGTTGTCTCTTTTAAAAATTTTTCTTTGTTATTTGAAAGGGAAATCCCGATGGATTAAAGGTGAGAGAGACATACAGATGGCTAACAAACACATGAAAAAATGCTCAACATCACTCATTATCAGAGAAATGCAAATCAGCACCACTATGAGGTACCATTTCACGCCAGTCAGAATGGCTGCAATCCAAAAGTCTACAAGCAATAAGCGCTGGAGTGGGTGTGGAGAAAAGGAAACCCTCTTACACTGTTGGTGGGAATGCAAACTAGTACAGCCACTATGGAGAACAGTGTGGAGATTCCTTTAAAAAAATGGAAGTAGAACTGCCTTATGACCCAGCAATCCCACTGCTGGGCATACACACTGAGGAAACCAGAATTGAAAGAAACACGTGTACCTCAATGTTCATCACAGCACTGTTTATAATAGCCAGGACATGGAGACAACCTAGATGTCCATCAGCAGATGAATGGATAAGAAAGCTGTGGTACATATACACAATGGAGTATTACTCAGCCATTAAAAAGAATACATTTGAATCAGTTCTAATGAGGTGGATGGAACTGGAGCCTATTATACAGAGTGAAGTAAGCCAGAAAGAAAAACACCAATATAGTATACTAACGCATATATATGGAATTTAGAAAGATGGTAACAATAACCCTGTATACGAGACAGCAAAAGAGACTCTGATGTATAGAACAGTCTTTTGGACTCTGGGAACGGGAGAGGGTGGGATGATTTGGGAGAATGGCATTGAGATAAGTATAATATCATATATGAAACGAGTCGCCAGTCCAGGTTTGATGCACGATACTGGATGCTTGGGGCTGGTGCACTGGGACGACCCAGAGGGATGGTATGGGGAGGGAGGAGGGAGGAAGGTTCAGGATGGGGAACACATGTATACCTGTGGCAGATTCATTTTGATATGTGGCAAAACCAATACAATATTGTAAAGTTAAATAAAATTCAATTAAAAAATAAATAAAATGGATAGCCAACAAGGCCCTACACGGCAGTGTGGGTAGGGGAGGAGCTGGGGGGAATGATCTGTCTCTGTGTGTGTGTACATATATATCTCAAATGGCTGAGTCCCTTTGCTGTTCACCTGAAACTCTCACAACATTGTTTGTTAACTCAAACAATGTTTGTTAACTCAAACTGGTGATAAAAAGAACATGCCTGCCAATGCAGGAGACTCAGGATATGTGGGTTTGATACCCGGGTCAGGAAGAGCCCCTGAAGTAGGAAATGGCAACCCCCTCCAGTATTCTTGCCTGAAAAATCCCATGGAAAAAGGAACTTAGTGAACTACAGTTCATTGGACAGCAAAGAGTTGAACACAGAGGGGCTAAAAAGCCTCTTGATGAAAGTGAAAGTGGAGAGTGAAAAGGTTGGCTTAAAGCTCAACATTCAGAAAACGAAGATCATGCCATCTGGTCCCATCACTACATGGGAAATAGATGGAGAAACAGTGGAAACAGTGTCAGACTTTATTTTTCTGGGCTCCAAAATCACTGCAGATGGTGACTGCAGCCATGAAATTAAAAGACACTTACTCCTTGGAAGGAAAGTTATGACCAACCTAGATAGCATATTCAAAAGCAGAGACATTACTTTACCAACAAAGGTTCGCCTAGTCAAGGCTATGGTCTTTCCTGTGGTCATGTATGGATGTGAGAGCTGGACTGTGAAGAAGGCTGAGCGCCGAAGAATTGATGCTTTTGAACTGTGGTGTTGGAGAAGACTCTTGAGAGTCCCTTGGACTACAAGAAGATCCAACCAGTCCATTCTGAAGGAGATCAATCCTGGAATTTCTTTGGAAGGAATGATGCTAAAGCTGAAACTCCAGTATTTTGGCCACCTCATGCGAAGAGTTGACTCATTGGAGAAGATTCTGATGCTGGGAGGGATTGAGGGCAGGAGGAGAAGGGGACGACAGAGGATGAGATGGCTGGATGGCATCACTGACTTGATGGGTGTGAGTCTGAGTGACCTCCCGGAGTTGGTGATGGACAGGGAGGCCTGGCATGCTGCAGTTCATCGGGTTGCAAAGAGTCGGACACGACTGAGCGACTGATATGATCTGATCTGATCTGAAGCACAGCACAGTACCTCCAAAACAAAATGAAAAGTTTGTTTTTGTTTTTTTTTAAAGATGAGATTGAAAAATGAAGCCCTTTTAGCAAATATGTACATCATCTCCTGGTAGACATTGGTGTTCTAAAGAGAACCAAAAGATAGAAGGAAAATGTTTAGCTCTTGTCTGCCCACTCCCCCACCGGCCCCCCAAAAAACAACAGAAACTAAGAGGAAAGACAGCTGGAAAAGCAAACCACAAACTTGGAAAGCATTCCTTACAACCCAAGGTAAAAGAAAGGTTAATGTATTTACTTAGTATCAGGAACTCAAGAGCATAGCAAAGCAGATGTGATTCCTAACCTTTTGTGCTATGCAATCCATTCATTGTAACACGGTGTTCATACCCAGTGATGGAAAAGGAAAGGCAGACAAGGGAGCCAGAAGGAAACCTGGTACAGCTGCCCAGGGTGGAGGTGAGATCAGACCCCGTGTTCCTGAGGAGGCGACCTGTAAGCTGAAACTGGAAGCACTGACGAGAGCAAAGCAGACTGGAGGAGAGAGTGGGGCCGGGGGAGATGCCAGGAAGGGCTAGAGGTGAGACAGAAATTCAGTGTGTGGAGCGCCAGTGGTGTGCTGTGAAATAAATTAAGAAGCTCAGAGGGTAGAAGGGAGCTATAAGATGAAGCCATATAATGGGTTCGAAATTTATTCTAAGGGCAAAGACAATCGAAGGGAGTGACATGGCTGAATTTGTCTTTGGGGAAAGAATTATATGGCTGCAAAAATTATAAGGGCTACTGATAATCACAATATTTTATCGATCTCATATTTTTAAATAGATAAATAAGCTCAAAAATAAATCAAACAATGGAAAGTGAAGTGGCTTCAAGGATACTTTTTAAGAGTAAGTCTTAAACCCCAAAATGAATCATTCCAGGGGCAACACAAGGAGAGTTGCCTACATCTAGTGTAACAGAAGAAGATAGATTTGGAAACACAAAGCTCTGTACGTAGTAGGTGTACAATGTATATTTGGGGTTTTTAACATTCACTTTACATGGATTCAGCATCCTCTAAGTGAAGAACATAATCTAACCCCAGTCTCTTATTTCATAAAGCTTTTATCCTGCAAGAAAGAAAGAATTAGTAACAATTGGAGAAAAAGTAGTATAAGTGATATAGACTTTCTGCAAAGTCAAAATGGCTTAGAAACCTACAAAGAGTAACCCAATTAATGTCTAAATTGTGAGTAATGTCAATCTTTAAAATAGCTAGAAAGGTTTGGATGGATGTGAAATCTCAGACAAAATGAAAGAACTGGATTGTTAACTGGACTTGAAAGTATCCACTATACACTTAAGTACCAAAAATGAGTGGTCTATTATGCAATTCATTTAGAAGTAAGCATTTTATAAATGTTACTATTCTGCCAAAGTTTATCACAAGGCTGGCTTCATTGGATGGTATCAGTTGAGGTTTGAGCTTAGCTATAATGTATGAACAAGGCTAATTAAGGGCTTCCCTGGTGGCTCAGATATTAAAGAATCTGCCTATAATGCAGGAGCCCTGGGTTTGATCCCTGAGTTAGGAAGATCCCCTGGAGAAGGGAATGGCTACCCACTCAAATATTCTTGCCTGGAGAATTCTATGGAAAGAGGAGCCTGACAGGCTACAGTCCATGGGGATACAAAAAGTTGGACACGACTGAGCAACTAACATTTTGCTTCACTTTCACAAGGCTAATTAAAGAGTTGTAGAGTCTGCATTGGATCAACAGGCACAAACACAGCTGTTAAGGGATGGGGCTACATTGTCACAATAGGTGATAGAGGATTTCAGAAATAACTCATAGAAGGTCAGTTAGGAGCATAGTTTATGGTTATTGGTTCAGTGATCTTTTTATCAACTATTGACTCAGCCATTAGCGAGTCAAATTAATTTACTGACTACCTACTATGTACCTGACACATAATTTGGGGCATGAAGATAAACAATGCTTTCCCACCTTCAAGGAATTTTCAGCCTATTGAGAGAGACACATGATAAAAAGAGTAATAAGAAGAAAATTTCAAACAGTGCAAGAAAGAAAATAAAATGCAAGAATAGGATGAAGATGGAAAAGAGGCGTATGGCAACCATGAGAAAACCCTGCTCAGATCTCCAGATGTGTATCACTGCCCTCCAACATCCATCACCCTATTTACACGGAGGCCACGCTTCCCAGGGCTAGTCCTGGTCACTGACTCAGCTTGGCAGGGCTTCTTAGGCCTGGGAGATGTTTGAATCCTCTGACGCATGACTTTGGCCCAAGTATTCCCCCTGTGGCCATGACAACTTCCTTTAGAATTTAGCAGTTTAGGATGTTTTATCCAAACGTCTTTCCTTCCCTCTCTCCTTCCTTCAGAGTCAGAACTGTATTCCTGTGATAGTTCTTCCAGCTTTTCATGGGAGGATCCTTCTCCATTTTTCCTCAGAAGCATATCCCTTGATAAATTTCTTGCGTGTTTAATTCTGTCTTGACATATGCTTCCTAGGAGGGCTCAGTCTTAACAGAGTTCTTTAGCTAAGCCGGAGAACAAACTGACTAAGAGGAATAAATATTAACAAGAAATAAAAAGTTATATGATGATAAGGATGTTGTATAAAGTGCTAGGAGGAAAATATTTCAAGCAGAGGGGACAGTTACACCAAATGCCCCGAGAAAACATACTCAAGTGACAGAAAGAAGGCCAGTGTGAAGAGCATGGTGGGAGTGAGGGAGGATGTTACCAGCTCACAGTAGTTCTAAGGAAGTTTATATGAGCAGAAGGCTGAAGCGTCTTCTGAAAGTAAACTCTGAAAGTTCACCATAAAGTATCTGAAAGCAAATGCCTATATGGAGTCAGAGGCCTGTTTCTATCTTATTAGCTCTATAACTCTATACTTTTCAGATCAGATCAGATCAGTCGCTCAGTCGTGTCCGACTCTTTGCGACCCCATGAATCACAGCATGCCAGGCCTCCCTGTCCATCACCAACTCCGGGAGGTCACTCAGACTCACATCCATCGAGTCAGTGATGCCATCCAGCAATCTCATCCTCCACCGTCCCCTTCTCCTCCTGCCCCCAATCCCTCCCAGCATCAGAGTCTTCTCCAATGAGTCAACTCTTCGCATGAGGTGGCCAAAATACTGGAGTTTCAGCTTTAGCATCATTCCTTCCAAAGAAATTCCAGGATTGATCTCCTTCAGAATGGACTGGTTGGATCTCCTTGCAGTCCAAGGGACTCTCAAGAGTCTTCTCCAACACCACAGTTCAAAAGCATCAATTCTTCGGCGCTCAGCCTTCTTCACAGTCCAGCTCTCACATCCATACATGACTATAGGAAAGACCATAGCCTTGACTAGGCGAACCTTTGTTGGCAAAGTAATGTCTCTGCTTTTGAATATGCTATCTAGGTTGGTCATAACTTTCCTTCCAAGGAGTAAGCGTCTTTTAATTTCATGGCTGCAGTCACCATCTGCAGTGATTTTGGAGCCCAGAAAAATGAAGTCTGACACTGTTTCCAGTTTCCCCATCTACTTCCCATGAAGTGATGGGACCGGATGCCATGATCTTCGTTTTCTGAATGTTGAGCTTTAAGCCAATCTTTTCACTAGGAAAGACCTACCTGAACCAGAGGAAAGAGTGGTAACTGACAAGTCGTGAGAATAACTGTAGCTCAGAGTCTAGTGGTCAAGCTTGAGGATGGCACTCCTGGTGGCCTCTGGAGGCTTTAGGGTATTTTGCATTTGTTGGCTCTCCTTTGATTATCTTCATCTCTCTGTCCATAAATTGCAAAGCAGAGTCTCACCCCGGGGGTTGCAGTTCTGGGGCTATGACCTGAGCGTAGCTGCAGTCTGTCATTTAACCAGCCTTTGATTAATACCTGAGATTGGAGGTTGGCACAATCATAAGATGAAGCTATAATTTCAGGACTCCGTGTACATCACAAGGCGGATAAATAAGCAAAGGATCTGTTTCTTCCACTCTGTGTTCTGGACCTTAATTGACTGCTCATCAAAGGCAAGTGCTGGAGAGTCAGACAGGGAAATGAGATGGAATGGGGGATGGGTCTACAAATCTGTATTTGCATATACTCAGGTCTTTATTTTTTGCAGTAGGAGGACATCCTCTGCTTATCACATTCAAGAACTTGTTTCCTCTTCTGTAAAACAGAGCAGTGATACTGCCAGACACACTTGTCTCATAACAAAGTTGTTGGAGCATTCGAGGGAGCTTAAATAAGAGATTAAATTGCAAATGCTTATCATTTTCTTTTCCCTAACTCCGTAAGAAAAATATCTTTCCCCACTCATTTACTTAATATATTTCAACCCCTAAGGTGAATTTTGCCTTCATTGGCCCATTTTATGGTATTAATCCTCATATAAATCCTGGTATTATTTCCTGGTATTATGATGAATTTAGGTAGGAGTGAGCTAAAATATACCCAAGACAGGGGTAAAATATTGGAAGAAAATGGGATAAGAAAGATAAGATCTATGCATCCTGGAAGAAAAAATATTCCCTTTGATCCTCTTTGAGGTCCTCTAGTAAATCTTTTAAATTGTATAATTATCTATTATTGCTTCACTATATATATTTCTTTGAATATAATATTGTGTCAAGATCATATCATGTAAATTCAAGTTTTATGAGTTACAAATAAAATTATAAAACAGATGGGAAATTATTTTAGTGTTATAAGAATGAGAGCGATTGCTATCTTGGGAGCTAGCATGTTTGATGGTAAATTTTAGACTTTGGATCAGATAATAAGTTCAACTCCTAGCCCTACTACTTAATGATTTTAGAGACTTGGCCACTATGAGGAGTTTAAAGGAGGAATTTTAATCACAAGTTTTCTCATGGAAGAGAAAATAATATAAAAATTGCTTACTTCCTAAGTTTGTGATGAAGATCATATCGTAATATGTGAGTTGCTTTGAAACTATAGATCATGGTGCTGCTGTTAGCTTTATGTAGAGATGCACATATAAAACTCTTGAAATATTCTTACTCTTGGCATATTTCTAAGTTAAATAACATTTTATATTTTTCAGTGTTAGTTTTACTTTTTACTATTTCCTTATCTTGGTTCTTTATTCAAAACTACACATGATGTTAATAATAAATGGTCAGCATTTATAAAAACACATGAACCCATCTCTAGCTACATGTCTGAGGTCTCTTATTTTGTAGTTAGGAGAAAATAAAGAAAAATTCAATTGAAAAAGAGCTGAAGAGATCCATGGGGGGAAAAACATGGAAAGTGATGGAAAATGGGTGTCCCCCAGAATTTGAGCTACCCTGAACACAAAGCATTAGTGTTTTGAATACCAGGTGCTATAAGCATCTCCCCCAAATTCATTTGTTGAAATCCTAATGTCCAGTGAGATGGTGTTAGGAGATGGGGCATTTGGGAAGTGTTTAAGTCCTGAAAGTGGAGTACTTATGAATGAAATTAGTGCTGGCTCATGTAAAGAGACTCCACAGAGTTCCTTCTGCTTTGTGAAGATATTACAAGAACTCTGTGACCCTGAAGAGGGCACCCTCATCTTGGGCTTCCAGCCTTCAGAACTATTAAAAAAAAAAAAAAAAAAACTATTGCTTATAAGCCACCCACTCTGTGGTATTTTGTTACAGCAGCCTAAATAGACTAAGACATCAAAAGGAGCCAAAATGTGATGCAGAACTTGGGAAGAGCTCTGTCCTCCTATCCCTGACCTTCAGGATCTGTTCTCAACTCACTGTCATATAGAAACAACCTCCTGTCAGCAACACAAGGCCACACTCCGTGGAAAGTAGCAGCAGAAAGCAAAGCTTCTTCTAGTGCATGTAAAAGTAGAGATAACTCAAGAGTCTGAGCAGAAAAGAAAAGCCGTGAAAGGTAGCACATAGGGGTGAGTGCATCTCCTGGACCACTCTGTGTGTATATGTGAGGCACCCCTTTGAAGACCCCTTTTGAGAGTGAGGCCTTCATATTAGCGCTACTTGGGTGATATTTATTAGTTCCACAGACTTCAGGGCTACACTTGAGTATAATGTACGTGAGAAGTGGTGCATAGGAGAGAGAGAAAGAGATAGTGGAGGGAGGAGAAGAGAGCAAGAGAGAGCTAGTGAGCAAGAGAAAAAGGAAATTATGGAAATGCAAAGAAGTATGAAATTAAAGGGCCTTGACAACTGCATTCAGCATTTACTAGCTGTCAGACGCAAATGTCAAGCACTGCCGTGTGTCTGCGTGTGGGGGGGGGGGGGGTTGTGCGTGGGCACGGACACACGCGCTCTCAGTGGCTCAGTTGTGTCCAACTCTGCAGCTCCGTGGACTGTAGCCTGCCAGGCTCCACTGTCCATGGAATTCTCCGGGCAAGAATACTGGAGTGGGTTGCCATTTCCTATTTCAGGTGATTTCCCCAACCTAAGGACCAAACCCATGTGTCTCCTGCATTGGCAGGCAGATTCTTTACCACTGAGCCATGTGGGAAGCCCATATATATAGTTATTGATATATTACAAATAATATACAATTATAACATTATACATTTAAATAAATTAAATTTTAAAGTTAGTTACATTTAAAATTCAAATAAATTTAAATTTTAAATAAATTTACAGATAAATTATAAACAAGTAGCATATTGTTATATATATATTATTATATATACATACATGTGTGTGTACATAAACACATATAAATACACATAACATACACACATAATCATTTATTTCCCACAATGTTCCTGAGGTGGGTGTATATTAGTGTCCATGTGATATCCTGTCTCTTGAAAGCTGAGACCTGGAGAGAGTAAGTAACTTGCCTAGTGATATATTGTTACTGAGTAAAGCATCTGGGCTATGAATCCCAGAAATCTTTCTCTTAGGTTCAGGCCAAAATCTTTATATTCCGCTGCCTGGCCTCAAGATGAGAATTGTTTTTTGTGTTTTTTTTTTAAGCCAGATCTTGAAAGATGAGAAATGTGGTGATGAGGGCTTCATCTAGTGGAAGGAATGCTATGGGCAGAAGTGTTTAGAACATGTAATAGAGTGGTGGAAGGTAATGCTAAGTGGCTCTTGGTAGGCTACACAGGACAAGTGGTTTGAAAACTCAGGATTCTTTTTTTGCAGACTGTCATCTAAGACTCAAGGGATTATGTCATATGGTAGTAGAAATTCTAATGATGAAAGCTTTCATCATTTCTTACTTTAATTACACACAATGAGTTTGGGAACCCTGGTGACTCACAATGAAAATAGTCAGCTATGGTAGCTGTTGCTCTGATGTTTTATCTTCTCACATTTGCATTCCCAGAGCGATGTCTCTGGACAGAGCTAGTATGCCCAGATAGTGAAGGTAGCTTCCAACATCTAATATTGCCCAGGAGATCACACTCTTGTCTCACATCAACTTTCTTCTGCCTGCTGCTCTGAAGAGTCCCTGCAACCATTTGTCCTTGAACATAGGTTGGATCATCTTCTCTCTTATTCCCCAAGCACGGAGTTCAGGACTTTGAGGTAATGTGACAACATGTGACTGGTCATGGTTCCAAATGGCCCCTCTCTGTGGACTCCTTGTTTTCACACTTTCTGGGCTTAGGAATGTTTCTCCTTTGCAAAGGCAAATGCCAAAGACTCAAATTTCCTGCCAACTTAGTTAACAAGCACTTATTGATCATTTATTGAGTACAGAATACCAAGTGAGTTGTATTGGAAGATGCAAAGTAAATAACAAATAAGGTACTTGTAGAAATATAGACACTTATGGGAGCAGAAATCATTCTTGGAAGAAAAGTAAGATGGTTATAATTTAACAAGATACAAATGCAAAATGATTTCTTATATTTCATTATTATTATTCTGCATCGTTTCTAATGATGGGGCCAAAGGGAGCTGTGACCCTAACGGCTCCTAAATGCTGCTCTTAGGGTGGCAAACACTCAACATAGACCCACTGAAGCCAAGAGCATCATGTGACCTGTAGTAAAATAAGTGTGGGGTTGAGCAAAGCAAACATATGTTTACTTCTCTGAACTGTGGAGAGTGATAATCATTCCTGCATCACTTGTGGCTCAGACTTTAAAGACTCCTGATCCAGATCTTCTAGGATGAAAATCTTCAATTTTGTTTCATGAATTCAGGATTAAGGGGACTTGCTGCACTCAATATGCCAGCAAATTTGGAAAACTCAGCAGTGGCCACAAGATTGGAAAAGGTCAGTTTTCATCCCAATCCCAAAGAAAGGCAATGCCAAAGAGTGCTCAAACTACCGAACAATTGCACTCATCTCACACGCTAGTAAAGTAATGCTCAAAATTCTCCAAGCCAGGCTTCAGCAATATGTGAACCGTGAACTTCCTGATGTTCAAGCTGGATTTAGAAAAGGCAGAGGAACCAGAGATCAAATTGCCAACATCCGCTGGATCATGGAAAAAGCAAGAGACTTCCAGAAAAACATCTATTTCTGCTTTATTGACTATGCCAAAGCCTTTGACTGTGTAGATCACAATAAACTGTGGAAAATTCTGAAAGAGATGGGAATACCAGACCACCTGATCTGCCTCTTGAGAAATCTGTATGCAGGTCAGGAAGCAACAATTAGAACTGGTCATGGAACAACAGACTGGTTCCAAATAGGAAAAGGAGTACGTTAAGGCTGTATATTGTCACCATGTTTATTTAACTTATATGCAGAGTACATCATGAGAAATGCTGGACTGGAAGAAACACAAGTTGGAATCAAGATTGCCGGGAGAAATATCAATAACCTCAGATATGCAGATGATACCACGCTTATGGCAGAAAGTGAAGAGGAACTCAAAAACCTCTTGATGAAAGTGAAAGTGGAGAGTGAAAAGGTTGGCTTAAAGCTCAACATTCAGAAAACGAAGATCATGGCATCTGGTCCCATCACTACATGGGAAATAGATGGAGAAACAGTGGAAACAGTGTCAGACTTTATTTTTCTGGGCTCCAAAATCACTGCAGATGGTGACTGCAGCCATGAAATTAAAAGACGCTTACTCCTTGGAAGGAAAGTTATGACCAACCTAGATAGCATATTCAAAAGCAGAGACATTACTTTGCCAACAAAGGTTCGCCTAGTCAAGGCTAAGGTCTTTCCTATGGTCATGTATGGATGTGAGAGCTGGACTATGAAGAAGGCTGAGCGCCGAAGAATTGATGCTTTTGAACTGTGGTGTTGGAGAAGACTCTTGAGAGTCCCTTGGACTACAAGGAGATCCAACCAGTCCATTCTGAAGGAGATCAGCCCTGGGATTTCTTTGGACGGAATGATGCTAAAGCTGAAACTCCAGTATTTTGGCCACCTCATGTGAAGAGTTGACTCATTGGAGAAGACTCTGATGCTGGGAGGGATTGGGGGCAGGAGGAGAAGGGGACGACAGAGGATGAGATTGCTGGATGGCATCACTGACTCGATGGATGTGAGTCTGAGTGACCTCCAGGAGTTGGTGATGGACAGAGAGGCCTGGCGTGCTGCAGTTCATGGGGTTGCAAAGAGTCGGACATGACTGAGCGACTGATCTGATCTCATCTTAGTAGAAGTCTAAGATGTTGACTCGTTGGAAAAGACTCTAATGCTGGGAGGGATTGGGGGCAGGAGGAGAAGGGGACGACAGAGGATGAGATGGCTGGATGGCATCACTGACTCGATGGACGTGAGTCTGAGTGAACTCCGGGAGTTGGTGATGGACAGGGAGGCCTGGCGTGCTGTGATTCATGGGGTCGCAAAGAGTCAGACACGACTGAGCAACTGAACTGAACTGAACTGAAGATGTTTTAGTGAAGTGTTTGGGTAGAATATATATGTGTGGAGCAATGCAGTATAAAAATGATTAGGGCAGCATTGATCAAGGCCAGTTTCTTAGAAAAGTGTGTTTTAAATTCCTTTCTGTGAGTAGTGAAGGGTGTACAATAACCCAAAGACGGGAGGGCATTCCAGGAAGCATTCCAGAAAACCTTGGATTTCCTACAGGCTAATTTGGATTCTGGGCAGGGTTAGAAGATTTAAATATGGAGGCAATAACAATTACCTACAAAAGATATGCAATTGGCAGATAAAGGAAGGCCTTAAATATTTGGATGATATTTCTCAATTAATCATATTTACAAAACTAGATAGTTATTCAGAAATTAACACTGGTTCCAAAGTAATTTAGAATGACACAGTCAAACATGTTTAATTAATAGATGTGAAATTATTCTAATCTCTTCTGAGAGCAGACAAGAGACAGAGTTAAAGAACAAGGCTGCTTTGTAACTAACCACAAAATATGATGTCTTTTTTGTTGAATAAAAGGAATCAGAGCTTCAAGTTAACGGAGAAACAAGGGAGACAATGGTGAGGGTGAGAAATGGAAAGGGGAGAAAGAAAGAAGCTTGAAAGAAAGTATAAATGGAAGAGGGAAAAGACAAAAAGGTTCAAATGGGGCAGAGGCGATGCCAGATTTAGACATAAACTTTGAAAAAGACCCTGTTCCAAGAAATTGTGAGCTGATTTGAGCTCTCTGATCTGGAGAAGCCACATGTAGCATTTTGGAGTTTTTGAGAAGTTGCAGAGAAGCTATGAAATTGAGAGGTGTGTCTCAGCCATACATACCATTTCTCCTTTCAAATTCACCATTGGAACAACCCATTCTTCCTTCTGCAGGGAGGGTGAGAAGGGCTTGGAGGGAGACCAGAAGGTGGGACTAGTGGAAGCCCCTCCACAGAGAGGCCCAAGACCGAGATCTGGAGGCTGTCAGCCAATGACTGCCTTGCCAGGTCTTTCTGACTGTGGACTAATCAGGTTCACTCCTCGTTTGCTCCGTTGGTTTGAGCTGGAAGGGAACGGGAACCGGGACCAAGCACTAAGACGTTCTGGCGCTATGGACTTGGGTGCCACAAGAGATTAAAAGCTGGGGTACAAGAGTGTTTAATGTCATCACCTGTCCAGTCCTGGGTTCCTGCTGCTCTTTATTCTCCTAGAAACCAGTTAGATGAAGTGCTTGCTGCAGAACGCTCACCAATGAGTCAGGGAACGGGATCTATATTCTATGGTCTATCAGGGGATTGACATTGAGACCTCAGTGTCATCCTGAGAGAGTCATTTCCTAGGCAGATTGATAAGGAGTCTAGGGGTCCCCAAGGAGTGAGGGGTCTGGAATTCTCAAGGAGGAAGAAAGGACAAACTTTTTTTCTTTCTCCACATTCCTTAGGATTATACAACAATAATGTATCCTGCCTGAGGACAGTGTTATCTTAAAATGTAAATTAGAAGGGGAGACCTGATCTTTTCAAAGATGCATCCTGCCTGAGAAATCTTAAAATATAAATTAGGTCTTTACAACCTCCAGACATTCTTTAGAGTATATAACTTCATTGCTAACACTAACAAGGGGGTACTCTTTCTACCCCCTTCTGACACTTATGTCAGAAGCTTTCTCTATCTCCTTTATACTTTAATAAAACTTTATTACACAAAAGCTCTGAGCGATCAAGCCTCATCTCTGGCCCCGGATTGAATTATTCTCCTCCGGGGGCCAAGAATCCTGGTGTTTTCGCGTGACACAACAACCTTTCAATCCTTGATTCCCTGCTCTCACATCCAATCAATATCTAGGTTTATCCTCCTTTCAAATTATTTGTTCAGTCATCGCCACCCTTAATATCTATATTCTTGTCACACTGTCACTTTTACTTACCTGGATCCCTGTAAATGCCTCCCAAGTGGTCTTTTTATCTCTACTATCATTTCCCATCCTTAATCTCATCTGTATAATCTGATCTTTCTGCAGCCAGGAAAATCTTCCAAAATGCAAATTGGATCACTTCTTCCCTCTGCTTTGCGGACCATTCAGGGGCTGTCCACTGCAGTCATGTACAAAGTGCAGGTACCTCATAATGGACCTGCAGAACCTGGTCCACTGCTGCCAGCCAACTGGCTAATTGATAGATTTGTTTAAATACCCGTAGCTTTTAACTCTGATATCTTGCCCTCCGCCTTGCAATCAATACTCTAACCAGGTTCGATTGCTCTCCTTTCCTTGATTGTGCAAGCTGTGGTTTTGTACATCCTTTCCCTTCTCTTCACACACCCCTCCACTTCCCTCCACCCTTGTCTATTTATCTCAGTCTTTTCCTTCCCAAAGTCCCCCAGCCACAGGAATGTGTTAAGTGCCCCTATAGCGTTTCCATGTTTGCCCTGATGCTTCTTCTCTTCTCCGTGCTCATATCCTGCAGCGAGTGACGGAGTATCAGGCTACGTTTGGCTTCTTCCTCATCATGTGTCAGAACTCAGCCCAGTGTCTAGGGCAAAGCCAGGAATTAACACTTACACATGACTTTAATATATTTCTACCAGGCATTTCACAAATCCTCTAATGTCTTGTAGATAAGCAAGGATTTTATGTCCAGATGAATTGCGAGTTAAATTGATATCCCTTAAGAACTCTCCATGGGAAAAAAATATATGTGTGTGTGTATATATAACACACACACACATGAAGAATATATACACAAACACATACATATATATTCTCCCAAATGTCAAATGCAAGTGACTTTAAACATGTCCTGAATGTGGGCTCACCTTATTTTACAGAGTTAATGAGATGTGGTTTATGGCGTAGTTACAACATGATGTTACATGTGTGGGGGAGAAATGGGGTACATATCATATAACAACATGGAAACAAGTCTCATTTAATTCATTTATCTCGTTACCACAAGAGTCAACTGGAATAAGCAGAAAAAAGAGGGGATGCTTTGACGTCAGTGTCACTCAGACTCAGGTTCAGACCCTATGTTCGGTACACACATATCACCCGAAAAGCCTTAGCTCAGTAATTTAAGCTTTCCTAGTCTCAGTTGCCTCATTTGTAAATAGGAATGAAAACACTTCCTTTAAGAACTAGAGAAAATATGTCTGTATCACCTAGTAAAGCAGTTGGCATATAGAATTTTTAAAGTTAATAAATATTCTAAATGAAAGTGGAGTGAAGTGATGGAACATAGCTTATTTTTTATTCAGCATGTTTTTATCAAGTTCTCATTGTGTGATAGGCATTTCACTGGACCGGAATACAAAACAGCCGTGTCATTCCGCCCTTAGGAAGCACGGGCCAAAAAAAAGGACAGAAATGGTGACCTGATGGCCTCAAGTGCGGTGTGCAGTGTGCCTCAGTGCAGGAAGGGCACTGAGAAAGAACTGGGAATCTCACTAAGGGCAGATGTGGAGGGGGATGGGGATATGATACCATCGTTGCATCGCTCGCCATAGAACACATGGGTAAGGCATTCTGGAGAATATTCAAGTTACACCCAGTCAAGTTAAGTGTTGGGGTCGTCTTGCTCTGCAAAACTCCTCTGGGTATATGTTCAAAAGGAAGCTTCATACATGTATATAAAGGGATGACTAAGAGGGTGTTCGTTGCAGGGTTGGGTGGAAGCAGGGTAGGAGCCTCTACTTGGAGCAGTAGGCAGCCGCACATCACAGGCCATCAAAAGGTCATGTGACCTAGGATCCCAAACGTACAGCAGCAGCATGTGTGAGTTTGGAATACAGAAGAAACAGGAGGAGAAATGCAACGTGTCATTTATGTATGTGTGTGTGTGTTAGACCAGAGAAGGCAGTGGCACCCCTCTCCAGTGCTCTTACCTGGAAAATCCATGGACGGAGGAGCCTGGTGGGCTGCAGTCCATGGGGTCGCTAAGAGTCAGACACAACTGAGCAACTTCACTTTCACTTTTCACTTTCATGCATTGGAGAAGGAAATAGCAACCCACTCCAGTGTTCTTGCCTGGAGAATCCCAGGGACGGGGGAAGCCTGGTGGGCTGCTGTCTATGGGGTCACACAGAGTTGGACACAACTGAAGCGACTTAGGAGGGGGAGAAGGAGTGTTAGTTAGACAGTCGTATTCAACTCTTTGCGACCCTACAGACGATAACCGGCCACACTCCTCTGTCCATGGGATTGTACAGGCAAGAATACTGAAGTGGGTTGCCATGCACCTCCTCCAAGGAATCTTCCTGACCCAGGGATCAAACCCGGGTCTCCTGCATTGAAGGTAGATTCTTCACCGTCTTAGCCACCAGGGAAGCCCAACTTTGAGTTTACAAACATTAAAACCATATTAACTACAAAATAATAAACAAAAGCTAGGTTACTAGCGTACTCGGTTAAACACGTTAATCACCTATAATGTGGGGAAGGCATGGGGATACAAGTGAATAAAATAAATAAAACAATAGTGGGTCCTTGTAATGACAAATCATAAAGAGTTGTTATGAGGAATATCCACTGGCGGGGGGGGACAAGTAATAACACATAATTTTTTTAAGGTTAAGGGTAAAATGCCACAGAACGGCTTTCATTCTTTTAACAAATATTTATTTTTTGCTTCACATTGTCCAGTAAGAAAAAAACAAATTACAACATACTACAAATCCCTGAAGCTAATAGCCCTTAAACTTTTGTAGTGGTGAGGCAGTCTATAAAGAGGTACACAGATTAATACACACTGTGGCTTCATAGGGCAGAAAGGTTATGAAAAAAAGGGAAGGGAAGGAGTTAGTGATTGTAAGGAAGAGTAGGGCACGCTCAAAATAAGGAAGCCAACAAGGGTCTGTCTGTCCGAAAAGGTGACATTTGAACAGAGATGTAAAAAAAGTCTGGGAAAGACCCATCTGAGAATCCAGGCAGCGGAAGATAGGGTTCTGCTACCAGTTCCAACAGGGAGGAGGGGGTTCCCCCAAACCAGTTGGCAATGCCCAGACACTAGCTGGATGTCCTGCAACTCAGATCAATTCTGACAGTACCTGGAGACAGCCTCAGATCCCATAGGTTAGGAGCTCAGCCCTGCAGAACTGTGCGTCCACCCCTAATTCAGACACCGGCAGCAGGACTGGGTTCTCACACACTGGCTCCAGTCTCTTTGGCTCTGCTGGCAGCCAACCCCCATCCTTGCTGTTGTTCAGACACTAAGTCTTTTCTGAAAACTCACCTAATTAACATAACCCAAACACCTTTAATGCTCTCTTCCTTTAGGAAACTCCAAGGATTTTCTGAGATCTGTGCTCTGAGCTTCCTTGAGGATGGAGACCAAATATATATTTCTTACTATTAATTGCAATACCACAGAGAATAAATACAAGACTACTAAGCGTGGATGGATGAGCAATGAATGAGTCCATGGTCTTGAGACAGAAAGGCCAGCATAGTGAAAGTGAAAATAAAAGAAGAGTTAAAATAGAAGGCATTAGCCAGACCATGTAGAAGCTCAGAGGGAAGGTAGCGGGTTTATATATTATTCTGCATATTATGATAAGTCAGTTTAGAGTTTGAGCTGGGCAGTGACAAGATGGGATTTCTTTTTTTAAAAAAAAGTTCTCCTGGACTCTTGTTGGGAACCCTTTGGGAGGGCAGGGTCTAGAGTGGAAACGGGAAAGTCAGGCAAGAGACTACTTCAGTCACCCAGACTGGAGGTGATGGTAATGTCCTTGGGTGTGATCAGGGCTCCATGGAAGATTCCTTTTTTTTTTTAAGTAGATAAGCTCAGGAAAGGACATTTTATTTATTTTTTAAAATTAATTTATTTAATTGGAGGCTAATTACTTTACAATATTATAGGGTTTTTTTTGCCATACATTGACATGAATCCACCATGGGTGTACATTTGTTCACCATCCTGAAACCCCCTCCCACCACCTCCTTCCCCATCCCATCCCTCAGGGTCATCCCACTGCACCAGCCCCGAGCATCCTGTCTCATGCTTCGAACCTGGAATGGTGATCTGTTTCACATATGATAATATACATGTTTCAATGCTATTCTCTCAAATCATCCCACCCTTGCCTTCTCCCACAGAGTCCGAAAGACTGTTCTATACATCTGTGTCTCTTTTGCTATCTTGGATATAGGGTCATTGTTAACATCTTTTTAAATTCCTATATATATGCATTAGTATACTGTATTGGTATTTTTTGTTCTGGCTTACTTCACTCTGTATAATAGGCTCCAGTTTCATCCACCTCATTAGAACTGATTCAAATGCATTCTTTTTAATGGCTGAATAATACTCCATTGTGTATATGTACCACAGCTTTCTTTATCCATTCATCTGCTGATGGGCATCTAGGTTGCTTCCATGTCCTGGCTATTATAAACAGTGCTGCGATGAACATTGGGGTACACGTGTCTCTTTCAATTCTGGCTTCCTCGGTGTGTATACCCAGCAGTGGGATTGCTGGGTCATATGGCAGTTCTATTTCCAGTTTTTTAAGGAATCTCCACACTGTTCTCCATAGTGGCTGTACTAGTTTGCATTCCCACCAACAATGTAAGAGGGTTCCCTTTGCTCCACACTCTCTCCACCATTTATTGCTTGTAGACTTTTTGACAGCAGCCATTCTGTCTGGTGTGAACTGGTACCTCATTGTGGTTTTGATTTGCATTTCTCTGTTAATGAGTGATGAGCATCTTTTCATGTGCTTGTTAGCCATCTGTATGTCTTCTTTGGAGGAATGTCTGTTTAGCTCCTTGGCCCATGTTTTGATTGGTCATTTATTTTTCTGGAATTGAGTTGCATGAGCTGCTTGTATATTTTTGAGATTAATTCATTGTCATTTGCTTCATTTGCTATTATTTTCTCCCATTCTGAAGGCCAAGGAAAGGACATTTTAGAATGAGAGGCACAATTAGAACTGGCTCAGATATATGGTCTTTCCAGGTCATTTAGGGCATAGAGTAAATGGGGGAGAGAGGAAAATACAGATGCAAGAGAGACTGAGGCCAGTTTAGGAAGAACTGGCTTGATAAACAGGGGTCTGGACTCTGTCCTGCAGGAAATGAGGCCACCAGGGGAATGGGCTGATGTAACCTTAGCTTTCACAAGATAATCATAGGAGCCTTGTAAACGATGGTTTAGAAGAGGCAGAAGGCAAGAGGTGAGCAAACATAAACTAAAATCATAGCAATTTATAAGGATAAGAAGAGACATGTTCATATAATTAAGTGTCTAAGGTATTTTAACATTCTGTACAGTGGATATGGTGATTATCTCTACTGCATCGATTTCTTGTACTGTTAAATTAATTAGTGTATAAAAGTTGCTGCGAGTAGTATCTGACACATATATTAGCTAATATTTACATGCTGTAATAATAGTATTTCTGTGTATTTTTCTATGCACTAGTGCCATTTCTATGTACTTGGCCTTGCAGAAGTGACACAGAAGACTATGTAAACATTCGTCATTTGGTTGGTGGCAGAAATTTTTACAGTAGCTAGGGTCCCAACTAACTTAGAGCAGACCCAAATGCCATAATGGTGGTACACATATACACACTGTGCTTTGGGGGGTGATCTGGAGGAAAGAATAATTTAGGTTCAATCAGGTAGAATGCATTTTGGTGGGCAAGAGGAGGATTTGCAAAGGAACTGGATGAATAGGAATGGGGACAGGCACTTGGAGAGAGCAAGATATGGTATGGCAGGATATCAAGTTGAGAACACGGTCTTTGCAATCTACTGGCTGTGATTGAATCTTGGCTGTGCCCTGTCCAATTTCATGATTTGGGTCAACTCCCTCCCTCTAAATCTCAGTATCCTCATCTTGAAAATTGTACTGAAAATTTTATGTGTCTTATGAGAAATCATATGTATTTCATCTGTGATGAAAAAGTAAGGTAAGTGCGGGTGAAATGCTTAGCATGGGGCCTGGTGCCCCTTGAGAGAACAACACATGTTACTATTATATTTTGCTTATTGTTATGATCAGACATCTCAGTGCAGACCATTACGAGCATGCCCACTGATTTTTCATTTGAATGCTAAGTCTTTTACCCTATGTGCAGGGCAAATCCTGGCCTGACATTTGCATTCTGTTGCCTTGGTTTCCCCTGCCTTTGCCTCAAGGTCAAAGAAATCTCCCTTTCAAATTCAAGGGAGATATAATGTTCTTAAGCATAGCTGCCCCCTGTTGTCTTAAGAGTGTGTGGCATTTCAGTGTGATTTGCAGACTTTCAGAATGAAAGATGCTCTAAAGCATTAGCTTCTGTGGCAATGAGTTGGTGTCTGTTTTCCAAACCATTGATGAATCAGAACATCTGCATTATATGTGGGGATGTTCCAAAATTCTACTGTTCACACAAGTGTTTCTGAGTCACAAAGAGTGAGATGGAGATTTTTTTTTTAAGGCAACACAATCAGCTTCCCTCATCTTCCTGTCCCCTCGCCTCTGTCTTCACACATTGAGACAAATCAGATGTCTCTGCCCAGAGGAACATTTACACGTGTCTGTTAATGGAATGTTATAAACTATAGTCACAGAGTTCTGGGGAGCATTAAATATTTAGTTAGACTCCTACACATTGTTGTGCAGAATAAGCTTAAATGACCCCTGGAGTGAACAGCTTACTACCTTTTCCGGCCTCCCTTTCTATTTTTGGACTGTATGACTACTCAAACATTCTTTTAATTTTGTACTGATCTTAAAATATATCTCCCTGTCGCTTATATCTATTTGTTGAAACCCAAAGTTCTAGTCTCCTTGTAATTTGACCTCTCAAATATTTTACAAGCCTGAGCACATCCTTGAGTCTGTCTTGTCTTAGAATTCTTGCTTGGCTTCCCTTGCTCAACCATCTTGTTCTTCTCTAAAATCCTCACTTACTGTGTATTTGGTCACTTACTGTGGACCAAATCAGGTGATGCTCAGGTACCACTCATTTATTTCTTTCAGTTACCCAGAGGAGATAAGGGAGTAGAGGCAGAGGCAGGTTAAGTAACTTGTGTAGCTCAAACAAATAGTAGAAGTGTATATGGAATTCCAATCCATGGCTACTTGACCCTGTAGCGCACAGTGCTGAAAAATACACTGTACTGTCCTCTCATCCTATTATTGAAACTTCTTGTGCAAAACTCAAAACAGAACCACTGCAATAGTCGTAATACTAATCTCACTATTATAGCTTGCAATAATTGCTACGATTTACTGAGAGCTAGAAGAAGGAAAGGGCAACCCCCTCCAGTGTTCTTCCTTGGAGAATCCCATGGAGAGAGGAGCCTGGGGGGCTGCAGTCCATGGGGTCGGAAGAGTTTGACACTATTTAGTGACTAAACTGCCACCACTGAGAGCTAACTGATCTAGGACCTTGACTATTGAGTTCAGTTCAGTTCAGTCGCTCAGTCCTGTCTGACTCTTTGCAACCCCATGAATCGCAGCACACCAGGCCTCCCTGTCCATCACCAACTCCCGGAGTTCACCCAAACTCATGTGCATCAAGTTGGTGATGCCATCCAGGCATCTCATCCTCTGTCATCCCCTTCTTCTCCTGCCCGCAATCCCTCCCAGCATCAGGGTCTTTTTCAATGAGTCAACTTTTCGCATGAGGTGGACAAAGAGTTGGAGTTTCAGCCTCAGCCATCAGTCCTTCCAATGAACACCCACTACTGATCTCCTTCAGAATGGACTGGTTGGATCTCCTTGCAGTCCAAGGGACACTCAAGAGTCTTCTCCAACACCACAGTTCAAAAGCTTCAATTCTTCAGTGCTCAGCTTTCTTCACAGTCCAATTCTCACATCCATACATGACCACAGGAAAGATCATAGCCTTGACTAGATGGACCTTTGGTGGCAAAGTAATGTCTCTGCTTTTTAATACGCTATTTAGGTTGGTCATAACTTTCCTTCCAAGGAGTAAGCGTCTCTTAATTTCATGGCTGCAGTCACCATTTGCAGTGATTTTGGAGCCCCCCAAAATAAAGTCTGACACTGTTTCCACTGTTTCCCCATCTATTTCCCATGAAATGATGGGACCAGATGCCATGATCTTCATTTTCTGAATGTTGAGCTTTAAGCCAACTTTTTCACTCTCCTCTTTCACTTTCATCAAGAGGCTTTCAAGTTCCTCTTCACTTTCTGCCATAAGGGTGGTGTCATCTGCATAGCTGAGGTTATTGATATTTCTCCTGGCAATCTTGATCCCAGCTGATGCTTCTTCTAGCTCAGTGTTCTCATGATGTACTCTGCATATAAGTTAAATAGCAGGGTGACAATATACAGCCTTGACGCACTCCTTTTCCTATTTGGAACCAGTCTGTTGTTCCATGTCCAGTTCTAACTATTGTTTAAGCAGAAGATATTAAGAAGAGGTGGCGAGAATACACAGAAGAACTATACAAAAAAGATCTTCACGACCCAGATAATCACGATGGTGTGATCACTCACCTAGAGCCAGATATCCTGGAATGTGAAGTCAAATGGGCCTTAGAAAGTATCACTAGGAACAAAGCTAGTGGAGGTGATGGAATTCCAGTGGAGCTATTCCAAATCCTGAAAGATGATGCTGTGAAAGTGCTGCACTCAATATGCCAGCAAATTTGGAAAACTCAGCAGTGGCCACAGGACTGGAAGAGGTCAGTTTTCATTCTAGTCCCAAAGAAAGGCAATGCCAAAGAATGCTCAAAGTACCGCACAATTGCACTCATCTCACATGATAGTAAAGTAATGCTCAAAATTCTCCAAGCCAGGCTTCAGCAGTACATGAACTGTGAACTTTCAGATGTTCAAGCTGAATTTAGAAAAGGCAGAGGAACCACAGATTGAATTGCCAACATCTGCTGGATCATTGAAAAAGCAAGAGAGTTCCAGAAAAACATCTATTTCTGCTTTGACTATGCCAAAGCCTTTGACTGTGTGGATCACAAGAAACTGTGGAAAACTCTTCAAGAAATGGGAATACTAGACCACCTGACCTGCCTCTTGAGAAACCTATATGCAGGTCAGGAAGCAACCTTGACTATTACCTCTTAATTTTTTTACAGCAACTTTGAGATGTGTTCATTTTACAGATGAGAAAACAAAGGCACAGAAAGACTGAGTCACTCCCCCAGAGTTATGCAGCTGCTGAGTAGCAGAACTAAGATTCAAAGCCTGAAAATCTGCCTTAAGAACCTACAATTCAAAGCCTTAAGCTATAACCCTATCTTTCCAAATCTTGATGTTTATATCATCTTAATGCAGTCTAAATAAACATATATTTGCATCAGCAATATCAGTGTGTCACTCATGATGCCTGCTGAACTACCAATGAAATGTGTATGTACATGTGGGTGTATGTGTGTGCTTTGTTTTATAAGAAACTATCTCATACTGTTAAGCTCTGTCTTTCCCATACTGTAATTATCCATGGGGATTTTTGCAGGCCAACCATTTATTCCTATTAAAGGCCAGATTTAGGGATTCAGTCCATTGACTTAGCCTGATGAGACTTGTTTTATTCCCTCTTTGATCATTCCAAACCTACTTACCAAACATTGTGCCAATTACTAAAATGATAAACACATCTTTCAGCCCTCATCAAAGTCATTAACAAAATCTTTTGCAGGAGAATGAATTTATATATTCTTGGGGAAGGGATCTTTAGACTTCTATGAGGTCTTTTTTTCCTTAAGCATTTGACAGATACTTATTAAACAACCACCATGTCACAGGCGTCCTAGGAGCTGTGGTAAATGCAACTTTCAGCAAAAATAAACTATTTCTTCACACTGTTTTCAGCATACAAGTGGGAAAAATATATTAATCAGATAATACAAATTAATAATAATTATCCTCAAAAGGTGACAAAGGGTCAATAAAAATTGTTTCTCTGAAGAAACAGTGGTTTCATAGAGACCTAAACAGTGAGCTGAACTAACTAGATAAACAAAGGAGACGGGCTGGACAGCATCTTTAATGAATTATCTCTGGTCAAGCCATTGTCTTACTAGGATGTGAAGTTGACAAAGACAGAACATGAGCGTTAGAATGAACCTCAGTATCTCAGCTCACCACTGTCCAGACTCGGTGCCTGGTAGGCTGCAGGTTTATGTCATAAACTAATAGTGCCCTCTTCTTTTATAAGTTCCTGAAACTGCACTTGGGAAATTCTGAGCGAATCAAAGCTAAACTGTTTTCTTAGCTGTAGGACTTTTCAGATCCCTTATTAAATTTAACTATGCTGTGAATCGCCGAGAAGGAGTGATGTAATACGGTGTTTCCTAACCTTATTTGACTATTTTTCCTATGCCCCAACTCTTAACTGTTTTTCCAGTTTCTAGAATGCAGTTTGGGAAACAGTGACCTATTTCAATCCAACTGCTCAACCTCCAGTCCTTGAAGACTGTATTAAAAATTCCTATGAGATGATTGTTACCGTTGTTGAATAGCTTCAGTGAATGAGAAATACACTCACTGATTTTTTTTTTTCCAAATAAATGAAACACTTAGTGCTCTGCCTAATTATCTTAGTCCTGTGCCTTCCTGATGCTGCCTTTGTTCAGTCTATTGGTACCAGAGGCACAGAAATGATCCCTGTATGTTGTGACTCTCAGGAGAACTGTTTATTCCAAAGTTGAACACTAGGTTGGGAAAAACCATTAGAGCCTGGATTAGTCATATTTTATTTTTATAAGAAAGCCACTTGATGCGCTACAAGAACCACTTTCTAAACTTCATTAATAAATAAAAAATAAAGAGCCTGCATATGAATAAATGATGAAAGTGCCTCCCTTGGTAATTTTTTTAAGTTTCCAAAAATAGTTCCAATCTTCATCTACAAACTTAATGCAGTTAGAACAGCCACTGAGAATGTCATTACGTTGCATGTTTGTCCATGGAAATGGAGAGACAGAGGAAACCCTATCATGAGACATAAGACACCTTTGAATGTGTAGAGCACTTATGCAATGCAAATTATTTACAATTTTCTTGATTGCTGTGGAATGAGTATTATCAAAAAGGGGCAAAATTTATAAATTAAAAGCGCAGAAGAATCAGATGGTCTACTTGAGTGAAGCTGATCACTTTAATATGCTAATATAGTGTCATTGTTCCTAGGATATGCTTCTATTATTACTCATATATTGCATTAAATTGTTTACATGTCTTTCTCACTACCAGCCTGAGAGGATTTTTAGATCACGGCTCTGTCTGTTATAACTTTGTAATCCTAATGCTTAGCCGACCTCCTGAAATAAAGTAAAGGTTCAAGAATTGCTTGTTAATTTTATTGCAATGAATGCCGTATTCTTTCCTATACTTGTACCTCTAAGACCCAGTAGAGTTTCAATCATGAAAGTTGAGCAAAATCACTTCTCATGGTGATTGATAAGATCAGCGGGTAGGTAGAAAGCAGATTTTGTGTGGGAGATCTACACCCAGGAGGTTTGTAAGCGTTGCAAGTAACCCCCTCCACCAATCCCTTATGAAGCTGGTGGTCACACATTTATGAGCACAACACTTCCTGCACTTCACGTATTTGCTCCCCAAGTCCCTTTCCTTTTCTCTTGCTCTCTGATGCAAGCAGTTGGGGGATCTTGCGGGTTTAGGGCTTGCCTTTTCAACCTTGACTAATTCTGTGTCTGACCCTAAAAAGAACCTGACTCTACACATCTCTTTCTCTTCTCTCAAACTTTAGTGGAAGAAAGTCTCATTCAGACATTGGCTTTAACTGAAGGAAATCGATTTTGGCTGGAATCTTGTCCTTAAGGGCCATAGCATGGTGCATAGAGAAAGGCACAGATTTCACAATTGGAGTCGAAATCTTGCCTCCACCTCTTCTTTGTCTTTGAAGGAATTACTTAGCCTCACTAATCCTCAGTCCTATAGCCTGTGAAGGAGACAATACAACAATCACACAAATTTACTGTGAAGATTATACAAGATCATGTATCTAAAATCATCGAATAGTGAAGAATCAGATCAGATCAGATCAGATCAGATCAGTCGCTCAGTCGTGTCCGACTCTTTGCGACCCCATGAACTGCAGCACGCCAGGCCTCCCTGTCCATCACCAACTCCCGGAGGTCACTTAGACTCACATCCATCGAGTCAGTGATGCCATCCAGCCATGTCATCCTCTGTCATCCCCTTATCCTCCTGCCCCCAATCCCTCCCAGCATCAGAGTCTTCTCCAATGAGTCAACTCTTGGCATGAGGTGGCCAAAATACTGGAGTTTCAGCTTTAGCATCATTCCGTCCAAAGAAATCCCAGGGCTGATCTCCTTCAGAATGGACTGGTTGGATCTCCTTGTAGTCCAAGGGACTCTCAAGAGTCTTCTCCAACACCACAGTTCAAAAGCAGCAATTCTTCGGCGCTCAGCCTTCTTCACAGTCCAGCTCTCACATCCATACATGACCATAGGAAAGACCTTAGCCTTGACTAGGCGAACCTTTGTTGGCAAAGTAATGTCTCTGCTTTTGAATATGCTATCTAGGTTGGTCATAACTTTCCTTCCAAGGAGTAAGCGTCTTTTAATTTCATGGCTGCAGTCACCATCTGCAGTGATTTTGGAGCCCAGAAAAATAAAGTCTGACACTGTTGAATAGGTAGATGATAAACATAGCTATCTTATTACGCCATGTTTTCCTTTTAGGATTAAAACTGGATCTTTACTCCATCAGCAGCACAGCTACTACTGCTAAGTCGCTTCAGTTGTGTCCGACTCTGTGTGACCCCATGGACTGCAACCTATCAGGTTTCTCTGTCCATGGGATTCTCCAGGCAAGAACACTGGAGTGGGTTGCCATTTCCTTCTCTACCATAAGCAGCACATCTGTGTTTAAATATGAATTGGAGACAAAGGACCTAGAATACATGCCAGGCTTTGCCACTGAAGGGTTGTACGATCTGGGCAGAGCTCTCTGAATCTCAGTCTTCCCACTTGTGAAGGAGGAAAATGATGTCTCACTTGCCACCCTCATGGCACAATTGAGAAAATCAAATGATATAATAAATCTGAAAGAACTTAGAAAACAAATATGAGAATGCCTACCAAGAGGCAGCTTAAAAAATGCATGTATCATTAACAAACACTTCCACTTTTCAGGAATTTAGCTAGAAAACAAATTCTTGGTAAAAGAACACATACAGGATATTCATAAAGAGGATAATTGCAGTGGTATTATTGATCAGAAAATGTAAAAAAAAAAACACTAAATACTCAATGAGAGGGAATTCTTAAATGAATTAAAATACATTCACATAGCAGAATGATCTGCAGACATGAGAGTCGTTTTATAATAAACCCGGAAGAATGGATACCACACTGTTCCTAGAGATGCCACCACTGCCTTGATGGTAGGACTCTTGGTGATGGTTCACTTCTTTGCATATTCTAATCACTCTATCATTAATACACACCACTCGTATAACAACAACAGTAATAACAGTAAAGGCTTTAGAAGAATATTAATATTATATGGAGTCCACAACATATTGTTAAGTAAAATATTACTTATAGTAATAAATGTTAAAAAAAAAAAAGTACCCAGAGTACAAAGACTATAGAGGCGCCAGCGTGTGAACCGAGAGGCTCATGAGTTAAAGACAGTATATTTTTTGCATTTTGGCCTCTTAATGTTCATGTGTTGAGTATATATTATTTTGAAAATTAAGGGAGAAGTGCTAAAATACAGTAATGAAATATGGGGGCCTGATTTTTATATTTTGTCATTATTATCATTCAATCAGCAGAAGTCACCATTTAGACAGAGACACTTTTCTGATCATTCCAGAAAAGCTGATATTCTACAAGGAAACTCTAAAAGGATCATCCCTCAAGCATCTTCAGTCTCATAGTTGTAAGACCTTACCCCACACCTTGAAAATTATCTGTATTCTTTAGTGTTTCTCTTTTTTATAATAACCGGGGAGTTCTTTTTTTATATATATATTAACTGGAGAGAAGGAGAATAACTCAGTAAGAAATTGGACTTTTCAAGTCAAAGTAACTCTTTTTCCTCCAATTTCAGAAAAAGAAACTTCCTTCCTTTGGGCACTGCCATTCTTATCTGTTAAATGCAGGAGTGAAGAAGACATGGCCAAAATGGTGGGGAGAAGGTGTGTGTGTGTGTTTGGAGGTGCAAGTGGCAGCTGAAGGGCGGGCCTGATCTCGAGTGTTGCCTCGGCCTGCAGCAGCTTGGAGCAGGACTTAGGGTTCCCATCTGCCTCCTGCCTTAGGCTTTATGTGAATGCTACTGAAAGGAAGTGTCCCATACATGCTTCCTAAGTGGGGATGCGCTTAGTAGACCATCCTACTCAGACTTGACTCTGGCAAGGTTCTCCATGCAGAGGTGCCAGGCCCCCAGAACCTTTGCACTAAGTAATCCTACTTCCTGGCTGCAGTTTATGGATCATGATGGAGACACATGTTCCAGGGTGACTCACATTCAAGTAAAATTCTCAAGACATGGGTTCTCTGCAAATTCAGAAATGTAGTCATAGACTTGGCAATTTCCTTAAGAGAAGATTCAGAAGAGATATAGTTGCAGGGTCCTGGGAGCTCCACTGACTCCTAACTCCTAAGGCCTGAATGTTCAATTACGTCTTTCCTTTCGTGAACTATCTCACTTTCCTTCTAATAAATTACCCCTCTTTTATTCAAAGCCTTTGACTGTGTGGATCACAAAAAACTGTGGAAAATTCTGAAAGAGATGGGAATACCAGACCACCTGACCTGCCTCTTGAGAAACCTATATGCAGGTCAGGAAACAACAGTTAGAACAGGACATGGAACAACAGACTGATTCCAAATTAGGAAAAGAAGTACGTCAAGGCTGTATATTGTTACCCTGCTTATTTAACTTCTATGCAGAGTATACCATGAGAAACCCTGGGCTAGAGAAAGCACAAGCTGGAATCAAGATTGCCAGGAGAAATATCAGTAACCTCAAATATGCAGATGACACCACCCTTATGGCAGAAAATGAAGAACTCAAGAGCCTCTAAAGTGAAAGAGGAGAGTGAAAAATTTGGATTAAAGCTCAACAATCAAAAAACTAACATCATGGCATCTGGTCCCATCACTTCATGGCAAATAGATGGGGAAACAGTGGAAGCAATGTCAGACTTTATTTTTCTGGACCCCAAAATCACTGGAAATGGTGATAGCAGCCATGAAATTACAAGAAGCTTACCCTTGGAAAGAAAGTTATGACGAATATAGATAGCATATTAAAAAGCAGAGACATTACTTTGCCAACAAAGGTCCATCTAGTCAAGGCTATGGTTTTTCCAGTGGTCATGTATGGATGTGAGGGTTGGACTGCAAAGAAAGCTGAGCACCAAAGAACTGATGCTTTTGAACTGTGGTGTTGGAGAAGACTCTTGAGAGTCCCTTGGACTGCAAGGAGATCCAACCAATCCAACCAAACCAATACTAAAGGAGATCAGTCCTGGCTGTTCATTTGAAGGACTGATGGTGAAGCTGAAACTCCAATACTTTGGCCACTTGATGCTAGAGCTGACTCGTTGGAAAAGACCCTGAGGCTGGGAAAGATTGAGGGCAGGAGGAGAAGGGGATGGCAGAGAATAGGATGGTTGGATGGCATCACCGACTCAGTTGACATGGGTTTGGGTGGACTCTGGGGGTTGGTGATGGACACGGAGGCCTGACATACTGCAATTCATGGGGTCGCAAAGAATTTAGACATGATTGAGCCACTGAACTGAACTGAAGCAGAATTGGTTTCCGTTGCTTATAGCCAGTTCAGTTCAGTTCGGTCGCTCAGTCATGTCTAACTCTTTGAGACCCCATGAATCGCAGCACGCCAGGCCTCCCTGTCTATCATCAACTCCCAGAGTTCATCCAAACTCATGTGCATTGAGTTGGTGATGCCATCCGGTCATCTCATCCTCTGTCGTCCCCTTCTCCTCTTGCCCCCAATCCCTCCAAGCATCAGGGTCTTTTTCAATGAGTCAACTCTTTGCATGAGGTGGCCAAAGTACTGGAGTTTCAGCTTTAGCATCATTCCTTCCAAAGAAATCCCAGGGCTGATCTCCTTCAGAATGGACTGGTTGGATCTCCTTGCAGTCCAAGGGACTCTCAAGAGTCTTCTCCAACAACACAGTTCAAAAGCATCAATTCTTTGGTGCTCAGCTTTCTTCACAGTCCAACTCTCACATCCATACATGACCACTGGAGAAACCATAGCCTTGACTAGATGGACCTTTGTTGGCAAAGTAATGTCTCTGCTTTTCAATATGCTATCTAGGTTGGTCATAACTTTCCTTCCAAGGAGTAAGAGTCTTTTAATTTCATGGCTGCAGTCACCATCTACAGTGATTTTGGAGCCCCCAAAAATAAAGTCTGACCCTATCTCCACTCTTTCCCTATCTATTTGCCATGAAGTGATGAGACCAGATGCCATGTTCTTACTTTCAAGAATATTGAGCTTTAAGCCAACATTTTCACTCTGCACTTTCACTTTCATCAAGAGATTTTTTAGTTCCTCTTCACTTTCTGCCATAAGGGTGGTGTCATCTGCATAGCTGAGGTTACTGATATTTTTCATGGCAGTCTTGATTCCAGTTTGTGCTTCTCCCAGCCCAGCGTTTCTCATGATGTACTCTGCATAGAAGTTAAATAAACAGAGTGATAATATACAGCCTTGACGTACCCCTTTTCCTATTTGGAACCAGTCTGTTGTTCCATGTCCAGTTCTAACTGTTGCTTCCTGACGTGCATATAGGTTTCTCAAGAGGCAGGTCAGGTGGTCTGGTATTCCCATCTCTTTCAGAATTTTCCACAGTTTCTTGTGATCCACACAATCAAAGCTTTTGGCATGGTTGATAAAGCAGAAATAGATGTTTTTCCGGAACTCTCTTGCTTGTTGGATGATCCCGCAGATGTTGGCAATTTAATCTGTGGTTCCACTGCCTTTTCTAAAACCAGCTTGAACAACAGGAAGTTCATGGTTCACATATTGCTGAAGCCTGGCTTGGAGAATTTTGAGCATTACTTTATTCACGTGTGGGATGAGTGCAATTGTGGGGTAGTTTGAGCGTTCTTTGGCACTGCCTTTCTTTGGGATTGGAATGAAAACTGACCTTTTCCAGTCCTGTGGCCACTGCTGAGTTTTCCAAATTTGCTGGCATATTGAGTGCACCACTTTCACAGCATCATCTTTCAGGATTTGAAATAGCTCAACTGGAATTTCATCACTTCCACTAGCTTTGTTCATAGTGATGCTTTTCAAGGCCCACTTATGTTCCATGATGTTTGGCTCTAGGTGAGTGATCACACCATCATGATTATGTGGGTTGTGAAGATCTTTTTTGTACAGTTCTTCTGTGTATTCTTGCCACTTCTCTTTAATATCTTCTGCTTCTGTTAGGTCCATACCATTTCTGTCCTTTATCAAGCCCATCTTTGCATGAAATGTTCCCTTGCTGCTGCTGCTGCTAAGTCGCTTCAGTTGTGTCTGACTCTGTGTGACCCCATAGACGGCTGCCTGCCAGGCTCCGCCGTCCCTGGGATTCTCCAGGCAAGAACACTGGAGTGCGTTGCCATTTCCTTTTCTAATACATGAGAGTAAAAAGTGAAAATGAAGTCGCTCAGTCCTGTCTGACTCTTCACGATCCCATGGACTGCAGCCCACCAGGCTCCTCTCTCTATGGGACTTTCCAAGCAAGAGTACTGGAGTGGGGTGCCATTGCCTTCTCCGAATGTTCCCCTAGTATATCTAATTTTCTTGAAGAGATCTCTAGTCTTTCCCATTCTGTTGTTTTCCTCTATTTCTTTGCATTGATCTCTGAGGAAGGCTTTCTTATCTCTTCTTGCTATTCTTTGGAACTCTGCATTCAAATGGGAGTTTGGCTTATATCCAAACCAAGGTTAACTAATGAAGTGCCTGTCTTTCCCTCTCCACCCACCCAAGAAGCCATCAGTTTGATGAAGAACGTTAGATTCCTCACCTTAATATTAACTATGCCATCGATAACGGACATGAATGCACTGGTCATCGTTCTACTTTTAGGAAACATTAAATAGAATGGACTTTTAAAAATCTGAAATCAATTACTCAATGTTGCTTGAAAGGGAATTGCTCAAATCAGGGATATGTAGCAGAAGGAGAATCTGCATGTGAAATGGAATTGGAAGACAAGGGGAACTGTGGTGGTTGTGAGAGACACAGCTAGATTAGGGCCTGAGGTTCTGTATTTGAGCTGAGCAAGTAGGGAAAATTGCTATGTTACCCTTTGTAAATTTATATATAAAAAATTAGTTAACATTGTTCTTATATTTCCATGTCCCACATGTATGTTATTTCTGGACCTAATCTAATGTCTGCATGGGGACTCTCCAAAATCTGATTCTCAAGTAGGCCATGCCATCTTCAATTATCTCTAGGTACACTGAAAATTTATCAGAGATTCTTGAGACAGAATTAAATGTCATACCTGCTAATTATAAAAATAAATGCAGGTGAGAGATCGTTTATGTCATGGAATTAAACTGATGGCTTTAAATGCAGCATGCTCATGGAGGTTTGGAAGTGCTGATTTGGGACCTACAGGATACAGGAAATCTATCAAAAGACGCGGGCGGAGAAAGCCGTGTTTATGATGAGGAAAGATTGAGAGCTGGTGACAAAATCTGTTGAGTTGAGAACACCTCGCCACTTATGATAGTTAAGATAGCTTGCCTTGCCTTGGGCTCTTTATTTTAATGTAGATGTGTGAGCGTGAGTGGGTGATTGAGGGAAATGGAGAGAGGTTATGTGTCTTCGCAGGGCAAGATGGCAATTGAATGACTACCAAACCCATCGCCTGTGATGTTAATATACACACTCATCGTCCCGCCCTCTTTTCTAGCAACAGTAAACAACATTTGTCACTTGCAATAGACTACTTTTCACTTCTGAACTGATGGTGAACCGACATTTGTATTTCAAGTACCAAAGCTCAGGCTGCAAGAGCAGGAGGAACCAGCAAAGATGTATGCAGTGGGTGGAGAGAGAGAACAGGACACGGCTCACATGTGCCAACAGGCAGATCCTTCATAAGTCTGGCCACCATGACAGGAAATGGCCTAATGCCTCATTAATTCCCGCAGAGATGACGATGATATATCACCCCCTTTCAATCTGAAACTAAGTAATGCATTCCAAAAAAACCTAATTTGCACATGTTTAATGCGTTCATTAAGCTATTAGTCTTTCAACAAGAGATTTAATAGCAAATTAGCAATTCTTTTAAATAATAAAAAAAAAATCACCCCCTTTCCAAGTCCCCAGTTAATACAATTATTTTGTATTTTGAGTAAAATGAGCTACAGGAAAAAGCACTTGGTGCTAGATTGGGGGTGGGAAAGACCGCGTTGAGTTTTTCTCCATTATTACACAATTACTCACCCAAGGGCATTATTTTTTTGAATGACAAATATTTCTGGGGAACATAAAGTCTATTGGAAGTAGATCTGAGAAGGCCAAAGACAGAAAATGATCTAAAGGGGCTAATTTTGTGAACTGAATCATGAAAAACAAAACATGGCTTACCCTAATCCTTAAGTTTGTGGAACAATGGAATTTACTTTGGCCACCAGTCAAATATCAGCATTGACGTAATGTTCACTCGGGGGGCTTGCCTGGTGACTCAGACTATCAAGAATTCATCTGCAAGGCAGGAGACCCAGATTCCATCCCTAGGAAGGCAAGACCTCCTGGAGGAAGAAATGGTAACCCATTCTGGTGTTCTGGCCTGGAGAATTCCATGGACAAGAGGAGCCTGGTGGGCTCCAGTCCATGGGGTCGCAAAGAGTCAGACGCGACTGAGTAATTAACACTTTCATTGTCACACACTTTCAGCATTCACTCAGCTCCTTTTACATGTTGGGCACTGGGCGAGGAGATATAAGAGGTTTAACATAAAGAAACAAATAGCATGTATTCTTTCTCTCAGTAAGATTTTGTTGAATATCAGCTGTGTGATGTATGCCATGTTGAACAAGATGAATAAATCATGGCGCTCTTTTCTTGGAGAAGTTACAGATTGTTGACTGAAAAAAAAATGCACAGTCTAAAAGTTGAGAATTATGCTTTATTCGGTGGACAAAACTGAGGACTTAATCACAGAAGACATTCAGATAGCTCAGAGGGACTGCTCTGAAGAAGTCAGGGAGGAGCCAGTTATACAGGAGATTTGCAACCAAAACCAGGTAGTGGGAACATCTAAAAGATTACTCTTAATTAAAGAAAACCAAACACCTCAAGTTAATGAATTGAGTGCTTTTCTACATGTGGGAAGTTGCAGGAGTCTGGTCTAACTGAAATAATTCCTTTGATATGCACTTCAGGTCTCTAGAGCCAGTATCCCTTTTTGTTTGTTTTTTCCATTCTGAATTCCCTCAAGGGCACAGCTGGGGGCAGCTACAGAAGCTGATGAGTCAGTAAACAGCATCATTTGTTTACTGATAAGGCAGGCCACATTCGTCTACCACAAGATGAATTTGGAAGATAAGCACATAAGCAAGAAATTCATATTTAATTTGCTAAACCTTAAAAAATATAGGAAAAGACAAAGTGCTTTGAGAGTAAAGATGAAAGAAATTTTAACTCAAATGGGAAATTTAGAGAAATCTTTATAAATAGGGTGCAGTTGAAGCTGGAGCTTTAAGATCAGCGCGCCTTAGACGTGAAGCAAGGAGTGGAAAGTGTGCTCCGTGTGCAGTGACAGCATGGGAAATGCACAGAGGAAAACATACAATGCATAATTGCAAAAAGGGGCTTTGGCCTGCCTTCTGTCTTAGTCAGTTTTGGGCTGTGACAGTGTAGCATATACCATGTAACGGAATAACGTAGACTTGGTAGCTTAAATAACAAAGGGTTACTTCTAACAGTCCTAGAGTCTGGGAAGTCCAAGATCAAGGCACCGGCAGATTCAGTGTCTGGTGAGAGCCCTCTTCCTGGTTCCAGGATGGTTGTCTTCTCCCCATGCTTCAAATGGTAGAAAGAGAACTCTCTTTTATAAGGGCACTAACCCCATTCATGAAGCCTCTACCTCCATGACCTACTTTTGTCGCCAAAGCACCACCTCCTAATATTATCACATTGCAGGTTAGGATTTAAGCACATGGATTTTAGGGTGATGTAAATATTAAGTGTGTTACAGCTACCCCACTGGACATTACCCATATCCTTTCCTCTGTGGCTTTCAAAGCATTGTGTTATATGACTTTTAATCTGGTTCTCTAGAGAAGCAGAGATGACGTGGAGAACATATTGATGAGTGTCCACAAATAAATTTATATTGCATTCTGAAAGTGGGCTCTGCCAAACAATATAACCATTATGCTCTTGTTGAGAAGAAAGTGTTTTTCACTTTCAATAGTTAACTATCTCTGGGTAAAACAAATTCCAGTGTATTCCATTAAATAAATATGGGATTTCACAGCAGTTTCAACAAATATGGCTCAAGGACATTGCCTCATATTCTTCTATTCCCACCCTCATAAAATTTCCTATTTGTATCATCCATGCAGATTATGTGCTTTTTTTAATAGGCTATCATATTGCATGTATTCTCTCCCTTAAGTACATGTCTTCAAAATGAACCCAATGAAATTTTCGTTTTGCTTTAATGAATTATATTTAAAATTAAAATCTGGAGTAAAATGCGCTATATTAGTCAATCTATTTATAGTGCTGTTCATTATTCTTCCATCAAAATATACATACTGCATTGGTTTGCAGAAGATCCTTAAATTATTTCTGAGAAAACACTTTATGCTGATTGACAATGGCACAATACTCATTCTTAATATTATTCCACGTCTGACGGATTTCTCCAACCATGATAAACTTTGCAAGTTCTTGGCATAAACTTTGATTTGTCACCTTGGGAACCAAAGAAAGAAGATATAAATCTTGAAAAAGCTAGAAATCCATCTTTTTGGAAAAGAGTAAAGAATCAAATGAGTAAATAACATCAACATCAATATTCGATGTCTACGTGCAAACCCGAGCCTTGAAGAACATCTGTCTTCCTGCCACTAATGATTTTGCTCCAGATGTAATCCAAATATGTTTGCAAATGGAGAGCAGAGGGCTTAGTACAGTTTACTTTGCAAGCAGTTAGTGGTTATTATAGTAATTTTTTTTGATTTCTTTTAAAATATATATACATTTCAAAAGTGATATGGCACCCTGCACTGATGTGTTTGAAATGACAGTAAAATAAATCTAAAATTGCCTTTGGCTTAGCTTTGCTGTTCATCTTCTTAAAATGAGAGACGATATGGTGCAGTGGCAACAATATGGGTTTTGGAGTTAAGATAGAGTATCACAAGTAGTGATATGAACAGACTCGCTGTTTATGCCTCTGATTTCCCATATGACTTTGTAAAAGCCATTAATAATGGTAACAACAGTGAGGTATGCATTGTAGATTAGGTATTCTACTAAGTGATTTACATAATACATCTTTTTGTAGTCATCATGTTTTTGTCAATCAGTCGCTAAGTCATATCTGACTCTTGGCGACCCCATGGACTATAGCCCACCAGGTTCCTCTGACCGTGGGGTTCTTCTAGCAAGAATTCTGGAGTGGATTGCCGTTTTCTTCTCCAGGGGATCTTCCTGATCCAGGGATCAAACCCGAGTCTCCTGCATTGGCAGGCAGATTCTTTACCACCGAGCCATCAGAGAAGCCCTGTACTCATCGTACCTGCCCCATAAAGAGCGTGACACTATAATTCCAACGTTCAAAGTAAGAACACCAAGGTGTAGTGAGGGGAGACGATTTTCCCAAAGACCCAGAGCTAGAAAGTGAAAAGATCAAATTCAGAACCTCAACTCAGAGCAGTCACATTCTACCCTATTTTCTTGAGCACTAGGTCTGAGACATCACAAAATGCAGGTGACTATACAGTAACAGTAACAACACAAACAGGGTGAAAGAAAGCCAAAGGTGCTCAGTAGTGTCCGACTCTTTGTGACCCTGTGGACTATACAGTCCATGGAATTCTCCAGGCCAGAATACTGGGGTGGTTTGCCTTTCCCTTTTCCAGGGGATGGTCCGAACCCAGGGATTGAACCCAGGTCTCCTGCATTGCAGGTGGATTCTTAACAGCTGAGTCACAAGGGAAGCCGAAGAATACTGGAATAGGTAGCCTATCCCTTATTCAGCAGATCTTCCCAACCCAGGAAATCGAACTGAGGTCTCCTGCATTGTAGGTGAATTCTTTACCGACTGAGCTATCAGGGAAGGCCAAACAGGTTAGGTGCTTACTATGGGACTGCCCCAGCCCTAAACACTTACTAATTTTAATTTCATAAATCTTCACTAACCCGAGGAAGATCCTCTTATGGAAGAGGAAAGGCAAGGTACAAGAAGTTAAGCTCTAGGTCATACAGTTATTAATTATTATGACAAAAATATGAATCTAGGTATTCTGACTCCAAATGATGCTTTTTTAAACAGGTAAGGTCCATCTTAAGTACTTGTTGAATGAATGGATACATTTTCCCTTTCCTAGTCCTAATTCTTCATTGCAAAATGTCTGTGATTAATAATAGCTCCCAGTGTAATGAAATATATAGGTCACAATTTTGTGAAGGAAAACATCATTATCATTCCTTTTATGGGGATAGAATCAGCATTTATGCATCTGGGAGAGTGTTTGGTAGTGTTGTCCACTCCACTCTTTCAGGAAAGGGTAGAGCAGACAGTTAATCCAGGCTTAATGCTCCGTTGCTCACCTGCTCCACGTTGCCTCATCTAAAGAGGACAGTCTTGTTAAAAGCTCCTTATTTATTGGATGTTTTGTCATTTTAGACTTGTACTGTTCCTAAGACCACCTGTTCCTTCATTTATTACAACTTAGAAATAAATAAATCCAATTTAGTGTTAGGCAGGGGTAGAGGGTAGAGAGCTGAGTGACTGGGTTGTTGGGAAGATTTCTAAAAGCCATTTGCAGCTTGCAACCTAGAAATCACAGCCTGAGAGACTTGTCACATTGAAATTCAAATGTATCTTTCTGGCAGCAAACTGGGTCCTGGGAAGCCTGAGTCTGGGTGAGCCGAGAAGTAATGAAGCCCTGCTTCTCATGTCGTTGACTCTGGCATTTCAAGCACCACATTCATAACAGAAGACGCAGACTGCTAGGTCCCTCTCTACTTCACTAAATTGAAAAGGTTCCGTGGGGGAATATGGCAACAGGGATGAAAGAAAAATAACATTCCTTTTTCCACTGTACAAAAAGGAGGTGCTGACAGTGTTTATTCAAAAGAGTAACCTCTGGAAACGGTGCTGGGACATGGTGACATTATGTCTAGTCATACTTCAGTAAAGACATCCAGCATCCTAGAGGGTGGAGAAATAGTGCTGCTATTATGGCATTTTATTTATTTATTTATGTTTAGAGTAAGCAGTGAAGAAATTCAGGTCTGAGAAAGTTCTCCCATTCCACCTCAATTCCCTCTGTGTAGCAGCTTGGAGCTTTGGTTGCCGTTAACAGAAACTCAGATGCAGATTAGCTTAGATTCAAAAGATTTAATGGATTCCATGATAAAAAAAAAATCCCAGGGTACCAACTTCAGACATGTTGGATATAGGAGTGCAAATAATATAATGATGATCCACGATTTCCCTGCTAATTGTGTTGTCTCTGCTTCCTCTGTTTTGAGTCTGTTCTCTTGGTTTTGTTGTCCCACGGTTCCTATTTTGTTTCCAGGGTCTCTCAGGGCTGCTGCTTTCTTAATCCCTGTCCATGTAAAACTGTCCCAGAATTGAGTTCCTTTGTTTCTGATTGGCTTGCCTTGGACCATGTGTCTATACCTGAAACAATTTATTTTGCTATTGAGCTACAGTATTTGATTCCCTTAAGCCACCCTTGGAGTTACAGATAAACTCAAACCTCAATGGAACATAAATTTCAAAATGCAGGAAAGATGCTCATTTATTAATAAAACCTGGGATTTTTACAAAAAATAATAAAGGGGTGCTAGGTAATAAAATAAGACTATGTCCAATATACCTACTCTTCTAAGACCTCAAGAAAGTAATAACTAATTAATTTCTAATCAGTCACAGAACTGAAAGAAACTTTATATCTTATCTAGCTGAGAGATTGCAAATTCATAATTCAAAGACTCAATTTACCCCAAAGATATCTTTTATATGACTTGTAAAGTTTGTTTTTATTATAATTTGAGTTAATATATAATATCTTAAAAGCAAACAAAAAATCTATATATTTTGGTTTCTTCTAAGAAAATGGATGATTAAACACCTCTGAGCCAACATTCTACCTCAGCAATTATCAGCTACAGTTGAGCAGTTGCTTTCTTCTTTAAGCCAAGAAAAGATGCTCTAGTTCATTGTCATCTGAAAAATGTAATAAATACTACATTTCTCTATAAAAAGGAGAGGTTAGCATGAATGATTCACGTGTATCGAGAACATGAAGTAGACTTATACTTCAGGAAAGCAAAAAATAGCCCTAAAAGTTTGATAAGGAAACCCTTAATACAATTTGTTTAGATTCAGGAAAGTAGGCTTTTGCATTGGAACTCTGGATCGGTTTCATGTACCATTCTTTTACAGATGGTGAAATTAGGGTTAAAGCTGACAGAATCTTGTTAAGAAGCTATAATAAGTAGTGGGTCCAGATCTTCTGCCTCCAACCTTTACCTACCATGTAAACACACACACACACACACACACACACACACACACACACACACACACACACTGTGTAAAAACTTGGGAAAATACAAAAACATTTTTTAAGTTGTAAAAGGAATGTAAATATTTACAGAAAATAACTTGCCTATAACCCCAAACTCTAAAACCAATAAATTAATGTTTTACATTTTTTTGGACAGTTTTAATACCGATTATTTTACACTGCAATTGTGATTATGTATGCAGAACTACTCTGTGCTTTGCTGAACATCTCAAAAGCATTTCTTTGATATTATATAGTGTTCATCATTACCAAATATGTAATCATTTGTCTTTTTTTTTGGACATTCCTCAAACTGTTCTTGCTTTATTATTCTGTCTTCTGCTCCAGTCTCCCAATTAAATGCACAGGCAGTCCTTTCCAGAACCCCGTCATCTTCCCCAAGCCTTCAGAGAAACAGAGAGTGAGCAAGCTTGAGGAGGATTTCATAATGGATGGGAGACCTTAACCTTGGTTTCAGAAATTGGCAAATTAAGAAGAAAAAGTCAAAAGAAAAGTTTCAGATTGGCCACAGGCAAAGAAGTATAAAGGAATAATGTTTCATTTTAGAAATAGCTCCATATGTTGAAGAAGAATTCAAATATATTAAGCCAGTTCCTGAGGCTCCCATAAATGGGAGTATAGAGGAAGTTGGGGAACAGGCATGTTCTGGTCTAGGACTCAAGCAGTTGGTCCAATATGCCTACTCTCATGCGTGTTTTCCTCTGTGTATTGGCTCTTCTGCATTTTTTGATGGGTTCCATCCAGTGAGCCCTGGAGTGGGTGACTGCCGGTCTGCTTTGCATTCTTCTCATATCATAACAACCAAAGAAAGAGATATTATTTCTAGGCAGAAGAGTCCCAGGGAAGTATGTCTGGTTCCTCAAATAAGTATGGTTGTCAGAAAGGTAAATATTCATTCATGTAGTTAATTAAAAATATATACTATTTGTTTCTTTTTGGCTGTGCTGGGTCTTTGCTGCTGAGCCAGGGACAGGAGCGGGGGTTACTTTTCATTGTGGTGCTCGGGCTTCTCATTGCAGTGGCTTCTCTTGCTGTGGAGCACAGGTTCTGGGTGCTAGGGCTTCAGCAGCTGCGGCCTGTAGTAGTTGTAGCTCGCAGGCTCTAAAGTGTGGGCTCCGTAGTTGTGCATTTGGGCTTAGTTGCTGCATGGCACGGAGAAGGCAGTGGCACCCCACTCCAGTACTCTTGCCTGGAAAATCCCATGGATGGAGGAGCCTGGTAGGCTGCAGTCCATGGGGTCACACAGAGTCGGACACGACTGAAGCAACTTAGCAGCAGCAGTGCAGCTCCATGGCATGTGGAATCTTCCCGGACCAGGGACTGAACCCTTGACCCCTACATTGGCAGGCCAACTCTTCCCTGCTGTACCACCAGGGAAGTCCTGTGTGATTGCTTCGTTCAGATTCATGTTCTGTGATCACTTTTATGATTTGAGAGTATGTAAGGAGATCCAACCAGTCCTTCCTAAAGGAAATCGGTCCTGAATATTCATTGGAAGGACTGATGCTGAAGCTGAAACTCCAATATTTGGGCCATCTGATGTGAATTATTGACTATGCCAAAGCCTTTGACTGTGTGGATCACAATAAACTGTGGAAAATTCTGAAAGGGATGGGAATACCAGACCACCTGATCTGTCTCTTGAGAAATCTGTATGCAGGTCAGGAAGCAACAGTTAGAACTGGTCATGGAACAACAGACTGGTTTCAAATAGGAAAAGGAGTTTGTCAAGGCTGTATATTGTCACCCTGTTTATTTAACTTATATGCAGAGTACATCATGAGAAATACTGGACTGGAAGAAACACAAGTTGGAATCAAGATTGCTGGGAGAAATATCAATAACCTCAGATATGCAGATGACACCACCCTTATGGCAGAAAGTGAAGAGGGGCTAAAAAGCCTCTTGATGGAAGTGAAAGTGGAGAGTGAAAAGGTTGGCTTAAAGCTCAACATTCAGAAAATGAAGATCATGGCATCTGGTCCCATCACTACATGGGAAATAGATGGAGAAACAGTGGAAACAGTGTCAGACTTTCTTTTTCTGGGCTCCAAAATCACTGTAGATGGTGACTGCAGCCATGAAATTAAAAGATGCTTACTCCTTGGAAGGAAAGTTATGACCAACCTAGATAGCATATTCAAAAGCAGAGACATCACTTTGCCAACAAAGGTTCGCCTAGTCAAGGCTATGGTCTTTCCTGTGGTCATGTATGGATGTGAGAGCTGGACTGTGAAGAAGGCTGAGCACCGAAGAATGGATGCTTTTGAACTGTGGTGTTGGAGAAGACTCTTGAGAGTTCCTTGGACTGCAAAGAGAGCCAAGCAGTCCATTCTGAAGGAGATCAGCCCTGGGATTTCTTTGGAAGGAATGATGCTAAAGCTGAAACTCCAGTATTTTGGCCACCTCATGCGAAGAGTTGACTCATTGGAGAAGACTCTGATGCTGGGAGGGATTGGGGGCAGGAGGAGAAGGGGACGACAGAGGATGAGATGGCTGGATGGCATCACTGACTCGATGGATGTGAGTCTAAGTGACCTCCGGGAGTTGGTGATGGACAGGGAGGCCTGGCGTGCTGCAGTTCATGGGGTCGCAAAGAGTCGGACATGACTGAGCGACTGATCTGATCTGATCTGATCTGATGTGAAAAACTGACTCATTTGAAAAGACCCTGATGATGGGAAAGATTGAAAGTGAGAGGAGAAGGGGACGACAGAGGATGAGATGCTTGGATGGCATCACCAACTCGATGGACATTGAGCAAACTTCAGGAGTTGGTAATGAACGGGAGGCTGAAATGCTGCAGTCCATGGGGTCACAAAGCGTTGGACACGATTGAGCAACTGAACTGAACTGAACTAAATGAATTAGCAGAGGAAAGAGAAACAGAGAGAAGTAGGCAGGTATCTGAAAATACTGCCTACCAACTAGTTCAAACCTGAAGTGACAAGAATGAGTTAACTTTTGAGGGGGCAGGTGAAAGCAAAGAATTAGAAATGGGGAGGCCATTCAGTAAATGTTTACTGAGTCCTTTAAGTGTTGTAAACTCCATTATATGGATTGAAAGATATGCAAATGAACAAAATGTCATCCTGGCCCAGAAACAATGGTTTGCTTTAGGAAGCAACAAGAGGGGAGATGAAAGTGCTACCAACTAGGTCCTAGAGTGTCAGCTTCAAGTGTGATGAATGCAGTGCTGGCGAAGTTCTGCTCGGGCCAGGGAGAGTCAGGAAAGCTTTCTGAGAGAACCAAGCCTTTGAAGGACAGATGACTAATATCACATGGTAGTGACACGCACAGTGTGTGGTAAAGATGAGAAAGAGACTTAAAACTGGTGTAGTGGGGAAAAGGGCAGGAAGTAAGTTTAGAAAAGTGAGTGGCACCCATTTCCAGTGACCCTCAAGTGTGAGACCCAGGATGCTGAACTTGATTATTTTTCCTTGGGCTTCCCAGGTGACCTTAGTGATAAAGGACCTGCCTGCCGACGCAGGAGACGTAAGAGACAAGGGTCCAATCACTGGATCCAAAAGATCCCCTCGAGGCGGGCATGGCAATCCACTCCAGGATTCTTGCCTGGAGAATACCCTATGGACAGAGGAGTCTGGCGGGCTACAACTGATGTGGTCACCAAGAGTTGGACATGACTGAAGCTACTTAGCCACATGCATGCCTTTAATAGATTTGACCCCAATGGTTTTGAATTATTTTTTAAATTGTATTATGTTTGGAAAGTAGAATGCACCAGGATGAGAAAAGTTAAAGGTATTATATTTTGTAACATCTTACAGAAAAATCCAACTAAACTTTTTGGCCAGCCCAATATACTCATCAAGCATACATTGTAAATAAGCACAAAAAATATGAAAATAGGTTTAGTCATGCTAAAAATAAGAGAGAAAGAGAATGAAAGACATTTATCACAAGATTCATAATGCCAGGTGTTTATCAAGGATATAATCAAACAAAATTCCTCATACACTTCTTTTTTCCTGAGGGTAATTCCCTAAAGAAAAATAGAGCAATACAGATTAATGTTAAATATGCATATCATTTAAATCAAGAATTTTAACTCTAAGAAACTATCCTAAGTAAAATACTGAAGAGATCACTGGATGAGTATGTTTGAAACAACATTCTCTGAAAAATGAAAACAAGCAACATAACTAAAATTGAGTTATAAATTTAATAAATGATTTGAAACTGATTCAAATATTGGGATATAATGTTGGAAAATAAAGTGGTTATACGTAAAAATTAATAAAATATGTTGCATTTTGAAACCCAAAGCTTGAAAGACCGTATACCAAACTGAACAGTGACTGTCTGAGGGGTTGAGGAGTGAGAGCAGAGCATGGCTTGCTGCTCTTGTTCGCTGCTAAGTCGTGTCCAGCGTTTTGGGACCCCAGGGACTGCAGCACGGCAGGCTTCCCTGTGCGCTGTCTTCCGGAGATTGCTCAAACTCGTGTTCATTGAGTTGATGCCATCCAACCATCGTATCCTCTGTAGCTCCTTTTCCTCCTGACCTCAGTCTGTCCCAGCATCAGGGTCTTTTCCAATGAGTCAGTTCTTTGCATCAGGTGGCCAAAGTATGAAGCTTTAGCATTAGTCCTTCCAATGAATATTCAGGGTTGATTTCCTTTAGGATTGACTGGTTTGATCTACTTGCTGTCTAAGGGGTTCTCGAGTCTTCTCCAGCACCACAGTTTGAAAGCATCAATTCTTAGATGCTCAGCCTTCTTTATGGTCCAGTTCTCACATCCATACATGGCTATTGATAAAACCATAGCTTTGACTAAAATAATTTGTATTTTATGTTATCTACAGTGATGACTTTAAAATATTTTATAAAAAAATTTGCTTAATTTGGAATCAGCAAAACATGCACATATGAATTTAGCTAAAAGATAGGAAATTCTTAAAGAATAGGTAAACCAGGCAGAAACTGATAAAATGACTAACTAGAAAAAAAACTATGAAAACAAGTAGAAAGTATGGGGGTAGAGCTCAGTGGTAGAGCATTTGATGCAGCACAAGTACAAAACAGCCAGGCTGTCAAAGTCCAGCAGATATTGAAGCAATTATCGAAGGAATGAGAACACTGATTTAGAGAACTGAAGTAAAGGTTCCACTTGACAAAAAAAGTCTGGCTGATCTATTTGGAAGATATCAAACTGTGTATCAAATTATTCTATGGAAGAAATGAAATAGAAATATTTGACTATGCAATAAAGGTAGGCTGAGCATTAGGAATACTGGAAAAAATCAAAATTTGTGTTTGCAAAACATTAATTAAGCCATTAGGATTCATATCACAAAAGGCGCTTGCTATTTGTGAAGAGTCACCCTGGGGATCTTTTAAAAAGCACGTGTTTCTAATGCAATTAAGAAGCAACTACATTTACAAACCTTTCATTAGCCCGAAGCTTGTCATGACCACTGCAGCTGCGTGAATAGGGCTCATCTGTTGTTTCCTGTCCGAGTCCCCGTAGTTTCCACTTGGCTGTGGCCTTGAGGACCTGGTGGGCGTTCAGTACTAAACCTGAAATAAAAATGGGATGGTTGACATTTATGTGGTGAAATTGATCCATGTAGACAGACACTCTGAATAAATCAACCTTTAAAACTCATAAAATCTTATTTTGTGTAATATTCTGTATATTCAGCAAAATCAGCATTATAATGCACAGACTTTTAAAACTAGGAGAGCCTCAGACATCAACTTAGTTCAGTCTCCTCATTTTATATCTTCAAGAAATAACCCAAAGGCATTAGGAAACTTGTCTCCTACGGCCTTTCCCACCTGTGGAAGATGGAGAGCTAGAGCGAAGTCCCATAAGTCCGAATCCAAAGTCTTCTCACCAAACAATGTTTTAACTACACCATTCCTTTCTTACAGCTTTACTTTGATAAAGGTAGAGCAGTGATTGTTTTTACTCTAAGTTTCCTCTATGAACGACCAGTGACTACTGATTACTCTAGTATAGGGCTGGTTAAATCTTTCCCTAATCAGACACACACACACACACACACACACACACACACACACACACACACACACACCATAAAACAAATTTTGCATCCATAAAGTCAAATTTTCTCTTTGAACTGAAGATAGCCCTCCTATCTTCTTTAAAGTGCTCACCCAGTTCCACATCTTCAATAATTATCTATCTGTATGTAGATAATACTCAAAGATAGACATCTCCATCTCTAGAATCTCTCCTTAAACTTGAGTAATATATTTCTAATAGACATTTGCTTCTTTCCCATTCTGGTGAAACACTGAAGCCAACACAGAGAAACACTTAGGTAAGAGAAGGAAAGAGCTTGAAGGTATCTGGCTTTCTGGACTTAAACTTGAAGTAAGCAAAAACTGTCCCTGCCCATCCTGTATTTTGGCACCCAAAGCCATTCATACTGTTTTTCATCTTTGGTTAAAACTGAGCTCCTGCTCCTTACATGGCTGACTGTGATACAGTATTGTCTAATCTATGCATTTTTTAAAAGTCTATCAATCTATCGAATTCCAGCTGTATAAAGAGAAGAAGAATTTGCATTTTACAAAGATGGTCACAATGATCTCTCCCATTCCACATATCCTTCTGTGGGGTGACTTAACAATGATCCTATTAAGAGCTTATCTTCACACACTTGAATATGGGTGATTGTTTTGACAAGTAGAATATGGTGGAAATGATGCTGACAGTTCTAACGAGGCCCTTAACTGTTGAAGTGACTTTTTCCTGCTTCTTGGAAGCCAGTCACTCTGTAAAAATTGTGACAACCCTGGAACCACCTTGTTGTGAGTAGCCAAAGCCGGTAAAATTATCTTATATTAGAATGTTGAGATGCCATATGCAGAGACAGAGACAGACAGAATGCCAAGTCACTCTGAGGTTCCAGACAAGAGCATTCCGAGGTCATCGTCTTGGAAGTGCACCATTCAGCCTCAGCTGCCTCGCATGGATCCCACGTGGACCAGAGACAAGTTGCCCAACCAAGCCCTTCCATATTTCTGACCCACAAAATCTTGAGAAAAGAAAAATGACTGTTTTACAGTACAGAAAGTTAGACAGTAATTTGTTACATAGACAGAGAACACTAGAATAAATTATGTGGACAAAATCATGTAAACAGGAAATAACAGAAACTGTTCTGAAACTCCTGTGGTCATGTATGGATGTGAGAGCTGGACTGTGAATAAGGCTGAGCACCAAAGAATTGATGCTTTTGAACTGTGGTGTTGGAGAAGACTCTTGAGAGTGCCTTGGACTGCAAGGAGATTCAACCAGTCCATTCTGAAGGAGATCAGCCCTGGGATTTCTTTGGAGGGAATGATGCTAAAGCTGAAACTCCAGTTCTTTGGCCACCTCAAGTGAAGAGTTGACTCATTGGAGAAGACTCTGATGCTGGGAGGGATTGGGGGCAGGAGGAGAAGGGGATGACAGAGGATGAGATGGCTGGATGGCATCATTGACTCGATGGACTTGAGTCTCAGTGAAGTCCGGGAGTTGTTGATGGACAGGGAGGCCTGGCATGCTGCAATTCATGGGGTCACAATGAGTTGGACATGACTGAGCGACTGAACTGAACTGAATGCTACAGGAGTAGATACAGGGTGGGCTTGATTTGAGGGCCCTCTTAGAAGATAAAGTGGTACTGACAGTACTGTACACAAAGCTTTGACCCCCTGAACATTGTGATTGCAGAGGTGATGAGCATGATCTGAGCTATGAGAGTTTAGTGTCCAGACTCCAGAACTGGAGCATCTGATGTTTGTCTCTAATCCTGCTCTATCACGTATAAAATGCTGACCTTAGGAAAACTGGGTTTGTCTTGCTGTTTTAGTGTACTCATCCACATATGATAGGGACAATAATGTTACTTACGTCATGTTGTGTATTATGAAGATTAAATGAGCTATTATTTATGCAGCCCTTAGATCAGTGATCTACATGTAGATACATTATCTTTGTGTTGGTTAAGTTTCTAAAAATGTTATGCAGATACCTGTGGATCCATAGGTAGAATCCATTCTTTTTGTTTTTTCTTTGGTGTATGGGAGGAAGTTAGGGGTAGCTTTTCACTGTAGTGTATATGCACATCATGTGAGTTGCCATTTCAAGTGTGTAATTTAGAGGCACCAAGAGCGGTGGCACCGTTCTTCACCACTCATCTAAAGAGCTTTTTCACCCTTACAAACTGAACGTTTGTAGCCAATAGCCAGTAGCTCTTTATGCTGTCTACCCTTGCTTTCAATTCCTGGCAACCTCTATTCTACTTTCCTTATGAATTTGACTACTCCAAGTCCCTCATATAAGTGGAATCATACAATATTTGCTCTTCTGTGTCTTACTTTACTTGGCATAATGTTTCGAATTTCATTTATGCTGTAGCATGTATCAGAATTTCAGTGCTTTTAAACCTGAATACTATACTATTCCACTGTGTGTTCACATATATGTGGCTGTGTGTATATATGTATTCCATTATATATATATATATATAATGCATTTATGTATATGTGACATTTTATTTATCCATTGAGAATAATGTTACTATGTATGCTGCTGCTGCTGCTGCTGAGTCGCTTCAGTTGTGTCCAACTCTGTGCGACCCCATAGACAGGAGCCCACCAGGCTTCCCCGTCCCTGGGATTCTCCAGGCAAGAACACTGGAGTGGGTTGCCATTTCCTTCTCCAATGCATGAAAGTGAAAAGTCAAAGTGAAGTCGCTCAGTCATGTATGACTCTAGCGACCCCATGGATTGCAGCCAACCAGGCTACTCCATCCATTGGATTTTCTAGACAAAAGTACTGGAGTGGGATGCCATTGCCTTCTCCAGTTACTATGTATATTGTTATATAAATATCTGTTTACATCCCAGCTTTCAGTTATTTTCAGTATATAACCAAAGTGGAATCACTGCATCATGAAGTTTAAGTTTTCGAGGAATGGCTGTACTGTCTTCCACCGTGGCTGCACCATGTCACATCTCCACCAGCAACGTAGAAGAGTTCCAATTTCTTCCTGCCAATGGTCCTCGCAGATAGTTGCTATTTTCTTCCTTCTTCTTTCCTTCCTTTCTTCTTTCTTTCCTTCTTTTGGGATAAGAACCATCCTAATGGGTAAGAAGTAAACTTCAGTTAAGGTTCTTATATTCAGTTCAGTTCAGTTCAGTTGCTCAGTCGTGTCCAACTCTTTGCGACCCCATGAATCGCAGCACGTCAGGCCTCCCTGTCCATCAGCATCTCCCGGAGTTCACTGAAACTTACGTCCATCGAGTCGATGATGCCATCCAGCCATCTCATCCTCTGTCATCCCCTTTTCCTCCTGCCCCCCAGTCCCTCCCAACATCAGAGTCTTTTCCAATCAGTGAACTCCTCACATGAGGTGGCCAAAGTACTGGAGTTCCAGCTTTAGCATCAGTCCTTCCAAAGAACACTCAGGGCTGATCTCTTTATATTAGGTCATGACAATTTGAAGTTTGAAGAATAAGTAAACTGTAGCTAGGAAAAAGCTGAGGGAGGACCCTGGAATGTTCTGGGCAGAACTTACAGCCTGTGAAAGAACCCCGGGCAGCAGAGAGGGCATTGGAAAGTCCATTTATTTGAAAAAGCTTTGTGTAGCCAGAGGGACAGTGGGGAGACTGGTGAGAAACAGAGACTGCAGAGCATGTTTCATGGGTTGGCTTGTGTTCCCCCTTCTCCCTCCACCAAAACAGATAAGTGGAAGTCTTAAGCTCAAGTACTGCAATGTGTGAGACAATATATGGAAGTATAATTAGTGTAGATGTAATTAGTTAAGATGAAGGAAGCCTACTGCAATAGGGTGGGCTCCTAATCCAATATGTCTGATACCCTTATAAGAAAACAACTATGTCAAGACAGACACAGCAAGAATATCGTGTGGGGCAGGCATGGAGGGTGGGAGGCTTGTATCTATAAGCCAAGGATCCTCAAAGAAGACAGGAAATAACCAGAGGCTAGGAATATACTAGGAAGGATCCCCCTACAGGTTTCAGGGGAACATGGGCACCCTGCTGATATCTTGATTTCAGATGTGTAGTCTTCAAATTGTGAGAAAATAAGTTTATTTTAGTATGTTTTTCAAACCACTTGATTTGTGGCACTTTGCTATGCCAACCCTAGGAAATGAATACATCATATAACAAAGGCTATGTGTTATCCTAAGAGAAATGATATGCCAGTGGAAAGTGCCAGAGAGAAGAGAGAAAAGCTGGTAAGGATAGTTGAGAGGCTTTCGGCAGGATTTGAATAGGAGGATTAAGAGAGCAGAGTCCGATAGACATATCGCATTGATGTGAGATGTTTAGCCAGACAACTAACCAGGACTCAGGATAATAATAAAAACCAAAAGAGGGCGATAAGGAGAGAACGGGGGCACGCATTTACTCAGTGCTCTGCTGCTGCTGCTGCTAAGTCGCCTCAGTCGTGTCCGACTCTGTGCGACCCCATAGACAGAAGCTCACCAGGCACCCCCATCCCTGGGATTCTCCAGGCAAGAATACTGGAGTGGGTTGCCATTTCCCTCTCCAATGCATGAAAGTGAAAAGTGAAAGTGAAGTCGCTCAGTCGTGTCCGACTCTTAGCGACCCCATGGACTGGAGCCTACCAGGCTCCTCCATCCATGGGATTTTCCAGGCAAGAGTACTGGGGTGGGGTGCCATTGCCTTCCCCGTGCTCAGTCTCCGTCAAACACCGAGTTAAACACGTCGTAGCAAATCATTTCGCTTGTTTCACGCGCATGCACTCGGTCACTCAGCCGTGCCTGACCCTTAGCAACCCATGGACAGTAGCCCGCCAGACTTCACTGTCCATGGGGATTTCCAGCCAAGAAACCTGGAGTGGGTTGCCATTTTCTACTCCAGGGGATCTTCCAGACCCAGGGACCAAACCCGCATCTCCTGCATTGACAGATGGATTCTTTAGCCATCTGGGAAGCTCCATAAAATACATAATATATATATATAATCAATATATACTATTAATTTTAAACATATAAAATCTTGAAACCTGTGTGCACTGGTATTTATTTACATGAACACAAGTTCTGAAGACCTTTTAATGGATTTATGCGAAAATTAACTACTTTGAGACAACAGACAACAAAAAGGCTGTTTTCTTTTGCTGATCCCTGTCAAAGCATTTTAGATTCAGTGTTTAGCTTATGGAAAGATACACAAACAGTTAAATAAACTTGTTTCATAGAACATTCCTATAATGTAACTACTATTTTTAATATCTATTATTACAATGAAGGGAATCTTGAAGAAGAGAACCATCCAAGGACAAATAGAGATTAAATTGTTCAAGACAAGAGTCTAACTAATGCAGCTTTTCTCCAGAGCCCATGGTCTGAGCCACTTGGCTGTATTTACCTCAATCAGAAGGGACAGTGTTAGAGAGAGAGCATGAAACAAGGGAGACATTTCCATGGAGTAATCAAAAAATCATTAAACCTTAGACGATCAGGTGAAGGAGTAGCTGATGCTGTCATCTACACAAAGAGGAATGTTGAAGTTTGGAGCGGGTGCCGTCCAATGAAGGAAACTGAGTTCCTTTCAGTCAGGGACAGAAAACAGCGTCATGTCCCCAGGCCTGAGTGAGCTTGGTCATTTTCTCTGAACGCTGCCCCCCGTCCAGTCTCAGTCCCTGCATGAATGACGTGCAGCTGCATTCCCTGCCCGAGTTCCAGGAAAGCATCTGGAAATAAACAGCACTTAGCTCTGCCGCCGAAACAAAGGCATTGTTTCTTTAACACGGCTCTTTGGAAACCATCTCCAGCTCTACTTCAGAAGCCAGGCTGTGCCGACCCTGACATGATGTAGCTTGCCCAGTTCTGCTGGGCAAAGGCCTACGTTGGAGCTGTGGTGGGCACCTAACGAGAATGGAAAATACGGCTTGGTGGTGACTTTTGTGAGCCCCTTAAACTGCACCAGGCAGAGACTCACTTAAGAATGCAGGCGGTGGACCCTCTGTTTACGTATTTTGTGTCTGTCTGCGTGCACACACAGGCCACTGAACTGCAGCAGGACTGGCTGCTGTCAGCCGTATGTGTACGTCTGCAAGCATGCTGTCTGGAAACCCAGCAGAAGTGAAGCTCTTCCCAACCAGTGTAACAACGAGAGCATATTCTGAATTGACATCTGCTGATATTTACGCTGCGCGGGCGGCAGCGGTGTGGGAGGCGCTGCCATTTGCTGCTGTGCTCAGTCGCTCAGTCCTGTCCGGCTCTTTGTGACCCCAGGGATCTGTAGCCCACCAGGCTCCTCTGTCCCTGGGGATTCCCCAGGCAAGAATACTGGAGTGGGCTGCCATGCCCTCCTCCAGGGGAATCTTCCCAACCCAGGGATCGAACCCAGGTCTCCCACATTGTCTATTAAACACAACATAAATGTTTGGCACATTGTTATCACACTTCCTGTTTACACATCAGGATATGCTGTATATGCAACAGTTACAAAGCTTGTCATGAAACGATCAACCCCAGAACTTCAGAGATACACAAAGTGAACATTAAAGTTGTTGTTCATGAGTCTGTAGTCAGTGAGTCAGTTCTGCTGTTCTGAACTAGACTTGATGGGGCTCACACAGTAGGTGGTCAGCCCTGTGTTGGCTAGGCAACTTCCCAGATCTTATGAGGACTTCCTCACGTGTATGGAGCCTTGGCAGCAACAACTGGGCTGACTCAACTCTGCTCTTCCTGCCTCCGCATCCAGCAGTCTATCCCAGCATGTTTTCCTGGGAAGGATGAGAGGTAAGAGAGGAAGCTGAACCACATAAGCACATTTTGGAGTCATTGCTTGCCATATTTATTACCCTTTGTTGACCAAAGAAAATCACAAGGTCGAGTCAGAAGTCAGAGTTGGACAAAAGTGTCCCAGGGTGGGAGGGGACAGCAAAGGGTGGGAGGCAGGAGTAGCTTTAGTAAGATCCACTGATGCAATTTATGTACCACAGCATACTTTTCCATTTAATCCTCATAAGAATTCTATAACCAGTTTAGAAATGAAGACATTTAGCTATTTAATGTCCCATCTTATTTAATACGACACAGGTATGAAATTAGGAAGCCAGGACTTGAAGTCAAGATAACTCTTGTCTGTCTGTCTGTTTGTGTTGGTTTGTCTATTTCCATTACATGATGGGAACTAGACTCCAACAGAATGAGGGCAGGGACTCGTGAAAATGAGGGGTGCCCTGGCAGTCCAGTGAGCTGTAACTCAGGGAACGGCCAGTAAGTGGTCATACTGCAAAGTCTGAGTCAGCTGTGGGTACAAGAAAGATGTGAATTTCAGTTGGACAGCCAGCAAGAACCTGTCTAGAGTACTGCTATGAAGGAATAACAGCAAGGTCCCTGTAAGAAGAGTTTTCAGGATTTAGGAAACAGGAAACACGGCCAGGCAGCTGGGAATCAGGGCTGGGTTTCAAGTCAAGGAGATGACTAAGCACAAGGAAGGGAAACCTCATTTAAAGCTGGTCATTGACTTCCCCTCACCTTTTGTATGGAATCCAACATCCTTGACGTGGTCTCTGATGTGCTCCTCGGGTTGACATCACTTTAGACCGTTCTCCTTCTCATTCTCCTTTCCCAGATTAATGTCAAATGTACTGTGTCCTTTCTCACCTTCTGGCATTTACACATCATCTCCCTTTTATCTGAGATGCTTTTTTTTTTTTTTCTCTCTAACTTTTTACACTTCCTCTATTTGGCTAGCTCTTATGCATCTTTTAGTTTTTTATTATTTCAGATTAATTAAATGTTATCCCCTCTAAGACACTTCCAGAGCACCCTGTACTTTTTCATATTTGCACATATTTGTTTCATTCTTTGTCTTTCCTCTAGAGCAACGGTTGGCGAACCTCTCCTGTAAAGAGCCAGATAATATGTCTTATATCCTTTGTGGGCTACATAATCTCCAACGTTACTACTCTACTCTGGTGTTATAGAGTGAAAATTGTATTAACAGTCTGCAAGTGAATGGGCACATCTGTGTTGCAATAAAGCTTTATTTATAAAAACAGATTGTGGACTGAATTTGATCCATGGGCTATAGCTTGCTGTTTGTCCATGATGTTCACTGCTGGGTCCCAGAAACCAGCTCAGAAATGGTTCACAGTTGATGCAAAAACCCCTTCACGGAGCATAGCCTTGTCCTGGTGAAGGGGCTTGCATAACTCGATGAATCTATGAACCATACCATGAGGGCCACCCCAGATGGACAATGCCCATCGGAAGTAAAGATTAGACTCTAGGGAAGGTCTGGATGGGGGAATCAAGTACAGCCCTTGACTCATCCAAATGTCTAACTAGTTGTATTTATTAGATTTGCATAGCTGTCATAAAATTACCTCAAAGTTGATGGCTAAGAACAATGAAAATATCTTTCTGTTCTGTTCTGTAGGTCAGAATTTTGGCATGCAGTCTCAGTGGGTTAAACTCAAGGTGTTAGCTAGGTTGTCTTCCTTTCTAGACACTCTTAGGGAGCATCTGTTTCAAGGTCACCTATGTTCCTTGGTTCATGGGTCCCTTTCTCCAACTTTACAGTCCACTCTCTGATCATTTTCCATCTTCCTATCTCCCTCTCTCACCACAGTCGTGAAACATTATTTACTTTTAAGGATGTATGTAATCAGATTAGACTCAGATAAAAATGTGACATTTAATAATCAAAAGGCATGATTTAAAAGCTCATGTAAATATCCAGTTACCACAAAATATCTAAGATTCTAAACAGACAATTTTACAGAATTGGCTCAGATGAGCATTGAATGAGGACCCACTATGTTCTTGATATGTTACACATGGTGCTGAATATTTTCCAGCTTTATTGAGATATAATTGGCATATAACATGTAATTTTAAGGGGTATAATCTGTTGGTTTGATACACTTAACATATTGTGAAATAATTGCCCCTGTAGCGTTAGTAACACCTCCATCTTGTTATAACTTACCATTTCTTTTTTGTGTAGATTTAAGACTCTTAGCAATTTTCAAGTATATAACACAGTTATTATTAACTGCAACCACTGTGCTATATATTAGATCCCTGGGACTTACCTTACAACTGGAAGTTTGCACCTTTTGACCAACATCTTTCCATTTCCTCCACCCTCTAGCCTTTGTTAAATGTCATTCTAGTCTCTGTATTAACGAGTTTGACTCTTTAAGATTCCACATATAAATGATACCATATAGTATTTGTCTTTCTGTTTGACTTATTTCATTTACCATTATGTCCTCAAGGACCATTCATGTTGTGGCAAACAGCCTTATTTCCTTCTTTCTCTTGGCTGAATAATAATCCTGTGTGCGTGTGTGTGTGTGTGTGTGTGTGTGTGTGTGTGGTGTGGTGTGTCTATGTATTTATCTATTTATTCATTGACAGACCCTTAGATTTTTCCCATATTTTGGCTGTTATGAATAAGGCTGTAATGAACATGAGAGTGCAGATCTCTTTGAAATCGTGTTTTTGTTTCCTTGGGATATAAAGTGGGATTGCTGTATCATATGGCAGCTCTGTTTTTAATTATTTTCAGGAATCATCATACTGGTTCCCTTAGGGCTGTATCAGTTTATATTCCCACCAACAATGCCCAGGGATTTCCTTTTCTCCACATCCTCACCAACACTTTTTCTTGTCTTTGTAGTCATAGCCATCTGTGTGGCGGAACCACACTGACTCCACTTTGTCAGCTCCGTCTCAAGACCTCAGCCCTTCCCTCTCCCTTTCCTTTCTGCATGGCTGAGCTTTAGCTTATTCACAAGGAACGTGCCCAGCCAGATCAGTTTCCTATCAGCATCTCCCCTTGCCTTCATCTGATATGAATACTGGAAGAATGTCTTTTGCTGAGGAAGTTGATTAAGTCCAGAGATCCTTGGAGGGCAGGAAATCCCTTGGTTCCTCCTGGTGCAGAGGTGTTTCTCCCTTAGTGAAAAGTGAGTATTAGTCACTCAATCATGTCCAACTCTTTATGACCCTATGGACTGTAGCCCACCAGGCTCCTCTGTCCATGGAATTCTCCAGGCAAGAATATTGGAGTGGGTAGCCATTCCCTTCTCTGGGAGATCTTCCCCACCCATGAATCAAAACCACATCTCCTGGATTGCAGGAGGATTCTTTACCATTTTAGCCTGTCAGACTCTATTTTTAGCTTTGGCCCCTTTAAATACCCCTGTAGCCTTTTCTGTGGTGAAAGTGTAGCTGAGAATGCCTCAGCATCTGAGGTCACCCAGTTGTAAATTACTCAAGGTAAACTTTATAATTGTTCTTCATGGAGCTGCCTGCTTTGTTGTTTGGTCTCAAAGCTCCTTCTCAGCTCTGAGGATGTTATTCATTATCCCCACCATCCAACATCATTCTAACAGGTATGAGATGATATCTCAGCGTGCTTTTCATTTGCATGTTCCTGGTGATTACTGAGGAAGTGCATTTTATCCTAAGAATCCACTCCAGTTGATTGATGATGGTCTCCTGGAAAGGCGTGTTGAGAAATTTTCTCAGACCTCATGAGAACGTGCTGTACTTGATTATAAATATCTGGGCACTGAAAGAGGCAGTCTGTCTGCCTGATGTGATTTTACCATTCTTGACTTATTTAGGAAATTATATTAAAAAGAAGAAACACAAGTTGCCTAAATTCTGGGATTTAACTCCTAAGAAACCTGGACTATGTTTCAAGCAGGAAAAATTGGCTTCAAATCTCTGTTTCTACCTTTGTTATGACTAAGACTTTATTATCATCACTGACTTCTGTGGGTCTCCGTTGTTTCAACTGGAAACTGAAATGGTAGTAATTCCTACCTCACAGCTGTTATAAAAGTTTAATAAGGTCATATCTGCTAAGTATTTAGCATCAGATAATTGTTCGGTGGATACTGGTTATCCCAATTAACTGAAGGACTCAGGGCACCCGGGTAGCAGAGAAAGCCCCAAATTCAGACATTCTGTTTGCTCAGGGGTAGCTTAAAGGTATTTACATGACAAAAGTAAGCCTCAGAAGGAAAACGCTGAGAAACTAGAGTAAGCACATTGATAAATAGTTCTAAGTAAAAGCAATTTTAGCCTAAAACCCTAAGGCTGTCTTCTCTTTCTCTCTCTCTGGGTGACTGTCAAACCCCAGAGATACGGCTTCTTACAGCAACAGACTTAGAGATAAATCATGCTCTGGATGGGCAGTAACTACACTTGAATTCCAGGTGGATGGACTTGCTGTCAGAAAGGAGCACAAAGAGCCTGATGGACTTAATGCAAAAGACAAATCAAGGTTTGAGTGTGTGCACATGTGGGCGCGGCACATGTGGGCGCAAATGCACGTGTGTATACGTGTGCATACATAGTTCAAGGAAAACAGGTTTAGTCTCAGAAGATAAATCCTGCCCTGTCTTTCCCTGCTAGTATTTATGAAGTCAACCAGGCACTTTTCCAATTCACTTCACTCTCCATTGACCATTTATCCCATTTATTGGATCCTTGGGGGAGCTCCAGAGAGCACCACCAGTTGTGCCCCTCATGCCTAGGGCTGCACGACTGTCTATTAAGAACTTGAGAGCAAAAGCTCCTTTCACAGCTATTATGAAGTAGTTCTTTCTTTCCATTGACTTCTGGTGGCAACTGCTTTGAAAGAACAGCTTAGGAGAGATATTAGTCAATTTGTGAGATCTGAATTTGAAACAAAGGAAATAAAAGACAAGTAAAAGCCCTTACTTCTGAGATTAAATATTATACTTTTGACATACACTCTTAATAATTTATCAGATCAATGAACACTTTATTTGTAATAGTTCTCTGGATTTTATGGTGTTTCCCTCGTACGCATAAACAAAAACAAACAAAAAAAAAAGCACAATAACCCCGATTCTAGGTAGAACAGATTCTATTACATGCATTTAATGGATTAAAAAAAATTATAACATCTCTCTGAATATCCAGACAGTACTTTCTACTGACCTTCTATTCTGAATTTTTTCTTGCTATATGTGACTCCCTTGCAACCAACGTAGCCTTAGTAATGAATACAAAGCATTTAACCACACCCCTGGCATTTACTTCATTCGTTAACATGAATGAATCACTGCAAGAAGGGGTTATCAGTGGTTTTAAACTTAGGGTATTAGAGCTTAACTGAGTGGGTATGGAGATGTGTTGGGATGTGCATTTCTGTATAAATGTGTAGTATTTGATGGGAAATTAGTGCTTGGGGACGAGGGTTGCTAAATGCCTGCATCGTGGTGGTAGTACAGCACACGCAGGAGTGAGTCTGCCCAAATCTTCTTTCTCAAGAGTCAGTGGAGCAGCATATGAAAAAGATGTTTTGGAATCCTGATATATGGCTTTTCAACTTGAGCACTCTAAGTTACAGAACAGGGTCATTTGTATTAAAAAGAAAAAAAAAAATTAGCCCAGAATATAAAAGAAAAGGTCAGACTATAAAGTCCAAGGAAAATATATACTCAGAGTAATTCCTTGTTAAAGATGTTAATTATACAGTTCACAGAGGTCAACCCTCACACATTAACACTGGTAGCGGTAAATTAGAACATTCTGATTTTAATGACTGTTCCTGGCAATGTTGCTTTGGGTTTTGTTAGTTTGGTGGAGTGTGTGTGTGTGTGTGTGTGTTTAGAAATTAAAGGTCAGCAGAATAGCTGGAGGGAATGAGAATTTATTCAGATCCTTATGAGTACACCCTTGGAAACGTATTGTGGGCATTTTCTGTGGCTACAGCATCCTGGAGGAAGAAAGTACTGTGGTCTCCATGGTGGTGGGCAGTAAATTGAAAGAGTGATTTAGGGCCTGCCCAACCTACCTGCAACAGCCTCTCCACAAAGTTTAGGCCAGGCAAAGATGTTTCCCTTCTCTCTGTCATTCTCTCTCTTCATCCAGCAGATGAGGGTTTCATAGTGGAATAATTCAAAGTGAAAGAACCCATGGGTAAGGCAGCAGTAGCCATCGAACGTTCCTTAAGCCACTTGATCTCACTGGAGTATCCACATATCCTATATGCCTTTTTGCAGACAAATTCCATACCTTCGATTAGACTTAAATCTTTCTCTCCATTCTGCTTTGCTCCTGTTCCTACATCCTGATGGGATTATGGAACATTTCATCAAGCACTGCAGTGCTGGTTTAGTTGCTTAGTCGTGTCCGACTCTTGCGACCCCATGGACTATAGCCCGCCAGGCTCCTCTGTGCGTGGGATTCTTCAGGCAAGAATACTGGAATGAGTTGCCATTACCATAAGTTTTAAAATAGGCTTTTTTAGAGTCTGCATCAGAGTCTCAAGTCAGAACATGATTAGTCTGACTCTCAGAATCTCATATCCCCTTATTTACTATTGCCTAAGTGGAGAGTGAAAAAGTTGTCTTAAAGCTCAACATTCAGAAATGAAGATTATGGTATCTGGTCCCATCACTTCATGGGAAATAGATGGGGAAACAGTGTCAGACTTTATTTTTTTGGGCTCCAAAATCACTGCAGATGGTGACTGCAGCCATGAAATTAAAAGATGCTTACTCCTTGGAAGAAAAGTTATGACCAACCTAGATAGCATATTCAAAAGCAGAGGCATTACTTTGCCAACAAAGGTCCGGCTAGTCCAGGCTATAGTTTTTCCAGTGGTCATGTATGGATGTGAGAGCTGGACTGTAAAGAAGGCTGAGTGCCGAAGAATTGATGCTTTTGAACTGTGGTGTTGGAGAAGACTCTTGAGAGTGCCTTGGACTGCAAGGAGATCCAACCAGTCCATTCTGAAGGAGATCAGCCCTGGGATTTCTTTGGAAGGAATGATGCTAAAGCTGAAACTCCAGTACTTTGGCCACTTCATGCGAAGAGTTGACTCACTGGAAAAGACTCTGATGCTGGGAGGGATTGGGGGCAGGAGGAGAAGGGGATGACAGAGGATGAGATGGCTGGATGGCATCACTGACTCAATGGACATGAGTCTCAGTGAAGTCCGGGAGCTGTTGATGGACAGGGAGGTCTGGCATGCTGTGATTCATGGGGTCGCAAGGAGTTGGACAAGACTGAGCGACTGAACTGAACTGCTGCTGCTGCTACTAAGTCACTTCAGTCGTGTCCGACTCTGTGTGACCCCACAGACGGAAGCTCACCAGGCTGCCCAGCCCCTGGGATTCTCTAGGCAAGAACACTGGAGTGGGCTGCCATTTCCTTCTCCAATGCATGAAAGTGAAAAGTGAAAGTGAAGTCGCTCAGTCGTGTCCGACTCTTAGCGACCCCATGGACTGGAGCCTACCAGGCTCCTTCGTCCATGGGATTTTCTAGGCAAAAGTACTGGGGTGGGGTGCCATTGCCTTCCCTGAAACTGAACTGAAGTAGTTTTAAATAGAGTTAAGGATATTGCAGTCCTTTGCCTTCTCCACAAAGTACAAAGTATACATTTTTAAAAAATTAGTATTGATATTTATTGTAATTTTTAAATATGTGTCTTTAACAATATATAGGGCTTCCTTGATGGCTCAGCAGTAAAGAATCTGCCTGCAATGTAGGAGACACAGGAGATGCAGGTTCCATCCCTGGGTCAGGAAGATCCCCGGAGAAGGAATGGCAATCACTCCAGTATTGTTGCCTGAAAATTCCCATGAACAGAGGAGCCTGGTCGCCTATAGTCCAATGGGTTGCAGAGAGTTGCAACTGAGCAACTAAGCACATGTGAAACACAGCAATATATGGTATAACGTGTTACATACATTAGGTCCTCAACAAATGCCTTTGCCATAAGTAAAATCTCTTTGAATATATGCTTAATTTGACCAGAAAGTCTTATAAGCTCAGGCACTAAGCTAGAAACTTAGTCAATAGAGGAACATTCAGTACTTGTAAAGACATTTAGCCCAAATGATGGAAATCAAATGTTATATCTGTTTGCATTACTTAAAGCATTTCCAATTGCAGAAGGAAAAAAAAAAAAAACAAAACAATGGATAAAACTGTCACATACATTTCAATGCAATAAAATGGTATATACTATACTTTTAATCTTTGTATACATTCTTTTTTTTTTTTTCTGTTATATATTTTGGACTGGTTCATGTGGTTTGTAGGAATCAAATTCTGTTTGGACTCTTGGACAAGCAATTAATGCCTTGCCATACTCTGGAACGGAGAAGGCAATGGCAAGCCACTCAGTACCTGCCAGAAAATCCCATGGATGGAGGAGCCGTAGGCGCAGTCCAGGGGCGCACAGTCAGCCCGACTGAGCGACCCCACTCACTTTCACTCACTCACACAATGGAGAGGAAATGGAACCCACCAGGCTGCCGAGAACCAGGGAGGCGCCTAGTGGGCTGCTGCATGGGGCGCACGAGTGGACACGACTGAAGCGACTTAGCAGCAGCAGCATACTCTGGAAAATCACATTCAGTACCAGGGACAGAGCAAAATTGCTCCTTTCTGAACTACAGCTGTTTCCTGAATTATTTTTTTCTCCTGCTAATACATCCAGACACACGTCTGTTTCTTAATTGCAGGAGGAGTTGTTACAAGACATCTTGAATTTTAACAACCTATTTTAAATGAAGGAAATGGACTAAAAGCAGACTAGGGAAAACTTTAAGTATTTTTGTAGGATTCAGAAATTAACAACCCAGAAGTATGTAAAGACAAACATTGATATTATACAGATGAACAAATGGCTGGGGGTGGGAGGAGGGATCCATCATTAACAAATAGAAGATAGCATAGGACAACCTTATCAGAGAATGGGAGAATGGGCTGGACAATGTCATTGTAAACACACCAAGACACACTGGAGGAGTTGAAATTTACATTTAGGGTGGGAAAAAGCATTTTGAGAATTTGGTCTTATGGATGGAAAAGGAAGTCCTAATGTTTTCTAGGAAAGAAATAACTAATAATACCAGAATTGTGATTAGCTGATCTTTTTTCAAACAAAGATGGAATTTAAAACAATTACACAGTGTTTTCATAAAGCCTTAGAATTATAAATTATAAAATATTGCAGATTAATGTCACCAACATGTGAATTGATGATCAAAATGGATCATTTTTTAAGATTTTATCTTTTGACTGTGTTGGGTCTTTCTTGCTTCATGCAGGCTTTCTCTGGTTGCAGTGAGTGGGGGTACTCTTTGTTGTGGTGTGTGGGCTTCTGCAGTGACTTCTCTTAGCTCAGACAAGAGCTCTGCTGTAGACAGATGTAGTATAGTTGCTGCTTGGGGGCTGCAGAGCACTCTTGAGTTGTGATGCACAGGCTTAGCATGTGGGATCTCCAGCACGTGGGATCTTTCCAGACCAGGACGAAACCAGTGTCCCTTGCATTGCAAGGTGGATTCTTGATCACTGGACTGCCAGGGAAGCCTCGAAGTGTATAATCTTCATCTGTGCTGTGCATTTCCTATGGAGAAGGTAGCCACTTATTTTTAGACTTCTCGCCTCTTTATGAACACCTGTGTTTGTCAAATGTTGATTAAATCTCCACTATGTTTTAACAACTTCAAGAAGCAATGTCCATCAGAGTGGCCAAGACACAGTGCACATCCCATGGGAACTCCCAGCTGCTGAAACATGAAGATGGTTGTCTTGATCAAGAGCAGGGCATGCGCTACAGAAAGGAGTTGAGCCAATACTGGTTTTCTTGGTTAGTGTGTATCAGGTACAAAGTGCACATTTAGTCTGTTTTCACTGTGTTCTGTCACCTCCATTTGCACACCTGAGTAACCTTCTAATGTTTGCATAAATATCCTGCTTCCCACTACAGCATAATTTTTTGTTCTTAGAGCCCTGCTTTCTGGTAAAAGTATATATATATTTATAGCTATCTATTTCACATTTAATGTATGTTTATTTTGGTTATGATGTTAATAAACGGCAGTGGATTATTAGAAAAAACATCAGTTGAGGCAGCAGCTCACTTTATAAAAATATGAAAAAAATGTATGTTTTAGTTCTTCCTTGTGATTTCTTCTAAGTATCTTATACTTTTTATGAAGCCCCAAAACCTTATATTCAAAGAAATACTGTGATTCTATAAAGGTTTATATTATCACTATTGATAATAGTCATAATAACAAATAATTGAAAATACTACTTGACCACTATGTGTAAGATGTACTACTAAGTACTTTCCTTGGTTTATCTCACTCAGTTTTTACTTAATCATCACACTTAGTGGAGATATGTGTGTATATATATATATATATTTTCTACTATATGTCATAGATCTGAAAACTGAGACTTGGAAAACATATAATTTGTCCAAAGTCAAGCAGTTGTTATGTATGTGTATGTTTTTGTGTACTTTAATAGATGCTTTTGTTGTATTTACCATTTGCCAAGAATGGTTTTAAATAAGTTACGAGAATGAAGTTATTTTGTTAGTATTTTTATTATATCCATTTTATAGATGTGGAAATGGAAGTTTCATGAGGCAAACTCCCTGTGCCCAAGACCACACCTTACAAAGGGATGAAACCAAGATTCGAATCCGGACAGTCTGACTCCCAAGTTCACTGTTTCAAATAACACCCTAAGGCTTTTGGAAACGGTACTTTAATCCTTCAGACTGTGCTTCTCAACTGTTTACTGCTTACATTCATCCTGAACATCCCTTTTAGTGAAGGGGACTTTGAACCCTCACTTTATTTTGTATAACGATTTTTCTTTATTAAATCCACTTCTCATTTCTTTAGAGACTTGGAAAGCCACTTCTTTACTTCCAGAAGCACTTGCGATCTCAATTCAGTGGTTCTGAAATCTAAAGGGCAGTCAGGGCAGGGGCATCCTTGTCCGCCATCAAAATCTAAGCCCTCTCACCGCTCTTCGCCTGCCACACACACAACTACACATCTTACCGTGTAATTTTGTTTACAATAATCTGTGCCTCCTGCTTTCTGAAATATCCCTTGACTCCTACTTCTGTGCCAGTTATAACCTCAACTCCATTATAAACGTCTCCTTTATGTCAGAAACTTTCTCACAGAATGTTCCCTCACCTTCCTTTGTTTCTGAAACCAACTCTCCCCTGACAACACTTCTTCTTTGAAGCTGGTTTATTAGTTCTCACCTTGTGGTCTCCGAGGTGATGTCACCAGTCTCTAACTTATTTTTGCTTCTATTACAAATCTTTCTCTTGCTCTCTTATAAAAAGCTCTGCTTTGTGTCTCACAATCTCCAACTGTACATTCTACTGATTAATGGATATTTTTAGTGTCTTATATAAGTGACCTGTCCCTCCCCAAAATGCTCAAATGTTTTAAAAAGATATTTGCGTTCCTAGTTATGAATGTATCAAGTCTCAACAGTATCTGCATCGACCCTTTGACCAGAATCCTTTTCTCTAAGCCCCCCTTGCTATTCATTAATATCATATACTGACCATTGTTTCACGGCGCACACCATGTAGGACCTAGATTCTTATCTTCCTCAGAACTCTATGTCTCTCCTTCAGTATGGAGCTGGATCAGCAATATAACCGTACTGCTCTCAACATTTCTCAACCTCTTTGAATCATACAACTTTCAAAATCACTTCCTTAAGTAACTCACGTTAGAGCATACCATTTTCCAACGATACCAATATTTTTGATCTCTAATTATATATGAGATTCAATAAACAAACTTTTTAGTGTAATATAATAGACAGTGTACTAAGCAGCTAACATCTATTAACTGTTAATCCTCATCATTAACTATTAATACTTCCATTTTTTAATGAAGAAAGGAAGCCAAGATTGTTTACATTACTTATGAAAGTTTATGCCCCTATATATAGGATAGAAGGCTTTCCCAGCAACTCAGTGATAGAGAATCTGCCTACCATACAGGAGACGCAAGAGATGCAGGTTTGATCCCTGGGTCGGGAAGATCCCCTAAAGGAGTGCCTGGCAATCCACTCCAGTGTTCTTGTCTGGAGAAGAGCATGGACAAAGGAATGTGGTGAGCTACAGTCCACAGAGTCACCAAGAATCAGACACGACTGAAATGACTAAGCACACACTCACATATAGAATGGATGGCAGGATACAGGAAGCTCGGGGCTGGTGCACTGGGATGACCCAGAGGGATGGTATGGGGAGGAAGGTGGGAGGGGGGTTCAGGATGGGGAACACGTGTACACCCGTGGCAGATGCATGTGATGTATGGCAAAACCAATACAATATTGTAAAGTAAAAAAAAAAAATAGTATGGACGCTGGTATTTAAACCCTCAAAAATGTGGCTATACGGCTCATGTTCTCGACGATATGATTATTCAGCAAGCTTTCTGGTCAAATGAGGAATTCCCATATGCAGAGACGTCAGTTGTGTTATATATACAAACAACTTAATTGCCACTGAATGTAGTTATAGCTATAACATACAACCTAAAATATAGAAGGTAAATATTAGTCACCTTTTTTCACATTATTCAGAGCAGCGTCATATAAGGATTATTCTGGAAAAAAAAAGGAGGTAGCAGCAACTGTTTAGACACCGAAGAATATATTTTAAGTGTTTGAAGATTTTAGATGTGCATAATTTAGATTTCCAAGTCTAAGTGCAAAGATTATACATACTACATCGTATCTATGCCAATTGAAAATTCTCATCCAAGCTTCATTTGTTGAGAACCTGAAACTCTGAGAATGTTTCCTTTGACAAAATCCCAACAGCTCTTAAATCATGTATCTTTAAGAAAAGTGAAGAAGAAGGGACACATTGGAGACATGAAGGAGAAATACCATTTTGAGAGACAGAATCCCCAGGGAAATTGGACTGTTCAGCTAAAATGAATTTATCGGCCCCTTGCGATGCCCACCTCACTAACACCGTGTAGTGTTTACTCTGTTCTTTTATTCCCTGTCCCCGGGAGGAGATTTGGTATTGTGCTTGCCTTTTCAATGATTTCAAAACTTCTATTCACCACCCACTCTTAACTGTTCTACCTGCTACCACCTGATCTGCCATCTTGAAGCACCACTTTATTCTGACACTTTTTTCCCCCCACAAAGACTCTCACATAGCCCAGAACACCTACAAGGAACAGTTACTTTGCCTGCCATTTAAAGCCCTGAAAATCATAAGATTTTCGCAATACTGTCCAAATGTTTCACTAGTACAGAATATGAATTTGCCATCAAAATAAGACATTCATTTTCTATCTTTGTTTACATTGTTAATCAATTTATCAAAGCAGAAAGGCTTTGCTCTTCTACAGAGCTATGAAATTTCATAATCATCTGAACTCTTGACAGTTTACAATTGGATATCTTCAGCTTGCTGCTGTCCAGTCACTCAGTTGTGTCTGATTCTTTGTGACTCCATGGACTGCAGCAACGCCAGTCTTCCCTGTCCTTCACCATCTCCCAGAGCTTGCTCAAACTCACGTCCAGTGAGTCAGTGATGAAACCCAACCATCTCGTCCTCTGTCATTCCCTTCTCCTCCTGCCCTCAATCTTTCCCAGCATCAGGGTCTTTTCCAATGATTTGGCTCCTCACATCAGGTGGCCAAAATATTGGAACTTCATCATCAGTCCTTCCAATGAATATTCAGGGTTGATTTCCTTTAGGATTGACTGGTTGGATCTCCTTGCAGTCCAAGGGACTCTCAAGCGTCTTCTTCAACACCTCAGTTCTAAAGTATGAATTCATTGGCACTCAGCCTTCTTTATGGTCCAACTGTCACATCCATACATGGCTACTGGAAAAATCATAGCTTTGACTTGATGGACTATTGTCGGCAAAGTAATATCTCTGCTTTTTAATATGTTGCCTAGGTTTGCCATAGCTTTTCTTTCAAGGAGCAAGTGTCTTTTAATTTCATGGTTGCAGTCACTATCTGCAAGGATTTTGGAACCCTAGAAAATAAAGTCTGTGACGGTTTCCGTTGTTTCCCCATCTATTTGCCATGAAGTGATGGGACTGGATGCCGTGATCTGCGTTTCTTGAATGTTGAGTTTTAAGCCAGATTTTTCTCTCTCCTCTTTAGCCTTCATCAAGAGGCTCTTTCGTTCCTCTTCGCTTTCTGCCATAATGGTGGTGTCATCTGCATATCTGAGGTGATTGATGTTTCTCCCGGCAATCTTGATTCCAGCTTGTGCTTCCTCCAGCCTAGTGTTTCACCTGATGTACTCTGCATTGAAACTGAACAGGGTGACAATAAACAGCCTTGACATAGTCCTTTCTCAATTTGGATCAAGTCTGTTGTTCCATGTCTGGTTCTAACTATTGCTTCTTAGCCTGTTCACAGGTTTCACAGGAGGCAAATAAGATGATCTGGTATTCTCATCTCTTTAAGAATTTCCAGTTTGTTGTGATCCATACAGTCAAAGACTTCAGTGTAGTCAATAAAGCAGAAGAAGATGTTTATTTTCTGGAATTCTCTTGCTTTTTCTATGATCCAACAGATGTTGGCAATTTGATCTCTGATTCCTCCGCCTCTTCTAAATCCAGCTTGAACATCTGAAAGTTCTCGATTCACATACTGTTGAAGCCTAACTTGAAGAATTTAGAGCATTCAAAATCAGCTTAGAACTATATATTCTGAATAATAAATCATCTATATAGCTGTTTTGTTTGTAGATCCACTTCCATGATCCTTGGCAGTGTCACTCAAGATTGGTTACTTTGATGTCTTCCTTTGGTGAATGAGGAAATGTGTCACAACACTCACCCCGGTTATCCTGAAGATTAGAACAGCCAGAGTCTAAAAGGCATCCAAGAGTATCTGATACATAATGAGTACTGTGGGAGCTATTGCTATTTTCATGCTAAATGTTGCGATCCTACTGTGTCCAATCTGTAGTCCTCGGCCATGACCACAATACCGCAAACATCTTTTGTCCCTCAGTCTTTCCTGTTTGAACAGTGTCTCCTGCATTCAATTGTTCTGGCCAACTTTAGATATTATCTTGAGTTTTCATTTTTACCTCACTTCAAAAATTTAAGTCACAAACTCCTGTCTGTCACAACTCAGAAAAATGTCTCAAGTCCATTTGCTTCTCTTGTTTCCGACTTGTACCACCACCACGACGTCATCCTCCGCTCTCACACGGACCACTGGCCTGGCTCACTAACAGACTTCTGTTTCTACTCTTTTCCACTTCTTCTCATGAAACAGCCAGAGCGATCATTTCAAATATGTTTCACTTTAGAAAATTCATCTGTTGTTTTTTGTTGTTTTTAGGATAAAAACCTGTACCTGTTACTACGGCCTGGAGAAAGTTCACCGTTTGCTTCTATGTCTCTTCAGCTTTGTTTCATTGCCCTTTTCCCTGGATCCCACTGGACATTAGACTCATTAACTGCCCCTCTCTCCCTCTCATGTGCAAGGTCGCTCCTATATCTGAGACATTGCATATCATGTTTCCTTTGTTTGGAAAATGATTTTATACACTCGTTAATATATCTGCCCAATTTTCATTAAGTTCATAATTACATGAGCTCACAATCATATCCAAACATCATATAAAATGCCACCTCAGAGAGGATTTGTCTGGTCATTCTATTTAAAGGGGCCTCTATCCATTGTGCTTTCTCATCCTTAGTTAGTGTTTTCACAGCATGTAGCTCAGCAGTAATGATCTTGTTGATTTACAGTATACCTTTTAACATGCACCTTCCTCTCTGGAATATAAGTTCCATTAGGGCAGGAGTCCCATCTGTCTTGCTCATGACTACATCCCTACCATCCTGTCCTCAGTGAATATGTATTGAGTGAATGAAAGACTCATGTGCATTTTTAAGAAAGCATCCTTTATGCCAGCCAACTGATGAAACAGTTTCTTATAATGTGTGATGCATTAAAATCTCCCCCACTTTTAACTTATAATTTACTTTCTTATTCCTCCTCTAGATCTAAATCCCCTGATAGCATAGGCTCTTCATATTTCCCACTGAAATATGAGAAACACATGGTCTCATATATCATGGTGTTTAGTAAGTGATTAATCAGCAAGGGAATGGCCTGTGTTTGGAATACGGTGTATACTATCATCCAACTGCTCATTTAATCAACACCTATTAAACACAGTCTACATTAAAGAAACAGAGAAACAGGAATGTTTAATAAGACAGACATGCTTTCTGCTTGTGCCGGGAGGCTTGTGGTCTATGGCAGGGTTTCTCAGCTCTTGCCATTTGGACCTGGATAATTCTTCAGTGTGGGGTGCAGTCTCACGGGTTGTGGGTTGTTGGGCAGCTTATCTGGCCTCTATCTACTATTTGCCTGTAGTACGCCTCCTCACTCCCAGTTTTCACAGCCAAAAGCATCTATGGGCTTTGCCAGATGTCCCCTGGAGTGTCAAATCACCTCTGGTGGACAACCATTGGTCTAGTAAAAGAAACCTATGTTGCTGTGTAAGCAGATGTGTGTTTAACCACAAATTGTGACCAATGCTATGAAAATAAGAGTAAAGACTGAAATATTAGAATATAACTAGGGAGACTGACTTGAAACTGGTGCGTGGAGGTGGTCAGTGAATTCAATGTTACTGATGATATCCTGCGGCAAGAGTAGGATGACAGGTAAAAAGTTGGAAGAAGGTTTTGGGCAGAAGGACTAGCATGTGTGGAGGCCCGAAGCATCACACAACTTGGATTGCACGGGAGAACTGGCTCGTGCTGACTGAGGTGTGAGGTAACATGGGAGGGAGTCAGGAAGTTACAGGCAAGGCTGTGCCGGGGACTGAGAATCATTAGGAATTTAGGATTCTATCGTAAAATAGGTATCACTGGGTTTCCCCAGTGGCTCAGCGGTTAAAGAATCTGCCTGCAATGCAGGAGATGTGACAGGAGCCATAGGTTTGATCCCTGGATCAGGAAGATGTCCTGCAGAAGGAAATGGCTATCCACTCCAGTATCTTGCCTGGGAAATCCCATGAACAGAGGAGCCTGGTAGGCTATAATCCATGGGGTCACAAAGAGGTGGACATGACTTAGCAACTAAACAGAATCATAAGAGGAAGAGGAAGAAGGGAAAGTTTTAAGCAGCAAGGGTGAAGTCGGGGCATCCAAAATAGAATTGGATTTCTATAAATGAAATTTTGTGATTGCATAATGGGGAAGGAGGCTATGAGAGGAATTAGGGTGAGAGATGATAGTGACTTAATCTGGAGGAGTAGTGTTGGACACTGAAATGTGGATGGTGGATAAAATCACCTTGGCTTGTGTGGATGCGGGAAGTACTCTGTAGTGGGAAGGTGTGCTGTGTTGGGAACACCAAGGTGAGGTTTCCTTACGAAGCTCTGGATCATGTTTAGCAATGTTCATGCTTCTTTAACACTCAGTCCAGGTCCTGAGTCAGCCGACAAGTTTCTGTCTTCCCAACCACACAGATGGTCCCCTCTCTTTCTCCCCTCTGGAGAGCCCACTCCTTCTTCTCCTGGAGGTGTGAGCATGTGTGGGTATGTGCTCTATGTGGAATGGGCAGTGGGGAGAGAGGAAGTCAAGCAGAATGAGTCCCGGAGGCCAGAGACCTGAAGTACAGAGGATCACGGGGAAAATGGTGGGTTGTTTCCTCTGGCCGTCCACCTGCCTTGCGTGGTGCGTTAATTAGCAGTACAGGCGCAAGCTGACAGCTTTGGGAGGAAGCAGTAATGCAGTGGGAGGTGAGGGAAGACAGTCTTGCCAGGAAAGTGGTTCCTGACTTATAAATACACCTGCTTATTACGGTGCCATCCGCTTGTGATTTCATAGTTAAGGATCTGTTCGTTGTCCTCATCCAGACGCCTTGCTTTCACAGAGTTCTAACACAGTGAAAGAAATTCACTCCAGCTTCCAATGCAGCATGCAAACCGAGTCCTGTTTTCAAACATTAAAAAACAGAACTGATTGGATTCTCATTTACTAGGAAATAAAGACAAGTTACTGAATTAGCTCTGCTAAAGATAATTTATAATGTTTTTGTTTGTTTTTAAGCACAGAATGTAGTGTCTTTATTGGAATGGACACTAGCTATCCATTGCTTCAGCCCTCTTGTTACAAGTTGGGAGCAGTAAAGCTCACTATTGAGAGTTTTTCTTTTTTTTTTTTCATTTCTTTTCTTTTTCTTTTTTTTTTTTTAGAGAATGCCTTTATTGACGTGTACATCCATCCAACAGTCATTTCTGGCACAGTTGTTTAGCCTTGAGAACTGGACCAGGAAAGGAGCAGGCAGAAAAAAAGAGTATGTCTTGGAGTAGGTGAAAATTTGGAGGTATACAAATTCAATCATCCCAAACATGGTAAAAAAACAACAACAAAAACAAACAAAAAACACAACCAAAGCCAAATGCAGAGATGCGTAAAGTATTGTGAGTGTCAAAGAGAAAAGTGATGAGCATACAACAAAGGGAAAAAAAAAAAGATTTAAAAGCGGAAAAGAAAGGGAAGGTGGGAGGAATCCATTTCTCTTTCTCTGTTATTGAACCCAAAGTAACAATAGTGAGGAGCAATTTGAATTTTCCATCTGCTTTGATGAAGAAACTTAACTTCTAATTTCAGAGAAGTTGTGGGGGTTGGAAGTGAGTAGGACAGAATTCAGGTCTCCCTCCTATACTCTCCCCCAGAAAAACAGGTCAGACTTAAAAAATTTTTTTTTCCTTCAATATAACCCAGTCAACCCTTAGAAATTCCATGGACAAAGGATCCTAGTGGCTGTAGTCTATGGGGTCACAAAGAGTTGGGCATAACTGAGCACTAAACCGCCACCACCACCCCTAGAAATAAAGGGAGCCACTCAACTGTTACCAATTGTTTGAACTGAGTTTATATACAGGGTCTTTCTGATATTCCATCAAGGGCTATTTTGAGAGAAAAAAAGATTTTTTTTAAAATTAAGAATGTTATATCCAAGAAATCTAGTGAGGCTTAGGGAGGGATATTTTAAAGTCTGAACATTAGGCAAGTATTCAAAAATGAGGAAATAGCCCATAGCTGGGATGGCTGTCCACAAAGAAATGAGCATAGTGGTGGCCTCAGGATCTCTGAAAAGTCCATGATTTGAGCTTAGCATCTTTCTTAGCTCCACATCCTTGTCAACTGATGGCTCCTCTCTCATGAAGCTAGGATGTTTGCAACTCAGAAGTCTTCTTCTTTTTCCTGTTAGATATTTAGACTTCGCATATGAACAGCTGATTCAGTTAACATCAGTCACCCTTAGACTCCAACAACCAAGAGGGAAGATGATATCCAGTCCATGAGCGTTACTCTTATAGCAGCCATGGTCTATCTTGTAAAGAGGTCTCCATATAATACCCTTAAAGATGACAGTCGATTAAAGGGAAACCTTGGACTTCATCTGGGTAAGAGCTCCCACATTTGAACTTAGGCTGAACTGAGAATGCCAGAGAACCTGAGGCAGTGGGGAAGGTTAAGGTTATTGCAACTATTAACATCAATCAAGTTCTTATTATGTGCAAGGTACTGTGTTCATCATTACATGCATTATCTTATTTAATAGCCTTAAATTCCCTTTTTATCCTAATCATATACTTAAGAAAACTGAGACATACTGAGAATAAATTTTCTCAAGGTCATATGCCTACTTAGTAGTAGCAATTCAAATTGACTGTCCAACATCAATATTTTTTTCATTGTCTTTGCTGTGACTTATCTTTCCAGGATCATTATATTTTCTTTACAAAATGAGAAAATTGAATATCTTCATGTCTTATTTCTTAATCTTTGTTATAAGGACTTCTCTTTTTCTAGTACAGCCTTTTCCCAAAGTGTTTTCCTTAGAACACTCATTCAAAGGGATTTTAATAACCATTCTGTTTGAGGTTGGAGTAGGTAAAAAGATATCTGTGATCAAAAAAGTTTAAAGCATGGTGGAGTAAGGGATCACATTTTGTAACTGAACATTTAAAATTCTAAAGAGAATTGAACATCTACAGATGAGATAGAGGCTGAGAATGTAAAATGTAGCATTAGCAAACATATTTGAGTCCAAAATACAGAATCATTTTTTAAAATCATTTTGTGCACTTATTTACTTGCTGTGGAATACATCTGGGGACAGATGGGAGAAAGGATCAAGTCCGCATTTACTAGCCCAGCCTTTGACCACTTTTCCTTCAAACTCCAGCCCCAGCTGGCCTTTCTTGCCCTGTCCTTCTCTTTGCACACGGATGCACGCACCAGCATTTGCACACGGATGCACACACCAGCATAGCTCTCCTTCCTTTTATTCCCAGCTCTCCCCAACACAGATCACATAGGACCTCTGAGTTCCTTGAAGACATTGGTCTGTCTATCATGCTCAAATGTTTTCACAGAACGCAGCCTCTTCCCTAGATTGCCTTTTCAACCTTCCCTTACCACCTCTGTAACAAGTGTGTATTCAGCTGTCTGTGTCTCTACTCAAATGCTATCTCCTCTTGAACCCACTCCTGTGAAAAGTTTGCCACCTAACTCAGCTCTTCCCTTTCCCCAGTGTGCATTTCCTTACATCTTGGTGTAACATGCCAGCAAAAACCTTAAGTTTGCTGAGAATTAAGGGCTTGGATTAACATCTGAGCTCCTGGGGGCTCTTAGTCAGGATCCCACATACCTTCTGGAAAGCCATTTCTATATATAAATGCACTGGCATGTCACCAATGCTAAGGATGCAAGTGAAGTCTAATTAAATTCTCATTTTCTCATTGCCATCAAACACAGGACACTTTTTGTAACCCCATAACCCACCTAATATGATCATGGCTGACCTGTTCCCCAAATTTAATCTTGTCCATATAACCTTGTCCCAAGCCTAATGCTAAACTAGACATTATATCACTAAAACAATCCCAGCCTCATAACCCACTGGCCCATTAATATACTTCTAATCATTCCTTTATAAAACATAACCCACCCAAACAACCCTATAACCTTTCTAATGGATTCAGAACCAGCCAATTACCAAATTTGATCTCATCTGCATAGTTCCCATCACCTCTTAATGAGCTCTAACTGGCCCTGCAAGTTTCAGCATTAACAAAAGCTATTCCATTCAATTTGTGGCCTTTTATTTGATTTAAAAAAAAAAAAAAAAACATCAAATACGGTACCATTTTTTAAGTCCATTTTTTCCCCATCTCATTCAGTTCTCTTTTTTCCTGCTTGAGAAAATTAGAATATTCCCTGCCATTATAGTTCATTATCTTTCCCAAAAGAGTTTGAGAAAAGTTATATAAAATATATTTTCATGTTCTGCTACTACATTTACATTCTCCATTGGATTTAATGAAGGCATTTTCATGTGTGGCTGAGGGCAAGCCCTGAATTATTTATTTTAGTGGATGTTTATAAGAAATGCACTTTAGGGTTGCACATGGACCCAAGGGCCTTTCCATATGGGATTAGATGAACTGAACTCAGAGCATTCCATGAGAAATATTTCTTCCACTAAGTTACCATAACAAACCACATAGAGCTAAGAAAAAGAAGAAGAAAAAGCAGATGGCGAGTTAGTACCGTTGATGAAAATTCCGTTTTCCTAGAATTTGCATTAAAACTATGGATTCCTGCTTATGAGGACGGGGGCTGCCATGGGCTCTTTTTGTTCATTTATTCATGTGGCAAATATTTATTGAGTGCCAACCTTCTGCTAATGGGGCTGGGTGGACTCAGGGCAGAGAATTCTCACTCAGCTAAATCTGTAGCACATCTTTATGACTTGACCATGTTATTTATCATCTCTGGATTTTGTGGGGGTTTAGGTGCATAGATGTAAATATTTGATCATTTGATTATACACATATTGTTATACAGGAAATTAACATATATAAAATTCAGCCATGCAGCAAACATTCATCACTTTGCTCAGCACCCTGAAAAGAAGGTTATCAACCTCACCCACTTTCACTTGAGGAAAGTCGTGCTGAGAGAGCTCAGTAAACTTGCTCAAGACCTCACAAGAGAGTGAAAGTCACTCAGTTGTGTCCCACTCTTTGTAGCCCATGGCCTATACAGTCCACGGAATTCTCCAGGCCAGACTACTGGGATGGGTAGCCTTCCCCTTCTCCAGGGGATCTTCCCAACCCAGGGATCGAACCCAGGTCTCCCACACTGCAGTTCTTTACCAGCTGAGCCACAAGTGGCTGTGGCAGAATTTGAATCCAGGTCTCTCTGACTTAAAAGCCCAAATTCCTTCTCTCATATCATACTACCTGTCGAGCAGTCATCTCAGAGACATTCACCTATCTATCCCAAATCCCTCATGTCATTACTGAGGAAACTCAATTCAGAGAAGAGCAGTCGTTTGCTCCAGGCTTTACAGCTATAACTGTACGCAATCTAGAGAAATGTGGTTTCTTTGAAGAAGAAGATGGTTGCTCTATATACACGGCATCCTGGGAACCAGATGGTTCTGTCCATGAGCACAAGAAGAAGGCAGAATACCCCATCACCCAACCCCAGCAAATGGCCCTTCTGGCATTGATTCACTGAGGCAGAGGCCTCCCGAGGGGACACTGCATTGTTCATTATGCTGGTCCAGCCTCTTCATGCTTACGGATATGAAGAACCACACATCAAAATTAGCATTTGTGCAAATGATCACACAATTCCTTCAGGCCTGCTGTGCCCCCTTAATAGGCCTATCTTTCAATTATGAAGTGACGGTCAGTGTTCTTCCATAATCTCATTATTTTTGTTATGTTGGCAAAATACAGAAACCTTCTTTTTTTTTCCTTCCACTTGAAGCCAGGGCTATCAACACGAGGTGGTTATTGAATCAGTAGAGGGGGAAAAAAGGACATTTAAAATTATTACCTATTCTTAGAACAGGAACATCTTTGATATATTCCAGAGTAAGAATAAAAAGGGCTTCCCTAGTGGCTCAATGGTAAAGAATCTGCCTGCAATTCAGGAGACCACCTGCAATGCAGAAGACACAGTTTCAGTACCTAGGTCTGGAATGTGCCTTGGAGAAGGAAATGGCAACCCACTCCAGTATTCTTGCCTGGGACAGAGGAGCCTGGTGGGCTACAGTCCACGTGGTCACAAGGTTGGACATGACTTAGCAAAACTACCACCACCAAGAATTTAAAAGTCCATATTTAAGACCCTGCCTTCTTCAGTAGAGTCTGAGGGACTTACTGATTGACCTAAATAATTCTACCTTTCATTGTTCAAGGGACTATGTGTACATGCTTAGTTGCTTCAGTCGTGTCTGACTCTTTGTGACCCTATGGACTGTAGCCTGCAAGGCTCCTCTGTTCATGGGGATTCTCCAGGTGATAATACTGGAATGGGTTGCCATGCCCTCCTCTAGGGGATCTTTACCTCTGGAATTGAACCTGTGTCTCCTGAAGCTCCTGCATTGCAGGCAGATACCTTATCGCTGAAGCATTGGGGAATAGATGTTAAGTATTTCAGTTTGAGGAGACTTTAGAAATCAGGCAACTTATAGTTGATTTACAGTGCTGTGTTAGTTTCTGTGGTATAGCATAGTGAATCACTTATACATGTATCTACTCTTTTTTAGATTCTATTCCCATATAGGTCATTCAGTTCAGTTCAGTCTCTGAGGCCTGTCCAACTCTTTGTGACCCCATGGACTGCATGCAGCTCGCCAGGCTTCCCTGTCCATCACCAACTCCCAGAACTTACTCAAACTCATGTCCATCAAACTGGTAATGCCATCAAACCATCTCATCCTCTGTCATCCCCTTTTCCTCCTGCCTTCAATCTTTCCCAGCAACAGTGTCTCTTCCAAGGAGTCAGTTTTTTGCATCAGATGGCCAAACATTGGAGTTTCAGCTTCAGCATCAGTCCTTCCAATGAATATTCAGGACCGATTTCCTTTAGGAAGGACTGGTTTGATTTCCTTGCAGTCCAAGGGACTCTCAAGAGTCTTCTCTGATAGCACAGTTCAAAGAGGGTGGGATGATTTGGGAGAATGGCATTGAAATATGTATAATATCATATTTGAAACGAGTCACCAGTCCAGGTTCGATGCCTGATACCGGATGCCTGGGGCTGGTGCACTGGGACGACCCAGAGGGATGGTATGGGGAGGGAGGAGGGAGGAGGGTTCAGGATGGGGAACACATGTATACCTGTGGCGGATTCATTTTGATGTATGGCAAAACCAATACAATATTGTAAAGTTAAATAAAATAAAATAAAATAAAGCATCAATTCTTCAGCGCTCAGCTTTCTTTATGGTCCAACTCTCACATCCATACATGACCACTGGAAAAACCATAGTTTTGACTAGATGGACCTTTGTCAGCAAAGTAATGTCTCTGCTTTTTAATATGCTGTGTAGGTTGGTCATAGCTTTTCTTCCAAGGAGTAAACGACTTTTAATTTCATGGCTGCAGTCACCATCTGCAGTGATTTTGAAGCCCAAGAAAATAAAGTTTGACACTGTTTCCACTGTTTCCCCATCTATTTGCCATGAAGTGACGCGACTGGATGCCATGATCTTAGTTTTTTGAAAGTTGAGTTTTGAGCCAGCTTTTTCACTCTTAAGACTTTCATCAAGAGGTCATTACAGAATATTAAGTAGATTTCTCTGTGCTATGCACAGTAGGTTCTAATTAGTTGTCTAGTTTATACATAGTAGTATGTGTACGTCAATCCCACTTACCCAATTAAGATTCTACCTGCTTGAATCAACATTGGAAAACTCTGTCTTCCATTAGCTGGTTTCTCTTCTATGCCTGTAGAAATAAATGTGATCACTCTTCCATTAAAAAGTACTTAAACTATTTGAAGATATAACCATGACCTCATTTTAAACGTATATTAGGCAACTTTAGTAATTTTTCCTCTTTATTAAATGCTCAGTACACTGCATACAATATCAAGCAAGTTACCAGAGTATTCTGTGCATGAGAATGAATTGTGTACATGGATAATCTGAAAGAAACCCCCCTTCTGTAACTACATGCCATCAGGCAATGTTCTAGTTGGCTTGGAGCAATCTGTAATTGATAGTATTAGAGAAAGTATCCATGAAACTTTCTCTATTTAAGGATTTTTTGGAAGTTGTTTCAAACTTACAGAAATTTGCGACAATAGTAGGAAGATAATGTTTTTAATTCCCTGCACTGCGTGAGAGTCATTTGTGAACACAGTGTCCGATTGCCCTGAGAACACGGGTGAGTAAGTCCTACGAACACAAGCTTGTTCCAGTATCACTGCAAAGCAGCCTCCAGAATGAAGACATTAAGACTGATACACTACTAGCACCTAATTTCATAAACCCCTTCCAAGTACTCTAATTTCACAAACTCTTTCCAAGTACATCTAATTTCCATAAGTGTTCTTTGTAGCAGAAAGGTCCATTCCAAACTCACATGTCACATTTAATTGTCATATTTTTTTGTATCCTTCGCTCGGGACCAGTTCCTCAGCTGACCTTGTCTTTAACGATTTGGAGACTTTGTAATAACACAGGCCAATTAGTTTGTGAGCTGTCACTCAATATGATTGCTTGGTATTTCTTCATAATCAGGTTTAGATTATAAATTTTCAACAAAAACATAAAATTGGAGACTGTATTTTTCTCACTGTATCCTAACAAGTGGTAGGCACACAGTTTCCGTTTGTCCAACAACTGGTGACATAAACTTCAATCACCTGATTCAGATTGTGACCACAGGCTTCTTCACTGTACAGAGACTTCTGTAATTAATAAGTATTAAATGAGACTTATATAATAGTTATTTGGTTAATACTTAATTGGTTTTTCCAGTAGTCATGTATGGAGTATTACAGTATGAGTATTATAATAATATATAATTATTATGTTAATAATTATGTGTTATTTTGAGACTAGCAAATTTCTGTTCCATATCTAACTCTCATCCACTAGTTTCAACACTGTTAATGTTGGTTAGAGAAATTAATTCCTGTCATTACCAAATGGCAATTTTCTGTCACCATTGTTCTTCTCCATTTATTATGTGGCATTCTATACAAGAAAAGGTGTTTTATTCTTTCCATTTATTTATCTTTGTGTATTGGGACAGACTCATGTGTCTTTATCTTATTCAGTGGGTTATAATCCGTCGCAACTTCTAACTGAGTTGGCAGCCTGGCGGCTGCAGTGAGAGCTCCTTCCCCCTGGCTTCTGTGTCCCTTTTCAATCCCCCATTGCGCTTTGTATTTCCATTCTTTCTAGTGCACCAAACTCTATCAGGCTTATCTCAAACTTTAACACCTACAACCCTGTGAAATCAGCCATATTTCTAAGGATTCCTGGTTTCTTTCAGTGGAGAATAGTTTATAGACAAAGATTTGGATGTCAGATGTGTTCAATGTTGTGGGATGTCACTGTTTCCAGGCCCTCTCAGTGGACAGAACTAGGATGTGCATGTAAATAACCATAAGTGACAAAGAATATATATGTGTATAACAACAGACATAGGCTATGTAGGCATATAAATGACATGGGGTATGTATATGTATAACGGACATTGTGTGTGTGTGTGTGTAGAAGACATAAGATACGTATGTATATAACCACTTACATACACATACATACTCCCACTAGCCAACTTCCTCACCCATTCAGGCTCCAGGACTCCTCTTAAGCATTGAGCTCCTTCTCTGAGTGATGTAAACCTTGACACATCTCACCTCATGGCTTTTGCATTAAGTGACTTATGAGGGAGTAGATGAAGGGAAACAGAAGGAAGGAAAAGAAGGGAAGGAGGGAAGCTGGAAGGAAGAAAAGTATTTTATTCAAGTTTAAAAAGTAAAGCGCTAGTCACTCAGTCATATCCAACTCTTTGCGAACCCATGGACTGTGGCCCTCCAGGATCCTCTGTCCACAGAGATTCTCCAGGCATGAGTGCTGGAGTGGATTGCCATGTCCTCCTCCAGGGCATATTCCTGACCCAGGAATCGAACAGGGGTCTCCTGCATTGCAGGCAGATTCTTGACCAGGTGAGCTACCGGGGGAACCCCTATTCAAGCTTAATTTTACTAAAATTTCTTCAAGAATCAGACTGCTTGAATAATTTTTGACAGAAAAAAAGTAGGGATGAACCACTCAATAGTCTCATGCTGAACACAGGGGCTTTAAATTCGCCATTATTACAGTTTATAATAAACTTTTGGCTGCCGTTGTTCTTGTTTCATGAAGTGTGACCTGATTTCAAAGGGATCTTTTCCCCTATGACACCCTGATGTCCTCCAGATAACTGTCACAATATGTAAAAAAAAAAAAGCAAAATCTGCCATCTCTGTGAACTTTGCTCTTTCTGAACTTAGTACTGGAAATACTTGTTTGCCAGTGCCACTCTTAAAATGTGGCCTCATAAGCTGCACATGTATGTGTGTGTTTCTCTATGAATGATGCAATGCTATTATAACTATTTTGACACTACTGTGAATCCTGCCCTTCCTAACAACATGACTGAGTACTGTATTAACAGCTTTGTGTGTGTAACAGAATGTTAGAATGGAAGTTTTGACTGAGGCATATTCTAAAATGAGCTTCTGGACACTGAAACAAACATTGCAAAACTAGTGGATAATAATCTGACACCTTTTCAAGCCCTGTTCCTCACTGCGGGTACAAGACGGTCATCAATTGGGGAGTGAAGACAGAGTTCTGGATACCAGCACTATGTATGCATTGAGGTGCACTCGGGGAGGGTGTCCCTGTTCACATGACACCAAGACATGGCCCTTTAGGAAAACCATTTGAAGAGCTTGTAGAATATTCTTCTGGCATTCTAATGTCTGAGTCATAGCTGAGAAACATGAAAGCCTAGATAGAGTGATTACGGACAACTTGTGGTTTTGGAAGTAACGATCCTTCCTGTCTGGTAGAGCAGAGTCCATATGGTCTTTACCTTAAACCAGATATAGGCCATGCAGTAAAGAACACTGGTTTGGAGTTGTCTAGAACTGTCTAAGAGGTTTTCACGGATGAGTATGAGGACCCCAGTGTAGCTGAAGACTGTGGGCTCAGTATGAGTAGCAAGAGGTAGGTTGACAGAGATGCATCACAAAAAATCAGGTGAGAAATACTCCAAATCAGGGGTAGTAGGGCTAGAAGGACCCATGATGGGCACAAATAACATGAAACGTCTTTCCGGCACAAAGAACCCGGAAGCTGTGTCTCCAGCCAGTGTCAGTCAAAGAGAAACTTTTCTGCTTGCTCCCTTTCCTCCTCTCTACACTTTGCTCTGATCCCAGATCCCAGGGCTTTGGAAGGAATGGAGCAAATGCTGCCCACCTACCCTTCTGCCTCTACAGGTGTGAGACAGAAGCATGCCAGGAGGGGTGTGGGAGAAGCTTTACTTTCACATCAAGTACTAGGTTATGAGGATTGTATGGGGCAGGGCATGTTAATTATTAAATTGAGACAGAGTTTTATAACTTAGTTACCTTAAAGCTTTTTCTGTGGTAACCAGAGCAGATGAGGTATTCTTCTGAGTGCAGGGAAGCACCTAATATGCTGGATGCAATTGGCAGTTCTCTATGGTTACATCTCGTAAGACATCCTTGATCAATGAGATTATTAAATATGTATCATTGTGTCTTGAGTTCATACAGGGACACCCTAATTTTCTAGATGAGGCAAAGAACTCTCAGACAGGCAAATAGCTTTTACTCAGAATCACACAGGTCTTTAGGCAGAAGGATTTGAATGTATGTTTTAACTAGTACTTAAGTCCAAGTTCTTAACTACTGGGGGCTTTGTGAATTTATGCTGTCCATGCACAGATAAACATGAGGACACTTCATCAAGCTTTGCCATGAAGATTTGAGGCAGAAATTCACGAGACGCAAGCCCTGTAGAAACTGAGAAAGCCCTCTCTTCCTATGAACAGAAAACAACAAAAGCAAACAAGAGCCACCTATGAACCCTACTTAATAAAGAAATGTTCAGCAGATTAGGAACTCTAAAGCTAAATACTGCATTTATAGATAACATATTCTGAGTATCCTTTAAAAAATGTCATTGAAATCCACATGCACCACCTTCTTGTCACTCCCCCATCCATCAGTAAATCCAACTCTACTAACAACAGGCATGAAAAACTGAGCGTTCATCCTCTTGCTCAGACTGGATTCAGACGTTTAGTATCGTGTACTCCCCAACTATCCATTTACATTACATCTAATTTAGAGCTGTCTAGAGCTGATGGAGAAGGCAATGGCAACCCACTCCAGTGCTCTTGCCTGGAAAATCCCATGGATAGAGGAGCCTGGTGGGCTGCAGTCCATGGGGTCGCTAAGAGTCGGACAAGACTGAGCGACTTCACTTTGCTTTTCACTTTCATGCATTGGAGAAGGAAATGGCAACTCACTCCAGTGTTCTTGCCTGGAGAATCCCAGGGACGGGGAAGCCTGGTGGGCTGCCGTCTATGGGGTCGCACAGAGTCAGACACGTCTGAAGTGACTTAGTATCAGCAGCAGAGCTGTCTAAGAGGTGCTCGTGGATGGGCATGAGGGCCCCAGTGTAGCTGAAGACTGTGGGCTCGGTATGAGTACCAAGAAGGGGCACGAGGGCCCCAGTGTGGCTGAAGACTGTGGGCTCGGTATGAGTATCAAGAGGGGCAGAGGGCCCCAGTGTGGCTGAAGACCGCGGGCTCTTTATGAGTCCCAAGAAGTAGATTGCATTCCTTTCCTTCCTTCTTTTCTTCCTTTCTCTATTTCTTCCTTTTCCTCCCTCCTTCCTCCCTTTTTCTCCCCTCCTCCTTCTCTTCTTTTCTTTCTTTCCATCCCCGTGCCATGCAAACATGAGGATTGTTTTTGAGAAAGAGAAAGCTCTGTTATTCCACTTGGAAAATGATGTAATACTGGTTATTCAATATTTATAAAGGACCTATATAAGTGATGGCAAAAATCTCCAAATATTGTCCTTACTCTGAAAGCACAAGCCTTAATAGATATTAAGTGGTGTAATGTGTGTACTTGGTACACAGTAGTACTGGAAATCATGGTGCTTCTTCTCCACCTGTGCATATGAGCATATATGTCTATCACATCCATGATAGACAATATCACTTCAGTGATAAGTTTAAGCGTCTCCTGTTCTCCCTGAGGTATTCCCTAGTAAGTACTGCCCGCAAGAACTGGTCTCCCTCTTGATATTCCTTCTCATTCTCTTTAATTAGATTTTAGTTGTTTTTGAAAAATGGCTTTCTTCTGCATTGTATTACTTTAAAGATTCTCAAGAACTTATACAACCATTTTATTCAGCTCTTCGATTTAACAATTTAGGACCTCAGGCCAAAGGAATTAAGAAACTTTCCCCAAATCACACTATGTTAAAGGGAAAACAGTTGCTCTAATTCATCATTAGTCTTTAATTATTTTACTGAAAGCTCCACAAGGACTAAAATTATACTACATTCTTTTATTATCTTTATTCCCTGAGGCTACCAGCAGTGGTAGGATCACCAAGTGGGCACTCAGTACATCCTTGCTGTGTTAAATTTTACTGATTCTACATACACATGGGTTTTTCAAAATCGGCTGTGCACAAAACTCACCTGGGGCCTTGTTAAAATAGATAAATCCTGTTCCTATCCCCGGAGACTGTAACTCTGGAGGTCTGAAATGTGTCCCAGGAATCTGTATTTGTAAGAGATGCTCCAAGCAAGTTGATCTTAATGGTCCAAGAAGTAATGCTTAGCAACCACTGGCAAGCATAGATACCTTACTCTGGAAAATTTCCAGGAGAAAAGTCTACAATTTTGCTTAGTATTATGTTTTGGTATCTAATAGACCTTATAGCTAAAGGGAAAAAAAAATAAAGTTCTTCACAATGTTGTAACTAAATTCTCACTGCAGTTTCCTCCCCACTACCCCGGGTGGAATGGCTAGCAGCTGGTCTTTTAATAACCCTTGAAGATGATTATTAAGTTACTCATCCACCTTCCCATTTCTCAGCTAAACAGGCCCAGTCTTTCTAAGCTACCCTATAGGCCCTATTTCCCAAGCCCTCCTTCTCTCCCATAGTTGCCTAACTTTTGAAGTAAGACTAACAGTCTATTATTGTGCTGTGTTCTATGAGGTGTAATAAAAAGCCATTTAAACATTTTGAGAAGAAGCACCATACAAGTGCGTGCTAAGCCACTTCGGTCATGTCTGACTCTTTGTGATCTCACGAACTGTAAAACCCTGCAACTTAATCATCTTAATTCATATTCTCTTCTTCCTCCCCCCCGCCGGACGACGCAGAGGCTTCCCCGTCCCTGGGATTCTCCAGGCAGGAATACTGGAGTGGGCTGCCATGCCCTCCTGCAGGGTATCTTATGTCTCCTGCATTGGCAGGCAGGTTCTTTATCACTAGTGACACCTGGGAAGTCCATATACAAGTGGTAGGCTTTGGATTTGAGAGTAATATCCCTATGTATATTGTCTGCACACATTTCATTGGAATTTGCTATTCTGGCGAGATAGGCAGTGTCATGCCCATGGTAGAATCCCACACAGCCAGGCAGAACACCACGGAGTGCCTACTCACTCACCTGTGCTTCCTACTTACAGGGTGAGTGACTCTGAGCAAGCTATTTTCTCTTTCTATTACTTATTTCCTTATAAGGAAGACAATAAGTGTTCTACTTAAGCTCCCACAATCATTATAAAGCTCCAATCAGAGCAGCCCATGGAGCTTTGGAAAGTATGAAGTTCATTCTGTAGCTCAATATTAGGGATTGATACACAGGAGGTTGTTCTTTGGAAAGTATGAAATTCATGCTATAGTTCGACTTCAGAGGTTGATACACAGGAGGTTCTCCCTTGGACTGCAAGGAGATCAAGCCTGTTAATCCTAAAGGAAATCAATCCTGAATATTCACTGGACGGACTGATGATGAAGCTGAAGCTCCAACACTTTAGGCCACCTGATGCAAAGAACCAACTCATTGAAGAAGACACTGATGCTGGGAAAGACTGAGGGCAGGAGGAGAAGGAGGCGGCAGAGGAGGAGATGATTGGATGGCATCATCGACTCAATGGACATGAGTTTGAGAAAAGTCTGGGAAGTGAAGGACAGGGAAGCCTGGCATGCTGCAGTTTATGGGGTTGCAGAGTTGGACACAACTGAGCAACTGAACAACAACACAGAGAGTCATAGAGAATCAGTAGAGCACCAATAGCTTGGGGATAAAAATTACATGATTACAAAGTCCAGGGTCTGAGACACAATTAGAACAAACCAACAGGGATATTTCATAGCAAGGTGAATCAAATGCCAAATGGAAATGGTCCTCCTCCAGCAAATAACCAGTGATTTTCTTGGAAGGTGGGCACTTCTCTGAGTTCTGATACCTGCCTCTGACTACCTAGATTTGATTTCTCAGCATGACCTTTCTCATGATGCCCAGCTGTTCCATCATTCCTTTGGGGCATCACCATTGCTATCCTCCCAGAGCCATTATATTTCACACCATGATGGTTTAGACACAGATTCATGGCGTATCAATATGCACTCTCAAAGAAGAAATTAGATGTACGGTATTGGCTGTAGAGAAAGACTCATAAAGCATCAAATGACGCTTTATCACCAACCACCCAGGTGATTATTTATTCAGTAATAACTAGAGCATTTATTGAGCATTATTGAGAACCTGATTGACTGTGATACTAGGGGATGATGATGCCATGCTCTGTTCTAAATGATGCCATGTATTATCTCATTTAATCGTCTTACACTGCTATTAATACTCTATGCTTGCGATCATAATGGTCTCATCTTACAGATGAAGAAGCTGAAATAGAAAGAGGTGATAAAAGTTGATTGAGATTCTATAGTGACCTGAGCCTCAGAGCAGATCACTGGACGTCAGAACCAATGCCTTTGAAAACCACACTATGCAAATTTAAGGTTAGAGATGGAGCAGTGCCCTGATAAAAAGAAATGGTGACATTTCCTGCCTGTTCCAGAAAGCTGTCAATGCCAACTTTATAACTAAAGATTGAAGCCCTAACTTGCTGGCTTAGCAGCTAAGATTTTTAAGGTCTAGATTCAAATATTTCTCATAGTCTTATCTCTAACAACCCTTGCCTCCACGCCCCATATTCAGAGACAAATGCAACAGCTCCCTGTCTGTCACTTGCACTCCAAGCTTTCCTACTTTCTCATCTTTGTTCTCACTCGTCCCCTATAAAAATCTTTGCAAGATTAGCATGGCCAAATTCTAACCTTTTCTCAATAAATAATTTAAATATTACCATTAATTTCCTAATTCCTGATAAAAGCAAAGAGATGTTATTTTTGTGCTTCAAGGCCATTTCAAAAGCTGTCTTTTTACTCCTAGAATTTTCTGTCTTATAACATAATGTGATGCTATCTTATCACCCTTAAAAATCAGCAATGCTGAAGTCATGTGCAATGTGCTAGAGACAATGTCATACGCTTTCCTAACCCTCATGTCAGTCTTACGGTGTTGACATTAAAATTTCCATCTTACAAGGCAGGGAGTGAGATTCATAGAGGCAACTCAAGGTCGTACAACTGGATTTTGCATCCATATTTTTCTAAATGCAAAAATTCTATTTTCAATAACCACACTATACCACTTTATTAGCCTATAAACTTCTTGAAAACAATGTTTACATCTTACTCATATTTGATTTCTAAACTCATTGCAGATGGTAGTCATCATGCATTCTTTTTTCCTTTTTCTTAATTTCTTTGCAAATTGATTTAAACTGAATTCTGTCTTAGGTATGAGCTTTTGGGAAGTTGCATTCTCGTTCCAGACAACACAGCCTGAAACTTTCTTTCCCTCTGTTCATTGTTGATGACGGTTTGCTTGTTCTTCTCCTTAAGTTACTTTTTTATTCAATCTGTGCTTTAAACTGACTTTCATGTTCTTGCTGCCAAAATGACGGTCGCTCATTTCAGCTGTTTGACAGCTTGCACGCTCTGCCTGCCGGCATCAATATTTACTAATGGACCCTTTCTCTTACAAAAGCTGTTTGCAATAAGGAAAGATAATGAAGAAATTACTTGACCCCAGACACACAGTTAGCAGTAATGATGGCCCGTGTCATTGGGCATCTCTGCCATCTGTGCCCAGCAAGTGGGGAGGGCAGGGGAAAGATGGAGAGGCTGAGATGGTGGAGGAGAACTCCAAGGAGAGAGAAGGTTGATGGTTCAAAAGCTGGAAGGGAACAGACTTTTGTAAACCTGCTTCTACGGTCCTGGCATTTCACATGCAGGATCCCATTTAGTTCTCAAAATAATGTGCTAAGATCACTACAAGATCACTTTTGAATTGCTCTTAAAAGGAAAAAAAGAATAACTGAGAGTCAAAGAAAGCAGGTAAAAGAAGAGAGGCAGAAAATAAAGGAAAGGGCAATATGCCGGTTTAAGTCTCTGAAATTTGGAATTGTCCAAGAATAGATTTGAATCTAGTTTTCTGCAATAGAATTGTTGTGTGACCTTGAACAAGGGATGTGTGTGTGTGTGTGTGCATGCATGCACACACAAAGTGCTTGGCAGCTTCTCAATCTTCACTTTCCCTGTGCAGAATATGAATAATAACAGGATCAACTTGGATGTGTTACTCTAAAAGTTAAATGAGATAATGGACATAAAATTTGTAGCCTGGTCTCAAGCACAAAACAACTACTGCATACATGATAAGTTTTCTATTTTTGTTCTTCTTGTTAGTACTCAGATAAGATGATAACATGATGGGCTCAGCACTCAGATGCAAGCCTGTTTCCTTCTTAATTCTTTGCTCTTTCTACTCGAGGATGAGGCTCAACAAGTCATTAGTAAAAGCAAATAGAAAGGGCAAGAATAAAGCATTGAAATTTCTGTGTCATCATAATATATCTCTATACGTTGTTTGGGGTAGAGCCCTCTGGCTTAGATTTGTAATTTCTAATTTTTAGAGCCTGAAGAGTTCAGTCATCTTTCTGGGTGGAATAATGATAGCTTACTGTCATGCTCAAGTTGACGCCTTTATATTCACACATAAAATTAAATCTTGATCAATACATAGGATTTACCACAGAAGTGGCCGAGTACAGCATACTGCTGCTGCTGCTGCTAAGTCGCTTCAGTCGTGTCCGACTCTGTGCGACCCCATAGACGGCAGCCCACCAGGCTCTGCCGTTCCTGGGATTCTCCAGGCAAGAACACTGGAGTGGGTTGCCATTACCTTCTCCATTGTGTGAAAGTGAAAAATGAAAGTGAATTCGCTTAGTCACGTCCAACTCGTAGCGACCCCATGGACTGCAGCCCACCAGGCTCCTCCATCCATGGGATTTTCTAGGCAAGAGTACTGGAGTGGCTTGCCATTGCCTTCTCCGACAGCATACTAGAGTGAAAGAAAAGAACCTCTTTATTCATACTACTATGAATTCACAGATTCACCATTGTTATAGTCTTCATATGAAATGTTTTTTTCCCCTGAAGTTAATCCTTTGAAGGTAAAAGAATGTAAAACACCTAAATAATATCTTAACTTCATGGAGTTTTGGATTCTAGTTTGAATTCTGCTCTGTACTTACTGTGTGCCCTTTATCATATGGCTCAGCCTCTCTGCTGGCATTTCTCAAACTGCAGAAATGTGGAAAGTGAACTCATATATTTTACAGTCAACTTGGATAACATGTATAAAGAACAGCTCTAATTCATATATTTAATGAACATATGTTTTCTTTCTGTTTGATTATGAACATGACTAGACTTGGTAGTCAAACTGGTCTAAGTTTGTAAAAATTGGAAGTTGCATGTTCAGTATTTAATTACTAGGCATGTTACTGTCATTGATCACTGGAAAATTTGACAACATGCACACATCCTTCCTTTGTACAAAAATGTACATGGGAACACACTCATGAAGTTGGGTCTGAATTTCATTGTGAATATTCAGCCCCTTAAGACCACCTGTGTCTGGACCCAGATGAAGAAGAAGACTCGGTAAGGACCTACCTTTCTAGTCCACACACCCACTGCGAGTGCAATATGGCAGTCTTATTCCACAACAAGTATGCCAGCCCCCTTCTCAGGCATCAGCTTTATTAAGAGCTGGCACTTTGCAAGTCTTTGAGAGAGAGTGGTGTAATCTGCCTGAGAAGCTGGAAGAAAGCACATGAGGTAGGGGAGCCTCAGTCACGAAAGGTGACCACATATTAGAAATCCCTGAGCACCACTCTTGCAGAGTTCCATGACTGTGCTAGTCACTGTCTACAAGAACCAACTGTGCTATACTCAGGCTTCTTACTGGCAGCTTCCCCCGAAACGCCTCCTCCCCTCTCTCCCTCCATGTCCCTCTGCTCCTTCATGGAGCAGAGGCTCGGAACCTGAGCTCCAGCCCTTTCCCTGTGTTGATTTTCAGGATCTTTTTCATGAACTCTCTCCCAGGTAGGGGTTCCCTGGTAGCTCAGCTGGCAAACAACCCAATGAGATGGTTTCACAGACGAGATGGCATCTCTGAATTGATCTAGGATCTTGTTACGAGTCATAGAGTCATTGGTGAAATAAAATGCTGGTTTTCTTCTGAGTCTTTTCCTGACCATCACTCAGGAATGATTTCCCAACCTCTTGTGCATGGCTTCATGACTCCCACTGGACTTCAGGACCTTTATTCTTTAAACACCTGCCTCCCCTGTTCTACAAGCTGGACCAGGTGGACAGACTTCTAACTGTGTATGCAAAGCATGTTGCTGAAGGCCTGGAGAATTGTTGCAACCACAAAATAGATGAGGAATTAATACAGGAAAAGAAGAAAAACTGACTATATAATAAACGCATACAAGTATACCTTATACTATGCTTAGAATACAGAAAGCTTGGTAAATACCCCTTCCACAAAGAGGTCTACCTTAACTATACAATGCAGCATTCACAGTAGGGTATAATTATATTTTTGTGTCCATTTAGTTAATGATTTTCTCTCATAAACTACACAAAGGGAGTTCGTTGCTGGAATAACCACAGTGCCTGAGACAAGTGTCAATCCTCAATATACATGAACAGAACAAATGAGCCCGTCACCTCTCCTTCCTTTCTTCCCTTCCTCCTTTTTTCCTTCTCTTTGTCTTTTCTTTCATGCTTATTTCTCTTACTTGAGTTCCAATACTTACCTCTCCTTTTTCTTCTTTACTAATTTATTTTTCCTTTCTTCCTTTCTGTAAAAAAAAAAAAAAAATTTACTGATGATATTCATAGTATTCACTTCATGGGGGTGTGCTATTTGCCAGACAATATTCTAAGCATTTAACCTAAATTAACTTACTTAATGGTTCACCGAATTTTATGAAATAGAGCTGCTCTAACCCCCAGTTTGCAGAAGTGGAAACTGAGTCTCGGAGGAACAAACTTGCTATTCTAGGTTATGGAACCACAAGTGTCCAAGAGGGCTGCACACCAGAAGCTGTGAGCCCAGACATCATGGTCTTTAGCCACGGAAATGCACTGCCTCCCCAAAGCCTCAAGAGCCTCAAGTAATATTCTATAGGCATCTTTGAAGAGCTCTGGATTTAAAGATCGAAATAGGATCAGATGGCTTTTGAATTTTCTCTGTTACTCTTTCACCAGTTTCTTGGAAAATTCACTTCAAATTATCAACCTGAAAATGGATCTGACTGGATTGAAAGTCTGAATCATTCTGGGCTCCCCTGCTGCCACAGGCAACCTGACAGCCTCCATAGTTCTTGATCTGGGGAATTATGGGAGAATCTTGAACCTGTCAGGATGCTTGACCAGGCTCTTGTCCTCTGGATGAATGGCAGCAGCACTGCCTCCGTCTCCACCTGACTTTCTGCCTGGGAGCAGCCAACTCTCAGAGCTCTATGCAGAATGTTTGCAAGTGAGGCCCCCACTAAAATATTTACATCGTGAAGGAAAGTGGGGACAGTGTCAGAAAGAGGGTATTGGTTGGGAGTCAGCATACCTGAGTTACCATCCTTCCTCAAGATCCCCAGCTGATACAGGGCAAATCACTGAACATTTCTCGACCTTCATTTTTCTGATTATTATCTAGAGGGATTTGGCTAGTGCATTGTTAAAGGTCCTACTCAGCTATAAAATTCTCTGAAGTTCATTTAAAACAACACACAAAAGAAATATAGCAAAATAATGAATTGCCAGTGCAGGTAGTTTGACTCCAAGGTGGACAGTTGCAACTCTGAAACTTAAATCAAAGCCCAGATGAGACTATATCCCGCCCCCCTCACCAAAGGCTGCCCCTACTGAGTATTAGAATATGAAAAATAATAATAAGCTATGGCCTATTCAGAGCAGTAGAACAAATGAATGTCAGCTGTGAAGAAGGTGAGTCAGGGGCTGCTAGGAACTACAGATCTGTGGAGAGTGAGGATTTAAGGAAGAACAATAAAGAGGGGAAAATGGGCGTAATGTGATCTGAGAGCTTGATCCAGTCTATTCTGAGAGCAGGTAGTGAGCATAGCAGAGCTTACTTAAGACTCAGGCTGGATGTGCTTTTGTATGTGGCTTTTAGCAACAGAAAAATTCCTCTCCAGCTGACCCAAAGGGCAAAGGAAATGCATGAGCTCATTGGGTAGAAATCGAGGCAGGATACTCTTCAGGTGGGTTTGATCTGATGGCTCACAGATTCCTAAAAGCATCTTCCATCTGTCTGCCTTCTTTTGTGGCAGTTTCAGCTTCCTTTTAAGGCTGATTTCACTCATGGGGTCAAAATTATCAAGTTATTTCTTATACCAAATGCCCAGGAAGAACTAGAGGGATGGTTTGAGGTGGATCTCCCACAAAAGCAAAAGAACCATTTCTTAAAATCCCTCAGAAAATCTGCTTTCATCACGACTGATCCTACCTCAGTTACACATCTGCTCCTAAATTAAAATCACTGGCCGTGGGCATAGAATGTCTGCATTACCCAGACAAGTCACGATAGCAGGCCTGTGACAGTCTCTTACTAGATTAGATAAGCGGTAAATAGCACAAAAGGCAGATTGCTTAATCTCCCCTGACCTCATGGCCTCTCAACAATAGAGGTGAGGAGAAAGGGAAGTGGGGAGTCAACAGTCAGCCCACACTGTGAAAAGAATAGAAGAGATAGCAACACATTTTCTAAAATTGAGATAAAATTGACTTATAAGAGTATATTAGTTTCAGATGGACAATATTTGCATGTATTACAAGTTGATTACCACAATGTCTAGTTAAAATCTATCATCATTATAGCTAAAAAAAAAATTTTGTCCTTATGATGAAAATCAAGGCTTAGCAACTTTCAAGTTTGCAACACAGTATTATGAATCATAGTTACCATCTTGTGTATTATATCCCCATGACTTATTCATCTGGTAACTAAAAGTTTATACCTTTTGACCACTTTCATCCACTTTGCCTACCCCCATCATCCCTGCCTCTGGAAATCACCAATATGTTCTCTGTACTTATGAGCTTGTTTTCTGGTTCACTTTGTTTATTTTTAGATTCCCCATATAAGTGAAATTAGACAGTATTTCTTTCTCTATCTTAATTCACTTAGCCTAATGACCTCCAGTTCCACATTACCACAATGGCAATATTTTCTTCCTTTTATGGCTGAATAATATTCCTGTGTGTGTGTCTGTGTGTGTGTGTGTGCAATTGGTAAAGGGGGTGTTCTCCCCACCCCTTGTATAATTATTTTGGCTGCTTTAATGATTAACACTGAAATCAGGTTGATTATATTCTTTGCAGCCAAAGATGGAAAGCTCTATACAGTCAACAAAAACAAGACCAGGAGCTGACTGTGGCTCACATCATGAACTCCTTATTGCCAAATTCAGACTGAAATTGAAGAAAGTAGGGAAAACCACTAGATCATTCAGGTATGACCTAAATCAAATCCCTTTTGATTATACAGTGGAAGTAAGAAATAGATTTAAGGGACTAGATCTGATAGACAGAGGGCCTGATGAACTATGGACTGAGGTTTGTGACATTGTACAGGAGACAGGGATCAAGACCATCCCTATGGAAAAGAAATGCAAAAAAGCAAAATGGCTGTCTGGGGAGGCCTTACAAATAGTTGTGAAAAGAAAAGAAGCGAAAAGCAAAGGAGAAAAGGAAAGATATAAACATCTGAATGCAGAGTTCCTAAGAATAGCAAGAAGAGATAAGAAAGCCTTCCTCAGTGATCAATGAAAAGAAATAGAGGAAAACAACAGAATGGGAAAGACTAGAGAGCCCTTCAAGAAAATTAGAGATACCAAGGGAACATTTCATGCAAAGATGGGCTCAATAAAGGACAGAAATGGTATGGACCTAACAGAAGCAGAAGATATTAAGAAGAGGTGGCAAGAATACATAGAAGAACTGTACAAAAAAGAGCTTCACAACCCACACAATCACAATGGATCACTGACCTAGAGCCAGACATCCTGAAATGTGAAGTCAAGTGGGCCTTAGAAAGCATCACTAGGAACAAAGCTAGTGGAGGTGATGGAATTCCAGTTGAGCTATTCCAAATCCTGAAAGATGATGCTGTGAAAGTGCTGCACTCAATATGCCAGCAAATTTGGAAAACTCAGCAGTGGCCACAAGATTGGAAAAGGTCAGTTTTCATTCCAATCCCAAATAAAGGCAATGCCAAAGAATGCTCAAACTACCGCACAATTGCACTCATCTCACATGCTAGTAAAGTAATGCTCAAAATTCTCCAAGCCAGGCTTCAGCAATATGTGAACCGTCAACTTCCTGATGTGCAAGCTGGTTTTCAAAAAGGCAAAGGAACCAGAGATCAAATTGCCAACATCCGCTGGATCATGGAAAAAGCAAGGGAGTTCCAGAAAAACATCTATTTCTGCTTTATTGACTATGCCAAAGCCTTTGACTGTGTAGATCACAATAAACTGTGGAAAGTTCTGAAAGAGATGGGAATACCAGACCACCTGATCTGCCTCTTGAGAAATCTGTATGCAGGTCAGGAAGCAACAGTTAGAACTGGACATGGAACAACACACTGGTTCCAAATAGGAAAAGAAGTACGTCAAAGCTGTATATTGTCACCCTGCTTATTTAACTTCTATGCAGAGTACATCATGAGCTGGGCTGGAAGAAGCACAAGGAGGAATCAAGATTGCCCGGAAAAATATCAATAACCTCAGATATGCAGATGACACCACCCTTATGGCAGAAAGTGAAGAGGAACTCAAAAGCCTCTTGATGAAAGTGAAAGTGGAGAGTGAAAAGGTTGGCTTAAAGCTCAACAATCAGAAAACAAAGATCATGGCATCTGGTCCCATCACTTCATGGGAAATAGATGGGGAAACAGTGGAAACAGTGTCAGACTTTATTTTTTTGGGCTCCAAAATCACTGCAGATGGTGATTGCAGCCATGAAATTAAAAGATGCTTACCCCTTGGAAGAAAAGTTATGACCAACCTAGATAGCATATTGAAAAGCAGAGACATTACTTTGCCAAGAAAGGTCCATCTAGTCAAGGCTATGGTTTTTGCAGTGGTCATGTATGGATGTGAGAGCTGGACTGTGAAGAAGGCTGAGCGCTGAAGAATTGATGCTTTTGAACTGTGGTGTTGGAGAAGGCTCTTGAGAGTCCCTTGGACTGCAAGGAGATCCAACCAGTCCATTCTGAAGGAGATCAGCCCTGGGATTTCTCTGGAAGGAATGATGCTAAAGCTGAAACCCCAGTACTTTGGCCACCTCATGCAAAGAGTTGACTCATTGGAAAAGACTCTGATGCTGGGAGGGATCAGGGGCAGGAGGAGAAGGGGACAACAGAGGATGAGATGGCTGGATGGCTTCACTGACTCAATGGACATGAGTCTGAGTGACCTCTGGGAGTTGGTGATGGACAGGGATGCCTGGCGTGCTGCGATTCATGGGGTGGCAAAGAGTTGGATACGACCGAGCGACTGAACTGACTGAACTGAATGATTAAGTTGACACGAAATAGATCAACAGGGGGAAAAAATAATAATTCATATGTACAGAGATATTCAGCAAATGGGACCCCTGAAGTGACCAAAGCAGGCTGTTTATATATCATGTTTGAACAAGGAAACAATTATCTGTGAAGATGTAACAAGGGGGCTTGTGCTTTGGTGTAGCATACTAATGAAGAGGTAGCAAAGTTTGTTTACCCAGCTTTCTTAGCCTTGAATTTCCTAATTCTGTTGATAAGAATGCTTTCTATCTCTCTGGTGTAAGGAGGATACTTTTGCATGGTTGATTTATTTTCAAGGGCAAGCAGGGGAATCAGTATTTTTTAACATTTTTTTTTCTTTTACCAGCCAGTTATCAAGTATTTTTAATTCAATATAATCAATATGCCGTTGTGGCATATCTTGAAGCAGCCTGCTCTGCTCTTTATCCACTCACCCATCAGTGGACACTTAGGTTGGTTCCATATCTTGGCTATTGTAAATAATGCTTCACTGAACATGCAGGTGCATATACCACTTTGAGTTATTGCTTATATTTCCTTCAGATAAATACCAAAAAGTGGAATTGCTGTTATGGCAGTACTATTTTTCAATTTTTGAGAAACCTCCATACTGTTTTTCTTAATGACTATTCCAGTTTTCATTCCCACCAACAGTGCACAAGTGTTCCCTTCTCTGCATCTTTGCCAACAATTTTTGCTTCGTGTTTTCATTAGTTTTTTTTTTTTTTCAATAATAGCTAACTACCAGGGTGAGGTGATATCTCATTATGATTTTGATATGCACTTTCCTGGTGCTTGGTAAAGGAGCACATTTTATCTTGGGAATCTACTCCAGCTGAATGATGATGGTCTCCTACAAAGATGTATTGAGGAGTCTTCCAAGACCTCATGGGAATGTGCTCTATTTGATTACAAGTTTTTGCCCTGGGCACTGAAGGAGGCTGTCTACATGACTTGGTTTTGCCATGCCATCTTGATTTATCAGAATATTATGTTAAAAAGGAGAAATGCGTGTAGCCTAAATTCTGAAGCTTACTTTATTCAGAATCTGGAAGAGATGAAGGCATCTGCAAGTAGCAGTTAGTCCTGTATCTTATGCCATGGACCCTGATACTATTAAAAGTTGGGCTCACTGAATGGAGCTTCCCAAATTCTGAACACTTTTGCCTGTAGACACACTAGGATGAATGAAAATAAAATACATTTAGCACAGCAAATGAAGTGAGACGTAACTAAATTTGATGCATACAATTGTTACTACACCTAGGAAGCAACAATATTTTAGAGCAAGCTGCATAGGAGACGGACTGCAGCCACAATCAGTATAGCTGTCTTTCATGGTCGTTGGTACCTGTATGTCTATACAGCCTTGGAGAGGAGGTGGGGACATTGCTCACCCAACCTTCTAGGCTTAGATCTAACCTCCAAAATGGGATGATGCTCATGATAGTAGGAACAGGGAGAAGTTTGTAAATCACTATGTTCAAAATATTGAAATCAATAAATGTATGTCTAGTACTGAGTGTATACTTTGCTATAAGGAAATCCAGGAGACACAGACATAGTCTCTATTTTCAATAATTTGCAGTCTTCCTAGGGTGTGGGTCCTGGAGTAGGAAATAAAAACCCACTCCAGTATTCTTGCTTGGAAACTTCTGTGGATAGAGGAGCCTGGTGGGTTACAGTCTGTGGGGTCACAGAGTGTCAGACACAACTGAGCATGCGTTGTACACAAGATGTGGACTATGCAAATCAGAGTCTAGCCTAGAAAACAGAAACTACTCTTAGAGGAAATAGGGAGCAGGGCGTTTACTGCATAGATGATGGAAGAGGTTTGTAGCCAAAGAAGTAAGTGAGGCAACCCAAGATTAGCAAGAGTTGAAATCCACTACCATTTCTCAGCTTTTAAGAGAAATAGAGAGAAGTCATGCTAAGAAACCTGGGCCAAGATCACAAGGAACCACAGAAAATCTTTCCTGAGAACATAGAAAAATAGTAGGAACCAGAGGAACGTAGGAGACGCAGTCACTACAGTTGATACCAACACAAGGTCACGCTAGAGGTGGGGGGAGGTTGGTAGAGCATATGCCTTGCTTCCTCTTTATCACCCTCCAGTCTCATATAAGTTCTTCTGTTGGCTAAATACATCTATCAGTTCACATGGGAATTGGGAGAATGCAGAACGTAGGGCTCTGTAGCACAGAGGAGGGACACAAATGATTCTAGGAACTGCCAGGCCCAGCGTAGGCACTGTCATAATAGCTACAATTTATACTATGTGCAAACTATGCTAAATAATCTGCATCATGTTACCTAATCTTTGCTACGGACCCCTGAGGTAAATCCTATTAGCATCCCCATCTTTTAAAATGGAGAAATGAAACAGGCTTGAAGCAGTTAAGGAACTTCCTCAACTCGTATAGCTTGTAACAGGCTAAGCCGACTCAATGCCACGTCTGTTTATTTCTCTGTCTGTTGGGTGTGGGTTCTCCACCACACATTGACAGGACCCTGGACTACCATAAAGCAGGATCTAGAAGTGTTGTTAAGTGCCTGTGTTCTTCAGAGCCAATGGCAAGGGTTTTCAGTGGACATATCTAAGAAACAATCATGGAGGATGGGACATTGGAGTTACTCCCTCAAAAATGAGAGCACAGAATGCTGTGCACAGTGCTTTGGCACACACCCTAACTGCATGGGCTGGCCTTGGCCCTTCACACTTGTGACTCTGGTCCAAGCGCAGGGTGGAGGTTGCTGCACGCAGTATCCTATGAGCAAGTGAAAGTAGACAAAGCACAAAGGAAAAGGGAGATAAAAAAATGAAAGGGTCCAAAGAAACCAGAGGCTGGAGATGTTGAGTATTGGTCCAAGCTCTCAAGGCAGTAGAGTGAGAACCGGGACAGAAGCCTTGGTAGTCCCCACCTCACGCTCTTCTGGACATTGTCAGAGCCTAAGACCTGGAGTTAGACGAGACAGCAGTTCAAATCCTGGTGACACCATGTCCAAGCTGGGAACTAGATCAAGACCTGAGCCTTTGGAGTGGGAGTACTGACTCCAAGGCCCTAGACTACCAGAGAACTAACCCTATGGAGTATCAGATACTGAGAACTCACCCAAAGGAAACCAGTTGAATACAAGACTGGGCATCACCCAACCACCAGTAGCACCATGTTCAGGATGCCTCATCTAAACAACAAACAAAACAAAAATACAAACCCAATCATCAGCAGACAGGATTATCACCTCATTCAGCCCTTGCCCATCAGAGGAAAAGCAAGCAAACAAAAACTCAGCACAAGTCTCACCCTATAGGAAGCTTACACAAACCACTGGACCAAGCTTCAGAGGGCAGAAACCAAAAGGAAGAAAGAATTCAACCTTGAAGCCTGGGAAAAGGAGACCTCAAACACAATAAGTTAAAAAAAATAATAATGAAAAGGCATAGAAATACTGCATAAATGAAGAAACAAATTAGAAACACAGAAGTGCAAATAAATGAAGAGGAAATAGGCAAACTACCTGAAAAGGAATTCAGAATAATGATAGTAAAGGTGATCAAAAACCTTGAAAACAAAGTGGAGAAAATGCAAGAATCAATTAGCAAAGACCTAGAAGAATTAAAGAATAAATATACAGAGACAAACAACACAATTATTGAAATTAAAAATACTCTAGAAGGAATTAATAGCAGAATATCTGAAGCAGAAGAATGAATCAGTGAACTAGAAGATAAAATGGTGGAAATAACTTCTGAGGAGCAGAATAAAGTAAAAAGAATGAAAAGAACTAAGGACAGTCTCAGAGACCTCTGGGATAATATGAAATGCACCAACACTTGAATTATAGGGATCCCTGAAGAAGAAGAGAAAAAGAAAGGATATGAGAAATTTTTGAAGAGATTATAGTTGAAAATTTCCCCAACATGGAAAAGGAAACAGTCAATCAAGTCCAAGAGGCACAAAGAGTCCCACGTAGGATAAACCCAAGGAGAAACGTGCCAGTTCAGTTGTCACTCAGTGATGTCCAACAGTTGGGACTGCAGCACGCCAGGCCTCCCTGTCCATCACCACTCCCGGTGCTCACTCAGACTCATGTCCATTGAGTCAGTGATGCCATCCAACCTTCTCATCCTCTGTTGTTCCCTTCTCCCACCTTCAATCTTGGAAACACACCAAAATACATACTAATCAAACTAACAAAGACAAAACACAAAGAAAGAATATTTAAAGCAGCAAGGGAGAAGCAACTAGCAACATACAAGGGAAACCTCATACGTGTAACAGTTGATCTTTCAGCAGAAACTCTGAAGGCCAGAAGGAAAGGGCAGGATATATTTAAAGTACTGACAGGGAAAATTTTACAACTAAGATTACTATATCTGGCAAGGATCTCATTCAAAATTGATGGAGAAATAAAAAAAAAATTTCAGACAAGCAAAAGTTAAGAGAATTCAGTACCACCCAACCAGCTTTACAACAAATGTTAAAGGGATTTATATAGTCAAGAAATACAAGAGAGAAAAAAAGATCTACAAAATCAACAGCAAACAATTAAGAAAATGGCAATAGGAACATATATATCAATATGACTTTAAATGTAAATGGATTAAATACTCCAACCAAAAGGCACAGACTGGCTGAATGGATTAAAAAACAAGATCCATATATATGCTGTCTGCAAGAAACCCACTTCATACCTAAAGACACATATAGACTGAAAGCAAGAGGATGGAAAAGTATATTCCATGCAAATGGGAAGGAAAAGAAAGTTGGAGTAGCAATCTTCATATCAGACAAAATAGTCCTTAAAATAAAGAATATTACAAGAGATAAGGAAGGACATTATATAATGAGCAAGGGATCAGTCTAAGAGGAAGACATAACAATTGTACATATCTATGCACCCAACATAGGAGCACCTCAATACATAAAGACAAACACTAACAGACATAAAAGGAGAAATTGATAGTAACACAATAATAGCAGGAGACTTTAACACCCCACTCACACCAAAGGACAGATCATCAAATTAGAAAATTAATAAGGAAACACAAGTCTTAAACAATCTATTAGATGAGATGGATCTCATTGATATCTTCAGGACATTCCATCCAAATGCAGAAGAATACACCTTCTTCTCAAGTGTGCTTGTAACATTCTCTAGGATAAACCACAGCTTGGGTCACCAAACAAACCTCAGTAAATTTAAGAAAATTGAAATTGTATCAAGCATCTTCTTTGACCACAGTGCTATGAGACTAGATATCAATTACAAGGAAAAAACTGTAAGAAACACAAACACATGGAGATTAAACAACACATTCGAAATAACCAAGTTACCGAAGAAATAAAAAAATTTTCTAGAAACAAATGACAATGAAAACGTGAAAACTCAAAACCTATGTGATGCAGCAAAAGCAATTCTAAGAGGGAAGTTTATAGCAATACAATCCTACCTCAAGAAACAAGGAAAACATAGACTAGACAACCTAACTCTACACCTAAAACAACAAGAAAAAGAAGAAGAAAAAAACCCCCAAAATTAGTAGAAGGAAAGAAATCATAAAGATCCAAGCAGAAATAAATGAAAAAGAAATTAAAGAAATAATAGTAAAGATTAATAAAACTAAAAGCTGGTTCTTTGAGAACATAAAAAAAAAAAAAATTGACAAGCCTTTAGCCAGACTTATCAAGAAAAAAAGAGAGAAGAATCAAATCAACAAAATTAGAAATGAAAATGGAGAGGTTACAACAGACAATGCAGAAATACAAAGGACTGTAAGAGACTATTATGAACAACTTTATAGATAAAATAGATAACCTAGAAGAAATGTACAGATTCTTAGAAAAGTTCAGTCTTCCAAGATGAACCAGGAAGAAATATAAGGTATGAATAACCCAATTACAAGCACTGAAATTGAAGTGATAAAAAGTCTCCCAAAAAACAAAAGCCCAGTACCAGATGGCTTCACAGGAGAATTCTATCAAACATTTAGAGAAGAGCTAATGCCTATCCTTCTAAAATTCTTTCCAAAAACTGCAGAGGAAGGAACGCTTCCAAACTTATGCTATGAGGTCACCATTGCCCTGATACCAAAATCAGACAAAGGCAACACAAAAAAAGAAAACTACAGGCCAATATCACTGATGAACATATATGCAAAAATCCTCAGCAAAATTTTAGCAAACAGAATTCAGCAACACATCAAAAAGCTCACACACCATGATCAAGTTGGGTTTATTCCAGGAATGCAAGAGTTCTTCAATATACACAAATCAATCAATGTGATACATTATATTAACAAATTGAAAGATTAAAAACCATATGATCATCTCAATAGTTGCAAGAAAAGCCTTTGACAAAATTCAGCACCCAATTATGATTAAAACTCTTCAAAAAATAGGCATAGAAGTAACCTACCTCAGCATACTGCATGTCTAACTCTGTGCGACCTCATAGATGGCAGCCCACCAGGCTCCCATCCCTGGGATTTTCCAGGCAAGAACACTGGAGTGGGTTGCCATTTCCTTCTCAACTGCATGAAAGTGAAAAGTGAAAGTGAAGTCACTCAGTCATGTCTGACTCTTTGAGACCCCATGGACGAGCCCACCAGGCTCCTCGGTCCATGGGATTTTCCAGGCAAGAGTACTGGAGTGGAGTGCCACTGCCTTTTCCACTTCAGCATAGTAAAGGCCATATATGATAAGTGAAAGTAAGTGAAGTCACTCAGGCGTGTCTGACTCCATGGACTGTAGCCTGCCAGGCTCCCCTGTCCATGGGATTTTCCAGGCAAGAATACTGGAGTATCTCCAGGGCATCTTCCTGACCCAGGGATCAAACCTGGGTCTCTTGCACGGCAGGCAGATTCTTTAACATCTGAGCCACCAGGGAAGTCCCACATATGATAATTCAGTCGTGTCCGACTCTTTGCAATCCCATGGACTGTAGCCTACCAGGCTTCTCCGTCCATGGGACTTTCCAGGCAAGAATACTGGAGTGGGTTATTGCTGAGGTCCAGCCCCGGCTGATCAAGGGTATTCAAAGTGGGGATGGTGTCAGCAACTTATATACATATTAATTAGAGATATAAAGAGTGATAGAATGAGGATAGCTCAGTAGGAAAATTCAGTGGAGAAAAGAGGCTGAGTAGCTTGGTTTACACGGAAAATCAATATAACCTGTGACATCAGGTTAGCTCTGACCACAGAGGCTGCAAAGGTGCCCCACCTTAGGCACCTTCTCGAGTGGATCTTTGCAGCCCAGGCAAATAAATGGTTGCAGAGGACCTCCGCGCTCCAGATGGAGACTCAGCGGGAATATGAAAGAAATAATGACATGGGGAGACAAAGCTTTGGTGAGCAAGGCCCACCAAAATAGCTTTATTTTCAACAGAGGCTTTTATATCCTAAGTTGCACATAGAGGATAATAGGGGATGTGAAATCATGCAAAGTCAGCAGTCTTTGATCCTTATTGAAACCAGGGTTTCTTTCCTGCAAATTTATTGTATACAAATGGTTTAGGTGATTTACATCATCTTCTGGCCAGAAGGCCTATTAACATTTTATGACTCTTGACAAAGGTTTGTCAATCCATAAGACTTATTTTCTCTAAGAGTAATTGTTTTAAGGTTTGGCACCATCCTCCAAAAGTGTTAGATAAAGTGTCATTCCTATAGGGCAGAGGTGCAGTGGGTTTCCAACAAAGGAAAAAATTTATTACCTTAAGGGTCCAAAGTTTCTAGCACCAAGGCCACTACTTATTTTTTCTACATACCAACTATATTAATTAATACACATTCAAGGATACAATACAGGGATGTGGAAACTTGGCAGCAAGCATTGGCTCATCAATGAAATCTTTTACTAGTTTTATTCTGACAGTTTCTAACTCTCTGAGAGGCTCTAAGCTATTTGAATATCTTAAGCTTCCTGTGCCCCTCGAGACTAAGAGACTGTAAACAATTGTATGCATAGCTGTAGGAGTCCGGGTAAACTTGTCAGGCCAGTTAGAGAGCTATCTGAGGGGTTTGGATTTAAAACTCCTAATGCCCAGGAACTTTATTAATTGGAGCTGTAAGTTAACTCTTTATCAGAGAGAGCGAGATAGTGGTGGGGGACAGCCCCCAGTAAAGTCAGAGGTGAGAGCACAAAGCAATAAAGTAAGCAGACTCTGGTTTTGGGGGAGTAGATGCTCGAGAAGATCCAGGTGGAATCGTGAGGCTAAATCCCGCCTTTGCTTTTGCCGAGCCTCCTTCCTCATGACCTTTGCCACGAGGGGAGTGCCTCTCGCTGGCTCCCGGCAGGTTACCATTTCCTTCTCCGAGCCTACAGCAAACATTATTCTCAATGGTGAAAAACTGAAAGCATTCCCCCTAAGATCAGGAACAAGACAAGGGTGTACACTTTCACCACTCTTATTCAACATAGTTCTGAAAGTCCTAGCTACAGCAGAGAAGAAAAATAAATAAAAGGAATCCAGATCAGAAGAGAAGTAAAGCTCTCACTGTTTGTGGATTACATGATATTGTACATAGAAAACCCTAAAGATAGTATCAGAAAATTACTAGAGCTAATCAATGAATTTAGCAAAGTTTCAGGAAACAAAATCAACACACAGAAATCACTTGCATTTCTACATACTACCAATGAAATATCAGAAAAAGAAATTAGGAAATCAATCCCACTCACCATTGCAACAAAAAGAATTAAATATCTAGGAATAAACTTAACTAAGCATACAGAAGAACTGTACACAGAAAATTATAAGACACTAATGAAATAAATTAAAAAGCCTCTTGATCAAAGTGAAAGTGCAGAGTGAAAAAGTTGGCTTAAAGCTTAACATTCAGAAAATGAAGATCATGGCATCTGGTCCCATCACTTCATGGGAAATAGATGAGGAAACAGTGGAAACAGTGTCAAACTTTATTTTGGGGGTCTCCAAAATCACTGCAGATGGTGACTGCATCCATGAAATTAAAAGACATTTACTCCTTGGAAGAAAAGTTATGACAAATCTAGATAGGATATTGAAAAGAAGAGACATTACTTTGCCAACAAAGGTCCGTCTAGTCAAGGCTAAGGTTTTTGCAGTGGTCATGTATGGATGTGAGAGCTGGACTGTGAAGAAGGCTGAGCACCAAAGAATTGATGCTTTTGAACTGTGGTGTTGGAGAAGACTCTTGAGAGTCCTTTGGACTGCAAGGAGATCCAACCAGTCCATCTTAAAGGAGATCAATCCTGGGTGTTCATTGGAAGGACTGATGCTGAAGCTGAAACTCCAGTACTTTGGCCACCGCATGTGAAGGGTTGACTCATTGGAAAAGACCCTGATGCAGGGAGGGATTGAGGGCAGGAGGAGAAGGGGATGACAGAGGATGAGATGGCTAGATGGCATCACTGACTCGATGGATGTCAGTCTGAATGAATTCTGGGAGTTGGTGATGGACAGGGAGGCCTGGCGTGCCCCGATTCATGGGGTCGCAGAGTTGGACATGACTGAGTGACTGAACTGAACTGAACTGAATGAAGGAAATCAAAGATGACATACACAGATGGAGAGATATTCCATGTTCCTGGTAGGAGAGTCAATATTGTGAAAATGACTATACTACAAAAAGCAATCTACAGATTCAGTGAGATCATATCAATTTACCAATGGCATTTTTCAAAGAACTAGAACAAAAATATTCACAATTCATATGGAAACACAAAAAAAAACCCAAATAGCCAAAGCAGCCTTGAGAAAGGAGTATGCAGCTGGAGGAATCAACCTTCTGACTTCAGATTATACTACAAAGCCACAGTCATCAAGACAGTATGGTACTTGCACAAAAGCAGAAATATGGACCAATGGAACAGGATAGAAAGCCCAGAAATAAACCTACCCACCTATAGGTAGCTTATTTTTGACAATGGAGGAAAGAATATAAAATGGGGTAAAGACAGCCTCTTCAATAAGTGGTATTGGGAAAACTGGACAGCTGCATGCAAAAGAATGAAATTAGAACACTTTCTAACACCATACACAAAGATAAACTCAAAATGGATTAAAGACCTCAATGTAAGACAAGAAACTATAAAATTCTTAGAAGAGAACATAGGCAGAAAACTCAATGACATAAATCAAAGCAAGATCCTCTATGACCCACCTCTTAGAGTAATGGAAATAAAAACAAAAGTAAACAAGTGGGATCTGATTAAACTTAAAAGCTTTTGCACAGCAAAGAAAACTATAAGCAAGGTGAAAAGACAACTTCATAATGGGAGAAAATAATAGCAAATGTAACAATTTACAAAGGATTAATTACTAAAATATACAAGCAGCATGGGAAATAGATGGGGAAACAGTGGAAACAGTGTCAGACTTTATTTTGGGGGCTCCAAAATCACTGCAGGTGGTGACTGCAGTCATGAAATTAAAAGATGCTTACTCTTTGGAAGGAAAGTTATGACCAACCTAAATAGCATATTCAAAAGCAGAGACATTACTTTGCCAGCAAAGGTCCGTCTAGCCAAGGCTGTGGTTTTTCCTGTGGTCATGTATGGCTGTGAGAGTTGGACTGTGAAGAAGGCTGAGAGCCGAAGAATTGATGCTTTTGAACTGTGGTGTTGGAGAAGAATCTTGAGAGTCCCTTGGACTGCAAAGAGATACAACCAGTCCATTCTGAAGATCAACCCTGGGATTTCTTTGGAAGGAATGATGCTAAAGCTGAAACTCCAGTATTTTGGCCATGTCATGCAAAGAGCTGACTCATTGGAAAAGACTCTGATGCTGGGAGGGATTGGGGGCAGAAGGAGAAGCGGATGACAGAGGATGAGATGGCTGGATGGCATTACTGACTCGATGTACATGAGTCTGAGTGACCTCCGGGAGTTGGTGATGGACAGGGAGGCCTGGCGTGCTGCGATTCATGGGGTTACAAAGAGTCAGACACGACTAAGTGACTGAACTGAACTGAACTATACAACTCAATACCAGAAAAACAAAAAAACCAATCAAAAAGTGGAAAAAGGACCTAAACAGACATTTCTCTAAAGAAGACATACAGATAGCTAAGAAACACATGAAAAGATGGTAAACATCGCTCATTATTAAAAAAATGCCAATCAAAAGTACAATGAGATATCACCTCACAGCGGTCAGAATGGTGATCATCAAAATGTCTACAAACAATAAATGCTGGAGAGAGTGTTGAGAAAAGGGAACACTCTTGCACTGTTGGTGGGAATGTAAATTGATACAGCCACTATGGAAGATGGTATGGAGATTCCTTTAAAATCCAGGAATAATAGCACCATATGACCTAGCAATCCCACTCCTAGGCATATACCCTGAGGAAACCAAAATTGAAAAAGACACATGTATCCCATTGTTCATTGTGACACTATTTACAATAGCTAGAACATGGAAGCAACCTAGATATTCATTGACAGACGAATGGGTAAAGAAGTGGTGGTCCATATACACGGTGGAATATTACTCAGCCATAAAAGGAATGCATTTTTGAGTCAATTCTGATGAGGTGAATGAACCTAGAGCCTTTTATATAGAGTCAGAAAGAGAAAGATAAATATCGAATTCTAATGCATATATATGAAATCTAGAAAAAATGGTACTGAAGAGTTTATTTACAGGGCAGCAATGGAGAACAGACTTATGGACATGGGGAGAGGGGAGGAGAGGGTGAGATGCATGGAAAGAGTAGCATGGAAACGTACCCTATATAGAATAGATAGCCAGCAGGAATTTGTTGTATGGCTCAGGAAACTCAAACAGGGGCTCTGTATTAATTTAGAGGGTTGGGCTGGGACAGGAGATAGAAGGGAGCTTCGAAAGGGAGGGGATATATGTATACCTATGGCTGATTCATGTTGAGGTTGGACAGAAAATAAGAAAATTCTGTAAAGCAATTATACTTCAATAAAAAAAATAAATTGAAAAGAAAAAAATGAAAGCACAGAAATAATCCTGGATAAAGGAGAAATAGGGATTAGAAGAGGAGGGAGGTGGTTACTGGGGATACTAATGAAGAAGGGAGGGACAGACTAGGAACAATGAAAGGGAAATGAAGACATTTTAAAGAAAAGGTGTACATACAATCGAGCTTGGTTCTTGTACAGAAATATGGCCAAAATATCTTTTAAAGTGTGAGGTTAGAGGGCCTCTGATTTAGACTACAGATCTTTTTTTAGCAGAAATACTTTAACTATACATCTTTTATAATAATCTTTCACATTTGCATCATTCATAAAACTCTTCTAAATCTCTTACTTCGTATCAGCCTCAAGGTAGCTCAAGTTTTGTTTGTTTGTTTTTTTTTTTTTTCCTGAATATAAGTAAAAAAAGAAAAACTGAGGCTCAAGAAAAGTAAGCAACTTGTCAACAAGCACATAGAAAGTATTACATACTTAGTAAGTATAATAAGGTCACGTACACAGTATTATGTGAGACTGCAGGACTGGATCTCACGCTGTCTCCAGACCAGAATACTGGAATTCTCCAGGCCAGAATACTGGAGTGGTTAGCTTTTCCCTTCTTCCTTCTTCCCAACCAGGGATCAAACCCAGGTCTCCCATGTTGCAGGCGGATTCTTTGCCAACTGAGCCACCAGAGAAGCCCATAATAAGATCACGTACATGGTATTATGTGAAACTGCTAAACTGGATCTCATGCTCCTCAGGCCCCCAATCTCAGATCTCTTCTCATGTAATCCCTGTGGATTTCTGAAGAAATTACACAGTTGGTTTCAAACAACAGCAACTACCTCTGGGTAATTTAAAATGAAAAGAAGCCTTATTCTAAGCAAGGCAAATTGGAAGTGGTCAAACAAGAGAGGGCAAGAGTGAATGTCGACATTCTAGGAATCAGCGACCTGAAATGGAATGGAATGGGTGAATTTAACTCAGATGACCATTGTATCTACTACTGTGGGCAGGAATCCCTCAGAAGAAATGGAGTAGCCATCATGGTCAACAAAAGAGTACAAAATGCAGTACTTGGATGCAATCTTAAAAATGACAGAATGATCTCTGTTCATTTCCAAGGCAAACCATTCAATATCACAGTAATTCAAGTCTATGCCCCAACCAGTAATGCTGAAGAAGTTGAAGTTGAATAGTTCTATGAAGACCTACAAGACCTTTTAGAACTAACACCCAAAAAAGATGTCCTTTTCATTATAGGGGACTGGAATGCAAAAGTAGGAAGTCAAGAAACACCCGGAGTAACAGGCAAATTTGGCCTTGGAATATGGACTGAGCAGGGCAAAGACTATTAATAGAGTTTTGCCAAGAAAATGCACTGGTCATAGCAAACACCCTCTTCCAACAACACAAGAGAAGACTCTACACATGGACATCACCATATGGTCAACACTGAAATCAGATTGATTATATTCTTTGCAGCCAAAGATGGAGAAGCTCTATACAGTCAACAAAAACAAGACCAGGAGCTGACTGTGGCTCACATCATGAACTCCTTATTGCCAAATTCAGACTTAAATTGAAGAAAGTAGGAACCTAAATCAAATCCCTTATGATTATTCAGTGGAAGTGAGAAACAGATTTAAGGGCCTAGAGCTGATAGACAGAATGCCTGATGAACTATGGAATGAGGTTCGTGACATTGTACAGGAAACAGGGATCAAGACCATCCCCACAGAAAAGAAATGCAAAAAAGCAAAATGGCTATCTAGAGAGACCTTACAAATAGCTGTGAAAAGAAGAGAAGTGAAAAGCAAAGGAGCAAAGGAAAGATATAAGCATCTGAATGCAGAGCTCCAAAGAATAGCAAGAAGAGATAAGAAAGCCTTCTTCAGTGATCAATGCATGGGAAAGACTAGAAATCTCTTCAAGAAAATCAGAGATTCCAAGGGAACATTTCATGCAAAGATGGGCTCGATAAAGGACAGAAATGGTATGGACCTAACAGAAGCAGAAGATATTAAGAAGAGGTGGCAAGAATACACAGAAGAACTGTACAAAAAAGAGCTTCACGACCCACACAATCACAATGGTGTGATCACTGACCTAGAGCCAGGCATCCTGGAATGTGAAGTCAAGTGGGCCTTAGAAAGCATCACTAGGAACAAAGCTAGTGGATGTGATGGAATTCCAGTTGAGCTCGTTCAAATCCTGAAAGATGATGCTGTGAAAGTGCTGCACTCAATATGCCAGCAAATCTGGAAAACTCAGCAGTGGCCACAGGACTGGAAAAGGTCTGTTTTCATTCCAATCCCAAAGAAAGGCAATGCCAAAGAAAGCTCAAACTACCGCACAATTGCACTCATCTCACATGCTAGTGAAGTAATGCTCAAAATTCTCCAAGCCAGGCCTCAGCAATATGTGAACTGTGAACTTCCTGATGTTCAAGCTGGTTTTCGAAAAGGCAGAGGAACCAGAGATCAAATTGCCAACATCCACTGGATTATGGAAAAAGCAAGAGAGTTCCAGAAAAACATCTATTTCTGCTTTATTCACTATGCCAAAGCCTTTGACTGTGTGGATCACAATAAACTGTGGAAAATTCTGAAAGAGATGGGAATACCAGACCACCTGATCTGCCTCTTGAGAAATTTGTATGCAGGTCAGGAAGCAACAGTTAGAACTGGACATGGAACAACAGACTGGTTCCAAATAGGAAAAGGAGTTCGTCAAGGCTGTATATTGTCACCCTGCTTATTTAACTTCTATGCAGAGTACATCATGAGAAACGCTCAACTGGAAGAAACACAAGCTGGAATCAAGATTGCCCAGAGAAATATCAATAACCTCACATATGCAGATGACACCACCCTTATGGCAGAAAGTGAAGAGGAACTACAAAGCCTCTTGATGAAAGTGAAAGTGGAGAGTGAAAAGGTTGGCTTAAAGCTCAACATTCAGAAAACGAAGATCATGGCATCTGGTCCCATCACTTCATGGGAAATAGATGGGGAAACAGTGGAAACAGTGTCAGACTTTATTTTGGGGGGCTCCAAAATCACTGCAGATGGTGACTGCAGCCATGAAATTAAAAGATGCTTACTCCTTGGAAGGAAAGTTATGACCAACCTAAATAGCATATTCAAAAGCAGAGACATTACTTTGCCAACAAAGCTTCGTCTAGTCAAGGACATGGTTTTTCCTGTGGTCTTGTATGGATGTGAGAGTTGGACTGTGAAGAAGGCTGAGCACCAAAGAATTGATCCTTTTGAAGTGTGCTGTTGGAGAAGACTCTTGAGAGTCCCTTGGACTGCAAGGAGATCCATCCAGTCCATTCTGAAGGAGATCAGCCCTGGGATTTCTTTGGAAGGAATGATGCTAAAGCTGAAACTCCAGTATTTTGGCCACCTCATGCGAAGAGTTGACTCATTGGAGAAGACTCTGATGCTGGGAGGGATTGGGGGCAGGAGGAGAAGGGGACGACAGAGTATGAGATGGCTGGATGGCATCACTGACTCGATGGATGTGAGTCTGAGTTACCTCCGGGAGTTGGTGATGGACAGGGAGGCCTGGTGTGCTGCGATTCATGGGGTCACAAAGAGTCAGACATGACTGAACGACTGAACTGAACTGAACTGAAGCACAAGACAGAGATTCATAGAACCCTGAGGCAAAGATGCAACTGGATCTTGGTTATTAATGTTGAGATTCAGATGGAAGAAACCATCTTAATTCTAATCTTGGTGTGTTTTATCTTTCCCCAGCCCCAAAGCTCCCTTTACTCTTCCAGTCCACTCAGAAAGTGAAAGAAAGGGAAAGGAACCCACATCAGAGAAAGAAGTTGGGCTTGCATGTCTGGACTCTCAAGAGATATCCTATCTCCCAAAATTTCAGGAAGGAATTATGACTGGGTCCATTTTGATGAAGTGTTTCTTGTTCAGTTCAATCACCCGTGAGAAAGAGATGCATAAGATCATATCTTCAAGATGCTCACAGGGAAGCCCTTAGTCCATGAGAGCAGAGTTTACAGGACAGTATTACTTAAGATGGTATTTAACCCAGCACAGCTGTGTCAGTGGAGAGATTGGTGTGCTGTCAGATGAAGCAAAGGCTGGGCTTCCACTTAGCAGTGAAGGTGAGCCGTGCACGGAAGAGATGCAGGGTGGTCAATTGCTCCGCATCCCATAGAAGAAACTCATGCCTCCCATGGAGCACAGTCCTTCAGGCAAAGTAAACAGAGGGCATGCTTTTACTTCACATCCTGTCCTGGAGACTTAACCCTCCAGAGTCTTCTGCTCAGGCGAGAGGAAGGCTACCACACAAAGACCCATTTACAGTTTGCAATTTCATTCAGAGACCCAGGAGCCCATGTCTCTGGGATGTACCACTCTGTAAGAGACTTAGGATCACCACCGTTTCAGGCACTCAGGAGTATGGTTTTAAAATAAACGTGTCCGTATGTATGCACAGGTAACAATGCACCCGCACAGCCCTCATTCCATTGATTCTCACAGTGACTTTTTATAACGGGGAAGGTTTGTTTCCCTGTGTTAACACACGGGTCCACTGAGGTTTGCAAAGACTCACACCGTCTCAGGTGCCACCATTGTGATTAGGTGTCAGATCTCTCCCTCTCTCTTTTTTTCCCCCCAATCCAATGTCCCTTACTGATACACCACAATTTTCAATGCACAACAACCCTCGTCTATTTCCTCCTCTTCCTAGATTTCATTGCGTCCTCACTTTGGCTTCACATTATCTCTTTGAATGTCTTTTTCCTTCTCGAGCTTTAAACTGTGAGTTATAATCAAGTCTCTTTATCTACTACCATCTTCTCCCTTTCACTGCTGTGTCCCTACCACAAATATTTTGGGGGATGTGAGGTTAGCATCACAACAGGTATCTATTTTCCAATGTGTGAGAAGAAGGCCACATATGATGAGATCCCAACTCCTGTCTTAAACAGACAACCAGAATAAAACAGTAAGAGACAGCTCTCACCCTCCTTGGACACTGAGTTGTTTTGGTTCCTTATTAAAATATTATTTCCAAAACTCTTTGTTTCCCTCTCTTTCCTCGTCATCCTTAAGTTTATCCCTATATATACGTCTTTCAGGTTTTTTAAAAGTAGTTCAGATACGAAGGAGTGGTACCCAATACTTTTCAAAATCTGATGGCTTGACATTGAAGAGACTTCCCTAATTCACTGTCACATAATCCTGCTACTGTTTACCATATTCAGGAACATGGTTCTTCTCCATAACCCTCCTTAGATATGCATGCTTTTGGAATTCACCTACCGTTATCTGAGGCAAGAGGACAAAAGTGGTGGTAATTTTTCAGAAAGGTATACTATATCCATATAATGGACACATGAAACAGAAAGAAAGTCTCCAGAACATATCTGTATTAACCAGAATAGAGTTTGGAATTCTGATCGCCAAAGCCAGAAGCAATGACAGACACCTCTTGGCATTGTGCCATCCAGGAATCTGAGGTGAAGTGCAGGAGAGATTTGCTGGGAGTCAACCTACAGAATAGCAGGGCATCCAGGAAACCTCACTGCCTCCCTTTGGTTCACAGGCCAAGCTGCCCTATTGTGTTGAAATGGATTGACTGCAAACCTCTTTGGAGATTTCCAGCTGGGTTGCACCCTCCTAATACTAGGGTTAAAAGCACAGGGTGGGTGTAAAGAGCATTTCCAAAGGGCAGACTCCAGGGGTGGTGAAGTTTGGGGTGGAGAGGAGAGATGGAAAGAAAAGCTTTTTGTGATGAGACTTGCACTGGGAGCCAAACTCATCCACTGGGGGAGTTGTTTGATGTGTATTTAATTATGGATGTCTATTTAAGCTGGGAGTGTGAATTCATGGGGTGGGCTGCCTCTCCTGGGAGCTGGTTCAACCTTTTCCTTCTCTTTTCCTCAGCAGGAACTAAGAGGAAGGGAGGGTGTAAAGATGGGTAGGTGGGGTTGAATGCAGTTGTGAAGTTGGCCAGGATACAGATATTGGGGCTCAGCAAATCGTGGCCTTTCCCGGCACCAGTCTAAGCAAGCTGGCCTGAATAAGGAGGAAAGCTGTAGCCTTGCACATGTGTAAGTGTGCAAGGAACACTTATTGAGAGAAAGAAGGCAGGGCAGAGTAGGTAATGCAAAAAGGCCAATATCGGGGTGAGGGGGAGTGATGGGATGACTTGGGAGATCAGGACTGATGTATACACACTGCTATGCCTGAAATGGCCACAGTCCCTGGGTTGCAACGAGTCGGACATGACTAACACACACACACGTTTAAAATAGATACCTCATGAGAACTGACTGTATAGCGCAGGGAACTGTACTCAATGCTCTGTGGTGACCTAAATGGGAAGAAAAATCCCCCAAAGAGGTTAGGCATGTAAACATGGCTGATTCATTTTGCCGTACAGTAGGAACTGACACAGCAGTGTAAGGCAACTACACTCCAGTACGTTGTTTTTTTTTTAAGGGTTGATTGCAAAATATAATAAGAGGATGTTGGAACTATGTATTGAAACATTAATAATAAGCTGACAAATATGGACAGAGCCTGACTATGTGCCAGGCATTGTACCTGGCGCTTGACCTCAGTTCTCATTTCACCTTCACATCGACCTTATCTCTGAGAGTAAGTAGTGTTATCTCCATGACAAAGAAAAACAGGGCCAGGGAAGTCAGAAAATGGCCAAGCTCACAAAACTGGTAAGAAGAGAAATGGTCTTTTGGGCCAAGTTAATCCGTTCCAAGACCGGCGCTGGGTAATAGGAAGAGGTAATTTTACAATGTTCTTGCATAACAGAAACATCCTGATTTTTTTTTACAGCCGGATTCGAGGTTCTCTCTGACTCCTGAATCTGCACTTCTAACCACTAGGCCATATGGCTTCTTTTTAAACTCCCGGCCATTCCAAAGTGACGGAGAAAATAAATCAGCAAATGGGAGTCAGACAGGGTTGAGTGCATAGCAAAGTCTGGCGAGACGGGAAGGATCAAAGAAAATGGTTAGGAGAGAACAAAACAGTCCTGAGGAGGCAAGCAGGCAAGCTGAGAATAAAAGCCTCATGGTTATGACAAAGAATTCACTTTAACAGGCTTTTTTTTTTTTTTTTTTTCCATTTTCTGCCCCCAGCTGATCTGATGACAATCTCATTCCAAGTAAATTCTCTGGTGTCATACATCTCTGTTTTTCCATCTCATTTTCTCTCACCTGTTCCATTTCCATTCCATTAAACACCACCTCCTCTTTCTTCCTGACCACTCCATTTTCTGCTCGGCCTCCAGTTACTCCCCAAGCAGCAGGCTCCCTCAGACAGCTTGTTTTCTTCTGCTGCTGGGTGACTAATCACTTTTTGCTGATTAGCTGGTCATCAAGGGTGCAGAGCAGCCTCTATCCCACCCGGACTCTGGGAGGGGATCCAGAGTAGTGGCATGAGAGGGCTCAGAGGAGGAAAAGAAACACCAGGAACGTATCAGGGAGATGATAGAAAAAAGACAAGATGAGAGGAAAACAGAATGGAGGGGATGAAAAGAATAAAGAACAAAAGCTTTAAATCCAAGTAAGGAAGCAAAGGTTATAAGACAGAAAAGGATGAGAGGGAGCCAGTAAGAAGAGACAAGTGATAAAGATAAATAGAAAGGGAGAGAGAGAAAAAAAATAAAGAAAAGGCAGAGAGGAGAGAGAAAAAAATACATGAAAATAGGAAATGCAAGGGGCCAGGGTGGGAGGATATGAAGTGAGGCTAAAGGGGGTGAAAAGCAAAATGAAGTAATCAAGCAAGTTGGGAAAGCAATGAGAAACACAGATAGCAGCAGAAAGAAACATGGAGAGGCAAGGAAAACAAACCCAGCAGGAAGAAGATAGATGGAAGCAAAACAAGATTGAGAGAGATTCTTGGATAAAATGAAAAGATGATTTTTTTCGAGCTTATCTTTTCCCTTGTATCAAGAAACATGCCATTTTATTTGACAACAAATGAGCACATTAAAATAGCTGAAAAACAAGTAAAGCCATGGAGCTATGTATCCAGAGAGTATTGTTGGCTCAGGGATGTCTCCCAGGAGGTCTCAGGGCTTCATTTCAGCTTTGGGAAGTGTGCAGTCATCGTCATAATACTAATATTAACTGAAAGTGTACCGTGTGCTTGCACTGGGCTTAGCACTTTGCATATATTGCCTGTAATTCTCTCAACAAGCCTGTGATAGGGTTACTATCCTTAGTTCTGAGATGAGGGAAAGGAGACGGTTAGAGTAACTTACCCAAAGTTGCCTAAGAGCATGTGGGTAAGTTATATTAAGTTAATGAGTTACTTTAATAGACCCAACATCAGACTCAAGTAGTCCAGTTCCAGAGCCCATGCTCTTAACCACCAAGGTCCAGAACAGGAAGCGTGGCAGCTAAAAGCCAGACTTGTAATAATTCGTAAGAGAATACAATCTGAAAAAAATATATATATGTAAAACTGAATTCCAATACTTTGGCCACCTGATGCAAAGAGCTAACTCATTGGAAAAAAACTCTGATGCTGGGAAAGATTGAGGGCAGGAGGAGAAGGGGGCAACCGAGGGTGAGGTGGTTGGATGGCATCACTGACTCAATAGACACGAGTTTGAGTAAACTCCGGGAGACAGTGGAGGACAGGGAAGCCTGGTGTGCTGCAGTCCATGGGGTTGCAAAGAGTCAGACACAACTGAGCAACTGAACAACAATCTGTGTCAATAAAGAAGAAGAGGGATGATGCCCGTAACTCCCATCTTGCTCAACTATATTTTTGTTGTCTGTCTATAGCTTAGGGCATGACTGAGGTAGGGCAGAAATGTATGTTGGGGCTGAATTATGAGGTAGGTAGAGTGAACGACAGGGAGGCCTGGTGTGCTGAAGTCCATGGGATTGCAAAGAGTTGGACATGACTTGGCAACTGAAAAACAACGAGAGTAAGGAACTTGAACTTTATGACAACTGGGAGTCCTTGAAATAAATGTTAAGTAGTATTTACCACATCCCAATTTAGTTTTAGAGAGGTTCTCTGGCGGCTCAGCAGTAAAAAATCTTCCTGCAATGCAGGAGACTTAGGTTCAACCCCTGGCCAGGCAGATCCCCTGGAAAAGGAAATGGCCACTCTAGCATTCCTACCTGGGAAATCCATGGACAGAGGAGCCTGCTGGGGTACAGTCCCTGAGATCACAAAAGAGTTGAACACAACTTATCAACAAATAAACAATTAATGGGGAGATGAAGACTTTAGGATTAAAGACACAAAATAGACAGGAACAACCAATTTGGGAGCAGGGCCATTCTGAATGTTGTTTATAAGGTGAAATTGGCTGGTTTGATGGTTGAATAGATGAGAGACAAAGGAAGCAATATACACAGTTATTACAGATTTACATCCTACGCATTTCACCGAACATTTTATTCTGTTACTATTACAATATTAATTAATATTATAATCTTAATATCTATGTTATGATATTTAATGAAAAACTCATTTCATTTGTATCCCTCTTGAGATGTCAGGATGGCTGAAATAAAGCTAACTGATCATGTACAAAGTGGAGACAGACTTCAGCAGGCACAGACACAGCTTGTAGTCTTGGGGAAGGCAAGAGTTGGGCACAGATAAACACATGTTCTATTATATTAGAAGTCCACTCATGAATTGGTGGGCTGCTGAAGCAAAGCCACCTAAGGCTTTATATATCCTAGCTTTAGCCACTCAACCTTTTAATTTTTCCTTTGAGAGCTTAGTGTAAATAATGAAATGTTTTTTTGACTTTGGATGTTAAAGAAATGAAAGTCTAATTTTTAATTAATGAGCATGTCAACTGTTATTGCTACTATGCCAAAGTCTATAGTATAGCTCCACAGAGACCAGGAAAATAGAACGAGATGAAAAAGTAATGTCCCCATTTGGATAATGGTATCATCTGAAGTGAAACATTCAAGCAGTCATAGGATTTAGGAGGATGAAGGGTTATCCTCCTTGGGCTCAGGACAGCGAGGTGGTTTAGTCACTAAGTCGTGTCCAACCCTTGCAACCCCATGGACTGCAGCCCGCCAGGCTCCTCTGTCCATGGGATTCTCCAGACAAGAATATTGGAGTGGGTTGCCATTTTCTTCTCCAGAGTTGGAACTTTTTGACCCAGGAATCAAACACAGGTCTCCTTCATTGCAGGCAGATTCTTTACAGACTTAGCTATGAGGGAAGCCCTACAGGATAACTTGCTGATGAGCAAATCTATAACTAGGAAGATCAAATTCTAATGATGAATAATCTATTTTGCTTGGGGCAATCATTTCTTCTTTCTTCTAACACTCTTACTACCTATGCAGTTTAAAGTTAATACTCCTGTCACTAAATTATGTATCAAACTCAAGCAGTGTTGACCCAACTCTAGGGGAAGGGTTATGTTATCTATCCTGATTATCCCAACTTTGTCATGTAAATAAATATTTCTAAATTTCATGATGTGGACACATGGCCCCAAAGAGATTTTCTACTTTTGCTCCACCAGAGAGCAATATAGATGGAGAGTCAGGTGAGTTCCAAGGAAGAACCTGTGGTTTCCATTAGGGGTGAAACAGTGTGGAAGTATTTATGACTAGCTTCCTGGAGGAAATGGAACCTACTCTGTAGGGTTTCAAGTTCCAATTCATGTTTAATTATCTACAAAACTATATGGCTAAGAGCTTGCTCTAAATAAAGTTAAACTACCTGATTTGAATCCCAAGTGTGATGCATTCTAAGAAAGAACCCTTGACAAAGTCCCTTAACTTTTCTTTATGTCTTTGATAAAACAAGGCTAAGAGCATGCAGTCTGATGGAGTTTCTGTGAAAAATACATGCAATAAAGCATGAAAAGCAATTCACACAGTGTCTGGCCCACGGCAAATGCCTCCTACATGTTATCCAGTTTTGCCAAGCACTTGAAATGCTAAATGGCATTTTCAAAGTTGTCTTCAATCTTGAAACACCTGGAAAGTTTAACATTTACTTTAACATTTTATTGACTGACAAATTTTCTAAAACGTACATGGAAAAATAAAAATTTCACAAAGACCTAAGTGAATTTTGCAAAAGAAGAACAAAGGGAGGGTTGTTCCTATCAGACAAGAAGACAGAATTATAGTAATAAAAGTGATGGATTTAAATAGCAACGGTCAAACAGACTAAAGGGAAATAATTTAAAGAATCTTGATAAAGAATATCAAAAGTTAAAAATCTATCCCAGTCAATGTAGCAACTTAGTATATGGTGGAGATGGTACCACTAACCAATGAAGAAAAAACAAATTATTTAATGGATGGTGCTGGGCAAACTGGGCTTCCCAGGTGACGCTAGTGGTAAAGAACCTGCCTGCTAATGCAAGAGACACAGGAGATGTGGGTTTGCTCCCTGTGTCAGGAAGATCCTCTGGAGGAGGGCATGGCAATCTCCTTCAGTATTCTTGCCTGAAGAATCCCATGGACAGTGGATCCTGGTGGGCTGCAGCATAGAGTCACAAAGAGCCGGACATAACTGAAGTGACTTACCACGCACACACACACTGGGAAAACTGGATCACTACAGGGGGAAAAATAATGTTAAGGTTCTGCCTTTCACAAGATGCATCAAGGGCTTATATATAAAAGAAAAAAAAATATTGTATAACCAATAGGTCATAGTAGCAGCGAATTATGACCCTGTGGTTGAGAGATTCTTGTTAAATATGACCCCAAATGTATAAACGATAAGGTTTTGGGACAAGTATGAAATTTTATATCAAAATTATAGATATTCATTGAAAAATTGATACCACAGACAAGGCCAACAAATGAACTACATCTGGGGATATAGTGGTACTTGCAGTAACAAAATGTGACAGCATCCTTGCTTTGTTCTGTTCTTAGGGGAAAGTGTTCAGTTTCTGATCATTTAGTATGATTTGAGCCTTGGTTGTTTTGTTTTCTGTAGATATTCCTTATCAAGTTGAAGAATCTTTCTTCTATTATTCTCAGTTTGCAAAGAGTTTTTATCACCATGAGGTGCTGGATTTTGCCAAATATGTTTCCTGCATTATTTGATGTAGTCATGTGATTTTTCTTCTTTACTTGTTGATTACTGCATTGCATTGATTACTTTTGGGACCAGTCTTGCATACCTGGGATAAATCCTACTTGGTCGTACAGTTTCAGTTTTCATTTACATTGAAAGATTTTTTTGGTATTTTTTGTTGAATACTTTTTCATTTATGTTCATGAGAGATATTGTGCTGCAGTTTTCCTTTCTTCTAATATCTTATCTGGGTTTCTTATTGGGAAAATGCTAAACTCATAGAATGAGTTAGGAAATGTCCCCTCTGCCTCTGTTTTCTGCAAAAGTCTGTTTTATATATACAGTACTAGTATCTGGTAGAATTCACCTGTAAATGCAGCTTGGATTGGTGATGCTTTTTGAAAGTCTATCAATTACTGCATTTTTAAATATATATAATTATATTCAGATGACCAATATTTCCTCAGTCAAACAAAAACAAATCTGTAGATACAGAGAACAGAGTAGTAGTGACCAGAGGGGGAGGAGTGGCCGGGAGGACAAACTGGGTTAAGGGAATCGACCATGTGGTGACGAATTTAAAATAGAATTTTGGTGGTGAGCATGTTGTAGTGTGTGCTATGCTGTGCTGTGGTCAGTCACTCAGTTCTGTCTGACTCTGTGACCCATGGACTGTAGCCCACGAGGCTCCTCTGTCCACTGGGATTCTCCAGGCAAGAATGCTGGAGTGGGTTGCCATGCCCTCCTCCAGAGGATATTCTCAAACCAGAGATCAAACCCAGGTCTCCCTCACTGCAGGCAGATTCTTTACTTCCTTTGTCACCAGGGAAGCCTATTGTAGTGTCTAAAGAAGTTGAAATAAAATGTTGTAACATGAAACTTATATAATGTTATAAATCAATGTTACTGCAATTAAAAAAAAAAAAAGTTTTGGTATTTTGAGTCCTGCAAAGGTTAGATCAATTTAATCTATGCCAAAATTTCTGGACTTCTGATTTTCCAATTTCTCCTTTATCATTCAATATCGAATGTATCAGTCATCCAAGATATCAGTACTCCACCTATATTTCTGATCCCTTCATAATTTGTGCCTTCCTTTTTTCATTTTTAGCTTGTGTTCATATCAATTTCATTAATCTTTTGAAATAGATAGTTTTTTCTTGTTGTTGTTGCATTGATTTTCTCTATTATTTTCCTGTTTTAAAAGTCATTAATTTATTCTCTGGCTTTTATTCATTACTTTATTCTTGTTTTAGACTTAATTTGCTCTTACTTCTCTACTGGAAGTTTTCTTAGTGATTTTATACCTTTCTTCTTTTGTAAAATATGGATTTAGTGCTAGAAATTTAACTCAACATGGTTTTCACTGAATCCCACAAATTTTAATTGGATGTATTTCCAGTTTTATTTAGTTCAAAATATGTTTAAAATTTTCCCTTGTGACTTTGTCATTGACCAGTGTCTTATGTACAAAGATGCTGTTTAACCTCAAAATATCTAGGCATTTCCCCTTTGTCTTTCAGTTGTTGATTTCTTATTTAAATTGATTGTAGTCTGAGAGAACGCTTTGTATAAGTTCAGTTCAGTTCAGTCACTCAATCATGTCCAACTCTTTACAACCCTGTGGACTGAAGCATGCCAGGCTTCCCCGTCCATCACCAACACCTGGAGATTGCTCAAACTCATGTCAATCAAGTCAGTGATGCCATCGAACCATCTCATCCTCTGTTGTCCCCTTCTCCTGTATTCAATCTTTCCTAGCATCAAGGTCTTTTCCAATGGGTCAGTTCTTTGCATCAGATGGCCAAAGTAGTGGAGTTTCAGCTTCAGCATCAGTCCTTCCAATGAATATTCAGGACCAATTTCCTTTAGGATAGACTGATTTGATCTCCTTGCAGTCCAAGGAACTCTCAAGAATCTTCTCTGACAGCACAGTTCAAAAGCACCAATTTTTTGGCATTCAGCTTTCTTTGCAGTCCAACTCTCACATCCATGCATGACTACGGGAAAAGCCATAGCTTTGACTATATGGACCTTTGTCAGCAAAGTAATGTCTCTGCTTTTCAATATGCTGTCTAGGTTGTTCATAGCTTTTCATCATGGAGCAAGTGTCTTGATTTCACGGCTGCAGTCACCATATACAATGACTTTGGAGCCCCCAAAAAAGTCTCTCATTGTTCCCATCATTTGTTTGCCCATCTATTTGCCATGAAGTGATGGGACTGAATGCCATGATCTTTGTTTTTCGAATGTTGAATTTTAGGCCAGCTTTTTCACTCTCCTTTTTCACTTTCATCAAGAGGCTATTTACTTTTTCTTCACTTTGTGCCATAAGGGTGGTGTCATCTGCATGTCTGAGGTTATTGATATTTCTCCCTGCTATCTTGATTCCAGCTTGTGCTTCATCCAGCCCAGCATTTTACATGATGTACTCTGCATATAAGCTAAAAAGGCAGAGTGACAATATACAACCTTGATGTATTCCTTTCCCAATTTGGAACCAGTCTGTTTTTCCATGTCTGGTTCTAACTGTTTCTTCTTGACTGGCATAGAGATTTCTCAGGAAGCAGGTCAGGTGGCCTGGTGTTCCAGTCTCTTGAATTTTCCACAGATTGTTGTGATGCACACAGTGAAAAGCTTTGGCGTCATCAATAAAACAGATGATTTTCTGGAACTCTCTGGCTTTTTCGATGATCCAGTGGAGTTCATGACTTGAACTCTGGTTCCCCTTCCTTTTCTAAATCCAGCTGGAAGTTCTCGGGTCACATACTATTGAAGTCTAGCTTGGAGAATTTTGAGCATTACTTTGCTAGTGTGTGATATGAGTTCAATTGTGTGGTAGTTTGAATATTTTTTAGCATTGCCTTTCTTTGGAATTAGAATGAAAATTGACCTTTTCCAGTCCTGTGGCCACTGCTGATAATTCCAAATTTGCTAGCATGTGGAATGTAGCACCTTAACAGCATCATCTTTCAGGATTTGAAATAGCTCAACTGGAATTCCATCACCTCCACTAGCTTTGTTCATAGTGAGGCTTCCTAGGGCCCACTTGACCTCTCATTCTAGGACGATTGGCTCTAGGTGAGTGATCTCACCCTTGTGATTATATGGATCAAGAAGATATTCTTTGTATAGTTCTTCTGTGTATTCTTGCCACCTCTTCTTAATATCTTCTGCTTCTGTAAGGTCCATACCATTTCTGTTCTTTATTTGCTCATTTTTGCATGAAATGTTCCCTTGGTATCTAATTTTCTTGAAGAGATTTCTAGTCTTTCCCCATTCTATTGTTTTCCTCTATGTCTTTGCACTGATCACTGAGGGAGGCTTTCTTACCTCTCCTTGTTATTCTTTGGAACTCTGCATTCAGATGAGCGTGTCTTTCCTTTCCTCCTGTGGCTTTCACTTCTCTTTTTTTCTCAGCTGTTTGTAAGACCTCCTCAGACAACCATTTTACCTTTTTGCATTTCTTTTTCTTGGGGATAGTCTTGATCACTGCCTCCTGTACAATGTCATGAACCTCTGTTCATAGTTCTTCAGGCACTGCCTATCATCTAATCCCTTGAATCTATTTGTCACTTCCACTGTATAATTGTAAGTGATTTGATTTAGGTCATACCTGAATGATTTAGTTGTTTTCCCTACTTTCTTCAACTTAACTCTGAATTTGGCAATAAGGAGTTCATGATCTGAGCCACATCAGATCTGAGCCTCGTCTTGTTTTTGCTAATTGTATAGAGCTTACTCCTTAGAAGAAAAGTTATGACCAACCTAGACAGCATATTAAAAAGCAGAGACATTACTTTGCCAACAAAAGTCCGTCTAGTCAAGACTATGGTTTTTCCAGTTGTCAGGCATGTATGGATGTGAGAGTTTCACTATAAAGAAAGCTGAGAGCTGAAGAATTGATGCTTTTGAACTGTGTTGTTGGAAAAGAATCCCTTGGAGTCCCTTAGACTGTGAGGAGATCCAACCAATCTATCCTAAAGGAAATCAGTCCTGAATATTCATTTGAAGGACTGATATTGAAGCTCAAACTCCAATACTTTGGCCACCAGATGCAACATCAGATCAGATCAGATCAGTCGCTCAGTCATGTCTGACTCTTTGCGACCCCATGAACTGCAGCACGTCAGGCCTCCCTGTCCATCACCAACTCCCAGAGGTCACTCAGACTCACATCCATAGAGTCAGTGATGCCATCCAGCCATCTCATCCTCCGCCATCCTCTTCTCCTCTTGCCCCCAATCCCTCCCAGCATCAGAGTCTTCTCCAATGAGTCAACTCTTTGCATGAGGTGGCCAAAATACTGGAGTTTCAGCTTTAGCATCATTCCTTCCAAAGAAATCCCAGGGCTGATCTCCTTCAGAATGGACTGGTTGTATTTCCTTGCAGTCCAAGGGACTCTCAAGAGTCATCTCCAATACCACAGTTCAAAAGCATCAATACTTCGGCGCTCAGCCTTCTTCACAGTCCAGCTCTCACATCCATACATGGCCACAGGAAAGACCATAGCCTTGACTAGGCAAACCTTTGTTGGCAAAGTGATGTCTCTGCTTTTGAATATGCTATCTAGGTTGGTCATAACTTTCCTTCCAAGGAGTAAGCGTCTTTTAATCTCATGGCTGCAGTCACCATCTGCAGTGATTTTGGAGCCCAGAAAAACAAAGTCTGACACTGTTTCCACTGTTTCTCCATCTATTTCCCATGTAGTGATGGGACCAGATGCCATGATCTTCGTCTTCTGAATGTTGAGCTTTAAGCCAACCTTTTCACTCTCCACTTTCACTTTCATCAAGAGGCTTTTGAGTTCCTCTTCACTTTCTGCCATAAGGGTGGTGTCATCTGCATATCTGAGGTTATTGATATTTCTCCCAGCAATCTTGATTCCAACTTGTGATTCTTCCAGTCCAGCATTTCTCATGATGTACTCTGCATATAAGTTAAATAAACATGGTGACAATATACAGCCTTGACGTACTCCTTTTCCTATTTGGAGCCAGTCTGTTGTTCCATGACCAGTTCTAACTGTTGCTTCCTGTCCTGCATACAGATTTCTTAAGAGGCAGATCAGGTGGTCTGGTATTCCCATCTCTTTCAGAATTTTCCACAGTTTATTGTGATCTACACAGTCAAAGGCTTTGGCATAGTCAATAAAGCAGAAATAGATGTTTTTCTGGAACTCTCTTGCTTTTTCCATGATCCAACGGATGTTGGCAATTTGATCTCTGGTTCCTCTGCCTTTTCTAAAACCAGCTTGAACATCAGGAAGTTCGCGGTTCACATATTCTGAAGCCTGGCTTGGAGAATTTTGAGCATTACTTTACTCGCATGTAATATGAGTGCAATTGTGCCGTAGTTTGAGCCTTCTTTGGCATTGCCTTTCTTTGGGATTGGGATGAAAACTGACCTTTTCCAATCTTGTGGCCACTGCTGAGTTTTCCAAATTTGCTGGCATATTGAGTGCAGCACTTTCATAGCATCATCTTTCAGGATTTGGAATAGCTCCACTGGAATTCCATCACCTCCACTAGCTTTGTTCGTAGTGATGCTTTCTAAGGCCCACTTGACTTCACATTCCAGGATGTCTGGCTCTAGGTCAGTGATCACACCATCATGATTATCTGGGTCGTGAAGCTCTTTTTTGTACAGTTCTTCTGTGTATTCTTGCCACTTCTTAATATCTTCTGCTTCTGTTAGGTCCATATCATTTCTGTCCTTTATCGAGCACATTTTTGCATGAAATATTTTCCTTTGGTATCTCTGATTTTCTTGAAGAGATCCTTAGTCTTTCCCATTCTGTTGTTTTCCTCTATTTCTTTGCATTGATCGCTGAAGAAGGCTTTCTTATCTCTTCTTGCTATTCTTTGGAACTCTGCATTCAGATGTTTATATCTTTCCTTTTCCCCTTTGTTTTTCACTTCTCTTCTTTTCACAGCTATTTGCAAGGCCTCCCCAGACAGCCATTTTGCTTTTTTGCATTTCTTTTCCATGGGGATGGTCTTGATCCCTGTCTCCTGTACAATGTCACGAACCTCATTCCATAGTTCATCAGGCACTCTATCTATCAGATCTAGGCCCTTAAATCGATTTCTCACTTCCACTGTATAATCATAAGGGATTTGATTTAGGTCATACCTGAATGGTCTAGTGGTTTTCCTAGTTTCTTCAATTTCAGCACTAAGAGCGCCTCGCCGGCTGCGCGGCACACTAAGAGGAGCTACCCCATGACTGAGGAGGGAGGGCGGTGAGGACCGGCGCACTAAGCACGGCCGAGAGGAGCTACCCGACGACCAAGGTCAGGAAGGGCGACGGTGAGGAGATACCCCTCCTCCAAGGTCAGGAAGGGCAGCGGTGAGGAGAGACCCCTCGTCCAAGGTAAGGTGCGATGGCTATGCTTTGCTGGAGCAGCCGGGAAGAGATACCCCACGCCCACGGTAAGAGAAACCCAAGTAAGACGGTAGGTCTTGCAAGAGGGCATCAGAGGGCAAATACACTGAAACCATACTCACAGAAAACTAGTCAATCTAATCACACCAGGACCACAGCCTTGTCTAACTCAATGAAATTAAGCCATGCCCATGGGGCAACCCAGGATGGGCGGTCATGGTGGAGAGATCTGACAGGGTGTGGTCCGCTGGAGAAGGGAATGGCAAACCACTTCAGTATTCTTGCCTTGAGAACCCCATGAACAGTATGAAAATGCAGAATGATAGGATACTGAAAGAGAAACTCCCCAGGTCAGTAGGGGCCCAATATGCTACTGGAGATCAGTGGAGAAATAACTCCAGAAAGAATGAAAGGATGGAGCCAAAGCAAAAAGAATACCCAGCTGTAGATGTGTCTGGTGATAGAAGCAAAATCCGATGCTGTAAAGAGCACTATTGCATAGGAACTTGGAATATCAGGTCCATGAGTCAAGGCAAATTGGAAGTGGTCAAACAAGAGATGGCAAGAGTGAATGTTGACATTCTAGGAATTAGCGAACTAAAATGGACTGGAATGGGTGAATTTAACTCAGAGGACCATTATATCTACTACTGCAGGCAGGAATCCCTCAGAAGAACTGGAGTGGCCATCATGGTCAACAAAAGAGTCTGAAATGCAGTACTTGGATGCAATCTCAAAAACGACAGAATGATCTCTGTTCATTTCCAAGGCAAACCATTCAATGTCACAGTAATCCAAGTCTATGCCCCAACCAGTAACGCTGAAGAAGCTGAAGTTGAACGGTTCTTTGAAGACCTACAAGACCTTTTAGAACTAACACCCCAAAAAAGATGTCCTTTTCATTATAGGGGACTGGAATGCAAAAGTAGGAAGTCAAGAAACACCTGGAGTAACAGGCAAATTTGGCCTTGGAACACGGAATGAAGCAGGGCAAAGACTAACAGAGTTTTGCCAAGAAAATGCACTGGTCATAGCAAATGCCCTCTTCCAACAACACAAGAGAAGACTCTATACATGGACATCACCAGATGGTCAACACCGAAATCAGATTGATTATATTCTTTGCAGACAAAGATGGAGAAGCTCTATACAATCAGCAAAAACAAGACCAGGAGCTGACTGTGGCTCGGACCATGAACTCCTCACTGTCAAATTCAGACTGAAATTGAAGAAACTAAGGAAAACCACTAGACCATTCAGGTATGACCAGATGCAAAGAACTGACTTATTTGAAAAGACCCTGATGCTGGGAAAGATTGAAGGCAGGAAGAGAAGGGGGCAACAGAGGATGAGATGGTTGGATGGCATCACTAACTCAAAGGAGATGAGTTTGAGTAAACTCCAGGAGTTGATGATCGACAGGGAGGCCTGGCATACTGCAGTCCATGGGGTCACAAAGAGTCGGACACAACTGAGTGATGACTGAACTGAACAGATAGAGCTTCTCCATCTTTAGATGCAAAGAATAAAATCAATATGCTTTCAGTATCGACCATCTGAAATGATGGTATACACATGATGTCCATGTGTAGAGTTGTCTCTGTGTTGTCGGAAGAGGGTGTTTTCTATGACCAGTGTGTTCTCTTGGCAAAATTTTGTTAGTCTTTGCCCTGCTTTATTTTGTACTCCAAGGCCAAACTTGCCTGATACTCCAAGTATTTCTTGACTTCCTACTTTTGCATTCCAGACCCCTATGATGAAAATGACATCTTTTTTGGTATTAGTTCTAGAAAGTCTTGTAGGTCTTCATAGATTTGTTCAACTTCAGCTTCTTTGGCAATACAGGTTGGGGCATAGACTTGGATTACTGGGATATTGAATGATTTGTCTTGAAATGAACAGAGATCATTCTGTCATTTTTGAGACTGCACACAAGAATTACATTTCAGACTCTTTTGTTGACTGTGATGACTACTTCATTTCTTCTAAGGGATTCTTGCCCACAGTAGTAGATATAATGGTCATCTGAATTAAATTTCCTCGTTCCTGTCCATTTTAGTTCACTTATTCCTAAACTGTTGATGTTCATTCTTGCCATCTCCTATTTGACCACTTTCAATTTGCCTTGATTCATGGACCTAACATTCCAGGTTCCTATGCAATATTGTTCCTTATAGCATCAGACTTTACTTCCATCACCAGTCACGTCTGCAACTGGCTGTTGTTTACACTTTCGCTCCATCTCTTCATTCTTTCTGGAGTTACACTCTACTCTTCTCCATAGCATATTGGGCACCTACTGACCTGAGCAATTATCTTTCAGGGTCATATAGTTTTGCTTTTTCATACTATTCATTGGGTTCTCAAGGCAAGAATGCTGAAGTGATTTGCCATCCCCTTCTCCAGTGGACCTCGTTTGGTCTGAACTCTCCACCCTGACCTGTCCATCTTGGGTAGCCCTGTATGACATGGCTCATAGTTTCATTGAATTAGGCAAGACTGTGATCCATGTGATCCGTTAGGTTAGCATAGTTTCTTTTCTTTCTTTTTTTTTTTTTTAATTGCTTGATGTGTGTTTTATGGCCTAGAATGTGGTCTATCTTGGTGAATAGTCTTTATGAAATTGAGTAGAATATGTAGACTGCTGTTCTTAAAGGAATAGTCTATAAATATCAGTTGGAGAAAGTTGGTTGATAATGCATTCAGATCAACTATACCATTATTGATTTTCTACCTTCTTAATCTGCCAATTGGAAAAATTCAACATTGAATTTTTCAATAATAATAGTGGTTACATCTCTTATTTTTTAATTATATCAGTTTTGCCTCATGTATTTTGATTCTTATTTGTACTTGGCTCTGTTGTTATATGTATATGCTTTTAGGATTTTTTTTTTTTCTTGAGGAATTGATCTCTTTATCATTATATGATATCCCTCTTTATCCATGACAATTTTCCTTGTTTGAAGTCCAGAAATCTGCATTTTCTTTAATCTGATGTCCTGAATATTTCAACTTTACCATATAGGTCTCTGATCTTTTGCTCCTTGAATCTGACCTCTCTTTCTTTATCCTGTTACCCTCCCTTCCACTGATGATTTCTAGAACCTCTCTCAGAGTTTCCATTGAAGGACTCTGTGAGTGCCTTTATTTTTCTCCAATAACCACATCCAGCCCCTGGCTGTGCTTCATTTCCTACAGAAATGCAGCTGCTTGGGTACTTATCAGGAACAGCTGTTAGACAATCTGGAGGGGAAGTCAATGATGCTTTACTTGGGGCAGGATCGCTGATGGAGAGGAAAAGCAGAGGCACAAGGGGCCTCCAGAGGCCTTGGATGGAGGACTTCAAGGGGGATATCAGAGAAAAATGACATGACCAGAATTCTCATCATCTGTGGCCTCCAGCCCTTGTGGGTGAGGGCACTGTGGACCATCCGGACATAAGGCTCAGAGAGTCTCAATGAGCTGGTGGTAGATGCCAGTCATTGCAGCCACACCTGTGAGAGCTGCTTGTCTCTAGGAACAGATAGCACTTCCTACTGGCCTGGGGACAACATTGTCACTCTCTGAATCTACCTTCTCACTTCTCATGCTGAGAATGACCTGTGGGCTAGAAGTAAGATGAAAGCAGAAAAATAGTAAGCTGTTAAAGTAATCTCTATAGAACTGCAGTGTGGAAGCAGCATACTCCTTTGAAAACAGCTATGGTCTGGTTTCTGGGCCTGAAACCTTGGTCCAACTTTGGCATATATTTGCACAAAAAGCAGAATATCTGTTGGACTTTATTTCTTTATCCTATTGGATTTGATGAAATGTATGCTTAGCAGGTAAAGAATATAGCTGCCATGCAGGAGATGCAGGTTTGATCCCTGGGTTAGAAAGATCCCCTGGAGGAGGAAATGACAACCTGATCCAGTATTCTTGCCTGAAAAATCCCATGGACAGAAGAGCCTGGCAGGTACAGTACACGGGGTCACATAGAGTTTGAACATGACTGAGTGACTGAGCACACACACATACACACACACACACACACACACACACACACACACACACACACACACACACATTTTAGTAACAAAACTTAAGAACAAAGAAAAGAAAAACCCTGAGTAATTAGTTGGCTATAAACGCAATATTAATTCATTACAAGAAATAATTGACCTAGGTAAGCTGATGCTCAGTTGTTTAAGTTGGGAAGTTTCTATTCTGTTCTATTTTACACTGGTCAGAACTGTCTGAAATACAAAGGCTAATTCTGAGTCACGGGAAAAAACTCAAAATCAGGGAGACAGTTAATCTAGAGTAAATAAGACCAGGAGAGAACATCAGATTTTTATTAATATTTTATTATAGCAATGTTTAAAGCATGGCCACAACTTAGTAAATGTTTTTTTGTGTGTGTGTGTGCAAGGCACTGTGTTATGAACTTTTTGCTATTTCATTTAAATCTCACAACTTGATCTGAGGGAAGCAGTGTCCATGCATGCACTTGTGCACATATGTGCATGCATGCATGCACATATGCATATTCCTATAGTAAGAATGATAAAATTGAGATTTGATGAGTGAGGTAACCCCACTATGAGGAGATACCCCATGACCAAAGTCAAAGGAGAAGCCCCAGCAAGATGGTGAAAGTGAAGTCGCTCAGTCGTGTCTGACTTTTTGTGACCCCATGGACACCAGGATCCTCCGTTCATGGGATTTTCTAGGCAAGAGTACTGGAGTGGATTGCCTTTTCCTTCTCCAGGGAACTTCCTGACCCAGTGATCGAACCCAGGTCTCTGGCATTGCAGACAGACACTTTACGAGCCACCAGCAAAATGGTAGGAGGGGCAAATTCATGTTTTGAATCAAACTCCATTCCCACCAGAGATGCTCAGAGGGCTCAAACAAACCTTGTTTGCATCAGGACCCAGGGAACCCACAGAGAGTGAGACAGAACTGTGTTTGAGTGTATCCTGTGGATGTACGGGTCAGCAGTGGACTGCCACAGGGGCAGGGGCTCTCGGTGCAGCAGATTTGGGTATGGCATAAGCCCTCTTGGAGGAGGTCACCATTAACCCCACCATAGAGATGTCAGAACTTACACAGAATTGGAAAATAGACTCTTGGAGGGTACAAACAGAACTTTGTGCACAAGGACCCAGGAGAAATGAGCAGTGACCCCATAAGAGACTGACCCAGACTTGCCCAGGAGTGTCCAAGAGACTCCAGCAGAGATGTGGGTCAGTGGTGACCTAATTCAGGGTTGGGGGCAGTGAGTGTAGCAGTGCATGCATGGGATCTTTTGAAGGAGGTCACCATTATCTTCATTACCTCCACCATAGTTTGTCATCAGGAAGGGAACACAGCTCCACCCATCTCCAGAAAATTGGATTAAAGATTTACTGAGCATGACCCCTCCCACCAGAAAAAGAAACAATTTCCCCCCTCAGTCAGTCTATCCCATCAGGAAGCTTCCATAAGCCTTTTATCCTTCTCCATCAGAAGGGAGACAGACTGAAAACAACAATCACAGAAAACTAACCAATCTGATCACATGAACCACAGCCTTGTCTAACTCAATGATACCATAAGCCATGCCTTGGGCCACACAAGACAGACATGCCATGGTGGAGAGTTCTGACTAAATGATGTCCACTGGATAAGGGAATAGCAAACCACTTTAGGATTCTTGCCTTGACAGCCCCATGAATAGTATGAAAAGAAAAAAAGATAGGACATTGAAAGGTGAACTCCCCAGGTTGATACTTGCCCACTATGCCACTGGAGATAAATGGATAAATAACTCCAGAAAGAATGAAGAGATGGAGCCAAAGCAAAAGCAGCACCCAGATGTGGATATGACTGGTGATGGAACAGTCATATGCTATAAAGAGCAAAATTGCGTAGGAACCTGGAATATTAGGTTCATGAATCAAGGCAAATTGGAACTGGTCAAACAGGAGGTGACAAGAGTGAACATCAACATTTTAGGAATCAGGGAACTAAAATGGACCGGAATGGGTGAATTTAACTCAGATGACCATAATATGTACTACTGTGGGCAGGAATCCCTTAGAAGAAATAGAGTAGCCATATAGTCAACAAAAGAGTCTAAAATGCAGTTCTTGGATGCAATCTCAAAAACAACAGAATGATCTCTGTTCGTTTCCAAGGCAAACCATTCAGTATCACAGTAATCCAAGTCTGTGCCCCAACCAGTAACGCTGAAGAAGCTAAAGTTGAAAGATTCTAAGACCTACAACAACTCCTAGAACTAACACCAAAAAAGATGTCCTTTTCATTATAGGGGACTGGAATGCAAAAGTAGGAAGTCAAGAAACACCTGGAGTAACAGGAAAATTTGGACTTGGAGTACAGAATGAAGCAGGGCAAAGGCTAATAGAGTTTTGCCAAGAGAATACACTGGTCATAGCAAATATCCTCTTCCAACAGCACAAGAGAAGACTCTACACATGGACATCACCAGATGGTCAACACCGAAATCAGATTGATTACATTCTTTGCAGCCAAAGACGGAGAAGCTCTACACAGTCAGCAAAAATAAGACTGGGAGCTGACTGTGGCTCAGATCATGAACTCTTTATTGCCAAATTCAGACTTAAATTGAAGAAAATAGGGAGGACCACTAGACCATTCAGGTATGACCTAAATCAATCCCTTACAATTATAGAGTGGAAGTGAGAAATAGATTTAAGGGACTAGATCTGATAGACAGAGTGCCCAATGAACTATGGACTGAGGTTCATGACATTGTACAGGAAGCAGTGATCAAGATGATCCCCAAGAAAAGTAAATGCAAAAAGGCAAAATGGTTGTCTGAGGAGGCCTTACAAATAGCTGAGAAAAAAGAGAAGTCAAAGGAAAAGGAGAAAAGGAAAGATATACCTATTGTAATGCAGAGGTCCAAAGAACAGCAAGGAGAGATAAGAAAGCCTTCCTCAGTGATCAGTGCAAAGAACATTTCATGCAAAGATGAGCACAATAAAGAACAGAAATGGTATGGACCTTACAGAAGCGGAAGATATTAAGAAGAAGTGACAAGAATACAGAGAACTATACAAAAAAGTTGTTCATGAACCAGATACCCACAATGGTGTGATCCCTCACCTAGAGTCAAATATCCTGGAATGAGAAGTCAAGTGGGCCTTAGGAAGCAGCACTATGAACAAAGCTAGTGGGGGTGATGGAATTCCAGTTGAGCTCGTTCAAATCCTAAAAGATAATGCTGTGAAAGTGCTGCATTCAATATGCCAGCAAATATGGAAAACTCAGCAGTGGCCACAGGACTGGAAAAGGTCAGTTTTCATTCCAATCCCAAAGAAAGTCAATGCCAAAGAATGCTCAAACTACTGAACAATTGCACTCATCTCACATGCTAGTAAAGCAATGCTCAAACTTCTCCAAGCCAGGCTTCCCAGTACATGCATAGTGAACTTCCTGATGTTCAAGCTAGTTTTAGAAAAGGCAGAGACACCAGAGTTCAATGCCAATCAAAAAGCAAAAGGGTTTCAGAAAAACACTTATTTCTGCTTTATTGGCCATACCAAAGCCTTTGACTGTGTGGATCACAATAAACTGTGGAAAATTCTGAAAGAAACAGGAATACCAGACCATGTGACCTGCCTCTGGAGAAATCTGATTGCAGATCAGGAAGCAACAGTTAGAACAGGACATGAAACAATAGGAAAAGGAGTTTGTCAAGGCTGCATATTGTCACCCTGCTTATTTAACTTGTATGAAGAATACATCATGAGAAATGATGGACTGGATGAAGCACAAGCTGGAATCATGATTGCTGGGAGAAATACCAATAATCTCAGATATGCAGACAACACCACCCTTATGGTAGAAGTAAATAGCCTCTTGATGAAAGTGAAAGAGGAGAGTGAAAAAAATTGACTTAAAGTTCAACATTCAGAAAACCAAGATCATGGCATCCAGTCATATCATTTCATGGCAAATAGATGAGAAAACTGGAGAAGGCAATGGCACCCCACTCCAGTACTTTTGCCTGGAAAATCCTATGGACGGAGAAGCCTGGTAGGCTGCAGTCCATAGGGTCGCTGGGAGTCGGATACGACTGAGCGACTTGACTTTCACTTTTCACTTTCATGCATTGGAGAAGGGAATTGCAACCCACCCCAGTGTTCTTGCCTGGAGAATCCCAGGGACGGGGGAGCCTGGTGGGCTGCCGTCTATGGGGTCACACAGAGTCGGACACGACTGAAGTGACTTGGCAGCAGCAGATGAGGAAACAGTGGAAACAGTGGCTGACTTTATTTGTGGGGGCTCCAAAATCACTGCAGATGGTGATTGCAGCCACGGAATTAAAGGATGTTTACTCCTTGGAAGGAAAGTTATGACCGACCTAGATAGCATATTAAAAAGCAGAGACATTACTTTGCCAACAAAGGTCCATCTAGTCAAGGCTATAGTTTTTCTGGTAGTCATGTATGGATGTGAGTGTTGGACTATAAAGAAAGCTGAGTGCCAAAGAATTGATCCTTTTGAACCATGGTGTTGGAAAAGACTCTTGAGAGTCTCTTGGACTGCAAGGAGATCCAACTTGTCCATCCTAATGGAAATCAGTCCTGAATATTCATTGGAAGGACTGATGCTGAAGCTCAAACTCCAATCCTTAGGCCACCTGATGCGAAGAACTGACTCATTAGGATTCTTAGACTCTTTAAAAAGACCCTGATGCTGGAAATGATTGAAGTCAGGAGGGAGAGGGGGATGACAGAGGATGAGATGGTTGGATGACATCACCGACTAAATGGACGTGAGTTTGAGTAAAGTCCGGGAGTTGGTGATGGACAGGGAGGGCCTGGCTTGGTGCTGTCCATGGGGTCACAAAGAGTCGGACATCACTGATATACTGAACTGAACTGAATAATATTTCACATCACACAGAGAATAGAAGATGCCTTTGTTTTAACCAATTTCCCTCAGGCCAAACTCGGGCCCTAACTCGTAACTGCTACAGTATAGGGCAACAGTGTTCAAGCCCTTTCATAGTCTTTGGCTGTGCTCTGTTTGTATTTGGCTATAAAACCAGAGCCTACGGGTTGGAAGTTACATGGTGACCAAATTCCCCTGATTTAATTATAAACATCTTCACAAATAAAGATTTAAAATAATTATGTTGGTGTCTTACTTGAGTAGTATCTAATGTCTCCCCCACTGATTGGGAGGCATTGAAAAGTAAGCAAGGCAGATAATTGCCTGGAGTATCGTCATGGTCATTGATGCACAATTCAGAATGGGCTGGATGACCACCAAGGTCCTTTTCCAAATGAAGGGTTTCTGATTCTCTGATTACAAAGTTTTAGCTTGTTTTAAGACAGTAGTTTTAAGACTTCACAAAGCATGCAGTATTTCTCTAGACTAAGATTGGTTGATATCATATCCCTGCTTAACCATAAGAGAAACATAGTAAATTAAATAAATAAGTAAAACAAAACAAAGAAACAAACAAAAAAAATGGAGAAGGAAATGGCAACATACTCCACTATTCTTGCCTAGAGAATCCTGTGTACACAGGAGCCTGGTGGGCTTCTGTCCATAGGGTCACATAGAATTGGACACGACTGAAGCGATTTAGCATGCATGCATGCATTGGAGAAGGAAAGGACAACTCACTTCAGTATTCTTGCCTGGAGAATCCCAGGGACGGAGGAGCCTGGTAAGCTGCCATCTATGGGGTTGCACAGGGTTGGACACGACTGATGCGACTTAGCAGCAGCAAAACAAAAATACACAATTTAATGATCCCACACACAGTTCCAGATGCTAAGTGCTTTGCATACTTTAATCCTCACAACTCCTTGGGAAATCTATGTTGTAATCATTTTATAAAGGGAAAGGGGAACCTGAGATTTTGAGAGATTTGTATATAGTTTTTTCAAGTTCACAAGGATAACAGGTGGCAGAAGAGGACTTGGAACCCTGGCCTGTCTGCTGCTATAACTTTGTTACTTATCAGTCTACTAATTCTATCCAAATGGTAAAATTTTACTAATAATAATAAATCTGCTGCTGCTGCTGCTCTCTGTCACTTCAGTTGCGTCTGACTCTTTGTGAACCTATTGACTGTAGCCTGCCAAGGTACTCTGTCCATGGAATTCTACAGACAAGAATACTGGAATGGGTTGCCATGTCCTCCTCCAAGGGATCATCTCAACCCAGTGATTGAACCCAGGTCTCTGATGTCTCTTGCATTGGCAGGAGCATTCTTTACCTTTAGTGCCATCTGGGAAGCCCAGTAAATCTGAGATTTAGATTAAAAAGGATCTCTCAGAGGAGCCTGGGGGCTGCCGTCTATGGGGTCGCATAGAGTCAAACATGATTGAAGTGACTCAGCAGCAGCAGCAGCAGCTTGGACTACTGGTTTCCTAGGTGCCCTGTGCTTTCATTGGACCTAAAAAAAATCATTTAAAATTCACAATGATACTCTAAAATCATTATGTTTTATTATGTTTTTTAATTAATTAATTTATGTTAATTGGAGGCTAATTACATTGCAATATTGTGGTGGTTTATGCCATACATAGACATGAATCAGCCATGGGTGCACATGTGTCCCCCATCCTGAATCCCCCTCCCATCTCCTTCCCCACCCCATCCCTCTGGGTTGTCCCAGTGCACTGGCTTTGAGTGCCCTTCCGTATGTGCTGAACTGACTCTGGGCATCTAGTTTACATTTGGTAATATACATGTTTCAGTGATGTTCTCTCAAATCATCCCACCCTCACCTTCTCCCACATAGTCCAAAAGTATGTTCTTTACATCTGTGTCTCTTTTGCTATCTTGCATATAGGGTCATTGTTACCGTCTTTCTAAATTCCATATATATGCATTAATATACTGTATTGGTGTTTTTCTTTCTGACTTACTTCACTCTGTATAATGGGCTACATTTTCATCCATCTCATTAGAACTGACTCAGACGTGTTCCTTTTTTACTGCAGAGTAATATTCCATTGTGTGTATGTACCACAGCTTCCTTATCCATTTGTCTCTTGATGGGCATCTAGTTTGCCTCCATTTCCAAGCTATTGTAAACTGTGCTTAAATGAATATTTGGGTCCATATGTCTCTTTCAGTTCTGATTTCCTTAGTGTGTATGCCCAGTAGTAGGATTGATGGGTCTTCTGGCAGTTCTATTTCCAATTTTTTAAAGAATCTCCACACTGTTCTCCATAGAGAGTGTACTAGTTTGCATTCCCACCAACAGTGTAAGAGGGTTCTCTTTTCCCCACACTCTCTCCAGCATTTATTGTTTGCAGTAAAGTCATTATTATTTTATAAACACAAAACTGAGAAACAATGAGAATGAAGATGTATCACTCATGTGATACCTTAAGGCAGAATCAGATACCTTAACAAATCTGTATGTTGTTACACTGAACCACTCTGACTTGACACATGAGACCAGGAAAGTCCACAGTTATAAGACAAAGTTACTTGCTTGAACTCTCAATACTTGGCAAATCTGAACCTAAAATGCATTTTTCTTCAAGTGTTAGTTAATTTTCTCTTTATTCTCCACACCAGCAGTGTTGATCATAAAAAGTCAATACGCCTGTATGGCTCTGTTTATTATAACTAGCACTTCGAATCTCATTGCCTCATTTATGCATACTGTCTATACAAATGTAATAAGTGTTTGCTGTATGTGTTATACAAGTTGCTAACATTAAGCGGTTTTGGGTAAATCTGTCTAAGAGCAAGAGAGAACCTATGCCTGGGCTCTGATATAAGAATCAAGTCCAACGTAGGTCCCATACCACCAACAGAGACACTGATAGCAAAAGATGACTTTTTCCCTCTGAGTTCAGACTCAGCTCTTAGACTCAGCAAAAGAGAAAAGAGAATGAAATGATTCTGTAGCACCTTTTGAAAGGGGAGCAGTATTTCTCTCTTTGGATTTATTGAAGTATCGAAAGAATTCTTAGACATATAGGGGTGACAGGGTCAGTCTGTGGAACTCCCACGATTGCTTCAGTCTTCTGCACATCTAATAAGTAGAGTTTCTCTCAGAAACTAAGTAGAATGCAAAACAAGCTCAGCAGTCCAGTAAGCTGTCACTAGAGGTGAGTTGGCTTCATCCTCATGGACCAGAGCCTGGGGAGGCTACTGGCTCAGCCAGTAAAGAATCTGCCTGCAAAGCAGGAGATGGAAGAGGTATGGGTTCGATCCCTGGGTTGGGAAGGTCCCCTTGAGAAGGAAGTGGCAACCCACTCTAGTAATCTTGCCTGGAGAATCGCATGGACAGAAGAGCCTGGTGGGCTACAGTGCATGGGATCAGAAAAGTCGGACAGGACTGAATGACTAAGCATACACAGTGAGGAAAGCTGAGGATCAGAACATCCTGATGGTTTTCATATTCTAACACAGTCTTCTCAAAAGGTGACTTGTACCTTGGATGTCTTGTAATTCACATTTCTGAATTCACCTACTCACTAAGATTTATTTGCAACCCCAAATCCAGAATTGCAGCATTTTTGCAGTCCTTTGTGGACATGTGCAGAATGGTGTGAAAAAATTGAGTGACCCCACGTGGATGTTCCCAGCTGAGCTTGAACAAGGTGACACTCTGCCTTCCTGTCTCAGATGTCATACTGCAAACGCATGTACTTTATCATGGTTTATTCAGTGACACATTTTCTCGTTACTGTGTGTGGAGGGGTCTGGTTAGTGATTTTTGTGTTTAAAATGGCCCCTAAGCATAGTGGTCGTGAAGATCTTTTTTTGTACAGTTCTTCTGTGTATTCTTGCCCCCTCTTCTTAATATCTTCTGCTTCTATTAGGTCCATAGCATTTCTGTCCTTTATCGAGCCCATCTTTGCATTAAAAGTTCCCTTGGTATCTCTAATTTTCTTGAAGAGATCTTTAGTATTTCTCACTCTGTTTTCCTCTATTTCTTTGCATTGATCGCTGAGGAAGGCTTTCTTATCTCTTCTTGCTATTCTTTGGAACTCTGCATTCAGATGCTTATATCTTTCCTTTTCTCCTTTGCTTTTCGCTTCTCTTCTTTTCACAGTTATTTGTAAGACCTCCCCAGATAGCCATTTTACTTTTTTGCATTTCTTTTCCACGGGGATGGTCTTGATCCCTGTCTCCTGCACAATGTCATGAACCTCATTCCATAGTTCATCAGGCACTCTATCTATCAGATCTAGGCCCTTAAATCTATTTCTCACTTCAACTGTATAATCATAAGGGGTTTGATTTAGTTCATACCTGAATGGTTTAGTGGTTTTCCCTACTTTCTTCAATGTAAGTCTGAATTTGGCAAATGATCTGAGCCACAGTCAGCTCCCAGTCTTGTTTTTGCTGGCTGTATAGAGTTTCTCCATCTTTGGCTGAAAACAATATAATCAATCTGATTTTGATGTTTACCATCTTGTGATGTTCATGAAAGAGGAGAGTGAAAAAGTTGGCTTAAAGCTCAACATTCAGAAAACTAAGATCATGGCATCTGGTCCCAACACTTCATGGGAAATAGATGAGGAAACACTGAAAACAGTGTCAGACTTTATTTTGGGGGGCTCCAAAATCACTGCAGATGGTGATTGCAGCCATGAAATTAAAATATGCTTACTCCTTGGAAGGAAATTTATGACCAATATAGATAGCATATTAAAAAGCAGAGACATTACTTTGCCAACAAAGGTCCGTCTAGTCAAGGCTATGGTTTTTCCAGTGGTCATGTATGGATGTGGAGTTGGACTGTGAAGAAAGCTGAGTGCTGAAGAATTGATGCTTTTGAACTGTGTTGTTGGAGACTCTTGAGAGTCCCTTGGACCACAAGGAGATCCAACCAGTCCATTCTAAAGGAGATCAGTCCTAGGTGTTCTTTGGAAGGACTGATGCTAAAGCTGAAACTCCAATACTTTGGCCACCTCATGTGAAGAGTTGACTCATTGGAAAACACCCTGATACTGGGAGGGATTGGGGCAGGAGGAGAAGGGGACGACAGAGGATGAAATGGCTGGATGGCATCACTGACTCGATGGACATGAGTTTGGGTGAACTCCGGGCTAGTATTTCTGAGGCATAAGAATGTGCATGTGTTAGATGAGCTTCATTCAATGTGAGTTACGGTGTTATTATCTGTGAATTCAGCAGTAATGAACCAATAATATATATTAAATCAAGTACACAAGTTACCTAAAGTGTCTTTAAATAGAAACACACCTACATAAAGGTTATGCATTGATTGGTTGATGAAAATGTGTGACCAGGGCTCTCAGGAACCTAACCCTGTGTTTCCCTTAGGTGCAATGGTTCATTATTTGCTAGTCTGTGCTTGTGGGGACTATAGAACATTACTGCCACGGGTAATGAGATTCGTTATGCTACTGTTTTAGGCAAGGGATTTGAACCTTCCTTCTATGATGGTGCTATTTAAAGAATCCTTTAAAATAAATTTAAGTTAGAAAGCATCCTGTTAAAAATAAATAGTACAGATTGTTTGCTATTATAACCAAACTTGAACTCCCTGAAGGAAAATTTGAAGTTTTTGCATCACCATTCTGCTTTTTTGGGTAACTTGCCCACATATTGAATTAATCATTGTGTCTCCACATCCTTGTCTCTAAAGTGACAATACCTACTCACATAGTGATGTGTTTGTGAGGGAACAAATAGATGAGCACTTTGAAGCACATAAGGGCTTCCCTGGTGGCACAGATGGTAAAGAATCCACCTGCAGTGTGGGATGCCTTGGTTTGATCCCTGGGTTGGGACAGTCACCTAGAGAACAGCATGGCAGCCCACTCAAGTATTTGCCTGGAGAATCCCATGGACAGACGAGCCTGGCAGCCTACTGTCGTGGGGTTGCAAAGAGTCGGACATAATTGAGCAACTTTCATATTGACGCCTATAAACAACCTTCCCAATATGAACGAGGCATCCTCACAATCATTGTTACTGCCTGTTGCTGACAAATTGTGAGGGTTCCCTCTGCTACTGCAGCTGCATTTGTCAGAAGAGACACAGAGAGAGAAAAACATATTTGATATGCCCCCCACCTTCATTACCCACTAATAATGAAAAAATAATGACCTCTTTCCCCGCGTTGGTGAACATTTTTCCTGTCAACTCTGATATGCTCATAATGTGGGCAGACAGATTATTTATGACCAGGGAAATTAAATATTATTTCATTTCTCCTAATACAATCTGTGGCGTCTCCCAGCTCCCAATTCCTTCCCATTAAGGTTATTGTCTTTTCTGCTCCAATTGGCCGCGTGCTGTTGGGTTGTAACAGCACTGGCAGGATGCTCAGAGCATAATGGAGGTGGAAGAAATGGTGTAATTTGCAAGACTGCCTTTCCCGTCTCTCCTAAATGAAGACATTTGGTCCCTGCGAGTCAAAACCCATTTTGATGAGTCTAGATGCATTTGGACTAATGGGAAAGGACAGTGACGGCTGTAATGGGTTTCCTGAACTGGGTTTTCTTACTCAGAATCACAGATTTCAGATTCGGGAGGGTCATTTAAGGCCATCTGTTTCAAGTCTCTAATTTTGCATATGAGGAAGCTGAGAGCTGGGGGCTTACATAATGAAGTCTCTGGTGAGAGAGCACATTTTTCATTGCTAAACCCCATTCCAGTAATTATTCTGGATTTTGATGTATATGTGTTTCAGGGGCCCATGCTTTTTCTAAGTACTGGGAGATATGATCACATTGTGTAAGGCCCAGAGATAGGAATGTTTTCTTCGTGACTGCAGTTCATGGACGGGCTGAGGTTTTGCTGGGTTTGCATGGAGCTCAACTTTTCCCTCTGCTTGAGCTGGCTTCCCTCCCCCACTTTCAAAAGTGTTTGCCCCACTCAGCGCCTGCTCCAGGGGACTTTAACCTGTGGCCCAGATGAGGTGAAATGTAAGGTCCTTCCTTCCTTATTCTTATATTTGTGTTCCAAAGTACTCAATGTTCCAAAGCAGATGGAGGTCTAGTATGTAAGATGCAGTCCCTGCCAGCTTAGAGATCACAGCATGATAATAAAGATGGACAAATAGGAACAATGTCGTTAAGCCACAATTTAATCCAGACCGCTCTTACCTTTTGACTGGACTATGGCAGTATGGCCTTTGCTTGATTCCATTTCTCATCTTGCTCCCATTTTTCACCCAAATCAAAACCCAAATCTGATTATGTCACTCTCCGGCTTAAGGTCTCTCAGTCAAGCACGACTGCAGTCCAATAAAGCTCTGGTATCTTATTTAGCTCTGTCTATTCCCAATATGGTTTCTTTCTAATATATTATTCCTTAGTAACACTGAACTGTTTTCATTTTCTCAAAACCATATATTATTCCCCCTCTCAAAGTCTCCATACCTGCTTTTTCTTCCATCTAGGACATTCTTCCTCTGCCTTCTCTGAGAGGCTGACATTCTCTCATCCTTGACACCTTTATTTATTTGCCATCTCCTTAAGGTTTCCAATTGAGTGTTTTAGGTTCTATACTACAAACCCTGGACTTCTCTGGTGGCCCAGAGGTAAAGAATCCACCTACCAATGCAGGAGATGTGAGTTGATCCTTGGATCTGAAAGTGAAGTGAAGTGAATTGAAGTCCGTCAGTCATGTCCAACTCTTTGCGACCCCATGGACTGTAGCCCACCAGGCTTCTTCATCCATGGGATTTTAGAGGCAAGAGTACTGGAGTGGGTTGCTATTTCCTTCTCCAGGAGATCTTCCTGACCCAGGGATTGAATCCGGGTCTCCTGCATTATAGGCAGATGCTTTACTGTCTGAGCCACCATTGGCACCGGGATCTGAAAAGGAAATGGCAATGAACTCTAGTATTCCTGCCTGGGAAGTCCCATGGACGGAGGAGTCTGGCAGGGTACAGTCCGTGGGGTCACAGTCAGACACAATTTAGTGACTCAACAACAACAAAAACGTACTGCAAACCCTAGGTGATGCTGATCACATTGCTAGTCATTATTTATTTGTATATTTATTATAATTATTAGATGGGATTTTTCAATAAAGAACGTGAGCAAGGAATGGCTTTTTCTAATTTACACAGAGGTCCCAGATAGTCTTTGGGAATATAGAGGGGATTGCCCTCCTCGACTACCTTCTTTGACCACTGGCTATAACTCAGTCCCTTCATAGTACATATTATCATTTTGGTTGTTTATTCACTTGCTTGCTTACTTTATTGTTTGTCTACTGTATTACATTATAAGCACTTCATGGTTAGAAAGATAATTTTTTTCATCCACAAGTATTCTGTCTGCCTTGCAGAGTGCCTGCCAGATAAAAGTACTCAACAAATTTTGCTGCAAAAAATTATTATTAAGTTAAGGAAAATGAATGGGGGTTGGCATTTGAGCTGAAATGTGAAGTAAGCATAGGATATAAATACTGATCCAAAGAGAAGCATTTTTGATGGTGACAAAGAAAAATCCCTTATCTATGAAATGGGACAAAAACACCTATGTTAAGGGAATATGCTCACAAATGTAAAGTGCTAGCAAAATATTTGACATGGCAATACTCAAAAGGCATTTCTGTTTGCATTGCTCTCTCCTATGGTCAATGTATTAGAAAAGATCCTGATGCTGGGAAAGATTGAAGGCAGGAGGAGAAGGGGCCGACAGAGGATGAAATGGTTGGATGGTATTACTGACTCAATGGACATGAGTTTGAGCAAGCTCCGGGAGTTGGTGATGGACAGGGAAGCCTGGTGTGTTGCAGTCCATGGGGTCGCAGAGTTGGGCACAACTGAGTGACTGAAGTGACTGATGGTTAACGTAACATGGAGGTACTGCTTTCATTGATTGCTTTAAAAGTACACAAATAAATAATACAAAAGTCAGAAGTCTATAATTAGCTTGTCTGGTTCGGGGACTTCTCTGGAATAATTTAGATTTTACAACTTTTGAGTTATCTAGACACCTGGTGATTTATATTTATATTAAAGCAATGAAAAAATAGACTTTACAGCAAACTGCACATATTCAATAGCCCAGGATTCTGGGAGGGTGACTGAAAATAGTACCGGTGTTTTTCCTTCTTGTGGAATTTTGCTCTCCACACCACTGCCATGATCTGCTGAACAAATGCCCCTGGGAGGCCAAAGGAAGTTGGACAAATTCTACATCACCAACATCAGTGCTCTCTTTAAACTGCACAACCAAAGGAAGGATGTTCAATGGCAAGTTTTCAGCAATTCCCTTTTACATCTCCAGACCTAGGAAGGCATTGGTACCTCAAAAACACTTTTGAAACATCCCCTGTGTTAAGAAGAAAAACATTACTGACTTTAAAATTCTCAAGCTCATGGTGAGGACTAAGTTGAGGTCACTTGTTATTTTCTTCCAAATAACTGATTACCCTTTTATTTCTCATTCTTTTTTTAGGTCAGTGGATTTCTTTTCATATTAAACATATTCTCTTAAGAGAGTATCGCTTCCAAAGAACAAAAACACACACACAAAAGAAAATCACCCAACATCTTAGCATCTTCCATCTTTCCACAAGAAAATAAAATACTATTGGCAAAGCTTTGGGTTGCAAAATGATTTGGGTATTAGAGAAAATGTGGGTGGCAGAATGAAAAACAAATAGAAATTTAAAAGTTATTAAATCACCTCCCCCTTGCATCAGATGGTATTTAGCCTTTTATTTTCATATTATTAGGCCAAATCTCATTTTAAGAGGTTGAAACATAAGAATTTTACTTTTTTACTAAGGCAAAATTTCATGACACGGTTGAATAAGCCTTTTCCCATAGGTAACTTTCTATCTTAGCTTTCTGGTGAATCTTCAGGGTCCTAACAAATCATTCCGCCTGGAAGCACAGTGCTGTCTGTAGCAACGTGGTACTGTGAAGTTGTAAGTGCCAATTAGGATGTTATTTTCCTTATGTCCCAAATCATCTTCTTCCAAAGGCCACACAGTGAGCCTAATTCACCTACTAAATGGGTAAGGGAGACATAATGAAAAGCAGTCAATTTTTAAATTCAAAATCCCAAGAATTTAATGATCCATCCTGCCTTCTTCCATGGGATAAAGTACAAGGAACCCTAACCAAACCTCTCTGGAGGAGCTATCCCTAGGTCTCTAGAAACTATTGAGGTCCATGTATTTTCCAGAGTTTATTGTACTCACTGACATTGTATGTGTCTTATGGTGACAAAGTGGTTCCTGCTACTTCCTCCTCATCAAATCGTATTAGCCTAATGTCATCAGTGTGATAACAATAGCAATGGCCCCTGTAGTTCTTGTTGTTGTTTAGTCACTGAATTGTGTCTCTTGTGACCCCATGGACTGCAGCATGCCATGCGTCCCTGTCCTTCACTGTCTTCTGCAGTTTGCTCAGATTCATGTCCGTTGAGTCAGAGATGCCATCAAACCATCTCATCCTATGCCGCAAACTTCTTTTGCCTTCAATCTTTCCAAGCATCAGGGTCTTTTCCAATGAATTGGCTTTTTGCCTCAGGTAGCCAAAGTATTGGAGTTTCAGCTTCAGCATCAGCTCTTCCAATGAATATTCAGGGTTAATTTCCTTTAGGATTGACTGGTTTGCTGTTCAAGGGACTCTCAAGGGTCTTCTGCAGCACCACAGTTCTAAAGCATCAATTCTTTGGCATTCAGCCTTCTTTATAGTCCAACTGTCACATCCATACATGAATACTGGAAAAACCATAGTTTTGACTATATGGACCTTTGTTAACAAAGTGGTATCATCAATGTGATAACAATAGCAATGGCCACTGTAGCTCTAGCTACTATCTATTGAGTGATAATTACCATGTTCCAGGCTCTGTTCTAATAATCTAATGTATACTAACTAATTTAGAAGCCTCTATAACTACATGTGTGTATGCTCAGTCACTAAGCTGTGTCTGATTCTTTGCAACCCCATGGACTGTAGCTCCCCAGGCTCCTCTGTCCGTGGAATTTTCCAGGCAAGAATACTGAGGCAGGTTGCCATTTCCTATTCCAGGAGCTCTTTTCAACCTAGGGATTGACCAACACAGGCCTATTCTTTACCACTGAGCCACGTGCTTAGCCCATGACGCCATGAGGTAGATACTATTAGCATTCCAACTTTGCAGATGAGGAAATGGAGGCAAAGGATATTAAGGTACTGGCTCAAATTTGCACACCCATTACATGATGAAGTTGAGATATGAAGGCAGATAGTCTGGCTCCAAAGCCTATATTCCCAACCTCCTTCCTATCCCTCTTGCCCAAGATAAGAGGGCAAATAAGAACAGAGACCATTTAAAACAATGCAGTGCCTAGTTTTCACATGCGAGAACTGTAAAGATGTTAATTCAGATGTTGTAATGTAAGATCACGTTACACTGGCTACTTGGTTGTCACTGACTTTAGCTACCGAAGAGCAAAGGCTTCTTTGTTTTGCTTTTGCTTTTTGTTTCTATTCATGAAAATCCTTAGATTTCAGTCCATGTTTTGAACTGAGAACTTGGAGGTTTGTGCACTCCGTTGTGTTTCTTTATGTTTTAAAAGCACGGTTCGGTGTGGGTGCCTCACCCTATTGCTCCAGCCCTTCACATCCTTTCATGCCCATGACAGTGCAGTTCCCAAAGCGTTGGATTTTTTTTTTTTTTTTTTTTGATTGCATACTTCATTCTAGGGACACATAGATGATACTTTAATTAGCTGTTTCAGTGCTTCCTGCCATAGGCCTCCACGCTCCCTTTTCTGAATTCTAGCAGAACTACATCTGCCTTCAGCTCAAACTAGGTAAAGTAATCTATCATAAATTTCTCCTTTCTTCTTGGGACCATTGCCCATAATTCACTCCCTGGCACTTATCTCTGTATTAGTCATGGTTTTCTTTGTTGCTAACAGCAGAAAGAGAATAAAAATAATTTATTGAAAAGATATTGGGTAGCTAATGAAATTAACAATACACTAATCAATCAGGCTTCTAAAATATGCAGTAACCAAGAGAAAGTAAGCAGCAAGAAATGCAACTGTGGGCTGCATACACTAGAAACTCTGTGCCGCAGCCACTGGAGGGACAGGGATGTTGCTGTCTGCTCCTGGATCCCTAGCACACTGCCATCACAGGATTCTTGGTATTGCTGCCAACATGAATAATCCCTTTGCCATCCCTGCATCTCTGTATCAGTCCCTGAAGAGTCAAGGGAGGGAGGGATCATCTGATTTACCCACCCTAGGGGCAGAGGCAGGGGACCTCACCCCTTCATTTTCCCATAAAATGAGCAATAGACTTGAATATGGGAGAGTTAAATAAATGGAACATTGTAGTGGTAAAAAGTAATAAATAAATTTTAAAACTTGTCCACATCAAGAGAAAAACTAGAGTTGAGTAAAAGAAATTCTTTTAAGAGATGAAGTTAATAAAGATATTAAGGCAGCCATCCCACAAAACTCTGCCCAATAATTTCTCACAATCCATCATAAACCACAGTCATATCCAAGATGAAACTTTCATTCATTCATTGCAAGAGTACTTACTGAGGCCCTCTTCCTAAGCAACACCATGTTGGGCACTATGGGCGCAGACCCAAACCTCAAGAAACCGACCACATAGTTTATTGGTTTTTGGTGACAGAACAGAATGAAATCATTGACTGCCTTCAGTTTTATATACATGAAATTGAAACTCACTATATCTTTTTCTGCTTATAATGCTGGAAAGGGAAGTTTATTCATTCTGTACACTCAAATACCAATAGGAAAGACTTTGAGCAAGAAATGCAAGCCCCAAAAGTGGAATATTGATATGGGGTGTGAAGTTAGAGATTTGGGTGTTAGATCTCTTAAAGGGCTACCCTTGTGGCGCGGCTGGTAAAGAATCTTCCTGGAATGCGGGAGACTTGGGTTCGATCCCTGGGTTGGGAAGATCCCCTGGAGAAGGGAAAGGCTACCCACTCCAGTATTCTGGCCTGGAGAATTCCATGGACTGTGTAGTCCATGGGGTTGCAAAGAGTCAGACATGGCTGAGTGAGTTTCACTTTTTATCTGTTCTGCTCTTAGACCATGGAAAGTCCTTCAGTAGGTTTGTAAAGCTCAGCTTTACCTTCTTGATATATTAAATGGGATAACATTTGAGCCTACTTATCTGTTTGACAAAATAAGGTAGGATTCTGCCTCAGTTCAGTTCAGTCTCTCAGTTGTGCCCAACTCGTCACAAAGAGTTGGATTCTGCCTGGTCTGGGCTTAGTTTTGGCCCTTCATAATAAACAGACATACTTTTAAGAGCAGCAGGGGACAGATATGACAAAATATTTCACAATCAAACTTCTTTCTCTACCCCAAGCTATCAGAAAATATCTAGATATCACTTCACTTGTTCAAGTGGTTTCACCTTCTAAAATAAAAATCCAAGTCATTCTTACTGTCTGACACACACATTTTTTTAAGTCTTAAGTGGTCAGTCATAAAGATTCTGTTGTAATTGGATACTTGAATAGTTGAAAGTTGAGTTTTCCCTCCTGTTATCTCTTTTGTGGATAATGAACAATGAGTTCTGATAAGAGCCAACTTTATTGTAATTTTCTTTGCTAAGGAAAAATACAAATCCCCTATTCCTCATCAGATCAGATCAGATCAGTCGCTCAGTCATGTCCGACTCTTTGCGACCCCATGAACTGCAGCACGCCAGGCCTCCCTATCCATCACCAGCTCTCGGAGGTCACTCAGACTCACATCCATCGAGTCAGTGATGCCATCCAGCCATCTCATCCTCTGTCGTCCCCTTCTCCTGCCCCCAATTCCTCCCAGCATCAGAGTCTTCTCCAATGAGTCAACTCTTCATACTCTCATATAAAAGAAAATTTTCTTTTCCCAGGAAGCAAAATTTGGAAATGTTTCTGATTTCTATGGACCCTTCCTCTCTCATTATCAAGAGAAGTAGATTTCCTAATTGACAGAATTGAGAGAAGAAATTTAGTGTGATCAGTTTAGAACCTTTGTGAATATCCCTATTCAGAATGTCAAGACAAAGGCTTTATTCACTTGAGTCCTAAACTTATAGGATATGCTAGATCCTGAACTTCTCAGGGGCTGGTATACATTTTAGAGACTAAATAATCAGAAAATTTAGTTGCAGTCACAGATGAGGTTACCAATTCTAATACAACTTTATCTCTAATATTATTAACATTTTGCTGTCCATTTGATTCCTTTGTCTATTTCTTAATGTGGCCACACTCAGGAAATAATAGAAAGTTACTTATGGGACCTCTGAAAATTCTGAATGTGTTCCTTCTGTGGCAGCAGTTTCATTGCACAAGTCCTAATCTACTCCGATAGCTTTATTATCAGCACATGCTAAGCATAATTTTTAGAGAGGCAGAGTTCTCACAGGAACATGGAGACTTGTTCATAAGCATTTACTTGTAATGAAAACATTACAGAGTATTTGTTTTTAAATATATGCAATTCATTATTTTAGTACACACAAATCATTCTGACTTCTTGATAAATATGTTTTGCTCATCTTCTTTTTTTCCTCTAAAGAGAGAAAACCAGCTTTAGCTGTGTGTATGACAAATATTAGTGGGTTCTTTTAGGGGAGACATATAGAAGATTTAACTAAAATTCCCTCAGAACCCAATATTTGGGGTTGTTTGAGGAGTAAATTAGACACACTGAAATACCAGATTATGTTGACAGAGGTCCCCAGGATAGTCCATGTTTTGTGGTCTGTCCAATCAAACAATACATTGAAAGGGAGTTTTTTCCCCTACAGTGATTAGATGATATTTTAACATATATTCAACCTATAAACACAAGATTATACACAAAATGATGTGATTTTACCTAGTACTATAGTTTAGATTCCACTGAGTATGCTGTGCCTGAATGATAAGAGGCAAATTGGTTTTTAGTGATGTTACTTAAGAAGATTGACAGATTATTTGTACATGGGCAGACTAGTCCTTTAATCCCAGGTCATTCTTGGTAAGAGCCCAAACCATATCAAATTAACCTCATCCATTCATTCATTTTATTATCCATCCATCAATTTATTCATTTAAAAGCAATACTGTCAGCTAACTGATTTCAGACATTTTTTTCTAGGTACTAGAAATATACAGGTCAACTAAACAGACAGGAATGTACAATACTAGTAGGAAAGACTGGAAGTAAACAAAATGTCTAAGTAAATTTCAGAGAGAGAGAAAAAAAAAAAAGAGGTATATCCAATGATCAGGGGCAGAAAAGTGGTTTCCATCAGAGTGGTCAGGGCCATATTGAGAAAGCATCTGAACAAAGCCTGGAAAAGAAAAGGAGGGAGGCCATGCGTATGCACAGGAAAGGGCATTCCAAAGAAGCAAAACAGACTCTAAGGTTCAGCCTGGAGCACTTCTGCAGTCAAAGAAACAGTCAGAGGCTGACTTGATTGGAGTCAAGTGAGAGAGAAGGAAGAAGTCAAGTCAGAGAGACAACGAGAGGCCAAGCTATGTGGGACTGTAGGCCCATTATCTTTGAAATTGCACAGCTGACATGGAGAGGTACGATCGACTTGAGGCTTGATGTCACAGAACAGACTGAGAGGCCTGCGTTCAATCAAGCATAGAAATGGGGAGACCCCTTAGAAAGCTAATGCAATAGTGCAAATATGTTGGCTTGAACCAGATTGGTACCAGTAGATTAGAACCAGATATGGTAAAATGCATCTGGATATACTTGAAATGTCAAGACAACAAAGTTTTCTAAAAAGAATAAAATAGAGGCATGTTTGGATTGGAAAATTTGGTCTAAGCATGAATTAGAGATATCAAATATACAGTTGACTATAGAATGTTTGATTTCAGGAAAAAATGTATAGGCTGTGGAAACATGGTCGGGTGTATCCAGCCTATAAGTGGGATTAAAACCAAGATACTGGATGTGATCACCCAGTGAGTGAGTTTAGATAGAAGAAAGCCAAGGATATTGTCTGGGGGTACTGGAAGATTAAGAGGTCACAGAGATAAGGAAAATGAAACTGAGAAGAAAACGCCAGTAATATAAGAGAAAATCTGGAGAGTGTGCTTGCTTAGAGTTAAAGTAAGTAAGGACATTGGGAGAAAATAGAGTATGTCACACAATGCTCATGGACCAGCTGAGATGACTTCTGAGACTGGGCATTGGATTTAGAGATGTGGAAGTTGCTGGTGACTTGACAGGAGCAGTTTTGCTGGAGTTGTCTGTGAAAGGCTTATCAGGTTGGGCACAACAGAGAACAGAGGTAGATAAACCGGAGACCATGACTCTACAGCTCCCTCAGGCCCCCGTTCCTTGAAAGTTTGATGTTTCAGTAGTAGGCATCAGTGCTACTCAACAGTGCTACCCAATAAACTTGACAAAATCCCCCTTCAAGCACCCAAGAGAATCATCTCTCCTCCCTGTCTTGAAATTAGGTAAGACTGTTCGTTTTACTTTGGCAGATGAATTGTCAGCAGAAGTGACCTGTATCCATTCTGAGCAGAACCATTAAGATCTAATGTGTGATAATCCATCTCTTTCTCTCTGCTGCTGCCTCCAGTGATGTTCAGTAAAACAGACTTCATCAGCATTAGTCAAATATGAACAGAAACCCTTCACAAGAGTGTGGTGTTCATATGTGGGTAACCGAGACGTAAACTGCATTGTTTGAAAACACTGAACTGTGGGGGATCACTGGTAACTGCAGCCTGATCCGCCCAGTGTGACTAAGAGGCAGCACGTGCTTCAGCTCTGTCTCTGCTGTGCCCGATGAAACTGTACCTACACTGACCTACTCAACACTTACTGGGAAATCACGAGCTCTCCAAAGGATGAGTAGTGTCTGCGTTTCCAATCAGATTAGCAAACTTGGAATAGTAAGAATTAGTCCTTAAGGATAAGGACTCCCTAGAGGTAGGAGCCTCCTCTTCTCTGCAGTGAGGTGGTGGGAGATGGCAACAAAGTGTGCTTCACTTCAGTGTAGCTGTGGGAATAGTAAGATGGGACCTGCACACTCAGTCTAATAGTCCACTGAACCTACTTTCCCTTCACATTGGAATTGGGAAATTAGTTTTATGCAGAGGAAGAGCAGTCATAAATAATGTTTGATGATTAATAGCTATTACTTTAGTTGCAACTATTATTCTAATGTTTCTGCTATTGTTGTTTTTATTGTTATATATCTAGATGGGCATGATGACACTGAATGTCAAAGTAAATTTTATTTAACACAAAGTTTTACATTCTACCATTTCATATATACCAGGGTATGCATGAGAAAGCAAACCTGAATGTATTGAATATTTGTTGAATGTCTGCTGCATACTGGGCTTATACTCAGAAGACTGATGTTGGCCAAGCCATATTGAGGTTAATTCTTCTACTTCAGCTCCTTGAGGCATGGAGTCATTCACACAAGAAAGGAAAGCTCTTCATTAACCCCATTTATCTTGAGAGAGGAATGCAATAGAAGGTGATATTTTCCTATTTCAACACACTGATGGTGCTTTTCCTGTAAGATTATGGCTCCCTAACCACGAACCTGCAAGTTGGAAAATTGGATTAGGTGATTTGTAAAGGCTGAAGCATTGAGAGACAGAGAGAGAGATGGACAGATACAGAGAAACAGACTGAGGAGAGAAAAACAGAAGAAAATCAATACCTATCTTTAAAAGAGTAAGTTTATTCCTCTGAAGTATTTTTTCATGGTCCAAGAGAATGTATATTGCTTATAATACATTGAATTTAAACAATGGCAGTAATACAAGGAAATTGTGGCTGGTAGAAACCGTGAACAGTATGCCAAATGACTCTGCATTCATTCTTGTCCACCTTTTTCTTCCATAAACTGCACCCAGACCGACCATTCAATTCCACAAGCCATTGAGGACTGTGAGATATGACATCATTATACTGCTGTATATATAATTCATCCACCATGTCAGTGAAATGATGATAAATGCTGGACTCACTCACAAGGATCATATTATATATTTCATTTCAAGACTTTTTTTTTAAATAATTTTTATTTTTCAAATTTCCATTATAACTTCCATCAGCTGATCAGACTCATAGTCATCAAAAATTACTCAGCTTCCCAAATTAAAGTGGCATAGTAAAATCTGGTTGAGACTGGTACCCAGACTTGGGCTTGTCAGGTTTGTTAATGTACTAATAGAAAAAGGGTTAGTGGAACCAGCATTTATGGAGCCTTAGATTCTTCATCTACAAACTGAGAATAGCAAACCTCCCATGCAAGGTGTCTAAAGGATGAGTTCTTAAAAAAAATTAATAAATAAAATATTTTATTTACAAAATTCAGTCTCACTAGATACATGAGGCTGGCAGAGATTTTATTTTTTAATTGACAAGCGTACACTGAAGAACTATATGCCATAATCTGACCTCTAAGAGTTTTCAACCCAATGCAGGAGATAACCAAGAAAATTACAACTGAACATTTCAGTGTGAGCTCTGAAACTGAGGTCCGAAAACTTACTCTGAGAATATCAGGAAAAGAGAACAAATGGGGTCTGAGGCTCTCCTAGAAGGTTTCTCTGAAGGTGGTGGTTTACCTACTGGTTCTTGAAATATCTTTAGATGAAACATATGAAATATGTTTAGAGTATTTCAATGTCTTCACAAAGGGAGCAGCTTATTCAAGCTGTTGATCTTTGAAAGGGACTGCATTAATTTCCTAGGGTTGCTGTAAAACAACAAAAATCATTGTGTAATAGTCCAGGAAGCTAGAAATCCAAAATTAAGGTTTTGTCAGAGCTCTATTCTTTGCAAAAACTTGAGAGACATTCTTCCCTCACCTCTTCCAGCTTCTGAAAGTCCCAGGTACTCCTTGGCAGTATCACTCTAATCTTGGCCTCTGTTTTCACACCTCTCTCTTCACCTGGTGTGCCTCTGTCTTCACATGGCATTCTCTTCTGTATGTCTGTCTGTGTCCAAGTTTTCCTCATCGTACAAGGACATCAGTCCTATTAAATCAGGGCCCATGGTCATGACCTTATCGTGACTTGATTACATGAACAAAGACCCTAATTACTGATCACATTTACAGGCACTGGGGGTTAGGACTTCAGTTTCTTCTTTTGGACAGGCACATAAATCAACACATTGTGTTCATGGAAAGTTTAGTGTGGGATATAGGGAGCATGTTGGGAAAGGAGTGGAAAAGGCTGAAGCCAGATGGTGTGGAATCCAAAATGCCATGTGGAGGAGCCCTTAGGCATGTTTCAGCAGGAGAGCGAATAAAGCAGCTTTCTCTTTGTAAAGATAACTCTTAGGGCACTGAAAAAGTGGATCAAATGGGAAATGACAGCCTTGCATAAAGGCCATTGAGGTTGTCCAGATGAGTAGTAGGGACGCACAAGAGAGGCCACAGCTAAGAGGAGTTTCTGGGTGAGGTGACAATTGATCCTATGTGGGAGAATCAAGAGAGGAAGAAATAAAGAATGACTCTGAGCTTTCCAGCTTTGGGCACTGGGTTGTTGGAGAAGCTATATTAACCAAGAGATGAACTGTATTCAGTAAACCTGATTTGGAATCAGAATAAGGAGGCAGCTGAAAAGTTTAATTTAGTACACGTTGAGTTGACCTGGAACCTGGAAAAAAATAAGCAAAATTTTAAGGAATACAAATGATGAGTTAATTTTGCATTCTTCTGTATTTCAAAATTTTGAAGAAATTGTATTCTTATTTATTTAAATTGAAATACACTTCATTTACAATATTATATTAGTTATGGATGTACAACATAGCTACTCAGAATTCAAAATTTTTATAGATTATGCTCCGTTCTATACTCTTACAAATAGCTGTGAAAAGAAGAGAAGCGAAAAGCAAAGGAGAAAAGGAAAGATATAAATATCTGAATGCAGAGTTCCAAAGAATAGCAAAAAGAGCTAAGAAAGCCTTCTTCAGCAATCAATGCAAATAAATAGAGGAAAACAACAGAATGGGAAAGACTAGGGATCTCTTCCAGAAAATCAGAGATACCAAGGGAACATTTCATGCAAAGATGGGCTCGATAAAGGTCAGAAATGGTATGGGCCTAAGAGAAGCAGAAGATATTAAGAAGAGATGGCAAGAATACACAGAAGAACTGTACAAAAAAGATCTTCATGACCCAGATAATCATGATGGTGTGATCACTGACCTAGAGCCAGACATCCTGGAATGTGAAGTCAAGTGGGCCTTAGAAAGCATCACTAGGAACAAAGCTAGTGGAGGTGATGGAATTCCAGTTAAGCTATTTCAAATCCTGAAAGATGATGCTATGAAAGTGCTGCACTCAATATGCGAGCAAATTTGGAAAACTCAGCAGTGGCCACAAGATTGGAAAAGGTCAGTTTTCATCCCAATCCCAAAGAAAGGCAATGCCAAGGAGTGCTCAAACTACCGAACAATTGCACTCATCTCACACGCTAGTAAAGTAATGCTCAAAATTCTCCAAGCCAGGCTTCAGCAATACGTGAACCGTGAACTTCCTGATGTTCAAGCTGGTTTTAGAAAGGCAGAGGAACCAGAGATCAAATTGCCAACATCCGCTGGATCATGGAAAAAGCAAGAGAGTTCCAGAAAAACATCTATTTCTGCTTTATTGACTATGCCAAAGCCTTTGACTGTGTGGATCACAATAAACTGTGGGAAATTCTGAAAGATATGGGAATACCAGACCACCTGATCTACCTCTTAAGAAATCTGTATGCAGGTCAGGAAGCAACAGTTAGAACTGGACATGGAACAACAGACTGGTTCCAAATAGGAAAAGAAGTTCGTCAAGGCTGCATATTGTCACCATGTTTATTTAACTTCTATGCAGAGTACATCATGAGAAACGCTGGGCTGGAAGAAGCACAAACTGGAATCAAGATTGCCGGGAGAAATATCAATAACCTCAGATATGCAGATGACAGCACCCTTATGGCAGGAAGTGAAGAGGAACTCAAAAGCCTCTTGATGAAAGTGAAAGTGGAGAGTGAAAAAGTTGGCTTAAAGCTCAACATTCAGAAAACGAAGATCATGGCATCTGGTCCCATCACTGCATGGGAAATAGATGGGGAAACAGTGGAAACAGTGTCAGACTTTGTTTTTCTGGGCTGCAAAATCACTGCAGATGGGGACTGCAGCCATGAAATTAAAAGACGCTTGCTCCTTGGAAGGAAAGTTATGACCAACCTAGATAGCATATTCAAAAGCAGAGACATTACTTTACCAACAAAGGTTCGCCTAGTCAAGGCTATGGTCTTTCCTGTGGTCATGTATGGATGTGAGAGCTGGACTGTGAAGAAGGCTGAGCGCCGAAGAATTGATGCTTTTGAACTGTGGTGTTGGAGAAGACTCTTGAGAGTCCCTTGGACTGCAAGGAGATCCAACCAGTCCATTCTGAAGGAGATCAGTCCTGGGATTTCTTTGGAAGGAATGATGCTAAAGCTGAAACTCCAGTACTTTGGCCACCTCATGCGAGGAGTTGACTCATTGGAGAAGACTCTGATGCTGGGAGGGATTGGGGGCAAGAGATGGAGGGGAAGACAGAGGATGAGATGGCTGGATGGCATCACTGACTAGATGGACGTGAGTCTGGGTGAACTCCGGGGGTTGGTGATGGACAGAGAGGCCTGGCGTGCTGTGATTCATGGGGTCGCAAAGAGTCGGACATGACTGAGTGACTGATCTGATCTGATACTTTTATAGAATACTGCCTATACTTCCCTGTTCTGTATAGTATATTCTTGTTGCTTATGTATTTTTTGGCTCTTCTAATAGTGAAACCACAGGGTGACAAATTATCCAAAGTATATGAGTTTTCTATTGCTGAATACTAAATTACCACAAAAACAATAATACTTATAACAAACACATTTACCATCTCATAGCTTATGTGGTTCATAAGTCTTGGCATGAATTAGTTAATCCTCTGTTCAGGATCTACAAGGCTAAAATCAAGTTAAGACTGTAACCTCATCCTAATCTCAGCATCCTATTCTGTGTTTGCTAATTATTGGCAGAATTCAGTTGCTTACGGTTGTAGGACTGAAACCCTCAGTTGGCTACTCACAATTACATGGCTTGTGGCCCACTCCATTACAGGGCCTTCTGCTACTCTGAAACAGGAAGGAGAACACCTCTGCTGCTTTGAATCTAACTTGTTGATCATCTTTCAAAGTACTCAACTGGTTATACTGGATCCACCAAAAATAACCTCCCTTTGAGTAATTTGACTGCGTAGAGATGCTGACTGCATCTAAAATTTCCCTTCACCTTTGTCGTATGATGCAACCTAATCATGGGAATGATATGTCATCATCACAGTTCAGTCAATTCAGTTGCTCAGTCATGCAGCACACCAGGCCTCCCTGCCCATCGCCAACTCCCCAAGTTTACTCAAACTCACGTCCATTGAATCAGTGATGCCATCCAACCATCTCATCCTCTGTGGTCCCCTTCTCCTCCTGCCTTCAATCTTTCCCAGCCTCAGGGTCTTTTCAGATAAGTCAACTCTTCACATTAGGGGACCAAAGTATTGGAGTTTCAGCTTCAACATCAGTCCTTCCAATGAATATTCAAGACTAATTTCCTTTAGGGTGGACTGGTTGGATCTCCTTGCAGTCCAAGGGACTCTCAAAAGTCTTCTCAAACACCACAGTTCAAAAGCACCAATTCTTTGTCATTCATCATTATCATAAGTCCCTCCTAATCATAGGGAAGAAGGAATTACACAGAGTGTGTATACTTCCTCATGGAAAACTTGAGAGCCATCCTAGAATTCTTCGTATAACACAAGGTAACACAGTGAGAGTTGGTAGAACAAAGACTATAATTTCTATATTCTGGCTTCAATTTTAATATTATTTTCTAATTTGCTATTTTGCCCCTAGTGATGGCAAATATCTGATTCTCTTTGGGTAATGAAATGTTTATGTGGGGTGATAGTGGTTCTAGACTCACCAGCTATCAACTATATTATTATACAAAAATTATGGACATGCTTAACCATTACCATGAGTTTTTGTCACATGTTTACCACCAGAAAGAAATAATCATTTTGTGCCACTAAGAATAACCTAACAAAACAAGTTGACAAATATTTTAGAAATATTTAATGAATTTAAATTGTCTAGGTGTCCTTGATACCTCTCAGTCAATCCCACAACTACAGTCATTAATAATAATGGTGATGATGATGATAATGATTGCTCATAATTTACATTCATCCATTTTCTCGTCAGCCTCATTAACAACCCTGTGGCTTCTATTTCATAATCACGAAATTATTCTCAACTCTGTGTAGGCTTTGTGTGTGTAAAAATCAGTTAATTACAATGTTGATCCTGATCTAGCTCAAAGTCTCCTGCATAGGGATAGGCTACCCATTCCAGTATTCTTGGACTTCCCTGGGGGCTCAGCAGGTAAAGAATCTGCCTGAAATTCAGGAGACCTGGGTTTGATCCCTGGGTTGAGAAGATCCCCTGGAGGAGGGCATGGCAGCCACTCCAGTATAATTGCCTGGAGAATCCCCATGGACAGAAGAGCCTGGGGGACTGTAGGTCTTGGGGTTGCAAAGAGTTGAACGCAACTGAGCAACTAAGCACAGCACAGTACAGCTCAAAGTCTGCTTGGTTGAAATATATAGGTCATGCTATTTCATTTAAGAAAAGAAACAAGGCTTATAAAGGGAAATTACTGAGTAGAAGCCATACAGGTTATTAAGGAGAAGAGATCACTTATTCTAACTTATAGCCAGCATTCTTCCTCCTGCCCCTTAGCATTGTTTTCGTGATATAATATTCAAATAAGTCTATTTATCTTTCAGAATAACACTTTTAGGTAGACATACGTAGTGGAAAGAGAGATAACATTGAAAAAAAAATGCACTGATTTCTTCATCGACACTGCTTTCAGTCGCTGTGCCTGAAACTCAACACAGCCGAGCGAGGAAATGACTGACTTTGTCCAAGATGTTGCATGGCTCTCTTGGCTATCCGTCTGTCTGCAGCAATTTCTGAGAATGAAACCAGAGCGACCTTCTCTTGATCTCCATGGACTGGATAGTTCCTGAAGGTCAGAAGAGATTTCCCAGGGAGTAACAGCTGGAAAGAGGACATGGTTACCTAATTGCTTTGCAGAGGGAAAACAAACACATTCTGGAATCAGTGAAAGAGAAGTGCTTTTGAGGCCAGGGCAATCAGAGTAGAAATCCAGATGCTTCAGGGAAATCTCCTGAAGAATGACAATACTACCTAAACAGATGCTGCAGAAAGAGCTAAATTGTTTTCAAAATTGCTTACCTCATATTCAGAGGAGAAAACAATACTCAGAAGTGAATAGAATAGCTTTGTGCCAAAAACAACTGCATTGTTCTAGATAAGCTCCTTGGTATTCCTTATTTAGAACATCTTTAAAAATTCCCATGAATCCCATTGTATTTTTATGTCTGACTTCTGATTGGCTTGGGCTTCTGTCATCAGGGTCCCCCATCACAGTAGGCTGGGAAGGTTAAAAAAAAAAAAAAAGAAAAAAAAGGCTGAAGTTTTCTATTCTGTACACAGCATTTGAGAAAGTTTCTTTTTTCTTTTTTTTTTCTTTTCATCAAGTTATTCAACTTTGCTAATGATTAGTCACAGGGAGTAAATTGTTGGCTAATTAAATTTGCAGATGGTATTCAACAGTGAACATATAAGAGGATAAAGGAATAATGTAAGAGGCCTCAAAAGCTTTGCATTCTATACGTGAGAGAATGAAAGGGCATGAGTCAGTGTGTGCTATTACAGCTGTCAGATTAAAAAGAGAAAAAGCAGAAGGGAGGCTACTCAGAAAAAGAGCTGTTCTACAGCAGTGAGAAGACATTAGGAGGAGGAGCAAGAGGTGGGCTCTCAGCTGTGAGACACAGTGAACTATGACTCCTGTTCAGGTTAGCGCCTGGATTTCTTTATAGGGGACTTTCCATGTGTATAATCCTAGAGACAAAACACCCAAACATCATCCCCAAAAGAGTTTCTGCTACTTGGCAGACCACCAAGTCCACATCCTATCTCTGGCCACAACATGACTTCTGAGTTAGCCATTGGGGTTTCCTTCATTCTCGGAGTAGAAGAAGCTTATTGACAATAGTATGTGGCCATATGCCAGGAAGTGTGCAAAGCAGGTGATACGGATAGCGTGCATTTATTCAATATTCATTTTATGGCAACTAAGGTACACTTGTTTCATGTTAAAATATATGCAACTATGGTACAGGACAGAGCACTTGCATGGACTTTGAGCTGGAATGTAATCAGAAAGAGATTTATGCCAGTTTGACCTACATCTCCAGGTCTTCCAGGGTCAATGTTCTTCAATGTTACATGTACTTAGGTAGAAAAAGTTAAGGAACTCAGTATATTCAAATATGTGCATATCATGATATGAAACATTTATCTTAAAATAGATTACTGTATTAAGTGTTTTTAAAAATTTATTTTATTCAAGTATAGTTGATTTATAATGTTATATTAATTCCTGCTGTATGGCAAAGTGATTCAGTTATACATGTATATTCTCTTTCATATTCTTTGCATTATCGTTTATCACAGGATACTGAATATAGTTTCTTGTGCTATACAGTACGACCTCATTATTTATCCATCCTATATATAAAATAGTTTAGATATGCTAACCTCAAACTCCTAATCCATCCCTCCCTCAACTCCCTACCTTGACAACCACATGTATGAAACATTAATGAAGACCTACTCTGTACCACACAGTTCTATTTGGATGGAAAGAGGTACACTAGTGTACAAACAAGTCCCTACTCTCAGGAGCTCATATTAAAAGTCTATATTGTACTCATGGAGTCCTTTCCTCATAGCTCAGTTAGTAAAGAATCCAACTGAAATATAGGAGACCCCAGGTCGATTCCTGGGTTGGGAAGATCCGCTGGAGAAGGGATAGGCTGCCCACTCCAGTATTCTGGCCTGGAGAATTCCATGTACTCTATAGTCCATGGGGTCCCAAAGAGTCAGACACGACTGACTGACTTTCACTTCACCTATAGTAATTTAACATAATCATATAAAATGCATTATTAATTGCTATTCATTTGTTAGCTTACTTTGCACACAATTAGGGGGTATTCCGTATGTTATACTATGTTAGGCATTAGAATTACAGAAGCAAAAACAGAGAAAATTACAGAAAAAAAACCAGAGACCTGTTCTTTGCCCTACAGTAGCATTAATTCTAGGAAATGGCAACCCACTCCAGTGTTCTTGCCTGGAAAATCCCAGGGACGGGGGAGCCTGGTGGGCTGCTGTCTATGGGGTCGCACAGAGTCGGACACGACTGAAGTGACTTAGCAGCAGCAGCATTAATCCTAACAAGGAAGACTATCAATTAAGCAATCAATTCTAATGCTATGTGGTCATTTTATGCAGGAAAAGTAGAATGTGGTGAGCGATATTTTGGCAAAGGTTTTCATCTGCCTTGGGATACATAAAAGTCCTCTTGAAGGAAAGATATTTAAGCCTAAACTGAACACAAGGACTGTATTTCAGGTAGAGGAATAGCATGAGAGAGGCTGAAATGTGGTCACGAACAGCACTTCTGCTGCTGCTGCTGTGTCGCTTCAGTCGTGTCCGACTCTGTGTGACGCCATAGACGGCAGCCCACCAGGCTCCCCCGTCCCTGGGATTCTCCAGGCAAGAACACTGGAGTAGGTTGCCATTTCCTTCTCCAATGCAGGAAAGTGAAAAGTGAAAGTGAAGTCGCTCAGTCGTGTCTGACTCTTAGCGACCCCGTGGACTGTGGCCCACCAGGGTCCTCCATCCGTGGGATTTTCCAGGTAAGAGTACTGGAATGGGGTGCCATTGTATGTTAGGGGGCACATAATGGCTAGAATGCACCATGAGGGGCAGAAGAGATGAGGCTGCAGGCGCAGATCTCATCACAGAGATCCTCTCAGGCCACACCAATGAGGAGGGTCCAAGGCAAGGAGGTAGAAGGTAACTTCCGGTCTGGATGGATAATGATTTGCTTGCGGGTTGCCACTGTACTTTGGGGAAGAGAAGGATATGATTGTTGTGGGATATTTTGTGAATTCACTTGAAACATCTAAGTAGAGATAATCAGAGAGACAAAAAGGAGCCTGGAAAGCAGGAACAGACTAGACCTTGACCTTTTCGAACAGGGTCTTGTTGATTTTAGATGTTAACTCCTGTGGTTGGCAAAGTAACCCCCTATTATACTCTGCCCGCTGGGCTAGGTTTCCCATGAGGAAGTGACACGGAGGTTCTCCCCATTATACCAGAGTGGGGCCAGAGTCTACTCTGTTTTGTCATTAGAGAATCCATCCAACCTTGTCCTGACATTTATGTAAAGCACATTGTACAAAGGCTTGTGGCCCACTGGTGGAGGACCGGAGACTTGAGGCTGGGTCTGCGTACTAGGAACCCAGCATCCTTTTCTTATCCCATCCACCCCGCCAAATGTGAAAGCCCACCCCATCCTCAGAGTCTGCGGTGAGTTGCTACGTTTTATTCTACCTTCAGCTGTTAAGAGTGCCCACGTTTCTGCCCCCTGGGTAATGACGCAAATCCCCACCTGGGAGTTCCTTCTCCCTGCTAAAGGAAGCCAAAGGCCTCCTTGAACAAGAGCCCAGTTCCTCCGCTCCCAAGCGTCGCTGTCACCAGCTGCCCGGCCTGGCGGTGCTGCCAGCTCAGAGTGGACAGGCTGACTGACAGGAAGCACAGATCTGCCGCTCACACCCGTCTACACAGGCCACGGGTGGAAAACAGGTGTGCTCAGCCTGTCTGGCACTGACAGCTTCTGCCACACCAACATTTCAATCCACACCACCTTCCGCCAACCCTTGTGTCACTCAGACAGTAGCGCAGCCCAGGGTCCAAGGGTGGCTTCCTGGGAGCCGACAGAGACCAGGGGCTGCTGCAGACAGAGGGGTTCCCAGGTCCATAGCAGCATCTGCCACACCTCCTTCTCTTGCCAGATAATTAGGACACAGTCCAGTTGGGTGACTTTATCCTGCCTGAGGAAGTGACAACTCATACGGGGCTGGCAGAGGAGAGCATTCCGTGGTTCATAATGACTATCCAAATCAGCAGAAGCTGTCTGGAGCATCCAAGAAAAGTTGAGTTTCGTGTATTCTTTTGGGGGGAGAGGTGGATGAATAGCGAGGCCAGGTGTGCTTTGAAATGCCAATCTAACTACACAGGCACATGCACACTCATTCAGAGGGATAAGCACACTCATGCAAGCAACTAGACACAAACCTGCCTATTCATATATGGGTCAACTTTGCACAGACCATGAGCACACAGATACATGTGCATTCAAAACATTCACGCTGATATGCATGCTTATAAACACAGTTATGCAAACTTATGTTAGGATGAACACATGAAAAAACATGAATGCATAAATGCATTTTCTACATATGTAGGTGCACACAGACACGACATACAAACGCACATGGGCAGTGCATGCAGGCTGAACTCACATAAACACAGGCAGATACAGATACGAATATATGTGAAAGGACACTTGTACAAACACATGGACTTGCACACATACCCAAATGCACTGTAATTGCAAGGAAGAATTTAAAAAGAAAAGGAGAAAGGATGAGGAACATTTATGTATTGGATTTTCTACCTGTCATCACTCAAATTGCTTTCAAGTGTGTAAAACAGAAGAGAGAAAAAAAATCAATTCTTGATAGGAGAAGTTCAAGGAGCTGTGAAATCAATTATATTTTATTTTCAAATATCATTCAGAGAAGTTTACACTCTTTGAGAAAAGTCTGGTCTCACCAGGGGAGCAAAGAACCAGCTGGAAATGGTAATATGAAAGGCACGGCAAAGTTCAAGGCAAAGGCCAGTGCGGAGGTCAGAAATGACACTTTCATCTTCGCTGGCAGGAGAGGGAGGTTGAGAGGGTTTCAAGTGCCCCGATTCAAATAATGGCCACAAGGGCTATCTGATGTGACATCAGTCACCTCATTGATTGCGAAGTTTGACTTGGTCAATTCACATTAAAAAATAAAGTTTCGTGAGATCTGAAGGGTGTATTGGGAAGCTCTTTTTTTTTTTTTTTCTTTTTCTTTTTTAATACAAGGAGACAAAATGGCTAGAAGTGAACACATAGCTTGCCCACAATCATCCTGGAAGAAGGCTCAGGATCTGGGACTGAACCTAGTCAGGTGATTTCCTGGCTCCAAACTTGCTGTTCCTCTCATCAGACATCTGCCTTCAAAGCACCCTCCTTACCAGGCAGAACTTTGATTTCTTAGAGACCTTTATACACATGCAGCAAATTAGCTCATGTAGTGTTGGGGGCATTGAACTACAGACACGGGGCTGAGGGCTGGAGGCTGGCCAGAGGCATCAGTAGGGCCTGGCCCAGGTGGCATGTGCCTACGACTAGCATAGTCTGAGCTGGGTGTTGTTTTTTTTTTTTAATGAATAGTTTCCTGCCTATGGGATCACCTTTATTCCTAAAATATTCTAAAGTTGCATGGGCCTTCGTGACCAGGGCTGGGTTCCAGAATACACTGAGGAATGGTGGGGTGAAAAAAGTAAATTAAAAGACCCAGCACATGTTGTAATACAGAAACCATGATAAGCAAATCAGTTCAGCAAAAAGGGAAAGGATTAGGGGGAATGTGGCAGAGAAGGGGACATTGACAAAGTCAGATGTTACCTTGGTAAGTTTCCGTTTTCTCCTGGAAGCTGAACAAAACACTAAATCTGTGTTGCCAAGGGGCTGAAATTAGTGAACGTATCTGAAAACGCCTTGTGAAAGTCCAGAACAAATGCCAAGTATGTTACTGTCTGCACTCTCAGTGAAGGTAAACCTTACCCGAGAGCGTTGCTTTATGTTGTTGCCCCCACTGCGAATGACCTTGCTGTTCACTGAATTGGACTTGAGTTGTCCTTTAAGGATGGGCCAAGTGAGCTGACCTGAGCCGCCGTCTCTCAGAACCATGATTTCCAGCATTTTCCACACTGCTTCTGGGACACATGAAGGGAGGTTACTCGGTGCCATATAACAGCAGGTTTTATAATAAAATAAATTTATGAAATTCTACAAAAGGATTTTCCTCTGGTAGAGTCACAAAACACAGAAGCATTGTCAAAAGCATCTTCAAATTTCTGAGAGGTCTTTTGGGAAACAAACCTGCTCAACTTGGTTAAACATATTTCTAAAATGTTTGTAAATGTTTTCATCTTGGGCCATCCCTGCCTCCCTCATGGTTTTTCTATTACTGTCCTAAAGAAGGATTTTACACAGAACACAAATCTGGGATATGCTCATCCAGTTCAGCATTCTCATTTTAGAGAGGAAGCATCTGATAAGGGAAGTAGGTTGACCAAGATCATGTGGCAGATAAAGGATAGAGCTATAATCCCTGATGTTCTTACTCTTCTCAGAGTCCATATTGGGTATAATTTAGTACCCGGCTATATGCTTTCCAATAGTCACGTATGGATGTGAGTTGGACCATAAAGAAAGCTGAACACCGAAGAAATGATGCTTTTGAACTGTTGTGTTGGAGAAGACTCTTGAGAGTCCCTTGGACAAGGAGATCAAAGCAATCAATACTAAAGGAAATCAGTCCTGAATATTCATTGGAAGGACTGACGCTGAAGCTGAAGCTCCAATACTTTGGCCACCTGAGGCAGAGAACTGACTCAGTGGAAAAGATCCTGATGCTGGGAAAGATTGAAGGCAGGAGGAGAAGGGGATGACAGAGGATGAGATGGTTGGATGGTATCACCAACTCAGTGGACATGAGTTTGAGCAAGCTCCGGGAGTTTTGGTGATGGACAGGGAATCCTGGCATGCTGCAGTCCACGGGGTAGCAAAAAGTCATACACAACTGAGTGACTGAACTGAACAGATACACTGTCTTATTGCATTGTCCTTTATTTATAAATGCGTGTGCTTTTTAAAATATGTATAAAATCATTCACCATAGTTCCTGGAACACAGTGACTGAGTCACCATGGGCTCTGTGTATATCTGTATGTGTGACTTGCCCAAGTGGATCATGAGCTCCTGGGAGTCACCGTGCCTCCACATTTCTGCAAATTTCCATGGCTCATGCAATCTTTCTACACACACCTGAGCTGCCCCATAACTGCTTTCTCACCTACTGATTGAAAATCAGAGGCAGCCCCAGTTTTACGCCCATTGGAGGAAAGGAGAAAGTCTGACATTAAAGCAATAAAATGAACCATTTCCCCTACAGAGTTAGTCTAACATTAATAAAAGCTTCATGTTGCACTATTATCCTCTCCTCTTATTATTTTCATGTATTTCATGCTGGATATAAATGTCAGAACACTTTATCTCTCTGAATTTCCATAGGATTTACTGCCGCTGAAGGAACACATGCGGTGACTTCTGGCAAGGGGAGCCTTGTCCTTGATGGCCTTCCCTCCCTAGCCCTGTCCAAGGTCCCTCAGTGACTGCAGAGCTGTAGAAACTGGGCAGGGAGCATCGTATCTGTTGCCATTATTCAGGGTGCAAAGCCACTTTGCCTGTTTTCCAATTCTGAGGCATGGGGCAACTTGCTGTTACTCTCTGGACTTCCCTATTGGGAACCATGATTGTACTATGTTCAGATCTCTGTTCATCCTTCTCAGGGTCAGACAATTCATGGGAGGTTGTGCTTAGCCTGGAACCAGCGACATATTCTGGTTCATCTGAACCAGTGATATTTCAATCTGCCATGCGCCACAATCATCTGGAAGGCTTTTAAAAATACAAATTGCTGGGCTTCAGCCACAGAGTATCTCATCACATAGGCCTGGGGAGGGACTGTGAAATGTACATTTCTAGTAAGTTCCCAGTTGAGGCTGATAGCAGCTGGTGTAAGGCCTTTGCTTTCTCTATCTCTCTCTCTTTCAGTTCAGTTCAGTGCTCAGTCATGTCCAACTTTTTGCAACCCCATGAATCTCAGCACACCAGGCCTTCCTGTCCATCACCAACTCCTAGAGTTCATGCAAACTCATGTCCATCGAGTTGGTGATGCCATCCAGCCATCTCATCCTCTGTCGTCCCCTCCTCCTCCTGCCCCATTCCCTCCCAGCATCAGAGTCTCCTCCAATGAGTCAACTCTTCGCATGAAGTGGCCAAAGTACTGGAGTTTCAGCTTTAGCATCATTCCTTCCAAAGAAATCGCAGGGCTGATCTCCTTCAGAATGGACTGGTTGGATCTCCTTGCAGTCCAAGGGACTCTCAAGAGTCTTCTCCAACACCACAGTTCAAAAGGATCAATGCTTAGGTGCTCAGCCTTCTTCACAGTCCAACTTTCACATCCATACATGACCGCTGGAAAAACCATAGCCTTGACTAGACGGACCTTTGTTGGCAAAGTAATGTCTCTGCTTTTGAATATGCTATCTAGGTTGGTCATAACTTTCCTTCCAAGGAGTAAGAATCTTAATTTCATGGCTGCAATCACCATCTGCAGTGATTTGGAGTCCCAGAAAATAAAGTCTTACACTGTTTCCACTGTTTCCCCATCTATTTCCCATGAAGTGATGGGACCAGATGCCATGATCTTCGTTTTCTGAATGTTGAGTTTTAGGCCAACCTTTTCACTCTCCACTTTCACTTTCATCAAGAGGCTTTTTAGTTCCTCTTCACTTTCTGCCGTAAGGGTGGTGTCATCTGCATATCTGAGGTTATTGATATTTCTCCCAGCAATCTTGATTCCAGCTTGTGCCTCTTCCAGTCCAATGTTTCTCATGATGTACTCTGCATATAAGTTAAATAAACAGGGTGACAATATATAGCCTTGACGAACTCCTTTTCCTATTTGGAACCAGTGTGTTGTTCCATGTCCAGTTCTAACTGTTGCTTCCTGACCTGCATACAGGTTTCTCAAGAGGCAGGTCAGATGATCTGGTATTCCCATCTCTTTCAGAATTTTCCACAGCTTATTGTGATCCACACAGTCAAAGGCTTTGGCATAGTCAATAGAGCAGAAATAGATGTTTTTCTGGAACTCTCTTGCTTTTTTGATGATCCAGCAGATGTTGGCAATTTGATCTCTGGTTCCTCTGCCTTTTCTAAAACTAGCTTGAACATCAGGAAGTTCACAGTTCACGTATTGCTGAAGCCTGGCTTGGAGAATTTTGAGCATTACTTTACTAGCGTGTGAGATGAGTGCAATTGTTCGGTAGTTTGAGCATTCTTTGGCATTGCCTTTCTTTGGGATTGGAATGAAAACTGACCTTTACCAGTCCTGTGGCCAGTAATGAGTTTTCCAAATTTGCTGACATATTGAGTTCAGCACTTTCACAGCGTCATCTTCCAGCATTTGAAATAGCTCAACTGGAATTCCATCACCTCCCCTAGCTTTGTTCGTAGTGATGCTTTCTAAGGCCCACTTGATATCACATTCCAGGATGTCTGGCACTAGGTGAGTGATCACACCATTGTGATTATATTGGTCGTGAAGACCTTTTTTGTAGTTCTTCTGTGTATTCTTGCCACCTGTTAATATCTTCTGCTTCTGTTAGGTCCATACCATTTCTGTCCTTTATTGAGCCCATCTTTGCATGAAATGTTCCCTTGGTATCTCTAATTTTCTTGAAGAAATCTCTAGTCTTTCCCATTCTGTTGTTTTCCTCTATTTCTTTGCATTGATCACTGAGGAAGCCTTTCTTATCTCTTCTTGCTGTTCTTTGGAACTCTGCATTCAGATGCTTATATCTTTCTTTTTCTCCTTTGTTTTTCCCTTTTCTTCTTTTCACAGCTATTTGTAAGGCCTCCTCAGACAGCCATTTTGCTTTTTTGCATTTATTTTCCATGGGGATGGTCTTGATCCCTGTCTTCTGTACAATGTGACAAACCTCCGTCCATAGTTCATCAGGCACTCTGTCTATCAGATCTAGTCCCTTAAATCTATTTCTCACTTTCACTGTATAATCATAAGGGATTTGATTTAGATAATATCTGAATGGTCTAGTGGTTTTCTCTCTCTTTAATGGAAGATAATTTCTTAACAATATTTTGTTGGCCTCTGCCATACATCAACATGAATCAGCCACAGGTGTACATACACCCCTCCCTCCTGAGCCCCCCTCTCACCTTGCACTCCACCCACCCCTTTAGTTCTTTACAGAGCACTGGGTTGAGCTCCCTGTGTCACAGAGCAAGTGCCCATTTGCTGTCTAGTTTCCATACGGAAAAGTGTATGTTTCCATGCTATTCTCTCCGATCATCCCATCCTCTGCTTCCCTCACTATGCCCACAAGTCTCTTCTCTGTGTCCACACTTCCACTGCTACCCTGCAAATGCATTCATCAGGACCATATTTCTAGTTTCTATATGCATGTGTTAATATACAATATTTGTCTTTGTCTTTCTGAAAAAGAACACGTTCAAGTCAGTCCTAATGAGGTGGATGAACAGAGGGTTTAAACTTTTTAAACCACCCATCCAGGCCAGTTGGTGTTTCCCATTCTCGAGTTTGTCTGGCTGTGGTATTTTTGAGTTGTTTCAACTTATTTCCCTCAAAAATAGAACCCAAGACAAGGATATGGGCTCAATTGGGGTTTTTTGCCTTTTTCTTTTTTTTTTTTTTTTCCCAATGTAAACATTGTAAATTTATTTTTTTGAGACAGACATGAACCTGATAGCAGAATCTGGCAAGAGCATTACAAGAAAACCAAATCATGAGTCAATCTCACTCATGAACATCAAAGTAAAAATAAATCTTAACCAAAATATTTGGGCTCAAGTAGTTGATTCAGACTTGATCCTAGGAATCACTGGGCAGGAGTCAGGGTGAGGAGAAGCATGGAGAGCTCCCAAGGTAAGTTGGTGGGTCTATGTCCTCGGTGGGCTGTCGGGACTTACTGCTGCCGCAGACCTTCAGGAGGACTCAGAATTTACCCCCCGAAGAAAGGAGGAGGCCAGGATTTTAGTTCCTGTCTCTTAGTTACTCAAGGTTCCTTAGGATTTCAACTCTCTAGCACTTCCAAGCTGCCCCATGCAGAGATTGAGCACACACCAGCAATGGCCTGTTGGCTCATAGATGCAATTTCCTGAGGAAAAATCCAGACATAGATGCGATTTTCCCCAACAAATTGGGCACAGGCTGAGGGCGTAAGTTGGAACACTTGCAGCGTCTGCTACTGATGAACATGTGATTCGATTCTGGTCAATGAAATGTGAGGACTATCTGCTTGGAGACGCTTGTCAAGATTTCTTTGTCTTAAGAATAAAATAGTGGAAGAGAAAGATTTGAGAGAGTGAGTTTCCCCTGGATGCTGTCATTATCTGACTAGGACACTGAAATTGCTATGTCCATATTACGGATAGAAGTAACCTCAGGATGAAGGCGCTGCTGAGGACAGCAGAGTGGGGAGGCTGAAGCAACTTTTATCACTGAAGAAATTACTGAGATATTGACATTGTGTGGCTAGAGCCACCCTCAGCTCAGTTCAGTTCAGTTGCTCAGTCTGTCTGATTCTTTGTAACCCCATGAATCGCAGCACACCAGGCCTCCCTGTCCATCACCAACTCCTGGAGATCCCTGAAACTCATGTCCATCGAGTCAGTGATGCCATCCAGCCATCTCATCCTCTGTCATCCCTTTCTCCTCCTGCCCCCAATCCCTCCCAGCATCAGTCTTTTCCAGTGAGTCAACTCTTCGCATGAGGTGGCCAAAGTACTGGAGTTTCAGCTTTAGCATCATTCCTTCCAAAGAAATTCCAGGGCTGATCTCCTTCAGAATGGACTGGTTGGATCTCCTTGCAGTCCAAGGGACTCTCAAGAGTCCTTTCCAACAACACAATTCAAAAGCATCAATTCTTCGGTGCTCAGTCTTCTTCACAGTCCAACTCTCATATCCATACATGACTACTGGAAAAACCATAGCCTTGATTAGATGGACCTTTATTGGCAAAGTAATGTCTCTGCTACTGCTGGATTAATTGTATAAATGGTACCAAACAGTATTACTGTTTAAAGCATTAACTAGTTGTTGGATATGGGCTTTTCTATTACCCGTTGCTGAAACACCTGCTGTGCTGATTCTTTGAAAAGCCACTAAACACCCTTGCTACTTGACTTCCCTGTTGGCTCAGATGGTAAAGAATCTGCATCCAATGTAGGAGACCTGGGTTCAACCCCTGGGTTGGGAAAATCCCCTGGAGGAGGGCATGGCAACCCACTCCAGTATTCTTGCCTGGAGATTCCCATGGACGGAGAAGCCTGGCGGGCTACAGTCCGTGGGGTCACTCAGAGTTGGACACGACTGAGTGACTAAGCACAGCACAGCACATCCTTGCTACTTAGGGTAGTCTGAGAGTTGGAAGCATCACTGGAGACTAGAATTTCAGGTTCTACTCAGACCACTGAATCAGGATTTGCATTTAACCAGGTCGGGGAAGGCAATGGCACCCCACCCCAGTACTCTTGCCTGGAAAATCCCATGGACAGAGGAGCGTAGTGGGCTGCAGTCCATGGGGTCGCTAAGAGTTGGACACGACTGAGCGACTTCACTTTCACTTTGCACTTTCATGCATTGGAGAAGGAAATGGCAACCCACTCCAGTGTTCTTGCCTGGAGAATCCCAGGGATGGGGGAGCCTGATGGGCTGCCATCTATGGGGTCGCACAGAGTTGAACACGACTGAAGTGACTTAGTAGTAGCAGCCAGGTAATAGATGTGCATATTAAAGTATGCCCTGCTTTACAGAGCTGATGATGCTTAAAAGAGTTGATGGACAGGAATCAGAACTCCCCATGTTGAATTTGGTTATTATGTTATATTGACTTTCATATCTCCTTCTAGTAATTTTTTAAACATTCCTTATTTTAAAATAAAGATTACATCAACCTATGCAAATGTATACAAATGTGAGTTTTCATTGCTGGTTAACTAGTCTGGAAGGTAATTTTTAACACAGGAGTTAGTTTTCCTAAATATTAATGAGAAGTTAGAATTCCATTCTGAAAACAGAAGACCTTGTGAGCTGAGGGTGAGTGGAGGGAGGTGAGGGATGAACAAGTACACAAGTAAACACGATTATATTTGGCGACTCCCTCACAGGCGTGTACTTTTCTAAGCCTGACATGTGGCAAGTTGAATGAAAGTAAACCAGCCAGCATCAGGGTGACCCTCAAACAAATGAGTCATTTACTGGACAAAAAGAAATCAGGCAAACAGCACGTGCTGCTATCATTTTAGAAGGGCTTGAAATGTGCCTTTGGCTGAAAATAGCATAAAGCATCATTTCTTAGAGTGCACTCTTCAGAATTTTATGGAGTAAACTTGCTTCTGTGGTCAAATGAATTTGGAAAATGTTGGAAAATGATGATAAAGAGGTGGGCAAATTGCCTACCAGATTGTTTATTACAGTAGGTCCATATTCAAAAGGCTATTTCTCCTCCTCTAGAACTTCGCCAAGATGTTCCTAGCAAGTTTGGTGTTTGTAACTTTTATCCCCCACTCCCTAAATGTTGTCTCCATGAAGCAGCCACAGTTCTGTTTTAAAAAGAACAGTTCTGTTTTCAAAATGCTAATGAATTTGGGTCATTCTCCTACTTAATATGCATCAATGCACTTTATCTTCATATGTGTATTTTTCTTTCCCCTAACATTGCCAACAAATTCCTTCTTTAGCTCTTGTGTATTTTTCTCAGGGTCATGGCTGACAACCTCTCTCATTCTTTCATCTTGTTGAATATGCCAGGATGTTTCTTATCTGGGCTTCCTTACATATTTAAATATCATTTCCTAGATGGGCCATTTCTTAGGCTCCTGCCTTCGCTTAAAACACCCTGTAAATTTCTTCAGGAACAACTTATGATTCATAGTAATCTTTCTATTAGAATAATTATTTAATATTTATCTCTTCCTCTAGAACAAAACTTTTAAGAGACTGATTTCACTATCCTATCTTTGTGCCTGGCACAGTGTCTGATGCGTAGGGGAAAATAAATGAATATTTATTTAATATCCGAATAAATTTTGAATCACTAACAGTAATGCATGCAGTTTTTCAAATACATTTGAACATAGGGAAAATTTTTTTGTTTTTCCCAGCCTAGAAGTAGTATTCATGGAATATATTTTGAGAAATGCTTTAATGAAGCCAATTTTACTCTTCCTAAGTATGAAAGGGAAATATAAGTTATAACTACATTTCAAGCTCTGACTAGCTGGGTGACCATGGGCAAAATCAAGCTTGAGACTCACTTGTGGAATGATGAGACTGGATGAAGTAATCTCTACAATCCTTTACAACTCCTGGATTCTGAAGCTTTAATCACACAGAAGGACCACTGCTTTCACTTTGGTCAAGGTGTGAGCTCTCCACGAGTAAGTCAAATCAGACTGACCTCATTTCACTCCAGAGTATTTATAGCCTTAGGATGGAAGAACAGGGAAGGAAGTCAAAACAGCATATCTGGCTTTCCACAAGTCATTTCACAACGTCTTCCTTGATGTCTTTGTAGAAAGGAGTGAGGAATGGGGGGTTGATGGAGATGCGATGGACTGGATTTGTAGCTGGTTGAAAGGTGATTCCCCAGGAGTGCTAATTAATGGATCAGTGCAAGCCTTGAGGACAGGGACTGGCATCCTGCCCTGTTCAACATTTCTGTCAATGTCTTGGATGAAGAGTGAGAGCTTGTGATCATCAAATACGTAGGTGATATGATGGTGGGAGTAGGTTAGGTGACAGAATCAGAATTCACAGTGGTCTGATCACAGAGAAATGATCCCTACCTAACAGGGGAAATATAGAAATATAAAAGCAAAGTTCTAGAAAAGGAAACAAGGATAAAAATTTATTATTACAAAATGTGTGTATGAGCATGTATTTGTGTGTGTGTGTGTCTGCATTTATGGGTGTTGTGTGTATATGTGCCTGGTAAACTTTCGGGCATTTAGTTAATGATAAAATAAAAATAATAGCTAGACTTATCTCACTGGTGATCATTTTGCAAATATTGTACCATTATATTGTATACCTGAAGCTAACATAATGTTATATGCCAATTATAATTCAATAAAAATTAATTTAAAAATCATCATAATAAAATAATGAAAGGTGACCACTCAACCTGAATGGTTGCTATAAACTGAAACTTCTCAATTGGAAATCTAGTATATAAAGTGTCAGTTGATAAATATCTCTTATTCATATAGGTCTCTGGGCTTCCTTGGTGGCTCAGACGGTAAGGAGTCCACCTGCAATGCAGGAGACCTGGGTCAGGAAGATCCCCTGGAGAAGGGAATGGCAACCCACTTCAGTATTTTTGCCTGGAGACTCCCATGGTCAGAGAAGTCTGGCAGGCTACAGAACATATGGTCGCAAAGACTCAAATGCGATTGAGCGATTAACACCTTCAGATGGGGTCACAGTACTACTTACAATTTTTAAGAAAAGAAGACAAATTAGAACATGATCACAGAAGAGTGACTAAGGCAGTGAGAGAAGGAACTGATGAAATTGAGATTTAGTCCGAAGAAGAGACAACACACTTCGGAGACCAAGGTTATGCTGCCTTCCCCTCTGTGATACAAATTTTCAGTATCTGAAACTCTCTCATCATGCACTCAGCAAACTGTTTTCATTGCTTGCGTATGCCCTTCACGATGCTCAAGTTTCTGTAAGGGCAGCGTTTGGATCTGTTTGTGAGAGCTGTGTCTGACTCTCTGTGACCTCATGGACTGTAACCTGAGAGGCTCCTCTGTCTGTGCAATTTTCCAGGCAAGAATACTGGAATGGGTTGCCATTTTCTACTCCAGGCAATCTTCCCAACCCAGGGATCCAGCCCGGGTCTCCTGTACTGGCAGTGGATTCTTTACCACTGCGCCATCACCACCAAACATCCAGAATCTAGAGCATGAAATCAATGAGTTAATGAATAAGTAGTAATTTTTCTTAACTATCTTTAATATTGTAAGGAAGAACCATTTGTGTTTATGCTCTGCAGCTCAATGAAAGAGCAAAGGTTTCAAGTTCAGGTAAAATTTCATCCCATGTAATAATTGTAGGTTTCCAAATACACCATGAGTTATTGGGACAAATAGTGTCCTATCACTGGTGACCATCAAACTAAATATGGAATTTGGAGGACCATTTGACTGGAACTGGTAGAACCAGGACTCAAATCACAGTTTAATATGGGTGACTTTTAGATCTCTTAAAACTTATTTTGATTCAGAAATTTGTTGTTCCAGAAAATTTGTTCTAATCCAACAGAATGACAAATTATTTTCTAAACGACCAAAACTAATCCTTTCCTCCTCTTCATTTCTGTAGAACAAGCACCCTTCTCTTACATTCTGATCATTTTCTGCTGTATAGAGGTAGTTGCCAGTTTGACTTATTACCAGTTCAGAATAGAGGGACATTTCCATGTTCAGGAAAATTCATATACCCATCAGTAAAAGGATTTCCTTTTGTGCCACATTTCTGCTAAAACATCTTAATGAAAATGGCAAGATTAGATCAGACCCTCAGATCTTTTAGATATGCATTTTTCCCCTGATTATGAATAACAGAACTCCTCCTGGTATTTTTTTTTTTTCTTACTATACAGATATGTGTAGAAACAAGTGTCAGACCTGTTTTCCTTTGCTGTGCTATTAGAGACTGAAATTTACTTACCCTCAGGGTGTTGTTGAAATAGGGGTGAAAAAACAAAACACAGGCACAGGAGAGAAAAGAAAAAGAGGGAAAGTGATTGAAATACACATTAAGACTCCAGAGTGGCAGACAGAAATCAGGATGATAGTATCTGTCACTGTCACTTCGTCAGGGTTGACAAGTTTGTTTACCAACATGCATCTTTTGTCTGGCAGAGAAAAAAAAAAAAAAAAAAAAAAGCTCTTCAAGAAATTCTGTTGTGATTCTTTCATATTTCTCTTTGGCATCTGATAGTTTCATCCAATAATCCTTGGATGATTTAAGAGTAAATGAAAAGCATATGGCTTGAAGTCCCCTTGGGATGGTCTTTGATTTTAGACAAGAGGGCAAAAGTTCCTAGTGGAAGGCTTTGCCAAAAATGTGCTTGATTTGCAAAGATTAGACATCATCTGTGAGTCTCTCTTACTGCAGTTCCACCTCCCCCATAATCCCATCACTCGCTCTGTTTTAATTTAACAATGTTTGGTAGTGATTCCTTTGCCTACAGCGCTGGCCTTTGTGCCACATTGAACCACATGGACTTCCTATCCTTATAAACAAGTATTTATTAAATATCATTAATAAAAGTCAGTACTCTAAGCCCTTTGTAGGTACCACTGTATTTAATATTTACAATGACCTGATGAGAAAGGTGCCATGGTATTCTCAGTTGTACCATGATATTCCCATTTCCCCTCATGATATTCCTATTTTGCAGATGAAGAAACTGAGGCAGAGAGGAACTGATTCAACTTTAGAGAGCTGGCAAACATGTCAATTTGGGAATTGAACCCTGGCAATCTGGCTCCAGCATTCTTCCATGTAACATCTATACATCTCTGCTTCTCTACAGAACACTCCAGACCCTTACTCTCAGCCCAGAGCCAATACACTGCCTTGTTGTAGTCTCAAGGCTGCCTTGTAAGGATGTTGTTTCAGTAGTTTTATAGGTGCTACAGCTGGTCTCAGAGGCAGTTTGGAAAGCGTGTATCAAATTCACAGACCTGGTGAATGGCAGGACTCAGGATTTGAATTCAGATTTCATCTAACACCTGCCTCAGGTTATTCTGTGCAATGAGTGGCTCCAGAATTAACTGCATTAGAATTGCCTGCAATGGGGAGGTGGGGCTGTGTTGGTTAAAAAAAAAAAAAAAAAAAGGTCCAGATTTCAAATGATCTTTGTAACTATTGAATGAGCATCTCTGAAGTAGGGCTTCCGAATCTTTATTTTTAAAAAGTGATCAGGTAATTTTTGACCCACAAATTTGAATGCCTCATGCAGCCACTAAAAGTCTCTTTTAACCAGTGTTACTGGGCAATTTAAAAGGAGACAGAAGATGAACAGGTATTGAGTGTGAACTGACAGAGAAATGAAACAACTTCAAAAACACAAATTAGAAAATCAGGTGATTCTGTAAACAGTCCGTTTCTAGATTCACTGCAGAGCTGTGGTTGGTTATTGATTCTGGAGGCTTCCTGCGGGTTGGGGACATGGAAAGCAGGAGATAGGTCAGCGTGATAGGGACAAAGAACAAGGCGCTGGGGTCAATCCCTGCCCATCACTCTTATTTGTCCTTGACTCTGGGTGGGTTGTGTAGTCTCTCTACATTTTAAACACTCTGTAAAATTTTGCCTCCTTGATGATTTCATATGAGAATTAAGAGAGCTACACGTCTAAAGCGGCTGACATACAGTAGGTATTCAGTGGTCTCTCATTTATTTTCTGTCTTATGATACTTCAAAACCAGTCATATTTTTGAGATAGATCCAATTGTTATCTTTATTTCTACCCACTCCTGCATTAAACTAGCCATAATGAATTTCCAGTTTGTCAATTACTTCCATTCCCCTAGACCATAAAACTGTCTCTTTAGGAAAGCATTGATCTGTTAATGTAAAGTTCATTGTAAATGGTAGTGATGACTTACCAGCCACATGCACTTTCATTAGAGAAAGATGAAGGCATGCAGGATTATACCAAAGGAATGAATGTCTAATGGGAAAAAAAAAAAATTCTTAGACATTTGTAATAAGAATATTTGGGGACAGAATTTCTTCAAGAATATCATTTAAATTCTAAATTCTGTTGTGTGTGCTTAGTCACTTAATTGTGACCAACTCTTTCTGACCCTTTGAACTATAGACTGCCAGGCTCCTCTGTCCACATGGTTTTCTGGGTAAGAATACTGGAGTGGGCTGCTATTTCCTTCTTCAGGGGATCTCCCCCACCCAGGGAATGAGCCTGCATCTCCTCTGTCTCCTGCATTGCAGGAGGATTCTTTACCTGCCGAACCATCGGTTCAGTTCAGTTCAGTCACTCAGTCGTGTCTGACTCTTTGCAACCCCGTGGACTGCAGCACACCAGACTTCCCTGTCCAACACCAACTCCCTGAGTTTACTCAAACTCACATCCATTGTATCGGTGATGCCATCCAACCATCTCATCCTCTGTCATCCCCTTCTCTTCCCACCTTCAATCTTTCCCAGCATCAGAGTCTTTTCCAATGAGTTGGTTCTTTGCATCAGGCGGCCAAAGTATTGGAGTTTCAGCTTCAGCATCAGTCCTTCCAATGAACACCCAAGACTGATCTCCTTTAGGATGGACTGGTTGGATCTCCTTGCAGTCCAAGGGACTCTCAGACTCTCAAGAGTCTTCTCCAACACCACAGTTCAGAAGCATCAATTCTCAGTGCTCAGCTTTCTTGACAGTTCAACTCTCACATCCATACCATCAAACACTACTATATTCTGTTACCTAGTCTATTTGAAATACCAGTTCATAAATCAGATCTTTAGTGTGTGTGTGTAAACATAAAATTGTCAAGTTACAAATTTAGAGGTCATTTGGAACAACTCTAAGGCAATGCTTCTCCTTGGAGGAAAGACAGCAGCGTGTTCGTGTTATGTAGTATACTACAGCGCTCATCTGTTACTCAATAAACCCAATGTGATAGACAGCCAAACACCATTTTGCAGATGAGAAAAGTAAGGTTCAGAGAGACACTTGCCAAGGTTGCTCAAGTCACCCAAGACAAGGACTTGAATCTAAACGCTAAACTCTTTCTCCTTTATTCCCCTCCCTAAGCTATAGTACTTCCCAATTCCAGGCAGGCAAATTATTACGGATGAATTCCTTTCTCTATCTTTTTCAATCTCTCTTTTTAGAAACTTTTAATTAGCCCCCGGCTCTCTGCCATTATTAGTATTTGTTATTAAGTATTAAGAGCCATCCTTGTTCCCTTCTCTTCTCCTGTTCCCCTCCCCAAGCTTCCTACTCTGAGGCCTCTGGTTTTAATTGTTACATTTTTTCACCAGTGATCAGTGGAGCTTCCCTAATGATCTCAACTCATTTGGAGGGTTTACAGCTCCAGCACAGAACTCCAATAAAAGGAAAAGAGAAGCTTTGCTGGGATCCCTCAAGGCTTTGCTTCTGCCAAGAACAAAATCCTTTGCTGCTAGCTACTCCTCCCCTACCCTAAGGCTTCACTCTGGGTGGCAGGACTTCCCTCTCCTACTTGGTGGAGCTATTCCTCTTTCCATACTCCCATTCTTGATCCCACCTTCTCCTCACTTTCCCAAGGTATCAGTTTGAGATGTGTGCACATAGTAGGCAGGCACCTGATTGCTATTTGTTGAAAGATGCAATAAATAAAGACATTAGTGAGGGAAGAAGGAAGGATGAAATTTTGATTTATGGGCTACTAAACCTTGCCAGAAAATATGCAAAGTTCTTAAATAACACTAGTGCTTACAACCGTGTAGAAATAGTTTTATACTTAAGGAGGCAGGCACAGAGGGCTGCTAAAACACTCTCTGTGGTCGGACACATAGTGGGACTTGTTCAGTCGTTCAGTTGTGTCTGACTTTTTGCAACTCCAATGACTGCAGCACACTAGGCTTCCCTGTCCTTCACTATCTCCCAGAGTTTTCTCAGATTCATGTACATTGAGTTGGTGATGCCATCCAACCATCTCATCCCCTCTTAACAACTGACATTATTATTATTATTATTATTTTTTTTTTGAAAATGGACAAAGGAAAGGATAAATGAGGGTGGGAGGGAAATGGGAAGAAAGAAGGGGAGTGATGGTGGGGAGGAGTATATGTAATTTCTTAACCAATGGCTTTCTGTTTTTAATCACAAAGAACACTTAAAAAAAATCATGTTGAATTCATCCTATATTAGGAGGTTTGGTCTGGAAATCAAAAGTTCAGGAAACAAAAAGTCCAGTTTGGGTGTCCTCATCTTAGGCACATCTTGGTATTTTGTATTGGTAGGTCTATCTTTACCACAATATATTATTTAGGACAGGATCACATTTGTCACTTCTTCCTCGCTACTACCCAAAGTGGTACCAGACCCATAAAATAGTCAATAAACCTTTACAGAATGAACAAATAAGTCTATTTTTTTTTTTAATTCTCCTGAGTGAACTGAATTTTTTGAGGCTCATAAGTGAATATGTTTTCCTCTTTACTTTGTCTATTACAGCCAGATTATATGAGTGGGGTATTAAAATCTCCCACTATTATTGTATTGTTGCATATTTCTTCTATGATAATAATTAATGTTTGTCTTAGATATATCAATGCTCCAATGTTGGGTGCATATATATTTATAATTGCTATAACTTCTTTTTGGATTGTTCCTTTAAGTCGTTATTTATAACCTTGATTGTCTCCTTTTCAGGATCTTTAAAGTCAATTTTATCTGATATGAGTATTGCTACTCCTGTTTTCTTTTGGTCCATATTTGCATAGAAAATCTTTTTCCAGCCCTTCATTTTCAGTCAGTATATATCCCCTATTTTAAGGTGGTTCTCTTGGAGACAGCATATATAGGGGTCTAGTTTTTGTATCCATTTGACCAATTTTAGTCTTTTGGTTGTCTCTTGTAGACAAGGTATGTAGGGGTCGTGTTTTTGTATCAATTCGGCCAGTCTTTGTCTGTTGATTAGGGCATTCAGCCCATTAACGTTTAAAGCAATTATTGATAAATAGGATTTACTTTATTGTTTTGGGTTCGAATTTATACACCCTTTTAATGATTCCTATCTAGAGAATGTCCTTTAGTTTTTGTTGGAGAAATGGTTTAGTGGTGCAAAAGTCTCTCAACTTTTGCTTATCTGTGAAGCTTTTGATTTCTCCTTCATATTTGAATGAGATGCTTGCTGGATACAATAATCTAGGCTGTAAGTTATTTTCTTTCATCACTTTAATTATGTCTTGCCATTCCCTCCTGGCTTGGAGAGTTTCTATTGAAAGATCAGCTGTTATCCTTATGGGAATTCCCTTGTGAGTTATTTGATGTTTTTCCCTAGCTGCTTTTAATATTTGTTCTTTATATTTAATCTTTGTTAATTTGATTAATATGTGTCGGAGTGTTTCGCCTTGGGTTTATCCTGTTAGGGACTCTCTGGATTTCTTGAACTTGAGTGGTAATTTCCTTCTCCATTTTAGGGAAGTTTTCAACTATTATCTCCTCAAGTATTTCCTCATGGTCTTTCTTTTTATCTTCTTCTTCTGGAACTCCTATGATTCGAATGTTGTAGCGTTTAATGTTATCCTGGAGGTCTCTGAGATTGTCCTCATTTCTTTTGATGCGTTTTTCTTTTTTCTCCTCTGATTCATTTATTTCTAGGATTCTATCTTCTAATTCACTAATCCTATCTTCTGCCTCTGTTATTCTACTGTTTGTTGTCTCCAGGGTGTTTTGGATCTCATTTATTGCATTATTCATTATATGTTGACTCTTTTTTATTTCTTCTAGGTCCTTGTTAAACCTTTCTTGCATCTTCTCAATCCTTGTCTCCAGACTCTTTAACTGTGATTCCATTTTGATTTCACGATTTTGGATTAATTTCACTATCATTATTCGGAATTCTTTATCAGGTAGATTCCCTATCTCTTCCTCTTTGGTTTGGTTTGGTGGCCATCTATCCTGTTCCTTTAGCTGCTGGGTATTCTTTTGTCTCTTCATCTTGTTAAAGTTGCCAAGTTTAGAGTGTCCTTACTATATTCTGGTAGTTTGTTGAATTCTCTTTATTGAGGCGGTTTACTGGTCTTTTCAATATCTGATCTCTGCCCTGTTACAGAGGGGGCGGAGATGAACACCCAAATCTAAGCCGGCCAGGTTCAGGCACTCAGATAATCCTCAGAAGTTGAGTCTGCGTTTTATGCCCTTCCCAGATCCGAGTAGCACAGGTGATGAAGTATTTAGTGAGCACAGCTGCTGCGACTTATCGCCTCCCCGCTGCTCAATTTTCTGGGTATACAACAGGTGTACTTTCTCAGGCAGATGTTGGCCATCCAGAGCCCCAAGAAGCATGAGTCAGCACAGAAACCTACTTATAGTTCTGTAGAGAGTGTCTCTCTAGGGCTGTGATTGCCCACCTCCGGCCCTGGCTGCCTGTCACTGGAGTGGGACGGCCTGCAGCCGGCCATCTCTGTGCAGTCCTTTGTTCCGTATGTAGTCCTGGTGGTGTCTTAACTTAGGGCTGGCTTTTGATGTAGTAGATAACAACAGTCTGGTTATTTCGCTCAGATAGCGCTCGAGATAGCCAGACCAAATCCTTTCTCAAAGCGATGCAGGCCTCTCCGCTCCTCCTAGCCCAGCCCCTGCTTGCCAATAGCAAATGCTGGTGTCCGCGCCGCTTTTCCGCAAAAGGAGTTACGGCAGGGCTCGTTTTCTCCTCTTGAAGACAATGAATTGTCCTTCTAAGTGCCCGATGTCCTCTGCTGGCATTCAAAAGTTGTTTTGTAGAATTTATTCAGCATTCAAATGTTCTTTTAATGGATTTGTGGAGGAGAAAGTATTCTCCCCGTCCTACTTGTCCGCCATCTTAGATCCTCCCAACAACTGACATTATTGAGCCTTTCAGTTCAGTTCAGTTCAGTCACTCAGTCGTGTCTGACTCTTTGGGACCCCATGAATTGCTGCACGGCAGGCCTCCCTGTCCATCACCAACTCCTGGAGTTTAACTCATGCCCATCGAGTCGGTGATGCCATCCAGCCATCTCATCCTCTGTCATCCCCTTCTCCTCCTGCCCCCAATCCTTCCCAGCATCAGGGTCTTTCCCAACGAGTCAACTCTTTTTATACCAAACATATAAATATTCCTGTAAATATCAATGCAACCCTATCATGCACTTGCTCTTATTATCCTCATTTTTCAGATGGGAACATAAGTGGGCAAGCCAGGATTCTAACCTAGGTCCTCCAGCTCTAGAGTGTGGGTCCTTGATCTTCACATCATAGTACTGTGATATTAGGATATATCTCCCAAGAACTAAGCTTGATTGTTAAGCATTTAAACCCTCAAAGGTTTTGTCAACCTTTAATCTAATTTAATCTTTATAAAAACAATTGATGATGTGGGAGAAAATAATACTCTTATTCATCTTTGATTTGGGGAAGAATTGAAGACAAGAGGGAATTAGGGCCCTTCCTTCTAATCCCTCCAAGGATAGATGCAGGGTCAAAACTCAAGCCCATTATGGTGAAAGGTGATGGACCAAGTGAGTGTAGAGGTTAGTTACATCCTTCTACCCCTGGCAGTGCCATGTGCTAGTGATTTTACAAGGTTTAGGCTGTTTAGTATCTCTGAGCCCTGGTATTTATTATCTGCAAAACAAAGATGAGAATGCCTGTGCCACAGGATTTGGGTCTGAATATTATTAGATATTTTATTGCTAAAATATGGCAGACATATTATCCATTTGGCTTTCCTTCCCAGGCTCACCATAGGTATTTTGTGTCAAGGTGAGCCCCTCCAACAACCTGGGCATGGAGGTCCTCAGCTCATATACCTGAGACTGGCCCTTTTAATCTTACTGTTTCATGTTGCTCATCCACCAAGGACAGCGATGAGAAAAGCCATTGTGCATGAACTGACTTCTCTGTGCTGACGCATGGCTGTCCTACTCCTGGATAAAAGCCAAACTGTGGCACCTATCGAGACAGTGACCCCAATCATTCAGACTCCTTAGAAGCTCAAAGTTGGGAAGAGCTAAGATTTAAACCCCTTGTCTTAAAGAGAAGGGAAAACAGATGCATGCAAGGGAGAAGAATCACTCATGTTCACATTGTTTGAAATGGCAAAACTGGGACTAAAACTCAACTCTGAACGAAATCACATGTTTTTATCTTAGGCTACTGCAAAGAGTCGGACATGACTGAGCAACTGAACTGCACTGCACTGATTACTTGGAGAATAGATACTGGTTTCTAAGTCAGGGAGACCTAAATAAGGAACTTTGAAGGTATTGATATACCTCCCCAGTAAAATTGTTTACACCAGAACAAAGGCTTCCAAAACTGTCCAGGGAGTCACACCAGCTGACAGTGATAGAGCCCATCAGTGCCCTGTCTGATTAATGAAGAACATCTAATAAACACGAGGAGAAAGGCCAAGGATTCTAATGTTTAATTATCTGCCCAATGATTGAAAGTCTAATTTCATTTGCTTGTGCTTGTTTGTCAAGGTGCCTATATTTGCCAGCAAGGAAAGAGCTTTGGAGTGCAGGGATTTAATGCAGATGAATTCATTAAGGCGCTTATTAATCTTCACATCCTAGTAGCTTAATATTCAATCAGTTATCAACTTCTTTCAATTCCGGACATGGAACCAGGAAACCAGGAGAACAGCATTATGCATTTGTCATTGCAGTCCAAACCCAACAATGTATTTATTGATCATCAATTATAATCCAAAGGATTCATTAATTTATTTAATCTTGTTTTATTTTGGAATTGGACACAGTTGTCTATAGTTCATATGGATGTGCAAAAGGCCAAAGGCATATATTTTTAGCAATATGGCAGACTAGAGGACAACAAAAGTCTCAGTACACAAAATTTAGTCAACTAAATTTAAATAAAAAAGCAAATATTAACGTTTAATGTTTTAAGTGCCTTAAAAAAACCAGAGAAAATAAAGAGGTCAAAGACTGTATGAAAGTATGGGCACAAATAAATAAACGAGAGCATCCCACACAAGTTTCGGCTGAGCACTCCTGCCAGTTACTGGGGGGCCTCCATCCAGAGCTGTAAGGGCACTTTTGAAACAAAGGAAAGGAGAAAGCCTGGAGACTAGACTGTGAGGTCAGGCAGATCATCTACATTAAGCCAAGACCCCAAATGGCAATGCTATCACTGAATGAACCAGGAGGAAAAATGCCCATAAGGGTGTCTGTGAGGTTCGGAGACATGAGACCTATATTGATGTCTGAATTCTGTTCATCAAAGCCCATAAATCAGAAGGGATGTGACCACAGTTAAGTTTTATCAATGTGCTTCAGGGAATTTATTTTTTATGGAGAGGTGAACAGGTTAATTCATTTTATATTAACTTAAATAGGCATATGTTATCATTTCTCAGCTAATCATTAAAAGACCAGTAGAGTATACAGCTTCCAAATTAGTGAAGAAGAAATACTAACTCATTCCAAAAGACAGAAGAAAAGAAATAAAAAGCTGGAATAGAAAAAAAGCACACAATAAAAATGTTACAAAGCCACCCATATCAGTAATCATAATCAATGCAGAGAGATTACTTTCTGTATTTAAAAGATTAAAGTGTATAAAAAAGTAGTCTACCCATAGACTATGTACCAGAGAAAACCTACAACACAAATTTACAGCTTAAAAAAAAATAGAAAAATATAACAGGAAAATGCCAGTCTTAGAGTTGGCATCTCTATTCAATTTTCAGATAATCTGAAGACTAACGTTAAAAAACGATCTTTAGAAGAGGTAAAGAGGTACTATAGAGAAAAACAAATTCAACTTGTTAAAAATATGTTAAAATTTTAAATTTGTATTAACTTAATAATACAGTTTCTAACTATGTGAAAAAAATTGTGGATCAAGCAAAAAATGACAAATCCACATCACAGTGAGAAATTGTAATATCTTTCTCAATAATTAAGAGAGAATATAGTTGATTCAATGATATAAGTAGCAAGATTGATTAGTGGAATACTGCCTCCAACAATATTTTGTGGACAATTTTAGTGGGTTGTGGATAACTTTCTTCATCAAAAACATTTCTCAATAAGTTTCAAAAACTTAACATATCACTAAATTTTCTAACCAAAATAAAATTGTTAGATGTCAATGTAAAACACATAACAGAAGTAAATATAATTAGATGAATATATATGGATGCATACTCATACATACACATCAGAAAAAATCACGTTTATACACATATTCAGAATTTTAAGATGACTCTCTAAGTTACTTATAGATCAAGTAAGAAATTATAACGGACATTAGGAAATATTTAGATCAATATTACTATGGAAATATCAAAGTTTATGTTATATCTGAAACGATACCTCAAAGGAGTTTACAGATTCAAATTTTTATATTCAAAAGCAAAAGAAGTAAAAGGTAATTAAAAATTTAGTAAAAGAACAGCAGGAAAATCTAAAGTGTTTAGGATTTAGTAATAAAGACAAAGGTGAGTATGTGTGATGTGTGTCTGCATGTGTGAGAGAGAGGGAATGGGAGAAAAAAGCATAGATCACAATGTTAAAAAAGGGAGACATAACTATGGTTTCAAAAATGATTAATAGAAATAATAGGCATAGTAAAGAAACATTCTAATAAATGGAAAATTATTTACATATACCAAACATTCAAAAATACAGTTTACTAAATCTTGCACAATAAAAGGCAGAAAACCTGAATGATCTTTCTAAACATGAATGATATTGAAGCAACCCTTTTATCTGTGTCCATAAACAGAACAACTGGATGAGTTGATTTTCAAGAAAATTATATAAAAATGTCCAAGAAACCAATAATTCCAACCTATAAAATATCTTTCAGATAATAAAATAAAGGGGAAGATTACTTTCCAACCTTTTTTTTGTTTTTTGGAGGATCATACAACCTCATAACCAAAACTGCACAAAAGGATATAAAATAAGAACTCTTGTAAGAAAAGAATAAATGTATAATAGACCACTGCCATTCACGAGCATGTAAAAGTTCTAAATAAAATTTTAGTAAACAGCATTCAACAATGAATAAAAATACCAATGCATCATGGTTACTATGAGATTGTTCTAGGAATGATTAATGTTGGGAAACCTATAAACATATTCAATTGTATTAATTGACCAAGTAAGAAATTTAAATTTGAATCATACAATAAAAACTTTTTCAATAAAACTTGGCAATCATTTATAACGAAAACCCATAATGAACTATGATTAAGCAAGAACTTTCTTAAGTGGATAAAGGAGAGCTTAAAGAAGTCTACCAGAGAAACAGAATAACAAGAAAAATACACATATAAGGAAATGCAATATATTGGAAAAGGAAAAAAAAAGACTGGCAAAGATTAGTAGAAAAATTATAGTCTATTTAATAAGTGATGCTGCTGTGTAAAGCAGTTCTCCCCATGGGAAAAAATAAAAAGGGAATTTCATCCTGCATCAAAAACAAAAATAATTTCCAAGTAATTTAAAGACTTAAGTATGATAACTAAATCAATAAAACTTTTCAAAAATAAGGATAATATTTTTATGTCTACGGATGCGGGAAAGGTTTCTAAAACAACCCACCAAAGAACAAAGCATAAATAAAATCAGCAATTTGACTTCTGTTCAATTCAGTTCACTTGTTCAGTCGTGTCTGACTCTTTGCAATCCCATAGACTGCAACACACCAGGGTTCCCTGTCCATCACCAACTCCCAGAGCTTACTCAAACTCATTTCCATTGAGTCGGTGATGCCATCCAAACATCTCATCCTGTCTTCCCCTTCTCCTCCCACCTTCAATTTTTCTCACTATCAGGGTCTATTCAAATGAGTCAGTTCTTTCCATCAGGTGGCCAAAGTATTGGAGTTTCAGCTACAGCATCAGTCCTTGCAATGAATACTCAGGACTGTTTCCTTTAGGGTGGCCGTGCGCCATCCAAGGGATCAGATCAGCCTGATTGGATCTAACCGCAGCACGCCAGGCCTCCCTGTCCATCCAAGGGATGAGCCCCCTCGTTTTCTCAAACACCACAGTTCAAAATCACCAGTTCTATGGGTCTGTCAGTTTTCTTTATAGTCCAACTCTCACATCCATACATGACTACTGGAAAAACCATAGTCTTGACTAGATGGACCTTTGTTGGCAAAGTAATGTCTCTGCTTTAAATATGCGTCTAGGTTGGTCATAGGTTTTCTTCCAAGGAGCAAACTTCTTTTAATTTCATGGCTGCAATCATCAACAGCAGTGATTTTGGAGCCTCCCAAAATAAAGTCTCTCACTGTTTCCACTGTTTCCCCATCTATTTGCCATGAAATTATGGGACTAGATGCCATGGTCTTAGTTTTAAGCCAACTTTTCACTCTCCTCTTTCACTTTCATCAAGAGGCTCTTTAGTTCTTCTTCACTTTCTGCCAGAAGAGTGGTGTCATCTGCATACCTGAGGTTATTGGTATTTCTCCTGGCAATCTTGATTCCATCTTGTTCTTCATCCAGTCCAGCATTTCTCATGATGTACTCTGAATATAAGTTAATTAAGGAGAGTGACAATATGCAGCCTTGACATACTCGTTTCCTGATTTGGAACCCATCTGTTGTTCCATGTCCAGTTCTAACTGTTGCTTCTTTGCCGAGGTCCAGCCCCGGCTGATCCAGGGTATTCGAAACGGGGACAGCGTCAGCGAGGATCAAAAAACAATTGCTTAATTAAGTATTAATTAAAGATATAAAGAGTAATAGAATGAGGCTAGCTCAGCAGGAGTATTCAGTGGTGAAGAGAGGCTGAGTAGCTTGGTTTACACTGGAAACCAATAAAACTTCAAGACAAGAAGTTTGCACCACTTACGTAGGCCACAGGCGTCCTTCCATTCTTCCAAAGGAGAGGAGACACTGAGGCCTCCCTGGTCAGATCTTAGAAGCCCAGACATAATTAGTAAGCTTGGCGGGCTCCGTGCTCCAGATGGAGAGACTCAGCCAGAGTTTGAGAGAGAGAGCGACATGGGGAGACCAGTCTTTCGAGGAACTGATCCCAATTCTTTATTTTCCAGGGTCTACTTTTATACACTGAGATGTTATACAAAAGTCATTTGGGGTCAGCAGTCCTGACTTTTATCAAAGTCAGGTGCTTCATACAAATGTATACAGAGGTCTTAGGGGTGTTACATCATCTTCTGGTCAGGGGGCCTGCTGACAATTTATGACCCTCTCCTTGTGACAGCGGTCAGTCAACACTTATTTCCCCAGGGGTGATTATTCTTAAAATAGACTCCACCTTCCGAAGGTACCAGATAAAGTTACATTCCTATAGGGTGAGGGTGTAGTGGGTTTTAATTAAGGAAAGAATTTGCTTAGCCTAAGGTCTAACGTGATTAATATCAAAGGTTAATACTTATTTCTTCTATATATTCATTAATGTGTATAAGGGCAGGGGATGTGGAGACTTAGCAGCAAACATTGGCTCAACAAATGAAAAACCCTTCACCAATACAATTTCTAATCAGCCCACCATACTTATACTAATAGTTTTCTAACTTCTCTAAAGAACCTGTTTTTAGAAAGTTTAAAGCATCTCGTGTCTCTCATGGTTGGGAGGCTGTGAGCAATCACATGTGGCCGGACAAGCCTGTCAGGTAGGCTAGAGAACCTTCAGAGGAGTTTGTAGGTTAAAACACTCCTGTCACGCCCAGGAATTTTTATTAACTGGAGCTCTAAGTTAACTCCTTCTCCGAAAGAGGTCGTGGGGTACAGCCTCCCATAAAGTCAGAGGTGTAGGTGAGAGCACAAAGTAATAAAGTAGACAGGCTCTGGTTATGGGGGTAGATGCTCGAGGATTTCCAGGGGGACTCCTGAGGCTTAATCCCACATTTGTGTATGTTGAGCCTCCTTCCTCATGACCTTTGCCACGGGCGGAGCGCCTCACGCTGGCCCCCAACACTTCTTGACTTGCAAACAGGTTTCTCAGGACGCAGGTCAGGTGGTCTGGTATTCCCATCTCTTGAAGACTTTTCCACAGTTTATTGTGATCCACACTCAAAGGCTTTGGCATAGTCAATACAGCAGAAATAGATGTTTTTCTGGAACTCTCTTGGTTTTTCAATGATCCAGATGTTGGCAATTTGATCTCTGGTTCCTCTGCCTTTTCTAAATCCAGCTTGAATATCTGAAATTTCATGGTTCATGTACTGTTGAAGCTTGACTTGGAGAATTTTGAGCATTACTTCTCTAGCGTGTGAGATGAATGCAATCGTGTGGTAATTTCAACATTCTTTGGCATTGTATTTCTTTGAGATTGAAATGAAAACTGACCTTTTGCAGTCCTGTCACCATTGCTGAGTTTTCCAAATTTACTTGCATATTGAGTGCAGTTCTTTCACAGGGTCATCTTTTAGGATTTGAAATAGCTCAACTGGAATTCCTTCACCTCCACTAGCTTTGCTCATAATGATGCTTCCTAAGGCCCACTTGTCTTCGCATTCCAGGATGTCTGGCTCTAGGTGAGTGATCATGCCATCATGGTTATCTGAGTCAAGAAGATCTCTTTTGTATAGTTCATCAGTATATTCTTGCCATCTCTTCTTAATATCTTCTACTTCTGTTAGGTCCATACCATTTCTGTCCTTTGTTGTGCATGAAATGTTCCCTTGGCATCTCAGTTTTCATGAAGAAGTCTTTAGTCTTTCCCATTCTATTGTTTTTCTATATTTCTTTGCATTGATCATTCAGGAAGGCTTTCTTATCTCTTCTTACTATTCTTTGGAACTCTGCATTCAAATAAGCCTATCTTTTCTTTTTTCCTTTGCCTTTCATGTCTTGTCTTTTCTCAGATATTTGTAAGGTATCCTCAGAAAACCATTTTGCCTTTTTACATTTCTTTTTCTTGGGGATGGTCTTGATCACTGTCTCCTGTACAATGTCATGAACCTCCGTCCATATTGCTTCACGCACTCTATCAGATCCAATCCCTCAAATCTATTTGTTACTTCCACTGTATAATCATAAGGGATTTTATTTAGGTCATACCTGAATGGTCTAGTGGTTTTCCCTACTTTCTTCTATTTGAGTCTGAATTTGGCAATAATAAGTTCATGATCTGAGCTGGACAGTGCTGCAGCAGGGGCTGCGTAGTCCTGGAGTGACTTTGAGAAAGTAAGCCACTTCCGGTGGCAATGGAAAAACCCCAGCAAGATGGTAGGAGGGGCAAAATCACATTTAGAATCTAACCCCATACCCGCCAGAGATGCTCAGGAGGCTCAAACAAACCTTGTGTGCACTATGACCCAGATACTCCACATAGACTGAGACAAAACTGTGTTTGAGTGTCTTCTGTGGAGGTATGGGTGGTAGTGGACTGTTGCAGGGTTAGGGGCTCTGAGTGCAGTAGACCTGGGTATGGCATAAGCTCTCTTGGAGGAAGTCGCCATTAACCCCACCACAGAGCCACCAGAACTTACACAGGACTGGGGAAACAGACTCTAGGAGGGCACAAACAAAACCTTGTGTGCACCAGGACCCAGGAGAAAGGAGCAGTGACCCCACAAGATACTGACCCAGACTTGCCCAAGAGTGTTTGGGAGCTGTGGTGGAGCTGCGGGTCAGTGCTCACCTGCTGCAGGGTTGAGGGTGCTGAGTGCAGCAGTGTGTGCATAGGACCTTTTGATGGAGGCCAACATTATCTTCATTATCTCCACCATCGTTTGGCTTCAGGTCAAATAACAGGGAGGGAACACGGCCCCACCCATCAACAGAAAATTGGAATAAAGATTTACTGAGCATAGCTCTGCCCCCTCAGGACACGACCCAGTTTTCCCTCTCAGTTGGTCTCTCCCATCAAGAAGCTTCCATAAGCCTTTTATCCTTCTCCATCAGAGGGCAGACAGATTGAAAACCACAATCATAGAAAGCTAACCAATGATCACATGGACCACATCCTTGTCTAACTCAATGAAACTATGAGCCATGCCATGTGGGGCCATCCAATATAGACATGTCATGGTGGAGAGTTCTGACAAAATGATGTCCACTGGAGAAGGGAATGGCAAACCATTTTAGAATTCTTGCCTTGAGAGCCCCATGAACAGTATGAAAAGGCAAAAAATAGGACATTGAAAGGTGAACTCCCTAGGTCAGTAGGTGCCCAATATGCTACTGTAGATCAATGGAGAAATAACTACAGAAAGAATGAAAAGATGGAGTCAAGCAAAAAGAGCAAACAGATGTGGATATGACTGGTGATGGAAGCAATGTCATATGCTGTAAAGAGCAATAATGCATAGGAACCTGAATTGTTAGGTCCATCAATTCAGTTCAGTCGCTCAGTCAAGTCCAACTCTTTGCAACCCCATGAATTGCAGCATTCCAGGCCTCCCTGTCCATCATCAACTCCTTAAGTTCACCCAAACTCATGTCCATCGAGTTGGTGATGCCATCCAGCCATCTCATCCTCTGTCGTCTCCTTCTCCTCCTGCCCCCAATCCCTCCCAGCATCAGGGTCTTTTCCAGTGAGTCCACTCTTCACATCAGGTGGCCAAAGTATTGGAGTTTCAGCTTTAGCATCAGTCCTTCCAAAGAACACCCAGGGCTGATCTCCTTTAGAATGGACTGGTTGGATCTCCTTTCAGTCCAAGGGGCTCTCAAGAGTCTTCTCCAACACCACAGTTCAAAAGCATCAATTCTTCGGTGCTCAGTCTTGACTAGATGGACCTTTGTTGGCAAAGTAATGTCTCTGCTTTTGAATATGCTATCTAGGTTGGTCATAACTTTCCTTCCAAGGAGTAAGCGTCTTTTGATTTCATGGCTGCATTCACCATCTGCAGTGATTTTGGAGCCCCCCAAAATAAAGTCTGACACTGTTTCCCCATCTATTTCCCATGAAGTGATGAGACCAGATGCCATGATCTTCGTTTTCTGAATGTTGAGATTTAAGCCAACTTTTTCACTCTCCACTTTCACTTTCATCAAGAGGCTTTTTAGTTTCTCTTCACTGTCTTCCATAAGAGTGGTGCCATCTGCATATCTGAGGTTTTGATATTTCTCCTGGCAGTCTTGATTTCAGCTTGTGCTTCTTCCAGCAAATTGGAAGTGGTCAAACAGGAGGTGGCAAGAGTGAACATCGACATTTTAGGAATCAGGAAACTAATATGGACTGAAATGGGTGAATTTAAATCAGATCACCATTTTATCTACTGCTGTGGACAAGAATTCCTTAGAAGAAATGCAGTAGCCATCATAGTCAACAAAAGAGCCTGAAATGCAGTACTTGGATGCAATCTCAAAAACAACAGAATGATCTCTGTTCATTTCCAAGGCAAACCATTCAATATCACAATAATCCAAGTCTATGCTCTGACCAGCAATGCTGAAGAAGCTGAAGTTGAACAGTTCTATGAATCGTACAAGACCTTCTAGAACTGACACCCTAAAAAGGTGTCCTTTTCATTATAGGGAACTGGAATGCAAAAGTAAGAAGTCAAGAAACACCTGGAGTAACAGGCAAATTTGGCCTTGGAGTACAGAATGAAGTAGGGCAAAGGCTAGTAGAGTTTTGCCAAGACAATGCACTAGTCATAGCAAACACCCTCTTCCAATAGCACAAGAGAAGACTCTGCACATGGACATCACCAGATGGTCAATACTGAAATTATATTGATTGTATTCTTTGCAGCCAATGATTGAGAAGTGCTATACAATCAGCAAAAACAAGACTGGGACTTGACTCTGGCTCAGATAATAACTTTTGTTATATTACATCTATTCATTGTTAGACCCCATTAAGAGATGAAAAGACAAGCCATAAACTGAGAGAAAACATTTGTGACCATGTAAGTGACAGAAATTTAACTTGCAGAATGGATCAGATCAGATCAGTCGCTCAGTCGTGTCCGACTCTTTGCGACCCCATGAACCGCAGCACGCCAGGCCTCCCTGTCCATCACCAGCTCCCGGAATGGATAAATATTTTTAATAAAACAATACAAGTCCCAGCACATTTGAAAAAGGGAAAAATGTAGAAAGACATGATCTTGCTTTTCAGTACAAAGAAAAATGTCACTGCCCCTTGACATTTGAAAAGATAGTGACCATATAAGGAATAAAATGTATATAAAATGAGCTGAGCTTTTTTTTTCATAGCTACAAGTTTAACAAAATCTAAGTTTATCAGAGGCCTGGGTTGATCCCTGGGCTTGGAAGATCCCCTGGGGAGGGAATGGCAACCCTCTCCAGTATTCTTTCATGGAGAATCCCCGTGAACAGAGAGAGGATCCTGGTGGTCAACAGTCCTTGGAGTCACAAAGAGTCGGACATGACAGAGTGACTAAGCACAGCACACAGCTCAAGAAATTTATCAATACCAAAAGTTAGCAAGGATGCAAAACAGAAATAGTTCTCATGTTCATTAGATGCCTATATCTATGGCATTTTATGAAAGCAACACAGAAACAGTATTAAAAATATGCTTAAATTTTCACCCCAAATTTCTTACATGGGGTCTTTCCCACAGAAATAAAGACTTAGGATCAAGATATCTATGGAAACAGATATTTACTGGAGCATTATTCATAAAGGCAGAAAGGAGTAACAAAGTGACAAATAGGGGAAATGATTAAATAAATTATAGTATATTTACACCAAGGGACTCTTTTACAGCTATTAAAAATAATGGATTAGAACTATGCTACCTGATAAAAAGAATTATATAAGGTATAATTGATTAGAAAAATTGAAGTGGGAAATATGTATAATAAGAAAAATAATCTGTAAGATAAGTTCCCATTTTGGAAGGTAAAACTGGCAAAACTCCCCATTTGTTCTTGCATACACACAGACACAGATGTATATTAGCATGTGTATTTTGTGCCCTGCATGTAAGCATGAGCAAAACATGAAGGACATCTCACATGTTGTTATGAACGCTGCCTTGTCAGAGGGAATGGGGTGGTGGTGAGGGGAGAACAAGGCTAGTCAAATGAAGAAAGATTGCACAAAAGTGATGTAACTGATTTATGTAAAATAATACCTGCTTGTATATACAGATGAAGTACTTTTAAAAGTCCCACAAGTAGTATAAATTTATATTGAGTAACTTGTACCCTTTTATGATGGATTCCAAAGTTGAGGTGAGTGGAATCAAGTTGCAGACTAGCATAATATATAATACATGTATTTCAAGGAGAAAGGCATATAAGAATATATCATATAAGAATATATCAGTTCAGTTTAGTCACTCAGTCATGTCTGACTCTTTGTGACCCCATGGACTGCAGCATGCCAGGCTTCCCTATCCATCACCAACTTCCAGAGCTGGATTAAACTCATTTCCACCTAGTTGGTGATGCCATCCAACCATCCATAAACGTTGATTACTTAGCATGGTAGAGTTGACGGTGGTGGTGAAGAGTAGAGATGAGTAGAAGGGCAATGATCCCATCTGTCTTTATCCATCTATGCACTGTATTGCATCACTTCTCACAATAAGAATTTATGTATCCATTACCTACTGCTGTGTAACAAACCACTCCAAACTAAGTGGTTTAAAAGAAAGAACACTTATTCTTTTTATGATTCTGTGGGTCTGCTGGTGAGTCTTCTGCTCTGGACTGGTTTATGTGGCTCAACTAGACAATCTCATGTGTCTGAAGAGTGGGTTTGGTATCATTGATGTGATGGAGATCAGTTTATCACATGGGGATCACCACTTAGCAAGCTAGCTTAGATCAACATCATCACAGTCATGGGGCTCCCAAGAGCAACAAGAAAGCAAGCTCCAGTAAGGAAGTGCTTCATAAGCCTCTGCTCTTGACATGTATTAATATCATGTTGCCAAAGCAAGTCAGAGAGTCCAAGAAGGAGTCGTAACAAGGGCACAGATAGAAGAATAATAATCTGTAGGCACTTTTACAACCTATCACATGTATTTGCAAACTTATTTTCGCTATCATTTTATTCATTTCAGTTCTTTCCCATTGAAAGCACGCTGGTTAAGGCACTCGTTATATTTCTTTCTTTTTTTTCCTGCATCATATTGCTTATCTGATCTTAGTTACTTACACCCTTGCCAGTGAAAGTGCTGGAATCCTAACCACTGGACCACCAAAGAACTCCCAAGGCACTCATTATCTTTTAAGCATAGACTTTCTTACAAGGATCCTTCATGAATTATTTCTTATTCTCTTCTGTGCCACACTACATTGCTCATTTTCCATATTCCCTATTCACCATTGGAGTGTGGTCAGATCAGATCTGTAATTCCTAGTCTTCCCCTCCCCCCCCCCCCCCCCCCCCCCCCCCCCTCCCCCTCCCCCCCCCCCTCCTCCTCTTCCCCTTCCATGGTGGCCAAAATCCTGGTTTATGCTTGCTCATTCCTTCAAAAATTCCAGGTTTAGAATCTGTTGGAGTTTGGATCTTTAAAGAGTCTTCTCCAACAAAGTTCAATAGTATCACTTCTTCGCTTTCAGCCTTCTTCACAGTCCAGCTCTCACATCCATACATGACCACAGGAAGACCATAGCCTTGACTAGGCGAACCTTTGTGCGTAAGAATGTCTCTGCTTTTGAATATGCTATCTAGGTTGGTCATAACTTTCCTTCCAAGGAGTAAGCGTCTTTTAATTTCATGGCTACAGTCACCATCTGCAGTGATCTTGGAGCCCAGAAAACAAAGTCTGACACTGTTTCCACTGTTTCCCCATCTATTTCCCATGCAGTGATGGGACCAGATGCCATGATCTTCGTTTTCTGAATGTTGAGCTTTAAGCCAACCTTTTTCACTCTCCACTTTCACTTTCATCAAGAGGTTTTTGGCCCCCTCTTCACTTTCTCCCCTTGCCATAAGGGTGGTGTCATCTGCATATCTGAGGTTATTGATATTTCTCCCGGCAATCTTGATTCCAACTTCTGTTTCTTCCAGTCCAGCATTTCTCATGATGTACTCTGCATATAAGTTAAATAAACATGGTGACAATATACAGCCTTGACGTACTCCTTTTCCTATTTGGAACCAGTCTGTTGTTCCATGACCAGTTCTAACTGTTGCTTCCTGACCTGCATACAGATTTCTTAAGAGGCAGATCAGGTGGTCTGGTATTCCCATCCCTTTTCAGAATTTTCCATAGTTTATTGTGATCCACACAGTCAAAGGCTTTGGCATAGTCAATAAAGCAGAAATAGATGTTTTTCTGGAACTCTCTTGCTTTTTCCATGATCCAGCGGATGTTGGCAATTTGATCTCTGGTTCCTCTGCCTTTTCTAAAACCAGCTTGCCGTTTTCTAAAACAGTTGAAGTTCACGGTTCACATATTGCTGAAGCCTGGCTTGGAGAATTTTGAGCATTACTTTACTAGCGTGTGAGATGAGTGCAATTGTTCGGTAGTTTGAGCACGGTCCTTGGCATTGCCTTTCTTTGGGATTGGGATGAAAACTGACCTTTTCCAATCTTGTGGCCACTGCTGAGTTTTCCAAATTTGCTGGCATATTGAGTGTAGCACTTTCACAGCATCATCATTCAGGATTTGGATAGCTCCACTGGAATACTCCCTCCCTCTTTTTTTCTTTCCCCTTTCTTCTAGCTGTCTGGCCCAGTCAGTGATCACATCATCATGATTATCTGGGTCTTGAAGCTCTTTTTTGTACAGTTCTTCTGTGTATTCTTGCCACCTCTTCTTGATATCTTCTGCTTCTGTTAAACCCCCCCTCCACACCATCTCTGTCCTTTATTGTGCCCATCTTTGCATGAAATGTTCCTTTGGTATCTCTGATTTTCTTGAAGAGATCCCTAGTCTTTCCCATTCTGTTGTTTTCCTTTATTTCTTTGCATTGATCACTGAAGAAGGCTTTCTTATCTCTTCTTGCTATTCTTTGGAACTCTGCATTCAGATGTTTATATCTTTCCTTTTCTCCTTTGCTTTTTGAGTGTGGTCAAGGAATCTGTAATTCCTAGTTTCCATTGATAATCCTGGTTTATGCTTGTTTCCTTATCAGGTTTAGAATCTGTTGTGGATCTTTAAGAATTTTCTAACAAAATAGTATTACTTATTGTTTCATTTAAACAAGCCAGAATAGGTTTGGGAGACATCTAGTACTTTGCACTTACTGTTTCTGTCAGGGTCTTATCTAAAAACCTGTGAGATTCTTGTGTAGTGAACCAGATATTCACCTTGGGTGTTGTGTGCTCGGTGGCTCAGTCACATCTGACCATTAGTGATCCTTGGCTGTAGCCTGCCAGGCTCCTCTGTTCATGGGATTTTCCAGGCGAGAATACTGGGAGTGGCGTTGCCATTCCCTTCTCTGGGGATCTTGCTGACTCGGGGATCGAACCCGAGTCTTTTCCGTCTCCTACATTGGCAGAGAGATTCTTTACCACTTGAGTCACCTTAACAACTGCCTATACACGGAATACACGGACCGAAAATGACCAGAAATAACCCGTCCCTCTTTTCTAGCTCTTTTTGTGCTATTCTATATGTGGCTTAGCTGGTAAAGAAACCGCCCTGCAATGTCGGAGACCTAGGTTCGATCCCTCTTGGGGTTGGGAAGATCCCGTGGAGAAGGGAAAGGTTACCCACTCCGTATTCTGGCCTAGAGAATTATGGACAGTATAGTCCATGGGACCGCAAAGCGTCGGGCACGACTGAGCGACTTTGTCACTTTCGGAGCCTTGACGCGCTTGGATTCCGTGTTAGTGTTAGCGTGGGGCAGGAAGGACGCGTGCTGCCCCTGCTGGCCGTTCCCCTGCTGGTGTACTAGCCACTGGCGCCGTAGCCTCCACCATGGCGCCCAAGGGAAATTGAAAGCCCGGGTCAGTGGACAGTCTGGGAAATTTCAGGTTGCCATATACAGGGAAATACTTCAGGAAATAGGGACTAACCGTCTCTTTAACCACAATCACAATAGCAGTTCTTTCCCAATATTTATTGATTTTATTGTCTGGTAATCTTACTTCATTTTGATAAATCTTGTTGAAAACAAAGAGCTTTAAAAAGTGAATGCTTAATTAAAAATTAATACTGAATTCCAGCTACTAAAGAAGGTTGATGATGAATGCTGTCTTCAAAAAATATTTTTCAACATTTACCATATCTGCTATGAAAAGCATAGCAAATCACTAGCTATGGAAACACAGAATCACAAATATTATGAAGAAAAGTCGGATTTGCTTCAAGTTAGGAGCTGATTTATGAAGAATGTTTCCCCAAACAACTAGTTAACTCAGGAGACTATAGAAGCTGATTTCCATATATCTTTATTTTTTTTTTTTTTGCCAATTGACTTTCTTTTGAGACTGCATGCTGATTTTACTTTCTCTCATTTTTATTTGGAGTTTTCTCCTGCAAGTAACAAAAAGTGAAGTGATAGTCTTTCCATTAATATAAGAAAGCTTCATGCACATATAAATTAAGTTAGTTTTATATTGGAATCAACAGATGCTATCAGTAGAAAACTAGTTAATTTTAATAATGATTTGATTTTTAAAAAATTCTTAAAATCAAAAGGAAAATTTTGAAAGTCATTGGTCTAATGTTACAGAGAAGGCAATGGCACCCCACTCCAGTACTCTTGCTTGGAAAATCCCATGGATGGAGGAGCCTGGTAAGCTGCAGTCCATGGGGTCACTAAGAGTCGGTAACAACTGAGTGACTTCACTTTCATGCATTGGAGAAGGAAATTGCAGCCCACTCCAGTGTTCTTGCCTGGAGAATCCCAGGGTCGGGGCAGCCTGGTGGGTTGCTGTCAATGGGGTTGCACAGAGTTGGACACCACTAAAGTGACTTAGTAGCAGCAACAGCAGTTGAATATTAAGCAGCTGACATTTGGGGGAATTATGTTGAAAATTCAGGTGGAAGCACAATATTAAAATAGCTTCCATTGTGATAATATGAATACAAACTTTGATGGAGCAGATGATGATAAAAACTTATGGTTTTACTAATTTTATGGAGAAGAAATGTGCAAGGAATTGTTACTGATGCCCTTTATAATCGATAATCATGTCCATTCAAGCAGTTTAAAAAATTCATTAGACTAGCAATGCCTACTTTCTTCTTGCTGCTCATGATAAATCAGATTTTAGAAATATTTCAGCTTTGAAAGAACTATTCTATAAATCAATCTGAGTGTTTTAAAATGATAGTAAACTATTTTATTTTTCAGATGCATCCTCTAAATTTTGGATGTATAGTGTTAAAAATTGTTAACAATATATTCAATGTTATGAGTGTGAAAAAGTCTTCAGATTTTAACTTTTAGAAAGTTGAATATATATTCTGTATTGAAAATGTTGAAGTTTCAATTTCAAAAAATTGAAAAATGTATTTTGTCCTTGAATGCAGTGACATTGAGAAAGTCCTCTAGTTTGCAGCAGTTTGATTTAGGGAAATGTTAAAAAGAATCATATATAGAGCAATATCTTTGACAAGTTTTTGTCTTGGAGAAGTGTTTACCATAGTAAGATTCTCTAAATGGAGGGGGAAGGAAAATAATTATGAAAATATCTAGTTGAGATATTTATTCATCTTACTACACAACATATAAGAGTATACTTCATTAATAGAATTTGCTGTTGGTTTAGAGTTATCTCATATCCACAGAGAGAATATTTCCTCAACTAAAATGATCACGGATAGATATAAGAGTCCATAGACGATAGCAACAACTTTAAATGTGTTAGCCATGGCATGAAACTTTGAAAAAGATTACAAATAATTTTACAAATAAATTAGTAAAATCACAATGAAAAGAGACCATTATCCAGGGAGGAAAAAAGAAACAAACAATAGCAACTCAGCAAATTTGGAAAACTCAGCAGTGGCCACAGGACTGGAAAAGGTCCATTTTCATTCCAATCCCAAAGAAAGGCAATGCCAAAGAAGGCTCAAACTACCGCACAATTGCATTCATCTCACATGCTAGTAAAGTAATGCTCAAAATTCTCCAAGCCAGGCTTCAGCAATATGTGAACCATGAACTTCCTGATGTGCAAGCTGGTTTTTGAAAAGGCAGAGGAACCAGAAATCAAATTGCCAACATCTGCTGGATCATGGAACAAGCAAGAGAGTTCCAGAAAAACATCTATTTCTGTTTTATTGACTATGCCAAAGCCTTTGACTGGGTAGATCACAATAAACTGTGGAAAATTCTGAAAGAGATGGGAATACCAGACCACCTGATCTGCCTCTTGAGAAATTTGTATGCAGGTCAGGAAGCAACAGTTAGAACTGGACATGGAACAACAAATAGTAAATAGTTCCAAATAGTAAAAGGAGTTCATCAAGGCTGTATATTGTCACCCTGTTTATTTAACTTATATGCAGAGTACATCATGAGAAACGCTGGACTGGAAGAAACACAAGCTGGAATCAAGATTGCTGGGAGAAATATCAATAACCTCAGATATGCAGATGACATGACTCTTATGGCAGAAAGTGAAGAGGAACTAAAAAACCTCTTCATGAAGGTGAAAGTGGAGAGTGAAAAGGTTGGCTTAAAGCTCAACATTCAGAAAACGAAGATCATGGCATCCAGCCCCATCACTACATGGGAAATAGATGGGGAAACGGTGGAAACAGTGTCAAACTTTATTTTTCTGGGCTCCAAAATCACTGCAGATGGTGACTGCAGCCATGAAATTAAAAGACGCTTACTCCTTGGAAGGAAAGTTATGACCAACCTAGATAGCATATTCAAAAGCAGAGACATTACTTTGCCAACAAAGGTTCGCCTAGTCAAGGCTATGGTTTTTCCTGTGGTCATGTGTGGATGTGAGAGCTGGACTGTGAAAAAGGCTGAGCGCCGAAGAATTGATGCTTTTGAACTGTGGTGTTGAAGAAGACTCTTGAGAGTCCCTTGGACTGCAAAGAGATCCAACCAGTCCATTCTGAAGGAGATCTGTCCCTGGGATTTCTTTGGAAAGAATGATGCTAAAGCTGAAACTGCAGTACTTTGGCCACCTGATGCTAAGAGTTGACTCATTGAAGAAAACTCTGATGCTGGGAGGGATTGGGGGCAGGAGGAGAAGGGGACGACAGAGGATGAGATGGCTAGATGGCATCACTGACTCGATGGATGTGAGTCTGAGTGACCTCCAGGAGATGGTGATGGACAGGGAGGCCTGGCATGCTGCGGTTCATGGGGTCGCAAAGAGTTGGACACGACTGAGCGACTGATATGATCTCATCTGAAGCTTCATATGAAATTTTATGTTAAAAAGCTTTATTTGTTAGAGTAATTTTAAGTTCACAACAAAAGAATAGGGTTCTCATATTGCCATCATATTCCCACATATGCTCAACTTCCCCATTATCAACATCACCCACCAGAGTGGTAAATTTTCTATAACCAATAAACCTATATAGACATTCACTATCACCAAGGTCCGTAGTAGTTTACTACAGAGTTCACTGATGGTGCTGTACATTCTGTGAGTTTGAAAAAAGCATCATGATGTGTATCCACCATCATAGTATCATACAGAATTTTCTCACTCTCCTAAAATCCTCTGTGTTTGGCTAATCCTCATTCGCCCTCTCCCACCCTGGCAACTATTTATCTTTTTACTGTCTTCACAGTTTTTGCCTTTTCCTGAATGTCATATGTGCTGTGTTTAGTCACTCAATTTTGTCCGACTCTTTGTGACCCCATGGTCTATTCATGGGAATTCTCTATGCAAGAATACTGAAGTGGGTTGTCATGTCCTCCTCCAGGTCATCTTCCCAACACAGGGATCAAACCCAGGTCTCCTGCATTGCAGGAAGACTCTTTACTGTTTGAGCTACCAGAGAAGCCCTTAGTTATATGTATTCAAGGTTTCTTCCTCATTTGATGACTTTTGAGTTCATATCTTTTTAACACTGAGTAATATTCCACTGTGTGGATGGATATACCATAGTTTATGTATCCAGTCACCTACTAGAGAACATCATGGTTGTTGTATGATGGCTGAACATCATAATTCTTGACAACTATGAGGAAAGTTGTTTTAAATTACCTGTGTGAAGATTTTTGTGTGATGATTTCAACTCATGTGGATAAATAATGAAAAACAAGATTTATGGATTGTATGGTTAGAGTATATTTAGGTTTATAAGGAAGTGCCAAACTGTTTTCCAAAGTTTTAATCCTACCAGAAACGACTGAGAGAAAAGTTCTTGTTTCTCAACATCCTTGTCAGCATTTGGTATTGTCAACATTTTAGATTTTGGTCATTTTAGTAGTGGTATCCCATTGTTTTAATTTGCATTTCCCTGATGACTTATGATGTGAAATATCTCTTATTTGCCATCTGTGTACCTTTTTCGATAAGGTGTTTGCTTAGGGCTTTTTCCATTTTTAAATTGAGTTTTTATTGTTGAGTTTGAAAAGTTCATTGTATATATTTAATAGGAGTCCTTTATTTTCTCCCAGTTTGAAATTTTTCTTCTCAGCATTTCTGGATTGTCTTTTGCAGAGCAGATATTTTTAGTTTTGGTGATGTCCAACTCATCAATGATTTCTCTCATAAATGATGCCTCTGGTGTTGTACCCAAGGAATCATCACCATGCACAAGGTCATCTAGGTTTCTCTTATGCTATTTTCAAGGAGAATTTTCAGTTTTTCACTTTAGAGCTACGATTCGTTGGGTGTTAATTTTGTCTATTGGTCAAGTCTGTTTCTAGATCTATTTCTTTGTATGTGACTGTCAGTTCTAGCTCCATTTGTGGAAAAGACTATCTTTGCTCGATTGTATAGTTTTGCTTCTTTGTCCAAGATCAGTTGACTATATTTACATTGGTCTGTTTCTAGGCTTTCTCTTACATTCCACTGATCTGTCTATTCTTTTCAATAAAGCACTATCTTGATTATTTTAGCTTTGTAGTAAGACAAGTCAGTTTATCAGGCCTCTGACTTTGTTCTTCTTCAATATTGAATTGGCTTTTGCCGTTCCTGAGTGGTGCAGTGGTAAAGAATCTGCCTACCAATACAGGAGATGTAAAAGATGTGGGCCCAATCCTTGGGTCAGGAAGATCCCCTGGAGTAGGAAAAGGCAACCCACTCTAATATTCTTGCCTGGAAAATTCTATGGACAGAGGAGCCTGGCTGTCTACAGTCCATAGGATTGCAAAAAGTTGGACAGGGCTGACCACACATGCTCCTCCTCCTCCTTTTTCATTCCATATAAACTTTAAAATCTTTTTATTTTATATCCATAAAATAACTTGCTGGAATTTTGATTAACATTATGTTGAATCTATGCATCAATTTTGGGAAGATATCTTGAAAACATTGAGACTTCCTACTCATAAAATATTACTTATTTAGTTATTATTTTATATCTTTCATCAGAATTTTGTAGCTTTTCTCATGTAAATCTTGAATACATTTTGTTGGATATATATCTAAATATTTCATTTTGGAAAATTCTAATATAAATTGTTTTTAATTTTAAGTTCCAGTTGTTTATTGCAGATATTTAGGAGAACAATTAACTTTTGTATGTTACTCTTATATTCTATAACTTTGCTATAGTCACTTATTAATTCCAAGATGTATTTTTCTGTTTTAAAGTTCTTTTGAATCTTCTGCTTAGATGATTGTGTCCCCTGTGGATGAGGACAATTGTATTTCTCCTTCCCCATCTGTATAGTTTTATTTCCTTTTCTTATTGCATTATCTAGGTTTTACAGTACAATGACAAAAAGTAGTAGTGGGAGGGGATATCTACCTTGTTCCTATCTTTGTAGAAAAGCTTCTTGCTTATCACCATGAAGTATGATGTCGGCTATAGGTTTTTTATAGATGTTGTGTATTAAATTGAGAAAGTACCTTTCTATTCCTCATTAGCTGAGATTTTTTTTTTTTTGTCATGAATGTCAGATTCATGATAAAAATGTTATCATGTTAGATATAATCTAGGGTGTTAGATTTTGTAAAAATGCCTTTCTGCATCAGTTGATATGAATATTGGCTTCTGAATGTTGAAGTAGCCTTGTATACCTGGGATAAATCAACCTGCTCAAGATGTATAATTCTTTTCATATGCTGTTGGATTCAGTTTGTCAGTTTTCTGTTGAAGACTTTATATAACTTTAATTATTTTAACTTCTCTTTATTACTCAAAAGTTTTAAGTTTGAATATTAAATTTAAAACGTGTCACCCTAAGCATAGTAGAAAAGAGTAAGCTTTAGAAATAGCAAACTTGCATTCTTATTCCAGTTCTGACAGTTGCATTATAAAATCAAGAAATTATTCTTTTGCTCTTGAAGGCTCATTATTTTCATTGGCAAAATTCAGTCATTTAATAGTCAACCACTTACTGCCTATTACGTGACAGATGATGTTCTAGGTGGCGAAGATAAACAATAGTTCAGATCAGATCAGATCAGTCGCTCAGTCGTGTCCGACTCTTTGCGACCCCATGAACCACAGGACTGCCAGGCTCCCTGTCCATCACCAGCTCCCGGAGGTCACCCAGACTCGCATCCATCGAGTCAGTGATGCCATCCAGCCATCTCATCCTCTGTCGTCCCCTTCTCATCCTGCCCTCAATCCCTCCCAGCATCAGAGTCTTCTCCAATGAGTCAACTCTTCGCATGAGATGGCCAAAATACTGGAGTTTCAGCTTTAGCATCATTCCTTCTAAAGAAATTCCAGGATTGATCTCCTTCAGAATGGACTGGTTGGATCTTCTTGCAGTCCAAGGGACTCTCAAGAGTCTTCTCCAACACCACAGTTCAAAAGCATCAATTCTTCAGCGCTCAGCCTTCTTCACAGTCCAGCTCTCACATCCATACATGACCACAGGAAAGACCATAGCCTTGACTAGGCGAACCTTTGTTGGTAAAGTAATGTCTCTGCTTTTGAATATGCTATCTAGGTTGGTCATAACTCTCCTTCCAAGGAGCAAGCGTCTTTTAATTTCATGGCTGCAGTCACCATCTGCAGTGATTTTGGAGCCCAGAAAAACAAAGTCTGACACTGTTTCCACTGTTTCCCCATCTATTTCCCATGCAGTGATGGGACCAGATGCCATGATCTTCGTTTTCTGAATGTTGAGCTTTAAGCCATCCTTTTTCCTCTCCACTTTCACTTTCATCAAGAGGCTTTTAGCCCCTCTTCACTTTCTGCCATAAGCGTGGTATCATCTGCATATCTGAGGTTATTGATATTTCTCCCCCGGCAATGTTGATTCCAACTTGTGTTTCTTCCAGTCCAGCATTTCTCATGATGTACTCTGCATATAAGTTAAATAAACATGGTGACAATATGCAGCCTTGACGTACTCCTTTTCCTATTTGGAACCAGTCTGTTGTTCCATGACCAGTTCTAACTGTTGCTTCCTGACCTGCATACAGATTTCTTAAGAGGCAGATCAGGTGGTCTGGTATTCCCATCTCTTTCAGAATTTTCCATAGTTTATTGTGATCCACACAGTCAAAGGCTTTGGCATAGTCAATAAAGCAGAAATAGATGTTTTTCTGGAACTCTCTTGCTTTTTCCATGATCCAGCGGATGTTGGCAATTTGATCTCTGGTTCCTCTGCCTTTTCGAAAACCAGCTTGAACATCAGGAAGTTCACGGTTCACATATTGCTGAAGCCTGGCTTGGAGAATTTTGAGCATTACTTTACTAGCATGTGAAATGAGTGCAATTGTTCGGTAGTTTGAGCACTCCTTGGCATTGCCTTTCTTTGGGATTGGGATGAAAACTGACCTTTTCCAATCTTGTGGCCACTGCTGAGTTTTCCAAATTTGCTGGCATATGAGTGTAGCACTTTCACAGCATCATCATTCAGGACTTGGAATAGCTCCACTGGAATTCCATCACCTCCACTAGCTTTGTTCGTAGTGACGCTTTCTAAGGCCCGTTTGACTTCACATTCCAAGATGTCTGGCTCTAGGTCAGTGATCACATCATCATGATTATCTGGGTCTTGAAGCTCTTTTTTGTACAGTTCTTCTGTGTATTCTTGCCACCTCTTCTTAATATCTTCTGCTTCTGTTAGGTCCACACCATCTCTGTCCTTTATTGTGCCCATCTTTGCATGAAATGTTCCTTTGGTATCTCTGATTTTCTTGAAGAGATCCCTAGTCTTTCCCATTCTGCTGTTTTCCTCTATTTCTTTGCATTGATCGCTGAAGAAGGCTTTCTTATCTCTTCTTGCTATTCTTTGGAACTCTGCATTTAAATGTTTGTATCTTTCCTTTTCTCCTTTGCTTTCGCTTCTCTTCTTTTCACAGCTATTTGTAAGGCCTCCCCAGACAGCCATTTTGCCTTTTTGCATTTCTTTTCCATGGGGATGGTCTTGATCCCTGTCTCCTGTACAATGTCACAAACCTCATTCCATAGTTCATCAGGCACTCTATCTATCAGATCTAGGCCCTTAAATCTATTTCTCACTTCCACTGTATACTCATAAGGGATTTGATTTAGGTCATACCTGAATGGTCTAGTAGTTTTCTCTACTTTCTTCAATTTCAGTCTGAATTTGGCAATAAGGAGTTCATGGTCTGAGCCACAGTCAGCTCCTGGTCTTGTTTTTGCTGATTGTATAGAGCTTCTCCATCTTTGGCTGCAAAGAATATAATCGATCTGATTTCGGTGTTGACCATCTGGTGATGTCCATGTATAGAGTCTTCTCCTGTGTTGTTGGAAGAGGGTATTTGCTATGACCAGTGCATTTTCTTGGCAAAACTCTATTAGTCTTTGCCCTGCTTCATTCCGTATTCCAAGGCCAAATTTGCCTGTTACTCCAGGTGTTTCTTGACTTCCTACTTTCGCATTCCAGTCCCCTATAATGAAAAGGACATCTTTTTTGGGTGTTAGTTCTAAAAGGTCTTGTAGGTCTTCATAGAACCTTTCAACTTCAGCTTCTTCGGCGTTACTGGTTGGGGCATAGACTTGGATTACTGTGACATTGAATGGTTTGCCTTGGAAACGAACAGAGATCATTCTATCGTTTTTGAGATTGCATCCAAGTACTGCATTTCGGACTCTTTTGTTAACCATGATGACCACTCCATTTCTTCTGAGGGATTCCTGCCCTCGGAGTAGATATAATGGTTCTCTGAGTTAAATTCACCCATTCCAGTCCATTTTAGTTCCCACTAATTCCGAATGTCAACATTCACTCTTGCCATCTCTTGTTTGACCACTTCCCAATTTGCCTTGATTCATGGACCTGACATTCCAGGTTCCTATGCAATATTGCTCTTTACAGCATCGGACTTTGCTTAAGTCAATAATAGTTAAGACAGACAAAAACCCCTGTTCTCATGAAACTAAAATACTAGAGGACTGAAAATAATCAATAAACATACTAATAATATAAAATATGTATCTTATAGCATTAAACAGCAAAGACAAAATAGCAAAAGTCAGTGAGAAAGCATAGGAAATTTGAGGGTAAGGAAGATTGCAATTGTAAGAAGGGTGACCGGGGACAGACTTATTTCTTCAGATTATAATTTGAGTGTAAAAACAAGGATGTGGAGGAGCAACATGTGTGATGTCCGGGAAGTCAACGATTCCCAGTACAGGAGAAACCAGGCAAGCGCTTGAGGCAGGAACTTACCCAGTCTCCTTGAGGAAGAACAAGAGAGCCAGTGTGACTGGAGCTGAATGAAAGGAAAGACAGGGGGAAATGAGATTGGACAGGAAGTGAGGAGGCTATGATCTTGTGGTCTCTTGGAGGTTTTGGTAAATTGTTTGATTTTTTACTTTGTAAGGTGAATGCAGAAGTGACATGGGTCTGACTTACACTTTTACAGGATCACTCCAGGCTGTTTGGTAAAACAGACTAAAGATAGCAAGCGTGAAACAGAAAGAGACGCGTAAGAGATCATGGGGGCTTGGGACATGTTGGCAAGAGTGCTGGTGGTGAGAAGGGATGGATTCTGTAATTCTGGTGGCAGCACAAAAAAGAGGAGCTGCTTAATTAGATGTGAGCTCGGGAGAAGGAGAAGAATCAGGGAGGCTAACGTCCAAGTTTTCAGGGACCTCAACAAATCAAGGACAAAGTGAGTACCACTTATTGAGCAGATGTGATGGAGATTCAGTGAGAAGATGTAGACAAAAGGCTTGATTTGTTCTTCTGCCCTTATTTCAGAACCTTATTTCATTAAGATGTGTGTATTATTTGTACTGGTTTTTCACTATGTAGGGAAGTTTAAAAGATGACACCACTAGTCTTGATTTGTGTTTAAGCCTTTTGTTGAAAAAAGAAATGGAACCCAGGCAGGTAGAGTTTGATGAGGGCTGAGGCTGAGGAAAGAGCTTGAGTTCATGATTCGGATTCAGCAGATGTATGTGGAGACCCTACTTGAGTCTAAAATGGTACTTTACATGTAGACATGCTATCTCATTTGATGCTCACAAAAACCGCATAAAAAACAAACAAACAAAAACTCTTCGAATGTTCATAGCAAAACTCTTTGAGGGTCATGTTATAATCCCCACCTCACTGATAAGAAACTGAGGCTTAAGGAAGTTTACGTGGCTTATCCAGTGTCTCGGAAACGCAGACTATGATTTAAAGAAAGTCTTGCTTTATTCTACCACCTGTCTTTGTGGAAACTAAATCTTCATCTGAATCTGTTCATCTCTCAACTCATTTTAAGAAACACAGATTGATTGGTGTGCAGAAGCACTTTTGTTCTACATTTTCCATCTGGGCCACTTCTTTCCCTTTTTTATATCCTAACAATTCTGAACCAGTTATGTATTTTTTAAACTTTAATACTACCTTCTGATTTTTTGTGCACCTTTTTTCTTCTCTATGGAATGTCCTCTCTTTACACATCAGGAAAACTTCTGCTTGACAAAAGCTTAAGGAATATATTTTTCTATAAATTCTCAGATTTCCCCAAGTGTAATTAAAAGTGTGTACCTAGTTCCCTGCTTCATACCACAGAGGAACAATTGCCATATTGTACAGTGAAGGAATACACTTGTCTCTATGGCAAGGATATAAGCTTGGTAGGGACAAGATTTTTGTTTTATTTGTCTCTGAATTTCCATGCCTGAGTCACTTCCAAGAACACAGACTTACAGCAAGGGCATGTTGATGTATAAATGGATGAACTGCTCAAAATTCATACAGTGAGCATGAAATGACTCACAGAAGCTTTCCTTGAAACTTAAGGCTAGACAGTGGGAAAAAAAAGTTTATTGGGGCCTGATGTTGCCCATCTCTACCAAGTAGAGTCATTCTGAAACAGTTGAGTCTAGACTTCAAGGTCATCTTTGAAGGGGTCATTGCTTTCTCCTGGGGTGAGGAAACCTTAGAACACGTTAAGGGAAATGACAGTGACCCCGAACCCTCACCTAAACTCAGTCCCTGTGGAGAATTTCCCTCTGCACCACGGCTAGCATCACGAGAGGCCTGGTGCTCCCTGCTCTGAGAACTCACTCTGTGCTGGAGCAGTCCTCCGGCGAGCACTGCCCTTGGCTATTCTATCCCAGAGCTGCATCTGACAGTAAATACTTCTGATATTTCAAAACCCACTCACTGAGGTGGCAGATTTGCTACAGGGAACTTCACTGTAAAGAGTTGCTACTCTTTTTTTTTTTTTGACAAATGTATAGAGTATATTAGCTTTTCCTGCTCAAATTTATGGTGTAATAAAGCGTACTGTGCCCCAGCCCTGTTAGGAGAGCAGAAGTAAAGGGCTCCTCTTGCTGGCTACTGATAAATCCGACCAGATTCTTACCATAAGCAGAAGGGTGATTGACATTTAAAAGAGCAGAGTGAAGGAAAGGACTCCCAGTCCAGGATGGTGAGAGATGAGAGAAACGACTCCTGAGAGGTGTGATGCAAGGACTTGGCAGGCCCCATATTTCTCCAGTTACAATTTACGCCTTCAGGTTGTCACTCCATCATGGCTCACGTTTAGTTTGTCATGCACGCATGCAAGCCTGCAGGTCATGGAGGCTCTAGTCTGAGGCCTGAAGGAAATCCAAGGGGCACAATTTTGCCTCTGACTTGCCTCTGTATCCCCAGTGAAAATTTACATGTAGGAATTGAAGAAAGGGATATGTATATTTTGTAGCTTTAAGGAAAGAAAATCAACATTGGGCAAGTTTTCTTTGGGCTGAGAAACCTAGGGCTTTTAGCAAGGATATATTAAAGGAAGGTTCCTGGTGCCTGAAAAAAAAAAAAAATCTCTCTTAGAATCAAAAGTCAATTGCTTCCTCGTGGCAAACATCAAACCCACTTAGATACTTAATAAATAAATACTTTTGAATGAATCAGAAAAGCATATCATCGTTTGTTTTAACAACAAAAATAACAGCTAATATTTGTGGAACTATGGAGTACTTTTCATTTGTCAAGTACTTCATATTTGTTAAGTACTTGGATGCACTCAGACTAGTTAAGGTCATTGTATATCTTCCCTTCATTAACCCTGAACATTAGACTATAGGGTAGTGTTTCATTCCCATCTTACAGGGGTGAAAACTGAAATTCAAAGAAGCAAAATTATTTTCTAAAAGCCACACATTGGGAAAAAGAGGAGACAATCAGCATACCCAGATTTCAAGTCAGTTTCAGTCAGTGACAGCTTGTTCTAACCCAGAAATATTGTCAAGACGTTAATTAGTTATCTAATACATTTTTGTTTAAATAAGTTTATTAAAGATAATTAATATGTGGTTATTATAAATAGCCAAACCACTTACATATAAAAAGAAATAAATTAACATCATCTGAAATCCACCATCCAGCGATAACCAATTAATGTTTGGGTAAGCAGTCCATCAAACATTTCTCTATGGATATGTACAGAATTATGCACAAGATTTTATGTAAATGGAATAATATCGAACATACTGTTCTAAAACCTGTTTTATTTTTCACTCAGCAATATGTCATGGGCATCTTTCCATGTCAATAAATATAGATTTGCATCATCATTTTTAATTGCAGCATAATTAGAAATCACAATATTTTAGAGAGGAAAAAAATGGCAAAAACTGTCTACTCCAACCTTTTGTCCAGTCTAGAAATATTATATATAGCTTCCCTGGCTGAAAATCACACAGATTTTGCTGCATATTTTCATTCAAAGATAATAATTCTAACAGCAAGAGAGTCAAGCCAAACTCCCCTTCTCTGTAACTTTCACATACCAAAATGTATGTCTATACTATTAAACCCAGTTATCACCCCTGATTTCTGCTTCCTCAGTCAAGTGTTCCTTAAATTACACATCCCCCAGCTCTTTCTTCTTCATGAGTCAGAACTTCCAAACTTTCCCTACCTGAATTCTCTTCCCCAGTAACTCTAACAAGTTAAAGAGCAGAGCACAGTTCATCCATCATCTGTGGTACATGCAGCACATAACTTAGTGATAGTTTTGCATTCCAGTCATTTGGACACCTTTATTAATTGATAGCTCAGACGGTAAAGAATCTTCCTGCAAAGTGGGAGACCCAGGTTCGATCCCTGGGTCAGGAAGATCCCCTGGAGAAGGGAATGGCAACCCAGTCTGGTATTCTTGCCTTGAGAATTCCATGAACAGAGGAGCCTGGCAGGCTACAGTCCATGGGGTTGCAAAGAGTTGGACACAAGTGAGTGACTAACACTTTGAATTTTCTTTCTTTTTCCAATATAGTCTAATGCTGAAAGTTTTGGAGAGATGAACAGATGGATAGGGGTCATCCATCAGAACCAGAGTCAGTACTACAGATGTACATGGAATTTTTTTCAGGAGGCCTTAAAGAATGGCTGAAAAGTGATGTTTTTAAACAAACTATTCAGATATGTAAAGGCAGCATGGTGGAACAAAATATTTAAATATTCTTATTCATTAAAAGCTCAATGCTCTGAAATTAAGAAAAAACCTAAAGATATTATGGAAACTTCCATGAAAGTTGACCCAGTAGCATTCAATATCATCTTACTCAACAATTTAAAAAATTATTTTTCATAATTAGCTGGAGGCCCATATGTCTGCAGAGGCTTACTCAGTGTCATATGGAAGGGAAGAGAGAAGATTGTATCTCCCAGAACACATATGCAAATTAGTGCTACCAGCAAGTTAACAAAGTGATGAAAGCTTTCATTAAACACTTGGTCAGGTAGCTTATATGGAGGGAGATTAACTCAACTTGAGGGACTGGGCCTCAAAGTCAGGGGCCAATTTCTCTTTTCAGAAGTAATATGAAAAGTTGCTTTTGAGTTTTGTTATTATCTTGAAGACAGCTGAGAGTCTGGCTTGAGTAATTAAAATGCTAATTGGAAATTCACCATTCATCAGAGGAAATCGCAATGAGTCAATTTTCTTTTCTTTCTTTTTTTCTTCCTAAGTGTTTTCTCTGGTGATGGCAGATGTTGAGGTTGTGAATTCATTGTGTGTCCTAGATGTAGAGAAATCTTCTATTCAAGCTGAGCTTTTCTTCTCCTGTATTTTTGTTGATTGTCTACTTAAATTAACCTTTCCTAATGAGATGGAGATTCGTTGGCTATGTCTGTAATTTACTGCCTGTGAAATTAGTTAGTCTGGATAATTCATCCCATGGGTGACAAGGGTAAGATCACAGACGGAAGCACCAGGTGAGAATGGAGAACATAAGAATGCCCTCTGCTACTGCACCCGCAGCCCGCTGCTAGCAGAAAGCACATGGTGAGCACAGTCTTTAGGTAGCCCCAGTTCATCACCAGCCCGTCTGGATTTGGAGCCCCGCACAGCCCATTCGGAGCTTGTGCTCAGTCACTCAGTTGTATCCAACTCTTTGCGACCCCAAGGACTGTAGCCTGTCAGGCTCCACTGTCCATGGAATTTTCCAGGCAAGATACTGGAGTGGGATGCCATTTCTTACTCCAAGGGATCTTCCCAACTGAGGCATTGAACCCATGTCTCTTGTGTCTTCCTCACTGGCAGGCAGATTCTTTACCATATGCCACCTTGGGAGCTTAGCTGGATCTTAGTGACCACTTGGAGTATAAAACCACCAGATGTCAGTATTGGTGCACAGTAATTGTAATAAAACTTCCTTCTTGGCCAAATCACAAAACCTATCTTAGAGAAAGATGTAGACAAGCAATGTAAAAATAGAGTATTTAAGTTGTTAATAATTTATTTTTGCTGAGTAGGAGCTGACTTATTCTAGAGATAATTATCTCAACTTCTTTTCAGAATCTGTATAAAGACTTTGGGGACAGCATTATTACTGAATTTGCCAAAATTTTTTTGTAAGAATTTCTGAATAAATAATCTTTGAGGTTTGAGAAGGAAGAAAGTCTGATAGGCAAATATATTTGTAAAATGCTACTTTTAATTATATATCTGCCACAAGGATTCTTTGAACTTATAATGGATTTATGTCTTACAAATCTTCAAGATGGGATAAAGGTATACATTACTATCAACACTAGTTGGCCATGTTATTAAAAGAAATCACTTTCCCAAGAGAATACTTTGTAAATACTGGATGCTAGAAACTTCTTGTTTTCTAAATAATGAACTCAATATTATATGACCAACTGACAAGCTCAATACTGCCTTCAACTTAAAGGCACAATTTTGTCCAATTCTCCCACCCATGCTCTTATGAAGTATCTGTATGCAACACTTAAAATGCTAATACCATGGATAGAAATGGAAATTGGGTTAAAATAAAATGTCTGGAGGCTGCTAGAAGACTGACGTTAAAGCGCTTGTCTTTGTTGTGCTAACTTGAAATGCAGGCAAGAAAAATGTGAGCATTGCCAGGAAATTCTGCAAAGTGAACTCACAAGCAACAGGTGCCTGGGCAAAAAAAATTCTGGTAGAGACAAGTGACAGACTGTCTAACGCCCAGAAAGAAAACCTAGAAGAGTTTATTTGTGAAATTAAGACATTTTATAACAAGCATCTATGTGGAAGAATTAGAAAGCCACAACCATATCCAGGACAACATGCATATTCAAAGATGTGAGAAAATTGTAAGATTTCACCTCAAACTGATCCCTAGGCTAAATGCAAGCCACTACCTATTTGCCCAGCAGAACCAATCAGCAAAGGTATTTGGTTTTATTTTGTGTGTGTGATTCTTTTTTTTTTTTTAACTCCTGGCCCTCAAGAAAATCTTTAATTTTTTTTTTTTTTTTTAACCTCTTGGCCCTCAGGGAAATCTCTGTCAGATTAATAGCTGAATATGAGTGAAAGAAACAGAGACTTAAATGACCATACATGATAAGGAATACAGTCTTCATAAAAGTAGTTTGGAAAAGTCACTAAACAATGGATTGCTGTAGCGTTTCACAGGAAAAAACATAGAAATGAAGACAAAAACTCAGGAAAAGGGAGTTTGATTTTCAAAGTTACCACATTATGATTTTCAAATGTTCAGTTTTCAAAAAGTCAGAAGGCATATTGAAAACAAACAAACAAACAAACAAACAGGAGAGTATAGCTCATTGAAAGAAACAAAATAAATTTGCTGAAACCAATGCCTAGGAAGCCCAGACGTAGGATACTAAACTAAAAAAAAAAAAAAAAAAAAATAGCTATCTAAATATGCTCAAAGATCTAAAGGAAAACATAGATGAAGAAATAAAGAAAATTTGGAAAATTATGTAGAAAAATTAAAAATATATATATAAAGAGCTACCAACCTATAGAATTAAATAACAGCAGTGCTCAGAGCAAAATGTATACCTATATATACTTAATTTAAAAGAGAAAAAATAATCTCAAAATCAATAACTTAAATTTACACTCTGAGGAACAACAAAAAAAGCAAACTAAATCTAAAGTTATTAGAAGGAAGAAAATAATAATATTATAGCAGAGATAAATAAGATAAAGAATAGAAAAACAATAGAGAATCAGTAAAAACAAAATTTTGTTCTTTAAAACAATCAGCAAATTTGACAGACTTTTACTTAGACTGACAGAGACACAGAGAGATGACAAGTCACTAAAATCAGGATGAAAATTGGAGATTATTACAAACCATAAATAAAATGGATTATATGACAATACTACAAATAATTTTATGCCAGCAAATCAGATATCTTCAATTAAATGAACAGTTTTCTAGAAGTATGCAAATAATCTAAGTTCATTTAAAAAGATATAGAAAATCTCAACAGATTTATAACCACTTAAGAGAGTGAATCAGTACTCAAAACTTTGAAACAAAGAACGATCCAAAATCCAATGGCTTAAATGGTGAATGCTACCAAACATTTAAATAATACCATTCCTTCACAAGTTCTTCCTAAAGCATTAAAGAAAACAGGAGTGAAAACTTCCTGGCTCATAGTAGCAGTATTTACTGTGATGCCAAAGCTAGATAAAGATATCACAAGGAAAGGTAAGTACGGACCAATATTCCTTATTATTTTAGAGATAAAAATCCTCACAAAATGCTAGAAAAAAAATCAAATAGTTTATCAAAAATATCCACCATGACCAAAATGGGATTCATTTCAGTAATGCAAAAGTGATTTAATATAAGAAAATAAATCAAAGTTATATATCATATTTTTAGAAAGAGAGGAAAAATACGATTATCTCAATTGATGCATAAAAGGCATTTGACAAACTAACATTTCCTCATGATAAAAACACTCTGAAAACTAGGAATATAAGAGGACTTCCTCAACAAGATAAAGGCATTTTTTATACACCACAGCAAACCTCATATTTAATGATGAAAGATTGACAATATTCCCTCTAAGATCAGGAATCAAGATAAGGATAACCACTGTACAACTTCTATATTACATTGCTCTAGAAGTTTTAGAGCAATTAGGCAAGAAATAAATAAACCAAATGCATCCAGATTGAAAAGGAAAAAAACTAAAACTATCTCTAGTCATAGATGACATGATCTGGTATTTGAAAAAATCTCCAAGAATTCATAAGTAAGCTACTAGAACTATATAAACACATTCAGCAAAGTTGAAGAGTGCAAGAAAATCAAGATGCAAAAATCATTTGTGTTTATTAACATCATGAATGAGCAATTCAAAAGAGAAATTAAGAAATTTTATTTATGATGGTATCTAAAAGAATAAAATGCCTGGAGATAATTTAGCCAAAAAAGTTGAAAGACTTCTGTAGATGTGTTTATGTTAAGTCATTTCAGTCATGTCTGACTCTTGTGACCCCATGTACTATAGCCCTCCAGGCTCCTCTGCCCATGGGATTCTCTAGGCAAGAATATTGATGTGGGTAGTTATTTCCTTCTCCAGGGGATCTTCCCAACCCAGGGATTGAACCCAGGTCTCCTGCATTGCAAGCATAATTCATAGATAATGCATTATCATATATTGAATACTTATTAAGCATTTTATTAAAGATTATCATTCTATTTTCAAAGATGAAATCAGAACCATGCATACATGGTTTAGGCAGCTACTAAGAAAATTCACTCTGCTGTTCCTTGGTCCAGTGTTGGGGGAAAAAAGACACAGTGAAAACTTAATTGGTTTAGGTACACAGTCTGTGGGATACCAACACATAGAGCCATTGTTATTGATTCTAGAGGATTGTGGACTTAGGGGATCATAAATATTTTGGAATCAAAGACTAACAGACTTATAAACCATTGCATTAAACCTCATTGAATAGCACTGAGAATCTGCTCTTGAAATCACCAAGTTCCTGCTGAATATATCTGGTAAAAGAGTGTCTCTTGGCACATTCAAAATTTCTGCCCTGGATAGGTGTGAAAGGTTAAAAAAAAAAAAAAAAGTTATGGATTTATTCACCTAAAATAGGTCCCCTTGGAAATTCCCTGGAAGCCTAGTGATTAGGACTCCACACTCTCACCACCAAAGACCCAGGTTTAATCCCTGGTCAGGGAACTAAGATCCTGCATGCAGTGCAGTCAAAAAAATAAAAAGTAAAACAAACAACAACAGAAAAATGGATCCCATCGACCTACCTTGACCCTAGTTCAATCTCTTGTAGTCACACAAGAGAAAATCATTTCATCTTTGAATGATGAAAGACTGTACAGTGGACATGTGCCTTCTCTAGTTTACCTTGGCTTTTAATCTAGTAATGTGGAGTTTGTCTTTCCTTCTGCTCCTTGCCTCTCCTTCACTTCCTGCCCCCAACTTTTCTTTCTTCTCCTGTTAGCAGAACATGAAAGCACACAGTCTAATAGGTGCAGATGCAAGCAGAGGAAACCTGAAGTCTGGAAACTGTTTGTTTATATTTAAGTTTGATTTCATGTAAGGAGACTACATTTAAATTTATTAGATGGGAAGGACCCTAAAGAACTCAGTCAACTTTGTGAATTTTATTCCCAGGGAATGCAATGATGATTTTTCATGTTGTCTCTGAAAAGCCATGCATGGCAGAAGTGCTTTTTATTTTCCCCCTCCTTGTCATTTTGTCCAGATAGTTTCTACTTTCCATTCTGAATTCAGGGCATGTTGCTGCCGTATGCTTTTGGAAGGATAACACTAAAAAGAAAAAGAAAAAAAAAAATGCAGTGGAGCAGTGAGGCAGAGAGAGAGAGTGTGGAATCAGTTGGAATGGTCTGTTCACAGGGGACCAGCAGGAAGATGTTGGGCAAGGAGAGAAGTGGGTGTTTTTGAAAGGAGAGATACTTATTAAAAATTCTATCAACTAGGTACCCAAGGAGCTTCACTCTAGGGGAAAATGGAGAACTCACTTATGGAAGTCAATTCAACTTTATTACTGGTCCCAGTAGAGGCAGATGGAAGAATAAGTCAGCGGAGGCAGATGGATAAAATTTATAGTGAAAAATCTGGGAGGCAATGATGTAAGTCAGGAGAAACACGTTCTTATGCTGCCTGTTGCACTGAAATATCTGAGTGACCTTGGGCAAGTTACTTTCTTTCTCTGCACCTGATTTTTTCCTGCTTCTTAAATGACCGGACAATTCAAACACCACCATTGATTTTAACATTGTTAAATGTTGAACATTTAACATCCCTGATTGTAAACATTCATGTACACGAAAAAAAAAACAAAAACAAAAACAAAAAGCTGCAGTGGTAGAATTTGATCTCTCAGTTTCACAGCAAACTTTTAGAAAGTATTTCAGATATTTTGGGGACATGCCATTCTCCCAATTACCTGAGCGCAGGGATGCATGATGCTGCCTTTAGTCACTGACTGACATTAATCATGTCAGCTCCTTTTTCTACAAGAATGACTGCTTTAATGGGAAACTCCAGCCACTGTCAACATGCCAAGGGATGTGAAGGAGGAAGGGTAGATGAATGGGAGGGTGTTATTAAAAAGGAAATGATGGATGAGAAAATCAATCTCCAGTACGCTGAGAGGGGGATGGGGTCGGTATGGACGTTCGAGCATGGCTTCAAGTAACCTGACCCATTGTCTCTGGAGAATACTTTAAAATGTTCAGCAGAAAATCAAGGCTTCTTTGATCTACTTACCTTCATGCACACCTCTCCAGCCATGGAGACTGTAGAGTGTCATGATTAAGAGAGTAAGCTATGCTGTCAGTCTGGTTTTGAGTTTTGTCTTTACTGCTTTCTAACTGTATTAACTCCATTTTCTCAACCAAACATCGGAGATAATAGGAGTGCCTATTCCATAGGACCATTAGGATGATTTAACAAGATAATACTCATAAAGTGATTAACATAGGGTCTGATAATATTAAGCCATTATAAAGTGAGTTACTCTTGCCACACTTTAATTCTGTTAATTTACAAGTCTCACATACACCCTTTCATTTAGTTCTCACAAAACTCTCCTGTGTAGGACAGGAATTACTGCCATACTGCACATGAGAAAATTACAGCTCAGTAGCATTGGGAGTTAGATCAGTTCTGAGGCTGGGGCGAGGACGAAAGACCATCTGTCTCACAGGTCAGCATATGAGTTTTCATTGTTGTTTAGTTGCTAAGTCCGTCGTGTCTGACTCTCTTGCAGTCCTATGGACTGTAGCCCTCCGGGCTCCTCTGTCCATGGGATTTCCCAGGCAAGAATACTGGAGTGGGTTGCCATTTCCTTCTCCAGGGGATCTTCCTGACCCAGGAATCAAACCTGTGTATCCTTCCAGTTAAATACCAACAGAATGTCATACAATCTGTTTTGTGCTTTAGCAGTGACTGTTAGCTTTCAAGACAGCTCAATGATACAGGCTTGCTTGTGTGAAGATAACTAAGGTTTAGGAAAGCAAATGGCTTACTTAACAGTGCTGGCCAGCTAGGGAAATAACCAGAGTTTGAATCAGATTCTGGGACACTAAGTTCAGTTTTCCTTCCATCTTGATCTGAGTGCTTTTCTCATCATGCAGTTAATCTGTTGCCTGGTATTTGGTGACAATAGACACATTTACAGGATGTTTTGTAAGATGAGCCCCTTACCATTTTAACAAACCCGAACCACATAGGTATTATCTGCAGCAGTGGTTCTCAAAGGAAGTTTTCTCCAGAACTACTTATGACCCAGTCTTGGTTAGACTAGCTGTCCTATAGCATATCCTACTAGTGAAGATAGCATGAGAATACACGTATGACATGTACCACAAGCCTTGAAGGCAGAAACACAAACCTGAGGTCAAATTCCATGACATATGCTATGACAGTTACCACTTTTGTATCTTAGGAAAAAATTATGCTTAATTTTTTTTTTAATCTGTGAGAGAAAAACAATATGACCTCTCCAGATCATTGTGAAGATTATATAATAGGAATTAAACAGTGCTTACTCACTAAGTGGTAGCTTTGACCAAGAATAATGTGCTTTACATTGCAGATTTGAACTTAGAAATTCTTATAATGTACTTTTATATAGAAATGTTTCTTATACAGATAGTTGTGATCAATATTGAAATCAACAAGGAAAAATTAATTCAGTAAATATGTATTGTTCTTTTACCTTAAGCAATACATTGATTGACATTTTCCTTACACTATGGAGAAATTCCAGGCAGGTTTCACTTCAGACGCTAACAATATGAATCTATATCAAAAGACACATAATACATTACACATTACAAGGCATATGGTGTACATGAAGTTTAAAACTAACTTTTATCCCTCTGTACTTCCAAAAGGCAAAATGTTAACCTTGGACAGAAATTGTCCCAAGGGATGTATAATTTTAATGCAGCCTGTGCATGAGCTAAAGAACTTTTAAATTTCTCTTAACATCAATTATCACCCTCAATTAATTTTTGTTGAGTATTCACTAAGACATGGGAATATATGAACGTAAGAATAACTTCAGAGGCCCACTGGTATCACTGTTGTCCAGTGGAGTTTTCTCTGATGCTAGAAATCTTTGTGCTGGCTCATATTGAATATAATCTATACAGCTGAAAAAATAAAAATGTATGAGATTGCTAGTTAATTTTAAATGGCTATATGTAGCTAGTGGACATTGTATTGAACAGCACAGGTAACAAGGAGATGGCATTGTTCTCAAAGTCAGGTGTCTTGGACTCAAGTTTTGACCATACCACTAGTATGGAGATATATATATATATATATATATATATATATATATATATATTATTTATATATATATCACTCTTATTGAAATGTCTTCTCTTTTGGTTTGTCTGAAGTTAAGTACCCCTATTCATAGGATGTTACAGTTAGTCCAGGACTACAGCTCCATAGCACTGAAGCCACCAGGACTGACCCCTGTGCTCACGGCAGGCATCACTAATCAATCACAGTTCTGGGCACTGAGCCAGATGTGGCATTCATCTCCTTCTCCATATGATGTTCCAACAGGCACTTGCCAATACAATGCAGTTGGCATGTGAGGACGAGCTTAACGTACATTTTCTATACTAAATACCCTCTATGGTCCCTTCTAATTCCAAATTATTTGGTTGAGTAAGAATTTTCTGGCATATTAAGAGGAATAGAATCTCATTTTAAAAGGATATGGTTGTTCTTCTTGAAGTCAAGCTGAAAAACAATAACTAAGATTCTATCATCTATGAATTTCCCTAAATTTGAACTGATTTGTCTACCCTGTGGTAGAGGGAACTGTGGGGTTAAAATCAGAGCAACTGAGTACTAGTCCCGACTCCTGTGAGTATTTGCTGTGAAAATCAGTGCCATTCGAGATGCCTGAGCCTCAGTTTTCCTTCTGTAAAATCGGTTCAGTTCAGTTGCTCAGTCGAGCCTGACTCTTTGCAACCCCAGGGACTGCAGCACGCCATATTTCTGTAAAATATGGAGAGATAAATGACCTATTGTATCAACTGTACTTGCACTGGCAGTAAACTACTTAACGGAGGTGAAAAACCCCACTATTGATTTGCTGGTGGTGAAGTGTGGCCACATGGTGGTGCTGGTTAGTATAGGTGGTCTTTTGCCAAAGAGTACAGCACACATTTATTTGAATTAAAATGATGGCTGTATTGCCTTCAAAAGACAGTATGGATGAGAAAGGTTATCTGTGTGGATTGTCATGTATGCATGTACACACACACACATGCACACACACACACTTAAACATATACTTGCTGTGAGAGATTTTACATTAAGCCCAGAGACAGAGGCATGAGATTATGAAATCTGATAAACGGAAGAGAGCCTGAAGGTCATCTGTTATGGGTTGGGCTCCCCAGGAAGCAGACTCTGATACGGAGACTAGCACACACAAGGTTGGTTAGAGTCTCCTGGTGTCAGCAACTGTGGAAGGAAGAAAGGGCCGTGGCACTGGGACTGAGAACAGGGTAAGTCAGCCCATCACTCAGTCTCAATGGGACACCACAGCCAACAGTGTGGGATGCGCTAACAACCGTATGGATTTAGATCTGTCTTGAGTGGGAGCACGAGAACCAGACCTTTTCTCCTCCTAATCAGTCATTGGTCATTTCAGGAAGAAAGTATAGCCTTTGGGGAGGATGCTCTCTAAAGCTGAGGCGATTCCCAAATCCTGGCATCTGAGGACTGTCTTCTGTCCTGCAGATCTGGGAGAATGATTCCTCTATGTCTGATGTGGGAGGGAAGTGGATAGCTCTTTGCAGTACCCATCAAACCATCCAATTCACCACTTTCAACTTTTAAAGTATTGAAAGTAAAGACTAAGTTATAAATTGACAATTCAATTAAATTCTGGGAAACAGATTTCTTGTGTCTACTAGGTTCGTTGGTTGGTTTAGTTGTGTCTGATTTTTGCAACCCCATAGACTGTAGCTGGCCAAGCTCCTCTGTTAATGGGATTTCCCAGGCAAGAGTACTGGAGTGGGTTGCCACTTCGTTCTTCATAGGATCTTCCTGACTCAGGGATCCAACCCACGTCTCTCATATTGCAGGTAGATAGTTTATTGCTGAGCCACCAGGGAAGTCTCGGGTCTACTACAACTAGAACCCAAACTGTCATGGCCCTGGACATTGCTTACCCATCTACTCACACTTCTAACTTCACTGTACAGAGTCCTTAAAGGCAACACTGATTCTGGTCATGTGCGCTGAGCCCTCAGCATTGATCGTACTTTTAGTATGGTTAATGAATCACAACTTGACACCATTAGTTGGGCTCAGATGATTAGACCAAGCTTACGGGGCCCTCTGCCCACTGCTGTCACTTCATCTCTTTACCTCTTATTGACTCTGTGGTTCATTTTCTTAAGCAGTTATTTCAAATAGTGTCTCTTCCACAACCACTGGTGCCTCTTATCCTGTCCATTTCAGCAACACCACTTCAAAAAGTAAGTCGTAAACACTAGCCTTACACAAAAGGCCAGAATCTACCTTCAGAAGTTGCCTCATCGGTGATAATTATCACTAGAAAAATTTTGAGAAGGTTTTTTTAGACTGTGGAGTTATTTTGGGCTGGATAATTGTTTTCTGTGTGCAGCTATGCTTTGCACTGTAGGCTGTTTATCAGCACCCCTTGCCTCTACCAACAAGGTGAGAATAACACCTACCTCTAATTTTGACAATAAAAATATGTCTCCAGACCTTACTAAACATCTTCTGAATCACCTCTGGTTGAGAACCACTCATACAGGTATCTTTACCACTCATACAGGTATCATTAGAGGTAATACTTCTTACTTCAGGTAAAAACATCTCTTCTCTCTTCCAGAGCTCTCTTACTCCATCCTCTCTCACCACCTTTCTGTGTACCTGTTTCCCTCATGTATTTTCAAGAAAATTTTAAGAGTATATTTTTAGGAAAAGGTCCCAGATCCCCTTGAAATTCCTTTGACTGCCTTCCGTTCACTCCCTTCACCCCCTTCCTCCATCTCATTTCTTCTCTTCTTCAGAGTTCAACCTTGAATGCATATGTTTTCTTTCCACTTTTGTATTTTTGCTACGTGTGTGTCAAACAATGGAAAGTGTGCCTTATGTGTTTTGATAAGTGCTAATAAGTTTTATATATATATATATGTATATATAAACTTGTCTCATCCAACTGCTAGGTGGGAGAGATCTTCAAACTTACTATGCAGCCGACTGATTTTTTTTTAATTGAAGGCTAACATGCATAGAATACTGTATAGGCATAAAAGTCACTGATTATACTTATGAGGCTTAAGGATTTTTTACAATGATGTATACCTGTGTAATCATCAACTGTTAGAAAAGAGAGCATTTGCAACACTCCATGGTTCCTCTGTGACCTTTTCTGGTCTCTTTGATATTTTATTGCTTCTGTTAATAAGTTAGCTCAAGCTTGGTGATTTAAGCAACGCACATTTACTGTTTTACAGTTGGAAGTTCAACACCGGTCCCACAAGGTTAAGCTCAGGGTGTTGGCAGAGCTGCATTCTTTTTGGAGGCCCTCACGGAGAATCTGTTTGCTCATTTTTTCCAGATTCTAGAGGCTGCCACATGCCTTGGAGCATAGCCTCCTTCCATCTTCAAAGCCAGCATCATCTCATCTCCCTGGCACTGTTTCCATCATCACGTCTCCCTCCCAAAGTCTCTTCTGCCTTCCTCCTCCATTTATACGGACCCTTGTGGTTACACTAGGCTTACCCAGATAGTCCAGGGAAATCTCCCTATTTTAAGAGCCGTTGATGATCAACCATAGTTCTATCAGCAAGTTTAACTCCCTTTTGCCATATAACCTCATACATTCACAGTTTCTGAGGTTAGAATACGAATATTGTTGAGGAGCTCTTGGTTCTGCCTACCACAAGAGGCAGATACTATTTTAACTTCTGAATTAGTTATAAATAAGTAATTTCTGTCTCGAACCCAATTTCTTTTTAAAGTCACATAACATCTACACTGCAGTTACTTCTCTTGTCCATCTTCTTTGGCTCAAAGTGTTCGGTTTTCTATCTCGGTTACCAACAGTTCATTTTGTTGTTTTCCCTGTGTATTCCTCCAGGCTTCCCAGGTGGCACAGTGGTAAAGTCTGCCTGCCAGTGCAGGAGCTGCAAAGACACAGGCTTGGTCCTGGGGTCAAGAAAATCCCCTAGAGTAGGAAATGGCAACCCACTCTAGTATTCTTGCCTGGAAAATTCCTTGGACAGAGAAGCCTGGCAGGCTACAGCCTGTGGGCTCAGAAAGAGTTGGATACAACTGAATGATTGAGCACATGCATGTATTTCTTCACGTAAATGTAATAATATAATAATTTTATATAATAATTTATTCATTCTGCTGTTGAAGGGCATTTGGGTTGTTTAGACATTTTGTTTATTATGAATAAATCTGTATAAATTTTACACGAGGTTGTGTGGATACCTGAACTCATTTCTATAGGATAAATACTGGAGTGGAAGTACTTAGGTGTAAGAGACATTTGTGTTTTACCTCCGTAGAAACTGCCATCAATTCTCCAAAGTAGTTTTACCCTTTTACACTTTCACCACTGATATGAGAGTTCTAGCTATATTCTCATCCGAGCCCACACTTCGTATTTCCCATTTTTTTTTATTAGTCCTTCAGATCAGATCAGATCAGATCAGTCGCTCAGTCGTGTCCAACTCTTTGAGATCCCATGAATCACAGCACGCCAGGTCTCCCTGTCCATCACCAACTCCCGGAGGTCACTCAGACTCACAACCATCGAGTCAGTGATACCCCTGCTAAAATTGTAAAAAGGTGTCTCTTCATGGATTAATTTGCATTTTCCTATTGGGTAATGATCATCAGATCAGATCAGATCAGTTGCTCAGTCGTGTCCGACTCTTTGCGACCCCATGAACTGCAGCACGCCAGGCCTCCCTGTCCATCACCAGCTCTCGGAGGTCACCCAGACTCACATTCATGGAGTCAGTGATGCCATCCAGACATCTCATCCTCTGTCGTCCCTTTCTCCTCCTGCCCCCGATCCCTCCTAGCATCAGAGTCTTCTCCAATGAGTCAACTCTTCGCATGAGGTGGCCAAAATACTGGAGTTTCAGCTTTAGCATCATTCCTTCCAAAGAAATCCCAGGGCTGATCTCCTTCAGAATGGACCGGTTGGATCTCCTTGCAGTCCAAGGGACTCTCAAGAGTCTTCTCCAACACCATAGGTCCCCTTTAATATTTATTGGCTTTTGTATGCCTTCTCTTGTGTAGCACTTATTCAAGTCCTTCATTCACTTTTTAATCGGGCTTTCCGCTTCTTTTTTTTGGCTGCCCTGGGACTTTGTGGCCGCACGCAGGCTTTCTCTCGCTGCAGTGAGCGGGCCCACTCTACAGTTGCGGTGCTTGGGCTTCTGACCGCGGCGCCTTCTCGTGTTGCAGAGCACGCGTGCTCGGACTTCAGCAGTTGTGGCGTGCCAGCTTAGATGTCCTGCGGCACGTGGGTTCTTCCCAGATCAGGGACTGAAACCGAGTTCCCTGCATTGGCAGGCAGGTTCTTAACCACTGGATCACCACTAAAGTTCTAGCTTACTCTTAATTTGTAGGAGTTTGTTGTATGGCTTTGGTATGAATCCTTTGTCAGATATATACTACAAATATTTACTTATAGTCAATGATTTGTCTTTCTACTTGCTTAATGATGTGTGAAAACAGACATTTAAAAATTTGAAAATATTTTTCTTTTTTCTCTTATGATCAGAGCTTTTTGAGTCCTACTTAGGATGTCTTTGCCTACACAAGATTGATAGATCACAATGAACTGTGGAAAGTCCTGAAAGAGATGGGAATACCAGACCACCTGATCTGCCTCTTGAGAAATCTGTATGCAGGTCAGGAAGCAACAGTTAGAACTGGTCATGGAACAACAGACTGGTTCCAAATAGGAAAAGGAGTACGTCAAGGCTGTATATTGTCACCCTGTTTATTTAACTTATATGAACAGTACATCATGAGAAATGCTGGACTGGAAGAAACACAAGTTGGAATCAAGATTGCTGGGAGAAATATCAATAACCTCAGATATGCAGATGACACCACCCTTATGGCACAGAGTGAAGACGGGCTAAAAAGCCTCTTGATGAAAGTGAAAGTGGAGAGTGAAAAGGTTGGCTTAAAGCTCAACATTCAGAAAACGAAGATCATGGCATTGGGCCCCATCACTACATGGGAAATAGATGGAGAAACACTGGAAACAGTGTCAGACTTTGTTTTTCTGGGCTCCAAAATCACTGCAGATGGTGACTGCAGCCATGAAATTAAAAGACGCTTAGTCCTTGGAAGGAAAGTTATGACCAACCTAGATAGCATATTCAAAAGCAGAGACATTACTTTGCCAACAAAGATTCGTCTAGTCAAGGCTATGGTCTTTCCTGTGGTCATGTATGGATGTGAGAGCTGGACTGTGATGAAGGCTGAGCGCCAAAGAATTGATGCTTTTGAACTGTGGTGTTGGAGAAGACTCTTGAGAGTCCCTTGGACTGCAAGGAGATCCAACCAGTCCATTCTGAAGGAGATCAGCCCTGGGCTTTCTTTGGAAAGAATGATGCTAAAGCTGAAACTCCAGTATTTTGGCCACCTCATGCGAAGAGTTGACTCATTGGAGAAGACTCTGATGCTGGGAGGGATCAGGGGCAGGAGGAGAAGGGGACGACAGAGGGTGAGATGTCTGGATGGCATCACTGACTCGATGGATGTGAGTCTAAGTGACCTCTGGGAGTTGGTGATGGACAGGGAGGCCTGGCGTGCTGCAGTTCATGGGGTCGCAAAGAGTCGGACACGACTGAGCGACTGATCTGATCTGATATATATCTCCTACATCTGCTTCCAGAAGTGTGTATGACTTTCACACATAAGACTATGAGCTATGTCAAATTAATTTTACATAATATGAGGTAGAAGTTAAGGTTCATTTATTTCTCTACAGATATCTAATCTTTCACCTACTGCTTTTTTAAAAGAGTGCATTCTCTAAATTGAACTGCAGTGTGCCATATTTTTTTAAAAAATCAAATACTTGTGAGTGAAATTGTTATTTAATATATACTTTCCAGATAATATAATTGATGAATTTATGACAGCAATTGCATTAGGTTTTATCTTGCATTGGCATCCTGGTTCTATCCTAGAATGATTAATAATTCTAATAAGCTTTTTTTCCCCCATTGATGGTATGTATTTAAACACAACCATTTTATATTTTTTAGAACTAACACCCAAAAAAGATGTCCTTTTCATTATAGGGGATGGAATGCAAAAGTAGGAAGTCAAGAAACACCTGGAGTAACAGGCAAATTTGGCCTTGGAACACGGAATGAAGCAGGGCAAAGACTAATAGAGTTTTGCCAAGAAAATGCACTGGTCATAGTAAATACCCTCTTCCAACAACACAAGAGAAGACTCTATACATGGACATCACCAGATGGTCAACACCGAAATCAGATCGATTATATTCCTTGCAGCCAAAGATGGAGAAGCTCTATACAATCAGCAAAATCAAGACCAGGAGCTGACTGTGGCTCGGACCATGATCTCCTTATTGCCAAATTCAGACTGAAATTGAAGAAGCAGGGAAAACTACTAGACCATTCAGGTATGACCTAAATCAAATCCCTTATGAGTATACAGTGGAAGTGAGAAATAGATTTAAGGGCCTAGATCTGATAGATAGAGTGCCTGATGAACTATGGAATGAGGTTCGTGACATTGTACAGGAGACAGGGATCAAGACCATCCCCATGGAAAAGAAATGCAAAAAAGCAAAATGGCTGTCTGGGGAGGCCTTACAAATAGCTGTGAAAAGGAGAGAAGCGAAAAGCAAAGGAGAAAAGGAAAGATATAAACATCTAAATGCGGAGTTCCAAAGAATAGCAAGAAGAGATAAGAAACCCTTCCTCAGTGATCAATGCAAAGAAATAGAGGAAAACAACAGAATGGGAAAGACTAGGGATCTCTTCAAGAAAATCAGAGATACCAAAGGAACATTTCATGCAAAGATGGGCTCGATAAAGGACAGAGATGGTGTGGACCTAACAGAAGCAGAAGATATTAAGAAGAGGTGGCAAGAATACACAGAAGAACTGTACAAAAAAGCGCTTCAAGACCCAGATAATCATGATGATGTGATCACTGACCTAGAGCCAGACATCTTGGAATGTGAAGTCAAATGGGCCTTAGAAAGCATCACTACGAACAAAGCTAGTGGAGGTGATGGAATTCCAGTGGAGCTATTCCAAATCCTGAATGATGATGCTGTGAAAGTGCTACACTCAATATGCCAGCAAATTTGGAAAACTCAGCAGTGGCCACAAGATTGGAAAAGGTCAGTTTTCATCCCAATCCCAAAGAAAGGCAATGCCAAGGAGTGCTCAAACTACCGAACAATTGCACTCATCTCACACGCTAGTAAAGTAATGCTCAAAATTCTCCAAGCCAGGCTTCAGCAATATGTGAACCGTGAACTTCCTGATGTTCAAGCTGGTTTTAGAAAAGGCAGAGGAACCAGAGATCAAATTGCCAACATCCACTGGATCATGGAAAAAGCAAGAGAGTTCCAGAAAAACATCTATTTCTGCTTTATTGACTATGCCAAAGCCTTTGACTGTGTGGATCACAATAAACTATGGAAAATTCTGAAAGAGATGGGAATACCAGACCACCTGATCTGCCTCTTGAGAAATCTGTATGGAGGTCAGGAAGCAACAGTTAGAACTGGTCATGGAACAACAGACTGGTTCCAAATAGGAAAAGGAGTACGTCAAGGCTGCATATTGTCACCATGTTTATTTAACCTATATGCAGAGTACATCATGAGAAATGCTGAACTGGAAGAAACACAAGTTGGAATCAAGATTGCCGGGAGAAATATCAATAACCTCAGATATGCAGATGAACACCACCCTTATGGCAGAAAGTGAAGAGGGGCTAAAAAGCCTCTTGATGAAAGTGAAAGTGGAGAGTGAAAAGGTTGGCTTAAAGCTCAACATTCAGAAAACGAAGATCATGGCATCTGGTCCCATCACTGCATGGGAAATAGATGGGGAAACAGTGGAAACAGTGTCAGACTTTGTTTTTCTGGGCTCCAAAATCACTGCAGATGGTGACTGCAGCCATGAAATTAAAAGACGCTTAGTCCTTGGAAGGAAAGTTATGACCAACCTAGATAGCATATTCAAAAGCAGAGACATTACTTTACCAATAAAGGTTCGCCTAGTCAAGGCTATGGTCTTTCCTGTGGTCATGTATGGATGTGAGAGCTGGACTGTGAAGAAGGCTGAGCGCCGAAGAATTGATGCTTTTGAACTGTGGTGTTGGAGAAGACTCTTGAGAGTCCCTTGGACTGCAAGAAGATCCAACCAGTCCATTCTGAAGGAGATCAATCCTGGAATTTCTTTAGAAGGAATGATGCTAAAGCTGAAACTCCAGTATTTTGGCCACCTCATGCGAAGAGTTGACTCATTGGAGAAGACTCTGATGCTGGGAGGGATTGAGGGCAGGATGAGAAGGGGACGACAGAGGATGAGATGGCTGGATGGCATCACTGACTCGATGGATGTGAGTCTGGGTGACCTCCGGGAGCTGGTGATGGACAGGGAGGCCTGGCGTGCTGTGGTTCATGGGGTCGCAAAGAGTCGGACACGACTGAGCGACTGATCTGATCTGATCTGATCTGATTTTATATTTATGGAGACCATGAAAACATGGCTTTGAATTCCTTTCTGTCAGTCTTTTCCTACACATTTCTTTTTCTTTTGTGTATATTGCCATTTCCTTCTCCAATATATTGCTTTACAACAACACAAATCAGTCATGCTACTGCTACTGCTAAGTCACTTCAGTCATGTCCGACTCTGTACGACCACAGAGACGGCAGCCCACCAGGCTCTGCCGTCCCTGAGGTTCTCCAGGCAAGAACACTGGAGTGGGTTGCCATTGCCTTCTCCATTGTGTGAAAGTGAAAAGTGAAAGTGAAGTCGCTCAGTCACGTCTGACTCATAGCGACCCCTTGGACTGCAGCCCACCAGGCTCCTCCGTCCATGGGATTTTCTAGGCAAGAGTCCTGGAGTGGCTTGCCATTGCCTTCTCCGAAATCAGTCATAATTATACATATATATGAAGTGAAGTGAAGTCGCTCAATCATGTCTGACTCTTTGCGACACCATGTCCTTGGCAGAAAAGTTATGACCAACCTAGATAGCATATTGAAAAGCGGAGACATAACTTTGCCAACAAAGGTCCATCTAGTCAAGGCTATGGTTTTTCCAGTGGTCATGTATGGATGTGAGAGTTGGACTGTGAAGAAAGCTGAGCACCGAAGAGTTGATGCCTTTAAAGTATGGTGTTGGAGAAGACTCTTGAGAGTCCCTTGGACTGCAAGGAAATCCAACCACTCCAGACACGTGTACCCCAATGTTCATAGCAGCACTGTTTACAATAGCCAGGACTTGAAAGCAACATAGATGTCCATCCACAGATGAATGGATAAGCAAGCTGTGGTACATATACACAATGGAGTATTAGTCAGCCATTAAAAAGAATGCACAATTTAAGAGCGCCCTCGCCTTCCCCCGACCGGCGCACAATTTAAGAGCGCCCTCGCCTTCCCGCGACCGGTGCACAATTAAGAGCGCCCCGCCGGCTGCGTCCAGCACTAAGAGCGCGGCCGAGAGGAGCTACCCCACGACCGAGGAAGGACGGCGGTGAGGGCCAGCGCACTAAGCAAGGCGGAGAAGAGCTACCCCACGACCGAGGTCAGGAAGGGCGACGGTGAGGAGAGACCCCCTCGTCCAAGGTAAGGTGCAATGGCTGTGCTTTGCTGGCCGGGAGCAGCCAGGAGCAGCCGGGATGAGATACCCCACGGCCAAGGTAAGAGAAACCCAAGTAAGACAGTAGGTCTTGAAAGAGGGCATCAGAGGGCAAATACACTAAAACCATTCTCACAGAAAACTAGACAATCTAATCACACAAGGACCACACCCTTGTTTAACTCAATGAAATTAAGCCATGCCCGAGGGGCAACCTGGGATGGGCGGGTCATGGTGGAGAGATATGACAGGGTGTGGTCCACTGGAGAAGGGAATGGCAAACCACTTCAGTATTCTTGCCTTGAGAACCCCATGAACAGTATGAAAAGACAAAATGATAGGATACTGAAAGAGAAACTCCCCAGGTCAGTAGGGGCCCAATATGCTACTGGAGATCAGTGGAGAAATAACTCCAGAAAGAATGAAAGGATGGAGCCAAAACAAAAAGAATACCCAGCTGTGGATGTGTCTGGTGATAGAAGCAAGGTCCGATGCTGTAAAGAGCAATATTGCATAGGAACCTGGTATGTCAGGTCCATGAATCACGGCAAATTGGAAGTGGTCAAACAAGAGATGGCAAGAGTGAATGTCGACATTCTAGGAATTAGTGAACTAAAATGGACTGGAATGGGTGAATTTAACTTGGATGGCCATTATATCTACTACTGTGGGCAGGAATCCCTCAGAGGAAATGGAGTGGCCATCATGGTCAACAGAAGAGTCCAAAATGCAGTACTTGGATGCAATCTCAAAAATGACAGAATGATCTCTGTTCGTTTCCAAGGCAAACCATTCAATGTCACAGTAATCCAAATCTATGCCCCAACCAGTAACGCCAAAGAAGCTGAAGTTGAAAGGTTCTATGAAGACCTACAAGACCTTTTAGAACTAACACCCAAAAAAGATGTCCTTTTCATTATAGGGGACTGGAATGCAAAAGTAGGAAGTCAAGAAACACCTGGAGTAACAGGCAAATTTGGCCTTGGAATACAAAATGAAGCAGGGCAAAGACTAATAGAGTTTTGCCAAGAAAATGCACTGGTCATAGCAAATACCCTCTTCCAACAACACAGGAGAAGACTCTATACATGGACATCACCAGATGGTCAACACCAAAACCAGATCGATTATATTCTTTGCAGCCAAAGATGGAGAAGCTCTATACAATCAGCAAAAACAAGACCAGGAGCTGACTGTGGCTCAGACCATGAACTCCTTATTGCCAAATTCAGACTGAAATTGAAGAAAGCAGGGAAAACTACTAGACCATTCAGATATGACCTAAATCAAATCCCTTATGATTATACAGTGGAAGTGAGAAATAGATTTAAGGGCCTAGATCTGATAGATAGAGTGCCTGATGAACTGTGGAATGAGGTTCATGACATTGTACAGGAGACAGGGATCAAGACCATCCCCATGGAAAAGAAATGCAAAAAAGCAAAATGGCTGTCTGGGGAGGCCTTACAAATAGCTGTGAAAAGAAGAGAAGCGAAAAGCAAAGGAGAAAAGGAAAGATATAAACATCTAAATGCAGAGTTCCAAAGAATAGCAAGAAGAGATAAGAAAGCCTTCTTCAGTGATCAATGCAAAGAAATAGAGGAAAACAACAGAATGGGAAAGATTAGGGATCTCTTCAAGAAAATCAGAGATACCAAAGGAACATTTCATGCAAAGATGGGCACGATAAAGGACAGAGATGGTGTGGACCTAACAGAAGCAGAAGATATTAAGAAGAGGTGGCAAGAATACACAGAAGAACTGTACAAAAAAGAGCTTCAAGACCTAGATAATCATGATGATGTGATCACTGACCTAGAGCCAGACATCTTGGAATGTGAAGTCAAATGGGCCTTAGAAAGCATCACTACGAACAAAGCTAGTGGAGGTGATGGAATTCCAGTGGAGCTATTCCAAATCCTGAATGATGATGCTGTGAAAGTGCTGCACTCAATATGCCAGCAAATTTGGAAAACTCAGCAGTGGCCACAAGATTGGAAAAGGTCAGTTTTCATCCCAATCCCAAAGAAAGGCAATGCCAAGGAGTGCTCAAACTACCGAACAATTGCACTCATCTCACACGCTAGTAAAGTAATGCTCAAAATTCTCCAAGCCAGGCTTCAGCAATATGTGAACCGTGAACTTCCTGATGTTCAAGCTGGTTTTAGAAAAGGCAGAGGAACCAGAGATCAAATTGCCAACATCCGCTGGATCATGGAAAAAGCAAGAGAGTTCCAGAAAAACATCTATTTCTGCTTTATTGACTATGCCAAAGCCTTTGACTGTGTGGATCACAATAAACTATGGAAAATTCTGAAAGAGATGGGAATACCAGACCACCTGATCTGCCTCTTGAGAAATCTGTATGCAGGTCAGGAAGCAACAGTTAGAACTGGTCATGGAACAACAGACTGGTTCCAAATAGGAAAAGGAGTATGTCAAGGCTGTATATTGTCACCCTGTTTATTTAACTTATACGCAGAGTACATCATGAGAAATGCTGGACTGGAAGAAACACAAGTTGGAATCAAGATTGCCGGGAGAAATATCAATAACCTCAGATATGCAGATGACACCACTCTTATGGCAGAAAGTGAAGAGGGGCTAAAAAGCCTCTTGATGAAAGTGAAAGTGGAGAGTGAAAAGGTTGGCTTAAAGCTCAACATTCAGAAAACGAAGATCATGGCATCTGGTCCCATCACTACATGGGAAATAGATGGGGAAACAGTGGAAACAGTGTCAGACTTTGTTTTTCTGGGCTCCAAAATCACTGCAGATGGTGACTGCAGCCATGAAATTAAAAGACGCTTAGTCCTTGGAAGGAAAGTTATGACCAACCTAGATAGCATATTCAAAAGCAGAGACATTACTTTACCAACAAAGGTTCGCCTAGTCAAAGCTATGATCTTTCCTGTGGTCATGTATGGATGTGAGAGCTGGACTGTGAAGAAGGCTGAGCGCCGAAGAATTGATGCTTTTGAACTGTGGTGTTGGAGAAGACTCTTGAGAGTCCCTTGGACTGCAAGAAGATCCAACCAGTCCATTCTGAAGGAGATCAACCCTGGAATTTCTTTAGAAGGAATGATGCTAAAGCTGAAACTCCAGTATTTTGGCCACCTCATGCGAAGAGTTGACTCATTGGAGAAGACTCTGATGCTGGGAGGGATTGAGGGCAGGAGGAGAAGGGGACGACAGAGGATGAGATGGCTGGATGGCATCACTGACTCGATGGATGCAAGTCTGAGTGACCTCTGGGAGCTGGTGATGGACAGGGAGGCCTGGCGTCCTGCGGTTCATGGGGTCGCAAAGAGTCGTACACGACTGAGCGACTGATCTGATCTCTCATCTGAAAAAGAATGCATTTGAATCAGTTCTAATCAGGTGGATGGAACTGGAGCCTATTATACAGGGTGAAGTAAGCCAGAAAGAAAAACACAAATACAGTGTACTAACGCATATATATGGAATTTAGAAAGATGATAACAATAACCCTGTTTATGAGACAGCAAAAGAGACACTGATGTATAGAACAAACTTTTGGACTCTGGGAATGGAAGAGGGTGGGATGATTTGGGCGAATAGCATTGAAATATGTATAATATCATATCTGAAACGAGTCGCCAGTCCAGGTACAATGCCTGATAACGGATGCCTGGGGCTGGTGACTGGGATGACCCAGTGGGGTGGTATGGGGAGGGAGGAGGGTTCAGGATGGGGAACACATGTATACTTATGGTGGATCCATCTTGATGTATGGCAAAAGCAATACAATATTGTAAATTTAAGCAAAATAAAATTTAATTAAAAAAATAAATAAAGTAGATCAGCCCTGGGATTTCTTTGGAAGGAATGATGCTAAAGCTGAAACTCCAGTACTTTGGCCACATCATGTGAAGAGTTGACTCATTGGAAAGACTCTGATGCTGGAAGGGATTGGGGCAGGAGGAAAAGGGGACGACAGAGGATGAGGTGGCTGGATGGCATCACCAACTCGATGGACATGGGTTTGGTTGAACTCCGGGAGATGGCCATGGACAGGGAGGCCTGGCGTGCTGTGATTAATGGGGTCACAGAGTCGGACACGACTGAGCGACTGAACTGAACTGAACTGATGAAGTGAAGTCACTCAGTCGTGTCTGATTCTTTGCGACCCCATGTACTGCGACCCCATGTACTGTGGCCTACCGGGATCCTCCATCCACGGGATTTTCCAGGCAAGAATACTGGAGTCGGTTACCATTTCCTTCTCCAGAGGATCTTCCCTACGCAGGGATCGAACCCGGGTCTCCTGCATCGTAGTCAGATGCTTTACCGTCTGAGCCACCACGGAAGATTTTATATATATAAATGCGTTCCTATACAATAACTGTTTTTCTCTTTCTGACCTCACTCTGTATAAGAGGCAGCGGCATGACAACTGACTCAAACACATTCCTTTTTATAGCATGTTGCTCATTTTCCCAAATGAGAACGCCTAAACTGAAAATTAAGAGCTTGATCTCTGATTAAAAGTGTGAAGGCTGGCTCTCAGACAGTTAGCTCTGTGTCACTAAGAAAGCTACATAGCGTTTTAGTGCTATGAGAAGAAAACAACAAATCTCATCTTGAGAAAAACAATGCCTATCTAACAGGGTTAGGTTATTTTGAGGATAAAATGAGATAATGCCAACCTCTTGCCCAGGAGTGATCTTGGCATGTAGTCATTATAGTCATATACTAGTTATTGTAGTTTCATCTTTGGACAGCTCTAACTTTAAAAAATATTTTTGAATTCATAGGCTTATATACCTATGGGACATTTAGAACACAGCACTGTCCTTCCTTGACTTATTTGAAGATAACCAACTGTTCCCCAGAGTCTTTTTGTACATAGGCTTAACATCTACTCCTTTCAAACTCAATTCAAGTGTTACACTTTTAAGATTATTGGTTATTCGTGTCAAATATTTAATGCTTTTTTCCTACATAACCCTGAAAGTGAAGAACACAGAAGAGGTAACTGAAAAACATTTGTTGAATGAATGGAGTCATCCATATCCTCTTGGTCATTATCATGTATTATTATATTATCTATTCATTTGATTTTTAAAGCCATCATATCTTCTTTATAGAATAATTGAGTACTCGTTATAGATTAATTATATAGATAGCATCTACCATTCCACGCATTGAAAGAGCATATACTAGTATTTTTATACATGTTTCAAATGTGTATAATATCTCTGGCAATCCTCATGACCCCTCAATTAGATATCATTCTTTCAACCTTAAAGAAAAAGAAAACAGATGCCTTTAGAAATGCTGAGTAGTGTATGTGGGATCTGAATCCACTTATATGTGGCTTTATAGTTCAAATTCTTAAATATAGAATGTTATTAACTCCAAGATGAATTGCTAGTGAAAAAGAAATTCTAGTCACCACTCTGATGATTATATTGGAGAATTGCTCTGTTCCCCTGGCTAATTTCTTAGTTCTTTTCTAGTATTCTTTTTCTCTTCTAATTTCTCTCTTTTGATATATACCTCTACACTCTTGACAGGTTGTTATTAGAAACATTTTTGCATATTAACATGAATTAACTTACCTCTACCTCATAAACCAATATGTCAGTGACAGGTCCTTCAATACACTTGGACACATGAGATTCATCTTGTATCCACCAGTTTATGTGGGTCTGTGATACTCCATCTTACTGTAATCCCAGATCCTTCTTTTTCCCTCTCTAGGGCCTGAATATCAAGTCAGCCAGCACTTTCAAGTCTGTCTTTGCTCCACCTTAAAAAAAAAATGGCATAATCTCAAAAAGAACTCAAATTGCATTATTCCAGTTTCTAGTTAGACATTGCTGGGAAGAATCTTCAAAGGAGGTGGACATCTGATGAGGAGTAATGAAGTATGTATGTGAGAATGGGTGCTGAACCTGGGGATAGGAGAATTTGATATGAACACAGGTATAGCCTTTTGTCACTGTGGACTTCTGAGTAAGTTCTGTCAACTCTTTGAATCTCAGATTTCATTTCTCCAAAAACATTAAAAATCAAATAAATAATATAAAATTATTCTATTAAAAAATAATGCCAACAAAGAAATGTTGTCATGAGAGGTTCAAAAATACGTTGGTATTTAAGTTTATCATCATTCAATTTCTTCAATAAAGTTTAAGATAATTTTCTTATTATTTAATTTAGATTCATTTATTAGTTCATTCAAAAAATTAATAAATGATGGTATATCAGTAAATGATATTGATAAACTATAGAAATTTAAATTAATATATAAAATCACACTTCTATATAAAAGTAATAAAAAATAAAAGTGAAGAAAGAAAAGCATTTATAATTGTAATAGGAACATATGAGCACTGAAAGACATATGAATAAATATAAAAAGAAGAAAAGCAGATATTTTAAATATTAACAGCCAAAGAGGAAAAAAGCAACAAGAAAACCTAACAGAGAAAAAAAAAAAAACTATAATGGAAGAAAACTTTTAAAGCTGTCCAATCTTTCTTAAATTTTAGAGACAGGCATTTCTACCATAGATTCCAAGGGAAATGGGTAAAGATCTTAAAATTATTCAAAAATTCATCTGGAAGATTAATTATGCAATGCTGATTGTTGTTGCTATTCATTTGCTAAGACATGTCTGACTCTGTGATCCCATGAACTACAGCATGCTAGGCTTCCCTGTCCTTCACCATCTCCCTGAGCTTGCTCAAGCTCATGTTCATTGAGTCAGTGATGACATTCAACTATCTCATCCTCTGTTACCGCTTTCTTGTCCTGCCCTGAATCTTTCCCAGCGTCAAGGTCTTTTCCAATGAGTCAGCTCTTTGCATCAGGTGGCCAAATTATCGGAGCTTCAGCATCATTCTTTCCTAAAAATATCCAGAATTGATTTCCTTTCAGATTGACTGGTCCAGTCCAAGGGACTCTCAAGAGTCTTCTCCAGAACCACAGTTCAAATGCACCAATCCTTTGGCGGTCAGCCTTCTTTACAGTCCAACTCACACATACGTACATGACTATTGGAAAAACTATAGCTTAGACTATGTGGACATTTGTCGGCAAAGTGATGTCTCTGCTTTTTAATATGCTGTCTAGGTTTTTCATAGATTTTTTTCCCAAGGAGCAACTGTCTTTTAATTTTGTGGCCGCAATCACCATCTGTAGTGATTTTGGAGTCCAAGAAAATAATATCTATCACTGTTTCTACTTTGTCTCCATCTATTTGCCATGAAATGATCTTAGCTTTTTGAATGTTGTGTTTTAAGCCAGCTTTTTCACTCTCCTCTTTCATCTTCATGAAGAAGCTCTGTAGTTCCTCTTCAATTTCTGCCATTAGGGCTGTATTATCTTCATATCTGAGGTTGTTGATATTTCTCCCAGTAATTTTGTTTTTAGCTTGTGATTCGTCCAGACCAGGATTTCACATGTTGTGTTCTGTATATAAGTTAAATAAGCAAGGTGACAATATACAGCCTTGATGCTGATTAATAAAAAAAATAAATTAGAGCGAATTATATACCATGGATATTAAAGCTATTTCAGAGCTATACTATGTAAGTGATGTGTTTTTATTATCAGAATATACACAGAAAGAAAATGGAAAATAAAAATTAAAAAATCAGACCCTGATGTGTACTGTGATTTAAAAAATACAGAAACTACATCAATGGTAAAAAAAAAAAAAAAAAAAAAAAGAAAAGAAAAAAAGAGAAAGGTGTAGCTCAATATATGGGGCTAAAGTCATGATTTCCACCTGGAAGGAAAAACAAATCTGCATAGAGGCCTCATTTAGTCTTTTGTGAAATAACAGTAGGACATGCCTACAAAAAGTAAGACTCCAAAATTCTAGATAAAGAATGAATGGGTCATGTAAGGACAAAATAACTTCCAGAGTTGACAAAAGGATGAGAGATATTCAAGTTTTAGTCAGTCGGAATGAAGAAAATGTATTGAACCTATGTGACTTTACTGGATAATCCAGACCAATAATATATTAGTAGTGGGACTAAACTAGCTGTAGAAGTAACTTTATCTCCAGATTTAAAATTCTGCTTTAATAAAATGACTCAGTCAAAGAACAATCTATTCCACAAGTGATAAAAGTTCAGCACTGATTAAAGTGAAAGTGAAAGTGAAGTCGTGTCCGACTCTTTGCGACCCCGTGGACCGTAGCCCACCAGGCTCCTCCGCCCACAGGATTCTCCAGGCAAGATATACTGGAGTGGGTTGCCATTTCCTTCTCCAGGGGATCTTCCCGACCTAGGGATGGAACCCAGGTCTTCTGCATTGCAGGCAGACGCTTTAACCTCTGAGCCACCAGGGAAATCCCTCACTTGATGATGTAAATTTCAGTGTCTGTAAGCCACTGAAAGTTGACTATGATCTCAAGAAACACGCAAATGTGACACAAACACTGAAGGAAGATAAGTAAATAGGAAAAACAAAAAACTCAGAAATTAGTGAAGTGAGAGAATTTGCAGATCAGAATTTGACAATAGCTCTAATCCGTGCTGTGTGTTCCACGGCTTCAAGGACAATATGGACATCATATTGAGGGAAATGCAAGATGTAGAAAAAGAAACAAATGGAAATTCTAGATATGAAAAATAAAACATCATGGTATTAAAACAAAGAAAATTCCTGATGGCATTAATAACAAATTAAATATCATGAGAGTGGGTGTGGGAACAAAAAAAAAAAAAAAAGAACTTGAACTCAAGGAATCAGATCAGATCAAATCAGTCATTCAGTCATGTCCAACTCTTTGCGGCCCCATGAATCGCATCATGCCAGGCCTCCCTGTCCATCACCAACTCCCAGAGTTCACTCAGACTCACGTCCATCGAGTCAGTGATGCCGTCCAGACATCTCATCCTCTGCGTCCCCTTCTCCTCTTGCCCCCAATCCCTCCCAGCATCAGAGTCTTCTCCAATGAGTCAACTCTTCGCATGAGGTGGCCCAAAGTACTGGAACTTCAGCTTCAGCATCATTCCTTCCAAAGAAATCCCAGGGTTGATCTCCTTCAGAATGGACTGGTTGGATGTCCTTGCAGTCCAAGGGACTCTCAAGAGTCTTCTCCAACACCACAGTTCAAAAGAATAAATTCTTCAGCACTCAGCCTTCTTCAGAGTCCAACTCTCACATCCATACATGACCACAAGAAAGACCATAGCCTTGACTAGACGAACCTTCATTGGCAAAGTAATGTCTCTGCTTTTGAATATGCTATATACCACCAAACTTAAGCACAAGGAGGTAAACAAACTAAATGCAGAGTGACAAAGTCACCCATTGGACCACATCAAGCTCTCTAACATACAAGTCTTAAGAAGAGAGAAAGGTACGGAAAAAAATATTTGAAGAAATAATGGCTGAAGGTTAAAAAAATTTTAAAGTATAAACAGATATATCCACGATGTTAATAAGAAGGTTAAACATAAAGAAAATCACATCAAAGCAAATTAAATTTCTAGAAGCCAATGATGATGGTAAAATTCATAAGATCAACCAGAGAAAATTATATATTTCATAGAGAGGAATAAACACAAGCACGTCCTTGGACTTGTCTAAAGATTTGCAATCCAGAACATAATGAAGCTCTGTCTTTGAAGTCCTGAGAGAAAATAATTTTGTCGATTGAAAATTCAATACCCAGTGAAGACATCTTTGAAAATAATCAACAGAAATGATATGGACCTAACAGAAGCAGAAGATGCTGAGCAGAGGTGGCAAGAATACACAGAAGATGTATTCTTGAAGAAGTACAAAAAGATCTTCATGACCCAGATAATCACTATGGTGTGATCACTCACCTAGAGTCAGACATCCAGGAATGTGAAGTCAAGTGGACCTTAGAAAGCATCACTACAAACAAAGCTAGCGGAGGTGATGGAATTCCAGTTGAGTTATTTCAAGTCCTGAAAGATGATGCTGTGAAAGTGCTGCACTCAATATGCCAGCAAATTTGGAAAATTCAGCAGTGGTCACAGGACTGGAAAAGGTCCGTTTTCATTCCAATCCCAAAGAAAGGCAATGATAAAGAATGCTCAAACTACTGCACAATTGCATTCATCTCACACGCTAGTAAAATAATGCTCTAAATTCTCCAAGGCAGGTTTCAGCAATACGTGAACCGTGAACTTCCAGATGTTCAAGCTGGTTTTAGAAAAGGCAGAGGAACCAGAGATCAAATTGCCAACATCCGCTGGATCATGGAAAAATCAAGAAAATTCCAGAAAAACAACTATTTCTGCTTTATTGACTGTGTAGATCACAATAAACTGTGGACAATTCTGAAAGAGATGGGAATACCAGACCACCTGACCTGCCTCTTGAGAAACCTATATGCAGGTCAGGAAGCAACAGTTAGAACTGGACATGGAACAACACACTGGTTCCAAATAGGGAAAGGAGTATGTCAAGTCTGTATACTGTTGCCCTGCTTATTTAACTTATATGCAGAGTACATCATAAGAAATGCTGGGCGGGAGGAAGCACAAGCTGGAAACAAGATTGCCGGGAGAAATATCAATAACCTCAGATATGCAGATGACACCACCCTCATGGCAGAAAGTGTAGAGGAGCTAAAGAGCCTCTTGATGAAAGTGAAAGTGGAGAGTGAAAAGGTTGGCTTAAAGCTCAACATTCAGAAAACGAAGATCATGGCATCTGGTCCCATCACTTCATGGGAAATAGATGGGGAAATAGTGGAAGCAGTGTCAGACTTTATTTTTTTGGGCTCCCAAATCACTGCAAGATGGTGATTGCAGTCATGAAATTACAAAACGCTTACTCCTTCAAAGAAAAGTTATGACCAATCTAGATAGCATATTGAAAACCAGAGACATTACTTTGCCAACAAAGGTTCTTCTAGTCAAGGCTATGGTTTTTCCTGTGGTCATGTATGGATGTGAGAGTTGGACTGTGAAGAAAGCTGAGCGCTGAAGAATTGATGCTTTTGAACTGTGGTGTTGGAGAAGACCCTTGAGAGTCCCTTGGACTGCAAGGAGATCCAACCAGTCCATCCTAAAGGAGATTAGTCCTGAGTATTCATTGGAGGGACTGATACTGAAGCTGAAACTCCAGTACCTTGGCCACCTGATGCGAAGGGTTAACTCATTGGAAAAGACCCTGATGCTGGGAGGAATTGGAGGCAGGAGGAGAAGGGGACGACAGAGTATGAGATGGCTGGATGGCGTCCCCATTTCGATGGAAGTGAGTTTGTATAAACTCCGGGAGTTGGTGATGGACAGGGAGGCCTGGCATGCTGCGATTCATGGGGTTGCAAAGAGTCGGATGCGACTGAACTGAACTGAACTTTTACAAACAAGGTAAGCGGAGAACTTTGTCAGCTTTGTCATCAGCTCATCTGCTCCAAAGGAAATATTAAAGATGTTTTAGTCAGAGGGAAAATGCCATGACAAAAACATGGGTCCACACAAAAGAATGAAGCATATTAGAAATACAAGTAAATGGTAAATATTAGGAACAGACAGAGTTGGTTCCTGTTTCCTAGTAATGATAGAGTACCTTGTATAAGACTAAATGTCCAGTTGATAATAGCCTAAAACCTGGGAAATAATAATGATTTTGAGACACTAGAAAGCAGTCAAAAGCAGAAAGAAACTGGACAGTATTTGGCTCTCAAAGTAAGGGAAAAAAAAGTCTTAAAAGCCAGAAAAAAAATGGGACATTATATACAAGAGAATAATAATAACAATTTAGGCTGACATTTGATCATACAAAAGGAGTTTAAAAGAGAGTGGGATTGACATCTTAAAAATTCTAACAGAGAAAAAATAAAATATTGTCAATCTAGCATTCCATACATATAATGATATATTTCAAGAATGAAGATGTAATAAAGACATTTTCAGGTAAACAAGAAAAAAAAATCTTGTAGCAAGTACACACTACAAGTAGTCCTGAAATTCTTCAGATTTAAGAGATATAGTACAATATGGCACTTTGAAGCTATAGGGAAAATTGGAGAGAATTGGAAGAGTAAGTATGTTTTCAATATAAATGTGTTTGCTAATTTCTTTTATAGTCAGTTCACTAACAGGATAATAATGTGTGACAATAATAAAAAATGAAAGGAGGCAATCATAAATGAAATTATACTGCTGTAAGGTTATGATATGTGAAGTCACATATAATTAACTCAGGTTAAACTGTGAAAATTTTATGAAAATATGTATCATAATATCAAAAAATCAATGAAAGTTTTATACACACATACACACACACATACACACACACATGCATATACACATACAGAATTTTAGTTTGAAATGATTAAACAACTTCTGGAAATGGATAATAGTAATGGTTGCACAGTAGTCTGAATGCAAATGAGGCCTTTGAATTGCACACTTAAAATTACAAGATCTATAGGAAGATTAAAAAAAAAACAAATAGAGGGTGCAAGAGAATATAAACAGAAAGAATGTAAATCTAAACATGTATACAGTCAGATGACCAAGAGGCATATGAAAATATGTCCAAAATTGCTAATTATTAGAAATGATGCCATTGGCAACAGCATGGATGCACCTGGAGATTGTCATCAGTTCAGATCAGATCAGATCAGTCACTGGGTCGTGTCCGACTCTTCATGACCCCATGAACTGCAGCACACCAGGCCTCCCTGTCCATCACCAACTCCCGGAGGTCACTCAGACTCACATCCATCGAGTCAGTGATGCCATCCAGCCATCTCATCCTCTGTCGTCCCCTTCTCCTCCTGCCCCCAATCCCTCCCAGCATCAGAGTCTTTTCCAATGAGTCAACTCTTCACATGAGGTGGCTACCGTACTGGACTTTCAGCTTTAACATCATTCCTTCCAAAGAAATTCCAGGGCTGATCTCCTTCAGAATGGACTGGTTGGATCTCCTTGCAGTCCAAGGGACTCTCAGGAGTCTTCTCCAACACCACTTTTCAAAACCATCACTTCTTCGGTGCTCAGCTTTCCTCACAGTCCAACTATCACATCCATCCATGACCACTGGAGAAAACATAGCCTTGACTAGATGGACCTTTGTTGGCAAAGTAATGTCTCTGCTTTTGAATATGCTATCTAGGTTGGTCATGACTTTCCTCCCAAGGAGTAAGCGTCTTGTAATTTCATGGCTGCAATCACCATCTGCAGGGATTTTGGGGCCCAAAAATTAAAGTCTGACCCTGTTTCCACTGTTTCCACATCTATTTCCCATGAAGTGATGGGACCAGATGCCGTGATCTTAGTTTGCCTGTCCTTCACCATCTCCCAAAGTTTGCTCAAGTTTATGTCCACTGCATTGGTGATGCCATCCAGTCATCTCTTTCTCTGACACCCTCTTCTCCTTCAGCCCTCAATCTTCTGCTCAGTATTAGGTTGTATTTCATCCTAAATGTGTAAGAAGTTAATAACAGATCCCCTAGTCATAGATGGAGATTTAATGTTTTTCTTTATTAACTGATAAGAAAATTAGACACATTTCAGTAAAAATCAGAAGTGATTTGAACAATATATGAATGACTGAGATGATTGACATTTAAGCAAGCAACACTAATCTGATAACTGTGGGACATACATGTTTCTCAAGTACACTCTAAGAGTCAATATGACAGATTCAAATGAAGAAACAAGTTTTACAGCTGAGCCATAAAATAAGTAACTGGATTTGAAAGGGCTGAAGTAATACAGAGTGTGTTTCCTGGGCACAGTAGATTTAAATCACATATAGGCAAACAGTAAGTAAGATATCTAGAGGACATTACAAGTATTTTCAAAGTAGCAAATCATTTCTCTATACATTAAAGAGAAAATCACAAAGCACATAGAAATTATTTTCAACTAAATACTAATAAAGCCACAACATATCAAAAATTTAGGAATATAACTAATGGCAGTCCTAAAAGGGGCATTTATAATTTAAATACTGGTTAAAAAGAAGTAAGGTTTAAATAATTAAAAAATTTTGTTCACTGAGAATGTGTTAATAACATAGAATATTTTGAGGGATTTATGAATAAGCTACCAGAACTAATATGTGAGTTAGGTAGTTTTGCAGGGCCTAAGTCCAAAACACAAAAGAATGCTTTTCTAAATACTAACAATGAATAACTAGGGAAGTGAATCTTAAAATATAATTTATAATTAGAATCAGAGTATAAAATAATTAGGAATAAATGTAGTGAGAACCATGGAAAACCTCTACATTGAAAATCAAAGAGAGAGAAATTATGAGAGGCCTAATGAATGAAGAGCTGTACTATGATCATTAAGGATTTACTGTTCTTAAGATATCCATTCTCCTTAAACAGATCGGTAGATTTAATGCCATACAAGTCCCATTTCCAATAGCTGTTCATAGTAGAAATCGACAAGATCATTCTAAAATTTAGGAAGACAGGGATTCCCTGGAGGTCCAGAGGTTATGACTCTGTGCCCTCATGGCCAAGGTCCTAGGTTTGATCCCTTGTCAGGGTACTAAGGTCCTGCAAGCTGCACAGTGTGGTAAAAAAAAAAAAAAAAAGTTGAAACTTTTTGATCCCATCACCTAAAATTTAAAAAGGCAATGTGCAATAGCCAATTTATCTAGCTTAAAGAACAGCTTTAGAGGACTTACAGTCACTGATTTTAAGATTTACTGTAAATTTTCAGTAGTCAAGATGTTATTTTATTAGAAATATTTAAAAACATTTATAGAATAGAGGGGAGAGTCTGCACATAAATATTCATATATCTGGTCAATCAATATTTTAGAAAAAGTAGTCTTCAAGATCACTTAGGTAATTCAGTGGGAAAACATAATGTCTTCAGAATGGTACTGGACCAGTTGTATATTAATCTGGAAGAAAACTGAGCTTTGACTCCTACCTCACAACACATACAAATATTATTTGGAAATATGTCATAAATATAAACATAAAGGGTAAAGAATAAAACTTGTAAAAGAATACAAGAAGATTATCTTCTTAATCTTGAGTAGACAAAGATTTCCTGCACATTCAAAACATTAGTAATAAAAAATACATCAAATTTCATTAAAAACCCTTTTTCCTTAAAATAAGTTATTTTAAAACATGAAAGTGCAAGCTACAAACAGGGAAAAAAAGTCTAATTTAAAAGACATATCCAGAATATATAAATAACTCCTTTAGCTCAATAATAAGATATAAATAGTTTATTTATATAAGCTTATATATAATATTTATATAAGCTTATATATAATACTTATATATAAGCTTATATTTATATAAATATATATAATAGCTTATTTTACTGAGCTAAATGGGCACAGTAGTTTCATCATTAAAAAAGAAGTGAAAATATTTTCAACTATATCACTAAGACACTTCTATATACCCATTTAAAATGACTAAAGTCAAATGACTGGTACTATTACAGTACTTCTAAAGCCTCATGGCTGGAATGTAAAATGGTTTCAACCACTCAGGAAAATTGAAGTTCCTTATACATTTAAGTGTGGTTTCATTCCTTGGCATTTAACCAAGATAGATGAAATTGTACACCTGCAAAACCATGTAACAATATTCATAGAAAATGTATTCATAGAGTAAAATACTCATAACAACACGAATGGCTATCAATAGGAATCACAAACTGATATAGTCACACAGTGGAATAGTATATGCAGCAATAAATGGAAAAAAAAAGATACATGCAAAAAAAAAAGGAAAATATATCAAAAATATTATCTTAAAAAAAGAGAAAGGCAGATACCAAAGAATGCATGCTCTATGTTGCCAAGTGTTATGAAGTGTGAAATGGGCAGACTCTTCTATGGTAATAGAAACAAGTTGTACGTATTGTATGGGGGATAACTCCAAAGAAGTATGAGAGAACTTTTGGGGTGGTAGCACAGAAGTATATTTTTGTCAGAACTCACTGAATTATACATTTGTTCATTTTATGTAAAATTTACATCAGTTATAAAAAGAACAAAAATTGTATTCTGTTTTTTAAGAAAAAAAGAGCCAAGATTGTATTTCTCATAAGCCTTTCTACAACTTATTTAGAAAATGTCTATTAAATCCCACCATCTTTATCAAGTTTGGAGATTTCTACCCAGGAGAATCACTGTTTCCCCAAGTTTTGGTGTTTCTGAAATCCCAAAGATTATGAATACAACTTTAAGCCTGGTACTGATATGATTCTGTATATAATTTTGAATATATCAGCTATAAAATTTTGAGGAACAATGATTTAATCTGAATACAGATGTAATGTTTGATGGTAATTAGAATTTTTATTTTTATTTATTTATTTTTAATTTAAATTTATTTTTTTTAATTGGAGGCTAATTGCTTTACAATATTGTATTGGTTTTGCCATACATCAACATGAATCCGCCACAGGTGTACACATGTTCCCCATCCTGAACCCCCCTCCCACTTGCCTCCCTGTACCATCCCTCTGGGTCATCCCAGTGCACCAGCCCCAAGCATCCTGTATCCTGCATCGAACCTGGACTGACAATTCGTTTCTTATATGATATTATACATGTTTCAATGCTATTCTCCCAAATCATCCTACCCTCTCCTTCTCCCACAGAGTCCAAAAGACTGTTCTATACATCTGTATCTCTTTTGCTGTCTCACATACAAGGTTATCGTTACCATCTTTCTAAATTCCATATATATACGTTGGTATACTGCACAATTGCACTCATCTCACACGCTAATAAAGTAATGCTCAAAATTCTCCAAGCCAGGCTTCAGCAATATGTGAACCATGAACTTCCTGATGTGCAAGCTGGTTTTAGAAAAGGCAGAGGAACCAGAGAGCAAATTGCCAACATCTGCTGGATCATGGAAAAAGCAAGAGAGTTCCAGAAAAACATCTATTTCTGCTTTATTGACTATGCCAAAGCCTTTGACTGTGTAGATCACAATAAACTGTGGAAAATTCTGAGAGAGATGGGAATACCAGACCACCTGATCTGCCTCTTGAGAAATCTGTATGCAGGTCTGGAAGCAACAGTTAGAACTGGTCATGGAACAACAGACTGGTTCCAAATAGGAAAAGGAGTACGTCAAGGCTGTATATTGTCACCATGTTTATTTAACCTATATGCAGAGTACATCATGAGAAATGCTGGACTGGAAGAAACACAAGCTGGAATCAAGATTGCCCGGAAAAATATCAATAACCTCAGATATGCAGATGACACCACCCTTATGGCAGAAAGGGAAGAGGAACTCAAAAGCCTCTTGATGAAAGTGAAAGTGGAGAGTGAAAAGGTTGGCTTAAAGCTCAACATTCAGAAAACGAAGATCATGGCATCTGGTCCCATCACTACATGGGAAATAGATGGAGAAACAGTGGAAACAGTGTCAGACTTTGTTTTTCTGGGCTCCAAAATCACTGCAGATGGTGACTGCAGCCATGAAATTAAAAGACGCTTACTCCTTGGAAGGAAAGTTATGACCAACCTAGACAGCATATTCAAAAGCAGAGACATTGCTTTGCCAACAAAGGTTCGCCTAGTCAAGGCTATGGTCTTTCCTGTGGTCATGTATGGATGTGAGAGCTGGACTGTGAAGAAGGCTGAGCGCCGAAGAATGGATGCTTTTGAACTGTGGTGTTGGAGAAGACTCTTGAGAGTCCCTTGGACTGCGAGGAGATCCAACCAGTCCATCCTGAAGGAGATCAGCCCCGGGATTTCTTTGGAAGGAATGATGCTAAAGCTGAAACTCCAGTATTTTGGCCACCTCATGCGAAGAGTTGACTCATTGGAGAAGACTCTGATTCTGGGAGGGATTGGGGGCAGGAGGAGAAGGGGACGACAGAGGATGAGATGGCTGGATGGCATCACTGACTCGATGGATGTGAGTCTGAGTGACCTCTGGGAGCTGGTGATGGACAGGGATACCTGGCGTGCTGCAGTTCATGGGGTCGCAAAGAGTCAGACGACTGAGCGACTGATCTGATCTGATCTGATCTGATCTGATACTGTATTGGTTGGAGAAGGCAATGGCACCCCACTCCAGTACTCTTGCCTGGAAAATCCCATGGATGGAGGAGCCAGGTAGGCTGTAGTCCATGGCGTTGCAAAGAGTCGGATACGACTGAGTGACTTCCTTTTCACTTTTCACTTTCATGCATTGGAGAAGGAAATGGCTCCCGTGTTCTTACCTGGAGAATCCCAGGGATGGGGGAGCCTGGTAGGCTGCTGTCTATGGGGTCGCACAGAGTCGGACATGACTGAAGCAACTTAGCAGCAGCAGCAGCATATTGTATTGGTGTTTTTCTTCCTGGCTTACTTCACTCTATGTAATAGGCTCAAGTGCCATCCACCTCATTAGAATTGATTCAAATGTATTCTTTTTAATGGCTGAGTAATACTCTATTGTGTATATGTACCACAGCTTTCTTATCCATTCAGCTGCTGATGGACATCTAGGTTGCTTCCATGCGCTGGCTATTATAAACAGTGCTGCGATGAACATTGGGGTACACTTGACTCTTTCAATTTTGGTTTCCTTGGTGTGTATGCCTAGCAGGCGGATTGCTGGGTCATAAGGCAGTTCTATTTCCAGTTTTTTAAAGGAATCTCCACACTGTTCTCCATAGTGGCTGTGCTAGTTTGCATTCCCACCAGCATTTTAAGAGGGTTCCCTTTTCTCCACATCCTCTCCAGCGTTTATTGCTTGTAGACTTTGGGATCACAGCCATTCTGACTGGCGTGAAGTGGTACGTCATTGTGGTTTTGATTTGCACTTCTCTGATAATAAGTGATGTTGAACATCTTTTCATGTGTCTGTTAGCCATCTGTATGTCTTCTTGGGAGAAATGTCTATTTAGTTCTTTGGCCCATTTTTTGATTGGGTCATTTATTTTTCTGGAATTGAGCTGTAGGAGTTGCTTGTGTATTTTTGAGATTAGTTGAATTTTTAAAATATTGTTGGCTATGATAAGGTATTCAAGATTTATAGAAAAATGATCTTTTTTTCAGAAGAAGGTATCTTCCTCTAGGATTCTGGTGTACTACTTATGAATACTTAAATAAATGCACATGTAGTTAGTTTCTTTCCAAATTCAGAGCTGGATAAATGAAAACTAAAATTCTCATGATTATATATCATATATTGAGTGTCCCTTTTTATCATTTTCTCTAGGAATCTCAAAATTAGGCACTGTATGTCATTTCAGTAGTACCCTTTCTTTAGCCCACTGTTCTTCATGGAGACAAATATTAGAATCATTCTGAAGTGTCTACATTATTCTTTTCCTCCATTACTCTGTTTCATTTCTCAGCCAAGGAATGTTCTTTCCTTGATAGAAGAACTTGCATCTTTAGAAAATTATTTCCCAGTGATTCTGGTCTGTTGATTTCATTTTCTCCTGGCTCCACTCAAGAACTTAGTAAGTCTTGTATCCACTTTTCTGCATGTATATCCTGTATTCTCTAGCTCTTACACTTGTTTTCTTTCGAAATCCAATTTTATTAAATATAGGCTTCTATTGCAAGCTGCCTCAGTTTTTCTTCAGAAATGTGTAACATGATGAATATATCTAGAAGACAGTGAAGGACAGAGAAGCCTGGCCTGCCGCAGTCCACGGGGTTACAAAGAGTCACACATGACTTAGCAACTAAACAGCAACAACAGCATGATGAAAAAGATACATGCATGAATAATGCAGCGAGTCAATGAATGAATGACCGAGAGAGCAGATCTATGGTTCTTCTGCCTCTTTTACCTTCTACAAAAAGTCATTTCTGTTATCCACACAAAATGAAGAATTTTGACCAGCATAGTTAACAGGTCCTTGGACGTGAAAAAATAATCACTATTCTAAAGTGACTTTATTTTATAACCTGCATGAGATTCCAAAAATTACGTCTCCCAAATACCTTAATACTAATGGCTTTTTTTCTTTTTCTTTACATGCCTATGTTATTGGTGAAACATTTTCCTGGTTTCTGCACCAATGAGAGCTGTTTCCCACACCAGTGTGTCTGAGCTTCTCTAAAAGTACACCAGATTCTTTTTTTATCCCTGAGGATGTTGAAAGACAATGAAAATGTATTGGTCTGGGTGATTCAGGATAGCACTTTCTTATTTAGTCAATGTTAGAACCAGGAAGGCTGACTACTGCAAGTGCTCAGCTGCATGGATCATTCTTTGCAAAGCCAATGATCAAGTGTAGAGATATTTCTCTGGACAACTAAGATGTCCATGGCTCGCTTTATTTGAGGGTGTACTTGAAATTGTGCCATGGATGGGGCTATTGGAAGATGAATAAGAATTTTTATCTACGGTGATATTTTTCTCTAGCAGAAGGACTGTATTTGTTTTCTGCATCTCTTCTTCAATAATAATAATCTGATAGAACTACATCTAATAGACAGAGTTCCTGACGAACTATAGACAGAGGTTCATGGCATTGTACAGGAGACAGGGATCAAGACCATCCCCAAGAAATAGAAATGCAAGAAAGCAAAATGGCTGTCTGGGGAGGCCTTACAAATAGCTCTGAAAATAACAGAAGTGAAAAGTAAAGGAGAAAAGGAAAGATATACGCATTTGAATGCACAGTTCTAAAGAATAGCAAGAAAAGATAAGAAAGTCTTCCTCAGTGATCAAAACAAAGAAATAGAGGAAAATAATAGAATGGGAAAGACTAGAGATCTCTTCAAGATAATTAGAGACACCAAGGGAATATTTCATGCAAAGATAGGCTCAATAAAGGACAGAAATGGTATGGACCTAACAGAAGCAGAAGATATTAAGAAGAGGTGGCAAGAATACACAGAAGAACTGTACAAAATAGAGCTTCATGACCCAGATAATCACCATGGTGTGATCACTCACCTAGAGCCAGACATCCTGGAATGTGAAGTCACATGGGCTTTAGAAAGAATCACTACAAAGCTAGTGGAGGTGATGGAATTCCAGTGGAGCTCTTTCAAATCCTGAAAGATGCTGCTGTGAAAGTGCTGCACTCAATATGTCAGCAAATTTGGAAAACTCAGCAGTGGCCACAGGACTGGAAAAGGTCCATTTTCATTCCAATCCCAAAGAAAGGCAATGCCAAAGAATGCTCAAATTACCGTACAATTGCACTCATCTCACACACTAGTAAAGTAATGCTCAAAATTCTCTAAGCCAGGCTTCAGCAATATGTGAACCATGAACTTCCAGATGTTCAAGCTGGTTTTAGAAAAGGCAGAGGAACCAGAGATCAAATTGCCAACATCTGCTGGATCATGGAAAAAGCAAGAGAGTTCCAGAAAAACATCTATTTCTGCTTTATTGACTATGCCAAAGCCTTTGACTGTGTGGATCACAGTAAACTGTGGAAAATTCTGAAAGAGATGGGAATACCAGACCACCTGATCTGCCTCTTGAGAAATCTATATGCAGGTCAGGAAGCAACAGTTACAACTGGATATGGAACAACAGACTGGTTCCAAATAGGAAAAGGAGTACATCAATGCTGTATAGTGTCACCCTGCTAATTTAACTTATATGCAGAATATATCATGAGAAGTGCTGGGCTGCAAGAAGCACAAGCTGGAATCAAGATTGCTGGGAGAAATATCAGTAACCTCGGATATGCAGATGACACCACCCTTATGGCAGAAAGTGAAGAGGAACAAAAAAAGCCTCTTGATGAAAGTGAAAGTGGAGAGTGAAAAAGTTGGCTTAAAGCTCAACATTCAGAAAACGAAGATCATGGCATCTGGTCCCATCACTTCATGGGAAATAGATGGGGAAACAGTGGAAACAGTGTCAGACTTTATTTTTCTGGGCTCCAAAATCACTGCAGATGGTGACTGCAGCCATGAAATTAAAAGACGCTTACTCCTTGGAAGGAAAGTTATGACCAACCTAGATAGCATATTAAAAAGCAGAGACATTACTTTGCCAACAAAGGTCCATCTAGTCAAGGCTATGGTTTTTCCTGTGGTCATGTATGGATGTGAGAGTTGGACTCTGAAGAAGGCTGAGCCACGAAGAATTGATGCTTTTGAACTGTGTGTTGGAGAAGACTCTTGAGAGTCCCTTGGACTGCACAGAGTTCCAACTAGTCCATTCTAAAGGAGATCAGTCCTGGGTGTTCTTTGGAAGGAATGATGCTAAAGCTGAAATTCCAGTACTTTGGCCACCTCATGCAGAGTTGACTCATTGGAAAAGACTTTGATGCTGGGAGGGATTTGGGGCAGGAGGAAAAGGGGACCACAGAGGATGAGATGGCTGGATGGCATCACCGACTTGATTGACGTGAATTTGCATGAACTCCGGGAGATGGTGATGGACAGGGAGGCCTGGCGTGCTGTGATTCATGGGGTTGCAAAGAATGGGACATGACTGAGCAACTGAACTGAACTGAACTGAACTGACTAGACAGACCTTTGCTGGCAAAGTAATATCTCAGCTTTTCAATATACTATCTAGGTTGGTCATAACTTTACTTCCAAGGAGTAAGTGTCTTTTAATTTCATGGGTGCAGTCCCTATCTGCAGTGATTTTGGAGCCCAGAAAATAAAGTCTGACCCTGTTTCCACTGTTTCCCCATCTATTTCCCATGAAGTGATGGGACCAGATGCCATGATCTTCCTTTTCTGAATGTTGAGCTTTAAGCCAACTTTTTCACTCTCCACTTTCACTTTCTTTTTTTTTCTTATCAAGAATCTCTTTTATTGATTATCAGAAACATTACAAACATCTAATATGAACAAATTGTAACATGACAGTGATTAGTTTGAACAATTAATACATTTCAGATATAATATTATACATATTTCAATGCTATTCTCCCCAATCATCCCACCCTCTCCCGGTCCCAGAGTTCAAAAGTCTGTTCTATACATCAGTGTCTCTTTTGCTGTCTCGTAAATAGGGTTATTTTTACCATCTTTCTAAATTCCATATATATGCGTTAGTATACTGTATTTGTGTTTTTGTTTCTGGCTTACTTCACTCTGTATAATAGGCTCCAGTTCCATCCACCTCCTTAGAACTGATTCAAATGTATTCTTTTTAATGGCTGAGTAATACTCCATTGTGTATATGTACCACAGCTTGCTTATCCATTCATCTGTGGATGGACATCGAGGTTGCTTCCACGTTCTTGGCTATTGCAAACAGTGCTGCTATGAACATTGGGGTACACGTGTGTCTTTCAATTCTGGTTTTCTCAGTGTATATGCCCAGCAGTGGGATTGCTGGATCATAAGGCAGTTCTATTCCCAGTTTTTTGAGGAATCTCCATACTGTTCTCCATAGTGACTGTACCAGTTTGCATTCCCACCAACAGTGCAAGAGGGTTCCCTTCTCTCCGCACCCTCTCCAGCATTTATTGCTTGTGGACTTTTGGATAGCAGCCATTCTGATTGGCGTGAAATGGTATCTCATAGTGGTTTTAACAAGGACCTAGAAGAAATAAAAAAGAGTCAATATATAATGAATAATGCAATAAACGAGATCCAAAACACTCTGGAGGCAACAAATAGTAGAATAACAGAGGCAGAAGATAGAATTAGCGAATTAGAAGATAGAATGGCAGAATTAAATGAATCAGAGGAGAAAAAAGAAAAACGAATTAAAAGAAATGAGGACAAACTCAGAGACCTCCAGGACAATTTTAAACGTTACAATATTCGAATCATAGGAGTCCCAGAAGAAGAAGACAAAAAGAAAGACCATGAGAAGATATTAAAGGAGATAATAGTTGAAAACTTCCCTAAAATGGGAAAGGAAATAATCACTCAAGTCCAAGAAACCCAGAGAGTCCCAAATAGGATAAACCCAAGGCGAAACACCCCAAGACACATATTAATCAAATTAACAAAGATCAAACACAAAGAACAAATATTAAAAGCAGCAAGGGAAAAATAACAAATAACACACAAGGGAATTCCCATAAGGATAACAGCTGATCTTTCAACACTTTCACTTTCATCAAGAGGCTTTTTTGTTCCTCTTCACTTTCTGCCATAGGGTGGTGTCATCTGCATATCTGAGATTATTGATATTTCTCCCAGCAATCTTGATTCCAACTTGTGCTTCTTGTAGTCCAGCATTTCTCATGATATACTCTGCATATAAGTTAAATAAGCAGGGTAACAATATACAGCCTTGACATACTCCTTTTCCTATTTGGAACCAGTCTGTTGTTCCATGTCCAGTTTTAACTATTCCTTCCTGACCTGCATACAGGTTCCTCAAAAGGCAGGTCAGGTGGTCTGGTATTTCCATCTCTTTCAGAATTTTCCACAGTTTATTGTGATCCACACAGTCAAAGGCTTTGGCATAGTCAATAAAGCAGAAATAGATGTTTTTCTGGAACTCTCTTGCTTTTTCCATGATCCAGCAGATGTTGGCAATTTGATCTCTGGTTCCTCTGCCTTTTCTAAAACCAGCTTGAACATCTGGGTGTTCACAATTCACGTACTACTGAAGCCTGCCTTGGAGAATTTTGAGCATTACTTTACTAGCATGTGAGATGAGTGCAATTGTACGGTAATTTGAGCATTCTTTGGGATTGCCTTTCTTTGGGATTGGAATGAAAATGGACCTTTTCCAGTCCTGTGGCCACTGCTGAGTTTTCCAAGTTTGCTGACATATTGAGTGCAGCACTTCCACAGCAGCGTCTTTCAGTATTTGAAAGAGCTCCACTGGAATTCCATCACCTCCACTAGCTTTGTTCGTAGTGATGCTTTCTAAGGCCCACTTGACTGCACATTCCAGGATATCTGGCTCTAGGTGGGTGATCACACCATCGTGATTATCTGGGTTGTGAAGATCTTTTTGTACAGTTCTTCTGTGTATTCTTGCCACCTCTTCTTAATATTTTCTGCTTCTATTAGGTCCATACCATTTCTGTCCTTTATCGAGCCCATCTTTGCATGAAATGTTCCTTTGGTATCTCTGATTTTCTTTAAGATATCTCTAGTCTTTCCCATTCTCTTGTTTTCCTCTATTTTTTTGTTTTGATCACTGAGGAAGGCTTTCTTATCTCTCCTTGCTATTCTTTGGAACTCTGCATTCAGATGCTTATATCTTTCCTTTGCTCCTTTGCCTCTCTTCTTTTCAGAGCTATTTGTAAGGCCTCCCCAGATAGCCATTTTGCTTTTTTGTATTTCTTTTCCATGGGGATGGTCTTGATCCCTGTCTCCTGTACAATATCATGAACCTCATTGCATAGTTCATCAGGCACTCTATCTATCAGATCCAGTCCTTTAAATCTATTTCTCACTTCCACTATATAATCATAAGGGATTTGATTTAGGTCATGTCTGAATTGTCTAGTGGTTTTCCCTACTTTCTTCAATTTAAGTCTAAATTTGTCAATAAGGAGTTCATGATCTGAGCCATAGTCAGCCCCTGGTCTTGCTTTTTTGACTGTATAGAGCTTCTCCATCTTTGGCTGCAAAGAAGATAGTCAATCTGATTTCAGTGTTGACCATCTGGGGATGTCCATGTGTAGAGTCTTCTTTTGTGTTGTTGGAAGAGAATGTTTGTTATGACCAGTGTGTTCTCTTGGCAAAACTCTGTTAGCCTTTGCCCTGCTTCATTCCATACTCCAAGGTCAAATTTGCGTGTTACTCCAGGTGTTTCTTGACTTCCTGCTTTTGCATTCCAGTCCCTTATAATGAAAAGGACATCTATTTGGGGTGTTAGTTCTAAAAGGTCTTGTATGTCTTCATAGAACCATTCAGCTTCAGCTTCTTCAGCATTACTGGTTGGGGCATAGGCTTGTATTACTGTGATATTGAATGGTTTGTCTTGGAAACGAACAGATTTCATTCAATCGTTTTTGAGATTGCATCCAAGTACTGCATTTCAGACTCTTTTGTTGACCATAATGAGTACTCCATTTCTTCTAAGGGATTCCTGCCCACAGTAGTAGATGTAATGGTCATCTGAGTTAAATTCACCCATTCCAGTCCATTTTAGTTCGCTGATTCCTAGAATGTTGATGTTCACTCTTGCCATCTCCTGTTTGACCACTTTCAATTTGCCTTGATTCATGGACCTGACATTCCAGGTTCCTATGCAAATTTGCTCTTTATAGCATCAGATCTTTCTTCTATCACCAGTCACATCCACAGCTGGGTATTCTTTTTGCTTTGGCTCCATCCTTTCATTCTTTCTGGAGTTATTTCTCCACTGATCTCTAGTAGCATATTGGGCACCTACCAACCTGGGGAGTTCGCCTTTCAGTATCCTATCATTTTACCTTTTCATACTGTTCATGGGGTTCTCAAGGCAAGAATACTGAAGTGGTTTGCCATTCCATTCTTCAGTGGACCACATTCTGTCAGACCTCTCCATCATGACCCTACTCTGACACAAGTTGGGAAATGTTAATTTCAAGAAGATATTCAAATAACATGGCTTGGGAATTCAGAAGGCACTCTATAACTTCCCACTCAGTAGGTTAAGGGGTGAGTGGCATATGAGAGACCCAGTGGAGGAATACATGGAGACATAAACCTTATGTAGAGGTATGTATGTAGAATGAAGAAAAATAGTGTTGCAATGAGGAGCAACAGGAGTGTGGGGAAGGGTTTATATGGCAAAGGCTAGATGGTGGTTCAGATGGTAAAGAATCTGCCTGCAATGAGGGAGACCTGGGTTCAATCCTGTGTTGGGAAGATCCCCTGGAGAAGGGGACAGCTAAACACTCCAGTATTTTGGCCTGGAAAATTTCATGAACAGAGTAGCCAGGCAGGTTACAGTCCATGGAATCACAAAGAGTTGGACATAACTGAGCAACTTTCACTCACTCATTTAAATTTTTATTTTTTTTTTCCCATTTTTTTTTTTTTTTTTTTTTTTGCAGGGGAAAATGGTCAAAGGAGAGGATTAATGAGGGTGGGAGGGAAATGGGAAGGAAGAAGGGGAGTGATGGTGGGGAGGAGTATATGTAATTTCTTAACTAATGGTTTTCTATTTTTAATCACAAAGAACATTTTAAAAAATCATCTTGAATTCATCTTATATTAGGAGGTTTGATCTGGAAATGAAAAGTTCAGGAAACTAAAAGTCCAGTTTGGGTGTCCTCATCTTAGGCACATCTTGGTATTTTGTATTGATAGGTCTATCTTTACAACAATATATTATGTAGGACAGGATCACATTTGTCACTTCTTCTTCCCTAATACCCAAAGTGGTACCAGACCCATAAAGTAGTCAATAAACATTTACAGAATGAACAAATAAGTCTATTTTTTTAAATTCTCCTGAGTGAACTGAATTTTTTGAGGCTCACAAGTGAATATGTTTTCCTCTTTGCTTTGTCTATTACAGCCAGATTGTATAAGTAGGATTGGGGTATTAAAGTCTCCCATTATTATTGTGTTGTTGTATATTTCTTCTATCATACTAATTAGTGTTTGTCTTAGATATATCAATGCTCCATTGTTGGGTGCATATATATTTATAATTGTTATAACTTCTTAAATTTTTAATCTTCTTAGATTTTTAAAGAATAAAGCCCTCTGGGTTTAAGAATATTCTTCTTTCATTATATTTTAATAGGTATTTATAGTTCACAAGGGTCTTTTACTCTTCCATTGCTTATTAAATAAATATTCACAATGAGAACAAGTTCATGGTCTCCATTTCCCGATGAAGGAACAAAGACCTGTGACTTTGAGAGCTTTGTTCAAATTCACCAGATTCAGAAATGACTGAACCATGCCATTGCCTTCCAACGAAGTGCTGGTCCAGCATGATTCCTTGCACGTGGCCACCTTCCTCAAGCATGCTAACTAAAAATGACAGCCACTATTGATATTAATCTCTCAGTGATGGCAGGATACCAGCATGTGATGCTATCTCCAATATGAAATATTAGCTGAGCCAGGGAATTTTTGTTTAAGGACTGCCTGGAACCACAGGCAATTCAGAAACTGAAAACAGCAAATTGAAAACAAATTCTGTGGCTCTTACCATGAGTTTGCAAAAGTCATCTGCACATGGGGAGTGAGTAATAAGTTTTTTACTGTCCGTTAGCTATGACGAGTCAGAGCACCGAGTGGCAGACACTCCATTTCATTTTGAAATCAACTTTAATTTGTATTTGGAGCCAGCTCTTTATACCTCTCATGCTTAGAATTAATCTGTGGACACACACATATTAGAAGACTTTGCATAATATTTTTATGGGAACTTCAGTTTCTATCTTACTAACCGTAAGATTGGATCACGTGTTCTTTAAAGATCTTTCCTTCATGCTAAGTCTTCATCCTTAGAATATAGTTAAATTTTAAACCCGAGATACTGTTGTATTTTTTAACAATTGAGTTGAGATCTCTTTGCCTTTTGAAAAATTGGTTCAAAAGACTCTACCAGATACCATGGAAATTGAAAGCCCTTGCCAGTTTTCTGCAGATTCTGAGGATGGAATATGAGAGAGGGGAGAGCTTTGTTCTCATGACCATTTGTGTGTCCTCATTAAATGTATGACTTGCTTTGCCATCCTGCACATGGGGAGTCTGGTTCATCTTGCAATGCTGCAGACCAAAACTGATACAGCCATCTTTTTTTCAAACTCCAGATCAAAGGCCATTGGCCCAAGGTGTTCACCTTTCTGAACATTTCTATCTCTAGTGCAGAGAAGTTTACTCACCTCTTCTGTTCACCTTGCATAAGGATGGTGAATGTCACCACAGCCTCACTTTCACCTTGAGAAATTTGCCAAGTGTATTTCTTCGAAAAAGTATGCCCTCCTTTAGAGGAAATTCTACAGCAAAATTTTAAGATATTAACATTTCCCTTCACTGCAAATTCATTTGGTACTTAACAAGAAGCGTGGACCTGACAGCTGGTTGTTGAACAGATAAAACTTTCTGTGAACATTTCCATGTCATTAAATGTTCTTCCACAGCATCATTTTTAATGACCATGGAGCATTTAAACATATGTATGCTTTATAATTTATTTAACTGATCCTCGATTGTTGGACAATTAGGTTGGTTTTTCAAAACTCATGCGGTTTCAGAATTTTACAGTTTTTTTAAAGCACTTGCACATTTGATATGAGAGAAAAAAGAAGCTGTCTCAGTGCTGTTTTATTTATCTGAATGTCTTTTTGTTTACCAGTAAATGTAAATACCTTTCTCATTAATTGATCATTTAAATGTTATTCCTTCAGCCCATCAGATGATCTTGTTGGCTCTGATTCCAACATACGTACTCAGTCTCTCTTCTTATATAGCTCATCACTGCTATCTCCCTAATCTGAACCATTATTTCATGTGAACTGCTGAAATCTCCTTACTGTGTTACCTGCATTCACACGTGTCTTTCTGCAAGGCATTCTCTTCTTAAGAGATGGCTCAGAAAATGCTCACTCCTGTTTAATGCAGTTGAATTAGCCCTCATCCCACTTCTGCACAATCCAGGCTCCTGACACGGACCTTCAAGGTTCTAACTGATCTGGCCCCTGCCTTACTCACTAATCTATGACCTCATCTTGTATTACTCTGTCCCTTCATTCACTGTCCTGCTGCTGCACAGCTGTCTTTCTGTTAAAAAGAAAAAAAATCATTAAGATCACTCCTGATTCATTGTCTTTATATTGGGTTAACCAAAATGTCCATTCAGGCTTTCCAAAACATCTTATGGAAAAACCCCAATGAATATTTTGGCCAACCCCAATTTTCTTTCCTTTCGATCTATGTTCCCCACCCCCACTGCCAGGTCTTCATGTGACTGACTGCTTCTTGTCTTTTGCATGTCTGCTCCAGTATTGCCTTTTCATGGAGAAATTCCTCCAAAAAATTTCCATGCAATGGAAATGAGCCTTTTCTGCCTCTTGGGAACTGGAGCAGCATGGGCAAAGATGCTAAGATATATACATTTGTGTGTGTGTGTGTGTGTGTGTGTGTGTGTGTGTGTGTGTATTTAGTTTGGTGGGCAAGAGAACAGGGAGAAATAATGAGTGATGGAACTGGAGAAACAGTCAGAAGCCAGATAATACTAGGTCTTATAGATCAGCTAACTAGTTTGTTCTTTAGGAGCCTCTGTTACAGTTTCATGTAACCATAATTTATTTATGAATCATTCATTTAAAGCCTACTGTCTACCAGACTAGGATGGTAGACAGGGATGCAGAACTGTCTTTGCCTTTAATAGGTTTGCAGTTGTTACTGGAGAACTGACAATACTCAATATCCCCAGAACACATGTAAGAATCCCGAGCCATGTTTTTCCCCAAACTCCGGTAGACGGCGATCCATTAAGGAGATGTCTCCTAAATAAAAGTCAAGATACCTCAGATTCTTCTGACTGTAAGTCTCCTAACCTAAATTCTGCTTTTCCCACATGTTAACAATTCCCCTAGTCATCTTTTATCAGATGCTTTAGATGAATATGCTAAAGCCCTTAGCTAAAGACTTAGATGAAAATCTCACCTAAGATCCCATGGACACAAACATCAAGTTTTTCCACCCAAAGGCTCCTTCCACCTCCAACAGTGGTGGAAAGAGGTGAGGAATTAGTGAGGGGAGTGCTGTCAGGCTTCATCTTTCTCTCTTTGATAGGGGAAGAGGCCCTGCACATCAATGAGCAGGCTGTCTTATTGACTATATTTCTTCTCTGTGTGTCCCAGAGATGGAAAGTGTCAGTTCCCATCTCTTTGATCCATCACTGCAGCATGTTTGAGAAGAGATACAGAGCCTCTTCATGTATCTTCCCATCTCCTTTAATTATATTCAACAGAGAAAGACAAGTCTTATCTCCCCATAAGCAAGATGCTTTCACCATTACGAAACTGTTTGCTTGCTCTTCTGGTTTGGGGGCATAGCTCAGTTCTGTCATTTTTTGACCCATCAAGGTTAAGTAGAATATTTTTCTCTCTCTCACACTTTTTTTTTTTTCTCTAACAAATAGTGGAGCAATAATACAACTCAGAAAGTCTTTGGCCCTGTATAGATTGACTTTGGGCTACTGGCTACCTTGGATACCCTCCAAAGTTAATATTAATTGGAAACACTCATCTTCTTTTACTGAATGTACTCTTTACTTTAAGCATGTATTCTGGAGCAGGTGTTCTTGTGTTTTTTATGACACAAATATCTTTGACAATCTAGTTAAGCCTATGGAATCTTTCTGTAGCAGATGAAAGATTACTGCAATCTTTGACACTTCTTTCGACAAAACTGGGAAATGTTTTGCCTTTTCTAGAAATTAGGTTGGCCTTACTGGTTCCTGTTAACCAAGAGAAAGGCGTGGAGGTGATATTGCATGACACATGAAGCGAGTTGCAAGTCTTGTTTCTTCTTCCTTGATCTCTCGGAACAATCTCTTCCTGAATACCAGCTTGGGAGGTGCTCTCTCTCAGAACTTAGCTATTATGATGTGAGAAGCCCATGTTACAAGGTGAGGCTGATGGGTAGATAGCCCCATCAGAACTCCCAGCTATTTTGGATGTCTAGCATGACAATGGTTATTTTGAGTTGATAAATTTTAGGATAATTTGCTCCCCAGCAGAAGCTAATCAGAACACTTTTTCAGAATAATCTTTTTAAGTGCATGAAGCCAAATCTATAAAATTACAAAGAAACTAATTATATAAAAGTTATAAAATAATTAAAATTTGGTTTTAAAGACATACTATGGCCAATAGGCACATGAAAAGATGCTCAACATCACTAATCATCAAGGAAATGCAAATCAAAACTACAGTGGAGGAGCCTTACCTGGAGATCCATTGCTTTAGACTCCACATCTCCCCTGTAGGGGTATAGGTTTGATCCCAGGTCAGGAAACTAGGATCCTGCATACTATACAGTAGCATAGCATTACCACCCCCTCCTCGCCCAAAAAACAAACAAACAAACAAACTACAGTGAGCTATCACCTCATACCTTCCAGAATGGCTACTATCAAAAAAAAAAAAAAAAGATCAATGCTTTTTGTAAACTTTTGCTATTTGAATGACTAGGTTGTAGAGAAACAGGAACCTTGGTGCACCACTGAGGGGACTTATAAATTGGTGCTGGCCTGGCTAGCCACCTGGAACACAGTACAGAACATTCCTCAAAAAGTTAAAAATGGAATTACCATACAACCCACCAATTCCATGTCTGATATTTTCTCAAATAAAGTGAAAATACTAATATGAAAAGATATATACATTCCTATGTTTGTTATGTTTTTTACAATTGCCAAGATATAGAAGTAGCCTGAGTGTCCACTGATACATGAATACATAAAGAAAATGTGATATACACCCATATGCCACACACACACACTCAAAATGGAATACTCAGTCATAAAAAGGAATAAAATCTTGTAATTTTTTGTGTATGGTGTTAGAAAGTGTTCTAGTTTCATTCTTTTACACGTGGTTGACCAGTTTTCCCAGCACCACTTGTTAAAGAGATTGTCTTTAATCCATTGTATATTCTTGCCTCCTTTGTCAAAGGTAAGGTGTCCATATGTGCGTGGATTTCTCTCTGGGCTTTCTATTTTGTTCCATTAATCTATATTTCTATCTTTGTGCCAGTACCATACTGTCTTGATGACTGTGGCTTTGTAGTAGAGCCAGAAGTCAGGCAGGTTGATTCCTCCAGTTCCATTCTTCTTTCTCAAGATAGCTTTGGCTATTCGAGGTTTTTTGTATTTCCATACAAATTGAGAAATTATTTGTTCTAGCTCTGTGAAGAATACCGTTGGTAGCTTGATGGAGATTGCATTGAATCTATAAATTGCTTTGGGTAGTATACTCATTTTCACTATATCGATTCTGCCAATCCATAAACATGGTATATTTCTCCATCTATTAGTGTCCTCTTTGATTTCTTTCACCAGTGTTTTATAGTTTTCTATATATAGGTCTTTAGTTTTTCTAGGTAGATATATTCCTAAGTATTTTATTCTTTTCATTGCAATGGTGAATGGAATTGTTTCCTTAATTTCTCTTTCTATTTTCTCATTACTAGTGTACAGGAATGCAAGGGATTTCTGTGTGTTGATTTTATATCCTGCAACTTTACTATATTCATTGATTAGTTCTAGTAATTTTCTGGTGGAGTCTTTAGGGTTTTCTACGTAGAGGATCATGTCATCTGCAAACAGTGAGAGTTTTACTTCTTCTTTTCCAATTTGGATTCCTTTTCTTTTTCTGCTCTGATTGCTGTGGCCAAAACTTCCAAAACTATGTTGAATAGTAATGGTGAAAGTGGGCACCGTTGTCTTCTTCCTGACTTTAGAGGAAATGCTTTCAATTTTTCACCATTGAGGATAATGTTTGCTGTGGGTTTGTCATGTATAGCTTTTATTATGTTGAGGTATGTTCCTTCTATTCCTGATTTCTGGAGAGTTTTTATCATAAATGGATGTTGAATTATGTCAAAGGCTTTCTCTGCATCTATTGATAAAATCATATGGTTTTTATTTTTCAATTTGTTAATGTGGTATATTACATTGATTGATTTGTGGATATTGAAGAATCTTTGCATCTCTGGGATAAAGCCCACTTGGTCATGGTGTATGATCTTGTTAATGTGTTGTTGGATTCTGGTTGCTAGAATTTTGTTAAGGATTTTTGCATCTATGTTCATCAGTGATATTAGCCTGTAGTTTTCTTTTTTTGTGGCATCTTTGTCTAGTTTTGGTATTAGGGTGATGGAAGCCTCATAGAATGAGTTTGGAAGTTTACCTTCCTCTGCAATTTTCTGGAAGAGTTTGAGTAGGATAGGTGTTAGCTCTTCTCTAAATTTTTGGTAGAACTCATCTGTGAGGCCGTCTGGATCTGGGCTTTTGTTTGCTGGAAGATTTCCGATTACAGATTCAATTTCCATGCTTGTGATGAGTCTGTTAAGATTTTCTATTTCTTCCTGGTCCAGTTTTGGAAAGTTGTACTTTTCTAAGAATTTGTCCATTTCTTCCATGTTGTCCATTCTTTTGGACTCTGGGAGAGGGTGAGGCTGGGATGATTTGGGAAAATGGCATTGAAATATGTATAATATCATATGTGAAACTAGTCACCAGTCCAGGTTCGATGCACGATACTGAATGCTTGGGGCTGGTGCACTGGGATGACCCAGGGGGATGGTATGGGGAGGGAGGAGGAGGGAGGAGGGTTCTAGATGGGGAACACATGTATACCTGTGGCAGATTCGTTTTGATATATGGCAAAACCAATACAATATTGTAAAGTTAAAAAAAATAAAATTAAAAAAAAATTTGAATTTCAGATAAACAACAAATACAAATACTGCAAAGGGACCCTATGTTTTTATTTACTGACAACCCTAAATTAGGTCCTTTTTCTTTCTTTCTTTCTTTTTTTTTTTTTTTTCTTAAAAATTCTTTGGAATAAAGTTGTTTACCTACTCTTAAAAAAAAATTGTAATTTTTGACATCATATAGCAGTGTGTACCTAAATGATTTTTTATCATTTTGGCTATTATTTTAAGCTATACATTCCCTAATAATTAAATTTCTCAAGAAAAGTATAATGCTTTGTGAATATATGTCTCAGAAACTAGCAAATTCTATCTCTCAAAAGCTAGTAGAAAATAGTATATTTAATAAGTTCACAGTAAATTTATACCAGATCATCAGTGACTCCAAAAACTGGTTGACTATCAGTATTACCTAAGTAATTTTTAATAAGTACAGATTTCCATATTCCAACCTAGTCTATTGAACTAGGGATGGGCCCAGGAATCAGTATTTTAGTATGCAAAACCCTCTATCACAAGTAATTCTAATGTCTGCAGCCTGGCACTGACCTGGCTTTCAATATAATAATAATAATTATTATTACTGTCAATATAATAATAACAACAACAACAATAATAAATAGATCAAGTAAGATCCTCTTATCTGAGCATTAAAACTCCCCAAAATTTGGCTTCAACTTCTCTGCCCTACTTTATCCAAACATCAGTTGACTAGACTTTTCTTGGGCAATGTTTTGGCCATCTGTTTGATGTTTAATGTAGATTATTAGCTCACAGTGATTTTTCCCACGTGTGAGAATCAAAGGCATCAGGTCTCATGTCTGCGTTAGGTGACTCTGCTCCTCTGGCCACAGCTAATGAGTTCAGTTATCTGATTAGTAGCTTTCCCTAGGAGAATCTGACCTGGAAGTAGAGGAAGAGAACTGGTCTTTTTCTGGTGGTGAAAGAGGAAATAAAAGGCTTCAAAACTGCTGCTGGTCGTGTTTCCTGCTGAGCAGAGGGAAACATATGCAGAAAAAAGTATAAAACAGACTCACAGAGAAAGTAGAGCAAACATTCTGGTGGTGACTTGGTTTCTGATCCTAACTGCCCCTGAGGCCACCAGCACGCTACAGTTTCCCTCTTCATATGGCATGTCCTTGGTCATTCTGATAAATTTCCCTTTCTGCAGAAGCTCATTTAAATGGGTTCTGTCTCTGAGGACCCAGAATATACTGATAACTAAAATCGTTCCTTTCCCCACATCTCAACTCAAAGTGATAGTCCCTTAAAATACCCCTCTCCTTTCTCGTCCCTTGCTTACTGGTCCAGTCTGTTCTAACAGCTTAAGCCTACACTGAAATCTAGCCTGCTTTATCTTCCCTAGCACTCATCATCTGTACCCCCAAAACTGGCAGACATAGAATCCCGTTCTGTATCTTGCACTGACTCATTATTGTCTCAAATTCAACTAATGATATTTTTTAGGTGTTACTCAACTATACCATTTTATGCCCAGAAAGAACATTGGAGATTTCTAATCCAACCTCCTCGTTTACACAGGAGAGAATGACTTCCCCAGAATCATAAAGTATTTCACAAAATAAGTTTTGCTTGACAACAACACTGACAAATAAAAAGATATTCATGCTTAAAGCAAGTTGCAAAGAGGCGCATATCTACATCTTTTAACAAACGATGCTGCGCAAAAGCATAGCCAAGTTTCTGAGAAATCCTACAGAAAAACAAACGTTGTTTGAATGGTTTCAACCCCATTCTCTGGAAATTTAAATATAGACATATTATTTCACCAAACACCTATTAGTTTTCTGTTGAACGAGTGTTCCTTGGAATGTGAAAGTGAAAGTCGCTCAGCCGTATCCAACTCCTTGCAACCCCACGGACTGTAGCCCGCCAGGCTCCTCTGTCCATGGGAATTCTCCAGGCAAGAATACTAGAATGGGTAGCTGTTCTTTCTCCAGGGAATCATCCCAACCCAGGAATCCAAACCAAAACTTCTGCATTGCAGGCAGATTCTTTACCATCTGAGCCACCAGGGAAGCCTGTTCCTTGGAATACACTTTGGCTAATTCTGTTTGTTTGTTTGTTTGTTTTTTATCTCCTTGTTCCAAACCTAATAATACCCCAAGAATAAGTTTGATCCTTCTTTCCTGCCACAGTTGAATAAGTAAAACTATAACCTTTCTCCATTTTTGTTTTCTTAATATAGATGATTTTAACAACTTCTCCTTCTAGTTTTAACCTTTTATTCTATTAAAGTAACATATTCTGGTATCTGTCTATAGTTAAAATCTATAGAAAAATACAGTCACTCCAAAAATGCAGGGTGACAGTTTATTCTTCCATCTTTCTACCGGCAGAGTGAAGGGGACAGACGTTTGGCTTGTGGACTAGTGTGGCTGATAGCCTAGTAAGGGGAGAAAGCACACACAGAATCTTAAAAGTGAAAGGGACCCTAGAAATAACATAGTTAAACATCTTTATCTGCCAGAAGCAGAGATTAATTTCCAGATAGCAAGGTGACTTTTCCAAGATCACTCAGAGATTTTTGCTTAGAGGCAAGATTCAGAGCTGGGCCTTTAGCTTCATTCCTGTGTAGCTGAAGCTACATTCGTTCGTGCTCACCATGCATTCAAGGGCTGTGGGTGGGCTGCTTGGCTGCTCCCTCTTCTTTTTCTTCTTGCCTGTCTGTTTCTCCTGCACCCTCCTTTTCCTCCCCTTTTTTCTTTTGCTTCTCTTCTGTTTCCTTCTCTTTCTGTTTCCCTCTTCTTTTGCTTCCTTCTCTTCCCCATCTTCCTTCATCCCCTCTTTTTCTCCTTCTTCCTCTGTTGTTTTTCTGAAATAATAATCCCCATTACATATTAAACAAAATTAAAATTTCTCTATTACTAAGAAAATCTTCACACAATTAAAAAGCAATGAAGTATTGGTTCTCAGATATGTTCCCCTTCTAAGACCTCTCTGAAAGCTTATGAAAGCAACAGGCCTTCTAGTCAGGAAGAGCGCCTATAAGCACATATCAACAGGGCTCTGCACACACATTTAGGGGTTCATGGCCTTTCCTCATGGCTTGGACAGTAGAGAATCTCTTGAAATGCAGGAGACCCAGTTTAGATCTCTGGTTCAGGAAGATCCCCTGGAGAAGGAACTCGCAACCCACTCCAGTATTCTTGCTGGGAAATCCCATGGACAAGAGGAGGCTGGCAGTCTACAGTCCATGGGGCCACAAAAAAGTCAGGCAAGACTTAGCAACTAAACACCAACAAACTCATCCACACAGGATATACCAGTGCTTCCTTTCTGCTGCGTACTATTCAAGAATCTTGTTAACACGAACATAATTAAACCCACCTACTTTGTCATCTCCACCTGAAGAGGAATAGGAAGATAAGAGTGGTCAATACAGGTATTAATACTAAAGTTGTAAATCTAGTAAGTTGTAGAGCATTGATTAAAAACTTTTCATTGATAAGGAAATAAAAAGGCAAACTCCTTAACACTGATTTTTTTAAAAGTAATTTTTGTTTACACCGATTGAATTTGAGACTCTGAATTTGTAGGAATATGATTCTGCCACAGATTTGGTATATTTTCTTTGACAAGTCACTTAAAATCACAGAGCCCCAGATTCTATTTCTGTTAAATAATTACTTATGAGACAGATAGTTTAGATTTTATTTTAGAGTACCTGTGTATCTTGGAATCATGGATGACATGGCAGCAAACTATAAAACACAATCACTCTTATTATGGTTCCAGTCCTTGATGGTTCCCTCTGGTTCCTCCTTCCCTTCTGTTTTTATTGTTGTTGTTTGTCTATGGCCTTGTGGGCAGATGGGATCTGAACCTCCTTAATGTGCCTGCTCTTGTGGGGCCAGGAAGTTACATCACATAAAGAAGATACATAGAAGCACATGCAATTTAAGGTCTGTGAAGTTTCACATTGTCATTCTTTCCTACAATCAAGTTAATCTCCAGTCTGCAATGGGAAAACATCATCCCAATCTTTAAAAAGGATAAAATTGCTGTTTCTAGGACCTTATCAATTTGGCTAGATGCATAGAGTGGTCACAGGCTTTATTAATTTAAGATGGACATTGATGATGACTGAAAGCAGGAGAAGGGGAAGACAGAGGATGAGATGTTTGGATGGCATCGCTGACTCGATGGACATGAATTTGAGCAGGGTCTGGGAGTGGTGATGGACAAGATGGCCTGGCGTGCTGCAGTCCATGGGGTTGCAAAGAGTTGGACGGGACTAAGCGACTGAACTGATTAATGATATTTACTTCAGAAACACCTAGAGAAACTTTGTCTTGCTAGGTGTATAAGTCATTATAGTGAATAAAATTGCAATAAGAAATCACAGAACCATATCCTATCAATGTCCATAAGAACCTCATTGTCATATTCTTGTTACAGTATGATCCTTATAGATACTAATGAAAACCAATACTCATTGGTCACTTATCCTGGCCAATTCACTGGGATTAAAAGTATAGTTCATTTCACATTATGTCAGGTAAGTGCTCCATAGTAGCTCCATGTGATTGGCACTAATATGACTACCAGTTTTAGACTAGGAAATTAATAATCTGAAAGGATAACTAAGTGCTAGTAAGTGATAAGGATAAGTAAGTGCTAGTAAGTGGTAACTACTACTACTACTAAGTCGCTTCAGTCGTGTTCGACTCTGTGTGACCCCACAGATGGCAGCCCACCAGGCTTCCCCATCCCTGGGATTCTCCAGGCAAGAACACTGGAGTGGGTTGCCATTTCCTTCTCCAATGCATGAAAGTGAAAAGTGAAAGTGAAGTCGCTCAGTCGTGTCCGACTCTAGCGACCGTATGGATTGCAGCCTACTAGGCTCCTCCATCCATGGGATTTTCTAGGCAAAAGTACTGGAGTGGGGTGCCATTGCCTTCTCCGAGTAAGTGGTAAAGAAAATCAATTAAAAAAGAACACAAAAAATTTGTTTTAATGAAGTATAGTGGATTTACAATGTGTTAATTTCTGCTGTAGAGCAAAGTGATTCAGTTATTCTTTTTTTTTTTATTTTTAGCAGAAAATATTTTATTTTATTTTTTTTTTTTTTATTATTATTTTTTAATTTTTCTTAACTTTACAATATTGTATTACTTTTACTATACATCGAGATGGATCCGCCACCAGAATACACGTGCTCCCCATCCTGAACCCTCCTCCCTCCCCCCTCCCACACCATCCCTCCAGGTCATCCCAGTGCTCCAGTCCCAGGCATCTGTTATCGGGCATCATACCTGGACTGACTCGTTTCAGATATGATATTATACATATTTCAATGCTATTCTCCCCAATCGTCCCACCCTCTCCCAGTCCCAGAGTCCAAAAGACAGCAAAAGAGACACTGATGTATAGAACAGTTATATTCTTTTACATGTTATTTTCCATTATGGTTTATCACAGGATATTGAATATAGGTCTTAGTGCTATACAATAGGACCTTCTTGTTATCCATTCTATATATAATAATTTATATCTGCTAGCTAATCTCACAGAGAAGGCAATGGCACCCCACTCCAGTACTCTTGCCTGGAAAATCCCATGGACAGAGGAGCCTGGTGGGCTGCAGTCCATGGGATCGCTAAGAGTCAGGCACGACTGAATGACTTCACTTTCACTTTTCACTTTCATGCACTGTAGAAGGAAATGGCAACCCACTCCAGTATTCTTGCCTGGAGAATCTCAGGGACAGAGAAGCCTACTGGGTTGCCGTCTATGGGGTTGCACAGAGTTGGACACAGCTGAAGCGACTTAGCAGCAGCAGCAGCAGCTAATCCCAAGCTTCCAATCTTTTCTCTACTTCCCTCTTCCTTGGCAATCACAAGTCTGTTCTCTATGTCTAAGAGTCTGAAGAAAACCAATTTAAGCTGGAATTCTGCAAATACTGTGCATGTAACCAGGCATATTCTGATTCAGTTGTTAAGTTCAGTCACTCAGTCATGTCTGGCTCTTTGCAATCCCATGGACTGCAGCATGCCAGGCTTCCTTGTCTATCGCCAACTCCTGGAGATTGCTCAGACTCATGTTCATTGAGTTGGTGATGCCATCCAACCATCTCATCCTCTGTCATAACCTTCTCCTCCTGCCTTCAATCTTTCCCAACATCAGGATCTTTTCAAGTAAGTTAGTTCTTTGCATCAGGTGGCCAAAGTACTGGAGTTTCAGCTACAACATGAGTCCTTCCAATGAATATTCAGGACTGATTTCCTTTAGGATTGACTCTTTGATCTCCTAGCAGTCCAAGGGACTCTCAAGAGTCTTCTCCAACACTACAGTTCAAAAGCATCAATTCTTTGATGCTCAGCTTTTTGTTTCAATTGTACTTAATTATATAGTTCACACTAGAGTGCATACATTAAAGGTATGCATTCACTTATTGTATCATTCAATTGATGCATAATTTGGCTCAATCTAACATTCTGTTTGTGCCACATATAAATGTTTTGCCAGAGTGATCTTTATGAGCTCTTATTTAAGAGTCAGGAACTCAATCTGGATGTGGTAGGTTGTTTGCAAAAAGACAGTAATTTTTCTTACCCACTTCTTTGCCAGGTGATTTTGCAGCATTTTTCATCAAGAAGTAGAATCTGTTTGCACTACCCTTGAATTTGAGCTGGCTTTGTGACTTTATGTGGGCAATTAACATATCAGAAATTATGTTGCACCAGTTCTGAGTCAAAGTACCAAGAGACCTCATACACTTCCATTTTCTTTTAGTCCTCTGTCTCTGACCCAGGAACAGCTGGTCTTGTCTGCAGGATAAGAATTGTGTGGCCTTGTCATCCTTGTAGCACAAGGCAACAGTCAACCACCATCAAATGAGCGTGTGGCCTTAGATCAGTGCCTCTCTGCCCAAGCTGCCAGTTGACCACAGAGACACTAGTAAACCCAGCTGACATCAGTCAAACTTAACTAGTTCAAACAGAGCTGCCTAATTAATTCCATAAACTCATCAGCAATATGACATAGTTGTTGTTTGTTTTCTGTGATCAGTTTTCTTAGAAGGGCTTTTTGTGCGACAATAGATAAGTTAGACATCAAGAGAAGAACAAGAACAGCACTTTTTTTCTTTTCATGTTGTCTATTTCACTTTTGCATCATTCATTCATTCGCTAATCATCTGACAAAGGCCTACTCGGAGTCTGCATCTACAATAGACCAAGAAGTAGCACTCTGGGACTTTAAATACGGTCTGTTATAATGAGACACCTGTTTACTTTAGAGCCAGCTAGAGAAATCAGGGCACAGTGGTGCTTTCTTTAACATAAAGCACCTTTGTCATCTGGCATTAAAAAAGACTTGCTGACTTTATCAAGCCTTGGCTGTTCAGACCAAAACCCTGCTCACCAATTCAATACCTGTGTTTCTTCATCATTGGTCCAGCTGTAGTTTGGTTTATTTAGCTGCATCTCTTGCACATTTCCTAGTGCCTATTTCTGTCCTCTTAGACTTCGATCAATACAGAGAACTTTTTTTTTTAATTTCTCTTCCATTTGACCTACTTTATTTTGACCTAGTTCTTAATTCAGAATCTCCCTGTGACCTGTCTTATCACTACTTAAATGCCTCAGTTTACCCACAAAGTTATAACATGATAAATAGCATCCACCTCTCACTGCCTGCTAGAATACCTTCCTTGTAGTGTCTTTGAGACATAAAACACTAAAAATGATGATGGCGAGGAACTTGGCAAGTATAAAAGAGCTATAAATATACATGCTAACTCATAAATCAATACCAATAATAAATTGCATTCAAGTGCTATTTAATTCTTTGTGATCATCAATAAAGATATAAAAAGTTCATCCTCAACACCTTCTCTGTGGTTACCCTCTCAGCCCCTCCAAACAGTTGTCTGCACAATTAGTCATAATTCTGTTTGCTCTTTCCCTGATAGACTGCTTTAGTTTGCTTCATCTCCTTCTGGAAGCATTTTACTATGGAATATCATTTTGAGGCTGGTGTAGAGGAGAAGCTTCTTCCCCCCCCCCCCACACACACACACACACACACACACACACACACACACACACACACACACACAACCAGTTAGAAAATTTGTGTATCAAAATTTATGCTAGTGACGTGCAAACCCAGTGTGTCTTCCTGTTTCCTGATCGCTAACCCGCCATGCACCAGGGAGCTCGTGGTTAGTTCCGGTGGGAGTTTGGCAGGAAGCAGACCACCCACTAAAGGCTACCCTGACCCCGTTCCTCTCCACCCTCACTCCAGTGCCCCTTTTCTCCTGAACACCCTCTTCCTTGGTTCATAATTAGAATCTGCAACCTCCAGGCCTCTCCTGAAAAGTGATGATCTACTAAAAATACAGCCCTGTAGGAATATGTTCAACTTCTATTTCTGTTATTTTTTACACCAGTTTCGGACGAACAAAGCAGTGAAACAAAGCGGGAGAGAAAGTGCTGTGATTGCGAAGATGGAACATTGTCACACACTTTGTTCATTTTAATTATACAGACTCTTGATTTAGCAGGAGCCGAAGGATACTGCTAAAGAAAGGCTTTCACAGATCTCCCTTCTTTTGATATTTCACACTTAAAACCTCTTCCAATGACCCTGAACCTAAATATCTTCTTCTTTTTTTTTTTTTTTTGTAATCCTGAAAACCCCTACATCTCTGTATAGTCCTTGAAACAGGCTGCTTTTATGGTATGGGGAAGGCTGGACATAATTGGAACATTCTGCTAATGAGACCTACTTCCATCACTCTGCTGTCTCATGGCATTTAAGATGGGTCTCCTAAAACTGGGTTATGAAAATGAGGGTGGGGCAGGAGGAGGGCTGTGTGGAGGACTCCCGCGTACATTAAGACTTCTCAGTCTTCAGAAGTAGATAAACAAAGCTAGAACACATATGTGGAGAGAAAAAACAAAAGCCTTGCTTGTGTGAAAAACTAAAATCTGGATTTTTCTACTCCCCACCCACATGCTTGATATTTAGCAACTACTATTTTAAAATCTGTCTTGTGATAATGCATGAATGATCCTCCCGCCTTGGTAGTGTTGTTGTTTAGTCGCTAAGTCATGTCCAGTTCTTGTGCGACCCCATGGAGTGTAGCAGCCAGGCTCCTCTGTCCATAGGACTTTCCCAGGCAAGAATACTGGAGTGGGTTGCCATTTCCTTCTCCAGGGGATCTTTCCAACCCAGGAATCAAACCCACATTTCCTGCATTGGCAGGCAAATTCTTTGGGGGTGATGTAGGTTACCATTTATTTAATGTGTATCATATATCAGATATACGTGTGAAATCATACATCAAATAGCTTATTTAATCTGCCTAAAATAATTATGAAGTGACAATAATTTTCCCTGATTTATACATAAAAAAAATATTGAGGCTTGCATCAGTTCGATAACACAGTAAACGTTATACAGCTTTACAAATTTATAGCAGTAAAGGTCATGCAAGGGACATAGATGAGTCCAGATTTGAACCTAGGATGCTTCAGTTAAAAGTCTAAACCTTTAGGCACAACATGCCCACCTGAGAACCTGAACATATGAAGGCAGAGTCAATTTCACAATTCATTCATTCAATGAATTTTATTTAACTTTTAATGTATGAACAGTCTAATATTAGACAGTAAAGATATTAACAGGTGAAGCGATCACAATATCCTTTCAGATTGTTGACAGTCTAGAGCTGAAGAAACATACTTACACAAAGCTTCTTCTTATGATCAGATCAGATCAGATCAGTCACTCAGTTGTGTCTGACTCTTTGCAACCCCATGAATCGCAACATGCCAGGCCTCCCTGTCCATCACCAACTCCAAGAGTTCACCCAGACTCAAGTCAATGAGTCAGTGATGTTATCCAGCCATCTCATCCTCTGTCGTCCCCTTCTCCTCTTGTCCCCAATCCCCCTCAGCATCAATCTTTTCCAATGAATCAACTCTTCCCATCAGGTGGCCAAAGTACTGGAGTTTCAGCTTTAGCATCATTCCTTCCAAAGAAATCCCAGGAATGATCTCCTTCAGAATGGACTGGTTGGATCTCCTTGCAGTGCAAGGGACTCTCAAGAGTCTTCTCCAACACCACAGTTCAAAAGCATCAATTCTTCAGCACTCAGCCTTCTTCACAGTCCAGCTCTCACATCCACACATGACCACAGGAAAGACCATAGCCTTGACTAGGCGAACCTTTGTTGGCAAAGTAATGTCTCTACTTTTGAATATGTGATCTAGGTCAGTCATAACTTTCCTTCCAAGGAGTAAGTGTCTTTTAATTTCATGGCTGCAGTCACCATCTGCAGTGATTTTGGAGCCCAGAAAAATAAAGTCTGACACTGTTTCCACTGTTTCTCCATCTATTTCCCATGAACTGATGGGACCAGATGCCATGATCTTCGTTTTCTTTATGTTGAGTTGTAAGCCAACTTTTTCACTCTCCACTTTCACTTTCATCAAGAGGCTTTTTAGTTCTTCTTCACCTTCTGCCATAAGGGTGGTGTCATCTGCATATCTGAGGTTATTGATATTTCTCCCGGCAATCTTGATTCCAGCTTGTGTTTCTTCCAGTCCAGCATTTCTCATGATGTACTCTGCATATAAGGTAAATAAACAGGGTGACAATATGCAGCCTTGACGTACTCCTTTTCCTATTTGGAACCAGTCTGTTGTTCCATGTCCAGTTCTAACTGTTGCTTCCTGACCTGCATACAGATTTCTCAAGAGGCAGATCAGGTGGTCTGGTATTCCCATCTCTTTCAGAATTTTCCACAGTTTATTGTGATCCACACAGTCAAAGGCTTTGGCATAGTCAATAAAGCAGAAATAGATGTTTTTCTGGAATTCTCTTGCTTTTTCCATGATCCAGCGGATGTTGGCAATTTGATCTCTGGTTCCTCTGCCTTTTCTAAAACCAGCTTGAACATCAGGAACTTCATGGTTCACATATTGCTGAAGCCTGGCTTGGAGAATTTTGAGTATTACTTTACTAGCATGTGAGATGAGTGCAATTGTGCAGTAGTTTGAACATTCTTTGGCATTGCCTTTCTTTGGGATTGGAATGAAAACTGACCTTTTCCAGTCCTCTGGCCACTGCTGAGTTTTCCAAATTTGTTGGCATATTGAGTGCAGCACTTTCACAGCATCATCTTTCAGGATTTGGAATAGCTCAACTGGAATCCATCACCTCCACTAGCTTTGTTCGTAGTGATGCTTTCTAAGGCCCACTTGACTTCCAATCCAAAGTATGTTAATTATCAGGTTCAGTTCAGTTCAGTCACTCAGTTGTGTCTGAGTCTTTGGAACCCCATGAATCACAGCACACCAGGCCTCCCTGTCCATCACCAACTGCCGTAGTCTAGCCAAACCCATGTCCATTGAGTCGTTGATGCCATCCAACCATCTCATCCTCTGCTGTCCCCTTTTCCTCTTGTCCTCAATCTTTCCCAACATCAGGGTCTTTTCGAATGAGTCAGCTCTTTGTATCAGGTGGCCAAAGTATTGGAGTTTCAGCTTCAACATCAGTCCTTCCAATGAACATGCAGGCTGCTGCTGCTAAGTCATGTCAGTCGTGTCCGACTTTGCGTGATCCCATAGGCGGCAGCCCACCAGGCTCCCCCTTCCCTGGGATTCTCCAGGCAAGAACACTGGGGTGGGTTGCCATTTCCTTCTCCAATGCATGAAAGTGAAAAGTGAAAGTGAAGTCACTCAGTCAAGTCTGACTCTTAGTGACCCCATGGACTGCAGCCTACCAGGCTCCTCCATCCATGGGATTTTCCAGACAAGAGTACTGGAGTGGGTTGCCAGTGCCTTCTCTGAACACCCAGGACTGATCTCCTTTAGGATAGCTGGTTAGATCTCCTTGTAGTCCAAGGGACTCTCAAGAGCCTTCTCCAACACCACAGTTCAAAAGCATCACTTCTTCGCAGCTCAGCTTTCTCTATAGTCCAACTCTCACATGTATACATGACCACTGGATAAACCATAGCCTTGACTAGACAGACCTTTGTTGACAAAGTAATGTCTGTACTTTTTAATATGCTGTCTAGGTTGGTCATAAGTTTACTTCCAAGGAGTAAGAGTCTTTTAATTTCATGGCCGCAGTCACCATCTGCAGTGATTTTCGAGCCCCAAAAATTGTTAGGGTGATGGTACTCAAAAGAGGGAGTTACAAGAGCAGAGAGATTGAAGTAACTGGGCCAAGAATAGCTTCAGGGCGGAGTTCTACAAGATCTGACTGTGCCTTTCTACTTTTCACTACATCCCTGGTGCCTGCATGTGACTGGCACATAGTTGGTGTTCAGTAAACATTAGCTTAATGAATGAAGGGATAAATAGGGAAATGAATATGTGACTGAGTGAGTACATGAATATAATTTTCAAGTGGAAACTTGAAAGAGGCTTAGATATTTTTGCTAGGAAAATTGAACCGTTAAACTCTAGAATATTAATGGGAAGCCAATGAATATTTTTAACCAGTGGAGAGAAATCATCAGATAAGTATTTTTGAAAGATCACTGTGGCAGTACAGAATAAATGGAAGAGAAGGTAAAGAGATGGTAGCAGATCTCAGCAGATTTTTTTGTGGGGGGGCCATGCTGCACAGCTTACGGGATCTTAGTTCCCTGACCAGGGACTGAGCCTGAGGCCATAGCAGTGGAAGCACTAAGTTCTAAACACTAGACTACAGAGGAACTCCCAACAGCAAGTAAGTCAGTCTCTATGCACAAAATTGTAGTTTAATTGCCTTTCGTTGAATTGAAATGATGAAAAAACAAATCAAAGAAAAACACTATTTTTAGGACTTACAGTCTAATGTTCCAGTAAGCTCTTTTTTTCTCATACTTAATTGGACCGCCTCGAGTAACTAAAGCAGCTTGTCATGTGGATGAGCTATTTCCATAAATGTAGTGCTATGATCTTGACTGTGTCAATTAGCTTCATTTGCCTTATGATCTGTAAAATGGGTATATTGATCTCAACATGGCAAAGTAGTGAGCACTGAAGTTCAATAGCACTTATGAAAATAATTGATAAGCTATGGAGTGATGATTTCAGTTATTGTCACTATAATTACTATCATTAATATAAACACCAGTGTGGGGGTTAAAGGTGGGGGACAACTAACATTAGCACTGGTACCCCAGATTTCTGGATTGGCAGTCTGCTGGAAAAATGGAGGTCATCATCTTCTAGTCTGGAAGAAAAGAGCTAAGATTGATTTGTTATCCTTGAGGCTGAACAGCATGCGGCACAGAGTGAATGCTAAATAAATTCTCTTTACTGAGGCCACTGATATCTGAAATCCCCCTCTCTCTTCTTGTCCAAGAATTCTTCAATCTTATGACTTCCCTTTACTTTGCTCCACTCACAATTTCCACTCTCCCATTTTCCTACACACAGGAAAAAAGATGTCAGAACTATTGGAAGAATCCTTTTCATGTTGGATAATTGCCAAAATGGGGACCTAATTAAAAAGCAGTTAACTATATGTTTAAAAATTACGTGTGTATGTAAATACATACATGTATATTTGACAAACAATAAGCTAATTGAAAATTCATTGCTATAAATTGTTGGCCAAGTCTCTCGTCAGATTTCATTTATCTTTGATAATTTCTTCATCTGAAATGAAAGACTTTATTTATTTCTGTCCACTCTCTGGCACAGTCTACTGAATTCCATCATCTACCCAGTCACAAATTGATTAGGTTATACCAAACCACTGCAATTAATTTATGTGGGCCTTTATTTATTTATTTTTTACCTCTCAGTCCCCCGTGACACATAAAGATACATTAGCCCTTTCACATCCTCTCTGGCGCTTGCTTTTTCCCTAGCTCTCTTTCAGTTGCAAGAATGATTGTATCTGTTCATAAGTCTATAAAACAGATATTTGATTTGATTTAGATGGAGACTCACTGAGCTAATTTCGTTATGATTAACTACCTGAGTTTTGTGCTTTTTGTGATTCTGAACAACTGTAATCCAATTTGTCAGTGAATAGAGCTTCCAGCCACATCAGCAGGTCATTTTTGGTAAGGAAGGAAAAGGAAAGTTTGCTTTAGGCAGAGTTGGCTTCCTTGGCACACTTGTATACCTACTCTGCACACAACAGTACCAGGCACTGGGAATAGAAAGATGAGAAAGATGCGGCCTTTTTCTGTAAGGAACTCTCCACTCCAAATGGAAGACAGATGAATGCAGGCAGGTGATATGTACAAGGGGCTCAGCTACAAAGAATGTCTGCCAAAGCAGGAGGTGCAGGTTTGATCCCTGGGTCAGGAAGATCTCCTGGAGAAGGAAACGATGACCTGTTTCAGTATTCTTGCCTGGGAAATCCCATAGACAGAGGAGTTTGGTGGGCTACAGTCCATGGGGTCACGAAAGAGCCAGTCACGACTTAGCAACTAAACCACAACAACAGTTTGAATGGGAATTTGCAGAGAAGAAATCCATTCACTCACTCATTCATTTATCCATTTGCCAGATATCTCAAGAGGGCTAACCATGTGTTAAACAAAATAGTGTTTGTCCAGATGTGAGATCAGGAAAGATTTTGAAGACAGAAGTGCAGCTGAGCATTATTTCAAAGGGTGAAGAGAACTTTAATTGTTGGACTCTGCTGCAGATAATTGACAAAACGTAGCCTGCAATTGATCCTAAAGTCCACTTTCTCTCCTGTCTTGTCCTTCCCAACCATGGACTTGGGATGGCCACTTGATCTTGCTTTCACCAAGTGAATACAGAAGAATAATGCTGTGTCAGTTCTAAGTTTCAATCTCAAGAGGAACTTGCTTGCTTCTATTCTCTCTAGGGAATCCTGAGACAACCCATCCAGGCATGCATGCATGCTAAGTCACTTCAGTGGTATCTGACGCTTCGCAACCCTATAGATTGTAGCCAGCCAGGCTCCTCTGTCCATGGGATTCTCCAGTCAAGAATACTGGAGTGGGTTGCCATTTCCTACTCCATGGCATCTTCCTGACCCAGGAATTGAAGCCGCATCTCTTATGACTCCTGGATTGGCAGGTGGGTTCTTTACCACTAGTGTCACCCGGGAAGCCCCAAGAAAACCATACAAACAAGTATATGTGCCTGTCCACGGGATGATGAAAGCTATGTGGTCAGTCACTCCTGATAATAGCCACCCAGAAGCAGAGAGACTAGCTATAAAACTAGTCAGTAATCCCAACTGAGACCAGAAGAGCCATCCAGATCATTTCATTCCAAATTTCTAACACAGAGAATCATGAAACAAATAAATGAGTGTTGTTTCAAGCCACTAATTTTTGAAAGGGATTGAAATGCTGTGAAAACTTAATAATTAAACATCACCTACCAGAGGGTAGAAATAACATATGCAGGAGCACAGAGGCAAGAATTATGAAGATAACTTCATGTCTGTGAGAGGTTCAATGTCCTCATTAGCACCGTTCAAGCTACAAATGATGGGAATCCAATTCAAGCCAGTTTGAGGCAATAAGGAAATTTATCGGTTCTCATAGCTGGGAATTGCAAGGGATGGAACCAGCTTCAGAAATAATTGGATCTACATTTCCAAATGATGTCATCAAGACCCTATTCATCCACACCCAGTGCTATTTTCATCTTGACAACCAAATGGTTACTATATTCTCTTCCTGTAGACCATAGGGAGGACCATAGGGAGCTTCAGGCTTCCACTGCCCCCCTGTTAGGTCCAGGATGACCCTCCCACCCTCAGTGTGCATACCGGACTTCTAACAGGGCTCTGATTTGCTCTGGCTGTAGAGGAGGTGGGGCAAAATTCACAAGACCACAGGGAGGAGGAAGAGTTTCCAAAATGAAAAGATGTGTTATATCACCAGAAAAGAAGTTTGGAAGAAAGACTGTGAGGAACTAAAAATAGCAGCCTTCTTCTTAGCTCATAGTTTTTCAAAGTCAGGCAATTAGAATGCCCATCTCCAAGTGATTGATGTAATAAGTGAACTATAAGCAAAGTTTGTTGTATCATATAATAATACAGTCGTTTCTAGTTTTTTGTTGTTGTTGTGCTTCACAGATAGTGCAGTTTTACAGATCAAAAGTTTGTGGCAACCCTGTTTATAGCAAATTTGTCAGGACCATTCTTTCCAACAGCATCTCCTCACTTCCTATCTGTGTGTCATATTTTGGTAATTCTCACAATATTTCAAACCTTTCATCATTATTATGTTTGTTATGGTGATCTGCAAACTGTTATCTCCAATGTTACCTCTGTGACTCACTGAAGGCTGAAGTAATGGTTAGCACTTTTTGAAGTATGTACATTGGTTATATTTTTAGACATAATGCTATTTCAATTTAATAAACTGTGGTATAATGTAAACATAATTTTAATGTGCACTGGGAAACAACAAAAAAAAGTTGTGTCACTTGCTTTACTGAGATAGTCACTCATCGCAATGGTCTAGAACCAAACCCAAAGTATCTTCTAGGCATGGCTGTAACAGAGACTCAGTGCTGACTTTAGAAAAGTCTGGCAGTTTCACAGTACTGTGGTGTTTGGCCCCATTTCTCCCCATGATGCTGGTGTTTTCCCTCCTCTTTTGTCTTTAACCTGACATTCCTCATGATAGCAAGACTGACCAGAGCACCTCCCAGCCTCACGTCTCTGAGTTACAGAATCCAGAGAAAGAGACAGAACCAATTTTGTCTACTAGCCCTGCAAGCAAAAATCCTAAGATTCAATCTTCAGTGACAGGTTTAAATCATACACCTAACTAGAAAACAATGACTGTGCTCCAGAATCACAGGGGGAGCCACAAATGGAAACTTGGACTAATGGGGAGTGGAGAAATGGAAACTGACACGTCAGATAAACATGCTAATTGTTTCCACTACAGTCAGGATTTCTGGGGAATAAAACCCAGGAAAAGAGGATAAGAAATGAAGTTCTGGAACAAGGAGAGTCAAAGCCTGAAGGACTTTAAAGTCCATACTTAGAATTCCCTGAGTTAGTCTATACCGTCCTAGAATTCCTTTGAAATGCCAACACTTGGGTGAGCATGGATTGCAGTTCATTCTCTGTCAGCCTTCATCCATTTCTTCATCCATCTGTCCAGCTAGCATATCTGTCATTGTGTGTACCTATTGCAGCCAATAGACTGGTGTACTGATGGTACGGGCTTCCCAGGTGACTCGGCATTAAAGAATCTGCCTGCCAAGCAGGAAATGTGGGTTCAATCCCTGAGTTGGGAAAATCCCCTGGAGAAGGAAATGGCAGCCCATTTCCTGCTTGGGAAATCCCAGAGGTCTCCATGGGGTCGCAAAAGAGTCAGACATGACTTAGCAACAACAACGGATGGTAGGAACTCACAGTCCAGTAGAGAAATAAACACTTAACAGAGTGTTTGCAATAATTAGCAAAAGTGCAGAGTTTTTTGTGTGTGATTGTATTCTGTTTATATTCTGGGAAGGGTAAGAGTCAATGGGACTGTAACATAAATTTATGGCGAATGTGCCCCCAAAATGTCAGAGACGATGTCTATGATTGAATATGATGAAGTCAAGATCCACCTCTTGGCTTGATTTACATCATTTTACTGAATTTTCAAACACCTCATGAGGTTGACATTATTATCAGGGTAGCTGGTGAGGAAATGGAAGCTCAGGGAAGTGAAGTAACGTGCCTCAAAACACTGAGGCAAAAATAAATTAATTCTGACTGAATCTAAAGCATGTGATTCCAATCACGACCTTAGATACCACCTTATATTGGGATCTCAGATCTTCACAGATATTCCAGTAACACATAGTCACCTGGCCGTAAAAAAATAAGGCAAAAATGCTTCAAATATCTGTGCCATACGTTATAGCTTTTCTAATGGTTTCTCCATTATTTTTGTGTTGGGATGAAGTTGCTGCTTATTATTTTCTCATGACCCACTTTGGCTATAAATTTCTACTTCCACTGGACCAGTTTCAGGGAATAATTTTTTCACTCTATCCTATGATACCTGCTTGTTCTGCAGTGGATCAACTTTGACATGGAAGCTAATTTTCTTTTTCCATCTGGATTTCTAAAAAGGATAATGAAACAAAAAAGAGTCTAAAGACAGTCTTGTATATGGGTAAATGACTTTGTTGAAGAATCAGGTGATAAAATGGATTTTTTTGCACACACACACACCTCACCCAGACTTCATCCACCTTGCAGGTTTCTTGGTCTCCCTTTGTCCCATTTATTCTCTATCTGCCTACCTTCTTCATTTCCCATTTTTTACCTTCACTCTATAGTTTCTGTCCAAATGAGTTTGGCTGTTTCTTTGTTTCCTAGGCTCTTATAAGCCCATATCTTCAAGATGACACCAACCCTCCACAAAGCTCCACAAGGTATTTTCCTAAACAAAGACAGTCTTCTCTCTAAAAGGATTTCTGATGACAATTTAAAAAATATTTTTTCATCCCACTTATCTCCCCCAGGCTCAGGTAATAACATGACACCTGACATACAGAGGCAGTGTGGGAAGTGATGGCCTGGTATACTGAGACAGGTTGTGAGGGGAAACTCCATAAAGTCAGGAAAGTGAGGCATTTTCTGTGAGCCTTGGAAAAACTTACCCTAGAGGCACTTCAGTAGACCCAACTTATCTTTCTGATGTTGTCTGGTGGTGATGTCCTGCAGAAGGTGGGGGCAAGTCCGTGTCTAACTGAGTCTGCACCTCTAACACTAACAAATAACCTAGTGCAGTTTACAGTGTTCAATAACTTTTATCAGATCGAACTTAATTTAACAAAATAAAATACAATTATTACATGAAATGTAAGCTAAATAACTCTTTTTCTTACATTTTTTATTGATTTCTTATGTTCTCTCTCCAAATTTATTAAATAACCTCTGGAATTTTTTGGTTTCTTTTCTTGCCTTTTTTTTTTTTTTTTGAGTTGGAACATTATATCCTTTTCAACGATTTCTAACAATTTTTTATTTTAAAATTTTAAATTATTTATTTTATTGAAGTGTGATTTACAATGTTATATTAGTTTCAGGTGTACAAGAGAATAATTTGATATTTTGTAGATTACATACCATTTAAAGTCATTATAAAATATTGGTATAGTCTCTGTGATGAACATTAGATTGTTGCATCTTAATTTATTTTATACGTCTTCTGTACTTGTTATTACCCTTGCTCTATTTTCCAATCTTCCTGTTCCCCTCCCCCTTGGCAAACTAGCTTCTATCTGTGAGTCTGTTTCTGTTCTATTCGCTTGTATCTTTTTTTTTTTTTTTTTGTATTTCACGTATAAGTGAAAATATACAGCATTTGTCTTTCTTACTGTCTTGCTTACTGATTTGCTTCAGTAAGCATAAAATCCTCCAGCTCCATCAGTGTGAGATTTTTTTTTTTTTATTTATATATATATATATGCATCTTCTCTATCCATGTATCTGTTGATGGACATTTAGGTTGCTTCCACATCTTGGCTATTGTAAATAATACTGCTACAATCATTGGGACACATATATCTTTTTAAATCAGGGTTTTGTCTTTTTTTTTTTTGCATTTATATCCAGTCATGGAATTGTTGGATTATATGGAAGTTCTATTTTTAATTATTTGAGGAAACTCTATGCCATTTACCTTAGTGGCTTACATTCACAATAAAAGTGAACAAAATTTCTGTTTCTCCACATCTCTTCTCCTTTTTGTGTAAGGACAGGAGACCCCTTCTTCTGTCTTTTTGACTGTTGCCATTCTGACAGCTGTGAGGTGACATCTCATTGTGGTTTTGATCTGCGTTTCTCTAATGATTAGTGATGTTGAACATCTTTTCATGTGCCTGTTGACCTTCAGTATGTCATCTTTGGAAAAGGTATATTCAGGTATTTTGCTCATTTTTAATTGGGTTGTTTGTTTTGATATTGAGTTGTAAGAGCTCTTTATATTTTGATACTCACCATTTGTCAGACCTAACATTTGCAAATATCTCCTCCCATTCAGTAGGTTGCCTTTTGTTTTGTTGATGGGTTTTTTCACTGCGCAAACATTTTTAAGTTTAATTAGGTCTCATTTGTTTATTTGGCTTTTGTTTTCCTTGCCTGAGAAGACATATCGAAAAATATTGCTAAAACTTATATTGAAGAGTGTACTGCCTATGTTTTCTTCTAGGAGTTTAGGTTTCCCATCTTACATTTAGGTTTTTAATCCACTTTAAATTTGCTTTTGTATCAGATCAGATCAGTCGCTCAGTCGTGTCCAACTCTTTGAGACCCCATGAATCACAGCACGCCAGGCCTCCCTGTCCATCACCAACTGCTAGAGGTCACTGAGACTCACATCCATCGAGTCAGTGATGCCATCCAGACATCTCATCCTCTGTCGTCCCCTTCTCCTCTTGCCCCCAATTCCTCCCAGCATCAGAGTCTTCTCCAATGAGTCAACTCTTCACATGAGATGGCCAAAGTACTGGAGTTTCAGCTTTAGCATCATTCCTTCCAAAGAAATCCCAGGGCTGATCTCCTTCAGAACGGACCGGTTGGACCTCCTTGCAGTCCAAGGGACTCTCAAGAGTCTTCTCCAACACCACAGTTCAAAAGCATCAATTCTTCGGCACTCAGCCTTCTTCACAGTCCAGCTCTCACATCCACACATGACCACAGGAAAGACCATAGCCTTGACTAGGCGAACCTTTGTTGGCAAAGTAATGTCTCTGCTTTTGAATATGTGATCTAGGTTGGTCATAACTTTCCTTCCAAGGAGTAAGCGTCTTTTAATTTCATGGCTGCACTCACCATCTACAGTGATTTTGGAGCCCAGAAAAAGAAAGTCTGACACTGTTTCCACTGTTTCCCCATCTATTTCCCATGAAGTGATGGGACCAGATGCCATGATCTTCCTTTTCTGAATGTTGAGCTTTAAGCCAACCTTTTCACTCTCCACTTTCACTTTCATCAAGAGGCTTTTGAGTTCCTCTTCACTTTCTGCCATAAGGGTGGTGTCATCTGCATAGCTGAGGTTATTGAGATTTCTCCCAGCAATCTTGATTCCAGCTTGTGTTTCTTCCAGTCCAGCATTTCTCATGATGTACTCTGCATATAAGTTAAATAAACAGGGTGACAATATACAGCCTTGACGAACTCCTTTTCCTATTTGGAACCAGTCTGTTGTTCCATGTCCAGTTCTAACTGTTGCTTCCTGACCTGCATACAGATTTCTCAAGAGGCAGATCAGGTGGTCTGGTATTCCCATCTCTTTCAGAATTTTCCACAGTTTCTTGTGATCCACACAGTCAAAGTCTTTGGCATAGTCAATAAAGCAGAAATATATGTTTTTCTGGAACTCCCTTGCTTTTTCCATGATCCAGCGGATGTTGGCAATTTGATCTCTGGTTCCTCTGCCTTTTCTAAAACCAGCTTGCACATCAGGAAGTTCATGGTTCACATATTGCTGAAGCCTGGCTTGGAGAATTTTGAGCATTTCTTTACTAGCGTGTGAGATGAGTGCAATTGTGCGGTAGTTTGAGCATTCTTTGGCATTGCCTTTCTTTGGAATTGGAATGAAAACGGACCTTTTCCAATCTTGTGGCCACTGCTGAGTTTTCCAAATTTGCTGGCATATTGCTTTTGTATATCGTATTATAAAATGTTCTAATTTCATTCTTTTACATGCAGTTGTCCAGGTTTCCCAACACTACTTATTGAAAACAATGTCTTTTCCTCATTTTATGTTTTTTTTGCTTACACTGTTGTAGACTAATGGACCTTATATGCCTGAGTTTATTTCTGGACTCTTTATTCTGTTCCATTGATCTATGCATATGTTTTTGTGCCAGTACCATAGTATAGTTCTGTATTATATAATATGAAGTCAGGAAATGTGACATTTCATCTTTTTTTTTTTTTTCATTTTTCTTATATACAGTCTGTGGTTCCACACAAATTTTAAGGTTATTTTTCTACTTCCATGAAAAATATCGTGGGTACTTAGGTAAATATTGCATCAAATTTGTAGATTGCTTTGGGTAGTTTTGACCTTTAACAGTATTGATTCTTTCAATCCATGAACACTGGATATCTTTTCATTTCTTTGTGTCATCTTCTGTGTCCTTCTTCAGTGTTTCATGGTTTTCAGGGTATTGGTTTTTTACTTCCTTGTTTAGATTTACTCAGTTATTTTATTCTTTATGATGCAACTTTAAATGAGATATTTTTTGCTTTCTCTTTCTAATAGTTAATCACTAGTGTATAGAAAAGTAACAGAGTCTATAATATTGTATCCTGCAACTTTACTGAATTCATTGATTAGTTCTAATGATTTTTTTGGTGGAGACTTTAATCCGCCTGCCAATGCAAGAGATGTGGATTTGATGCCTGGGTTGGGAAGATCTTTTGGAGGAGGAAATGGCCACCTACTACAATATTCTTTGCCTGGAAAATTCCATGGACAGAGGAGTCTGGCGGACTAGGATCTAATGGAGTTGCAAAGAGTTGGACACAACAGCACACTACGCACATGCTTTCAGGTTTCCTGTATATAATATCACGTCAACTGCAGATAGTGACAGCTCTACCTCTTCCTTTCTAGTCTGGGTGACTTGTATCTCTTTCATGTTGGTTTGTTGTGGCTAGGGAGTTTAACACTGTGATGTTAAATAGAAATGTAGAGAGTGGGCATCGTTGTCTTTTTTCCGATTATAGAGGAAAAGTTTATAGTTTTCAACACTGAGTAGAATGTTAGCTATAGGTTTGTCATAAACGAACTTTGTCGTGCTGATATATATTCTCTCTAAACCAACTTTGATGAAAGTTTTTATGATGAATGGATATTGAATGTTGTCAGTTATTTTTCTGAATCTGTCAAGATAATCATATGATTTTTATCCTTTGGTTTGTTAACGTGATATGTCACATTGATTTGCAGATATTGATTCATTCTTGCACAGCTTTAATGAAACTCACTTGATCATGGTGTATGATGTTTTTCATATATTATTGAATAGTCTTTGTTAATATTTAGTTGGTGATTTTTTTCATTATATTATCAGAGTTATTAGCCTGTATTTTTTTCTGTACTGTGTTTTTCTGGTTTGGGTATCATGATAATATTAGCCTTGTAGAATGAGTTTTGAAGTGTTCCCTCTCTTTCAATTTGCTTAAATACTTTAAGAAATATAATTATTAAATTATTAACTCTTCTTCTTTGATAGAATTCCCTTGTGGAGCTGTCTGGTCCTGGACTTTTCTTTGTTAGGAATTTTTTGATCACTGGTTAAATTTTAATACAAGTAATTGGCTTGTTTATATTATCCATTTCTTCCTGATTCATTCATGAGCAATAGAATGTTTTTACAAATTTATCCATTTAGCCTATGTTATTCAATTTGTTGACATATGTTTCCAGTTATCTCGTATTTTGTGTATTTTTGATACCTGTTGTAATTTCTACTCTTTCATATCTTACTTTGTTTATGTGAGTTCCTCTCTCTAATTAATGGGCTTGGCTAAAAGTTCAAAAATTTTGTTTATCTTTTCAAAAAGCAAGCTGTTGGTTTCTTGATCTTTTCTGTTTTTCTTTTTGTCACTATTTTATTTATTTCCTCTTGGATGTTTATTATTTCCTTCTTGTTTAGGCTAATTTGGGCCTTATTTGTGCTTCTATTTATAATTCCTTTAGATGGAAGTTTGGAATGTTTATTTGAGATTTTTATTGTTTCCTTATTGGTTTTCTGTCTGGATAATGTGTCCATTGATGTAAGTGAGGTGTTAAAGTTCCATAATACTATTTTATTATTAATATTGTCAGATTTTTATTTATGTCTGTTAATATTTTACATATTTAGGTGCTCCTATGTTAGAGAAATATATGCTTACAAATATTATGTCCTCTTCTTATATTGATTCATTTATCATTATTTTGAGTTTGCCTAAAAGTTCATTTGGGTTTTCCCGTGAATATTTTGGCCAACACAATGTAATGTCCTTCTTTGTCTTTTATTACAGACTCTGTTTTAAAATCTATTTTGTCTGATATGAGTATTGCTACCTTACTGTTCATTTCCGTTTACATGGGATATCTTTTTCCAATCCCTCATTTTCAATCTGTGTTACGTCAGCAGGTTTGAAATGAGTCTGTTGTAGGCAGCATTGAGATAGATCTCATTAATCTGGTCAGCCACTGCATGTCTTTTGATGAAATATTTCACTCCTTTTATATTTAAACTAATTATTGAGAGGTGTGTACTTATTGCCATTTTATTATTTGTTTCTGGTTGGTTTTGTAGTTCTCTATTCTTTTGCTGTTCCTTTAGTCTCTTCCCTTGTGGTGTGATGATTTTTGGGGGTTGTGTTTGTGTTTCTTTCTCTTTAGTTTTTGTGTAATCTTGTAGGTTTTTGATTTGTGTTTCCCATGGAGTTCATAAAGGCTGACCTATATCTACTTGTTCTAAACAAGTAGATAGTCATTTGAGTTCAAATACATTCTCCAAGCTCTGTATTTTTCACTCCAACCCCCACATTTTGCTTTCCATGTACAGGGTTTTGTACACTCCTGTTCATAGCGATGTTATTCACAGTAGCCAAAGGGTTGAGACAACTGAAATGTTCCCAATGTATGAATGAATAAACAGTATCAGCATATTATTTGGCCTTAAAATTAATAAATTCTGACACATCCTACACTGTGAAGAGATTTCAAAAACATTATGCTAATTGAAATAAGCCACATGCAAAAGTACATATAATACATAATTCTATTTAGATGAGGTTTCAGTTCAGTCACTCAGTCATGTCTGACTCTTTGCGACCCCATGGACTTCATTAGGCCAGGCTTCCCTGTCCCTCACCAACTCCTGGAGCTTACTCAAATTGATGTCTATCCGGTTGGTGATGCTATCCAAATGTCTCATCCTCTGTCGTCCCCATCTCCTCACACCATCAATCTTTCCCAGCATCAAGGTCTTTTCAAATGAGTCAGTTTTTTGCATCAGGTGGCCAAAGTATTAGAGTTTCAGCTTCAGCAGGAGCATTTCCAATGAATATTCAGGACTGATTTCCTTTAGGATGGACTGGTTGGATCTCCTTGCTGTCCAAGGAACTCTCAAGAGTCTTCTCCAACACCACAGTTCAAAAGCGTCAACACTTCAGAGCCCAGCTTTCTTCATAGTCCAACTCTCACATCTACTTATGACAAATGGAAAAGCCAGAGCTTTGACTAGACAGACCATTGTTGGCAAAGTAGTCTCTGCTTTTTAATATGCTGTCTAGGTTGCTCATAGATTTTCTTCCAAGGAGCAAACGTCTTCTAATTTCATAGCTGCAGTTTCAATCTACAGTGGTTTTGGAGGCCAAAAAAATAAAGCCTGCCACAGTTTCCATTGTCTCCCATCTATTTACCATGAAGTGATGGGACTGGATGCCATGATCTTAGTTTTGTGAATGTAGAGTTTTAAGCCAGCTTTTTCACTCTCCTCTTTCACTTCATCAAGAGGCTCTTTAGTTCTTTGCTTTCTGCCATAAGGATGGTGTCACCTGCATATATAAGCTTGTTGATATTTTTCCTGGCAATCTTGATTCCAGCTTCTGCTTCATCCAGACCAGAGTTTTTCAAGATGTACTCTGAGTATAAGTTAAATAAGCAGGGTGACAATATACAGCCTCAACGAACTCCTTTTCTTATTTGGAACCAGTCTGTTGTTCCATGTCTAGTTCTAACTGTTGTTTCTTGACCTGCATACAGATTTCTCAAGAGGCAGGTCAAGATGGTATTCCCATCATTTCAGAATTTTACGCAGTTGTTGTGATCCATACAGTCAAAAGCTTTGGCATAGCCAATAAAGCAAAAGTAGATGTTTTTCTGGAACTCTCTTGCTTTTTTGATGATCCAACAGATGTTGGTGATTTGATCTCTGATTCCTCTGGGTTTTCTAAATCCAGCTTGAACATCTGGAAGTTCACAGTTCACTTACTGTTGAAGCCTGGCTTGGAGAACTTTGAGCATTACTTGGCTTGCATGTGAGATGAGTGCAATTTTGTGGTAGTATGAACATTCTTTGGCATTGCCTTTCTTTGGATTTAGAATGAAAACTGAACTTTTCCAGTCCTGTGGCCACTGCTGAGTTTTCCAAATTCGTTGGCATATTGAGTGCAGCACTTACACAACATCATCTTTCAGGATTTGAAATAGCTCAACTGGAATTCCATAACCTCCACTAGCTTTGTTCATAGTGATGCTTCCTAAGGCCCACTTGACTTCGCATTCCAAGATATTTGGGTCTATGTGATTGATCACACCATCGTGATTATCTGGATCATGAAGATCTTTTTTGTATAGTTCTGTGTATTCTTGTCACTTCTTAATATCTTATGCTTCTGTTAGGTCCATATCATTTCTGTCCTTTATTGTCCCCATCTTTGAATGAAATGTTCCCTTGGTGTTTCTAATTTTCTTGAAGAGATCTATAGTCTTTCCCATTCTATTGTTTTCCTCTATTTCTTTGCATTGTTCACTGAAGAAGACTTTCTTATCTCTCCTTGCTATTCTTTGGAACTCTGCATTCAAATGGGTATACCTTTCCTTTTCTCCTTTGCCTTCTGCTTCTCTTCTTGTCATAGCTAGTTGTAAGGCCTCCTCAGACAACAATTTTGCCTTTTGCATTTCTTTTTCTTGGGGATGGTCTCAATCATTGCCGCCTGTACAATGCCATGAACCTCCACCCATAGTTCTTCAGTACCCAATCTATCAGATCTAATCCTTTGAATCTATTTGTCACTTCCACTGTATAATCGTAAGGGATTTGATCTAGGTCATACCTGAATGACCTAGTGGTTTCCCCAGTTTCCTCAATTTAAGTCTGAATTTGGCAATAAGGAGTTCATGATCTGAGCCACAGTCAGCTCCCAGTCTTGTTTTTGCTGACTATATAAGGCTTCTCAATCTTTGACTGAAAAGAATATAATCAATCTGTTTTCAGTATTGACCATCTATGATGTCCATGTATAGAGTCTTCTCTTGTGTTGTTGGAAGAGGGTGTTTGCTATGACCAGTGCATTCTCTTGGCAAAACTCTGTTAGCCTTTGTCCTGCTTCATTTAAATTTCACTCCCTTATAATTAAAAGGACATCTTTTTGGGGTGTTAGTTCTAGAAAGTCTTATAGGTCTTCATAAAACCATTCAACTTCAGTTCTTCAGCATTACTGGTCAGGGCATAGACTTGGATTACTGTGATACTGAATGGCTTGACTTGGAAATGAATAGAGATTATCCTGTCATCTTTGATATTGCATCCAAGTACTGCATTTTAGACTTTTTTTGTTGACTATGATGGCTACTCCATTTCTCCTAAGGGATTCTTGCCCACAGCAGTAAATATAATGGTCATCTGAATTAAATTCACCCATTCCAGTCCATTTTAGTTCGCTGATTCCTAAAATATAGATGTTCACTGTTGCCATGTCCTGTTTGAGCACATCCAATTTGCCTTGATTCATGTACCTAATATTCCAGGTTCCTATGCAATATTGTTCCTTACAATACTGGACTTTGCTTCCATCACCATATCCACAACTGGATGTTGCTTTTGCCCTGGCTCCATCTCTTCTTTCTTTCTTTCTGGAGTTATTTCTCCACTGTTCTCCAGTAGCATATTGGGTACCTAGTGACCAGGGAGTTCATCTTTCAGTAGCCTGTCTTTTTGCCTTTTCATGCTGTTCATGGGGTTCTCAAGGCAAGAATACTGAAGTGGTTTGCCATTCCCTTCTCCAGTGGACATCATTTCATCAGAACTCTCCACCATGACATGTCCATCTTGTGTGGACCTATATGGCATGCCTCATAGTTTCATTGAGTTAGACAAGGCTGTGGTCCATGGAATCCATTTGACTAGTTTTCTGTGTCTATTGTTTCCATTCTCTCTGCCCTCTGATGGAGAAGGATAAGAGGCTTATGGAAGCTTCCTTATAGGAGAGACCAACTGAGGGGGAAACTGGGTCTTGTTCTGATGGTACCTAGAGCATTCAAGTTCATGGAAAAATAATGTATAATAGCTACCAGGGATTGAGGAAAGGGGAGAATGAAGAGTTATTGTTGAGTGGGTATAACATTTTAGTTTGGAAAGATCAAAAGCTCTTGAGATGGTTGGTGATGATGGCTATATAGCAGTGTCAGTGCATTATTTCCGCATAGCTGTACACTCAAAGTGGTTCAAATGGTGAAATTTATGTTCTGTATCTTTTATTATAATAAGAAATCAAAATAACAAAAATAATAACATGACATGCTTGGTAAGTCAGTCATACAAGATGAGCATTGCATTCAGCATTCAGTGCCTTATGAATATGACATCTCACATATATCACAATCCTACAAGGGGATATATCAGCCAGCTACAGTACAATCAAGAGATAGAAGTTACCCCAGCTACTTAGAATCAGAAAATTTAATATGGAAAATTGTTAGTTATAATATGGAGAACTGAAAAGAAGAAAAGAGGATTAAAAAAAAAAAAGTATGATTGCCGTACCTCTCCTAGGCCAATGGCCAAAGGAAAGAGGTTACAATTATTAAAGTGGAGAAGCTTGTGTTATAGGCTCCACAGAGCTGGGATCCAGGCCTTTGATTAGGTGCCATTGACTATCAATGGATGGAATCTCTGAAAGTGTATGTAAGACTGTTTCTAAGAATGTGGGGGAAACTGCAATCAGCTGCTGCTATGTGAACAAACTCTCCAGCCAGGGCAAGTAAGTTTTGCTGAGTTACACTAAAAGAACAAAATAGGATGGATTTTGTTTGTTCTTCCATCTCTTGTCATGGTGCCTCCCTCCAGCACCCCTATGTCTAGTTGTTCAGTCACTCAGTCATGTCCAACTCTTTGCAACCTCATGGACTACAGCATGCCAGGCTTCCCTGTCCTTCACTATCACCCAGAGTTTGTTCAAAATCATACCCATTGAGTCGGTGATGCCATCCAACCATCTCATCCTTTGTTACTTCCTTCTCCTACTGCTATCAGTCTTTCCCAACATCAGGGTCTTTGCCAATGAGTGGCTCTTTGCATCAGGTGGCCAAAGTATTAGAGCTTCTGTTTCAGCATCAACCCTTCCAGTGAACATTCAGGGTTGATTTCCTTTAGGATTGACTGGTTTGATCTCCTTGCTGCCTGAGGGACCCTCTAGAATCTTCTCCAGCCCCACAGTTCAAAAACATCAATTCTTCAGCACTCAGCCATATTTAAGGTCCAACTCTCATATCTGTACATGACTACTGGAAAAACCATAGCTTTGACTAGACCAACCTTTGTCAGCAAAATGATGTCTCTGCTTTTTAATATGCTGTCTACATTTTTCATAGCTTTTCTTCCAAGGAGCAAATGTCTTTTAATTTTGTGGCTGTAGTCACCATCCATGGTGATTTTGGAGCCCAAGAAAATAAAAGCTGCCACTGTTTCCATATTTTTTCCCATCTATTTGCCATGAAGTAATGGGACCAGATGCTATGATCTTAGTTTTTTAAATGTTGATTTTTAGACCAGCTTTTTCACTCTCTCCTTTTACCCTCATCAAGAGGCTCTTTAGTTCCTCTTTACTTTCTGCTATTAGAGTGGTATCATCTGCATATCTGAGTTTGTTGATATTTCACCTGGCAATCTTGGTTCCAGCTTGAGCTTTATTCAGCCCGGCATTTCACATGATGTACTCTGCATATAAGTTCAATAAGCAGGGTGACAATATAAGGCAAAAAACTAAACAAAACACATGTTTTGCACAATACAGAATAAAAGGTTGAAATAGTTTAAGAACTAGTATAGTTTGTAACTTTATTCTTCTTTTACAAATACTAAAACTAAGATCTGGAGAGACTTGATAGCTCCATAGGTAACACAGTCAGTTGATGGAAAAGTCAGTGTATGAATTCAATACTTCTTAATGGAAAGTATATCTTTCCCAATGCACGATCTTGCTTTATTAAGTTTTTCATTTCTATTATTATTTTTAAAAATTCCATTCTTGAGAGTCTTCCCAGTGTCAAGCACTGTGCTTGCTGCTAGAACAGCAAAGTCTAATATCAAATGGAAGAGCCCTAGCTTGTCAGATCAGGAATGCAGAAAGTAACTAGATGGTCATAGCCAAATGGCAAGTATAGAGTAGGCTATGGCGGATGCCAGGGTACTTTATCTAGAAAGGTCAGGGTAGATGCCAAGGAGAACAGCTTGACTTGGTGACACCATTGCTATTGTCCTCATCGTGTACTGTGGCAGTTAAGGGAAAGTGGGCACTTCTTTAGAAGATTGGTAGCATGATCACAGCTCTTAAAGAAATCCCAGTTCCTGTACACTTCAAAGACGAAGCCGATTAACTCAGCACAGTGCAGGCGACAATCTATGAAGCTTTCCTGCAAGAGTGGATGTTACTTCATTTGCCACAAGCCCGAGAGAGGTGACCTCTCTACAGAAATGGACAAGGATTAGAGGTCAGGGATTTTGTTTAAGTGGGACACCTTTGAAGTCCTTAAGTTTCAGGAGATGAAAAGAGGTGTTCAGAGGCCTATCTTCAGGGCCTTGCCTTTGATTCTCAGACAAGTATATAAGAAATAAGATCATTGTGTCAGAACACAAATTCTTATTTCCAGGAAATTCCAAAGACTGATTTCTCCCTATATTTTAAGCCAAAGCAAGAGAACTTAACCTTTTTCTATCCTCTGCTTATTTATAGTGTTGATTGACAACAATTCAAAGGACTGTCTCAATTATTTTTTTTCTCTTTTTTCACTTTGATGCGTTAAAATTAAGTGCTATTTACTTAATACTGGCTGCATGAGATTCTTTGCCAAGAATGTGATATTTGGGTGCATGTATGCTAAGTCACTTCATTCCTGTCTGATTCTTTTCAACCCTGTGGACCATACCCTTCCAGGCTCCTTTGTCCACGGGATTCTCCAGGCAAAAATACTGGAGTGAGTTGCCAAGCCTTCCTCTAGGGCATCTTCTCAACCCAAGGATCGAACCCACATCTCTTGTGCATCCTGCATTGGCAGGTAGGTTCTTTACCACCAGTGTCGCCTGGGAAGCCCAACTTTATACACATTACCTCATTTATTCTCAATGCGCAATAAGAAAGAAAATAAGGATCACAGAAAACAAGTGACTTGACCAAAGTCACACAGCTAAGAAAACCCAGGTTAAGCCTAACTAGTGGGATAAACTGCTCTCAATGAAATGAATTGCTTTTCCTATCCGCAAGACAACTGTGAATAATTTACCACCAAAATAATGCCATTTGAGGCATAAAAATATTCAGATACAGATATGTTTTCCATCAGGCTTTGCTTGTTCTTGAAGTTCCAATAATTTTAAATAATTAAGTCAGCACATACTTTGTGTCTATTGTCTATGCAGCTTTGTTCTTAGCATTAGAGGTACCAAATAAAACAGTTAAATCCAATCCCTGTTACCATGAAGCTCACAGTCTAACTTACTAGTCATTTTGACCTCAGAGCAAACCAGAGGGATGGATCCATGACTTGAATCCCAGACCTGCCATTGAAAAATAACCCTTTTGTTAGACTAAAAGGGTCAAACTTTAATAATAAAAGGAAAAGGTCTTAAAATTTTCCTTCTTCCTCATGGGCTTAGTTTCCTATCTCACCATCCTGATACAATAGGAGACGAGGTACAGGTGTGGGCTTCCCAGGTGGTGTTGGTGGTAAAGAACCCGTCTGCCAATGCAGGAGATGTAGGAGACGTGAGTTTGATCCCTAAGTCAGGAAGATCCCCTAGAGGAGGGCATGGCAACCCACTCCAGTGTTCTTGCCTGGAGAGTCCCATGGACAGAGGAGCCTGGCAGGCTATAGTCCATGGAGTCACAAAGAGTCGGACACAACTGAAGCGAGTTAGCACTCATGCAGGTGCGGTTTTATTAGGGCAATGTTTTAGCTTTGCTGAGGTGAAAGCATTTAGTTAACCCCACAGGAAGAACATATAAGAATTGATTTGTGCAGTTTATCTGGGAGAAGAAAAAGAAGAAAGTTTTTTTTAAAATTATTTGTTTATGGCATATTATCTCATCAGCAAAGGATAAATTATCTGAAGCAGCCACTACTTAACCAGGAATAAGGAATAAGGATGTGATAGTCTCAGTGTCCTGTCCACCCTAGCAAAGAGGCATGCTGATGGCCCCCAGTTATAGACAACACAAGGATACCCTCATACTCCTTTCAATTTCCATTCTCCATATAATGAGTTTGAGATTCAAGGAAATTAAGAAATGACTCAAAGACCACAGGCCACACAGGATGAAACTCCATGTTTTCCACCCTGCAAAACAGTGTTCCCTCCTTTATAACACTCCAACACAAAGGACCATTCCTCAGAACCCCCCTTGACACAGAAGATGCATTTATATAAACATTAAAAAGTAGTATCTGCAGAGTCCATACCAATCCATCTTTTAAATCTTGCTTTTCATGGTGTTATTATGGGAGCACGCTTCATGAAGAGCTCTCTGTAGATGCTATTACCCCGCACGGCAGCTTTGGAAAGTGGGCTGAAGAAGCTGTGAGTTTGTGCAACAGCACATGTTAACATGAGTTATAATATGTCAGGGGCCCTGTGTTAACGATCAGAGAACCTATTCAGCTCCTTTAAGGTTAATCAACTCAGCATTTGTGCCAGGTGTAATGTCTAATTAAAATGATGGACGGGTGGAGAATGCCTCCAGGCAGAGGGAGGAGATGGCACAGAGAGGGAGCACCCGTGCCATATTGGTTTGGAAAAATCAATAAGAGGAGCTCATTTTATCCCAGTGTTATCTGTGCATTTGCCATTCAGTGGGCTCATTTGAAAAAGTGCCAACTGGCTGATGAGTAGGCTCAGCAGTGCTGTGTTTTTCAGCACTTAAGGATGCTCTGGGTGGAGGAAGCTCAGCAGTGGCCCAAGATGTCTCTGGAGGGGACCAGAGAGAGGAAGTAGGGCCAAGGGAATCCAGGAAGGCATTTCGGGTTCCACTTTGAACCACTCAGTCTGAGAGGCGGGAGGAAGCTAGGAAAAAGAGCTACCAAAAGAAGACTAGGAAAATCTGAGTTTGAGCTCCAGCTCTGTCATTAAATAGATTCTTAACCTTAGGGAATTATTTTGAGCTCTCGACTTTACATCTGCAAATGTGCATAATCATAACATTAGCCGCTTTGTGAATACCTAAGATTGTTGCAAGGATTAGAAGAATTTTTAGTGTGAAAATTAGTTAATAATATACAGATTTTAAATATATATTTTAATATGTACGTGTATTTCTTTCTACAATTTGGTATATATTAATCTGTTTAATACACATTGGGGGAAGTCTGCTACAGGCTCAGCACTATTCTAGCACTAGAGAAGCAAGAAGAAACATACAAAGTGAGTGCTTCAGGAAAGCAGAACGTCTAAAGGAGGATAAGGTATCTCACAGATACTGACTATGGTCTATTTTTGTTTTAGCTAAATCACTTTTTTTCCTTTTTCTTAGAAACACCAACTCCAGGCAGGAACCCCCTGGAAAGGCATTTGCAAAGAGAATAGGCAGGCAATCAAGGAGTATGAAAGATAGATTATTAGAAGCCAAATCTTCCAAGGTAACTAGATCATCTTATTCAAACCACAATTAATGCATGACTAAATATATGGTCGGAGAAGGCAACGGCACCCCACTCCAGTACTCTTGCCTGGAAAATCCCATGGACGGAGGAGCCTGGTAGGCTGCAGTCCATGGGGTCGCTAAGAGTCGGACATGACTGAGCGACTTCGCTTTCTCTTTTCACTTTCATGCATTGGAGAAGGAAATGGCAACCCACTCCAGTGTTCTTGCCTGGAGAATCCCAGGGACGGGGAAGCCTGGTGGGCTGCCGTCTATGGGGTTGCACCGAGTCGGACACGACTGAAGCAACTTAGCATAGCATAGCAAATACATGGTGGCGAAGTGCGTGCCGCTGCAATCCATGCCGTGCCGTGCAGTGCTGTCGCTTAGGTCTCGTTCGACTCTTCGCTACCCCTTGCGCTGTAGCCCTCCAGGCACCTCTGCCCATGGGATTCTCCTGGCAAAAACACTGGAGTGGGTTGACCGCAGTGTGGAAGGATAGCTACATAACAACGAACAGTAAGCTGAACTCAAAATGACCTAAATTTAATAGTAAACGTAGCAGCAGTTGAAAACTTCAGCTGGCCTAAGATATCACCAATGACACAATGATACCTCTTTCCAAAACTCTGGGGACTCTAGTTCTCCAGGCGTGCTCACGTGCACAGGAGATTTTCAACACTGCCAGGGGGCACATGACACTGGACAGCTTTACAGAGCAGTTAGAGTCCTCTGCCAATTTCAGCTCGGTACTAATGTTTAATTTACTAACATCAAATATTGGTAACTCTCATTGTACTTCTTAGATAATTCATATATCAAAAACCTTGAAAAATATGAAATTATTAACTCTTCCCCTTGACATACTGAATGGAAATGACTTTTTATCTTAGTTTACAACTCACCGGTACTTCTGTAGCCCACCAATGAGTTTTACCAACTAATTTATCTGGGAAACCACCATCAGTGAGTTGGGTACCATAATTTGACAGATATAGTAGAATGATAGATAGATCATCATAATAGATAGATATATAGAATGAGATAGAGAATGGGATTATATAGGTTTTGGGGGAAATGGTTCTGTAATCTTACTTTGAGCACTTCCTCATGGGAGATCATTAAATCATGGAGTTACCTGTACCACTGCTAGAGAATCCTGAGAACCTTCAGCTGCTGATTATTATGTTTGTAATTTATATATACTTTCATTATCAGACTTTTATTAGATGCCTACTATTTATCAGTTATTTGCTATAGATTATTAGAGATAAACATTAATTAAGAAAATGCTTTCATTTGGCATATGGGGTCCATGGAACAAAACTATTTGAAGTATCACATTGCAGACTCTCAATCTCTGTGTCTTAGACTCTGGGTAATTGACATCTGACATTTTGGCACAAGGTAAGCTAGTTAGAAGTGGATACTCACAAATGGGTTGTTCTCAAAAGAAACCACTTATAGAGTCCCTTGAAATTCGTGGGTCCCAACAAATACCAGAGTAAGATTCCAGTCCTCTTTATTCTAACCTAAACTTTGCTCAGGGTTCCATGACACTGCAGTTACTGTATAAAGTTGACAGTTATTATGAAAAAAATAAAGAGAGAGAAGTGGCTCATTTCAAGAAAGCATGTCATTAGTCTCAAATAGAAGGGACTAAAAGTCCAGAGAAAATGGTAAAGACAAAGGTCAGTATGTTCATTCTTAGGGAAAACAGACAAAACTACTCAAGAGATACTAAGTTAATTTTAAAACATTAAAAAAAATCTTTTTGTGTGATGGGTTTATATGGGAAGAAAGAAGAACCCAACATGATTATACATTGAATGAACAAGCAGTGTTTAATCAAAGGATGTGTACCTTTCTCCTTCTGCACCTTGAACCTTGCTGACTTTGAATGTGTTTTTAAGAAACAAATGTTTTAAACATTGAAAAATGGCTGTAAGAATGATTTCTAATAAAAGTGGCAGAATCTAACCAATTGGCCATTAGTTACTAAAGCTCTAAACATATTGGATAGTGCCTATTATGAGATGAGGTGGGCGGGAAACCCACATAAAAGTTGACTAAGAGTTTCTTAAATATCTGACTGAATGCCATTTTCTTTGATGCTACAATCCTTAACCAGTTAAGTATATTATCTAGCTGGGTTTTAAGAAAAAGTATAAAAATAGAGAAGGAACAAAAGAAGTAAAAGGAGGTAGGGAACAACAACCACCATCATTACTATAAAAAAATAAGATCATTGAAACGAAGCGATAAACTTTATCAAGTGCCCACTGTGTGTCAAGCACCAAAATAGTATTTTACTAATGTTATCCCAACTGATTCTCAAGATGCTGCCTTTAGAGTGAGGGGTGCTACCCTGTATAGATGAGGACTTACATGGTCCCATGTGTCTAGTATGGTATCATGGCAAGGAATGTCACAGCATTTGGAAATGTAAATTGAAAATTGGAAACATGCCATAGCATCTGTTAACCTCTGAATGTTCTGTGAAAGTGAAATAGCAATGTAAACCTCTGTATTGAAATATCTTGGCTTCTGAATAATCCTAAACTGTACAGTCGATATTAGAATATTAGAATTGAAGTTCTTTGGCCTCATTCTAGATGTTTGGGATGTCTTCACTTATCTTAAATGATCTATCTCAATTTTACCATGAAATTACCTTCTGTTCTTAAATAAATGCATGCCACTGTATACAATCCATAGTACGTTTGCCACGGAATACAATCCATTGCATATTTGCAATGGAATCATTCCAAACATACAAAAGATGAAATGTGCTCTATTACATAACAATAACAAAAGACCCCTTGAACTTTCTGAATTAATGGAACTGGAAAAGACTCGAAGAAAGATAAGCTGAGGCCCAAATCTGTGGTGTCATTAATAGTCATGTTTCCAACTTCCCACAAAGGAAAGAGGAGAGAGTATTAGTGTTCTGGCATCAAACAAACTTATTTGTTATTTTATCATATTGCTCATGAACTATGCAATTTGGGGCTTTTATAACACTACTTTGAAAACCCTATATATTAATTTTTAAACTGAAATAAATCATAGCTGACCTGGTGTGTCTCTGAAAGAATCAAATGAAGCGAAAGATATACCAAAGACTTCTATTGCAGGAAAACTGTTGAGCTTGTACAGCCAGGTTTTGTTCAATGCCCTGGAAAAGTCCAAGCAAAGAATCAAAAATGGCAAGGTACCATCACTGCCTTCAATTTCTTAGCAGCAAGATTAATAGTAATAACAATAAATTAGAAGGCATCTGCAATAACTTGTGAATTTTGAGAGTGAAGAGAAGGCAGTGATTAACATTAACAGGTATATCAGCGGTGGCTTCAGATAAAATACGTCATCTTGATGTGGCCAAGGCTGAAAGCTAAGGAGGAGCCCCGTTTAGATCTGTGAGTCCTTCGTAGCTAAAGATCAAAGGCAAGATGTCACGAGTGCGCACTCTCACAGGATTAGCCAGGACTCCCCCTTTGCCTGTGAAGATTTGATTATGACACATGGCACAATTATGACATGGCTGGGAAAGTACATGGCATTTGACAAATTTGAGATTAGATGGAAGTTAATGAGGCACTACCTTTTCATTCTGGGGTCATCCTGGCCCTGAGACCTACTAATAAGGACAGGGTATTTAGAAGTGATCATGGAGGGCATCTGTGTTCTCTTGCCACCATGTTTTCAGAATTGGAGAAATGGCATCATTTCTGATTGTACTTTATCTGAGGCAAAAGTCGGGGCAGTGAACAGAGAAGCAACATCTTTGCTTCTAATTGTACATTTCTTTTTGTTAATGCTTCAAAGCGAATGACATGATAAGTCCTCTTTAATGGTGATGAGCAGATTTTTCCATTTGAAGGTGATGACCACACGCATCCATAGCAAGATTATTCTTTATGCTTTATTCTTTATTATTATTATTCTTTATTATTTATGCTCAGCTGAGTTCTACAGATAGAGAAATTGGCTAATTATCCACAAATTTTCATTCTTTATCTCCATAGAACTTTAATGAACAAGAATTGCCATTTACTCACTCATATTTCTGAAAAGGGAGCAACCTCTCCCTTTGGTGATTTCTCTCTCTCTCTCTCTGAAGTTCTCAGACTCGACAGTAGAAGGAGAAATAAATTTCTGGCTGGTCCTCTTTTCATCGTTCATCGGTTCTCTCTACTACGTCCCTAACCACAATCTTCTAAGTCTGACTTCTTGCCCTGAATTAGGAAGATGAAGAAATATTTTGAAGTTTTTCTTTGTTGTATTGTCTACAGAGACCTGGCTTCGATGTAACTAGGAAATGCTCCATAAAAAGTAATCAATCAGCAAATGTCCATTGAAGATAGCTATTACAAGGCAAAGAGCTTGACAAAATACCCCTACCCTAATTTCTGTCCTGAATTTTACAGACCCTAGAAGCATTTAGCACAGGAGTGCAACTTCTCTGCTGCTAAATGATCATCAACATGGTAACAAGAGTTTATTATTGAACCGAAATATTTTTTTTTAGTCTACGTCTTCATTTCAACTGCTGCTCTCTTGATGCAGGCCCGTATTATCTGGCCCAGATAATATTACTTCTATCTGGCCTCCCCGCCCCTAGTAGTTCTCTTTCAATGCTAGTTGAAATATTTATTTTTAAGTGCAGACTTTATTTTGCCCTTTTCTCCACCAAACACTCCTCAGTGGCTTCCTTGTTATTGTTCAGTTGCTACGTCATGTCCAACATTTTGCAATCCCATAGACTGCAGCATTCCAGGCTTCCCTGTCCTTTACCATCTCCCAGAGTTTTCTCAAAATCATGTCCACTGAGTCAGTGACGCCATCTAACCATCTCATCCTCTGTCTCGCCCTTCTCCTCCTGCCCTCCATCTTCCAGCAACAGGGCCTTGTCCAATGAGTTGGCTCTTCACATCAAATGGCCAAAGTATTGGAGCTTTAGCTTCAACACTAGTCCTTTCAATGAATTTTCAGAGTTGATTTAACTTGGGATTAACTGGTTTGGTCTCCTTGCTATCCAACATACTCTAAAGAGTCTTTTCCAGCACTGCAGTTCAGTTTTTCAGTGCTCAGCCTTCTTTATCATCCAGCTCTCATATCCATGCATGATTACTGGAAAAAGCATAGCTTTGACTATGTGGAACTTTGTCAGCAAAGTAGTATCTCTGCTTTTTAATACGCTGTCCAGGTTTCTCATACTTTTCTTCCAAGGAACAAGTGTCTTTTAATTTCATGGCTGCAGTCACCATCCACAGTAATTTTTGAGCCCAAGAAAGTAAAGTCTGTCACTTTTTCCATTTATTGCCCATCGTTTTGCCATGAAGTGATGGGACCAGATGCCACGATCTTAGTTTTTTGAATCTTGAGTTTTAAGCCAACTTTTTTTACTCTCCTCTTTTGCTTTAATCAAGAGGCCCTTTAGTTCCTCTTCACTTTCTGCCATTCGAGTGATATCATACGTGTATCTGAGGTTGTTATTTCTCGCAGCAATCTTGATTGGGATTCAGCCTTGATAGACTCCTTTCCCAATCTTGAACCAGGCTGTTGTTCTATGTCTGGTACTAACTCTTGCTTCTGGCCCTGCATACAGGTTTCTCTAGAGGCAGGTAAAGTGGTCTGGCATTCCCATCTTTTTAAGAATTTTCCAGTTTGTTGTGATCCACACAGTCAAAGGCTTCAGTCTAGTCAATAAAGAAGAAATAGATTTTTTTTCTGGAATTCTCTTGCTTTTTCTATGATCTAATGGATGTTGGCAATTTGATCTCTGGTTCAGCCTTTTCTAAATCCAGCTTGTACCCCTGGAATTTCTCAGTTCATGTACTATTGAAGCCTAGCTTAAAGGATTTTGAGCATTATATTTCTAGATGTGAAATGAGCACAATTGTGCAGTAGTTTCAACATTCTTTGGCATTGCCCTTCTGTGGGATTGGAAAGAAAACTGAATTTTCCAGTCCTTTAGCCATTGCTGAGATTTCCAAATTTGCTAGCATAGTGAGTGCAGCACATTAACTGCATCATCTTTTAGGATTTGAAATAGCTCATATGGAATTCCATCACCTCCACTAGCTTTCCTCATAGTAATGCTTCCTAGGCAGAGGAACCAGAGACAAAATTGTCAACATCTGCTGGATCATTGAAAAAGCAAGAGAGTTCCAGAAAAACATCTATTTCTGCTTTATTGACTATACCAAAGCCTTTGACTGTGTGGATCTTAACAAACTGTGGAAATTCTGAAAGTGATGGGAATAGCAGATCACCTGACCTGCCTCTTGAGAAATCTATATGCAGGTCAGGAAGTAAGTTAGAACTGGACATGGAAAAACAGACTGGTTCCAAATAGGAAAAGGAGTACAACAAGGCTGTATATTGTCACCCTGTTTATTTAACTTATATGCAGAGTACATCATGAGAAACACTGGGGTGGAAAAAGCACCACCTGGAATCAAGATTGCTGGGAGAAATATCAATAACCTCAGATATGCAGATGACACCACCCTTATGGCAGATGGTGAAGAAGAACTAAAAAACCTCTTCATGAAAGAGAAAGAGGAGAGTGAAAAAGTTGGCTTACAACTCAACATTCAGAAAAATAAGATCATGGCATCCGGTCCCATCCCTTCATGACAAATAGATGGGGAAACAGTGAAAACAGTGGAAGATTTTATTTTTGGGCTCCAAAACCACTGCAGATGGTGACTGCAACCATGAAATTAAAAGACACTTACTTGTTGGAAGGAAAGCTATGACCAACCTAGATAGCATATTCAAAAGCAGAGGCATTCCTTTGCCAACAAAGGTCTGTCTAGTCAAGGCTATGGTTTTTCCAGTGGTCATGTATGGATGTGAGAGTTGGACTGTGAAGAAAGCTGAGCACCGAAGAATTGATGCTTTTAAACTGTGGTGTTGAAGAAGACTCTTGAAAGTCCCTTGGACTGCAAGGAGATCCAACCAATCCATTCTAAAGGAGATCAGTCCTGGGTGTTCATTGGAAGGACTGATGTTGAAGCTGAAACTCCAATGCTTTGGACACCTGATGCTAAGAGCTGACTCATTTGAAAAGACTCTGATGCTGGGAAAGATTAAAGGCAGGAGGAGAAGGGGATGACAGAGGATGAGATGGTTGGATGGCATCACCAACTCAGTGGACATGAGTTTGGGTAAACTCTGGGTGTTGGTGATGGACAGGGAGGCCGATGTGCTGCGATTCATGGAGTCACAAAGAGTCGGACATGACTGAGTGACTGAACTGAACTGAATGCTTTCTAAGGCTCACTTGACTTCACACTCAAGAGTGTCTGGCTCTAGGTTAGTAACCACACCATCATGGTTATCCATGTCATTAAGACCTTTTTTGTACAGTTCTTCTGTGTATTCTTGCCATCTCTTCTTAATGTCTTCTACTTCTGTTTATAACATTTCTGTCCTTTATTGTGCCCATCTTTGCATGACATATTCCCTTGGTATCTCTAATTTTCTTGAAGAGATCTCTAGTCTTTCCCATTCTATTGTTTTCCTCTATTTCTCTGCATGGTCTTCCCATGTGGCTCTAGCGGTGAAGAACCCACCTGCCAATGCAGGAGATATAGGAGGCATAGTTTCAGGCCTTGGGAAGATCCCCTAGAGGAGGGCAAACCACTCCAGTATTCTTGCCTGGAGAATCCCATGGACAGAGGAGCCTGGCAGGCTATAGCCCATAAGGTCACAAAGAGTTGGACATGGCTGAAGCAAGTTAGCATGCATGCATTTTTTTGCATTGTTCTCTTAAGAATGCTTTCTTATTTCTCCTTGCTATTTAGAGCTCTGCATTCATTTGCGTATATCTTTCCCTTTCTCCTTTGCCTTTCACTCCTCTTCTTTTCTCAGCAATTTTTAAAACCTCCTCAGAAAACCATTTCACCTTTTTGCATTCCTTTTTCTTTGGGATGGTTTTGGTCACTGCCTCCTGAACAACGTTATGAACCTCTGTCCATTGTTCTTCAGGCACTCTATCAGATCTAATCCCTTGAATCTACTTGTCACTTTCACTGTATAATCATAATGGATTTGATTTAGGTCATACTTGAATGGCCTGATAGTTTCCCTTACTTTTTTCAATTTAAGTCTGAATTTTTCAATAAGGAGCTCATGATCTAAGCCACAGTCAGCTCCCAGTCTTGTTTTTGTTGACTGTATAGAGCTTCACCATCTTTGGCTGCAAAGAATATAATCAGTATGACTTTGGTATTGACCATCTGGTGATGTTCATGTGTGTTCATGTGCAGAGTCGTCTCTTGTGTTGTTGGAAGAGGGTGTTGGCTATAACTAGTTGTTCTCTTGGTAAAACTTGGTTAGCCTTTCCCGTGCTTCATTTTATACCCCAAAGCCAAATTTTCCTGTTACTCCAGGTGTCTCTTGACTTCCTACTTTTGCATTCCAATCTCCTATGATGAAAAGGACATCTTTTTTTGGTGTTAGTTCTAGAAGGTCTTGTGAGTGTTCATAGAACCTTTCAACTTCAGCTCATTCAGCATTAGTGGTTGGGGCATAGACTTGGATTACTTTGATCTTGATTAGTTTGCCTTGGAAACAAACCGGTATCATTCTGTTGTCGTTGAGGCTGCAACCAAGTACTGTATTTCAGACTCTTGTTGACTATGAGGGCCACTCCATTTCTTCAAAGGGATATTTTCCCATGGTAGTAGATACAATGGTCATCTGAATTAAATTCCTAAGATGTCAATGTTCACTCTTGCCATCTGCTGTTTGACAACATGCTGATTTACCTTGATTCATGGACCTAATATTGCAAGTTCCTATGCAATATGGTTCTTTACAACATCAGACTTTAATTTCACCACCACACACATCCACTACTGGGCGTTGTTTCTGCTTTGGCTTAGCCTCTTCGTTCTTTCTGGAGCCATTTCTCTGCTCTTCCCCAGTTGGATATTGAACACCTGACCTGGGGGGCTCATCTTCGAGTTTCATACCTTTTTCCCTTTTCATACTGTTCGTGGGGTTCTCAAGGCAAGAATTCAGAAGTAGGTTGCCATCCCTTTCACCAGCAGATTGTGTTTTGTCAGAACACTTCACCATGACCTGTCTGTCTTTGGTGGCCCTGCATGCCACGGCTCATACTTTCTTTGAGTTATACAAGGCTGTGGTACATGTCATCATTTTGGTTAATTTTCTGTGATTGTGGTTTACATTCTGGAGGCCAAAGAGTTGCAGTTCTTGCTTCTTTTTCCTTTACTGAATGTAAATTAATAATGAAGCTCTTATTTAAAGAGTAAAGAATATTTTTGTGTAGCACCCATTAATTCCAAAATAAAAATGCTAAATTTTCATCATAGTACTACTCAAGCATAAATCTAGGCATATACTTTTTAAAATAATAGTGCTTTTACCTATTTACTACCAAATCATGTTGCTATATGAAACACAAACAACATAGTAAAACTAAAAGGGAAAAAAAGTCCCTATGATCATTTTTCCTTCTGAAACCAGCTATCATCATAGGATTTAACAGTAGAAAGAAGTGTTAGTGTTACAAATCCTTACTTCATCATGCCAATTTACAAAAAAAAAATTTTGCGATGATAGGTCATCACTTGACCCCTTGTCATTGTTAGGTTTTTTTAAAACTACTATTATTATATTTTATTGATATATGGTTGGTTTGCACTATTATATCAGTTTTAGGCATATAGTATAGTGGTAAATGGCACCCCACCCCAGTATTTTTGCCGGAAAATCCCATGGGTGGAGGAGCCTGGAAGGCTGCAGTCCATGGGGTCGCTAGAGTCGAACACGACTGAGCGACTTCACTTTCACTTTTCACTTTCATGCACTGGAGAAGGAAATGGCAACCCACTCCAGTGTTCTTGCCTGGAGAATCCCAGGGACAGGGGAGCCTGGTGGGCTTCTGTCTGTGGGGTCGCACAGAGTCAGACACGACTGAAGCGACTTAGCAGCAGCAGCAGCAGCATAGTGGTCAATATTTTTATAGGTTTACTTCATTTAGAGCCATTACAAAATAATGGCTCTGTTTCCATGAGTGCTACAATATGTCTTTGTTGTGGACATAGCCGTTTGTGTTTCTTAATCACACGTTCTTGTCTTGCCCCGCCCCTTGTCTTGCCCCGCCCCTTGTCTTGCCCCGCCCCTTGCCTTGCCCCGCCCCTTGTCTTGCCCTGCCCCTGTCTTGCCCCCTCCCCCTGTTTTGCCCCGCCCCTGGTCATCACTAGTTTGTTTTCGAAATGGGTGAGTCTCTGTTTTGTTGTATACATTCGTTTTATGTTTCAAATTCCACATATAAGTAGTAACATACAGTATTTATCTTTCTCTGTGTGACTTATTTCACCAGGCATAATATTCTCTGTGCTTCCCAGGTGGCTCAGTGGTAAAGAATCCGCCTATCAGTGCAGGAGAGGCAGGAGACACTGGTTTGATCACGGATCAGGAAGATCTGGAGTAGGAAATGGCAACCCTCTCCAGATTCTTCGCTGGATAAGTCCATGGACAGAGTAACCTGTTGGGCTGCAGTCTATAGGGTCACAAAGAGTCAGACACAACTCAGTGACTGAGCAAACACACACACAATACTCTCTGAGTCTATCTGTGTTGTTGAAAATGGCAGAATTTCATTCTTTTTATGGTTAAGTAATATTCTTGTTTCCACTGTTTCTCCATCTATTTCCCATGCAGTGATGGGACCAGATGCCATGATCTTCGTTTTCTGAATGTTGAGCTTTAAGCCAACCTTTTCACTCTCCACTTTCACTTTCATCAAGAGGACTCTTAGTTCCTCTTCACTTTCTGCCATAAGGCTGGTATCATCTGCATATCTGAGGTTATTGATATTTCTTCCGGCAATCTTGATTCCAGCTTGTGTTTCCTCCAGTCCAGCATTTCTCATGATGTTCTCTGCATATAAGTTAAATAAACATGGTGACAATATACAGCCTTGATGAACTCCTTTTCCTATTTGGAACCAGTCTGTTGTTCCATGTCCAGTTCTAACTGTTGCTTCCTGACCTGCATACAGATTTCTCAAGAGGCAGATCAGGTGGTCTGGTATTCCCATTTCTCTCAGAATTTTCCACAGTTTATTGTGATCTACACAGTCAAAGGCTTTGGCATAGTCAATAAAGCAGAAATAGATGTTTTTCTGGAACTCTCTTGCTTTTTCCATGATCCAGCGGATGTTGGCAATTTGATCTCTGGTTCCTCTGCCTTTTCTAAATCCAGCTTGAACATCAGGAAGTTCACGGTTCACATATTGCTGAAGCCTGGCTTGGAGAATTTTGAGCATTACTTTACTAGCGTGTGAGATGAGTGCAATTGTGTGGTAGTTTGAGCACTCTTTGGTATTGCCTTTCTTTGGGATTGGGATGAAAACTGACCTTTTCCAATCTTGTGGCCACTGCTGAGTTTTCCAAATTTGCTGGCATATTGAGTGCAGCACTTTCACAGCATCATCTTTCAGGATTTGGAATAGCTCCACTGGAATTCCATCACCCCCACTAGCTTTGTTCGTAGTGAGGCTTTCTAAGGCCCACTTGACTTCACATTCCAGGATGTCTGGCTCTAGGTCAGTGATCACACCATCATGATTATCTGGGTCATGAAGCTCTTTTTTGTACAGTTCTTCTGTGTATTCTTGCCACCTCTTCTTAATATCTTCTGCTTCCGTTAGGTCCATACCATCTCTGTCCTTTATCGTGCCCATCTTTGCATGAAATGTTCCTTTGGTATCTCTGATTCTCTTGAAGAGATCCTTAGTCTTTCCCATTCTGTTGTTTTCCTCTATTTCTTTGCATTGATCGCTGAAGAAGGCTTTCTTATCTCTTCTTGCTATTCTTTGGAACTCTGCATTCAGATGTTTATATCTTTCCTTTTCTCCTTTGCTTTTCACTTCTCTTTTTTTTGCAGCTATTTGCAAGGCCTCCCCAGACAGCCATTTTGCTTTTTTGCATTTCTTTTCCATGGGGATGGTCTTGATCCCTGTCTCCTGTACAATGTCACGAACTTCATTCCATAGTTCATCAGGCACTCTATCAGATCTAGGCCCTTAAATCTATTTCTCACTTCCACTGTATAATCATAAGGGATTTGATTTAGGTCATACCTGAATGGTCTAGTGGTTTTCCCTACTTTCTTCAATTTAAGTCTGAATTTGGCAATAAGGAGTTCATGGTCTGAGCCACAGTCAGCTCCTGGTCTAGTTTTTGCTGACGGTACAGAGCTTCTCCACCTTTGGCTGCAAAGAATATAATCAATCTGATTTTGGTGTTGACCATCTGGTGATGTCCATGTATAGAGTCTTCTCTTGTGTTGTTGGAAGAGGGTATTTGCTATGACCAGTGCATTTTCTTGGCAAAACTCTGTTAGTCTTTGCCCTCCTTCATTCCGTATTCCAAGGCCAAATTTGCCTGTTACTCTAGGTGTTTCTTGACTTCCTATTTTTGCATTCCAGTCCCCTATAATGAAAAGGACATCTTTTTTGGGTGTTAGTTCTAAAAGGTCTTGTAGGTCTTCATAGAACCGTTCAACTTCAGCTTCTTCAGAGTTACTGGTTGGGGCATAGATTTGGATTACTGTGACATTGAACGGACACATTGCCTTGGAAACGAACAGAGGTCATTCTGTCGTTTTTGAGATTGCATCCAAGTACTGCATTTCGGACTCTTTTGTTGACCATGATGGCCACTCCGTTTCTTCTGAGGGATTCCTGCCCACAGTAGTAGATATAATGGTTCTGGGCTCCAAAATCACTGCAGATGGTGACTGCAGCCATGAAATTAAAAGACACTTACTCCTTGGAAGGAAAGTTATGACCAACCTAGATAGCATATTCAAAAGCAGAGACATCACTTTGCCAATAAAGTTCACCTAGTCAAGGCTATGGTCTTTCCTGTGGTCATGTATGGATGTGAGAGCTGGACTGTGAAGAAGGCTGAGCGCCGAAGAATTGATGCTTTTGAACTGTGGTGTTGGAGAAGACTCTTGAGAGTCCCTTGGACTGCAAGGAGATCCAACCGGTCCATTCTGAAGGAGATCAGCCCTGGGATTTCTTTGGAAGGAATGATGCTAAAGCTGAAACTCCAGTATTTTGGCCACCTCATGCGAAGAGTTGACTCATTGGAGAAGACTCTGATGCTGGGAGGGATTGAGGGCAGGAGGAGAAGGGGACGACAGAGGATGAGATGTCTGGATGGCATCACTGACTCGATGAATGTGAGTCTGAGTGACCTCCGAGAGCTGGTGATGGATAGGGAGGCCTGGCGTGCTGCAGTTCATGGGGTCGCAAGGAATCGGACATGACTGAGCGACTGATCTGATCTGAATATTCTTGTGTATGCAGGCGGATGCGTGTGTATATGTGCTGTGTGTGTGTGTGTGTGTGTGTGTGTGTGTGTATTGTACAGATCCATCTGTCTACCTATCACATTTTCTTTATCCACTCAATCATCTGTTAATGGACATTTTGACTGCTTTCATATCTTGGCTATTACAAATAATGCTGCTATGAATATTGGGGTGCATGTATCTTTTTGAGTTAGTGTTTTGGGGGTTTGAGGGATGTATAGGCAAAAGTAGGATTGCTGGATCATATGATAGTTCTGTTTTCAGTTTTTTAAGCAACCTCCATAGTGTTTTCTATGGAGTGGAAGTTGGAGTGACTACACCAATTTATACCCACTAACGGTGTAAAAGTGCTCCCCTTTCTTCACATCCTTTCCCTGATCATTGCAGCCCTCACTCTTGGCAGAGCTCTGTCGTGAGTAGGTAGGACTGGAGTGTTTGCTCTGCCCAGGCTGGGTCACATACTGAATTGGTCATGGGGAAGAGGGCAGCCACTAGAGCCGTACTGTGTCCACCTCTTCTCCCTGCCTTGGAGGCAAGCCACCCCTTGCGCTTCTCATGGGTGAAATCCAGGCTTCCCACAGCCCTCCCTTTAGTCCCAGCAGCCCTCCTTGCACTCCCTGTGTGGGGACACAGGACTGGAGCACCAAGGACGTGGCTTGAACCTCTCATTCCCCAGGGAAACCTCTGACCATGTAATCTCCCCTTTCCCGTGAGACTCTTTCCAGAGGCATAGGTCCTTACCTATCACTTCTCTTACGTTCCTGCCAAATTTTGGTGTACCTTTCTTATGGACTTGATTGTGGAGGAGTCTTTCTTCCAGATTCTAGTAAGTTTTCAGTGAGACTTTTATGCAATTAGATGAATTTTTGGTGTGTTTTTCATGGGAGAAGATGAGTACCATATCTTCCTACTCTGCCATCTTCAGTAGTCTATAATGTTATTTTTAATAACTAGTCATATAGAAGGATCAAATCAATATGATAAAATTCCCACAAAATTAAAAATAAATTAATCATGCTTAAGGAAAAATCTTGTTTCACTTTTAATATTTCTTTCTAATGAAATACTGATACACGTAAAGAGGTTTTGATTATATGTATATTTAAATTGTGACCATCATTCTAGCTAAACTTTTTAGTTCAATATGATTATACTTGCGCAATAAAATTGAATTGGATAATTCAGTTTTAGCTTGCCTGTTTTTTTTTTTTTCTTAAATGTCAAAAATCCCTGTTTTCTATAGCATGTCACATCATCACCCACCCACAACTTTGCACAAACATGATGATAAAATAAAGGGATTAAAATAGTATGGGGAAGTTTGATTATATGTGGGTGTGCTTAGTTGCTCAGTCATGTCCAACTCTTTGTGACCCCATAGACTGTAGCCCACCAGGCTCCTCTGTCCATGGGGATTCTCCAGGCAAGAATACTGGAGTGGGTTGCCACGCCCTCCTCCAGAGGATCTTCCCAACCCAGGGATCAAACCCAAGCCTCTGGCATTGCAGGCGGATTCTTTATGATCTGAGCCACCATACGATGAACATATAAATGATCCACAAGGTATTTATCATTATATTAAACATTTTGTTTAAATATTTTTAAAGTGGATTGTCATAGATAAGTCATATAACTTTGTGAAAGAGTTAATAATGTTTCATTTCCCAGTGAAGTCCCAAATCTCTGTCCAACCCACAGTCTCGTCCCCTCTGTGCTGTTCCCCGTGTCTGCCTTGGCATCTCTGCGGAGCCTTATTTTCCTGCCCCAAATGTTCTCCTACACATCTCACACCCCTCGTCAGTCTCTCAGAGAGTTGGAAGAATATTCCAAACCTCTATGCAAACATTCTGGACAGATTCATCCCTTCTTCTATATATTTCTCTATTTCAAAAGATATCCACTCAAAAGGCTTTTTGTTTCTTGAAAAGTACTCTTTCTTTGCTCCCTCCCCACCTGCATCCCAACTCCCACCTTTACTTCAGAATTTAAGTTCCTCCAAGTTAAGGTGCAGAAACCAGCACAGCGCCCAGCATTAAGTCAGGAGCCATTAATTAGAGAGAAATACAATGCAATGAGATAGGATGAGATGGGATTTGATAAGATGCAATGAAAGAGTTATTAATCCAATCCAATGTCATGGGCTTTGAATGTCATCAAATATTAAGACTACTTATGAGTTTGGGAGACAGGGCATCTATAAGATAGAAAAAATAAGAAGCAGCAGAAACTGAAGGAAGCATATGAAAATGTCTAAATGAGTAGCATGGATAGTAAGTACAATAGGAATTCATAGAAATTAGGAATGACATGGATAGATGTAGTAATAAAAATTTTCCCAAGAATGGGTCATGAAAAAATGATCAAATATAGACAAGAAAAGAGATAGAAATAGGACTTTAGACAGTGGACATTGTGCAGTCAGAAGAGGGGATGATGCCCAGACAGTTCTGAGTGACAATGAATTGATCAGCCAGCTTGGAAATATGTAAAGGTTGAGGGAGGGGATCTTGGAAAGTTAATTAAAAACACTTGAGAGGATTCTAGTTGGAAACTAGCGGGGAAGGCAATGGCACCCCACCCCAGTACTTTTGCCTAGAAAATTCCATGGACGGAGGAGCCTGGTAGGCTCCAGTCCATGGGGTCGCTAAGAGTCGGACACGACTGAGCGACTTCACTTTCGCTTTTCACTTTCATACGTTGGAGAAGGAAATGGCAACCCACTCCAGTATTCTTGCCTGGAGAATCCCAGGGACAGGGGAGCCTGGTGGGCTTCTGTCTGTGGGGTCGCGCAGAGTCGGACACGACTGAAGCGACTTAGCAGCAGCAGCAGCAGTTGGAAACTAAAGTGAAGATTCAAAAAGGCTGTTTTGTTTTCTTTTGTTTTGTTGAGTTATCCAGGATGCCACATTAAATATAGAGTTCACTTTTTAATCTACTGGCTTTCAAAGTAATTAAAAATTTAAAGCCCTTTGTGAAGATATAATAAAATCTCACTGATGATACACACCCTTATCCTAAACAGATCAGGTCCTATTATTTTTTTATCATAGCACTTATTATAAATATAATTACATAATGGTTAGTACATTTCTCTGACCCCCATTATAAAGAAACTCTGAGAGGAAAGGACTCCTCATTTTATCATGGTCAAAATTCTGTCCTTAATATTCCGTATAGTACCTGTCATTGAGTAAATACTTAATCCATAGTGCTTCAAGCTGAAAGTGGGTTGACTCTGGTTGAGAGTGAACTCAAAAACTGCAGCCACTGATTCATGTTGAGGTTTGACAGAAAACAGCAAAATTCTGTAAAACAATTATCTTTCAATAAAAAAAAAAGTATTAAAAAAAAAAAAACAAGCAGAAAAAAAATGCTTAGCCCATTGCCCATAAACCTGTCAGTGTCACAAATATTGGAGACAGAATTCAGTGAGTGAATAAAATGATTTGTGAAAGAAAAAAAAAAAAAAAAAACCCTGCAGCCATTAATCCCCGTTTTCTTTCCCCACTGGCTCCCGGAGTGGCTTAGCACAGTGTCCAAAGTTGGACAGAGTATATTTTGGGGAAAAGAAAGCCTGTGTCCTCAGTTTTCTCAATTCTCACTGGCAAAGTGAAGAAGATACTGAGCAACCAGCAAAACTGAGAATGAACTATGAATAATATGAGCTTCCCTGGTGTCTCGGTGGTAAAGGACCCACATGCCAATACAGGAGATGATACAGGTTTGATCCCTAGGTCAGGAAGATCTTCTGGAGAAGGAAATGTCAAACCCACTGCAGTATTCTTGCATTTGAAATCCCATGGACAGAGGAGCCTGGTGGGCTACAGTCCATGGGGTCACAAGAGTCATGCCTGACTTAGCAACTAAACAACAACAGCAAGAGTAATGTAAGGTTTTAAATTCTAAAAACTGTTTCCAGCCTCTATTGTATACAAAAATGTAGAATATGGCCATCATCCAAACACATCTTCAAAAGCTGGTCTAAAATCTTGAACTTAACTGGTCTGAGTCAAAGGTAATTGCTCAAATATTCATTAAAGACGTTAATGGCCTCTCCTGTGGACTCTGGTTCAATAAAACCAGTCAAGGCTAGATATGTCCAAAACAAATCAGCCCCATACCACCAAATACTCCTTAAAGTTCCCTTTTTGAAAGTCTTATCTCCACTTCCCACAGATCTCCTCAGTCCAACCAGTTACAGAGAAATATGTTCCATTCCATACATCTTTATTTGCAGGTCCTTGAGAGAAATGCATATGCCCGGCACTTTTAAGTTGGGAGCAGGACTAGAAATAGTTTGAAACTGCTTATTCTGGAATCTCCAAATTGTAGGCATGTGCAGGGGTTAGAATGCTGCTAAAATTGAGGAGAGAAAGGAGACAAAGCATTAGAAAGACAGAGTTTATTTTTAAAGAATTGAGAACAACTATTCTAAGTATCCTCCTCTGTTGCCTTTGTTTGAATAAATACTGCAATTAAGGAAGATGCTATATAACCCAGCTTTGAAAATCCCCAGGTGCTGCATTAGACAGACCTGAGTCCCAAGTCTGGCTTCAACACTTCCTGTGTATATTCTTATACAAGTGACTCAGTCGTCTAAGTAGCAGTTTTCTTATAGGCAAAAATGTGAGTATTATTAATACCCACCTCCCAGGGTTGTCATGAGGATTAAATCAAGTAGTTCCTCCCCTGCAGTTGTTAGAGGTTTGCATAGAAATTTGAGAATGGTGCATTGCTATGTGGTCAGGTCCCAGAACTTCCCAATTCATGCTTCTTAAAATTATAATTAAACTCTGTATTTCCTGGTCATGTACTGGATATCAGTGTTTATATTAATATATAAGAATTATATACCACTTTATTAGATAAGTAGCATGCCATCTCCTTCTTCTGCCCCATCAAGGGAGGGTAGCAGAATGATTAAGGGCTTAGACCTTGGATGCGGAATGCATCATTTTCAACCCTGGCTCCACTACTTACTGTATGTATCATGTTGGGCAAGTTAAATAATCCTTCTGACCTCCTCTGTTTAACCATGTATAAAATGAATACAGTAGTGACACCCTCACTGGAGGGTTTTAGTGAAGTTTAAATGTTATTATACACAAATGCTTAGAGAAGTCTCTGGCACAAGGAACACAATGTATGCATTAAATACTACTATTAACAATTTTCTTATTTTATTGCTTAATAATAGATTATAAAATATATCTGTCAGTATATCTAAATATGTCTTAAGTTCATTGATTACATATATCATGTCATTTATTGTTCTCATCAACTATTAAATGTGGGAGATATTTTTCCTCATACAGAGTTGAGGAAATCAAGGCTCACACATATAATCAACCTGTCAAGATCTCACATAATTAGTATGTGGCAGAGATGGGGATTAAGTAACTGATCTGAGTAACTCCAAACTTCACACCAATAACCCACGAAAGAGCATGGAATATTGTGTACATTTGCAGGTGACACAAGAAGTCTTTTCTATACGACATTCCTGACTCTCCTTCAGTTGTGCTGGGGAATAAAAAAGCATTACTTAATGATGCTATGTGTTTGCATATGTTTCTGTCTGTATCACAGTCTATGACTCACAGCAGACTCTCAAGTGCCAGGCCTATAAAGGAAATACCTCTATTTGTAGCTATACTTTGTGGATATTTATGACAGTCCAGGCTCGGTAGTTAGTATTTTACATCCTTTCTTTCATCTGTTCCGCAAGATGATTCTGCAAGATGGGTACAATTAGTGCATTATAACAGGTAAAATTCCAGAACTTATTTTTTCCCAGACATCCCAGCCCAGCTGATATGCAGCGGAATTGGGATTTAAACAAATCTAGTGACTTAACACTTGACTCTATATTTCACTCTGAGGAGACTGACAATATCAAACCTGATATTGGAACTTTAATCTGCTTCATCAAAGATTCAGGAGAAAATATAACACTCAACACATGAGCAGGTGGGTGATCAAATTGGGTAGCGTGTTTCTCTCTCTTTCTCTCCTTCCCACCTCCCTCTCTCCTTCCCTTTCTGTCTCCCTTGCTGACTCCAGCTTGCCTTGGACAAAATAGAAATAATTAAGTGTCAATAACTAAAGTTTATTCCTGGCAAACAGCTGATGAGTATTTTCAGAGGCTCCTGTTTTTTGACCTTTACTGCCCTAGACAATGATGGAATCTTGTTGAAAGCTCTTTAAGCTGAAATTAATTTATGCTCGACAGTGATTAAAAGAGAAAGTGAGAAGGGGATGGAAATTAACAAATCCATCTTTATTGTTGAGATCCCATTATGATTATAAGGAGAGGGAAAAATCAACGTGGCGGGTGCCAGCTGCAATCTGGTAAGGAGTTTAAACAGCCCGTCCTGCTTGGAAAATGTCCTTGGGTGGACAGATTTATCTGTCGCTGAGGCTATCAGAGAGAGGGGCTTATTTATCAAAGACTGGATGCTGAGGTACTTGGGCTTGCCTTTGGAATAAGTTTCCAGAGAGACAGCTTCCAGAGGGACAGTCGAGGAATCTTGACAGATGATACCTCTTAAAAAGTTCATTCTGCAGGTGCTTTCAAGAACAGACGTGGCTGAATTGCCATGTTCTGGGTTCTTGTCGGGCCATTCTTTGGCATATGCCTTTAAGTACTGATATAATCATACCTTCAATTCATCACATGCTCCCTGGGAGTGATCTGAGTTCAAGGACCTTGTTTGGGACCTTTTAATTTTTATCCAAATAACTCTTTGGACAGTGAATCATAATATGAAAACTAAACAAGCATTGAGGAAATTACCACCATTTACTCATTCAGTTTTCAAAAATACTATGTGTGCTAAGCCCCCTCTGTATGCCATGCTCAGTACCAGGAAACAAAGGTATTTTAAAATTTTATTTTATTGAAATATAGTTGATTTATAGTGTTGTGTTAATTCCTACTGTACAGCAAAGTGATTTAGATGTACATATATATTAATATATAATATATTAATAATATTAATATGTAGTTAATATAATTAACTATATATTAATATAATACTGAAAATACTCATCAGCTGTTTGCCAGGCAGAAACTTTAGTTATTTTTTTAATTTAATTTAATTTTATTTAACTTTACAATATTGTATTGGTTTTGCCATACATCAAAATGAATTTGCCACAGGTATTCATGTGTTCCCCATCCTGAACCCTCCTCCTTCCTGCCTCCCCATACCATCCCTCTGGGTTGTCCCAGTGCACCAGCCCCAGGCATCCAGTATCAGGCATCGAACCTGGACGGGCGACTCGTTTCAAATATGATATTATACATATTTCAATGCCATTCTCCCAAATCATCCCACCCTCTCCCTCTCTTAGAGTCCAAAAGACTATTCTATACATCAGTGTCTCTTTTGCTGTCTCATATACAGGGTTATTGTTGCCATCTTTCTAAATTCCATATATATGCGTTATTATTGCCAAATTCAGACTGAAATTGAAGAAAGTAGGAAAAACTACTAGACCATTCAGATATGACCTAAATCAAATCCCTTATGATTATACAGTGGAAGTGAGAAATAGATTTAAGGGCCTAGATCTGATAGATAGAGTGCCTGATGAACTATGGAATGAGATTGTGACATTGTACAGGAGACAGGGATCAAGACCATCCCCATGGAAAAGAAATGCCAAAAAAGCAAAATGGCTGTCTGGGGAGGCCTTACAAATAGCTGTGAAAAGAAGAGAAGCGAAAAGCAAAGGAGAAAAAGAAAGATATAAACATCTAAATGCAGAGTTCCAAAGAATAGCAAGAAGAGATAAGAAAGCCTTCTTAAGCGATCAATGCAAAGAAATAGAGGAAAACAACAGAATGGGAAAGACTAGGGATCTCTTCAAGAAAATCAGAGATACCAAAGGAACATTTCATGCCAAGATGGGCACGATAAAGGACAGAGATGATGTGGACCTAACAGAAGCAGAAGATATTAAGAAGAGGTGGCAGGAATACACAGAAGAACTGCACAAAAAAGAGTTTCAAGACCCAGATAATCATGATGATGTGATCACTGACCTAGAGCCAGACATCTTGGAATGTGAAGTCAAGTGGGCCATAGAAAGCATCACTACGAACAAAGCTAGTGGAGGTGATGGAATTCCAGTGGAGCTATTCCAAGTCCTGAATGATGATGCTGTGAAAGTGCTGCACTCAATATGCCAGCAAATTTGGAAAACTCAGCAGTGGCCACAAGACTGGAAAAGGTCAGTTTTCATCCCAATCCCAAAGAAAGGCAATGCCAAAGAATGCTCAAACTACCACACAATTGCACTCATCTCACACGCTAGTAAATTAATGCTCAAAATTCTCTAAACCAGGCTTCAGCAATATGTGAACCGTGAACTTCCTGATGTTCAAGCTGGTTTTAGAAAAGGCAGAGGAACCAGAGATCAAATTGCCAACATCCGCTGGATCATGGAAAAAGCAAGAGAGTTCCAGAAAAACATCTATTTCTGCTTTATTGACTATGCCAAAGCCTTTGACTGTGTAGATCACAATAAACTATGGAAAATTCTGAAAGAGATGGGAATACCAGACCACCTGATCTGCCTCTTGAGAAATCTGTATGCAGGTCAGGAAGCAAATGTTAGAACTGGTCATGGAACAACAGACTGGTTCCAAATAGGAAAAGGAGTACGTCAAGGCTGCATATTGTCACCATGTTTATTTAACTTATATGCAGAGTACATCATGAGAAATGCTGGACTGGAAGAAACACAAGTTGGAATCAAGATTGCCGGGAGAAATATCAATAACCTCAGATATGCAGATGACACCACTCTTATGGCAGAAAGTGAAGAGGGGCTAAAAAGCCTCTTGATGAAAGTGAAAGTGGAGAGTGAAAAGGTTGGCTTAAAGCTCAACATTCAGACAACGAAGATCATGGCATCTGGTCCCATGACTACATGGGAAATAGATGGGGAAACAGTGGAAACAGTGTCAGACTTTATTTTTCTGGGCTCCAAAATCACCCCAGATGGTGACTGCAGCCATGAGATTAAAAGACGCTTACTCCTTGGAAGGAAAGTTTTGACCAACCTAGATAGCATATTCAAAAGCAGAGACATTACTTTGCCAACAAAGGTTCGCCTAGTCAAGGCTATGGTTTTACTTGTGGTCATGTATGGATGTGAGAGTTGGACTGTGAAGAAGGCTGAGTGCTGAAGAATTGATGCTTTTGAACTGTGGTGTTGGAGAAGACTCTTGAGAGTCCCTTGGACTGCAAGGAGATCCAACCAGTCCATTCTGAAGGAGATCAGCCCTGGGATTTCTTTGGAAGGAATGATGCTAAAGCTGAAACTCCAGTATTTTGGCCACCTCATGTGAAGAGATAACTCATTGGAGAAGACTCTGATCCTGGGAGGGATTGGGGGCAAGAGGAGAAGGGGATGACAGAGGATGAGATGGCTGGATGGCATCACTGACTCAATGGATGTGAGTCTGGGTGAACTCTGGAAGTTGGTGATGGACAGGGAGGCCTGGCGTGCTGCGATTCATGGGATCACAAAGAGTCGGACAAGACTGAATGACTGATCTGATACATATATTATATTCTTTTCCATTATGGTTTATCACAAGGTATTGACTATTGACCATTGTTTCCTGTGCTATACCATAAGACCTTGTTGCTTATCAATTCTGTATTTAATAGCTTGCACTTGCAAATCCTAAACTCTGAATCCATCTTTTCTCCATCCTCCAACTTTGCAACTACAAGTCTGTTCTGTCTGTGAATATGTTTCTCTTTTGTATGTAGTTCATTTCTATTATATTTTAGATTCCACATACGAGTGATATTCCACATATTGTAATTACAATTCCACATATTATCATTTTTTTTTCCTCTTTCTGACTTACTTCACTTATTATGATAATCTCTATGTCTATCCATTTTGCTGAAAATGGCATTATCTCATTCTTTTTTATGTTGGATAGTATTCCATTGTATTTTTACACCATGTCTTCTTTATCCATCCAGGATAAAGATTTTAGGCAACACAGTACCTTTCTCCTTCTCAAACCAACTGGAATGAGGCTTGTTTCCTCTTAAAATTAAAATCAAAAATCTCCCAAAGACCATCTTAGTCTCATAGAATTTCAAGAGAACTAATATGTGCTGAGTACTTTCTCTATGCCAAATATTTGACCACATACTGTCTCATTTAATGCTGGAATAAATGAAAGTGCTGCTGCTGCTAAGTCGCTTCAGTCGTTTCCGACTCTGTGATCCCGTAGACGGAAGCCCACAGACAGAAGCCCACCAGGCTACTGTCCCCGGGATTCTCCAGGCAAGAACACTGAAGTGGGTTGCCATTTCCTTCTCCAATGCATGAAAGTGAAAAGTGAAAGGGAAGTCGCTCAGTTGTGTCCGACTCTTAGCGGCCCCATGGACTGCAGCCTACCAGGCTCCTGCATCCATGGGATTTTCCAGGCAAGAGTACTGGAGTGGGGTGCCATTGCCTTCTCCAAATGAAAGTGAGTATTCCTTTTTTCCTGATTTTAGAGATGGATGAATAGAGTCTCGGCGAGGTAAAGCAACTTCCCCAAGGGCACAAGGATAGTACAGAGGAAGCTAGAGAATCTGTCTTCAGACTTGATTATACACCAAAGGCTGGGCTATTCTCCACTGTTCTCATCACATCAATGCTACGATGGTGAAGGAGGAGCATGTATCTGAGTAGAAACCTGAGTGTAGGCTTTGCTCAGCCTATTACTGGCTTTGTGACCTTGGGAAAGTCATTGCATCTCCCATGTAATGACCTTTCTGTTTGCAGATAAGGGGATGATTCCCTGCCCTTCCTGTTTCACAAGTTAATCTGAGGTTCAGAGGAGACAATGTATGCAAAAAAATGATTTGCAAATGTAAGCTATTATCATTATGTAGTCCAGCTTCTGCTAATACATGAATCTTCTCCATAATTGGGCTTAATGTATCTCATAATCATTTATATTTAAAAAGAATGAAACTGACAATGTTATATCGCCTCATGTGAAAGTGTAACCAAGAGGACAGATGTGTAAGCTGTGACTCCTCCAATTTGCTTTAATTATCATTGGACATATACTCAGAGGAAAGACTGCTTTATTTCAAAGCAGGCAAAACACAGTTAAATATCTGAAAATGTTAATAATAAGGACAAACATAATAAAATTCAGGTTTGATTCTTACTGTACTCTCAGGGAAATCAGTATTGATAAAAAGAGAAAACTGACAACTTGCTCAGTCCTTGAGGGGAAAATTGTGTCACTGTGACCATGTGCAAAGTTCAGTGGTTGCCTCAGAGAAAAGTTTTGGAGGCAAGGGTTGGGATATGAAATTCAATGTCTTAGCATACCAATGCATTAAGTGAAGTCTTTTTACATATTTCGACCTCACCTAGGAAATAATTCCTACTCTTACTTGTTCCCTTCCCTTCAAAACACAAGTCTTGGGATTGAAATTGCCAGAAATTATTGTAATTCTTACCGAGTTTAAGAGAGAAGGGGGCAAACAATTGACCACTTGACTCAAAAGCCAAGCTCTTCTGGAGCTGTTCATGTGGAATATAGAAAACAAGACCATTATATGACTGCAGAATGATTCTTCTTACAAGTAAGCCTGGCTGAAAGTTTTGAACTCTGAATCAGATTAGCAACCCCCCCTTCCTTAGAGAGATGTTGGTGAGTTAAGGGAAAGTGATCATAGGTTGAAGTTACATGGTTTAAGAAGTGTGGTGAAATGTTTGCTTCTCTGTAACATTTGAGGGTTTTCTACACCTGGTGAAACATTTTCAGTGAGTCTACATTGACCAGAGGAAGATTCCCCATGCTTTGATCCACAGAGCATGAACTTCACAAGCTATTCTTATTGTTACTGGAAAATAATTCTGTGGGGGGAAAATGTGTCTGCAGAGCACTGAGTCAGAGTTGACCAGATTTCTTTGTTGCAGAGATTTCACATACTTGATATACTGGTATAAATTATGGGTGTCTAAGAGGGGATGTAATATAAAGGATATTCAGATATTTCTACCCACTCTAGTATTCTTGCCCGGAGAATCCCATGGACGGAGGAGCCTGGTGGGCTACAGTCCACAGGTCACAAAGAGTCAGACACGACTGAGCAACTTCACTTTAACAACAATAAAAAAAGGTCATTTAGGGTGCAGCATTTTTATGATGAGTGTTATGGCAAAGGCACTTTTGAGAATGCCAATTTAAAACATAAGGTCTCAAGGTAGGTATACTTCTTCCATTACTAACATGATACCTCAATGGTTGATTTCTTGTGCATGAGAATCCTTGTTTGGTGGGCTCCCCCAGGGAGATTACCAATAGTCTGTGAGCTCAAGGAATCAAGTTCCTTTTATCCAGTGGCTCTACTATCTCAAAGACCTTCACTCCTAGCCTAGGAGAGAGAGAGCCCACAGCTTAGGGAAGCACCGGAGCCATCCCATGAATGGTTCTGGAAGGGGCACGTGTCACTTTTCTCCACAGCCCACTGGCCAAAATGCTGTTGTTCTACCCAGACACAAAGAGGGCTGGGAAATGTGGTCTTTCTTCATGCTTAGGAGAAAAGGTAAACATGTGTGCCACTATCTCATCCATACTAGCCACTCTGAAGTTTTCTGTTCTTTGTCCCCAGAAATCACTTGTCATGCTGTAACTCGACATAATTTTATGTTCTATCAACCTCTTGGTTCCTTGAAGTTCAGTGATGTTGAATTTGTAGTTTTTACCTCTTTCTTAATCTCTCTTCCTTTCTTTCCTTTCCTGTGTCTGAAAGGAAATCCCACCCACCCTAAAATGCTCCAGTATAATGTCACTTCTTCCACAATGTTCTGTCTGGTCTGTTCCAGAAAGCAGTATTCTCTCCTTCCTGTATAATATGCTTACTCTATTATATATCAGATACTGATTAGTATGTATTGGAGACTCTTCATTCGTATATAATCCAGTACAATATGTCATGTTGTACAAAGAAGAGCAGGATGTTAAGAGCAAGACAGATCTGAGTCTGAATCCAAGTTTTTCATTGACCACGTACATTACCTTGGACAGGTCCTATCGTACTCTACAGCACTTCCTCACTTGAACATTTTGGATTTAAAACCTTTCCAAGTAAGGTTGTAGGGAGACAGCATGCATGCCCGCTAAGTTGCTTCAGTCATGTCCAACTCCTTGTGACCTTATGGGCTATAGCCCGCCAAACTCTTCTGCCCATGGGATTTTTCAGGAAAAAATACCAGAATGAGTGGCCATGCCCTCCTCCAGGGGATATTCCCAACCCAGGGGTTAAACCAGAGTCTCTTATGTTTCCTGCATTGGTAGGCATGTTCTTTACCGCTACTGCCACCTGAGAAGCCCTGTAGGGAGATTACAATGACATAATGCACAAAAGCCCTAACATGGTGTACCTACCACACAGAAAGCCACCTAAAAATGTGAAATCTTATCAGTGTTGTCACAGGTGTCACTGCTCCTTGGAGCCAGACAGACTTAATTTTCAGTCCTGACCTTGTCACTTATTAGCAGGTCTGACTTAGGAAAATTAGTCTATACCTATGCATCTCAGCTTCTTCATTTTTAAAAATGGAGGTAATACTTCCTTTCCGAGTAAATAGCAAGAAAAATGCCTGCCACAGTGTGTCACAATGATTGGCACAGAACAGAGGCACAAGTAGCTCCTAAAGCTGTTATGAAACCAGCACCCCCAACTGCAGGCATAAAGACATCTGTTCACTTAGTGACTGCCTAGGAGGGAAGAAAGACAGCCTCCTCCATACAGATTGCTTTTGTGCCTGAGGACCTGTAGCCAGGCGGTTCTTCATTAATTCCCCTCTAAGTCCACGAAGCTATAATCTAAGTCCAGTTTTTCTTTTCTGAAGTGAACTTGGTCACCTTCCTTCTTATGCAATCTTCGTAGGTACTTGAAGACTGTGAAGCCAGCTAGTCATCTTTCTCTTCTCCAGGCTGAGTTCCTTTAATCTCCAATCCCAAGTTCCCTTTTCCAGTCCTTTAATTATTTCCTGCTGCACTGCCCTTGCGCTTCTGAACAGTGCAGAGGCGCAGGGCACAAAAAGTAAGTCCTCCAATAATGTGTGGAAATAGCAAGAACTTACTACAGACCAACTAGTAAAGAATAGTGTGAACGTATATAGGCACCGAGAAACATCAGTTCCAGGAAATTTCACTCCACTGACTACTACTATACGATGTCTCCGCCACATTTAGGTCCAACAGCAGAGGGTATTTTGCAATTATTCCTTCCTCCATGCATACAGAACAGTTAGCCATTTATGTCCAGTTATTATACTCGATTCAATATTAAGTGCCTACTGTTTGTCAGGAATTTTTCTGTAGGCAGAGAGCATTCTGGATGAAGTCCTCTTTCTATGAATACCGAATAAGCTAGTGAAAAAGTAAAGTGTAATAAGACAATGGCTATCGATATAGATATAAGAGAAAACTGTCATGTATGGAAAAAAAACAAACAGCCTTTCGTCTCAGACAGAACATGGATCTCACACTTACTGCATGAGTGAATCCTTTCTTTAAGCTTCAGTTTGATCATTTGTGGAATTGGATGCTACCAACAACCCTTCAGGGCTCAATTGAAAATTAAATAAGTGAACACACAAAAAGAAGCATCCAGCTCTGTGTCTGACACCAGGTCCTCAAAAAAAAAAAAAAAAAAAAGCCTGACTCTAGTTTCTTGTCTTTGTTTTGCAAGTGCAAAGAAGAAATGCTCAGTCAAGAAATCCCAGTGGCAGGAAGCCTTTTCCAAATAGGTTACCCGAGTCTGAGTTTGTTAATAAAAATTTCTTTGTAATGTTTTCTACCTTTTTTTTAAAAAGGAATTAATTTTTATTAGTCTGAAGGCAAATTATACAACCCCCACACTTTAATCAAAATCTCTGTCTTGCTGAAGGAAAATGGCTGTCTCCAAGCCAAGGAGAGAGGCTTTCAAATGAAATCAACCCTCCTGACACCTGGATCTTGGACTTCAAGCCTCCAGAGCCTTGAGGAAATAAGCTTCTGTGGTTGAAGACACCCAGTCTGGGGTTATGGCGGCCCTGGAAAACTAATTCAGACCCTGAGCGAGGCTCTCTGCGGCTTAACTGTGGCCTGGGAACCGTTAGCTTGCAGCACTAACTCTCCTGTAGTCAACTGTTTGGAAGCAGAGGCTGAGTGATGACCTGAGGAAGAAGAGGCACAGAACGCCGAATCAAATTTTCAGATTTACCCCCATATCTAGGACTAGGCCTCCCCATCAGTGACTGTCACCACCCTCCCTCCTCCTGGCCACACACAGGTCTAGCAAAGCAGGGAGAAAGTGAGGTAAGGTATGCCTTTTTAATCAGCACTGCCCCACTACCATGGATACTATGCTGTTACCATTATTACAACTTTCTCAAGTTAAAAGAAGAATTTCTATCTCTCATAGCCTTCTCTGCTGGTCTGTCTTTGTGCCTCAATAACTTCCCATTCTCTTCCTTCAGGATGATCTGTGTACCTCGCCTTCACTCGCTTCCTTATTTTCCCTGATGGATCTATGCCCACCATGTACCTCGTTTCCTTTCTTGTGTCCTAAACCAGTTCTTCTCTCTCCATAATCAGGAGTTATCTCGAAAGACATTGACACGTATATGGTTAGACCTGATGATGATAAAGCCCTCAGAATCAGGGTTGTGAGGGTTGGAGTCAGCAACCTCTGGGTTTCAATCCAGGTTCTCTCATTTATTAGCCAAATAACTATGTTAAAGTTACTTTACCTTTATAATGCCCCCCTTTTTTTAATCAAGAAAGTCAGCATAATATTTCTTCCTTCATAAGATTTGTGTTAAAAAAAAAAGTATACTTGTGAAGCATTCAACCGTAAACACTACTAATTATTTACTGTACTATCTATTCCATTCAGAGATAGTTATTCTGGGAAGTGTCAAGCACTATGTTGGGCACCATATGAGATGGGCAGATAAAAAAGGCAAGATATCTATCCTCAAAGAGTTAACAGTTCACTGGAGAAGCAAGCATGCCTATAAAGAAACAGAACCATAATGGAAACCATAGAGCAAGACTTTCTGTCAAGTGAATGTGCTAGATGAAAGATCACAAATAAGGTTGTGTTTTAAAAGCTAACTCTAATATATTGGTTTTGGCTGTCTGTAAGTAAGAAGAATTCTGAGGCCAATAACACAGCAAGTAGAAAATAAAGTGTCATAACTGATTGGCAGTGTCTGCCAAGGATAGAGGGAGAGGTTGTCCATCTTTGGTATAGAGTGTGTTTTAGGAGGCAGTGTTGAAGCAAAGAGTGAAATGTATTTCTGAGTTCTTTTTATGAGACCTATATTTTACTTGTGTTACTCAATATATGGCATGGATATTGCTGTCCTCATTACAACTGAAACTCAGAGAAGTTAAGTAATCTGTCCAGGTCACACAGCTAGAAAAGTGACTTGGCACAAGTCTGGTAAAGACTTATTTAAACCCTCTCACTCTCTCTAATTCAGTACTGCCTGCAGGATGAAGAATGGATTACCTCTGGCAAAAGTGCTGTAGCAGACTGTGTAGATACTTAAGAGTGCCTTTGATTTTTCTAGGCCCATTTATTGTTGTTGTTTATTCACTCAGTCATGTCCAACTCTTTGCATCCCCATGGACTGCAGCACACCAGGCTTCCCTGTCCTTCACCAGACTATATTTTATAATCTCCATTGCAGTTGGATAGGACTGATTCTAAAAAATGACATTCAGAGTAAACATATGTCACTCTCAATGGCATATATGCCATTGAGAAATGGCCTCTACCATTTCCCATGAGATTCTTGGCTCAGGCACGCTTCCTTTCTTCTGGACTGATATAGAGGTTCCCAAGGGAAATACCAAGATGGCCCAGTGGACACCTAAGAGGTAAGGGGCTTGGAGCCTTGTTACACCTCTTCGAGGGGAGGCACTCCAGACAAAAGTTAGGTCCACATAAGTTTGTTGTATGTTAGAACAGACAACATTTCTCATGCTGACTGACAGAGGGTATCAAAAATTACTCAATGAAGAAATGCGCTTTCCCTGGAGCAAGAAACTTGCAGATGGACCTTCCAGATAGAAAAACATTTTCTGAAGAAGCACAAAGCTTGCAGAGTATTCAGATAAATTAAGTTGGAAAACGTATTTTAAATAGATAGTGGCTAACATTGGAGTGCCAATTTTCAATTCTTGTGACTCCCACAATGACACTAGGGGTTTAACTGGTGTTCCAGTTACCCATCCCTGTATTGCAAAGTACTCAAACAGAATGGCTTAAGCCATCATGTCATGTGTTTTTGTGGGCCAGGAATTAGATTAGGGCTCATTTGGTTGAGTCTTCTGTCCTACATGGGATCAACAAAGGTTACTTGGCTTTAGTTGGTTGGCAGATGAGTTGTTATGAAAGAACCAAGATAGCTTTACTCCTACATCAATTGTAAGTATGGGCTCAGCTGGGACTGCCAACTGGAGTGTGTACACATGATGTCTCTAAGGTCAGAATTCTAAGAGGCAAGGTGGAAATTGCAGTCCTCTTAACCTTAGTCCAGGATCTGATGAAATGTTACTTCCTTCATTTTCAGTTGGTCAAGCACTTCTTTAAAGCTATAAGGCTCCACCTTGCAGTGGGATAAGGGGCAAAGATTTGTAGCAAACTTTGATATATTCTATCTGAGAGCTGTGGAGTCAGGTCCCCAGAAGCAGGGAGCCAGCTGTCTGCATCTCAGCTTCTCAAGAACTTGTTTCTGACCATACTGCTTAGGGTTCAATCTACACATTGGTAGAATTACAATCACATCCTAGATCAGTCGCTCAGTCATGTCCAACTCTTTGCGACCCCAGGAATACCAGCACACCAGGCCTCCCTGTCCATCACCAACTCCCGGAGTCCCCAGACTCACATCCATCGAGTCAGTGATGCCATCCAGCCATCTCACCCTCTGTCGTCCCCTTCTCCTCCTGCCCCCAATCCCTCCCAGCATCAGAGTCTTTTCCAATGAGTCCACTCTTTGCTTGAGGTGGCCAAAGTACTGGAGTTTCAGCTTTAGCATCATTCCCTCCAAAGAAATCCCAGGGCTGATCTTCTTCAGAATGGACTGGTTGGACCTGCTTGCAGTCCAAGGGACTCTCAAGAGTCTTCTCCAACACCACAGTGCAAAAGCATCAATTCTTTGGCACTCAGCTTTCTTCACAGTCCAGCTCTCATATCCATACATGACCACTGGAAAAACCATAGCCTTGACTAGATGAATTTTTGTTGGCAAAGTAATGTCTCTGCTCTTGAGTATGCTATCTAAGTTGGTCATAACTTTTCTTCCAAGGAGTAAGCATCTTTTAATTTCATGGTGCAATCACTATCTGCAGTGATTTGGGGGCCCCCCAAAATAAAGTCTGACACTGTTTCCACTGTTTCCCCATCTATTTCCCATGAAGTGATAGGACCAGATGCCATGATCTTCATTTTCTGAATGTTGAGCTTTAAGCCAACTTTTTCACTCTCCTCTTTCACTTTCATCAAGAGGCTTTTGAGTTCCTCTTCACTTTCTGCCATGAAGGTGATGTCATCTGCATATCTGAGGTTATTGATATTTCTCCCAGCAATCTTAATTACAGCTTGTGCTTCTTCCAGCCCAGTGTTTCTCATGATATACTCTGCATAGAAGTTAAATAAACAGGGTGATAATATACAGCCTTGACGTACTCCTTTTCCTATTTGGAACCAGCCTGTTGTTCCATGTCCAGTTCTAACTGTTGCTTCCTGGCCTGCATACAAGTTTCTCAAGAGGCAGGTCAGGTGGTCTGGTATTTCCATCTCTTTCAGAATTTTCCACAGTTTATTGTGATCTACACAGTCAAAGGCTTTGGCATAGTCAATAAAGCAGAAATAGATGTTTTTCTGGAACTCTTTGCTTTTTCCATGATCCAGTGGATGTTGGCAATTTGATCTCTGGTTCCTCTGCCTTTTCTAAAACCAGCTTGAACATCTGGAAGTTCATGGTTCACACATTGCTGAAGCCTGTATTGGAGAATTTTGAGCATTACTTTACTACCATGTGAGATGAGTGCAATTGTACGGTAATTTGAGCATTCTTTGGCATTGCCTTTCTTTCGGATTGGAATGAAAACAGACCTTTTCCAGTCCTGTGGCCACTGCTGAGTTTTCCAAGTTTGCTGACATATTGAGTACAGCACTTTCACAGCATCATCTTTCAGGATTTGAAAGAGCTCCACTGGAATTCCATCACCTCCACTAGCTTTGTTCGTAGAGATGCTTTCTAAGGCCCACTTGACTTCACATTCCAGGATGTCTGGCTCTAAGTGAGTGATCACATCATCATGATTATCTTGGTTGTGAAGATCTTTTGTGTACAGTTCTTCTGTGTATTCCTGCCACCTCTTCTTAATATCTTCTGCTTCTGTTAGGTCCATACCATTTCTATCCTTTATCAAGCCCATCTTTTCATGAACTGTTCCCTTGGTGTCTCTAATTTTCTTGAAGAGATCCCTAGTCTTTCCCATTCTGTTGTTTTCCTCTATTTCTTTGCATTGATCACTGAATAAGTCTTTCTTAATCTCTTCTTGCTATTCTTTGGAACTCTAGATTCAGTTGCTTATATCTTTCCTTTTCTCCTTTGCTTTTCACTTCTCTTCTTTTCACAGCTATTTGTAAGCCCTCTTCAGATAGCCATTTTGCTTTTTTGCATTTCTTTTCCATGGGGATGGTCTTGATATCTGTCTCCTGTACAATGTCATGAACCTCCGTCCACAGTTCATCAAGCACTCTACCTATCAGATCTAGGCCCTTAAATCTATTTCTCACTTCCACTGTATAATCATAAGGGATTTCATTTAGGTCATATCTGAATGGTCTAGTGGTTTTCCACACTTTTTTCAATTTAAGTCTGAATTTGGCAATAAGGAGTTCATGATCTGAGCCACAGTCAGCTCCCAGTCTTGTTTTTGCTGACTGTATAGTGCTTCTCCATCTTTGGCTGCAAAGAATATAGTCAATCTGATTTTGGTGTTGACCATCTGGTGATGTCCATGTGTAGAGTCTTCTCTTGTGTTGTTGGAAGAGGGTGTTTGCTATGACCAGTGCATTCTCTTGGCAGAATTCTGTTAGACTTTGCCCTGCTTCATTCCATATTCCAAGGCCAAATTTGCCTGTTACTCCAAGTGTTTCTCGGAGAAGGCAATGGTACCCCATTCCAGTTCTCTTGACTGGAAAATCCCATGGACAGAGGAGCCTGGTGGGCTACAATCCATGGGGTCGCTGAGAGTTGGACATGACAGAGCAACTTCACTTTCACTTTTCACTTCCATGCATTGGAGAAGGAAATGGCAAGCCACTCCAGTGTTCTTGCCTAGAAATCCCTGGACGGGGAAGCCTGGTGGTCTGCCTTCTATGGGGTTGCACAGAGTTGGACACAACTGAAGCAACTTAGCAGCAGCCAGGTATTTCTTGACTTCCTACTTTTGCATTCCAGTCCCCTATAAAGAAAAGGACATCTCTTTTGGGTGTTAGTTCTAAAAGGTCTTGTAGGTCTTCATAGAACAGTTCAACTTCAGCTTCTTCAGCGTTACTGGTTGGGGCATAGACTTGGATTGCTGTGATATTGAATGGTTTGCCTTGGAAACGAACAGAGACCATTCTGTCATTTTTGAGATTGCATCCAAGTACTGCATTTTGGACTCTTTTGTTGACCATGATGGCTACTCCATTTCTTCCAAGGTATTCCTGCCCGCAGTAGTAGATATAATGGTCATCTAAGTTAAATTCACCCATTCCAGTCCATTTTAGTTTGCTGATTCCTAGAATGTCAACGTTCACTCTTTCCATCTCCTGTATGACCACTTCCAATTTGCTTTGATTCATGGACCTGACATTCCAGACTCCTATGCAATATTGCTCTTTACAGCATCAGACCTTGCTTCTATCACCAGTCACATCCATAGCTGGTATTGTTTTAGCTTTGGCTCCATCCCTTCATTCTTTGTGGAGTTATTTTTCCACTGATCTCCAGTAGCATATTGGGCACCTACTGACCTGGGGAGTTCCTCTTTCAGTATCCTATCATTTTGCTTTTTCATACTGTTCATGGGGTTCTCAAGGCAAGAATACTGAAGTGGTTTGCCATTCCCTTCTCCAGTGGACCACATTCTGTCAGATCTCTCCACCATGCCCACCTGTCTTGGGTGGCCCCACTGGCATGGCTTAGTTTCATTGAGTTAGACAAGGCTGTAGTCCTAGTGTGATTAGATTGACTAGTTTTCTGTGAGTATGTTTTCAGTGTGTCTGCCCTCTGATGCCCTCTTGCAACACCTACCGTCTTACTTGGGTTTCTCTTACCTTGGACGTGGGGTATCTCTTCAGGGCTGTTCCAGTAAAGCTCAGCCAGTGCTCCTTACCTTGGACGAGGGGTATCTCCTCAACGCTGCCTCTCCTGACCCTGAACGTGAAATAGCTCCTCTAGGCCCTCCTGTGCCTGAGCAGCCACTGCTCCTTGGACGTGGGGCTGCTCCTCCCAGCCACCTCCCGTGGCCTCGGGTGGGGGTAGCTCCTCTGGGCTGCTCCTGCGCTGTTGCAGCCTGGCACTCTCGGCAGCCGCCCCTGACCTCGGACGTGGGGTAGCTCTTCTTGGCTGCACTCTGCCCGCCGTCGCAGCCATCCGCACTCTGCAATCACACCCTAAGCATACATCAAAAGAGATGGAAAAGGAAACTAAATTTTACAGAATACCAGCTCTTAATTCAAATGTCCAACCTTAGCATATTCTCAAAATGATTCAATTTAGTGACAGAGGTTTTATTTCTCCCGTATATTGCTTAAGATACAACCAAGGTGCATTGAGAAAAAAAAAGTTCTCAAAGTCAATCAAAGCAATAGATTCCCAAAGCAGTGCTCTTTTCATCACACAACTTTTCTTCCCACGAGAATGGCTCAAATGCCCCTGCTCTGGTCAAGTGCTAGTCTCTCACCCTGGCCCCTAGTCCACTGACAGAAACTAGGTCAAAGATTTTAATTTGTCTGGGCCCATCATCTCATTGCTTCCCAGGTAGCTCAGATGGTAAAAAAATCTGCCTGCAATGTAGGAGTCCTGGGTTTGATCCCTGGGTCAGGATGATCCCCTGCAGAAGTGTATGGCAACTCACTCCATTATTCTTGCCTGGAAAATTCCGTGGACAGAGGGGCCTGATGAGCTACAGTCCATGGGGTCACAAAGAGTCGGACATGACTAAGCGACCAACACTTTCACTTTCATTCATGTCCTTAGAACCAGAGGAGGTCCCTGTCTATGCCTTGCTCACCATGAGATTATGAGGGATTGTCAATAAAAATGAACCCTAAATTTCTTGCAAATATAAATGCTAAAGAATAATAAGATGAAAGATGAGGGCAATAACATTGCTTCACATGATATTTAAGAGCCAGGGATGAAAAGCATTGTAAGAACTGCTATTATCTCTGCATATTCAAGTCCCCATCCTTCCCCCTCTGTTTTATCCTCTGTCTCTGAAATGCTTGATTAAGGCTCTTTTACCATTTATTTTACTTTGTCTTTTTCCCCTTGCTTTGAGAAATACTTTACTGTATCACTGGGGACAATTTACCCTTTTGTTCCATTCGAAGAGAGAATATAATGCAGGGTTACTTCAAAGAAGAACCAACCAAAATCCAACGGGGATCTGGTAATGAAGAAACCTCACTTTGTTTTCAAGCAGGGATAGGAAATTACACGATAAATTATACAAGGCATGGGGGGTGAGGAGTGAGAGATGAATGCTGGTCAAAAATATTGGCCCCATGACTGGAGTTTCAGGCTAGCACTCAGAGATTCATGGAACAAGAAGATTTTAAAGTGGGATGGATTTTACAAAACCTTTAATCCCACCTCCTAGTCCAGCCTAGCATAATTTTTGTGATGGCTTTTAAGTGAGCTTGAGTCTTAGTGTTCAGTCCTTAGGTATCAGCCTCTACTCATGGTTAGTTCAGAGTGAGGTGTCTATTCTTACTTGAATCTGCAATCATACTCTTGGCTTTTTTATTTACAGTTTCTGGTTCTTTCTTTGCGGACTTCATAAAGCACTCTTGGTCTTCCTTTATAGGGATATTGAAGAACTGGAGTTGGATTAGGGTTTTAATCCCCAACACCCACAACTTCTACAAGGGCTCCTTGAATGATTTTTGATGAGATTACACTAGTCTCCTTGGAGCCTGTAAGGGGACTGGAGAAAATAATTCAAGAAAAAAAAATAGGAAACAAATTTGATTTTTCTGCCCCAAAGTGGTAAACACCTTAGTGTGTGGATAACAGCTAAGAGGTTGGAAAATGGTTTCTAAGCAGCAGGCCTGGGCTGGCCACGAGCACGAGGGAAGAGAGGTGGGCTTAGCGACAGTGTGGGAAGGGCCCCTAAGATTGTTACCCAGATCATGTAGGCTGAAGGTTGCTACGGTGGAGTGCAGAAGGGGTGATTAATGTGGCTGTGCAGGAGGCAGAAGGAGGTGATTGCCTTAATTATGTGGGCGGAGGCTGATTAGTGGAATAGTTGAGAGGGAGGTAGGGGATACACTGCAGCTCTTTAAGAAGCTCAGGTAAAGGGGTTAAAGAAAGGCAGCAGAAGGTGACAGGAGAGCAGAGGCAGGAAGGGCTTTCTGTGAAGCTCGGAAATTAAATTCATTATTCAAAAGCATGTGTGTGAGTTCTGTGACAGTTTCCAGGGAAATCTTCTCCCCTTCCTCTCTCTATACTTTCTTTATTGGATGTAATTTAACTAGGTTTATGTGGGTCATTTTTTCCATATGTATCTATATACCAATGCTAATTTTCTTCCACAACTACCTTACCTAGCTACTGGTCCTCAAGTTTCCAAGAACATGAAGCACACGGGAGAGAAAGAGCTTCTCAGGGTGTGATGGCAAATGTGTAACAACGAGCTGACTCTCTGGGAAAAGAAAGGGCACTGACTTAAGCATTGGCCGATTTCTATGCTATAAATACTCTCTTAATCAGCTACCAAAAAGACATCATGGAATGCAGAAGTGAGAAGAGATGCATAATAGCATGACGTTATGTAGTATGGACACCACATCATATGGATACAATGGACATAAATAATATCAAGAATATAGATGATAGCAAACTGTAGAAAAATGATGAATTAGGAAGTGTTGAGGCTTTATTAGCTTTGTTTTTAATATAATTTATTTGTATGTTTATATAATTTATTTGTTCCTAAAAGGTCTGTTAAACAACTGGCTTGCAAAATTTTTGAAAATTTATGATTTTTGTTTGTGAGTTGGTTCAAGCTGATTGCAGTGAACTATTGGACCCTTCTCCTTTCTTCAGTGGCAAGGATGTGTGTTGGCTCACTACTTTAGTGGGCAAAAAAGAGGGAAAAACTTGTAAGTCTGGTAGTCTAAAAAGATAAATGGAGATTGGATAGCATCACCAATTCAAAGAACACGAATCTGAGCAAAATCTGGGAAATAGTGAAGGGACAGGAAAGCCTGCTGTGCTACAGTCCCTGGGGTCACAAAGAGTTGGGCACAACTTGGCAACTGAACAACAACAAAAGCTCAGATCTTAACAACACTTAGCCAAGTTAAAGCATCTCTCTATATATTTCATTTGCATATCTGTTTACAAAATCTGATATGTAAGTGTATCAATATATGTATGACATATACAAATATGTATTTCAATTATTACATAATTGTAATTTATAGATAAGTTACTGTATATACATATGACTGATTTAGATATAACAGTATCACATATATGCACACATTTCCTACATATCCGACATGAAATATATAATGTTTATTACATCAGGAAACTACATTACCTATAGAAAATGAAGTAGAGCAGAGTCGTGGAATATTTGTTAACTATGTTCTTCAGGCAGGAACTGCAGAAGTGAAAGAGGACCCCAAATCAGAGGAAACTTGTTCTTCCTTCCCAGAGTCTACAGTGTATCAGAACAACAACAAATTTGTTGTTGATAACAACAAATCTTGATATCAACAAGAAGATATCAACAAGTATGTTCTTGTTGATACTACCGAAGATCAACAAGCACGTCATAAGGGCCAATGATGATTATCAGATATTGATACTGTGTTCTCTGCCGTGCATGGTCTCTGGTGACTCTCACAAGAAGCTTCTAGAGAAGAACTCTTATTATTTCCATTTTAAGATGGGGTCACTGATTCTGAGAGTTTCATTAGCTTGCTTAAGGTCAAGCAGGTAGTATATGACCAAAAGGGATTTCACCAAAGGTCTGACTTAGGACTAGAGCAGGATCCATCACTTCTTTCTGTAAACTAAGCTGTATGATTCAGACTACGAATGCTTCCATGGCTCCAAAGAAGAAAAACCCTTCATGAGCATCACAGAGAAACAGACATTTGGCAGCCTTGAAGCAGATTTGCAGGGCTACAGAAGAAGAGTAAGCATCAACAATAGAGACTTTGGCAACAATAAGTGCATATGTTGCCTCTGATAATCTGATGTACTTGGTGGAATGTGGAGGATTATGGAAAAGTTTAAACCTAATTTTGGCCTATTTCAGGAATAATTCATGATCATTTAAATAGAAGTTCTGATTTAAAAAAACTTGGGAAAATTTAAATTTTTCTAATCAAATTAATTAGCCATATCAATAGGGTTACATGAGTGTTTAGACTATCTAAAAGAACAGTAGTTTAAAGAACACTTCAAGAAATTTAGATGGGCCCATTTTCATGCTTACAATTTCTAAGCTAATTGCAGATTATTCTTATCTAATCAGTGGAGCCTTAATGACCTCTCCTAGGCAACAGTAGGTTAGCCTATATAGAGATTATACATAAATTTGATAATAATTAAGGGTTTAAAGAGACTCATTTTAAATGGTCCCTAATTTGGTAATTTTATTGCAGTTGTAAGGTGGTGTGTGTGTGTCTCTCTGAGAGATCAAACACATCTTTATACATAGCTATAGATTTAGTTTTAAAATGGAAATCAGGTTTTGTGCTTATAACTTAAATGTACACAATCTCACTTCTTTTTGACAGTTTCATATGGAGGCTTGGGTTTGTCCAAATAGTGGGCAATCCCCTGCATCTATAATGACAGAATAAATATTTATTGTTTCTTATTCTGTGCTGGATTCTTCTAAGTACTTTACATAAATTAACACATTTATTTGTCACAGTTGTTTTATGATAAAAGCATAAGTATTAACTGCCTTTTACCTATGTAGAAACTGAGTCACAGAGGTTAAATGACTTGACAAAAGTCACACAGCTGTTAACTGACAAAAAACATGTAATTATTTTCCATAGTTTCTATTTTTTACCAAGACACAATCCCCCCTTCTTCAGCTCTGATTACAACAAGTCATAGTAAGAAAAAATACTCTGTTCCCTTGAATGCAAATTCTCACTAACTGTTGGAAGTTAGAAATGTGGGCTGTCAAACTTGTGTTTTTCTCCTAAATCCTCATGTCAATTCAGTGCTGCCTTCCCTAATAAAATTACTATGGATACCTAACTCAACCACTTGTTAATATTCCCATCCTTTTCAAGTCTCACATCAAATTCTCACTCTCCATTTCCTTCTATTCACTTTGCAAATGGCCTCAGGATTCTCCATTCTCAACAATGAATATCCCTATTTACACATTCCATTTGCTTTTATTTGCTGCTTTCAGATTTTAACACTACAGGGCTGTTGCAAGTCTGTCCCAGCTATTGAGCATTTTCCCAATCCTGCTGAAAATTCACCTCCTTTAACTTAGATGTACCTGTTCCATTTGGGAATTTTATATCATATTGTATCCTAAGCTTTTCATCAATTGGTAAGTGCATTTTTAAAGAACATGAATTGAATTCCAACTCCATGCCTGACAGAATGCAAAATCCCTGAGATAAAAGTATTAAAAATAAAAATAGAACATTCTGAGCCTCGAGTAAGTAACCAACTTGACTGCACATTAGAGTCATTGGGAGATTTTTCTGGTGCCCAGGTTATATTCCATACCAATTAAATCAGAATTTCTGAGTAAAGGACCTAGGCATTCATTTTCTTGTTTTTCTTCTTCTTTTTTTTTAAATCTAATTTATTTTTTATTGGGGTATTGTTTCTTTACAATGTTGTACAACAAAGTAAATTAGCTATATGTATACATTTATCCCCTCCCCATACACCCCCATCCCACCCATCTAGGTCATCACAGAGCACGGAGCTGAGCTCTCTGTGCTATACACCAGACTTCCAGTGTTTTCTTATTTTTAAACATTCCAAGTGAGTCCAATGAGCAGCCAAGTTGAAGAACCTTTATATTAAAGGACCAAGTATTAATATATAAAGAAATGATTTAAAAAAGAAGTGTACACAACATGGAACCCTATCAGAGACAGAGTAATGATTAACTCAGCTTTTTGAAGAAAGTGTCAGAGGATTTGTTGGGAGAGGAGTAAAGTTTGATTTAATGAGAAGAAGTTGGAGAGCCTTTCAAGAATACTAAGCAAGCCATGTTGTCTGAAAGTAGAGGATGGGAGGGGTCAGGAGAGGAAAGTGAAGAGAGAGTCAAGATGGGAGGTTACGAATTCCCACCAGTGTCATTTTAAGGAGCTTGAACTTGTGTTCTGGGTAATGGGTGGCTGTTAAGTGACATCAAGCAAAGCGAAGACACAGTCACGCTTAGGTTGACTAGAATTCTCCAAGGTAGGCTTCAACAGTATGTGAACTGAGAACTTCAGATCTTCAAGCTGGATTTAGAAAATGCAGAGGAACCAGAGATCAAGTCGCCAACATCCATTGGGTCATAAAAAAGGTGAGAGAATTCCAGAAAGATGTCTACTTCTGCTTCATTGACTATGCTAAAGCCTTTGACTGTATCAGATCAGATCAGATCAGTCGCTCAGTCGTGTCCGACTCTTTGCGACCCCATGAACTGCAGCATGCCAGGCCTCCCTATCCATCACCAGCTCTCGGAGGTCACTCAGACTCACATTCATTGAGTCAGTGATGCGATCCAGACATCTCATCCTCTGTCGTCCCCTTCTCCTCCTGCTCTCAATCCCTCCCAGCATCAGAGTCTTCTCCAATGAGTCAACTCTTCGCATGAGGTGGCCAAAATACTGGAGTTTCAGCTTTAGCATCATTCCTTCCAAAGAAATCCCAGGGCTGATCTCCTTCAGAATGGACTGGTTGGATCTCCTTGCAGTCCAAGGGACTCTCAAGAGTCTTCTCCAACACCACAGTTCAAAAGCATCAATTCTTCGGCGCTCAGCCTTCTTCACAGTCCAGCTCTCACATCCATACATGACCACAGGAAAGACCATAGCCTTGGCTAGGCGAACCTTTGTTGGCAAAGTGATGTCTCTGCCTTTGAATATGCTATCTAGGTTGGTCATAACTTTCCTTCCAAGGAGTAAGCGTCTTTTAATTTCATGGCTGCAGTCACCATCTGAGGTGATTTTGGAGCCCAGAAAAATCAAGTCTGACACTGTTTCCACTGTTTCTCCATCTATTTCCCATGTAGTGATGGGACCAGATGCCATGATCTTCGTTTTCTGAATGTTGAGCTTTAAGCCAACCTTTTCACTCTCCATTTTCACTTTCATCAAGAGGCTTTTGAGTTCCTCTTCACTTTCTGCCATAAGGGTGGTATCATCTGCATATCTGAGGTTATTGATATTTCTTCCGGCAATCTTGATTCCAGCTTGTGTTTCTTCCAGTCCAGCATTTCTCATGATGTACTCTGCATATAAGTTAAATAAACAGGGTGACAATATACAGCCTTGACGTACTCCTTTTCCTATTTGGAACCAGTCTGTTGTTCCATGACCAGTTTTAACTGTTGCTTCCTGACCTGCATACAAATTTCTCAAGAGGCAGATCAGGTGGTCTGGTATTCCCATCTCTCTCAGAATTTTCCACAGTTTATTGTGATCTACACAGTCAAAGGCTTTGGCATAGTCAATAAAGCAGAAATAGATGTTTTTCTGGAACTCTCTTGCTTTTTCCATGATCCAGCGGATGTTGGCAATTTGATCTCTGGTTCCTCTGCCTTTTCTAAAACCAGCTTGAACATCAGGAAGTTCACGGTTCACATATTGCTGAAGCCTGGCTTGGAGAATTTTGAGCGTTACTTTACTAGCGTGTGAGATGAGTGCAATTGTGTGGTAGTTTGAGCATTCTTTGGCATTGCCTTTCTTTGGGATTGGGATGAAAACTGACCTTTTCCAATCTTGTGGCCACTGCTGAGTTTTCCAAATTTGCTGGCATATTGAGTGCAGCACTTTCACAGCATCATCTTTCAGGACTTGGAATAGCTCCACTGGAATTCCATCACCTCCACTAGCTTTGTTCCTAGTGATGCTTTCTAAGGCCCACTTGACTTCACATTCCAGGATGTCTGGCTCTAGGTCAGTGATCACACCATCATGATTATCTGGGTCATGAAGCTCTTTTTTGTACAGTTCTTCTGTGTATTCTTGCCACCTCTTCTTAATATCTTCTGCTTCTGTTAGGTCCATACCATTTCTGTCCTTTATCAAGCCCATTTTTGCATGAAATGTTCCTTTGGTATCTCTGATTTTCTTGAAGAGATCCTTAGTCTTTCCCATTCTGTTGTTTTCCTCTATTTCTTTGCATTGATTGCTGAAGAAGGCTTTCTTATCTCTTCTTGCTATTCTTTGGAACTCTGCATTCAGATGTTTATATCTTTCCTTTTCTCCTTTGCTTTTCGCTTCTCTTCTTTTCACAGCTATTTGCAAGGCCTCCCCAGACAGCCATTTTGCAATTGTGGAAAATTCTTAAGGAGGTGGGAATCCCAGACCACCTTACTTGCCTTCTGAGAAATCAGTATGCAGGTCAAGAAGCAACAGTTAGAACCAGACATAGAACAACAGATGGTTTCAAATAGGGAAAGAAGTACATCAAGGCTGTTTGTTGTCACCTTGGTTACTTAACTTATATGCAGATTAGATCATGTGAAATGCCAGGCTGGAAGAAGCACAAGCTGGAATTAAGATTGATGGGAGAAATATCAATAACCTCAGATATGCAGATGACACCACCCTTATGGCAGAAAGCAAAGAGGAACTAAAGAGCCTCTTGATGAAAATGCAAGAGGAGAGTGAAAAAGTTGGCTTAAAACTCAACATTCAGAAAACTAAGATCATGGCATCCAGTCCCATCATTCCATGGCAAATAGATGGAGAATAAATGAAAAGAGTGAGACACTATTTTCTTGGGCTCAAAAATCACTGCAGACTGTTACTACAGCCATGAAATTAAAAGATGCTTGCTCCTTAGAACAAAAGCTATGACCAACCTAGACAGCATATTAAAAAGCAGAGACATTACTTTGCCAACAAAAGTTTGTATGGTCAAAGCTATGTATGGTTTTACTGGTAGTCATGTATGAATGTAAGAGTTTGAAAATACCCTGATTCTGGGAAAGACTGAAGGCGAGAGGAGAAGGGGGTGACAGCAGATGAGATGGTTGAATGGCATCACCAATTCAAAGGACATGAGTTTGGGTAAACTCCAGGAGTTGGTGATGGACAGGGAAACCTGGAGTGCTGCAGTCAATGGGATCACAAAGAGTCAGACACGACTGAGTGACTGAACTGAACTGAACTGAAGAAGAGTTGGACCATAAAGAAAGCTGAGCAGGGGGCGGTCCCAAGATGGCGGAGGAATAGGACAGGGATTCCACTCCCCCCACCCCCGACAATTTCATCAAAATATCAGTTGAATGCTGAGCAACTTCCACCAAACGACTTCTGAATGCTGACAGAAGACACCAGGTACCCAGAAAGACAGCTCATTCTCTTTGAAAGGAGGTAGGACACTTTTCCGGAGAAGGCAATGGCACCCCACTCCAGTACTCTTGCCTGGAAAATCCCATGGACGGAGGAGCCTGGTAGGCTGCAGTCCATGGGGTCGCTAGGAGTTGGACATGACTGAGCGACTTCACTTTCACTTTTCACTTTCATGCATTGGAGAAGGAAATGGCAACCCACTCCAGTGTTCTTGCCTGGAGAATCCCAGGGACGGGGGAGCCTGGTGGGCTGCCGTCTATGGGGTCGCACAGAGTCGGACATGACTGAAGCGACTTAGCAGCAGCAGTAGCAGCAGGACACTTTTCACTTTCATGCATTGGAGAAGGAAATGGCAACCCACTCCAGTGTTCTTGCCTGGAGAATCCCAGGGATGGGGGAGCCTGGTGGGCTGCCATCTATGGGGTCGCACAGAGTCAGACATGACTGAAGCGACTTAGCTGCAGCAACAGCAGCAGGACAAAATATAAAAGACAAAAATAGAGACAAAAGAAAGGGATGGAGACTCATCCTGGGAAGGGAGTCGTCAAGGAGGAGAAGTTTCCAAACAGTAGGAAACCCTCTCACAGGCAGGTCCATGGGGAGTTTTAGAATCTCAGAGGACAACATAACTGGGAGGAAAAACAACAATACAGAATGCGAGCCTAACCCCAACTGCCAGTGAAGAGGTAGCCCAGACGCTTGTGTCGGCCACCAGTGAGTGGTGGCTAGACAGGGATCCACGGGCTGCATCATCGGTTCTTAGGGGAAGACCTGGACCTGAATGCCCTGAGGATAATCTGAGGGAGCAAACATGAGATAGCAATCCAAACAATGGGATCACCAGATGAAAAAAAAAGAGAGAGAGAGAGAGAGAGAACTTTCCTGCGAAAGGCTCTAACGCTCAGCCTGGCCAGCTCATAGAACAAAGGATTTAGCGAATACCAAAGGAGAGCTAGCTGGCTGCGCACCGGCCCCTCCCCACCACCAGAGGCAGAGAGGCAAGTGTGCAACAACCAGAGCCAGAAGGCAAGGGACAGTCTCAGCCCCAGAGACCGGCATCCTCCACCTAACTGTGAGCAGGCTCCCAGTTGCTAACCACATCTTCCTGGGATCCTGGACGGTTGACATCTGCCAGGAGGGTCGCAGCCTGAGATCAGCTCCCCAGAGAAGACACGGGACACACCCAGGACACTGATTGGCTGGGACTGGGAGGTGATTAAAATGCACAACCCACCTAGGACAGTGTGCTCACCAAGCACCTGGTCGCCTGAGCTGCTCAGACCTGGGATGGGCACAAAACACACATCAAACTGAGTCTGTGCCCAAGACTATACCCAAGAACTTGAACCTAAGCGGCTTAGACCTGGGAAGTGAATGAAATGCTTTGGGTCTGCTTTGGATAGTACCCCTGCAGAGCACCCTGGAGCCTAAGCAGTGTAGATCTGGAAAGTACACGCTGCCATGAGTGGGGCAAACCCAAAATGGTCCATCCACTGCCAGCACACCCCACACATGTCAGTGATATTTGTCTGCAGTGTCCCTCCCTCCCCACAATACAACTGAACAAGTGAGTCTAAATAAGTAACCACCTTTGCCCTCTTGTGTCAGGGTGGAAATTAGTCACTTAAGACACTTGCAAACATAGGAAGCCAAAATAAACAAAGAAGAGGCAATCACTCTGGAAATGACAGGTGCAACAGATTAAAACCCTGTAGTAAACATCGACTAAGCATTGGAGGGGGCCTATAGATCTTGAGAACAAGTAAAAGCTGGAACAAGGAACTGTCTGAGACTGAACTGACCCCACACTGCCCATAACATCTCCAAAAAAATTCCTGGATATGTTTTTACTATTATCACATTTGAATTTTTTTTAATTTAAGTTATTTATTACTCCTTTAATTTTCTTTTTATAACTACTATTACCTTGCAAAGAAAGACCCAATTTTAAAGAAAATTTCGTATATATTTTTAATAATTTTTGTGATTGATTTTGTTTTGTATTTTTAATATTGTGTTTTTAGAGCCTAATGTTTACTCTAGATTTTTAGTCTTTGCTTTTTGTTATTTGTTATCAATTTTGTACCTTTAAGAATCTAATCTTCAGTATCCATTTTCACTTAGGGATGATATTAATGGCTTGATTTCTCTTTCCCCTTTTGACTCTCCTTTTTCTCCACCAGGTCACCTCTGTCTCCTCCCTTCCCCTTCTCTTCTCTACCTAACTCTGTGAATCTCTCTGGGTGTTCCTGGCTGTGGAGAACACTTAGGGAACTGATTACCGGCTAGATTGGTCTCTCCCCTTTTTGACTCCCCCTCTTCTGTTCCTGGTCACCTCTATCTCCCTTCTCCCTCTTCTCTATGTAACTCTGTGAATCTATCTGGATGTTCCAGACTGTGGAGAGCACTTAGGGAATTGATTACTGGCTAGGTTGGTCTCTCCCCTTTTGACTCCCCCTCTTCTCCTCCTGGTCACCTCTATCTCCTGCCTCCCTCTTCTCTTCTTCATGTAACTCTGAGAATCTCTCTGAGTGTTCCTTACTGTGGAGAATTGTTTCACCATAAACCTAGATGTTTTATCATTTCTGCTGTATGGATGGAGAAGTCTTGAGGCTATTGTAAGAATAAGACATCATTGCACTTCAGGGACAAGAAATCCAGCTCCACCCACAAGAACACACATGCAAGCTCCCCTAACCAGGAAACCTTGACAAGCCACTAAACCAATACCACCCACAAGGAGCAGGCTCCACAATAAAGAAGAACCACAAACTTTCAGCCTACAGAAATGGCACCACAAACACTCTAAACAAAATGAAAAGGCAGAGAAATATTCTTCAGGTAAAAGAACATGATAAATGCCTGCCAAACCAAACAAAAGAAAAGGGGGAGAGGGAGTCTACCTGAAAAAGACTTCAGAATAATGATAGTAAAGATGATCCAAAATCTTGAAAAAATAATGGAGGCACAGATAAATAAACTAGAGACAAGGATTGAGAAGATGCAATAAATGTTTAACAAGGACCTATAAGAAATAAAAAAGCATCAATCAATAATGAATAATGCAACAACTGAGATCAAAAGCACTCTGGAGGGAACGAACAGTAGAATAACTGAGGCAGAAGATAGGATAAGTGAGGTGGAAGATAGAATGGTGGAAATAAATGAAGCAGAGAGGAAAAAAGAAAAAAGAATAAAAAAGAAATGAGGACAACCTCAGAGACCTCTAGGACAATGTCATATGCCCCAACATTCAAATCATAGGAGTCCCAGAAGAAGAAGTCAAAAAGAAAGGGCATGAGAGAATACTTGAGGAGACAATAGTTGAAAACGTCCCTAAAATGGAGAAGGAAATAGCCACCCAAGTCCAAGAAACCCAGAGAGTTCCAAACAGGATAAACCCAAGGCAGAATACCCCAATAAACATACTAATCAAACTGATAAAGATGAAACACAAAGAGCAAATATTAAAAGCAGCAAAGGAAAAGCAACAAATAACACACAATGGGATCCCCATAAGGATAACAGCTGATCTTTCAATAGAAACTTCAGGCCAGAAAGGAGTGGCAGAAAATACTTAAAGTGAGAAAAGAGAAAAATCTACACCCAGATCACTATGCCAAGCAAGGATCTCATTCAAATATGAAGGAAAAATCAAAAGATTTATAGACAAGCAGATGAGAGAATTCAGCACCACCAAACCAGCTCTTCAACAAATGCTAAAGGATCTTCTCTAGACAGGAACACAGAAAAGGTTTATAAACTCGAACCCAAACCAACAAAGTAAATGGCAATGGGATCATACCTATCAATAATTACCTTAAATGTAAATGAGTTGAATGACCCAACCAAAAGACACAGACTGGCTGAATGGATACAAAAACAAGACCCTTATGTATGCTGTCTACAAGAGACCCACCTCAAACCAAGGCACACATACAGACTAAAAGTGAAGGGCTGGAAAAAAGATATTTCATGCAAACAGAGACCAAAAGAAAGCAGGAGTATCAATACTCATATCAGAGAAAGCAGACTTTGAAATAAAGACTATGAAAAGACACAAAGAAGGACACTACATAATGATCAAAGGATCAATCCAAGAAGACATAACAATTAGAAATATATATGCACCCAACATAGGAGCACCTCAATACATAAGGCAAATGCTAACAAGTATGAAAGGGGAAACTAACAGTAATACAGTAATAGTGGGAGACTTTAATACCCACTCACACCTATGGCTACATCAACTGAACAGAAAATTAGCAAGGAAACACAAACTTTAAATGATACAATGGACCAGTTAGACCTAATTGATATCTATAGGACATTTCACTTCAAAACAATGAATTTCAGCTTTTTTCTCAAGTGCACATGGAACATTCTCCAGGATAGATCACATCTTGGGCCATAAGTCTAGCCTTGGTAAACTCAAAAAAAAAAAAAAAAAAATCAAACCATTTCAAGCATCTTTTCTGATCACAATGCAATAAGATTAGATGTCAGCTACAGGGGAAAAAAAGTAATTTAAAATACAAACATATGGAGGCTAAACAACATGGTTCTGAATAACCAACAAATCATGGGAGAAATCAAAAAGTAAATCAAAATATGCATAGAAACAAATGAAAATGAAAAACTCAACAACCCAAAACTTATGGGATTCAGTAAAAGCAATGCTAAGGGAAAGGTTCATAGCAATACAAGCTTACCTCAAGAAACAAGACAGAAATCAAATAAATAACCTAACTTTACACCTAAAGCCACTAGGAAAAGAAGAAATGAAGAACCTCAGAGTTAGTAGAAGGAAAGAAATCATAAAAATTAGAGCAGAAATAAATGAAAAAGAAACAAAGGAGACTACAGCAAAAATCAACAAAACTAAAAGCTAGTTCTTTGAGAAGATAAATAACACTGACAAACCATTTAGCCAGACTCATCAAGAAACAACAGTAGAAGGACCAAATCAACAAAATTAGACATGAAAATGGAGAAATCACAACAGACAACACAGAAATACAAAGGATCATGAGAGACTACTATCAGCAACTATATGCTAATAAAATGAACAACTTGGAAGAAATGGATGAATTCTTAGAAAAGTATAACCTTTCAAAACTGAACCAGGAAGAAATAGAAAATCTTAACAGACCCATCACAAGCACGGAAATTGAAACTGTAATAAAAATCTTCCAAAAAACAAAAACCCAGGACCAGGTGGCTTCATAGCTGAATTCTACCAAAAATTTAGAGAAGAGCTAACACCTATCCTACTCAAACTCTTCCAGAAAATTGCAGAGGAAGGTAAACACCCAAATTCATTCTATGAGGCTACCATCAGCCTAAAACCAAAACCAGACAAAGATGTCACAAAAAAGAAAACTACAGGCCAATATCACTGATGGACATAGATGCAAAATTCCTCAACAAAATTCTAGCAAACAGAATCCAACAACATATTAAAAAGATCATCATCATGACCAAGTGGGCTTTATCCCAGGGATGCAAAGATTCTCCAATATTTGCAAATCAATCAATGTAACACACTACATTAACCAATTGAAAGATAAATGATTAAACAGATGCAGATAAAGCCTTTGACAAAATTCCACACCCATTTATGATTAAAAAAAAAAAAAAAAAAACTCTCCAAAAAGCAGGCATAGAAGAAACATATCTCAACATAATAAAAGCCATATATGATAAACCCACAGCAAACTTGGTGAAAATGGTGAAAAATTGAAAGCATTTCCTTTAAAGTCAGGAATACGACAAGGATGCCCACTCTCACCACTACAATTCAGCTTAGTTTTGCAAGTTTTAGCCATAGCATTCAGAGAAGAAAAAGAAATAAAAGGAATCCAGACTGGAAAAGAAGAACTAAAACTCTCACTGTTTGCAGATGGCATGATCTACTACATAGAAAACCTTCAAGACACCACCAGAAAATTACTAGAGCTAATCAATGAATATAGCAAAGCTGCAGGATATAAAATTAATGCACAGAAATCCCTTACATTCCTATACACTAACAATGAGAAAATAGAAAGAGAAATTAAGGAAACAATCCCATTCATCATTGTAATGAAAAGAATAAGATACTTAGGAATAAATCTACATAAAGAAACACAAAAGATATATATTTAGAAAACTATAAAACACTGATGAAAGAAATTAAAAATGACACAAATAGGTGGAGAAATATACCATGTTCATGGATTGAAGGATCAATATAGTAAGAATGAGTATACTACACAAAGCAATCTATAGATTCAATGCAATCCCTATCAAGTTAACCATGGTATTTTTCACAGAACTAAAACAAATAATTTCACAATTTGTATGGGGATGCAAAGAACCTCGAATAGCCAAAGCAATCTTGAGAAAGAAGAAGGAACTGGAGGAATCAAGCTGCCAGACTTCAGACTATACTACAAAGCTACAGTCATCAAGACAGTATGGTACTGGCCCAAAGACAGAAATATAGATCAATGGAACAAAAAGAAAGCCCAGAGATACATCCATGCACCTATGGACACCTTATCTTTGACAAAGGAGGCAAACATATACAATGGAGAAAAGGCAACCTCTTTAACAAGTGGTTCTGGGAAAACTGGTCAACCGCCTGTAAAAGAATGAAACTAGAACACTTTCTAACACCATACACAAAAATAAACTCAAAATGTATTGAAGATCTAAATGTAACACCAGAAACTATAAAACTCCAAGAGGAAAACATAGGCAGAACACTCTCTGACAGGATCCTCTATGACCCACCTCCCAGAGTAATAAAAATAAAAAAATGGGACCTAATTAAACTTAAAAGCTTTTGTACAAAGAAGGAAACTATAAGCAAGGTGAAAATACAGCCTTCAGAATGGGAGAAAATAATAACAAATGAAGCAACTGACAAAGAATTAATCTCAAAAATATACAAGCAGCTCATGCAACTCAATTCTAGAAAAATAAATGACCCAATCGAAAAACAGACCAAAGAAATAAACAGGCATTTCTCCAAAGAAGACATACAGATGGCTAACAAACACATGAAAAGATGCTCAACATCACTCATTATCAGAAAAATACAAACCAAAACCACAATGAGGTAACATATCACGCCAGTCAGAATGGCTGCTATCCAAAAGTCTACAAACAATAAATGCTGGAGAGGGCGTGGATAAAAGGGAATCCTCTTACTCTGTTGGTAGGAATGCAAACTAGTACAGCCACTATGGAGAACAGTGTGGAGATTCCTTAAAAAACTGGAAAGAGAACTACTATATGACCCAGCAATCCCACTACTGGGCATACACACCAAGGAAGCCAGAACTGAAAGAGACACATGTACACCAATGTTCACCACAGCACTGTTTAAAATAGCTAGAACATGGAAGCAACCTAGATGTCCATTGGCAGACAAATGGATAAGAAAGCTGTGGTACATATACACAATGAAATATTAGTGAGCTATTAAAAAGAATGCATTTGAATCAGTTCTAATGAGGTGGATGAAACTGGAGCCTATTTACAGAGTGAAGAAAGTCAGAAAGAAAAACACCAATATAGTATATTAATGCATATATATGGAATTTAGAAAGATGGTAACAATGACTCTATATGCAAGGCAGCAAAAGAGACACTGATATAAAGAACAGACTTTTGGACTCTATGGGAGAAGGCAAGGGTGGGGTGATTTGAGAGAATAGCACTGAAACATGTATATTACCATATGTGAAATAGATGACCAGTCCAAGTTCAATGCACGAAACAGGGCACTCCAAGCTGGTGCACTGGGACAACCCAGAGGGATGGGATGGAGAGGGAGGTCGGAAGGGGATTCGGGATGGGGGACACATGTATACCCATGGCTGATTCATGTCACTGTATGGCAAAAACCACCATAATATTGTAAAGTATTAGCCTCCAATTAAAACTTAAAATTAATTTAAAAATTAATTAAAAATAAAGCAAAACTAATAAAACTTCGGAGAAGCCAATGGCAGCCCACTCCAGTACTCCTGCCTGGAAAATCCCATGGACGGAGAAGCCTGGTAGGCTGCAGTCCATGGGGTTGCTGAGGGTCGGACACGACTGAGCAACTTTACTTTCACTTTTCACTTTCATGCATTGGAGAAGGAAATGGCAACCCACTCCAGTGTTCTTGCGTGGAAAATCCCAGGGATGGGGGAACCTGGTGGGCTGCCGTCTATGGGGTCACACGGAGTTGGACACAACTGAAGTGACTTAGTAGTAGCAGCAGTAGTAAAACTTGCTAATAATTTCTAAATTAAACATAAATAACAATAAGTATTTTCATAAATAAAATTAGTTTCATTATTCATTAAAAAAAAAAAAGACAAAGCTGAACAATGAAGAATTGATGCTTTTGAACTGTGGTGATGGAGAAGACTCTTGACAGTCCCTTGGACAGCAAGGAGATCAAACAAGTCAATCCTCAAGGAAATTGATCCTGAATATTTATTGAAAGGACCAATGCTCAAGTTGAAGCTCCAATATTTTGGCCACCTGATGCAAAGAACCAAATTATTGGAAAAGACTGTGATGTTGGAAAAGAATGAATGTAGGAGAAGGGGATGACAGAGGATGAGATGATTGGATGGCTTCACCAACTCAGTGGACATGAATTTGAGCAAGCTTCGGGAGTTGGTGATAGACAGGGAACCCTGGTGTGCTGCAGTCCATAGAGTCATAAAGAGTCAGATAAGACTGAGCAACTGAACTGAACTGAACTGAGACAAGGGACAGAAAGAACATGGTTACGAAGTAGAAGAAGAGATAGGAAGTGTTGTGATACTCCAGTGAGAGTTCATGAGCATAGTGGCAGGGAAGGTGAAAACAAAATTAATAAACTCAGGATTCATTTGGAAGAGATTCTGCTTTTACTGATGGATTAATAGTGGATTGGGTATGAGTGATAAGAGAGAAACGGAAATATAAATGAAAAGCAAGAGTGAGAAGAGAATTAGAATCAAAGATTCTGTTTCTGGCTTGAAAATCCAGGTCTATATTGGATTCATTTACCACAAAGAGGATAGTTAAGGAAAAGAATTATTCAGCTTTCCTCCCAAGCTTATTGAGTTCAGTTAAATTCTATTCATCTTAAACTTGAAGTGCCTGTGGAAATAGAGTGAGGAAAATGTGTTTAAAGGAGAGAGTCACTGACTGTGTTAAAAGGGGCTGTGGAGGGCAAGGACAAATGTATCCATTGGTTTTGAACTTGGAGGTTACTGGTGAATTTGACTACCTATATTCCAGTATGATAGTGATAGAAACCTAAATGGAGTGGGTTGAAGAATGAATGTAAGGTGAGGGAGTTGAGGTAGCAAGTAAGCAATGTCAAGGGGTGGAAAGGGAAATGAAACAGTAGCTGGAAGAGAATACGAGGTCAGAAGAGGGCTTCTTTTACCTAACGGGTGATGCTGTATTATGTACACTGATGTAAAATGATTCAGTAGAGAGCGAGTGTGACATTGCAGAAGTTAGGGAAAAGGGAATATGTACAGAGGAAAAGCCCTTGAACCAATGAGAGCAGTAACATCTAGAGTGCCCACAGAGGGTCTGACTTTCGGTAGAAGATGAGTACCAAAGGAGGTGGGCTGTGGATTTATTACTGAGACATGAAGAGGCTCCTTTCTGATGGCTTCTATTTTCTCAAGGGATGGCTTCCCCACTGGTACCTCCCTTCCAGTCTCCTCTGTGATGTCATTAAACAGTAGGCCACTTCCCTCCTTACTACTTCCAGAGAAGAGGACTCAGGGAAATTAGCAATAGACAAGTGGAAGAATGATAATGATCATCTATTTTACCACTAAAACAATTACTTTTATTGCTCTTGCTGCTGTGATCACCATTGGTATTTCAAACTTCATTCACTAAGTATTTCTATGTGCCAGAAACAGTGTCAAATTCTTGAGATTTATTTCATGTAATCTTCACATGACTGTGTGGATCACAATAAACTGTGGAAAATTCTGAAAGAGATGGGAATACCAGACCACCTGATCTGCCTCTTGAGAAACCTGTATGCAGGTCAGGAAGCAACAGTTAGAACTGGACATGGAACAACAGACTGGCTCCAAACAGGAAAAGGAGTACATCAAGGCTGTATACTGTCACCCTGCTTATTTAACTTATATGCAGAGTACATCATGAGAAACACTGGGCTGGAAGAAGCACAAGCTGGAATCAAGATTGCCAGGAGAAATATCAATAACCTCAGATATGCAGATGACACCACCCTTATGGCAGAAAGTGAAGAGGAACTAAAGAGCCTGTTAATGAAAGTGAAAGAGGAGAGTGAAAAAGTTGGCTTAAAGCTCAACATTCAGAAAACAAAGATCATGGCATCTGGTCCCATTACTTCATGGCAGATAGATGGGGAAATAGTGGAAACAGTGTCAGATTTTATTTTGGGGGGCTCCAAAATCACTACAGATGGTGACTGCAACCATAAAATTAAAAGATGTTTACTCTTTGGAAGGAAAGTTATGACCAACCTAGATAGCATATTGAAAAGCAGACATTACTTTGCCAACAAAGGTCCGTTTAGTTAAGGCTATGGTTTTTCCAGTGGTCATGTATAGGTGTGAGAGTTGGACTGTGAAGAAAGCTGAGTGCCGAAGAATTGATGCTTGTGAACTGTGGTGTGGGAGAAGACTCTTGAGAGTCTCTTGGACTGCAAGGAGATCCAACCAGTCCATCCTAAAGGAGATCAGTCCTGGGTGTTCATTGGAAGGACTGATGCTAAAGCTGAAACTCCAATACTTTGGCCACCTCATGCAAATAGTTGACTCATTGTAAAAGACCCTGATGCTGGGAGGGACTGGGGGCAGGAGGAGAAGGGGACGACAGAGGATGAGATTGCTGGGTGGCATCACCGACTCAATGGACATGAGTTTGAGTGAACTCTGGGAGTTGATGATGGACAGGGAGGCCTGGCCTGCTGCGATTCATGGGGTCACAAAGAGTCGGACACAACTGAGCGACTGAATTGAACTGAATCTTCACATCATTCCTATGATGTACATACTATTTCCCTAGATTTTACAAATGAGAAAAATGAGACATATAGAGCCAGAAATAGAAGAGTATTTCTGAGGGCTAAGAGAAAGATGTCTAGCCGGGTATAACCAATTGTAGGCTTCCCAAGTGGCACTAGTGGTAAAGAATCTGCCTGACAGTGTGGGAGGCATTAGAGACGTGGGTTTGACCCCTAAGTCGGGAAGATTGTTGAAGGAGGGCATGGCAACCCACTCCAGTATTCTTGTCTGGAGAATCCCTTGTGCAGAGGAGCCTGGTGGGCTATGGTCCATAGAGTCTCACAGAGCCAGACACGACTAAAGCAACTTAGCTTTCATGCACACATAGTCAATTGTGCCAAGTACTGCTGTATAAACAGGAAACCTTTTAATTGATTTTGTTCTTCCACAAACTTCAGCATCCTTTCATTGAGTGCATACCATGGATGAATAAAAGAATGATCAGAAATTTGTTACTGGATGCACAGTGATTGTGGATCTATCTCTCTGTCTTTGTTCTCTGGTTATATGCTGTGAGTGATGCTGTACCTGGTAGATGACCCAAGGGGCTTGGACATTTTATAGTAACCAAGGAAAACAGTGGTGGGAAAAAAGCTGGACTGGTCCATTCTGCCATCTAGTAGGAGAGTAGCAACTTAAAGTTGTTCCCAGCACTTGAAAGCTTCATGCTGAGGCACAATGGTAGAAAGCTTTTTGACAACTGGATAAAATTCAAACAGAAGAACAACTGCATTCCTGTCTTTCTTTCTTTCTAGCCATGCATATAACCAATACAGAAAAAAAAGTGAGATATGTAGGAAAAATCAAATGAAATAAATGTCTGTTGAGTAAATGCCCAAGGTATTTGTAGTATAGTTTAAAACAATTGGTGCTTTTGTTTTTGTTGGGGGAAGGGTTGTATTGTCTTGACTCTGGCAAGATTGATATTATCTCTCCCTTTGTTTCTGCAAGACAAAAAATGATGTGAAGTCCTAAAGCTGGCTAGTGGCAGAATGAAAATTAACATCCAGGACCTAAAACTTCTACTTTTCATTCTACCTCATTGTGGTTCTCGAAATATAGCACATACCTACCCCTCTTCATCTTCACCATTTGCATAATGATGACATGCCAGGACCTAGAGCTTAATTCCACAGTCTTTTGGATCAAACTCTTGGCACTGAACTTCAAGCATGTTTAAAGTCTTCTTCCTTTCCCTGAGGCATTCCCTGCCTGCCTTCCTTCTCATCTGTGATGAGTTCTGCCCACATCCCTTACTCACACTATCCCCATTTTCTAACCCTCTCTACTCTCTTACTAGAATGCAACAGTTTTCAAGACGCCACAATTTTTGCAGAACTCAGCTCATAAATTAGTGGTCATGAAAAGTGACCATATTTTTCCCTTGAGAAGATCTTGAGATTAAAATCACCTTTTATTTTGTTGCTCTAAAAAAAAAAAAAGAAGAAAAAGCAAAATAATCCCATTATTGGATTTACACACTGGGCCAAGATCTTAGCCAGACACACAGAAAGAAAAGAAAAAGGAACCAGCTTTTACCAAGTGGACACAGTATTTGCAGTATTATGGATATGCTACCTCTTTTCTACACGGCTCTGTAAAATAGTCATTGCTCTCCTTATTACATAGAAGTAGAGATTGATTTCCAGTGAGATTCAGTAATAAATGAGGTAGAATTTCAATCAAGTAAGTATAGAATTGAAGGCAGGTAGAGAAGGGGCAACAGAGGATGAGATGGTTGGATGGCATCACCGACTCAATGGACATGAGTTTGAGCAGGCTCCGGCAGTTGGTGATGGACAGGGCAGCCTGGCGTGTTGCAGTCCATTGGGTCACAAAGAGTTAGACATAACTGAGCAACTGAACTGAACTCTGGAATTAGTGCTTTCTCCACTACACTACCCTACCTTCTTCAGAAGACTAAGCAAACATGTCCGCCTTTAAATATACCCAAGCCTAGTGTTTCCCAATAGATCAATGGGTAAAGAATCTGCCTGCAATTCAGGAGCCGCAAGAGATGTGAGTTCGATCCCTGGGTCAGGAAGATCACCTGAAGAAGGAAATGGCAGCCTGCTCCAGTATTCTTGCCTGGGAAATTCCATGGACAGAGTAGCCTGGCTGGCTACAGTCCATGGGGTTGCAAAGAATCAGACATGACTGAGCATACACACAGAGAAAACAGTAAAGCGACTCTACTTATGTGAGCATCCATTATCCATGAATGTAAAATGATGGTCAAGGATAGTTGTTAAACTGTACAGGTGTTGAAGCCAAAAGGATCAGGGCATTAATTCTAGCTCTGCCACCTTTTGGCACATACTAAGACATTTTGTAAATGTCTCAAAGTCTAAGAGTTCTCATCTTTCGATTGGGATAAAATGAGTCTGAGTTAGAAAGTTAGAAATTAACTTGAAAAAAGTTAATTAAGTTATAAAGCTCATGTAAGATATTTAGCCTAGTTCTTCATATGTTAAGCATTCAGTAAAATGATGACTGTTTGTTATTGGGAGTATTAATGAACAGAAAGGGTGACATAAAGTGCTAGAGCAACTAAGAGCCCAGGGCCCCTGTTCCCTGGGGTATTAGAGGAAAGACTTCACTAAAAAAGATTATGCTTGAATTAGATATGAAGAATGAATGAAGGGGAGAAGGCAATGGCACCCCACTCCAGTACTCTTGCCTGGAAAATCCCATGGATGGAGGAGCCTGGTAGGCTGTAGTCCATGGTGTGGCTAAGAGTCGGGCACGACTGAGGGACTTCACTTTGACTTTTCACTTTCATGCACTGGAGAAGGAAATGGCAATCCACTCCAGTGTTCTTGCCTGGAGAATCCCAGGGATGGGGGAGCCTGGTGAGCTTCTGTCTATGGGGTCACACAGAGTCAGATATGACTGAAGCAACTTAGCAGCAGCAGCAGCAGCATGAATGAAGGAGGTCTCCAGTGGAAAAGAGCATGAGAACATGAAAAGTCACAATGGCCAGGGGTCTGGAGAGTGGCCAGTACACTGGAGACTTAAACATCCTGCATAAGTGTCTGAACTTCATTGCATGAAGCCCCAAAGGAAATCCTGAGAAATCTTTAAGTGAGAAAGTGATGAGATGCTTTTGGTTTTAACATCACTATGGTTACCGTGTGATGCATGGTCTGGAAGCCCCGAGAGAGTCATCTCTCCTCCTTCTTCATTCTTTGTGCATAGTCGCACTTCTGGGTCCTGAACACCTCAAGCTATGAAATCACATTTAGAGGGCGTGATGGTGGAGCGGGGAAGGAGAGACAGAAAAAGCAAAACAACCAAAGGGAAAAAGCAAGTCCCCAGAGATCCAGTGAAGATGCCCTCACTGTTCTAACATGGAGAAAATGAGAAAAACAAGGAGCACATTACAAACAAGAACATGTGTATGCATTTATTAACATTTCCAACGTGGATTTAATTTCCCGTGTGCTCCCGCCTCCACACAGCCCGGTGCATTTCAGCTACCCTCTCGTTAAGTTGCACGGGAGCCATCTTCTTAACGTGTCCTCGGGGGGAATCTTCAAACAGACTCTATAATCTCGCTTATAAATGACTCTCCTTCAAAATGTTGTTTACAGTCATTCTTTTACCAGCTCCTCCTCCACCCCACCCCTGCTAAGCTATGTATGTGAACCCCTGGCCTTTTAGAGGAGATGAACTTCCACCCCCGTAATATTGTACGTGTGTTTTGGGGTCAGGCACACTGGCTTTAGTTCCTCACTCCACCACTGACTTCGTAGGGTGTGTCTCTCTGAGGCAGGAGGTCATCATCTGTAAAATCTGGCCAGTAATTAGAAATGTCCTCGTTTTGTTGTTGCAGGTTAACCGAGATGGTGTCTGCAGAGCTTTTAGCAGGTGGCTGGGCACACACTGAGCACTCAGCAAATCATGCGGTTATTCTTTTTGCATCATACTTCTTACCAACCTCTAGAACTGAGTGCAAACACTGGTTCCTACCATTTATTAACTGTATTCCTTGAGGTATCTGAGTTTTGCTTCTATTATTTGTAAATGGTATTCATATGTAAACACTTAACTCCCAACATTGCATCGGGACAAAATAACACTAGCTGATACTTATTTTGTGTGTGTGTGTGTATGTGTGTGTTCTAATATGTCCAGCACCAATTTCAAGCAGTTTAAGTGGTTCATTTTATTTAACACTTTTAGCTGTTTACGAAAGAGGCAATATTATTGTCCTCATTTTACAGGTGAGAAGAGTAAGGTACAGACAGGTTAAGTAATATGACTGGGCCACAGAGCTTGGATTCCCATTCAAACCCAGGCAGTGAGGGTCCAGAGCTTGTTTTCATCATCCTGTTACACTTGTGCCAAGAAATAGTTCGACTGCAAGCATTTTGCATGGTTCACTAGGCCTAGAAGATTGGTAATATTAATTTCTTTCACCCTCTTACATCCCTCCCTCCCTGGTGTAGGAAGCAAATATGGCCGCTGAATGTTGAACAAAACAAGGGGAGGATACAAGTCAAATTAATAGAACATTGCAAGGTGCGAATAAGGTGAATATAGTTATCATCATTGAGCCCCTCTGCTGTGCAAGGCTTGAGATAAGGAAAAGGGGGTAGGAGAAGGTGGCAGTCAGCTCTTTGCCCTCAAAGGACTTTAAATCTAGTAAAGGAATTGGCATGCATGTCATTACCAATGATAAAATGCATCTTCACAGATGAACCCTAACAAGTGCTATCGACTTAGGAGAAATGATGTTTATTTCCATAGGGCAGGAAATGTATGATGATCATAGAAAACTGCTACAAGCAGAGACGACTTAAGCTCTATGAGAAAATATACACAGAATCTGTTCTCTCATATTTCCCATTCCTAGCCCACTCCCCACTTGAAAATGAATGAAAATGTTGGGAAGAGATCATCTTAGGACATGTGTATGCATTTACATTTTACACAGGTGGAAGAAAATATCTGCAACTCATCCTAGCCAGTTATGTAAATACCACATCTAAAGTCTTATTAGCCCACGTAATGCATTTACATAGCTGATGAAAAACAAAGTGGAAGTCAGGCAAACTGCGCCACCAACCCGAGAACTGAATATTAAACCAGTTCTTGAATAAAAATATCTGTCCCAAGGGATAATGGGACTTTCCAGGCAGTGATAGTGGTAAAGAACCAGCCCACTATTGCAGGAGACCTAAGAGACGCAGGTTTGATCCCTGGGTCAGGAAGATCTCCTGGAGGAGGGCATGGTAGTCCAGTCCAGTATTCTTGCCTGGAGAATCCAATGGACAGAGGAATCTGGTGGGCTACAATCCACAGGGTTACAAAGAGTCGGACACAACTGAAGCAACTTAGCACATGTGCACAAAAGGATAATAGGTCACATGAAATAAGTCTGATAGTTGCAAAATTCCAGGTTTTTTAATGAGTTTCAGATGAGATAGGTGATGGTGTGTTTGCTTAGACAATATAGGTCCAGCAAGGGGCACATATTAAAAGGATTGTAATTGCCTCTGCTTATGTCACCCTCATTCACTGCAAACACTAGTTCATGAAGCAGTCAAGAGTCAAGACATATAAACTCAAACAGCTCTGAAGAACTTGGTGCCAGCACAAGCAGTTTATTTTCTAGGGTTCTAGTGGCGCATGCTGGGAGACAGTTCCCTGAGGGCAGAGGAGGAGGGGAGAAGCACACAACCAAGTCAATCTGAGGATTTGGGACAAAGATGAGGATGCTGTCTATATGGTGTCTCTCAATCGTCCTGTGCTCCCTGCTCCCCATTGGGTAAAAATGAAGACCTTCTTATCTTCATTTGTATCATTTCAAATTTCAAAGCAAATAATTCCACCTTTAGAAAAAAATGAAAGGGAAAATTTAAGAAAGAGATTGTAAATAGACCATAAAAATGGAAGTTTGGTATACCCCTTTTCAAATTATACACACAGTCCTCTCTCTCTCTCTCTCTCTCTCATGTACACACAGCCACACACAGACACAAAATCCCCTCCCCTGGGGAATATCTCCTCTCTATACCCCTTTTGACCCTGAGAAAGTAATGTGGCAAGTTTGTCAACAAGGATGAAAACTAAAGCAAACAAAGCCAAGATAGATTAAAAAATAATAGGAAATAGATCAGTCTGAAGTTAGTCATTGGAGGAATAAATATTTTTTCACAAACTGGTGAATCTTGAGATCTTTACTGAATCACATCAGCACTCAGGACCATCAGATGCAAAGATTAGGTACAGTTACATCTAAAACACTCTGCTTAAGAAAGTAGTGATGTGAGCATTCAGATTTCTAGCATCCTAAATATTTCCTGGACTCCCTTGTCTACCTGGTAAGTGTATTATCATTCAGTTCCTCACTTTTGATTCTAATTTTCTAATTTATGTTTTTCTTTGCACATTTTCTCCTAGATGGGGTATGTGTGCATGTGTGAACACTCAAATTAAAACCAAGATTTTGCTATTTGGATTCCAAGTTTACATATTGATGGACAAATTTGTGTTTAAGTCATTTAACTATGCTTAAGGCATAGTTTCTTCATTTGGTAAAAAGAGTCACTTATAAGAAAAACTACAGCCCAATTTTGGTAAAATAGAGAACTTAATCATGCCTAGAAAACTATCCTAACACAAATGAATGGCAAGCAAAGGAAAAGACTAGAGTCAAACAAATGGATATTCTGCCCTTTAGAAGATGTATAACTTTGAACAAGTTATTGACCCTGTTTCTGCCTCATTTTTCTCATCTGTGATCAAAGAATGGCAAAGCCCATTGCACAGCATTGCTTGGAGGATTTGATTAAATGATGTCTGCATATCCTGGTTATTCTATAAATGTTCTCCATCACTAATTGTGAATTATCGGTGTATTAACTAAATGCAAAGAATAATATTACTAGTGATATGAGTGATTTGATTTGATTGTCGACTCACTGAATACAGGGACTACACTTTTAATTTTGTATTTACTAGATGATATATAAACTTGATAAATTAATTAGAATGAGCACACTGTGAAGCAGATTAAACAAGCAAATATTTGATGGAAGTGGTGTGTGTCACTCCATGTGATAAGATGTTTCAGTCGTGTCCGACTCTTTCTGACGCCATGGACTGTAGCCTGCCAGGCTTCTCTGTCCATGGGATTTCCCAGACAAGAATACTGGAGTGGGTTGCTATTTCCTTCTCCGGGGCATATTCCCAACCCAGGGATTGAACCTACGTCTCTGATATCTCTTGCATTGGCAAGAGGGTTCTTCCGCAGGATCTCATAATGAGGGGGAAGAAACTGTGCAGTTCCCTTCTTCCAGATGGATGCCTCTAGGCTCCACCCAAACGGTCTCCCCAGGCTGCCTGACTTAGGGAAAGCTCTGTGAACTCAGGAGCCTTGGCAAACACTGCTGAACAGACAGTGATGGTGACGGAGGATACGTCTCTGCTTCAGGAATCTCCCCATAATTCCAAAACATTGTGGCTGTTCATTTGCTCAGTCACGTCTGACTCTTTGCAGCCCTATGGACTGCAGCTAGTCAGGCCTCTCTGTCCTTCACCATCTCCCAGAGCTTGCTCAAACTCATGTCCATTGAGTCAGTGATGCCATCCAACCATCTCATCCTCGGTCGCCCCCTTCTCCTCCTGCCCTCAATGTTTCCCAAGTTCAGGGTCTTTTCCAGTGAGTCAGCTCTTCACATCAGGTGGCCAAAGTATTGGGGTCTTAGCCTCAGCATCAGTCCCTCCAATGAATAGTCAGGATTGATTTCCTTTAGGATGGACTGGTTTGATCTCCTTGCAGTCCAAGGGACTCTCAAAAGTCTTCTCCAGCACTACGGTTCAAAAGCATCAATTCTTCAGTGTTCAGCCTTCTTTATAGTCCAACTCTTATATCCACACATGACTAAGAGATACATGCACCCCAATGTTCATTGCCGCACTATTTACAGTAGCCAAACATGGGAGCAACCTAAATATCCATCAACAGAGGTATGGATAAAGAAAATGTGGTATATATATATACACAATGTAATATTATTCGGCAATAAAAAAAAATGCCATTTGTAGCAGCATGGATAGACTTTATATCATGAGAATCATGGATAGATTCTCATACTGAGTGAAGTGAGTCCGATAGAGAAAGACAAATATCATACGGTATTGCCTATATGTGGAATCTAAAACAAGGCTACAAATGAACTTATTTACAAGATAGCAATAGAGTTACAGATGTAGAAAATAAACTTATGGTTACTGCAGTGTATGGGGGAGGGATAAACTGGAAGACTGAGATTGATATATACACACTATTATATATAAAATAGATAACTAATAATTAAGGACCTATTGTATACAACACGGAACTCTACTCAGTGCCCGGTAATGGCCTATATGGGAAAAGTATCTAAAAAAGAGTGGCTATACGCATAATAGATTCACTTTATTGTAAACCTGAAACTAACACAACATTATAAATGTTGTAAATCATTATAAATCAACTATATCCTAATAAAAATTTATTTAGAAAAGAGATAGCCACACCCTTGGAAGATTAGTCAGAGTCACCCTATAAACTGTAAAATAGTCAAGACGACGGGAAACCAAGAAACTACAAGCATGAAATTATTACAACAGGGGACCAGTTTGTTTTCAGAATAACTATGGTCTCAGGCAGTCTTTATTTGAAAGAGCATTTTGGGTAACTGTCCAGCATTCATGACTTTAATTGGATTCTGAAAGGTATTTGTGACTCAATATCTAAAAGCTCTGCTTCTAAAAAGAGTAAATTCCTGATGAATAACAGGAAACTCTCAGGCTCTTTGTTGTTCTTGCTGTTGTACACTCAGTCATGGTCCACTCTTTGTGACACCATCAACTGCAGCAAGCCAGGCTTTCCTGTCCTTCACTATTTCCAGAGTTTGCTCAAACTCATGTCCATTGACTCAATGATACATCCAACCATCTCATCCTCTGTCATCCCCTTCTTCTCCTGCCTTCAATCTTCCCCAGCATCAGGATCTTTTCCAGTGAGTCAACTTTTTGCATGAGGTGGCCAAATTATTGGAGCTTCAGCTTCAACATCAGTCTTTCCAAAGAATATCAAGGTTGATTTCCTTTAGGATTCACTGGTTTGATCTCCTGGCAGTCCAAGAGACTCTCAAGAGTCTTCTCCAACACCACAATTTAAAAGCATCAATTCTTCGGCACTCAGCCTTCTTTCTGGTCCAACTCCCATATCCATACATGAATACTGGAAAAGGCAGAGCTTTGACTATATAGACCTTTATTGGCAAAGTATTGTCTCTGTTTTTTAGTATGCTGTCTGGATTTGTCATAGCTTCTCTTCCAAGGAGCATGCGTCTTTTAATTTCATGGCTGCAGTCACTGGTCTGCATTGATTTTGGAGCCCCCAGAAATAAAGTCTGTCACTATTTCCATTTTTTTCCCCATCTATTTGCCATGAAGTGATGGGATTGGATGCCGTGATCTTAGTCTTTTGAATGTTGAGTTTTAAACCAGATTTTTCACTCTTCTCTTTCACCTTCATCAAGTGGCTCTTTAGTTCCTCTTTACTTTCTGCTGTTAGTTTGGTGTCGTCTGCTTATCTGAGGTTATTGATATTTCTCCTGGCAATCTTGATTCCAATTTGTGACTCATTCAGCCTGGCATTTTGCATGATGTAATCTGTGTATAAGTTAAATAAGCAGGGTGACAATATACAGCGTTGAAGTACTCCTTTCCCAATTTTGAACCAGTCCATTGTTCCATGTCTGGTTCTAACTGTTGCTTCTCGAACCTGCATACAGATTTCTCAGGAGGTAGGTAAGGTGGTCTGGTATTTCCATCTCTATGCATGTCTTATTTTTATCAGAAAGCATAATCTAGGAATAAGGTATGTGATGTACTCTTTATGAGTTGATTGAGATTGTATTTTTTTAAAGGAGACTATGGTATATTTTAATGAAATAGGGCCAATGTCCATGAGATACCTGTCATTTCATGATGGATTTTGACATTGCAGGTGAGGGCAAAGAGCGCTGAAGTAGAGGTCACAGTGGCTGCATCCCATTCTGACCTCAGCCCTGCAACTCAATGGACCAGTGTCACTGACCTTTGCCACTGCACAGCGCACACACTGAGGCACATCACAGGGGCTAGAGGAACAAGCCGTCTCTCGCTGGAGTGGGGAGTGTGGCAGAGGACACTTCTTTCTCTCCCTCTTTGACCACAGAATCAGGGACTTGACAGTAGCTTGCGTCACACCAGCATTTGGAATTGAAACTGCTTCTGCAATATTTTTTAGAAAACAGATTGTGGGTGGTGGTAATTCTACCAGGTTTCTTGGCTTAGTGGTACTTTTTTCTCTGGGAGTGGAGTACATTGTTATAAGAGAGATGGGGACCAATGAGCACCCCGACCTCCCTAATTACACTGTTGAAAGAGTTAACCTTGACAGAGCACTTCCCAGGACCCTCCACTAGGCTGTGTCCTTGACCTTCCAGATATTGTTATATTCTTACAAAACCCCTCCAAGGACATATTTTCCAGCCTCTCTTTCACAGAGGAGGAAACTGAGATTTGCAGGATTTAAGTTAAAAAGTAGTTTAAAATCACAAAGCTAGCAAATGGAGGAGTCGATATTCCCAGCCAGCCTATCAGACGTAAGAATCTACTGTCTCATACAGTGTTTATGGGGTCCAAACTTTATAATTTAATAACTTTTTAAAGAAATAAATTATGATAGTATTATGCATTGATTTTAGAAAATCAGGAAAAATTCTGAAAACTGTAAATCACTCACTTGTCCTCTTAACAAGAATTTGGTTCCCGCTGAGAAAAGTAGCACAGTATATTAGCACAGAAATTTACTGCTTTCTCCCTATTATTTCAGATGCTAAACATTTGATCCTTATAAAAAGCATGGCTTTCTTGCAGTAGGTCAGACACGGCTCAGGAAGTTTGCTCATCCCTCAGTTTTATGTGCTTCTCTTCTGGGCTGTCACATGACAGATTCCTTTGCTTTTTTCATCTCTCTGTTTAAACATCCATCTTGTCAGAGGCCTTTCCAGGTTGTAACATAAGCTCTGTGAGATCAGGGGCTTTGGTTTCTACTATATTGCTATGATGGAAGCTGGTATAGTTTCTGGCACATAGTAGGTACTCAATAATATTTGCTGAATAGGAGCAATATTGGGTAAAAAAAAAAAATTATGTTTCCCATTCAGAAGGAAGTGACTGTAAAATGATTCAGGTGAGAAGGCTTACTCACGGCTAGTAAATAGCAGAATAGGGCTTGGTGCCAATCCTCCTAATTCTTAACCACACGCTTTTTCCCACTTAGCTCAGCTCTGCCTCTAATGTACTTGGCTCTGAGCACAGGGCCAGCACGGCTGTGCATAAAGCCACATCAGGGTAGCACACCCAGTAAATGGATCTGAGTCCAGGTACTTAAGGGGGAAAATGCAGTGTTGAAAGAATGGCCTCTTATTTATCTTTCTGAGGGCTCCATTTTTGGAAATGCTAACAGGAAGACAATGAATTACTCCAGTGCAACTGCAGGAAGCATAAACCTTCCCTTTGTTCCAAAGACTGGCATGTGTCCACTTAACCTCTAGGATCCCAGGTTGAGGTCTCAGACCAGTCCCACCCTGTTGCCCTCGGGTGAGTCACAGCCTCTCCAGAACTCAGGTGTGTGTCTGCAATACTTCTGAACTGGATCAGATGACCTTTAAACCCCATTGTGCTTTAACACTTTCACTTGTGAACGCCCTGGGTGTGAACGCCCTGGGTGCCCTCCTCACCACTAGGAAAACAGATACACCTCTGGGGATGGAGAGGAACCACACTGGGTACATTAGTGTGAGATGAGTAATGAGTCCAGGACCCCAACTTGGCTCTCAGATAGGTGGGAGAGAAAGCAACCCTGTTGCTAAGTTAAAAAATAATCCATTCTCAAGAACGAAATCTGTTACCTTACCCTGATACAAGCAACGCCAGGCCCGAAGAACATGGAAACAAAAATAAATACGTGGAAAAGTCTTTTGCTGCTGCTCCTAGCAGTTTTCTGATGTCTTTCTCTCACTTTGCGCTGACTGTCAAATGGTCTATCAAGAGGTTAGTTTGTAATTAAACTCAGCTCTAATTGCTGGAACAAGTAACTAATTGTGTTCTTAAATCCTTTTATTTTACACCCTAGAAACCAGTGTGTTCTTGCCTTTAAATGCTAGTGGTTTGAGAGAATCATATAAGTACAGCTTTTAGCAGAAATTTGGTTCATTTGAAACTTTTACCCAGAGCATCAATCAAGAAAACTAAAAGGAAAAAAAAAAAAAATGAAACCAATTGGTGAAGGGAATAATCCTCCCTCCACAACAATAACAAAAATAAATTTGTTGAAATGTTCTGCCTTCTCTCTTTCTGAATTATAGATAGTGCCATGTTTAATGATTGGTTTATATACTAAGACCCATATTCAGGAATCTGTCTATTTTTAAATAGGCTCTCTATCTTTAAAGGGTCAGTTGGGTGCTTTTGAGGTGTGGAAAACCTTTTTTTGAAGCCACTCAGCTCCATTTAGTGAGTCATCATTTTGGAAGCGGCTTTGAAGCCACTCAGCTCCATTTAGTGAGTCATCATTTTGGAAAAAAAAAGAGAACGTGAGTAATGCAAATGTCAGTTTAATGTGAATGTGAGTTATGTAGAACAAACAAAGCAATGAGTCTGAAAGATTTTTGGAAGAACAACAGAGCAAAGACATTAATTCAGACATGGTGCCTGTTTGTCCCTGTTAGGTAACGCGGTGGAGGCCAGTGGCTCTAAAAGTTTAAAATATCTTTCTATATTTGGACAATGTGGTGAGTGTTTTGGGTTGTGTCTCACCCTCCAACTCCCCTTTTTGCCTCCCTATGAAGTCCTTCAGTTTTGGGTGCCAGAGACCCCACTCCCAGGCTTCCCAGATGGCACAGTGGTAAAGAACCTGCCTGTGAATGGAGGAGATACAAGAGATGTGGATTTGATCCCTGAGTCGGGAGATCCCCTGTAGAAGGAAATGTCAACCCACTCCAGCATTCTTGCTTGGAAAATTCCATGGACAGAGGAGCCTGGCGGGCTACAGTCCGTGGGGCCACAGAGAGTCGGACATGAGCAGGCACAGGCACGACTCCACCCCCAGTGTCCATGGCTTCAATTTATTGGTGTAACCCTGCCCATCCAAAGCTCCTGGCCATACCAGTGTGGTCAGTGCACCAGGGATACGCCTGGGACTTACCCAATTTGGGTCAATGAGGACAAGTGAGAATTGGGTCAATATATTCCTTTGTGTCAACAGAGAAGTGGCTTCTTTCTCTTCTGCTGTTTTTAAATGTGGACCATGAAACCCCAAGGAGAAAATACCCATCACATCTGTTGCCATCCAGAATCACTTGAATTTTTTTCTAATTTTTGGAGACTTACTTTGCTTAAAGTTGAAAATGCTGATTGATGGAGTCTGAGATGAACAGGAGCCATCTGGCTTGTTCTAGAGAACTTGGAGCTAGGATGAAGCTAGGTGTCAACCTTAGTGAGACAAAAAGAAAGAGAGAGACTATAGATCTTGGTGACTTCATCAAGTTGTTTGATCAAACCTTGCCTAAAATTATATGTGCAGCTTTTTCTTAAGCTGGGTGAGTCAATAAACTCTATTATTTCCAAAAACATTTGTTGAGCATTTAGTATATGGGAGCCAATGGTCTAAAACCAGCAATAGCATCAAACAAGAGGTTCCTATATTCCAGTGTAAGAAGAAAAGGATCAAAACTAGCAGGGAAGCAAACAAAAAGAGCCATAGAATGATAAAGCTGAAATAGCGCACAGTCATTTCCCAAGGCCACCATAATCAAGAACCACCAGTCAGAGGTCTTAAACCGCAGACATTTTTGCCTCATGATTCTGAGCATTAGAAGTCCTAGGTCTACGTGTTGGCAGACGGGGAACTTCTGAGGGCTGCAGGAAAGAATCTGTCCCAGGCCTCTCTCCCAGCTCCTGGTGATGTGCTGGCAATCTTGGCATTGCTTGGCTACAGACACATGGCCACGATTTCTGCCTTCAGCCTTGCGTGGTGTTTTCTCCTATATCTTCACAGTTGTCTCCCTGTGTATATGCTCCTCTGTGTCAGAAGTCACCCTTCTCATAAGGACACCAATCATGCTGGGTTAGGGCACACTCTTATGCTACTCTTACACCCATCTTAACTAATTATATTTGCAAAAAAACTCTATTTCCAAATTAAATCACATTCTGAGGAAATGGGGGTTAAGACTTCAAAGAATTATCATTCTGGGGTGGGAGGGGATGCAATTCAACTCATAACACAGAATAATGTGATTAGGAGACACTCTAATCTTACGGTACATGTGTACGTAATCGTGTCTGACTCTTTGTGACCCCATGAACTATACCCCAGCAGGCTCCTCTGTCCATGGAATCTCCCAGGCAAGAATACTGGAGTGGTCGACCAGTTTTCCCAGCACCACTTGTTAAAAAGATTGTCTTTAATCCATTGTATATTCTTGCCTCCTTTGTCAAAGATAAGGTGACCATATGTGCGTGGATTTATCTCTGGGCTTTCTATTTTGTTCCACTGATCTATATTTCTGTCTTTGTGCCAGTACCATACTGTCTTGATGACTGTGGCTTTGTAGTAGAGCCTGAAGTCAGGCAGGTCGATTCCTCCAGTTCCATTCTTCTTTCTCAAGATAGCTTTGGCTATTCGAGGTTTTTTGTATTTCCATACAAATTGAGAAATTATTTGTTCTAGCTCTGTGAAGAATACCGTTGGTAGCTTGATGGGGATTGCATTGAATCTATAAATTGCTTTGGGTAGTATACTCATTTTCACTATATTGATTCTACCAATCCATGAACATGGTATATTTCTCCATCTATTAGTGTCCTCTTTGATGTCTTTCACCAGTGTTTTATAGTTTTCTATATATAGGTCTTTAGTTTCTTTAGGAAGATATATTCCTAAGTATTTTATTCTTTTCATTGCAATGGTGAATGGAATTGTTTCCTTAATTTCTCTTTCTATTTTCTCGTTATTAGTGTACAGGAATGCAAGGGATTTCTGTGTGTTAATTTTATATCCTGCAACTTTACTATATTCATTGATTAGTTCTAGTAATTTTCCGGTGGAATCCTTAGGGTTCTGTACATAGAGGATCATGTCATCTGCAAACAGTGAGAGTTTTACTTCTTTTTTTCCAATTTGGATTCCTTTTATTTCTTTTTCTGCTCTGATTGCTGTGGCCAGAACTTCCAAAACTATGTTGAATAGTAATGGTGAAAGTGGGCACAAAAGAATGAAACTAGAACACTATCTAACACCATACACAAAAATAAACTCAAAACGGATTAAAGAGCTAAATGTAAGACCAGAAACCATAAAACTCCTAGAGGAAAACATAGGCAAAACACTCTCTGACTTACATCACAGCAGGATCCTCTATGACCCACCTCCCAGAATATCGGAAATAAAATCAAAAATGAACAAATGGGACCTAATCAAACTTAAAAGCTTCTGCACAACAAAGGAAACTATAAGCAAGGTGAAAAGACAGCCTTCAGAATGGGAGAAAATAATAGCAAATGAAGCAACAGACAAACAACTAATCTCAAAAATATACAAACAACTTCTACAGCTCAATTCCAGAAAAATAAATGACCCAATCATAAAATGGGCCAAAGAACTAAATAGACATTTCTCCAAAGAAGACATACAGATGGCTAACAAACACGTGAAAAGATGCTCAGCATCACTCATTATCAGAGAAATGCAAATCAAAACCACTATGAGGTACCATTTCATGCCAGTCAGAATGGCTGCGATCCAAAAGTCCACAAGCAATAAATGCTGGAGAGGGTGCGGAGAAAAGGGAACCCTCTTACACTGTTGGTGGGAATGCAAACTAGTGCAGCCACTATGGAGAACAGTATGGAGATTCCTCAAAAAACTGGATATAGAACTGCCTTATGATCCAGCAATCCCACTGCTGGGCATACACACTGAGAAAACCAGAATTGAAAGAGACACGTGTACCCCAATGTTCATAGCAGCACTGTTTACAATAGCCAGGACGTGGAAGCAACCTAGATGTCCATCCACAGATGAATGGATAAGAAAGCAGTGGTACATATACACAATGGAGTATTACTCAGTCATTAAAAAGAATACATTTGAATCAGTTCTAAGGAGGTGGATGGAACTGGAGCCTATTATACAGAGTGAAGTAAGCCAGAAAGAAAAACACAAATACAGTATACTAACGCATATATATGGAATTTAGAAAGATGGTAACAATCACCCTGCTTATGAGACAGCAAAAGAGACACTGATGTATAGAACAGACTTTTGGACTCTGGGACTGGGAGAGGGCCGGATGATTTGGGAGAATAGCATTGAAATATGTATAATATCATATCTGAAACGAGTCGCCAGTCCAGGTACGATGCCCGATAACAGATGCCTGGGGCTGGTGCACTGGGACGACCCGGAGGGATGGTATGGGGAGGGGGGAGGGAGGAGGGTTCAGGATGAGGAGCACGTGTATACTGGTGGTGGATCCATCTCGATGTATGATAAAAGCAATACAATATTGTAAACTTAAGCAAAATTTAAAAAAAATATAGTATCAAAAAAAAAAAAAAAAAGAATACTGGAGTGGGTTGCCATTTCCTTCCCAGGTGATCTTCTTGACCCAGGGATCAAACCTGTCTCCTACTTGACAGTGGATTCTTTACCACTGAGCCACTTTGTATGGGTGATCATGCATTTCTGGGGAGATGCCATTTACTCTGAGAATTAAAAGGTAAGATGTAACTGAATGAGTAGATCTGATTATCTGAGGAGAAAAAAATTATTTGGGGCAGATGGAAAATCTAGTGGATAGTTTTTAATAAACAAGCTACCAAAAAAAAACCAGACCAAAGAGCAATGATTTAAAAAAAAAAAAAAAAGACCTTTATTGCTTATGCCCATTTGAATTATATATTCTATAATTTGAAAGTTAAGGAGTTAAGTAGGGTCTATCTGAATAAGTCCTATTAGGAATTTACTAACTATAATTTACTTATAAAAGCCGTAGTCCTTGTTTTCATTATTGCACAGTGAGATGACTTTCTACATCTTGCTTTGATACTTGTCAGATATTGTGATCTTCGGTTTTATTCCGTCAGTTTTGCTAGTTGTATATTTCTGAAGTTGGGGGTCATCGTAGTACTATTTTTCTCTCTGGTGACAACCATAAGCTTGTCAAATAGGAGGGCCTCAGCAAAAACTGAATAAATGAAAGAAATTTCAGTCTGGTTTAGGAGCAGTGGTGTGCCAGTATAAGTTGATCAAGAGGCTAATCTGCCCCCCACCCCCCAAAAGACCCTGATTTTTAGCAGGTGCCGATTTCCAGGGTGTAAATATTCCCACCATTCCTGATTTCAAGCTACTAAATGACATCATGAGCTGAAGAATGCACACAATTGCCTTTCACCAGCCAGCACCAGCTCACCATGATAGGGAGATCTATTTCAGGAATCTATTTTGGGAAATGGGTCACACTTTGTTATCAGACTAACTTAGGTTGTAGATTTGTTGCTAGCACTTAAAACTGTGCAATCTTCAGAAATTCATCTCAGTTCAGTTACTCAGATCAAATCAGATCAGTCGCTCAGTCGTGTCCGACTCTTTGCAACCCCATGAACTGCAGCACGCCAGGCCTCCCTATCCATCACCAGCTCTCGGAGGTCACTCACACTCACATTCATCAAGTCAGTGATGCCATCCAGCCATCTCATCCTCTGTCGTCCCCTTCTCCTCCTGCCCTCAATCCCTCCCAGCATCAGAGTCTTCTCCAATGAGTCAACTCTTCTCATGAGGTGGCCAAAATGCTGGAGTTTCAGCTTTAGCATCATTCCTTCCAAAGAAATCCCAGGGCTGACCTCCTTCAGAATGGACTGGTTGGATCTCCTTGCAGTCCAAGGGACTCTCAAGAGTCTTCTCCAACACCACAGTTCAAAAGCATCAATTCTTCGGCGCTCAGCCTTCTTCCCAGTCCAGCTCTCACATCCATACCTGACCACAGGAAAGACCATAGCCTTGACTAGGCGAACCTTTGTTGGCAAAGTGATGTCTCTGCTTTTGTATATGCTATCTAGGTTGGTCATAACTTTCCTTTCAAGGAGTAAGCGTCTTTTACTCAGTTGTGTCCAACTCTTTGTGACCCCATGGACTGCAGCATGCCCAGGCCTCCCTGTCCATTGCCAACTCCCAGAGTTTACTCAAACACATGCCCATTGAGTCAGTGACACAATCCAACCATCTTATCCTCTGTTGTCCCCTTCTCCTCCCTCCTTCAATCTTTCCCAGCATCAAGGTCTTTTCAGAGGAGTCAGTTCTTCAAATCAGGTGGCCAAAGTATTGGAGTTTCAGCTTCAGCATCAGTCCTTCTAATGAATATTCAGGACTGATTTCCTTTAGGATGGACTGGTTGGATCTCCTTGGAGTCTAAGGAACTTTCGAGAGTCTTCTCCAACACCACAGTTCAAAAGCATCACTTCTTCGGCACTCAGCTTTCTTTACAGTCCAACTCTCACATCCATACATGGTTTACATGAAAAACCATAGCTTTGACTAGACAGACCTTTGTTGGAAAAGTAATGTCTCAGAACTGAACTTCAATCTTAGTTGAGTGTTAATATTCTCATCTATAGGGCTTCTCTGGTGACAGATGGAAAAGAATCTGCCTGCAATGCAGGAGACCAGGGTTTGATCCCTGGCTCAGGAAGGTCCCCTGGAGAAGGGAATGGCTACACATTCCAGTATTCTTGCTTGGAGAATTCGATGGACAGAGGAGTCTAGCAGAGTACATTCTATGGAGTCACAAAGAGTCAGACCCAACTGAGGGACTAACACACACACACACACACACACACACACATACACACGCATCTATAAAATAAGAGTAATACTTGCTACAGAGGATGTTTGTGAAAATTAAAGTGAATTATCACTGATAAGGCAACCAACAGAGTAGAGGGTAACAAAAAGTAATAACATGTTAGCTTTGTCTCAATTTTGTTGTTGATAGGAAAGATTTCTTATCTCTTGAATTTGGTTGCAAAAATGAAAATGAATCTAAATGCTGTGGTAGAACATGGAACTTGTCTGAGGGGTGTACTGACTTTGACTCTAGAATCATTGCAAAAGGCAGGTGTTTGAGTGGACATCAATGACTGGAAGTTGGCCTTGAGTTCATGAGGCTTAATCTGTAGTTTTTTTCTGGCCACAGAGAGTGTATGATGTCAGCATTAAAAAAAAAAAAAATGGAGATTCCAAACCAAGAAGTGACTTGAATGATTGAACTATGAGACAAAAGGCAGGAAAATCTTTGGGACTCAGAGGTCTGTCACTCACTCTCTTCAAAAACGGCTTCATTTACGTTTATATTAACTTTTCTCTCCAAGAGGAGAATAGACAGTGAGCTTTCTTCTGTGAAGAGGGTTGCAAACTCATGTTTGAAGTGCTGGACAAATTAAAGGGAATAAGTGAAACAGACTCTGTGTGTCTGAGAGAGAAAAAGAGTCAAAGACAGAGAGGAAGAAGAATATGGCTAATTAATTTGAAGATTATATCCCAAGGCATTCAAATTTTAAAATATAGACCCAAATAAACACCCTTCACGGGATGGATTCCAAACCATGGGTCTCAGTTGGAGACCTGATGTATCTGTAGAAGCCTTTCCCTCCTGCCTCTAGAATCCATGCCAGCTCAGTTTTTAATGGAGAGAAACACAATCAACTTAACTTGTTTTTTCTACTAGATGGGCTTATTCATATCTGATTCTTATTTTTAGTGTTTCTCCTTTATCTATAATGAATATAAGATAATTGCAAATAATCTAAACAGAATAGAAGAGCATATGGCATAAAGCAAAGTGCCATCAGGGTCTCCCACTCAAAAGACGACATCTGAACAGTCTGCTGAATGACCTTCTGTGTCAGTGCATGCACGTGCACACACGTGTTACATGCACATGTGCACACACAAGGCTCTGTGTGGCCTTGCAAACTGAGCTCATGCTATACATGCTCCTATTTAATGGAAAACATACAAAGAATGTTCAGTTGCTTTTGCCTTAGAATCCCACTTCTACAATTTAGCAAATTTTGGCTCAAAGCATGGCATAAAGTAATTGTAGTCCAGGTATCAAAGTCTCACATCTAGTCAGTTTCTACCTTGAAATAAAGTGTTTCTTCTTTAGCCTCATTTCTAACAGTTAGGGGAGAAAGGGGCAAGCCTGTTTTAGAAATCAGGCAGTACTATTATTAGAAATTTATCAACCTTTACTTATCTCTGGATGTCTTTCTCCTCTCTCCTCACTGTGTTTTATCTTCTCTCCGTTGATCTTTTTTCGCAGATGACCTTTCATCTTATTTCTCATCTGCTGGTCCCATCAACCCTAACTTTGTGTCTGCTAAAACTCAGGTAATTGCTTTTAGATGGGTATAATTAAGAAGCCATTAGTGTAAAGTTTCATTTCAGTTTACGCCTCGGTCTGCATTTGAGCAGAGAAATATGAAATTAAGGTATTAGCTCCTTTCAGGAGTATGAGTCACAAGCTAATAAGTTTCAAGAGCAGTTTCTCCACTGTAATGATTGTGCTTTTCTCTTTGAAAATCTTCTCTTTGGAATTCTCATAGAGGGAATATTTTAAAAGGAAGGCGAACAAATTATAATGACAGACCTGAATTGGGTATATGGTACCTGAAGGGCGAGTGTCCCTGGTGCCCTCAAAGGGTCATATGAAATCTTTAAAAAGTAGCTAGTGTGGGAGGGTCCAACCTAGAAACCCATAAATTCCCTTTCACGATTGTGTAAGAATTCTACTCTTTTGAGGACAGCTGTGAGAGGCATTGTAGAGGGGATTAATGACCTGAATGAAGAAGTTGAAGTCAAGATGAGCCATTGTGATTGGGGGTAAGCTAACTAGAACAATTCTCAAATTTGGCTGCAAAACAGAATTACCTGTTATATGAGTTCCCAGTGGTTGCCATAACCAATTCCCACAAACTGGGTGTCTTAAAACAGTGAAAATTGATTCTCTTGTACTTCTATAGTCTAGAAGTTTAAATTCAAAATGTTAGCAAGACCATGCTCCCTCTGAAAACTCTAGAGTAGAATCCTTTTGGCCTCTTCCTAACTTCTGATGATGCCTGGAAATTCTTGACTTCTTTTGTCTTATAGGTGCATTGAGCCCAATCTCTGCTTCCATTGTTCCATGGCCCTTTTCTTGTATATGTATCATTGTGTGTCCTCTCTCCTTACAAAGAGACACTAGTCATTAGATTTAGAGCCCCCAGTCCAATAGGAAGGGCTTCCCATGTGACTCCGAGGTAAAGGATCTGCCTGCCAAGCAGATGTGGGTTTGATTCCTGAGTCAGGAAGATTCCCAGGAAAAGGAAATGGCAACCTGCTCCAGTGTTCTTGCCTGGGAAATCCCATGGACAAAAGAGCCTAACAGGCTACAGTCCACAGGGTCCCAAAGAGTCAAACATGGCTTAGCAACTAGAGAACAATCCAGTATGACTTTATCTTTCCATTTGCAAAGTAAAACATCTGCATCTTAGCAAAAGAAAAGCCATTGCAAAGATTTTATTGTCAAATAAGGTCACATTTTGGGACTCCAGGAAAATATAAATTTAGGGGAATGCTATTCAACCTGTTGTACTTGGGAATATTTTAAAAGCCCAAAGCCCATGGTGCACACCAGATCAATTAATTAGAATTTCTAGAGGCCTCAGGGAGCTTGAAAAGAGACTGATGCTTGGGTCTCACCTCTGGAGACTCTGATCTATAAAATCAGTATTTTAAAATGTGTTTTACTGAATTGTTAAGGAAAGAGAATGAGATCAAATGAAGTGCAGAACAAAAGCCTGGCATATAATATCTACTCAATTAATATTTTCTTATTGATTGGTTTGGCGTGATGGGTTTATAAAATAAGGACATAATTTCACATATGTAAGGATGCAGTGTTCAGCAAGCAAAGGTCCCCTTACTCCTCTGCCCTTTCCAGGACAAACTCAATTGTCTGCTTTATATTTCTAGTGTCAGGGCTTGCCTGGTGACTCAGCTGGTAAAGAATCTGCCTGCAATGCGGAAGACCTGAATTCAATCTCTGTGTTGGGAATATCCCCTGGAGAAGGAAACAGCTACCCACTTCAGTATTCTGGTCTGGAGAATTCCATGGACTGTACAGTTCATGGGGTCACAAAGAGTTGGACACAACTGAGCAACTTTCACTTCACTTCCTGCTGTCAGGGTTTTACCTAGTATATGGTTTTCTGTTACCATAACCCTTATACCTTCTGCTTTCCCAATAGACGACTGCTTATCAGCTCTTATACATTTGAGTCTTTAATTGCCACCATCCTCCTATGCCCCTTCCTTTATAGGTCAGTTGTAAGTGCTAATCTTTTCCAGTCTGCCAGAGTGACTAACAATCCTAGTTGGCTCAGAATTTAGGAATTATCCAGAATGCAGCACACCCAGTGTTAATTCCAGGACCATCCCAGGGAAAGCCCCATGGCTAATCACTCTAGGGCTGCTTCAATCAGTCATGGATAGCAGAACATGGCTAGTGTTTCCCCAAGAATATTACACATATTAGAAATGCAATGATCTCTAAGAGTGAATGCAAACATATAAAACATAACACGTGTCTTCGTGTCTACACAAGAGCTATCAGAGAGAAAAAAATAATAATGATGATAATCACAATAATAAGGATGATAATGATGATGAGAATACTTACTGATCACTTACATGAATCTGGTTTCTATGCTAAGGGTTTTATATGTATTATTCATTTAATACACATAGCAACTCTATATACGAAGTGACATTATTATCCTAATTTTCTAAATGAAGAAACTTGGATTCAAGCAGCTTATGTAACTTCTGTAAACTTCTTAAAGCTAGTTTGTGTCTAGTTGCAAGTGTAAACCCAGGCGGTTTTCTCCCTGGTGGTATTCATTCCTGTACCATGCTGAATGAAAGCAGAAGGGTTGCAGCTGTACAAGTTAGAGAAGGACAGAGGAACAATACATCAGCCTGGTGCAATTCACAAAGTCATCACAGAGAAAGAGGGGGCATTGAACTGGCACCTTCAGTTCATAATGCATTATAACTTCCCTTAAGCGGTTCATTTAAGGGAAACATTAATTAAGAATCTAATACATGTAGAGAACATATAGAAATATTGAAGCAATAAGAGAAGCCAGAGTTTCTATGGAAGTTGCTATGCCCCTGTCAGTGTGTTAAGCCCTTGATACAGTATAACCTCAGGGCATGGTTTCACAATAACCACCCAACAGAATACAAGAACTATCCTATCCTCACCACAGAAGAGACTTGTCGGTCAAAGCTACCAATGACCTTGACCCAGGATCTCACAGGTAGCTTATGATAAATTCAGGATTCAGACCTAACCTAACCAACTATCATGTGGGCTCATTCCTCAAACTGAGCAATGCATCAGAATGGGTCAGTGCAGCTTAAGTGACAACAGAAAGTGTGTGGGGTGGGTGCTTCATAGAAAAATTAGTTAATTCACCTGTGCAAGACTGGAGTAATGGCATGAAAGCTGTTCTCATCTTTAGGGTATTGCAAGCCCTCATCTCCATAAGGAAGGGCGGAAGAAAAGGCAAAGGAAAACACTCCTGTGACAAAATCAAAAGTTGAGTTAATCAGGAATTAATTGAACTGTTCAGTCTCCTAAGAGGTGGGGGATGATGGGGGCCCGGGAGGGGGAGGAAAAGCACATGCAGCTCCTCTGTTTAAGGATGTGTCTCCTCACCCCAAATGCAGCCCCATAAAGTTCTCATATGAAGTGAAAAAGCCAGACAATCAAAGACCATATGTCTTCTGCTTAGATCCACAGAGTGTCCATGTATTTTTAATCAAGGCTGCATCTCTGAAGGATGTTTATGCTTCCTTGACGTAAAAGACGCTCCTGCAAATGAGCTCTGCACCAGGTCCAAGCTATTGTTACCTTTGGCCATGCCAGGAGAAAGGAAGTTGGCAGATTCCCCATAATGCATTACGGTGAAGATAATGCAAATTGTACTTGAAGGATAGTGTGTGCGGAGCAGCCCATCAAGCCTGAGGAAATGGGCTTAGGAGCCACTGAAGACTTCACTCTCCCCCAGACCTCTCTGCTTCTACTCCATCCTCACACTCTAAAATACATTCTCCACACGGCACTCAGCATGATCTGCTCAAAATGTAAATCCAATTTCTTCATGCCTTCACTCAAACCTCTCTAGTAGAGGGTTTTTAAAAATAAAAACTAGACCCTTTTTCTGTGGTCTACACAGCTCTGCATGATCGATTTCCTCATCCCTATTTCATGTTATATACCACTTACCTACATTCCTGAGCTCAAGTCACATGGCCATGATTTCTGTTTCAAAGCACTTATTATTCACTCTTGAATGTATTAACTCGAAAAATGTTTGAGCACCAGGTGTGTTCCAGGAACTCCCTATCTGCTGGGAAGAGAGCAGTGGACAGAACAGAGAAATCTCCTTGCCCTCTTGAAACTTATGTTCCAGTCAATGAAGATAGACATCAGACAATAAAGAAGATGAAAATGTAAAGTGTATAGCAGCGAGAACATGATAAGGGGCTTCCAACAATGCAGGAGATGCAGGAAATGCGGAGACATAGGTTCAGTCCTGGGTCGGGAAGATCCCCTGGCGGAGGAAATGGCAACCCACTCCAGTATTCTTGCCTGGAAAATTCCATGGACAGAGGAGCCTGGCAGGCTATGGTCCATGAGATTGCAAAAGAGTTGGACACGACCGAGCATACTCTCATTCCAAAATCCTTTATAAAAAAAAAAAAAAAAAAAAAAAAAAAAGTGGGGCAAGTTCAAGATTAAGCAGCAAGGAGAAATAGGTTGCGACACTGGATACAGTGGCCATGGTGGATGTCTCGCTTTAAGACCTTTTCTCTTACTGCTCCCTCTCCTAGGACCCCTCCACCCAGATATTTTTGTGGGTTTCTCAGAACTCAGGTGTCAGCTCAAATGTCCCCTTTCAGAGACACCTTTTCTGATCCTTCCACATGAACTGGCTACTTCTCGTAACTATCTCACCACCTTCTGTGATGGAACAATCTGAGGTTACATTTTTCATTTATTCATTTACTTTATTTTGTCTGCAACCTGTGGACCATAAATTCTGTGAAACAGGTGTCTTCATCACTCTACTATCATGGCTCCTGTGTTGAGAGTGCTGCCTAGCATACAGTAGGTACTCAACAAACATATGCTTGGATGAAAGAATGAAGGAATGAATGATGGTATCAACACATTCAGTTGGCCTCTATAGGAGAAGACAGGTGAGTATAACACTTGGCCTTGAGAAATCATTAGCAGACATTATCATCTTGTCCTTTTCATATACTGGCATATGGTTAAGCAACACAGTCCAGGAAATAAGACAGGAAAATACTATCAAGAGCTAAGTAAGATGCTTAAATCTCCTACAAAATATACTTACTTTATATATCTCAAGTCTGTCTATTTTTCTCCATTCTCATTGCCACCACTCTGGTCCAAATGCCATCGTTTCTTATTTTACTGCTTGCACTCTTACTGCCACATGAAATATTTTTTTCAAAGTCCAGGGAAGAGGAGCCTTTAAAGTGTTTGGTTATGTCTTCCCATGTCTTGAGCGCTTCAATTACTCCCTACTGATCATAGAATAGGGGTTCAAAATGTTCGAGTGACTTCCAGAGACTTCAAGGGCTGGCCACAGTGTGCTTCTCTAGCTTTCCCTCTCAGGACTCCTCACCAGCTCTCTGGTCTGTCCGGACTGATCTTTTTTTCAAGTTTCCTAAATGCCCAAGCCCACTGTCTTCCCTTTGGACCACTAGGAGATAATTTCTCTGTTCAGCAATGTCTTCTCTGCTCTCTGTGTCATAGCCATAGCTAAATCATAGCCATCTTTTAAATCTCTGCTCCAACTTCATATCATCTGACCAAGACTCTCTGATCCCTAAGTCTGGACGCGGTAACTCTTCTCTGTGACCTCACAGCATCTTGCCCTTGACCATCACATTACTTTCCACAGAGTGAATTGCAATTGTTTGATTTCTTGCCTGTCTCTTCCACTAAACTTAAGCCATAACAGGGCAAAAATAATTTCTCTCTCCTTCATTCTTTCACTTCAGGCATTTCACATAAGGTCTGGCTCATAGTAGTTGCTCAAAATATATTTGTTGAATGATTGGATAAAATGTAGAGTCAATTAAAAATAGTACGAGTTTATTTCCAGACAGAATAGTGGGTATTATTTCTCATGCCAAAGCTCTCTTTGTGAGTCTTGCTACTCTGTGGCAACAGAGCTGAAAACTGAGACGAGATGTGGCAGAAAGTTGGGGGCACACAGCTCATCTTCAGATCCTGATGTCATAGAGTGTAATCAGGTCCTTCTGTTCAACCTTTGCCGATAGCCTCAGGCACCAAGGAACTGGTCTACAGAGTCAAGACTTGTGACTCACGCTGGAAATATTAAGCATAGTGACTTCCTCAGAGGAGGACACTCTGATGTCTTGCTTAGTAGTGAAAAGACCTTAAGATTAGTGGTTTTGCCTTTGTCTAAAGACAAACGGAGGTGGCTGTAGATAGACGATGCAAACCCTGAGAGGAATCTTTGAAAGAGTATCATTCAAGAATCTCATTTCACTGACAGAGAAAACAAGAAGTCTGGTGGTTAAGTAATATCCTCTCTGTTCTAGGATTGAATTCTTGACTTCTTCCCATTCTACGGTTTCTTTCACCTGTTTAATTCAGTTAAACTCAGCATATTTTAATTCTTTTTTTTCTAAACCATTTGCCAGACATTGTAATTATGTCTGCCTCCTCCACCCAGTTGAGGCCACATGTCAGTTTTGAGACATGTGCTTTTTGTCTGGTTCATCTTGCATCCCAGCTAGATGCAGAAGCCTACCCCTCTTTAAAATTATTTGACTAACTCACTTGCACTGGAGCTTTGGTGAGCAACACATATTTTATTAAAAATATCATAGGGAAAAATGGGCAGGGAGGAGATTACATCACATATCTCTAAGCAAACAATTTAGCAATTCCCTCATGTAAAGATATAAATTCTCTAAAATCCTTTACTCATTTTATCACGGGAGTCTCTTCTTCCTCCTCTTAATGCATGTGAAGATTGTTCTAATTGACTTAGAGCTCTTCTCTCGAGTATTTTTCTCTAAGCATTTTAAATTATCTTTTTCTTTATGAGACATCATAATTTGGCTCTGATCTAGTGCCTACTTTCAACAGTGCTTACCCAAAGTTATTGAGGTCGTCCAGCTAAGCAAAGAGTCTTCCAACTAGCAGAACGGCCATCCTTAGAAAAATGTGTCTTTACGGACATTGCAACTTAAGCTTGGTCAGCAATTCCCAAAACGTTGAATCATTAGTAATCTAAGTTTTGAGCATCCGAATATTCATTTATAAAATATAAATAAAGACTCTGACCTCATGGAGCTTTTGTGAGGATCACAGGAAATAACTGAAAAACACCTGAAACATAACCCACCTCAGAGTGGCTCAGGAGATGCTCAGAGTACACTGATCTCTTTCTCCTCAAGCAATTGGATTAGGCGTTTCTTTTGTCTCACAGCTCATAACTGTGTTAGTGTTTAGGAGGCCTCCCAGCCCCTTGAAACTCATTGTTATCTCTTTAATTAACAAAAGAGTACAAAATAGTTCAGAAAAATGCAACTGAAAAAGCATATGTAGTGGTTGGTTGTTCATGATGGAGACATGACTATTCTGACACAAATCCAGAGTGTGACACCAATCTGTATGTCTGTGGGTGCCAGAGAATTTACAAGTGCTAAAACTCCTCTGTCGAACACTGTGCTGTTTGAAAATGTTACCATTGTTAGATTCTTTTGTTCCTAGCCCTGTCTGACACTGTGTAGGCTGCCAACTGTTAGTGGCAGACAAAGGCATTATGTGTTTTTATTTGGTCTCTATCTCGAAATGTCATGGTTTGAAAGTCCTGAAGCAGAGAAGCTTCTCTATTTAAAATCTGCTACGTTTCCTAGCAGATCTTGGGAACAGTCATGCTATGCTCAGTAGCTCTCTGGGCATGGTTGAGCCGTGTCTTTGATCAAGTCACAGACACCATCTAACTACCAGGGATTAGCAACCTAAGCCTCCTGGTTCCAGAAGTTCAAGAGAGACAGGGTCTCCTGGGCTTCTTCCCATGGAGTGGATGATAAAAGCATCCATGTGGGTGAGAAATACATTTATCTACAACATGGATGAAACAGCATATATTAAAAGAAACTGCCAGATGCCAGACCTTTGGCCTGAGTTTATGGTTATTGAGTTATTGTTTTTTCATTCCCTAATTCCAATACTGTGTAAGTAATATGTACTCTGTAAAGAGCTATGGACATTTAATAACAACTAACTAAATATTTATATCATGAATGATATCAGTTAATCTCCACAGCAATTTCAAGAGATAGACATATTTATTTTTATTTTCTAAAAGGCAAACTCAACCTCAAAAAGATTAAGAAAGTTGCCTAGGATTAACAAGTTAGTACTAAAGTTATGTTTCATAGCAAGTATGTCTGTGCCAAAAGGTTAAAGATTCGTCTTCAATGGGCTTTCTGCACATTTTCCCCTTTAAAATTACAAAAAACCTTGACTGTGTTGGCTCTGTTTCACAGATGAGTAAAATAAAGCTCAGAGAAACTCAGTAATTGTTCAGAGAGATCATACAAATGTTCTACTGGAAGAACCCATGAAGTTTTCTTCGATTCTGGGGATCATCAAGGGGATAGAGGTAGGCTTAGTAGGATGCCCTAAATATTTCATAATATCTGGGGGGAAACAGGGGAGATGTTGAAGAAGAAAAAAGGTTATCAAAGAGAGAAAAATGGTTACATCAGCATGGAGGCCAATTCTGCTTCTATTTTGGATGGTAAACCTACATTTTCTGTTGAGTTATGTAAGAGAAAGCTTGTGTTTGCGTTCAAAGGGCAAGCTTGAGGAAGGTTTCAGGACACTGCCTGCATTCTAAGTGGCCCTGGTGGTGGAGAGAATGGGCCCTGTTCCAAATTGATTAGTTCTGCTACCTTCTCATTATTGTTCCGCCTGAAGTTTGGCATGCAAGCAAGGTCATTCGATGCATAGGTCTGCGTGACTTAACTGATTCTGCTGCAGACTCCTTCTGCTCCACACCCCCACCCCCACCACAGCATGCCACCTGCACTAGAGAAAATTAAAAATCAGCCCATACATTTTACATGAGTTCCCAAGACCGATGAGAAATTAATGTTATGTTGTCTTTTGATAAAGATACAGCTGTTTTGTAAGATGTTCATCCAATTCAGTAATAGGAAACCTTCTCCAAATTCCTCCATGGAGCCTAGACTTCAGGAGGGGGAGAAGAGATGAATATCGACTTAGAATAATATGCTTGTGCAAGTTTTCTTCTTATAGTTCACCTTACAAAGAAATTTCAGGTTACACATTAGGTTGCTGCCCTCCCCAGACTCTCAGGTGCCTTATTAATTTTTTATTTCCATGCTTCCTTTGAGGTTGTTCCCTTAGCCTGGGGAGCATATTCTTTTCATATTCTCACATGCAAATGCTTCCAGTTCTTCAAGATTGACCTCAAAGTTCTCAGTTTTCACAAAGCCATTTCATATCCTCAAATCATATGATTGCTCTTTTGTTAGATCTTCAGAAATTCTTAGAGAAGTCCCGATCCCCTTTTCACCGTCCCTCCCAATAATGTGAGAATAATTACAGTTATTTTAGGGTGGTTTTAAAAATTAGGGACAATATGTAAAAGCCCTAACAGTATTTGGCAAATAATAATGAATAATATTTGTTTTGTTATTACTAACTACTCATAAGCAAATACAATATCTAAAGTTCTTTGCCTGGAACTCAAAACTCCTCATAGTCAAGTTCCAGTCTTGGCTTCTAGTCTTATATCCTAATACTTTCTCTAAGGTGCCTCTATTATCATCCCTCCAAAATTCTTTATTAAGCTGAATTAAACTCCTCACCATTGTATGGACATTATGCATGGTAATTACTGAGGGCCTCCATGGTTGTTTTTCTGTTCACTTTGCTTTCGTTTACATAGAACTTACCCAAGATCTCATGTTTTAAAAGTCACATAGACAGTAGAAGAGTCAAAATTTAGATCCCATTTCCCACACCCATATGTTCAGTCAAACTTCTGAAAGATGCCAAGTAGTTGCTTAGAAGTGATTTCATTGGTTATGAGCATAAACTTTGAATTTAGACAAATGTGGATTTGAATGTTAGCTGACTGACTGCACAACTGCAAGTAAGTTCCTTTGGGTCCTTTAGTTTAAGCAGTGATCTTCATAAAAGGATGACAATATGTATTATCTTATAGTTATTGTAATTTATTCAATCTTAAGGTCAAAATGCATATTAAAATTTATATTCATAAGTGTGTATTCAAAGTTATATTCATTATATAGCCTATATACTATGTATAACAATACACATGCATGCATACATATATATATATATATAATTTGATCCTCATTATAACTTTAAGATGCATGTGTATCTATATATTGTATGTTTATCTTATATATACTATATATGTGTATATTATATATGCATAGTATTCTGTGATACATGTATATTCTCTGAGATTTGCCCAATTCTGGCACGAGGCAAAAATAGATTCAGGAATCATTTGGTTTAAGATAAAATACTACATTTATTACTCTTAAAGTTTGTGAACAACATGGTTTAGTTTAAACGTGAGGCTAGATGAACTTGCTAAAGTCCATTGCTATACTTCACACCCTCCCCAGGTCCTGGAATGCTGTCTAGAGGGCAAGTGATCCACTGTCATCACCTTAAAGATCACTGGGTGGAGAGGAAAGAGCAGAGCAAATTCTTGATATTTACTAACTTGTAATAAGTCATTTCTAAATATTTGAGAAACATAGGTGAACCTCTGCTATCCAATGGTCAATGACTCACTTATCCTCTGTGAGAGAGTCTTAGAATAAAAGTCCTTTCAAGAAGCCAAGAGTGTTCCTGGAGGAGAGATTCCTCCGTGTGGGAAGCAGGGAAAGTTTAGGGACACAGCTTTCTCTTAAAACCTACCAGAATGATGTTGCTCAGTAAGCAACTGATTGAGCGCTATTTGTAATTAGTTCATAGCTGCTTTGAGTAAGTTTAGACTGACCATCATTGAAATACAATTAGTGATACTAAATATATCTATATGATGAGTATTTTTTTTTATATGAAGGCACAAATAAATCTTTCAATGAAAATCACCCAATGAAAGCTTCTGTTTAGCAATGCAGTTTTCTCATCCCTGTGGAAGGCCCAACATCACCAAATTTTGCTGACTTGGCTTCAGTAAATTTTAATTCAACAAAAAGCCTGGTTGAACAGATGCGTTCACAAGTCCCAGACCATGCAACACTCAATCTGTTTAACGGAAATGTTGTTCTAGTTCCATATTGGTGCTTTCTGCTGGAGCTGAATTTGTATCTTTCTGTCTCAGTGGAGCATAAATGTTAGGGGATGTCAGGAAGGGAGCCAGATCTAAAAGGGATAAGGGGTGAAGCGGTGGCTGTGAGATCACAGAGGCCAGAGTGTTGGAAAGATACAGAGAAAGATGACTCAGATTATTTCATCAAATAAAAAGGAGTAACAGCATCCCCTCTGTGAACCATCACAGCTGGCTTCCACTTAAAAGTGGTATGAATTTAACAAACAATTTTGAGGCTGCACTGAGATTGTTAAATAGAGTATTGTCTATATGGGCATGTATTTTCCCTGTGCATGTACACATTTCAATCAAGAGATAAATATTAGGGAGAAAAAAGCTTCAGTTAAAATATTACAAAGTATATTGGGTGATTTTATTAACATAGTCGTTGCTCTAAAGTCTTGGAATACACCTCTCTCCCTTATCTCTCTCTCCTCCTTCTTTTAAGCTTTCACACCTGTGGTTGTCTCTGACTAAAATTCTATTTCCTGTCTTCTCCACCAGATGAATTCCTATTCATGACCAAATTCTTCTTTGAACACACTTCATTGGGGAAGTATTCCTGATTCCTAAACTAAGAACCAGTTTCTTTGTATGCACTCCCATCTAACCAGCAGAGGATTGCTTAATATCCAGGTTGTAAACTCTAAAACCAAAGTTTACAATTGGTTTTACAAAAGTTCCCATAGTTTACCTTTCACTCCACTACTTTCTAGTATTGGGACTTTGTCCACATTAATTCAGTTCTCCCATCTGTAAAACAGAAATAATACCAATATCTACCCTTGCAAATGAGGTATTATTTATTTGAGGATTGAATGAGGCAATTTATTTAACAATCTGAAACTAGGCTTCAGCTTTCCATTCTCTTCAACCAGCTTTGTTTTCAAACTGAAATAGGATGAAAAGAAACTATGAAAATCTAAGACACCAAACTAAGACACTGGACTTTAGCTAGTAAGAATTGGAGAACTATTGAAGCTTTCAGGGAGGAGAGACAGGGTCAGATACAAGTTTTAGGAAATAGAAGGAAATAAAAAATTCAGGATGAGAGGCAAGTGTTAAAATATGTTCAATATAGTCAAATGATTCAATTTTAAGCATTCATGTTTAATCACCATTCCCCAAAACTAAGAGCTCGTTTAATTTTACAAATATTTAGGGAATGTTCACTAATGATGGGGTGCTGAAGTGTGGGCTGCAAATTCAAAGAGGCGGTTTGCTACTATGTAATAATCTAGTGGTTAAGAGCTTTGGATTTACAACCACGTAGATCTAAGCTCCAGACACGACTGAGCATCTTCGCTTTCCCTTTTCACTTTCATGCATTGGAGAAGGAAATGGCAACCCACTCCAGTGTTCTTGCCTGGAAAATCCTAGGGACGGGGGATCCTGGTGGGCTGCCGTCTATGGGGTCGCACAGAGTTGGACACAACTGAAGTGACTTAGCGTCAGCAGCAGCAGCAGACCTAAGCTCATCATCAAGCACTAGGCTGTCCCATCTGAACAAAGCTCTTAAAATATCTAAGCCTTGGGTTTTTTCAAAATTTAGAAGATTAATTAAAATGACTAAATGAGGTACTGTATAGCGTTAGTTCTCAGTCACTCAGTCATGTCAGACTCTTTCTGACCCCACGGACTGCAGCCCACCAGCCTCCTCTGTCTATGGGATTCTCCAGGCAAGAATATTAGGAATGGGTTGCCATTTCCTCCTCCAGGGGATCTTTCCAATCCACGGATCAAATGCACATCTTCTGCACTGGCAGGCAGATTCTTTACCCCTGAACCACCTGGGGAGTCCACAGACTGTATAAAAATCATTTAAAAACTCTTAGGGCATGGTACATTTTCCAATTTTTTAAATATAAATTTATTTATTTTAATTGGAGGCTAATTGCTTTACAATATTGTATTGGTTTTGCCATACATCAACATGAACACACGAACACATGAGCATGTGTACATTTTCAATTAATGCTAGTTATCATTATTACAATTATCACTGTTGATATTATTTTCTAACAGTGCTAAATGACACCCTTCTCCAATACCAAGGTGCTCACAGTCTGAATAAAGAAAGCAGATATGTAGGCATGTAAATTACATAGTATTTGAGTTACCGTGTTATTAAAGAAGGGCATCCCAGGTAGCACTCATGGTAAAGAACCTGCCTGCTAATGCAGGAGACATAAGAGATGTGGGTTTGATCCCTGAGTTGGGGAGATCCCCTGAAGGAGGGCATGGCAACCCACTCCAGTATTCTTGCCTGGAGAATCCCCATGGAAAGAAGAGCCTGGTGGGCTACAGTCCATAGGGTCATGTCAGGAAGCATTTAACAGGAGGCTTCCTGTGTGCTGTTTTGGATCTGTCAGGAATTCTCTGTTCCTTATTAATTCCTGAATATTCAGGAATTAAGAGGAGAGGCAAGCCTTTCCCAGGACTAAGGAATCCAGGCAGTTCCTTCTTTAGTTTTTCAATATGGTGATAAGTACCCTCTTCCTTCTTGTGAACCATACAGTAAAAGGGATTGTTTACAACTCTCTCTCTCTTCAATATGGATCGTCTATGTTTTGTAAGTCCGGAATTTTAATCTTTATCTTTGCAGAGAATAACTACAGTATAAAAGCCCACACCATATTGATTAAAACACCTTTGCTCTGTCAGAGCTCTGGTCCCTGTGTCTTTCTTTCTCTGTTTCTCTCTCTCTCTCAGGCTATTTATTTGGAGCACAGAGGCCCTCTGAGTTCACTTTCCTGCCCGGGGTTCTAAGACCCTCTCAAGAAGGAACTCTGCGCCTTCACCCCATTGAGAGGGCGCCTGATGCCTCCGTGAACAGAATAAGCCCCGTGCCAGGGGCTTTATTGGCTTTCTGCATAAACCAAGGAATATCAACCTCTTTCTCTCTCCTTTACTTTCTTATCGGTCAACTCCAGGCCACCAGGTTCTGGTCCATTAAAGGACCTCAACAGGGTCTCAACATGCTGTTAAAAATAAATAGTTATTAAGTGTATACCAATATACACTCAATATATTTGTTAGGTACTTTTTCTGAGTGTAATAGCATTTAATACTTACAAAAACTGTATGAAGCCAATAACATAACACCAAATGATCTAAAGATGAGGAAATACAGGAGCACAGGTTAAATAATGTGCCGACAGCCACACAGAGAGTGACTGCAGAGTGGTGTGTGAGCCGAGCTAGCACAACAGAGCTGCATGCTCTAAACACCACAAGTTGACTATGTCTCTCTTTATAAAGGAGGTTTTCAAGAGGATGCAACATCTTTGCAAGACCGTGAGAGATGAGCTTCTCACTTTGTGTCCAGGAAAGCTTCGACTTAAACCATCCCAGATAGAAGGCTACCCTCAACTTTATCTGGAGCTAAAATGCCTTTTTATGAATCTGTTATACATTATAACAGTATCCATCATTGCTACAAAATCCTCCTATATAGTGTTAAATATTTATGTTGGAATTAGGGCCAGAGGAAGTGAATACCACCCCCCACCAGCAGTGTAAAGGTCAATACTAGCTGTCTGTGCAGGCAAACACACCCACCTCCCCAGTCAAGATTGCTGATCCTATCCGACATGCAGGGCAGCAAAGGGGACATGTGTGTAAAGAACAGACTTTTGGACTCAGCAGGAGAAGGTGAGAGTGGGATGATTTGAGAAAATAGCATTGAAACATGTACATTACCATGTGTTAAATAGATGACCAGTGCAAATTCAATGCATGAAGCAAGGTACCCAAAGCTCTGGGACAGCCCAGAGGGATAGGGTGGGGAAGGAGGTGGGAGGGAGATTCAAGGAGGAGGGGACGCATGCAATCTGTGGCCGTCTCATGTTGATGATGGCAAAAACAATCACAATATTGTAAAGTAATTCTTCTTCAATTAAAATAAATTAATTACTTTAAAAAAAGATCGCTAATCCTAAGAACAGTTTTTCTGCTATTCATAAGTGAAGGGAGAAGGATAATTTGAGGGTGATATTAATCTATCCTCTGTTTACCCATAATAATTTTCCTTATTCTGCACAGTCAACAAAAAATAACAATGGCATCATTGTTCAGATCAGATCAGATCAGTCGCTCAGTCATGTCCGACTCTTTGCGACCCCATGAACTGCAGCACGCCAGGCTTGTTAATATAAATACAGCAGTTGACACCACTGGTATCCCATAAACATCTTAAAGACATTCACAGAGATAAAACCTCTATGAGTAAATATAATTGATTGTAACCTTTTAAAGATGAAGACATTGAGGCATGGGATGATTTAATAGTGTATTCAAGATCACATAACTACAAATGCCACCATCATGGTCATGGCCAGAAAAACCATTACTCAGTTCAGAGCTGTGGTTATAGATCTGTCTCAGCATTTTTATTTTATATTATGCCTTGTGACATAATTACATAATGACAGTGCACATTAACACTTTCATTTGCCAAATCTCACTGCCCCCGAAACCCAGGTTTGGGACAGGAGTAGAGGCATTTAGTGGCCAAATCCCAGTCTTCCCTTGAATAGAGAGCCTGTGCCTTCTAACAGAGTGGACAATATGTACACAATTTTCTCAGTTGGGTGAAAGAACCAAAAGAAGAGGATATTCCTGAATATCCTTTAACAACATAGAGTATTTGAGAGTCGCATCTTAATTATCATGCTTCCTTGCTTCCATAACTTGAACATGTCATGTGACATGCCAGTGGAATGTGAACAGAAACATTCTGTATTTTCCCTGCATGGAAATTTTTACAAGATGGCCCATCTTTTATTACACTCTCTTCCCATTTCTTCAGTGTAGTAGAAGCTTTTTTGGGGTGGCATCTGCTACCACCTACATTGAGAGACCGTAGTGTAGAGCATTCACATTGGACTTTTGTTCCAGCATTGAGATTTTAGATTTTTCCTCATCATGCTTATGTAATGTGATTCGGTAAGTGTTAGTGCTTTTGATAACATTTGGCAAGATACTAAGTAGAAGGGAATAGAAAGAGTCAGGAAGTTCAGGGAATTGTAGAATTTAAAAGAGGAAACTTTTTCCAACAAAATTTATAAAGAGGTATCATTGAGAGCATCATTGAATATAACAAAGGCCAGAGGAAACTTAGAATTGCAGCAAATGAAAGAAATGGCCATCACAACCACTGTTAAAACTTCTGAGTCGATTAAGGTGTTCTAGAGGAAAGGTGTAATTAAGAGTTGAGTATCCAGTAAATGCATTCAAGTGCACAAAATGGCTCAGAGGGAAAAAAGAGATGACAGTCTTGACTAGTCCATGGAAGCCTTATAAGTTGAACTTGTTGTAATTAAGGTTGCAAGGGGTGGGGGGAGAGGAGGCAAGCAAACAAAGACAGCAAATCTGAGAAATATATCCAGACGGGAACAGTGAGAGGGGTACTGGCACACAGCAATGTTTGGAGTCAGAGAGACATGAAGGCTATTAACACGTTCAGTGAGTGGCACTGCAAACAAGCTACAAACAGACTATGGCTGTTTGAGGTTTAAAATAACACTGGTTCTGTCAAACTCCTAAGCAGGAAAGAAGCCGAGAAAGATGAGCAGCCACCAAATCGGGCATGTTCTCCAGTGCCCACTCGCAGATGTGGCCAAAGGAGGCTAAGGGAAATGGGAGACGCTCATTTCTGCCAGCAGGAAGTGGGCCATGAGAGGACATGGACCACAGACAATGGGAGACGCTCATTTCTGCCAGCAGGAAGTGGACCGTGAGAGGACATGGACCACAGACAATGGAGGCGGGGAGCCACCCAGGGAGCAGAATAGGAGACTAATCTGGCAACAGCTTCTACTTTCAGAGGAGACCTTATCAGATCTCTCCAGCTGATCTCAGGACTGTGATAGCCTAACTATTGCGTCTCTTTCACTTGTGACTTTGAGGGTTTATTCTGGTAATTCTGTGCATGTTCTTCTATTGCATATTGGCTGATTACATAACCTTTGATTTTTTTTTTTTTTTTTTTTTTTTAATTCAGATCTCTGGGCCAAAAGTAACTACCTCTGGACTTGAAGAAGCAACAGGGAACAACTTAGTTACCAGCACTTCAAGCTGATCACACTAAGTGGATGAGTTGTCTAGAGTTCTTGAGCTGAGCTCTTGAGTTACTTCTCTTGGTGATTTGGGAATGAATATGTTTTATAAGGAGGAAAAAGAAGAAACATTTGCCATTAGAAAAGCAGACTTAAAAGTAGAATTTAACTCTGTTCAAAAGTATTCCAGATTTTCTCCCTTCTTGGCACATGGAACAATCTTCCTTTCCCATGTTTTTAGGTTAGGCATTGTGTGTAACTGGATTTGACCAAAAAAATTGTGGACAGATATACTATACGTCATTTTGAGGTGGAAGCATTTGATTATCAAGCCAGCATCAGACCCTGCCACGTTGTGGTAATCCTGGAAACATATGTAGGGCTGTGTCCTCCGTCAGCCGGGGTCCCTAACTGACTATAATGAGCTGAGCATCCTGCTGATCTGAGATGGACATGTGGTGTGATTAAACCTCTGTTATTTTCAGACTCTGAAAGCTGGCGGTTATTCGTTGAGCAGTGTAACATACCTAACCTGACTTGATCATGGGCATGATTTCAGGCCATGCAATTATACACATTCTCCTACAATTGTAGAATGGCCATTGCCATCAATATGATGTATCACTTGACCCCAAACCCTCAACTGGCAGCCAGCTATTCTTTGAAATTATGGACATTTCTATCATGAAGACTAGAATGATTGCAAAACACTTATCTCCTTTCTTGTCACAGTGGGAAACCAGCACTGTCCTTCCTCTTGAGTGATTTAAAAGTAATAAAGAAAGGCCGGAGACGAAAAATTCAGCAGAACTGCATCCTATCTGGCTCCTCCATGTCCTATCACTTTGATGAAATGCAAGCAAATCTGCATCATTACTTCTTGGCATCATTACTTCTTGATTTCCTCATCCATTGGCTGGAATAATGAAAGAAGACCTGACCGTCTCACCATGGTGATGTTCTGAATACCAGCTGCAGTTGGGTATAAACTTAGTCATAGGCTCAAATGTACTGTATATCTCTTGCATGAGGGGATATATAGTCGCATGCTTCTTACCATGTACACAACCAAATCTGTGCCCCTAAGATTTCATGAAAGGAGAAGTTAATTCCTCCCCACAAAAACATATTCTATGAATACACCCAATAGGAAAAATTATTTCATCAAAACAAACTAAGATTTTTTATGATTTTAGCCTTGCTGGAAAAATTCTTCAACGGCATGGCATATTTTCTTACCTCTCACTTAATCAAGTAAAGATAACGCACATTGCGGTTGGTAATTGTTTAATAATTCAGTCTATTGCTATTCAGTTCAGTTCAGTCAGTTCAGTTCATTGGCTCGGTTGTGTCCAACTCTTTGCAACCCCATGAACTGCAGCATACCAGGCCTCCCTGTCCATCACCAGCTCCTGGAAGTTCACTCAAACTCATGTCCATCGAGTCGGTGATACCATTCAGCCATCTCACCCTCTGTCGTCCCATTCTCCTCCTACCCCCAATCCCTCCCAGCATCAAGGTCTTTTCCAATGAGTCAACTCTTCACATGAGGTGGCCAAAGTATTGAAATTTCAGCTTCAGCATCAGTCCTTCCAATGAACACCCAGGACTGATCTCCTTTAGGATGTACTGGTTGGATCTCTTTGCAGTTCAAGAAACTCTCAAGAGTCTTCTCCAACACCACAGTTCAAAAGCATCAATTCTTTAGCACTCAGCTTTCTTCACAGTCCAACTCTCACATCCATACATGACCACTGGAAATAAACCATAGCCTTGACTAGACGGACCTTTGTTGTCAAAGTAATGTCTCTGCTTTTGAATATGCTGTCTAAGTTGGTCATAACTTTCTTTCCAAGGAGTAAGCATCTTTTAATTTCATGGCTGCAATCACCATCTGCAGTGATTTTGGAGTCCCAAAAAATAAAGTCTGACACTGTTTCCACTGTTTCTCCATCTATTTGCCATGAAGTGATGGGACCAGATGCCGTGATCTTAGTTTTCTGAATGTTGATCTTTAAGCCAACTTTTTCACTCTCCTCTTTCACTTTCATGGAGAGGCTTTTTAGTTCCTCTTCACTTTCTGCCATTGAGAGTAAGAATTTTAAAAAAAGTAAAGTAAAATCCTTATATTTGTACACACCCTTTAAACAATAATTTTTCTCTAAGTGGGAGAAAGCAAAATTGTGAATTTTAAAATTCACAAGTTAAAAAATTGTTTAATAAATAATTCATGGGAGTCAAAGGGGTAAATGCAATAAGTTCCTTAGAGAACAGATGACAAAATATAAGAAGTAGCCCTCATGATTCTCCTGACAAAATTTCTTTAAAAAGCCTATGAACAGAAAGTAGAATGAAATAGGAGAATGGAAAGCTTGCTGCAGTTGCAGAATTTTAAGGGAGTTATTTAACATTCTATGGACATAGTTTTAAAATATTCATGCATGTTGGACATAATTATGTCATTTTATTGTCCACTGTGTGTCAATGAAATGTCATTTTTTCACTGCAGCTTATATCACTTCTCCAGCAATTGGAAAATGCAAATGATTATAAACAGAGAAGTCTTAAGTGGGAAAGAATTTGTTTTATGAATCTTATAGTGGAAGTTTAAAATCTGAATGCTGTACTCAGGGAGTGATTGAGAACTAAATGGGCATATTTCTCGACACAAAACACAGAGTGGTCCCTTTATAGCTGTCACATTTAAAGGAACATTGAACTAATGATTAAAGGGTTCAGGAAATATCTTAGTGAAGATTGAATAGCAACTAAATTGCTATTTCCAGTCTGGAGATGACCATTGTTCTGTGTTGTTTTAGAAGACTCCATTAGTACCAATGAGTGGAAGTTGTAAGGAAGATGATTCTGTTTCAGCTCAAAGAGAGACATCCTGGGAAATTCAGCTTTTCATGAGAAATTGTTGGAAATTGGTGGTGTGTTGGCAGAGAGATGCTGTAACAGTTTTATATGTGGTGAGGGACAGAAAACTAGAAACCCTCCAGGGGACAGTTTGGCATCGTGGAAACTATCTGTATTTTGATGTCAACCAGATTTGGGTTCAAATCTTAACATTACCAATTTCCTGGCTGGATGGATATTAAGGCTCCCTTAACTTTCTGAGCCTCATCTTTCCTCAGCTAAAAATAGAAATGATCTACTCAAGAGTTGCAGTTGAGATTAAATGAGATGATATATGTAAAATTCCTAACAGATGCCTATCAAATAATAAGTATTTTGTAAAAAATTCTGGGAAAGTGAGGCTTGTAGGCAGGTAGTACGGTTCTGGTTGCATAGTAGGTTTTCAAACTATGTTAGACTTCTGTCTTCCCATATCACTTTGATAGATTGGCTCTCATTTCTGAAAGCTCCCAGGGTTGTGTTTACTTTTCACATCTAGAAAATGCATTCAGGTGAGAGTAGTTTCTTTGCCTTTCTGGTTTTAATGCTCAAACTCTGTTTTCTCAGCTCTGTCTATATAACGAATCTCTCTTCATGTCTTAGGTTTGTGACAGAGAGAGAAAGAGAGAGGGAGAAAGAGAGAGAGAGAGAGAGAGAGAGAGAGAGTATGTGTGTTATCCACCTTTTAAACTGCAGGTTTTTCTCAGGAGAACTTCAAAAGCAGTTGAAAATGAAATGTTCTTCTTGATCCTTGTCCCAATTTAAATTAAAAGCCAGACTAGTGATATTAAATCCTAAAACAACTTTGGATTAGTCAATTTATTTTCATTTTGTGGTGAGAGGGGCAGGTACATTTTTGTAGCATTGGTTTTATTTCCCTTTGTTGCAAAGAAATAAAACTTCAGTTTCAGTGCTACCTGTGGCTTCCAAAAATGACACACAGACCTGAAAATGACCTCTTGTAGTGATTAGCCTCAAAATCCGCCCCTTCCCCCCCCCTCATTAACTTATTTTCTCTGTTTTATCTGGTCATTGTCTTTACTTAGATGTCTAACTAGGCTTTTGTGATACAAATGAAAATGTACTAATTCAGAAGACCTAAGCATAAATGCTGAGTCATGGCAATCATCTTTATTTACCAGTTTTTGAATGTATAGGATCAATAAACAACACTCTTTTCTTCTATGCTTGCCAAAGCAAACTTCTCTGCAGGGGAAACTTTGAATTGTACAGCTTGGTTTGATGACCAGCTAGATTTATTAGTCAGAACAGGCTACGTTATGCTGTGTAACAAACAACGCCAACATTTAAATGGACTAAAGAAAAAGTCTAATTCCAGCTGACATCACGTTTTCCACAGTGGACAGCAGGGTACTTTTCTGGCAGCCCGGGAGTTGAAACTCCAAGCTTCCACCGCAGGAGGTGCAAGTGTGGTCCCTGGTTGGGGACCTAAGACCTCACATGCTGTGTGGCCTAAAACAACAGTGGGTGGCAGACGGGCTCTGCGCACAGAAGATCCTCACAGGCCCCACTAACGTTGAAATATGAAGCAAGTTGATAGGTGGAAATAACATTCAATGGAGGGAGATCAACATATCACTGTTACAACCTACAGGAGCTGCATTAAAGTGTGGAGATTAAATGTGTATTCACAGTGGTCTTTTTCACATTTAACCCTGCCTTATCTCAGGTAATTGGATCATCTCCCCATTGGTGAATAAAGTGAAGATATTTAAATTTTATGAAGTGATTTTACTTGTAGCCTCCCATCTGAATGGGACTCTGGATGATGAACAGGGCAGGGAATGTTGTATTCATTTCACAGAGGAGGCGGTCATAACTAATATTACTGTAGAACTTTATAGTTTTTAAAACCCGTTCACACGTATCACTTCAATTAATCATCACAATATGAAGAGAAGGAGAAGCAGAGAGAAGAAAGGATGAGAGGAAGGAGGGAGTGGAGAACTGTATATATTTTTCATTTGAGAACTCAAATTCTTTCCATGAGTTTAAATGAATGGCCTCCTTGTTCAAGAGGAATCTCCATTCCTATGGAATCATGTGTCTAAGATGGAACTTTCTCTTGAAAGTTCATAGCCTTTCTCTATCTGTAAGGAGTGCCTTATTTATTTGGTGAACTTCGGAGAAGAATTGTGAATGCTTATTTTCAGTTCTTCCTAAAATTACTACTATATCTGCCTGTGGCTTGCTCTTATTGGTGAGATCGCCATTGCCAAGCATTCTGTGGAACAGCTTGGAATTTTTCAGTTTAGTTTATAACTGTTAGGGTTTATCAGTCAGGATTGGCTAGGCTATGCTGGGTAACAAACACCACCAACACTTCAGCAGATTAAAGAAAAGGTTTCATTTCTGTTTACATTTGTATAATAAGTGTGAGCAGAAGCCTTGCCTAATATAGACTTAATCACAAGATTTTCTACTATAATTGTCAAAGCAGAAAAATGAAATGTATCACATCATATACTGGCCCATAAAGCTTCCATCTTTAAGTGACACAGGGAACTCCCATTCATAGTTCATTAGCTAGAGCAAGTCACCTGGCCTTCCTAATTCTAAAGTGAGTGAAAGAATGCAATCCCCTTGCTTGCCTACATAATCAGATCAGATCAGTCGCTCAGTCGTGTCCGACTCTTTGTGACCCCATGAACTGCAGCACGCCAGGCCTCCCTGTCCATCACCAGCTCCCAGAGGTCACCCAGACTGACACCCATCAAGTCAGTGATGTCATCCAGCCATCTCATCCTCTGTCGTCCCCTTCTCCTCCTGCCCTCAATCCCTCCCAGCATCAGAGTCTTCTCCAATGAGTCAACTCTTCGCATGAGGTGGCCAAAATACTGGAGTTTCAGCTTTAGCATCATTCCTTCTAAAGAAATTAAACTACTGCATATGTCTGGTGATCAGCAGAGAGATTGCCATCTGAATTGACGTCAAATTTAGTGATTTTCAGTGTATTCAGAGAATTATGTAATCTTACCACAATCAATGTTAGACTATTTTCATCACCCCAAAAAGAAACTCATACTCATTATTCATCAATCTATTCCCTATTGATTTAATAAAACTGATCAGAAAACTGATAAATGAAACATTATTTGCTAATTTCAAAACAATTTGATTTTACAAACAATATCAGATCAGATCAGTCACTCAGTCATGTCCGACTCTTTGTGACCCCATGAATCGCAGCACACCAGGCCTCCCTGTCCATCATCAACTCCCAGAGTTCACTCAGACTCACATCCATCGAGTCAGTGATGCCATCCAGCCATCTCATCCTCTGTCGTCCCCTTCTCCTCTTGCCCCCAATCCCTCCCAGCATCAGAGTATTTTCCAATGAGTCAACTCTTCACATGAGGTGGCCAAAGTACTGGAGTTTCAGCTTTAGCATCATTCCTTCCAAAGAAATCCCAGGGCTGATCTCCTTCAGACTGGACTGATTGGATCTCCTTGCAGTCCAAGGGACTCTCAAGAGTCTTCTCCAACACCACAGTTCAAAAGCATCAATTCTTCATAGCTCATCCTTCTTCACAGTCCAGCTCTCACATCCATACATGACCACAGGAAAAACCATGGCTTTGACTAGACAAACCTTTGTTGGCAAAGTAATGTCTCTGTTTTTGAATATGCTATCTAGGTTGGTCATAACTTTCCTTCCAAGGAGTAAGCATCTTTTAATTTCATGGCTACAGTCACCATCTATAGTGATTTTGGAGCCCCCCAAAATAAAGTCTGACACTGCTTCCACTCTTTCCCCATCTATTTCCCATGAAGTGATGGGATCAGATGCCATGATCTTCGTTTTCTGAATGTTGAGCTTTAAGCCAACATTTTCACTCTCCACTTTCACTTTCATCAAGAGGCTTTTTAGTTTCTCTTCACGTTCTGCCATAAGGGTGGTGTCATCTGCATATCTGAGGTTATTGATATGTCTTCCAGCAATTTTGATTCCAACTTGTGTTTCTTCCAGTCTAGCGTTTCTCAAGATGTACTCTGCATAGAAGTTAAATAAACAGGGTGACAATAAACAGCCTTGACGTACTCCTTTTCCTATTTGGAACCAGTCTGTTGTTCCATGTCCAGTTCTAACTGTTGCTTCCTGATCTGCATGCAAATTTCTCAAAAGGCAGACCGGGTGGTCTGGTATTCCCATCTCTTTCAGAATTTTCCACAGTTTATTGTGATCCACACAGTCAAAGGCTTTGGCATAGTCAGTAAAGAAGAAATAGATGTTTTTCTGGAACTCTCTTGCTTTTTCCATGATCCAGCGGATGTTGGCAATTTGGTCTCTGGTTCCTCTGCCTTTTCTAAAACCAGCTTGCACATCAGGAAGTTCATGGTTCACATATTGCTGAAGCCTGGCTTGGAGAATTTTGAGCATTACTTTACTAGCGTGTGAGATGAGTGCAATTGTGCGGTAGTTTGAGCATTCTTTGGCATTGCCTTTCTTTGGGATTGGAGTGAAAACTGACCTTTTCCAACCCAAGCATTTATTTCCTTGAGTTAGAGAAGCAATTTCTTGATCCTCAGTAGAGAGTTGGGCATGAAAGAGTGTGTTCTTCTTTGTACCTTATTTTCCATAGAAGAAGTCTTCTGCCATTGTGCCTTTTGGCTTTTCCAAGTTATGCTCTGCTTCTGTTTTCCCATAAAGCAGTACTTCACACCCATCAATTTAGTTCAGTCACTCAGTCACGTCTGACTCTTTGCAAGCCCATGAACCGCAGCACATCAGGCCTCCCTGTCCATCACGAACTCCGAGTCCACCCAAACCCATGTCCATTGAGTTGGTGATGTCATCCAACCATCTCATCCTTTGTAGCCCCCTTCTCCTCCTGCCCTCAATCTTTCCCAACATCAGGGTCTTTTCCAAGGAGTCAACTCTTTGCACGAGGTGGCGAAAGTATTGGAGTTTCAGCTTTAGCATCAGTCCTTCCAACAAACACCCAGGACTGATCTCCTTTAGGATGGACTGGTTGGAACTCCTTGCAGTCTTAGGGACTCCCAAGAATCTTCTCCAACACCACAGTTCAAAAGCATCAATTCTTCTGTGCTAAGCTTTCTTTATAGTCCAACTCTCACATCCATACATGACTACTGGAAAAACCATAGCCTTGACTAGATGGACCTTTGTTGGCAAAGTAATGTCTCTGCTTTTGAATACGCTATCTAAGTTGGTCATAACTTTCCTTCCAAGGAGTAAGCGTCTTTTAATTTCATGCCTACAGTCACCATCTGTAGTGATTTTGGAGCCCAGAAAAATAAAGTCTGACACTGTTTCCACTGTTTTTCCATCTATTTGCCGTGAAGTGATGAAACTGGTGCCATGATCTTGGTTTTCTGAATGTTGAGCTTTAAGCCAAATTTTTCACTCTCCTTTTTCACTTTCATCAAGAGGTTCTTTAGTACTTGTTCACTTTCTGCCATAAGGGTGGTGTCATCTGCATATCTAAGGTTATTTATATTTCTCCTGGTAATCTTGATTCCAGCTTGTGTTTCTTCCAGTCCAGCATTTCTCATGATGTACTCTGCATATAAGTTAAATAAGCAGGGTGACAATATACAGCCTTGACATACTCATAGTTTGTTTCAAATCCTACATGTTCTTTTTTTTTTTTTTAATGAGCATGCAGCTTAAATGTGTTTGAAAAGTGAAAGTCACTCAGTCGTGTCTGACTCTTTGTGACCCCATGGACTATACAGGCCATGAAATTCTCCAGGCCAGAACACTGGAGTGGGTAGCCTTTCTCTTCTCCAGGGAATTTTTCCAACCCAGGGATCGAGCCTTGGTCTCCTGCATTGCAGGTGGATTCTTTACCAACTGAGCCATAAGAGAAGCCATAAATGTGTTTATACAGTGCTTAATATTAAAATTAACATTAATATCATCACCCTATATATATGCAATTACCTGTATTCACATAAAGTACTATCACATAACTTGGTTCATTTTAACTTCACAGTAATTCAGTAAGATACCTATAATTACGTTGGTTTTACAGATGGGAAAATAACACTCACTGGTAGGTAGGACCTAAAACCAGGTTTACTGATTTTATGCCCAGGGATCTTCCTTGTAGGGCTTTTGGTGCATTATTCCTTATGGAATTGCTAAAGAGAAAGGAAGACTGATAATCAGCAGTATCCTTCTACATCCCAAAGATAAATAGACTGACATAGTTCAGTGTCTGTTTATCTTTAGATTGAAAGTGATTGACTGATGGAAAACAATGGATTCTTTAGTTCAGAAATACTGAGAGAAATTCTAAGAGCAAAAAATGATGTGATCACAGCAGAGCCAGGGATCACGAGAAACTTCACATCGAGGCACATAAACCAGATATTGGTGGGAACATTAAGGCAGGTGGACAAAGCACTTGGGAGGCACAAATTCAGGGAGAATATGGAGTTAAGAAATGGTAACACGTCAGAAAGATGGTTGAATTATAGAAATCTTCTTGAAGCCAGACAAGGCAGTAAAGATGAGAGATAAGATAGTTGTTGTTCAGTTGCTAAGTCATGTCCGACTGCGACCCCATGGACTGTAGCACACCAGGCTTCCCTGCCCTATTTCCCAAAGTTTTTCCCAAACTATTTACCAAAGTTTGCTCAAACTCATGTCCATTGAGTCAGTGATGCCATCCAACCGTCTCATCCTCTGTCATCCCCTGCTCCTCCTGTTCTCAATCTTTCCAAGCATCAGGGTCTTTTCCAATGAGTCAGCTCTTCACATTAGGTGGCCAAAGTATAGGAGTTTCAGCTTCAGTATCAGTCCTTCTAATGAATATCCAGGGTTGATTTCCTTTAGGATTGATTAGTTTGATCTGCTTGCAGTCCAAGGGACTTTCAAGAGTCTTCAACACCACAGTTCAAAAGCATCAGTTCTTAGGCGCTCAGGTTTCTTTATGGTCCGTCCTCACACCCACATGACTACTGGAAAAACCATAGCTTTGACTAGACGGACCTTTGTCAGCAAAGTGATGTCTTTGCTTTATACACACTGTCTAGTTTTGTCATACATTTCCTTCCAAGGAGTAGGCATCTTTTAATTTCATGGCTGCAGTCTCCACCCACAGTGATTCTGGAACCCAAGAAAATAAAAATTTTCACTGTTTCTACTTTTTCCCCTTCTATTTGCCTTGAAGTAATGGGATCTGATAGCATGATTTTTGTTTTTTGAATGTTGAGCTTTAAGCCAGCTTTTTCACTCTCTTCTTTCACTTTCATCAAGAGGCTCTTTAGTTCTTCTTCACTTTCTGCTGTTGCTTGCTAAGTCGCTTCAGTTGTGTCCAACTATGTGCAACCCCATAGACGGCAGCTCACCAGGCTCTCCCATCCCTGGGATTCTCCAGGCAAGAACACTTAGTGTGGTGTCATCTGCATATCTGAGGTTATTGATATTTCTCCCAGCAACCTTGATTCCAGCTTGTGATTCATCCAGCCTGTCATTTTGCATGATGTACTGTGTAGAAGTTAAATAAGCAGGGTGACAATACACCGTCTTGACATACTCCTTGTTCCATGTCCAGTTCTAATTGTTGCTTCTTGACTTCATACATATTTCTCAGGAGACAGGTAGAGTGGTCTGATATTCCCATCTCTTGAGGAATTTTCCACAGTTTGTTGTGACCCATATAGTCAAAGACTTTTGCTTAGTCAGTGAAGTAGAAGTAGATTTTTTTTTTTCTGTAATTCCTTTGATTTCTCTATGGTTCAACAAATGTTGGCAATTTGATCTCTTGTTCCCCAGAATTTTCTAAACCCATCTTATATATCTGGAAGTTTTTGGCTCATGTACTGCTGAAACCTAGCTCAAAGGATTTTGAGCATAACCTTCCTAACATGCAAAATAAACTCAACTGTATGATAGTTTGAACATTCCTTGGCATTACCCTTCTTTGGGATTGGAATAAAAACTGACCTTTTCCAGTCCTATAGCCACTGCTGACTTTTCCAAATTTGCTGACATATTGAGTGCAGCACATTAACAGTATCATTTTAGGATTTGAAATAGTTCAGCTGGAATTCCATCACCTCCACTACCTTTGTTCATAGTGATATTTCCTAAGGCCCACTTGACTTCACACTTTAGGATGTCTGCCTCTAGGTGAGTGACCACACAATCATGATTGCCCCTTCATGAATCACAGCCTTGTCGTGGTAAAGAGGCTTGCATAACTCAATGAAGCTATGAGCCATGCCTTCAAGGGCCACCCAAGACAGACAGGTCATAGTGGAGAGGTCTGACAAAATGTGGTCCACCAGAAGAGAGAATGCAAACCACTTCAGTATTCTTGCTGTGAGAACCCCATAAACACTTTGAGAAGGCATAAAGATATGACACTTGAAGATGAGCCCCTCAGGTCAGAAGGTGTCCAATATGCTCTTGGAAGAGAGCAGAGGAAAATTACTAATAGCTCCAGAAAAAAAATGAAGAAGCTGGGCCAAAGCAGAAATGATGGTCAGTTGTAGATATGTCTGGTGGTAAAGTCCAATGCTGTAAAGAGTAATGTTGCATAGGATTCTGGAATGTTAAGTCCATGAATCAAGGTAAATGGGATGCAGTCAAGCAGGAGAGTGAACAAGTGACAAGAGTGAACATCAATCAATATCTTAGGAATCAGTGAACTAAAATGGATAAGAATGGCTAACTTAATTCAGCTGACCATTACATCTACTACTGTGGGCAAGAATCCCTTAGAAGAAATGGAGTAGCCCTCATAGACAACAAAAGAATCTGAAATGCAGTACTTGGATGCGGTCTCAAAAATGACAAAATGATCTCAGTTTGTTTCCAAACAGACCATTCAATATCATAGTAAACCTAACCACTATTGCTGAAGAAGCTGAGGTTGAGTGGTTTAATGATGACCTACAAGAACTTGTAGAGCTAACACACACACACACACACACACACACACACACACACACACACACAAAGGATATCCTTTGTCCTTTTCATGATAGGGGATTAGAAATAAAAAATAGGAAGTCAAGAGATACCAGGAGTAACAGGCATTAAGCCTTGAGTTACAAAATGAAGCAGGGCAAAGGCTGAGAGAGTTTTGTCAAAAGAACATATGGGTCCTGGCAAACACCGTTTTCCAATAACACAAGAGACAACTCTACACATGGACATCACTGAAATCAGATTGATTATATTCTTTGCAGCCAAAGATGGAAAAGCTCTGTTCAGTTAGCAAAAACAAGACTTAGAGCTGACCGTGGATTAGATCATCAGCTTCTTATTGTAAAATTCAGATTTAAATTGAAGAAAGTAGAGAAAATCACTAGGCTATTCAGATATGACCTAAATCAAATCCCTTATGAATATACAGTTGAAATGACAAATAGATTCAAGAGATTTGATCTGGTAGACAGAGTGTCTTAAGAACTATGGACAGAGGTTCATAACATTGTGTAAGATGTGGTGACCAAACCATCTCAAATAAAAAGAAATGCAAGAAAATAAAGTTGTTGTCTGAGGAGGGTTTACAAATAGCTGAGGAAAGAAGAGAAGCAAAAAGCAAAGGATAAAGGGAGAGACATACCCGCTCAGTGCAGAATTCCAGAGAATAGCAAGGAGAGGTAAGAAGACCTTAAATGAATAGCCCAAAGAAGTAGAGGAAAATAATTGAATGGAAAAGGCTAGAGATCTCTTCAAGAAAATTATTAAGATGCTAGGGAGACACAATTCTGAAAAACTTCAGAAGCACAGTGTTTATTGGGCCATGAGCATGGGTTTCCAGTTGGAAATATGTATATTTTAATACAGCTTTGATGCATATTAGGTACTTGGCTTTGGGCAAGTTTCTCAACTTCTCTGAGTCTTAGTTTATTTGTTGTTAAAGTGGAGTAATAATTTTTATCTCAAAGTTGTGTTTTGTTCCATGCCCACATCAGTTAGGCAGCATACGTGTGTAAGCCCATAGCATTTCACAACCCACAGTAATAAACATCATCACATTTACTCACTTCTATAATATAATTCACCCATGACTGGGTCTTACTGATTATTGCTGCGTCTGCGACACTTCCTGGCAGATGAAAGTCACTGAAGAAATGTTTGTAAAATGGTTTTGATTGAAATAACATGGGTGAAATACAGGGCATATAGTAGGCCATTAACAGATGTTAGATTTACTTTCTGCTAAGGAAGATTTCAACAGCTTTTTTCTGTAAAGTGCCAAACAGTCATTACTGTAGACTTTGCTCCTCAGTTCTACTGTAGCAGTGTGAAAGCAGCCATAGATAACATGTAAATAAATGAACATGGCTGTGTTTCAATAAAACTTTATTTACAAAAACAGGAGATTTGACCCTACAGCCATAGCTTCCTAGCCCCTGATCCACAGGATGTACATGTATATTACCCGACATTTGCTTTTTGATATAGCCTTTACTCCATATACTTAACATTAGCTTGACTCAAAACGGTTAAAACAGAGAGAACTATTTCACATGGGGAGCATTCTCACACATTCAGGGAGAATGCTCCTCTGAAGAATGTTTTTCTATTACTTGATAATCATACAGATAGAATAAATCATCTACAGGAAAAACTTCATAACCGGAATCTACTTCTCTTGCTGTCACTACACTGTTATTCTTCTTTTTCGTCTTTTTTGTTTTCTTCTGCATTTTCCCCCACAGCATTCACTCTTCATACCTCTGTCTATGCACAGAATGTTACATCACCCTTCCCTTGTCTGATGCCCAACCAAACATCAGTGTCATTTCTTCATAATAATAGTCTGAAACTTTAAAAGGAGAAGTAAGAAAAGATTTCTGAGCACTCAAAACCTGATATCTCAGTATCTATACAGTGATGTCCACATATTTTCTTCATAAGAAAGAAAATCCTCAGGACCTATTTATTCGTACTTAGCTTTTAAGTAGATTGAACATACCCGTGTTTCCAGTTTTTTTGTTGTTACAGATGATAAGTAAGGTCAGCAGATTTTAAAGGCAGCTTCAGGTAAAGACGCAAGGAAGCAGTAAGAGGGGCAGCTCAGATGGCGTGACTGAAGGGAGAAACTGAGAAATCACACAAAACAAACAGACCCAGGCAATGAGAGCAAAACAGACACCATTCGGAACCTTCTAGAGGGAAACTGGAGTGATTCAGTATGAATATGAGTGTTCATAATGATGATTCTGTCTCAGGAAGTGATAGTTCAATTATGTGCAAATACTATGCAATTAGTTGTTTTTTTTTTTTTTAAGGAAATTAGTAAAATAACTCACATGAGCTACTCTCTAAAATGTCAAATTAAAAATTAAAAACCAGTTTTGATCTTTAGATGCTTGTATTTTAGTTACTTGGAGAAAAATAAATTAATAAGTAACAAATCCTCATCTTTAGACATCTTAAGTATAAGACCATCATCTCCTTTCTTGAGCACTCCAGAATTTTCAAAGTCTTTCTCCAATACATATTTTAATTTGTCATCAGAGGAATCATTTGTGGTTAACATGATAGATAAAAATGTATTCCTTTTACTGATGAAGAAACCGAGGGTGTGTAGCTCCTTCACACGTGGAAGCCGTTATCATCTAATTTGTGCCCAGACAACCACTGATAGTACCAATAACCTAGTCTAACTTTTCCCTCTCTCCACTGCCAATAAGCCTTTGGAAATGTGGCTGGATGGCAACAATTAAATGATTAAATCACTTTAATAGTATATTGCAAATAATTATTTTGAATGAATTTTGTTTTTGTTTAGTTCAGAAAAGATTTGGGAGGTAGAAATATCTGTTTATTAAATATGTATCAACTGTGGGTATTAGGTATGAAGATATACACATGAACAAGACAAAAGTTCTAGCCTCTAGTACTGCAAAGCTTAAATCCATGGTCCTAAATAGGGATGGTTTTAGGACCTATGGGAAATTTGGCAATATCTGGAGATACTTTTGATTGTCATGAAAAAGTGGTGGGATAGTGGAAAGGTATAGATACCTCATAAATGACAGAGGACAGCCCCTGCCTCCTCCAGAACAGTGGATTATTAGGTCCCAAATATGAAGAGTTCCCAAGTTTAGAAATCCTGTCTTAGATCAGAAGGGGAAAGAGTTACAAAACAAAACAATGTGGTCTTGTAGTGGTCCATAACAGACTACTATAATTACTCTGCTATGGACCACTATAAGAACCTAAATATATAACTAAATCTGATTGGGCAAGTTAGGGAAAGTTTCATGAGGACAGTGTCTATGAAGACCTTAGAGGAGCATGCATGCTAAAGAGCTGGAATATAACTTGGGGATCAGTGTTTCTCAAAAGGACTTTCAGAGACTCCTAGGGTATGTGGGGCACCAACAGTGTAAACAGAAGCATTACGCACACACACAAATACATGCATGAATTTCTGTGATAAAAGATTGAGCAAAGCTAACTTAACCAAATGGCAACCCACTCCAGTACTCTTGCCTCGAAAATCCCATGGAGGGAGGAGGAGCCTGGTGGGCTGCAGTCCATGGGGTCATGAAGAGTCGGCCATGACTGAGTGACTTCACTTTCACTTCTCACTTTCATGCATCGGCAAAGCAAATGGCAACCCACTCCAGTGTTCTTGCCTGGAGAATCCCAGGGATGGAAGAGCCTGGTGGGCTGCCATCTATGGGGTTGCACAGAGTCGGACATGACTAAAGTGACTTAGCAGCAGCAGCAACAACTTAACCAAAGTCAAACGGAATCCTTTGCTGTAAGACTTCTTAGTGTCTTAAGATGTGACTTTTTAAGAAGGGAATACAGAATTCTGCATTTCTAAATTGAATTTTACCAGATAAATTTTTTGTTTGTTTTTTTGGGGGGGATTGGCGTTGCATGGACCACAGCTTTGAAAAACACTGTTTTAGATAACAGGAGTTCATTTTAGGAGTTAACCAGGGGAAATAGTCTGAGTACATATTTAGTTTTGGAGGCTAAGTGCTAACTGTGGGCAACAGGGGTGGGAAAGAGAAATGGGCAACAGGGATTCTAGTTAGCAGATTATCACAATTGTTAATGGAAAATGTTCAAGGTCCGGTGTCAAGGTTGTGGCTCAGTGGATGGTTTGGAAGGACTGGAATTCATAGCCTAACCAGACTTGAGGGTATTCATCCAGATGAGAGCAATCCACTTTTTTCCTCATCTCCTGCTCTTTCTCCTTTTAATTTATTTCATCCATGGCAGAATGTCCATCTACTAGTAAAATTACAGCATAAAAGACATACTCCTAGAGTATGTACTAGGTTTGGGATTTTGACCTACAATGGACCTAAAGCTAAGACTCTACCAGGCACAGTAGTCATACACCAAGGCAGGCGTGAAGCCAATGTCTGTAAACAGAGCAGGTGGCCTTTATGAACTGTAGCCTTGCACGTTTGTGCAACGCACCATCTCCAGTTTCTAGGGCCCCCTGAATAGTGGAAAGTTTGGCAGTTCATGCCTCACTGAGCTCCTTGCTATATGAGGAGCTCCCAAGTTACTGAATAGTCCACACTGAACCATAAATTATAGGGTAGTTATTTCTTAGTTATTTAGCAGTTACAGTGCAATTAGTTCCACTTAATGTCAACTTTTGCCAATACGTCTTCCATTAGGCTGAAAATTATAGCTTGGTTCTATAACAGCCGTAATGTTCAAGCAACTTACAGACTCCAGCTCCCATCTGGGAGGGGAAGGCAGGAAGGAAATTGCTGGGAAGACAGAGTTGATTTGTATGTGGATGTATGATCCTCATCCCTAATTCAGAAACCATCCACTGACAAATTCACAGCCCCCCTTCTGCATCAGTGATTGAGCAAAAGGGTCAAAGAAATACAATGCCCACAGCTGGGAGGTGTGGTGTGGCTTGTGGAAGATAGGATTAAACTTGTCAGTGCTGAATTTCCAGGGTCTGATGAGGTGAAATCCAGACTGTGCCACTCCCTGGGTTTAGAGAAAACTTGGACTAGTTCAAATTTGTTACTCGGTTCAGAGTTTGCCAACGGATCATTGCTTTCGCTAGACTACTTTCTCACCACAGGTATAAGAGAATTCCATGAACCAAACTTCCTTCGCTATTATCCCAAATTAAGATAGCCCAAATATTGTTCATGTTATAATGTACAATTTTAAAGAAACAAGGCTCAGGATTTAATATATATACCCGAATTCACCCATACAATGGAGTGATGTTTTACAAAGCAGTTATCTTAGAGGAATCTCTTGGCTTAATTTTCAGAATGCTTTTGGATCATTTGCTAAAAACTCAATCACAGCACCTGTTTGTTAAACACTTACTGCGTGCCAAGTATGATACTAATCATTTCTTTTTTTCTCATTTCATCATCACAACAACCTCAGAAGGTTTATATCTCATGATAATTTATCATTTATAGGTAAGGACTCTAACTACTAAAGATTAGTAACTTCCCCATGGAGTGTTCTTTTAACCCAGGTCTTCTAGAACACCAAACCCATACTACTTATAATCTTATAATGCCATTTCTTTAATATTTATTGGTAACCATACAAGATGAGCCAGGAAATAGAGAAACAAAGTGATCCTAGGGTAGAAGTGGAAGGAGGAGGCTCCAAAATGATGTTTGTCAGACTTACTTCACTTTGCTTAATATTCCCCAAGTTCATCCATGCTGTCGCATGTGGCCAAACTACATTCTTCTTTCTGGCTGCATAGTACTCCATCATAACATAGTCTTTGTCCATTCAATTGCTGATGGACACAGGATGCTTCCATATTTGGGTAATTATAAATAATGCTGCTATGAACATTGGGGTGAATGGATCTTTTTGAATTAATGTGTTTTTTTTTTTTCTCTCTTTTTTTGGATATATACCCAAGAGTGAAATTGCTGAGTCATAAGTCAGACAGAGAAAGACTGTATGCTATCACCTGTGTGTGGAACCTAAAAAATAGGACAAACTAGCGAATATGACAAAAAGGAAACAGGTGCACAGATGTCAAAAACAAGCTAGCAGGCACCAGTGGGGAGAGAGAAAGGCAGTGGCAGGGCAGGGAATTAGGAGCTACAAACCATTATGTGTAAAATAGGTAAGCTACAAGGTGCTGATACATAATACAGGGAAGAGAAACCAATGCTTTATAATAACTATAAACAGTATAACCTTCAAAATTGTGAATCACTATGTTGTACCCTGTAATATATGTGATAACGTACATCAACTATATCTCAATAAAAAGTGCCTTATTTTTTAAGTATTTTTAACAGAATAGACAAAATAACATATCTGCTTGTGTATGTGTGGGTACACAGTGCAGTTCATAGACTGACTCTGAAACTGTTCACCAAGAGGACGTCTGTGTTGAATGACACCAGCTTCATTAGTCATGTGTGACTTCTGACACAGAGGGTCAGCAAGAGCCTGGACTTTTCTGTCGTGCTTTCCTTTGCTTTTGTGTCTCTTGCTGTCCTTATGCCATCTGGCCTTGGAAGAGAACTCACCCAGCTCAGTGCTTCCCTTTTCTTTTCCAGGGAGAGATGATCAGCTTTTCCATGAATATATTAATAAGTTAAACTTTCTTAAACTTAACTCCTCCATGAGTACTTTAAAGCAAATATTGAGTCCAGTATTATACTTTACAACTCAGGCATGCTAACTAATACATGTTTATTAGTTATTAACTATGTACTGGAGCCACAGAAACTTAGTCATGAGATGGCACCAAAGGGAACATATAATCTCCCCCCAACATGTGTCTGTTCAGCTCATCTGAGCCTACTCATTGGCAAACACCTTGATGCCAGGAAAGATTGAGGGCACGAGGAGAAGAGCATGAGGCAAAGAGGATGAGATGGTTGCACGCATCATCAACTCAATGGACCTGAGCTGAGCAAACCATGGGAGATGGTGAAGAACAGGGAAGCCTGGCATGCTGCAGTCCATGGGGCTGCAAAGAGCCAGAACAGGGGAGCCTGGCATGCTGCAGTCCATGGGGCTGCAAAGAGCCAGACATGACTGAGCACCTGAGCATCAACAACAATCAGTTTTTAGAACCTCTAAAGCCACCTGTGCCCTATTTGATCAATTCTTTACCTTAAAAATTCCCTAAGGCAATTTTACATCCTAATTAAAGAAAGATTGTGCAGCTAATGGTAAAAGTGGCTCATACGGTAGATGTAAGTGTTCAAAAAGAGCCTGACCTTAGAAAGTTCAGGCCCCAACCAACATGTGACAGGAAGAAGGAAGTAGTTTGGATTTTAGCTTGAACCTTTCACTTTTATTTAAAAACTTGCGCCTAGATCTGTTCGTAATTTAACAGTTTTATCTTCTCAGGATGAATTCAGGGCCCTACTAATGAGGTGACCTCTGTTCACTGAGATACAGGACGGGTTGTTAAAGACTTAGAAAATGCCTGTGCACTTACAGGAGAGAGGGGGATGAGTTGGTTCAGATGTTTTGAGTTCAGAGATCTACAACTGTTTGAAAACCCAGGGAATTGAATGGGAATAAAATTGTCCACATCAAACAAAACTTGTCCACAGCTTTTGTGCCCAGTCTGATCCTTTGGAGTATCAAAGAAATCCTTTCCCTCTATGGACAAACTAACCACATAGAAATCAATAAAAGAAGAGGCAGAGATAAGAAAGTTTGCCTGCTTCAAGCAAGCAGACAGAGCAAGGGCTGGGGAGGGTCCAAGGGAAGGTGCCTGGTGTGGGGGATGAAGGAGGAATAGAGGAGGGAGATCACTGGGCTGTTAAAGGGACCGGACCCAGCAGCGAAAATCATGGGCGAAAAATGGGAGTTAGTGGAGGAGCAGGAGAGAGGAGAGAGACAGAACAAGGGGAAGACTTTGTGATTGAGAGAATGTGAGGGAGGGGAAAATGGAAAGAACTAACCCATAAAGCCATTCAGTGTGTTTTTACTGAGTACCTGTTACGGGGGCACAACTCTCAGAGGGAGTGTCTCCTGAAATGTTTCCATCTGGGCCCCGCTCAGTCCTGGCCCTGGTGCCTACTGCACTCTGGCACCGTCCCTGGCCCTAAAGACAGAGCACTGAACAAGCCAGGGTCCTGCTCCGAGGGGAGACGACAGAAGGGTGCTCAGGCAGACCACCATGAGCCGGTGAGATGTGAACTCCGAGAGGGATTCTCATGGGTTATGAGAACATGGAATAGGACAGTGACTTCACTCACCCAGGAGAAGCTGAGGGTCAGGAGACGAACTGCAGAAATGAAAAGACAGAGAAGTAGGAGAAAGACTAACATTTTGTCGTTTCTGGGTCTTTAAAATATTTATTTATTTGGCCACGCCCTATCTTCGATGCCGCACGCAGAATCTTGCACTGTGGCCCACAGGCCCTCTCTTCGCGGTGCACGAGCCTAGTTGCTCCGCAGCATGTGCGTTCTTAGTTCCCTGAGCAGAAACTGAATGCACATTCCCTGCATTGCAAGGCAGATTCTTAACCACCGGACCACCGGGGAAGTCCTGTTGTTGCTGCTTATGTTGGTGTCAGTGAGGAAAACAATGGCGATTGTGGTAATAGCCAGTGTTTATTTTCAAGGCGCTTGTGTCTATTGTTACCTTTCCAGACCTAAGTTCTTCCCAGACGCCATCCCATATCAGTGCAGACGTTTCTGCATCTGGATCCGGGCGTTTGAAGTTGAGGCAATACCCTCAAGACTGTGGTCTTTCACTACCTGAAGGTGCGGAAGAGAGGAGAGGAGGGCAGGAAAGAATGGAAAGAGAAGATAAGAGAGGGTGTGGAGTAAATAGAGAACAAAGAGAAGGAGGAAGCCGAGGAAGGAAGATCTGCAGAAGATGGGAGAGTGGGGAGCATGCAGGGGATGAAAGCGTAAAGGGAAAGAAAGGACGTGCAACAAGGAGCCAAGATAGTCCTTGGATAATGCAAGGTTCCTGTCAGAGAAATGGTGGCGGCGAGGAAGGGGTCAGAGTGGGGGTGGAGGACAAGGACATACATAAGAAAACTGCTATGGACTGAGGATCTGGAGTGTCTGAAGTGGAAGAAATCGACAGAAAGGGGCAGTGAGAGAAGGAGGGAGAAAGGACAGCACTGAGACAGCCCTGGAGTCACAAGGCAGACAGAAAAGGCCCTCCTGACCTGACCAAACCGGCCCACCTGGACACTGACCTTGGATCCCCCCGGCCCTGGCCCCTCTGCAGAAGCCATAGCTCCCTCTGTACCTGATGGTCCCCACAACACGGAGAGATACACATAGAGACGCGAGGCTGTGTCACTGTCTCTGGCCAGTATTAGTGCTCTGAACACAGGTTGCCTTTCCTGCAGTCATTTGGAAAGGGATCCTATCACAGCGAGGACGGAGCAAAGAAGGCAAGGCTGTGTGCTGTGGAGAGGCAGACAGAAAGGCAGCAAGGAGATCCTGGCTCCAAATGTAAGCAAGTTTGCAGAACAACTGTCCGATTTTATAGATGGAGAGACCTGTCTATAAAAAAATGAAAGTCCTGTCTAGATCACTCAGCAAGTCGACCCCAGACTTCTGCCCAGTGTACACGCTGACCCCCATCTGTGATGGAGAGGAAGGGGGAAGAAGAGACCCAGGGAACGCAGGGAGCTGGGTAATTAAAGCCGTGTGCAGGGCCAGCCTGCTCCTCTGCCGTTCCCAGTGGTACCCGCGCTTGCCTTCAGGCACCCGAGTTCCCAGAGCTCAGGTTGTGAGCCCGCAGATGTAAGCAGGTGCTGCTATTTCTGTCCCACTCTCAGCCTATTTTCAACTTCAGGATGCAGCCTCCCTCGACTGCCGGAGGGACTTGTAAAAGGTGGATCTGCTGGTACTTCATTTCTTCCTTCCCCCACCCAGGCTCCCCTTCTGCCAACCATGCCTCCCACTCTGTCTTATTCCTGCAGCTAAGGGGTATTTGCACACCCCACCAGCTGTGGCTAGGACAATCCACTTCCTGAGTAGAATGAGTTGCTCTGGCTTCTGCAGGAATATGTAGGAGGTAACTTCAAATAACCTCTCTGTGTAGGCACCTTGGAGATCCCTTAAACTGACACCAATAAACGTCCTAGCACAAAACTGTGGCTTAATGTACGTGTTTAGGGCCAGTGAATGAATATTGAAGCACGTATCCTCCATGAGGACAAAGATTTTTCCTAACATTTGACAGCAAGTGAGTGGCAGTGCCAAAAGTAGAAGGGATTCTGGTTCAGTGGGCAGGAATAGAGGTTAAGGACCATCCAATACAGGTATGTCATAATAAACCATGAAGGCAGTGCTTCACCTTTTTTTAGTCCCCATTCACGCTAGTGAGTTCAGAAGTAATCAAGAGCATCCAGGCATAAGAAGACCTCCAAGACAGAAAGGAGTGTAGGGCATGACTCTTTGGATCAACCAAAGAGGTCACTGCCTGTGCAGTGAGGTGGGGCAGGGAGTGTGGTGGGAAATGTAGACTGCGCTAAGCAAAGGAGACTCATAAGCTACAAGGAAGTTAACCCTCAAGCTGAATTTCTAAGAGCCAAGAAGGACACCAAGGACAAGAAGAGTGGGGCAGGAGGACGTGTGAGAGAAAAGAGGGTGAGTGTGTGGGTTCCTCCAGAATCATCAAATCATACACAAAGGGAATGGCCAGTGGGACCAGGAAAGGCACTTGATAGAGCAGTGAGAAGTTGCGTGGGAGGAAGGTGTTTGGAAGAGCAGCTGATGTCAGAGTGCTATTTGAAGAAGGGTTCCAGTCTGAGAGGATGGGAAGGAAAGGGCTGACAGAAGGCAGTGGGCTGGTCTGTTTTGATGCAATGACAGTTGATGCCTCTGCTGAATTACCTCTGAGCTTGAGGAGGTGATCTTGATGGAATGGGGAGGGGCTGAAATTGTCTCTCTCACAAGAGGAATCTTCTCCCAAATCAACCTAAATGTGGAGGAGTCAAAAGCCAATTCCAGAAGTGCTTGTTTCCCTAAAGTAACTATAAAAGGGAATTGATACCTGAGAGTCAGTGGATCACTGTTTCATGGGAGATAAGAGCCAGTGTGGTGCAATGAGCATTGGCTAAATGGATTCTGCCTTTAGCACTATCTGTGATTTTGGGAGAAATCACCTCATATCTTGAAGCCTCAGTTTCCCCATCTATAAAATAATGACATGTTTTAGATGTTTTCTGAGCCCACTCTGAGTTTTTTTTTTTTTTTAAAAAAAAATTTTTTTGCAAATATTTAAAACATTCACAAAAAGTTTGGGGGAGGTGATGCTGAAGCTCCGATGCTTTGGCCAGCTGATACAAAGAGCTGACTCATTGGAAAAGACCCTGATGCTGGGAAAGATTGAAGATAGGAGGAGAAGGGGGTGGCAGAGGATGAGATGGTTGGATGGCATCACTGACTCAACTGATATAAATCTGACCAAACTCTGGGAGATAGTGAAGGACAGGGAATCCTGACATGCTGCAGTCCATGGGGTTACAAAGAGTTGGACATGAGTTATTGCATGAACAACAACAACAACATTTGTCATTTTTTCTTAATGTGGGACATCCCTGGGGATAGAAAAGCCACGTCTCTTCATTTAATTACTCTTCCCTGGATGAAAAAATGAGAGTCACTTCCAACAGAGAACCAGGAGGCTTTGGGAGAAAACTAGTTTAGCAAGGTGCTGGTAATTGCTTAACCATCAGTTAGACTCTGAGATCCTTGAGAATCAAGCTAGATATTGAGGAGATTCTGGGTGCCTTCATACTTTCAGTTCCTTGCAACTCCACTTCCTCATATGCATAAGCAAAACAGCTTCTTTAACCAAGGTCAGGTTAAATTGACTGGACAGGGGCACACTTTGCATTTGGCTTCGAGCCAACGGGAACTTAATCACCATTACATACCATCCTGCAAACTTTGTGGCTAGGTAGGCTTCATGTTCCTTTATGCACTCTCTTTCTCCAAATGCCTTTCCTTACAAAGAGCATTTCTAAAGGTTGAATACAGTGATTAGTGACACGTACACGTTTAATCTTCTGCAACCTTTCCCTGTCTGGCTCCCCTCTGCGCTTTTAGTCCTTAGAGTTTTATGCTTGTATCAAGGAAATGTTTTCATCTGTCTCACTGCTATTTTCTTTTCTGTCTTATAAATCCTTAAAGAAATGTAGTGTGAAATTCAGCGAGAGGCTGGATGAATGGTTCCAGAGAGTGAGTTCTCTTTGTCTAAAGAGCAGTCTCTATACACAGAGAAGCAAATAGCATCTTCCAATTCTGTCAACGTGATTATTAAGCATTTATAGAGCTTTCCCTCCTCTCTCTATAACAGCTACAAGCAGTTTAATTAGTTGGTTTTCACCCCAGAGTTGTAAAGATAGACGATTCAATTTATCCAACCTTAGACTAAAGGCACATTTGAACCTACGCTCTCTGATGGAGTACCAAGAGTGCTTTGGCTTGGAGTCCAAAGCCCCAAGTTAACCTTTAAGGCCAGCAGTTTTTAAGTGATGTGACCTAGTGCAAATTATTTCATGGTTCCAGGGTCAATGCCAAGAAAGAATGCATATCAAGATGCCAACAGAGCATGGATTCTCAGTGATAACAGGATTTTATACTACTCCTGAGGGCTTAAAATTGGTTCCTATGGAGCAAAAAAAAAGTCTTACTCTTTACATATAAAGCACAGATTTACATTGTACAGAAATGGATATAGAGTATATGTATAGTATTAAAATTTTATGAAGGGGAACAGCTAGAAAAATAGTCTAGAGAATCTCTGGGTAGAGGGGTGTGGTTGGTAATAATGAAAAAAGTTGAGAAACCCTGCCATGTAGAATAAAGGATGGAACTTCTGCTGAGCTGGAACACAAGAAGTTCTCCAGCCCTCATGCATCCAGCAGTCCTCCCAACCCTGTACGAAAACTGCGGTAATGTTTCTTTAAGAAGAATGTTCAGGATAGGAGGCGACTAGACCATGTGTGCAAAATACCTGTTGCATGATAAAATTCTATGCAAACAGAATATTCTCGGTAATTCCTTTTTTAAAGATAATTTTATTTACTCATACTGTGCGGGATCTTCAGGGCCGATGGGCTTTTGCTCTAGGTGCAGCGAGAGAGGGCTGCTCCAGCTGTGGTGCCCAGGTTGCCCTCCATGGCAGTTGCTCTCTTGCAGAGCCCGGGCTCCACGGTGTGCAGGCCTCAGTAGCTGTGGCACACAGACACCGTAGTTGCGGTTCCCAGGCTCTAAGCTCAGCAGTGGCTGTGCACAGGCTTGTTCCACAGCATGTGGGATCTTCCTAGACCAGGATTGAGCTCCTGTCTCCTCCATTGGCAAGTGGGATTCTTTACCAATGAACCAGCATGGAAGACCAGGAACTTCTTAATGTATATATAAAGTTAGCAATTGATGGAATATAAACTACCCATAACTAATGGCTTTAAAGAGTAGCCATTTATTTAATTCACAATTCTGTAGGTCAGCAAATGAAGCTGAGTAGTTTCAGCATTGGCTGAGCCCTCTCAAGCATCTGCAACAATCTCCAGGTCCCTTAGGCAGCTCTGTTTCTGCAGGTTGGCTGGCTCTTGGGTTTTGGGTTCAAGGATGCCTAAGATTGGTGTCTGTCACCATCCAGCAGGTGAGATCCAGTTTGTTTTCACAGAGTATCAGCAGGGTTCTGAGAGACCCAGATGAAGTGGGAAGACCACTTGAAGTCTAAGCTCAGAACCAACACAGTGTCACTTCAATCAGAGCACACCTGTCAGGTTCGGTTCAGTTCAGTTCAGTCACTCAGTCGTGTCCGAGTCTTTGAGACACCATGAACTGCAGCACGTCAGGCCTCCCTGTCCATCACCAGCTCCCAGAGTTTACCCAAACTCACGTCTATTGAGTCGCTGATGCCATCCAACCATCTCATCCTCTGTCATCCCTTTCTCCTCCTGCCCTCAATCTTTCCCAGCATCAGGGTCTTTTCAAATGAGTCAGCTGTTAGCATCAGGTGGCCAAAGTATTGGAGTTTCTTTCAGTTTCAACATCAGTCCTTCCAATGAACACCCAGGACTGATCTCCTTTGGGATGGACTGATTGGATCTCCTTGTAGTCCAAGGGACTCTCAAGAGTCTTCAACACCACACTTCAAAAGCATCAATTCTTCAGTGCTCAGCTTTCTTTATAGTCCAACTCTCATATCCATACATGACTACTGGAAAAACTATAGCCTTGACTAGATAGACCTTTGTTGACAAAGTAATGTCTCTCTCTGCTTTTTAATATGCTGTCTAGGTTGACCATAAGTTTCCTTTCAAGGAGTAAGAATCTTTTAATTTTGTGGCTGCAATCACAAGTCCTAAAGTCAACCCAGTTTCAAGCAGCAGGGAAATGAACTCCAGCTCTCAGTATGAGAGGCGACAGTGTCATCCTGCAAAGATTGTGGATAAATGACTGTATCTCTTTTGATCACCAATCTTTCTCAACATAATCTTGACTAAATAATAGTCAGTGACTTGTCCATCTTATGAGCAAAAACACACCTTCAAAACTGTGAACTATGATATGAATATTATTGCAATCCTGTGGCTTTCAATTCCTAAAACCAGGCTTGGAAGATGTGAATGAAAAAGTTAATGCAACATTCTCTTTTATATACAGTATAAATGCTAAGTGAAATAAGTCAGTCACAGTTGACAACTACTGCATAATTCTACTTTATGAGGTGTCTATGACACTCAAACTCATCCAGGCAGAGAAGAGAGGGGTGGTTGCCAGTGGATGGGGCTGGGGAAAATGGGGAGTTTTTCAGTGAGTATAAGTTACACAAGATGAAGTAACTCTGGAGATTCTCTGTACAACATCGTGCCTAAAGTTAATGATAGGATGCTGCTGCTGCTAAGTCACTTCAGTCGTGTCCGACTCTGTGCGACCCCATAGACGGCAGCCCACCAGGCTCCCCCGTCCCTGGGATTCTCCAGGCAAGAACACTGGAGTGGGTTGCCATTTCCTTCTCCAATGCATGAAAGTGAAAAGTGAAAGTGAAATCGCTCAGTCCTGTCCGACTCTTCGCGACCCCATGGACTGCAGCCTAGCAGGCTCCTCTGTCCATGGGAATTTCCAGGCAACAGTACCGGAGTGAGGTGCCATTGCCTTCTCCGAATGATAGGATATTGAGCACTTAAAAACTTGAAAGGATTGCTGGATCATAAGGCAGTTCTATTCCCAGTTTTTTGAGGAATCTCCATACTGTTCTCCATAGTGGCTGTACCAGTTTGCATTCCCACCAACAGTGCAAGAGGGTTCCCTTCTCTCCGCACCCTCTCCAGCATTTATTGCTTGTGGACCATGGAATTTAGAAAGATGGTAAAAATAACCCTATTTATGAGACAGCAAAAGAGACACTGATGTATAGAACAGACTTTTGGACTCTGGGACCAGGAGAGGGTGGGATGATTGGGGAGAATAGCATTGAAATATGTATAATAATATATCTGAAATGTATTAATTGTTTAAACTAATCACTGTCATGTTACAATTTGTTCATATTAGATGTTTGTAATGTTTCTGATAATCAATAAAAGAGATTCTTGATACCTATAAAAAAAGAAAAAAAAAACCTTGAAAGGAGAGGTTGCATGTTAAGTGTTCTTACCACACACACACATACACACATATACATACACAAATACACAGAAACCAGAGGACACAGGGAGACCTTTGGAGGTGATGGATATGTTTATTACCTTGATTGTTGTGATAGTATAAGAGAAGTATGCATGTATCCAAACTCACCAAAACGTTTACATTAAGTATGCACAGCTTTATATTTATTAAGTGCACCTTAATGAGGGCCTTCCCTGGGGTCTCAGTGGTAAGGAATCTGCCTGCCAATGCAGGAGAGGAAGGTTCCGTCCCTGGTTTGGGAAGATCATCTAGAGAAGGAAATGGCAATCCATTTCAGTACTCTTGCCTGGAAAATCCCATGGACAGAGGAGCCTGGCAGGATCCTGGGGTCCCTGGGGTAGCAGAGTCGGACACAACTTAGCAACTGAGCACGTACACACACACCTTAGTAAAACTGAAACAATTTTTAAAAAAGAATTAAATGCAATATAGTCCTTTTTCAAAGCTTGAAATACCCTCCATCTGAGGAAGGAAGCTGAATGCACATGCTAACTAGCCATTCATCTCAAATCTCCAAATTCTATGGAAGAATTAAGTTAGAGCATCAGAAAGTGGACCAGATGCTTAGACACCATTGTATCACCATCCCACAAAATTTCCTGCCCTGAGTTAATGTCACACCCCCTGCCTTTATGGAGGCCAGTCTGTGCATCACCCAAGAGAACAGATTTCTGAATATTTTATAAAACTCTTGTTGTAGATAAAGTTCACTGAATCATGTTTCATCTTTTTTTCTTTAAATATGTGTATATATGCTAAATTTCTTCTAGGGGTTAAGGTCCAGAAAGAATTTTTCTCTATAGATGAATTTGTATGTTTCCTATTATTGTGCAGCTCAAAATGTTTCTCTTTATAGCTTAGCTGCCAGAAAATAAACTAATTGTCCCTGTGCTATAATCTTCTCAACTCAAGTGCCTGAAAGTGCCAATTCTAGCTTTTTTTTTAATGCCTTTTCAAATAACCTTAAATGTTATTTCTCTTACTTGTTTTAAAAGCTAAGTCACCTTAAGCCATTTCAGAAGAAGTCAAAGGACAAATTTAAAATAATTTTTTTAAAGTGAACTAATGTCCTGAGGAGATGTTTGCATAATTATAAGTTTAGGTTTGAAAGATTAGCCCTTCAGATGCTATTTTTATCACCCTATATACAAAGACTGTGTTAAGCTGCTTCCACATAGATGGGGGCACCTGTGCTGGTCTCTTTTGTCCCAATTTTATTTTTCTAAACCATGGTCATATGCGTTGAAGAGCTTTTCTATTCAGCTATAGTATTTTCTCATAACAATAGAATTCTTTTTTTAAACATAGGGAATATTATGTTTACTAGGCTTACTAATTATATTTAATGACACTATTTAGATAAAGATTTAAAGTACCTTGAAACATACCTAGCTTTAAATTAGTTCTCCCTTTGGTAATCTTCTAGTTGCTCACAACTTCTAAAATGCTATTTATTTTCCTAATCATTGCAAGCTTGACAGCTCTCCTTGGACTGCTCTAGATTTGAAATCAGATGGGTACTGTTCAAAAGGGTAGAGATTTTTATCTCTCAGGTCCACTGCTGTTTCTCCAGGGCTGAGACCTTGGCGGCCAATAAATATTTATTGAGTGATTAAGTATGTGTTCTCTCTTCAGCTTCCAAGGAGATTCTTCACGATTTCTTGGCTTCTCTGGTAGAACTATCTCAACCATGCGATGGGCATAAAAGTACATATTGGAAGTGTTGGTTGCAAAAACTGAGTAAGATAGTGACCATGAAAAGCCACTGTAAATTGTGAAGAGCTGTGTGAGTGACAAAGAATCTTCCTCTTTGGCGTCACCTCCTTCCTCATCTCTAACATCATCCTGGCCATCGTGACTCATGGCCCGCCTCTGGAAACAGCTCAAGCTATTGTCCTCTAGGACTGTTTTGGACCAGCACACCTGGCTGTTCTAAAAGTGCGCAGACCAGCACAACTGTCCCAGATCATAACCACCCTTGGCTGGGCAGTGAAAGCCCCAGCCGCTTACAAATGTCACTGGTTCCATACAAATGTCATTCAGTTCAATACATTGCCTTCAGCTCTACAGGTGTAGCCTGTTATGCCCTTTGAGACAAGAGTGAGACATTTCTCCTCCTTTGTTACATTGCATCAACCGCCTCCCCTGTTTGGAGGACAGAAGCAGGAGAGATGGTGAGGAGAGAAAAAGAACCACGCAAGAACAGACAAAAGCACCCAAGCTCTTACTTCTTAAAGAAGTATATAGGATAATGATACTTAACAATGCATTTCACAAGGAGAACTAACAGGCACCAAACTGATATAGAGAGAAATTTTCTTAAGGAATTAAAAAAAAAACTTTAAAAAGTCATTTTACAAGAAGGAAAGTAGAACAGGGTGTAGATGATAGTCACAACTAGGATGATGGAAGGGCTCAGGTAACATCCCCGAGACGAAGCAAGGAACACTTTTAGTCCGAAGGCCTGGCTCCGAACCTTGGATGAAACCCTGCACCCCTTTGAATCTCAGTTTCTTTCATCTGTAAACTCCAAGTTCAATAGAAGGTTGTCGCTAAGATCTTATGCAAGCCTTAAATCCCATGACTCTGTCCATAGTGAGAACAAAGCCCACATCATTTTGGTGACATAGTTAGAGACAAAAGTGGGTACAAATAGCAGCAGGACCAGTTTCTCCAGAGTTTACTCGTTCTTTGTTAGTTTTTTTCCTTTTAAATTATTTTTATTGGAGTATAGTTGCCTTACAGCGTTGTATTAGCTTCTACTGTACAGTGAAATGAATCAGACGTCCATGCACAGATATCATGCCCCCTTTGGACTTCCTTCCCATTTGGGTTGGCACAGTGAACTAAGCTGAGTTCCCTGTGCTATAGAGTGTTTTCTCATTGGTTATCTACTTTATTACTCTTCGCAACACCATGGACTGTAGTCCGCCAGGCTCCTCTCTCCATGCGATTTCCCAGGCAAGAATCCTGGAGTGGTCAGTCCTTCCCTTCTCCAGGGAATCTTCCCCACCCAGAAATTGAACCTGGGTCTCCTCCATTGCAGGAAGATTTTTGTAATACATAGTCTCAATACTGTATATGTGTCAATCTCAGTCTCCAAATTCCTCCTACATAGAGAACAAATGTGAGGATACCAAGGGGGAAGCGGGGCAGGTGGGAGGAATCTTGCTTGGTTTTAATGTGACATTTGTGTCTGGTTCCTGAAATGGCCTCTGTAGGACCCTCTACTTTTCTCCTTTGCTGTGATGGCTAAAGCAGATGGTACAGGGGCGGGTGGTGGTGGTGGTTTAGGGCTTTGCCTCTCAGAGACTTTCTCAGAGTCCCCTGTAGGGCTAGTTTAAAGAAACTCACTGTTAGTTCAGAGTTTAGTAGCAGTATTTAATTTATGTGTTTAAATTACAACTAATGGTGACAAATAGTGAAAGAGGTTTAGTTATTAAAAGGAAGCATGAACCTCAATTAAAAAAAAAAAAAAAAAAACAGAAAATGAAAACATATCTCATCCCAGTGAAAACTGTGTATGCCTCTCCAGCATCAGCCCATGGGCTTGTCTCCAGAGGTAGGAAATATGATTACTTTTTAACATTTTATCCTCAGCCTAACCAATGGTGGATTCTTGGTACTTGTAGAAATGAACTGAATCCCTCTTATCTGTTTCCTATATAAAAGCCTGTTTGAGAAATAAGGCTACTGTGTTTATGTGAAACAGAGGATGAAGACTGCAAGCAGAACAGATCCTTAATCCTGTGAAGTTCTTTATCTTGGGTTTTTTTCCCTCTCAAATGCCTTTAGAGAGGAATGGATTTATTTATTTATTTATTTATTTTTTGCAAATGTGGAGTTTTAAAAAGTACTGTGAAATCTTTAACAAATAATAATTTTACACTGTACAGTTCATCAATAAAATCAGTTATGGAGAATTATGTAATAAATTAAATATGAAATGTAGTTGGAAGTAACTGCTTCAAGGTATCAGCTACATGCCACATTAGAGCCAAGGCAAATAGGTGTAATATTTATTAAACAAACCAACAAAGTTGAGAAGGCAGCAGTCATTCAAGAAATGTCATTTTAATTTCCAAAGAAAGAAAATATATATATATATTTTTTTTCCTTTATTATCAATACTTCAGAATTGAGTTTCATTTTTTAAAAACAGAAAACCACTATTGAGACAGTATTATGTTGAACCATAAGAACCATAAGGTAAAAAAGTTGGGTGTTGGTATGTTTGTGTGGAGACAAAGATTTTTCTCCTTGACCAAAAACTAGTCAATCTTCTCTGAACCCTTTATCAATGATATTCCATTGGCATATCTTCTAAGAGCCCAGTTTTAGGAAGAATGATGTCAAGTCGAGTTAGCCAGAATTCACCATCCTTAAAGTCTGTTCACCCTCCTCATCCTTCAGCACCCACCAGGTGCTATCTGATCACCCTGTCTGCCCTCAGTAAGGACACTGTTAGATCTGTTAGCAAGAAGGACCATTTCTTCTTAGAAATTCCTACCTACCAACTCCAGCCCAACTCTGCTCCTTAGCCATAAAAAACCCACTCTTCTTTGTATTCAGAATGGAGCCCAATTCTACAATGAGGTCTCTTTTCCTCAATTGCAATCATTTCTCATTAAAATATATTTTTATCACTTTACTGACCAGTTCTGAATTTCTTAAGTCAGTGATTCAAACTGATTGACATATACACACTACACTACTATATATACAATAGATAACTAATAAGAACTTACTCTATAGCACAGGGAACTCTACTCAATACTCTGTAATGGCTTCTATGGGAAAAGCATTTTTTAAAAAAGTGGAGATATGTATATATATATCCCAGGTGGCGCTAGTGGTAGAGAACCTGTCTGCCAATGCACAAGACATAAGAGATGCGGGTTCGATCCCTGGGTCAGAAAGATCCCCTGGAGAAGGGCATGGCCACCCAGTCCAGTATTCATGCCTAGAGAATCCCATGAACAGAGGAACCTGGCAGGCTACAATCCATAGGGTCTCAAAAGTAAGACATGACTAAAGCGACTCAGAGCACACACATGACTGATTCATTTTGCTATTTACACCTGACACGAACACTCCAATAAATATGATATCAACTATATTCCAATAAAAACTTGAACAAATAAGTAAATCTATATATATATAAACAGTGCTAGAAATTATGGAATTTCAAAGACAAATATAGCCTTTACTATATTAATTCATTTCTATTCTATTTTCTTTGACAGAGAATGTGAAGAGATTAACTAAAACATTAACTACGAAGTGGCAGAAATGTAAATTCATTAAAAAGAAAATCAGGGAATCTGAACATTATATGGAAATACAAGATCAGGGAAAATTAAAATTATGCAGCTCCTATGTTTTTACCAGGGCTTCCCAGATGATGCTAGTGGTACAAAACCTGCCTACCAGAGCAGGAGACAAGAGATGTAGGTTCGACCCCTGGGTCAGGAAGATCTCTGGAGGAGGAAATAGCAATCCACTCAAGTATTCTTGACTGGAGCATCCCATGGACAGAGACCCCTGGAGTGCTACAGTCCACAGGGTTGCAAAGGATTGGACGCGATTGAAACAACCTAGCGTGCATGCTCTTATCAATTAGCAAAACTGATTCAGAATATGACTTTGAGCCCCCTAACAGCCAAAGGATAAAAAATCAAAAGGGTGTTGATTTTGCACATAAATGAAAAGTCTCAAAAAATTAAGATTTATGCCACTGAAGTCTGAGTCACATGTGAAAATGAGTGGTCTGTTCAATTAATAGACATTTTTAACACTAGAAAGCTAAAAGAGCTACAGCCAGCTTTTGGTACTGTTATTGCTGTCTTATGATGATGGTATTTTAATTTATTTTGTTGTAATTTTTTAGTGAGATGCCAGAGAATGGGCATTCAAAGGGAGAATTTTGGAAAAACATTATTGAGAAAATTTCACTTGAATCACATTCTCAGAAGTGTATAGGATAATGATATCTAACACATAAAATATTTAATACGTGTAAGACACCATTCTCAATTTCTCACATTCATTGGTTCATTAATTCTCACCATGATCTCATGAAGTAAGAAGTTTTACAGATAAGGAGACTGAGATATCAGCCAGCTAATTAACATGCCCAAACCATAGCTGGTAAGTGCCAGAACCAGTTTTCAAAGCTGGTAGTTCAAAGCTCATATTCTCAAAAGCTTACACCATCTTGTCTCCCGTATGAATCATTTTGCTTGTTTATAGCCCTTTAGAAGATTTAGCAATTAAACGTGCCTCCAGGTCCACCCATAGCACACACAAAAGTGAGGACAGAATGGTTTGTGACTTGGAAGAAAAGATATTCTTTCTATTAGTACATGATATTGCCAGACAATGGGCACAGTGCAATAAATGTAGACATAACGTAGGAGTTCGTGGAACATGATGATTAAAACCATGGGTTTTGAAGCCAGAAAAGACCAGAGTACGAATACGAATTACATTTCCCTACTAGACTTCTATGATCATTTTCCAATCCTACTTAGTCTTAATGGTCTCAGTCTTAAAAGAGGAACAGTGGTTTCTATTCCACTGAGTCTGTGGAAGGATTACATGGTATAATATGAAAAAAAAATGAGTTTTAGTGTATTTTCTGGCAGATGGCAGCTCACAGCAAAGAACCAGTAATGGATGTAATAATTCGGGTGGACAGCCAGAGGACCAAGTCCTCAGACAAGAATTAGTGACCCCTGTAACCTTAGCTGAAGTTTTACAAGTGGAGCAGAGAGTATCCAGGTTGACCTAAATAGAGAGACCACCAAGCCCAGAAGTTCATCAGTGGGCAAAGATGAAAGAGAAAAACGACCCTTCATCACTATTTCAGGATAACTTCCTGTTATAAGTTGAGAAAAAAATTAGCCATAGGTCTCTTCATGTTTAGCACTTCATGTGTAACACTTTTTCGGTGTTATCAACTTCCAGGGCATGATAGCGGAACAAGCCCTGAGTTTAGCAAATTCAACTTCTTCACTCCAAAGTCCATGAAAAATGAGGCTCAGAGAAGAGCATGCCCTTTAGGCTTCTACGGCCGGTACCTCTCACTCCAAGGTTCTTTTTGCCGCCCAGACTGCCTTACTGAGACAGAGGTTCATTGATACTGTTTAGGGATGTCCTATGCCAGATGACTCTGTGTGTGTATGTGTGTGTGTGTGTTTCCTCATAGCTCAGAGAAACATGAGGAGAAGAAAAAGAAGAAAAGGAAATCTTCCCGATTGAGAAGAAAAAGAAAGGATTGAACCAGAGAAGCTACAGAGACAGTCACTAATATTATAGACATTTCAGTGATTTCATACCTCATCTCGTGTAGCATGAGAAATGATCAGAATGGCTTCTGGAAATAAGTGATGGTTGAACAGAGGAAGAAGAAGGTCACTAGGACAAGGTTCCTTTTTCAAGAAAGAAGTTCTGAAAAGGGCTTCCCTGGTGGCTCAGAAGTTAAAGCGTCTGCCTGCAATGCAGGAGACCTGGGTTCGATCCCTGGGTTGGGAAGATCCCCTGGAGAAGGAAATGGCAAGCCACTCCAGTATTCTTGCCTGGAGACTCCCATGGACAGAGGAGCCTGGTGGGCTACAGTCCACAGGGTCGCAAAGAGTTGGACACGACTGAACGACCTCACTTTCACTTTCACATGCCATCCCTACTAGGAAAGTGTAGACCCCACACAGAGGGACGAAGTCACACACTTCATCACAAAGGAAGGGCTGGATCCTCTCAGTATAATATCTTCTGCTTTGCTCTCAATTCTCTGCTCAAACAGAACTGCTATAATTCTATTTTCGAGATGAAGAAAGCCTGGCACCAGGACGTCAAATAACCTTCCCATGTTAAACAAACAGTTTGGATTCAAAACCAAAAATTGGATTCAAAACCTAGATGTCCTGGCTCCAGATACTACACACAATCGTAACGACCTCAACTACCACTCAACATTCTAATGTGAAATCAAATCCACTCAAAAGTGAATCTCCCTTAAAGAGCAAAACAATTCCGGAGGAGAGCATGCAAGAAGTTCAGTTTGGTAAATGAAACTAAAGTGTATGAATAGAAGTTTATTTTAGCTTATATAGTCAATTTATTTGATAATTTTAACTGCATGCTAATTCACAAAATGATCAGAAAATGAGCCGGGTCTTGATTTTTTAACAGTAATTTTTCTGACAAAATTGTATGATCAAATGAAATGAAATCCTTCACTTTGCATTTAACTTTCATATCATGATTAGGAGGAAGGTAATTTTTGTAAAAATATTTGAGAGATTCGTCATTTTCCCCCAAGGCTTTTCCTAATCCTTTGATATTCAAATATTTCTCTTTTGAAGCTTCTAATCATCTTCCTTGTTGATTTTCCCTTTTTCAATTGTTAATTGGTCTAACTCAGCCTAATCCTGCTTTGCCAATGGCTCAGAATGAGATTCCAGGGAATCTTAGCATCATTTTCATCAACTTCATGAGACTGTGCAGCTTTCTCCAGACTGCAGTTTCATTTTGCAGGTGATAAGCATTGTATTCTCACTATGATTGTGCGTGCTCAGAACGTTTTATAAAATCAGTGATAGCCTAAACAACAAAAAATTTTCACAAGACGGGAGGAAACAGGGTATACCTTGGTGGAGACTAAATTCATTAACAACCAGCTTTTTGAATATTTTTGAGACTTCTGCACAGCCGTGACTATCTGAATTCAAGTAATGAACACTCATACGACAAGGACCCTATATACGGATACCTTGAAATTCTTCAGGGTTTCAGAGCTGCCAAAGGGGGAAAAAGAGACCCCCATCTGCTTAGTTTGAGAAGTAGAATATTTTGGGAAAAGGAGCAGGAAAAAGATTTTATAAATAGAGTTGTATTTTATATGTACATTCAGCATATGGAATATAGCTCCTAGTAATATATTTCACCAAGTTTATTGGTAGTAAAGTTTTTTTTTCCCCTGTACTTTGATAAGTTAGAACATGCTGTGTGATTCTGGGGAGCTGAACTGCATGCACACAAGCCCACTGGCTTAGCTGAAGTACCCACTGTCTTCAATGGATAAAGGGTTTCTGAAATTCAGCACTCCCAACCACCATCCTTCTCCCAGGGAAAAATAAATAATTAGATCTATCTCCTTAATCTGTAGCTTTCTTGTGGGGCTAGGGAGCGAACATTTCCAAGAAGAAACTTAGAATAATATCAGTGCTACTGATTAGGTTTAGAGGGCGTACCCAGAGTCTAGCTGATTCCTTGTTGTCAAAGAAGAGAAGTAACAGGAACCTTTTCTTCAAGGAGAGGGGGATGCGGGTGTGGAGATGCTCTTTCTCCTCTGCTCTGCCCAGAGCCTTTCTCCAGAGCTGGTTTGTGTGCAGGGAACCGGCCATCTGTTGTGTCTGGGCATGCAGTGCATATGTCTGAGAGCGGGAGGAGAAACGCAGACTCTCAGCTTTGCAGAGCTTTATTTCCAGAAATTCTTGTGTCTCTGGAGCTTCCTGGAGCCAAAGAAGTAAAGGAACAAATGTTGTCAGTGGACTGTTCTTTCGGTTTACATCTTAGCCTTGGAATCCATAAACCCCTCTATTCTCAGCACACGACTCAACTCTGTTCAGGCCCCACATTTTTATTAAGCTGATTGTGTGTGTGTGTGTGTGTGTGTGTGTGTGTGTGCGCACGAGCACACTAGCTACCATTTTCTACATGTTACATTAACATATTTCAGTCTGTGTGATCAGAGATGTATGTCCCTTACCTCTTTGAATGCTTATGCCAACTCTGGCAGGAAGATCTTTATATTCCTATTCTATAATACGAAAACTGAAACTTAGCAGGATTAGAAAACGTGCCTAAAGTCAAGAGCTAACTAGCTACAAAGAGTAAGAATTTGATGAGTTCTCCTTTACAGTGACAGGAAGAGTCAACATCGAAGGATTAAAAAGTGATCTCACTATGAATGCTCTGCTGTGTTTAAAATGGATAACCAACAAGAACATACTGTATAGCACAGAGAACTCTGCTCAATGTTTTGTGGAAGTCTAGATGTGAAGGAGTTTGGGAAAGAGTAGATATTTGTATTGGAGAAGGCAATGGCACCCGACTCCAGTACTCTTGCCTGGAAAATCCCATGGGTGGAGGAGCCTGGTGGGCTGCAATCCATGGGGTCGCTAAGAGTCGGACACGACTGAGCGACTTCCCTTTCACTTTTCACTTTCACGCATTGGAGAAGGAAATGGCAACCCACGCCAGTGTTCTTGCCTGGAGAATCCCAGGGACGGGAGAGCCTGGTCGGTTTCCGTCTATGGGGTCGCACAGAGTTGGACACGACTGAAGTGACTTAGCAGTAGATATTTGTATATGTATGGCTAAGTTCCTTTTCTGTTTACCTGAAACTACCACAATATTGATAATGGGCTATACACTAATAGAAAATAAAAAGTTTATTAAAAAATAAAAGAATGAGAATATGAAACTAGGTCTCCCTGACTCCAAAACCTGTAATCTAAAGTATCATCTCTCTTACGAAACATACATGTGTGTATATGTGTGTTCAGTTCAGTTCAGTTCAGTCACTCAGTCATGTCCAACTCTTTGTGATTCCATGAACCACAGTGCACCAGGCCTCCCTGTCCATCACCAACTTCTGGAGTCCACCCAAATCCATCTCCACTGAGTCAGTGATGCCATCCAACCATCTCATCCTCTGTCATCCCCTTCTCCTCCTGCCTTCAATCCTTCCCAACATGAGGGTCTTTTCAAATGAGTCAGCTCTTCACATCAGGTGGCTAAAGTATTGGAGTTTCAGCTTCAACATCAGTCCTTCCAATGAACACTCAGGACTGATCTCCTTTAGTATGGACTGGTTGGATATATATAATAGCATTATAGAGTACTGTATAGTATATGGTCATAAATATATAATGCTATATAGTATCTTATCGGAGAAGGGAATGGCAACCCACTCCAGTACTCTTGCCTGGGAGATCCCATGGATGGAGGAGCCTGGTGGGCTGCAGTCCATGAGGTTGTGAAGAGTCAGACACGACTGAGCGATTTCACTTTCACTTTTCACTTTCATCCATTGCAGAAGGAAATGGCAACCCACTCCAGTGTTCTTGCCTGGAGAATCCCAGGGATGGGGGAGCCTGGTGGGCTGCCGTCTATAAGATCACACAGAGTCAGACACGACAGAAATGACTTAGCAGCAACAGCAGCATATAGTATCTTATATAATAAATATAATATTATATTACAATACATATATAATACCACATAGTATTTAATACCATAAATATATGGGCTTCCCTAGTGGTTCAATCCCTGGGTTGGGAAGATCCCCTGGAGAAGGGAATTACTACCCACTCCAGTGTTCTTGCCTGGAGAATTCCATAGACAGAGGAGCCTGGTGGGCTGTATATATAATAGCATTATATAGTGCATATAGTATATGACAATAAATATATAATACTGTACAGTAACTTATACAATAAATATAATAGTATATTACTAAGTATATAATATCATGCTGCTGCTGCTAAGTCACTTCAGTCGTGTCCAACTCTGTGTGATCCCATAGACAGAAGCTCACCAGGCTCCCCCGTCCCTGGGATTCTCCAAAACAATAAATACATAATGCTATGTAGTATTTTTATAATACTGTAAGATATTCAAAATGCATACCACACTAATGACTACAGTAGTATGGTTAATGCACTGGTGTAAAGATTCCCAGAAGTCTGAGCTCCTAGAATCTCAGGAGCATCAGATTCCTTATATTAGCATACACTCAAATATTCTGCACTGGGTAGTATTCAGAACGGTGATTTCATGAATCTCTTTCAACTCTGAGATGTTATGATATCATAATTATTACATGATATCAGATACTGCTTCTCTGATTAGAGTATCTATACCTCCAGGGGTAAACCAACGATCAATTTTACGGATAATAAGTATTTCAAAGGCTATATTAAAACAAAAAAGGGACATGTTGTTGGATTTAATTTAAAGGTGTGTATGGCATTTTACCATAAGACAGGAGACTTCTAAAGCATTTTGTGCTTTGAAAATGCATTTTAAGCTACACGTCCCTAGATTCCTATGAGTAAACGCTGTTCTCTTTAGTCAGAAGATTCTCCTTGGGGGTGGGGGGAATAAAATGATGAGCAAGCTCTCAGGGACTCTTTGACTAAGATCATTCAACTCTCATTTCTAATTCACAGAAAGTATTTCCATATTTTGAATTGGAATCTGCCTTTCCTTGTGGCGCTAAGGACTGAACTTTCTCTATGGAGCTGGCCATTCCTTTCATTAAGCATGATTTTCAGAAAAGGCCACATCCTTTCATTATTCTGCCAAAGTCTAGGAGTTCATCTGTGCCATTGAATTGTTTATCAAGCATATTCAGATCATCTGCCCAGCTAGATCCATCCAGAACCCAGATCACACAGCCTTTCTGGCACAAACCAGTTCTCTGCCCCAGGGCAGACCATTCCCTTCTCAGGGCTGCAGTCTTCTTTTCTGGACCCAAAGATGCAGACTAGTCATGTCTGACAGTGACTGCTCTGGGTCGTGAACAGAAGCTTAGAGCTAAGACCGTTTGAAGCACCACCCAGCTCTGCCCTTGAAGTGAATAGGCCGCTTATTCCTGTGCTTATTTTTAAAAAATTTAACATGTCCTGGCACCTCAGAAATGAGCCAGTCCTCCAATTCCATAGTAAGCCTACAGGGTAACATTTTGACTGTCTAATTTTTGTGAGTAAATATCAGAGGTGAGCATTTGCATAAAGGCAACATCCACAAAAGGATGAGATAGTGTTCACTCCAACCAAGGAGCGGAAGAATGAGCTGGGCTGCCTGTGTCCAAACTAGTCACCACTAACACACTGGAGGATGTCATAACACAATGAAGACACCTAATCAGTGGGAGAAACCCACGTCCCCGCTGCTCCACCGCTGCTCCACCACGGCTATGTAGCTTGCCCACACCAGCCAGCGCCCAGGCTAAAGAAACCACAAGGACCAACTCTCCCGTGGCGTTCACAGCTCGTTATAAACCAGTCCCACTGCCCTTCCCAGTTCAGTCTCCTTCCTCTGAAGGCCTTCCCCTTTCTTTCCTGGGATGTGCTTTTGTGGCTCCATGAATTTGCAGAGGCTGTTTTCTCTGCCCTCAAATGCTCTTCCCCCAATCTGACAAATTTCCTTTTCAGCCTTCATGATCCAGATTAATGAAGCCTGAGCTTTGGAGGCACATAGAGCTAGGTTTGAATTCTTGTATTCTAATAGGAGTGCAGCTTAGGTAAGCTACCTTTGAGTTTGTAAATTGAGTACAACCATAATTACTATGTTATATAATTGCTGTGATTAGCACATTAAATACAATTTTAAAAAATTACTAGTAAAATGCTTATTACATAGTTGACACTTGGTTATTTTTGTTGTTATTAATAGCATCTGGATTTGAACTGGTGTTTGTCTCACTCTTAATTCCTAGATCTTGTTATTCAATAAACCCATTTTATTATTCTAAATCAGAGGTCTGCAACTTTCTACAAAGGATTACATAAGAAATATTTTAGGCTTTGTGGGTTGTAAGGTCTTTGTCAACTCTGCTGTTGCAGTGTGAAACTAGACTGCTTGTGGTATTCATTTTGAAATATATATAAATGCTGAATCATTATGTTATACACTTGAAACTGTAAAAATGTTATCTATCAATTACAACTCAATTTTAAAGAGAATAAATATGCATTGGAAAATAACACAATCTCATTGGCCTCATATAAAAAAGAATAAGCTAGAGCTTTTTGAACTCTGATATCAACTACCAGAAGAATTGATGCTTTTGAACTGTGGTGTTGGAGAAGACTCTTGAGAGTCCCTTGGACTGCAAGGAGATCCAATCAGTCCATTCTGAAGGAGACCAGCCCTGGGATTTCTTTGGAAGGAATGATGCTAAAGCTGAAACTCCAGTATTTTGGCCACCTCATGCGAAGAGTTGACTCATTGGAGAAGACTCTGATGCTGGGAGGGATTGGGGGCAGGAGAAGAAGGGGACGACAGAGGATGAGATGGCTGGATGGCATCACTGACTCGATGGATGTGAGTCTGAGTGACCTCCGAGAGCTGGTGATGGACAGGGAGGCCTGGCGTGCTGCAGTTCATGGGGTCACAAAGAGTCGGACACGACTGAGCGACTGATCTGATCTGATCTCTGATCAACTACCAGATTTTATTCATCTTGTAATGCCCAGCATCTAGCTGAGATGCCTTCAAACTACAGCTCATAAGCCAAATCTATCCCTCTACCTGTTTTGCAAATAAAGTCTTGCTGGAACATATCCTTCTCTGATGGTTTATGTATTGTCTATGGCTGCTTTTTCACTATAATGGCAGAGCTGAATAGTTCATAACAGATACTGTGTGACTCTCCAACCCTAAAACATGAACCATCTGGCCTTTTTCAGAAAAAGTTTGCCAACCTATCTTATTGGTATGTGTTTGTTGCATGAATGAGGGCTGACCAGAAACAGGCAGAATGAATAAGACTTTACAAGACTCAGTGAAAGAAATAGGAGGAACACAGGGGCCATAGAGATTCATAGGTCAGAGAGCCAGCAAGAGTGGTCATGGAGCAGAGGGAAGTGAGTTTGGTCCCTGGGCGAATCCTGGTAACTTGTCAACCCTATTCAGTGCTTCCCACTAGGTGTCAACAGGCACAGCCACGTCCAGAAGGGGAAACTGTAGCCCAAAGTAGGAAATACTTGGCTCAAGGTCATATACCTGGTGCAACATTGGCTTCGTACCAGGCTGACTGTAGTCCGGAGCCTTGGAAGTGATATGCACCTCATGGAGACTTGGGCTGAAATGTCCGGGTAACCCTCAAATTGAATGGATATAATAGATCTGATGCACTACAGTGCCTATCTTATATCTGTCCATCGATATATCCTGGCCTGTGGGTTGAATGATCAGCTTAATTGTGTGGTTGTTATTGTAATGACTACCTATAAAATTTAAAAAACACATTAGAGTATTTAAGTTCAGTTCAGTCACTCAGTGGTGTCTGACTCTTTGCGACCCCATGAATCACAGCATGCCAGGCCTTCCTGTCCATCACCAACTTCCGGAGTACACCCAAATCCATGTCCATTGAGTCGGTGATGCCATACAACCATCTCATCCTCTGTTGTCCCCTTCTCCTCCTGCCCCAAATCCCTCCCAGCATCAGGGTCTTTTCCAATGAGTCAACTCTTCATATGAGGTGGCAAAGTATTGAAATTTCAGCTTCAGCATCAGTCCTTCCAATGAACACCCAGGGCTGATCTCCTTTAGGATGGACTGGTTGGATCTCCTTGCAGTCCAAGGGACTCTCAAGAGTCTTCTCCAACATCACAGTTCAAAAGCATCAATTCTTTGGCACTCAGCTTTCTTCACAGTCCAACTCTCACATCCATAAATGATTACTGGAAAAACCATAGTCTTGACTACATGGACCTTTATTGGCAAAGTAATGCCTCTGCTTTTCAATATGCTAATCTATGTTGGTCATAACTTTCCTTCCAAGGAGTAAGCGTCATTTAATTTCATGGCTGCAGTCACCATCTGCAGTGATTTTGGAGCCCTCAAAAAATAAAGTCTGACACTGATTCCACTGTTTCCCCATCTATTTCCCATGAAGTGATGGGAACAGATGCCATGATCTTCGTTTTCTGAATGTTGATCTTTAAGCAAACTTTTTCACTCTCCTCTTTCACATTCATTAAGAGGCTTTTAAGTTCCTCTTCACTTTCTGCCATAAGGGTGGTGTCATCTGCATATCTGAGGTTATTGATATTTCTCCTGGCAATCTTGATTCCAGCTTGTGCTTCTTACAGCCCAGCATTTCTCATGATGTACTCTGCATATAGGTTAAATAAGCAGGGTGACAATATACAGCCTTGACATACTCCTTTTCCTATTTGGAACTAGTCTGTTGTTTCATGTCCAGTTCTAACTGTTGCTTCCTGACCTGCATATAGATTTCTCAAGAGGAAGATCAGGTGGTCTGGTATTCCCATCTCTTTCAGAATTTTCCACAGTTTATTGTGATCCACAGAGTCAAAGACTTTGGCATAGTCAATAAAGCAGAAATAGATGTTTTTCTGGAACTCTCTTGCTTTTTCCATGATCCAGAGGATATTGGCAATTTGATCTCTGGTTCCTTTGCCTCTTCTAAAACCAGCTCGAACATCTGGAAGTTCACAGTTCATGTATTGCTGAAGCCTGGCTTGGAGAATTTTGAACATTACTTTACTAGTGTGTGCTGCTGCTGCTGCTGCTGCTGCTGCTGCTAAGTCACTTCAATCATGACCGACTCTGTGCGACCCCATAGACGGCAGCCCACCAGGCTCCCCCGTCCCTGGGATTCTCCAGGCAAGAACACTGGAGTGGGTTGCCATTTCCTTCTCCAATGCATGAAAGTGAAAAGTGAAAGTGAAGCCCCTCAGTCGTGTCTGACTCTTCGCGACCCCATGGACTGGAGCCTACCAAGCTCCTCCGTCCATGGGATTTTCCAGGCAAAAGTACTAGGGTGGGATGCCATTGCCTTCCCCATACTAGTGTGTGAGATGAGTGCAATTGTGTGGTAGTTTGAGCATTCTTTGGCATTGCCTTTCTTTGGGATTGGAATGAAAACTGACCTTTTCCAGTCCTGTGACCACTGCTGAGTTTTCCAAGTTTGCTGGCATACTGAGTGCAGCACTTTCACAGCATCATCTTTCAGGATTTGGAATAGCTCAACTGGAATTCCGTCACCTCCATTAGCTTTGTTTGTAGTGAGGCCTTCCAAGGCCCACTTGACTTAACATTCCAGGATGTCTGGCTTTAGGTGAGTGATCACATCACTGTGATTATCTGGGTTGTGAAGATCATTTTTGTACAGTTCTTCTGTGTATTCTTGCCACCTCCTCTTTTTAATATCTTCTGCTTCTGTTAGGTCCATACCATTTATATCCTTTATCAAGCCCATCTTTTCTTGAAATGTTCCCCTGGTAGCTCTAATTTTCTTGAAGAGATCTCTAGCTTTTCTCATTCTATTTTTTTCCTCTATTTCTTTGCATTGATCGCTTAGGAAGGCTTTCTTATCTCTTCTTGCTATTCTTTGCAACTCTGCATTCAGATGCTTATATCTTTCCTTTTCTCCTTTGCTTTTCGCTTCTCTTCTTTTCACAGCTGTTTGTAAGGCATCCTCAGACAGCCATTTTTCTTTTTTGCATTTCTTTTCCATGGGAATGGTCTTGATCCCTGTCTCCTGTACAATGTCACAAACCTCCGTCCGTAGTTCATCAGGCACTCTGTCTATCAGATCTAGTCCCTTAAATCTATTTCTCACTTTCACTGTATAATCATAAGGGATATGATTTAGGCCATATCTGAATGGTCCAGTAGCTTTCCCTACTTTCTTCAATTTAAGTCTGAATTTGGCATTAAGGAGTTCATGATCTGAGCCACAGTTAGCTCCTAGTCTTGTTTTTGTTGACTGTATAGAGCTTTTCCATCTTTGGCTGCAAAGAATATAATCAATCTGATTTCAGTGTTGACCATCTGGTGATGTCCAAGTCTTCTCTTGTGTTGTTGGAAGAGGGTGTTTGTTATGACCAGTGCATTTTCTTGGCAAAACTCTATTAGTCTTTGCCCTGCTTCATTCCGTATTCCAAGGCCAAATTTGCCTGTTACTCCAGTTCTTTCTTGACTTCCTACTTTTGCATTCCAGTCCCCTATAATGAAAAGGACATCGTTTTGGGGTGTTAGTTCTAAAAGGTCTTGTAGGTCTTCATAGAACCGTTCAACTTCAGCTTCTTCAGCATTACCGGTTGGGGCGTAGACTTGGATTACTGTGATATTGAATGATTTGCCTTGGAAATGAACAGAGATCATTCTGTCGTTTCTGAGATTGCTTCCAAGTACTGCATTTTGGACTCTTTTGTTGACCATGATGGCTACTGCATTTCTTCTAATGGATTCCTGCCCGCAGTAGTAGGTAAAATGGTCATCTGAGTTAAATTCACCCATTCCAGTCCATTTTATTTCACTGATTCCTAGAATGTCGACGTTCACTCTTGCCATCTCCTGTTTGACCACTTCCAATTTGCCTAGAGTACTTCATAGATGAACAAATCTATGACTGATGAGGCATGAATTTCCATACAACCGTATTTGGTCAATGTTATTTTCTACCCCAAACCCCTTTTGTAAAGCTCATAGTCCTCTACCAAGGTACTTGTGATGATTAATTTTAGAATGGTTTCCTTTTCTTTAGATCTCACCCTTTTTAGGCTCCAGTATCACCATGGTACTTTTGAGTATCAACAGACAGATCAGACAGAGTCTTACAAAATCACAGCTAGCTAGTGAATTCATGTGGACCTACTTATAATCAAGGATACATTACTTTTGTTTTTGTACTTTTCAGCTAATACCCTGACTATCCCCTTCATCACTCATAAGTAACAATTGTCTCTCATAGTCAACCAAATATCCCACTTCTTGAAGATGCCCAAAGAATATAAAAGCCTTAGCAGTTGAATTGAATCTGGGGGGAGACAGAAGATTTTGCATTCACACAAATTTCCATTGCAGACTTTTTTTTTTCCTGGTGTGTGTCCATTTCAGACTTTGTTCTCAAGGGCAGAGGCAAACTACCTATCCAGAGTAATAATATCAGAACTGACCACTCACCTTGGAGGCATCTAGCCCATTTTTCCTAATCACATCTTCCTGCCAGTGCTCACATTCCCCTAGTGCATTATACCTTCCTAAGTCCTGGAAAATCTGATTGTATGAAAGTTCTACCTAAGTCCAGACTCTTATCCAGTAAGCCTGTTCTTGACTTGTAGGGCCAAACAAGTCTTCTCTCTTTAGGATATAAAATACCTTCAAAGAGTTGGGAATGGCTTTCATGCCTTTCCCTGTAACTTACCTTCATTCACGTCCAGTATCCTCACACTAATCACCTGTGTCAGTTATTCTGAAATCTCAGACCACCTCCCATGGGCATAATCCCATACACCAATGCTCACTAAGAAGGCTTAAATATTTCGTTTCATTTATCACTTTTCATATTTGGCAATAAATGGATCTCACTGCATGCTTAAAAGGAAAATGTGTGCATGGGCATCTTTTCTTTTTGTGGAATCATTTGTTCTAGATTCTGAAGTCTAGCCCTAGAAGGATTTGAATAAAGTCATACTCATCTTTCATCTTTCCCCATCATATCCATCTTTTTCATCTACTTCTGTGTCTGTTCTACATTCATTTTTTCCAACCCTATTCATTTTTATAAATGATAATATAATTATTATGCCTAAAAGAAATTGAATGACTTTCCTGAGTTCATGCTGTGAAATGACATATCCTTGCAAGTATTTAAAGCTAAGAAAATAATATTTAAGTAGAATCACTATGTGCCAAGAGCTTTGAACACATTTTCTTATTCAATCTTTAAGGAAAGCTCCATGCTTTCATTCCTATTTAACAGATGGTGGGACTGAGGCTAGGAGAAAGGAAGGCTTCACAGATGCTCAATGGAAGTGAGCCCAGATCTTTAAAATTTTTCCAGAAGACCACCCTTCTCTTTAACTCAGAGTTCTATTTAAATCATAACCTCACAACCTTAGGCCAATGATGCTGCTTCTTTCTGAGAGAAGCAATTATTCATTTTTCCCCATAATTATAAAGTCTTAGAGCAGGGAAAGACCATATGGAGGTTGTCAAGTCCAACTTGATTACTAAGAAGAAAAATATGCACTAATGTTGGGCTTCTGCATAACTCGCTTTCCTTTCTACTTTAACAGCTAGCTTTCCAAATTTTTGCAAAGTTAATATCCCAGATTAAAAAGACTTCATCATCACACTTACCCGAACACGTAGTGTCACCTTACGACATCATGGTCACCATAGCAACAGCTGGGCGTTCGCAGCATATTGCCTTCAGTTAAGGATCATGGCAATGAGCTAACAAAGTATGGCAGCTTCAGATGCTGATGTGAACAGGAAGGGAAGGTGTGGAAAAGGAGAAGCAGGTGTGCTGCTTTTCCTGCCAACATTCCTTAGACCTGAGATGAGGTGGGAGTGAACATGTGAATAATCCTTAAGGAACAAAAATAAACCTCCTGATCATCTAGCCAATGAAAAGAACGAGACAGGGAGAGGACAGAAGAGAAAGGAGAAGGATTCTGGCATCTTTTTTTCAAACGTCAGAGTGTGGAAGATTCTCGATTCTTTGCTTTTTGTCCTTGAGTCATATAGCGTATCAGAAAGAACATGGAATTAAACAGCCCTGCGTGGAAATTCTGGACTGTACCACTTAAAACCTTTCGCACTTGGGAAAACTCTCCAATCTTTTGAATCTCACTTATCTCTCTGTAAAAGGGGTGTGACATTTGCATTCTGAGCGATCAACAAAGAGTCCGAAAGATCAAAGGGTGATTCAAGTCTACATGCAAAGCCCTCAGCTTATCTTTTTCTTTCTACATAGTTAAATTTAGACTTAACAAAATATGGTAGTCAGTGGTGGGCATGTGGATGGCCATCCTATCCATTCCTATACTTTTCTATATGTTTGAACTATTCTATAGTTGTTTAATTTTGAAATGAAAAGATGTTAACTTGCTTAACTTCCAGTTATGTAATAGATATCTGTTCTAGATACTTTTACTCTGAGAGATTGGTCAAAGCCCTCCACTTCTCTGAACCTTCAAACTGTATGAAGAGAAAAATAGATTGTATGCTTCTGTTTCTCCAACAAGCCCTTGTTACTTCTGTCACACCTTCATATCATCCGATCCTTTCTACACCCAGGGATTTATCCACCACTGAAACTGTAGCATTGAAAATTGGGCATTTCTTTCTTCTTTTACAGTTTTTATTGGGGTATAGTTGCTTTACAATGTTAGTTTCTGTTGTACAGTAAAGTGAATCAGTCATACTTATACATAAATCCACTCTTTTTAAGATTCTTTTCCCATATAGGTCATTACAGTGTATTGAGAAGCGTTCCCTGTGGTATATGGATTTTTATTTCTATTCGTCTTGTTTGATGCATGTCTTTCTAATTAGACTTCAGAGAGGAGGCTTTGCATGTCTTTTCCTTATTGTGCCTCCAGGTTCTAGCACAGTCCCTTACACAGAGAAGGTGCTGAATATATATATTTGTTGAATAAACAGATCTTTAGCAGCTATCATTATTTGAGATAGGTACTCAAAAATGTCTGCAAAATATTATTGAACACCTCTATTGTACCATTATATATGTCTGACTTTGTTATCTCACTCGTTAGTCTTTTGGGCTTGAATCTCTGTCTCAAGCTGAGTCTGTTTCTCTACGCAGTTTTATTGATCTCTTTCAATATACATGTGTCCTTCTTTTCTCTCTGTGCCTTTTAAAAATCTCCCGCCCTGTCTCCTCCACTCGATCTCCTTTTTTTTTATTAGCACTGTGATCTTTAAAAATATTTTTCCTTGGGACTCTCCTGCCAACATAATTCCATGTGAGTTACATTCATTTGCAAAACCTTTCACTGCATGAAGATGTTTTATTTAATTAGTAAAAGTTCAATTATTTTTTGTCCCTGACAGAGCATCGTACATCACCAAGTCCAGAGAGTCATTAGCTATGAAATTAATCAAGGTGGAAGAAGGCAGAATAAAATCCTGGACCTTGGTGTAACTCACCGTGTCTCAGATTCAGCCTTCCAGGATCAGCCTTCTCAAGACTTCCTGGGCCATTCCTGAGTCTCAAGGTGCAGAGGGAGGGAGGCTGCTATTCACCTGCTGCACGGCCTCAGACTTGATGCTGCCGCTGCTCAGGGGCAGAGCAGGGGGTCAGGGAAACTGAGGGTATTTGAATATCTCAAGCACAAAATATCCCACCTGGGAGCTCCCACGACTCTTTTGAGAGGAAGTATTTGTCTACCAGAGCCTCTTTCAGGTTGGGTAGAAAGTGATTGCTTCTACCCTTGAGGGATAAATAAGAGAGTTTGTGTTTATATCTCTGCCAACTAATATACAGCCCTTAGGGAATGCTGACTTCAGATTATGACATCTGTTCTTGTTCAGTTGCTCAACTGCGTCCAATGCTTTGCAACCCCATAGACTGCAGCACGCCAAGCTTCCCCCTCCTTCACTATGTCCCGAAGTTTGCACAAACTCATGTGCATTGAGTTGGTGATGCTATCTGACCATCTCATTCTCTGCCATCTCCTCCTTTTGCCTTCAGTCTTTCCCAGTATCAGGGTCTTTTCCAATGAGTCTGCTCTAAGTATCAGGTGACCAAAGTATTGGAGCTTCAGCTTCAGCATCAGTCCTTCCAATGAATATTCAGGGTTGATTTCCTTTAGGATTGACTGGTTTTATCTCCTTCTGTCCAAGGGATTCACAAGAGTGTTCTCTAAAACCACATATTTAGGAATAAAACAGGAAACATGAATATAAACACCCAAGAAGCATTTTATCTTGATCTTAACGTTCTCTGAGCCTCAGTTTCCATGTCAGTAAAATGGGAATAATGATGTCTATGTCCCTTGCAGAATCATTGCAAGAGTATAAGAAAAAAATAAAATTAGCATTGGGATGTCAATATGACACTTTATTTTCTGGATTCTCGAAAGTAACTTTGTCAAACACAAAACCGTATGTTGGGATTAAAACAAAAAATGTGCCCACTAGTCACACAATTCTGTTCACCATGTGGATATGAGAGGCAGGTGTCATGTGTAAAAGAGAACACTAGTCTGAGCACATCTCTACCCTTGGTGACTTGTGTGACTTCAAATCTATCTGTGAACTTCAATTACACAGTGGTAAAATAAAGAGAGTGGAGGTCATCTACCAGAGTGTTGCTGTAAGAACAGAGTAAGTTCATGAACGTCTACCTGCCTTTATTCTGTCTTGAAATATCATCAGTTAAATGTTACATTCTTGGTTGCTTCAATACAGCTGTATGATCTTTATAGAATGGATATGCTCTAGTATGTTATCCTTTCTCTTAGCATTATTCTCTCTGCTGAATCTTTGCATTAATTTCTTTCTTTGGAATCTATCATTTAGGCAGCTTTTACTAGGTATAACATGCTATATAAAGTAGTTTGCTTATATTACCACATTTACTCCTCTAAGCAACTCTGTCAAAGTTGGGCAGTTTATCCATTACACCAAGAGGAGGTGAAAACAGTTTCCAGTAGTGTATTAGTAAAAGGGAGGCCCAGGAGCCAAAGGAGTCAAAGTGTTAGCCTCTCAGTCGTGTCTGACTCTTTGTGACCCCATGGACTGTAGCCCCCCAGGATCCTCTGTCCATGGAATTCTCCAGGCAAGAATACTGGACCAGATTGTCATTCTCTTCTCCAGGGGATCTTCCTGACCTAAGGATCAAACCCAGGTCTCCTGCTTTGCAGCCTGAGTACCATCTGAGCCAACAGGGAAGGAGTCAAACTCATCACCATTTGTTTCTGAAGCTGGAACTCATTCCTATCCCAGTGTTTCTCAGTGAGATTTCTCTAGGAACTGTCAGAACCTCTGAATTCTGCTGGAATATATAAGGTATAAGGTAAGGGCTAGCCTAACATCAGGTTGGGTTTCCAAGTAGAACAATGGGCTTGCTATTCTGCGTGTTCTTTCTAATGCAACCTAACACACAGCACAGCAGGTGACCCGAGCCTGGCAACTGGTAAATTGTAATAACGGTAATACTGTGCCTCAATACAGTAACTTTCATCTGAGGACTCTGCTGACATTAATTAAACTTCACAGCATCCTCGTTCTTTAAGGTCAGGACTGTATCAATTGAAAAAAGAAATAAACTGAGATGATAATGACTCTCATCAAAATCAAGATGGATCATTTGTCAGAATAGCCTCTAAAGCAGATGATAGAGGCCCAGTCTCTAAGTCAACAGAAACAATCATCAGATAAGTGTGTCCCTGAAAGCACCAGCTGTGAAGTCAGTAGACACATCTTTGGCCTGACCTTGCTGTTTATTATCAGGGTGAATTGAGTCAGGACACTTTTCCGTCTCATTCTCTGTGTATCCATCAGTAGATCAGGGGAGCTGCTGGTAACTGTGCTGCTTAAATCACTATGCCCATATCAATATGATCCTTAATAATAATAATTTAAGAATTAGTTACTACTACTAGTAGTAATACAATATTACATTAGTATTGATACTATGATATTATATTAGCATGACTAATACTACCAATACTAAACTAATATAATAGTTATATTTGCTAATTAATTATATTCACTTATATAATTATACTTATTAATATTATAATTATTCATCATCATTTCCAAGTGTCCTAAACAGTGCTTCATGACTTCTGCTACCAGGATGTTCAAGAATCATCTTGGGGATTGGGGCAAGGGGGGTTAGGTGCATCAGATAAATGCAGATTTCCAGGGCCAACCCCAGCGATTCTAATTTAGTAGTTCTGAAATGGGACTCACAAATGGAAAATATGTAACCACGTCTCAGATGCTTCTGAGGAGGTCTGGGACCCACTGGAGGCCAACTTTTGTTCTGAGTTTTGCATTTTTATGGGTTATAAGGAGCTTTTCTGCTCTTGCCTCATCTGTTCTCTCCCCCACTCCCCTCTCCTATTCCACTTACTGCCCTAGATTCCACCTTAAAATGTGGATTATCTGCTTGTTTTCAACAATCGAAAATATTTTCATATTGGGGTAAATTATAGGCAATCCGCTGGATCATGCAAAAAGCAAGAGAGTTCCAGAAAAACATCTATTTCTACTTTATTGACTATGCCAAAGCCTTTGACTGTGTAGATCACAATAAACTGTGGACAATTCTGAGAGAGATGGGAATACCAGACCACCTGATCTGCCTCTTGAGAAATCTGTATGCAGGGCAGGAAGCAACAGTTAGAACTGGTCATGGAACAACAGACTGGTTCCAAATAGGAAAAGGAGTACGTCAAGGCTGTATATTGTCACCATGTTTATTTAACTTATATGCAGAGTACATCATGAGAAATGCTGGACTGGAGGAAACACAAGCTGGAATCAAGATTGCCGGGAGAAATATCAATCACCTCAGATATGCAGATGATACCACCCTTATGGCAGAAAGTGAAGAGGAACTCAAAAGCCCCTTGATGAAAGTGAAAGTAGAGAGTGAAAAGGTTGGCTTAAAGCTCAACGTTCAGAAAACGAAGATCATGGCATCTGGTCCCATCACTACATGGGAAATAGATGGAGAAACAGTGGGAACAGTGTCAGACTTTATTTTTCTGGGCTCCAAAATCACTGCAGATGGTGACTGCAGCCATGAAATTAAAAGACGCTTCTTGGAAGGAAAGTTATGACCAACCTAGATAGCATATTCAAAAGCAGAGACATCACTTTGCCAACAAAGGTTCGCCTAGTCAAGGCTATGGTCTTTCCTGTGGTCATGTATGGATGTGAGAGCTGGACTGTGAAGAAGGCTGAGCACTGAAGTATTGATGCTTTTGAACTGTGGTGTTGGAGAAGACTCTTGAGAGTCCCTTGGACTGCAAGGAGATCCAACCAGTCCATTCTGAAGGAGATCAGCCCTGGGATTTCTTTGGAAGGAATGATGCTAAAGCTGAAACTCCAGTATTTTGGCCACCTCATGCGAAGAGTTGACTCATTGGAGAAGACTCTGATGCTGGGAGGGATTGAGGGCAGGAGGAGAAGGGGACGACAGAGGATGAGATGGCTGGATGGCATCACTGACTCGATGAATGTGAGTCTGAGTGACCTCCGAGAGTTGGTGATGGATAGGGAGGCCTGGCGTGCTGCGGTTCATGGGGTCGCAAAGAGTCCGACACGACTGAGCGACTCATCTGATCTGATCTGATCTGATAGGCAGTCCACTTGTGGTGATGTAACAGAATGGCTCCAAAGGAAATTTTGTCTCTAATAACAGCAGATCTTCCCCAAACACTTACTATATGCGAGGCACTGTTAATTACATTTACACGTAACAATTGACTTGATCTTCACAGCAGTCTAATAGGTAGATAATTCATATTATTATCCTTGTAGCTGAAGAAACTAAGGCACAGAAAGGTTGAGGGGTTTGTCCAAGGCCACACATCAGGGCTAGGGTTTGAACCCAGACACGGTCTTTCCTCTTAAGCCCTGTTGATAGTCTCTCAGATAATCCAGAGAAGACTATGAAGTATTAAACAATACTGGGAGCTTTGAGATTCTGATAAAAAACCATAAAAGCCTCCCCAGGAAAATTTTTCTTTCATTGAAAAGGGCAACAAACTTGTCTCTGTGGCTTTTGGGTAAAATTACAAAGCACATTATGGGTAAACACAGAGAAAATTTTAATAGTCCAAGCTGTCAGTTTTTAACAGTCAGAGTTAGATTTCTTCAGGGAGGTAGTGAGCTAACCATTGCAAGAGGTGCTGAAGCAAATGGTGAGCAGCAAATGCACAGTGATGCTGCAGATGGGATTTTTCTACAAGAAATCAATTGCCTCTCTGGAAGGGAAAAAATGTAACTTGACAGTCTCTAAAGAAGGTACCAAAATACAGAGTCTCAATAGTGTAGTATTCATACTGTCTGGTATGTGATAATAATTTTAAATATTTTGAGTTAAGTAAAGAAGCTGGAAAATGTGGCCACAAACCTGGAAACTGACCCAAAGATGATCCAGCTATTAAAATTAGCAACAACAAAAGACAGCTATTATAAATATTCGAGGACTCAAAGGAATGTATAATCATAAGTCAATCTCCACTAGTCAAATAGAAACTATAAAGAAGAACCAAATGAAAATTTTAGAAACAGAAGTATCATATCTTAAATAAAAAATTAATTCATTTGGTTTACTAACAGATCAGAGAAAACAACAGAGATCAGTGAAACTGAAGACATGATAATAAAAACTGTCTAAAATGAAGACAGAGAAATAAAGAGACAAAAAAGGCAAAGCTTCAGTGACTCGTAAGACAAGATCAAGTCCATTATATCAATACCCATATAAAAGGAGTACCAGAAATAGAAGAGAGATAAGGGGACAGAAAAAAAAAAAAAATAGAATAAATAATGGTGAAATGTCTCCCCAATTTGGTAGAAAACAAACTTATAGAACCAAGAACATCCAAAAGCCCAAAAAAAGCCCCCAAATGATAAAAACAAAAACAATGACGTCTAGAGACATTATAGTCAAACAAGCAAAATTTAAAGGAAAATATTGAATAAGTCCAAAGAAAATGGCACAGAGAGGAAAAGGGTGTAAATGATGCCTGATTTCTCATTAAAATCAAGGGAGGAGGAGGAGGAGCTAAGATGGCGGACGAGTAAGACGGGGAGAATACTTTCTCTTCCACAAATCCATTAAAACAACATTTGAATGCTGAATAAATTCTATAAAACAACTTCTGAATACCGGCAGAGGACATCAGGCACTTAGAAAGATAACTCATTGTCTTCAAAACAAGAAAACGAGCCCTGCGGTAACTCCTTTTGCGGAGAAGTGGCGCGGACACCAGCATTTGCTATTAGCAAGCAGGGGCTGGGCTAGGAGGAGCGGCGAGGCCTGCATTGCTTTGACAAAGGATTTGGCCTGGCTATCTCGGGCGCTATCTGAGCGAAATAACCAGACTGTCGGTTATCTACTACATCAAAAGCCAGCCCTAACTTAAGACACCACCAGGACTACCTACAGAACAAAGGGCTGCACAGAGCTGGCCGGCTGCAGGCCGTTCCACTCCGGTGACAGGCAGCCAGGGCCGGAGGCGGGCAATTACAGCCCTAGAGAGACACTGTCTAACGGAACTGTGAGTAGGTTTCTGTGCTGACTCACGCTTCTTGGGGCTCTGGATGGTCAACATCTGCCTGAGAAAGTGCGCTGTTTGTATACCCAGAAAACTGAGTGGCGGAGAGGCAATAAGTCGCAGCAGCTGTGCTCGCTGAACATTTCATCACCTGCGCTACTTGGATCTGGGAAGGGCATAAAACGCAGACTCAACCGAGTCTGTGCTTCTGAGGATTATCCGAGTGCCTGAACCTGGCCGTTTTAGATTCGGGTGTTCATCTCCGCCCCCTCTGTAACAAGGCAGCGATCAGATATTGAAAAGACCTGTAAACCGCCTCAATAAAGATAATTCAACAAACTACCAGAATATAGTAAGGACACTCTAAACTTGTCAATTTTAACAAAATGAAGAGACAAAAGAATACCCAGCAGCTAAAGGAACAGGATAGATGCCCACCAAACCAAACCAAAGAGGAAGAGATAAGGAATCTACCTGATAAAGAATTCCGAATAATGATAGCGAAATTAATTCAAAATCTCAAAATCAAAATGGAATCACAGTTAAAGAGGCTGGAGACAAGGATTGAGAAGATGCAAGAAAGGTTTAACAAGGACCTAGAAGAAATAAAAAAGAGTCAACACAAAATGAATAATGTAATAAATGAGATCCAAAACACCCTGGAGGCAACAAATAGTAGAATAACAGAGGCAGAAGATAGGATTAGTGAATTAGAAGATAGAATCCTAGAAATAAATGAATCAGAGGAGAAAAAAGAAAAACACATCAAAAGAAATGAGGACAATTTCAGAAACCTCCAGGATAACATCAAACGCTACAACATTCGAATCATAGGAGTTCCAGAAGAAGAAGATAAAAAGAAAGATCATGAGGAAATACTTGAGGAGATAATAGTTGAAAACGTCCCTAAAATGGAGAAGGAAATTACCACTCAAGTTCAAGAAATCCAGAGAGTCCCTAACAGGATAAACCCAAGGCAAAACACCCCAAGACACATTAATCAAATTAACAAAGATTAAATATAAAGAACAAATATTAAAGGCAGCAAGGGAAAAACATCAAATAACTCACAAGGGAATTCCCATAAGGATAACAGCTGATCTTTCAATAGAAACTCTCCAAGCCAGGAGGGAATGGCAAGACGTAATTAAAGTGATGAAAGAAAATAACTTACAGCCTAGATTATTGTATCCAGCAAGGATCTCATTCAAATATGAAGGAGAAATCAAAAGCTTCACAGATAAGCAAAAGTTGAGAGAATTTAGCACCACTAAACCATTTCTCCAACAAAAACTAAAGGGCATCCTCTAGATAGGAATCACTAAAAGGGTGTATAAATTTGAACCCAAAACAATAAAGTAAATCTTATTTATCAATAATTGCTTTAAACGTTTATGGGCTGAATGCCCTAATCAACAAAGTCTGGCCGAATCGATACAAAAACAAGACCCCTACATACCTTGTCTACAAGAGACAACCAAAAGACTAAAATGGGTCAAATGGATACAAAAACTAGACCCCTATATATGTTGTCTACAAGAGAACCACCTTAAAATAGGGGATATATACTGACTGAAAATGAAGGCCTGGAAAGAGATTTTCTATGCAAATATGGACCATAAGAAAACAGGAGTAGCAATACTTATATCAGATAAAATTGACTTTAAAGATCCTGAAAAGGAGACAATGAAGGTTACACATAACGACTTAAAGGAACAATCCAAAAAGAAGTTATAACAATTATAAATATATATGTACCCAACATTGGAGCACTGATATATCTAAGACAAACATTAATTAATGTGGTAGAAGAAATATGCAGCAATACAATAATAGTGGGAGACTTTAATACCCCACTCATATAATCTGGCTGTAATAGACAAAGTAAAGAGGAAAACATATTCACTTATGAGCCTCAAAAAATTCAGTTCACTCAGGAGAGTTAAAAAAAAAAAAAAAAAGACTTATTTGTTCACTTTGTAAAGGTTTATTGACTATTTTATGGGTTTGGTACTACTTTGGGTAGTAGGGAGGAAGAGGTGACAAATGTGATCCTGTCCTAAATAATATATTGTGGTAAAGATAGACCTACCAATACAAAATACCAAGATGTGCCTAAGATGAGGACACCCAAACTGGACTTTTTGTTTCCTGAACTTTTCATTTCGAGAACAAACCTCCTAATATAGGATGAATTCAACATGATTTTTTTTAAGTGTTCTTTGTGATTAAAAACAGAAAGCCATTGGTTAAGAAATTACATATACTCCTCCCCACCATCACTCCCCTTCTTTCTTCCCATTTCCCTCCCACCCTCATTGATCCTTTCCCTTGTCCATTTTCCCCTGCAAAAAAAAAAAAAAATCAAGGGAGGAAAAAAGACAATCAAATGATATCTTTAAAGGGCTAGGTGGGAAACTGTCAGCCTAAAAGTATACCTCTAGCAAAAATATCCAGGAACACTGAAGGCAAAATTAAGACATCTTTAGATTTTTTTAAACTGAGGTAGTTTGTCTATAGAAGACTGGAGTTACATGCAAGAAATGGGAAGAAAGTTCATCAAGTTAGAGGAAATTGACAGATATATAGAAAGTACTAGGAGAGGTAAGCTTATGCATAAATGTAAATGAAATTTTTAAAAATTGTCTCTATATTTAAAGTGTGTATATCTATTTAGAGCAAAATATAGACTACTACTTATATATTGCAGACATATAAGACATGTGACTTCATAAAAAGGAGAACGGGTAAATAGAACTCTACTGTTGCAAGGCTCTTTCACTTAACTGGATATAGTGACAGTAACTCTAAATAGACTGTAATAACTTGAGGATGTATATTGAAATCCCTAAGGCAGCCAGTATTTTAAAAATGAGGCAGTGTAACTGAAAAGCCAATAGAGGAATTAAAATTAAATGCTTGAAAATATTTGATTAACCCAAATGGAGGCAGGAAAGGACAAATAGCAAAGTAATAAGAAAATTGTAGACCTAAATCCAACTATATGAATAATAATATTAAATCTAAATTAACTCAACATTACAATTAAAAGGCTGAGATGGGCAAACTAAATAAAAAAGCCAGATGATTTGCAGTTGTGTGGCACTTTAAATAAAAAGTCACAGGTAGTTTAAAAGTTAAAGATAAAATAAAAAATACCATGCAAACATTGATTAAGAAAGTTCAAGTGACTATATATTAATATCAAACAAAATAGACTTTAAGACAAGTATTGAAAATATTTATTTTGAAATTATGTTAGATGTACAGGAAAATCTCCAAACAGTTTAAAGAATATCTTTGCACTCAGCACCCAGAGTCTCCAAATGTTAATATCTGAGCACATCTCTCAATATTGTTTTCTCTTTATATCTGTCTTCTTCGCCTTCCCTCTCCCTTTCTTTATTTGTGTAAAGATCTGAACACACACACCATGGTCTGCAGATCTTTGTTTCCTGAGTCGCTTGAGAATATGTTGCATAAATGATTCTCTTTTACATTTAAGTAGTTCATTGCGTATTTCCCCCAAACCAGAACATTCTCTTAACACAAACAGGAACGCAAAGATCAAAATGAGGAAATTAACATTGGTACCTTATTATTATCTAATCTACAGATCCTATTTAACTTTTCCCAATCATCCTTCTAAGGTCTTTTTTACAGCAAAAATAACTTTTTTTCTAGTTCAGAATTTAATTCAGCATTAAATGTAGCACTTAGTTTTTACGTCCCTTTACTTTTCATTAATGTGAAATGGTTCCTCAGCCTCTGTGACCTTGAGATGTGGAAAAATCACCAGCTTTCTGTGGTAGAATGTTTCTCAGACTAGGCCTGTCTGATGTTTCCTCATGACCAGCTCAGGTGATACATTTCTTAAGGGAGTACCAGAGGAGTGATACTGTGCCCTTTTTTCCACCAAATACTAGGAAGAAAATGATGCCTATTTGTCTTATTTCTGGTGATTAACTTTGATCATTCAGCTAAAGTGGTGTCTGCCAGTTTTGTCCTTTATAAAAGTTACAATTTTGCCTTTGTTTAATTAATATCTTATTGGGAGATTCTTTGAGACCCTGAAAATATCCTGTTTCTCATCACACTTTTACCCACTTTAGCATCTATTGGTGATTCTTACCTGAAACCATTATTACTAAGGCGGTTTCTAATTGATGGCCAGGAGTATAAAGAATAACACTGGAAACTGAAATTTAAAAAAAGGTGAATTTGTTGGGAAGACACAGGAATCATTAAATGTATATAAGTCTAAAAACAAAGCTTAAAAATACATAAAACAAAACTTCTAGAATTAAAGGGGAAAAGATATAAATTCAGAGTCATCATTGAAGATTTTAAAATACATTAAGCAAATAATTACATAAAAATAGATATATCCATAATCATAATGAAAGTTTCAACACTCTTCTTCAATAGTTGATGAATTAAAAGAAAATCTGTAAGGATACATTTATGACCAACACTATCAACCACACTGACTCGAGGTGTGTGAGTCACACACTGACTCGATGGATGTGAGTCTCAGTGACCTCCGGGAGTTGGTGATGGACAGGGAGGCCTGGTGTACTGCGATTCATGGGGTCACAAAGAGTCGGACACGACTGAGAGACTGATCTGATCTGATCTGATCTGATCAACCACACTAACATAAGTGACAGTTATACCACATGACACCCAGAAACTCTAGAGCATATGAACTTTTTTAAGATAGACTGCATTTGAGACTATTAAGTATATCTCAGTAATACTTAAAAATAGATAGCTTACAGAATATAACTTCTCAAATGGAATTGCATTAGAAATCAATAACTTCTAAGATATATGGAAAAGTCCCAAATATTTGTCAATTAAAATGCTAACAGAGTGAGAGACTTCCCTGGTGGTCCAGTGGTTATGACGTCGCCTTCCAGTGGAGGACATGTGGCTTGGATCCCTAGTCAATGAGCTAAGATTCTATATGCTTCATGGCCAAAACGACCAAAACATGAAACAGAAGGAGTAGTGTAACAAATTGAAGAAAGACTTTAAGAATGGTCTACATTTTTTAAAAAAAAGTCTAAAAATAAAACAGTGCTATCAGAGTGAACAGCGCCTTGGCCAAGGGGGTGGCCTTTTAGACAACTTTTAAATATAGATTCTGCTGTGAGACACACTGGGGGTCTTGGAAGATACACACTATCATAATACATCTCACTGTTATTTAACATTTGCGTATTTCAACAGAGAAGTTTACAGGTAAAGAATGAATGATGATATAATTCAACATAGATGCAGACATTTAATCCCATGATTTGGCAAAGACCTTTATTGGTGAGGGAATTAAATCATAGATCAGAACATATGCCACCCTCCAAGCTGGATGGAGTGACTCCTCGAGACGGATGAAGGAAGGGGACCCCGTGCAATTCACAGGACCTACTCTGCCCTGGGGTCTCAGCAGCGATCTCCGCCATGATTTGGAGAGGAGCGATCCATGGCTGCCCTGCCTTTCTCAGATTCTGGTTTGTAGAGAAGCTGACATTATTCTGGCTTCAGGGAACTATAGAAATGAAGCAACAGCCACAGAATTACCTGGCAGCACATTGCTGCATAAATGCCACTGGCTCTTTATTAGAATGGGAACAGAATGCTTCAGAGCAGCTGACCTCAGGAGGCTATTTCTGCCAGTAGACTGTGAAATAAAATTGCATCTATATCCAGATATACCCTTATATATTTTATTTTCCTTGTTTTATCTCTAGTAACTATTTTTTCTATCACAAACATTATTCTTTATGTAAGATTCATGTATGTATGTATATATATATATAATTTTTTTTTTAGGTGAAAGCGAATTCAGTGCTCAAAGCCAGGTAAGTTATTTTTTTCTTTTTGTTCCCCTTTTAGAACATTTCACTGTCCTCATTATTTTGGAAAATAAATCAGTGCTTTAAAATGATTAGGAAACTAAAAGGGTGGAAAGTCACACTTGATTTATTCTTTCAGTTGATGAACTTCACACTTGAGAGGCAGAAAGGGGACTTGAGAATATAACTGTGAGCTTGGAATCCATGTGCCAGTCAGAATGGGTGTTGAGAAGAGAAAGGTGGAGGGGGGTGCATTACAAATTAAGAAAAGCAATTTAGTGAAGAAGTGACTCTAAAGGTCAGGCTGCTAAGAGTCCCTGCAGGGTGAGAACCAGAAATCACACGATGCGGCCCACGCAGGCCCACATGAAGGACCAGAATAATTGATGATATAAGAGCCAGAATCTGCGTGATTCACAGGATCTTAAACCGCCCACAGACGTGCAGCCCAACTGTCTCTCTGCAAACAGTACAGAACTCGGGAGATGGGGGAGGGCTTGGGGCTGCAGGGTGATAAGATCGCTAGACAGAGGGTTTAAATGAACAGGCCCTGAACTGCGTCCCCCTCCTACGCACTGTGTGTTTTTTAATATTTATTTATTTCGCTGCATTTGGTCTTGCAGCATGGGGAATGCTCACTGAGGCATGCAGGCTTCTGTCTAATTGAGGCGTACGGGTTCTAGGGTGCCCGGGCGTGCAGGCTTAGTTACCTGACCAGGGTTGGAACCTGTGTCCCCTCTTTGGAAGGTGGATTCTTAACCCCTGGACCCCCACGTAAGTCCCCCACCCGCTATGTCTTGAAGATGAACAAGGAACGGACACCACAAGAGAATCTGACTCCCCAATGTGTGTGAACGTGTCTGCCAGTCGCTAATGACACAGTCTGGCTCTCTCTCTGATGAGAAGCTGGGATGCGGTTGATGCGTGCCTTCAAAGCTCACTTAGACACCCTCCTGCTCCTTGAATGTGACTTGAAGCAGCACAGTCAAGCCTGCCTGGGGGGAAAGGACACGCCTGGTTCCCAGTGGAGGCTCCTGAAAGGTAAAGAGCATGCAAGGAAGATGCTCAGAGCTAGGCCTGCTTTTTAAGGCCCAGTAAGCCTGTCCATTATTAATGTGCCTCAGTTGGTGACTCAGACTTGCCCCCTCAGAAGAATAACTCTTTCTCCCTTTAGGGAAAGCTAGGAAGTGGGTGTTGGAGGGGCAGGCCTGGTGTGAGGAGAGGGACAAATACTGATAATGAGGTGGGCATAGACTCTGCCAAGCTCACTCACTTCAGCATGAATGAGTCTGCGTGAGTTTTGCTCATCACTTGTCCCCTTAAACGGACTTGATCTTCCAGTAACTGTTTACAGTGCTCCCTACATGTATCCTTGGTCCTGTTATTTCGACTCTGGCTCTGGTGACCTTCCCTTGTGATTTCTCTAAGTCAGAGAGGGAAGAGGCAGGCTGCTGGGCCAGTACAGAGAGAACTTGGGTAAGCACATACCCTCTCTGGAGCTGCCATTCCTATTCATGCTTAGACTCATTCACTGGGTGCACAGCCTAGCGCAAGGTACCTCGGGCACAGAGCTTAACAATTGCTGCCTTTGAGGTGCTCACAATTCAGTAGGGGAGACCAGTCATATATATCGTGTCAGGGTGTGCTAGTTTGCTAGGGCTGCCCTAACAGAACGACCACAGACTGGGTAGCTTAAATTTGTTTTCTTACAGTTCTGGAGGCTGGAAATCCAAGATCAAGGTGCCAATAGGGTTAGTTTCTTCTGAGACCTCTCTCCTCCTGTGCTCGTAAGCATTCCTCCAGGCACACGTATATCTGTGTCCTAATCTCCTCTTCTTACCAGGACAAAAGTCTTGCTGGATGAGGACCCATCCATCTATATGATCTCATCTTTATTACCTCTTGAAAAGCCCTGCCTCCAAACAGGATCTCATTCCGAAATAACCTGGGGTTACAACTTCAACATATGACTTTAGCAGGGACAAAACTCCACCCATAACACAGGCACTGTGTTTGAAGTAATAAACTAGAAAACAGCCCCTACTTTTGAGATGTTCTCAGGCTAGTGGGAAAGCAAAGCTCCATCTGAATATAAATCAGGCAGAGATACAACACATTAGGAGCGTAATTTAAAAGTGAAGGAATAGATATATTCACAAACAGTCTACAAGTGTTTGGAGAGGTTTCTTGGAAGAGATGGTAAGAATGTTAGGACTTGAATGGAAGGAGGTACCCACTATTCCTGTCACTTATAAACATTGATCCTTGGCAGGCTTTTGTCTTTTCATCTAGCAGGAACCTCTCAACACAGTAATGCTCCCAGGGATTGGGGTAAGAAGGGAAGGGAAGCAAGAGGAGTGAGAAACCAGGGTCTGCAGTTCAAACTCCTGCCTCTTAGTAAATCCAAACTCTTTTTTGCTCAGCATCCTTCGTGTCATCAAAGATCGTTGTTAATTATTACCACTCAGCTAAACACTCCTAATTCCCTCAAATATGCTGGGGCCATGTAAGAATGAGAAGGAGCCTTAGAATCCTGTGAAATTGAGAAGGAACATGGATGGGATTTGGGACTTCCCAAGTGGTGCTAGTGATAAAGAACCTCCCTGCCAACGCAGGAAGAGATGGGTTCTATCCCTGCATACTTCCTACTCCAGGAACATCCCCTGGTGTAGGAAGTGGCAACCCACTCCAATATTTCTTGCCTGGAAAGTTCCATGGATAGAGGAGCCTGGCAGGCTACAGTCCATAAGAATCAGACATGGCTGAGTGACAGAGCACGCCTGTGGATGGGATTTAGGGAGAGCTGGGAGCCTCTAAAATAAGAATGAGCTTTGTGGTTATATTATTATGTTGCACTTCGATACGGTCCGTAGTTCTCTTTGCATAAAGATCATGCTGCGCCTTTATAGAACACTCTCTAAGGCTTCCTTCCAAGGCACTTGGAATCCAATTCATTCTCATTACCAGGCCTTATAAGATCTAACCCCTGCTTATTCTCTAACATCGTCTCCCTGTAACTCTTCTCCTTAATCACTCAACAGCAGAAACCCCAGCCTCTTATCTATTCCCAAAACACACCAAACTGATTCCATAGCTCTTGCCCCTCCCTGGAATGCCCTGCCCCCAGACCTGTGGCTGTCTGGTTCCTTCTGGTCATGCAGCTCTTAAACACCTGTCTTTACACGCAAAGTACTGTTTTTCTCAGTCTGTGTTGCATGACCCTTAGCATCCTGTTTTATTTTCTTGGTATCCCCATCACAATCTGAAATGATCTCCATATGTTGGTTTTACTGGCGTATCTCAAGCCACACAACTCGAATGTAAGCTCCATGAAACCAAAGCCCACGTTTATTGCTGTTGTCCAGGCTTCTGAAATTGTATCAGGCACCCAGCAGGTGACTGATGCATGCTTGATGCACAGATCTGCAGAATGACCCACCATCCCTCACTCCATCTCATGCTCATTAAGTGAACAAAGAGCAAACCGCTAACAAGAAGTCAAACTGAGAGATACCGGTTGCTTTCAATCTGTGCCTCTTTAAAAAATGAGAAAGATGAGGCCCAGAGAAGTTCATTCACTTTAACAAGCCCTGTATAGCATCATTTCAGCTTTTTTTTGCCATCTGGGAACTTTCGTTTGGACCTGATCCAGTTGCCAACGTCCTTCCCAAAATGTGGTCCTGGGAATATCCCATAATAGGCTAACGGGAAATAGCAGGATCGCCTCTCTTACCCTGGACCCCGTACCTCTTCCGATGCTTTAAATCCTTTTACAATATCTTCCTGTGCCATCAAGCAGCTTATTACTTGCAGTTCTTTTGGAAGCAGTTGCCATATTTTCTGTTATTAGTTATTACCAATCCAAACAAACACTTTAGTTTTCCCAAACTCTAGGAGGAGGTATTTTTAAAAAGGCCATCTTAATTATACATCAGCAATGGAGAATCACAGAGGATTCATTAACATAATAAACAGAAGTCTGTTTCCAGCATCCCACAAGCAAGGTGATATAAAAACAACCATTATTTGCTGCTCAACAACTGTGGGTTTCTTTTCCAAGTTCTTCTCCCAGCTTTCTAAATGTGAGGCGTCTTCTAGCTGCCTGTGCTTTCACCAGAGGGGAAAGGGAGGGCTTTAAAGAGGAAGTAGTTCTTGGTCTTTGCCTTGAGATAGAGATAGAAATGAGACCAGGAAGGCTCCCAACAGACAGTCTCAAAATAATAACGTGACAAAATGTGAAGAAGAGTGAATATGGGAAGAACACAGCCTTACCGCCAGAGAGACAGGATACCCAAAGCTGCTTCACCACTCACTAGCTGTGGGACCTTGGTCTGAGCCTATTTAGTCCTCTTCCAAATGGCACTATCCCCTGCTTAACTGGATGAGAGAAAGTTGCGTGTCTGAATCTCCCAGCATGGTGTCTGGCACATCCTTAGACGTTCTAGTTCCCTCTACCTGAAAGAGAGTCTTTAGCACCCCGCTCTGAGATGGTTAGATAACATCACCGACTCAATGAGCTTGAATTTGAGCAAACTCAAGGCTGGTGGCTCAGATGGTAAAGAATCTGCCTGCAATGCAAGAGACCTGGGTCAGGAAAATCCCCTGGAGAAGGAAATGGCAACCCATTCCAGTATTTATGTCTGGGAAACCCCATGAACCGAGGAGTCTGACAGGCTACATTCCATGGGGTCATAAAGAGTCAGACACAACTTCTCGACTGAACAACAGCACCTTGACTTTCCCATCCTCCACCTCTTCACCTTATCCTAACTTGGGAAACTGATGTAACTTGATTCTTCCTGGGGCCCCAGTGGGTTCTAGAAGCCTGCAGGCTCTGAGTGGTAGCTGCCTGCCAGTTGGCAGGAAAGAGTGGTATGCTGCAGTGGGGATTGAACTGTTGCCATTGGAGATGGCAACAGATGCTTCCTGGTTGAGCCTGAGTTGGCTAAATCAGGGCTCTGTGGTTTGAGACAGAATCCAAATTATTTCCAATTAGGAGATTGTAACGACAGCTGCTCTTAACCCACCAGCTCCTTACGGCTGCTGACCTGGCCTCATGTGGTTGAGAGCTTTAACCTGGACACGAGATTTGTACCTGGGAGCATCCTGTACACATATCATGTTTGAATTATTTAAATTTCTTTCTCTGAACCTGAGGTCCTCCTTAGCTTAACAACAGTCCTGGGAGGGGGCAAAGGGCAAAAGAAGAACAACTGAGTTCAATTCCAAACTCGAATCACTTGCTGTCATTTTGACCTGTGACTCTGTTTTCTCACTTGAAATGAAGATGATTACTTGGTCCTGTAACGATGATGTAAATGAGATGCCCAGTGTGGAAGGGCTTCACCAATGGGGAAGGTCTATACAGTCCCCATATCTGTGGGTGTGGAACCCGCAGAGTCAATCCCGAGTGCTGACTGTCCTACACTGCTTTACTTAAAGGCCTTGAGCATCTGCAGCTTCTGGTATCCTCCTGGGTCATGGGACCAGTGTGGGGTGGATTCTGGGGGCCAACTGCACATAGTCCTTCATATCATTGGAGGCCCCTTCACCGTGAACTCAAGCCTGATGCCGCCATTGGAAGGAGCGCCCAGGATAAAGTCAGATGTGACTGATACAAATGTGCCTTAAGGCTTAAACCAGTCATTTAACTCCCTACACCTTCTTTTTGTCTTTCAGACTGAAGTACAATCAATAGTAGGATGCTTGCCTCACAGGGCTGACAGTTTCAAGAGTGTTGTGCAGAGCCCTTTGTAAACTGTAAAGCGCTGTGTACACATGAGCAATTATTATTATGTTCTTAGGGCTTTTTTGGGGTTGGCACCAGTTGAGTCAGCTGAATGCTCTGAGCAAGAACAATCTGTTTTCTTTCCTCTTGGCAAAGAGCACAAAAGACAGAGAAGCTCATAGAAACTGGGGCAGGAGAAAAAAGTTGACTCTCCCTGTAACTCTTTCTGACATACACACACACACTCACGTGCACACAACTTGCCTGCAGATTCCCACAAGTCCAGCATCCAGAACACCACAGCAGAACTTGGGAAGTGGCCTCATTTTCTGAGCCGTCTCTGTAGCCCAGTCCTGACCCTCCCGCTTGGTGCCCAGATACAGTTAAGATCTAAATTAAGAGCGAGGCCCTGGCTCCAGCAGGCCGGGTCGCATTGTGTGGCGCCCAAGGCTTGGCTCCCAGGCCACCAGCTCTGCCATTTCTTTACCCTCTCCTTAACCCCCAAGTCAAGCAGTCTTTATGTTAATTTCTTTTGTCTGAAGTCTTCGGACTTCTCTCCAATCGCTCTTACCTGATCCCAGCCACCACACTCTCCCAGCCCTCTCCTCCTCCCGCTCCTGGAAGAGCTTCCTTCCCATCCACTCTGTCTCCACTCCAGCAGCAGTTTAATGGGTTCTTCTGTCTGCAGCCAGAGGGACCTTTTTTTTTTTTTTTTAAATGCAAACATCACTTCTCTGCTTAAAACTTGTCAAGGTCTTTCCACTGCTCTACAGTAAAAAGAAAAAAACCAACACCTGAGCACAGCTCACAGGACTCTGCTAGTGGGCTCCGGCTGTTTAGCCTCTACAGTATTCCCCTTTGCCCTCTGGTCTCCCGCGTACGGACCTTCAGTCTGTTTGGGGAACTTGCTCCTTCTGTGCCAGTGTATTCCAGGAACTTCTCGAGCAAGCTGCTCCTCCCCTGCTTGCTCTGCCCCACTTCCAGCTAATTAGCTCTGCACTTCTGCAGGTACCAGTGAACCATGCTTCTACCAAGAGGATCTTTCTCCGTTTTCTCAGTGGCTTGGTCTCTGTACTATGCGTGTTCACAGCACTTCAACCCTACCTGTATGGCAGTTATCCCAGCTTGCCATCATATATCTCTGTATCTATCCGTATCTATATGTATCTATATATATATTTCTGTGGTGATATAGTTAATGTTGCATAACATCCTGAGCTCTGAAAGCACAGGAATCACACCTTTGCTGACTATGTTGTCCTAGATTTCCACCCAGTACATGGCAGAAATTACTCCGAATGAATGGAGGTGAATCTGGGCAATTGATGTCCCCTTTCTCCTTCTTCTCCTTCCTCATCTACACAGTGAAGCTAATATTACCTTTTCTACCTGCTTCAAAAGATACACCAAAGAGACAAATGAGATCATATATCTGATGAGGGCAATACAAATAAAGCATCAGCTTTAAACCTTATTTTAGAAAATATAGCATAAAAGTTCAAAATAAGGCCTCTAGATATGGAGACCCTCTGAGTCCAAATCCAAGATCTGCTTCTAACTGTAGCTTTAATATGGTAATTAATCTCTGGAAATGAATTTTCTTATTGGGAAAAAAGGGGGAAGTGATGATGGCATGTGTTTCAAGAGATTTATTGAGATAATGAATGGATATTATCTGTATAACATAGCTGATTCATAAATACTGACTATTGTTATGACAATACCTCCACCTACATCCTAATATGAAAATCCCCATTCTCTTATATTCATGCAGTTGTGGTTTGTCGAGCTAAAGGAAACTCAAGAGTTGGGAATCATTCCCTAGATAGTTTGGGAAATTCTTATCTTCAGATAAGGCCCTCTTCCAGGGAAGTCCCTACTTCTTACTCAGGATGAGTACTTTTTCTATAATTTTTACACTTATGGAAATCTCTCCTCTAGAGTTGTACAAGTCCTTGGGTCAAGGATAGGCCGAGTGGAAAATTTTGTTAAGAGCTCATTTGAACAGTTAGTCTCTGACATTCTTTGAGAAAAAGTACTTACCCAATTAACTGAGAACCAAACAGATTCCAAAGCTGTTGTCAATGTGTGTTCCCTTCCCAACAGAATTAAAGCAGTGTATGGAAGGGATCTCGGAAGTCCTGAAATGTCCCTCCCTGTTCCTCTCCACCTGTCAAAATTCTATCCATCTCTTGAAACCCAGTCCAAAAGCCACCTCCATATGAAATTATCTCTGACCGTGTCCGGGCTGAGTTAAACATTTCCTCCAGTGAGCTCTTCCTCTGCCCATCTTTTAGCCATCTTCCATGAACACCTCTCACATGCTTCATTAGACAAAAGTTATAGCTGTACATTGCTTGTCTTTCTTGCAAGAATGAAATAGGCTAAAGTTGTTAAAAGCACGTGTGTTCTTTGTCAGGCACCTGAATTTAAATCCCAACTTCTTTACCTGTTTGCTGAATGATGTCAAAAAAGTTAAGAGCTTATGCTTCTGGAAGGCAGCTAGATAAGAGGCTGCCAAAATGTATCTTACAGATATTTAGTGAAAGGAAACTTTTTCTGAGTTCACAGGTTTTAACCTCAGTGGGAATTAACTATTTGATGGTGGTTCCTTGGATATCTGGTAAACATTCTAGATAATTTCAGCTATTGCCCTTTAGCCTTTGGGATCTGAAGCAAGGTCTTTAATGTTTGTCCACCTGTGTTCCTATCTCATCTCTCAATGCCATCATTTATTCTGAGACCTAGACTTGTAAATCACCTCTTTAACCATTGACTTATGCAAAAAGAAGAATACCATCCCATAAGATCCTTATAAGAATCACTTAGATCAGCAAACTTTTAACAACACTATAAAATATTAATCAAAGAGCATATAATAGATATTCTGAAAAACAAAAAACCTGGCGTGGTCAAATGTGGTCAAATTAGGAATTGCTAGTTTAAACAAAGTTGAAGAGATTTATTTAAGGTAGACCTTTATAAGATCTTTCTATGTCAACATGCATTAAATTAATAAACCTTCAGAAAAGATGTGTAAGGTTTGATGTCTCTAAAAGTATCAGGCATAGAATCTGTGATAGCCAGAGCTCTTGACATCTTGACAAGTGATGGAGCCCAACTCAAAATAAGGAGAGAGAGAGAGAGAAAGACGTTCTTTTAACTAAAAAGTCTCTAGGAAAGGCTATATTAAGAGGATCAAAATTAGTCCTCAAAACAGGGTCCATGTTTATTCCTGGGTTCTGATGATAGTTTCATGTTTTTGTTCTTTGAGTAGAGAACTGGGTCTTTACCCATCTCTGAATTAAACAGTGATGACAGTAAGATGGATACGATGCTCTGATTAGATGTGCTCCGTCCTTGAAGCTTCAGATGAAAGCATGTCCACATGCTTTTACTCACATGGACTTAAGAGTATTAGAGGAGTGACTTAGGGCTCCATTATCAGAATGGATACAAGTAAGTTAAATAACATGATACAGAATCATGCCCTCTTTGGGGAGGTGTGGAAAATCAAATGGGACAAAGACACAGCGTTCTTTCGGAAATATGAACGAGATGGCTGTGAAAGGGGCTTGGCCATGGTAGGCCCTCATGAAATGTCAGTCTTCTTTCCTTTTTTGCTCTCCTTATTCTGTTTTCGTGTCTGATGACACTCAAGGAGCCTCTCAAATGAGCCAGTCAAACCATGAGGAAAAATCTGTGAATCCCTAAAGATCAATCCAAGTATCGAGTCTGAGAACCTAGCTCAAATTTCCAAGCACTTGAGAAATTCTTTAACCTCAGTCATGAGACCACTCCTATAGAATGCCTGACTATATTCCACTGGGCATTCTTTAATTGAAAGAACCAAAAATAGCTGTGTTTCCATATACCACATACCATACAGCCCATGAGTCATACATATTTATTAGTTTAAATGCCACAGGAAAGACTTTCACAACTTTTTGCTCAGGCCATTATTAAGATGATTTTCTCCCCATTCTCTCTGAAGACATTAATACTTCAAGGTGGCCTTGGCCTGCTTCCGCTTTCTCTCCTCCCTCCCTGCGTGCTTTGGGCTCCCTCTTTACTTGTCTCACTTCCTCGGATGCCTCCTCCTTTAGTCCCTGCACTCCCCCTGGCCAGTCTCTCTCTCTGGCTTCAGGGAAGCCTCTATTTCCTGACTTCGTGATCTTTATTTTTGCCACTATGTGCCTCCCCTTGGACCTTTCGGACGCCTCACCCTTGAACCTCTTTCCTCACTTTAGGCCCTGCCATGGTGTTGCATTCTTAAATATTGTCTCCTCCAATTGGGAACTATATGACCTTTTGTTTGCAGAAATCATATCCATATTCATAAGTTGCTAAGCATATTTTGTAAGTCAGAACACATTGTGAAATACACTAACCCCTCCTGCTGTTTCAGCTTGCCTAACAGAGGAAGCTACAGTCTCTTGCAATTTTGTTCCAAGGAATAAAGGCCATGTTTGGCAAATGGAATGTACTCCAGGTCCTGCTGGAGGGAAAATACTGAGAAATCACACCCTGGTTAACCTGATGGGGCTTTTGTCTCCCCAACAATACCTCTGAGTGTAAGTAAATAATAATAATAGCAATAGTAATAATGAAATTGTACCTACAAGTATATTTTTCATCTGTAGGTTTCCCTCCTTGTCCCAAAGCACCTTAGCTTCTGGAATGACCATCAAGCATCCAAATCTGTTTTTCAAGAACCAGGCATATCATTCAGCCAATAAAGAACTGAAACTATAAATTACTGACTTGTAATAAAACAAAAGAGGAGAGGAAGACAAGTTTTTATTGAACTTCTCCTTCAGGTCAGCACAGGATTAGGTTTATAGTCCTACTGGAGCTTCGAAATGATATTATTGAATATCTAAATGTAGATATAGAGACATGTAAATATAGATATCTTCTTAGCTCAGACTGCGTTAACAAAAATACCATGTGCTAGCTGGCTTAAAAAACAGAAATTAATTTTGCACAGTTTTGGAGGCTGGAAATCCAAGATAGGGTGCCAGGACAGTCAGGTTCTGGTGAGAGCCCGCCTCCTGGCGTACAGATGGCTACTTTCTCAATGTGTCCTTCGTGGGGCTCATAGTCTTTCTTTCTTCTTATGAGGAGACTAATTCCATCATGAAGGTCCCACCCAAAGATCCCCCCAAAGACACTGCTTCCTAAGGACATCACATTGAGAGGTAGGGCTACAACATACGAATTTGGGTATAAGTAATGGCAGCCCACTTCAGGACTCTTGCCTGGAAAATCCCATGGACGGAGGAGCCTGGTAGGCTGCAGTCTATGGGGTCGCGAAGAGTCAGACACAACTGAGTGACTTCACTTCACTTCACTTCAAATATGCATTTAGTCTATAAGAATATGTTTCAGTTCTTATAGAGGCGGAAACCAATGTTTCAACATGGTCCAGGATCACACAGTAGGTGAGTAAGGTAAATTTTGGAGCCCAGTCTGTCTATCTGGTTCCAAATCCCAGTACATTTAAATCCATGGGTCTTTTAAAAAATCAAAGAGAAAGGATACAGTAACTCAGACGCTTATGAAGTCTTACAGTGATGGGGAGTTTACTTCCTCTCCAGGCACCCTGCTGTTTTCATGGTGTAGGTAGTAAAGCAGATTGAGGGACTTCCCTCATGGTCCAGAGGTTAAGACTCCACGCTTCCACTACACAGGGCACAGGTTTGATCCCTGGTTGGGGATGTAAGAACCCACATGCTGTGAGGTGCAGCCAAAAAAGAAAAAAAGCACAGATTGAGAATTATGCTCGTCTCATTTTTAGACTCGTCTCTGGTCGCAAAGAGTTGAACATAACTAAGCAACTAAGCGCACACGGCTGCACTGCTCCCATTAAACAAGTTCCCCCTCTGGAGTTCCTCATCCCTAAAGAAAGGCATACAGAGGCGTGGTCTGTTCTGAATGATCAAAGCTCTCATTTGTGAAGTGGCCCCAATGTGCCATGTGCCAGATACCCAGTAAGCTCTCATCTAAATCTTCCATTGGCATCAAACCATTTTTTAGATGAGGGCTCAAAAGGTAAAATGAATCCACCTAGCAAATGGACCCCAGAACTGGCCTCAAGCTTGTAGACTCAACAAAAATTCCAAGTAACAGTTTAAATATCCTTTCCAGGGGAGTGCAGATCCTCTTACAATATGGAAAAGAACTCCAGGGATGGTCTTACACATGAAGGTGAACAGGGAACTCTCAGCCCATTGATTTTTTGCTATAAACACAGTCCCTCAAAGTGAAAGACACATGCAATCTGCCTCCAAGGTCAAATCCTAGCTGCCCCCAAGGCCGATCATGGTTGTGGTCCATTTATCTGATTACGACTCAAGGCTAAAGAGGCTGAGGTTTATGTGCTGCGATTTGAACCTGCGGTCTCCGGGGATCTCAGGTGTGTTGCAGGTGCTGCACTAATTAAGCCCTCCCACCGACTCTCTCTGCCTCGTTGGCTGGATGTCATTTTTGTTAGTGCCCTGCATGCCGGGCTTATCCTGCCACTGAGACTGTGCACTCTGGTGAAACCTTTCATCTTCGTATCTCAGGCTGCTTTTCAAACAATAATTAATTAGGCCTCATAACCCCCTGATGAGATTATTATGTATAAACACAGTCTCATGCACTGCCCAGGGAATTTTGTCATCAGGAGTTGTAAGTCCAATTCACACCTCCACACAGACCTCAGGCTACCTCTGCAAAGGCAAAAGAAAGAAGAGATGAAAAGGGGTGATACTGTGATTCACAACATGAAAAACTCCTATGTTGAGCAAAAATTGAAATATTTTTGAGCATATAAAACTCATAGGTAGCATGACGGTCACTCATGGAGCACTGGAGTTGAAGAATAGATGATGAAGGCCTTCAACCTGCCACTGATGTGAGTTCATAGAGGTGATGTCACCAGTGTGACCTTGGCCAGCAGATTAAATCCCTGAGCCTTAATTCTTCATCTGGAAGGAGCGATAGTGAGAGTTCTTATTTTACAGACTTCACAGAAGAGTTGTTCAATCAAGTTAGGCTATAAATTACAAAGAGTTTGGGGGCTTGTGAAGTGTTATATAAGTATTAATATTTGCAGTCACTGTGTTCTGAGCTCGTGGTGACCTGCAGGATAGAAAGATCAGTTTTGTTCTGTTTGTATGTGTGTGTGCTCAGTCGGATCTGACTCTTCGCAGCCCAAGGGACTGTAGCCCACAAGGCTCCTCTGTCCTTGGGATTCTCCAGCCATGAATACTACTGGAGTGGGTTGCCGTTCCCTACTCCTGGGGATCTTCCTGACCCAGGGATCAAACTTGCGTCTCTTGCATTGTCAGGCAAATTCTTTACCACTGAGCCACCTAAGAAGCCCTCTGTTTACCGTGCATTTATTGAGCACCTAGAAATCTCTGCACTGTTTTTGGAGATGTACAGTACAAAGATGAAGACAATTATTTTCTGAGGATTGTCTGCTTAATGGTGTCTATGTCAGGATACTGTGGAGACAGATCATGGGATTTTAGTCAGCACTGGTTACAACGCTGTCAGATCAGATCAGTCGCTCAGTCGTGTCCGACTCTTTGCGACCCCATGAACCGCAGCACGCCAGGCCTCCCTGTCCATCACCAGCTCCCGGAGGTCACTCAGACTCACATCCATCGAGTCAGTGATGCCATCCAGCCATCTCATCCTCTGTCGTCCCCTTCTCCTCCTGCCCTCAATCCCTCCCAGCATCAGAGTCTTCTCCAATGAGTCAACTCTTCGCATGAGGTGGCCAAAATACTGGAGTTTCAGCTTTAGCATCATTCCTTCCAAAGAAATTCCAGGATTGATCTCCTTCAGAATGGACTGGTTGGATCTCCTTGCAGTCCAAGGGACTCTCAAGAGTCTTCTCCAACACCACAGTTCAAAAGCATCAATTCTTCGGCGCTCAGCCTTCTTCACAGTCCAGCTCTCACATCCATACATGACCACAGGAAAGACCATAGCCTTGACTAGGCGAACCTTTGTTGGTAAAGTAATGTCTCTGCTTTTGAATATGCTGTCTAAGTTGGTCATAACTTTCCTTCCAAGGAGTAAGCGTCTTTTAATTTCATGGCTGCAGTCACCATCTGCAGTGATTTTGGAGCCCAGAAAAACAAAGTCTGACACTGTTTCCACTGTTTCCCCATCTATTTCCCATGCAGTGATGGGACCAGATGCCATGATCTTCGTTTTCTGAATGTTGAGCTTTAAGCCAACCTTTTCACTCTCCACTTTCACTTTCATCAAGAGGCTTTTTAGCCCCTCTTCACTTTCTGCCATAAGGGTGGTGTCATCTGCATATCTGAGGTTATTGATATTTCTCCCGGCAATGTTGATTCCAACTTGTGTTTCTTCCAGTCCAGCATTTCTCATGATGTACTCTGCATATAAGTTAAATAAACATGGTGACAATATACAGCCTTGACGTACTCCTTTTCCTATTTGGAACCAGTCTGTTGTTCCATGACCAGTTCTAACTGTTGCTTCCTGACCTGCATACAGATTTCTTAAGAGGCAGATCAGGTGGTCTGGTATTCCCATCTCTTTCAGAATTTTCCATAGTTTATTGTGATCCACACAGTCAAAGGCTTTGGCATAGTCAATAAAGCAGAAATAGATGTTTTTCTGGAACTCTCTTGCTTTTTCCATGATCCAGCGGATGTTGGCAATTTGATCTCTGGTTCCTCTGCCTTTTCTAAAACCAGCTTGAACGTCAGGAAGTTCACGGTTCACATATTGCTGAAGCCTGGCTTGGAGAATTTTGAGCATTACTTTACTAGCGTGTGAGATGAGTGCAATTGTTCGGTAGTTTGAGCACTCCTTGGCATTGCCTTTCTTTGGGATTGGGATGAAAACTGACCTTTTCCAATCTTGTGGCCACTGCTGAGTTTTCCAAATTTGCTGGCATATTGAGTGTAGCACTTTCACAGCATCATCTTTCAGGATTTGAAAGAGCTCCACTGGAATTCCATCACCTCCACTAGCTTTGTTTGTAGTGATGCTTTCTAAGGCCCATTTGACTTCACATTCCAAGATGTCTGGCTCTAGGTCAGTGATCACATCATCATGATTATCTGGGTCTTGAAGCTCTTTTTTGTACAGTTCTTCTGTGTATTCTTGCCACCTCTTCTTGATATCTTCTGCTTCTGTTAGATCCACACCATCTCTGTCCTTTATTGTGCCCATCTTTGCATGAAATGTTCCTTTGGTATCTCTGATTTTCTTGAAGAGATCCCTAGTCTTTCCCATTCTGTTGTTTTCCTCTATTTCTTTGCATTGATCACTGAAGAAGGCTTTCTTATCTCTTCTTGCTATTCTTTGGAACTCTGCATTCAGATGTTTATATCTTTCCTTTTCTCCTTTGCTTTTCGCTTCTCTTCTTTTCATAGCTATTTGTAAGGCCTCCCCAGACAGCCATTTTGCTTTTTTGCATTTCTTTTCCATGGGGATAGTCTTGATCCCTGTCTCCTGTACAATGTCACGAACCTCATTCCATAGTTCATCAGGCACTCTATCTATCAGATCTAGGCCCTTAAATCTATTTCTCACTTCCACTGTATAATCATAAGGGATTTGATTTAGGTCATACCTGAATGGTCTAGTAGTTTTCTCTACTTTCTTCAATTTCAGTCTGAATTTGGCAATAAGGAGTTCATGGTCTGAGCCACAGTCAGCTCCTGGTCTTGTTTTTGCTGATTGTATAGAGCTTCTCCATCTTTGGCTGCAAAGAATATAATCGATCTGATTTCGGTGTTGACAATGCTGTAATCATTCCCAATTTTTTATTAGTAACTGGACACTTTGAGAGGTGATTAGGTAATTTGTTGTTATTGTTCAGTGTGGAAGCTGTGTCCGACTCTGCAACCCCAGGGACTGTAGCACACCAGGCTTCCCTGGCCTTCACCATCTCCCAGAGTTTGCTCAGACTGACATCCATTGAATCAGTGGTGCCATCCAACCATCTTATCTTCTGTCATCCCCTTCTCCTCCTGCCTTTAGTCTTTCCCAGCATCAGGGTCTTTTCCAATGAGTAAGCTCTTCACACCAGATGGCCAAAGTATTGGCGCTTCAGCATCAGTATTTGTCCTTCCAATGAACATCCAGGGTTGATTTCCTTTAGGATTGACTGGTTTGATCTTTTTGCTATCCAAGGGACTCTTAAAAGTCTTCTCCAGCACCACAGTTTGAAAGCATCAATTCTTCAGCAGTCAGTCTTCTTTATGGTCCAACTCTCATATCCGTTTGAGACTACTGGAAAAACTACAACTTTGACCACAGGGATCTTTCTCAGCAAAGTGATGTGATTAACTCATGAATGGGATTAGTACTTTTATAAAAGAGACCCCACAGAACACCCTTGCCCCTTCCACCATGTGAGGATAGAGCAAGAAATCTGTGAGGGCCTTCACCCAGTTTCTGGAGATTATAAGCTATCCAGTCTGGTATTTGGTTAGAGCAGCCCAAACGGGCTAAGACAGTGATACAGCCAGCCCACAAGGCAAAGCTGTATGCTTTTCTACAATACGGGATGAGAGCCCACTATCATATTCTTACTGAAAAAGGAGGCAGCAGATGTCCAAAATCTGTTATTTGTGGCTAGAATATGAGCAGCTTCTCTTGCTTAATAACATAATACTTATATTGCTTACTTTGAAACTTGTTCATCAAATTTATATTGTAAATTCTATATATATAGAATTGTGCTGAAATTTATTTTTGCAGTGGCCATAAATCTGAGGACTTCATATTTTTTTGAAAGAGTTTGGTGATCAATTTGATATGTAAAATGACACTTGTTATTGCCCTATTTTTTTTAAAAAAAGTAAAAATTTCTCACAGAGAACTTTGTTGTAGAATTATTTTGAAGTCCTGATTCCTTTCTTCATTATTGACAAAGAGATAACTTACTAATTTAGTAACTATTTATTGAACATTGCTAGCAGAGGTACAAAATAAGACAAGTATTTGAAAAATTTGGTTAGTATCTTATAAAAATGTACATGTACACCAAGACCCCAGATTCCCTCAATAGAAATGAAAACTTCTCTTTAAACAAATGAAAATGTGTGTTCACAAAAAAAGGCAAACAGGAATGTTCACACAGCTTTGTTTAAAATAGCCAACAAGTGGAAAATGTCCAACAACAGGTGACAAATATTGTCAATTCATAGTATATAATAATCAGCAATGGAAGAAACTATCAATGAATACAGGGAACTCATCAGTGAGATGGTTAACTTCATTCATCTAATTGACTGGGCCACGGAGGGCCCAAACACCTGGTTAAACATGATATTTGGGTGTGTCTGTGATGGTGTTTCCAAATGAGATTAGTTTGATTGATGGACTGAGTGAGGCAATGTGGATGGGCCTCATCCAATCCATGGAGGTCCTGAATAAAACAAAACATGTGGGAGGTGACTGAATTTACTCTCTGCCTAGCTACTTGAGCTGGAACATCAGTCTTCTCTTCCTTGGTGCTCCTGATTCTCAGGCCTCCAAATGCAGACGGAGCTCTGTACCATGGGCTCAATGGTCCTCAGTCCTCTGAACCACCTCGCCAGCTCTCCTGGGTCTCCAGCTTGTACACACTAGATCATGGGACTTGTCAGCACTCCGTGACTGTGTGGGCCAGATTCTTACAAAAAGTATCTTTCCATACACGTAGATGTGGTTCTCTTTCTCTAATAAACTCTAGGGAAGGAAACCAGACACAAGAGTATATTCTGTATGATTCCACGTCTATGAAATGAGAATAGATAAATTAACCTATTGCAAGAGAAATCAAAATAGTGGTTGTCTGAAGTAGGGGGTGGAAAATGACTAGAAAGGCAAACAATGGAACTTTGGGGGCTGATGGAAATGTTTCATCAGTTTATTGAGGTAGTGGTCATAAGTTTATATTCATTAGTAAAAAACTCACTAATTTGCAGACTTAAAATGAGCACATTGGTCTTACTGTTGTAAATGATGCCTCAGTAAAGTCAGTTTTATACATGTATATAAAGATTTTATATACATTTTATTACATTAAAAATTGTCCATAATATTAATTTCTTCCCTCACAGACTGGTTAATTTCAGTTCAGTTCAGTTCAGTCGCTCAGTTGTGTCCGACTCTTTGCAACCCCATGGACTGCAGCATGCCAGGCCTCCTTGTCCATCACCAACTCCAAACTCATGTCCATTGAGTCAGTGATGCCATCCAATCATCTAGTCCTCTGTTATCCCCTTCTCCTTCCACCTTCAATCTTTCCCAGCATCAGGGTCTTTTCAAATGAGTCAGCTCTTTGGATCAGGTGGCCAAAGTATTGGAGTTTCAGCTTCAGCATCAGTCCTTCCAGTGAATATTCAGGACTGATTTCCTTTAGGATGGACTGGTTCGATCTCCTTGCAGTCCAAGGGACTCTCAAGAGTCTTCTCCAACACCACAGTTCAAAACCATCAATTCGTTGGAGCTCAGCTTTCTTTATAGTCCAACTCTCACATCCATACGTGACTACTGGAAAAACCATAGCCTTGACTAGTTGGACCTTTGTTGGCAAAGTAATGTCTCTGCTTTTTAATATGCCTTCTAGGTTGGTCATAACTTTCCTGCCAAGGAGCAAGCGTCTTTTAATTTCAGGCTGCAGTCACCATCTGCAGTGATGTTGGAGCCAAAAAGATTAAGTGTGCCACTGTTTCCACTGTTTTTCCATCTATTTGCCATGAAGTGATGGGACCAGATGCCATGACCTTAGTTTTCTGAATGTTGAGCTTTAAGTAAACTTTTTCATTCTCTTCTTTCACTTTCATTAACAGGCTCTTTAGTTCCTCTTCACTTTCTGCCATAAAGGTGGTGTCATCTACATATCTGAGGTTATTGATATTTCTCCTGGCAATCATGATTCCAGCTTGTGCTTCCTCCAGCCCACCATTTCTCATGATGTACTCTGCATATAAGTTAAATGAGCAGGGTGACAATATACAGCCTTGACGTACTCCTTTTCCTATTTGGAACCAGTCTGTTGTTCCATGTCCAGTTCTAACTGTTGCTTCCTGACCTCCATACAGGTTTCTCAAGAGGCAGGTCAGGTGGTCTGGTATTCCCATCTCTTTCAGAAATTTCCACAGTTTATTGTGATCCACACAGTCAAAGGCTTTGGCATAGTCAATAAAGCAGAAATAGATGTTTTTCTGGAACTCTCTTGCTTTTTCCATGATCCAGTGGATGTTGGCAATTTGATCTCTGGTTCCTCTGCCTTTTCTAAATCCAGCTTGAACATCTGGAAGTTCACAGCTCACATACTATTGAAGCCTAGCTTGGAGAAATTTGAGCATTACTTTGATAATGTGTGAGATGAGTGCAATTGTGTGGTAGTTTGAGCATTCTTTGGCATTGCCTTTCTTTGGGACTGGGATGAAAACTGACCTTTTCCAGTCCTGTGGCCAATGCTGAGTTTTCCAAATTTGCTGGCATACTGAGTGCAGCACTTTCACAGCATCATCTTGTAGGATTTGGAATAGCTCAACTGGAATTCCATCACCTCCACTAGCTTTGTTCCTAGTGATGCTTTCTAAGGCCCACTTGACTTCACATTCCAGGATGTCTGGCTTTAGGTGAGTGATCACACCATCTTGATTATCTGGGTTGTGAAGATCTTTTTTGTACAGTTCTTCTGTGTATTCTTGCCACCTCTTATTAATATCTTCTGCTTCTGTTAGGTCCATACCATTTCTGTCCTTTATTGAGCCCATCTTTGCATGAAATATTCCCTTGGTAACTCAAATTTTCTTCAAGAGATCTCTAACCTTTCCCATTCTATTGTTTTCCTCTATTTCTTTTCACTTATTACTGAGGAAGGCTTCCTTATCTATCCTTGTTATTCTCTGGAACTCTGCACTCAAATGGGTATATCTTTCCTTTTCTCATTTGCTTTTGGCTTCTCTTCTTTCACAGCTATTTGTAAGGCCTCCTCAGATAACCATTTTGCTCTTTGGTATTTCTTTTCCTTGGGAATGGTCTTGATCCCTGTTTCATATACAATGTCACAAACCTCTGTCCATAGTTCATTAAGCACTCTCTCAGATCTAGTCCCTTAAATCTATTTCTCACGTCCACCGTAATGAAGTGGTATATGAGCACATTCAAAGCATACATCTAAAGGAAAAAAATAAGTTTAATCGGCTATACCTCAATACAAAATAAAATGTTTAAAGTTTGGAAATAAATAATGTGCTTAACTCATGGGAAGATTAAAATGTCTGCTTCTTAAACTTTCTCAGCGGAATATCACTCTTCAACATCTCCTCTCCCATTTGGTACCTGAAGCATACAAGTCTCCCTCCAATGTCTAGGATGTTGTGTCGACCTTAACCCTGGATAGCAAGTTCAGTCTGCCGAGTGCTTGTCTGTGCCAGGCACTGTAATGGCTGCTTTATGGAGACTACCTGGCTTACTCCTCAGAAGGACCTGAGAAAAGATGATCTTCTTCCCTTTTGGAAACGCGACTAGCGAAGGGAGTTGCGGGTGACCCACGTATGGTGCACCTGCCTGGATTCCAATCTAAGGGAGATGGTGACATGCATGTGTGTGAACCAGAGAGGAACATCACTCCTTGATGACACAGTCTCTGCCAAAGCCTGGCTTAAGAGCTCTGGTATTGGAGATAGCTAAACTCATATTATTTCGGCCTATGAATGAAGTCCTATCAGCCAAATAAAGTTCTACAGAACATGATTTCAGGCCACTGGCAGAAACATTATTTCCATGATTCTCTGCTGTTTTGTACCCTCTGAGCTAAGGGCAAGGCTAAGAGTCTTCATTTTAACTGCATTGATGTTTTGGGGTGGTGTTGTTTTTGTTTCTAATAAAATGATAGTAGAATGAAAGTCAGCTATCTAACCTGTGGAAACCTGTGCAAAATCAATAGTTGGGGCTTGGGCAGGGCAGAAAAGTGAATCTCTGCTTCCTAGAGGTCCATTACCCCAACCCATGGGCAGCACCCCAAGAGATTGCAACCTCTAATAACAATAGGAACATATTAGTGCCTGGATCAGGGGTGGGCAAGGGGCTGCTGCCAAGTTGCCCACTGAATGCATAACAGTGTTAGCAAGCCAAGGCAAGATGCCCGTGCCTTGCCTCACCCCAGGATGCCACCAGCACTGCCCCTGTATCCTACTCTGCCTGGTGACCACAGACTGGCCCCCGCTGTGGACAGAGGATGAGGGTGCAGTTCAGCCTTTGCTCTGTCACTGAGATCTGCTCACCGTCCTCCACAGAGGGTGGCAGTGTCCATGAGGTGCGGGTTGAGAGGGAGAGTCTGAGCAGGGCTCAGGGCACCGGGCTTGGAGCGTGGAGTCTGGGGACACATCTCGAGAGGGTGGAACCCCATGTGAGCAGCGTCTCTATGCCCTCAGGGCATGCTCCATCATCCCATCGGACTTATCTCACAAAACACAGATTCAAGCATAAAATACAAGCATTTCAAGACAGCAGCAACAGAGCTTCTAACCCATACAGGGGATCCTCTCCAGTGGGGGCTGTGTGTGGTGTGACTGCACTTGGTCATGCACCTGCAAAGCTTCCCCGGCTGATAGCAGGGCACGTGACGGTTCAGAGCACGGGTTTGGGGATGAAGCGGCCTAGATTCGTATCCCATTCCACCATTCAGTAGCCATGTGACTTAACATAGCTATGTGGTTACTTAACCACATTGTGCCCTAGTTTTCTCAGCTGTAAAACAGTGTTATTATGAAAATTCAACATATAAAATGAATTAAGCACTCAGGCTATAGTACCTGGCACATAGTAAAAGTTATATCAGCATTTCCTATTTGCTCATTATTTATAATTATTGCCCACATAAATGTCCCAAAGCCCTTGTATGCGTGTCTATAAGCAAAGCCATTTGCACCACTAATTCACCAATGTGAGTTATAACACATAATATCTCTCTAATCAGTCATCTCCTGCTGCACATTTTTATTATTAAATAGAGGGTTCCAAAAAAATATTAAAAAAGCAATTTATAAAATGCAAAAAATCTTTACATGAACGTACATACACAATTATTCTTATTTTTTGCACATAAGATTCAAGGACTTGCCAATATGCATGCATATTTTTACAAAGCTGCAATTGTACTTATATATCATTTATGTATTTTTCACTTAACAGTAAATTGTAAGCATTTGTTTGTGATATTACATTATCATAATTATCATTGTAATGGTTGCATAATACCCTATTATGTTGATACACCATAATTCACCATAATTCACCATAAATGATTCCCCTATTGATGGACATTTAAGTTGCTCCCTTTTTGGGGCAATTATGGCTAATGCTATGGTGATGAGCATTTAGCTTTATCCTTGGGTTGAGTTATTTTCTTGAGATCCATTTGCAGAAGAGGGATTGCTGGGGCAAAGGGAATAAATATATTTATTTAGGTTTCCATCTACATATTGAGTCAGTGTTTTCCAAAAGGGTAATCATCTTAGTAGTAGTAATAATAATAATAGCAGCAATAAGGGGCATTACTCTGCAGAGACTGTGCTAAACTCTCAGCAGGTATTACATCATTCCATTCTTTCTAGGGCTCTAGGTATTGTAATTCTCCTTTTATATATGAGGGGACTAAGGAAGGGGGAAGTTAAATAACTGGTCCAAGTTCATATATTTAGTAACCGGAAAAGTTGGGAATACCGAAGCTGATACTGAAGCAGGCTAATTAAACCAAATATTTAAACACTCCTGTTTATTTTTTGTTCTTGATGTGGCCAGGATCTTACACATTTTCAGACATTTTTCTCTTCAGAGTCCCCGCAGAGATTCCCCCTAACACCCACACACAATGAATGCTCTTTGGAGTGCTTTCTCATCCTATGTAACATCAGAAATAAATGGCAATTGTTTGCCTTCATCAATCTGTTCTGCTCTTGTTTTTCTTGCTCTTCCTCACCTCCCTGCCTCTCTCTCTTTTATGCCTTCTCTTCTTTCTCTTATCTCCCTCCTCATGTATTTGGAAGATCTTGTATGTGCTAGGTTTTACTAGAAGTTGATATGGAGTCTTTATCCTTTTTCTGTCTCCTCGGTTACCATTGCATTTTCCCCTCGCAGGTCTTTAAGCGATTGTGCCAAATGTTGACAAAAAATTCATCTACTTTGCATTCCTATCTTGCAACTTATTTTGAGTGCCGTTAAAATTTAATTGGTGACTTCATAATTTTCTTTAAATATTCTAAGCTATTTAAGAAGTTTATAGAAGTCTAAACAGCAATTTGCATCCACCTCAGAAAAAAAATTTTAAAAGAACATGTTCACAGTTTATGTCACGTATATTTCTAGAAAATGCACTATATAATCAGTCTAGGTATGTGCAGACTCTATTCACACACATTCAAAGATAATCATTTGGGATAAAGCAAAGCATTTATGTTTCACAAAGTTCATATAGTAGGCAAAGCATTTTTAGTGTCGAGTTGATGTATTCCCATTATTTTTTTATATAATTTCTGTTATGGGAAAGATATATTCACATGGTTGTAAGCAAACATTTACTGAACCTCTAGACCCTGGTGGCTCAGATGGTAAAGAATCTGCCTGCAATGTAGGAAACCTGGGTTCAATCCCTGGGTCGGAAAGATCCGATGGAGAAGGGAATGGCAATCCACTCCAGTACTCTTGCTTGGAGAAGTCCATGGAGAGCGGAGCCTGGCAGGCTATAGTCCATTAGATCACAAAGAGTTGGACACAACTGAGCAACTAATACACATGAGAAAAAATTGATGGGGAATTAAATTAGAAGTTTAAAAAAGCAAAACAAAAGAAATAAATAAAAGACAGGGAAATTGAACAGGTTGCAATAAATCCCCAAACGGAAGAATCATCTCGTAGCCATCACATTCTATTACAGGTGTTAAGAGAGCACCAGAGTCTCCAGACATGCAGCACATAATTCAGTGCTGAACTTTAGAACCGAGCTTGGTTGAGAGTAACTTTCTAGATTGCAGGGCCCACCTCTTGGGACTTATATGTCCCTCTATCTCTCTCATTCCTTCTCCTTCTCACCTCTTTCCCCCCTTAAGCCCCTTTCAATCTACAGCAAAATGAAGCTTTCAAATACATTATTCAGTCCTGAAGGAAATGTCAGCTCTTTCTTTCCTCTCTCCATTTATTGTTTTCTTTGGTTTTCCTCCTGGTTGCTGCTGCAGACTCAAATCTCAGTGGTTCTGGCCTGTGATATTTTGAAATAGAAAAGTTTCAGGGAAATATTTCCCTGAGCACCTGGGATTTGAGTAGCTGAAAGTAAAAAAAAAAAAAAAATCCGAAATCACTAATAACGCCCTTTTGCTGTGGTTGTTAATGGAGTGCTAGGGAGACAGGAGAAGGCAGTGGCACCCCACTCCAGTACTCTTGCCTGGAAAATCCCATGGAGGAGCCTGGTGGGCTACAGTCCATGGAGTCGCTAAGAGTCAGACATGACTGAGTGACTTCACTTTGACTTTTCACTTTCATGCATTGGAGAAGGAAATGGCAATCCACTCCAATGTTCTTGCCTGGAGAATCCCAGGGACGCAGGAGCCTGCTAGGCTGCCGTCTATGGGGTCGCACAGAGTCGGACACGACTGAAGTGACTTAGCAGTAGCAGCAGGAAAACAGGGCATGAATAAGATATAGATAAACCCAGGCAAACCCAGGTCATCCTCAGGCTTCAGGGGATCCGTAGGCCAAATAGCTTTTTCCAAAAAAAGAAATAATGTATTGAGAATAACCAAAACCCAAATAGGAAAAGGAGTACGTCAAGGCTGCATATTGTCACCATGTTTATTTAACTTATATGCAGAGTACATCATGAGAAATGCTGGACTGGAAGAAACACAAGTTGGAATCAACATTGCCGGGAGAAATATCAATAACCTCAGATATGCAGATGACACCACCCTTATGGCAGAAAGTGAAGAGGGGCTAAAAAGCCTCTTGATGAAAGTGAAAGTGGAGAGTGAAAAGGTTGGCTTAAAGCTCAACATTCAGAAAACGAAGATCATGGCATCTGGTCCCATCACTGCATGGGAAATAGATGGGGAAACAGTGGAAACAGTGTCAGACTTTGTTTTTATGGGCTCCAAAATCACTGCAGATGGTGACTGCAGCCATGAAATTAAAAGACGCTTGCTCCTTGGAAGGAAAGTTATGACCAACCTAGATAGCATATTCAAAAGCAGAGACATTGCTTTGCCAACAAAGGTTCGCCTAGTCAAGGCTATGGTCTTTCCTGTGGTCATGTATGGATGTGAGAGTTGGACTGTGAAGAAGGCTGAGCGCCGAAGAATTGATGCTTTTGAACTGTGGTGTTGGAGAAGACTCTTGAGAGTCCCTTGGACTGCAAGAAGATCCAACCAGTCCATTCTGAAGGAGATCAATCCTGGAATTTCTTTAGAAGGAATGATGCTAAAGCTGAAACTCCAATATTTTGGCCACCTCATGCGAAGAGTTGACTCATTGGAGAAGACTCTGATGCTGGGAGGGATTGAGGGCAGGAGGAGAAGGGGACGACAGAGGATGAGATGGCTGGATGGCATCACTGACTCGATGGATGCGAGTCTGAGTGACCTCCGGGAGCTGGTGATGGACAGGGAGGCCTGGCGTGCTGCGGTTCATGGGGTCGCAAAGAGTCGGACACGACTGAGCGACTGATCTGATCTGAAAGACATTTATGCGTATGGCAATGGCACCCCACCCCAGTACTTTTGCCTGGAAAATCCCATGGACGGAGGGTCCTGGTAGGCTCCAGTCCATGGGGTCGCTAAGAGTCGGACACGACTGAGTGATTTCCACCCCACCCCAGTACTTTTGCCTGGAAAATCCCATGGACGGAGGATCCTGGTAGGCTCCAGTCCATGGGGTCGCTAAGAGTCGGACACGACTGAGCGACTTCCCTTTCACTTTTCACTTTCATGCATTGGAGAAGGAAATGGCAACCCACTCCAGTATTCTTGCCTGGAGAATCCCAGGGACGGGGGAGCCTGTTGAGCTTCTGTCTATGGGGTCGGACACGATTGAAGCGACTTAGCAGTAGCAGTAGCAGTAGTCAACTCAGTCGAGTCCTACTCTTTGCAACCTCATGGACTATAGCCTGCTAAGCTCCTCTGTCCATGGAATTTTCCAGGCAAGAATACTGGATCAGGTTGTCATTTCCTACTCCAGGGTATCCTCCTGACCCAGGAATCAAACCTATGTCATTTATTTGTTTATAAAGCAATACTTCCAGATGTTCAAGCTGGATTTAGAAAAGGCAGAGGAACCAGAGATCAAATTGCCAACATCTGCGGAATCATCAAAAAAGCAAGAGAGTTCCAGAAAAGCATCTATTTCTGCTTTATTGACTATGCCAAAGCCTCTGACTGTGTAGATCACAAAAAACTATGGAAAATTCTTAAAGAGATGGGAATACCAGACCACCTGACCTGCCTCCTGAGAAATCTGTATGCAGGTTAAAAGCAACAGTTAGAACTGGACATGGAACAACAGACTGGTTCCAAAAAGGGAAAGGAGTACTTCAAGGCTGTATATTGTCACTCTGCTTATTTAACTTATATGCAGAGTACATCATGAGAAACACTGGGCTGGATAAAGCACAAGCTGGAATCAAGATTGTCAGGAGAAATATCAATAACCTAAGATATGCAGATGTCACCACCCTTATGGCAGAAAGAAAAACTAAAAAGCCTCTTGATGAATGTGAAAGAGGGAAGTGAAAATGTTGGTTTAAAACTCAACATTCAGAAAGCTAAGATCATGGCATCCAGTCCCATCTGTTCATGGCAAATAGATGGGGAAACAATGGAAAGAGTGAGAGACTTTATTCTGGGGGGCTCTGAAATCACTGCAAATGGTGACTGCAGCCATGAAATTAAAAGACGCTTGCTCCTTGAAAGAAAAGCTATGTCCAACCTAGACTGCATTTTAAAATGCAGAGACATTACTTTGCTGACAAAGGTTCTTCTAGTCAAAGTTATGGTTTTTCCAGTAGTCATGTATGGATGTGACAGTTGGATTATAAAGAAAGGTGAGCTTCGAAGAATTGATGCTTTTGAACTGTGGTGTTGGAGAAGACACTTAAGAGTCCCTCAGACTGCAAGGAGATCAAACCAGTCCATCCTAAAGGAAATCAGTCCTGAATATTCATTGGAAGGACTGATGTTCAAGCTGAAACTCCAATATTTTGACCACCTGATGTGAATAACCAACTCATTTGGAAAAACCCTGATGCTGGGAAAGACTTTGGGCAGGAGGAGAAGGGGACAACAGAGGATGAGATGGTTGGATGACATCACCAACAGGATGGGCATGAATTTGAGCAAGCTCCGGGGGTTGCTGATGGACAGGGAGGCCTGGTGTGCTGCAGTCCATGGGGTTGCAAAGAATCAGACACAACTGAACTATTGAACTGAACTGAGAGCAATAATAATGTAAATTGCAATGGCTTCCTCAAACTTTGGTAGACAACTTCAAATTTGTTTGTTTCTGCTGTGTTTGGTGCCTCAATACCTCCATAGTACCTACATTAATTATACATCTCATTCCTCCATCACAGCCTGAGGTCTCCACACACAGAACTGTGCTAGGTTCATCTTCAAGCCCACAGGAGGTCTAAATGAACCTTTCCTGAATGAACTGCCATGGAAGACCCAATCGTGGAAAGAAAGTCCAAGCAAAGCGAGGAATGCGAATCTTTCTCTCATCTTTTCAAATACCATGCAACCTAGGAGGCCTTCATGTAACAAATAGACTGCTTACATGATACAACTGAGGAGCCTTTCAGATGTCTAAGCTCCAACATCTACTACAGTATTGCTTACAAAAGAATACCAATAAGAGAATACCTTCTCATTCACTATCAGTGAAGAATTGAGTGGTTTTGACCATTTAAGTGGACTGTTGAAAACATGAGCTCATGTCTGCAGACATCAGTAGCATCCCACATGCTCTTTTAAGGAGAATAAAGAATTCTGCATATGCAATACATGGAATTAATTAGTTGTTCATATGCATTTGTGTTTCTGGAAGGATCTACTGGATTAGCTAACATGGAGGAGTTGTCTTTTGGGGTTGGGCATTGGGTTAATGTATATTATCTCACTTAACCCTTATAAGCAATTCAGAGAGACAAGTAGTTATACTGAGTTCCAGTTCTTCACTTGAAGAAATGGAGACCCAGAGACGTTGAATCACTTGCTCAGAGTCACACAGTTTGGAAGTGGTAGAATTGGGACATGAACCCAAGGAGAAGGAAGTCAGAACAGAGCTGCTAAGTGCCAAATACTACTTCCCAACCACACTTGAAACAGTGGTTCCCTGGGGGCGAGATCACTGAAGAGCTTTTACTTTCCATTGTGTAGACTTCCATTTTGTTTAGTTTTAGCAAGCATTGTCTTCATCATAACAAAAAAAATTGAATTTTGAAAAATTAAAAAGCAGATTCAAAACATCCTGTGTGTGTGTGTGTTAGTCACTCAGTCATGTCTGACTCTTTGCGACCCCATGGACTCACCCCAACAGAGTTCACCAGGCTCTGTTGTCCATGGGATTCTCCAGGCAAGAATACTGGAGTGGGTTGCCATTGCCTTCTCCAGCAAAATACCTTCAGATCAGATCAGTTGCTCAGTCGTGTCCAACTCTTTGAGACCGCATGAATCACAGGACACCAGGCTTCTCTGTCCATCACCAACTCCCGGAGGTCACTGAGACTCACATCCATCGAGTCAGTGATGCCATCCAGACATCTCATCCTCTGTCGTCCCCTTCTCCTCTTGCCCCCAATCCTTCCCAGCATCAGAGTCTTTTCCAATGAGTCAACTCTTTGCATCAGGTGGCCAAAGTACTGGAGTTTCAGCTTTAGCATCATTCCTTCCAAAGAAATCCCAGGGCTGATCTCCTTCAGAATGGACTGGTTGGATCTCCTTGCAGTCCAAGGGACTCTCAAGAGTCTTCTCTAACACCACAGTTCAAAACCATCAATTCTTCGGTGCTCTGCCTTCTTCACAGTCCAGCTCTCATATCCATACATGACCACAGGAAAAACCATAGCCTTGACTAGACGGACCTTTGTTGGCAAAGTAATGTCTCTACTTTTGAATATGTGATCTAGGTTGGTCATAACTTTCCTTCCAAGGAGTAAGCGTCTTTTAATTTCATGGCTGCAGTCACCATCTGCAGTGATTTTGGAGCCCAGAAAAATAAAGCCTGCCACTGTTTCCCCATCTATTTCCCATGAAGTGATGCAACCAGATGCCATGATCTTCGTTTTCTGAATGTTGAGCTTTAAGCCAACTTCTTCACTCTCCACTTTCACTTTCATCAAGAGGCTTTTTAGTTCCTCTTCACTTTCTACCATAAGGGTGGTGTCATCTGCATATCTGAGGCTATTGATATTTCTCCCAGCAATCTTGATTCCAACTTGTGTTTCTTCCAGTCCAGTGTTTCTCATGATGTACTCTGCATATAAGTTAAATAAACAGGGTGACAAGATACAGCCTCGACGAACTCCTTTTCCTATTTGGAACCAGTCTGTTGTTCCGTGTCCAGTTCTAACTGTTGCTTCCTGACCTGCATACAAATTTCTCAAAAGGCAGATCAGGTGATCTGATATTCCCATCTCTTTCGGAATTTTCCACAGCTTATTGTGATCCACACAGTCAAAGGCTTTGGCATAGTCAATAAAGCAGAAATAGATGCTTTTCTGGAACTCTCTTGCTTTTCCCATTATTCGGCGGATGTTGGCAATTTGATCTCTGGTTCCTCTGCCTTTTCTAAAACCAGCTTGAACATCAGGAAGTTCACAGTTCACATACTGTTCACGAAACACCTTAGGGGTTACTATAAACCATGCTTAGCTAAGGCAATGTGGAAAAATAGGAAAATATTTACAATATCGATGACCAGATAAGTGAGAAAAAGAAGGGGAGGGCTAAGATGAAGAAGGAGGAGGAGATGGTGCAAGAATAAAAAGAAGCAGCAGGAGGAGGAGATGGGGGAGGAGAAAGAGAAGAATGAAACACCTTTGCTTTCTCTATGGCTATAGAACTCCAGGGAAACTTAAGGTCCCCAAATAAGAACAGCAACATGGACAGCACTAGTTTGCACAACCAAACCACAACTAGCATCTTTATAGTATTTATTTTTAAGTCCTACCAGATCTCTTCCCCTCCCTTCCCTCTCCCCATGTGCCTTTTTCCACCCTATATGGCATGCCCCTGTATGTGGCCTGTTCTGTGATGCTAAGTTAAAATCGAGGCATAAATTAGACTTTTTTTTTTATGCAGACTCATTTGTGCAGTTCTCCTATACAAGACAATCATACAATGACTGGTTTCTATTATTTTTAATTGAATTAGGCAACCTCCTATGTAACAAAGAATTGACTTGCCCTATAGCTTTGCCCAAGAGAAAGAAGGAAAAGAAGTAGTGCTAAGGTTCAGGCCAAGCAGAGATAAGGGAAGCCAATGTCCCTGTGACCTCAAAGGAGCCCTTCAGTACAGTAATCACTGTGACCTGGTGATTACACTACCACCCCCACAATTCTGAGACACCCCAGTGAAGGCTTAAGTTCAAGTGTAGAGTGGGATTCTATCCTGGCTCTGAGATAGGTCTAGCACCTTGGGTGAGATGGATCAGTGAATCCAGTTTAGTTAACCTCCCAGCAGCGCACGACTTAGCTTCTCTGAGCTTTCATGAATAAAATGGGTCTAATTGCCCTCCTTTCCAGGGCTATCATGAATATTAAATTGGATAATATGTATAATGCTACTTTCAAAGGATAAGTACTACAGATTTTTGATGTTCTCTTTCTCCTGTTTTTTTCTAACTCATTCCCACAGCCTTGCCAGTGCTGTTTCCCTCACTGACAGAGCTTTCCACTTTTCTTTAAGAAAAATACCAGTCCTCTCCTTTAATATCTGATTTGGAGCTCAGATTTGTAAAGCTTTCTTTTGTCTAACGCCAAGCAACACTGACCTAGATTCAACGGTGTGGTCTCCCCAAGGTTCAGTTTCCCCCCGTGCGAAGTGAGGTGATTGGAGAGGATAACTTGAATCTTGTTTTAATACTGTCTCCTTAATTCTATGCATTTTCATTTCACTCGCCCTTCCCTCCCCGCCACTCCTTTGTGCATTCTCCTCTTTTCTGCGTCACACTCTGCCACTGAATAGAACTCAAACCGTAAATCAGATTCAGGTGTTTACTCGCATTGCTCACAAATAGAGGACTTAATTGTGCAAGAATAGGTTCCCATTTTTTCTGATTGAATTAGTCAGTTCTGTGTCTTTCTCTTCCCTCCCTCTGGCTTTTCCTCTATTTTTAGATAGACAGTCTGAAAAGTCTTAATATATCAATGACATTTATAACACATGTTAATATCTAAAGCGTCAGTGCTCTATTTGTAGAAAAGACTGCTGATGTGATGAGATGCTTTTATTATATCATGACTTCTATTATAAATAGGATTAAGCTATGCACTCTTTTTTTTCCCCAAAAAAATTAGATAAAAATAATAAACCGTCCCCTGCTCCCCTATGTCAATCATCCGTTTCAAGTACTAGGTTTTACTTTTTGGGTGCACTTTTTATAAATTGCTCTTTACAACTTCAGGGTGAATATCTGTCTCCTGGAATAGATGACAGAGAATTCTGGGAGAATGCATTAGGGAGGTAAATGGAGACACCTGGGGATCCATTTTATAATTTTCGTAGCTTCTCAAGCCCCCTAATGGGGCCCAGCACCTCAGAACTCTGGGGGTGGCCAATGCTCTGCTCTTTATATAAAACGTAGAACCCCCATCTCTGCAACACCACATTTTGCCCATCATTAAAAAGCATTTTACAATTATATGAGTTGGGAGTTAAGAGCGTCTGTTTGGGGAGCACACAGACTGGCGCTGGAGTCGCTGCTCTGTTCCTCAGCAGCGTATTTGGGTAAGCCACTCTGCCCCTCTGAGCTTCATTTCCACCTATAAAAAGTAGAAAATCAATGCTGCTGCTTCAAAGAGATAGTCTGAGGATACAATGAGATGGCATATGAAATATACTGACTACATCTTAAAGATTTAAGAGTAGTAGCAGTTGTTAATTTCGGTTGTATTTATTTGTATTACTCCTACTACTACTTTTACTACTATCTGAAGGATTTCTTTCTTACTCTGCACCTCCACACAGACCATCTGCTTATCTGACCTTCCACCAAAATTTAGCTAAATGTCATTCACCACTTTCTGACTGTCCAGCTTTATTATGTCCCCTTGCAGACCAGACCCAGACATGCACACATACAACCTATACTCTAACCATACAGAGTTTTTTTTTTTAATTATTATTTTTTATTCACTTATCTGGGTGTGCTGGGCATCTTTCATTGTGGCATGCAGGCTCCAGAGCACGCGGGCTCAGTAGTTGCGGCACAGGGACTCCGTTGCTCTGCCGCATGTGGGATCTTAGTTCCCTGAACAGGGATGGAACCCACATCCCCTACATTGGAAGGTAGCATCTTAGGTCACCAGGGAAGTCCCTAACCATACTGGATTTTACCTTCATTTTCCAGTATGCCAGGATTTTACAAGACTTCATGGCCTTGCTCTGCCCTCTGCCTATCTGTCTTCCTTTCTGCCTCAGCTCACTCTCCAGACTCAGCTTAGATTTCACCTCCTAGAAAGCCCTTGTTCATCTGATCTGAGGTTAACCTATCTCTATGATCCCTGCACAGCACTGGAGTGACTGTGAGGAGATACCCTACGTGCAAGGGCAGAGAAGCCCCAGCAAGATGGTAGGAGGGGCGAAATTGTGTTTAGAATCAAACCCGATACCTGCCAGAGATGCTCAGAAGGCTCACACAAACCTTGTGCGCACCAGGACCCAGAGACCCACAGAGACTGAGCCAGAACTGTGTCTGAGCATCTCCTGTGGAGGTCCGGGCCAGCAGTGGACTGTTGCAGGGACAGGGGTTCTGGGTGCAGCAGACCTGGGTATGGCGTAAGCTCTCTTGGAGGAGGTCGCCATTAACCCACCAGAGAGCCACCAGAATTTACACAGGACTGGGAAATAGACACCTGGAGGGCACAAACAGAATTTCATGCACACCACGCCCCAGAGGAAAGGAACAGTGACCCCACAAGAGGCAGACCTAGACTTGCCCGTGAGTGTTCAGGAGTCTCCAGTGGACCCGGGGGTCAGCAGTGGCCTGATGCACGGTAGGGGGCACTGACTAACTGCATGCATGGGACCTTCTGAAAGAGGTCAGCGTTATTTTCTCTACTTGCACAATAGTTTGGTCCCAGGTAAATAACAGGCAGGGAACATGGCCCCACCCTTCAACAGAAAATTGGATTAAGGATTTACTGAGCATAGCCCCACTCATCAGAACAAGACCCAGTTCCCCCCTAACTCAGTCTCTCTCATCAAGAACCCTCAATAAGCTTCTTGTCTTTCAGATGGCAGACAGACTGAAAACCACAAGCAGAGAAAATTAAACAAACTAATCATGTGGACCACAGCCTGGTCTAACTCAATGAAACTGTGAGCCATGCCAGGTAGGGCCACCCAAGATGGACGGGTCATGGTGGAGAGTTCTGACAAAACGTGGTCCACTGGAGAAGGGAATAGCAAACCACGTCAGTATTCTTGCCTTAAGAAGCCCATGAACAGTATGAAAAGACAAAATGATAAGACACTGAAAGATGAACTCCCCAGGTCGGTAGGTGCGTAATATGCTACTGGAGATCACTGGAAAAACAGCTCCAGAAAGAATAAAGAGATGGAGCCAGAGCAAAAACAATGCCCAGTTGTGGATGTGACTGATGATGGAAGTAAAGTCTGATGCTCTAAAGAGCAATATTACATGGGAACCTGGAATATTAGATCCATGAATCAAGGCAAATTGAAAGTGGTCAAACAGGATATGGTAAGAGTGAACATCAACATTTTGGGAATCAGCGAACTATAATGGACTGCAATGGGTGAATTTAACTCAGATGATCATTACATCTACTACTATGAGCAAGAATACCTTAGAAGAACAGGAGTAGCCATCATAGTCAACAAAAGAATTTGAAATGCAGTACATGGATGCAGTCTCAAAGACAACAGAATGATCTCTGTTCATTTCCAAGGCAAACCATTCAATATCACAGTAATCCAAGGCTATGCCCTGACCAGTAATGCTGAGAAGCTGAAGTTGAATGGTTCTATGAAGACCTACAAGACCTTCTGGAACTAACATCCAAAAAAGATGTTCTTTTCATTATAGGGGACTGGAATGCAAAAGTAGGAAGTCATGAAATACCTGGAGTAACAGGCAAATTTGGCCTTGGAGTACAAAATGAAGCAGGGCAAAGGCTAATAGACATTTACCAAGAGAACACACTGGTCATAGCAGACACCCTTTTCCAACAACACAAGAGAAGACTCTACACATGGACATCACCAGATGGTCAATATCAAAATAGGATTGATTATATTATTTGCAGCCAAAGAGGGAGAAGCTCTATGCAGTCAGCAAAAACAAGACTGGGAGCTGACTGTGGCTCAGATCATGAACTTCTTATTGCCAAATTCAGACTTAAATTGAAGAAAGTAGGGAAAACCACTATACCATTCAGGTATGACCTAAACCAAATCCCTTATGTTGTACAGTGGAAGTGACAAATAGTTTCAAGGGATTAGATATGATAGAGTGCCTGAAGAACAATGGATGGAGGTTTGTGATATTGTAGAGGAAGCAGGGGTGAAGACCTTTCCCAAGAAAAATAAATGCAAAAAGGCAAAATGATTGTCTGAAGAGATCTTATAAATAGCTGTGAAAAGAAAAGAAGCCACAGACAAAGGAGAAATGGAATGATATATCCATTTGAATGCAGAGTTCCAAAGAATAACAAAGAGAGATAAGAAAGCTTTCCTCCATGATCAACATAAAGAAATAAAGGAACACAATAGAATGGGAAAGACTGGAGATCTCTTGAAGAAAATTAGAGATAACAAGGGAACATTTCATGCAAAGATGATCACAGTAATCAATAAAGGGAAGAAATGGTATGGACCTAACAGAAGCAAAAGATATTAAGAAGAGGTGGCAAGAATATATAGAAGAATGGTACAAAAAGATTTTCATGACCCAGATAATCAAGATGGTATGATCACTCAACTTCCTGGAATGTGAAGTTGAGTGGGCCTTAAGAAGCATCACCAACAACAAAGCTAGTGGAGGTGATGGAATTCCAATTGAGCTATTTTGAATCCTAAAAGATGATGCTGTGAAAGTGCTGCACTCAATATGCCAGCAAATTTGGAAAACTCAGCAGTGGCCACAGGACTGGAAAAGGTCAGTTTTCATTCCAATCCCCAAAAAAAGCAATGCCAAAGAATGCTCAAACTACCACACAATTGCATTCATCTCACATGCTAGTAAAGTAATGCTCAAAATTCTCCAAGCCAGGCTTCAGCAATATGTGAACCATGAACTTCCAGATAGTCAAGCTGGTTTTAGAAAAGCAGAGGAACCAGAAATCAAATTGCCAGCATCCATTGGATCATCAAAAAAGCAAGAGAGTTCCTGAAAAGCATCTGCTTTATTGACTATGCCAAAGCCTTTGACTGTGTGGATCACAACAAACTATGGAAAACTCTTACACAGATGGGAGTACCAGACCACCTGACCTGCCTCTTGAGAAACCTGTATGAGGTCAAGAAGCACAGTTAGAACTGGACATGGAACAACAGACTGGTTCCAAATCAGGAAAGGAGTATGTCAAGGCTGTATATTGTCACCCTGCTTATTTAACTTTATATAGAATACATCATGAGAAACGCTGGACTGAATGAAGCACAAGCTGGAGTCAAGATTGTCAGGAGACATATCAATAACCTCAGATATGCAGATGACACCACCCTTATGGCAGAAAATGAAGAGGAACTAAAAAGTCTCTTGATGAAAGTGAAAGAGGAGAGTGAAAAAGTTGGGTTAAAACTCAGTATTCAGAAAACTAAGATCATGGTATCCAGCCCCATACCTTCATGGCAAATTCATGGGGAAACCATGGGAACAGAGAGAGATTTTATTTTGGGGAGCTCCAAAATCACTACAGGTAGTGACTGCAGCCATGAAATTAAGACGCTTGCTCCTTGGAAGGAAAGTTATGACCAACCTAGACAGCATATTAAAAAGTAGAGACATTACTTTGCCAACAGAGATCCATCCAGTCAAAGCTACAGTTTTTCCAGTAGTCATGTATGGATGTAAGAGTTGGATATAAAGGAAACTTGAAGCTGAAGAGTTGATGCTTTTGAAGTGTGGTGTTGGAGAAGACTCTTGATAGTCCCTTGGACAGCAAGGAGATCAAACCAGTCCCTCCTAAAGAAATCAGTCCTGTATATTCATTGGAAAGACTGATGCTGAAGCTGAGACTCCAATGCTTTGGACACCTGATGTGAAGAACTGACTCCTTGGAAAGACCCTTATGCTGGGAAAGATTGAAGGCAGGAGGAGAAGGGGACAACAGAGGACGAGACAGTTGGATGGCATAAATGACTCAATGGACATGAATTTGAGTAAACTCCAGGAGTTGGTGATGGACAGGGAGGCCTGATGTACTGCAGTCTTTGGTGTTGCAAAGAGGCGGACATGACTGAACAACTGAACTGAACTGAGTGATCCCATTAAGCTCCTGTTTCAGCTCTGCCCTGGCTTTTGCCAACATGATCAGTTTAGTTAACTGAGTTCACTTCTCAGACTATGACTTCATGGTGGGTAGACATTCTGACTCACATGCCTTTGTATCCCCAAGTCCTAGCACATATCACAATGACTATACCATTATCAGCTGACTTCTGTCCCTTTCTGTGTATTCTTGCCACCTCTTCTTAATATCTTCTGCTTCTGTTAGGTCCATACCATTTCTGTCCTTTATTGAGCCCATCTTTGCATGAAATGTTCCTTTGGTATCTCTGATTTTCTTGAAGAGATCCCTAATCTTTCCCATTCTGTTGTTTTCCTCTATTTCTTTGCATTGACCGCTGAAGAAGGCTTTCTTATCTCTTCTTGCTATTCTTTGGAACTCTGCATTCAGATGTTTATATCTTTCCTTTTCTCCTTTGCTTTTCACTTCTCTTCTTTTCACAGCTGTTTGTAAGGCCTCCCCAGACAGCCATTTGGCTTTTTTGCATTTCTTTTCCATGGGGATGGTCTTGATCCCTGTCTCCTGTACAATGTCATGAACCTCATTCCATAGTTCATCAGGCACTCTATCTATCAGATCTAGGCCCTTAAATCTATTTCTTACTTCCACTGTATAATCATAAGGGATTTGATTTAGGTCATACCTGAATGGTCTAGTGGTTTTCCCTACTTTCTTCAATTTCAGTCTGAATTTGGCAATAAGGAGTTCATGGTCTGAGCCACAGTCAGCTCCTGGTCTTGTTTTTGCTGACTGTACAGAGCTTCTCCATCTTTGGCTGCAAAGAATATAATCGATCTGATTTCGGTGTTGACCATATGGTGATGTCCATGTATAGAGTCTTCTCTTGTGTTGTTGGAAGAGGGTGTTTGTTATGACCAGTGCATTTTCTTGGTAAAACTCTATTAGTCTTTGCCCTGCTTCATTCTGTATTCCAAGGCCAAATTTGCCTGTTACTCCAGGTGTTTCTTGACTTCCTACTTTTGCATTCCAGTCCCCTATAATGAAAAGGACATCTTTTTTGGGTGTTAGTTCTAAAAGGTCTTGTAGGTCTTCATAGAACCGTTCAACTTCAGCTTCCTCAGTGTTACTGGTTGGGGCATAGACTTGGATTACTGTGATATTGAATGGTTTGCCTTGGAAATGAACAGAGATCATTCTGTCGTTTTTAAGATTGCATCCAAGTACTGCATTTCGGACTCTTTTGTTGACCATGATGGCCACTCCATTTCTTCTGAGGGATTCCTGCCCGCAGTAGTAGATATAATGGTCCTCTGAGTTAAATTCACCCATTCCAGTCCATTTTAGTTCACTAATTCCTAGAATGTCGACATTCACTCTTGCCATCTCTTGTTTGACCACTTCCAATTTGCCTTGATTCATGGACCTGACATTCCAGGTTCCTATGCAATATTGCTCTTTATAGCATCGGACTTTACTTTTATCACCAGACACATCCACAGCTGGCTATTCTTTTTGCTTTGGCTCCATCCCTTCATTCTTTCTGGAGTTATTTCTCCACTGATCTCCAGTAGCATATTGGGCCCCTACTGACCTGGGGAGTTTCTCTTTCAGTATCCTATCATTTTACCTTTTCATACTGTTCATGGGGTTCTCAAGGCAAGAATACTGAAGTGGTTTGCCATTCCCTTCTCCAGCGGACCATACCCTGTCAGATCTCTCCACCATGACCCGCCCATCCTGGGTTGCCCCACAGGCATGGCTTAGTTTCATTGAGTTAGACAAGGCTGTGGTCCTGGTGTGATTAGATTGACTAGTTTTCTGTGAGTATGGTTTCAGTGTGTTTGCCCTCTGATGCCCTCTTGCAACACCTATCGTCTTACTTGCGTTTCTCTTACCTTGGGCGTGGGGTATGTCCTCCCGGCTGCTCCAGCAAAGCACAGCCATCGCACCTTACCTTGGATGAGGGGTCTCTCCTCACCGCCACCCTTCCTGACCTTGGTCGTGGGGTAGCTCCTCTCAGCCGCGCTTAGTGCACTGGTCCTCACCGCTGCCCTTCCTGATCTTTTGATCTAGCGTTTCACTCCTGTTGTTGTTCAATGGCTGAGTCGTGTCCAACTCTTTGCGACCCCATGAACTGCAGCACACCAGGTCTTCCCTGTCCTTCACCATCTCCTGGAGCCTGCTCAAACTCATGTTCATTGAGACGATAATGGCATCCAACCATCTCATCCTCTGTCATCCCCTTCTCCTCCTGCCTTCAATCTTTCCCAACATCAAGGTCTTTTCCAATTGAAAAGAAATGAAGACATAGATACACACGAAGACATGTGTTCAATTGTTCTTAACAGTGTTGTTCAAGTGGGCCTTAGAAAGCATCACTACGAACAAAGCTAGTGGAGGTGATGGAATTCCAGTTGAGCTATTCCAAACGCTGGACTGGAAGAAACACAAGTTGGAATCAAGATTGCTGGGAGAAATATCAATAACCTCAGATATGCAGATGACACCACCCTTATGGCAGAAAGTGAAGAGGAACTCAAAAGCCTCTTGATGAAAGTGAAAGTGGAGAGTGAAAAGGTTGGCTTAAAGCTCAACATTCAGAAAACAAAGATCATGGCATCTGGTCCCATCACTACATGGGAAATAGATGGGGAAACAGTGGAAACAGTGTCAGACTTTATTTTCCTGGGCTCCAAAATCACCTCAGATGGTGACTGCAGCCATGAAATTAAAAGACACTTACTCCTTGGAAGGAAAGTTATGACCAACCTAGATAGCATATTCAAAAGCAGAGACATTACTTTGCCAACAAAGGTTAGCCTAGTCAAGGCTATGGTTTTTCCTGTGGTCATGTGTGGATGTGAGAGCTGGACTGTTAAGAAGGCTGAGTGCCAAAGAATTGATGCTTTTGAACTGTGGTGTTGGAGAAGACTCTTGAGAGTCCCTTGGACTGCAAGGAGATCCAATCAGTCCATTCTGAAGGAGATCAGCCCTGGGATTTCTTTGGAAGGAATGATGCTCAAGCTGAAACTCCAGTATTTTGGCCACCTCATGCGAAGAGTTGACTCATTGGAGAAGACTCTGATGCTGGGAGGGATTGGGGGCAGGAGGAGAAGGGGACGACAGAGGATGAGATGGCTGGATGGCATCACTGACTCGATGGATGTGAGTTTGAGTGAACTCTGGGAGTTGGTGATGGACAGGGAGGCCTGGCGTGCTGCGATTCATGGGGTCGCAGAGTTGGACACGATTGAGCGACTGATCTGATCTGATCTGTCCCTTTCTGATCCCTCCTGGTGTAGATTGTCAATCCTTCCAGTTTGTGGAGATCAACTTGGCTTTTGCTGGCCTCCATTATTGCCAAGGAGTGCTCAAACTACCGAACAATTGCACTCATCTCACACGCTAGTAAAGTAATGCTCAAAATTCTCCAAGCCAGGCTTCAGCAATATGTGAACCGTGAACTTCCTGATGTTCAAGCTGGTTTTAGAAAAGGCAGAGGAACCAGAGATCAAATTGCCAACATCCGCTGGATCATGGAAAAAGCAAGAGAGTTCCAGAAAAACATCTATTTCTGCTTTATTGACTATGCCAAAGCCTTTGACTGTGTGGATCACAATAAACTATGGAAAATTCTGAAAGAGATGGGAATACCAGACCACCTGATCTGCCTCTTAAGAAATCTGTATGCAGGTCAGGAAGCAACAGTTAGAACTGGTCATGGAACAACAGACTGGTTCCAAATAGGAAAAGGAGTACGTCAAGGCTGCATATTGTCACCATGTTTATTTAACTTATATGCAGAGTACATCATGAGAAATGCTGGACTGGAAGAAACACAAGTTGGAATCAAGATTGCCGGGAGAAATATCAATAACCTCAGATATGCAGATGACACGACTCTTATGGCAGAAAGTGAAGAGGGGCTAAAAAGCCTCTTGATGAAAGTGAAAGTGGAGAGTGAAAAGGTTGGCTTAAAGCTCAACATTCAGAAAACGAAGATCATGGCATCTGGTCCCATCACTGCATGGGAAATAGATGGGGAAACAGTGGAAACAGTGTCAGACTTTGTTTTTATGGGCTCCAAAATCACTGCAGATGGTGACTGCAGCCATGAAATTAAAAGACGCTTACTCCTTGGAAGGAAAGTTATGACCAACCTAGATAGCATATTCAAAAGCAGAGACATTACTTTACCAACAAAGGTTCGCCTAGTCAAGGCTATGGTCTTTCCTGTGGTCATGTATGGATGTGAGAGCTGGACTGTGAAGAAGGCTGAGCGCCGAAGAATTGATGCTTTTGAACTGTGGTGTTGGAGAAGACTCTTGAGAGTCCCTTGGACTGCAAGAAGATCCAACCAGTCCATTCTGAAGGAGATCAATCCTGGAATTTCTTTAGAAGGAATGATGCTAAAGCTGAAACTCCAGTATTTTGGCCACCTCATGCGAAGAGTTGGCTCATTGGAGAAGACTCTGATGCTGGGAGGGATTGAGGGCAGGAGGAGAAGGGGACGACAGAGGATGAGATGGCTGGATGGCATCACTGACTCGATGGATGCGAGTCTGAGTGACCTCCGGGAGCTGGCGATGGACAGGGAGGCCTGGCGTGCTGTGGTTCATGGGGTCGCAAAGAGTCGGACACGACTGAGCGACTGATCTGATCTGATCTGATCTGATTATGTCTCAGTTCAGTTCAGTACAGTCACTCAGTCATGTCCAACTCTTTGTGACTCCATGGACTGCAGCACGCCAGGCTTCCCTGTCCATCACCAACTCTCAGAGTTTACTCAAACTCATGTCCATTAAATTGCTGATGCCATCCAACCATCTCATCCTCTGTTGTTCTCTCCTTCTTCAGCCCTCAATCTTTCCCAGCATCAGGGTCTTTTCAAAGGAGTCAGCTCTTTGCATCAGGTGGCCAAAGTATTGGAGCTTCAGCTTCCGTATCAGTTGTTCGAATGAATATACAGTACTGATATCCTTTAGGAGGGACTGGTTTGATCTCCTTACTGTCCAAGAGACACTCAAGAGTCTTCTCCAACACCATAGTTCAAAAGCATCAATTCTAAGGTGCTCAGCTTTCTTTATAGTCCAACTCTTACATCCATACATGACTACGGGAAAAACTATGCTGCTGCTGCTGCTAAGTCGCTTCAGTCGTGTCCGACTCTGTGTGATCCCACAGACGGCAGCCCACCAGGCTCCTCCGTCCCCGGGATTCTCCAGGCAAGAATACTGGAGTGGGTTGCCATTTCCTTCTCCAATGCATGCAAGTTAAAAATGAAAGTGAAGTCGCTCAGTTGTGTCCAACTCTTAGCGATCCCATGGACTGGAGCCTACCCGGCTCCTCCATCCATGGGATTTTCCAGGCAAGAGTAGTGGGGTGGGGTGCCATTGCCTTCCCCCAGAAAAACTATAGCTTTAACTAAATGGATCTCTGTTGGCAAAGTAATGTCTCTGCCTTTTAATATGCTGTCTAGGTTGGTCATAATGTTTCTTCCAAGGAACAAGCATCTTTTAATTTCATGGCTGCAGTCACCATCTGCAGTGATTTTGGAGCCTGCCCCCCAAAAAAGTCTCTTACTGTTTCCATTGTTTCCCCTTCTATCTGCCATTAAGTGATGGGACCAGATATCATGATCTTAGTTTTCTGAATGTTGTTTTAAGCTAACTTTTTCATTGTCCTCTTTCATTTCAACAAGAGGCTCTTTGGTTCTTCCCTTTATGCCATAAGGGTGATGTTATCTGTGTATTTGAGGTTGTTGATATTTCTCTTTAAGAATTTTCCACTGCTTGTTGTGATCCACACAGACAAAGGCTTTGGCATAGTCAATAAAGCAGAAGTTTCTGTTTTCCAGGAACTCTCTTTCTTTTTCAATGTTCCAGCTGATGTTGGCAACTTGATCTCTGATTCATCTGCCTTTTCTAAATCCTGATTGAACATCTGGAAGTTCATGGTTCATGTATTGTTAAAGCCTGGCTTGGAGAATTTTGAGCATTACTTTACTAGTGTGTGAGATGAATACAATTGTGTGGTAGTTTGAGCATTTGGGGCATTGCCTTTCTTTGGAATTGGAATGAAAACTAAACTTTCCAGTCCTGTGGCCACTGCTGAGTTTTCCAAATTTGCTGGCATACTGAGTGCAGCACTTTCACAGCATCATCTTCCAGAATTTGAAATAGCTCAACTGGAATTCCACTATCTTTGTTCGTAGTGATGCTTCCTAAGGCCCACTTGACTTCACATTCCAGGATGTCTGGCTCTAGGTGAGTGATCACACCACTGTGATCACCTGGGACATGAAGATCTATTTTGTATTATTCTTCTGTGTATGTATTCTTGCCACCTCTTCCTAATATCTTCTGCTTCTCTTAGATCCATACCATTTCTGTCCTTTATTGAGCCCATCTTTGCATGAAATGTTCCCTTGGTATCTCTAATTTTCTTGACGAGATCTCTAGTCTTTCCCATTCTATTGTTTTCCTCTATTTCTTTGCACTGATGACTGAGGAAGGCTTTCTTATCTTTCCTTGCTATTCTTTGGAACTCTGCATTCAAATGGGCTAAATCTTTCCTTCTCTCCTTTGCCTTTGGCTTCTCTTCTTTTCACTGGTATTTGTAAGTCCTCTTCAGACAACCATTTTGCCTTTTTGCATTTATTTTTCTTGGGGAAGGTCTTCACTCCTGCCTCCTGTACAATGTCACGAACCTCCTTCCATTGTTCTTCAGGCACTCTATCATATCTAATCCCTTGAGTCTATTTGTCACTTCCACTGTATAATGTAAGGGATTTGATTTAGATCATACCTGAATGGTCTAGTGGTTTTCCCTACTTTCTTCAATTTAAGTCTGAATTTGGCAATAAGGAGTTCATGATCTGAGCTACAGTCAGCTCCCGGTCTTGTTTTTGCTGACTGTATAGAGCTTCTCCCTCTTTGGCTGCAAATAATATAATCAATCCTATTTTGATATTGACCATCTGGTGATGTCCATGTGTAGAGTCTTCTCTTGTGTTGTTGGAAAAGGGTGTCTGCTATGACCAGTGTGTTCTCTTGGTAAATGTCTATTAGCCTTTGCCCTGCTTCATTTTGTACTCCAAGGCCAAATTTGCCTGTTACTCCAGGTATTTCATGACTTCCTACTTTTGCATTCCAGTCCCCTATAATGAAAAGAACATCTTTTTTGGATGTTAGTTCCAGAAGGTCTTGTAGGTCTTCATAGAACCGTTCAACTTCAGCTTCTTCAGTATTACTGGTCGGGGCATAGACTTCGATTACTGTGATATTCAATGGTTTGCTTTGGAAATGAACAGAGATCATTCTGTTGTCTTTGAGACTGCATTCAAGTACTATATTTTGGACTCTTTTTTGACTATGATGGTTACTTCACTTCGTCTAAAGGATTCTTGCTCATAGTAGTAGATGTAATGATCATCTGAGTTAAATTCACCCATTATAGTCCATTATAGTTCACTGACTCCTAAAATGTTGATGTTCACACTTGCCTTGATAGACTATACAAATAGACTAAACATCCTATTTAACCATTTCCACTTTGCCTTGATTCATGGACCTAACATTCCAGGTTCCCATGCAATATTGCTCTTAAGATCATTGGACTTTACTTCTATCATCATTCACATCCACAACTGCTGGCTCCAGCTCCATCTCTTTTTTCTGGAATTATTTCTCCAGTGACCTCCAGTAGCATATTAGGCACCTACAGACCTGGAGAGTTCATCTTTCACTGTCCTATCTTTTTGCCTTTTCATACTGTTCATGGGGTTCTCAAGGCAAGAATACTGAAGTGGTTTGCCATTCCCTTCTCCAGTGAACCACTTTTGTCAGAATTCTCCACCACAACCTGTCCATCTTGGGTGGCCCTATATGGCATGGCTCATAGTTTTATTGAGTTACACCAAGTTGTAGTCCATATGGTCAGATTGGTTAGTTCTCTCTGGTTGTGGCTTTCATTAATTTCATTCCATTATCTCTAGCATATCTTTATTTATTCAGTAAACATTCTTGAGTGTTTACACCTACTTGGACCTAACATAGATGATGAGGTTTGGTGATACATAATTTAGAAGACACAATACTTCAGCCCTTTTCTCCATGTCAATCATGCAGTATAACTTTCCAGCTCTCATCCCCTTCCTGGCATTGGAAAAGGTGAAAAGACAGGATTACGCACAACCGTTTTCTCTATGTGGCATCATTGTCTCTGCTCACATTCTAATGACTAGAATTTAATCTCTTGTTCATTACAGACTGTAAGGTGAGCTATGATATGTACTACAGTGGTCACATGCTGTGCAATATATGGAATTTTTCTAATTAAACAGGGGATACAGTATTGGTGAACAATGAGTAATCTCTGCTTTAGGAACTCTACCTGACAACCAACACTGTAACAGACAGACTTGGCCCCTGCCATCCTGAATTCTTATGGTCTAGCTGGAAGGTGGACCATGATCAATTAATGTTGCTATGTGCAGTGGTCAAAGAGGAAGCAAGGTCAATAACAAGTTGTGAAGAATAGGTGAGGTGAGCCAAGTGAAAACTGTGGGGAAGGGGAGTAAAAAATCCTAACAAATGGAGCTGCACAAATGCCTGGAAAGAATAAATAATACGGTATGCTTCAGAAACCTGAAGATGTTCAGCATGAAGGAGTGAGGATGGAAGGGAATGTGTGGCTGGAAGAGCAAACGGGCAGCAGGAATCAGGGGACGGAACCAAATCGAAAGATTTGAGTTTTAACCCGTGATTGATGGCCAACATCACAATGTTTTAAACAAGGAAACAAGAGAAATCGCAGGGATCCACACAAAATTGAGAAAAGAAGACTTGGGTGATCCATCAATTTGCTATAGTTAAGGAGCATGTTTTAAAAATGTATGGTTTGCCTGATGGAGGGGGCTGGAGAGAGAAGAGAATTGGAATAGGGAGGGGAGGAATAACACTTGCAGAAATTAGGATGGTCTAAGTTTAGCTTCTCAAAGATAAGATTTGCCAGAGGCCCGAATCCAGTGCACCGAAGCCCTAGGGCACCCAGCAGCACCTCACATGCTGTGCTGCTTCCCAACAGGACTGCCTTGAAAAATGCAAGAAAGGAGGGGAAACAGAGGGAAAAAAGCTCGCTGAACTGCCTTACTTTTCAGCTGCCCTCAGCCATTTGAAAAGTGAACTAATAGAGGGTTAGGGACGAGGGAGACAGATCTGTGCTTGCATCCTGCCAAGCAGAGGAAGGAGCAGTAACGTGACAGAGGTATTATTAGGCTGCCTCTCTGGCATCCTTGGAGTAGTCCCCGGAGGGTTTAGACTGAAGCAGAGCAGGGAGCAGTCGCAGCTCAGCTAACCCATCCTCCACGTGGAGTGAGCGATGGCAGCACTTTCCCTCCAGATGCAAGGGCAGCAGCTCTTACACTCGTGAGGATTCTTGCTTGTTAACATCTTCTGCTGGGTGTGGGAGACTCTGTTCATGGCTTCACAGGTCTCCCAAAGAATGCACACATTGCTCCCGTTCTCTATCTTTTTGCTGCTGCTTAAGAAAGAAAAAAGTCACTTAGACATGTGTACGCATGTGTGTAAGAGTGTGTGTGTGCATGCCAACCCTTCCTTAACAAAACCTAGTCTTTTTTTTCCTCCGTTTTCTCTTCCTGGGGTCCTACAGGGCTAAAGAGAGCCTCTCTTCCATCCTTGAGAAGACCTGTCAAGCAGCAACATTTCGATCCCTTTATGCAGTTTAAAAATAATTTGCTTTCCCAGGGCTTCCTGCTCAGAATTTGGCTTGGAGGCTTGGGGAGATTGCAGAAGGAAGCTCAGAAAACTACTCTGGACTGGAAGTCTTGAGTCCTGAGTGTCTAAGAGCCATCAGGAGTGACCTTTAGGGATCATGGTACAAATTGAAGGAATGTTAGGGGTTGAAGCACAGGCCTTCCACCCAGCAATTCCACTTCTGAGAATTTCTCCTGAAGAAATGATCACAAATGTGTGTACACAAATATGTGCAGAGAAGGCCAGTAGTGACATCATATTTAAATATTTTGGAAAAGAAAAGAAACAACCTCCCCCCAAAGAATTGGAGAAATCCAGTTGTCACCCTAGGGAATAGATTATATTAATTACAAGGCATCTTATCTCTGCAACAGAAATACGCACTCAAAGAAAAAGAAAGACTAAATTGATAAACAACAAGAAATGTCAGGTCAGGGATGTGGTATTTACCAAATAAATAGTTTTTAAAAGTCTAGTAAAATGCCATAAAGTATATTAATTTGACAAATCTGTATTGAACCCTACTCTGTGCCGATGCTGGCAATACATTGCTTAATAAATACAGGCCTGGACCTTGCCTTCAGGGAGATTATGGTCCGGCTTAGGTAAGAGATGTTGGGTTTGAATAATAGTACTAAACACGATTTTGTATATTCTTTCTTTTTTTCTGGTAATTGAGAAATTTTTGTTTCTGTAATTTAAAAGGTTTGCAAATAAGTGAACTTGTATTTGGACAACACTTTTAGTCACTAAGTCTCTGCTCCTTGCAGCTGTCGATGCAGGAGAGATGGGGGCAGGGAGGCAGAAGGGATATGGGTCATTGGGCAAGAATCTGCTGTGGAACAGATGTTGTCCTATTTCACCCTATTCAGTCCCCAGGACACCTCAGGGAGCCATGAGCTCATCCTTAATGCTGTTTTGCAATTAAGGAAACCCTCAGATCAAGAGGCTCATGTTCAGGGCTATATTAGAATTGACCCAAGTTTCCCAGTTCACCCGTCCTTCAACTGCATGAAATTGAGCAGAAATGGGACATGACTTAGTGACTGAACAACAACAGGGAACTCCAACCGAATTTCACACCAATCCCTGAAATTCTAACACAGAACTAGTCGCTTGATTAGTTTCCTTTTTTAATTCTCTACCTCCTATGGGTAGCTTCACCTCCTCTGAGTCAGATTTTACATCTGTAAAATGAAGAGGGTAATAGTTTCCTCCAAAGGGTTCGTGTAGTAGTAAATTAGTTAATACAGTGAAACTCTCCAAATAAGTTTGTGGTCAATGTTATCGGTCATCATTGTCATTATCGTCATTAGTATTGATTGCACTGTATTTTTGTCCCAGTCTTGCATAGACAAAACCTCCAGGCTTCATAGGCGCTTCCTTTCTCAGTGTCTCCCTCAGCTTCTAATCAGGCACCAAGTCCTATGGATACTTGTCTTCATCATATCTCCCATCATGATAGTCTTTCTTCGATAACTCAGGACAAAAAATAAGAGTAGGGATTGTATTGATATGGCAGCTCTCAGGGCTTAAGCAGAAGAATCAATGGCTATGAGTCCCAGGAAGACAAGAGGGGCCTCAGAGGCACAGATTCCAAAAGGGAAGTCTGATGAACAGGCAAGATAAACGATCGCTTCAGTGACATAAAGATGTCCCACTTTCCTGGCTTTAACAGCCTGAACGAGAAGAGAGGATTCTCTATCTGCAGAGGTCTTTTCAGAATCTAAACCCAGTCTGTTCTGCTAGCTTATCCAGATTAACAGAGAGCAATCGAGCTACTTAGGGCTGAGCCTCTCGATAGAGGAGAACGTATTTTTAGAGTTGGTAAAACAATTACAACATTAAAAATTATTTAAAAACCAGCTATGTGATTTTGGAGTTTGTGACTTCAACTCTCTGAGCCTTTTTCCCTCCCTGGTAGTTAAAAATCATAATGTTTATCTCATGGGACTTTTATGAAGATGAAATATATGTAATCGATCTGGCACATAGGAGAGAATCAATAAACAGTAGCTATTACTGTTACTATCATGGGTGATAAAATGAGGAAGACAGCTGTTTTGTTCTGGTAAGGAATCAGGAAGCAAATGGACATTTAATGATATCTAACAAATTAAGTGTGAGTGTATATATGTGTAGATACACATATAATTGATGCTGATTGTTAATAATTAACGGTTGTTAAAAGTCCATGATGGTTAATTGGTAATGGTTGCTAACAGTATGCTACCTTTGGCAGTAGGTATCTTGTATTGAGATGATAAAATACCAATAAAAACTCTGGACTCCCAGTTCAAGGGGCTTGCTTGCTGATGAACACGTTGATGAGCTAGTAGGGTAATGCGCTCCGATTCCATACACAGGACACAGAGCTCTGTTCAGGGCTCTCCAGACATCATGCTGTGTGCCTTTTCAGTTGGGTGTTCCTGAGTTATGTTGCTCATTAAAAAAAAACAATAATCAAATGCATAGACCTTCCCTGAGTTCTGGGAGTCATGCTATTGAATTATTGAACTTGCAGTAGGAATCAGTAGCTGGAATTAGTAACAGGTCAGTCAGAGTTATGAGAGACCTGGGGTCCCCAGGAATGTATAGCTGGCATCCATGATGGAGGCAGTCTTGTGAATCGTTATGGGGGTTTGTGACAACTCTTGGGGGCTAGTGCCAAAATTAAATTATAGTTACCAGTTAGTGTTAGAACAGTTAGGGTTAAAACAGAGCAGTTGAGTGACAATCTACCACTTAACAAGCTAAAGAAAAATCGCATGATCATAACAACCGATGTATAAAAAATAAAATTCACAAAATTCAACATTCATGATAAAAAAAAAAAAAAAAACTCTCAGAAAATAGGAATAGAGAACTTTCTCAGCTCTGTAAGGAGAGCTTTATTTAAAAACAAAGCAAAACCACTATAGCCAACATTACACTTAATGGTGAACAACTGAGTGTTTTTGCCCTAAGGTTGGCAACAAGATAAGGGTATTTAAAGACTCTTATTCAACATGGTGCTGGAACCTCTAGCCAGGACAGTAAGATAAGAAAATGCAATAAAAGGCATATGAATCAGAAAAGATCCAATAAAAATTTCCTTATTAGAAGACAATGTGGTTGTCTATGTAGACAATCCCAAGGAACTTAAAGGAAAAAAAAAAAGAAAAACCCTAGAATGAGAAGGAGTTCAACAAAGTGTCATAGAATATAAGACAAATGTAAGAAAAAACAGTACATTGTATTTATTTATACTGACAGTGAACATCAAAGTTAACAATATAATGAAGTTTTCAGGACCTCCCTGGTCGTCCAGTGGTTAACAGTTAACGCTATTAACACTTCCCTGGTGGTGCCCAATGCAGGGGACACAGGTTCCATCCTTGGTCCAGGAAGATTTCACTTGCCGTGGGGCAACTGAGCCCATGTGCCACGACCACCGAAGTTCGTGTACCCGAGAGCCCCGTCACAGCAAAAAGAGGCCATCGAAACGAGAAACCCCTGCTCTAGCGAAAATGTCCAATCTTCCAAGTTGTCATAAAGTTTTAAGTCCATTTCTGTCAAAATCCCACCAAGATTATTTTGTAGATATAGACAAGATGATTCTAAAATGCTGGACAAGGACACCGAAGTGGCAGAATGAATCTTTAGCTCCAAACTGATTACAATAAACTACAACTATGAAGGTGGTGTGGCATTGCCACAGAATTAGCCATGCTGAACAGGGGAACTTCACAGAGAACCCAGAAACAGAAGCACACAAATGTGCCTGGCTGATGCTGGCCAACATTGTTGCTGTAAGCCAGTCAGTCTGTGGCTTTTGTTACGGAATTTGAAAACTAATACAGGGTCTTCACTAGTGAAATATGAATGAGTCCTGAGACAAATCAAGGACTGCTCTCCCAAGATCTAAGGAAATATTTTAACTTTTACTAGCCTCAGTTTCTATGTTTGTAAAATAAAGATAACAATTTCCCCAAAATAATAGGGCTGTTTTGAGTATCAAATGAGGTCATTCATTTAAAGTAGATAACCAAATGCCTGGCGTTCGGTTAGTGTTAATATGTGTTAGCTATTATTATTGGCAGAACTATAGTTGGTTGGATCAAAGTCACAGAGGGAAGAGGACAGTAAAGAAAAGTACTAAAAATGAATAAACACAATAAATAAAAGTCCTAAAAGTATCTTTTTCTTTAATGAACCAGATTTGACTGCAATAAAAATACACTCCGTTGGGTGACCCTTCTCCTGAATCACTTTTTATTGTTCTGAAAATATTGATCTCTCGAGGTAGGTTCCCCCAAAGTTTTTTAAAGTACTATAATTCTCCATCAATAAAAACAAAACTCTCACTTTCTCTCACTGATTTGAAATACAAAGGCCATACTTAACATTTTTAATTTTATTTTATTTCTGCATATTTTGGCAAATTGCTTGGGTAAGAGGCCTGGCATTTTCACAAATTATCTCGGAGCTCATGAGCACATTTTTTTTGAGCCTAGTCTTCTCTGCATATGTCTTAGGAAGGATAAGCATAAAAAGATCTCCTTTCTTTGAATCACTGGCTAGACCAACTGCCATCATCTACAGGGTGCAGGGCGGGGTTGAGAAGATGTTATTGTTTAGAGACCAGACTAAACCTCACAACCCCCAAAAGGAAGAAGCTAACAAAACCCAAAATTAACATTTTTAGCCTTCGAACTGTGCTTTTAGTCTCAAAACCAAAGCTCACGAAGGACTGCTTTTCCTCTGTTCATGTGACCAACCATTAAATATATATTGAGCAGGTAGCAGGAGGGAGACACACTTAGCCCCTGGGAATATGTCTCTTGCTTGCATAAGGGTGATAGTTTAACGTTCACCACAGTCTCGTGCTCATTCACACACCAGAAATTCAACTAGATATTTCATACAGCCCTTCCCACTGCCTAGGTCCTAAGGCGGTTTATGTTTGGTTGTTATGATAATGAAAAATCATTGCTTTTGTTCATTCACTAAGTCATGTCCGACTCTTTGCAACCCCATAAACTGCAGCACATCAGGCTTCCCTGTTCTTTGCTATCTCCCAGAGTTTGCTCAAACTCATGTCCATCGAGTTGGTGATGCCATCCATCCAGCCATCTCATCTTCTGTTGTCCCCTTCTCCTCCTGCCCTCAATCTTTCCCAGCATCAGGGTCTTTTCCAATGAGTCAGCTCTTCGAATCAGGTGGCCAAAGTATCGGACCTTCAGCTTCATCATCAGTCCTTCCAATGAATATTCAGGGTTGATTTCCTTTAATGTTGACTGGTTCTATCTCCTTGTTGAATGATAGATTAGATGAATTCTTTCCTCTCATTCAGATTTTTGGTCTGTGATCCTTCCTTCATAGTGTGATCTAATTTATCCCTGTCTTCTCTCAGGGTTATTTGCTGTCGTATCAACCTGCTTGTTGTTGTTTTTTTTTTTGTTTTTTTTTTCCTTCTTCACAACCTTTATGGCAGTATGAAATTATTTTGTCTATTTACTCCTGCTGCTACTGCTGCTGCTAAATCACTTCAGTCGTGTCCGACTCTGTGCGACCCCACAGATGGCAGCCCGCCAGGCTCCACCATGCCTGGGATTCTCCAGGCAAGAACACCGGAGTGGGTTGCCATTTCCTTCTCCAATGCATGAAAGAGAAAGGTGAAAGTGAAGTCGCTCAGTCGTGTCCGACTCTTAGCGACCCCATGGACTACAGCCTACCAGGCACCTCCATCCATGGGATTTTCCAATCAAGAGTACTGGAGTGGGATGCCATTGCCTTCTCCTCTATTTACTCCTATATTTGCCTATTGTCTGCCATTCCTATTTGTTTATAAATTCCAGAAGAACATAGATGTCAAATGGCTTTTATCTTTAAAGCTTGGTGCCCAAATCTGCATGTGCTATAGCCAATGCTCAAAGCACATTTGAATGAATGGATAAGGGCATCTTTAGTTTCACTCCTACTGGTCTGGGACCGCATTGTCCAATATGGTGACCTTTTAGGGGGGACCAGGTCATTGAAATCCAATGTGTATGTTACAGCATCTTTTACTTTGGACTGGACTGCAGCAGCAGTATATAGTTATTAAGTACTTGAAGTATGTCCGGTCCAAAGTAAAAGACGATATAACATACACGTTGGATTTCAATGACCTGGTCCCCCAAAAAGTGCAATATTGCATTAATAAATATTTACATTGATTCTATGTTTAAATGGTAATTTTTAATATATTGGGTTAAATAAAATCTATTAATAAATATCTTAAAAGTTAACTTCACTCTTACCTTTTTTTTTTCATTTTTAAAATGTGGCTATTAGAACATGTAGAATTTTATATGTAGCTCACCTTCGTGGCTCACATGATGTTCCCATTGGACAGTGCAGTTCACAATGACAGCCATGGAAAACCAATTCCAAGAAATACACCGATGTGGATGGTTAATGAATATGAGGGCCCAAGCAGAAGCAAGAAACACTTGGAATAAATTCAGATAATGTCTGTAGGCAGCTTGGAAAGTGACCGTTCCCACTTGAGAGCAATGGAGCCAGTATTTCCAGGGAGGGGTCTGAGAGAAGGCAGACGCCACACCCACTCTGAGAATCCGGGAAAACACGGACTAGGATTAAGGCTGCCACAGTCTCATACTAGACCCTCTCAGAAACCGCAGCCCTCCCCTTGATGTGTGACCCACATGCCACCAGGATGGTGGGCAGCGATTAATGGTGACAGTTTTACGAGCACAGCAGGGCGCAGGAATACAGACGAGGAGCTCCCCGGGCGCGCAGGAGGGACTTTTAGAGACCATTAAATCAACGCTGTGGTATTTTATGTTTCACTCCAACAGTCCTAGCTTCAGATAGGCCATTCAGAGAGGCAGCTGGGTCTGCTCAAAGGAAACTTTTCTGAAATTACAGTGGCAGGCAGAAATACCAGGTCTGGTTCCGCTTTGCTTCAGGTGTGGGACTTGGAGACTTACTCCCCTGGGGAGCTTCGTCTTAGGAGGTCTGCCCAGTGGACAGGAGCTGCTTTTTATCCCAGCCTCCTGACCCCTATATTTGTCTTTGGATACTTTGCTTCAAGTGTGTGAATGTAAAGAAAGTCAAGGACGTTAGTGTTGGCATGGCCCTAAAATTTTTCTCTACCACTGATTTTTTGTGTTTTTAGTGGACATGGAATTCTCCACGGAGGAAACATCTAACAATGCCGATTTTGTAATTCTGTCCAAGATCTGGGGCTCAGTGATCTGTATCCCTGATCCCAAGCAATGCTGACCTTGATGGTCTGAGTAGCAAATCTGGGACACTGCTTCATAGGCCAAGTGAAGAAATTGAGGTCCCACGAGGGAAGAAACTTGGCCAGATGTCCACTGAATCCTGAGTTCTGGAGATGTAGCCTGATCATTTCAATGGCTCACTGAGCCAAACCAGGATCAGACTTTGGCAAAACTGACAGGCAAAATATTTGGCAGAGTTGGGGGTTGTTGCTGTTGGTCAGTTGCTAAGTCATGTCTGACTCTTTGCAACCCCACGGACTGCAGTACGCCGGGATTCTCTGTCCTTCACTATCTCCCAGAGTTAACTGAACCTCATGTCCATTGAGGCAGAGATGCTATCTAACCATCTCATCTTCTGCCTCCCCTTCTCCTCTTATCCTCTATCTTTCCCAGCATCAAGGTCTTTTCCAATGAATTGGCTCTTCCATTGTGTACCTTTCTCCAAATTGCATCCCGCTTTTCCCCTCTAGACCCAATTTGAAGCCTGCAAACAAAAGCATAACAGCTTTAACACCTCAGATGGAGAATCCATGTATACACTGGTTTGCCACCTGCACATTCACAGCTCTTCATCACTGGAAATGGATCCTGTGTTCTTTCTCTCTCTCTCTATTGCTAATTAGTATTAACTAGAGAAGCTTCCCTGATAACTCAGTTGGTAAGGAATCTGCCTGCAATGCAGGAGACCCCAGTTTGATTCCTGGTCTGGGAAGATCCACTGGAGAAGGGATAGGCTACCTACTCCAGTATTCTTGGGCTTCCCCTGTGGCTCAGCTGGTAAAGAATCTGCAGGCAATGTGGGAGACCTGGGTTTAATTCCTGGGTTGGGAAGATTCCCCTGAAGAAGGGAAAGATTACCCACTTCAATATTCTGGCCTGGAGAATTCCATGGACTGTATGAGTGCATGGGGTGGCAGAGAGTTGGATACAACTGAGCGACTTTCACTTTTCAGAGAAACCCCCAAGAACATGGAAAATGCATGGTGGATTTTAATGTTCACGTGCCAGTAACCATTGTAGACTCCAAGAACAGAGTATAAAATCAGGAACGACTCACATGAGCCCCATGCCTTTCTATTCCCACGAGGCTGGCAAGGTCCCCTCATGTCTCAGTCTAGGTTCAAGAGGGCTGGATATGACCAGAAAAGAAAGTCCATTTGGAGATTGCCGGTCAATAACACCCCAAACCAAGCATGAGTTTCTGAACGTAGATTGATGAACATCGGCTCCTTTGGGATCATATCTGATGACGGGTGGTCACCTCCCCTAGTCTCTAACCATGCTAGCCTCCAAGTCACACAGTGGGACTCCCAATCATCTATCTCTTTTGCATGCCCCTGGCTGGTGGGTCTGAGTGTTGTGAGTATAACAAGTTGGCACTGTCTCTGAATCTAGGTTCTGATTTTCCTTTTAATTCCATTTTTTATTATCCCTACCTTTGCTCCACCAGGGCTACGTCTTAGGCACATTGTAATAAATAAGACAGAAGAGTGGCCTCCTTGAGCATTTGAGCATGTGTGTGTGTGTTTGTGTGCACAGCTGCGTGTGTGCAGTACATATGTGTGCATGTAAACGCATGTACGTGTGTCCTGAGTGCGCTGACAGAAAGGACAGGCATTCAGTCGTTCCTCAGTGCCACATTGGAAATGCATCTTTGCTATATAAGCACACCTCTGCAAGTGACAAACACAATCATGAATTATTCAAGGCAGCAGCATCTCAGAATTCACCACTGAAGGGGCTCTTGCAGAAAAAGACAGGACTTGCACAGGTGAAGCAGGAGCCAGGGATATTCCCAAACTCTCTCGACAATCATATCTTTCATTTTTACATCAAAACGAGCCACCCAGTGCTAGAAGTGCAGAGTAGTGGCTAATGTACCACAGCTTGGACACCTCTTGTGATGAAGAGCTCGCCACCTCAGGGGAGCTCCCCTCTGCCATTTCCAGGTAACAGATTATGCTGGTCCTAAGGGATTCTCAAGAGCTTCAAGGAACTCGTGTGTCCCTTCTTCTACCTTGTGGTATTTCGTACCTTTCCTCAAGCCTCTGCAGGAATTTTGTAAGATTAGTAAACAATATTCCTTTTCTTTTACAATCCTCAGAACTTATTGAGAAATAAGATTCGAGAAATACACCAACGGAAATCAAACATCCCAGATCTGTTACCAGAAAAAGCTTATTTGAGGACAAATCAGGTCAGCCATCATCAAGGGCTTCTTTTTACTTCACCCTTGAATTAAATGTACCTACCCTTATCACAGGCAGTGCTGGACCAGGCCAGAGCCCACCCACCCACCCCGCCATCTGGGCAGAGACCACCTCTGAAAGCACAGGATTGGAAAACATGGAGATGAGCAGGTCCTGGAGACAGGTGGTTCAGAAAGGCTGAGATATGTGCACCCAGATTCTGCTCTCAAACTCCCCGATCCTGTCAGTCAGCCTCTGGGGAAGAGGGAAACCAGAGAGAAACAGGAAGTCTCTCCTTTCGGGCTTTGGATTGGGAATTTCCTTCTCTTCTTGGATACTTGAGCTGGGGGAGGGGAAGGCGGGGATGGGGAGAGAATCACCCCTGTTCCTTCTCAAGCAATTGCTATCTCTTGTTCCGCTGCTCTCATTAGCGCATCATCTTGGCTGACCTTCCCTGAAAGTCATTTGTGGTTTAAATTACCCCTTTACCTGTGAGCCTGAGCATAGATGAAACTAGGATGTCTAGACGGGGAGGAGAAAACCGAGGTGCAGAGTGGTTAAGCGGCTCCTTCGAGATCGCATGCCCAGACATCAAAGCCCCGCCTCCTCCCCATCTGGGATGCTTTGCCACAGCATCCGTGGCTGCCATGCTGGCTCCATGGATGAGGACCATTAGCAGGGCAGGCTATTGTTACAGTGTTGTCTGTCAAATGAAATATGATTCTGAGATCCTAGCCGCCTGAGCCGGATGAAGACTGGCAGCCCAGGAGGAGAGAGAGCATTTGACGCAGCACAGCCCCTAATCCATCCTGCCTCCTTGCAGGGCACCGGGAGAGCCGTCAGGCGTTCCTATTGCCTTAGCGAATGAGCAGACACCAAGCTGAGAGCGGCCCACCAGAAAAGCAAAATGGACGACTTTGTGTTCTAAGGGAAGCATTTGATCAAAGGGGAGGAAAACAAGAATAGAGGGATAAAGGTGAGACAAATGGTTAAGGGGACAAAAAAAAAAAAAAAAAAGATTTCATTGTGCTAGAGCCTGAGAATGTGAAAAAAGGGAGAGGGAGCCAGCCCTCATTAATGGAGCCCCACGCCCTGCGCACCCTTGGCGGGTGACATCCAGGAGAATCCTGCTGGATTGGCCTGGTTTCATAACCAATCGGAAGTGTGGCACTAAACGTGATCTATTTTAAATGTATTGCAGTTGAATTATTTAATTCGAAATTTAGCTGGTGCCACAGGCACTGGAGCGGGAGCAAGAAGAATGAGCAAAATGATTTCATTGGAAAGCGGTTTAATTTTTAATTATGAGATGGGGGCACTTTGAGGGAATGAGGTGATGGGTCCACAAAGCTCTGTCTCCTGGATCCGTATGGCAGGCACTTGAGCGTATCTAATTCTTCCATCCTGACGTCTGTCCACTGATGCTGAGAGCTGACAGGGAACAGAGGCACAAACAGTGTAATTATAATAATAACAATTATCATTGCAGCTCATGTTTGTGTCAAGGAAATTTCCACTGATTTTGTTCACTGTTACAGATGCCATAAGGTAACCTTGAAGTCTTGTTGTCTTTTTGTATAAAGGAAAGGCTGCAAAGCCCTCAGGATGGTAGAAGAGAGACTTGGAATGAGGAGCAGGAGATGCGGGTTCCGTGGTTGCTACGGTAACAGTGATGGTGTCACCTTGAGCAAGTCACTTTACCTCCCTAGGCCTTAACTTCCTTTGGGGCCAGAGACTTTTCTTCTGCCAACTTTAGAATATGCCTCTCCTCTGTGATTCTAAACTGGATTTCTATTCCTTGTAGATGAATCTCCTTGGGGAATCCAGATGAACCTTTCATTCTACTGTCTTTCTATTTATCAAAGATCATTCAATAACTCTTTAGTGAGTGGCTTTCTGGTGGTCAGCAGTAAAGAATCCAGCTGCAATGCAGGAGCTGTGGTGATATGGCTTTGATTCCCGGGTCAGGAAGATCTCGTAGAGGAGGGTATGGAAGCGCGCTCCAGTATTCTTGCCTGGAGAATCCCATGGACAGAGGAGCCTGGTGGGCTACAGTGCATAGGGTCACAGAGAGTAAGACGTTACTGAAGGGACTGAGCACATGCAATATCGCACAGTGACCCATTATGATCACTGGGAATCAGGCAGACATGCATAACTCAAGCAATGCTGACTGCTAGCCTGAGAGCATTGGACAGGTTAATCGATTTTACTAAGCCATATCTCCCTAACGTGGGGACAATGGTAGTACTTACTTAAGGTGTGTGGTGAAAATTCAGTGAAGCAGTCTATGGCAAGGATTACTGTTTTCTTGTCATAATTTGATTTAGAATCAATAACAAATGGTCCAAGAAAAAAAAAAGATCCATTTATATGCATACGTGTATGTTCATGTGGATGTGTAAGCACAGATGTGCAGAAATGTGTGCGTCCATAAGCACGTGTGGCCACATAGAGGGGTACACTTAGTCCATATGCACACACATTAGTGTATGCTTAAGCACATGGCCATGCACATGCCCACGTGCACATCCATATGTGGCCGTGCATATATTTATCCACGGGCATGCATGTGTTCAAACACACATCCGCACAGATACATATGCACAGAGGGTATTTTGACAACACTGTGAACAGCCCCAGCAGCAAACACTGTGGAGGTTCCTATAATTTAATTCAGCAATTGCCATGAAACTTCAATTCTGCTCCAGGGGGAGCTGGGATCTCCAGCTGCACTGGGGCGTTAGCTCTTAATCATCGTAAGTCAATTAAAACAATGCTTTAAAACATCAGTTTTCTGTATCATCCGTACAATCTGAAAGATAGAGTATGAATTGCATTCCGAGTGCATCAGAGAACACTAAATCAAGAGGAGAACTTGACAATGGTTCTCAAACTTCAGGGTCATAGCAACTCTCAGAGCGTGTATCAGGTGCCAATCATTTGTCCTCAGCCCCAGAGATTCTTAGTCTTGTGTGAGGCCTGGGAACCTGCATTTAACAAGCCTCATCAATGATATAGATGCTGGTAGTTCATGGAATACCTTCTGTGAAGCACTAAATTAGAGAAAATCTAAGCCCCTTATTTTGCAACAGAATAAGTGGAGGTCCCAAATGGTGCCATGACTCTCTGAAGTTCCACTGTTGATAATGGAAGGATTGGATTTGGAACACAGATCTTGTCCCTGTTTCTTAGCAAACTGGTACATGGAGTTATTATTTTGCCTGTGCAAGGCTCTCAACTCCCAACATAATTTTAAGCTTCTTTAAGGTCATGCTGCTCTCTCTCTCTCCAATTTTGCTCCATTTCTTTCTCTATCTCTGTGTCCAGTGTTTGAATAAGCATGATCAGCTAAATGGGGGCTTCCCCAATGGCTCAGTGGGTAAAGAATCTGCCTGTAATGCAGGAGACATAGGAAACTTGAGTTCGATCTCTGCATTCAGAAGATCCCCTGGAGAAGGAAATGGCTACCCACTCTAGTATTCTTGCCTAAAAAAATCCCATGGACAAAGGAGCCTATAGTCCATGGGATCATAAAGAGTCAGACTTGGCTGAGCAACTAAGCACACATACAATCAGCTAAATGATGATAGTAAAGAGTGGGTAAATGTATGAGAAAAATATCATGGCAGAAACGGAAATGACTGAATTGGGAAGACTGTAAATATGTCTCTGTTCCTGTTATGTGATCAATACTATGTTGGAGTTTTGCATCAAAACAACTGATTAGAGTGTCTAAAGCTCATAAAAGTTTATTATGTACATTTTTTTGGTCAGATAAGGATCTATAGTGAGGGATTGTTTTGACTGCTTAACACTTTTGAGACTGATGCCCATGTATTAACAGTTCTTTTTGTAATTTCCTAATGCTTTTCAATACATGGTCACAAGGTAGCTGCTACAGCTCCAGGCATTGCATTTGAATACAAAGCAAGAAGAAAGTTGGGGAGAGATTACAGCTTGCTTCATTTGTTCCTCTTCAGTTCAGTTCAGTCACTCAGTCTTGTCCAACTCTGCGACCCCATGAATCACAGCACGCCAGGCCTCCTTGTCCATCACCAACTCCCAGAGTTCACTCAAACTCATGTCCAAGTAGTCGGTGATGACATCCAGCCATCTCATCCTCTGTCGTCCCCTTCTCCTCCTGCCCCCAATCCCTCCCAGCATCAGGGTCTTTTCCAATGAATCAACTCATCACATGAGGTGGCCAAAGTATTGGAGTTTCAGCTTTAGCATCAGCCCTTCCAATGAACACCCAGGACTGATCTCCTTTAGGATGAACTGGTTGGATCTCTTTGCAGTCCAAGGGACTCTCAAGAGTCTTCTCCAACACCACAGTTCAAAAGCATCAATTCTTTGGCACTCAGCTTTCTTCACAGTCCACCTCTCACATCCATACATGACCACAGGAAAAACCATAGCCTGGACTAGACGGACCTTTGTTGGCAAAGTAATATCTCTACTTTTCAATATGCTATCTAGGTTGGTCATAACTTTCCTTCCAAGGAGTAAGCGTCTTTTAATTTCATGGCTGCAATCACCAGATGCAGTGATTTGGGAGCCCCCCAAAATAAAGTCTGACACTGTTTCCACTGTTTCCCCATCTATTTCCCATGAAGTGATGGGACCAGATGCCATGATCTTTGTTTGCTGAATATTGAGCTTTAAGCCAACTTTTTCACTCTCCTCTTTCACTTTCATCAAGAGGCTCTTTAGTTCCTCTTCACTTTCTGCCATAAGGGTGGTGTCATCTGCATATCTAAGGTTATTGATATTTCTCCTGGCAATCTTGATTCCAGCTTGTGCTTCTTCCAGCATTAAGGAACAAATGCTTTCTTAGAAAATTTTACTAGACTTGGCTTATATATCACTGTGGGAATATTTAACTGGAAATTTGCTCTCAGAAATTAGAGATTATGTTGGCAAAGACAAAGAAGGGATTAATTTGGAATATTTTGTGTCTCTACATTTATATCATAATGGAGAAAAGAAAGACAATACAGTAGACTTTTCTTTGCCACTATTTCGTAGGTGATGGTGAGAAAATTATCTTTTCATATATCAAGCAGTGTTCAAGCTTACATACCAACAACTGATTTAGATGCTATAACCATAAAGTACAAATAGTAATAGTTCAAGTCCTCATTTTTACAGTTAAAGATAAAACCAGGACAGTGATCCTGCAATTCAGCATGACATGAGCTACAGTGGAGACACAGTGTTCAATTTTTGCATGCCATTCCCATGTTCCTTTAAGTGTTTATTTGCTCTGTGTAGGTCTTCCCATAAAGAACTAAAACCCACAAAGTTCAATATGAGCAAAACTGGGACCACCTTACTAGACTCATCTTGTATTACTTTTTCCCTCATTCTGTGCACAAGTCCTTAATAACCCTCTTTAATTCCTATAACTGGCCAAGTTTATTCTTACTTTGCAGAGCTCTTCCTTGTCTTGAATATGTTTTGCCCACTTTCTCAACACATTTCATCTATCAATCCCTGTTCACCATTCGGATTCAAGCTCTCAAGTGATAGCTGGATCCCCGATGAGATCATATCCCTTCTTGCTGCCCTCATAACATTCACAGTGACTATCGTTTCTTGCTGGGACACAATGGTGGGACAATTTGATTCATATATGTCTCTCGATACTCTAGACACCGTGAGAGAAGGGGTGTGTGGACTTGGTAACCATTTATTTCTCCAGCATTTAGTGCTTCAGTTCAGTTCATTTCAATCACTCAGTTGAGTCTGACTCTTTGTGACCCCATGGACTACAGCACGCCGGGCTTCCCTGTCCATCACCAACTCCTGGAGTTCACTCAGACTCATGACCCTTGTGTCAGAAGATAGTTATTAAAAGATAGAGAGCTTCCCCAATGACTCAATGAGTAAAGGATCTGCCTGCAATGCAGGACACACAGGGGAAGTGGGTTCAATCCCTGGGTTGGGAAGATGCCCCGGAGGAGAAAAATGGCAACCCACTCCAGTGTTCTTGCCTGAGAAATCCCATAGACAAAGGAGCCTGGCAGGCTACAGTCCACAGGGTCACAAAGGATCAGACGTGACTCAGCGACCGAAACACACCTAAATGGATAGATACATGAAAGCGTGAAGTGAAGCCACAGGTTACACTTAGGGGTCCCAGCCTCCATGAAGGACTTAGCATTTGAACTTGCCCCCTTTGATGCTGCTTTCCCATCTTTCAAATGGTTTATAGCTCAATGATCGCTAAGAGATGTTCCAGCCCCATTTTTCACTAAGATGTACTCTTGAGGCCTGACTCTGTGTCTGTCTTTCTGTGTGCCCTGGGCAATATGCTTCACTGCCATCAGGCTCCGTCTCAGTCTCCATTTCCTCAGAGAGATATTCCATGTTCCTGGGTAGGAAGAATCAATATTGTGAAAATGACTGTACTACCAAACACAATCTACAGATTTAATGTGATCCATATCAAATTACCAACGGTATTTTTTCACAAAACTAGAACAAAAAATTTCACAATTCATATGGAAACAAAAAAGACCCTGAATAGCCAAAGCAGTTTTGAAAAAGAAGAATGGAGCTGGAGGAATCAACCTTCCTGACTTCAGATTATACTACAAAGCTAAAGTCATCAAGACAGTATGATACTGGCACAAAAACAGAAATATAGACTAATGGAACAGCATAGAAAGCCCACAAATAAACTCATGCACCTATGGGTACTTTATTTTTGACAAAGGAGGCAAAAATATACAATGTAGCAAAGACAACCTCTTCAGTAAATGGTGCTGGGAAAACTGGACCAGCTACATATAAAAGAATGAAATTAGAACACTTTCTAACACCATACACAAAGATAAAATGGATTAAAAACCTAAATGTAAGACCAGAAACTATAAAACTTAGAGAAAACACAGGCATAAATCAAAGCAAGATCCTCTATGACTCACCTCCTAGAGTAACAGAAATAAAAACAAAAGTAAACAAGTGGAACCTGATTAAACTTAAAGGCTTTTGCACAGCAAAGGAAACTATAAGCAAGGTGAAAAGACAACACTCAGAATGGGAGAAAATAATGGCAAATGAAATAACTGACAAAGGATTAATTTCTAAAATATACAAACAGCTCATACAACTCAATACCAGAAAAACAAACAACCTAATCAAAACGTGGGAAAAAGACCTGAACAGACATTTCTCCAAAGAAGACATCCAGGAGGCTAACAAAGACATGAAAAGATGCTCAGCATCTCTCATTATCATGCTATGCTATGCTAAGTCACTTCAGTCATGTCCGACTCTGTGCGACCCCATAGACGGCAGCCCACCAGGCTCCCCCGTCCCTGGGATTCTCCAGGCAAGAACACTGGAGTGGGTTGCCATTTCCTTCTCAAATGCATGAACATGAAAAGTGAAAGTGAAGTCGCTCAGTCGTGTCCGACTCTTAGCGACCCCATGGACTGCAGCCTAACAGGCTCCTCCATCCATGGGATTTTCCAAGCAAGAGTACTAGAGTGGGGTGCCGTTGCCTTCTCCACTCTCATTATTAGAGAAATGCAAATCAAAACTACAGTGAGATATCACCTCACACTGGTCAGAAGGGCCATCATCAAAAAGTCCATAAACAATAAAAGCTGGAGAGAGTGTGGAGAAAAGGGAACACTCTTGCACTGTTGGTGGGAATGTAAATTGATACAGCCACTATGGAAAACGGTATGGAGATTCCTTAAAAACTAGGAATAAAACCACCATATGACCCAGCAATCCCACTCCTAGGCATATACCCTGAGGAAACCAAAATTGAAAAAGGCATATGTATCCCATTGTTCATTGCAGCACTATTTACAATAGCTAAAACATGGAAGCAACCTAGATGTCTATCAACAAATGAATGGATAAAGAAGATGTGGTATATAGACACAATGGAATATTACTCAGCCATAAAAAAGAATGCATTTGAGTCAGTTGTAATGAGGTAGATGAACCTAGAGCCTATTATACAGTGTGAAGTAAGTCAGAAAGAGAAAAAATTAAATATTGTATACTAACACATATATACGGAATCTAGAAAAACATTACTGAAGGATTTATTTACAGGGCAGCAATGGAGAAACAGACATAGAGAATAGACTTATGGATATGGGGAGAGGGGAGAAGAGGGTGAGATGTATGGAGAGAGTAACATGGAAACTTACATTACCATATGTAAAATAGATAGCCCATGGGAATTTTCTGTCTGTCTCAGGGAACACAAACAAGGGCTCTGTATCAACCTAGAGGGGTGGGATGGGGAGGGAGATGGGAGGGAGGTTCAAAAGGGAAGGAATATATACCTATGGCTGATTCGTGTTGAGGTTTGACAGAAAACAAAGTTCTGTAAAGCAATTATCCTTCAGTTAACAATAAATAAATTAAAAAAAAAAAAAAAAAACAGTAGAAATGACCCCCTTCCAAGCCTGAAGCATCAGTAAATTTTTGAAACTCCAGAAGGTATGTGAAAGCCCCAAGATGGGAGACGGAGGGATTCTGCTGAGCTGTGGATTTGGCAGGTGTATCTCAGCAGGTTCCCAGGAGCCATTCTTAAAGGGACTCAGCGTGTTACCCAGACTAATTTATAAAGGAAATGAAAAGAAAATGGACTCGTTACAATGAACACCATTAATTCACCACTCCAGACTTCACTGTTTAAACAGCAAGTATCAAGCGATGCAATTGTCATTTGTCGATTGAATTCTGCTATTTTGCCTGTTGGAAATGACCAGCCAACACCACAGCGTGCAGACAACGACATGACTACTAATTAGCATATATATTGTTTGTCCTGGTATAAATTTATGGCAAACAGCAATATTTTACACTCCAGTAAAGTTAATAAATGAAGCTTTGGGCTATAAAAATTTCATGTTCCTTTGTGCAAAGGTCAATTATAAATAGTTAAGCACATATTCATTCAAGAGCTGGAGGACTTGCAGCCAGGAGAATGAAATATATTCTGGTCAATTTACACTCTGGCTGGACTTGCCTTTCATTTTATAGCCTTGATGACATCCTTCTTTTCTGGTCTGCACAGTCTGGTTCCCAAAGAACTCTTCTGGCTGGAGGGACTGAATGAAGTGAGTATGTAAACGTCCCCAGGTCTGCTGTTTGATACCCAGAATATATACAATAAATGTCAGTTTGAACTGAAGAGGGCAGCCCATGTGAAAGAAGGGAACAGAGGGATTCAGAGCAACTCCTGACCCTCTTTGCCCATGGAAAGAACACTGGACTAGAGTTAGATGATGTGGGTTCGAGTCTCAAGTCTGTCGTGAATTGGTGAGAGAACCCAGCCAAGTGATGCTCTTCTCTCTGAGTCTTAGTTTTCCCATTCAAAAAAAAAAAAAAAAAATGAAGGGCATATGTCAAAACAGTGGGAACCCAACCTGGTGCTCTGTGACGACTTATAAGTGTGGAATAGGAGGGGAGATTCAAGAGGCAGGGGATATATGTATGTAATTATGACTGATTCTCATTGATGTGTGGCAGAGACCACCACACCCTTGTAAAGCAATTACCCTCCAATAAGAAAAAATAAACAATAAAACCCAGAAGAAAAAATGAAGGGCATGTATTACATCAGTATTCCACTTACCTATTGTTGAATAACAAAATATCCAAGACATAGATTGATTCAAGATGTTTCAAAATTCCAGTCATTTTATTACATCACATGCTATGTGGGTCAGTCAACTGGGCAGGGCTCCGTGGCAGATCTCCACGTGACATTGGTTGTCATTCAGTGGTATTTGGCTGGTGGAGAGCTCATCTGAAGAGTGCAAGGTCGCCTCTCCAACACGGCTGGGGCTTTGTGGGGATGACTGGAAGGCTGGGCACTGCTGAGACTGTTGACAGGATTGTCTATGTGTGGCCTCTCCAGCATGGCCTTGTCAGGATAACTGGACTTTGCATATGGCAGCAAAGGGCTCCCAGAGAGAGTTTTCCAAGGGACAAGAGGCAAATGCCACCACTTTCTTAAGGCCCAGAAACTAGCAAAACACCATTACCACCACATTTTATTGTTCAAAGCAGTCACAGAGACTATCCAAACCCAAATGAGGCAACATAGACCCTGCCTCTTGATGATCACAAGGTCGAAGATTCTTCATCTATTTTGAATCTACCACTGCCCTTGTGTTCTGATTTTGTTGCACGTTGAAAAGTTGCATAAGAAAGGATTTGGTGAATGAGTAAGCTTGAGAAAGAGTGGGTGGGAGAGTTGAGCAATTTTTTTTTTTTAACTGCAATACTCTTAGACTCTTTTACTCATTCCTCATTCTGTTAATACTTCAATGTTTACTTTGTACCAGAACCCTGTCAGGCAACAAAAATGAAACAGTGAACAAAATGAACTTACATTCTCGTGAGGGAGGGATTTAGACAATGACAATAAATGCATGAAGTCAGATCCCTGCATGGGGGTTCCCAGGTGGCACTAGTGGTAAAGAACCTTCCTGCCAGTGCAGAAGACATAAGAGATGCAGGTTTGATCCCTGGGTCAGGAAGATCCCCTGGAGGAGAGCATGGCAACCCTCTCTAGTATTCTTGGCTGGAGAATCCCACGGACAGATGAGCCTGGGAAGGGGGGCTACAGTCTATAGGGTTAGGACATGCAAAGACTTGGACACGACTGAAGTGACTTAGCATGCACACACAGATCCCTGTATATGTTATGAAAACAGTTTTTAGTAATAGAGAATGACAAGATTTACTCTTTCAGACAGGGCAACCAGGTGGCTTGAGAAATCTTGTGTCTGTAGGTAAACAGCGAGAATGGAAACTGTATGGAGAGTTTACACAGTAGTAACAGTGGGGTCCAAGGCCCCCAAGGTGGGGGCACTTTTGGCTAGAATGGTGGGGATGGAGTGAAGAAGTTCCCAAAGGGCAGAGTTGAAATCAGAGAATTAGGCAGGGCCTTGGGAGCCATGGCAGACTTTGGAATTTGCTGAAAGTGTAATGGAAATCCACTCATGAACAAAGATGGCATGAAATCTCACTTTTAAAAGATCTCTGTCCCTCTCTCTTCTTGCTCTAATAAATAAATAATAAGAGGCAAGGAAGTGGGGAAACTGGAAGCCATCACAATACTCTAAGTAAATGGTGGTGATGATAGGATGACCCCTGCAGAGGTGAAAGCAGAGAGAGAGAGGAGATTTGAGTTTAGATCTTATGGGTGGTAGAGGTGACAAGTTTTGCTGGTGGATGGAATATGGGATGTAAAGGAAAAATAAGAGATGCCATTGAGAGTTTGGATCTATGCAAACTGTGGGGAAGTAGTCTTAAATAAGTTAGTGCATGTTGTGACTATCAAGGTGAACATTTGCAGACAAACTCTGAGGACTAGGGTTCTAAGGGACACATTTAGAGAAATGCCGAACAACTCTTGTCAAAGAAAAACTGCAGCAGACAGAGTTAAAAGGCAAGGAAGACTTTCCTGAGGAGGTTAAGATCCAGATGAGCTACTGGAAAGGGGCTGGAGGATGATTTGGAGAGGAAGGTGTTGGTCAGTGAGATTAAGCCATCTGTGTTTGCTAATTGCTGAATATTCGTTGGAAGGACTGATGCTAAGTCTGAAGCTCCAATACTTTGGCTACTTGATGCTAAGAGCTGACTCATTGGAAAAGATCCTGATGCTGGGAAAGATTGAAGGCAAAAGGAGAAGGGAGTGGCAGAGGATAAGATAGATAACATCACTGAATCAACGGACATGAATTTGAGCAAACTGCGAGAGACAGTGAAGGACGGGAAAGCCTGGCATGCTGCAGTCCAAATATTCAGACATGACTTGGCAACTGAACAACAAAACAACAAAAAATTTGCTAATTGACACCCACTGAAGTTAGGCTTCTACCCTCCCACAGAGGCCAAGAGGTAGGGGCAGCTACCTAGAGGATTGCATTTTAAAGGAATGGCTCCCAGGTCCATGAGAAAAGCATTCCTGAGTTGGGAAACTTGCAAGAGTCTAGGAGAAGAGTCAGAGAAGGCAACGGCAACCCACTTACATACTCTTGCCTGGAAAATCCCATGGACGGAGGAGCCTGGAAGGCTGCAGTCCATAGGATCGCTAAGAGTCGGGCACGACTGAGCGACTTCACTTTCACTTTTCACCTTCATGCATTGGAGAAGGAAATGGCAACCCACTCCAGTATTCTTGCCTGGAGAATCCGAGGGACAGAGGAGCCTAGTGCGCCGCCATCTATGGGGTCGCACAGAGTCGGACACGACTGAAGCGACTTAGCAGCAGCAGCAACAGCAGCAGGAGAAGAGTTACATCTCAAAGGGGCAAAGAAAGAATGAAGACTGTACTTCTGAAATAAATGCTCTAATTTAAGGGAGATCAGGGACCTATGGCCAGGAAGAAACTGTCTAAAGTTTAGTCAAGCTGAGGGAATGCTAAGACCATCCTGGTCACTCTCTATCATCTGATGCTTCCAGGTTTGAAAATTTAGTCACATTGATGGAAGCTTTAGCAACTGGGGTCCGTTCTGCCACAGACCATCCGGTCGACCCTGGAGAGTAATAGTAAATTATCTTTGTCTCCACCTTTCAATTCTTCTCCCTCAAAACTTTTGCATTTTCTGATCCTTCTTCCTGATTCTTCCAGATATTACGTGACTGACTTCCTCATCTCCTTCTAGTCTTTGGCTTCAGTGGGGCCTACCCTCATCACATATTTGAAGTGGCAGCTGTCACTCTGTTGCTTCTTATCTCTTTTATCCTTAATCCTACATCATTTATTTATTATGTTTCTTATTGATGATCTGTTGCCTCCTGTTGGAATGATAGATTTTTGGGCAAAGTAACCCATCACAGATTTATTTATGATAGAAGAAATTTTAAAAAAACCACTTAGATGTACAACATTAGAGGAATATTTAAGAAAGCTAATCCCTCTAGTTAGAGAAATAGTATGCAGCCTCTTAAACAATGCTTTCTTGATGGCTCAGACAGTAAAGAATCTGCCTGCAATTCAGGAGACCCAGGTTCCATCCCTGGGTTGGGAAAACTCCATGGAGAAGGGAATGGCAACCCACTCCAGCATTCTTGCCTGGAGAATCCGAGGGACAGAGGAGCCTGGAGGGCTACAGTCCACAGGGTCACAAAGAGTCACACAATACTGAGTGACTAACACTCACTTCCATTTAAATTATGTGTATGGAGAGAGCCTAATAAGGAAAGCATCTATATAGAGAGGATAATTGAAAAGAATTTGAGTATAAAATTACAAATAAATATAAATTTTTTTTAATTATAAAGAGAAAAAAAAAATCAGAAGAAAACATGCCATGGCATTCATAATGATGACCCTCATTATATCCAAAGAGCAAAACATTATATATAGGTAGATAGGCATCTATCTCTCTACCTAGATGTAGAGAGAGTGTGAGTGAAAGTGAAAGGCGCTCAGTCGTATCCAACTATTTGAGACCCCATGGACTGTATAGTCCATGGAATTCTCCAGGCCAGAATACTGGAGTAGGTAGCTGTTTCCTTCCCCAGAGGAAACACTTACCAAAAAAATGTTGAAATTAAGAAAAAGAACCAAACATTATATATATGTAGATGGGTATCTATCTCTAGATGTAAATGTAGGTAGAGAGATAGATGTCCATCTACATATATATAATGTTTTGTTCTTTTTCTTAATCTCAATATTTTTCACTTTTAAAATAATGATCAGGTTTGTTTTCGGAGGGGAAAAACAGAATCTTTTAGAAAATACTCCAAAATTATGACGTTCCTGGTCCCCAGTTTGTGACACATCCCTGAAGTTCAAACGGCTTTGGCATTTACAAGGGGACACATCTTGGCATATGTAGAGTGAGTCCCAAGAGCAGAGAAAGCTAGAGCCGATCTTTCAGAAAACCTCCCACGGAGTTCTGAAGGGGAGTGGAGAAAGAGAAGCCCAGCAGATGGAAGTAGGGGAAGGCAAACCACGGTGAGCGTTTGGGGGCAGAAGCTTGCCCTTGGAGAGCTTCAGGCGCCCTCCATGCTGCAGAGCAGAGCTGGGAAGCGGTGCAGCAGGTACTGTCAGTATCAGCCAGTAACTAGGCAACTAAAACATCTGTAAAGAAAGCACAGCTTCATGCGAAATGCAGGGATGTGTTTTAAGAAGACGCAGTGGGGATTAACAGCCCTGGGATTCATGGGAACAGGCCATTTGTCTTCGGCGCAATGTGTCGCGTGTAGGGGACAAAAGCAGAGAGACGTGCAGGAGGAGCGTGTCAGTGAACTGAGCGATGGGCACAGATGTGCGAAGCACCAGAATGACTTTTCTGTAATTATTTTGAGCTCTGCCTTCGCCTAGGCAACGTCCAGGGGCAGTTTTCTCCCATTTGTGTTTGTTTTACTCTGCTTTGTTTTTTAAACGCTGAAATCAATTTCTCTAAGATATTTCCTTGGAGCAAAGGGAAGGCTCTGTTTTATTGAATACTTGCTAGGTGTCAATCATTGCCGGCGGTGGTATCTTTTAAACCATAACCAAAAATGTAGGCATCACTATTATTCTTAATTCAGAGAGCAGTAAATTAAGACTTAACAGACATAGTGCAGTTTTGTTACAAAGACACATATCAGTAACCAGAGAATCCTTGTACAGAATTCACGCCTGCCTAACTTTACTCCCCATTCCTTTCTACACTGCCGATCAAATTATATATGCATGAATTTTTCCTCTTGAGTCGCATTCAGCGAGGCTGCAAAACCTGTTGCTCAGAATTCAGGGTATTACGGCTGATTGCAAAAGGAGCTTTTAGTGTTGAGTCTGTTGATTTTCCAGGCTGTGCATTGACTTGACAACTTCACATGCGTCTCAGCATTCAATTTTCTAGCAAAATGGAAAATGCAATTACAGTATTCAGCAAAATATTGTTGTTGGTTCAAAAATAATTAAGCATCTTATTAAATCGCTATTTTACCAAGCGGGATGCAATGACTTTCCAGGGCTTCATCACGGAAAAGCAAGGACTGCTCAGAAAGGGCGCGGATGTGTCTGTCAGGGGGAATGCCTCTCCAGGGGGTAATAGTTAATAACCTGAGTTCTTAGGAGAAAGGGTGGCAAGGCGACTCCTTTATGAGGCAGACTCCTTTATTAGGAGTTTAATGCTAAGGTTGACTGAAGCTCTTTCCTTTGCAATAGCTTTGGACTTTATTTCTCCAGGATCCATTTTTACTGCTTGACCTTAAGGGAATTAGTTGCAGGGAGAAAACCTGGGAGGTGAAACACCAGTTCAGAAGGTACTTAGTCTGTCAAAACGAATAAAAATGCCTCTATTAGAAGCACAGAAAGCATTGAGCATTTATTGTGTACCTACTATGCTCTGGGCATTGGATAAGGACAGTCTCTATCTTATCTAGAGAGAAAGGGGATGAAGCACTAACATCAATGACAAACTCACCATCTACTGAGCATCTTTTCTGCGTCAGGCACTGTGCAGAAGTGCTTAGCATGCAGTTTCTCACTGATTGCCATACCAGCCTGAATGGGCATTTAGCAGAGGAGGAGTCGTAAGCACAACGAGTTCAATAAATTGCCTAAGCCACAGAGCGAGTAAATAGGAGAGATGCTTTTGAATTCTAGAATCTTCATCTTGGCCACTATTTTTCATTGGTAGCTTAAAAAACTACTACTCAGATATTAAAGAAGTTATTCTCTGTTGGGGGTGGGGTGGGGTGGGAAACCCTGTGTAACATTATGTGTTTAAGGGAAGACAAATCTCATTTCAAAGCCTGGCTCTGTTTTGGGAATGTGGACAATTTACTTTGCCTTTCTGAGACTGTCTCTTCACCAATGTTACTAGAACCAGAGTAGACAATGGAATCACTCAGGGCTGTAAGTGCTAAGTCACTTTAGTCGTGTCTGACTTTTTGTGACCCTAAGGACAGTAGCCCACCCAGCAACTCTATCCATGGGATTCTCCTGCAGGAATACTGGTCTGGGTTGCCATGGATCCCAACCCAGGGATCAAACTCACTTCTTTACCACTAGCACCCCCTGTGAACCCAGAGAGTTTACTGAAGTCCAAATTGCTGAGTCTGACTCCCAGGGTTATGGATTCAGTTTGTCTGGAGTGGGCCTGAGGATTTGCATTTCTAAGAAATTCCCAGGTGGTCTTGATGCCACAGGTTTAGAAACTTACCTGGACAAACTCTACCATCCGTACTCCAAACCCAAGTTTGAAAGCCAGTTTTCAGTCCAGGGAAACCTGAAAGAGTCTGCTGTGTACAGAGTATTAGCTTTGAGGGTTTGGTCTGTGTTTCCTAGCTATGTGGTCCTAGCTAAACTGATGAATCCTTTTCAGCCTCAATATCTTCATCTGTAAAATGGGGCCATTTCTTTCTTTGTCAGCACCCTGTTGGTGAGGATGCTATGAAGTCTTTTATAATATCTAGCTTATTCTCTGACTCAGAAACTCAGTAAATGGTGAGTCTCAACATTGGAAAGTTATCATGACTATTTTCATGATGCCTGGCTTCATATTCACTTATTTTTTTTGTTATTCACTGAGTTAGCAGGCACTGCAACATTTTCTTGGCAGTGTTTTTATTTCTTATGTCTCCACAGCCCTTATTATAAAAATATGCTGTATTTCCCGTAGAACACCCAGGTCAGAGCAACTGCCACTCCCACACTACGCATCATTATTGTTGGGAAATGTTACTAGACAGTGCAAGTTCAGAAAACAGATTCACAGAATCCTCAAAAAGAAAGAATCCTGAGTTTAGAATTCTGGGTTTAGAGCCTCTGTTACCTTCAAAGACCAGGAATCACCAGGGAAGAACCCCAGAGGGCTGAAGTTCAAGTTGAAGAATGGTTAACCCCTTGATGCCCGAGGGACTGTCTCTCAGATTAGGAAATTCCCACCCTATCCTATCAAAACACCATGGCTAGTGAATTTATATTAATAACTGTCCATCAAACTAGTTAGAAACCTAAAGAGATTGAACATATGTTTTATTATTGAAATAAAACCTAATATCTCCCACCGCCCTCAACTCGAAGCAGAAGTCCCTGAATACTATTTTCCCTCTCATCTTTGTCCTGGCTGAAAATCAATGTGTCTGGTTCACCTTGAATCTCGAGCTGCATATTTTTAGCAGCAGAAAAGCCTATGTTGCCAGAATCCCTGCGAAAAAGGCAGATACCCCCCACCCCCACCCCTAGTGTCCTCCAGCCAAGGAGGAAGGCAGAGGCTCAGAAGAGCAGGGCGCCTACAGCTTGGGTAATTTGCCAGCCGTCCACTCTTAACCACGGAGCTTGTTGGATGCTCCTGGGGACTGAAGGACCACGTATCAGGAGTTAGAATTTTCAGACAAGATTGCTAATCTTGGGCCACCAGTTCCTTTGACTATTGAGATCAGGGCAGAAAGAAGGTTTAGAGTAATAATAAAAATAAAATAAAATAAAAGCTCTAATGCATTATTATCATTATGAATACCAGGCAGTGTCTGTTAAGGAATGGATTAAAAGGCAGTAGGAATGATAATAGTTAACACTCTTATGTGCTGACGACGTGCCACTCACTGTTCTAACTGTTTACCTTTGTTGACTCGTTTTATCACCATAGCATTTTATAGAGGAGGGAAAAAAGAAAACAAGGAGCTGAGAGGCTGATAAACTGCCAGGTGCTGGGTCATTAATTATAATATGATTTCAAGGGAAGGGTTTTCTTAAAACCTTAATTTAGCAGACGAAAAAAAATGGAGATGACTTCCCTGAGATTACACAGCGTGCTTGAGACAGAGCTGAAAACGCTGAGCCCACAGGGTAGAAACTTTGCTAGATTAATCTGAAGCCCTCCCAGGGGTCACAAGGTTTGACCAAGCGTTGAGGTACAGCCAAACCATATTGAAGAGCGCATCTTGTTAAGATTCAGGAAGATCAAGTTCCCACTAAGTGTCTCCTAAAGGTTTTCGGTACAACCGTCAACGTCTGCCCTGCGTACAGGCCCAGGGTGACGGGAAAGGTCAGACGCTAAGATGGACGTGAACTCGGCTTAGATTGCTCTTCCTCTCATGGACCCTCAGGATGGCAAACTCCTGTTCATCCATCCAAGCCTCAGATCAAGGGTCGCCACCCAAGAGGCCATCTTCTCTTTTCTGGGGAGATTCCCTCTCTTTTTTATTTGCCCTCATGCTCTCTTCACTCACACACCACTTGAGACCCTTTGTAGGAAGAAGAGCAGACTCTTGCCTTATTGGTGTCCGTATCCCTGTTGCCTGGCCCAGGGGCAGTCATGTGAACAACACTTGGGCACGTTTAATTCATTATGTGAGCGGCCTTTTCTCAATTCCAACCGAGTTCTCCTCTCCCTGCATAAAATATGGCCAGATCATTGTCCAAAAATACTTACAGTAAGTCCCTTACATGCAGATCTTCAAGTTGCAAGCTTTCAGAGACGTGAACGTGTGTGCCAGTCCTGAATGCCAGCTGTTATGCCATACTACTGTACTTTCCAAGATACTGTGATGTAAGACTAAAAATGTTTTCTCTATCTTTTGTTTGTTTTTTCATATATGTACTATTTGTGTGAAAATTAGTATAAACCTATTATAGTACAGTACTGTGTAGCTGATTGTTGGACTTACAGACAAATTGGACTTATGAATGCACTCTCAGAATGGAATTAGTCCATATGTAGGGAACTTACACTATAGGGGAACTCTGAACAGGGCACTGTGGAAAATGCGGGTGATACAGTTCTAAGCGTACTGGAAACATATCATTTAATAGAGGTTGCAGACGATGGACAGGGACGCACAAGAGTAGGGGGAGAGAGAGAGAAATGCAGAAGGATGCAGAGAGCAGCTAAGGCAATTTACTCATTTATATGTTCCTAAAATTAAAATGTTGAAGGCCTACCCGCCCCCCACCCCCCGGCCCCGCCAGAGTGAAGGTGTTACTAGGTGGGTTCTTTGAATGGTAATTAGGATATGAGGGCAAGCCCCCATGAGTGAGATTAGTGCCCTTAGAAAACTGGCCCAGCAGAGCCCCTTCCACCGCATGAAGGTACAGTGAAAAAGACAGCTGCTGCGTGGGCTCTCACCAGCCACCAAATCTGCTGGAATCATAGTTTTGGATTTCCCAACCTCTAGAACTGTGAGACATGAGTGAGTATTGCTTATAAGCTCCACAGTTTATGGAATTTTTGTTAGAGCGGCTCAAGCGGATTGCTGTTGTTCAATCTTTAAGTTGTATCTGACTCTTTGCGACCTCTTGGACTGCAGCACAACAGGCTTCCCTGTCCTCCACTATCTCCCAGAGTTTGCTCAAATTCATCTTCATTGGCTCGGTGACACTATCTAACCATCTCATCCTCTACCAGTCTCTTCTCTTTTTGCCTTCAATCTTTCCCATCATCCAAGTCTTTTCTAATAAGTCATCTCTTTGCATCAGGTGACTAAAGTATGGGAGCTTCAGCCTTAGCATCAGTCCTTCCAGTGAATATTCCTTGAGGATCAACTGGGTTATACATTTGTATATCCACCGGATCATCAAAAATTACAAGCATGTATTATATGCCATGAACTGCCCTAGGTACTGAAACATAACCTGAACAAGATCTAATCCCTGCCCTTAAAATACTTCCACCCTAGCGAAATCCCCAGTTGTGATCATCATCATAGCCCTAGGATTTGGACCACAAAAGAATTAGGAACTGAAGCAAATCGCCTTGCCTGTTATGGACACAGACTGGCTTGCAAGATTTCTTCATGGCCTCCCATTTCCTCCTGGGAAAAGGGACCATGGCTCCTGGGGCCCCAGGGAGCAGTGACATTTCCTCTGGCTACTGATCAGTACCTTTACTGGTGGATCTGCAGCAGCATCGTGGGGACGGAGGATAAAGGATGCTTCAGATGCCATTTACTGTCTCCCTAGAGAAAGTCTCTGACCTTAATTTCATTTATTGACCCATTTCATGCTAGTGCAGTGGATTTTCAAGGCCCTTTAGGGACAAATCAGTTCCCTTTGTCCTTTTTAAATGGACGTACTCCACATAGTCATGGGTGGACACAACCTAATCACTGGGAAGATGAGGTCTGAAGTGCAGGATTCAGCTGCAGTGACCCAGAGTGCACCTAAGTCTTCAGAAATCAGGCTCAAGAGTCTGCCTTCCATGAGCAGGATTTAGGACTGGTTCCACACTCTCATCCTAATTTGAAATGGAAGGAGGCTGACCGAGTGAGTTTGCACCTAGCCTGAATTATATTTAGGCGTCTCCAGGGAGACACCCCGGCCATATGCCCCACCCCAAGGAGCACTGCAGAAAGCAACTGTACGGGATGAAGAGACTCAAAGGTAAGAAGAGAGAGAATGTAACAGAGGAGTAGAAAGGAGGCATAGGGGACTGAGGGTATGACCAAACTGATAAAATTTCCAGAGGGAAAAAGCAGAAGATTAAAAATGACTAATGGATGCATCAGTCAGGGTGGACTAAGTTATGCTGTAGTAACAAATAACTTTAAAACTTCAGTGACATCCATCAACAAGAGTTTCTCATTAACCTGCATGTCTGCTTTGAGTAAGAAAGATTGTTGTGATCACGCAGTCACTCCAGAATCCAAGTACTGGAGCAGGCAGCCTCATAACTGTTGCTGGTCACCATGTCAAAGGGAAATTGAGTTCAGAAGGATCTCACACCAGCAATTAAATGCTCTGGACCCAATAGTAACACACGCAATTTCTTTTTGTACTGTATTGGATGACCAAGTCACATGGCCTTGCCCCTCTGGGAGGGACCGGAACTGTGGTCTCAGGGGTCAGTACTGACATCTACCCCACTGGGCCTGAGTCTAGAAGGCGGTTCCTAAGAGGTGCTTCTGCCAGTGTGTGGTTTTCAGAACTGGACAGGTCTCCGAACTCTCTCTGATTAAGATCCTAGTCCTGAAAGGAAAGTGACCATTCTTCTGGAGGGTAGAATAAGAAACTGATAATAAAGCATGCAAAGGAACAATCAAGTCAGACAAGATCATGTTTAATGAGCTAATATTCTACCTTTTCTTTTCGTTTCTGCTTTTCTGTGCAAGTTTGATCCCTGACTCCACTTTTTGTGAACTCTGTGACGTGGAGGAACTTCCCAACTCTGTGCCACAAAATCCTCACTTCATAAATACAGGGAGAAAAGTATTAGATTTGTGTGGATATTCAAATTCGGGTAAAGGGCTTAGGACAGCTCCTAACACACACTAAGAAGTAGTCCATGATATAAGCATCCTTCTTGACAAATTGGTAAGGTAGTCACGTTGAAAGGGTTGGAAAGTGAGACCCGGGAGGATGAGAATAATCGATACTGTGCACACAGTCAGTGGTGGAGCCAAGTTCACTGTTGGGCACTTTGATTCCAGAGGTTGAAGTTTATATTTCACACCAAAATCATCATTCCAGTTCACCTCTTCAGTAGGCCTGTGGGCTTACGATTGCTGCCATCACAGCACCTTCCAGATATCACTCATAAAATACCGTATCTGCTTTACATAAATTATATCTAAACTTAGTAATGGTACCCTGAGGTTAAGTACCATTCCCTCCCTTTTGTAAAATTGAAGGATAGTTGATTTACAACATGTGTTAGTTTCAGCTGTACAACAAAGTAATTCAGTTATATATATATATACTTTCAGATTATAGTCTGCTACAGGTTATCACAAGATATTAAATATAATTCCCTCAAAGAAGTTAAATAGTGTGTTAAGTCTGTTAGGGCTGCAAAAACAAAGTAACACAGACTGCATGGTTTAAACAACATAAATGTATTTTCCCATAATTCTAGAGGCTAGAAGATCAAGGCTGGCTTCTTCTTGGCCCTCTCTCCTGGTCTTGCAGATAGCCATCTTACCCCTGGGTTTCACATCTTCCTTCTGTCTGTGTCCTAATCACCTCTTCCTGTAAGTTCACTAGTCATATTGGATTAAGGTCCAGCTCTGTGCTCTCATTATACCTGACTTATTTTTTGTAAGGTCATGTCTCCAAATACAGCCACATTCTGGGGTACTGGGGTTACAACTTCAAAACAGGGAGGGAGGGAACACAATTCAGCCTGTAACAGGTAGCCTGAACCCAGATGGAGCCAAGGATTTAAACACAGACTATTCAGATTCCAAGTCTCACCATGCTTTCACCTCCAAGCCGTTAATAAATCCCTTCTATATGCTCAGCACAGTGCCTGGTGTCTTCCCTTCCTCTTTTTATATATGGTTCTCAGAAGAAATACTGGCCCCACTGAGTAAATGAGGAAATAACGGGCTCATGATAATGAGAAATGTCTCCAGTTCAGTCACTGTTGGTCACCTTGGGATGGGTTCAGATCTAATTACTCTTGACTAAGAAGAAACTTTCTCCCTGCTTCAGTTTGCTCCTTTGGAGATAGTTCAGTTCAGTCGCTCAGTCTTGTCTGACTCTTTGCGACCCCGTGAATTGCAGCACACCAGGCCTCCCTGTCCATCACCAACTCCCAGATAAGGCAGCCCTTTTAAAATACCGCCATATCCATTACATCACCAATAGTTAACACTGTTTAAGGTACCCACTATGTCCAAACATGAGGAAAGGCACTCGACACATAGTGAACCGCAAACGAAGACTGGATGCCAGTTATCTTTTTGGGGATAGGGGTTGAGGGGAGGAGAATTGCAACCTAGATGAAAAGACAAGTAATAGGCAGTAAAACAAAAATGTCACTGGATGTTCAGTGGGAGGTACTATCACTAAATAGTGTTAAAAAATCAGTGAAAGACAAAACTACTCTAGACTACTTATTCAGAGAAAACTTTTTGCCAGGAAGTAAGGAATGCATCTGGGGATAGGGGTGGCCAGAACTCCAGCAAGGACGAGACAGGGGTTCTCAAGGGGTGTTTGGGGGACAATTCTGGTCATAGGCTTGCTTAAGTATGAATGATTCACCAGCTTCCCAGGTGGCTCAATGGTAAAGCAATCACTTGCCAATGCAGGAGACATGGGTTCAACCCCTGGGTCGGGAAGAGCCCCTGGAGGAGGAAATGACAACCAACTCCATGTCCTTGCCTGAAAAAGCCCATGGATGGAGGAGCCTGTTGGGTTACAGTCTGTGGGTCACAAAGAATTAGACACAACTGAGCTCCTGAGCATGTATGCACATTGTCTGCAAAGTAGAATCCACGTTTCACAGATTGCATTTTGGTCACCTAGCTGATGCTTCAGCCTTGCCAAGCACCACTCTCCCATTGTGCAGCGACTGAACTACGAGCCAATTCCAGTCAGGCCTTGTATTTCTGGCTGTGGTCCTTCACCTGGGGACAGGAGAAATGGCAGAAGGGAAGATGCAGGGACCTCAGTCACGGAGGTCCGAGTTTGCTTCTGTTACATACTAACTAGTGGGGCATTTGATAAGTTATTTAATCTCTCACTTTGTTGGCCCATAAAATAATAGTAATAACTACCAGGCAAGGGACAGTGACTCCTTTGGTAGCTCAGCTGGTAAAAAAAATCCACCTGCAATGCAGGAGACGCTGGTTTGATTCCTAGGTCAGGAAGATCCCCTGGAGAAGGGATGGGCTGCCCACTCCAGTATTTCTTGGGCTTCCCTGGTGGCTCAGGCGGTAAAGAATCCACCTGCAATGCAGGAGACCTGGGTCTGATCCCTGGGTTGGGAAGATCCCCTGGAGGAGGGCATGGCAACCCACTCCAGTATTCTTACCTGGAGAAGCCCCATGAACAGAGGAGCCTGGCAGGCTGCAGTCCATGGGGTTGCAGAGAGTCGGACACGACTGGGCAACTAAGCACACAAAAGGGACACGGGAAGATGTAATTAAATGAAGCAACCGACTAACCACCTACTCTATTATATCTATCAGGAAATGGTAGTTATCATTACAATAATGATGCCTTTCTTATGCCAGCAGTTCACTTCTACTACTTCTTAGCCTAAACAATTCCACAGCACTTTCTCATGTTGACAGCTGAGCACTGCATCGCTGTATCCTGTAACTTACAGAGAGCGGTGTTTAGGAGCCCAGTCCTGCAATAAGGCTACTTACCATTTACTAACCATGTGACTTTGGGCAAGTTACTTGGTCTCTCTGAGTCTCAGCTTCTTCATGTATAAAATAGAGCATTGTCTTATTCACAGAGGCAATTTGAGGATGAAATGAGTTTATACTATAGTGCCTTGAATAAAGTACCTACTCGATAAATGGTGGTAGTTGTTATTTCCACTTCATAGAGAAAGAAAGAGGTTATGTATTTTGACCAATGTTGAATGTGGCAACTTTTAGCATCAGAATTCTGAGTTAGATGACTGTGCTCTTCATCACCAGGCACTTGGCTTTTCCCATAAATAAAAACCCCTTCCATCTCCAAGTCCCTTCTCACTACCGTTATCTGATACACATACTTGATAACTCTGCAGGCCAGGCAGCAATCAGACTATCAGATCAGAAATAGGAAGAGCAGCCTCCCACTCCCATTTTCCTTGTAAAGAAATCTGCCTGGATACCCTCTCTCAACTTCCTTCCTCTGCCTTCAAAGCGGACGTGGAAACAGAAGGCTCACTGGCAAAGCAACATGTGTGGAGTCAGATGATGAAGACCAAAATCTGGCTCACATTTAGATGACTGCTGATTTTTTGAATTCCTGCTGATTACCATGGACTGTTAGGCACTGGTGTGGGAGACTGGAAAATGTGTGTGTTTGATTAAATCAGGAATTGGATCGTGGTTCTCTCTGGCACATAGTAGGTAGGTACTCACTAAATATTTGCTGAATGAATGTATTCACAATTCACACACCTATCTGCTCACATCTCTCCTTTGCTCTTCCCATCCTTCTATCCATCCACCTATGTAACAAGACCCCTTTCTCATCTTCCTTAGATGGGGAAGAAATTGATGAAAGCAACTCCTTACCATAGGATGTGTCAAGAGCTGTGATAAAAAGTGGGAGCTGAAGACATCAAGAAAAGCTCTCAAGACTCGCAAAAGGGTTCATTCCTTGCCACTCAAGCTGCTGTCCTGTCCACACTAACTAAGTGTGTTTTCACACTGAACAAAAACCTCACAATATCAGTGAAAGCTTATATAATGCTATAGTTATGCTATCAGCAAGCAGCAACAATCATGATTAGAATTTTAATAAGAATGGAACAAAGAATGGAAGAAATCAACTTGCATAGAATGCAGTATTAATACATATACATATGTATATTTTTTAGGGAGTGGGGAAGGGTGTTTCCACATGAAGATCAGAATCTGTATCACTCAGGCAAACACTGCCCTTGTCTTAATGCTCTGAACCATAGAGTCACCAATATTTTCCTCTTTAGCCAAGAGGTCTTGTTACCTAAACAACCTTGAACTATTTTTAAAATTTTTTCTTTGTTAATTTTGTGTTTCTTATTTCTCATTTCTCACTCTACTATTTGCCTTAAGTCCTTTTGCTATTTGTTTTGGTTTGGTTTCATTAAAGACACATTAATGGTTTTAATTAACGGTGTGTATGCATGTGTGTGTGTGTGTGTGTGTGTGTGTGTGTGTGTATATGGGCTTCCCTGGTGGCTCAGATGGTAAAGAATCCACCTGCAATGTGGGAGACCTGGATTCGATCCCTGGGTTGGGAATATCCCCTGTGGCAGGGCATGGCAGCCCACTCCAGTATTCTTGCCTGGAGAATTCCCATGGACAGAGGAGCCTAGTGAGCTACAGTTCATAGGGTAGCAAAGAGTCAGACACAATTGAGCAAATAAGCGTGCACACACACACACACATATATATACACAAACATATATATATATATAATAAGTAGAAAGCATATAGGCAAACTAAGGCAAAATGGCTTCACCTATCCATCTATGTGTCATACGTTCAGAATAACATATTTGGAGTTCCTTGATAATTTCCTTACTTTCACTTTCCACACCTTGATTGTCACAAAATCTGTTAATTCTATGCCCTAACTTTCTGTCAGGCTCACCTCTCTGATTATCCTTAGTCTCTGTGGTATTGCAAGCCCTCACCCGAGCATGGACCATTGCCATGACATCTGAAGTATCTGATCTCCATTTGCTCTCTGGCACCGCCATACATCCCCTACAATGTGGCCAGAGGGATGCTTCCAACATCCAGATCTGATCATTTTCTCTACTGACTCAGGGTTCTCCATCTGTTACAGGTTTACGTCTGAGGTCCTTAGTATGGTGTGATGGACTGACTTAGTATGATGTGACTTCTGCTTATGGCTCCAACTTCACCTTCCACTCAGACCAACTGAAAGGTAGGGATCTAACAACTCTCCACACGTGTTTATCTCTTTATTTTTGGTTGCACCGGGTTTTCGTTTCTGTGCTCAGGCTTTTTCTCGTTGCAGAGTGTGCAAGGCCTCCTCTCTAGTTGTGGTGCAGGGACTTCTCAGTGTGGTGGCCTCTCGTGTCGCAAAGCACAGGCTCTAGGTGCACGGAGCTTTAGTAGTTGCAGCACTCAGGCTGTGTAGTTGTGCCTTTCTGGCTCTAGGGTGTGCAAACTTCACGAGTTCTAGAGCGTAGGCTCAGCAGTTGTGGCACACAGGCTTAGTTGCTCCATGGCATGAGGAATCTTCACGGACCAGGGGTGGAACCCATGTCACCTGCACAGGCAGGCAGATTCGTACCTCCTGCGCCACCAGAGGAGTCCACATCTCTCCACATTTAATTTGGCTACAAAACGGCTGAAAACTCTTTCTCCTTTGCATCTGTTTCCCTGGTCTGCTGTTTAGTCTTCACAATTTTTGTATGCCTACTGCTTTAAGTGTCAGAACTCAAAGACAAGCTTTATCCTTGCACAGAACCTTTATTACTCCCTTCTTTTTACTACTAGAGCACCTTATGGGCATTGTTATTTTCACATAGATTGCATTGAAATATTTTAACTTCCTTTTTTTCCTTGTAAAGTAATAAACACACCTTGTAAAACCTTTAGAAAACATCCCAATAGATAAGCAGAATTTTAAATAAAGCTACTCATAATTTTGGCACTCTGATGCAACTGTTGTTGACATTTTGGTAGACTCTACCTGTAGTCTTCTGTGTAAATGTATATGTGTTTATTTTGCAGAAATACAAGCATGCTATCCACATTGTTTTAAAATTGGCTTTTTGAATTGGAAGAGTATATTACAAAAATTATCTCCTGCCCTTAAAATTATTTCCAAATATCATTGTTAGTGCTGAAAGGTATTTCCTTGGACGAATGAAACAATTTCCTATTACTTGAACTACTGTTTTGTTCTCAAGTTTCACATTGCAAACAAGAAGGCAGTTACTCTCTTTATAGCTAAATCTTTTCTGGCGATCACCATTATGTCTGTGTGGTAAATTTCAACCAGAGGAATTTCTGGATCAATGAGGATGTGCAAGGTTAAGCCTTTAGATACACATTTCCAAATGACTCTCCAAAAAGGTCCTATTTATATGTACTCCCCAAAGGAAAGAGTGAACATTTCTTTATCAAGGTAACATAAATATATAGGATATTTGATAGGCAATTGAATAAGTAAAAAGTATCTTATTGATTTAGCATAATCCCTCTCTGACATATTATATATTTTATTTTATTAAACTTTATGTATATGTGTATATGCACATTAATTCTATTAATTGGGTCCTCTGATTCCCTATCCAGTTCCGCATTTATCTTCTTCTTTAATCATTGGTTCATAAACGGTTTTTTATATCACGCTTTGTCTGTCGTGTGTGCCTCACAAAAATTTTATTTCTTTTTGCTGTCTGCCTTTGAATCCGAAAGTGATTTATGATGCAATTCATTCAATCCCAATTGATTTGAAATGCTACCAGTATTATATATTGTTTCATATATATAGTGAGATCAGTTTATGAACGTTTAAAAATAATCCATCAACCTGCTCCTCTACGTGCTATGGGTATTCTATTTTCAAATTATTTTTGTTTATATCAATATTATTCTTATGGTTATTATTAAGTAACATAATTATTATTGTAATAGCTAACATGTACTGATCATGACCCATATAATATTTCAACATACAATGCTTCAGAAAATATATATGATTTATTCTTTCAAACAACTTTCTGAAATAAGTACTCAAGAGTTCTAGAGCTTAGAATTACTATTTATTAATATTATAAATGTTTCAGTTAAGAAAACTAAAAGACATATATTATTTATTGTCTAGTAGAACTGAGATGAAAACTCAAGTTGGCCTAACAGCAGACATACAAACTCAAATCCATATAAATAATTTCTCTTTATTAATCTTCAAAATATTTTATGTCTATTCTCAGATGGTTTACCCTTGGAGATAAACTATACAATAACTTTATTACCTTTATAAAACCAGACTTTGAATTTTTAAATAAACTTTTGATTGTGATGTAATATACATATGTATATAAACCAAGAGTGAACATGTATGTAGCCTCACCCAGAGCAAGACATTTGCCCTCTTCCACTCACCACCATTCCTCAGGTAAACACAACCATGGCTTCTGCTCCATAAATTAGCTTCTCTTGGTTTCTAATTTTAAAGAAACACATATATTTACATTTAAGTTCAGATCAGATCAGATCAGTCGCTCAGTCGTGTCCGACTCTTTGCGACCCCATGAACCGCAGCACGCCAGGCCTCCCTGTCCATCACCAGCTCCCGGAGGTCACTCAGACTCGCATCCATCGAGTCAGTGATGCCATCCAGCCATCTCATCCTCTGTCGTCCCCTTCTCCTCCTGCCCTCAATCCCTCCCAGCATCAGAGTCTTCTCCAATGAGTCAACTCTTGGCATGAGGTGGCCAAAATATTGGAGTTTCAGCTTTAGCATCATTCCTTCTAAAGAAATTCCAGGATTGATCTCCTTCAGAATGGACTGGTTGGATCTTCTTGCAGTCCAAGGGACTCTCAAGAGTCTTCTCCAACACCACAGTTCAAAAGCATCAATTCTTCGGCGCTCAGCCTTCTTCACATTTAAGTTACAGAGTGTCTTTTCATTTGCTTTTCGGCTACTTGTATATATTCTGTATGAAAGGCCCTTTTAATACTCTGTTTCCAAGTTTTTGCCTTGTTATGGAATTGAACAGTCTTTTATATATTCTTGACTCTTGTCCTTTGTCAGAATATATGTATTTGTATGCATGTGTGTGTTTATTCTTCCTGTGTTTCTTACTTTTCAATCCCTTTTTCTGAAAAAAAAGGAACATCTGATTAATCCGTCTTTTCTATTATGGTAAATATGTGCTCCATAATCATAATTTTTTTAATGTTTCTTCTAAAACTTATTTTTAGTGTTTGTGCTTAGGTGTATATGATCCATTTTGAACACATAATTTTGTGACTATTATGGTCAAGGTTTACTTTTTTCTATAGAGATACACAGTTGTTCAAAGCAACATTTATGGAAAATACTCTGTCTCCAGTGAATTATTTTTAAAACTTTTTCTAAATTTGATTGGACATAAGTGTGAGTCTATTTCTTAATCCATTCTCCTATTGTCTGATCTATAAATCTATTCTTCTGCTAATAGCATACTGCCTTAATTATTTGAAGCTCTATAGTCAGACTTGAAACCAAGTAACGCATAAGTTTGTACCTTGATCTATGTTTTCAAAATTGTAATTACTCTAGGTCTTTTGGCTTGCCACATACACTTAGAATTAGCTTACCAATTTCTATTTAAAAATGACTGCTGGGAATTTCATTAGTATTTAAATGATCAATATGAGAAAAATATTGAATCCTGTTGTTCATAAAAATGGTATATTTCTCTGTCTATTTGGGTTTCTCCAACTTCTCTCAGTAACACACAAATCTTAAGTATCTTGTTTCCTGAACTTTTATATCTAAATGTACACAGAAGACTGCTAGAAAAATAGCTCTTTTTAATTCTATTTCTGATGCCTCTAAATATGAGTCGCTAGTAATTTTCTTCCTTTTGTATGTTTTCTTTTGCTCCCTTTTCTTAGTATACCAGGCAACTTTTCACCATATCCTTCATAGCTCAGTTGGTAAAGAATCAGCCTGCAATGCAGGAGACCCTGGTTTGATTCCTGAGTCAGGAAGATCTGCTGGAGAAGGGAGAGGCTACCCTACTCCAGTATTCTTGGGCTTCTCTTGTGACTCAGCTGATCAAAAATCGCCCGCAATGAGGGAGACCTGGGTTCGATCCCTGGGTTGAGAAGGTCCCCTGGAGAAGGGAAAGGTTACCCACTCCAGTATTCTGGCCTGGAGAATTTCATGGACTGTGTAGTCCATGGGGTCGCAAAGAGTCAGACATGACTATGTGACTTTCACTTTCACTTTGGTAGAAAGTAGACTAATGGTAGATCAATTTAATCTGACCAGAAACTGGATTGACATAAGGCTGCAGTTCTCATAAAGTTTTATCTATTTGATTTGCATACTCTTTGACTAAAGCTCTTTCCAGGGGACCCAGCTGAGATCCACGGTTGTTTGTTAGTACCCCACCTGGGTGTTTATTAGTTGTGGTTTCTGATCTCCAGTTTTTATCTGGTTAGCTCCAAAAGACTGAAATTATCTGTTCTCCACTTTAAAAGGCTTCTGCTTTGTTAGTTATTTTTCTCATCTCTACAGTTCAAGAATTCACCACATATTTCAAGAAGAAATCAACAATAGTGCTCATTTTTGTGAACTCACTTTTTTTATGAGAATATTGTCTCCCAACTACCGCACAATTGCATTCATCTCACATGCTAGTTAAGTAATGCTCAAAATTCTCCAAGCCAGGCTTCAGCAATACGTGAATCGTGAACTTCCAGATGTTCAAGCTGGTTTTAGAAAGGGCAGAGGAACCAGAGATCAAATTGCCAACATCTGCTGGATCATGGAAAAAGCAAAAGAGTTCCAGAAAAACATCTATTTTTGCTTTATTGACTATGCCAAAGCCTTTGACTGTGTGGATCACAATAAACTGTGGAAAATTCTGAAAGACATGGGAATACCAGATCACCTGACCTGCCTCTTGAGAAACCTATATGCAGATCAGGAAGCAACAGTTAGAACTGGACATGGAACAACAGACTGGTTCCAAATAGGACAAGGAGTACATCAAGTCTGTATATTGTCACCCTGTTTATTTAACTTATATGCAGAGTACATCATGAGAAACGCTGGGCTGGAAGAAGCACAGGCTGGAATCAAGATTGCTGGGAGAAATGTCAATAACCTCAGATACGTAGATGACACCACCCTTATGGCAGAAAGTGAAGAGGAACTAAAAAGCCTCTTGATGAAAGTGAAAGAGGAGAGTGAAAAAGTTGGCTTAAAGCTTAACATTCAAAAAACTAAGATCTTAGCATCTGGTCCCATCACTTCATGGGAAATAGATGGGGAAACAGTGGAAACAGTGACAGACTATTATTTGGGTTCCAAAATCACTGCAGATGGTGACTGCAGCCATGAAATTAAAAGACGCTTACTCCTTGGAAGGAAAGTTATGACCAACCTAGATGACAAATTCAAAAGCAGAGACATTATTTTGCCAACAAAGGTCTGTCTCGTCAAGGCTATGGTTTTTCCAGTAGTCATGTATGGATGTGAGAGTTGGACTGTGAAGAAAGCTGAGCACCGAAGAATTGATGCTTTTGAAGTGTGGTGTTGGAGAAGACTCTTCAGAGTCCCTTGGACTGCAAGATCCAACCAGTCCATTCTAAAGGAGATGAGTCCTGTGATTTCTTTGAAAGGAATGATGCTAAAGCTGAAACTCCAGTACTTTGGCCACCTCATGTGAAGAGTTGACTCATTGGAGAAGACTCTGATGCTGGGAGGGATTGGGGGCAGGAGGAGAAGGAGTCGACAGAGGATGAGATGGCTGGGTAGCATCACCGACTCAATGGACGTAAGTTTGAGTGAACTCTGGAAGTTGGTGATGGACAGGGAGGCCTGGCATGCTGCAGTTCATGGGGTTGCAAAGAGTCGGACACGACTGAGTGACTGAACTGAACTGAGGACTTAGTTACCTTGAAATTCATAATTTTTTTTTCTTCTCAGATTTGTGAGTTCACCAAAAGTTCTGCTGGATTCTTTACGCTTTAGCAGTGGCCATCTACCTCCTATGTTCCAAACATAGGAGATGCCTTGAAGAATAATGATACTGTATGGTGTCTAAACTTCCCATGATTCTTTTCACTCCAGACTCCTGAAATCTCAAGTCTCATTTCCTGCAATAATTATGTCTTTTAAACAATTATTTAAAACTTTTTCTTTCTTCTTTTATGCTTTTTGTTTTCAGAGGGAGACTGGTCTTATACAGGCTACTGCATCATAGCTTGAGAATTGTCCTTTTTGTACATGACTTATCTTTAAAGATATTTGTCCATTTCATTTATATCATCAAATTTATTGGTTTTAAGTAGTTCATATTATTAACTTCATATTATTATTTCATATTATATCATCATATTATTATTTCATATTATTAACTGAGCTTCCCTGGTGGCTCAGATCGTAAAGAATCCACCTGCAGTGTGGGAGACCTGGGTTTCATCCCTGGGTTGGGAAAAACCCCTGGAGGAGGGCATGGCAACCCACTCCAGTACTCTTGCCTGGAGAATCCCCATGGACAGAGGAGCCTGGTGGGCTACAGTCCATGGGGTCACAAAGTGTCAGATGACTGAGAGATTAAGCACACATTGTTAGCTTATTGTTTTTCAATTTTTATAGCATCTAAATGATTCCCTGCTTTCATTCTTCATACTAATGATTAGCATATTCTGTATTCTTTTCTTGATCAGTCAAGCTAGAAGCCTGTTAGTTTCCAAAATACCAACTTTTGATTTCAGTGATTTTCTATATTGTTTGTTCATTAAAATAATATTGCTATACTTTTTTCTTTCTTTCTTTTTTGCTTACCTTGTGCTTACTTTTCCTCTCTTCCTCTCGTTTCCTAGGGCAGAAGATTAGATAATAATTTTAGATATTTTTCTTTGATCCAATAAATAATTTAAAACTATAAATTTCCCATATAAACATGGATTTCTCATATATTGTATCTTAACAACTTTTGACATTTTATATTTTCATGTATATTTGAATTAAAAATACTTTCAATATTTCTCTGTAATTTCCTCTGTCATCCATTGGTTGTTTAGAAGTATATTATTTAAACTTAAAGTGTTTGGAGAAGTTTCAGATTTTTCTGTTATTGATCTCAAGTTTTGTTATGATCAAAAAACATACTTTGTATAAATTGATTTATTTTAAACTTATTGAGACTTGTTGAAAGTGAAAAGTGAGTGTGAAAGTCACTCAGTTGTGTCCAACTCTTTGCAACCCCATGCACTATACAGTCCGTGGAATTCTCTAGACTAGAATACCGGAGTGGGTAGCCTTTCCCTTCTCCAGGGGATCTTCTCAACCCAGGGATTGAACCCAGGTCTCCTGCACTGCAGGCAGATTCTTGACCAACTGAGTCACAAAGGAAGTCCAAGAATATTGGAGTGGGTAGCCTATCCCTTCTCCAGCGGATCTTCCCAACCCAGGGATGAAACCAGGATCTCCTGCATTGCAGGTGGATTCTTTACCAACTGAGCTATCAGGGAATGATCTATACCTATCTATATCTATCTGTTGGTCTCTATACAGATATATCTATCTATACCTATGTGTGTGTGTGTGTGTGTGTGTGTGCATGTGTGTTCATGTGTGTGTGTGTGTTCATGTGTGTGTGTGTGTGTTCATATGTTTGTGTGTGTGTGTCCTCTGTTCATAGAATTTTCTAGGCAAGAATACTGAAGCGGGTTGCCATTTCCTCCTCCAGGGGGTCTTCCCCACCTGGGGATTGAACCCACCTCTTTTTCATCTCCTACATTGGCAGGCGGATTCTTTACCACTAGCGCCACCTGGGAAGCCCCATCGATACCTATACTTACATCTGTATCTGTGTATTACACAGGCATGTGGGCTTCTTCAGCCCTGCTGTTCCTATGAACACTGAGGTCATACTTCTCCCTGGTGCTCAAAACCAAAGACTGAACAAGCTGGAGACAGTAGTGGTGGCACCTTCCTGCTCAGTGAGGGATTAGTCAGACAAGTGCTCTACCCTGAGGCCTTTCCTACCCAATGCCTCTTTTGTTCTGTTCACCAATGTTGGACCTGCACCGCAGTCTGAAGACTCTGCCTACTCAAGTTATCTCCCCAATAAATCTTCACAAACATTTCCTTAAAATAATCTATCGCATCTAAACCTGTCTAAGTGTCTCATTCTTGGATGACTAAAAGTAGCATAAGGAAAATTATATATATTCAGTTGACCCTTTAACAACATGGGTTTGAACTGACTTGGTCCACTTATATGTGGATTTTTAAAAACTATTTTTAAATAAACATGTACAGTAAGACATAAGCTGTGTCTGGTTAATTCAAGGTTAGTAGAATCTGCGGCTGTGGAACAGTGGATATGGAGGGCCGATTGTGGGATGTGAGTGTCTGCAGATTTTGGTATATGCAGGGGCTCCTGGAACCAGTCCCCTGCGGATACAGGGATGGGACAACTGTGTATATAATTTCCAGTGTTCTTTATCCCTTCCTGTATATACAAGTCACAAGCTGATTTTAATTTTCAGCCTAAAAGATTTTTTTCTTTAGCATTTCTTTAAATTGTGTCTGGTAGCAATGGATTGTGTCCATTTTACTTATCTGAAAATGTCCTTGTGACACTTTAATTTTTAAAAAATTCTTTCAGTAGTTTAAATATTTGATCCAATATCTGGCTTTCCTTCGGATGTTAATTTTGTTACTGTATCCTGCCTTGCAGTGTGTTATTTTATGTTGATGCTTTTGTCTTTTTTTTTTTTTTTTTTGGCTTTCAGTGGTTTTAGTAGCTTATGTGGTATTGTTTTTTTTGTTTGTTTGTTTTTATCCATATCTTCCCTGGAGGTTGTTGAGCTTCTTGAATATGAAAATTAAGGATTGTTTCAACAAACTTAGGGGAAATCTTATATTATGTCTTTAAATATTGGTTGCTCGTTTTTATCTTTTCATTCTGGGAGTCCAATTGTTGGGCTACTTGATATTGACTGTATGTCTCTGTGGTACTTTTGTGGTTTTTTTCCCAATATTTCTCCTTTCTGTTACTTTGACTAGAAAATTTCCAGTAATCTTTGTTCAAATTCACCAATTCTTTCTTTTGCTATCTCAAATCTATTGTTGAACCTGTCTGCTAATTTTTTTTTTTGTCTCAGTTGTTACACTTTTCAAATATATAATTTTTAAAATTCCTTTTTATATCTTTACTTCTGTGTTAGCAATTAATTTCTATTCATGAACGCCATACTTTCTTTTTTTCCATCAAGTTTATTTTACTTTAACTCTTTGGAAACATTTGTATTCGTTGCTTTCATGTCTTTGCCTGCTAAAGCTGGTGCCTGAATACACTCAGAGTCAGTCTCTGGTGACTAGGTTTTACTAGTTTGTTTTCTTACAAAATGGCCATACTTCCTGGTTCTTTGTATGTTTGGTAATTTGGGGTTGAAAACTGAACGTTGAGGGCAATGTGTTATGGGGATTCTGAAATCTGTGGTGTCAGTGCTAATAGGCAGTAATTTGGCTGCTGTCATTTAGCAGCTCGGTCTTGCCCAACTCTTTGAGACCCCGTGGACTTGGCTGTACTCAAACGGATTTTGCTCTTCCTGTGGTATACAGCAGCTGATATATCTTTGTTCATTTTTTTAAAATTTTTGGCTTCAAGCTATTGGGATTTTCTAGACATGTTCTCTGAGAATCTCTCATACCTACATAATTTAGTGGTCAGCCAAAGTTTGGTGCAGATTTTATACTTAAATTTTATTTGGCACTCATTCTTTCTGTGATTCTCATGAATTATGATTTCCCCTTTAATCCCCTATTCCTTTTACTTATTTATTTTTAAAGATTTCCTAATGTGGACCGTTTGTAAAATCTCTATTGAATGTTTCATAATATTGCCTTTTTTTTAGGTTCTGGGTTTTTTTTTTTTTTTTTTTTTTGGTTGTGAGGCATGTGGGTCTTAGCTTCCTGACCAGGGGTCAAACCCACATTCCCTGCATTGGAAAGTGCTAGTTGTTCAGTCATGTCTGACTCTTTGTGATCCCATGGACTGGATAGCCCACCAGGCTCCTCTGTCTGTGGAATTCTCCAGGCAAGAATACTGGAGTGGGTTGCCATTCCATTCTCCAGGGGATCTTCCTGACCCAGGGATCAAACTCGGTGTCCTGCACTGCAGGCAGATTCTGGAAGATGAAGTATTAACCACTGGACCGCCAGAGAAGTCCGTTCTTGGTTCTTTAAATAGCTCTCATGCCTGCCCTCTAAGGTCTCTAAACCTTAAGAGATTTCTATTTCTCTGCCTTTGGAGACCTGTGTGGTGTGGTCAACACTTCCAGGTAAGAAAGTCCCAGCATCACAGTCCTTTTTGGTACAGTAGCCATCTTTGAAATACATGCTTTTCTCCTCTTTAAACTGCTCTTTGTTGTTTTGCATCATCTCCAGATATTTTTTAAAATTTTGTCCAGTTTTAATCATTATTGTCTCTGTGAGAAATCACCTGTTCTCATCATGTGGCTATTACTAGGATTCATGGTTCCGACTTAATAATATTTCCCTCGTGCTACTCTCCATTTACGTGTAGGTAGAATTATATGCTGAATTTCTCACATTTTGGAATAAGTATAGTGTTTATTACAAATTAGACAAATAAAAAACCATCCCTTATTTTTATGTGCTTAAAAACTATTAAACCTACATAGAAATTATGTCTCTTGTAGATTTAAAAATCTCTCCATTAAACACTCTGAGCTCTGTATTGTTTCTGTATCACTTGAGTGATTCTGACATCACATGCATGGTCACTGTGCATTTTAAACTTTTGACATATGCTTATATAGATCTTGATAATTTATATTTATTTAGAAAGTAATTTTCTAGATCTTTTAATGTTTATTAGCAGAGGTGTGCATCATATTCCTTCATCCATTTAAAGGACTCCTCTCAGAAAGTGAAACCCTCATTACCGTTGGTAAAAATATAAATTGGTGCCATACTATGGGAAACAGTATGGAGGTGTCCTAAAACTACACATATGGCTCCCATGTGACCCAGCAATTCCTCTGCTGGTATATATCCAAAGAAAATGGAAACACTAACTTGAACACTTCCTAGAATAGTCTGTGCCTTTACATTGGGTCTTGACGTTTGACCTAATGGTGCAGTGGTTCTGAATCTTTGGGGATGTAGAGGCTCTCTGGAAATTTTATAAGTTTAAAGCCATCTTCACTTAGGAAAAAAGTTCAGATAGAGAAAATAGCGGTCAGGACAGTTTAAGAGAATGACAAATTTTGTGCATGCTAATCCCCTGGGATCTTGTTAAAACGTAGGTCTGGACTCCTTAATCTGAGGTGGGGCTGGTGACTACTCTAGTCAACTTTCATAGATGCTGGGAATAGTCGGGCCAGCCTTGAGAAGCACTAGGGTGACATAAATGTGTTGATATTTGAAGATCTGTTAGTCTTCAGATATAACCTCTTAAGTTTCAACTGGCCTCTAATAACGTAGTCACTGATCCAATAGGACTCCTACATCAGTAAATTCAGACTAATGCCTCTCTCCATCCTTGAAAGGCTGTGAGTTATGACAAGAGCTGAAGATCCAAAATGTCTTTCAACTTCTTTTTAATAGCATTGAATGGCACACTCTGGGGCTTCCCAGGTAGTGCTAGTAATAAAGAACCCACCTGCCAATGCGAGAGACGTAAGAATTGCAGGTTCAGTCCTTGGGTCTAGAAGATCCCTTGGAGAAGGGCAGGGCAACCCACTGCAGTGTTCTTGCATGGAGAATTCCATGGACAGAGGAGCCTGGCAGGCCACAGCCTATAGGGTCGAACAGAGTTGGACAGACTGAAACGACGTAGCACACGTGTGTGCAAACACACGCACACACACACACACACACACACACATGAATGGCTTACTCTAATCAGAAATGGATAGTTGAGTTAAATGGCCCATCTGTTCTTTCCTTATTTTTATTTTTTTGCTATATAAAACTCAAAGACACTCTTGCATCTCAAAAATGAATGAAAGAGGGACAAAAGGAGAAACACTGCTTGTAACAAACTTTAAAAACAGCCTTTTCTGATGTTAAAATATTAAACAGATCACTCATTCCCATGTGTGACTCAGTGCCATCAATATCATTTTCTATAAATTTGCACTTATGTGCAAAATCAATATCCTTTTGACTTTTTTATCCCTTTTCTTGACTGCTAGGAAGCTCACAATCATATTTTGAATCAGTTTTTCTAACTGATAAGAGCATAGGATCTGCATGATTTAAATGTTCCCTGATCTTGAATTTTCGCATAATTTTAAGATTCCCTAGGGCTTCCCTGGTGGCTCAGACAGTAAGGAATCTGTCTGCAATGCAGGAGACCTGGGTTCAATCCCTGGTTCGGGAAGATCCCCCAGAGAAGGAAATGACAACCCACTCCAGATTCTTGCCTGGAGAATTCTGTGCACAGAGGATTCTGGTGGGCTATAGTCATGAGGTCTCAAAGAATCGGACACAACTGAGCAGCTAATACACAATTTGAAAAGATACATGCACCCTTGTTCATAGCAGCATTATTTATACTTGACAGGATATAGAAGCAACCTAAGTGTCCATTGACAGCTGAATGGATAAAAAAGATGATATGTGTATACATATATACACACATACATATATGTGCATTACTCAGCCATAGGAAAATAATGAAATTTTGCCATTTGTAACAAGATGGATGGAACTGAAGGGTATTAGTCTTAGTGAAATAAGTCAGAAAAAGAAAAATACTGAATGTTTCACTTATATGTGGAATCTAAAAAATAAATGAATGAATATAATGAAATAGAAACAGATTCACAGGTATTGAGAGCAAACAAGTGGTTACCAGTAGGGAGAGGAGCGAGGAGACCGGCAAGATAGGGGTAAGGGATTAAGAGATGCAAACTACTGTGTATAAAATAAATAAGCTACAAGGATATACTGCACAGCAGAGAGTATTACCTATTTTATAATAAATTTAAATTGATTATAATTTATAAAATATAGAAGCACGATGTCATATATCTGAAACTAATATACTATAAATCAACTGCTGCTGCTGCTGCTGGTGGGCTACAGTCCATTGGTGGCAAAGAGTCAGGCATGATTGATTAACATTTTTTCACTTTTTTCCCCCATACGTAAATGATCAAAAATTTTAAAGGAAGATGCCAGTGAAATTTAATGGGAAAAGAAATGCATTTTCAATAAACAGAAATGGGAAAAAAAAAACAGATATTGATATTTAGTAAAAATAAACATTGACCTCATACTTCACACCATGCTGCTAAGTCGCTTCAGTCGTGTCCGACTCTGTGCGACCCCATAGACGGAAGCTCACCAGGCTCCCCCGTCCCAGGGATTCTCCAGCAAGAACACTGGAGTGGGTTGCCATTGCCTTCTCCAATGCATGAAAGTGAAAAGCGAAAGTGAAGTCGCTCAGTCATGTCCAACTCTTTGCAACCCCATGGACTGCAGCCTACCAAGCTCCACTGCCCATGGGATTTTCCAGGCAAGAGTACTGGAGTGGGTTGCCATTGCCTTCTCCCATAAATCAACTATACATCAGTTAAAAAAAAATTAATTGAAAAACAAATGATACCTCTCTGCCCATAATCATATTTCCTTTCTAATATGGCTTATTGGAGTTTTCCGTAGTTTTCTATTCCACTCACTTAAGGGAAAACGTGTTAGACGGTCATGTCCAACTCTTTGTGACCCCATGGACTGTAGCCCACCAGGCTCCTCTGTCCATGGAATTCTCCAGGCAAGAATACTGGAGTGGGTTTCCATTCCCTTCTCCAACAGTCTCTTAAGTTGGCTATTTGTATACCAACCCTGTTCTTTAGTCTCTGACCGCCTTGATGACTGGAATCTTGGTTTGTTTACCTTTGAATCTAATATACCTAGTACTATGCCTTTTGCCTTATCAGTCTTTCCTATGCATTCAAATGAACTGCAAAGGCTGGGTTATTTATGAAGAGAATACTGATCAAGCTGATCTAGGAGCTTCATTTTACAAATGGTGAAGCTGAGAGAAGAGTGGACTTGCTCAAGGCTACACAGCAAGTTTGTGGTCGAGCAGAAATTTCTTCCTCCCAACAAACCCTGCTATCTTGCTAAAATGGATTAAGCCTGAGACAGCTTCAATTACCACCTCTTCTACACACATATATTCAAGTAAAATATGTACTTATTCCAAAGCAATTTTAAGCTCTAAAATTGTTAAAGTCTTTCCATTAATATTCTGCTTCATAAAGTCGTTTTTGGTTATTAATGACACCGAAACCCGAGGCTTCTGGTTCTTGGTGTTGTGTCATCCCAGGAGCATGTCAGTGGGTGATGCATGTGGCTAATTTAGTGATACCCTGCAACTTCACAGAGAATCACCCTGCTAGGCTTTGGCAAGAAGATTTGGTTTATAAAACTTGGAATCCACCATCCAGGATAAATAATGTCTAGACCTGTCCCATTTTAGGAGTGCATTCCAGTTGAGAAAAGTAAACAAGGTTTCTCTTTTCTCTCAGCCATATCTACTCATTTTTATATGACAATAAACACAGAATATTTAAGAAAGAATTAAGCTGGCAGCTGGGAGACCTGGGTTCTCAACCAGACTCTGCCATTAACTTGCTGATGACTTGCTTCCTTTCTGTGGATCACGGATCCTTTAAGTTGAAGCACTTCAGTAGGTACACAGTCTGAGCATACCTCAGAGACGTCTTAGAGGTCTCTAGTTAGTGTGTAAGGCCAGAAAACCTTTCAGAAGCCAAATCTTTGTCTAACCCCTGAATATAAAAGGGAAGCCCAGTTTTTCTTAGGGAAGCTTTTCCTTTAGTTTCTGCCATTAATCAGGAATTCAAAAACATTGCACCCTTATTGCGGCAGAAGACAACCTCCAAAATTTCCACAAGAGAAATAACAGAATCCATAATCTGCATAGTCAAAGGACTGAGAAATCACTTTCAGCATGTTCGTTTTAAAGCTGCGGGTCAAAGGAAGCATAAGACAAGGACTTTACAGGGGAGGTGGCATTCAAGATGATCCTCTAGGAATGAATAAGATTTTCACATTGATTCCTTAATTCCTTCATTCCTCTTGGTGCTTTGTTTATTCAGGGTGTAATTCTTGGGATCCTACTGTGGACCAGGCTGTGCTAGTCATTGAAGAGACAGTGGTGAGCACTTGGGGAGGGGGTTATAGTCTATGGGGGAGATAGACATTAACCCAATAGGCAAATATATGTATCGTTACAAATTATTGTTGCTATTGCACAGTAAGAAAGTACAGTGAAGCTTGGTGTAATTCATTGAAGGTGGCAAAGGCTGTCCAGAGAAGGGGCACTCAGGCTGATATCTTCCTTGTGACCAGGTAAAGGGGCAGTGGGGCAGGGGTAGAGGAAAGGTCCTTTAGAGGGAGGGAGACTGCGTGTCCTTACAGGGTGGGAACCACCGGGTCAGTCGGGCTGGCGCTGAGTCGGGAGGGTCCTCAGGGAAAGGATATTCTGGGCCAACAGAGGAGATGTGGAGAAGAGCATAACCTGTCCTGAGAATTACAGGTAACTGCATTTGGTGTGGGCTCTCCATACCTGCAGAGAAGGCAATGGCAAGCCACTCCAGTACTGTTGCCTAGAAAATCCCATGGATGGAGGAGCCTGGTGGGTTACAGTCTATGTGGTCGATAAGAGTCAGACACGACTGAGCGACTTCACTTTTGCTTTTCACTTTCACACAATGGAGAAGGAAATGGCAACCCACTCCAGTGTTCTTGCCTGGAGAATCCCAGGATGGCAGAGCTTGGTGGGCTGCAGTCTATGGGGTCGCACAGAGTCAGACACGACTGAAGCGACTTAGCAGCAGCAGCTCCATACCTGAGGAGAGGAAGCGGCGGTTCTGGGAGAAACACGGGGTGAGTTTGTATTACAGAGAGGTTTAGGTGACAGGTTAAAGAATCCCAGTTTAGGTACCATGTGTTAAGGAGAGTCAGACCTTGGAGCATGCTGTTACACACATCTATTTGTTGCCAGGTGAAGAGATTTAAAAGGAGAGGAAAAAAAAGTCAGTCTACAAAATGGGGTCTGCGAGGGACCCAATGTGTGTGCACAGCGGAATGCGAGTCCGCTCGGGTCCTCCACACATCTTGCCGGCCCTTTCATGTGGCTAGCTGCGAAAGCGCGTGAGGGATGGAAGACGAGCCTCGCGCTTTTCATCACAGATGCCGTTTGTTGTTGCTTTCTGCCTGTTTTCTTCCTTGAGGTGTCACCCAAGCGGTACAAAATGACACGGGAAAAAATAAAGGCGTCTCTTTTTCATAGTTGGGTTATAGTAACAGATGGTCATGTTCACTCGGCAAAGACAAATAGCTCAATGATAAACACGACTGGATTGAGAGGGGCAGGAGGAAGATTTTTTGCCAGGAGCCCCATTCAGCGCTGATTCTGGAGAGAGTACCCAGGTGCTGTGACAGCTTTTTAGCCCACACAAAGAAGAGGCACTTGAGTCCCTGCACGGGAAGGAAAGAGGGCTGAGGAATCAGCTAAGATACACGTGTCATCATACCTTGGGGGGTAGCACCCACTCACACCGCCTCAGCTTTCACACCAAACCCTCACCACATCCTGTCCAGTTTGGTTCTTAAATTTCAGTATGTTTTTCCCCTGCTCTACCAGTTTTTTCAGGTCTCTTTTATCTCTTGTCTGTGCTATATTTTTTTTTAATTTTTAATCTCTCCGCTGTTTATAACCTTTTGATTTCAATAGCTCACGTTTAAGAAAACATCCACCACATTCAAGTTAGCATGAGATAAACTGTTACACCAAAATTATATCTTTTCCTAAGTCTGTTCTGAGACAATTCCTTTATGTTTCAGCTTTCAGATCAAATCAGATCAGTCGCTCAGTTGTGTCCGACTCTTTGCTACCCCATGAATCACAGCACGCCAGGCCTCCCTGTCCATCACCAGCTCCTGGAGGTCACACAGACTCATGTCCATCGAGTCAGTGATGCCATCCAGCCATCTCATCCTCTGTCATCCCCTTCTCTTGCTTCCAATCCCTCCCAGCATCAGAGTCTTTTCCAATAAGTCAAATCTTTGCATGAGGTGGCCAAAGTACTGGAGTTTCAGCTTTAGCATCATTCCTTCCAAAGAAATCCCAGGGCTGATCTCCTTCAGAATGGACTGGTTGGATCTCCTTGCAGTCCAAGGGACTCTCAAGAGTCTTCTCCAACACCACAGTTCAAAAGCATCTATTCTTCGGCACTCAGCCTTCTTCACAGTCCAACTCTCACATCCATACATGACCACAGGAAAAACCATAGCCTTGACTAGACGAACCTTTGTTGGCAAAGTAATGTCTCTGCTTTTGAATATGCTATATAGGTTGATCATAACTTTCCTTCCAAGGAGTAAGCGTCTTTTAATTTCATGGCTGCAGTCACCATCTGCAGAGATTTTAGAGCCTAGAAAAATAAAGTCTGACGCAGTTTCCACTGTTTCCCCATCTATTTCCCATGTAGTGATGGGACCAGATGCCATGATCTTTGTTTTCTGAAGATCTAAGCCAACTTTTTCACTCTCCTCTTTCACTTTCATCAAGAGGCTTTTTAATTCCTCTTCACTTTCTGCCATAAGGGTGGTGTCATCTGCATATCTGAGGTTATTGATATTTCTCCCAGCAATCTTGATTCCAGCTTGTGTTTTTTCCAGTCCAGCGTTTCTCATGATGTACTCTGCATATAAGTTAAACAAGGTGACAATATACAGCCTTGACGCACTCCTTTTCCTATTTGGAACCAGTCTGTTGTTCCATGTCCAGTTCTAACTGTTGCTTCCTGACCTGAACATAGATTTCTCAAGAGGCAGATCAGGTGGTCTGGTATTTCCATCTCTTTCAGAATTTTCCACAGCTTCTTGTGATTCACACAGTCAAAGGCTTTGGCATAGTCAATAAAGCAGAAATAGATGTTTTTCTGGAACTCTCTTGCTTTTTCCATGATCCAGCAGATGTTGGCAATTTGATCTCTGGTTCCTCTGCCTTTTCTAAAACCAGCTTGAACATCAGGAAGTTCACGGTTCACATATTGCTGAAGCCTGGCTTCGAGAATTTTGAGCATGACTTAACTAGCGTGTGAGATGAGTGCAATTGTGCAGTAGTTTGAGCATTTTTTGGCATTGCCTTTCTTTGGGATTGGGATGAAAACTGACCTTTTCCAGTCCTTTGGCCCTGCTGAGTTTTCCAAATTTGTTGGCATATTGAGTGCAGCACTTTCACAGCATCATCTTTCAGGATTTGGAATAGCTCAACTGGAATTCCATCACCTTCACTAGCTTTGTTTATAGTGATGCTTTCTAAGGCCCACTTGACTTCACATTCCAGGATGTCTGGCTCTAGGTCAGTGATCACACCATCGTGATTATCTGGGTCTCTGCAGATGGTGACTGCAGCCATGAAATTAAAAGACGCTTACTCCTTGGAAGGAAAGTTATGACCAACCTATATAGCATATTCAAAAGCAGAGACATTACTTTGCCAACAAAGGTTCGCCTAGTCAAGGCTGTGGTCTTTCCTGTGGTCATGTATGGATGTGAGATTTGGACTGTGAAGAAGGCTGAGTGCCAAAGAATTGATGCTTTTGAACTGTGGTGTTGGTGAAGACTCTTGAGAGTCCCTTGGACTGCAAGGAGATCCAACCAGTCCATTCTGAAGGAGATCAGCCCTGGGATTTCTTTGGAAGGAATGATGCTAAAGCTGAAACTCCAGTATTTTGGCCACCTCATGAGAAGAGTTGACTCATTGGAGAAGACTCTGATGCTGGGAAGGATTGGGGGCAGGAGGAGAAGGGGACTACAGAGGATATGGCTGGATGGCATCACTGACTCGATGGATGTGAGTCTGTGTGACCTCCGGGAGTTGGTGACGGACGGAGAGGCCTGGCGTGCTGTGATTCATGGGGTCACAAAGAGTCGGACACGACTGAGCAACTGATCTGATCTAATCTGATCTGAACTGCAAATTCGTACACTTAGACCAGCTTCTCCCTATTTCTCCCACCTCCATCCCCTGGCAACCACTTTCTACTCTTTTCTACTGTTTCTATGCGTTTGATTTCTCTTTCTCGATGCACATGTAAGTGCTGCCATGCAGTGTTGGCTTCCTTGTCCGGCTTATCTCCCTTAGCATAATGCCCTCAAGGTCCATCCACATTGTCATAAATGGAAGGAGTTCCTTCTTTCTCATCGCTGAATAACGTTCCATTCTACAAAAACCACACGGCTTTATCCATTCATCTGTTGATGGACACTGGTTGTTTTCATATTTTGGCTATTGTGAATAATGAAATGGGGGTGCAATGAAAAGGGGGTGCAGCTATCTCTCTGATAGAGTTTTTATTTCTTTTGGATGTATACCCAAAAGTGGGATCACTGGATCATATCTCTGTTATTTTAATATCCTCCTAATACTGCCTTCTCCTTTCTAGTATCTATGCTGCTAGAAAGTCATATTTTTAAAATATGAATTTGACCATTTTTCTTTCCCATTTCAAACCCAATGAAGTTTCCCTGTTGGTTTCGATCTGCAACCCAAGCTATTATTTGGCGAGAAATAACCTCTAGGAATCAGCCGCTTGCTAGCATGGAGGCTCATCTCTACTCAACATCTGTCCATCACAGACACATTCATATACTTCTGTTCAACAACTGATGGCCTATTTGTAGTTCCATAAATGTTCTGAATAATCCAAGCAAGTTTCCCTTTCCAGTTTACTCGTACTGGAGTAGTTTTCCTATTCCTACTCACCCATCAAAACCCTATTCAGTATTTCCTCTCTAAAAAGTCTGCTTACAGCTTGCCTTCAACAGCACTGAGTAACCAAATAACTACTCTCTTTTAGCATCCACATGTCTTTCAGAAATCTCTGTTTTTGCCATTAACAATTAGGTTATAGTTATTTGTTCCTGTGACAATCTCACTATTACTGGGGGCTTCCTAGAGAAAATAAGGATTCTTCATTAGTCATCATCTGTCTCCAAAGGCCATTATGAACCTTCCAAGCAGCAACACTAACAGTAAATAGTTATGGTAGTTTGCTTTTTCATACTGTTCATGGGGTTCTCAAGGCAAGAATACTGAAGTGGTTTGCCATTCCCTTCTCCAGTGGCCCACAGTTGGTCAGAACTCTTCACCATGACCTGTCTGTCTTGGGTGGCCCTACATGACATGGCTCATAGTTTCATTGAGTTAGACAAGGCTGGGGTCCATGTGATCAGATTGGTTAGTTTTCTGTGATTGTGGCTTTCATTCTGTCTGCCCTGTGATGGAGAAGGATAAGAGGCTTATGGAAGCTTCCTGTTGGGAGATACTGACTGGGGAGAAACTGGGTCTTGTTCTGATGGGTGGGGCCATGCTCGGTACATCTTTAATCCAATTTTCTGTTGATGGGCGGGGCTGTGTCCCCTCCCTGTTGTTTGACTGGAGACCAAACTATGGGGGAGGTAATGAAGCTAATGGTGACCTCCTTCAAAGGTCCCAAGCACACACTGCTGCACTCAGTGCCCCAACCCTGCAGCAGGCCACTGCCAACCCACGGCTCCACCAGAAACTCCTGAACACTCACGGGCAAGTTTGAGTCAGTCTCTTGTGGGACAGTGTGAGTCAGTCTCTTGTGGGGTCCCTGCTCCTCTCTCGTGGGTCCTGGTGCATAGAAGTTTTTGTCTGTGCCCTCCTAGAGTCTGTTTCCCCAGTCCTGTGTAAGTTCTATAATCAAATCCCACTGACCTCCAAAGTCAAGTTTCTTGGGGGTTCTCAGTTCCTTTGCCAGATCCCCAGATTGGGAAACTAGAAGTTTCCCAACTGTGGGTCCTAGAAGTTTCTTAACAGTGTGAGAATTTATTTGGTATAATTGTTCTGCAGTTTGCAGGTCTTCTGCTCAGTGGCTCTATGGTGGGGTTAGTGGTGACCTCCTCCAAGAGGGCTTATGCCACATGCCACATGTCCCAGGTCTGCTGCAGCCAGAGCCGCTGTCCCCGTGGCAGGGTGCTGCTGATCTGTACCTCCACAGGAGACACAAACACTCAAAGGCAGGCTTGGCTCAGTCTCTGTGGAGTCTCTGGGTCCTGGTGCACACAAGGTTTTGTCTGAGCCCTCCAAATATCTCTGGAGGGTATGGGATTTGATTCTAAACATGATTTTGCCCCTCCTACCATCTTGTTGGGGCTTCTCCTTTGTCCTTGGACATGGGGTATCTTTTTTTGGTGGGATCCATCATTCTCTTGTCGATGGTTGTTGAGCAGCAAGTTGTAATTTTGGAGTTCTCACAGGATGAGCTCATATCCTTCTACTCTGCCCTCTTTTACAGGTCAAGAAGCAACAGTTAGAACCAGACATTAAACAATGGACTGATTCGAATTTGGGAAAGGAGTATCTCAAGGCTGTATATTGTCACCTTGCTTATTTAATTTATATGCAGAGTACATCATCCAAAATGCTGGACTGGATGAAGCACAAGCTGGAATCAAGATTGCCAGGGGAAATATCAATAACCTCAGACATGCAAATAACACTACCCTTATGGCAGAACGCTAAGAAGAACCAAAGAGCCTCTGATGAAAGTGAAAGAGGAGAGTGAAAAAGTTGGCTTAAAGCTCAACATTCAGAAAACTAAGATCATGGCATCTGGTCCCATCACTTCATGGGAAATAGATGGGGAAACAATGGAAACACTGACAGACTTTATTTTCTTGGGTTCCAAGATCACTGCAGATGGTGACTACAACCATGAAATTAAAAGACGCTTGCTCTTTGGAAGAAAAGCTATGGCCAACCTAGACCACGTATTAAAAAGCAGAGACATTACTTTGCCGACAAAGGTCCATCTAGTCAAGGCTATGGTTTTTCCAGTGGTCATGTATGGATGTGAGAGTTGGACCATGAAGAAAGCTGAGTGCCAAAGAATTGATGCTTTTGAACTTTGGTGTCAGAGAAGACTCTTGAGAGTCCCTTGGACTGCAAGGAGATCAAACCAGTCAATCCTAAAGGAAATCAGTACTGAATATTCATTGAAAGGATTAATGCTGAAGCTGAAACTCCAATACTTTGGCCACTTGATGAAAAGAACTGACTCCTTGGAAAAGACCCTGATGCTGAGAAAGATTGAAGGCAGGAGAAGAAGGAGGACAGAGGATGAGATAGTCGGATGGTATCACCAACTCTATGGACATGAGTTTGAGCAAGCTCCAGGAGTTGGTGATGGACAGGGAATCCTGGCGTGCTGCAGTCCATGGGGTCACAAAAAGTCAACTGAGTGAATAAGCTGAACTGATCTGATAGAATGTTTCTATGAGCCAGGAATTATGCTAAAGCTTCCTTTGAATAGCAGGGTAATAGGGGCTCAATACAGTGTTTTTGATTCTAAGTTCCTCATCAAGTAGAGTTTGATCCATCTGTTGCTTCACAAAGAGGGGAGTCAACAAACTATGTCCTTAAAGCATAGGCTCAGCTGAGAACGTGAAATGGAAGGGGCAGTTAGGTAATGAATATAAGAATCATATGTCTCTTCTCCAGAATGTTTAGTTGAACTCAAGAAGCATCAATTAAATAGCTGCTGCATACCCAACCTTGTAGTAAGCAACTAATCAAGTGTTTGCTTCAACAGAGGTGCTCTACCTTATTCCAAGTCAATTTTTCTAATATGTAAATAAAAATATATTAGTATTCTGGTCATGGTGTTTGAATTACATGTGCATAAAAGGTCTCACCAGACTCAATTCTGAGCACATAGTGTGGAGAGCGAGCACGGGCTAGGAATGAACAAGACTCCAGACCCTAGCCTGTGAGTGTCTCGCCAATGTGATCTTGGGCCAGACACCTCTCTTCTTCCATGTCTCAGTTCCACGACCTTGAAATTGAGAGAAATGATTTGATTGGGCTCTCTTGTCTCTTCCATCTTTGATAAAATCTGTGGCTCTATGGCTCCCTCCTCAAAAGTTTCTCTAAAAATGTTATTTTCCATACCTCCAGTGGAAGCAATCAACACCAAGAGAAGCTGCCAGTGTCATTAAACCTTGTCTCCTCAAGCTAGTCGTAAAGCTTTTTTGGAGGGATAGATCCTTAGAACTAAGGAACAGGCCAGCAAATAATCCATGTCTGGGCCCCATGTTATTCTGATGCCACATGTTACTAGGTAAAGTCCTAGAGAAGGTAGAGAGACAGCTCTGAAGTTGCAAAGTCTCGCAACACATCTTAGCTCTGCCTACAGTGTGACCTGGAAGGAGAACCTCAAATGGGGATGGTGTTGTAACTATTACATAAGCAAGTTTTTAAATTTATTTGCCTGTTCCAGGTCTTAGATGCAGCATGTGGAATCTAGTTCCCTAACCGGGGATTGAACCTGGGCCCCCTGCACTGGGAGTGAGGAGTCTCAGCCACTGGACCACCAGGGAGGTCCCTATAAGCTAGTTCTTTAGTAAATACATATATAATGCTTAGAACAGTTTGGAGTAGATTGAGAGCTCCTTAAATATCATTATTATTGTTCATATCACTCATCAAAGTGCTACTTCATTTTACATAGAAGAAAACTAAGACCCAGGGAAGTGATAGGACATTTCCCTGGTCACAGAGCAACCCCTTTGGTAAGAAAAACCTAACACCAAGTATCAAAGAAGTATCACTATCACAGCAACTGATACTCATCTATAATCTTTTAGGTTTGCAGGGGTCATCAGCCAGGAATGCCTGTCATCACTCTGCAAGAAAAGAACCAGACATGGTGAGGTTAAGTGTCATGGTTGCACAGGCAACTCATAGCAAACTTGGGATACAAAGTTGGATAATTCAGTGCCAAGACTTCTTCGTGATACATTAAATTCACAAGGTTGGTAATAAATATAAGCCCCTGGCCCCTTGTGCCTTCCTGAATTCTTGGCACTGGTGTCAGGAACAGAAGAAAAAATTTGGAAATTTGGAGAAGAGAATATAGCAAGGTCATTATCTCTGTCAGCGCCTCTGTTCAACTACCTATCAATCATCTGTCTTCTGGTTACTCCCAGTGGATGGAAGCAGGAGGGGTTGGGGGAATGTTAAGCCCTGATTGGACTTAACTTTGCAGAACGTGCCTCCTCTATCTCTCCAGAGTCGTGCTAGAGTCTGCCTCCCCCAAGTGCTCCTCTGAGCCCACCGGAAAACCTTGAGATTCCCTCTGAAACTCCGAGCCCCATACCCCCAAACAGATGGGCAAGGATGTTCTCTCACTCACTTAACAACCCGCTCAAAGACGTTTGAGGGTCCGCACTATCTCCCCATCAGCTCTCTGCAACATGCATTATCCATCCGTCCTTGAAGCAGGTCCCTCGGTGCGGTGATTAAAACAGTCCTGTGTTGGATAAACCCGATGCAATTTTGCAAAAGTCATCATCTCGGCATTTCCTCTGACACGGCAGAGCACCCCACCTCCAATTTGGGGGCTTACTCATTTGTTTTCCTTCAGACAATCTTGGAGACACTCTTTCCAGTGACCTCTGCTAAAGGAAGAGAACAGTGCACTCTTATCCTGATATTATGCAGACACAGTGACAAATGGGTCTGTTTGGTATGCTTGACAGAAATGCTAGGGATGGGAAATAAGAGAGACTTATGAACTCGCTGTATCTTTGACCACTTGTAGATAGAGTTTGGGAAAAATCTTGCTGTTTTTTTCATTTTTCTTACATTTCTTTCCTCATGTCTGTTGTCATTATTCTTCCTTAAGGTAGTCTTGGAATGTCACAGCGTTTCCAAAGTAGGCTTCAGTCCAATTTCTGCAGGCACTGTGATCCTGAACCAATGTGGCATTATTTTCTTAAAGCAGCTCCTCCTAACCTCTCTTTCCTGCCCATCCTTCTTAGAGACACTCTGCAAGTTGTCCACTAGTCAAACGATGCATTTGTTTTCATTTTGCTCTCTTTTACATTGTTCATGTCCTTAAATCCTATCAAATGTTCTTTAAAAAAATATGTAGCTGGTTCACCTCTCTTTGCATTTTCCACCATGTGTCCCTCATATGGGTCGATGTGGGGGAGACTCTCCCACATCTGCATTTGTGAAATTTCTGTTGCTTCCATCCATTTCCTTACACTACATCAATATCTATTGGTTTGCACTGAATTGTAATGAATGGAGAACACGGTTGCCCTGATTATTCTTTCTCATCCATGTGGTGGCTTGTTATCAGGGTTCTACCCTGAACACTCTCTGGCATCAGGGGGTCGTTGTCTATCTACTTTGTCTCTCCAAACAGAAGGCAACAAAGCAGTGAGCGATAGATGAGTGGAATGGGGAGGATTTATCTCTTGATCATGGAGGGGTCTAGGTGGCTGGAGGATAATTCTATGAGATGAACTGTCAGATGGAATCATTCATTTAGAAACAGATCAGGAGTTATAGAGGGAGAAACGAGGAAACTGACCTCCTGAGCGCCTCCTTCCCCAGCACTGTGCCTCTTCCTTACTCCCTCTACTAGTCCTGGACCCTTCCCTCCATACTCTCATTACCTCCTCACTCATCTGTCCCCCTACACAAGGCTGCAAGCTCCTTATAAAGAAAGAATTCTGCCCTTTCTATGATTGCACCCTCAGCATAATTCTCAATGTTTCTTAATATATGCTTAATACTTTCTAATTGAGTTGAATTGTGACAACCCATTATGGGGCTCAGTTCAGTTCAGTCTGAACCGACTCTTTGCAATCCCATGAATAGCAGCACTCCAGGCTTCCCTGTCCATCACAAACTCCTGGAGTTAGCTCAAACTCATGTCCATCATGTCGGTTATGCCATCCAACCATCTCATCCTGTCGTCCCCTTATCCTCCTGCTTTCAATCTTACCCAGCATCAGGATGTTTTCCAGTCAGTAGGCTCTTTGCACCAGGTAGCCAAAGTATTGGTGCTTCAGCTTCAGAATCAGTCCTTTCAGTGAATATTCAGGACTGGTCTCCTTTAGGATTGACTGGTTTGATCTCCTTGCAGTCCAAGGGACTCTCAAGAGTCTTCTCCAACACCACAGTTCAAAAGCATCAATTCTTATGACAACTTTCATTTAAAAATACAAACTTTTCTCTTCTGTGTTTGTTTTCCTTTAATTCTTGCTTGGTACTTTTAAGTTTTGTTTGCTTACTTTTGGTTTGTTGTTTTTAAGCTCTGTTAATAAAAGCTGGAGGAAGGAACACTGTTTGTGTCCTGGTAGGCCAGGGAACTAAATCTAAGGACAATATTGCTTGGTAACTATTGCATCCCTAGCAAGACAATCACCATAAAACATGGTAACAACTTTTGGATAATTGTGAGATCACTTGTTCAGGGTTTTAGTTGATATAATCATATTGGCAAGAAACAAGGAAAAAATCTGATGTAAGTCTACATACACAAAGATGGTGTTTATCATTTCACATCATGAATTTTCCAGAACTAGGGTAGATTTGAGGGTGAACAGACTCAGTGTCTTCAATAACCTAAGTTATTGCTGCCACTCTTCTCTGCTACCTTTGAAATACACATGTTGTCCTCAGATTCATTCTGAGGTTCTCAAGATGGTGACCAGCAACAAATGCAGCATCGTGCTTCCTTACTCACGTTGAGCAGGGAAATGAGACTCCCACTTCCAAAATATGTCCTTCCCTTTAACCAATGTAGAATGCATGCTCATCCCAGGATGAATAATAGGCACCAACAGAATGTGGTAACACTCTTTGGGTTGTGGTGGGAGTCCTGGACCCTTCAGTGGCTAAGAGGAAAGAGTTACTATGACTGATTTAGATAAAACTTTCCTAACCTTTGCACTGTTGACATTTTGAGGCCAGATATTTCTATGTCCTGAAAATGCTATCCTGTTGCATTGAAGGAACAGCATCCCTGGCTCACCATGTGTCAGTAGCATCCCTCCCCAGTGTAACACCAATAATATCTGGACACATTGCCATTTGTCTCTTTGGGGGTAAAATTGTCTCCAGGGCGAAAGCTTAGACCAATCAACTTGAATATCTGAGGATCAAGCGAAATGTCTGCCTTAATCAATTACCCCTTCCTTCACTGACTTTTCCTTTGAGAAGTAAACCTTGAAGTTGTTTAGTTTTTTAACATAGGCTTCTGAGAGTTGGACCATAAAGAAGGCTGAGTGCCAAAGAATTGATGCCTTCAAATTGTGGTGCTGGAGAAGACTCTTGAGAGTCCCTTGGGCTGCAAGGAGCTCAAATCAGTCAATCCTAAAAGAAATCAACCCTGTATATTCATTGAAAGGACTAAAGCTGAAGCTGACACTCTAATACTTTAGCTACCTGATGTGAAGAGCCTGTGAAGTAGATAAGACCTTGATACTGGGAAAGACTGAAGGCAAGAGGAGAAGGGGACAGAAGAGGATGAGATGGTTGGATGGCATCACCAACTCAGTGGACGTGAGTTTGAGCAAACTCTGGGAGATGGTGAGGGACAGGGAAGCCTGGCGTGCTGCAGTCCGTGGGGTCACAAAGAGCTGGACATGACTTAGCGACTGGACAACGACAATCACTTACAAGAATGCCCAAACTCTTACATATCCTAACTAGTCTCTCTGATATTTGCTTCTTAAGAACCAGAAAGTAGCATCTTCCATGTAGAAAGGAGAATCTAACACGTAGTGCTGGCTGCATGTCACTGACAGTCTCCCTAATTTAACTTCACACTAACCATGCTACCTCTCCTCTAGTATGGTATCTCTTTGGTATCCAAATTAGATAGGTGAGATTTAAGGAGGGAAACCTGTTTTAATGTAGTCGATATCATTGTAAGATAGAGAAATGAGAGGGAAGAGAGGCCGTGTGGTCATAAGCAGTGCTCTCCACACTCCTTGGTTACCTTTGTCTGCTGTTCACTGTGTGAACAACCCTTATGATGAATTCATAAAGTGCATTATCTTATTGAATAATGCATGAAACGTATGCACTTGTTTATCCGTTTTACAAGTGGTGAAACTGAAACCAAGAGACGTTTTATTCTTGCCTAGGAGTGCAGACTTTGGTTTTCATGCAGAAGTTATGACATAAAAACACAGTTGGAACCCAACTTCCTGCCACTCTTGTTTTATGAGCCCACCTCTTGAAGCTCCAAGTTCTAGGATTCTTTCCTTCGTGAGGACACGGATACGGGAAGCAGGAGGAGGCAGGGCGAGCTCTGAAAGGAAAGGATGATTATTGAATGAAAGCCTGTATCTGCCTTATAGACTCATCGCCACAAGGCTGCCTTCTGACTCATATGATAAATCCTGCTCCCTCAAGTCACTTTCTTCAGCCACAGCTGCACACAACCCAATAATCACCATCAGAGGGGTCATCTCCAAATTGTGAAGGACAGCCCAGCAGAGGAAATTATAATAGATAACACAGGCCTCCTGTACATATCCATCATGCAGACAAGGGCCTCATGCACAATTTTGCTCCATCCCCTGTAGCTCTCCACGGCCTTCCATTTCTTTTGCAATTGCACTGGTGCGCACCACATTTTTCAACAGTCTCCGCAGTGGTCTCCCTGCTTGTTCTCTCCCCTCTCCAATCTATTTTACTTAATTGGATTACTTTTATTTTCTTAAGCCACTTAACAATTTACTTCTCTGCTTCAAAAAATGAACAAAGTAATAAAGAACTACAGGAGAGAGAAACTAAGCCGTAACCTCTTGTTGGTCTTTGGGAAGCCGCTGGCTCGGCATTGCCGTCCTTCTGTGATCTGGTCCTGGCTTAGATTTCCTGCTGGTCTTCATACCTACCCGGTTCTACCCTACTGAGCCCTGCATGGTTCACATCAGGACCCTCCCCACTATGTCTTGTCCTGTGTTACTCTTCCTGCTTAGGACTTTCTCTGACAACTCTCTGTGTCCAGCTTGCCCTGTTTGGTTAATCCCACTTTCTCCCCAGTCTTACTCTGAGAGGCTGAAGCCCTTGTCTTCATTTTATTGTGACCAAAAGGAGAACCAAAGATGTAAGGGACAAAGGTCCAAGTTGTGAAGTTTGTAGACTGAAGAGCAGGGGACTAAAAACTGTCTTCTGATCTCCTAATTCTTTGCCTAACATAATAATATTCATTATCTTTGCCTACACAATCCAAGCATAAATTTCTAGAGTCAAAACTGCACCCAGCCCTCTTTCTCACAGCTACTTTATCTTCAGATGTCAGACGCTAATATCAGCAACAGCCCGTCTAAGAACAGTATCAAGGAAACTACTCTCCTGTTTGCTTTGTCCTAAACTCAAAGGAACCATCTCCATGAGATTAATTCTGAAGCTGCTGTAACATTTGTATAGGTGATGCCATCTCCAGTTATCTTAATTGCATATTTGGGAAACCCGCCCTGTGCCTGCTTCAGATAGCATGCCATTTGGTGTTTATGACCATCATCCCAGAGTTAACAGCATATGGGGAGCTCAGTCACTCTGAATACTAAGCTTATCCAATCTCTCTCCCAGAACTGACATGAGAAATAACTAATAAAAATGATTATAATAATAGAGGGTCGTATAAATGCCAAATGCAATAGCTATTCTTCATTATAAAATTTCTTAATATCTCGTCTCCAAAAACATCATAAAAGTGGGGGAGGGAGAAGCCATCATACATAAATCATTAGAAATATTTCCTCAAGCTTTACTTCAAATCCATCCATTTAGGGTTAAGATTCAATGTCAGGGTCAAGTTGAAGGTGAGGCCAAGTTTCAGGGATAATTGAACTAGAAATTGTGTGACCTTTCCAAAGACCTCTCTTTGTATTTATGCATTTTTCTCCAACCAGCAATAATAATAATATAAAAACATACACGAATAACACTTAACTAAATCAGATGCAGATGGCTGTTTTATCAAGCAGAGGCAATTTTTATCATTTTAAAAGCTTTTGTTTTTGTAAAGGAAAGAAAATGGGCCATGTTCCCTTGCTTTTTTTTTTTTTTTTTAAGAGAAGAAAAAGCATATGTTTCTTAATTTGAAATGGAGTATTAATGGTGTTATCTCCTGAGAATTGCTGCACCAGAGTGAATTGTAGAAAATGCATTTATTTGCAAGCATTCTGGTAAATTCTTCTCTGACTTACAGAGTTAGTGGTATATTACATCAACCTACCTTTCTAAGACAATACTCTACACGTAGTATTGAGAGTTAATTTTCTGAGCCTTTTTTTTCCTGGATAATCTTGTTTTCTTTGTTTATATTATTGATTTAGGGAAAATCATTTGGTGAATATTGAGTGTTCACCTAAATGAGAATGTAGTAATATGCAGCAAGTAGACAGAGAGGGATATAATATAACTGGGATAATAAAAACCTTGTCTCTGGACTGCAATTTATGATTTGCGCTATCCTATTTGAAACTCATCACCAGATGGTCAACACCGAAATCAGATCGATTATATTCTTTGCAGCCAAAGATGGAGAAGCTCTATACAATCAGCAAAAACAAGACCAGGAGCTGACTGTGGCTTGGACCATGAACTCCTTATTGCCAAATTCAGACTGAAATTGAAGAAAGTAGGGAAAACTACTAGACCATTCAGGTATGACCTAAATCAAATCCCTTATGAGTATACAGTGGAAGTGAGAAATAGATTTAAGGGCCTAGATCTGATAGATAGAGTGCCTGATGAACTATGGAATGAGGTTCGTGACATTGTACAGGAGACAGGGATCAAGACCATCCCCATGGAAAAGAAATGCAAAAAAGCAAAATGGCTATCTGGGGAGGCCTTACAAATAGCTGTGAAAAGAAGAGAAGCGAAAAGCAAAGGAGAAAAGGAAAGATATAAACATCTGAATGCAGAGTTCCAAAGAATAGCAAGAAGAGATAAGAAAGCCTTCTTCAGTGATCAATGCAAAGAAATAGAGGAAAACAACAGAATGGGAAAGACTAGGGATCTCTTCAAGAAAATCAGAGATACCAAAGGAACATTTCATGCAAAGATGGGCACGATAAAGGACAGAGATGGTGTGGACCTAACAGAAGCAGAAGATATTAAGAAGAGGTGGCAAGAATACACAGAAGAACTGTACAAAAAAGAGCTTCAAGACCTAGACAATCATGATGATGTGATCACTGACCTAGAGCCAGACATCTTGGAATGTGAAGTCAAATGGGCCTTAGAAAGCATCACTACGAACAAAGCTAGTGGAGGTGATGGAATTCCAGTGGAACTATTCCAAGTCCTGAAAGATGATGCTGTGAAAGTGCTGCACTCAATATGTCAGCAAATTTGGAAAACTCAGCAGTGGCCACAGGACTGGAAAAGGTCAGTTTTCATCCCAATCCCAAAGAAAGGCAATGCCAAGGAGTGCTCAAACTACCGCACAATTGCACTCATCTCACATGCTAGTAAAGTAATGCTCAAAATTCTCCAAGCCAGGCTTCAGCAATATGTGAACCGTGAACTTCCTGATGTTCAAGCTGGTTTTAGAAAAGGCAGAGGAACCAGAGATCAAATTGCCAACATCCGCTGGATCATGGAAAAAGCAAGAGAGTTCCAGAAAAACATCTATTTCTGCTTTATTGACTATGCCAAAGCCTTTGACTGTGTGGATCACAATAAACTATGGAAAATTCTGAAAGAGATGGGAATACCAGACCACCTGATCTGCCTCTTAAGAAATCTGTATGCAGGTCAGGAAGCAACAGTTAGAACTGGTCATGGAACAACAGACTGGTTCCAAATAGGAAAAGGAGTACGTCAAGGCTGCATATTGTCACCATGTTTATTTAACTTATATGCAGAGTACATCATGAGAAATGCTGGACTGGAAGAAACACAAGTTGGAATCAAGATTGCCGGGAGAAATATCAATAACCTCAGATATGCAGATGACATCACTCTTATGGCAGAAAGTGAAGAGGGGCTAAAAAGCCTCTTGATGAAAGTGAAAGTGGAGAGTGAAAGGGTTGGCTTAAAGCTCAATATTCAGAAAACGAAGATCATGGCATCTGGTCCCATCACTGCATGGGAAATAGATGGGGAAACAGTGGAAACAGTGTCAGACTTTGTTTTTCTGGGCTCCAAAATCACTGTAGATGGTGACTGCAGCCATGAAATTAAAAGACGCTTACTCCTTGGAAGGAAAGTTATGATCAACCTAGATAGCATATTCAAAAGCAGAGACATTACTTTACCAACAAAGGTTTGCCTAGTCAAGGCTATGGTCTTTCCTGTGGTCATGTATGGATGTGAGAGCTGGACTGTGAGGAAGGCTGAACGCCGAAGAATTGATGCTTTTGAACTGTGGTGTTGGAGAAGACTCTTGAGAGTCCCTTGGACTGCAAGAAGATCCAACCAGTCCATTCTGAAGGAGATCAATCCTGGAATTTCTTTAGAAGGAATGATGCTAAAGCTGAAACTCCAGTATTTTGGCCACCTCATGCGAAGAGTTGACTCATTGGAGAAGACTCTGATGCTGGGAGGGATTGAGGGCAGGAGGAGAAGGGGACGACAGAGGATGAGATGGCTGGATGGCATCACTGACTCGATGGATGCGAGTCTGAGTGACCTCCGGGAGCTTGTGATGGACAGGGAGGCCTGGCGTGCTGCGGTTCATGGGGTCGCAAAGAGTCGGACACGACTGAGCGACTGATCTGATCTGATCTGATCTGATTTGAAACTCACTATACTTTCTGAGAGTTATAGGGGCAGAGATTATCATCCCAATTTTATTTTTAAGAAGTGCAAGCATGGAGGGCCCCTCCCCACATGCAAATCGCAATTAAACCAGGAGAAGAAATGGCAACCCACTCCAGTGTTCTTGCCTGGAGAATCCCAGGGATGGGGGAGCCTGGTGGGCTGCCCTCTTTGGGGTCGCACCGAGTCGGACAGGACTGAAGCGACTTAGCAGCAGCAGCAGAACTTTGCCAGTCAATCTGATGTTCTCTCTTCTGCACAAAGCTGCCTCTAGATTAAAAACCAAGCACTGGGTGCACCTACAGTGTAGCTAGATTTGAGTCAGTGACAGACATCGCAGTGTTTTAGGTGCTGTCCCAGCACACAAGCTGTTTGCTATTGAGTCTAAAAGACCAAATAGAAATGTCTGAACTATTTAGTGAGGAAGATATGAGTATAAACAACTGTGAGATCAATACAGGCTGGTAATGGGGAAGGCTTTTCTGGGGAATGAATAGAAAATTAATGATGTTATTAGCTAACGTTTATGAAGCAGTTGCTATGTTCCAATCACTCCAAAAGCATTTTCCAGTTTTGACCCAAAGAAGGTGTTTTTAGAGAGTTACAGGAAAGAAATTCAATTTCTGATATGTTTTCCTTATGACCAGGAAGATGTGACTTTACCTCTTTGGGGCTTATTTTAATCATCTTAAAAAAAAAAACCCTCTGTTTAGAGAGAATATCCAATATTAATGTTTCTGTAAATAGTTCATAAAATAAAATATGGGCAATAATAATGTTATTGTATTATTTGGGGTTTTTTGTAATTAGTATAAATTTTTAAAATTATTGCTCTGTGATAAAGGCTGAAGATACAGAAATGAATAAGGAAATGTCCCTAGCCTTAAGAAGCTCCATCTAGTAAGAGAGAGTTCCATGCCCCTCCCTTCCTTCCTTCCATCTCCTTTTCATTTGTCGTTTCTCCCTTTCTTCCTTCCATCATTATTTACTGAGTGCCTCTTCTGTACCAGACAAAGCACTCGCGGCCTGTCCTTGATTTTCAAGAATATCTTAGGCACTGACCAAGCCCTGAAGTAGGGCTCAGTCTACAGGGGGAAATAAGCCACAATGGGTGGTTACAATGAAGGGTTGGAAACGCTGAGATGGAGTACACCAAGGGGCCAGGGGAGTACAAATCAGTGGCAGAGTAGGAAAAAAAGCTATGGAAATCTTCTCTGGGAGAAAGAGAATTGTATGGAATCCTAAAGTACAATTGGGAATTGGCCAACCAAATGAGCATTACTGTTCCAGCAGGAGGATGAGGCTCAGAACCACTTCATGCTCTTCAGGGTCCTGCAGTGACTAAATGGCCAGGCGGCATTGCTCTGATGCCAAAACCTCTCCATCTAACCCAAATGTTAAGTTTTTTGCCACTTTAGACTCAGTTTCTCTGGCTGAAAAAAATCTCAAAATTAGTCTAGCGTTTTCTAAGGTATGTTTTACCTTGAATATTAAAATTTTTATAGACTATAGCAATCACATAGATGTTTCCATTTAGGGAGTCTCATCAATATTTGTATCACCTCCTTGAGGGCTGCATTTTTATCCCAAGCTTTCAAAGGTTACTGAAGAACCCCAAATTAGGTACTCAGTCATAAACCTTCTTGAGTTTGAGACTCATCAACCTGAATGTTTCATAGACATCTCATAGGTAAGTGAAGTGAAGTCACTCAGTCATGTCTGACTCTTAGCGACCCCATGGACTGCAGCCCACCAGGCTCCTCCATCCATGGGACTTTCCAGGCAAGAGTACTGGAGTGGGGTGCCATTGCCTTCTCCAACCATTATACCTGCTGCTGCTGTTGCTGCTGCTAAGTCGCTTCAGTCGTGTCCAACCCTGTGCAACCCCATAGACGGAAGCCCACTAGGCCCCCCGTCCCTGGGATTCTCCAGGCAAGAACACTGGAGTGGGTTGCCATTTCCTTCTCCAATGCAGGAAAGTGAAAAGTGAAAGTGAAGTTGCTCAGTCGTGTCCGACTCTAAGCGACCCCATGGACTGCAGCCTACCAGGCTCCTCCATCCATGGGATTTTCCAGGCAAGAGTACTGGAGTGGGATGCCATCGCCTTCTCATAGGTAACACCTTCACAAACAAAATCTTGGTGTTTTTTCCCCTCAAAACCTGTCATCCCCTCTTCAGTTAATGGTGCTGACATTCACCCAGTGGCTCCACTCTGAATTCTCCACTGCTGTTCTCCTCTACCATCTAACATCCAGTCCATCTGTTCTCCAAAATATCCTCTATCCTAATGAAGCAATATGAATCAAGGCAAGACACACCAAGGATCAATCTTACTATCATTTAAAAAGTGACCACAAATAGTTGAGAAAAGAAGAAAACTGAAAGGCAAAGGAGAAAGAGAAAAATACACCCAACTGAGTACAGAGTTCCAGAGAATAGCAAGGAGAGATAAGAACGCCTCTTAGGTGAATACTGCAAAGAAATAGAGGGAAACAATAGAACGGGAAAGAGTAGAGATCTTTACAAGAAAACTGGAGATACCAAGGGAATATTTCATGCAAGGATGGGTGTAATAAAGGACAAAAACAGCAAGGACTTAACAGAAGCAGAAGAGATTAAGAAAATGTGGCAAGACAGAAGAACTGTTCAAAAGAGATCTTAATGATGTGGATAACTACAGTGGTGTGGTAACTCACCTAGAGTGTGAAGTCAAGTGGGCTTTAGGAAGCATGACTATGAACAAACCTAATGGCGGTAATGGAATCCCAGCTGAGCTATTTCAGATTCTGAAAGATGATACTGTTAAAGTGCTACATTCAATATGCCAGTAAATTTGGAAAACTCAGGAGTGGCCGCAGGACGGGGAAAGGTCTGTTTTTATTCTAATCCCAAAGAACGGCAATACCAAACAACATTCAAACTGCCATCCAATTGTGCTCACTACACATGCTAGCAAGGTAATGTTCAAAATCCTTCAAGCTAGGCTTCAACAGTACATGAGCTGAGAACTTCCAGATTCATAAGCTGATTTATGAAAGGCAGAGGAACCAGAGATCAAATTGCCAACATCCCTTGGATCATAGAGAAAGCAAGGGAATTCCAGAAAAACATCTACTTCTACTTTATTGACTACACTAAAGCCTTTGACTGTGTGGATCACAACAATCTGGAAAATTATTCAAGAGATGGAAATACCAGACCACCTTACCTGCCTCCCAAGATACTGGTATGAAAGTCAGAAAGCAACAGTTAGAACCAGGAACATGGAACAATGGAGTGGTTCAAAATTGGGAAAGGTGTAGATCAAGGCTGTATATTGTCACCCTACTTGTTTAACTTATGTACAGAGTACATATATCATGTGGAATACCAGGCTGGATGAAGCACAAACTGGAATCAAAATTTCCCAGGGAAATATCAACAGTCTTAGATATGCAGACAATATCACCCTAATGCAGAAAGTGAAGAGGAACTAGAATCTCTTGATGAAGGTGAAAGAGGAGAGTGGAAAATCTGGCTTAAAACTCAAAAAAATGAAGATCATGGTATCCTGTCCCATCACTTCATGGCAAATAGATGGGGACACAATGGAAACAGTGGCAGACTTAATTTTCTTGGGCTCCAAAGTCAATGTGGATGGTGACTGCAGCCACAAAATTAAAAGACTCTTGCTCCTTTGAAGAAAAGCTATGACAAAACTAGACAGCATACTAAAAAGCAGAGACATTGCTTTGCCAACTAAAGTCCAAATAGTCAAAGCTATGGTTTTTACAGTAGTCATGTATGGATGTGAGAGTTGGACTATAGAGAAGGCTGAGTCCTGAAGAAATGATGCTTTCAAACTGTGGTGTTGGATAAGACTCTTGAGAGTCCCTTGGACTGCAAGGAGTTCAAATCAGTCGATCCTAAAGGAAATCAGTCCAAATATTCACTAAAAGAACTAACTGATTCTGAAGCTGAAACTCCAATACTTTGGCCACCTGGTGCAAAGAGCCCACTCTTTGGAAAAGACCGTGATGTGAAAGACTGAAGGCAAGAGGAAAAGGGGACAACAGAGGATGAGATGGTTTGATGGCATCATCTACTCAACAGACGAGTTTGAGCCAACTCCGAGAGTTAGTGAAGGACAGGGAAGCCTGGCGTGCTGCGGTCCATGGGGTCACAGCATGGGATACGACTTAGGATTGAACAACAACAACCAAGCCATGTATCCTCTGGGATAACAGGAAGTCCCAGTAACCATCTATGAAGTTGAAAGTAATCAACCCTCTAGTATAACTTTCAGACCCTAGGAAATACAAGGATAGAAGAACATGCATGATGACACTGACTATCCAAGCAAACCGATACAGAATGCGGGACCTCTACATGACAAAGTGAAAGTGAAAGTGAAGTCGCTCAGTCGTGTCCAGCTCTTTGAGATCCCGTGGACGGTAACCTACCAGGCTCCATGGTCCATGGGATTTTCCAGGCAAGAAGACTGGAGTGGGCTGCCAAAAGACCTAGCTTAATGGGAAAAACAACAAATAACACACAAGGGAATTCCCATAAGGATAACAGCTGATCATTCAATAGAAACTCTTCAAGCCAGGAGGGAATGACAAGACATACTTAAAGTGATGAAAGAAAATAACCTACAGCCCAGATTATTGTACCCAGCAAGGATCTCATTCAAATATGAAGGAGAAATCAAAAGCTTTACAGACAAGCAAAAGCTGAGAGAATTCAGCACCACCAAACCAGCTCTCCAACAAATACTAAAGGATATTCTCTAGACAGGAAACACAAAAAGGGTGTATAAATTCGAACCCAAAACAATAAAGTAAATGGCAACAGGATCATACTTATCAATAATTACCTTAAACGTAAATAAGTTGAATGCCCCAACCAAAAGACAAAGACTGGCTGAATGGATACAAAAACAAGACCCCTACATATGCTGTCTACAAGAGACCCACCTCAAAACAAGGGACACATACAGACTGAAAGTGAAGGGCTGCAAAAAGATTTTCCATGCAAATAGGGACCAAAAGAAAGCAGGAGTAGCAATACTCATATCAGATAAAATAGACTTTAAAACAAAGGCTGTGAAAAGAGACAAAGAAGGTCACTACATAGTGATCAAAGGATCAATCCAAGAAGAAGATATAACAATTATAAATATATATGCACCCAACATAGGAGCACTGCAACATGTAAGACAAATACTAACAAGTATGAAAGTAGAAATCAACAATAACATAATAATAGTGGGAGACTTTAATACCCCAGTCACACCTATGGATAGATCAACTAAACAGAAAATTAACAAGGAAACATAAACTTTAAACTGTACAATAGACCAGTTAGACCTAATTGATATCTATAGGACATTTCATCCCCAAACAATGAATTTCACCTTTTTCTCAAGCGCACACGGAACCTTCTCCAGGATAGACCACATCCTGGGCCATAAATCTAGCCTTGATAAATTCAGAAAAAATGAAATCATTCCAAGCATCTTTTCTGACCACAATGCAGTAAGATTAGATCTCAATTATAGGAGAAAAACTATTAAAAATTCCAACATATGGAGGCTGAACAACACGCTGCTGAATAACCAACAAATCACAGAAAAAATCAAAAAAGAAATCAAAATTTGCATAGAAATGAATGAAAATGAAAATACAACAACCCAAAACCTGTGGGACACTGTAAAAGCAGTCCTAAGGGGAAAGTTCATAGCAATACAGGCATACCTCAAGAAACAAGAAAAAAGCCAAATAAATAACCTAACTCTACACCTAAAGCAACTAGAAAAGGAAGAAATGAAGAACCCCAGGGTTAATAGAAGGAAAGAAATCTTAAAAATTAAGGCAGAAATAAATGCAAAAGAAACAAAAGAGACCATAGCAAAAATCAACAAAGCCAAAAGCTGGTTCTTTGAAAGGGTAAATAAAATTGACAAACCATTAGCCAGACTCATCAAGAAACAAAGGGAGAAAAATCAAATCAATAAAATTAGAAATGAAAATGGAGAGATCACAACAGACAACACAGAAATACAAAGGATCATAAGAGACTACTATCAGCAATTATATGCCAATAAAATGGACAACGTGGAAGAAATGCACAAATTCTTAGAAAAGTACAACTTTCCAAAACTGGACCAGGAAGAAATAGAAAATCTTAACAGACATATCACAAGCACGGAAATTGAAACTGTAATCAAAAATCTTCCAGCAAACAAAAGCCCAGGTCCAGATGGCTTCACAGCTGAATTCTACCAAAAATTTAGAGAAGAGCTAACACCTATCCTACTCAAACTGTTCCAGAAAATTACAGAGGAAGGTAAACTTCCAAACTCATTCTATGAGGCCACCATCACCCTAATACCAAAACCTGACAAAGATGCCAGAAAAACAGAAAACTATAGGCCAATATCACTGATGAACATAGATGCAAAAATCCTCAACAAAATTCTAGCAATCAGAATCCAACAACACATTAAAAAGATCATACACCATGACCAAGTGGGCTTTATACTAGGGATGTAAGAATTCTTCAATATCTGCAAATCAATCAATGTAATACACCACATTAACAAATTGAAAAATAAAAACCATATGATTATCTCAGTAGAGGAAGAGAAAGTTTTTAACAAAATTCAACATCCATTTATGATAATAACTCTTCAGAAAGCAGGAATAGAAGGAACATACCTCAACATAACAAGAGCTATGTATGACAAACGCATAGCAAACATTATCCTCAATGGTGAAAAATTGAAAGCATTTCCTCTAAAGTCAGGAACAAGACAAGGATGCCCACTTTCACCATTACTATTCAACATAGTTTTGGAAGTTTTGGCCACAGCAATCAGAGCAGAAAAAGAAATAAAAGGAATCCAAATTGGAAAAGAAGAACTAAAACTCTCACTGTTTGCAGATGACATGATCCTCTACATAGAAAACCCTAAAGACTCCACCAGAAAATTACTAGAACTAATCAATGATTATAGTAAAGTTGCAGGATATAAAATCAACACACAGAAATGCCTTGCATTACTATACACTAATAATGAGAAAATAGAAAGAGAAATTAAGGAAACAATTCCATTTACCATTGCAACGAAAAGAATAAAATACTTAGGAATATATCTACCTAAAGAAACTAAAGACCTATATATAGAAAACTATAAAACACTGGTGAAAGAAATCAAAGAGGACACTAATAGATGGAGAAATATACCATGTTCATGGATTGGAAGAGTCAATATAGTGAAACTGAGTACACTACCCAAAGCAATTTATAGATTCAATGCAATTCCTATCAAGCTACCAACAGTATTCTTCACAGAGCTAGAACAAATAATTTCACAATTTGTATGGAAATACAAAAAAAACCTCGAATAGCTAAAGCTATCTTGAGAAAGAAGAATGGAACTGGAGGAATCAACCTGCCGGACATCAGGCTCTACTACAAAGCCACAGTCATCAAGACAGTATGGTACTGGCACAAAGACAGAAATATAGATCAATGGAACAAAACAGAAAGCCTAGAGATAAATCCACGCACATATGGTCACCTTATCTTTGACAAAGGAGGCAAGAATATACAATGGATTAAAGACAATCTCTTTAACAAGTGGTGCTGGGAAAACTGGTCAACTACTTGTAAAAGAATGAAGCTAGAGCACTTTCTAACACCATACACAAAAAATAAACTCAAAATGGATTAAAGATCTAAACGTAAGACCAGAAACTATTAAACTAGAGGAGAACATAGTCAAAACACTCTCCGACATATATCACAGCAGGATCCTCTATGACCCACCTCCCAGAATATTGGAAATAAAAGCAAAAATAAACAAATGGGACCTAATTAAACTTAAAAGCTTCTGCACAACAAAAGAAACTATAAGCAAGGTGAAAAGACAGCCTTCAGAATGGGAGAAAATAATAGCAAATGAAGCAATTGACAAACAAGTTATCTCAAAAATATACAAGCAACTCCTACAGCTCAATTCCAGAAAAATAAATGACCCAATCAAAAAATGGGCCAAAGAACTAAATAGACATTTCTCCAAAGAAGACATACAGATGGCTAACAAACACATGAAAAGATGCTCAACATCACTCATTATCACAGAAATGCAAATCAAAACCACTATGAGGTACCATTTCACACCAGTCAGAATGGCTGTGATCCAAAAGTCTACAAGCAATAAATGCTGGAGAGGGTGTGGAGAAAAGGGAACCCTCTTACACTGTTGGTGGGAATGCAAGCTAGTACAGCCACTATGGAGAACAGTGTGGAGAGTCCTTTAAAAAATGGAAATAGAACTGCCTTATGATCCAGCAATCCCACTGCTGGGCATACATACTGAGGACACCAGAATTGAAAGAGACACGGGTACCCCAATGTTCATCGCAGCACTGTTTACAATAGCCAGGACATAGAAGCAACCTAGATGTCTATCGGCAGATGAATGGATAAGAAAGCTGTGGTACATATACACAATGGAGTATTACTCAGCCATTAGAAAGAATACATTTGAATCAGTTCTAATGAGGTGGATGAAACTGGAGCCTATTATACAGAGTGAAGTAAGCCAGAAAGAAAAACACCAATACAGTATACTAACGCATATATTGGGGAAGGCAATGGCACCCCCACCCCAGTACTCTTGCCTGGAAAATCCCGTGGACAGAGGACCCTGGTGGGCCGCAGTCCATGGGGTCGCTAAGAGTCGGACATGACTGAGCGACTTCACTTTCACTTTTCACTTTCATGCATTGGAGAAGGAAATGGCAAGCCACTCCAGTGTTCTTGCCTGGAGAATCCCAGGGACGGGGGAGTCTGGTGGGCTGCCATCTATGGGGTCGGTCGCACAGAGTCGGACATGACTGAAGCGACTTGGCAGCAGCAGCAGCAGCAATGCATATATATGGAATTTAGAAAGATGGTAACAATAACCCCATATACGAGACAGCAAAAGAGACACTGATGTATAGAACAGTGTTTTGGACTCTGTGGGGGAGGGAGAGGGTGGGATGATTTGGGAGAATGGCATTGAAATATGTATAATATCATATATGAAACGAGTCGCCTGTCCAGGTTCGATGCATGATACTGGATGCTTGGGGCTGGTGCACTGGGATGACCCAGAGGGATGGTATGGGGAGGGAGAGGGGAGGAGGGTTCAGGATGGGGAACACATGTATACCTGTGGTGGATTAATTTCGATATATGGCAAAACCAATACAATATTGTAAAGTTAAAAAATAAAATAAAATTTTAAAATAGGTAAATAAACTGGGGGGCTTCCCCAGTGATTCAGCAGGTGAAGAATCCACCTGCCATGCCAGTGACACAAGAGATGTGGGTTCGATTCCAGGATGAGGAAGATCCCTTGGAGGAAGGCATGGCAAGCCACCCCAGTATTCTTGCTGGGGAAATCCCATGGACAGAGGAGCCTGGCGGGCTATGGTCCATGAGGTCACAAAGAGTTGGACGCGACTGAAGTGAATGAGCACATTGTAATAATAAGCTTAAATAATAAAATTTTTTTAAAAGCCTAATAAAATCAATATGTATGTAAAAAAAAAAAAAAGAGTAATGTTAATTTCATCAGAGATGGAAGAATTTCCTTACACGAGTAATCAAAGTCGGTAAAACCAAACTATATTCCAGAGGTTACTTGTGAGGGATACTGATCAGGAAGAGATTTGTGGCTCAAAATTATCTGATTTGTAATTTGTGAGGGTTTTACACTAACGACTTAGTGCGTGCGTGCTAAGTCGTTTCAATTGTGTCCGACTCCCTGCAAACCTATGGACTGTAGCCCGCCAGAGTATGTATGATTTATTGAGCTATACACTTAGAATTTGTGTAAATGATACCTCAAACAAAGATATTTTATATTTTTATAAAATTAGGCAGAAAAATGTTATAACATAAATTTAAAAGCATATTAACCTTGTTCACTGTGCTGATCTTATATGGATTCTGGCTTGGGAAAAGGAAAACTGTAGACAGAAACTTTTTTTTTTAATTGAAGCATAGTTGATTTACAATGTTGTGTTAATTTCTGCTGTACAGCAAAGTGATTTAGTTATATGTTCTTTTTCAAATATCATTTTCCATTATGGTTTATCACGGAACATGGAATTCAGTTCCCTGTGCTATACCATAGGGCTTGTTGTTTATCCATTCTATATGCATCAGCTTGCATCTGCTAACCCCAAACTCCCACTCCAACCCTCTGCCACCTTCTTCCCCATTGGCAGCCGGTCTGTTCGCTAAATTAAAAAGGAACATTTTTTATACATTGGGAAATAGTAAACACACATTAGGCATTAGACAATAATAAGTTCATAATTCTGTATTGTAATAGTAGTATAATAACAAAAATAACAATGAGGAGAGGGAGGGAGAGATAATCCCTATGTGGTTCAGCTCAGGTCAGTCGCTCAGTCATGTCCGACTCTTTGCAACCCCACGGACTGCAGCACATCAGGCTTCCCTGTCCATCACCAACTCCCAGAACTTGCTCACACTCATGTCCATTGCGTCAGTGACGTCATCCAACCGTCTCATCCTCTGTCATTCCCTTCTCCTCCTGCCTTCAGTCTGGTAGAGATACTGAATTAATTCCGGAAAACATGGTAAGATATTTGATATTAGCCTTATAGGACTCTAGGCAGGAGTCAACAAACTGTGATCCATGAGTTAAATCCAACTACCACCTGTTTTTGTAAATAAAGTATCGCTAGAATGCATTCCTAGTCATTTACATGTAGTCTAGGAATGCATTTGTATTTAATGTGGCAGATTTAATCATTGTAGCAGTAATTCCTATCTTCACAGTGGACATACTATGTGGCTTTTGCAGAAAAAGTTTACCAACCCCTGAAGTGAAGAGCAAGGCACCCCACCCCAGTACTCTTGCCTGGAAAATCCCATGGATGGAGGAGCCTGGTAGGCTCCAGTCCATGGGATGCTAAGAGTCGGACACGACTGAGCTACTCACTACTTTTCACTTTCATGCATTGGAGAAGGAAATGGCAACCCACTCCAGTATCTGCCTGGAGAATCCCGGGACGGAGGAGCCTGGTGGGCTGCTGTCTATGGGATCGCACAGAGTCAGACATGACTGAAGCGACTTAGCAGCAGCAGCAGCACAAGTGAAGAGAGAGACAGAGACTATATACAAATTTATTTTTCTACTCTCTCTACTTTTATTAATATTTGAAGTTTCATATTTTAAAATACATCTTAAATGCAGACATGTCCCACCATGATTCAAACCACCATGATTATCTAGAATTATTCAGCAACTTCTAATTGTTCTTTCAGCATCCTCTCCTGTCCTCCCACCCTCTTTTCACTGCACTTAAACCAAAGTGATTCCTTTAAAATGTAAATTGAATCATGTCACTGGAGTATTAAAATCTCCAGTGGAAACACTAAAGTCTGAAAAAAGTTCCATATTTCAGTCTGCAACGTGGACATAAGTGGCCTGGGCTCTCATCCCAAACCCCTCCATGTTCTTCATTCTCTAACACTGTCTACAGCAGCGTATTCATAGTATTCTTGGTAAACTCCCAACCTATTTCCAAATTCAGGAATTTTTATAGGCTTTCTATTTTACCTGGACATATTCTTGCCTAGCTCTTTGATTGATTTCCCTCCAGCATATAGGTCTCATAAGAGAAAACTTGGCATCTCTTCCAATTAATCTGTATCTTCTATTATAGTGTTTGATTGTTTTCAGAGTATGCGTATTTATTGTAGTTTTGTATATTGTTTACTTACCTACTGAAAAATAAGCTGTGTCTAAACAATTGTTTCTTATTTCTTACTTTGGTTTCACCCCCTAGAATACAAACAGAGAAGAGAGGGTTAAAAAAGAAAAGGGAAACAAAAAGAAAAGTATAAGCTGAACAAACAGTAGGCTCATAGTGAGTAGACAGAGATATTATAAAGCAATTCTAAAACATATGGATTCATGTGAGGCCAAAGAAGCAGATTCCTGGTAATCACAGGAAGCTCTGCAGAGCAGAAGTCCAGGAGAAGTGGAGGAAAGAGCAGTTTACATGGAGACTTACTGGGTAAAAGATGTGATCCTAGGAACTGGGATTATAGAAATGTCTAGTGCAAATTCTTTGTACTCAGTCAAATGGAATTACTGGCGAGGATAATAATAACTTACCTGCTAACCAGTATTGATCATTTCCTGTATTTCACGCCCTATTCTAAGATTTGTTCGTGTATATTCTCACTGACATTTCTTCCTCACAACAACACTCTGGGATAAGAACTATTAGAATCTTCATTTTAAGAAAAGGAAACTGAGATACAAAGAAATAGAGTGACTCACTAAGAGTCAGTAGAAATAGAGCTACCAATGTGAAAAGACAGTGTCGCAGAAGAATTTGCCAAATCCCTCTATTGTAGGACAATGAATGATCTATGAGGACATGTCAGAGAAGGCTTCACAGATGAGGCAGGCTGGATTTGGTCTGTGCCTGGTGGTGTGCTCTCCAGATTAACCAAAGGCCACGAGGAACCCCAGAGAGATGTCAAAATATAGTTGAGTGTTTAACTGAACTCCACAATCTAACAGTGTTCAGAGTTGGAACTCCATTCTGCTAGGTACCAGCTCTATGACCCTATGATCAAGATCACAGTGCTAGTTTCCTATTCTGTAAAACCCCACCTGGCTCACTGGGTTGTATTGAGAACTAAAGTAAAGCTTACATTTGAAGGGCTTCACAGGCAGCTCAAGTGGAAAGAACCTGCCTGCCAGTGCAGGAGACATAAGAGACACAGGCTTGATCCCTGAGTCAGGAAGATCCCCTGGAGCAGGCCAAGGCAACCTACCTCAGTATTTTTGCCTGGAGAATCCCACGGACAGGGGAGCTTCAGTTCAGTTCGGTTCAGTTCAGTCACTCAGGCATGTCCGACTCTTTGCGACCCCATGAATCGCAGCACGCCAGGCCTCCCTGTCCATCACCAACTCCCGGAGGTCACTCAGACTAATGTCCATTGAGTCAGTGATGCCATCCAGCCATCTCATCCTCTGTCGGCCCCTTCTCCTCTTGCCGCTAATCCCTCCCAGCATCAGTCTTTTCCAATGAGTCAACTCTTCCCATGAGGTGGCCAAAGTACTGGAGTTTCAGCTTTAGCATCATTCCTTCCAAAGAAATCCCAGGGCTGATCTCCTTCAAAATGGACTGGTTGTCCAAGGGACTCTCAGGAGTCTTCTCCAACACCACAGTTCAAAAGCATCAATTCTTTGGCACTCAGCTTTCTTCACAGTCCAACTCTCACATTCATACATGACCACTGGAAAAACCATAGTCTTGACTAGATGGACCTTTGTTGACAAAGTAATGTCTCTGCTTTTCAATATGCTATCTGGGTTGGTCATAACTTTTCTTCCAAGGAGTAAGCATCTTTTAATTTCATGGCTGCAATCACCATCTGCAGTGATTTTGGAGTCCCAAAAAATAAAGTCTGACACTGTTTCCACTGTTTCCCCATCTATTTCCCATGAAGTGATGGGACCAGATGCCATGATCTTCATTTTCTGAATGTTGAGTTTTAAGCCAACTTTTTCACTCTCCTCTCTCACTTTCATCAAGAGGCTTTTGAGTTCCTCTTCACTTTCTGCCATAAGGGTGGTGTCATCTACATATCTGAGGTTATTGATATTTCTCCTGGCAATCTTGATTCCAGCTTGTGCTTCTTCCAGCCCAGCATTGCTCATGATGTATTCTGCATATAAGTTAAATAAGCAGGGTGACAATATACAGCCTTGACATACTCCTTTTCCTATTTGGAACCAGTCTGTTGTTCCATGACCAGTTCTAACTGTTGCTTCCTGTCCTGCATACAGGTTTCTCAAGAGGCAGGTCAGGTGGTCTGGTACTCCCATCTCTTTCAGAATTTTCCACAGTTTATTGTGATCCACACAGTCAAAGGCTTTGGCATAGTCAATAAAGCAGAAATAGATGCTTTTCTGGAACTCTCTTGCTTTTTCCATGATCCAGCAGATGTTGACAATTTGGTCTCTGGTTCCTTTGCCTTTTCTAAAACCAGCTTGAACAACTGGAAGTTCACAGTTCACATATTGCTTAAGCCTGGCTTGGACAATTTTGAGCATTACTTTACTAGCTTGAGATGAGTGCAATTGTGCAGTAGTTTGAGCATTCTTTGGCATTGCCTTCCTTTGGGATTGGAATGAAAACTGACCTTTTCCAGTCCTGTGGCCACTGCTGAGTTTTCCATATTTGCTGGCATATTGAGTGCAGCACTTTCACAGCATCATCTTTCAGGATCTGGAATAGCTCAACTGGAATTCCATCACCTCCACTAGCTTTGTTGGTAGTGATGCTTTCTAAGGCCCACTTGACTTCCCATTCCAGGATGTCTGGCTCTAGGTGAGTGATCACACCATCATGATTATCTGGGTCGTGAAGATCTTTTTAGTACAGTTCTTCTGTATATTCTTGCCACCTCTTCCTGCGAGGAGGAGGTGGGCTTGGTGGGCTACTATCCATAGGGTCACGAGTTGCACATGACTACAGACGCTTGGCACACAGCACACACCTGATGCCTAGCAATCAGAAACTCTTTCAGCTCTTAGGCCTTCCGTTTTAGAAACAGTTAAGTTTAGGAAGCATATTACCAAAGAAATCTGGTGTGATATGTCTGTAAAAAGTATTCTGAGATCAGTTCACTGACAGCCATGAATGTGGGAAGTTTGGAAACTGATCCATCTGGGGATTCAGACTCACCTGAAGCAGGGGGAGTGCGCCAGACAGGAGGTTCCAGGAGGCACAGTTTGGTGGAGAACTCAGCCAGAGCATCTTCAAGCACCTTTGTTTTTATGATTATTATTAAGGAGAGTTCATGACTAAATAAGATAAAACCTCATTAAGTATGAAAAGCAGCCCTTTGGCAACTAATTTGAGAATTCCATAGAAGCACTGGTGATCTTTTGAAGAAAAGCACACCCCAGTTTATTTTGGGAAACAGCACTCAAGCAGCAGTTAGAGGGTGGACGGAAGTGGCTGAGACTTATGCCTGCAGGCCATCGAAAGTTATTGAAATCAAGTGAGCAGTGAACACTTGGACCAGAGAAGTTACAGAGAATTTCAAAAGACAAGGGTGAGTGGACAAATATAGAGGTCAAAAAGGGAAAAATGATGGCAGAATCGAAACTGAAAATTAGGGGGTGGGTGGGAAGCAGACACTGGCTTCCATAAGACTTGATCCAGAATCCTAAACGTTCTGGTCATCCAAAGCAACTCTCGGGGCAATTGAATTTGCTCCATAAGACCCAAATGTTTTTCAAAGCCCAAAGCTGGTGATGCTGCTGACTAGAGTCTGAGAATGAGAAGACCTCCTGTTCCAGGGCGATGTTGGTGATTTTGCTGTAATATGTCTTATGTATTTAAGGAAACAGAAAATGAGGTTTTAAAATGTCAAAGTCGAGTATTAGAGACTGACATTCAAGAAAGGTGAGGGAGTAGCCAATTAAGACTTTCTTCCATAACAATCAGCTTCTTCTACACTACAGCAGAAAAGTCAGTCTTCGAAGCTTCATAAACCTGTGTCTTCCGTGGAAGCATTTACTGAAACAAGTCTTCCCAGCAGAGAGCATTGTGTACTACTGTGCAAATAACTGTGCTCTGTGTGCTCTGGGCAGCATGGGTGGTTTCAGGGAGAACAAGATCCAGGCCTTTTAACCTGCACAGTCAGTGCTATGTTGTCCCATATGATACCCGCTGGTCACACAAGGCCAGGCACTTGAAATGTGACGAGTCCAAATTGAGAAGTACTGTACATGCAAAATACACTCCAAAATTCAAAGACAGAATGGAAAACGAAAAATGTCGTTAATGATTTTATATTTTTTATGTCCTGAAATAATAGTGTTTGGGGATGAGGTGTTACATGTGTTGCTCAGTCGAGTCCGACTCTGTTGCCCCATGGACTGTAGCCTGCTAGGCTTCTCTGACCATGGAAATCTCCAGGCAAGAATACAGAACAGGTGTCAGTCCCTTCTCCAAGGGATCTTTCTGACCCAGGGATCAAACCTGGATCTCCTGCATTGGAGGAAGATTCTTTACCATCTGAGCCAGTATTCTGTATATATAGTAAGTTACATAAATTGTTGAAATTAGTTTTATTTGTTTCTTTTTACTTTTCTAACGGGGCTCCTTGAAAACCTGAAATTTGTCCCTGGCTTTCATGAGTGGTCCAGTGTATTTCTATCGCCTTGTGTGGCTCTAAACTCTGACCAATTAGACTTCCGGTTGCCTCTTAGAATAGCTGGCATTCAATGGCCTCAGCCTATGGTCAGCTTTCAAAATCCTGCTTGTTCCTGAAACCCATTGAACATTGCTTCAATTCATCCTTTTCTGAAATCTCTTCAAAATTCTGAAGTTCTGCATTCTCTCATTAACTTCTAAGGAATTTATTTGCAGTATATCTCATTTTATTGAGATTCACTGATGTTGCTTTTTTTTTTTTTTTTTTTAAATTTTGGGGGGTAACCTCACATGGAGTAAGTCTGCTGCTGCTGCTGCTAAGTCGCTTCAGTTGTGTCCGACCTGTGCGATCCCATAGATGCCTGTGTTTGTTCATTTCCTCCTCCTGACAGTAAATGTCACTCAGTCGTGTCGACCTTAGTAACCCCATGGACTGCAGCCACCAGGCTCCCTGTCCATGGGATTTTCCAGGCAAGAGACTGGGGTGGGGTGCCATTGCCTTCCCCTGGAGTAAGTCTGACCAGTGCTCTTTTCTAGCAATATTAGCTCACTTCATGTCTTTGGGTCACAGTTTGGTCATTCTCACAATATTTCAAACTTTTTCATTATTATTATGTTTGTTGTAAATATAAAACTTTGATGGGTGAGAAATTATTTCTTATAGATGAGCAAAGAAAGTGGTTTGTTGAGAAGGAATCTACATTTGGTAAAGAATGAGGAAATGACAACAAAGGATTTAGAATATTATACAAACTTGGTTAATAAAGCAATAGCAGGGCTTGCAAGGATTGACTCCGATTTTGAAAGAATGTCTGCTGTGAGTAAAATGCTATCAAACAGCATTGCATGCTATAGAGAAATGTTTCTTGAAAGGAAGAGTCAGTTGATGAGGCAAACTGCACCATTTCTTATTCTAAGAAATTGACATAACTACCCCAGCCTTCCACAACCTCCACCCAGATCGGTCAGAAGCCATCAACATGGAGGCAGGACCCTCTACCACCAAAGAGGTACAACTTACTAAAATCTCAGATGATGGTTAACATTCTTACACAATGAAGTATTTTCATTAAGATTTGTATGTAATTTTTTAGACAATGCTCTTGCACACTTAATAGGCTACAGTGCATATAGTGTAAGCATAACTTTTATACAAACATGGAAAACAAAAAATTGTGACTCTCTTTATTGCAGTGTTCAGTGGTTCTGAACCAAACTTGCAATATCGCTAAGATATGCCTGTATTCCTATAATGTATTTATGCTATCTTCCTCTACATTTTAAAAATATTTTTCCAGAATATAAATTTATTTGAAGACAACCATTGTATATAACACATTTTATGACCCACAGAGCCTAGCATAGTGCTTTATATATTTCTTCTTCTAAATTTAAAATAATTCAAGGGTCCTCTAATCTGTAATGGAGCCATGATGCTTCCAGGGTCTCAGAAACTCTGATATATACAAAAGGGAGACTCATCCCCTTGCTCCTACTTTTGTGATATTGTAGCTACAAATGTAGATGGTCAACAGCTTTGGATGGCAAAAAAAAAAAAAAAAAGATAAAAATGAATTCTTAAGAATAGGGAAGCTGAAACTTGAAATAGAGGTCATTAGAAAGAAGTTGATAAAACATGTATTCATGCACAAGGCAGTTGAGAGAGACAGACAGAGACGCAGAAATAAAGAAACAGAATAGAAATTGGAAAATCCTAACCTGCTTTTAGGGTAGGGAGTAGCACATGGTCCAAGTGGTCAGATTTCAGATGTATAATTCAAAATTGGTTAATTCCTGTAACAAACAACCCTCAACTTTCAATGGCTTCGTGAAATAAGAGGTTGGAGTTAGTTCTCTTTTATAATATGGTCCGATGTGGAGAATCAGGATTTGAGGGCATGCTGTGCTCTGAACAGTCATTTGAGGACCCAGACACACTCATTTTATGTCTTCTTCCTCCTCTAGGTCATAAGAGAGCTCTCCATTTGGCTAATGAAAGAGGAAGAATAAAGATAGGGAGATTTATTCATGAATTAGTCTCAGAAGTGCCATACGTGACTTCCATTCATATCCCATTGAGCCAAACTTAGTCACTTGGCCATACCTGAATTTAAAAAAAAAAAAAAAAAAAGGAGGAATCCTGGTGTAGGTGTTACTTAGAGAAAAGGGGGAGATTGAATATGTTGGTGAACATTGGAGCCCCATGAAGTGTACGTAGGATTGCCTCCTGGTGTCTTTCCCTTCTCCTTACATGTCCGAACCTCATTCCATAGTTCATCAGGCACTCTTCTATCAGATCTAGGCCCAAATCTATTCTCACTTCCACTGTATACTCAAAGGGCCTTTGATCCTTCATTTTTCATTCGTACCTTTAATTATAGAGTTTCTTTCTTCAGTCTTTTGGCCAGGGGTCTAGATCGTCGTGCCTCGCGCAAGAGTGATTTGGTGTTGACCATCTGGTGATGTCCATGTATATCTTTTTTTTTTTTGAGAGGTTTTTTCCTTTTCTTGACACTCTTGGTCTGGACAATTCTCTGTTATGCATGGACATCCTGTGCACTGTAAGATGTTTACCTGCATTTATGGTCTCTACCTTCTAGATATCAATAGCGCTCCTCAGTCATGTCCATCAAAATGTCTCCAAGTATTTCCATAAGTTCTGAGGGGAAAGGGATTGCCCCTATTTGATCTACTATTCCTTTACTGTGTGTTTTTTGAATGCCATGAAATGTCTCCTACTTGCTCGAGTGATAAAATTATGGAATTCTTGATTCAGGGACATCAGGGGTTTATTTTTCTCATCATCCTTTATTCACTGCAGCCCCTCAAGCACTACACCAGGGAGAAACCAGCCAAAGACAACAGATATTATCTCAACATTCAGCCCTTTTATATGCCTGCACATAGTAGTTATCTCTACATTCCTCTTCCTGATTCTCTGGTCTTAACAATTAATAATTTGCCCCTAAATTATCTTCTATTTTCAACCCCTGTCCAGTCATCTTATTCTGTAATACTAAATTCACATCCCTACAACTCTTGAATCTATATGCTTAGCCCAAGTTTCCATCTTTCTTCTCTTTTGTAACAGGGAACAAGGATCATGCCAAAGTATCATATACCAGAAATATCAAAAAGTTGACACTTACGCTATAGTTTTACATCCTGCACTCTTGGGCTTCCCAGGTGACTCTAGTGGTGAAGAACCCGCCCTCCGATGCAGGAGACACGAGAGATCCCTGGCTCAGAAAGATCCCTTGGAGAAAGGCACGGCAGCCCACTCCAGTATCCTTGCCTGGAGAATCTCATGGACAGAGGAACCTGGAGGGTCAGAGTCCATGGTGCCTCAAAGAGTCAGACACAACTGGAGCAACTTAGTACGTGCACACGCACTCTTGGTAGACATCACTAATCAATCATGATAACCTTTCCTCTTGGGCCTGAAATCCACCTCAGGATCCAGGAAGCACTTGAGGCAGTTTCTATTGACTGAACAGAATTGTAGCAAGAGATTAAAATTGTTTGGTCTCCAAGCCCTGGTCATTTTTAGAGCCATGGAAACTGAGAAGCAGGTGATGACGTGAAGTGCTCAGGCCACACAGAGTTTCAGCCTTCCAGGTTCACTTTTTTCCTTCTGCCCTTGTGGTATGAATTAACGAGGCTTGCCCAGGCCTGGTGGGACTTGCTTGAAAGCAGAGTCTTGAAAAGGGTGCTAAAAGCAAACATATTGCTTGGAACAGTGGTTGAGGTGAACTTGAGTTTAACCAGATTCTCTTTTCTTTGCCTTTTGAGCCCCAAAGAATACTCCAGTCTATTGCAGAGATTGGAGGGGTATGATACCCCCCACTACCATTATTTTTACGTGATCAAAGAAAAAGAAGATTCTGAATGTTACCTAAATGCTTGAATTTAAAATTCAAGAAAAAAATCAAAAGCATCACATAAAAATTAGGTTAGCTGCAGCAGAAGGCGTGGTGAATGTGTTGTGTATATTTTAATGACAGAATTTGAGATTCAGTCTTTGCCAGTATTTTTAGAAAAAAAATGTTATCGGAGTCTGGTGGGAAATCAGAATCTGTTTATGCTTTTATCATTTGTATACAATAAAATACACTAGGAAGAAAAATCGATCCTGGTTCATTTTCTCATCTGGGCTTTATTTCTCTACCCTCAGCTTTCCCGAATAAGGCTCATACTGTCCATGTTTATGTGGAATGGGCTTATGCTCTCTTCTTGTCTTTCAATAATTATAGGTCTCCCCAGAAAAATGGCTTTACAGAGGCATTTTTATAAAGGTTTTAAAGATTTTATTATGAAGAATTCAGCCCTTCCACAATTATGACTTTAAAAAGGTTCTCTGTAGCCATTGTTAGTAGAACGGGTATTGATCCTTTTATAAAGGGAAGAGGGGAAGACCAGCTCTTGTATGCCCATGTGAGTGCTGTACCTTGGCATCTTTTAAACCCACGTAATAATGTGGTGAAGCAAAACGATCATTTTTCTTGGTGGAGGGCCTCTCATTCCCACTAACGGTAATGCAATCAACTTTAAGCCCATTGGCAGTAATAGCCACAAATTTCACTTTTGTTTTAACAGTTATAATGGAAGCTGTAATGAACTTCACCTTGTTTCATGAAGTTTGCTCGTGAAGCAGAAGCTAAACTTGTTAAACAGTCAACCTTACAAATATCTCCTGACTCAGTTGTCCCCCCACCACCCATTTCGCCTTAGCTGTCGACTCTTTTGGTACGCACTACTGGAACATTACCTGATGAGTGTCCTCCTGCTGAAATGATTCAGTGCCTCTCCCTTGCCTGTAGGTTAAGTCCAGACTGTACCACGGGCATGCCATGCCCCTGATTATCTGCTTCTTATGCACTTTGTCTCTTAACTGGCTCCAGCATAAACATCATGAATCAGACTAATAAATCAATGGTCATATCTCATTAGATGGAATAAATAATTTATGGCAGGTCTTTCAAGGCAGCTTTATAGTTAGCTATGGCAGAGAAGTTTTGTTTATTTTTATTGGAATATAGTTGCTTTACAATGTGGTGTTAGTTTCTGCTCTACATAAAACTGAATTAGCTATATTTATACATGTAACTTGGACAAGGCAATGGCACCCCACTCCAGTACTCTTGCCTGGAAAATCCCATGGATGGAGGAGCCTGGTAGGCTGCAGTCCATGGGGTCGCTAAGAGTCAGACACGAGTGAGCGACTTCACTTTCACTTTTCACTTTCATGCATTGGAGAAGGAAATAACAACCCACTCCAGTGTTCTTGCCTGGAAAATCCCATGAACAGAAGAGCCTGGTGGACTGCCGTCTATGGGGTCACACAAAGTCGGACAGGACTGAAGCGACTTAGCAGCAGCAGCATACATGTAACTTCCCTGGTGGCTCAGTGGTAAAGAATCTGCCTTCAACGTGGAAGGCTTGGATTTGATGCCTGAGTCAGGAAGATCCCCTGGAGAAGACAATAGTAACCCGATCCAGTAATCTTGCCTGGCACTCTATTAGATCTAGTCCCTTAAATCTATTTCTCACTTCCACTGTATAGTCATAAGGGATTTGATTTAGGTCATACCTGAATAGTCTAGTGGTTTTCTCCACTTTCTTCAATTTCAGTCTGAATTTAGCAATAAAGAGTTCATGATCTGAGCCACAGTCATCTCCCAGTCTTGTTTTTCTGACTGTATAGAGCTTCTCCTTCTTTGGTGGCAAAGAATATAATCAATATGATTTCAGTGTCAACCATCTGGTGATGTCCATGTGTAGAGTCTTCGCTTGTGTTGTTGGAAGAGGGTGTTTACTATGTCCAGTGTGTTCTCTTGGCAGAACTCTTTTAGCCTTTGCCCTGCTTCACTCTGTACTCCAAGGCTGAATTTGCCTATTACTCCAGGTGTCTCTTGACTTCCTACTTTTGCATTCCAGTCCCCTATAATGAAAAGAATATCTTTTTCCGGTGTTAGTTCTAGAAGTTCTTGTAGGTCTTCATAGAACTGTTTAACTTCAGCATCTTCAGCATTACTGGTCGGGGTATAGACTTGGATTACTGTGATATTGAATGGTTTTCCTTGGAAATGAACAGAAATCATTCTGTCATTTATGAGATTGCATCCAAGTACTGCATTTCGGACTCTTTTTGTTGACTATGATGGCTACTCCATTTCTTCTAAGGGATTCCTTCCCACAGTAGTAGATATAATGGTCATCTGAGTTAAATTCACCCATTCCAGTCTAGCTTAGTTTGCTGATTCCTAGAACGTCAATGTTCACTCTTGCCATCTCCTGTTTGACCACCTCCATTTTGCCTTGATTCATGGACCTGACATTCCAGGTTCCTATGCAATATTGCTCTTTACAGCATCAAACCTTGCTTCTATCACCAGTCCCATCCACAACTGGGTGTTTTTTTGCTTTGGCTCCATCCCTTCATTCTTTCTGGAGTTATTTCTCCACTGATCTCCAGTAGCATATTGAGCACCTACCAACCTGGGGAGTTCATCTTTCAGTATTCTATCTTTTTGCTTTTTCATACTGTTCATGGGGTTCTCAAGGCAAGAATAATTTTTTTTTAACTTTACAATATTGTAATGGTTTTGCCATATATCAACATGAATCCACCACAGGTATACATGTGTTCCTCATCCTGAACCCTCCTCCCTCCTCCCTCCCTGTACCATCCCTCTCGGTAATCCCAGTGCACCAGCCCCCAGCATCCAGTATTGTGCATCGAACCTGGACAGGCGACTCCTTTCATATATGATATTATACATATTTCAATGCCATTCTCCCAAATCATCCCACCCTCTCCCTCTCCCACAGAGTCCAAAACACTGTTCTATACATCAGTGTCTCTTTTGCTGTCTCGTATACAGAGTTATTGTTACCATCTTTCTAAATTCCATATATATGCTTTAGTATATTGTATTGGTGTTTTTCTTTCTGGCTTACTTCATTCTATATAATAGGCTCCAGATCCATCCACCTCATTAGAACTGATTCAAATGCATTCTTTCTAATGGCTGAGTAATACTCCATTGTGTATATGTACCACAGCTTTCTTATCCATTCATCTGCGGATGGACATCTAGGTTGCTTCCAAGTCCTGGCTATTGTAAACAGTGCTGCAATGAACACTGGGGTACACGTGTCTCTCAATTCTGGTTTCCTTAGTGTGTATGCCCAGCAGTGGGATTGCTGGGTCGTATGGCAGTTCTATTTCCATTTTTTTAAGGAATCTCCACACTGTTCTCCATAGTGGCTGTACTAGCTTGCATTCCCACCAACAGTGTAAGAGGGTTCCCTTTTCTCCACACCCTCTCCAGCATTTATTGCTTTTGGACTTTTGGATCACAGCCATTCTGACTGGCGTGAAATGGTACCTCATAGTGGTTTTGATTTGCATTTCTGTGATAATGAGTGATGTTGAGCATCTTTTCATGTGTTTGTTAGCCATCTGTATGTCTTCTTTGGAGAAATGTCTATTTAGTTCTTTGGCCCATTTTTTGATTGGGTCATTTATTTTTCTGGAATTGAGCTATAGGAGTTGCTTGTATATTTTTGAGATTAGTTGTTTGTCTGTTGCTTGATTTGCTATTATTTTCTCCCATTCTGAAGGCTGTCTTTTCACCTTGCTTATAGTTTCTTTTGTTGTGTAGAAGCTTTTTAAGTTTAATTAGGTCCCATTTGTTTATTTTTGCTTTTATTTCCAATATTCTGGGAGGTGGGTCATAGAGGATCCTGCTGTGATATATGTCGGAGAGTGTTTTGCCTATATTCTCCTCTAGGAGTTTTATAGTTTCTGGTCTTACGTTTAGCTCTTTAATCCATTTTGAGTTTATTTTTGTGTATGGTGTTAGAAAGTGTTCTAGTTTCATTCTTTTACAAGTAGTTGACCAGTTTTCCCAGCACCACTTGTTAAAGAGATTGTCTTTAAAGGGCAAGAATACTGAAGTGGTTTGCCATTCCCTTCTCCAGAGGACCACATTCTGTCAGACCTCTCCACCATGACCCATCAGTCTTGGGTGGCCCCACACAGCATGGCTTAGTTGCATTGAGTTAGACAAGGCTGTGGTCCATGTGATCAGATCAGCTAGTTGTCTGTGATTGTGGTTTCAGTCTGTCTACCCTCTGATGCCTTCTCTCAGTTCCCACCATCTTACTTGGGTTTCTCTTACCTTGGACATGGGGTATCTCTTCACGGCTGCTCCAGCAAAGTGCAACCACTGCTCCTGACCTTGGATGTGGGGTAACTCCTCTCGGCCACTGCCCCTTACCTCGGCTGTGCTTGTAAGCCATTGCAGGCACATGGTTCATGACCTTGTACAGGAGACAGGAATCAAGACCATCCCTGAGGAAAAGCAATGCAAAAAGGCAAAATGGCTGTCTGAGGAGGCCTTACAAATAGCTGTGAAATGAAGGGAAATGAAACACAAAGGAGAAAAGGAAAGATATACCCATTTGAATGTAGAGTTCCAAAGAATAGCAAGAAGAGATAAGAAAGTGTTCCTCAGTGATCAATGCAAAGAAATAGAGGAAAACAACAGAATGGGAAAGACTAGAGATCTCTTCAAGAAAATTAGACATACCAAGGGAACATTTCATGCAAAGATGGGCTCAATAAAGGACAGAAATGGTAGGGACCTAACAGAAGCAGAAGATATTAAGAAGAGGTGGCAAGAATACACAGAACTGTACAAAAAATATTTACAACTCAGATAATCACGATGGTGTGATCACTCACCTAGAGCCAGACATCTGGGAATGTGAAGTCAAGTGGGTCTTAGGAAGCATCACTCTGAACAAAGCTAGTGGAGGTGATGCAATCCCAGTTGAGCTATTTCAAATTCTGAAAGCTGACACTATGAAAGTGCTGCACTCAATATGCCAGCAAATTTGGAAAACTCAGCAGTGGCCACAGGACTGGAAAAGATTTCATTCCAATCCCAAAGAAAGGCAATGCCAAAGAATGCTCAAATTATCACACAATTGCACTCATCTTACACACTATAAAGTAATGCTCAAAATTCTCCAAGCCAGGCTTCAGCAATATACGAACCACGAACTTCCAGAGGTTCAAGCTGGTTTTAGAAAAGGCAGAGGAATCAGAGATCAAATAGCCAACATCTGCTGGATCATCAAAAAAGCAAGAGAGTTTCAGAAAAACATCTATTTCTGCTTTATTGACTATGCCAAAGCCTTTGACTGTGTGGATCACAATAAACTGTGGAAAATTCTGAAAGAGATGGGAATATCAGACCACCTGACCTGCCTATTGAGAAACCTGTATGCGGGTCAGGAAGCAATAGTTAGAACTGGACATGGAACAACAGACTGGTTCCAAATAGGAAAAAGAATATGTCAAGGCTGTATATTGTCACCCTGCTTATTTAACTTCTATGCAGAGTACATCATGAGAAATGCTGGGCTGGAGGAAGCACAAGCTGGAATCAAAAATGCCAGGAGAAATATCAATAACCTCAGATATGTAGATGATACCACCCTTATGGCAAAAAGTGAAGAACTAAAGAGCCTCTTGATGAAAGTGATAGAGAAAAGTGAAAAAGTTAGCTTAAAGCTCAACATTCAGAAAACTAAGATCATGGCATCCAGTTCCATCACTGGCAAATAGATGGGGAAACAGTGGAAACAGTGGCTGACTTTATTTTTCTGGGCTCCAAAATCACTGCAGATGGTGATTGCAGCCATGAAACTAAAAGACACTTACTCCTTGAAAGGAAAGTTATGACCAACCTAGAGAGCATATTAAAAAGCAGCGACATTACTTTGCCAACAAAGGTCCGTCTAGTCAAGGCTATGGTCTTTCCTGTGGTCATGTATGGATGTAAGAGTTGGACTATAAAGAAAGCTGAGCACTGGAGAATTGATGCTTTTGAACTGTGGTTTTGGAGAAGACTCTTGAGAGTCCCTTGGATTGCAAGGAGGTCCAACCAGTCTATCCTGGGGGAGATCAGTCCTGGGTGTTCATTGTAAGGACTGATGTTGAAGCTGAAACTCCAAAACTTTGGCCTCCTGATGCGAAGAGCTGACTCGTTGGAAAAGACTCTGATGCTGAGAAAGATTGAGGGCAGGAGGAGAAGGGGACGACAGAAGATGAGATGGTTGGATGGCATCACCGACTCAATGGACATGCGTTTGGGTGGACTCCAGGAGTTGCTGATGGACAGGGAGGCCTGGGACGCTGCAGTTCATGGGGTCGCAAAGAGTTGGACACAACTGAGTGACTGAACTGAATTGAATCTTGCCTGGAGAATTCTCATGGACCAAGAAGCCTGGCAGGCTACAGTCCATGGATCACAAAGAGTCGGACACAACTGAGTGACTAACACTTTTTCCCTTGTACATATAACTGTGGCTCAGTGGTAAAGAATCTGTCTGCCAATGCAGGAGACACTAATTCTATCCCTGGAGAAGGAAATGACAACCCAGTCCAGTATTCTTGCCAGGGAAAGCCCATGAACAAAGAAGCCTTGTCAAATGTCAGCCGAGTTCAGACATGACTGAGGAACTGAGCACACATGCATATATCCCCCCCTTCTTTTTGGAATTCCTGCCTGTTTAGGTCACCACAGAGCGCTGAGTAGAGTTCCCTGTGCTCCACAGTAAGCTCTCCTCAGTTGTCTGTTTTATACACAGCAGTGTATATATGTCAATCCCAATCCCATGGACCTAGAGACTGTCGTACAGAATGAAGTAAGTTAGAAAGAGAAACACAAATACCATACAACATCATTTATATATGGAATCTAGAAAAAAGTTACAGGTGAACTTATTTGCAAAGCAGAGATAGAGACCCAGACATGGAGAACAAGCTTATGGATACCACGGAGGGAAAGGGGCAGGGATGGATATGGAGATTGGCAGAGATGTTTTAGAGCCAGACGGATACAAGCTTTAATTTTTTGTTTCTTCACTTAGTGAATGTCTATGAGAAAATCATTTAATGTCTGGAATTCTGTGTCCTAAAATGGGCATAAGAATAAGAATCAGATGGAAGAGACCAGGCAGTTGCTGAACTATTATTGTTACGCCATAAAAAAGGAATTATGTTTCCATAGGCTGTATAATATAGTGAGAAAGTATATGAGTGTCAGAGACAAGCAAGGACGGGCCGTAACTCCTCTGACTCTCAGTTTTCTCATCTGTAAAACAGAGATCAGGAAATGGGTCTAGCTGGGTTGTTAAGATGAAATGTGACGCTAGACATAAAATGTCAAGCACATTGCCCAGTGTAAAGTCAGTGTTTCAAAAGATGGTATATATGATTACTATGAGGCCCTCTATACAATAAAACAGCACTAAAATCATTATTAAACTGCATTCCAACCATACAATGTTAGTAGTGAGTTAGAGGTGAATTCATGCTTTCAGGCCATTTATTCAGTCACTTTATTTAATGAGCATTCTTTTAAATTACCATCGTGTTCCAGCTATGGTTCCAGGTGATAGAAGTACAAAGATGAATGTTATAGCTCTTGTTCACAAGGAGCTCCCAACCTACTGGAGGAAAAAAAAAAGTTTTTTTCAAAAGGTAGGATGTAATGTATGTAATACATGTGGGAAAGATCTAAAGAGCGTACTGTAAATAATAAAAAGTAAAAACCAATGGCATCAAAGCAAGTTTAGGGAAGTATTGGCAATTGGTCCATGAAGGAGGAAGTGAAATTTCAAAAGGCAGTGTTTAGAGCAAGGGCATTCTGCAAGCAGGTCATACTGTGAGCACATACACAGGGATGGGAAAGACACTAGGGAAGGGGAGGGAAATGGGATGCCCTCGGGCTGGAGGAACTACTGGCAGAGGACAGGCGCTTAGCCTGGGGGAGTGGGAGCCTACCCCATTCATTGGAACGTTATTTTGAACAACAGGCTGACCTGGTCAGAAAAATGCTTGGAAAGATGACTGAAAGAAAGGATAAAAGGAGGGACCAAATGGAGACCTTGAGACCAATGAGGAGGCTGTTGTAATAATCCTGGTAAAAGTTAACAAGGGGATTAAGGTGCTCATAGTGGACATAAAACATCCAGATGTGAGAAAGACATCAACTGTTTTAAGGGGAAAAATATTTAGTCAGTTATTACCATGTGGGGAACACTGCACTCTCTGTGAATCATCAACTCAGTGATTATTCTGATGTTTAAACAAGAAAAGTTTGTCTCATCAAAAGCAAATTTTATTAGCAAGCAAATTCAAATGTAGGGCCTATGGCCACAGCACTGTGGATGTTGAAACTCAGGCTAGGACGTCGGTCAGTCTAGGTCCGAAGCTGACGTGCCTTCCATGCCTGTGTTCGCCCACACTGCCTTCTGAAGGCATGTGCTTGGACACTTAGCTCTGCTGGGTATGCGTGAAAAGGGTTAAGTTCCTGGAGGAGTGTGATGGGAAATAAAGTTGCACAAATATACAAGGATTTGATCACGCAACGCCTAGTGGGCCAGATGGAGTCAGACACTGTGGGCAAAGGGGAATGCTTGAAGAATTGTGTGAAATTAAGAAACACGAGCATGGGATAAAATGGAGGCAGGGAGATAAATTGGAGGTTGCTGCATAGATTCAGGCAAGAAAATATTGGAGCTTGGGTGAAGGTGAGGCTGTGGGGATGGAAGTCTACTTATTGATACAGATGGTATTGGCAAATGCATTGTCGAGCAGTAAGAGCAGGTTTCCAAATAATATGAATCTCACTTCGTGTTTAGCAGATAAATAGATGTCTATATTTTTACACGAGTCTTTTATCTTTCTCTCTCATTTCTCTCTCTCTCTCTCTTATTCTCTCTCTCTCTCGTATCTCCCTGCACCTCTGTCTTTCTCTCTGTAATATCTTGATGAGTAATCTCAGAATGACAGGATAGCTGGCATTTTTTTCCTACTCTTTTCTGTTACAGCTAATATATTTTTAAGTAATTACTGTGTCAGGAACTGTGCTAAGAGCTTTATGGTCATTTGCTTATTTAATCCTTACAATAGTTTTATGAGATAGGTATTAATGTAATTATCACTATTACTTCTACTACTACTATTATTATTATTATCCCCATCTTAATATGAAATTGAGGCTCATGGAAAAGTAAGCAGGTTGCCTAGAGCATAGTTGCTTTATTGAGTGGATGAATAACTACAGCTCATGCATATTTTAGTAACAGGGCGAGAACCCCAGCTAATACCTGCATGCCTGTGTGGATTAATCTTTTAACCACCATGTAATACTTTATATGTAATATCTTAGAATAGTTAATATCTATTAACTCCTTTTATTCAAGGTAAAATGTATGTATTTATAAACTGATTCACATAGGCTATAAAATATTTTTGTAAATCATATAGTTCAAATCTCACTTATTCATAGGAAACAATGACCATTTTATCACTTTTAAAACTTTTATTATAAAAGAAATCCATGCATATGGTAAAAACGTTAACAGTTTAAATGGTACAATAATGAAAAACACATTTCCCTGAAAAGTCGACTTCAATTCCACTCCCCAAAGAACACTACCGTGAACTGTGTGTGTGTGAATCTTTCCAGAAATGATGAAACCATTGGCAAAAGATAAATAAAGATGGTATATGATCGTTTTAATTTGCTTTCCATTAATTAGGAGAAATTTTGGTAATCTTCCTCTCATGCACGTTTGCTGGCTTTGTGTGTATACATGAGTACATTTTTTTATAAATAGCTTTTTTATGTCCTTTCCAGAATCATATAGGGTAATGGTTATTTTTCCTTACTTATTGGTAAGAGTTCTTTATACATTTCAGGGATTAGCTATTTTCCTGTGTGTTGCATATCAAATTCTCATTTTTCAAAATTTTGATTTATCATTCTGAAGATGATACAGAAATGTTTAAATAGGTACAGTTAATAACCTCTATTTTAGTGGTTTGCGGTTTTAGGTCAAATATAGTAAGCCCTTCTGACTTCAACTATTTTTTTTTTTTTTTGGCTACTCTTGGTTTTCACTTCTGTGCAAAGGCTTTCTCTAGGTGTGGTGTGTGGGCTTCTCATCGTGCAGCTTCTCTTGTTGCAGAGCACAGGCTCTGAGGCTCCAGCTCGGTGGTTGTGGCACACGGCCTTCGTTGCTCCGTGACTTGTGGAATCTTCCTGGATCAGGGATCAAACCTGCATTCCCTGCACTAAGAGGCAGATTTTCAACCACTGGACCATCAGGAAAGTCTGAGATTTTTTAAAAGTGTATTTGTGTCCTTATGTTTAGAGTTTCACACATCAGCTTAAATCTTTTATCAATCTGGACTTAATTTAGGTGTAAAAACTAAGATTGGAATTTAGTTTTTACTCCTTTGCTCATACCAAATGACTAGTCCATTGTGCAAGAAAATGTATTCAATAAAGCATTTTTCTCCCTCACATTTGAAAATCTATCATAATCCATTTGTTCAATGTACATTTGGTCCTACTGAAAGAATTTTTATGATGATCTATTAATGAGCTAATTTATACTTACTACAGTAACACATAGTTTTAAATACTGTATCTTGGTAATATACTATGATGCTGCGAGGCCGCTTTCTTTTTTCATTCAAAATGGTTCCGGCAGTGTCATTCTGCTTATTTTCTAGAGGAATCTTGAAGTCATATTTTCAAGTTCCAAAGTGACATATTGCACTCATGTATTGGTTGGGATGGTTGAGATTATATTTGTTTGACGTAAGGTTAAGGAAAGTGAAAAGTGAAAGTGAAAGTCACTCAGTCATGTTCAGCTCTTTGCAACCCCATGGACTGTATCCAAGCCAAAACACTGGAGTGGGTGGCCTTTCCCTTCTCCAGGGGATCCTCCCAACCCAGGGATCGAATCCAGGTCTCCCGCATTGCAGGTGGATTCTTTACCAGCTCAGCCACCAGGAAAACCCAAGAATACTGGAGTGCGTAGCCTACCCCTTCTCCAGTGGATCTTCCTGACCCAGGAATCAAACCAGGATCTCCTGCACTGCAGGCAGATTCTTTAAGGAAGAATCCTTTATATCCATTTCATATTTTGTTAAGCATCAAAAGCATCAAGTATAGATAAATGTTATTGTTAATCTGTTTGAGAATTAAGATAAATGCATCCTACGTTTCTTTTCGTTTGATTTAAGATACTAAATAATATTAATTTAATATTTAAACTTGAATAGTCCTTTCCTTCCTGAAGGTAAAAAAAAAATCTACTGATTATAATGTATTAATCCATTAATCATGTAAAGTTGGATTCTATTTGCTAAGACTTTAGAGTTTTTATATCAATAACCAGAGATAGGATATATCTGCATTTTTCTATTTTATCCTAATTTTCTCATTTTGGTATTGATACTGCCTTCTCCCAGTCACCTCCCCAACCTCTACCTCAAAACACATGAACACACATATACTTTTTTTTTTTTTTATCAAGAATCTCTTTTATTGATTATCAGAAACATTACAAACATCTAATATGTAACATGACAGTATTTAGTTTGAACAATTAATACATTTCAGATATAATATTATACATATTTCAATGTTATTCTCCCCAATCATCCCACCCTCTCCCGGTCCCAGAGTCCAAAAGTCTGGTCTATACATCAGTGTCTCTTTTGCTGTCTCGTAAATAGGGTTATTTTTACCATCTTTCTAAATTCCATATATATGTGTTAGTATACTGTATTTGTGTTTTTGTTTCTGGCTTACTTCACTCTGTATAATAGGCTCCAGATCCATCCACCTCCTTAGAACTGATTCAAATGTATTCTTTTTAATGGCTGAGTAATACTCCATTGTGTATATGTACCACAGCTTGCTTATCCATTCATCTGTGGATGGACATCTAGGTTGCTTCCACGTTCTGGCTATTGCAAACAGTGCTGCTATGAACATTGGGGTACATGTGTCTCTTTCAATTCTAGATTTCTCAGTGTATATGCCCAGCAGTGGGATTGCTGGATCATAAGGCAGCAATTACATCACAGCAGGATCCTCCATGACTCACCTCCCAGAATATTGGAAATAAAATAAAAAATGAACAAATGGGACCTAATCAAACTTAAAAAGCTTCTGCACAACAAAGGAAACTATAAGCAAGGTGAAAAGACAGCCTTCAGAATGGGAGAAAATAATAACAAATGAAGCAACTGACAAACAACTAATCTCAAAAATATACAAGCAACTTCTACAGCTCAATTCCAGAAAAATAAATGACCCAATCAAAAAATGGGCCAAAGAACTAAATAGACATTTCTCCAAAGAAGACATACAGATGGCTAACAAACACATGAAAAGATGCTCAACATCACTCACTATCAGAGAAATGCAAATCAAAACCACTATGAGATACCATTTCACGCCAGTCAGAATGGCTGTGATCCAAAAGTCCACAAGCAATAAATGCTGGAGAGGGTGCGGAGAGAAGGGAACCCTCTTGCACTGTTGGTGGGAATGCAAACTGGTACAGCCACTATGGAGAACTGTCTGGAGATTCCTCACACATATACTTTTTAATATTAGTTAATGTATAATTAGTTTTTGATCCTTCAAGCAAATGCATTTCATTTTATTCATTAATTTTATTGTGTTCTGTTTTTGGAATCAATAATTTTGGTTTTTACCTATTAATTCCTTCCTTTTCCCTTCCTTTTATTTAATTTTTCATTTTCTAAACTTTTTAGCTGGATGATTAATTCATTTAGACTCATGCTTTTCTATATAGTAATGTGCATACAGCTATGAATTTTTCTGTAAGCATAATTATATCACATAAGGCCCAATTTATGGCACTTTCATTATTGCTAGTTTCTAGATATTCAGCAATTTTAGCTATACTTTTCTCTCTTTTTTAGGGGTCATTTAAAGAAGAAGGTAGGGTGGGTACTATTTCTAATTTTGTCTTTCCTCACAATCTTATTATGATTTTACTGTGATTAGGACATATGATCTTCCAATTTCTACACTGGATCATTTATTGAAGCTTTAATAGTAAACAAATGCAAGATTGAGATATGTAAATGCTCCATGAACACTTGTAAATAGTAAGTATCTTACATAATTTAAAAAATGTTTTTAAGTATTTTACAAAATTTAAATATTTACATAATAATGACAGCACCCTCTGGCATCCTCTGGTATAGAGTTAATAATACTTGTCTCATAAGTCATATTATTTAGGTAATATCTATCTTTTTTCTTCTACTTGATAATGACTTCCTTAAGCTGAGAGTTCAATTAAAAAAAAAAATCTACCAATGTTTTTTAAAATCTGCGGCCATGTGATCTCTACTAATGTATCATTAGAAAGTGCCCTTCTTTGTCTTATTTATTTTGCTCTGATTTTAGCTTTATCTTTGTTTACAACTTTCTCCCTGATTTACTTTTGCTTTAACAATATGATTTCATTCAGTATTTTACAATCTTTTGAAGGCACTTGTTTTAGTTGCTTTTAACTCCATGTTGTCTTCTGAGTCAACATGATGGACTCTGAATAATCTACAGATTTATGCAATTACAATTAAATAATGTGTCTGATTTTCATTTTAATTATTTTACTTTACTTAAACTTTGTATTTTTATGTTGTTTTGTTGCTGTTCAGTTGCTCAGTCGTGTCCAACTCTTTGCGACCCTATGGACTGGAGCACACCAGGCTTCCCTGTCCTTCACAATCTCCTGGAGCTTGCTCAAACTCATGTCCATTGAGTAAGTGATGCTATCAAGCCATCTTGTCCTCTGTAGTCCCCTTCTCCTGCTGCCTTCTATTTTCCCCAACATCAGGGTGTTTTTCAATATGTCGGCTCTTTGCATCATGTGGCCAAAGTATTGGAGCTTCAGCTTCAGAATCAGTCCTTCCAATGAATATTCAGGACTGATTTCCCTTAGGATTGACTGATTTGATCTCCTTGAAGTCCAAGGGATTCCCAAGAGTCTTCTCCAACACCACAGTTTGAAAGCATCAGTTCTTCAACGCTCATTCTTTATGATACAACTCTCACATCCATACATGACTACTGGAAAAACCATAGTTTTAACTATACAGACTTTTGTCAGCAGAATAATATCTCTGCTTTTTAATACCCTATATAGGTCTGTCATAGCTTTTCTTCCAAGAAACAAGAGTCTTTTAATTTCATGGCTTCAGTCACTGTCTGCAGTGATTTTGGAGGCCAAGAAAATAAAATCTCTCACTATTTCCATTGTTTACCTGTCTACATGCCACGAAGTGATGTAACCAGATGCCATGATCTTAGTTTTCTGAATGTTGAGTTTTAAGCCATCTTTTTCACTCTCCTCTTTCACTTTGATCAAGAAGCTCTTTAGTTTCTCTTTGCTTTCTGCCCTTTAGATTTTCTTTGTTCTGCTTTTGGACATGTTCTTCTTTGATTCATTTTGAAGTTCTGATTGCTTTCTGGTAAGTGAGATGGCTCTTTAACCAAAACAACAACAACAAAACAAACACCTATTTGTTACATTTATAGTTACTAATAGTATGTCTAAATATGTTTTCCTCAATTTAGCACTATAAGTAATATTTATAGAATCTTCCCACTGCAATGAAAAATGAGAAAATGTTATCACACTTGCACATGTGGACACACACTCACTTCCTTCCACCTCCTATGTCCCTACTTTCAGTTTCTGTTAGTTTCATTTTTCATAATTATATATGTTTTTTTCATGGTTTATAGCTGTTACACTTTGCATAACAATCCAATTATCCTCACCATTCCTTAACTTTCGTTCTACTTAAAATGAAGTCAGTGCATAAGAACTTTGCTTTCAGAGTTCCTCCTTTTTATACATTTCATTTTGCTTCATTTCTTGGTTGACTGGATTTTATGATCAGGTTTGTTATTTTTTTTTCCAAGAAGGGCTTATGGGTGACATTTTGTCTGAGTTCTACCATGTGTTAAAATGGCTTTCGCTTGCCTTTATGCTTGAACACTGATTTGGCACGGTGGAAGATCCTTGAGTCACATTTCCTTTCCTTTGGATCAGTGTAGACATTGCTTGTCCACGTTGCTCCACTGTCCGTTAGCGTTGAACGTTGCCTGGATAAGAACACAAGGCCGTCTGCTCCTTATCCCCTTCCCTGGAGGGGATCATGAGTGTGTTAGGAGTCATTCTTTATCTCTGAAATTAAATAACCTACATGGTTATATCTCAGAGTTGATATGATTTTGTCTATCTGTTATATCAATCTTTCCAGGATTTGTGGTACTTTTTCACTGTGTTTAGGTAGGTATTACCTTACAAGAAATATTTGTTTTTATTGGTCTAATTTGTTCTCTTTTTTCAGAAGGTTAACCATCCATATTTTTGCTCTTTTCTGTATTTCATAGCTATATTTTTCTTTCCAATCTCTTTTACTCTACTCTTTTGCATGTTATTTTACACTATTCCTCTAAACCTGTCCCCCCAACTTTATTTTTGATGTTCACTGAAGTCTTTACTTTCCCCCACTACTTCTCATAATGATTTAATTTCTATCATGGTTTGTTTATTCTCCTCTACTTATTTTGTCTGTCCTCTTCCCTGGGGTCATTCCTCTCCTAGTGATCGAATTCTGTTTCTGCAAGCGTTAAGTCTCTTGTGCTCCCCTGGGAACCCTGTATAGTCATGGTTTGCTAGGTGATGATTTTGACATATTTATCTTTATTCAAATAATTAGACCATGTGTAAAAGATCACAGAGATGATCCACCAGCAAACCTATGTTCTAAAAAGGTATGCAGGAGCTGAGTCAAGAAAAGACCACGCCAAGGGTAGGGTTGCAGTGCCTTAGGGATGAGTCAGGCCAGAGTTTTCACTATTTGATCTCTCAGATTCTAAAGAGTAAGGGTTTTACAGCTTAACTCATCCACTCATCAGGAGGAAAGTCAGCTCCCCTCTTGTATCATTTCATCACACCAGCCACCCCCTGTACCCCCTTGCACTGAACAAACCATGCCTCTGCCAAGAGGATCTGCTGAGCCATTGCCTGGCTGTTTCCACCGTGATTTTAGAATAGTTGAAGTTTTAAAAGGATGCTTAACCACTACACAGGCTTCTCTGCTGGCTCAGTGGTAAAGAACCCACCTGTCAATGCAGGGGGCAGGGGGTGCAGGTGGGATCCCTGGGTTGGTAAGTTCCCCTGGAAAAGAAAGTGACAGCCCACTCCAGTATTCTTGCCTGGGGGATCCCATGGACAGAGGAGGCTGGTGGGCTGCAGTCCATGGGGTGGCAAAAGAGCTGGACCCGACTTAGCAACTAAACAATATCTGACACATCAGGCTTCCCAAGTGGCTCAGTGCCAGAGAACCTGCCTACCATTCAGGAGACACAGGTTCGATTCCTGCCTCAGGAATATCCCCTGGAGAGGGAAATGGCAACCCAATCTGGTATTTTTGCATGGAAAATCCTGGGGACTGAGAAGCCTGGGAAGCTACAGTCCATGGGTGGCAAAAGAGTGGGACATGACTTAGCAACTAAACAACAGAACCACTACACACCAATGAGAGTGACCGATACATAATCTGACAATACCAATGCTGGTAGAAGATACAGAGTAACAGGAACTCTTGCTTGTTGCTGCTATGGAAGCAAACAGCAAAGCCACTTTGGAATACAGCTTGGCAGTTTCTTACAAAGCCAGGATATAGTCTTACCATGCAATCCACCATTTGTGCCTGTAGGTTTTTCTTCTCAACTGATTTGAAGATTTATGTCCATCTAAAATCTGCATGTGAATGTTTATGCAGCCATATTATAATCAACAAACATTGGGAACATTTCAAATGTTCTTTAATAGGTGAATAGATAAACAAATTATGATATATCCATAAAATGGAATCATTAAAAGAAATTAGCAAATGAGTCATCAAAGACATGAATTAACTTTAAGCACATACTGCTAGCTAAAAAAATCCAGTGTTAGAAGGCTATATACTGCATGATTTCAATTATATGTCTTCAGAAAAAGGTAAAGCTATAGGGACAACAAGATTAGTAAAGTTCCTAGGAGGAGCATGGAAGAGGGTGAAATGAATAGGTAACGCATAGGGGATTGTTATAGAAGTGAGTCTATTCTATATTATACTGTACTGGTGAATACATGACATTATGTATTAGCCAAATCAATGGAACTTTATAGCACAAAGAGCAAAACTTAATACATGCAAATTAAAAAATAATAATTTAGGAGAAAGGAATGTACACTGTAGCTGTGACTTTGTGTATTACAAGTGCATGAAACAGCCTCAGCGAAGGTGGTGGTGGGGAGGGAAATGCCAATAGAGCTTGTAAGACAAAAGACAAAGAAACTGCACCAAAACACTGTGCTCTGGTTGATAAAGTTTTTTCCCAAGGGTATGTGGGTCAACAATTCTGATAATGCCACACAATAAGGATAGACTCTGGGCATACTGATTTACAAAGGATTCATTTCAACCCTGCTTTACAGAAAAGAGGCCACCATATTCACAGTTTCCATTTCCTCTTCCTGAGCACACAGTGAGACCTAGAGTAGGCTTGAAACCACATGACTCATTCTGGGCCATTCAGTTCAGTTCAGTCCCTCAGTCGTGTCCGACTCTTTGTGACCCCATGGACTGCAGCACGCCAGGCCTCCCTGCCCATCACCAACTCCCAGAGCCTGCTCAAATTCATGTCCATCAAGTCGGTGATGCCATCCAACCATCTAATCCTCTGAAGTCCCCTTCTCCTCCTGCCTTCAATCTTTCCCAGCATCAGGGTCTTTTCTAAGGAGTATGTTCTTTACAGCAGATGGCCGAAATGTTGGAGTTTCAGATTCAGCATCAGTCCTTCCAGTGAATATTCAGGACTGATTTCCTTTAGGATGGACTGATTTGATCTCCTTGCAGTTCAAGGGACTCCCAAGAGTCTTCTTCAACATGACAGCTCAAAAGCATCAGTTCTTCAGCACTCAGATTTCTTTTTAGTCCAAATGTCACATCCATATATGACCACTGGAAAAACCATAGCCTTGACTAGGACCTTTGTTGGCAAAGTAATGTCTCTGTTTTTTAATATGCTGTCTAGGTTAGTCATAACTTTTCTTCCAAGGGGCAAGTGTCTTTTAATTTCATGGCTGTAGTCACCATCTGCAGTGATCCTGGAGCCCCCCCAAAATAAAATCTCTCACTTTTTCCATTGTTTCCCATCTATTTGCCCTGAAGCGATGGGACTGGATGTCATGACCTTAGTTTTCTGAATGTTTAGTTTTAAGCTAACTTTTTCACTATCTTTCACTTTTATCAAGAGGCTCTTTAGTTCTTTTTCACTTTCTGCTATTAGGATGGTATCATCTGCATATCTGAGATTATTGATATCTCTCCTGGCAATCTTGATTCCAGCTTGTGCTTCATCCAACCCTGCATTTCTCATGATGTACTCTTCATATAAGTTAAATAATCAGTGTAACAATATACAGCCTTGTCATACTCCTTTCCCAATTTGGAACCAGTGGCCACAGTACTGGAAAAGGTGAGTTTTCTTTCCAATCCCAAAGAAAGGCAATGCCAAAGAATGCTCAAACTACCACACAATTGCACTCATCTCACACACTAGTAAAGTAATGCTCAAAATTCTCCAAGCCAGGCTTTAGCAATCCATGAACCATGAAATTCCAGATGTGCAAGCTGGCTTTAGAAAAGGCAGAGGAACCAGAGATCAAATTGCCAACATCTATTGGATCATCAAAAAGCACAAGAGTTCCAGAAAAACATCTACTTTTGCTTTATTGACTATGCAAAAGCCTTTGACTGTGTGGATCACAAAAATCTACGGGAAATTCTTAAAGAGATGGGAATACCAGACCACCTTACCTGCCTCCTGAGAAACCTGTATGCAGGTCAAGAAGCAACAGTTACAACTGGACATGAAACAATAGCTTAGGCCACATAACATGGGCTAACAGGATGCATAGCCTATCCAGGCCTGTCTCCTAAAATCTTCCGTAAGAGCCTCCCTCTTTCCTTTCCCAGACAGCCCCAGACATCACAGCATTAAGAAATATTACAAGAAGAAAGGAGTGTGATTGTAGAGTAACTACCTTAAGAACTACCCAATCCAGACTGGATTAAGATGTGAGATACATAGAATTGTGTGTTATGACCCTGAGATTTTGAAACTATTTCAAGTAGGGCAACCTGCCTAAGTGGTTGTCTATCAAAGCATTATTCTATCAATATTAAAGTATTTGTGCTCAGATTGGAGCTTTAGAAAGTTAAGGCAGGAGAAAGACAAATGATAAAAACCTGTCTGATTTCAGACTGGACTTGAGAAGGGTTATATGTTAAGAAGGGCACTCTTTCTGAAAGACCTCTTGAAACCCATACTAAATAAAGTTTACTCAAACAACATGGGTTTCAACTATGTAGGTCCACTTGATCTGTGAATTTTCCCAAAAACACAGCACCATACATAATCAGGCTTCCCTATTGGCTCAGACGGTAAAGAATGCACCTGCAACGCTGGTTATTTGGGTTTGACCCCTGGGTTGGGAGGATCCCCTGGAGGAGAGTATGGCAACCCACTCTATTATTCTTTCCTAGAGAATCTCCATGGACAGAAGAGCCTGGCGGGCTACAGTCCATGGGGTCACAAAGAGTTGGACACTTAGATTGGTGGTGACTAAGCACAGCTCATACATAATCTAGGGTTGGTTGTATCCAGAGACATGGAACTGTGGATACAGAGGGCCAAAAATGAGACTTGAACATCTGTTGATTTGGGGATTTTCCCAGCAGGTTCTGTAATCAGTCCCCAGGGGATGCTGAGGGAGGCTGCTAAAAGCTTTTCAGTACTGTCTAGAACAGAGAATTCTGCATTGTATGTTTAGACATATGATAAGTCTCTTCAGTCGTGTTCAGGTCTTTGCTATCTCATGGACTGTAGCTCACTAGGCTCCTCTGTCCATGGGATTCTCCAAGCAAGAATACTGGGATGGGTTGCCGTGCCCTCCTCCAGGGGATCTTTCCAACCCAGGGATCAAACCCGCATCTCTTATGTGTCCTGCATTGGCAGGCAGGCTCTTTACCACTAGGGCCAGCTATGAGGCGCGCTTAGTCCTAAAGACGAAATGCTATTAAATTATATAACTAAAAAGAAAACTTTCTGAGGCATTGTTAAAAAAAAAAACAAACTTGACCATTTTACAGAAAATTGAGGTTTAGAGAGATTAACCACAAAACTCGAGACTGTACATTCAATTAATAGCAGAAGCAGGGCTCAAAATTCAAACTGTCTGATCCTCTCAGCTCAGTGGTCTGTCTATATACTGTACTTTCTATGAGTCTAAAAATATGTATCAGCCTCAAACAGAGTTATCTGGTCAATCCACACCCGTGCTTATCTTCAGGAATTAAACACTGAAATTCAAGAATAACCAACAAGCACCAAGGCTCTTCTGAGTGCCTGCTGCATTGCCTGGAGAGATATTTGAGATCATCAGAATGCAGTCTGGCTTTTCCGCTTGTGGCAGACAGTACCGCATGGTATTCAGGGCAGGAGATTTGTGTTGGTTGACTGGGCTTGAATATTACCTGTATCACGTATCAGCTGTGGGAACCTGGGCAACTACTTTGATATCCCTGAGCATCCATCTGTGATTATCTGTACCAAAAAAAAAAAAAAAAAAAAAGTAAATTCTGTCTGGAAAATTCCTGGAAAATGCATGGAATATTCCTCTATCTTTTTCTTTTCGTAATTTTTTTATCAGATCAGATCGATCGTCGCCACGCCCCTCCCCGGGCGGCACGAGCAGTGCCACCAGCCATCCACCCGGTCCCTCCCCGCCCCTCCCGCAGAGTCCCTGAGTCAACTCTTCGCATGAGGTGGCCAAAATACTGGAGTTTCAGCTTTAGCATCATTCCTTCTAAAGAAATTCCAGGATTGATCTCCTTCAGAATGGACTGGTTGGATCTTCTTGGAGATAGTTAAGCACTTGTTTTGGCTTACAAGGCCGTGTCCTCTGCTGTGTGAGCTGTGTCTGTTTGACCATGACACCTGTGAGCTTCTGGACACACACAATGCCAGCATCCACTCATCCTCACCCTGGCCACAGAGTAGTAGATGGTTGCTGATACATAGTCTAAACAGATTTCAGGACCCAGTTGCCTCCAACAAAGGTGGCAAAAAGGTACGTTTTGGCCTCTTGTGGTTAAGTGAGCTGCTTCTTCTGCGCACCAAGCCTTTTCATCCATAAATGCAAGATATGACCCCACTTTATTCTAAATGAACCATCTGGGAAAAAAGCTGTTAAATATTACAAAATGCTAATGATATTTTTAACATCTTGATGTTGATGATAAAAATGAGTTCATTACAGAAAATACTTACAAATATGAAGTAGAAAATAAAAATCACCTTTAATCCTACCAACCATAAATATGCCACTTTATTTTAAGACGTTTCTATTGTATTTTTAATGCACACACACATATATTTATGTTTAGGTACAATATGTCTATAATATATTTAGCATTATGGAGGGGAGTGAATCAGGGAATATTTGAAAAGCTGTTTAGCTGTATTACTGCCCAACTCCATAGAAGAACCAACTAAAGGAAACATTTGCCAAATAGTAAATTATCCTTTGAAGAAAAAGTCTTTAGCTTTAATGAACAAACACAAAAGGAAATTGTTTATATGCTGATGGCCCTTTTGGAATCCCTGAAGAAGTTTGGGAACACTGCCTTTTAAACAAGTGAAACCTTCTACTCCCCCTGCAGTCTTATTCCCACTATTCATTTATTTAGAAAATCTTTTTACTTCTAGATAACACAAAGTTATGTCTCCGTCCGGCCTGAATTAGTGCAGTCTGAATTAATGAGGTTTGCCTGTGCTTAATTCAGTTTCTTCAAACATGTGTTCCCCCTGATAAAAATCACCTCAGATGCTAGAACAAAACAGGAACAATTTCAATATGCAAGGGCAGAACGCCAACTCTGAGTGCACCTCAAAAAATCAATGAGACACCATTAAGGCTTTAAATCTTGCCCTGCAGCCAGGAGGTGAGTGGGCTGTGTTTCAGCTTGTCTAAGCAATTCCAGGGCACAGGCTTGCCGTAGAAAGTGTCCCTCAGGCTCAGGGTCTCTGAAGTTGCAACTTGGGTTTTGTTAACAAAAGTCTTACAGCAAAAGATGCTCAAGCAAGCTGCAGGGCAGGCCTCACCCACATCTGGGTGACACTTTGACTTGGTACAGATTGAGCATCAGACTGGTCTTTAGTGGAGCGTCTGGTTCGAACCATCAGAGTTGGTGAGGGATCTAGACACCTACCACAGTGGCCGAATCTGGAGTGGATGTTAGGGATAGTTGGGGAGCCAAGCAGAAAAGAAGCAAATGAAGGTTGGGGAAAAAAAGGAGGAGTGGGTGGGAAGGAAGAACAAGAGTAGACGCTTTTGCTTGCAAGTAAGAATGAACGTGTTAGTTGTGTTAGGTAGTTAGAATAGGAAACAAACGTGTTGGAGCCCAGGAGGTGCGCGGGGTCACACAGAGCGGACACGACGAAGTGACAGCAGCAGCAGCAGCAGCAAAAGACAAAGAAAGGACAAGAACAAAAATAGAACAAAGGAAGGTCTGAGAACCTCAGCTGAAACAAACAGTCCTCCTGGCTAGCCCAGTTTACATAGGGCAGGCTCAGGGGAAAGGGAAAAAATATATTAAAAGAGGAGCCAAAATTGAGCCACCCACCTCTTTTGGGTTGGCCCACCCTCAGGCCTTGAGAATGTATTTTCCTTTTCTTGCCAAATAAAACTGAGCTGTAACAGAGCTGTGACACGGGTCCAGCATTTCAAATCTTTGCTGTGGTGAGACAGAACTGAGGAAATTACACACTCCCCCGATCATTGCACAGTCGTGTCCGATTCTTTGCAACCCTATGGACTGTAGCCTGCCAGGCACCTCTGTCCATGGAATTTTCCAGTAAGAATACTGGAGTGGGTTGCCATTTCCTCCTCCAGACTGACCCAGAAATGGACTACTCCCTCATTTACACCTGACTTTAACCTGCAAATGCTTCTCTTGTTTTTAGGATCCATATTTGCATGATTTGTGAATATGCCCCACTTCCTAAAGCTGAGAGGAAACCCTCTGAGGCAAATACTTAGTTGTTGTATCTCCAGAAAAGTAACAGCACCTGAGACACAACTCATGGTTAATGAGGCTCATCTAATGAACTGAAGGAACAGACTTGCCGTGTCTCAGAACAGCCTTGATTTTTAAGTCCATAAAAGGGGAGAGAGATGAAATAGGTCTACAAAGCAGTTGACATAGCCATATCTGAGTATCTGGCTGCATCCTGATATGATAGGGAGCAATTTGAGCACAATTAAAGGCTGGCATCTGGTCCCATCACTTCATGGGAAATAGATGGGGAAACAGTGGAAACAGTGTCAGACTTTATTTTGGGGGCTCCAAAATTACTGCAGATGGTTGCAGCCATGAAATTAGAAGATGCTTACTCCTTGGAAGAAAAGTTATGACCAACCTAGATAGCATATTGAAAAGCAGAGACACTACTTTGCCAGCAAAGGTCTCACAACAAATGCATGTGAGAGCTGGACTGTGAAGAAGGCTGAGTGCCGAAGAATTGATGCTTTTGAACTGTGGTGTTGGAGCAGACTCTTGAGAGTCCCTTGGACTGCAAGGAGATCCAACCAGTCCATTCTGAAGGAGATCAGCCCTGGGATTTCTTTGGAAGGAATGATGCTAAAGCTGAAACTCCAGTACTTTGGCCACCTCATGGGAAGAGTTGACTCATTGGAAAAGACTCTGATGCTGGGAGGGATTGGGGGCAGGAGGAAAAGGGGACGATAGAAGACGAGATGGCTGGATAGCATCACTGACTCGATGGACGTGAGTCTGAGTGAACTCTGGGAGCTGGTGATGGACAGGGAGGCCTGGCGTGCTGAGATTCATGGGGTTGCAAAGAGTCCGACACACTGAGCAACTGAACCAAACTGAACTGAAAGGCTTATGTTTATCTTAAGCATCAGGCTTTGGGAAATAGTCCTGGGTCTGAAGGGAGGGGAATTGCTTTCCTTAAATAGGTGGTGTTAATTAAGTTCAATGAAGGTTACATAGGGCTTTTTGCATTTTAAACTAGGCGATGGCACCCCAATCCAGTACTCTTGCCTTGAGAAAATCCCATGGATGGAGGAGCCTGATCGGCTGCAGTCCATGGGGTCGTGAAGAGTTGGACACGACTGAGCAGCTTCACTTTCAGTTTTCACTTTAATGCATTGGAGAAGGAAATGGCAACCCACTCCAGTGTTCTTGCCTAGAGAATCCCAGGGACGGGGAAGCCTGGTGGGCTGCCGTCTATGGGGTCACACAGAGTCGGACACTACTGAAGTGACTTAACAGTAACAGTACCCCACAGCATTGAGACCCTGAGAGCTGGACATCAACATTCAAAAGCCTAGTATTTACATTGGAGTCAGTATAGGATGGGGTCAGGAGGATGTATCCTGGGCAGCAGCACCACTGGGAATTCCAGCCTTGGCTGCATCACTTACTTGCTGCAACCTTCAAGACACTTTCTTTCCCCTACTCACTGATTTCAGACAGACAGACAGACATCCACTAACTAGAAACAAGCTCCAGACACACTCCACCTCCTCACTTATTGCTCACATAGAAGTAGTGAGGGTTCTAACAGTTGTTTGGAAGAGTGAGTGACCTTTCTTTTTTGGGATCCGCCTGCTCACAAAATGTGCACTGGTCTTCTCAATGTAGGAGAGCAAAATTTGCCACCCCAAAATGTATTATTGGTGTAAGAATTGTTTGGAGCTGGCTATTTTTAAGAAGCAGATTCCTTAAGAAATTTTTCTTTTCACCACCCCACCCCCTTAACTGCCTAAAAGAATTTAGATAGGGAACCTGTGCCAGAAAGAGAGCTATTACCAAAGACAACTTTTGTTATATAAAAAAGCTTCTCTCCGTGTCAGGGCAAACATTTGTTTTCTGAACAGTTTTTCTTTTCTTCTCTCTGTGAATTGTCTGTCTCTCATTTGATGTCCCAAACCCCTGTCTCATTTTCCTTAGCTCAGGATGGCATATAAGCCTCAATTGCCTGTTTATCTAGGGTTTCGTATTCTTATGAGGTACTTGAACATATATGAGTAAATTTGTTTTCCTCTCGTTAATCTACCCCATGTTGATTTAATTCTTAGACTGGCAGGAAGAGCCAAGAAGGGCAGAGAAAAACTTTTTTTCCCCCAACACTAACATCCCATATACTTGAGATGGAAGTTTTATCTTCAAGGGGAGAGACCTATGGCTGCTAAGTGCTGTGTGTGATTGCATGGACATATCTGTAACACAGAGATCTATGTTATCCTGCACACCTAAACCATATCCTCCATCTCTCCATTATCAGTGTGACAGGTACTATTTAGATTTTTAATGCCTTAACCACTCTCAGACTCCACTGGTTTAGAATGAAGATGACCTTGGACCCCCAAAACAATATCCAGGAAAACACTTGATCTCAGGGAGCCTCATTTCTCATTCACACAGTGGACATGCCAGTGCAGGTTCTCTCCCAGGTGTGATGAGGAGTAAAGGTGATGATCAGCAGAGAAGTGGATGGTTGGTTCAGGGTTGCCTGAGAGGACCCCAAGGCTCAATGACTCACTAGAAGAACTCATAGGATGCAGAAGTTGTTATACTCACTTACAAATTCATTACAGCAAAAGGAGGTAGATTAAAATCAGCAAAGGCAAGGTGTGTAGGATGGAGTCCAAGAGAAACAAATGCAAGCGTCCAGGTATCTGTTTCCTGTGAGTGGCAGGGACACTTTAAATTGTCCCAGCAGTGACATGTGACAGTGTGGGTGAAGTGCTGCCACTCAGGGAAGCTCACCTAAACCCTGGTATCCAGGATTCTCCTGGGATCAGACATGTAGGCACACAGTGTCCACGTGACTGACCTCAGCTACTCTGACTCCAGGTCCTCAGAACAAAAACGGACATTCACCCTAAATCACATTTGTTAGCAAGAACTATACAGTCAAACTGGCAGTGTAGCTCAAGGCCCCAGGCATGTAAAAACACTGATCAGGCAGAATATTCCAAGGATTTAGAGTTCATCTCTCAGCACTTGGCAAGAGCCAGTCCTGAGGACAGGCCTTGGAAATCTGCAAGGTTTGAGTAACCCAAGTAGCCAAGTTAATCCTTTCTTGCAGAAAGGTCAGTCATAAAGGACTATACTTATCCATAACATTAGGTTTCTTAGTGTAAAGAACCGATATGAAGGAGGTCTGTGTTTCACCTTGAATACTGCTACCCTAAAGAATACCGTGAAAACATTCTGATGGGGGAAGGTCCACCCTTTCCTTTTGAGGCAGCTAAGAACAGTACCAAGTACACAGCAGTTTCTCAAGTATGCTAGATGAAAGACAGAATGAATAAGATTTCAGCAGTACGAACTTGGCTATGAGAGCTGATATGAATCCAGCTCTACCAAAGTCCCAAAGTCAAAGACATCTTCTGAAACTGTTTCCTCTTATGTCAAATGAGAATGGCTGTGCCTGTCTTTCTTTCAAAGTCTTTTGGAGAATTAAAGATTTGAACCCATAGCTCGATATCAGGCACATGAGTAATAAAATGATCCTGCCTCACTGAGACACAGACAGATGTCAACGCATCCTTGGGAGAATCACGGCTTACCCAAGACTTTATCCCTTCTATGTGGAATTGGCATCAAAACAAACCAAGGTGGGGTTTAAATGAGATAATCAGCCCAGATCTTGGCTCTGGCAACTGTGAGAAACATGCCTTGATCAAAGCCCGAATATCCTCTAATACAGCAGGGTTTCCTTTTCATACACTTAGCATGAGATTTCCATCCAAGCTCCTTCTTATCAGATGTCTGAAAAATACATATTACACCTTCAAAAAAATTATTTTTAATCAGCTTATTAGAGAGTTCCACATACAATAAAGCCGTTATATAGCAGCATATCCCACCTTCTGTGAAGGGTTCCTTGCAACATGACAGATTTAGGTCAGTGTCATTAACAAACATCCAGATTGATGTTGCCAGTTTGATGATCACAGAAGATGACAAATTCCCTTCACAAGGGGACAGAGGCAAAGAGGATTTGTCATACTAGATCATTTTGCCCATCCATTGGCCTGGCCAAGGCAGAGTCCTGAACCAGCTGCTTCTGAAGAAAGGATGTTAAATATCTACATGGTCTTTGAGCAGAGAACATCCAATGTTTTCACTCCTGTCCTGTATTATGGACCAATTGTTTACACCCCCCCCCCCCCGCCGACCCTCCAATCTCAATTCTGTCTTAAAGCCTCATAACTCAGTGTGATGGTATTGAGAGCTGAGGCTTTGGGAAGGTGATCAAGTTTAGATGAGCTCATGAGATGAAGCCTCATGGGACTGTGTATCAGTTGCTCAGTCATGTTTGACTCTTTGCCACCCCACAGACGGCAGCCCACCAGGGTCCTCTGTCCATGGGGTTTTCCAGGCTAGAATACTGGAGTGGGCTGCCATTTCCTTCTCCAGGGGAGCTTCCTGACCCAGGGATTGAACCCAAGTCTCCTGTGTCTCCTGCATTGCAGGCACAGCCCCACTGAGCCATCGGGGACGCCGATAGTATCCTTTATAGGGATACTAGTCCTGTGTTCTTGCCTGGAGAATCCCAGGGACGGGGGAGCCTGGGGGGCTTCCATCTATGGGGTCGCACAGAGTCAGACACGACTGAAGCGATTTAGCAGCAGCAGTCCTGTGACTAGTATCCCTGTAAAGAGAGGAGTCCGGTGCTTTCGCTTTCCTTTATGTGAAGAGACCCAACAAGAAGACAGCCACCAGTCGACCAAGAACAAGATTCCCGCCAGGCACTGAGTCTCTGGCACCTCGATCTTGAACTTCTCAGCCTCCAGAACTGTGAGAAGTAAATGTGTGCTGTTCAACCTGTCCACCTGATGCTATGCCCTTATAGAAGCCCAAACCGACTAAGACACTTTGTGTCTGCTAATGACGCGCTGTGTGACCCTGGCTAGGCCTTTTTTGACTTCTCTGGGCCTCTGTCTGTACCTGTCTGAAATAAAGGAGACAGAACATGGGTAATCTGTTTCTTTTATTCAACAAATACTGAGCACAAACCTGGTACCAGGTGTTATCCTGTCACTTGGGATATAACAGAGACCGAGATAAATACACCCCTTATGTAGTACAGTGTCTTCTTAGCTGTTCTGCCTACTTATATAAATGGATATTGGGCTTATCTGGTGGCTAAGTGGGAAAAAAAAAAAAAAAAAAAAAACAACTGCCCGCCAGTGCAGGAGACACAGGAGACTCAAGTTCAATCCCTGAGTTGGGAAGATAGCCTGGAGGAGGAAATGGCAACTCACTCCAGTATTCTTGTCTGGGAAGTCCCATGGACAGGGGAGCCTGGCAGGGTACAGTCCATGGGGTCACAAAGAGTCAGACATGACTTAGTGACTAAAGAAAAATAACAATATAACTGATATTAGTTTATTTCATTACGTAGAACTGAAAGATGTGTTACCTATTTTTTTCTTTTTTCATTATATAATTCTGAGTTACTGTCTACCTGATTAACAGAATGGCCATAGCTCTCATTAATGGAATTCACTCCAACAGTCTCTTGGAAGCTGCTTTAATCCTGCACACATATGGCCCAGGAAAATGAGGCAGAGGTCTGGTGCTTGGACTCTACTGACCACCACCCAGCGTCTTTTATCTGTAGATGTTCAGAGGAATCCTGCATGCCTGGACAGAGTCACACGGAGGTCACTCAGGTACATCTCATGCCTCAGCGTCTTCACAAGGCAGGCTGGATACCCCTACATCCCAGCTGTCCATTCTCCAAGTAAGCTCAGTCAGCAGTTATATCAAAGGTCCTACTCCCCATGGGGAAGCAAAGTGCAGGCATATTCTCAGACAATCCGAGTCACCATGTCATCCCCCAGAGAATCTATTCTCTCTTCTGATCAGGAACCTGTCTTTCTCCTCCTGCCCCAGCCTCACTCTTTGATGGACCCTATATCAGCCTGCTTGGGCTGCCACAACTCAATATACAGACTAGGTGGTTTAAACCATGAATATTTATTTTCTCACAGTTCAGAAGGCCGCTAGTCCAAGATCGAGGGACTGGCAGAATCAGTTTCTTCTGTGGCCTCGCTCCTTGGCCTGCAGAAGCCACTTCTCCCTGTGTTCGCACACGGTCTTTCTTCTGTATTCGTACATCACTGGTGTTTGCTTACGTGTCTACTTGTTTCCTTCTTACAGAGACACCAGTCAGACTGGGTAGGCCCACCCAACAGCCTCATTTTAACTTTATCACTTATTTCCAAATACATTCTCATCCTGAGGTGCTGATAGTCAGAGCTTCACCATATGAGTTTGGGGAGACATGATTTAGCATGGAACAGCCAGCATCACTGCCAACTACTCCCAAAGACACCATCGTTAGATGATGATGAGACAGGGCCCCATGCAGCTCTGCAGAGTATCTGGTCTACAGACCTCCCCCAATTACGTCTTCTGCAAGATAGTCTCTGAAACCGGAGGAGCTGCTGGTCCTTCAAGGTCAAATGTTGCATTCTGTCGGTGCTCTCTGTAAATTTGCAAAAGGATAGTCATGGTGGGTGATGATGACTTCTGTTCATTTGTGACAAGCCCGTATTCAAGAAAACAAGACACAGTTAATTTCTTAATCAAGATATTCTACTTCATTATGATAATAATAATAGCTAATATTTATCTTGTGTTTACTATATACCTGGTGCTTTATATGCATAATCTCCTTTAATCTTCCAATATAAAGAAGTCATTGTAAGAATCAGAAATGGAAACGTAAGCAGATAATGCACTTTCAGAGGAAGAATAGAGAGGGATAAATATTTATTTTGTTCCTACTATGTGCAACAAGAGAAGACGCTACACATGGACATCACCAGATGGCCAACACTGAAATCAGATTGATTATATTCTTTGCAGCCAAAGATGGAGAAGCTCTACAGAGTCAGCAAAAATAAGACTGAGAGATGACTGTGGCTCAGATCATGAACTCCTTATTGCCAAATTCAGACTGAAACTGAAGAAAATAGGGGAAAACATTAGACCATCTAGGTATGACCTAAATCAAATCCCTTATGATTATACAGTGGAAGTAACAAATAGATTTAAGGGACTAGATCTGAAAGATAGAGTGCCTGATGAACTATGGACAGAGGTTTGTGACACTGTACAGGAGACAGGGATCAAGACCATCCCCATGGAAAAGAAATGCAAAAAAGCAAAATGGCTGTCCGAGGAGGCCTTACAAATAGCTGTGAAAAGAAGAGAAGCCAAAAGCAAAGGAGAAAAAGAAAGATATACCCATTTGAATGTAGAATTCAAAAGAATAGCGAGGAGAGATAAGAAGGCCTTCCTCAGTGATCAGTGCAAAGAAATAGAGGAAACAATAGAATGGAAAGACTAGAGATCTCTTCAAGAAAATTAGAGATACCAGGGAACATTTCATGCAAAGATGGGCTCGATAAAGGACAGAAATGGTATAGACCTAACAGAAGCAGAAGATATTAAGAAGAGGTGGCAAGAATACACAGAAGAACTGCACAAAAAAGAGCTTCATGACCCAGATAATCACGAAGTTGTGATCATTTACTTAGAACCAAACATCCGGGAATGTAAAGTCAAGTGGGCCTTAGGAAGCATCACTATGAACAAAGCTAATGGAGGTGATGGAATTCCAGTTGCGCTATTTCAAATCCTAAAAGATAATGCTGTGAAAGTGCTGCATTCTATTTGCCAGCAAATTTGGAAAACTCATCAGTGACCACAGGACTGGAAAAGGTCAGTTTTCACTCCAAACCCAAAGAAAGACAATGCCAAAAAATGCTCAAACTATGGCACGATTGCACTCATCTCACATGCTAGTAAAGTAATGCTCAAAATTCTCCAAGCCAGGCTTCAGCAATACATGAACCATGAGCTTCCAGATATGTTCAAGCTGGATTTAGGAAAGGCAGAGGAACCAGAGATCAAATTGCCAACATCCGCTGGATCATCAAAAAAGCAAGAGAGTTCCAGAAAAACATCTATTTCTGCTTTATTGACTATGCCACAACCTTTGAATGTGTGGATCACAATAAACTGTGGAAAATTCTGAAAGAGATGGGAATACCAGACCACCTGACCTGCCTCTTGAGAAACCTATATGCAGGTTAGAAAGCAACAGTTAGTACTGGACATGGAACAACAGACTGGTTCCAAATAGGAAAAGGAGTACATCAAGGCTGTATATTGTCACTCTGCTTATTTAACTTATATGCAGAGTACATCATGAGAAACGCTGGGCTGGAGGAAGCACAAGCTGGAATCAAGATCCCCGGGAGAAATATCAATAACCTCAGATATGCAGATGACACCACCCTTATGGCAGAAAGTGAAGAAGAACTAAAAGAGCCTCTTGATGAAAGTGAAAGAGGAGAGTGAACAAATTGGCTTAAAGCTCAACATTCAGAAAACGAAGATCATGGCATCTGGTCCCATCACTTCATGGGAAATAGATGGGGAAACAGTGGAAACAGTGTCTGACTTTATTTTTGAGGGCTCCAAAATCACTACAGATGGTGACTGCAGCCATGAAATTAAAAGACTCCTTGGAAGGAAAGTTATGACCAACCTAGACAGCATATTGAAAAGCAGGGACATTGCCAACAAAGGTCCATCTAGTCAAGGTTATGGTTTTCCCAGTAGTCATATGGATGTCAGAGTTGGACTATAAAGAAAGCTAAGCACTGAAGAATTGATGCTTTTGAACTCTGGTGTTGGAGACTCTTTAGAGTCCCTTGGACTGCAAGGAGATCCAACCAGTCCATCCTAAAGGAGATCAGTCCTGAGTGTTCATTGGAAGGACTGATATTGAAGCTGAAACTCCAATACTTTGGCCACTTGATTGAAAAGCTGACTCATTTGAAAATACCCTGATGCTAGGAAAGATTGAAGGCAGGAGGAGAAGGGGACAACAGAGAATGAGATGGTTGGATGGCATCACTGACTCAATGGACATGAGTTTGAGTAAACTCCAGGAGTTGGTGATGAACGGAGGCCTGGCATGCTGTGGTCCATAGGGTCACAAAGAGTCGGAAACAACTGAGTGACTGAACTGAACTGATTCTGGGTATTTTATCTCTATGTGTTTGTGTGCTAAGTCACTTACCTATGGACTGTAGCCTCCCAGGCTCCTCTGTCCGTGGGATTCTCCAGGCAAAAATACTGGAGTGGGTTGCCATTTCCTACTCCAACAGATCTTCCCGACCCTAGGATCAAACCTGCATAACTTAATCTCCTGCATTGGCAGGTGGGTTCTTTACCAGTAGTGCCACCTGAGAAGCCCATTTTATCTCCATAGTCTTTTTAAATCCTCATAACAGCCCTATTGGTGAGTGTTGATACCTTCCTGTAAGGATGATGAAACCAGCCTCGGAGTGATGAACTGACTTTCCACATAGCTAAGGCTTGGTGTGGGCCAGGGTTCACCCTCAAAGGAAGGTGACTCCAGAGTTTGGGCCCTTACTCACTATTATGAAGCAGCAGGCAGGTCAGATGGATTTCTTTCATCATCACTAGGTTGACCAGAACTTTTTATGAGACAAGTTCTTTGAAGTGGGTCAGTTCCTGGGCAAGCACTTGGTTCAGACACAGTTGCTGCAGGCTATGGGGTGATGGCCATTTAGTTGAACTTCTCCTGGTATTGATAGGATGAAGAAAGCAAAAGTGAATGAGAGAGAGTCCAGTCAAACAGCATCAGGTCAGCCGTGATGACAGATGAGGAGTGCAGGCCCCATGGCTGAGAGTCTTAGAACAGGCAAAGTCAGAAGGGGAGGCTGGGAAACAGATGATACATGAATTCAGGTACAAGAGCAAGACTCCATGCACTTAGGGAAGGGGTGGTGACGTGTCCCCCTGCGTCTCCAGCACTCTTGAAGAATGTAGGCTCTCCTTTCTTCAGGGACAGGGGAAACGAGGCAGAAGAAAGAGACAGGAGCTCAAGACGCTAGACCAGGAGCCCATGTACTGGGTTCCAAGCATAAAGTGGGATAGCAGAAGGGCTGACTGGATCCAGTGCGTTCAATCCCATGTGTCATACTTGAAATCCTGCTGTGGCCGCCACTTGCTCTTAGGATAAAGTCCAGAATCCTCTTGTGAGTCGCAGGGCCCATGACTACACATACTCTTACCTTCTGCCACTCCTCCTCCCCATCCCCAGTTCATTCCTCTTTCTCTCTCTCGCCCTCTCCTCTTTTCTCTCTCTCATCTGCAGCTGACCTGAACTACCTGCATGAACTGTTACGCCTCGTGGAACACATTTCCCTTCCTCGTTGTTCAACTCATCATTCTAGGCCCCCATTCAACATCCGATCTTCCAGTGCTTTCCATGACTTTCTCCTGTCTCTGTCCAATCTAGGTTTAGGGATTCATGCTGTTTATTGCCATTGAATCTTATACTTCTCACTCCTTAACACGTATCGCACTTCACAATTAATACCTATCTTTCTCTCTAAAGTGTAGACCCAAACTGTGAGATTTATCCATTCACTGAGTGTCAGAGTACTCTGACACTCTCCATCTCTACTAAGAACAATATTCTGACTTTGAGATTGAACTTGTAAGGGGTTGTCACGCGGCTGCAGCTGTAGGGAGAGGCAGCCCATGTGAGCTGGGAACCAGACAGGTCCTGCTGGCCTCAGTTGCCATATCCACACTCAATGGAGCGGACTCACCGAGTCCTTGGCTTGGCAAATCTTTCTTAGCACCTCATCTGTACAACATTTGAAAGAAATTTAAAAAAAAAAAAATCTGCCCTGAACTTTTCCACTAAATTTAGACTATTTCCTCCTCTGCCAGCCTTCTGTTCAACTGAACCTAGCAGAAAACTCCCTTCCCAGGTGCTTCCAATTTTCAGGTGTCCCTTGTGCTGTGGGTGGGATTTTAAGAAAAAGTTTGGTCCTTTGCAGGAGTAGCAGCTCTTAATGTGCCAGCACGGAGCTCACTCTGCTGTTCCTGGCTGGGTTGCTAAGCAACATTCCTGCTTGCCTGGAAATGGGGTGAGGCTGGACCAGGCTTTGCCAGAGAGGATGCTGGGAACGGCCACCACTTCTCCTCATTACTTCTCTTACAAACTCAGTCTTTCATTGTCTTTTTCCTTGATTCCATTTCTGCCATTGAAAAATGATGTCTTCTTCAATTCCACCCTCCCCCTGTGTGTTTTGCCTGTGAACTTTTGGAAGCTAGAGCTTTGTCTAACTCTTCCACCGAGCTCCTATGCTAAAGGTGACAGCCGAGGAGCACCATACTTACCATGGGGAAGCCAAGGGGCCTACTGGGGCCATGATTCCAAGCTGCAGTCTTGAACCACGCCATGCCCAAGGGAATCACAAGAGCCAGCTTTGACTGAGTGCTTAGCATTTACCCAGAGAGTTCCAGACAGGCCCTTATCTGCACTAATTCACAGAAAGGGTGGAAATCTGGCAAAGGAAACATCCTCATGGCAACTGGATGAGTTATTAATCTCCCCAAGGGACAGATGAAGAAACATCAGAGAGGCTGAGTAACTCTTCGAGGTCCCAGGGTTTGTAGAAGGAACCAAGAACTGAGCCTCTTTAGTCCCCAGATGCCACGCTGTACTTACTTTTTGGTGCCCTAATTTCCTCACCTATATAATGCAAATAAAAACAGCTCTCCCTTAGTGATTCATGAGGCTTGAATTAGATACGTGCGAAGTACTAGGATATCACAGAGGAGCAGTAAACACCCATGCCTTCTTTCCTGTCCTGTAAATGTGTGCTGAATTGCATTTCCTAAGACCTTACAAGATTGACCTTACAAGGTTAAAAGGTGAAAAAGGCATTTATTTATATTCCCCTTTCCATACACATTGCTTGAAAAATCACATGTAGATGTGACTTTGGGGTAAACATTTAAAATTCTTTAATCACAACATAGTTTATTCTGCTTTTCTGTCTTTGGATCACTGTAAGAGGCAGAAAATTGGTTTGCATGTTATGGCCAAGAATGACAATTCTGGGACTTCTAGGATGGGGGTACAAATAGTTTGAGAAAGTGGAGTGACGCAGGAAGCTGAACGAGGAACAAGGAAGATGTCTTTACAGAATCGCACCATCTATAGAAGTCATTCTCCATCCTCCCAAAAAATTCAAAAGATCCCTTCCAGCCCTGTGGGGGGATGGGCCATGGGTTGATTTCAGGGGTCTTGGATCAGACTGATTCAGACCATGTTGAAATGTAGGAACTGACCCAGCTGGAGATCAAAGGCCTCCTCCTTGTATCCTAGGTTTGGACTATGGTTTTCATCTCTTGCTCCCCCACCTGCATATTTCACTCCCTCAGCCCTGCTCTTTCCCAGAGAAAAGCAATGCACAAATCCATAGCACTTTGCCCAGAAAGATGGTGGGGCCTAAAGGCTTCCCTGAGGAGTCTGTGAAGGAGGATGAGATGCATCTGGGCTCTGTGACAGATCCTGCTCTTTGGGATGGAAAATCCGCCCCAGACACACGTTCCTCCTGGGTCCCTGCTGAGGCTCTGTGATTCCAGGAGTCAGTACATTTAAAGCTATCTGGGTGCCCTTGACTCTGGCTCATGGAGGAATTGAATGGTTCTGTAACCAAATAGTGGTGTCAGATGCCTTTTAAGGTCTGGATTATTCTTACAAATAACTTTGCAAAGCCATTTACTTTCACTTATTGGGGGAAACTGTAGCATAGTTAAGAGACCTGTTTTTTGGAGACTGACACATCATCATTCCAACCCTAGCTTGCCATAGGCAAGTTTTTTCATCTTTCTAAGACTCCATTTCATCAATGTGTAACCTGAAGTGATAATTAGACCCACCTCAATGGGTTGCAGTGAAGTTAAATGAGTAACTTGCATCAAGTTCTTACTGTAGTGTTTGACCTGTAAAATGAGCTCCACTGATATTAGCTACTATTGTTAAGAATATTACTTTGCATACATATCTATCTATCTAAAGTATATTTTTATATATGTCACTTATTTAACGAACTTATAGGCTTCCTATATGCCAGTCACTGTTCTAGGCCCTTAAACATACATAATTCTTATAACAACCATGTTAGAGAGAACCTACTAAGAACCGCATTTTTACAGCGGAAGAAACTGAAGCACCAGAGGTTGCATATCTCAGTGCAGCAGCGTAGGCAGCTGGGTGGATGAGCTCTAACTATTCTCTCCTGTCTCCAGGCCGTACTCTTGGCTACAGCCTATGTTGACAGAGATTCTCTCATGTCAGGAATAATGTTGACTGTAACAGGTAAACCAGTCACCTGGAAACTGGGGGATCCGAGCTCTAATCCGAGGTGTCTAATAATTCAGGAAAACCCAGCTCCTGGGTCTAGGTTTTAAGCACAGCATCCTTTTGCACACCAACAAAATGCTAGGTGATATTATTATTAATTATAATTACATATCCTGCAATTAATACCATATAATTAATGATCCCTAGGCAGGGTTTATGATCACCCTCTAATTTGTAAGAACATGACAGTTTCCTCACTGGTGCAAGCCTGTGGCAGAATCAGACCAATCTTCCATCCCCGGTTAAGGCTGACACAGATCATTTGCCATCCATGGTGACATGAGTAGGAAAATGTAGACCTGCAGCTTGTGGACCCCTGCTTGCCCCTATCAAACAGCTCTGCAGCTTTTATTTAAAAATTGTATCAAAGTCATTTTTTTCCTGGCACAAGGGACTCCATGTGGAAATTTCATTGTGACTATGACATCTTGAATGAGGACAGGCTCCTTGTTCAAAACTGCCAGTGCAGTTTTGGTGAACACCTACCAAACAAGTTTGGGAGCAGAGGTCAGATACTCAAATGAGAGAAAGTAAATTTGTGACTTGTGACCCTCATGTGTCTATGCCAAGCTATTTGATGGAGAGGGTTTTTGGTTTTTGTTTTTTTTTTTTTTTTGTAACTGATTTAATACTTTAAAATATTTGTGTTCTTCTGAAATTAACATGCTGAAATCCTAACTTTCAGGGTGATGGTATTAGGAGGTGGGATGGTGGTGGCAGGGGGGTTAGGTGATGAGGGTGGACCCCTCATTAATGGGATTTGTGCCATTATAAGAGGAAATGGCACCCCACTCCAGTATTCTTGCCTGGAGAATCCCATGGACAGAGGAGCCTGGTGGGCTGCAGTCCAAGGGGTCGCAAAGAGTCAGACACGACTGAGCGACTTCACTTCACTTCACTTCCTTTCAAGAGACCCAGACAGATCTCTTGCCTTTACTGCCTTGTGAAGACAAGTGGGGAGCCAGTGCTTTATGAGCCAGGAAATGGATCCTCACCAGACACTTGAATCTTCGGGGGTGTTGATCTTGGAAACCCCAGCCTCCAGAAATGTAAGAAATAAATGTGCGTTGTCTGAGCCACCGCATCTATGGGATCACTGGAACAGACTGAATGGAGGAGGACAGTCTCCTTTCAATTTCATGTGCAATTGTACCAGATTCAGGGAACCGGACTCTCTCTCCACTGATGATGTAATACTCACCAGTGCATGCCTGGTCATCCTCTCGCCAAGCTCATGACTTTCTGGTTTAGAGACCTCTTTCTTTAGTGCTTACACACAATGTATCTATTTAATAAATTTAGTATTTAGTATGGGCTTCCCTGGTGGCTCCACTAGTAAAGAATCTGCCTGCAATGCGGGAGACCTGGGTTTGATCCCTGGATTGGGGAGATCCTCTGGAGAAGGGAAAGGCTACCCCTTCCAGTATTCTGGCCTGGGGAATTCCATGGTCCATCTAGTCCATGATATATATGTTGGGTTTTATTAACGTGACCGTAACTGTCATTTCCATTAAGGTGTTTACCTGTATGTTAGAAACTTCCTTCCCTGGGGGCAGGATTCCGCTGTACGAGCTACATTGGCTTGATATGGGATCCTAGGCCAAACTATGCTTGAGACAGGGAAAAGGGAACTAGACACATACCCAGTGTTCAAGGCTTTCAGGAGTACAACTCCTCATCGCTAAAAGGTGAAGTTTTAAATTTCATAAAATACAGGGTTTAGACTAGATTAGAGGCACTTACTGAAGGTTTGTAGTATTTCAGAATGTTCAAGAAAGCTTATTAAGGGATCTGTGAAATATTCAAAAGTGTATGTGAAGGTACATTTTTATTTGGAAAGAATCCACAGCTTTAGCATTTCTCAAAAAGATCTGTAATTCCCCTCAGAGGTGATTTTCTCCCCATGGGATCAAAACAGTCCCATTCCATTCCCCGAATGCATCTCGATCTGTGTATTGTTGAGAGGAAAGAGGGTTCCAGACCCAAGTAGTCAGAAAATGTACTGCCTGCCTCATGCAGAATGCTTACCAATAGATGCAACACTGAAGTGAGGAATGACCTTACGCTTGTCATTTCAGGCTCTGCTCATGATTTAAAAAGACAGGGATATTGAGAAAGGAGATAGTGATAGTGAAGTCGCTCAGTCGTGTCCAACTCTTTGTGACCCCATGGACAGTAGCCAACCAGGCTCCTCTGTCCATGGGATTTTCCAGGCAAGAATACTGGAGTGGGTTGCCATTTCCTTCTTCAGGGGATCTTCCTGAGCCAGGGATCGAACCCAGGTCTCCTGCATTGTAGGCAGACGCTTTACCATCTGAGCCACCCGGGAAGAGTTCATTCAGGTAACATCCGTCTAGGTTCTTGGCTTGGTGGGCAGCTCGGGCCACTGGTATTACCCTGTTCTTAGGCAGAGAGGGCGCTCTGCTCAGTCTGAACTCATAACCAACCAAAGATTTGCATTGATCTTCAACTGGAAAAATGCCCATTAGAGATGATTTTGGTGACATAGAAGAGAGAGACTATTTGCATATGAAGTTCAGTTCCCTATTATTACGGTTGATTCTTTTCAATATCACAGGGTTGCTTCATGTCTTGGCTAGGAGGTTGGACTGGATAATCTTTTACTTTGAGATAGTGAAAAGGGAACTATGATCATGCTCAGTGTGCAAATTTTGCTGAATAACTTTGAGTATAACTTCATCTCTGAAGGTTGAAATTTTGCAGACCTTTAACAACCGCTTTAGCCCAAAGAGCCCATAGCTCCATGTGTCCGCACTTCTCTCCACTTTCCCTGCTGTGCTGACTGTCTTTAATCCTATTGGATTTGCCTTGAAGTCTATTTTGAATGCTATTAATGGTACTACATCAGCTTCCTCTTAGTTAATACCTGTTTCGGATACCTTTATGCATCTTTTTCTTTTCAAACTTTTCTACTGTTACTTTTACATTTGTAACTTGTAGTCTGACCACCTCTTTTTACTGATCAGTTTTGTCCAAGTACATTTATTGTGGTTATTTGCGTAGTATTTTTGGTTATTATGTTTATGTATCTAGCTATTAATATTTTAATGAATCTTTTCTTTCTCCTGTCTGCCTTATTTTTAATTAAAAAAAAATGTCTCCCTATTAACTTGAAAGTTCTACAACCTTCATCTATTATTTTAGGGGTTCATCATTTCTCATGCTTTGACTCTATGACAGCTTCCCTCAATCATTTATCACCATCTAGTGGACCCATGTTATTCTTCTCACTGTCTTTCCAAAAAGAACGGGGAATAGGAGAAAGCGTTTGTCATTGAGACAATTTTATCAACCTAGACAACCCAACAAGTTACACTACATTTAAAAATATATTTGTGGCGATGGATAATCCCTGAGTCTCTTTCCTTCTGTTGTGTCAACTTGTTCTACTTCCTAATCTTTCCTCCACTTATGACATGTAGTCTCTGTGCAATTACGATTTCAATCAATGAAGGGAGCCTTGCTGTTAGTGTGACCTCTTGTTGCCCTCCTCTTTGAAGGGGGCAGATATGCCAGGGTCCAGAATTTTCCAATGATTTTATCTGATAGCTAATTAATGGCCTTCTGTGGTTTCCATGGCAATGCCACGCTTTGCTGTCAGGCTTATCCAACGGGGCATTCTGTTCACTCTTTTGCCTTAGCATCAGCATATTAATCAGACACCATAGGTCCTTGGTTGTTGCATCAAACTGGTAAGATGCTAATTGAATTAAAATCTCACTTGAAGGCTTCAGGCTTCTCTTCCCCAATAGCTGGAGGGACCTTGTTAGCTCAAAGAGTTGGACCCAAGCAGAAGGTGCCTGGAAATCCCCAAAACTTTGTATCCTTTTATAAAAGTATTTTCCTTTCACCTTTGAACAAATATTTTGATGTCTGAATCTCTCTGTCCTTGAAAATTTATCTGATTTCCCTGCCCTTTCCAATCATTAGACATTGTTTATTCTCTTTGTAATATGATATGATGTAATTATTCAGTAATACTGTCAAGGTAAAGAGAAGAAAACTTTCCTACACACACACACACACACACACACATACACATACACGTATGGTTGGTGAAGTCTGGGGAAGAGCCTTCTTGTTATTTGCCCACGTCCTTTTCATTTTCAGCACTGAGGATGAGCATGTCCGTCTAAAGGCTGCACCAACTGCATGAACCGAGTTCATAACTTCTTCAGGGCTCCTCTCTGCATGTCTGACCCCACAACAGCACTCATCATGGTGTACTGTAATTATTTATTTTTTATTGGTTCATATGTCTTTCTCATTAATGTATGAGGGGCACAAAAAGCATAACCCACTTCCTTACAGATCTCATTTTTCTGGCATGCTCCATTCACCTCCCAAGGGTTGAAGAGGGACTTTCCCTGTGGCCCAGTGGCTATGGCTCCACGTGCAGAGGGTGTGGGCTGTTGAGATGTTTGATGATTTACTGAACTGCTATAAAATCTTTTGCTTGATGAATAGCTGCTATGTGACTTTTGCATGAATGATTTCCAACCTAAATGAATACCGAATCCGCTCAAAATCTGAGGGCCAAACAACTATGATGGTGTGAAGCACAAATTGTTAAATTGGTATCAGAATACATGCTAATTCATACTAAAAACTGGAACAATAAATTTGGAATTTCACTATGGAAAAAAAAAAAGAATATAACTTCCCCCTCCACACACATACTTAAACTAGATAGGTTTATGTGTTATATGCACTGAAGCCTCCTCCTTTCATCTTAAACTATACAGGCGGGGGTGAGGGTAAGTGTTTTCTTTGAGTCAACATGTTACAGACTCGGGTGAGCCCTGAGATAGTTTCTGTATTTTACCTACGAAAGCACTGACATGAGAAATGTACATTCTAGAACTGGAACCAGTGAGTGGAAGGTACACAGATGCTGGTAAATGTGTAGAAGAACCATCTAATAATTAGATCTGTTTAATAACATAAGCTGGCATGAGCACCACTGATCCCTTTCAGTAAAAGAGGACTCCAGGGAATGTGGAGGACAGAACTACATTCCTGTCCCAGGAATGGGCCGGTTAGCAAACAGTGGTGATGTCCCAAAGACAAGATTTGCACTGGGCAGACACCGAGACCAGGAGTCCTATTTTCTCTCCCAACCCTGACGTGTGTGATCCTATTTCTCTGCCAATTTGGAAATGAAGACTCAGGTGCTTGAAGCATCTCTAGCAAGTACTACCATAGCAAGAAGATAAATGTAGAGTTCCTGAAGGCTAAGACATGCTTTCTGCCCCAATCCTCTACAAATGTACTTTGAAATGAGTTCTCTTCCTTACAGCTCTCCTTTCAATTTAAACCCCAAGTCTTCTCAGTTTTCAGAGGTGCCCAAGAAGTGGCAGTGTTAGTGCACTGTGTGTGTGTGTGTTCGTGTATTCTGAGTTAATGGATCATGTTTTAGATACCTATTTGGGGAAGTTGGCCTGGCAGACCAATGCAATTTTAAAACCCACCCTATTTTATTTCAGGTATTGACTTTAAATCAAAGTAAAATATGCAGAGTGCTTCTAGGGTATCTGACACCAATTTTTTTTGGAGACAGTAGTTGAAATGGGTTTCTTCGTTAAAATAAAAAAAGGGCTATCAAAACAACCTGAGCCTGAAAGCTACTCCATCCCTTGGCAGCTCAGCTGGAGGAGTAAACACCACTGTGGGCAGCATGATGTTAGAAGGAGCGCAGCCAACGGGGTCAGGAGGCAGGTTCACCTCGTTCGGCCAGTAACCACATGTAGCCTTGGGCTCGCCATTCCTCTCTGAGGCTAGTTCCCAAACGCAATCAAGGAGAGCAACAGGCTGGTCTCAAAGGTTTCTTGGCTTTAACACCCTGTGATTATGTGAATGCTTCTCCCCCAATGTCCCAGGGTCCCCTACTGTCCAGCCTCAGCGAGTTTGTTTATTCAGTGTGAGAGAAGCTATCTGGGTGAGACAGTGCTGTCACTGAATCTCCACCCTCATGTGCAGACGAGTCAAAAGAACCACAAGGAATTAGGCATAAAGAGGGAAGAAATCATAACCGAAGAAATATCTTCTTTATCTATGTCCATTTCCTCCCACAAGGAAAAATGGCAGTGTCGGTTGTACATTACATATAGCTTTCTCTTTCGTGTTTAATCTTAGCACCTGCACAGCAGAGATCTTTACAATTCGTTGCATATGCTCTCTCCCATCCCCCCCCCCCAACTCAATACAGCACCTGAGGCCTGAGCAGCACCTCCCTCCGAGCTCCTCCCAAGACTGAGACCCTTCTTCACGACAGAGTATAGAAATAACAAACATGCCCCACGGTTGTATACAGTTGCTAGAACGTTTTTTTCGTTTCCAACAAATGAAGACTTTTCCTCCTTTCCTTTGAATAGTAATTACACTTTACAAATGTGTGTTTGTTTTGCTTTGCTTGGTTCTGTTCTGTTTGTACAACAAAAGGGAACACCAGCGGCCAGAAGCCCGGGTTAACAGAGCTTGGCTGTCATCTGATCCGACTGTTTGAGGATCTCGGTGTTGTAGAGGTCCAGGGCGTGGTTCACCCTGATGATCTCGCTGTTGGTCAGTTTCAGGCGGTGTTTCAGCATACAGGAGAACAAGTCCAGCTGGGGTTTCCCGGGGGCCACAGGGGGGCCAGGCGATTGATTCGGTCCCGAATGTCCAGCAGGAGGAGCATGACAGACGAAGAAGAATAGAACTGGCCACCCTGCGTGTAGGACTGGTTGACCTGCTGCACGGCGCTGCGCAGGAGGTCGGCGTTGAACCTCAGGCTGTACCCGAACACCTGCACATCCGAGATCTTGATGTAGAACTGCCTCTTGGAGGGGTCGGACAGGTCCACGGGGCCCTGGCCAGTCTCATTGCGCAGGAGGGTAGGGAGCCGAGTCCGACTGCGTAGGTAGATATGGACCGTCTCGAAAAATGTTTTCCACCGGTTGCCCAGCAGCAGAGTCCAGTTGTAGCACTGGCTGTTCTGGAGGCGGATCTTCTCCCAGCGCGGGTAGCCAAACTCGCCGAAGGGCATGTTCCAGCCCTCCGAGTGGCTCCCGCTGAAGGGGTTGACGTAGACGAAGAACATGGGGTCCAGGCTGCTGTTGCGCATCTGGCAGATGCGCATGGACATGCCGATCACCATGTGGATGAAGTCCATGCGGTTCTTGTTGCTCTTGAGAGTGAGGGACAGGCGCTTGCGCCACCGAGGGTCGAAGAAGGTGTCGAGGCGGATCTCGTTGCTGATGAAGGTGGTGTGGACGTAGAGGCGCGAGTCCATCTTCTGCAGCAGGTACTTGAGCTCCAGGTCCTGGAAGTCCAGGTCGGTCTCGAAGCTGATGAACTGCTCGCTGCGCTCCGAGTCCACATTCTGCGGTTCGCAGCGGCCTCGGTACAGCTTGTAGCCCTTGTTGCAGGAGCCGCAGAGCGAGATGTTGGCCAGGCTGCACATGGCGCAGCTGTTGTTCCCGCCGATAATGCAGGGGATGGGGCGCTGGCACAGCGTGGTGCTGCCATGGCACACGCAGCTTCTCTGGCTCTCCAGGAAGGTGCCCCAGAACCCGTTCTCATTGCAGTAGAGAAGCGACTGGACTCTTGCAAGCCACTGTTGAATTGTCCTGGAAGACAGAGGGGAGATGGAGAATGTTAACTGTCATGGGTGGGCTTGTGGTTCTCCAGCTGCTCATGCAAACTGGGGCTGCCCAGAGAATGAAAGGACAGGGTAGGGCAGTTCTCATAGGAAGGGCACTGAATGTCATTTCTGGGAACGACAGTGTAGCTCTGGGTAATGTCGCAGACCAGCTATATGACCTTGTACTTCCCCTTCTAATGTTCAGTGTCCTCATGTGTAAAAAGGAAAGGGATGGAGTAAAAGTGTTCTTTGAGGTCCTCTCAGCTTTCTAAATCTATTATTCATTCATCTCAAAGGCATTTGATTCAGAAAATTAAAGTGTATAAACTCAAAACCCCTGCTGAATGACAACAGATTGTGGAAAGTCAGCAGTAAAGACGAACTGAGGGGTTATTTCTTTTAACCTACACCTGATGTTTCAAACCTGTTCACAGATTCCTCCCATAACATCCAAAAACTTCAGGAAAAAATGAATTCTATCTTATATTACTCCGGAGATCATGGCAGCGCTTCCATATTGATGATCTCACGTGATCCTAACATAGCAGTTTCAAAACATATAAGAAAGATGCTATTCTCCCCATTTTTCTCCAAAATTTCAGTTCAGTGAATTTCCATCATAGTACGAATGTCTAGGTCCCCCTCTCCACAGCCCCTCAACACTTTTATAAACGAACCTGAGCCTGTCCCAGATTCCAGCCTCTGGAACATTCCAATGAAGACAGTTACTCAATCAGATAAGAAGCAAAAGAAGAATAAGTTAAAAAAAAAAAAAAAAGATGTAAGACAGTCAGCTTAGCGGCCTCTCATCTTTCCTCATTTCTGCGCAAGTCCCCTCTTGGACGTATTCCACACTAAGAATAATTCCTTACATGTGTCTAGCACTTTTTACCCTCCCATTTCTCACTTGAGCTTCACAACAACACCCCCAAAATAGCTTACGACTTGAGGTCAGTCTGAGATCGCTTTGAGTCCTGGCTCCTCCACGCCTGAGCCCGGGGAATGCTGGCGGTTTCCCTCACCTCCTTAATCACTCCTCCCACGCTGGGGTGGGGGGGGGCATGAATTTTTATGTGAAGTCTTAGCCCCTAACTCGGTAGGTATTAGGGGCTCCATAAAAGTTAGGCTCTTGTTATTCCTGCCAAGGGACTCTCAGCTCCATTTTCTAGACGTGGCAAGAGAAGCTTGGAGGCAAATGATACAGCGAGTGGGTAGAGGAACCTTCTGGCTCATAGCCAAGGCTTTTTTTTTTTTTTCCAAAGAAGAGTCAAGGAAGCGTTTCTTAAGGCTGTCAAGTGCCGCAGTATTGGTGGTGAGAATGACAATGGTAGCAGTGGTTCCTGATCCCCAATTTTTTATTTTAGGCCATGCTGTGTGGCATGCAGGATCTTAGTTCCCCAACCAGGGATCGAACCCATGCCCCTTGCACTGGGGGGACTGCCAGGGATCTCCATCTTAGAAAACTGGAGACAGAAGCCCTGCTGCATTGTACTGCATCTCTGGTAGGACATGGTAGTGATGCCCCTGTTCCCATTTCCTCTGCCCAGCCATAATCGCCAAGCTGAGAACCAGGAGGCAAGCGGTGCGGCCTGACCCTGAACGGCACGTGCATGGCCCAGGCCGAACCTAGCTCGAGGCTCTGCAAGGAACAAGGCACTTCATGTTTCTGAGACACAGTGTCCATATGCAAAAGGAGAATAATAAAGCCTATCTTAGGCATTGAGGGAGACGACTGAATGAGATGATGTCTTTAAAGCATTTAGCACAGAGCCAGGCATAGACCAATTATTACAAAGGCAATAATAAGTATTCTTATCCCAGAGAATAAGCTCTTCCTTTGAAGCTACTGAGACGCTTTCAGGATTTCCCTATCTCTCTGGGATGGAGGGAAACCATTTGGTTACTGGGATATTTGGAAATGGATATTGTTGAAACTTGGCTTCCCAGAATGCTGCTGTGCTTATCAGCTGAGAGAAAATGGAGGCATAATTAGAGCGCTCCTTGAAAGGGCTCTGCCTTTAAGTCCAGGGAATGATCCTGGCTGTGGCAATGAAACCTCCCTCAGGACATTCTGAGCGCTATATTGCAGCCCCTAGTTTTTTGGTCAGTTTCCCCTTCAGGCTCTCAGGCATGAGAGAGGGGAGCGCTCCTTCTCTGAGCATGGAGCCCAGAGATGTTTGTTGAATGAATGAGCAGATGAACACCGAATGAATGAACAGACCAAAATTAATATTTTTTCTTATTTTTCATTAAACAACAACAAACTCCGCTTCTGTCTCTCAAGCTGCAGTATTAGTTTTCAATCCCTTCCACCCACACAGCTCCAGGCCTCGGCAGTCTCTGCTTCGTGTGGACCAATCCTATGACAGCCTGGAGAACAGCAGAGGGCCCAGCCTTCAGGAAACGGAGCTGGAATGATAATGAGCCGCGTGGCTCCCACCTCCAGCCAGAGCATCGACTGAATATGGGCTCTGAGTCATCGGAGAGTGCTGTGAGCCGCAGGGGCCCGCCACACGTCTCCGATTGCGTGGTTCTATCTGACCAGAGCGTCATTTCAAAACGCCCCTTTGAAAGAGCCCACACTTAGCCCCGTCACTCCCTCTCCAGGCGACAGGACAGTATCCCATTGAGAGCTCCTCTGCTCCCATCTGCAAGGCATTCTATAAGCCCGGAGAGCGCCCCCTTTCTCATGTCTCATCATTGGGACCCTTTGTCAGGACTCCTACCCCCCTCCTTGAATCAATGCCTCCTTGTGGCTGGGCTCTCAGCACCCTGGGGGCGGGACGGCGGGGGCAGATGGAGGCCCCCAGGGAGGCCGCCACCGGCGGAGGGGCGAGGGGCCGATTAGGATTCCAGCCCTGTCGAGCGGGAGGCACCGGGGACAGAGGCCCTCTGAGGCGCAGCCGAGAACTGCCTGGCACCTGCATAATCGTGAGGTTGTGGGCCGGATCAAAGAAGGCATTAAGGGTCCAGAGGAGGACCGCGAAGGAGGCGGGCGCCCGGGAGGGGGCGGGGAGCGCCGGGCGGGAGGAGGAGAGTAGGGAGGAGAGAGGTGGGGCCCCGGGAAGCCTGGGTGCTGGAGGAGGTGCGACCCAGAGTGAAGGAGGAGGGGCGGGAGAGGGGGCAGAGGTGACCGAGTGAAGGCGGAGTGGAAGTGGCAGTGGCTCCGTCGTGTCATGGACTTAGACTCCTCTGTCCATGGGATTCTGCAGGCAAGAATACTGGAGTGGGTTGCCATTCCCTTCTCCAGGGGATCTTCCCCACCCAGGGATAGAACCTGGGTCTCCCGCATTGCGCATTGAGGGCAGATTCTTTACTCTCTGAGCCACCAGGGAAGCCCCATAATGGCAGTGGGTGGAATGCGAATGAAACATCTCAGCCAAGCCTTGCAGTACTCTAACTCCCGGAATCAGGGAATGTAGATCCCTGACGGGCCATCTGCGTGCAAACAATCCTTTTCTGAAGGGGGGCAGAGAGAGTGGTCAGACCCGGTAGAAATGTTACTGTTAAGTCCCAATTCCCAAAGTCAGTGAACTTTTCTTAGATTCTAGTCCTTCATTTTGAAGAGATGAGCGAAACCAGAAAAAACAAGCTCATCCCAGTTTTTCACACCCCTGTCCTTTTAGCACAAGCAGCTTCTCAGAATGAGGACTCTACCGCGATCAGAGTAATCTCCTGCACCTTCTCCACCTCTAGTTACTGCTCTGGGGAGCGGTCACTGATCCTCAGGAACCCTGCCAGGCTGGATGGCAGGCACGCTTGAAGCCAGCCCAGGGAGTCAGTGAGCGGCTCAGCCCCCAAGCACTCACTGTACACCAGGCTCCATGCTGGAGTTCTCCCAGAGCAGTGTGGATAACCATCGGCAGCACAAAGAGCAAGGCCCGGAGAAGCAGGCGGACCTGTCTGACATCACAAACTTATTCCACATTCCAGACCAAGCTCTCTGACTCCAGCATGGGCGCACTTTCCGACGAACCACAGTATAAAATTACGGCCAGCCAGAAGAAGGAAGCACTCCGTAAGAAGAGACATAAATGGAAATAATGGGAAAATACTGAAACTTTGAACGTGTGAAGGGCCTATTAGCACATTCCTTGCTTCCCCTGGACCTGCCAGTCATCCCTCCATTCACGGATAATTGGAGCTCACCGACAAGTGCTCAGGGAGAGGCTGGGGACCAGGAGTAGGAGGGACCATGATCTATAAATACCATTTCTCAGGCTGGCTGGCGACAGCCCGCCTCAACCCTTGCAATGCAGGAGCAGTTTAATAGGCCAGCTCCAGGGGGTGGGGGCTGACACAGTTCCCGCCACAAGGCAGTCCATGTGCGACAGTGAGCGCCAAATTTTAAGGTGCTTTTCTCTGTCCCTGGAGATCCAAAGCATCTTCCCTTGTCAGCCAAAGCTGAACTTCAATATGTCCAATTCAGCATCTTTCTGCAGATAGGACCCCATTTTGTTCTGATGGAGTGGGGGTCGGGGGGAGTGTTGATGAAAGGAAAGGAGGGAGGGCAGGAACTTGCATTTTCATTCCTAAAGCTGGAACCCCCTGGGGCCTGGTAGGCAGGCTACCACAGAGGCAACACAGGGAGCAGCTTTGACCACAGAGGCAGAGAACCTTTGAGAAGCAGCAGCCCTGGAAATATCCAGCCCATCTCCCTCATGTTTAGACCTGAGTCTTGAGGTCTGGTGAGGTGGAGGGTTGATGTTTTCCAAGTGCATTCTCTATCATGGCAGCTAGCGTTTATCCTCACATTAGCCCCAGGAGATGGGACTGCCTCGTGATTTCCACCCCACCAAGAGGGCTCAGAGGACCAGAGAGGACGGCAATGTGCCCAGGGTCACACATCATGGACACAGAAGATCAGAGCTCAGGATGTCTCCATCCAAACCCAGTGTGCCCTCCACTCCCCACTGTACTGTTCCTCCCCTCTCAAACCCAGGCTGGAGGAGGAGCTGGACGGTGGTCCACAGAGACAGCCCTGCTGCTCCCCTGCAGGCTCGGTCTTGGCCTCAGCCAGGGTTTGCCCAGGAACTGACAGGCCTCTGGCAGCACAGCTGGAGTTGCTCCGCATTTGGAGGGCAGAGGCTCTGCCACCCAGGGCTTCCCATCAGTGCTTTCAAAGGCACACGCCTCCCTCTCAGAACCACCGGGGTGGGGAGCCCAGGCTGGGATTCCTAATTCTAGCAAATTTCCTGCTGATTTTAATTGGAGGTTTTGCCCAATACAGGAATGCAGTGCCAGGCCAGTGGCATTTTAGGGACGATCATACAAATCAAGTGCCAAGGAGAAAGGGGAGAACAGCTCTAGGCTCAAAGAGAAAACTAGAATCCAGAAGTCTCATTTGCCTACCGGAAGTGTTTGTTTAAAAGGGAGAGGAGTTTCTTTTAAATAATGAAATTGGAATTCTGAATCATTATTTATGCCCTGTGCTTCTTCCTTGGTATTTCTGTGACACTGTAATGGGTGTCTGAGTAATTCTGTGAGACTCTACAAACTGTGTACTTTACAGAGCAGAGACTAGGAAGACAAACAGTTGTTCTTAGGTTTCTGATGATGCACTGTTTTGGGGGGTGTGCTGTGTATGACTCTGTGTGTGTGTGTGTTATAGTAACAGTCCTGACAACAGATGAATATACCCATGCAAGGAGCTCTACTGAAGGAAGCCTCAGTTTATGGACATGCCAGCGAGAACTGGAACTGGCCCTCAGACCCACTCAGTGTCCATTCTCCCCACATTTGTATTTAGTTTTAATCATTCCCCTCTCTGAGCTCCTATCTCTGACTTAATAGTTTCTTCTTCTTCCTCTCGTTTTTTCACCTGATGTCAGAGCCTCCTGGAACAGTTCACAGCAGTGGGAAAAAGACCCGAAGAGAGTCCTGCGGTCTCTCCCCACGATGCAGATGTTTTCTGGTTTGCTGTTGTGCCGTGAAGGCAATAGGTTTTTTGCAGGGGAGGGCAGAAGCTGAGGGCAGAAGGCAGGAGAGGAAGAGCAGCAACGCAAAAATATGACAGAGTCTTTAAAATCAGATTGTCAGAAGTTTAACTGGGGAAGATTACGAAACAGTTTTGGCAGTTACAGTTTTGTGTCTGGAAAGAGGTGACAGGCAACATTTTCAACTTTGGCATTCTGCTTTGGGGCATGGCTGTGCTGGAGGCAAGTGAAGGAAGGATCCAGAAGCCTCCTTAGGGCTGACAGAGAGGCTAGAGTAGCAGGAAGCTCCCAGGTGGAGAGCTGCAAGAGCGACTTACTCTTCCTGGATGGTGGGCAGGCAGAAAGGCAGACACAGACCAAAAGGCACGGATGCTAGAAGTGGCCGGTCAGGGCTAAAGGGCTGCATCCTGAAGTCCAGAGGTGGCCCTCGAGGTCAGCGATCCAGGCAGGGAGGGGGACTCCTCCAAAGAAATGCTGGGCCTGCTCTACCACTATTTTGCTGTGGATATTTGACCTTGGATAACTCACTTCACCTCTTTGATCCTCAGTTTCTTTATCTGTCAAATGGGAAAGGTAATACCTACCTTATACTTAATCTTCAGAATGAGAATCAGACACACAAAACTCCTGGGAGGTTTGCAGTGAAAGGGCGCTATGATTGACCATTAACCATTATTATTACTGAGGGCAAAGAATAACTGTGTTTCATAAATGTTCCAGGTAAAAATACTCCTCTCGGTTACTAGAACAGCCCAGTTGATTATAGCTTAATGTCCTAATCTCACTGGTCACTCACCTTCCACAGTTTTAATGAATGCTGTCACCATGAAGCTTGAAGAAAGAGCTAGATGTGGCCCTGGAATCAGAAAAGATGGGGTATGGAATCCCAGCTCTGCTGCTCATTACTTAACCTTCAGCTAATCGCTTGTCCTTCCTAAGCTTCAGTTTTCTCAACTACAGAATGGAAGAATAATACATTACTTGCGGGATTGTCTTAAAGATCAGATAAGATAATGGATGCAACGCTCCTGACATAGAGTAGGCGCACACTGTCTCTCACAAAAACAAACTGTTGTGTTCCTCTTGAGCTCACAAAGAAAATGGTCCTTTTGAAATAAGTACAGATTTAAAATTCCAGGGAAAGAATAACTGGATCCATTGAATATTGATATTAAAACAGCAACCTCAAAATCTCTTCTTGACACAATCTCTTCTATACCCCATTTTCATTAACAGAGGGATTACAGGTCTAAATGTGAAAAGTAATACAATATTAGCATCTCTAAAGCACCTTTTAGAAGAAAACAGAGAGGGGCATCATTATGAGATTGGAGTAGGTAAAGATTTTTTAACACAGCTCACCATAAAGGGGGGAAAAAGCACATTGATTAATAGGGGTATATTAAGATTAAAACATATCCATCAAAAGATACCATTCAAAGAGTGGAAAGACAAGCCTGAGTTAGAAAATATATTTGCATTACCTCTACCCAATCACAGATTGTATTTATAGTCTATAAATAACTCCTACACTGGCTGGATGCTGGGCTAGTCAAAGGCAGTTCATACTGCCTGAGTCTGCCACTCCTTTCTGAGTTTCTTTAAACCAGAGGAGATGCAATTATCACGATTTACATTTTTCCTCTTCTCACTAAACTGTTTAATGAATATGATATGTCTCCCCCACCCCCAAAAATGACCAAAAGGGGAAGTAGTCAACTGATATGATGATATGACCTGGCAGATCATAAAAGAGGATATTCAAAAGGCAATAAGCACATGAAACTCCATGTCACTAGTCATCAGGGTCATGGCAACTAGAACTGCAACGCGATACTACTGAAGCAGGATGCTACGATCAAAGTAAAAAGGAAGAGAGACGCTGAGTGTATGTTCATATCCACAAGGACGTGCAACAACGGAAAACTCTTCTGTGCTGTGCTCCCTGCAAGAGAGATCACTGGCTCAGCAATGTTGGGGAAATGGGGAAGTGCCTACTGAAGCATCTGTAAAGCTGAGTAAGCCCGCCCCTAGTAGACACCCAACACAATGCGCACGGAAGTTAACCCCAGGGCATGTGGAAGGCAGCAGCACGTCCTTCTCCAACCCCATGCTGGAGACTATGCAGCAGAACGGAGGTCTAGAAACACAGCAGAGCGCCCTTGCGAGTGAGTGTGCCAAAACCACGCAAAACAGCGCGGAGGAAACACAGCAGAGCGCCCTGCGAGTGAGTGTGCCGAAACCGCACAGAACAGCCTGGAGCCTGCACGGAACAGCGCAGAGCCCTTGCGAATGAAGGTGCCTAAACTGCACAAAACAGCGGGGAGGAGTCTCACAGAAGAACGAAAGGTAAAAGAAAGCCAGATACCAAGGTCCACACTGTATAAAAGAGGGAAAACTGCACCAGAGTGGGAGCAGCCTGAGAGGCATGGTTCCCTTGGAGAGAAGGCTGGTGGTGCCTGATGGGAGCAAAGAGGACCCAGGGGCTTCTGCCCTGGGGATGATGCCCTGCTCCTGGATCTGGGTGCTGGTTACATGTAGGAATTCATTTTGTGAAAATTCATCTTGCTGCACACTTAACGGGATTTTCACTTGCTATATAACTCTAACACTTCCATGAAACATTTATCAAAAAAAAAAAAAAAAAAATCATCCTTTAAAACAACCAGAAAAACACTATTAAGGCAGCAATATGTTACATTTTTCTATCACTTTTAAACTTTCTAAAGCTCTTCCAATGGGTTCTCTGATTTCGATCTGCACACCTTTTCTGTGTCATAGGTTGGGTTGGAAAGGGTATCAGGGATTTTTAAGAATATGAAAAACTGGGCTCAGAGAGGCAACATGATGTCCTCAAGGTCACCAGTGAGTTGTCGCATTGCTGAGATTACAGCTTGCCCAGGTGTGAGTTTGTTGGGCGATGTGGAAGGTGGAGGTGGGGAGGGACATAGGGAAGTGGTGCTGAAGGGGATAAAGAGCTACAGAAATGGTTAGAACTCGGTTCTATTTCTGACCCTATCCTCTGGATTCTATTCTGAACAGGAAGCCACTTCTGAGCCTCAGGGAAAAAAAAAAGAAAAACTAAAACAACAAAAGGGTCTGAAGATGCTTATTTTCTTGCCTTACGTCAACGGAGTGAGTCAATTGCCCTACCTGCTATGAATGTACAAGGACACCCAGGGGTGGCCTGGAGACATCCCTGATAGCGCTGGGCTGAACAAGCCTTGTGCATCTCTTATGCAGGAGTCAGCTGCCAGCATGCATCTCTGCCCCTCACCCCAAGTGTACACCCTTGGGGTGCTGTGGGGTTTGGTCTCACTGCCTTCTGTACCCTCATAAATAGAAAAGAAATGCAAAACATATTCTTAGTTAAAAGCTTCATTGCCCCCATGGTTGGGAGGGTACTTCTAGGCTTCTGTGACTGACAACAGGCTGCCCTGAGCCAGTCAAGGATTATCTGTGGGCTTGTACCTCTTTCTCCATAGGACAGTTGATTACACACTCAAAATAGATCATTGTCACGAATTTGCTACCCCCTCCTAGGGTGCCTGCACCAGTATGGTACACACACTCATCGGCAGGTCAGGGACCATGAAAGAAAGTGAAAGTGAAAAGTGACCGGGGTCTCCTGCATTGCAGGTGGATTCTTTTCCAACTGAGCTGTGAGGGAAGCCCCAGAGCCCATGAAAGCAGCAATTAACTATGGCGGGTGCAGCGGTCTGTGTGTTTAGCGTGGCAGATTTTCAGAATTCCAGACTGGAATGATGCCTAGACAAGCCTTGGTCCATGGGCACCTGAGGAAAACCTACTTGAGGTCACAAGTAGTACCTGGACCCGCCGAAGCAGAGTATTTCCTTGGAGGAAGGAGGCACCCTGCACACAGCTCACCCTCTCCCAAGGGGATGCACAGCCTTCCCCCTAGGTGCCTGTGCACTGGGGAAAGGAAATAGTCACACTTTTCAAGCATTACTGGACACTGGCTTTGAACAGATAATCTTTCTAGGAGACACAGAACGTCACTGTGGTCTACTAATCAGCATAGGTGTTTATGTGGGGGTCAGGTATCAGTGGAACTTTCGTTCAGGTTCTCTCAGAGGGTCTGGCGGTTATTTCCTGTGGTTATTTCCCCAGTCTTCTGGAATACTCCACAGCTGGCAGAATCCCCTTCCTTCCCACTTCTGGTATCCTTTCCAAATAATAAAAATTATCCTATGGAACATCCTCTCCCTTTAACCAGCTTCCAAGAGCACAAAAGAAGAACAACAACATTTACCTACGCTGAAGCACGGTGTAGGGGGCATAAACCACAAGATAAATCCACTAAAACAACCGCTGTCTTGATTGATTAAGATTCTCAAGGGCCGGTTTGTATTAGAAAATATTTCTACACAAGGTCCGTGAACAGTGCACTGCCCTCTGTACTAAAATGTATCCCAGTGGAAGAAACAAACAAGTGAAAAGCCCACAGTGGACAGCAGGCAGCCTTGCATCCTCTGACACTCCCGCCACGGACAGGAGATCTCTGGTACCTCCCCTGGAATCTGGACGGGTTCCCGGTGCCTTTGATCGCTGAAATGGGGCAGAAGCGATTCACTTAGTTTACGGACTCAGCTCTCAAGAGACCAGTAGCTTCTACTTCTTGTCTCTTGGAAAATTTCCCTTGGAGCTCTGAAGCCACTTATAAGCAGTCTGACCACACTGCTGGAGAGAACACATGAACAGACCCTGAAGATGGGAGCTGCCGAGCTGAGCCTAGCTTTCTGACCCTTTCTGCTAAGGCTCCGGATATGCAAGCAAAGCTTTCTTAGAACCTCCAGCCCAGCTCAGCTGCCAGCAGAATACCACTGAGAGGCTGCAAGTAACTTCCTGTGCAACAGAAGAACTGCCCAGCCAATTCTGGTGCAAATTCCAACTTATAGATCATGAGCATAATATAATGATTAGTGCTTTAAGGGCCTAAATTTGGGTCACTTTGTTAAACAGCAATAAGTATTCAAACTATTATATACCCTGAGCCCCCAGAGAGAACCCAGGATCTCTCTTCCCTGTTCCATTACTACCCAAGTTATGTAACTGAAGGAGGCAGAACTTTAAAAATTCTAACCCCAGGCTCTAACCCCAGGACCTGTGGATATGGTAAGATATCATTCCCAAGACTGTGTCTTGATATTTGGCACAGAGATTATCTAGGTGACCTAATCTAATTAGAGGTGTCTCTCTAAGAGCAGAGAGTTTTCTCTCCTGCTGGCAGAAAGGGAATTTGGAGAGATCTGACTCATTGGAAAAGACTCTGATGCTGGGAAGGATTGGGGACAGGAGGAGAAGGGGATGACAGAGGATGAGATGGCTGGATGGCATCACTGACTTGATGGATGTGAATCTGAGTGAACTCTGGGAGATGGTGATGGACAGGGAGGCCTGGCGTGCTGCGATTCATGGGGTCGCAAAGAGTCGGACACGACTGAGTGACTGAACTGAACTGAACTGAAGCATGAGAAGGACTTGCTGCACCTTTGTTCCTATGAAGGTGCAGTGGTCCACGTACGAGGACTGGAGAATAGCCTCTAGGAGCTAAGAGTGACCTCTGGACCAATGACCAGCAAGGAAAAAGTAACCTCAGTCCTACAACCACAAAGAAGTGAGTTCTGCTAACAACCAGACTGAGCTCGGAAGAGGCTTCTACTCACAACTTCAACATCTTGACTTCTGCCTGTGAGACATCAGCAAAATATCCAGCCACACCAGGCCTAGCCTTCTGACCCATAGGAGCTGCGAGATAATAAATGCGTGTTGCTTTCAGCCTCTAAACGTGTGGTGGTGTGTTACAGAGCAATACACAAGCAGTATAGTGTGTATATTTGCAAGGAAGTCAAGCCAGTCAATCCTAAGGGAAATCAATCCTGAATATTCATTAGAAGGAGTGATGCTGAAGCTTCAATACTTTGGCCACCTGATGAGAAGAGCTGACACATTAGAAAAGACCCTGATGCTGGGAAAGATTGAAGGTGGGAGGAGAAGGGGATGACAGAGGATGAGATGGCTGGATGGCATCATGGACGTGATGGACATGAGTTTGAGCAAGCTCTGTGAAACAGTGAAGGACAGGGAAGCCTGGCCTGCTGCAAGTTCATGGGGTTGCAGAGTCGGATACGACTGAGCGACTGGATGATAGCTCTGTTTCATTTCATTCTTTAATAAAATGACAAGAGTAGGTTGGATGACCTTTCAGGCTCCCTGACAGCCATGGCATTGTATGCTTTAGGCCATTTAGCCTTCCTGAGCTTCAGATTCCCAAGGTAAAGCACAGGTGCAGGCCCAGGCCTGTGCTGCTTCTACTTTACCTGCTGGATCTCAAGATCTCTGTAAACAGAGCTGTCTTATTCACCACTCCACCAGGACCCCTTGCACAATGCCTGGCACTTAGCAGGTAATCACTAAGTATCTGCTGGATGAAGGAACGCATGGATAAATGAATGAAGATTCGGTGTAATTATTAATGCACATATTCTCCAACGAGAACAAAGGGCTGTGCCTATACAGGAGGGCAACAGAAGAAGGGGTATCATTTCATAAGGCTGGGCTGGTCGTTAATCTCTGTAAGCCTTAGTTTTCTCACCTGTGCCTGGGGCGTCCAATCCTTGTTCTAGCTCTACCCTCTCAAGTTAATATAAGGACCAGATAAGACCACTGCTGTGACAGTCCTTTGCAAAACAAAATAATCTATATGTAAGTATCTGTCTTGTACAGAAGGTATTTGTCTTAGTAATAGTTTACTTTTTAGAGTTAGGAATGCCTCTAAGCCAAATGGGGTGAATTTATTCCCTAATTACACCAGAGACTGAGTATCTTCCTGCTGTTACTTTGGCCACTGCTGGTTAGCAGTCCTGCCGCCTCTCAGCAGGAGTCGTACCTGCTGGGAGACTGAGCCATTAGCATCTGTTTGAGCAGAAGGTGTTAGAAACTCAACTCAAAGGAGTCTGGCTGGAGGCTAAGGCTCTCTCTTGTCAGGAATTCACAGCCTGTGGCGGCACACCAAGTGTTCTGGGCCACTGCCTCTCCACCTGGACTAACTCATTCTCTTCCTTGGCTGTGTGCAGAGGAACCCAAACCCTTTAAAACAGTCAGAAAGAATGGTTCTGTGACCAGACAAGTTTTAGAAAATACGCACATGATCCCTTCTCTACTGATTTTTTTTTTAAACTTAACATTTCCTAAACTTATTCAACAAACACATTCTTCCCCTTCCCCTACTCCTTCATCCCTTCCCAAGATCCTATCAATGCCCTTAAGGGGACTAATTTTTGCATGGTTTCCACCAAGTCCACACATAGTGAGATGTGACCATACTTATGGCAGTGAAGAGAGGCTTCTAATCCAAGGTGAGTTTGGTCCCCAGACCAGCAATATCAGTATCATCTTACACCTGAGCCCCATCCCCCCGCTATGGAATCAGAGACCATGGGGGAAGGGTCCAGCCAGTAGTGTTCAAAAAGCCCTCCTGGTGATGGTGAGGGCCACTGCCCTAGACCACAGATCAGTGGTAAAGCTCCTGTCAGCACAGGGAAGAAACACCGAATCCTCTTACATCTGGGTGAGAGATTCTACTGATTCTCTAGAGAACATTTCCTAATTGCATTCCTGGTATTTTTCCCCAAAGGTTACTCATCATCTAAAAGGTAATATACAAATTCCACAGCTAGGTATTTAATCCTTCCACAATTTCACTTCAAAACACTGATCTAATCCTACTTAGGGCAACCCCACTAAGAGCTAGTATTTGTTTACCATTTGGTATATGCAACCCACTCCACTGTTCTTGCCTGGAGAATCCCAGGGACAGCGGAGCCTGGTGGACTGACATCTATGGGGTCACACAGTCGGACACAACTGAAGTGACTTAGCAGCAGCAGCAAGAACACTAGATATCCTAGAGATCGCTTCAATAAAATTAGAAATACCAAGGGAACATTTCATGCAAAGATTGGCTCAATAAAGGACAGAAATGGTATAAACCTAACAGAAGTAGAAGATATTAAGAAGAGGTGGCAAGAATACACAGAAAAACTGTCCAAAAAAGATCTTCATGATCCAGATAATGACAATGGTGTGATCACTCACCTAGAGCCAGACATCCTGGAATGTGAAGTCAAGTGGGCCTTAGAAAGCATCACTACGAACAAAGATAGTGGGAGTGATGGAATTCCAGTTGAGCTATTTCAAATCCTAAAAGATGATGCTGTGAAAGTGCTGCACTCAATATGCCAGCAAATTTGGAAAACTCATCAGCAGCCACAGGACTGGAAAAGGTCAGTTTTCATTCCAATCCCAAAGAAAGGCAATGCCAAAGAATGTTCAAACTACTGCACAATTGCACTCATCTCACATGCTAGTTAAGTAATGCTCAAAATTCTCCAAGCCAGGCTTTAACAGTATGTGAACTGTGAACTTCCAGATGTTCAAGCTGGTTTTAGAAAAGGCAGAGGAATCAGAGATCAAATTGCCAAAATCTGTTAGATTATAGAAAAAGCAAGAGAGTTCCAGAAAAGCATCTATTTCTGCTTTATTGACTATGCCAAAGCCTTTGAATGTGTGGATCACCACAAATTGTGGAAAATTCTTAAAGATATGGGAATACCAGACCACCTGGCCTGCCTCTTGAGAAATCTGTGTGCAGGTCTGGAAACAACAGTTAGAACTGGACATGGAACAACAGACTGGTTCCAAATCAGGAAAGGAGTACGTCAAGGCTGAATATTGTCCCCATGCTTATTTAACTTATATGCAGAGTACATCAGGAGAAACGCTGGGCTGGATGAAGCACAAGCTGGAATCAAGACTGCCGGGAGAAATATCAATAACCTCAGATATGCAGATGACCCACCCTTAAGGCAAAAACTGAAGAAGAACTAAAGAGCCTCTTGATGAAAGTGAAAGAGGAATGTGAAAATGTTGGATTAAAGCTCAACATTCAGAAAACTAAGATCATGGCATCTGGTCCCATCACTTCATGGCAAATAGGGAAACAGTAGAAACAGTGACAGACTTTATTTTGGGGGGCTCCAAAATCACTGCAGATGGTGACTGTAGCAATTAAAAGATGCTTGCTCCTTGGAAGAAAAGTTATGACCAACCTAGACAGCATATTAAAAAGTAGAGACATTACTTTGTCAAAAAAGGTCCATCTAATCAAGGCTATGATTTTTCCAGTAGTCATGTATAAATGTGAGAGTTGGACTATAAAGAAAGTTGAGTGCTGAAAAATTGATGCTTTTGCACTGTGGTGTTGGAGAACTCTTGAGATTTCCTTGGACTGCAAAGAGATCCAACCAGTCCACCTTAAAGGAAATTAGTCCTGAATATTCATTAGAAGGACCAATGCTGAGCTGAAACTCCAATACTTTGGTCACCTGATGCAAAAACCTGACTCATTTGAAAAGACTCTGATGCTAGGAAAGATTGAGGGTGGGAGGTGAAGGGGACGACAGAGGATGAGATGGTTGGATGGCATCAAAGACTCAATGGAAATGAGTTTGAGTAAACTCTCGGAGTTGGTGATGGACAGGGACGCCTGGCGTGCTCAGTCCATGGGGTCGCAGAGTTGGACACGGCTGAGTGAAGTGAACTGAAGAACGCTGCATGTCTGTCTTGGGTGATCCTCACAACAACTCTGGGGAGAAAGTACTGTTATTATCGTCATTTTACTGATGAGGACACGTAGGGCCAGAAGCTCTGAGCTCACAACTCACTGTGATTCTACACCAGGCTGGCTGCTTCCAGATCCCATGTGCTCAATCTTGGTTTATGTGCCTTCTCTGATTTCTTATTTCCCATGTCTGGGTGAAATCAGTGTCACATTCAAGTCTTCATAAGTATATGCTGTTTTCTTAAACAACCATCTTTCCACCCCAAGTTCAAAGCATCATCATCCTTCAGCTTCCATCTCAAATAGTCCCTCACTTCAGGTCAGCAAACGCTGTGTCATTACGTGCCATCTTACCTGTCACTGGGGAGACACACTGGTGAACAAGAAGAGTGGAATCCCCACCCTCCTTCCCTGGTGGCGCAGGGGATAAGAACCCGCCTGCCACTGCAGGAGACACAGGTCCAATTCCTTGTCTGGGAAGATCCTACGTGCCTTGGGGCAGCTAAGCCTGTGCAGGTCAATGACTGAGCCTGTGCTCCAGAGCCCAGGAGCCGCAACTACTGAAGCCCAAGAGCCCTAGAGCCTCTGCTCCACGGCCAAAGAAGCCTGGGCACCGCAAAGAGCAGCCCCCGCTCACCGCAGCTAGAGAGAAGCCCATGCAATGGTGAAGACCCAGGCCAGCCAAAGATAAATACATAAATAAAATTAAAATAAAAAAAAAAAAAAAGAATCCCTGCCCTCGCAGAGGTTGTGTTCAAGTAGGGGAAGTCTGGGATTAAATATACACCTGCAAATGTGCCAGGTGGTGGAAAAACATTTCACACAGCACGCAGCAAAGGCACACTGTCGACGGTGCAACCCGGTCCAGTGTGTCAGGACAAGCACCGCTCAGCAGTGGCAGTCTGATCTGAAATATAAAGGCTAAACAGAACCACCTGGGCAAAGAGAAAAGGGGATTCTTAGAGTCTTCCTGACAGGAATACAGCTCTCTCCCTTCTTTCCTCTACTGCTATTCAAATTCTATGTTTACACAAGGGGAAGCATAACAGAATCTATTTTATAGGATTGTTGTGTGGATTCATGAGTAAATTATGTAAGGCATTTAAAGCTGTGCCTGGTACATAATAATAAACAGTGATTCCATGTTAAATATTATTATCATTATTTATTGTTATAATGACGAGTTAGGAGAAGTAAGAGCTCCTCTCTCGGGACACGCTCCTGTAATTGACCTGCCTGTAACTGACTTGGCACACGACTGACTGGCTTTCTCCCATCCGGTCAGCATAGGGTTGATGTTCCAGGCACGATGGACGCTCGTGGCAGGTCAGTTATGCTCCTAGAAAGCCCACGTGCTTCTGGTTCCTCCAGGGAACAAGCACTCTCACCGAGAGTTGGTTTTGTTTATTCCCAAGCTTGCTTTTGCCAGTTGTATTTGCTACTGTGAGATCATGGAATTAAAAGTCAAATAAATCAATGAAATGTGAGCTGTCTTTTTCTGTGGGAACGCATTTGGATTCTGTGGGAAAATTCTGTAAAGACCAGTTGATGAAAGAACTGCCGTCAAATTAAATAAAGGAGAAGTACCTGAAAAAGATTGGGAGGGCTCATAAAAATCTACAAACATTTAGATTGCTTCTTAAGAGTCTTTAAACTACTGCTTCACTTTGAATAAACCGAAGTTGGAAATACTATACAAATGCTGGTGTGGTTTATGCAAGAAAGCCAGGAAAACGTCAGATGGAGTATACAAACTCCCTCAGAAAAGATTCTGGCACTACTTCAAAAGACAAGCCAAGAATATATATATATATATATATATATATATATATATATATATATCTTAAGTTAAAATAATTTGTATTTATATATGCGCAGCATTATAGGATTCCTTATTTTAACCTAACTTTCTATTAACTGAGAAATTATTAGTTTCTAAATTTGTCTGCTAAGGAGGCTGGTGCTTGACTTCTTACCATGTGCTAAAAGCGGCATAAAGCAGCATATATGTTCTTTTATTGATTTTCTGCCGGTAGGTATTATTTTTATCTGTACTGTATCAACGGGAAAAATGAAGCTCGGTCACCTTAATGCTGTACTAAGGTTCCATTGGCAGTAAGTGGCAGTCCACACTTGGCCTGTCAGACTGCACTGTCTAAGTCTTAAGTACCTGAAATTCCACAGCCTCTCTACTGCATTATTACATTTTGTTGGGCTCATGGCTTATTTTCTCTAATGGAAAGATCTGTTTCTTAGAAGCAGAAGTGGTGTCTTCGTCAAAAATCCAGCATCTACTATGACTGCGCTCTTGATTATATTAACATCGTATCTGTGTATTTCTTTATGAAAGATTTTCACATATATCATATAAATTGACTGAGACATCAACTCCACAGGGCAGCTTTTCTTATCATCTTGATCATACGGATGAGGAAACATAGGGCTCAGGCAGGTTCAGAGATTTTCTGAAGTCACGTAATCTAATAACTGGGAGAGCAGGGACTGTCAGTCTAATAAACTGCCACTGACTTCAGCTCAATAAAAGACGAGAAGTCACATCCCTCTGCCCCCCGGCAGGAGTCTATGAGATTAAATCCAGAGGCAAGTAAGTATAGGTTGAGAGAGAAGAAGCAAAATCAGCGTGGATACTGAGGGTCCTATAACAGAGAGAACGATTATCTCTGTAGCTAGAATCTTTCCATAGACACCAATTAAACACTGCGTGGAGGAGAAAGTTCGTTAAAAGCTGACATGGTCTCAGAAGCTATGGCCCCGGGACTGAAGCCTGAGGTGGATGCCCTCAAGAGATTTTCATCTCAACAATGCGTAATTACATTGTGCTTGGCGAGAGCCCGGACTGCTGGGTCAAGGCCACATGAACATGAGAAGTAAAAATAAACCAAGGACCAGCAGTCATTGTAAAATGCCAATAATTATACTGCCTGCCCTCAAGTTCAAGTTCGTGAATCTCCTGTCTTACTCTACCGTAACCTCCTCAAAAATCAGGACACCCTGTCCTGATCGCACTGCTCTAGTCGGTGCTAGGAATTTCTCTCCATTTGACTGAAGTTAACAAACTCTGGGGAGTATTTTTTTTTGTCCCCCCCACCCCCTTTTTTTTTTCTCTCACTAGGGTGCATTTCCTAAAGTAAGGGACTTAACAACAGATACTTGCAAAATTTGGATACAGGTCAATTAAAGCCAACCTTCATTTGCTGTTTCCATTTTCTTGCCTGGACTGTCACAGTCTATGGTCATGAATTTCCATCACGCTCTGTTCACACATTCCCAGAATGACCTTGGACAAGTCACTTCACTCCCTTTGGCCTTAGTTTCTTTCTTATGAATGATGAAGACAATCTAACCACATACAATGTAATGTGTGAAAAATCCGTAGATGTATTTATATGGCGTGCTTGTGTGCTAAGTCGCTTCAGTCATGTTCAACTCTTTGCCACCCTATGGAGTGTCACCCTCCAGGTTCCTCTGTCCATGGGATTCTCCAGACAAGAATACTGGAGTGGGTTGCTGTTTCCTCCTCCAGGGAATCTTCTCCACCCAGGGATCGATCCTGTGTCTCTTGCACTGGCAGGTGGATTCTTTACCACCAGGGCCACCTGGGAAGCCCATTTATATGGCAGTGGGATACAACTGCAAAGTACTGGGTTGACATGTTTTGGGGACCCTGTTCCAAGTAAAAAATAATGAGTCTATTCATTGAGCACAGTTTTTTGAATAGCTCCTGTGTGTCAATTACTGTACTAGGAAGGTACGCTGCTGCTGCTGCTGCTAAGTCGCGTCAGTCGTGTCCGACTCTGTGCGACCCCATAAATGGCAGCCCACCAGGCTCCCCCGTCCCTGAGATTCTCCAGGCAAGAACACTGGAGTGGGCTGCCATTTCCTTCTCCAAAGTACGCTGCTAAAGTGATTAAAAACTTGGGTCCAGATGCATATGTGGAGCTGCCGGCCTTACAGGAGAGCCAGGTATTAATAAATGGATAAAAAAAAGATATAGTGGTAAAGCAAGTTTGGGGCTTCATTTGGGAAATCAGACTGCTAGGGAAGCATCTAAAGTAGGCCCCAACACAGCCTTTCAGTGCACAGAACACAGGCTTTTGAGCTGAGATCTGCGGGGTGCACAGCTACCGCTGCAGGTCGGGAAGAAAGAAGGCACCTTCCAGGCAAAGGGAACAGCCTGTGTGAAGCCTCTGAGGTGGGAGAGGGTGCACAGCCAGGGCTTAGCTGAGTGAGCCAGGAAGGGGTGTGAAACACGGAGCAGAGGCCGCAGGGCCAGACCACGGCAGACTCGCAGGTCATCTTCAGAGTCTGCGCATAAGAGCAGGGAGTGGTCACCACAGGTTCTAAGCAGGGATGTGGCAAGATCAAATTTTCTTAAGTAACAGTTCTGACTACCTCCTGGAATAAAGAGTGGGAAGTGATTTGAGTAGATCTGGGGAGACTGTGCCAAAAGGCTACTGTCATTTGAGGCAAAAGAAGATCTTGGTTTGCACTGTGGGCTTCTCGGGAGACGTGACCAATTAGTGTCATCAGAAAGCAGTAGGGCTCACAGATTCAATTACTGTTCTTCTGTCAATATTTTGGAGTTGAACAGTTACTCTCTCATTCTGTGGAGGTGATATTTCTCCTAGGAGTTGGGAAGGGCCTCAGAGAGCCCCAGCTGTTTGCAAAGTGTTTTAGCAAAAATAAAAAATCGCCTTATTTTCCCAAATGAGTTTTAATGAGAATTCCCATAAAGAAAATGGATAAAGAGCTGTTCTGGGTAGAGGTGAGGTATAAATTGTTCTTTATTCTGGCTGTCCCCATCCCTGCAAGGCTGTTTTTTTTTTGCACTCAATGTTCTCAGTCTGAATATATGCTGGACTTATAGGCTCACACAGGGCCCGGACCAGGATACGAACTCAGGTCTTCTGGTTCAAACAAGTGTCCTTTTCGAAAGCACATCCTGAGGCTAGATAATGATGCTAAAAATACAAAGACCCCTTAGCAATGACCTTTAAATGCCTCCCAGTGTCTGGCATAAGGTGGGAGATCGGGGAGTCAGTAATTATGGAGTTGCACAGAAACCAGCAGAATTCATTGCTCAAGTTGAGTTTATGCTTTCCTTTTTTCTCTCCCTTCCTCGTTCTTTCCTTCCTCCCCCTCTCTTTTCCGTTCTCCCTCCCTCCCTGCTTCCCTCCCTCCTCTGCAATGAGCGGTGTTTTCCACCACTCCGCAGTTAGCAGTGCAGGCAGGGGATCATCTTGTCTCGGGAGCAGACAGAATGGCACAGATGTTACACGAAAGGACTCTGTCTGGGTTTGGATCCTGCCTCTCACTTGTTATGTAAACTTCATAGAGATTATGAAGCAAGTCAATTAACATCTCTACGTCTTAACAGCCTCCATTCATAAAATGCGGTGACTTGACACTGCCAGGTGAGTTGTCATGATGATTAAATGAGGTGGAAGTGTGCGGGACAGTGGAAATGCCTGAAGGTGGTGAAACTGAAAGTCGCTCAGTCATGTCCGACTCTCTGCAACCCCATGGATTATACAGTCCATGGAGTTCTCCAGGGCAGAAAACTGGAGTTGGTAGCTTTTCCCTTCTTCAGGGGATCTTCCCAATCCAGGGATCGAACCCAGGCCTCCCACACTGCAGGTGGGTTCTTTACCAGCTGAGCCACAAGGGAAGCCTGAGAATACTGAAGTGGGTAGCCTATCCCTTCTCCAGCGGACCTTCCTGACCCAGGAATTGAATTGGGGTCTCCTGCATTGCAGGTTGTAACCCGAAGCAATGGCACCCCACTGCAGTACTCTTGCCTGGAAAATCCCATGGATGGAGGAGCCTGGTGGGCTGCAGTCCATGGGGTCGAGAAGAGTCGGACACGACTGAGTGACTTCACTTTCACTTTTCACTTTCACACATTGGAGAAGGAAATGGCAACCCACTCCAGTGTTCTTGCCTAGAGAATCCCAACGATGGGGGAGCCTGGTGGGCTGCCATCTATGGGATCGCATAGAGTCGGACACGACTGAAGCGACTTACCAGCAGTAGCAGCAGCATTGCGGGTGGGTTCTTTACCACGTGAGGTATCAGGGAAGTCCCCTGAAAGTGTAGCCTTGAACCTAAACTCTGTCCCATTCTCTTCCTGATGAATTTAATTTCAAGTTCCCCCTGCTTCCGGAGCCCCCTCTCATAGAGCACTCAGATTTTACAGAGTGCTGCCAGACACCATCTCAGGTGACCAGATAAAGCCCTTGGAAGCAGGAGGAGGAAATGATTATGTCTGTTTTACAGAGGAGAAAACCGAGGTTCAAAAAGCCTAGCTATAGTAGTGACCAAACTCAAAGCCCTCTTCCCAGTCTGTCCCCGCTTTTAACTGCACAGCATAAGGGTCTCCTGGTACTGAGACAATCCACAGGGACCTCCGCGTGGGTCCTGCCTTTCTTAGGCATGCCCAGCTGCAGTCCTGTGGTCTGACTGTAGGCGAGGTCCTGCACAGGCGGAAAGAAATTCACACACTATCCCTGGGACCCGCCACGTCACCTAATACACGCTGGGAACCCTACAGGTATTTGGTGAGGTGCCAAATTTCCTGTTGGAGGTGTGGTCTGGAATTAGTCCTGTGGCCCTCAACTGGATTGGCACTGATCCTGGGGGAGGGGCATGTCCCATTTCTCTTAGAGCTCACCCAGGCTGAGTTCGCTGGAAACACTGGCTGCACTGAGCTACCCTGAACCTGACCTCCTCTCTCTACTTAGAGATGTGTCTGCCCTGTCTGCCTGGCCTCCAGAGCTGATTCAGGGTTCCAGGACTGGGGCCATTTCCTGAATCTCTATTCCTGGTCTACCACCACCCCCATGACCTTGATGAGCCAACCCTGCCTTTAACATCATCATACACTCACACCGAAGTGCCGCAAGCAGGCAGAGCCATCTCTCCTGCTTCTGCTCGATGCCTGGAGCCTGCACCAGCCTGCTGACCACCAGCCGCACCCATGGGGTCAGCAAGGCCATTCCAATCCCGCCACTTATCTGCCCTGTGACCTCGGACAAGTCAATTCCATCTCTGCCTCATCAGTTTCCTCATCTATAAAACAAATCCAATTGCATCAGCTTCATAGAGATTGAGGATTAGATGAAAAAAAATATATGTCATCATTATCATCAACACTCAGACTCACTGGCTGCCACTGTGGGCTAAGCACTTTATATGCAAAAATCAGTGCCTTGTAAAAACAGGCCACCTGATGCGAAGAGCCAACTCATTGGAAAAGACCCTGATGCCGGGAAAGATTGAGGGCAGAAGGAGAAGGGGGTGACAGAGGACGAGATGGTTGGATGACATCACTGACTCAAAGGACTTGAATTTGAGCAAACTCTGGGAGACAGTGAAGGACAAGGAAGCCTCGTGTGCTGCAGTCCATGGGGTTGCAGAGTCGGACACAACTTAGTGCCTGAACAACATGTATTAAGTTTTTTCCATGTGTTAGGCCCTGTTGTAAACATTTTATGTGGGTTCAAGCATTTAATCCTCAAGACAGCCCCATGTATTGGCACTGTTGTTCGCTTCAGCTTAGAGAAAACTGAGGCTCAAAGGTGGTGCTGACTTCCCCAGGGTTATAAACTGAGAAGGTGATAAAGCTGGGATTTGAACCCAGGCAATCTGACTCTAGAGTTTTTAGTGAGCTGTACTGCTTATTATAATAGATGTTCAGTAGGTGTCTGTTATTGTTCTGTGATTTTTATTATTATTACCACTCATCTTATTTGCCCTATATACAGAATAGCCACCTCTAGCTCCAACTGTACTCTATTTATCCTGTGGTACTTAATCTCCAAAAAGGATTCCCTCTGCACCCCCACCCCAACCCCACACCTCCCAATATCCACACCCTTGAATCTCCACTGGGCTTTTGGCCAAGAGAATATGGTAGAAGGGATATTCTTTGACTTCAAAAGCTAAGCTGTAAGAAGACTTAAGATTTCCTTCTAGTCTCAGGAGACTGCCACGTTTCAAGAAGCCAGGCTGTGTGAAGCAGGCACGGGAGGGCCAGTATCACCAGCCACCTCTGGGAGTGAGCCATCGTGGATGTCCAGTCCAGTCAAGCCCCCTGGTGACCCCAGCCCCAGCCAACCTGAGGGTCTACAGAATCCTGAGAGTTTATAGCAAGTGTTGCTTTGAACCAAGAAGTCTTGAGTGACTTGTTTGGCAGCAGTTAATAACCAGAATACTCCTGGCAACAATTGATAACCAAAATCCTTCCAGTCCAGTATTAAGTTTCCAACATGCCTTGAAACCAAGCTCCAGTTATCTAGATTTGACTTCTCATTAAATTTTTGAGGCAAACACCTCTTTGAAGTAACAATAAAATAACATTTATTGCCCTTGGGTATGTTACTACACTGTATGTGCCTCAGTTTCCTTCTCTGTAGAACAGAAATAGTAAGAGGACCTAGTTCACAGCATTGCAGTGAGGGGAACGGGAGTTAATTCACAGGAGACGCTCAGAACCGCGCCTGGCCTTTAGAATCCATATACGGGTATCCCCTGCTTTTCGAAAGTTTGCTTTATGCCACTTCACTTTTTATTAATAAAGACCTACAAAAGACCTAACCAAAAGGAACCCCAAGATTTTAGCTTTCTTGAAAAAAAGGTAACTGCTTCTTTGCTTTATGCCATTTGAGCTTATGAAAGGTTTCATGGAAACACTCTACTTTCAGATAGCCGGGGGAACCTGCACTAAGTGACACCTCTCTATTAACTGAGACAGGCTTTTTGAATTTTAAAATCTTAATCCTCATACTTAACCTGAAGGCTAGTGGAATTACCTGCTGTTCCAAATGAGCTGCAGGGAGTTACTTATAAAGCCTTGTGGCTAGTAAAGGGGGTCAGGGTTTGGACCCAGTCTGTGCTCTTTCCCTCTCCCCACTCCACCCCCGCCTCCACACCACCGCCCACCCTTCTTGACACAAGGGAGAGCATTAGCTTGTGGACTCAGCGCCCGTGGAGCCCAGAACACAGACAAATCACAGCAGAGCGAGTGGCTCATTAGCCAATTCCAGCTTGATCGGCGCAGGTGGCCCAGGGTGCCCAGTGTCAGCACCTCTGCCTGACACAGCTGCGTGGCGAAGAGGTGCCCTGCCTGCTCATGAAAGCCCCCAGTTCGTACGGCAGGAAGAGGCCCGCTGCCAACAAGGAGGCCCAGCTCTCCTGGGAGGGCGTCAGACGAGTCGGCACAGTGCACATGTGTGTGTTCCTGCTGTCCTGTATCCGGAGTCCAAAATACGCCGTGTGAACAGAACCGAGTGACTTGCCAACATGGAACCCAGAGGTCCTCTCCAGATGTGGAGAGGAGGGAGATCGTGGTTCAGGAGGAGAGATGGCAACACGGCGACTTCTTTCTTTGCAGGTCCTGTTGGTGGGAGGACACTTCTAGCTGTCTACGCCTGTCATCTTGGGGAGAAGAGCACGTTATACATATGGACATCCACACTCAGAGCAGAGAAGCGGCCTCCTCAAGGTCACCAAGCTTGCCGAGGGTAGGGTGTGATCTCACCCAGGCCCCCAAGTCTGCCCCTGTTCCCTCCCCCCAAGGGCCTGCCCAGTCCTCTCTCCTCTGGACGCTCCCCGCTGACCCGAGCCTTCCGTGGACCTCCTGTGCCCGCTGTGCTCTACACCCTGTGCCCCGGACACTCTGCTCACCTTTAATCATGTGTCTTGCCCCCATCTTTGGGCTTCTGGACTTACCACTTCGTCCTCTAGACTGACAACCAGCAAAACTGACACCCACATTTGCTTAAAGTCTGGTAACCGTTAAATGTTACTCTTTTGCCCCGATGGGCAGCCAGTGTGGTCCACCTGGGTATGCACCATTCCATCACTTAGGGATCTGGTTAAAAGCCACCTCTTGCTGGGTCTGCTGCTGCTGCTAAGTCGCTTCAGTCGTGTCCGACTCTGTGCGACCCCATAGACGGCAGCCCACCAGGCTCCCCTGTCCCTGGGATTAGGCTCAATTATATCACCGCAAATCCATACATTCAAGTCCTCACCCCAGTATCTCTGAATGCGATTCTGGAGATAAGGTTGTTAAAGAGGTAATTAAGTTAAAATGAAGTCACTGAGATGAGCCCTAAGCCAACAGGGCTGGTGTCCTGATAAGAAAGGAGGGTTAGGACACAGACACCCTGAGAGGGAAAACCCCGTGAAGACACCAGGTGAAGATGCCCAGCCACGAGCCAAGGGGAGGAGCCTCAGGAGAAACCACCCACGCCACTCTCAGACCACCAGAACTGGGAGAAAACGCACTTCTGCTGTTTAAACCCCTCCATCCATGGCACTTTACTATGGTTTCCTAGCAAGTTAATACCTGTGGGGAGCACTTCCTGATTGCCAACAGAACCCTCTCCTCACTCCTCCACTAAGAGATCTCTTTCATGACACTGTTACTGTGTCCGTTTCTGAATCTCCCCCAGTGCCTGATGCAGGTCACAGATGCCCGGTGGGTCTGAACAGAATCCACTCCACACCTTTACTCATGGTGGCAGTTTGGGCCTCTGTCGCAGATGACAAGGGACCCCTTTCCTAGTCCCTCCTTCTGCAGCACTTCAACAAGTAAGCCACTGCTGGCTGAAATTCCATTTGTTTCACAAAATCAGGGTCACAAGCTAGATGCAAAGCAAAGGGATCTAAGTTGGGGGAGTGGGGAGAAGAGAGATGAGCGGATGAGTGTACAAAGAGACTGGGATCCAGGGTTGGACGCGACTGAGCACGCATGCACACTGGCATAGAATCTGTTAAGTGAAGGTGAACGAGCCTCAGTCTTTTAAAGGGAGGATCCATTTTCACTGACCAAAGCTGAACCCTCAAATATGAAACAGATGAAGGCATCGTTGCTCTGGCAGGAGCAGGGTGGACAGACCCCCCAAGCCTGCCTACTTGCTCTCCCATGATGCCCGCATGAAAACCCTGGAGACACCAATACAGAAAACCCCCTGATGTAGCTCATAAATGCCCTGGGAGAGCAGAGTCTAAGAGACTTGGATTTGAATTCTGAGTTTGAATCCTCCCAAGAGAGTAGATAGACCCTAGGTGCTAGGAGGACATGAGCCCTGTAAGTCTTGCTCACCCTTGTCTTCTCCATCATCCACCAGAATACCTGGTACGTGGAGAGCAGGGCTGGTGTGGTGCTGAGGCCAGCAAGGCAGGTGGGCATTTGAGGAGGCACTCCCTCTCAGTGAGGACCCTGCCCCTGCATGACTGGGGAGGGAGTGCTCCCTTAAAGTTCTCAGGGTAGGCGCCTCCTTTGCTTCACTCTGCTCCAGGCCCTGATCAAAGGCCCTCAGTCAGTAAGTTCTTTGATTCATTCACTAACCTAGTTTCTTCACTACTACGATGAGGGTGCTAAAAACAGCTTTGCCAAGTAATTTTAAAGTTAGATAATACATTTAAGCAACCAGAATAATGTCACATAGCGGTCAGGGCTATTGTTAATTTCCTTCCTCAGTGAGATGGATCAGACAACACATATGCTGAAAGTTCAGGGCATTTTCCAGAAAAGGTAAGAAACCCAGGGCCTCCAGAGCCAGTAGGGGAGAAGCCCGAGAAACCGCGGTTCTGGACCCTGCAAGGCCGTGGGTTCCAAGTGCATCCTCTACACTCTGCCCGCCTCTTTTCCAGCTGAGCCTGCAGGGGCGGTGGGAGGGCCAGCACTCACCTCTCTCTGGGCAGCTGGTGGTTGGGGTTGTGGCGACAGCGGACGCTGAGGCCGAAGAGCTTGCGGGCAGTGCGCTGGATCTTCTGCCTCTGGGCCTCTGTGGCGCTCTGCAGGAGCTTGTAGCGGTTCTGAAGGTCCCAGTCGTTGCCCCAGTGCTGGTGGATGCTCCCGATGGTCAGGAAGTGGTTGCTAGGGAGACGCTTCATGAACGATTTAAACTCATCTAGCAAGAGACAAAGGTGAAGGACACGGGCTGAGCATGACATTCCCCATCGGAGGCTGCCTCAAATGCTCAGCCCTCAAATACCCACCAGTAAACAGGCCCGCACTAAAGCCAACTCCTTGGTGGACTATAAACGTGGCACCAGCCTGCTCTGCTCCTGGAAGGTAGTGAAGAGGCCACTGCACTTTCAATGATGGGTCTTTTACCAGTACTTCGCTGCATTCAGCATCCTTACTTCAGACAAGGCTTCCCAAACTTCTTTCACTTGAATGCCAGCTTTATAACAGTATTTACATATCACTTGTACTTATATCTTACTTAATATTTTCTTTGAAGTAATTAAACCACATTTTTACCCAATCGACAAAGAAAATCACTATAACATGCATTTGGTAGGATGGGAGCTGTAGAAATAAGGCTGTAAAAATAAATATGATGAAAACGATATGAACAAATTCCAGCCAAATACTGTGGCCTGCTGGATGACCGAAACCCACACCTGGTCTCAATCTGAAATTTAGGGAAGTAGCAAGAGACAGTGTGGAAGGATATCAGCAGCAACTGAAACATTCTGTGATGTAATCTGCAGAGGGAAGGGGAACTGACACAGATCCCCGCCCCTCTGTGAGTCCCGCGCTCACTGGAAGCTGTATGTGTGGACCGCCTCTGCTCAAGTCACAGTTTGGGAAACTCCAGCCTAAGAGATGGGGACACACTCGGGCCTCCAGGGCGTCTGCCTCGGTTTGGGGCGCTCAGGGTATCAGCATGAGCCGCAAGGCGACACAGCCTTAGGAATGATCTGGGTCAGATTTTTTGAACATTTGGGAACACTGAGGCCTCAAGTGGGAAAATGATTTTCGGAAGGTAGAATAGTCCACGGGTAACAAGAGGAAGGATTAAAACATGAGCGGTTGTTTTCTGATCTAATACTTACCCTCACCCACACCCCAGTATTGGGAATATTAATGAATTAAGGGGTTAACCATTTGCAGGAAAAAAAAAGCCTAACTAGTCAGAATATCTATCAATCATATCTATCTGTATCTGAACCTTAATACTTTCACTTTGTGTTATAAGCTCTACACAAAGAACTTCCCTGGTGGTCTAGTGGTTAGGACTCCACGCTTCAGCACAGGGGGACATGAGTTCGCTCACTGGTAGGGGAACTAAGATCCCACCTGCTAATAGCCAAAAAAAACAAAAAACAAAAAACACCCAACCTACAAGGAAATTTCAGGTATATTAGGCCTTCATTAAAAAAAAAAGCCTTTAGAGCTTTCAATAAGCATGAAGCTCAGTCTTCAGCACTTAACACACAGAACTGATTTTTATAGCAAACGTATGAGACGGCTACTTTAGTGCCCTCCTTCTACAGAAACTGGGACACAGAGGCGTTAATTAACTCGCCAAGGTCACACAGCCAACAAATGGGTAGAATCAGAACTCTGGATGGCTCCAAATCATGTACTCTTACTTAGCATACTTACTTACTCTCAATACATAAACAGGACCAGTGAACTGGGAGCCAAAACTATGGATTTTAAATATATATTTTTTTAAGGTACTAAAAACAGGAGTCTCTGACTCCTAGAAGACCTCAGCACCTCATTACAGTCAGACGCACAAGAGTTCAAGCTGATTCTTAAAGTGTGGACGGCTGTATAACCATGGTTGTTATACAATTGTTATTCAACGCCTCAGTTTTCCCATCTGTCAATAATAGCGTCTAATCCAAATCTTCAGAGAGTGACATAGGACTGCATCTGCCTTGTTTTCAAAATCCAGAAAGTGCTGAGTGGACTGTTGTGTGAGATGGGAAGGATGACTGCACGGATTGATATATTCAGTGAGCTGGCTGGAGGCAGGGGACTGGCCTTGATGACTTTGATGCTTTGACCAGTCCAGCTCTCCCCTCAATGCAGATTATCTTGTAAAGGGCTCTGTTGACCTTGGGGATAACAGTCCTTTCAAAGAACCAGAATTTGGGTCAGGCAGGAACATCTCAACAAGCTTATGGTTACCAGGGGAGAAGAGGCGCGGCAATAAACTGGGAGACTGGGACTGACACATCCACACAACTGTTTATAAAATAGATAACTAATAAGACCCTGCTAAATATAAATAGCACAGGGAACCCTACTCAATCCTCTGTAATGGCCTACATGGGAAAAGAATCTAAAAAAGAGGGGCTCTATGTACAACTGATTCACTTTGTACACCTGAAATTAATGCAACACTGTAAATCAACTATACTTCAATAAAAACATTTTTTAAAGTGAAAATGATTTAATTTCTTGACTAAAACTCCCAATAAAAGAGGCGTTGCTGTTTAGTCATTAGGTCATGTTCGACCTTTATGCGACCCCATGGACTAGATCCCTCTAAGCTTCTCTGTCCATGGGATTTTCCAGGCAAGTATGCTGGAATGGGTAGCCATGTCCTCTTCCAGGCAATTTTACAGGGATTGAACCTGAGTCTTCTGCATGGGCAGGAGGATTCTTTACCACTCAGCCACCAGAGAAGCCCAAATGCTGCTGCTGCTGCTAAGTCACTTCAATCGTGTTCGACTCTGTGCAACCCCATAGACGGCAGCCCACCAGGCTCCCCCGTCCCTGGGATTCTCCAGGCAAGAACACTGGAGTGGGGTGCCATTTCCTTCTCCAATGCATGAACGTGAAAAGTGAAAGTGAAGTCACTCAGTCGTGTCCGACTCTTCGCGACCCCATGGACTGCAGCCCACCAGGCTCCCCCGCCCATGGAATCCTCCAGGCAAGAGTACTGGAGTGGGGTGCCATTGCCCTCTCCGCCAAATGCCGCACAGACCCCTATTTATGTGTATAAACTAGGTCCTATTTGACCACGAACACTCCAGCCATGAAGGAATCAATGGCTTTGACCTTTGGCCAGGCATTAATCCCTCCAAATGACCTGGTCCTGAGTCATTAAGGTTATGGGTTGCAAAGGAAGGGAGGAAAATACACAGGTACAAGCCACATATACGTGCAGATGGATGGGTTTGTCTTCACAGGCACAAACATTTCAAAATGGATAAGTGCAGGATATCTGGGGGGAAATGTGCTTTTGTGGAGACAAACTGTGACACAGCAATCATTTCTGTGGCCTTTTCAGCTTACTCTGCAGCATCTCAGCTTTCTGCATTTCCTCTGCCCGCCTACCCACCCACCCACCCTACGTGGCTTCTCTTCTTGGGAGAAAGGATTCTATGCTAGGCATCCCTACTATATGTGCACAAAGCCGACACCCACCTCTGCTTTTTAGCAATCAGTGGAATCTCTTCGCAAAAGCATTTTATCAAATGCTTTTTTTTTTTTTTTTTTAGGCCAAATACTCATCATAACACTTTTCCTTCATGAAGCTCTCTCCTCTTTCATAAATCCCTGGGATTTTAAACGGACTAACGGGTGCAGGTTCCTAAGGCATCACAGCTCCACTGGATGACCCCACAAGAGCAGAATCCTGGATGCTTTCTGTGCTCCCAGAGCTGGAGCGGGGCTCAGAGTTCATGGAAACCAGTGGCTTTCAAACCCAGCGCTCTACGGCTTAGCTTTTATCTGTGGTACACAGTGGCTCCAAGGTATGATTTTGTTTGATCAAAGGGTTTCTTGGAGAAAGATTTAAATAAATGCAAATATTAAAAGCAAAAACATGTCCTCTCATTTATCAGATGAGTGAACTGAGGCCTGGTGGGGAGGTTGGGTGGGAAAAGTAGAATTAATAAGTTCCAGAAGCTGCTGTGAGCACTGGATTTGGAATCAGGGGTTCCATTACCAAAGCTGTCACTTACTGACTCTGTGGCCCTGGGGAGACACTGCCGCTTGGCACCCTCCCTCCTCTAGAACACAGTGATATCACTACAGACTTCAGTGTAGTTTATAACAGATTTAAGGAATATAAAGTTGTGTTAAAAATAGAAATGCTCTATACATATGTCCATTTATTTAACACATCTCTGAGAACATATTAAATGCCAGATATCCACTTGGCATCTCTATTGGAAGTCTCAAGGGTTCCCAAGTTTTTCACGTCCGAAACTCAGTACACAGTCTTCTTTCTAAACCTTCCGGGGTGTTCTAGCTCTGTGAAAGGTACCCACGTCCATCAGACTGCTTAACGAAAAACCTAAAAGTCCTTGGAGCTCACCTGAAGACCCTTCCTCCAACTCTCGGAGCCAGTCTACCATCAAGTCCTGCCAAGTTTTCCTCCTAAACATCTTGGCACTGGCGTCTCTGCACATTTCATTTGTACTGTCTATACCATCCTCCTACCCCACATCACAGCCGTGTCGCTTCTGGGTGCCTCCCGCTGGCCGACCTGCACTCACCCTCTGAGCTCTGCACACACTCAGATGCTGACACACTCTCCCTGGAGGGGGCCTCTCCTGACTCCCTGACCACACCACCCTCCAACAGCACGTGACCTGCTCCCAGGAGCTCCTCAGTCCACATACACAAATGATTAACATGTCACCATTACCTGCATAGTTAGGTGATCACTGCCTGGATGGCCCATTAACTAGAAGCTCCACGAGGCAGAGGTCCAACTTTGCACCTCACTTGCTTTATGGCTTCGGTGACTGTCCTCCCTTGAAATGCATTTCTCTCAACCACAAAAAGCAGGAAATGGCCAAATTACCTGAAAAGTGACTTCCAGCTATGACAGCTGAATTCCTTGGCTATCTACGTCAATATCTACACATATATGTGCCTGGACACATACCCATATTTGCACACATGTGTGTGTTCATTTGAGAGACATGTACACACACACACAGGCTCAGGAATCAATACAACTAGCTCTGACTCCTCTCTCCAGAGGCTTCCTCTGTGCTCCGAGGCATTATTCTGTCTGTCGTCTGGGTACCACAGAAGCAATATATCACAGGACCACAGACTTGATTATGTTATTCATTATCCCACTCGGTGGAGATTTATTGAGTGCCTCCTCTTTGACAGCTACTCGAATGGCTCTGGACCCTCCTGAGTGAAAGGCTGCGGGGAGGGCGGTCGCTGAGCGGGTTCCCCTTGGCCATCCTGATGCCCGTCAGGATGTGTGGCCTCCATGCAGCAGTCCGGCAAGGCTCCCTACCTGAGTTCTCCAGGTCCTTGTAGGCTTCGGCCCACGACTTGGCCATGCTGGCCAGTGTGTACTCCATGATCTGGATGTCGGTGATGGGGCAGTTGCACTGCGGGAACTCCTCGGCACACTGGCATCGGCACTGGCTGTTCTGACACACATATTCCCCCTCGCCGTTGCACATGATGTAGCTCAGGGCCGACTGGACAAACTTCTCCTGCAGATACTGAGGGAAGATGATCTGAAGACCTGGAGGAGAGCAGCAAGAAGCAGGAAATGGAAGGTTATAGAGGCGTTCCATTAAGAGTTTCACACGCAGGAATCTGAAGCTGCCAGGCTTTCCCCTTGTGCACTGGGACCAGACTAGCTCTGGGCCTGCCCAGATCTATGCAGGGTGGTGCTGGTGAGGCCTCCAGTTCCCTCGCTTCACCTTAAACTTCTCAGAGTGTGATCCTGGCCACCTCTGCTCTCTCCATACACTATTGCGTGATATTAGCACTGACGCCAGAGCCAGATCCGTTAATATACCTTTTCCATTGTGGGAGAAAGCCCTTATTGAAAGCACAAGCTCACTGTTTATTTTTCCTTATTTCCTTCATTTCTTTCCTGTTCCTTTCTTCTAATATTTGTGAACCTTATTCATGAAGCACAATCCTGAGCTAGATGCTAGGTCTATAAGAGATTTTTAAAAAAAGGCACGATCTTTGCCCTTGGGGAGTTTACAATATAATCAGCAGACACAGACATCACACCTCATCACAACACAGCTTTACGGACCCGGGGTAGAGCTGGCCGTCCGAGGCGACCGGACAGCTGAGGCAGCATTAGCATTGCTGGACTAGCAGGGAAACCTTTGTAGAGGAAATGATACGTGGGCTGGTTGAAAAGTGAATCATTATGTAAAAAGAGCTACGATGCATATTCTAAAGAGATGGGTAGCAAGAACTAACATTTCCCATGTCTGGGAGCTGCTGGGAAGGACATGAACTCGGATGGGTGGGCGGGCAGTGCTGGAGGAGAGCAGGCTTCAGAAAAGGGCAGATGCCAGAGATCAAAGGTCATTATCATGTGCTGAGGAGTTTGGAGTTTATCCTGTGAATAATGGGATACTTTGGTAGTTTCCCCAGGTAAGAATGACATAAACGGAGTTACAAAATTTAACAGGACCACTGTATCATTCACACATACACGCAGTGGAATCAGGGGAGACTGGTGTCGGATTCATTTTTTCTCCTTTGCTTAAAAATGAAGAAGGCAAAGCTCACTGAGAGGAAATGGGCCATTCATGGTTATAAGAGGAATACTCCTGATCACACTGCATGATCTTTTCTCTGTGAAGTACCTGACTAAGCAGAGTCCTGATCCTGAGGACCAATGAAGGAGAAGGGTTTATTTGGGCATAAGCACTACTCTCGTACCCATGAAATGTCAAAAGAGCAGGCCATCGCCCATGGTGCCCCCCAAAAAAGGACAACTCTGGGCTAAATTAGGTCATTCAGGCACTTTCACCCGGGACATTTCTCTCCCCCTCATTTGCAGCTGCTGACAGGTTTTGCCACCGATGCGTCTTGGGGTAGTGGTTTTACTATCCACTGCGCTCTTTGGATTGAAATGTTCTCCTCATTCATGCTTCAGGGACACGCCTAACCCTACTCATCGGGGATCTGCTGAGCAGACTCGACTTTCCCCTCACTCTCGACTTCACAGTTGTGTCTCTAGATTTTCATCTTTCTCTTACTTATAAATTATTTAAAAAGAGTGAAACTCGTCATTTCAACCTATCGTCATACAGCAGCTAAAAAAGGACTATTTTCAGAGGGGACTTGTGAAAAAGAAGATGGTGTCTCCAGCATGCCTTTCTGGCAGAAACCGTAGCAAGTGAAGAGTTGGGCATTGCTAGAGTCAGGCTTCCCCACTGATTGCCTAAGTCCTCTCAGGTTAGCTAGCCAACCTGTCAAAGGCTCCACTTTCTCCTCTCTAAAATGGAGATACTTTCAGTACCTCCATCAGAGGGCGACTGAGGGAGCCAAGTGACATAATTCTTGAGAATTGTCTAGAACGCTCTCTGATACGTAGCCAACAATAAATGTGCTTCATTCTTCTTCTTGATGATGATGCTGTTGTCATTCCTCTGATTAAAGTTTTTTAAAGTTACCACAGAAGCCTCCGGATAGATGAAAGAACAATATAGCTGTGAGTATTTAATCAGAAGGAAAGATACCCAGAACGCAGTGTGGAGATATCTGGAGAGCTTCCACAAGAAGTGGGGTTTAGAATTCTGTGCTGTTGAACCAGCACTGATGGGAGGGCTATTTGGAACGGTAGATCCTTTGTCAGTATGCACAGAAGGTATTCTAAAGGCAGGGCTGGGCAGCCGGGGTGACAATCCACCACAAGGCTAGGGGAGCTCCACCCCACAAGCAAAGGGTCCAAATGAGTTTGAGTCACTGCTCCCAAGGGCTCCTGTATGGAGGCGTAAGATGCAAATACGGAAAAGCGGAGCAAACCGAATCCAGCAGCAAGGTCCTAGACCAAGTCTCCAGTTCTTTCAGAGTAGGCACTATTGAGTCATTTTATCTGTATCACCGTTTTTTGCTTCCAAAGCAAAATTTATTTTTAGCTGATCCCAATCCCCTATAGGCATTTGAGTCTATGGACTGGGGTTAAGTTTCTGTTGCTTAAAGAAACTCTCTATACTGAGACTATATCTCAGTCCTATTTTTCTAGCTTGCTCATCATTTTCTTTCTCTCTTTTGCAGGGGATAAAATATTCTATTCTTGGTGCTGGCCCAAAGGAATTGGGGGAGAGCGTTTTTCGAAAATTGCGTCAAATCATTTTTCTGTCTGGCAAGGATACAAAAGCCGGTCTTACCTACCCCATTTAATGCAACGGAAAACAGATGAAGTTTGGGGCTGGGGGGTTTCTGGGAGCAGCTGAGACACAAAACTGGCTGCTCTTTAAAAATGGAAACCCAGAACCTGCCAAGCTGACTCCGAGGCGGAATCTCCTGGGCAAATTTGAAAAGAGAATAATGAAGACATAGCAATTAAAAAGCACTTTTCTGAGAACTGTCATTACTATTTAAAGTTACATAACCATTTCTCCGGCAGCGGAGGTTCACATAGCAGTCACCACCGGAGTCATCTCCCCGTGATCTGTGTCCAACAAAGAGGCCCATTGCTGGGCGCCTCCTGCATGGGCGCCGGAGTCCTGCCCGCTTCAATGGGAGCTGTAAATAACGTGGAGGGGGATTTGGCCTGGGGATCCGCCGTGTGAAAGATATACAGCTGCCGGCTGGGGTGGCACCTCCTGTCCCCTCAGTTCCCAAAGACACACACACGAACAGGAAAACTGAGAAAACGAGAGAGGAAAAAAAGGCCACCCTTAATGCCAAGCATATAAATCTGGCCTCACAAAACCCAGGAAGGCAAGAGTTGAAAGTTCCATTTGCACACCAACTCACCCACGCTAAACATATGGAATCTGTTCCCCCCAATCTCATTATACTTACTAAAAAAAAAAAAAAAATCTTGTTATACTTTAAAACGGAACACGGCTGTTGCAGGGAGTGGGCAATGCCCACGTGGGAACCCTCACGACATCTGCCTGCCCTTTCCCTGATTTCTGCCCCGCCGGCCTCAGCCCTGCCTCCCACCTCACCTTTAGCATTCTCGCCTCACTGGATTCTCTGTTTTGTGTGTGCAGTCTTTGTGTGCCAAGGTGCCCTGTCTTCCCTCCGTCAAAGGAGACGACGTCTCTGACTCCTTGGCCCCCTCCTTCCCCTTCTCTGCTCTGTTTCTCAGGACGCACCGGGTGCCCCACCCTTTCACAACCCCTTCTTGGAGCCAAACTTGTTCTTTCCACTATCTCTGCACTTGCCCATCTCTGTGCCCAGAATGCTCCTCTCTCAGATCTCGGCCTGGCTCCCGCGTCCTGCCATCCGGATGTGCCCAGGCCACCCACGCTAAGATGCCTCTTCTATTTTCTTCACAGAATTAGCTGCTGAATGAAATTATTTTATTCTTTTGTCTTTGTTTCCTTTCCTTCTCCCCTGTTAGACAGTGGGCTTCAGGGGGACAGAGACCTGGTCTGTCCATGACAGTCCCTCTGAGCTTAAGTTAAGGCCAAGCCCCGGGGAGGTTTCGGATAATCATTTGTTGAAGAACTGTCCTCTTTCTCATTCCACTTCAAAAGAGAGTTGTCCCTGAGAACTCGGAGGCTGTTAGAGTTGAATGTCCAGAGCTCCACAACCATAGTCACAGATTCAGGACTCGACTCTGGGAATTCCAACTGAATTCTGAAACACTAGCGGGTCCTTCCGTGACTCCAGTGGGAAGGGATGCAAACTGAGACAAATGCCTGCCTTGGGGTCCCTGGAGTGCACAGAGTAGCCTCTGGGAATGTCTTAGCCTCCATGAAACTCAGTTTTCTTGCCTGTGAAGTTAAATTCCCAATAAACACTTTCAGGGCTACTGTGAAGAGTGAATGAGGGGAGACAAGGCATAGAAAGCACTTCAGCAACATCTGACTGTTGTGGACTGACTATGTCCTCTGACCTCAGATTTCACGTGTTGAAAACCTAACACCCGAGGCTAGGTTTAGATAAGGTCAGGAAGGTGGGGCTTCCATGATGGGGTTTGTTGCTTTTATTCAGTTGCTAAATCATGTCCAACTCTTTGCAAACCCATGGACTGCGGGACGCCGGGCTTCCCTGTCCTTCACTATCTCCCCAAGCTTGCTCAAACTCATGTCCATCGAGTCGGTGATGCCATCCAACCATCTCATCCTCTGTTGTCCCCTTCTCCTCCCACCCTCAATCTTTCCCAGCATCAGGGTCTTTTCCACTGAATCAGCTCATTGCACCAGGTGGCCAAAATATTGGAGCTTTAGCTTTAGCATCTGACCTTCCAGTGAATATTCAGGACTGATTTCCTTTAGAATGGACTGGTGTGATCTCCATGTGGTACAAGGGACTCTCAAGAGTCTTTGCTCTTATAGGAAGAGGAAGAGACAGGAAGTCACTCTCTCTCTCCTTCTCTCTCTCTCCCTGCTCTTCCCCTCCTTCCCTCTGTGAGCACACTCTAAGGAAAGGCCATGTGAGCACACAGTGAGAAAGCAGCTAAGAGCCAGAAATGTTTCTTCACCAGACACTGAATCTGCTGGCACCTTGACCTTAGACTTTCCAGCCTCTAGAATGGCAGGAAATAATGTCTCTTGTTCAGACCACCCAATCTATGGTATTTTGTTATAGCAGCCTGAGCAGACCAAGACACCGACTGATAGGATTAAGTGCTCAATAAATGTTAGAGTCTTCCATTTGCACCCTACTGGAACATAACCCATTATCTGGCCCATGCTTGAGCCCTTCTTGGAAAAATCCTTCTTAAATAGCCCCATTTGGGCCAGTAGGAAAAGGCCAAGTGGGCATTTTGTCTTAATAGCACTATAGTATTTATTGTAGGTCTTTATTATTATCACTCCACTGTTTGTATTTCAATGATCCTTCCTTCCTTCTTCCCTTCCTTCGTCCCCTCTCCCTGCCATCTGTCCTTCTCTCCATTTCTCCTCTTTTCTTTCCGCACATATTGCTTAAGCCCCACTGTGTGGTAGGCACTGTGCTGTGGATACCAGGGCAAATAAGGCAAACCTTCCTTCCCTCACTGACCTCACAGTTTAGGAGGGAGACAGACCTGTGAACAAGCTGCTTGGATGCAATGAGCCCAGGGCTCTGCCAGAAACACAAGGGTGCTTGGAGAACGCACAGGAAGAACACCTAGCCCAGCCTCGAGCAGGGGTGGTCAAAGGCACTCTCCCAGAGAAGTGGCATTTAAGCTGAGACCCAATGGATTAACAGGGGTCAAGGGAATGGGAGATCCACAGGAAGAGTGGTCTAGAAAGTGGGAACACCATGTGCAAAGGTGTTAAGCAAGATCACTCCTTCCAGCTAAGAACGGTTTGCTGCTGCTAAGTCACTTCAGTCGTGTTTGACTCTGTGTGACACCATAGATGGCAGCCCACCAGGCTCCACCGTCCCTGGGACTCTCTAGGCAAGAACACTGCAGTGGGTTGCCATTTCCCTCTCCAATGCATGAAAGCAAAAAGTGAAAGTAAAGTCGCTCAGTCGTGTCCGACTCTTCATGACTGCATGGACTGCAGCCTGCCAGGCTCCTCCGTCCATGGGATTCTCCAGGCGAGAGTCCTGGAGTCGGGTGCCACCGCCTTAGCCATCGATTTGATTAAGGTTCCTCTTTTTTTCAGTTGTTCGAATTTTCCAAATTCTTTAGAGAAGAAAACAATGACTCTGATGCCTCAGAAGAGACCAGAACTCTGAAGGGAAGAATGACACGGGGCAGATCTGTCAGCGCACTAGAGGAACAGCACTTCATACAGCAACAGAGGTCAAGGATCCTTGTCATTACAGGCTGGGAGTAAACCTGAGATTCAGAAAAAGAAGAGAAGGCCCTCTGCGTTGCTGCATTTCAACCACTGCTGGGGCGCTGGACTAACAGAACGTTCAGGGCAACCTTGCACCGGATCCCTGGAGATCTGCAGTTGCCAACACTGCTGTGTAAAGCCAGCACCTAGATTAAGGGCAGTGCTCGGAGAGCTGGGGAACATTTCATGTCTGGAATAGAGGACCCTATCAACAAAAACCAAGGTGCTCCTGAGATCTGGAGATTTTCGGCCCGCCTTCATCTCTGATTCTCTTTTGTTGACAGGAACTCTGAGCCTCTTTCTCCTTCCTTCAATGAGAAGTACCTGAAGAACCACTGGAGGAGACTTTCCTCCTTTCTAAAGACAGAGAGGGGCTACCTGGATATTCAAAACTAAAGCTCAGAATCCAAGAGACAAAGGCTTTAGCTGATGACTCAAACAGAGAGAGCAGCATGATGTCTGGTTAAGTAGTATTTAATAAATATATTTCAAATATTAAATAAGTCAGGCATCTGTTACAGAGATGAAGGAAAATAAGCCTGGACACAATAATTATGGGTGATTTTGTGATGTGGGCAGAGTCCTGAAACACAAGCCTGGTCTTAACAGATCAGGAAGGGCAACCCCAGTGCTCCATGGAGAGGGCACACCTTGAGCAGAGATGGGTCAGTGTGGGCATACCTTGGGTCTATCTAAGTCTTGTTCAAGGCAAGGACTCTATATCTTCCTGTTTTTTCCTCAGCTTTGTTGTATTTTATTCTATATCCTAATTGCCTAAGATAGTAATATTTTTGATGAATTTGCTCTTTTCTGACCTATTTTATTAAATATTAAATGCACGTTCTCTTACGGGGCTAAGAGGAAGAGGGAAAAATACAGGTTCTATTTTGGTTGAGATTAAATATTTTTCTATCTTGTTCTTGCATCAGAATGTGGCCCCCTGTAGATATCTCCGAGCCCCGTAGGAGCCCCAGCTGTTGTCTTGTGCCTGCTAAGTTCTGCTTGTCAAATTCTGTCCATTTCTGAAAAGCACGAGGTGAGAAGAACAACAAGGACTCTACCTTTTGCAAAAAGTCAGCCTGACCCCCTTCCTGTGAAAGCCCAGGCATTTCAGACGGGCAGATAAAGGACTTTACGGCTTCGGCAGCCATTCTGAACCCCCGTGTAATGAAGGCGTGCAGGTCAATTACCCATCTGTTTGTGTTTCTATTGCTGTGAATTACAGTATCCATCGCTGACAGCTCATTGGAGTGGAATGGAAATAAGACGATAATTCACCGGGTGAAACTGTGCAGAAAGGGCAAAAAGGCTATGATCTCATTCAGAAGTTCAGCCTTGTCTCTGTGACCGGTCATCTGCGCTCTGGGAAATGAAGAAAGGCAGCTACCTGGCGGGGGAAGTGGGCGGGTCTGGCTCCCCCTTTCCAGATAGAGTGCCCTTATGTTTTCTCAGGTATCCTTATCTATCCTGCAGGATCTTAAGGAGTAGACTTGGAACCCTTGGAGGAAACATACAGGTAAGCAAAATTTCACACAGTTAAATGAAAACCTTTTTAACTATCAGAATTTTTGAGGAATGAAACAGCTTGCCTTAGTAGGTAGAGGGCTTCTCATGATTGGAAATACAAAAGCAGAATCTGAAAGCTGACATTGTAGGGATGCTCCAAAAACCCATTCATGCATATTCAGTGCCCCTCTCTGAAGTGTCCTCCTTTGGAAAAAATTATACACTCCCACCTCTGAGTGGCTCAGATGGTAAAGAGTCTGCCCACAAAGCAGGAGACCTGGGTTTGATCCTGGGGTTGGGAAGATCCCCTGGAGAAGGGAATGGCAACCCACTCCAGTATTCTTGCCTAGAGAATTCCACAGACAGAGGAGCCTGGCAGGCTACAGTTCGTGGTGTCCCAAAGGGTCAGACATAACTGAGCCACTTTCACATTCACCCTCTGAAGTCAGATAGGTTCCCATGGCATGTTTTGGCTAATGAAATGTATAAGTGGTATGTGCGACTTCCAAAATGAAGCTACAAGAACCAACATATGGGCCCCTCAGTTTCTCCTGGCCCATCGCCACCACAACAGCCATGTTCATCTAGAGGTCACCACTGCTCTCCATACAGAGGTCTTCATTCTGTGAAGCAGAATCACACCTGACTTGTTACTACGATGCAGAATCAGTAAGAAATGAATACTCACATTTGCCAACCACTGGGATTCAGGGATTGTTTGTTAGCACAACATAACCTAGCATATACTGACAGATACAGGAATTGGCAAACTAGGGCCATGAGCCTGTTTTCACAAATTAACTTTATTGGAAACCAACCATCCAGAGTGGAGTATCATTTACAGCTGCTTTCACATCACAACAGAAGAGTTGAATAAGTTGCATTAGAGACTACGTGTGACCCACAAAGCCTAAAGTATTTACCATCTGGCTCTTTACAGAAGATGTCTGCCAGCCCCTGTACTAGTTGATCATTATGATTTTCTGAACCTTCATTTTCTATGAGTCTATTCTGTGCTGGTCTTATTTCAATTATTAAGCAAAGATCGATTAGGCATATATTATATGCTGGGCGCTCTTTTAGGTGCTAGAGAAAAGGTTTGAAGCAAATCCGTGCTCTCTCAGAACTTACCTTTCAGTGGGAGAGGTAATCAGAGGAGAATTTAAACTGACAAAAAGGACTGGGGGCAGGGAGACTTCTAAATGACAATTTTAACTTGGAAAAAGAGAATATGGTCTAAACTATGAAATCATCAATGATAAGGAGGCCGATATACCTTTTTTTTTTCTCCAACATACTTTTAAAATTCAGTTCCATAAAATTGCAACATGAAGATACCCTTGAAACTGAAGAAGAGGTTGAATCAATTTAAATCTAAGCTTCTTCATAGAATTCATGATGAAACCCAAACTACACCTCGCAGAGTCTGTCACCTGATCCCTAGATCAGCTGATGTCCACAGATTCTTTTATCCCCCACCTCTCTCTCTTTTTTGCGACATCCTGCACCACCACTGGAAAATCCCATGGATGGAGGATCCATGGGGTTGCTAAGAGTCGAACATGACTGGGCGACTTCGCTTTCACTTTTCACTTTCACGCATTGGAGAAGGAAATGGCAACCCACTCCAGTGTTCTTGCCTGGAGAATCCCAGGGACGGGGGAGCCTGGTGGGCTGCCGTCTATGGGATCGCACAGAGTCGGACACGACTGAAGCGACTCAGCAGCAGCAGCAGCACCACCACCACTACCTCTGCTCCCAGAATGCAAGTTCTCTCTGTCCAAATTTTGGCTCCAGCTCTTATTAACAGTGTGACCTTGGGAAGTTAAGATAAAGAGCCTTCACTTCTCCGATTCTCAGTTTTCTCATTAAAGTTCATGTGTAGGGTTGGTGTGAAAGTTAAATGAATAATTTTATACCTTGATTGTGGCGGCATCTTGATTACATGATTGGATATGTTTGTCATATTCATAGAACTGTTCATCTCAAAATGGTGAATTTTTCTGGATGTAAATTTTACCTCAATGAATCAGAAAACAAAATCAATGGTGTAATTCATGTGAAGCTCATAGCATTAATGTGAGTGAGTGATTGAAAGTCACTCAGTCATTTCTGACTCTTTGTGACCCCATGGACTGTACAGTCCATGGAATTCTCCAGGCCAGAATACTGGAGTGGGTAGCCTTTCCCTTCTCCAGGAGATCTTCTCAACCCAGGGATGGAGCCCAGGTCTCCCGCATTGCAGGTGGATTCTCAACCAGCTGAGCCACCAGGGAGCCCCACAGCATTAATACATATTATTCCAAGCGACGTTATTTTCTGTGCTCACCCTGTTTTCCAATGATTTCCCTGGAGGCCTTTGGCAATCCAAGGTGCTCCTCTGTAGACAACCAAAAGCACCTTGCATGTACTTCAGATTCTAATAGAACAGGTATTGTATCATATTTTGTATGTTTATGTTCATCTTCCTCCTGGTCTGTGAGCTCCTCCTTGAATGCAAGGAGTAGTACGTCATTCATCTCCCACCTCCTTGTCATCTGGCACATGAGGGGGTACCCAGGAAATAATTTTGAACAAAGGTGAATATAGAGAAAATGTTCTTGAGAGAGGGTTGTGGGTCTCTGTTCTGGGCTTAGTACATCTCACCTCTCTAGAGCTCTTCCTCATGAGCAGGGCCTGTGCTGTCTTTCCTGACATCATAGCTTGAAACCTGAAGCTATTCTAACTTCAGCTCAATACTGTTAAGAAACATCTGAGTGAAAAAATGCACAAAAAAAAAAAAAAAAAAAAAAAAAAAAACCTTCTAAGATAACAATGATGCTAAAAGACTTGGCCACTAAACTCAGCACATATTTTGTTTGGGATCCATTGTTACAAATTATGATTCTTGAGAACTACGACTGGCTTCTATGTCTTTGCATTCTTTCCATGATATCAAACACAAAACTAGATCACAGTACGTGTGCAAAAATAAAGCTGCTCAATTCTGCCACGCTTAGAAAAGTCCTTTCACTCACCACTTTACTGAGGCAGACAATGTACTAGATGCTAGAGATATAGAAAGTTAATAAGACGGTTTTTACCTCAAGGGCCCCCAGTTGGGTAGCAGAACTAAATTCTTAAATGTAAAATTAAAATAAAATATACACACATTTCAGCAGAAGGAATAAAGAAAAGCCTTCTACATTTGTAAGAGCAGAAGAAAAGTTATTTTGGACAGGATTTAACCCAAATGATATTATATTAATAGTCCAGCATTTGCCAAGTTGTATGACCCAGAATCATAGACCTGCACATGTAACCAAGATCAAATACATTCAGGAGACTCTGTGTTCAATCCAGCTCTTGAGGCCCATAATACACAGTAGCCTAGTTAAGGCACCGAGAAGCCAAGCCGTAAGGAAGTGTGGTTTGCGTTGCTTAAGCCAGCTTTTCAGTACCATTGAGCTTTGGTTAAGTTTCTGTTTCATAACAAAGAGCCCCCAAATCCCAGTGGTTTACAACCACAAAAGGTTTATTTCTTGCTCATGTTTCATGTTGTCTGGGCTTTGGCTCTGTGTCAGATGTCTTCTTCAGACCAAAGCTGAAGGAGTGGCCTCTCTCAGGTGTATATGCCATTCTCAGAGGGAAAAGAGTAAAAGCCAAACCAGGCAGTGTCTCATAAAATGAAGCATGTGTTATATTCCACTGGCCAAAGCAAGTCATATGGCCAAGTCCAATGTCAACTAAGTGAGGTGTGTACATCTCCTACAGGACAACACTGCCTGTCACATGGTAATGCATTAGTGTGCATAATAATCTTCTCAGGGGAAGAGAACAATGGAGTCAGGCAATCCACCACAAAATAAACCTATTTTTGTACCAAGGCTTTGGTACAAATTTTAAAATTTAAATTTTTTAAAATTTAATTGCTATATGATCCAGCAATTGCACTCTTAAGGTATATATTCAACAAATTGCACACAGGTATTCAAATTAAAACTTGAACATGTTGTTCACAGGAGCAGTATTGATCAAAAGGCAGAGAAACCCTAAATATCCATCAATATATGAATGGACAAAATGTGGATATGGATATCCATGCAGTAGAAGACTAACTCAGTCATAGAATGAAGTGCTGTTTCATGCCACAACATGGACAAGCCTTGAAAACATTTTGCTACATGAACGATGCCCCCCCCCCACACACACACACACACATTATATGATTCCAATCATATGAAATGTTCAGAGCAGGCAAATCCATAGAGACAGAAATGCGATTAGTAGTTGCCAGGAACTGGAGGGAGTGAAGAACAGAGAGGACTGTTTAATGGATACAGAATTTCCACATGGGATGGTGAGAAAGTTCTAGAACTAGTAAGGGATGGTAGCTGCACAACACTGTGAATAGGCTTCATGTCACTGAACTGTGCACTTTTAAATGCCTACAACATTAAACTTTGTTATGTATCAGATCAGATCAGATCAGTCGCTCAGTCGTGTCCGACTCTTTGCGACCCCATGAACCACAGCACGCCAGGCCTCCCTGTCCATCACCAGCTCTCGGAGGTCACTCAGACTCACACCCATCGAGTCAGTGATGCCATCCAGCCATCTCATCCTCTGTCGTCCCCTTCTCCTCCTGCCCTCAATCCCTCCCAGCATCAGAGTCTTCTCCAATGAGTCAACTCTTCGCATGAGGTGGCCAAAATACTGGAGTTTCAGCTTTAGCATCATTCCTTCCAAAGAAATCCCAGGATTGATCTCCTTCAGAATGGACTGGTTGGATCTTCTTGCAGTCCAAGGGACTCTCAAGAGTCTTCTCCAACACCACACTTCAAAAGCACCAATTCTTCGGCGCTCAGCCTTCTTCACAGTCCAGCTCTCACATCCATACATGACCACAGGAAAGACCATAGCCTTGACTAGATGAACCTTTGTTGGTAAAGTGATGTCTCTGCTTTTGAATATGCTATCTAGGTTGGTCATAACTTTCCTTCCAAGGAGTAAGCGTCTTTTAATTTCATGGCTGCAGTCACCATCTGCAGTGATTTTGGAGCCCAGAAAAATAAATTCTGACACTGTTTCCACTGTTTCTCCATCTATTTCCCATGTAGTGATGGGACCGGATGCCATGATCTTCGTTTTCTGAATGTTGAGCTTTAAGCCAACCTTTTCACTCTCCACTTTCACTTTCATCAAGAGGCTTTTTAGCCCCTATTCACTTTCTGCCATAAGGGTGGTGTCATCTGCATATCTGAGGTTATTGATATTTTTCCCAGCAATCTTGATTCCAACTTGTGTTTCTTCCAGTCCAGCATTTCTCATGATGTACTCATCACAATTTAAAAAATACTAAGATTCAAAGCAAATTGATTTGATAGTTCACATAAATTTAAATCAGTAAATATATATTGGGCATACACTATGTAAGTAAGAGCACACATCAAGTAAGTAAAAACTGAATAATGAGCAAATTTAAAAGGATATGGATTCTACTTTCAGGGATCAGGGCAATTTAGTAGCAGATATGAACAACTGTGCACATAACAAAAGGTAGAATGTACCCAAAATACAGTGAAATGCCTTGCAAGTACTATATTTGCAGTGCCAAAGGAGAGCTTAATTCTGCCTAAGATTAAATTCTGACAGGTAAGAACAAACGATAAAAATAAAAAATAAAATAAAAATAAACAGGTACCTTGTTTAAAGAGAGTCAATATATTAATTTCCATGGGTGATTTAGGTCTTGGCCATCCTGATGCCTGATTTCTGTACAGTCAATGAGATCAACGAGGAATCGAGTGGGACGTGGTGGTTAAAATAGATCAAACAGTCTCATTGATCACTGATCAGTCCAGGATTTCTGCGTTGCACACTTGACCACAAGTTTATTGAAAGGCAGAGCTTCCACATGACCACACAGCAAAAGATGAACCCTCTAATAGGCCTTCCCTCAACACAGCTTCCAGTATTCTTGCCTGGAGAATCCCAGAGATGGGGGAGCCTGGTGGGCTGCTGTCTATGGGGTCACACAGAGTCTGACACGACTGAAGCAACTTAGCAGCAGCAGCAGCAGCAACACGGCTTGGAGCAGGGAATGACAACCACTCCAGCATTCTTGCCTGGAGAATTCCATGGACAGAGGAGTCTGGCGGCCTACAGTCCACACGGCAGTAAAGAGTGAGACACGACTGAGTGCCTAACACACACACAATACAGCTAATACTCCATCAGCACATCCAGCTCTTTCTATCCAGATCTGAGTATTGAGTCACCACTTTATTCCAGGTTTCCACTGGTCAGAGGCAGCCCTTTGCATCATCATCTGCACTTGGAATGTTGCAAGGCTCTCACAATCGTCTGTTCTAAAGGTATTTTGATCTTTTATGGTTATGGATTCTTTTGAGAGTATGAGAATAGCTATGGAAATGGCACACCTACGCACATCCACAAGTTGGCAAGTAATTTTAGGAAAATCACAGACTTTCAAAAGTCAACAGCAGAACCCATCAGCACATAGAAAGGGCTACAGAACTACCGGCTCCAATAAAAACCGTGATTACGATATACGTTTCCGGTGGAGACACGATGTAGTACGTACTTAAAGAGCACTGCCACTGAGCGGACATGGGCTCAAATTCCTGCTCTGCTGACTACAAGACAGTTAATTAACTTCTGTGAGCCTCAATTCGCAAAACTGGAAAATGGATTGTGTTGAGGTTTCCACGATAGATGGATATAAAGGAATGAACTCTATACCTGGCATGTGAGAATTATCCAGGAAATCGTCTATTATTTTATATCAACCCCCTTTGTCTTAGGTCAGATGCTTTCCATATATGTGTTAAGTGTTAAGTCACTCAGTCATGTCCCGACTCTTTGTGAACCCCATGGACTGCAGCCTGTCAGGCTCCTCTGTCCATGGAATTCTCCAGGCAGTATTACTGGAGTGGGTTGCCCTTTCCTTCTCCAGGGCATCTTCTCAACCCAGGGATCAAACTTGGGAATCCCGCATTGCAGGCAGATTTTTTATTGTCTGAACCTTCTATATATTTTCCAAATTTGTGCAGATTCAGTTCAGTTCAGTCGTGTCTAACTCTTTGCAATCCTATGGACTGCAGCACACCAGGCTTCCCTGTCCATCACCAACTCCCCGGAGCTTGCTCAAACTCCTGTCCATCAAGTTGGTGATGCCATCCATCCATCTCATCCTCTGCTGTCCCCTTTTCCTCCTGCCTTCAGTCTTTCCCAGCATCAGGATCTTTTCCAATGAGTCAGTTCTTCACATCAGGTGACCAAAGTATTGGAGCTTCAACATCAATCTGACTAATTTTGCAGATTAGAAGACCAGAAGAAGCTCAGAGACTTCATTAACTAGTTCAAGGACTCATCACTATCACATTTGTTCTCAGATCCTCCCATTCTGGGCTTCTCTGGTGGCTCAGTGGTAAAGGGTCCACCTGCCGATGCAGGAGACACAGGATAGATCCCTGGGTTGGAAAGATCCCTTAGAGGAGGAAATGGCAACCCACTCCAGTATTCTTACTGGGAAAATCCCACGGACCCAGGAGCCTGATGGGCTCCAGTTCATGGGTCACAAAGAGTTGGCCATGACTGAGCAACTGCGCATACGTGCCTCCCTATTCTACTTGTGTTCTGGTTCAGTCTTTAATTGGCATCTTCAATCCACTTCCTAAGAGGAACTCCACTTTTTCTCACAAGGGCAGAGAACACAGGGCTCCTTGGCTCATAAAGGAAAACCAATATTTGGACTCAAGCAGTTGGGTGGCAGTCAGGAATCCCATTTGTCATGAAGATGCTGTTCTTTTGTCCAACAGGCTTTTACAGACAGAGCCGCGGGAAGGCGGAAATTCGGATCCCCATCAGTGCCTCCTAGACCCCCGCTAATCACCAAGAAGGCCCTTAGTCACGGGCCATTGCCTGCGACCCCGGGCTAATTCTTAATGAGGATTCAGCCCAAAGCTGCTGACTAGAGCGGCGCTGGTAGCAATCACTCGGCGTTCCTGCTGGGGTCACAAGGCCGCCGGGGGCGATGGGGCTTCAGGAAAGAAAGACGGAATCACCTTCCTTCCTCTCTTCCTCTACCACTGCAGCTGTACAGGGATTTATTCCCATTCTCTCCACATGGAGAATGTACTGTGCTGACTCAAAGCTCCCTGAGAAAAGCTCTCTTGGCACCCAGGCAGCCAGGAGCCAGAAGCTGGGGGGTGGGGGCCTTGGGAAAGTGACTTTTCCTTGGGAGGCCTCAGTTTCTTCATCTGTGTAATGGGGAGCATAATCCCTAGCTCTGGTGGGGAGAGATAAACCGGCTCATGGATATAAGCACGATGCCTGAGAAGGTGTAACAGCTCAAAATAATGTTGATTTTAAACAGCTCCACACACTCTGTCCCTCTCTTTCTCCTACTTGATGCAAGAGAATTTGAAAATCATCTGTGCTCGGTTTATGATGCCAAAGACCAACGCGGAGGAAAGGGGGTTGTCGACGCTCCTCTCACCCAGGCGCCTCCTCTCGCCCCTCCCTCTCCCTCCTCGCCTCCGCCTCTTCTTCACCCCCTGCTCCTCTTCCCTTTTCTTCTCTGCCCTTCCCCCACCTTCTTCCACCCTGCACCTGCTCGTGCCTCCCTTTCTTCCCATGCCAGTTTCCCTTCCTCTTTCTCTCCTTTCCCCCAGCCTCCTGGTCCTCCGCCTTCTCCGGTCACTGTTACACCAATACTACACCAACTTCCAGTTCAGCAAATAGATATTATATGAGACCCAATGGCCACAGCACTATATTTAATATAATGAAACACAAAGTTGGCAAAATCCCTTCCTTAAAGAAACCTATGATTAAATTTAATAAGAAAGGTAAAACCTAAACGAAATGAACATGTTGCAAGATAAAGTTAAAAAAAAAAAAAAAAAAGCCATACAAGGGGTCGATCTTAAAAGAGGTTTCTGGGAAGAGGTGGTATTTGAGAGAGTAAAGGGGCGTGGCTCTCACCTGAAAGGTAGAACATCCAGAGAGCAGAAAAGGCACGTGTCCTCTGAAGAACTCTCTCTGTGCAGAAAGGGAGGCTCCTGGCACAGAGGAGGCCTCAGGACATCGTCCTTTCAGGTTGAACTGGATCCGGCATGATGTGGAATGAGAACCATAAGAATTCAGAGCAAATGGAGCTCACTATGGGCTTGGTGATTATTCATTTAATTAGCCATCGATTATTTATAAATTCATTTAACACGTATCTTCTGTGTATGTACACTGTTTATGAACCGGATTCTATATATCATGCTAGAGACAGAGATGGCCCTTAGCAATGAGGAATTTATACTCCAACTAGGGAGTCAGATTAATAATATTACGTGAGAGATCGTAGAGAGGAAGGGGCGCAGGGTGTCTGACAACCTGAGCAGGTGCAGGAAGAGGAGCTTTCCGGGGAGAAGTGGAAGTCCAGGAACTGGAGAAATGATGTACAAAGCTGCAAAGTAATAAAAACAACAACAAAAAAGATGCCTATAGTAAAATGTAAGAAATTTCACAGGCCTGGAGTAAGGATGTGGGTATGTCCTGGATGGTGGGATATGAGAAAGCCAAGAAAGCAGGTGCACGTTTGATTCTCACCAGCCTGGCGCCCAGGTCTACACCTCGTACCCTGCTCAGAAACTGGGAAGGGTTTTAAGCAGAGAAGTAATGGCATTTGATTGGGTGCTAGGAAGAACATACTGGCTGCTTAGATGGGGATGGATCAGCAGAAGCGAACTGAATCAAGAAACCTGGTTTGACAATCATTGCGATGAGCCAGGGAAGAGAGTAATGGTGATGGGAGGAGGTGAGCCAAGACAAGGTAAAGAAGGAAGGATTCCTGATGAGAGGATGGACATTTGTGTTGGGTGTGGAAAGAGGGACTGAACTCAATGAACGAGAGAAGAGCCGTCATTTAGGGCATGAACAGATTCCGAGGGCATCAGTGATAGGCGATAGAGACTGCTCTGGAAGGAGCTGAGCTTTCAAGAAGAGACAGGGAGAAAATGGAAGGGAAAGGAAGAGGAGGAAGAAGGAGGGAAGAAAAAAGGAGGAGGCGGAAGAGAAATAATTCAAGATCAGTAAGTGATCTTAAGATCTTAAAGTGATTTCCTAAAGGAAATCAGTCCTGAATATTCATTGGAAGGACTGATGCTGAAGCTGAAACTCCAATACTCTGGCCACCTGATGCGAAGAGCTGACTCATTAGAAAAGACTCTGATGCTGGGAAAGATTGACGGCAGGAGGAGAAAGGGACAACAGAGGATGAGATGGCTGGATGGCTTCACTGACTCGATGGACATGAGTTTCAGCAAGCTCCAGGAGTTGGTGATAGACAGGAAAGCCCCGTGTGCTGCAGTCCATGGGGTCACATAGAGTCAGACATGACTGAATGGCTGAACTGAACTGAAAATCTGAAAAATCTTTTAACAGGTCAATGAAAAGTGACCAGGAGTAAAGTTGAAGAAACTGGCCCTGTTACAACTGTGAACTGGACCCACATTTGGGTCCATATGTTCTTTTCCCCTTTACCCTGTATGAACTTGCAGAAGGTCTTATCTAAGGTAAATAATTCCAGTCATATACAAGATCCTATTCACACTTCCCTGCTCAACCATGACCCCAGTGGAGCAAAATCCCTCTTGCTCACAGAATCAAGGTTTCCCTCTCTGATGATAACTCCCTGACAACATATCAGAGTTTTGCTGCTTCTATATTAAAAAAGAAGGAAAGCTCAGGGATCCCACGTCACCTTCTGCTACTATACCATTTACTGTGAGATTCCTCTGGAGTGTTTGCTAAAGCCCTACCCTCACTTCCTCTCTTCTTCTTTTCTCCTGAAGTCACTCTACTCAGGCTTCCACTCCCATAACTCTACTGAAGCATTCTTGTTGGGGTCACCCATGCCTTCCATGTTGCTGACCCCACTACTCTCTTCTCATATCCCTCTTCCCCATCCCATCAGCAGCAGTTGACACAATTGACAATGACCTCTCCACCTGATTTCTAGGATGCCACATTCTCTTGGCTCTCTTCCCATCACTGCCTGCACTCTGCTCCTCAGCCCGTTCTTAGCCTCCTTTCCTTGTTCCTCATTATGATGCCATTATCCCAACTCATAAATATTAAATTCCCCATGGCTCAATCACTGGGCTCCTTCTGTTCTCTCTCTATACTCTCTCTCTCAAGGTGATCTTATCCAATCTCACATCATTAGATATCATCCCTATGCTAATTTACATCACTGTCCTCTCCCCTGACTTTCCACATGTCCACTCAACATAGACATAACAGACTTCTCAACCCTAGGTTCAAACCCAATTCCTCACGGCCTTGGACAGTATTCACCATAGCAGTAAGGGAATCCGATCCCTGCAGCTACTCAGGCAGAGCTTGGGGAACATCCTCTGTTTCTTTCGCTCATAAGTGTTTCCTCAGTCCACTGCCAAAGAATGTCAGCACTACTTGAATTAAAAGTATATCCATAATTCAGCCACTTCTTACAACCCTCACAGTCACTATCAGTGGCCCAGGCTGTCATTTTTCTCTCAGCTTAATAAATATGATGGCCCTCTAGCTGGGTTCCTTGTATGTGATCTTGCCCTCTACAAGTCTCTTCTACAGAACAGTCATAGTAATTCACGTAAAATGGAGGTCAGGTCCAGTTATTCCACCGCCCATATTTGCAATGGCTTCTCATTTCATTCAGAGTAAAATCTAAAGCCTGTTCCATGGTCTACAAATTTCTAGATGACCTATTCCCTCACTATCTCTCTGACTGTAAAGAAAATATATTTCTCTGTTTACTTGTTTACTGTCTGCTCCCCCAACACCCACACACTCAATGTAAACTCCAAAATGACTGAGAGTTAGCTTATTCAGGGCTCTATATCCTGTTCTTAAAACAATGTCTGATGCATAGCTGACATTCAATAAATATTACTAAATGAGTAAGTGAATGTGTGAATGAATACATTTCTGAATTATCCCTAGATTTCAGCAAACTACTTTTTTTCCGCATCCCTTTCCACGTCAGTGAGCTGTGGAGGCAGAGGTCTGTTCTCTGTACATCCATCTCACCAGATGGATACTCAATTCAATTACACGACAATGTCGGTAAAACACTCAATGGGCTTCTTGGAGAGAGAAGGATAAAAATGAGGAGTTATCATTATGCCATTAGCATTATTACAAGTAGTTCGGTGGTTGCTGCTTTGACTACTAATAGCCTCTTTTCATTTCCATGATACTTTCTTTCTCATTTCGAGTCTCCATCTCCAAACTTCCTTTTTTTTTTTTAATTTTTCTATTTCTTTCCACCTTTGCCTTGTTCTGTGAACCTTTTATGAAACACCACAAAGTGAAGGTCATTTGAGTGCCATTCATATCATCCTCCATCTACCCTAATAAACCTGCAGAATCTGCCCCCAACCCTCATGCACAGGGGACCAGAGGAATACCGAGCCACCCATTTTAAGAGGAAGAAACTCTAAAGTCGGGCTGTTGGGGTTAAAATTCTGGCTCAGTCGCTTATTAAGAAACCTCTCTTCAGTCCCAGTTTCCTCACCTACAAATATTTATCTATGCCTGCCTTATAAATGCTATGAGCATCAAAAATGTAATAAATCCCATTATATAAAACAAACACAAGTTAAATAAAAAAAAACACATAAATGTAAGTATAGTAAAAATAAACTAACACAGCTCCTGGCACACAAGGACATGCTTAATAAGCAGCATCTGTTATTTCTGGTTCTTCAACCCACAAGTCCATGCAGCTTCCCTTTAGGCTGGGCTGGACCACCTCCTGCTCTTTTATGTCTCCATTTTAATGTTTTCTTTTTGCAGAGGATGTCAAAATAGAGCACATTATTAAATAAAAAGCTTAATAGCTGCATACTTTATACACAGAAATGTATACATATAAGTCATGTGTGTACAGCTGCATCGATTTTCACAAAGTAAACACATCCATGTGTGGCCATCGTGATCAAAACCTTACCAAGACCTCTAGAAACCTCTCTCATCTCTCTCCAGTCACTCCCCTATTCCTCCTCTGCAAAGGAACCCTGAAACAGTGTATGTGTCTGACTGTTTCTGACCAGTGGGAAGAGCAGAATCGTAAGAGCATCTCCTCTTCCCTGTCTGGCTTCTTTAATTCTGTGTTTCTTTTTTTAAATATTTATTTATTTGGGTCTTACTTGTGACACATGGGATCTTTGTTGTGGAAGGTGGGTTTTTCTCTAGTTGTGGAACTAGGGCTTACTTGGTCTGCGACACGTAGGATTTTAGTTCCCCGACCAGGGATTGAATCTGCATTGCCTGCAGATGCTTAACCACTGGACCACCAGGGGAGTCTCCCTTTTATTCAGTGTTATATTCACGAGATTATTCTATACTGCTGTATAGAACTGCAGTTTAGGGACCCCTTCGGTGGTGCAGGGCTTAAGAATCTGTCTTTCAACGCATGGGTTCGATCCCTGGTGGAGGAACTAAGGTCTCCGATGTCGCGGGGCAACTAAGCCCAGGCCCTACAACGCCTGAGTCTGCGTTCCACCACTAGAGAAAGCCCGAACGCTGCAATGAAGACTCAGAGCAGCTAAAAATAAAACACGGATGGTGGTTTATTCTTTCTCATTTCTGTACTGTAGCCCATCATGGGACTGTATGACAAATTATCCATCTTCTTGTTGATGGGGGTTTGGGGGCTATTTCCATTTAGGAGACTCTTTTGAACAAAGCTCTTGAACATTCATGATTTTTGGTGACCATATGTAATAATTCTCTTGGGCATATTCCTAGGGGTTGTAACTGTTGGGTCACGGCGTCAAGGCATATTGAGTTCTTAGTGGGAGCTGCCAAGAAGAGCTTTCCAAAGTAATTTGGAAAATTTATTCTTCTGGAAGCAATGCGTGTACACACCCACTGTTCCACGTCATCACTCCCAGATATCATCAGTTTTTTCCAACTGAGCCAGACTGACTGCTGTGTTATGACACTGAACAGTTTTATTCCACATTTTCTGAGGACAAGTAAAGTTATTCACTTTTTCAAATATCTGTTTGCCATTTTGATATTCTTGTTTGTGAAGTGCCTGTTCACGTCTTTTCATCCCTCTTCTTGTCTTCCTGGATTGTCTGCCTTTTACTTACTGGTTTCAGAGGTTGTTTACATATTTTGTGTGCTTCCTTGGTAGTTCAGTTGGTAAAATAATCCACCTGTAAGGCAGGAGGCCAAGGTTCGATCCTGGAGTGTACACATTTTACACATCAGTTCTGGGTCAGATACATTTATCATCGATATTGCCTTCCACTCTGTAACTTGAATTTTCATTCTATGAATGGCATCTTCTGATGAACAGAAATTAATTTTAATGTAGTCCAGTTTATCAACCTTTTTGTTTCACTTGCTGCTTTCTGTATGCTACTGAATAAATATCAGTTCAGCTCAGTTCAGTTGCTCAGTCGTGTCCAACTCTTTGCGACCCCATGAATCGCAGCATGCCAGGCCTCCCTGTTCATCATCAACTCCCAGAGTTCACCCAAACTCATGTGCATCAAAGAGGTGATGCCATCCAGCCATCTCATCCTCTGTCATCCCCTTCTCCTCCTGCCCCCAATCCCTCCCAGCATCAGGGTCTTTTCCAATGAGTCAACTCTTCGCATGAGGTGGCCAAAGCATTGGAGTTTCAGCTTTAGCGTCTGTCCTTCCAAAGAAATCCCAGGGCTGATCTCCTTCAGAATGGACTGGTTGGATCTCCTTGCAGTCCAAGTATAAATATCAGCCTACCTCTAAATCAAGAGATACTCTTCTGTCTTACAGTAAGAAACTTCTCTCTGTTCTACTCTCCACCAGAAGAGTATTTTTCTCCTTTCTATGACTCCTCTACCTAGACAGACAAAATGAATTACCTTTTATTTTCCTGAATCTCCATAATAATGTGCATTATTTTACTATCTCTATTATATTAGACACTACCTTGAATCATATGTATTTTCCTGTCCATCAGCTCTATCTTATCCTCTCACTCCAGTCACTCAAATATCTAAATATTTCATGTTCTTTTCACTAAATCCTGGTCATGATGCCTCCTAAGTAACTCCAAAATGGCTCTATTTCACTCCATCTCAACTGCTACCTCCTAAATTTGTGACATTTCGTCTTGAATTCTGCAGCAGTCCTTAACTAACTGGTCACCAACCTCTAATCTACTCTTTTTAATTAATTGACCACACAACAGCCAGATCGATCTTTCAAAACATTCATCTCTTCCTGCTATTTTGTTTTTAAAAACCTTTTCATGGTTCCTACTACTGTCAAATTAATGCTCACTTCATTTAAGTGCTTAGTCACTGAACAACAAATAATGTAACCAATGGCAGATCTGAGTTTTGGAGAACTGAGGCTTATACTACAGGTGCCTACTGAGGAAAGGAATTCAAAATCACATGTGAATGTAAATATTTAGAATGAGAAAAGTTACGGACTTAGAAGGCCAGAGAGCCCTCCCTGGATCTTAAACTTCCTTAGCTTCAAGATAAATCAGTTTCTAAATGTCCCTAAGATCTTAATAACTGCCTAGCAACATTTTGCTCATCCGGTCTAAATATACTCCAGATATAACTCACAGGTCTCTCTACCTCCTTCGTGCACAGCAGGGTGATCAGACACAGATCAGAGCCACACTTCCTGGATTCAAACCCTGCTTTCACTCCACAAGTGCACTGTAGGCAACTCGGGGACTAACGCTGGAACTCTTGGCACCCCCAAGGTTGGTCGGTCTTTCTCACTCATTTCTTATCAGGCGTGACCAAACCCATCTGTCCACTCTTTTCTCTAATAAAGAGGGATAGGATTCTTCTTCATGTATTTGAGGTTTGGTTTTCTCGGCTTTTGTTTTAACACTAGACCGTCCTCTTGACCTGAATTTCCCTGATGGATTCTCATTCACTGCTCCCAAGGGACACTGCCAAGCTCACCCCGTACCGCTTTCCAACCATCTTCTATAACAGGAGCATGAATCAAAGAGTTGCCAAGGAATCAGAAGATAAAAGTCATATTAGGCTCTGCTTAGCTCGATCTGCCAATCTCAACCCAACTTTCCTCCCACTGACATTCAGAATCACCTTTATCATATACCTTTCTAGAAGGTCACATTCTTAGCTCGCTCAAAGTATATGCCATTTTTTTTTCTGACTATAAAGTTAATACATGATCATTGTAAAAAAGTTAGAAAAGGAATTGGAAGCCTAAAATAAATCACCTCTAACCTAATCGAAATAACCTCTTAACATCTCAGCATAATTCCTTGCAATTTTATTTTTCCTTATCCTTTTACATTAAGTTCACACCATTCCTTCAATCAAAATCATCCATTTTCAATTAACATCATACCAAATCATTTTCACATATCTTGAAAATTCTTTACAAACAACATTTTAGCACCTGCCTGATATTATGTGGTATGGATGCTACATAATTCATTTCGTCTCCTCAGGTAGAAAGCTGAGATCTTTACATTGTTTTTTTCTCTGCTATTATAAATTATGCTTTTTAAAACAGCACTATCTATACTTAAAAGTCTTATCATTTCCCCCCCTACAATCTCCCCTTCTCTTCATGATGAATTAATCAGGAAAAAAGGACTGTTTTAAAACATGTTTCCTTCAGGGTCTTGAGTATATATGAACCTTACATACAATAGATAATGAACAAATACAAATATATACTTCAACAAACTAATCCTTAGAATTATTGCAATTTCACTAGCAACGCCTAAGAGTGTTTGTCTTGCTCTGTTCTAGCCAGCACTGAATGTTCTCATTTGCAAACTCTGCTAAAAGCACACTCGCCTACACAAACACATATATATGTATGAATGTGCTAAAGCCCACAATGATCAACAAAAGCGAAAGAAGATTCCACGGAACCCCAAATTCTATAAAGTGCCCTATAGTTCTTTGAATTCAAATAACATCTGCCAAAATACATTGAGAATCAAACACAATAATGTGGGAAATTCAGATGCTATGATATGAAACTTTAATATATATTAGATCTGGAACATCTATAAATAACACTGTTTAGACATTTTCACCAAAATAATCAGATAAAGCTCACATTTCCATACTTTATCTCTGAAAACTAATTAATAACCATGAATTTAATGTCCCATATATGTTAAAATTTTAAAAAAGACATCATATCATAACTGTCTTGATTTCCATATTTTTAGCTTTCATTGGTCTCTCTCTACCTTTCATCTTCTCCCTCCTTCTCCCTCCCTTCTGGCCTCCTGGTACTCTCCCGCCCCTCCTCCGGCAGGCTGCTCCCTCCTCCCTGCTCAGCTCCCATCACTTCCACTGACATCCTACCTTGAAGGTGCAGCTTGCTCTCGGTGCTCTGCAGAAGGACGGAACTCACAGAGTCCAGATTGTCGTAGCTGTTACAGCCCAGGGGCCCAGTGCGCGTCTCTGTGACCTGAGTGGACAGTGAGGGCGACAGGTGTGAGACAGATGCCCTTGGCTGAGACGGATCCTGCAGAGTCGGCCCCTAGCAGTGCAGCAGCAGCAGGGAGAGTCTCACTGCGCCAGGGGCCACCCCCGAGCCCCTTGCCTGTGCGGGGAAGCAGGCTAGCAGGGCAATCTAGCACAGACGGGAGCCAGAATGCCCAGGTTCTGTCCTTGGTTCTCAAGTCACCGAGCCACTGAATTATATGGACTAATAACAAGTGGAAAAACAGTGTATTTTGAAACCATGGGCTCTGGAAACCGGAGGGTCAGTGTTAAATCCTGGCTGGGCCATTCATTTGCTGTGTGACCACAGGCAGGCACTTCCTAGGCTCCTGAAAGCTGAAGCTAATAAATCCTTCCCACAAAGGTTGTGAGACTAAACCTGATGGGTGGAAGTGCCTGACACGTGGCGTATGTTCGATAATAGACATCTCATTACCAAGAGCTTTATAAATTGCAATGTGCATTATCAGTGAGTACGTATGCATTGTCATTAGGCAAGAACAATAAAATCATTCCCATTTTCACAGTAAAATTAGCAAAGAGCACAATCAGCTCCACTGCAGAATGAACGCCCCTGTCCTCTGGTGGTGTGTTTCTAAAACACTGTCTGAGAATAACCGAGGTGGTGGACAATAGAGCGAACAGCTATTCTAAAGGATAACCTTGAAATAGGAATGGTTTAGTATGTAAAGTGGCTTCTTCATCTCTGTGGTCTTTACTTTCCATTATTTCACACAATCGTTGGTGGGCTTGTTTTGGGGTGTGTGTCCTGCTGCTAAGATACAGTGCTGACTGCTATAGAGAAGGAGGATTCCAGCAATGCCAGCTCCGCCTCTGTCCAGCAGTAGAGCTTTGGGTCAGTAACTCCCCTTTATAAGCCTCAATTTCCCTATTTCTACAATATGGACTCTAACAGTAAAGGGATCATGTTTTTGAAGTGTTCAGCACTTAGGAAACAGTACATAAATGGAAGATTATTAGGCTTTGCTTTTAAAAAGTAATTTATTCTTTTTTGTGTATAGAATAATAGCATGGTTATTGTTGAAAGACATTCAAAACTACCAATTCATCTTGCTATAGAGATACTCAGGAAGAGGAAAACGACTCAAGAAGGCAAAACTTCCCCACCTGGGTCGGCTGCTCGTCTTAGATAAAGCTGGCAGGGAGGCCCATTCTAACCAGCGGGGTCTTGAAGTAGCCTCAAGAAATGGTTAGAAAAACTTGAGTCCCAGACTGAATGTCGAGGGTGGAGCTTTTGCAAGAATGGTTTCTTGAGCGGCCTCTGTCTAATTTCTCTGAGAAACTCCTCCTAAAGAGGCAGACTGCACTTCCAAGATGCACAAGAGAGGATTATCTCCCGACAGAGCTTCAATATCTCAATTCTGAATCCCATCCCGGGGGGAGGGAACCATTTGGTGATAATGAAAACCAGGCCTTTGCTTCGCTCCTCTGACTCCGATGGCTTCATAAAGCTCCAGCTCTCTGTGCCGAGTTCTCTAACAACATAATCCCCCCGATATAGGCGATTCTTCTCGGATAAGCTGGCTCTTTGTTTGTCGACCTGATTTATTTCTCTCCCTCCTCAGCAAGCCTCTCCCGCCCACGTTTCTTCTCTTCCCTTGGTCAATTTCTGACTCATCTGCCTGACTCCTACCAACACCCCCCTGCCACCCGCCAACCCTTCACACGCACACTATCCTGGGAGGTACCTTTTAATGTCTTGATAGAAGACTAACAACAACAACCACCTAACACTAAGTCTGCATTTTATTCAGAAGAAACCAGACTGGAGAATGAGAGGTAAAAAATGCAGGTATAATCTGGTTTAAGAGAACTTGAGATGCAAAAAAATCTTCACTGAAAGCCTCCAAAGAGCTAATCCTTTTTATCAAAAATGCCCTCCTCCATTCTCTTGATAAAGGTAATCCTTGAATTTCTTTCTTTCTTTTTTTTTTTTTATCAAGAATCTCTTTTATTGATTATCAGAAACATTACAAACATCTAATATGAACAAATTGTAACATGACAGTATTTAGTTTGAACAATTAATACATTTCAGATATAATATTATACATATTTCAATGTTATTCTCCCCAATCATCCCACCCTCTCCCGGTCCCAGAGTCCAAAAGTCTGGTCTATACATCAGTGTCTCTTTTGCTGTCTCGTAAATAGGGTTATTTTTACCATCTTTCTAAATTCCATATATATGCGTTAGTATACTGTATTTGTGTTTTTGTTTCCTTGAATTTCTTATACTGAAAGTGAAGTATTTAAGTACCTATGCTCTAAGGCAGTGAGCTGAAACTTTACAGCTGCTCTTTCCAATACGGCTATTTAAATTTAAATAAATTAAAAAAAAAAAACAACCCTTAGAAATATAGTTTGTAAGTAGCCACATGTCATGAGGTCCATAACCCCATATGTCTAGTGGCTCCTGTCTTGTCCAGCACACATTCAGAGCTTTTCCATCATCTTGGAAGGGTATACAGCACTGGGTAGATGAGCATGGGTCAGCACGTGACAGGCTGACTGTTTTTATAAATATACTTTTACTGGAACACGACTATGATGATTTTTTTATACATTGTCTATGGCTGATTTTGTTCCACAGCAGCATAGGTGAGTTGTAGCAACAGGGGTCATATGACCTGCAAATCTTTAAATATTTATTATTGGCTCTTGACAAAAAATATTCCTGACCCTGGTCTAGAGAGTAGAGCTCTAATCCCTGTTACTGAACTGGCTAGGTGTGTAACCCTGAGCAAAAGTCTTCAACTTTTGGACATCGGTGTTCACATTTGTAAAATGGGGAGACGGAGATGAAAAACAGGAGTTAACCGATTACTGGCCTAGGCATAATCTGATTGCTGTGAACTCTATGACCTTGTGAAAATGAATTACCCAGCGTAGCCTCAGTTTATTCACCTATAAAGGGTGCCTAGAAATCACTTACATAGAACTTGAAGAGTCAAAGAGAGTTCTATGGATAATTACGCCTCATGACCACAGCCAGGGCTGCCCCAGGAAATCGGTATGCATTAATGACAATGCTCAGGGTATTGTAGGGCACTGGACAGCCTCAGTCAGCGTGGCTGGCCAGGGGCACTGCTAGCTTCATAGGAAGCAAGGAAGCTAGGAATTTCATCTGCCCATCGACTCAGACGACTTTAGTGCAATGTTGCTGTCTTAAGAACCTGCCACCCTCAAGCTGTACCTTGATTGCTCCAGTTGATATCTGGATCTCATGGAGCCTCCTCATGGTGCCATCGCGGTCAACAAAGTAGGATGATGCAAGCTGGTGCAGAGCTTCAACACTTTGCGTGGCATTCCCTGACTTTCTGTCCAGGCGACTTTTGTCCATGTACATGGTCAAGGCCTCCTCCCCTGCAGGGAAAAGTAGAGAAGTCAGGCAGGCTGTTGACCTCCGTGACAGGTAGAGAGGCTTCAGGGCTTCAAAGTAGAGAACAGCTTGGGCCTCTAATTTTGCCCAGATTTCCTACTGCCTCTGAAAATCAAGAGCACAGTGCAAGCAAGAAAGTCCAGAGGCGGCGGTGAGCACAAAGCTTCAACAGGAGGAGAATCGTGAAAACAAACTTAGCTGATCCCTTCCCGCTCCTTTCTCCGCCTCCTCTGGTTCCTTCTTACCATTCAGTTCCTTTTATTCCTCCTCTCATTTCTCCCCTCTCCTCTTCCCTCCTTGTTTCCTCTTTTCCTTCCTCTCTTTCTCCTTCTGCTACCCCTTCCCAGATAGATGGATGGACAGAGAGAGCAAGAGATGGGGGAGAGAGAGATAAGACACAGTTTAGACACAGATACAGATAAACAAATAGGAATAACTATGTGTCTGCAGAGAGAGGAAGAACTAAACTGTTAGTCCCGTGAAAGCAGATACTGTCTATACTATTGTTCTTGTTGTTTAATTGCTAAGTCGTGTCTGACTCTTTTGCAACCTCACAGACTGCAGCCTGCCAGGCTCCTGTGTCCATAGGATTTCCCAGGCAACAATACTGAAGTGGGTTCCCATTTCCTTCTCCAGGGGATCTTCCCAACTCAGGAATCGAACCTCGGTCTTCTATTGCAGATGGACTTTTTATCACTAAGTCACTGGGGAAGCCCACTGTCTATATTAGTCACTGCTTTAGGAGACTGGGGTCAATCCCTGGGTCTGAAAGATCCCCCAAAGGAGGAAATGGCTACCCCCTCCAGTATCCTTGCCTGGAGAATTTCATAGACAGAGGGTTCGCCGAGAGATGGACGCAACTGAAGGACCGAGCATGCGTGTAACATAATCCTTTGTCCAAAGTCTGGTGCTTGGGATACACTAATAGTAAACAGTTAATCCATCCACTTTTTTCATTTATTCAATAAATATTTCTTAAGCTACATTTTGGAGGAGAGGGGAGATGACAAGAAAGTTAGGCATAGCGTAGAAGAGATAGAGAAAACCTTACCTAATTTACTCCATGAATTTTTCCTTAGAAATAAATGCATATGTTACTAACAGTACGAATTTATGGTGGATTATATTTTGGATAACAGGATGGTTCATCAGAACTGCAGACGGAAAGCTCCACCGAAACAGATCTGATTCTTGCACCTCTGGTTCCACTCTCACCTAACTGTGAACTTGGGGATATTCGTCAACCTCTCTGTTTCTCAGTTTATTCATGAATAAGATTAGAAGAAGAAGAGCACCTATTCCATGGAGTAATCAAGAAGAATAAATTAATTAGTACATACAAAGTCCTTACATTAGTATCTGTTTGTTGTAGCAACCAAAAATCATTTGGAATAGTAGCAGAACCTTTGATTCTAGAACTAGACGGCCTGGACTTGAACGAGCTCCAGGAGTCAGTTGCAAATCCTTCTGCTCTGCAGGGTTTTCATGTGTAATATCGGAAACAGTAGCTGTGTTTACCTCCTAGGTTGTCACAGGATTAAATCTGTTAATGACATAAAGTGCCTGAGCTCTGCCTGCCACAGAATAAGTTCTGCCATTGTTCGGTACCGCAAATTATCAGTCATGTAAAATTTATCCTTCCTTTTCGTCAACCCAATACAATAGGGTCGTCAGAGAACAAATGTTACCGATGACTTTCTGAGGACAAAAGGCTGATATCTAAGATAACTGAAATTTCTTTAGAATGCTGATGATTTTTTTAGTTAAACGGAAGGTTAAAAAAAACACACACACAGGAAAAACAATTACTTTGGGAGGGACAGTGGTTATCCTAGGAGGCAGACAGGGTCCTGACACAAAGGTTAATCCCTCCGCCTTGGCCCTGCCATGCCTGCTTTTAGAACGTGGTTTCCTTGTGGTTCAGCGTGCTCCGTGTGGAGCCTACAGTCTGTCTTTCAGCCAAACCATTCCTCCTGCCTCCATGCTTTATTCTTGCCAATTTTCCTCCCGGTCTTTCCTCAGACTCCATTTTTATTTGTTTATTTATTTTCTGCTTGGAATGCCATGGTTTCCTCCCTCTACACGTCTTGCTCCTGAAATCCTGTCCACCTTTCTGCGCCCTGTGGCAGTGTCGCCCCCTCTGACCGCCCTGTGTCCATGGCCTGGTGTCTCCTGTACACGCTGCAGAACCTGCTCGCTCACCACCTTCCTGGTGCGGCTTTCCCGGCCACACCCTCTCCCGCATGACAGCTGCCATCACCTCGCTTTATCGCTCTCCAGGGAGTCCATTCTGTTTAGCTCACATATATGCACTGTATTCCGTGTGTTCTGAGCACTCGGGGAGGCAACGGTGACAAGTGAATAAGACAGCGCCCCCATCCTTAGCGTCACCCAGTGAACGTGCGTGCTGCCCCGTATAGGAGCCACTGGCCAAATGTGGCTGCTGAGCATCTGAAATCTGTCATTCCAAACTGAGATGCACTGCACCTATAAACTACACAGTGGAATCTCAAGAAATGGACAATGTCAAAAAAAAAAAGCAAACTAAAATATTGCATTAATAACAAAGGCTGGAAAGGGTGTGGAGAAAATGGAACCTTCCTCCACTCTTGGTGGGAATGTAAACTGGTGCAGCCATTATGGAAAATGGTACGGAGGCTCCTTAAAAACCTGAAAACTATGATCCAGCAATCCCACTCCTGGGCACATGTCCAGAGAAATCTCTAATTTGGAAAGGTCCATGTACCCCGTGTTCATAGCAGCACTGTCCACAACAGCCAAGGCATGCAAACAACTCAACACTCATCAACAGATGCTTGACTTATGAAACTGTGTTACATACGTGCCATGGAATATTACTCAGCCATAAAGAAGGATGAAACGGTGCCACCCACAGCAACATGGCTGGACCCAGAGATGATTACACCAAGCGAAGACAGAGACAGATATCACATGATGTCCCTTATATGCAGGTTCTACAAAACGATACGAATGGACTTATTTACAAAGCAGATTCACAGACACAGAAAACAAACTTATGGTTGGCAAAGGGGAGAGGGTAGGATGGATAAATGAGGAGCGTGCAATTAACAGGTGCAAATTACTATACATAAAAGATAAGCAACAAGGATTTACTACATAATGCAGGGAATAAGATTCAATATCTTGTAATAACTTATAATGGAAAAGAATCTGAAGAAATATGTACATAACTGAATCACTCTGCCATACATCTAAATGTAACACAATATTGTAAATTGACTATACTTCAACTACAAAATAAAAACAGATTAACAGGAAAAAAAGAAATAAAAATATCAATAATCATTTTTCATTGCATGTTGAAATAATATTCTGGATATATTATGTGAGATAAAATATATGGTTAAATTGACTCTCTCTTTTTTCTTTTCACTTTTAAAAATGTGGTTGGAAAGTTGTAAATGGCGTATGTGACTCACACGAGTGGCTCATGCCATATTTCGATTGGACGACACTGGTCTAGTGGACACACACACACAGTAATCACTTCAACACACACGCCGGATGAAGAGTGAAGGTGCCGCTGCATGGGATGGGATGCAGCCTGGAGGAGGGGCGCCTGCATCCCTGGCGGTACTGTGGGACCCAAGCCGCTGATGCTCTGATCTCTCCCGGCTGCATCTGCTGTCACTCCAGCTATGCTCGGTCCTACACAAATGTCCTTTTTCCTCTCATGGTTGGCGCTCTGCTTTTCTCCTGGCCAACTTCTACTCATCGCTCAGGTGGCACCAAACACAACACCACCTCTGGGAAGCCTTCCGTGAGTCGCCAACTGTTTACTTAGGCTGAAGTAAGAACGCTAACCACATGCTTCAACACATGGCCTCCTTGTATTTCTGCTACACTTCCTGGTGATTGCTTGTTGAACAGCCTGTCTCTTTTACTAGAGACGAAGCTCTGTGAAGTCAACGAGGATGTAAGAGCCTTTCATCACTTGGTTGTCGTTGCCTAGCTCAATCTGGGCATATATTATGTGCTTAACAAATGATCAGCATTTTATGTGTGGATAAAGGGATAAATACGGAAGTGGTCCGGCTCTACAGCGTTTGTTGAATGACACATCTGCCTTAACTACTAGACTGAAATCTTCCAGTGAGAAGATTCAGGATCATTAAAATTAATCTCTGCATTCCACATGCCTAGATTTAAGCTGAGTTCAGGATAAGAAACTCATATCTGCACCTTCCCATGAAGCCTTTGCCAGTTATACAGGAGAGAGTGACCGTCCATCCTTTGGATCTGCAGCAACCTAACAGACTTGGCTTACAGATGATTTTATACTCATCAATTAGATGTTGAGTTCCAGAGGGTGAGTAGTGGCCTGAGGCATGAAGGACTCTATCTGATTCTTCTTGGTAATGTTCCCAATGCTTCTCCCAGGTCAAATGAGGACCCAAAGTTCAGTTACCGTTTGATGGGTAGATGGATGGATGGATGGATGGATGGGTGGATGGATGGGTGGGGAGACAGATGATTAAAGGGATAGATGAACAGATAGATGAGTGGAGAGGTAAATGATTAAATAAGTGAATATAAGCTAGAAGTTAGAGCCAGGAGGCAGAGGAAATAAATATTACACATGTCAGCTCAGGCTCTCTAAGGGGCCTGTGAAAGAGAAGGCGAAATAGCCCAGGTCCCTCAGGACTGGGAACTGGAAGAAGCAAACCTTAGATCAAGAGGGGTTAATGGGCTTCTTGCTGCATTATTAAGACTTAATTTCTTGTTTATTAAGAGAACATTCTGTTTAGTGTTGCTTTCCCATTTGGGCATTCCTGCAAATTGCCTCTTCACCCCTCATAGCCCTTTCCTGTCTTTCTGTCCTCTGGGGGTTTTGTCTCACTCTCTGCAGCACTTCTTTCAGGGGGGAACAAAGTGGGGCATGCAGAGGATGGGCGATGAGGGGGGAAATCCATCATCTTACCTTCTGAGTCACTAGGGGACACTGTTTCCAGAAAAGGGAGGGGCATGTCTGGACTTCAGGTCTCTGGGGTATCCCTCAGCCTTTCCTTCTGAAAAGCCTTTCCTCAGCCTTTCCCCAGCAACTTAGTTCACAGCCTTCCTCTTAGCCAAGGGGAGCTCTCCCAAAATACAGGGTGGGTAATGAGTATACACACACACACATTTACACAAGCACAAAACCATAGGCTTTCACACATTCAACAGACATTCCTGCAATATGCATACACTCACATACATGTGAAAGCTCACATATACACATATATGTATACACTGCAACCATATTCATGGGCTCGAGGCATATACATGTGTGCAATCCATATGTATGTATGTCCATATATAGATTAACTTTCACAAAAGTATTAGCAGGCATCTGTGGAAGCAGGCATGCACTCCCATGCACATGTACAAGCTTAGTTATATACATCATACAGACACCCAGCCTGCAAGGTGTTCCCTTTGGTCTAAAATAGAAACTTCAGAGGAACCAAGGGGAATGACCATCCCTGTATTGATTGTCATTCAATATCCAATGTTGAATGACCCATTGGGTCATTCCAGACCCAATGTTTTCACTTCATCACTGTCCATAAAAGGCTCTCACATCAAGTATTTTATGAGTTGAACAGACGTCGCCCCAAAAGTGAGGATCCCAGAGAAACGTCTTAGATGTCAGCCCTCCTGCCGACTGCGCCTCCTCCTTCTCACTCCCTCTCCTTCCTCGTCTCTAAATGCATCTACTTGTCCTGTAAGTGACAGTTTAAGGATCATCTTTTGTTGTTTGAGTATGCCCTCAGGAACTCACCTGACACCTCAAACAGCTCATCAAAGCAGTTCTTCTAAATGAATATGGTGTTCTCCTTAGGAAAAATTATAGTGAATACAATTCTCTGCACTTCCTTATATTTATATGGAAAAATGGAGAGCCAGACAAGAAAGTGAATTTCTCTGCATCTGCCATTCATCTAGTGAGGGGGAGGAAGGGGCTGTAGTCCTGAGTCCCCAGGGTGTGAGTCTCACTAAACAGGAACACTCTGTGCTGTGCTCAGCCGCTCAGTCCTGTCTGACTCTCCATGACCCCATGGACCGCAGCCCTCCGGGCTCCTCTGTCTGTGTAACTCTCCCAGCAAGAATGCTGGAGTGGGTGGCCATGCTCTCCTGGTTGGATTTTTCCAACCCAGGAATGGAACCCACACCTCCTGTGTCTCCTGCGTCGGCAGGTGGGTTCTTTACTGGTGAGTCCTGCCAGGGGAGCCCCCAAACAATAACAATAATGATCGCAAGAACAACAATGGCCATGATTTGTTAGGTGCCAAACACCGAAATAAGCACTGTCAATTCATCATTTTCTATAATCTTCAAAGTATGCGTGAATACTAGTATTATTTCTATTTACACAAGCGGAAACCAAGGCTGAGTACTGAGTAAACTGTCAAGGTGACACAAAACTTGTGAGGACCAGGCAATCAAATGCCAGAGTCCGCCCTTCTAGACCCTATGATCTATGGCCCCCTTCTCTGCTGGCGCATGAGGACACTCTTAAGAAAGACTGTTCCATGAATGAATGAATGAATGAAGTGATGATGCGAGAAGGACCTCACATGGCTGCTGATGCTGTGTCCATCAACAGCAAATCCTCCCGCCTCCCCACTCCCCACTCCACCTGCTGAGGATGGAGGAAGCATTCAGGGCTTGCTGTCCAACACTGGAACTCAATCCAGTGCTCTGCATATTTTAAAATGTTGTGCTGTAAAAACAGGAGAGGAACAAGGCTCTGTGAATAATTCACCACCTTGCCTTGGAGAAATTAAAAATATATTTCACTGCAAAAGAAAAGTCGTTATCTGGGACTTCCGGGGACTTAGACAGAACACAGTTCCTAATGGAAGAACTGCATTGATACTAGTAACTTTTTTTTTCCCCCAAGTGAAATGGGAGGTGGGGGAAATTTAAAGAAAAGAGTACATGTTAATGCCACACTCAATGTAGAAGTGATTTCATTTTCATTTTATGATAGAGCAGAATTTATATGACATGATTTAACATCCATCAGTTAACCAATACATGTTGGCTGATTGATTGTTGGACTGGGTGGGTTGGCAGGTCAGTGAGCTGGTTAAAGAGATGACAGATGTTGGGTCAAAAAATAATGCAAGCTTTGTGGACAGAAAACCCTAAGTTAAAATGTTAATTTTGTCACCAATCTTAGCTCTACCTCTTGAAAGTCTCAGCTTCCTTATATATACAATATATATATATAAAATTATATATACAGTATAATCTAACTTGTCATTTTTGCAGACTAAAGAGGGCATGCAATGACTACTATAAGCAAATATTCAATAAGGTGTGGCAAATATGAGTGACTGGGGCTTTCCTGGTCTGCAATGCAGGAGATGCGAGTTTGATCCCCTGGAGAAGATCCTCCGGGGAAGGAAATGGTAACCCACTCCAGTATTCTTGCCTGGAGAATCCCATGCCCAGAGAAGCCTGGCTGGCTACAGTCCCATGGGGTCGCAAGAAGTTGGACACGACTGAAGCAACTAACAACAACAATAATAACACGAATCCCTAAGAAGTGAATTTGAAAGAATGAATTGGCCCAACCAACCTCTCCCCCACAGCTTCCACATCATCACATTTTTAGGCTGATCTGCCTTGAAAGGCATAGTGTGTGCTCAGCCTAGAAAGTTTCACCACTCTTTTTCTACACAGACAACTCCTACTGAGCTAAACTGTCACTTCCTCTAGGAAGTTTACACAAACCACTCCAGCTTGTGCTCGCCCTCCTCGGAAAAAGAGGATCCGTTGTGAATAACCACGACTCGGGCTACCCACTAGCCAATCCTAATGGTTTCACTGACATAAGCCAAACCTAAATGCAGCTTTGCAGCTCTCTGAGCAGGTGGCATGGTGCTCCACCACCTAAGGGGCTTCCTCAAACTTCACTGGACCCAGTCATTGTGGCAGAAAACTGACGTTCAAAGGAGAGTAGCTCGTAATACAAGATGATGCGTGTGGGCAAGACCCGCACGCGGCTGAGTGCAGTAGTCTCTACCATCACCTCTTCTTCCTTTCTCTCACCCATCCTCCCCTCTTATCCTCCCTCCCTTCAAGATGAACTGGACACAAAGGGGAGAAACGGGTAAAGCTGAGTAGGCAGGAGCAGTTAGTCTGCTTTCCTACTGGTCTAGTCCAAAGCCATAGAAGATACAATGATATCCTCTTTGTAAAATGATAACCTCAAGTTATCAGCCCCTAAAGCAGATTCCGATAAACAAAAGGACTTTTTGAAACAATATCTCAAATTTAATTTTTCCCTCAGATTAGACTGTCCTCCAAAGGAATCAATACAATAAGAAGATTAAACATTCCCAACAGATTGAGCTAATTCCAAGGTGATGCCATTATTCCCACAAAAAGTTAGAAAACTCTCAAGTTAGATTTTCCCAGAGAACAGAATCAGCCAAGACAATCTGGCTTCTCTGACAACATAGCCTTCTGAGTGATGTACAATAACAGAGATGTTAAGATGGCTTTGATCCCAGGCCACCCCATGGTCCCCTCCCTCCCAGACCCAAAGTCACGCCAAGGTTATATGGCCCAGTGACTGTCGACCTACCTCCCAAGGTGGCAGAGATGAGGAGGTGGGTGCCGTACTTTTTGATGATGGTATCAATGAACTGCTGAGTGGTGGGTCTCCTGCCGAGCAGGCGGATGCTCCTTTGAAACTCCGGCATGAGGGGCACTGGATGACGGACCAGGTCTCTCCTCTCGATGGCTGTGTTCCTCACCTTCCAACGGGCAAACTCCCCTGGGCAAGAGAGATGGGTGAGACTCTCAGCTTACTAGCTCTACCCCCAAGCCAAGTCCACCCAACCAGCCCATCCAGAGATGTATCCTGAGGTGAGAGAGTGCTTGCAACTCTTTTCAATATTTGTAACTGATGCTTAGCTCTGGAACCCTTGCTCTCTTCAGCACCACGGATATTTACTGCATGCTTTTCTCATCACTAGGGGCTTCCCTGACAGTTCACACAGTAAAAAGTACGCCACAACTCAGGAGACCTGTGTCCAACTCCTCGAACGGAAAGATCCCCTGGAGGAAGGCACAGCGACCCACTCCAGTATTCTTGCCTGGAGAATTCCATGGACAGAGGAGCGTGTCAGGCTACAGTTCACAGAGGCACAGAGATTTGGACACAACTGAGCCACTAACACATTCTCATCACTGGGATACCACAGTGAACCAGAGAGACGCAGTCATGCTTTCATGATGCTTACGGAGCATCAGACACAAAAATCACTGTCAGCTAGTTGCTTATTCCTCTCCCTCACGAGAGCGTGAGTGAAACCATAGAGATGGGATCTTCTCAGGTACATGGTACATGTTACATGGTGGAGTCAAAACCATGCAGGCTGGATGAACAAATAAGCAAAAGAATAAAGGAAGGAAGGAAGGCTCTGTACCAATGGACAAGGCATAAGTCTCAATGCAACTTGAAAGTTGTTTGAGGACAATTCCATGATCCGATAATGAGCCCAGGACTCAGCTTCAATCGAAAATTTCCCACGCATTCATTGGACATCTACTGTTTGAAAGAAACTAAGCTACGTTCTGAACACCAGGTGAGGGAATTTCCACTCTTCCCCTAACTAGTGATGGAAAAAGTCAAGATGGAGAGACACTGGACTTGGGAGTCTACAGTCCATGTCTCACTGTGCCTCCTGTAAATTATGGGGTGTGATCTTGGCCAGAGGATGTCACTTCTCTGGATCTACATTTCCTTATGTGTAAAATCCAATCAATATTATCTATTTCCTATTGCTGGTGGCCAGAGTACATGAAGCATAGGGTGTGAAAATACCATTGGGAAATTCCAGGCACTAATCCAGTGTGAAAGTTTTATAACTTTTATCTCCTCACACATTCATGGATATATGAATCATTAAAGGTTCACAGATGATGGACGAGGAGCATGCAAACCAAATACAAGCAGACACTTAAAGGGCCTGGTTCAGGTTGTTTTTGCTTTAATAATGACCTCTGTTCCTAGCAAAAATGGAGCTCCCCCTGGAACAACCAGCTCTCTGACCTGTCTGAGTTATAAGCTCCAGGTCCTTGAGCAAAACAGATTAGTCAAGAGGACAGTGAGGTCAGCCCAGACAGATGATGGGAGTGGGAGTCTAATAAAGGTCCCCTCTCCTGCCACAAGCTGGGAGAGATGAATAAAGGAAGGGGCACGGAGCAAGAAGACGCAGAACAGGGTGAGAAACAGGACGGATACGTCTCGGTAATGCAGAGGTGGAGTCTGACCCCTGATGCAGAGAAGGCTGTGTCTGAAGAAGAAGCTTACACAATGGCATGCATTTCCAAGCCTCAGAGCTTATGGACTGTGTCTGCTTAGGAAACCTCTGTCCATAATTCATAATGCAGTTTGAATTCTAAATAAAGTCAGCTCAGTGCTCTGCACAAGGTAGGTGGGTATCAAATCTACCAACTGCACTCAGTGAACCTTGCAGGGCACCTACTCAGGGCCAAATATCATGTCCACAGGAGGGAGGGGACACACCCCAGTCTCATGTCCTTAAGATGCTCATAGTCCGGCAGGACAATCATGTCCCGCTTATTGTAAACCAAATGCTACAAGGCGCAAAAGAAGGAACACAGACTTCTGAGGTCGGTAGGGGAAGCTTCAGTGAGAAGGTCACATCTTAACTATAGTTTTGTGATTTAAACAAACAGAAATGTTTGTTTAAAAAATCCCAGTACCCATGTAGATGAAAGGGCAGGAGCAGAGTGAGTAAGATCATATAGAACACTTTGTGGGAAGAGCTGCACAGGAGGTGAAGTGTATGAAGGAGATGGTGTGAAACGGGACAAAGTGGAGCATGTTGGGTGGCCAGGCATTAGAGGTGGGGGATGTCAGAGCCAGCTGAGGGGGTCTCACAGGGGTGGTCGGCAGCTGGTGGCATGAGTCCCTAAGATTACTGCCTCCTGCTCTGGGTAATCTCCTCCCCCAGAGTGCAGGCTGAATAGGACCCAGTGATTTGCTTCTCATGAACAAAATGTGAAGGAGACAGCACATGAGTTTTGTGATCAGGTTACAAAATATGGCAACTTCTTAGCCATAAGAAAGATGAAATGATGCCATTTGCAGCAACATGGATGGACTTAGACATCATCATACTAAGCAAAGTAAGGCGGACAGAGAAAGACAAATAGCATATGATATGACTTATATGTAGAATCTAAAACATGACTCAGATGAAAATACCTATGAAACGGAAGCAGACTCACAGATGTGGAGAATAAGCTGGTGGCTGCCAAGGCGGGTGGGAGGGGGAGGAGGGGGAGCTTGGGCTTAGCGGACACAAACCGGCATAGACAGGATGCATAAACAAGGCCCTACTGTATGGCGCAGGGAACTGTATTCAACATCCTGTGAGAAATCATAATGGAAAAGAATATGGAAGTGAATATACATATATGTGGCTTCCCAGGTGGCACAGTGGTAAAGAATCCGACTGTGAATGCAGGAGATGCAAGAGACATGGGTTTGATCCCTGGGTCAGGAAAATCCCCTGGAGGAGGAATGACAACCCACTTCAATATTTTTGCCTGGAAAATTCCATAGCCTGAGGAGCCTGGCAGGTTACAGTCCATGGGACTGCAAAGAGTTGGACATATATATATCTGAATCACTCTGCTAACCCTAGCCCTAGCCCGAGCATGAATTAACTGATAATTTACAAGTATAGTTGTAAATTAACTATACTTCAATAAAAGCATAGTTGTAAATCAACAATACTTCAATAAAATTATTTAAAAACCACCAAAAGCATGGCAACTTCCATTTTTCCCCTCCCCTCCATTTCTCTCTCCATCACCCTCTCTCTCTCTTTGTCCTCGTCTCGCTCTCACGCTGCCTTGATGTGAGATGCTCTATCCAGAGATCCATACGGAGAGGAAGGGAAGTCTCTGGTCAACAGCTTCTGAGGAACAGAGCCCACACGGGGGGTGGGTGCTAACAGCAACCATGTGCATGAGCTGGGAGGCTGACCCTTCCCTGCAAAGCCTTGAAATGATGACCGTGTAGCAAGAGCAAGGGCACCTTGCCGAGCCACAGCCAGATCCCCACTCCTGGAAACTGGGAGATAATACATAGAGTTGTATTAAGCTACAACCTGCGTAATCTGTTACTCAGCATCAGATGCTCAAGAAAAGATGATGAGAATCATCAGATATTTCTGAGGAAAGAGTGTTTCCTCATCAGCTTATCACTGGCATGTATATATAATAATGGAATTAAATATATATGTATAGGCATAGAAACATATACTTCTTTCAGTATTATAGACAAATAATAGTTTTTAAATATTATGTTATATAACTATGGTATATACAGGGATACTATATCTACATAACTTTTATTTAGAACTTAGAATCTTGGTTTACTTTTTTTTTCATGTGAATATGTCTATATTCCTCAAAACTAACATGAATTTACACACAGAGAGATTAAGTAACATGTCAAAAGTCACACAGCTTATTAGTGGTAGAGCTGGGAGTAGAACACTTGTATCCTTATTCTTAAATCATTCTTTTAATGTAGGTATTGAGAAGGAGAATATAAAAACCATAATAAAACCAGTACTGACACAAAGGAATGATGCCACACCACCATCAAATTAAAATCCCATGATTTAACTTTTCTTTCTTTCTTTCTCTCTCTCTCTCCCTTTCTTTCTTTTTCCACCAGCCTCCACATTCTTTCTGATGTTCACCAGCTATACATCCAGGGTTAGCCATCTGTGTTGCTTCCCTGAAAAAACTAGGGAGGAAGACAATGCTGCATTCCTGGTTCCTCCCTCACCACGTGGATGCTAGAGGATGCACTGTGATCTGCAGAGGACAGTGTGCACACTTGGGAAAAGTTCAGTAATTGGGGGATGTTATGAAGTTCTGACTGCCAGGCACTGCCTGTTCAGCACCACAGACAGCTCCAGATCTTCAGGAACTGATGCATCTTACTGAATAAGAGTGGATGTTTAAGAAAGTTATTAAACAATTATGTGCTGTTTACAACAGGCATTTTAGTCATAGAGGGATAAGAAAGAAGGATCTCTAACCCAGTCTTCAGGAGGGGCTGGGGTGGAAAAGTGGATGTCAAAACATCCTGTAAAGCTGAATCTTGAAAGGGACATTGCATGTGGCTAGATGAAGACAGGGGAAGGATATTTCGGGAATAATGAGCACCACGTCCAAAAATGCCAGAAAATAAGAGAATAGGACAGTAGTTGGAGAGAAAGAGATACATATGTGTGCAGCATTCATCTGGCATATGAAATGTAAGAGGTAAAAGGCTGTCGTGACCACACAATGAAGGGTTTTCTGTGTTGAACTGTGATATTAGATTTTTACCTATAAACTATATATCTATAAACCATATAAACAGAGTTTATAGATATAAATTCTTTTCTTAATGGGCAATAATCAAGACTAAAAATGTTTTATGAGTCTACATGACTCTGTGACAATCAAGGGAATGTTGGACCTAATAAAACTGTAACCGTCAGGATTCCACAATTTTATCCTCTTTACCAAAATACACTTAAGCAAAAGGTCTTCATAGCACCTGGATCTATTCAGAAGTAGATGTAAACAACTGAAACAGTTGGTTTTTGCTTTCAAATTTTAAACACTTGTTATTTTTCCAGATCTGAGTTTATAGCAGTAAACAAATTAGATAAAAGTCTTGCTATCAAGAAGCTTACATTCTCAGAAGAGTGGACAGCTAATAAAGAGACAAATGTGTACCATGTCAGAGGGAGAAAAATGTATGAAGACAAATACACAGCAAAGGAAGGAAGTAAGAATGTCCAGAGGAAGGGGAAGATGTAGCTCCATATATGTGGTCAGAAAAGGCTTCCTAATTTGATGACATTTAAGGAGACTTGAAGGAAACAAGGAATGGTGGAACAGCAATCTACGAAGAAGGAACAGCAGGTGCAAAGGTCCTGAGGTAGGAATAAGTTTGCCAGGTTTGGAAACAAGGAGGCAGGCCGAGATGAGCAGATGAGTAGGAGAGATGTTACGACAAGAAGGGTAATAAATATATATACCATCAAAACATGGAAAGGGGTTGGCACCAATCTCACAAGGCAAGTCTATATTCAGAAAATATTTTTTATTTTTAAATTCTAAGTAATATGGAAAGTCAAAAGAAGATTTTGAGTAATGACACCATCTAATTTGTGTTCTAAAAGAGGGATAGGTAATCTTTTTCTGTGAAGGGCCAGATAATGTTTTAGGCTCTGCAGCCATAAGGTACCTTATTGTTGCAGCTGCTCAACTTTGTCCTGGTAGTATGACGAACCACAGACAATAATGACTGAGCATGGCTGTGTTCCAATAAAACTTTATTTACAAAAGCAGGTTTCAGGTCTGATGTGGCCCACAGTGAGTAAGACCCCTGTTCTAAAAGCACCACTGTGATTCCTTTCATAAAAGTCATCAGATCTAACCCACTAAGTTCATGGAAGGCAAAATTGAATTTCTAAGACAGTAACTTATTTGCCCAAGATCACACAGCAAATGATTGGCAGGGCTGAACTCAGGGCCCAGGGCTCCTGATTTCAAACGCAGTGGTCTTTCCACTGGAATATGCCACCTTAAAAAAAAAGTAAAAGAAAATAAGAGTGAGACAACGTCTTGCTGGTCATGTTGTCTAACTGCTCTGCTGGCCCAGGAACAATTTCATGTAAGTTCTCAGTGAATTGAGCACACATAAAATATATCTATCTTTCTGAGCCCACAGAGCAAGCAAATTCCCCTTGGAGGAGAAGGCAGAGCTCACAACAGCATAGGATACGCTTATGCCCAATTAAGCATCCCAGCAGGACAGGTGAACCAATTAGACTGAGATTAAAAAAGGATGGAAGGCATGGGGTGGCTGCAGCAAGGCCCATCCCACTGATGGAGCAGAAGGTGGAAGGCGGATGATGACAGAGGCCGCGATGGGTGGAGACTGGATCCAGGGTCGTAGGATTTAGGATGAGCATAGAGAGCAAACTGCAATCCCAAGACTCTCATTTAAGAGCACTGCTTTCATAGTAATCCGCCCTTGTCTTCTTTGTCAGCTCTCTGCTTTCATGCACAGACACACACACACACACACACACACACACACACACACACACACACACGCTGAGAATAAGTTGCGCTGAAGGAGAAAGGACTGCGAGCAGGCAGAACTGGCTCTGTGCCCTTGGGGAGGTGTGTGTTTACTCTCCTGGGAAATAAGCTGATTGTATTAGATACTCTTCAGTTCTGTAGCTAGCAGCCCAGGCCTCGGAGATGGCAATCTTGACTCTGCCATCAATTAGCTGTGAAACCACGAGGAGTTTGCATATATACTGCAAAAAAAAAAAAAAAAAATGCAGATGCCATCTAGGGGAAGCATATCTACCTTAAAGGGGTGGGTTTAGAATTATATTAAATCCTGGAACACAGCATCTAGAACATAATAACCCTCAACAAGAAGGCAGTACTAAAGTTAGTATCAATATTTTCACTGTTGCCATGCCCTGGAAGGAGCGCCAATGGGAAGCTGGAGGACAGAGCATGATGGACAATGGGTGGGAGATAAGAGGAAACAATCCTGTTCTTTTTAAAGCTCTCAGTAGGTAGAACTTTTGTGGTGGGATTTGATTCCTGTGAACTGTGTTACAAGTGAATCTGTTTTCAAGAAATGGACTGAGTTTATAAACTTCCTCCCACTCTCATGTATGTGATGAAGACTGAAAAAAAAAAAAAAAAAGCATATTCCAGGTTGTTCTGAGACATAAATGAAATATGGTTAGAAAACTCTTTGTAAACTACAGCAAGGTATGGACAATTGTAAGCTGATTTTGATATTATTGTTGTCACTTGCAAAGGCCCAGCAACAATAATGTTGCATGCCTGTGTGTTAAGTTGCCTCAGTCATGTCTGGCTCTTTGCGAACCCATAGACTACAGCCCGCCAGGCTCCTCTGTCCATGGGGATTCTCCAGGCAAGTATACTGGAGTGGGTTGCCATGGCCTCTGCCACAGATATTCCCAACCCAGGGATCGGACCCAGGTGTCCCACATTGCAGGTGGATTCTTTACCATATGAGCCATGTTACTATTCCTTAAAATGTCCTCTTTTGTTTCCTTGTGTGTAAAGTAGGGCAGAACAATTTCTATTTCTCAGGGTTGTGAGGTGAACATCTCTAGCAATGCTGAGTCCTTAGCACTGGATAAATGTGAGTTTCCTCCACTGTTTTCTAGATAACCAAAGTTAGTAATGACCTCTAACAAAGTGGAGGGTTGCTTTACTCTTCTTTACTAAACATGTTTTGCAGTTTTTTTCTTTTTTTTAAACTGGAGCTGATCCCATAACAAAACCAGGTGAAGGGATATTCAAAAACACACCTACTATACAGACTTTAAAATACAGAACACTGGGGAAAAAAGGAGGAGAATAATATGAATTTTAGATTAAAATTACCATGCAAAATTAATCATATAAAATCCTGAACACTTGATAGAAAGGGACAACAAATGTCTCTGAGTTTCCTTGCAGCCAGAAGAAAAAGGGAATGGGGACCACAGAGCCACATAGTCAAGAAGAAAACAGATCAGTTGTTCAAAGTTGCTGGAGATACACAGAATCTTGGATGCTGTGATAAGATATACAAATGTCTCCCATGATTTTTCATAAAGAGATGGTGTAGTTGAAGCTGGTGGGGAATATCCTCACTGATCCACCAATATTTGATTGGTTCAATGTAGCCTAATGCATTTGAAACAGGCACTAACATTACTGTCTAAACAGGAAGTTATCCAGTGATCTGACTTAATCCAAGGATACATTTTAGCATATGTAATCACTGCAGATGGTGATTGCAGCCATGAAATTAAAAGACACACCTTGGAAGGAAAGCTATGACCAACCTAGACAGCATATTAAAAAGCAGAGACATTACTTTGCCAACAAAGGTCTGTCTAGTCAAAGCTATGGTTTTTCCACTTGTCATGCATGGATGTGAGAGTTGGACTATAAAGAAAGCTGAACACCGAAGAACTGATGCTTTTGAACTGTGGTGTTGGAGAAGACTCTTGAGAGTCCCTTGGACTGCAAGGAGATCCAACCAGTACACCCTGGAGGAGATCAGTCCTGGGTGTTCATTGGAAGGTCTGATGTCAAAGCTGAAACTCCAATACTTTGGCCACCTAATGCGAAAAGCTGACTCATTGAAAAAGACCCTGATGCTGGGAAAGATTGACGGCAGGAGTAGAAGGGGACGACAGAGGATGAGATGGTTGGATGGCATCACTGACTCGATGGGCATGGGTTTGGGTGGACTCCAGGAGTTGGTGATGGACAGGGAGGCCTGTTGTGGTGCAGTTCATGGGGTCACAAAGAGTCGGACACAACTGAGTGACTGAACTGAATTGAATCTTGCTTTGAGTGCTAAAGAATTGATGCTTTTGAACTGTGGCGTTGGAGAAGACTCTTGAGAGTTCCTTGGACTGCAAGGAAATCCAACCAGTCCATCCTAAAGGAGATCAGTCCTGAATATTCATTGGAAGGACTGATGTTGAAGCTGAAACTCCAATACTTTGGCCACCTGATGCGAAGAGCTGACTCATTTGAAAAAACCTCGATGCTGGGAAAGATTAAGGGCGGGAGGAAAAGGCGAAGACAGACAATGGGATGGTTGGATGGCATCACCGACTCAATGGACATGAGTTTGAGTAAACTCCAGGAAATGGTGATGGACAGGGAGGCCTAGCGTGCTGCAGTCCATGGAGTCAGACATGACTGAGGGACTGAACTGAATTGAATAGACATGGTAGATCCCACTTTGATTTCTGGGTTGGGAAGATCCCCTGGAGAAGGGATAGGCTACCCATTCCAGTATCCTTGGGTTTCCCTGGTGGCTCAGATGGTAAAGAATCTGCCTACAATGTGGGAGACCTGGGTTCGATCCCTGGGTTGGGAAGATCCCCTGGAGGAGGGCATGGCAACCCACTCCACTATTCTTGCCTGGAGAACCCCATGGACAGAGGAGCCTGGGGGGCTACAGTCCACAGGGTCGCAAAGAGTACGACACAACTGAGCAACTAACCACAGCACACCGACACAGACATGGTGCTTCCAATAAATGTTCGTGTAAACATAACTGATTAAGGTTACAGGATGTTTGCATTTGTTTATTCCTGGGTGGCTTATTCCACTGACTGCATTTATTTGGGCGTGAAATAAAAATAAGCCTCTGAGTGTCTGGGGCTGGGGGGAGGGGAATCTGGGACCACATCCATTACTATTAGCAGAAAATTAGCCCCAGAGATGAACAGGGGAATCATAGAGGAGGGGAGTGAGGAGATGAAATCATTGAGCTGAGAGAGAGAATGCTTTCCCCTTGCCTGCTGTTCCCAGCCTCTCCCCACATGTTCCCCAGTCAGCTCAGGGAAGGGTGAACCCAAGGGCACATGTGAAGTGGAAATTATCCATCTTAACATCATGGTGTCCTCAACAAATCCCCTGCCTGTCTCCATGCCCCAGAACATAAGCAAGAAGACAGCTGAGGAGTCCCAGCAGGCCAAGTGGATCTCCAGGGTAACTTAGTTCTAGAAGGGTGAGGAGATGAAACATCTCCAAAACACAAAAAACAACCAAGCAACCAAAAACAGCTGTCCCTGAAAACGTGATTGTGAATACTGTCATTTTAACTAGAAGTAAAGACACTGACTTAACTGTAGAGCAAATAATCCTTGCTCACAATTTGTAGGTCAGTCTTTCTATTTTCCAAAGTGTGTTCACTTAAGTACTGGCATTTTTATTCTTCTGCCAACCCTAGTAGGAGTTCTGAAGGCTCTTATGGCAATAAAGTTCAGAGAAATGGGGGCAACTAGTCCAGGGGAAGCATCCTGGAGTTGGGCTGCATGCTTCTTACTGAGCGGAAACTTGAAAGGGATAAAAAGAAACACAACAAGCACACTTGGAATGGCCCAGCTTTGAGAGAAATGGACCATCTCCAGAAAAGCAAGTGGGATTCTTCATGGAGCAGTGTACCTGAGGACAGGGACCACCATGGGGGGTTATGGGAATTCATCATGGGGAAAGTGACTTAAAAGGTTTTTTGCTTTATTTCAATCAGAGCTGACAGAGCTTCCTGAGACACCCTTCATCACCTGAGCTTACCTTGCAGTCATACAGAACCCAAAATATCAGAATGAGGATGAAAAGGGTTTTGGAATAAGCATCCAAGGACTTTTCTGCCATTTCACCAATGAGGAAACTGAGACTCAGAAGGAGAAATGGACTTGCCCAAGGTCTCAGCACCTTTGACAGCAAGAGGAACCAAACTCTGGGTTAAGGGTCTACTCTGACCCGCCATCCCATTCCATCATGTCAGTTTTGTGGTGTCTGTAGTGCACTTGGTCCTCTACAAAGCTCCGTCATCTACGCATTTTCCTACTGATAACCTAGAATGGGGGACATTTCCATCCCCGTTACAAGTGGGGACACTGAGGTCGAGGGCCGTGAAGGCCACCTGGAAACCATGTGAGCACTGGGACAAGAAGTCAGACTCCAGGTGCTCTGTTGGGGTTCCACCCTGCTTCTTCCTGTCCCTTCCTCCTTGGGTTCCTTCCTACTTCTTCCTGTCCCCTCCTCCTTGGGTTCCTTCCTGCTTCTTCCTGTCCCCTCCTCCTTGGGTTCCTTCCTGCTTCTTCCTGTCCCCTCCTCCTTGGGTTCCTTCCTGCTTCTTCCTGTCCCCCTTCTCCTTGGGTTCCTCTCTGCTTCTTCCTGTCCCCTCCTCCATGGGTTCCTCTCTGTTTCTTCCTGTCCCCTCCTCCTCGGCCCCCTCTGGCATCACAAGCCCAGCGGAGAACAGGCGTCAACCATCCCAAACCACCCTGTCAGGAGCACCTGTGATGCTCTGCAGAGGAACAAAATCTGGGATATCCAGAAAAAGCCAATGATCATCCCCAGAGCACCTGAACAAAGGGCACAAAAAAGGTCCTTTCTTGACATGTGAGAGGAGCTCAGAGTTTACAGCCAGAAAGTCCCAGCTTTGAACCTTAGCATAAAGCCACTCATCAGCTGAGCGGTCTTTTGCAGATTGCTCAGCCTCTTCAAGCTTCTTTATCAGTGCGATTGCAATCCTAGTACTCACCTTGAAGGGTTGCTGGAAGGATTAAGCATAATGAATGCAATTAATCTGGCAGTAGTAGCTACTCAATAAATGTGAACTATTTATCCTTTGGCAAGGCTTTCTAAAAGAGGAGTTTGTCACATAACACATAACTTTTAATGGATATTTTAAATGATCTTAATATGCCTGTGGGCTCCAGGGATTACACAAATTGCATATAAATAAAATATTTAAAATTCTGTTTACTCGATTTGTCTCTCTGCTTATTTCCAAAGCATCTATTGTGAAAGCATGACTCATAACTAAATATAGATTAATAAAAGTTTGGAGCAGCAATTATTTTCCAATTATCATAAACCCCATTAAACATTGCAATTAGATGAATTTTCTTTTTCAGATCACAAAATTTGAGAGATCCAAGGAACCACATAGAACGTCTCAGTACTGCCTCCGATCTTTAGATGGAAACTCTGAGAGGGAAGATCATTTTCTCAGGGACACACAACTGGGGAAGTGTGAACTGCTCAGTCGTGTCTGCTTCTTTGTGAGCCCATGGGCTGTAGCCTGCCAGGCTCCCCTGTCTGTGGGATTCTCCGTGCAAGAACACTGGAGTGGGTTGCCATTTCCTTCTCCAGAGGATCTTCCCCACCCAGGGATTGAACCTGGGTGTCCCATACTGCACGTAGATCCTCCACAGTCTGAGCCACCAGGGAAGTCCAGTAGCTGGTTTTATAAAATCCAAGTCTTGCCCATCTAGACATCTGCTCATTTCCCTCTGCCACAGCACATTTTTCTAGGAGAAAATATGAGCAAACTTTTCCCTCAGCAAGTATTACTGCACTTAATTGCCAATCTTTTTCTTGTTAAAACATTTTAGGATTGTCAAGCATGCTGCCACCTGAGAGTCTCCTTCAAATCTGCTTCCCCAGTGAGGTCCTTCTTTTGTTTCCTTATATAGAAAGCTTCCCAGGCCCTGCTTTAAACTCGTTAAGAAAGATCTTTTTCTTCAATCCAGTCAACACACATTCACTGAATTTCTGATCTTATACCAGGAATTGGCAATTTAAGGCCGTCCTTTACTTAACTCAAATGTTTCAAAGTTCTTAAGAATGATTGAACTCAGGGGTCAACAACCTATGGCCCACAGACCAAGTTTGTGCCTCTGACTGTTGTGGAAGTAAATTTTTATTAGAACACAGTCATACTCATGTGTTTCTGTATTATCTGTGGCTACTTTCACACTACAAACTCAGAGTTTAATAGCTGCAACAGAGACCATAGGGTCCATGGAATATAAAATACATATGATCTGGCTCTATAGTAAAATGTTGGCTGATGTTGGTTTAATCCATTGAGCTGGCCAGTCAAATTTTGAGGAAATAATAAAAAGGCTAGATTCAAGATTTATAGATTGAGCTACTCAAAGAGCTAGATAATTAAATTCTGTATTTTTTTTAAGGTTCTTTTGCCCTAAAAATATTTTAAAAACACTGGGCCAAAGAAAATCAGAAAAGAAGGATGTTTCCCAGACAACTTGCCTCAAGCTCCTTTAAGACTAAATAACAAAGTCATTACTTAAATACACATTAGAAGTCAGAGATTTAAAAAAAGAAAAAACTTAGATCACACCTGAGTTAAGAAAATAAACATGTTTCAAGTGAAATTTGTGATTTGATGATTAAACAGGTAATTGATTTCACATACGCAATGATGAAAAAAATACCATCCGGGGGTCGATGGCATGCTCAGAGGTATGTGATTGTCCATGAGCTGCATGAGGAAGGAAATTACCACTGATTTTCCTTCTTGGGGGATGAGCTGTAGTGCCACGAAACCCTGGCTCCAATGGCCGGAACTGTAATGACCATCAAGAGCTGACAGCGAGGCCAAGTGCCACTCAACAGAGCAAGCTTTTTCTGACTGTCAGAACGAATCAGAATAGAACAGGTTGCCCTGGGAAGTAGGGAGTCCTTGTCTAAAGATACGGAAGCAGAGTTTGAGTCATTGATTGACAGAGATGCTTATGGAAGAGATTCAGAACCCACGCAATCCCTGGGGAGTGTTGCTGTTGCTATCTTTACTGACTGGGAGACCCCGTGTGTCTCAGAAAAGAACATGAGGAGCTGTCTTCTGAGTGCCCAGGTGAACTGGAGATATTTCCTTATAACCATTTGACAGGTCTCCTGGTCTCTCAGACACCAGGATTAACAATAGTTATGGGAGAGATGACCTATTTAATTATTGTTTTTAGTCCTGAGTTAATTGAATGATACTCTGAAACACACTGAGGGATGCCAGCCACCTGCTCTATGCCATGGCTGCCCCCAGACTCTGAATGTTAATTTTATTTCCTCTTCTAAAGCACTTAAATACAGTTCCTCTCTGTCACAGGATCCTTCAGTCTCTCCCTCTCTCTCTCTCTCTCTCTCTCTTTTGGTATCCCCATAAAAGATGAGCAAGTTTTTTTATTTTTCTTGAGCATAAAGCTATTTTAATGGCCACATCCATCCTACCAAAATCACTGTCAATCAACCATTCTCTTACAAGTTCATTTGGTACTTTCCAGAAGAATCCAGCTCCCCCTCTCTCCTACAGAGATGCTTATCCACCTAAATTCATAGACTTAGCCATGAGTAAAACTTCTTTCCAAACACTGGACATGGTTGACCCTTCAGGTTGATATGCCTAAAGCATAAATATATAATACTGGGCACCAAACATGGGCCAAGTGTTTTGCATTAAGTACAAGCACCCTGGGCAGTAGTTATAATCAACTCCATTTTATAGATGAGGAAACTCAGATTCAAAAGCCCACCCAGGTTTTAACTCTATCACACCATGTGCACACTAGATGTGACTTACAATGACATGCAGCCTAAGAGTCTATTTAGCAAGCTAATTGCTGGTTATGAATTTATATGAACTATTCTTAAACTAGCTTGTATTTTTTTGCATTTTCAGAAAGGAACTACCAATATTTTGGCCTCCTTAAGGGCTAACATTGGGTCTGAAAGAACGAGCACTGGCCTTTGAGCAAAGGCATCATCAATCTACCCTCTACTGCACCATAATAAGCTGGACTACCTTGGAAAAGCCATGATTTCTCTTTGGACTTCACTTTTCCTATCCGTAAAGTGGACTGCTGGGTTGGATGACTGGGCATCAAAAAAGTTGGATGACTTTTGTTTAGACATGAAACAAGCTGGATTTACAAAAGGCAGAGGAACCAGAGATCAAACAGCCAACATCCGCTGGATCATCGAAAAAGCAAGAGTTCTAGAAAAACATCTACTTCTGCTTTATTGACAACGCCAAAACCTTTGACAGTGTGGATCACAACAAATTGCGGAAAATTCTTCAAGAGATGGGAATACCAGACCACCTTACCTGTCTCCTGAGAAATCTATATGCAGGTCAAGAAGCAACAGTTAAAACTGGACATGGAACAACAGACTGGTTCCAAATTGGGAAAGGAGTACACAAAGGCTGTATATTGTCACCCTGCTTATTTAATTTGCATGCAGAGTTTTCTTTTGTTTTGTTTTTTTACAAAGTTGTTCAGTCATGTCTGACTCTTTGCAAACCCATGGACTATACAGTCCACAGAATTCTCCAGGCCAGAATACTGGAATGGGTAGCCTTTCCCTTCTCCAGGGGATCGTCCCAACACAGGGATCAAACTGGGGTCTCCTGCATTGCAGGAGGATTCTTTACCAACTGAGCTTGCAGAGTACATCATGTGAAACGTTGGGCTAGACGAAGCACAAGCTGGAATCAAGATTGCTGGGAGAAGTATTAATAACCTCAGATATGCAGATGAAACCATGCTTATGGCAGAAAGTGAAGATCTAAAGAGCCTCTTGATGAAAGTGAAAGAGGAGAGTGGAAAAAGCTGGCTTAAAAGTCAACATTCAAAAAACTAAGATCATGGCATCCGGTCCCATCCTTTCATGGCAAATAGATAGGGAAATAATGCAAATAGTGAGAGACTTTATTTTCTTGGGCTCCAAAATTACTGTAGATGGTGACTGCAGCCATGAAATTAAAAGACGCTTGTTCCTTGGGGAAAAAAGCTATGACCAACCTAGACAGCATATTAAAAAGCAGAAACATTACTTTGCCAACAAAGGTCTGTCTAGACAAAACCGTGGTTTTTCCAGTAGTCATGTATAGGTGTGAGATTTAGACTATAAAGAAAGCTGAGCACCGAAATATTGATGCTTTTGAACTGTGGTATTGGAGAAGACTCTTGAGAGTCCTTTGGTCTGCAAGGAGATCCAACCAGTCAATACTAAAGGAAATCAGTCCTGAATATTCATTGAAAGGACTGATGCTGAAGCTGAAATGCCAATATTTTGGCCACCTGATGTGAAGAACTGACTCGTTGGAAAAGACCCTGATGCTGGGAAAGATTAAGGGTGGGAGGAGAAGGGGACAACAGAGGATGAGATGGTTGGATGGCATCACTGTCTCGATGAGAGTGAGTTTGAGCAGGCTCCAGGAGTTGGTGTCAGTGAAGCCTGGTGTGCTGCAGTCCATGGGTCGCAAAGAGTGGGATGCGACTAAGTGACTGAACTGAATTGAAACACTGGATTCATTAAGTCATTATTTCAAGTAAGTTTTTGTTTGTTTTAGAGCATCTACCATGATTCTGTCTCTACTTTAGTTGCTAGGGTTCCAGGGAGAACAATACAGAACTTGAATTTTTCCGGGTAAAATACACAGGATAGTTTTCGAATAAATATTGTGTAAAATAAGTAAGTTTGATATAAAGAGCTTCTCTGGGAATGGGGATGGTCGCAGGATCCTGTCTCTTCCTTCACCACCATACCCCTTTGAGCTAAGGAGCCCAATTTGAAAACTCAGTCCCAGGCTCCATCTGTGTTTTGTTAAATGGGATCCATAAGCCACCTGCACCAGAATTCGCTGGGAATCCATGTTAAAATACATAAACGAAAACTCACTCCAACTTAGCAAAGAGTCTCAGCCTCTGCCTTTCTAACAAAGCTCCCAGGGGCCCCTCTAGAGAGCAACATTGAGAACCTGAGGATTATAGGGCTCTGACGTTTCTACTCCTTTGGACACTCTTCCCATCACTCCCTCCTAGTAAACTTTCCCGACCTCCTGGATCTCAGCTGAACATCACTTCTCCAGGAAACTTCCCTGTCTTCTCCAGCCAGCTCTGGCCCCCCAGACTGCTGAACACGAGTGGCAATCATGGACACGTGTGATAGTTTATTGTCATCCCCTCCATTAGACAGTATCCTCCATGGGGCTGAGACTATATTTATTTTGCTTTATTGCAATCCTGGAACTCAAAAGTGCCCAATAAATAATCCTTAAATAAATCAAGGCACTACAAGTCTATGAATATTTTTTTCTCTACTTTCCAGCATTAAGAAACTCATTTTTTAGGCACCTCTGCAATCAGATTCGGGGAAGGCAATAGCACCCCACCCCAGTGCTTTTGCCTGGAGAATCCCATGGACGGAGAATCTCAGTCCATGGGGTCGCTGAGAGTTGGACACGACTGAGCGACTTCACTTTCACTTTTCACTTTCATACATTGGAGAAGGAAATGGCAACCTACTCCAGAGTTCTTGCCTGGAGAATCCCAGGGACAGGGGAGCCTGGTGAGCTTCCGTCTATGGGGTCGCACAGAGTCGGACACGACTGAAGCGACTTAGCAGCAGCAGCAGCAGCAATCAGATTATTTCACTTCCAATGCTTAGCCCCTGGAGTCTGGCAAGTTACCTCAGGACTCTGTTTCCAAATTGCCCAAGTCTTCTGTGACTTCCTGTTTCTATTTATTACTGCACCCTGTGCCAGGCGTAGGTGGAGGTGGCAATTTAAACCTCAGAAGTGAGGAATTTTGGAATTAATCCTCAACACCTTAGTGCTTTCATTTTTCCCTTTTCCAATCAGTAGCACATCTAATAAGTCCAGAAAGCGGCAGGAAAGGATTCTTATGGGATTAAAGAAAATGAGGTTCTTAGCCAAGACACATGGAGGTGCAAACGTCGCCCACCTGACTCCCCTGCTTCAACCTTGACAAGCCTACAATTCCTGCTCAATATCACAGCCAGAATTATCTTCCCAAAGTGTGGCCTGGCTCTTGCTGCTGCCTCCACCTTGTTGGGAAGCCGACAGTAAGCCCTCACTGTCTACAAAACAAATAGGAAACTATCTGGATTCTAAGACTTCTCACGACCAGGGTTAAACCTGAAATTCTTAGCTCCTTCGTCTATTACCCTAGCCTTACTCTCGTCAAATTGAACTGCTCTGTGATCCATTCACAACTCATATCAATTTCCTTACATGTTTCTTTTGTTTTAAATTTTTTTACTGGAGTACAGTTGATTTACAATGATTCAGGTACACAGCCAAGAGATTCAGTTATACATACATATATATACATACACACTCTTTCAGATTCTCTTCCATTATAGGTTATTAATAAATATTGAGTATAGTTACCTGTGCTACCTAGTAGATCCTTATTTATTTTATATACAGTAGCATATATCTATTAATCCCACATTACTAATTTATCCCTCCCCCTTCCTTGCAATTTTATGAAAATTCCGGAGCTCAGCCACCACCTAAAACACACTCCAGATCGCCTAACTCTTGAGGGAAATGCCTTCTATGCGACTACTTACTTCACTTCCTTCTTCTTGATCTCTAATCTCCCCTGGCCCTGGCCGGTACGCAGCTTAATTTTTTATTAATATCCCTCAAGTGTGCAAGCGCAGGGGCTTCCCTGGTGGTCCAGCAGTTAAGAACCCACTTTCCAATGTAGGGTGTGTGGATTGGATCCCTGGTTGGGAAACAGATTCCACATGCTCCGGGCAGCTGAGCCCACACCACAGCGAGGGAAACGTGCAACACGCCACAGTGAAGACCCTGCGTGCCACAACTAAGGCCTGACAGCCAAAAACGGGGAAATACATTTTTAAAAGGTGTTCAAACTTGCTCTTACCTCCAGGCTTCCCTACCTTCATGTACTGTTTTCTGCTGGAAAAAAAAAAAAAAAAAAAGATTCTTCTACTTTACTTGTTCCTTCTTACTCACCAAGAGAGAGCATTTGGCACTTCTCCAAGTATTAATATGTATTATCCTGTACTAGAGTGCCTTTCTGTCAAGCAGTAGTCAAGAGAGCAGTAACACCAGAGATGTATTTTGTAAGTAAAATCTATAGGATTTGCTGATATGGGGATATGAAAAGAAGAGAAGAACCATGGATGCTTTGGGTTTGGAGTAGAAGTAACTGGGTTGATAGTAATGTCAGTAGACAAAAATGGAAACATTGGTTGAGGAGTACAGTTGAAAAGAGAAACCAAGAATTCTGACTTTGATGCGACACATTTAAGAAGGCTACTAAATGGTTGGCTATATGAGTCTGAGTTCAGGGAGAGGTCTAGGCTGGGAATATACACGTGTATCATCAGGATAGATTCTATGACACCATGAGAACAGGTAAGAACAGATGAGATCATCAAAATATAGGCATCAGAAAAGAGGCTCAAGGACTGAGATGCGAGTGTTCCAATATCTAGAGACTGGAAAGAGGATCCAGCAAAGACACTGAGAAGGTGATCGAAGTAAGGAGGATCAACGGGAGAGAAGGTGAATAAACACAGTCATTTAATTAACATACAATTGAATTTCTTTACCATCATTCTCAGGAACTGGCCTCTGCTCACCCCTCCAGCTTCATCTTCTCCCATTCTCCTCCCATTAACTGCACCGCCGACCCTGGTGGCCTTTCTCTGTCCTCAGATGGGCCTGGATGCTTTGGCTCCCAGTGCCTCTGCAGCCGCAAGGGGCTGCACTCCCCACACATCTGCAGGGTGATGCCCTGGCCACCAGCCCGGAGAGGCAATCTGTGACCACCAAAGCCAAACTAACCCCCACCTCGTTACCCGATTTTCATTTACTTAGGACAGCTGCGTCACTGTCTGCAGTTACTTCATCCATTTGTTTATACTTTATTATCTTCCTCGATATACTCTTCAGGCCCCAGCCCTTCTCCCACTACAACCTCAATTCCAGGAGGAAAAGGCTATTGTCTTATCCATTGGTTAGTTCACCGCATGAGCCTACTGACCCTGCCCAGAACTTATTAGGTGCTCAATAAACACGTGTTAAACACAAAGAATTCACCTGTCCAAATCCCATCCATCAAGACCAAAATGAAATCTTCCCTCACTTCTGGAAACTTCCTTAACGCCTCTGCTTCAAAGCAAATGTGAGACAGAGTAACATGTTGTAGAAAGAGGGCAGGTCTGAGCATCAGGTCAGAACCGAGCTCAAGTCCCACATCTGCTTCTCATCAGCTGGGTGGCCTTGCACTGCTCATGTGAACTCTCTGGGCTTGTCTTCTGTGCAACAGAGATGATAGAGGCCTTCCTTGCCCAAGTTTCCTGTTAGAGATAATGGACATAAAGGGCTGGCCATATAGAGCTCATTAGTGGTGAGGGGTATCTCATAACTGCTGTCCTGTCCTCCCCTGCATTACCCGAACCTCTCATGACCCTGGGCTACGATTCTTTTGCATGTAGGCTTTGTTCCCATCAAACACTGTGACTGTCAATGCCAGTCCCTCTCTGTCTTGGAGCAGGGACTTGCCATTTTCCGGATTCCTTGTCAACACTTGTGGAGTGAGGCACCCCTCCCCTTCCTCAGGGGCACGCAGGATGTTTAGCCTGAGTTTCTTCCACTTCATATTTACCAGTGTCTTATCCTGTCCAGTACTTGCATTGGGATTGTGGGAGTTTGCCCATATAATCCCCTGCTGGACACTCTTACTTCATGGCTCCCTTCCATTTTTTATTCTTCCTCCCCCCACCCTCCCTTTAAGCTAACATTTATACAGTGCCTTCCGGTTTGCAAAGCACCTTTCAAATATCTGAGTTTAATCCTCAAGGTCGTTCTATGTGTTGAGATTTTTATCTGCTCTGTTTTTTAAATGCTGAACCTCTGGCTCCATAGGTATGTGATTCTGAACACTCTGCTCTCTCCACTTTGCCACACTATCCACTCATCCATTCCATTTTTCATTCATTCATGCGTGCAATACACTCACTCAGCAAATATCAAGCCCCAGACACTGTTCTAAACATTTGAGATCTATCAAAGGATAAAACACTCACAGATCTTTCCTTTCTAAATTTCTTTTCTAGGAGGAGGAGGATGACACAAATTTTTTTAAATGGTTTAAGCAAGGAAAATAAAACATGCTACATACTATGGAAAAAAAGAGAAGGTGGAACACAGTCAGGGAGATGGGGAGTGCTTGCAGAAGGGAGCACAGTTTCAAATAGGATGGTCAGGGTCAATGTTACTGAGAAAAGACCTGCAGGAGATGGGGAGTGAGCTATGTAGGTTTCCAAGCAGAGGAGACCCCAGGAGAGCTGGAGACCGTAGAGGAGTTCATGACAGGCAGGGAGTAGCAGCAGGTGTGGTCAGAGAGGGGGGTCTGACCATCTAAGGGCTTGGGGACCACTGTGATATGATGATGGTGATTTTTATGCTGAAATAAGTGGGGAGCTATTGCAGGTCACTGAGCTAAATGACTGGCGTGACCCAACTTACATCCCACTCAATGCTGATGAGGACACGGTGGAGCAAGAGGAGAAGAAGGAGGCTTCTGCCATCATCCAGGAGAGAGAGAGGACAGTAGCTTGAACCAGGGAGGAACAGGAAAGGGCACAAGCAGTGGGCAGGTTCTGGGTTTGTATTTTCAAGGTAGTAAACTTGGGGCTTCCTAACAGATGAGATGAGAGATATGAGTGAACAAGGGGAATCAGGGAAGAGTAAACAGCATTTGGCTTGGGCAACTGGAAATATGGCTCTTTCATGAAATGAGATGGGGAAAGCTATGGGTAAGAAAGCTTTGGCTGGTGACAGGGAGAGGCAGTCAGAGGTACAGGTTTGAACCTGACGTATTGAGATGTCTACCTAACATCCAGGTGAGATGTTCAGTGTGCATCTGGGAATACAAATATGTATTTGAGAGTGATGTTTGGGCAGAAATATTATTGATATGTCTCACTCACTTTCAGAAATCATCTGAGTGAAGACTTTTCCAACCAACCAGTAAGTGCATACTATTTAACTAGTAAATGTACTTACTAGATTGGTGTTCATATGTCTGAGAGAAAATGGGCAAAGTTCTTGCCTCGCAATGTTTACAGTCAATCAGGAAGAGTCAACATAATAAATAAATAATTATGATAATTACTTATGATAAGTCCTTGGCAGGGGAAGTACAGTGTGTAATGGGATTACATAGTGGTGGCACTGACCTAATCTAGGAGTTTTCCTGAAAGTTTCCTGAAGGAAGGGATATATGAGATGATACCTGCAGAAATATTTAGCCAGAAGCACAGGAAAATGAGGAGTATTTCAGGCAGAGGGAATACTGCAGAGGTGAGTGAGGATGCGACATATATGAAAGAATAAGAAAGGTTTAGAGGGCGTCAGGTAGGTGGAGGGTGGAGGGCTTGGTGGACATGATGAAAGAAGATGCTAGAAAAATGGATGCTGGCAGATCATAAAAGGATTCATCTAGAGGATAATGAAAAGAATCCCGTAATAAGAGGGCAAATTTAGACAGTTTAGAAAGCGCTTTCACAGACTCCCCATCAGAGGAAAGGTCTGTGAGATGCTTTCAAAAGGATTTTGTTTGTCCCAGTTGGTGGTAGAACCTTTCCTATAGCTACTCAAGACTCCCATTTACCTTAAGGAAGGGAGGGAGGGACGAAGAACAAGCAATCCCTCAGGACGGCCAGGGTGTGGAGTTGCTGTGGGAATCTCAGGCCCAGTCTTCATGCATTAACTGAGGCCAGACCCTAGCATGATCTCCTCTTGGGTTTTGGCAGAAGTGAGCAGGCAAAGCAGAGGTACCAGTATAGAGAAGCCACATGCCTGGCAAGAGCAGACGGATGCGGGTCCACTTGGTATGGATCATGTCACTGGCAGGAAGAGAGGAGGGCTGCCACCACTGAGTGAATAGGAGAAGTATAGGTGAGATTCATGATTTTCACCCATTCATTCAACCTGTGGACAAGAGCTGCTGAAGATGACAGGAAGCAGGTAATATTCAAAAAGCATTTGCATGGGACACATGGCACTACAAACCCTGCCTAGATCAGAACTCCTCCCAGAGACACAGTCTTTGTCATCAGTAGTGCTTCTCCTCCCAATACAATGATTTCAGCAGGTCTCCCGTGCTAAAGTTGTTGTTTGAGCCACACCAACATGAACAGCCTTGAACCGAAGCTGATTTAAGAGCCACCTTTCCCCACGCCTGCTCCATGCTGAACCCAATCTTGAGCTCCCACTCCATTATAAGGACAAGATGTATGGGTCAGGGTAAAGCAGAAGGGAGCACAGCAGTCCATTTCCCAGAACAGGCTGATCAATACCTTCCTTCCGAGGCCGCATCCTGGAACACACCATCTAATCAAAGTATGACTCTGACCCATCCTGGGAAAGGAATGGGAAAGGTGGGAACTTCTCAGGCTGGTCCAGCTGGTACCAATGTGACTCGCCCAGCAAGTTCTTGCTGGTGCTAGACCTAACAGTCAGGCACACCCCCTCTCAAGGAATCGACTGAAGAAAATAAACTTGAAACTCTTTCACACGGGACCACCTGAGTATTATTGCATCACCCAGAGCAGCCTGCAGACCCTCACTATAAATATAGGAAAAGGCACAAATTGGGGAGAAAGGTGAGGGGAAATATGATGATGCAGACCTGTCCTGCTGGAGGCGCTGGCAATGGAGATGGTGCTTTCAGTAGACAGGATGGGACATCGGTGGGGGAGCAAAGGGATGGATGGGTAGTTGGGCTCACAGAGAGGCCAAAATATCAACTGGGAACCCAAGTGCTATGCCTGGGAAGAAATCACTCAGTTACCCTGAGAGCTGAGAGGGATGCCCGAAGCCTAAGCATTTGCGTCCAGATGTCCACACACAGTAGGAGAGCTGATGTCACGAGATGAAATGGAAGAGCTTGGACGGTGAGCTCTGACACTCAAAGCATCACCTGTTATGTATTCTGGCCAAAAGGACATATCCTGCAAAGCAAGAATCCAGACCTAACCTCCAGTTTACAGGAATTACAGGGGACAGAGGGGCAGGATAATCAACACCACAAAGGAAGACCCTACAAATAGTGCTCTGGATTCGTCAACCCTGAATATCCATTGGAAAGACTGACGCTGAAGCTCCAACAGTTTGGCCACCTGATGTGAAGAGCAAACTCACTGGAAAAGACTCTGATGCTGGGAAAGATTGAGGGCAGGAGGAGAAGTGGAGGACAGAGGATGAGATGGTTGGATGGCATCACTGACTCAATGGACATGGGTTTGAGCAAACTTCTGGAAATAGTGAAGAACAGGGAAGCCTGGTGTGCTGCAGTTCATGGGTTCGCAAAGTCAGACATGATTTACCGACTGAACAACAACTTCACAAAATCAGGGTTATTAAAAAATAATAAATAAAGGCTGGGGTAGACAGTTTTATATGACAAGAGATTGGAGATACTAAAAAAAGAGGCAATGAAGCAATCTATGAATTTTGATTGGATCCTGGAAATGAAGAACAGCAATGAAAAGAATCGTGAAGAATATTGAGGCTATTTGAATAAATATATACTATTTATTAGGTTGTATTATGGGACTATTGTTAATTTGCTAAGGGGTTTTAATAGTATAATTATTTATTTACTATGAAATGTATGTATTTATTATTTATAGGAAGATGTATTAATTATATTAATAAATGTATTTATTATTTATGCACACTCTTATTCCTAGAAGCGTGCAGAAATATCCTAGAAAGGGTAGGGGTGTGATGTCTGCATTCCTGTTATTTCTGAGAAGGAGACAGAAAGACAGGGAAAGAGAAAGCAGATGTAGCAAAACGTGAACGATTTTCAAATCTAGGTAAAGAGTATATACAAACAGAAACAGATTCACACACATAGAAAACAAACTTATGGTTTTACCAGAGGAGAGGGAGAGGAATAAATCAGGAGTATGGGCTTAACAGATACACACCACTATACATATAAAATAAGTAAATACCAAAGATTTACTGTACAGCTCAGGGAACTATAGTAAATATTTTGCAATAACCTATAAAGGAAAAGATGTGAGAGCTGGACTGTGAAGAAGGCTGAGCGCCAAAGAATTGATGCTTTTGAACTGTGGTGTTGGAGAAGACTCTTGAGAGTCCCTTGGACTGCAAGGAGATCCAACCAGTCCATTCTGAAGGAGATCAGCCCTGGGATTTCTTTGGAAGGAATGATGCTAAAGCTGAAACTCCAGTATTTTGGCCACCTCATGCGAAGAGTTGACTCATTGGAGAAGACTCTGATGCTGGGAGGATTGGGGGCAGGAGGAGAAGGGGATGACAGAGGATGAGATGGCTGGATGGCATCACTGACTCGATGGATGTGAGTCTGAGTGACCTCTGAGAGCTGGTGATGGACAGGGAGGCCTGGCGTGCTGCAGTTCATGGGGTCGCAAAGAGTCGGACACGACTGAGCGACTGATCTGATCTGATCTGATAAAGGAAAAGAGTCTGAAAAAAATATGTGTATGTACACGGATATATGTATGTATACATATATATATCAGAGAAGGCAATGGCACCCCACTCCAGTACTCTTGCCTGGAAAACCCCATGGATGGAGGAGCCTAGTAGGCTGCAGTCCATGGGGTGACTAAGTCAGACACGACTGAGCAACTTCACTTTGACTTTTCCCTTTCATGCATTGGAGAAGGAAATGGCAACCCACTCCAGTGTTCTTGCCTAGAGAATTCCGTGGACAGAGGAGCCTGGTGGGCTGCTGTCCATGGGGTGGCACAGAGTCAGACATGACTGAAGCGACTTAGCATGCATGCATGCATTGGAGAAGGAAATGGCACCCCACTCCAGTGTTCTTGCCTGGAGAATCCCAGGGATGGGGGAGCCTGGTAGGCTGCTGTCTATGGGGTTGCACAGAGTCGGACACAACTGAAGCAACTTAGCAGCAGCAGCAACAGTATACATATATATTTATAAACTGAATCACTCTGGAGTACAGCTGACACTAATACAACATTGTAAATCAATTATAGTCCAATAAAATATTTAAAGATAAATAATTTGGAGGGGGGTTGGGGGAGAATAGTTACATGTATATGTATGGCTGAGTCCCTTCACTGTTCCCCTGAAATTACCACAACATTGTTAACTGACTATAACCCAGTAAAAAATGTTTTTGGTGTTAAAAAAATAAAAGTAAAATAAATTTTTAAAGAGTATAAAATTGTTGATTTTCACTTTTATAATTTTTCAAAATTTATTTTATTTGAAATATTTCAAAAACATTATTTTAAAATTAAAAATTGGGGGAAGTTAGTTTTAGGAGGTAATCATATATGGTATCGGGGAAGGCAATGGCACCCCACCCCAGTACTTTTGCCTGGAAGATCCATGGACGGAGGAGTCTGGTAGGCTCCAGTCCACGAGTCGGACACGACTGAGCGACTCACTTTCACTTTCACTTTCATGCATTGGAGAAGGAAGTGGCAACCCACTCCTTTGTTCTTGCCTGGAGAATCCCAGGGACAGGGGAGCCTGATGGGCTGCCGTCTATGGGGTCGCACAGAGTTGGACACGACTGAAGCGACTTAGCAGCAGCAGCATATATAGTATTGCACTTTGTGTGTGTGTTAGCCGCTCAGTTGTGCCTGACTCTTTGAGACCCCAGAGACTGGAGCCTGCCAGGCTCCTCTGTCCATGGGATTTCCCAGGTAGGAATAGTGGAGTGGGTTGCCATTTCCTTCTCCAGGGGATCTTCCCAACACAGTGATCGAAGTCATGTCTCCTGCATTGGCAGGCAGTTCTTTACCCCACGTCACCAGGGAAGCCCAGTATTGCACTTTCAGATCAGATCAGATCAGATCAGTCGCTCAATCATGTCCGATTCTTTGCGACCCCATGAATCGCAGCACGCCAGGCCTCCCTGTCCATCACCAACTCCTAGAGTTCACTCAGACTCACGTCCATTAAGTCAGTGATGTCATCCAGCCATCTCATCCTCTGTCGTCCCCTTCTCCTCCTGCCCCCAATCCCTCCCAGCATCAGAGTCTTCTCCAATGAGTCAACTCTTCGCATGAGGTGGCCAAAATACTGGAGTTTCAGCTTTAGCATCATTCCTTCCAAAGAAATCCCAGGGCTGATCTCCTTCAGAATGGATTGGTTGGATCTCCTTGCAGTCCAAGGGACTCTCAAGAGTCTTCTCCAACACCACAGTTCAAAAGCATCAATTTTTTGGCGCTCAGCCTTCTTCACAGTCCAACTCTCACATCCATACATGACCACAGGAAAAACCAGAGCCTTGACCAGACGAACCTTTGTTGGCAAAGTAATATCTCTGCTTTTGAATATGCTGTCTAGGTTGGTCATAACTTTCCTTCCAAGGAGTAAACGTCTTTTAATTTCATGGCTGCAGTCACCATCTGCAGTGATTTTGGACTTTGCTACATATTAAATATATATGTGAGTGTATGTGTATATGTGAGTGTGTGTATAGATAGATATTAGGTAGATGGATATTAGATAATAGATTAGATATTAGATAATAGATTGGTAGACAGGGAGAGTACTTCAAAGAGGCATTGTGTTGGGGGCACTGGTCCAGGGCATCCATGTTGAACTGAGTGTGTCTATGCTGAATTCTTAGGAGTGGATGAAACCATTCCCTCCCGGAATACTGTGGAACACGCCTCAAGGGCCCCACCTGCCAGTCCCGCCAAGCCAGCTCCACAGAGCAGGAGAGCCAGCTATCTAGGCACAACCTGGGTTGCAGAGGGGAGCCCAGAGGAGACACAGGCCCTGTGTGTGCTGAACTGACTGCTTCCAGGCATTTTCTTTCCACACCATTTCCTGCTCTAGCGACAAACATCAAAGACCAGCTTCCAGCTCCAGCTTGGCCAAATGGGCCTCGGCAGCTAGGACGGTGTGGAGGCCGCCGCTTCTCTCTGACGTTTGTTTCTGTACCAGCGTCCTTGCTCCTTCCCTGAGTACCCGGGGTAGTCTACATTTACATTGTATTTACTCATGCTTGTAAGTGAAATAGAGAGCAGTTTGGGCTCAGCCTTGTAGTGTGGACTCCGTCCCTGGAGGCGGTCGTCAGGTCAGAGAATGGAGAGCCTGGAAAGAAGTGCGTACAAAATCCCCGGGTCCCCTGGAACACGCAGGGGCTGGAACCGGACCGGAAGCAGGGGCGCAGGGCGAGGCGGCTTCCGGTCAGCAGCCACTGCCTGGGGAGTAGAGAGGAACAGCCACTCCACATACTGATAACCTGCCCAGGAGATAAAACAGAGAACTCTGCCAAACAGAATGGATCCAAGACCCTACTTCTGGCTCTATCGTCCAAGAGCGCTGTGAACTTGGATAGTGATTTCTCCTCCCTGGGCTTCAGTTTCCCCATCTACAGACAGAAGCTTTGAACAATATTTCCCTGAGGTCCCTGTCAATACATCCTGTGATTCTTTGTAACAATTAAAGGGCAAATGAATGTAAACTCTGGCTAATTATTTTTTAACTCATGTGTTTAAAGTGCTTTACAATGTTGTATTAGGTTTTTCTGTACAGCAAAATGACTGAATCATTTATACATATTCTTCTTCAGATACTGAGTAGATACTGTGCTATACAGTAGGACCTTGTTGGTTATCTATTTTATTATATATATACTGTAAATATATATATTAACATATGTTAATATATTATATATATATAACATATATATATGTTAATCCCAAACTCCTAATTTATCTCTCCTTCCCTTTCCCCCTTGGAAACTCTGTTTTCTATGTCTACTTCTTTTTTTGCTTTGTTTTGTTTTTATAAATAAGTTAATTTGCATCTTTTTTTATATTCCACATGTAAGTAATATCATATGATATCTGTCTTTGTCTGATTTACTTCACTTAGCTGCTAAGTCACTTCAGTCGTGTCCGACTCTGTGCGACCCCACAGACGGCAGCCCACCAGGCTCCCCCGTCCCTGGGATTCTCCAGGCAACAACACTGGAGTGGGTTGCCATTTCCTTCTCCAATGCATGAAAGTGAAAAGTGAAAGTGAAGTTGCTCAGTCGCGTCCGACCCTCAGCAACCCCATGGACTGCAGCCTACCAGGCTCCTCCGTCCGTGGGACTCTCCAGGCAGAAGTACTGGAGTGAGGTGCCATTGCCTTCTCCAATAATAATCTCTAGGTCCATCCAAATGGCTGCAAATGGCATTATTTCATTTGTTTTTTAAGTGGCTACGTGCATTCCACTGTGTATATATACCATATCTTCTTCATCCATTCATCTGTCAATGGGCATTTAGGTTGCTTCCATTTCTTGGTTATTGTAAATAACACTGCTGTGATCACTGAGATACATGTATTTTTTTAAAAGTTTTCTCCAAATACATGCCCAGGAGTGGGATTGCTGGATCATATGGCAAGTCTACTTCTGTTTTTTTTTTTTTTTTTAAGGAACCTCCGTACTGTTTTCCTCTGAACCCTTGCTGATCCTTAATCTGAATCCAAAATGAGGCCAAAGATGTTGGGCAAATGGAAGGACAGGACTTTGCTGGGTTTGAAGGGTAGTGAGATGCAAGTGAGGAAAAAAAAAGGGACAGAACAACTGCAGGGCTTGGCGCCCTGTGAGCACAGGAGGAAGACTAGATTGAGAACAGGTTGGGAGGTGGGGGACCGCATGCAAGCATTGGCTCACTGAGTCCAGCTCACCCTGCAAGGTCCAGTACAGCCAACATCACTTCCTCCAGGAACCTTCCAGACCTCCAATATTTGCCCTGTCTCCTCTCCAGCCTGAATTGGTTGGTTCTTTAAAATGCTCTCCTTAGTGCTCCTTAGTACCAGTTATTGACCATCTACTCTGAGCTATGTGTTTCAAATACTATCTCACTCAACTGTTTCAGCCAAAGGCCAAGATGGAGATGGAAAAAATCAGGCTCAGAGAGGTCACGTTACTTGCCCAAAAGCACCCAGATAGACCAAATCTCTTCACCCTATTTCATTCTATTTGTCCATTGCTTGTATTCCTCCTTGATGAAGAGCTTCCAAGGACAAATTGCCTCTCCCTCTGTACTCTCAGGTCCTGACACCAAACTGAAGCTGACTATCAAAATGCAAATGCCTGGGCCTAGATACAGACTGTAGCAGGCCAGGAAGCTAAAACCAGAGAGTGAATGCCATTGGCAACCTTACCCTACTGAGTCAATCACATTATATTTATTCTTGAGTCATCCCCCAGATTGCCCAGCCAAGGAAACCTCTGCCCTCCTCTCTCCTCCCACCCACTGGCTGTGCTCTCTAAATGGCAGGTGTTTCCCAGCTCAGAGGAACAGAGAGCACATTGCAGGAAATGAGGATGAAGGGAGAAGCCAGCTTCCCCCTTCTGGCCTTGAGTAATCCAGGTTTCCAAAGCAGGACACAAAGGCGTGAGGGAACAGGAGGCAGTTGCAAGCTCCAGTAGGAAAAATAAAATGAAGGGTAAACACAGTTAAGTGGCTCAGCTGTAGCAACAGAGAGATGGATTTGGTGGAGATTACAGAGAACCTGTGAGAGCACATGTGCTTCTGCCAATGGATGGAGCAGGATGGGACTAGACGCATTTCACTGGCTTGGACCTTACTTGCTTTGACTAAGCACAGACCTGGAGGAACACACATTCTTTTTCTGGGCAACCCTGAGAAAGTCCCTCCAACTTGCTATGAACCAGGGTCCTTTTCTGCAAAATGTGAGGGGTAGTTCCAGCCCTGCCAACCTCATAAGTCAGCCCCAGAGCCCAAATGAAAAAGTATGCACTGCATACCCATTCTACAAGTTAGGAAATGGGACCTCAGAGAGGTAAGTTTGCAGGAATTGTTAAGGCATCAAAGGGTGACTCCAAGTCACAAAGAACAAATTCAGCACTTATCTTGGAAGATCTTCTATTAATAATTAAATTCTCTGTGTATATATCACAGAAAAACATCTATTTCTGCTTTATTGACTATGCCAAAGCCTTTGACTGTGTAGATCACAATAAACTGTGGAAAATTCTGAAAGAGATGGGAATACCAGACCACCTGATCTGCCTCTTGAGAAATTTGTATGCAGGTCATTTGTATGCATGACAGTTAGAACTGGTCATGGAACAACTGACTGGTTCCAAATAGGAAAAGGAGTACCTCAAGGCTGTATATTGTCACCATGTTTATTTAACTTATATGCAGAGTACATCATGAGAAATGCTGGACTGGAAGAAACACAAGCTGGAATCAAGATTGCCGGGAGAAATATCAATAACCTCAGATATGCAGATGATACCACCCTTATGGCAGAAAGTGAAGAGGAACTAAAAAGCCTCTTGATGAAAGTGAAAGTGGAGAGTGAAAAGGTTGGCTTAAAGCTCAACTTTCAGAAAACGAAGATCATGGCATCTGGTCCCATCACTACATGGGAAATAGATGGGGAAACAGTGGAAACAGTGTCAGACTTTATTTTTCTGGGCTCCAAAATCACTGCAGATGGTGACTGCAGCCATGAAATTAAAAGACGCTTACTCCTTGGAAGGAAAGTTATGACCAACCTAGATAGCATATTCAAAAGCAGAGACATCACTTTGCCAACAAAGGTTCGCCTAGTCAAGGCTATGATCTTTCCTGTGGTCATGTATGGATGTGAGAGTTGGACTGTGAAGAAGGCTGAGCGCTGAAGAATTGATGCTTTTGAACTGTGGTGTTGGAGAAGACTCTTGAGAGTCCCTTGGACTGCAAGAAGATCCAACCAGTCCATTCTGAAGGAGATCAGCCCTGGGATTTCTTTGGAAGGAATGATGCTAAAGCTGAAACTCCAGTATTTTGGCCACCTCATGCGAAGAGTTGACTCATTGGAGAAGACTCTGATGCTGGGAGGGATTGGGGGCAGGAGGAGAAGGGGATGACAGAGGATGAGATGGCTGGATGGCATCACTGACTCGATGGATGTGAGTCTGAGTGACCTCCGAGAGCTGGTGATGGACAGGGAGGCCTGGCGTGCTGCAGTTCATGGGGTCGCAAAGAGTCGGACACGACTGAGCGACTGATCTGATCTGATCTGATCTGATATATGTATACACAATACACTATGCTATGTATATTACATAATCACATTATTTAATGCTCATAATAACCCTGTGAGTTAAATTGTATCTCTATTTGTATACAAGAAAATGGAGGCTTAAATAGGAACATTAGTTGCCCAAGGTCACCCACAGGTAAACCCAGAGCTGGATTTGAACTTAGGATTTTGTTCACCTGTGTATCTCAACTATTTCATTACTGAATTCCTGATAATGGGTGACTGGAGTTCATAACACGTAACCTAAATTTTATTTTAATAAGTACTTTAGGCTTATAAGAGTCTCACTTCCAATCGGCGGGGCACCTTCCAGTCCGTGAGGAAGTATCGCAGTTTAACGTCGAACCGTCTCTTTCTTTCATGCTATTTTGCCCTACCTTTGTGTACATGCTGATGACTCCCCCAGACCGTGAGCTCACCCTCTAGGATCCTCACTTCACTCTGGTCATTTCTGCTCCCTCTTTCTCTGTTCAGCATAGTGCCCAGCTCATAGTAGTGGCTCATGAAACACGTGCTGAGTCCAACAGGACCCCCAGCCCACTGTTCTGACTGACAACTATAAACAGCTGTAAAGTTGGACTGTGAAGAAAGCTGAGCGCTGCGGAATTGATGCTTTTGAACTGTGGTGTTGGAGAAGACTCTTGAGAGTCCCTTGGACTGCAAGGAGATCCAACCAGTCCATTCTAAAGGAGATCAGTCCTGGGTGTTCCTTGGAAGGACTGATGCAAAAGCTGAAACTCCAGTACTTTGGCCACCTCATGCGAAGAGCTGACTCATTGGAGAAGACTCTGATGCTGGGAGGAGACGGGGACAGGGGCAGGAGGAGACGGGGACAACAGAGGATGAGATGGCTGGATGGCATCACTGACTCGATGGACATGAGTTTGAGTGAACTCCAGAAGATGGTGATGGACAGGGAGGCCTGGCATGCTGCGATTCATGGGGTCACAAAGAGTCAGACATGACTGAGTGACTGAACTGAAGGTGCTAAGAAGAGGTGGGGAGGTTTCATGCAGGCTTAATTTGATGGACCGTCCAAGACTAACCCCCAAAATGAACTCCACTGTTGGGCAAGTCCAACGTGGATGCTTGTTACCAGATCTACCATATACCATGAGATCTTCTACATTCTCATAAGGAGCAAATACCAGTCACAGCTGCAGTGCTATTTTCACTGATTTTTGCTGGATATTAATTCCAAGGCAAGAATTGTGAATCTCTGGGCACCTGTTACCTTGATGGGGTATACCCTACCAAAGGCCCACATTCAACAGGGTACAGGCATTAAGGTTATATCAAAACCAAGCCCGCTACCTGAGAGGGCTGTGATCCCCGTCTTCTCCCAGACTTTTGCCCTTTCCTGTTTTCCTCGTCACCAGCCCCGCACCCCATCCCCTACTCCCTTGCCCACAGTTTATGCTTCTTTCCACTTTTTCTTTATCACTGATCTCCTTTATTTCCTTATCAGTTATCTTTTCTTCCCTTCTCTCCTTCGTTTTCCCCCTTGTGGCAGCCAGACAAAACATCTTTACTTGAGGACTCATTTCCCTGAAATATCTGGAGCAGTAATCTTAATTGGGTACTTTCCTAAACACATCCAAAACAAGGTCCATAAGCTTCCATCATAATATTTCCTAATGACAGTGCATTTATGTTTAATTATCCAAGCAATACGTGAACACAATGTCTTTCGTTTTTTTCAAAAAGGTTATAATTAAAGATAATCACCATTATCAGGGCAAAACTTTCTTGATTTTTCTTTTTCATTTACATGTGTATAAATACACTCTTAGAAAATATAAGTATTGACATGTGTGTGTGTATTTAATATATGTGTGGAACACTAGTCTGTGGATTTTTCTGTAACATTTTAATGTCAATTAAAATGGTTGAGCTTTATTCTTTTTAATTGCTTCAGAGCTTTCTATACTATAAAGTGCAATGTATTTATGTATTAACCTCATAGTGGATATCCAGGCTACCTCTAATATTCTCACTATCAGTTTACAAATCACTTGGCAATAATCACCGTGGTCCATACCTCGCAGAATAGGGAGGATGTTTTTCTAGGGAGGATGCTAACAGAGGGCATTCCTGGATCATGGGATTGGCACGTTTAAAATGATAAAGAGGAGGAGCTAAGATGGCGGACGAGTAGGACGGGGAGAATACTTTCTCCTCCACAAATCCATTAAAAGAACATTTGAATGCTGAATAAATTCTACAAAACAACTTCTGAATGCCGGCAGAGGTCATCAGGCACTTAGAAAGACAATTCATTGTCTTTAAAAGGAGAAAATGAGCCCTGCGGTAACTCCTTTTGTGGAGAAGTGGCGCAGACACCAGCATTTGCTATTAGCAAGTCGGGGCTGGGCTAGGAGGAGCAGCGCAGCCTGCATCGCTTTGAGAAAGGATTTGGCCTGGCTATCTCGAGCGCTATCTGAGTGAAATAACCAGACTGTTGGTTATCTACTACATCAAAAGCCAGCCCTAACTTAAGACACCACCAGGACTACGTATGGAACAAAGAACTGCACAGAGATGGCCAGCTGCAGGCCGTCCCACTCCAGTGACAGGCAGCCAGGGGCGGAGGTGGGCAATCACAGCCCTAGAGAGACACTGTCTACAGAACTGTAGGTAGGTTTCTGTGCTGACTCACGCTTCTTGGGGCTCTGGATGGTCAACATCTGCCTGAGAAAGTGCGCCGGTTGTAGACCCAGAAAACTGAGCAGCGGGGAGGCAATAAGTCGCAGCAGCTGCGCTCGCTGAACATTTCATCACCTGCGCTACTCAGATCTGGGAAGGGCATAAAATGCAGACTCAACCGAGTCTGTGCTTCTGAGGATTATCCGAGTGCCTGAACCTGGCCAGCTTAAATTTGGGTGTTCATCTCTGTCCCCTCTGTAACAGGGTAGAGATCAAATATTGAAAAGACCTGTAAACTGCCTCAAGAAAGAGAATTCAACAAACTACCAGAATATAGTAAGGATGCTTTAAGCTTGGCAATTTTAACAAAATGAAGAGACAAAAGAATGCCCAGCAGCTAAAGGAACAGGATAGATGCCCACCAAACCAAACCAAAGAGGAAGAGATAGGGAATCTACCTGATAAAGAATTCCGAATAATGATAGTGAAATTAATCCAAAATCTCGAAATCAAAATGGAATCACAGTTAAAGAGTCTGGAGACAAGGATTGAGAAGACACAAGAAAGGTTTAACAAGGACCTAGAAGAAATAAAAAGAGTCAACACATAATGAATAATGCAATAAATGAGATCCAAAACACCCTGGAGACAACAAACAGTAGAATAACAGAGGCAGAAGATAGGATTAGTGAATTAGAAGATAGAATCCTAGAAATAAATGAATCGGAGGAGAAAAAAGAAAAACGAATCAAAAGAAATGAGGACAATCTCAGAGACCTCCAGGATAACATTAAACGCTACAACATTCGAATCATAGGAGTTCCAGAAGAAGAAGATAAAAAGAAAGACCATGAGGAAATACTTGAGGAGATAATAGTTGAAAACTTCCCTAAATTGGAGAAGGAAATTGCCACTCAAGTTCAAGAAATCCAGAGAGTCCCTAACAGGATAAACCCAAGGCGAAACACCCCAAGACACATATTAATCAAATTAACAAAGATTAAATATAAAGAACAAATATTAAAAGCAGCAAGGGAAAAACATCAAATAACTCACAAGGGAATTCCCATAAGGATAACAGCTGATCTTTCAATAGAAACTCTCCAAGCCAGGAGGGAATGGCAAGACATAATTAAAGTGATGAAAGAAAATAACTTACAGCCTAGATTATTGTATCCAGCAAAGATCTCATTCAAATATGAAGGAGAAATCAAAAACTTCACAGATAAGCAAAAGTTGAGAGAATTTAGCACCACTAAACCATTTCTCCAACAAAAACTAAAGGACATTCTCTAGATAGGAATCACTAAAAGGGTGTATAAATTCGAACCCAAAACAATAAAGTAAATCCTATTTATCAATAATTGCTTTAAACGTTAATGGGCTGAATGCCCTAATCAACAGACAAAGACTGGCCGAATCGATACAAAAACAAGACCCCTACATACCTTGTCCACAAGAGATAACCAAAAGACTAAAATGCATCAAATGGATACAAAAACTAGACCCCTATATATGTTGTCTACAAGAGAACCACCTTAAAATAGGGGATATATACTGACTGAAAATGAAGGGCTGGAAAAAGATTTTCTGTGCAATTATGGACCAAAAGACAACAGGAGTAGCAATACTCATATCAGATAAAATTGACTTTAAAGATCCTGAAAAGGAGACAATCAAGGTTATACATAACGACTGAAAGGAACAATCCAAAAAGAAGTTATAACAATTATAAATATATATGCACCCAACATTGGAGCATTGCTATATCTAAGACAAACATTAACTAATAGGATAGAAGAAATATGCAACAATACAATAATAGTGGGAGACTTTAATACCCCACTCATACAATCTGGCTGTAATAGACAAAGTAAAGAGGAAAACATATTCACTTATGAGCCTCAAAAAATTCAGTTCACTCAGGAGAGTTAAAAAAAAAAATTGACTTATTTGTTCACTCTGTAAAGCTTTATTGACTATTTTATGGGACTGGTACCACTTTGGGTAGTAGGGAGGAAGAAGTGACCCTGTCCTAAATAATATATTGTGGTAAAGATAGACCTACCAATACAAAATACCAAGATGTGCCTAAGATGAGGACACCCAAACTGGACTTTTAGTTTCCTGAACTTTTCATTTCCAGATCAAACCTCCTAATATAGGATGAATTCAACATGATTTTTTTTTAAGTGTTCTTTGTGATTAAAAACAGAAAGCCATTAGTTAAGAAATTACATATACTCCTCCCCACCATCACTCCCCTTCTTTCTTCCCATTTCCCTCCCACCCTCATTGATCCTTTCCTTTGTCCATTTTCCCCTGCAAAAAAAATTAAAATTAAAATTAAAAAGTAAAAAAAAGAAAGATTGAAGGCGGGAGGAGAAGGGGATGACAGAGAATGAGATGGCTGGATGGTATAAAAAAAAATGATAAAGATTCTGCATTAACTTCTGCAACAAACTAGAGGCACTGAAACCTCGGTAAAGGAAACTGAGAATGCAATTCCCTGCACTGGTTTGCAAAAGTCAGCTCCTACTGGCTCATGGAAGCTGATTCTCGCCCCACTGTGGGGCTGTCGCAGTCTCCTGTCCATATATCCACTGTCTGCCTGGCCCACCATGCCGTATGAGACCTGAAGGCCTAGAGAGAAGGGGCTTGAGTCTTACACATTGTCTTCAACACCTAAAATGGTGTCTAGTGACCGATAGGGGATTAACACCCATGGCTCGGGTGAAATCCAGTGGGCGACTCTTTGTAGGTAGCCAATACTGCGTTCATGTCAGTCGTGCAGAAGAGGGTGGAAATTAGTTAAACAAGTGTTGATCATTGAAACCTGCACTAATGAACAGATGAAAATAAATTATAATTAACATATCAATTCTGTATACAAGAGAATTAAGCCTCTAAAAATGCTTACAATGTTTGCATGAAAGATTGTCAACAGCGCTCTGGAAATGATGTTCATGCCAATTTATTATTTAGCAATTTTCCTTTCAAAAGAGTGAATAAAGGAAATCTTACTACCTGCCCAAATCAGCATAAATTCTGAATTACTGGGGTCAAAATTAATGAGGCTTATAAGAATGTTCATATGCTTTGACCTAATAATCCTTCTCCTGGGAATCTGTCCTAAGGAAATAATTCACAAGAAAAGTGTTATGTGCACAAAGAGGATCCTAACAGCCTTGGATATAATTTTGAAAAGATGGCAATAAAATAAAATGCCCAACATAAGGAAAATGGTAGATGATCTCAAGAGAGACTTCCTGGGATGTAGGCAAGTGTTCAGAAAATTAATGTTAGAGTTATAGATTTATAGGAAAATGGAAAGAAAGAGGAGGATGCAAGGTTTTAGATCATTAGACCAAGAGCAAAATATCTTGTCTTTGCGATACAGCTAAATTAAGCCCAATTGAGGTTTAACAGTAATTATTTAGGAAGCCTAACTAAATCAGGAATCTCACTACTCAATTTATTGCCTAATCATCTTCCAGCCCCAGTCATCCTTTATTTCATTCATTGAATATCTACTTTGTGTGAGGAGGAACTTAGGAGACCAAGAATGAGATAGGATTCCTGTCCTCAAGGATAATCTGGTGTGAAGTACTGGCCCCAACTAGGGTAGTACAATATAACATCCAATAACTCTTCTAATAACAGAGCAAGAGATGACTGGTTAATTCTGAAAAAGCAGAGGTATATGGAAAAAGACTTTTAGAAGGGAAAGCATTCAGCTAGGTCTTGAAGACTGCTTAGGAGCTTAACTGATGGCAGAAATGTAAGTAAAACCATAAAATGTGTTTCGAGTAAATGAGGGCCTTCCTGGTGGCTCATTGATAAAGAACCTGCCTGCCAATGCTGGAGATATGGGTTTGATTCCTGGGTTGGGAAGGTCCCTTGGAGAAGGAAATGGCAACCAATTCCTGTATTCTTGCCTGGGAAATCCCATGGACAGAAGAGCCTGATGGGCTACAGTCCATGGGGTCACAAAGAGTTGGAAACAACTGAGCAACAGCAACTAGGGAATGGGGACATACTCTGAACCACCAACACGAAGGTACAGGAGAAGGAGGTGGTGGGGACAGTTGTAGTTTGGGGATGGATGATGGAGGGACCTTGAGTGCCAAGCCAAGGAGCCCAGCCAACTCTACTTACACTGATTCCCTGAGTGTAGAAATGAGACAGGCTACCAACAGGTCAGGAATTACACACAGTTCTCATTGCTCACTGTCTTTCATGCCTGGCCTGGCGGAGATACTTCTCCTCATAGGGGATGTTTTATTCTGTTTTTAAGAGCTCTTCATTTGTCACTTGGGACAGGAAGTTGGAGCTGGTTGCAATTGGCGATCCATCAGCCTGCCTTTGCGGAAGAACTACCAGGAAAGGAGTCTTCCTCCGCAGGTCTTTTAGTTGATGTAAGCCTTCAAAATTCACTTATGCAATGTGTATGAAGAGAAAAGGAGAGGAAGAGGCAGGGAAAGAGAGAGAAAGAGATTAAGGATGAAAGGGATTTCCTATGGACCTGTGGGAATAAATCACCATTAACAGGGAATATGAAGACTAGGGGAGGGGTGTTTCTTTTCGAAAACCACTAAAATCACTCTTTGCTCTACTAGCTTAGATCTTTGTATGTTTATTTCTTTTACTTATGCATATATAAATCTAGCATCTGCCTACAGACACATGAAACTTCTTTCTTTAAGCAAAAATTGGGTCAAGTGAGTATGTGCAACTTGCTTTATTTTTCACATGACAATATATCATTTTACCCCCCAGATCTGTACACAAAGATTGCCTCCATTACTTTTAGTGGCTTTGTGGTGTTACAGGGATATCCCCTAATTTATTTGACCAATCCTTATTGATAGATATCAAGGTTGTTTCCATTGCTTTGTTCCTTTTTGGCTAGTACAAACAGTGCAAAACAAACAGTGCTGCAGAAAGTGCCACTGTGAATGCCCCTATGTACACACTGTATTTCTTAAAATGGATTGCTAAAGTAGAATTACAGAGCCATTGGGCACAGACATACTGAAATCTCAAAATCTTCCATCAATCAGGTCTGGAAGTGTTGGCTTCTCCACATCCTCTGAGGGTCTGAACAGTTTGGTCAAAGCCTTTCCCTCCCTGGCCTCACTCCGACCCCTTTCCCTTTGAGAATTATCACCTGCAGAGGAGATATGGCTGCTGAGGAGTGTGCTAAATTGGAGGATGGGGCTGAAAAGGAAAGTGGCTGAAATTCACTTCAGGGAGGAGGCAACATGACACTTGGGTCCAGCTTGGCCCTGCAGTTAACAGTGCCCACATGCTGCCCATGGCCCCTCCTATGAGACCCAGTAATGCAGGGCTGAGGCACTCTGGACCTTGGCTTTCAACTTGGGAGACAAGCAAATTGGTCATGATGACTGAGGATCTCTTGATATCAGTAATTCCAGGAAAGGAGAAATGGAGGAAAGGCAGGATAGAGGGAGGGAGAGGAGAACAGAGAAGTAATGAAGAGGAAGACGAAAAATGGGGAAGAAAAGAAAAAGAGAGAAACCAGATAATGGATGCAATGAAGACGCTCATCTCCACTCACTGTTACAGAAAAGTCTTTTAAAAAATTCAATAGGTAGCAATGCCAGGAAGAAAGAGGAAGGGATGACAAAGGAAAGTGAAGAACAAGAATGTTGTTCTTTTATTTTCAAAACCTCTAAATTTAATTTTGCCCAGAATTTTTTTTTTTTTTTTCACGTGGAATGAAACCAAGTGGAGAATAATAGCTGGTCACGGGGGAGAAAGCGAGGGAGAGATTATCTCCTGGGCTGTGTGTTTTCGTGTGTATGGCAGATACAAAAGAAACCTCTCTGCACCCGGGAAGAAGATGGGGTCTTTTCTCTTTGCTGTTGTTGTTGTTGTTGTTCAGTCACTGCAAAGTCATGTCCTGCTGTTTTGTGACCCCATGGACTGCAGCCCACCAGGCCCCTCTGTCCATGTTATATTAATCACAACTGCCCGGCACACCAGCCTCACTCACCACCGCTGCTTAGATTCCTCTTAAACTGAGGCTCGGACCTGATCCATGATGCAGGGCTGCGGAGAAGGAGAAAATGAACTGCACGAGGAGCTAACCGAGACTGGGGTCCAAACCTGCCCTCGCTGCTTTTATAATGTATCTTGGGGCCTCCTGTGACATTTTCTAAAATGAAGGGGTTGAAACAAAACAATGGTCTTCAGTGTCCCCAGATGGATCAACAGCAGCATCACCTGGAAATGTGTTGAAAATGCAAACTTCTTGACTCTACCTCAGACCTACTGATTCAGAAACTCTGTGAGTGGGGCCCAGTGAGCTTAGTAAACCCACCAGGTGATTATGATCCAGGGCAACCACTGAATCAAAAAAACCCACAAAGGTACCTTCTACTTTCTTGCAACACAGCTTAGCCCTAAGGCTTAAAAAAAGGGGGTGGGGTGAAATTAAAAAAAAACCTCTTTTTTCATCTCAGATCCTCCAAGGGAAGGGCTACACTGACACGTGATGCTATCAGCCCTCCTACCCCCTCAGGCTGGCTAAAATGGTGGTCCTTGGACCAGCACCATCAGTGTCATCAGGGAACTTGCTAGAAATTCACAACCTGATGTTCCCCTCCAGATTTACTGAATCCAGATCCGTGTTTTAAATAGGATGCTGAGCTGATCTGAAGGCACTTTACATTTCCAAAGTCTGCCAGATCTCTTCTTTTTCTCTCCTTCTCCCCTCTTTCTTGATTCTTCCACTCGCTCATTTTGCATAAATCTTTTTCTTTTAATTACCTTTGGAGATGTCCAGGCTTTCTAGAGGCACAGCTTAGACCTGGGTTGACCATCAGGTTTAACAAACTGCCCTCTACCTAGACAGACACTCGCAGGATCAAATTCCATACTCAGAGCCAACAGCTAACGAAGCTGCACTTTTCTCCTCCCGCTGCGGGAGGCAGTGTCTTGAACTCAGCCATCAGCAGGCCGGAGTTCCAGTCCCACTGTTCCACCACCTCTGTGCTTGATAAAAATGCGTTTAACCTTTGGAGCCTCATTTCCAAAATGGAGATACTCATGTCTTTTTCTTGGGTTGTGTGTGAGGATCAAATGAGATCATGGAATGAATGTAAAAGACCCAATTCAAACACAGAGGACTCTAATGACAATTACTAAGGCCCCATTTTCCCTCCTCCTCTCCCCAGAGCCTTCCCAAGAGCAGATCTCAAACTCTTGCCCCCTCACCAGATGCTGCTGAAAAACAGGCACCAATTTCCACATCCCGTGTCCCTGGGTTTTTATTAGGAAAGCAAATACTGGATTGCTCCTCCCCTTCCGTCTCAATAAAAGTGTTTATCACCCTGTAAATTCCAACATATCAGTAGCTTGTTACAGAGAGAAAAGGTCGCCGCCAAGAAAGATGTGTCATTCCACAGGAAATTTGGGTTTAATATGTACAAGGGAGCCGGCGCATGGAAATCTCTTTGGAAATGATAAAGTCCTATAATGAAAAATACCACTACAATACTGGGCTCATTTCAGCAGATAAATATTTAATATAGATCAGCCAAGATTAATTGCCTACTGAAACGCGCCCGTCCTCTGGCTGGTGAGGAAAAAGAGCATCTTTATGTTAATTTATGACAGAGTTTTTGAAACAAGCAAAGCTTAGCTTGATCCGGGTTCATTTTGTCTGCTGTTGAGAAACACACTGCCCAGTTCCCAAGGCCTCTGCTCTGCGCTGGGCTCCTGCTGCAGCGTGGAGTGAACTGGCCACTCCTTCGCATACTAATCAAGTTCTTGCAGGCATGGAGGGGAAAAAAAGTTCTAGAGAATCACTGAAATCAGGACATGGAACAAAAACCGGTGAGAAAGGTCGTCTTGGTGCTCTGGGAACTGGTGCTGAATGGATCTGCATGCTCAGAACAGATCAGGGACCACAAAGGGAACCTAGCAAATGAGGAGGGTGCAGGCATGTGTCGGGAACTGAGGGATCTGCCTGCAAGCACTTGCATGCATTTAACCCTCACCAGCAGGAAAAGGTAAGTCAGAATGTCATCGATTTATAGACAGGGGAGCACTGGGGCTCAGAGGAGTTTACTGATTTACCCCAGGCCCACACAGCTAGGTGGCAGAGGCACAATTCCAATTTAGAGCTCTCTGACTTCAGAGGCCATCCTCATAAACCTTAATCTAATTACTCATCTGACTGACAAAGTTTTGCACACGGGCATTAATACCACCCGGGAACTTCAAGTTCAGGCTTTTGGCTTCAAGGCTCTTTAAACCTTGCCGCTTCTAGCTTCTTTCTATTTATCCATCCTCTCTCTACTTTTCCTCCTCCCCTGACTATCCATCATCTTTCGGCAAAGAGCTGAACAACCTGGAAAAGAGTAATACTTCTCCTCCTCCTCCTCCAATTAGCAGCGCTTTCAAAACCATCATCCCTATATTGCTGTCATCATTAAAACATCAATATTGGAACCAACTGTCATTGGTGGGAATCAATTTGTCACTACCTAATTGTCATCATCGATCTTTGTCATTGCCAACATCACTATTACCAATAGCATTTTTTTTTTTTTTTTTACTACCCACGCCCCCACGCCAGAGGCCAAGGGTGGCGGCCGGGAGGAGCAACCCCACGTCCAAGGAGCCGTGGCTGCGTGCGCGCAGGAGGGCCTAGAGGAGCTATCCCACGTTGAAGGTCAGGAAGGGCAGCGGTGAGGAGATACCCCTCATTTAAGGTAAGGAGCAATGGCTGCGCTTTGCTGGAGCAGCTGTGAAGAGATACCCCATACCCAAGGTAAGAGAAACCCAAGTAAGACGGTAGGTGTTGCAGGAGGGCATCAGAGGGCAAACACACTGAAACCATACTCACAGAAAACTAGTCAATCTAATCACACTAGGACCACAGCCTTGTCTAACTCAATGAAACTAAGCCATGCCCGTGGGGCAACTCAAGATGGGCGGGTCATGGTGGAGAGATCTGACAGAAAGTGGTCCACTGGAGAAGGGAATGGCAAACCACTTCAGTATTCTTGCCTTGAGAACCCCATGAACAGTATGAAAAGACAAAATGATAGGATACTGAAAGAGAAACTCCCCAGGTCAGTAGGTGCCCAATATGCTACTGGAGATCAGTGGAGAAATAAATCCAGAAAGAATGAAGGGATGGAGCCAAAGCAAAAAGAATACCCAACTGTGGATGTGACTGGTGATAGAAGCAAGGTCCAATGCTGTAAGAGCACTATTGCATAGGAACCTGGAATATCAGGTCCATGAATCAAGGCAAATTGGAAGTGGTCAAACAAGAGATGGCAAGAGTGAATGTCGACATTCTAGGAATCAGCAAACTCAAATGGACTGAAATGGGTGAATTTAACTCAGATGACCATTATATCTACTACTGGGGGCAGGAATCCCTCAGAAGAAATGGAGTGGCCATCATGGTCAACAAGACTCCGAAATGCAGTACTTGGATGCAATCTCAAAAATGACAGAATGATCTGTTTCCAAGGCAAACCATTCAATATCACAGTAATCCAAGTCTATGCCCCAACCAGTAACGCTGAAGAAGCTGAAGTTGAACGATTCTATGAAGACCTACAAGATCTTTTAGAACTAACACCCAGAAAAGATGTCCTTTTCCTTATAGGGGACTGGAATGCAAAAGTAGGAAGTCAAGAAACACCTGGAGTAACAGGCAAATTTGGCCTTGGAATACGGAATGAAGCAGGACAAAGACTAATAGAATTTTGCCAAGAAAATGCACTGGTCATAACAAACACCCGCTTCCAACAAAACAAGAGAAGACTCTATACATGGACATCACCAGATGGTCAACACCGAAATCAGATCGATTATATTCTTTGCAGCCAAAGATGGAGAAGCTCTATCCAATCAGCAAAAACAAGACCAGGAGCTGACTGTGGCTCAGACCATAAACTCCTTATTGCCAAATTCAGACTGAAATTGAAGAAAGTAGGGAAAACCACTAGACCATTCAGGTATGACCTAAATCAAATCCCTTATGACTATACAGTGGAAGTGAGAAATAGATTTAAGGGCCTAGATCTGATAGATAGAGTGCCTGATGAACTATGGAATGAGGTTCGTGACTTTGTACAAGAGACAGGGATCAACAACATCCTCATGGAAAAGAAATACAAAAAAGCAAAATGGCTGTCTGGGGAGGCCTTACAAATAGCTGTGAAAAGAAGAGAAGTGAAAAGCAAAGGAGAAAAGGAAAGATATAAACATCTGAATGCTGAGTTCCAAAGAATAGCAAGAAGAGATAAGAAAGTCTTCTTCAGCGATCAATGCAAAGAAATAGAGGAAAACAACAGAATGGGAAAGACTAGGGATCTCTTCAAGAAAATCAGAGATACCAAAGGAACATTTCATGCAAAGATGGGCTCGATAAAGGACAGAAATGGTATGGACCTAACAGAAGCAGAAGATATTAAGAAGAGATGGCAAGAATACACAGAAGAACTGCACAAAAAAGATCTTCATGACCCAGATAATCACGATGGTGTGATCACTCATCTAGAGCCAGACATCCTGGAATGTGAAGTCAAGTGGGCCTTAGAAAGCATCACTACAAACAAAGCTGGTGGAGGTGATGGAATTTCAGTTGAGCTATTCCAAATCCTGAAAGATGATGTTGTGAAAGTGCTGCAATCAATATGCCAGTGAATTTGGAAAACTCAGCAGTGGCCACAGGACTGGAAAAGGTCAGTTTTCATTCCAGTTCCAAAGAAAGGCAATGCCAAAGAATGCTCGAACTCCCGCACAATTGCACTCATCTCACACGCTAGTAAAGTAATGCTCAAAATTCTCCAAGCCAGGCTTCAGCAATATGTGAACGGTGAACTTCCTGATGTGCAAGCTGGTTTTAGAAAAGGCAGAGGAACCAGAGATCAAATTGCCAACATCCGCTGGATCATGGAAAAAGCAAGAGAGTTCCAGAAAAGCATCTATTTCTGCTTTATTGACTATGCCAAAGCCTTTGACTGTGTGGATCATAATAAACTGTGGAAAATTCTGAAAGAGATGGGAATACCAGACCACCTGATCTGCCTCTTGAGAAATTTGTATGCAGGTCAGGAAGCAACAGTTAGAACTGGGCATGGAACAACAGACTGGCTCCAAATAGGAAAAGGAGTTCGTCAAGGCTGTATATTGTCACCCTGTTTATTTAACTTATATGCAGTGTACATCATGAGAAACGCTGGACTGGAAGAAACACAAGTTGGAATCAAGATTGTTGGGAGAAATATCAATAACCTCAGATATGCAGATGACACCACTCTTATGGCAGAAAGTGAAGAGGAACTAAAAAGCCTCTTGATGAAAGTGAAAGCGGAGAGTGAAACAGTTGGCTTAAAGCTCAACATTCAGAAAAGAAAAAGATCATGGCATCCGGTCCCACCACTTCATGGGAAATAGATGGGGAAACAGTGGAAACAGTGTCAGACTTTATTTTTCTGGGCTCCAGAATCACTGCAGATGGTGACTGCAGCCATGAAATTAAAAGACGCTTACTCCTTGGAAGGAAAGTTATGGCCAACCTAGATAGCATATTCAAAAGCAGAGACATCACTTTGCCAACAAAGGTCTGTCTAGTCAAGGCTATGGTCTTTCCTGTGGTCATGTATGGATGTGAGATTTGGACTGTGAAGAAGGCAGAGAGTCGAAGAATTGATGCTTTTGAACTGTGGTGTTGGAGAAGACTCTTGAGAGTCTCTTGGACTGCAAGGAGATCCAACCAGTCCATTCTGAAGGAGATCAGTCCTGGGATATCTTTGGAAGGAATGATGCTAAAGCCTCCAGTACTTTGGCCACCTGATGGGAAGAGTTGACTCATTGGAGAAGACTCTGATGCTGGGAGGGATTGGGGGCAAGAGGAGAAGGGGACGACAGAGGATGAGATGGCTGGATGGCATCACTGACTCGATGGACGTGAGTCTCAGTGAACTCTGGGAGTTGGTGATGGACAGGGAGGCCTGGCGTGCTGCAATTCATGGGGTCGCAAAGAGTTGGACACGACTGAGTGACTGATCTGATCTGACCTAATATACTTTCTGCAGAGTTGAAGGCACCAAGAGTGTCCTCACTATCGTTGTTTTTAACAAAGAGCAACAAATTTAATGCATGCCTACCAGGAACTGGAAATACAAAGGATAAAGGGTACAGCCTTTTCATATACAAACTTTTGATGTTGCTGAGTAGACAAGATAACTGACAATACAAAGCTCTAATATTAAATGCCAGAAGAATGCCATTCAGCAATCTGAAGGATCAGAGACGGTCAGACCTGCTACAAGAGGCCACACTCGAGAGGACAAGGGAAGCCCACTGGACAGGGAACTCCAGCCTTCTGTCCCTGATTAATACATGCATAATTTTGACAAAGTCTACTATTCGTTATGTCAGTTTATGCAACAGAAAATGAGAAGTGAGTGCTATGTAGACTTTTAAAAACCATTTTCTAGGCCTATATAATCCCTGAGTATTTGAATTGCATATCATGTGGTTGCCCATATTTTCTTTCCAAATAGCCAAATAGTCTGGTTGATTTCACCTTTAGCAAATCAAAAGCAGTGAGAAAATTGAGATGGGGGAAGAAAACCTACCTTGCAAATCTCATCTGATTTATCTCTCCTCTCTGAGGATCCAATCTTGGATTATTCTAAATGCTCGTTTACAGGGTATGGAGCACTTAAGTTTTAAATAATTCACATGGTGCTTTAAGCTCTCCCTTTCAAGAGTATTCCATCATAAGAGAAACCTGGTTCCAAGGAATGGTTTTTGAATAGCATCCTTAATACATCATTGCGGGATGAAGTTTCCTCATTATCCCTACTCAGAGATGGTTCACATTTCTTACTTTTATTTCACATATTCTTCTGCGAGTAGACAGCTCTAGATTTGAATCCTAGCTCTTCGCATCACTGCCTGTGTTACCTGGGGCAAGTTCATTAACTTCTCTGAACCACACAAAACTCATAGTAGAAATGAGAGAGTCGCATCTCTATGGTAAAGTAGTTATGATCATTTGACTGGTGACATATATCAGAACACTGAGCCTTCTACACTGAAGCTTTTCCCTGAAGATCAGAGAAACAGACCTATCAATAAAGCAATATAAATGACAAAAAGAATCAAGTCTTAAAGGCTTCCGGGGTTATGGAAGTAATGTCTTAGGAGTGATGTGTGAACAATATCCATGGCTGACAGTTCTGTGACACAGCTACAGCCCACTGCTGATCTCCATGTGCACGCGTGTTATTCAGACAAGACCGAGCAACTGAATAACAGCAACTAGGGAACAGGGAGCTGCTCAGAGCCACTAGCACAAAGGCACAGGAGAGGGAGGCGATGGAGACAGTTGCAATTTGTGGATGGATGATGGAGAGACCTCGAGTGCCAAGCCAAGTAACCCAGCCTCCAGTGCCCTCAGTGTAGAAACGAGACAGGCTACAGGTCAGGAATTACACACATGGTATCCGACTCTTTTGTGACCCCGTGGACTGTAGCCCGCCAGACTCCTCTGTCCATGGGATTTCCCAGGCAAGAATACTGGAGTAGGTTGCCACCCCCTTCTTCAGGGATCTTACTGACCTAGGGATTGAGCCCAGGTATCTGGTTTTTCCAGTGGTCATGTATGGATGTGAGAGTTGGACTGTGGAGAAAGCTGAGCGCCAAAGAATTGATGCTTTTGAACTGTGGTGTTGGAGAAGACTCTTGAGAGTCCCTTGGACTGCAAGGAGATCCAACCAGTCCATCCTAAAGGAGATCAGTCCTGGGTGTTCATTGGAAGGACTGATGCTGAAGCTGAAACTCCAATTCTTTGGCCCCCTCATGTGAAAAGTTGACTCATTGGAATAGATTTTGATGCTGGGAGGGATTGGGGACAGGAGGAGAAGGGGACGACAGAGGATGAGATGGCTGGATGGCATCACTGATTCGATGGACATGAGTTTCAATGGGCATGAGACTGAGTAAAATCCGGGAGTTGGTGATGGACAGGGAGGCCTGGTGTGTTGTGATTCATGGGGTCGCAAAGTGTTGGACACAATTGAGCAACCGAACTGAACTGAACTGATCCTGCATAGAAGGTGGATTCTTTATTATCTGAGTCACCAGGGAAGCTTGATCTACCCAAATAATCATAAAAATTTATCAGACTTACCCATTTCTCAAGAACAAACAGATATTTTGGTTTTTCTCAGGCATCTACTTTGTTTGATAATTTACTTTTTAGGACAGAGGCCTACCCTTCCTTTTAAAACTCACTACAAACCAACTTAAAACATGTCTTGTCTTTGTTTTTCTTAAATTTTTTATTCTATATTGGACCACAGCCTATTAACAATGCTGTGATAGTTTCAGCTGGATAGCAAAGGGACTCAACTTTACATATACGTGTCTTGTCTTTGAACCAAGATTTATATATCACATATCTAGACCAGAACAGGTGGCAGGGGGTGGTTGCTAAATGTCTGGTCTATTTACACGTGAGGACTTCTTCCTACCATCGTTTTTCTTATCATCTCACTTGAAGAGATTCATTTCAGGAGGACAAGTAACTTCTACCTGATAGTCACTCTCTGTAAATAATTCACTGTGAATGACGCTGTCAGTATTTGACTCTTGGTAGCCAGATATATCGGAGAAGGCAATGGCACCCACTCCAGTACTCTTGCCTGGAAAATCCCATGGACTGAGGAGCCTGGTGGGCTGCAGTCTATGGGGTCACTAAGAGTCGGACACGACTGAGTGACTTCACTTTCTCTTTTCACCTTTATGCATTGTAGAAGGAAATGGCAACCCACTCCAGTGTTCTTGCCTGGAGAATCCCAGGGACAGGGGAGCCTAGTGGGCTGCCGTTTCTGGGGTCGCACAGAGTCGGACACAGCTGAAGCGACTTAGCAGCAGCGGCTTAGCGGCCATATATGTAAGAGGCAACAGTCACCACTCAGTATTTTTTTCCCTTTTGTTGAGATAACTTTGCCATACCTCAGACATAAACTGGTAACCCAATGGATGCAAAATAGAATGCGGAATGCTCTGGAGAAAAGAGTGAATGACCAGAACATGGGTCTTGACTTCATCAACCAAGAGACTCCTCGTGATGAGAAGTGAGAAAGAGTGGCAAAAATACAATATGGAAAGCAAACAGCGGTCTTTCAGCAGTCATGTAATTAAGCAAGATCCAATGAGAGCATCCAAGGTAAAATAAGACCTGGGAGTAATAGGTTTTGGGAGAGGGAATTTCTAAACCTTAACTAGGATCACACCATTTGCTTGGGCTATCTTTAGTTAAGAGGTGGGAAAAAGTTTCTTACTCAATCTCATAGCCTTAGGATATAGGACAGTGCCTGGCATCTAGCAAATGCTCAAAAAAAAAAAAAAAAAATTTTTTGAATCAATGAAAAGAGGTGAATGCCCCACAGAGGAGGTGTCACTTAGCCCAATTCTTGAAGTGTGAATATAGTTTCAAAAGGCAGAGGATGGAAAGGAAAGAAAAAAGCAAAAGGAACAGGGTGGGGAAAGGTACAGAGGCAGGGCAGTGTGAATGAAATTTGGGGAGTGAAAAATGATTGGGCATGTAAAGAAATACACAGTAATTGTCCTTGTAAAGAAATACAGAGTAAGGAAAAAAACTGGAAAAACAAGCTACAGTGTGCGGATTTTAAATCTCTGGTTACCAGAAGCCACTGAAGATGACAGAGAAGAAGAAAAAGTAAGGTGTGATCTATATTTTGAGAAATCAGTTAAGTCTGGCTGTTCTCTGTAAGGGGGACATCTAATTAGAAGATAACTACAATTATGGGATTGAGAGATGCTGATGGTCTGTATTAGGGAATGAAAACCAGAGTGCAGGAAGGATAAATCAGAAGCAGTAGCATCTGATGATCCATTTGGTATGTGGAAAGTGAGAAGAGACACGTGTAAGAAACTCCTTAAGGATTTCACCTCATGTGTGTTAGTCACTCAGTTGTGTCCAGCTCTTTGCAAAACCCAACGGACTATAGCCAGCCAGGCTCCTCTGTCCATGGAATTCTCCAGGTACGAATATGAAGTGGGTAGCCATTCCCTTCCCCAAGGGATCTTCCCAATCCAGGGATTGAACCTGGGTTTCCTGCATTGCAGGCAGATTCTTTACCATATGAGCCCTAAGAGAAGCCCCGTTTACAGAACCTCAATCATCATAGATAATGTCTAAAGAGAGCTGAGGAGCCCAACATTCAAAGTTCTCATCAATATGGAAACCCATGCATTGGCCAACAACTCACTGATGTAAGTCAGAAGACTATGGTTTTTTCTATCTTTGACCATGTGGCTTGGCACAATCTGCTCATCTTTAACCTCCTGAACTGGATGATTTCTCACAAACTCTATAACAAGCCATTACTGTCTCTTGCCTAGGGAATTCTGACAGCCTCTTTATCAGTCCAAGCTTTGCATTCTAGTGTCCCCTACTGGTCAGTCCCACAGTGATCCTTTAACAAGGGAAACTGGAACTTCTGGAAGAGGCGTCAGGTCAAACAAAACCTCCCACAGGTAACAATTATAAAACCAGGTAAGTATTAACAACAACAACTATTTAAAGATAATGGAAAGCACCCCCAAGCAGACAAAACTGGAGGAGAGTTTATCCATGAAAAATTACAACTGAAAAACGTAAGAACTGCAAGTCTATGGCTTTCTGGCCTGAGTGTGCTTCCCTACCTCCTCCTAGGCAGTAAACAGTGGTGGAAATCTACAGCCTCACAGGCCTGGACATCAGGAAAGGAAGGACAGAAGAACATTATAAAGGAGAGTCTTAGCAGCTGCAGAGCTGAAAAAAAGAGTAAAAACTAAATTTTGAATTTAAAATTCTACCCAAATTACTTGCTGGTGGCTAAACTACCTATGGGTAGGAGAAACTATGGGGTATCTGGTGAAAAGAAAAGGCAGAGGACAGAAAAGAATCTATCCGTCAGCTATGGAATGGCACAGGAAAGAGGTCTGTATGTCTGCTACTTTAAAAAAATTGAGTGCAAGGAATTCCTTGGTGATGTAGTGGTTAGGATTCTGTGCTTTTACTGCCAAGGGTCCGGGTTCAACCCCTGGGCAGAGAACTAAGACCCGGCAAGCTGTATGACCAAAACAAAAGCAAAACAAGATGAAACAGAAACCACCACCACCACAACAAAAAGCCTGAGTGGATGTCCTGAATGTGCGTACTGTGGGTGGCCAAGGTTGAGTCCTTACGGGCTTGAAGTTTTAGAAGACAAAACACAACTTAGGAAGGCTGGGGTAGGAGGAACCCTTAGAAAAAAGGAAACCAAAGAGAGAAATGCTCCAATTTGGATTATATTCTCTCCCCAAACGTTTGGCTGACCACAAGACTGCAGAGACACAGAGAAGACCCGCGTGAGCCAAGCTGAAAAAAATAGCTAGCAGCTGGAAGTCATGCAAACAAAGAAACAATCGTGCCTGTGTGCCATGGCTGAGACAAATTTAGCAGCAGTAAGTCCTGGCAAGGTAAGTGCATTTTAGGCAACAGCAACAACAAATACTCAGAAATATACAGTGTACTCCAAAGATACTGTGTCATATCAGTTACAATGTTCAGTTTTCAAACCAAAATTAATATGAAGTGAAGTGAAGGTGCAGTCCATGGAATTCTCCAGGCCAGAATACTGGAGTGGGTAGCCTTTCCCTTCTCCAGTGGATCTTCCTGGCCCAGGAATCGAACTGGGCTCTCCTGCATTGCAGGCAGATTCTTTACCAGCTGAGCTATGAGGGAAGCCCAATGCAAAGAAAAAAAGAAATCCATAAAAGGAAAAAAAAAAAAAAAGGCGGACAAAAGAAACTGACTTCAAATAAACTCTGAGGCTGGATTTACCAGACAAAACTTCAAAACAGCTACAGTATTATAAATATGTTCAAATATTAAATAAACATACACACATATCTGCTTAAATGAAATAAGAAAACAATGAATAAATAAGAAACACAACAGATGAGTGGAAACTATATATAAAAATTTGAAATTATGGAGGTGGAAACATAGCATCTAACATTTCAAAGTTCAACAGCATAATTGAGATGACTAAAAAAAAAAAAACCCAGGGAATTTGAAGAAATTATACAATCAAATGAATAGGAAAAGAGATTAAAGAAAATGAATTGCACCTTAGACACATGTCTAACAACAAGTATTCCAATACATACGTAACAAAAGTCCCCAAAGAAAATAAAAGGGTAGGGAAGAAAAACATCTAATAGATAATAGAGTAATAGCTGAAAATTCCCCACGCATGCACGCTAAGTCACTTCAGTCGTGTCCGACTCTTTGTGACCCTATGCACTGTAGCCCACCAGGCTCCTCTGCCCATGGGATTCTCCAGGCAAGGATACTGGAATGCGTTGCCACGCCCTGCTCCAGGGGATCTTCCCAACCCAGGGATCAAACATGGGTCTCTTAAGTCTCCTGCATTGGCAGGTGGCTTCTTATCACTAGCACCACCTTGGAAGCCCAAAAAACCCCAAGTTTGGTTAAAAACCAAACTTGCATGAATCAGACAAAGCTCAAGCAGGATAAAAACAAAGGCCTCAACAACAACAACAGCAAAGCCCCACCATTCACATCATATAATAAATATTTTCCCTTCTCTCAATTAGTAACAAGGCAAGTGTTTACAGTTTCAGTACTTCTACTCAACATTTTACCAGAGGCTCTTGCCACTGCAATAAGGCAAGACAAAGAAATAAAGGGCATACAGATTGGAAAAGGAAACTAAAAACTTTTCACAGATGGCATGATAGCGTATGTGGGAAAACCTGAGGAGTCTACAAAGTAGCTACCATAGGTAATCAGTGAAGAAAGCAAGTAGAATACAATATCCAAAGTTCAATTATATTTCTAGCATAGCACAAAAATATTTAAAAGTAAAATAAAAATTAGATTTTAAGTTGTAATATCTTTCAAAAACACAAGATGCTAAGAGACACATTTAATGAAGTATGCGAAATACTTACACACTGGTAACTACAATTTATTGCTGAATAAAATTAAGTATCTAAATAAATGGGGCAATAAACCACATTCATAAATCAAAAGTCCTGATGTTGTTAAGATGCCAGTTCTTTCCAAATGTATATATAGATTCAATAAAATTCCAATCAAATTTTCAACCAGCAATCAGAAGAGGGTAACACTAGTGGTCATGTTGGCTCAGCTGGTAAAGAATCTGTCTGTAATGCAGGAGACTCAGGTTTGATCCCTGGGTCGGGAAGATCCCTGGAGAACAGAATGGCACCCCACTCCAGTATTCTTGCCTGGAGAATCCCATGGACAGAGGAGCCTGGTGGGCCACAGTCCACTGGTGGTAAAGAGTCAGGCATGACTGATTAATATTTTTTCACTTTTTTCCCCCATAAGTAAATGATCAAAAATTTTAAAGGAAGATGCCAGTGAAATTTAATGGGAGAAGAAATTCATTTTCAATAAACAGAAATGGAAAAAAAAAACAGATATTGATATTTAGTAAAAATAAACATTGACCTCATACTTCACACCATACACAAGATTTAATTTGGAATATACATTCCAGGTACCACAGGTCTACAAGTAAGTATCTGATCTTGGAAAAGACAGACCCCAGGGGCTCTGTTTGCCTGGCTGAGAGGGCTGTGTAGCGACGGCTCCGCATCTTTCTGTGTTCTGCTCATTGCAGCCTACTCCAAGATATCTATCACGGTCAAGTGGGACTTGCAAATTATTTATCTGGTACTAACTAAGCCAACCCTCCTAAAATGACCAATTTGCTTTGACAGGTTCCTGCAAAGAAATTACCAGTTGAAGATAAGACAACACCAACAAAAGAAAATGGCAGGATTGACATTTCTCCTATTCTTGGACAAAGTACACCAACAATTATAGGACAAAGTAAAAAATCATCATGAAGCAACCATATCTGCCAATTTTCTTCCCCAAATTTAAAATAATTAAAAAGAATATTGGACATTAGAGCGTTCATCTTTCCACAACTGCTAATTATGTACTGGTAAGTAATAAACCAAAATAATTTATAAAAAATTAACTGTTCTTATTTATTCCTTCATATCCTTTTTATAATTTTTTAAATTGAACTTTTTATTTCATATTGGAGTATAGCTGATTAACAATGCGGTGACAGTTTCAGGTGGACACATCTGTGTCTGTGCTTGTGTGATAGAAAACATTGCGTATTAGTTCTTGTTGATAATATGTAGAAAGCATAGGTATACTGTGTGTTTATAATATGTAAATGAACACAGGAAATAAGATAGAAAAAAAGGAAGCTAAAATAGGGAAAAGTACATGAACTGGAAGACTTACACAAGTTGAGAGAGAAGGAGAATGGTGAGTGATTAGATATGGAAGTAGGATATCAAGGAGATTAAGAACACAGATTCTGGAATCCTGAATCCTAGCCCCTCCACTTAGTAACTATCTTGGGCAAGCTCCTGATTTCCTTCACTCATGATAAGAGGTAAAAGTCATAGGGTAACAGAAGGATTATGTGGTATTATCCATGTGGAGTCTGAAATATGGTAAGTGTTCAAATCATAGCAGTTACTATGAAGTTACTACTGTTTCCTTATTTTCACTATTATTATACTGAGTAAGGAAGAAGAATGACTCAAGAATACTGCCCAACCTTCCTCCTCACTTGGGACTCTGACTGATGCTGGTGCCACTATTTGAGACAGAGAACACAGGGAGAGAAATAGATAGGTCATGAAGCGGAAACGTGGGGATTCTGAGATAGAAAAACCCAACGGAAATGTCCGTTTGGCAGTTGCGTAAAAGAATTTTTGAGTTTGGAGGAGAGACAAAGTCTGAAACCAGATATTTGGGACTTGCTGGAATGGAGGATAAGGGAAGACAGGGGGGTCAGTGTGATATCCCGGCAGGAGTTGGGGGAAGGCAGCATTTGATTGACATCTGGAAGAGGAGGGGCACACAGAGGAGACTTAGAGGGAACATCCTGGACACAGTAGGAGTGTCCCATAGATGCTGAGCAGACTCTCAGCCCCTCCACTCATACGCCAGACTCCGTAAGAAAATCAGAGAAAGGTGCTCTCTCCAGACAGACAAACGTCAGGAAAGCAGACCTTGTAGGTGTAATTATTCAACCTTGAGTTGCCAAGGGTATCAAAGGTCATGGAAGCCACTGTCTCACCTGCTCACATTCCCTTTCAGTCAGACTATGATAAGTAGACTCCCTTTGGTGATGGAGAGTGATTGCCTCCTCAATTCTACCAAGGTCCTCCTTCCCATCTTCAAGCAACCCTGACCACTAAAATCTTTTCAACTGGAAGACTGTCCTCTAGTAACCACTACTAATTCTGCCTCCAGCGCTAACCAACTTTTGATCACTGAGGTAGCCTCTCTACGCATAAGTTTACAAGTTTCCCATACATAACAAGTATTTTTCCAGGGTCAGGGACCACTTTCTCTAGTTTTCTTTGAGAGACAGGCTTCCAAATTAGTACCCAGTGAGTGACAAGCAGATGAGGAAGTTGAGACATCTGAAGATGTCTTTCACCTGGCCTTGTCTCCCAGAAGTAGGTGGGTGGTACTTAGCAAAAGAATAAGATCCAAAAAAAGGAAGTGAATTATAGACTAGACTGAAATAGAACAGCATAATAGGTACAGCTATGTGTCTTCTCTCTACCATCCTCCATCAGCAAGAGACAAAAGAATCTCTACACTTAAGTGTGCTGCTGCTGCTGCGTGGCTTCAGTCATGTCCGACTCTGTGCGACCCCGCAGACGGCAGCCCACCAGGCTCCGCTGTCCCTGGGACTCTCCAGGCAAGAACACTAGAGTGGGGTTGCCATTTCCTTTTTCAACGCATGAAAGTGAAAAGTGAAAGTGAAGTCACTCAGTCACGTCCGACTCTTCGCAACCCCATGGACTGCAGCCTACCAGGCTCCTCCATCCATGGGATTCTCCAGGCAGGAGCACTGGGGTGGCTGCCATTGCCTTCTCCCAAGTGTGGTGCATTGATTCTTTTTAATGATAACCACATCAATCTGCTAATTTTAAGAAAACAATCTAAAAATGTACTTTGTTCCTAGATGACACTCAATGAAAGTTAATTTTCTGAAATCTTTGAGAAGCCCAGGGACCCATGGAACCATACCACGTGAGAACTGCATATACTCCATTCCTCCTTTCAAGTATCACCTCTGGAATCCTTATGCATATACAAGCGGGAGCACTACACGTTTGCAATAATCTCCATTCTCTCTTAAAAAGCTGTTGCCAGCAGCAGGGATGATGTTCCTAAATCAAGTCCCAGTGATAAGAAGAAGCTCATCAAACAAAAAGGCAGCGTGGGGCAGTTAAAATGAGCACAGAAAGATGTGTCAGGGGACCTTCCTGGTGGTCCAGTGGTTAAGAATCTGCCTTCCAATGCAGGGGCTCGATCCCTGGTCAGGAAACTAAGATCCCACATGCCTCAGGACAACTACAGAGCCCGCACGCTTAGAGCCCTTGTGCTGCAATGAAGACCCGGTGCAGGTAAAAAAAAAAAAAAAAATAGATGTATCTGTTGGAAGGCTCAGATGCAAGTCAGTGTTCAATCACTTACCAGACAAACGGGTTAGCTTCTCAGAGTACTGGCTACCTGCTCTTCACAATGGGACATTACTACCTACTTGATATGGGAAAGTATCTTTTGAATCTTAAAGCATTACATAGGGAAGGTATATTTCAACAGGAAGAAGAACAACAGGAAAAAGATGAATGGAAAAGGCAAAGAAAAACAACATGAAGAAGGAAGGGAAATGAAATGGTGGAGTATTAGAAAAGGAAAATTTGCTGCGGTCACAAGGTGATTCAATGCCAACAGCGGAGTAGGACAAAGGGCCCTTGAGTCCTGAGGCTGCTGGCCCTTCGCCAGCCCCCTCCCAGCCACCCAAACCCCTGCCAGCAGCACTCTGGAGAGCCAGGGCATACAAGCACAGAGTCTAACCAGACTGCCTGTGTTTGAATCGCTGCTATGTGACTTCCTAACTGTGTGACCTTGGGCAAAAACACTTATGTGAGCCTCCATTTCCTCATCTATAAAACGGGATTAAAGGGACGTTGTCACATAGGGTTGTTGGGGATTGTCACATAGGGTTGTTGCAGCACCCCCCCCCGCCCGCGTGAGCCCCGCCCCCCTCGCCCCCCCCCCCCCTCTCCCCCAGCCGAGTCCGAGTCACCGCGAGGGCCAGCGCGACCCCGATGACCCCGAATGGACGGACCGCAGCAGGGCCCACACCACAGCAAGCCGCCGCAGTATAATAATCTCTGGTAGATTATTCAGCTATTAATATACTCTGGATCAGGTCACACTAGTTTCTTAGTTCCATTCTGTGTGTGCTTTGCTGTTCAACATTATTCTATTTTCTGGAATGAACTCCAGCTGGAGAGCTCTGTTTTGGAATTCCTATCATCTTATTCACTTTGCCTCAGCTTGAAACATCAAGGGTGGGAGAGTTGCGTGGCAAGGAGGCTCCCCCTTAAAACATTCTGTCTTTGGAAGCCCCTGCTCCCTAGGAGCCTCCTTCCCTTGCCCTTACTCCTTACTCCTACTGCTCTGCCACCTATTGCTGCTGCTGCTGCTACAACTACTACATTTAAAAGCAGGTTGGAGGACTTCCCTGGCAGCCCAGTGGTTACGATTCCTCACTTCCACTGCAGGGGGCACAGGTCTGATCCCTGGTTGGGGAACTAAGATCCTGTGAGCCATGCGGTGTGGTCAAAATTTAAAAAAAAATAAAAACAAATAGAAGCAGGTTGAGCTGAAACTGTTAGTGAGAACAGGGAACAGCAAAAGGGAAATGCAATACAGTCTACATTTCCCTTTTGCTGACAAGCATCCCAGGCCTGAATGCCCCAGTGCTTTTTTTTGTAAATCAAAAGAATATTGAACTCATTATGTTGAAGCGCACGTCATCCTTTCATCGGTCAATTTGTCTGGGTCAACTGCTCTCGCGCATTTATCCCGGACATCTAAAAGATAGGACATCTAACAGTCGGTTCACTTTGTTATCCTAAAATGATATTTTGAAATCAGGCTATTCATATGCAGTGATTAGGTACCAAAGCACTATCTTCCATCAGAGCAGTGGAAGGAATCCAAGCCAGTCCTTGGGTGCCAGTAACAGGAACAATAGGGCCCATATTTACACAAAGGTGCAGGCTCTGGGCTTCCCCGGCGGCTCAGCAGTAAAAGAATCTGCCTGCAATGAAGGAGCTACAAAGAGACAAGGGTTCAATCCCTGGGTCAGGAAGATCCCTCGGAGGAGGACATGGTAACCCATTCCAGTATTTCTGCCTGGAGAATCCCATCAACAGAGGACTGTCCACGGGGTGGCAAAGTCAGACATGACTGAAGTGACTTAGCAGGCATGCAGCACGCACGCAGGCTTTACCAAGCACATCTACTTCCTCTTCCTCTTGTGAGCATCACACTCATCATCCGTGCCAGGGAGGTAAGGATTCTAAGTTCCTCTTTAAGGGGGAGATATTGAGGCTCTGACAGCCGAGATCACTAGTCAGAGATCTACTGGAGAAGGGATAAAGACGTGAATGCAAACCTTCCGTTACAGGTTTCCTCGTCCACCCCATCCTCCTCACTCATTTCTTTGTTGTGTTCAATAACCAAATTCCAAGGTGTTCTCTCATGTTAACTGATCATGTCAGCATCTAATTTTCAGACAATGTCTTCACCCCAAGCCCTGTCTTTATCCTTAACATCTAATACTCTCAGCCCCTCAGCACAAGGACCTACTTCATCTCAGTGATCTCCACCCTTTCCCTCTTCCAGCCTCCTATTTCCTCCCATGGTGACTCCCATATTACATCATCTCCCAAAGTCCCTCTAACTGACACAGGAGACTAAAGCCTTCCGTCCAAGCTTGTCTGTCGCAATACCTGCTCCCTGCCTCTTCAAGACCGCGTGACCTGTGGCCATCTTCTTTCCCGACTCTCTTTCCTTCCTTTTGGATTGACTGAGACCCAGTGGCCCAACCCTTCGGAGACCCACAGGTCCAAACCCAGTGGTTTACTTCTGACCCACACCTGTAACTCCTCTACCCGGCTGTCCTTCCTTCTCGTCCACTCGGCAAGCCCCACATTGGTTCTCCATGATCTGACCAGACATTTTCAGCGCCTTTGGAGAATAATATCCCAGTTGCACAGATGACCACGGGTGTAACATGTGATCACAAACACGGTCAGAGCCCTAGCTGCTTCCTAGTGATCGTCTTGTGTTGGCTTAATTAAAGCTTTCTTCCATGCTTCAGATTAAACACTTTACAGCATTACATTTTGTTTGTCCTTCCCAGTAACCCTTTTCTTAGCAACTGGTTTCACATCCTACTTCACGGAAAGAACAGAAGCCATCAGAAGTCCCTTCAAATCAACGTGAGTAAAACCAACTGATCTACACCCACACTTCTCTTTCCTCTCATTCTTTCTATTTCAATTTAAAGGAATCCTTCCTTTTACCTCCATCTAAGCTCTTACCCTTTCCCTCCCTGCCTCCTCAGGAAATCACCTCATCAAAAATAACCCCACTCTGCCCCTCAGCATCAGTCTTTGCCTCTCTTAAAAGTCACTTCCCTCTTGGAAACCAAATAAAAACAATCCAAACCCTCTTTATTTCACATCCCTCCTGCCTTTTGTAACTGTGTGTCTTGAAAAATATATGTCTACTCTCTGGCTTCTCCCTTATTTTTAACCCACTGTGTCTGGCTTCTGTCCCCAAAATCCTATTTAAATAGTTCTAGTCAAGGTCAAGATTTTATGTACACAAGACGACTTTCAGTTCTTACCTCATGTAATGTGTCAGAAACCATGGCCCCTGATTATCTTCCTTATTAAACCTTTATTTCTTTTAGCTTCCATGGTACCACCTGTCCCCAGTTTTCCTCTTTTCACTGGCCATTCCTCCAATTCTCAACACTTTTTCCTGCACCTTAAATGGGCTTTTCCATAAGTGAAGACTCCCAAGGGATGTCTTCAGTGATTAGTGGTAACCTGATGACTCTGAATACTTGTATATATATATTTTTTATTGACGCACTCTCTTTTGAAGGTCACAACCATTTATAAAACAACTGTCTATGGAGTCTGTATTTGGATATTCCAGGTAATTTAAATTCATCATTTCCAAAGCTGCCACATCATCTTCAGACATAAACCACGCCCAAAGCTCTCCTGGCCTTCCACAGCTCCCCATCTTGATGAAAAGCACCATCTCCCACTAGCTGATCAAGTTAAAAACGGCCCCCCACTCTTTCTCCTACTTAACTTAGATCCACTGATTGGTCACTTAAAGTAGGATCTTGCCAAGTCCTCCAGATCTTGAGTCTTCCCTCTCTTTCAACTTTCACGTTCAAATACTGAAATTTCTGCCTCCTTGAAGTATGTCAAGTTATGAGTTCATTCTGTGACATTCTTGAAATGATGCTACAACAGAGCTGGGAAAGAAAATAGTGGCTTCCAGGGGTTAGGGAAGATAGGGGGAAAAAGAGATGTGTGACTCTTCGGAGACAGCGCAAGGGAAATCTGAGGGTGAGGAAAGTGCTCTGCACCTTGACTGTGGTCCAGTTACCTGACTCTACACATACGATAAAACGGCACAGACCACACTCACACAGCGTACCAGTGTCAAGGTCGTGGTTTCGATACGTACTTTAGTTACATAAGATGCGATCACTGGAGGAAGCTGGGTGAAGCGTACATGGGATCTCTCTAAACTGTCTCTGAAACTTCTTGCCAATCAATATTTTAAAGTTTAAAAACATTTAAAAGCATAACTGCATCCCCATCGGCGCTACCTTAAGATGCTTGCCCCTCCCCCACGGGTCACAGCCTAGCTCGCCATCTCCCTGCTGCGCTTTTGTGCCCCTTTCCCCACTTTCCCCATCAGCGCTATCTCACCATCTTAGCAAGAGGAGAGTGATCTGAACATGCTTTGCCTCTGGGCAAAATCCTCTAAAGAGCTCCCCATGGACCTTAGAACTCAGTTCCTGAGTTGTGTGCCGAAACGCTGTGGAGTACCATGGCAAGTCATAAGAGCATAGCAGCGTCTTTTTTATGTTCAAGGGAAATAAGGGATACTTGATATTTGTTGGGCACCACAAAAACTACTACCCGAGGGAGTTCACAGTTTCAACATGAAAACACACTTACATTCCTTTCAGTAATGCCACATCTTTGTTAAGGTGCAATTCTAAAACTGCAGAAAAGTTAAGAATGACCAGGAAAGGAAGATGGCTTTATCGAACTACAATGGTTGAACAGTAGTAACCATGGTTATTTAAGGATAAAATAAAGATATTGTTCTTTTCTTAGGTTCACATGTATTATTTTTCAAATGGCCACTAGACTTCAGTTCAGTTCAGTCGCTCAATTGTGTCGGACACTTTGCGACCCCATGAATCTCAGCACGCCAGGCCTCCCTGTCCATCACCAACTCCCGGAGTTCACCCAGACTCACGTCCATCGAGTCAGTGATGCCATCCAGCCATCTTATCCTCTGTCGTCCCCTTCTCCTCCTGTCCCCAATCCCTCCCAGCATCAGAGTCTTTTCCAATGAGTCAACTCCTCGCATGAGGTGGCCAAAGTATTGGAGTTTCAGCTTTAGCATCATTCCTTCCAAAGAATACCCAGGGCTGATCTCCTTGCAGTCCAAGGGACTCTCAAGAGTCTTCTCCAAGACCACAGTTCAAAAGCATCAGTTCTTTGGCACTCAGCTTCCTTCACATTCCAACTCTTACATCCATACATGACCACTGGAAAAACCATAGCCACTAGACTTATGGGGACATAAATACTTCATTAAGCTATTTGGATCTAATTACTCAATAAACAGAATTATTAGTATTTCTCTGATAGGGATATAAAATCACTGAGACTTTGAGAGCATCTTGAAATGATAAAGTGTGGCAGCCATCACCTTAGGGTAAATAAAGTTCAAAGTACTTTATATAACATCCACAGGGCTTCCTGACCTGATCCCCTTCTGATTTCTTTGGCTTGAATGCTCACATTTTATTGAGAGAAAATCCTCTCTCACATGCTAACATTATCAGTCACACTGAATTACCTGTAGGTTCCAGGACAAGTCTACCTCTTTCTGGATACTCCCTCAAGACACAGACACACACTCACACACACACACATACCTGTCACTATATATATATATATATATATTTTTTTTTTTTTTTTTTGCCTAAATCTCACCATCCAGATCTCACCTTAAAAAAAAACTTCCTCTTTAAAGTATTTTTTTAATCTTGCAAGACCAACTTCAGCACCTTTCTTTGCACTAATACTTGACTTGATGCTTCTTTCCATTCATACTTCATATGAGGTAGCAGTGTGGCTCCTCATTGTCTGTCTCTCCCCGGCTATGTTCTGTGCTCCTGAGGGCATGGATCAATAATGCTTTGGTGCCAGCAGAAGCTAACGTAGTCCCTGCACAGGGCACAGGCTTAATGAATCCTTGCTGAATTCATGCACAAGTGAGCATTTCCTTCCCAAATCAGACTATCCCAGACCACTGAGCAATGCAGAGACTTCCATATCTTTTCTAGTCATCTCCTTTTTTTATCACACAAATCACACTCCTCTGTCAACATGGTACAAACCAGGTGTCACACCAGAGTCACAGAGAGGCTGTCACAAGTGCTCAGAGATGGAGGCTGCTGACCTTCTGTCAATAAAAAGGCTTCAACTTGAGAATAAGCAAATTTACCGTCACCACTGTGAACACTCCACCCTGAAACGCTGCTAATTGCTATGAAGGTCCTTGGGTGGGAAGTCATCTCTGAGGCCCAGTGTCTCCTGAGTAACACACATCAAAGACAATCTGGAAGGCACTGAGGAGATGAGTTGTTGCAGACTGCTCCCATCACCTGGGGTGATTAATAAATTCAGTTCAATTTAGTTCAGTTCAGTCGCTCAGTCGTGCCCGACTCTTTGCAAGCCCATGAATCGCAGCATGCTAGGCCTCCTGTCCATCACCAACTCCTAGAGTTCACTCAGACTTACGTCCACTGAGTTGGTGATGCTACCCAGCCATCTCATCCTCTGTCGTCCCCTTCTCCTTCTGCCCTCAATCCCTCCCAGCATCAGGGTCTTCTCCAATGAGTCAACTCTTCGCATCAGGTGACCAAAGTACTGGAGTTTCAGCTTTAGCATCATTACTTCCAAAGAAATCCCAGGGCTCATCTCCTTCAGAATGGACTGGTTGGATCTCCTAGCAGTCCAAGGGACTCGCAAGAGTCTTCTCCAACACCACAGTTCAAAAGCATCAATTCTTCGGTGCTCAGTCTTCTTCACAGTCCAGCTCTCACATCCATACATGACCACAGGAAAGACCATAGCCTTAACTAGACAAACCTTTGTTGGCAAAGCAATGTCTCTGCTTTTGAATATGCTATCTAGGTTGATCATAACTTTCCTTCCAAGGAGTAAGCATCTTTTAATTTCATGGCTGCAGTCACCATCTGCAGTGATTTTGGAGCCCAGAAAAATAAAGTCTGACACTGTTTCCACTGTTTCCCCATCTATTTCCCATGAAGTGATGGGACCAGATGCCATGATCTTTGTTTTCTGAATGTTGAGCTTTAAGCCAACTTTTTCACTCTCCTCTTTCACTTTCATCAAGAGGCTTTTTGAGTTCCTCTTCACTTTCTGCCATAAGGGTGGTGTCATCTGCATATCTGAGGTTATTGATATTTCTCCTGGCAATCTTGATTCCAGCTTGTGCTTCTTCCAGCCCAGCGTTTCTCATGATGTACTCTGCATATAAGTTAAATAAGCAGGGTGACAATATACAGCTTTGATGTACTCCTTTTCCTATTTGTAACCAGTCTGTTGTTCCATGTCCAGCTCTAACTGTTGCTTTCTGACCTGCATTCAGGTTTCTCAAGAGGCAGGTGAGGTGGTCTGGTATTCCCATCTCTTTCAGAATTTTCCGCAGTTTATTGTGAACCACACTGTCAAAGGCTTTGGCATAGTCAATAAAACAGAAATAGATGTTTTCCTGGAACTCTCTTGCTTTTTCCATGATCCAGCAGATGTTGGCAATTTGATCTCTGGTTCCTCTGGCTTTTCTAAAACCAGCTTGCACATCAGGAAGTTCACGGTTCAGGTATTGCTGAAGCCTGGTTAATAAATTAGTTGCTTGCAAATCGTGTTATGTGTACTTTTCTATAGGAACCATGGAGAAGGCAATGGCGAGCCACTCCAGTGTTCTTGCCTGGAGAATCCCAGGGATCGAGGAGCCTGATGCACTGCCGTCTATGGCGTCGCACAGAGTCGGACACGACTGAAGTGACTTAGCAGCAGCACCTACAGGAACCAATGCATGCTGATCACTTAAGGATGCTTTGCCTGTTTTCAGGCCTCTGAATTCCTGCCACTTGTGCCATGGGGTAGCACAATCTTCCTCTCTCTGGTCCTTTTTCTGTGGTTTCCTCCTAACAAGTGTCCTCTTAATATGAGGGTGGAGTATGCTGCCTTCCCAGAACACCTGGGCTGGAGTGCATGCAGGTCAAGCATCCCTCTTAAGATTGGAGGTCTCCTGCAAGCCTTCTCAGAGTACTTAAGGATGCTCAGAGTCCAGGTGTGGGTGTACCTGGGGTTACCCAAGTTCAAATGGATAACTTGCCAGACCACTTTACCTGTCTCCTGAGAAAGCTGTATGCAGGTCAAGAAGCAACATTTAGAACAAGACATGGAACAAAAGAATGGTTCAAAACTAGGAAAGGAGTACATCAAGGCTGTATATTGTCATCCTGCTTATAGGCAGAATACATCATGAGAAATGCCAGGCTGGATGAATCACAAGCTGGAAATAAGATTGCCCAGAGAAATATCAATAACCTCAGATATACAGATGACACTACCCTAATGGCAAAAAGTGAAGAGGGACTAAAGAGCCTCTTGATGAAGGTGAATATGGAGAGTGAAAAAGTTGGCTTAAAACTCAATATTCAGAAAACTAAGATCATGGCATCTGGTCCCATCACTACCTGGCAAATAGAGGAGTAAACAATGGAAGCAGTGACAGACTTTATTTTCCTGGGCTCCAAAATCACTGTGGATGGTGACTGCAGCCATGAAATTAAAAGATGCTTGCTTCTTAGGAGAAAAGTTATGACAATCTAGATACCGTATTAAAAAGCAGAGACATCACTTTGCTGACAACAGTCCGTGTAGTTAAAGCTATGTTTTTTTTCCAGTAGGCATGTACAGATGTGAGAATTGGACCATAAAGAAAGCTGAGCATTTAAGAATTGATGCTTTTGAATTATGGTGCTGGAGAAGACTCTTGAGAGTCCCTTGAAATGCAAGGAGATCAAACCAGTCAATCCTCAAGGAAATCAGTCCTGAATACGAAGAGACAACTTACTGGAAAAGATCCTGATCTGGGAAAGATTGAAGGCAGGAGGAGAAATGGGTGGTGACAAGGATGAGATGGTTGGATGGCATCACCGACTTAAGGGACATGAGTTTGAGCAAGCTCTGGGGGAGAGTGAAGGACAGGGAAGCATTGAGCGCTGCAGCCCATGGGGTCACAAAGCATTGGACACGACCTGGCAACTGAACAACAGCCACAACTTGTCTTAGTTACCAATATTCAAAAACTTGTTCTTTGGTAAACTGGATAACACATTATTTTCTTAACTACAATATTGGAAAGCACCCCCCTCCTTCATAAGTGGAGAAAATGAGGCTCATAGAGTTTCAGTAACATGTCAGGATCTCACAGGTACGAAGTGGCAGAGCTAGGATTCGAACCGAGGTCCGCTTGAGCCTAAGTAGACTTGCTCTTCATCACTAGGCTTTAGCGACTGTGCTAGGGCTCACGTCAGCTTAGACACTGACTTGCAGCTAGAAGTTTCCATCAAGGTTCCCAGAGATAAGTCAGGTGCATATGAAGGGTGGGATGCAAAGTCTTCCTCCAAGCCAGCTTGGGAAACCACTGCTAATGAGACCCAGGAATTCTCATGCCCAGAAGGAAGGCCTTGAGAGATAAAGAAACAGCCTTGAGGCAGAAGCGTGGGCATTCTGGCTCCTTTCATAAGAAACCCACAGATGTACCAGCCACTGGAGAACTCTAAGAAGAGAATGCTCCCTGCTACAGAGGGCTGGGAATGGAGCCAGAGCAGGGAAGCCTGGATGCAGCCAGGGAGGGCACTGTCTGACAGGAAGGTCCCAAGCAGCTTTGCTGATGGATCTGAGTGGTGTTGAGGGTTCATGAACTTCTTCTCTTTTGCCTTTGTCTTGGCTCCTCTGCCCTCTTCCTCCCCCTTGTATTTGCTGCCATAGCCCTCTAGCCCTTCTCTCTTCCTCCCTGCCCCACATTCCTCACACCGCAGCCTGAGCAATATTTCTCCATGTTGATCAGAGTGTGCCCGACTCCCCCTTCCAAACCCTCCACTGCTGTCCTGTCACCCCTCCCAGACAAGACCCGGGATCTGATCTGAACACACAGCAACATCTGCTTCTCAAACATGAGGTACAATTTTCCTCTGAACCAGTGTAACCCAAACATAGACGCAAAGTTAGTGCTGTTCAAACTGCAAGGTACACCCCATTAGTGGAGGCTGAAATCAATGTAGTTGGTAGACACAAGTATTTTTAAAAATAAATGAAGCAGAAAGGACTGAGTTATACTACAACAGAATAGAAAATAGTACAACAAGATGTATTACATGGAGTAAGGTTAAGTACTTTTTTCATGAGTTTTCATTTCCGTTATGTATCTTTTTATCTCTATGTCTGTTGAGTGTCAATGTAAAATTTATTTTTTTAGCAGGAGTAAGGTCAAGAACTATAAAAATGAAACAAAAAATACTGCTCTAAAGAGATGTATTAGTACTCTGACAACTAATGTTTGATGGTTGTCTGAAATCTAAATTCCTTCCATTGTTGGTCCAAGCTGCTATCCCAGTACTATTTCTTATCATCACTACAGAAGTACCCACCTTATCCATGGAGGAAACGTTCCAAGACCTCCAGTGGATGTCTGAAACCATGCTTGGTACTGAACACTATATATACTATATGTGTTTTTCCTATACATACATAAGGCACCCCACTCCAGTACTCTTGCCTGGAAAATTCCATGGACGGAGGAGCCTGGAAAGCTGCGATCCATGGGGTTGCTGAGGGTCAGACATGACTGAGCGACTTCACTTTCATTTTCCACTTTCATGCATTGGAGAAGGAAATGGCAACCCATTCCAGTGTTCTTGCCTGGAGAATCCCAGGGACGGGGGAGCCTGGTGGGCTGTGGTCTATGGGGTCGTACAGAGTTGAACACGATTGAAGTGACTTAGCAGCAGCATACATGCATACCTTTGATAAAACTGGGTACATAAATCAGGCACAGTAAGGAATTAACAAGAGTACCTAATAACAAATAGAATAATTATAACAATATACTGTGATAAAGTTATGCAAATGTGATCCCTCCCCTTCACCTTCTTTTCTCTGCAAACACCTTATGATACAAATGTAATGCCTTTTCCACCTTAATTAAGCTCTTATCATGTAATTTTGGCCATAACTTTTGCAGTCTGAGGTGTGACAGGAAAGTTAGCATGAATTTCTTGTTCCCTCTTCACAATTTCACGGAAAGAAGAGATTCATTCTTACCAGAGATCTTAGCAAACTCAGCATACAATTTTTTTCTTTCCTTATTAAGTGGAGAACTTTCACCTTTTCGCTTAAAGGAAGCACTTTTCCGTTTCTCTCTGGCATGTCTGAATTGCCAGCATCACTACTCTGGCGCTTTGGGGACATTATTAGATAAAGTAAGGGCTACTTGAATACCACCACTGAGATCCCGGGACAGTTGATCCTGAAATCAGTGTGGCTGCTGACTAATGGCAGGAGGAGATACACTGGACAAAGGGATGATTCAGGTCCTGGGAGGGACAGAGCTGGACAGTGTGAGAGTTCATTACGCTACTCAGAATGGGGGGCAATATAAAACGTCTGAACTGTTTATTCCTGGAATTGTCCATTTACTACTTCTGGACAGCGGTGGAGTGTAACTGAAACCACAGAAACTGAAGCCTTGGCTAAGAGCAGACTACTATACTACTCAAAACACACACACACACACACACACACTTCCAGGCTTTCTTCTGCCTCCTTGCCTTTGCAGGTGCTACTCCACCTACCTGGCTGCTTTCTCGCCACCACCTTCTCACAAAGCCCTAATCCTCCTCGAAGCCTGAGTCCAATAGGATGACCCCCTAGATTTGTCTCTCCCCGCCGCATCCTTTCCCACATTCACGATCTCTATGTGGTGGGAAGTCCCCCTCCCACCACAAACACAGTTCCAAGCATACTGATCAGTCACAGAACTCAGCATCTGGCATTGTGGTTATCTGCCCAATAGTCAGTTCTCCCCAAGAGAGTTTTGAGTTCCTGAGGTCAGGGATTCAGTCTTTCCCTATCTCCAGGCAACTGTTGTAGGCACTGGTCAGCAGGAATTTGGAGACTGGTAAACATTTTTCAAATGAATGAATGAGTGGCAGGTGGTACAGATCCAGTCCCCCTCTGCCTGGCCAAGATTTGGGGCATAGAGTCTGGGTTATAGAGTCTGCAGCCCCAAGAGCTTGCCTTCATTCTAGTCATCATAATCGCCATATCTATGTCAGTTAGAGACTCCATGTCAGTCTGCCCTCTGCAAGGACGTGTGTAAAAGTCAATCCATTTTCAGAGATGGCTCCCGACTGAAGCTGGACAATTGCTCTGCAGAGATTGCAGCAAGCGAAGCCCAGCAGCTCACAGAAGTTCGTTCAGGAATGGGATGGGAGCAAGGAGGGAAGTCCTGCAAAGGTACCAATTTGGTGGCAATAAAGCTATTGGGCTTGGAAGTGGAAGATCAATTTTAAATAATCAACACAGAAGATTATCTCTGAATTGACACCAAGTGGCCCAGGAGATGTTTGCTGATTATCCCCCACCTCATCCCTCTCTATTCAGGGAGCGCTTGAACCAAAACTTGGATTAAATGAGGGATAAGGTGGGGGAAAGGGCATAGGGTATTGATTCTCACCATTGATGCCAACCTCTAAGTGGCTGAAATTGACAATGACAAATGTGGGACAGTATCCCAGTTTCATCTTCTTTTGAGCCCACTTGGCATGCTCTTAAAAAAAAAAAAAAGGATCTCTGAATGCACTTTTCCAAGTTGTTTTTTTTTTTTTTTTTAATGACTCAGGCCAGATGTATCTGAGCCTGACAGCAGTGCCTAAACACCCTACCTCCTAAGGGACACTGCCATCAGAGGAGAAACTCACTGACTCCCCCAGAACTCCTGGAGGAATGGAGGCTGTCTATTTCTGAAGTAGAAGTTTCCCTTAAATGATGCCTCTCGCAGCAGGAAGCAAAAATCAATTCACCTTCTTTAATGCATCAATTGCCACCCTGATCTGAGGTCATGTCTAAAAACACGGGAAAAATCCCTTACCTGGTGGTGCCTATATTTCAACCATTCCAACCTAAATTCATGACGACTGAAATCTAAAAACATTCATTCTAAAATCCTTCCCGCCATTACTTTTCCTTTTTTTTTTCCCTCTAAAAATATCTGCTCGAGAGCAAAGGTTCTCAACGTCTCTGTTACTGGCATTGTGAGCCAGACAACTCTTCGCTGCAGAGGACCGTCTCTGCCTTGAAGGGTGTACTGCAGCATCCCTGATCTCTGGCCTCTATGCACCAGACGCCAGCAGCAACCCCACACAACCAACGGGAACGACCAAGAATGCCTGCTGACATTTCTGAATGTCCCATTAGGAAGGCAAATCACCCCTAGGTTGGTGGTTCTCACGTCTGTCCTAGACCAATTATAAATCCAAGTATCTTAAGAGGGACCCAGGCGTGGGAATTTTTTAAAAGCTTTGTAGATGATTATGATGTATAGCCACTTCTTTGCATATTAAACCGAGGCTTCACCTTCCTGTGTGATTGTGGCTCTAGCCTCTGCTGAGGTTTTCATATCCCTTCCACAGGGTGGAATGCCAAATGTAGGAATAAGAAATAGCAGTGCAGGAATTTAAAAAATGAGAAAGAGGAGGGGGAAATTAGATTTACTTGTGACAGGAAAACTGAAGCTGTTAATTCTTTTTTTTTTTTTTTTTAATTATAAACCAGGAAGTAGATGTAGACCAAAGTGTTCAAAGAAAAAGCCCAACAGGTGGGGTGGCTTCCTTGGTGGGCCGGCAGCTCCGTGAACTGAAGGGTTGTCATTTAAGAAGGCGTGACACAGGCTGCTATCCAGGGAAGCAACACTCGAGCTGCCAAAGCCAGCCAGCGCCAGCGACTCTTTAAGCCTGCTCACTTGAACTTCAGTCTCTCTGAGAAAAAGAGGCTGGAGGGCCAAAGAGGTTCGGTTAAACACTGTTAAACAGTCTAGGAATGATCTTGAAAAGCCCTGTGGTCAGGAAGCCTGTATAACTTTGTTTGGTTTTCCAAACAAACATATTTATGTCATCTGGGAGGCTGCATAGCATGGTTTGACACACAGGATCTGGAATCTGCCTGCTTCTGATACACTCTACTCTACCATGAAGAAACTCTTTTCTTGGACAAGTTATGCAAATGTAAATGCCTAAGCACAGGATTGCTATGAGCACCGATCTGGTGCCATGATTTGTACACTGTGTGTCCACACCAGATGTGAGTGTGATGCTGTCTGTGCTCATGCGTGTCCCGCTCTTTGCGACCCCAAGGACCATAGCCCGACAGGCTCCTCTGTCCATGGACTTTTCCAGGCAAGAACACTGGAGCCCGCTGCCATTTCCTATTCCAGGGGTTTTTTAAGACCCAAGGATTGATCTCATATTTCCTATGTCTCCTGGACTGGCAGGACACTCTTTACCACTGTGCCATGTGGGAAGCCCAAAGTTAGCAACTGACTTACTCTTATCACAGATTTATTATTATTTATTTGACTATGGATTATTTTTTCCCCAGAAAATGCCTTTTAAAATCACACTGAACTCCAGTTCCATGTGAGAAATGCTGATTTTGACTACTCTGGAGCCACTCTAATAGAAATACAACCCTCTAATAGAAATGATACCAAGACTGTATCTGGAATCCAGAGGTTGGGGGGTCTCCTTTCAACCACAAGCATCCTAAGTGGTGCCTTGGTGGACTTCACCCTCGCCATCCCATGTCTGTAAGCTCCTTGAAAGGAGAGATCTGTCTACCTCACATATCATCAACTCCCCAGGGTATGGCGTTTGGCAAACCTTGGTGCCCAATACATACTCTTGAATGATTTCTGGACAAAGACCACAGCTCATTCATCTCAGCAGAACCATCCACCCGGCCCCAGCTCCAGTCACCGAGTGAAGCAGCTTTTCCAGAAAACCTACTAGAGACATTTTCATGAAATACACAAAGCAACCATTAAGATGGTGGCTTAGAATGACAGTTCACCCAACTCTGATAAATGAGCATGATGGCCAGGCAATCAGATCTGGTTCACAATGATTTGATTTACATTCAAGTTTTGGGTACTTACTTAAGGCTCAAAGGAAGGAACACCATAAGCCACAAACCACTTGCTCTGAAACCTGTAGGGAAAGCCACTCATTATGAAACCACGTCTTGTGGCAAAGTGGCCACGACTATCAGTGTCCCCCTCCCCTGCCTTGACCCTCCCAAACCAAAGCTTACAAAGGGTACCACAATTTTCCTTTTAAATCCACCTGTGAAATAACTGCCAAATTTACAGCAACTTCTCACAATCTCAAAATCAAGAAAAGATAAACAGAAAAATACAATGCAAAGAGGCAGTGGAAACAGGAAACACTCTTCAGACAAAACTGACTTTTAAATTACCAAGCGGGAAGGTGGAAGGGAGGTTCAAGAGGGAGGGGACATACATATACCTATGTCTGATTCATGTTGATAGATGGCAGAAACCAGCATAATATTGTAAAGCAATCATACTCCAATTAAAAATTATTTAATGAAAAAATAATTACCACGAGTAGAAATCATTTCTAGCAATACCACCAGCTGTCTGATGTAGCTCCTGCAACATTCCAAGGTCTTCATGACTGATCTCTAAATTATTTCCGTAACTACATAAAGCATTTAATATTACCTCCATTTTACAGATGAGAAAATTGAGTCTCCAAGAGGTTGCAACTTGTCCGTGGTTAAAGGAAGTCTCTGGGTCTTTGGTCATATGCTAAGTAACTAAGAGCTAAGAGAGGATTATGACTCCCAACTTGTAGAGTCTCAGAAGCCTATTTTTGATTCCTAGCTTTGCCACTTCCCTGGTGAGTGACATGGACAATCTCCTTAACCTCCTGATGACTTGCTATGCTCATTTGTAATATGCTGCTATTTCCCTCACAGAATGAAGGTACGTATTTAACAACTAATATATGTATGGGCTTCCCAGAAAGTGAAACTGAATGATTGTCTTAGGATGATGATTTCAAACATTAATGAAAAAATTTCCCAGATACAAGAAAATTTAAATTTTATAAAGCATCTCACACCAGGTTTATCTCATTTGACTTCGCAGGTAGGACAGACATCATCATGGCTTTCTACAGAGGAGAATATTGAGTATCTGAGTGGTTATTTATTCATACCTCTCCATGGAATGGTAACTGCTTGCTTATTCACTCTTTCTTCCTGTCAGTCTTCCACCCCAAACTCTGAGCTTGGTGAAGGAGCAAGTGCACACTGCAGGTTGTGGGGTGTGTGTGTCTGTGTGTATGTATGTGTACAAGCTTTGTTGTTATGGGATGTGTGTGTGTGTGCGAGCTTTGGTGTTGTGGGATTATGTGTGTGTGTCTGTGAGCTTTGTTGTTATGGGGTGTGTGTGTGTGTGTGGCTGTGTGTGTGTGTGTGTGTCTGTGAGCTTTGCTGTTGTGGTGGGTGTGTGTGTGTGTATGTGTGTGCACGAGTTTTGCTGCTGTGGGATGTGTGTGTGTGTGTCTGTGAGCTTTGCTGTTATGGGGGTTGTGTGTGTGTGTGAGTTTGTGTTGTGGGATGTGTGTGTGTGTGTGTGTGAGCTTTGTTGTTGTGGGTGTGTGTGTGTGTTTGTGTGTGTCTGTGAGCTTTGCTGTTATGGGGTGTGTGTGTGTGTGTGAGCTTTGCTGTTGTGGGGTGTGTGTGTCTGTGAGCTTTGCTGTTGTGGGGGTGTGTGTGTGTGTGTGTGAGCTTTGTTGTTATGGGGAGTGTGTGTGTGTCTGTGAGCTTTGCTGTTGTGGGGGGTGTGTGTGTGTGTGTGCTTTGTTGTTATGGGGAGTGTGTGTGTGTCTGTGAGTTGTGTTGTGGGGTGTGTGTGTGTGTGTCTGTGAGCTTATTTGTGGGATGTGTGTGTGTGTCTGTGAGCTTTGCTGTTATGGGGTTTGTGTGTGTGTTGGAGGGGTTTTTTGAGCTTTCTGTTGTGGGGGGTGTGTGTGTGTGTGTGTGTTATGGGGAGTGTGTGTGTGTCTGTGAGCTTTGCTGTTGTGGGATGTGTGTGTGTGTGCGTGTGTGTGCGTGAGCTTTGCTGTTGTGGGATGTGTGTGTGTTCGTGTGTGTGTGTGAGCTTTGTTGTTGTGGGGGGTGTGTGTGTATTTGTGTGTGTCTGTGAGCTTTGCTGTTGTGGGATGTGTGTGTGTCTATGAGCTTTGCTGTTGTGAGATGTGTGTGTGTATGTGTGTGTCTGTGAGCTTTGCTGTTGTGGGATATGTGTGTGTGTGTGTGAGCTTTGCTGTTGTGGGGTGTGTGTATGTGTGTGCGCGCGGCTTTGCTGTTGTGGGATGTGTGTGTGTCTGTGAGCTTTGCTGTTGTGGGGTGTGTGTGTGTTTGTGTGTGTCTGTGAGCTTTGCTGTTGGGGATGGTGTGTGTGTGTGTGAGCTTGCTTTGCTGTTGTGAGATGTGTGTGCATGTGTGTGCGTGAGCTTTGCTGTTGTGGGATGTGTGTGTGTGTGTGAGCTTTGCTGTTGTGGGGTGTGTGTGTGTTTGTGTGTGTCTGTGAGCTTTGCTGTTATGGGGTGTGTGTGTGTGAGCTTTGCTGTTGTGGGATGTGTGTGTGTGTGTGTCTGTGAGCTTTGCTGTTGTGGGGTGTGTGTGTGTGTGATGTGAGCTTTGCTGTTGTGGGAGTGTGTGTGTGTGTGTGTCTGTGAGCTTTGCTGTTGTGAGATGTGTGTGTGTGTGTGTGTGTCTGTGAGCTTTGCTGTTGTGGGATATGTGTGTGTGTGTGTGTGAGCTTTGCTGTTGTGGGGTGTGTGTATGTGTGTGCGCGCGAGCTTTGCTGTTGTGGGATGTGTGTGTGTCTGTGAGCTTTGCTGTTGTGGGGTGTGTGTGTGTTTGTGTGTGTCTGTGAGCTTTGCTGTTATGGGGGTGTGTGTGTGAGCTTTGCTGTTGTGAGATGTGTGTGATGTGTGTGATGAGCTTTGCTGTTGTCGGATGTGTGTGTTATGAGTTGCTGTTTGGGGTGTGTGTGTGTTTGTGTGTGTCTGTGAGCTGTGTGTGGGGTGTGTGTGTGTGAGCTTTGCTGTTGTGGGATGTGTGTGTGTGTGTGTGTGAGCTTTGCTGTTGTGGGATGTGTGTGTGTGTGTGTGCTTTGCTGTTGTGGGGTGTGTGTATGTGTGTGATGTGAGCTTTGCTGTTGTGGGATGTGTGTGTGTCTGTGAGCTTTGCTGTTGTGGGGTGTGTGTGTGTTTGTGTGTGTCTGTGAGCTTTGCTGTTATGGGGTGTGTGTGTGTGAGCTTTGCTGTTGTGAGATGTGTGTGCGTGTGTGTGCATGAGCTTTGCTGTTGTGAGATGTGTGTGCGTGTGTGTGTGTGAGCTTTGCTGTTGTGGGATGTGTATGTGTGTGTGTGAGCTTTGCTGTTGTGGGATGTGTGTGTGTGAGTTGTGTTGTGGGATGTGTGTGTGTCTGTGAGCTTTGCTGTTGTGGGATGTGTGTGTGTGAGCTTTGCTGTTGTGGGATGTGTGTGTGTCTGTGAGCTTTGCTGTTGTGGGATGTGTGTGTGTGAGCTTTGCTGTTGTGGGATGTGTGTGTGTCTGTGAGCTTTGCTGTTGTGGGATGTGTGTGTGTGAGCTTTGCTGTTGTGGGATGTGTGTGTGTCTGTGAGCTTTGCTGTTGTGGGATGTGTGTGTGGCTTTGCTGTTGTGGATGTGTGTGTGTTGTGAGCTTTGTGTTTGGGATGTGTGTGTGGAGTTTGTGTTGTGGGATGTGTGTGTGTCTGTGAGCTTTGCTGTTGTGGGATGTGTGTGTGTGAGCTTTGCTGTTGTGGGATGTGTGTGTGTCTGTGAGCTTTGCTGTTGTGGGATGTGTGTGTGTGTGCACGCGCTTTGCTGTTTTCTGTTGGTCATCTCTGTGTTACCAAACCATAGCATGGCTTACAGAATACAATTGATGTTAAAGTCTAGAGGACTAGACGGAAGCATGAGTGAATGAGGCATGAATATATGTGCCCAGAATGAAGAAAGTGGGTCCAAAATAAACAAAACTTGAGTCTACAGGCTCCAAGTCCAGAGTCCTCTCCAATCTTCCATGGTATTTCCAAATGACAACATTTTCTGGAGTCACGGAATTTCAGAAAAGGGAAGGACCTTGGAGATCATCTTAGTGAACACTCACATTTTACAGATGAAAAAACAGAAACTCAGAGAAGTTCCATTTCTTGGCCAAAATCATACCTGGGGAGGTGGGTGGGCTGAGCCACCCACCTCTAGGATCAAGGATGCTGCTGCTGTGCACTGGCAGATTCAAGAGCAGGAAACTTCCCAGCCTCCATGTGTCAGCTCAGACTTAGAGTGACAGAGCAGGAACCTTGTGCACCCAAACAACTGTGTGTGCACAGATTATAGCTCAGTTTGTGAAGCAACAGGAGAGAGGACTTTGGCTGGATTTAATTTGAAAGGCTCTCATCATTGCCAGTGGCGCTGACTCCCCACCAGGACCCGTGGCTGAAGTCACGTTCTGTTTGCATATGCATGAGGATGCAGATGGCCATAACCCATTTACGTGAGGAGAAGCTCTCAAGTAGCCCTAGGTTCTAGCCTGGATTCTAGGGTCGGGTGGACTGGACAAAGCTTGAGGTCTAGGACATTTCAGAGAGGCTGGCTCTGTAGCCTCAGACAAGATGGCACAAGCTGGAAGAAAAGTCTCTTTCATGATGCAAACATCAAGTTTCTAACGTGCAGTGTCCATGTTACCACACGGGGAGACACTGGGAATCCCCTGCGAATGTACTTTAGTGTCTCAACAAAGCAGTGAAGAGAAAGCGTCAATTGGCAACAGCCCCAGTGAGCACATTTGGGTTGGTTTTTGTTCTGGTCTCCAGTGTTCTTGCCTGGAGAATCCCAGGGACGGGAGAGCCTGGTGGGCTGCCGTCTATGGGGTCGCACAGAGTCGGACACGACTGAAGCGACTTAGCAGCAGCAGCAGCAGCAGCAAACCTGGTCTAGAAGGGCACACAGACTTCTGGGTGTCTATCTGCATGTGTGTCCAGGTGAAGATTACAACAGGAGCCTCACCCAATCTTTGCACATAATAGTCTCCCAAACCATTGTTTGTCATCCCCCAAATATGCCTATCCCGCCCTTTTCTTTTGCAGCACTTATACTGTGTGTGTGTGTGTGTGTGTGTGTTCGTGTGTCTAATTAATGTGCTCTTTTGAGCGCAAGGCCCATGTTTGCTTTACTCACCACTGTGTCATCTGCCTTAAACACAGTTTCTGGGCCTCTGGCTGGTGCTTATTAATTATGTGAGGATTAAATAAAGGAAGAAAGAAATAACTAGATGACCAGGGGCCTGACTTCTGGATTTAAACTCCATCATTTAATTAACCATGTGACCTTGGTTCAATCTTATATATTTAATTTCAGAGCTTTTGGAAAGCATCTTAGAAACCAGCTCATTGGATGACTGCAGACTTTTGTTTGAGCAGTGGAATCCAAACAAAAGCATAGGTGAAATCTGAACACAGGGGCAGATGTAAACTTTCTCTCATTAAGGGCCAACTTTCAAACGCAGATTTGAATATTCAGCACAGAGTCACAGCCATCTGCAGCTGGTAGCAGATTCATGAATCACCCATGACACACGATGCTCAAAGGAGACGTGGCCAGGTTCATGTCAAATACACATGGACACAAGGCCTGAATTCAGGGCTTCCTAGCTGCAGGTTAGTCTCTTTCCTCCACCATGCACGTGTCCTCGTTCTCCTGCTTGAAGTGGCCCAGAAGTGTTAGACCCTGCCTTTCTTCCTTGATCTTAAAGACTCCAGCTCTAGAGAGTTTTCTGCACTCTTCAATTTATTTTAGTCCACAACATTTTTTTGTGTGCTTACGATACAAAGCAGAAAAAAAAAATCACTCTGGGGATCCAGAAATGAATTATATGTAAGCCCTGGCCTCATGGGGCTTCCAATTAGGTGAGAAAGAAATATAAGAATGCATTCCAACTCCAAATGGTTGACAACTAAAGAGGCATCAGCATAGAGAGCTGTGGAAATATCAAAGAGAGACTGATCAAGCGGGATGCGGAGCATCTGTAAGACGGATTCAAAGAAGAACTTGGGGCTAAGTCCTTTGGGAATGAGTAGGATTCCAACAGGCCAAAGACCAGTTCAGACTTGCTCAAAAAAGAATTGTTCACTGACTATCCCTATTTGTTTCCAAATGTATGAATATGTTTGGGTAAGATATCTGGTATATTACTAGTATCTGTAAAACACCACAGCCTACACCTGATGTAACTGACTAAAATTACTGTCTGTGACTGTGGAGACACATAAACAAGGGTTTGAACCCTAGTCCTACCACTCACTGACTGTGTGACTTTGGAAAAGTTATTTCACCTAGTGAAAGCCCAGGTACCCCTTCTATATAAAGTGGAGAAGATAAACAGATGCTCTCTCTGATGTTACTGTAAGGTTTAAACGAGAGGATGCATACAAAGTACTAAGCACTAGGCCCAGCACACATTCAGTCCTCAAAAATATACTCCTCTTATTTGTCGCCAACAATCCCTTGCACATTGTAATAAAACAGATAAATGAATAAATAGAAATATAAATAAATTAATACATAATGAGCAAGTATTCAGCAGTCTTGGCCCAGATACTCCTCCACACCACAAGGCCCATGCCAAAGCATGACCCCCCAAAACGCTCAATGAATGAAAGGCAAGGGTGAGCTCGGCCCAGCTCTTACCTGTATATTTTATATCTGGTTGTAAATCCTTGACGGTGTCTTTCCACAAAGGATAGGTAGCTCCTGGAGTGGTGGAAAGGCCCCCTGTCTGAAATAAGCCAATCAAATTCCTTGGAGACATGTTGGTCTGTTGCAGCTGGTTCCTGGTGGGAGGGCTGCACTGAGATACGGCCCCATACAAACAGGAAGTAGAGGAGCTCAACAAACCTCCAGTTCATGCTTTTCTGCCGGCCTTTTTCCTCTCATTCTTGCTCCATTCTGTGGAGTCCTGTGAAGAAAGGAATAGAAAAGGGACAGAAAGGAAGAGGAAGAGAGAGAGAGGGAGAGGAAAGGTGGGGAGGGGAATCAAAAACATACAGAAGAGAGAGAGAGAGAGACAAAGGAAAAGATTTTTTAATGCTTTTAACACACTTTCATCATAATACTTCACATCAGAAGACTGGGTCGGGGTTTACAAAGATCAGTGCAGTTTCTGCTTAAGAGTGTGGCATCTACGGACATCTGGGCTCGCATGAACATGTACGACCATGTACAAACTGCTTAGCCTCTTAGACATGCAGTTTCCTCATCTGTAAAATGGAGGCCAGGCTTAAGCCTCTAAGTTGGCACCTGACACATTGAAGGTATTCAAGGCGTATGCGTGGACAGCAAGTGTGAAATGAATGACTGCAGAAACAGTCTCCTCCAGCCAGGAGGGGACTGGAGATAGAATTCAGTGTCTGCCCCACCTGCTGTCTTCACAAACAGCCTGAATCTCCTAGCAGGGACTCAGTAGGCAAGGACACATTTCTCTCCTCTCCCACAGACATGCACCCGGTGAACACATGCTTTGCTTTCGCATCATCAGTTGACGGACTGCACAAAGTCTTGGGATGCATCATGATCACGACTATCCAGGATGGATACCTTACAGATGGAGAGTTTATGGAGCTCACCAGAATCCCTTCAACAGTGCTCAGTGGAATGTCTCCTTTGCCCCAAAGAAGCATAGCCAGAGAATTCACCTGTCAGTGTCACTGAGCCTCAAGGTTATCTTGTGTTCAGAAGGGGAACAAAAGGCCAAGGAACTAGTGGGGTCTTGCCGCCTCTTTCTTGGGTGGTAGCACAGGCTGGAAGAAGCACAAGCTGGAATCAAGATTGCCGGGAGAAATATCAATAACCTCAGATATGCAGATGCCACCACCCTTATGGCAGAAAGTGAAGAGGAACTAAAAAGCCTCTTGATGAAGGTGAAAGTGGAGAGTGAAAAGGTTGGCTTAAAGCTCAACATTCAGAAAACGAAGATCATGGCATCTGGTCCCATCACTACATGGGAAATAGATGGGGAAACAGTGGAAACAGTGTCAGACTTTACTTTTGGGGCTCCAAAATCACTGCAGATGGTGACTGCAGCCATGAAATTAAAAGACGCTTACTCCTTGGGAGGAAAGTTATGACCAACCTAGATAGCATATTGAAATGCAGACATTACTTTGCCAACAAAGGTCCATCTAGTCAAGGCTATGGTTTTTCCAGTCATCATGTATGGATGTGAGAGCTGGACTGTGAAGAAAGCTGATAGCTGAAGAATTGATGCTTTTGAACTGTGGTGTTGGAGGAGACTCTTGAGAGTCCCTTGGACTGCAAGGAGATCCAACCAGTCCATTCTGAAGGAGATCAGCCCTGGGATTTCTTTGGAAGGAATGATGCTGAAGCTGAAACTCCAGTATTTTGGCCACTTCATGTGAAGAGTTGACTCATTGGAAAAGACTCTGATGCTGGGAGGGATTGGGGGCAAGAGGAGAAGGGGATGACAGAGGATGAGATACCTGGATGGCATCACCGACTTAATGGATGTGAGTCTGAGTGACCTCCGGGAGTTGGTGATGGACAGGGAGGCCTGGCGTGCTGCGATTCATGGGGTCGCAAAGAGTCGGACACGACTGAGCGACTGAACTGAGCACAGCACAGGGGCACCATGTTGGAGAAATGCTTAAGGGGAGACTTAGGTAAGGGCTCCTTGTAGGGAGAAAGGAAGAGGACGCACTAGACCATGCCTGGACTTGGGCAAATTTACAAGTTTTCTTTTTATCATCACATCATCATTCTACTTGCTAGCTTAACATTATGCTATCTGTGTCCTTCACCCCACTTATCTTAGAAGAGCTCATCTTACTGTACACTGAAAGGCTGCTTGGAATGCAGGTTCTACCAGTTATAAACAGTGTATATTCAGGCAACTGACTTCACTTCTCTGAGCCTCAGTTTCTAGGTCTATAAAAGGTAGTCAGCAATAGCACTTGTATCCAGAACTAGCATGAAAATGAAATGACGCCATTCACATCAAGTGTCCCTTGCAGTGCCTGACTTTTTTTAGAAAGTGCTCAACAAATAGCATCAGTGATGACGCAGACACGGGTGGTGATAAACACTGACGTTGATGATGCCCTGACGATACCAATGATGTTGACGATACCAACGATACCCCCTGCTGGAGCATCTTTGCTTCTGTGGCCTCCCCTGCCAAGCCGAGTCCTATTTATTCTTTACTAGCCAGCTGAGGCCAGATCCTCAAGGGGCATTCCTTTTTCTATCCCTCTCAAAAGCTGTTAGCTGTTCCTTTCCTTCAGCTCCTGTTGTTCACTTATATAACTGTATGTTAGTATTTACTATCTTTTATTGTACTGATTTGTTTCTGTGTCCCTCGTCTTGCTCATGGGATTGTGAGTCTTTAACCAGCAAGCATCTTTAAAAGACTGTTTCTACACAAGGCTGGCTGTGTGACTCCAGACAGTCATAGCCTCTATCTAGATCTCAGATTTTTATGTCTACCATTTAAAAACCTGGCCAGGACAAAACCATTTTATCAAGTGGAAAACCACGTAAAAACAAGAAGAAATATGATCCCTTATTGGTCTACTCTTCCAGCTGAAAATGAGAAGAAAGTCAAGCTAAGAAAGAGGGAAAAGCAAAAGGAGAAAGATGTGAATTTCTGATCCAGTTGGCTACGACCCTCTGTGGTCTGATTGCGCCATTCTATTAGGAGTAGCTACAGAAGTCTACTTGGCACCACAGGCCCCAGCTGTCAGGGGCAAAGGAGAGAGGCCTGTGAGCAGACGAGTGGGCTGGCAGAAGCTGTGGCTGCAAGTTTTGTTCAGATCCTAAAACAAAGCCGTCCATGTGGAGCGCAGAACTATAACAGCTCCAGCTGCCAAAACTGTCTGCTGGAACCCACCTGAGTGGCAAGCAGGGGGTGGAGGCGATTGTTCAGAGATCCTGGCGGGGAGCTACAACACACTGAAATCACAGCATGTCACCCATCCAGCGCTTCTGTGTGGCTTCTGTTGTGAATGGGTGCGGGGTGGGCACCGATGAGAACGCCTGGCTGTTAGACTGTTTGCAAGGAAACAGGATTCAGAACATTGCAGCTTTTAAAAGTGAAACAAGGCTACACAAGGAAATAGCAGCATGTGTATATGTGTGTGTGTGTATGCAAGACCTCAGCCCCAAGTCTTAGAATTTGCAGAAATTGGGATGATCTAATCCAATGCTTCCCTTCTGGCAGCATTTTGTCCCATAGGTGACATCTTCGATTGTCACAACGGAGGGGACACTACTGGTATCTGGCAGGTAAAAGCCAGGGGCTGGTAAACATCGTACAGGGCACGAGACAGCCCCTGCCCCCACCACAAAGAAAACCGCACTGAAAACGTCGGCAGTTGACAAATCCTGCTCTAGCCCAACTCCTTACAAGATCACCACTGAGTGGCTGACTGGGCAGACTCCTGTCTTCCGGCTCCTGGTTTTCATGCTGCCGTGTTGTCTTGGCAGGATGGTGAGCCGAGACAATTCAGCAGCTGTGTCTGAACCTTCTTTGTAGCTGGGGACTATGGTACGATCTACATCTCCCCAAGCACAGGTGAGTGCTTTGTGGAAGATGTCTGAGTATCTTTCTGTTGACTCAGAAAAATCACGATAATTCGCAGAACTCTAAAAATGATAAAGAAAGTTTCTAGAAGGTGCATTTGAATAGAAATGGACGTTTTATTGGCTAAGGACAAGGATTAGTATGTGTGCTACTTAAATATTGTCTTATCATGAAAGACAAAGTGATTCTTATTCTGTAAATAAGCCCGAATTAGCATCAACTATATTAGAGACTTGGGATAATATAAGGGCCCCAAGTTTTATATTTATGGAGCACCTACTGTGTACTTGGATCTAAAAAGAAAAATGTCTGTTATCTTGGCAGTAGCTACAGCATTCAGGACAGACTAGAGGTTAACAAAGGCTTCTTCCTTGAGGTGGATGCTGCTGTTGTCGTTCAGTTAGTAAGCTGTGTCCAACTCTGTGACCTCATGGACTGCAGCACGCCAAGCTCCTCTATTCCTCTCTGTCTCCAGAAGTTTGCCCAAGTCCATGTCCATTGAGTCGGAAATGCTATCTAACCATCTCATCTTCTGCTACCCTCTTCTCCTTTTGCCTTCAATCTTTCCCAGAATCAGGGTCTTTTCCAATGAGTCAGCTCTTCACATCAGGTGGCCAAAGTATTAGAAATTCAGTTTTACCAATAGCCCTTCCAATGAATGTTCAGGGTTGAATTCCTTTAGGAATGACTGGTTTGATCTCTTTGCAGTACAAGTGATTCTCAAGAGATGAGTATAGCTCTCCCATTAACAAATGAGCTCCTTGGGACTTGGAGACATTAAATAGATTTAATAAGCTCACAAGTCCTGTTTCTCAGGAATCTAACTCATGTGATAGTATATCTGATTACAAAGTATGTACAGTTTCCAATATATCCCTACCCTCCCCACACACAGGTAAAATCAGATCCTGCCCTCTAGAGATTCAAAATAGTCTGCAAAGTCACACAGACCTGAGGAATTCTAATATGAAATATGCTATCATCAATACTATAAGCACAGAAAATGTCCAGTGGGAGAATAGAGGCCAGAGATGTTTTCAATCAAGAGATCTGGAAAGAACCCTGAAGGGGAGGTGGTATTTGAGCTGGTATGTGGCTCAGTTGATAAAGAATCCGCCTTCAATGCAGAAGACCTGGGTCTGATCCCTGGGTTGGGAAGATCCCATAGAGAAGGAAAAGGCTACCCAGTCCAGTATTCTGGCCTGGAGAATTCCATGGACTATATAGTCTACGGGGTCACAGAGCAAAGCATCAGACGTGACTGAGCGACTTTCACTCACTCATTCATGTGAGGCTTTGGTAAGAAGAGATGAGGAAAAGAGAATTCTAGCAGAGCAGGCGACATACAAAAAGTCTCAGAGGTGGGAGAGGGCAGAGTCACGGGGTGTGTGCCCAGGGTGGCGTGCAGGGTGGCAGAGGCTTCAGGGCGGTTTTAGGGCTGCTGGAGGGCCTGCAATCACCTGTATCTCCCTCTGCATCTCTCATCAAGCAAGGACTGCATCTCATTTTTTTGCCACACACTAAAGGCAAAGCATTGTGGGTGTTCAACACATTCATTCCTTCATCCATTGACATATTTAGCTGAAAATTAAATAGCAAGCAGAACTCTTTAATAGTCAGCTAGGAGAAGCAAACAAACAGGCAGTGACTGTACACGTGGTGGTGTGGAGAGCTCTGGGGAACACGTGTGCACCTGTGGCGGGTCCATGTTGGTGTATGGCAAAACCAATACAGTATTGTAAAGTAATTAGCCTCCAATTAAAATAAATAAATTTATATTAAAAATAAAGTGAAATAAAACCATTTGCCCTAAACAAACATAAATAAATAAATAAATACAAATCACATTCAAAATTAAAAAAAAAAAAAAAAAAAAAAAAAAAAAACGAAGGCCGCTAAGACGGGATTGGCAGTGAGGCTATTGCTTTCCATACATGGTGTTGAGGAAAAGCTGCTCGATGAAGTCATTCTGCCCGTGACCCGAAGAAAGTGAAGGAGTGAGGGAGGCAGAACCTCAGGGAAAAGAAAAGTCAGTGCAAGGAAAGGAAAGAGAGGACGTCAGCCACGGTTTGCGGAAACCAAGTTGTCTTTCAGTTTCCTGTAGGGAGCTTAGAATTTAATTGGGATGCAGGTGAGTTTGAGGAGACAATCACTTGTTTATTAACTGAGCGTTTCCTATGTGCCAGAAACACGCATTGGTTGCTTTACACATGTGACCTCATTGCAATATGATGAGAGGCTGTGATTCCCATTTTTAATGTGGGGAGAAGGAACACTGAGGAATAAGTAACTGGCCCAACACCACAAAGCTGGCTGGTTGGACAAGCCAACCTGCTGTCCAGGTTGGAAGCCACTGACCGTGTGCAGCTATCAAGCAGGTAAAAAGTGGCTCTTCCAAATCGGGATGTGCTGTAAGTATAAATGCACACCCACCAGGTCTCAAAGACTTAGAGGAACGGGATGCACAATACCTCACCGATATTTTATAATGGTTATATATTGAAAGTGAAAGTCACTCAGTCGAGTCCGACTCTTTGCAATCCCATGGACTATACACTCCATGGAATTCTCCAGGCAGGAATATCGGAGTGGGTAGCCTTTCCCTTCTCCAGGGGATCTTCCCAACCTAGGGATCAAAGACAGGTCTCTCACATTGCAGGCAGATTCTTTACCAGCTGAGCCACCAGGGAAGCCCAGTTATATGCTAAAATAGTACTATTTTGGATGTATAATAGTAAATGCAGTATATTATTAAAGTTTATTTCACTTCTTTCTTAATTATTTAATGGGGTTGCAAAAATCTTAAAATTACACATATGGATGGTGTTTTATTTTTAATGGACAGGACAGGGCTCAAACAAGCCTCTTCTGCTCTGTGACACCACCTAAGAAGGTCACTCTCATCCATCTCCTTGTTTTTTATCTTTTATATATTTGAAGTATACTTGACTTACAATGTTGTGTTAGTTTCAGGTGTACAACAAATTGATTCAGTTAAACACACACACACACACATATACGTATGGAGATCAAACCAGTCAGTCCTAAAAGAAATCAGTCCTGAATATTCATTGGAAAGACTGATGCTGAAGCTGAAGCTCTAATACTTTGGCCACCTGATGCGAAGAACTGACTCATTGGAAAAGGCCCTGATTTTGGGAAAGATAGAAGGCCGGAGGAGAAGGGGATGACAGAGGATTAGATGGTTGGATGGCATCACTGACTCAATGGACATGAGTCTGAGCAAGCTCTAGGAGTTGGCAGTAGACTGGGAAACCTGGCATGCTGCAGTCCATGGGGTTGCAAAGAGTCAGACGCGACTGAGCGACTGAACCAAACTGAACTGATACACATATTTTTTCAGGTTGTTTTCCCTGTTGGTTACCAGAAAATATTGATGATAGTTTCCTGTGCTTTAAGTGGGTCCTTGTCTGTTATCTATTTTATACATAGTAGAGTTATATGCTAATCCCAAACTCCTAATCTATGCCCTCCCCTTCTCCTTTGGGAACCATAAATTTGTTTTCGTCTGTGGGTCTATTTCTGTTTTGTATATAAGTTCACTTGTATCATTTTTTAAAGATTCCTTCTCCTTGTTTTATTAACATTTGGAAAACTCAGTTCACTCCCCCCATCACTGGTTGAGCACTTGCCCCCTCCCTTCAAAATAAACAGACAGACATTTTGTTTCATTTGAAATAAAACCACCCCCTGCTCAGAGCCAAATCTCTCCATCCTCATGTCCCAGAGAGAGCCCTGGGCAGCCTGTCACCACCAGCATTCATAAAAGGAACATCCTGCCACCGGGTTGCAGAGCCTGGGAAAGAGAGGCTGGTTCTGTTTTCGAGCTCTGTCCTTGACCCGCCCGTGACCTTCTGCGAGCCACAGTCCGGCTGCTGTGAGGCGCCTGGGTCGGTGCGGAGCTGCTGATGGGGCTGAGGCTCACAGGGCCCTCGCCTGAGTCCTGCTGTATATAAGCCTGCAGTGTCACTGAGGAACAGCTCACCCCACACAGAGCACGTCCTCTGATCGTGACCGTGGTAAATTATTTACATCTGAGGAGCACATGCGCAGGAGGCAGCCGGGGGCAGCACAGCCTTCCAGCAGCACCGTCACCAGTTCCTCCTCTGGAGCTTTCTACAGCAATGGCTGGGCAGGGGCCCACACACGGGGCCGGAGGATGGAAGGGAAGGCCAGCTCCATCCCCCATCCTGGGGGCCCCGAGGCTGACGACCGGACCAGAGATCAGCCACACTGCCTGCTTCCTGAGCCTGGGTCAACCTGAGGAGCTTTCAGATGAGACATGTCCAGGAGGTACAAACCTTCAAAGCTGAGTGACCTTGAGCACATGAATGAACCTCATCACCTCGAGTTTCCTCATCTGTAAAATCCAGGCAGTAACAGGAGGATGAGTGCCTTGCAGGGTTCAGATAAGAATTAAAGAGGACTTCAAATACAATTATTTTAGTCTAGGTTTGAGCCAAGACCTCAAGATAATAGCTATTGTATTCTAAAGAGAGTCATGACCATTATCCAGGACTTATAAAAAAGGTAGCCAAACGCACTTGTGGAGAGTCTTAACTTCTCACCCACAGGATGACACAGAGTGAGGTGCTGGGACCACGAGTGGAGTGGGGGAGGAGAACGGCCCATTAGTCACCCCACACAGGTCCAGGTGAGAATCGGGAGAAGCCCTGGACGTCAAGCTTCAGCTGCTGCTGCTGCTGCTAAGTCGCTTCAGTCGTGTCCAACTCTGTGCGACCCCATAGGCGGAAGCCCATCAGGCTCCCCCGTCCCTGGGATTCTCCAGGCAAGAACACTGGAGTGGGTTGCCATTTCCTTCTCCAATGCATGAAAGTGAAAAGTGAAAGTGAAGCCGCTCAGTCGTGTCCTACTCTTAGCGACCCTATGGACTAGAGCCTACGAGGCTCCTCCGTCCATGGAATTTTCCAGGCAAAAGTACTGGGGTGGGGTGCCATTGCCTTCCCACAAAGAACATGACAACTGTCCCAGGAGCTTGGAGGAATATGGCAGATGGGTGTCTGTCTCACACTGCAGAAATCTAAAGACAGAATTCTGCAGGGGGACATTCAAGAGAGGGCTAAAATCTGGTGGCAGAGTAGAGACTGCACATAAAGAATGTGTCCTCCGTCATTGGGAGTGGGCCACATGCAACAGGAGGCCAGCCCCCATGGTGAAGGGAAAATGCTGCCTGCCGTTGCCAGGAAACAAAGGATTCTCAACCGTCAAGCCACTACAGCCCTGCCCTCCAACCGATAGTGAGGCCCGAGCAAACACTGGAAACACCAGAGACAGACAGGGTGCCCTCGACCAAGCTCTCAAGCACTGCAGCCACCCCAGACTGTGCACCCAGAGGGACTCAGTATGGGAGTGGAACAGAACACTGGCCCTCGGTAGTGAAGGTGCGTGTCAAAGGGATGATTTCAATAAGCCCAGATTCCTGCATCTTCCCATGCACAGAGAAGTGTTCAACTCATTAACTTGTAATGTCTGTTTTTTTTTTTTTAATTAACAGGAATCTTTTGAAGTTCCAACCACCTGACCTCTGTTACAAAAATTCCTATATTTCCTGGCTCCTCTCTTGTCTCTTTGGAGTGGTCTCTCAGAGCTGAAAGGCTGCAAGGCAGGCTTAAGTCATCATTTTGTACATCAAATAAAATAAAACTCTTGTTTCAAGGTTGCACTTTTTTTTTCCGGGTGACACCAGCAAGAGGAAACTGGAATTGCCCTGACATTTATCAAGGGTCCAAGGACTGAGTGGTCAGCAAGCAGCCGAAGAGATGTGCATTTTCCTTCATCAAAGGAATCACCAGTGAGAGATCTCAGGGAAGAAAGAAAGCTCCAAATATTCTCCCACAAACGCTGAAAGTTCAAAAAGTTAGCACCGAACACCTGCTAAGCCCTCAGAGAACTGATGCTAAGCTGTCAAAAAAGTAGTAGGCAAGGAAGACTTTCACAACCTCCTTATCTCTCCATCTTTGACCAAAACCCTCACTGTAAAGAAACTAAGATCAAGGCTGACAAGACGGAGGGCACAAGACAGAATCCTGAGTTGGAAGAAGACAGGAGAGACTGGGAGGAAGGCAAAGTTTCCATTTTAAATAAAATTCGATTTATTTGTTGTAGTACACTGAAATGGAAACTTCAGTTACTGAACTGAGACTGTATATGAGAAGTGGAACTGAGTAGAAAAAACACTGAACATAATTTGGAAAAATCATGGACCTGCCTTAACTCTCATCCAAATATCAGAGGAAACCTGATAAAAGTAAGTTTAAACCGGATGAGACAAGAATTGAGATTTTTTTGCTTGTTTGTTTCTCCTGATTTTACTCTATGAATCTTGTTTGGCCAAAAGTGAAGATTTCATGGATTAAAACACTTAACTCAATGCTCAGCTCAATGTAAGACTCCAATGAACTCCAGTTAGAAACACACACACACACACACACACACACACACACACACACACCCCAGAACTTCTAGTGATGTGTTTGTTATCTACTTTCAACATCAGTCCAAGTATCAGACAGTCACAAGTCATCAGTGATACTGGAGTGAAGAACGGGAGCCCTACCACATGAAGAAGCTGGGCTCTGTGTTTCCTTCACTTTCCGTGAACTGGGATGCCCCGGCATTCATCTGTGCCTCATGATACCAAGTTTAGAATTATGTTGTCTGGGGCTGAACTGGTGGCTCAGTGGGAGAGAATTGGCGTGCTAATGCAAGAGACATGAGTTTGATCTGAGGTCTGAGAAGGTTCCACAGGCTGCAGAGCCACAAGTCTTGAGCCTGTGCTCCAGAGCCCGGGAGCCGCACCTACGGAAGCCCGCGTGCTCCAGAGCCCGAGCTCTGCAGCAAGGACGCCACTGCAGCGAGAAGCCCCAGCGCAGCCACGAAGGGCAGCCCCCGCTCGCCGCAACCAGACCATCCAGCAACGAGGACCCTTAAGCAAGAAACCACTGGAGTAAGTGTCATAACTTGCATGTTTTATATTATTATTTTCAATCACATAATCTATATCTCTAGGAAATCCCATAGACTTTTCAAAGTATCCCAAATAAAACCATCATCGCTCTCTCCCATCTCCTCCTCTCATGATACACACTGAAGTGAAGCACAGTCTCCCAAATCAAACTTTCCCTAACTTCCTCCTCACCTGACTCAACCACCTCCGCCACCAAGACCACCATCGCTGCCATCTCCACGTCCAGTCAATTTCCTTTTTTTTACATCCATCCGCGTCTTTTGACAATCCTATCCGTCTTCTCTGTAGACCTCAGTGTGATCATGTACCTCTCCTTCTCGTTGCATACTTTACTTCAGAAACCCATGCTCTCTTGCTATCTGTCATTTAACATGGCTCTCTCATTTGGACAGTCCTAACCCCCTTCCTCCTGGACTTCCTGTTTCATGTACCTCTTGCACCTCCATCCTAAGCACCACTCTAGTTACCAGAGTGATCTTCCCATATACACATATGACCGTGACACGCCCCTAATGTGACAGATTCAACAGCTCCCTACTGATTGCCTGGCCCCCTAGTCTTGCACGTAATGTCTCCAAGCTGGATCCTCTATACACAGTTTTTCTACTTAACTTTTCCACTTCCCACCCTCAAAACACCCTGTTCTCCAGAGTCTCTCCTTGACTGCACTGACTGAATACACCATAAATCATCATGCTTCACCACCTTTGCTTACTCTGTTCCTGATTCTTACAATGTCCATTCCCAGTGCCCACTTTGACAATGGGTACTTATACTTCACCTTACATTTAAATGCCTGAGTATGGGTGAGTGAATGACTGCCATGCACCTACTACATGCTGCCGATAGGTATTAACACCAGATTGTTTCATGTTTTCCATGGCATTAAATCCACAGAATTATCCTGTGAGATAGATAACATTATTTATATTGTGCAGATGATAAAATGCTGACTCTTCCTAAAACAAATACGGTTATTTTTGCATTGTCAAATTATTTTAAAATGGCAGAATTTAACTTCAACCTATGGAGTACATCACAGTTGTATATTGTCATCCTGCTTATTTAACTTACATGCAGAGTACATCTTACTGAGCTATATACTCAGAATCTAGTTCACATGCTGAGCTGGATGAATCACAAGCTGGAATCAAGATTACCAAGAGAAATATCAAGAATCTCAGATATGCAGCTGATACCACTCTAATGGCAGAAAGTGAAGAGCCTCTTGATAAAGGAGGAAGAAGAGAGTGAAAAAGTTGGTTTAAAACTCAGCATTTAAGAAATAAAGATCATGGCATCTGGTCCCATCACTTCATGGCAAACAGATAATGAAAAAGTGGAAACAGTGACAGATTCTATTTCTCTTGGTCTCCAAAATCACTGCAGACAATGATTGCAGCCATGATATTAAAAAATGCTTGCTCCTTGGAAGGAAAGCTATGACAAACCTAGACAGCATATTAAAACACAGAGACATCACTTTGCTGACTAAGTTATGGTTTTTCCAGTAGTCATGTATGGATGTAAGAGTTGGAACATAAAGAAGGCTGAGCACCGAAGAACTGATGCTTTTGAATTGTGGTGCTCGAGAGGACTCTCATGAGTCCCTTGGACAGCAAGGGGTTCAAACCAGTCAATTCTAAAGGAAATCAGCCCTGAATATTCATTGAAAGGACTAATGCTGAAGCTGAAGCTCCAATATTCTGGATACTGGATGCAAAGAGCTGAGTCACTGGAAAAGACCTTGAGGCTGGAAAAGATTGAAGGCAGGAAGAGAAGGGGATGACAGAAAATGAGATGGTTGGATAGCTTCACCAACTTAATGGCCATGAGTTTGAGCAAGTCCAGGAGATAGTGAAAGACAGGGAAACTAGTGCACTGTGATCATGGGACTGCAAAGAGCCAGACTTGACTTAGTGACTGAACAACAACTTCAACCTAAGCCAGATCTAAATCCTTTGACTCGGTGCTGTAATACATTAAGCTAAAGACCCACATCATCCTTGATTGTAGGATTCCTGTTTTGACAATCACAAACAATCACAACACTAATTACAAATATGTTAATGAATAGAATGGCCGATAAGTCAATGGAGGTGTAAATTTCTGGAAATACTGAATCTAGGAAAGGGCCATGACAACTTGGAAGAAAATAGAAATATGTGGAATTCCTGTTGTTTGGGGGGCTCATAAATACCATTTTTTTAAAATTAACAATGTAAGTTATGTACAGCATTTTTAAAATAAATATTTCATTTGGAGTCACATTTGGAAATGTGAAGATCTAAATTCAAGGAAGCTGCCTTTTAAGTGTTCCTTCAAAATTGTCAGCAGTCTCTGCAGGAGATCTTTCAAAAAGGAAAGTGAAATTAACATTTTGGAATGTCTTTTCTAAGCCAGTTTGGTAAAATCCAACCAATATTAGTTGAATCCTTACTATTTTAATTAGCTCTCACAGTGCAGAATAGGACGTGGACACAAAAAATGGATAATTTAAAAATAATGTAACAGGGCAAAAACAGTGTTCTGTGGAGTATGGAGCCCCAAGCTAGGATCTCCAAGAATGCTTCCTGGAAAGGCCATCCAGGAGAAGATTAAGAAAATAGAGGGGGCATTTGTGAGGTGACTAAACGGGAGGGTGGAGCGGGGGGGGGGGGGGGGGCAGTTTATATTTCAGGCCAGGAGAGAAGCATGTAAATAGAATGAAGGATTTTGTTGTAAGCATAAAACCTACAAACATTTTTAAGTCACTGTAGTGGCAATTTCTAAGCAAAAACTGGCAGGAGATGAAGCAAAAGAACTAAAATTAAGATCTTTTTTTAAAAAAAATCATATCTTTATGCACAACCAGTTTCTTGAAGACATAGATTCTTCTCCCCTTGCCTAGGAACTGGAACCAATCATATGACAGGCACAAATGAACTGAACAGATCAAAAGCTATGGTTAGCCCTATGGGATCACAGTGAGCCAATGAAGTCTTTTAAACAGAAGAATTCTATGTTAAGAGTTCCATTTACGATGGGGTGGTGGACAGGTTTCAGAAGAGACAAGGATAAAACTAAGGAGGCTATTTTAATAGTCTGGGCTTCCCAGGAGGCACCAGTGATAAAGAACCTGCCTACCATGCAGGAGACATAAAAGACACCAAGTTTAATCCCCGGGTTGGGAAGATCCCTTGAAGGGGTGCATGACAACCCACTCCAGTAGTCTTCCCTGGAGAATCTCATGGACAGAGGAGCCTGATGGGCTATGGTCCATAAAGAGTCAGACACAACTGAAGTGACTTAGCATGCATGCATGATGATAGTCCAAGTAAGACACGGTCTAAACAAGATGTACTTAAGATACAGAAAAGTAAAAATATTGAAAGGCAAAATTAGTATGATTTGGTAACTATTTGGGCTTCCCTTAGGGATTCCCTGGTGGCTCAGAGGTTAAAGCGTCTGCCTGCAATGTGGGAGACCTGGGTTCTATCCCTGGGTCGGGAAGATCCCCTGGAGAAGGAAACGGCAACCCAATCCAGTATTCTTGCCTGGAGAATCCCATGGACGGAGGAGCCTGGTGGGCCACAGTCCACGGGGTCGCAAAGCATCAGACACGACAGCGAATAGTCTAGTCTAGTCTTGGGCTTCCCTGGTGGCTCAGCTAGTAAAGAATCTACCCACAATGCAGGAAACCCCGGTTCAATTCCTGGGTAGGGAAGATCCTCTGGAGAAGGGATAGCATACCCACTCCAGTATACTTGCCTGGAGAATCCCCATGGACAGAGGAGGCTGGCAGGGTACAGTCCATGGGGTCACAAATGGTTGGACAGGATTGAGCAACTAAGCACACAGCACAGTGACTCTGGGAGAGTGGGGGTGAGCAAAGGACAGTATCTCTGATGACTCCTAAGACTGGTTTGATGATTAGCTTGATGATTGTGTCATTCATGATAATAAGCCGTAGTGAAAAATCAATGGATTTAGAGTGAATAACGACAAGTTTCCTCTTGGACTTGTTGAGTTTGAGGTATCTGTTGAACATTCAGTAGGATGAAGAATCATTCAGTACAAATCAGAAGAGAGGCCAGGACTAGGGGTGGAAATTTGTTAATCAGTGTGAACTAGGGGTAGTTATATTAGGGGACGCACACTGACTGAACCCACCCTCCCTGGCCAGGCACCATAGTACCCATTTGCCTCAGTTACTTTATGACAGGAGGTCCGGTAAGGAGCATGAAACTAATAAGCCACCACCAACCAGAAGAGTTCGGGAAGAGCAAACATGGCCTACCACCTCCCAGAATCCTTCTCACTGGCATTTGTCTTGGCTGAGCAATGCGTGCACCACCAGGAAGGACATTGAGTTAGAACAATTGGCCAAAAAAACCCATAAACGAACCCTATTCCCATAAAACCCAAGACACAGTCCTCTTGGGCTCCCTGACCCTACCACCCTCAGCACAGGTGTCCTTTCCCAATAATGTCTTAGCTTCGTCGGCATGTGTGTCTCCTCAGACAACTCTTTTCTGAGAGTTAGACAAGAGTTCACTCTCGGGCCCAGAAAGAGGTCCTCCTCCCTGCAATAGTTAGTGTCTAGGACTGGATGAGCACACCCCTGAACACGTGTGAGTCGACAGTCATGGAAACCAATGTGGAGTGATGCTCACAGTTACACAGACTGAAGAGGAAAGGATCCTATGACGCAGAGTAACAAGGGATGGTAAGAGGGGAAGGCGAGAATCAAGAGACAATAACACCAACAAGGAGAGGAGCAGAAATATTTCAGAAGACTCTCAAGTTTGGAAAAGCTACAGAGCTGTCTAACATAATGACCTAAAATGTCTATTGGACTTGAGAATACAGAGGAGGCTGAAAGTTTTCATTGCCCTGATGGGAACGGAAAGAGTCACTGAAAGAGATAAAGCGTGCACGGGACATGGATAAATGGAGGCACAGAGTGCAGAGGACTTGGCAGAGAAGATGAAAGAAGCAGTAGTCAATGCTTCTCCTTTCATTCTACCAGGGAGATAAGCGGTCAATGGAAGGATGAGGATTTTAGAAAATGTATTTTATTGAAGCTATAGTTGACTTGCAATGCTATTGTTAACTTTTACTGTACAACGAAGTGATTTAGTACACACACACATTTATACACACACACACACATATATATATATATATATATATATATATATATATACACATACATATATAGGTCTTCCTGGTGGCTCAGATAGTAAAGCGTCTGTCTACAATGCGGGAGACCTGGGTTTGATCCCTGGGTCGAGAAGATTCCCTGAAGAAGGAAATGGCAACCCACTTTGCCTAGAAAATCCCATGGATGGAGGAGCCTGATGCAAGCTACTGTCCATGGGGTTGCAAAGAGTTGGACACGACTGAGTGAATTCACTTTCATATATATATATATACATATATATATATATATATATATATATATATATACACACATTCTTTTTTCATATTCTTTTCCACTATGGTTTATCACAGGATATTAAGCATAGTTCCCTGAGCTGTACAGCAGGACTTTGTTGTTTATCCATTTTGTATTTATAAACTCAGAGAATGGACACAGAATTTTATTTATTTTTTTTTTTCCTTTTTTTTTATTTTATTATCTTTTTTTTTTTGATTTTTCTTAACTTTACAATATTGTATTACTTTTACTATACATCGAGATGGATCCGCCACCAGAATACATGTGTTCCTCATCCTGAACCCTCCTCCCTCCCTCCTTCCCACACCATCCCTCCAGGTCATCCCAGTGCTCCAGTCCCAGGCATCTGTTATAGGGCATCGTACCTGGACTGACTAATTTCAGATATGATATTAGACATATTTCAATGCTATTCTCCCCAATCGTCCCACCCTCTCCCAGTCCCAGAGTCCAAAAGTCTGTTCTATACATCAGTGTCTCTTTTGCTGTCTCATAAGCAGGGTGATTGTTACCATCTTTCTAAATTCCATATATATGCGTTAGTATACTGTATTTGTGTTTTTCTTTCTGGCTTACTTCACTCTGTATAATAGGCTCCAGTTCCATCCACCTCATTAGAACTGATTCAAATGTATTCTTTTTAATGGCTGAGTAATACTCCATCGTGTATATGTACCACAGCTTGCTTATCCATTCATCTGTGGATGGACATCTAGGTTGCTTCCACGTCCTGGCTATTGTAAACAGTGCTGCTATGAACATTGGGGTACACGTGCCTCTTTCAATTCTGGTTTTCTCAGTGTGTATGCCCAGCAGTGGGATTGCTGGGTCATAAGGCAGTTCTATTCCCAGTTTTTTGAGGAATCTCCATACTGTTCTCCATAGTGGCTGTACTAGTTTGCATTCCCACCAACAGTGTAAGAGGGTTCCCTTCTCTCCGCACCCTCTCCAGCATTTATTGCTTGTGGATTTTTGGATCGCAGCCATTCTGACTGGCGTGTAATGGTACCTCATAGTGGTTTTGATTTGCATTTCTCTGATAATGAGTGATGTTGAGCATCTTTTCATGTGTTTGTTAGCCATCTGTATGTCTTCTTTGGAGAAGTGTCTATTAAGTTCTTTGGCCCATTTTTTGATTGGGTCGTTTAAACACTCTCTGACTTACATCACAGCAGGATCCTCTATGACCCACCTCCCAGAATATCGGAAATAAAATCAAAAATGAACAAATGGGACCTAATCATACTTAAAAGCTTCTGCACAACAAAGGAAACTATAGGCAAGCTGAAAAGACAGCCTTCAGAATGGGAGAAAATAATAGCAAATGAAGCAACAGACAAACAACTAATCTCAAAAATATACAAGCAACTTCTACAGCTCAATGGACACAGAATTTTAAAAAGAAAAATATATATATATGGGAGCAAAAGGAAATTAGTACTGATTGAAAGAGCAGCATGAGGTCTGGGATTGGGGTGGAATGCCAAACTCTGCACTGGCCACTGTCAATCAAAAAAAAAAATAATGTCCATGGCTTTAGGGAGCCATATGCTGGCAGGGAGATAAAGTCATATACCCCAAACTGCAAAACAATGGATGGTGTTTTATCAGACAACTGAATAAAATGTGATTGGGACAAAGAGAGGGAAAAAAATAACTCAAACACAGCCAGTTCAAGAAGACTTCTCAGGGGTTCTGAGATTTTTCTTGGGCTCTAAAGGTTTAAGATTTTCCAGCTGAAGGGAGAAGAAAAAAAGGACTTAATAGAAGAAGGTATTCCAGGTAATGGGACTAGCGTGAGCAAAAGGCACAGATCATTTAAACTGACCTATTGGATGCAAATCACTAAACCAAATGCCACAAGGAATACAGAGATGAGCAAGAAAACGCTGCTTCCCCAACAGAAGCACACCAAATGTCCTGGAGTCAGAAAAGGTTGCCAAATATGGGGATCAGTGCTCTACAGGTGCTCAAAATATAACTGTTCAATAAACAAATAGTGTTCTGCTGAGTTAATGCCCCTGAGTTCTTCCCTGTGGCTAATCTATTCTTATTACTCAGTGGAGCAAATAAATAAAACACTTACGTTTCCATCTGAACCTAAATTTCAGCATTTACTCATCAAAAGCTCTGACCCTTGGCTTAATGTTTTCAACAGGTCACTAATGAAAGCAGATGAAAGGTTCCTGGTGGATCCATTTGGATAGAAGCTCTGGGGCTCTGCTGGTTCTTGTGCAATGGCTTTATTCGTTGCACATGATGCTTTTAAAAGAATGAATTAGAAGGACTGGGACAACTGCTGCTTGTCTCTGACAATCATGGAACCCAAAGACGAAGGCAAGGGACAGACATCTGAGGGCTTAAGTAGGTGCTGAGTTAAGCAGTTACAGACTTTAAAAAGCATGGTCACTTTGGAGACGATAAGTCCCGTCTCTCTTGAGACTCTCCTCATTCCATCCTTGCACTCCAGCAAGATTTCATGACACTTCATCAAGCCCGTTTGATCTCAGAGCCACTTTTAACATATACAGGGCACAGATTTATACCTCCCATTTCAGAAATGAGAAATTAACATCCATCAAGGCAGAAGGAAAGGGCAACCCACCCCAGTATTCTTGCCTGGAGAATCCATCCCATGGACAGAGGAGCCTGGTGGGCTAGAGTCCATGGGGTCACAAAGAGTTGGACGCGACTGAGTGACTAACCAAAAATAACAGCAAAGGGAACACCAGTAAGTCATTTTAATATAACACACATGGTTCACTCAGCTCTCAAAACAAGCCTCTGAAGAAGGCTGGATTATTCCCATTGAATGGGAGACGAAGCAGAGACCAGAAAGATTCAGAAATTTCCCATCGTCTCAAAACTGGTGTGTTATTTTGGTTTCCTTTTTTTATTTTTCTAACTTTAATCCAGCATGAGTTTGGTCCTCTAATGCTAGCAACACACAAAACCCTACCAGATAACAGCTACTTCTCAAAGCAAATTGCATTTTTAATAAACGCTCCAGGTGAATATGATGCACACTGAAGACCTACCATGCTGGTGGGGGGTCGGGGGGAGAAGCAGGATCCTCTGAGGCGCTTGTTTACCTCTAGGAAGAAATGCCTCACTGTTGTTGGGATGTCACGTGTTACCATGAGCTAGTATCAGGATCCTTCCGATCGTCCTCCAGATCCCAAAGCAAAAGCAATGCACTGTCTGATTTTTCAGGGCTCAACTAGTGCCACAGTGTGATTCTGAGAAAGCTTCGTTACCTCTCTGAGCATCTGTTTTCCCATCTCTGTTGCTATTTTTAGGAATTCTGCATTTAATCATTCTAGCCACCATTTTTGAGTCCTTCCTATACTGATGATCATAATGAAGATAATTTATAAGCTTTCAGGGTATGACAGGAGCTGTGTCAAGAACTTTATAAATTTTATTTCAGTTGACATCCACAAATATCAATGGGCTAGGCATGGTATCACTACTACACCTATCGCATTGATCTTTGTGGATGTCATGGGGTCACAAAGAGGTGGGTATGACTGAGTGACTGAACTAAACTGAACTGATTAATGTGCCCAGATCACCCCTCCCTTTAGTCAGGCATTTCCTCATGGAGTTTTCCATTTCTTCTACTAAAGGGGATAGAGTCTATTCCCCATTTCTTGAATCTGGGCTCATCTTCATAAATCCCTTGGGCCATTAGAATGAGGCAGGATTGATGCTGTGCTAATTCTTCGCCTGTATCTCAAGAGACACAGGCCTGTAGGTTTCTGCTTAACTTACTGTGCTTCTGTAACTGCCACAAAACGAATGTGATGGGTATTTAGTAGGAGGATGAAGTCCAGCTAACATGCCTCAGCCAAGCCAAGCTTAGGGCAGAGCCTCAGCTGAACTTCAGAAGCAAGAAAGGGCCAGCTTAGATAAGTGAGACTAGATCAGTGGGCCCCTAGCTGACCCACAGATGCATGAACTTTTCCATTATGGTTTATTACAGGATATTGACTATAGTTCCCTGTAGATGCATGAGCTTAATAATAAATGCCAGTTGTTTAAAGCCACTGAATTGATGATGAGTGGGAGGAGGCGGGTAAAGGCAAGAGTGGCTTACAGACTCATTAAGTATTCCAATTTTGTAGATAAGGAAACTGAAGGTTAGTGAAATTCAGTATCTCGTTCAAAGTCACATCATGGACAGTAGGAGTCAGAGTCGACATGTGATTTGAGGTGTGTGATTTGAGGTTGTGATTTGAGGTTCTTAACTCCACTTCTGTGCTGTCAGCTACTGGGCTGGGGAGTCTGACCCCCAAGGCTGGCATCTTTAAACTCACATGTGGACTGCGAGTCCAAACAGTGTTTTTAAATGCACTCTCTCTTCCAGTCTTATCATAAATTCTGAAGAGGAAATCCCAGAAGATATAGTCTTAAAAAAATTAAAAAAGCAAAAACAGATGATGTTAATGTATTTATATGGATGATTGGCCCATATTGGGAGTAAAAGAGGAGGGCTAGTCTTGAAGGAGGGTGCACTAAGTATTCACTGAGGTTCCATCCTTCTCAGAGGCTGTGAATGTATAGTGTAACTTAATCCATCTATGCATAAGAAAGGAGGCTTGTAGGTTTTAAGTCAGAAAGGAACAAGGTGTTTCATTGGGAGCTTGAGGAAAGAAGAAAAAAATTGCATCTTTTGGATGAAAGGGCCCTTAATCTTCAAAACACAAACCATTTTTTCCATACCAAAGCCCCTTCAAACCTAGGAAGTCTGCTGAGGCCTCAAGTCAGGCAAACAGCTTGTGTTTTGCAGATTAAGGAGCCTTTGACCCAAAGGATCCATTTTTGTGAAACTCTAAAGGAAATGCCTGGTCTATTTCTAGCTGGCACACTCCCTGACAGAGGCAGTTTTAAATGCAGTCCCAGAAGGCGGCTGCTGCCCTGCTGGGCCTGGGGCCTAGCACACAGTAGGCAGAGAGATGAATGGGTGAGCTCCTAAAAGAGATTCTTTGCCCCAAAATACCATACCTGCTTCCTTACCAGGATGCCCCAGATGCTTACTATAGAATAAACACAGCTTTGAACCATTGAAAGTCCCCGTTCAAGGAAGAAAGCTAATAATAGCAGGCAGCAGGAATGGGTGTATATATAAAACATTCTGGGACTGAGGGGGCACATTACCTCGTTTGAGCCCCACAACAACACTGTATCTTCTGCAGGATGTGGGATTCAGCCCTTACTTCAGATGCAAGGAAACTGAGTCTCAGAGAGCTGAAGCAGTGAACTTGAGGTAACCCAAACCTGGTGCCCCTCTCCCTCCTAGATCCAACCTCTGTCCCAGAACCATCAGCGCAGATAAAGCCTGAAGCAGGATAAATTAGAGGATGCTAGCAGCAGCATGAAGTTTAACTGACTCTGGACTAGGCTGAGTCAGGATGCTTGAATTCTAACCCCATTCCTAATACCACTGCAGAGGTTATTATCAACATAGGGTAACTGGGGTCCCTATATCTCTGGAATTTGGTCTCTGTACCACTAGAATCAGGAGGTTTGGCTTAGCTGTTTTTGTTTTTTTCCAAATTTAATACTATCTTGAGCTATGACTCTTCACTACTGAAATGAAGAAGAAACTTAGAGAAAGAGGAAGAAAAAGGAGAAGGAAGAGGAGGAGGGAAGAGGAAAGGGAGGGAGGAGAGAGAGAGAGAACCATGGTCAATTCTGGCTTGCCTTGGATGAGAGGAAATTATGGCAGACAAGAGAGATAGAGTCTGAGGAAGTGAATGGATTTGATTTGTCTAAGCCTTAGGAAAGCAAATATTACCGAAATGTTGGCTGACCGCCACTGACTTCCAAACAGAAAATGGCTTCGAGATATACTGTGGGTGCTCAGCAGGGTCTGTTAGAGTGAGTGATGGGGTGGCCGTGTGCTGCTGGAACGCAGGGAGAAAATTATAATGGTCTCTGCACAGAGACCAACAGAAGGAGCCAGCCCAGGAGGAGGAGAGAAAGCTCCAGCTGCGCTTCTCCCAGAAGGCTCAGATAATTTACACAAAACCCAGAGGGGCCTCTGGAAATGGTCAATGTGAGACTGCAGGAGCCAAGTCACCATGCTGGATGCCGTGAGAGGTGGCTGGTGCAAAAGCCCTGGTCAGGGTGCCCGGGCGCCAGGCCCAGCTGGGCTTGACTCCATGTGTGATCTGGGTCCAGTCCCATCCTGACCGTGCACCTCAGTCTGTCCGTACAGAAAACAAGGGGAGCTTTTAAGTTGATCCCTAAGGGCCTTTCTGACTCAGGCATCCTATGACACGCTATGATCCAACATCAGCAACGTTCACTCCTTCAACAGTTCCTTACTGGATACTTTTCGTGCACTAGGTGTCAGGCTAAAGGATGAGGTAACTGACATCCATAAACCTAAAACTGGCTTTCTGAGAGATTATCAACACTCTCCTAAGGTGGCGAGGGGCCCCAAGTGTGACATCTGATCCAGCCTTCTATCTCCAGGGCGCACAGAATCTTAACATGGTGTGGTGTGATGTTAAACTTATTCCTGATGGTCTACAGGGAAGGGAAAGAGCTCTGCTTAAGAAGCACTGAGACTTCATGCAGCCAGGAAGTTCTTCCAATGAGTCTCCCCTGAGCCTCCCCTGCCCTCCAGGAGGACAGTTCTCTCTAAGGCTGAAACATACAGGTAAACGTATCCTGGTTGGCACATCAACATGTCATGAATGAGTTGAAATGAACAGCCATCAGAAATGTCCTCTTAATCCTCTGAACTATTCAGGTTGAATGGTCCTTAAAGAAAATCGAGTCCAGGTGCTTCATTTCCTGAAAAATAGGAAACCAAGCTTGCCCAAGGTCCCATAGCCAGTTAATAGCAGAAACCAAGAATTAAAACCAAGTCTTCTTGCCTCCTCCTACATACACTTTTCACTACTCCAAGCATCCTCTCCTATTCCTACAGACATTGATTTTTTTTTTTTTTGTAAGATTTTGCTTTGTTTCAGCATAAGAATCATTCCCAGTGATGCCAACTTCCCAAATTCAGCTCCTCCTTACTCTGAGAGCAATCATCCTGGAATGTGAGTGAGGATGGAGAGACATGTGGGACTTTGGGGAACACACTGGGGATGTGATGGAGAGGCTGGCCTCTGAGGGTGGGAGTGAAATGCAGGAGAGAGCGTGCGTGCTGTGCCGTTCTGGGGAGCAGGGAACAAGCCTGCCGCAGTCAGATGCAGAGGTGGAAACAAAGCGGTTGTATTGATTTGAAAAGGCAGTTCTCTGAAGTTGATGCTGCCAGCCTGGCTCTTCCTGGTCTGCCCTCCTCCAGGCAGGTCTGTGAAGGCACACGCCCACCCTTGGAGGTTCAGAACCGTCTACTCTGTATGCAGGGGGTGAATCGCAGGGAGTCGAGACCAGATGGGATGTGTTCATCTGACAAGATGAGAAAGAGAGAGAGAGACTATGAGAAGAGGAGAGAGGAAGGATCTCTTTTCTTGGATGAATGTAATATAAAAGAAGCCAGGTGATTAGGGTTTTGGAAAAAATTCTTTTTTTTAGAAATGTAAAATAACCCTACTGAGACAACAAAAGGAAAGATGGATCTGATCCTATGGAAATGTAATGTTCAAGCTAACTTATTTAATTTTTATATAGATGTTTGTAATGTTTCTGATAATCAATAAAAATCTTGAAAAAAAAAAAAATAAAGGGGGACTATGAAGATTGAGGGAGAAGGGTCCCACCTCTTTCACTATGGATGGCTCTATTCCTAAGCAGTTTTAATCTTCTCTCATCTGAACCACTGGACAAGCCTCCTAATTCATCTCCTGAACTCAATTCTTCCCTTCCAGAGCCTTGCAGGAAATATCAATAGATGCTCAATAAATGTTTGATGAGCAAATAAACATCCTCTAAACATTGATCTCATCATATCAATGATGACGAATTTTTTGTGCATCACCACCTCTTCAGGGAGTGTAAATTCAGAAGCTAACAGAGTCCAGACCATAAATGTGAGGGAATGAAGTGGTCTGGTTCAGAGTTTAAGAAGGAAGCATAGTGACAAATGGTAGGCATACTACCCAGTCTAGGACAGCAGACACTTCTGGGTAGGAATGATATTTCTAGGCTGCCAGACCACCTGATTTCTCAGAAGTCAGAAGGAAATCTAGATTTTTTTTTGTGTGTAAAATCTCTCCATTTTTAAGTACTGACAAATGATCTCTCCCTTACCCTTTACCCATGCGGGTCAAATACAGGGCATGCCTGTGCTAACAGGCGCATCTGAGTTTACAGGATCGAGTCCAGATATTTTAATCTCTCCCTTAACAGGCTCTAACCTTATTCCCACTCTGTTTTCCTTTTCTATACAACAGTACAGATCCTAAAACCACAATGAGTCCATTTTCTGAACACTTTGGGAAATGTGCTCCTGTATGTATCCATGCAGAACATTTTCTCTGCCCATTTTGTCCCACTGAAGCCTTGCCTCTTCCAGAAAGTCCTTCCTGACTGCATCAGCCCCCTCTCAAATCCTAAAGCTTGGGAGGAATATAATTGTTCTTTATTCCTTAAAACGTATGCCACTATTGCATAGATACTTCACAGAATCCTACAGTGGAAAGACAGTTTGGGAGCCCAGAATACCTGAGTCCTAGTCCTGGCTATCTCCCCACACTGTGTGTGCATGCTTAGTCTCTCAGATGTGTCTGACTCTGCGACCCCATGGACTGTAACTTGCCAGGCTCCTCTGTCCATGGGATTTTTTCAGGCAAGAATATAGGAGGAGGTGGCCATTTCCTCCCTCCAGGGATTTTACTGACCCAGGGATCGAACCTGCGTTCCTTGGGTTTCCTGCATTGGCAGGCAGATTCTTTACCACTGAACCACTGGGAAGCCCCATTCAGACTGGGAGCGTATGATTGTTGCCTCTGCAAATAGACTGGGCTTTCCTTGAAATAAACTGAGCTTCACTGATCATTTATTACGTGCCAAGCACTGTGCACAGAATAAATTGCAGGGAAAAATATCAATAACCTCAGATATGCAGATGACACCACCCTTATGGCAGAAAGCAAAGAGGAACTAAAAAGCCTCTTGATGAAAGTGAAACAGGAGAGTGAAAAAGTTGGCTTAAAACTCAACATTCAGATAACTAAGATCATGGCATCCACTCCCATCACTTCATGGCAAATAGAGGGGGAAACAATGGAAAGAGTGACAGACTATTTTCTTGGGCTCCAAAATCATTGCAGATGGTGACTGCAGTCATGAAATTAAAAGACGCTTGCTCCTTGGAACAAAAGCTATGACCAACCTAGATAGCATATTAAAAAGCAGAGACATTACTTTGCCAACAAAGGTATGTCTAGTCAAAGCTATGATTTTTCCAACAGTCATGTATGTGACTGGATATGAGAGCTGGACCATAAAGAAAGCTGAGCACCGAAGAATTGATGCTTTTGAACTGTGGTGTTGGAGAAGACTCGCAAGGAGATCCAACCAGTCCATCGTAAAGGAAATCAGTCCTGAGTATTCATTGGAAGGCCTGATGCTGAAGCTGAAGCTCCAATACTTTGGCCACTTGATGTGAAGAACTGACTCATTGGAAAAGATCCTGGTGCTGGGAAAGACTAAAGGCAGGAGGAGAAGGGGACAACCGAGGATGAGATGGTTGGATGGGATCACTGACTCGATGGACATGAGTTTGAGCAAGCTCCAGGAGCTGGAGAAGGACAGGGAAGCCTGGCGTCCTATCAGGCTTCCATGGAGTAAAAAAGTGTCGGACACAACTGAGTGAATGAACTTACGTACTTAGGCACTGTGATGAATACTTTTCCTATATTTTTATATCGCTCATCTCTTCTTAGCCTTTTAATCATGTTCTGTTACAGAGTATAACATGCTAGGACAAAAATAGCAGCTGGGAAGTGGTTGTCTCTCCATGGCCACTCTTGATTCCAGTCCCCGGAGTTCAGTGTCCTCTTCATACACAGAAAAGAACCGACTAGTGGGCCTCTTTCATCTCAAAATAGGAGGAGAGGGAAGAAAAAAGGTAGACAGGCAGTGAGGAAGAAAGGAAGTGAGGGAGAGAAGGAAAAGGGAAGGAAGAAAAAATAGGGAGGAAAGGAAAAATGAGATATTAAATGAAGGGGGACATAAAACTTTAGCTTCTCTTTTTACCTAGACAGTGTCACCTACTCACCTTGTTTTTCTCTGGATCATCAGGAATATAAACTTTTTCTTTAAAGGGTCAGGTAGTAAATATTTTAAGTTAGGGGCCATATTGTCCATGTTCCCATTACTCAACTCTGTCATTATCACATGAAAGCAATCATAGACAATATTTTTAAATGAATATCACTGGGTGCCAATAAAACTTTATTGGCAAAAAACACATCATGGGCCAGATTTGGCCCCTCCCCTAGTGCCCTTGTGCTCCAGAAAGGGCTCACCTCTCCAAGTCATATTCTCAGGAACAACCTCCTCTTCTCCATCCGGAAGAGGACCCAAGAGCCATTGTCCCTCTACTAAGATTACACTAAAGAGATTTTACTGATTTATCTAGAATCCATTCCCCACCTACCCTCAGACCCATGTAAAGTGATATTACAAAGTTAAATAATATAAGTCAGGACATTTAAAAATAAAAAAATGGAACAAAGAATAGTGCAAATGGATGAAAGAAGAGATGCTACCAGGCACCTGGGGAGAGTTAATTGATCTGGATTTAGTTCTGAGGTTCCTGGCGGCTGAACTAAAGTGAAGTTAATTGGCCCCCAAGGGGATCACATCCACGGGTGGGGTCTCATTAGCATCATCAGTTTATCAGTGAACAAAGAAAGGCTGAGCAGAGCCCTGTGACAGTGTGCCCACCCCCAGAGTGTAGGGATGGTCCAGGAACTGCCCCCAATCCAAGCACCCAGTCTTCCCCAACGGAGGCACACCTGCCACACCTCACCACCACGGAAAGACTCTACAGGCCTCAGAAGCGGAGGGACTTAACTGAGTTACCAGTACTCTTCATATCTCATCTTCGGATGTGTCAAATGAGACACTAACTCTCACTCATTTCATTGAGTTGCTGGAGAAAGTGAAATCACACATGCCAAATGCTCAATCAATGATGGGAGCAGACGACATTCATGGTTCTTGTTAATTGTCCCTGCAGAACTGCTGAAGGCAAGGGACGGATAAATTAGGATTAGGAGACACACACCACTATATATAAAACAGACAACCAACAAAGACCTACTGTATAGTGCAGGGAACTATACTCAATATTTTATAATAACCTATAAGGGAAGAGAATCTGAAATATATCTATATTTCTACATATAAACTGAATCACTCTGATGTACACCTGAAACTAACACAACATATGAACCAACTATACTTCAATTTTCAAAGGAGGTTTAAAAAGGCAAATCCTCATTAGACATAGCTCTTTCTACATGGAAATCAGCCCTTTCCATTCTCTGGCAAACGAGGGAGGGACAGGTAGATGAGACTCATGGGAAGGGCTGTAAAGTAGGGAGCTGATGGGCATCAGGGTGAAATGATAAAAGAGTGAGAAGGTTAGAATGGGGGGACATGGCTTTAGAAAAGAATTGCCAGCAATGAGCTTTTTATGGCCTCTAATCCTTGTCTCCCTTCTAGATGTTCCTGGACAGCTATCGCATAACAACAACTCTCTCTACTTCCTTCTTCCATGGCTCAGTCTAAAGTCATACCCCCAACTTAACCATCCAATCAAGTCTCTCAAACTGGATCTCTATTGGAGGAGCTTTTGCAAATTCTTAGAATTAAAGAATGCAAGAGCTGGAAAGATGCTACAGATTCCCAGGTCTAGCATTTCATGCTGGCCAGAACAGACAGAGCCTTAAGTAGAGATCCAATTTTTCATAAAGTACCTTTAAGTCATATAGTGAAAAAAAATTCTATTTTCAACTCTCAATCGTGGTTAATTCAAGGAGAAAGACTCCTTTTGCAGCTACTATGTCTTTAGAGCCTCTCTCTAACATTTTTAGATTTTTTTTTTTTTTTTTTTTTTTACGCAAAGAAGGCAGGGCTAGAGATTAGAGACTTGGGCAGGCAAGACCATAGCTGAAAGTATAAGTTAGACTATAAAGTAGAATATCTTTACACCGGTTTTGTTTTCATTGTATTATTTGTACAGTTACCATCTATTTAGTGAACATAATGCTTTTTAAAAACAAATTGGTGAGCGTGATAGAGAGCTTTCTTTTTAAATGTACCCATTTATATAACAAGTGGATTAATTTAAAGAAGCATAAGTAGCATAAATGGAACAAAAACAGAGCAGAATTGTTACCGTGGTACCTAAAAGGCTGCCAGCTCAGAAACATTGATCTAATTCCTTTGTTTTAAGACAAAGAAACAGAAACGAAGAGAAGGGAAACGGCCTGCACAGTACCTCTCTTAAGAACAAGGACTTTGGTACCAGATCAGCCTCAAATTGAGCCCCAAATCTGCCAACTACCACAAGTCACTTGGGAATATTACCTCACTGTCTAAGCCTCCACTTCTGTATCCACAAAGTGGTAAGGAATCTTACTTGCATTTTCATCACGGCCTGGCAGTAGACCCAGAGTTAACATGTGCAGCATGTGGGAGAGCTCCAGACCAGTGACCAGGCAGCGTCCCCCGTGGGTGATAGCTGAGTTGTGAGCAAAATTAGCTCCATGGTATTAGCAATGGCCTGACGCTACTTTCATTCCTATTTCTAAAACGAAACTATCCTCATAAGAACTGCCCCTGCATTTGTGCTAGAAAATCTATACACAGCAGCAGGCATACAGTGTACTAGAGAGACCGAGCACGCGGTTCTGGAACTGACACATCGACAGTTTGCATCTGAGGTTTTCCATTAATGACTTACAAACGTTTGGCAGGTTGAGGCTTTCTGCCTCAGTTTACACATCTATAAGATAGATTAATAGAGCGGACTGTCACCTGCATTAAACCAATGAATGCACGTAAAGCAGTTAGCCGTGTGCATGGAACTTAGGAAGCGTGCTCCCAGTGCGTCCTCCTGCTCTTAGGGCCGTGCTCCCTTCAGGTCACTCAGCGCAATGGTACTTCGGCTGCTGTGCTGCGTCCACCCAGGTGTGATGGGAGAACGACCCACAGCTGCATAAAGTGCAGATGCAAACAGATTGCTCCACCTTGCCTCTGGGGAATGAGACATGGAGTCAGAGAAGGGTGAATTTTATAAGAAGATCCGATTAAAAACACATCAGCAAGAGAAAGCTGGCTATATGGGTCACGTTCTTCCAGTCATAAACCCTGAACTTAACAACCGCTCTACTCCCCGCCTGGCACTAGGCAGCATTTTTCCTGACTCATTCACTTGCACTTACGCACTCACTGCATTTGCATTGAACTTGAAGCAGAGACATTACTTTGCCAACAAAGGTCCATCTAGTCAAGGCTATGGTGTTTCCAGTAGTCATGTATGGATGTGAGAGTTGGACTGTGAAGAAAGCTGAGCGCCGAAGAAATGATGCTTTTCAACTGTGATGTTGAAGACTCTTGAGAGTCCCATGGACTGCAAGGAGATCCAACCAGTCCATTCTGAAGGAGATCAGCCCTGGGATTTCTTTGGAAGGAATGATGCTGAAGCTGAAACTCCAGTACTTTGGCCACCACATGTGAAGAGTTGACTCATTGGAAAAGACTCTGATGCTGGGAGGAATTGGGGGCAGGAGGAGAAGGGGATGACAGAAGATGAGATGGCTGGATGGCATCACTGACTCGATGGACGTGAGTCTGAGTGAACTCAGGGAGTTGGTGATGGACAGGGAGGCCTGGCATGCTGCGATTCATGGGGTTGCAAAGAATCGGACACAACTGAGCCACTGAACTGAACTGAACTGATGGATCTGGCTTCTTCAAAACATTTACTCTGCCTACAACACCCTGTTTGAAAGCTGTCTATTCCCCTCAAAGGAGTTCCTAAACTGGGAAGCCCATCTTCTACACTTAATACCTGCCTCCTCCTTCTTTATCTCTGTAGGGCCTCTTTATCTCCTAATCAGGTCAGTGAATTCTTCCTCTCTCATTCAGTCTCTGAGAAGCAAGTGATCCCTGGCTGATAAAGTTGTCCCTTGATATTCTCAGGGATTGGTTCTAGGACACCCCATGGAAACCACAATCCAAGGATGCTCAAGTCCCTTATATAAAATGGCACAGGTCAGTGGACCATCTGAACGTGCAGGCTCCACATCCATGAATACAGAGGGCTGACTGTACCGCAATCTGAGACATGGTTCCCTGCCCATGTCTGTGCTGTGTGGAAGGATGGAGCTGTCCCTCTCCTGCCCTGACTCCTTGGTTGCCCACAACCCACCTACTTAGAGCTAATTATTCTTTCTTAATTCTTCCCTGGTGGCTCAGACGGTAAAGCATCTGTCTACAATGCTGGAGACCTGGGTTCAAATCCTGGGTTGGGAAGATCTCCTGGAGAAGGAAATAGCAACCCATTGCAGTATTCCTGCCTGGGAAATCCCGTGCATGGAGGAGCCTGGTAGGCTATAGTCCACAGGGTCACAAAGAGTCGGACACGACTGAGCGACTTCACTCTCACTTTATTCTTTCTCCACAGTCTGTGATGGTTCAGACCACTCTTTTCTGGCACCCTGGGCTGCTCTGCCCGGACGTGTCCTCCTAATGAACTCTAACTGGACCCACAGCTTAGGTGTCTTCTCCTGCCCCCACCCCACCCCTCTGACCCAAGCGTGTTACTTGCTCTTTCCTCCAGAGCGCCTGTTGTGTGTCAGGAAGGACGGAGCAGAGGGAGGGAGGCTAAGTGGGCGGCACTGCGGCCTACAGACATCAGCTTGCTTCCCTCTCTGCTGCTGTTCTTGTTCCTTGGGCAACTTCTCTAACATCCCTGAACCTGTTTTCCTACTGGTAAAATTTGGAGAGTAACTGTACTCTACCTATTCCTGACGGGAGCGGCGAAAATCATTTGAGAAGTACATATAATAAAGTGCTTTAGTACTGTGCCTCATACATAGTAAGTAAATGCTCAATAAATATGGCAGTGGTTTAGTCGCTCAGTCGTGTCCGACTCTTGTGACCCCATGGACTGTAGCCCACCAGGCTCCGCTGTCCGTGGATTCTTCAGGGAAGACTACTGGAGTGGGTTGCCATTTCCTTCCCCAGGGGATCTTCCTGATCCAGGAATCTAACCTGGGTCTCCTGCATTGCAGGCAGTCTCCTGCACTAGACAGATTCTTTACTAACTGAGCTTCCAGGGAAGCCCTATGCTCAATAAATACATATTGTTATTATTATTATTTGGAACATATATATATATACATGTTCTAGCACACTCATATCATACTCTGTTTGCTTAATAGTAATCTTTCTCTTAAATTTTAAGCTCTTTAAAAGTAAATCCCATACTGTCTAGTCCACTTTTACATCGTATTTGGCATGTGGTAGGTTTTTCATCAATTGATTAAACTCCTTAAGAGCAGAGACATCTCTACTTTATCGTTTTAACCACAGCCTCCAGTACAAAAACAAGCCTTCTTGCACATGCTCATTGCGTGAGCAGATGAACATGTGAGTGGACAAGTGGGTCGCCAAGGTGCTCCAGTTAAATGCTTACCCAGTGCTGAGGTTAGGGCTTTCCCTGCCATCTCCCAGTTTCTGGTCATGCAGACAACCTCAAATGCCACAGACACCTTGGCTTTACCAAGTTCAGTTCAGTTCAGTCCCTCAGTCATGTCCGACTCTCTGCGACCCCATGAACCGCAGCACGCCAGGCCTCCCTGTCCATCACCAACTCCCTGAGTTCATTCAGATTCACGTCCATCGAGTCAGTGATGCCATCCAGCCATCTCATCCTCTGTTGTCCCCTTCTCCTCCTGCTCCCAATCCCTCCCAGCATCAGGGTCTTTTCCAATGAGTCAACTCTTTGCATGAGGTGGCCAAAGTACTGGAGTTTCAGCTTTAGCATCATTCCTTCCAAAGAAATCCCAGGGCTGATCTCCTTCAGAATGGACTGGTTGGATCTCCTTGCAGTCCATGGGACTCTCAAGAGTCTTCTCCAACACCATAGTTCAAAAGCATAATTCTTCGGCACTCAGCTTTCTTCACAGTCCAACTCTCACATCCATACATGACCACTGGAAAAACCATAGCCTGGACTAGATGGACCTTTGTTGGCAAAGTAATGTCTCTGCTTTTCAATATGCTATCCAGGTTGGTCATAACTTTCCTTCCAAGGAGTAAGCGTCCCTTAATTTCATGGCTGCAGTCACCATCTGCAGTGATTTTGGAGCCCAAAAAGTAAAGTCCGACACTGTTTCCACTGTTTCCCCATCTATTTCCCATGAAGTGATGGGACCTTTACCAAGAGAAACACTCAAATAGATAATCCATTCCGTATCTTCTGCTCAAGCCTGATATTTTTTTTTTTTTTTTTCAACTCAGCTCCAGCTGTGGTTTGCCAAGGTCTCCCCGCCCCCGAAGCAGTGAAAAACTGAGCCTCAGACTTCCCGCCCCCACCCTACATGACCAATCTTTTCTCCTAATCTTAATGTTCTAGCATTTATTTTTTTCTCTGCATAAAAATAAACAAAAGGCATTGTTGACAAACTTCTGAAAATCAGCAAGAATCTATGCAACATCTTGGATGCAGGTATTATCCAGATGGCAGCCTAATCTCTGGCAACAAGCAAAATTCAGGGAGCCAGAAGCACTGACAACCTCTGCCTCTTGAATATTCACAAACACATCTGATTCCACTCACGTCACACAGAAAACCTTACCAGACTGATCCCATCTTAAATATACTTGGTAACAATTCCAGTCCCTGAACAACATTCTAACAACCGGAATGCCCTTAATGTCATTTGCAACTTTAAGTTTCATCATCATTTTCATGAAGGCCTTTATAATAAGCAGGGTCTTTGTCAAGGTAATGAATTTGGCTTGGGGGTGGGGGGCAACGGAAGTTCTGTTTCTAGGTGTCTCTGTAAAAAAGAATGTCTCAGCTGCAATCATTTTAATGTCTCCACCCTAAGGAAAAAAAATAAACTTATGGATACTTCAAAGAACTTTCCAGAAGGAGGAAACTAGGTGGCCCCAGACCTTTTCCATCAGATCAGAGCAGTCACTCAGTCGTGTCCGACTCTTTGCGACCCCATGAACTGCAGCACGCCAGGCCTCCCTATCCATCACCAGCTCTCGGAGGTCATAGCAACAGACTGTTCACCCTTTACGGTCCCTCTTCATGGAGTCTTTTTCAGCTTCTCCATCCTACACTTGTTAGCTTACTAAAGTCTTACTGACTATTCTGAATTTGGATTTACACAAAGAGGTTAAGCAACTCTTCCACGTTTACTCAACTAATCAACCAGGAGCAGAACCATGTACGCTGGGAATCAAGGTCAACCTGGGCTCCCTGTTCTATTGTGTCTGATGATGTAAGTCTCAATGATGAGAGTCAACATCTGCTGAGGATTTCCTATGTATCCGGTACTGCTCTAAAAATGTACCTGGGCAAACTCTTCATAGCAACTTTAAGAGGCTTTTATCATAACCCATTTTACAGACAGGTATGTACATCGTTAAGGATACTGCCTGAGGTTATACAGCTAGTGAGTGGGCTCACACCCAGGCAGTCTGGTTCCAGAACCTGACCCTTAAGCACTAATCTTACCCAACTCCAAAGCCTTAACTGTAAGCTCATGATTAAAATTTGCATCAGGCTGAAATTTATGTATACTACTGTGTATGCTTCAACACTAAGCATTCCTGAACGCAGAAAAGATACTCAATACGTTTTTGATTACCTGGAGATTCACTTACTTATCATATATTTAATGATAACCTAGTAGGCACAAGACATTACCAAGGTATTACAGGAGCTGACGAACTATACAAAGATACGATAGCAATCTCCTGCAGTCAAATGTGGAAAGAAAACCGCAGCTATTCTGTGTGACCTATAGCATCAATATTATTCTTCCTGATTCCATGGCCAAGTCAAATTCATAAAACCAATTTTGGGAACCAGTAGGAAGTTATCAACATGTTCTTGTTCTAGGAAAGAACATTTAGCTAAACAGAAATCAAAAGTACTACTATTAGCATTTTATAAAAGAAAGTACGTTCTACCCAGCAGCAGAAAACAGAATAAAAGACAGTCCCTCACATTTAGACAACAAATTTTAGATCTGCATTTGAAAGCCATCAATCTATACTTTTCGACCAAAGAAGAACAGCACAGAATGAAAGAAAAGCCCAACAGGCAGAGACTTCAGCGATAGACGGAAGTCGGGTTGAGAGGTGTGGGTGCTGGCATTCACAGATGGAGAGAGAGGCTGAAAATCTCAGAGACATTTCAGACCACAGAGTTTGTGATTCTATGGCTCTTCCTTCAAGGAATTTTAAAATGCCATAAAAATGTAATTATAGAAAGAGAAAAAAAATAAAGTTTATGGGTTGTTTTATGGCCTTCTCACTTTGGGGTTCTGTGTCTGGTGGATTGCCAAGGAAGACAGCTTCCATGACATTATCCAGAAATGTTAGGTGTTTCCTAAGAGCCTGCTAGAGTTGATGTGAAGGATGTTAATTAACAAAAGCCAGAGGGCTCCGCTTCCTTTCCTACTTCTGTCTCACCCTCTTGGTGAGAAGTTGCGGCATAGACTTTCCTCCTTTCTCCAAAGTGCCTCCCTGAAAAAAGCACGGAGTGATGCCAGCAATCCCACTACCAGAGTGACTTCTTTTTAGAATTCTACAGGGATTTTTTTTTTACTTTACCCTTGAGGAGTAAGCACAATTTATTACTTGTTCAGCCTCTTTCTCTTTACCTGCTCCTTCCCAAGTGAACTGGGAAGTCCTAAAATGCCAATGTGGATAGTGAGTCGGTAAAGAGCAGAGACTACAGGCAGACAGATGTGGCTTCGATTCAGGCTGTGGGGCCCACTCTCTAAATGGTCAAGTCATGTCAACTCTTGTCACCTCATTTCCTGTTTCAGCTGAACTGCACCTCTTCTATAACATCTTAGTTTTCTGAGCATTCAATAAAATAACACAGTCCAGTAAAGAGCCATCTACTGTTATTGCTGGGTCTTTTGATCTTCTGAGAACAATGACCTTGTGACCAGGGTTGGGGGAGTTGTGGTTCCCACAACAAGAAGAAGCAATCCTCAGACACCAGCTGGGTGTCCCCAAATTCAACTCAGTTTTGACACTATCTACCCAGAGACTGTGCGCCTTAGACTGAAGATGCTGTTCAAAAACCCAGGTTGTTATCTGTGCTTCTGACCAGCTGGTTACAGACCAAAGGTTCCAACGACTCCCTATCTAAGAGTGTCGGTCACAAGCCTAGGTTATAAATACCTCTACTTCTGATCGATTGGCTAGAGAGCAGAGGTCCCCACAACGCCCACCAGGGGTTTAGTTTGCCAAAGTGACTCAGAGAACTCAGGCAACCCATATACTCACAAGATTGTCAATTTATTTTAAGAAAATACAGCTATAACTACAGGAACAGCCAGATGGAAGAGATGCAAAGGACAGGGAAGGGCATCACTTTCTCCATATCACTACGTCTTTACCAACCCTGAGGCTCGCCAAACCCTCTTTTTGGGGGGTTTTATAGAAGTTTCATCACATGAGCCTTCTTGACAAAATCACTGGCCATTGCTGACTGATGCAACCTCTATTCCCCTCTCCCTTCCACAGAGGTTGGGGGATAAGACGGAAAGGCCCAGCCCTCTAATCACCTGCTGAGGTCCACTGGCATCCAGCCCGCATTCTTAGGTGCTTTGCAAAAGGTGTCTCATTAACATAAAAAAAGATATGTTTATAGAGCTCATCACTAAGGAAATTCCAAGAGTTTTCAGAGGTCTGTGCCAGACAGGGGGATGAAGACCTCATTTATATTTCTTATTACAAATCACAATATCACACTGGGTTACTTCCTTGATTACATCTGTCAGTGGCTCCCTTCCACCTCTGGATGTCAACTATCAGCTACTGTCTCTGTACCTCATCATTCCCCGTGCCTTACTCTCCGTACCTCTGCCCAGAATCTCTGCCTTTACTTTCTAGGTTCTCTGCAGATAACTTTAGCACGTCCCGATCTGTTTTGCCCTCTGTTCCTTTTTCTGAAACCAGTCCCTCTGCCAAGAATCCTCTCTTCACCCTATCCCCAACTTGAACCTAACAAACCCCTTATTCTTTAACGTTCAGTTCAAGGTCATCCCCTCTTTGAAGAATCCCCTGACTCCCCAGGAAAAGAGGTCGCAGATGTGCTAACACTTCCATTGCCTTACATGTGGGCTTTGCAGCATGTAGCTTTTGTCCTGTTCACGTCAGTGTCCCCCACACCAAAGCACAGCATCCATTCATCAAATGTCTCATAAATAAATAAACAAATGAAAGAGTGAACCACCAAAATGAGCTGACAAAGCATACTGGGTATGTATAGCAGGAGTGCAGCATTTCACAATCTGCAGAACATCTGGGCTTTAATTAAACCATTTGATCCTTAGGCCATCCCAGGGCTTTCCCAGGAAATCCAGGCTCAGAGAGTTTTAATGCTTTGCTGGGTTCAAACATGGCAAAGAAAGGACTTGAACCCAGTCTACCAACATGTGAATCCTAAACCCCTTCTACACCAAGCATAGTCCTTATTATTAAGAGTGAGTGATAGTTTATTAGAAAAGCCCCAGGTTTTAAGATCTAGCTTGAAATACAGGACAGACAAAAATGAGAACAGAATGAATGGTTCCACTGTAAACGTGAGTACACAGATCTAATGGTGAGGTGCCCGGTCACCCCTAGACGCACACTGGGAACTGTAATGGCCCTGGCCACACGTGTAGGAAAACACTGAGTTTGGGGAAATGATCGTCCAAAAGATACTGGAAATAGATTTTGCCAATTTCCTGATTTCACCGATGGCCAAGTCCATTTCCGGCACCGTAATCCTTGCTACAACTGAAGTTTCAGCCCTTGGAGAGAAGCCGAGAGATTTCTGCAAATGTTTTCTCTCCAACAGATGGAGCAGAAACCGAGGAGCATTACAGGGAAGATGGATCGGTGCGTCACATTTGCAACAATAAAAATACAGCAACGGTTAAAAGCAGTCGCAGTTAAATAGAACTGGGAACCCAGGGTTGGCCTAAATCTTTTTTTAATTAAAAGTGAAGAAGAATTTCAAAGTTCTATTTCAGCCCCTCAGAGCATCAGAACAATGAATGTGGGATGTTTATGTGGCTTGGCTTGGTGTCAGACTGCTTGAGATTTATGTGGGTTCAGGTCAGGGTCTGAGAAAAACCTCAGCGTAGGAAATAGGGAAGGGACGTTTGGGGGAGAGGGGAGAGAGCATGTGGCAGGAAAACCTGGGTTTGAATCCCAGCTCTGTTCTGGTGCAAATTCAAAAAAATCACTTAAATCTGAAGCTCAGTCACATCATCTGTAAAACAGAGAAACAGGGCCTGCCTCAGAGAGTTCCTGCTGAAATTACATCAGTGGAACACAGAGAAAATAATCCCTGTGGGTTTTTACTCCTCCTGCACCTTCCAGAGGGACCACACAAGAACATTCTGATGCCTTTCTGCATCCTTTCTCCCAATTCTTTATCTCTTTCCCCTCCTTCGGTGTCCTATCATGGATGCCCTCGGATATTTGCTTTCTTTGCTTCCCTCTTCTTCTATCTTTAAAGCCTCCCTTAATATTTCACTCACTGTGGTCTTGGGGTTGCCTGAAATGGACACGTCTGATGTTTTCAAAAGCATCTTGGGTCCAGACCATGAACTTCTGAGGGAGGCTTCAGGACTGTGGAGACTGGGATCCTGCCTGTCAATCAATATCTGCAAAGATGCAGACACACACCAGTCTTTGGAACCGCTGTTGGAGCAAGGCTGCCAGAGAGCAGAAGTTGTTAGTTAAGGATGCTCTTCAGAACTTCTGAGGGGACTTTATAGTACATTCAAATCAGAGCACTACCAAGGAAGATCGGATGTGGGTCTGGATCAGTCCTGAATATACTTCTTTTGTAAAAAAAAAAAAATAAGGGGTCAATAACTTGTAGTGAACCATCCTTGCAAAGCACATGGTCATGTTAGCACTGTGGGTGAGTTATACTAAGCTTCCACCCTCTGCCTCACAGATGTGCTTCTCCACAGTCTCTTGACCCCCACACCCAAAGACAGATTTGCTCTGTTGGATGACTACTGTTTCAGCCAGTGTATACGTATTTACTACATACATATTCATACATACACACACACATATAAATATAGAGAGAGGCATCCACAGGTACTAAGAAATGCACGTTAAGAAGAGAAATATAAATGTACCTATATACCCATGAACAAACTTGCAAGTCCACACACACACACTCCCCTACTCACATATCCACATACTCAAACACAAAAACACAAACACCTCTTTCATATAGAGACTCCATTCCAAATGCCAGCCCTGATCATTTCAATCCTAAGACCCTTAGTTGACATATCTTCAAAATAGAAGCTCTAATACTTATTTCATAGCTGTAAATGCAATAGATTTGCATCTATGGAGGCACTGTCTTCAATATCAGATATAGAGTAGATGCTCACCAAATAGATGTCAAGAGCCACATAATCATTTACATATCTCACCTACTCAGAAGCACGTTCATGTCGCACAAGTTTATCCAAGTAGGATTGCACACAGGAATCCAGGAGCACGTTTAGATACAACTGTATATGCTCGTGAAAGCAAGCAAGCAAACTCACATTTTATGTGAGCAGAGCATATCCACATATGGTGCACACTCACACACACACACACACACACACACACACACAGAGCTTCTACTGTGTAAAGCAAAGTGCTTACACACTCTTAGTCCTGGTTCCTTCTGTACCTGTGAGAGGATGTGGAGGAAACAATGACCCCACACAAAGTGGACGCCAGGTTTTTTGGTTTTTTTTAGAGAAAAGTCTTAGCCATATAAGCCAGCACATAAGAGGAAACACAAGCAGGGACAGGGATCAACACTAGTTGACCTTCGGTAAACAAGAGGAAGCTATGGAGAGAAAAGATAATAAGGCAGGAGGCCTCAAGGGTCCTCTACGCGGAGCACATTTCTAGAAGCCTTGTAGAAGTCACATAGAACCATGTATCACTCCCACCCTCCCAGAGCTCATGGTCCTAAGAAAGAAGACCGATGCTCAGGGAACTATTTTCTAAAATGACAGCATGAATAATCACAGCAGGGATGGTCAGTGAGCAAAGTCCCTGACTTCTTTTTTGCTATTCAAGCTTCCTATTACTTAAGTGTTTGTCTTGGATAAAGTAAAGTCAATGATGGCCCTCCCTACTCCCCCATCGAGGACATTCATGATGTTCAGAAATTCCACCTGTCTCCACCAGCAGTGGCCCTTGGCCAATGTATCACCATCAGTGTTATTAAGCATTCTATTTCTTTCATGGATACCTTTAACCTGTACAAAGATTCTCAAGAATGTTTGTAGTTTTAATGCTATGTTAGTATTTTCCAGGAACTAGGAAGGAGGGTGGACCAGATAACCACAAAATGCCATTCTCTTCCACAAGACTCTAATTTCACCAGTCTATGATTTTTAAGATTTGGTGGTACTAAGAGTTGATTTTTATATTCCATAAATATTACTTTCTGAGAGTCCATGAGATTCTGACTCTGAGTTTTTATTATCCTAAGATTCTACAACTATGATTCTAACATGCTGGTATCATTAGAATGGAGAAGGCAATGGCACCCCCACTCCAGTACTCTCGCCTGGAAAATCCCATGGACGGAGGAGCCTGGTGGGTTGCAGTCCTTGGGGTGGCAAAGAGTCGGACACGACTGAGCAACTACACTTTCACTTTCATGCATTGGAGAAGGAAATGGCAACCCACTCCAGTGTTCTTGCCTGGAGAGTCCCAGGGACAGGGGAGCCTGGTGAGCTGCCGTCTATGGGGTCGCACAGAGTCAGACACGACTGAAGCGACTTAGCGGCATCATTAGAATGAGACACTTAAGCCTTAAAAATTCCAAACCACCATCACCTTGACGTGAGAGTGACTGTCAGACCGCGTCCCCGTGTGGCACGCGGAACCTGCATCAGAGCCACGGCATCTGAACTTGCTCAGGGAAGGCAGATTCGTGGTGAAGAGAAGCAGGGCAGGCCAGCTGAGATACAGGCTCCCAAAACACAACTCGAGGCTTTCCAAACACCTCCCTCCACCCAGCTGCCTCTCTGATTCCATGCTATGGCCTAGAGGTTGAGAATACTGATTGTCAGAGGTGCCACAGAGGCAAGGCTCAGCCCCCAGCAGTGGAACAGGGTGGGCTCTCGATAAATCCCGAGTGACTGAGTGACTCTGCTGGACTCACTGCAGGATTCTTCCTCCGCCTCCTTTCAACCTTCCTTCGCCTTTTCTTCCTTTTCCTCTTTCATCTCCGTCCCCACCCCCATCATTTCTTAGCAGTATGTTAGAACGTTCAAGCATATTAGTTATATAATCCTCAGAGGAACCCACTAATGTAGGGATTAGTATGCTCACTTCACCGGTGAGGAGCCCTCACCAAAGCTCACACAGCTGACGTGACAGAGAAAGACCGAACCCTAACCGTCTGACTCCACGTTTTGCTGTTGCTGGTGTTCAGTCACTGAGTCGTGTCTGACGCTTCCGTGACCCCATGGACTGTAGCCCACCAGGTTCCTCTGTCCATGGGATTTCCCAGGCAAGAGTACAGGAGTGGGTTGCCCGTTCCTTCCCCAGGGGATTTTCCTGATCCAGGGATCGAACCTGCGCCTCTCGCCTTGCAGGCAGATTCTTTTCTGCTGAGCCACCAAGGAAGCCCCACTTTCCGTATTTTGTACTCCTTTATTCCAAACTGCCTTATAATGTTCATTTTTTTAAATTGACACATAATTGATTTACAATATTATGTTAATTTTAGGTATATGGCATAGTGATTCAGTATTTTTACAGACTCTACTCCATTCTAATGTTCTTCATAATAATAAAAACAACTTCTTGAGAGATTTAAGAAAACCAGTGCCTACAGAGAAGGCCTACAGGTCCCATTCCTGAATTTAACTCCAATTAATGTCCTTAACCAATACCAATTCTCATTCAGAATTTCTAATAATTAAGGGTCTACCACAACCAACTGCTCATTTCATTTTCTAGCTTTTCCTCTTCCTCCAAAGAGTGCTGTACATGGCATGTGTTTATTTTTCAATTAAAGCAAATTAAACTTAATTTTGTTTTGAGAACTATTTTTTTTTTTTAGAATTTCACAGCCCACGGTGAGATAATTGAGACCCTGCTGTTTCTGGAAGAACTATTTAGAGAAAGCAGGCCTAGGTCTGGCACAACCTTGGAGGAAGTCATCCTTAACCCTTTCCTTTCCCATGTCCCACCTCACTGTTTCTCCAATCCATCCACTCTCTTGCCACTTCCCCTAAGCCTAGAAGGCTCCAAAATCACTGCAGACGGTGACTGCAGCCATGAAATTAAAAGACGCTTACTCCTTGGAAGGAAAGTTATGACCAACCTAGATAGCATATTCAAAAGCAGAGACATTACTTTGCCAACAAAGGTCCATCTAGTCAAGGCTATGGTTTTTCCAGTCATCATGTATAGATGGGAGAGTTGGACTGTGAAGAAAGCTGAGCGCCAAAGAATTGATGCTTTTGAACTGTGGTGTTGGAGAAGACTCTTGAGAGTCCCTTGGACTGCAAGGAGATCCAACCAGTCCATTCTGAAGGAGATCAGCCCTGGGATTTCTTTGGAAGGAATGATGCTAAAGCTGAAACTCCAGTACTTTGGCCACCTCATGCGAAGAATTGACTCATTGGAGAAGACTCTGATGCTGGGAGGGATTGGGGGCAGGAGAAGAAGGGGATGACAGAGGATGAGATGGCTGGATGGCATCACTGACTCAATGGACATGAGTCTGAGTGAAGTCAGGGAGTTGGTGATGGACAGGGAGGCCTGGCGTGCTGTGATTCATGGGGTCGCAAAGAGTCGGTTGTGACTGAGCAACTGAACTGAACTGAAGCCTAGAAGGAGATTTCTATTGGTCATGTAAACAATTTTGATAACCTACTACCCAACCTCTAGACTCCCCTCTCCCCTTCCCCCACTCCCCTCTCTGCCTTTCTCAACCGCAGATCTGATCAAGCCCATTCCATTTCCCACTCTCCACTTGGAAGGCCCTTCCTCCATCCAGCCACCCCTCATGGCTCACGCAGACAGATCTCCTCTGTTCTCCCTAACATGCTGTGATGCTCCAATTTCAGTACTAGCTTCTCTGTATGACCTCACGATGCACATCTGTCTCATTATCAGACCAGCAGAGCTTCAGATCAGAAAGATGTCCTATCCACTGGAGACTGTCCAGACGGTGGAACACAGTCATTCCACAAAGAAAAGTAAGGGCTAAGCCGGAATAAACTGAAAGAGGGATAGATGAGAGGAATGAGGAGGCAAAGGCAAGCAGTGGGAAAGCAGAATGGCAAAGTAGAAGGAAGAGAGGGGAGCGAAGGTGAAGTTCATATCAAATCTGGGAAACTTCCCTTCTTACTCATCTTTGATTATTTTATTAATATGATAATCATGTCTGAAATAATATGGACCATCAGAATTGCTTATATAAAAATTTTCCATACTCACTATATTCTTATTTTTTATGGGAGACAGATTTGCCTAGTGTAGAGTTTCCCGAAGTAAGCTACATAGAAAATTAAGTGTTAGTCACTCAGTCATGTCCGACTCTTTGCAATCCCATGGACTATAGCCTCCCAGGCTTCTCTGTCCATGGGATTCTCCAGACAAGAATACTGGGAGTGGGGTGCCATTGGCTTCCCCAGGGGAACTTTTTGACCCAGGGATGGAACTTGGATCTCCTGCCTTTCAGGCAGGTTCTTTATCATTTGTTCCACCAGGGAGGCCCCATATAAAACATTAAGAACTAAATAAAAATCTCTATGACAGGACTTTGTCAGAGCCTTGAATGTGCTTATATATACCAAGAAGAGGGTAAATCATTGAAGCAATTTCCAAATTTACTTGACCACACCTTTGTGGTCAAGGTCAACATTTTCTCACAGTTACAGAATAGCACACGCACCATGGAAAATGAAAATGTTCTGTTGGTAGAATAATTGTGGAGTCAAGAGTCAATACCTGTGGAGTCAATACTCTGTGAGTCAAGAGTTGGGGGTTTTAGGTTTACCATCCTTACCTCTTTATTAAAAGATGGAGGCCTTTGCCGTGACACCCCCGTCAGAGCCCTCACTGTTTTATCTCAAAGAAATGAGGAGGGTCAGGCGCGTTGCAGCCTAGGGTCCCTTCTAGCTCAGTTCTAACATTCTATGGTTCTGTGATGAAAACAGACACAAGCCTGGGGCCGTGGTTTTGTGCCAACCACTTCCTCTATGTGGAATGTCCCCTTTCCATTTCCATGAAGTCTGATCCTTCCCTCCAATGCCACTGCCTGTCCCAACCCTGAGGGCAGGAGGAGAAGGGGGCAACAGAGGATGAGATGGTTGGATGGCCTCACTGACTCAGTGGACAGGAGTTTGAGCAAACTCCAGGAGCTGGTGAAGGACAGGGAAGCTTGGCATGCTGCAGTTCACGGGGTCACGAAAGTCAGACGGAACTAAGTGACTAAACCACCACAGTGACCCTCCCCGGGCTCCTTGGACTGGCACACTTTCACTCCTCAGGCGTCCTGTGGAGTAGTTCATTGCCAGAAGAGGCTGCCTTGAATATAGCTCATATATACCTTTGTGAATTCATTCAGTCTTTGAGGGCAATTATATCGGGCTTACAAAGGTGGCAGACAGTCTTCTATATGCCTTCTCTTCCCTCTTAGCCTTGGGGGATATGTCAGAGCCATACATATCCTCCAAAAGAGCTCAAGACAATGACTTAATTGAGGACCAAATCTATCATTTTTAAATCCCCTTTAGAGACTGTTTAATGTTTAAACCAATGATTTCAAGTCATTCTTTTAAAGCCTTGGAACCCTTTACTCAACTCTTAAACAAGAGTGATAAGGCCAAGCAGATACAGTAGATCTCTCTAGGTGGACGGCGAGGTGAGGATGGCCTCACTTTGTTTCCAAGGGCATGATAGCTACTTTAGTGTATACTGCATTGCATAAGGTACTTACCAAATATTTGGTTTTTATAACTATAATTGCTCAGGCCAAGATCAAGGGGAAAAAAAAGACTGAGTCCATTTAAATTTGATTTAGGACAAATGACTTAGAAATTTAGCAAACTCTGCATTAAAGCACAGGTCTCTGCCTTGAGTCTTTTTTCTTGCAAGAACCGTTCACTGGTCCACCACATCCTACTATTAAAACACTCATTACCCAAGTAACACACATTCATTAAAGAAATATTAGGCACTACAGGTACGCATAAAGGAGAGACTGAAATTCACTCATAGCCTATCACCCAAGATAATCACTCAAATATTAGGGATCTTTTTAAAAATAGAATGCTATACACAATATTCTGTACCTTATGCTTTTTTTTAAACTTAGGTTACCAAAAAATTTATCCATATCAATAAAAGTCATCATGAGTGCCATTGATCCAGCACGTACGGTATGCCAAGCATGTTGCTAAGTGCTTTATGCACATGGCATTCGTTCTCACAGGCAAACATCAGGGAGGTACCACTGCTGGCCCCGTTTCACAGGTTCCCTCTTTTCACCCCACCTCCTAACGTATCAGTGTGCTTCCCTGCTAGCATTCTGAATGACTCTAGATGTTCCATGATATGCTTTGTTTTGCTGTTTCTGTTTCTCCCCCCGAACACTCTAATACAGTTCCTATTTTTCACACAAATAATTACTTCTTAGAATGGGAAATTTCTTAAAAATGGAAGGATTTGCATCTTACTTTAAAAAAACAGGGACAGAGACAATGATGGTGGTAGAGATGGGAAGAGGGATCTGCCCCTGCCCCAAGGCACCCCCTCTTCTTCCCTCCCTCCTCCTGGTCACCTCACCGCAGCCCCAGCTGGTCTCCTCGCTGTTCCCAGAACACAGGCTGACCTCGGGGACTTGATTCTAGCTGGAATGCTCTTCCCAGATGTCTGCAGGGCTATCCCCTGATTTTCTACAGACCTCTGCCCAATCCCAACATCTCACGGAGGACCGCCACTGCCCCTGTACCAAATCAGCCCGCCTCTCCCATCACACTACGCTCCGCCTCCACCTGACGCACTATAAGTTTGCTTGTTTATTTATTTCTTTTTCCCGCACAAGAATGTCAGCTCCAAGCAGGTAGGGGCTGAGTCGATTTTGCTCACTGCTGCATTTAAAGCTCCTAGAACAATGTCTTACACAGAACAAGTGCTCGATAAACAATGCCTGTTTGTTTCTTAAATGAAAGAATGAAAGTCGCGTTTCATAAAAGGTTGTATTCAATAAAGATTTCTGCCAATGCCCCAGGAGAGTGTCTTTTTCCCTTCGTTCTTGCCAAGACTGGATGTTGGCATTAAAAAAACACATTTTGAGGATGTTGTGTGGCGTCACATTGCTATGTTCATTTATTTGATTACTAGGGAACCCGAATATTTTGTTTTTGTGTAGGTTTATGGACCAGCCTCATCTCATTTGTATCACTGCTTTTTTCCCCCCTCTTTTTAATTAATTTTTATTGGAGTGTAGCTGCTTTGCAGTGCTGTACTAGTTTGTACTGTACAGCAAAATGAATCAGCTCTCTGTGTACATAGGTCCCCTCCTTTCTGGATTCCCTTCCAGTTTTGGTTGCCACAGGGCGCTAAGGAGGCCCCCTGAGCCACACAGCAGGTCCTCACCAGTCACCTGCTTTATACACAATGTCAGTAGTGTATATACGTCAATCCCAATCTCGCAATTTGTTCCACCCCCTCTTTCTCCCCAACCCAATCTCCCCATGCCATTTTCAGCTGGAAGACCCTTTCCCCAATCACATTCTGACAATAGATGATCTTATGACCATATCTGGGCTCATGTTTCATTAATAGAGAGAACTCTGCCTTGGACACTTCCCTTTATATTTATCACTTTTCTCCTTTCTACCTGTTCTCAACTACATTCAATACTCCTTTATACAGTCACGTGTATGCGTGTGTGTGTGAAAAGAGAGATTATATTTAGATATCTATCTGTATATACAGAGAGAATACACACATATACATATTTCTCTCTCTCTCTCTCTCTCTCTCTCTATATATATATATATATATATAAAACATAATATATATTCTAACCATTGCTTTTCTCTTGCAACATCTGCCTATCACAATTCATGCCACCTCCACCCGTCTATCTCCTGAGCTACTTTTAAACCTGCTACTGTTACCAGAAGTGGCTTTGGCAATTCTGTTCTCAAGAAAAGTAAGACTGTGGTTCTTGGCCGGAGTTCAGAGTGAGAAAGGAGCTTATTCTATGACCACTGGTCCTAGTCTCAACAACACAGGAACTTCGGCAACTGAGGGTCCAAATAAACGTGCTGAGCTGAGGTTTCCTGCTGAGGCACTGTGAAGTTAAATTTCTATTTCAAGCAGCTATGGAGTTGGCAGCCAGAAAGCACTGGAAGAGGAAGATACTCATGATGCTGACAGATAAAGACGGAGAGAAAGCAAAATGCAGGTTATTAAGGAGGTTTAAGAAGTGTCCCTCCAGTGGCACCATGTATAACATCTCCTGGAACATGTAAGATAGATGCCATTCTCATTTAGGCACATACAAGACTGGGATTAAGAGCAGAGCTGATGTGATGGAGGCTTAAACATTTGAAACAATGTACCTGGACTAAAACAATAGAGAGCAAACAGCAAGAATCCACCTTGATTTGGGGAAGCCGTCAAGCTGCTAAGGACTGGACCATGCCTTAGGGGGTGTGCGGAGGGAGGGCAGTTCAGTGGAAGGACGTTATGTTTGGTGCCTGATATGGGTTTGAGATGTCATGCTATTACTAACTGCATACCTTGGGGCAAATCTTTTCACCTCTGAGCCATGAGGTCCTCATCTGGAAAATGGGGAGAATAATTCCAACTTCAGAAAGTGACTGTGAAGCCTGAATAAGATGAAGCATGGTAAGATATGCAAGCAGTTGGTAAGATACATGGTAAAGACAAGACAGAGGAGAGTCGCTGTGAGGAGGAGAAGGATAAACAAGGTTCAAGGAGCACATGCAGCCAGCTGTCAATCAGCTGCCTGCCCATAGACATCTGCTGAATAGCCAGACCTTAATGAAAGTGAAAGATTGGAGCATCAAGCCAAGAGTTACGGTGACACAGGCCTCAGGGGACGAGGGCACCACAACCAACTCAGATGTAGTTTGATCCTAAAGAGGAAAAAATGTATATGTAAAAAAATGAGAAAGTTGACCCAGACCATACTGAAGATGACTTTTCAGCCCTGAGGCCGAAAAGCCCTGATGACTTTTTGATGATTGTACAGCTATTAACATATCTGGTTTTGGACACACGGTGACAGAAAGAATTTAAAAATCTGCCTCAATCACTTTGAATCTCTGGCCTTTTCCCACTCTCTTAATCTCTCCCCTACCTGCTGGTATCACATTGCCACATTAGGGGACAGGATTGGCAAAGACGAATGAGAAAGCTTGTTTGCAAGGTCGTGCCTCGAACCTAGGGATAATCTCTTTCCTACAGAACATTTCCAGTTGGGGAACAAACCTGGGGCATGGGCAATACCTCGTCTAGTGCAACAGGGTATAGTAATAATAATAAAAAAACAATCATAATAGTTAACATTTATATAATGGTGATAGTCTGTCAAGCATTGTTCAAAGCACCTATCGTATAAACTCATAAAAACCCCGCAATGTCTCTATGAAGAGTGACTACTGCTACCCGCATTTTACAGATAAGGAGACTGGCATAGAAAATCAGGTAATCTGGCCAAGGTCGCAGGGATAGCCAGTTGCAGAGGTGGCACAAAGTCCGGCAACCAAGCTTCCAGCCACTGCACTTTCCAGCAAGACAGAAATAGTACAAATCCTCGATGTGACTGGCTCCGTGTGTGGCCTTGACCGAGCGGCATCACCGCACTGAGCACCGAATGGGGGGTGATACTGCTCATGCACGAGCTTGCTGAGAACATGCAACAGGATGTCTACATCGAGTGCCCGTCCCAGCACAAGGAACTGGTGACGTGCCTGGCACACACACTCTTCCACTTCAACACTGGCTTTCTTATTGTGATATTTCAGCCATCTCTAAACACTGTGGGTGAAGACCCTTCCAGATCTCCTCCAGTTCCATCCTAGGCTCTGCTTAAATGTATAATTCCCACCGTCAGAAATGAGAGACGAGGGCAGATAAAATTCCGGCTGATCTAGAAATATTTTCTTCAGGGATCATTTGTAAGGCTCCACTGGACTCTGAATGATGCTGTCCTGCTGATATGCATTCAGAATAAAATTCCTGATGACCCCTCTCAGTCACACCACCCTCCCCACCTAGCCTCATCTACCCCTGGCAATGGCTTATGATGAAGCCCACTGCTATCTCAAAGAGTCATGCTTCCAAAATTTGTCCCAGCAGAAAAACCATATACCAGCCCCCGCTGGGTAACATACATTTCCATCTTTCTCTGAATTCCCAGTACACTGAAGTGCTGTTTTCTTTTTTTTTTTTAATGATTCCTCTGTTTTGTTTAGATGTTTTTATAGTGTCAGCTAAGGCTTCGTGTGGGTCCTTCCCCTACCCTGCACCTGTAAATTCAGAACCCATGAAATTCTGTGATAAGTTCAGCTTATCAACCACTGCGTAACCCAACATACTTAAGCTAGAGTCTCTGTCACAGTGCTCAGAAGCTCTTCCAGACCGATCTTGGGGTTTCCGGAATCTCTAGGGATCCCACGGCCCACGAGAAATTCACATGTGTAAGAACTGACCACTCAGAAGCGGGAGCTCTCTAAACAGCAATTGTATCCTAAATGTCTGCCCTCCCTCCATCTGAATCACCTTGTAGTTTGTAACTCGGCAGCTCCACAATACCCCCTGGATCCATTATTTCTCAGAGAGGTTCCCACTGGTTCATTCGCAGGACCTCAGAAAGGCTAGATAAATTATACCTCAGAAACCCCTCCGGGCCAGTATTGGGTTAACCCTTACAAAGGGTTCTAGCTGTTCAGATGGGCCATTTACTGGGAGCCCCGCTGCTCTGACCTTTGAAGTCTGCACAAAAACGATTGCATCTTGCTTTTGTTAATTGCCTTATGCATCCACCTCCTCACCCTTGGGGGGCATACAGTCTCTTAGCTGTTCCCAAGATGGCCCTGACATTGTTGTATATAGCTCTGCACCCCGTGAGAAAATCTCCACAAACTGAGAACAAGATTTGTTCAGAACGATGCCTTTCGTGTCCGCCACAGGCCTTCCTTCCTATGAGTGCCGGCCTATGGGCAGCAGACAGGCTGGGGGGTTTCCCATCCTTGACTTTCCCACACCCTGTCTTTTCCAGTATGTTCTCCTTCAGGCCACCTGCAATCTCCAAAAGATAGTTCCTTTGAGAAATAAAGATCCCCTTCACCCTCACATGCAAAAAGAAATTAATTTCACTTTTCCCTCAGCCTCATTATCTTCTTAATTGTCTTCTCTGCCCCCTCAGTAGCAAGGATTGTCTATGGATTTCTAGGCAGCCTTTCTAGGCTACCATGTTCCAAGAGGACAGCTGGTTTCATGCTACCACTTAATCACTCCGATATTAAGCGTTACAAGAAAGACAGAGCTACCCCACTCAGCAACCCTATGTTGAGTCACAATCTGTGCCCTGAGTCATGACTTCTTTTTGATTTGCTTTTGAGAAGACATCTGTACCTTATGATAAAGCGTGACTATCATGTGTGGGTCTCTCTCTCTGCTTTTGCAAGAATTTCGTCATGCACCATTTCCATAAAGCTGAGCAAATCCCTTCTGTAAAGCATGCCACTGTATGGTCCTTCTCAGTTTGCAGAAGGCAAGGTCAGAGAAGGGCAGATGTGTTCTTAAGGTAGTCCAGATACATGGTGGTAGGAGCTAGGACTAGGATCAGGTACCCTGAGTCCCTGTGGTCTTAGTATATGAGACTTGGAGTTAATGAAGACATAAAACGAAAAGATATCGTCTCTGATCTCCGACACCTTATAGTCACAGCCTCCTTCCTCCCACCATCACCACCTCTGTGTCTTCCTTGAATCTTCCCTTTCCGCAAAGTCTCCCAGAACTTCTCAAATGACAATGATCAGTCCCCCATGAAAGACAATCATTTATGGATTTGCAGATCTCGTCTAGTCCTGGAAGATTTCATCACCATACCCCCTAAGCCATTTTGTTCAAGGCCTTTCCCAGACAAGAGATGCAATAAATATTTGCTGATCCTAACTGATTCTAGCTTTCATCCTTTTTCATCAGACTTCATTTCAATTACCTTCTCCCCAGGTATTCATCTCCCTCCTCCTCTTCTAGCCATTTTTCCCTCTTCAGATCCTCCCCTCCTCCCTTCAGATTTGGGTATTTCCAGAGTTCACAGCACTCAGAGCAGGACTAGGAATTAAGATTAGAAGCATTCACTGAAATGACTGATTAAAAATGGACACGATGAAAACCTAGAGAGAATACATAATGATGAGCTTCTGTCAAACTCTCCTCAGCGCGGTCCTCAGACTACTTACTTCCTAGGCAGGGAGATTTCAAAGGGGAGATGTCTACATTTCTCACCACTCACCCTGTATGAGGCCTTTGTGATCTGGCCTCTCCCTACCTTATTCTCGTCTTATGATGCTCTCTTTCTCAGGCAAAAGCTTCAGTCCCACCATCCTGTACATTTCCTGAGGCTGACCCCGCCTAGTGACACCATCACTGTTCTCTGCCTTCGATAGAATTTCCCCTCGTAATCACGTGGTCGGGTCCTTTCCATTTAAATCTCAGTTCTAATATCACCCTCTCCGGAGGTTCTCTTCCTGATGACCCTAAAGTTCTGTGACCTACATTTCTTTCTGGCCTATTAGCCCCAATTTTTATTTGCATGATATTTACTATTATATGAAATTATTTCACTTGCCTATGTATTTACTCATTTGTTAGCAATCTCTCCCCACTAGATCATCAGCTCCATGAGAACAGGACCATGTTGATGCTACATTTCTCATGTCTAGATTCATTTTTAACAATGAATAAAACTCAAGCAAGATTAAAAACCCATTTATCAGTTACACTACCCATGCTTCAAGTGCTCAGCAGTCTCATGTGGTTACGGGCCACCATACTGGCCAGTGTGGAAAGCCTACCCAGCATCACAGAGAGTTCTATGTGGTAGCATGGGTCTACAGCAAGGCTTGAAAGATAGTAGGCAGCCCATAAATACTAGTCAAATCAGTACGTGAATGAACTTCCTTTTAATCCTCACTCAATTTCCCCTCTCCTTTTTGTGGCTTACCCTGTAAGTAAGATAAACTAGACAATGGCTAGGACAACATCCAGCTTGGTGAGAGGCCTGAATGGATATTACAGGAGGCAGGGCTGTGAAAACAAGCCCATCCAGTCTGAAAAGGAATACTTGCAGTTATAAGACTGGAAGAGAATTACACTTGTATTGCACGGTTTTAGAGACCCATGGACAGAAGACAGATCTAGTGTCAAGGGGAGGAAGCAATTCAGCAAAGCTCTCCCTGGACATCATAGGCTGGTTTGTGTGACAAAGAAGTCACTATTGCTAAAAGTGCTAGAAATGAGGCTGAGTGGCCACGTGTTACGGTTATTACAAAATGGATTCTTAATTCTTGAATAATGAGAACGATTTGGTTACAGTGAAATCTTAAAACACTGAGATTCCTTGATGAATACATCATGAAACATCAATTTCAAAGAGTTAATGATATGCCCCTCAACTCTTCCTGGCATCTACTGAACAACCCAATCCTGTTAGCCATCCACGATGGCTACCATTAACTCAGCGGTACACTGGGAGAGGCAGAGATGCTGAAGCAAGGCGGTCTTAGACTCAAAGTCTAGCTCTGTTGGTTACGTGGAGAGACCTCTCCATCCTTTCACTTCCCTCTTCTGTAAAACAGGGCTGTATCTGTCTCATTGGGTGAGAAGGAAGATTAAATAAGGACAAAACTAAAGACCCTGGAACATAGCGGGGAAATTTTCATTTCTAAGAAGGACAGAAGTTTACCGGCCTGTGTATCATTATTGGTGTCCCTACATCATTGGCAAAGGGGGTGTAATGTTGAAGCCATTATTGCATTGCTTTGAGTGAATATGAAACAATTATCAGAAAGAGAAAGAGAGAAAGAGAAATTACAGCTGCTGATGAGTCTGGGCTTCCGATGTAACAGCAAATGTTTCTAGAGCAACTACCCTGTGTCAGTTCCTGGGGACAAAAGGTGCTCCTGAGATCTTTGACCGTACTGAAGAGGGCAAGCAAGATGCAGGCCCAAAGAGCTAGGAGACAGGGCAGGGAGAGGCGCGAGCTAAAACAGAGTGTCAGACAAAATTATGTGCAAGGACAGGGGAGAAAGAGATTAACTGCAAAATAAGCTGTGGGGAAGACTTCCTGGAAAAGTCATTTGAGCTGCAAGTTGAAATACAGGTAGGATTTTTAAAAATGTGAGGCTGACGTTGTGAGATGGAGGAAAGACAGAGGTATTCCTTGCAGAAGGAGTTTGAAAGGAGAACAATGAGGGGAATTATTTGGAGAATGACATTTGAAGACCTGTCCTCTTCACATGACCCCCGTCTTGTCTACAGTATGAGTACCTGGAGTTTAGTGGACAATTTGTTAATCTTTAGATTTTAGCAGGGGGGAGGCGAGGAGGGAAGAAGAGCAGGTGTGTCTAACCCTGGTGGCCTGTTCAGGCGATAGGTACTGATGATCTCATCCGGGGAACTGGGAGGGCGATAAGCGAGAGGATGCAAATCGGAAACTGCCTCTTCCCACAACCCAAGGCCCCTTGGGCACAGATCTTTCCAGAGAAATAGAGGACTTTCCAGTAAAAAGCATAAACTCTTGTAAGCATTAAGAGGAGACATCTTATTTGGAGTGGCCAGGGGAGAGTGTTTCTAGGGTCCCTGCCTGTACAATTTCAAATACATTCGCTGCAGCCTGAGCTGGGCTGTCTAAACTCAACAGGGGCCCAACAGCTGATTTGGAATCTCTGAGGTGTTTCTTCTTGGTTGAAATGGAGTCACAGCTCCCCCTTCTGGGAGCTAAAGTGCCATCCAGCCCCAGAAAAGCCTGTGTGGAAAGGCTCTGCTGCAGATGGGCCTGAAACCCCTGTTTTCTCCCTCCATGCTCACCTGCACCCCGAAACCAAACACCAAGGAGTCCAGGAGCTCACTTCTGCATGGGCCTGATTCTGACTTCTTAAGAGCACGTCTTTCATAGGACTTTACACTTCCCCTTCCCTGGGACTGTAAGTCCCAGTCTTGGTGTGGGTGATGCTTTCACATAGGGGAATGCAATTTGGTGTGGAGGTTGCAATTCTCTTCTGGGGAATATAGCAAGTAGATCTGAATCTGCACATGTCCAGGTGACTGCATGTATGTGTGTGTGCTTGTGTATGCTCCTATGACGGCAATACATATGACTGTATAGAGGTAAATCTCATTAATGTAAAGAAATGAATTTGCCTGAAGTATCTGCATCACTAGATGGGTGGACACTTGGCTCTCTGGAAAGCAAAGCATTTCTTAATAAAGAGCTCAGGTCCAGTCCAGATGCTCTGCTGGCTTCTGTCTACTGGGCATGGTCAGTCTGGGTCCCTGGCTGTCTGTAATTCTCTGAAGGCACTGGAGAAAGAATGTATGTTCTCTGCATGTGTGTGTTTGTCTGTCTGTCTGTCTGTCTAATGGGGACTGTGATTAAAGCACTGGACCTTTTCTCTCCAGGCCATGTTTCCAGATGGAGCAGCTCTGAAATGCACCTCTGAAAGGAGAAGTTTGATGAGGGAAGACAAGTGATTGTCTTGGATGGGAGCATGGTGGCAGGGTAGGGGTGGAGAGCGATATGAGAGGAGAGGACATGGATCTGGGTGTCAGGCACCCACAGGTTCTAGACCTGGGCATCCAACCAACTCATTGGAGAAGGTTGGGGAGTTCTCATGTCCTTTCTAGCTACAGACTCCTGCTGTCTGCTCTTTAATATTCTTTCCAGCTTTGACTGTCTACGTATTTTGAAAAAATAAGATGAGAGCAATTCCTAACATGGGGTCTCCTCTTTTGCCTTCACACACCCCAAGCAAAGTGAACCAGGGACCTCTGCTCTAACCCAAGTTTCCCAAAGCAGATTCCTTGTGGCCGTGTGAAGGCTTCCGCCTGAGACATCAGCCTCTGACCAGAGAACAGTGTGTCTGCAAGTGCCTGCAGGTAGCACCGCCCCCCACCCGCCAGGGCAGGTTCCTGCAAACACGTTTGCTTTTATCTCTCCCCGGAAGAGAAATAAATACATGTAAGTATTTAAGACAAGTATATTTTTATGTTTCCCCCTAGCAGGCCTATTCAGGGGCCCCTTCCTGCTGAGGCAGATAAGAGGCTGTGGCCAAGCACCTCAGCCCTTGGCCTCTGGAGCCTCCTGCCTAAGAGCTGAATGGCTGCCTCTTACCTTGGGAAGGTAACAGCTGCCGGAGTCTGGAAGCCACGCTGACAGCAGTGAAACTCAGCATTTTTTGCTGAGTAGGGCAAGCCTTTAAGAGGCATCCGGGAATCAAATCAATGGCTGGCCCTGGAGTCCAAGCCTAACAGGACCTGGCCAGGGAGGCCAAGGGACTTAGCAGGGCCGCCTCCTAGGAGGCGGAGGAAAGAGGAAAGAGGGACTGTCTTCCTTACTGAGATTCTTCCCACCACCCGTGTGCCCTTGGCAGTTTGTGAGGTGCACATCAGCAGCAGTTTTAAGTCAATTACCGCCACATTCCACCATGAGTTCCCCACCCACAACCAGTTCCCAAATTGTAGGTCTCCCTCAGTACTGAAACACAGACACACACAGATGCCCGCACACGCGTGCGTGCACACACACACACACATACACACTGCCTCTCTGCCTTCTCCCAGTACCCTCCTAAGCCCAGGGGAGCCATGAGGAGGCACAATACAGGAAAAGATTCTCTTGGGACTGCCCAAGCCTGGAATGGGGAAGGGAATGACGGACCTGTCTTAGGAAAGTGCCCCATTCATCTCCTACCATGTTTCCCAGAGCTGCCCCCAATGAGATTTTCTCTGAGATTCTCTGTAGCTATGATGGATGAGCAAGTCCCCGAGGGCCCTTTCTCCTCTCCCTTGAGGGGCATCTATGCAAACTTGCCCAGATCCTTCCCAGAGCACCAGAAGCAGGAGGGGTTGTAATGCTGCTATGATTACAAACACAGAGAGGCAGGGTAGACTACCCGGACTTGCCAAGCCCCAGATGAGTCCACAGATGACTTCTCTCCTTTCGTCACCCACTACCCAGTGACTCCAAATTCCCACCAGAATCCTGGAATCTGCCCAGTGTGGGATTTAAAGTGACAGCGTCTCATTGCCTCAGTTTGGCCATCTCTCTTTCATATTAAACGGTGAGTCCAAGTGCAGCAGATCCCCATCCTTTGGAGAAATCTTTCTTCAAGGGTACCAACACTGGGCTGAATAAGGTACCATCCCTGTTCCCAGAATCCTCGCCAAATCCCAAGCCCAGAGCCCCAGAGGGAGTCCACAGCGGGTTTCCCGATGGCTACGTGATCCTAAAACAAGGATCCGATTCCCTGTGCGCCGGAGAGACCTAATTAAAAAGAGACAAGAGCGCACATACACACACATACAAACATGCACACACACATCGTGCCTTAAGTAGGTTATAGGACCTCTCTTCACCCCCTCCCCTACACACACACACATACACACACACACACAAACACATACACACATCACAAACACACGCATCGAACGCAAACGACGCCGCACACGCAAACACACACTAGCACCATATCAAGTTCTCACCATGGTACACACGTCGGGAGCGCGCTGGGAACACACACGCCACTTACTGAGACCCGCATTTAACCCTCTGCGCCCCAGAATACGGAGACACCCCCTCCCTCCTGGGGACCTGCGAGGACTCGCAGGCGGCGGGGCGGCCGAGGGCTGCGCGGGAGGGTGCAGGGAGGGGGAGGGGCCGGGCGGGCGGGGGCGCCCCGCATGCGGTCCCGGGCGGTCTCCAAGGGCAGCGGGGCTGCCGGCGCGGCGCCCGGCGCTGCCTTACCTGGAGTCAATGTCCGTCTTTGGCGGAGAGCTGCGGGCGGACGCTTTTTATTCGGCTCGGAGGGAACTTGGGAGAGCCCTGCGTCCAGCTCGCATACCGGGAACGGCGCGGGGACTGCAGGCGTGGGGGTACCTGGCTCCTAGCAGCCTGGCTCATACTCAGCCGTCAAGACCCCTTCGCTGGTCCCGAGGACAGGCATGAATCCCGGCTCCGGAAGGCGGTCACTCCTGGCTCTGCCTCCCGGCTCCCCGGCGGTGGCTCGCTCGCTCTCTCCCTCTCTCGCCCGTTCGCTCGCCTGCGCCTGCCTCCTCCCTCCCTCCCCGCGCCAGATCAGTTCGCAGCCGTGGGGCCCGGGAGCGAGGCGGCTAGCGAATGGAGAGGGAAGTCCAAGTGCGCCGCGGTCTCCGGGCGGGGAGCAGCGGAGGCCGGGCTACGCGGGGGGAGGGACTTACCCGGCGACGGGCTAAAATGAATGGGGGAGCGGCTGCCGGGGGGCGGGCGGGGAGGAGCCAGGAGCCGGGGTTTATTCCGAGGAGTGTTTTGTGCATCTTTAGGCGGAGGAGGAGGAGCGGAGAGAGGACGGAGGAAGGGAGGCCTCCTCCTCGGAGGGAGGGGCGGCCTGAGTGGGCTGAAGCCAGAGCCCCCGGGGAGTCCCGTGGGTCCGGGGCTAGGGTGGCGCGTCTCCGAGTCTGAGCACCCGGAGGGACTGTATGCGGCGTGTATGCGCAGACCCCCGCGTCGTGATGCTCTTCAGCGTGTCTGGAGCTGTGCGCGTCGCGAGTATCCGAGTGTTTCTGGGTATGCGGGTGCTTGTGTGTCGGTGCGTAACTATCCGAGTGTGGTTTTGTCTGGGGAGGTGCCCGTGTGGGTCCGTTTGTATCTAGTGCCTCTCTATGAGTACTTAAGACTGTTTGTTTTTTCTGTATGTGTAGGCATGAGCCCGTGTAACCTCCCAGAATTACGCGAGTGCTTCTCTACGTGGGCAGGACGTAGGAGTGAGACGCCGAGGAGACGCAAAGTTCTCTCCATACCACAGAGAGAGGAGAGGGGCGAGGATACGGGGGCTAAGGCATTGATACACAGAACCAATGACTCCCCATTTAGTCTGAGATGCTGGCTGGGGCTGCTGACACGGGGACCTCTTCCTAAAGTAGAAACGAAGGCCAGAACACAATCTGAATTCTCACACAGTGCATATTCTGTATGCTTGCTTACTTTGCTCTCTTTTTTAAAATTTAAACCAAATCAGCAGTGAGGGCTCCTGAAGTCCCTGGAAGCCGAGGCAAGGGTCGGCATCGATGAAGGTACCACATGAAGGGGCAGGGAATAATAACGAAAAATTGATGAGAAATTTAAAGGAAACCTTTAAAGAAATTTAAAGGATTCAGTAAAAGCGCTGGCTCTAGACATAGCTATAGCTATGTGATCTTGGCCAAATCACTTACCCTCTTAAGTCTTAATTCCTCATCTGTATAACAGGAAAATAGAGCTACCAACTAACATGGTTGGTGTAATACTTAAATGAGTTAATATATCTAAGAAAATTTGGACTACTCCCTGGCACATACTGAGTGCTCAAAGCATGCTACCTTTAACTACAGTTGCTATTATTTCTAATGTTATTATTATCCAAAGGGTGATAAGAGAGAGATGTGATGATTAGACATAAAATATCTAGAGGCTAGTGAATCAATTAGAGGAAGAGGAGTCTTGAAACAAAATGGAAAGGACATTCTTGAGTGAGGAATTGAAAACTTCAGAAGAAAATATTTAATTGGCGAGGTGGAAAGGGAAAAGAGATGAAAAGAGAGTGAGCCTGTGTCTGAAAGTGCAGGACTGAGGAGGGAAGGAGGAAACTGAGTGACCAGTAGCCAGTTCAAAGTTCCTCCTTCCTTCTCCTCTCTGCTCCAAAGGACGGGAAGTCAGCACCACGGACAGCTCTCCAGCCACTGACCAAGGGAGGGATTTTCTGGTTCTGGCTGGTAGAAACTTCTCCCATTTTTGCTTGGACAATTCTCTCCTTCCCTCGGCTTTTGGCTCAGGTTCAGATCCTGGGCCATGGTTCCTGAAACAGTCCTGTCTTTCATTCTGACCACCAAGAAATACACTCACAACACACACTGCTTCTCCTGTCCGTGTCAATATGCAGCCCCAGGTCACTATCTCCTATTTCTCTTATTGCTTGCTTCTTCTTCCATTCTCTTCTACCTCTCCTCTTCCCCCACCCCCACTCCCGGTGTCTTGTTACCCCCTCTTTCTTTCTTTCTTTCTTTTCTTTTTCTTCTCTTTCTTTCTGCTTCTCCATGATCTCCCAGCTCAAATATCCCACCATATTAGGCTACAGCAGCCTTGCTGGGAATGCAGTTCTGAAATCAATCTGAAACACCTAGTTAGGGAGCCTCAGAGAAGGACCTTCAGAGAAGGACCAAGGCACTGACTAATTCCTTTTAATTTTTCTGTCTTAATCAAACTCCCAAGATGGGCTGTGGTCCAGATGACTTAGGAAAAGGGGACCTAACACTATGGAACATTTTCCTATCATCCTCTCCTGTACCAAGCACAGTCAATATTTCCCTCAGGAAACATAGAACCCTTCCAAATTCCATTTACTGTTATAGAGAAAGAGAAAATGGAGAAAGAGAAGTTTTGAACTTTTCCTGTGCATTACATTTGGGGCATCCCTATATTATCTTTCACAATTTAAACAAGGTTTTGAGGTATGGAGATAGGTAACAGTATGCCAAGGTAGAGGAGTCAGGAATTCCACAACCAAATTGGCTCTAAAATCTTCACTGTGTCATCTGGGAATAATGGGGAAGCTGGAGGATGATTGAAAGATCTTAGAATTTAATGTGGTCACCACATCCAACTCTAAATATCAACTTAAATGTCTGAGACCATGGCATCCTCTGGGCCAATGGAGTATTTATCAGCTCTTGTACCTGGAAGAGGAGATGAAGGCTTTGCATGGACATATTTAAGACTCACTCAAGCCTCATGGTTTCTGAGTTTTGAATAAAACTTCAACCTTTCTAGGTCTTAGTTCATTTGCATTTGGCTCTGTTTAGCGGCTCTGTTTCTATGAAGAAAGGCTAAAGGGGGGATTTTTAAAAGTCTCCAAAGACTCTTTGGTCATCAGAAAAGTTCTCAGTGCAAAGCATTTCTAATGACTTACGGAGGAAGCAGTCGGAACCATATGGATAACATTTCTGCAGAAATACACACGGGTGGGAAAAGGTTTAGAGGCCAAAAATATATTTCTTTTTTTCTTCTTTGCCAAAGAAAGAACATTTAAGGCAGCTTGAGATATGTGAGAAATGTCTTGTTCTTTCTTTGGGGTGGGTGTTGGTGAGCAGCTGTTTGCTATTTCCACTGAATTTACCAAGGGCTTGTATGATGAGGGAGGTGCCAAAGGATTAGGATAGACTCAAGAAAGAACTTCCTGTCTGTAGATCCTGGGTGATACTAGAATGGGACTTTTCTCCAAGGTCATTTAATGAGACGATGGGATGATACCATTTTAGTCTTCAAAACACGATAGTTTGATAAGCATTGGATTATATTTTTAGAGTTGTGGACCCCTTTAGGAACCTCACAATTTCCATGGATCCTCTCTCTTGTGAAAAAAATATATATATTTTAAGTGCTTACAAAATTTTGCATGGAATTTTATAGAATCCCTCTCTGCCAGTCTCATTCATGATGGTCTACACCTGGACTCTGGCTTCAGGACATATAGAGTAGATGACTTTTGTGGTCTCCAGCCTGACCTTATTATATTTTATAAGTTGCTTCATTTATATATGAACTTAAAGTATTGGAAAACAGAAATTAACAAGAAAAACAAAAAACTGGTCAAACTGACCTCCCCACCCCCACCCCCACCCCACAAATAGACAAGAAATACAGATAAATGTTCAGGGCTAAACTGAAAGTTTTACCTTCTCCTCCTTAAATAAAGATAAGAGTTGGCCCTATTTGTGAAGAAATTAAAGGATGCTTTCTCCTTGGATGAAAAACTATGACAAACCTAGACAACATGTTAAAAAGGAGAGATATCACTTTGCCAATGAAAGTTGATATAGTCAAAGCTATGGTTTTTCCAGAAGTTGTGTACAGATGTGAGAGTTGGACCATAAAGAAGGCTGAGCACCAAAGAATTGATGCTTTCAAATTATGGTGCTGGAGAGTCCCTTGAATATCTAGGAGATCAAACCAGTCAGTCCTGAAAGAAGTCAGCTTGAATATTCATTGGAAGGACTGATGCTGAAGCTCTAGTTTGGCCACCTGATGCGAAGACCTGACTTAACTGGAAAAGTCCCTGATGCTGGGAAAGATTGAGGGCAAGAGGAGAAGGGGATAACAGAGGATTAGATGGCTGGATGGCATCACCGACTCAATGGACATGAGTTTGACTCTGGGAGATGGTGAAGGACTGGGAAGCCTGGTGTGCTGTAGTCCATGGGGTCGCAAAGAATCAGACCCAACTTAGAGACTGAAAAGTGCAGGAATCTGAGCTACCTGCTGCTGCATTGAAAGTTTGAGTTTGCTACTTCTATCAAATCTCAAAGGAGTTAAAATTCCTTAATCTGGAATGTTTTGGGTTTAGAATAGACCGAACAAAGGCAGAAAAATGTCCACATTAGTTAACTGCCTATGGAATGTGAGGTGATATGAAAGAGTCAGAAGTAAATAGCTTCCCTGGTCTCTGTCTTATAGAAGGCTATGTCCACAGACAAGCCAAACTTTTCTGTAAATGATCACAATGCACCACAGAATGTAGCTTTGGCACGTTCAAGGTCAAAGGAGATGCTACAAGAGATAAGAGGAGGAAAAATTTGCTTCTATGAGATATAACATTTGGCACTTACTGAATTCTTTTTCATGGGCTTCCCTCATAACTCAGTCGGTAAAGAATCTGCCTGCAATGAAGGAGACCTGGGTTCGATTCCTGGGTCAGGAAGATCCCCTGGAAAAGGAAATGGCAGCTCACTCCAGTATTCTTGCCTGGAAAATCCCATGGACAGAGGAGCCTGGCAGGCTACAGTCCATGGGGTTGCAAGAGTCGGACACGACTTAGCGACTAAACCACTGAATTCTTTTTATTTTGTTTTAAAATAAATTGAATGAATAAAAACTAATATTTACTGAGTAATTAGCATATATGAGTAACATTCAAGCCTTCCATGTCTTTCATCAAGGTTTTTATGAATATCTCCCTAATTGAATTAAAATTCATTTTCTCTCTTCCTTTGCCCTTCCATTTCCATCCTTACCCTGTCCCAAAATTGCTGAAACAGTATGCTTAAAACACAACTTTTAGCCAGCATTCTACTTATCCAGAGCCTGGAGGATGTATAATTACATACCAAAATATAAAAATATCAAAATCAGAACTTTTCTGCCCAGGACTCAGAGCCTTCTAGCACCTGGCCTCTCTGTTCTTTACTATTTTATTCATATCTAATTATCACCTCTGTACTTTCTCAGTTGGGCTTTCCTGGTGGCCCAGCAGTAAAGAATTCACCAGCCAATGCAGGAAACTCCGCTTTGATCGCTGGGTTGGGAAGATCTCCTGGAGAAGGAAATGGCAATTCACTTACTCCAGTATTCTTGCCTAGGAAATCCTATAGACAGAGGAGCCTGGCAGGCTACAGTCCATGGGGCTGCAATGAGTCGGACACGACGGAGTGACTAAACAACTACAACAACCTTCTCTGTTGGCAAAACTTAATGCTCACTGGCTCCTGGTTTCCAGTGTCCCTCTTTCTGTGCCCCAGTTAAGGGATCACAGACTAGTCCTTCCACTGCCATGTCTTTTTCTTCTAGCAACCATTCACTTCTGTATAATCAAATCTGTGCTGTGCTTAGTCACTCAGTCGTGTCCAGCTCTTTGCAAGCCCATGGACTACAGCCCACCAGGCTCCTCTGTCCATGGGATTCTCCAGGCAAGAATACTGGAGTGGGTTGCCACGCACTCCTCAGGGAATCTTCCCAATCTAGAGATTGAACCCAGGTCTCCCACATTGCAGGTGGATTCTTCTCCATCTGATCCAATAGGGAAGCCCAAGAATACTGGAGTGAGTATTCCATCCCTTCTCCAGGGAATCTTCCCGACCTAGGATTCAAACCAAGCTCTCCTGCTTTGCAGGCAGATTCTTTACCAGCTGAGCTACCAGGGAAGCCCAGCCAAAGCTGACCCCTCCTTAAATATTCAGTTCATACGCCATATCTCTAGGGTTTCCCAGGTGGCACTAGTGGTAAAAAAGATAACAAACAAAAGAACAACCCGCCTGCCAATGCGGGAGACATAAGAGGTGTGGATTTGATCCCTGGATTGGGAAGATCCCCTGAAGGAGGGCACAGCAACCCACTCCAATTATCTTGCCTGGCGAATCCCATGGACAGAGGAGCCTGGATGGGTACAGTCCATAGGGTCACAAAGAGTCAGACATGACTGAAGCAACTTAGCATGCATGCATGCCATATCCTCTACAACTTCAATCTGGATATAACACTTTAACATGAAGTGGGCAAGATCAGGATCTTTCTCATGAACATGATCATGAGCCTTGATCATGAACAGGATCTTTCTCCCTAATATCATGTCTCCCCCTCCACTCCAAACATGCTGACTTCCTTCCAAAAACTAGAGTTACAAAGTTCCTTTATTCCCCAAAGTTCCTTTATTCCCTCTTGTCAGAAGCCATTTTCCATTACTAGCTAAGTCCTGCTCGTTCTGTAGGTACCAGGATAAATGTCACTTCTCTGACCTTCAGACCAAGGTAGGTCTCCTGATATCAACTCTCTCACAACTCTTAACTTCTCTTTCATAACAGGTATCATCATGGTAGTTAAACAATTATTTGTGACATTATTGTTTAATATATATTTCTTGAGCCAGAACTAAAACTCAGAGGCACAAAAGATACCTTTGTAATGAGACCTTGGTACATACAAGTACAGTGAAAGTGGATTAACCATGCCCTATGTCCTGGGAACTACTCTGCATGCTGGACAAATAACCTTTCATTTAAATCTTCGAACAGTCCTATGACATCAGTACTATCAGTATGATTAGGAACCCTATTGTACTATGAGGAAAACTTAGGAGGTTAAACAGATTGCCCTGTATCACCTACAAGAACCAAGTTTCAAACCCAGTCACCCTGCTACAGAAGCCAAGTTCACAGCCGCCACTCTACCTACCCCTTCGCATGGGAGGAGTCCAGTATACATTTATTGAATAAACAGAAGGTCTTCCTAAGCCCTTAAATCATTCAGTCTACTGATACTCTTCAGCCTTTTATGAAGCTTATTTGCATATGTGAATCCTAATCTTTGTATCTTCAGCTATGGCTGCATTCTTTCAGCAAACACACTGAAATTCTGGAGCCGTGGCATCACCTACAAATACCTCAGCCAGGATCTGTTCCCTTCTTGGTTTACCAACTGCCTCCCCCAGCCATGAGAGTAGATGTCTTTGGACATAAGCACATAAAGATTGGTTCTGATATACATGCCCAGCTTTCTCTCTCTTCTCTGCCTCCTTCGGGCTGCCAAAGTTTCAGTTGCCTGAGATCTGAGCTTGCCCAGGCCGTTACCCCGGTGGGAATGTGACTTCTAAAAGGGGTTTTAGAAAAGGTATTTAAAAGCACACTATCCTGTTGGCTCAGGCTCAAGGGATAACCTTATTGCAAATTTCAGTGTTCTACTTGAATTAATAATTCAGCATCTGTAAGTCTTTTTGAAATCTCAGATAGTCGCTCCCTTCTTTTGCTTTGTTTTCTGAAACTTGATTTTTTGCAGTGACTGAAAGATGATGTAGGCACAGCAGGTAGCCCCACTTTAACAGAAAAGGAAACAGGCTCCAGGACTTAGTACAACTTGCATAAAGATAATGCCTTGCAATGGTGGACCCAAAATTTGAACCCAGGTATTCAGATTCATCAAGATGGTTCCTGATTTCTCTGTTTTGGTGATTTAATGAACAATCAATCTAGTCTATTCTCTTTGTTCTCACATCACTCTAATAGGCCTCAGTCAGACAGTTCAGTCGCTCAGTCACGTCCAACTCTTTGTGACCCCATGGACTGCAGCACGCCAGGCCTCCCTGTCCATCACCAACTCTTGGAGCTCACTCAAACTCACGTCCATCCAGTCAATGATGCCATCCAACCATCTCATCCTCTGTCATCCCCTTCTTCTCCTGCCTTCAATCTTTCCCAGCATCAGGGTCTTTTTTAATAAGTCTGTTCTTTGCATCAGGTGGCCAAAGTATTGGAGCTTCAGCTTCAGCATCAGTCCTTCCAATGAATATTCGGGACTTGTTTCCTTTAGGATTGACTGGTTTGATCTCCTTGCTGTCCAAGGGACTCTTAATGTGAGAATAAACATGAGACTGCTTCAGTTCAGTTCAGTTCAGTTGCTCAGTTGCATCCTATTCTTTGCGACTCCATGAACTGCAGCACGCCAGGCCTCCCTGTCCATCACCAACTCCCAGAGTCTACTCAAACTCATGTGCATCGAGTTGGTGATGCCATCCAGCCATCTCATCCTCTGTTGTTCCCTTCTCCTCCTGCCCCCAATCCCTCCCAGCATCAGAGTCTTCTCCAATGAGTCAACTCTTCGCATCAGGTGGCCAAAGTATTGGAGTTTCAGCTTTAGCATCATTCCTTCCAATGAACACCCAGGACTGATTTCCTTTAGGATGGACTGGTTGGATCTCCTTGCATCCAAGGGACTCTCAAATGTCTTCTCCAACACCACAGTTCAAAAACATCAATTCTTTGGCACTCAGCTCTCTTTATGGTCCAACTCTCACATCCATACATGACTATTGGAAAAATCATAGCTTTGACTAGACATACCGTTGTTGGCAAAGTTATGTCTCTGCTTTTTAATATGCTGTCTAAGCTGGTCACAGTTTTTCTTCCATGGAGCAAGCATCTTTTAATTTCATGGCTGCAGTCAACCGTCTACAGTGATTTTAGAGCCCAAGAAAATAAAGTCTTTCACTGTTTCTATTGTTTCCCCATCTATTTCCATGAAGTGATGGGACCAGATGCCATGTTCTTAGTTTTCTGAATGTTGAATTTTAAACCAACTTTTTCACTCTCCTCTTTGACTTTCATCAAGAGGCTCTTTAATTGCTCTTTACTTTCTGCCATAAGTGTGGTGCCATCTTAATATTCAAGGTTATTGGTGTTTCTCCTGGCAATCTTGATTCCAGCTTGTACTTCACCCAGTCTGGCATTTTGCTAATAGGCCTGCCCTACCCTAACTCCCAGGTGGTGCTAGTGGTAAACAAGCTGCCTGCCAATGCAGGAGACATAAGAGATGTGGGGTCAATCCCTGGGTTGGGAAGATCCCCTGGAGAAGGTCATGGCATCCCATTTCAGTATTCTTGCGTGGAAAACCCCATGGACAGGAGAGGCTGGGGGGCTCTCAGCCTCTGTAGGGCTGCACAAAGTCGGGGTGACCGAAGGGACTTAGCGTGCACCCTAGCTTTCACTCTCCGCCACACTCCACTAGGGGGAGCCCTACATGGGCTACTGGTAGTATTTGACCATTACTTTGCTAACAAAGGTCCGTCTAGTCAAGGCTATGGTTTTTCCAGTGGTCATGTATGGATATGAGAGTTGGACTGTGAAGAAAGCTGAGTGCCGAAGAATTGATGCTTTTGAACTGTGGTGTTGGAGAAGACTCTGGAGAGTCCCTTGGAGATCCAACCAGTCCATTCTAAAGATCAGCCCTGGGTGTTCTTTGGAAGGAATTACGCTAAAGCTGAAACTCCAGTACTTGGGCCACTTGATGTGAAGAGTTGACTCATTGGAAGACTCTGATGCTGGGAGGGATTGGGGGCAGGAGGAAAGGGGGACGACAGAGGATGAGATGGCTGGATGGCTTTACTGACTCAATGGATGTGAGTTTGAGTGAACTCTAGGAGCTGGTGATGGACAGGGAGGCCTGGTGTGCTGCAATTCATGGGATAACAAAGAGTTGGACACAACTGATGACTGAACTGAACTGACCTGACCTTTATTTTCCTTTGGGAAACCAGCCTTCTCAGTTTCTGTGTTCCTACAGGTGCTGATTCTAACACATTTCTAGGATGTATAACCAAGGCTGGCCAGTCAGGGTGTTCCATACCAGTGGTCACGGTGATTGGTTTAGAGATAGGTATTGACACAAATGGAGAAGGTGATGGCACCCCACTCCAGTACTCTTGCCTGGAAAATCCCACGGACAGAGGAGCCTGGTAGGCTGCAGTCCATGGGATCGCTAAGAGTCGGACACAACTGAGCGACTTCACTTTCTCTTTTCACTTTCATGCATTGGAGAAGGAAATGGCAACCCACTCCAGTGTTCTTGCCTGGAGAATCCCAGGGATTGGGGAGCCTGGTGGGCTGCCGTCTATGGGGTCTCACAGAGTCGGACACGACTGAAGTGACTTAGCATAGCATTGACACAAATTGGCACAATCAGAGTCAGCTCCAGAATATTTACTGGAACCATTATTTAAAAGTACTCCTAAAGCCAAAATAATAATAATGGGCGTACTGAGCTGGCAAAATCCAAGCTGAGAGTTCTGGCAACTACTTTTGCCACCCGAGTGAGGAGGCCTTCCCGAGGCTGAAGACGACATGGAGGGGCACTAACCCACAAAATAGATCCGGAAGTTCCTTAGGTCACAGACAGACACTACACTCTTTGAGCCAATAACCTTCCTTTCTATTTAAGTCATCTTCATTTGGGTTTTTTTTTTTTTTTTCACTTGCTACCAAATGTGTTCTGAATAATACAGCATTATACATCAGGATGATTGACTTTTAGGTCCACAACTCTGAAGCATTTGATTTACAGAGAGCAGAAGTAGAGAGGTGAACTTGGAGCCAGGTGAATGGCCATTAATCCAGATATGGCACCAGTAAAGCCCTGTTCCCCAGACAGATCACGTCTATTTGTCCTCTGGGCCATGTATTCTCAACTGTCTGGTAGACATATTCCTACAGTTGACCCCCAGTGACTCTTGCCCATGTATAATCCCCTCTCCTTTGAGAGTGTAACCTGTGAAAATGATGAACCAGCACTCTTGGGATTAAGTTATATTATACAGCAAAGAACAAGGGTGGCCACTAGGAGCTGAAAATAATCCCTGATTAACAACTGGCAGAAAAACATGAACCTCAGTCCTACAGCCACAGCAAAATGGGTTCTGCCTCTGCCCTCTGAGTTCAGAGGGGGACACTCAGCCCTGCCAGAGAACCACAGCCTCAGCTGATCCCTTGATTTCAACCTGGTGGGACTCTAGAGTGAAGAAGCAAGTCACCCCATGCCTAGAATTCTGACCTATAGAAACCATAAGACAATAAACATGTGTTTTTTTTAAGATACTGAATTTGTGGGAATTTGGTTCAGAGTAATGGAAAGTTGATATAACCAATCAATGAGGTGGCTGGACGAAACCATCCCTTCAGTTTTCTCTTTCAGCTCTAACCTTGCATGATCAGGTGTGAATACCTGTTTGTGCTAAATGTCTGGAGATTCCTGTACCACATCTTGTTCCCTGACAGCCAGCTCATATCCATTCAGAAATACCTCCAAGGCTAGGAAGTGAGAAATCTCTCTTAGCTTGCAAAGCTGTTCCATCCAATGATTTACATTCTGTACAAGGTCCTGCCCTGTTGATGTATATAATTTTGAAGTTAATTCTATCTACATGAGCATGATTTTGGGGAGTAAGGGGTGTGAAGATGAATTCACATTTACCCCAATAAGATAATAAGATAGATAAACTTTCATTTGGGTGACACCGTGTTTTCCTGAGGTATGAATAAACACTAATTATTTTCAATTCAAGTAAGCATAGTAGACATGAGAAACAGATTTTGAAGTCAGATAGATTTGGGCGAGACCTGGCATCAATGCTGTTGATGCTGCTGCTAAGTCGCTTCAGTCGTGTCCGACTCTGTGTGACCCCATAGATAGCAGCCCACCAGGCTTCCCCGTCCCTGGGATTCTCCAGGCAAGAACACTGGAGTGGGTTGCCATTTCCTTCTCTAATACATGAAAGTGAAAGTGAAGTCGCTCAGTCGTGTCTGACTCTTAGCGACCTCATCACTATAGTAAGTCTTACCAGGAATATTATATACCTAACATTAACGTCCTCAGTTAATGTTCATTTCATGTGGCAAATGAGGATCCAATAATTTATCTAGATCGTATTTAGTGACCATCTTTTCTGAGTCAGCTATTGAGTCTATAGCAGTGAATATATACAACTGCCCGTGGGAACATATAGTTTCCTTAGGAAGTAACATCTATCCCAATAAGGTTGCTGTAATCATTAGAGATAAGCAATTAATGTAAAGCCTGACATGCAGTAAGCCTTAGTCAATTGGAAACATGCTTAGAAGTGTTATACCTCTGAATAAGAATTATATTATTATTAATAATTATGCTTATTGAGTGCAATTGTGCGGTAGTTTAAGCATTGTTTGGCATTGCCTTTCTTTGGGATTGGAATGAAAACTGACCTTTTACTGTCCTGTGGCCACTGCTGAGTTTTCCAAATTTGCTGGCATATTGAATGCAGCACTTTCACAGCATCATCTTTCAGGATTTGAAAGAGCTCAACTGGAATTCCATCACCTCCACTAGCTTTGTTCGTAGTGATGCTTCCTAAGGTCCACTTGACTTCACATTCTAGGAGGTCTGGCTCTAGGTCAGTGATCACACCATCGTGATTATCTGGGTCGTGAAGATCTTTTTGGTACAGTTCTTTTGTGTATTCTTGCCACCTCTCCTTAATATCTTCTGCTTCTGTTAGGTCCATACCATTTATATCCTTTATCAAGCCCATCTTTGCATGAAATGTTCCCTTGGTATGTCTAATTTTCTTGAAGAGATCTCTAGTCTTTCCCATTCTGTTGTTTTCCTCTATTTCTTTGCATTGATCACTGAGGAAGGCTTCATGGGAAATAGATGGGGAAAGAGTGAAAACACTGTCAGACTTTATTTTTCTGGGCTCCAAAATCACTACAGATGGTGACTACAGCCATGAAATTAAAAGACGCTTACTCCTTGGAAGGAAAGTTATGACCAACCTAGATTGCATATTCAAAAGCAGAGATATCACTTTGCCAACAAAGGTTCGTCTGGTCAAGGCTATGGTTTTTCCTGTGGTCATGTATGGATGTGAGAGCTGGACTGTGAAGAAGGCTGAGCACCAAAGAATTGATGCTTTTGAACTGTGGTGTTGGAGAAGACTCTTGAGAGTCTCTTGGACTGCAAGGAGATCCAACCAGTCCATTCTGAAGGAGATCAGCCCTGGGATTTCTTTGGAAGGAATGATGCTAAAGCTGAAACTCCAGTACTTTGGCCACCTCATGCGAAGAGTTGGCTCATTGGAAAAGACTCTGATGCTGGGAGGGATTGGGGGCAGGAGGAGAAGGAGATGACAGAGGATGAGATGGCTGGATGGCATCACTGACTTGATGGACATGAGTCTGGGTGACCTCCGGGAGCTGGTGATGGACAGGGAGGCCTCATGTGCTGTGATTCATGGGGTCACAAAGAGTTGGACATGACTGAGCGACTGACCTGAACTGAGCTGAACTGATGCTTATTGAACACCTACTTTGGGCCAGGCATGTCTCCAACTATTTCCTGAGTATTAACTTAAGTAATCTTCTCAAAAATCCCAAGAGGTAGATGCTATGATTGTCATCATCAATGAGAAAAGAATTAGTAAGTACCAAACTGAAATTAAAATCATACAACTGAGCTCACAATTCAGTGCACTTAACCATGATTTCCTACCACCTTTAGTTAGATGTCATTAAAGCAAAACGGAGGACACAAAGCAGAGAGTTTCTGTTTGCATGTTTGTTTTTTGAAAGGTGAAACCTTCCCTACATCCCAACTGTATATGCTGCTTCCACACCCTGAGTGTCCCATGTGTGAGAAATTCCGACCACATTATCATCACTCATGGGGTCAGACAAAATGATCACTAGCACTGCTATTTTTGCACTTGTTTCATGTTTATAGTGTGACAGAAAGTTTGCTAAGAGCTTCACAAATATTATTAACCTTAAAAAATTAATTTTACAATCTTCCTTGAAAGGCTGTGAGTCACAGGTGGTCTGCACTATCATGGATGAAGAAACTGAGGATCTGAGAGGTGGAATGATCTGCATAAGAACACACAGTCAGACAAAGTGGAAACTCAGCCCTGTAATTATGTTCTTCAGCTCAGCCAGGTTGGGTCACACCTTTGCAAACCATGACACAATACTGTAAGCCTACGCAATAATATTAAACTGGCTTATAAACACATTTCCTTTCTGGGTTCAGGGTTACTGCTTTTGAGAAGGTATGGTCAATTATTATTTTATGACAAAAATATCCCTTCATCACTGTTTATAACTGGCTTTTGCTGCAATTAGCTTGAGTTGAACTGGCTAATCTGTATTCTCTTTCAAATTACCAGGTATTCTAGGCTTTCAATAGGTCTTGATGTCTCCTTGGTGTTATCTCTCGTCCATCTCTTGCCTGGGGTGGGCACTGCCAACTGATCATGGAACCCTGTCCCAGTAGTCCAAAACCTGACTCTGCACAGTCCTCCAGACAACAAATACCAGTTAGATTTGTCACTGGAGATGCTAAGCGTCAGCCCGGCATATTCTCTCCCTGAGATGGGTGAGGTTCCTCTGCGGGTGTGTGAGATAAAGCAAGCTTGTCTGATGGCAAGATCAAATAGATTATCTAATTGTGAATTAAGGACCTTTCTACTCTGAAGGTCAAACACTGCATACATTTCTCATCTTCTGTTTTATTACAAATGTCCACATAGAACACTATGGACGGAGCCTGGGTCCCTGCTGCTGGCTGGTGTGAACGACAATGTTAAACCCAGACACAGCTGTAGATATCCGACTCTCTGTCATTCGTAGGGGGGCACTGCAGGCTTTTCCTGGGACAGGTATCCCAAGAAACACATTAATGTCTGCTTGATTAAACAATGAGACTGTAAACAAAGCCATGGTTAATGAATTTAGTCATTGCTCTTCTCTGCTAGGACATTTGCCTGTATTAGACCTTGCTGATAATAACACTGTTAAATAATCAGACCATGATACAACCAAGCCGTACACTTTTCCATGCTAATCATCTTGCAGGATGGCTACACACTCCAGGGGGTTACAACAACTTCAGACAGGCTTTGAGCAGGAGTAGTTAATCAAAGTTGCTGTATCAATTAACACTCTCTTACTTAAAAATGACAAGAGACTCACATGAAACCAGCTGAAGCACACACAAAAAAGAAATTTGTTGGATAATGTAACTGATGAAAACAGACATATAACTAGCTTCAGGCTTGGCTCCTGACCCAATGAGTCCTGATAGGACTCATCCTGCCTCTCCCAGTTCTTCTCTGGGCTGGCTAACTTCACACACAGAGTTTCTCCAGACGACTCTCCATGAAGCAGAGATAAGCGCTCCAACAAATGTCCACATCACCAAGCCATTTCACCCTAATCATATCTGGCCATCAATCTCTCCTGGGAAAACACACATAAGCCATTTTAAATAATTTTTTAAAAGCCTTCTATCTGAAAAGCACTGGGTAACACTCAGGATATTCACTTTCACCGCTAATTGTGTCTCTTAACAACTTCTTAGAACCTATATCTTCATCTTCAACATGGAGTTAATATTTTTCCTACATCTTTCTCAGGTTTGCTTTAGAATCCCAGAACAGACAGATATTGCTGAACCTTACACATTTTATAGCTCAATGGTCACAGTTAATTTTAAAATATTTTCATGATGTTATTAAATGTCGCCAAAGATAGTAAAACTTGATTTCTCTTTTTAAACTTTCATTTTTAAAAAAAAACCTTTCTTTTTTTAACCTTTTTAACACAAGCATCCCAATGAACAGGAGAAAGTACATGTGACTAGAGATGGAAGCTAGAAATATTTTAATGGCCCCCTTTTCCTGGCTCAATAAGACTACAGGGCATAATTTAGGTATCTATGTGTTGAAAATATCAATAAACCAATCAGAAATAACCTGAATATGGCATTTTCCCACTCCTGGATCTCTATTATTAGCTTATAGTATATTGATTTCTTTAAAGTACATGCATGGATATGTCTAATCAATATATTGAGACATTTATAAAATTAGCATGTAAAAGGAAAGAATCCAAAAAGTAAATCCAGAGGCCCAAGTTCTCCTTGTGGCTTTCCCACCCTTTCAGTGGGGTGACCTGTGATGGTTGGAGCATCTGATGTGTCATCTTGACTGGGCCACAGGGTGCCCAGATATTTGGTCCAATGCTATTTGGGTGATTTCTGTGAAGGTGTGTTGTATTAGTGGACTTAGTAAAGCAGGTTGCCCTCCCTAATGTGTGTGGTCTCACCCAGTTAGCTGAAGATCTGAACAGAACAAAATGAGCGATTCCCACACCCTCTCAGAGAAAATTCTTCTTCCTTGACTGCTTTCCAACTGGGACATTAGCTTTCTTCTGCTGATATAATATACATATTATATGTTATTGCATATATTATAACTTTTGTAATATATTAGAAATATTATGATATAATTTCTAATATAATAACATACTATAACATTATATATTTGTATTCTATTATACAGACAGAGATCATAAATTCTGTTACTCTGGAGAACACTACCAAAACAGACCCTAACAAAATTTTTTAAACCCTGAGGGCCTCAGTTTCGAGAAGACTGCATGACAACCTCTCAAAAGTACCTTCCGTCTCTGCCTGCCTGTGAGTCCACAAGCTCTGGTGTGTCCTGGGAGCCTCATTGCCATGGGGCAGCCTGCTGTATTAGATCCAGGAGTCATAGATTCAGGACCAGGTACAGCACAAACTCCGCTGCCCAGGTCTCAGCCCTGTGGCAACAGAAGCTTAGCTGATACATGGCTCTGATGAACTGGGCCTAAGGATGACAATGATCCACTTTCTATCCTACCAGGTCATCTCCAACCAAAAGGAAATCTCCATCTCCAAAAGTTGGCTGATAAAATCTCCTTATCTTCCATAGAGATAATTAGGGTTAGTATGTGAAATTAGCTATACCATAATAAAACGATAAGGGAGAAGAGTTCTGTGTGGTTATAAACACTTTACACAGTGGTAAAGAATATAACCTTTGGAGAGAGAGAGAAGGGTTTAAATCCCACCTCTGTCATTGGTCCAATGGGGTATTATTTCTCCTCTCTGAGTCTCAATTTACTCATATGCAAAAGTGGCCCAATACTTTTTAGCTTAGAAAATAGAATACATTTGAATCAGTTCTAAGGAGGTGGATGGAACTGGAGCCTATTATACAGAGTGAAGTAAGCCAGAAACAAAAACACAAATACAGTATACTAAAGCATATATATGGCATTTAGAAAGATGGTAAAAATAACCCTATTTATGAGACAACAAAAGAGACACTGATGTATAGAACAGACTTTTGGACTCTGGGACCGGGAGAGGGTGGGATGATTGGGGAGAATAGCATTGAAATATGTATAATATTATATCTGAAACGAGTCGTCAGACCAGGTACGATGCCCGATAACAAATGCCTGGGGCTGGAGCACTGGGACGACCTGGAGGGATGGTGTGGGGAGGGGAGAGGGAGGAGGGTTCAGGATGGGGAACACGTGTATACTGGCGGCGGATCCATCTTGATGTATTGTAAAAGCAATACAATATTGTAAAGTTAAGCAAAATAAAAAAAAAAAGAAAGAAAAAAAAAAAGAAAATTTAGTAATAAAAATATTACATAATTCTCAATCTAGTATATGATGAAATCAGATTGTATGTTATCTCACTGTTAAGGGAATGAAGATTCAGAAAGTGGCCAAGGTCTTATGATACTTGCAGGATTAAAACCCGGAACCTAGGGTATCCTCTAACACAGAACATGCCTTCAGCAAATGGCCACTGAGTGAATGAATAATCGATACATTTAGTTTTACCAGTACCTAATCCAATCTTCCTTTTCCTCTTTTTTTATCATTTTCTGCATACAATAATGAAAAGTTCATTCTGATGAGCAACCCTAATGTTTTCTGCTTGGTGCACTTACCTACATCATGAGCCACTCAAACAGAGGAAAATATTCACCGACTATGTACAATGTTACCATTTTTGCCCTGTACATAGCTGAAGGTAAAGCACATTGAGTGAGAGGAGGCTCCTCCTCACCACCCCATTTTTCACCTTTACACTGTTTAAAAAAAGATTACTTATAAACTGAAATGAACCTGGGATCTGGAAAAAAGTGCAGCAAGGACTCCAGCTCTGGTTGGTGCCCCAAATCCCTGACAGGTCACCCCAGAAATGGACCAAGATAGGTCCTGCCTGCCCTGAAAGTCTCCTCTGGAGGCAGGCAAGAAAGGGGTCCCCTGAGAAAAGAAGGGACCTTTCATTTCACCTTGTTGTTTCACAGAGGAGACTAGCTACAAACTCCCTTGACTGATGAGCTAGAATCAGACCTGGCTCCTTGTTCCTCCTCCAGCTTTCATAAAATGCAGCTTGTGAGATGGGAAGAAGCATGGAGCCATTTTCCAGCACTTGCAGCATGCATTATTTTCAAGTCAGAATAGTTAGACCTGTTCATCACGAGCTCGTTTGAGGTGACACGTGCTCCAGGAGAGCTGCATTGATATTTCGCTGCTCTCCAGGGCTCTATGGAATGAGAACTGCATTTCTCCCCTGCAAATAAATACCTCTCTAAGTGCTGATCTTATTTGACTGTGCCCAGAATTCATTGCGCAAACATCTGTCTCCCGGGAAGCTGCCATCTACCTGAGAGAAGATCAGTGTGCACCCACTGCCTACTCAATTATCATAAGTCTGGACGCTTCCTAGGGACTTATGCAGAAACAATGTAGAATCCAGACCCTTCTTCAGGCTTCCGTGCTTTTACAAACCCATGGGCACTTTCCCCACGTGTTAATAGCCATGAAACTTCAAGATTAACAGGTTCAGTGAAGACTGTCTTTGGTCTAGTCTAGAGCTTTGAGGTAAAATATTACTTTGGCGGATAGGGGAATGTCTGTTGTACTTCTGTTTTGATTTCTGTTGTTTTTGATGATATTTTTTTAACAACCATCACCATTCTCATCCAATTTAAGCTGCATAATCCTCCATGCCTTAGTGAGCCTGCCAAATGTAGGCTATGGTAGACTGAGCAAGGGTCTTATACACTTGGGCTCTTCTGCATTCATGCAGCGCAAACAGAACCTTTGGAATCCAGTCACATTGCAGCTCTTGAACATTGCTGCATCATTAAAGGAGAGCAATTGGCTTCTAATCTCTCTTCCCAGCTTCGTTTATCTGAACAATGGAGGAGGCCTTTAAAAGTATCCATGGGGCACTGAGTCAGTACCCTCACAGGTCAAGTCCCGTTTTCAATCTGATGTTTGATCTCAGCCATTAGGAAAGATATTTAAAATGATTAAAACTCAAAAACTAAGTTGGTTTTATGGAGAGTTGCCCTGGGTCACTGGATGGTGGTTGCTGCTCAAGAATGGCCTTAGAAAAGCACGCAGTCCATAGCGAGTAGGAAAGTTGTCCTCCCTTGGACTAGTTCTTGGGAGTGGCAGTGGCTAGCCACAAGTGGCTGCTGAGAAACTGAAGCATGGCTAGTCTGAACGGACATGTGCCGTAAGTGTAACGTGTATACCATATATTGATAGAGTGTGGAAAAGGAATGTAATATGTTATCTTTTATATTAGCTGCATGCTGTAATTCTGATATTTTTGATCTGTGGAATTTAATGAAATATCAAAATAAATTTCATCCATTTCACATTACTCTTTGTAAAGTGGTTACCAATTGTTCTGAAGGACCTAGGAAGAGCAAACAGTCCATTTAGATGAAGGTAATGGAATGATCAGACCTTGGGAGGGAAGACTGACTTCATCATGACCCTGGAGAATGCATAGATGGTAAATATGAAATGTTTCCTAAGGTCCATGTAGTCAAGGCTATGGTTTATCCAGTGGTCATGTATGGATGTGAGAGTTGGACTGTGAAGAAGGCTGAGCGCCGAAGAATTGATGCTTTTGAACTGTGGTGTTGGAGAAGACTCTTGAGAGTCCCTTGGATGCAAGGAGATCCAACCAGTTCATCCTAAAGGAGATCAGTCCTGGGTATTCATTGGAAGGACTGATGCTAAAGCTGAAACTTCAATACTTTGGCGACCTCATGCAAAAAGTTGACTTATTGGAAAAGACCCTGATGCTGGGAGGAATTGGGTGCAGGAGGAGAAGGGGCTGACAGAGGATGAGATAGCTGGATGGCATCACCAACTCGATCGACGTGAGTTTGAGTGAACTCCAGGAGCTGGTGATGGACAGGGAGGCCTGGCATGCTGCAATTCATGGGGTTGCAAAGAGTTGGACATGACTGAGCGACTGAACTGAACTGAACTGAAGCAGTCTCATATTTATTCTCACATTGATATCCAGTACAATTCTATGGTGAATTCAGTAATTGCATTCTCTTTGGAAATGTCAAGTAACTGAGGCCAGAAAGGTTGAGGTGGTGTGCTAACAATCTAGCCATGGGAAACGGTAGAACTGGGAGCATAAACCCAGGTCTCTCCAGTGTCAAGCCCATGCTCTTTCTCTTATACCAAAGCTAAGCTAAGTCACTTCAGTCGTGTCTGACTCTGTGCGACCCCATAGACGGCAGCCCACCAGGTTCCCCCATCCCTGGGATTCTCCAGGCAAGAACACTGGAGTGGGTTGCCATTTCCTTCTCCAGTGCAAGAAAGTGAAAAGTGAAAGTGAAGTCGCTCAGTCATGTCTGACTCCTAGTGACCCCATGGACTGCAGACTACCAGGCTCATCCATCCATGGGATTTTCCAGGCAAGAGTCCTGCAGTGGGGTGCCATTGACTTCTCCGTTTTATACCAAATAAAACTCTATAAAATGTATTTACTTTACTATAGCCAGTGGGCTGAAGATTTTCAGTTCTGATTCTTCATCTTCTCTTCTTATCTCCTTTTACTCATCACTCACAGAACTGCAAACAGGATTTAATATTGTTATTTTATTTACTACAACTATTTCTGGTCCCTGCACTCTGCTTTATACTGTACAAAAATAGTTTGCCCTTTGGGGAAGAAGTGCTGGGTCTGTGCACCTCCATGCCTGTATCTGTGTTTACGAACCAGGCAGGGTAGAAGGAGATAGCAAGTTGGCTAAGTATGGCTCCGGGGGGAGTGGAGTTCTGGCCGAGTTGATAATGGAAAGTGGAGAATTTCATCTCCAGGTCAGTGACTGAATCTGGTCCAGTCTCTCACTGTCTGCTCTATGTGATTACTCGGTGAACAGAAGTTGGGATTTGGGACTTCCTCCAAAGGGGCCTCGATTCTCCAAATATTCTCCCTTCGTCTCTCCTTCCTTCTAGTCTGAGTCCATGACATTCTTCTAGGCCTACTTTTCTCTACAAACCTTCCTGTATTAATTGGAATGAAAAGTTGATTCATACTGACCTCACTTTTGTATCTGAAATGAAAAAATTAAGGGCAAATGATATAGAAACACAGGATTAAATGTCATCTATATAGTCTAACATGGTTATAATTTCATTATTAAATAGTGCTAATTTAATAAAATACCTTGTGTGATTTATTTTGGAATCTACAGTTTTAATCTCATATTATGAAAGATTTTTGAGTTAATGACAGTTATTCAGCTGCTTGATGATGCTGTCTATATATATATCAGGCACAATGTATCATTTTTCAAAAGGTGGAATACAGTGGTCCAAAGAAAACTTAATTGGATTCATAACGAAGAAATTTGCATTTAGACTTGACTCCTCTCTGCCTAATATGCGATCTTAACTGGTTTGCTAACCTATATAAGCCTCAGTTTCCTTATACATATAAAATACTATGTGAATGATAAGTTTATGCCTTTTTGAGTTGTCATATGTCATGTCAATAAGTCCATTACCTTGCCTGTCTATCCCATATTTTATACTGTTTTATATTTGAGAGTGTTTAGTTGCTCAGTCGTGCCCAGCTGACTCTTTGTAACCCCATGGACTGTAGCCCTTCAGGCTCCTCTGTACAGGGAATTTTCCAGGCAAGAATACTGGAGTGAGTAGCTATTTGCTTCTCCAGGGGATCTTCCCAACCCAGGGATCAAACCCAGGTCTCCTGAATTGCAGGAGGATTCTCTACTATCTGAGCCACCAGCTGCTGCTGCTGCTGCTAAGTCACTTCAGCTGTGTCTGACTCTGTGTGACCCCCATAGACGGCAGCCCACCAGGGGTATCCCACATTTGAGAGTAGCAATCTCTAACTGGTGGGCTGCATGCTGTCCATGGGGTCGCACAGAGTCGGACACGACTGAGGCGATTTAGCAGCAGCAGCAGTAGCAGCAATCTCTAACATGGGTAAACACACATCTTAGAGATGCAAAGATAATCTTTAGTGAGTTCTGAGAAGATGATACTGGAATTCTATTTCTATTTTTTTATTTTTTGGAGTTTATTTTTCTTATGCACATACTTGATGACAAATGCACTCAGTCTGTAAGTATGACAGTGTATGTGTTTAGTCGCTCAGTTATGTCTGACTCTTGTGACCCCAGGAACTGTGGCCCGCAAGGCTCCTCGTCCATGGGATTTCCCAGGCAAGAGTACTGGAGTGGGTAGCCATTTCATTCTCCAGGGGATCTTCCCACCCAGGCATTGAACCTGCATCTCCTACATTGCTGGTGGTCTGCCGGGGTCCAGCCCCAGCTGATCCAGGGTATTCGAAGTGGGGACGGCATCAGTGAGGATCAGGATACAATGGCTTCAATTAGATATTAATTAGAGATATAAAGAGTAATAGAATGAGGATAGCTCAGTAGGAAAATTCAGTGGAGAAAAGAGGCTGAGTCGCTTGGTTTACTCAGGAAACCAATAAAACTTCAAGACAAGAAGTTTGCACCACTTACGTAGGTCACAGGCATCTTTCCATTCTCTTGAAGGACAGGAGACACTGAGGCCTCCCTGGTCAGATCTTAGAAGCCCAGGCATGATTAGTAAGCTTGGTGGGCTCTGTGCTCTAGATGGAGACTCAGCCAGAGTTTGAGAGAGAGAGCAACATGGGGAGCCCAGTCTTTCGAGGAACTGATCCCAATTCTTTATTTTCCAGGGTCTACTTTTATACACTGAGATGTTATACAAAAGTCACACGGGGTCAGCAGTTCTGACTTTTATCAAAGTCAGGTGCTTCATACAAATGTATACAGAGGTCTTAGGGGTGTTACATCATCTTCTGGCCAGGGGGCCTGCTGACAATTTATGACCCTCTCATTGTGACAGCAGTCAGTCAACACTTATTTCTCCAGGGGTGATTATTCTTAAAACAAACTCCACCTTCCGAAGGTACCAGATAAAGTTACATTCCTATAGGGTGAGGGTGTTGTGGGTTTTAATTAAGGAAAGAATTTACTTAGCCTAAGGTCTAACATGATTAATATCAAAGGTTAATACTTATTTCTTCTATATATTCATTAATGTGTGTAAGGGCAGGGGATGTGGAAACTTAGCAGCAAACATTGGCTCAACAAATGAAAAACCCTTCACCAATACAATTTCTAATCAGCCCACTATACTTATAGTTTTCTAACTTCTCAAAAGAACCTGTTTTTAGAAAGTTTAAGGCATCTCGTGCCTCTCATGGTTGGGAGGCTGTGAGCAATCACATGTGGCCGGACAAGCCTGTCAGGCAGGCTAGAGAACCTTCAGAGGAGTTTGTAGATTAAAACACTCTTGTCATGCCCAGGAATTATTATTAACTGGAGCTCTAAGTTAACTCCTTCTCCGAAAAAGGTGGTGGGGGACAGCCCCCTGTAAAGTCAGAGGTGCAGGTGAGAGCACAAAGTAGTAAAGTAGGCAGGCTCTGGTTATGGGGGTAGATGCTTGAGAATTTCCAGGCGGACTCCTGAGGCTAGATCTCACCTTTGCGTATGTCGGGCCTCCTTCCTCATGATCTTTGCCACGGGCGGAGCACCTCACGCTGGCTCCCAACATCGGTCTCTTGCATTGCAGGCAGAGTCTTTTAGCACTGAGCCACCAGGGAAGCCCCATGGCAATGTATAACATTTATGAATAAACATATGTCATATAGAGAGATATATTTATGATATTTTTATTCCTAAGAGATGCATTATCAAAAGTACTATCAAGACCCCTGCTCTAAAAGGGCCCTTTAACATTTTTCTAAGTCATGAAGTTGAAGATGAGGAAGGTGAAGATAACTGAACTAAATTAATTATAATGTAAGGTCATGCCTTAGGAGACACATTTAAAATTAATAATTCACATAGTTTTTGTATATGTCCCTTTTTCTCATAATTTTAAATACTGTTAAAGGTAATTGCCTATTTAAAACATGCTAGCAGTGTTTTGTGGAATTGGTAACATGTGTAGGAGTAAAAATTTATGAAAACAACAGCATGAAGTCCAGAATAAGGGAAACAGAAGCATGATGTTGCAAAGCTTTTATATAATATGTAACTTGATGTAGTATTACTTGGAGATAAACAGCAATAAGTTCAAGATATATATCATAGAGCAACTAATTGCTAAAAAAAATGAAAATGAAGATTAACTGGTAAACAAATAGAGATGAAATAAAATCATAGAAAATGCTCAGTTAAAGAAAGAAAAGTAAGTAAGAGAAAGTGAACAAAAACAGATGGTACAAATTGAAAGCAAATAGCATAACATTAGCTATAAAGCTATCCATATCAATAATTAAATATAAATAATCAAACTCTAGAAAAAGACATAGCAGACTGTATAGCAAACTGCAAGACTGAGCTGTGTGATGCCTACAGCCTTGACTATAAAGCCAAGATAAGGTTAAAGTAAAAGAACAGGGAAAAGTATATTATGGTAACACTACAGAAGGAATTTGAAGTATCTATATTAAAAATCAAATAAAGTAAACTTTAAAGGAATGTCAGCACAGGGCAGCAACAGAATCCACAATCTTTCAAGTAAAAATGTAGTTGCCAAATAGCATTCCTTGTGGCTCAGCTGGTAAAGAATCTGCCTGCAATGCAGCAGACCTGGGTTCAATCCCTGGGTTTGGAAGATCCCCTGGAGAAGGGAAGACTACCCACTCCAGTATTCTGCATTGGAGAATTCCATGGAATGTATAGTCCATGGGGTCCCAAAGATTCCGACACGACTGAGTGACTTTCACTTTCATTTTAAACATTTCAAAGGATAACAATCTAGGTGCCCCCAAAATCCAAATAAATGTCTTCCAAAAAATCCTCAAATATTTGAAATTAAACAACACATATCTGAATAATCCGTGAGTCCAAGAAGAAACCACAGAGGAGGTTAAAAAAAAACACTCTGAATTGAGTGAAAATAAACACACTCACACACACCATACAAAACTGTGCTATGCAGATAAACCAGTGCTTAGATAGAAGTTTGTAGCATCACACACTTAGTTTAGAAAGGTCTCAAGTCAATGCATAATACATAAAAGCTAAAAAATACATAGAAAACAATACATGAAGATTAGAAAAAGAAGATCAAAGAAAATCTAATGTAGGTAGGGAAAAAAAAGGAAACACTCAGTTTAAGAATGAAGATCAAAGAAACAGCAAGCAAGCAAATAATTGAGTAAATTAATAAAACAAAAATCTGATTTTTTGAAAAGAGAAAAATTTGACAGACAGAACTTTAGCAGATATAACAGAAATGAAGAATAGAAGTGATCAATATCAGGAATGATAAAAGGGGCATCATTATAGACCCTATAGATGTTAAATGAATAATAAGGGAATATCACCTATCAAATAACTATATGACAAAAATTTTGACACCAAGATTAAATATATTATGTAATGGAGTAACACTAACCAAAGGCTCGCTGAAGAAGAAACAGATATCTAGAACACTATTAAAGTTCTTGAATCTATACTTAGAAACTTTGCCACAAAGAAAAGTCTGTGCCCATGAAGCTTTAATGATGAACTCAACTGAATATTTGAGGAAGAAATAATACCAACCTTACATAAACACTTCAGATGAATATAGAAAGAGATAACACTTTCCAGTGTGTTTTATGAATACAGCCTTATCCTGACAGCGAAACCATTAAGACATTAAGGGAAAAGAAAAATATAGAACAATATCTCTCATGAGTGCAGATGAAAAGTTCCTTAATAAAATATTAACACAATGAATTCAGTGATATTTTAAAAGGATAAATCTTTAAGACTAGGTGGAATTATTTTTTCAGGAATAAAACACTGGTTCAACATTTGCAATATTATGATGCAGTTCTGACACTGACTATCCCGAGTTCACCCGGACTTCACAGGTTAAGAACAAAGTCCCTAACAAGACTGCCATAACTTCAGACACTTGCCATAAATTGCAAAGTCCCCAGGCCACTCGTACTTCTGACCAACTGGCTGCAAATTCAAGGGTTTTCACTGTCCTCTTGGGTTCAATAGTTCATTAGAATGACTCATAGAACTCAGGAAAGTGCTTTCCTAATAATTGCAATTTTATTATGAAGAGTACAAATCAGGACCAGATAAAGGAAAGACTTACAGGATGAGGTCTGCTGAACATGAAAATTTCATGTTCTCCCTCCTCTGAACCTGGGCAAGTCTCCATCCTGGCACACTGATGGGTTAATGAACCAGAAGTGCAAATGAACTTTGGTGTCCAGAATTTTCACTGGGATTTCATTAAATAGGCTGATGGAAAGAATCACTGGGCATGTGACTGAACTCAATCTCCAGCCTCTGTGCTCTCCCTAGAAGTCAGGCTGATACCAGCTAGATCAAAACCACAAGCCTCTTAACAGCACAGTTGGTCTTTCCATCAAGGCCAGCTTTCACTCTGAAACTATTTAGGAATTCCTCATGAATTGCCTTGTTAGTAAAAGTTCAGACACATTCCCAGGGACCCACCATGAATCACAGGACATTTCTATCAGTCAGGAAATTACAAATGTTCAGAAGTTCCATTCCAGGAACCAGGGACAACAAAGATCAGACAAATTCCTTATTCTGTAACCACACTCCAAAAATCTATCAGTGTTATCTATCATATTAGTATACTAATAAGAAAATCCATATTATCTTGACCAGTATAGAATAAGCATTTGAAAAAAATCCATTAATTATTTGTGATTAAAAAGAAACCTTCAGCAAACTAGGAAAGAAATATAAATTTCTTAATCTGAATAATACCAGATAAATTCCCAAAATGTTTTGTTTTTCTATATACCAGCAATGAATAATTAGAAAGTGAAATTTTTTTAAATATATATGTACACATATAATTTATAATAGCATCAAAAACCATGAACACGTAAATTTAACACAGTATGAAAATTTCGATATACTGAATATTAGAAAATATTACTGAAATAAAACTTTTAAAAGGCGTGAAAAAGGGATCTCTTTTTTTTTTCATGAGCATATGTATCATGCTCATGAATCAGAAGGCAATATTTTTAAGATGTCAATTCTCACCACACTAATAAATAGACTCACATAAATCCCAATAAGCACTTTTTTGTGGAAATGAAAATAACATAAACAACCTAAGAAAAGAAAAGCAATTTTGATAAAAAAGAAAGTTGAGAAGCAAAGTACTTGTTTGGAAGACTTATAAAGCTGCAGACTTAAGACAGGGCTGTTTTGGCATAAAAATAACATTTAAATTGATGGAACAGAAAAGAATATCAGAAATGGATTCAGACATAATTGGTTAATTGATTTTTGACAAAGGAGTCAAAGTAATTCAATGGGGAAAGGTATTAGCCTTTCAAACAAATGGCGCTGGCACAGTTGAACGTGTACATATTTAAAAACGAACTTCACCCTTACTTCGTACCATCACAAAAATTAACTCAAAATGCATCATAAAACTAAATTTAAGAGCTAAAAAATAATTCTAGAAGATAATACAGAAAGAAATCCATGTGACCTTGAGCTAGGGAAAAATTTTGACCATAGTATCAAAAAGAGAAACCATAAAGAATTCTCAAATAGGGCCTCATCCACATTAAAATTCTTTGCTCTTAAAAAGACACTGTAATGAATATCCAAAGGCAAACTCCACACTGGGAAAAATATGTAATAAGCATATCTGATAAAGAACGTGCAACCAGGATATGTAAATAACCCATCCAATTCCATTACAAAAAGATAAACAACTAGATTTAAAAAAAAGAAAGAAAAAGTAATCTGAACAGACACTTCACTAAGAGATAACATAGAGATGGTAAAATAAGCACAGGAAAAGATATTCAACATCCATAAGCAAGAAAATCCCATGGACCGAGGAGCCTGGTAGGCTGCAGTCCATGGGGTCGCTAGAGTCGGACAAGACTGAGCGACTTCACTTTCACTTTTCACTTTCATGCATTGGAGAAGGAAATGGCAACCCACTCCAGTGTTCTTGCCTGGAGAATCCCAGGGACGGGGAAGTCTGGTGGGCTGCCGTCTATGGGGTCGCACAGAGTCGGACACGACTGAAGCAACTTAGCAATCATAAGATAAATACAAATTAAAACCTCAATGAGATACTTCTATACGTTCTTCTGGAATGACTAAAATTAAGAAAGACAACAGCAAATTTTGCTCTCTCACAAGTTTTTCTGGTGAGAATGCAGAATAATACAACCACTTTGGAAGACGGTAATTTCACATACCATTAACATTGAACTCTGCATTTACATTCCCAGGTATTTACCCAACAGAAAGCCAAACATATGTCCATAGAAAGACTTGTGCAGGATTAACAATAGTCAAAACTGGAAAAGCTCAGTGTCCATTAACTGGTGAGCAGATGAACAAATAGTTGTATAAACAATGAAAGTATCACGAATAGACGAATGACACGCGGCAATACGGATGAATCGCAAAGCCTTTATGCCATGTGAAAGAAACCAAATGCATACTGCGTTACTGCGTTACTGCATACTGCGTTACTCCAGATTAGTGTGAAATCAAATCAGTGGCGGTGAAGGGTCAACAAAGGGGAAAAAAGACTGACCACAAAGTATCACGAGACTTACTGGGGATGAAGAAATAACCGTGACTGTAGCAGTGCTTGCATGACTGTATACATTTGTCAAAACTCATTGAGCTGTAGTCTAAACTTGATGCCTATTGTTGTATGTAAATTATATTCAATAAGGCTGATTTTTAAAAAATGAATACACACATGTCAGCGAAAAGTCTAGATGGAGGTACACTCCCTGTTAGCAGTGGTTATCTCTGTGGTTCAGGACTAGGTGTGTGTATTTTTTTCCTTCTAGCTGGCATTCATTTACTTATTCATAAATTCAGCATCTATCTATTAATTAGTCCCAGAACTTCTACAAATCACTGGAGATACAACAGTTGGCAAAATAGACATACTTTCTGCTATCAGGTACTACACGTGCAAACCAACTGCTTCTTTCTTCTCTCTTACTCTTTCCATAATGAACATGTTTTATTTTTGTCATAGGAATGGCAAGAATTCCTCAGAACTTCAAGAAGCATGGTGTCTTTTGATCCTCTTTTCCCATAGTTTGCATCTGTGATTCTCTGCTCTGTTACCTGCACGTTGACCAGCATATATTCATTAGAGAGAACGAGCTGTGTAGGTCAACTGCTGTCACCACGAAAAGTAAGAAGAAATGAGAATCTGAGTGTCTCCAAGATACGTGTTAGAGAAAACACATGACACCTTCAAATTTTACACATATTGGCATATTAATATTGGCATTTTAAGTAGCCAGTATTGTTGTTTATACAAGTAAATATCCTATTTAAGGAACCTATATGGGTGAAAAAGAGGAGAAAAATGTACTTGTCTATTAGGATGGAATATGCCATTATTTAAGAATGCATGTTCTAAAAATGTAGTCATTATAAATTTCCTATAAAATCAAAGACACTCTCAGCTGGATAAAACTGTATCAATTATCTACTACAATATTCAAATTTTACAGACTCACAATGACCTTTGTGAAGGAAATGACCTTTTGAAGACTGCACTACTCGTTATAGGAGTAGTCAGAAAGAAGATCCTGGCGTCTCAGTGACTCAAAAGCCAGATCACACAGATGTCTAGTGCTCTGGAACTTGGAACTTTCTGAGGTTTTAAATTATATGTTGTGTCTTCTGCCTTTTCACCAACCACCATGGCCACATCCACGACAAACACCATCAGTCATCACACAGTCTGGATAAACCGTACACAGTACCAGAGTCCTTCCTAACTGTTCAGTTCTGTCCACAGTTACCACAAACAGATCAGGTAAACACTTGAGTAGAAACCCATGTGAAATACACACACACAGACACACACACACATCCTTTATGGTACAAATAGCAACCCAAGACGGAGAAGGCGATGGCATCCCACTCCAGTACTGTTACCTGGAAAATCCCATGGATGGAGGAGTCTGGTGGGCTGCAGTCCATGGGGCGCTAAGAGTCAGACACGACTGAGTGACTTCACTTTCACTTTTCACTTTCCTGCACTGGAGAAGGAAATGGCAACCCACTCCAGTGTTCTTGCCTGGAGAATCCCAGGGACAGGGAGCCTGGTGGGCTGCCGTCTATGGGGTCACACAGAGTCGGACACGACTGAAGCGACTTAGCAGCAGCAGCAGCCCAAGAGTCTTCCCTATTAAGTCTTTACTTTGCTGTTTGCAGCCTACACTATTCAACTCCCATTTAAGCTCAATCTGAACATTAAATGAGATAACACATGTAAAAGGACTGGAAGTTCTGACATTAGACAGTGGTGAATTTTCTATTTTCTGACCTCCATTGCCCTCTCTCTCACAAAGTTTGCATGGCTGCAGTGTAATACAAGCTCATTTGTTCTCCTGGAAATCAACTTACATGTTAATTTAGGACTAAGGTACAGTGAAAGGGACTTATGCTGATTCTTTCTAATTTTAGGGTTCCCTTTCCATTATGTACAATATAAAGAAAGTAACTACAAATAGAAGAGCTAAGTACGAAGTTCTCAGAGAGGATACCAATGGCAAAAAATGTCAGGCAGCTGGATGGAAAAGTCAGTGATTCAAATCCTCTTGCCATATCCCTGACCAATCTGGTCAATGGGGTAACAGTTTTCTCCAGCCATGAGCTGGAGGAGACAGGGAACCAGTTGCTAGTCTCTACATTCCAGCATGGATGATAGATTTAGAAAGTACTCTCAGACCCTAATACTTTGGCCACCTAATGTGAAGAACTGACTCATTTGAAAAGACCCTGATGCTGGGAAAGATTGGGGGCAGGAGGAGAAGGGGACAACAGAGGATGAGATGGTTGGATGGCATCACCGACTCAATGGACATGGGTTTGGGTGGACTCCGGGAGTTGGTGATGGACAGGGAGGCCTGGCGTGCTACGATGGGGTCACAAAGAGCCGGACACGACTGAGTGACTGAACGGAACTGAACTTTGACCCTAAACACTGATATTTGCAGTAAAAACCACTGTGAATGACTCCAAGCTCTCTCTTTTGCAAGGGTGACTCATCTGGAGAGAATAGTCTCCTGAGGGTTCCACTATGCATTCAGTGTTATGGCTACACTCCAGCTGAGAACACTAAATGCTAAACAATCACACAAATGAACAACGACAGAAAACACACAGTAGAGTTGCAAGGGAAACAGTAATGCAGAAAAGCAGGACAAAAACTGACAGTCCAGTAGAGAAGGTCCAGTAGAGAAGATACTGTGTGAGCAAAGACCTTCCGAGCAATCAGAAGCCAGCAGAACCGCTGACTACAGCTGCTGCTGAGTCGCTTCAGTCGTGTCCGACTCTGTGCGACCCCAGAGACTGCAGCCCACCAGGCTCCCCCGTCCCTGGGATTCTCCAGGCAAGAACACTGGAGTGGGTTGCCATTTCCTTCTCCAGTGCATGAAAGTGAAAAGTGAAAATGAAGTCGCTCAGTCGTGCCCAACTCTTAGCGACCCCATGGACTGCAGCCTACCAGGCTCCTCCATCCACGGGATTTTCTAGGCAAGAGTACTGAAGTGGGGTGCCATCGCCTTCTCCGAGAACTGCTGACAGAAGAACATTATAAGAAGAATGTTCCTGGAGGCAAGAAGGAGCTTGCTCCAGATGAAAATCTCATTGTGGCTGAAGGCAGAGAGCCCAGGTGGCTGAGGGAACAGGCTGGGCAGTGTGGGTGAGAGATATGCGTGGTTTGAGATGAGACAGGCTATTGCCGAAGCCAGAGTTCACACGAGATGGTAGGCATCAGGGTTGTATTCTTCTAAATTATTATCGGCAGCCTTTGCACAGTTTATAAAAGAAACATGGACTCTTTTGCTCTGGAGAGAAGGAATAGGAAAAGTGAGCTGTAAAAAAATAAATAAATAAAGATGCAAACGTTTGGTTTGTCTGCAAAACTGCAGAGAGAATACAAGCTCCTCTTCCAACGTCGCTGATGTGAACCCAACAGATCTGCGTGGGCTCCCAATAATCACATGGAAATGTAGACACATAAATAAACATCATTCCCTTTCTCTTAACGAGGTCTGTGCTACCTTGAGCAAAAGGCTTGGCTTAGCTCAGAGACGATTAATTGTAGCTGCTCAGAGGACGGAGCGTGTTGTGAGTGAATTAATGTGCTTCAAGGGCCCTGCGTGTCTGACTTTTCATGTTGTCTAAATTTGTAACCTGTAAGACTGCATTTCCATAAGTTTTGAAATGCAATGTGTTCTGTGGCGCTCGGAACTCGAGCAGGATGAAAAGAGCTTTAGAAAGTAAGATGTTATTATTGTATTTGCCTTCACAAGAGAAAATAGTCAAAGGAAGACAAACAGAGGAGAAGAAAAAGATTCTATATAGATTAGCACTCCCACACACCCTGCAACCTGGGGGGAGAAAAAGAACAGGGAAAGAAAACCAGAAAACCTGACGTAAGAATAAATCTTATCAAAGACTGAACATTACAATCAGGTCTCTGTGTGGGGAAAGTTTTCCCTCTTTGAACCCCGGAGAAGAAAATTACACTCACCAGAGCAAGAAAAAGAGTTATTAACAAATCAGTTATCTGATGCTTAAATAATACACCTGCTAAAATGAGCCTTCTAAGTAAACCTACAGTGGAGCTAATTAGTTCAGCATTTGGCAATACCCTCATCTCCCTTCCCTTTACCTTAAAAAGAAAAAAAAAAAAAAAAAAAGATGGGCTCAAGCTATTAACACATAACACCAACTATATAGTAAAGCAGGTATTTTAAAGGAATAAGCTTGGTAGATTGGTCTCCAAATCAGACTGCTTTACAAAGAGTAGGTGAACTTGGAATCTTCATTAAGGATTCTGAGCAAAGCCCTGTTTGAGACATTGGCAAGCCTGAATTCCAGACTTGGCTTTGCTATTCACTACTTGTGTAGCACTAAACTAGTCATTTAACCTTCCTGAGTGTTAGTTCTGCCATCTTTACAATGGGAATGTCAATATCTATCCAGCCTGTCACATCAGCTGTGATGTGAGCAAATAACCCATCACAGGTACAAGTATTTTGAAAATGTTCAAGTTCAGCATGCTTTAAAATAAAAAATACAAGGGTGGATTTTGAAACTATCATATAAAAAGGGAAACTATTTCGTTAAAAATTTTAAATCGAATACACATCAAAATGAGATCTTGGAGATAATGGGTTAAATAAACTATATTGTTCATTGCCATGGTCTTTCCTGTGGTCATGTATGGATGTGAGAGCTGGACTGTGAAGACGGCTGAGCGCCGAAGAATTGATGCTTTTGAACTGTAGTGTTGGAGAAGACTCTTGAGAGTCCCTTGGACTGCAAGGAGATCCAACCAGTCCATTCTGAAGGAGATCAGCCCTGGGATTTCTTTGGAGGGAATGATGCTAAAGCTGAAACTCCGATATTTTGGCCACCTCATGCGAAGAGTTGACTCATTGGAGAAGACTCTGATGCTGGGAGGGATTGGGGGCAGGAGAAGGGGACGACAGACGATGAGATGGTTGGATGGCATCACTGACTCGATGGATGTGAGTCTGAGTGAACTCCGGGAATTGGTGATGGACAGGGAGGCCTGGCGTGCTGTGGTTCATGGGGTCGCAAAGAGTCGGACACGACTGAGCAACTGATCTGATCTGATCTCATCTGATTTCTTCTTATTCTTTTTTTAAAAATGTGGCTACTATAAAATTTAAAAGGATCTAGGTGGCTTGCTTTAAGTTTCTACTGAACAGTGCTGGACTAGTGTGTGGAGCAGAGTTTTTTGTGAGCCAGGTTACAAATGCAGATGTCTCTATGACTCCACGCTGGGCATCATCCCCGTTTCCTGAAAGGTGTAGACTCGGGAAGATGAAGCTATTGGCATGAACTGATGCAACCCCAAATACGTAGCTGGGATTTGAACCTGTGACTTAAAAGCCTCTGTTTTCTTACCACATCAGATGGAGGCGCTGAGTTCACCACTGGCTGCTCCCACAGCAGAAGAAATAGCTGATAGAGTTTTGGTTTCAGAAGCAGTGAGTCCAAGTGCCAAGCCAGCTTTGCCACCCGATCTCTGTAAGACCTGCCTGGTGACAGCCGGAGCCTGCCTCTCCGTGAGCCTCAGTCTTCTCTGCCTGATGAGGCTGCTGCCCTAGAAAACAGTGTTTTAAGAGCGAGGCATGTATCACTGGTGGAGGCACAGTTGGTTATAGAAGATGCAGAGAGACTGTGAGGCTCCATGTAAATATTAAATACATTTTGATTATCATCAAATAGCCGTATATTTATTTTTCATATGGAGCATATTTGTAATATGCATGCATATACTTCCAAAGTTGTTATTATTTTCCTTCAAAAATGAATTTATTTAACCTTAGAAAGCAGACAGCTTTAGAGGAAACATCACTGGGAACGGGAGATAGGAATAACAAAGATCATGAGGGGATGTGCAAATATGTGAAGTTTGGGAATCGGCTTTAGAAGACAAGCAAGATGCCTTTGAACCCAGACATGTGATAGTTATGAGTTATGTGATTCTGAGACATGACTTCTCCCTTGGAATGCAGTCTTGCTGGAAACCAGTGAGAGCATCTGGAGAGAAGGGAACTCGGCTATGTCTCAGCCAGAGGAGAAAGAGGGGCTCCTCCCTGCATAGGACAGGTCTGGGGAGGGGTCACTGGGGTTGCCCTTCTCTGGGCCCTAAATAATAGGAGGTGGGAATGGAGATTCATAATGATGGAGAGGCCAGGGCTAGCTGAGGCATGCTGTGCCAGTTCTGTCATCCTGCGGCTTGAAGTCCGGGGAGCCCCAGGTACATCTCAAAGCATATGTCTGTTTGAAAAGAACCAGGGAGCGGGCTCCTGTCTTCCATGTAAATGACATCCAGCACCCCAACTGCCGGCCCATTCAGGCCCCGACACAATGAGTTCCAACTGCGCCCACTGAACACCTATTCACAGAGAGATTTAAACAGTAATCGGTGTCTCGGCATCCGCACCCCCCAGCATATCCTTGATGCAATTGTTATACACTCTTCCAGGTCCTGAGCATAAATCAATTTTCACGACAGCAGGGTACAATGAAAAGAGCCTTGGGCGGGAGGCAGGAGCCTCTGCTTTTCTCTGCTCTCTGACCAATTAGCGAGGTGACCTTTCCCTCAACACACATTTACCAGACACCTGTTACATGTCAGGGTTGTGCTGAGCACCCGGGTAGCCATGGTCAAGGGTAGGCAGGGCCTGCTCCCTGGCTGGGCGCCACACTCGCTTTCTAGTCCAGGAGGAAGGCAATTATGTGAACTAGTACAGAGTCAGTCCCTGTCTCCTCCTGCCTCCTTTCCCTTTCTCTGACATGATTGAACTATTCCAGGGGATTGGCGAGGCACACCTTTCTAGTCCATTCACTTATTCCTAAATAGTTTTTGAGTTCCTACTATGTGCCCGGCACTTTTCTAAGCTCTATAGTTGGAATCATCCAATAGGGTAACCACTAAGCACGTGTGGCTCTGGGACACTAAAATGGAGCCACCTTGAAAAGAATTGTGCTGTAATCATAAAATGCACATGGAACTATACAGTATTAAAATTGATTTTACCTGTTTCTTTTAACTCTCTTTGCACAGTTTTTTTTTTTTTTAATTCAAAACTTAGTATGAAAAAAAAAGAATGTAAAATATCTCGTTAGGGTTGTTTTCTAATTGATTGCATATTGAAATGATAACATTTTGGATGTATTCATTCAAATAATGTGTATTATTAAAATTATATCTACCAATTTACTTTTACTTTTTAAAATGTGACTACCAGAAAATTTAAAATTACAAACATGGCTAGCATTTCTGGCTCACATTATCTTTCTATTGGACAGAGGTATCATAGTGAAAGTTGCTCAGGAGTGGGGAGCCTGTCCCTTCTCCAGGCGATCTTCCCAACCCAGGGATCAAACTCAGGTCTCCCACATTACAGGCCAATTCTTTACCAGCTGAGCCACAAGGGAAGCCCAAGAATACTGAAGCGGGTAGCCTATCCTTTCTCCAGCGGATCTTCCCCACCCAGGAACCAAACCGGGGTCTCCTGCTTTGCAGGTGGATTCTTTACCAACTGAGCTAACAGGGAAGCCCCCAGAGGTATTATAGGGATACAGAAATAAAAAACAAAGCTCCCCCAAGGATGAGAGTGCATATCACCAGATGAGAAAGAAAAACACTGAGAATCACAGCCCCACTTACATTGCATGTGTAGTGGCAACGTTCACACTGAACTGTGCTTGTACGTTTACACTGAACTGTGCTTGTAAATTCACACTGAATGTAATTAAGGCCAAGAGCAGTGGCTTGCTCGTTCTGGTTTTGCCAGTCAGTGGAGCAACACTGACGTCATCCTTGGCTGGGCCTTATGTCAACACCATTGCCCTGGTGGCCATGACAAGAGCTGAAAGTCTAGATATTGAGCTCTTTCCTTCTCTGCCACTAACTGCCTTTACAGTCTCGCCTAAGGCACTGCCACCTCTCGGAGAAGGCAATGGCAACCCACTCCAGTGTTCTTGCCTGGAGAATCCCAGGGACGGGGGAGCCTAGTGGGCACTGCCACCTCTATGCCAATTTCTGTAAAACTGAACACAGTGACTTTTAAAGCCCTTCCTTGGTCTGAAATTGTATGAAACCAGAGTGACGCTGTCCAGGTGCAAGCAGTCCCATCGAAAGTCAGCCTTGAACTCCCTTCTGATTTAGTAGGACTCATTAGGCAACGTTTCTACAAACACTTTATCCTGCCCAGAGGGGTGTTTAGGGGAAATTAGAACGAATGAAGAACCTTCTAAATATATTGTGTCCAACTTTAAAACATGAACCCACAGAGAAGGGGGAGGTACATAGTTTAAGAGAAGGCCCGAGCTGCTGTGCCACCACCAGAGCTGTCTGGAGACTGAAATTCCTTAGGAAAGTATAATTAAGGGAATTCCTCAGAGATCAGAGGAGCAAGCAGAGGAGAATCCTTGCTCGCTTCACATTTGTATGAATATGTGAATCATTTGTATCAATATATAACTGTTACCAACAGGGGGCTTTGGAAAACCAGGCCCAGAGCAGTACAGCCCAGCCGAAATAGAACGCGAGCCACAAGGGTGATCCGAAGTCTCCTAGGACCCGTGTTTAGAGAAGGAAAAGAAACAGGTAGAATCAAATTTAGGAATTATATTATTTAAATTAACCTATCTATCCCAAAGAGGTTAACATGTAATCAACATCTGTAACTTATTCTAGCCACATTCAAAAGTAAAAGCAAGCAAAATTCATCTTAATGACACTTTATTTAACCCAGTATGTCAAAATTTTATCATTTCAACAGGCAAGTAATAAAAACATTACTAAGAGGTCATTTTAACTTTTTTTTTTCTTACTATCAAAGCTTTCAGAAGCGGTGCCTGCTTTACGCTCTGGTTACGTCTCTGTTTGAACAGACCATGTTTCGGTTGCTCCACAGCCACATGTACTCAGGGGACAAAGTCAGATAGCGCCGTCTAGGCTTTCTTCCTCAAGTGTGGTCTGTGGACCACACCTTTCACATCGCCTGGGAGCTTGTGAGAAGGGCAGAATTTCAGGCTCCATCCCAGATTTCCTTACTCAGAATCTGCATGCTGTGGGGGATTTATTCATATATTAAAGCTTGAGAAAGTTCCCTCCTTTCCCGTAGCCACCAGCAACTTTCACAACAGCCTCTCAACTCAGTTCCCCAACTCCCTTGAGGTCTATCCTTTGTCTATTTTTCTGGACAATTTACTACCAGCTTTCCTTCCCCATCACAATAGACCGCTCTCAGAGATGGGGTCAGCACGTGCCCTTACACTTCTGAGCATGTGCACGCAATACTTCTTCCAGGAAACTCTCCATCTCCTCCCCTCCTCATAGCTGAGCCCCACATGAATTTCGGCTTTGAGGTAATTTTCTTAGGAAGCCTTCCCTAAGCCATCCTCCTCACATTGCCTCCGTTCTTCTGGCTCCTTGTATTTCTCTGTTCCTTATTTTCAGAAATGCCCCCCGACCCTCCTGCTAGATGGATGGGAAGCTTCATGACGACAGGGACCACCTCAGTCCCTCTCTGGGATGCTCCACCCCGAGCATCCAGCCAGGAGCAGCACATCGTAGCAGCAGGGGTTCGATGCAATTGTGTTGAGAGGGAGAGAAGAGGGAAGGCAGAAAGGCAGGTTTCCCCCCATGTGAAATGGAAACCGTATTCTCTGTTGAGAAAATTCTCAATATAACGTGAAAGTCTGAGCCAGAGGGTGGGAAAGAAAAAGAGAACTGACACGGACTAAACGCTACTGTGGCAGAGACTTCCTCGGTGGAACAGTGAATAAGAAGCTGCCTGGCAATGCAAGGTGACACAGGTTCGGCCCCGGGCTGGGAAGATCTCACATGCCTTGGAGCGACTCAAGCCCGTGCACCACAGCTACTGAAGCCCGTGGGCCCTCGTGCTTTGCTCCACACTGAGAGACGCCACCCCCAAGAGAAGCCCACGCACCACAACGAAGAGGAGCCCCTGCTTGCTGCAACTAGAGAAAGCCCACGCGCGGCAACAAAGACCCAGTACCGCCAAGAATAATGAAAATTCAATAAATAAAAGCTGCTGGGGCTCCTACTCTGCCGACCAAAACTGCCTGGAGTCGGGCCATGTGGGGTCTGGACAAGTCACTCGACCTCCCCAAGTTTCAGCTCCCTGGCTACGAAGTAGGGCTCAGAACGCCCACACCAGGGGGCAGTGGTGAACATTCAGCGAAAAGATGCATGTGAGGGGCTCTGCCAACCATAAAGTGCTGCAGAACAAGATGCCATTGTGGTTCAGTTCTCAGACGTTGTAGCCCCTTTCCCGCTCCTCTCCAGGCACCGAGTTTCATTTTCCACTTGAGTTTAGAAGTCAAATATTTAGCTGCGTTAATGGGGTATTGGATCTTTTCATTATGGCCCTGCCACTCGGTGCGTGCAGCTTTGCCGAGATAATAAAAGATGTGAGATCTGGTCTCGCAGCTGCTTAATGCAGAAATGCTATGGGAACACACCTGGGGTGCGACTTCGAACGGAATCAGTGGTGAAGTCAGCCATGTCCCCAGCAGAGATAAAAGCATTAATATCCTATTTCACCCTCAGCCCACACTGGCATGACGCTGATTAAAATTATTTTCTGCAGTTTGACTTTTTTTAAAAAAAGAAAATTTGTAAAGGGGTCTGTGTGTGTGTGTGTGTGTGTGTGTCTGTGTGTGTCTGTGTGTGTTAGAGACAGAGATGGTGAGACAGAGAGACAGAGGATTTAATAGGAGTTGGATTTGCTACCTCTGCTTGAAGTCTGGGTCCAGATCGAGTTTTAATGGCATACATTTCACAGTCCCATAGCTCAGATGGGGCCACAGGGAGGTTTTGTTAAGTGCTCTGGGCCTCCCTCTGTGCCGTGCCCTCCCCCCATCCAGTCTTCTGGTCTGCAGGACTAGTGTGCGTTCCTGTGTGTGTCTGTGCGGGCCTGTTGGTTGGCACCTGTTTTATGTGATCAAGAAGAGAAAGCCTCTGCTGCAGAGCTGAGGTGTCTTGGAGATGAAGTGCAGGTGAAGGGAAATGTGCCAGGTCTCTGGGTAGGGGTACACACACAGGTATACCTACGTGTACACACACGGGGATACCTACATGTACACACAGTTATACCTCCATGGGTGTGGGTGTGGGATCAGTTTGGGGCTAGGTGGAAGGTGGTAAGACAACCTCACTGTTGAGGAGGTGGTGAATTTCATATTAGGTGGAACAAGGCATGTACATATAAGGTGTAGCTTTACTTGGAATCACCACCTGAGGGTGTGGGGGCCTGTATACAGAAGAACAGAAGTGGCCACTGGGAGGGAGGCACACACAAGCATGAGTTTGCTCACAAGACTGATCTGTGTGTGTGTATGTGTGTAACACTCCACAGAAATTGATTAAGCATCCCCTGGTGAGGGACGTGGAGGCCTGGAATGCTGCAGTCCATGGGGTCATGAAGAGTGGGACGCGACTGGGTGACTGGACAACAATAGGCCAGTCCACGTGCTTGTGGCCCAGTGCAGGACATAAGGTTAGGAATACGGTCTCTCCCCATCAAGCCCACAGTCTATGGCACGTCTGACATTTTGAGCCAGATTCTTAGTTGGGAGTGGGCTGTCCTGTGCATTATGGGGAAAGGAGCGGTATCCCTGAGATAGCACCGAGCAGTTGTGAACCCAGAATATCTCCAGATGTTGCCAAATGTCCCTTGGGAACAAAACCGCCATATGTTTACAGTCACTGGTCTACGAGGAAAGACGGATAGAAAACAAAGAAAACTACAAAACTGATTCCGTAAGCAACTCCACGTGGTGAGGGAGAAGGGTAGGGAGGTAGGAGGGCTCACCCCTAGGGTGAGCTGGGCAGACGGCTGGGGTCAGAAAGGATGAGGGAAGGCCACTGGGAGGAAGGGATGGGTGTGGGGGGCATGAAGCAGGCGTGTGACACAGCTGGGTGAAGTGAGCAGGGACAGATGTTCCAAGAGCGAGAGAACAGTAAGGGAAGCAAGGTCCCAATGGGAGGACTGAGTACGACGGTCAAGATCAAACCAAACAAGAAAATGTGGAGTGAGCTGGAGAGGGCAGAGATCAAGAGACGAGGCAAGGAGGACGCAAGCTCCCGGCTCCAGAACATGCCCACGGGAAGGGCGGGGACGCGGGCATCGGCCAGCACCCCAGCGTTGTCCAGTTCAGACCCGGCTCCAGAACACGCCGGCAGGAAGGGCGGGGACGCGGGCATCGGCCAGCACCCCAAGCGTTGTCCAGTTCAGACAGGCTTGTGTCTCTGAAAGAATCTTCTGATCACAGGGACGAGGGTGCAGATGAAAGCTCCGTACCCTGCTTCCACCTGATGCTTCTGCTCCAAGGACGGAACGCAGGGCGGTGTGAGGCAGCCCAGCACAACTGCGGGCTGTTCTCCAGGGAGCAGGGAGCTTCAGTCCTATGGAGAGTGAGGGCTGCTTTCAGGGGCGGGCCCCTTTCCTCTCAGTTTCGAGGTATACCTATGGTCTCAGCTACTTCCAAGCTCACCACCAAACTGCAAAAATGCTTCTCCACCTACACAACACACAAGCACACACACAGCCCTCACACAACTTCAGCTACTTATAACGAGCCAATAAACTGCGGGCAGACAGCATGCGTAGCCTTTTAACACACATCAAGGCCTTTCACAGCTGATACTCCCAAGGCCCATTCTTCAACTTTCAAGTAATAAAACCGAAGCCCTGAGAAGGGACAGGGTTCACCCACGGCCACACATTCATGTCACAAAGAGTGGGGATTTCACCGGGTCTGGAGACCCCGAGACTCCCGCTCACACACCTGTGACTCCCTGGGAAGTGGGGCACCCACACCATCTTCAGTCTGGTCACTCTCCTCTTCATAAACTCCCAGCAGCTCTGCCGAGTTCCGCTGGATTCCTGCTACCAGACGTCTGCTCCAATCCAGGAGACCGTCACCAAACTCGCCGCCACTTCCCTGCTTAAAACTAGTCACTGGCCTCTTCCCAACAGTGTTCAGGAAAAGTCAGCCTCCTCAAGGGACCCTCAGAGCTCCTCTCCAAACACTTGTCTGCCCATCTCTGCAGATTCCTCTCTGCTCTCCTGCGAAGAGCTGTTTCTCCTGCACCTTGAAGTCTTCACACATGCTGTTCCCATTTTTAGGATCTCCCCTGGATCTTTTTTTCCCCACCCTTGACAATGAGAAACCCCTACTCATGTTTAAAGACTGAACTTATTTGTCATCTCTTCAGAGCACCCCCATTATGGGCCCCACGACATGTGCTCACACCTACCCTCTCTCCTCCGGCCAAGTTAAGGGATTCACTGCCTGCCCGATGCCCAGTGTTTCCCCCACCAAGCCCAGGGCTCCCTAGAGCATAAATGTCCATTTACAATGCTGCTTCTCTCACAATCTGGGGAGTCCTGCAGGGCAGTGGTTTTTATCTTTGTATCCTTGGCCCACAACAGATGCTCAAGAGACATTTTATTAATCTACTCCTATATGACTCTCCCGAAGTGACTTAACTACTTTGGAAGAGGGAATACCCAATAAAGCCCTCTTGGTTAGTTAGTCACTCTCATCGGAATCATTCATCCCCTCTCAACAGAGAGAGGGGCTTCCCAGGTGGTGCTGTTGGTAAAGAACCCGGCTGCCAGTGCAGGAGACGAGGTCTGACACAGGTTCCATCCCCAGGTCAGGAAGCTGCCCTGGAGGAAAGAAAGGAAAGTGAAGACGCTCAGATGTGTCCAACTCTTTGCGACCCCATGGACTGTAGCCTACCAGGCTCCTCTGTCCATGGGATTTTCCGGGCAATAGTATTGGAGTGGATTGCCATTTCCTTCTCCAGGGGAACTTCCCAATCCAGGGATGGAACCCAGGGATCTCCCGCATTGTAGACAGATGGTTTACTGTCTAAGCCACCAGGGAAGTCCAGGGTCAGGAAGCTGCCCTGTAATCTAGTCCAGTATCATAGCCTGGAGAATCCTGTGGACAGAGGAGTCTGGGAGGCTGTGGTCCACGGGGCTGCCAAGAGTCGGACACAACTGAAGTGGCGGAGCACAACAGAGAGAATGGTGTGGGGTGAGGGTTGGGGCAGAGGGAGAAGGAATGATGTGTGTGTGTGTGTGTGTGTGTGTAGATGGAAGATAACCATCAACAAGTGGTCAACAGGAGCTTCTCCAGGAAGAGCCTGTGGGCATTTGCTTCCTTTGGTTTGTCTCCACCCACTAGAACTGGGGCTTCCCTGGTAGCTCAGATGGTAAAGAATCTGCCAACAATGCAGGAGATCTGGGTTCAATCCCTGGGTCAGGAAGATCCCCTGGAGAAGGAAATGGGAACTCACTCCAGTATTCTTGCCTGGAAAATCCCATGAGCTATAGTCCATGGGGCTACAAAGAGTCAGACACGACTGAGTGACCAACACTAACGCACTAGAACAGGAAGGGGTATGATCCAACCCACCAATTCTGGCTTCCAGGGAGACTGAACCACAGGAGCTAATTCAAGTCGTCGGGGACCCACTCCAGGAAGTCCAGGCACCGGTGACTACCCCAGCTCCAAGATGGCAGAATGTGCAGTCATTCCCAACTCTGCTTTCTAAATCCTTACTAAGTGTCCCACTACCGACTGAACTGGCCTGCTTCTCTGCCTGTTTACAACTGACCTAATCCTCCTGTCCTTCCGGTCTGACTTTTCTAAGAAGAAATCTGATGGATTCAGCTCACCCTCTAGGACAAGCTATTTCATGCTTCACTCTCAGCTAACACATATGTCTTCTCAGGTTAGGTGACTATTCCTGAGCGGATTAGTATCTGTCCATAAACAGTAGGGCTCTGTAAGTGGGGCGTTTTTGTCTAGTAGGGGAGGTTGGGTCTGGCAGACACAACCCACACGGTACCAGTAGCTGATTAACTGCATCAAGATAAGGCAGGTTCAGTGGGCTGGAGCCTGGAACGGGCCAACCACTGCAGTAGAGCAGACACTGAGGACAAGATCCACCCCTGAAAGGGTATGCCTTCTAAAGGACAAAAGAAAGTAGCCAGGGGCCAGGAGACCATGCAACGGGCTCAACACGGTGGACTTTGGGTTTATACTGAGAGGAAGTTGGTGCTGAACAAGCATGTGATGACTGGTGTGTTAATTATAAAACTAACCACTGTCTGATTCTCTCTGAGCATCCTGAAAGCCTGCATCACGTCCTCCTCATTTCTATTAAGCCCCAGACTGGACACAGTACCCAATACAGACTGGACACAGTACCCAATACAGAATCAACAGTAAAGGAGTTGATGAAACTGAGCTGAAGTCCTTAATAGCTATTTGGATCCACCTGCTCCCCCACCAAGCTTGTAAGCTTCTTGAATGCAGGACTGTGCCAGCCATTCATTCTGGCATCACTCTGTGACCCTAGCAGAAAACCTGACCCAACAGTAGGTACTCAGTAAACACCCGCTGAATATGTTTTTTAGAAACCACACTGCATGCGCTTGCCTCTCAGTTATTCCTAATACCCACAGACCCTTTTTGTATACACAGAGATCAGGAGTGCTGAAGTCACTTGCCCAGGTACAAATCCAAGTTCACCATTTACCATCCATAAGACCTTGGGCAAATTATTCACTTACCATGAGTCTCCCTTTCACAATGAGACCAGCAATACCTACCTTAAATGGCTGTGTGTTTTAAATGAGTTGACACGTGTACAGGTTTGAGAGCAGGAACTGACACACACTAAACACACACTAAATTATATTGTGATTATCTTCCTTCACATACAAACATACTCTAAAAATAGTTCCAAATATATATGCACTCGTCCAATAATTATTTTGACCTCCTGCTTTGTTTATCTGTAATGGTTTCAAAGCTTTTCTTTGTTCAAAAACTCACAATTGAGAGCTTCCTAAACAGAATCAAAATGGCCCGTGATGCTGTTCTCACAAGCTGACACAAACCTTGCCTACAAGTATCCATCTAGCTAAAGGACTTTGTGTTTTCTTACGTTTTCACAGCTTCTCCTGGATATTGACTTTCTGTGGCTACTATGGACAATCTTTCAGAGCTTCCTGACACCGTATGCCTTTGTGTGTGTGGTCTGGGCACTAAACCCAGCCCCGTGGCTACCTCTGCATCTAGCAAACCCTTCCCCCATCCTGACCCTGATGAACTCCCGTATGTTGGCTACCCTGGAAACAATGATAATGAAGAGGAGAAGGAGAAGGACGAGGCATGTACTGAGTCCTTACTCTGTTCCAGGTCCTGTGCTAATAACAGTAATGATGATGGCTTGATGGGCTGAGTAAGGCCCGGAGCCTCCTGTGTGGCAGTCACAGCACGATGGCAGCAGGATGTGGGCAAAGAGCTGTGTCGTAGGAGGGGATCCTTCATCCTGCCGATGAAGACAGAGAAGTCTTCCTGTCTTCTGGCTGGCACCTGATCCAGCCCTTGCAGGGTAATCCGTGCATGTAATCATGTATTCATTCTCTCTTTCACTAGTTTGGCCAACACGAATCAAGTACCTACTTTGTACTGGGCATTTGGCTAAGCCCTGGGCATATAAAGATGGCCCAATCTAGTCCAGGCACCTAAACACACAGTGTAATGGGGGGGGGGGGGGGACACAAAAGTGACTATTAAGTACCATATTCAGCATAATGTTTGCAGCAACTGATGCACATTCAAGATGCAATTGGATCATTTATGGAGCAATGGAACCAGCGCTTTGATTCTGCATGTGGAAATGAAAGATGCTTTCGTAGAGGCAGTAGTAATATTAGAGTTACAGTCATAATAACAACAAACCACTTACCAACTACTTTCCACGTGCCAGGCTCTGTGCTCTATTCTGTACATTAATCAACTGGGTCTCCCACAGGATGAGCACATGGAAGCCAGTAAGATTAAGATGCCCGAAAAGTGAAAGTGTGAGTCACTCAGTTGTGCCCAGCTCTTGGCGACCCCGTGGACTGTAGCCTTCCAGGCTCCTCTGGCCATGCTGGAGTGGGTAGCCATTCCCTCCTCCAGGGGCTTGTCCTGATGCAAGGACCAAACTCCGGTCTCCTGCATTGCAGGCAGACTCTTTACCAAGCCGCGAGGGAAACCCAATATCGGGTCTGCTGCTGCTGCTAAGTCGCTTCAGTCGTGTCCGACTCTGTGCGACCCCATAGACGGCAGCCCACTAGGCTCCTCTGTCCCTGGGATTCTCCAGGCAACAACACTGGAGTGGGTTGCCATTTCCTTCTACAATGCATAAAGGTGAAAAGAGAAAGTGAAGTCGCTCAGTCGTGTCCGACTCTTAGTGACGCCATAGATTGCAGCCTACCAGGCTCCTCCGTCCATGGGATTTTCTAGGCAAGAGTACTGGAGTGGTTGCCATTGCCTTCTCCCAATATCAGGTCTACTTTATGCCAAAGTCTTGGCCCTCAGTTGCTGTCTGTACAGACTTAGTTTTCCTGAAACCTAGGAAACAGCCAAAGTAGAAGAAATCCCAGAGAGAAGGAACCTATACACACACAGGTGTAGATATGGGGAACAGAGAGAGCCGACAGGTTTGGGAACCCATCAATCTGCACTGCTGCTGGAGTCAGCTCTGGGTGGCGATGAGAGCAGGGGAGGACGTGATGCAGGACTTGAGTCCAGGGACAGCTGTGCTACGATTTGGAGTCTGAGTCTTCTGCTATTGTCTACAAGGCGGCAAGAAAGAGCAAAAATGATCCGATCTGCCCACAGAAAGATGGATGAGGACCGAGGCGAGGCACTTGGAATGCCATCCCAAGGAGTGTTTGCAGTTATGTGAAAATGTATTGGCAAGAGTTAAAAGAAAATCTCTTTTCGCCTTTCTCTCTCTGCCTGTCAGTCTCACCCATTGAGATGGAAGCCTGTAAGTTTATTTGATTTCAGGAAATGATATATTCTTGACGGTTTTTTTTTCCTCTCACTATCTCTGTTTTCCCCCTGGACCGCATATCATTGCATGCAGTGGCCTGCAGGGTCTCAGTTTTCGCCAAGAAATATACTTCTGGGGTTGCTGGGCCTGTAAAACATGAAATTAACCAGTGTCATATCTTTCACGCCCTCCTCCCTGCTCACCCAGGAGCCCAAATTAAATTTCACACTGAACAATCCAAGCAGCTGACACACTCCACAGATACCCAGCACACAGCTCTGACGGCCACAAGGTGAATGTCTTTGTCACCAGGCTCTACATCAACTCCGCCACCTTCGTTTGGATGGCAAAATTTAGTTGATTCGGGACTCGGTCTCAAGTGCTGTAAATTCCCTCAAGACCAACAGGATCTGTCCCTGAGTACAGGAGTGTTTGCACAGAGGTTTACAGCTTACAAAGCAGCATCCATGCAAGCCTGCAGAGCAGGGAAGATTATCCATATCATGTAGGTCGGGAAACCAAGGCTCTGAGAGGTAAGCAAGCCCAGGTCGTGAGCTCAGCACATTCTCCACGGTGACAGCAGGCTTTGGGCCACGTGGCAACTCCCCACTACATTTGCCGATAAGAGGTTTCCACAGGTAGCAAGGATAAAACCTAATAAGAACCTGTCCCTTGGAAATTTATTGAAACTGGAAACTGTCGCTTTTTCTTTCAACTTCCTCCTTATTTTTAGACCCCATCTTCTCTTTCAGTTCCATAAGAATCATATCATCACTACTCCTGCGGCCCTTGCAATACCTTTCACTTAAACTGTCTCCAGACTCAGTACATTCCTCCAGATTCAGTACATTCCTTCTACCCTATTGACCTGTACAGATCATCCATCACACGTTTCCCCAGAACACCTGTCTGTCCAAGTCTTTTTTTGGTTCCATCTTGGCTAAAATTGCCCATCCACTAAAAAGTAGTTGCTTATCCTCACTATGATTCATCTGCCCCTCTGCTGTGGTCCAACTCAATCGGAGTTTTCACAATATATCTGTTATAAGCTACTGTGTCTACATTTTATCCCTGTTGAACTGATGAGGAAACTGAGTCTCAGAGAAGTCACAGACTAGTGAGTGAGAAATCCAACTTTAGGAGTTAGGCAGCCCAACCCAAAAGCATGCTCTTATCATTCCACTCAACTACCTCTCAGCCAGAAAGAAGCTGCTTCCAGGACCCCCACCCCCCTATCCCCGCCTCCATCCCCAGCTAATTCTGCACTCACTGGTATCCTGGGGCAGTTTTAAAAGCATTCCAAGTCTTAACCCCTGCAAGGAATTCTTAGCTAACCTTTCCAGAGTGAGCTGCAGCAGCAAATTCTTTCCCAGGTTAGTAGAAAGCCTCAGGCTTCAGAAGGGCAGGTGCTTGGCTAACCCAAGTGTCACCATACTGCCTGAGGCCAGGGGCCACACCTATTTTTCACTGGACTTTAAGCAAAGCAACCTTTTAGATACAACAGCCATCCCCGTATTCTTTACTAAGTCCAGGTTCATCTGCCAAATCAGAAAATGCTCCTGTGCTTTATCTCTCAGTGCCTTGCTGGGTGAGAGCATCTAAACTGGTTTAAAAGATTATCCTGGTGATATGCTGTTAATCTCATGAATAAACTAGAGAATATATCTGATGGGTGACAATGAGTAATATTTCTTCCAGGATCTGTTTACATTTTATGTCGCCTAGCATACTCTGTTGACAAGCTTCGGAAGCAGGGGAGGGTCCAGGAAGAGAGGAGGAAAGAAGGCAAGTCTTACTAGCAGTGAAAAATGATCCCCCTAAAAGGCAGTTTTGAGTATTGGAGCATGTGAAGTCTCTTTAGTCATGTCCGACTTTGCGACCCCATTGTCTGGAGCTCACCAGGCTCCTCTATCCATGGGATTCTCCAGGCAAGAATACTGGAGTGGGTTGCCATGCTCTCCTTCAGGGGATCCTCCCAACCCAGGGACTGAACCATCTCTTATAAAGTCTCCTGCACTGGGGGGTGGGTTCTTTACCAATAGCACCGCCTGGGGAGTCTTTTGGGACTATGTGTGCATGCTAAATCCCTTTAGTCATGTCTGACTCTGTGGAGTGTGGCCCACGAGGCTCCTCTGTCCAAGGGATTGTCCAGGCAAGAATACTGGAGTGGGTTGCCGTTTCCTTCTCCAGGAAATCTAGCACCAAACGTAATGCTTACTATACTGTTCTCCCCAAAATAAATGCTCCTTCATCCGTTGTTTGAACTCCTCTGCAGGCGGGGAGGTTATTATCTTACAAGGCCCTCTCTTTTAGGGTGGAACTTCACTGTGAGACAAGCTTCCTTCAAGCTGAAATCTGCATTTCTCCTTCCAGGCAATGGCCCTGTCTCTGCCCTCTGGAACTCCCTAGAACAAAGCTAGGTGTTTCATGGCAGACACTTTGAAATATCTAAAAACAATTTTCATGCCTTACTCAATTTTTTTAATTGAAGTATAATTGATTTATAATATTAGTTTCAGGTGTATAGCAAAGTGATTCAGTTATAAAATATATTTTTAGATTATTTTCCATTACTAGGTTATTATAAGATACTGAATCTAATTCCCTGTGCTACACAGTAAACTCTTTTCACTTATCTATTTTATGTATAGTGGTTTTGCAAATGTTATATCGCTTATATGTGGAATCTATGAAAAACAGTACAAATGAATCTATACACAAAGGAGAAACAGACTCACAGACACAGAAAGCAAGCTCCAGGTTACCAAAGGGGAAAGGCTGGGGAGGGATAAATTAGAAGTATGAGATTAGCAAGCGTAAACCACCATGACTTGCTCCGTTTGCATCTTCTTCATAACATCCACTTTGCAGAAATGAGCCCCGAGTTTCAGAGAAGAAAAAGGACCTTCCCAGGACAACAGAAAGTTACAGCCATAACCACTATCCTCGTGAATTTCCCATTGTCACATGAAGAGCGCAGTGGTTAATTCTGTTTGCCAACTTGGCTAGACCAAGTTATGCATAAAACTGGGCAACTGGCTAGTACCTAGTTAGGCAATGACATGCTAGGTGTCTCTGGGGAGGTATTTTGTAGATGCGGTTAGTATCAATAATTAGTTGATTTCAAGGGAGAGTATCCTGTATCACTTGAATGCACCTCATCCAACCCAACAGTTGAAAGGTTGTGAGAGCAAGACTGGGGTTTTCCTGAGGCAGAAGAAACCCCACAAATGAACCGTAGCTCCTGCCCTAGAATTTCCAGCCTCTGGGCTGCTCTGAAGATTGCTGCTGTTGCTCAGTCACCACTCTGGGCTGCTCTGCAGATTGCTGCTGTTGCTCAGTCACCAAGCTGTGTCTAACACTTTGCAACCCCATGGACTGTAGCACATCAGACCTTCCCGTCCCTCACCATCTCCCAGAGCTTGCCCGAGTTCATGTCTACTGAATCAGTGATGCCATCCAACCATCTCATCCTCTGTCATCCCTTTCTCCTCCCACCTTTAATCTTTCCCAGCATCTTCTTCAGTGAGTCAGCTCTTCGCAACAGAAGGGCAAAGTATGGGAGCTTCAGCTTGAGCATCAGTCTTTCCAGTGACAATATACCTGTGTGTGTATTACATATGTGTGCATGGATGTATGTGTGTGCGCATGTCCTGCTTGCACTGTTTCTGTTAAGCTGCTGCTTTTCCTTTTCTGCTTAAACCCTGACTGAAACAAGGAGTTTTACCCAACTGTGGAGGAAGATTTTGGACCTCGAGACAAGACTGGAAGCAGAGGTGTTTATGGAAAGGGAGCTTCTGAACTCCCTCTGAAACAGATGCCATGGAAGCTGAGTGCGGGCCCCAGCCACACTTCTGGGCCTGTGATTACGACAGAGCCTCATCCACGAACGAAGGGGTATGACAGGGGAGCCCGGCAGCTCCTGTGCTTTTGGAAGAGCTGACTCCGGCTCCTCCACAAGCAGGCCATTGGCTCTTCTTTTGCTGCACCAGGGCTGCATCTGGGAGAAGGAGCAGCCCAGGCTGTGTTTCTCCCTGAGGCTAACGAGATACATCAGACGTAGGTGACACTCAGGTTAGCCAAGCACCTGCTCTTCTGAAGCCTGAGGCTTTCTACTAACCTTGGAAAGAATCTGCTGCTGCAGCTCACCCTGGAAAGGTTAGCTAAGAATTCCTTGCAGTGGTTAAGACTTGGAATGCTTTTCAAACTGCCCCGGGATACCACTGAGTGCAGAATTAGCTGGGGATGGGGGTGCAGAAGGGCGGGAGATGATGCAGAGAGCATGCTTTTGGGTTGGGCTGCCCAACTCCTAAAGTTGGATTTCTCACTTACTAGTCTGTAACTTCTCTGAGACTCAGTTTCCTCATCAGTTCAATAGGGATAAAAAGTCCTTCCTAATAGGCTTTCTAGAATATGATAACACATACAAACTCCTAGGCATAAAAGTGTTCAATAAATGTTTGCTATTGTTACCGCTCAGAGAAGGTGATGGCACCCCACTCCAGTACTCTTGCCTGGAAAATCCCACGGATGGATGAGCCTGGTAGGCTGCAGTCCATGGGGTCGCTAAGAGTCGGACATGACTGAGCAACTTCCCTTTCACTTTTCACTTTCATGCATTGGAGAAGGAAATGGCAACCCACTCCAGTGTTCTTGCCTGGAGAATCCCAGGGACAGAGGAGCCTAGTGGGCTGCCGTCTATGGGGTCGCACAGAGTTGGACACAACTGAAGTGACTTAGCAGCAGCAGCAGAATAACATTACCATTGTCTGATTTCTAGAGAGCTGATATGCTTTCTGTTAAGGCAACATTTGTCTTCGGGCTTCCACCATCCATGGAATTCTCCAGGCAAGAATATCGGAGTGTGTTGCCATTCCCTTCTCCCAGAGATCTTCCCAACCCAGGGACTGAACCAGGGTCTCCTGCATTGCAGGCAGATTGTTTACCCTCTGAGCCTCCAGGGAAGCCCTTATCTGTTTTAATCCCTTTAAATTTTCTACAAGATTAATCTGGCAGAATCCCAGCTTTATGCGACTGCTTTGCCAAACTACTAGCTTCAGTAACTTTCACTTGCAGAATAAAATCCAACCTCTGGACTTCTTTAACCTCCATGATCTCTCCCTTCATGAGCTCTCCATCTTTGTGCTCAGTTCAGTGCAGTTCACTCAGTCATATCAGACTGTTTGTGATGCCAAGGATGGCAGCACACCCGGCCTCCTTGTCCATCACCAACTCCTGGAGTTTACTCAAACTCATGTCCATTGAGTCCGTGATGCCATCGAGAAATCTCATCCTCTGTCATCCCCTTCTCCTCCCATCTTCAATCTTTGCCAGCATCACGGTCTTTTTAAATGAGCAAGTTCTTCATATAAAGTGGCCAAAGTATTGGTGTTTCAGCTTTAGCATCAGTCCTTCCAGTGAATATTCAGGACTGATTTCCTTTAGGATTGACTAGTTGTATCTCCTTGCAGTCCAAGGGATTCTCATGAGTCTCTCCAACATCACTGTTCAAAAGCATCAATTCTTTGGTGCTCAGCTTTCTTTATAGTCCAACTCTCACATCGATACATGACTACTGGAAAAACCATAGCTTTGACTAGATGGATCTTTGTTGACAAAGTAATGTCTCTGCTTTTCAATAAACTATCTAGGTTGGTCATAACTTTCCTTCCAAGGAGTAAGAGTCTTTTAATTTCATGGCTGCAATCACCATCTGCAGTGATTTTGGAGCCTAGAAAAATAAAGTCTGTCACTGTTTCCCCATCTATTTGCCACGAAGTGGTGGGACCAGATGCCATGATCTTAGTTTTCTGAATGTTGAGCTTTAAGCCAACTTTTTCACTCTCCTCTTTCACTTTCATCAAGAGCCTCTTTAGCTCTTCTTCACTTTCTGCCATAAGGGTGGTGTCATCTGCATATCTGAGGTGATTGATATTTCTCCTAGAAATCTTGATTCCAGCTTGTGCTACACCCAGCTCAAATATTCTCATGATGTACTCTGCATAGAAGTTAAATAAGTAGGGTGACAATATACAGCCTTGACGTACTCCTTTTTGTATTTGGAACCAGTCTGTTGTTCCATGTCCAGTTCTAACTGTTGCTTCCAGACCTGCATACAGATTTCTCAGGAGGCAGGTCAGGTGGTCTGGTATTCCCATCTCTTTCAGAATTTTCCACAATTTGTTGTGATCCACACAGTCAAAGGCTTTGGCATAGTCAATAAAGCAGAAATAGATGTTTTTCTGGAACTCTCTTGCTTTTTCAGTGATCCAGTGGATGCTGGCAACTTGATCTCTGGTTCCTCTGTCTTTTCTAAAACCAGCTTGAACATCTGGAAGTCCATGATGCACGTATTGTTGAAGCCTGACTTGGAGAATTTTGAGCATTATTTTGATAGTGTGTGGGATGAGTGCAATTGTGTGGTAGTTTAAACATTCTTTGGCATTGCCTTTATTTGGGATTGGAATGAAAATTCACCTTTTTCAGTCCTGTGGCCACTGCTGAGTTTTCCAAATTTGCTGGTATATTGACTGTAGCACTTTTACAGCATCATCTTTCAGGATTTGAAATAGCTCACCTGGAATCCCATCACCTCCACTAGCTTTGTTCATAGTGATGCTTCACATTCCAGGATGTCTGCCTCTAGGTGAGTGATCACACCATCATGATTATCTGGGTCATGAAGATCTTTTTTGTATAGCTCTGTGTATTCTTGCTACCTCTTAATATCTTCTGCTTCTATTAGGTCCAAATCATTTCTGTCCTATATTGTGCCCATCTTTGCATGAAAATTCCCTTGGTATCTCTAATTTTCTTGAAGAGATCTCTAGTCTTTCCCATTCTATTGTTTTCCTCTGCTTCTTTGCATTGATTACTGAGGAAGGCTTTCTTATCTCTCCTTGCTATTCTTTGGAACTCTGCATTCAGATGGGTCTGCTAAGTCTGCTAAGTCACTTCAGTCGTGTCCGACTCTGTGAGATCCCATATACGGTAGCCCACTAGGCTCCTCCGTCCCTGGGATTCTCCAGGCAAGAACACTGGAGTGGGTTGCCATTTCTTTCTCCAATGCATGAAAGTGAAAAGTGAAAGTGAAGTCGCTCAGTCGTATCCGACTCTTAGCGACCCCATGGACTGGAGCCTACCAGGCTCCTCCGTCCATGGGATTTTCCAGGCAAGAGTACTGGGGTGGGGTGCCATTGCCTTCCCCGATTCAGATGGGTATATCCTTCCTTTTACCCTGTCAGACAACGGTTTTGCCTTTTTGCATGTCTTTTTCTTGGGGATGGTCTTGCTCCCTGTATCCTGTACAGTCATGAACCTCTGTCCATAGTTCTTCAGGCACTCTGTCTATCAGATCTAACCCCTTGATTCTATTTGTCACTTCCACTGTATAGTCGTAGGGGATTTGATTTGTACTAGCTTTGTACTAGCACCCCTTTATTCATGGGGACAGGTTTTGAGATCCCCGGTGAGTCCTGGAATCACAATAGTTTATTCCTAACTCACAGGAAGTAGCATATACAGCTTGGAAATGTCACACACTGGAACAGTTTACATCCTGGGATGAACAGGACTGTGCGAGATCTCATCACATGACTCAGATGGGCGTGTAATTTAAAATATGTGGATTTTTAAATTTTTTTTTTAATTCTCTATTTAATATTTAATATTTTGGGATCGAGGGTAACTGAGCCTGAGGGAAGGTGAAACCACAGATGCTACTCTATCTCCCTGTCTCATACTATTTCTTGTCCCTTTCCTGTGTTTAGTGCACAACCTGGGTGCCCCCGCAGTGCACAGTGAGTGTATGTCTCTTGCTGGACCCCAGAGGATGGTTAACATTGACATTACCATTCAGTGTGAAGTGGCATCAGCCTGGGCGATGTAAGGACCACACAACTATGAGGCGACCAGACACTAGATGTCTGCTGTGTGCCAGGCACCGTGCTAAGTACTTTACATGTTATCTTCCCTTTCAATTGGACATTGACAATGGCCTTGTGAGGCAGGAATCCTTAATCCTCTTTTAGAAATGGGACACCTGAGGCTCAGTCTGATAACATGACTTGCCAAGGTGCTACAGTTAGTTTGTGACTGAACTGCTCATGAGCTTCACTGTCTTAGGTCCCTGGTTCCATATTCATTTTTTTAAAGCTTTATATGTTGGTATGACATGCATAGAAAAGTAGAAATATCATAAATTCATGGTTTGATTTTTTATGAATGGGATACCTCAATGAACTAAAAATCAAGAAAAAAGATATAAACAGCATCCCCTAAGCCTCTCCGAGGCTCCCTCCAAGTACTACTTGTCTGAGAGTAACCACTATTGTGATTCAAAGTGTTCAATGATACATGAATCATGCATCCAATGACATGAGTTATTCTGCCATTTTTGTACTTCACAAAAATGGAATCATTTGTGCCGATATTCTTTAGCTCGAGTGAGATGCATCCATACTGTTGACTACACTTGCAGATCGTTCATTCTCATTGCTGTATTTCAGATCGAATTCCTTGCAAATTTAGCGTTGGATGGGGTTGCCCACGTGCAAAGCTTCAACAGAGAGAAGTCTATGAATCCGGATAAACATCACAGCACTTAACTAGAAAGGCAAGATCAGTCCTATGCAAGTAAGCAGGCTGTCTGTGTATAGTAAAGTAAAATGAGGCAGGATAAGCTATCTTTTCAAGTTCAATACCAGAAATTTATGTATTATGTTAAAGACTGTGTCTAATTCAGAGCACACAAACTTTACACATACGATTAAGAATTTGGAAACATTTTAGAGCTTCTTTCTGATCAGATCAGATCAGTCGCTCAGTCGTGTCCAATTCTTTGCGACCCCATGAATCGCAGCACTCCAGGCCTCCCTGTCCATCACCAACTCCCGGAGGTCACTCAGACTCACATCCATCGAGTCAGTGATGCCATCCAGCCATCTCATCCTCTGTCATCCCCTTCTCCTCTTGCTCCCAATCTCTCCCAGTATCAGAGTCTTCTCCAATGAGTCAACTCTTCATATGAGGTGGCCAAAGTACTGGAGTTTCAGCTTTAGCATCATTCCTTCCAAAGAAATCGCAGGGCTGATCTTCAGAATGGACAGATTGGATCTCCTTGCAGTCCAAGGGACTCTCAAGAGTCTTCTCCAACACCACAGTTCAAAAGCATCAATTCTTCGGCGCTCAGCCTTCTTCACAGTCCAACTCTCACATCCTTACATGACCACAGGAAAAACCATAGCCTTGACTAGACGAACTTCTGTTGGCAAAGTAATGTCTCTGCTTTTGAATATGCTATCTAGGTTGGTCATAACCTTCCTTGCAAGGAGTAAGCGTCTTTTAATTTCATGGCTGCAGTCACCACCTGCGGTGATTTTGGAGCCCCCCAAAATAAAGACTGACACTGTTTCCACTGTTTCCCCATCTATTTCCCATGAAGTGATGGGATTGGATGCCATGATCTTCGTTTTCTGAATGTTGAGCTTTAAGCCAACTTTTTCACTCTCCACTTTCACTTTCATCAAGAGGCTTTTTAGTTTCTCTTCACAGAGTGAAACCCCAGATGGAGAACAGAGTGAACTGTTTCTGCTCCAGGGTCAAACATCCCCAGCCCAGGTCTCTCAGCTCTGACCTCTGTGTCTGGACACTGCCTGCTTCTCTCCAGCGGAGCTGACTGCCCTGGACAGGGCCCTGCAGCTTCCCTAAATGTATAGCCTCTGCCAAGGGCACCCTGATAAGGGACTCTACGCCTGGCTTATCCCTTCCACTGTTTTGGGTACTCATGTGGTTTCCAGTTTTCCAGATCGTGCTGCCATGCATGTTCTAGTTCCCACAACTGTGTTTCCGGCCTGATACAGCTCTTCACCTCTTTGTTAAATTAGACCTGTATGCTGGTGCTCTTCGGTAGCCGAGCTGCACGCACATTTCCTTTCTAACAAGCAGAAAAATGGGCACCCATATCCATGCAGATATTATTGCTTCATTATCTCTGACAAGGAATCTGTGACTAGTTACTGTCACAAGGATCTTCTCAGTGTCAATTATACTAAACAGAAAGAGCTCTTGGTAGGCATTCTAGAGCATCTAACAGGGAGTCGTGAATTCTCCCCTTCAACAGGTTAATTTAGATGGCTATTTTAGGTGATCCTTTAGGTCAGCTCACTCTGCAGGGCTACCAAGATGGAATCACCTTCAGTAACCGTGACACCTCACATCTACACAGAACTTTATAATTTAGCACTTTTTCATGTTTCTAAACATCAGGTGACCACCCACATATATTTTTATTGACACCCCACCTGCTGTATTTTGTAGATAAAGGAACAAGCCGAGGGGGTCCAGATGTTACTTCAGGTTGTGGGGGTGAGCCAGGACTCCCATGGGCTCAGTTGACCTTAAATGCCCCTTTAAAGACATCCTTCCCTTTTTGCCTAAGACATTTGGATGGCTACAGCATTCTTCTATATATAAGGAGATTATTTGGTGATTGAAACCTCAAGGGGAAAAAAATGGGGCTCACGCAGTCTCTCCCATGCTACCCAGAAACGTAGGCCCTCCATCAGCTACTCAGTTCTCGGCATCTGTTTGTACACTACGTTGGTCCTAGTAAGCCCTCTAACAGAGATTTGAAGGCCAAATCCAAACCTACAAACTGCAGCCCATCAGAGTTAGGCTGGACTTCTTGAACCTCCATCCCTGACTCCCCAAGCTTACTACTTCTGGTTTTCAGTTCCAGAAACCACACTGCTCAGCTTAAGGTATTATCTTCTTTTGGATTTCAGTATTTGATCTAACTTCACTCTTGGTTGTGTTCATGTCTCCTTTGGGTTTTGCCACTTGCCTGGCAGGCATTCAAGTCTGAATTCAATTCAATTCTTGCTATGCTTTACCCTCTGCCTGTCCAAAGGCTGGGGAAGATTTGAGGTTCTTTTACATGACAATGTCCTGGTTCTGCTTACAGAGACCCCTTCTGTCCACACCATTGGTAAAGAGGGGTGCCCTTCCCTTTGGATGAGAGTGCAAATCCTAAAGGAAATCAGTCCTGAATATTCCTTGAAACGACTGACACTGAAGCTAAAACTCCAATACATTGGTACCTGATGTGAAGAACAGACTCATTTGAAAAGACCCTGATGCTGGGAAAGATTGAAGGTGGAAGGAGAAGGGGACAACAGAGGATGAGATGGTTGGATGGCATCACCGACTAGATGGACCTGAGTTTGAGTAAGCTCTGGGAGTTGGTGATGAACAGGGAAGTCTGGCATGCTGCAGTTTATGGAATCGCTAAGAGTTAGACATGACTGAGCAACTGAACTGAACTGAAATGAAAAGTCTGATGCTTAAAGTTTGAATGATCTCCATCCGATATGATATCTAAACACAGTATATTGTCTTTAACCAACAGATGGTTTATTTATATCAAGGATCAGCAATTTTTTTTTTTTTGTAAAAAGCTAGCTAGACAGTGAATATTTTCAGCATTGAGGCCAGTGCTGTTTGTAGAATTCATTCAAACCAGTCAGTTGAGTTCAGTTTAGTTCAGTCACTCAGTAATGTCTGATTCTTTGCGACTCCATGAACCACAACATGCGCGGCCTCCCTGTCCATCACCAACCCCTGGAATCCACCTAAACCCATGTCCATTGAGTCGGTGATGCCATCCAACCATCTCATCCTCTGTTGTCCCCTTCTCCTCCTGCCCTCAATTGTTCCCAGCATCGGGTCTTTTCAAATGAGTCAGGTCTTCACATCAGGTGGCCAAAGTATTGGAGTTTCAGCTTTAGCATCAGTCTTTCCAATGAACACCCAGGACTGATCTCCTTTAGGATGGACTGGTTGGATCTCCTTGTGGTCCAAGGGACTCTCAAGAGTCTTCTCCAACACCACAGTTCAAAAGCATCAATTCTTCAGTGCTAAGCTTTGTTTATGGTCCAACTTTCACATCCATACCTGACTACTGGAAAAACCATAGCTTTGACTAGACATTTGTTGATAATTTCTCTGCTTTTCAATATGCTATCTAGGTTGGTCATAACTTTCCTTCCAAGGAGTAAGCATCTTTTAATTTCATGGCTGCAGTCACCATCTGCACTGATCTTGGAGCCCAAAAAAATAAAGTCAGCCACTGTTTCTACTGTTTCCCCATCTATTTCGCATGAAGTGATGGGACCGGATGCCATAATCTTCGTTTTCTGAATGTTGAGCTTTAAGCCAACTTTTTCACTCTCCACTTTCATGTTCATCAAGAGGCTTTTTAGTTCCTCTTCACTTTCTGCCATCAGGGTGGTGTCATCTGCATATATGAGGCTATTGATATTTCTTCTAGAAATCTTGATTCCAGCTTGTGCTACACCCAGCTCAAATATTCTCATGATGTACTCTGCATAGAAGTTAAATAAGTAGGGTGACAATATACAGCCTATTGATGTACTTCTTTTCCTATTTGGAACCAGTCTGTTGTTTAATGTCCAGTTCTAACTGTTGCTTCCTGACCTGCATATAGATTTCTCAAGAGGCAGATCAGGTGGTCTGGTATTCCCATCTCTTTCAGAATTTTCCACAGTTTATTGTGATCCACACAGTCAAAGGCTTTGGCATAGTCAAGAAAGCAGAAATGGATGTTTTTCTGGAACTCTCTTGCTTTTTCGATGGTCCAGAAGATGTTGGCAATTTGATCTCTGGTTCCTCTGCCTTTTCTAAATCTGGCTTGAACATCTGAAAGTTCACAGTTAACATATGGCTGAAGGCTGGCTTGGAGAATTTTGAGCATTACTTTACTAGCATATGAGAAGAGTGCAATTGTGTGGTAGTTTGAACATTCTTTGGCATTGCCTTTCTTTGGGATTGGAATGAAAACTGACCTTTTCCAGTCCTGTGGCCACTGCTGAGTTTTCCAAATTTGCTGGCATATTGAGTGCAGCACTTTCACAGCATCATCTTTTAGGATTTGAAATAGCTCAACTGAAATTCCATCACCTCCACTATTTTTGTTCATAGTGATGCTTTCTAAGGTCCACTTGACTTCACATTTCAGGATGAATGGCTCTAGGTCAGTGATCACACCATCGTGATTATCTGGGTCATGAAGATCTTTTTGTACAGTTCTTCTGTGTATTCTTGCCACCTCTTCTTAATATCTTCTGCTTCTGTTAGGTCCATACCATTTCTGTCCTTTATTGAACCCATCTTTGCATGAAATGTTCCCTTGGTATCTCTAATTTTCTTAAAGAGATCTCTAGTCTTTCCTATTCTATTGTTTTCCTCTATTTCTTTGCATTGATCACTGAGGAAGGCTTTCTTATCTCTCCTTGCTATTCTTTGGAACTCTGCATTCAGATGGGTATGTCTTTCCTTTTCTTCTTTGCTTTTTGCTTTTCTTCTTTTGTAAGGCCTCCCCAGACAGCCATTTTAGCCATTTTGCTTTTTTGCATTTCTTTTTCTTGGGGATGGTCAAACCAGTCACTGTAGCATAAAAGCAAGCATATACCATATGTAAATAAATGAGCGTGACTGTATTTCAATTGAGCTTAATTTACAAAATAGGCAATGAGCCTGACTTGACATGTGGGCCACAGCTTGCTGACCCCTGATCTACAGAAACAATTTTGGCTGGGCTTTACAACCTGCCAAAGATTAGTTATGATATCAGATATGTGACAACTCAGTTAAATGGCCATGTTAACTTCTCTTCATCTAACTCCTCCACTGGAGAGGTAGCATGCTATATCGATAAATTCTCAAAACAACTATTCTGCATAGATTTCAGAGGGAAGAAATGCTACAGGTCAAGACCGTAAAAAGAAACTTAAGATGCTTGTGGCTGCAAAGAGGAATCTAATGATGACTTAACAATGGACTAACAATAGCTTAACCCAAAGTTAAGCTTCATATGGTGAGATTCATACACTGATTCACACAGCGAGACCAGAGTCAGTCTAAGCTTGTCTTCGAGGATATATTTTTCTATCCTGTCATCCTCACTATGTTGGCTTCTCATTCTTGTGTTGGTCAGCTCATAGTATCAAGATAAAGAGGGTATTTTTAAACATCATGTCCTGACAGGTCTGTGGTCAAAGCAGCAAGGAGACTGAGCAAAGGAACTTCTCTTTATGTATATTTCTTTGTAAGAAATGAACATGGTTCCCAGGAGCACCCCCACACTCCACACCCACCTTTGCCTCACATTAGCAGAATCAGCTCACATTCTCATCCACAGCCAGTCACTAGCAAAGAGGAATGGGGCTGACCATCAGTGAATCATATTCATTCTCTAGGCCCAGGTACATTGCCCTCAACAAAACAGTATTATGTGCAAGAAAGCAGGTGTTGGGAGAAAGGAAGGGTATCGGGAGGGTTGATGGGGAGACAGCCAAGTGTTCGGATCACAAATGCTGGAGGAAGGCTCTAAACCCTCTGTGAAGGCAGCATCATGCAGGGACTGCTGGGCTAAGGCGAGGGGACGTACTGTCTTGAATTCAAGCTCTGGTTGAACCACAGTGTTTAGCCACAGGTAGTTCTCAAACATGAGTGTTTCTGAAAATCGGCAGGGGCCCTTGTTAAAATGCAGTGTCCTAGGTCCCTGCATGAAGGATTGTAATTAAATAGTGCTGGAAGGGGATGGGGAATATATTTTTGAACAAGTCCCTGGAGAGATTTTGATGTAGGAAGTCTGCTGCGCACATCATGACAATCAATCATTACATGATTTTAAAGCCTTGATGAGAAAGATGTACATACAAGGTAGAAACCACTGATATTTGACACTGGTGGTTGGTCTTAAAGGCAAAGATGCAGATATGTAAATATTGGAGGCGCAGAGCTTTCCTTTGTTCTGAGAAAGAAAGAGAATTGAGACTTTTAAATTAAATGAGTATCAAGCCAAGATGCTTGTATCCAATGTCTCTCGTACAATGCACATAGAGAGCTGGAAGGCTAAACATAAAATCAGGGGAATCTACATAAACAAATTCCCCAGTATTTTACATAGACAACGTGTAACAAGAAGTCTGTTTGATGTCTAGTATTATAAACATGAACAAGCCTAAACTTTTTAGCCTCATCGTCCGCTTATACAAAATGAAGAAAAGATTTTCCCTATACCAAATGATAAGGTGATTTAAAAAAAGAGTTAAGAAAAAAATCATCCATGTAAAGCATTTATCTGGTTGCTCTGATTGCTCAATAGACATCAGCATTTATCACTCTCTTTGTTTTCATCATATCTGTAGGAGTGGCCATAGTTTTATCTACATTTACCTCTGTTTACAGTAGTCTTACTAATTTTCTTTTTTAGGTATTAAGATGAGTTCAGCTATGTTAAACAGCTTGCCAAGTTCACCAAATTAGTTGGCCGAGCTGGGTCTTGAACACAACTTGATTCTTGATTCTCTAATCAAATTCTCCAGCAATTCATATCCTCATTCAAAATGAACACATGTGACCTAGTTTCCTGGCACAAGTGAGGAAATCACCCCCACTTCATCGTGTTTCAGCTCCCTCTTCTCCCTCTCTGCCTTTCTCCCTGTCTCTCTCTCTCTCCAGGTTTTGCCCTGGCTGATATGCAGAAAGCTTACTGGAGTAATTAAAAGGGGAGCCAAGGTGCTCACTGGGACTAGGAGACAAGTCTATGTGCCTCAGTCTGCTGGGAATTGACGGCCATCCATTTCTCTGAAGGCCTGTCCAAGGCTGCAGCTGTAAAGCGCTCAGCGAGCTGATCAGTGGTGGCCTTGAGTGCAGCCCAGGGAGGGATGAAGCGGAGGCGGCAGCCGCGGGGCAGCCTGCAGCCAGCGGGCCAGCCCGCGTCCAAGGTCCGCCGCTGGACCCTCTGCCCCCTCGCCGCTCTCCACATAGCTCCCTGGCAGAAGTGTCAGAACAAGATGGAACAGCTGGAAACGCATGAGAAACGTTCCTGGAAGCTCCGAGGAAAGAAAGAAAACTCATTTGCTAAAGAGAATACAAATAATAATAATCTCACATTCATCATCATAACCATAATGACAGTGGTGGTGTAAGGACAGGGCGCCTGGTTTTATCTTCTGCTCCCTGAATGTGGAGCTACATCTCTATATCCAAATGAAAGTCATTTATGGGCCGCTGTTTTGTGGCAAATGGAATCCATCACATTTAATAAAATGTTAATTGTTGTGGAGGAAGGAAGTCTGGTCTTTCTGGCTTCATACATTTATTCCTTCGTTCAAGAAACTGTCAGGCGCTATGGCAGTGCAGCGCCTAGCATGCGTTGCGTCTTGCTCATAGTAGGTGCTAACTTCATTTTTTTTTAAATGTGCTGTATGTTGTGAATAAAAATATACTTAATAAAGTACACCTCCTGCTTTGAAGGCGTGCACATCCTAAAAGTAGCATGTAAACAGGGTGTGTTCATTCATTTCTGCTGCTGGATCAATATGCCAGAGATGGTGGCTTACAAACAATAGAAATGTATGTGTTTTTCATAGTTCCAGAGACTGGAAGTCTGAGATCAGAGTGCCAGCTAGGTCAGGTGAGGCCCTCCTTTCAGATCTCAGACTTCTTGTGTTCTCACCTGGTGGAAGGTGCTCAGAAGCTCTGTGGACCTCTTTTATATGAGCACTAATCCTATTCATGGGAAACTGTATCATAATAAATAGAAAAGAGACGAGTGAAAGAATTATGCAGAACAGATGAAAAGACAGAGGCTCAGAGAGATGAAGTACATTGCTCAGGTTAGTGGGCAGTAGTAGATCTCACATCCAAGTGTTTCAACAGAAATTTCAATTTACTTTCCAGTACTTCATCCCAGGATGGAGGCAAGTGCACTGATTTTGGAATTACATATAGCCGCTCAGCTATATGTGTCTGACTCTACAGACCCCCACAGACTGTAGCCCACCAGGCTCCTCTGTCCATGGAATTCTCTAGGCAAGAATACTGGAGTGGGTAGTCATTCCCTTCTCCAGGGGATCTTCCTGACCCAGGGGTCAGACCCATGTCGCTGCATTGCAGGCAGATTCTTTAACTGTTCCAGCCACGAGGGAAGCTCTTGGTATTACACAGATGTGATTCAAATCCTGACTCTGCTACTTTGGGGCTAAGTGAACTTGAAGTGTGAAGTGAAAGTCACTCAGTCATGTCCTACTCTTCGCGACCCCTTGGACTATACAGTACCCAGAATTCTCCAGGCCAGAATACTGGTGTGGGGAACAGGTCCATCCTTGAACCCAGGTCTCTCTCATCACAGGCAGATTCTTCACTAGCTGAGCCACCAGAGAAGCAACTTGAGAGCAGGTCAATTTACCTCCCTGAGATTTAATTTCTTCATCTACAGAGTGGGGATAAAATGCATGTATATTGGGGTAACAATGAGAATTGAATGCAATAATATATATAAGGATTTCAACAGAGTCTTAGCATATTGTAAGATTTTGATAAATGTTAGATGTCATTGTTATTAATATTAACTTCAAATACCCTCCCCATGTTTCCTTTCTGAACCTTTCTTACACTTCTTTTGACATCTCTTTGAATTCTTTAGTACCCTGGATTAACTTTTAGGCATGATGATGGACTATCTGAAGAGCTATTTTGGTTTGGAGGGACTTTCCCTTACCTTTTTGAATATACCACCCAGCTGAATATCATATATCATATGAAGAATGGTTAAAGGAGATGAGAAAATTTGGAACGACATGCAAACCACCTTCGTGTATTTCAAAAGTTTACAGTCTTAAAATGGAGAATACTAATTCTTGTTTGGCTTCAGAGGCAAAAGTTTTACCAGTAAAAAGAAATTTGTTTTGTCTTGATGAAGAGAATTCTAATGACTGGGGCTGTTTGCCAATCAAATGTCCTAAATTGTATAGTGGCGAGTTCCCCATCACTGGGAGGGAATGGATGGCTGCAAGAGGCATTTTAACTGGAGACTCAGGTAAATGATCTCTGAAACCCTTTCATGAAAGCAGGAAGTCATCCACTCAATATACACAAAGAAAGCTATTCATAAATAAATTGGAGTTTCTAAATGAGATATTTAATATAGTAGGATGTGCACACTAAGAGTCAGGATCCAAATCCATCCTGTAAATGTGCCTGTGTGTGTTTTTCAGCAAAATGGCAGATCATATTCATTCTAGTCCACTGCAGTCTACATGATTCCCTGATGCCTTCCGTGTAAATGTTCCCCATATACTTTAACTGCTGGATGCTGTACAGAAAGAGCCCTAGATCCAAAGTCAGGAGACTCAGTTCTGCTCTTGGATTTGGACTGTGATTTGCTCTTTTCCTTTTGGCTGACCACTTCCCCTGTCTCAGCCTCAGCGTTTTATCTGTGAGATAAGGGCTAGACTCAATATCTAAGGCCTTTTTCTGCACATTCTGAGATCTATTATCATGAACAGAGAAACTCACTTGAAAGACCTTCTTTGAGAAAGCAACATCATTCTCTGAACCCCCTGGAGAGGGGTGAACCTGTGTGTTGTCTTTTCTAAGAAATGTAATTTGTTATCATTAATAAAAACTGACGAATCTGCCATCAGCCTCTTTGCCTTTTCCTGGACTTCTGAGTTATTATGAATAATTAAAAGAAGACACAAATATTCAAATACCGCCAATGTGCTCTATGTTGAGATAAACATTTGTCCTCGGAAGAACTAACCACCCCCCCTCCTTTTTTTAAGGACTGAACTGATGAACCGACAGAAGCTTTTTCTGTTGGCTGTTGTTGTCTTTCCCTGACAGAGACTGACAGTTAAACATATGAAGGAAAAGGCAAGGAAAGAGGAGAATCTCACAGACGAACGAAATGAAGGAAAGAATGCCTGGGAATGTGTAGACCGGTCATTGTGTAGTCTATGCGTGAGGTCCCTTCACATGACTCACCCGTGTGACTAGAGTCCACTTGCTAATCGCCTGACACTGCGAGCCCCGCCTGCTCCCATTACAGCAGAGTCACTCTTATCTGTTGCGATCAGGATTGTAATTGTAGGCTAATGGAAAGTCAGGGAAAGCCAAAGTGTGCTGGGCTATCAAGGAGCAGTCTACTAGCCAGGAGGGTTTAACTTGCAGTGGACATTAGGCATATTCTCAAAGGAAATGGAAAGAATGAGTTAATCCAGAGAACTGATATGTTCAGAAGTCAAGGATTCTAAAACAATCAGAAAATACAGCAAAGCAAAAAAGAAAGATAGTTGTCCAAATCCACTCAGAGACAGTTAGCATTTTGATATAAGAATGTCTAGATCTTTCTCTTTACAAATATTTTCAATATTTCATTTACGTATATTTAAATAACAAAAATTTATATGTAAGGAGATCACATGATCCCATTGAGGTTTAACCCATATTTCACTTGGTATGTCATACACATCCATTAAGAGCAGTAAAAGTTAATCTATATCATAATTTTATGAGCAATTTTATTTCCTTATTTCAAACACCCAGTTGCTCCCAAATGCCACCTAAGACACATTTGTATGATTTTCAGATTTTCTCAATGAGCATGCATTAATTGTATACTTAAAAATGTGAAAAACAAACAAAAAAAACAAAAATCCAGTCACGCTTGCTATGAAACATCATAATCAGAGGTCAAGAGTGTGAATTTTGGAGTCAAATATACCTGGCTTTCATATTTCAGATGTGTCCCTGTGAAGTGTGTGACTCTGGACAAGTTACTTAACCTGTCTGACCTTCAATTACCCCATGTAAAAATAAAGGAGAAAAAACAAATCCTAGAGAGTGGCTACAAGAATAAAGAAACCAATGTCTGTGCAGGGCTTTGCACAGATTTTGCACACAATAAAATAGCTAGCAAATGTTAACTATCATCATTTACCATCGTCATCAATGCGTTATCTGATTTAAAAAGAAATGTCAACATGGAAAAAAATGACAAAAATTCCACTTTGTATTCAGCAGTTCCTGGTATCAGTATCCAAGAATGTTCCTTCATTTTGGATATCATCTGTGGGGACATCAGATCAGATCAGTCACTCAGTCGTGTCCGACTCTTTGCGACCCCCCACATTTCCTTTTTTAAAAACAATTGAAGTATATTTGACATACGGTACTATACTGGTTCCGTGTGTGCAGCGTAATAATTCGACATCAGTATATAGGCATAACTAGTTGCATTGCACGTCTCAGATAAGTATTACCATTTTGTTCATTTTTTAAAAACAAATGGAATCCTGTGATAACCCTGTTTCAAGCAAATCTATTGGCCTTTTCCCAACAGCTTTTGCTCACTTCAGGTCTCTGTGTCATGGTTTAGCAATCCCTGCAGCACTTCACGGGGAAGGCAATGGCACCCCACCCCAGTACTTTTGCCTGGAAAATCCCATGGACGGAGGAGCCTGGTAGGCTCCAGTCCGTGGGGTCGCTAAGAGTCGGACACGACTGAGCGACTTCACTTTGACTTTTCACTTTCATGCATTGGAGATCAGATCAGATCAGATCAGTCGCTCAGTCGTGTCCGACTCTTTGCGACCCCATGAACCGCAGCACGCCAGGCCTCCCTGTCCATCACCAGCTCCCGGAGGTCACTCAGACCCGCATCCATCGAGTCAGTGATGCCATCCAGCCATCTCATCCTCTGTCGTCCCCTTCTCCTCCTGCCCTCAATCCCTCCCAGCGTCAGAGTCTTCTCCAATGAGTCAACTCTTCGCATGAGGTGGCCAAAATACTGGAGTTTCAGCTTTAGCATCATTCCTTCTAAAGAAATTCCAGGATTGATCTCCTTCAGAATGGACTGGTTGGATCTTCTTGCAGTCCAAGGGACTCTCAAGAGTCTTCTCCAACACCACAGTTCAAAAGCATCAATTCTTCGGCGCTCAGCCTTCTTCACAGTCCAGCTCTCATATCCATACATGACCACAGGAAAGACCATAGCCTTGACTAGGCGAACCTTTGTTGGCAAAGTGATGTCTCTGCTTTTGAATATGCTATCTAGGTTGGTCATAACTTTCCTTCCAAGGAGTAAGCGTCTTTTAATTTCATGGCTGCAGTCACCATCTGCAGTGATTTTGGAGCCCAGAAAAACAAAGTCTGACACTGTTTCCACTGTTTCCCCATCTATTTCCCATAAAGTGATGGGACCAGATGCCATGATCTTCGTTTTCTGAATGTTGAGCTTTAAGCCAACCTTTTCACTCTCCACTTTCACTTTCATCAAGAGGCTTTTTAGCCCCTCTTCACTTTCTGCCATAAGAGTGGTGTCATCTGCATATCTGAGGTTATTGATATTTCTCCCGGCAATCTTGATTCCAACTTCTGTTTCTTCCAGTCCAGCATTTCTCATGATGTACTCTGCATATAAGTTAAATAAACATGGTGACAATATGCAGCCTTGACGTACTCCTTTTCCTATTTGGAACCAGTCTGTTGTTCCATGACCAGTTCTAACTGTTGCTTCCTGACCTGCATACAGATTTCTCAAGAGGCAGGTCAGGTGGTCTGGTATTCCCATCTCTTTCAGAATTTTCCATAGTTTATTGTGATCCACACAGTCAAAGGCTTTGGCATAGTCAATAAAGCAGAAATAGATGTTTTACTGGAACTCTCTTGCTTTTTCCATGATCCAGCGGATGTTGGCAATTTGATCTCTGGTTCCTCTGCCTTTTCTAAAACCAGCTTGAACATCAGGAAGTTCACGGTTCACATATTGCTGAAGCCTGGCTTGGAGAATTTTGAGCATTACTTTACTAGCGTGTGAGATGAGTGCAATTGTTCGGTAGTTTGAGCACTCCTTGGCATTGCCTTTCTTTGGGATTGGGATGAAAACTGACCTTTTCCAATCTTGTGGCCACTGCTGAGTTTTCCAAATTTGCTGGCATATTGAGTGTAGCACTTTCACAGCATCATCATTCAGGACTTGGAATAGCTCCACTGGAATTCCATCACCTCCACTAGCTTTGTTCGTAGTGATGCTTTCTAAGGCCCATTTGACTTCACATTCCAAGATGTCTGGCTCTAGGTCAGTGATCACATCATCATGATTATCTAGGTCGTGAAGCTCTTTTTTGTACAGTTCTTCTGTGTATTCTTGCCACCTCTTCTTAATATCTTCTGCTTCTGTTAGGTCCACACCATCTCTGTCCTTTATTGTGCCCATCTTTGCATGAAATGTTCCTTTGGTATCTCTGATTTTCTTGAAGAGATCCCTAGTCTTTCCCATTCTGTTGTTTTCATCTATTTCTTTGCATTGATCACTGAAGAAGGCTTTCTTATCTCTTCTTGCTATTCTTTGGAACTCTGCATTTAGATGTTTATATCTTTCCTTTTCTCCTTTGCTTTTCGCTTCTCTTCTTTTCACAGCTATTTGTAAGGCCTCCCCAGACAACCATTTTGCTTTTTTGCATTTCTTTTCCAAGGGGATGGTCTTGATCCCTGTCTCCTGTACAATGTCACGAACCTCATTCCATAGTTCACCAGGCACTCTGTCTATCAGATCTAGGCCCTTAAATCTATTTCTCACTTCCACTCTATAATCAGAAGGGATTTGATTTAGGTCATACCTGAATGGTCTAGTAGTTTTCTCTACTTTCTTCAATTTCAGTCTGAATTTGGCAATAAGGAGTTCATGGTCCGAGCCACAGTCAGCTCCTGGTCTTGTTTTTGCTGATTGTATAGAGCTTCTCCATCTTTGGCTGCAAAGAATATAATCTCCCGCTGGAGAAGGGAATGGCAAACCACTTCAGTATTCTTGCCTTGAGAACCCCATGAACAGTATGCATTGGAGAAGGAAATGGCAACCCACTCCAGTGTTCTTGCCTGGAGAATCCCAGGGACGGGGGAGCCTGGTGAGCTTCCGTCTATGGGGTCGCACAGAGTTGGACACGACTGAAGCGACTTAGCAGCAGCAGCAGCAGCAGCACTTCAAACTTTCCATCATCACTATTATAATATTTTCAATATTGGTTGTCACTGTGGTCTTTGATGCTACCATTGTAACTGTTCTGGGGCTCCACAAATCACATCCACACAAGATGGCAAACTTGATAAGTATGTGTATTCCGACTGCTGTACTGCCTGGACATTCCCCATCTCTCGCCTCCTCCTCAGGTCTCCCTATTCCCTGAGATGCAGCAATATTGAAATTAAGCCAGTTAATAACCCTAGAATGGCTCTAAATGTTCAAGTAAAAGGAAGAGTCCCACGTCTCTCATGTAAATCAAAAACTAAAAATGCTTAAGGTTAGCAAGGAAGGCATGTTAAAAGCCGAGATGAGTCAAAAGCAAGGCCTCCTGCACCAGTTAGCCACGTTATGAATGCAAAGGAAAAGTTCTTGAAGGAAATGAAAAATGCTACTCCAGTGAACACACAAATGAAAAGAAAGGGAAACAGCCTTATAGCTGATATGGAGAACGTTTTAGTGCTTTGGAAAGAAGATCAAATCAGTCACAACTTTCAATTAAGCTAAAGCCTAATCCAGGGCAAAGTAATAACTCTCTTCAACTTTATGAAAGGTGAGAGAGGTGACAAAGCTACAGCAGGAAAGTCTGAAGCCGGCAGAGGCTGGTTCCGGAGGCTTTAGGGAAGAATCGTCACTACAACAAAGAAGTCCACAATGAAACAGCAAGTGCTGATGTAGAAGCTTCGAGGAGTTTTCTAAAGATTTAGCTAAGATAATTAATGAAGGTGATTATGCTAAAGAACAAATTTTCAGTGTTGACAAAATCACCTTATATTGGAAGAAGGTATCATCTATGAATTTCATAGCTAGAGAGGAGAAGTCAATGCTTGGCTTCAAAGCTTCAAAGGACAGGCTGACTCTTGTTAGGAGTTAACACAGCTGGCAACTTGAAGTTGGAACCAGTGCTCATTCACTATTCCAAAAATCCTGGGGCCCTTAAGAATTATGCTGAATTTACTCTGCCTGTGCTCGAGAAATGGAGCAACAAAGCCTGAATGACAGTACCTCTGTCTATGATACGGTTTACTGAGTATTTTAAGCCCACTGTTAAGACCTACTGCTCATTAAAAAAAGATTGCTTTCCAAATATTACTGCTCACTGACAATGTACCTGGTTATCCAAGAGCTCTGATGGAGATGTACAAGCCTGCTAACACAACATCCATCCTCCAGCCCATGGATCAAAAGGTAATTCTGACTTTTAAATCTGATTATTTAAGAAATATATTTTGTAAGGCTGTAGCTGCCATAGATAGTGATTCCTCCAGTAGATCTAGGCAAAGTCAACTGAAAACCTTCTGAAAAGGATTCATCATTCTAGATGCCATTAATAACATTTATAATTCATGGGAGGATATCAAAATATCAACACATACAAGAGTTTGGAAGAAATTGATTCCAACCCTCATGGATGACTTCAGGGGGCTCAAGTGGATGAAGTAACTATAGATGTGGTGGTAATAGCAAGAGAACTAGAAGTGGAGCCTGAAGATGTGCCTGAACTGCTATGACCTCATGATAAAACTTTAACAGATAAGTGGTTGCTCCTTACAGATTAGCAGATAAAATGATTCCTGAGATGGTGAAGACACTGTGAAGACTTGAAATGACACCCCTAAATTTAGAATATTACATAAGCTTGGTTGATAATGCAGTGGCATGGTTTGAAAGAATGACTTCAATTTTGAAAGGAGTTCTTCTCTGGGTAAAAGGCTATTAAACAGCATTGCATGCTACAAAGAATTGGTTTATGAAAGGAAGAGTCAATCAATACAGCAAATCCACTATGGTTTTGTTTCTGAAATTGCCACAGCAATCCCAACCTTCAGCAACAACCACCCTGATCCATCAACAGCCATCAACATGAAAGTAAGACACTCAAACAGCAAAATGATCATGACTTGCTGAAGGCTCAGATGATTTTTTTTAGCAATAAAGTATTTTTAATTAAGGTATATACATCATTTTTATAGACATAATGCTATTGCACAATTAATAAAAGACTATAGCACATATAGTGCAATTATAACTAGAAAACCAAAAAATTAATGTGATTGTGATATTCACTTTATTGTGGTGGTCTGGGAGCAAGTTTGCAGTATCTCTGAAGTATGTCTATAAATTGCAAAATGACCACCATGGTAAGTTTCCTTACCATCTGTCACCCTACAAAGTTAATATAATATTGTTGATTATATTCCCCAGGCTGTACATTACACCTCTATGACTTATTTGTTTTAGAATTGAAAGTCTGTGCTCGTGGTTCTTGGTCCCCTTCAGGCTTTTGCTCTCCCAAACCTCTATCCCTCTGGCAACCACCAATCTTTACTCTCTATCTATGAGTCTTGGTTTTTTCTTTGTTTCTTTTTTTCAGATTCTGTGTATCAGTGAAATCAAGTGATGTTTGTCTTTCTTTGGTTTACATTGCTTAGGGTTTACATTGCTTAGTGCAATACACTCAGGGTTCACACATGTTGTCACAAATGGCAGGTTTTCTTTTTTTATGGGTGAGTAGTATTCCACTGTGTATGTACGTACACACACATGTATACATTTCATTGTGTGTGTGTGTCTATAGTGTGTATATATGCTGCTGCTGCTGCTAAGTCGCTTCAGTTATGTCTGACTCTGTACGACCCCATAGACAGCAGCTCACCAGGCTCCTCTGTCCATGGGATTTCCCAGGCAAGAACACCGGAGTGGGTTGCCATTTCCTTCTCCAATGCATGAAAGTGAAAAAATAAAACGAAGTCGCTCAGTCGTGTCCAACTCTTAGAGACCTCATGGACTGCAGCCTACCAGGCTCTTCCATCCATGGGATTTTCCAGGCAAGAGTACTGGAGTGGGGTGCCATTGCCCTCTCTGGTGTATGTATAGTGTGTGTGTATATACATACACACATATACATACGCACACATACTCCACCCCGAGAAGAAAATCCATACCACTCCATACTCAACCCTCTATTTTCCTCAACCTTTTGAGAAACTGCTAGACTGTTTTCTAGGTTGTTTATACCATTTTACATTTCTCAGATCAGATCAGATCAGTCGCTCTGACTCTTTGCGACCCCATGAATTGCAGCACGCCAGGCCTCCCTGTCCATCATCAACTCCCAGAGGTCACTCAGACTCACATCCATTGAGTTAGTGATGCCATCCAGCCATCTCATTCTCTGTCGTCCCCTTCTCCTCCTGCCCCCAATCCCTCCCAGCATCAGAGTCTTCTCCAATGAGTCAACTCTTCGCATGAGGTGGCCAAAATACTGGAGTTTTGGCTTTAGCATCATTCCTTCCAAAGAAATCCCAGGGCTGATCTCCTTCAGAATGGACTGGTTGGATCTCCTTGCAGTCCAAGGGACTCTCAAGAGTCTTCTCCAACACCACAGTTCAAAAGCATCAATTCTTCGGCGCTCAGCCTTCTTCACAGTCCAGCTCTCACATCCATACATGACCACAGGAAAATCCATAGCCTTGACTAGGCAAACCTTTGTTGGCAAAGTGATGTCTCTGCTTTTGAATATGCTATCTAGGTTGGTCATAACTTTCCTTCCAAGGAGTAAGCGTCCCTTAATTTTATGGCTGCAGTCACCATCTGCAGTGATTTTGGAGCCCAGAAAAATAAATTCTGACACTGTTTCCACTGTTTCCCCATCTATTTCCCATAAAGTGATGGGACTGGATGCCATGAATTTCGTTTTCTGAATGTTGAGCTTTAAGCCAACCTTTTCACTCTCCACTTTAACTTTCATCAAGAGGCTTTTTAGTTCCTCTTCACTTTCTGCCATAAGGGTGGTGTCATCTGCATATCTGAGGTTATTGATATTTCTCCCAGCAATCTTGATTCCAGCTTGTGTTTCTTCCAGTCCAGCGTTTCTCATGATGTACTCTGCATATAAGTTAAATAAACAGGGTGACAATATACAGCCTTGATGCACTCCTTTTCCTATTTGGAACCAGTCTGTTGTTCCATGTCCGGTTCTAACTATTGCTTCCTGACCTGCATATAGGTTTCTCAAGAGGCAGGTCAGGTGGTCTGGTATTCCCATCTCTTTCAGAATTTTCCACAGTTTATTGTGATCTACACAGTCAAAGGCTTTGGCATAGTCAATAAAGCAGAAATAGATGTTTTACTGGAACTCTCTTGCTTTTTCCATGATCCAGCGGATGTTGGCAATTTGATCTCTGGTTCCTCTGCCTTTCCTAAAACCAGCTTGAACATCAGGAAGTTCACGGTTCACATATTGCTGAAGCCTGGCTTGGAGAATTTTGAGCATTACTTTACTAGCGTGTGAGATGAGTGCAATTGTGCAGTAGTTTGAGCATTCTTTGGCATTGCCTTTCTTTGGGATTGGGATGAAAACTGACCTTTTCCAATCTTGTGGCCACTGCTGAGTTTTCCAAATGTGCTGGCATATTGAGTGCAGCACTTTCACAGCATCATCTTTCAGGATTTGGAATAGCTCCACTGGAAATCCATCACCTCCACTAGCTTTGTACATAGTGATGCTTTCTAAGGCCCACTTGACTTCACATTCCAGGATGTCTGGCTCTAGGTCAGTGATCACACCATCATGATTATCTAGGTCGTGAAGATCTTTTTTGTACAGTTCTTCTGTGTATTCTTGCCACCTCTTCTTAATATCTTCTGCTTCTGTTAGGTCCATACCATTTCTGTCCTTTATCGAGCCCATCTTTGCATGAAATGTTCCTTTGGTGTCTCTGATTTTCTTGAAGAGGTCCCTAGTCTTTCCCATTCTGTTGTTTTCCTCTTTTCTTTGCATTGATCTCTGAAGAAGGCTTTCTTATCTCTTCTTGCTATTCTTTGGAACTCTGCATTCAGATGTTTATATTTTTCCTTTTCTCCTTTGCTTTTTGCTTCTCTTCTTTTCACAGCTATTTGTAAGGCCTCCCCAGACAGCCATTTTGCTTTTTTGCATTTCTTTTCCATGGGGATGGTCTTGATCCCTGTCTCCTGTAGAATGTCACGAACCTCATTCCATAGTTCATCAGGCACTCTATCTATCAGATCTAGGCCCTTAAATCTATTTCTCACTTCCACTGTATAATCATAAGGGATTTGATTTAGGTCATACCTGAATAGTCTAGTGGTTTTCCCTACTTTCTTCAATTTCAGTCTGAATTTGGCAATAAGGAGTTCATGATCTGAGCCACAGTCAGCTCCTGGTCTTGTTTTTGCTGATTGTATAGAGCTTCTCCATAGTAGTGTGTAAAACGATTCAAATTTATCCACATAATATTATTGCCAACATTTCTTATTATCTGTCTTTTTGATTATATAGAGTATATAAAGTGGTATCTCATTGTGGTTTTGATTTGCATTTATTTAAAGGCTAATAATGTAGAACATCTTATATTTATTGGCCATCAGTGTTTCTTCTTTGGAGAAATGTCTATTCCGATCCTTTACTGACTTTTAATTGGGTTATGTTTTTATTACTGAGCTATAAGAATTCTCATATATATATTTGGATACAAATCTCTTAGCAAATATATTACTCGCAAATATTTTCTGCATTCTGTGGGTTGTCTTTTCACATTCTCAATGGTGGCATTTGAAGCATAAGAAGCTTAATTTTTTTATAAAGTCCAATTTATCTCTGTTTTCCTGTCAATTGTGATGTCATAGGTAAGAACCAATGCTTAACCAAGAGACACAAATATTTACTCCTATGAATTTTTTTCTAAGAGTTTTACAGTTTCAGCTCTCACAAGTGAAAGTGAAAGTCTCTCAGAAATGGCCAACTCTTTGTGACCCCATGAACAATACAGTCTATGGAATTCTCCAGGCCAGAATACTAGAGTGGGTAGCCTTTCCCTTCTCTAGGGGATCTTTCCAATCAAGGGATTGAACCCAGGTCTTCCACATTACAGGTGGATTCTTTACTAACTGAGTCACTAGGGAAGCCCTCAACTCTAATCAGTTCAGTTCAGTTCAGTTCAGTCGCTCAGTCATGTCTGACTCTTTGCGACCCCATGAATCATAGCACACCAGGCCTCCCTGTTCATCACCAACTCTTGGAGTTCACTCAGACTCACATCCATTGAGTCAGTGATGCCATCCAGCTATCTCATCCTCTGCCATCCCCTTCTCCTCCTGCCCCCAATCCCTCCCAGCATCAGAGTCTTCTCCAATGAGTCAACTCTTCTCATCAGGTGGCTAAAGTACTGGAGTTTCAGCTTTAGCATCATTCCTTCCAAAGAAATCCCAGGGTTGATCTCCTTCAGAGTGGACTGGTTGGACCTCCTTGCAGTCCAAGGGACTCTCAAGAGTCTTCTCCAACACCACAGTTCAAAAGCATCAATTCTTCTTCACTCAGCTTTCTTCACAGTCCAACTCTCACATTCATACATGACCACTGGAAAAACCATAGCTTTGACTAGATGGACCTTTGTTGGCAAAGTAATGTCTCTGCTTTTGAATATGCTATCTAGGTTGGTCATAACTTTCCTTCGAAGGAGTGTCTTTTAATTTCATGGCTGCAGTCACCATCTGCAGTGATTTTGGAGCCCAAGAAAATAAAGTCTGCCACTGTTTCCTCATCTATTTCCCATGAATATTTAGGTCTAATCCATTTTAGTTAAGTTTTATGTATGGTGTAAGAAGGGGCCAAACTTTATTCCTTTAAAGTGTCGATAACCAGTTGTCTTAGCACCGTTTGTTGGGGAAAAAAAAAACCCTATTTTCCTTTTGGTGAATTGATTGCCATAACGTCTTTGTTGAAGATATATTGATCATATATGGAAGATTTCTGGGCTTTCAATTCTATTCTATGTATCTGTATTTTTAATCTTTATGCCAGTACCATACTATCCTAACTTCTTCTGTTTTATGGTGAGTTTTGAACCAAGATGCTTTCTTTTTTCCCCCCAGGATAGTTCTAACTATGCTGCATCCCTTATATTTTCATATGTATTTTAGGATCAGTTTGTCAATTTTTTAAAGAAGTCAGATAGCATTTTGATAGAGGTTGTCTTTAATCCATAGATCAATCTTAACAATATTAAGTCTTCTGATCCATGAATATGATATATCTTTTCATTTATGTGTGTTTCATTCAATTATTTTCATGGATACTTAGCATTTTTTCAGAATACAAGCTTCAAATTTCCTGGTTAGATTTATTCATAATTTTATTTTCAATGCTCTTATAAATGGCACTGTTCTCTCAATATCATTATCAGATTGTTCATTGCAAGTATATAGAAATACAATTGATTTTATATATATTATTGAGATTCCTTAATGGCTCTAATAATTTTTTGTGCATTCTTTCAGTCATAGCTGCTGTATCACTTCTTATGATAATTTCTCTGACCATTCTTCTTAGAAGAGACCAGTCTCGCTGTTCTATTTCTCAGAGTTCTATTTGCCTCTTCCGTTAATTTAGTAAGTTCGTTAATGTGCTTCCATTTATGTGTTCATTTATGAGCTGTCTTTCTAGCTTTGCTTTTGTTCTTTTTTCCCTATTAAAATGCAAGCTCCACAAAGTCACAAGCCATGCCTGGCTTCCTTATCCTTTCTCAGCTTTCACTATAGTTGTCTTGTTCATAAAACATGTTCAATAAATATTTGTTAATTGAATCAATTGGTAAGACAAGAGGTACCTAAAGCTTGCTCAGATAGAAAATTATGGAATTCTGTTAGAGTTTTTTAGTAGTTAAAAACTCACTCAAAGGAATTCAATGAAAACGAAGTGAGAAATTCTGTTGGAACTGAACTTCCAGGCCTCACAGAACTAGAACATTATCAGATGTCTACTCTCTCTCTCTCTGAGGATGTATCTTTGCTTTTCCTACCCAAGTGCTCTTGTCTCCTGTCTGAGGACCAGCTTCTTCAGATTAGCCATAGTTCGTCATGGCAATATCAAAATGGTTATGTTAATCCTGGAGATAATTGGTTCCTACAGCTCCAGTGCCTGGAGTTAACTGAGTCTGTTCTATAGCTCAGGATTTCAAAATAGAGGGAGATGAAGTCTTATTGGCCCAGGAGGTCAGTGGTGCTTCTCTGGGTCAATCAGTTGTAACCAACAGGTTGGGGTGATAGAGTGGATGGAAAATTTTCCCTTTTCTCTACTTTGGGGCTATAAAAGGCTAGGGGCTGAGTAAACAATTGTCATGTTTGATACAAATTTAAATTTTGTGCTTAAAATTTAAATTTCGTATTTAAACATTCATGTGAAAGGCCATGTCCACTGGATAATAAGTAAAACAGAAAACCAGAGCTTCTTGCTTCCAATTCACAGTTATTTTGTGCTAGGAATGCATTCAGGGTAGGCTGTCCTGGGTCCACAGAGTAGAATTTCCTTTTCTAAAGTTCCTTCCGTTTCACAGATTGGGAACTGAACTACCATCCATTTAGGGGACGTTCGTCCCAGAGAAGGTCTCCTGCCTCCTGCTGCTAAAGAAACTGCATTATTGGATTTTTAAATAAACCATTGGCCAGAATATCTAAGAGCTTTTCTTTTAGACCTTGACAGGTTTTTTTCTAAATTAAAAATCCTGGCCTGGGGCAAAATGGAAATGTCCTCAGATTTGCAGTCGGTGCCTGTGTCTCACATCTGAAATGAGCGTTAGAGACGGGAGCTTGGTGTGACCTGCTCTTAGGGCTCCACGAGGCAGAATGCTGCCGTCCCTGAATTGAGGGCCTTCTTGATGGGAACTGCCCTCCATTGTTACCAGGGGCAAGGAAGACACTCAATTACCCCAGCCTGTGAAGGTCATTCTTCTTCTTTCTCACAGTCTGATAGCGATCCGTCAAAATACCCTATGTGATTAAGAACACAAAAGGCATATGAAAGATCCATAAATGTGTATCAGACCTTTCTGCCTCTAACTGACCCAAATCAGAAGAGATGACGAATGTGCACACACAGACCTACCAGCGTGAGCAAGAGCACTAAGAGACGTCAACACCAAGGGAGCACCCGCAGAAAAGCGCCGCAATCAGGGGTCCAGCTTATTTCAAACACAATAAATTGTCAGAAAGAGGCTTTGGGCCCCCATTAAAGTAGGAGGCATATACAGTGAAAGTATGTTGGAATTTTTCACGAAAATGTTTAGCTTTCCCACACGTACCTCATAAGCTGTCAAGAAGGCAACGCCTCGGGGCTTGAGCTAACAAATGATTACCTTCCACTGTAAGAGGGTAAATAAAACTAAATTCATGTATACTTTATTTACTTGTTTATTAATACCTCCCTGGTTCCACAAGGATTAGCACAAAATGCTGACAGCATTTTATTTTTTAATTTCCCGGGCAGAAACTTAGGCTTTACGTCGAACCTTAAGTGAGAATGTTAGAGCACAGTAGAGATTTTTGGAGGCTCTTTTCCACACACACACACTCTCATCCCAGACCTTACAACTGTACCCACTGGAGAAGTGAGACTCCAAGTACAGCAAATGACCTGAATCATCTCAATTAGTAAAAAACAGTTAACGTAAAACTCTAGTCCTCTGACTCCATATCTAGCCCTCTTTTTCTTATCTATTATCTGGTTGGAATCACTCCAACCCAACACTAGTCAAGGCTCTGCTCAGGGTGAGCCCCTGGGCTGGAGCTGGGCTCAAACAGATAAATGAAACATGGTTCTGCCTTCCAGGAGGTCATGGGCTAGTGAAGAAACAAACGGAGAAATACTTACGACTTCACTGGAGCAACAGCTATAGGAGAAATGGAAAGAGTTATCAGAGAATTACTTTTCTGAAAGATGCTTGTCCCAAACAATTTTTTTTCCATGTAATTTCTTTCAAGCTTTCAAGAAACAGATAATTCTTGTACTTTATAAACTATTTCATTCACGATGTGAAGCCAGCAAAACTTGCCAAAACCAGGATTCACGGATCTGAAGAGAAACAGATTTCTGAGGCTGTGTTTCTACCATATGACCCAGCCCCAAAGTAGGCATTGCTACATGGACCAAGTGTGAACCTTTGAACTGACATCAGCTAATGCATTAACTGGCCAGTAGCTAATCAGAGGGTCTCTGGTGGCCTGTTGGACATAAAGTCAGAGAGAAGGTCGTGGGTCCATGCTGCATGTTGGAACTATGAGAACAAGCATACATGTAGCTGCATGTGCCGCATAGAAAGTGTTCTAAGAGAGAAAGGGCAGAGACAAGGAGATATTACAGCCTCAAAAAGTGGAGGAAAGCAAAATATCATGTAGCTCCCAAGTGACAGAGAGAGTGACCGTGGGTTTCTAGGAAGCGCCAGTTCCCATGAGACAGGGTTGTATCGGGCTCCTGTTTCCATGGCGCTGGCTGGTCATGTCCATCAGTTACAGCCCCTTTAGAACCCCCACCAGACACATTTACTTCTCTTAACCTATATTCGATAAGTTTCTATTCTTTGCAATAAAGACAACTTTGCTAGAATAATAGTTGCTTAAAACATAGGAGCAAATTATCATTATTTGCCAAAGATACATGTTGATATAAAGAATATTCAAGAGAATCAACTACAAAGCTACTAAAATTAATAAGAAAGCTTAGTAGAGACTGGTTACAGAGTAAATACACCAAATAATAGTGCTGTTCTTGGGAACATGAATAGTTGGGAAATATTATTTTAAAATATCATATTCACAATAACAATAGAAAGAATAAAATGCCTATGAATAGCTTTAACAAGCTATATATAAGAAAACCACAAAACTTTACTGTGAGGTGGAAAAAACTGACTAAATAGGAAGATATACAGTTTTCCTTGGCCAAAGACTTAATAATGTAAAGGCATCATCTTTTCCTAAACTAACTTATAAGTTTATCATATTTTTCTGATCAAAATCTTGACAAGATTTTTGGAAACTTGAAAAGATGATTCTGAAATTCATCTACAATAATGATAACAAAAGTGATTTAGTAATTTTTGAAAAATAAGAATTTTTGAAAATATTTATCTTTCTATATTATACAGCAAAAAATCATAAAACATTATGTTTCTGGTGTAATAATAGACTTGTCAATGAAAAAACAGGTACTGGAAAATAGAATTGGGTTTTATACCCACACATACATAAAAATTTAACAGAGCATTGCAATGGTATCACATATTTGTAAGGAAAGTATTATTTTTAATACATGGTCATGAACCCCTTTTACAACAGGTTATAAGTCATGGAATGTCAGGAAGCATTCATCAGCACTGTCTACTTTAATGGATTACAGAATTATAAAACAATTGAATTGAATGCTTAAACATTTTTATTTTTTTCTCATTTTATTTTATTTATTTTTTTAAAATTTTATTTTGCTTAACTTTACAATATTGTATTGCTTTTGCCATACATCAAAATGAATCCGCCACAAGTATACATGTGTTCCCTATCTTGAACCCTCCTCTCTCCTCCCTCACCATACCATACCTCTGGGTCGTCCCAGTGTACCAGGCATCTGTTATCAGGCATCATACCTGGACTGGTGACTCATTTCAGATATGATATTATATATATTTCAATGCTATTCTCCCAAATCATCCCACCCTCTCCCTCTCCCAGAGTCCAAAAGAGTGTTCTATACATCAGTGTCTCTTTTGCTGTCTTGTAAACAGGGTTATTGTTACCATCTTTCTAAATTCCCTATATATGCATTAGTATACTGTATTTGTGTTTTTCTTTCTGGCTTACTTCACTCTGTATAATAGGCTCCGTTCCATCCACCTCATTAGAACTGATTCAAATGTATTCTTTTTAATGGCTGAGTAATACTCCATTGTGTATATGTACCACTGCTTTCTTATCCATTCATCTGTGGATGGACATCTAGGTTGCTTCCAAGTCCTGGCAATTGTAAACAGTGCTGCTATGAACATTGGGGTACACTTATCTGTTTCAATTCTGGTTTTCTCAGTGTGTATGCCCAGCAGTGGGATTGCTGGATCATAAGGCAGTTCTATTCCCAGTTTTTTGAGGAATCTCCATACTGTTCTCCATAGTGGCTGTACTAGTTTGCATTCCCACCAACAGTGTAAGAGGGTTCCCTTTTCTCCACACTCTCTCCAGCATTTATTGCTTGTGGACTTTTGGATCGCAGCCATTCTGACTGGTGTGAAATGGTACCTCATAGTGGTTTTGATTTGCATTTCTCTGATAATGAGTGATGTTGAGCATCTTTTCATGTGTTTGTTAGCCATCTGTATGTCTTCTTTGGAGAAATGTCTATTTAGTTCTTTGGCCCATTTTTTGATTGGGTCATTTATTTTTCTGGAATTAAGCTGTAGGAGTTGCTTGCATATTTTTGAGATTAGTTGTTTGTTGCTTCATTTGCTATTATTTTCTCGCATTCTGAAGGCTGTCTTTTCACCTTGCTTATAGTTTCCTTTGTTGTGCAGAAGCTTTTAAGTTTAATTAGGTCCCATTTGTCTATTTTTTATTTTATTTCCAATATTCTGGGAGATGGGTCATAGAGGATCCTGCTGTGATGTATGTCAGAGAGTGTTTTGCCTATTTTTTCCTCTAGGAGTTTTATGGTTTCTGGTCTTACATTTAGATCTTTAATCCATTTTGAGTTTATTTTTGTGTATGGTGTTAGAAAGTGTTCTAGTTTCATTCTTTTACAAGTGTTTGACCAGTTTTCCCAGCACCACTTGTTAAAGAGATTGTCTTTAATCCATTGTATATTCTTGCCTCCTTTGTCAAAGATAAGGTGTCCATATGTGCGTGGATTTATCTCTGGGCTTTCTATTTTGTTCCACTGATCTGTATTTCTGTTTTTGTGCCAGTACCATACTGTCTTGATGACTGTGGCTTTGTAGTAGAGCCTGAAGTCAGGCAGGTTGATTCCTCCAGTTCCATTCTAATTTCTCAAGATAGCTTTGGCTATTCGAGGTTTTTTGTATTTCCATACAAATTGAGAAATTATTTGTTCTAGCTCTGTGAAAAATACCCTTGGTAGCTTGATGGGGATTGCATTGAATCTATAAATTGCTCTGGGTGGTATACTCATTTTCACTATATTGATTCTACCAATCCATGAACATGGTATATTTTTCCATCTATTAGTGTCCTCTTTGATTTCTTTCACCAGTGTTTTATAGTTTTCTATATATAGGTCTTTAGTTTCTTTAGGAAGATATGTTCCTAAGTATTTTATTCTTTTCATTGCAATGGTGAATGGAATTGTTTCCTTAATTTCTCTTTCTATTTTCTCATTATTAGTGTACAGGAATGCAAGGGATTTCTGTGTGTTGATTTTATATCCTGCAAATTTACTATATTCATTGATTAGTTCTAGTAATTTTCTGGTGGAGTCTTTAGGGTTTTCTACGTAGAGGATCATACCATCTGCAAACAGTGAGCGTTTTACTTCTTATTTTCAAATTTGGATTCCTTTTATTTCTTTTTCTGCTGTGATTGCTGTGGCCAAAACTTCCAAAACTATGTTGAATAGTAATGGTGAAAGTGAGCATCCTTGTCTTGTTCCTGACTTTAGAGGAAATGCTTTCAATTTTTCACCATTGAGGATAATGTTTGCTGTGGGTTTGTCATATATAGCTTTTATTATGTTGAGGTATGTTCCTTCTATTCCTGCTTTCTGGAGAGTTTTTATCATAAATGGATGTTGAACTTTGTCAAAGGCTTTCTCTGCATCTATTGAGATAATCATATGGTTTTTATTCTTCAGTTTGTTAATGTGGTGTATTACGTTGATTGATTTGTGGATATTGAAGAATCCTTGCATTCTTGGGATAAAGCCCACTTGGTCATGGTGTATGATCTTTTTAATGTGTTGTTGGATTCTGATTGGTAGAATTTTGTTAAGGATTTTTGCTTCTATGTTCATCAGTGATATTGGCCTGTAGTTTTCTTTTTTTGTGGGATCTTTGTCAGGTTTTGGTATTAGGGTGATGGTGGCCTCATAGAATGAGTTTGGAAGTTTGCCTTCCTCTGCAATTTTCTGGAACATTTTGAGTAGGATAGGTGTTAGCTCTTCTGTAAATTTTTGGTAGAATTCAGCTGTGAAGCCGTCTGGACCTGGGCTTTTGTTTGCTGGAAGATTTCTGAGTACAGTTTCAATTTCTGTGCTTGTGATGGGTCTGTTAAGATTTTCTATTTCTTCCTGATCCAGTTTTGGAAAATTGTACTTTTCTAAGAATTTCTCCATTTCTTCCACGTTGTCCATTTTATTGCCATATAATTGCTGATAGTAGTCTCTTATGATCCTTTGTATTTCTGTGTTGTCTGTTGTGATCTCTCCATTTTCATTTCTAATTTTATTGATTTGATTTTTCTCCCTTTGTTTCTTGATGAGTCTGGCTAATGGTTTGTCAATTTTATTTACCCTTTCAAAGAACCAGCTTTTGGCTTTGTTGAGTTTTGCTATGGTCTGTTTTGTTTCTTTTGCATTTATTTCTGCCCTAATTTTTAAGATTTCTTTCCTTCTACTAACCTTGGGGTGCTTCATTTCTTCCTTTTCTAGTTGCTTTAGGTGTAGAGTTAGGTTATTTATTTGACTTTTTTCTTGTTTCTTGAGGTATGCCTGTATTGCTATGAACTTTCCCCTTAGGACTGCTTTTACAGTGTCCCACAGGTTTTGGGTTGTTGTGTTTTCATTTTCATTCATTTCTATGCAGATTTTTATTTCTTTTTTGATTTATTCTGTGATTTGTTGGTTATTCAGCAGCGTGTTGTTCAGTCTCCATATGTTGGAATTTTCAATAGTTTTTCTCCTGTAATTGAGATCTAATCTTACTGCATTGTGGTCAGAAAAGATGCTTGGAATGATTTCAATTTTTCTGAATTTACCAAAGCTAGATTTATGGCCCAGGATGTGGTATATCCTGGAGAAGGTTCCATGTGCGCTTGAGAAAAAGGTGAAATTCATTGTTTGGGGATGAAATGTCCTATAGATATCAATTAGGTCTAACTGGTCTATTGTACAGTTTAAAGTTTGTGTTTCCTTGTAAATTTTCTGTTTAGTTGATCTATCCATTGGTGTGAGTGGGGTATTAAAGTCTCTCACTATTATTGTGTTATTGTTGATTTCTCCTTTCATACTTGTTAGTATTTGTCTTACATATTGCAGTGCTCCTATGTTGGGTGCATATATATTTATAATTGTTATATCTTCTTCTTGGATTGATCCTTTAATCATTATGTAGTGACCTTCTTTGTCTCTTTTCACAGCCTTTGTTTTAAAGTCTATTTTATCTGATATGAGTATTGCTACTCCTGCTTTCTTTTGGTCCCTATTTGCATGGAAAATCTTTCTCCAGCCCTTCACTTTCAGTCTGTATGTGTCCCCTGTTTTGAGGTGGGTGTCTTGTAGGCAACATATGTAGGGGTCTTGTTTTTGTATCCATTCGGCCAGTCTCTGTCTTTTGGTTGGGGAATTCAACCCATTTACATTTAAGTTAATTATTGATAAGTATGATCCTGTTGCCATTTACTTTATTGTTTTGGGTTCGAATTTATATACCCTTTTGTGTTTCCTGTCTAGAGAAGTCCTTTAGTATTTGTTGGAGAGCTGGTTTGGTGGTGCTGAATTCTCTCAGCTTTTGCTTATCTGTAAAGCTTTTGATTTCTCCTTCATATTTGAATGAGATCCTTGCTGGGTACAATAATCTGGGCTGTATGTTATTTTCTTTCATCACTTTAATATGTCTTGCCATTCCCTCCTGGCTTGGAGAGTTTCTATTGAAAGATCAGGTGTTATCCTTATGGGAATTTCCTTGTGTGTTATTTGTTGTTTTTCCCTTGCTGCTTTTAATATTTGTTCTTTGTGTTTGATCTTTGTTAATTTGATTAATATGTGTCTTGGGGTGTTTTGCCTTGGGTTTATTCTGTTTGGGACTCTCTGGGTTTCTTGGACTTGAGTGATTACTTCCTTCCCCATTTTAGGGAAGTTTTCAACTATTATCTCCTCTAGTACTTTCTCATGGTCTTTCTTTTTGTCTTCTTCTTCTGGGACTCCTATGATTCGAATGTTGTAACATTTACTATTGTCCTGGAGGTCTCTGAGTTTGTCCTCATTTCTTTTAATTCGTTTTTCTTTTTTCTCCTCTGATTCATTTAATTCTGCCATTCTATCTTCTAATTCGCTAATTCTATCTTCTGCCTCTGTTATTCTACTATTTGTTGCCTCCAGAGTGTTTTGGATCTCATTTATTGCATTATTCATTATATATTGACCCTTTTTTATTTCTTCTAGGTCCTTGTTAAACCTTTCTTGCATCTTCTCAATGCTTTTCTCCAGGCTATTTATCTGTGATTCCATTTTGGTTTCCAGATTTTGGATTAATTTCACTATCATTATTTGGAATTCTTTATCAGGTAGATTTGCTATTTCTTCCTCTTTTGTTTGGTTTGGTGGGTATTTATCCTGTTCTTTTACCTGCTGGGAATTCTTCTGTCTCTTCATCTTGTTTAAATTGCTGAGTTTGGGGTGTCCTTACTGTATTCTGGCAGTGTGTGGAGTTCTCTTTATTGTGGCGTTTCCTCACTGTGTGTGGGTTTGTACAGGTGGCTTGTCAAGGTTTCTTGGTTAGGGAAGCTTGTGTTGGTGTTCTGGTGGGTGGAGCTGGATTTCTTCTCTCTGGAGTGCAATGGGGTGTCTAGTAATGAGTTATGAGATGTCTATGATTTTGGGGTGACTTTGGATAGCCTGTATATTGGAGCTCAGGGCTGTGTTCCTGTGTTTCTGGACAATTTGCTTGGTATGTCTTGCCGTGTAACTTGTTGGCCCTTGTGTGATGCTTGGTTTCAGTGTAGGTATGGAGGCATTTGATGAGCTCCTGTCAGTTAATGTTCCGTGGGATCAGGGTTTGGACTTAAGCCTCCTGCTTCCAGTTATTGGTCTTATTTTTACAGTAGTCTCAAAACTTCTCCTTCTATACTGCACTCCACAACTGGACCACTCAGAGATGTTCACGGAGTTATACAGAGAAGAGAAGAGGGAGGAAGGAGACAGAGGTGGTCAGGAGGAAAAAAGGAGGGAATGAAAAGGAGAGAGACAGATCCAGTCAGTAATCAGTTCCCTAAGTGTTTTCCTTTATTTCGAACACACAGAAATTCACAGAGTCAGATAGAGTAGAGAGGGGTTAGGGAGGAGACACAGGCGAACTGGTGGAGAAAAAAAGGAGAGTTCAGAGGTGGAGAGAGCAGTCAAGCCAGTAATCTTGCTCCCTAGTAAAAAGTGTGTACTGAAGATTAGGTTCTTAAAGGTACAGAATTGGTAACAAATACCTAAAAGCAAAAATTAAAAATCTACAGTAGAGTTTGGAGTTTCAAAAATAGAGTTTTAAAGAAAAGAAGAAGGAAAAGAAAGAGATAAAAAGAAAAAAAAAGAGTCACAAAAGTTATAAAGAAAATATAGGTACAAAATGATAACCAATATCAAAAAGCAAAAGTTAAAAATCTAGAGTAGAGTTTGGAGTTTCAAAAATACAATGTTATAGAAAAGAAGAAGAAAAAGAAAGATAGAAAGAAAAAAAGAAAGAAAATAAAAACAAAACCAAAAACAAACAAAGTCACAAAAATTATAAAGAAGATAAAGGCACAAATTGATTACATATACCAGAAAGCATAAATTAAAGATCTAGATTAGAGTTTGGAATTTCAGGAATACAATGTCAAAGAAAAGATGAAGAGATAGAAAGAAGGAGGGGAAAAAAAAGTCACAAAAGTTATTAAAAAAAATAAGTACAAAATTGATAACAATTACCAATAAGCTAAACTTATGAATCTAGAGCAGAGTTTGGAGTTTCAAAAATGCAATGTTAAAGAAAGGAAAAAAAGAAAAATAACGAAGAAAAAAAAAAAGGATCACAAATGTTATAAAAAATATATATATGAAGTTTGAATTTTTTTTTTAAAAAAGATGGGTCTTTTATTTATTTATTTATTTTTTACAAAGCAATAGTAGGTTATAAAAGTGAAAATTAAAGGAGTACTAGAGGATAAAAAAAAAAGAAAGAAAGAAAAAATGATGGTAAAAATAATAAAAATATATATAAGACTTTTTCTGTTATTGTTGTGGGTATTGTGGGTTCAGTTCATTTTCAGCTAGTTCCTTGTTCCAGCTTAAATTTCTCAAGATCTATAGGCCCCTTTCTATGTAGTTGGTACTAACCACGGGGTTTTAGTTTATTGCCTGTCGCTTCCACTGCGGTTCCCTCTGTTACAGCTTCTTCTGTTTGCTGGTCTCTTCAGTGTCTGATTTCTGCCCTGATACAAAGAGGGCGGTGGTGGACACCTTTTTTTTTTTTTTTTAGGCTCACTTGTTCAGTTGTGCTGCGGGGGAGGGAGGGACGCTGCAAATAAATAACACTGGAATAACACTGGCGTGTGCTCGCAGTGCCTCAGCCACACTGGGCCTGCCCCCACTCACGGAGCGTGTAGCCTCCCTGCCCACTCTGCTCAGGCTCTCTGTTTCCCCGGTGCAACCCTCCGCAGCTGGCCCTGGGCTGCTTGCCCCTCCGAGGTCTAAGCCGCTCAAGTTCAGGCATTCGGGTAGTCCTCAGAGGCCCAGGCTCAGTTGGGCCTGCGTTTTGTGCCCTTCACAGATTCCAGCAGCACAGGTAATGAGGTGTTTAGCAAATGTGGCTTCTGCGACTTATCGCCTCCCCGCCACTCGGTTTTCTAGGTGTACAACCGGCTCACTTTCTTAGCTGGATGTTGGCCGACCAGAGCCCCAAGAAGTCTTAGTTAGCAAAGAAGCCTGCTTACAGTTTTGTGGATAATGTCTCTCTGGGGCTGCGATTGCCTCCCTCTGGCTCTGGCTGCCTGTCACCGGAGGGGAACGGACTGCAGCCAGCTATCTCTGTATAGTCCTTTGTTCTGTGTGCGGGCCTGGTGGTGTCTTAGGTTAGGGCTGGCTTTCCGTGTGGTAGGTATCCCACAGTCTGGTTTGCTAGCCCAAATTATTTCGCTCAGGTAGCGCTCGGGCTATTCAGGCCAATCCTTCCTCTAGCGATGCACCCTGCCATGCAGCCCACGCTGCGCCTCCCTGCCCAGCCCCCGCTTGCTAATGGCAGATGCAGGCGTTGTGCTGCTTCTCCACTGGGGAAGTTATCGTAGGGCCCATAGTCTGTGGGTTTTAATTGTTTATTTATTTTCCTCCCTGTTATGTTGCCCTCCGTGCTTCCCAGGTTCAGCACAGACTCGGCAGTGAGAATGTTTCCTGGTGTTTGGAAACTTCTCTCTTTTTAAGATTCCCTTCCCCGAACAGAGGTCCGTCCTCCCTCTTTGTCTCTTTTTTGTCTTTTATATTTTTTCCTACCTCCTTTAAAAGGCAATGAGTTGCTTTTCTGGGTGTCTGATGTCCTCTGCCGGCATTCCGAAGTTGTTCTGTGGAATTTACTCAGCGTTTAAATGTTCTTTTGATGAATTTGTGGAGGAGAAAGTGTTCTCCCCGTCCTATTCCTCCACCATCTTAGCTCCTCTCCCCTTAAACATTTTTAAACAAAAAATAAGTAATAGGGATCAAATTGAGGGACAAGGAGAAAGAGGATATTTCCATTTAAAAAAGGAAGAAATTACAAAAAGAAAAATTTGATGTTAGTATATAAAAACATAAAGTAATCTATATTTACATATCGCAGGCAAAATTGAAACATTAGGAAGGAAAACTGGAAAAGTTCAAAACTTATGTAAACACAATAAAAATTATCCTTAATATGTGATACAAAATATTCAAATTCCAACTGATAATGGGCCATAAAATGTCAGGAAGAGGCAATTCATAAATGAGAAAATGAATACGCTAAATAAAATAAACATATGTTTTAAAAAGGCAACCTCACTAGCAATTAAATAAATGCAAATTAAAACAATGAGCTATTATCCTCACTTCTCAAATTAGCAAAACTGGGAAACAAAATTCTCTTCCAAATAGGGCCCTGTGAGATAAGCACTTTTCCCTGCTGCTAGGAATATAAATTTGTACGTCTTTTGAGAAAGCAATTTACCTATTGTATCTAGAGCCAAATATATTCAAATATTTTAAAGCAGTATTCCCATTTATAAGATCCAAAGAAACTAATTTGTAATGCAGAAAAAAAATACACAAAATGTGAATAGCAGAGATTTGTGTGTCCGTGTGTGTGCACATAGTTTAATAGTAGCGTAATTAGAAGCAAAATTATACTCAAAAAGAGAGGATTGATTCATGAAAGTTGTAGTAAACCCATATGATGGAAACTAAAATAGTCATTTTAAATTAAAAATCCTCCATAGGCCTCATTTACAATGTAACAAAATCCTCCCCACACCTCTAATGATGTAAGTTACCACCTCAAATAAGTTAACATACACATCCACCAAAAACCAACTTTGTGAGCACTAAACCATTGTCAGTAATTTTGTGAGACACAGGTTTACAAAAAGATTTTTAGGGTTTTAAAAATGTCTTTTTATATTAAATATATATATATATATGTATGTATGTAAAGGAACACGTATTACTCTTATAATCAGGAGTAAGAAAGGGAGAGGAAAAGAGGAAAATCTTCTCACTGTACTAAAATAAGTGCTTTGATAAAGGTCATTGCTGTGCAGGCCCCTAAATCTGTCTTGGGGTGTCAGGGAGGAAACATATCAATTGGGGTTTATAGAAGTAAACTCTGGCAGTTAAGCATGAAAGAACATTCTGGGGAGTGCCAACTTCCTTAAGAGGAATACAAATTTAGAGTTAAACTCTACTGTGAAGGGTCTCAAAGGTGGAATTATCTCTTTGGGGAGAAAAGCATTAAAAGAAGCTGTAAGGGAGAAATGAGTAATTCAGCAGTAAACCATGAGATCTGGGATACGGAAAAAGCAACAAAAAACAGAACACAGGGTAAATAACTCTGAGCTCCCAGGTAAGGGCTCCCCTCCAGTCTTCCAAACTGTCCATTCATGTGATCTTTTCCACTCATTAAAATACATTCACCTGTCTGACCCTTTATCCAGTTCTGCTGTATTTCACATTCTCCATGAGCCATTCCAGCAGGAATAGAAAGAGAAGCATGACCTATTCACCTCTGGTAAACTCTGGGGCCATTGGTTTTCTAAGCAGGGTATCCAACTAAAGTTTAGGGTGAAAAACCTACTATGATTTCAAAATGTTTGGCTTGTGCCTGTTTCAAAAGCTTCCTACTTGAGAAAGGCAGGCAATTCTACATAGAGGACACAGCAATCAAGCATTGATGGATTCAGCCTCTGTGATATCGAAGACATTGTTCTGGACTGATGTAAGATACGGAAATGGACGGATAACAAAGGATCTCCACTTCAATAAATTTATAATCTAAACTATTGGATCCTTAACTTGGCTGCCCACTGTTATTGCCTGGGGAGATTTAAAAAACACTGGTGCTCAGATCACATCCCCAGAGATTCTAATCTAATTTGTCCTGGGTGTAGTCTGGACGTTCAGAGTTTAAAAGCTCCCCAAGTGTTTCTGATGGGCAGCCACATTTGGAAGCTACTATCTACAGAGAGTAGAAGGCAAAATGTCTAATCATTAAACAGTCATAATCATATCACTTTTCTAGATCAAATCCTTAATGGCTCCCCTCTTGCACACGGAAACAAGCTCAAGCTCTGAGTTGGCATTCAAGGCCCTGTGCAATCTTACCTATTGAACGTTAATTCCCTGGGTGCCCCCAATAGGAGGTCAATTGCTTGAACATTCCTTTAGTTTGCTGACTCTCTCCAGAAACAGGAAACAAGCAAATCTCTGCCAACTCGAATTGATTGCTATTGGCTACCTAGAGAAATGTGTTTAGAAAGACTTCTAAGACCATTACCAGCTCTCAGCAGGAAAACATAGCATGATCTATTAGTAATGTCTGTCATGAGCAGAGCATGGAAAAGGCCAGTTCCTGGGCTAGACATTTACCATGCTGGGATCATTCTTCTGCTCGCCCTGTATCCTTGGTCTGGAATGTTCTCTAGATCCTTCTTCAAAGCACAATATGAGGCTCTCTCTTCTGTAAAGCCCTCCTGCTGTCCCCCAAATTCTCCTTAACTGCCTCATGAAGTTGATCAAGGTTTCCTCTTGTCTCCCCATTTAGCACCATGTTGCCAATTTTACTACAGAAATCAATATCAGCTTTGTGTGCATGTCTCAAATACGATGTAACTCTGATTCTCAAACTTTAGCTTGCATTAGAATCACGTGGGAGCTCTGTTGAAACACAAAATCCAGAATTTTTGATTTGGTACGTCTGGGATCTGGTTTGAGAGTTTACCTATCTCACAAATTCCCAGGTAATGCTGATGGCTGCTGGTCTGGGTACCACATTTGAGAATCGTTGCTTTATTACATTATAATCTCCTAAAAGCCTTCATCTTTATCTGCACATTCCTTTCAGCAATAGCCTGAAGACAGTAGGTGCTTATATTTCTTTGAATTAAACCACAGTGATCCAAGGCAGATACGATAAGGGAGAAATAATTGATACAGACACACACTGTTAACAAGTCATATTGGTTGGGAAGGATACAAAATTCTTAGATGATAGATTATGCTTCAGACAGAAGGCAGAGAAATTGGGTTGATTCCCAGCTCAGTATCTGAAGCTGGGTTACAGAGACGAGGGCGTACTTCAGAAAGATGCCCGGCTGGAGACCTGGAGACACGCTTATCGTCTCCATCAGCCTCAAGCAAGCAAGCCCTGAGCCGACTGTGGATTTCACGAGGAGGAAGATAGCCTGCAAACGTGATCAAGAGTGAGAAAAAGCACGTGTGGAGGCAAGAGAAGCAGAAGCAACGGAGGGAAACTCCAGGAGGATGTTCATCTTGCATCTCTGAAAGTATGTCTCCACTTGCTTTATTAAAAGCCACCCCAGGGCTGGTGGGGGAGGTTAGGGTGGGCAGAGAGAAGATGAATGAGATGGCTCACTGGGAAAATTTCTCCAGCTCTCGCCGTCTGGGTTTTAAAAGCCATTTTAGCAATTGTTCAGAGCTGTCAAAAGTCTCTGTCAAATCAATAGGTTACTGTGGAATTTGCCCAGACTGTTGGCCAATCAAAATGTAAATTCCAGATAAATTTAATACATAAACCAACTTGTCTTCCTCAAGCCATTTTGAAAGTCATGAAAAGTAATTTGACTTTTCCTTCTGACTGTCATACAGGAGACACTTTTCTGCTGGTGTCAAGCATTTATTTGGCCTCAAAACTCATTGTGGGTCCAGTGATGGCAAAGAGGAGTGTAGAGTATATGTGCATTTAAGATCTTTACATCCATATGCTTCAGAGGGAGTTGCCAGGTTCAATCATTTGGGTGCCCCTTTATGGGAGAAATTAATGTGAATGTGTGTGGTGCCTGCATGCACAAGTGGTGTTAGACTGGTTTGTGGGATGTGTGATTAAAAAATCATGAGCTCCTCTATTTATGTCTCTCATGGGCAGCCTCATTTTCTAGAACATGCAATGTGTGTCTGGGTACATGATTATGTGAATGCTTGTTGCAACCTATCTTTTCCAAAAAGAGCCATAAATTTTTGCATTGAAAGAAAAAAATTTATAACCCAGCCAGGACAGCTCCAGGCCCCATGGGGAAGTATGCTTTAGAGACATGCCCTAATTTTTCACATTGAAAAAAAAGTCGTAATGGGAAAATCATGTCAGCAAGAGGTATAAAGCTTTCAACTTGGGAATGCCTCAAGTGGAGATTTTGCACTGAATCATTTTTCCTGTGGCCATTATATTCCAGATGCCTAACTTGCAATGACCTGAGTTTATGAGACGCTTTCACATCTGTTTTCACGGGACCTTCACAGCTACCCAGTGCAGTGGGTATGTTGGCCCGCATTTCACAGGTGAAGAAATGAAGACCCATAGAAGGGAAGTGGCTTCAGCAAAGCCACAGAGCAAGGAAAGAACCAAGACATGCACCCAGGCATGCAGAATATTCTCTACTGTACCCTCAGATTGGAGAAGGCAATGGCACCCCACTCTAATACTCTTGCCTGGAAAATCCCATGGATGGAGGAGCCTGGTAGGCTGCAGTCCATGGGGTCGCAAAGAGTCGGACATGACTGAGCGACTTCACTTTCACTTTTCACTTTTATGCATTGGAGAAGGAAATGGCAACCCACTCCAGCGTTCTTGCCTGGAGAATCCCAGGGACAGAGGAGCCTGATTGGAGGCCGTCTATGGGGTTGCACAGAGTCGGACACGACTGAAGGGACTTAGCAGCAGCAGTACCCTCAGATACACTTTCTGCCCTCTTTAACTTTGCTCTGTTCTTTTATCTAGGCCTTTGTATTCGTTTTCTGTGGCTGCTGTAACCAATTATCGCAAACTTGGTAGCTACAGTCAGCAAGAATGTATTCTCTTACAGCTCTGGAGGACAGACTTCTGAAATGGATCTCACTTAACATCAAGGTATCATCACGGCTCTTTTTCTCCTGGAGGCTCTGGGGAGAATTCATTTCCTTGATTCTTCCACTTTCTATCAACATTTCTCAGTCCCTTTCAATGTCAATTAAAATTCAATTAAATTTAAGAGGAGTCCTTCTCATGCCACAGTTTTCTTCCTCTGCTTCCTCTTCCATTTGTATGGAGTCTTCTGATTACACTGGACTCCCACAGATAAATGGTGAGGGATAATCTCCCTGCCTCAAGGTTAGCTGATTAGCAACTTGATTCCAAACACAACCTTTGCCATGCAACCTGACATATTCACACATTTGAGGATTGGGACATAGACATTTTTAAGGAACAATATTTGGCCTGCCACAGTTCTCTGGCTTTTTAGCTTCTAATGTGTTCTCCCAGCAGAAGAACTTGTCAGGAGATCAGGAATGGAAGAGAAGCAAAGTCAGGTATTTTTTCTCCTTGTTCTCTCCTTGCTGTGCTCCACTTCTGCTGAGGCCACATCATCTGTTATAGCCTGGGCTCTGCTCAGCGGACCTTTCCTGTAGCTAAGCCTCTGCCTGGCCCCACCCCACTACCTGCTCTTGTTTCATCAGGGCCGGGTGAGAAAAGCTCCCCTTTGCTGTCATCCCCACCTGCCCTACCACCCTTGGTGGCACCCTTAACCATTCCCACAACTCTGTCAACAATCCTCCAATTAAATCATCTTCAGTCCCTCCTTGAGCTATGGCATCGGCTGCTTGCCAAACCCGTGGCTGATAGATGCAGGAAACGTCTTCCCTGGCCAGGCCTCTCCCCACATCACACTTGGCTAACTCAACGGGGTAGCAACTGTGGTCACAGGACAGTGAAAGGCGTGGTTCTCTTTCAACAACTCCTTGTTTTCTCCCCTGTCTAGTGTAATAAGGCAGGACGTCAGGGCTAAACTGACAGCGATGCTTACAAATATTTTCACTTTAATTAAGGGAAGAGGTCTATTCTGGAAGGCGGAAGAGAGAATTCTGCAGGGCTTCTGGGTCCAAGTGGTCCCTTGAGTAACGAGGACAATGTATTCATTCCTCAGGTCCAGTGAATATTAACACTCAGAAATAGTCATGTATGCTGTTCATTTCAGTCCCAACTCTCATTCAGCTCTGCGATAGCTGACTCTGTGATGCGGAATAAACGCCAAGCCCCGTACCGTGTGCCACAGGCCCTGCCTTGTGGGGCCCTGAGAGCTCTTCTGCTCTCACCTATCATCACACCTTCCCCCAGCTCTGCCCATTTGACCTCAGCCACGCTGACCTCCTTCTTAGTCTTCTATATGGAAAGACTGCTCTCACTTGAGACTTTGCCTGTGTGGTCTCTCTTCCTAGAAACCTCTATACCCAGATCTTAAAATCAATTCCATTCAGTTCAGTCGCTCAGTCGTGTCTAACTCTTTGCGACCTCATGGACTGCAGCATGCCAGGCTTCCCTGTCCATCACCAACTCCTAGTGCTTGCTCAAACTTCCAACTCCTAGTGCTTGCTCAAACTTATGTCCATTGAGTCAGTGATACCATCCAACCATCTCACCTTCTGTCCTTCTGTCCCCTTCTCCTCCTGTCTTCAATCTTTTCCAGCATCAGGGTCCTTTCAAATGAGTCAGCTCTTCCCATCAGGTAGCCAAAGTATTGGAGTTGCAGCTTCCCCATCAGTCCTTCCAATGAATATTCAGGACTGATCTCCTTTAGGATGGACTGGTTGGATCTCCTTGCAGTCCAAGGAACTCTCAAGAGTCTTATCCAATACCACAGTTCAAAAGCATCAATTCTTTGGTGCTCAGCTTTCTTTATAAGTCCAACTCTCACAGCCATACATGACTACTGGAAAAACCATAGCTTGGACTAGACAGACCTTTGTTGGCAAAGTAATGTCTGCTTTTTAATACACTATCTAGGTTGGTCATAGCTTTTCTTTCAAGGAGCAAGCGTCTTAATTTCATAGCTGTAGTCACCATGTGTAGTGATTTTGGAGCCCAAGAAAATAAAGTCTTTCACTGTTTCCACTGTTTTCCCATCTATTTGCCATGAAGTTATGGGACCAGCTGCTGTGATCTTAGGTTTTTTGAATGTTGAGTTTTAAGCCTGCTTTTTCATCTTCAAATGGTCCTTCTCGATACTGGGGTCAAGTTCAAAAGTCACGTCTTCAGGGAGATCCTCTCTGATGTACCTAAACAACTACCCCATCACAGCACCTTCTTTTTCTTCATAGTACTTAACATCACCTAAAATTACCTTTAAATATTTTCTTTATTTTCTATCTTTCCTTAATAGTGTATATAAACCAAAGATCAGTGATCTTGTATGTCCTATTCTTTGTACTATCCCAGCCCCTAGAATGTGGCTGGCACATAGCAAAACTTTTAATAAATCCTTAAATTTAACAGTGCTTACTAACATTCATTCAAAACCTATTATGGGCCAGACCCTGTTGTAACAGATGTAGTGCATTTACTCATTTTTATTCTCTACAGCAAAGATATGGGGTTAACAGTATTGCTATTCTAATCATATAGGTCAGAAAACTGAGGATGCCAAGAACCAAGAATCTGATCACTCCCCAGTCAGAGATTCTACAGTTGATAAATAACAGAGGAGAATTTTGAACTCAAGACAATTAGCTGCAAGGCCTGGGGGTTAGTGACTATATTCCACTCTCTCTCTCCCACACAGGAGGTGCTTTGAGAGGACATTCCATGTATGTTTCTTGACACTCACTCTCCTTCTTCACCTTCTGAGGCTCAATAACGTATGAACTCCTACATAAATTTCAATATCCATCCCAACAGAATCCTTCATTGTTATTTTCCTATTTCATGTTATGTGTATTTCTGTCACATTTATCATACCATGTCAGAATCATGGGTTAATTCTCTATGTTCTAGGAGGCAGAAATCCTCACGCGTGTCTCTAGTGTCCAGAAAAGTGCTATTAAGCACTCGATACAGGATGTATATTACACAAGCTGTACCGCAGACACTCAGCAATTGTTGAATAAATAAGGACTATGACTTCTAAGCCACAGAGCTTGGTTCAAAGTTTCAGCCACTTAGTTCCAAAGTTCCACAGAATACTTGAATCAGTTAGGTTGGTGAGGAAAAGATGAGACAGGATGTGATTGGTACTCTACCATGGAGCCTGATTCTGATACCAACACTACCAGAAAGCCAGGGGGGATGAACATACAGCCAGAGAAAGGAGTGGCATTGGGCCTATGTGTCAGAGAGGGAGGCAATGACAGGGAAGCAGGGAAAGGCACTGAGATGCTGCTCTGTACTCAGGAGCTCAACAAAGCGAAGTGGGCATCCCAGCCTGAGCTCACACACGCCCACAACGGCAGGCTAGCCTTTGCTCTCCAAGCTCTTGTACGTGTGCTCATTCCCACCTCCCAGCCTTCGCTTCTATTCCACCCACCATTTGGGGCACCCTTCCTTCTCCTGCTCACCCAACTAAAGATCATCATTTAACCCACCAAACTTTCAAAAAGAAAACTGAGTATGTTAGGAAATTCATAAGGAGACAAGATTTCCATGAAAAGACCAACGGTTCTGAAGTGATGGCAGCTCAGAAGCAATAAGGATGAAGAATCAGAACATTAAAAGGGAGGAGATTGTTGGTGACTGTACTATTCACATGCCTCTCTTATTAGAGAGTTTGTTTGTCCATCAAAAGGAGGTACAGTAAACATGATAAGAATGGGTTAAGAAACCTATAGGAGTCATGCAGCTTGAGGTGGTACTGGATGAAATCAAACTCAGAATTTGCTCAGAGATATTTTAGCTCTTACAACCATCATCTAATTTAATAATGGTAAATATAATCCTAATAACAATAAGCAGCTCACATGACAGAAATTCTTGCCAGAACTCTAAGCATGAAACAACCTACTCCTAGGAATGCTCTATCCCTTCTAGTGTTAAGTTAGTGTCCATTTGATAAGGGGAGGTTTCTCAATTATCTTACTTTTGTGAATCAGTCTGAGGTTCTCCTTCTGCATGGTTCAGCCTAAACCCTTCCTCTGTTCAGGCTGCTCTCCTTCTGTACCACTGCTGTCTCTCCAGCATCTAACTTAATATTTGGATTGTTCCCTAAATATTTATCATGCTTTTTTTTTCTCTCCTACCAAGAACTCGCAGAATATGAACTTGCAGAAAAAAAAAAAAAAAACAACTTCTCCCACGTGTCTTTAAAGCCCAGTAAAGAGAGGATGGGCACAGACCTGACCTTCAGTGAATGTAGGTTGAGTTGAATTAGAATGAACTTTGCCAAAAGGCTTTGTGGAATATTGACAGATGTTGTGCAGGTGTGTGAGGCAGGAGGGAAGGGGGTGGGAGATCTCTCAGGTCAAATCCATTTGGGAAACACTGGGTTAAACAAAGTTTATCAGGTTTTCTCCCTCCCAGGTTCCTCCATTCCTTTGATATGCAAATACACATCATGAATCTCCAGGAGGGGACTTTCCCGGGCTGAATTTGCAAAACATGTTTGCCTTAGAAGCCTTTATTTTTACACAGGAACTTAAAAATTAGTACTCCACTGAACACCCTTGGAAAACACTGAATTTAATTAAATAAATTATAGATTAAAAAAAAAAAAGCCCCAAGCCTTCAAGTTGCCTCATACAACCTTTCCAATCCTCTCCATTGCCTCATATGCACAACGAGGAAGATAAGGCCTCTTACCTAAAAAATCTGTCATGAAGATTAAATAAATGAATATACCAAAAAGGACTTAAAATCTCCATAGATGTCTACTAATACCGTTTTATGTGTGAAAATATATGAGCCCACCACATATGACTTAGGGAGTTCAGGACCAAGGCTTTGGAATCAGTCCAAGGAGAAGTGGGCTCAGAAGACCGTGGTCAGGGATGCGATCTCTCTTGGCTTATCCTCTACTTTCTCATCTGTAAAACGAGGCTGGGGAGAGCCAACTTTATGGTATGAGGAGTAAAGAGGACAAATGATTCAAAGGCTTAGCACAGAGATTGTACGATACCAGGGGCCTGCCCACGTGGTAGCTCTTAGTTACAAGCTAATACTCACCGAGTTTCCTGATGCGAATGCTATTCTAAAGGCTGCTATGTATTGATGCTTGATCTTAAGGGGTAGGTGGTCTTCAGTACCATATCGCAGAAAGCAAACTGAAGACTGACAAGATGAAACGACTTGCCTAAGGTCACAAACCCCTTCAGGTTGACTCTGGAGTGAGTGCTCTCAATGGCGATACCTTCCTGCATCTCAGCATCATCCCACCCTGATCTCCATCCACAGGGAAAGGTGAGAGGTGAGTCTAGGATTTAACTCCTAGCTTGTTACTGCTGGCATGCTCAAGACAAGATGCATTCTGCCACATGCCACCTTAGCACCTCCAGGGTCTTAATTAAGGCTTCCCCCATGTCTACACAGTGTGATCCCTGCGTCAGGCCAAGAAAGCTACAGACAGATGGTGTGGTTGACAGAGAACACGTCAGTATAACTGTGTCCAAAGGCAGAAGTCCCACAAGCTCTCTCCCAAAGGGTCTAAGGATGCTACGGAGGTCAGAGGTCTGGGGGACAGAGGCCTTCAGGGCCTGTCCAGTAAGACCCAAGGACCTGGGCCTTCACAGAATCAACCCAACTTGGACAAATCTCTGATAAAACCACACGAGTAAGAAAAGAACACACCACCTTCTTTTCCAGAGGAAGCTTTGAGTCTGATCCTGATGGAAGCCCTAGTAACAGGCAATCATTCTCCATTCATAGAGAACTGAGGCCTAGAAAAAGAAGCTGATTTGACTTAAGTCACTGAGTCAGCAAGTTGCAAAGTGGGGACTTGAACTTGAATACCTTCCCTCCAAACTCTTTTCATTCTATCCTTCTCCAAACACGCTCAGGAAATAAAATGGGAGTCAGAAGGAACTGCACATGAACTAACAGAGAGATCCATCCACAGAGTTTTCTCTTGACTGCATGTTTTATCTTGAGGACGTGATACAACGGGCCTTGAGTTTAAATAACACCTGCGAGTTCAGAGATGCCCAGGACACAAAGCTGTCCCTGCGTCCGGTTTTCTCTAGAGTTATAAGTTGAGATCAAGACATCCATCTTTTTTTTCCTCCCAAGGTGTCACCTGATGGTAACTGAGGTTATGTCAGCATTTCCAGGATGCTTATTTATGTGGTGCTTTTATCAAGCAAAGCCGTGGCCATGATCCCACAGCAGGACTGGGTCAGGCAACTGAAGCATTACATCATCTCAGTTGAGCTGTTCTGGAAAGATGAGCCAGAAGAAAAGGAGACAGGGCCAGGACGGTGAGGAGAAAAAAACTCACGTGTTGAACAGCTAAAAAGTACATGCTTACTCTGACTCAGGTGCCTCTCAGACATTATCTTACTGAATCGTCACAAGAGTCTTGCAAACTAGGCATTAAAAACCAGTTGTCCAGATTAAGAAACTAGCCAGAAGGGTTGAAGAAAGAGGTCCTATGGTTGGCATGTGTGATGTAGACCCAGATGGCTCTGATTCTAAAGTCTGCCTGATTTGTGCTATTTCTCTCTGTCTCTGCATCTTCAGAGACTAGTTCTGACTCTCCCATGAGACTCACTTCAGGCAAGTGCCTTCAGATTTCTTACCGTGAAACAATGATAGCTTCTCTACTCTAGAGGCTGACAGTACATGAGGATTAAAGATTTGAAAACTTTTTGATCAATTAAATAAGCATGTAATTGTCTGCCTACAACACTGGAGACCCGGGTTCAATCCTTGGGTTGGGAAGATCTTCTGGACCCACTCCAGTATTCTTGCCTGGAAAATCCCATGAATGGAGGTGCCTGTTAGGCTACAGTCCATGCGGTCGCAAAGAATCGGACACGACTGAGTGACTTCACTTCATGTTTATGAATGGAAGAAAGAGCTATTAAAAAGAGGGAAAGTACCAAAGATGTATACATTTTCTGAACATGTATATGTCTTCTTCATTTTAGTAGCATTTTTCACCCATACACACACACACACACACGATATAGTTAATAGATGCATACAGAGAAACATGCATTATATGCATCATTTTTGCAGCCGGTCCTTCCATGGAGTCATTTATAAACCACCTGGCAGTGTTTGCTTCCTTTTCTGACATGTTGATCTCTTGCGTTTTCTTTTTGGGGGGATAAGAGTATCACTTAAAATCATGTAATAGTTTACTCTGAAAAGGTTCATTTAATGTCTGTTTTATTTTCATATTTTGTGAAAAATGGAGTGCTTCATGTGCTTTTTGAGTTTTTCCTTCCTAAATCAAAACAATGGTCCTCAAAGGTCTATTTTTCCAGAGTGGTGGTAGGAAGACGGTCACCAGAGCTAGCCTGGGTTCGAATCCTGGCCCTGCTGCTTTTCTGTCACGTGACCTGGGGCATTTACAGTCTCTTCTATGTGTAAAATGAGGCAGTCTTAATGTTTGTTTCTTAGGCAATCAGATCAGATCAGATCAGTCGCTCAGTCGTGTCCGACTCTTTGCGACCCCATGAACCGCAGCACGCCAGGCCTCCCTGTCCATCACCAGCTCCCGGAGGTCACCCAGACTCGCATCCATCGAGTCAGTGATGCCATCCAGCCATCTCATCCTCTTAGCAATAAAATTGTACAAATAAAATTATTAGAACAGGGCCTGGAACATAATAAGTGTTCAACAAACATTAACAAGATTATTTTTTTCCGATTCTAGGCACACAAAAGAGATCATGGTAGATTATCTATCACCACTGTTTGTCTGAACTCAGGTTCAGGTTTGACTAACAGGGTCAGTTCACAAATGCATTTGACCTGGTAAATTATTTACTTCAGTGAGCGATTGTACAAACACACAAGTAAACATATGATTACACTGTTAAACAGTACTTTGCAAGGTACTCTGATAGAGTAAAACAGATAAGCATATTGTATACAGAAGTTTCCAAAAAGACCTCCTTAAGGAAGACACACTTTAGGAGAGGCCTGAAGGACAGGAGAAGCTGGCTAAGCTAAGGATAAGGACAGATTTCCAGACAGAGGGGACAATGTTACAAACACCCCTCACTCATGAAAGACCTTGGGATACCTGAGGAGGAAACCAGCATGGCTGGATTGTAGTGAAAAGGGACAGGATCAAAGAGATGAGAAGAAAGAGAGACGTGGGAAGATTCAGGCCAAGCTCTTTATACCACTACCAGATGTTAGTTTAAGAAATCAGAAGCTATAAAAGGGTTTTACATCACAAATTTTGTGGTCAGACTGGTGACCATGTGCCAAGAGCAAATGTAGAACCAATTAAGAGGTTACTGCTATAACCAGGGCTGGAGGTGATGAGAGTGACTTAGCACAGGGTGGTGGTGAGGAAAAGAGGAGATCAATAGTTGGTTTTAAGATGCATTTTGTGGGTGGAATCAGTACAACTTTGATGGCTTGAATTTCGGGGGGTAACTAGTGTCCCAGGGGTCATGTTTTGAGATTCAATGCATTGACATACAATAATCTGCACTATCAATAACCTCAGATATACCGATGACACCACCCTTATGGCAGACAGTGAAGAGGAACTAAAAAGCCTCTTGATGAAGGTGAAAAAGGAGAGGGAAAAAGTTGGCTTAAAACTCAACATTCAGAAAACGAAGATCATGGCATCTGGTCCCATCACTTCACCGGAAATAGATGGGGAAACAGTGGAAACAGTGTCAGACTTTACTTGGGGGGCTCCAAAATCACTGCAGATGGTGACTGTAGCCATGAAATTAAAAGACGCTTACTCTTTGGAAGGAAAGTTATGACCAACCTACATAGCATATTCAAAAGCAGAGACATTACTTTGCCAAAAAAGGTCCGTCTAATCAAGGCTATGGTCTTTCCTGTGGTCATGTATGGATGTGAGAGTGGACTGTGAAGAAGGCTGAGCGCCGAAGAATTGATGCTTTTGAACTGTGGTGTTGGAGAAGACTCTTGAGAGTCCCTTGGACTGCAAGGAGATCCAACCAGTCCATTCTGGAGATCAGCCCTGGGATTTCTTTGGAAGGAATGATGCTAAAGCTGAAACTCCAGTACTTTGGCCACCTCAAGTGAAGGGTTGACTCATTGGAAAAGACTCTGATGCTGGGAGGGATTGGAGGCAGGAGGAGAAGGGGACGACAGAGGATGAGATGGCTGGATGGCATCACTGACTCGACTGAGTGACTGAACGAAACTGAACTGAATCTGCACTATGACAAAGCCTGAATCTAATCATTGCATGGGATTCAGTGGGAGCCCCATCTAGATTAACATGAAAAAGACACTCCCAATAATTAAAGTCATTCCAAAGTGAAGTGATCTAAAGAGGTAATTGATTATTTGATTTTTAAAATTTTTTAAAAGGGTGTGTATCACTATCTGCATGAGTTTTTATGATAATGGCTTGGGAATTCCCCTGAAGGACATGTTTCAACATTTTGGGAAGGAATATGTATCAGTGTATTCATAGTTGACTCACTTATCAACATAATAGCTAACACTGATGGAGCAGTCATTATGTGCCAGTTTGAAATGCTTACTTTTTTGTTTTTTTGGTTTTGCTTTTTTTTTGCTTTTCTGATTTTTTTAACCATTTATTCACTAATCCTTATTTTATATAAATTTTATTTTATAAAAAAATAGGATGCTTGTACAAAAGAAATAATGTTTGAGACTTCCTTTCTATTTGTCTAACTCTCATGATATACCAATATACATAAACATTAATCTCTTTACTATGAATACTTTTAACATGTGTTTGACCATTTAATCCTCAAAACTACTCTATGAGGAAATACTACTATTATCCCCATTTTGCAGATGAGAAAGCTGAGATAGAGAAATTTTAGGTAATTCATTGCTGTTCACTGGGTAGAAGCAAGATGCATACTCAGGCAATCTAGATCAACTAGATGCAATTTAAATGTCTCAACATTGGGGAATAGTTCAGTATTTTTCAGCATAGCTATTCCATAGAATAGTATTATGTTACTAAACACAGTGGTCAAGAAAACTAAATATCAAGAATGAAAACGAAAGATTAAAAATAACGTACATGTATACCATGATTATCACTGTGTACAAAGCACACACAGATGTACAGAAAGTGAAAAAGAAGGGGTTGTTTGGATAAAGGGAATACAGCTGACATTGTTTTCCCATTTTCTTTTCCAAATTTTCCCCCGTGTAGTAATACTACATTTATTCAGAAAATAAAGCTGCAATTCAAAACAGATGATACCACTTTCACCAAAAAGAACTGGAAAGGAGATTGGATTTCTGAGAACTTTCCCAACATGGAAATTCTATGATTCTATTAGAGTGGGCTTTTTTAATGGGCAAACTGGGTCTCCAATATGAGTGTCTGGATAAAGACAAATCTGTCACAAATGAAATACAAAATCTCAATTGAAAACTTTTATTTTGATTTAACAGTCAATAATCCATACTAAACATCAGTCGATTAAGACAAATATGTTTTCGAAGCCTCACAACTCTGTGTTATTAGTCACACATCTCTGACAAAGTTGCTAAACTTCCATAAATATGTTTTTAATGATCAGATGATATTTAATCTAGTGCACACTCTCTCTCACATTAAGTTGAAATTAAAAGCACCGTTTACTGTGTCATATGCCTTCAAGGCTTCAACAATCCTCTCTTTTCCTCTGTTTTTGAGCTCTGATAACAATTTGCAATGCATCTGTGTAACATCTGGTAGGCAAAGAACACTGCTGGAGGTTTTCAGTTGCAGAGCTCGATGGGTCCTGATACATAAGAGTAAGCCGATGCCAAAAGGCATCCAGAGAATATGTGTTTGTGACATATCCATGTATCTGCCATTTTCCCACCTCTGAGCTGAGGAATAACCCAAGACAAGTCAATGGACCTCGCTGCAGAGGACAATAAGAGACTACATCAAGGTGTCTCCTACTCTATTTCGCCTCTTATTAGATTCCTGAACCCACAACAGTTGATCCCAGGTGAAGCACCACTCTTTCTTAGGAGAGTCTGTTTAGTTATGATGAGATAGGTAACACTGCTTCCCCTTGATTTGAAGACATTTCCAATTATAAGACACTACAAACATAACACGATCTCCTTGGGAAAAGGAGAGGAGCATTAGAGTTATGTATATGTCAATTGTAAGACGTATTCTGATTTCAGAAATGCTTCAGTTAAAAATATATATATATAAAAATTGAGAAAATATGGTGTCTGCTCTATGTAAGGGCTTCCCTGATAGCTCAGTTGATAAAGAATCTACCTGCAATGCAGGAAACCCCAGTTTGATTCTTGGATTGGAAGATCCCCTGGAAAAGGGATAAGCTACCCACTCCAGTATTCCTGGACTTCCCTTGTGGCTTGGCTGGTAAAGAATCTGCCACAATGCAGGAGACCTGGGTTCCATCCCTGGGTTGGGAAGATCCCCTGGAGAAGGGAAAGGCTACCCACTCCAGTATCTAAATTGTTGTATCTAAACTGGCAAAATGTGGCTGGGTTAATTTTTCCTTTTCCTTTCACTTCCAAAATGACACTGTGCATTAGATCTTTTGATCTCATTTTTACAGTCACCTGTTAAGTGATTTGATGGAAGAAGCTGAACTCTAAGCAGCTCTTTCCAAGCACGTCTTCACATTAAAGACAAATTCTCCTTTCCAGGCACCAGAACCCATGGGGAAGTGTCTAGACACTGAATTTGCAGGCATAACAAGCCAAATTTCTTTCCAATATTTGTCCCCTTCCCTGGCAGAGTCTGTGCTAGAACCTAGCTTGCATGACCCCACAGTTATCTACAGTGGTGATATTTGAATTATTTCCTGTATTAAATGTTCATGAATTACTGATTGTTAAAAAATCCATTGAGATATCCTTGAAAATTTGCCAACTGTTTCTTTCTTTGTCATTGTTCTGGGAAAACAGAGTAATAACAATCACCAAGTATTTACCTCTCACATGCTATGTTCTCACCACTTTGGGCACGTCATAACAGTTTATATTCACAGGAGGTGCAACTAAATTACTTTACACATGAGGAAACTGAGGCACAGGCAGTATCTAGCTTAAGACCCAGAATTCACATCCATGTTTTTCTGATTCCACAGAAGATTTTTAAGGGACTAAGTTAGCTAACCTTCAGAACACAGGAATAAAATCCCAGAGAAAAATCTCTTCCCTTTAGGAATTGTAAATCTGGTGAGGGGTACAAGATTAAAACACACCACATGGTATGAGGAAAAGGCCATCTGCTAGATGCCATCATGGCCCCATTTTGCAGGTGAGTAAATAGAGCCCAAGGCTCTATAAGAATCAGTAAGGCAGAATTCAATCCCAGGGTGTTTAAGCCCTGTTCCCCTTCTCTTTCTGACTCTAAATTGTATCTGCCATCCCATTTCATTTTTGAGAAGGAAGCCAGGTTCAAATGATATTCAATAACTGTCCCAATATGAAAGGTTTATCAAAATTTGATGATCTGACTGCATCCAGTGATTTATGCCTGAAATTCCAAGGATGGGCTATGACAACTGAAAGGCTGTCTTTTAGAGACTCGTATTTCCTCCATCCCCATCACTTCCTGCCCGGCACTCACTCACCCCTGATCATAAATATTCCTTGCCACTTTTATGCTTATTGGTGGTTAGATATGATGAATTCTGATACTAGTCAACTGTGGAGGAGATATTAAATACATTAGCTAATTTTCCCTTAATGCCTCATCCAATATGAATCAATATTGGTTTAATAATTAACATGTTTAAACATTTTTATGTATATTTCATGATGAGACGATCTATGTTTATTTTATGAAGATGAAATATTTAGCTCCCCGCCACCAAAAGCAAAGCCATTCCAACTTGGAGCTATCTCTGTAGGCTGCTCTGGGGACATCACCTCACATCCTGGGAGAACTGGCTGGTTCCCACCGACTGTAACCAGGTCTAGGATGCTGAATTCAAAATGAAAAAGTGGAAGCACTAGGAAAGAGGAAAGGCTAAATGCTGAAGCCTGAATTCCGAGAGAAGCCTGCTGGAAAGGTGGTCCTGGCTCCCACCCTGGGCCCAGCTGTGCCTCTGTGCTGCTTTCTTCTTCAGGCTGAAAGCAAATACTGGGTGCCGGCTCTAAATAAGATTGAACTTCCTCACTCAGGGAGGGATGATACTGTGAGACGAGGTGAGAGGCATGGTCAGAGCACTAGTCTCAACCACAGGTGGTGTTTCACCAGCCCCTCCCCACCTTGGGGGACACCTGGCAACATCTGGAGCAATTGGATGGGGCATTACTGGCATCTATTGGGTAAAGGCTGGGGACACTGCTGAACACCCTGCAATGCGTGGGACAGCTGCCCACAGTGAAGGATCACGCATTCCAAAACACTAGCAGTGCCGAGATTGAGAGCGATGGTTGGGAGTCAGACACCACTGGGCCCAACCCCATTTCTGCCACGTGCAGTTTCATGAACAGGCGAGTTTCTGGTCCTTGCCTTCCACATCTCCATGATGGAACTAATAATCATGCTATGCTATGCTATGATAAGTCACTTCAGTCGTGTCCGACTCTGTGCGACCCCATAGATGGCAGTCCACCAGGCTTCCCCGTCCCTGGGATTCTCCAGGTAAGAACAATGGAGTGGGTTGCCATTTCCTTCTCCAATGCATGAAAGTGAAAAGTGAAAGTGAAGTCTCTGAGTCGTGTCCGACTCTTAGAGATCCCATGGACTGCAGCCTTCCAGGCTCCTCCATCCATGGGATTTTCCAGGCAAGAGTACTGGAGTGGGGTGCCATTGCCTTCTCTGACTAATAATCATAAGGGTGCCTAATTCGTGACGTTTGGCAAAAAGTTAACAAGAGGAAAAACATTAAAAATCCAGTGTTTGGCATGTAGAGGCAGCCATAGGACATCCAACTGGCTTGGGAATTGTGGGAAGGAGTGGAAGACTCTCAACAAGAGGTAAATGAGCAAGATTACAAAAAATGCACACAAGTCTTACAGCCACTGTATCTCATCTTTATAATGTGACTTTGAGGTTCCTTAGTATATTACTTTGAGCTTTATCCTCAGGAGGCCTTGGGAGCATCTGCTGATTCTCCTCGAAGCCTGTGACCACTAAGTGATCAAGCTGTCCTTCTGGAGAATGGGACTCCACGCAGGGCAGGGATGACTGTCCCAGCTGAGGTCATCTCAACCTGGCCCAAGAGCAGACCCCAGACACAGGACTGATCCCAGCCAAGACCAGAAGAACCATCTAGCTAAACCCACCCCAACCTGACAACCGGTAGAATAACAAAACCAAAAAAATTGATTGTTGTTTTAAACTGCTAAATTTAGAGTTGATCGATTACACAGCAAAGATTGACTGATATAAAAAGCTAGAGCTGAGTTCTCAAAGAGCCAGGAGGAGTTAACCCAGAGAAGAGGACAAAATGTACAGAAAGATCCAAAGAGAAGAGAAAGAGCAGAAGTCCTGACAGATCCCAAATGAAAAGCTAATTTCCTTTAAGACTTATGGATTTTCTCCTTGGAGGATGAATGACTTTTTTGTTTTCAAAATTTTACTTTTTTTCCCTTATTCTCATTCACTTTATCATCAACACTGCCTGAAGACCTGATCAGGAAGACTCCCTGTCCTGCACCCCACGCTTTAGTGTTGTTCTGTTTAACATGGTGTGTGTGCTAAGTCGATTCAGTTGTGTCTGACTGTTGGCAACCCCATGGACTGTAGCCCACCAGGCTCCTCTGTCCATGCAGTTCTCCAGGCAAGAATACTGGGTTGCCATGCCCTTCTCCAGGGAATCTCCTGGACGCAGGGATTGAATCTGTGGCTCTTATGTCTCCTGCACTGACAGGTGAGTTCTTTAACACTAGTGCCACCTGGGTAGCCACTAGCCATAAAGGGCTATTTGAATTTGAATGAATTAATTAAAAGTAAATAAAGCTTAAGATTTAGTTCCACAGTTACACTGGTCATATTTCAAGTGCTCACTAGCAACATGTCAGTTCAGAGTGAGAACACTCTGACATCACAGAAAAATCTACTGAGAGTAATGTTTAGGGGGCCTCCTGACTCTGCTTTGCAGAAAGGAGGTGAAGACTACACGGGACCAAAAGGACATGCTCCACGGGACCCGACAGTCCACCTTTCAGGCCATGCGTCAGAAACCTCGTGCCCCAGAAGGACCTGCGTGGACCACGCCACGCCCACCTGCAAGGCCTCGCCCAAGGATAGGGCCTTGTGAGAACAAACTCAGCTGCTGGTATCATTCCTGTGTCTAAAAGCTGCCTGAGGGGTACCTTTCACATAGAGGGGCTGGACTTGCAGGCTGGGGTTTACACATAGGTACATAAGGAGCCTCCTGATGTAGGAAAGAGCTGGGATGGGAAGAAAAGGAAAGGTGGGCTAGAGGTCAAGAACATAATTTTCTAATCTTGCTTTGAGCCCCACAGATGTTAGAGGTAAACCTATTCACCATCTCTATTTTATTTTTTTCTTATACTATATACATGTGTACTGTAACTTATATAATTTTTTTAAGTTATTGGAGTATAATTGGAGTAATTGGAGTATAATTGCTTTATAATGTTTTGTTAGTTTCTGCTGAACACCAAAGTGAATCAGCGGTAAGCATACATATATTTCCTCCCTCTTGAGCCTCCCTCTCACCCACCCCCATCCCACCCTCTGGGTCATCGTAGAGCACTGAGCCAAGCTCCCCGTGCTGTGAAGCAGCTTATCATTAGCTATCCACCTCACACATGGCTGTGGATATAAGTCAATGCTGCTCTCTCAATTTTTTCTCACCTCTATTTCATAGCTGAATAGTAACTGTACTCATTCCCTATTTTGTTTTAGCGAATCACCACAAACTTAGTGGTTTCAACAATACAGATTTATCATCTTACAGTTCCAGAGGTCAGAAGTCTAAAAGGGTTCTCACTAGGCTTAAATCAGGGAGTCAGCAGGGCTGCACTCTTTTCTAGAGATTCTTGGGGAGAATCCATTTCCTTGCTCTATCTGGTTTCTACAGAAACTAGATCTTGGGGATTCTGCACTCAATTCCAACATGTGTGGTGGGAGGGGGTTTCTAGAGCACCAAGCAATTCTCTGGACACCAGCTGGGTGTCTTACAGTTCAACTCAATTCTATTTACCTGGAGATAGCATTAGATTTCACAGTTTAAGGGCTCCCCCTACAAGACCACCCCCAGCCCCACTCCACTTTAGGTGCCAGTCACAAGCCCAAGTTGTCATCTGTTCTTCTGGGCAACTGATTACAGACTGCATGTTCCGAGGACCCATTCCAACAAGGGATGCCAACTGCAAAACTGTGTCATCACCCATGCTCTGACCAACTGGCTATATCAGAGGCTCCCATAAGCCATTCTCTGGGTTCCAATAACTTGCTAGACAGGCTCAAAGAACTCAAGAAACCCATTTACTTATTAGATCACCAGTTTATCATAAAAGGATATAACCCAGAAACAACCAGAGGGAAGAGATGTGTAGGGAAATACATGGGGAAAGAACCCACATAGAGCTTCCATGTCCTCTCAAGGGTGCCAAACTCTCAGCACCTCCACTTATCCACCAACCCAGAAACTCTCTGAACCCTGTCCTTTGGGTTGCTATGGAGACTTGATTACAAGTACATGACTGATTACATCATTGACCATTAGTGACTGAACTCAATCCAGCCCGTCTCCCCTCCCTGAAGAATGGGGTGAGGGGACTGAAATTTCTAACCTCCTATTCAAGGTTGGTACCCCTTGCAACCAGTCCTCTCCCCCTACTTAGGGGCTTTCCAAAGTCACATCATGAACACAACTGCACTGGGATAGAAAGGGACTTGTATGAGTAACAAGATACCCATTTCACCTTTACGTCCCTGAAGCAGTCTCAGCAACTGAGGACAAGAAACCAAACATTATAGCTAAAATGCTCCTGTTGCTTGTATAGTCAGGAATTCCAAGAGGTTTGGGAGACAGGAGCCAGAACCGTGGAAGAAGATCAAATATATATGATAAATATATTTCAGTCATCTAAATGACCAAATACATATTTCTCATAAATCAAAACATGAGATTATGGGCCACCCACGTTTCTTGGCTGGTGGCCCTTTCTACCATGTTCAGAGCCAACCATATCAGATGAGTTCTTCTTAATTTGCCATCTCCTGTATCTATTCTTCTGTCTTCCTCTTTCACTTTTAAGGGCTCCATGATCCAGGATAACCTGCACATTTAGTTCAGCTGATTTGCAACCTTACTCCCATCTGCAACTGTATTTCCCCTTTGCCATGCAAAATAGCTTATTAATCATATTAGTAATGCAGGGATACAACTATTTCCATTTTAGAGATGAAAATCTGAAAGTAGGATGAGGTTAAGTAATCTGTCTGAAGTCTAGCTCCTTGTAAGTACTGAATGAAAATTTGAACCAAAACCTCAGCTGCTATCATCCAACTTCCTGCCAACAGTAAATCGCTTTAAATCATCAGCAAATGTGTTCTGAGTACTGAGAAACACAACCTCCCGAGCTCCAACTCCATGTCAGAATGCATGTCAGGAACTTTGCATACAGTGTCCGGTTAATCTGCACGATGTTTATAACAATACCTGCTGTTTACTGCCCTCCTGCTCCGTGCCACGCATGCCGCAGATGTTATCTTGTTCCTTTTAGCAATCTTACAAAGTAGGAAATATTATCTCCCATCCTGAAGTTGAAGAAGCCAAGATAGAAGAACTTCAACTAAATTACCTGAAGCCACTTTGTTATCTATTCACTTAATAATTTTTAAGCTTCCACTATAGGTCAAGGCCTATTCCAGGGGCTGAGAATACAACAGAGTCGCATCCTCTCATTCTCATAAAGATCAAAATCAAATCAGTAACTAAAGGAATTGATTATGTAAAAGGTAGTAAGTACCATGCAAAAATATATAAAGGAATTTAAAGAGAGAATGTGCAGGGCATGTGTGCAGAATGCAGTAATTTTTATAGGATGGCTAATGCTGACTTCTCTGAAAACCATCACTGACTAAGTGAGAGACCAATATATGAACCATCTGAAACCAGAGCATTCTAGACAGAGGGAAATTCACAAGCAAGAGTCCTAAGGAGAGAATGAACTTGGTGGGGTTAAAGAGCAACAGAAAGACAAATCTGATTGGAGCAGGTGAAAGCAGGGGAGATTATCTTACCCTATCAGATCCAATGGGGTCCAGATTGACAGGGCAGTGCAAGTCACTGTAAGAACTTGTTATTTTGAATAAGATAAGCTATTAATCAAAGGAAGGTTTTGAGTAGAGAAAAGACAAATATGGTTCATATTCTGAAAGAAAAATTACTGGGTACTGGAAGGAAAGTAAGGTAGAAAAGGTCAGAACAGGGAGCCAACAAGGGGCCGTGGCTGTATGGCAACGCCAGTTGTGAGTTGTATTCCCCTGTCAGATGAATTGTGAAGGTGAGCCAACAGGATTTGATAGACTGGATGTAGAGTGTGAGAAAGAAGAGAGTCAAGGATGAGCCCAGAGTTCTAGTCTGAAGAACTGGAAGCAGAAAGTTGTCCTTCACTATAAATAGGGACATGCAGGTGGGCCTAGGTCTAGGAAACTTTTATGAATCATGGAAAATATTGCTTTATGTTATCATATTAATTGGTAAGATTATCCAGAGGAGGGGGGAAATACATGATTCAGAGAAGCCAGGATGATTTCTAGGTTGTTAGAGCAGTGACCTTGAGCAGGGGCTGTTGGTCTGGAAGTTGGGGGAGAAGTAGGGATGGCGTCTAGAGGCAGAAGGAGACAGATAAGCCTTGGATAAAAACAGGGACAATGAATCTCTAGTGATACATGAAGAGCATGAGCAGTTAATCTGTGATACAGTGGATCACAGAAAAAGCAAGAGAGTTCCAGAAAAAATCTATTACTGCTTCACTGACTATGCTAAAGCCTTTGACTGTGTGCATCACAACAAGCTGGAAAATTCTGAAAGAGATGGGAATACCAGATCACCTTATCTGCCTCCTGCGAAACCTGTATGCAGGTCAAGAAGCAACAGTTAAAACAAGACACGGAACAACAGACTGGTTCCAAATTGGGAAAAGAGTAGGTCAAGGCTGTATATTGTCACCCTGCTTATTTAACTTATATGCAGAGTACATCATGAGAAATGCCAGGCTGGAGAAAGCACAAGCTGGAATCAAGATTGCCAGGTGAAATATCAATAACCTCAGATATGCAGATGACACAACCCTTATGGTAGAAAGCAAAGAGAACTAAAGAGCTTCCCAATGAATGTGAAAGAGGAAAAGTGTAAAGCTGGCTTAAAACTCAACATTCAATAAAGAAAAACATGGTCTCTGGTCCCATCACTTCATGGCAAATAGATGGGGAAACAATGGAAATAGTGACAGACTTTACTTTCTTGGACACCAAAATCACTGTGGATGATGACTACAACCATGAAATTAAAAGACGCTTGCTCCTTGGAAGAAGAGTTATGACAACCTAGATGTGTGTGTGTGTGTGTGTGTGTGTGTGTGCTAGTCGCTCAGTCATGTCCAACTCTTTGTGACCCCCATGGACTGTAGCCCGCCAGACTTCTCTGTCCATGGGATTCTCCAGGTAAGAATACTGGAGTGGATTGCCGCTCCCTTCTCCAGAGGATCTTCCTGACTCAGATCGAACCCTGGTCTCATGCATTGCAGGAAGGTTCTTTACCATTTGAGCTACATGGAAATCCATAAAACCTAGATAGCATATTAAAAAGCAGAGACATTACTTTGACAACAAAGGTCCATATAATCAAAGCTGTGAGTTTTCCAGAAGTCATGTATGAATGTGAGAGTTGGACCATGAAGAAGACTGAGTGCCAAAGAACTGATGCTTTTGAACTATGGTGTTGGAGAAGACTCTTGAGAGTCCCTTGGACTACAAGGAGATCAAACCAGCCAATTCTAAAGGAAATCAACCCAGAATATTTAGTAGAAGGACTGATACTGAAGTTACAATATCTGGCCACATGATGCAAAGAGCCAACTCAATTGGAAAGACCCTGATGCTGGGAAAGATTGAAGGCAGGAGGAGACAGGGACGACAGAGAATGGTATGGTTGGATGGCATCACCAATTTGACAGACATGAGTTTGAGCAAGCTCTGGGAGATAGGGAAGGACAGGAAGCCTGGCATGCTGCAATCCATGGGGTCACAAAGACTCAGATACGACTGAGTAACTCAACAACAACAAAAGTCTGTAGTAACAAATGCTGTGCTATGTGTAGTTGCTCAGTCATGTCTGACTCTTGGACTCCATGGACTATGGAGGCTCCTCTGTCCATGGGAGATTCTCCAGGCAAGAATACTGAAGTGGGTTGCCATGCCCTCCTCCAGGAGATCTTCCCACCCCAAGGATCGAACCCAGGTTTCCTGCACTGCAGGCAGATTCTTTACCAGCTGAGCTACCAAGAAGGGAAGAAAATCATATAGGCACAAACCCCAGCAGGCTGGTAGTGGCAGTGAGGTATGTGGGAATTCTCATTGATCATCTCTTGAAATAGGTAGCAGAGTCTTAGCAAAGAGTGCAAAGTTGGCTAGCGGACATGGAGATGTGAGGAAAGGAAAACAGGGAAGAAACAAAACCATCACGATGAATGGATTAGTGAAATGCCATAGAATTCGAACCCGCACCCATTAGGCTACAATGAGAGCAAACTTCTCACATACCATATGGTTTCAAAATTATCCTGCAAGGTAAATATATCTTATTCCAATTTGAATAATGAACAAAATGGAAATTTACAGAGTTTATGTAGCTCAAAGCCATTCGGTTTGTCATGACTCCAACTGCAAGGACAGAATGTACTGTGAAAGGCAACCCTGTGAGTGGGCTGTGAAATCCTGAGTCCCCACCTCGAGTTCCCTAGATGTGAAAATTATCTGCAGGGTTCCTTAGGTTTTTTTCAGCTTCATTTTGTCCTAATATCACTCCTTGATTCCTTGGGTAGTCACCCCTTGTGCCTTCAGCCTTCTTTATCTCTCAGGACAAGGTGAAGGAACAACTGTAAGACTCGCTTTGATCTGCCCTTGTGAGTCAGTGACACAGGGTAAGATATCTCTGTGTTGAGGGTTTTTGAAAAAGGGCTGAACTTTCCTGGAAAAGATGCGATCAGGATACCACATCTGCTTCTGCGTTTTTTTGTTTTTTTTTTCTTGTTCCGAGTTCTATACCTTCATTTTCTCTCCTTTCTCCATGTCGTGAAATATGATTCATAGCTAAATGCACCACTTAATGGAAAATCTGGGTACTGAGTAATTTGTGTGATTTCAAGTTTTAGAATCTTTCTCTGGGCTGAAAGAAACCATGGAGACTGTCATGCCCAGTCTCACTTTACTCAAATGAGGAGACTGAAACCCAGCAGAAGGAAGCGGCAGCTAACACAGGACCCAGAAATCGTGGCTCTTTCCGTCCCATCAGGGGCTGAAGGAAGGTTCCAGAAGTTGGCATATTCTTTTTTTCCACTTTAGAGTGAGCCAGAGAAAGAGAAACAGGATTCAGTTTTCCAACCAGATTCCTCAGCTCTAAAATGACATTTGCAAATAGCATTAGGGAAAACATTTTTTTTTTCCTTTGTTTTTGATGTCTAATGTTTAAACTTTCTTTAAAGGTTGTATTTCTAAAAAGGTTGAGTTCCCAGTGAGTCAGAGACCGAGACAGACTGCAGGGCCATTTTAAACCAGCCTTATGACTTCAGGCTGAAACAAAGGGAACTTTGGGGAAAAGAGAGGAAGGAATGGCCTCCAGCCATTCAAACAGCAGGCAGATCACAGTTATAGACTCTCAGGGCAGGGAGCCCCTGTCCTACCTCCAAGCTTAAGTGCATTTATGCTTTCTCCCTTCCCTCTCTCCTACTTCAGGATCTTTTATTACCTAAGGTTTTCCCTTCGGCTTCACCTCTAAGACTTTATTGCAGGAGTTGGGCCCTCCATTTCTGAGTTTGCTAACTCTCCTCTTTTAAATAATCCCATCTCTCCCATAGTAGTTCCATCTGGATGACAAGTTTTCCTTCTTTCACCCCACCCTTCTTCAGCTCTTCAAAGAGGAGCCCTCGGAAGAGGTTCTTACCTTGTCTCTTCCTACATCTCTTGTTTTCCATGCATTCACCAGCCCAGTGGAATTAGACCTCATCTCCCAAAAGTTCACTCACAGTTCACCTCGAAGGGCACCAACAGACTCCAAAGAACTATTTTTTTTTCTTATGTAATATCTCTATCTCTTCTTGTCTTTTTAAAATATTTTTACTTGAGTATCAGTTCAGTTCAGTTCAGTCGCTCTGTCGTGTCCGACTCTTTGCGACCCCGTGAATCACAGCACGCCAGGCCTCCCTGGCCATCACCAACTCCCGGAGTTCACTCAAACTCACATCCATCGAGTCAGTGATGCCATCCAGCAATCTTATCCTCCATTGTCCCCTTCTCCTCCTGCCCTCAATCCCTCCCAGCATCAGAATCTTTTCCAATGAGTCAACTCTTCACATGAGATGGCCAAAGTATTGGAGTTTCAGCTTTTTTAGCATCAGTCCTTCCAATGAATACCCAGGACTGATCTCCTTTAAAATGTACTGGTTGGATCTCCTTGCAGTCCAAGGGACTCTCAAGAGTCTTCTCCAACACTACAGTTCAAAAGCATCAATTCTTCGGTGCTAAGCTTTCTTCACAGTCCAACTCTTACATCCATACATGACCACTGGAAAAACCACAGCCTTGATAGATGGACCTTTGTTGGCAAAGTAATGTCTCTGCTTTTGAATATGCTATCTAGGTTGGTCATAACTTTCCTTCCAAGGAGTAAGCGTCTTTTAATTTCATGGCTGCAATCACCATCTGCAGTGATTTTGGAGCCCCAAAAAATAAAGTCTGACACTGTTTCCACTGTTTCCCCATCTATTTCTGATGAAGTGTTGGGACCGGATGCCATGATCTTCGTTTTCTGAATGTTGAGCTTTAAGCCAACTTTTTCACTCTCCTCTTTCACTTTCATCAAGAGGCTCTTTAGTTCTTCTTCACTTTTTGCCATAAGGGTGGTGTCACCTGCATATCTGAGGTTACTGATATTTCTCCTGGCAATCTTGATTCCAGCTTGTGTTTCTTCCAGCCCAGCATTTCTCATAATGTACTCTGCACAGAAGTTAAATAAGCAGGGTGACAATATACAGCCTTGACGTACTCCTTTTCCTATTTGGAACCAGTCTGTTGTTCCATGTCCAGTTCTAACTGTTCCTGACCTGCACATAGGTTTCTCAAGAGGTGGGTGAGGTGCTCTGGCATTCCCATCTCTTTCAGAATTTTCCACAGTTTATTGTGATCCACACAGTCAAAGGCTTTGGCATAGTCAATAAAGCAGAAATAGATGTTTTTCTGAAACTCTCTTGCTTTTTCCATGATCCAGCGGATGTTGGCAATTTGATCTCTGGTTCCTCTGCCTTTTCTAAAACCAGCTTGAACATCAGGAAGTTCATGGTTCAGGGATTGCTGAAGGCTGGCTTGGAGAATTTTGAGCATGACTTTACTAGCGTGTGAGATGAATGCAATTGTGCGGTAGTTTGAGCATTCTTTGGCATTGCCTTTCTTTGGGATTGGAATGAAAATGGACCTTTTCCAGTCCTGTGGCCACTGCTGAGTTTTCCAAATTTGCTGGCATATTGAGTGCAGCACTTTCACAGCATCATCTTTCAGGATTTGGAATAGCTCAACTGAAATTCTATCACCTCCACTAGCTTTGTTCATAGTGATGCTTTCTGAGGTCCACTTGACTTCACATTCCAGGATGTCTGGCTCTAAGTCAGTGATCACACCATCGTGATTATCTGGGTCATGAAGATCTTTTTTGTACATTTCTTCTGTGTATTCTTGCCACCTCTTCTTAATATCTTCTGCTTCTGTTAGGTCCCTACCATTTCTGTCCTTTATTGAGCCCTTTTTTGCATGAAATGTTCCCTTGATATCTCTAATGTTCTTGAAGAGATCTCTGGTCTTTCCCATTCTGTTGTTTTCCTCTGTTTCTTTGCATTGGTCACTGAGGAAGACTTTCTTATCTGTCCTTGGGGTTCTTTGGAGCTCTGCATTCACGTGCTTGTATCTCTCCTTTTCTCCTTGAATCTGTGAGCACCATTGCTGTAAAAAGTTGTGTCAGTTTCAGGTGCCCAGCAAAGTGAGTCCGTTGTGCATACGCCTGTACCCAGTCTTTAGATCACTTTCCCACTTAGGTCATTTCAGAACATTGAGAACACTTCCTTGTGCTATTCAGTAGGTCCTTATTAGTTATCTATTTGATATGTAGTGGTGTATATCTTTGCTTATGTAAAATTTCTTCCTTGAAATTTCTTCCTAGGATTCTGATATTACTCAGAATCCTCTTTGACTCTCTCTTTCTCTTCCATTTACTTTCCACGTTTTCCCTTTCCCTCCCTCTTCTCTCTCTCTCTCTTTTTTTTTCCTTTTATATTTCTTCCTTCTACTTCTCTCCCCATTCTACACTCTCTTCTGTGGCAATATCCCACAAACTCAGGGCTGAAACTATCATTCCTAAGTTTAACAATTCTTAGCTTGACATCTCTTCCTTAGCCTTTTTTTGAGCAGCAGACACATTTTTACGACTGCCTGTTAGCCATCTCCACCTGCTCGCCGAGATTTTTAATCAACACAAATCTTTTCTCCTAGCCTCTTAATGCCACTGTTACCTCCAACCCCAACACACTTGAACTGTTTACCAAGTATAGGTTCTTCTACATCCTAACTGTAGTACACCCTAGTGGAGTGATTAGGGAGGTGCCCAGTAGACAGCTGCTAGGTAGGGCATCTGGACTGCAAGAGAGATAGCAGAGCTGGAGATACAGGTTGGGAATGAGCCGAAAGAAGAGCTAAACACCACCTCAGAAAGAGCTCAAAACAGGAATTCAGAACCTAAGAGTCTATGTAATATAAGCCCCAAATTACTTCCAAATTTATATGCTAGGTATATATACACGTTTTTAAAAGATGTCATAGCTTTCATCAAATTTTCTGATCTATGGGCCACAGAATTCTAAAGAACCCCTTGGTTAGGACAAACAGAAATTTTACAAAATTATTACAAAAAATATAAGGAAGAAATGACTAGCATAACAATACATAAGTTTAGAAACTACCCTTGGCCTGGGCACCAACAGACTGTGTGGCATCAGGAATGATCAGCTGAGCCTCCAGCCCCCTGTGCAACCTTCCTACACTGCCCTGAACTCTCCCTGTGGGATACTGTGCATTTGGGATTACTCTGCTTTAATGACTTAATGCCTGTCTTCCCCAGTTGATGGTAACCTCTAAGGGATGAGGTCCACATTACTCCCAGTAGAATATGTGTAATGAAAGAGTATTCCTAGTAAACTTCTTAGTAAGTTTCCCCTGGTTTCCCTCAGGTCCTCAGTCCTCTTCTCAGAGCTTCTGTATTTCCACCTATCATATTAGGGGCTCACTTTTCACGACTCAGTTTTTCAGGCACCAAGACTCCAGCCTGGCATTGCTACTTGCCATTGTTACATCTCCAGAACCTATGGAGACTGAGTGTGGGTTCTCCCAGTGGAGCAGAGCAGGCAAGCAAAGAGGGGGAGTCATGACACATCGTGATGTGCGTTACAATATGAGATCAGGAGGTGCTAAGGGAGCAGGTGGGGATTCAGGCACAACCATCTCCAGGCAAGCTCGCGAGCAAGGTCACCTTTGGCTCCTCAAAGCAGGATGGACATTGCCTCTTCCAGGTAACAGTGGGTATTAATCACGCTGGCCACATGCAGGAAAGCCCATATTACTCCTTCCTAATCATTTCAAATACCTTGTTTTTTCCCTTCTCAATTTCAACTCAGGACTCACAACTTATATAAAAATAATAATAATAATAATAAATTACCTGCCACCTTAGTGTGTAATTTTCAAAACCACCTATTCACCACAGCAAAGCAATACTGCCTGGCTCCTAAAGGAAACCTCATTTTCTGCCTGCCCTTCCTGCCAGCCTCTCTGTGTACCTGGCCGCACCAAGTACAGGAAGGAACAAACACACCAGAATTCAGCCTGTGTCCAGGCTTGGCTCCCTGGTCTGTACAGCTGCCTGTTGAATGTCTTTCTGTACAAAGACTTTGGTTTCTCACCCTCATGGTTTCTTAGCTTTATTTGCTTGGACCGATACTCTCTCATCTCTGTTATTTTTTAAAATTAAAACTAGATATTGAAATATCTTACATTTCTAGCTTATGCTACATTAAAAAAAAAATAACCTCTTTATTTTCCTGTCCTCTTTTTATTTTATTGTCCGTCTATGGGGTCACACAGAGTCGGACACGACTGAAGCGACTTAGCAGCAGTAGCAGCAGCATTCCTTTTTCAGTCCTATAGAAATGGGATACAGTTAAGAAACAAAAGCTTAAAACCTGAAATTTTGAAAACCTGGTCTAAGAAACTGATTTTCTGTACCTTAGTCAATTCAATGACCTGTCCAAGTCTTAGTTACCTCATCTGTTAAATGGTGACGGTAAAAGCAGTAATACCATTATATATCTCTTTTGTTGGTGGGGTTTGGATCACAAATCATGGGGCTAAATACTTTATAAACTCTGAAATGCTCTTTGTGAGTATACAATCAGCATTATTTCTTTCAAAATTCACGGTATGTCTCACATCCTCAGCTTTGATGAGTAACTACTTTCCTTTATCCACCCCCTTTCAGTTTTAACCAACCCTCTCAAAATCTGTCTCTCCATGCTAGTGAAACTCTGCTTTTAAAAATTAATAATATCAGATATTCAAAGAAGCAATGTATCTAGCTGTTAAATCTTCATTCAATAAATATTTATCGCACATATAAAACACCTATGATACGGTCCTTCACTTTATACAATGCTGTTTCAACACCGTCTGTGACACTCAGCATGCTCTGTTACATCTGATGGTCGTGATGATTACCCTGTATGTGACTGGTTAAGTCTGGCGAAACTATGAGACAGCCAATTTCTTAAGCAGGAAGCTTTAATTTAAATATATATATATTCTTCACATTGAGCTAATTTGTGGCTTCCTGCAATTCCATCTACTGTGCTTTTCTAACATTTAGTGTCTTCTTGCACAAGTGTTCAAATGTTTCTAGATAGCTACCAACTTACTTTCCCCTAAATCTCCCTTCTCCAGGCTAACAATCTGCAGTTCATCTAAGTATTCTATGTATCTGATTTCTTCCTCCTTCTTCTAGCCATACTCTGGTTTGTCACCACTGCACCTGACTTGAGACTGAACTCACGACTGCAGATAAGGTTGGGCCAAGATTAAATACAGCAGAGTATCACTTTCCTTTACTGAGCATGAAACTAGTCTTAGTTTAGTCTTAAATAACATTAGATTTTAAGTTTCAATCAAAGCTCACTTGATTCATGCCACCCTTAAATAGAGAACTTCAAACTTTTAGCTTATCTTTCTACTAAATTGTATCTTCATTCTGTCTTTATAGAGTTGAGGTTTTGAACTCAAGTGAACACTTGATATTCATCCATATTCAAATTGTGTTTTTTTTTTTTAAAGAGCTGACCTGGTGTTCTCACTTGCCAAGAACCCTGATTATCATTCAGTGTATTGACTTTTCCTCCCAACTTCATGTCCTGTAAAGTTTTAATCAATAAATCTTTCATGTACTACTGCTGTTAGTTAACATGTTGCAAATTGAGAGTAAGAATGACTATAACCTGGGCTGTTTTCTCTAAGGTATAGAAATAAAGCACAGTTCTTGCCTGGAAAATCCCATGGACAGAGGAGCCTGGTGGGCTGCAGTCTGTGGGGTCACTAAGAGTCGGACACGACTGAGCAACTTCACTTTCACTTTTCACTTTCATGCATTGGAGAAGGAAATGGCAACCCACTCCGGTGTTCTTGCCTGGAGAATCCCAGGGACAGGGGAGCCTAGTGGGCTGCCATCTATGGGGTCGCACAGAGTCGGTCACGACTGAAGTGACTTAGCAGCAGCAGCAGCAAAGCATGTAAGGGATACCACAGCTAGCACATAATAGGTGGTTAATAATTACCTATCGCCGGGTAAACAAAACCAAGTGACAGGTCTGCTAAAACTGATTTTGAAAAAAAAAAAAAAAGAAAATACACAGAAAACAATAAGAGGGTCCTCCACACTGAGGCTAAGAGGAAACACAACATTGTAAAGATAAATTACGTTCTCAGTGAACGTCAAAAGCCCGAAAGTATTCAAAAGTTCTGTAGGGTTCAAAATGAGACTAACCATCAAAAAATGAGGAGGTATATAAGGTATTTTCCCCCCGAATCAGCTCCAAACATATAGCTTCTGAGGATGTTTGAAGAACATGATGGAGTAATGACAGAAATAAAGCCTCCTCTGCACATCCATACACAACATTAGTTAGCTCCCACTGAACACCCGCTGTGGCCACGGCACCACGCTATGTCTCACAAAGTCTCCCAACAGCGCATTGAAGTCGATACTATGATCATGGCCACTACAGAAAGCAGAAAACTGAACCTCACTTGGTGACATAAATCGCTCTAAGCTGTGCACACGGTCAAAAGCAGACACAGGATGCGGCCCACGTGCGCCTGAAAAGACGCCTGGTGTCACTGATCATTAGAGAAGGGAAAGTCAGAACCATAATGAGGCATCCCCTCACTCCACTCAGAATTACCACCATTAGAGAATCTACAAATAAATGCTAGAGAGCGTGAGGAAAAGAAGGAACCTTACTACACTGTTGGGAGGACTGTAAATTGGTATAGCCTCTATGGAGAACAGTATGGAATTTCCTTAAAAAATCAAATACAGAGCTAACATCAGATCCTGCAATCCCACTCCTGGGCATATATCTAGAGAAAACTCTAATTCTAAAATATACACGCATCCCAATGTTCACTGCAGCAATGCTTACAACAGCCAAGACATGGAAGCAGCCTAGATGTCCATCAGCAGAACAATGGATGAAGAAGATGTGGTACATATATACAAGGGAACAGTACTCAGACATAACAAAGAATGCAATAATGTCATTTGCAGCAACATGGATGGATCCAGAGTTTATTATATTAAGTGAAATAAGTCAGATAGAAAAAGACAAATATCATATGATATCATTTATATGTGGAATCTAACAAATGATACAAATGAACTTATTTATAAAACAAAAATATACTCACAGACATAGAAAGCAAACTTACAGCTACCAAAGGGCGTAGTTGGCGGGGGAGATAAGTCAGGAGTTTGGCATTAATATATGCACACTACTATAGAGGACCTTCTGCACAGCACAGGGAACTATATTCTATATCTTGTAATAACCTATGATGGAAAATAATTGGAAAAGGAATAAAACTGAACACTTGGCCATACATTTGAAACTAACACAACATTATAAATTCTGTGTGTGTCCTCTGTCAGGTCTGACACTGCGACCCCATTGACTGTAGCCCATCAAGTTCCTCTGTCCATGGAATTTTCCAGGCAAGAATACTGGAGTGGGTTACCATTTCCTGCTCTAGCAGATCTTCCAGACCCAGGGACTGAAGCTGCCTCTCTAGCGTCCTGCACTGGCAGGTGGGTTTCCTAGCACTGTGCCACCTGGGAATCCTGAGTAAACTATAGCTCAATTAAAAAGAAAAAAAAAAAAAAGATTTGCAGAGTTTTAAGAGTATTTCCAAGGTTGAAGTCTTAAAATGGAAACAGCGAGTTTGAAGGTATTTACATCTTCTAAAGGAGAATACTAAACGCAATCTATTTAATTGAGAAAAGCAGGCACAGGACTTGAACTATGTCTCAGTGCTACCAGTGCCCACAAACATCTGTATGTGAACTTCAAGAGACTTCCTCTTACACTCTGACACATTCTGAAACACTGATGCAGTTCATGTATAGTTAAATACAAGGATAACATATTAGCAAATCAAGACCCAAATTACAGATTGGAGCAAATGAATCAACCCCCTGACACTAAGCTCAGCACCTTGCTGAGAGGTATGTGATAGGTTTCCAGGGAGATGTTCTTGAAAGTCCCACAGATACTCTGTTTCTTCATCAAGTATTTATGGAGGGCACCCCACCCCAGTACTTTTGCCTGGAGAATCCCATGGACGGAGAATCTCAGTCCATGGGGTCACTGAGAGTTGGACACGACTGAGTGACTTCACTTTCACTTTTCACTTTCATACATTGGAGAGGGAAATGGCAACCCACTCCAGTGTTCTTGCCTGGAGAATCCCAGGGACAGGGGAGCCTGGTGGGCTACTGTTCATGGGGTCACAAAGGGTTGGACATGACTGAGTGACTAAGCAGTATGTGTCTGGCTCTTGACTAGTTAGCGAGGGTATAGCTGTGTATCAGACTGAACCAGCAGTTTATTGTCTACTGGGGAACAAAGGGTGCAGTGGAAGCCTAGGCACCAAGTCTTACCACGGACTTCATCAAAACCCACCTTGCAGAGACACCTGACCTCCTGGTGACTCCATTTCCTCACAAGCAAAATGTTCAGATGCTGGGCAATGCAGAGACTAAGGTACCTTTCAACTGTCATGATTTTGAATCTATTTCCTTGAAGCCTCTACTATCCCACTTCCTTTGTTGGTGGTGAGTCTCAGGTTTGCCATTTGAGGGGAGGGATGGTAGCTTTTTCCCATTTTCATAATAGAGTTATGTACTCCCCTCTGCAGGTCTTTAATCTTCCAGCATTTAGCCCATCAGTCCTGTCTCTAGCGAGCCTTTATCCCAAGATGTTTGTCTATTAAATTAAGAGTTTTGCAGAAGGGGAGAGCCATTTAAGGGCTGTAAATCACCTGCCAGCTCCGGAGCCGCTCTCTGCTCTGAGCCCCACCACATCCTCGTGCACTCGGCAGGCCGCCGTCTCGCCTGGGGCCCCAGCTCTGAGAAGCAGACAGCTCTGGAGGGTGGAACCCGCACAGACCTGCCTGCTTCCAAACCTGCTCCAGTCTCAGAAGCCAGCCTGACCCAGGGGCGAGGCAAAGGGAATTTACCGGAGTCCTTAATTAACCCTCAGGAGCCGCAGAGGCAACTCAGCTCCCCTCCTGGTTTTTCCCTCACCTCTGCCTTGGTGCTTTTTATGCACCCAAGCCCTTGCTTGATACATTAACTTTGATAACTATGTCTTTTGATTATATTTAGATCCTTGACTTGAGATTCTCACCAGTAAGGCAGGAAAATAACACACGCCTATAATCTTACTCATTATGAACCAGACACTCCATGTATGCTCTGCCATCTATATTTTCACCATTTCCCTATGAGTTGAATCTTATGTATTGCTACATTAGGGAAAAAAAGAGTGAGGCCAAGACAGATCACATAAATTAGCCAAGATTTATAACCTATTAGCGAAGGAGCTGGAATTTTGATGTTTCGAAACATCTGAGGATGTTTTGTCCCAAAGTTTATGGGACAAATTTATTCATTCATTAGGAGTTTCTTTAAGGATGACAGAGGATGAGATGGTTGGATGGCATCACCACCTCTATGGACATGAGTTCGAGCAAGTTGGTGATGGACCGGGAAACCTGGCATGCTGCAGGCCATGGGGTTGCAAAGAGTTGGACACGACTGAATGACTGAACTGAACTGACCTGAACCACAGGCCATTGGTGTACCATGCTATTGCTAGAGGGGTAACAGTTAGGTCCTCCACACCCTCCTAAAGCATACAGTCTACCCTACAGCGGCGTCCAATCCTCTCCAGGACATCCAACACGTTAGTGCAAGTTCCTTCTCCCTTCCTTTTAACTTGGGGATGGGAACTGTCTGCCAGAACCTTTGTTCTGTGACCTGTGTGCTGCCACCTAGCCCTCGCACTGTCCCTCTCTCCAGCTCTCAGGAAATCGCCGAGGACTCCCCCAGCCATGCTCGCAGGGAGCCCGTGTTAAGGCCTGTGGCGCAGGCCTGACACCGCCTGTCCCCACGCTGCCTCTGCTGCATGGCACTTCTTCCCTCGCTTTGGATCACCTTCTCCTGCACTTCCTCCCTCCCAAGGAGGTCGCGGGTTCTGTCCCACCCTCTGCCTGCTTGTTCCACCCTGCTGCGTTTCACCTTTCCATCCCCACCTGCCTCAAGGTGTATCGGACTTCGTAGCAACCACACACGATGGTGAAACACACAACAAAGCCAAGAAGTGTGTCTGTTTATCTAAAGCCATTTATCCGTCTCAGTCTTCAAGGGCCCACCGACCGAAGGCTGCTGCCCGAGACGTGCTGCCCTGCATCTGACTGGGGGGAAGTCAAGTCATAAAGCTTTGTCTGCAAAATGCAGGCAACAGGGCTCACTCCTGGAATAAGATCCACTGGAGTCAATCTTTTCATGATTCTAGGATTTAGGGGGAAAACATGGAATCCATAGAGTCATCAAACCTAGAAAATAAAGGTAGAATTGTTTCTGTTCTTTTATTCAGTTATTTAACAGTTCTGTCGTTTTAAAGAAATGCATTTTATAACACAATGTTTAAATCATAAGTAAAACATGAAAGACTGCTTTCAAAACCTGCACACCCATTTCCGTATTCAATTCCCCTCACAATGGAAATCATTGTTGAAATTGTGCCTATATCTTTCCGGATCTTTTCATGACTTTTATATATACATGTACCACTCACACATATGAACATACTCTTTTATATTGTATCTTGCTCTTTTACTTTGCCATATCTTGATCTTTTCATTTTGGTCGATGTAGATCTATTTCATCCTTTAAAAAATCTGTCATTTTCCCAAGTGTGAATCTACCAGAATATATTTAACATTTGCCCCTTTAATGATCACGGCAGCTCTTCCAGAGATACCTTCCCAAGTCAAATGCAGAGGGGAACACCTTTGTGCCTGCCTTTGTGAACTGTGAGAATAGTTTCTGTAGAACAGACACCTAAGTAATAGCTGGGCTGAAGAATAATTCACATTTTTGAAATTCTGAGGGATGGCTCCCATACTGTTCTTCAAATAAATCCAGACCCAGTTTACAAACTCACCAATATTATATAAAAATTGAATTTCTCCAAATATTTACCAACAGAGAATATCATCAATTTTTAACCTTTCTTTTTTTTGGACTGACTGAGTTGGTTGCACAGTTTTCACAAGGACTATTAAGAGGAGCAGACGTCAACAGGCACAGGAAAAGAATATGAATTTACCTGAGCCCTTAATTAATGGCATTAAATCCCTTTAACATTAGTAAAGAATACAAACTTAGTTCCCTGAGGATGGCCAGGCACAGCAACAAGGAGACAGAGAGTGTTCTCCTCACTAAAAAGGCAAGTTTGGTGATCCTAAAGCCTGCACAAATAAACAATTTTGCAAGAGATATCATCCAAACAGAGTAAGTTCAGTTCAGTTCAGTTCAGTCGCTCAGTCGTGTCCGACTCTTTGCAACCCCATGAACCGCAGCACACCAGGCGTCCCTGTCCATCACCAACCCCCGGAGTCCACCCAAACACATGTCCATCGAGTCGGCGATACCATCCAACCATCTCATCCTCTGTCGTCCCCTTCTCCTCCTGTCCTCAATTTTGCCCAGCATCAGGGTCTTTTCAAATGAGTCAGCCTTCGCATCAGGTGGCCAAAGTATTGGTTTCAGCTTCAGCATCGTTCCTTCCAATGAACACCCAGGACTGATCTCCTTTAGGATGGACTGGTTGGATCTCCTTGCAGTCCAAGGGACTCTCAAGAGTCTTCTCCAACACCACAGTTCAAAAGCATCAATTCTTCGGTGCTCAGCTTTCTTCACAGTCCAACTCTCACATCCATACATGACCACTGGAAAAACCATAGCCTTGACTAGACGGACCTTTGTTGACAAAGTAATGTCTCTGCTTTTTAATATACTGTCTAGGTTGGTCATAACTTCCCTTCCAAAGAGTAAGCATCTTTTAATTTCATGGCTGCAGTCAATGTCTCTGCTTTTTAATATACTGTCTAGGTTGGTCATAACTTCCCTTCCAAAGAGTAAGCGTCTTTTAATTTCATGGCTGCAGTCACCATTTGCAGTGATTTTGGAGCCTAGAAAAATAAAGTCAGCCACTGTTTCCCCATCTATTTCCCATGAAGTGATGGGACCAGCAGCCATGATCTTAGTTTTCTGAATGTTGAGCTTTTAGCCAACTTTTTCACTCTCCTCTTTCACTTTCATCAAGTGGTTCTTTAGTTCTTCTTCACTTTCTGCCATAAGGGTGGTGTCATCTGCATATCTGAGGTTATTGATATTTCTCCTTCCAATCTTAATTCCAGCTTGTGCTTCATCCAGCCCAGTGTTTCTCATGATGTACTCCGCATAGAAGTTAAATAAGCAGGGTGACAATATACAACCTTGATGTACTCCTTTACCTATTTGGAACCAGTCTGTTGTTCCATGACCAGTTCTAACTGTTGCTTCCTGATCTGCATATAGGTTTCTCAAGAGGCAGGTCAGGTGCTCTGGTATTCCCATTTCTCTCAGAATTTTCCACAGTTTCTTGTGATCCACACAGTCAAAGGCTTTGGCATAGTCAACTAAGCAGAAGTAGATGTTTTTCTGGAACTCTATTGCTTTTTCAATGATCCAGCAGATGTTGGCAATTTGGTCTCTGGTTCCTCTGCCTTTTCTAAAACCAGCTTGAATATATGGAAGTTTATGGTTCACATATTGCTGAAGCCTGGCTTGGAGAATTTTGAGCATTACTTTACTAGTGTGTGAGATGAGTGCAATTGTGTGGTAGTTTGAGCACTCTTTGCATTGCCTTTCTTTGGAATTGGAATGAAAACAGACCTTTTCCAGTCCTGTGGCCACTGCTGAGTTTTCCAAATGTGCTGGCATATTGAGTGCAGCACTTTCACAGCATCATCTTTCAGGATTTCAAATAGCTCAACTGGAATTCTGTCCCCTCCACTAGCTTTGTTCATAGTGATACTTTCCAAGGCCCACTTGACTTCACATTCCAGGATGTCTGGCTCTAGGTCAGTGATCACACCGTTGTGATGATCTAGGTCGTGAAGCTCTTTTTTGTATAGTTCTGTATATTCTTGCCACCTCTTCTTAATATCTTCTGCTTCTGTTAGGTCCACACCATCTCTGTCCTTTATTGAGCCTTATCTGCATGAAGTGTTCCCTTGGTGTCTCTAATTTTCTTAAAGAGATCTCTAGTCTTTCCCATTCTATTGTTTTCCTCTATTTCTTTGCATTGATCACCAAGGAAGGCTTTCTTATCTCTCCTTGCTATTCTTTGGAACTCTGCATTCAAATGGGTATATCTTTCCTTTTCTCCTTTGCTTTTCACTTCCCTTCTTTTCATAGCTATTTGTAAGGCCTCCTCAGACAGCCATTTTGCCTTTTTGAATTTCTTTTTCTTGGGGATGGTCTTGATTCCTGTCTCCTGTACAATGTCATAATCCTCCATCCATAGTTCATCAGGCACTCTATCTATCAGATCTAGTCCCTTAAATCTATTTCTCACTTCTACTGTATAGTCATAAGGGATTTGATTTAGGTCATACCTGATTGGTCTAGTGGTTTTCTCCACTTGCTTCAATTTCAGTCTGAATTTGGCAATGAGTGCATGATCTGAGCCACAGTCAGCTACCAGTCTTGTTTTTGCTGACTGTATAGAGCTTCTCCATCTTTGGAGGAAAAGAATATAATCAATCTGATTTCAGTATTGACCACCTGGTAATGTCCATGTGTAGAGTCTTCTCTTGTGTTGTTGGAAGACAGTGTTTGCTATGACCAGTGCATTCTTTTGGCAGAACTCTATTAGCCTTTGCCCTGCTTCATTCTGTACTCCAAGGCCAAACTTGCCTGTTACTCCAGGTGTTTCTTGACTTCCTACTTTTGCATTCCAGTCCCCTATAAAGAAAAGGACATCTTTTTTGGGTGTTGGCTCTAGAAGGTCTTGTAGGTCTTCATAGAACTGTTGAACTTCAGAGTACAAATTATTTTGAAAAAACACACACATACACACACACACACACAGTAAAAGTCCTCCTAAACCAGCAAGAGGTTCCCTTGTGGTAGGCATAATGACGGTCCCCTAAAGATGTCCATGTCTCAACTCTTGAACCTGTGAATATGTCACCCTTTTGACACAAGGGAGACTGCAGATAATCACAGTTAAGGACCTGAGATGTGGGGATTATCCTGCAGTATCAGATGGATGGGCTGAATGTAATCATGAGTCCTTAAAAGTGGAGAACCTTTTCCAGGTGTGATCAGATGGAGCTGTGTACACAGACTAATGATCAAAAAAATTCAGTGCTGCTGGTTTTGAAGATGGGAAAGGGGCCATGTGACAAGGAATGGGCAAGGACATGGGTTCTCCCCTGGAGCCTCTGAGGAGTACAGCCCAGTCAAGGTCTTGATTTTAGCCATGTGAGATCTGCGTCAGACTTCTAACCTACAGAACTGTAAGACAACAAATCTGTGTTGTCTAATCCACCAGGTCTGGGATAAATGGATAATTTGTCTGCGGTGGCTCAGATGGTAAAGAATCTGTCAATGCAGGAGACTCAGGGGACACTGGCTGGATGCCTGGGTCGGGAAGATCCCCTGGAGAAGGGAACGACAACCCACTCCAGTATTCTTGCCTGGAGAATCCCATGGACAGAGGAGCCTGGTGGGCTAAAGTCCATGGACGCATAAGAGTTGGACACGACTGAGTGAGTAACACCCCCCCAACAGTCAGCAGCAGAAAACCAACTCAGCCATCCTCATTGTGCACTGGAGCAAAAGACAGGGATTATCTCTTTTGGGTTTCTTCTAAAAGAGATAAAGGCTGCCTTCCTTCCTACCCTCCAGGTATAAGAAACTGACAACCACCACAGACTATATATCAATATTTGCTGTAAGGATTGAGAGAAGATCAGTTTACACTATTTTTGCCAGTATCATCTGCCTAGCAGATACTGACGTAATATAAAGGCTTGCTCAACTTAATGAAAACAATAACTCAACTGTGCTTCAAATTTCAGTTCCTTAATTATGAGCAGAACGGGAATTGCAAACAGAAATATGGATAGCCCACTATCAAGAGTAAATGTTTTAATCTAAGAACTTATCATTAAAAAATCTTTGGCTCAGAAGTGCTTCTTTAGTGAATTATACCAAATATTTAACAAAGAAATAGTATCAATATTATGCCAAGCTTTTCAAATCATAGAGCAGCAGCGACTACATCCCAATATACTATATGAGATTAGCATAATCCTTGCATCAAAAATTAAAGACATTATCGAAAAAATTAAAGACAAATTTCCTACAGGATCAGAGATACAAAAATCCTTAATAAAGTATTAGTAAATCAAATATAATATCTAAAAAGGATAATTTATCATGAGCATGAAGGGCTTATACCAGGAATGCAAGGTTGGTTTTATATTTAGTGAATTGTTCACTTGAAAAATGGCTAATTTTGTAGCATATAAGGTTTCTCAATTGTTAAAAGAATCACCTTATTAATATAAAAAGAGGGAAAAACCATAAACTCACTTCAATAGACATAGAAAAGGCATTTTTACTGAACCCAGCAACAATTTATGATAAAGTTTCACAAAGAATGAGGAAATTTCTTCAATCTAATAAAAGATAACTATAAAACTTACAGATAATGTTATCCTTAATTGTGTCATATTGACCCCTAAGATCAGAAACTGGTCAAGGAGTTCCACTCTTACCACCCCTCTTCAACATTAATGAAAATTCTAACCACTTGCAATAATAAGAAAAGATATAAAACCCATAAAAATTAAAAATGAAGAAATAAAGGATAAAGAATCTAAAAAGCTACACAAGAGGGATGAGGTAAATTTAGCAAGGCTGTAGAATACAGGGTTTCATTTTAAAAATCAACTGTATTTTTATATATGTAAGCGTCTAATTAGAAAATAAAATTTAAAAACAATTCCCCTCATGATAGCATCAGAATATAAAATATTAAGAAAACATTACCAACACATGTGTAAGACCTCTATCATGAAACATAAAAATACTGCTGAGAAAAAATACAATAAACCTAAATTATCAAACTTGGTGGTACTTGTATTGGACCTAACAAATGGGTCAAAAATAAATAGAAAGTCCAGAAATAGACCCACATTTACATGATCATCTATTTTTATTAACAAAAGCATCAGAGGAATCAAATGTTAAAAGGGAAATCTTGTTCACAAATTATGTTGAAGTAATTGGATATTCACATTAAAAAAAAAAAAAAACTCCAAATCTCAATCCTTATACAAAACTTGAGATTGATCATTGACCTAAGCATAGAAACTGAAAGCATAAACTTCTGGAAGTAGATATAAGAGATGATCTTCATGATCAGGGATAAACAAACTTTTCTTAAGCACATTATAGAAAACATAACCATAAAAGAAAAAAGTGTAATAAATAAGACCTCAAAATCTAAAAATTCTTCTCTTCAAAAGACACCATTTAGAAAATCAATAAGTAAGCCATAGACTATTAGAAAATATTCATAAATGCACAATAAAGGACTGTTATCCAGTTATGAAAATAACTCCTATAATTTGGATAATGAAAAGGCAAACAATGCAATAAAAAATAGCTGAAATATTTGTACATGTGCATGTTAAGTCACTTCAGTTGTGTCCAACTCTTTGCGACCCAATGGACTGTAGCCTGCCAGGCTCTTCTGTCCATGGGATTCTCTATCCAAGAATACTGGAGTAGGTTGCCAGGCCCTCCTCCAAGGGATCTTCCTGACCCAGGGATCAAAACCACATCACTTATGTCTTCTGAATTGGTAGGCGGGTTCTTTACCACTAGTGCCACTCAGGAAGCCTGAAATATCTGTATACACTTCACAAAAAAATATACAAATGACCAATGAACAAATGATAAAGTGCTCAACATTATTAGTCATCATGAAAATGCAAACTAAAACCACAAAAATGTATAACTCAATTCAGTTCAGTTGCTCTGTCGTGTCCGACTCTTTGCAACCCCATGAATTGCAGCACACCAGGCCTCCTTGTCCATCACAACTCCCAGAATTCACATAAACTCACATCCATAGAGTCAGTGATGCCATCCAGCCATCTCATCCTCTGTCATCCCCTTCTTCTCCTGCCCCCAATCCCTCCCAGCATCAGAGTCTTTTCCAATGAGTCAGCTCTTCACATGAGGTGTCCAAAGTATTGGAGTTTCAGCTTTAGCATCAGTCCTCCCAGTGAACACCCAGGACTGATCTCCTTTAGGATGGACTGGTTGGATCTCCTTGCAAGGGACTCTCTCTCTCCTTGCAAGAGAGTCTCTCTTCCAAGGGACTCGCAAGAGTCTTCTCCAACACCACAGTTCAAAAGCATTAATTCTTTGGTGCTCAGCTTTCTTTACAGTCCAACTCACATCCATACATGACCACTGGAAAAACCATAGCCTTGACTAGACAGACCTTTGTTGGCAAAGTAATGTCTCTGCTTTTGAATATGCTATCTAAGTTGGTCATAACTTTCCTTCCAAGGAGTAAGCGTCTTTTAATTTCATGGCTGCAGTCACCATCTGCAGTGATTTTGGAGCCCCCCAAAATAAAGTCTGACATTATTTCCACTATTTCCCCATCTATTTGCCATGAAGTGATGGGACCAGATGCCATGATCTTAGTTTTCTGAATGTTGAGCTTTAAGCCAACTTTTTCACTCTCCACTTTCACTTTCATCAAGAGGCTTTTTAGTTCCTCTTCATTTTCTGCCATAAGGGTGGTGTCATCTGCATATCTGAGGTTATTGATGTTTCTCCCGGCAATCTTGATTCCAGCTTGTGCTTCATCCAGCCCAGCATTTCTCATGATGTACTCTGCATATAAGTTCTCCAAGCCAGGCTTCAGCAATACCTGAACGGTAAACTTCCAGATGTTCAAGCTGGTTTTAGAAAAGGCAGAGGAACCAGAGATCAAATTGCCAACATCCACTGGATCATGGAAAAAGCAAGAGAGTTCCAGAAAAACATCTACTTCTGCTTTATTGACTATGCCAAAGCCTTTGACTGTGTGGACCACAAGAAACTGTGGAAACTTCTGAAAGAGATGGGAATACCAGACCACCTGACCTGCTTCTTGAGAAATCTGTATGCAGGTCAGGAAGCAACAGTTAGAACTGGTCATGGAACAACAGACTGGTTCCAAATGGAAAAGGAGTACATCAAGGCTGCATATGGTCACCCTGCTTACACTACCAAAATGGATATAATATACTGGTCACCTCGAATGTAGACAAGGATATGGAGCCACCAGCCTCTTACATTCTGGGTGGGAAGAGAAAATGGAACAACTGCTGTGGGAAAAGTTCTGACAGATTCTGGTAAAGATAAGTACATACCTAACCTATGATATAGCAAATCCAAAAGTAAGAGAAATAAGAGACTATGTCCATATAAAGATCTGTTCATGAATGTTCATAGTGGCATTAATTTTAATAGCTAAAAACTAGAACTGAACAAAAAGAATACCAAGTGGTCACTGGATAAACAAAACAAGGTATATCCAGATAGTGGAAAATTATGCCATTAAAGGAATAAACTACAGTTATCCTTCAGCATCCATTATCCGTAGGGGCTTGGTTCCAAGAATCCCCAGGATATCAATACCTGCAGATGCCCAAGTCTCTTATATAAAATGGTGTAGTATTTGTATATAACCTATGCACATTATGTTGTATTATTTAAATAATTTATAGATTACTTGTAATATTTAATATGATGTAAATGCTTTGTAAATAGTTGCCAATGCTCAGAAAATTCAAGTTTTGCTTTTCAGAGTTTTCTGGAATTTTTTTTTTTTTCCTGATTGTATTGACAACTGACAACAGTAGACTTAGTGAAAGAAATCTTACTTTTAAAGTGTACAGATTGTATGGGTTATTTTATATGAAATTCTAGAACAGGCAAATCTAACCTACAGTGGAAAAGAATTGGAACAATGATTGCATTTGGGAAGAGGGTGAATTCAGTGATTGACTAGGAATGGGTATGAGAAACCTTCTTCAGAAAATGGGAACGTTCTATATCTTGAGAGGGATTTGAGTTACACAGGTAAAGGCATTTGTCAAATCTTCGAGCATATGTCAAGATTTGTGCATTTTACTGTATGTAAAATTTTATAGAGGGAGGAGAAAATATATCCCCTTGTAAAATTCACATACAATGAAACATACAACCCCTGTTAATATGAATGCTGCAGCTTTCAGAGTCACTGCACAAAAGTTTGCAGATTACTTTGAGATGCATAGAAAGAAAAATGAAAAAGAAAAGACTAATGGATGGATAGATATGTTACAAAACAAGTATAGTAAAATGTTAATGGTACTTTATAAATATTCTTTTAGTTCTTCAAAGGTTAAACATGGAGTTACTATATGACCCAGCAATTAAGGTATGCACCCAAGAGAAATGACAACATATGTCCACACAAAAACTCACATACAAATGTTCATAGCAGCATTATTCATAATAGCCAAGAGGTGGAAACAACCCATATGGCCATCAACTGATGAACAGATAAATGGAATGTGTCATCCTCATAGAATGGAATATTTGGGAGTAATAAAAAGCAATAAAGTATCAATACATGTTGCAACATGGAAGAACCTTAAAGACATTAGGCTAAGTAAAAGAAGTTAGTCACAGAAGGTCACGCACTGTGTGACTTTATTTACATAAAATGTCCATAATAGGCAGATCTATAGAGATAGAAAATAGATTATTGGCTTCCCAGGGGTACAGGATGGTGGAAATGACATGGGAGATGGGAGTGGGAAGGGGGCTGACTGATGACAGACATGATATTTTCTGGAAGGAGTGATAGAAATATCCTAAAATCATGGTGGTGGTTGTACAATTCTGTGAATATATTAAAGACCTTTGAACTATATACCTTGCACAGGTGAACTGTACAGCCTGTGAATTACATCTTAAAGAAGCCATCATTAAATCTGTCGATGATGAAATCTAGGTGTTGGACATGCAGGGATTTACTGTAGAGTCATTTCAGGTTTGCTGTCTACTTGAAAATTTTTAAATAAAATGATCTTAATAAGATCTTGATTGGAACTGGCTAAAATTTAGAGACTGATATGGACAAAACTGGTATCTCTACAATAGTCTTTCCATTTAGTAATAGATCACCTGCTGTTTACTTGTATTTCAGCATCCTTTACATCTGTCACCTCAGGCCACCTCTGATGAGTGTGTGACAAGATTCACTCTTCCATCATTGCAGAGCTGCGGTTGTCAGAAAGATCTTCCTTATGCGCCCCTAAAACAAAAATCCCTGTCACTTCTTCACTAGGACTTATTCTTAGCTTCTTGAAACTTCTTTCACATTTTATTCCATCTTATGTGATAAATATCATAAGTCGATGAGTCCCCAGTTTTTTCAGGCTTTACATGCCTGGTTCATTTTTTTTTTTTTTTTCACCATTTGCATGATTCAGAGACCCCTTCACTATCTAGGGTAACTTACTCTGAAAATCCCCAATTTCTGCTAAACTCCCAGTTATAACAAGAATGGAACAGTATGGCTCAAATAAGTCTGGTTACCACAGAGTAGAGAGGAATTATCCTTCTTCATCTAAAACATTTTGCTTCTATTAATACAACTTAGAATTACAATACCTTTTCCAGGCAATCATAGCTCATAGGTTTTAAAACCCACTAGTCTATTCCTAGGTACTACAAAGTACACTATGTTTTATCCATCTATTCCTGAAATGACCCTTTTTTTTCTTTTAAATTCAAGGACTTTCCTCCGCAATATTTTCAGAAAGCTAAGTGTTCGGATGCCTGGTTTAGTGACCACCTACCTTTGAAAGAACTGCTTTTCTGGATTTGCGTCATTTTCGTGATGAATAAAGCATGGAGAATCACTCTCAGCTGGTAGGGATATTCATAGACTTCCCAGATTGGAAGAGACCTTAAAAGACCGTCTCATCCCTCCTCCTGTCACCCAGCACGATGATCTCTACAGCACTCCTCTTCAGAGAGAGGGCAGCAGCTGTCACCAATCTACCCAGATCTCTAGGCTGTCCCTCTGTGACCCAGTCTCAGGTTGGCATATTCCTGTTGATTAAGAGTTTTGAGAGCCTTGGATGAATGCAGTACTGAAATGCTAATTTCAGGAAGTAGTGGAAATAATTTGCCTGCACTCAGCGTCTTGCGCCGACAGCATCTGCCAAAGAGGGGAATTGCGGGCAGGCGGAGATGGTGCACACGCCAAGGGTGGTGAGGGGGCTTGGAGCTCCGTGCTCCATGGGCTGATAATTATGTACTCCCAGTCACTCACTTGAGGAGGGGGCTATGAATAGAAATCCACCCCACCACATGAGCCCCACAGCCTACGAAAGGAAAGATTGCCCAAGGAAAGGAAGTCAGTGCATTTCCTGGGTAGAGGAATTTTACCTATTGTCTGTGTCTCTCCCAAGACCCAGAGTCTCTTACTGATAAGATACCAGCATTCCTAGTGCAGGCAAGATTGATCTCTTACAATCTTGCTGCCAGACTCATAGTATCACAGAACTGCAGGCAAATGTGGGTCATGAGATTCCAAAATCGGCCCTTGAGATACGAGAATCAGAAAGCACTGGCTACTCCAAAATGCTTATTAATTACTGTGGCGATTTTAACAGATGTCCACAAATGTTTTGAGACTCCTCCTTCCAGGAGATGGAGCTTCATTCCCCTCTTAAGTGTGGGTGGACTTCATGATCTGCTTCTAACAAACAGAGGGTGGCAAGGGAAAAATGTCAACCTGGCAGTGGAGAAATCTGGCAGATGCCCCCTTAACCAACCGAATGAGGTAGCAGAGCAGTGACGCAGAGCTGGGGCTGGCTTCACAGATGCACGGTCTCCATGGACGTGCACCTTCACAGATGCACAGGGCTCCACACTCAGGTGGGTCCCACGCTGGATTGAATGCTCTGCTTTTGATGTGCTGAAATTCTTACTGATTTTGTCTCTGAACTTGTATTTTAAGTTACGTCTGATGGGGGAATGGGTCATGTGTGTGTGCAGGAGATACACATGCAATCTGCATGCCCACCATTCCTTGCCACCCTGTTTACAGAGAGTACGCAGATGCACCCATGACTCACAAAGTTCAGCTAGAGTCACAGCAAGTGCAAGGTAATGGATTACATCTATGACTCAGTAAGCAAGGAGACCGCTAGCTCTTAGACGCTACACGGCCCCTTGGAACCAGAACTTGTTTTGAACAGAGAAGAAAAGCAGTGGTGTTTTACGAGACAAATCACCAAGGAACCTTATCATATTCTTTCTTACTTATGATCCTTCCCTGTTTCAGCCAAGTACTTAGGCTAAAAATGATAACAGAAAGAGAAATATAGGGCCACTCATAGTCCTTTTCCAGAGAAGGAAATGGCAACCCACTCCAGTCTTCTTGCCTGCAAAATCCCATGGATGGAGGAGCCTGGTAGGCTACAGTCCATGGGGTTGCAAAGAGTCAGACACGGCGGAGCGACTTCACTGACTTCAGTCACTTCTTACTTTATTGGAGAAGGGAATGGCTGCCCACCCCAGTCTTCTTGCCTGGAGAATCCCATGGACAGAGGAGCCTGGCGGGCCATGGTCCGTGGGGTCGCAGAGAGTCGGACAGGACTGGAGTGACTAAGCAGCTGCAGCAGCGTTCCTTTTCCTTTCAGCCTTTTCTTATTCCTCAGTGAGCAGAAGGTGGAAAGTGTTGGAAGAATGTTTGCACATCCAGAAGTGAAATAAAAGCCACCGAGTTAGTTTGGCAGCATCTCTGCTGTATTGGTGAGAACAAAAAGGCATGCATGTGCAAGCTTCAAAATACAATTGTGTAATTGTGATGATTCTGCATACAGGTGAAAGGCTCCTTCTTATATTTGTACTTAAAAGTGTCATTGCACAATAGCAAGATAAGTGATAAAATGCATGCCAATAATCTAAAAGGCTATTTTTTTTTGTTTATGTGGAATGACATTAAATAAGGAGCAAATAAAAACATACCACAAAAGGCGGAAACAGAAAACCTTTAAATTTAGCACCTTGAACATTTCTGAACAAGGAGCTTCACTTTACATTTTACAGTGGGCCCCCAAAATTATGTAGCCAGCCCTGCATATATCCCTGATTTTATGTGATCATCTCTGACATTCTTCCCTTGAATACCTAACTTCAGTCTAATCATAATTAAGAGCAGATAAACTCAGGATCCAGACAGTATAAAAATACCTGAATACTCTTTAAAGGTGTCCAGGTGTTCATGAAAGGCAAGGAAAGATCAAGAAGAACGGAGGAGACTAAGGCCGCATGGTGACCTAATGCAATGTGGTATCTGAATCAAACAGGGGAATAGAAAGAGGTCATTAGGGGAAAAAACTGGTGAAACACGAAGTCTGTTGTTTAGTTAACAGTACCTATATTCACTGGAAGGGCTAATGCTGAAGCTGGAGCTCTGAAACTCTGGCCACATGATGCAAAGAAAGACCGTCATGCTGTGAGACTGGAGGAAAAAGAAGACAGTGACAGAGGATGAGATGGTTGGATAGCATCACCAACTCAATGGACATAAACTTGGGTAAACTTCGGGCAAACTACAGAAGATAGTGAGGGACAGGAGGCCTGGTGTGCTGCAGTCTATGGGGTGGCAGAGAGTTGAACACGACTGAGCAACTGAACACCACCACCATATTAGTGACACATGTTAATTTCTAAGTTTTGATAGATAAAGCATCAGCATATAAGCCATTAAAATAAGATAAAGAAATGGGAGGGGGAAAAGGTAACACTTCCATAAATCTAAACTATTTCAAGATTTTTTTTCAAAAAAGAATTAACTCAGGGTTTATACAGAGCACTGCTAAAGGTGTAATTATGTAAATAACCTTCTTTAATCCTCATGGCAGCACTATGGTGTGTGGGTACATATATATCCCCCATTTTACAACAAGGAAACTGAACTTGAGAATGTCAAAGTGGGAACCCAAGATGATTATCTTCAGTGCTGGGGCTGAGAGGACAACCGAGTCCAATGATCACTTTTTTTCTCTAAACGTTTCATTCCTCACTGTCTCCCAGGTAAAGTCCAAAATTCCGTGCCTTATTAACCAAGGTCTCCCTGATTTTGCTTTAGTTCCAGTCTCATGTTATTTTCCACTACATGGCTTTTGCACATGTAACTTCCCACCAAACTGAGTTTCTTCCTGTTCACTAGGCACCACCTGTATGTCCAGATGCATGCTGCTTCCCTTGCCCAACCTTGCCCTTCCCTCCCCACCTGAAATATCTACAAGCCCAAATCTTTCTTCATCATATGACCCAGCTCTAGTGATCCTTTCACCTGGAAACTTTTCTTTATCGTTCATCTAGAAATGGTCTCTCTTCCTTTCCTTAAATACCCAGAGCAATTTTATATGATTAAATTTTTAAAAAAAATATAGCATACTATTATCAAACATTAAACTGTCCTAAGTTTCACTCATTTACCATCACATTGTATTCCCACCACAATAGTCCTCTAAGGTATTTACAATTGTTTTATCTATTTTACAGATGAAAACTGAGACTTGGATGGATAAAGATGTAGGGTGTATATATTTATATGCATTTACTCAGACATAATGGAGAAGGCAATGGCACCCCGCTCCAGTACTCTTGCCTGGAAAATCCCATGGATGGAGGAGCCTGGTAGGCTGCAGTCCATGGGGTCGCGAAGAGTCAGACAGGACTGAGCGACTTCACTTTCACTTTTCACTTTCATGCATTGGAGAAGGAAATGGCAACCCACTCCAGTGTTCTTGCCTGGAGAATCCCAGGGATGGGAGAGCCTGATGGGCTGCCGTCTATGGGGTCGCACAGAGTCGGACATGACTGAAGCGACTTAGCAGCAGCAGCAGCAGCACTCAGCCATAAAAAAGAATGAAATAATGCCATTTGCAGCAACATGGATAGACCTAGAGATTATCATTCCAAGTGAAATTAAGTTAGAAAGAAAAGGGCAAATACCATATGATATCACTTATATGTGGAATCTAAAGTATGATACAGTTCAGTTCAGTTCAGTCCCTCAGTTGTGTCCGACTCTTTGTGACCCCATGAACCGCAGCACACCAGGCCTCTCTGTCCATCACCAGCTGCCAGTCTACCCAAAGCCATGTCCATTGAGTCGGCGATGCCATCCAACATGTTCATCCTCTGTTGTCCCCTTCTCCTCCTGCCCTCAATTGTTCCCAGCATCAGGGTCTTTTCAAATGAGTCAGGTCTTCACATCAGGTGGCCAAAGTATTGGAGTTTCAGCTTTAGCATCAGTCTTTCCAATGAACACCCAGGACTGATCTCCTTTAGGATGGACTGGTTGGATCGCCTTGCAGTCCAAGGGACTCTCAAGAGTCTTCTCCAACACCACAGTTCAAAAGCATCAATTCTTTGGCACTCAGCTTTCCTTATAGTCCAACTCTCACATCCATACATGACCACTGGAAAAATCATAGCCTTGAATAGACAGACCTTTGTTGGCAAAGTAATGTCTCTGCTTTTGAATATGCTATCTAGGTTGGTCATAACTTTCCTTCCAAGGAGTAAATGTCTTTTAATTTCATGGCTGCAGTCACCATCTGCAGTGATTTTGGTGGAGCCCAGAAAAATAAAGTCAGCCATTGTTTCTACTGTTTCCCCATCTATTTGCCATGAAGTGATGGGACCAGATGCCATGATCTTCGTTTTCTGAATGTTGAGCTTTAAGCCAACCTTTTCACTCTCCACTTTCACTTTCATCAAGAGGCTTTTTAGTTCCTCTTCACCTTCTGCCATAAGGGTGGTGTCATCTGCATATCTGAGGTGATTGATATTTCCCCTGGCAATCTTGATTCCAGCTGTGCTTCTTCCAGCCCAGCGTTTCTCATGGTGTACTCTGCATAGAAGTAAAATAAGCAGGGTGACAATATACAGCCTTGACGAACTCCTTTTCCTATTTGGAACCAGTCTGTTGTTCCATGTCCAGTTCTAACTGTTGCTTCCTGACCTGCATACAGGTTTCTCAAGAGGCAGGTCAGGTGGTCTGGTATTCCCATCTCCTTCAGAATTTTCCACATACAAATGAACTTATTGATATTTACAAAACAGAAAAAGACTTACCGACATAGAAAACAAAACTTATTATCAAAAGGGAAAGGGGGTGGTGCGAGAATGATAATAAAAAAACGAAAAATTTTGAGACTTGCAGAATTTAATTATTCAACGTCATAGTTACACAGTGTATGACAATAAAATTAAATAATTATTGAATGAAGAATTTCTTTTTAAATTTTTATATATTTATTTTTGAATAAAGGATTTTCTAATCAACTAGTTATCCAGTGCTTAGATTTTTTTTTTGAGAATGAAATGGCAACCCACTCTAGTATTCTTGCCTGAGAAATCCCATGAAGCCTGGTGGGCTACTGTCAATGGCGTCGCAGAATCGGACACAACTTAGCGGCTGAAGCAGGTTTCTTTAGCATGTGAGGAATCTAGACCCAGAGAGATAAAAACGGCATGTTGCAAAGCAGGTCGACAGCACACATAGACTAGCCATGCCCACCCAGGGCCAGTCTCCCCAAAGACTAGCTGCCGAACTGCAGCTTCACACGCTTTTGCCTGATGAATATCCTCAGCCCATCAGCCGCCCTGGCAGAAGATCAAGGCAACTCAAGGATGAAGGAGCCTTTCCATAGTTCTCAGGAGAATTCATGAAATGTCTCTGCTTTGGAGGATTTATGACCTATGGAAATTGTCCTCAATCTGTAGTTCCCAGACAAGCAACATCAACATCACCTGAAATCTTGTTTGAAATGAAAATTGGGTTCCACCCAAGACCAACTAAATTAGGAGCTCTGTGGTTATGGTCCAGGACTCTGATTAATGAGCCTTCCAAGTAATTATGCTGCTTGCTGAAGTTTGAGAACTCCTATATGCAGGCAAAGACTACGGCACAGATAGAGATGTATGCGGCCAACTGCAGCAATTCTGGGAGTCTTCTGGGCTACTCTGGTTGGGTTGTTTGTTTCATGAGGCACTGGTTTTCCTCTTTCTTAATAGACTCACTTGTCCATTAGCGTCTGAACAGGGAAGAACAGGTGAGAGGAACATTTCCAGCTAGAGCAAGGTCAGCATCTTGGCTTTATCTGTCTCAAATCTATTCTTCTGTTTCTCTCTCTCTCTAGTGAGAATTGTCATACACGATCTCAGTATAAAAAGGTTAGTGCAAAAAATGTCAGGGGTTCCTTTCATGGATGAGGGGCTCAGAGCTTTTTTTTTTTTTTAACAGGCTTTTCTTAATGTGACTGTGCCTTGATTTTCCTACCCTAACATGGTAGACTGAAATATGTCTTCAAATTGTTTATTCTCCTGTAAAAAGATAGCACCCATATGCTTTGTCCTTGTAGTGCCTCCCTCTATTGGCGGAATCTGCTTCCCTAAGATCCCATTAATGTTGACCTTGGCACAGCAACCTGGCCTGACCAACAGAATGTAAGCAGACATGCCAATAGGAAGTAAATTAAATTTGCTAATATATCACGGTTCTGTTGATCATTTTAGACCCAACATAAGAAAAGCATACCCCAATTGGCCAAACAGAATGTTAGAGTTTGTGGATTATTCTTGAATCCAATCCTTTGCTTAAAGCCAAGCTCAGATGACACCAGTCTAACCAGAGCCAACACAAAGGTTCAGGAGTAAGAAAATAAATACTTCTTGTAAAGCCACTCAGAGGCTGATGTGTCTTACCAGCAATAACTAATATACTGAGACCATGAAATAAAAATATCTACTGCAGCCAAACCTCATAAGACAATAAATATCCCAGCCCTTCCATGAAGAGGTCTCAGAGTAAAACCATAATGATAGCCATAGAGAATTCTACTTCTGATTCGGATGTGGGTGGGCAAGACACATTATTGTTTCAACGACTAAAACTATAAAAAAATATCATTTATCTTTAAAAGAAATTAGAGGACCATAGTCTCAAAGAATTCTAAGAAAATTAAATTCCAGAGGGAGTTGAACCCTTCCTATATAAGCAGAAAACTGACTGCTTTCCTCTCTGACAGCATCTGCCATGTTTAGGAAAGAGAAGGTAAAATGTTCTATCTGGCATAGGCAAAGGGTCTTGTATGGTGTAATGACAGGCCAGCAAAACTTTTCATTGTCATATGATCTAATATGATGAAGTTAAATCTACAGGACCCGCCGTCAAAATGCAACACTTCTCCCAGCCCAGTGATTCTTCCACATAGGATGTTTGCTGAGTGCATGGTGGACTTGCAGGAGGCTAATGGCTGGGATGTCCATGTCAAGAGTTGTTTCTTATGTTGTTGGAAGAGGGTGTTTTCTATGACTAGTGCATTCTCTTAGCAAAATTATGTTAGCCTTTGCCTTGCTTCATTTTGTACTCCAAGGCAAATTTGCCTGTTACTCCAGGTCTCTTGATTTCCTACCATTGTACTCCAGTTCCCTATAATGAAAAGGATATCTCTTTGGGGTGTTAGTTCCAGAAGGTCTTGTAGGTCTTTATAGAACTGTTCAACTTCAGCTTATTCAGCATTACTGGTTGGGCATAGACTTGGATTACTGTGATACTGAATGGTCTGCCTTGGAAACAAACAGAGATCATTCTGTTCTTTTTGAGATTGAACCCAAGTACTGCATTTCTGAATCTTGTTGCCTATGAGGTCTACTCCATTTCTTCTAAGGGATTCTTGCCCACAGTAGTAGAAATAATGGTCATCTGAGTTAAATTCATCCATTCAAGTCCATTTTAGATCGCTGATTCCTAGAATGTCAACGTTCACTCTTGCCATCTCCTGTTTGACCACTTTCAATTTGCCTTGATTCATGGACCTAACATCCCAGGTTCCTATGCAATATTGTTCTTTACAGCATCAGACTTCACTTCCATCACCAGTCACATCCACAACTGGGTGTTGTTTTTGCTTTGGCTCCATCTCTTCATTCTTTCTGGAGTTATTTCTCCAGTAGCATACTGGGCATCTACCAACCTGGGGAGTTCATCTTTCATTGTCATATATTTTTGCCTTTTCATACTGTTCATGGGGTTCTCAAGGCAAGAATACTGAAGCGGTTTGCTATTCCCTTCTCCAGTGGACCACATTTTGTCAGAACTCTCCACCATGACCATCCATCTTGGGTGGCCCTACTCAGCATGGCTCATAGTTTTATTGAGTTAGACAAGGCTGTGGTCCATGTGATTAGTTTGATTAGTTTTCTGTGATTGTGGTTTTCATTCTGTATGCCCTCTGAGGGATAAGGATAAGAGGCTTATGGAAGCTTCCTGATGGGAGAGACTGACTGTGGGGGAAACTGGGTCTTGTTCTGATGGCATCCGGTCCCATCACTTCATGGCAAATAGATGGGGAAGAAATGGAAACAGTAAGAGACTTTATTTTTGGGGGCTTCAAAATCACTGTAGATGGTGACTGCAGCCATGAAGTTAAAACACGCTTGCTCTTTGGAAGAAAAGTTATGACCAACCATCATATTAGAAAGCAGAGCTGTTACTTTACTGACAAAGGTCCATCTAGTCAACGCTATGGTTTTTCCAGTAGTCCTGTATGGATGTGAGAGTTGGACTATAAAGGACTGATGCTTTTAAACTGTGGTGTTGGAGAAGACTCGTGAGGGTCCCTTGGACAACAAGGAGATCAAACCAATCAATCCTAAAGGAAATCAGTCCTGAATGCTCACTGGAAGGACTGATGCTGAAGCTGAAACTCCAATACTTTGGCCACCTGATGCAAAGAACTGACTCATTTGAAAAGACCCTGATGCTGGAAAACACTGAAGGCAGGAGGAGAGGGGGACGACAGAGGATGAAATGGTTGGATGGCATCAGTGATTCGATGGACCTGAGTTTGAGCAAGCTCCAGGAGTTGGTGATGGGAAGCCTGGCCTGCTACAGTCCATGATGTTGAAAAGAGTTGGACATGACTGAGTGACTGAACTGAACTTAACTGAACTAATGGCTGGTATGGAAAAAGAAAAACCTGCCTTCACTTGATGGTCCTTGGAGCTCAAAATTCAGATAGAGAGAAGGACTAGCAATATACACAGGGTACATCTTGACCTTAGACATCTGAAATCAGAGGTGAACTGAAACTAAATAAAGCTGAAACCCAGGTGTGATCTAACCAACTCATGACTGAATTTAATTGAAATCATCAGTCCCTTATTCTAGCTTCCTCACTAAGCGAAATGTTTGTCCCCCTGGGGTAAAAGAGTACTTATTCCAGTGTCTGTGGTTGACTACACAAAAACACAATATCTGGCATACAATAAAATTTAAAGTCTGCAAAAGAAATTTAAAAAGGCAATTGCTACCTATAAGCAAGAGGATAAAACAGTCAACAGGAGTGGATCCACAGGTGACCCAGACATTGGAATTAATAGATGATAACTTCTCAAAATTATAATTTTATGGTAAAATAATATTAAAATGATGAAAAGATAGATTAAAAATGAGAAATTTAATAAAAAGTCTCTAAAACAGTTCCAAATAAACATTATAAAATTGAAAAGTATAATATCTGAAAGAATTAATGTCTGAACTTAACAGCAGACTTAACACAGCTGAATAAAGGAACCATGAATTGAAAAACAAATTAACTGAAATTAACTAAAGCACACAGAGAAAAAAATACCGAAAAAGGTACATGTAAGGCTATAACAAATGATATAATTGGAGCACCAGAAGGAGCGAATAGAAGAAATCTTAGAAGAGATGATGGCCAAAGATTTTCCAAAATTGATGAAACAGACCCAATCATAGATTCAAAAACATCTCTGAAACTCAATATGGCTGGTGATCATCCTAACCAATCTCATCGTACCAGATACAAGCACTGGCTAAACTAATTTCCCTTGTACCAGGATCTGTTTTCTGTCTTATGACTCCCACGGACTGACCTCCTGAACTCACCCCTAATCTAGTGGCTCTTGGACTTTTTCATGATGCCTTAAATACTGAAGAAGTCCAGCATGGAAACTCCCAATACCTCCATATCTGTCTCACTGAGATGAATCTGCTCACATCAAGCTACCAAGAGAAGTGGTAACTAACCATTCTTTGCATAAAAAATGTTCCTTGTAGAGTGAACACCTGATCCAAAGGCAGACCTTTCATAAATGGCCAATGATACCTGTTTTATCATAAAGTCTCTTTCCAGCAGGACTACTGTTAATTAGCTAAACAAACCACCAGGAAAGAAAATTGAAGGAATTGGTTAATCCAAAATAGGAGATGAGTGAAGTATTAGGTTTATAGGGGAAAAATCCACCATGATAAAGACATGTGAGGCTTGGAGAGCAGGTCCCTGGAGCCGTCTTTGATTATTCATTCAGTTAATCTGTGCCAGATGTAGACTTTTCCAATTTCATTTGCAGGCCTACAACAAATGCTTCCAGAATGTCTCTTGTCTTCACCACCATGAGAAAAGCTGTCCTGCCAGAGCAGTTCTGTCTGTCTATGATGATCTATCATCAGTCTGTCTATGATGATCTAAAGATCTTTGCCTGGACCCCAGTCTGTCTTGCATGGCCAATGCAATGATCCTAAATTCTGAGGTTGCTATACCATCAGAAAACTTTGTTATGGGAACTCTCTTCCCATAACCCATACTCTAGACTCTAAGGATGGAAGCCCTTCTCTGCCCCAGCTCATTCCACCCTTATCCCACCTACCAATCTCCTAAGCCTCACCTTTTGTTTTTAGATATGCCTGTCAGGAGTTGGTTTAAGTCAACAAATATTAACTGAACAAAAGAACTATGCAAGCCACTATGCTACTTGTCATAAACAGATATACTGAATAGATTTCTTTTGCATGAAAACTCTGGTTAATAAAGACAGCTTAAGGATGTAGTGCAGGATTCTGAGGCCTTTTCCCAGCTCCATGGTAAGGAATGCTATGATGGATTATTAATGTCTGCCTGGAACAGAGACTGAGAGAGAAGTAGAGTAAATACACATATCTGCCATCCAGGCTGTAAGGGATATAAATATGTATTAAGGGAGTCACAAAGACTCCCTGTCACAAAGAGCCTCTCAATCTATTAGAAAGACAGACAAATATATAAATAGCTAAAACACAAGACACAAACAAGCCCACAGTGAAATATTAACAAATTCTATGACAACATTTGGGAAACGATTTATCTTGACAATGAAGATTGAGAAAGGTCTTACGGAGTGGCAAAGTTTGAGTTGGGCTTTAAATGGAATTAAATCATTTGGGAATCCAAGTCAAAGTTAAAACTCTGCCAGCAGCTCTTGGCCATTAATTTTGTGTCACTTCTTTTTTTTTCCTTTTTCAAATCCAGTATTTCATTTTGAACTCTGTGAGTTTCATGCCTGGTGTTATTAGAGTCGAGAAAGGTACTGTCAAGCTTGATCTCCAGGTTCCTTCCCTAATTCCTCCAAGGCAGCATTCATGGTCCTCTGGTTCATGCTCTGCATGACCTCACACCCAGCCCACCCTGAGCACTTCAGGAGGTTGTGATCCCAGGCCAGGCTCAATGGATGGGGAAGATTTCCAACGTCTCACACTGTACCCACTGCCACATCATGGAATGTTAGTTTTCTTCCTTGAAACATGACATTTTCCCTTTAACAGTGACTTGCAAATAAAGTGATATTAATAACTATAATCTGTTGTTATTTGCATCAAAGATTGTTGTGATTCAGGTTGAGGGGGGTCAAAATAAGGTAGATTCCCCACTGAGTGCGCTGGAATGTGGCATCCTTGAAAGCAAGGTAGGCAAAAAAAAAAAAAATGAAAGGAGATTTGCATTGAGATCCTTTCTCTGAGCCCTTCAGAAAAAGCACGTTCCCTCCGAGTCAACATTTTATCCTGTGTCTGTGTTGCTCGGACCTTAGTTTCTGGGATGTCTATGAAAAGGATAACTCAATGGATAGTGAGCCCGAGGTTGGAAGGTACAAAGGAAGGGCTAGACGAGAGCTACACACGAGCACCGAAGTTTGGACACAGTGACCTTGCCAACTAGCAAAGTGCTGCAACGCGTTCTCCAGGTAGGACTAAGAAAAGAATGAGAGGATGGACAGCAGCAAAGGAAGAAGAGGCAGCTCTCTGTTCACCAGCTGGTTCTAAAATCTTTCCCCAAACTCACGCGATCCAGCGAGGAACTTCCTAAGAACTTGGCCTATCAGGGCTAAATTACCTTTGAAAGCACAGAAAAACAACCCCCACCCAAGCACTACGTGAAGCATTTGAGAATAACTAAACGGTAATCTTCTTTTGACTAATTATAAATGTACTTGGAGTTCAGAGAAGAAAGGTCAGTATGAACCAGAGAGATAAGCAAAGGCCTCCTGGATGAGGCTGGCTTTCAAACTGACCTTGAAAAATGGGAAGGAATATTAAAAAGACAGTAATAGTCTCTGTGAAAGTAGGAGGTAAGATGTGACTACACATATACATTTCAGCAAACAGGCAAATAATGAGAGAATCCATTTCAGGAAAGGTAAGAACATTATGCAGAGGCTGAGAACTGGACTCAGCTGCCTTGTTTGGGGATGAAAAGGTGATTTTGATTTGACTTGGTGAGCAACAAAGATTGGGAGATATTTGAATGGGTCAAGGGGAGCCATATCTTGGAGGACCTTCAAATCTGTGAAGTTTGGACTTAAGTCAGGGTCAACACTAGGGTATTATCAGTGTGATAAGCAACAGAGTGCGGGGTGGGAGTATCACAAATGCAGGATTTTAAGAAGATGATTCTTATGGCTTAGGAAAGAAGAACTGGCTCAGGGGGCTGGCTTGGAGACTGCTGCAGAAATCCAGCCAGGGGTAGGAAGACCTAAACATATGGATAGATGCTCAAAAATAACCTTAAACTGAATGGATGAAGCCTAGAATTGAGGAGATGGCTGCAGGAATGGAGATAAAATATCAACTCAGAGAAACAATGCAAATGAATAGATGTCAGCTCTCATTCACGAATTGGATACATGGGTGAACATTTTCAAGAGAGATCTTTCTAGTTGTGCATGTGTTCCTTTAACGACTCCCTATGTAAGTTTCTCAGGGAATATAATTTCACTTTGGAATTATATCTCACTTCAGGGCTAATTTAAGAAATGAGGATTAAAAGACTGAGTTCTTTCTAATGCAAGCTTTTGCTCCAGCCCATGGCAGGAACTCCAACAAAACCCAAGAGGAAGTTGTTTAGGACAGTGGTTCTCATCCAATTTGGCAGGCCCCTCCTTCTCAAAAGTCCTCAAGAAACTCACCAAATCCGATTGTGTGAGAAAAGGGCTGACTTTTCCTGAGGGTCTCTCCAAGGGTTTCACATGTATTGTCACATTCTAATCTCACATCAACCCTGTGTCTATGGGCACCAGTCTTCCCACTTTATGACAAAGAAATAGCTGCAGGAAGAAGGTGTGACTGAAAAAGGAAGGAAGAAGGTGACCCCTAATTAGGCAGGCCCCCAGCCAGATGGTGGAGGCGCTGGGGTTTTAATCCGCCCCTCTCTACACACACTTTTCCTTCTACCCTGTGCAAGGTCTATGCTCCCAGACCCAGGGCATTTCTATTCTTTGATTCAAAGTGACATGCTGTAAATAACTCTCTCTTTTCATGTGCCCAGGCGCCAAACAGCCTTTATAAGGTTAAAAAAAAAAAAAAAGGTGGAAAAAAAAGTCATATGATCAGAAAGTTTCCGGCAGGGATAGAATTCCTCTCTGCAGTGTGACTTGATCCACGATAAAGTCTGAAAAAGAGCTTTTGTTCCAAGCGCTGTTGTTAAGGACGTGCACATTCTTCGGACTTCACAGGCCCAGCTGCTCAGTCACCTTTACGCGTTTCTCCTCTCAGTGCACACAGGTCCAGACCCTTGCCTTGATGGAGCCGAGGGGGTTTTATGTGAAGACTCAGCTCATAACTGGCTTCGGGGAACTTTGTTTTCCTCCTTTCTTAGGGCAGCATCTCTGTCGACTTGCAGCACCTGAAAAGCCACAGACTTGATGACCTATTGAGATGCAGTAAGGTCATCTTTGGTGTCTCCATAATTCCCATGTCAGCCACCTAGTTCCACTTCAGACTCCTGGGATGTAATTGCTACGAGCTGGAGAGAGGAAGCAGGCAGAATGAGCTCGGAGAGGTAGGTTGGAGGAGATAACAAGCACGCTGGCAGGAGACTGGATCTGAAGAAGAAAGCATGTCACAGTTTCCCGGGACTTAGGAACGCTGAGCGTCCATCAGAACATGCGTGCCTGTTTCAGCTTGCCAGCAAGCATACCAGACTGAGGGGCAAAAATATAGCAGGAAATCCCTAAGTGCAGAGTGGAAAGGGTGATACACACCTTGGTTAGTGAGTGTGTGCAGCGGGAGAGGAGCAAGAAAGCAGGATTTGGGCAAGATTAGGGTTTCATTCTTCAGTAAACATTCATTGACTCCTTTTTACATGTCAGATAATGTGCTAGTTGGCAGGGATGTGGCAAAGCAGACAGAATCCATGTCAGAGACGGGCATTAATCATCCGATCACACAAATGTATATACTGTAAACTCTGTTTAGTAAAGAAAAACCCAAAGAGTTATGAGCATTTATAAAATGGTGTCCTAAGCTAGCGTAGCCTAGGGTGAGAGCCACTGCAGGCAGGAGAGACAAGGCATGTGAAGGACCAGAAAGTATTAAATAGTCCCGTGGATTCTAAGCCTAGGGGTAAAATAGCCCCAGTGTTGTAGGGGAACAGAGTGGCCTGATCCAGGGGCTGGGTAAGCAGGTGAGAATCAACTTCAACAGAACACCACAGGCTACACTGAGAATTTTGATGATTGATGGACAAACATCCTGTTTTCCTCGCTGATTTGAGGGCATCATTGATTAGATTTCAGTAGAAAAGTGAAATGACTAGGTTTGCAGTTTTTAAAGATTATCTTGGCCACGAGCAAAGAACTAGGATGCTGAAAGCTCACAAATGGGTAATTGATATCTGGTAAGATCTGCTGAAGTTAACGTGTCACCCTGAGGGCAAGAGCGGATGAATCCAGGAAAGGAGCCAGGTTTTGCTTAGTATCTTTTATATACCAGGGATTGTGATAAGGATTTAGTGATGTTCATTTTATTTAATCTCCATAAAATCTTTATAAAGTAGATGGTATTTCTGCCATTTGACAGATGAGGGAATACCTACTTAAGAGATATCCACCCATCTATCCATTCACTCTATTAGTTTATTCATTCATTCACCAAATATTTTATGGAGTACCTACAATGAAGTTACCTTGCTAGCCACTGAGATTACATTAGTGAACAAGATACAATCCCACCTCTCAAATAACGTATAGGCTAGTGAAGAGACAGAGGAGTAGATGGATGATTAAGTTCAGTGGAGAAAGTTCTCTGATATGGGTCAGCCCAGAAGGCACTGGCACCCCACTCCAGTACTCTTGCCTGGAAACTCCCATGGACGGAGGAGCCTGGTAGGCTGCAGTCCATGGGGTCACTAAAAGTCGGACACGACTGAGCGACTTCATTTTCACTTTTCACTTCCACACACTGGAGAAGGAAATGGCAACCCACTCCAGCATTCTTGCCTGGAGAATCCCAGAGATGGGGCAGCCTGGTGGGCTGCAGTCTATGGGGTCGCACAGAGTCGGACACAACTGATGAGACTTAGCAGCAGCAGCATAGCACTTGGAACAGCAAAGGCAAAGCACCCATCCTTGTTACAGCAGGTCTGAATCTCACCCAGGATCTCACACAGTGTGTGTCCAAGCCAAAGCGCAAATCTATGCAGCTGTGACACTCACATGCTTTTCCTCTCGCCATGTTAGGTAAGCAGTTACTTTGGCTTTTTGGTAAACTCTCTGAAAACACATGACACGCCTTGTCTAAATCCCAGTGGGGGTTGAGCTGTGAGGCTCTGTGTGGACAAGCAAGAGGGAGGCTGGCAAACGCTGCCCACACTGGGCAGGAGCCAGGCCATTCTGGAAGCTCTGAGTGCTCGGGCCTCCGTGAGCACCTGTCCAGGACAGGCCGTGCATTTAATGAGCTCTGCCATGGCAGAGGGGCACTTGGCACCTCCGCCGATGGAAATGGCCCCTCAGGCCAAACAAAAAAAAAAAAAAAAATGAAGTGCATAGGCTGCCAGTATTCTTCTGGAGCATGAGAGAAAGAAATCTGGGTTGAGTGGGGAAGAGCTATTAATTATAATCTCAGCTCGGGCCTGAGAGTTGTGAGGAGGGCTTCTGCCGAAAATCACTTGTCTCAGAGAAAAGGAAAGCAAAGTAACTCATCCTGCCTCATCCCGTGGGCCCACTGCAGCTCTGCAGAAGTGTGTGAGCACACGTCTACACTCACACACACGCACAGGCACACACGTTTCAGTGAGTACTAACTATGTGCCAAGCACAGCACTTCATGTTTTTTTCTGCAATATCTTCTTTCATTTCATCCCTCCCACTAGCCCCTTAGGATGCTTTCTTAATGACTATCTGTATATTCCCTAACAATAGGCCAAAAGTATAGAGCCCTCCATCATCAGGCTCTATTTTATTCTTCCAGAATCTTTTCTGACTTTTAAACAAATTTACAGAAAAGGAAAAATTACTTAGTAAATGTTATTTTACATGGATATTTTTTTCCCCACAATAACCCAGGAAGGGCACTGATATTTATGACCTTGGCCTTTAAGAAGGATTATGTTACAACATTTTAGAAGACCACGAGAAGAGGGGGAATGATCCATTTATTGGAGGGAGAGGGCAGAGAGAGCTTCACAGGCGTGAAAGAGACTAAGCTTCTCCCCCTGGACAGGTGTGCTCAGTGGCACACCCTATCCTGGAGGACACCCTGAGTAGGGAAAGCAGAGAGCTGCCGCCTCTGTAATCAGTCTGGGAGACCCTTCTAGGCTCCCAGGAGCCCTGGGGAATAGCTGCACCTTGGAAAGGAGAGGCCAGGAGCAACACCTAGAGCCAAAGGACCCACTCTACAGGGACCCTGGCATTACAACTAAGCAACGAGCTGAACACGGTTCCCTGCCCTGATTCCTAAAACGTACTCCACCCTCAGGGCACAGAGAGGCCACACTGGAAGGAGAGAAGCTTGCATATTCTGTACCTTCATAGACACTGCTCATAAAGCTACAAAAATAAGTCCACAAGAGCAAAATCGTATGAACTCAGCGTTATACACAGTGCTTCTACCATTTACTCTTTTTGGCATTAGCTGATTTTTTCAGTGTCTCCATGTTCAAGTGTGTGCATGTGTGTGTGTGTGTACCTATGTATATGCATTTATGTAGAGGCAGGGACCCCGAAGAGGCCATCTGCATGGTTCTCTCAGACATGAACGTGAAAGCAATGGGCTTTCTTGGAGCTTGGGATCAACATATACACACTGCTATATTTAAAATTGGTAACCAACAAGGACCTCCTCCAGGGGATCTTCCCAACCCAGGGATCACCTGGAGGAGGTCCTTGTTGGTTATCCACTTTTGCCCCTACGCACGCAGGTAACCAACAAGGGCCTTCTGTATAGCACAGGGAACTCTGCTCAGTGTCCTGTGGAGGCCTGGATGGGAGGGGAGTTTGGGGTGGGGGGCCTTGACACAGGTGTCTGTATGGCTGAGTCCCTTTGCTGTCCACCTGCAACTGTCACAATACTGTTAGTTGGCGTGTGTGTGTGTGTGTGTGTGCGTGTGTGTGTGTGTGCGCGCGCGCTTAGTCACTCAGTCATGTCCAACTCTTTGCAACCCCATGGACTGTAGCCCGCCAGGCTCCTCTGTCCATGGAATTTCCCAGGCAAGAACACTGGAGGGGGCTGCATTTTCCTTCTCCAGGGGATCTTCCTGACCCAGGGATTGAACCTGGGTCTCCTGCGTTGCGAATCCTTTACTGTGTGAGCCACCAGGGCAGCTCTACTTGGATATAATCCAATATAAAATTAAAGGTGTTTGTTTTTTTAAAGAAAGTAATGGACTTTCTTAAAGATTAAGATTAATATTACTGAGTGACAGAGAAAAAAAGGAGAGAACAGCCAGGAAGTGAAGCCTCTGTGAGTAGGGGCCAAGAGGCCTTCCACCACTTGCCACCTTGAGGCCAGGCTCAGAGCACAGACAGCCTGGGCAGCTGCCTGCCTGGCACGGCTGAGATCTCGTCTCCACCACAAAGTCTCCTTTTGCACCTGATCTTCTCTCACATGTCATTCCTTGGGTTTATGATAAAGATCTCACGTTTGGGCAGCGGGAGAGATGTTTATTTATTAACTCCTTATCAACAAGGATAGTGAGTTACTTACCCCCTTGGCCAAAGAGGAGGCTGAATTCTACTGACATCACTAACTGAGTGATCTTCGCGATGTCTTGTTCTTCTTTCCTTCCATCTTCTCATGTATACAATGCTTTTCTTGGCTTTGGTTTTTCTTTTTTTTTTTTCATTGAAGTATAGTTGGTTTACAATGTGATATATATATACAGTTGTTTTTCAGTCAATCTTTGAATCTTTGTGACCCCATGGACTGCAGCATGCCAGGCTTCCCTGTCCTTCACCATCTCCCCGAGTTTGCTCAAACCCACTGAGCCCACTGAGTCAATGACGCCATCCAACCATCTCTCCCCCTGTCACTAGGTCCATCCATGTTGCTACCAAAGGCATTATTTCCCTCTTTTGATGACTGAGTAGTATTCCAGCCATGTGGAATCCATATCTTCCTTACCCACTTAGCTACTGGTGGACACTTAGTCTGCCTCCATGCCTGAGCTGCTGCAAGCAGTGCTGTGTGGACACTGGAGTGCGTGTATCAGTGCTTCTAACGATAGTTTACGGCAGGAGGGTTAAATGAGGAGATGCAAGTGAGCTGGAGGGCTCGGTCCATGCTATCAGCATCGCCACCATCACGCCCATCAACAGCAGTCACGCATATTCTATGTAAGATGTGGTCCAAATGGACCAGCTTTGGGACCAAATTCAACGGAAGACAAGCAATGGGCAGATGCATTTTGATGTAGGCTAGAGAGTGGGGAACTTCCAGGGGTAAGGAGGATTTTGTCAAGAAAAGCAGAGCTGAGTTTGGTCCCTGAGTTGATGGTGACACGGGGGCGTACCCTCACGTGTGTGTGTGTGTGTGTGTGTGTGTGTGTGTGTGTGTGGACGGACAGCCTCTGACAGCAGCAGTTCCATTAGCTTCTTCGGTCTGATGGGATGACAGCCACTGCAGAGATCAGTCAAACATCTTCTGTCACCAGGTCTGCCACTTTCTAGGTCCCTGCCAGAGTCCTGCCATCTTGTAGTGAGAGCTCAAACAGACTTCAGACACCACGCCCTTAGGTGCTGTAGAGGAGTGGTGTGGCTCCGAGGAAGCAAACTTGCCCAAGGTCAAACTCTGGAGTTGGGGCTGGAATACTGGTTACAGACTCCCATTCCAGAGCTCATTTCAATACTTACAATATTTCCACTCAAAGCTCATGCTGGAGGCATTTATCACAGAGCTCCCTCGCAGCTCTCCTTGGTCCTGACTCTGCCTCTAGCTAAATTCATTCTCTGTGGCGCCTTTCCTTCCCCTGTGTTTGTAATTTGGGTGACTGATCTGGACAGTTGCTAAGGTTCCTTCAGCTTTGGCTATCTGTGCTTCCCCAGCTCACGAGTCACGGAGGCTGTCAGCTGTCCGAGTAGGAGGAGGGCACACAGGACAGGTGGTGTCCCTGTCTCCGGAGGGGAACTTGGCAGAGCTGCCTCCTCTGCTGTGGATGCGTAGGGTGGGGGCTGGCAGGATGATCCACCCACTTTGGGCAAGAAGCTCTGACTCACCCAGTGGAGGGAGGGAAGCAGCGTGGAACTCCCCTGGAGATGTGTCTGTGACCCTCTGAGCCCGGAACCCCCAGGCACAAAAGGCCTGGGGCTGACTCAGGCAAACCCCAAAGCTGGAATTTACAACTCTGTCACTGAGATTCATTTTTGAGACAAAGCTTCTTTAGGATTATTCAGCAAGTTCCGAGTGACTCAGTTTTCCATGGTACAGCCAGAGGGGTCTTTCTAAAATAAAAATCAGGTCATGGCATTTTCTTGCTTAAAATAAAAATTTCAGGGACTGCAACAGCTCTTGCTCTGGCCTCTGAAGTGAAGTTGCTCAGTCATGTCTGACTCTTTGCGACTCCATGGAGTGTAGCCCACCAGGCTCTTCCATCTATGGGATTTTCCAGGCAAGAATACTGGAGTGGGTTGCCATTTGAGTCTGGTTAAACGTGGCCTATGCTGGCCCCTTGAGCCCCCTCCCAGGCCTCTCCCTCTGTACTGGCCCATCTCCTTTTCCAGAGGACATTTGCTCACATCCTTTCTCAGCTGCTTTGCAACTGCTATTTCTGCCTCCAGGAATGTTGTTCTCTGCACTCCTATACCATCTATCATTAAGCTTTCTTCAGGTCTCTGGTTAAATATTACTTTAACAGAAAGGCTCTTCTTCCTCCTCCCCAGTCTAAACTATGGTCTCTTCTGATATCCGTGATCATCACAACATTCTCTTTGTACTCTTAGCACTTAACTCAATTAGTAATTGTGTACTTGTTAGAGATTATTTGCTGTTCTCCATGCCATGTTTAGTCACTCAGTCTTGGTGACTCTTTGGACTACATCCCTCTGTCCATGGGATTTTTCAGACAAGAATATTGGAATGGGTTGCCATTTTCATTTTCCAGGGGATCTTCCCAACCCAGGGATTGAACCTACACTTCCCGTGTCTCTTGCATTGCAGGCGGATTCTTCACCCACCAAGCTTTTGGGGAAGCCCTTGTTGTTCATGTCCCCCTATTATCCCTAAACTCCATAACACATAGAATCATATTAATCCTTTCCCTTGCTGAAATGCCAGCTCCCAGCACGGTGACTGACAAATAATGAACACACAGAAAAAGACCTTTGTCTTTGTGTTTTCAAAGAGAAAGGTAGGGTCATGGAGATCTGCATCAGGAATAATTGTCATAAAAAGTAAAATATCCATGGATCCTTCCAAAGGTCTTCAGAGGGATTTGTGCATTCACATAAAATCAGTGCTTTGCATTCCACCTCCCAGGGGAGGGCAGTTTTAGAAACATAAAATGGTTCTATAAAAGACTGGACAAACCTCTAGGAAAAACATTCTTAGCCAGCAGTTCCTACTCTGTTAGGAGGAGAACATGTATCCCAGTCAAAGCTTTGCTCAAACTCCAATACATACACCTTATGAAAGCAGAGCTATTTGGCTAAAGAGGTGGGGGGCGGGGGTTGGGGCAGAGGGGAAGTGATTTCTAGAATCCTTCCTCTCCTGTCCCCAGGATGGAGTAGTGGGGGTGATCCACTCTGGGTATGGGCAATAAAGGGAAAAGTGTCTCTAGAGAGTTTGAAACAATAACACAATTTACAAACAATAAACACGCAACAGTAGGATCAGTTAGAATATAACCAGATTTTTACCAAACGAATCCAGACAGCATCAGTGACAACACGCTTTCCCTTGCCAGAGTGGCAGGCTCTGATGCCTTGTATGCTGCAGACCCCCCTGTCCTTCCTCCAGTGAATTTCCATCCGAAGCCCTCATCAAGGAAGGAACTAAGTGGGTCAAAAGGTGGGTTCTTCAGTGACAAGCAAGGTCAGGATAGGCTCATCCAAATGGAATGAAGTCGATCTCAGGGGACCACCAGCTCCAAGGGCTTTAGTGTTGCCCTTGTACTACGCCCAGGCAGAGGCTTGTCCTGGGTAGGATTGGCTAAGCTGAGAAACTGACGCTCAATGAATCAAGTAACATGTCCAAGGTCACACATCTTAGAAAGATCAGAGCAAGCATTAGAACCCTGGCTTATGAGAATCTGAAGTCTTCACTATTTCTTCTACACTACTCCATTGCCTTTTTCTTATTTTATTTCTCAGATATTCATTATTAAAATAGCCTTGGGAGGCAGGGGACACTATAACCATTTTAGAGGGAGAAACAAAACATTTTAGAGGGACAACAGGGTTATCCACTGTCATGTAAAGTTTCAAGGACACAGCTATGAGTCTAAAGGCACGAAGTCTGATGATGGTCCAGCTCACTCCAGTGTGTATGGGAGGACCCCAACTCCTCTGTAACTCCCTAGCGCCTTTTCTGAGAGAGGCAGGGAAAGGAGCAGAGAGGGTAAGTCATTTCTCTCATGCCCTACAGTAAAATATTTCTCAGCCCTGCCTCTGTAAGACTTTGGAGACTGGCCCCTGGTGAGCTCTGTTTCAAGATCCAAAGCCTTTTCCTGGATCCCTGTAGCATCCTCTCTCGGGTGGAGTGGAGTTTTCCATCTACTGAGTGAAACTGACTTCTGAGTGACAATACCCTTCCACCTACACCCTGGATGGGGTCCAGGCTTCAGGTTCCAGGCACTGCCATGAAATTCATGAGCCTGCATTGTCTGAGGCTGGGCTTGTTTATGCCTGGTATGGGCAGGTGTCCACGCTGAAGCCCGTCACTGGGGCTGAAGCGTGCGTTCCACTCTGGTAAGAGCACACAGAGAGACCCACTCCACTCCATCTTTCAGGCCCTTGCTAAGCAGAAATGCTCCATCCCAAGAACACATTAGTCATGGTGATGACTACTGCTGACTCTAAGCAGTGCAAGATATGACGCACAACAGCAGGGGGAGGTGCCCCTGGGGACTGTGCAGAACAGCCTCAACAGTTTCCTGATGAAGACACCGAGGCCCAGTGGGGAGCAGTAACTCACCCAGGGCCACCCAGTGAGTCATGATAAAGAGGAGTTGTAGCATTCACTCATGCTGATCAAGGCTTCAAGGACCCTAAAGGGTGGAGGTGGCCAAAAGCCACTGAAGAGGTATGGATGTGTTTTGGAGATCGGGTCCATTAGTGCTCTGGACAAACGCTGGCAAATTGTGGGCTGTGTGGTCATGATCCAACCATGAGTTCCCAGTTCCTTTCCCATCCATCAGACTCTAAGAGGCTTCCCTGGTAGCTCAGATGGTAAAGCGTCTGCCTGCAATGCAGGAGACCTGGGTTCAATCCCTGGGTCGGGAAGATCCCCTGGAGAAGGAAATGGCAACCTACTTCAGTACTCTTGCCTGGAAAATTCCGTGGACAGAGGAGCCTTGTACGATACAGTCCATGGGGTAGCAAAGAATCGGACATGACTGAGCGACTTCACTTCACTTCTTCCATAGGACTCTGAATCTAAGACAATTAAACCCAGGAGACATCCCAGGAGAATCTCCAGTGCGCATACAGGATTGCAAACAATGCTGCTGAAGGTCATCAAGGTGAAGGGCTGCACGTGCGGTCCTGGAGTGGAGTGGAGCTCCCTGGACTTGCACTCGGGTAGCTGTATTGGGAGAGAGTCGGCTCAGCTCTTACTCGTCTTGTGCACTTGTTACCCAGCCATTGTGACTGCGTTATTCATTCACTGAACAAATGCACAGAGTGTATCCCCACACGCTGAGTACTGGCTCAGGCGCAGGGACACAGCAGCAGATGAAACGAAGTCCCTGCTTGCATGGAACCTGGCCTTTGCTCTTGAACGTCACCTCTTGAACGTCACCTCCTCAGTGCAGCCTTTGCAGGTCACTGCATTAAGAACAGGTCCAGCTTCTTACAATTTTTACAGCATGCAAGGCCAAGAATTCAATAATGCTTGACAAATGTTTCTTGAATTATTTGATTAACTCAGTGGGTCAATCATCCATAAATGCCATTTTTATGTACGAGGTCCTATATTGGTATTTATCATAAATGGATGAATATTATGGTTTTCTGGGTATATACCTTTGGGTATAGGTCTTGTCTTCTTAGCTATAATAAAAGCTTCGATGACAGGGACTACAGGTCATCTGTGCATGTATAGTAGACTAGTGAATGCGAGGTTTTCTGGGGGTAAAGAGCTATTTAATATGTGTTATTAGAAGGATAGATGGAGAAGGCAATGGCACCCCACTCCAGTACTCTTGCCTGGAAAGTCCTATGGACGGAGGAGCCTGGTGGGCTGCAGTCCATAAGGTCACTAAGAGTCGGACACGACTGAGCAACTTCACTTTCACTTTTCACTTTCATGCATTGGAGAAGGAAATGGCAACCCACTCCAGTGTTCTTGCCTGGAGAATCCCAGGGACGGAGGAGCCTGGTGGGCTGACGTCTATGGGGTCGCACAGATTTGGACACGACTGAAGTGACTTAGCAGCAGCAGCAGCAGCAGCAGAAGGATAGAAGGAGGATGACTCCCAATGACAACCTTCTGAAACTTCATAATTAGAAACATATTATCGCCAGCATTTCAAAGAGGAGGAAGCTGTAAGTTTCCTAGGTAGGTCATTCTCAGAACCAGGACTGAAGTCAAGGACTTCTGAACACAGTCCTGAGCTCTGTAAATACCGGCTGAGTCAATAACGGGATAGTAGTCTACCTTTATCCCTATATCACAGCACTTGCTTTCTAACTAAGACTTTTTTGGGGGTGGGGGTGGGGGTAGGCCAAAAAATGGAAGTAGTTCTTATTTTTGAGCATCTTCTGAAATCACTTGCAAAATACTTGCACCAATGTGGGCTCTGAGAGCACCAGGAAGAGGTTCAGTGTGGAGGAAATAATCACTTGGGGCCCGGGACCAGAGCTTCTCAGGACCAGAGGGAGGACCAGGGAAAGGACTTTGAGGACAGAGACTTCATCACGCTACTGAGGACCCAGCATACAGCTCTCAAGTACTAGGCGCACCATAGACATTGGATGAATTACTGAATGGATGGCATATTTTGCTGAATTCTTTCCAACATTTTCATGCTATTTTTAGTGGGAAGATAGAAAACAGGGTAAATGACTGGCCCAGAGGCCAGAGCAAAGCTCGAAGCTAAGCAAGCTCACAAGCTTTTATTTATGAAGCCCTGCACAGGCTATTTTCCTCTCACGGTGAGTAGTGCTCATATTCTGTGGGGTTACAAATGCTAGAACAACGCTACCACGTATTTATGGAGTGGCTCCTCTGAGGAGTTCAGACCATTTTACAGACATGATCTCATTCATGCCGTCTCAGGTCTTCGATTCAATTACAGGGCGGCTCGTTGTTCCATGTGAGGCAAACTATTTCTTTTGGATGCACACTTAGAATTATCCATTCTCCTGTTACAGGTTCGAAGATTTACAAATCACCACCAAATGGCTCCTGAATTGCTGCAGCAGGAAAGGGGTGGGTGGAAATGGAAATTGGATGAATTTATAATTTACAATCTCTTCAAATATTAGGAAGTCAATTTTTGTATACTTACCTTAAAAACAGGGGAAAGCACGGGCTATGACTTAGTTGCAGCCACATAATGTAATAATAAAGATAGGAAAAAATAATTTTAATCCCTCATAATGTTAGCTAGAGCTATAAAAATAGGAGCTAACCTATAAGGCTAAAAGGTTATAATTATAATAAGCATGAAAACACATTGGGAGATGGATTTATTCCCAAGCTAAGGGTCATATGAAGTCGACTCTTCTATTTCTCTGCTATGAATTATTTGGCGGCCTTAAACAAACTCCTAAATCCTTGGACCTCTGTTGCCTTATCTGACATCTCAGTGATTGAATTAGGCACTCCCCAATTTCCTTTCATCATCAAGATGTCACAAGACTGTGGTTCTAGTACCACTAAAATCACCACTATTACTATTGATGCTTAATGTTCAACTACAATATAATAGATACACATCAAGTGTTTAGTACATGAATGTGTCCAGTTTTCAGTAGTTCTCATGCTGCTGCTGCTGAGTTGCTTCAGTCGTGTCTGACTCTGTGCGATCCCATAGACGTCAGCCCACCAGGCCTCCTGCCCCTGGGATTCTCCAGGCAAGAACACTGGAGTGGGTTGCCATTTCCTTGTCCAATGCATGAAAGCGAAAAGGGAAAGTGAAGTCGCTCAGTTGTGTCTGACTCTAGCAAGCCTACCAGGCTCCTCCATCCATGGGGTTTTCCAGGCAAGAGTACTGGAGTGGGGTGCCATTGCCTTCTCTGGTTCGTATGCTAGATTTGATTTAATACACAAACTTGGTGGCTCAAACAGTGAAGAATCTGCCTGCAACACAAGAGACCTGAGTTTGAGCCCAGGGTCAAGAAGATCCCCTGAAGAAGGGAATGGCTACCCACTCCAATATTCTTACATGGGAAATCCCATGGACAGAGGAGCCTTGAGGGCTACAGTTCATGGGGTTGCAAATAGTAGGATACTACTAAGTGACTAACACACACACACACACACACACACACACATGTGGTGTGTATCTGCTGTGTTCCAGGCACAAAGAGAGTGCTGGAGTACTTGTGAAAAAGCTAATCATCAATGTATATAAACTCTAAAGGGAGTCAAGATGGTTAAATTTGAATGAATAGAGGATGATATGACCATCAGATCAGATCAGATCAGTCGCTCAGTCATGTCCGACTCTTTGCGACCCCAGGAACTGCAGCATGCCAGGCCTCCCTGTCCATCACCAGCTCCCGGAGGTCACTCAGACTCACATCCATCGAGTCAGTGATGCCATCCAGCTATCTCATCCTCTGTCATCCCCTTCTCCTCCTGCCCCCAATCCCTCCCAGCATCAGAGTCTTTTCCAATGAGTCAACTCTTCGCATGAGGTGGCCAAAATACCGGAGTTTCAGCTTTAGCATCATTCCTTCCAAAGAAATCCCAGGGCTGATCTCCTTCAGAATGGGCTGGTTGGATCTCCTTGCAGTCCAAGGGACTCTCAAGAGTCTTGTCTAACACCACAGTTCAAAAGCATCAATTCTTCGGCACTCAGCCTTCTTCACAGTCCAACTCTCACATCCATACATGACCACAGGAAAGACCATAGCCTTGACTAGGCGAACCTTTGTTGGCAAAGTAATGTCTCTGCTTTTGAATATGCTATCTAGGTTGGTCATAACTTTCCTTCCAAGAAATAAGCGTCTTTTAATTTCATGGCTGCAGTCACCATCTGCAGTGATTTTGGAGCCCAGAAAAATAAAGTCTGACACTGTTTCCACTGTTTCTCCATCTATTTCCCAAGTAATGATGGGACCAGATGCCATGATCTTCGTTTTCTGAATGTTCAGCTTTAAGCCAACCTTTTCACTCTCCACTTTCACTTTCATCAAGAGGCTTTTAGCCCCTCTTCACTTTCTGCCATAAGGGTGGTATCATCTGCATATCTGAGGTGATTGATATTTCTCCCAGCAATCTTGATTCCAGCTTGTGTTTCTTCCAGTCCAGCATTTCTCATGATGTACTCTGCATATAAGTTAAATAAACATGGTGACAATATGCAGCCTTGACATACTCCTTTTCCTATTTGGAACCAGTCTGTTGTTCCATGACCAGTTCTAACTGTTGTTTCCTGACCTGCATACAGATTTCTCAAGACGCAGATCAGGTGGTCTGGTATTCCCATCTCTCTCAGAATTTTCCACAGTTTATTGTGATCTACACAGTCAAAGGCTTTGGCATAGTCAATAAAGCAGAAATAGATGTTTTTCTGGAACTCTCTTGCTTTTTCCATGATCCAGTGGATGTTGGCAATTTGATCTCTGGTTCCTCTGCCTTTTCTATAAGCTAGTTTTAAATGGATAATTAATGCAAGTTCATCAGATGGACTAGGAAGTGAAATGGTTGAAAGAGAAAGGTATTATGGTCAGAGGGAAAAGCATGTACAAACACAAGAGGTGTGAAAGAGCTTCGGGAAATGCTGAAGATGGATCAAGAGGAAGCCAGATTGGAGAAATAGGTGTAAGTCCCATGACTGAGAACCTTGAGACCTGGCTATGGATCTCAGACTTTGTCCTGCAAGAAACCATGTCATTGAAGGGTTCCTAGCAGGAGATTATCATGTTTAATTTTTCAGAAGGAACATCAGAAATGACTTCACCATATACTCCATTCCAAGGAAATCATGGACCAAATGCTATTCTCATTTCACAAATGGAAAAGTTGAGATTCAAAGGATAAGGCACCTCAGTGGAACCAAACAGTTTGAAGATAGAAGAGATAGGATTCGTTTCCTTTAACAACAACAACAAAAAATCTATCAAAATCTACCCTTTTACTTATGTAGCTTAACCATTGCACATCTCCTGCACAGACCCTTTGTTACAGCAGGTGAACTGCACACTTGTCCTCCAAGCCTGTGTTAGTCGCTCAGTTGTGTCCTACTCTTTGCGGCCCCCGTGGACTGTAGCCTGCCAGGCTCCTCTGCCCATGGGATTCTCCAGGCAAGAACAATGGAGTGGGTTGCCATTCCCTTCCCCAGGGGATCTTCCTGACCCAGGGATCAAACCAGGGTCTCCTACATTGCAGGCAAATTCTTTATGTCTGAGACACCAGGGAAGCCCTTTCCTGCTCTTGCCACGATGCTGTTCTGTCAATCCGGGATGTGCTCAACCTGTCCTCCCCAGTCCAGATTCCACAAATACGTAAAGATTCAACTCAAGCTCCATCTATTTTGGGAACCTTTCCCTGGCCTCTCTGGTTTCACAGTGCTTTCAGAAGTACTTTTATTTACAGTGGATTTCACCTATTCTAACAGCTTTCATTTACCCATCCTATTCAACAGCCCCAGACAGCACACAGCTTCTAAGTGCCTAAAACTATGTGAGACAATAGTGATACAACAGTGAGCAAAAGACAGTCTTTATCCTCATGTGGCCTAGACCAAGTTTAAGGACACAGTTGGAAATGAATAGCCACACATTTAGGAAAAAAAAAAAAAAAAACTTGGATAGTATCTCAAAGACAGAGTGCAGGGGCTGCTGAGAGTGGAGAAGAGAAGTACTCCAGGAACTCAGGGAAGGATGCCGTGAAGAAAGGTGCTCAAGCTAGGGTCTGAAGCATCAGAGGGTGAGGAGTGGTTAACTAGGTAAAGAGAATGGGCAGTAAGGGGAGAAACGTGGCCTGGGATGAAGGAAGAGCCGCACAAAGCCCATGGCGGGAGGCTGCAGAATGTGCTGGGGAATGAAAGGAGGCGGCGTTCCTCAGCCGGGACGGAGGGGCAAGCAATCGAAACTGACTCCCGTGAAACTTAAGCCCGTCAGGCAATGATTGGAAGGATACTGAGAAATTCACAGCATTGCTGGGAAGGCCTAGAAAACCAAGGGACTCCACACCTCAGAAACCCTTAGCCAACATCCGCAGTCTGGTAGGGATGGCAGCTCCATTGTTTTAACGGGAGGCTTCAGAACTCGCATCACCCACACACTCAGCACAGGGCTTCTGTTCTGGCACCACCACTGGCAACTCCATCACCAGTGCCCTGGAGACAGGCAGAGGTCACTACTGCCACCATGATGAACTTTTATCTCAGTCTTCTTTTCTCTCCTTATGCCAGTACCTCCAGGCGGGTACCTCTGATTGGCCAACCATGCTCTCCTTTTCTGGGTTAATAAGTTTATATCTAGGTTTTTTCTACTTCTAAAGCAGGACACCGACTGTTTTTCATCAAGATTTCTCAGGCAGAAAACTCAAACACGGAAAGAAGGTTCAGGTGCTGGGCACACAGTAACACTGCAGAAGGGTAAGAGTGCCCGTAAAATTTCATGATCATCTCAGTTGTGTTCATTTCACCTGCCAGATGGACTCAGGATCTCCCTGGGGGAAGTGCTTGTGCTTCCTCCTTCCCTCGTGAGCTCAGCCGTGACTGACAACACTGGCCATGCTCTCCCCACTAGATAAATCCTTGTTGACTTCAATCTGGTTCATTCTGCAAAGGTCATTTCATTTGACCTCAACTGGGAGATGATTTTCAAATGCAAAATACAAATAACTCAGCCCCGGAGTCAGTAACATCTGCAGATAACCATGTCACTGGGCTGTGCAGAACCTCTGGGTGCAGGGAAACATCCTGGGGTATGAGAAGGTAACAGGATGGGATTGCTACTTGATGTGCCTGTCACTTCTCAGGGCCTTCGTCCCTCCAGGGCAGGAGGGAAGCTTGTGTCTTAAAGATACGTTGGGCAGTCCACTATCAGGTAGTGGTTACTTAGGTGAAAAAAGTGTCTTAAAAAATGAACAGGCTACACAATCAGATGCAATGAATGCCTCATGGCAAGGGATTTCTTCTCTCCTTTTCTTTTAGAGTGCTTTGGTGAAGGGAGTGCTAGATTAGGAAACAGAACATCTGAGGCTGGTTCTGGGCTTCTCAGACATGAGGCCTTGCTCTAGTCCCACAATTTTCTGGACTCTCAGATTCCTCTTCTATAAAATGAGCATGGTAATTCACTGGCATGCAAATTGCGAAAGGCACCAGTTGTTGCTGCTTGCTCCTTCTTGCTTTTTTCTGAAAACTTTTTATACCCTTTCGTCTAGAATGATCATTCTTAAATTTGATCATATATCAGAATCACATGGAAGGCTTATTAAAACACAGTTTCTGAACCTACCTTTAGAGTTTCTGATCTTAAAAGCTGGGAGAGTGTTTGAGAATTTATATTCCTAGGTATCTTCCTGGGAATGTTGATGTTATTGGTCCAGTGACCACACTTGAAGAATCATAGTACTAGAAACCAAACCCCTGTTATGCTCAAGTCCATGGGGTGTAAGAGGTTCATTGCAGCCTCTGGCTCCAAAGATGGGAACAGAAACCAAGCCTGACTAACTAGTTCATTGACATCACCTAGCCACAGGGGATGACCTGGGGTAGGCAGGAGAGCCATGTCAAGCCAATGGGCATCTTTCTTCAAAGGGTAGAATGTGAGTCTGAACTTGCTGGGGGCCATCTTGATCTCCTGATGGTTAGCAACAGAGGAACTCAGAGCATGGACATGCAAAACTCAAGATTCCTCAGATTCAGCTTGAGCTTCTCCAGTCATCCTTGAAGTATGCTATATAAGGTTATACATTCTCATTTTTGCTTTGGCCACTTGGAATTTCTGTCACCTACACTCAAATAATCTTGAGTAGTATATATGCTTAACTTCCCAAGAACAGAGTGTGGGTTTAGTCCCTTAAGATACAAATTAAAAAGCTCCAAGAAGTCATAACTGAGACAATGACTAGATAGGAAAATTATGAGATGGTGATACAGTTCCTTAAGGACTAACTTGCCAGACAGATAATCTGAGAACAGCACACCAGAAACCACTATGATAATTAGAAGAATAGTAAGGGACCTGCAGATGGTGACTGCAGCCATGAAATTAAAAGACACTTACTCCCTGGAAGAAAAGTTATGACCAACCTAGACAGCATATTCAAAAGCAGAGACATTACTTTGCCAACAAAGGTCCGTCTAGTCAAGGCTATGGTTTTTCCTGTGGTCATGTATGGATGTGAGAGTTGGACTGTGAAGAAGGCTGAGGGCCGAAGAATTGATGCTTTTGAACTGTGGTGTTAGAGAAGACTCTTGAGAGTCCCTTGGACTGCAAGGAGATCCAACCAGTCCATTCTGAAGGAGATCAGCCCTGGGATTTTTTTGGAAGGAATGATGCTAAAGCTGAAACTCCAGTACTTTGGCCACCTCATGCGAAGAGTTGACTCATTGGAAAAGACTCTAATGCTCGGAGGGATTGGGGGCAGGAGGAAAAGGGGATGACAGAGGATGAGATGGCTGGATGGCATCACTGACTCAATGGACATGAGTCTCAGTGACCTCCGGGAGTTGGTGATGGACAGGGAGGCCTGGTGTGCTGTGATTCATGGGGTCTCAAAGACGCGGACACGACTGAGCGATTGAACTGAACTGAACTGAACTGAACTGAAGGAACCTTTGCAGAGCAGTCAGTGAATATCAGGCTCTCTGTTTAATGACCTCGTGCATCATCTAACCTATCCCACACAATGAGCCTTGAAGGCAAATGCTATCATAATATCAGCTCAAAGATAAGGATACCGAACCTCAGAGATTTTAGGAAACTTACCAAATTTACCAATGAGTAAAAGACAGTAAGAAAAGAAAAAAAAGGGGAGGAGGGGGTCAATTCAATTGGCCTGCCTCCAGAAGCCATATTCTGTTAACCTTGTGAGATGTGAAGTCTTAACCTCCCATTTTAATTCAGAGACCACACAATCTTGAGGATATAAGGATTATGCTTGGTTCAAATAAAGGAATAAATATGGGCCCCTTGGAAAAACAAGAACGCTCACAACACAGTTTGGCTTGGGCTTAAGAGGACTGAGAAGCTTCTGCTGCTGCTAAGTCACTTCAGTCATGTCTGACTCTGTGCGACCCCATAGACGGCAGCCCACCAGGCTCTCCCGTCCCAGGGATTCTCCAAGCAAGAATACCGGGGTGGGTTGCCTTTTTCTTGTCCAATGAGAAGCTTCTAGTTGACTTCAAACTGGCAGGATGGTGCAAAGCTTCTGGAGTTGCCTGAGGGTCTGGAAATAACTGCTTCTGTCTCTGTGGCCAACTGATCATCTTTGTCTGCTGTGAACTCTGTGCAATACCCACTTCAGGGACCTTGACAAAGGCGCCTGAACGTAGCATCCCCAGATCCTTTCCTGTCCTGACATCAACACACTCTTAAAGGGCCCACTTGTCTCAACTCATTTTGTTAGATTGACAGCTGCACAAATCTGTGGCCTAATTTCTCTAATCAGCATTCCCCAGCAGCCTGCCTCTAAGTGCCTGTACCCAAAACAGAATTTCATAGGCATTCTAAAGATCCTCAATAAATATTTTATTGGTGATCAATTTCCACCACCTCAAAAATACATACTCAGATGGTTTGCTTATATATACAGATCGGGTTTTTTAGTAACTTTCAGCCCTTTTCAGGATGCCCTGTGACTCCATTGCACAACTTTTCTACTCTTCAATCTGTATTTGTTCCAAGGTCCAATGGCAACCTGAGTCCTCTTGTGTATACAATGGAGATGGTAGAATTGTATGCAGTGCTGACTGACCAGTCCTTCTTTATTGCCTGCATGGATTCTTTCACCAACTTGCTGCCCTGAATTCCGACCCCCATTCTCACACCACACACCTCAATGATGCTTCTCTGGGCAGCGGGGCTATCTTTCTGAAACACCAAGAATCTTTGACTCATAAGCCAAAAATCTGCCAACAGCTCAGCCTAATGCCTGTACTGTTAACACCTTCACATACTCCTCCTAAAGTTTAATTTCAGCCTTGCTTCCTTGCAGCGACACCCCAACTATACATTTAGCCTCAACTGTCCCATCCCTGGTCAATCCTGGCCAGACCACTGCTTCCCCAATTCAGACTCTGAACCCTTTGCTAAGGATGGTTTCTTGGTATTGAAGAAACCATCCTCCTGCACCGTCTTTGCCCATCCAGACACTACTTGTCCTCCCAGTTCCAGCTGAAAATCTTCCTCCTCCACGACACAGTCTCAGATCCCCTGAACTGTAGATAATATCTGCCTCCTCTGGACTTCCACAGCACCTTTATTGCTCCTCTCTCACACTTCCTAGCCCTGTCTCTGTTATAGTTATTTATAGATAGAAATCTTATCTCCCCCACTACTCTATAAAATCTTGGAATACGCAGCCCTTGTGTCATTCATCAACATATTCTATACTAGACCCGGCTTAGTACCTTGCACATTTGGGAAACTCATATATGGAGTAAATAAATAAACTGATGGGGTTCTGGGATGTGATCCTATCCCCCAATGCCCCTCTTATAAACTGTCACATTGATGGAAATTCCACAGTATAAGATTAGTTGCCCTGGGCTGCCACTGAATACTTATTGTAGGGGTATCTCATTAGCCCACACTTAACAACAAATGTCTCCAGTGATGTGGTCAGTGGCCCAGTACCCCTGGAGAATTTGGGGATCCAGTCTGAAGCAGCACCCCCATCAGCATGATTTTTCAAAGTATAATGCTTTATCTTTTAAAATTCATGTGTGTTTTAAATTCTATTCTGTAAGATACCCATTTTTATTTAATAAAATATTCCCTCTTAATAGAAACGGTCAAAAGGCCCCAGGCATGTGTGTCAGGTATGCCCTGTGGATCTGAATACTTTCTGGCTCCTCATCATAGATGATGTTACTCCTGATGGCAAGGCACAGGATTAAAGCATCTGAGTCATTAATACATTTCTGTGAATTAAGGATTCAGCTCTTTTCTAGCTGAAGGCAAACGGACGGCAGTAGGAGATATAAGATCCCTACCAGGGGCCGACGAGCACTGTGTTTCTGCAAAACAAATCTGGGGAGACAGGCAGAGAGGATGTCCTCCGCATGTGAGACTAGTCAAGGTGCCCTGAGACCTTAGGTGAGGAGAGAGTCTGATCTGGCCAACCACTGTTCAAATGGTGGTTCTGCTATGGCCTCTCCTCTCCCCATGGAAGTTGTGACGGTCTGTGATGGAGAGGTCATCAATTCATTTTCTTATTGGAGGCTGGGCTAGCTCATCCAGAGCCTGGGGGCTGTCAGCACAAGATTGTTAATGAACATGTTTCCTGTAGATAATTATAGGAAAGGGAATATTGAAAGCACTTAAAACATTTCATTCTTTTTAATTCATTAATTATATTGCAATTATCCCATGTTCAGGAGCTGTTCAGGAGGCTGGATTCCAGCTATTCCTGTGAGGCTCCATGGGCAGAAATGAGGGTTGAGGGCTTCAGAGAGAGAGAATCTGCAGAGAAAGCCTCAGAAAAGGTTAACTGTGCAGATTCAAGAAGCTAATTGGAAACCTCTTAAACAAAATCCAGGTTAATAAGAGTTGAAAAGAACAACAAGATTATTATGATGATTATCACTGTCCTTCCACCTACATCAAAATTGCTTGCATTTGGGGACATCCATCAGAAGCAAGTTGACACACCCTAAAAACATGTGCCCTTGAAGTTGAATCAAAAGATTCTGAGACTTTTAGAGATGGGACAAATCTTATGGATGGTTGTGAGGTGATGGGGAAATAGGCCTAAATATTGTATCTTGCTCTGTGAGACCTGCCTCTTTAGTTCTGTCTTCAAATTCTTAAATTATCCATGAAAGAAAATATTAAGTAGATTGGATCAACAACTATGTACTGGACCCTTATCATATGCCAGGGATGTAAGAATGATAGTGATACAGATGAGGTGTCTGTCCTCAAAGAACTTATATTCTATGGGAAATACGGCCAACTAGATAGGCAATCGTGTTACAGATGAGGGTGTGTGCAAAGGAAGAATCTTCTATTCTGGTCACAAGGAGGGGAGGTGAGAACGCTTCCAGTGTGTTCACCCTCTTGGGTACACACATATCACATTAACAGTATTACCCTACGTCTCAGTCCTTCATCCCCCTAGCCTTCAGAAATTCCAGCCTGTATGATCCTGAGAGTGGTAGTGGAGAACTGAGAACCCTGCCCTCACATATAATTGGAGCCACAGCCTGAACATCTGCAGTTGGTCAGCTTAATGTCCACTGAGCTTCCATCCTTTATCCGTGTTCTTCTGCTGTTCATAGCTTCCTTTTTGTCCCATTGATCATGCCACTGCCAATCTCTCTGGAGTACTCACCTCCATGCCGCATCCGTTGGTGATGTTATCCATGGCAGCAAGGTACGCTTGATACAAATCATGTGGACCACAGATAAGTCAACACAACTGTCCCAGTCGAGGTCCCAAATACGTCATAAAGCCCAGCCAATATCAACAAAAACAATTTGTAGATGACTCACAACGGACCAAAGATACATGAGGGAGCTTAGCTGCGCGCAAAGGATCCAGCTGATCCTAGTCCAGATTGCTAACAGAATCATGAGCTCAGTAAACTGCTACGGTCTTCATCCTTTATCTTTTGGGGTTGTTTGTTATGCAGTCCTAGGTGTTCTTTGGAAGGAATGATGCTAAAGCTGAAACTCCAGTACTTTGGCCACCTCATGCGAAGAGTTGACTCATTGGAAAAGACCCTGATGCTGGGAGGGATTCGGGGCAGGAGGAGAAGGGGACGACAGAGGATGAGATTGCTGGATGGCATCACCGACTCGATGCACAGGAGTTTGGGTGAACTTCAGGAGCTGGTGATGGACAGGGAGGCCTGGCGTGCTGCAATTCATGGGGTCACAAGGAGTCAGAGATGACTGAGTGACTGAACTGAACTGAATAGCTAACTAATACAGCAGTTAACTATACTATAGATCAGTTTAGTGCAACCAAAGGACTCCTGTGTTCCTAGTCAACAGGGCCATAATAATAAATAAGACAAAGTCCCTGTTCATAGAAATTTATAATCCAACACCTCCTAAGTTTTACTAAGTAACTAAAAACTCTGAGATTTTGATCTCTTGTCTGTACATCACTAGCTATCTGTGTTGAGGCTTTGCAACCCCATGGACTGTAGACTATCAGGCTCCTTGGTCCATGGGATTTTCCAGGCAAGAGTACTGGAATGGGTTGACATTTCCTTCTCCAGGGGAACTTCCTGACCCAGGGATCAAACTCTGATCTCCCACATTATAGGCAGACGCTTTACCATCTGAGCTACCAGGGAAGCCACTGAAAATGTATTAAAATTTTGCATGTATCTGTCCGTGTGCAAATTTTTTTAAGTGAAGGCCCTTGGTTTTACATTATGTTCTCAAAGAGATAAGTGACCAAGAGGATGCTGAGAATCATTGAATGGTCATCAAATCTAAGCCTGTTCACAATGCCCAACACTCACATGGTAAGCAGGCCAGCCTATTTTCACTGGTGACTCATCCAATCAGAAAGTTGTCCTCAAAATGATACGCTGCCAGAGGCCACTGAGGTTTACATGCTGGACAATCAGAGTGTTGTGGCTGTCTTTAAAAAAGCTTCCAATCGATAAAGCTATCACTTTTTGTCATATGGAGCAGAATCTCTGTATGATCCAAAGCACACTTTCTTTAAAAAACGATGGGCTTATCCATGCCCTGATTTTGCTCACACCCACTGTATGTTTGGTAAATCTTTCTCCCAGGGCAAGAATACAAGTCTATCATCTCCTATAGCTTCACTCTTCTGGCAGCAAAGCTCTTTCACTCGAGCCAATAATGCAGAATATCTACCCTGAAGGTTCTTGTTCAAGGATTTCACTGAGGTCCGTTTGAGATTAAGGATCATTAAACACTGACTAAAACACCTGATGTTTGGGAAGGCAGTCAGATGGTCAGACTAATTATTCCTTTTTCTAAATTAATGAGTCTGTCTTCATTTTTAAATTAGATAACCAGGAGAAAAAAAAAAAGGTAGAAGCTGGGTAAAGGACAGAAAATGTCCTGAATAACTAGGAGAGGAGAATCATTTTATTCCCAGTTCTTCTACCATCTTGCTTAGCATCTTTGATCAAAATAAGCTACCATCTCTGAGTCTAGGTATTGTTATTCATAAAACTGGAATTATAGTCCATTCCCTGCCTGCATTCCAAAGGTGTTACTGTGATGCTCCAGGAACCAATATGTGTAAAATGCTACCAAGCCAGCTACTAAGGTTGGTCTCCCATATCACGTGTTTCTGTGATTCACTTGGAATCTTTTGCCTGGTCCCATGTAATTCTGTCAGATTTTCACCTCTGGAGTTAAGGTATCATGTATCATTAACAATATCAGATGAACAACATCACTTCCCCAATCAGGTCCTCTGGGCAGCCTTCCCAGTCTCCCCCTAAATGGCTGGAATGGCAGAGTGCTGGACTCCTACAGTCCCTGTGCTTCCCTGGGTTAGTGGGTTAAAATCACTGGTCTTATATCTTCATCAACAGCTGGTATAATTCGGTGGTTAAAAGTGTGAACTCGGGAATGACACTACCTCGGGTACAATTCCATAGCAACCACTTACTGGGCTATGTAAACTTGTGGAAATCATTTATGCTTCCTGTGTCTCATTTCTGCGCCGTGCCCCCCCCACCCCACCCCCCGCCATAGGCAAAATTGAAAAGATAATAGTATCTGTATCTCACCTGTTTGGGGAAGGATTAAAGTTCTTTAAACAATTCCTACACTGCAGAAGGCAGTGGCACCCTACTCCAGTACTCTTGCCTGGAAAATCCCATGGACAGAGGAACCTGGAAGACTGCAGTCCATGGGGTCGCTGAGGGTCGGACACGACTGAGCGACTTCCCTTTCACTTTTCACTTTCATGCATTGGAGAAGGAAATGGCAACCCACTCCAGTGTTCTTGCCTGGAGAATCCCAGGGACGGGGGAGCCTGGAGGGCTGCTGTCTGTGGGGTCGCACAGAGTCGGACACGACTGAAGCGACTTAGCAGCAGTAGCAGCAGAAAACAATTCCTACACTCAGTGGAGTCTGAAGAGAGCTCAAAAATGTTACCTAATATCATTAGCTCTTTTCTGTGCCGGCTGGGGAGCACCTTTTGCCTGTACATTCCTCAACACTTGCTGCTTGATTTGCTGTTCAGTGGCCAAGTCATGTCCAACTCTTTGCAACCCCATGGAATGCAGCACGTCAGGCTTCCCTGTCGTTCACTATGTCCTTCACTGCTCCTTGACAGGTCTCAACAAATATTAAAATATATGTGCGTAGCATGAATGAATGAATGATGTAGCACACTTGAATCCTGGTCCTAGTCAATGCCTAACTCCATGCAATACCTCTGAAACACATTATTTGTCATTCTAACCCTCAATTTCCTCATCTATTAGACGTAAGCAGTGGACCAAATAATCACTAATGACCACTTCATCTCCAGAGGTCAATAAAATGATATTATGAGGTGAGAAAGAGATGAATTATTTTACCCAGAGACTACTGGTGGGCCAGAAAATTTACGTTTTAGTGTCTTGTGAAATCTTGCCAGCATGCTGTCAAGTAAACAAGATTATCTCCATTGTATAAATACAAAAACTGATGAGACTCAGATAGGTTAAGTCACCTTTCCTCGGGACACACAGCTAGTAAGTTGTGAAGCAAGAACTTCACCTAGTTCTAACTGAAGTCAAGGGTCTGTTTTTTCCACTACCCTACTGAGATCCACTGTAGACAAGTGAAAGATGGTGTGCTGTAACTCCTGCCACAGCCTCTCCCTTCAAAGGGACACAGAGGCGGTGAGCAGGGGAGGGCAGGCATACTTAGAACAGGTGTGGAGAGATCTGTCATTTGACACACACATTTAGACACATCAGCATCCATGTTGGGATCCAGATGGGGAAAGATCAAGCAGGGGAGACAGTAGCAACTCTAACAGTAGCCTTGAGTTAATTGCTATTTTGGTGTCCTTGTGGAAAGAAACATCCACTGTATATATTCACACAGCAAATGGAATTCATAACAATTTCTTTGAGTTGGGAATCACTTGTCCCCTCCTCCCTGGATCTAATCCAATGTCTATATTTAACCCGGCGGGCTGGGTGGCATTACATTTGGGTGATTATTTATAGATACCCCCATGCATGGTCTGCTAAAAAGCCGCAGAGATTCTGCCAAGGCGCGGTGGGGGGAGAAGGGGGAGAGTAGCTCCAGATGTGTGACTGTGAGGCCACGTCTGAACCTTTCTTGGATAAGGAGGCCTGGGAACTCAAATATGCATTAGATCTCAGCATCTCTGCTTCTTACTTTTATTGCTAACTCCCAACATGAGGGAATTTATCTGAACGTGGGGGTAGTGAGATCACCAAGCTTACAGTTAGAAGGGAACTGACAGCCAGCAGCCTGATCTCCAATCTGACATTTGAATCCTCTCTGCAGTCTCTTCACTCAACAGATACTTATCAGTTAGAACCCTGACCTTACCATCTGCTGAGTCGACGGATAGGAATTGAGAAACTACACAGGCACTGTGCTAGGACTGCCCAGATGAGGGAGGGGGTCCTGGTCGCTGCCCTCAGGTGGTTACATCAAGTTGGGAGGTCGCCAGGTCGCAAAGTTACATGGCACACAGTCAACAAGACAACTGTGGTCATGGAACCGCAGAGCACGGCGTAACTCACGGGAACAAGGTGTCTGGCGTGGAGAGAGGTTCAGGAAATGGCGACCCACATTATCCTTCCCATCTAACCGATGTGGCTGGGGAAAGCTTCACAGCTGACTCTTGGGTATTAAGTTGTATTTCTCCAGGCTTAAAAGGAGGTGAGTAGGACGGCAAAAGAATGAAAGAACAAACACAAAAGAATGAAAGAATGGAAGAAAACAGTAATAGAGCCTTTTCAGGGAACAGTGAGAAGCTAAGAGGGTCTGAAACACAGTCTTCCCGCTGGGGAGTGGATTGAGATGGAACTGGAAAGGGTAGATTAGGCTTTATGTGAAGTGCCTTGAATATCACCCTAAACAGAAACTGCTCACAATGATTTCATAAGCAAAGGAGTAATGAGCCTTTTTGTCTTAAAAAATATGCAAAAATTATCCATATCAGTTGATATTATTCAAATGTCAGGATTTCTTGGGGATGACTGTTAGAATCTGATCACTACTCTCTCTAAGCCTCCATTTTCATATCTATAATGTGATTAAGATGCATTTTCCCCTTAAGGAATTTATAGTCCAGAGAGGATAAGTATTCATACGGTTAGAGAGTAAAACAGTTCATAATCAGTATTCTCAGATGCAGTAAGGGTCTTGCTTTCCTAGTGTATTGGTTAAACACTACAGCTGAGGATATTGCTGCTATTATCACTCTTCACTGATCACTTTACCATACGAAAGCTACTTGTCTAAAACACTTTACTATGCTGTCACCTTTAAGTTAATGTTAACAACAATCCTGTGAGGTGATATCAAATCCATTTTACAAACCAGATAAGGCTCACTAAGACTGTTCACTTTGCCCAAAGTTGCACAGCTAGTAGAGAGAAGCCCCGGTGGTTCTAACTCCAAAGTTTAAAATCTCCTTAGAACCTATGACAATCATACTGTACATCTTTGAAAATTATGGTATTTCTCAGTGTAGGCTGGGTGAGTTAGGAAAGGTCGGATGTATTGGTCACCTGTCTTCAAGTGGTCTTTACTACTCTCAGAGCCATCTTGAGACTCAATTTTTGTGAGTCTCCCTGTAACTCTCCCAGACAAACTGTAAATATACCACTACTTACAAGATCAGATGGAGAAGGCAATGGCACCCCACTCCAGCACTCTTGCCTGGAAAATCCCATGGATGGAGGAGCCTGGTGGGCTGTAGTCCATGGGGTTGCACAGAGTCAGACATGACTGAGCGACTTCACTTTCACTTTTCACTTTCATGCATTGGAGAAGGAAATGGCAACCCACTCCAGTGTTCTTGCTTGGAGAATCCCAGGGACAGGGGAGCCTGGTGGGCTGTCGTCTATGGGGTCTCACAGAGTTGGACATGACTGAAATGACTTAGCAGCAGCAGCAGCAGCACAGGATCAGAGGAAATGGCAACCCACCCCAGTATTCTTGCCTGAAAAATCTCACGGACAGAGGAGCCTGGTGGGCTACAAGTCCAAGGGGATGCAAAGAGTCAGACATGACTGAGCGACTTCACTTTCACTTTACATGATCAGAGTAAAGTATGTGCATCTTTTATCTGTCAGATATTAAGATTTATCTTAATGAAATAGAGTTGGCATGTGCATGCCTGCTCAGTCACTCAGCCTTGTCCAGCTCTTCTGCAACCCCATGGACTGGAGTCTACCATGATTCCTCTGTCCATGGGATTTCCCAGGCAAGAATACTGGAGTTGCCATTTCCTCCTCCAGGGGATCTGCCCTATCCAGGGCTCAGACCCACATCTCTTTCATCTCTTGCACTGGCTGGCAGATTTTTTACCACTGTGCCACCTGGGAAGCCCAGAGTTTTCATACTTTTTAGCTACCTTAAAGCCACAAATGTGGGACACTTCACCCTCTGGTACCAATTCAATAGTAACACTGGGAGGCTGTATATATTTTCTTAGAACCTCATCTTCAACTAGCTGTGCAGCCTTACAAAGATCATGAATTTCAGCAAAAAACAGGAGGTTAGACCATTAATATATTTGAGTTATTCTACCTGCTAGCCTTTGGGTAAGTGTCACAGAGCATGGAAACGGAGAGAGAATAGTTTTACTCCTCAAGAAATGTATTGCTGTAGATACAAAAACTATCTGGATTAAAATTTCAAGAAAACAGTGCCACTTGGCAGCAAATGTTAATGTCCAAAAAAAGTGGCATGAGCAGTCAGTCCTGGCAGTGTGGACAAAAGATGGTCATTTGGCTGGGGTAACTGGTCCAGAAAGAAATCAGAGAAAAAAGGTGAAATTATGATACTGCTGAGAAACTTGACCAACTTTGTGATTCTCTAAAATTGACGCTGGAGATAAATATGCAAACACAATGGTCGCTATACTTTCATATATATATTTCTAGTCTCTGTATTTATATCTCACATGCCAACATGTGTAGAAATGCATCAACACATTGAAAAAGAAATCAGGAGAATTGGATTCTAGTCTCCCAGAACAGCCACTAACTGTGAGCAAGTTGCTAGACTGCTCCGGGCTAACATTTCTTCATCTATAATGTGCATGACACTTAGCAGAAGATCCTCAAATTTCTTCCCAGTCTATTCTTTGTAATTATATGAGTCTGTATTTAAAAAAAGCAAAGAAGGGAAATGCACAAGAGAGAGATTCAATAGCTCTGCCAGTTGTACCTTTCCAGGGTAATACGTTTCTGCTGTAGCACAAACACACTCTTCTCTCTTGGGCAAAAAAGGAAAAAAAGAATGTACAACAATTCTTGAAATACGTCCTAAATGTTCATTAGGTTCCAGTGACAACATTATAAATGAACATCGAGTGACAGCCTCGTCATCTATTAATAGCGTATAATTTTCGACAGGTGGAATTCTGGGACTTATGCAAATGAAAGATGAGGTCCTCTGCTATACTTCTTGGTAAACTTCCAACATGCTGACTTAATAGCTACAGCGTACTGAAGAAAAAAAGAAGCCACTCACATATATTATAAGGGAGATAATGAATTATTATTCAAAAAGTAGGCTTGTTGTACTCATTTGCATATAATGTTTAATTTTTACCAAATGTTTCATTTTAATACATGCAAAAATGATCAAGAACTATCAAAATATGCTAATGAAATTTCTATTGCAAATATATTGTTGCCCTTGATTCTGAGGGTTTATTATAAAAACATTTGAAATTCTCAATGGTAAAGCGATTCTTTTAATAAAAATAATATTGAAAATATGCACACACTTTGGAGTTGAAAAGGACCTTAGAGATCATCTAGTTAAATCCCTTGATCTTATAAATGGGGCTACTGGGGCTCAGAGAGCTGGAACAATTTGTTCACAGTCACACAGCAAACCAGTCGGGAATCTGTTGGTGGTGGTGTTCAGTTGCTAAGTCGTGTCCAATCCTTTGCGACCCCATGGACTGCAGCAGGCCCAGGCTTCCCTGTCCTTCACTATCTCCCTGAGTTTGCCCAAACACATGCCCATTAAGTCAATGATGCCATCCAACTATCTCATCCTCTGTCGTCCCCTTCTCCTCCTGCCCTCAATCTTTCCCAGCATCAGGGTCTTTTCCAGTGAACTGGCTCTTCACATCAGGTGGCCAAAGTATTGGAGCTTCAGCTCTAGCATCAGTCCTTCCAATGAATATTCAGGATTGATTTCCTTTGGGATGCACTGGTGTGATCTCCTTGCTGTCTAAGGGATTCTCAGGAGTCTTCTCCAGCACCACAGTTCGAAAGCATTGATTCAGAGAGCTGGAACAATGTGTTCATGGTCACACAGCAAACCAGTGAGGGAGACCAGAAGACAACCAGGGTTCCTGCTCTCCAAGTGAGTGGATTTTTACAAAGCCACATTTTCTTAAACAGGCTTAGTGTTTCAAACAGGCATTTCAAATGTTCAGAACTGTATCCAGTTTTGTAATCAGCTAATTCTTGTGAAGTTATTTGGACTTGCATGGGGACTAACATACAAGGCAGAGTTGGGGGACAAGGGTAAGGCTGCCAGGCCTATAGACAAAAGTAAAATACAAACTGTCTCGTGAAACAATATTTCCTAAGCTATGTCATTCAACCACCATCTTCATGATTTTTATTATTTATAGTCCATTTATATTATTTACTTAAGACTTATTTAAGACTTAAATCAACTTTCAAAATAAAATAAATGCTTTTATTTAAAGCATTAAAATAAATGCTTTTATTTAAAGTATTAAAATAAATGCTTTTATTTAAAGCATTAAAATAAATGCTTATAGAGGGGCTTTAAATGACCACAGAAAATGGAAAGCCAGAGAACAAGTTTGAAATAGAAGATAGTGGTTTTCCATTCCTGTTCCAACAACAATAGTAATGAAAACATATAGCTGTTAATGTAATTCTCAGAGGATGCTATTACTTATTCGACTTTCCTGGTGGCTCAGTGGTAAAGAATCCGTCTACAAAGAAGGAGACCTGGGTTCAAAGCCTGGGTTGGGAAAATCCCCTAAAGAAGAGCATGGCAACCCACTCCGGTATTCTTGCCTGGAGAATCCCATGGACAGAGAAGCCTGGTGGGCCACAGTCCATGGGATCACAAGAGTCAGACACAACTTAGTGACTAAACCACCACCACCACCACCACTGTTTCCTAACAGAGGTCCTGTGTCTGGAGCATGCTCTTACCTTGTCATATACATTATATATCTAAAAGGATGGAAATTGTGAGATTAGTGTTAGAAGTGCTAAGGATGTTAGCACCCAACTAAGCTGATTCTGCCTTGACATTTAAAGATAATTGAAAAGGAAATGACTGTCTCACAATGTGCATCAGTGTCTTCAGTGTCCTGCTCCTTCTCAATCGCCTCCAGGACACTCGACAGTGCTCGTCTCACACTGCGGATGCTGGGCTAGAATGAGAGCCCTTGTTATTTAGGCCTCTGACACTAACATTTCTGGCCAAGGAACCAGAGAGCAGGAAAAAAATGAAAGAAACCTCACCGAGTATTCAAGCAACATAATACGGGGGCAAAGATACCCATGCTGGACCCAGCAGCGAGGCCGGCATCCACACCTCCCATTTAATAACCACACAAAAAGTACATGAACTGCTCTCAGGCTCAGTCTCCTTTGCGATAAAATGACTGTTTACTGGAAACAGGCAACAATGGTGAAGAGTGAAGTTAATCATAACAGAATTTTAGGGAATAAATAACAAGTGAGATGACTCTCCAATTCCATGGCCCAGAAGACTGCCATGTCTGCCTTGTCTGTGCCACAGGACTGAATGTAGAAAAAATAAAAACCGAGCAGAATCTTTTCCTAACCAAGCCTAATGGCCTCTCTTCCAAAGATTTTTTTCTTCTCACTTAGCTAAAATAGTACCCTTTTCATTCTCTATAATCTTTTCATAGAATTTATCACTACCTGACATTATGCAATGTCAGGTATTACGCGTTATGTCAGACATTAATCGTTATGTCAACAAAGGTCCGTCTAGTCAAGGCTATGGTTTTTCCAGTGGTCATGTATGGATATGAGAGTTGGACTATAAAGAAAGCTGAGTGCAGAAGAATTGATGCTTTTGAACTTAGTGTTGGAGAAAAATCTTGAGAGGCCCTTGGACTGCAAGGAGATCCAACCAGTCCATCCTAAAGGAGATCAGTCCTGGGTGTTCATTGGAAGGACTGATGTTGAAGCTGACAATCCAATATTTGGCCACCTGATGCAAAGAGCTGACCCATTGGAAAAGACCCTGATGCTGGGAAAGATTGAGGGCAGGAGGAGAAGGGGACGACAGAGGATGAAATGGTTGGATGGTATCACTGACTCCGGGAGTTGGTGATGGACAGGGAGGCCTGGAGTGCTGCGATTCATGGGGTCGCAGAGTCTGACACAATTGAGCAACTGAACGAAACTGACATTATGCGATAAATTTGTTTGTTTCTTTATAGTCTCTCTTCCTAACTAGAATATGAGTCTCACGAGGCCAGAGACTTTGTCTGTTTTCCCTTCACTGAATCCTCAGCATCGAGAAGAATGCTGGGCTCGTGGAAGGGCTCAGGAAAGATCTGGTGCCCAACTGCATAGACAGCATGTGAGGGTTTTTCCATCCTTTTTCTCTTCCAATCCTGACACACACTTCCGAGACCCCCATAGTTCAACAACAGCAGATCTTTGCTGTCTTCAGCCCTACATTTGTCTTATTCTTCCCTGACTTCCCAGTGCCAGCGTGTCACCTGTTTTACTCCCAGCCCTCTTCTGTATTAGTCAGGGTTCTTGATGGCAGATGAAAGAAACCAACTTAAACTTCAGTAGATAAGATATGTAGCGTGGAGCAATGGGGACTCAAGGCACTGATGGGAAGGCTGCAGGTGCTGACCAAGGGCAAAGGAGAGCGCACACAGCTAAGCTCTTGGAACTGGAATGATCCTTTGCAGATGTCCTGTTGCCCCCCTACATGCCCTCTTACTCACGTTAGACCCCTGCTGCTACTGCTGCTAAGTCATTTCAGTCGTGTCTGACTCTGTGTGACCCCATAGATGGCAGCCCACCAGGCTCCCCCGTCCCTGGGATTCTCCAGGCAAGAACACTGGAGTGGGTTGCCATTGCCTTCTCCAATGCATGAAAGTGAAAAGTGAAAGTGAAGTCGCTCAGTCGTGTCTGACTCTTAGCGACCCCGTGGACTGTAGCCCACCAAGCTCCTCCGTCCATGGGCTTTTCCAGGCAAGAGTACTAGAGTGGGGTGCCACTTCCTTCTCCAGGGAATCTAAGCCTCACATAATTTCTACCATCCCTGAATCTTGGGCTACTCCTTCAAGATTCAAAAATCCTCCTTTGTAAAGGAAAAAATGCTATCTGCTTAAAAGAAAGTAAAAGCTTGTATCTTGGCAAAATCTACATGGTAGATTATTAAGTGAAAGAAACCAAAATATAGAATGGTATGTGTATCCTTTATGCAAAGCAAAAAAGAAAAAAGTGTGCCTATGCTGTGCGAATCTATACAGATTTCCCTGGAAGCCGCAAACTATCATGGTCATACGGTTTCTACTAAGGGACTGTGACTAGGAAATGGGGGGAAAGGACACAGCCCTTTTACTGCAAGTGACTATTTAGATCATTTGAATTTTGCACCATGTGTGCATATTACCTAATAAAAAGATGAATTTAAAGTGACTTTTAAAAAAATAAAAGTAATTTAAAAAAGACTCCTACTCTGGGCAAGACTATATGACAGGTCTACTTATTTTCTATGGTTTAGCCTCTAGAAACAAGGGTAGAAAATGTTTTTATTCCTACTGGTTAGAGAGGGTGGAAGGGGGATTCTCCTTCAACCTGTTATGGTAGATTCTCCTCTGCATATATGAAGACTATCTGAACGCATTGTATCTGTGGTAGGTTTCATTAACGGCTCCATTTTTACCCCTTTCTTTATTCCTAACTTTTGTCAAGTGATTTTCACTTCCTTCTGTTAAAGGCAGGGTCCATTCTGTCACGCCTTAAACTTGGGCCGAACCACATGAACTGCTCTTGGATTATGGAACAGGGGTGTCAAGGACAGGGAGTCACTCCTGAGTCTAGGCTTCAGAAGTCATCTTCTGTTCCTGTTTGCTTTCGTGGATCTCTGTCATCTCTATGGGAAAAAATCCCTGGCTCATCTCTTGGTCCAAGGAGGACAAGAAGCATATCGAGCAGACCTTGTCCAGTTGCAGTTCAGAGCTTCCTACTGGGCCCAGCTAAGATGAGCAGAACTATCTGATACATAAATGTTCATCACACAGTCTCTACAATATGCAATTGCTTGTTATGTAGCACTTGGTGACTGACACAGCAACAAAAATGAAAAATACCTGATGCACACACCACCTTCCCGATTGCATGGACTGGGTGACCTCTTGCCCTCTCAAAGGAAGAAAAATCACTGACACCTGGTAAATCCCTGTAATGTGACCTGCATTTTATCTTTCGATTATCACACAGTCCTCACAGAGGCACCCTTTTATAAAACAGAAAATAGAGGTTCAAACAAGTAAACAATCTTCTCAAGTTTATTAAGATGGTAAATGGCAGAGTTCGGATTTTAAACAATTTATATGGGATGTCCTTTTTCTCACACACCAAAAAATAAAAAGCTGTTTCTTTAACAGACACAGTCTAATACAAACCTATTACAGGGAGGTCCTGTCCCTTTCTAACCAACCCACTTGGGTAGACATTAAGGTGAGCTTGGAATACAGCCAAAAATGGAGCTGCCATAAGTGTCTCAAGACAAACAGAGTTTTCATATTCATCTCTAGAGTCATTCCCCAGGGAAGGCAAGATTCCCTTCTGGAGAAAGGGGCCTTGGGCAGGAGCAAACTTCTGAGTTCAGAGCAGCCTCAGCTAATAAATCATTTCTGAGACAATAGCCTACAGTATCAAGTTACTCCAGGCCCATTTTTGCCATCTCTGGATAAAAAAACCTGTGCTCTGCACCTGAGGCTGAGACCTGGGAACAATTTGTTGCTTTCAAGTGCTCAGGCTTCCTGGTCACCCTTTGTTTCAGCTTTTGCCTAGAAGGATAATGGGCCCACTCCCACTCTTCGGGAGATGTGCATATGCCTGCTGGCTCAAAATGCTCAGAAAACAGCAGCACTTCCCTGCGGAGCATTTGGGAATTCACGGCCAACAACTCTTGCAACCATCCTCTCATTTTCTCTCTTCCCTTCAGCTCAGGGAGGTCGGTTTTATCACCCTTGTGTTTCCAAGGAGAAAACTGAAGCTCTGAGAGCAAACGCTAGTGGCTTCTGGCTCTACCACTGACAACCAGAAGATCTGAATTTAGAATCCTGGCTCCTGAAATCAAGCCGGGGACTTCTTGTCCACAATGATGGGTAACATGGCATGACAGCTCCTGCGTTGCTCCATCACATGACCATCCTCTGGAGATAAGCTTTGCTCTTTCTTAGGGAACCTTGGTGAAAACACAAATTGTCTGCCAGAACACTTGATTGAGCCATCTCTACACCTTGTTGTACATGCCTTGATCATGCAATAACACAGGAGGAATGTACCCTAGAGATGTAACTGGCCCAACTGCTTCATTTTATACCTGGAGTGACTGAGACCCAAGGCCACGCAGGGAAGTCTGTAATAGAAACCCAAACTTGGATTTTCATATCATGACAGTGGTCCACCACCCTCCTTATAGCACCAGTCTGAAGCACAAAGTACTAAAAACGTTTGTATTGCAGAGCATCACCAAGCCCTCTGTGATCCTCTCATTGTGTCTCCCCCTGGAAATCAGAAAACAAAATGGGCTTTCGCTTCTCCATTTCCCAGACAAGGTAACGGGCAATCAGAAAGGTAAAGAACCTAGGACCAAAATACTCTATATCAGAGACAGTTGCTAGGGGTCCTGAAGAGGCCAACCCCTTCATTTTCAAAGGAAGCTTAGTGAGATTCATTTACGTGTATCTATTTATTGCATTTATTCATCTATTTATTTACTTACAGCACTTATTGCATGGGACTATGTGCCAATTACCAGGTTGGTGTTAGAATAACAAAACACACATGACTTGGTGCCTGCTCTGATGGGTGTTACATTCTAATCAAGGAAGCAGACATAAAGTCTAAAATTATATAAATAAAGTCTATAATTATATAAGTAAAGTCTATAATTATATAAATAAATATACAATGAAAAATATAGGCAGTCATAACAGCACGCTGTTGACGAGGAGGACTGACTTCTTATAACAGGTGAGAAAATGTTTCTCTTGGGAGCTCTGGAAAGAAGTGAGCATCCTTGAAGGGAAGATGATACCCAGCAGATATGGGTGTCCTGATACAGGAAGGAGCAGGTTTTACAGGAGTAACAGACAGAATGCCAGAGCGAGTGGGGTACCGCAGATACGGTGAGGGGAGGGACTGAGATGGGGCTCAGGTAGACTTAGACCATGCAGTTCTTTGTTGGGTCAGAGAATTGTGACTCTCATTCCAGGAGCCAAAGAAGCCACTGAAGATTTTAAGCAGTTGAGCAGAATTATCAGACCGGTGATTTAAAAGGGTGGTATGGGGAGAGAGGAGGAAGGAGGGTTCAGGATGGGGAACACATGTATACTTGTGGTGGATCCATCTTGATGTATCGCGAAAGCAATACAATATTGTAAAGTTAAGCAAAATAAAATTTAATTAAAAAAAAAATGTTAAACCCTTTCTTCCTCTAATGTTGGAAAAGATCAGAAGGGCATCAAGCGAACGGGGGGCCATCTTGACCAGGGAAGAGGCAGTGAGAGAGGTGGAAAGTGAGCAGATTTGCACTACATTTTGGATGGAGATGCAATAGGATTTGGTGATTGATGACTTGGGAGAGCAGAGGGAATGGAAAATAGAAGATGTTAACAAGGACTCCCAACTTTCTGGCATGGGAAATTAAGTGATGAAGAGTTGAGAAACACCAGAGACAAAAAAAGCAAAAGGCCAAGTGTCTGAGGCTGGACAGAAAGTGAAGGATTCAGTTTGGGATGTGTGGCAAGGTTAGCTCAATGGCCAGCCATGAATTTAGATCTCAGAAGGGAGTCTGAGCTGGGGAGATAAATTTGGGAACCATCGGCTACAGATGGTTCTTAAAGTCAGGGGATGGTCTGGATTTCCTACAGAGGAAGTGAACAGTGGGAAGGGTAGAGCAAAACAAACCTGAGAATCCAGGAAAAGAGGAGACGTGGGATCAAACTCTGGGGACTTCAACATGTTAGGCAGAAAAGTAGGTGCTAGTAGTTTAAAGTGTGAATGAGGAAGCAAGTAAGGGGGAGGAGAATCAAAAGAAGACTCCATGATGAATGATTAATGTTTTTCAAGTGGTAGAGAAGTCAAGTGAAATGAAGACTTAGACTTAGCTTCATGAGAATGGCTAGTGAATTTAGGATGGAGTGATAAGGAGAAATCCACCTGGAGCCAGTTGAAGACAGAACCATGCGGGGAGGGAAAGAAATTGCATGCTTGACAATATTTTTGAGGGGTTAGATGTGAAAGAGGATAGAGAAATTGATCAGTACCTGGAGGGAACTTTGACATTAGCTTATTGGGATTGTTACATTGCTGTGTGACCTTGGGCAAGGTAACTAACTCTATGTTTCAGATCAGATCAGATCAGATCAGATCAGTGGCTCAGTCGTATCCAACTCTTTGTGACCCCAGGCCTCCCTGTCCATCACCAGCTCCCAGAGGTCACTCAGACTCACATCCATCGAGTCAGTGATGCCATCCAGCCATCTCATCCTCTGTTTTCCCCTTCTCCTCTTGCCCCCAATCCCTCCCAGCATCAGAGTCTTCTCCAATGAATCAACTCTTCGCATGAGGTGGCCAAAGTACTGGAGTTGCAGCTTTAGCATCATTCCTTCCAAAGAAATCCCAGGGCTGATCTCCTTCAGAATGGACTGGTTGGATCTCCTTGCAGTCCAAGGGACTCTCAAGAGTCTTCTCCAATACCACAGTTGAAAAGCATCAATTCTTCGGCGCTCAGCCTTCTTCACAGTCCACAAAATGAAAATAATAGAAGATTGGTAAACTGCTGAGATGAACCACAGGTGATACAGATGATGGAGAATGGAGGTTGGGTGACAGATGGATATGGTGGGCAGGCAGGAGTGGTCCTTGGCCGAGGGAGGGACTGTTTTTGCTTCAGAGGAAAGATGTCAAGGATGGGAACAGGATGTCAAGGGACAGTTCCTATGTGAGTTCCTGGAAACCTGGCCTAGGGGTCACTTGTGATTCTAAATCTACTGTGTATGAAGGGGACCGTGGGAGACCCGAGGACAAATGTGGCTGCCTTTGGGGTTACTCCTCCAGTCCAGGCAGTTGGTCCACATTCTGTGAATGGGAGCCCTGGGGGCTGGAGCCATACAAGCGAGAGTACAGACAGACAATCGAGATCAGAGACAAGAGAGCATCAGATCAGGGTGAGCCAGGTAGGCATGCACAGTGGGGATACAGAAGCAAGGTGCGTCAGTGTTCAAGTGATTAATCTCTTGTCTCCATTACTCTAAATGAGCTAAACAAATCCCTTGCTGGGCCTGTCACACTGATGTTCCGCATGCAAATCGTTCCTAATGAGCAGGGCAGAGGGCTGGTCCCCTGGTTTGTAAATCCATTCATTTCACAAAACATTGTCCTGGTCCCATATTTCTGTGACAATCAATTGTCAGATGAGCTGTTAAGTGAAAACACTGATCGTTTAGAACTGCTTTTGGAATGTGCTGTCTCACAACGAGACACACTGCATGCAGTGGACTCAGGACTGAATTGATGACTTGGGTTCATGTCCTGACTCTGACCATTTTCCCTCTTCTGAGCCTCTATGTTTTTTCCTGCATGAAATGAGGGGATTAAGCTAGGCTGGCATTTCCAAAGGGTGTGCTGATATATTCACAGCTTGCAGAACAATTTTTTTTTTTTTAAGATTCTATGTTAAAATATTACAGATAAATTGGTGGTTGAGAAGTTCAGTTGGCTTTTTTTTTTTTTTTTTTGGTTTTCATTCTCAGCCCCCCATGAGACATCTCAGAATCATTAATACATTAACTTGCATTATGAGTATTGATCAAACATGCATTTAAAAAAAAATGGAGGATTTTGTTGATCAAATCTTCTGCAACTGCTAGGTCAGATGACGTTGGAGATTCTTCCAAATCCTTAGCTGCCTGTAACTATAAAGAATCAGTGTAGAGAAAGAAAGCTGCAAAAAGTTGAAAAGGGTCATATTAGTTGATTTCAAGGACACTTATTGGGAACACTATGCCAGGCATTATTCTTTTCTATTAATAATTTCTCTTTCACGTCTGCTGGACTCAAAGAAGGTTAAATTGGAAGAGAAAGGAGAGTTAAGCTACCTAATTGATTTTATTATATTAGATTTTATTACATATTGTATTTATTGTATTAAATTGTATTTGTTCTCAGTATTCTCAGCAGAGCTTATTGAAGCTCACGTGACCCCTGAGCCCATTACCCACATCCCTGTTATCTAGTATCCAGGCTCTGCTGGAATATTTCCAGGAGTGTGAACTCTTTATCTTCCAAAACAACCCATTCCTACTTTGGGTAACAGTTTTTCAGAAAAATACAAGTTCCTCCCCATGTTTCTAAATGGGCCAAGCAGGATCAGCGAAGTTCCTTCACCTTGCCAGGGCTCCATGTCCTCATATGGAAACCTAGGGAGCTGCAGAACTCATCTCTAAGTCACTTTATGGCCTTAGCACTCCTGGGTTCCAAATGTGGACTGGTGGTACTCCTGGGTTCCAAATGTGGACTGGTGGTAAGGTGTAAAATTAGGGGCACTTCTGCACAGTGACTATGAAGTCCCAGTGTAGGAAATACTGAGAAATATACCACATATATCCATTAAGGTTGATCCAAGAATATCTTACTCAAGAGGAACTGGACTTTCTTGTGGTAATAAGTACATGACAAGAACAAGAATCCTGAGTTCTAGGCCCTCCTCTCACCAGTTAGCTGTGTGGCTTGTAGCAGATAGTGTTGGACTGGATGTATGTGTCCCCTCAAAATTCATATGTTGAACTCCTAACCCCTAATGTGATTGTCCTAGGAGGAGGGACCATTGGGATATAATTATGTCATGAGGGTAGAACCCTCATAAGTGAGATTAGTGTGCCCTTAGGAAAGAGACCCTGAGAGCTCTCTTGCCCTCTTTCCATCATGAGGGATACAAGAAGTCATCATTCTGCCACCAGGGGGTAGGCTCTTGCCAGACAGCAAATCTGCTGGCAACTTGATCTTGTTCATCTCCCATTCTGTAACTATGAGAAATAAATTTCTGTAGTTGACAACCCACCCAATCTGTTAAAACAGCCCAAACTGACAAAGATACAAGTTAACCCCAGTCTGCGATCGTTCACATCCTTGTAAACAGGGAGAGTCATGTCATGTGATGGTCAATGTCCCTTCTAGCTATAATAGTCTATCTGCCTCTGATGAGTCTAAAATTTGTCTTTGAAGGGATCTAGTGAAAAAGGAAGAAAAGAAATGTTCTTCTTTTCTTGTGTCATGTGACACAAGAATTATCACATGATCAAATCCCTAGGATAGACAGTAGAAAAATCTGTCCTAAGATATAAGAAAGGAGTAATACCTAGTAACATTAATAATTTATTCAGTGGTTACCTAGGTCATTTACACTCTATTATTCAATGTATATGTGTTAAGCACTTACTCTACAGCAGGCACTGTGCTAGGTTCTGCAGTTGAGGCAATGAATAAGACAGAAACTATTCCTATTTTTGTAGAATCTACATTTGTGTTGGGTGGGGGATAGTGAGGGAGAGTGGAGCAGTGGGAATAGACAGTAATCAATTGAATAAATGAGTAAGATGACTTGAAATAGGACAGTGGTGAGCAAATAGATTTGATTGCTATGATAGCAACCCCAAATCACATTAGTTTATACAAGATAAAAAGTTTATCTTTAATCATATAACAGCTCAGACATGAGGAATCCAGAGAACAGGTGTGATTGTTCCACAGTGTCAGGAACACTGGTTCCTTCCTTCCTGTTGCTCTGTCATCTTTAGGGCGTTTAACTCATCTGCTTAGTTAATGATGAAATAATCACTTCAATCTTCTAGCTAGTTTGAAAGAACGGGCACATCTTTCTCTATATGAGTAAGGCTCAGAGCAGCAAAAACGGCTTCTGTTCACTTCTTATTGGCCAAATGTTATCACGTGCTGATATCACCTGTCAGGATACTTGGGAAATGTAGGTACAGCCATTCCTTAGTAAAAAACTTAAAAGTTCTATTTCCACAGAAGAAAGAAACAGTTGATACTGAGGAATAACTAACAATAGACTTTTCATAGGTAAAATAAGTGATACAAAGAGTGTATCAGTCAGATTAGGCTAAATGATGCAACAGTAACAAACAAACCCCCAATCTCAGCTTACGTGGTGCAATGGTAAAGAATCTTCTACCAAGGCAGAAGATGTAAGAGACTCAGGTTCAATCCCTGGGTCAGGAATCCCCTGGAGTAGGAAATGGCAACCCATTTCATTACTCTTGCCTGGAAAATCTTATGCACAAAGGAGCCTGGCAGGCTACAGTCCACAGGGTCACAAAGAGTCAGACACAACTGAACACACATACACTCATGCTGCATTGCAGATTCAGAGGACAAATGGGTCTCTTCTCATCACCACCATGAGGAAACTCATCTTACATAGGCCATACCATGCCAGAAAGAAACATATCTCTGGAAGGTCTTTCATTGGCAATTAACTGCTCAGAATAACTAAGACCATTTTTTGCCCACACTTCCTTGGCCAGAACTAGGGGCATGGTCCCACCTAACAATAAGGAAACAAGAGTATCATCCTAACGAGTCCACAGAAGGAGAAAGAACTAAAATATGTGGTAAATACTGCTCACTACTTGGGAGGGAGATGGGACACGGTAACTTGAATAGGAGGTTTACCGTAAATGGCCCCCAAACCCTTTCTGAGCAGTTACTGGAACTGAGGCTTGAATGTTAACAGGTCATAAACATTTGAAAAATCTGTAAAAAAGTATAAAATTTTTTTAACTCACTATGGTTGCTATGTAGAGGCACAAAAAAAGAAGTAAGATCAGAAACTTTTCATTTTAATTAGGTCCCATTTGTTTATTTTTGCTTTTATTTCCAATATTCTGGGAGGTGGATCACAGAGGATCCTGCTGTGGTTTATGTCAGAGAGTGTTTTGCCTATGTTTTCCTCTAGGAGTTTAATAGTTTCTGGTCTTACATTTAGATCTTTAATCCATTTTGAGTTTATTTTTGTGTATGGTATTAGAAAGTGTTCTGCTGCTGCTGCTAAGTCACTTCAGTCGTGTCCGACTCTTTGCGACCCCACAGATGGCAGCCCACCAGGCTCCCTGGTCCCTGGTGTTCTAGTTTCATTCTTTTACAAGTGATTGACCAGTTTTCCCCGCACCACTTGTTAAAGAGATTGTCTTTTCTCCATTGTATATTCTTGCTTCTTTTGTCAAAGATAAGGTGTCCATAGGTGTGTGGATTTATCTCTGGGCTTTCTATTTTGTTCCACTGAACTATATTTCTGTCTTTGTGCCAGTACGATACTGTCTTGATGACTGTGGCTTTGTAGTAGAGACTGAAGTCAGGCAGGTTGATTCCTCCAGTTCCATTCTTCTTTCTCAAGATTGCTTTGGCTATTCGAGGTTTTTTGTATTTCCATACAAATTGTGAAATTATTTGTTCTAGTTCTGTGAAAAATACCACTGCTAGCTTGATACGGATTGCACTGAATCTATAGATTGCTTTGGGTAGTATACTCATTTTCACTATACTGATTCTTCCAATCCATGAACACGGTATATTTCTCCATCTATTTGTGTCCTCTTTGATTTCTTTCACCAATATTTTATTTTCTATATATAGGTCTTTTGTTTCTTTAGGTAGATATATTCCTAAGTATTTTATTCTTTTCATTGCAATGGTGAATGGAATTATTTCCTTAATTTATCTTTCTGTTTTCTCATTGTTAATGTATAGAAATGCAAGGGATTTCTGTGTGTTAATTTTATATCCTGCAACTTTACTATATTCATTGATTAGCTCTAGTAATTTTCTGGTGGAATCTTTAGGGGTTTCTATGTAGAGGATCATGTCATCTGCAAAGAGTGACAGTTTTACTTCTTCTTTTCCAACCTGGATTCCTTTTATTTCTTTTTCTTCTCTGATTGCTGTGGCCAAAACTTCCAAAATTATGTTGAATAGTAGTGGTGAGAGTGGGCACCCTTGTCTTGTTTCTGACTTTAGGGGAAATGCTTTCAATTTTTCACCATTGAGGATAATGTTTGCTGAGTTTGTCATATGTTCTGCACAACAATGGAAACTATAAGCAAGGTGAAAAGACAGCCTTCAGAATAGGAGAAAATAATAGCAAATGAAGCAATGGACAAAGAATTAACCTCAAAAATATACAAGCAACTCCTGCAGCTCAATTCCAGAAAAATAAAAGACCCAATCAAAAAGTGGGCCAAAAAATTAAACAGACATTTCTCCAAAGAAGACATACAGATGGCTAACAAACACATAAAAAGATGCTCACATCACTTATTTTCAGAGAAATGCAAATCAAAACCACAATGAGGTACCATTTCACAACGGTCAGAATGGCTGCTATCCAAAAGTCCACAAGCAATAAATGCTGGAGAGGGTGTGGAGAAAAGGGAACCCTCTTACACTGTTGGTAGGAATGCAAACTAGTATAGCCACTATGGAGAAGGGTGTGGAGATTCCTTAAAAAACTGGAAATAGAACTGCCATATGACCCAAGAACTGCCATATGACCCAGCATTCCCACTGCTGGGCATACACACTGAGGAAACCAGAATTGAAAGAGATACGTGTACCCCAATGTTCATCGCAGCACAGTTTATAATAGCCAGGACATGGAAGCAACCTAGATGTCCATCAGCAGATGAATGAATAAGAAAGCTGTGGTACATAAACACAATAGAATATTACTCATCCACTAAAAAGAATACATTTGAATCAGTTCTAATGAGATGGATGAAACTGGAGCCTATTATACAGGGTGAAGTAAGCCAGAAAGAAAAACACCAATACAGTATACTAATTCTTGCCTTGAGAACCCCATGAACAGTATGAAAAGGCAAAATGATAGGATACTGAAAGAGAAACTCCCCAGGTCAGTAGCTGCCCAATATGCTACTGGAGATCAGGGGAGAAATAACTCCAGAAAGAATGAAGGGATGGAGCCAAAGCAAAAAGAATACACAGCTGTGGATGTGACTGGTGATAGAAGCAAGGTCTGATGCTATAAAGAGCAATATTGCAAAGGAACCTGGAATGCTAAGTCCATGAATCAAGGCAAATTGGAAGTGGTCAAACAAGAGATGGCAAGAGTGAATGTCAACATTCTAGGAATCAGTGAACTCAAATGGACTAGAATGGATGAATTTAACTCAGATGACCATTATACCTACTACTGCGGGCAGGAATCCCTAAGAAGAAATGGAGTGGCCATCATGGTCAACAAAAGAGTCCGAAATGCAATACTTGGATGCAGTCTCAAAAACGACAGAATGATCTCTGTTCATTTCCAAGGTAAACCATTCAATGTCACAGTAATCCAAGTTTATGCCCCAACAAGTAACGCTGAAGAAGCTGAAGTTGAATGGTTCTATAAAGACCTACAATACCTTTTAGAACTAACAATAAAAAACTATGTCCTTTTCATTATAGAGGACTGGAATGCAAAAGTAGGAAGTCAAGAAACACCTGGAGTAACAGGCAAATGTGGCCTTGGAATACGGAATGAAGCAAGGCAAAGGTTAATAGAGTTTTGCCAAGAGAATGCACTGTTCATAACAAACACCCTCTTCCAACAACACAAGAGAAGACTCTACACATGGACATCACCAGATGGTCAACACTGAAATCAGATTGATTATATTCTTTGCAGCCAAAGATGGAGAAGCTCTATACAATCAGCAAAAACAAGACCAGGAGCTGACTGTGGCTCAGATCATGAACTCCTTATTGCCAAATTCAGACTGAAATTTAAGAAAGTAGGGAAAACCACTAGACCATTCAGGTATGACCTAAATCAAATCCCTTATGATTATACAGTGGAAGTGAGAATTAGATTTAAGAGCCTAGATCTGATAGATAGAGAGCCTGATGAACTATGGAATGAGGTTCATGACATTGTACAGGAGACAGGGACCAAGACCATCCCCTTGGAAAAGAAATGCAAAAATGCAAAATGGCTGTCTGGGGAAGCCTTACAAATAGCTGTGAAAAGAAGAGAAGCGAAAAGCAAAGGAGAAAAGGAAAGATATAAACATCTGAATGCAGAGTTCCAAAGAATAGCAAGAAGAGATAAGAAAGCCTTCTTCAGTGATCAATGCAAAGAAATAGAGGAAAACAACAGAATGGGAAAGACTAGGGATCTCTTCAAGAAAATCAGAGACACCAAAGGAACATTTCATGCAAAGATGGGCTCGATAAAGGACAGAAATCGTATGGACCTAACAGAAGCAGAAGATATTAAGAAGAGGTGGCAAGAATACACAGAAGAACTGTACAAAAAAGATCTTCACGACCCAGATAATCACGATGGTGTGATCACTGACCTAGAGCCAGACATCCTGGAATGTGAAGTCAAGTGGGCCTTCGAAAGCATCACTACGAACAAAGCTAGTGGAGATGATGGAATTCCAGTGGAGTTACTCCAAATCCTGAAAGATGATGCTGTGAAAGTGTTGCACTCAATATGCCAGCAAATTTGGAAAACTCAGCAGTGGCCACAGGACTGGAAAAGGTCAGTTTTCATTCCAATCTCAAAGAAAGGCAATGCCAAAGAATGCTCAAACTACCACACAATTGCACTCATCTAACACGCTAGTAAAGTAATGCTCAAAATTCTCCAAGCCAGGCTTCAGCAATATGTGAACCGTGAACTTTCAGATGTTCAAGCTGGTTTTTGAAAAGGCAGAGGAACCAGAGATCAAATTGCCAACATCCGCTGGATCATGGAAAAAGCAAGAGAGTTCCAGAAAAACATCTATTTCTGCTTTATTGACTATGCCAAAGCCTTTGATTATGTGGATCACAATAAACTGTGGAAAATTCTGAAAGAGATGGGAATACCAGACCACCTGACCTGCCTCTTGAGAAATTTGTATGCAGGTCAGGAAGCAACAGTTAGAACTGGACATGGAACAATAGACTGGTTCCAAATAGGAAAAGGAGAATGTCAAGGCTGTATATTGTCACCCTGCTTATTTTACTTATATGCAGAGTACATCATGAGAAATGCTGGGCTGGAAGAAGCACAAGCTGGAATCAAGATTGCCTGGAGAAATATCAGTCACCTCAGATATGCAGATGTCACCACCCTTATGGCAGAAAGTGAAGAGGAACTAAAAAGCCTCTTGATAAAAGTGAAAGTGGAGAGTGAAAAAGTTGGCTTAAAGCTCATTCAGAAAACCAAGATCATGGCATCCGGTCCCATCACTTCATGGGAAATGGATGGGGAAACAGTGGAAATAGTGTCAGTCTTTATTTTGGGGGCTCCAAAATCACTGCAGATGGTGACTGCAGCCATGAGATTAAAAGACGCTTACTCCTTGGAAGGAAAGTAATGACCAACCTAGATAGCATATTCAAAAGCAGAGACATTACTTTGCCAACAAAGGTCCGTCTAGTCAAGGCTATGGTTTTTCCAGTGGTCATGTATGGATGTGAGAGTTGGACTGTGAAGAAGGCTGAGGGCCAAAGAATTGATGCTTTTGAACTGTGGTATTGGAGAAGACTCTTGAAAGTCCCTTGGCCTGCAATGAGATCCAACCAGTACATTTTAAAGGAGATCAGTCCTGGGTGTCATTGGAAGGACTGATGCTAAAGCTGAAACTCCAATACTTTGACCACCTCATTGAAAGAGCTGACTCTTTGGAAAAGACTGATGCTGGGAGGGATTGGGGGCAGGAGGAGAAGGGGACGATGGAGGATGAGATGGTTAAATGGCATCACTGACTCGATGGACGTGAGTTTGAGTAAACTCTGGTAGTTGGTGTTGGACAGGGAGGCCTGGCGTGCTGCAATTCATGGGATTGCAAAGAGTCGGACACAACTGAGTGACTGAACCGAACTGAACTGAGTGCATATATATGGAATTTAGAAAGAAAGTAATGACAACCCTGTATTGGAGACAGCAGAAGAGACACAAATGTTTTAACAGTCTTTTGGACTTTGTGGGACAGGGCGAGGGTGGGATGATATGGGAGAATGGCATTGAAACATGTAAAATATCATATGTGAGATGAATTGCCAGTCCAGGTTTGATACATGATACAGGCTGCTCGGGGCTGGTGCACTGGGATGACCCAGAGGGATGGCATGGGGAGGGAGTTGAGAGAGGGGTTCAGGATGGGGAACACATGTACACTCATGGCAGATTCAAGTCAATGTATGGCAAAACCAATACAATATTGTAAAGTAAAATAAATTAATTAATTAAAAATAAATAAATAAAAATTTAAAAAATAACTACTGGAAAAGAAAAAAAAAGAAGTAAGATCAGTTGACAGTGTTTATCACCTTAAATGAGCTTCCCAGGTGACGCTAGTGGTAAAGAATCTGCCTGCCAATGCAGGAGACATAAGAAACTCAGGTTTGATCCCTGGGCCAGGAAGATCCCCCGAAGAAGGGAATGGATACCAGATCAGTATTCTTGTGTGGAGAATCCTATGGACAAAGGACTTTGGTGGGCTACAGTCCATAGCGTCATGAAGAGTCGGGCACGACTGTAGCGACTTGGCACACAGGCATGCATCACCTCAAAGCAAACCTAATAGGTAAAAATTATCACCATCCCTATTTAAGAGAGGAATAGGGGCATAGAGGATTTAAATAATTTACCCCAAAGCACACAGCTAGTAAGCACCAGAACTTAACTGCGCACAATGTGACTCAGAAGTGAAGGATGTAACTGATAAGTTACACTGACTGTCCTAGTCCTTGACCTTCTCTATTGGAGGGCAGTAGGTTTGGGATTAGCTAAGTAGAGTTAGACCTAAACTGGGGAGGTGGGTACATGAGCAGGTGACAAAGGAGCCCATGAGGACTGCATAGCAACGTGGGGTTGTCAAGAGATGTCTCAAAGAGCAGGTTGACTGTGAGTGTGTGTCTGTCAAGTGGAGAGGGAGTATGGGATGCAGTTTCTTAGTGCAGCGAACAGCATGTGCAAATGATCACAGCCTTGAAACACAGCTGGAGAGAAGGATATAGACAGGCTGTGACAGGGATTGGATCTGGGATCCGTTTTATTCACCAACAATAATGAAGAAACCCATCAATTATTCAAATTTCTTTCTGATTACAATCTCTATCACAAAGTGTTCCTTTTTACTATAGCAAAAAGTTTTACTGTAACAAAGCCAGCTTCCAGAGTATTTCTGGAGACTCGCGGTGTAAACAGTAACAAATCCCCTGGTGCTACGAGAACAAAGCAGGGGCTGGAAGAGGATTTGACTCCATCTTGAGGGGAAAGAAAACAACTCAGAAGTAACACACAAGAACTTGTGAGCCCACTATGTGTCCTTCAGCCTTATGAATTATTGTTTCTGGCTTGTCCAGTGAGACTGTGAAAGAAACCCATAGTTGTAATCATCTGACTTGGGGAATCTGGACAAGAGCAAAGGGGGAGCCATCTGGGACCATAAGCAGATGCCACTGGCATTAGAGGAATCTGGCAGAATACTGGGACCCTAACAAACTTACCCTGGCCTCCAAGACTCTGAGGGAAATTGCATGCAGCTCATAATCTGACAATATTTCCCACCGCACTCCCCAATCTTTACTGCACTGCACCCTTGCGAGCCTTCTTATGACTCCTCGACATTTCCCACGCATCCGCTTCTCAGTGCCTTTGTCCTTGGCTTCCCCTCCCACCTAAATTAGCACCTCTGACATTGTTCCTTAGTTTACTATCTTCATAACACTTACCACTGCTTGATGTTACCGTGTGTATTTATTTCCCTGTTCGCCTCCCAGTGGAATATAATCCTGATGAAGACACGTGCTGTGCTTAGTTGCTCAGTTGTGTCCGACTCTTTGTGACCCCAGGGACTGTAGCCCACCAGGCTCTTTTGTCTCTAGGGATTCTCCAGGCAAGAATACTGCATTGGTTTGCTATGCCCTCCTCTAGGGAATCTTCCCAACCCAGGGATTGAACCCAAGTCTCCCACATTGCAGGCAGATTCTTTACCGACTGAGCCACCAGGGAAGCCCGAGAATACAGGAGTGGGTAGTCTATCCCTTCTCCAGAATAACTTCCTGATCCAGGAATTGAACCAAGGTCTCTTGCATTGCAGAAAGATTCTTTACCAGCTGAGCCACCAGGGAAGACACTGCCTAGGCTTTTTAACTATTATATCACGAAGATTTAGAACAGTATCTATCACATAAGCAGTGTTCATTACATATTTGCGAATGGATGATGGTTAGAATAAAATGGCAGACACAGATAAGTGCAGGGGCTTGATCATAAGGGAACATAAAGAGACAACCCAGGTACTGACATGGGGGTAAAAATAGAAACTGAAATTAAGTCAAATAAGTGAAATGTCACTTAGTGTCTGGCTGAGGCACCTTCTGTGGATTTTACATGGACCTCAGGGTCAGACCAAGCCCTGAGCGGGGTCCCAGAGTCCCCTGGATTGGAGACGTGTGGGTCTAAGGTAGATGACTATGATTTTCCCTTTGTAGATCTTCCTGAACTCAATTCACTTTCATCTGAAACCGTTAGGGGCTGGTGCCAAAATCTACCTCCAGTGTCCAAATCGTCTCCTATAGCACTCTTCCTTCTGGTTTTAGAGCTTGGTGGTATGAGATGACTGTGATCATAAACATCAGAGAAACAGAAGCCAGGGTAGCTGGCAGCATCCCTCAGCGTGTCATTCTGCCCACAGCCTGTGGTCTGCTAAGAGCCTGTCGGCCAGTTTGCCGTTCCCGTGGCAGGCCCAATTATCTCCATATCACAGCAACAAGCGTCCGGACTGCATACCTCGACAAGCGCCATGGCTCATTAGGACGATTACACACTCCAGAGGTTGCCCCATGGCGGCTCACGTCTGTGAGATAGACTGGAGCCACCCTTGGCTGTCTGAGGTCTCCACTCTAGGACTTCCACCACCCTGATACCACACAACAGAAGGATAACTATATGAAAATGGATTTCGGTTGTAAAATCACCAACAAGCACTGTGTCTGAAAGAGCTCTGGATTTGGGGAGTCCTTCCCACCTCTGTCTGGGACGGACTGTGTGACCTAAGGGGAGTTATTGAAGATCTCTGGGCTTGCTTTCTCCTTCATTAAGTGAGGCCAAGGGTGCCTGCCTTACCTCCCCAAGTTGTTATGAAGACTACTCGTGAAACTTTGTTTATTCTGTTGATTATCATTTATGGTTATTTGCAGGAGGATAGGGGCAAGGGGGAGAAGGCAATGGCACCCCACTCCAGTACTGTTATCCGGAAAATCCCATGAATGGAAGAGCCTGGTAGGCTGCAGTCCATGGGGTCGCTAAGAGTCTGATACGACTGAGCGACTTCGCTTTCACTTTCCACTTTCATGCATTGGAGAAGGAAATGGCAACCCACTCCAGTGTTCTTGCCTGGAGAATCCCATGGACGGAGAAGCCTGGTAGGCTGCAGTCCATGGGGTCGCACAGAGTCGGACACGACTGAAGTGACTTCACTTTCACTTTTCACTTTCATGCATTGGAGAAGGAAATGGCAACCCACTCCAGTGTTCTTGCCTGGAGAATCCCAGGGACGGGGGAGCCTGGTGGGCTGCCGTCTATGGGGTCGCACAGAGTCGGACACAACTGAAGTGACTTAGCAGTTAGCAGTAGTAGTAGGGGCCAGGGAGGTCAATGGCCTGCTATTTGCCTTTTCTTAGGAATCCAAACTTATTACATAACACTTTCCTCTTAAGAATAATGCCTCCTCATTACAGAGACTTTCAGATTTAAATTCAAAGCAATTTATACCAGTTGTTAATGAAAGCACTGACCACTGATCCAGCTTCCCTCTTTCAAATCGAATTTCTTTTCACCCTTTACACAAGCCTTCATTCTTTTGCTAGATAGCTGATAGGATAAGGTTATTACACTAATGCTAAATCACTTCAGTCGTGTCTGACTCTGTGCGATCCCATAGACGGCAGCCCACCAGGCTCCCCCATCCCTGGGATTCTCCAGGCAAGAACACTGGAGTGGGTTGCCATTTCCTTCTCCAATGCATGAAGGTGAAAAGTAAAAGTGAAGTCGCTCAGTCGTGTCCGACCCTCAGCGACCCCATGGACTGTAGCCTTCCAGGCTCCTCTGTCCATGGGATTTTGCAGGCAAGAGTACTGGAGTGGGGGTGCCATTGCCTTTTCCATATTACACTAATGCATGGATATTAAATATGCTGTCTTCACTTAGCACATGTGTATTTTCATAGAATTTTTTAACATTACCTAAGTAATGATATTGGAGAAGGAAATGGCAACCCACTCCAGCACTCTTGCCTGGAGAATCCCAGAGACAGAGGAGCCTGGTAGGAGGCTGTTTATGGGGTCACACAGAGTTGGACACCACTGAAGTGACTTAGCAAGGAATGGTATTAAACTTAGATTTTCAAGCACAGTGATCTATGATTGGGAATCTGAAAGTATAATATCTTTATTCCTCAAAGTAAACACAATTTCATTGACAACAACCCTCCAAAAAACTTTCCTGCTATACTTTCTGCCACTAGGCTCAGAGTCTCAGGTTTCTCTTTCTTCATTACCCACCCTCGTTCAGATAGGAAGATCTGGAAAGTCAACCTCAGAGGAGAGAGGACAACCTTGGTTATTCATTAGGTCAAGAAGGCTATTAAAATTAGGATGCCTAATTATTTTCCAAAGTCGTCCTCACTTCCTGACTGCCATTTACTCCTTGTCTGCTTTCCAAAACCTAGTCTTGGACCCTACCAATCCTGGAAACATGTCTTAGTGGGATAGATGCTGGCCTGGGAGTCATATAACCTAGTTTGGAAGCCTGGTTCTGCCACTTTCTTGACCTTGTCAGAATCATTGACCCACCATCACACTCTGCCCTCTCCTTTTCTGAGCTTCAATTCCCTCACTACACAATGAGCAGGGTCAAGGAGGTGATGTCCAGACCTTCTCCAGTACCATGATTCAATACATTGTCCATTGATTTCATTTCAATTAATCTCAATTCAACCCAATTTGTTATATTTCAATTCAATTATTTCCATTTAGTTTAGTAATTCTATTTCATTCAGTTACAGTCAATTCAAATAAACTAAATTCTACTGACTCCAACTGTACCCCCGATTTCCTGGTATCCTTAGCAATTTCTAAGGCTTGGAAACCTGGGACTGAGATGAGGGGCGAGGAAGGGTAGGCAGAAATTTGTCCATGGCCCCCATCCAAGTCTGAGCCAAGTTACCACTGAAATGAATGCCTTTGGAGAAGAAAGCACGAAGCACTGGAAAGGACGTACCATTAGGAATGCACTGTGGCTTTGGGTGGCCTGTGAGGTCCAGCACCCGTAATGGGAAGTGGATGAGTGAGTGAGTGTCCATGGACATGGACGTAAAAGCCCTTGTTTTCTCCAGACCTGGCTTTCTATGTGACCCTGGCCAAGTCACACCACCTCCTAAGCTTCATGAGACAGGTGAAGGTGCCACACTGGACGGCCCAGATCTGAACCCCAGGCCTGGAACTCTGAGTCCTCCCACCCTCTCCTGGCTAAGCTCAGAGTGCTCCTTCAAGGAGGAGGGCTGGGAGAACAATGGTGAAATTGGCTCTGGCGGCTTCCCCAAGGGCAGAGCAGCAGGTGAGCAGGTGGAGCCCTGATTGCAAGGCCTGTGATGAGCTGAGAAGGGCTGATTAGCTCCAGCTTCTCAAATCAAGTGGCTCCAAAATCCCCCCGGTGTGCACCTCCCTCCCCTCAGCTCCTGCCCCCAGAACTGCCTCTTCTGCTTCATGTAGCAGCCACCTCCTTAATCTGATGTTCTCCTTTGTTTTCCCTTAAATGACTTGGTTAGAACTTAGAAAAGAAAGAAAACAAATATGTCTTGGGCCTACTCCTGATGGATTTCTCTGATCTTCATTACATCTTCATGACTGCCCTGAGGAGATGGTGTTATTACCACTCCCAGTTTATGGATGACACAACCAAGGCTAAGAGGGGGAAGCCACTAACCCAGTGTCACACAGCCAGTGACTGCCAAACCTGAAAGTCAGAGGAGATGTCATTATGCACAGCTGGGGAGCAGGCATGCCATGGATGCCAGCTCTCTTCCCCACCGTCCTCAGTCCCTTGTGTGCCCTGTGAGACTTCAAACTTCCATCTACTCCCAGGGCCTTTGGGTTCCGGTCAGCCTGCCATCTGGGCTCTCTCCCAGGGATGGAAGCTGCTCTGTCATTCTGAGCTAGAGTCAGCTCTTCCCAGGAAGCAGGCTCCAGTTGTGATCCCTGGTCCATCTTGCTGGGGTTGAGGCCAATGCACCACTTGGTCAGTAGTTAGGCTAACTCCCAAGTCTACTGTGGTGAGAGTCAAGCAAGCAAGGCTGCCAGGGTCCAGCCCTTGTGGATCCAGGGAATTCGAAGCAGGGACGGCGTTGGCGAGGATCAGGAAACAATCGCTTCATTAAGTATTAATTAAAGATATAAAGAATAATAGAAATGAGGATAGCTCAGTGAGAAGATTCAGTGAAGAAAAGCGGATGAAATAAGGATAGCTCAGTGAGAACATTTAGTGGAGAGAGAAGGCTGAATAATTCATCCAGAAGGTAAGAGAAAGAACGACATGGGGAGACCGAGTTTCAGTGAACAAGGCCCCGCACCTTATTTTTCAAAGTAGTTTTTATACCTTAAGTTATGCATAGAGGATGATGGGGGAAGGGGTGGAGTCACGCAGGGACAGCAGTCCCTGAGCCAGGCTTTCAAACCTATCACACGCAAAGGTTTAGGTGAGTTACATCATCTTCTGGCCCGGAGGCCTGTTAACATTTTAAGAAACTTATTTTTCTCTAAAGGTGATTATTCTAAAGTCAGGTGCCACCCTCCAAAAGCATTGGAGTTGCATTTCTATAGGGCAAAGGTGTGGTGGGTTGTAACAAGAAAAAGAATTAATTCAAGGGTCCAAGGTTACAAACATTAAAGCTACTACTTACATTTCTATAAATCAATTATATCAATCAATACACTGCCAAAGACACAGTAGGTGAGGGATATGGAGACCTAGCATCAAACATTGGCCCAACAAGTGAAAAACCCTTCATCAATACAATTTCTAATCAATCTTTTAATTGTTCAAAGGAATCTGTATTTAGACAGTTTAGAACATCTTATGCCTTTCATAGTTGGGAGGCTCTGAACAATCACATGTGGCTGGAAAAACCTATTCAGGCAGGCTAGAGGATTTCCAAAAGAGTTTGTAGGTTGAAACACTGTCACACCCAGGAATTATTAACTGGAGCTGTAAGTTAACTCTTTTTTCAGAGAGAGGTAGTGGGGGACAGCCCCCCGTAAAGTCAGAGGTGTAGGCGAGAACACAAAGCAGAAAGTAGGCAGAGTCTGGTTTTGGGGGTAGATGCTCGAGAATTTCCAGGGGGCTCCTGAGGCTAAATCCCGCCTTTGAGTATGCCGAGCCTCCTTCCTCATGACCTTTGTCACGGGTGGAGCTCACTCCCAGCACAAGGCCCTGAGTCAAACTGAACAGAAGGTGGGGTCAGTAGGCAGACTTGTTTTCTCCAGAACTCCCAGAATCTATACAACCCCAGGCACCCATTTGCAAGGGGCAGTGCTTAAGGGATTCCTACCTTTCTCCCACAACAATACACCAAGTCAGAGCCTCTCCCCTTAAAGTTTTTATATCTCTGCAACAGAGGCTGGGGGGCTCCTGGGTTAATCAGATAACCCCATCCATCCCAGAGCAACTCACTTTGTTATCTCTTCTTGGTAATTTGATTCTTTAAGCAAGTTAAACAAATTTAAGCCACTTAGAGAGGAAAGAAGGGGAAAAAACAACCCATGTTGATTACATTGGTACACAGGACAACCTTCTGTCAAATCAGATCAGATCAGTCACTCAGTTGTGTCTGACTCTTTGAAACATCATGAATCGCAGCACACCAGGCCTCCCTGTCCACCACCAACTCCCGGAGTTCACTGAGACTCACATCCATCGACTCAGTGATGCCATCCATCGAGTCAGTGATGCCATCCAGCCATCTCATCCTCTGTCGTCCCCTTCTCCTCCTGCCCCCAATCCCTCCCAGCATCAGAGTCTTCTCCAATGAGTCAACTCTTCGCATGAGGTGGCCAAAATACTGGAGTTTCAGCTTTAGCATCATTCCTTCCAAAGAAATCCCAGGGCTGATCTCCTTCAGAATGGACCGGTTGGATCTCCTTGCAGTCCAAGGGACTCTCAAGAGTCTTCTCCAACACCACAGTTCAAAAGCATCAATTCTTTGGCCCTCAGCCTTCTTCACAGTCCAGCTCTCACATCCATACATGACCACAGGAAAATCCATAGCCTTGACTAGGCGAACCTTTGTTGGCAAAGTGATGTCTCTGCTTTTGAATATGCTATCTAGGTTGGTCATAACTTTCCTTCCAAGGAGTAAGTGTCTTTTAATTTCATGACTGCAGTCACCATCTGCAGTGATTTTGGAGCCCAGAAAAATAAAGTCTGACACTGTTTCCACTGTTTCTCCATCTATTTCCCATGTAGTGATGGGACCAGATGCCATGATCTTCGTTTTCTGAATGTTGAGCTTTAAGCCAATCTTTTCACTCTCCACTTTCACTTTCATCACATTCTGCATATAAGTTAAACAAATAGGGTGACAATATACAGCCTTGACGAACTCCTTTTCCTATTTGGAACCAGTCTGTTGTTCCATGTCCAGTTCTAACTGTTGCTTCCTGACCTGCATACAAATTTCTCAAGAGGCAGGTCAAGTGGTCTGGTATTCCCATCTCTTGAAGAATTTTCCACAGTTTATTGTGATCCACACAGTCAAAGGCTTTGGCATAGTCAATCAAGCAGAAATAGATGTTTTCTGGAACTCTCTTGCTTTTTCCATGATCCAGTGGACGTTGGCAATTTGATCTCTGGTTCCTCTGCCTTTTCTAAAACCATCTTGAACATCAGGAAGTTCACAGTTCACATATTGCTGAAGCCTGGCTTGGAGAATTTTGAGCATTACTTTACTAGCATGTGAGATGAGTGCAATTATGCGGTAGTTTGAGCATCCTTTGACATTGCCTTTCTTTGGGGTTGGAATGAAAACTGACCCTTTCCAATCCTGTGGCCACTGCTGAGTTTTCCAAATTTGCTGGCATATTGAGTGCAGCACAGCATCATCTTTCAGAATTTGGAATAGCTCCACTGGAATTCCATCACCTCCACTAGCTTTATTCATAGTAACGCTTTCTAAGGCCCACTTGACTTCACATTCCCGGATGTCTGGCTCTAGGTCAGTGATCACACCATCGTGATTATCTTTATTGTGAAGCCCTTTTTGTACCGTTCTTCTGTGTATTCTTGCCACCTCTTCTTAATATCTTCTGCTTCTGTTAGGTCCATACCATTTCTGTCCTTTATCGAGCCCATTTTTGCATGAAATGTTCCTTTGGTATCTCTGATTTTCTTGAAGAGATCCCTAGTCTTTCCCATTCTGTTGTTTTCCTCTATTTCTTTGCATTGATCACTGAAGAAGGCTTTCTTATCTCTTCTTGCTATTCTTTGGAACTCTGGATTCAGATGCTTATATCTTTCCTTTTTCCTTTGCTTTTTGCTTCTCTTCTTTTCACAGCTATTTGTAAGGCCTCCCCAGACAGCCATTTTGCTTTTTTGCATTTCTTTTCCATGGGGATGGTCTTGATCCCTGTCTCCTGTACAATGTCATGAACCTCATGCCATAGTTCATCAGGCACTCTATCAGATCTAGGCCCTTAAATCTATTTCTCAAACCTGAGTGTGTATAAGAAGCCCCTCAGGTGACTGGAGAAGGCTATCCTGAAGACTCTTCCAGAGAGAGATTTCATTTATCCCTGTGTTCTTTTATTTCCATTCATCAAGCACTGTTCTAGCAGCTGGAGGTATAACAGCAAAAAGCTCCTACCCTTATGGAGTTTAGCAGAAAGGAAATGGAGAAAACAGACAATAAGAGAATGTGTAAGTATACTATGCATCAGGTGGTAAAAGTTTTAGGGAAATATAGAGCAAAACAAGCGGTGAAGTGACTCTAATAGGAGGAGATCTAGGGTCTGTACTTTAAACAGGTGCTTTGGGGAGTTCTAATCTGGGAATCTAATGGACACTGAAAAACATAGGCTTACTCTATGTCAAAATATTTAGATGCGGATTTCATTTAATGCTCACACCAATTAGGATGGTTAGTGTTACTATTATCGACACTTAACAGATGGGAAGACTGAGGTTCAACGAAAAGAGACATTTGCTGAAGTCATCACCGCTGATAAGAAGTAGAGCCTGACTTCAGAGCCTGCTCTGTTCCAATCCTGCTCTGTTCCAACAGAGCACATTAAAAATTAGTGAAAACTGCAAGCAGATGCCTGCTACAGAGGGGCATCAGCTTCATTATTCCCAGTGTTGCCAAACCTTCCATGCTTGCAAAGCACAGTCTCATCCTCTGTCTCTTTTGAGGTTCACAACTCCAAAAAGGACAGTGCAGCCCCTCCTTCTTCCTCTGTACCCCAGCCATGCAGATACAGTCTCAGGAACTTCCAACTCCTTCCCCAAGTCCCTCAGATGTACATCTGCCCTAGAATTGGGAATAGTCTCACTGACAAACTCGGGGAGACCCTTGAGTACCTAAGTGCCCAAATGGACCTTTGAGCTTTCTTTATTCTCCTGGGTTACCCAACCTGTACACCTGGCTGTTGGTATTGGTTCCCTGAAGCCCAGACGGCTTCATTTACCTCCTTACTGGCTCACTCCTTCCCCTGAATAAACAGCAGATAGACGATGTCTGCCAACAGCAACAATAAAAATAACAATGATGAACAGGACGGTGGTTGCCACACAGTGAGCACTCAGAAAGGGCTTCCCAGGTGCTGCTAGTGGTAAAGAACCCGCCTGCCAATGCAGGAGACACAAGGCTTCAGCCTTTGGGTTGGGAAGATCCCCTGGAGGAGGGCATGGCAACCCATTCCAGTATTCTTGCCTGGAGAATCCCATAGACAGAGGAGCCGGGAAGGCTACATAGGGTCGCATAGAATTGAACATGACTGAAGCAAGAGGAGCTACCCCTCGCCCAAGGTCAGGGGCGGAGGCCAGGAGGAGGTACCCCACTTCCAAGGACCAGCAGCTGTTCGGGCGCAGGAGGGCCAAGAGAAGCTATTCCACGTTTAAGGTCAGGAGGGGCGGCCAGGAGGAGATACCCCTTGTCCAAGGTAAGGAGCAGTGGCTAAGCTTTGCTGGAGCAGCCGTGAAAAGATACCCCACATCCAAGGTAAGAGAAACCCAAGTAAGAGGGTAGGTGTTGCAAGAGGGCATCAGAGGGCAGACACACTGAAACCATAATCACAGAAAACTAGCCAATCTGATCACACGGACCACAGCCTTGTCTAACTCAATGAGACTAAGCCATGCCGTGTGGGGCCACTCAAGATGGGCGGGTCATGGTGGAGAGGTCTGAAAGAATGTGGTCCACTGTAGAAGGGAATGGCAAACCACTTCAGTATTCTTGCCTTGAGAACCCCATGAACAGTATGAAAAGGCAAAATGATAGGATACTGAAAGAGAAACTCCCCAGGTCAGTAGGTGCCCAATATGCTACTGGAGATCAGTGGCGAAATCATTCCAGAAAGAATGAAGGAATGGAGTCAAAGCAAAAACAATACCCAGTTGTGGATGTGACTGGTGATAGAAGCAAAGTCCAATGCTGTAAAGAGCAATATTGCAAAGGAACCTGGAATGCTAAGTCCATGAATCAAGGCAAATTGGAAGTGGTCAAACAGGAGATGGTAAGAGTGAACGTCGACATTCTAGGAATCAGCAAACTAAAACAGACTGGAATGGGTGAATTTAACTCAGATGACCATTATATCTACTACTGTGGGCAGGAATCCCTCAGAAGAAATGGAGTAGCCATCATGGTCAACAAAAGAGTCCAAAATGCAGTACTTGGATGCAATCTCAAAAACAACAGAATGATCTCTGTTCGTTTCCAAGGTATATCATTCAATATCACGGTAATCCAATCCTATGCCTCAACCAGTAACGCTGAAGAAGCTGAAGTTGAACGATTCTATGAAGACCTACAAGACCTTTTAGAACTAACACCCAAAAAAGATGTCCTTTTCATTATAGGGGACTGGAATGCAAAAGTAGGAAGTCAAGAAACACCAGGGGTAACAGGCAAATTTGGCCTTGGAGTACAGAGTGAAACAGGGCAAAGGCTAATAGAGTTTTGCCAAGAGAATGCACTGGTCATACCAAACACCCTCTTCCAACAACACAAGAGAAGACTCTACACATGGACATCACCAGATGGTCAATACCGAAATCAGACTGATTATATTCTTTGCAGCCAAAGATGGAGAAGCTCTATACAGTCAGCAAAAACAATACCGAGAGCTGACTGTGGCTCAGATCATGAACGCCTTATTGCCAAATTTAGACTTAAATTGAAGAAAGTGGGAAAAACCAATAGACTATTCAGGTATGACCTAAATTAAATCCCTTATGATTATACAGTGGAAGTGAGAAATAGGTTTAAGGGGCTAGATCTGATAGATAGAGTGCCTGATGAACTATGGAATGAGGTTCGTGACATTGCACAGGAGACAGGGATCAAGATCATCCCCATGGAAAAGAAATACAAAAAAGCAAAATGGCTGTCTGGGGAGGCCTTACAAATAGCTGTGAAAAGAAGAGAAGTGAAAAGAAAAGGAGAAAAGGAGAGATATAAGCATCTGAATGCAGAGTTCCAAAGAGTAGCAAGGAGAGATAAGAAAGCCTTCCTCAGAGATCAATGCAAAGAAATAGAGGAAAACAATGGAATGGGAAAGACTAGAGATGTATTCAAGAAAATTAGAGATACCAAGGGAACATTTCATGCAAAGATAGGCTTGAAAAGGGACAGAAATTGTATGGACCTAACAGAAGCAGAAGATATTAAGAAGAGGTGGCAGGAATACACAGAAGAACTGTACAAAAAAGGGCTTCACAATAAAGATAATCACGATGGTGTGATCACTGACCTAGAGCCAGACATCCTGGAATGTGAAGTCAAGTGGGCCTTAGAAAGCATCACTAAGAACAAAGCTAGTGGAGGTGATGGAATTCCAGTGGAGCTATTCCAAACCCTGAAAGATGATACTGTGAAAGTGCTGCACTCAATATGCCAGCAAATTTGGAAAACTCAGCAGTGGCCACAGGATTGGAAAGGATCAGTTTTCATTCCAACCCCAAAGAAAGGTAATGCCAAAGGATGCTCAAACTACTGCATAATTGCACTCATCTCACATGCTAGTAAAGTAATGCTCAAAATTCTCCAAGCCAGGCTTCAGCAATATGTGAACTGTGAACTTCCTGATGTTCAAGATGGTTTTAGAAAAGGCAGAGGAACCAGAGATCAAATTGCCAACGTCCACTGGCTCATGGAAAAAGCAAGAGAGTTCCAGAAAAACGTCTATTTCTGCTTGATTGACTATGCCAAATCCTTTGACTGTGGATCACAATCAACTGTGGAAAATTCTTCAAGAGATGGGAATACCAGACCACCTGACCTGCCTCTTGAGAAATTTGTATGCAGGTCAGGAAGCAACAGTTAGAACTGGACATGGAACAACAGACTGGTTCCAAATAGGAAAAGGAGTACGTCAAGGCTGTATATTGTCACCCTGCTTATTTAACTTATATGCAGAGTACATCATGAGAAATGCTGGACTGGAAGAAGCACAAGCTGGAATCAAGATTGCCGGGAGAAATATCAATCACCTCAGATATGCAGATGTCACCACCCTTATGGCAGAAGGTGAAGAGGAACTAAAAAGCCTCTTGATGAAAGAGAAAGAGGAGAGTAAAAAAGTTGGCTTTAAGCTCAACATTCAGAAAACTAAGATCATGGTATCCGGTCCCATCACTTCATGGGAAATAGATGAGGAAACAGTGGAAACAGTGTCAGACTTATTTTGGGGACTCCAAAATCACTGCAGATGATGACTGCGGCCATGAAATTAAAAGACACTTACTCCTTGGAAGTAAAGTTATGATCAACCTAGATAGCATATTCAAAAACAGAGACATTACGTTGCCAACAAAGGTCCATCTAGTCAAGGCTATGGTTTTTCCAGTGGTCATGTATGGATGTGAGAGTTGGACTGTGAAGAAGGCTGAGCGCCTAAGAATTGATGCTTTTGAACTTTGGTGTTGGAGAAGACTCTTGAGAGTCCCTTGGACTGCAAGGAGATCCAACCAGTCCATTCTAAAGGAGATCAGTCCTGAGTGTTCATTGGAAGGAATGATGCTAAAGCTGAAACTCCAATACTTTGGCCACCTTGTGCAAAGAGTTGACTCATTGGAAAAGACTCTGATGCTGGGAGGGATTGGGGGCAGGAGGAGAAGGGGACGACAGAGGGTGAGATGGCTTGATGGCATCACCAACTCCATGGACATGAGTTTGAGTGAACTCTGGGAGTTTTTTATGGACAGGGAGGCCTTGTATGCTGCGATTCATGGGGTTGCAAAGAGTCGGACACGACTGAGCGGCTGAACTGAACTGAACTGAATGTTTGATAAGTGCTTACTGTGTTATCAGTGTCACGTTAGGCACTTTTTAAATTTAATTCTCACAACAGTCCTATGAGAGAGGTACTTGTTTTTATTACGGTATTTCACATAAGAGTGAACTGAAACTTGGAAAGGTCAAGTTATTTGCTCAGGTTCACAAAGCTAGGAAATAGTCAAGTTTGCATTTGAAACCGTGTCTGTCTCATTCCAAAACTCATGTTCTTGATCATGAACTATCATCAGGAAACAAGATTATATGGTCATAATCTGCTCCCTGGTCAGTTTTGCCCATCACTGCTGCCTGGAAAACTCTGCAGCACTACAGGATCCACTAGATTAGTTGTCTTGAATAACAGAGCTCACTCAGGGCAAGACTGGGCTTTCTTCACCACGCTGGCCTTTCTTTATACTTCAGACTCTCAGAAAGTTCATTTTTAGGCCAACAATATAACCAATGAGTGTCCCTTGGCCCTGATCCCATCAGCTTCTTCAGTCTCCTCATCAACCTAGTCTAATGCCCCAGCACAGATCACAGCTGACCCAATTGATGGTGGTTTTGTAACAAAAACCTTTAAAACTCCAACCACTGAGAGGCAGATCTATGTTCTAACCCCTTGAATCTGAGTAAGCTCATGTCTACTTTGACAAAGACAGTAGTAAGAAGAGTTGCCATGTGATTCCTGAGGTCAGATCATAAAAAGGCATACAGCTTCATTCATTCTTGGAGCCCCGAGGGAACACATAAGAAGTTCAAATACCTGGAGGCCATCATATTGTGCCCAACCTACACAGAGGGTTAAATGCAGGCACTCTGGCCAACAGTTTCAGAAGGTGCCCAGCCTTCAAGTCATCCCAGCCTGGGTGCTAAACAAAAATCTTCAGAATTTCTGAGTCTTCTTAGATGAAATACTGAACATTGTGAAGCAAAGAAATTGGTTGGTAGTGCAAAGTTCACTGTGCCCTGTCAAGTTCCTTATCCAAAGAATCCACAAACATAGTGCAATGGCTGTTGCTTTATGTTACTAAGCTTTGGGGTGGCATGCCAGACAGCAGTGGATAATGGGAACACTGTCTCAGGTTGGGCCCAGGAGTGTTGCTGCTACTGCTACTGCTAAGTCGCTTCAGTCGTGTCCAACTCTGTGCGACCCCATAGACGGAAGCCCACCAGGCTCCCCCGTCCCTGAGATTCTCCAGGCAAGAACACTGGAGTGGGTTGCTATTGCCCTCTCCAATGCACGAAAGTTAAAAGTGAAAGGGAAGTCGCTCAGTCGTGTCCAACTCTTAGCGACCCCATGGACTACAGCCTACCAGGTTCCTCCATCCATGGGATTTTCCAGGCAAGAGTACTGGAGTGGGGTGTGTACTGGCTCTGAAACCACATAGACCTGAGTTTGAATTCTAGGTTATACCATTTTTTAGACTAGATAAGTTACTGCAGTCCCTTGAGCTTTACTCCTCTTACCTGAAAAATAGTAATAATGATAATATTTCAACTCAAGGGCTATTCTGAGGATTAAACGAGATGGTGTATGGAATACCTCACTGCCCAGTAGGTAGCAAGAACTATGTAAATGTTGCCTCTAATTGTGTTTACTGTCTTATTAACTTCAGTTAATGATGTTAATACTTTATGGATGAGGAAATCAAAATTGAGAAGTGAAATGACTTCCCAAAGGTCACAAAACCAATCAGACTTTCTAATCCCATGTCCAGAGCTTTAAAGCCTTGCCACCACAGACACAACCAGCTTCAGGTGGAGCCAAATGATTTCCAAGGGGCTTGGGAGGTGAGGAAAACACCACTGATCTTTGAACCAGCAGGAGGCACCAGAAGAGACATGGAAGAACTCCTCTCTCTGGGTCCCCAACTTCATAAAAAGCCCTAAGCATGACATTAGAGGGTCGTCTTCCAAACATATTCTCAAATCAGCTTCCCTCTAAAGCAAAGCTAAAAAAAGATGTGGCACTCTAACGCCATCCCTTCACATGCTGGTAAGAAGCTTATTTCGTCCAGTGTGTGGCCACCTTCCGAGCTGAGTGGAGAGGGCCTGCCGCTGGGAGTTATCTCTGGGAGCTCTGGGGGTGAGTGAGTCACTGGGATGATGGTAAGAGGAGGCAGGGGAGGGCCAGGGAGCCAGCTCAGGTGGCTGTGCATGAACAGGAACCCCTGCAGGGGTGAGGTGTGGGGTGAGGCAGGAATACACACAGGTTAGGTGTGCATTTCAGAAACTAGAAGTTGTGAATTTGAGAGTTGGAAGAAGGCAAAGCATTTTGCCCAACTTGCAGCATTTTACAGATGAGAAAACTTGTAGAAACAGGGACAGAGTAAGTTTATAGCACTGAAAGTCCACCTACATGAACTGGTTTTAAAAAGATTCCTTAGTAGCCCAACCACGTATTCCCTGGGGGCTTTCCAGGGGGCGCTAGTCGTAAAGAACCCGCCTGCCAATGCAAGAGACGTCAGTGACGTGGGTTCCGTTCCATGTAAGGAAGACCCCCTGGAGGAGGGCACGGCAACCCACCTCAGTATTCTTACCTGGAGAATCCCATGGACAGAAGAGCCTGGAAGGCTACAGTCCAGGGGATCACAAAGAATTGGACACAACTGAAGCAACTTCAGCATGCACGCACACATACTCCCTGGGTCTAGGGAATGCAGGTGGAATCTCTTTTTTACAGATGAGAAAACTGAAGTTCTGGAGAAAAAGCGTCACACTGGCATTCACACAAGTTAGCTTGGAAGCTAAACTTAGAGCCTAGTCTTTCAATCATGGATTTCATCTACTTTAACCCCATACACCTTCCCTCCCCCATAAAACTGGAGTGAGATATTAACCAGCCCATTACTTTACTGCCCAGAAATTCACAGGGTGAGAGTATCTTTCTTCTGTAATTACAGGGGATGAGTCAGTTATCAGAGAATTAGAGACACAGATGTCTGTTGAGAATGAAAGGAAAAAAAAAAAACACACACACACAAAAAGGTGTGAAAATTAAATAGAAAAGATGAAGTTTTAAATTGGAAAGGATCACCTTTTGTAGAAGAAGAAACCAAAGCACAGAAGAGTAAAATGACGTTCCAGCTGGTGGAAGGTATAAAGCTTTGCAAAGTAAAGGGTAAGGCCTTAGGGTGCCCAAAAGTCCAGATTCCCCTCCCGGGCTGGACCTGTACCAGCCGAGCGTCCTCAGGTAGAGCACCAACTGTAGCACCTCAATTTCCTCATATGTATGATTGGAGTAAAAATAACCTCTTCATATGGCTGCTCTGAGGACTGAACCTAAAACAGCCTAGCCAGTAGGAGGTCTTCCACAACTTTTCTTCCTAAAGGAAGGACTAAAGACTCCAAACAGTATTCCTTAGTCCCAGGTTTTGTTTTTAAAAAGAGAGAGAGAGAGAATATCTAATAGTCTTGCTAGACCTCTATTCTCATCTTTAACAGTGGCTACCAACTGAAGAAGTGGCTGAGCTCACAATCTGCTCCTCCCCAGCTTTGGGAATGCCCTTCATACACAGAGAGGGGCCCCTAGCGACCATTCCTTGCTGTTTCGTCCAGGCCCCTCATCATAGCTAACTGGCCCAGAGCTGAGCCCTGCAGATAAGTCAGGGCAGTCGGGAGGTCTCTCTGGGACTTTTATACCAGTCCCTCATCTCTGGTGGGGGTCATGGAACACGAGTGGTGAGAACCACAGGAAGCTGTGTGTTCTGAGCCTCGGAGGGGAAGCCAGGGAGAATGGAAGTGACCAACAGGAGAGTCATGAGGAGAGAGGCGATGTGGCTGTGTGGAGCCACCTTCCAGCTGTGCTTGTGACCCAAACACACCCCTCATCCGAGGCTTGCGAGGTGCTGCTGTGTCATTCCAGGTCAATCAGTCTCTTGCCTGAGCATTTCTGCACACTGGACTGAGCTGGGCAATGATTAAGGCTTCCTCAGTCCTTAACCAGCTGCGATTCTTGAATATGGACTGAAAACCTACAGTGTTCTCACCCTGGGGCTCCAAGAATTAAGAACAAAGGAGCCTTTCAAGATCCCCAGATATTCAACTATGCCTGTGCATACATGCCCAGTCACTCAGTCGTGTTCAACTCTTTGTGACTCTATGAACTGTAGCTCACCAGGCTCCTCTGTCCATGAGATTCTCCAGCAAGAATACTGGAGTGGGTTACCATCTCCTCTTCCAGGAGATCTTCCTGACCCAGGGATCAAACCAGCATCTCCTACGTCTCTTGCATTTGGAAGCAGATTTTTTGCCAGTGAGCCACCTGGGAAACTGTACTCTAATAAATAATAATAAAAACAGAGATAATAATCCCAGATGAGGAATTTCTAATTGAACTTTCATAGCCACCTCCTTTTGACTGAGCTTCTAATCTTAAACTTAAGAGCATAAATAATACACCTCTTTACCATAGAGGAGACTTATCAGACCCCTACTTGGAGGCATTAATTCTTTTTGCCATTTTTAAAGATGTTTTAAGATGTACTGTTCCCTGTATATGAGACAGGAAAAGAGACACTGATGTATAGAACAGTCTTTTGGACTCTGGGAGAGGGTGGGATGATTTGAGAGAATGGCATTGAAATATGTATAATATCATATATGAAACAAGTCGCCAGTCCAAGATGCATGATACTGGATGCTTGGGGCTGGTGCACTGGGACGACCCAGAGGGATGGTGTGGGGAGGCAGGAGGGAGGAAGGTTCAAGATGGGAAACACATGTATACCTGTGGCAAATTCATTTTGACATATGGCAAAACCAATACAATACTGTAAAATTAAACAAAATAAAATTTAAAAAATTAAAAAAAAATAAAGTTAAAAAAAAAATGATGTGCTGTTCCTTCTTGGCTTAAATCTCCATCTTATTCAGGGAGGCCAACCCTGGAAGAATCTGTCCTATCCCCACCCCTAAATCAATCTCAAGCCTTCAAGTAAGAGTTTCAAGTTCTGAGGTGCTAATGTGTCCCTTGACCCTTAAGTCAATGAGCCCTCTTCCTGAAGCAGAAGGTCAGTCGGACCCACACTGTCAATGCACTCCTAAAGCAGGCCACTGGTGGGAAATCCTGCCTGTGGGAAATCCTGCCATCTGACTCACCTGAACCGTGTTTCCAGCATCAGTGGTGAGTCAGTCTGGACACATCGTGGGGGATGAGATCAGAAATGTAAAATACATGAGCCATGGCCCCTAGCAGGACCCCACATGGGAGCCTCAGAAACAAGCAGTGGCAACCTTCCAGGGAATATACTATAATCCAGGTAGGCACAAAGTTATCCGAGTAAAGGGAACAACTCTTGCCTCCAGGAGTTCTGAGAGGGCTTGCTTACCAGAGGACACGGGAGCTGATTCTTCAATCAGCTTGACCCCTTCACAGGTCTGGAACCTGGGCAAGTGATTTCTGGCATGTCAGTTTCCTCCTCTGTGAAATGGGACAAAAGTATCTCCCCCACAGGTTTGTTGTGTGGCTTAAATGAATTAATCCATGTAAAGTGCTTGTAGTGGTTATTGACACAAAGTAGCCAAGCCTATATTAGCTGTTAACATTGAAGGGTTAATGTGAGTGTGTTGGAGAGACACATGGGGGAGGATGTTATAGACAGAGGGGAGGACACGTTATGCTTGGAGTCTGGCAAGTTATTCCTGGTGGCTGAAAAGTCAGTGTGTGGGGCTATCAGGAGCTGAGCTAACTTTTTCAATGAGGGGCCAGATGGTAAGTATTTCAAGCTTTGTAGCACAAGAGAGAGTGGCCTCAACCCTTAATGCAACCTTCGCAAGGAAAAAGGCTAACAGTGCCACATTTTACTTCTGAAAAGGTAAAAGCCATTCTTTGCTCATGGTAGACACAGGCTGTGGGCTGCATTTGGCCTACAGGCCGTGGTTTGCCAACCTCTGCTCCAGGAGAAGTCCAGAGGCCAGGCTTGCAAGGTTCTCATGGGTTTCTCCTGGCTAAGGAGCCTGGGTTTCTCCAGGCAGGGGAGAGGAAAAGGGTTTAAACAAGGGACTTTGAGATCAGATTTGCATGTGGCAACAGCAGTGAGGGGAATGGATTAGGGCAAAGAGGGAAGTTTAAGTTGACAGTCCAATTAGAAAATTACTGTGATTGCAGTAGAAGTGATATTTGTGCAGGGGCCATGGTGATAAAGATGCTGAGATATTTAGAGGCAACACGAACATAACTGGTTGTCTAGTTTCAGGTGGTAAGAGGAAAAGAGAGGCAGAACACTCAATGTATCTGTGCATTCAGTGACAGATCAACCTCTACTTAGAGAGGAAGAGAGCACCCCATCCCCAGAAGCATTCAAACAGAGTATAGATTCCTGCCTGACAGCTGTTCTGTAAACAGAAATGATGGAGACAGCAACAGATTAAGTCTCTCCTCGCCCTAAGAGTCCCTTACTCTATGCTTCTGAGATCGTCTTTATCAATCTAACAGGAGAGAACGATTTGTTTAGTCAATGAAGGCTATAGACAAACTTCACTCTTCAATACAAATCACCTTAATTTTGCAGAAAGCTGTCTATTTTCTGCAGCACTCACATCCATTATCTCTCTGAGGGGCCTGGGAAAGGACCATGAAAACTGAAAAATGCTAGGCAAACATGAGATGGTATTATTATCATTATTATGTTACAAACACACTTCAACTGAATAAGAGAATTCTCGACTTCATTTCAGATTTAGTGCAGTTACTCTGCCTTTGGTCCAGTGAGCTATTTATTTCTATACCTGTTTCATTTCTTGGGCAACACTTGGGACATAGTAATAATCAAAAGATGTTTGTCAAATCTTAACAATGTGTCAAGAGCCAATTCGAAAAGCATTTGATCGGCATGGCCTTCTCCGATCACTGCAGAGAAGACAAAACAGCCCCATTGCTAGCCGCAATTACAATAGCAGTATCATTAATAATAACACTCAGCATTTATCAGTATTCCCTGTGGTAGACACTGGTCAGGACTTTGCAGACATTCTCAATTAAGGCTCTCAAGAACCTAATAATAAAGCCTATCACGGTGCCCATTTTACAGATGAGACGAGAAAATCAAGGCTCAGAGACAGGCAGCTGCTTGCGCAAATTCATCAAGGTTAGAACTGTGCTTTCAAACACAGGTTGATGTTAATGACCTAGCCTTCCTCATGGACACAGGGAAACATTTTTGTACGTATTTATTTTAGGAGGGAGAGACTTGGGCTGCTATGTGTGCCAAGACTGGTCATAAGGTCTTTTGTTGTAACTGCCTCTCCGTCTCAGGGTCTCTCTGGGAAACAAACCTCTTGGCTGCAGACTCTCCGGCGGAAACCGCAGCGTCTGGTTCCCTGGGTCCAGCCGCCAATGCGGCTGCCGGCCAGCAGAGGGCAGCTGCGGGAAGCCGTCCAAGGACAGCCTCCGCCCGCATTAGAGCTAATTAAGCCACGAGAGGCAAGAGGCAAGTGCATTTCTGCCTGATGAAAGCAAACAAATCTACTCCTGGGCTGAGCAGAGCAGGGATATCAGCGGGGAGGGACGTTTATCGGCTTCCAAGAAGCCGGCTAGATGGTGCCATGGTGGCTGCCTGCGACGGAACACTGTCTCTTGGGAACCAGACTTGGGGGCTTCCCTCAAGGCCCTCCTCTCAGACAGGACAAGAAGAATCTGGCCCACGGCTAGAGATGTTGTGAAGCTGACTGGGTGGCTGGAGCCAAAGAAGCAGATAGTCTGCGGCAGAAAAGCCAACCCAGACATGCCAAGAGATACACAGGGATGCATCAAGTATGTGTTTACAAAGCAGGGTGAAACACACAAACGTTTAGGGAGACCAACAGTTGCTCCCGACTTCAAGATATAAAAGTGGAACAATTCAGGTAACTGTGGTGGGTACATTATTTGTGCACTGAATATACATACACGGTGTGTACGCTCAAAATGTGTATGGATGAAGCACGTATACACGCCAAGTAAATACACATGCAGATCCACTGATGCAGATGTAGAGTGAGTAGGCAGCTGCATGGGTTTGAATTCAGATGGCCTGAATTCCAGTACCAGCCCTACCACAAATCCGTGCAACCTTGAGCAAGGGATAAACCATTCTGAACCCTGTTGCCTCCTTTGTGAAATGGACCCTAGCCAGGTTATGGAAACCATACAGTTTGGAAGCTCACTCAGAAGTTGGGGGACTAGATCAAGTTCCCCAAGGAAGACTGGGACTGCCCCCCCCATGTCTTTTACCAAGTCTCCAACCTTAGAGGATACAAACGAGGTGACCCAGTCCACATCCCTCTCCCCAGACCAATATCCCAGGGATGTTCTCATCTATCCAGCAGTGTGGGAAACTTTTAAGTCAATCTGTCTGTCATTTTCTCCCTATGAGTACAATCATGCTACATAAGTAATTCCTTGTTTCGTCCTCCTTTGCCACTTAACTTTAGCACAGAGAATAGGCATCTTATAAACATCTCTTCAAAGGGCCACAGAATGTTTCCTTATATGGATATCTGCACCCTTTCTAGTTGCTATTTGGTTCTCCCCACCCCCGGCCCCTCCTTTGGCTACTATAAATAATGCTTGGGGGGTGGGGGGAATTTTCCTGCATAGAACTTTTCTCTATTTTGGGGAACCTTCCTTTAGGAAAAAAAAAAAATGCCAAAATTAAATTACTAAAATTAAATCATATTTTGAGACTCATCATGTACGTCGCCAAACTGTTTTCCAAAACGGCTGCCCTAGTTTACACAGCTACCAGCAATGCATGAGCGGATCTCTGTCAGCCCATTCTCCAAAGCACTGACCATCCTCCTCTTTCTTTGTTGAAACGTTCTTAATTCAGTGGGCAAAAGGTGTTATCTCTTGGTTTTAATAAGCGTATCTTTGATTATCAGAGAGAATGAACATGATTTGCCTGTGTTTGTTCACCAGATGTGTTTTCTCTTTAGAGAATTGTCTCTCTGTGCCCTCTGCTCACTTATCTGCTGGGGTCTTAGTGAATTTAATTGATTTGCATGCACTCTTTCCTTAGTAAAGATAGTAATCCTCTGTCATATTTGCTGTGGATATTTTTCCCAGTTTACTTTATGTCTTTTCCTCTGTCATCTCCTCTATCGCTTCTAAGCTTAGACAGCCACCCTGTCCTCCAGAGACTTATTAAATATTCATTTCTAATTCCTGATGTTTTTTTCTCCTAATATGACTTGATTCTATAAGCTTGAGATGTGACGTGCCCATAAATCTATGATTCTGCGCTTCCTCAATGGCCACGTACAGCCCGGGGTTATCTTCCAAGGCACAGGCTCCATAGTGTGCTTCGTGCTTCGCCGGTACCCACCCTCATCCTTCAGATTATAAGCTCCATGACGGCAGGGCTATGTCTGTCTCACTCCCCCTGAATCCTGGGAGCCCAGCACGGTGCCAGGCGCATAGTGGGCGAGCACTGTAGTGCTCAGTCATCTCCCTGAGAATGCTCAGGTTTTGGCCCCACATCTGAGCATGGAGAATGGGTGACCACAGATGTGAGACCACCGAGGACAGCAGGGAGAACATTCCCAGAAGAAAGGAGAGCAGCAACCGAATTAAAAGAGCAGAAGAGCACGGCATGGAGGAGACAGCAACTCGCTGAGTTTACCAACAGCACAGGTGTTTGAAGCCTTAATACAACCCGTGGCTGCAAGTGTAAGTTGGACCCAACTGCTACAGTGCTTTGAAAGCCAATTCTGGAGTTTCACCCACGGAAGTCCCATTTTCCACGGTGCAGCCAGAGTGATCTTCACAAAAGGCACATCTGATCATGTCACTCCTCTGCCTCACCCTCTGCAAAGGCTTCCCCTGACTTTTAGAGGACAGTTGAGAATCATGTAATAATCTTCAGGGTCCTGCTTTCCCATTCAGGGTACCATCCACCATCCTTCCCTTGCTCACCATACTAACCCCCACTCCATTCTTCAGCACTGCCAAGCCCATCCCATCGCCAGGCCTCTGGGACTGCTGTTTCTGGTCCTGTGGACCCTCTCCGCGCAGCGCTCCACACAGCTGCTTCCTTTGGTTACTGGGGTCGGAGTGCAGATATCCAATGTCACTCACTCTTGTATCCCTCATCTTATCTCATCTCATCCTCTGGCTTTACTGTCTTCACATAACTTATCACTATCTAAACGATCTTCTTTGCTATCTTGCTGTTCATTTTATGTCTCCCCTTCTTGAACGTAAAACTCAGGAGGGCAAAACAACCTTTCCTGTCTACTTTCCTGCTATCGTTCCCCCCAATAGCAGTGCCTGCAACGCACAGCAGGTGATGGGTAAATTTTGTCTGATTGTGGTATTAAGTCAACTCATGGGCAGCTGGAGCTCCTGGGAGGGGGTGTGTGTGTGTGAGTAGGATCAGGCATGTGTTTCAGAAAGACAGCTCTCCTGGCATGGTGGAGATTGGTTTGGACTGCAGAAACTGGGGTAAGGAGACCAAATGAGGTGACATTAAAATGACCTATATTATAAACTTTTCTGAAAGGAAGATTTGATCCAAGGAGAGCTAAACGTGGAAGTGTGGTGTGCAGTTGATATTGGGAACGGAAAAAAATCTGCACTCTGCAGTTACTGAAACAAACAAAAACAGCCCTCATTGTAACTAACATTTAATAGTGTGTTAGCTTTCAAAGACATTCATCTCATGATCGTGTCATCCTCATTCGAAGCGGCCAAGGAGCAGACTGCTGTTTCCATTTGGCAGATGAAAACACTGAAGCTCAGGCAAGTTAACTCAGGGACCCTGAGTAGCTCGTGAGCCGTGGATGTGGACAGGAACCAAGGTCCTGAAGCTTGGCCCTGGGCTCTGCCTGCCGAGTGCTGAGGTGCCACGATTCTCTGACAGTGCACCCCCTCCACAGAATGGAGTGGTGGCTAAAATCATGTGTCAGAGTTAATGAGACAGATAAAAAATCTCCCCTGGCCTTGGGGCCTGGAGCAGAGACCAGGGCCCCTTCCTTCCTTAACAGAGTTAAAACATCAGGAGTCAGGGAGGAGGCCATTTGCCGCCACATTAACAGTAAATGTCATTTACTCCAGCGATATCTCCATATCAGACTTTTTTATTTTTTTCCTCCCCCGTGGGTGAAATTACAACAAAATAGAGCAGAGAACAAGGGAAGATGAGATAAACATGGGTCAGAAAGTGACAGGGAGTGATGGCGCCGTTCTAGGAGGCAGACAGGCTGAGAGACCCAGATCTCCTTATCCCCTCCAAGCTGGAGCCAGCCACGTCTTTCCCGAGGTAGCAATCACCAGTGGATCATCAGAGAACAGGGGAGAAATCTCTGGATGCGGGAGCAGCAGCAGTTGGGAGAAGGGTCTGGAATGTCTTATGATTCTCCTGAATGGACTAGCTCCCCCACCCCAATTTGGCACGTTCAAAACTTACAAACTGTTCCAATGCTAGCTGCTTCCTGGAGCTGGGATAGGTCATACTAATCTCTTTAATCTTGAGCTTGTACCTACCGGTCATGTTTCTCTGGATGAGGAGAAAAAAGTGGCAGGCAGTAAGTCTCCCAGACCTGTGCCTGCCCTTGAGTGTGCAGAGCCAAGCAGGGGGTAGGGCAGCGCACAGACGATGGGCCATCTTAGTGGCTCCAAAAGGGGTTAGATCAGCATCTCCCACCTTTCGGGTCTTTCCAGGCATTTGCATCCAAGTACAACTGGTGGCCACTGGATAAGCCTTAAATGCTGACAGGGTCCCGAGAATAACAATTATTTAGAGACAGTGTAGATAGGTAAATAAGGCTTGAGGAAATGAGGGCCCATAGCCCAACCTCCCACAGTATACCAACCAAGGAAATCAGTCTGGACAAGAGCTACTGGTAACTCATTCTTTGCTCCTTCCTTCCCTCCTTCCTTCCATTTTTTCACTCACTCATTGCTTCCTCTTCTTTTTCTCTGCCTCTTTCTCTTGCCTTTCCCTGAATCTGAATCCACATGTTCAGATCTTTTTCCTGCATTAACAAAACTAAATTCTGCCTTTACCACGCAGTTCCAGACATACTGCCTGCAACTATTCTAAAAGAAATCGAATGGCTTCCCATGGGCTGTTGAGGATATGTTTGCCCATGATGCTAAAGCTGAAACTCAAGTACTTTGGCCACCTCATGCGAAGAGTTGACTCATTGGAAAAGACACTGATGCTGGGAGGGATTGAGGGCAGGACGAGAAGGGGACGACAGAGGATGAGATGGCTGGATGGCATCACTGACTCGATGGACGTGAGTCTGAGTGAACTCTGGGAGTTGGTGATGGACAGGGAGGCCTGGTGTGCTGCGATTCATGGGGTCGCAAAGAATAGGACACGACTGAGCGACTGAACTGAACTGAAAACAGAGGCATCACTTTAAGGTAGAAGAGTGTGTGTGAGTGTCTGTGCGTCATGTGTGTGAGTGTGTGTGTGCATCATGTGTGTGTGTGTCCAATGGCTCCTCAGAGAAAAGAGAGGGAAAGTCAGAGAGAGCACACGTGGAACTCACCCCTCCCTTCAGGAAATTGATGTCAGCTCATGGTACACCAGGGGCAGAGCCTGCACCACCCTCAGGGGCTGCCCAGTCTGGAACAGGAGCGGTCAGCTGCCAGGATGTTGTGGGTGGGGTCACAGAAACGAGAAGAGCAGGACACACAGCAAAAGCAGTGCTCTCGTTATTATTTCTTAGAATGGTTGAAGCCGTTCAGGCCAAAAAGGGCACATGGAAAGCTCTGTGCAAGGAGAAAAGAGGAGGGTGAAATTCAAGAAGGCTTCCTGGCTGTAGACACAGGAGGGACATGAAGGGCCCAGGGCTGGGTGGTGGGTGGTTTAGTTGCTCAGTCGTGTTTGACTTTTGTGACCCCATGGATTGTAGCCCTCCAGGCTCCTCTGCCCATGGAATTTTTCAGGCAAGAATACTGGAGTGGGTTGCCATTTCCTTCTCCAGGGAATCTTACTGACCCAGGAATCAAACCCAGGTCTCCTGCATTGCAGGCAGATTCTTTACTGACTGAGCTATGAGGAAAGCCAGTGAGGGCAGGGCTAGGACGTATCCAGGCATGTGCATGTTTGTGTTTGTTGGGAAAAAGTGTTAGCTATTCAGAAAGCAGGTGTAGATGCCCGTCCTCAGACTTTCCTGGAAGGAAGACTCTTGGGGAGATCTGGATCACTGAGAGCAACAACTGTTGAAAATGCAGATCAGAGAAGCAGAGGGCGAGAGGGCAAAATCCGAGAAAAAGATGCTTTAAAGTACAGGTTTGATTATTACTCCGACATGGTGAAACAAGCAGAGCATGAGCTGAGAGCCACTGAGAAGAAAGTCAGTCGTAACACACAAAGTCCAAGAGGAAGGGTGCGCCACGGTGGTTGCAAGGGAAGCACCAGGTTCAGTCAGGAGGCAGACGGACTTGAAACAAACACGGACATGAGCCTTCATTATGGTATCCATGGGGAGAAATGGGTGAGGCAGGAACACCACGTTTAGGATTGCTCAGTTTACATATGCCAGTGGGCTCTAAGGTATCGGAGCTGTCCCTTGTTGTCTGGTACCTGTCCCTTGGATGATTAGGGCAGGAAAATAGTGGCCCGGACAGCAAGGGTCAAATAAATGCTGGGGCTGGGGTGGGGGGATGGGGGCGCGCAGGAGGACTCCATGTTGGACTGTCACATATGAAAGACGCACTTACAGGCAGGTACTTTTCTATCTCTGGGAATTAAAGTCAGCCCTTCCAGAGTCAGCAAGGCCTCAAAATACCAAAGCATCAAAAATACTAAAAAGCTGTGACCAATACAGATATCAAGTTCCTAAGAGTGGGAGTCTAGGTGGGGTGGGGATGGGGAAGAAGCAAAGATGGAGACACGGGTAAGCCAAGAAGGCACAGACCCGAGGAGGTGGATATGCCTGTGGGTGGGAGTATCAGGGTGTCAAGGAAAGCTGTTACTGCTGCTGCTGCTAAGTTGCTTCAGTTGTGTCCGACTCTGTGCGAGCCCATAGACAGCAGCCCACCAGGCTCCCCCATCCCTGGGATTCTCCAGGCAAGAATACTGGAGTGGATGACCATTTCCTTCTCCAATGCATGCATGCATGCCAAGTCGCTTCAGTCGTGTCCGACTCTGTACGACCCCATGGACTGCAGCCCACCAGGCTGCTCTGTCCACAGGATTCTCTAGGCAAGAATCCTGGAGTGGGTGGCCATGTCTTTCTCCATTCAAGGAAAGAGAGCGAGATAAAGAGAGACAGAGACAGAGGCATCGTAGCCCAGGAGTGGAGCATCTGAGAAAGAACAGATTAGAAATACTTAGGAAGATTTACTGCCTGACATGTAAATCCTTCCTTTATTCAATAAGCGTTGGTCATGTATGCTTTCAGAGTTGGGTGTGAGGAGAGGCTGGTGTTATAACATATGAAACTGGCCTAAGATATCCCATTAACATTTAGATATGATGTCTATATTCTAGTCCAGTGCAGTTTTCAAATGTTTATGAGCCATGGAATCTTTTCTCTAATAGAGAGCTTATACAGAAGTCCAGTATATAAAAAGATGCGAAAGGACTCTGGCTGAAGATGAGGGTCAGGGACCTACTATCCCAGCCCCTCTCAGGCCCCACAGCAGACCCCTGGTCCCTTTATCTAAAGTGCAGAGCTTTCCTGAGCAGAGTTTGAAGACCTGCGCTCTGGGGCAGTAGTACTCATACTGACTAGAGCCAAATGTGGGAACAGCTTTGAGATAAATTGCAGAGCTAACATGCCTTCCCTTTTTGGATGGGGGTAGGGTATAGGGTGGTACCTCTAAGGAGGCCTCACTCTGGACAGAATCCACAGACCTGTTCTTGGAGTACAGGGAAGAGGTTGAGAGAACGAGCTATCTCAGTCATAGGAATGTGGGTTTGAAACACACTTCTGATCCTTGGACTAATAATAAGAACCTTCTTGGCCTCAGTTTCTTAATCCACAGAGTACGATACATAACATATATCCTAAAGCATCAGGATTAAACCAGAAAATGTACTTACAAGAGTGTTTAATTGGTAGTAACTTTTCAGTGATGTAGACTGTTATGATCATCCTCATTAGTATTATTCCCCAAAGGAACTAAGTAATTCATACTGGGTTGACCTCAATAAGAGGTTCCTAGCTCCCAAGGGTGTACAGAAATAGAATAGGATGTCTGATGGTGGCAAGTTGCCCAATTTGGGAGATGTTTAAGGAGGGGTTCAAGGCTACTTCCTAGGGATATTGCCAAGTGTACTAATGGATTAAATGAAGGGTAGGGGTTCATAGGGGCTTTCCAGGTGATGCTAGTGGTAAAGAACCTGCTTGCCAGTGCAGGAGAACATAAGAAACGCAGATTCGATACCTGGGTCTGGAAGATTCCCTGGAGGAGGGTATGGCAACCCATTTGAATATTCTTGCCTGGAGAACCCCATGGCCAGACGAGCCTGGTGGGCTACAGTCCATAGGGTCACACAAAGTCAGACATGACTGAGGCAACTTAGCATGTACACACGCACAGGGGTACATGGGTCTATTATAGTTGAGAATCCAAATATTGGGGTTCCATAAATCTAATCCCACTTAATTTTAAGATCTTTGAAACCAAGATTTCATCAGTGTCCAGTTTTGATGACCCACAGGGAGGCTGAAGGTGGGAAAATGGGGAAGGCCGGTGGAGTAGGGGTCAGTCCAGGATTCTATCAGTCCCACCCTCTACAGGGCTCTACAAGGCTCTCTGATCACTCAGGTGGATGCAATCTCCTGAAATATTAACAGGTTCCAGGCAATTGCTGCTTCCCAATGCAATTAGAACCTAATTTGGGGAAGTATGTTTTTCTGAAGAGGTTCATTAGCCAAACACAACCCCCAACTCTGCAGTTCAGGAAAGACAGATGGGTCCAATATGTAGCCACTTGGCTGATGCCCTGGGAGCAAAGGCAGATGCATTAAACTAGATGGAAACACAGATCACCTTCCATCTTTGGAGCAGCAAGTCATTAACAGCCTCCCCCATCTCTAGGTACACTCCCCCAGCACACGAGAGCCTTCATGAAGGCACGGGGCTGCTGCCACCCCTCCCACCACATAATCCAAACATTAATGAGGGCCTTAGAGGTCTTCAGTTGAGCAAACTCTAACCTTAGGAAAGGACCCCCCAAAGACTTTGACCATGTGGCATGAGCACACAGCAGGGGCAGGAGAGCCCACCCCAACTCCTGTCCAGGACACTCATGCTTTTCTGATCATAGAAAGTATCTGCTAAGACATACTACCCAGACCAGGAGGGTCATCCCTAAGTGAAGCTCTGTGATGAGTCAAAAACCAGAACAGCTTTCTAGTATTTTCCCTTTAGCTAGTTTGATGTTGTCCTCTGGCTTCTCAAGAGAAAACAAACTCAACACATTCCAATTTATTTGATTGTACCCAACAGCCACCTAGTACTATTGGCTGGAAAATCCATGGGCGGAGGAGCCTGGTGGGCTGCAGTCCATGAGGTCGCTAAGATTCGGACATGACTGAGTGACTTCACTTTCACTTTTCACTTTCATGCATTGGAGAAGAAAATGGCAACCCACTCCAGTGTTTAAGCCTGGAGAATCCCAGGGACAGGGGAGCCTGGTGGGCTGCCGTCTCTGGAGTCGCACAGAGTCGGACACGACTGAAGTGACTTAGTAGCAGCAGCAGCAACAGCCACCTATCCTTCTGGTCCTATGTGCCCCCACTTGCTTTGAACACTCTCCTTTTAGAAGTCTCCTAAAGTATGGTTCCGATAGGGAACTCAGGTGTCACCTGGCAATCACAGGAAACAGCTGGCTTCATTCTTCCTCCATTCTGGACATTATACGATTATTCCTCGTATACCATTTCCTGAGTGTCACTGTATAGACAGTATATGCGACATGTTTTAGTTCTTAATGCTACTCGGGTTCAGTTCAGTTCAGTTGCTCAGTCATGTCCGACTCTCTGTGACTCCATGGACTGCAGCACGCCAGGCTTCCCTGTCCATCACCGGGTCCTGGAGTTTACTCAAACTCATGTCCATTGAGTCGGTGATGCCTTCCAACCATCTCATCCTCTGTCGTCCCCTTCTCCTCCCGCCTTTAATCTTTCCCAGCATCAGAGTCTTTTCAGAGTCAGTTCTTCACATCAGGTGGCCAAAGTATTGGAGTTTCAGCTTCAGCATCAGTCCTTTCAATGAATATTCAGGACCAATTTCCTTTAGGATGGACTGGTTGGATCTCCTTGCAGTCCAAGGGACTCTCAAGAGTCATCTCCAACACCACAGTTCAAAAGCATCAGTTCTTCGGCATTCAGCTTTATTTATAGTCCAACTCTCACATCCATACTATCTTGGTTAGGAAGGTACTATCCTCATATTATAGGTGAGGAAGCCAAGATATGGAATAATTAAATAATTTTTCTGAGACCAAACCACTGCCTTTAAAGTAGGATTTGAATCTAGGACTCCTTTTAGCTACCAATCCATTCTCAGTTGCCTGAGGTCAATGGCTGTCATTTTATGATGTTTATAATATTTTACACTTTATACAAGTGGTTTTTCTTAATTTTTTGTGGAAGGAACACTTAATATGAAATGTACCCTTTTAATAAATTTTTAAGTGAACAATACAATATTGTTGCTCCCATATACAATGTTGTAGATCTCTTTAATTTGTTTACCTTCCTCAATTGAAATTTTATGCCCATTGATTAACAACTCCCATATCCCCTTTTTTCCAATTCCTGGTGACGGGCATCCCACTCTTTGGTTTTGTGAATGTTACTATTGTAGATACCTCACATAAGTGGAATCACATAGTATTTGTGTCCCTGTGACTGACTTATTTCACTTAACATAATGCCCTCAAAGTGCAATCACATTGCGACACATTACAGAATCTCCTTCTTTTTCAAGGTTGAATAGTATTCCTTCATATGCATAAATTATGTTTTCTTGAGTTGTCTGTCAATGGGCATTTAGATTGTTTCCATGCCTTGGCTACTGTGAATAGTTCTGTGATAAAGACAGAGTGCTATCTCTTCAAGATTCTGATTTCAATCATTTTGGATAAATACTCAGAAGTGGATCTGTTGGATCATGTGGTAAGTAACAATCAAGGAAATGCAAATCAAAACCAAAATGAGATATTACCTCACACTTGTCAGAATGCTATTAACAGAAAAATAAAAGACAAGTGTTTGTGAGGATGTGGAGAAAAGGGAACTCATACACAGTTGGGGGGAATGCAAAATGGAGCAGCTGTTGTGGAAAACAGCACAGAAGTTCCTCAAATAATTAAACAGAAACTACCATATACAAAACGTTTTCACATGAAAATGATTTTATTCTCAAAAGGATGTTATACCTCTAGCCCTCTAAAATCTCAGTGTCTATTCTACATGAGATGCTCACAGGTCAGGTACATCTCATTTGATACTACATTTTTAACTTAAAAATTCTTAAATAGAAGATAGAAATTTATGCACCCTTTAAACCTCACTTTGTTAAGAGTTGACCCATAAAGAAGGCTGAGTGCCAAAGAACTGATACGTTCAAACTGTTGTGCTGGAGAAGATTCTTGAGAGTCCCTTGGATAGCAAGGAGCTCAAACCAGTCAATCCTAAAAGGAAATCAATCCTGAATATTCACTAGAAGGACTGATGCTGACACTGAAGCTCCAGTACTTTGGCCACTGGATGTGAAGAGCTGACTCATGGGAAAAGACCCTGATGCTAGGAAAGATTGAGGGCAGGAGGAGAAGGGGACAACAGAGGATGAAACAGTTGGATGGCATCACCTACTCAATGGACGTGAGTTTGAGCAAACTCCAGGAGATAGTAAAGGACAGGGAAGCCTGGCGTGCTGCAGGCCATGGGTTTGCAAAGAGTTGGATGTGACTCTAGTGACTGAACAACAACTGATTATCCCACTGGTTGAAATGATTTTAAGTCGTTATTTTGTCATCAAGTGTGTCTGCAGTACTTATGCATCTGACCAGCATCCTTTCTGTGTCGTCAACCAAACCATGTACATATGAGTTGACAAGCACCAGGTCAAGGATGGAAATGTGTAACTTACCCTGGTAGGTTACACTGGCATTTCAGCCACTAACTAATACACATAGTTATAGTCTAGTCTAGCAGTTTCCAAACCATGATGACGTTGAGAATCAATTGGAGATCACTGTGATCACCAGATTTTGCACAAAGCCTCCCAGAGTATCTGAGGACAGGACTCAGTATTTTTGTGTTAATACATTGATGTAACTCCTCTGGAGATTCCAGTCATCTCTTGGGTTTATTTACCACTGATCTCATCCACATTTTTCTAACTTATCCAGAAGGTGTAAGGAGAAACTTGACCCAATTCTTTGCAGAAATCAAGACATGTCATATTTGGAGTTCTATAATCTGAGACTCCATAATAAGAGAAAATTAGGTTTTTTAAATATATAACTTGACTAGACAGACCTTTGTTGGCAAAGTAATGTCTCTGCTTTTTAATATGCTCTCTAGGTTGGTCATAACTTTCCTTCCAAAGAGTAAACGTCTTTCAATTTCATGGCTGCAGTCACCATCTGCAGTGATTTTGGAGCCCAAACATATAAAGTCTGACACTGTTTCTACTGTTTCCCCATCTATTTCCCATGAAACGATGGGACCAGATGCCATGATCTTCGTTTTCTGAATGTTGAGCTTTAAGCCAACTTTTTCACTCTCCACTTTCACTTTCATCAAGAGGCTTTTTCTAGTCAAGGCTATGGTTTTTCCAGTGGTCATGTATGGATGTGATAGTTGGACTGTGAAGAAAGCTGAGCACCAAAGAATTGATGCTTTTGAACTGTGGTGTTGGAGAAGATTCTTGAGAGTCCCTTGGACTGCAAGGAAATCCAACCTGTTCTGAAGGAGATCAGCCCTGGGATTTCTTTGGAAGGAATGATGCTAAAGCTGAAACTCCAGTACTTTGGCCACTTCATGTGAAGAACTGACTCACTGGAAAAGACTCTGATGCTAGGAGGGATTGAGGGCAAGAGGAGAAGGGGACGACAGAGGATGAGATGGCTGGATGGCATCACTGACTCGATGGACGTGAGTCTGAGTGATCTCCGGGAGCTGGTGATGGACAGGGAGGCCTGACGTGCTGCGATTCATGGGGTCACAAAGAGTCAGATACGACTAAGTGACTGAACCGAACTGACTGAATATGTAACTTAATTTTGGCAAAAATTAAAATTATTTTACAATACTTGATGGAGTTCAGGCTTAATTTTTTGTAGATTAACCAGTGAGAATTAAAATATGTTTAATTGAAATCAGTGATTAATTCATGATTATCTAGCACTACACTTAATTTTACTAAGGAAAAATAAAAAACCTAAGAGAAGCTAACTGACTTTCCCAAGGTCATGAAGTGAGTCAGTACAGAGTGTAAACTCCATCCAAATCGCCTGATCTGAGCTCATTTTTCTTTCCTTTACATCATGCTGTATCTTAAATTTATACTTGGCTTTGAAATTCATTGTGGTTTTGTTTGATTTACTACATATCAGATGGCCTTCCTTATTCAATTTTGCTTTTGCTGATGTAAAAGTGAATTTGCATTCACTGAGAACATGCCAACTAATGGCAGAATTAAAAGGAAGGTAAAGAAAGGGAGTATCCTAACAATATTCCAAAGGATATAAAGTCAAATTCAAATTTAAATATTCTGGAAGAAAGACCACAAAGATAACATGAAATTCAAAATATGGGAGGATAGTGGAAAGTGTTCTGGATCACAGATCTTGCTTGGTGACTTTGAATAAATCAATAAACTTTTTATAAGAATCCAGGCTGTGGGAGTCTTACGAACCTCACTTTACTATAGAAAAGTACATTTCTAATAAGATAAAAGATGATTTTATTCATTTTTATAAACAAAAATTAATTATTCTATGGCATATTTTTTAAAGAGAAGTGAAACAGAAGTGACAAGACAAGGCCGCAATGTTAAGGAAAAAAGGAGGCCCACTTATATTGTTGGACAAAGCATTTCAATATAAAATCAGAAAAGATTTGAAAAAAATCAAGCAAACATTTGATGTATTCATAACTACTGTAACTATGGTAATCCAAATAACTAGTATTGAATCTTTGCTCTGTATCTGACCCTAGGCAAAGCTCTTTTTATATATTTTTAGTCTTTACACCACATCTTGGAAGCAGGTGTGGGTTCCATCTTACAGACAGAGAAAAATAATACTTAAACTGTAAATGTTATATGGCACTCTGGGGTGAGACCACATTTATTTTGATTTGAGATTCAAACTAAAAATATATAAAGAAATAACTAAGCTGAATATCCAAATAAAAAGACAATGTGTGCCTGTTTTTAATGAACTAGGTTAGGATGGTCTGGTATATAGGTATATAGGATGGTACATAGGTATATGTACGCCTCGTTTTTCCCTGAGATTATCAAAAGAGCTCACTGATGGAAAATTTAATTTTTGAGTGCACTTAAAAAATATAACCAAAGCTGAAATACAGCAGCATTTCCCTATATGGCACTACAAATAGCTTGAATGACTCCGCTTCACCAAAACCTACCCTCATATTGAATTTTGGCATTCCATATATACAGCTGTGAAATTATTCTGAAATTATTCACTGTATCAGCAAATCTTGGCATGTAATTGTGCTTTAGTTTTTTGCCAGATTGAAAAAACTGACATGCCACCCTTTGAGGCACATTCTTTCTTACTACCTATCTCCATTAACCATTGCAGGGAGGAGATGGCTAACATTTACTGAATGTTAAGTGCTCAGTGTTAAGCCGTGGGCAGGCATGGACACCTTTGGTCCTGATCACAACCCTACAAGTCAGGGCACTAGTCTCTTTCTTTGACAGAAGGAGAAGGCAAGTGTTCAGAAAGGACAAAACATTTGCCCAAAGGCACACAGCGGGCGAGTAGTATCATTAGGACTGAAATCCCATCGCTCAGGCTCATTTTTCTATTGCAAGCTGCTTCCCAAAGGCGAGGTTAAAAGCACAGAAAAGTCATGCAGGGTACTTAGGACCACAGAGCAAGTACATGGTAGAGTCGGGGTCTCTGCAATATTGATATTTCTTTTTACTCAGGAGGGCTAGATAAGTTTTAATTGAAATAATGAGACCCTGAGTACACTGCTTTTTGAAGTACAAATACCAGGGGGAGAAAGTATCAATAATACGGTCCCTTTTCAGATCATTTCAGAAAGTGAATTTGTTGGCCCACCTCTGAGAACCTATAGGCAGGGAACAATGAGTACAACGTTCAATGTATGGATCTCTGGGGAACTAATTTATGTAGGGGCTGGGGAAATGCCCAGAAGATCTGCAAATAAATCAAGCTGCATCCATGTAGTCAGAGTTCTGGTCACTGAAGCTAATGAGCCAGGCCTCTGTGCTCCCTCCCTTCCTTATCTACTCCAACAAGACATGCTAAGCTTACTGCAGGACAGACAGGAGAGAAGAAAAGCCAGGAAACAGAGGTAAAAGAGAGGGTGTTCCTTCTGGGGACGTCTAGTTGTCCCTGTTCACTATGTGGGCTGCCGTTTCCCTGGTCCTCATGACACCCTCCACTCCTTATCTCACACGTGGCTCACTGCACTGCCTTCCTCCCTGGTATTCCTGCTTTAGTCACCATCCCTCCAATCAGCTCTCTTGACTAGACCAGCAGCCAGAATAAAGCTAATCATCAGGGAAGTGCACATCAAAACCACAAAGAGATCTCACCTCATACCTGTCAGAATGGCTATTTTCAAAAAGAATACAAACAACCAGTGTTGGCGAGGGTATGGAGTAAAAGGCAGCAAGCAGGTGAGATATCGTGAAAAAAAGTAGAGAGGTTTCTTTAAAAAAAGGAGAAACAGAACTGCCACGTATTCAGTCTTTGCATGTCAGTGCACGTCCAGCTCTTTGTGACCCTATGGACTGTAGCCTGCCAGGCTTCTTTGCCCATGACATTCTCCAGGCAAGAAACACTGGAGTGGGCTGCCATGCCTTTCTTCATGGGATCTTCCCAAACCAGGGACTGAACAAGTTTCTCCTGTATCTTTTGCACTGCAGGCAGATTCTTTACCCACTGAGCCACGTTGTAAGCCTACAACTACCATAAGATCAAGACCAAGTGAAGTCGCTCAGTCGTGTCTGACTCTTTGTGACCCCATGGACTGTAGCCTACCACGCTCCGCTCCTCCATCCATGGGATTTTCCAGACAAGAGTACTGGAGTGGGTTGCCATTTCCTTCTCCAGATGACCTTCCCAACTCAAGGATCGAACCCGGGTCTCCTGCATTGCAGGCAGATGCTTTACCATCTGAACCACAAGGGAAGTCCTACAACTACCATACAACTCAGCTATTCTATTTCTTGGTATATGTACAGGAACAACAACAACAAAAAAAAAAAAAACAAAAGAAGCAACTCAAAAAGAGACATGCACCCCACTTTCCATAGCAGCATTATTTGCAGTTGCCAAAATATTGAAGCAACCTAAGTGTTTATCAGACGGTAAAGCATCTGCGTGCAATGAGGGAGACCCGGGTTCGATTCCTGGGTCGGGAAGATCCCCCTGGAGAAGGAAATGGCAATCCACTCCAGCACTCTCGCCTGGAAAATCCCATGGACGGAGGAGCCTGATAGGCTGCAGTCCATGGAGTCGCAGAGTCGGACACGACTGACCGACTTCACTTTCACTTTTCAAGTGTTTATCAATACATGAATGCATAAAGATGTGGTATACACACGTGCAATGGAATATCACTCACCCATAAAAAGAATAAAATTTTGCCATTTGCAGCAACATGAACGGGCTGGAAGGCATTTTGCTAAGTTAAATAAGTTAGAAAGATAAAGATATCAAATAGTTTGGTATCGTTTATATATGAGCTTTAAAAATACAATGAACTATTGAATGTGATAAAAAAGAAGCAGACTCACAGACATGAAGAGCAATTAGTGGTTACCAGTGGAAGAGGGAAGAGGTGAGGGTGGTGTAGGGGTAGGGGCTTCAGAGGTACAAACTATTAGGTATATAGTTAAACCTACAAGGATATATTTATATCTACAAGGGTATATTGTACAATATGGAATCTAGCCACTGTCTTACAACTACAGATGGAACAGAAGCTTTAAAATCTGTGAATACTACCCTGTACCCCTGTACTCTGTGGGCGTGCTAAGTTGCTTCAATCGTGTCCGACTCTTTGTGACCCCAAGGACTGTAGCTCACCAGGCTCCTCTGTCCATGGGATTCTCCAGGCAAGAATGCTGGAGTGGGTTCTCATGCCCTTCTCCAGGGGATCTTCCCAACTCAGGGATCAAACTCATGTCTCTTATGTCTCTTGCGTTGGCAGGTGTGTTCTTTACCACTGGCACCACCTGGGAAACCCATAGCTTATATATTACACAGCAACTAGAAAGTTATGACCAACCCAGATCGCATATTCAAAAGCAGAGACATCACTTTGCCAACAAAGGTCCGTCTAGTCAAGGCTATGGTCTTTCCTCTGGTCATGTATGTATGTGAGAGCTGGACTGTGAAGAAGGCTGAGCACCAAAGAATTGATGCTTTTGAACTGTGGTGTTGGAGAAGACTCTTGAGAGTCCCTTGGACTGCAAGAAGATCCAACCAGTCCATTCTGAAGGAGATCAGCCCTGGGATTTCTTTGGAAGGACTGATGCTAAAGCTGAAACTCCAATATTCTGGCCACCTCATGCGAAGAGTTGACTCACTGGAAAAGACACTGATGCTGGTAGGGACTGGGGGCAGGAGGAGAAGGGGACGACAGAGGATGAGATGGCTGGATGGCATCACTGACTCGATGGATGTGAGTCTGAGTGACCTCCGGGAGTTGGTGATGGACAGGGAGGCCTGGCGTGCTGCGGTTCACGGGGTCGCAAAGAGTCGGACACGACTGAGCGACTGATCTGATCTGATCTGATACATCAATTAAAAAGTCTCCAAAACTCATGTCAGAATCTGTCCCTCTCTTGCCCTAAACCCTTCTGACCCCCATGGCCCACAGGATAAATTCAGCATGGCACTGTAGATCCTGCTCTATCTGCTCCTGACGAGCTCTTCCCTGTATGTTCCTTCCCAAAGGCTGTCTCCACCCATCATGGCTGGGATTAGGAAGAGGCACAAAACTGAACGGGACTTCAAAATGTTCAATAATCATGATAACAAGTACTTTAATGCAAAATTTTAAAAAAATCACAGATAAACCCATAATGAGCAAATAGCAAAAGTTTAAATAAAAAGTATTTTACAAAGCCATATTGTAGCCTGAGGCAAAAGGAAAAATCACTAATACCGATTCAGTTTTTATTTAAATTTTTGATGTTTTCTTCATTATGGATTTTTTCCATTGATTTTTATTTTTCTTAACTATTAATATTAAATATAAGTTCTAGCCCTGTCTGTTAGATCTAAAATGTGACAGTGTCAAATTACAAAAGGCCTAGAAGAGCATGCAAAAAATGTATTTAATATTCTCTTTGGCCATTAGAGAGAGAGAGAATTTGGAGGAGGAGGATGGAATAATTTAGCCTGTCAGATAATTCAAGAAATAAAGAACTGGTCTGAGAGGACTGTGGTAAGGAGAGATCATTATTTGGCTTTTGCCATTTTTCACTATTTCATGCCAATACTCTAGGAATCTTAGTTACATACCGTTGCCCTTCACTGTATACGTGAGGAAGAATCAAATGACTGGTGAGCAGAAACTGGAAACAATGGCTGAAGCAGAACCAGGGTTTTCTGAAACGTCATTTAATCATTAATTTATTCATTCAATAAATCAAATATGAAGTGCTTTGAAGTATGGTTGCCAGATAAAATACTGAGTGTCCAGTTAAATTTGAATTTCAGGTAAAACTTAATTTTTAGTTTAAGTATGTCCCAAATATTTCATGGGGCAAACAAACTAAAAAAAGATGGGAAATGTGTCTGAAATTCAAAATCAACTGAGCATCTTACATTTTAATTCATTAAATCTAATAACCTCACTAAAAGGCTACTGTGTTCTAGGAACTATATATACCAGGAGCGGAAGACATAATGGAAAATGAAATACACTCAAATGTCATCCTTGCAGAACTTACAATGACTGAGGCAAGTATTAATCAAACTATTGCACAGATGACCCAAGATAGTGTATTATGACTATTTTTTTATGAAGGAAAATTATAGTGTTTGACCATGAGACATAACCTAGACTGGGGCACTAGTCAAAGCTTTTCTAAGGAAGATATATGTGAGCTGAGATAGGGATAGGTAGCATTTAACTAGATAAACAGAACTGGAGAAGAACTTTGGTGGGGAAAGAATCAGTATGTGTGAAAGGATATTGAAGAAGGAGTTTTGCTAAAGAATGGAGAGAAAGCAGTGTTGCTGGACCTCAGAGGCAGAGGGTGATAGCGACTAGAGGCTGAATTGGTAGGGAGGGGCCAAGATGAACAGGACCCAGTAGTTCAAGCTCAGATGCCAAGCTTTCTATGGATAAATGCAATCATTGGGGAATTTTAAGCTAAAGACTGAGATGATTAGCATTGAGTTTTCCTGAGCATATATCATGGAGAAGGCAATGGTACCTCACTCCAGTACTCTTGCCTGGAAAATCCCATGGACGGAGGAGCCTGGTGGGCTGCTGTCTATGGGGTTGCACAGAGTCAAACACGACTGAGCAACTTCACTTTCACTTTTCACTGTCATGCATTGGAGAAGGAAATGGCAACCCACTCCAGTGTTCTTGCCTGGAGAATCCCAGGGACGGGGGAGCCTGGTGGGCTGCCGTCTATGGGGTCACACAGAGTCGGACACAACTGAAGCGACTCAGCAGCAGCAGCAGCAGAGCATATATCGTGATGTTGAAGCTGAAACTCCAATACTTTGGCCACCTGATGCAAAGAACTGACTCACTGCAAAGACCCTGATGCTGTGAAAGATTGAAGGCAGGAGGAGAAGGGGATGGCAGAGGATGAGATGGTTGGATGGCACCACCGACTCAATGGACATGAGTTTGAGCAAACTCCAAGAGTTGGTGATGGACAGGGAAGCCTGGTGTGCTGCAGTCCATGAGGTCTCAAAGAGTCAGACAGGACTGAATGACTGAAATGAACTGAACAGAGCATATATCTGGCTGCTGCTGTTGCTGCTAAGTCACTTCAGTCGTGTCCAACTCTGTGCGACCCCACAGACGGCAGCCCACCAGGCTCTGCCACCCCTGGGATTCTCCAGGCAAGAACAGTGGAGTGGGTTGCCATTTCCTTCTCCAATGCATGAAAGTGAAAAGTGAAAGTGAACCCGCTCAGTCGTGTCCAACTTTGTGCGAACCCATGGACTGCAGCCTATCAGGCTCCTCCGTCCATAGGACGTTCCAGGCAAGAGTACTGGAGTGGAGAGAACTATAATTCAAAAACATACATGGACCCCAATGTTCACAGCAGTACTATTTAGCAAGATATGGAAGCAACCTGAGGGTTCATTGACAGACAAATGGATAAAGGAGCTGTGGTATATATATACACTGGAATACTACTCAGCCATAAAAAGAATGAAATAATGCCCATTTGCAGTGGCTTGGATGGACCTAGAGATTATCATAGGAACAGATGCACAAGCTGGATTTAGAAAAGGCAGAGGAACAATAGATCAGATTGCCAACATATGTTGGATCATAGAAAACCCAAGGGAATTACAAAAAAAAAAAAATCTATTTCTCCTTCATGGACTATGCTAAAGCCTTTGAATGTGTGCTGCTGTTGCTAAGTCACTTCAGTCAAGTCCGACTCTGTGTGACCCCATAGATGGCAGCCCACCAGGCTCCCCTGTACCTGGGATTCTCCAGGCAAGAATACTGGTGTGGGTTGCCATTTCTTTCTCCAGTGCATGACAGTGAATGTGTGGATCACAACAAACTGTGGAAAATTCTTAAAGAGACAGGAACGCCAGACCACCTTACCTGCCTTCTAAGAAAACTGTATGCAGGTCAAGAAGCAACAGTTAGAACTGGACATGGAACAATGGACTGGTTCAAAACTGGGAAAGGAGTATGTCAAGGCTAGATATTGTCATCCTGCATATTTAATTTACATGTAGAGTGCATCATGGCAACCCACTCCAGTGTTCTTGCCTGGAGAATCCCAGAGACGGGGCAGCCTGGTGGGCTGCCGTCTATGGGGTCGCACAGAGTCGGACACGACTGAAGTGACTTAGCAGCAGCAGCAGCAGAGTGCACCATGTGAAATACTGGGCTAGATGAATCACAAGCTGGAATCAAGATTGATGGGAGAAATATCAACAACCTCAGATATGCAGATGACACCACCCTTAAGGCAGAAAGTGAAGAGGAACTAAAGAGCCTCTTGATGAAGGTGAAAGAGGAGAGTGAAAAAGCTAATTTAAAACAACATTCAAAAAATGAAGATCATGGTATTTGGTCCTATCACTTCATGGCAAATAGATAGAGAAAATGTGGAAAACAGTATCAGATTTCACTTTCTTCAGCTCCAAAGTCACTGCAGATGGTGACTGCAGCCATGAAATTAAAACACACCTGCTCCTTGCAAGAACAGCCATGTCAAATCTAAACAGTGTTTCAAAAAGAAAGACATCACTTTTCCTCCAAAGGTCTTTACAGTCAAAGCTATGGTTTTACTAGTAGTCATGTATGGATGTGAGAGTTGGACCATAAAGAAGGCTGAATGCCGCAGAATTGATGCTTTCGAACTGTGGTGTTGGAGAAGACTCTTAAGAGTCCCTTGGACAACAAGAAGATCAAACCAGTCCCTCCTAAAGGAAATCAACTCTGAATATTCACTGGAGGGACTGATGAAGACGATGAAGCTCCAATACTTTGGCCACCTGATACAAAGAGCTGACTCATTGGAAAAGGCCCTGATGCTGGGAAAAATTGAGGGCAAGAGGAGAAGGGGGAGACAGAGGACGAGATGGTTGGATGGCATCATTGATTCAATGGACATGAGTTTGAGGAAACTCAGGAACATGGACATGGAATCAAACTCAGTGATGGACATCGAAGCCTGGTGTGCTGCCATCCATGGGGTTGCAAAGACTCAGACATGACTTAGCGACTGAACAACCACAGAGATGATCATACTAAGTTAAATAAGTCAGACAGAGAAAGACAGCCATCACATGACACCACTTACATGTGAGACCTAAAAGAATCACGATACAAGTGACTTATTGACAAAACAGAAATAGACTCACAGATACAGAAAATAAATTTATGATTACCGAAGGAAAAAGGGAGTGAGGGACAAATAAGTTTAGGATTAACATATACATGATAATATATATAAAATAGATAACCAACAAGGACCTACCTTATAGCACAGAGAACTATATTCAGTATCTTGTAATAATCTAATATGGAAAAGAATCAGAAAAAGAATATAGAAGGCAATGGCACCCCACTCCAGTACTCTTGCCTGGAAAATCCCATGGATGGAGGAGCCTGGTGGGCTGTAGTCCATGGGGTCGCTGAGGGTTGAACATGACTGAGTGACTTCACTTTTCACTTTCATGCATTGGAGAAGGGAATGGCAACTCACTCCAGTGTTCTTGCCTGGAGACTCCCAGGGATGGGGGAGCCTGGTGGGCTGCCGTCTATGGGGTCGCACAGAGTCGGACACGACTGAAGTGACTTAGCGCATATATATATATATAAAGCTGAACCACTCTGCTATACATTTGAAACTAACACATATTTTTAAGTAATTTTATTTATTATTTTTGACTGTGCTAGGTCTTCCTTGCTGTGCAGGCTCTTCTCTAGTTCTGGTGATCAGGGGCTACTCTCTGTTGTGGTGTGAAGGGTTCTCACTGCCGCAGCTTCCTGCGGCGGGGCAGCGGCTCGAGGATGCATGGGCTCAGTAGTTGTGGCTCCAGAACACAAGCTCAATAGTTGTGGTGCAGAGGCTCAGTGCTGTGCAGCGTGTGGGATCTTCATGGATCAGGCATCGAAACCGTGTCTCCTGCACGGGCAGGCAGAGACCTGTTAGGGACCTCTGTAGCAAAGCAGGCTTCCCAGGCAACACAGTGGTAAAGAATCTGCCTGCCAAGGTAAGAGATGCAAGAGGTGTAAGTTTGATCCCTTGGCCTAGAAAAATCCCCTGGAGAAGGAAATGGAAAGGCACTCCAGTATTCTTGCCTGGAAACTTCCATGGACAGAGAAGCCTGGTGGGCTATATATTCCATGGGGTCGTAAAGAGTCAGACACCACTGAGCGGCTGAGCGTGCACACACAGCAACGCAGGGAAGAAATGACGGTGCTCCGGGCCAAGGTGCTGACCAGGGGTTAGAGAGAGATCTGAATGCGCGTCCTTTCAATTACCTTAGACTGTCAGATGAGTGAGGATGACATTAGCAATCATGAAAATGGAAAGGAAAGGAGAGATGCAAAAGATATTATACAAGCAAAATTGACGGGACTTGTTCAATAAGTGCTTCTTGATTGATTGAATAGGAATTAGTGTCTGATGCCTTCTATGGGGAGGAAAAAAGCACCCACATTATGCAACTGTTTAAAAATCGCTCCTTTATGTTCTCCCAGCTCTTTTAATGTCATCAAATGTCACCTCTTCTGATTGTGTGCATGTAACACTACATGTTATTAATCCTGCAGGTAGCAGGATGTATAATTAAGCATATATGCATGGTGACTAATAATTAAGCACACGTTTATTGTGGTGTGTGCACTGGCGGATGCCTCCTGGTGTGCTTAATTATGCACATGTCAGGTGACATGAAGTCACAACTCATTTTGAACAAGCTAAGGTCTCCAGTCCTACCTCAGCCTGTTAATTTGTATTGATCTACTTCTTTCAGGAAAAAAATCTTTGGTCATTGAACTTGCTTAACTCTGAGGCATGAGTTACAGAAACATCCATGAATATCAAAAAGAAAGCTCTATTTTCTTTCGACATATATGTAATTGACATACATCAGTCATCCAAAAGAGAATACAGGGGTAAATTCCAAACAACATTCTACATATAATAACATGTTTTTACAATCAACAGAATGATACAGGTTCCCCATAGTCCGTCCTATCAACAAAAGGCAGCCTGATATGGGGAGAGGACATGTTCTGTAGTTCTCAATGAACTTCAGACAAATCTCACACCACTCTGTCTACCAACGGAGCTCAATTTGTCAGATCAGAGGTAGTTTTTGAGGTCAGATAGAAGGAAAAGGCAATGGCAACCCACTCCAGTACTCTTGCCTGGAGAATCCCATGGACAGAGGAGCCTGGTGGGCTGCAGTCCATGGGGTTGCTAAGAGTCAGACACGACTGAGTGACTTCACTTTCACTTTTCACTTTCATGCATTGGAGGAGGAAATGGCAACCCACTCCAGTGTTCTTGCCTGGAGAATCCCAGGGACCGCAGGGCCTGGTGGGCTGTCGTTTATGGGCTCGCACAGAGTCGGACACAACTGAAGCGATTTAGCAGCAGCAGATTGAGCTCAAGTCCCACATTGCCACTTATTAACTTCACTGGACAAGTTTTTTTTAACTTCTTTAAGCCTAGGTTTTCTCAATTGCAAAAAGAAAATAGTAATATAATGATATCTTGGTCAAGGTCATTAGGATCAAACGGGATTGCATCAGAAGACATTGTACAGAGTAAGACACCTGTTAACTATGTAGATTTCACATACATTTTCTTACTTAATCCTCATCACAATTCCAGACATAATATTAATAAGTATTATTATTACAGATGAGAATGCTGAGGTCCAGAGAGGTCAGCAGTATCACACAGCTATTAGGAAATAGAGAAGCTCAAGCTAATTCTGTCTGATATAAAAATCCTATGAATGCTGTGTGGCACTTTCTTCTTTTGGTGACAATAAAATCTTTGCCTTATTGATAGTCATTACACACACACATTTAACTTCTGAGCCTGCTAAAAGCACTCACTGAAGAAAATAGAACATAAAAGTTAACATATAAGCTTAGGAACCAGAGACCTAAATCAGAGTTCTAAATCCATTACTCATTACTGATATAACCTTAGCAAGTTATTTACCCTGAGTTCTTAGTTTCTTCATCTGGAATATGGGGCTATTAATATCTTAATCATAGTGTTACTGAGATGTTTAAATGTAAATTTATATATAACAGTAACCGCAAAATCTGGCACTTAGCATGTTCTCAATGGGAGCTATCCTTCTAAATTTTCTTCTTCTTCTTCACCTTTGTAGACCCTCAGCATCAAACACTTTTGCATGTACAAAGCAGGACCTCAGTAACTGCGTGTTGAGTTGAGTTGATTTGTACTAAAACCATCAGATCTAGAGGTGGAGCTTTGTAGCTCAAGACTCTATGAACAGTGGACTGGGCTTCTAGATCAAGAAGGCTTGTTGCTATCTCACCAACCTTCCGGGCAGGAGATGGACAGAAGAGGAAAAGACCCAGCTTCCTGAATCTCCCAGCCCCAACCTGCACCCACTCATCTCAGTCTTGGTGATTCCACTACAAAGCTGCCAGCATTACACAAATACTGTCTGTCTCACACACTGAGCTATCATGTCAGCAGAGAGACATGGGGCATCAGAGTGACAGGAGGCTGTCATGAGGCTGAAATGTTTTCTGTCTGTTCAGGAGAAAGATTTTGCTAGAAGTAGGGAGGAGAGGAACACAGTTGATTTCATGCCTTTGTTTGAAATGATCTTCATTCTTATGCTAAAGATGGAAGAACTGAGGGAGCTGGTGAAGGAAAAGAAGCTTGGCCATCTCACCCAGTGGCACCACCAGACCCGCTGAGATGGATGAGAAGATTAGCTCCAGCCACGATCCCCCCTGACCACTCACTTAGAAGATAATGACTTTCCCAGTACACCCTGGGGATCCCTATGCTTGCTAATGACCCTACCTGCTGGACAGAAGACTGACAAAGCAAGTTCTCTCTGACTGCAGGAAACACCTAGAATCTCCCTCTTTCTCTCATCATCTGCCACCATTTCATTCTGAGTCTGCATGTCTTCTGCCTCTGTCCCTTGATGTCTTAGTTCGGTCTTCCGTTCAGTGGCACTGGACACTGCCCATCTATGAACGTGGTCCCAGACCCACTCTCCGGCGCCCTCTACTCCTACACGCTTTATGTTGGATGCTTTATGCAGAAGAACGACTTTTCTGCCCACATCTAGTACTTTAGCCTAGAAGGGATACACCCCACAAACACCCTGCAGAAAAGATGCTAATCTGGATGGTAGAATCTGACATTCTTTGGGCCTCATTTCTGTGGTGGTCATGGTTTTAATGTGGAAATGAGGTGGGCCTCATTTCTCAGGTCATGGTTTTAAACGATGAGGTACATCTGAATTTATGTTCATTCTGTACTATGGATCCCCACCTTTCTGAGTGAATTAGTGGGCAGCCCTCTTCACCCAAGAGCCCATTTGGGTAAGCAGACTCAAAGTCTGTTCTGTAGACTCTACCATTTATGTTCATATGTGTAGGAAATACTTGAGTTTATGACAGTAACCTTGCATACCAGCACCACTTACTGAAGATGCTTGGCATTTGGAGAGAGCCATATGGGCCCAGATGTCTAAGCATAAAGTCTGTATTTTGCTTCTCCATTTCTCTTGTGAGCACAGTTCCCTCTTCAAAGAGTTCCAGAGAGTTTAGCATGAGACCTCCAGTCCCTGCCCTAAATACTGTGCAGATGCACCGGTCTAGCTTTGGAGCCCTGGCCCTCATCTGGCTGGTCCTTAAGCAACTCAGACAGACACACCGTATGTGGACCTTCACCTTGCAATTATTTCATTTGATCTGGCATCTTGGTTAGTTATGCATGCAGATAACCATACTATCAAAGACAGAGATTTACATACACAATTTATGTGGAAGTCGGGGTCGAAAGAGATGACAATACCGGGAAAGTCTCTTCAGATTCCAAGAATGTGAAAAAAATTTATTCAATAAATAGTGACTAATTGCCATCACTGACTCGATGGGCGTGAGTCTGAGTGAACTCCGGGAGTTGGTGATGGACAGGGAGGCCTGGCGTGTTGCAATTCATGGGGTCGCAAAGAGTTGGACACAACTGAGTGACTGAACTGAACTGAATGTTCCATTAGGGACCAAGAACAATATTAGGGACCATGACTCAGCGTGAACAAGGCATAGACAGCCCCTGCTCAAGCCCCTAGTCTAATGCAAAATAGGCGAGTAAACAGAATCTGATCTGTTACAAGTACCACTTAGGTACACACACAGCCATGGCATTAAGGAAGGTATTTTTGACTCCTCAAGGGCAAGTGGAAGAAATGTTAGGGAGGCAGACAGGAACTGCAGTGAGAAGCGGGTAGTGTATGCAAAGGCAAAGAGCCGACAGTGAATATGGCAGATGGGAGGACCACGTGGAGGTCCGGGATGGAACAGGATGGACACGGAGTGGGCGCAGTGGTGCGAGCCGTCTCCAGAATGAGACCAGCAGAGGGAAAGCCTGGTTCTCTTCCTTCCTCCCTGAGGCTGTGCTGCAGGTCCCTATCTTCTCTGAGCCTCAGCTTCCTCATTTGTACAATGGGGATCAGAGCAGTCCCTATCTCATTAGGATGATGTAAGGTTTGAATGAGTTATTGCAGATACTGTGGTTAGAACCCTCTCTGGCATAGAGAAGGTGTTGAACAAAATGGTGGCTAGACTCCATGGACAGAGAAGATGTGAGTAGTTAGGAGCCTTCTGGGAGATGAGGGTGGTAGAGCTCAGATCCCCAGGGGCTTTGTTAGTTGTGCTAAGAAATAATGCCTGCACTCTGACCACAAAGAACTGGTCGTCTGGAAGGGAAAAGACCATTACAACAGAATGAGATAAATGCTGTAGTATGGAGACAGGGTGGGTGGTGACCGGAAAGCTCAAAGAAAGGTCTCTAACCTCATCTGAGTGGCCCAAGGAAAGGTTCTCAGAGTGGATGGTGGTGGGGTGAGGTCCAAAGGAGCAGGATTTTTGATGGAGGAATAATCTGTGATGGGAGGGAGGATGAGCTCAGGAATATCCTGCAGGCAGATGCCCTCTCCAGAAACAAATGCATATTCTAGCCCACAAACTCTCAATATCTGGAAGTGGAAAGAGAGGAAGCCCCAAGCCCCTCCGCTTCCTGTTTGCCATGCAGCTTTGTCACGGAGCACATTCACAGGCTGAAAGGCGACTCCTGAAATCTCCCTTTACAGAGAGGGCTCTGCCAAGTCAACTGATTTGCCCAAGATCATAAAGGTAAGTGGTGGAGCTGAGCTGTGAAGCCAATTGTCCCTCTGACTTTGATGCCTGGACACTTCACCATTAAATTCAAATATTTAAACCAGGTTAGACGCTTCCCCGAAAATTTTTTTCCTCAGAAGACAAAGGAGTAAATGCTCCAGAAAAGAACCCAGGGGAGTCCATGAGACCAAGAGTCCTTTTAAAGCTCAAGTCTAGACATGCAGGGCCAGGTGATGGACTCTCTTAGTGCACTAGCGTGTGTGTGCATGACCGCGTGCCAGTGCGGGTACATGTGCACATGCTTCATTACCAAAACTGTGTTCTCTTTGCTAATGATTGACCTTATTTAATAGATTAAGAAAGCTTGGTAAACAGGCAAACACACCTACATATATGCAGATGAACAAACCTGGGGAAGGAGGGATAAAGCCATCCCAATAACCCTAGTGGTTGACGCTAATAAAACAGCTCTGTTGGAATAATGCAGCGCCTGAGAGATGGGGTGTAATATGGCTAAATGCTTTTACAGTTCCCCATTAAAGCAAGTGGATGGAAATTCATAAAATATTGATAGCATTTGAAATGTGTTCATTCATAGCTCTGCCCAGAATCTCAAGTGTTGGCAGGGTGGCTAGCCCAGGCAAAAACAGTATACCCCAAGTAGCACAGCTCCTCAACACTCAAGTATGTGGGGTGTCATCTGGTCTACTGAGCCTGCAGTGGGAGCGCTGTGGGGGGCAGGAGGAAGGGGTGGGGTGGGGTAGCACTCCACATTTCCCAATTTCTCTGCCAAGCAAAAAAGTATAGACAATTCTGTCCTTATGGCATGAGAAAAGCCCCGAGGCGAAATTATGTAGCCAGCTCAGCAAAATCAACAGGTGTGCAAACAGACTCATCATTGTCGGAACGCTGCTTCCCCAACTCCAGCCAAGTAGTAGGAGCAAGGGTTTGAACCCACTACCCAGCTCCTGGCTGCAGCTGACATTTCCAGAAGTGATGTGGCCAGATAAAGCCAATCCGAAATTTTTCTTGAAAAAGCTTAAATGGTGCTCCAGGGAGCCAGTCTGTCTTTGTTGATAAAGCTGAGTTGCTTGGTCACAGACCACTTCCAACCCTGCTTCGCTGATAAGGATAAAGCCTTCCAAAGGAAAAAACCTGCACAAAGAGAAAAGCCGAAGCAAAGATAAAACACCTTATGAGGTTCAAACTCTTGGTTTTATCATCCCATGGGAGCAACAGAAACATTACTTTAGTTGCATAAAACAAGAAAAAAAAAGAGAAACCTCCCAAATTTTACCTAAGCAAATCTGACTTCCAGAAAATATCACCTCCCAACCCATTTTACTTTTCATAAATCATGGAATAATTAATAATTATATGTAATGTTCATTGATCATTTTCCCATGAACTGGATACTTTGCTAAATTCCTTAAGGATTTTTTTTTCATTGACTCCTCAGAGCAGTCTTATGAAGTTGCCAATATTGCCATTTCTGTTTTACAGATGAAGCAATGGAGACTCTGAAAGGGGACACAGCTGATTTCTTGTGTTTATTAAATGGCAGGGTCAGAAGCCAACTAAGGATAAGCTTGATGCCAATGCTGTGTTCTTAGCTGGTCTACTCTACTTCCTCCCAAAAATGCTCCTGAAAATCTAGACTGACCATCCCAGAGTGGCATTTACTTTCATCTGGGTCTTGCCTCCCTTGAGCAGTTACTTACTCCAAGTTCTGTGAACCCTCACTCCCAAATACATTGTCACCGTCTCCAATACTTTCCTTGTCCTAGGTTGGGTCCTTACCACCCCTCAGCTGGGGTGGGGCCACCTAATTATCTCTCAGATCTCAGTCTTTGTCAAAGAAAATCTGTCCTCCACTTTGTAACTTTTCATTTTGTTAAGTGCTGCTCTAATTGTGCTGTTCCCTTGTAGAAAATCCTCAGTGAAAATACATTTTATAACAGGCCAAAGTCAAATTACTTCATGAGACAATCAATATTTTTCCTCAGTTCAGTTGAGTTCATTCACTTAGTCTCATCTGACTCTTTGCAACCCCATGGACTGCAGCATGCCAGGCTTCCCTGTCCATTGCCAATTCCTGGAGTTTACTCAAACTCATCTCCATTGAGTCAGTGATGCCATCCAACCATCTCATCCTCTGTCATCCCCTTCTCCTGCCTTCAATCTTTCCCAGCATCAGAGTCTTTCCAAATGAGCCAGTTCTTTGCATCAGGTAGCCAAGTATCGGAGTTTTAGCTTCAGCATGAGTCCTTCCAATGAATATTTAGGGCTGATTTCCTTTAGGATGGACTGGTTGGATCTCCTTGCAGTTTCCCTTCTATTTGCCATGAAGTGATGGGACCGGATGCCATGATCTTACTTTTCTGAATGTTGAGCTTTAAGCCAAATTTTTCACTCTCCTCTTTCACTTTCATCAAGAGGCTCTTTAGTTCCTCTTCACTTTTTGCCATAAGGGTGGTATCATCTGCATATCTGAGGTTATTGATATTTCTCCTGGCAATCTTGATTCCAGCTTGTGCTTCCTCCAGCCCAGCATTTCTCATGATGTACCCTGCATATAAGTTAAATAAGCAGGGTGACAATATACAGCCTTGATGTACTCCTTTCCCGATTTGGAACTAGTCTGTTGTTCGATGTCCAGTTCTAACTGTTGCTTCCTGACCTGCATACAGGTTTCTCAGGAGGCAGATCAGGTGGTCTGCTATTCCCATCTCTTTCAGAATTTTCCACAGTTTGCTGTGATCCACACAATCAAAGGCTTTGATATAGACAATAAAACAGAAATAGATGTTTTTCAGGAACTCTCTTGCTTTTATGTGATCCAGCGGATGTTGGCAATTTGATCTCTGGTTCTTCTGCCTTTTCTAAATCCAGCTTGAACATCTGGAAGTTCATGGTTTACGAACTGTTGAAGCCTGGCTTGAAGAATTTTGAGCATTACTTTGCTAGCATGTGAGATGAGTGCAATTGTGCGGTAGTTTGAGCATTCATTGGCATTGCCCTTCTTTGGGACTGGAATGAAAACTGATCTTTTCCAGTCCTGAAGCCACTGCTGAGTCTTCCATATTTGCTGGCACATTGAGTGCAGCACTTTCACAGCATTATCTTTTAGGATTTGAAATAGCTCAACTGGAATTCCATCACCTCCACTAGCTTTGTTCGTGCAGCACTTTCACAGCATTATCTTTTAGGATTTGAAATAGCTCAACTGGAATTCCATCACCTCCACTAGCTTTGTTCATAGTGATGCTTTCTAAGGCCCACTTGACTTCACATTCCAGGATGCCTGGCTCTAGGTGAGTGATCACACCATCGTGATTATCTGGTTCATGAAGATCTTTTTTGTACAGTCTTCTGTGTATTCTTGCCACCTCTTCTTAATATCTTCTGCTTCTCTTAGGTCCCTACCATTTCTGTCCTTTATCGAGCCCATCTTTGCATGAAATGTTCCCTTGGTATCTCTAATTTTCTTGAAGAGATCTCTCGTCTTTCCTATTCTATTGTTTTCCTCTATGTATTTGCATTGATCACTGAGGACGGCTTTCTTATCTCTCCTTGCTATTCTTTGGAACTCTGCATTCAAATGGATATATCTTTCCTTTTCTCCTTTTCTTTTTGCTTCTCTTCTTTTCACAACTATTTTTAAGGCCTCCTCAGACAACCATTTTGCCTTTTTGCATTTCTTTTGCTTGGGGATGATCTTGATCCCTGTCTCCTGTACAATGTCATGAACCTCCGTCCTTAGTTCTTCAGGCACTCTGTCTATCAGATCTAATCCCTTGAATCTATTTCTCACTTCCACTGTATAATCATAAGAGATTTAATTTGGTCATACCTGAATGGTCTAGTGGTTTTCCCTACTTTCTTCAAGTTAAGTCTGAATTTGGCAATAAGGAGTTCATGATCTGACCCACAGTCAGCTCCTGGTCTTGTTTTTGCTGACTGCATAGAGCTTCTCCACCTTTGGCTGCAAAGAATATAATCAATCTGATTTCAGTATTGACCATCTGGTGATGTCCATGTGTAGAGTCTTCTTTGTATTGTTAGAAGAGGGTGTTTGCTATGAATAGTGCATTGTGTTGGGAAAGCTCCATTAGCCTTTGCCCTGCTTCATTCTGTACTCCAAGGCCAAATTTGCCTGTTACTCCAGGTGTTTCTTGACTTCCTACTTTTGCATTCCAGTCCCCTATAATGTGAAGAAGGCAATGGCACCCTACTCCAGTACTCTTGCCTGGAAAATCCCATGGACAGAGGAGCCTGGTAGGCTGCAGTCCATGGGGTCGCTAAGAGTCGGACACGACTGAACGACTTCACTTTCACTTTTCACTTTCATGCATTGGAGGAGGAAATGGCAACCCACTCCATTGTTCTTGCCTGGAGAATCCCATGGACAGAGGAGCCTGGTGGGCTGCAGTCCATGGGGTCGCAGAGTCGGATACAACTGAAGTGACTTAGCAGCAGCAGCAGCCCCTATAATGAAAAGGACATCTTTCTTGGGTGTTAGTTCTAGAAGGTCTTATAGGTCTTCAAGAACTGTTCAACTTCAGCTTCTTCAGCATTACTGGTTGGGGCATAGACTTGGATTACTGTAATATCAAATGGTTTGCCTTGGAAACGAACAGAGATTATTCTGTCATTTTTGAGATTGCATCCAAGTATTGCATTTGGGATTCTTTTGTTGACTATGATGGCTACTCCATTTCTTCTAAAGGATTCTTGCCCACAGTAGTAGATGTTCACATTTCATATTTTGACTCTAACCAACTTCTCAAGACTCATTTCCACCAAGTTCCCATGACATTCCTGTTTCTCCATCCAAACTGGAAGAAGTTCTCATTCCCAACATGCACTGTTCTTGCCACCTGGCCTGTCCTCTTCTCTTTCCCCAGCAGAGCTGATCTGTTCACATGATCACACATTTTCTGAGGTGGAGTTCTAGAGCTAAAACCCAGGTATCCCCACACATAACATCTACTCCCCATGATTACTCATTTAATATTTTTCCCACATATATTCTCTAAGAGCATTGAGCTGTTTTGATTCGTAAGTCCGTGCTTCTCCCTTTGGGGAGGAAGGCATTAAAGAGCTCTGTCAGATGCATACGAAAAGATGCTCAACATCACTAATTATTAGAGAAATGCAAACTAAAACTACAATGAAGCATCACCTCACACCTGTCAACAAAAATCTGCAAACAGTAAATGCTGGAGCAGGTGTGGAGAAAAAGAAACCCTCTTGCCCTGTTGGTGGGAATGTAAATTGGTGGAGCCACTGTGGAGAACAGTATGGTATTTCCTTAAAAAAATAAACGCATTTCTCTGATGATGAGTGATGTTGAGCATCTTTTCATGTGTTTGTTAGCCATCTGTATATCTTCTTTGGAGAAATGTCTATTTAGTTCTTTGGCCCATTTTTTGATTGGGTCGTTTATTTTTCTGGAATTGAGCTGTAGAAGATGCTTGTATATTTTTGAGATTAGTTGTTTGTCTGTTGCTTCATTTGCTATTATTTTCTCCCATTCTGTAGGCTGTCTTTTCAGCTTGCCTATAGTTTCCTTTGTTGTGCAGAAGCTTTTTAAGTTTGATTAGGTCCCATTTGTTCATTTTTTATTTTATTTCCGATATTCTGGGAGGTGGGTCATAGAGGATCCTACTGTGATGTAAGTCAGAGAGTGTTTTGCCTATGTTTTCCTCTAGGAGTTTTATGGTTTCTGGTCTTACATTTAGCTCTTTAATCCATTTTGAGTTTATTTTTGTGTATGGTGTTAGAAAGTGTTCTAGTTTCATTCTTTTACAAGTGTTCAACCAGTTTTCCCAGCACCACTTGTTAAAGAGATTGTCTTTAATCCATTGTATATTCTTGCCTCCTTTGTCAAAGATAAGGTGACCATATGTGCGTGGATTTATCTCTGGACTTTCTATTTTGTTCCATTGATCTCAAGCAATAAATGCTGGAGAGGGTGCGGAGAGAAGGGAACCCTCTTACACTGTTGGTGGGAATGCAAACTAGTACAGCCGCTATGGAAAACAGTATGGAGATTCCTCAAAAAACTGGGAATAGAACTGCCTTACGATCCAGCAATCCCACTGCTGGGCATCCACACTGAGAAATCCAGAATTGAAAGAGACACGTGTACCCCAATGTTCATAGCAGCACTGTTTACAATAGCCAGGACGTGGAAGCAACCTAGATGTCCATCCACAGATGAATGGATAAGCAAGCTGTGGTACATATACACAATGGAGTATTACTCAGCCATTAAAAAGAATACATTTGAATCAGTTCTAAGGAGGTGGATGGAACTGGAGCCTATTATACAGAGTGAAGTAAGCCAGAAACAAAAACACAAATACAGTATACTGACACATATATATGGAATTTAGAAAGATGGTAAAAATAACCCTATTTACGAGACAGCAAAAGAGACACTGATGTATAGACCAGACTTTTGGACTCTGGGACCGGGAGAGGGTGGGATGATTGGGGAGAATAGCATTGAAATATGTATAATATCATATCTGAAATGAGTGAGTCCAGGTATGATGCCCTATAACGGAAGCCTGGGATTAGAGCACTGGGATGACCTGGAGGGAGGGTGTGGGAAGGGGGGAGGGAGGAGGGTTCAGGATGGGGAACACGTGTATACTGGTGGCGGATCCATCTCGATGTATAGTAAAAGCAATACAATATTGTAAAGTTAAGCAAAAAATAAAATAAAATATTAAAATAAAAAAAAATAAAATAAACGCAGAGCTACTATATGATCCAGCAATCCCACTCCCAGACATATATCAGAAGAAAATCGTAACTTGAAACATACACCCCTGTGTTGACTGCAGCACCATTTACAACAGCCAGGACATGGAAGCAGCCTAGATGTTCACTGACAAAGGGATGGATAAGGAAGATGTGGTGCATATATACAAAGGAATATTACTCAGCCAAATAAGATACTGAAACAATGCCATCTGCAGTGACATGGATGAAGCTAGAGATTGTCATACCGAGTGAAGTAAGTCACAGAGTGGAAAACAAATACCATATGATATCACTTATGTGTGGAGTCTGAAAAAAAATGGTACAAATGAACTTACTTACAAAACAGTAATAGAGTTACAGATGTAAAAAACAAAACTTAGGGTTACCAACAGGGAAGAAGGAGGAGGGATCAACTGGGAGACTGCGATTGACATTTTCACACTCCTGAAATGGATGACTACCTACTCTTTATCACAGGCAACTCTACTCAATACTGTGTAATGATCTATATGGGAATAGAATCTAAAGAAGAGTGGAGATATATATATATATATATATATATATATATATATATATATATAATTGATTCACTTTGCTATATAGCAGAAACAGAACATTGTAAATCAACTACACTCCAATAAAAAATTAATTTAAAAGATCAATTTCAAAAATTAAAAAAAACAGAATCTGATTACAAAAATAAAAGCTTGTGCTTTGAAATCTTGAAAAAGAAAAAGGTCTCTGTTAGCATATAGTCCCTGGGAACACAGACAGCGTTTGTTTAACCCACAAGATCACACTTTGTCACATATATAAGTGTCATATACTGGCACTTTTAAAGATTTCAGGATGATGTGATATAGGATATGCACGTTTTAACGTGTATAATATTGTGGCAATTTTCAGAAGTATGGGCATTTATGACATGCCCTAGAAAGGGTTCAGGGATAATCCCAGGGTGTGAAGGGTGTGCAGTAAGTAATCTGGAGAGAGAACAAACCAGATGAAGGCACATTAGCTTCCTTGTCTTTCAGCCAGTCACTCCACAGACAAGACAACTACCAGGGTGGACGTTTTCTTAAAGGATTTCTAGCTTCCCTTTCTATCCAGCATGAAACTCCCCTTCACGGGCATCTGCAAGCTGTTCACCCACTCTCTCCTACACCTTTCCCAAAACAGACAGCCCTCTGTGCCCGTGTCCCACACGGCAGTAGCAAGGCCCAGTGGGTCTGCAGACACAGAGTTAAAACTGACTTCCCAACAGTTCCGACCATTGGTCTCATTCTGCCTCTGAGATCCACCGAATGAGCCCTTTCTTCCCCACTGCTGAAATTCTTTTTAAGACATTTGAACACAGCTCCTGTACAATTACATTTGAACCATGAGCCTGTCTTATTCTCTGTGGGCACTCTCAACATGAGTTTCTCTCACCCAGGACCTAGCACTCCGACACGGATGCCTTTCTCAGACTGACGACCACTAACGTGGAGTAAACGTGCTAACCCACGAGATCCCCAGCAGACAATGTTTTGTGAAGCTGTGGCCTCCTGGAGGTCAGAGCAGGGATATTTTAGCTTCTGAAGACTTAATTGGGTTTTCCTAATGGCTTGAATTTCCGATGGACAGAGATAGTGGAAACTAATGCAAGGAAAGAGGATTTCAATCAAAAATTTGATAGACTCATCCGCCAGCTTCAGTCCCAGATGGTGTGTTCCACCCAGGTGCCTTGCCGTTGATATCATAATCAGGCCCCCGGCTGAGTTAGCCAGGAGGTGGTTTTTGAATCTAATGCAACCGTAATTAAATCCTATTTCATCTTGAGGAGCACTGTTTGCTCGAAAGGCTCTCATAAAGGAAAAATTCTCTGAGGTTTCGGTTAAACTGGGTCACTTTAACCAACTCAGTCTTGCGGAAGTCGCCTCACCTCTCTGAGCCTCAGTTTCCTCATCTGCAACCGGCAGTGATAACATCCGTCCTGCTTACCTGCTAGAGAGAGTCCCTGCTGCCCAAATACCCTTTAAGGCTCTCTGGTGAACAGTCACTTTGACCTCCAAAATGTGTCTAATACATCAGTTTCTTAAAAGAGTCTCCCCAGATTTCCCGAATTCCCAAACTTGAGTACGGTCTCCCTGAGGTGCCCCCATGGCTTCCTAGTCCTTGGAACTGTGTGCTCAAGTCGGAGTTCCCTTCAGGGCTGTAAGTAAATCCCTCCTATCTCCTGCGCTGGCCACTGCTTTTCTCTGTGTCTGGTGCCCAGTGAATTACACTCACATATTTACTGAAAGGCTGAATATCCTTTAAAGCTGATGAAAGCACAAAAATACAAGCATAGAGGAATGAGCATGATATTCATCTGTAAATGTGTATGTGTAATGGATGCTTTTAGTGAAAGTTTTCAAAATAAGAAAGATTATCACTAGATCTTTACCTGGAGAATTCTGACTGTATAGTCCAGGGCGTCGCAAAGAGTTGGACACAACTAAGCAACTTTCACTTTCACTTACAAAAAGAAATGACGTCTTCTGGTCTTCTAACTGTGAAGTCAATCCAGGCTCTGACAGCCAGAGGTCTCAATGCGAGCATTTAAGGAGTCCCTTTAATTATAAGGGTGAAGAGTCTCAAAGGAGACTAAACTTGGGATATTCATTCACAGATGATATACATTAAAGTACTCTGAAAGGTGGAATGGTAATGGGTGGCAGCATAATTTGTTGAATACTAATCGATTCAATGGACATGAGTTTGGGTAGACTCCGGGAGTTGGTGATGGACGGGGAGGCCTGGTGTGCTGCAGTCCACAGGGTCGCAATGAGTTGGACACAACTGAGCGACTAAACTGAACTGAACTGAGTATCACTTGGACAACAAATCCTTTCCACCCCACCTCTTCTTCCTCAGTGTCAGCCACAGAGACAAGTCTCATCCTGGTCTCATCTCATTACAGCTGAATGCAGGTGCAATGAGACCTGCTGGCCTGTGCCATATATTAATATCTCTCATCTCCTGGGCGTCTTTGTCACCAGGCAATGGACAATCTTGGGAACCTGAGGGATGCTCAAATACATGCCACCTATAAGTGCAGGTGAATTAGTGACTGAAGGGCCGCTTAGCCACTGGAAGGATAAACACCTCCTTTGTTGTCCTTCGGAGAAGGCAATGGCACCCCACTCCAGTACTCTTGCGTGGAAAATCCCATGGACGGAAGAGCCTGGTAGGCTGCAGTCCATGGGGTCGCTAAGAGTCAAACATGACTGAGCGACTTCACTTTCTCTTTTCACTTTCATGCATTGGAGAAGGAAATGGCAACCCACTCCAGTGTTCTTGCCTGGAGAATCCCAGGGACAGGGGAGCCTGGTGGGCTGCTGTCTATGGGGTCGCACAGAGTTGGACACGACTGAAGCAACTTAGCAGCAGCAACAGCATCAGCAGCAGCAGCATTCCATTAACTCCTACCTTCATCCTAATTTCTTTCAGTTTACTTTGTTCCAGTTTTTCCTAGCTTTATTGATTTGTGTATTTTATAAATTTGGTTTCATCTTTTACATTTTATTTATGTTGGTATTTCATGCCATGACTTTTTTTCTCTGATGGATATTTCTTTTTATTCCATAGATTTTGCATGCTATATTTTCATTATTATTATTTTAAAATAATTTTATAATTGTGTTTTACTTTCCCCAAGATATTTTTTTAATTCAAATTTATTTTAATTGGAGGCTAATTACTTTACAATATTGTATTGGTTTTGCCATACATCAACATGAATCCACCACAGGTGTACAAATGTTCCCCATCCAGCAGTGCTAAGGGGAAAGTTCATAGCAATTCAGGCATACCTCAAGAAATAAGAAAAAGTCAAATAAATAACCTAACTAATTTGGCTTAAAGCTCAACATTCAGAAAATGAAGATGATGGCATCTGGTCCCATCACCTCATGGGAAATAGATGGGGAAACAGTGGAAACTGTCAGACTTTATTTTGGGGTGGGGCTCCAAAATCACTGCAGATGGTGATTGCAGCCATGAAATTAAAAGATGCTTACTCCTTGGGAGAAAAGTTATGACCAACCTAGATAGCATATTCAAAAGCAGAGACATTACTTTGCCAACAAAGGTTCGCCTAGTCAAGGCTATGGTTTTTCCTGTGGTCATGTATGGATGTGAGAGTTGGACTGTGAAGAAAGCTGAGTGCTGAAGAATTGATGCTTTTGAACTGTGGTGTTGGAGAAGACTCTTGAGAGTCCCTTGGACTGCAAGGAGATCCAACCAGTCCATTCTGAAGAAGATCAGCTCTGGGATTTCTTTGGAAGGAATGATGCTAAAGCTGAAACTCCAGTACTTTGGCCACCTCATGTGAAGAGTTGACTCATTGGAAAAGACTCTGATGCTGGGAGGGATTGAGAACAAGAGGAGAAGGGGACGACAGAGGATGAGATGGCTGGATGGCATCACTGACTCAATGGACATGAGTCTGGGTGAACTCTGGGAGTTGGTGATGGACAGGGAGGCCTGGTGTGCTGCGATTCATGGGGTCGCAAAGAGTCGGACACGACTGAGCGACTGCTCTGAATTGAACTGAACACCTAAAGCAAGTAGAAAAGGAAGAAATGAAGAACCCCAGGGTTAGTAGAAGGAAAGAAATCTTAAAAATTAGGGCTGAAATAAATGCAAAAGAAACAAAAGAGACCATAGCAAAAATCAACAAAGCCAAAAGCTGGTTCTTTGAAAGGATAAATAAAATTGACAAACCATTAGCCAGACTCATCAAGAAACAAAGGGAGAAAAGGCAAATCAATAAAATTAGAAATGAAAATGGAGAGATCACAACAGACACCACAGAAATACAAAGGATCATAAGAGACTACTATCAGCAATTATATGCCAATAAAATGGACAATGAAGAAGAAATGGACAAATTCTTAGAAAAGTACATCTTTCCAAAACTGAACCAGGAAGAAACAGAAAATCTTAACAGACCCATCACAACCACAGAAAGTGAAACTGTAATCAGAAATATTCCACCAAACAAAAGTCCAGGTCCAGATGGCTTCACAGCTGAATTCTACCAAAAATTTAGAGAAGAGCTAACACCTATCCTACTCAAACTGTTCCAGAAAATTGCAGAGGAAGGCAAACTTCCAAACTCATTCTACGAGGCCACCATCACCCTAATACCAAAACCTGACAAAGATGCCACAAAAAAAGAAAACTATAGACCAATATCACTGATGAACATAGATGCAAAAATCCTTAACAAAATTCTAGCAATCAGAACCCGATATTTTTAATAACAGTTAAAAATATTCCTCTACCAGAGAAAACTTTTTACCATTTTTTATAGTTTTTTCTTTCATTAAATATCCTCATAAATGTTTGTTATTCCTATTCTTTGGACTTTATTGAGGGTCATGTATGTGTATGTGTGTATGTGTATCCCAAAATATGGACAGCTGAATAAGTTGTCCATTCAGTATACACATTTGAAAATAAACTGTATTCTCAATTACTGAGATTCAAAAATCTATTTTATTCATTGTGCTATTTAGGCCTTCTGAATTCTATCAAATTTTGTCAACTTCTTTGTCTTGGGTTGAGCCAAGAATGTTAGCTATTGCCCTGAGATTCTATTCTTTATTATATCTCCTATCTTGGCTGTGGCTTTGTATGCATAAATATAAATAATGACTCTATCTTCATTGGACTTCATAAAATTAACATTATAAATATTTTCTATCTCCTTTAAATATCATTGGTGTAAATTAACAGTGACCAGCATCCCAGTCTGCCCAGGGATTTCTCAGGATGTGAAACTTTCAATGCTAAAAAAAAAAAAAAAGAAAGCCCAAACAAACTGGACACACCTGGTCACACTATCTTGATCCTGCCTTTTCTGATATAAATATTATGAACCTTAATTTGTTTTATTGAGTTACTTATTTATTGAGATACAGTTTGCATACCAAATAACTTACCCATTTAAAGTTCTAGAATTCAGTGGTTTCTAGTATGTTTCACAGAGTTGTGCAACCATCAAGGCAAAGAATTATCAGTCAAAAGGACCGAAGATGGTAGATGCTATAACATAGAGGAGTCTTGAAAACATTATGTTAAGTGAATACAGGCAGTCACAGAAGAGGACACACTATGATTCCACTGATATGAAACAGGTTAGGAAAATCTGTAAACGGAAAGTAGATTAGTGGTTGCCTGAACGAGGAGTGTTGAAAGAAATGGGGGTTGGCTGCTAATGGGCATGGGTTTCTTTTGGCGATAAGGAAAATGTCCTCTGATTTATTCTCATTTTGCTGGTATATATTTTCTGACCCTTTTATTTTATTTTTAACCTGTCTATGTCTTATAGTTTAAGGGTATATATATATATAATTTTTATAGCAGTATATAGAACATCTTTTGTTAGAGAATCTGATTGTTTTAAACAGGTGAATTAAGCTCATTGCACTTATTAATATGCTTTTTTATATTTGCCCTCTGACATTGTTTTATGTTATATTTATAAATATACAACTACTTTTTATACAAATGGTCCTTCATAATGTGGTCTCTTGTCTTTATTTCTATCTTTACATCAACACTTTTATATAAGACTTCCAGTATCCACCTAATACCTCATTTGGGAAAGAATCCACCTGCAGTGCAGGAGACCCTGGTTCGAGTCCTGGGTTGGGAGGAACCCCTGGAGAAGGGAAGGCTACCCACTCCAGTATTGAGGCCTGGAGGATTCAGTGGACGGTATAGCCCATGGGGTGGCCAAGAGTGGACAACTGAACGGCTTTCTTTCTCTCTCTTCCACCTTTGTGTGTGTGTGTGTGTGCTCAGTCATGTCCGACTCTTTGTGACCCCGTGGACTGTAGCCCACCAGGCCCCTCTGTCCAAGGAATTCTCCAGGCAAGAGTACTGGAGTGGGTCGCTGTTTCCTACTCCAGGGCATCTTCCTGACCCAGGGATGGAACCCAAGAGATCAAATCTCTTGCGTCTCCTGTACTGGCAGGCCGATTCATTACCACTGAGCCACCTGGGAAGGCCCCGTACCCAGCTATTGGCTTGCTTCTGTAAATAATACTGAAATTTGCTAGTAACACTTTCTCTACTATCTTCTATCCCAGGAATTGATTTGGAGCAATATCCTTTTATTTCCAGTTAATAACTCTAAAGTAATCATAAGCTGAATCCATCCTTTTCGTGCTTTCCCCCTTTTAAAACGTGGTAGCACTATTCCTAAAATTTCAGTGCTATAGATGTTGTAGCCTGTGCTTTCTCCCTTATAACATCACTTACATGTAGTTCTACAGGTAGATATATATTTAATTCTCCCCACCAGGCCTTATGTCAATGTCTCTCTGGTCATTTTCATTCACTGGCAGTTTATTCAGTAAAGGCTCCTGGGAACAATATTTTCTGAGTTCTCGCTTGTTGATAGCAGTTTGTCTGCAGTCTTTATACTTGAATGTAAGTTTGGCTGGATTTATAATATATGACTCATATTTTCTTTCCTTGAGTATCTTAAATATGTCACTCTCTTGTCTCCAGATATAAAGTGTTGCTGTGAAGGAGTCAGATGACCATCAAATGTTCTTGCCTTCTTAAGTGGCTTAGTCCTTTGGCCTGGGTGCACAAAGTATTTTTCAGACTGTTGCGGTGCTGGTCATTCTAGGGCATTTTGCTTGGGTGCATGGTGTTCCTTTCCAGCATGTGCTGTCAAATCTTACATTTTTAATCTAGCAAAGTTGTTTTAAACTGTTCTTTTTTTTTTTTTTTTAATCCCATTACTTTGTTGTTCTTTCTGAATTTGTATTATATATGTTGTTCTTTATCTATCTTTTATTTCTGTCAATTACTCTCAAAAATCATTTTGATCTTTTTTCTTATTCAGTTTGATGTTTAAATTTTACTTCTTTTTGCTTTTATTTCACGATGTCTTTATTCAGTCTTTATTCAGAACACCATGTACCCAAGCAAAATGACCTAGAATTACCAGCACTGAAAGATTCTAAAAAATGTGCACCCAGGCCAAAGGACTAAGCCACTTAAGAAGGCAAGAAAACTTGGTGGTCATCTGACTTCTTGACAGCAACACTTTATATCCAGAGACAATAGATTGACATATTTAAGATACTCAAGGAAAGAAAATATGGTGTTTTCTGATGTTTTTATTCAGTCTTGAGTCCTTTTCCGTTTAATCTTTATCTTTGAGAATTTTTTTCTAATTCTTTTTTGAGTTCTATTAAATTCATTACTTAGATTTTGTTTTACAGATTGACTTTTTTCATTTCCCCATCATTATTTTCATTTATATTAGTATATTTTGAAAAAAATTTTTTCATTACTGTTCAGTTGCTAAGTCCTGTCTGACCCATGGGCTGACTGTAGCATGCCAAGCTCCTCTGTCCTATACTATCCTCTGGAGTTTGCTCAAATTCATGTTCATATAGTCAGTGATGCTCTCGAACTATTGCATCATCTGTCACCCCCTTCTCCTTTTACCTTCAATCTTTCTCAGCACCAAGGTCTTTTCCAGTGAGTCAGCTCTTCTCACCAGGTGGCCAAAGTACTGGAGCTTCTCCAACAGTCCTTCCAGTGAATTTTCAGGGTTGATTTCCTTTAGGATTGACTGGCTTGATCTCCTTGCAGACCAAGAGATTCTCAAGAGTCTTATCCAGCATCACAATTCAAAAGCATCAATTCTTCAGCACTCAGTCTTCTTTATGGTCCAACTCTCACATCCATACATGACTACTGGAAAAACCATAGCTCTGGCTCGATAGACCTTGGTTGGCAAAGTGATGTCTCTGCTTTTTAATACGCTGTTGAGGTTTGACATAGCTTTCGTTCCAAGGAGTAAGTGTCATTTAATTTCACTGAAATTTTAGGCTACAGTTTTGATCGGTTTTGCAGCTATATTTTACGGTGTATTTTCATTGTCACTGGAGATACTATTTTCCTCCTTTATCTTCTTATTCTTTATCAGTAAATTTGTAGTAAACTCAGACTTGATCCCTTTCTGTTGCTAATTTTTATGTGAAATTAGGTTTCCTGAACTTTGGGGAGAAGTAAATGGATCGTGACAGATGTTCTAGCCTCACGGATCTAGGGTACTCTTTTATTGCTTCATGATATGACCTGTTTTCTGAGATCCCTTGATTGCTCCTACTTTTGTCTAACACTCTTTCTTTTGCTGCATCATCTCTGTCCAGCTTAACCTGGATTCTGTTTCCAGCAGTTTCCCATCCATGTGAGCTTCTGCCCTTGAACAGAGCCAAGTTGCTGTGCTTGTGCTGTGATTAGTTACTCAGTTATGTCCGACTCTGCAACTCCATGAACTGTAACCTCCTAGTCTCCTCTGTCAGAGAAAGCAATGGCACCCCACTCCAGTACTCTTGCCTGGAAAATCCCATGGATGGAGGAGCCTGGTGGGCTGCAGTCCACGGGGTTGCTAAGAGTTGGACACGACTGAGCAACTTCACTTTCACTTTTCACTTTCATGCATTGGAGAAGGAAATGGCAACTCACTCCAGTGTTCTTGCCTGGAGAATCCCAGGGATGGGGGAGCCTGGTGGGCTATTGTCTATGGGGTCGCACAGAGTCGGACACGACTGAAGTGACTTAGCAGCAGCAGCAGCAGTCTCCTCTGTACATGGGGATTCTCTAGGCAAGAATATTAGAGTGGGTTGCCATACCCTTCTCTAGGGGATCTTCCCCACCCAGGGGTTGAACCCAGGTCTCCCACATTGCAGGCGGATTCTTTACTGTCTGAGACACCAGTAAGAGACCACTGAACTCAGACTACATGAGTCCTGACAGGCTACACCAGGGATAACTGCACTTCACTGCGTATGCCTGTGTGTTCGTCATTCAGTTGTGTCTGACTCTTTGAGACCACATGGACTGTAGCCTACCAGGCTCCTCTATCCATAGAATTCTCCAGGCAAGAATGCTAGAGTGGACTGCCATTCCCTTCTCCAGGGGAATCTTCCCAACCCCGGGATCAAACCCGGGTCTTCTGTGTTGCAGTAGACTCTTTACCTCCTGAGCCACCAGGGAAGCCCCCACTGTGTACAGGAGTGTACAAAAGCCCAGCAGTTAAAGCTACTGTCCCAAATCTTTCTGACTGCTTTTTATTAAATGTCTGGGGGAGATCTGGCTCTTGTCCTGCTTTTAGAGCTATCAGAGAGTCTGTTGCAGCCCTCTCTATCCTGCCCCACAGTTTGTGATACTGTGCAGACCTCTGAGTGCCAGTGGATTGTCCACATCTGCTTAGAATTTGAGGTTTGAAGGGTACCTTAGGCTTTTGAAACGTAGATGTTGTCAGTGTGTTTGGTTTTCGTATCCTAGCTCTGTTTTTATGGGGGGTTTAGGGAGATGCAAAAACCGTATCATCAATGTCATCTTCCCAGAATTTGCTGTACTGCCTTTTGGAGTGATCTTTAAAAGACTCATTTACAGCGACATCCAATGTGCAATTGCCACATCCCCATGAATAATCACCGAATCTCTACTAAAGGTCTTTGCCTCATTTGTTACTAATTCTGTCACATGACCTCTATAAACTGCTATAAACATGCACAATTAATGTTATTTGAGGTTATTTTAGACAAACGTGTCTTATTCCTACACTAATTCATTATTCATTATTCAAAATGAACTAGCAAGAGAATCTATGTAAAGACAAAGAGATAAGCAGAATTCCTCTTTTGGGAAAGCAGCACTTTGAGGGAAAATGATCACCCATGAGCAGTGCAGGTTGAGAATTTAGACTGGGCCTGAGGTTGAGAATTTAGACTGAATCCAGGACACAGAGGAGCCCAGGAGAGCATCAGATCACAGGAGACCCAAAGGCCAAGGAGCGTCCGCTCTTTAGCTGTTCAGAGAAGCAAAAGATTGATAGGGTTTCCCAGACATCCTTCATGGGGGAGGGAGGATTTGAACAGAGTCTGAGAAAACAAAATATTTGGACAGACAAGGCGTTACAGCTGCCTATGTAGATCACAGGAGTGGACGGAGGTGGGTTCATGGAAATTAGACTCTCAAGCACAGGTCTCCTGTTCCACACAGGAACAGTTCCACCTCCCCTGCCTGGCCGCGAAGAGACAGGATGGGTTCAGGTCTGATTTGGAGCTCCAGAAGCCAAAGCAGTGCTTCTTCCATCTCCTCTGCTTGCCAACCTATATGTATTCTGTTAAAGAAAAGTATTATAACATAGCACACAGTTTTGTGAGCTACGGGCAGAGGACTCTCTGCTGCCCTTAAAATGGGCCTTTCTCCCTGACATCACGCTTCTAGAGTCCAGCCAGATAAGCCAGTAAAGGCTAGGGCTCTGCTGATCTGGTAATAGGTACCTGTAACACGCCTACAATCCAGCCTCCTCAGGTCCAATCTTGGCAGTTCACACACACACACACACACACACACACACACACACACACACACACTCTCTCTCTCTCTCACACACACACACACACACTTCCAATTCCTAAAGGACTGATGAGCAATATAGGCTGTAGTGATAAGAGGAGACAGAGATGAGACGGCAGCACTGCACACTGCACAGCAAAACTTCCTGCACAGCCCCTGTGATTGTCTCCCTTTCCTGCCGTTTTCCCTGCCGTGGCTATCGCATCACCCCACCACCGTCAGCACCACCACCTTTCTGCTCAGCCTCTCTCCCGCACCCTTTCCAGACGCCTTCCCCTCCTGTGTATGTTCCTCTCCAGGTGTCACCACTTCTTTCCTTCTGAAAATATATTTAGCCCTCCCTCAGCCTGGCTTCTCCTTTTTGCCTCCTCACTCAACATTTTTAATCAGCAAATTAAAGTCTCCCTTCTGGACTCCGTTCTCCTTATGAGAAAAAGAAGCAAGGGAGCCTATAAATAGTGCTCAAAAATTGTCCCAACCTGGTGAGTCCACACTTTCTTTTGTGGCTTGGTTTTCAAGTTTTTGTAGAACTAAGAGTTTGTTTCAAGATGCTCACTATCCCTTCCTCATTAGTCCATCAGAACACCCAGTAATTCTTTTGTTTTCCCAGTTGCAGTCCGGTACACTTGGCCTTCAGCTGGACTAGGGGCAGGGGGTGAAGCGCGCTGTCAATTGCTTCCATTGCAACCTTGATATTATAACCAGATGGTCATGGGAACACAAGGTGCCAGGAGACACAGTCAGAAATGTCACAGTACCCTTATTTGGAACCGCTATCCTGAGATTCAGAAAGACTTTTCTGGTTGCAAAACCCACTAAGTTGTATAAAGAATGGGACAGATGTGCCACAGTTGATCAGAACAAAAATACTAGTATGTATGTATATATGTTTCTGTGTGCATGGGAGAGAGAAAGAGATAGAAACAAGAGTGCACACGTGTTAGTGGGGAAGGGCAGTGAGGGCTGGGGAAACTCACACAGGCGTTTCTGACTGCCACAGCAAAGCATCGCGGAGTGCGGCGATGCGAGTCAAGACTTCAGAGGAGACGGGATGGTCTGATGAAGGAAAGGGAGCGTTTATTAAGACACATTCAACCATGTCTGTAATTAAATCATTCCAAAAATCCATTATTATCCCTTCTGTGCAGATGACTGAAATGAGGCTCAGAGAAATTAGATAATCTGCCCAAGGTTATACAGCAAATAAGGTCTCTTTGACTCTCAGTTCACACTCTGTCCACTTTTCCCTCACTGCTTCCACACCCCCCATCCGCTGGCAGCTTTGAATTTCAGTAAAGAAAGCAGGCTGAGGGTGAAGATGGAGCAGGCATGGAGATGAGCTCCCTACAGTGCTCTCCCTGACCAGCGGTCCACCTGCTTCTTTTCTTGGGGTTGACAGATGCAAGGCTATCCCACTGGTGGGAAGAGGCAAGCAAGAGGCCCAGTTTGTGCCTTCTCTCCAGCCTAATCCTCTGTCTCCTTCTAATGCTGGGATCTGGCCCTCCCTCCTCCCCTGCCAGCCTCACCACCGAGGATAGCAGCACAGCTGGAAAAATAGATAGGTCTTTCTAACCCTCTCATGCGTGTGCCGTGGGGCCAGGTAGCTCTATAAATATGGTAATGGCTTCTCAAGCATGCCCGGACTGGAAATGAGACTGAGAGGCTTGAGCAAGGCTGTTTCCACCGATAACTGCTGCGGCAGTCTTGCAGGAGGAGACACTGCCTCTGAGCGGTAGGGTCAAATGAACTCCCACCCCCTTGAGTGGATCCCCCCTCTCCTCCTCCCCTGCCACCCCATTAATCGCCTGCACCCACCTGTTCCCTGATTACACCGATGACATCCACAGAGGGAAGAAGGCAAGCAGCAGCTCATGTTTAGTCTATTACCAGGAGGCCCAGACTCGTGATAAAAAAAAAAAAAATACACACCAGCAACAACACAGCTACACCGATGTGTACAATAGGAAACCAGCTTGACAATTCCCCGCCACGGCCCTACTGAGTAAAACGACAGCTACAGTAAAAAGCCAAATGCCCACTCAGCCTAAACAAACACACACTCAGAGACGTTGTTTGTAACTGCCTTTCCCGATCTTCCTGGGTCAGGAAGATCCCCTGGAAGAAGGGAATGGCTACCCATTCCATGGACAGAGCAGTCTAGCAGGCACAGTCCATGGGGTCACCAAGAATTGGACACAACTGAGGGACTCACCCTTTCAGTACTCTTGCCTGGAGAATCCCATGGATGGGGCAGCCTGGTGGGCCATAGTCCATGGGGTCGCAAAGAGCTGGTCACGGCTGAGCGTGCATGCTGTGGTACTGTACAAAAGCTTTTAAGTGTGATTAAGTCCCATTTATTTATTTTCTGCTTTCCTTTCTATTGCCATGGGAGACTGACGTAAGAAAACGCTAGTACAATTTATCCTCCCTGCTCTTTTCCACCCTGCTGTTTCTTGCTGCTATGACCATTCCCTTGTGTTGCTTCAACAATGGCATAGTAGCTCAGAAGAGAAGGCTTTTACGTACTGAAAGTCTAGGACCAGAAGGTACCCAAGGATGAGGGAGTGCGTGCTGGATTTTTCACTTTGTTGGCTGTGCCACACGATGCCTATAGACGCGCCTTCTCAGAATAATGTTTTTACATGCGTAAACCAGATTGCAAAATGGTTTTAAAGTATAATATCATGACAAATATAAAGTGAATGTGCTTTAAAGTTTTTATTTAACTGATTGATGAATGAAACCAGGAAAGTGTCACAAAGCAGTTCAAAGAGAATTCAAAGAGCAGAAACATATATGGGTAACTGGCACATTTGCTAAAATAAATGTGCTATTACATGCAAAACATGCTCATAACTGGGATGGTCAGGAAGTAGAGCGGCCAGGGAGAGAGTGGGGATCAACTGTATCTTCTATAGGACATATTTTACCTCTGCGGACAAGAATCATTTCTCTTACTCTCATTTTTCTCAACTTTCAGAGCTGTAAAACAGCTCAAAGGCAAGGAAAGACGAAAACTATAGAATCAGACCATCAGAAGGTGCACAAGAGGCTGTCTGACATCCTACAGAAAACTAATACTCATTTTGTGCCATTTCAAAAGTTGTCCTATAATTTTTTTCTGGAAAATGAAATAGATATAAACACAGAAGAAAGCAATCATATAGAAATACATTCACTAAAATAGTCTGAGATTCTGCCATACAGTAATGCACATCCTTCTTCATTGTCACATGAGTTAACATAATTTTTAAGGACCACTGTAATGTTGGAGTCCTGTGCATCAGCGCTATTTCAGGGTGTTGACAAAGACTATAATGTGCTATGAAAGTATCTATTATTTCTGTATTTTATAAAGCCACCTGTACTGTTAAAACCAATATGATTTGTTTCTTACCTTGGTAAGGGAAGGAAATGATACATGTCAGTTAGAATCCTACTAGGCCCAATGTAAAGAATCTCTGAATTTGATTTTAAAAGTTTCCCTTCATTCTTAATGTTGAAAGAAAAAAATGATGATCCAAATTGGAAGAAGAGAAAGATGTGAAGTGAAACAAATTAAGTGAGTTACACATTATCGATGTGTCTGAGAAAGGTGTCCTTGGATCTGTCTCCCCCAGGGTAACCAAGGAATTAGAGAGACCCAACACTGGTTTAGGGGATCTGAGAATATGGAGTAAATATGCTCACATTTCTTGGGCAGAAGGCTAGAATTTTACAAGACCCCAGCATTAGGGCAGTCAGGACCGAGACGGTCTCCTAAAGTTTAACGAAATGTCAAGACAATATTTCCCGGGTGGTAGCACAGATGTGTGAAGAGACGGTCCACACAGAGAGGGCTGTGGCGGAGGAGTTGGGGGGATGCAGCGGGCTTCTCTGTCCATGGGATTCTCCAGGCAAGAATATTGGAGTGGTTTGCCATTTCCTTCCACAGGGGATCTTCCCGACCCAAGGACTAAAACCACATCTCCTGTGTTGGCAGGCAGATGCTTTACCACTGAGCCATGAGGGACGCCCCCTTAGGTTCTTCGTAATCAGTAAAACATGGCTTCAAGTCCTATTAACTTCTTCAGTTCAGATCAGTCGCTCAGTCGTGTCTGACTCTTTGCGACCCCATGAATCGCAGCATGCCAGGCCTCCCTGTCCATCACCAACTCCCAGAGTTCACTCAGACTCACGTCCATCGAGTCAGTGATGCCATCCAGCCATCTCATCCTCTGTCGTCCCCTTCTCCTCTTGCCCCCAATCCCTCCCAGCATCACAGTCTTTTCCAATGAGTCAACTCTTCGCATGAGGTGGCCAAAGTACTGGAGTTTTAGCTTCAGCATCATTCCTTCCAAAGAAATCCCCGGACTGATCTCCTTCAGAATGGACTGGTTGGATCTCCCTGCAGTCCAAGGGACTCTCAAGAGTTTTCTCCAACACCACAGTTCAAAAGCATCAATTCTTACCCATCCTTAAAACTCTTTCCTGAGGCTTTGGTTTGGTCTCTTTATTCCCCACATTCCCTCTCAACCTCCTAAATCCTATGTAAGCCTGCCAGAGTGCCTTCTCCTAAGGTGTTTGTGATGCCTGTGTGTGTGTGTGCTCAGTCACTTCATTCATGTCAGACTCTTGGCGACCCCGTGGACTGTAGACGACCAGGCCCCTCCATCCGTGGGACCCTCCAGGCAAGAATACTGGAGTGGGTAGCCATGCCCTTCTCCAGAGGATCTTCCTGACCCAGGGATCGAACCAGCATCCCCTGTGTCTCCTGCACTGCTAGTGTATTCTTTTAACTGCTGAACCACCAAGGAAGCCCAAGGTCTTTGTGTTACTGTAACCTGTGATAAGAAATTTAATCTTCATCCACAGTTTCAAGGCACAGAGCTCCTAAGCCTTTGGAGCTTCCTGATGCTGTGAAAGTGCTGCACTCAATAAGCCAGCAAATCTGGAAAACTCAGTAGTGGCCACAGGACTGGAAAAGGTCAGTTTTCATTCCAGTCCCAAAGAAAGGCAATGCCAAAGAATGCTCAAACTACCGCACAATTACACTCATCTCACACGCTAGTAAAGTAATGCTCAAAATTCTCCAAGCCAGGCTTCAGCAATATGTGAACCGTGAACTTCCTGATGTTCAAGCTGGTTTTAGAAAAGGCAGAGGAACCAGAGATCAAATTGCCAACATCCGCTGGATCATGGAAAAAGCAAGAAAGTGACAGAAAAACATCTATTTCTGCTTTATTGACTATGCCAAAGCCTTTGTGTAGATCACAATAAACTGTGGAAAATTCTGAAAGAGATGGGAATACCAGACCACCTGATCTGCCTCTTGAGAAACCTATATGCAGGTCAGGAAGCAACAGTTAGAACTGGACATGGAATAACAGACTGGTTCCAAATAGGAAAAGGAGTTCATCAAGGCTGTATATTGTCACTCTGTTTATTTAACTTATATGCAGAGTAGATCATGAGAAACGCTGGACTGGAAGAAACACAAGCTGGAATCAATATTGCCGGGAGAAATATCAACAACTTCAGATACGCAGATGACACCACCCTTATGGCAGAAAAAAAAAGCCTCTTGATAAAAGTGAAAGAGGAGAGTGAAAAAGTTGACTTAAAGCTCAACATTCAGAAAACGAAGATCATGGAATATGGTCCCATCACTTCATGGGAAATAGATGAGGAAACAGTGGAAACAGTGTCAGACTTTATTTTTGGGGGCTCCAAAATCACTGCAGATGGTGATTGCAGCCATGAAATTAAAAGACACTTACTCCTTGGAAGGAAAGTTATGATCAACCTCGATAGTATATTTGGGCTTCCCTGGTGGCACAGAGGCTAAAGCATCTGCCTACAATGTGGGAGACCTGGGTTCGATCCCTGGGTTGGGAAGATCCCCTGGAGAAGGAAATGGCAACCCACTCCAGTATTCTTGGCCAGAGAATCCCATGGACAGAGGAGGTAGTATATTAAAAAGCAGAGACATTACTTTGCCAACAAAGGTCCATATAGCCAAGGCTATGGTTTTTCCTGTGGTCATGTATGGATGTGAGAGTTGGACTGTGAAGAAGGCTGAGTGCCAAAGAACTGATGCTTTTGAACTGTGGTGTTGGAGAAGACTCTTGAGAGTCCCTTGGACTGCAAGGAGATCCAACCAGTCCATTCTGAAGGAGATCAGCCCTGGGATTTCTTTGGAAGGAATGATGCTAAAGCTGCAACTCAAGTACTTTGGCCACCTCATGCCAAGGGTTGACTCATTGGAAAAGACTGATGCTGGGAGGGATTGGGGGGCAGGAAGAGAAGGGGATGACAGAGGATGAGATGGCTGGATGGCATCACTGACTCGATGGACGTGAGTCTGAGTGAACTCCAGGACTTGGTGATGGACAGGGAGGCCTGGGGTGCTGCGATTCATGGGGTCGCAAAGAGTCGGACATGACTGAGCGACTGAACTGAACTGAAGGAATGTTCCAAATGGTAAAAGGGGCTTTTGTTATGTTAATGATACGAATTCTGGAAAGCACCTACACGTGGGGGCTGGATGCCAGTGCAGCCCATCAAGTGACTGATGTGCGTGTGCTTAGTCGCTCATCTGTGCCCAACTCTTTGTGAGCCCATGAACTGCAGCCCGCCGGCTCCTCTGTCCATGGGGATTCTCCAGGCCACAATACTGGAGTGGGTTGTCATGCCCTCCTCCAGGGGATCTTCCCAACCCAGGGATCCAACCCAGCTCTCTCACACTGCAGGCTGATTCTTTACAGTCTGAGCCACCAGGGAAGCCCATTAGAGGGTTTGAACTCAGTCTCAACACCGGATTGCCAGAGAACGACTAGAATCTAGAAAGAGGTAAAAAGGAATCCTCTGCAGGTTTCAGAGAGAGCATGGCTCTTCGAATACCCTGACTCCAGACTTCCAGCCTCCAAAACTGTGAAATGAAAAATTTTCTGTTGCTTCCAGACACCCAGTGGGTGGTCCCTTGTCTTGGGAGCCCTAGCTAACTAATACAGAGGCTTCCCAGAGTATGTGACATTTGAATAAATTCTCAATTTACAAACAGAAATACAGGATTTATTTGCCCAACAGATGTGGACTGCAGAATTTTTTTTTCTTTCTTTCTTTATTTTTCCTAGTATTTATGTTAACCTCTTTCACACAGACATTCTGATGTCCAGCCTCCTTCAGAAGATGAAAAGAGCCACAGGCCACCAAGAGCTGGAACTGCACTCCATGAAGGCCACGTGAAGAAGCATGTGTTCCCAGGCTGCCCCATTTCCCAGCACTCACACCTGGCCGTCTCCACTCTTTATATGTCCAGCCTGGCGTCTGCCATCGTAAATGCATGAACTGGCTCTAAGATTTTTCAGCCAGAAGAGAGTTCAGAGGAGAAGTCTCTGCAGCTCTCCCTGGGAGCCCCTGTGCATGGCGCTGGTTGTCACCTTTCCTCCAGAGCCCTGGCCGCTTGCCTGTGTCAGCAGCAGTGGGGGGATGAACCCTATCCGGGTATCTTTAATTAAATCACCACTCTGAAGACATCCTCTTGCTCTGCAACTTATTACCATACCCTGGATCTTTCACCCTTGCTGCTGAATTCCAATGTGATGGATCTCAAGTCCCCTACGCTCCACAATTTGTTCTTTAAGTGGAAACGTTTACATTTTGATTGCCTAATATATTTCTACCATCTTCCATCCAGCAGGACGTCAGGGCCCTCTGTACAGCATTCAGGAAAGGAAACCAGTCTAGACTGCAACCCCTTCATTAAGACAAAGCTTAGGTCAAACCCAAAACATCTGAGAAACCTGCCAGGGCTGTATAATGTGACTATCCCCGCTTACCTGGGAAACCAGGTCTGAGTTTCTGCTTCACTACTTATTACCTGTTTGGGCAAACTACTTGACCTCTCACAATTTTCTCTGTAGTATGAACATTAAAAAATCACCCACAACATAAGATCTTCATGGTGATTAAATGAGATAAGCATACACACAGTGTGCTTAGAGCAATGCCTTGATATAATAAGCACACTTTAAAACTGGCTATTGTTGTTACTCTAATTGTTATTGTTATCAGTTTCATTGCTGTTTTTATTGTTGCTGTTACTGTTATAGCAGTAATACTCCATTACAATGCTCCAAATAGGATCAAAAAAATCCAACTGTGTAGAGTGTAGAATCACAGTATTGCAACGTTTAAGAGAAATGTAAGGCTACTATGGAGGAAGGTAGTAAAAGTCTGCCTGTCCACGCAGGAGTGCAAGAGATATGGGTTCAGGGTCAGGAAAGATTCCCTGGAGGAGGAAATGGCAACCTACTCCAGTTTTCTTACCTGGAGAATTCCATGGACATAGGAGCCTGGTGAGCCACAGTCCACGGGGTTGCAAAAGTGGGGACATAACCCTAGCAACTGCACATGCACACGTTGTATCTGACACAACGTTCTGTTAGACATAACGTGATACCTGGGATGTCATCATGATGTATGTTTAGTTTTGTTTTTAATAGGGCTTCTCTGCAGTACATTTTCTTTGGGGAAAAACCTAACCTGTTTGACACCCGTTGGAGTCACAAGGTAGATGAGATATCACAGAAGAGCCCTCCCTGGCCAGAGGGTATTTGGAGAAGCCTAAAGCTGTGCCCAGAGTTGTGAGCTAAGACTTAAGCCAAAGACCATAAGGAAGGATCTAGCTGGAGGAAGTGTAGAGGCTCAGCAGTGGACAGACTTCATGTGGGATGCCACCTCAGGCTGACAGAGAGGCAAAGGGATCGGAGCTCTGAATCATAATCAAGTTGACAAGTACCCTCCCCGGGGGAATCTGAGTAGCCTCTGTTCTCATTAAGTTGGAAAGCTTTGTTTTTGCACTTTCTCTATAGTCACAACTTGACACCTGAGGATTGCCATTCTCTATGCAAAAGATGAGGCCGTGTTAGTACAGTGAAAAGTCTTAAATATGACCAGACCAGAATGGATATGAGGGAGTCATCTGTCTTGCCTTGCTATGAATCATGTAATCTGCCTAAGGAACAACTCGTTTCATGCCACTCCTCTGATCGACAAGCTTCCAGAGTTCCCTGTCACTGAACGAGCAATGTCTAAATTCCCAGGATGTCTGCATGAGGCCCAGATGTGAGAAAGACAAGTGTGAAAGTAAAAGAGGAGACAGCCGCGGAACCTCAACGTCGTGTTTGCCATCCATGAAAACATCAGCCAGCCAGTCCCTCTGGTCTGCAGCCTGCCCATCATCCTCCAGTCATCTCCTTTCTCCTCTGTACCCCTTCCATCAGGTAATGAACTAGTCGGTCACTGAGATCTTTTCTCAGGGCACCTCCTGAATAGCTGCTGTCCTCTGTACCCCTTCCATCAGGTAATGAATTAGTCGGTCGCTGAGATCTTTTCTCAGGGCGCCTCCTGAATAGCTGCTGAACTTGCGTGTTTTCTATTCCCTCCACTGTGACCACGGTCCAGGCTTGAATTATAAGCCTGGGCATAATTTGGTTCCCCAGGGCTCTCCCATTTCTCCCTAAAAATCCATCCTTCATATTTATTTTCAAAATGGGAAAAACTGATTGTGTGTGTGTGTGTGTGTGTACGCACTCGTGCAAGAGGAAAGTGGTGAGGAAGAAGGCTTGGATGGAAAAGAGACAACTAATCATAAGAGCTAACTTTATTGTGTGATTATTATATGTCAGGCACTGTGCTAAATGATCTATTCACTATCTCATTTAATTCTCCACAAGCCCCTAGAAGTGGAAAGGGGAGGCTCGAAGGGTGTAGTATGTTAAAAATGGCTGTAATACTTTATTGTTCTTCCCACTGAGAAACAGAGTCAAATTCCCTTTCTTTGAATCCAAACTGTCTTAATAACTTACTCAACCAGGTGAATGCAGCAGAAATGATGTTCTGAACCTTCTGAAGCTTGGTCATAAGAAGCTTTTCTTGTAATGCTCTCTATCTCCCAGAGCCTTGAGAAACTGTAAGAAGTCCAACAACCCTGAGGCCATGAGAAGGTTCTATGAGAACTAACTTATGAGAAGCACAAGCCATGGGTAGATCTCATGGAGCACGGGAGTGAAGCAAACCCTTCAGAAGTGGATCCTTCAGATAATGCCACGTGGACCCAAGATGAACTGCCCAGCTGAGCCCCGAACTCTTAATCCACTCAATTGTTATCAAAATATAATGGTTATCACAAACCACTAAGTTTAGAGTTGTTTTTTTTTTTTTTTTTAGAAAAACTTAACAGACAACCTGAATGGAAAGGTTAACTTTTGACCAAGGTCACACAGTAGACACTAGAACCAAGTCTCAATTCCAGGTCGTATGATCCCAAAGTCTGCTCTCTTAACCATGGAGTCCATTCAGTTCAGTTCAGTCACTCAGTCATGTCCGGCTCTTTGTGACCCCATGAATCGCAGCACGCCAGGCCTCCCTGTCCATCACCAGCTCCCAGAGGTCACCCAGACTCACGTCCATCGAGTCAGTGATGCCATCCAGCCATCTCATCCTCTGTCGTCCCCTTCTCCTCCTGCCCTCAATCCCTCCCAGCATCAGAGTCTTCTCCAATGAGTCAACTCTTCGCATGAGGTGGCCAAAGTACTGGAGCTTCAGCTTTAGCATCATTCCTTCCAAAGAAATCCCAGGACTGATCTCCTTCAGAATGGACTGGTTGGATCTCCTTGCAGTCCAAGGGACTCTCAAGAGTCTTCTCCAACACCACAGTTCAAAAGCATCAATGTATGGAATCCATACTGTTCCCTTAAATGGAGAATGCTGGTTAACTGAGTTGCCAAAGTCACATGTTTCTGGAGAACAAGGCATCAAAGCCCTGAAAGATGAAGGAAAAGGGGAAAAGGACTCATATTTATCAAGGAGATTCTGTGTATAGTCACTGTGCTAGAAATACTTTTTGTGATTTAATTCTTGAAAAAAAAAAAATCTTTTAAAGCAGACATTATTATTAACACCATTTCACTAAATGAAAGATAGAAATGTGTTTCAGACTAACTCACCAAAATCCCACATCCAGGAAGTCACAGGGTTGGATTTTTAAACTTGGGTCAGGATCCAAAGCCAGTGTGAGCGTCGGGCGGGATGAGCTGCTGACTGAGTGCATTTCAGGAGCAGGCCCCAGCACTGGATCCCCCAGAAGGAAGCCATCCACGCCTATTGGGCAGGCTTCTGTTCCAGGTAGGCCCTGAGCATGCTGAGGTCAGGAGTGAGTTATTTCACCTCCACATCAGAAGACAAAAACTTCTAATTAAAAGAAGAGAGAAAAAACTGCCAGAGAATGAGCAGGAAGTCCACGCCATCTGACAGTTTCAATTTTCACTTACGGCTTACTTTCACTGATTGATATCCTTCTCTTGCCTGCTGAAAAGAACCACTGGCTTCCATAAATCACCTTCCAAAGTCACAGGCAACTGTGACTGTTTTAACCCTCATTGGACAGGAATTCAACAACAATGTCTGCTGTGTTTCGCTGATCACTCACTGCTTGTCAGAATCTATGCAGAGTGTACCCATCCGTAATCCTGTTTAACTCCCACAAATCCCTCTGAGGTAGGGGCTGTTAGCATAGCATCTCTCATTTAAAGAAAGTGAATCGAGTTTATGTGTTGTGAGACCACTTCCCAAAACCCTGGCCATGCTGCTATGCCCTGAGGCACTCCAAGAGCAAGTTAGTATTATTGTTGTCGGTGGTGTTGTTAGTATTAGTATTTTCTCTCTCCACTTTATATTGTTCACTGTGCACCAGACACCATTCACCATTCTAAGTGCTTTCTAAGCATCAACTCACTTAATGACCTTCACAACTTCAATTACTTCCTGTAATTTTGCAGATGAAGATACTTAGGCCTGGAGAGGTAAAGAAATCTGCCCAAGGCACAGGGGGGAAGTGGGAGAGGCAAATTTCAAATGTGTGTGAATATCTCAGAGGATCAGTAGTCCAGAGAGAACATACAGGATCTCTGAAGTTCTTTAAAACTGCATTCCAGAAGTTCTCAGCCACTGGCTGAAGAGCTTCCGTTCTAGGCTGACTTACTGGCAGCTGTGTGTCTGCTGATGCTCCCACATCCCCCACCACGGCAGAGCCTCCTGCCCCACCTCTGAGACGGGGCCCCCAGGGCTACCAAGAGTTGCCAGAACAAAACCTGTATCAATGGCAGGCTGATGACCACAAAAAGCTCTTCTACTGAAAGGCTGCTTCAGCCAGCCCTTGCCCTGTCCATGCTGAGGTCCCGTGTGATCATACTACCTGGGCTAGGATATAGACATGTTATGGCAGGATGGCCTCAGTGAGGAAAAGGGGGTGTCTGTTTTCTGCACCTGACATTTCCATGCTCAGCCGATAAAGTAGAAGACAGAGATTACCAGTCATGGCAGGATGCCAAGCATCCCAGGAAAACATCTGCTGAAAGTCAGCAGAAGCTGCGAGGAGCTCCATTCTTAGCCTTCTTTCTGCCGTCTTCCTCTGAGTCTTTGCTCAGCTGCTACTCATGTGTCACTCACTGTCTGCCCCGCCCCCGACCCCACCCAGACCACCCTGGACAAGGAGTGGACTGATTTTATAAAATAAAAGGCTCTACACTGAAAGGCTCTTAGGGATTACTTTAGCCTAGCCCATCATGTACCCACACACACACACATACACCGGGAGGCTGAGCTGCACAGAGTGAAAAGAGCTTCATATCTTTCTGATTTGAGTTAGGACCCAAATCCTGGAATGTCCTGAGCCTCAGTTCAGTGTTCTTTCCAATAATACAGTCGTTTCTTGGATTGTTAGGGGGAGTGAATTAAGAACAACTGATCCGGTTGTCCAATTTTATAGCTAGGAAACTTAGCTCCCAAGAGAAGGAAAGCCTAACCATAAATCATGACCTTGCCTCAGTTATTGGCGTTCATATATTAATACTTTCCTCCTGAGTCTGCAAGTGCCATGAAACTAGAGTTCTTGCTGGATTCATCTTCATACCTCAGAAACAACGGGCATGGAGCAAATGCTCAATAAATCACAGTCAAATGGATGATGGATCTAAGAACAAATGAATAAATGCATAGGGGAATGAATAAATGGATGAATGAATTAATAAATAAGTTCATCTAGCTTAAAGTATTGCTCTCTATTGGGAAGAAATTCCTAGGGAAGTAACACTTGAAGTTGTCATTACTCATGAGTATCAAAATTCAAGTCAGTCTCAAATGTTTTCCTAAGCATGTGGCTTGATGAATAGAAAACAAGCAATCCATATCAGAGGTGCTTGGTGGGAGGAGAAGTTTCGATCTGGTAGAGTGGGACTGCTAGACAGGTAACATGCTTGCATTTCTTTTCAGGTTATTAAGTTCTCTTTAGACCCACCATCTCATTAATCCTCAAGAGAGCCCAGTGGTAAGAATATCATCCTCATCCACTTTTCAGATGAGGAGACTAGGAATCGTGGAAAGAAAAGAACCAGCCCACAACCACCTGGATCCCCAGGGCAGAGTCAGACTTGGACTCCGAGTCCTTCCATCCCTCTCTCTGCCAGGTGGAGCTGGAAACTGTGCTGAGAGTTGGAGGGATCCCGAAGATCACCTTTGCACCATTAAACCAAAACCAGCTTGTGCCTTTTCCAGAAAGGAATCTGAAGTCAGTGGGTGTCTCTGTGCTGGGCCCTGAGGGCTCGGGAAGGATTAAACTGCAGCTCCACAGACTGAGCTCATTTCTCACTCTGTCTCATTAGGAGCGGCCGTCGGCTGAGCGCTGGCCTGGCATCCACTCACACCTCCCGCTCAGGTGACAGTCCCGCTGGCTGCTCCGTCCTGCGTCTGATGTCAATTTCTTGGAGATGAATGGTGGGGCTTTTTCTAAGAGACTGAAATGTGCTGGTTTTTCACCCAGTATTTATTGAGTGCCCTGCTGTGCATGCCTCTGTGTGCTGCTGCTGTGGCGAGAGAAGAAACAGTCCTGGTATACACTAAGTGTGACACTGGATATTTCAGACATGTCATCTGATTTATTTACAGGGCTTCCCTGGTATCTCAGCTGGTAAAGAATCTGCCTGCAAAGCAGAAGACCCCGGTTCAATTCCTGGATCAGGAAGATCCCCTGGCGAAGGGACAGGCTACCCACTCCAGTATTCTTGGGCTTCCCTGGTGGCTCAGCTGGTAAAGAATCCACCTGAAGAATGTGGAAGACCCAGGTTCAATGTCTGGGTTGGGAAGATCCCCTGGAGGAGGGCATGGCAACTCACTCCAGTATTCTTGCCTGGAGAATCCCCATGGACAGAGGAGCCTGGAGGGCTACAGTTGATGGGGTTGCAAAGAGTCAGACACGACTGAGCAGCTAAACACAGAACAGCACATCTTCTTTATTAGTATCATTGTTATTGCTGGTGCTGCTGGCATTATCATGTAAGGCTACCATTCACTGAGCACTTACTCTGTACCAGAATCTTACCAGGCACTTTGCACTTCTTATATAGTGACAACAATGATGATGGTGACAATAACTGCATAAGGTTGAATACTGCTCTTCCCCATGCTCCCCTAGAGTCTCAGAATCTCATCTCAGATCTCATTTAAAAATGGATCTTCCACAAGTAATGAGGTGAAGAGGAGGCCATACAGGATTATGGTAAGACAAAACTCAATTCCTGGTGCCCTTACAAGAAGACAGAAATATGGACACATACACAGAGAAAAGAATACTGCATGAAGTTAGAAACACAAAGGGGGAACACCCTGTGAACACAGTCAGACACTGAAGTGATGGATCGGCAAGCCAAAGAGCACCAGAGACTGCTGCTGACCGCTGGGAGCGAGGAAGAAAACAAGGAGCGATTCTCCCCCAGAGCCTGGACGGGGACGTGGCCATGCCGATGCCTTCATGTTAGACTTCTAGCCTCCAGAACTGTGACATAATCCATTTCCGTTGTTTTAAGCCAGCCAGTTTGGGATAATTTGTTACAGCACCCCTAGGAAATCAACACAATGACTATATTTGTCCTTTCTTGAGTATTTTCCACAGTCTGCACTATGTGAGAATTTCCTGTGAACTATCTGCTGTCTCATCTTGAGCATAACCCATAAGTGTTCCACCCACCACAGTATCCGCAAGATGCTCCAACACCGAAAATCTCTACCAACTGGTTATCCCTCTGAGTTTCTCAAGTTTTAAGTCCTGAGGAAAGAGTACAGTTTGGCCCGCCTCATCTTGAGTCAGAGCATGACTCACGGGTCACTGTGGAGCTAAGAATGTGTTGCTTTTCATTCAAGGGTCCACCTGGCTTAACCCAATCTTCTGTTGTCTGGCATTGGTGAAAAAAAAAAGGAAGGTTAAAGCCAAGACGGGGATGTTTAGGAGATCAGCACGCAGTCTGTCTTGATTGTATTTTCCCACATTCCAAGAGGCCCTGAGGCCAAGTACAGAAAATATGGGCTCTATCAAGATGAAAGCGTTAGCTGCTCAGTTGTGTCTGACTCTTTGTGACCCCATGAACTGTAGCCCACCAGGCTCCTCCATCCATGGGATTTTCCAGGCAAGAACACTGGAGTGGGTTGCCATTTCCTTCTCCAGGGGATCTTCCTAACCCAGGGATTGAATCCAGGTCTCCCACATTGCAGGCAGATTCTTTACCATCTGAGCCACTAAGGAAGCCCTTATCAAGATGAAGGAGATGCTATTAACCAGTTGTGCCTCAGCACCCTTGGCAAGTCATGTAAGCTCCTAGCCTTTAGTTTCTTCATCTATACAACGGGGATAATTGTTTCCTCATGTGAATATGCTAAAGAGGAGATATGAGTTAATGCACAGCTGCTTCCCTTACCATTATAAAAATAATGCTGGCTAACCTACCTGTTTGAATATTGCAATTATTAATTTGAATCAGTTTGGTTACACATTTATGTTGTCAATCCAAAATCAGTGTGAATGGTGACTGCAGCCATGAAATTAAAAGATGCTTGCTCCTTGGAAAGAAAGCTATGACAAACCTAGATAGCATATCAAAAAGCAAAGATATCCCTTTGCCAACAAAGGTTCATATAGTCAAATCTATGGTTTTTCCAGTGGTCATGTATGGATGTGAGAGTTGGACTATAAAGAAAGCTGAGCACCGAAGAACTGATGCTTTTGAACTGTGGTGTTGGAGAAGACTCTTGAGAGTCCCTTGGACTGCAAGGAGATCCAACCAGTCAATCCTACAAGAAATTAACCCTGAACATTCTTTGGAAGAACTGTTGCTGAAACTCCAATTCTTTGGCCACCTGATGCGATGAGCCAACTCACTGGAAAAGATCCTGATGCTGGGAAAGATGAAAGGCTAAAGCAGAAGGGGGCAGCAGAAGATGAGGTGATTAGATGGCATCACCAGCTCAATGGACACAAATCTGAGCAAATACCAGGAGACAGTAGAGGATAGAGAAGCCTGGCATGATACAGTCCATCGTTGTTCGGTCACTAAGTCATGTCCGACTCTTTGCAACCCCATGGACTCAGCGTGGGGGCCACAAAGACTTGGACATGACTTAGCGACTGGACAACATCAACAATGTATACCACTGTCATCATACATAAATATCTCTGAGAAGTGTTCCGCCCTAGACACATCTGAATTCTGTTAATGATGTTACTACAAGTACCATCCTGCATCTGGTGGACCGGCTTCAGAGAGCTGGGCTGGTATTGTACAAAACAATTTGAGTTAGGGATTCCTGGCAGGCAGGCAGCGCCAGAGCCCTGCAATGAAGATAATACAGCTCTAAACAGATAGCCAGGGGACTTCTTTTCTATATTAAACTATTGATTTTTTTATAAACTAACAGTACAAAAGGCCAGTGAAAACAATTGAATTCCAGAACTGGACGCAAAACAAGAAAAAAAAAAGTCAGACATTCTTTGCCCCTTGTTGGTCACGTTCATGAAGTGACTTCCTTTTAGAGAAAAGATGAACTCCTTTATTTCTAGGAAGAGGAAGAGAGGGAAGGAGGGATGAAGGAAGGAAGCAAGGGTACAGTATGAGAAAAAGCTTTAAACTGGAAGACGGGAAACCTAATTTCTAGCTCAACTCAGTCACTGAGCAAATTCCTTCCTTTCTTCCAGAGAGCAGGTGGTAAAACTTGATGCTTCTACATTTGAACAATCTGCATCTCTGTCATGGGAGAGAGGCAGGGAGAAGAGAAAAGAGAGATGGAAGAAGAGAAGATCTGAAAGAATGCACAGTAAGCCTAGGAAGAAATTTATGCTTGGATTAACTCTTGAGCTTCACCTGGACTCCAGCTGTGAGCCAATGTTCCCATCAAGGACCCTTGCCCCTAGCCAGTGGTGGAGACTGAAGCTTGTTCAGTTGGAGAGGGAGCCCTGCTTAACAAAACCAAGCCAAGGTGTGAATACAGAATTCTGGGCCTTAGAAGGGGCATATAGGAATCCTGATGTACCATGTTGGGCCTCAAGGAACCTTGAAATATAAGCTCCTCAGATTCAGGGTAAAATCCCACTTGACTCCAGAGTTTTGCCTTGGGTAGGGGGAGACCACCCAGAGAAAGCTGTGCTCCATTTCTCTTCAAGACTGACACCTCTTCCTATGACTTCAGACTGAGGTTTGGTCAGTTGCTTAAACTGAGGAGAGCATCGGGTTTGGTACTCTACATACACCACTATTGACAGCAAGATGGTCTCTTTTCTGCACTTTTCGGTTGCTTTTCTACACTAAGTAGTTTTACTCACTGGGGCCCCATTAACTGTTATGTGCCAGGCACTGTGATGAGCTTTTGCTTTACACTGTGTCATTTTCTACTCATGACAGAACCATGACAGAGATATGACTGCCCACACACGAAGGATGTCACAAAGGTGTATTTGAGGTGTCAGCAAGCCAGCTTATCTCCTTGGAGTCAGGATGAAGTTGTTCCTAGAGTCTGGGCAACTACCTTTCCCAGAACTGATGCTTATCCAGCCCCAGCCTGGGGGCCTGGAGCCCACAGACATTCAGGAATCTGGAACCATCTGTCAGATGTCATCACATGAGCTGGGCTTTTAGAGAGGTGGTATTATGGAAGCAAAAGCAAGACCTGGAGCTGACTGTGACTCAGATCATCAGCTCCTCATAGTAAAATTAAAGAAAGCAGCGAAAACCACTAGGCCAGTCAGGTATGACTTAAATCTCCTATGAATATACAGTGGAGATGACGAAGGAAGTCAAGAGATTAGATCTAGTAAACACAGTGCCTGAAGAACTATGGACAGAGGTCTGTAATACTGCATAGGAGGCAACGAACAAAAACATTCCCCCCAAAAAAAGAAATGCAAGAAGGCAAAATAGTCGTCTGAGGAGGCTTTACAAATAGCTTAGGAAAAAGAGAAGCAAAAAGCAAGGGAAAAGGGAAAGGTATACCCAACTAAATGCAGAATTCCAGGGAATAGCAAGTAGGGACAAGAAGGCCTTCTTCAATGAACAGTGCAAAGATACAGAGGAAAACAACAGAAAGGGTAAGACTAAAGATCTCTTCAAGAAAACTGGAAATATCAAAAGAACATCTCATCCAAATATGGGCACAATAAAGGAGTGAAATGACAAAAACCTAATAGAAGCAAAAGACATGGAGAAGAGATGGAAAGAACACAGAGAACTACACAGAAAAGATCTTAATGACCCGGATAACCATGATGGTGTAGTTTCTCACTCAGAACCAGACATTCTGGAGTGTGAAGTCATGACCCGGATAACCATGATGGTGTAGTCTCTCACTCAGAACCAGACATTCTGGAGTGTGAAGCCAAGTGGGCTTTAGGAAGCACTGCTGCCAATAAAGCTAGTGGAGGTGATGGAATTCCAGCAGAGCTACTTAAAATCCTAAAAGATGATGCTGTTAAAGTGTTGCACTCAATATGCCAACAAATCTGGAAAAGTCAACAGTGGCCACAGAACTGGAAAAAGTCAATTCTCATTCCAGTTCCCAAGAGGGGCAGTACTAAAGAATGTTCAAACCACAGAACCACTGTACTCATCTCTCATGCTAGTAAGTTTATGCTCAAAATCCCCCAAGCTAGGTTTTAGCACTGCATGAACCAAAAACTTCCAGGTGTTCAAGCTGGGTTTAGAAAAGGCAGGGGAACCAGAGATCAAATTGCCAACATTCGCTGGATCATAGAGAAAGTAAGGTGATTCCAGAAAAACATCTACCTCTATTTAATTGACTACACTAAACCCTTTGACTGTGTGGATCATAACAAACTGTGGAAAACCCTTTAAAAAATGGGAAATCCAGACCATCTTACCTGTTTCCTGAGAAACCTGTATGTGGGTCAAGAAGCAAGAGTACGAACCCCATATGGAACAAATGACTGGTTCGAAATTGAGAAAGGAGTACGACAAGGCTGTTTATTGTCACCATATTTATTGAACTTATAAACGGAGCACATCATGTGAAATGTCAGGCTGAATGAGTTACAAGCTGGAATCAAGACTGTTGGGAGAAACATAAACAACCTCAGATACATGAATGATGCCACTCTGAAGGCAGAAAAGTGAAGAGGAACTAAAGAGCCTCTTGATGACGGTGAAGGAGGAGTGTAAAAACGCTGGTTTAAAACTCAATACCAAAAACAAACAAACAAACAAACACCTAAGATCGTGGCATCTGGTCCCATCACTTCATGACGAATGGAAGAGGAAAAAGTGGGGGCAGTGACAGATTTCCTTTTCTTGGGCTCTAAAATCACTACGGATGGTGACTGAAGCCATGAAATTAGATGATTGCTTCTTGGCAGGAAAGTTATGAAAAACCTAGACAGTGTGTAAAAAAGCAAAGACATCACTTTGATGACAAAGTTCCGTATAGTCAAGGCTATGGTTTTTCCAGTGGTCATGTATAGATATGAGAGCTGGACCATAAAGAAGGCAGAATGCTGAAGAATTGATGCTTTAAAACTATGGTGTTGGAGAAGATTTTTGAGAGTCCCTTGGAAAGCAAGGAGAGCAAACCAATCAATCTTAAAGGAAATCAACCCTGGATACTATTTGGAAGACTGATGCCGAAGCTGAAGCCCCAATATTTGGGCCACCTAATATGAACAGCTGACTCACTGAAAAATATCCTGATGCTGATAAAGATTGAAGGCAGAAGGAGAAGAGGATGATGGCATCACTGATTCAATGGCCATGAACTTGGGCAAACTCTGGGAGATGGTGAGGGACAGAGAAGTCTGGTGTGAGGTAGTCCAAGAGGGTTGAGAAGAGTTGGGCATTACTTGGAGATTGAACAACAACAATTATGGAAGGAGGGCTACCCTGGTAGTTTAGCGGTAAAGACTGTGCTTGCCAATTCAGGAGGCATGGTTTTAATCCCTGGGTTGGGAAGATCCCCTGGAGAAGGAAATAGCAACCCACTCCAGTATTTTTGCCTGGAGAATCCAGTGGAGAGAGGAGCCTGGTGCAGGCTACAGTCCATGTGGTTGCAAAGACTCGGACACTACTTAAACGAGCAAACAATAACATCATTATGGAAGGAAACAAAGCATCCAGGTGGATTCAGTATTGCCCACCTTGGGCTCGAGCTTATATCTTATGCAAGTTCCCTCTGGCCAGCATCACTGCTGTGTTCTTCCCTCAACTACGGCAACTGCTCACACGTTTGTACCACGCAAACCAAAGAGACACCTGAGCGCCCACTCACGATTAAATGCTGAACTCCGTCCTTAATATTTCCAGAAGGCTGTTCCCCAGCATGACAATTCTCCATGGAGTCTCCTCCTTCTGACCTTCTAGGACATTTTTTCTGCTTTTTAAAAAATTTATTTTAATTCTCCAGGTGGTCCCTGAGCCTCCTCTGAGAACCAGTTCTCGTGCTTGCAGCAGCAGTAACTCTCCAAGGTCCATTACAGCTCGCAGTTTGAGCTACTCCAGATGTAGCACAAGAGGTGAGGACTGGAGTGCAGGTGGTTTACTTTCCGTGGGGAAGTAAACACGGGGCAGGATGGGCAGTGAGACAGGGGAGGAAGGCCACCAAATACGGTGTGAGCACTGGAGGAGTAAACTCCCCGTGGAAATACAGGAAGCTGGTTTCGAGCAGACTCCAGAGTTATCCCACCCAAGAGGCAAAAGAGCTATGATATTTATATATTGACTCCTGCTTAGTATCATACAGTAGGGTCATTTACATTCTGCTGCATATGTGGGAAAAGAAGGTTTCAACAGACAAAGATCTCAGGCAGCTGGAGTTAGGCCAGGAGCACTGAAGTAGTCAGGGCGACGGGAAAATGGGCAGGGCATGAATGGTATCTACAGGGTGTCTGCTTCACCAGCCTATCTGTAAGGGTCAGATATTTGACTTACGAAACAGAGGTTGAGAAAGCGAAATGAGCACTCCTCACACAAGCAAGTTGTCAGCAGAGTGGGCAGCACATGGTGAGCATCCAAACAGTGCTGACTGTCCTTGTTTCTTTTTCAACAAACACTGGATCTGTTTCTGAAAAACCCAAGACATATATATTTCCTAAGAGTGGAGAGAGTGAACCCCAAGATATCCAATGACTCCTTTGGAGAAATGAGACATCTTAGCAGTGGAGTGTGTGTGACTCTCCCAAGAGGGAAATTCAGGGTCACAGAAGTTCTCAGGTCAACATGCCCTCCTCCCTGCAAAGTGACCACACAGCTGCGCCAGATGGAGATACGGGTGGACAGTGGTTTCATAGGTGGACTCTCATATCGTCATCCCTTCTCAGAGAGTGGCTATGAGTTTATTTTGTTTACATTGGGGGAGGAGTAATTATTTTTATCCTTAACATCTCAATAAACATTATGTCTAAGACAAAATGTTGGGTACAAGTTGAATCTGTATCGATAACTTCTTGGGAAATTTTGGGCTCATAAGCCTCTTTAGATGGCATCATGGGGGGACTCAATGGATACGAGTCTGAGCAAACTCTGGGAGAACATGAAGGTCGGGGAAGCCTGGCATGCTGCAGTCCATGGGAGCTAGAAAGAGTCAGACAAGACTTAGCGACTGAACAACAACAAAGCCTTTTGGGTCTTATCATTTTCTCTATTTTTATTTCTAAATACTACTTAAATTTACATTCAATAAAACTCACCTTCTTTAGGTGCATGGTTTGATGAGTTTTGACAAACACTGAATCAACCTGTAAACACCTCTGCCATCAAGGTACAGACGTTTTCTTTACCCTCCGACATCCCCTCATGACCCTCTGTATTCCATCCCCTCTCCCAAGCCCCAGGGCCAGGAAAGCGCTGATATGACTCGCGTTCCCACAGTGCTGCCTTTTCCAAAGTGTCACATAAATGGAAACGTGGGGCATGTGGCTCACTGTGTCTGACTTCTTCCCCGTAGCATAGAGCACTGGAGAGTCATTCATTGTTGCTTATAATAGCAGTTTGTTCTCTTTTATCACAGAGGAACAGTCTATCGTGTGGATGTATCACACTTTGTTTATCATTCAGCAGTTGATGGACACTGGGTTCTTTCCGGTTTGGGGTGACTATGAATAAAGTGGCTGTAATCATTCCCAGGAGAAGGCAATGGCACCCCACTCCACTACTCTTGCCTGGAAAATCCCATGGATGGAGGAGCCTGGTAGGCTGCAGTCCATGGGGTCACGAAGAGTCAGACATGACTGAGCGACTTCACTTTCACTTTTCACTTTCATGCATTGGAGAAGGAAATGGCAACCCACTCCAGTGTTCTTGCCTGGAGAATCCCAGGAATGGCTGAGCCTGGTGGGCTGCAGTCTCTGGGGATGCAGAGTCGGACACGACTGAAGTGACTTAGCAACTTAGCAGTCATTCCCATACGTGGCTTTGTGTAGACATATGTTTTCATTTCTCTTGGATAAATACATGGAAGTGGGAGTCACTCCTATGGTGTGATGGATGGTGAGACTTGTATGGTGTCATGGGCTTTATTGTGTCTCCCCAAAATTCATATGATGAAGTCCTAACCCCAAGTGCTTTACAATGAAACTGTATTTGGAATAAGTCCTTTAAAGGTAAAAAGACAGTTAGGGTGCCTGCTAATATAATCTCTGTGTCCTTATAAGAAAGGGAAATGTGGATACACAGAGCTGTCAGGAATGTGTGTACATGGAGGAAAGTTCATGTGAGGACACAGCAAGAGCGCGGCCATCTGCAAGCCCAGGAGAGCGGGCTCAGGAGAACCCAAGCCCACTGACACCTTATCCTGGACTCACCGCCTCCGGAACCATGAGGGAATACATCTCTGCAGTGTGACTCACTCAGTCTGTGCTCTTTTGCTATGGCAGCCCGAGCAAACGAATACATATGATAATTGCATCTTTAAGAAACTGCCAAAATGGTTTCCGGAATGTCTGTGCCACTTTACATTCCCATAAACAATGCAAGAGTATCAGCTTCCCCACCTTCTCCCCATTTTAATAGCTCGACAGTGATTCCTCATTGTGATTTTAGTTTAGATTTCATATATATAAATATATACTGATGTATATATAAACAAGTGCCTGCTTTTTTTTTTTGAATTTTATTTATTTATTGGCTGTGCTGGGTCTTCACTGCTATTCGAGCTTTTCTCTAGATGCAGCAAGTGCGGGCTGCTCTGTAGCTGAGGTGCACGGGCTTTCTATGCTGCTGGCTTCTCTTGTAGCACGGGTTCTAGGACGCCAGGCTTCAGTAGCTGCGGCCTGAGGTTGCAGCGGTTGCGGTTCCCAGGCTCTGGAGCACAAGCTCAATGGTTGCAGTGCACAGGTTTCTTTGCTCTATGGAATTTGGGATCCTCCTGGACCAGGGACGGAACTCATGTATCCTTCATTAGCAGGCAGATTCTTTGCCACTGAACCACCATGAAAGCGCTAGTTTGGATTTCTTTAGTAACTCACGATGCTGAGTTTGCTTTCCATTTGCTTTTTTGTTACCATATTTCTTTGGTGAAGCGTCTATTCAATTTTTTCCCCATTTTAATTTGTTTATATTCTTACTAGTGCATTTTGAGAGTTCTTTATAACCTCTAGATACGTCTTTTATCAGTTATATCTTTGTAAATATTGTCTTTGCCTGTGGTTCACCCTTTCTTTTTTAAGGATTTTTTTTAAGAGCAACAGCTCCATAAAATCCATCTTATGATTAATTTTCTTTTATGATTTGTGCATCTTGTGTCCAATCCAAGAAAACTTTTAGTACACCAAAGGTCTTCTGCCTTGCTCCTCCTCCACGCCCTAATTTTCAGGGGGGCAACTCTGTTGCTGGAGGCATGCAGTTGTTTGCTTTACCAGGGAGGAGAGCACATGAGTCTATAATCTCACAGGATGAAGGGGCAGAAGCTCCTCTGGCTTATGGACCAAAGCCATGTTCACATGTTCACCTCAATTAAAGTGGGGATATGCCCATAGTCTGTGCCAATTTCATCTGTTTTCTGAGCCAGGCGTGGGATAGAGGCATGCAATGAAATAAACTCCCTTGACCAAGAACACTGGATAGAACTGTGACTAGCTGAAACAATGAAATAAAACTTATTCTGGAAGGCACAGAGAATGGGGTGCAGGATGGTGACTGAGGAGGCAAGCGCCAGCCCAGAAACATCTGGACACATTACAAAGTCTGGCCTTATCCTAAAATCACTGAAGAGCCACCAAACAAGTATAATGAGAACATAATCTGATTTGTAATTTAGAACGATCATTCTGGTTTCGGTGTACCGAATTAACTAAAAGGAAGAAGACTAGAGACAGGCAAACCAGTTAGGAGCTGCTGGAATAATCTTTTTGCTTTTTATTAATATATAGTTGATTTACAATATTATATTAGTTACAGGTGTGCAGCATAATGATTCGATATTTTTATAGAGTATACTTCATTCAAAGTTATTACAGAATAATGGCTATATTTCCCTGTGCTGTACAATAGATCCCTGTTGTATATTTATTTTATGTAGGGTAGTTGAAGAGATGGGTTGATAGCTGAGATTAGGGTGGTGGCCATGAGAATGGAGAAAGTATACTAATTATCTTTAAGTTCCTTTAATATTTGGAAATTCTCAAAACGCCTCATAACTCTATGTCCTTAACAAAACAAGAAAAATGCTAACTGCGATTAATATTGCTAAACTATCTTGGATCCTTCTTTCTTTAATGCATTTACCACAGTAGCTGATTACACTCCAAAGTCACAGTGCCAGATGGATAATATAATAAGACTGATATTTACATAGCCCCCATCTCCCAAAGGGAGGACCATGACTGAACGATCAACAAACAACCCATTTTTATTTCCCTGATGATCACTTTGAGACAAACAAGTAGCTTTTCCCACTCTGAAGAGTTCCAAGTTGAGCGGAAACTACAGGAAGTGTAATATATTTGAATTTTCAGCATTTATTGAGAATTTGCTATGTGCCAAGCATGTCTTCACATATTATTTCATTTAATTCTTATGGCAACCCTGTGAATTTAGATAGGCTTGTCCCAACCTAGAAACTAAGAAACCATGGTGCAGAGATGGAGTGACTTTTGCAAGGTTTCCCTGGGGCTCAGATGGGAAAGGAATCTGCCTGCAATGCAGGAGACCTGGGTTCGATCCCTGGATCAGTAAGACTCCCTGGAAGAGGAAATGGCTACCCACTCCAGTATTCTTGCCTGAGAATTGCAACGACAGAGGAGCCTGGTGGGCTACGGTTCATGGGACCCGCAAAGTCAGACACAAATGAGCAACCAGCACACAGTCAGGAAATGCAAGCAGGGATTTGAGCCCCATGCTCTCTTGGGTCCCCTGGTATTTTCCTCCCGGCAAATGAAAACATCATGCTTCCCATCAATATGTCACACTTGCAAAGATTAAAGTAATAACTTTTATAGACATAAAACTGAAATAACATTAGGGAATTAGCATTCTTAATATGACTTGATGTCAGGATTAAAAAAAAAAAACATCTTTATTAGAATCACTCTCTTTTGGGAAATACTGACATTTTTTTAACTGATAAAGAAAATGCACAGGTATAAAGAAATGGTGACTTATCTGAATGCCACCATAAATCAATCCATTAAAATTCTAAGACAAATAATTAAGAGAAACGAATTCAGTCTGGGAATTTTATTTCTTAAGTGAACAATACTCTTCCCTGGATTTAACAAGGAAGAAAGTGACTTAGGGGGCTTCCCAGGTGGCGCAGTAGTGAAAAATCCTCCTGCCAATACAGGAGACATGAGACTTGGGTTCAATTCCTAGGTAGGGAAGATCCCCTGGAGAAGGAAATGGCAACCCACTCCAGGTTTCTTGTCTGGAGAATTCCATGGACAGAGGAGCCTGGCAGGCTACAGTCCATGGGGTCGCAAAGAGTCGGACACAACTAAGTGACTTTATACACACACACACACACACACACAAGTGATTTATACTGGTATCAGTGATTCTTAAACAGATGAAGTGTTACAGATCTCGTTTAAAACATGAGAGGCCATTACAGACTGTCTCTCCCACAAAATGCCCAAAACATAAACTTTAATTTCAAGTGTTTTAAAGAACTCCTTTTACAGATGATGTCTATCTATAAACTCAGATTAAGACCCCAGAACTGAAGTATTATGCCGATATAAACATTAATATTTAGTTTGGGTTGATTTTTACTGAAAATTCACCAAACTAAGAATCAGAATGTAAGACCCAGTTACCCACTGAATCATTCTGACCCAGGCTCAGTGGCTGACAACTATAATAGGTGTGTTCCTTACACATCAGCAGACCAACTGGGGAGGGGCCAATCCAGGCCATCTACTCCCCAGGGCCCTCAATCTCTTTCTGGAACCCAGGGGCTCACCTAGGAATATGCTTCTGCTGATTAGAGAAATGCAAATCAAAACCACTATGAGGTACCATTTCACGCCAGTCAGAATGGCTGCTATCCAAAAGTCCACAAGCAATAAATGCTGGAGAGGGTGCGGAGAGAAGGGAACCCTCTTACACTATTGGTGGGAATGCAAACTAGTACAGCCACTATGGAGAACAGTATGGAGATTCCTCAAAAAACTGGGAATAGAACTGCCTTATGATCCAGCAATCCCACTGCTGGGCATACACACTGAGAAAACCAGAATTGAAAGAGACACGTGTATCCCAATGTTCATAGCAGCACTGTTTACAATAGCCAGAACGTGGAAGCAACCTAGATGTCCATCCACAGATGAATGGATAAGCAAGCTGTGGTACATATACACAATGGAGTATTACTCAGCCATTAAAAAGAATACATTTGAATCAGTTCTAAGGAGGTGGATGGAACTGGAGCCTATTATACAGAGTGAAGTAAGCCAGAAACAAAAACACAAACACAGTATACTAACGCATATATATGGAATTTAGAAAGATGGTAAAAATAACCCTATTTACGAGACAGCAAAAGAGACACTGATGTATAGACCAGACTTTTGGACTCTGGGACCGGGAGAGGGTGGGATGATTGGGGAGAATAGCATTGAAATATGTATAATATTATATCTGAAACGAGTCGTCAGTCCAGGTACGATGCCCGATAACAAATGCCTGGGGCTGGAGCACTGGGACGACCTGGAGGGATGGTGTGGGGAGGGGGAGAGGGAGGAGGGTTCAGGATGGGGAACACGTGTATACCGGTGGCGGATCCATCTTGATGTATTGTAAAAGCAATACAATATTGTAAAGTTAAGCAAAATAAATAAATAAATAAATAAATAGAAGCACTGTTAAAAAAATAAATAAATAAAAATAAAGTGACCGATTACAAAAAAAAAAAAAAAAAAAAGACAAAAATTCAACAGGAAAGTAGGAAAACGGGAGATGTCCTGATGTGCACCCACAGAACCAGTGCACTGATACGTCTGCCGTAGACCATGGGCCAAGGCACACGCCACAGCTGTTTAAACCCGCAGTAAAAGGAGTGGGAAAATATGCCAGATTGGTTTTCTATGCTTTGTGACAAATTGCCACAAACCACAGGTTAAACAAAAACATGCTTATTATCTCATAGTTTCTATGGTTCAAGCGCCTGGGCAAGGCTTATCTGTGTTCTCTGCAAGGGTGTAATTAAGGTGCCGGCCAAGGCTCGGTTCTCATCTGGAGGCTTAACTGGCAACAGATTGGCTTCCAAGCTCCCTCAGGCCGTTGGCCAGATCCTTCTCTTATGGCTCTAGGTCCAAGAACTCCAGCTCCCAGTTGCTGTCCACAGTCTACTGCCAAATGGACTCCTCCAACAGGAGTCACAGCGGCTCCTTCTTCACAGCGGCTTGCTTCTTCCTGCCGGCAATGGAGAGAGGACAAGTCTGCTGGCTAGCTGGAGTCTATATGACCACATCGTCACATTCACACTACACTCACATCCCATCACCTGGCTCCCATATTCTACTGGTTAGAAACATGTCACAGGTCCTGTCCACACTTCAGAGGAGGAAATTACACAAAGGGTATGAAGTGGGATCTTGGGGCCACACCCCAGGGTGTCTGTTGCAATGTCTTTACTGTGTGATTTGAGGCCAAGAGTCAATCCACCATCAGATTACCAAGAGGCAGAAAGCAGTGGAGGGCCATGTTAGACAGGACAGACATGAAGACCTCTCTGTGGAGGTGGTATCTGGGCAGAGATTTGAACAAATGAAGAAACCAGTGGTGTGAAAACAATTTGGAATTTCTAGAGTTTGGGAATATGGAAAAAATATTTGTGGAAAATATGCAAGACTTTGGAACAAGGAATATGCTGTAAAATGGACCCTTGCTCAGCTTGTTCTCAAATGATGGCCCAGACACCAGAACTTTTCTAATCTTCCAATTAAACTGACTGCTCAGATCGCTGTGCCAGAAACCTGTCTTCCAGACAATGGGTACCAAGTGGCTAATGAGATGGAGAGGAGATCATGAGAGGAAACGCCAGGAGTGGATGCCTGATGGAGCATTTCTATCTGTGATGATCGCAGGAGCAGGGGAGGGAACATGTAAAAGATGCAAGGCTTGACAGAGTCTTCAGAGACAGCAAGGGCCAGAGATCACGGCAGGTCATGGCTATGAAGGAAGAGGTTGTGCTCAGCCTGTGGAGGTAGCAGAGTTGAAGGCTGAGGCAGCTGGTTAATTGACTGAACCGGAGGATCTGATGACTGCTAAACTGAAGAAGCAATTCTGTGAAAAAGCCAGAGTACTCAGACAGACCCAAATGATCCAGTGTAAGCCATATAACCTCTCTGAGCATCAGACTCTTAATCTGTGAAATGGGAGGCTTGAGCTTAAGTCTGGGCTTCAAGCAGCATTGTGTGCTATGAATCTTCTGTAAAAGAGTAAGAATTATGATTTTTATATTTCTATTAAATGTGTCTTGTGCCCAGTTACACTGTCTTTTAAAACACTATTAAGGTTAAAAAGATGATGAAGTATACGTTGATTTATGGTCTCCAGTAGATACTTCCAAAAGTCCTCTGCAGCTCTAGTAAAGTGTTGAGCATAGCACTTATTACATTATAAGATTTCAATAAAATGATCACAATTATTATTATCAATTATATTGTTTTATGATTTTCTTCAAGATGCTAAATGCAACATACTTAGAAAGGCAGTATATTAAAATGTCATCAGTCACTAATTTTACAGCCAATTTAGTGAACCCCTATTAAAAGTCCAAGGAAGATAAAAGCTCTTTCCTAGTACATGGTCAGTGCCCCAATAATGCATTTATAAATTAGTAAGAACCAGCTTCATACAAGTCTCCACACTGCTGCTGCTGCTGAGTCGCTTCAGTCGTGTCCGACTCTGTGCGACCCCATAGACGGAAGCTCACCAGGCTCCCCCGTCCCTGGGATTCTCCAGGCAAGAATACTGGAGTGGGTTGCCATTTCCTTCTCCAATGCATGAAAGTGAAAAATGAAAGTGAAGTCGCTCAGTCGTGTCCGACTCTTAGCGACCCCATGGACTGGAGCCCACCAGGATCCTCCATCCATGGGATTTTCCAGGCAAAAGTACTGGGGTGGGGTGCCATTGCCTTCCCCGAGTCTCCACACTAACGACTATTAACAATAATTTGTGGTTTGTGTATAGAGAAGCAAATCATACCAAGACAGCATTGCTACTGGTCATCTCATCTTTCTTCTAATCCGCCCTTGGAGGTAAACAGGAGAAACACTTGTTTCCCCTTTGCAGGTGGAAAAGTTGAATGTTAGATAGCCTAAGACATGTTTCCAAAATTCCAAATAAAGTTGTACAATCAGGATTAATATACATGTCAGGCCTTCTGATAAAACTTTCTGTATTCTCTCCACAGAATCACGAGTCCCGTAACCACAGGAGTTGTTAAAATGGCAATCCTCAGACCTTGCTCCAAATACGTGTTCATCAACAGGACAGAAGTGTGGTCCTGGGAGTTATATTTTTTTCAAAGTTCCACCAGTAAATGTGTGTGGGTGGGTGGGTGGGGGGCGGGAACTTTGACATTAAACTATAAACTGTGAAAGGACAGGACCTCTGTCTTATTTCCCCTGGGCACAATGTGTGGTGTGACCAACTCATACATGCCCATCAGATGAACGTATAGAATGGGTGGATGAGTGAACGACCACAATGCTTTGGCATTCCTTGGGAAGTCAGAAATAAATGAAGGGTAGTGGGCTTTTGGAGCGGCTCAAAAACTGTAAAGGCACAGAGAGAATCACTGAGTCTAAACTTAAATTCAGCATTAATCTGTGTAGTGAGCATGTGCCAGACACTGCACCAGACACTGGAGTAAAAGGTGAATGAAAAGCACCTCCCTTCGAGGCACTGCCAGCCTGTAAACTGTGTACACTGAGACCGAGAGTGTAAGACTGACGGTGCCAATAATGGTAAGCACCTCTGGGTGGTACTTTCAGTGCCAGCCTGTTACATGGATGATCTTATTTCAAAGTGCTGAAGGAGAGATGCAAAGGCTTTAGTGTTGCAGAAGGGAAAGAGACCGCCTTCACCTCCTTCCCAGGCCTGTTCCACTCACCAGCACAGCTGCTCTCTCTGGGAGCGAAAGGGTATTTGCTGAGGCAGGAGCTCTCTGCGTCTCTTTGAGAGAAGCCTATGATCAAACATCATGTGTTGGGATAGTCCTTGTTTCCAGGTGGGGAAATTGAGACACAGAATTACAACAGGTCTTTCTAATTTTCCAATCAAAAAAGAGGGGGCTTTCTTGAATCACTGCTCCTTCACTTCAGTGAATAAATGCTTTGACGACACCATCCCTATTTCCTTTCCTTGAGGTTTTGTAGATCCTTAAAATTCAGCAAAAAATTTTCGTAATCTCTAGTACTAACTCAAATCCCACTTAGCCTCCTGAATAGTCCATTCCATTTATTTTCACCTCCACGGCTCTCTGCTCTATTGACTGAGAGACTGGCAAAGGACAAAGTAGCCGAAGCAAACACCTGCAGAACAGCTTTCAGGGCTCCCGGTGGCTCATGTCACTGAATCAGGGATTCACTACCTCACCTCTGGCCCACCTGGCCCCCTCACCCCCAGCTCGTCTTCCTTCCAATACATACTTAGGACTCTCAACTTTCAAATGCAGAAGTGGTTCCAGCTAACTCTCCAAGGGTGAAAATTCAGGCATCATGGGTGGGTCAGTGTGCAGAGAATCACCGAATGCAGACCGCTGTGCCAGTCTGACAGATGAGAGACAGACAGTGCTGCTGCACTGACTTCATCCCAGCGCAGGCGAGACGACAGCCAGCCACACAGACCCGGGGCTGAGGAACTCATGAGCGCTTCTACAAGGCGGTGTTTTCATCCCAAGGTCAGCAACAGTCTCCATCACACCAAATTCAGCCATCGGTTCTCAGAGTTCATCTCATGAAAAGATGGGTCCTGCCTATTTTATTCATCGTTAAGTCTCAAGGGTAGGAAGCAGTGTCTGGCACAAAGCAGATGCTCTGTAAATATCTGTCAAATGGATAAGGAAATGAAGGAACAAAACCCCAAGTCTTGGGCATAAAGAAAAACATTTATTATAGAGTTAGGGTACAGAGAAGTGAGTTAACTCATTCTAAACATATGACTGAGCCTTATGAACCAGTATTCAAAGAAGACTAAGACAATATTTCTGGACCCCAGGAGCCTCTGGTCACCATCAAGCAAATTTCAAACGTTAGAATTCTATAGTTTTGAAGAGGTTTCTTACCATCTTTCACTGTCTGTTGCACTCTACACATTCTCTTAAGGGGATCACCCATCCTGTAGCTGAATGGATGGAGCATCAGATCAGGTGGCCATCTTCTCCCAGTCACAGCTGGGAGCTGTGTCAGAGTTACTAACTAAGAGGATATTTTTCCATATCGCACTGATAATCACCCTGCGAGCAAGTGGCTAGCACAGAAAGATGAAGTGAGCCAGTAAGACCATCTTAGGAACTTGAATGAAGAGATGCAGAATAAAACTCCAAACAGAACAGGGGTCATAGAAGTGCAGACCCTGAGGCTGGATTGAGACGGATTTAAGGTTCATGGCAAGCCAGAGATCTGTGTAAGCTGATGTTCTAGGGGACAGAAAGCCAGTAAGCAGTGGAGTTTGGAAGGGAGTAAGCAGAGGGGTGAAGAAGACTTGTGAAATGAAGAGAAATAAAAGACTCAGTAAGAAAGACAGAAAAAGGCAGAGGCAAACAGACAGAGCTAAAAGCAAATAGATCAAAGAGACCAAAACAAATAATCCCATCCATCTTGGAGCCACTCACATCCCCCTGCCTGAAGTCCAGAGGTTCAGTTTTTCCTAAGCTCCTGAGCATGTGAAACCTTTCAACCAAACATCTCCTACCCTGTTCCTCTTGAGCCAAACTGAGTTATTCTGTGGAAAATTCTGAAAGAGATGGGAATATCAGACCACCTGATCTGCCTCTTGAGAAATTTGTATGCAGGTCAGGAAGCAACAGTTAGAACTGGACATGGAACAACAGACTGGTTCCAAATAGGAAAAGGAGTTCATCAAGGCTATATATTGTCACCCTGTTTATTTAACTTATATGCAGAGTACATCATGAGAAACGCTGGACTGGAAGAAACACAAGTTGGAATCAAGATTGCTGGGAGAAATATCAATAACCTCAGATACGCAGATGACACCACCCTTATGGAAGAAAGTGAAGAGGAACTAAAAAGCCTCTTGATGAAAGTGAAAGTGGAGAGTGAAAAAGTTGGCTTAAAGCTCAACATTCAGAAAACGATCATGGCATCCGGTCCCATTACTTCATGGGAAATAGATGAGGAAACAGTGTCAGACTTTATTTTTCTGGGCTCCAAAATCACTGCAGATGGTGACTGCAGCCATGAAATTAAAAGACGCTTACTCCTTGGAAGGAAAGTTATGACCAACCTAGATAGCATATTCAAAAGCAGAGACATTACTTTGCCAACAAAGATTCATCTAGTCAAGGCTATAGTTTTTCCTGTGGTCATGTATGGATGTGAGAGTTGGACTGTGAAGAAGGCTGAGCGTCGAAGAATTGATGCTTTTGAACTGTGGTGTTGGAGAAGACTCTTGAGAGTCCCTTGGACTGCAAGGAGATCCAACCAGTCCATTCTGAAGGAGATCAGCCCTGGGATTTCTTTGGAAGGAATGATGCTAAAGCTGAAACTCCAGTACTTTGGCCACCTCATGTGAAGAGTTGACTCATTGGAAAAGACTCTGATGCTGGGAGGGATTGGGGGCAAGAGGAGAATGGGACGACAGAGGATGAAATGGCTGGATGGCATCACTGACTCGATGGACGTGAGTCTGAGTGAACTGTGGGAGTTGGTGATGGACAGGGAGGCCTGGCGTGCTGCGATGCATGGGATCACAAAGAATCAAACACGACTGAGTGACTGATCTGATCTGATTTGAGACTAAAACCTCTGACTAAAGCACACTGTTTCTGAGAAGGAAGGCTCTGTGTACAGATTCCTCCAGGCATGAAACCAAGCTCTTGGCCCATCCTCAGCAGCTATCTATCTGCTTTTCTCTGTTCCTGGAGCAGTGAGGACAGGCTTCTTCAGAGACGTCTTCCTCTTTAAGAGCACCCCATTTGCCACGATGAACACACGTAGATAGGACAAGATCAGAGACGCCGTGAGTGTCTTCAAGATGGTATGGCTTGTTCCTCCCTGGGTTCACTGTGCCATATTCAGAGTCTGGCCCACACTACACATTGTGAGTATTAACAGATCTTAAATGACTGAGCGGATATGTTTCATAAAGACCCCACAGCCCTGGCATATTTTTTACTTCTTTGCCATTGCTGCTGCTTCTAATGGCAATGACCATAATCATAATAACAGGACCAGTTCCGGAGTGCCGGTGTCTGTACTGTGCCTCCTGTGTGTTTATTACTTCTCTTAACACCATTAGTTTCCTTCATGGGTCTTAAGTAACTAAGAGATTTAGTGCTGAAAACTATCCTGTTACTCTCTTCTCCACCCTAACAAAAATCTTCGTTTTCCAGAAGGAGAGGCACAAGCATTCAAGCTCTTTCCTCTTCCAGGACTAGTCAGCCTTTGAGGCTTAGAAAGCCTTGGGTCAGAGGAATGGGATGGAGGGCTGGAGGGAGGAAGAGGGCTTGTATTTAGAAAGATGGTAAACTAGTCTACGAGAACTTTATTACCACCTTACTATGTTGTTTCAAAAAGCAACACCAATTAAATTCTAAATAAGGGAAATGGCATAGGGTTGTGTGTGGTTTCTCAGCCCTCACTGTGCATCAGAATCAACTGGGAACTTGTAAAAAATTTCTGGATCTCCTCGAGTGAATATATGTGCACCCCATGACCCAGAGGTTCCATTTCTAGGGAGATACTCAACAGAAAGGCATGCACTTTTGCTAAAGATGTGCACAAGAATTAACATTCTTGTAGCAACAGAATTTGAAGTAGCCAAGAATGGAAAACATACCCATCCACAGCAGATTGACTAAATGCACTGCAGTACATTCACACAACAAGAATGGACAAGCCCTACCATCCCTCAACAACATCTGTGAATCTCACAAACGCGATGGGAAGGTAGACACAGAAGTGTGTCAACAATATGTCTCCATTTATATAAAGTTCAAAAATATGTAAAGGGATGTCTGCTGCGTTAAGTCAGGATGACTGTCCTTGGGCAGAGCCAGGAGTAGAGGGTTCCTGGTGGGAGGGGATGGGTGTGTTTACTTAGTGAAAATACACTTTGCTGCACTCCATTTGCTCCCTTTTCTCTATGTCTGCTATAACTTATGAACATGTTTGCTTAAAATAGTGCATGCCTAGTCCTCAGGCTCAAAGATTATGATTCAGGTGTTATGGGGTGGGAGGGGCCCAGGCATTGGTTAGTTTAAAAAGCTCCCCAAGTGATTTTAATGTGAGGCCAATTTGAAAATTACCGAAGTCTACAGGACTGGACCTGAGTCACAGTTCCATCACTTGCTTCCCGGGTGGCTCTGAGCTTCCCGTCCCTCTGGGTCTCGGTCTCCTCACTTAGAGTGGGTACGGTGGTGTACAATTCACAGATACGTTATAAGACAATACAGATGAAATGCTTAGCCTGCTCTTTGACATCCCCCCCCCCAAATATTCGGTGAATGTTATTATTATCACACAATCTTGTCCAAGATTGAGAAGCAAGTGTTTGTGGACTCTGACCCAGATCTGCTAGATTTTAAAGCCACCGTTTGGATGTTTGCTTCTGTATTGTGTGTTGTTGGAGGACTCTGTGCCAATTCTCTCAAGGGACTATGACCCCGAGAGCAAAGAAGAGAGGCCCTGTTCCTTAATCACCGGGTGTTGATTAGGTCTGATTGCATGCTCCATGGTTATTATTGATCTCAGGAGTGATTGATGGTCACTGGTTGTCATGGTCTAATCTTTGCTATAATTGCATGAAATATTTGTTGGGGTTGAGCACCTCTTACTCAGATGCATTAACAATAATTTCCCCAAATGTGTTCCCTTGAAAGAGATTGAATTACTACCAAAGGTCCTGTGCATCTCCTCTGCAGAGCAGGAGAAAGTGCATCCATAAATTACTCAGTTGACACAGATGGGGACCTGAACGGTGGAGCAGCAGGCTGCAGATTCCTCTTCCCAGACACGTCCTGTCTGGTGGGGGACTGGCAGAGGCTCGAGGGGTGCCACCCTGGTCACGCACGAGTGTGACTCGTGGTTCCTCTCAGAGGAGGACACGAACAGGCCGCTAACCCATGTCGGGGCTCTGGAGTCTGACAGCAATGACTAAGGCAACTGGAAATTAATTTCCCTGCTGTGATAGCTCTCTGCTGCTTTGGCCATCGCTCCATGGCTGCAACGGCTGTGAAAGGATTCAGAGTAGAAACAGCACCTGCTAATAATGCTCACACAGAACTGGCTCCAAATTCCTGCCGCACTCCCGACTGGCTGCGCAGCATTTTCCTCTCTGACCCCCAGCTTCTTCATCTTTAAAATAGGGACATGCCCTTCAATTTTTAGAAACATTTTGTTGTTTTCAGTCAATGATCAAAAACCAAGTTAATAAACTATGTTAACTCAAATAGCCATAGAGGACACATTTCCTACTTTTGTTCTTGCTGCTGCTGCTGCTTAAAGAATTAATAAATTGAGTATGCTGATTTTAACAGACGTCAGTTTGAATTTTCCAAAAAGTCTAACTGAACTATTTTCTAGTTACCCTAAAAAACACATTTAAATAAGAATTAAGCTAGGATATGAGAATTAAGCAAAAGTTACATCATCCAGAGGCAATAAAACTTATCAAGGAGGAAGAGTCAGGTGTTATGCTGGTTTCTATTTCCAATTATTTGAACTGTTGTGGTGATTATTGGGTTAAAACTGTTTTGTGTGTGTGTGTGATTACTGTCTAATATAATCTTTAAAAAGATTCCATAGGCATATATATATATATATTTTAATATTTATTGATTTGGCTGTGCCGAGTCTTACTTGTAGCACACAGGATCTTTCAGCTGCTGTCTGTGGAATCTTTAGTTGCAGTATGCAAACTCTTAGAGTTCTTTGACTAGAGATGGAACCCAGGACCCCAATATATATTGAAAATAATATATTTCAATATATTATTGAAATAATATATTATTTCAATAATATATGAAAAGCATATATTATTATCGAAATAATATATTATTTCAATAATATATGAAAAGCATATATTATTATCCCTACTTAACAGATGGCGAAGTTAGGACAGTCAGAAATGCTAAATAAATCAATCTAAATTCACACTATGAGTCTAACAAGGGTAAAAGATCAAACTCAAGTTTTCCTGAAGCCAAAGTCAAGGCAATTTCACCATATTAGGCTCAACTGAGGCCTTCAGCTGCTGCTGCTGCTGCTAAGTCGCTTCAGTCGCGTCCAACTCTGTGCAACCCCAGAGACGGTAGCCCACCAGGCTCCCCCGTCCCTGGGATTCTCCAGGCAAGAACACTGGAGTGGTTTGGCATTTCCTTCTCCAATGCATGAAAGTGAAAAGTGAAAGTGAAGTCGCTCAGTCATGTTCAACTCCTAGCGACCTCATGGACTGCAGCCTACCAGGCTCCTCCGTCCATGGGATTCTCCACGCGAGAGTACTGGAGTGGGTTGCCATTGCCTTCTCCAGAGGCCTTCAGCAGGCACTGTCAATATTCACTAGGGAGTAAATGAAAATAACAACAACTGATTAAAAAAAAAAAAAAAACCTTTGCATCCCAATATCACTTAGCAAGTATAAGTTCCACATGAATTGATTTCTTCAGTGGGTTCAGGAGCCTAAGAGCAAGTTCAAATGCTAAGTTTTTGTTACAGGTATGTGCTAGGGTGGAAAAGTTTAAATAAATGAATTGGTTTATTTAACAAAAATATCTGAAGTACCTGCCACGTGTCAGGAACTGTACTTGGCACAGGAGGTAAATAGTGACCAACAGCCCTGACCCTGTGCCCCCAGCTCACACCCATGGCAGGAGGAACGGCGACAGAATGGAGATGAATTCAAGAACAGTACAATCATATATTAATAATTGCAAATTTTGACAAATGTTATGAAGGAGCTCTGACTTAGTTTCTATGTGTAGATTTTAAGACTGTATAAATAGATGTTTTCCAGAGCACATGTGAAGAAATAATACTGAAACTAAAATTTGCAGTGGAAGTCAAATTTAACTGGACAAGGGTCCAGATGGAAGGCATTCCAGACAGAGGTAACAGTGTTTGTAAAAATCCTGAAACTTGGGCACAGGAGAAACATAATGTTTCTGTGATTGCAAAATAGGGCCAGCATGACTGGAGCACAGAAATGAACGTGATGCATGAACTTTATTTTCGAAGCCGACCAAGACACTATCTCCCACCTATATGCTTTTAAAGAATATGATGTTGCCATGTACCATTCTATGATATGATGATCCTTATCCCCTCCAATCTGATTTAACCAAATAAACGTGGTTGCTATGACAGGGGGTCTTTTAGGGTATAACTTAGGGTTCTAGCCTTTTGGAAGCCAGTTTCAATGTAAGAGGTGTGCTTGTCCTGAGAACAACACATGTTGGGGCCCTGCAGGGTAAGACATCATGAAGTGGAGCAGAAGCCAAACCAAAGCACAGGGAAGAGTGAGACGTGCCCCACCCGTGACTAAGGAAAAAAACCGTCCTGGAAGTGAATCCTTCAGACCCAGCTGCCCCAGCTGATGCCATGTGAACCAGAGACAAACTATCCAGCTGAAGGCTGCCTAAATTATTAACTCAAAAATTATGAAGCAAAATAAAGAGCACATTTTAAGGCATTAAGTTTTGGAATGATTGTCTCTGAAGCAACAGATAACCAGAATCTGCATGTGGGAACAAATGGAGACAGCCCAATAAGAAGAAACAGAGGCTGTTTACTCAGAACTTGATACCATATGGGAATCAGTCAACATCACTTTTGTTTGATGAGACTCAAAGGAGGACAAGAGGAGGGGGAAGCTTATAGCAGATAAAAGAGAAGCCTCGAGATGTGCTCTTACTGGAGACTTCACTTGGAAGCTAGAGACGGGCGTCCTGTGTGATTGGTTTACGGGGTCCTACATAGTTTTCTCTAGTTGCTCTCAACTTGGAAGTAGGGGCAAAAATTAAGAAAATTGGCAGTGATTGACCAGTTCTGACTATTTGGGGCCAATTGTTGCAGGGGTGGTTTGGCCTCACAGAGTTCTGTTGTCCTGTATGGTCTGGTCATTGGCCATTTTTATATCCAGTATCTCAGGCAGCAATGTACCAGGCGGGGCTGCAGGAGCAGACAAGGAAGAAACCCCAGCGCCTTAAGAAGTTTAGACATCACGAAGAATGATGTTCCAGAAATGCCAATTGTACTTGGTCTTCTACTTGACCTACAGATACCTATATGGAAAAGAAGGAAAATTAAAGCTAAAACAGAAAACATGGCATCTAGAAACACTGATGACAAATAACTGGAAATAAACTGGTGAGGCTGTTGGGATTGGGGAGATTGAGTAAGAAGTATTGATAGGCCTTGATCAGTGAGTTTAGAGTCAAGCAACAGGGGATTCAGAAGCAAAGAACAATCTAGGACCCAAGCAAATGTCATCAAAAAAGGGCTTTAGGCCCCAGACTTGGACCCATTAACTTAATTCAACAAATGTTATTTGATCACCTTTTAGACATCAGCAACGATTCCAGTGTTGGAGACATAGTATTGAACACAACAGTCAAATCCCTGCTTTCAGAAACTCTACAGTCTAGCGGCAAGAAGATAAATAGTAAATATATAACAAGTTAAATGACAAATCTACATAGTGTATTCAAAAACAGAGACATGACTTTGCTGACAAAGGTCCATATGGTCAAAGCTATGGCTTTCCAGTAGTCATGCATGGATGTGAGAGTTGGATCATAAAGAAGGCTGAGTACTGAAGAATTGATGCTTTTGAATTGTGGTGCTGGAGAAGACTCTTCAAAGTCCCTTGGACAGCAAGGAGATCAAACCAGCCAATCCTAAAGGAAATCAACCCTGAATATTCATAGGAAGGACTGATGATGAAGCTGAAGCTCCAATACTTTGGCCACCTGATGGGAATAGCCAACTCATTAGAAAAGACCCTGGTGGTGGGAAAGATTGAAGGCAGGAGAAGAAGGCAACAGAGGATGAGATGTTCGGAATGCATCATCAGTTCAAAGGACATAAGTTTGAGCAAACTGGGAGATAGTGGAGGGCAGAGGAGATTGGTGTGCTACAGTCCATGGGGTCATAGTCAGACACAACCTAGGGACTGAAGAACAATAAATAACAAGTAAACTCCAAGAAAATAAAGCTTGGGGCTGGAAAGGGAGTGACTGGATGGTGGGGGTGACTGTGTGGATGAACTCAGAAAGGGCAGTCCAGGAAGGTCTTTCAGGGAGGAGACACTGAGCAGTGAAGATGATCCAGTGATGGAAAAACCCAGGGAAGGAGTGCATCAGGCAGATGAAGTGGCCTTGAAAAGGTCCTGTTGAAGAAGGGTCTGGGTACGTTCAAGGGCCTGAAACGGAGGCCGTTACATCTGAGGACTATGAGCCACAGCCAGGTCCCACCGAGTGTTACGGGCCTCTGGGAGGAGTCTGGATTTTACTTCAATACTATGTAAAACCATATGCTGGCGAGAGAAGGGAGAGCGGAAATGGTACTGAGTAGGAGGTACGAATTTGATCAAATTTTCTTTTGTAGAAGTTCACGTCCCTGTTCCTCAAAGACTAACCTTTAGAATATGCTAGAGACTTAGCATAGCATAGCATAGAGTAGATGTGAGATTCAGAGAAGATTCTAGATTCTGGCAAAAGAACCATACAAGATGCAGTTCTAGAATGAATGAGACTCTAGGGATGTTATCAAGGCACAGGGAGATGGAGTTTCCAGACGTGGGACATAGATGTCAGACGGGAAATTTAAAGACCCAGGCACTAAAACCACAGTCAAACATTAGACTGACTCTTAACATTATCAAAACTCAGCTGCTGCTGCTGCTAAGTCACTTCTATTGTGTCCGACTCTGTGCGACCCCATAGACGGCAGCCCACCAGGCTCCCCCGTCCCTGGGATTCTCCAGGCAAGAACACTGGAGTGGGTTGCCATTTCCTTCTCCAATGCATGAAAGTAAAAAGTGAAAATGAAGTCTATCAGTCATGTCCGACTCTTCACGACTCTATGGACTGCAGCCTACCAGGCTCCTCCGTCCATGGGATTTTCTAGGCAAGAGTTCTAGAGTGGGATGTCATTGCTACTTTTTATTAAATATTAACTGTGTCCCTGATAATTAAATGTGCTGCCTTGCTGAATTTCTATAATCACTTTATACGGTTAATACTGGAATCCCCATTTTACAGATGAGAAAACTGAAGATCAGAGAATTACAGGGGCAGGTTCAAGTTCATTCAGTCTGTAATCCCTGTGTTGAGATTCAGACATAAGCTCCACAGTTGGTACTCTTTTTTTTTTTAAAGAATTGTGCACTTTATTGCTATTTTTTAATACTACAGTGCTTTACAGCTTAAACACTACATATACTGCTTCCCCAAGGAAGACAGACTTAAGGTTTAGTCACCTGAATAGTGAAAGCAGCTTTCTTAAACACCCCACCCATGAACAAATCCACGCTCTGCCCTAAAACCTGGGAGGGGACCAAGATGCTCGCTGGTTTGAAGACCCAGGTATGAAAAAAAGATGAATGCGGTGGCCAGGAACTGAGCAGGCTCCAACATGCAAGCTCTCGTTTAGCTTAAAATCATCACCAGCAATGCATAAAGAGCCCGCATTTGGAAACAACTGAATTTCTCAGCTGCAGCCGTTGCCTGCCTGCCACCCCTGCCAGCGCACATGCACACAGACACACACGTACCCGCCTCTGCATATGCCCAGAGATAGGTACGGCACGTGTGCATTCTTTTCAGTTCTGCAGAAGCAGCAGATGGGTAATTGCAGCCCCTAAGTGCCTAATCTGCTCTCCGGGACACGGGCAGATTTCTGAGCCAACAAACTTAATTGAACTTTCTATTCCAGCTGGAAAAGGTTACGGAGCTGCTGCGCACACAGCACAGGCAGAATGAAAAGGTCAGCGGCTCGGTCCTCTTTGTAACAGATTGACCAAAGGCACACTGCTTTGTTTTCTTTTCCTCTCTCTTTCTCTACCTCCCTCCTTTCTTCTTCTCCTCCCTTCCTCTCTCTCTCTCTCTCTCTCTCTCTCTGTCTGTCTCTCTTATTCCCCCTAAATCTTCGCCTACAACCACTGGATTGTAAAATTTAATTAGCCTAGTTGAGGTTCCCTCCCCAAGCATTTAAAGACAAGCAATTATGCTGACACAGTTCACAGTCTTCAGAAAGGTTGCGTAAGCCCCCATGTGAGAGAGGGAGAAGAATTTTGTTTCAAGGTAAGTGCCTGGGTTTTATTTTAAAGCTCCTTAGATGCATAGTCAAAGACCCTCTACAAAAGTGCATCTCGAAATGAAATTTAGCATGTGTAAGAGTCACTTTGAAAACTTGCAAACACTGATTCCTGGGCCCACGCTCTGGAGATTCTCAATCAGATCAAGGTGTGCTCGGTGAGCTGAGTTGCTTAGTCATATCTGACTCTTCGTGACCCCATGGACTGTAACTCGCAGGGCTCCTCTGTCCTTGGGGATTCTCTGGCAAGAATACTGGAGTGGGTGGCCACACCCTCCTCCAAGGGATCTTCCTGACCCAGGGATCAAAGCCAGGTCTCCCGCACTGCAGGCGATTCTTTACCATCTGAGCCACCAGGGCCTGAGAGTCTGCATTTTATAAGATCTCAGATTATGTTGGTCCTGGTCTCAGGACAAGACTTGGAGTGTTCCTCCTCTCCAATCCTGTCCTTCTAACTTTTTCTCATAGGGAAGTGCATCCGGAATGTCACTGCATCCCCCAATGCAAAAGACAAAGAGAAGGGAAACTTGCTCAAACCCGTGTCAGTTAGCTTGCTCTGAAGACTGAAATTCTGAGTGTTATGCTTTAAGAAATCCCCTGGAGGCTGTATCCACAGATACACAGTCCGGGGCATGGTGGTGGCACTGAAGCTGGACCTTTAACCATGGGTAGAATCTGAACATGCTATGTGCTGGAGCCAGGTGGAGGATGCCAACTCTTGCAGAGAACTAAGGGATATTTTTTTTTAGCTGAAAAGAAGATTTTTGAGAAACACGATTCCTGTCATCACATACCTGAGATGCTGTCGTGCAGAATAGGGATTAAGCTTTGTCACTGCAGCTCCAAAGGACGGAACCAGAAGCTGTAGGAGGGGGACAATTTGGACTCAATCTAAGGAAACAATATAAGGAAGTGGTTTCTAATAATTAAAGTGGGAATTGAATCATTTGGTAGTGACCAATCAGAGACTGGAGGACTGTTTACTGGTGAGGTAGTAAAGCAGATTGAAACATTACAAAGAAAGTTGGACTAGATAGCTAATTTCTCCCATTGCATTCTGCACACAATTAGTGCTCAATAAATGTCAAAATAACATATCTCGCGATTTCTGGTCTTACATCCTACAGGATTTCTCAAATGAATCCCCCATGACCTCTTACTTGGAATCTCGAAGTAGCTTCTAATACGGTTTCCCTGCTTCAAGATTTGCCTGCCATTAAATCCATCCTTTATATGGCTGCCAGATAACCTAGTTAAAATGTACATATTACCAATCAGCCTGTGGTGAAATTCATTGCTGCTTAATGAAGACACTTAACCATTTCCTCAGTGTCCATAAAATACTTGACATTCTCTCGTGCGTGGCATACAAAGCCTCTAGGACGCAGACACCACTTCCATCAGAGGCCTTAATTCTCGCTCCTCTTTTCCTCCTGCAAAAGTAGCTGGTTTGAATTTCCTCTTATATGACAGCCTTGTAAGCACTGCTTAGTACAGATTGTCTACCTGGAGTTTCTTTATCTTTTTTTCCTCGACCCACCTAACTCTTACCTTCTTCTCAAGACCCAATTCAAGGGTTAACTTTTAGAGGTAACCCTCTTTGATACCTAAGTCAGGATCAAAATTTAAAAAAAAAAAAAACAATAACACATAACCTATTATTCACAGATGAGTGTATTTCCCCGACAGCTTCACATCACAATGAAAGATTTGCAACTACAGAATGAGGTAGTATATTCTCATGAAGATACAGTGAGAACTCAGGATGTGATTGTGCTTTTCAAGTCACTTGTACAAGAAACTGTAAAAGGTGAAAGTCTGTGGGAGGCAGACGGGCACCTCACGGGTACACCTGGCCAGGGGCAGGCTACAGAGCACTGTGTAACAGATGGCCGTCCCAGGGGCTGCCTTTTTGGTATCTGACATACGGTTACCATGCGCACAGGACTGTGAGCCCAGGGTTTATAGACCTTATAAGAAAACACAGGTTTCTGTAGGGAGCCTCCTAATTTTAAAATATTTTAAAACATTATATGGCACAAATACAATATCTTCAGGGAAGATGTGACTCATATATTGCTCTTTTGCAGCCACTGTTCAAAACCTTTTTCTATGCTGGCATTTCAGCCTGTTATTTACCAGGCTGCCTTCATACAAGAACAAGTGAGAATGAATGGGTCACTCACCTCTATTAGGGGATGTGGGGCAGAACGGAAAACCACCAATTAGGGTGTAAGATCACGTTTCCTTGGTTCAGATCATCTTTAAGGGCACCAGGTGAAGTGTACCCTTTCATTGCCCATGCCTCAGTTTCCTCAGTTGTCATGCAAGAATCTTCATTCCTAACTCTGTGTATCTCAAAGACTGTTCGTGAGGTTTAAATGACATAATGAAAGTAATTGCCTTGAGAAGAACGCTTGCAGACGGAGGTGCTGAAACCTAGCTTCCTATGGCAGAGGCATCTGGCACTTCCTAATGGCCTGGTTCCACAGAAGGGTAAAAATGAGGTCGTTTTCCAGCAATAGTTTCTTGTGTTTCCCATAAACACCCTAGTTCAAGGCAGACCAGTTCAGTGGGTGACGTTTAAGACTTATGGTTGGTTTCTCAATCCAGAGATGAATGAAAGGACACATGCGCCTCCTCTTCCCACACGGATGCCTGAACCTTGGTTTAACGTATCAGACATCCTCCCACACAGAGCTCCGCCGGAAAACAGGGGTTCTGGTCTATTGTTTTGTTTCTGTTTTTTTCTTACTTTGGAGAAATAAAGACATAGAGGAGACTCTCTCAGTGCAAGCAGGTGGCTTATACTGGAATAGCTGGAGCTGACTGTTAACCCCTCTGTGCTATGCTTTAAGTAAAAGACTGAGATCAAGCCTTTCCAGAAGGAAAGACACTTGCCAGGAATTCAAGAACTAACTGCAAATGGGTTAAATATACACAGCAGAATGGTTAAAAGCACAGGCTTTGACGTGACTCTTAGTTTGGGGTGAACTCTTCTTTATAGGGCCTTATAGTTAATAGATTCAAAAAAAAAAACAAAAAAGGCTGCAATATTTTGTTTCTTCCCATATCCAAGCCCTCTGCCATGTGACTCTGTAGCTTAACCCATCAATAGAAACAGTCTGTTCACCCACTCCCTGAATCTGGGCTCTCCTTGTGACTGGACTCGCCAATAGAAGGTTGAGGGAGTTGCATTGCCAGTTCCAAGCAGAGACCTCGAAAGACCTTGAAGCTGATTCCTCTCCCTCAACCTCCTCCTCCTCCTCTTCTTCCTCTTCTCCCCCTCCCGCCTTCTCCCCTCATTTAATTCACAGAAAATTCTAGGACGAGAAAACTGAAGCTCAGAGGGATTAAGAAACGTGCCAAGGTCACAGAGCTAGAAAAGGGAGGAGTAGTGATTGTGATCTTGTTCTGGCTGACTCCAAACCTCCTGGGTTTAACCACCATGCGACTCTGGATGACAAGGTCATGGCTATCACTGAAATCATGCTATTGCTTCTGATTGAGAGGAAACCAGAGATCTGTTACTTTATAAATTCTTCTATCACTGCTGGTACCCTAGGAAGTCTGAGGTTTCACCCCAGTGAACTTCCCAGAAAGGAAGAGAATGCAGTTCAAACCTTGAAGAAGGAAATGTCATGTGGAGGAAACATTTGGAGAGATGTATCAATTGCATATCTCAAAAATAACTGCCTGAGATAGGGGAGGAGAATTTCCAGGCAATCCAGAAATCTGGAAGTAGATTCTTAAATGAAATAAAACCCTGAATGCCTTTTCAATCCACAGGCAGAAATCAATAGGCAGAAGTGTTCCTGGAAAATTAAAGTGTGAACTCTTTGCGGTCAAGAGTCTTATTTTTAACGTCTGTTTTCTGCCCTCCTATCAGACTACAGGCACACTGTAGGTGCTTACTAGAATTAATTTGATTTAATTCAGAAATCAAAGGACTGCAATAATATCTAAGCCAATACCCTCAATCTATAGGTATAAAAATGAGGCTTAGAAAGATGACCTGACTTTCCAAATAAAATTATCCTAATTCTAAGCCCTGCTCACACTGCATATAATATACAACCAATTGAACTGAAGATGAAATAAAAGAGGAAACAGTAATTATTTCCAATCATAATCCTTGCGTTTGGGTGTGGTATAGGGAGAACTGGAGCTCACCTAATCCAGCTCTTCAATGGGTGCTTAACCCTTTGTCATAGTTTCAGTTAAAGCTACCCAAACTCAAGCAAACACTATGAATGGGGGATTCCAGGTAATTTCAGGTGAAGGTAAACAGTGAGTAGCAATACCTCACAAAAGCATTATTTTTTTCTTTTAACTATGGCTTTCTATTCCACTTTTAGAATCAATTAAAATACACACCTTACAACATTAGTCTGAGGTGTAAAAAGCTTTATTTAGTTTCTGGTAAGAAGCCTAGCTTTAAAGTTCATGTCCTTATACATAGATGGTTCAGTATCTCCCAACCAATGCACTTTCCCTAGTCAAAGGTCACTATTCTTGGTGTCTGGAAGGAAAGCTTAAAGGGAGAAGTTCATTCCAGATCCCATAGACCATCAAGCCCTTGGCTTCTGCCACAAGCCTGCTAGTTTAGGAGCTAAGAATCGCTCAGGAGGCGCTGAGCCATGGCCAGCTAGCTTCTTCAGACTCACAGGACCATGGCCAGTTAGCACTGGGAGGAACCTTGGTGATAATTTCGTTCTGGCCTCTCAGTTTGCAGATGGAGAGACAGAGGGTTAAGTGCCTTGCCCAAGGTCACACGGCTGGCTAACGGCAGAGCTGGAGCTAGAGCCCAGTGCACCGGACTCCTGATCCCACTGTCCGTCCACACCCCTGCTTCTGCTCAGGCTGCTCCCCTGCCGCCAAAGCAGCGCAGCATGCAGTGTCCATCCCCTCGGGAGGCAGAGAGTGAAGCCTCTTCTCCTGTCCTTTCCAGCCCTCCTCTGCCCTTCCCTTTCATCTAATGAATGGGGTGTTTCTGGTTTGGACCATACACGCTAAATAAACAAGGTTTTTTACTTTCCCCTGAAACACCTGCTTGTACCTGATGAAGTCCACTGTATGAGGTAGTGGGCAGTTCTCTCATATTTATGAATAATTTTGCCAAAGATAAAATCATGATTCTCATACAAATATGAAACAGATACATGCCAAATATTTTATTTAACTCATGAATTAATGAGAGAACCAGTAAGATGCTACAACCCAAAGGAGAGTCTGAAGAGCACACTTAGGGAGCCAGGAACGCCGATGGAGATAACACATAGAGGCAAAGCTGGTCAATATCCACACAGCAACTGCCAACTCCTCTCCACTGAACACAATCCACATTGCCACAGATAATAAGCATTTGCATCAGTACCAGTTTTCTTTTTATCAAGTAGTAAAATAGTTCAAAGACAATGAGAAGCAGATCATACCGCAGAAGGGTGGGCTAGACAGGATCCTCAATGATTTGTTTTGCCCATTCTGAAGTCTTTCACGATTTTTCTGACAGACCCAGGTGCCAATAACTGTTTCCTTGAGGACAGCATCTCTGAATGTCAGTGGGCAGGAGGTGAAGCCTGCCCCTGTCCTTCTCACACTCATTTCCTCACCCGCCCCTGCCTCGGGACACACACTCCATGGCCAGACATCCCAGTTTCCCAGGTCTCTCTTAGCAAGATGTCAAGACTGTAAAAAGTCGGCACAGTCTGATCCTATCTTCCTTTTCATTCTTTCCTGCTGTGCAACCTTTGAAAAGTCCCTTGACCTCTCTGAGCCTTAGAGTCATGGGTAAAATGGGGTTCATGGTTTCTGACTCACAGAGCTTTTGTCTGTAAGATTCCCATGGAGTTACAGCTTGCTGGACCACGTTTTCTTGATTGGGTTTGCCAGGGACATAGGCTAGAGGTACGCTTATTTATTAGAAGGCGTATAAGGGCATATGTAAATACTGAATAAAAAGAGGAAATATCCTATTATCAGCCCAGTCACCTTGATCCCAGTCATCTCAATAATCAACACTGTGAAGTATAAAGTGATACTCATTATTAAGTACTTACTGTGTGCCAAGCACTCTGCCAAGTATTTTATTTGTATTGTTCTTTCATCTTTACCATTATCTTTTGAAGTAGGTATTCAATTATCTCCACTTCATAAATGAGGACACTGGACTGCAGACAGAGTAACTCTCCCCAAACCCTATGGCTAATGAATGGCCATTCCAATATTCAAACACAGCATTCTTTTGTCCACACAATGCACACCCTTAACCATAAGGGACACGGCCTTACTGCAAAGTGGTTGAAAATCACTTGGAATAGTAACTTACTTGCACATTCTTTCTCTCTGTAGTAAACTTTGTATTTATACTTTCTCTAAAAAATTTCACTGGATTATTTCTAAGTATTAAATATAAAGCTTTCTTATTGGACTATTTGGACCAGTCACTTCCAACGGAAATCTCACTTGTTATTAACATTTTTTCCCCCCAAATAAAGGATATCAGGCCATTCTACATAGTCAAAGAATTCAGTAGGTAGGGACATTAAAAACACCAACCCTGGGGTCTGGCTGAATTTGTCTCAGCACCCCACTCCCAGACCATACAGTAAATGTGAGCTTTTAGGCAATTCATTTAAGCTCTCTGAGTCTCACTTTGCTAATCTGCAAACTAGAAGAAGAATAGTACTACCTCAGTGGGTGATTTTGAGGGATAAATAAACTAATTCATATAAGTACTTGGCCACTCACTGAAAAATAGCAAAAATTCAGTAAATAACAGACATCATTATTAACACAGAACTTTCTATTACTATTAACAGAGAACATTGCACAAGGCATAACAACTAAAGCAAAAACAAGTCAGTTGCAGCTACATGGCCCAAATGATAAATGTGTAAAAATAAGGCACCAGATCCTATTAAATCTATTTCTCTGTGAGTCATGAAATGTCATGCATATTAATGGTGCCTCATTTCTGGCCTCAGATGACTTGTATTTTGAGGATCTGTAACATTTCAAAAGACAAAAACCAGTATCTCAAACTGGCACACAAATAATGAAAAGAGTTGGAGAGCTTTGGAAGAATCCTGTCTTTACCAGAAACAAGAAGCGCCTCTTCTCGCTCCCGAGGGAGGAGAACATGTGCTTTGTCTATATTCCTCTTCAAGGCCTCATGGCTTTGCGTGCCTTTTCCCCCTGCCTGTTCACTCCGTTCCCTGCTCTTCGAGTCCATCTTCCTTGGCCAGCTCTTCCAACTTGTGCCAGCATCCTCATGACCTCACCACACGACGACAGCATCAGCCTTTCCTGAAGACAACCCTTCTGTGAACAGAACTCTTAGCTCACTAACTCACTCTGGATCCAGATCCTAAATTTCCAGGGGGAAGAATCAGAGTGACTCAGGCCTCCCTCTGGGATACGGTTCTGCAGTGATATTCCTAAGTGGTCCAGTCATCTCCAGCCACAGGGAGCCAGACGATACAAAAGTATCCAGGCAGAGGCGCCCACTTCTGTGTCAGAGAAGAAGGTTTCAGAGCCCCCAACAGGTAAAGGACTCTATACATCAACTCAGACCCCCTTGATTACATTTTTCAAATCATCATAAAGGAAGTGGCTTTTCAGGCAGGGAACAAAGGGTGGAACCCTGACGAGGTGGATAGATTCTCACTTTAATTAATTAATGCTCTGATTATTTACAGTGTGTCCACTTTAGAGCCCAAGGAAATGTTTCCAGACAAACGATCACGTTTCTTCATCCAAGAGACAGCACTTAACATGTGCTGCTGCTGAGAGTCCTGTCGCTGAGACGCTCTGCTCAGCCGCTGCCCTGGGTGCTCGGGGTGATGTTTTAGAGCTTAGGGTTTTATTATGTCTTGACCATATCCTCTGACATCACTGTGAACCAGTGGGGAAACTTGGCTTAACAGCATCTGACCGGAGGGTGAACACAGGGAGATTTGTGATACAAATATCTAGGGGCATTACTACTAATGCCATCCATTCAGTGGTGCAGAAAGAAATGTGCTCTAACTCTCCTCCAAGAGCATACATATTGAAGAGAAGCATTCTGTACAAACTCATTTAGAGGGCCTTTATTTTGCTTATGCAAAGGTAACTTGAAGAGATGGTGCTATATGCTGATTTTAAAAGGGTCGGTGAGGGTTTAGAAAATAATTTGAGATAATTTAAGACTCAGAGACTTTAAAAAACTAGTTGAGTGGGCTAGGTTAATCATGGCAAACACTTGGGTCTGGGAACAGCTTCCATTTGGAGTGGTGCAGGAAGCACTGAGCTAGCCAGCAGAAGACCTGTGGTCACCTGGCCCTGATATGTCCTGGCTGCAGGGGGCTAGAAAAAGGTGCTTCTCTAAGCCTGAATTCTGTCGTGTGTGAAATGGGGCAATGCCCCAGTCATGGATACTTGTTAGGGTCAAAGCTAATAAATTATGAAAGAACAGACAGCTAAGTTGCCTATAAGTATGAAAAGTTTTAGATCTATCATCTCATTTTACTAATGAAGAGAGTGAGGACCTGGGGTGGCCAAGTGGCTTGGAACTTGGTGTCATCTGCTCATACAGCTCACGTCTCAACGTCAAGAAAATGCTACCTTCAAGGCCCTAACAACCTGTCTCTTACTTGAGTCCATTCATGGGCAGGCAGAAGAGTGCTTGAGGAGTCTGAAAACAGATCTCATCTCACGACTGAGCGACTGCACTTTCACTTTTCACTTTCATGCATTGGAGAAGGAAATGGCAACCCATTCCAGTGTTCTTGCCTGGAGAATCCCAGGGACGGGGGAGCCTGGTGGGCTGCCATCTATGGGATCGCACAGAGTCGGACACGACTGAAGCGACTTAGCAGCAGCAGCTGACTTAGTGGTAGACTAGATATTTAGTCATTATAAACATAAATTTTCTTATCTGAAAAATGGGTACAATAATAGTAGGAAGTTCATAGACTTGCTATGAGTTAAAGTATGTAAATAGTTAAGTACAGCGTTTGAAATACAGTAAATAAGCAGTTATTAAGATACAGAAAAAGAAAGTATATTCTGTCACTTTAAATTTTAGCTTCAATCTTTTTGTTGGGAGAACGGGGAAAGGGAAGCTGCCCCAGCTCCCAGAGTGGAGGCTGCTGATGTGGAGACAGCATTAGAGAATAATAACATCTGCAGCCTTGAACAGAAGTCAACCAGAAGCGCACCCGTTAGTTGTAGTCACATCACAGGCTGGTCCTCCAAAACACTCAGCTTCCTACAAAGCGATGTTAAAGCTCCTTCGCCTGCCTTCATGAATGAAGATGATTTGACTTTGACCTTTGCACAATTTTCCATGTTACGGTCCCTCCCCAGACAGAAACACTATACTATGCTACAATCACAATAGATTTCTCCTGTTCTCCCTTCATTCTCTGCTGCTGCTGCTGCTGCTGAGAAGTCGCTTCAGTCGTGTCCGACTCTGTGTGACCCCATAGACAGAAGCTCACCAGGCTCCCCCGTCCCTGGGATTCTCCAGGCAAGAACACTGGAGTGGGTTGCCATTTCCTTCTCCAATGCACGAAAGTGAAAAGTGAAAAGAGAAAGTGAAGTCGCTCAGTCGTGTCTGACTCCTAGCGACCCCATGGACTGGAGCCCACCAGGCTCCTCCATCCATGGGATTTTCCAGGCAAGAGTACTGGGGTGGGGTGCCATTGTCTTCATTCTCTATACTTTGCTAAATCTGAACTTGGTCCAGATGATCTTTTTGGAGTCCCTTCCCAACATTCTCTGCATATAAAATTCTTATTTGTCCCCCAAGGTTCGGTTCAAATGTCACTCCGTCATTAAAATGCTCCCTAATCGAGGTAAACAACTTCTTACCTTGCATTAATACTTCCTATGTTCTTTTGTTCAGACTGTATTACTCTGCATGCCTGCCTTTACCGACTGAGAGGCACGATCCTTGAAGACAGATCCAACATATGCTTCACATTGGTATTATTTGAAATGCTTAGTGAAAGATATTATACAAAAGAGGTGTTAAATATTGGGTAAAATGAATCAAAATTTGCTTTTGAATTTTTCAAATAAGTGCAAGTTTAGGGGAGATACATGTGTAACAACTTGGTTTTGGCCAATCTTCAGATGATGCCATTTGGGAAAAACAGAGCTCCAAACTGGCCGGTCAAGGGTTAGTCATCTGTCCAGTAACTGAGTCATCTATTACCTGTGGAGCACATACCATATACCAGCCACTCTTCCAAGTTTCAAGTATAACATTTCATTCTCACAAAAACTCAATGAAGCAGTTTCTACTATCACCCCATGTTACAGATCAATAAACTGAGACCGACTTAGAGAAGCTGAATGACTTGTCTATGGTCCCACCGCTGAGATACAATGGATTCTGGATTTGTCCCCAGAATTCACGCTTTTAACCACTTTACTCCTCTTTCCGAGCCAGAGCAGCTCTCCCCACACCTGAAACGTCAAGAGGGATTCAGAACCAAGAAGAGCACCACCTCCTGGGCTTGCTTTCCTTCTTCTTGAAATGCAGCCATCCCCGCTGGCTCTCTAAACTTTGTTCTGATCATCACACAACCTCAAGTGAGAATCAGCCAGGAACTGCATAGGCCAGCCTGAGGGGGGCTTAGTCAGGAGGGCTAGAGCAAGAACAATAAAAATGGCGATGCTCTGATGCAATTTCCCCACTATTTTGTCCCCTCAGTAAAACATGAAGATGGGCCGCAGGGACAGTAAAACAGTTCCTATTGCCCAGTGTCTCTCTCTCTCTGTAATGTAGCCGGGGACTCAAATACGATTGAGTTAATCTTTGAGGAAAACAGAAAATACTGTAACAATAAAGGCCATAACATGGTTACAAATGAGAGCTACTGCTCCCTTCTGCATTCTAAATTCCAAGGATAATTCTGCAGAGCTTCATTACCAGAGTATAATTGTGTTATAGAACTCTAAATCACCCTGCTACACTTAACTGGCGATAACATTAAGATAGCGCAGATATTCATTTTAATTAAAACATAGCCTCAAACTATTTCCTTGCTATAAGAGGCAAAACTTTCTCCCCCCTGCTCCACCACACACACAGAAACTTTCATTTGTTAGCACATCTATGGGCAGCAGTAGATAGGAGATTTAAACACAATTAGGAAATCCCACCTTATAAGCCAGCAGCAGTTAAAGCTTTGCTGAGGAAGATGAATACCAGGGAAGCTGGTTCAGGTTTTAATCTTTTTCTCATATGGGAGGCCCTGACAGCAGTTGTTTCAGAAAGGATGGGGTTTCCAGATAATCAGTTCAAGAGTTATGCAAACAGGAATTGAGATACAGTCGTCCAGACGTTAACAAAAGCCTTGGTAGCCCAGCAGGCTTCAAGAGCTTCTCACTGCCTCAAGCACAGACATTCATTCAATCAACAAGTATTAGCTGAACATCTATTTCATGCTGCACACTAGGGATACACACATAAATAGAACTTGGCTCCTTCCCTCAAATATATGGCAACCTATTGAAGGAAACTGACATGTAAATAAGAAATGGTATTACAAAATGCTCTTTAGGAGATGTGACCCAATATCTCTGCCTTTCCTCAGGTTTAAAACATCTGGGATGAATTTTGGGGTATATGACATCATTTTCCAGGCACACAAGTGAATAACAAGAGCAGAGGAATGGTATGCTCCAAAACAGAACTGCATTAACGTATAAACTATTCGGGAGATTCCACATGATTTAGTGTGGCAGATTCTAATGTGTAAAGAGTTAGGGGAAAATTATGTTGTCAAGGCCTTGGTGCACTGACAGGGAGCTTGGGCTTCCGTGCACAGGTGAGGAAGAGTTTCTGAAGGGTTCGCTCAGGGGAGCAATGAGGACAGGTAAGCATCGGCAGCAGCATGGTCATGGCGCCTGCAGCGTGGTGTGTTGGGCTGGGATTCAAGGCTGCAGGCCCCTCTCCATCTAACGCAGAGACAATTAACAAAATGCAACAATGGCAGTTAGATCACCCACGCTGAGCAAGACTTCTGAATGCACACTACATGTCTGAGGATTTGCATGTAGTATCTTTTTTAATCCTTAGGATGAACATCCTCTTTTTCATCGGTGAGGAAACTCAGGCAAGAACAACTGAATAACCTACCCACCAACATTGCCCAGACGGAACTGGGATTCAAATCAAGACTGTCTGGTCCCCAAAACCCCGTTCAGAATCACAATCACTCAGCAGACTTTTCAGTGTTGATTATCAATAGTCACTTTATTCATCATTCTGCCTCTACATCTCCTCACAGAAAGACGATTCTGTGTATTGTTCTCTGGATAAAAATCAAGGCATTCGTTATTAATTATGCCCATGACCCTTGAACTCCCAGATCTGTCTTCACTTCTCTCTCAGTTCAGTTCAGTCGCTCAGTCGTGTCTGATTCTTTGCGACCCCATGAAACGCAGCACACCAGGCCTCCCTGTCCATCACCAACTCCGGAGTTCACTCAGACTCATGTCCATCGAGTTAGTGATGCCATCCAGCCATCTCATCCTCTGTCATCCCCTTCTCCTCCTGCCCCCAATCCCTCTCAGCATCCGAGTCTTCTCCAATGAGTCAACCCTTCGCATGAGGTGGCCAAAGTACTGGAGTTTCAGCTTTAGCATCATTCCTTCCAAAGAAATGGAAGGGCTGATCTCCTTCAGAATGGACTGGTTGGATCTTCTTGCAGTCCAAGGGACTCTCAAGAGTCTTCTCAAACACCACAGTTAAAAAGCATCAATTCTTCGGTGCTCAGCCTTCTTCACAGTCCAACTCTCACATCCATACATGACCACAGGAAAAACCATAGCCTTGACTAGACGGACCTTTGTTGGCAAAGTAATGTCTCTGCTTTTGAATATGCGATCTAGGTTGATCATAACTTTCCTTCCAAGGAGTAAGCGTCTTTTAATTTCACAGCTGCAGTCAACATCTGCAGTGATTTTGGAGCCCCAAAAATAAAGTCTGACACTGTTTCCACTGTTTCCCCATCTATTTCCCATGAAGTGATGGGACCTGATGCCATGATCTTCGTTTTCTGAATGTTCAGCTTTAAGCCAACTTTTTCACTCTCCACTTTCACTTTCGTCAAGAGGCTTTTAGTTTCTCTTCACTTTCTGCCATAAGGGTGGTGTCATCTGCATATCTGAGGTTATTGATATTTCTCCCAGCAATCTTGATTCCAGCTTGTGTTTCTTCCAGTCCAGCATTTCTCATGATGTACTCTGCACAGAAGTTAAATGAGCAGGGTGACAATATACAGCCTTGACGTACTCCTTTTCCTATTTGGAACCAGTCTGTTGTTCCATATCCAGTTCTAACTGTTGCTTCCTGACCTGCATACAAATTTCTCAAGAGGCAGGTCAGGTGGTCTGGTATTTCCATCTCTTTCAGAATTTTCCACAGTTTATTGTGATTCACACAGTCGAAGGATTTGGCATAGTCAATCAAGCAGAAATAGATGTTTTTCTGGAACTCTCTTGCTTTTTCCATGATCCAGCAGATGTTGGCAATTTGATCTCTGGTTCCTCTGCCTTTTCTAAAACCAGTTTGAACATTAGGAAGTTCATGGTTCACGTATTGCTGAAGCCTGGCAATACTGGCTTGGAAAATGTTGAGCATTACTTTACTAGCATGTGAGATGAGTGCAATTGTGCGGTAGTTTGAGCATTCTTTGGCATTGCCTTTCTTTGGGATTGGAATGAAAACGGACCTTTTCCAGTCCTGTGGCCACTGCTGAGTTTTCCAAATATGCTGGCATATTGAGTGCAGCACTTTCACAGCATTATCATTCAGGATTTGAAATAGCTCAACTGGAATTCCATCACCTCCACTAGCTTTGTTCATAGTGATGCTTTCTAAGGCCCACTTGACTTCACATTCCAGGATGTCTGGCTCTAGGTCAGTGATCACACCATCGTGATTATCTGGGTCATGAAGTTCTTTTTTGTACAGTTCTTCTATGTATTCTTGCCACCTCTTCTTAATATCTTCTGCTTCTGTTAGGTCCATACCATTTCTGTCCTTTATTGAGCCCATCTTTGCATGAAATGTTCCCTTGGTATCTCTAATTTTCTTGAAGACATCTCTAGTCTTTCCCATTTTGTTGTTTTCCTCTATTTCTTTGTATTGATTGCTGAAGAAGGCTTTCTTATCTCTTCTTGCTATTCTTTGGAACTCTGCATTCAGATGCTTGTATCTTTCCTTTTCTCCTTTGCTTTTTGCTTCTCTTCTTTTCACAGCTATTTGTAAGGCCTCCCCAGACAGCCATTTTGCTTTTTTGCATTTCTTTTCCATGGGGATGGTCTTGATCCCTGTCTCCTGTACAATGTCACAAACCTCATTCCATAGTTCATCAGGCACTCTATCTATCAGATCTAGGCCCTTAAATCTATTTCCCACTTCCACTGTATAATCATAAGCGATTTGATTTAGGTCATACCTGAATGGTCTAGTGGTTTTCCCTACTTTCTTCAATTTCAGTCTGAATTTGGCAATAAGGAGTTCATGGTCTGAGCCACAGTCAGCTCCTGGTCTTGTTTTTGTTGACTGTATAGAGCTTCTCCATCTTTGGCTGCAAAGAATATAATCAGTCTGATTTCATATTGACCATCTGGTGATGTCCATGTGTAGAGTCTTCTCTTGTGTTGCTGAAAGAGGGTGTTTGCTATGACCAGTGCATTTTCTTAACAAAACTCTATTTGTCCTGCTTCATTCCGTATTCCAAGGCCAAATTTGCCTGTTACTCCAGGTGTTTCTTGACTTCCTACTTTTGCATTCCAGTCTCCTATAATGAAAAGGACATCTTTTTTGGGTGTCAGTTCTAAAAGGTCTTGTATGTCTTCATAGAACCATTCAACTTCAGCTTCTTCAGTGTTACTGGTTGGGGCATAGACTTGGATTACTGTGACAATGAATGGTTTGCCTTGGAAACGAACAGAGATCATTCTGTCATTTTTGAGATTGCATCCAAGTACTGCATTTCAGACTCTTTTGTTGACCATGACGGCCACTCCATTTCTTCTGAGGGATTCCTGCCCGCAGGAGTAGATATAATGGTCATCTGAGTTAAATTCACCCATTCCAGTCCATTTTACTTCACTGATTCCCAGAATGTCGACATTCACTCTTGCCATCTCTTGTTTGACCACTTCCAATTTGCCTTGATTCATGGACCTGACATCCCATGTTCCTATGCAATATTGGTCTTTACAGATATTACAATATCATTCCTCTCTGTGCAGGTCTAAATCCAACTCACACTTCAAAATCAGACTCAAAGCTTACCTTTTCCACCATGTTATCCATGAAAATTTGCCATAATCAATATCGTCTATCACATGCCATACATACTATGTCCTAGGTGCTGAGATTATAGAGAGAATAATGACCCTTTTCTAACATTTTTTAATTTCTAGGTTAAACAGCTAAGGATGGAACTCAGGCAGATTTATCCTATGGCTGGATTCATGTGAATGCCATGGGTACCTTTGGTTATCGAGAAGTTGACACGTGGCTAGTTCAAACTGCTATGCGCTATAAGTATAAAACAACAACAACAAAAAAAAATTGAAGACAGTACAAATAATGTAAACTATCTTCTTGCTTATGTGTGTATCTTCATTATACATTGAAATGATCATAATTTATATATAATGGGTTATATAAAATGTATTATTAAAAAATTAATTTTACCTGTTTGTTTTAACTTTTTTAGATGTGGGTACAGTGGTGCCAATGGAAAAGAGCCCACCTGCCAGTGCAGGAGACACAAGAGATGTGGTTTCGACCCCTGGGTCGAGAAGATCCCCTGGAGTAGGAAATGGCAACGTGCTTCAGTATTCTTGCCTGGAAAATTTCCACGGGGATCACAAAAAGCCAGACAGGACTGATGACTGAGCACCAGCCCTGACCGGAACTTTAAAACTGTGTGTGACTTGGATTATCTGTCTACTGGAGAGCCCAGGTCTACACTACGTACTTCTAACCATCATGCTATACCATCCTCCTAATCAATCAATCAATAAAGATAACTGACCTGACGAGAAAGGTGAGCATTATGATATTAATACCATGGTGGGGCTTCTTTGGTGGCTCAGTGGTAAAGAATCCAATCTCCTGCCAATGCAGGAGACACCAGAGATACAGGTTCGATCCCTGGGTTGGGAAGTCCCCTTGAAAAGGAAATGGCAACCCACTCCATTATCCTTGCCTGGGAAATCCCAAGGACAGAAGAGCCTGGCAGGCAACAGTCAATGGGGTCGCAAAAGAGTCAGCCATGACTTAGTGACTGAGAACAAAGACAGAACAGAACATAGATGGGATGGGAGAGAGTGACCCATCGTGAGATACGGTGGGCAGGAAAATGTCTGAAAATGTGCTATTTGAGCAGAAACCTAGACAATAGCCATGCAAGGGACTGGGGAGGTGCAGGAGATTCAGAAAGCTTACTGTTTATACAACTAACTTTACAGTCAATATCTATTGAACAATATTTTTGTTTATGACTCTTGAACTTAACAGAAGGGGACCAAATATAATAGAAAGTACACGGCTTAAAAAAAAAAAATTTTTTTTTTGAGTTTTTCAATCTGAACTTCCAAACCCTAACCTCAGAAACCCATTTGGCATCTGTCAACCTGTTTGGCGCCAATAAAGTGGAAAAAAATTCTCCCTAATTTATTACAACACATATGTGAAGAGCAGCTACTGCAACGGGAGCATTTAAAATTTGCTTTCCCTTCCCTTCTCTTCCATCTGATTTGGAACTCACAGAGGATGGTTCATCAACATCCCATGTCTCACTAGCCCTCATGGACCCGCTCAGGGAGCCTTGCACATGAGGAAATGTGCAATAAAGGAGTTGAGTCAACATTCCTTTTTTAAGTAGCCAAAAGAAACAGAACAAGTATATTTATAAAACTAGAGACTTTGGGGATATTTTTGAGCCAATTTTCATAAATTGGACATTGTCCTCAGATGTTCTGCTACCAGATTACTTCTACTTGTTTAATTATGGTTATGAAGTGCTTTTCTAATCATCCCCCCGAGTTACATTTGCAAAGCCTCTAACAGTTGAAAAAGCGCTTCCGCATTCATTTGATCTTGACAATTGCATCAGGAAGTCAGAAGAGCAGGAATCACTAGAAAACGAAACAAGAGATCAAGGGGCCTGTCCAGTGCAGACCTGCTCATAAACGGCGGGAGCTGATCCTCCAAGTTTGGGGCCCAGGCATTTTTTTTTTTAACCACATGATGTTAATCCCTCTAAGTCAGAGTTCTTTACTAATATTTTGAAAACTTTTTTATAAAATTCCCCTGTGGCCTCAATTACCCTTATATTAGTTTCCTTAAATCTAAATGTTTTCTTGTGGGCAAGAATTTGTAATAAAGCACTCAAAATGTGTTCAGTGACTGGGTACAATTATCCTGGTTGGCAGCTCAGGGTTTGGTTTTGTGTGTGTATGTGCTTTTCTTTATTTCTTCTTGATTGCTTTGCAAAATCCAAGTTCTGAAGTGTTGATAGGGTGTGAAACTCTTCAACTTGCAAGAAAGGTACTCACCATCTACCTAGAAGTTAACTACAAATACACTGAGATGAAAATAGATGAGGTTACAATGCCTCCAGGCTTCCAACTAGAGATTTTAAATATTTCTAATTTCTTCAATTTAGCTTCATTTAAATTTTACTGAGAGGTAATTGCACTGAATTAATATAGTTACAATTATGCTGAAATCAATCCATTAAGATCTTGAAAATTCTTATTAATCTGGCAGCAATGTTATGGATAAAAACAGAAATACATCCTTTATTTGGAGTGTAGATTAATATAATAAGAATGCTGCAGTTAATTTCTCTAGGATATGAGTTCCTTGAGACAAGAGACTATGACTTATATTTCTGTTTTCTGGTTTTCAAGTGCTGCTTTGAGTACATAAAGATAATCTTTGCATGTGAAAGTACCTGGAAACACTTGTCTTCCTTCCTCTGTCATCAAAGGGAACTTGACTCAAAGTCCTAATCACAGAGCCTTTTCTGAATTTATTGTTCCCCTTTTAATGTCTCTTTCTTTCCCATAAACAATGTATCATCTCTTTTTTTAACTTTGTGCCTAGCACAATTGTCAGAATTCAATAAATATGCTTAATAACCTGCTAATGATTGTGACGGCAGTCCCGACGCGACAGTGGTGATGACCGCATCAAACCACCACCAACAGTGTGTGTTTAATATATACATGTCGCGTAGACCTCCGAAGTCACTTGAGATGTAGTTTAAGGTACAATCTAAATATTGATTCCTTAAACTAAACATGGCATTTATCTACAATAGATCTATACCTTGTAATTACTGTCCATCAACACTCATTCATTCAGTGGTTATGTATAAGGTATACACTGTCCACCTGCTGGTATGTGCTAGTGACTAAAACAGACACTGAAGTCACGGAGCTTACAATTGAGTGAAAGAAGGACACGATAAGGACATAAACACACGTTCGATTTAAAACCATAACTTATAAATACTAATGAAAATGGACAAGGTTTAAGAAGAGGAATAACAGGATTCACACTGGGGCCCGACTCCTCCTTTGTGGTCCTTAAGCAAGAGAAGGGCAGAGAGTAACGCTGGCTAAGTCAACAGGGGCCAGATTAGAGCTCCTGCAGGCTTGGAAGGCGCTGAGTTTTAAGTGTGAAGGGAAACCACTGACGCATTAAAGGCGAAAGACTGACTTCGCGTGATTTATGTGTCTAAAGAATTCACTGGCTCTTCTGTGAGGAAGAGATTTGCTAAAAGCATGAGATTCAGTGAAGGCCACATCTTCAGTGGCCATTGCAGTAGTCCAGGAGAGAGATGATGAAGCCTTTGGGAGAGTGTGGAAGACGGAAAGATCAGTAGAAGCCTATGGATCTGAAACACTTCTCATAAATAGGAATGACAAAACTTTTGATAAGCATTTGCACGTTAAAGAGAGAACAAAGACTCAAGCTTAATTTTAAGGGTGTTGCCTTGAGCAACTGAAAAATGGCGGTGTCATTTTATGAGATGGAAGGGCAGAGAAAGAACACAGTTCTTTGCGATTTGGGGCATGTTAAGAAAGAGACGTCAGGTAGGTAAGCAGGTACACAAATCTGGAGATCTAAGAGCAATCTGTGCTAGAGACTGACATTTAGAGGTTACCAGCACATACACAGCATTTAAAGCAATGAAAACTTTCTAATGGAAGTTTACAGACAAAGGAGGAGAATGGGCCTGGGGTGCACCCACACCTAGAGGTCAGGAAGAGGGAGGAAAATACAAAGGCCGAGAAAAAGCAGCTGGAGAGAAGAGGAATTACTAAAGGTGACTTGGGAAGAAAGAAAAATAACTTTGATTAAAGCTAAGAGATTTAATAAGATGTGGGTAGAAAAACTGCCATTGGACTTAATATTGAAATTACTGAGGTGCTTACAATTGACCTTGACAAGAGGATTTTCTTTGGATTGTTGGGGAAAATCCTGATGGGAGTAAAGTGAGGCGTGCTCAGGGATTGAAGTAAAGTCAGTGTTGAGCAGACAGCAGTTTTTGAAGTTGGCTGTGAGAATATGGCAAGAAGTGCAGTGGTAACTTATGAGAGATGCAGAATCCAGGAGAAAATTGTTTGAGGAAAGGGGATGGCAGAGTACATTTGTGAGGGGCAGAGATAGATCCTGAGAAGACTGAGCTAGGGACTTTGTGAAAGAACTGACCTCTAATGTGAAAAGAAGCCCTTCTCAGATGTAAAAGGAGGGAAGGAGAAGACAAGCATAGGGAGGCATGGGTTTACAGATGTGGAGCTTTTTCTGCTTCATTGATGAAGTATTAGTGAAGACTAGATGGGCTGGAAGGTGACCCAGTCACAAGGAGCGAGCAGTATGAATGCAGTTATCCCCTTATCTGAAGAAGCAAGCTGTCTGTAAAATCACAGCAAAGACTAGGGCACAGGGTTAGAAGTACATTTGAAGTCTGAGGTCCTGCTTTTCCCTAGATATGTTCTCATGCCTGTATCCAGGCACTGAGGAGAAATTCTGCATCAGTTTCATCTAGACAGCAGATAATGTGAGGTGGTGAGGAACAAAGACACTGAGAGCTTTTGTGATGTGGCGATTAGAATGATGGCCCACCGAATCCAAGCTGTATAAAAAAAGAAGCAAACTTAAGGAAGCATTACAGGGGTGGGGTCCATGGACTGAAAGATATGAAGACTCGAGAATGGATGTTTGCATCAGCTATTCTAGAAAGGATGTGGTTTCAAGTAATGTGGATCCAGGATGTGGTCACAGGAATAAGTGGCTGAACTGGAGTGGAAATAAAATTCATTGGAGGTAATTAACATCAAGAAATTGAAAGGTTACAATGCTGGATGAGCTGGCCATCAGGATTTTTTTCATTTCCAGGAATGAGAATAGATCACAGTATAGAGAGAAACTATGACCCAGGAACCTAATTGGACAGTGATGAGTGCTGGTAGATAACCACAGTGAGAAAACAGGAAGCAATTAGTGTATTTCAAAGAACATAAACTTCTGCATACAAAGAGCTGACTCATTGGAAAAGACCCTGATGCTGGGAAAAATTGAAGGCAGGAGAAGAAAGGGAAAACAGAGGATGGGATGGTTGGATGGCATCATCGACTCAATGGACATGAGTCTGAGCAAACTCTGGGAGAAAGTGAAGGATAGGGAAGCCTGGAACCCTGCAATCCATGGGATCACAGAGTCAGACATGACTAAGAGACTGAACAACAACAACCTTTTGCAAAACGCAGGAGAGCAGCAATGGATAGAAGAAATCTAGTTATTCCAACAGCCGGTCTGGAAGAATGTGACATGTGAAAAAAAGAATAGCCTTATCAGTAAGGCTATTCTTTTTGGACTGCAAAGAGCTCAAGCCAGTCAATCCTGAAGGAAATCAACCCTGAATATTCATTGGAAGGACTGATGCTGAAGCTCCAATATTTTGGCCACCTGATGCAAAGAGTCAACTCATTGGAAAAGATCCTGATGCTGGGGAAGACTGAAGGCAGGAGGAGAAGGGGATATTAGAGGACAGGATGGTTGGAGGGCATCACCAACTCAAAGGACACGAGTTTGAGCAGACTCTGGGAGACGGTGAAGGGCAGGGAAACCTGGGGTACTGCAGTCCATGGGGTCTCAAAGAGTCGGGCACAAGTGAGTGGCTGACCAACAACTCAATGAGGCTGTGGAGGATACAACACCCTCAGGCAACAGACGTATTTTAGGTAAAACAGGAGCATGAAAGGAACATTCCAACAAGAAACTGTGGCTATCAAGGAGACTGTAGTGAGGAATACTGAATGACCCAAGGGAGGAGTTTGAGAATGTGGTTTTAGGGGTGAGATGATTAGACACGGAACTAAAAGGGTGTACAGCACATAGTGAAGATCCTGTCTATGTCAGCTAGTATTGTTTCCACTAAAGCACATGAAATTGAAGGTAATGTATTACCAGGTAGCTTGGAATTCTGGCAGCTGTGTCCAGACCATGCATAATGCGACTTCATAAAGCATCTACTTTTCATCTATTAACTCCATTTCCCTAGGCAAAAACAGATCAGAAATAGAGATTATAATATTAAAAATGATTATCTTCACAAACTAAGCATGGACAAAATGTTTTGTGCTACTAGTTCTCACAAACCAATGCACCCAAAACTGAGATGGCAACGTCACCACACGTTCGCGTGACTATTGGCGTCACCTACCAATTTGTTGAGTTTTTTCTTAGGATAGCATTTATTATTCTTAACATTTTCATGACTTGAATAATTACCTCTTTGAACCTTGGTTTCTTCATGTGGAAAACAAAAACACCACCTGTCTATATCACAAGGTTATCATGAGAAACATGAAGCTATTTAAAAAAAAAAAAAACAAAAACATATACACAATGGAGTATTACTCAGCAATTAAAAAGAATACATTTGAATCAGTTCTAAGGAGGTGGATGGAACTGGAGCCTATTATACAGAGTGAAGTAAGCCAGAAACAAAAACACAAATACAGTATACTAACGCATATATATGGAATTTAGAAAGATGGTAAAAATAACCCTATTTACGAGACAGCAAAAGAGACACTGATGTATAGACCAGACTTTTGGACTCTGGGACCGGGAGAGGGTGGGATGATTGGGGAGAATAACATTGAAATATGTATAATATTATATCTGAAATGTATTAATCGTTCAAACTAAACACTGTCATGTTACAATTTGTTCATATTAGATGTTTGTAATGTTTCTGATAATCAATAAAAGAGATTCTTGATAAAAAAAAAAACACTTAAAATACTACTATAAAGAATAACTGATGAATATTATTACCAATCTCCCCTGTATTCAGAGTATGGCCTGAGGAGGGAGGTCTGTCTTTTTATTGTTATTTGTAGATAAATTATCCGTATCTGTATTTCTAGCAGGAGCTGGCAGTAAGCTAAATGTCAGCTCTCTTCCATTTCTGCTCTCATATGAGGGGGACAGTCACACGTGACATCCCCAGTCCAAAGTCCCTTGTCAGAGAAATGGTCCCCTCCCTATCACACTGTAGAGGGCTCTTGCTGCCAATGTTGTCCCACAAAACCCTACTGTTTAGAATTGGGAATGTTTCAGATGAGTTGGTAAACCTTTTTAGAAAAAAGAGGTTAACATCCAACAGAAGCTACAAAGAGACATTCAACTGGGTCTCACAAACAAGTGAATCCACAGAGTGCAAAGCCGTCAGAAGTCAAGTGCCGCTCTCCATGGGGTCATGGCTTGGGGCTAAGCCGTCAGAAGTCAGGTGCCGCTCTCCATGGGTCATGGCTTGGGGCTAGCTTCACTGCGTCTTTCACTGCACACTGTCTTCACCTTCTTGGCTTGTATATGACATGGGAACAGCCATCCCAGCTGTGTAAAATCTCCCATTTATGACTGTGGGCTCACAGAGGTCAAGAAAACTATTCCAATGATGGAAACACTGTGAATAATAGATATTACCCTAATGAGCCTCAAAAGTCAACAAACTGACAAATGTTAATAAAAATGTATGATGAGATGACAGCGGCACTTCAGTTTTTAATGTTTTCTTCAATCTGAATGCTCAGGATGGGGAACACATGTACACCCATGGCAGATTCATGTTGATGTATGGCAAAACCAATACAATATTGTAAAGTAATTAGCCTCTAATTAAAATAAATAAATTTAATTTTTAAAAAATAAATAAATAAAAAAGAGCACAACTGTGCGGTGGTTAAGGCTCCATTGTCCAACATCTAGCTTCAAAACCTAGCACCATCACTTAGTCACAATTGGACATGGGTCAGCTGATAACGCCTCAGTTCCCATATCTATAAAATAAGTAAATAATATTACTAGTACCTACATTATAGGTTTGTTGTAAACATTATATATGTTAATAAAAGCTAAAAGCACCTAAGTCAGTGACTGGAACATTTAGTGCCCCACTACATGTTAATGATAATTGTTATTCTTCAACAGTTTTCCCCATACTTCCCCAGAAGGGCTCAATCGCCCATTTAAAATTCCTCCATCACAAGAAAATAGAGCACAGCTTGCAAGCTGAGTATTTTGAGCAGAAAACTGGAAACAAAGTACAGTGGAAGAGAACTGCCCAAAGGAATTCAGCCAGAATTACTCCTTGGTCCGAGATAACTGAGGAAGGGGTAGACAGCTGTCCCAGGTGAGGCCTAGCGTGTATGGCATTGTCGTTCCCAGGAATCGTGGCTGGAAGAAAGACTCAAGTGAGTCTTTTCTGGGCTGAAAATAGTTGCATTTGCCCGGACCAATCATTTTACCACCTGAGCTCCAACCGTAAAGTGAAGAGATTGAACTAGATTGTTCTCAGAGATCACCTCCAGCTCCGACGCTCTGTAATCCCACACTGAGTGCTCTGTTGTGCAATGATACAATATGGAAATTGCCAGTGCGAGTAAGTGAGACCTCAACATGAACTGAGCAGATAGCAGGCGATTACACAAAGCGAAACGTCGAAAAAATAACCTCATGGAGTGGAAAGTATTGGACTGTCTGATTATGACTTACTCTCCAATATGAAGATATAACCATGCTTGGCTGCTCAAGGGTGAAAATGTGGTAATGTGTTAAAATGCTAATGAAATTGGAATCCTATAATAGATGTTTAGAACAGTTTAGGTTACCAAGACATGGGAAGTTAGAGAGCAGAGCTCGTAAATCCTGATGATAAGGCCAAACTCCTCAGAACAGTCAAGGCCTTTTACAATCTGATTCCAACTCGCCTTTTCGAGCTCCTCTCTCCTCGAACACATGCACGCACCCTGTGTTCAGTCTATAATGAGCCGCTTGACATTCTCCACACACAGCAGGCTCTTCTGTTTCATATGCACACAAATTCTGTTGCTCCCACCTCCATATTTCACGTCTCTCCATCCCACTGTTAGTGACTATTCCAGATCGTCATCGGTCACCTCCCAGGATTACTCAGAGGCTTTCTTAACTGGCCAACCAGTCCCCAGTCTAATCCATTGTTCTTACAGCTACCTGAGTACTTTTCTTAATCGTGTAAGCAGTCATGTAGTCTCTCTCACCTAAAATTCTTCAGTGATATGTCACTGCCTTAAAACAAAAATCTCAATGATTTGATATGACTTGCACGACCTTTCATGCTCCATCATTCAGCTAGGGCTCCCAGCTCATCCTGCATTATCTGCTTCCTTCCACGGCATACTCCAGCCTTGCAGACAGAATTTCACTCTCCCTAGCAAGATAAATTCTCACCCCTGGATCTCCACTTCCTGGCCCTTCTGGCTGCAGTCACACTCGCTCACCACTACCTGCCTGATTTAGTTCTTTACAGGGAGACCTTCCTTCGTAACCAAGGCTAGATTAAGTCCCTTGCTGTGTGCCCTCACGGCTCTTGTATTTTTTCTAATGTAAGACTTTCACATGATTGCAACTATCTGTTGAATGGCTTAATTCTATTTCTGTTACTTAACTGCCCCTTAGTCTTCCTTCCCAGGCATTTTTTTCCACTTCCTGTCAAAGCCCAGCTCAAATGTTAAGCCTTAGGAAAAGCCTGTCTAGTCCCACAAGGTTATTTCTTACTCCTTTTTGAATGCGCTCATGGAAATCCATGCAGAAACCTGTTTGTCACAACAAATCCTGCGAATTAGAAACTTGACCAAAGAACTTTTCATAGTGTACCACAGAAAGACACACTATTTGGTGGTGGTGCAGAGAATGATAGAAACACTCCAGTTCTCAAAGAATCTGGGGACTAAACTCAATGCCAAGACCTAGCTTAGCTCCAGGGCAGAATGCGACTGGATGTTTTACACGTGTCTGCACATGAGCACACACTCTTTTGAGATTCTAGATGGTCACTCTTGGAGATGATCATTTAGTCCTCTAAAACTCACGGGAGTATTTGAACTAGCATTTTTCTTGCCAAGCAGCAATAATTCCACACCTTCTATGTTTAAAGCTCTCAGTAAAATGGGCCCAGAGCATAAACCTTATCTCCCTTTCTTTTGTAGCATAATGATTTTCCTGTTGCAATATTAGTCAGTAACTAATTTCATAGCTGGACAGCTGTTTTTATTTTTCTATAATTTTATTTATTTTGTGTTTGCTTTTGGCTGCTGCGTGGGCTTCTCCTCAGCTACAGTGAGTGGAGGTCATTCTCCAGCTGCAGTGTTTGGGCTCCTCGCTGCTGTGGCTTCTCCTGTTGAAGCGCTTGGGCTTCAGCAGTTGTGGCTCGTGGGCTCTAGGGCACAGCTCAGCAGTTGTGGCACATACGGGACCTTCTGGGACCAGAAACCAAACCTGTGTCTCCTACACTGGCAGGTGGATTCTTTACCACTGAGCCACCAGGGAAACCGCTGAACAACTGTTTATAATGACCTAGCATGTTAGAGGCATTGTGACACAAGTCTTCAGATCATTCCCTAAAGCAACCAGTCACCAAAATGGCAAATTCATTTACTTATCATAAAGCAGGAGCTAAAAGTCTCATTACAGTAATTGAGGAAAGACGCATTTGGGTCTTCATTGGTTAAAAGCTAAAAGGTCTCACATCTGGACCTGAAAGAGGAAGAAAATGGAGTCTTTCAGTCAAAGATAGTTTGAATAAAGCTAAAAGGGCCCTAGACAAGTTAATTCTAAATCCATGGGCTCCTAAGCAGGGCTCCTGCTTAGGTTTGGTTATATCTAAAGATATATAAACGTATCTATAAAGACTACTCAGTCTTGTTGAAATAGGCAGAACCAAGGGATTTTCCATGCCTCCGTTTCCCAGGAGTTTACTTGCATCCAGGAGCCCTATCTCCCTTCAGGCAGGCTTCTCATGGAGCATCTTGAATCTCTGGAGAACTGAACTCAACGCCCACTTTGTCTTCAGTTAGTTTGCCAAGAACAGATGGAACGAATTGGAGGGTAAATAACTGTCATGTAACTCTTACTAATGCTGAAATTTCTGATCTATAAGATTTAAGCATCTGATGTTTAGACTAGGATAAAGAACAAAACATATTAATTATCTATTATGTTCCAGGTGTCATCCTCTAATATATGCCAAAATTCTCAAAATAATCCTGAAAAAAATTTAATCTTTATGTACTAATGAAGAAAACAAACCTTACGAAGTTAAAGCTGAGATTTAAAGATGAATCTGCTAAAAATCACTCCTCTTCTTTGCTACACTACAGTAACCTGCCCCTGTTCTCAGTATCCCACAGCCCTGTGTTGTGACACTATACCTCTCCTTCTGGGATGGATAGATAGGTAGAAAGATAGATAGACAGACAGAGAGATAAAGATAGATATATAAATCTTGAATCTCCTCACGGAAACCCTCCTACACTGCTGTTGGGAATATACATTTGTGAAGCCACTATGAAAAAACAGTTCCTCAAAAGAAACCCCAAGGTTCCTCAAAAATTATTAATAAAAATAAGAGTTACCATATGATGCAACAATCCCACTCTTGGGCATATAAGCAGGGAAAAACTATAATTTAAAAAGATACATGCACCCCAATATTCACAATAGCACTATTCACAACAGTCAAGACGTGGAAATATATATCTGTATTGAATGAATGGATATAAGGAAGACATATACAATGGAATATTACTCAGCCATAAATAATGAAATAATGCTATTTGCAGCAACACAGAGGGGCCTAGAGATTATCATACTAACTGAAGAAAGAAAGAAAGAAAGGACAAACACTATATATCACATGTGGAATCTAAAACACAGCACTAATGAACTTGCCTGTGAAACAGAAACAGACAAGATGTACAGCACAGTCCTGCAGTTGCCCAGCGGGAGAGGGCGGGGGACAGGTGAGCTGGGAATCTGGGGTTAGCAGAGGCAAACAGTTATATATATGATGGATAAGCAACAAGGTCCTTCTGGGAACTCTAGTCAATATCCTATAGTAAACCATAATAAAAAGAGAGAGATAGATGGAACATACGAATACTGAATCACCTGATAATTACAAGTCATAACCTTAGATTCATTTTGGTTTCCAGATTCACAACTTGGCTAGACTTAAGATACAGACTAAGACGCAGTTCTTGCCTATTCACTCCACTGAGCGTAAGCCATTCAGAATAGCTGCTCACTTCAACATGTATTGTATGCACAAAGCAAAGTCATCATTATGAATGTTTTCACATTTTATACTTTCCAAACTTCATGCATCAGTTCATTCTCCACCTAGAATGCTCTTTTTACCAACTGTCAATCATTGGAATTCCTTTTATTCTTCTAAGTCCAATTAAAATGCTTTTACTCTTAAATCCATCCTTAATCTCACATCCCGCCCTTCAGAAATGTGAGATCCTACCTCTCCTTCTCTGAATCACCTTTGTACATTATCTGGATTTGCATTATGAACTGTAACTCTTCTTACCTTGAATTACATGTGTGCCTGGCTACTTTCCCTACTAAACATGAAACTTAAAATACAAATCCAGCTTCCAACTTTCCCGTCTATGCACTATCAGATACCTGGATTCTTTCCCCCTTATCTTCATTATTAACGACGCAACAAGTGATTCCTGCCCATTGGGAACTCCAGGGAAGTGTGGCATTCCCATGCCCCACAGCCAACCCTGCAAAGCAAACAGATTAGCCAGTCTCCACAGGACTGGGTGTGCTTCTCAATCTCCCTTCAGTAGCCCCGCTTTCAGGTCTGCATGGGAGGGGACGCACTGCCAACGTAAAAATGAGATATCTGGATCAGTCAATGTTAGCCAAGGGCTATGATGTTGAAAATATTATTTGTGAAAGAAACACTGCCTTGTAACAGAACCAAAAGCACCTAGATTCTGAGAGGAATACCAAAGTTCTGGCTCTGAGTATATACATATATATTTCCCCTACTGCGACTTCAGTGTTTTCCAAAATCAGACCTAGCTTAGTATCTGTCAGAACACTCTCAGGCTGTGCTCCCCATCACCATTATTCCAGCCTGTTCATTAGCTCACTGAGGATGGACAGACAGACTTCTTCTTCTGCCGGTCATCCTTCTTTCCTTTCAGCTGTCCTTTCTTCCTTCTTTTCTTTCTTCAATAATCTATGTTAGAAACTGGCCTGAGATTTGGGTGCTATTAAGCCAGTATTAAACTGGAATGTTGATTGGGGAGCTTGGGAATCTTCAAATAGTGCCTCAAATTTCTCATCATTAAAGTGCAAGTGAAAGTCGCTCAGTCATGTCCATCTCTTTGCCACCTCATGGTCCATACAGTCCATGGAATTCTCCAGGCCAGAATACTGGAGTGGCTAGCCATTCCCTTCTCCAAGGGACCTTCCCAACTCAGGGATCGAATCCAGGTCTTCCACATTGCAGGCAGATTCTTTACCAGCTGGGCCACCAAGGAAGCCCAAGAATACTGGAATGGGTAACCTATCCCTTTTCCAGCTAATCTTCTCAACCCAGGAATTGAACCAGGATCTTGCACATTACAGGCAGAGATGGTAAAGAATGTGCCTGCAATTCAGGAGACCCAGGTTTGGTCCCTGGGCTGGGAAGATGTCCTGGTGAAGGGAATGACAGCCCACTCCAGTACTGTGGCCCGAGGAATTCCCTGGACAGAGGAGCCTGACAGGCCATAGTGCATGGGGTCTCATCACTAAATGCCTGACAAAACATGAAACAAAGTGACACTATTATTAGCTCTGCCTTTAGCCCCAAACCCCAATGTTGAAAAGTCTAGTAATCTGGGCCCAGTCATTTCTTTTTCCTCATCTTGTTTGTTCTAAATAGTTTTATATTAAAGCCAACTATGGGGTCTGCTCTGTCTATATCAATACCTATAACAACCAAAGCCAATCCCTGAATCTTACCACTAAGAGGTGAAGAAGAGTTGAGCTGGCTCACCTCTCCCATGACTAGGGGAGTAGCCTGCAATATATTCTATGAAGAAAGAAATGAAACAGTGAACTACAACCATAGTCACTTATTTTTTTTTAAAAAAAAAAAAAAAAGCATAGTAGGAAAAAAATGCCCACTCAAAGTAAAATGAAGGAAAACAAAAGTCTGAAACAGCTCAATAGGTAAATTTACATATGACCAATCCAATCCAGGGCTCCACCTTGGAGATGGAGGGAAATGCTTTCATCTTGATTCATTAGGGACAGTCTGTAAGTTCCTCCCAGAAATCAATAGGCCTGTTCCATGCCAGGCGCCATGCTAGGCTCTGGAGACAGAAAGATAAACAAGACCCAAGGTCTCTGTCCTGGAAGGATTTTCAGTCTAATGGGCAAGTCAGACAAGTGAATGACTCCAAATCTACATGATGAGAAACAACAGTGGCAGAACCAACATTGAGCGGGTGGGCACTGGGATGACCACGCGGGTCGATAAAATATAAAAAGGGCCTGAGCCCTGTTGTAAATATCTGCTTTCCTGAGCCCACAAAGAAGCACCAACCTCCTCCTTATGGCCCTTGTCAACTTTGGACTCTCTAAACCCCCTCAGACTTCACAGACCAGCATGGGCCCTTCAAGACCCTAACCCAGATGAAGGGTTGGTGACCATTCTGTTGGTCAATACTTGAGATGATGTCAGAATAAAGATAAATGTGAAGAGCTTTTGTAGGACAGATGAGCAAAAAAATTCCCTCTGGCTGAAAAGGTCACATGTAGTGTCACAGAGCAGAGGACACTTGGGCCAAGTCTTGAAGACGGAAGAGAAGTTCACCAGAAGGGCTTTCCAGGCAAAGCGTACACCATGTCAAGGCAAAGACGGAACTGTTTCAATGGGTCTTGAATGCAAAATAAGCAAAGACAGCTGCAAAAGAAGAGGATGGTATCAAGAGATGATTCCGGGAATTCAGTCAAGGGTTTTATATGCCTTCCATTTGTGGGTAATAGGAAGTTCTAATGAGGGTGTGACGTGATAATTGCTTCTATCGTAGGATGAATGATGAGAGGGGTTTCAGCCTTGTTCCATGTTTTCTTCATTCTGAGAATCTTGATGGCCCCACAAAGAAAAGGTAATACATAAGTTCTCTCTGAAATAACTCAAAGAACTGAGAAACCTTTCCCCAAATCCCCCTCATTATCTACTATGAAGTTTTCAGAGCAAATCTCCTTTCTTCCCACTCTAATTATTGAGGATATAATGTCAATATCTATATTAAAAATTATGGCAGCTCTGATTAGTTTTTTTACATCAAAGCTTTGGTTGCAAGCAAATTTATGCAGGTAACATGATACAAGATTTGGAGCATGGGTGTCTGTTCACCTTGACAATCTTAGAGACACGTATGCACAATGCAGAACCAAGGGACTCAATCATTCATCGCGATATCCCTCCCAGTGCCTCGACAGACCAGGTGCTCAGTGTCCCCCAAACTTATTGATCTTTATTCTCTATCAATTTTCACCTTTCTGAAACCAAGTGTTTTTCCTCCAGAAGATGTAATTAATGCTCTCCTTCCCTTTGGCCATTTCAAACCTGTTCTCTAAAATAAAATAAATCCATCTTACTATTATTTCAAGGAGCAGAAGCCAGAATTCCAGAGACATACCAGGCCCCAGTGCAAAAGGAAACACTGGGGGATAGATCTGTATCATGACCAACACTTACCAAATGCATATCAAGCTGTATTGAGGATATACTGTGAATCAAGCACTGTGAGATCCCTGCTGAAATTCCCAACATAAAGCTGATACAGGCCCGGCCTTGACTCTCTGAGGTCTCTGCACATGAAGTATACAAACAGATGAATCAGCAAGGCTGCAGCTTTTCCAGTACAAGTGGTCTTTTACCAAGGGTATTAACATAGATCTGTGTCTCAAGGATATAGTTTGTTTCCCCAAGTATATTTGGCGGACTACTAGTTCTGCAGCATGTTAACAGGTTGATATATAAGCAAAAGGTTTCACTGATACAAATTACATTTGAAAATCACTTGGTAAACAAGACTCTATACTGTGGGACTTTGCTACACTATGCTATGCTAAGTCACTTCAGTCGTGTCCGACTCTGTGTGACCCCATAGACGGCAGCCTACCAGGCTCCCCCGTCCCAGGGATTCTCCAGGCAAGAACACTGGAGTGGGTTGCCATTTCCTTCTCCAATGCATGAAAGTGAAAAGTGAAAGTGAAGTTGCTCGGTCGTGTCCGACTCTTAGCGACCCCATGGACTGCAGCCTACTAGGCTCCACCGTCCGTGGGATTTTCCAGGCAAAAGTACTGGAGTGGGGTGCCATTGCCTTCTCCAGTGGGACTTTACATGAGTCTTTATTAAGGATATGCACATATTAAGCATATGTGCATCCCAACGGGGAAAGAGATTCCCAAATTTAATCAACCAGAAAGCCCTTTGCTGCAGATCATCTCAAGAAGGTTAAGGTGCTCCCAAGAGTACTCTGAAACTATGCTGATCAGCTCTGTTCTAGGTCAGGAGTGAGGCCTTCATCTCAAGAGCATCCCTTGAAGCACTTGTTCTAATCTCATTTTCTTACATTTACTCACCCAGGAGCCCAACCCAACTTCATGCCCTAACCCCTCCCATCCCATGAGGACTTCCTGCAGTGGGTCTCAAAAATCTTGGCATTTCACTAGCTAGAAAGGCTTGATGGCATCACAGCTGGCGATGCTACTGTGAATGTGTATGATTTCTAGAATGTTCAACAATACCATTCCTGCCAACCATCTCTTCTTTAGAAAAGGGTTTTTTGTGTGTGTGTTTGTGTGTGGGTGGGTGGATGTGTGTACATGTGGTGGCGGATGCCTTCTTTTACCTCTCAAGCTAGGAACGTTCCTATTTATTCCTACCACTTGCTTCCTATTTCTAAAGTATGACAGATTACACTTGCTAAATTATTTGGCTCTTAGAGAACCTAAGGAAACATGTTTTTATGATAATGGAATCTGCAATTCCTTGCTAAATTCTTAGTTATGATAAAATTCCACCTTATCAGAATACAGGTACAATAAGTTATATAAATCAACGTTCACAAATGATATTCTATGCTGACATTTCTGTTCAGGAGTTGGCATTTTATTTGGGTGATAGGCATCTACTGAATTTATTAAAAGTGGTTGACTTATCTTAAGAGGTCAGCTACTAGGGATGAAGCCCTTTCTTCTCAAAACAATTTAGCTGCTTCTTGATATTTTACTAGTCTTTTCTCAAAATTCACAGTTAAAAAAAAAAAAAATATATATATATATATATAGTGTAGTGCATTTATTCACAAGTATTCCCTGAGTACCTATTATGTGTCTGACATCATGGTAGAAGATGGGGGCCTAACGGTAATCAAGACAATGCTTAGATGTCTTTGTGGGATGAGGCAGATACTTCCAGTAAAACATAGCTGAAGAACATGGAGAAGCTTGAGGAGCGACACAAAACTTGACTCAACAGTAAAACGGTGCCGCCACACCTGCTCCTCGCCCTGTCAACCACCATCCCAAGCCAAGCATGCAGTATTAGAACCATAACTCGTATTTTTGTGAAGCCAGGAAAGCTAATGAAAACACTTGGGGTCATCACCTGAGTGATGAATGTCTTCTTGACAGACTGAAGGACAGAAAGAACAAAGGGTTGAGTGGTGACTCAGAATTCCATGAATATCTCCCTTCAATGTGATTATGGAGAAGCAACCTTCATGACCCAGAAACCTTCTGTTATCTTTTGGAAGGTACATGAATGTGATTAAAAAAAAAAAAAAAATCTCTTGATTTTTAAAGGATCAAAACAGTTGAGATGAGAGATGGGAGGGAATGAGAAGATCTCTTTTAAGAACAAATGGGCTTCTTCTTAATACAAGTCTGAGTTTGTTTAACTCGAACCTGCATTAGAACCACCTGGAAGGCTTTTGAGAGCAGAGGACTTCCTCTGCAGGCTAATGGTTAAGAACACACCTGCCAGTGCAGGCGACACCGTTCAGCCCCTGGCCTGGGAAGACTGCTGAGCGGCTGCTAAGCCCCATGCCGCAACGACTGAAACCCCCACGCCCTGGAGCCCCGTGCTCCGCAAGAAGAGACGCCACCACATCGAGAAGCCCATGCCCTGCAACAGACGGCAGCCCCTAGTCGCTGCAACTAGAGACAGCACAAAGGCAGCAGCCAGGACCCAGTGCAGCCAAGAATAAAGATTGATTACATGATTAAAGTTGTTTAAAACCCCCAACACAGAGCAGAGTTCCTGATTTAGTAGGTCTAGGGTAGAACCCCAACATCTACATTTTAAATAAGATCCCAGATGCTGCTGGTCCAAAGACCACTATTCTCCACTGATACGGACATTCTCAGTTCCGTAAGTTGTTCCAACCGAAGAGCAACTAGTAAGTGACAACAGTTAGGGCACCAATTTCAGGGTAGATGGGTGGAGGAGTTGGATAGATTGAATGGAACTGATATTTTTAAGAACTTAGTAGTAGAGCCAGGATCTTTCCAGGAGCTTGAGATCTTATTAATAATGTTACTGTCACATTTAAGCCCACCACACACCCAGTAGATTGGCGCATGTCAAAGTGAAAATCAACTTATTAACCAAGGAACCAAAAAGATCTGTTTTCCTCACTGAAGACTTAAATACCATATGCTCACAATTCATCTGCATCAGAATTTTGTTTTTAATACAAATATGTATTACATGCTTCCCAAGATTCAATTTTAAGTAACTAGAGGAGGTTGGGTCACCCCTCTTATAAGATAAGAATAATAATGTTACCACCTACAACTTGGCCAAATAAGAATGATAATTAATACACTTGAACTATAGGGGAGGGGTAATTTCTCCCTTTCTCTCTTGAGTTCCTGTGGCTGGACTAATAATAACATTGACACAAGACAGATTAACAGGTGAAAAGAAACAAATTTAATTCATGTGTATGGCAGTATCAAAAATGGAACCTAAGAAGTGGTCAAAGCAGGCAGATTTTATACTTTTTAGACAACAAAACAAATCTGTGAGGAATTAACAGGACAGAGAAATTTAGGTTTTGGATGACTAATTAGTAGAGAATCTAAACAGAGTTTGAACTCAGACAATAAATTAGTGGGAGAAGGGGGCGATAGAGAATGAGATGATTGGATGGCATTACCAAATCAATGGACATGAGCTTGAGCAAACTCCAGGAAATAGTGAAGGACAGGGAAGCCTGGTGTGCTGCAGTCCATGGGGTCACAAAGAGTCGGACACGAGTTAGCGACTTAACAGCAATAAGTGAGTGAAGAAGTAACAAGGCTTGTTTTCCTGAATTTCCCATCTCTGGTGATAAGGATGTCTTTCTAACTTCCAGTACAAGGAAGACACCTTTCACTTAGGAGGTTTATTTCCCACTTTTTAGGGAGACAGAAAGAAGGGTTAAAGTGCTTCTCTTGCACAGGCTGCTTCTTACGCAACTTTAATTCAAATTAATCAATATGTCACTGAGGCATGTGTTAAGGCAGCCTGCCCTCTTCCCCTCTAGTTTCTCTGAAGTTCTACATACAGTGCGTGTCATGAGTATTACCACCTAAGAGTCCATAACTGTTTGAGTGTTTTCTTTCCCCTTAAGACTTCATGAAGGTTAGGCTCAGTCTTCACTTCTCACTATTGTTACTTCAGTACTTAGCACAGTAGCTTCTTGCACATAGTAGGTGCTCAATAAACTGTTAAATAAATTGACTTGTCAAACAGAGCAAATAGCCACATGTGATTAAGGCAGCCTAAAGGCGTCCTTTCCCAATGAGTTCCTTTATGCTTGAGGATGCCTGTCAAAAACCCAATATAGTACTTGGAAGGGACTGGGTTACTTTATTAACATCTTTGCATCAATTACTCAAAAATCAATTGGGCTTCAGGGTTCAGACTCTACCTCCGTCCAAGAGGGCTCCTCCTTCTTAGGGATGAGGCCAGAGGGATAGATCCCTGGGAGAATGCTGGGGGTGGGGGGTAGGTGTGGGTGGGCAGGGGATTGAGCTAGTTGGGGAAGGGAGAAGAGAGTCATGGGTAAAAAAAAAAAGGGGGGCAACTTAAACTCTTGAGTAGCTGGGTGGGAGAAGAAGAAAGGACAAGGCTCTCATACCAAACTGCCTCTCTGGAGGACCATTTCTCCTGGAGGCCATCCAAAATAAAATAGCTTAAACTATTTTACTCTTTTAGTGTTTCATACTTAGAAGCACAGGACTACACAGGCCTGGGGGAACTTAAATTTCTTCTGATTAACACTTTAATGTCTTTAACCAAACTCCAAACAATTACTGTGATTATTTGCTGTATGGCACAGGAAACTCAAACAGGGGCTCTGTATCAACCTAGGGGTGGGATGGGGATGGAGAAGGGAGAGAGGTTCAAAGAGAGGGGATAGATGTATACCTATGGCTGATTCATGTTGAGGGTTGACAGAAAACAGCAAAATTCCATAAAGCAATTATCCTTCAATAAAAAATAATTTTTTTAAAAAAAGAAAGACCCTCTTGGAACAAATCCAAAATCCAGGAATCCACTTCATCAAGGGACAACTCATTCAATTAAAACATCCCATCATTCATGCCCCCAAATCCATGCCCTGAATACCCACACTATCCTCTCTTTCCCAACACACATCGTGCAGTGCACACCCCACTCTTACACACTCAACAGAGGACTTTGAGCAGATCTTCTTTCCCCATGTAATCCATGAAGGTTTGATAAAGGAAGTGACAGCTGGAAAAGGAGGTGATATAAAGATTGAGTCCTCAGATTGGAATGGTGACTTCTGACCCGTCCTAGTCCTTGCAGGGGCCCACCCAGAGGGCTTCCTGCAAGGGAAACCCTGTTTTCCCTGCAAAGCTCATCATCACGTGAGTCCATGTTTGATTCTGACATGGGCCCCCTCCCCCTCACAGAAACAGCCCTGTGGATTCTTGCCTTTGAATTCTGTTCTTAAATCCCATAGAAAGCAGTGTATATTTAGACCATGAAGTGAAGTCGCTCAGTCGTGTCCGAATCTCTGCAACCCCATGGACTGTAGCCTATCAGGCTCCTCCGTCTATTTTCCAGGATTTTCCAGGCAAGAGTGCTGGAGTGGACTGCCATTTCCTTCTCCAAAGGATCTTCCCAACCCAGGAATCGAACCCGGTTTCCCGCATTGCAGGCAGATGCTTTACCGTCTGAGCCACCAGGGAACAAATTTAGACCATAAACCTCATTTAAACAGAAACTTCTCTTCCAGGCTTCCCCACAAAACACCAGAGATGGCAAGTCACAGTCTGCCTGTTCCCAAACTCCACTGTGGAGGAGAAAATCATCTGCGCTCAGTAACGGGACCTACAGACGGCCAGAATAGCCAGGCAGAAAGGACTGCTAGGACAGGGAGTAAAATGGCTTCGCGAAGGACAGTCCTATGGGGATAGGACAGAGAAGAAAAAACATAGGCTGCCTAGGAGAAACTCATGGATTGCAGACTTAATTACCAGCCTGTTCCTGGAGAAGCAAATTCACATTGTCTGATACAGGCTCACAAGCTGATAAATATTTAATGGCCAAATAATGAATCTTGGCATAAATATTTAACGGAGCAGCATCAAGGTATACAAGGGTAGGGAGTGTGCTGAGGGAAGGATGCTCCGGTAAGACAACTGAGTTGGAACAGGAGTAGAGACAGGTCCAAAAAGAACCAGGCTCTCTGAGGGGATGCTGGATCTCCTTTGAAACTAGGTTGGTTCTTTTAAATAAAAAAATAGATGAGCTGCTTTGCAAAATGTAAGCTGCTGTGGAAATAAGACATAGTATTTTTATTTTCACTTTTAAATTTTATTTTAAAGACATCCTTAGAGTACATACCTGGAAGATGGTAATCATTGAGGGAGTTAGCACGCAAAAAAAAAAAAAAAAAAAAAATCCAGGTGGGATGAGATGAGCATTCCCTTGAGAGGTTACAATTGTTTTCACAAGCAGATGGTGCAGCTCTCTGGAAAGTTCTAAGAACAGCTTCTGTTTATCTTGAACCCATCATATGGTCAAGATTATATGAGTGCCAGGGACGGCAGAGCCTGGTGGGTGGCTGTCTATGGGGTCACACAGAGTCGGACACGACTGAAGCAACTTAGCAGCAGCAGCAGGATCACAAAGAGAATAAAGATAGATCTGTCCCTATGATTATATACCTTACCACTGGCCAGTGAGGTTGCAAGTTAGAAATTGCCACATAGTATAATGAGCAACAGAACAAGGAAATAGCTGCTGGAGCACCAGGCTAACCAGGGACTAAATCAGGGAAGACTTCCTGGAGGGAGCAGCTCCCAGGTCCCATCCTGATGGGTGATCTGCTCACTTTGTAAACACTCGTTTACTCAGCTGGCTTTTCCCATGCAATAAGAAAAAGAGAGAGACCTGGGACCATGAAAGGGGAATCCACAAGGTGACAGTTAAAAGGGTCTTGAATGCCAAGATAAGGAATTTGAATTTGAATTAGTAAATGATAATTAAAGCCAATATACACTTGCTGATGAAAAGTGTCTGTGTGCATCTGTGTTTGCACACTTGTTTCCAGTCCTTGGAAAAGTGTATCCTCACAGCTGTGTGAAGTAAGGAGCATGTTGAAAGCAGAGCAGAGAATGACTCTTCCTGAAGTTCCTTGGAGAACTTTAAAACAGGAACCAAAAATAGACTGAAGCCCCCCTTACTCCCTGCTTCGTTCCACCATCTGTCATCCCCACTCCCCTGGGGAGAAGCTGAGGCTGACAGTAGCAGAGTGAGGGAACAGGGGTGTGGGTGGGGAAGTTTTCTTATTTTTTCTGCCAGGCTGAGTTATTAATTAGCTTCTCAGAAGGTAGAGGAACAGTGAGCTTTAGTCTTCTCACTTGACAAATATTGCACCAGAGAGGCCACCCAAGCCACCCAACACCTTCTTCATGGGGCAGAGCCAGATTCCTCGGGCCATCTGGGATTCTCTGCTGCTGCTGCTGCTAAGTCCCTTCAGTCGTGTCTTCGCGACCACATGGACTGCAGCCTACCACACTCCTCCGTCCGTGGGATTTTCCAGGCAAGAGTACTGGAGTGGGTTGCCATTGCCTTCTCTTGGGATTCTCTGCACCAAGTTCTAACTGTAGCACTCTACATGATCCAAGCCTCCTCTTTTAAGGGGATGGGATGGGATATGTTTGGGAAAGATGAACCAGGGAGATCTTTGTGGTAGGTTTACCCAGCTTTATGGTAAGCCAAGAAGCTGGGTTACCTAACCTCCTTCCCATGAATGAGCCACAGTCCTCACATGAACTTGGCAACAGATGTTGTTTACTTCAAGCAACACAATCCTTCCGAATCCTGATACAGGATAGGCAACTGAGTCTTTCATCTCATAGACCAAAGACCCCTAGGGAGGTAGGCAGATGGATGGATGCTTTGTCTCTTTCTCTGCAGGCCTGTTCTCATCTTTCTAATTTCTTCCACCCAGCCTTGAGTTGGACCTAGAACATGGTAAGAGGAGGTGGAGTTCGCTTTGGGAGCACCCAGAACTGAGTCCTCTCTGAGCCAGTACTCTGACTTCTCTCACTCCACCCCCCAGAGAACTAACAGCATCACCACCAGGGGCTGCATCTGGGTTCCATCCTCTTCCTTTGCCTGGTCAGGATGGAACAGGGCCCCCAGTTTCTCCTCAGTGTTATTTAGGCTTCTCCCCAACCTCACTGTCACCAAATACTCATCCCAAGACTCATCCGTACTCAGTAGAGCCCAAACGTTCTCCAGGAGGATGAGACTCTGAGAAGGACACCTGCATCAGGACACAAGCCTTCCTCTGACGTGAGTACCCAACAAATACCTGTGTGTTACCCAAGTATGAGTGCGGCACTGAGTTCCAGGACAGCCAGAGTGCCTTTCCTCATGGGACTTAAGAGTGTAGGTGGGGGGAGATGCATTCAATGAAACTACTGTAAATAATAATTAAGTATAATGCAACTGAAACCCAGAGAGACAACATGATGACCTTAGAGTTCTAGAGTAAATCTGTAATAGCGTCAAGATTCAGACCTGTTGGCTGTAACTTCCCCACACAGACTCAGAGAAAGCACATCATTGATCATTTAGACAAATGCCTGGAGGAAGACTCCCACCCCCACCCCAGGAATTCCCTGAGTCTGGTCCACCTCTGTCTGCAGTAGCGTACCAGGAAAAAGTTCAGAATCCACTCTTCTTTTTGCCTGCCACTTATTTAATGGTGAAACCACAGACAGTTGCCCATCCTCCCCTGCTGCTCCTCAGGATGGGACAAGGACCTAGGAGTCTGTTCTAACAGACAGGTCTAAAAAATGACTGTAGACTCAGCGGTCAGGAGCTCGAAGGGATCTTCATCTTCTGAGGTATCCACACCTTTTCCCCCTTTTAACTGTTTCAAATGGAAGTCATAAATAAAACCCCAAATGTAAACTTGACCAAAACTGAGCTTCCCTGACCAAATTCAGGGGAGAAAGCTTCAAGGTTCATATGTGCCCAGCCCCTTTTTCCTGCGCAACGCTCTCTAGGGAACTTCAGGAACTGGGGATCAGAGTCTGAAAATTGTTGATCTGACTTCACCCCTTATTTTGCAGAAGCAGCTGTGCCTCATGCTTGTGTGTCTGTGTCAGTGGTCTAGTTGTGTTCCATTTGACCGCATGGACGGTAGCCCACCAGGCACCTCTGCCCATGGGACTTCCCAGACAAGGATACTGGAGTGAGTTGTCATTTCCTTCTCCAGGGGATCTTTCCCAGATCTTCCAGACCCAGGGATCGCACCTGTGTCTCCTGCGTCTCCTGCTTTCCAGGCAGACTCTTTACCGCTTGAGCCACTAGTGAGGCCTAGTGTTTGTATATAATCTCTTGTAGATGTTTTAACCTCCTGGGCTTGTAGTTTCATCTGTGAGATGAGGATGGAAACATTTATATCCATGGCTTCCCAGGTGGTGCTAGTGGTAAAGAACCTGCCTGCCAATGTAGGAGACATAGGAAACCTGGGTTCAATTCCTGCATCAGGCAGATCCCTTGGAGGAGGGCATGGCTACCCACTCCAGTATTTTTGCCTGGAGAATCCCATGGAGAGAGGAGCCTGGTGGGCTACAGTCCATAGGGTCGCAAAGAGTAAGACATGACTGAAGTAACTTAGCATGCATGCATACTTACATCCACTCTACAGGATTTTTGTTGAAGCTCTGATGGGGTCCCAAAGATCACTAAGATCTATCTATAAGCTGCTATGCATAACCACAAGGGTGGTGTTCAAACACCACCACTTTGTAGCTGTGAATGAATCTCCATAGACTAGTTTCTCCATCTGCAAAATAGGAATAATAATGGTACCTGTCTCACAGTCTCATTGCAAGGTTTAAGTAAGATTATGCTTATGTTTCACCTAATTTCCTGAACTGTAGCAAGGGCTCAGAAAATGTTTGCAGTCTCATCTTCCCAGCATCAGCACCAGAGTCACCATCCTTATTTCAATTGTTATTCACTTTGACAAAACTGATCCAGCTCCTCCTGGATATGCACTGGAATGATGTAACCCTAGAATGTGATACAAGCCATGTGAGATTCTAAGGTGACATTGAATCTATATGTGAGATCAGCACAGAGTGAGCCTAGTTGAGAGGTGAAGAGACAGATTCTGATGACATTCTTTCGGTGTCTTTAATAAGCCACATGACTAAATGTTTATCTTTTGAACTTTTCAATTAGTGACCTTTCCATCTTTACACACACACACACACACACACACACACACATGCACAGGTAAGAGGTCCCGAGAGGGAAGGCATCTTGCCTGCAGCCCTATGGTCTCTGGAAGGAGAACTCGGGTAGCCTGCCTCTCATGCTTTTTCTTCTTTGTCTCACAGACTGCATTTTCCAAACAGCCTTTGCCTTCCTTAGCCTCTCTGAGAAGTCAGGGATCGCTTATACGCCCATTTGTTCTTCTTCCAAACCCAAAGCTCGCAAACAATTCCACGGGAATGTGCCTTGGCGGGGGAAACAGTCCAATTACTGATCTAATGAGCCAATTTCCCTCTCATCCCCCCGTAAAGGCATGTGCAGCCCCAGTGCTCCCCAGGCCCTGCTCAGAGGACTACAGAGAAATGGAGAAAGAACCCTGTTTGGCAGTTCAAACTCACTTACTGCACAGGCTGGAAAATGAAATGACTGATACCATGTAATTAGACCTTAATTATTTATCATTTTTGGTTAATTACTGCCACTTACAAGTTAACAGGTTGTAAAACTCCTGGGCTGTGTTTATTAAATGTTAGGCGATCATTAGCAAAAAGTGCCATCTTCCACTGTTAATGAAATATCCGTAAAAATCTGTGACCACGAGCAGTGTAGGACTTGAGGCCACTAGGGAGGCAGTTACATGGATTTATGGCTAATTATATATATATATATTTGGAATCTGTATTTGCAGGTTAGAGAAGAAGGCTTGACTTAAAGGCTGCAATGTCTTCTGGGCTTTCCTATTATTCCACAGGAGCACAGGGAATACAAAACGGAGGTGGGATGGGGGTGAAAGGGAGGAGAAGTTGGAGGAAGAGTGGTAAAGGAGAACTCTTGTCTCAAAATATTCCCCTCTCCTAAGGGGTCCATGTCTAAACATCTGCTATTAGAAAGCCATTCCTTGGAGTGTGATGTTATACAAACTATGCAGATGTCCCTCAAAAAGTAAATATCCCTGGGAGAATTTCTTTATAATTAAGTGGAAAATGTGTCTCTGCACTAGCCCTTATGAAAAAGAACTGGTAGCTTTCACAAATAATTAGCACAACATGAGCCCACAGACAAACAAGCTAAGTGAGCATTCAGTTCAGTTCAGTTTAGTCTCAGTCGTGTCCGACTATTTGTAACCCCATACACCGCAGCTCGCCAGGCCTCCCTGTCCATTGTCAACTCCCGGGCCTACCCAAACTTATGTCCATTGAGACAGTGATGCCATCCAACCATCTCATCCTCTGTCATCCCTCTCTCAACCTTTCCCAGTATCAGGGTCTTTTCAAATGAGTCAGCTGTTTGCATTAGGTGGCCAAAGTATTAAGAGTTTCAGCTTCAACATCAGTCCTTCCAATGAGGGACTGATCTCCTTTAGGATGGACTGGTTGGATCTCCTTGCAGTCCAAGGGACTCTGAAGAGTCTTCTCCAACCCCAGAGTTCAAAAGCATCGATTCTTTGGCGCTCATCTTTTTTTATAGTCCAACTCTCACATCCATTCACGACTACTGGAAAAACCATACCCTTGACTAGACAGAACTTGTTAATAAAGTATTGTCTCTGCTTTTTAATATGCTATCTAGGTTGGTCATAACTTTCCTTCCAAGGAGTAAGCGTCTTTTAATTTCGTGGCTGCAATCACCATCTGCAGTGATTTTGGAGCCCCTAAAAAAATAAAGTCAGCCACTCTTTCCCCATCTATCTGCCATGAAGTGATGGGACTGGATGCCATGATCTTAGTTTTCTCAATGTTGAGCTTTAAGCCAACTTTTTCACTCTCCTCTTTCACTTTCATCAAGAGGCTCTTTAGTTCTTCTTCACTCTCTGCTATAAGGGTGGTGTCATCTGCATATCTGAGATTATTGATATTTCTCCTTCCAATCTTGATTCCAGCCTGTGCTTCTTCCAGCCCAGCGTTTCTCATGATGTACTCTGCATAGAAGTTAAATAAGCAGGGTGACAGTATACAGCCTTGACGTACTCCTTTTCCTATATGGAAGCAGTCTGTTGTTTCATGTCCAGTTCTAACTGTTGCTTCCTGACCTGCATACAGATTTCTCAAGAGACAGGTCAGGTGGTCTGGTATTCCCATCTCTTTCAGAATTTTCCACAGTTTATTGTGATCCACACAGTCAAAGGATTTGGCATAGTCAATAAAGCAGAAATAGATGTTTTTTCTCGAACTCTCTTGCTTTTTTGATGATCCAGCAGATGTTGGCAATTTGATCTCTGGTTCCTCTGCCTTTTCTAAATCCAACTTGAACATGTGGAAGTTCACGGTTCACATACTGCTGAAGCCTGGCTTGGAAATTTTGAGCATTACTTTACTAGCGTGCAAGATGAGTGCAATTGTGTGGCAGTTTTTTGCATTCTTTAGCATTGCCTTTCTTTGGGATTGGAATGAAAACTAACCTTTTCCAGTCCTATGGCCACTGCTGAGTTTTCCAAATTTGCTGGCATATTGAGTGCAGCACTTTCACAGCATCATCTTTCAGGATGTGAAAGAGCTCAACTGGGATTCCATCACCTCCTCTAGCTTTGTTCTTAGTGATGCTTCCTATGGCCCACTTGACTTCACATTCCAGGATGTCTGGCTTTAGGTGAGTGATCACACCATCGTGATTATCTGGGTTGTGAAGATCATTTTTGTAGTTTTTCTATGTATTCTTGCCACCTTTTCTTAATATCTTCTGCTTCTGTTAGGTCCTTACCATTTCTGTCCTTTATTGAGCCTATCTTTGCATAAAATGTTCCCTTGGTATCTCTAATTTTTTTTGAATAGATCTCTAGTCTTTCCCATCTTATTGTTTTCCTCTATTTCTTTGCACTGATTTCTTTGCACTGAGGAATATCGCTGAAGAATAGCTCCTTGCTATTCTTTGGAACTCTGCATTCACATGGGTCTATCTTTCCTTTTCTCCTCTGCTTTGTGATTCTCTTCTTTTCACAGCTATTTGTAAGGCCTTTGCAGACAGCCATTTTGCCTTTTTGCGTTTCTTTTTCTTGGGGATGGTCTTGATCCCTGTCTCCTATACAATGCCATGAACCTCTGTCCATAGTTCATCAGGCACTCTGTCTATCAGATCTAGTCCCTTAAATCTATTTCTCACTTCCACTGTATAATCATAAGGGATTTGATTAGGCCACAGTGATATGGGCACAGGACTGGACAAAAGAGATAAAACTACAAGAACACCTAGGCAGGAGTCACAGATTCAGCCCTGGAACCCACATTGCAAAAAGCCAGAATGATTTCTTGGCAATGAACTAGATAACGAGAGGACAGAACCCATTTCCCAGGAAGACTCTTTTAAAATAACTGAGAATGTTTAGCCTGGAAAAGCAAAGGCTGGTTGTTGTTCAGTTGCTAAGTCACATCCAGCTCTTTGTGAGCCCATGGACTGCAGAACGCCAGGCTCCCCAGTCTTTCACTATCTCCCGGAAGTGAAGTGAAGTAAAGTGAAAATCACTCAGTGGTGTCCGATTCTTTGCGACCCCATGGACTGTAGCCTGCTAGGTTCCTCTGTCCATGGAATTCTCCAGGCAAGAATACTGGAGTGGGTAACCATTCCCTTCTCCAGGAGATCATCCCGACCCAGGGACTGAACCTGTGTCTTCCGCATTGCCGGCAGTTCCTTACCATCTGAGCCAGCAGTGAAGCCCTAGAACAGCACAGTGATGCACTAACACGGCATAACTGATCTGTGTGTTTCTTCCTCTCTGTCTTTACCTGAGGTGACACCTGGACAGTGTATTAAACACTATAATTTTACAAAGAAGCCCAGATTTTGCTCAAATTCATGTTCATTGAATTGTTGATAACATCCAACCATCTCATCCTCTGTCGTTCCCTTCTCCTCCTGCCTTCAATCTTTCCCAGCATTGGGATCTTTTCCAATGAGTCTACTCTTTGTATCACATGGCCAGTGTATTGGAGCTTCAGTGTCATCATCAGTCAACAGTCAGGGCTGATTTCCTTTAGGATTAACTGGTTTGATCTCCTCAAGAACGCCATGAACAGTATGAACCAGACAAAAAGGTTGATTAGCTTGAAAATTGTCTTCAAATACCTTAAAAGCTTCAAAGAAGATTGGAAACAAACACATTCTTATGTGTTCTGAAAAAGCAGTTTCAATGGATAAAAGCTGCTAAGGGGCAAGCTTCATCTTGGAAATGTTTCAGAAAGTAAGAGTCATCCACCAATAGAATGAGTTCATACAAATGCAATGTGTTCATCTTCTTAGAGGAAAGTAAGCAGGACCCGGATGATCACCTAAGGTAATAATCACGTAAAGATATTGGAGGAATTCTTTCACTAAATGGATGGATAAAAAAAGCATTTTAAATGTTTAAAGTTTTATGACTTGAACTCATTAATACTTTAATATCAATTATCTGATTCCATGTCTTTCTATGACACTAGGAACTGGGAGCAGTAAGTGATCCCCAGGGAGCTGAGAGTGGGCATTGAAAGATAAAAACATATATGGAACATAGCAGTTTATACTAAAGCCAATGCAATTTTGGGCTTCCCTGGTGGCTCAGATGGTAAAGAGTCTGCCTACAGTGCAGGAGACCCGGGTTTAATCCCTGGGTCAGGAAGATCCCCTGGAGAAGGGAATGGCAACCCACTCCAGTATCCTTGCCTGGAGAATTCCGTGGAGAGAGGAGCCTGGTGGGGTCCATCCATGGGGTCATAAAGAGTTAGACACAACTGAGTGACTAACACTACAGTGCAATTTTGGACAATTTGCTTTCTTTGTGAGGAAATGAAGTTATTTCCTTAGAGTATAGAATGAAGCAGAACAAAAGCTAGTAGAGTTCTGCCAAGAGAATGCACTGGTCATAGCAAACACCCTCTTACAACACAACAACACAAGAGAAGACTCTACACATGGACATCACCAGATGGTCAACACCGAAATCAGATTGATTACATTCTTTGCAGCCAAAGATGGAGAAGCTCAATACAGTCAGCAAAAACAAGACGGTGAGCTGACTGTGGCCCAGATCATGAACTCCTTATTGCCAAATTCAGACTGAAATTGAAGAAAGTGGAGAAAACCACTAGACCATTCAGGTATGACCTAAATCAAATCCCTTATGACTATACAGTGGAAGTGAGATAGATTTAAGGGCCTAGATCTGATAGACAGAGTGCCTGATGAACTATGGACTGAGGTTCATGACATTGTACAGGAGACAAGGATCAAGATCATCCCCATGGAAAAAAAATGCAAAGAAGCAAAATGGCTGTCTGAGGAGGCCTTACAAATAGCTGTGAAAAGAAGAGAATCACAAAGCAAAGGAGAAAAGGAAAGATAGACCCATGTGAATGCAGAGTTCCAAAGAATAGCAAGGAGAGATAAGAAAGCCTTCCTCGGTGATCAATCCAAAGAAATAGAGGAAAACAATAAGATGGGAAAGACTAGAGATATCTTCAAGAAAATTAGAGATTCCAAGGGAACATTTCATGCAAAGGTGGGCTCAATAAAGGACAGAAAAGGTATGAACCTAACAGAAGCAGAAGATAATTAAGAAGAGGTGGCAAGAATACACAGAAGAACTGTACAAAAAAGATCTTCACAACCCAGATAATCACGATGGTGTGATCACTCACCTAGAGCCAGACATCCTGGAATGTGAAGTTAAGTGGGCCTTAGGAAGTATCACCAGGGAAGGCATTGGCACCCCACCTCAGTACTTTTGCCTAGAAAATTCCATGGACAGAGGAGCCTGGTAGGCTCCAGTCCGTGGGGTCACTAAGAGTCGGACACGACTGAGCGACTTCACTTTCACTTTTCACTTTAATGCATTGGAGAAGGAAATGGCAACCCACTCCAGTGTTCTTGCCTGGAGAATCCCAGGGAAGGGGGAGCCTGATGGGCTGCCGTCTCTGGGGTCGCACAGAGTCGGACACGACTGAAGCGACTTAGCAGCAGTAGCAGCAGCAGAAGTATCACTAAGAACAAAGCTAGTGGAGGTGATGGAATTCCAGTTGAGCTCTTTCAAATCCTGAAAGATGATGCTGTGAAAGTGCTGCACTCAATATGTCAAGAAATATGGAAAACTCAGCAGTGACCACAGGATTGGAAAAGGTCAGTTTTCATTCCAATCCCTAAGCGTCAATGCCAAAGAATGCTCAAACTACGGCACAATTGCACTCATCTCACACGCTAGTAAAGTAATGCTTAAAATTATCCAAGCCAGCCTTCAGCAATACATGAACCATGAACTTCCACATGTTCAAGCTGGATTTAGAAAAGGCAGAGGAACCAGAGATCAAATTGCCAACATCCATTGGATCATAGAAAAAGCAAGAGAGTTCCAGAAAAAACATCTATTTCTGCTTTATTGACTATGCCAAACCCTTTGACTGTGTGGATCACAATAAACTGTGGAAAATTCTGAAAGAGATGGGAATACCAGACCACCTGACCTGTCTCTTGAGAAACCTGTATGCAGGTCAGAAAGCAACAGTTAGAACTGGACATGGAACTACAGACTGGTTCCAAATAAGAAAAGGATTATGTCAAGGCTGTATACTGTCACCCTGCTTATTTAACTTCTATGCAGAGTACATCATGAGAAACACTGGGCTGGAGGAAGCACAGACTGGAATCAAGATTGGAAGGAGAAATATCAATAATCTCAGATATGCAGATGACACCACCATTATGGCAGAAAATGAGGAAGAACTAAAGAGCCTCTTGATGAAAGTGAAAGAGGAGAGTGAAAAAGTTGGCTTAAAGCTCAACATTGAGAAAACTAAGATCATGGCATCCAGTCCCATCACTTCATGGCAGATAGATGGGGAAACAGTGGAAACAGTGGCAGACTTTATCTTTGGGGGCTCCAAAATCACTGCAGATGGTGATTGCAGCAATGAAATTAAAAGACGCTTACTCCTTGGAAGGAAAGTTATGACCAACCTAGACAGCATATTAAAAAAGCAGAGACATTATTTTGCCAACAAAGGTCCATCTAACCAAGGCTATGGTTTTTTTCAGTGGTCATGTATGGATGTGGGAATTGGACCATAAAGAAAGCTGAGCACCAAAAAATCGATGCTTTTATACTGTGATGTTGGAGAAGACTCTTGAGAGTCCCTTGGACTGCAAGGAGATCCAACCAGTCCATCCTAAAAGAGATCAGTCCTGGATGTTCATTGGAAGGACTGATGTTGAAACTGAAACTCCAATACTTTAGCCACCTGATGCCAAGAGCTGACTCATTGGAAAAGACCCTGATGCTGGGAAAGATTGAGGGCTGGAGGAGAAGGGGATGACAGAGGATGAGATGGTTGGATGGCATCACCAACTCAATGGACATGAGTTTTAGTGGACTCTGGGAATTGGTGATGGACAGGGAGGCCTGGCGTGTTGCAGTTCATGGGGTTGCAAAGAGTTGGACATGACGCAGTGATTGAAGTAAACTGAAGTTATTATTTTCTGACTGTTGAAAGGCAAGAGTATGCAGTGAGATTTTATCATTGCTAATGAAAGAGAACAGCTTCTGTCCCACGGTATCTGATAACTCACTCTGGAGGCTGGGTTATGCCCTTGTCTGAGCCTTAATTTCTCCATAGGTAAACAGGGTGTGAAAGGTGATGTCCTTCAGGACCTTCCTATGTCTGCCATGAAATGGTTCTGGGTTCTAATGTGGAAATAGCTCTGTACGTTCAGCTCCTCCACCAGACCCACCCAGGCCCCTGTCTCTTCCCTTAGAAAGCATAGAAAATGATGCCTGTCTCTCAGCTGCCTCTCCAAGATGCTGTAAGGAATAATGAGGCCATTTGCTGCTCCTCCAAGTTCAGTGTTGAATGTTCATTCACCATTAAGAGATACTCGTGTGCAGACATTTCAGGTGTATAATACTAAAGGCACAGAAAAGCATAAAAAGATTTGTAATTAAGATAAAAAATCAAGGAACCTACCCTCTGTTTTATAAGTTCAGCCCATGCAAGGGACAAGTGGCTGCATTCAAGGTCACAGAGTATAGATTTATAGATTTATAGGTTTAATGTGAAATAAAGCACTTGAAGGAAACCAAAAAGCATTGCTACCAGTCATGGGTTTGGCCAACATATAAGAAGCTGCCACTGTGTGCTCGGGGCATCATGAGGCACAGAGGGTGGGGCTGGGTTGGTCTCTCTCCCCAGAGATCTTCTAATCTAGTGGGTGAAGTTGAAATTGCAAAAGATGAGCTGCTAGACACCAACAGAGACTGGCCACCTAACTCTTGAGCCCCACCACCTAGTAAGGTGTCTGGCATGTGTGGGGCATTCACTAATTGTTTAATGAATAAATCCTTCAACAAAAGCATCCTGCCCCTATGAAGAGTGGTACACTGAAGGACAAGAGTTCAGAGGAGGAAGAAGTTCCTTCCAGATGAGAAACAGAGACTCTTTCATGGAGAAGCCTGACTCATGGATTCTCGGAAAAAGAAGAGAACACAGGGATAGAACTTTCCAGATGATGGTCTCAGCAATACTGATGTCACAAACTCACTCTGATAGCTCTATCCTTCCTTATCTTACCTGTTTACCTGGGCTCCACTGACTCCTAATCGATGTCTTTGCCTTCAGTTTCCCCAGAGCTGATCTATCCTACCCATGTCTGCTGGCCTTATCTTTCCAAAGCACAGTTACAATCATGACACTGCCCTTGTCAGAAGCATAAGCTGACTCCCCACTCTCAGTTCAGTGAAGTTCAAGCCCCCAAGCCCGCACTTGAGCCTTTGTGATCCGGCCATAGTGTTTCTGAATGAACTTAGTTACCTCAGCTCTGTCTCACTCAGAGCTGAGATGGACTTCCCTGCCCTCCATTATGGATAATCCTTTGTTGCTTCCAAGTCTCAGCTTGTGCTCTTCTTTATAAATGAAAACCTTCCCCTTAATATCATCAGGTCCAGATTTTATCCACACCTCGAGGTCTAAATCTAGTACCTCTCTTTGTGAAACTTTGACCTGAACTCCTAAGGAAGTCGTCTGTGAACTCCTGTCCCTATGCCCACATCACTAACAGCTCGAACCTCCCTTTTTAGCTAAATGGGCATACACTTTGTCCTTCCCCCTAGACAAAGTAAAACTGCCTTGAATACAATTTCTTGACAATAATTTAAATTTCACCAGAACTTAGCCCAAAACAGGGACCAGAAGAGTCCTCAATGTAAATGCAGTAGAGCTCTACGTTTTTTGTCAAATTCTCTAAGATTCTCCCCTGGCTATGTGTGTGCCACTCCATTCTCTGTTGACCAGGGCTAACTGATAGAAAGGCAGCTGCTAAGCTGCTAAGTCACTTCAGTCGTGTCCGACTCTGTGCGACCCCATAGACGGCAGCCCACCAGGCTCCCCCGTCCCTGGGATTCTCCAGGCAAGAACACTGGAGTGGGTTGCCATTTCCTTCTCCAATGCATGAAAGTGAAAAGTGAAAGTGAAGTCGCTCTAAAGGTGGGCCAGTTAGATTCCTGCTGTGGGAATCAGAATGAAGAGAGTGATGGAAGACAGTTGGAGCTGAGTCTTCTCACGGCAAGACCCAAGGAAAACCACAGACATCTAGCTGCTCAAGTCTTTGGAAATCCCCTATTTCTTTCAGGGTTGTTTGTTTGTTTTTGTTTTTTTCTGAGGGGTTGATTTTTGCTGGTTCTTCTATCTATCACTGTATTGGTTTGCCAGGGCTGCCAGAACAAAGCACCACAGACTGAGTGGCTTAACCTCCAGGAACACTGTCTCATGTTTAAGAGGCACAAAGTCCACGTCAAGGCATCAATAGTGCTGGTTCCTTCCGAGGTCTCTTAAGCGAGGATTTTGTCCCAGGCCTCTCTTGTCGGCACGTAGATTCTGCCTTTTCCCTGTGTCTCTTCAGGTTGTATTATCTCTGTGCATGTCTGTCTGTCCAAATGTCTCCTTTTGATAAGGACATCAGTCATATCAGAATAGGGAACCACTGAACTCCAGTATTGACCTCATCTTCGCTTAACTAACAACAGCTTCAAAGATCCTGTTTCCGAATACGATCATTTTCTGAGGTCCTACAAGTTAAGAATTTTGAGGGGACATGATTCAACTCATAACAGTCCTTTTAGCTCTTACAAACTGAGTTGTTGTGGCATCATCCCAACACCCTCTCCTTTGTTTTCTTGAAAATATTCAGAAGCGGGTTGTTTGTAAGCAAAGAACCTTGACAGATAATGTGAGTGAACAAACAAATGAATATATGAGTCAGTATTAATTTTAAAAAGTAAGTATAGAAATAGACGGGTGGATCAGTGGGTAGATACATGCGTGGGTGAGTGAGTGAATTTGGCCACAACCCGGCTTCCTTCCCGTGTATCCTGTTTTCTTCTTGTCTCCTCTGTAGGTAGAAGTTATCAGCACCGTGGGTCAGGGTTTGGCAAACAAAAGGCTCACCAGGGTCCCATCATCATCACCCTCCTTTTAGTAAGTTGTCAACCAGAAGATTTCACTAGCACCAGTAACAAGGAAGATGAGATACCGTCTTTCACTAAGTCTATACTGCTTCAGGGAATGAGGCAGAACATCAGTTACCTGGGAGAAGACTCACATTTTATTCAGCCAGGGAACATGATGGCAGGAGTTTATTGGGAGGGGCAGGGTGAGAGGGATGAATGTGGACTGAGCTTTTCATGGTCACTATTGGAACAAGGAAGCCGGCCCATCAGTTAATTTTAACAAATACCACCAAGTAGTGACAGCTCCCCCAGAGGCCTGTGTCTGGTCTCTCTTCCTGGCATGTTAATTGGAAACTGGAGTTGGTGTTAGAGGACGTTAAGAGTTTCCACTTCCACGACTCTGCCCATGGAATACAGAATCCCATGCAATTTGGAGGGCTTAGGAAACGACCTTGACCTCTCGTCATCCCTTTCAGAGGGACCCTTGGGCATTCTGTCAGAGGCTGGTTGCATCCCCCATGGTGTGCAGGAGGGCCCCGTCTGTAGGGGCGCGCTGAAAGCCTGCCCCACAGCCCCGTGCACAGGCGCCCACTCTGCATCCCACCGTCAACTCTGCTGCAGACACGTTTCAGGGCGGCAGAAAGAGGACCCCCTTGCTTGACAACATGTCCTCTCTCAAATACCTCTGGCACTGAGGCAGGCACTTTTCTTCCTCTCTCTTTCCTCCTTTTCTTTCCTCTATTTGCACCAGTTCCTCTTTCCTCCTCCACCCAGACCCCAACAACACTGACCAGCTGTGCACTAGATATGAGGAATGTGGTTGGGAACTTCAGCATGGCCTCCCAGTCAGTGCGGCCTTGTGTCTGTCATTTTCACTAAACAGATAAGGAATCTGGTGCAGAAACAGACTTTCCCCCAAAGTATTTCTCCAGTACTTTCTATCATGATACACTCCTTATTTCTTATATATCACTGTCTGATACTATCTGGCTTATTTATTTGCACATTAATTATCAGTATTACTATAAGAAGGAAAATTCCATGAAGATACCAGGACTGTGTCTGTATTGCGTTCTAGGTGCTGCTCAATCAGGTGACTGAAGAGCACCTAGAACCTGATACTGAGCAGGTACTCGATACATAAAGATATGACTGTGGTCTCTGATGATTGGAAAAGGCCTCCCTGAAGATGCAGAACACGTTCTGTGCTTTGAAGGACTGGCAGGATTAGAAACAGCACTCTGAACAGAAGAAACCGCTTGAGAAAAAGTTTAAAGGTAAGAACCACAGCGCTTTCCTTTGTTCATGTGCAAACTTTTCAGACACACACACACAAGGGCTCCAGAACATGTACATGGACTGTTTTCTAAAATACTGAACTGAAGCTTGGTAACAAGAAACTCTTAACGGCTTAGATAGGTCGGAGAGCAAAAATCACTCATTTGAACTAGAGCTGGTAGAATGAAAGAGAGAGTACCTTCGAACACAACTTGAAATCCTCACTTGGCCACACATAGCCTACAGCATGACGGGGAAATTTAGGGCTTGAAAGGACGACAATCCTCGCTGTTTACGAAGCCTAGTGCAACTGCCTCTGAAGGCTGTTTGTGTTGCCATTCTTGTCCTCATTCCTATGAATATACCATTATCCAACAGCTGCTAGAGTGGGGTTTTTAAAAGGCTGAGTCTGATCATGTCACTCTCTTCTCAGATCCCTCCAATGGGATCCCATCACCCTAGAACAAAATCCTAAGTTTCACCCTAGCCTGCAAGACTGAGATGGCCTGGCCTCTACACAGACCGTACTGTTCTTAGAACATGTCAAGCACATACCCACTCAGGACCTTTGGACATGCTGTTTGCTCAGCCTGGAAAGCTTTCTGCCAAGTGTGTGCATGTCTCACTCTTTGTCTTCAATCAGTTCTTTGTTTAAAAGTTACCCCTTCAGACAGTCAAGCTCTTATCGTTCTACATAAAACAGCACTATCTTGCATAATGTCCCATCAGATGTGTGTGGTTTGTATTGTATTTATATGTCTGATACTGCATTTTCACTTGTTTACCTGTTTATCGTCTAACTCCCTTGGTAACATGTTCCACGGGGATAGTTCTGTTTGGTTCACTTCTGTTTAGAACAATTCCTGGCACAAAGTGGGTATTTAATAAATAAGTGTTGCATGAATGAATAGAACCCACACTCCTTTATTCTGCAGTCTTAGAAAAAATGTATATTCTTCATTTTGCCAGTATTTCACAGCTGGGTGATGACTGAGCCAGAACGTAGGTACCCTACTTCCCAATTCAGTCTGCTTTCTACTGCCCCAGTGATCTTGAATGTGTCTTTTCTTTATCTATTAGATAGGTATAATATCTCTACTCTGCCTTCCCTGAGAAGCAATATTATACGGATAATGAGAAAGTTTCCTGCAAAGTAAACAAACACAGTGGTTGCATGAGAATTTATAGAGGCAATGGTGAGGACAGTTTTAATTGATTAGCTGGAAGGATGATTGCACTCCATTCCTCAGGGCCAATGATCCCATGCACTTCACCATCCAATGCACCCCAAGCCCCCAAGGACCCCTGAGGGAACAGCTAACTAGGGCACTGATCGTGGAAGCCAAAATAAATCCAGTTGGAATGAGACATCTAGCACATTTTGGGAAACATCTCAAGAATAGTTTGCAAGTGGGATGGTGACCAGCTGTTCTGCCTCTCTGCTCAGGAAGGGGGGAACTACCATGGGATTCAGAGACTAGGTGGAGGAGAGATTATACTGCTTTGAGAGAGTCGTGGTTTTTAAGAGGCAGAGAAGGAAGAGAGGGTTGTGGACTCAGCACGAGGCTCACCCTCTAGCTACCTTTAAAAGCAAATCTGGCCGCAACATCCCTGTGCTTGCAACTCTTCAGCAGCTCCTCGCTATCTCTGGAATACACTGCAAACTAATTGGCTTGATACTAAAAAGCCTCCGTTAATTGACTGCTAGCATCCTTTTTGGCCTCATTTCTTGCCCTGCCTTGAGTCACACTATACTGTCCAGTATCATAGATGTTGTATTTCACATACACGTCCCAGTGTTTCTCCCTCTGTGCTTTTCCTTTGGTACTTCTTGCTTCACAGAGAAACATTTACCTCCTCTTGGCCAGAATAACTTATTCTTATCCTTTCAGACTTAGCCCTGTATTTATTTCCCAGCAAGACTTTCCTGTAAGTATACTATACAAACAAAAAAGACATGTGCTCCCCAACTTCCCATGCACAGCTCATAAGTGTCATAAATACATTATATTTTAATCATCTATTTTAATATCTCCACCTCTGTAGAATATATGGCAGAAACTACCTTTGGCTTTGAAACTTTCTACATGTTCCTAGAATGAGAAATGGCCTGGGGGTGATAAATGTGTATTAGCACCCCAAATACTTATTATTTCAGTAACAATTAAAAAGCAGACCTCTGACTACTATCAGGTAGAATCAGTTTTCTCACAGTCACTGAGGTATGTGGGCCCTCACGTCGACCAAGAGCTGTACATTCCATCAGGCAGTTTCAGGGCCATTGTATCAAACCACAGTTCAGAATCCTTGACTGTTACTTTATAGACTACTCTCTTTTCGCACACCTTCACCTATGGCCATTCAGTTGTTGGGAGAACCAATGGCAACAGTGAAGTTCCAACTATATGTGGGCATCACACAATGCCCAGATGTCACGACAATACCTGAAGCCAGAGTAAAGGGGACGGACTCGTTTTGTATATCCTGACACACTCTGAGAGAGAGGGAGATACTCAGAATAGCAGTAAGTGACCGGGAAGCAGAAGTCCCATGCATGAGAGGGCCAGGTCCTAGCACTTACACTAGAGTTCAGGGGAAATCATTTCAGCCCGTGGGTGTATAATGATGATATAAAAGCTGTATATGACCTGATAAGAGATATGGGTTACAAAATAAAAATGGTGGATGTGGACCAATACATAAACTGCTATGGGAACCAGGGCTCTGCGGCAGACCTTGAGTTGCTGTTCGTGGGGCTGTATCCTCTCTCTGAGCTGGAAGGAGCCCACCCACCACTCTCCAGCCTGTCCCTGAGAAGTTGTCAGATACAAGCTAGCCCCGCCTCCCATTCATTTAGGCTTCACAGTAGCAATTCCCACAATGCATCACAATTGCTCTGTTCACCTTCTGCCTTTCTCACTAGGTATGGACTCCCTGAAGTAGGGGACATTACCATATTTACCTTATTGGTTTTGCGAGAATATCCCTAAAACCATCCATTCATCTGACACATAAATATTTTAAGCATCTACTGTTTACAGGTATGGTACTCAATTCTAAGGATCCTAGAAAAACAAACAAAAACAAAATATGATCGCTAGCTTCGGGAATCTTACAATCTAATGGGAGAGAAAAACAAGTACACAGAACTTATAATACCATGCAGTTAAGCGTTATTATTTTTAGAAAGTGTCTTTTCTTTATCACAACTTCTTGTACACAATCACTCCTCTCTCATTTCTCTGTCTTTCTCATGGAGCCTAACATGGAACCTTGAATATCTGAGGGGTTTAGAAACACACAGGAGGTACCATTAATCCAGTCTTTAGACTCAGAAAAGGCTTTTTGCAGGATCTGTCATATAAGTTGAAACAATAGCATATAGTAACCTATAGGAACAGAGAAGCCGTGGACAGATGGGTTGGGGATACATTTCGAGAATGGGGAATGTCACGTGAACTGGCTCATAGGCAAGAGAATAGAGAGCAGCCCAGGGTGTACTGCAGAGGAGCCAATGTATTTGTGATTGCAGAGATGGTAAGGAAAAAAATTTTAACTTTATTCTATGTATGACTGAAAGACATTAAATAGTTTTTTGCACAAGACTAGATATTTAATAATCAAATAACATGCATTCGTATTTACTGAATGTAAGAATTCAACGAATGAACAATGGATTTGTTAAAATGGGATTCTGGGAATATTTTTCCTAATAAAACATGTTTGACATTATCATATGGTTTCTGGAATAGGATGGAAAGTGGAGGATGAGCAGTGCAGCCCAGCTCTGGAGGGTGAATGTGAGTCATCTTCCTGGGTAGATGCTCTTCCCAGCTGCTGCTTAGGGTAGAGGGCAGAGGACAAATTAAAGGGCCTCACACGCTGCCCTCCAGTTCAGTCTTAGGCAGCAGTGTACTAAGTACAGAACACACAAAGATGCCGAAAAATTAAATGCGAATCCCCTGCAATATAGTTCAGTTTGGATCTACCGAAAAGTTCAAGGCACTTTGGTGATCCATACTGAATTATTCAGTGGAAATTAGAAAGGTTGTAAACCTATTCCAAACCTCAGAGGTGGTGACCCTGAGGAAAACATACAGAATGAGTCCTTGGAGTAGTCCTGGGATGGTACATCATGCAGAATAATAGGTCCTGAGAACAGCAGAAGCTGACACTCAAGTGAAACATTTCCCAAGTCCCTCGGATATTCAAGATTCCATATTAGGTACCATGGAGGACAGAGATAAATAAAATAGGAGCGACTCTATACAAGCAGTCCACAATCCCATAGTGGGAGATCTTTAAGAAACATAATTATACAACTCCAAGTCCGGCTTGAATAGAATAAGAGGGAAAATAACAACGGGAAACTTACTTTCTATTAGAGGAAATAAGAATGTTGTGTAGTGAGGACATGGCATTTTCCTGGGTCTTTAATGTAGGCTTTTGATAGACTGAAATGGTGAGGTCAAGGGATGGCGCTCTGGGTTGAGGAAATTAGGTTTGCAAACGCACACGGTTGAGAACACAAAGGTCGTGTGCTAGTGGAGGAAAGGAGTCTGCTTCGACTGTGAGGTAGGGAGTGAAATTGGAAGTTAAAGGCAATTGAGGTTGGAAAGAAAGCCTACAGTCAGACATGAAGGTTCTTGCAACTCTGGCTCAGTAGTTCAGAGTTTATTCTCTGGCTGGTGGGGAAAGCCAACAGATGTACCTGAGTAAGAAACAAACATGGCTAAAGGATAGTTGGTGAAAATATTCTTGTCTTTCTCGCTGGAAGTTTGATGTTCATGATTCTGAGAAAGGAGGCATTTGGACCCCTGGTTCCAGTTCTCTTTCAAGGAGAGCTAAGGTTCAGAGGTGTGGGGAGTGCCATCCACTCCCCGTTCTCCATCCAGGCAGCAATGGATCCCCATGAATTCTCGTTCCATTACAGAGGGGCCGAAGCACCAAATGAACCATCAGGTCTTAATGGGTCCGGCTGCATCTGGAGTCAGCCCATCAAGCAAATTAAGGAGCAGCTACAGTCAGGGCTTCTGGCCCTGCTGCTGCACACATGTGGACAACAAATCGGCATCGGTGGCTGCCAGAAGCCCCAGGGACCAGTGTGAAGATGGACGTGGCAGGAGAAGAAAAGACCCCAAGGGAGACATCCTGTAGAGTTTGTGACATGGTGAATTTTCTGTAAAATGAGAAGCGAAGGAAAAGAAAAGAGAACATCTGATGTACTTCTACCTTTCGGTCTCCATCTGGGAGAAGCCACACACATTATGGGTGGAACCATGAAGTCTTTATTGGACTAGAGTGGCCTGAACGTTCAGCTGGGAACAATTTTCTCCAGAATGGCCAAACCGGCCAGGTGCTGTTTATCATTCTTACTTCTCTGACTCCACTTCTTTCTCCAAAGACCAAGGCGGGGCAAAATACAAATGGGTGACAAATGATCCCTTTCTCTAGGAACAATTCAGAGTTTGGCCACCATTTCCCACATAGAGAATGTTTCTTTGAGGCCTCAAGATAGGATCCAAATTAGGAAATGCAAATCAGTCCTACCCTTTAGGGAATGAGCATCCAGTCCTGCTAGAGTCCCACTCATTCTCAACTAATGGTTCTATATTTGAGTACCTATTACATGTCAGGGACTGAGACAGATGTCATCACTTATCTTTTTCAACGTGTGGTCATGCACAAAAAAACCAAAGCAAGAACAGGAGATCTCAATGAATCCCAAGCTGAGCTCAAAAAGAATAAACAAATTGTCCAAATAAGATTCTAAATCTAGGATAGATTGATAGGAAGTCATAAAGTAGACTGAAAATATTGTATATACTAATAGACCTTGTAAAAGTTTTGGAATCTGGTTTAGCCTTTTATTTTAATCCAGAACATGGGCCTGTTTTTATTCACAGAGTACAAGACTACACATTTTTTATTCTAAAGATGCAAAGAGTTAAAAGGAAGAGGAAAACCAAGATGTGATACTGTTTCCCAACATGTGATGACATGTTTTTCCAGCTACAGGACAGAGTATGTAATGAAAACCAGGACTTTCTAATGTTTCACTACTTCTATAAAAATCTCTAATGGAGCACTACCAGACTACCCTATGTCCCTATGGACTCCATTATGCCTTCAATCCATGTCAGAGTGCCTCATGCATGGAAGTGAAGTGAGGCTGGGGGCCTGACCTTCCTCCCAAGGGGACACTCAACTGTGTTTAAGAATAATCTGAGGACCTTATAAAATGCATATTACAGATACAACTCCAGAAGTTATACGGGATATGGCAAATTGATAGCAGAGTCACCCAGGATTCTTGATTCCCAGTCCACTGCCCTTCCAGCCACATCCTGCTGCCCAGACCTGGCCACCCTGCAGCTCTGTTCCCTGAGGTGCATTCCAATGTCTCTTCTCTCCTTTTCCTTCTTAGTTTTCTAAACGAGCCAGCTTCAAATGTGGAACTGGCTCCTAGAAATCAAGCCAGGGAATAACCTATTTCTCGCCGAGAAGTAATAATTATGGCCTTGGAAGGATGCAATCTGCATACATTATTGCAAGTTATGCCAACAGAATGTCAACATTTGTGTCAGGAGGAATCTTGAGCAGCAATTACTCCAGGTCCTGGCTTGGCATTCTGAGGCAGGGTTGGCGGTACTAATTGTGGAGGAGGTGAACTGGCAAATGGCGGATGGCGGGTTACACAGAGGGGAGACAGACAGGCAGCCACAACCCTGAAGGTCAGCATGTGGTGGCGACAGAAATGAACTTGGGACTGGATGCACCGCAGAAATAGTGGTGATGGAGCAGTTCTCTACTAAGATGGCAGGGAAGCTAGTCACAGGCACATGTACTTCTTGGCTCCACGTTTCTCCCCACTGTCATAGGTCCACTTTCTCTTAGACACTGAGGACGTAAGACTGATTTCTTCTTCGGAGGGAATGGGGGCAAGGTGATACATTCCATCGCTGCATCCGTTCATGCACCATCTGTTTACTGAACACCTGCACACACCTGCCACTGTGTTAGGAGCTGGATCCAGAACAGAAATAGGTTCAGCCTTCACTCATAGTTCAGTGGGGAGACAGACTCATAAACAAACCATTATAACACAATATGCTAAGTCTTAAAACAGGTAAACTTACAAGATGTTCTGAGAGGGTGATGACGATAAGGAATCGGGGCCACAGGGGAAAAGTGGGTACACTTGGTGAAGGCATTGGAATCTGCACAGCGAGGATGAACAACTGGAAATCTACCAGTGGGAAGAATTCTCAGGAGGAGGGAGGGGACTGGTTTACACAGTAAATAAAACTTCACACTCTGCCACTCTTAATAACCAAAGAGAACTAGATGTAAGGATGAGCAGTGTGATATAAAAACATACGTGTGTATCCAGAGACGCGGCCCGGTGGACGGAAAAGGGATTAACAGTTCACTTGTGCCCCTGCGTCCGCCACGAGGGAAAGGCAGCCCGCATTATACGGACTAACCACCAAACACTGGATATTTTACAGGCAGTACCTCACTCAACAGCCACATAATCTCATCCTAGGCCATTTTACAGTTGGAGAAACTGTTTGGAAGAAGTTAAAATTTTTTCCTAAAGTAACATGGCTGAAAAAGACACAAATAAGAGCAATTTCTGGATTTCAAGCCCATGCTTTTCCCACTATCCCACACGGCCAAGGGCTTCCCTTGTGGCTCAGCGGGAGACCTGGGTTCGATCCCTGGGTTGGGAAGATCCCTTGGAGAAGGGAAAGGCTGCCCAATTCAGTATTCTGGCCTGGAGAATTCCATGACTGTGTATAGTCCGTGGGGTCGCAGGGTTGGACGAGACTGAGCGACTTTCACTCACACTCACTCACATGGCCAAGACAAGCCACCTAAATGCCGTAACTCCTTCTCTTCATTTGCAAACAAAATGATTCCATCAGTTCAAGGTTTATCATGTTTCTATTAAAGTGCCACTAAACTGCAGAAAATAAGTGATAGCTGCTCCTGGGGACCTAGGAAGAGGTCAGAAAACAAAGTGGCCTGCCACTAACACTTGCTTCTCTGAAGTCTCCTGTGCTACTTACATTAAAAATACCCGAAAATTCCACCATCTCCTCTATACTATACACTCGTTTGAATGGACATAGCTTAGACTGTATATAATAAGTCAATATTTTGGGGGCCAAAGCACTGAGCAAAACTAATGCTTCAGGAGGTAGTGGCCCAGATCTAGAAACGTGATGGAGCAGGAGCCAGGAGGACCATTTGGCCTGGTGCTCAAGTTGCAGGCAACCACAGATTTTGGTTTCCGTGTAGCAGCAAATTTGTGCAGGGAAATAAGGTGAGATGACATCAAAAGAGTAGCTTCCAAAGTCGTCAGTCCCTAGAACTCCCTGAATCAGAGGGTAAGAGATGAGGATCACCTCAGCGATGAGGGCCTTAAAAACAGAAAACCTCGGCAGGTCTCCCTGCGGCTCTCAGGAGCCCAGGCACAAGAAGTTCACCCTGTGACTCCTCCCCAGCCCTAGGGCACCATGCAGATCCCTGGTGGAACTCATCTCCCAGCTAGACGAGTATGGCCCCCAAAGACCTAAAATGTTCCTGGCGGTGATTTGATTCCCCATCACTGTGAATGTCTCACTCACCAAGGTCCCTGGCCTGAAAACAGTCATGGTTCTGGGGGAACAGTTACACTTAAACTCACTGGGAGGAAGAGGCATGAAAAGGGAGACACGAAAACACATGGTTTTGTCACTGACTATACGACCTTACCTCTTGGAGCTTCAGCTTTTTCCCTGTAAAGTACCCAAGCCATGTGATCGTGAAAGTTCCATTCCAGCCATAGAAGGACATGATCAAACATTAAGTCTACCAACTAAGCTGTGATTCTGTTCTGGAAAAGTGGATCTATGTGGGAGGAAAGGGCATTTAGGAAGCTGGAATAATTTCACATGAGGGGCTACCCAGAGCAAAGTTAATCTCTGGAGTCAAGGATCGGGGTTTGAACTGGACAGTGCTGCAATCACTTGTCACAGATGCTGGCCCGTGCACAGTTTAAGAAAGTGACTGAACCGTAGGATGCCAGGGGGTCCACAGGACTGAACGTTTATATCCTCAAGCCCAGCGTAAAGAACGAAGAAATAAGGCTTAATTAATGACTCCTCAGTACTAGATGAGCAGAGGAGTCACCAGCGGAGCTGCAGAGTCCTGGATGTGACATCCTCGCAGGGGGCGGGCCCAGCAGCGGGGAGTCAGGCAGTGGACATCTGCGATGCAGCACGCCTGCCACCTTGGCCGACACTTCTTGATTGTTTTCTGTCCCTTGGACTTGGGTACTTTTCTCCCCAGGACCTATGTTTAATTCCTTCAAAGGGAGCAGCAAATGGCAAGGAAAGGCTTTATCATGATCAGTAGCTGACTTGAGTGAGGTCAGAATGTTGACTTAGAAAATTACTGTTTTTCTAGAGTCTGAATAAATCCAGTACCAGACCCAGGGCCTTTCAGGTTTAGAGAATTTAATTTAAAGCAACTGATTTATCCATTGTGGACAGGTGGGCCCTATAAAGTATTTTTTGGACACGATTTACAACAGGTCTTTTCCCCCTACTAACATGGTTTAAAAAACAAAACAAACCATAGTTGCTGACAAACTCTGGATCTGTGCAAGGAGCCATGCTCCATCAAACAGCGCTCATGTCAAGAGATAAAGAACAGAAAATGATGCCCTGCATAAAGAAAGGAGAGGGAAGAGCAGCTGTCCCCAGCCACCCACAAGAGGGAGCCCAGATTTGGTTATGGAGGCAGTTGGCTTTGATTACTCACAAGTTTTCTTTCAATCACAGCCAGTATACCAAAGAAAAGAGAAGAAAAATTACAAGTCCAGGAAAAATTCAAGTTCCTCATTGATTTCTTTCTTTTTAAACTATGCAGAGCATCAGCATGAAAATATAGTTAAGACTGGGAGGATGGGGACAAGGGTGTGGACTGCAGATAAAAAGACACAGTGTCTTAAGGTAGGAAAAAAATTGAGAATATTCCAGAGAAAGCTTGAATGACTAGGGAGGGTTAAGCACTAAGAAAGATCATCAAATTCATGTTGAGGTTTGCCAGAAAACAACAAAATTCTGTAAGGCAATTAGCCTTCAATAAAAAAATTAATTTAAAAAAAGATAATCAAAAGAGGAAGTCAAAAGACTTTCTCTGTTAAGGTCCAGATAGCAAATATCTTGCGTTTTGCGGACCAAGCAGCCTCTGTTGTGTTTACTCAACTCTGCCACAGTGAAAGCAGCTATAGACACTATTTAAATGAACAGGCATGTCCAAGCTGCAATAAAAATTTAGCTAACAAAACAGGTGGCAGTCAGATTTGGCCCACATGCTACAGCTGGCCAATCCATGATGTGAGGTGTGTAATGATTCCATTTTTCTCTCCTACAAAATAGGCTGTTCTATCAGGTCTAGACAGCCACCATATCTAACAGTTAGCCCTCTGAATCCTCAGTCCCGCACCACAGATTCCACCAACCATGGACCTTTCACGCAGAATCCAGGAATAGAGAGCCTGCTAGATATCGCTCGTTGGAAGAGATCCCACAGAGGAGGAGCACCAGGAATGTAAGAGACTAAGCTAATAATCATAGCCACTCACTGAGCATTTACTATGTACTAGATAAGGTATAGGCACTTTGCATGTATTATTTCTAACAGTTGACACCATGTGAGCAAGAAATTTATTATTCCCATTATTCACTGAGGTCTGATGCCTTTGGCTGCCAATAAACAAGAAACCTTGCCCTGCTTATTAAATTTAAGGTGGCCATGGTTAAGAATGGCCATGTGACTTGCTTTATCTAATAAGATGTGAGCACTTGTAATAAGCAATTTCAGAAGGAAACTTTTTAATTATAGTGACCAACTCTCTACAGCGAGCTGATCTGCATGTACATGAGATGGAAGCAATCTGGAAGGCTGAGCCAACCAGGGTATATTCTGCCCTGGAGCATTGTACGAAGTCTTCACTGGACTTCAAGTGAGAATAAAACTGATTTTTGTAGTTCTAGGTAGCTTTTGTTGTTACTACTGCAGCATAACTTAGCCTGACCCCACTGATGAGGAAACTCACCAAGGATATACAGCAAATAAGTGGCTGGTGTTGTACTAAACCCAGATCTTTCTGACTCTAAATCCTGGTTTCTTCTCTGCTATAAAATATAAAGAAATTTGTATTCTACCAGAGGAAAGGAGCCACAGTCATCACTTTCCAAAATGGAACTTACATTTGCTTTGAAGTAGAACCCCAAACCCTCGCCGTGCTCTCTGAGCCCTCTGTCATTTTCCCTGTACATCCCTCTACTGTCCCTCATGCTGTCTCACTCTGTGCTTCTATTCCTTTGTGGCCACCCTGACCTCCTTTCAGTTCTTTGAACTTTTCAAAGCCTTCTTCTTAGGGACTTCACATATATGACTCCCTAAACCCAGGGTGTTTTACCTCTGGTCTTCCCGGCTGGCTTCTTGTATCCTTTAAAGTCAACCTAAACGTTCCTTCATTGGAAACACCTTCTCTAACCACATTCAAGAGCTCCCTCTCCCATATTCCATATTCTGTTACTGAACTCTCCTTCATTCCTTCTTAGTCTTTATTCCTTCTTGGATTTGTATACATGTTTGGTTACTTACTTACTGTATCTTTCCCAGGAGGGTCAGAACTCTGCCAAATCCTTTTAGCCCTGTATACCAAACTTTAGCAGAGTATCCAGTGTACAACAGGACCTCATAACTATTTACTGACTGAGTGAAGGTCAGTATCTAATTTAATATTTATTTCAGATATAGATACGTGGAAAGACTGATTCAGAGATCCAGTTTTTCCATCTGGAGAGCTACATGATTCTGAACATGTAGGTTTATGTCAACTGGACATGATCCTCTGGTGACAGAGCAAAAATAACTTCTCTCATGAATAAGAGGTTATCGTGGACTGGCCCCCACCCCCAAAATCAGGGGATAAAGGTTCACGTCGAAAAATGAAACATGTTGGAGACAGCCAGTGTTACTTTGAGGGGAATAAATAATTAAAGTATCACTTCTGTGATAAATAACGCCAGATCTGTATTCATTCAATATCTATTAAAGGCATCACTAACCAGTCATTGATTTTCTTAAAAGACCATACTAACCGAATAAAAAGTTAGACCAAATGAGGCAACAAGCCTTCGTGGAAAGAAATCCAGATGTGGAAGCAACTTTCTAGAAGTATGGAAATGGAAAAGATGAATCTTAGGGAGGTGTGTGTGTGTGCTTGTGTGCAGGCACGTGTGTAAGTATTTAATCTGAAAAAAGATGACATCTGTCCATAAAGAGTAAGTGGTGGTGAAAGACCTAGGTAATTGGAGAGGTTCTTGAGAGCGGCAGTGTGGTACAATGAATTGCTCATTGGGTTTAATTTCACATACTTTGGCAGAAAAGTCAACTACTACACTTACTAGTTGTATGACACTGATCAAATGATTTCATTTCTCTGAGTCTTGTTTTCCTTATCTTTAAAATGGGAATAACAACCTCTACTTCATCTGGCTCTCATAAGAATTAAAGATTTCTGATGTAAGGTCTGTGACAACAGGGCACTTGCTACTGTTTGTTGTTGTAAGACACCCATTACACAAGAGTGGCTAAATACCATGGTAATGCATAGCTTCAGAGACGTGTGGACTTGTTGGGCGCTGGGAGGAGTCACTTTGTAGAGTCTCTGGAACCCTGGCTGATGCTCATCTGCAGCAGCAGAGCCTCCTCCATCCTTGCATCTTAGGCGGTCCACTCTGATGGAGACATGCCACTTCCAAGCCCCTGCTCAGGGGTCTCCAGGGAAACAGCAACACGGCAATGTGGGAGCTGGCCCTGTGCTCCTTCTGCCTGAGAGGTGTTATGTACATAGGAAGCTGTAATTGCTATAATTAGCTCAGCCTCTGGCTCCTTAACAAGAACAGTCGCACCTGACTCTCTAAGGCAACTGACCCTGAATCTGGCCATCTGAGCCCTTGGAGAAAAAAAAAAAAAAAAAAACAGACAAGGAGGAACGATGGAGAGAACTGGGTTGATTAGAGTGTGGCCAAGCCTCCAGCTGGGGCAGCACCAGCAGTGTGGAAAGTCAAAGTCTACCATGCAGTCAGTGTTGACAATTCTTCAGGGCAGGGGCTCCTGGTGACTGATAGGACATCTGGATGACGGAAGCACAATTTTCATGCTGCAGGAAATGCCCAGGCTTTTGGTTGAGATTTGCATACGAGCTCTGCCGCTTTAGCCGTGTGTCCTGAGCATACGTCATCACCTTTCTGAACATTTTCTCCACTGCAAGGGGATGTTATGAAGATCCAATGAGAATATGGATGCAAAGGGCGGGGCAAAGCACCCTGCTTCTGGAAATGACATTATGCAACACTTTATTTAATCCTCACAGCAGCTCTCTCAGTGGGGACCATCATTCCGATCTAATAGGCTAGAAAACAGGCTCAGAGAAGGTTGTAAGTTCCGTTGGCCATGGCTTGGGCGAGATTTCAGTCTCCATTGGGCACGCCTGCAAGTGATGGGGTCAGAGAGGACAATGACCACAACAGAAGCATTACTAGTAATGCTGGTTACAGCCACCGTCTGGAGGAACCCTTTCTGTTATAGGTCCTATAATAACTGTACCATTTAATATTCCCAACTACCCTGCAAGAATTATGGCACTTATATCAGTGCCTTTCAAACTTCAATGTGCAAATGAATTACTGGGTACCTTAAAATAGTGGGTCTGAGAAGGACCTGAGGTTCAAAACCTCTGATAAATTTTCAGGTGATGTTGATACTGCTGGTCTGAGGACCACACTTTGAGTAACAAGGGCTTAGGTGACCAACCCAAACTCACCCAATTATCAACAAATAGAGACAAGATTGGAACCAAGGCCTGACTCCAGAATCTATGTTCTTTTTGCTACCTTTGCTACCTTTACCTAATAATTGTGGTAGATTTTACAGAGGAAGTGGCTCTGGAGAAGGTCCTTGAAAGACTGCCCAAGAAAATAGGTCCCCAGCCCCCAAGACTGCTTTGATGGATAGACAAGGCTTACTTTTAATGAAAAGTATCCATCTACGTTCTAATCATGTACTCAGTTTCATAAAAGCCACTGGTTTATGTCAGTGAGTGAACTGTCTCCTTTGCCGCTTTCTTTACACATTTGCTTAACAAATCCTTTTACTCATAAGGTAAAGACATTATAAACCCTGAGTTACTAAAGTGAAAATAAGGAACTTTTACCATATTCAATGCAGGTTTGCTGCCTCACTGATGTTAGATACTTTGTCCTAACTCAGGATTGTGGGTGAGACCTATAGGTCCAGCCTAAAAGGTGGCATGAGAGCTTATAATTGCAAGTGACCACTTTCTTAGTCAAAATCAGGGTGATCTTCACACACAGACCGAACCTCAGTCAGCCTTAAGCTCTTGTGCTTTTGCGCCTTGCACACCTGCTGTGTCAGAACCAAAACAGTCTTTAAATAAGAAAATGTTAAACTAAGAAGGGGCTTTTAAAAATATGCCACCTACAAGAGATATATGGTAAGCTCTAGAGCAAATGCAAGGAAAATAAGTTAAAAATATTTTTTAAATTAAAATATTACACTAAAAATATTCACCAAGTACTAAAGAAAGTCATAAAGCAGGCAGAGAGGAACAGAAAAACATGAGACATATAAGAAATGTATTTAACCATGGCAGTGCCTTCATGGACTCATTTTGCAGCGATCGGGCAGAAAACTCTACCGTGGTTTCATTTTGATTTTTTGAGGAAAGTCTTACTCTGCACACAACTTCCCACTGGGATAGCAAACATATTATGTTCACCATAATGAAACTTTATAAGAATAACCCTAAAGATTAGTGGCACCCCTAATGCTCAAAATGATCCCAAAAGATATTAGATAATGTAATAATATGAAAAATAAGAATCAAATGTTGGAAAGAAGGAGACAAAATGATAAGAAGCAAAGTGGCCTACATGGTAGAGAGAATGGATGATGAAGTCACACTTAGAGCAAAACCTTGGCTCTCCCACTTACTATCTGAGAGACCCTGGGCATGTTTATTAACCTCAATGCCTCAACTGCTCAGCCTGTAAAATTTATATTGTGATAATGTTAATAACAGGACACATGCATAGGATTTGTGTGTGTATAAATAGCTATAAAATGCTTGAGATGTAAGTGCATGCATAAGCATTTGCTCTTATTCAGACAATATGATTATCTTCACAGTTCACATGACAGAATCCAATGGATGCAATAGTCTAATCACTAGAACTAATAAAATAGGACCCCAGTAAAATTTCCTGACAGAACATCAACATGAAGGGACTGACTGTGTCTCTTTATGTTTGCAATAACAGTGCAATAATGCAACCACAGTGCAACAACGAAAAGAAGACACATTGGTCTGTTCGCACTAGAAAGATGCTGAAAGGATCTGATGGTGAAGTAATCAGGGAATGAGTTAAACTAGGAGTAAAGCAGAGAGGAAGGGTGATCTTCCAGAACTAGGTGTTCTCCGTTTACTTAGTAGAGACAGGAAAGGGAGACCCGGAGGGCCTGGACTGCATTTGATTGCTTAGGCTGTTACCAGCGAGCCAAGCTCAGGTTACCAGTGAGTGTGGTCTGTGACTGCAAACTCTCCCCACCATCCTCAAGGCGGGAATCATAACAGGAAACGCACACTTCTGACCTCACTGCTTTCACTGTCCCCATGGTCTCTCACCCCATCCATCCCACACACACACACACATCCCCCTTCTTACTCTGATTGTCTCTGCTTTCCCTTGACCATCTGAAAAATTCCACCTTATTTCCTGAGATCTCAGAAGACACTTCCTCTGTAAATCCTTCCCTGGTTACCCCATGGAGAGTCCAAAAACTTCTGCCTTGCCCTTTGTCCACATTATATTTATATTTGTCTGAAAGAGGAATCAGAGCCTGGAAAACCTGAACAGACATTTCTATTCACCAACTAATTGCTTGATTTATTCCCTTTCTTTATATTAAACTAGAGAGACTGAGAATGCATCACATATTTCTCCCAGAGAAAGCAGAAGGACGTGTGATGAGGCCAGTCTCTCAATACTTCAGACAGGGGAATTCACCCTTGAATTCCTTCGGCAACCAACTCCCAGATGAAGATCTGCAGATGTTCTTAGCTTCATGGGAATACAAGGAGAAAAGTCTTCAGTGAGAAAATGAGGTAAACACAGAAATAGAGACATTTGGTTGTCTCAAATCCTGTTTCCTTAGGAATTTGGACATGGAGCAGATGTTTCCAAAGTAATGTTCAGCTATGAGAGCAGGAAAATGATGAACTATTCCTGGGCAGTCCAAGGAAGACATGAAATGCCAAGGGATGTGCTCAGCTTGTTCTCATGCTGCAAACACTTGGGCCATGTTTAGAAAATCCATAAAAAAACTGCTTTGGCTTCAATAGGGAAAGAGCTGAGAATGGTGCAAGATAATTATGCTTTCAGCACCGAAAACTGAAATCACCTTGCCCTTTGAGTTAAATGATTAATCCACAAACATCTGGAAACCAATATTCAAGTGTTCAAAAAGTATCTCTTCTCCCTTTAGCACACATTCAAAAAATATCTAAGCACATGTAAGGAGATGGAGATGCAACACTTGACTTGCTCGCTGAGCTTGCTTATGGCTTAGTAGGGTCAAAAACGAATAATCTAAAAATAACTATAGAATTATAAATATGATCAGTGTGATGAAAGAGAGGTACCGGTGGCAATAAGAGTGTACAGTTGAGGGATGCGCCTAGTTCAGAGGTGGGGAGAGACTGTAGAAGGACCACATCCCTGGGAAACAATATTGAACCTGCGATTGTAGCGTAAGAGGATTCATGCTGGTCAAGAGTGGGGTCAAGGTCATTCAAGGCCATGAGTAACATGTAGAAAAATCTCTTAAGGTGGGAGCTGTCTGGAAACTTCAAGAAATAAGAGAAAGTCAGCACAGCGATAACAGCAGGTGGTACGTATAGTGGCACAACTGAGGCTGAGATTATACGCATCGAAGCCTTAGAGACCATGATTATGGACATTATCCTTAGAGCACTTCAAGAAATTGAGTTGGAGGATGGCAAAGACAGGACTTGCGGTTCAAAATTTCTTCCTAACAAGTTTCTGCTGCAATGCTCAACTAGAGGTCCCCATCGATACTGAAGCCCTGAAACTATTCCTTCTCACACACACATCTCAGCTTTATCACCTTCCACGGTACCTATTTTTTCTCTTTTTCACCCCTCAACCCAATTATTTAAATTACTCTACCTTATATGGTATTATTCTTCATTGTAATAGTCTTGCCTTTTTGTGAGATATGAAATCTCCTTAAGGAGAGGAACAACTGACTCTTCGAGTTAGAAGATACTTAGCAATCATTTAGTCCCCAAACTCATGCTATTTAAAAATCACCTTGAAACATTTCTGAGAAAAGGTATGTCTTCTCTGCTTGAATACTTCTCAGTGATGGGACACTTCCTGCCTCTGATATATGACTTAAATAGTCCTTTTATGGTTTTATTTCACCATATTAGCATTACACATGAATACTATCCCATAATGCTATCCTTAACCCTTCTCCAACTGGGAAATGAAAAGATCCACTTCATACATGTGTATATATTAGAGCACAGTTGAGTCACAATGCTGTGTTAGTTTCAGGTGTACCATAAAGGGATTCGGTTATACATATACATGTATCTATTCTTTTTCAAATTCTTTTCCCATTTATGTTATTACAGAATATTAAGCAGAGTTTCCTGTGCTATACAGTAGGTCCTTGTTATTTATCTATTAACAATAAAGAAGATCAATGAAACTAAAAGCTGGTTCTTTGAAAAGATAAACAAAATTGGTAAACCTTTAGCCACACTTATCAAGAAAAAGAGAGGCAGCTCAAACCAATACAATTAGAAATGCCAAAGGAGAGGTCACAATGGGCACCACAGAAATACGAAAGATCTTAAGAGACTGCTATAAGCAAACATACATCAATAAAATAGACACCCAGAAGAATAGGACAAATCCTTAGAAAGGTACAATCTTCCAAGGCTGAACCAGGAATAAATATAAAATGTGAACAGATCAATCACAAGTAATGAAATTTAAACTGTGATTTTAAAAATCCCACAAAAAATGTCCAGGACTAGATGGCTTCACAGGTGAATTCTATTAAACTTTTCAGTTCAGTTCAGTTCAGTTGCTCAGTCATGTCCGACTCCTTGCGACCCCATGAATTGCAGCACTCTAGGCCTCCCTGTTCATCACCAACTCCCAGAGTTCACCCAGACTCATGTCCATCAAGTCAGTGATGCCATCCAGCCATCTCATCCTCTGTCGTCCCCTTTTCCTCCTGCCCCCAATCCCTCCCAGCATCAGAGTCTTCTCCAATGAGTCAACTCTTCGCATGACGTAGACAAAGTACTGGAGTTTCAGCTTTAGCATCATTCCTTCCAAAGAAATCCCAGGGCTGATCTCCTTCAGAATGGACTGGTTGGATCTCCTTGCAGTCCAAGGGACTCTCAAGAGTCTTCTCCAACACCACAGTTCAAAAGCATCAATTCTTCGGCACTCAGCCTTCTTCACAGTCCAACTCTCACATCCATACATAACCACAGGATAGACCAGCCCATTTAGAAACAAAATGTTCCCAGTGGAACAGGAAGTACAGCTAAATCTTATAAGTTAATCCCCACCTTCCCATCTTCAAATCCTCTAGCTATTATCTTTTAAAAGATTCAAACACATTTCTGAAATGACAGGACTGGGTAAAAGAGATCCATTATGTAACGTTTGCAAACAGACTAAATGAAACAAGATTCACAAAGATGGAATGACACTCAGACAAGAGGACTGCCATTCCCCACAGGAGGGGAGAGCTTCCCAGCTGAGCTAAAGAACCTTCTTCATAAGGTGAGGTCTTTAGGTTAAGATTCCTGGACTGCCATTCTGAGTAGCTGAGTGATTTCAGGCAAATCAATGAAACCCTCGGAACCTCCATGCCCTTGTTAATTTTAATGTAAGACAGCATCTTAAGGGGAATGTTTGCATCAAGCCCAGTGGCTGGTCCAAACCACCCAAACAACTTAGTCACCACTATTATAAACAGCATTCCTTTTGCAGATAGAGCAAAGTGAACCAGGAGGGAAAAAGGCAAGGCACAACCTTTGAAAGAGCGACACAGCCCAAGGACACAGCATAAAGTGACTAGAAAGAAATGGGTCCAAGATGGTAGACAAGTCAACTTCGACTAGACCTTGATCCTCAGTGTGGGCTCACTGCAACACATCAGCAAGCTAAATGATACTTTCAGAGAAACCATGACAGTTCCAAGGATGACTATCAAGGCCAAAAAATGAGTGGTGACCCAATTCCTGGAAATCTCTGCCCTGCCCCCAAATAATTAGAATAATCTTCCCATTCATTAGCTTATGAAATTACCCACCCCATAAGAGCTAACCACACCACACTTCAAGGCTGCTCTCACCTTCTGGGTACAGTCCACACTGTGGAGTGTGTTTACCCCAAGGCTGCATTTAGCCCTCTGAGATGGCCCACACTCTGTCTTTGGAGTGGGTTTCTTTCTAAACAAATCCACTTCTTACCTATCACTTTGACACTCACTGAATTCTACCTGCCGTGAGACATCAGGCGCTCAGTGCCTGAGTTTAGGTCCTGAAACCAGATGTGTGATCGCAATTGGAAGACCATGGGTTTTGGCTGGGTTCAAGCCAGAGCCACGTGGATTAGAGTACTAAGCAAGGTTTTGGCTGGGTTCCAGTCCTGGCACATGGGTTCAGGTCCCAGTCTGAGATGAACGCTTTCAAAAGGACATCCCAAACCCCGCTCAGCAGTAGCTAAAATGCCAGTGGTCCCTCTTACACAGCCAGTGCTCCATCTCCAATGTGCAGAAAAAGTGGTCGGGGCATCAGAAATCTGGATCAAAACTCTTCTTTGGATAGGCTAAAAGCTTCCGAAGGGGTTTCCTAACAGGGTGATTTTCTACCACACGATAGTTTTCACGTGATAAAACTATGACATATCTTATTATAAAACTGAACTTAAGGCCAACTTTTCGTCATGAGACCATCCTTCCTGCCCTGACGCTGCCCACTGTTGTCCGTCCACAACCACAGGCAGCCTGGCCTGCCAGGCATGTCCCCCTTTAGTATCCCTCTGTAAAGCCAGGACAGAGAAAGAATCCGAGCAACCAGAGCAAGAGAAGCCCAGCGTTCACCTCCTGCCCAGCACCCCAGACCCACCCCAATCAGCGCTGCACAGCCGACCCCTCCTGCTCACGTGAGACCCAGAGTCTGCGAGGCGCCGCGTGCGTTGTCCCAGGTGCAGCTGGCCCCTGCAGGAGAACCTGAGCTCACGGCCCTGGGGGCCACCAGCCCAGACCAGGCCAAGCACTCCGGGTGCTGGACTAACAGCCCGGAGAGAGCCACCTCGCCATTGCCCCGAGTGAGCAGGAGCCCCACCGGGAGGAGAACCCGCACTCGAGGCTCGCGCCCATCACGTATAGCTGAGAAACACCCGAGACACGCACACTCAGCGTTCCAGCGGGCGTGTGGTCCGTGGCTCCTCCGCCAGCTGCAGTCATCTGAGGGCCAGGCGTGGCCCGAGGCAGTGAGGCGCTGGACTCTAGCGCCTGCCGGGCTCCGTCATGGCTCTGGGGAGCAGAGTTGGCGAGCTCAGTCGGCGTTTGGGGTTCAGCTTACCCTAGGATCCGGGTTTCCATCAGCCGAGTAAACTCCTGGAGGGTGTACCATAGAGCTGTTTGCCACTGGACGGGTTTACGACTGGATTCTGGGTTTACGTCTGCAGGGTTTACGTGTGGCCGGGCGGGTTACCACGGGGACGTTTACGTCTGGGGGTGGGGTTTGTCTGGGAAGGTTTAACTCTAAGATCCACTACTGGGCCCCGGGGTTTACGTGGGGTGGGAGGAAGGCAGCTGGCCCCCAGTTTAGGTGTGGGCCTGGGTTTGCCGGGGGCCTGGTGTGACTTCTGTGCAGGCAGTTACAGGGCCTGGGGCCTATCTGGTGTTTACATCAGGCCCCAGTATATGTCTGAGCCCCTGGCTTTTGGACTTCTGCCAGGAGCCACCTATAGGCCATCCAATTCTGTTGGGCTAGCGGGACTCAGGGAGAAGGCAGTGGCACCCCACTCCAGTACTGTTGCCTGGAAAATCCCATGGATGGAGGAGCCTGGTAGGGTGCAGTCCATGGGGTCGCTAAGAGACACGACTGAGCGACTTCACTTTCACTTTCCACTTTCATGCATTGGAGAAGGAAATGGCAATCCACTCCAGTGTTCTTGCCTGGAGAATACCTTGAACGGAGAAGCCTGGTAGGCTGCAGTCCATGGGGTCGCACAGAGTTGGACACGACTGAAGCGACTTAGCAGCAGCAGCAGCAGCAGCGGGACTCATGCTCCTGGGTCCCTCAGCATTGTATGTATTTACACACTTTAACAGCTCTTCCTGAGGATTCAGCTTTCAACCAGCCTGACTCTTGGTGCTGAGTGGGATCCTCTTTTGAGATACTGTCAGGACTTGGCACACTCTCAACTGCTGGGCACCCTGATGGTGAAATAGGCTACTCAGATAATCACAGGATTTTAAGAAACAACCAATAACTAGGGCAGGGTGGAACAGCAGGGTTCATCTTCTACAAGGGACCACTCCTTCCACTGGAAGAAGAAATGTTTCACCTAATGCACAGAAACCAACAGAGAGGGCCCTTCAAAGTGAAAGAGCAGAGCCACTGATGTATCTTGGATGTCCTGGGGCTAAGGCTGGGACCAAAGTGGGTGTAACTGCTTGGACTTGCTCTTCAGGAGCCATGAGCATATCTTGACTTCAGAATCTTGCAACACCTTACACTTAATCTTATTGTGTGAGATGCAGGTACTGAGTTCCCTGGGTCTAAAGGGGCTTCCCGAGTCTAAAGAATCTGTCTGCGATGCAGGAGACCTTCTATCCCTGGGTCAGGAAGATCCCATGGAGAAGGGCATCTTCAGAAACCCACTCCATTACTCTTGCCTGGAGAATTCCATGGACAGAGGAGCCTGTAGGCTCCAGTCCAAGGGCTTGCAAAAATTCAGACATGACTGGGCAACTAACACAGCAATGACAAAGTTCTTCCAGCGACGTCTGATGGACCACATCTTTGTGCAAGGTGAGGGCTTCCCCTGAGAACCACTTCCTTCAAATGTCAGTATCTTGAGTGTCTATTGCATTCCTTGTTAGTCTTCTCTGTTCCTGAATAAATAAAAAATACACCTTCCAACTGTTCATAGTGAAATTTATTTGTCATTCTTCTTCCATCATGAATACCTCACGGGCTCACTGTCTATATGTTGCTGTTAACAATTTCATGATGAGAGTTGAACCTTTTGTTTGCCATCTAACTTGGCCTTTCAGTCAGTCCAATTTCTGAACTAGAAAATTTTTGACTAGAAGAAAAAAAAATGTCGATTTACTCAACCCCAAACTCACAGGTTTATTGAGCACCATTCCCAGTACACCCTACCTAACTTTGAATAGTAGCTGTATTGGCTTCATCAGGAATGGTATGGGAATAATGTTACTGCATTGCCTGTTTTTCTAGAAATTCAATAATGTATTTTATAGAGGAACATGCAAAAAGTATGACTGGCTGCATTAGCAGCCATTTTGATAGTTTGATGAGTCATAACAAATATGTTATATTTTCTGTATTTTATTTTTTAAGTATGAAAATAATTCTATTCATCAGTAGAATACCCAGATTCCATTTAGCTTAAGTATTTTTTTTTTTTTACTTTGAAAGCGCTACAGGGAAGAGTAGAATTCAGTAGACAGTCTATGATTTTGGATATTTTAAAAGAAGAAAGAATTGTATAACCTTTTCAGCATGTCTTCCACTTTCTGTTTTTCCCTTACCTTGATTTCTTATACTCATGTTTCAAGGGATTTCTTTAGGGGGATAAAAAAAAGCAATTGCTTTCTAGATGTTAACCATTGGGGAGTTTGAAAAAATCTTCCAGATGGGAAATATATATGAAAAATCTCATTGTAGCGAAAAATAAATCCCTCAAATAGAGGTATGTAATGAAACACCCAATTCACTCCAACTATACTGGTCATGTTGCTGCAGTATTATAATGCCAGATGACTCTTTTAGCACCATGGACAACAGCTGGCCTTCCATCAGGAATGTCTAAAAATGAATGCAATGCTGTTCTCTTCCAAAAGAAATTTGGCTAGTATTTGAAGTCCATTACATGGCATACTTCTCATATTCATGCTCAGCAATTAGTGATTTTTAATAAAATGTTTTAAAAGTATTTTATTGTGTTTATTCACCAGATACCTGGATTTCTACATGATGTGATCAAACACTGAAAATCTCCTTCAAAAGTCATCTAGTTGCAACAACAAAAATCATTTTCCGAGTCTTCAAATTTTGTGACTTCTCTGAAATTTTGACACTACCAATTACATTCCTTATAGCAGAATTTTCCCTTTAGCTTTATTCTCCCACAGCCATAATATATCTTGTTAGTCTGCACGCCTTCCTTCCACTCCAACTCCTGCTTCATCTTTTTCCATTCCTTCACTTATTTGGGGCTTCCCTGGTGGCTCAGATGGTAAAGAATCTTGACTACAAAGCAGGAGTTCCAGCGTTCGATCTCTGGGTCGGGAAGATACCCTGGAGAGGGGAATGGCTACCCACTCCAATATTCTTGCTTGGAGAATTCCATGGACAGAGGAACTTGGTGGGCTACAGTCCATGGGGTCGCAAAGAGTCCCACACAACTGAGTGACTAATTTACTTTTACTTTGCTTACTTATTTATTTTAACCTCTTAAGTTCACTGCCTTCAGTTATTTTCATCACTTTTCTCCTTCTGAGTACCCTCTTCTTTGTAAAGAAGTTTCATGATTTCCATCATCACCTCTGTACTGATGCCTCTGAAATCTTCTTTTCTACCTTTGCCCATCCTTCTAAGCACCTCTGTTAGATTTCAGTAACCTCCTGGATCACTTCCAGCTAGTTTACTAATACTACAAATATGTCTGAAAAGAAGCCTCTCCTCATCCCTTAAAACCTGCGCATCTTTCTCTGTCCCCACTTATTTATTATATTTGTACTTTATGATACTTGTACTTTGTTCTCTTGAATAAACTCATTTTAGTGGCTAAAAGCTATGTTTTTACTTTCTTCTCTTCAGTTCAGTTCAGTTCAGTTGCTCAGTCATGTCTGACTCTCTACGACCCCATGAATCACAGCACGCCAGGCCTCTCTGTCCATCACCAACTCCCGGAGTTCACTCAAACTCACTTCCATTGAGTCTGTGATGCCATCCAGCCATCTCATCCTCTGCCGTCCCCGTCTCCTCCTGCCCCCAATCCCTCCCAGCATCAGAGTCTTCTCCAATGAGTCACCTCTTGCCATGAGGTGGCCAAAGTACTGGCGTTTCAGCTTTAGCATCATTCCTCCCAAAGAAATCCCAGGGCTGATCTCCTTCAGAATGGACTGGTTGGATCTCCTTGCAGTCCAAGGGACTCTCAAGAGTCTTCTCCAACACCACAGTTCAAAAGCATCAATTCTCTTACATCCAAACAAATGTCAAGTCTGTTTCATGTGAGATCGCAGTGAGACTGTCCATGTTAACCAAAACAGCACATCACTGACCTAGACTTCATTTCCCGTAGGGACAGAAAGCACACAGGCTTTACTGCATTATCATTGTTCACTGGCAGTTGCATCCAGCTCCAAGGTCAGGGAGCATCACTGTCTCATGGAAGAACTTCCGTATGCCCACCTTGGTGTTTCTGCCTTATTTCAGAGCTCAGCTCCTTTTCCCTGTTCTCTTGCAGTAAACCAGCGCAGCAGAGGGAACTTTAGACAGAAATCCCTAATGTGAGTTTCAACCTCTTAGAATGATTACGACTAAGAGGTTGAAATCATTCTAAGTCGTAGAATGATTTCAGAATTTTCCCAGAGATAGAAATGGGGTGGGAATAAAAGATATCAGAGATTTGTGATAAAAATGAAATGAACAACCGCAGCCATGTGATTAACCAAGCTCTTAGTCCATAATAAGGCTTCCTCAAATATTGGTTTCCTTCCCTCTCCCATTCTAACTTGAATCTCTGTTTCTGGTTCTTTGTATTCTAATCCATATTAAGCAGTTTTGCCAAACTGATCTTTTCATACTGTTCTTCCAATAGTTATATTCCGGTCTCCCTGACTGCCAAATGACATTCAAATTCCTTAACTTAATTATTAGCTGACTGGCCCCAGTCTACACTTCCAACCTAATGTCCTATTCTATCTCATTGAAACTAAAATATTAATAAATACTAGCCTAGACTTTGCATTTCCCAATACCAGGCTTCATTCATGCCGCTTTTGTTTGTTTGTTTGTTTTCTTAAAGCCAGGGATGCCCTTCACATCTCCAAATTCATGTTTTAAGTCCCAGGGCTAAAGCTACCTCTTTCATTAGTATATGCAGAATTCTTTCACTAAATAAGATCTCTTTTTTATTCAGAATTTCCAAAGTGATTTACTTAGGCTTTTAACATGCCACTGAATATGTTTTACTTTTTTGACTTCATGTTTATGATCATTATTCATATTCTGAGCTGAACACTATGTTTTTGAAAAACAGAAAGCATGAAGTAATCATTTCCACATATACACTCTATATAACATGATGCCTTTGCATTATAAGCATTCAATAAATACTTGGTATAACATGAATATTCTGTCCACTCTCTTCACATTTGTTTATATCATCTCATTAGAGAGAAACTCTTGCAATCAAGAAGTGGTCTCAATGATGAAGAAACATTTGAGGTATAACATCCGTGTTCCTATAAATACCCATGTTGGTTATTTGTTGTGTACTTGCTCGGTCATATCTGACTCTGCTCGGTCTTATCAAACTCATGTCCAGTGAGTCAATGATGCCATCCAACCATCTCATCTTCTGTTGTCCCCTTCTCCTCTTGCCTTCAATCTTTCCCAGCATCAGGGTCTTTTCTAATGTGTCAGCTCTTCACATCAGGTGGCCAAAGTATTAGAGCTTCAGCTTCAGCATCAGTCCTTCCAATGAATAGTCAGGGTTATGATGGACTGGTTTGATCTCCTTGTAGTCTAAGGGACTCTCAAGAGTCTTCTCCAGCACCACAGTTCAAAAGCATCAATTCTTTGGCTCTCAGCCTTCTTTATGGTCCAACTCTCACATCGTGAGTCATACATGACTACTGTAAAAACCATTGCTTTGACTAGATGGACATTTGTTTGCAAAGTGATGTCTCTGCTTTTAATAAACTCTCTAGGCAATGGCACCCCACTCCAGTACTTATGCCTAGAAAATCCCATGGATGGAGGAGCCTGGTAGGCTGCAGTCCATGGGGTCTCTAGAGTCAGACACGACTGAGCAACTTCACTTTCACATTTCACTTTCATACATTGGAGAAGGAAATGGCAACCCAGTCCAGTGTTCTTGCCTGGAGAATCCCAGAGACAGGGAAGCCTGGTGGGCTGCAGTCTATGGGGTTGCACAGAGTCGGACACGACTGAAGTGACTTAGCAGCAGCAGCAGCAGGCTTGTCATAACTTTTCTTCCAAGGAGCAAGAATTTTAATTTCATGGCTGCAGTCACCGTCCACAGTGATTTTGGAGCCCAAGAAAATAAAGTCTGTCACTGTTTCCACTTTTTCTCCATCTATTTGCCATGAAGTGATGGGACTTGATGCCATGATCTTGGTGTTTGGAATGTTAAGTTTTAAGCCAGCTTTTTCACCTTCATCAAAAGGCTCTTTCATTCCTTTTTGCTTTCTGCCATAAGGGTGGTGTCATCTGTATATCTGAGGTTATTGATATTTCTCCCAGAAATCTTGTGCTTCATCCAGCCCGGCATTTTGCATGATGAACTCTGTTTATAAGGAGGTCTAATAACTTGAGGGATGGACTCTGAACTGCTACCCTTCTCAAGTCAGGATGCTTCTGGCCCAGGTTGGTCATATATATGCAGCAAGTCCCCTACATATGAACCTTCAAGTTGCAAACTTTCAAAAATTCAAACATGCGTGCACATATCCAATCACATAAGTTAGTTCAAATGTCTGGCACCCATTGTCACACACATGCATCCTCTACCAGTGATTCTGTGCGCTTTACTGTACAGTACTATATAGAGCACAGTAGAACAGTATCTTTATCTCAAGCCCAGGATGGCTGGAAACAAGAATAAGAGCAATGATATATAGCCAATTGTGTTAGTTGGGTACCTAGGCTAACTCTGTTGAACTTACAAACAAATTAGACTTACAAACATACTCTCTGGATAGCATTCGTTCATATATAGGGGACTTACTATATACCAGAATCTTCCCTCTGTTCCTTCCCTTCCCAGCTAATTGAATAAACTTCTTCCATTAAATAGGCATGTTCCTCGACCTTGGAGCCAGATACAATTCTAGTGGGCAATGATAATGTGGTAAAAGGGAAGCATGTGTGCTGTCTCCTGTGGGAAATGAAATCTAGGTAAGGAATGAATTGCTTTGATTAGCATGAACAGTCTTATTATTGTTTTTATTTTTGAAATGTCATTGCATGCAATAGAAGGAAAAAGTTATTAACCTCATTATCCCAACCCTCGTAATCATTTTCCCTTCTCCACTCCATCTTTTTGTCTTGAGGAACGTGATAGTATTTTGTCCTGAGGAAGATTAAATCAGAGAAAGGGACTGGAAGAGTTTAATTTATAAGATCTTGGTTAAAGAATGTCTCTTGAGACATACTTAGACTGGGACCCACAGTCTGGTTCTACAGAGGAAGAAATAAAACCATTAGAATCCCCTAGGATTCTGTTCAGCCTGTATTTTTCAAGTAGAGTCGGCCCTCTGTATCTAGCAGTTCTGTATCTCCAGGTTCCCCATCCAGGAATTCCATTTTGCTCGGTTGATCTGCAGATGCAGAATGCTCGGATAGAGGGCAGAATGTACCAAGCCATTTGATATAAGGGGCTTGAGCATCCATGAATTTTGATATCCATGGGAGTCCTGGAACCAGTCCTCCTCAGTTTCCAAAGTTCTATCCATAGCCACAGAGATGAGGACCCTAGCTGCTGTATCTGAAGTCATTAAGAAAGGCAGAAGGAACCACTGAGCAAGTGCAGGGCCGTGTTTGCAGTTGGAGGAGGAGGAAGAACAGGGGAAGAAGAAAATTACTTATTCCTGGAATAAAGTCTTAGGCAACATCTTTCCTTTCCTGCTTTGGTACAGGCAACAAAGACTTGAGAGGCAGGGCTGATTGGACAAAGACAGCACAAGACATCTAGGAATGTGTGAGGAGCTCTGAAACACTGTTGAGATATTCTCAGTTATATATTCCATAGAACCTAAAGGTCTCTGGACAGGTCTTTTCTTTTCCTTTATACTGCCTTATTTTGGTCCAGCAATATCTTCAGTTTGCTGCTGTTGCTGCTGCTAAGTCACTTCAGTCGTGTCCGACTCTGTGCGACCCCATAGAAGGCAGCCCACCAGGCTCCCCCGTCCCTGGGATTCTCCAGGCAAGAACACTGGACTGGGTTGCCATTTCCTTCTCCAATGCATGAAAGCAAAAAGTGAAAGTGAAGTCGCTTAGTCATGTCTGACTCTTCGCAACCCCATGGACTGCAGCCCACCAGGTTCCTCCGTCCACGGGATTTTCCAGGCAGAAGTACTGGAGTGGGCTGCCATTGCCTTCTCTGGGGGATGCATTTAACAGGGATGGGCGGAGACAATACAGCCTTGGGTTGAGAAGTCAGACAACTGTATGCTGGGCTTACTGTGCACTGCAGATGGGGAGCACCAGGCCTTTAGGCTACTTTTAGGTAGTCAAAACTATCCCTAGGAAAGAAAGCCAGAATTCAAGACAGCACTAGGAAATGTTTTGTTTTTCCAACAATGTAGCCTATGTTTAGAAGATAGATTCAAGAAAACAGCATGCTAGGTTTGGATCCTAAATCTGCCACTAATTAGCCATGTGGCTTGGGTAAAGTCACTCAGCCTCTCTGTGCTTCCGTTTCCTCAGCTGTGACATAGAAATAATAACAGTTACCTACCTTCTGTGAGTTGATGTGAGGGTTTAAATAACATGCTTCACATAAATCATTTGGAACAGCATCTGGTCCTTAATAAGTTCCATTATATTTGCTTTTATTAGTTACTGTCTTCCTCATTATTCCTTGGTGGTATTTGGTTGGAGTTTAGCGAGACCAAAACAACCCTGCCACAGAAATTCTTATTACACTTGAATAATCAGTACCAAATTTTGTGTGAGTACGGGTTTCCCTGGTGGCTCAGCAGTGAAGAATCAGCTTTTGCCAACGCAGGCGATGCAGGTTCAATCCCTGGGTCAGGAAGATCCCCTGGAGGAAGGTATGGAAACCCACTCCAGCATTCTTACCTGGAGAATTCCATGGACAGAGGACCCTGGTGGGCTACAGTTCATGGGGTCGGAAAAGAGTCGGACAAGGCTTAGCGACTAAACAACAACAGTGACTTTTCTGTGAGTACATGCAATCAGGATCTGTTTGCAAACTTGACCCCTCATATCTTGCATTTTTCTCAAGAGATGTGTTGATGTCCTCTCCCTTGTAATCAACACCAATTAAATGATGATCCTCGAAAACAGAAGCATAAATGAGCCCCTCATGCATAAGTTGGTAACACTCCATCCATTCTGTGGACATATGGGCTTTAGCTGCAATCTAGTTCCTGGAAACTGATTTATAATTAAACCATTTTACTTGCCTAGAAAATATTTCAACTTGTGTTGACTTAAGTCACAATATTTGGAAAGCACCACATAAAAAACAAACTGTGTTATATGTGAGGGAAACCAAGTCTCCCTAGCATAAAAGCAACACAGAGGTGGACAGTTGATCAGGGGGCGGGGTCAGTTTTATACTCCATATGGCCTCTGAGGTACCTCAATCCACATTTCCTGAACCATCACGGTAATTAGGCCAGTCTCTGGATTTGGGCTAAATGATGTGGGTAATGGTGACGGAAGCCTTTTCCTGAGGCCAGATTTACACTCTCATCTTGGCAGAGTCAACTATTTGCTTTGTGATTGTGGAAACATTTGGAGGGAAACATTAATTTTCCATCCATTAACTTTGGTGGATATGAACACCCCAGAGGGAAAGATGTGTGAAGCGGCTTAACAACCTTTTGGCTGTTAGGAAGGTAAAAACGTTTCGAAAACATTTTCTCTTTGCAAAGGGAAAAAATAGAACAGGAAAAACAATGGTCGGATCAGGGAATATGCTGTCTTTTAGAGGTATTTTTGTAGATGTTTGCACCACCTCAAAATGCATCACTTTTCTGTAGGCATGACCTATTGGGTTTATTTGCTACCTAGGTACAAATTAACCCAACGGCCAGTCCAAGTATTTAATAACAGCATTGTTCTTTTTAATTATACATTTTCTCCTCTGTAAGCCAGATACCTTGTTAATAATGACTGAGCAAAGGAGAAAATTGTGGGTTCAGAAGAGAAAGGAAAAACCAGTGGATAAAATCAGAAAATTGATTTCGTGTTTGTATTGCAATCATTAGGCTCTCGGCGATCTAAAGCTGAAGCCACACCCAGGGCCTTGGAACTGGTGGTGTGTGTCCTGGAGGAGAAGACACACTGGGGAGGGAAGATGGGGTGATGGAGACAGGTCGGATGACCTCTGTGTTCTGGGGTAGAATGAACCAAAGTCAAAGGAAAGCCACATAGCCCCGACTATTTTTTCATTCCATCAACAAATAAATCCCTCATATCCTGCGTTTTACTCAAGAGATGTGTTGAGGCTCTCTCCCTTGTAATCAATACCAATGAAATGATGATCCTTGCAAACAGAAGCATAAATGTGACCCTCATGCATAAACAACCAGTGTATACTAAGCCCCATGCCCAACACAAAGGATACTTTAGCTGAGGAAGTGAGATGTGGTCCTAGTCTCCCTATGGCTTACAGCTTAGTGCAGAAATCACACAAATAGCTAAAGACACAATAAAATAATGACCATTATGACAAGCGCTAGAGAGAAGAGAAGAAGCCATCTGAGGACATGGGCCAGGACGGTCTGGCTCAGCCTGGCGACTAGAAGGGCTTCCCAGAGGAGAGGATGTATAATTTGAAGTCAAGGGGTTCTTCAGTGTGGATGTGTGGGGGCAGGGGGCAGGGATGTGGAGAGGGTTGATGGAAAGAAAAGAATCTGAAAACTCCGGGAAACCGGAGATCCAAGCAGAGGCACTGGCTGAAAGGAGCTTTACACGTGGGAAACGGCAATGGGATAGAGGCATGAGGAAGGTGGGAGGGATGGTGAGTGGGATTTGGGACCTGGGGAAAGGGTGTAAAAGCCCCCACCTCCTCTCTGCTCCATTCCCCAAGAAAGAGGAGGCTTTCCTTTGAAAACTGAACATATCACTGACTTTCACCCAAGACCTTTTCTACTCAGATCATTCTGCTTCTCAATCACCATGATATACCAGGAGGCCCAACACTGTCCATAATAATTCACTTGCAGTTTTCCTTTGCCTTTATTGGTGTGTACAAAATTAGATGTAAACTCTGTTTTTGGGAATGGCTACAGAGAAGGCAATGGCACCCCACTCCAGTACTCTTGCCTGGAAAATCCCATGGATGGAGAAGCCTGGTGGGCTGCAGTCCATGGGGTCGCTAAGAGTCGGACACGACTGAGCGACTTCACTTTCACTTTTTCGCTTTCATGCATTGGAGAAGGAAATGGCAACCCACTCCAGCTTTCTTGCCTGGAGAATCCCAGGGGCAGGAGAGCCTGGTGGGCTGACGTCTATGGGGTCACGCAGAGTCGGACACGACTGAAGTAGCAGCAGTAGCAGCAGCAGGATATACAAAGTTCTGGTTAATAGAGAAATGCAAAGCATGACATGACAAGTGACTCTGATTTTCAGAGACATGGTACTCAACATGTCTCAACAGAGAAAGAGAACAGAGAATGTAAAAGTAACGGGGCTGGAGGGTTGCAGAGTGAGGGGGCTCTGCTGCAGCTCTGCTTTGATGCTGGACTGAAGCCTTGAACAAGTGAACAGGCAGATTAGAAAGAAGGTGAGAACACGGGTTTGTGGTGCTCGGGGATCCTGAGTGTGAACCGTGCTGTCATGAGCACAAGTCTCTACCTTAACTGCTTTGAGACTCAGTCACATCATCTGAGAAGCGGATAAAAAATGCCCACTTCCCGTGATCATTACAGCAATTAAATGCAGTCGCGCCCAGGAAACGCTGAGCAGCTCACCTCTAACAATTACTTTTCTGGGTTTTTTGTCCTTTCCGGTACACCCAAGATAATAAAGCCTTTTGAGCTTCAGGGAGTTGCTATAAGGCTCTCAAAAATGAATGCCCATGTCAGATCAAGACCTCAATTCCTCTCACTTAAAAAATATATATATTTATCTTTACAGTAGAAAGAATGGGAAGAAAAACAAACACCCAAAAGAAGAAAGTGCATGTGAAATGTATAATTTTAAAAAGAAATTATCTGAAAGTCATCCTTATTAATATTTATATGCTAGTGTGTGTGTGTGTGTGTGTGTGAGAGAGAGAGAGAGAGAGAGAGAATAGACTCTAGAATGCTGTGTTCCCTTTAGTCAATTGCCATAGCACCACCGTACCATAGAAGTGGCTACAGAAAAGGTATTTGGAATTGAGTTAAATCCACGCTGACCCCAGGGCATATCGTGGAATCTATGTTCTCAAGATAAATCCAGGTTATCAGCTTGTTGACTTGTAACTTTTTTTTTCTTTTCATTTTTCTATAAAAGCAGAACATAGACAAGGGTAAATGCATTCTTGGCAGGTAATAAGGGGTTTGGGTTATGGAATGGCAGGTGAGCTGGCTTTTGCTATATTGCCCATGTGCAATTATGGTCCAAATATCTCTACTTAATATGCACCTCTGAATTAGGACATGTCTCATTTATGATTCAGTCTGTTCACAGATCGGTGGAAGGACCTTTCTTGACAATTAGGCAGAGTTGGGGGTCATCGTGTGAATTGATTTGAGAGGCACTGACCGTGTTCCCCAATTATCCCTCCCACGGGCGATACAGTCCCTAGAATTTAATCATTAAAATTGATTCCTCTGGGTCTTGACAGGATTTCAGTGATAGGAATAAAATGCAAGAGCTAAAATTCACCTTCCTTATTTAATAGATGAGAAAACTGAAGCCCTGCAGGAAGAGCCTGCCTTCCTTCCAAGGTCAAATATTAAATTACAGATGGCGTCCATTCCAAGCATCCAGTCTCTTGGTGTCCTGTCTAGCAAGCATCCTCCTGATCTGACAACTTTCCTGATGCTCAGAGGTCCCAGGAACCCAAGAGAAGCCTCCGTCTGCATTCCTCTATGAGAAAGGAAGAACTTCAGCTTATCCTTGGACTATTTTTGGTGCCCCGACTGTGCTCGGGATGAAGCAGAGATGCTGATGTTTTCTGTTTCTTTACAAGAGAGAGCCCAACTTGCTGAAACATAAAAATTAAAAAATCACAAATATAACAGCTTTTTATAAAGGAGACTATCTGGCAGAAAATTCATTCCCCTGCAGGGGAAATGGGATTAAACAAGTGATGAGGCAAAGGCATGAATCAGCAGCGACCGTTTCTAAACTGAGAAGTGGACGGGTTCGTGCTCTCCAGAATGAAATGGCAGGTGAACTGTTATCAAATGTGAAAACACATTTCCTCTGCAAGTACAGAAATGCAGTCTTGCCTACACATCTAAGATGAAGTGGAGAAATTCAGAGAATCTGTCAGTAATAGAGTGGGGAGAGGAGACTCTACAGAATAATAATGGTTGAGATGTTACTCACCTACTGTGTGCTAGGAACTCTGTATAGGAAGCCTTTAATTCTTGCAACAACTATATGTAGCCCATGTCTTTATTGTCCCCATTCCATAGATGAGAAAACTGGAGCTTAGAAACTTGACCAAAGTCACAAAGCTAATGGATGCCAGCAGAGGATTTGAAATCAGATCAACCTGATTTCCAAAACCCCAGTACACTGAACAGCTTCCAAATCGATAGTCATGTCCCCTCTGGTCTTTTCTAGGCTATGTTTCAATAAACCATCCCATTCTTGGCTAAGGCTCGAAAATTCTGTGTTCATTTCTTTATCCCTTAAATGGGTATTGTGAAGACAAAAATGAGTCTATGATAGGAGCATGTCACAAACATGACCTTTAATAACCACTACTATAGCATGACAATATTTGTGGGCGCATCTCACTAAGAACAAGATTGGCACAGAAAACCGTGTTTGCATGTACATTTATTTGGAGGAGAGATTAGAAAATCCTTTGAAAGACTCTGTAATCGTCATTAAGTAATGTGAGTAATAGCTTCTGTAGGAAGAGAAGTTGCATTTAGGTATTATTAAATACATTTTAAACACATTTAACTCACAGGGAAAAAAATATTCAATTTGTAAGTGAGATAGAATTGCATTAAGGGAAGGGATTTTTCTTGCTTTGGTTACACAGATGACCCGCAAGGTTCAAAGGAGAGAGACACAGGCCAAAAAAGAGCCCTGGGCGAGCGGGTACCTTAGCTCTGCTCCCAACCAACTGTGTGACTTGGAGCAAATCCCTTTGCTTCTCTGAGCACCAGTCTTCTCATCCGTCATCAGGTTAAATGCTTGCTCAGGTCTGTGCAAGGCAAAGTTCTACAAAACGTACCAGCTCGCTCTGCTGATCTCAGATGAGCCAGACAGGGGTAGCAGGCAAGTGGGCCCATACATTTGGCACACGCCTGTTTGTCACCATTGCAAAAAAAAGGCACCGGGCCAATCTCTGAAGGGGTCCCTGAGATAAAAGAGGAGGCGTCCAGTTGGGTTGATTGCTGGTGCAGAGGGATTGTAAAGCCCCACAAGAGACCCATTGACTTCGAAAAGTTTCTCATCCACGGTCATTTTCAGTAAAAATATAAAAGAATCTCAATTCATCTTCTCCCTTATTATTTTCTTTCTTCACAAAGAATTGAAAGGCAAGACCAAGGAGCAGCATTCCCCGGGGCGAATTGTTAGGCAAGGAGAAAGAAGTACCTCTCACCCGTTCCAGCCTGCAGAGAGCATCATTGTCAGCCCAGCAGGTACAGGGGGAGCTGGCACGGGAGCAGAGCACAGCTGGACCTCCTTGCTTTGAAAAATCACTGTTGAAGTTAGGAATCAATGTGGAGACAAGCTGCAGACCCAAGTACTGCAGGAGCCAATCTGGCAACAAGTCCTGGTCCCCGTACCCAAGAGATAAAACAGAAGCAATACTGCAACTTTCCTCTCTTCTTTCTCTACCCATTCTTCCTTTAATTCCCAGCCCAGCAGCCTTCTTACTGACTGTGTTGCCCCCTCCCTGTCCCTAATAGTACACTCCTGTCTCTTCTGCTTACCCTTTCCTCTCTCTCTCTCTTTTTTAAAAAATTTTTTGAGATTTTTCTTATGTGAACCAACTTTAAAGTTTTGGCTTTGTGGCCACGAAACATGGGGGATCCTAGCTCCCCATTAGGAGAGGTGAAGTCTTAACCGCTGGACCACAAGGCTAGTCCTCCTCTTCCTCTCTTTCGTTTTCTCTCTCCCTGAATTCTGCATCATTCATCTCCTTTTTTAATTTCTCCTGCCTGGGTCCCTTCATTCTCTAATTTGCCTTTCTCTTTCTCTCCCTCCCTTCAATACAATTATTGCTGTTATATTGAGCTTATCTTTAAGATGGTTAGCCTAAGACAAAAATGGCTGAGGGCAATCAGTGAATCAGTGTGGTAGTTTGTTAGAAAATCTTCCCTTTATTATTAATATTTCAACCAGCACCCTTTGTATCCCCTGAGATGTTTTCATGCCTTAAAATTTCACAAAGCTAAAACATCTTCACTCTCCTTACAGTGTAAGGAGACCCATTGACTCTCTCACTCTCAATGTGTATATGGCCACATTGAGTCTGGTAAGGCTGCAGGAAAATCCAGGGGTTCTCAAGTTAGGAAATATTCACCTGGTTGAAACTTACTACTTTAATTGTCGGCAGTGGTGTGCAAATGAATGTGTGGATTTGCAAGGTCAGTTTGGGGACATCTTCTCTTTGGAATTTGCCAGCAGAAAAGGAAAGTGATGATCCAGAGATTGTATATGACAGCTTCTATTCATTGATGCACTCTGGGTTAGACATTGATAAATCAGCCTCATTCAGATTATTTAACTCTCAATTATCCCATGCATAAATATACTTGTTATTTCCATTTTACAGATGAGTAAGACTTAGGGAGGTTAGAAACGTGCCCAAGGTTAGACAATTGGAGAATGATGGAAAAAAAGATGGTCACTTAGGCAAGGGAGACCAGGCAGACCTGAAGCAGTATTTAAATTGAGTTTAACAGCCCTCCCTGTGAAACCTATTCCTTAAGGGTCTGTACAGCTTAATCATGTTCTTCTCTTCAGTTCAATTCAGTTCAGTCACTCAGTCGTGTCCGACTCTTTGCGACCCCATGAATTGCAGCATGCCAGGCCTCCCTGTCTATCACCAACTCCCAGAGTTCACTCAGGCCCACGTCCATTGAGTCGGTGATGCCATCCAGCCATCTCATCCTCTGTCGTCCCCTTCTCCTCCTGCCCCCAATCCCTCCCAGCATCAGAGTCTTTTCCAATGAGTCAACTCTTTGTGTGAGGTGGCCAAAGTACTGGAGTTTCAGCTTTAGCATCATTCCTTCCAAAGAACACCCAGGTCTGATCTCCCTCAGAATGGACTGGTTGGATCTCCTTGCAGTCCAAGGGACTCTCAAGAGTCTTCTCCAGCACCACTGTTCAAAAGCATCAATGCTTTGGCACTTAGCTTTCTTTATAGTCCAACTCTCACATCCATATATGACCACTGGAAAAACCATAACCTTGACTAGATGGACTTTTGTTGGCAAAGTAATGTCTCTGTTTTTGAATATGCCATCTAGGTTGGTCATAACTTTCCTTCTCTTGGGGGAGCCAATTAGTCTTTCCAGGATTCAGTTTTTCAATGGCTGCTGTTGCTGCTAAGTTGCTTCAATTGTGTCTGACTCTGTGTGACCCCATAGATGGCAGCCCACCAGGCTCCCCCATCCCTGGGATTCTCCAGGCAAGAACACTGGAATGGGTTGCCATTTCCTTCTCCAATGCATGAAAGTGAAAAGTGAAAGTGAAATCACTCAGTCATGTCTGACTCTTTGCGACCCCATGGACTGCAGCCTACCAGGCTCCTCCATCCATGGCATTTTCCAGGCAAGAGTACTGGAGTGGGGGTGCCATTGCCTTCTCAAATGGCAGCATGGAGTAAAGAGAGCTTGTCCTATACCACAATCACATAGACTACTGGCTCTTTGCTCATGGCCGGCGATTTCTAGAAGCTCTTTCCTGTGGTCACAGAAGGCCCACAGGTGGATTCAGACACACAGCTCTGAGCTGTCTGAGCTGACAACTAAAGAACTCTTGAAAATACTACAACCCAAAAACATTGACCCAGAGTCAACTGAATATTTCTCTCCTCTCTGTGTGTGTGTCTCTGTCTCTCTGTCTCTCTTCACATGCACATGTGTGTTGAGACAGACAGAGAGAAAAAGAGGAAACAAACCGTCTATCACTTAATGAATGATACCTACTGAGAACCCTGCTAGGGATTTTAAATCCATTATCACATTCCATTGTTTTGATAGCCATGCAAACTAATCATTGTTCTCCCCATTTTTTAAGTAATAAAACTGAGATTTAGAGGGATGAAGGAACTTTCTTCAGGTTGGAAATTCACCCTGATAACCCTTTGTGTTCTCATCCTTATTTCCATCTATGGGCTTGGGATTCAGAAAAATTAACTGAGTTGCTGAAGGTCATGTAGCAATTGTGGCCAGCCCACGTCCCTACACACACACACACACACACACACACACACAAATCGACACACATACACAATCTATTTTGATTCATAGGGATTGAAAAGAAACTGGAGAGAGACTGCAAACAAACTTAGGTCATTTTCAATTTATTATCTTTGTCTGGGAATTTTTACATAACATTGATATAGTATTTTTCCCCTCTTTCCTACATCTAGAATTGCAAGCCAAGATCTGCGTAATGGGAAAAAAATCTATTAAAAACAAAATCCTCACTATTTTATGGTAATTAAAAGCAATAAATATTCTTGCCCACAATGCTAAAAATCTCAAATAGCCAGTGGGTCAATACTGTTTCCCTGGTTAGGATGGTAATAAATCTTTATTCCTTTTGAGTCAAAATAAGGAAGGCGTTTTATTCATGAATTCCATGACCTGCGACTGCGACATTTTCAAAACAAACACTGCTGAAATGAAGAGTTTCTCCACCAAGTACGTCTATGTGCCCTCTTCCAACCTGCTTCTCTCGCCAGCAAAGCTGCTGTGCTGGTGTGGTCTTTTTATTCATGCAACAGCAGTTTCCTGCTCCTGCGCCAGAAGGGCAGAAAGGCACGGGGAGGCACTCTTCAGCAACCCTGTAGCCTGTGCATTCTCCGTTCTGAAGGAAGACAGAAGGATTTCACTCAGAACTTCCCAAGTTTGTCTTCTTTCTCAAAGGCTGTTGCTTGACATGAAAGGCCTTTTTGTGACAAATCATGACTACTTTTTTCCCCCTTTTTAATCCAGTCTAACGTCTTTTGACAATGGGTGTTTTCCCAGATTCAGGTCTGGCCTTGACTTTGTGTTCATCTGTAATCAGCAGTGCCCCTCTCAGAAGGTGGGTTGCCTCTGGTCCCTTTGTAAGTAGAAATACAGCATCAGACTTGCACACAAACCAAGGGGCCAAGGACAAACTCGTGTGTTGAGTCCTTCCTTTGAGGAGTTCTTTCAAGGGAAGCTATGCGCCCTTCAGGAAGTCACTTCATTCTCTGGGCCTCAGTTTTCTCATTCCTTCTACAAACGAGTAGGTTTTCAGAGATCCACTGTCCCTGTATATTCGGTGTCAATTCCTGTTGGACTTATCGGTCCTGGGCCAGGGGTGGTGGGTTGGGGGGGAAGCAGAGGGATGGTAAAAACAAAACCGCAATTCCTTGAAAGCTGAGCAGCTCTGATAAACCCACTCTTCTCCCTTTGGCAAGAAGCATGAATCTTCCTCTGCCTCTTTAGCACTGATCTGATATATAAAGCTTCTGCTAAGTTCAAGTCACCTCAAAAACACCACTCTTGTTGGGGTGACTGTGGGGTGACTTTAACATTTAGCTAACCCAGCACAATGTGCATCAGGCTAGCTTAGAGATAAACACACGGATGTTCATAAGACATACACAAAAACAGCAACATTGGGAAAGATTTCTGGTCCAATTTACTTCTATGCAACAATGCATGTTTTATTTTCTATGGGGGGAAGCACCCCAGAGAATAGGTTTGCTGAATACAATAGACCCTTTTCATGCTTATTTATTGAATCACAGGTAGGCTGTGGGATGCTTTATGCTAAAAAGGGCTTGGGGTAAATAGTGAGGAATGTCAAGAGTAACTGCATATCTCTGAATAACGCTATAGAAAAATCGCTGGTTAAAATGAAGACTGTATAGCAACCCTCATTGCTTGTATGTCACTGTATTCCCACTTCATTATTCAGTGCCACGCTTGTAAATTTGTACTACTTTGCATTATGTTTTCTTTAGGAAACCTAGGACAATGGATAGAGGGCCAAGCTAGGACTCAAAGGCAATGCCAAGTCCCTTCCCTGCTTTCAGTGGAGAGACTGAAGCTGGGTCAGAGAATTCAGGATCAGTAGCCAGCATTCACAGTGGATCACAGGACTTGTGAACAAGGATGGGACTCAGTCATTGTCAATAGGTCTTAAGCATAGATCTGACTGAAGTGAAATGAAGTGAAAGACAGTCAGTCGTGTCTGACTCTGCGAGCCTATGGACCATACAGTCCATGGAATTCTCCAGGCCAGAACACTGGACTGGGTAGTCTTTCCCTTCTCTGGGGGATCCTCCCAACCCAGGGATTGAACCCAGGTCTCCCACACTGCAGGCGGATTCTTTACCGGCTGAGCCACCAGGGAAGCCCGTTTTACACTGTAGTATATACACATCAGTGCTACTCTCTCAACTCATTTCACCCTAAGACAGCTTAAAGTTAATAAGGTTAATCCCTCCTCCTTCTGTTTACTCCTAAAATAAATTTCTTTGATTGAAACATTGTGTGTGTGTGTGTATGCTTAAAATTTGAGATGTGGTCAAAGCAGGGATACAGAATTATCAGGTTAGGGGAGAAGGACTCAGTAGGCAGACAAAGCAGTGTAGGATGGTGGTAATCATAATGGATTTTAGAAATGAGGGAATCATTCCTTTACCTTTACAGTGAATGATGGTGATGATGATGGTGGTGGTGATGCTGATGAAGACAGTGGTGGCGATGATGATACCTATTGATACATCACAGGAAAATTCTGAGGATTAAGTGAGATAATGGATAAAAATGTGCTTAGCATAGTAGCTACCACAGAACAAATGCCCAACAATTGAAAGCCAAATTGCAGGGATTCTGACCGCACACGTGTGACAAGGTAGCATTGTTTTTAGGAGCCCTTTTCCATTTACACCACCTCTTTCCTTCCTGTTCATACATCCCATTAAACGTGAGCAAGGCCACTGTTAATGAAGGTCCCTTTGCTTCCGCTCTTGGGTCCCCTTCTTCAAATGCAAAAAGACTGTGTGACAACGGAAGTGCTGCATGACCCTAAAGCTCAGACAAACATGATTTCACCCATTTCTCATTGCAGGGGCTCATGCCTCATTCAGTTTGAGTAACTCTTAGGACTTGATCTAGACTGCAAGCTTTCCCAGTGAAAAGATAATGCCTTCTCTTCTGTCCCGTCTGCTTCCCAGCTCAATTCCTTCAACATCATTATCTAGGGCAGCCCAGTATGACCGAGGTGTAAAGACAGAGCAACAAATAAACAAAGTTCCTGCTCTCATGAAGCTTAACTTTTAGTGGGAAAGAGAGATAAAACCAGTAACACAATGAATGGACATGACAGATTCAGATAACAAGAGTTATGCAGAAAATCAAGAGAGGCAAGGTGAAAGAAATGGCTGGAGGCTGATTGACCTGGGGACCCAGGGAAGATGCTCACAGAGGCAATAATTGGACCCAAGTATAAATGGTGAAAGAGCCAGCCATGTCAATTATCTGGGAGAACATGTTCCAGATAGGGAACTTAGAGCAAAGGCAAGGCCCTGAGGTAAAGTGAACTCAAAGTATTCAAAGAGTAGGAAGAAGGCTTATGTGATGGATGTGTGGCTAGGGAGAGACAGTGTCATGAGCAGAGGCCAGAATCCATAGCTGACTGTGAAGAGAACTCTACAAACATTTAAAGGAGATTCAGTGCCTACAGGTCTGTCCACTTTGCAGAGCGAAGTTTAAAGATCTATTTTGCAAAAGAGAAATAGAGACACAGACGTGGTGAAAAATATAAAAGAACAGCAAGTAAGGGGGGTGGGGTGAGTCAGGAAGTTGGGGTAGGCGTATATACTATGTCATGTGTGTGTCATACGTGTGTCATACATATGTCAAACATATGGTATTATGTATAAGAAGATAATGAAGGAGAACTGTATAGCACTACTAAGTGCTCAGTGGTGACCTAAAGGGAAGGAAGGGCTTCCTCAGTGGCTCGGAGGTAAAGAATCCACCTGTAGTTAAGGAGACGCAGGAGATGTTGGTTCAGTCCCTAGGTTGGGAAGATACCCTGGAGGAGGGCATGTCAACCCACTCCAGTATTCTTGCCTGGAAAATCTTATGGACAGAGGAGCCTGGTGGGCTGCCGTCCGTAGGGTGCCGAAGAGTTAGACACGACTGAAGTGACTGAACACGAAAAGAAGGAAATCCAAAGAAGACAGGGTATATGTGTTCAAACAGCGTGCTGCAGTCCGTGGGGTCTCAAAGAGTTGGACACAACTGAGCAACTGAACTGGACTGAGAGCTGGTTCACTTTGCTGTATGGTGGAAACGAACACAACATCGTAAAGCAGCTCTATTCCAGTAAAAAAATAATTAAAACAAAACAACAAAAAGAAAATACAGTTAAATAAAGTATATTTTGTAAAAAAAAAAAAAAAAGACAAGAAGGTTCAGTTCATGAGCTTGAGAAGGTCAATGTGTAGATGGGCAAGCTCTTTTCAGGGAGCACAGCCTACATTTTTTGCCTGCCCAGCCCTCCCAGGGACTGTATGCACGGAGCTTGTTTTTGTTTGACAACTCAGCAAGTTAGCATCTGGTTGTCAAGGCAAGAGTGGAGGAGGGGCTGAGCAGGATGAAGCCATCCAGCACCAAGGGTCAGCATCAGCGTCTTGGGAAGGAGAAGGGAGGAACCCTGTAAAAGCACTTAAGAGGCTCCATCTTGGCATGGGAGGTAGCTGGAAATTCTGATTTCCCCAGACCAGACTACTGAAGCACAGTCCAGGCTGTGGTTGCTTATATTCCCCTAACAGCCTTGTTTACACAACCTGCCTGGATGCAAATCAGCCTATGGATGCAGTGGAGGCGGTGAGGTGTGCAGCTGGCGAGGACTGGGGGGTTGGTTTTGCTCGTGTAGTGTTAACATGGATACACATGACTGCTTACACTCCTGCAGCCCTGGGGGAAAATGAGAACACGCAGTCCCCGGGGTCCTTGTCCCACCCTTCTGAGTGAGAGAGACAACAGGAGTGGGGTGAACTTTGACTCTTGCCATCCCTTCCTTCACAATCTGCCCCTGACCCTTTTTTTCCAGCCCCATCGCCCACCACATCTTTTATCCTGTCAGGCTGCCAGCATGCTCTGGTCCAGTCATTCCTGGCTCTGAATACATCATGCCCCTTCATGCTTGCTGCTCTGGCTCAGGCTGTTTCCTCTGCTCACAATGCCCTTTGCCCTTTCTCTGAATCCCTCTCTCTCTTTTATCCCAAAGTGTATTATATGTACAACTGATGGGCATCAGATGGCTTTAGGTAGTACACAGACAGAATTTTTATTTTATGCAATATATATTACCTTAGGTCTGAGGCACTCTGAACAAAGACACTGCATATGTAATAGTAGAGGTAGAATATAGATTGGGCCAATATCTCGATGACTGTGTAGAGATCACTGTCATTTGGGAAACACTGTTCTTATTTATCAGACATGGTCCGCCTCTTATCACATGGGAGACATGATCGGAATTATTTTGCTCTAAGCTACCTTCCTTAAGCTCTAAAGTTCACACCTACTGGTTATACAACCTTCCTTCATTCTGCCATCTGTCCATCCTCTATCTCATGACCTCATGGTCCCTGAAAGCTGTAGCCTTCAGAACTGTTTTTGTGTTTTTTTTTTCCAATCTGAAATACTGCAATCACCAGTGGAATACACCAATGTCCAAGGAAAACTCTCCAAACTCTCCAAAAATCCAGCCTCCTCCGTTCCTGCATCCCTCCCACATTTCTCCCTTCTCTCTAAATCCTGGCACCATTTAATCTGTTCTCCATTGCTGTAATTCTGTCCGTTTGTATAATATAAATAAAATCATGCAATATATAATCTTGCGAGATTGGCTTCTTTTGCAGAGCACAATTCCCTCGAGATCTATCCAAGATGTTTTGTGAACCAGTAGTATTTCCTTTTCAATGCTGAATAGTAGTCTATGATATGGCAATAACAGAGTTCAGTTGTTTGGTTTTTTGTTCTGTTTGTAATCATTCATCTGCTGAAGGACATTTGAATTGTTTCCAGGTTTGAACTATTATTAATATTTATTAATACTAAGAATAAAACTGCCATGAACATTTATATACAAGTTTTTGTGTAAAATTAAGTTTACATTTCTCTGAGATAAATATTTAAGATCAATTGATAGATCTTGGTAAGGGCATGATTAACTTTATAGAAGACCATACTTGTTTCCAAAGTGGCTGTATAATTTTCATTCCTACCCTCAAAGTACGTGTGATCTAGTTTCTGCACATCCTTGCCAGTATTTGGTGTTATCTCTATTTTTAATTTTAGCTATTCTGATAAGCGTATAGGGATATCTCATTGTGGTTTCCATCTGCATTTCCTTAACAGTGTTACTGAACATTTTTTCAGGAGCTTATTTTCATTCTTCAGTGAAATGTCTATTTATGTGTTTTGCCCATTTTCTAATTGGGTTGTTTTGTTTTAACCATTTTACTTTGAGAGCTCCTTATATATTCTAGATAAAATATTCCTGTAGGATATGTGGTTAGCAAATATTTTCTCTCAGTCTATACCCTGTCATTTGAGTCTCTTTGCTGGGTCATTCACAGAACAGTATGTCTCACCATTCATTTAGGTCCTCTGTAAAGTTTTGTAGATGTTATTTACCAAGTCGAGGGCATGTCCCTCTCTTGCTAGCTTTTGAGAGCTTTTATCAGTAATGGGTGTTGGATTTTGTCAAGTGTTTTTCTGCATCTAATCGAGCTTCTTCTTTACCCTGTTGGTACAGTATGTGTGGGTTCTCAGTCGCTTCAGTCAAGTCCGGCTCTTTGCGACCCCAAGGACTGCAGCTCACCAAGTTCCTCTGCTGATGAGATTCTCCAGGCAAGAATACTGAAGTGGGTTGCTGTGCCCTCCTCCAGGGGACCTTCCCGACCCAGGGATCCAACCCGCGTCTCTTATGTCTCCTGCACTGGCATGTGGATTATCTCTAGTGCCACCTGGGAAGCCCAGTTGATAAAGTATGCATGTATATAGTCATGAATGCCTTTCTCAAGTCTTTAGAACTAGGTAGAATCTCATTGCGATTGAGACAAGATGATGAATTAGGATCCTGAAACCACAGCGTGTAACGTGGGCTTGAGTCACTGTGCTCACTCTCCCCACCCATCTCTCCATCATCTGTTTCCTCTCTCCCCTCACCACCACCGCCACCTAAATAGAAACACTGAGATCTTGCTTTGCGTAGTTATAGCTCATAGCTCCTCATAGGCCAGTTGGTAAAGAATCTGCCTGCAATGCAGGAGACCCCACTTCGATTCCCAAGTCAGGAAGATCCCCTGGAGAAGGGAAAGACTATCTACTCCAGTATTCTGGCCCGCAGAATTCCATGGACTGTATAGTTACTGCAGTCGCAAAGAGTCGGACACAACTGGCTGACTTTCACTTTCCTGTGTAAAATAGATGTAAAATAGAGAGCAGGAAGCAGCTCTGTAGCACAGGAAGCTGAGCCCGGTGCTCTGGGATGACCTAGAGGGGCGGGATAGAGAGCGGGAGGGAGGCCCCAGAGGGGAGGGGGCGTACGTGTACATGCAGCCGATTCACTCCGTTGTGCAGCAGAAACTAAAGCTAGCACAGCATTGTAAAGCAATTATACTCCAATAATAAAATAGAAAACAACAGTAAAAAAGTAAAGTTCTAATAAAATAAATTCCCCACTGAATTCCTTTCCATACCGAAACCTTATTCATTCATATAAATATATCTTTTCTTTAGTAACATAATATGAACCATATTCTATGCTATATTTCCCTTTTCCCTCTAGCCACCTGAGAACTTGGAATTAAATTTATTATGTGATTCTAGAAAGTATTTTCAATCAATCATTCATTCATTCTATAGTAGCAAAAGTGATAACTATACATCTCTGTATAGATACAGATATATGGCATAAACAATTTGATAAGCGCTGTTTAACAAAATAGCTCAAGTAGAAGCCTGGCAAAAATTTATCCTCCTCTCTTTTTGATGTGTTTAACTCTGTCTTTACATTTATTTTACCTTTTCTTCTTTTTCTTGAATTGGCCACTAAAGTACTTATAAGTTTGTAGAACATCAACCTAAATAAACAAAATCATAATATTATGTTATAATGACATAGAAGTAAAAATAGTTTAACCTCAGAAGTCCTAATATGATAGAAACACATGTGTGGCATCCTATATATATAATTTTATTTTTTAACATTAGCAGCAGCAGTCTCATTAGTCAGAGAAGTCTAAGAATCCGTGCTTCTTCAGAGATAGAGCCAATTCATATTTCTTAGTCAAGTGAGGATGTTAAGTAAATACAGACCAATCGTTAAAAGCGTATTTGATTAGAGGCAGTGTATCACTGGACTTGTGGGAATGTGTATTTCATCACTAAGGGACAACAGGCAGCCCTTTCCATACCGGCTGGTGGCCAAGGCCCATCAGTTCTATTCTGAAATGACTCTCCAGTCGATCTTCACCATCACAGCTTTGGTTCGTACCCACTGAGCTACTCCTGCAGCTTCTTGTACATAGTCATCACCCCTCCCAGCCCCTGCGTGCCACATTCTGTACCTTTGATCTCTTGCATGCCATTCCCTTGTTCAGTCAACATCTTTGGTTCCTAAGAACCTGGGTTTCTTAGCTTGGTGTTTAAAACGCTGTGCAAGCAGGCCTACCACGTATACCACCCTCAAGTCACCCGCTCTGTGGACGAGCTGGTAGTCGTCAGCTCTTGAGAGAGAGGAAGAGATGGTTGGGATCCCAAGCCCAGAATCTTCTATCTTTGAACAGCTGCCTGATGTGATTGCAGATTCCAGAGGCAGATGAATCTGAGGCTAAGTGTTCAAGCTATACTCCAGTGGTTTCATCACCCTCTGCTATATCAGCTTCAGATGCCTATATTTTCCCCTCAGTGAAATGAGGATAATAATAGGGCCTAACTTACACGATGCTATTGTGAGGATTAAATCGTAAAATGCATACAAAGCACTAACACAGTGCCTGACAGAGGGTTATAGCTCAGTATCCTGGCTTGTGTGCTCAGTCACTTCAGTCGTGTCTGACTCTTTGCAACCGTTTGGACTGTAGCCCACCAGGCTCCTCTGTCCATGGGATTCTCCAGCAAGAATACTGGAGTGGGTTGCCCTGCCCTCCTCCAGGGGACCTTCGAAACCCAGGGACTGAACCCACATCTCCTGCATCTCCTGCATTGCAGGTGGATTCTTTACTGCTGAGCCACGGGGAAGCCCATAGCTCAGTATGCATCAGTACAATTATCCTTCTCTTAGAAGAATTTGCTCCCAGATCCTATGTGGCCTCCTAGTTCTGATGAGCTGTGCTGAACCTGATGCATGAAGGTTGAAATCTGCTAAGGTATTAACTCAAGCTGACTCAAATCCATCCTTGAGCCCTTTCCCCAAGCCATACCCTAATCCTGGCCCTTGACATTCTACCATTCTGATGGTACTGAGAGGCATGGAAAGTTAAGCCTGAGAAAAATCACCCCCACTGGTTTGATGGTGCTGAATTCTCTTAACTTTTGCTAGTCTGTAAAGCTTTTGATTTCTCTGTCAAATCTGAACAAGAGTCTTGCTGGGTAGAGTATTCTTGACTGTAGGGTCTTCTCTTCCATCACTCCGTGCCGTTCCCCATCCCCTTCTGCTTGTAGCATTTCTGTTGAGAAATCAGCTGATAATAGTATGGGAATTCCCTTGTATGTTATTTGTTGTTTTTCCCTTGTTGCTTTTAATATTTTGTCATTTAACTTTTGTCAGTTTGATTACGATATGTCTTGGTATATTCCTCCTTGCGTTTATCCTGCCTGGAACTCTCTGTGCTTTCTGAACTTGGTTGACTATTTCCTTTCCCATGTTAGGAAAGTTTTCATCTATTATATCTTCAAATATTTTTTAAAAAGGATACAAATGCACTTATTTACAAAATGGAAACAGATTCACAGATTTTGAAAACCCATGGTTACCCAAGAGGAAGTGTGGTGGAGAGGGATAAATTAGGAGATTGGGTTAACATACACATACTACTTCATATAAAATAGATAACAAGGACCTAGTGTATAGCAAAGGAAATTATACTCAATATTATGTAATAATCTATATGAGTAAAGAATCTGAAAAAATGAATATATGCTGATGTATAACTGAGTCACTTTGCTGTACACCTGGAACTATTACACCATTGTATCAACTATACTCCCATAAAAGTTAACAAGACAAAGCCAAAAAATGAGATGTGCCTGTGCAGTGCTAAACAAAATAGATGCCCGGCTGGCGTGGATGGTAAAGAATCTGCCTGCAGTCCTGGAGACCGGGGTTCAATCCCTGGATTGGGAAAGTGTCCTGAAGGAGGGAATGGCTACTCACTTGGGTATTCTTGCTTAGAGAATTCCATGGACAGAGGAGCCTGGCGTCACATAGAGTCTGACATGACTGAGCAACTAGCACATAACACACCGATCTCATACAAGTACAGAACAACGTGGGAGGGAGACAAAGAAACATATAAAAAACAAAGAAGGGAAAAGTATGAAACGTGCTATAAATGAACTTATCAAAATGTCATGAGAAGAACAATGTGGGAGAATGAGCCTATACTGAGTGGAGGTTATCAGGTTAGGCCTCACTGAGGAGTGATATTTAAACTGAGACTTGAAAGGCAAGTAAAGTTAGAGGGGTCGAAGAAGGCAAGGGTTTCAAGCAGAAGAAACAGCATGTGCAAAAAGTCCTGAGGATGGAGCAGAAAGAGGACCAGGGAGGCTAGAAAGTGGTGGGCAGAAAGCACTGCTGAAAAGGACCCTGGGGTGAGGAGGTCCGAGAAGGAGGAGATATACGTATGCACATAGTTGATTCACTTCATTGTAAAGCAGAACCTAAGACAACACTGTAAAACAATTACACTCCAATTTTTAAAAGAACATGTGTATACCCGTGGCAGATTCATGTTGATGTATGGCAAAACCAATACAATATTGTAAAGTAATTAACCTCCAATTAGAATAAATAAATTTATATTTAAAAAAAGAAAGAAAGAAAGAAAAGGATCCTGGGGCAGGAAGCAGGGAGAGATTTCCTATTCACATGCAAAATGCAATTTGAATGTAGATTCTGTGAAGCGTCCCAGGCTACCACTGCTTCGGAACTTGCTGCGCCTCTTCTGTGGATCATATGCATGCATGCCCAATTGTGTCTGAATCTTTGCAACCCCATAGACTGTAACCTGGGCTTCCCTTGTGGCTCAGCTGGTAAAGAATCCACCTGCAGTGTGGGAGACCTGGGTTCCGTCCTTGGATTGGGAAGATCTCCTGGAGAAGGGAAAGGCTACCCACCCCAGTATTCTGGCCCAGAGAATTCCATGGACTGTATAGTCCACGGGGTTGCAAAGAGTCGGACACGAATGAGCAACTTTCACTTTTCCATTTTCCTTCAGTCTGTAACTCACCAGGCTCCTCTGTCCATGGGATTCTCTCGACAAGAATACTAGAGTGGGTTGCCATTTCCTCCTCCAAGGGATCTTCCTGACTGAGTGATAGAACCTGCATCTCTTGTGTCTCCTGCATTGGCAGGCAGATTCTTTACCACTGTGCCACCTGGAAAGCCTTCTATGGTTCATATCTCAGTTCTGTTTGTTTTCTGGAGTATATGGACACTGTTGTGTGTCTCTACCTCCTTGTTGCTAAAAACTTAAAGCTAGGAATTAACCTGCCTCCTCTGCTCCCTCTTACATAATGCCCAGGACAGAATGATTGTTCAGTGCATGGCCTCTGCATTTCTTTGTGAGATAAAATATTCAAGTCCAGATGACTTAGAACATAGAGATTTCTTAAATTGTGTAGATCAGAGTTTTTGCAGCTCTAACAGGGTGAAATGTGTCCCGTGTTTCCTTGTAACTGCCCATTGCTCCCTGTTCTTCGGTTTTATTTCCAGCTGTGTTGCCTAATTAATTTCTTATTAACATTTTTCAATCTGAGACACTACTAATAGGCACCACACCACAAATTACTTGCCTCCAAGATGGCCATTTTTATAGGAGGAAGCCACTGAATGCAGTGAAGTTTGACCAATAATGAATGACCCTAGAACATTTAGAAGCTAGTAATTTAAAAACAAAATATGGGTCATAAGATAGATAGAATCACCTTGAATCATCAGCCTTGGGTATCTTTCTACAAAGAAATTCTGGTGAATATTACAATCATTTTCCCCAGTCACTGAGTCTGGTAAAAAGATAGTCATGGTGTCTCCAGCCAATATTGGAAAATTTCTCGAACTAGCCATCAGCCTTGCTTGAATACTCCCACTAGCCAGTGGGAATAACAGTCTATGGAGAAGATAAATTTTAATTCTGAAACATCAAGGGTCAGAATATGGGATAAGAACATACCTCCCAGTGTTTTATTAACCCCTGGTATAACATTTGATGGGAGAAGGCAATGGCACCCATGCCAGTGCTCTTGCCTGGAAAATCCCATGGACGGAGGAGCCTGGTAGGCTGCAGCCCATGGGGTCACTAGGAGTTGGACACGACTGAGCGACTTCACTTTCACCTTTCACTTTCATGCATTGGAGAAGGAAATGGCAACCCACTCCAGTGTTCTTGCCTGGAGAATCCCAGGGACAGGAGAGCCTGGTGGGCTGCTGTCTATGGGGTCGCACAGAGTTGGAAACGACTGAAGCGACTTAGCAGCACATAACATTTGGTGGGTTCCCAGGTGGTGCTAGTGCTAAAGAATCCTCTTGCCAGTGCAAGAGACATTTGAGATGTGGGTTTGATTCCCAGGTCAGGAAGATCCCCTGGAGGAGGGCATGGCAACCCACCCCAGTATTCTCCCTTGGAGAATCTTATGGAGAGAGGAGCTTTGTGGGCTACAGTCCATAGGGGTGCAAAGAGTTGGACACAACTGAAGGGACTGAGCACACACACATAACATTTGATATACATGGATATTTCATATAGTGAATGGTCTGTGGTCCAAGAAATGAGAAAATTCTAGTTCACATAAAAACTAGAGTTTCTTTTCTCCTGTAAGGCTTTTAGGAGTCTTTGCTATCCCACTATGTAGTATGAGTTATGTAGATAGGGAAATAGTATTTCACATTTCACAAATATATGTGAACCATGGATTATTTTTCCAATGTATGTAGATCTATCACAATGACTCATAAGAACAAATGGAGAAATCACAGGGTCTGAGTATTTTAATCTCTAAAGTAAACACATGAAGTGGAAACATCACAGGCTTTGGATTAAAAGGCCTGGGTTCAAGTCCCTGATGAGCCATTTAAAAATATCCCTTCAGGGTGTCACTTACCCTTGAAGCCTCAATTTCTTTACCTGTAAAGGAAATTGAAATCATCAGTTCCAATTTCACTGGCTTAATGGGATGATTAAATATGTTAATAGACATTAAAGGCCTTTTAAGAGGGGTAAGCACCATGTAATTTTTGTTTTTATTATTAATAAAGTTCAATATAAAGGCTAAGCATCCAGGTGAGGATAATAGCAAGCTTACCAGACTAGGGAGATTTAAGGTAGAACTTAGGAAGTAAGCAAGGCAGTGCCAGGGCTGTGAGCACATGATCTAGTGTATACGGTTCATTGTCAGAACCACAGAGGGCTCTACCCAGTGCTCCAGCTCTCCTAGACACCTGAATTCCTCTGCCAGGTTGTGTCCTAAGGTAGCCCACCCCAACCTTCTCGGCTTACTCCTCTGGCCAAAACAGAAGATGAGATTTATCCTACAAGGAACTATCATGGCTCATATGGCAGGTTAAGTCTATCTAAAAGAATACGAAATATATAAGGCCTGTCAGGAACCTTGAATCTGGTAACTTACTTTTCCAGACCAGGTATTTGGACCTCTGGCCACACCTGTCACTAGCATACCTGCTTTCCTTGAAGTCTTTGGTATGAGGACTGCAAGAAAGAGTGCTTCTTCTTCCTCCTCATCTCCAGATGCTTTTCTCCTTTTCTCTTTCTTACTCAGAAAATTTTACTCCCCTGCCTTTAGCTTGGCCTCATGGATACTTGAATTGCTGCTTGTATGTCAGTCTCATTTAAAAAAAGGAAATATATACCCATCTGAATGCAGAGTTCCAACAAATAGCAAAGAGAGCTAAGAAAGACTTCCTCAGTGATCAATGCAAAGAAATACAGGAAAACAATAGAATGGGAAAGACTAGAGATCTCTTCAAGAAAATTAAAGATACCAAGGGAACATTTCATGCAAAGATGGGCACAATAAAGGACCTAACAGAAGCAGAAAATTTTAAAAAGAGGTGGCAAGAATGCACAGAACTATTCAAAAAAAGATGTTCATGATCCAGATAACCACTATGGGGTGATCACTCACCTAGAACCAGACATCCTGAAATGTGAAGGGAAGTGGGCCTTAGGAAGCATCACTATGAACAAAGCTAGTGGAGGTGATGGAATTCCAGTTGAGCTATTTCAAATCCTGAAAGATGATACTGTGAAAGTGCTGCACTCAATATGCCAGAAAATTTGGAAAACTCAGCCGTGGCCACACGACTGGAAAAGGTCAGTTTTCATTCCAATCCAAAAGAAAGGCAATGCCAAACAGTGTTCAAACTACTGCACAATTGCACTCATCTCACACACTAGCAAAGTAATGCTCAAATTCTCCAAGCCAGGCTTCAACAGTACGTGAACCGTGAACTTCCAGATGTTCAAGTTGGATTTAGAAAAGGCAGAGGAAACAGACATCAAATTGTCAACATCCGTTGGATCATCAAAAAAGCAAGAGAGTTCCAGAAAAACATCTATTTCTGCTTTATTGACTATGCCAAAGCCTTTGACTGTGTGGATCACAACAAATTGTGGAAAATTCTTAAAGAGATGGAATATCAGACCACCTGACCTGCCTCCTGAGAAACCTATACGCAGGTCAGGAAGCAACAGTTAGAACTGGACATGGAACAACAGACTGGTTCCAAGTTGGGAAAGGAGTACATCAAGGCTGTATATTGTCATCCTGCTTATTTAACTTATATGCAGAGTACATTATGCAAAATGCTGGGCTGAATGAGACACAAGCTGGAGTCCAGACTGCTGGGAGAAATATCAATAACCTCAGATATGCAGATGATACCACTCTGAAGCAGAAAGTGAAGAGGAACTAAAAAGCCTCTTGATGAAAGTGAAAGAGGAGAGTGAAAAACCTGGCTTAAAACTCAACATTCAGAAAACTAAGTTCAAGGCATCTGGTCCCATCACTTCATGGGAAATAAGTGGGGAAACAGTGGAAACAGTGTTAGACTTTATTTTGGGGGGCTCCAAAATCAGTGCAGATGGTGACTGCAACCATGAAATTAAAAGATGCTTGCTTTTGGAAGGAAAGTTATGACCAACCTAGATTAGCATATTGAAAAGCAGAGACATTACTTTGCCAACAAAAGTCCATCTAGTCAAAGCTATGGTTTTTCCAATAGTCATGTATGGATGTGAGAGTTGAACTATAAAGAAAGCCAGGCACCATAGAATTTATGTTTTTGAACTGTGGTGTTGCAGAAAACTCTTGAGAGTCCCTTGGACTGCAAGGAGATCCAACCAGTCCATCCTAAAGGAAATCAGTCCTGAATATTCATTGGAAGGACTAAGGCTGAAGCTGAAGCTCCAATACTTTTGCCTCCTGATGCCAAGAGCTGACTCCTTGGGAAAGACCCTGAAGCTAGGAAAAACTGAAGGCAGGAGGAGAAGGGGACGACAGAGGATGTGATGGTTGGATGGCATCACCAACTTGATGGACATGAGTTTGAGCAGGCTCCGGGAGTTGGTGATGGGCAGGGAAGCCTGGCGTGCTGCAGTCCATGGGGTCTCAAAGAGTTGGACTCAACTGAGCAACTGAACTGAACTGAACTGAACTGGTATCAGTGTCAACACTTTGGTTAAGCCACCCAGAATGGCAACAATGCTTCCTTATTTCTAGGTCCCATCAGATCATCTAAGTAGTAATCCTTGTCCTGACATGGATCCTTAAAAAGCATCAGGGAAAGTTTGAAATATGCACAGGATTTTAATGCTATTAAGTCTGGATGTGTGTGAAATAGCAGGATCACTGATACACAGTTGCAGGTATATTGAGTAGGTCCTGCCAAACAGATGATAAAGAAATTCTTGCTATGTTCTCTTTACAGACAACAATAAAAGGTATAGTATGGAAATCGTTTACCAAAGCCTAAGTTTATATACTGTCTTCTGTGATGTCAGAGCTAGGGACTCTATAAACTACATTTCCTGACTCCTTTGCCAACTCTCTGGCTTTTTGCTAAGATCTGACAAAGGGCTTCCCAGGCGGCTCCAGTGGTAAAGAGCCGGCCTGCCAGCGCAGGGGACACAGAGATATGGGTCTGATCCCTGAGTTGGTCCAGTGGTAAAGAGCTGGCCTGCCAATGTAGGAGACAGAGATATGGGTCTGATCCCTGAGTTGGGAAGACCCCCTGGAGGAGGACATGGCAACCCACTGCAGGATTCTTACCTGGAGAATCCCATGGACAGCGGAGCCTGGTGGGCTTGCTGTCCATAAATCGCCAAGAGTCAGACAGGCCTGAAGCGACTTGGCATGCATGTGTGGAGGGAGACTGGGAGAAACAGAAAGGAAAGGGGCCACTTTTCTCTTTGTTCTGTCATCAAAGTCATTGCAATGGGCTCTGCTCCAGCATCAGGCTTCTTTCTTCTCCTCTTGGGGTGGTCTTAGGCCTTTTCAGAGCTTGTATGGCACTTCTATTCTCAGAGGTCTGACCAGCAGCTCTACTGCCTGGTTACCCAAACGTGTTCCTTCAGTTCTCTGTCCCTAAACTTAGTAGCTTCTCTCAACATTTATTGTCTCTGAAATAGTCTTAGTGTTTCCTTGTTTTCTGGTACAGCTCTAAAACTGGAAGAACACATCTCCCGTGTTAGACAGCCTTTGTTGAAAGACATAGTGTGTATTCTGCTTTCCTGACCAGATCTTGACTGATAAAGTGTATCTGTCCCTTCAAGCCATAGCTCAATACCCACGGCTATAGGAGTTTACAATTTAACCCTCGGTGCTTTTTAAACATTTTTATAGCCATGCACTCATTTTGGAAATAAGAAGAATGTAATGGACCCTCCCCTTAGAAACCAAATATTCACAAAATTCTGAATGCAGTACCAACATGTTTATAGATTCTGTGAAGTGCTCCCCATTAATTTCCAGATAACACCCAATCTAAAGAGAAATAAAGGTTTCCAAGAAGGTCATTAAAATTTTAAAAATGGTCATCTTTCATTTTCAGTGTAACATTTCTTTAGGCATATACCAAAATTTCCCTGTTTAAGAAACAATATAAGGACCTTCACGGTTGTCACAACGGTAGCTTCATATTTTGATTGATCGCCTTGCTCAATCTTATTTGTTCTTCATACAATTATATGGGTAAGTCATAGAAAATGTTATTTTATTTTACAGATTATAAAATTCTAAGAAATGTTATGTGAGCTACCCATACTCATAAAATTAGAAATGACTGAGCCAGTGTTAGAATTTTTTAAAAAAGCATGCATCCTAGCCCAAAGGTTTTTTCTCCTTTATCTTGAGGAAGAGAGACAAGAGTTAAGGAAAAAAGCAAGAGATCTGCAGCTGTTGTAGTGAAGTAGAAAAGTCGCTTAGTTGTGTCCGACTCTTTGCGATCCCATGGACTGTAGCCTACCAGGCTCCTTTGTCCATGGGATTTTCCAGGCAATAGTCCTGGAGTGGATTGCCATTTCCTTCTCCAGGGGATCTTCCCAACCCAGGGATCAAACCCAGGTCTCGTATTGCCATGAATAAATAAGCAGATAGATAAATAAACCTCTATTACAGATTTTCAAGTCTTGCTGAATATATTCTGGTGTCAATAGAAGGTATTAAGGATACTGGTCTATAATCCTGAAATTAGACCTAAACTAGATTCTCCATAGGAAGACCCGAACTTAGAAGAATGGGTAGATTTTTAGGAAAGGAGATTCCATCAGGCTATTTATTTTTTAAAGCGTGGGCTTTGAAATCAAATAGATCTGAATTCAGATCAAGGTACTGTTATTTATCAGCTGTGTTTCCTTATGCAAATGATTCAACATCTTAGTCTTCAGTTTGCTAGTTCTGTAAAACTGGTGCAGTCATATTTAATGACAATTAATACTAAGATGAAAAAATTGTGAAAACATTCAGCACAGTGCTGGAGACACAAGAGCTTCTCAGAACTTACCTCTCTTTTTCTGCCTGTGCTTTCTAAATCATTCCAATGATAATTTGGGGCTGGGGCAAGATTCAGTATGCTTGCCTGCTCAGTTGCTTCAGTCGTGTCCTACTCTTTGTGACCCCATGAAGCCTGCAAAGCTTCTCTGCCTATGGGATTCTTTAGGCAAGAATACTGGAGTGTGTTGCCTTGCCCTCCTCCAAGGGATCTTCCCAACCCATAGATCGAACCCGGGTCTCCTGCTTTGCAGGTGGATTCTTTACCACTGAGCCATCTGGGAAGCCCCAAGATTCAGCATTTCCTCACATAAATAATTGTCTCTGCAACTCCAAACTACACCCTGTTGTTTCTTTATCAAAACAGATGGGTAATCCTCTCAGTGCCGCAGTCATTATAATGCAGACTGTACTCTGTATTTTAGTTTTTCTTTTTTTTGTTCTGCTGGTAACACTGGAGCCTCTTCCAGGGGAGTGACTAATGCAACTTTGAAGCACTTGCAAAATGTTTTCATTTCTCTAATGAGACTCTTATGCAGCTCCTTGTCCCCACCCCCTTTACAAGAACCTCCAAGGGGCCATCCTTAATGGAGACCCTGCAGATAACGCTGTGCTGTCAGGAGATTCTTTCAAGCACTTCACAAATAACACAGGACTAGGTGAACAGCTCTGCTTTTCTAGGTCATTAAACCTTGCTTAACTGTTTTTTAAATGTTTTGGCATCAATGAAAAAAATCCCAAATGCTTCTGGGGCCAAGAACTGGTTCCATTAATATTTCACACTCTGAATGTTTTAGGGATTCATTTATTCTGAAGTCATCTGTCAACTTTTCTCTAAGAGATTTTTGATGCCCCAGGAGCTCCCCCAAGTTCTCTGTGAAAATTGCTAAATTTTCTTATCCATCCTCTGCCTATCTCCTAGCCTCAGATACTATGGATGACCCCAGGAGCTGGATGTCTGCACTTAGGAATGAAAAAGGACCCTCACAGCAGGAGTCGTTCATGGTAAAATTGTTTAGAATATTGTTGAGATATTTATAAATAGAGTTGTGAATTCTGTGTGTTTTCCAGGATGAGGCAATGGTATAAACCAACTATTTCCCTAATAAGACTGTTATCTTTATGTAGGGATGTACCCTCATAATACCAGCAAGGTTTGGATTCTAGCCCAGAAGATTCTACTTCTGAGAGCTCCCCAGATCAAGCAAGTCTAAAAGATGAAACCGTGGGGTTCTGGCCAAGGTGATCATTTCATGGGTCTCTGAGAGGAAAGCTTCATTGTTCCCACTGAGGATATAATTTGTACTCTTACCACATGTGTGTAGGCTACTATTTGGATCATGTATCATATGTAAGGACTGCTCAGAAAACAATTTTCAAATAAAAACATTTACACATGGAATATTTCAATCAGTTTGTTCATCCTCAGTGAGTAATCACCTTGAGGAAAACTGAAGCAGAGGGCTCAAACCTTCCAATTTCTCTTGTACCTTCCCCTTAAAGGAGAAAATATTTTTACGCACATACACACAAACACACACCTTTCTAGGTAGGGGACCTCACTAAACCATCACCCAACTTTCATCATCTCTCAAATTCCTTAACCCAGTAGGAAAACTCATGTCTCCAGAAAGCTCATCAAGATTAATGCTGATATAAACAGCGGTAGGGTAATAAGAAAACACTTCTGAAGAGAGCAATATCCGTCCTCAAATTGTGTAACATGGAAGCTAAATACCAAGAAAGCACTATAGCAGAAACCAGAAGTTCAGTTCAGTCCAGTCGCTCCGTCGTGTCCAACTCTTTGCAACCCATGAACCACAGCATGCCAGGCCTCCCTGTCCATCACCAACTCCTGGAGTTCACCCAAACCCATGTCCACTGAGTCAGTGATGCCATCCAACCATCTCATCCTCCGTCAGCCCCTTCTCCTCCTGCCTTCAATGTTTCCCAGCATCAGAGTCTTTTCAAATGAGTCAGCTCTTAGCATCAGGTGGCCAAAGTATTGGAGCTTCAGCCTCAACATCAGTCCTTCCAGTGAACACCCAGGACTGATCTCCTTTAGGATGGACTGGTTGGATCTCCTTGCAGTCCAAGGGACTCTCAGGAGTCTTCTCCAACACCACAGTTCAAAACCTTCTTTACAGTCCAACTCTCACATCCATACATGACCCCCGGGGAAACCATAGACAGACCTTGTTGGCAAAGTAATGTCTCTGCTTTTTAATATGCTAACTAGATTGGTCATAACTTTCTTTTCAAGGAATAAGTGTCTTTTAATTTCATGGCCGCAATCACCATCTGCATTGATTTTGGAGCCCCCAAAAAATAAAGTCAGAGACCAGAAGACCTGGATTCTAGTTTCAGTTCCATTGTTTGCTAGCTATGTAACTTTGAATATGTCACTAAACCTCACTGAGTTGTGGAATTCTCATGAGGAAAATGAGAAAGTTATTTCTGGACCAAAATTGATGGTGGATCTTTAGAAACGCTTTGGAATTTAGAAAGCAAGCTACACTAGTGATAATGTGACACAGTTTAGACAGATCATTTTATTCCCATTTGACAGACTGAAGAAACCAAAACTCAGAAAGATAAAATTATTTTTAATGATTCAAAAATGTCAAGAAGCAGAACTGAGGCTTGTAACCACATACCTTGAGTTTCTTTTGAATTTTGCATTGTAGCATGCCATCTTTCTCCCACAAAGGAAACAAATTAACTGCAATGTGAATCTCCCATTTTTGTAAGTTATTTACTTTGATTTTATTGTGATAAGAATATTTAATATGAAATCTGCTCTCAACAAAATTATAAGTGTTAACTATAGGAATAGCGTTGTCCTGAAGGTCTCTGTTGTTGTTGTTCAGTCGCTAAGTTGTGTCTGACTCTTTGCTACCCCATGGACCGCAGCACTAGTTGATGCCCTCAACTATCTCCCAGCTGCTGCTGCTAAATCACTTCAGTCATGTCTGACTCTGTGTGACCCCATAGACGGCAGCCCACCAGGCTCCCCCGTCCCTGGGATTCTCCAGGCAAGAACACTGGAGTGGGTTGCCATTTCCTTCTCCAATGCATGAAAGTGAAAAGGGAAAGAGAAATAGCTCAGTTGCGTCCAACTCTTCTGCGACCCCATGGACTGTAGTCTACCAGGCTCCTCCGTCCATGGGATTTTCCAAGCAAGAGTACTGGCGTGGGTTGCCATTTCCTTCTCCAACTATCTCCCAGAGTTTGCTCAAATTCATGTTCATTGAGTTCATGATGTTATCTAACCATCTTATTTGCTGTCACCCTCTTCTTACACCTTCAATGTTTCCCAGTCTCAGAGTCTTTTCCAGTGAATTGGCTCTTCACATCAGGTGGCCAAAGTATTGGAGCTTCAACTTCAGGATCAGTCCTTTCAATGAATACTCAGGGTTGATTTCCTTTAGGATTGACTGGTTTGATCTCCTTGCAGTCCATGGGACTCTCAAGAGTCTTCTCCAGCACCACAATTTGAAAGCGTTGATTCTTCAGCACTCAGCCTTCTTTAGGGTTGAACCTTCACATCTGTATATGACTCCTGGGAAAACCATAGTTTTGACTATACAGACCTTTGCAGGCAAAGTGATATCTTTGGTTTTCAATGTATTGTCTTAGTTTGCTTTCCTTCCAGGGAGCAAATATCTTTTAATTTCGTGGCTACAGTCACCGTCCACAATGATTTTGGAGCCCAAGAAAACAAAATCTGTCACTGGTTCCACTTTTTCCCCTTCTATTTGCCATGAAGTGATGAGATCAGATGCTATGATCTTAGTCTTTTGAATGTTGAGTTTAAAACCAGCTTTTTCACTCTCCTCTTTCACCCTCATCCAGAGGCTCTTTACAGCTGATCTCTAGAACTTATTTACCTTGCATAACTCAGAACTTTGCCTCTGTTGGATAGAAACTCACTTCTCCCCACCCCACCCCTGGCAGCCTCCCTTCTCTGAGTCTATGAATCTATTAGATACGTCATGAGAGTAGAATCATGAAGTATTTGTCCTTTTGTGACTGGTTCTTTTGTAACATGATGTCCTCAAGGTTGTCCATGGGATTTTCCAGGCAAGAGTATTGGAGTGGGTTGCCATGTCCTTCTCCAGGGGATCCTCCTGACCTGGGGATCGAACCCAGGTCTCCTGCACTGCAGGCAGACGCTTTACCCTCTGAGCCACCAGGGAAGCCCCAGTGAGAGTAGAATCATGAGGTATTTGTCCTTTTGTGACTGGCCTCTTTTGTAACATAATGTCCTCTAGGTTCATCCATGTTGTCACATATGGTAAGATTTCCCTCTTAATTTGTAGCCAACACTGATGTGTCTATTCTTTATTTCATTTATCTCTGCTCTAGTTTTATTATTTCCTTCCTCTACTAACTTTGGATTAGTATTTTTTTTTTCTTTTTCTAATGCCTCAAGCTGTAAAGTTAGGTTGTTTATTTGAAAATTTTCTTTTTCAACATAGGCCTTTATCACCATAAACGTCTATCTTAGCCCTGTTTTTGCTTTATCCTCTAGCTTTTGGTGTTTTATATTTTCATTTTTGTTTGTCTCAAGATATTTTCAAATTTTCTTTTTGATTTCTTTTTTGATGCACTGGTTCTTCAGAAATGTGTTGTTTAATTTCCACAGATTTACAAATTTTCCAATTTTTCTTCTGATGCTAGTTTCTAATATCATCCCATTCTAGACAAAAAAATGTCACTTGATGTGATTTCCACCTTCTTAGATTTGTTAAGACCCATTTTGTTGCTTCATATGTTATCTGTCCTTGAGAATGCTCTTTATACACTTAAAAAGGAGTGTATAATCTGTTGCCATTGAGTGCAGTGCTCTGTATATGTCCGTCAGCTCTACTTAGTCTATAGTGTTGTTCAGTCCACTGTTCCTTTATTACTTTTCTGTCTGGATGTTTTATCCATTATTGAACGTGCAGCATCAGAGTCTCCACTATTAATGTGTTTCTGTTCATTTCTCCTTTCAGTTTTGTCGCTATTTGCTTGTATATTTAGGAACTCTGATATTGGCTACACATATACTTTTGTTATATTTTCTGGGTGAATTGATCATTTTATTATTATATAGTGTCTTTTTTGGCTCTTGCAAAATTATTGTGGACTTAAAATAGGCTATTATAACTGCAAGTTGTTTTACGTAAGCCCCATGGTAACCACACAACAAAAAAAAAAAAAAAGAAAAAACCTGTAGGAGGTACACAAAAGAAAAGGAGAAAAGAATTAAAGTATATCAATACAAAAAAGTCAATAAAACACAAATAAAGACACAAGAGAGGAAGAAAGGACAAAAGAACCACAGGGAAAATAGAGAACTATTAACAAAATGGCAGTAGTTAGTTCTCTATCAATAATTACTTTAAATGTAAATGGACTAAACTCACAAATCAAAAGATATAAAGTGACTGAACGGATTTTTTTTTTTAAAGACTCGACCAAATGCTGTTTATAAGAGACTTACTTTGGATTTAAGAACACACATAGATTGAAAGTAAAGGATAGGAAAAGACATTTCTTGCAAATGGTAACCAAGAGAAAGCAAAGATATTATATCAAGTAAGGTAGACCCTAAGTCAAAACGTGTCACAGCTTCCTTATTGATGCCTCCCTTGCGAGAGTTGCATATGTTAAGAAATACAACAGAGTATCTCCGTTGCTTCAGGCAGATAAAAGCTTTGGGAACTTTGTATTTACCTTTTCATCTCAGCATGGCTATAAAAGAATATCTGTTCATGCAGGTGTTACTCTTTAAGCAGGTCTTTTTGGCACGACCAATCGAGGTTTGGCAGCTACAAGCTTAGGGATAAACTACGACATAGGGATGTGGGGAGAACTAAAGACACCATGAAAAGAGGGGTAAATCTTATGCATGAATTGAGGCATAAGAACAGGATCAGGAGTGGGTTCATGATGACTTCTGCTTGTAGTGATGTGCAGTATAAATAAAACCTGAAGGTTTAAAGGTTTCTATTTTAGACCACATCATATTGTTTGCAAACTGATAACATCAAAATAGTCACATCAAAGTGTCCTGGTTTCATTTTTTAGTCCCCTTCTACAGCATATGGGATTTTATCAGCCTCATAGATTTTACCCCTCTGCTAGTCCACTTCCACATATCCCTGCACTTTCTCAGAACCGCCCCACACTCTCTAAAGCTTGTGGGCTTGACCTGGACACTCTGTGTCTCTGCTCCCTTTTTGTGTGTTTGTTTGGTTTTTCCAGGATACATTGCAAAATCCGCCCCAATTATCTCTATTTTCCCCATCCCCTGATCTCTTCACTTATTCCCAAGCATCCTTATTAATTCTTACATGAAGAGAGCTACATAAAATGTATGCTTTAGGAAAATCAGTGTAGTCTGCACACACAGTAGGCAGTCAACTGTTAACTGAATTAAAACAAGACCGAAGTGAATTGCAAGATGAACTCTCTACCAAAACACCTCTGCTTTTGGAACATCTGCCTGGTCTCTCCTGGAGTCCACAGTCCTTTTTGTACCAGAACTGCATACAAACACACACCACGTACTCCATTAGGAGGACACAAGCTGTGCGTGAGGGTGTGAGGGAGAGTTTATTTCCACAACAAGCGGAACATCAAAATAGCTTCAGAGCCCATTGCAGCAGGAGCTTCAGCTGCAAGATAAAGAACAGGCTAGCAGGGATGTGAATGGGAAGAGAAAGAAAACAAACCCACAACTAAGAAAGAAGGGACCCCGGGCTGGGCAGGAGGGAGATACAGATGACGCCCTGTGTCTCCACATCAGAGCGAACCACAGAGGCTGCTGGAGAAAGAAGGCAGCTTGCATCCATGAAGTAAAATTATAATTGGAGAAAGTGTGTTCAAAATGATTAATGCAAATTTGTTTAAAAAAAGAAAAGCTGATGTAAGTATTTATTCCCTCAAAGTAGGAAGTCCAGAAAGGAAGAAACCCAGGACTGGGACTGGTACCACCATGCCCATCAAGCATAAATGACAGAGAGCCTGGCAGAGGGGTCAGAAGAGTAGGAAGTAAGAGTGATCAGCTTGGCTTTCCCCATCAAACTGGAGTCCAAATAGCAGCTGTGTGACTTGGGGCAAGTCACTGAGTGCCCCCAACCCCAAAGCAAAGGTAAAACAGCTTCCTTGAAGGACCAATGACATAATCAAAAGTCCATCATGCAGAGCCTAAAAACGAATAACCAGTAAAACAAAGGCAAATCTTAAAACAAATGGGAAAACACCTCAGAGCCTTCTGCAGAATAAAGAAAAAAAAATAGTGAACTATTAATCTCCATTCATGAAGCTTTCTGGGTTTTAAAAAGGCCCTTGATTTTATTTCCGATATTCTGGGAGGTGGGTCATGGAGGATCAAAAATGAACAAATGGGACCTAATCAAACTTAAAAGCTTGCTGTACAACAAAGGAAACTATAAGCAAGGTGAAAAGACAGCCTTCAGAATGGGAGAAAATAATAGCAAATGAAGCAACTGACAAACAACTAATCTCAAAAATATACAAGCAACTTCTACAGCTCAATTCCAGAAAAATAAATGACCCAATCAAAAAATGGGCCAAAGAACTAAATAGACATTTCTCCAAAGAAGACATACAGATGGCTAACAAACACATGAAAAGATGCTCAACATCACTCATTATCAGAGAAATGCAAATCAAAACCACTACGAGATACCATTTCACGCCAATCAGAATGGCTGCTATCCAAAAGTCCACAAGCAATAAATGCTGGAGAGGGTGCGGAGAGAAGGGAACCCTCTTACACTGTTGGTGGGAATGCAAACTGGTACAGCCACTATGGAGAACAGTCTGGAGATTCCTCAAAAAACTGGGAATAGAACTGCCTTATGATCCAGCAATCCCACTGCTGGGCATATACACTGAGAAAACCAGAATTGAAAGAGACACGTGTACCCCAATGTTCATAGCAGCACCGTTTGCAATAGCCAGAACGTGGAAGCAACCTAGATGTCCATCCACAGATGAATGGATAAGCAAGCCGTGGTACATATACACAATGGAGTATTACTCAGCCATTAAAAAGAATTCATTTGAATCAGTTCTAAGGAGGTGGATGGAACTGGAGCCTATTATACAGAGTGAAGTAAGCCAGAAACAAAAACACAAATACAGTATACTAACGCATATATATGGAATTTAGAAAGATGGTAAAAATAACCTTATTTACGAGACAGCAAAAGAGACACTGATGTATAGACCAGACTTTTGGACTCTGGGACCGGGAGAGGGTGGGATGATTGGGGAGAATAACATTGAAATGATGTATAATATTATATCTGAAATGTATTAATTGTTCAAACTAAACACTGTCATGTTACAATTTGTTCATATTAGATGTTTGTAATGTTTCTGATAATCAATAAAAGAGATTCTTGATTAAAAAAAAAAAAAAAAAGGCCCTTGATAGCTGTTGCTTACAACTGCCTTGTAAGGTGGGAGACACAGGGGTTATTGGTGGTGGTGATGCAGGCAAAGAGAACAGAGCTGGACCCCACTGAGCTCAGAGCCTGCCCCTGAGACTTGCTGGCTGCTGGCCTTGGGTACCTCCTCACCCGTCCAGCTCCGAATCCATGGAGTGTGAGTATCAACAGTTCTTAGGTCGTAAGATTGTTGATGGGATTAACTGAATCAATACTAACATGATTAGAATAGTGCATGGAATATATTAGGAGCTCAATGAATATTAACTCTTAGTATTATCTTTCTTGTTTTAAGTGAAAGTGTTAGTGTTGTGTCTGACTCTTTGCGACCCCATGGACTATAGCACGCCAAGCTCATCAGGCCCCTCTGTGCATGGGATTTTCCAAGTGAAAACACTGGAGTGGGTTGCCTTGTCCTTCTCCGTTTCTTATTTATAGAACAGCAAAAGCAACTCAATCTCAGAGAGACTTAGGTATGCACCCAAGGATTTCCAGGGAAGAAGCAGGGATCTGGGCTCAAATTCAGGCCACTAGACCACAAGGCCAAGGAACTGTCTGCAGAAATGCCTCCTTAGACGCCCTGCTGGTAGCCTGCTATGGATAAGACAGGCAAGATCTGCAGGGCTTAGAGCCTCGCCGAGCTAGCTGCAAGGAAGGTGAGGAGGAAAAATCTGCTGGTGAATCCAAAAAGCAGAACCAGGCCAGTGGAGGCATGAAGAACACTGAGTGTGAAATGCTGGGCAGGGCAGGACGTTCCTGAGGGCATTCCTTCCATGTGGAACCTACCCCTCAACTTCTCATCATACTTGCTGCTGCTGCTAAGTCGCTTCAATCATGTCCGACTCTGTGCGACCCCATAGATGGCAGCTCACCAGGCTCCTCCGTCCCTGGGATTCTCCAGGCAAGAACACTGGAGTGGGTTGCCATTTCCTTCTCCAATGCATGAAGTTGAAAAATGAAAGTGAAGTTGCTCAGTCGTGTCCAACTCTTAGCGACCCCATGGACTGCAGCCTACCAGGCTCCTTCACCTGCCTAAATCCTACCTGTCCTTAGACATAACACCTGGAGTCTCAAAAAACAAAGGAAAACCAAGGGGAGATTATGTGTGTGCAGGTGTGTCTGTATTCTGTATCTATCTATCTGTGAATCTATGTCCGTATGTTTGTATGTGTGAGTGAATGTATGTATGCAGATATGTATATATATATATATATATATATGAATATCTTTATTTTATGAAGTTGTCTCATGCATTGTAAAACTGACAATTCCAAAATCCATAGGGCAGGCTGACAAACTAGAAACACAGGAGTTGGTGTTGTAGTCTTGAAACAGAGTCTCTTCTTCTTTGGAAACAGTTTTTGTCCCTGAGGCCTTCAACCGATGGGTATGGCCCGCCCACATTATTGAGGGGAAGCTCCTTTACTTAGAGTCAACTGTTGGTAGATGTTAACCACACCTACAAAATGCCTTCACAGAATCACTTAAATAAATGTGGTTCAATAACTGGGGACTTGATCCTGATGATGTTGGCACGTCCAGTTAACCACAGATGTCAGCATAGACATTCCTTCCTTGAGCATGCTTTCCCTGGCCCCTCAAGCTAGATCAAAGCCCCCTATTGTACTCTGATGGCAGCTTGCAGCTCTCCTCCAAGATATGCAGTAAAATAACCACATGATTATTTGCTTATGGTGTAAGGACCACTATAGCAGGCCTGGTGGCTCAGCAGTGAGGAAGCCACCTGCGATGCAGGAGACACAGGTTTGATCCCTGGATCAGGAAGATCCCTGGAGGATGAAAAGGCAACCCATCCCAGTATTCCTGCCTGGGAAATGTCATGGACAGAGGATCATGGTGGGCTACAGTCCATAGGGTCATGAAAAGATTCAGACACAACTTAGCGACTGAACAACAAGCACCACCGCTATGGCAGGGACTGTCTCTGTCTTCAGGACTCGTGGAGCCTGGTGCAGCATCTCCTATAAGAGCCGATTCACATGTAGCTGAATGCATGAAAGTTCACCTTTTTTGAGAATTGTTCTCTAAAGGCCATGGTGGCAACTTACGAATGGATGCATGGGTCTCTCTCATTCTAAAACCTCTATTTATTCTCTATAAACCTGCTCATCACCTTTCAGAAATTTTGTAAAATCGATCTGGAAGAAATATTGTTTCCTGCTTAGAAAAGAGAAATCTGACCAACTGTTTTCTTCCCCACATGGATGGGAAGCGCGGCCTTTGGGGAGTCAATGGAGCGTGATAGGAGGGGTGGTGTCCAAAGTGTGGATAGAAATGTTCAGACCAGTTTTTTTCCTTCCTATTCTCTTCTGTGCTCGATAACTGCTCTTCATGAATCAATTGCCTGAGCGGTTCCTTTGTTCCTTGAACATTTTTAGATCCTTAGTTCAGAGTAAGCGTGGCCCCCACCCCAGTACTTTTTGTTGGGGGTGTCGGTTTTTTCCCCTTGTTATCAGTGCATGCATTGGGGAAGGAAATGGCAACCCACTCACTCTTTGCCGGAGAATAGGGAGGGGGAGCCGGTGGGCTCCTCTGGGGGTCGCACAGAGTTGGACACGACGAAGCGACTTAGCAGCAGTTCAGAGAAGTCCCCTAGCTGGGCCTGAGTCAGGGTTTAGTTCAAGTTTGGGTGAGTTTAACCCTGGTTTCCTCAGGGAAACCGCTGAATGCTGTTGTGTCTTCAGTGTTTATGATGATGCAGCTCCATTCTTCCGTGAGCAGAACTCAGAGATGTGACGGAAGCTCACCAGGCAAAAGGAAGAGACCAGGGGTGAGGACTTTAACTGAAGGTGAATTTGCATGAAGCAAGAAGACCTAGTCGAATTTTATTGACTTACTTGTTATCTTAGGGGACAAAGAGAGGGTTTTATTTGGAAAAGTTCCTTAATAAATGTGTGGGATGGACGATGGGGCCACACACGTGATTATCAGCTGGTACCAAAGTAGCAGTTAAGGAAGAGATCAATTGCTCTTTATAAAACGGAGAATCATTGGGCGGGCCAAAACGTTTGTTTGGATTTTTATGATTGTGCTTATGGAAAAATCCAAATGAACTGTTTGGCCAACCCAATATTTGAGATTTCCTTAACAATACAGGTGTGCACAAGACCATGTACATGGTGGAAGGCTGGAAGTTGAGGACATGGCTTTTCCTCATCCCCACAACACATATGCACACGTGCACACCCTCGAGACATCAGCTGCTGCTGCTGCCACTGCTAAGTCGTTTCAGTCGTGTCTGACTCTGTGCGACCCCATAGACGGCAGCCCACCAGGCCCCTCCGTCCCTGGGATTCTCCAGGCAAGAACACTGGAGTGGGTTGCCATTTCCTTCTCCAATGCATGAAAGTGAAAAGTGAAAGTGAAGTCGCTCAGTCATGTCCAGCTCTTAGCGACCCCATGGACTGCAGCCTACCAGGCTCCTCTGTCCATAGGATTTGCCAGGCAAGGGTACTGGAGTGGGGTGCCATTGCCTTCTCTGCAAGACATCAGCAGTGGCTACCTAATTCACAAGTACCTGGAACGAGGAGTACCTGTGATTATTCTAAAAGTCAGAGGTGAAGCTGAGTCTTGCATCAGGATAGACATGATGCTCAAGAGTCAGTTCTCGACAATGCAGGAGCTGAGTCCCAGGTGGTCGGCACTACGGATGTAAGCACAGCAGAAATTTCCAGGTATCTTGGGAAAGGCTTGGGTATCCACAAAATTAAAAATAAATAACTTTATCTGAATCTCAGAGCAGGTAACAACTCGCTAATGAAGAGGATAATGTATTTACCTCATTTATTCACCATCACCACTCCATACAGCACATGATCATCCCCACATTATGGATGATCTGGGACTAGCACTCATGGAGATCAACTCACACAGCTAGTTCGAGACAGACTCAGGGCGCGAACCCAGGCTGCCTGACCACCAATCCCATCATAAAGATAACTTACGTGCCATGCGTGTGGTTGTCCTGGGTGCTTTTTATTCTTTAACTCATTTGATCGCTAGTTCCCATATAGGAAATTGGATGGTAGAGGAAATCAATGGCTCTCCCAGGGTCAGGCAGCTGGTGATAGAACTGGAGTCACACACATGCAAGCTGTGCCAGCCCGCAGGACTTTAAGCACTAGGACGTCCCCCCTCTGCCTTCCTACCATGCCCCCCCACCTGCAACCAAGCATTCTGCTGTCCACTCCTGTCCAGCACCAGACAACATCCTTGTCTTCCCTGTGTCTTAGCTGTTATCTCCCTGCAGCCAGTTATCAGTTTAATCTCCCTGCTGCTGGCTGCTCCATACATGATTACACTTCCATATCTCACATGTCCTTGCGTTCAGTTGTGATAGGCGTACAGTTTATGAAAGGCCAGACCAATGCTTTATGATTTGTATTTCAAAAATATTTGCATTAGAAATTCCAAAACCCCAACCAGAGGAAAATAAATGAGCAACCAAAAACACCTTAGGTGTCAGGTCAACAGCTTCTGAAAGATACTAGACACGACTGTTTGAAGCTCTTATTAGAAACCCATCCAGCGGTTCATCTACTGATTTATTCATTCAACAAACGTTTATTGAGCTTCTGCTACAACAGGAAGAAGTGGATGAGATACAGGGATGATAAGGACACAAGCTTTGTCTCTAAAGAGATCATATTCTCCCAGGGAAGCAGACATCTATTTAAAATGGAGAATTTTGTAAGAGGGATTTTTACGGGAACATGTTATCTGCATAGGTAGTGAGATCACTGTTAATGGAAGTATTCAAGGAGCCCAGGCCACCCCTTGTAATGGATAATCATAAATGGAATTCAAGCATCAGATATTTGTTTGGACCAGACCAACTTTAACTTCCCTAGAAGTATTGAGAGTCTATAAGAAAAAAGCAGGACTAGTCAAATGATAGGAGGATCTATCAGATGTACTATAACAGATCATGGAAGAATTAATTTCAACTAGTGGAAATAGGGAAGGTTCACACAGTATGGGGGGAAGTGAACAAAGAGATGGTTAATTTGAAGCCAACAGACTCATAGATTTCAAGGTCCTTTGGTTTCCCAAGTAGTTTAAACTTTCTGAACTTTAGTCTCCTAATCTTCAACATGAATTAATTTGCCTTCCACTACCCATTTCTTCCTGCTTCTATGAGGATCAAATGAATGGGACATAAAGTATAAAGTAATATGCAAATTTTAAATGTTATGTAAATATAATGTCAAATTAAAAGCTTAGTACAAAGGGACCAAATATTAATGGGGAAATTTCAGGCATCAGTAGGCAGCTGTGCACAGTCATGTCCAACTCTTTGGGACTCTATGGACTGCAGCCCCCCAGGCTCCTCTGTCCATGGTATTTTCCAGGCAAGAATATTGGAATGGATCGCCATTTCCTCCTTCGGAAGATCTTCCCAATTCAGGGTTCAAACCTGGGTCTTCTGCATTGCAGGTGGATTCTTTACTGCTTGAGCCATCAGGAAAGAGACAGGATGCATCTTTTAATTGAGAACTTTGCTTGAAATTTTCATACCCTAAACTATACCACATAACACTGACAATAGAACATCATTCTTCAGTTGACCACAATTCTGGTATTAGCACACTGTTTTCTTGGTTGCCTTGGACAAGATCACTCAATCCCTTCTTTCATTTTACCCTATGTTGGTCTTGCCAAAACCTATTTTCCACCCTGCCATATAAAAATAAATATTTTCCTATTTATTGATTCTCTCATTGCTGAGGCAGACCCAAGGAAAAGAACAGGTGTGGGAAATAAAATGTGTTTTCATCTGTGCAAAGATACACTAAAGTTAAGATAGACACAGAATCTCAAATATAAAGGACAAATATGTAACAATTCTAAGTGAATTTCTGCCAGTGTCCACTGAGCACTTAGTGTGGTCAACCATGCCTGGGGACGTAAAGGTGAATAGGACACAGCTTCTGCTCTCAAGGAGCCCATATATTGATGAACACTCTTTGAAAGTGATCAAGATTAAATGGATCGTAAATCAAGATAACTATCCCAGTCCTGAAGCTGATGCTGATTTGCTAGTTGACCTCTTCTAAGACATCTTATTGCTTTGTGTCCATCCTTTGTCTGCACTAAATGAAAATCCATAAAACATTGTTTTAAAACTTGTTGGAAACATTTGCCCCCTACCAACCAACCACTGGCGAGTCCTGATAAAAGAATAAAAGGAAAATAACATTCAACCTCTCTGATGAATCCTTTATGCACTAATTATACAGCAACTTTATTCTGCAACTTACATAATGAAAACACTTGAATAAATTTATATATATATATATAATATATATATATGTATTCTCTTTATACTAATTGACTAATTACTTCTTTTTGACCTTGCCTGGATTTGGAATGATTGTCTGCTGGAACTACATAATAGAAAGATATAGAGATTCCTGGCTAATAGCTTCCTGGTGGGATGTTTATTTTGTTTACAATAAGAAAAAAAAAAAAAAGATACTCGTGTCACAGTATGGTAATGTGTTGTTGTTGTTGTTGTTGTTGTTGTTGTTGTTGAGTCTCTAAGTTTGTCCAACTCTTTGCAGCTCCTTGAACTGCAGCACACCAGGCTCCTCTGTCCTCCACTATCTCCCAGGGTTTGCTCAAATTCATGTCCATTGAGTTGGTGATGCTATCTAACCATCTCATTCTCTGCTGCCCTCTTCTCCTTTTGCCTTCAATCTTTCCAGAAGCAGGGTCTTTTCCAATGAGTTGACTCTTTGCATCAATTGGTCAAGTATCAGAGCTTCAACCTTAGCATCAGTCCTTCCAGTGAATAATCAGGGTTTATTTCCTTTAGGATTGACTGGCCTGATCTCCTTGCATTCCAAGCAACTCTCAGAATCTTCTTTAGCACCACAAATTGAAAGCATAGATTCTTTGGCACTCAGCCTTCTTTATGGCCCAACTTTCATATCCGTATGTGATTACTGGAAAAACCATAACTATGACTATGCGGGCATTTGTTGGCAAAGTGATGTCTCTACTTTTTAACACACTGTCTAGGTTTGTCGTAGCTTCCCTTCCAAGGAACAAGCATAGGGGAATGTACATTCCAACTGTTCCTAGCAGTTGTTTTCTCATCTCTCTCTCCTTGCTCCCTTTCACACACACACACACACACACACACACACACACACACACACACACACAAACTCTAGTGAGAGTGAAAGGCTCCAATTGGCTGCTAGTTGACCTCTGTACTGATTAAGACTAGGGTGCAGTGGTCTAAGGCAGGGGTCCCCAACTTCTGTGTTCTAATGCCTGATGATCTGAGGTGGGGCTGATGCAATAACAATAGAAATAAAGTACACAATAAATGTAATGGCCTTGAATTATCCCAACATCATCACCCCGACCAGGTTCGTGGAAAAATTGTCTTCCACGAAGCTGGTCCCCAGTGCCAAAACCACTGGGGACTGCTGGTCTAAGGCAAGGAGAAGTGAGCTATCAGCAGGAACCTACCTGTATAATTCCTGTTTGCTGCCTACTCGTTATTCATAATACCACTTCCCATGTCTTATCAGAACCCATGATACAATTATGCACTTCAGAGAAGTAGGCAGCATCTCAGCTCAAGTCATTGCATCCTGAGTGGTATGAGGCAATCAGGCGACCCCTGTTCTTCTTGCCCATGATTAATATGATAAATTAGCCAAAGACTTGTGACTCAGTACTGGTCATTGAGACATGGAAGGATGCTCTACCCTGGGGTTTTTAGGCAAGGATATCTTAATCCTAAGAAGGAAAGAGAAGAAGGTGGTGCTTTCATGCCTCTGAATATGTGATGTCTGAAAGTGATACCTGGACCATCTGTAGCCAGTATATGGAGCCAGGAGGACCATAGAGAAGTGGGCCAGGAACACCTGCAACCTACTCTACCTGTGGACTTCTCATTATAAAGTGGGATAAGACGTGCCCTTTGGCCTCGAGCCATCCTTATTTATACCCTCTGTCACCAGCAGCCCAAATCTTCCTGACGCATATCCCTATCATATGCTCATAATGAGTTGGCATCTCACTGTCGTTTTGAACTCTGACTATCAATAGTAACACAGGCAGAAACATCTCACTAGTTTCACAGCAAAGCCTTCCAAAGGCCCCCACAAGGGGATTATTTTCTATGTTTGAAATGTAGTGTATCCTGTTTGTGGTAGTGTTTACAAGAATCTATGCATGTGTTAACACGCATAGAACTGTACAGCCCCTAGAAGTGAATACTACTGCATTTGAAAACAGAAAGACCCCACAAGGGTAGAGCACAGATTCAAGCCTCCATTTGCCTCACCCCAAAGCCAACTGCTTCGAAGTGCTTGTCAAGTCCAATATAAATAGCTCCATACTTAAAGCCAGGAGGCTTCTCAGTGCTTGTCAAGTCCAGCATAAATAGCTCCATACTTAAAGCCAGGAGGCTGCAGTTTAAACCATAGCTCTGCTACTTGATAACTCCATGACCTTATGCATCCTGCTTCTCCAATTGGATTTATTTTCTCAGCTACCAAATGCAGATTATAATTGTTTGCCTCTTCCATCTTTGAGAGGGAGTGTATTGAACAAGAAAATGATTTGGGAAGCATTTTTCAATATGTAGTGCAAAGCACAAATATTTTCTATCATAACTGTTTGAAAAATACCCACTCTTCCAGAAGTACTCGGGCTGAAATCCTCTCATGCCTCTGGATTAAGCCAAGGAGAGAAAGCTCATGGTGTGACTACTGTCACCATCACCCAGGGGACCACCAGCCATGGCACTCTTCCACAGGGTCCTTATTTATGGCTCTAGCAGCCCCCTCGGGGAAGGCAATGGCACCCCACCCCAGTACTCTTGCCTGGAGGGTCCCGTGGACGGAGGACCCTGTTGGGCCGCGGTCCGTGGGGTCGCTGAGAGTCAGACACGACTGAGCGACTTCGCTTTCACTTTTCACTTTCAGGCATTGGAGAAGGAGATGGCAACCCACTCCAGTGTTCTTGCCTGGAGAACCCTGGGGATGGCGGAGCCTGGTGGGCTGCCATTTATGGGGTCGCACAGAGTCGGACACGACTGGAGCGACTTAGCAGTAGCAGCAGCAGCCCCCTCAACTCTCTGTTCCCACTGGAGTTGGTACCTGGGTTAAAACCATTTAACAACTTCTGGGCTATACTTCCAGTTTCCTCCAGTCTTATTCAGCATCTTCTCTTAACATGTCTTTTCTTTTTTTCTTTTCAGTTAATAGAAATCCAGCTTTTTAGTTTGGCATGACAAAACCCAGAAATAAAAGCCTACATTTCCCAGACTCCCTTGCAGCTAGCTGTAGCTGTACAACCAAGTTCTAGATGCAAGTGGGTGCTACGTGGACCTTCCAGAAAGGCCACTTAAGGAGAGTAGATTCATCTTACAGCCTTTCAGCCCTTCTTCCTTTGTAGTTTTACAACTTGTATTAGGAATGTAATGGACAAAGACCTAGACAGCATATATAACTGTGGACTTGCCTGAGGATGAAATCAATATCCTAGAAGGGTAAAATACAAGGATAGAAGCCTGAATCCTTGATCACACTTTGGAGGCATTACAATAGCCATGAAAACCATCTACTGATTTCTTTTCAATAAAACAGAATAAGTAATTTAATTTAATAACAAGTGGATTTAAATAATAAGTGGATTTAAAAAGTAAATGGATATAACTTAATCCACTTTGCAGATCTCTGCTGATCTTAGTTAAGCCCAACAGAGATATGTAAAGGAGAGTATATATTATACACAATATACTATATAGAGTATATATTGCTTCATATTGAAGTAATCAGTACACAGAATATTGTTCTGAAATATTTTGAAGATGTCTTGGGCCAAACTATGCATGATTGTTTATAGTATAAGCCATATAATATTTAGCTATCTCAGCATTCCACTCCATAGAATCTAAATGGAAGAGGAGAAAACTTATATCTGTGGTTATCTATGGGCTTCCCTGGAGCTCAGATGATTAAAAAATTGCCTGCAATGTGGGAGACCTAGGTTCAGTCCTTGGGTTGAGAAGATCCCCTGGAGGAGGGTATGGCAACCCATTCCAGTATTCTTGCCTGGAGAATCCCCATGGATAGAAGAACCTGGCAGGCCACAGTCCATGGGGTCGCAAAGAGTTGGACATGACTGAGTGACTAAGCATAGCACCGTGGATATCTATAGGTATTGATAGATGTATATCATAATATCACTATTTATTGAGTACCTATCATGTGCCAGTGTCACTTTGTATTCAGTTCAGTTCAGTTCAGTCGCTCAGTCGTGTCCGACTCTCTGCAACCCCACGAATTGCAGCATGCCAGGCCTCCCTGTCCATCACCAACTCCCGGAGTTCACTGAGACTCACGTCCATCAAGTCAGTGATGCCATCCAGCCATCTCATCCTTTGTTGTCCCCTTCTCCTCCTGTCCCCAATCCTCCCAGCATCAGAGTCTTTTCCAATGAGTCAGCTCTTCGCATGAGGTGGCCAAAGTACTGGAGTTTCAGCTTTAGCAGCATTCCTTCCAAAGAAATCCCAGGGCTGATCTCCTTCAGAATGGACTGGTTGGATCTCCTTGCAGTCCAAGGGACTCTCAAGAGTCTTCTCCAACACCACAGTTGAAAAGCATCAATTCTTCGGTGCTCAGCTTTCTTCACAGTCCAACTCTCACATCCATACATGACCACTCGAAAAACCATAGCCTTGACTAGACGAACCTTTGTTGGCAAAGTAATGTCTCTGCTTTTGAATATGCTATCTAGGTTGGTCATAACTTTCCTTCCAAGGAGTAAGCATCTTTTAATTTCATGGCTGCAGTCACCTTTTGCAGTGATTTTGGAGCCCAGAAAAATAAAGTTTGACACTGTTTCCACTGATTCCCCATCTATTTCCCATGAAGTGATGGAACTGGATGCCATGATCTTCGTTTTCTGAATGTTGAGCTTTAAGCCAACTTTGTCACTCTCCATTTTCACTTTCATCAAGAGGCTTTTTAGTTCCTCTTCACTTTCTGCCATAAGGGTGGTGTCATCTGCATATCTGAGGTTATTGATATTTCTCCCAGCAATCTTGATTCCAACTTGCGTTTCTTCCCGTCCAGCGTTTCTCATGATGTACTCTGCATAGAAGTTAAATAAGCAGAGTGACAATATACAGCCTTGACATACTCCTTTTCCTATTTGGAACCAGTCTGTTGTTCCATGTCCAGTTCTAACTGTTGCTTCCTGACCTGCATACAAACTTCTCAAAAGGCAGATCAGGTGGTCTGGTATTCCCATCTCTTTCAGAATTTTCCACAGTTTATTGTGATCCACACAGTCAAAGGCTTTGGCATAGTTAATAAAGCAGAAATAGATGTTTTTCTGGAACTCTCTTGCTTTTTCCATGATCCAGCGGATGTTGGCAATTTGATCTCTGGTTCCTCTGCCTTTTCTAATTCCAGTTTGAACATCTGGAAGTTCACGGTTCACATACTGCTGAAGCCTGGCTTGGAGAATTTTGAGCATTATTTTACTAGTGTGTGAGATGAGTGCAATTGTGCGGTAGTTTGAGCATTCTTTGGCATTGCCTTTCTTTGGGATTGGAATGAAAACTGACCTTTTCCAGTCCTGTAGCCACTGCTGAGTTTTCCAAATTTGCTGGCATATTGAGTACAGCACTTTCACAGCATCATCTTTCAGGATTTGAAATAGCTCAACTGGAATTCCATCAGCTCCACTAGTTTTGTTCGTAGTGATGCTTTCTAAGGCCCACTTGACTTCACATTCCAGGATGTCTGGCTCTAGGTCAGTGATCACACCATCGTGATTATCTGGGACATGAAGATCTTTTTTTGTACAGTTCTTCTGTGTATTCTTGCCACCTCTTCTTGATATCTTTTGCTTCTTTTATGTCCATACCACTTCTGTCCTTTATCGAGCCCATCTTTGCATGAAATGTTCCCTTGATACCTAATTTTCTTGAAGAGATCTCTAGTCTTTCCCATTCTGTTGTTTTCCTCTATTTCTTTGCATTAACTATCTCCAATTATTACAGAAATACCACAGTACACTTCAGTCACTCATTCATGGCGTACACTTTGAGACACACCATAGACCGCAGCACATCAGGCTTCCCAGTCCATCACCAACTCCCGAAGCTTGCTCAAACTCATGCCCATCGAGTCGGTGATGCCATCCCACCATCTCAGCCTCTGTCATTCTCTTCTTCTGCTTTCAATCTTTCCCATCATTGGGGTCTTTTCCAATGAGCCAGTTCTGTGCAACAGGTGGCCAAAATATTGGAGCTTCAGCTTCAATGTCAGTCCTTCCAATGAATATTCAGGACTGATCTCCTTTAGGATGTACTTGTTGGATCTCCTTGCAGTCCAAGGGACTCTCAAGAGTCTTCTCCAACATCACAGTTCAAAAGCATCCATTCTTCAGTGCTTAGTTTTCTTTATAGGCCAACTCTCACATCCATACATGACCACTGGGAAAACCGTAACTTTGACTAGACAGACCTTGGTCGTCTAGTGACAAAATACTTGACATTAACCCCATTTCATGGGTAGTGACACTGAGACTCAGAGAGGTAAAGTAAATGGCTCATCTTCTGACACATAATAAGGGGTGAATCCAGGATTCCATGCAACTCTGTCTATATCAAAAGTCATGTCTTTTCCATGACACCATAGAAACTGAGTTAATAACAACTTTGGTTGCACAGCCAGAAAAACATCCCAATAAGTGCTGAGAGAATACATAACAAATAGCTGCGCTGAATACAATTACTAGGTAGGGATTTCTTGGAACAACTTTGCATACTTGATGACTTTTTAAGCACTAGATTTGAAGAGCATGAAGCGCATGAGTCATGACTTCTAGGGAACAGATGGTTAGTGGTGTGTGTTATTTCAGTGACAGAGTTTCAAGCCAACTAAGGATAACAATAACACTGGTCTCTTGATATTTGTCATCTTCAGTGCTCGATTCCTCGTCATAACTGCTGCCTCAGCATCTCTGCTCTGAAATCACACCCTGATGGTCATTCATCCGAAGTTGTCTTTTCAACGAACCGTTTTTGTGAAAGGCATTCCCAGTGATGTTTGTGTTCACTAACATTCCATGGATTTCTCACAGCCCATATCCTAAAACTGTTTCATCAGAAATGTGGGGGAAACATTTCAGACTGTTTCTCAGGATTGTTGACTCTGAGTTTTAAAAATCATCAGTTATGGAGTTTCAGGGTTTGAATGATATTGGAGATTATAATGAAAGCTGGAATTTACACTGTATTCACTTTGGTCCAGAGATTTTGCATAGATTATCTTATGTAATCCTCTATCAACACCATAAACTAAAGGGTATTGTTACCACCAATTGGCAAATTATACAGTGGCTGGGTGATGCCACAGAAGGGAAAATGTTAGATTTGATATTTTCACCCAAACAAAGATTCTTGGAAGAGATCTTGAAAGGTGAGGAGGTATAGTTATCGAAGGCAGTTTAACGGCTGCCTCAAACATCACCCTCAAACATCTTTGCTTTACTATAGTAAAGGTTTACTGCTTATTCCTCTTATAGCTCACTGATGGTTGACCAGAATCTGGGCTCCATATTAACATACAAGTATCCAAGCTCTTCCGCTGAGGGCCTCCACCATCTTTTAAGGCCTGAGTGTCCACCTCTGGATCACCTGCATTTCATCCAGAGAGAAGGGAAAAGAGAAATAGAGTGAAGGTTTGCACAAAAGGTTTTGGCAGCCTGATCTGCACACAGCAAACATGTTTGTTGCTGTTGTTTGGTCACTAAGGTGTGTCCAACTCTTTCACAATCCCCTGGACTGTAGCCCACCAGGCTCCTCTGTCCACGGGATTTCCCAGGGAAGAATACTGGAGTGGGTTGCCATTTCCTTCTTCAGAGGATCTTCCTAACTCAGGGATCGAATCTGCCTCTCCTGCATTTCAGGAGGGCTTTCTCCCAGAAGTAAAATGAAATTGGTGTAGTGAAACATCATATATTCTCTATCACAGTAGATATTTGATCTTGGTGTGATGGTGGAAAAGGGAAGGGGTAAGGAAATGTCAGATAAAGGGATAATTTGAGAAAAAGCATAGTAGTGTGAAAAATGCAGTCAAGTTTGAGGAAACCATCAATAATTTTATATGGTGGAAATCTAAGTTGGTGATTTGAGTGATGATTTAAGGTGCCTGATAATTCAGGGACGTGGAACATATACTAAGGAGTCTGGACTTTATAGCTAAAGGGAGCTTTTGTGGGGGGAGGTTTCCAGTGGAAAACACGATCATGTGTTTAGGAGGATTCTGTGATTTAGAACAATCATTCTGTGAACAGCACAAGTTGGTGGCTAGAGAGAACAAGACAAGAGGCCAAGAGTTAGGTTAGGGTAGGATAGAGTCATAGATATGAGATGTCATAAGGATGTTTACAATAATGTCAAAAAGAAGATAAATGACATGAACTACATTAAGGAGGGAGAAGCATAGAATTATAGGAGTTGACAAGTGACCGTATTCTCTTTATTACCCAATTCAGCTTTGCAATGAAGGTAATTATTATCTCCATTTTATAGGTGAAGAATCTGGCCTCAAGATAGTCGAAAGACTTGCCAAAGTCAAACAATTACTTCCTATCTGAGCCAAGCATCCATCTGTATCCAGCTCTACAGCCCCTGTCTTTCCATTTCACCATCTAGAAACCTCAACTATGCCCTGTCTGTAAGAGCCAATTGCATATTTTTGAACACTCACTCCTACCCTCTCTGCATATCCTGCTTCTCAGGAGAAAATACTCCAGATTTCTCCAATAGTGCCTTATATCCCCTAGCCTAAGTTTCTTCAGCCTTCTGGTCACATGCATCTAGATGAATTTCAAACAGCCCAGGTCCACTTGGGCAGGAGGAGAAGGGGGTGACAAAGAATGAGATGGTTGGATGGTATCACCAACTCAGTGGACATGAGTCTGAGCAGACTCCAGGAGATAGAGATAGACAGGGAAGCCTGGAGTGCTGAAGTCCAGATCACAAAGTGTTGGACATGACTTCCCAAATGAACAACAATGAACAACAGGTCACACTTGAGCTAAAGCGTTCCTCCCTGAAACCAATACTGTAATTTTGAGATAAAATACTGAAGCAGATGTTCCACTATTTTTCCAACTCATCAAAAACGCATAAAATCCAGATAGCTCACAAGTACTTTCTAAAGTAATTTTATTATTCTTATTATTTTGGTGATTCTACTGCCAAAAATTCTATCATTTTGGTGTGAGTGATCGCACTTAAAACAAAACTTGATGCACCATTTCTTGTTTCAAAATATGGCTAATGCTTTGCTTGCGTTGGGCTAGTCCCACCAATCCATTTGTAAGTGGGCAGGTAGTTGTATAAATAGGCTCTTTTCCACCTATGGAATCTAAATTACCTTTGACATATTGCACTGTGTACACTGGATGAGATGGTTAGATAGCATCACTGACTCAATGAACATGAACTTGCACAAATTCCAGAAGATAGTGGAGGATGAGGAAGCCTGGCATGCTGCAGTCCATGGGGTCACAGAGATGTGGACGCAACTTAGCAACTGAACAGCAACAACAGCACACTGACTGGTAAATTCTTTAGACAAGAAAGTAGCAACAGCTCCCAACAAATGGTTCTGAAAAGGAAGAGAATATATGACTTAGATCCCAGCTCGTGAAATCCCCGACATTAAAACCTACTCCTCCTCTGGCCTTTCCATTATCAATGAGTGGTGTCTATCAGTTCTTACCCAGTTGTCAGGCTACAAGGCTGGGACTCATATTTAATTCATCTCTTCGGCTCATCCCTCACATTTAATTAATCATCAAATTGATTCAACTTCCTCAAAAAACTCAAAGCCAAACAGTTTTTTATTTCGTCTGTCATTGCCCTAGCCCATGACACAATTGTTTCTTCAATAATTATAGCAAGCTCCTAATTAGGCTCCTTGAAATTTGTCTTTGCCTTAATCTACCATCCCCTCTGCAGAAGGCAATGGCATCCCACTCCAGTACTCTTGCCTGGAAAATCCCATGGATGGAGGAGCCTGGTAGGCTGCAGTCCATGGGGTCACAAAGAGTCAGACATGACGGAGCGACTTGACTTTTACTTTTCACTTTCATGCATTGGAGAAGAAAATGGCAACCCACTCCAGTTTCTTGCCTGGAGTATCCCAGGGACAGGGTAGCCTGGTTGGCTGCTATCTCTGGGGTCGCACAGAGTCGGACACAACTGAAGCGACTTAGCAGCAGCAGCAGCAGCATCCCCTCTGCAGCCAGAATGTAAATCTGGTCAACCTGTTCTAAAGTGTCAATCTGTTCTCATCATATACCTTGAAACTCTCCAGGGCCCTTCCCACCAATACCCACAAATACACCCAGACATGGTATGCAATTCACTCTGTTATCTGCTCAGGGTTTATAGCTCCAGCCACCCTCTTCTGATCCAGTGGTTAAAAAAAAAAAAAAAAAAAATCCACCTGCCAATGCAGGAGACATGGGTTCAATGCCTGGGTCAGGAGATCCCCTGGAGAAGGAAATAACAACCCACTCCAATATTCTTACCTGGGATATCCTGTGGACAGAGGAGCCTGGTGAGCTACAGTCCATGGGGTCACAAAAGAGTTGGACATAACTTAGTGACTAAACAAGAGCAGCAGCCTTCTCACCACCTGCTTCCTTCTCTCTCTCCAGCCAGACGTAGCCCCTGTGAGTTGCCCAGTAGTAACCTGGTTTTTTCCCTCACATCCAGTTTTTTTGCCTGCAGTTCCTTCTGTCTGTAATATTTCCACTTACCTTTTTTCCTGGTTAACTCCTATTTATTCTTCAGATCTCAGTGTGTCTCTTATTTCCTCTATAAATCCTTCTTTCCCTGACCTCCAAAACTGAGTCTGAATTCCAGCACCTCCTCTGTCCTCTATTTACTTTACTAATCGCCATATCCTTGGTACCTAGTATTATTTGCTGACACAGTGTCATCCCACTGGAAATATTTTTTGGATGTCTTCAGTTTCATAAAAACAGAAACAAATCCTTCCTTAGAAAAGAAGACACCGCCAAGAAAGACCTTGTCTGTCTTTAGGATCGATGTGTTGTGTTAATGGAAAAAATCTCCAAGGTAAAATATAGCCCAAGGAAAAGGGGAAAACAAAACTGAAAAATAGCAGAAGATTGTGGGCTCTGCGGCAGATGGTTGAGATACAAGGAGTCGGCTTGGGCTCAGATGATCGGGCAAAGTAGCTTCAGTCCTTCCCCATACAGCAGGGACAGTGGTGACATGGCTTTAAAATGTTTAGAGTTCTAATTAGCATTTGATGTATTTGTTCATTCATTCATTCATTGATTCACGCATCCAGTCTCAAAATGATGCTGAGTATTGTCTCTGTGCCAGAACATGAGCCTAAGAACCCTAAATTCTAAAGGGATACCTAGAAAATGCATACATTTAGAATATATAATTTTAAAAGAACACACAGAAGACCCTTAATAGAGACACATATACAAAAACTCTACCTAACTCAGCCTGGAGGAGACGGAAAGCCCTGCTCTGGACACGGGAGGGCTATCACCTACCCTAAGCCTTACTGTCTTTCTTGCTCTAATCCTACCCTATATCTGAGATGGTTTTCTTCAGTGAAGACTCTTAGAGGCAGCCTTGGACCTATTAGACACTGAATTATAGATTTAGATGTAAATGTGGCTGGATGGCATCACTGACTCGATGAATGTGAGTCTGAGTGACCTCCGGGAGTTGGTGATGGACAGGGAGGCCTGGCGTGCTGTGGTTCATGGAGTCGCAAAGAGTCGGACACGACTGAGTGACTGATCTGATCTGATCTGATCTGTGGCCACAAGAAATAGATAGGTCATGTGGTTCTCCATTGTCTGTAGGATAAAATTTGTCGAAGAAAGAAACTCATATCGAGATTCTAAAACAGGGGTTTAGCTATCTGTCAAATGTGTTTTTGATCTGGTTATTTGTTCTATCTGAGTCACAGGTTTTCTTATCTGTAAAAGAGAAATAGTCACCCAGAAACAAAAAATATCAGAGTTGGAAGAGCTCTTTGAGATGTTCTACAAAACATCTGAAGGATATCAATGGGTTTTTCTCAGAAACTGAAACCTTAGATCATATATATTTTGGTAGCAATAGCTGCCAAACAGATTTCTTTGCTTCTGGCCTTTTCACAATCTTTAATATACTCAAGTGTGCTGTGCATCTCTTCAAGATGCATATGGTTCACATCTTTATCCAAATACGATTAACCACAGAGCCTCTAATCAATAAATATGTCATGGGACCAGTGTTGGGTGGGACACAATAAATCTAGTCTGACCCACTCCTCCAGAGAAGGAACATGGGTATCACAGCAAAGGAGTGACTTGCTCATGGTCACCCAGCTAGTGCGTGGCTAAGTCAGAACTTAACTTCTAATTTCCTGGCTCTGGGGCCAATAGTAGTTTCCAGTGATTATGGAGAGGTCTCTTTCCCAGGGCTCCTGGTTGTTGCAAGATCCTAATGAGATGTAGATGAGGGTGGGATTAGCAAAGACTCAAATGTAAGTTGTCTATGTGAATCTCTCTGCTATTAAAAAGTTCCCAGTAAAGCCCAGTGCTGGCAGAACCTTTAACTCCATCAACATTTACTACAAGGCCATGATATAGAGATATAGATCTCCTTAATGAGATATATGAGTGAGGCTCAATCTCCACCGTCCAGAAGCTGGACTAGCCCTGATAGACACATACCAGGAAATGGGTCCGCTTTCGTTTGTTTGTCATTGTTCTCAATTTGCTTAACCTCCTTGGCTCCAAATTCTTTGCAGGTCATTTGTTGGTTGAACCATCCATTTGACCTTCTCAAAGGAATTCACTAATAATTTGAAACACTTGCAAAAACAGAATGCAAACAAATGCTAAACAGAAATCTCTGTGATCTACTGATTAATATGGAATTAGAAGTAAGATGCAGTTCCTTCAAGCCCAAGAAACTCACTCTGAACCAGCACATCTAATAAAGTAGGAGAAGAGAAGGCCCACAAATTAAAAAGCAACATTTGAAATCTAATCAGATATTCTCTCAATTTACTCACCACCCCTGCGGTGCTATCCAACTTTATTAGGATTTTATTCTGATTTCTCTTTTAAAGTGACATTTACATTAATTTACAATCCTAACACAAAATCCTATTAAAAAGGAAAGAACTTTTATAACTTTGTTATTTTTTTCCTGGTTACTGTCCCTAGGTTTTCAGCGCACTAATAAGGAGTCTTTTGTTTTATTTCATGTCTGAGAGAGGAATTGTGAAGTCTCTTCAAGGCTATTTCATGCTGGGTTGTTAAACACAGTGGGGACGCCTGACTTGGAGGGTATGTGCTGTAATTGGCTGCAAGGGCCAGGAAGTTAAACTTTCTCATTCTTTCTCAGACTCCTTTTATCCTGAGTGTCTCACAAGTTTATAATCATTCTCTATATGGGCTCTGACTTTGAAAGAACAACAAGAAGTCAGCTAGGAGACAGTGAACATGCTGGGTCATCGCCACCTCCCAATTTGAATGACTCCATAACCAAATTCCTCAGAAGTGGCCTGACAGTTTCCTCATCTCTCCAAGTCTTCAGGCCACACAGAGATCAGTCACAGTCTATGTGAGATGGAAGAGAACCGATGGATCATCACAACCCCCTTCATTTTACATGGGAGGAAACGGAGGTCCAGAGACAGAAAGTGATCTCTTCAAGATCACAGAGAAAGAAAGAAGCTGAGTCAAAACTGAAATCCAAATCTTTTAGCTCTCAACCCAATGTTGGTTCTTTTTCCCACTGAATAAAGTCCTGGGGTTCTTTCAAGAGCAGAAATCAGTCCAGACAATGTCTCTGAGCCAGGATGAGTACCAAATCCATCTAACGACCCATGGCTTCAGTGATCAGAAGCACTTTCTGCTTTTCTTGTAATTTTTTAAAATTTCTAATGAACATGGATGAAGAACTCCACATGGTCTCCATGTTTACTTCTCTGTGTGAGTTCCACAGCAGCTGCACTGATAATCAGTTCAGTATGTGTAAGGTAGATGCTAGTTCTATGGGTAAATCAGCCAGTCCTTCTTTTCAATATTCTATCCCAGTTACTCCTAAAAGCCACCCATTCTAACACCAAAGCAACCTTGCCCCTGACTCAGAATATCTAGGTACCAAAAGGTGAAATGAGAAAATTTAAGAGAATTTCTTTCACAGAGCCTGTACATATCTCCTAAACATATGAAAACATATTTCTAAATATACCAAGGGATTTATTGATATACTTATACCATTGAGATCTGTTGTGCAACTTCTATATGTCTCTTCATGTAGGGGGTACATGGTTACAAAGATGAACAGCCCAGACGCTGACCTTGACTGACTTGTACTCTGATAAGCAAAACCAGTCTCTGAGCATTTAATAGCAACCACATGAAAAACTCAAATTGAGGGACACTGTCCCAAATGCCTGGCCTATACTCCAGAAGATTTCAAGGTTATACAAGCCAAGACACACCAAGAAATGGATTCAGACTGAAAAAGACTAGAGTGACATGATAGCTAGATGCAACACATGATCCTCGATTGATCCTTTCTATTAAAAAGGAAGATACTGGGAATTACTAAATGGAATCTCTGGACAAATGGCATACAAGAGTTCTCCATCAGTTCAGGTCAGTTCAGTTCAGTTCAGTCACTCAGTCGCGTTTGACCCTTTGCAACCCTATGGACTGCAGCACGCCAGGCTTCCCTGTCCATTACCAACTCCCGGAGTTTACTCAAACTCATGTCCATCGAGTCGGTGAGGGCGTCCAACCATCTCATCCTCTGTCATCCCCTTCTCCTCCTGCCTTCTATCTTTCCTAGCATCAGGGTCTTTTCCAAGGTCAGTTCTTCACATCAGGTGGCCCAAGCTTCAGCTGAAGCTGAAACTCCAACACTATTCTTATAATTTTTCTTTGAGTGTAAACTGTTTTAAAATACCATGATTTTTTAAATAAAATAATGATGATGATGAGAACTCCATAACAAATGGCATTAGATGAATGGCAGAAAGAGAAGGTCCAGGCCTGCTTGAGAAATCAAAAAAGGCTTCCGAAGGAAAGGGACTATTCAGACAAGTCTGGTGGGTATATTAGAACAAAAAGGGACTCAGTTTGGCTCTCTGCCCTCAGAACAGTGGGAAAACATGGTCCCATTTTGCAGACAAGAAGCTTGAAACTCAAGAAGACAGTGCAACTTGGACAAGGTCACCTTGCTAGTGATAAGAGTTTCTTCCAATTTACAGATTCTCTCGCTTGTCCTCACTCAAGAGAGGCAGTACCCTCCAAATGTGCCAATAAGGTAAATAACACCCAAGAAATCCTCCAGGACCCAAGATTTATTGAGATCATAAGTAACCCTTGCTCAGTAAAAGAATCCACCTCCCCACTCGGCTGCCTTCCCATCGCCAGCCAGAAACTGTTGCAATCTAATGCATTTATATGTTTTGGTTTCCTTAATTTATTTCAGGCACCTCATTTTCCTGGAACAAGTGCTGTTATTTATGATACAGCAGCAAACACTTTACATTTATAGAGGTTATGAATTTTAGTAATGGTTTTGGTGGCAATTTAATCTGTCCTAACTATGAGGCATTTTACAATGACAATTAAATTATTATTAAAAAATAAACCTCAAATGACATCCTTATCACTTATCAACATATCAAAAGTTTCACTGAGTTGCATTCTGGGTGGGTCGTAAATATCCCAATGTAGTCTTAGTGAATCCATGCCATAAACATGAGTGAACTTAATTAACTTCTACAGTATATTTAAAAGAAAACTCCTCACACATTTTGATGTCGGGGAATGAAACATTATTTGAAAAGTGGGTTTATTACATTCCGTGGTGCACACTGATATTTAATATTTAAAGACTCTTAAATTTGATGTACTGTGCTGATAGCTGAAGGGTTTAGTCCCACAGTGTGGGAGGGTGAGATGGCAAATTTCTTTCTCCAATTCGGAGAAGAGGTTTTTATTTTACTGGCCAAGCCCCCTGTACCCTGATCTATTAAAATCCATACTCAGAGAACTGTCAAGGGTGCTAATGTATACTTTATCAAATTAATTTTAATGTAGGCTGGTTGAATAGCTCATTCCCAGGCTATGTTCTAAATTGTTGCAAAACAACTCCACTCCGAATTAGCTGGCGTGCTGCTGCATTGATTTCTGCAGATGATATGTCAGCAAAGTATCATTGTATACAAATATAAAATGAGGGGTTTTATTTTTTTTGCTGTAGAGAATCTAATAAAGAAGAAAGAAAAATTCTGTCTTCACCCACTTCCTGATCTGAACTTATAGATGCTGGGTGAAATAGAATTATTTTGTTGGGATCCACATTTTGATAATTATCCCAGACAGCAATAGGAGTCTGATTTCCAAAATCAGACTGGACATTTGACTTAAATACAATCTTGTCTTTTAAGGCCACATTTCCATGAGCTTAAATGACAATGGCCAAACATTGACAGATGATTCTCCCCTGGAAGGTAGAATTAGAGACAATTTTGTCAAAACAGTGGAAGGCAAGCATCCAATAAGAAAATACACTGTTTGCCTATATTAAATCACTTTAACCAATTTGCTCAAACTCACTGCAGAAGAAAATATGTGGAAGAGTCTTCCCAGGTAGATTCTTTCCAGGACACCAGAGGGCACATTGGGGAGGGCAGCTTCCTCTGCTATCTGGATGATTCACTCAGAATTTCCTTCAATAACTTCCAAGTGTCCTTCATCTGGCTTCTTAGGCAAAATGATTTGCATGGATGTATACTTGTATTTCTGCATACTTATGTACCTACAGTGTTGTACACCTCCTTTTACATTTGTAACTTCATAACAAGTCTAAATCGTAAGGCTGTGTTTTTAGGTTCTGTTGTCTGCTGATTATAATCTGCTTTCAGCAAAAACCCAACAAATACAAACCACAGCTTTCTCATTTATGAAATAAGAGGGTTAAATTGGCAATATACAAAGTTCTTTCAGCTCTAAAAGAGGAAGCCACACTAGAGGGGTTTTAGTTCCAATCATTGTTTCTCGCAAAGAATCGGACACGACTGAGCCACTGAACTGAACTGAATTGGTTCTTGAAAAACAAAACAAAGCAACACACTTAATGAGCAGCCCCGGTGTGTTGGGCACTGGATGTAATTGTGGGGAAAGTCACTGAAGCCGATGTTCTTGTAGACCCTGTCGACAGTGAATTGGCTACTTTTTTGCAAGTGGTGCTACCATTTATTTATTTATACTTAACTGGCTTGTCTGATAATCTTCGATCTCTGTGTCTGAAAAGTAGAAATTGAGGCAAAATTTCCTTTCCCATTACTCCATCTTTCATCCTTTTAAATTCCAGCACACCCTATTTCTTTACAAATGTCTCCCTCTCCATTACCAAATAAAAGGCCGCTCGGGCTCCCCTTGACTAAGTGGAGGGTGGTTTCTAGGTGGAGAAGAGAACACTTGCCCGATGTGGGATCTAACATGACTCCAATACTGAGCTTATGATTCTGTCTGTCCTTGTCCCAAGTTCATTGTGCTTCCTCAGACCTGAACTATTTTTCATAACTGTGATATCTTCCTATAATTATACCAATCTCATAAATTCTATTCTGGGGCCATCACTGCCCAATTTGGAGTGAAGATACATGTTTACATTTAAATGCAACAAGAGACTCTGCAATAGAAAATGACTGAATGAAAGAAACCTGAAATACTACCAAAAAGTGCTAAGGAAAGGAACTCTGCTTCTGGTTATGGCAGTCTAGTTTGTTTCAGACCAGTGATCCTACAGAGACCAACCAGAAAATTTTATCAATTTGGTCAATTATAAAAACACTAATCATTTTTGGAGACATCTGAGAACTACTAAGGCTTGAAAAGCTAGGATTCCAGAGAGAAGACAAATCTAGAGAGGCGAGCCAACCATTTGGTGCTGTTTCACTTCTAGAGGTATTTGATGACTTCAGTGGGGTATCTGAGTGGCATAGAAGCTAGTCGAAAGTGGAGACTTAGAGGCCAAGAAGTCAAACAGAGTAATCTTGTGAGGATGAAGTAATTAAAATTGGAGTTCAGGGCTTGCCAAGGAGGAACTTTTTCTTGGGATTTTTGAAAGACTCTATCCCAAGAATAAGGTTAAATGAGAACTAAAGAAGCTCTTAAAACTTCTCTGTATAAAACTATAATGGTGGATACATGTTATTTACATATATCCAAACCTATAAAATGTATAGCACCAAGAGTAAGCCCCAGTGTAGACTGTAGGAGTTAATGATATGTCAATACAGGCTTCCCTGGTGGCTCAGATGGTTAAGAATCGATCTGCAGTGCAGGAAACCTGAGTTCAATCCCTGGTTTGGGAAGATCCATTCCCTGGAGAAGGGAATAGCTACCCATTCCAGTATTCTTGCCTGGAGAATTCCATGGATAGAGGAGTCTGGTGGGCTGCTGCTGCTGCTGCTGCTAAGTCGCATCAGTCGTGTCCAACTCTGTGTGACCCCATAGATGGCAGCCCACCAGGCTCCCCCATCCTTGGGATTCTCCAGGCAAGAACACTGGAGTGGGTTGCCATTTCCTTCTCCAATGCATGAAAGTGAAAAGTGAAAGTGAAGTCGCTCAGTTGTGTCCGACTCATAATGACCCCACGGACTGCAGCCCACCAGGCTCTTCTGTCCATGGGATTTTCCAGGCAAGAGTACTGGAGTGGGGTGCCGTTGTGGGCTACAGTCAATCAATTATATAAAAAAATATATACCACTCAGATTGGGGAGATCAATCATGGGGGAAACTATGCATGTGAGCAAGAGGTATATAAGAAACCTTTGCACCTTTCTCTTAATTTTGTTCTGAATCTAACATTACTCTGAAAAAAAAAATGTCGAGTTAAAACAAAAAACAACAATAACCAAGATGCTCTTAGAAGAACTAAAACCAGCTTGATTCTAAAGTTTTGATAGTTCTATTCCTCCAAACTTCAGAATGCAGGTAATTTGAATTGAACCATTTTGGATGCACCAGACTAGCTTTGCCATCCTGCTAATTCCATGCCAGTTTTGCAAAAAGAGTATGATGAGTGAGCTAAAGTTGAAGACAGGAAGCCTAAGTTTATAATTCAGCTGAGAATTCCATCTCACCTATATGAGGCTGGAGTAAGTGATAAGCCTTGACATCCCAGTGATTCAACGCTGCAAATGTCTGTCCTTTCTTCAGTTTGTACTGATTGAGTATCTTTTTTAGTGTCTTTTCTCCCGTAATGCCTTACGAATTTCTACCCGGGGGTGCCCCCATTTTAAACCCAAGACCTCTGTGGTCACCAAGAGAATGAAAAGAGGAAGGAAAAAATGCATGAGATTTCAGAACCAAGACTGAAAGTTGACTACCATCATTTCAATCCACACCCTATGGATCAAAACCAAATTGGTCCCAAATAACTTCAAGGGAGGCTGGGAAATGTAGATTTCCTTCAGGTCCAAGAATTGGGACTGGTTGGAGAAGGCAATGGCACCCCACTCCAGTACTCTTGCCTGGAAAATCCTATGGATGGAGGAGCCTGGTAGGCTGCAGTCCATGGGGTCGCTAAGAGTAGGACATGACTGAGCGACTTCACTTTCACTTTTCACTTTTCACTTTCATGCATTGGAGAAAAGAATGGCAACCCACTCCAGTGTTCTTGCCTGGAGAATCCCAAGGACGGGGGAGCCTGGTGGGCTGCCGTCTATGGGGTCGCACAGAGTCGGACACGACTGAAGCAACTTAGCAGCAGCAGCAGCATCGAGCCTGTCTCTGCCAAAATATTGATGTCTAAGTTGTGTCCATTATATACGTACTCAAGCTTAGATAAGACAGTGACTTCCTCATTCTGTTTTGCTTTCATAAGAATAAACTATATTTTGAATTCCTCCCAAGGACTTTATTACAACACAATTAAACAAGATAATATTAAAAAAAAAAAAAATCAGACAAGCAGTTCATCCTCTGAAAGAATCATTTGTTTAGACAAAACAGAAACTACCAATACAGGAAGAATATGAGAGAGAAATGAAAATCTCACTCTTCAAGACATTTTGTAACAAGAGAGTCCCAGTGCAGATTGGCTACTTAGAGAGAGAAGAACTCTCCGGCGACTCAGTCATAACTGACAGATAGCCATGCTCTCAGGTCTCCTAATACTCTTCCAAATACATCTTTATAATGGAGACTCAGGCTAGGAGGCTCAGAACTTGGAACTTTTTTTTTTTTTTTTTTAATGAGACTATCCAGACATTGAACTTGGATTCTCATCAGAGTGGTAGCAGAGAGCGTAGCTCCAGGAAACTCACTGATCTCATCTGATTATTAGACAAGGGGATTAATCAAAGTGTCCCAAAGTGGGATATAAAAAGGTAATTCGCCTGAAGTCAGGAGCAGCAACCGAGAGGAGCTACCCCACACCCGAGATCAGGGCGGTGGCTGAGAGGAGCAACCCCACGTTCAAGGAGCAGCGGCTGCGTGGGTGCAGGAGGGCCGAGAGGAGCTACTCCACGTTCAAGGTCAGGAGGGGCAGCCATGAGGAGATACCCCTCATTCAAGGTAAAAGAAACCCAAGTAAGACGGTAGGTGTTGCAAGAGGGCATCAGAAGGCAGACACATCTAAACCATAATCACAGAAATCTAGCCAATCTGATCACACGGACCACAGCCTTGTCTAACTCAGTGGAACTAAGCCATGCCCCTGGGGCCACCCAAGACACAGGGGTCCTGGTGGAGAGGTCTGACAGAATGTGGTCCACTGGAGAAGGGAATGGCAAACCACTTCAGCATTCTTGCCTTGAGAACCCCATGAACAGTATGAAAAGGCAAACAGATAGGATACTGAAAGAGAAACTCCCCAGGTCAGTAGGTGCCCAGTATGCTACTGGAGATCAGTGGAGAAATAACTCCAGAAAGAATGAAGGGATGGAACCAAAGCAAAAACAGTACCCAGTTGTGGATGTGACTGGTGATAGAATCAAGGTCCAATGCTGTAAAGAGCAATATTGCATAGGAACCTAGAATGTCAGGTCCATGAATCAAGGCAAATTGGAAGTGGTCAAACAGGAGATGGCAAGAGTGAACGTCGACATTCTAGGAATCAGCGAACCAAAATGGACTGGAATGGGTGAATTTAACTCAGATGACAATTATATCTACTACTGCGGGCAGGAATCCCTTAGAAGAAATGGACTAGCCATCATGGTCAACAAAAGAGTCCGAAATGCAGTACTTGGATGCAATCTCAAAAATGACAGAATGATCTCTGTTCGTTTCCAAGCCAAACCTTTCAATATCACAATAATCCAAGTCTATGTCCCAACCAGTAACGCTGAAGAAGCTGAAGTTGAACGGTTCTATGAAGACCTACAAGAACTTTTAGAACTAACACCCAAAAAAGATGTCCTTTTCATTATAGGGGACTGGAATGCAAAAGTAGGAAGTCAAGAAACACCTGGAATAACAGACAAATTTGGACTTGGAATACGGAATGAAGCAGGGCAAAGACTCATAGAGTTTTGCCAAGAGAACACACTGATCATAGCAAACAACCTCTTCCAACAGTGCAAGAGAAGACTCTACACATGGACATCACCAGATGGCCAACACCAAAATCAGATTGACTATATTCTTTGCAGCCAAAGATGGAGAAGCTCTATACAGTCAAAAAAGCAAGACCAAGAGCTGACTGTGGCTCAGACCATGAACTCCTTATTGCCAAATGCAGACTTAAATTGAAGAAAGTAGGGAAAACCACTAGACCATTCAGGTATGACCTAAATCAAATCCCTTATGATTATACAGTGGAAGTGAGAAATAGATTTAAGGGCCTAGATCTGATAGATAGAGTGCCTGATGAACTATGGAATGAGGTTCGTGACATTGTACAGGAGACAGGGATCAAGACCATCCCCATGGAAAAGAAATGCAAAAAAGCAAAATGGCTGTCTGAGGACACCTTACAAATAGCTGTGAAAAGAAGAGAAGCAAAAGCAAAGGAGAAAAGGAAAGATACAAGCATCTGAATGCAGAGTTCCAAAGAATAGTAAAGAGAGATAAGAAAGCCTTCCTCAGTGATCAATGCAAAGAAATAGAGGAAAACAACAGAATGGGAAAGACTAGAGATCTCTTTAAGAAAATGAGAGATATCAAAGGAAAATTTCAGGCAAAGATGGGCTCAATAAAGGACAGAAATGGTAGGGACCTAACAGAAGCAGAAGATATTAAGAAGAGGTGGCAAGAATACACAGAAGAACTGTACACAAAAGATCTTCATGACCCAGATAATCACGATGGTGTGATCACTCACCTAGAGCCATACATCATGGAATGTGAAGTCAAGTGGGCCTTAGAAAGCATCACTATGAACAAAACTAGTGGAGCTGATGGGGTTCCAGTTGAACTATTTCAAATCCTGAAAGATGATGCTGTGAAGGTGCTGCACGCAATATGCCAGCAAATTTGGAAAACTCAGCAGTGGCCACAGGACTGGAAAAGGTCAGTTTTCATTCTAATCCCAAAGAAAGGCAATGCCAAAGAATGCTCAAACTACCGCACAATTGCACTCATCTCACACGCTAGTAAAGTAATGCTCAAAATTCTCCAAGCCAGGCTTCAGCAATACGTGAACTGTGAACTTCCAGATGTTCAAGCTGGATTTAGAAAAGACAGAGGAACCAGAGATCAAATTGCCAACATCTGCTGGATTATCAAAAAAAGAAGAGAGTTCCAGAAAATCATCTATTTCTACTTTACTGACTATGCCAAAGCCTTTGACTGTGTGGATCACAATAAACTGTGGAAAATTCTGAAAGAGATGGGAATACCAGACCACCTGATCTGCCTCTTGAGAAATCTGTATGCAGGTCAGGAAGCAACAGTTAGAACTGGACATGGAACAACAGACTGGTTCCAAATAGGAAAAGGAGAACGTCAAGGCTATATACTGTCACCCTGTTTATTTAACTTATATGCAGAGTACATCATGAGAAATGCTAGGCTGGAAGAAGCACAAGCTGGAATCAGGATTGCTGGGAGAAATATCCATAACCTCAGATATGCAGATGACACCACCCTTATGGCAGAAAATGAAGAGGAACTCAAAAGCCTCTTGATGAAAGTGAAAGAGGAGATTGAAAAAGTTGGCTTAAAGCTCAATGTTCAGAAAACTAAGATCATGGCATTTGGTCCCATCACTTCATGGCAAATAGATGGGGAAACAGTGGAAACAGTGTCAGACTTTATTTTGAGGGGACGCTCCAAAATCACCACAGATGGTGACTGCAGCCATAAAATTAAAAGACGCTTACTCCTTGGAAGGAAAATTATGACCAACCTAGATAGCATATTCAAAAGCAGAGATGTTTTGCCAACAAACGTCCCTCTAGTCAAGGCTATGGTTTTTCCAGTGGTCATGTATGGATGTGAGAGTTGGACTGTGAAGAAAGCTGAGTGCCAAAGAATTGATGCTTTTGAACTGTGGTGTTGGAGAAGACTCTTGAGAGTCCATTGGACTGCAAGGAGATCCAACCAGTTCATTCTGAAGGAGATCAGTCCTGGGTGTTCATTGGAAGGACTGATGCTGAAGCTGAAACTCCAATACTTTGGCCACCTCATGCCAAGAGGTGACTCATTGGAAAAGACCCTGATGCTGGGAAGGATTGAGAGCAGGAGGAAAAGGGGACGACAGAGGATGAGATGGCTGGATGGCCTCATCAACTCGATGGATGTGAGTCTGGGTGAACTCCAGGAGTTGGTGATGGACAGGGAGGCCTGGCGTGCTGTGATTCATGGGGTCACAAAGAGTTGGACAGGACTGAGCGACTGAACTGAACTGAACTGAACTGACTGTGGCAGTTAAGTTTGGGAAACACTGTGTTCTAGTTCTGTTGCTGTTTTTGCTATCTTTCCTGCAGAATATTTAACATTCCAATGTGAATTTTGACTGTTCAAAGTATAAAGTGTGTGTGTGTGTGTGTGTGTGTGTGTGTGTGAAGGTGCATAAGTGCACACATGCGTGTACACTGGTGGTGAGACAAAGTTGAGATTTTAGAATAAAGCATTACCCATACTTATTTGGACAGATACAAGCTGGAATCAAGATTGCTGGGAGAAATATCAGCCACCTCAGATATGCAGATGGTAACACTCTAGTGGCAGAAAGTGAAGAGGAAGTAAAGAGCTTCTTGATGAGTGTGAAAGAGGAGAGTGAAAAAGCTGGCTTGAAACTCAACATTCAAGAAACTATGGCATCCCTTCCCATCAGTTTGTGACAAATAGAAGGGGAAAAGTTGGAAGCAGTGACAAATTTTATTTTCTTGGGCTCTGAAATCACTGTGGATGTTGACTGCAGTAATGAAACTAAAAGGCTCTTTCTTCTTTGAAGAAAGTTATGGCAAACCTAGAGAATGTATTGGAAAGCAGAAACATCAGTTGCCAAAAAAGTTCTGTACAGTCAAAGCTATGGTTTTTCCAGGAGTTATGTACAGATGTAAGAATTGAACCATAAGAAAGGCTGAGTGCTGAAGAAGTGATCCTTTCAAAATGTGGTGCCAGACTCTTGAGAGTCCTTTGGACTGCAAAGAGATCAAAGTAGTCACTATTAAAGGAAATCAATCTTGAATATTCATTGGAAGGACTGTTGTTGAAACTGTAGCTCCAATACTTTCGACACCTGATGCGAAGAGTCAACTCATTGGAAAAGACCCTGATTCTGGGAAAGACTGAAGGCAGAAGGAGAGAGGGATGACAGAGGATGAAATGGCATCACCAATTAGATGGACATCCATTTGAGCAAATTCTGGGAGAAAGTGGAGATCAGAGGAGCCTGGCCTGCTACAGTCCTTGGGGCTGCAAAGAGCTGGACATGACTTAGCACCTAAAAAACAACAATAATTCCTCACAATTGTTTGGACAGATACTATAATATTTTATAGTATAGGAGACATGGGGATGAATGGGCTCTGATACCCATCATGTATATAGCAGTAATCCACAACTTTGATTTATCTCCAGATGATTCCAAGACATGTCAGAACTTTCAATTCACATGAGTGCAGAGTCAGAAGTCTGGGGAAAATGTATGAAGACTAGTGTTACCCCAACTGTTCCATCTAGGGTTAGAGTTCTCCAAGGTCCCAGGCTGGCCTAAATTTCTATGAATTTATGAATCTACGCCTTTTGGTGATGGGAAAATTCTTTGTGATTTCAAGTCTGCACTTGCAAACCTTACCCTCCAGGCTTAAAAATCTAACAAACCGTTAGGAAATAGACAGTAAATTTCAAAGTGAAAAAAATAAAACATGTTCTTCTTTAACAGATATTCCAGGCTAAGCCAGGAATGTTGCTCCTGTGATAGCAAAGACTCATCTTCAATCCTCCAGGCATGTGAAATCAGTGTAATCTATCTACAACACATATCAGATATTTCCTCTTCTTAAAAAAACAGATAAGCATCATTCATATGATTTCCCATAAAAGTAAAAATCTACTCTCATGGATTCTAAGACTTTCATAATTTAATTCTTGCCATGCTGGCTCATCTCATCACTAGAGTCTATCCACCTCTATGCTCACATGCCCCACATCAACTCAACCATGCTGGGGAAGAAGAAATTTTCCTCAATCCTTCTAGGATCTTCTGGCTGGTCTAAGAATTAAATTGACAAGAGGTAGATTAAAAGGAGAAAATCAAACCAAGGTTTGCTGCTGCTGAGTCACTTCAGTCGTGTCCGACTCTGTGTGACCCCATAGACGGCAGCCCACGAGGCTGCCCTGTCCCTGGGATTCTCCAGGCAAGAACACTGGAGCGGGTTGCCATTTCCTTCTCCAATGCATGAAAGTGAAAAGTGAAAGTGAAGTCGCTCAGTCGTGTCCGACTCTTAGTGACCCCATGGACTGCAGCCTACCAGGCTCCTCTGTCCATGGGATTTTCCAGGCAAGAGTACTGGAGTGGGGTGCCACTGCCTTCTCCAAACCAAGGTTTACTAGCATGTATACATGGAAAAGTGACTAATTCACCAAAATGGTAGAAGTCTTCACCTTAAATACCATCTTAAAGACAAAACAGAATGTTGGGAGTAGCTGTTTGGGATTTCCAAATGGAGGAAGACAATTCACATGGAGATGGAAAAGCAAGTGTTCAACCAATGTTTGCTAAGCCAGGAATAGACAATGGGACAGAGTGGACTCTGAACACTAGGCCCCAACACACCACATCAAGCCTATGCGTGTGTGGGTGCCTGCTCAGTTGCTTCAGTCACATCCAGCTCTTTGTGATCCCATGACTATAGTCCGCCAGGCTCCTCTGTCCATGAGACTTTCCAGGCAAGAATACTGAATACTCACCAAACCCATAGTCTTTGCATGCATTGGCTTGGCCAAACAGTTCATTCAGGTTTTTCTGTAAGATATTACAAATGAACTGTTTGGCCAGTCCCTTATGTCTGGGAATAACTCTATTCCAAGGGAACAGACTCTATATGTAAATTGTTTAGGAAGCTAAGGGGAGGTAAAAAGAGAGTATTATGTTGCCTAAAAATAATCAACCTAAATTAATCTTCATGCCAAAGACACATTTAGGGGTAAATTTTGCTCCCCTACAGCCAGTAAGTACACCCTGTGTGTCCACCACTCCCACACTGCTACCGTCACCTCAACCACCAGGTGTGGATGACATCTCTACACCCAGCACAGTCACTAATTTCATCCTTAAGTCCACTAGGCTATCACTATGCCCACGAAGTAACAATCTCTGCAACCGCTAGATAGCCCATGATATATCCGTTTCTACCCACCCATCACCACTTTGAGCATGAGTTATCCTCTGCCAGCACCTAACCTTGGTATCACTATCCTTTCCCTAAAGACAGCAAGTAAGGTCACCCCATTGTGATTCGGGCCATCAGTTTTGCCCCCTGGAATTTTCTTTCAGCTTTCTCTTTCTGAAAAAAAAAAATTTTTATATTCACCGGTCAAGGTTTAACTGTACCTCAGAGAAGACTTTCCCAATTCTTCACCTTGTAAAGTGGATCCAATTTACTCCAGCTTCCTTTTCCCGATGCACTTTGTGTGTGATGCGTCCATAGTTATATTTAGTAGAAAGTTACTGTCACTCTTCATAATAATGGGCTTAGCACTGACCAAGCAGTTACAAGGTGTGGTCTCTGTGTATTATCTTTGTTAGTGTTCATATTAGTCCTAATGAGGATACTTGTTGATACTATTTTTAACTTTGTCTTCAGTTCAGTTCAGTTCAGTTGCTCAGTTGTGTCCGACTCTTGGCAACCCCATGAACTGCAGCACACCAGGCCTTCCTGTCCATCATCAACTCCAGGAGTTCACTCAAACTTATGTCCATCGAGTAGTTAATGCCATCCAGCCATCTCATCCTCTGTCGTCCCCTTATGCCTCCAATCCTTCCCAGCATCAGAGTCTTTTCCAATGAGTCAGCTCTTCGCAACAGGTGGCCAAAGTGTTGGAGTTTCAGCTTCAGCATCAGTCCTTCTAATGAACACCCAGGACTGATCTCCTTTAGAATGGACTGGTTGGATCTCCTTGCAGTCCAAGGGACTCTCAAGAGTCTTCTCCAACACCACAGTTCAAAAGCATCAATTCTTCGACACTCAGCTTTCTTCACAGTCCAACTCTTACATCCATACATGACCACTGGAAAAATCATAGCCTTAACTTTGTCTTACAGATGAGGAAACTAGAAGTCATACTGACTGAATAACTTGATTAGGACCACACAGGTATTCTAGACTGGAGCTAGGATTTAAATGAGCATCTGTAAGACTCTACAGTCCCTACCCCTCATGAATGGAGAGCTGCATTTGACCTCCGCTCTGCCACTGAACAAGTCTCTGGGGCCAACCAGTGTTAACTCATAGAGCCTCAGTCTCCTTGTCTGAAAATCTGGCTAACCCCTCCCTTGTTCCTCACTAGGGTATTGTGATCATAAAACGAAATAATGAATCTGAAAGGGCTTTGCAAATGCTAAAGTACTATGCAAATGCAAGCTAATTAATTAATGAACTCATTAACATGTTCTCCTGCTGGGCTGCAGTTAGGGCCAAATTATAAATAATCCTCATCTTCCTGGGAATTTAACCAAGAAATTTAGGATGGTGGGAGGGAGGAAGAAGGCTGTGGACCCAAAATCTAAAACTCTGCACATGCTAAGAAAAGCAATTTAACTCAGAAGCATTCCCTTTGCCAGCCACAGAGTTATTTTTTATTTTGAACAAAGCGTATGGGGGTGAAAGATTTCAGAGGGATAAAAAAATCCCTCTAATATGCCCATTAATAAAGATGGTCCAGCATGGCATCATTTTGCCTAAATTCACTGATCTTGTGAAGTGGGGAGGCCCCCATAGTAAACGTCTAGGTCTTCATTACTTATTTATATTTAGCAAAAATTTTTACTATGTGCCAGAAACTATTCTAAGTGCTTTACAAGTGTTAGCTTGTTTAATCCTTATAAGGACTTTATGAATAATCATGCTCTTCTCCCCATTTTACAGATAGAGAAAGTAAGATACACAGAGGCTAAGTTATGCAAGGCAATGCAGCTGGGAAGGAGTGGAGGCAGGATTCATGTCTACGCTGTGTGGTTTCAGCAGCCTTGCTCTTGACCTCGGCCATATTGCCTGTCTTTATGTGGCCACACACTGGTCTGGCAATTCATCCACAAAGACATCCAGGACAGTTTACCTGGGGAAGGTGTTGGACAGACAGTAGCAGTCTGTGTTTATCCCACACTAATTATATGCCAATGACTATATAGAAAAACTACAGGCACAATCCCATTGAATTTTCAAGGGTATATTAAGAAGATGGACATAGTTCTGCAAGTCTTGTTTCTCTTGGGATCTACAACCTGCTGGGAAGTTGCTTTCTGCTCTCCCTTTCTATGAACTTGGAAACTGATCTCCCCTGAGTCTGAGGTTCCTGTGGTTGTAGGGTGCTACATGCGGCTGAGAGGGGAAGCTCTAGACCGGGAAGGATGCTCTGCATCCTTGTCACATTCTCCAAAGAGCTTTGCAAGAATAAAGATAATATTCTGATCTAATCTTTCTGACTAGATGTCTCTTTCTCTGTTGGTTCTGAACTCAGGCAAAAAACAAAAGAGGAATGTTGCTTACTAATCAGACCAACGGGGAAAGCAATGGCACCCCACCCCAGTACTTTTGCCTGGAAAATCCCATGGACGGAGGATCCTGGTAGGCTCCAGTCCATGGGGTCGCTAAGAGTCAGACACGACTGAGCGACTTCACTTTCATTTTTCACTTTCCACTTTCATGCATTGGAGAAGGAAATGGCAACCCACTCCAGTGTTCTTGCCTGGAGAATCCCAGCGACAGGGGAGCCTGGTGAGCTTCCGTCTATGGGGTCGCACAGAGTCGGACACGACTGAAGCGACTTAGCAGCAGCAGCAGCAACAATCAGACCAAGTCCCAACAGATGAGAAAATTGGAGCTAGAGAGTTCCCCTGCCCAAGGTCACAGTACTAGGATGTGGAGGAGCTAAGACTCAAACCCAGAACTATGATGCTCTTGTGTTTCCTACTGATTCCAGAACAGGACAGCTTTAAAGTGGAGATGGTCAGGAATGAGCAAAGATCAAACTCTGTGGCTTATGATAATACTGGCTATTTTTATAGTAATGTAGCTTCATTTCTGTTGATTTGATTTGGTTTTGGAAAAAAAAAAAAGTCACTTTCCACATATCAGGCTCTATAACGATAAGATATTTTACACAAAGAGGTAACAAAAAATACGTACCTGAATATAGATTTGTCCAACTCTAAAGTCAACAATTCAAAAGTGGACCCTTTTGAACTATGGTGTTGGAAAAGACTCTCGAGAGTCCCTTGGACTGCAAGGAGATCAAACCAGTCAATCCTAAAGGAAATCAACCTTGAATACTCACTGGAAGGACTGATCTTGAAGCTCCAATACTTTGACCATCTCATTAGAAAAGACCCTGATGCTGAGAAAGATTGAAGGCAGGAGGAGAAGGGGACGACAGAGGACAAGATGGTTGGATGGCATCGCTGACTCAATGCACATGAGTTTGAGCGAGCTCAGGAGATGGTGAAGGGCGGGGAGGTGTGCTGCAGTCCATGGGGCTGCAAGGAGTCAGACACGACTGAGTGGCTGAACAACAGCATAACAAAAGTCAACAGTTAATCCACTCTATATACTAAATCATTTCCAAAATCTTAAATGTTACATTAGCAACATTTAAATAAAGTGCAACTAAAATAACCCAAAGGACAGAAAAAAAAGCAATGTCATCCAAAATCACATTACCCTAACCAATCGACTGAGATTATTTATCCACATTCCCTTTCAATCCTTTGTGGAGACAATTGTAAAGTGCATGTACATACAGTCATAGAATTTCCCTGAAAATCTATGACGTGTTCAGGACTAAAATTTCAATAACTGTATAAAATTAGCATGTTAATATTATTTACTAAAACATGTTCTTTGTGTTCTACACAGTCTCCGATATTGTGCCCTTATAAATAACATGGTGACTAATGTGTGTGATGAATATCTTCCAATAAAGAACTTTGATTTGGGGAGGGGGATAGTTTCCTGAGCATTGATCTCAGTGGAGGGCTTTCCAGGTTAGATTGCTTCCGTTTGGACAAAGTAGAGATGAGACTGACACAAGCGTTAAACGTCTCCCACAAATCTCATCCCCCTTCTCCTGACTCACTGCGGAAGATGCAGAGAGAGCTGGGGAAGCGCGTCAGCCCATGATCAGACCAGTCAAACATGTTTAAATAAAAAAGAGTTTAGAATATTCAACAGGATCAAAGATGGAAGATTACAGAGATTTTGAGCCCTTTAATAAATATTAAAAGTACATTTCCCCACTCCACTCCTGGTGGTGCATCAAGCTTGGAAGAGAATCAGACAGGAATTCAAAAGTCAGGGGCCTTTATCTTTGTGGCAGCATCATCTGAAGGTAAGGGAAAATACATATTGTGTTTACTTGAGAGGAGGGGGAAGTAGAGTTACTTACTAAAAATGGGAATCAGAAAATTGAAGAGCCATCCAGATGATACAGTTGTAAGATGTCAGAGCAGGAAGAGAATTTGATAACTGAGACCACCTGCTCCGCTATCAAGAGAGGCAACTAGGAATTATCAAGGAGCATGAACTGGCCTCTAGTCACCACGCATCCCAGGCAGAGCCCAGACCCTCTGCTTCCGTCCAGGGCTCCTTCCAATGACCTATACTGCTGGGGACCAGCCCCAGCTGATCCAGGGACTTCGAAGCGAGGACGGCATCGGTGGGGGTCAGGACACGATAGTTATAATTAGAGATATAAAGAATAATAGAACGAGGATAGCTCAGTAGGAAAATTCAGTGGAGAAAAGAGGCTGAGTAGCTTGGTTTACGCAGGGGACCAATAAAACTTCAAGACAAGAAGTTTACACCACTTACGTAGGCCGCAGGCGTCTTTCCATTCTCCCGAAGGAGAGGAGACACTGAGGCCTCCCCGGTCCGATCTTAGAAGCCCAGGCATAATTAGTAAGCATGGTGGGTTCCACACTCCAGATGGAGACTCAGCCAGAATTTGAGAGAGAGAACGACATGGGGAGACCAGTCTTTCCAGGAACTGATCCCAATTCTTTATTTTCCCTGGTTTACTTTTATACACTGAGATGTTATACAAAAGTCACGAGGGGTCAGCAGCCCTGACTTTTATCAAAGTCAGGTGCTTCTTACAAATGTATACAGAGGTCTTAGTGGTTTTCCCTACTTTCTTCAATTTAAGTCTGAATTTGGCAATAAGGAGTTTATGATTTGAGCCACAGTCAGCTCCCAGTCTTTTTTTTCGCTGACTGTATAGAGCTTCTTCATCTTTGGCTGCAAAGAGTATAATCAATCTGATTTTGGTATTGACCATCTGGTGATGTCCATGTGTAAAGTCTTCTCTTGTGTTGTTGGAAGAGGCTTTTTGCTATGACCAGTGTGTTCTCTTGGCAAAAATCTGTTAGCTTCTGATTTGCTTTGTTTTGTACTCCAAGGCCAAATTTGCCTGTTACTCCAGGTATCTCTTGACTTCCTACTTATGCATTCTTGTCCCCTATAATGAAAAGGACATTTTTTTTTTTGGTGTTAGTTCTAGAAGGTCTTGTAGGTCTTCATAGAATCGTTCAACTTCAGTTTCAGCTTCAATCCAAGCATAGCCTTGGATTACTGTGATATTGAATGATAATGAACAGAGATCATTCAGTCGTTTTTGAGATGCATCCAAGTACTGTATTTTGTTGGGGAAAGCAATGGCACCCCAACCCAGTACTTTTGCCTGGAGAATCCCATGGATGGAGGATCCTGGTAGGCTCCAGTCCATGGGGTCGCTGGGAGTCGGACACGACTGAGCGACTTCACTTTCACTTTTCACTTTCATGCATTGGAGAAGGAAATGGCAACCCACTCCAGTATTCTTGCCTGGAGAATCCCAGGGACGGGGGAGCCTGGTGAGCTGCCGTCTATGGGGTCGCACAGAGTCGGACACGACTGAAGCGACTTAGCAGTAGCAGCAGTAGGGGTGTTACATCATCTTCTGGCCAGGGGGCCTGTTGACAATTTATGACCCTCTCCTTGTGACAGCGGTCAATCCAGGACATTTATTTCTCCAGGGGTGATTATTCTTAAAACAGACTCCACCAGATAAATTTACATTCCTATAGGGTGAGGGTGGGTTTTAATTAAAGAAAGAACTTACTTAGCCTAAGGTCTAACGTGATTAGTATCAAGGGTTAATACCTATTTCTTCTATATATTCATTAATGTGTGTAAGGGCAGGGGAAGTGGAGACTTAGCAGCAATCATTGGCTCAACAAATGAAAAACCCTTCACCAATACAATTTCTAATCAGCCCATTATACTTATCCTAATAGTTTTCTGACTTCTCTAAAGAACCTGTTTTTAGAAGCACATGTGGCCGGACAAGCCTGTCAGGTGGGCTAGAGAACCTTCAGAGGAGCTTGTAGGTTAAAACACTCCTGTCACGCCCAGGAATTTTTATTAACTGAAGCTTTAAGTTAACTCTTCTTTCAGAGAGAGGTAGTGGGGGACAGCCCCCCGTAAAGTCAGAAGTGTAGGTGAGAGCACAAGTAGTAAAGCAGGCAGGCTCTGGTTTTGGGGGTAGATGCTCGAGAACCTCCAAGGGGCTCCTGAGGCTTGACCCCCAGCCCCCTTTGTGTATGCCAAGCCTCCTTCCTCATGACCTTTGCCACGGGCGGAGCGCTAATCCAAAAACCGGCTCCCAACACTATACTGCCTCCTCTCATAATAAAATGGGGGCTAACGGACAGCCACGACGGAAGAGCTTGAGACGTCCCAAGTGCCACTTACTGTTAGGCCAGCAGGGGGTTACATCAAACAAGCCAAAGTTTATTCCCAGTCAGAGAATCCTGGACAGCTCCAGCAAACGTTTTCAGAAAGGAAAGTGGCCTTCCTTTCTTGGGACAGTTGGGAGGTTTGGTTGCACCCCACTACCTGAACTGCCCAGCTTCCGAGAGCCTTGACTGGCTAAGGTGAGTCCTGATGCCCTGCAGGTGGCACTTCCCATCAGTACCCATCAGCCTCCCTTGCCCACTTCCGTCCTTGGCGTCTGTTCTCTTGGCTGCTGTCCAGTCTGATTGGCCAATGTCCAGGCTGTAACTGCCGTCAAATATTTTGAATGTCACCCCCGCCATTTCCCAAAGTTTTCCTGTGAAGTACTGTATTCACAAGATTGTCTTTAAAAGAGGAAAAAATAAATTTGAGGACTGAATGAATAAACTAGCTGCTGAGAAGATCTGCAAGGAAGATTCTGATTAGCTGTGCTTAACTCAGTATTTCCCAACTTATTAGACCATTCAGGAACCGTGCTGTTGCTTCCTGAAATTTTCTTTTTCGGTTTCAAGGAACACTACATTACATTCCTGTGGAACTCAGGTTAAGGAAATGAATTTCCATTACCCAATGGCATGTGTGTCTGAAAGTCACATCTTTCTGTAGAAGAAGTGGATGAAGTCCAGCTTTGGGAAAAAAAAGTATTGGGGATTAGTAAAAATATTGACTTGTATTAAAAGTCTGATTCCTCCCCCTTGACCTTGAGGAAATGACTTAAATTGTCATATACTTGATTTCCTCATCTGAAAGACAGGCTTAGCAATATTTCCTTATCGAGATTACTGTGAAGATGCTAAAGATAAAATATGTAAAGTATGGATCATGATCACGGTATCTGGCAGATGGTAAATACAAAGAAGCATTAGCTGTTGTCACCCAGCCCAGAGCGCCAGGAAGGGTACCCTTGACAGACAGGACAGGACTCTGGAAATGCTGCTGCTGCTGCTCAGCCATGTCCAACTCTGTGTGACCCCATGGACTGCCACACACCAGGCTTCTCTGTCCATGGGGATTCTCCAGGCCAGGATACTGGAGTGGGTTACAGTTTCCTTCTCCAACTCCAGAATTACAGCCACATAAAAACAAGACTGAAGTAGGCTGGGGGACATGGTGGCATTGGAATGGTTTGAAGATGTTTCATAAAACTGGAGTGACCAGTTGAGCCCTGACAGAAAAACCCTACTCCTCCTTCTGCTCATTAAAAAACAACTGCCTTCTTTACAATGATGGTTGCCAGGCACTAAAGGGAGGGAGAATGAGGAAGTCTTCTTTAATGAAGTTTCAGTTTCAGTTGGGGAAGATGAAAAAAGTTCTGGAGATGGGTGACGTGTTGGTTACATAACAATGAGTGTATTTAATACCACTGAACTATGCACTTTACAATGGTACACGTTGTGTTATGTATATTATACCACACTTTTCAAACAATTAAATAATTGTTCTTTTTCACCCAAGGGGTGCATCAGCTCACCCCCCTCCACTCCGTACAAGTCCACATCGCTGGTGGAGATTGCCTTCCCCAGAGCATGCTGGTCCTTTCTCAGCTTCCTCATCCCATTTCTTGTTCCTTCTAGGGTTTCTCTTCTTTTCCAGCCAAGCCTCCAGATGGTATTTCAGTAACTCAGCTAAACATCCTCCATCGCAGTCTTTTTCCCCCTTCTCCCCCAGTTCACTTAAAAATAAATTGTCTTTTTTTGTAATTCCAGACAGAACATGAAGCGCTCTCTCTTTCACACTGCCAGTGAATTCTAAGTACACAATTATGCAGGGAATGTCTTCAGATTCACCAGCTTGAGAACTTTTAAACATTAAGCTCTGAATCAGATAACAGCTTTCATCTCAAGAACAGCTTTACACAGTACCTAAGTAAAAGCTTAACTTATAAAAAAAATTGTTACCAGGGGTATAAAAATGTCAAGGTAATAAAATGAGCGGCTGCAAAACCCTCCCAAATAAAACACACACACCCCAAAATTAAATAAGAGTACTTCTAAAGCAACTGATGGCTTACTAGTTTATGTTGTCCATCTCTGCATGTGATGCTTCCCAAAAAAAAAAAAAAAAAAATCCAAGTGACCCAAGTACACCCGTGTCCCCCTCCCTATCTACCTATTAATAAGATTTCAACATGTAAAATAAGCTAGACAATTACTATGCCCCTGTTGGCTGTGGTTAAGACTTAATTGGACGACTGTGTTCAATTTTGAGCATCGTGTTTTCAGAAAGGAAAGAAAAAAGTGATAAATTGGATGTAGTTCAAAGGAAAGCAAGACAAGGGATGAAAGCGGCTTGGAAAATAAGACCCAGTTGGGAATGTTAAGGTAATTCTGTGCATTTTCAGCTCAGCGAAAAGATGGCTGGGAAATAATGGAAAACTTCTGATGAGTCAATTCGGACTGGTCTCCAAGGGCATCACGGATGGTAAGAAGAGGAGAAGGGGGGAGTCTTGTTCAATTCTTTCTCTTCAGCTCACAGCACGGGCTCTGGCATGGAGTAGGTGTTCAGTAAAAACCTTTCTTGTTGAATGCCCTCTAGAGAAACACAATGAAGTGAGATTATGAAACCTTCTCAGGCTGATGCTTGAAGGTCAAATCTCTTTTTCTAGAAAAGGTTGAATTGTAGGGCTTGATCCCCAACAGACATAATTTAGGAAAGGTAAATTCAGTTTTCCCCATTAAACCAGTTGTGGATTCAATAGCTTATCCCAAGCCTCCTGCCAACCCTGATAACTCAACTCTCTGTACCTGTAGCCACATTTGTGGTGTCACTCAAAAATTTACAGCTCCCTGTGGCCTGCAAGGTAAAGTTCAAAATCTGGAGGTCTGCTGGTGTCTACATTATGGCCCAAACATGCCTTTCCAACTAGCTGCCTCTTCTCCCCTCTTCACGTACACCTGCTCAGGCAGTCCATCTGCACATGGCGCCCATCTCCATCTTTTTTCAGCCTGCAACATTTCAGAAAATCCCCCATTTTAGTCTCAGAGGCACTGTCTCCTAACTACGTGACCTTGAACTAATTGCTGCCCTCTCTAAATCTCGTTCTATGACTTGTAAAGTGATGGCAATAATAGGTTCTATGAGCTTTAGGGAAGGTCATGCCTATATTTAAGGTCCTTAGCATTGCGCTCAGCACATAAGCGTCCTTCTTTGTTTTCCTGTCTTTGATGATGCTTTGTTCCTTTTCCAGAATGTCCTTCAAGCTTGCTCTTCACCAGTTTGCTAAATTTTGCCCATGCACTGAGGCCCAACTCAAATCTAACCTTATTCACAGTTTTCCGTTAACACCCTAGTCTCCAGTGATCCTACCCAAGTTCTGTGGGCATGGAGCATTCATTCTCCAGACTGGCTCACTGGACGTTCGGTCATCTTCTCCACTGAAGCATCGCTGCCCTCTCTTTAACTTGTCCCTTGGGCTCAGCTCCCTGCACAATAGAAAGAGGCATGATATAAAGTCCCAACCCTCAAGAGGATGGCAGAGAGGAAGCGTTTATATGCATTTATAGAGCACTGCCCTGGGCCAGCTACTTTATTCGGCACTTTCACGCACTGTCTTCCTATTAATCAAAAAGCTAACAGCGATGGCCCTGAACCATGGCTGCAGATCAGAATCACTACGAGAGAATGTTCAATGTATGCCTGCCCCACGGTCTAGTCCAGACCAGTTTAAGTAAAATTTCTGGTGGTGAGGCCTCAGTGCTTTATATAAACTCCCCAGGGAATGTTCGTGAACACCCAAGGGTTAGAACCTCCAGCTTACACTCACATATGTGCACGCACGGGCACATGTAAAAACATCCTCACTAGTTTATCCTGATGATACTAGAGCACTCGACTACCCACACTCTCATTTATTTTTTTTCACTAGTTTATTCACCCAATGCACACATTTCAGTGCCTCCTATGCACTGGTAAAACTCTTTGCTAGGTGCAGAGAAAGACAAAAGATAACTCAGAGATTCTTCCCCTAAAGTATTAGGTTCCATATTAGTTGGAGAGAACACTTTCATACACTTACTATATTTAATCACAGGTAAGGAATGAGGAATCCCCCCCCCCCCCGCCCCCGCCAAAGATGTCCATTACTATGAAGCATCTTCCAGCTAGGTAGGCATTACAGAAAGGCATGGGATAAGAAAGATTTGAATTCATGGCAGAAGGAGCGATGCTGTTCTAGGCAGGAAGAAAAGCCCCAGCAAAGGCAAGGAGATGGGGAAGTGCTGGGTAATCACAGGCAAAGATGGGGCTGGGAGGCTGGCCCAGGCCCCATCCTTCACCTGCACAAAGAGGCTTTACTCTCTGTGTAAACGCGCTTTGCTCATGGCCACCAGCTTCCCTGAAAATCCCCGGGTTTCTCTGCAGCTCTTACAGACCAGGCTCAGAACTTACCCACTCTCTGCTGTCATATCCTCCCAGGCCAATCTCTCTGAGGGACTAAGAAGGCATTTGTGAGGCCAGCTGGGAGTTCTTTTTCTCCCATTTCAACATTCTGGGGGCCCCATTCCCTGGCCTATGGAATCATTTACTGGTTATTACACTCAGTGGGTGGAAAACATGTGGTCTCCCTGGGGCACTGGCATTTTGAACACTCTCAGCAGGAGACACGTTGCGAATGGGTTCTTGAGAGGCTGGAAAAGGCACAGAAGGAGTCATCCATTTGAAGATGCCCTGCTCATCTGGAGAGGTTGATGCAGTTTCTAAAGCAGGGCACTTTGCAGATGGCCTGGGGTAATAGCAGGTGTCAGAAGTGTGGATCCTGGTCCCAGACTCTGCCCATGGCTACAGTGACCTCTGCCCTTCTTCTTTTCCTTAGGGACTCTGAGTTTCCCATCTTTAAAGTGAAGGATATGGATTAGATCATAGTTGAGCACTTGTATTATAAAAGGTATCACCTCCTGTGGATTCACAGATGAGCATCATCATACTTAATTCTCCCAACAATCATATGAGAAAAGCAGGGGTATTGAGAGGGCTTCCCAGGAGGTGCTAGAGGTAAAGAACCTGCCTGCCAGTGCAGGGGACGTAAGAGACGTGGGTTCGATCCCTGGGTTGGGAAGATCCCCTGGAGAAGGGCATGGCTACCCACTCCAGTATTCTTGCCTGGAGAATCCTGTGGACAGAGGAACCTGGCGGGCTATGGCCCATAGGGTCACAAACAGGTAGACACGACTGAAGCGACTTAGCACACATGCCCAGAGGCGTTCTATCCATTGTACAGATGAGGAAACTGGGGCTAAGAGAAGTTAGGTCCAATACCCCAGAACTATTACTAGAACCTGGAGGAAAACAATGCTTTTCAAACTACAGACTTTAAAACTTGAGGGCTGTGACCAGTACCTTTTTTTTAGAAACTGCATCAACCTCTCCAGATGAGCAGGGCATCTTCAAATGGATGACTCCTTCTGTGGCAACAAATGAATTGGAATGAATTAGAACAGAAAAATAAATGTGAGTCTCCCATAATAATAAGTATTGCATTGAGAAATTTTCATTTCAGTTATTCAAACCACACATACATATGTTTTATGTTTAAAATACATTTTGATTATATGCATATACACTTACATATAGGCACCAGGTCAGAGTAAAAACCTGCTTAGCATACTGGAAGCTGTGGTCAAAAGCAACTGAGAAACACTGCCGTAAACCACAGAGCAGGGCTCTCCCTGTATGACTTGTGTGGAACTTTCTCCACCTTCTAGCACAAACGGTTTGTAAATCTGCAACTTTGGAGGATGCACGGGACTGTGATTATGCTGTTGGCCAGGAATGTCCATTTACATCAAGTGTGGGACCTTTTAGACCTGGGTCACCTCCTTCTTATTCTACTGGAGCAACGTGGCCTCAGGCTGCGGGGTCAAGGAGACCTGTGTCTGGGGGAAAAGCCACAGGGCAGAGGTGGTGGAATCCTGCAGGAAGGGAGGGGTCCTCCGGGATTCCCAGTCCAGCTGGAGAACAGAAAGCCATCTGGTAAATCACAAGACGATTTTTGTGGTTGCCAGACGTACCCTATCAATATGGGAGATACAGACAGTCTTCACCACATAAACAGGTTATGTTGCCAAAAGTTCCTCTGAAACTCAGATGTTTGGAGTTTGGAATGCATCACCCCATAGAAATAAGGATATAAATGGAGATTAGGTTTTCATGTTATAAAACTCAGAGGGTGTGTGACACTTAAGTATAAATTTCTTACACTTCCTGAGTCCCAAGTCCTCATTGCCAAATGACTCACTGCGAATGACCTTTCTATAGTTGAGCTGGAGTCGATGTGAGGTGCTGTGTGTGCAGAGAGTCAGAGACAAGGTCAGTGTGGCTGTTTTAACATCAGAGCAGAGAAAATGCCTGTGACCTTGAGCACTTGAGTCCTCAGAATCTCAGTTTCTATCTCTGTAAAAATGTGGTGAGACTATTTACCGCATAGGTTATTACAGACATACACAGGATCGTGTACACAAAGCACCTAGTGTGTAATCAATGAGGGGTGGGTCTTTGCCATTTCAGGAAAGCTTGCCCATAGCTGCATATGCTTTCTGGGCTGATCTGAATCAACCCCTATAAATAATCATGCACCAGGAAAGTCAAAATTAACAAGTGTTTAGCAGATGCCTCCCTTATGTTCAGACCCTTGATTGGTTCCATGTGACATAAATGAGAGGTAGACGCTAAGGCCCCTTGTGCTAAGAACGTGGTGTAGAAATGTCGTGAATGTCTGTGTGTGCACGGGATCAGAAAATGCCCTACAGATGGTCAAGAAGCCAGGGAAAAGTGGGCTGGGGCATGTTCCAGGCTAATCGTGTGCATCTTTGGTCCAGCTGAAACGCATCCCTACTAGCAAGATGGTGACGCAAATGAAGAAATGATCAAGATAATGTTCAACCTTCACCCATTATAAATAGTCCCCAGGGAAGACTGCCAGGCTGCATGCTCCATAGAGGACTGTCCAGAGGCCAGCGGCTAAACTTTGCAAAGGAGGAGGAGGCTGATTGCCACAGGATTAAAGTTCCCCGTGAGGTCTCAACTTTCACACAGTCTTTACAATACTCAGGATGATCTCTCTGGGGAAGGTGAAAAGAATTATAATTACATCTGTGAAAAAGGCTCGAGAAAAAAAAAAGCTCTGCCATATGGTGTGTGGAAAATGTTTTGGAACTGAATAAATAACATGGTGGGTGTTCCGCCCTGCCCCCACTTCTGTTTGTACACCCATGTTAGGCAGGCTGACTGGGGAACATGGATCAGTTTTCCTTTCAGGATAGAAATGCACTGGACAATTTAATTTTATGACCATGAATAATACGGGTCTATCTCTGCAAGCAAAGACATTTACAAACTTATAATCAGATTGTGTGATTTGGGTGTAAACCAATCACCCACAAGAGGTGAGGAGATATTTTCATCCAGCTTTCCTTTTGCAGTAAGCTTGCATGAAATGCAAAAGGGCGTAGAGTAAAAGGTCTAGGATCCCAGAGGGAAGTGGGATGGGGGCAGGGGGAAGTCGCTGGTCTCAGTGGATACTTCATTCTCCAGTAAGAAGTTTTAGAAAGCTGGCCATTCATCGGTATTAACCACCAGGTGTGTTCCAGGCCCAGTCCAAATGCGATCTGGTTGCATGTTTCCATCAAATTGATGCTGTCTATGTTGTTGTGGAGGCTTCCCTGGTGGTTCAGAGGTTAAAGCATCTGCCTGCAATGTGGGAGACCTGGGTTCGATCCCTGAGTTGGGAAGATCCCCTGGAGAAGGAAATGGCAACCTACTCCAGTAGTCTTGCCTAGAGAATCCCATGGACTGAGGAGCCTGGTAGGCTACAGTCCACGGGGTCACAAAGAGTTGGACATGACTGAGCGACTTCACTTCACTTCATGTCGCTACACCCATTTATCAGAGGGGATGGCAGAGGTCAGGGAAACAATCTGCTCCTGTCAGCACAACTAACCAAGAGCACAGTTCAGATATGACCCCTCACCTGTCTAGAATCCTCCTTCCGCTCTTACCACCTCACCGCTGCACCAGAAACACAGCCTACAAAGGGAACACTACTTAGAAAGAAGTGCAAGCATTTATACTGCAAGACAAACCAAGCCAAGCACTATCAAAGATGCACTAGAATTCCACAATAGGACTGCAAATTGAGGACTTTAAAAAAAATAATGGTTAATATTTAGGAATTTCTTGGTGTAGTAAGTATTTTATTACCCATTAATCTTACTTAAAGAGTTGGGAGTACCAGACCATCTTAGTTGCCTCTTGTGAAACTTGCATGCAAGTCAGGAAGCAACAGCTAGGCCCAGACATGGAACAACTGACTGGTTCAAAACTGGAAAAGGAGTACATCAAGGCTGTATACTGTCACCCTGCTTATTTAACTTATATGCAGAGTACATCATGAGAAACACTGGGTTGGAGGAAGCACAAGCTGGAATCAAGATTGCTGGGAGAAATGTTAATAACCTCAGATATGCAGATGACACCACCCTTACGGTAGAAAGTGAAGAGGAACTAAAAAGTCTCTTGATGAAAGTGAGAGGAGAGTGAAAAAGCTGGCTTAAAATCAACATTCAGAAAATGAAGATCATAGCACCGGTCCCATCACTTCATGGCAAATAGGTGGGGAAGCAATGCAAACAGTGGGCTCCAAAATCTCCGCAGGTGTTGACTGTAGCCATGAAATTAAAGACCCTTGCTCCTTGGAACGGGGAAGGCAATGGCACCCCACCCCAGTACTTTTGCCTGGAAAATCCCATGGACGGAGGAGCCTGGTAGGCTTTAGTCCATGGGGTCGCTAAGAGTCAGACACGACTGAGCGACTTCATTTTCACTTTTCACTTTCATGCATTGGAGAAGGAAATGGCAACCCACTTCAGTATTCTTGCCTGGAGAATCCCAGGGACAAGGGAGCCTGGTGAGCTTCCGTCTATGGGGTCGCACAGAGTCGGACACGACTGAAGCGACTTAGCAGCAGCAGCTCCTTGGAAGAAAAGCTGTGATAGACGTGGGCAGCATATTAGAAAGCAGAGACCTTGCTTTGCCGACAAAGATACATCTGGTCAAAGCTATGGTTTTTCCAGTAGTTATGTTGGACCATAAAAAAAGCTGAGTGCCGAAGAACTGATGCTTTTGAACTGTGGTGTTGGAGAAGACTCTTGAGAGTCCCTTGGACTGCAAGGAGATCCAACCAGTCCATTCTGAAGGAGATCAGTCCTGGGTGTTCATTGGGAGGACTGATGCTGAAGCTGAAACTCCAATACTTTGGCCACCTCATGTGAAGAGCTGGAAAAGACCCTGATGCTGGGAAAGATTGAAGGCAGGAGGAAAAGAGGGCAACAGAGAATGAGATAGTTAGATGGCATCAGCGACACAATGGACATGAGTTTGAGCAAGCTCTGGGAGATGGTGAAGAACAGGGAAGCCTGGCATGCTCCAGTCCAGGGGTTCGCGAAGAGTCAGGCATGACTGAGCCACTGAACAACAAGTCTCACTTAATCTCCATCGAAATCCAATGAGAGAGGCTCTGACATTTAATTCTGAGGAAAGGGAAAGAAGCTCAAGTTCAGAGAAGTGAAGCAAGAGGCCTTTTCCCTGTCAAACTTCAAAAGGTGGAAAGACATTTAAGTGGCTTGAGGTCCTACCTGACCATAGGGCTCCAGTGTGTCAAAGGTTATGTGGATCTTAGTGTGAAGGGCCAGCATCTCAGACAGATGGGCATGGTGGCATCCAGTCCCAGAAACGTTCTGTTTGGTCTTCCCACCATTGAAACAATTGTCAAATTGTTACAACCCATTGCCTGTATTTAAAAACTGGGATTTTTTTCACACAAAACTCCAGACTTCTATTTTACCTTGAAAAATCAGAAGCTCTAGCAACACTTGGCCTGTATTCTCACCCATATGTTTCCAGTCTGGTCCTGCAGGCACTGGAGTTTATAACTGTAGAGAAATAAGTATATATTTCATTGTTATTATTTATTTATTACTTATGCATTAAGGCAGCAAGTTGTTGATTAAAATGATTCTTATTTTTTTCCCTAGAGAAGTCCACTGAATCACTGATTTTTCCAGCACTTTGTGGACTTCTAAGTATAAAAAGTTCTGAGAGCAGAAGGGAGAACACTCCAAAATATGTTTCTCAACTTCTTCCAGCCCTTCTTCTCAAAACTTCAGGCACAGTCATTCATCTTCTGGAAAGCTCTTTACTCCTTTTTTCTTAAGGAGATAGGTCCAGATCAGAGTGCTAAGTCGCTTCAGTCGTGTCCAACTCTTTGTGAGCCTATGGACTGTAGCCTGCCAGGCTCCTCTGTCCATGGGATTCTCCAGGCAAGAATACTAGAGTGGGTTGCCATGCCTTTCTCCAGGGGATCTCCCCTACCTAGGGATCGAACCTGTGTCTCTTATGTCTCCTGCATTAGTAGGCAGATTCTTTACCACCTGGGAGCACAGGATGTGCCTATATATGTCAGAGCAGGAGAATCTGGGCAAGATCTTGAGGTTCTGGACTCAGCTCTCCCCCTAACCTCCCAGGTCTGGTTGGGCAAATCTGATAACCTTCTGGTCTCAGTTTGGAAAATGAGGCCACAATAAGGGGTCTAGATTTTCTTCTAAGTGTTTTAAGTGTGACAGTTTTAAGCACACGAGGGACATTAGCTGGTTAAGGTTTGAGATGATCCTCTGGTGGCTGCACAGAGAACAGGTCTGGTGGGTAGAGGTTGGGACAAGTAGAAGGAGAAATGAGTCTAGAGGTAGCTGAAGTCACTCAAGTTACTTGGGGATGGTGGTGGTGTATTAGTTACTAATAGAGATCAGAGTCTGATATGGCTCTTATCTGATATCAACCAGACTACATTCCTCTTGGAGGAATCTAGATGGAATCCATTTTCTTCCCTTTTCCAGCTTTTAGAGGCCACCGGCATCCCTTGGCTCCTGGCCCCTTCTTTCATTTTCAAAGTCAGCAATGAAGCATCTTATCTCTCACACTCCAATCCTCCTATCTCCCTCTTCTAAGGACCCTGTGACTGCATGAAGCCCACACGAGTAACCTAGGATAGTCTCCATCTCAAGATCCGCAACTTAATCACGCCTGCAAAGACCCTTTGACCACATGGGGTAACATATTCACAGCTTCTAGGGCAAGGCCAGTTGGGGGGGAGCAATTATTCTGCACATGAAAGGGAAACAATGAAGAAGGAAAGCGTGGATTCTGTACACACTTTAGAGGTCTATATTCTGTGTGCTGTAGATTCCACGCACTTTTCCTGACTATCTATTCCAAAATTCCTAAGCATTTCTTACATGTTTGTAAATCCCAATGGTGAACAATCCTCTTTTAAAAATAAGAGGAGCAGTCACTCAATGGCAAGCAATCATGGAAAAAGTGAAATCTTACATAAACACACGCACAAATATATATATTTGTACATGTATCAGTCTAGTTCAGTTTAGTCACTCAGTCATGTTCGATTCTTTGCAACCTCAAAGACTGCAGCACACCAAGCTTCCCTGTCCTTTACAATATCCCGGAACTTGCTCAAACTCATGTCCATCAAGCCTGTGAAGCCATCCAACAATCTCCTCTTCTGGTGCTCCCTTATCCTCCTGCCTTCAATCTTTCCCTGCATCAGGGTCTTTTCCAGTGAGTCAGTTCTTCACATCAGGTGGCCAAAGTATTAGAGGTTCAGCTTCAGCATCAGTCCTTCTGATGAATATTCAGGACTGATTTCCTTTAGGATGGACTGGTTGGCTCTCCTTGCAGCCCAAGGGACTCTCAAGAGTCTTCTCCAACACCACAGTTCAAAAGCATCAATTCTTCGGTGCTCAGCTTTCTTATGCCAACTCTCACGTCCATACATGACTACTGGAAAAACAATATCATTGACTAGATGGACCTTTGTCCGCAAAGTAATGTCTCTGCTTTCGAATATGCTGTCTAAGTTGGTCATAAGTTTCCTTCCAAGCAGTAAGCGTCCTTTAATTTCATGGCTTCAGTCACCATCTGCAGTGATTTTGGAGCCCGAAAAAATAAAGTCAGCCACTGTTACCCCATCTATTTGCCATGAAATGAGGGAAACAGATGCCATGATTCTAGTTTTCTGGATCCTAGTTTTCTTGGTTTAAAGTCAGTTTTAAACCAATTTTTTTCTCTGAGACTCTAGTTCTTCTTTGCTTTCTGCCAGAAGGGTGGTGTCATCTGCATATCTGAAGTTATTGATATTTTTCCCAGCAATCTTGACTCCAGCTTGTGCTTTATCCAGCCCAGCATTTCTCATGATGTACTCTGCATATAAGTTAAATAAGCAGGGTGACAATATATAGCCTTGACGTTCTCCTTTTCCTATTTGGAACCAGTCTGTTGTTCCATGTCCAGTTCTAAATGTTGCTTCTTAACCTGCATACAGATTTCTCAGGAGGCAGATCAGGTGGTCTGGTATTCCCATCTCTTGAATAATTTTCCAGTTTGTTGTGATCCACACAGTCAAAGGCTTTGGCATAGTCAATGAAGCAGATGTAGATGTTTTTCTGGAACTCTCTTGCTTTTTTGATGATCCAAAGGATGTTGGCAATTTGATATGTGGTTCCTCAGTCTTTTCTAAATCCAGCTTGAACATCTGGAAGTTCATAGTTCATGTACTGTTGAACCCCAGCCTGGAGAATTTTGAACATTTTGAACTTTACTAGAGTGAGATGAGTGCAACTGTGCAGTAGTTTGAGCATTCTTTGGCATTGCCTTTCTTTGGGATTGGGATGAAAATTGACTTTTCCAGTCCTGTGACCACTGCTGAGTTTTCCAAATTTGCTGATATATTGAGTGCAGCATTTTCACAGCATCATCTTTTAGGATTTGAAATAGCTCAACTGGAATTCCATCACCCCCACTAGCTTTGTTCGTAGTGATGCTTTCTAAGGCCCACTTGACTTCACATTCCAGGATGTATGGCTCTAAGTGAGTGATCACACCATTGTGATTATCTGGGTCATGAAGATCTTTTTTGTACAGTTCTTCTGTGTATTCTTGCCACCTCTTCTTAATATCTTCTGCTTCTGTTAGGTCCATACCATTTCTGTCCTTTATCGAGCCCATCTTTGCATGAAATGCTTCCTTGGTATCTCTAATTTTCTTGAAGAGATCTCTAGTCTTTCCCATTCTATTGTTTTCCTCTATTTCTTTGTACTGGGCACTGAAGAAGGCTTTCTTATCTTTCCTTTCTATTCTTTGGAACTCTGCATTCAAATGGGTATATCTTTCCTTTTCTCCTTTGCTTTTGGCTTCTCTTCTTTTCACAGCTATTTGTAAGGCCTCCTCAAACAGCCATTTTACTTTTTCAAATTTATTTTTCTTGGGGATGGTCTTGATCCCTGTCTCCTGTACAATGTCACAAACTTCCTTCCATAGTTCATCAGGCACCCTGTCTATCAGATCTAGTCATTTAAATCTATTTCCCACTTCCACTGTATAATCATAAGGGATTTGATTTAGGTCATACCTGAATGGTCTAGTGGTTTTCCCCACTTTCTTCATTTAAGTCTGAATTTGTCAATAAGGAATTCATGGTCTGAGCCATAGTCAGCTCCTGGTCTTTTTTTGCTGACTGTATAGAGCTTCTCCATCTTTGACTGAAAGGAATATAATCAATCTGATTTTGGTGTTGGCATCTGGTGATGTCCATGTGTGGAGTCTTCTTTTGTGTTGTTGGAAGATGATGTTTGCTATGACCAGTACATAGAGTATGTATATATATATAGATAGATATGATATATAGATAGATATGATATATAGATAGATATAATTGCATGCTTAGATTACTTTATATCTATACATATATGTGGACATAGTGAAAGCGTTAGCCACTCAGTCCTGTCTGACTCTTTGCAACCCCGTGGACTATAGCCTACTAGGTTCCTTTGTCCATAGATTTCTCCAGGCAAGAATACTGGAGAGGCTCAAATGCATACGCGTGCACACATATGCATGATTGTATCATACTAATATTACGTTGTTATATTGAATGCTTGACTATCTCGCTGGCTCTAGCACTGACTGTCTGCAGCATTTGGACAAGACATCCATCACTCCTCAGCCTCAGCCGTCTGGGGTCACAAATAGCATCCTCCATGTCAGTCCTGCTACTCTTAGGACTGCCTGTGGAGAAATGGGGTCTTGCACCCAAGCACTTGGTACAGCGCACAGGACTAGATGAAGCTAAGAGTGAGAGAGTGGAGAAGCATCTCTGAATGTGATGTTTCGATCATGCCTGTTTTCTGCTCCATTTGGATGCCCTGTCCTGGTTCCTTCCTGTAGAAAGATTCAACTCATGTAGGTTTAATCTTGGTGCTGACAGGAGGGTCAGGAGATCAAAGAGCCCTGGGAGGTTAAATGGATTATTTAATTTCATAAAGGAAGTGATCAAAAGAATCAAAGGATGAAAAGAATCAAAAGGAAACGTTGCAGTCCAGGGTGTTCCCTGTGCTGTGGACCTATTGCTCTTTACTCTCCAATTCGAGCAGAGAGCCCTCTTCTGCATGCCTGGCCCCTGGCTCAGTGTCTTCTAAGCTTTCTCACCCCATGTAATTCTCAAGCCAACTGCCTGGGGCTGCCCCACTTGATACCCTTTCACAGAGGGTACCAACCTTAGAGAGATTTAACCACTTACCCAAGATAATGTCCAGAGAAGGCAATGGCACCCCACTCCAGTACTCTTGCCTGGAAAATTCCATGGATGGAGGAGCCTGGTAGGCTGCTGTCCATGGGGTGGCTAGGAGTCGGACATGACTGAGCGACTTCACTTTCACTTTTCACTTTCATGCATTGGAGAAGGAAATGGCAACCCACTCCAGTGTTCTTGCCTGGAGAATCCCAGGGACAGGGAAGCCTGGTGGGCTGCCATCTATGGGGTCGCACAGAGTCGGACACGACTGAAGCGACTTAGCAGCAGCAAGATAATGTCATTAGTTTGTGATAGAACACACAGGTATGTCTGGAAAGGAAGCTCTTATTTCCATTATTAGATCTCTATGTAAGGATTTTATCCTCCATGTGTTAGGTGTAGAAACTGGGGCTTGAATAGATTAAACAACTTGTTCAAGGTGACAGTACCATAAAGGGGTTTCTGGAGCTCAAGAACAGGTCTTCTACATCTATTTTAATTTTGTGAGAAATCTTAAGGTTGCTTAGGTCAATCTCTTTAATCCCCCGGAGAGAAACTGAGACCCAGGTGGGAAGTGCCTAGTCCAAGAACACAGAAGGACCAAGAGGAGAGACTCGGCATCAGGCAGACCTGCCTCACCTCCCAGTTCTCCCATGCACGTGCTGTCTGTCCTCACGGGGCTTTGTAAAGCGACTTTACTGAATGGTGCGGTTTGCTTGTCTGTCAAATGGGGATAATAATACTGCACATATGTGTTTGTGAAGGTTCAATGCAATATTAAAAGTGCCGATTGTGTGTGGGAACTGGTGGTCCTCAGGGACACGGCTAAATCTGGAGTCTAGGACTTACCTCGCAGCCTTGTGTGTATTCCAACAAGACACTCATGTCTCTTCGGAATTATTGGTCATATTTGCGTTTATGTGATGACATATAGTAATGCACAGAGTGTTCCCTAAGTTCTAAGCCGTGTGATTTCTGAAGCAGGTTATATACACGAATCACATTCTCTAGACCTCCCATCATCTTAGCCAATTTCTCCTTACTTTAACAGATAAAGCAAGGATCACCCTTGGCGACCCCAAGTCTCCTGATATCATCGTTCAAGTTAGAGTCAGAGTCTGTAGTCACAGGTTTTATGCTGTTGTTTAGTTCCTCAGTCACGTCTGACTCTTTGGGGACCCCTGGGCTGTAGCCAACTAGTCTCTGCCCATGAGATTTCCCAGGAAAGAACACTGGAGTGGGTTGCAGTTTTCTTCTCCAGGGGATCTTCCCCACTCAGGGATCCAACATGCGTCTCCTGCATTGGCAGGTAAGTTCTTTTACCACTGAGTCAGCAGGGAAGCCCAAGTTATGAATTTTACTTATGGGATAAAAGTCTCATTACAGTCATTTCACATGTTGAAGGAAATTTGCTACATCTGGTGTGGTGTCCATGATTCAGGGAAATGTCAAATGTCTTTATTTATAAAGTTTTTAGGAAAAAAAAAAAAGCACTCCTCATGTTTGAATGCTTTATTCTTCGTATTAAGCTCTTTAAACTGTCTGGCAGTTCTTGTTTCATTTAAAAAATCTTAAATTTGAGACATAAACTTCCTGACAGCGTGGGTCACTTTAAAGGTGATATATGCCCTGACAGCAGAGACGTAAGGCCAGCTGAGTGTTCTAACCACAGGATGGTAAAAGTCATGGTCAGGTTAGAAGAATCAATTAGAGTGAGAACGAGGCTGTGTAAATTTCAGGGCTCAAATGGCAAAATATGAAGACAGGGTTGAATTTAAAGCCTGGCCTGACATGCCTGTATTTCATTTCCTGATTGGCAAGACAGCTCTAAATGGGGTATTAAATTGGGTTAAAAAAGCGGTTTTCTTCCTATTTAAAACAATATACAGGAAGAGGAAGAAAAAAAGATCCAGGCACGGTAACAACAAATTTGAGGATTTATATGGGTATTTGAGAAAAAATAGCCTGTTAGTGGGGATGGGGAAACGGGAGGAGGAAATGTATTTGAAATCAGGATTCTGGAAGGGGAGACTTTGAGATGCTCCTACATCAGCTAAAAGGGCAGGATTTATCGTAGGCGCGTGACGGCCTGTCTGGGTCCTGGCCCAGCCTGGTGCAGTCAGCTCCATGACGTGTCGTGAATCTGTGCAGTGCATTATATCAGCTGCAGATCTGATGTTTATAAGCAAACAAAAGCTTTATAATCTTAAAATAGATACCAAGAGGGTGTCTGTGGTTCCCAGCCAGTCTGAGAGTGGAGCTAACAGAGGCAGAGGAGACTGCTGGATAAGGGAGCAGCCCCGGAATCCCCTGCTTTCCAACCCCAGCTCAGAAACTTCCCAGCTGGAGCACATAGTAAACCTCTCTGAGACTCAGTTTTGTCATCTGTAAAATGGGGAGTGCATCTGCTCAGTTGCCGAGTCATGTCCAATTCTTTGTGACTGTTTCCGCCTCCAGGGGATCTTCCTGACCCAGGAGTCAAACTCACCTTTCTTTGAGTCTCCAGCACAGGCAGGCAGATTCTTTACCACTGTGCCACCTGGGAAGCCCATAACATGGGGAGGTGGGGTGTGAAGTGAGCCTACTTTGCTAGACTGTCCTTGGGATTGAATGGTATCAGCCAGTTAAAGCATTCAGCACACTTCCTGGTTCATAGGAAGCATCCCAATAACTGTTGGTTATTATTATCACATTATTATTACTCATTATAGGAAAGAGTCGGTGCCTGTAAAGAGATGGAAAAGTATTGAAATGGTTCCATCTCCAAACTTCACCCCTTCCTGACCCAGCCCTCCCCTCCAAACTATGCTCTGAGGCCTCACGCACCTCCCGCTTGGGCTTATCCCAGCTCTGACTCTGCCTGCAGTGAACCAAGAGTTCAAGTCTTAGAGCGGCAGCAGGACTGCAGGATCCGAAGGCTGAGAGCCTGCGTCCAGGCCGGGTGCCGCTCCTTACAAACCCTGAGAGCGCCAGGGAGCCACGGTGCCGCCTGGAGCCTCAGTCTTCTCATCTGTAAAGTGGGAAAATCAACACTATCCTGCCTGCCTTGCAGGCCCTTTGGAGGGATTAACTAACTCATCCTGTGAAAGTGCCCCTAGAGAATACTGAGTAGACTTCCTGTAGATTAGACGTATGCATGTGTATGACTCAATCAGGCTTCCCAGGTGGCGCTACTGGTAAATAATCGCCCGCCAATGCAGGAGACAGAAGAGATACGGGTTCCATCCCTGGGTTGGGAAGGTCCCCTGGAGGAGGGCATGGCTGCCCACTCCAGTATCCTTCCCTGGAGAGTCCCCATGGACAGAGGAGCCAGGCGGGCTCCATGGGGTGGCAAAGGGTGGCACATGACTGAAGCAGTTTAGCATGCACTCTCCCGTAACTGAACCACTTAGCTGTATACCTAAACTATTAATAGCACAACACAAATCAACTATACCCAAATATAAATAAAAGCAAGTTTTTTTTTAAAAAGGGGGCTCTTAGATGACAGGGAACTGTTGCAGTGGTAGCACGATCATTGTCTGAGAGCCCTGCTCTGACTGGGTCTCCCATTTAGACACACCTTTAAAGCGAAACAACCCTCCCAATGTTTCTAACCTAGCCCTCCGTCTGCGAACTGCCTGTTCTGTTCTTCAGAGAAAAGGGCAATAGGAGGAAACCTGGCAGGTGCCCCCGAGCAGTGGAGAAGCTCCCCCAGCACAGGGATGACAGCAGAGAATCCTGTGGTCCCAGTGCCCAGGGCAGACCTCCCCAAATCTAAACATCACTCCCTCTCACTGAGCCTACATGGAGCTTCGGCCTTCCTCTTGACCCAGTGCTCCACCTAACCACCACGGTTATGTCAGTACCTCCCACATCATCAAATGAAGGACTTTGTTTATTTACTTAAAGAAGATTTAATTGGAGGAAAATTGCTTTATGATGTTGTATTGGTTTCTGCAGCACAACAACACGAATCGGTCATAATTACATATATCTCCCCTCCCTCGTGAGCCTCCCCCTCGCCCCCCATCCCACTCCTCCAGATCATCACAGTGCCAGGCTGGGCTCCACGGGCTATATAGAAGCTTCCCACTAGCTATCTATTTTAGACATGGCAGTGTATCTACCTCAATGCTACTTTCTCAAATCGTCCCACCCTCTCCTTCCCTCTCCATGTTCACAAGTCTGTTCTCTACATCTGCGTCTCTATTCCTTCCCTGAAAATAGGTTCAGTTCAGTTCAGTTCAGCTCAATCGCTCAGTCATATCCCACTCTTTGCAACCCCATGAACCGCAGCATGCCAGGCCTCCCTGTCCATCACCAATTCCCGGAGTTCAATCAAACTCACGTCCATTGAGTTGGTGATGCCATCCAACCATCTCATGCTCTGTCGTCCCCTTCTCCTCCTGCCCTCAATCTTTCCCAACATCAGGGTCTTTTCAGATGAATCAGCTTTTCTCAACAGGTGGCCAAAGTATTGGAGTTTCAGCTTCAGCATCAGTCCTTCCAGTGAACACCCAGGACTGATCTCCTTTAGGATGGACTGGTTGGATCTCCTTGCAGTCCAAGGGACTCTCAAGAGTCTTCTCCAACACCACAGTTCAAAAGCATCAATTCTTCAGCACTCAGCTTTCTTTATAGTCCAACTCTCACATCCATACATGACCACTGAAAAAACTATAGCCTTGACTAAACGGACCTTTGTTGACAAAGAAACATAGGTTCATCGGTACTATTTTTCTAGATTCCGTGTAGATGCACTAACATACAATATTTGTTTTTCCCTTTCTGACTTACTTCACTCTATATAACAGGCTCCAGTCTCATCCACCTGACCACTGCTGACTCAAATTGTTCCTTTTTACGGCTGAGTGATATTCCATTATATATGGACTCAGACTTGGATACTAATCCCAACAGTAACACTTACTAGAATTGCTCTGCACTTTAGCTCTTTATTTATAAAATGATTATAGTAATATTCATTTAGTAGAAGAGCTATTTCAACCATAAAACATCTGCCAAATAATAAAAACACAAGCATTATTAGCTATTATCATTATTATTAAGAATTTGCTTCCTCTTCTTTAAGGTTCTCTGTAAGGTTACCTTCTCTTCTTCCTCCTTCTAAAACAAATGAATAAGCAAAAACTCTCAGAATCACAAAGGAGAATCACAGCTTTTAAAGCGACAGCCTTAGGACTGAACACCATAGCTGCTCTTACTAATTGTGCAGTCCTAAAAAAGTTGTTTCAACCCTCTGAGCCTCAGTTTCCTCACTTATAAATAAAGAAAAACCTTTCAGGGCATGGGAAGGATTAAATGCAATAATATACATAATGCATTCGGCCCTCTGTGGGCTCAGATCAACATTTTAGATATTATTTGGTGAAGAATGAATGAGTGGCCAGCATAATAGGATCAGCTCAAATCCATTGGACACATTACAGAGGAAACATTTTCCTGAGAAGGTTAAAATGAAATCAAATGTCTGAGGTAGATTAAACTTTTTTCTCTCTCTCTTTCTCCTTGTGTCAGATTTGTTTCCAAAGGATTTCATCTGCATAATGGAATTTGCTGATTTTGAATAGACGGTGCAGTGCACACAGGAGCATTCGTTGAAGGATAAAGGACTGAAGGTTATTTATATGTCATTTGTAAGGCTGTCTCCTTCGATTTCTCAGATTTTTAGCCCCCACAGAATCCCGAATTTCAGTCACTCTTGCTTTCCCTTCCACCAGAACACAATACGCTTGGTCATCTGAAGGTTCCGGGAACTACAGGGGATGCTGTATACTCTATACTCATTCTTGGATATTCCCAATGCCTATTCACCTAATAAAGGCACTGAAAAGTCCTGCAATTTAAAAATATATTTATTTAATACTACTCCTCCAAGGTGTCTAACCAAAGAAAACTTTTTTTAGGTTAACATCTTATTAATGTCTCACATAATTACTATTTTTAAAAAAATGCTGCTGTTTGGAATTCCCAAAAATGTCTGATGAAGGGAGGATAAAAATCTGAACATCCACCGTGGCCGTCAGGACATGCTAACAGAAGATAAAAAGAAGCGTTAACCGGAGATTGTGTTACCTTCTGCTGTGGGGTGAATTGTGTCTGGGAAGGATGCACTGAAGCCCTAAACTCCAGTACCTGTGAATGTGACCTTATTTGGAAACTGTGTCGAGTTAAAATGAGGTCATGCCGGTTTAGGGCCGACCCTCAATCCAGTGGCTGGTGTCCTTGTGAAGAACGAAAGATGTGGAGACCCACAGAGCAGACACAGGAAAGCAAGCCATGTGAAAAGGGAAGCAGAGATCAAAGCTATGCTGCCACAGGCCAACAAGCACCGGGATGTCCAGTCACCACCCGAATCGGGAGAGGCCGGAGAAAACTCGCATCTAGCGGCTTCCAAGGGAGCATGGGGTATAACCAACAGCTTGACTTTAGACTCCTGATCTCTAGAATGGTGCAAGAATACATTTCTCCTGGTCCAAGCCACCTTTGTTGGTGGAACTTTGTTATGGTGGCCTGGAGAATCTAATCTACTTGGCTGCCAGTTTTCTTCTCCATTACTGGCTGTTCCTTTCCTGACCATTAAATGTTGGAGTGCCCCAGGTGGAAGGTCTTGAAACCTTTTCTAAAGCCTGTTACAGCATCAGATCAGATCAGTTGCTCAGTCGTGTTCGACTCTTTGCGACCCCATGAATCACAGCACGCCAGGCCTCCCTGTCCATCACCAACTCCCGGAGGTCACTCAGACTCACATCCATTGAGTCAGTGATGCCATCCAGCCATCTCATCCTCTGTCGTCCCCTTCTCCTCTTGCCCTCAATCCCTCCCAGCATCAGAGTCTTCTCCAATGAGTCAACTCTTCGCATGAGGTGGCCAAAGTACTGGAGTTTCAGCTTTAGCATCATTCCTTCCAAAGAAATCCCAGGGCTGATGTCCTTCAGAATGGACTGGATGGATCTCCTTGCAGTTCAAGGGACTCTCAAGAGTCTTCTCCAACACCACAGTTCAAAAGCATCAATTCTTCAGAGCCTGCACCTTGGCTTTATTTAATGTCACTCACGTGCTGATGAATCCACATGTCATATTTAAGATGTTCTTTTTTCTCTCTCTCTCTTTTAGCCAAAATTATTGGCATTTTATTTATTTATTTATTTTAAATATAAATTCTTAGTGTGTCTTAAATGGAAACTTAGGTCCTATCCTTAAAAGTTGTTTTTGTTTTTTTTTTTTTTTAAAGAAAAGCCCTGCTCCTCACCTGGAACCCTCCATCTCAAGAAAGAGCAATTCATTCCCCCACGATCCTCAGGTCAGAAGACGAGGAGTTAGCCCTGAGCCCTCTTTTCTTCATGTGTGTGCATGCTAAGTTGCTTCAGTCGTGTCTGACTCTTTGCAACCCTGTGGACTGTAGCCTGCCGGGGTCCTCTGCCCATGGAATTTTCTAGGCAAGAATACTGGAGTGGGTTGCTATTTCCTTCTCCAGAGCATCTTCCTGAACCAGGGAGAGAACCCAAGTCTCCTGTGTCTCCCCCATTGGCAGGCGGGATTTTAATTTTTACCACTGAGCCATCTGGGAAGCTCCTTCACATCTACCACCAATCCCGGTAGCAAATCCTGTTGAGTCCACCCTTAAAGCACATCCAGAATGTCATCACTTTAACCACCTCCATCCTTCACACACCGCTGGGCCAACATCATCTCACGTACACGACTGTATTACAGTAGGGGCCATCCCCTGCTCCAATTGTCTTGATAGATCAGGGATCAAACCTACACTCCTTGCATTTGCGGCACGGAGTCTTAACTACTGAACTGCCAAGGAAGTCTGGTCTTGACAAAGGAGCCAGAGTCATCACATCAAATGGTAAATCTAGCCACGCCCTTCTCAGGTGAAGATCCGCCCCACCACCATCACTAAGGCTGCATGTACAGGCAGAATAAAGGACCAAGTCGTCACCAAAAGACCACAAGTTCAGTCCCTGGCTGTCGAGTGACACCTCCTCCCTCTGCTCCAGCTGCACTGGCCTTCTCGGGGTCCTCTAATGAGCAAACAGATTACACCTTGGGGTCTTCGTTTGCTGTGGCCTCAACCCAGAGCACCCTTCTCCCTGACACCCACATGCATACTGCCTTGCTTCAATCAAGCTCTTCAAACAGCCCTTCCTCCTAAAGACTTACCTTTAATGCCCTGCTGAAAATGTAGCCCCCACCATCACGCTCTATTCCTGTGCCCTGATCTACCGTAAGACATGATGTGTGTGTGTGTGTGTGTGTGTGTGTGTGTTGTATGTGTTTCTCCCATTAGAAATGTGCACAAGTAGAGAAGGAGATTTGGACTGTCTTATCCATTGTTGTGTTCTCAACACCTAGGAGAGTACCTTCTACACAAAAGGAATTCAAAAATATTTATTGAATCAATTAATCAAATCTTTCCAGAAGGTTGAGCAGCACAGAAAAACTGGACCACTCTCAAAAAAACGTGAAGTTTAAAGAAATCTCTCAATAAAAACTGAAAACAAGGCAGCTCTGCGAGAACGGTTTTCTGGCAGACAGAAACGAAGTCTTCTTGGATGTCAGAGCTTTCTCTCCCAGTTTGTAGGAAATAAAAAAAACAAAACAGTTGCTAAAATCACTCCCTACATACATCATTTGCATCTTCTGTGCCTCTTTTTTCACCTAAAAATGTAGTTAAAATTATTTTAAAGTCCATAGGACAATGCTTCTGAATTGAAGTAGAAGTATCAGGTACTTGGAGAAATTCTTTAGAAAATTTTTCATAGTCCTTCAAAATAGATTTTCACATGAAATCCTTACAACAATCTCGTAATAGTGATAATCTTGATTAACAGTTAGCTGAAAGCTGGTGACTTTTCAGACATTCTCTTATTTTAAACCTCCAATATTCCCAGAAGGGGGTACCATCCTGAACCGCATTTTCTAGAGGAGGAAACTGAGATTGGGAGAGGTTAAGTAACTTTCTCACAAGGGCTTATTGCTAATAAATGGAAAGTGGGGAGACTTCCCTGGTGATCTGGTGGTGAAGGATCCACCTTCCAATGGAGGGGATGCTGGTTCGATCCCTGGTGGGGAAACTAGTATCCCGCCCGCCACTGGGCCGCAGCTACGGAGCCCATGCACTCTGGAACCAAGCCCGAGTGCCGCTGCTACTAGGACCTGATAGAGCCGAAGCAAATGAATGATTTGTTTTAATGGGAAGTGGGGACTCCAACTCTGATTTTACACCCTGTCCTCTTTACCAAAATACTATTTTGTGTGACCCCAACCAACGAGGCAAGGTTACATAATATATATGCAATACAATTATTTCCATTTTATAGAAAAAATATACTTCAAGCTCACAGAACGGAAAGGGGCCACCCAAGGTCACAGAGCAAAAATCAGCCTGCATCCAGGTCTCCAGACCCTATTCCAGTAACTCTTTTAGTAAAAGGTACTCTATGAATGATGTCCGTATGATGGGGACAGCATCCTATGAAGTCTGAGCACCAGATGGGGAGAAGGGTTATGTGCACGTCAGAACTGCATCCCAGAGAAGGAAGTTGACCTGCCCAAGGTCACATAGGAAGTCAGCTCTTGAACTTGCCTCTCGGGGCCAAAGTGCTTTTTTTCTGTGTCACCTTAGACCTTCTACATATGACATAAGCCATGAGGTCACAGATGCACACGACGCCTAAAACCATTACAAATGTTGGGGTAAATTGTGTTGTGCATGTTAATGTATATCTATGAATGCAATGAAGGAGAGTGGAGGGTTTTTGTAGCTTGGTTTATGTTTTAAATTATTTGGTGGCTATTTTGATAACATCTTTTGGAGATTAGGTCCAATTAGGAAACAGATGGCACCGAAATATTGTCAAACATATCGGATCAGCAGCGAATCACTGACTTACTTATGTAAATAATTAAAATGTATATTTACACCTGATCGTCCAAGCGAGGGTAAAAAGACTGATCTCAGGGTTGATTATGAGTGCTGGCAAAGAATCAGGTCAAAAGTACATGACGTCCAAGGCACTGCTTCTGGTCTTCCATATCCAGCCCTAGGAGGGCATTTGGGAGACACAATCAAGAACCTGATGACAAAGACAAAAACTGCTCTGAGCGTCGGAATTGTGAGGCTGGGCGTAGTGAAAGAGCCTGCATAAGAGAAGACACGGGGCCTTCACTTCCGTGGCGCTCATCCTGCCTTTCTTCTTCCAAGAGCATCTGAAGGCTCCTCACTGCCCACAGACTCTGGTTTCCTATTCCAAACCCACATCAGACTCACCTACCAGAATTGCTTGACTTTCATTTATCTTCTTTTACCCAAAGAGCAGCTCATTGCATCCTAATAGTTAGAACAGGTTTTGAGGAATTATCTCTCTTCTAGCCTTGGCTTTGTCACCTGGCTCAGTTTTACTATCTGTAAAATGGGGATAATAATAACTCAAAAAGGTATCGAGTGTTTCCTATGAGCTCAGTTTTGTGCCATGCACTTTATACACATAGCATTATTTACCATTCGTAGACTCTCTGTGTAACTGTCTTCATTTTGTACAGAGGGAAGCAACCTGTTTTGTTTGCTTGCTTTGATTTTTTGGTGCCACATAGCATATGGGGTCTTAGTTCCCTGACCAGGGATCGAACCCGCGCTCCCTGAAGTGGAAGCACAGAGACTTTACCCTGGACTGTCAGGGAAGCTCCGAGAGGAAGACATGTTCAGCAATGTGTAAGAACTTGCTGGGACTCCCGGCTGGCACTAGAGGTAAAGAAACCACTTGCCAATGCAGGAGAGTTAAGTGGGTTCGATCCCTGGGTCGGAAAGATCCTCTGGAGGAGGGCATGGTGAACCACTTCGGTATTGTTACCTGGAGAATCCCATGGACAGAGGAGCTTAGCAGGAACAGTCCATGGGGTCGCCGAGAGTGGGACATGCCTGAAGTGACTTAGCACACAAGCAACTTGCCAGTATTAGTTCAGAGGTTTGCCTGTGTGTAACACAAAACCTGAAGTGACAGTGACCTAAATATGAAAGAAGCTTGCTTCTGTTTTTCTTGTCTAGGCAACACAGAGACTCCATCATGGCCCTGTGATCATGAGGTCTGACTCCTTCTATTTGGTTCTCCAAACAACATCAACACCCAGCTTCCACCTCAGTCCAAGATGGCTGCTTCAGCTCCAGCTGTTCACAAACTCCTGGAAGAAGCAAAAGGAAGGAGAAGAGCATGTCCATCACCTTGAGGACAGATCTCAGAAGGTGGGCACACTGCCTCAGCTCTCTTCCCATTGGCCAACATGTGGTCACGTGGTCACACCTGACATCTGATGATGCTGGGAAATGCAGTCTTTCTTCTAGGGAAGACTGTGTCCAGTTTTGGGAGCCATACTCCAAGATGGCTTCCAGTGATCTTCAACTCCTGATACTGGTGGTCTTGTGCAGTCTTCTCCTACATCCAGTTGGGGTTCATGTGTGTGACCAACAAATATACTGTGGAGGTATTAGTGTGTGGCTTCCAAGACTTGGGCATAAGCAGCGTTTCAGGTTCTACTTTGGTCTCTTAAACAATATCCCTTAGAAAAAGCTCATCCCCATGCCATGAAGACACTAACAGTCGCAGGGAGATGTCCACATGTAGAGGAAGTAAATCTCAATCTTTCAGCCACTTGAGTGTGCCAAACTAGAAACGTCAGATCTGCAGAAGGATAGCCCTTCAGATGACTGCAGTGCCAAGGGACTCAGGAGACTGAGTCAGAAACACACCACCAAGCCGCTTCCAATCCTTGATGCAATAGAAGCCATGAAAACTAGTTAGTAATTGCTGATGTTCTAAGCTGCTGAGTTTTGAGGTGATTTATTACACAGTGATAACTAAGTAATTCAGTTAACACTTAGGAGTTTTATTATGGAGAAGGAAGAAGAGAACAGATACCAGGAAGCTTTAGCCCTTTGTCCTTCTGCACACATTTAAGTGTACCAAGGAAAAGATTCAAACTCACATCTGACTTAGGATACTGTATTTTAACCAACACTCTGAATATCCTAAGCCTTTCTCTGAATTCCTATGGGGTATATTGTTCTTAACAAGGAGTCTCATCTTCAATTGTAGGTTATTTTGTCCTAGTCTCTGGAAGCTTCATGCATAGAAATCATTTTCTCCTCCCCTGTCTTGAAGGTAAGAATCTATGGCTTCTTTCTCTTCCATCCTTATTTCCTCCTTCCCCCCTTATTCTTCTTTTCTTTCATCTATTGCTAGGTTTTTTTACTCATCGAGGCCTGTCATTTCATCTTACAGTTTGACTGAGGAAAGATTTTTTCGAAGTTCACCCACTAGGCTGGCGGGATTCTGTCCCTTGTAGGCTGTTGGTCAGAAGTTGGCCTCACATATTTGAAACATTCATTCACCAAAATAACATCAGTGAAATCTTCCCCTTCCTTCTGGCCTTCCCTTTTAAAGCTTGCTCACAAAGTTCATCCAACCAGATAATATTTTCTATAATGTCCGAACCCAAGGTGCCATGGAGGATGCAAAAAAATTTACAGCTCAAGACAGCCTTAAGGGTAATAAGAGCTTTCTAACAGTATGAACAGTTTCAGAAGGAGTGGGCTGCAGGAGGAGAATGTGGTCATCACCAGTGGCACTGTAGGACGTATGTGTAGAGCTTCCTAAGACCGAGTTGTGCTGTCAATCATAGACCTAGTGAATCGGTATCTTTACCCATAGGGTCTGTAAATCTGTACCTTTAACTGTCCATCTGATTACCACAATCCAGGTAATTCTGATGGATAGCTAAGTTTGAGAATCATGAATTTAATTGGCAAGAATTCAAGCATCAAATTGATGTTGAACCAAATTAGTGATTTTTAAACCAAGCTCTTCCCTGGAGCTCCTTTGGGGCTGCTGCATGACGGTGGTGATGAGGGCAAAGGAGGTTGTGCGAAGGGAGGGGTGATGGGGAGGAACGTATAATGTCTAGAAACACCCTCCTGGTTTTAATCAGAGCACTGTCCTTTTATCTCTTTTATTCATTTATGCTCTCACACGAGATGCATTTGAATGAAGATTGGGCTAGTTTTTAAAACAAGACAAAACAAAACAAAACTTGAAAGCAGCTGAACTAGATGAACTTTAATTTACTTAATCAATAAATAGCTACTGAGTGTATGCTACATGCCAGCCTCCATACCAAATCAAAGCCAAGTCAGACGTGATCTTTCTACCTAGAGAGCTTGCAGTTGAGAGGAAAGAGAGAGTGAGTGAGCAATTCTGATGCACCAAGATGACTGAATTAGTACAGGTATGAGAGGACAGTATCAGCTGTATCTTGAAGTCCATATAAGAATTCTTTAGTTGAGGGGGAAAACAGAAGAAAAATGGACGTGACATCTCATGCAAAGGCATAGAGGCCTGAAGAAAAGGGGATGGCTTGAGCATTAGAGTGTAGTTCAAGTTCAGGACGATGAGGGAATGGCATGCAAAGAGGCTCAAGGCAGAGTCTTTGAGCAAACCCTGTCTCCTCTCTGGCTTCACAGCATCCTTACTGTCACAGTGAGGGGCATTGTTAAATGATCTGCAGGATCAGAACACCTCTGAGTTTGAAGAGAACACCTGTGGACTCCCTACAGTAGTGACTCTCAATGTGAAGTGATCCTTTCCACCCAAGGGAGACTGGGCAATGTCTTATCACTGTTCAGTTGCTGAGTCATGTCTGACTCTTTGTGACCCCATGGACTATAGCATGCCAGGCTCTTCTGATCTCCATCATTTCCTGGAGTTTGCCCAAATGCATGTCCATTGAGTCAGTGATGCCATCCAACCATCTCATCCTCTGTCGACCCCCTCTCCTCCTTCCCTCAATCTTTCCCAGCATAAGGGTCTTTTCCAATGTGTCAGCTCTTCACATCACATAGTGAAAGTATTGGAGCTTCAGCTTTAGCATCAGTTCTTCCAATGAATATTCAGGCTTGATTTTCTTTAGGGTTTTCTTTACTGGTTTGATCCCCTTGCAGTCCAAGGGATTCTCAAGAGTCTTCTCCAGCACCATAATTTGAAAGCATCAGTTCTTCAGCACTAGCTTTGTTTACGGTCCAACTCTCACATCTGTTCGTGACTACTGGGAAAACCTTAGCTTTGACTATAGGGACCTTTGTTGACAAAGTGACGCTTCTGCTTTTTAATATGCTGTCTAGGCAACATCTAGAGACACTTTTAGTTGCTGCCACTGTGGGGAGGAGGAGTGGGTGTTACTGGCAGGTAGAGGTCAGGTATGCTCCTAAACATCTTACTATGCACAAAGGTTTGTGGTAGCTCTGACACTAAAACAGGCTGGGAGGAGTCAGGAAGGGATCCAGTGCCAAAACTGCTCTTCCACCATCATGGTGGATCAAAGTCTAACAAGAAGGGGTTTGGGGGACCACATCCTGAAGTTCAGGTGAGTAGTAGAAGTCTAGAAAAAAGCTATGGCCTGTCCAGGGTGTCAGACCCTGTTATAGGTAGGATCCAATTTTCCTGAATCCCAGAACTAGACATCTTCACACCTCTGATTTCCAGAATACAATGGCTCTTTGCCTCTGCTGGGGTTCATGGATGTTTGGTCACCATTTCCCAGTCAAATTTCCACCAGCTCCATCCATACCCTGCGAACCACTGTGTTCCACCTCACCTCCTACCCGGGGATTTGATACATAAGCTCTTGATGCTTTAAGACTCTCCCTGGAGACCTGTGAGAAGGCAACAGAAGACCATCTGCCCACACTGGAGCCTAAGGACTCTATGGGGTAGCTGGGCTTGGCTCTGACATCAGACCCAAGTTCAAGTCCAGCACCACCACTACCTGCAGTGTGACCCTGAACTTTACCCTCTGAACTTTAGCTTCCTCATCTGTAAAGAGGAACCAAGGGGCTTCCCTGGTTTCCCAGGGGCTAAGCCTCCATGCCCCCAATGCCAGGGGCCTAGGTCCCATCCCTGGTCAGGGAACTGGATCCCACATGCTACAACTCCTGAAAATTTTAACACAAGCCAATCTTCAGTTAAATAAGAAAGTTCTTCTTGTACCACAACATGACATATGACATATTCTGCCACCCTCAAGCCTGATAATTCTTGATCAGAGTGTGGTGGCTGGTACAGAGAGGACCATGCCAACCCTCCTCCCTTGTCTCAGCTTCTTTCCCACAAAGAAGAGAATGAGTTTCAGGAAGGTGAGCCAGATCCTGGTGTGTTCTACATCCGCCTCCTTCATTTCTCCCAGGACTGATTTTCAAAACTCTTTACTTCACTGGGTAACCATCAGTTCTATAGCCCTTCTCTCCTCCTGATCCCCAAATTACCCTTCTAAGTATCACCCACTGCCATAAAAATTAATAGTACTCGTATTTTATTAGTACATACTTTCTTCTGGCCCCAGAAGGAATGTTACAAAGAAAAACCTTCCAGCCTTTTATTCTCAAATTCTAAATTCATTCAGTTAAAAAAAAATTACTAAGCATTAACTACAAAGGTACTAGACCCCATGCCAGGCATTAAGATATAGGAATGAACAAGGAGACAAACTCCCTGATCCCAGAGTGCTTATTATTGCTACACCCAGGAGGGGAGCGCCAAAACAAGACACCTACGTAAGACTCTGAAGGAGGTCAAGTCTTGTGACTATCAGGGAGGGAGGGCTTCATATACAAAAAAAATTCTTCAATAGACATCATAAAGTTTGAATGAGAATTAGATGTGTGATAGGGAGAAGAGAGCAAGACAGCAGGAACAGCGTGCAAAGGAATGGAGTAAAGAGGGACCATGGTGAGTGGAAGGAACCTGGGAAAGTTCAGGTTAGGTGGAGAGAGAGATGGAAGGTGTGAAGGAGAGGAAGCCAGAGAAGTAAGCAAGAGCTAGACCACGAAAGGTCTCATTATCAATAATCTTACACAGTGAGAGCTATTTCCTAAGCTCAGTGGAAAGCCACATATTTGTATGACAGAGTAACCATCCAAGTCAACGTGTATTTATTGAATGCTTTCTATGTGTTCAGTCTTCCTAGGCCCCATGGGCAAAAGAGGAGGGAGGGTATAAATGAAGCATAAAGCATGATACTGATTTCTCTATAGATATAACAGGGCTATTCTTTAAGCTGGTCTCCAAAATATGGGGCCATTTCAGGACCCTGGAGAGCAATTTTAAAAAGTTGATGGTGGCCCTGGGAACTGAATAAACAAATAAAAGCAAAAGGTACAAGTTACCTGACAAAGAAAAGCACGTGCAAAGAGGAGAGGTGGGGAGGCTAAGGGAGAGAAACAGAGGTTAGGAAAGCTTCTATGAGACAGAGCTTGAGGGATGGGCAGGGGGAAGGGGAGGGCATTCCAGGCAGTGGGACTTACATGAGCAAAGGTGCTGGGGAGAGAAAGGTCATTCGTGGATGGACCTGAGTCAGGAGGACTGACTAGACAGGGATGGGAGGTTTGTTCTCAGGAGCTGTGGGAGAGATGGATGTGTAGATAAGGTAGGTAGGTCTTCCCTAGGCTTTCCAGAAAGACAGAACGAGAACTTAGAGTTGATTCATAATACCAGACCACCTGATCTGCCTCTTAAGAAATCTGTATGCAGGTCAGGAAGCAACAGTTAGAACTGGTCATGGAACAACAGACTGGTTCCAAATAGGAAAAGGAGTATGTCAAGGCTGCATATTGTCACCATGTTTATTTAACTTATATGTAGAGTACATCATGAGAAATGCTGGACTGGAAGAAACACAAGTTGGAATCAAGATTGCCGGGAGAAATATCAATCACCTCAGATATGCAGATGACACCACTCTTATGGAAGAAAGTGAAGAGGGGCTAAAAAGCCTCTTGATGAAAGTGAAAGTGGAGAGTGAAAAGGTTGGCTTAAAGCTCAACATTCAGAAAACGAAGATCATGGCATCTGGTCCCATCACTGCATGGGAAATAGATGGGGAAACAGTGGAAACAGTGTCAGACTTTGTTTTTCTGGGCTCCAAAATCACTGCAGATGGTGACTGCAGCCATGAAATTAAAAGAGGCTTACTCCTTGGAAGGAAAGTTATGACCAACCTAGATAGCATATTCAAAAGCAGAGACATTACTTTGCCAACAAAGGTTCGCCTAGTCAAGGCTATGGTCTTTCCTGTGGTCATGTATGGATGTGAGAGCTGGACTGTGAGGAAGGCTGAACGCCGAAGAATTGATGCTTTTGAACTGTGGTGTTGGAGAAGACTCTTGAGAGTCCCTTGGACTGCAAGAAGATCCAACCAGTCCATTCTGAAGGAGATCAATCCTGGAATTTCTTTAGAAGGAATGATGCTAAAGCTGAAACTCCAGTATTTTGGCCACCTCATGGGAAGAGTTGGCTCATTGGAGAAGACTATGATGCTGGGAGGGATTGAGGGCAGGAGGAGAAGGGGACGACAGAGGATGAGATGGCTGGATGGCATCACGGACTCGATGGATGCGAGTCTGAGTGACCTCCGGGAGCTGGTGATGGACAGGGAGGCCTGGCGTGCTGCAGTTCATGGGGTCGCAAAGAGTCGGACACGACTGAGCAACTGATCTGATCTGATCTGATCTGATGTGCCTGCCAACGCAAGATCCACAGATAATGTGGGTTCGATTCCTTGGATTGGGAAGATCCCATGGAGGAGGGTATGGCAACCCACTCCAGTATTCTTGATTGGAAAATTCCATGGACAGAGGAGCCTGGCAGGCTACAGTCCATGGGGTCGCAAAGAGCTGGGCACATACACACTTGATAGAATTCGAGAGAGGAGGAACTGGAGGAACATGGTGTTTAGGAGGCAGTGGGCTGGATATTAGGAATGCAGAGAAAGAAGTAAGCAACCAGCAAGAAGTGACTATTGTCCTCTAAGTGGATACCAAGGGAACCATGGATAGGTCAGAAAGGGCAGTGCTTCTCTTAGGAAACTCACTGAAACTCCCAGCTGAAAACCAGACCCAAGAGGCCTAGCATGTTAGACACTCACTCCAGCCTCAAAGCATTGAGAATAGTCTCTAACTGGATGGGTCAGATTCCAGGTCCTACATTCAAGAAGTCTAAATGACAGGTCTGTAGACTATAGCCCACAGACCAAATCCAGCCCGCTAAGGGTAGATTTCATATTTTTGAATGATTGGGAGGAAAAACTTCTTTTTTAAACTTTCTGTAACATATGAAATTTAGATTTAGGAGTCTACAAATAGTCTTACTGGCTCACAGCCATGCCCAGGATGTTAGCTGTGGTCTGTGGTGGCTATCCAGCTACAAGTCAGAGTTGAGGGGCTGCCTCAGAGACTATGTGGCTCCCTAAGCCTACCATCTATGCCCTGAAATTGCCCACTCTGATCTAGGCTTTCTCTTGAGCTCAGCGCTTGCCTCTACTTCTCCCAGGTGGCCAGATCCAGGTATAGGACAATCTCCAAGTTTATGTTTGGGCTAAGAGGGAGCTTGATATAGCAGGACTCTGATGATCTGACTTCCCCTGTTCAGCACTGCTAATTGCATACATCTCAGCTAGACCCCTTGTAGTGGGGAGAGTGGGTCTGGTTTGAGACAGAGATTCGTGGTGTCCAGGTTTTCCAGGCTTCTCTATCCAAAAGTGAAAGTGTTAGTTGCTCAGTTTTGTCTGACTCTTTGCAACCCCACGGACTATAGCAAGCCAGGCTCCTCTGTCCATGGGGATTCTCCAGGCAAGAACACTAGAATGTGTAGCCATTCCTTTCTCCAGAGGATCCTCCTAATCCTGGGATCGAACCCAGGTCTCCTGCATCGCAGGCTGATTCTTTACCGTCTGAGCCACCAGGGCAGCCCCTCTTCATTCAAGCTCCCCCCTAAATCATAACCAAGGACTCTAAGGGCAGGAGTGCCCAGGTGAGGCTGTGCTTCAGGATGACCTCACTGTTGCTCAGCATGAAGGGATGACTGATGGCCGATTCTGTGAGGCAGGGCATCTAATCTGCAAGGGATGTGAGCTCTTGCCTGGGGTTCCTCCTAGGATTCTCCACCGAGAGAGTTAAAGCTGTTGGGAGAGGTGAGGAACCATCCCGGTCAGTGTGGCCTGGCAAGCCTGGTGCCGATTTAATTTTCACAGCCACCCACCTTCATCGGCATGAAAAATCTTTTCTTAACACTCTTATTAAACGCTAATCTTAATCGTATTCATCATTATTAAGTCTTGAAATTGTCTGGAATATTTAAATAGACCCAAACTGAGAGTCAGAGGGATGGATTTTAAAGGGACAGCTCAGCCTGTCCTCCAGGAGCCAGTCCAGTAAATGCTGGAGATTCAGCCTCGATAGAGACCGAGCTTCTGAAAGGAGCCGGTGGTGACAATGGTGAGAGGAGGGGGCAGGGGCTGCCAATTACACCCAGCCTGGGCGAGATCAATCTTTCTTTTAAAGACTCTTCACAAAACTTACAGGGAAAAGAAGAGGCATAAAGGTGAATTAGGGCTTAAATGTACCCAAGGACTTGGAGGGATATTAAAAGAGAATAGCTCTGCGGGTCTCCCCTCTGCCTTCCCTCCTTTCAGGCCTCAAAACAATACCCATTAAATAACTTCACTGCCTTGGTCCCTGTCACCAAGGAGCTAATTTCTAGCATCCCCGAGAGGTTGGATGACCTGGCCCAGCTGTTATCTCCCAATACACGGCAGGAAGCCACCAGGGCCTTTAGAACTATGGTCCAAAGGGGAAATAATGACCCTTTTATCTCTCTCTCTTTTTTCTAAGTAAGAAATTTAATTTGAGAAGATGTTTTTCACACTTCTGTCCTGCCCTCCGTCTCACAGATGCGTGAGTGTGGATTTGGCTGGATTTCTTCTGTAACCCCTCACCGTCCCGTGCGTATCATCTGCCAGTTAACCCTCATGGGAGCCCTTGGGTGAGCTCTCACACTCCCCACTTCACGGATGAGAGGAAAACAGCCTAACCACGGTCACCCTGCTTGACTGGAACGCAGGCCTCTGACTGTACACCCCAAGTTCTTCCTTTCTTTCTCTGCCCTGATTGGCTAGTCCCTCCCCTGCCCCCTCCATCCTTCAGTCTGAGGATGGCTAAGGAGTGGGTGAGAGACACAGTGTGTGTTTTAGGGGGCGATGAATTCTAGAACTAGGGGTGTTATTACTTTGTCCATATTATCAGGTCTGAATCCTGAATGTGAAAACAGTCCATGTAACCTTTGCTCGGGCTAATGCATACATGAGGTGGGGTAGCCTATCTGCCATCATAAAAATGAGGGAAATTGAAACCTACTGACATAAAATCAAATAGCCCAGTCATAAAAGGTGTCGCTCCTATGCGATTATCTTGCCAATACCTTCGTGTTGCTAAACTAAATCAAACTACAATTTTCCCCACATGCCCTGAATTTAATGGGAACCATTAATGGGTGTGATTTCTTATAGATCTCCTTGTAATAGAAACATGGCCTCTTACGCCCTGGCCGATTAAAATGAAGCCACTGGGCTGTCGTTCACCACGTCCCTTTGAGCATGATGAAGAGCGGCTCTGCTTGTAATGCCAAACTGTTGACACTCAGTCTGGCACTCAAGGCTTTCCTGAAATACCTGGCACCAGTATATCTTCCCAGAACTTTCTTCTTCTACTCCCATGCTTTATCTTTCAAGGAATCCAAGAATACCAGAAGTGGAAGGGAATTTTGAGATCATCTGTGCCAGGCCTGGCAAGTAGAACTGGAATCATCTGCAAACTCTGATTGGCATCACTGGGTTTAGAAGGATTCTGAAGTCTGTTCCAGGCCCACTGGGTGAAAGCATGCCACGACTGATTAAGAATGTCTGCCGTGGGCTTGGTTAGCAGAGTAGGGGCATACATGCCAGAGCTATGCCTCCATGTTATTATTCAACCCTTTCATTTTATAGCTGTAGACACTGAGGTCATAGAAAGTGAGTGACTCTTCCAAGGTCACACAATAAAAATCAACATGATCAAGACTAGGATGGATTCCTCATGACTTCTGGCCAGGTGCTCTTTCCATGATGGAGAAACTGTGCAAAGGAGGGTAAATAAGGCATGTTGGAAGGATCAAGGAGCCAGTGGTTTAGAGAAGGCAACTTACATTGGCAGAAAGCAATTCTCATCTCAATGATAAAGAAGAAAACTCCCCTAACCCTTAAAGATCTTTAATCAAAAATTCCTGGTCAATTTTAGGAGGTTATGATCCCTTCATTCCTTTTTCCAGCTTTTGTTTCTCTCCCTGTCACAAGTTGGGATATTATTCTACTGATCTTCCCCAAACAAGATTACCTATTCATACAATTAGTGAACTCTGGGGCATTTGGGTGAGTTTGAGTCTCTCTATGAGGGTCCCACACCCCTTCTTTGGACTATCATCCCTGGGAATCCTTGATCTTTGACTTTGCTCCTGGCCAGAGTTCAATGTGGGGAGAATAGACAGAGAAGCAATGACTGAAATCTCTGATCCCTCCACACATGGATCCATTCTCCTCTCAACTTCTGCAAACCTTCTCTGAATCCCTATCACCTGCAGAACAGAGCCTCCAGTTCTGAACATGGTCCTTAGCACTTGCTACAGTCCATTCAGCCTACTTTCCAGTCTCATTCTTCGTCAATCTCTCTCAAGCACTCAACAGCCTAGACTGGGAAAGGCAAATGCTACTGGGATGGTGGTTCTGACTCCTAGCTTATCCCTACATGTTACTAATGGATCATTAATAAGGGGCATCTTTTCTTCTTTGCCCAGAATATTGCTTTAAAAAGGGTATTGTGTATGACTGGTAATATCTGCCCTAGATATGACAGTGTAGAGAGACAAGGTCGCTTTGGTTACGATTCCTGCTTTGGTCACAGTATTGTCAGCTGCTGGGTGAACACATTCTACACACACCAACACTGGTACTTATGATTACTCTCATGGTTCCCTGCATCCCATTCCCATGCCTGCGTGCACCTTGATTTAACCATCAAAGCCTGACTCCAGAGTCATGGCCTTTGAGAAGTTGTGTCCAACCCTTTGAAAGTGAAAGTCACTCAGTTGTGTTTGACTCTTTGTCACCCCATGGACTGTATAGTCCATGGAATTCTCCAGGCCAGAACACTGGTGTGGATAGCTGTTCCCTTTTCCCGAGGATCTTCCCAACCCAGGGATCAAACCAGGGTCTCCTGCATTGCAGGCAGATTCTTTACCATCTGAGTCACTAGGGAAGACCAGGAGTACCAGAGTGGGTAGCCTATCCCTTCTCCAGCAGATCCTCCTGACCCAGGTATCAAACTGGGGTCTCCTGCATTGCAGGCGGATTCTTTTACCAACTGAGCTACTAAGGAAGCCCACTTCCCTAATATGAATCCCAGAATTCATATGAATTCTAGTATGAATCCTAGTATGAATGAATCCCAGAGCTGATGCATAAATTATTATTCCAGCAATACAGCAGGAAGATTAAGGGCACTAACTCTAGAGACAGGTAGTCTGGGTCCAAATCCCTCCTCTGCTACTCAGCAGCTGTGTGATGTTGGGCATGCTGTTCAGCCTCTCTGAGCATCCATTTCCTCAGCTGCAAAGTTGAGAGAAAGATAGTTCCTATCTCACAGGGTTGTTTGAGCTCATGGGCTCAAAATGCAGAAAGTGGCTCCACACCCAGATTGAATACTCAGTCAATGTTTGTTATCATCTACACTTGAAATTGTGTAATGACAGTAGTGTATCGCCCTGTCTTCTACACCGAATTGTGAGTTTCTTGAACTCTGGGGTTTGATCTTAGTCGTCTTTGAATTCCCTACCCACCCAATGCAGTGTGGGTTTCATAGATGCTCATGAATATTTAATGGATCATTAAATGAATGAATAAATCTGTTTGAAGCCTCCTTAGTCAGGAGAGAGAGTCATTTTCCAGCATTCTCTGCTGCTGGTGGCTTATCCCAGTTTGGAGGCATCCGAGTGAAGTGTATCATGGATGTCACTTTGAGTCAGGAGAGACCCTGTGTCTCAGTGACACCCAACTTCGTATTTACCTTGTGCTGCTTTAATAACCTCTCATAACACAGGAAAATGAAAATTCCTTCCTCTCTTGACATGATCTCTGAGTGGCAAACACTGATGGTTTTCTCCTGCTTCCCTTTGAGTTTCTAATGAAGCAGGAGCCAAAGTGACTTTTAGGTGCTTCTTTGTCTGCACTAATGGTGTCGGCAGAGACAGGCACACCTCTCCATACAGTGTCTGCTTGGGAACTGGAGCCAAATGGCACAGGCGAGGCACACTGTGTTCAGAAGGGCACCCGGCAGGTATGGACTTTTTATACTGACTGTGGAGACGACAGCGGTGCTGAGAGTTTGTCACCATCATCGTCAGTCAGACAGATGCAGTTTTGGACCGCACTGGACACTTACCAGTGAGGTGTCTAGCCAGTCCTCCATTCCTTCATCCAACAAATACTTGCCAAGAATCTATACTCTGTGTTCAGAACAACCGTGTTGCCCAATCCAGAGGCATTGTTCATATGATCTATAAAATGGTGGTGCACCACCCGGGGACTGAACTTCCTGACATGGCAGCCCTACAAGAGACAGAGGCAGAAATGAGTAAGATACAAGCTCTTTCTCTCAAGAATTTCATGGTCAAGTAGAGCAGTAATATTGGAAGCACGTAAATTACCAACCGTGTGGCAGGAGTGAAATACAAGCATATTCAGGGTAGACAGATATCCCGAAAGCATGCAAAGCCATCTCTGAGAGGTTTAGGGAAGGCATCTTGACAGTAGGGATGTCTGATGTCTGACTTGGGTTTTGAAAAAGTGGGTAGGAGTTCTTTAGGTAGATGATGTGGGGAGAGCTGATGATGGGGCTTAAGATGTTCCAACAGGAGAGTGAGAGCAAGGATGGAGATATAGAGGCATGAAAGAGCCTGGTCTTTTAGGGTGTGATAAGCCATGAATGCATTGTGAGGGCATCTGTTTTGGAAGTGTACGTGGCAAGAGAATGAAGCTGGAAGGGAGCCAGGTGTCAGGACATAAGAGTCCTTGAGTATGGTGGTCAGAAGCTAAAATTGATGATGGCCAAGATGGAGCCATGATGAGGTGGGAAGCAAGAGGGAGACACAATCACACTTCTATGAAACGACAAGGATCTCCTGTAATTATGTGCCCATTTTGTAACTATTCTGCACTGATTGTCTTATTTTGGCTGTGCTGTGGCTTAGGACTAGACATGACCCAGTTTCCTGGAGGAGGATAAGGGTAGATCCCCTAAAGAAACCCTGGTACCATGTAGGTATCGGAAACTCAGCATTGCCTGTCCAGTCTGACCAATGGACATGAGGTCCCACTGGCAGACTGGCAAAGAGATGGCCGTCCAAGTCAACTGGCAGTTTTTCATATTTGATAGTGGATAGTATGCCAGGTATGCAGAATACAGACCTGGGAAAGGCAGGACCAGTACAATTCAGTTTAGGCATGTGGTGAGCATCAAGAAGTCCTTTTGGTACTCAATAGATCTTCTTATCTATCCTCCCTCTCAAACCTTCCTCACCCCTCTTCGCAACCCCATGGACTGCAGCCTACCAGGCTCCTCTGTCCATGGGATTTTCCAGACAAGAGTACTGGAGTGGATTGCCATTGCCTTCTCCCTTACTTTTATTACCTGTTTGTTGTTCTGCCATCCCAGCTAGACCCTACAGCCCTTCAAGGCAAGGACCTTGTTCATCATATTGTCTGCCATGTCCCAGTCACCTGAAGCACAGCAATAGCCCATTAGATATTGGATTAATGTGGTAGATTTAAGGATGGCCTCCCAAATCTCAGATCCTATGACTATATTACTCTACATGGCAAAAGAGACTTCCCAAATGTGATTGAGTTAAGGGTCTTGAGATGAAAGATTCTTCTAGATTATCCAGACAAACCCAGTGTAACCACCATGATCTTTATAAGGAGGCAAAAAGATCAGAATTAGAGAAGGAGATGAGACAATGGAAGTAGACATTAGGGGGATGCACTTTGAAGATGGTGGTGGAACCATAAGCCAGGTAAACTCTAGAAACTTGAAAGACTAGGAAATAAATTCTTTTGGAGAACATGCAGAAAGAACACAGCTCTGCCAGCACCTCCCTCGGTTTTAGCTCCAATGATCCAGATTTCTGACTTCTGAAAGTATAAAATAATAAATTTTTGCTGTTTTGTGCCATACAATTTGTGGTGATTTCTTACAATAACAATCAGATCAGATCAGTCGCTCAGTCGTGTCCGACTCTTTGTGACCCCATGAATTGCAGCATACCAGGCCTCCCTGTCCATCACCAACTCCCGGAGGTCACTCAGACTCACATCCATCGAGTCAGTGATGCCATCCAGCCATCTCATCCTCTGTCGTCCCCTTCTCCTCTTGCCCCCAATCCCTCCCAGCATCAGAGTCTTCTCCAATGAGTCAACTCTTCGCATGAGGTGGCCAAAATACTGGAGTTTCAGCTTTAGCATCATTCCTTCCAAAGAAATCCCAGGGCTGATCTCCTTCAGAATGGACTGGTTGGATCTCCTTGCAGTCCAAGGGACTCTCAAGAGTCTTCTCCAACACCACAGTTCAAAAGCATCAATTCTTCGGTGCTCAGCCTTCTTCACAGTCCAAGTCTCACATCCATACATGACCACAGGAAAAACCATAGCCTTGACTAGATGAACCTTTGTTGGCAAAGTAATGTCTCTGCTTTTGAATATGCTAATAACAATAGAAAACTATTAATAATGCAGCTAAGGGTTAAGGACTGAGTTTGAGGATGGGAAAAATCTTAAGAATAACACACTCAGAACCAGGTCCCAGACCTAAAGGAAATGGATAGTAAATCAAAATTCACCTTCAAAGTTCAGAGTGTGATATTATGCGTATCACACAGAGAGGGTCAAGTTTGAAGATATATGCTATGCACACTAAGGCAAGTGTTCGGGCAGCTCCTCCCAGACTTACTGACAATCTTCGTTGGGGAAAGAAATTCAGGGAGCTTGACGAAGTAGTTTGTCTAGGATGTCACGTGTCACAGGAGCTCCCCTCTTTGAGACTGAATAATATTCCGTTGTATGTATATGCAACATTCTTTTATCTGTTCATCCATCAGTAGATATTGTTTCCATACCTTAACCATCATGATTAATATCACAGTGAGCATGGGGATGCTCTTATCTCTTTGTGATCCAGACTTCAACACATTCAGATAAATTGCCAGAAGTGGGATTGCTGAGTCGTGTGTGTGGGCTAAGTCGCTTCAGTCCATGCCCGACTCTTTGTGACCCTGTGGACTGTAGCCCTCCAGGCTCCTCTGTCCATGGGATTCTCCAGGCAGGAATACCGGAGTGGGTTGCCATGCTCTCCACCAGGGGATCTTCCTGACACAGGGATCGAACCCATGTCTCTTAAGTCTCCTACACTGGCAGGCGGGTTCTTTACCACTAGTGCCGTCTGGGTCATAGGTAGTTTTAGTTTTAATTTTTTGAGGAAACTTCGTGCTGTTTTCCAAATGGCTGTACCGTTTTGCATTCCCAGCAAGAGTGTACAAAGGCTGCAGTTCTTTGCAGCCTTGCCAACACTTGTTGTCTTTTGTTTTGTCTCGTTTTTAGAGTAGCCACCCTATCGGGTATGCAGAGATCTCTCGTTGTGGTTTCAATTTGCATTTCCCTAATGGTTCCTGAAGCTCTGTGGTTAAGGTCCACACACTGGTATAATAATGGCTGAGACATACCAGTCAATTCTGCATTTGTGGCTGAGGAAGTGCCAGCCTCGCTCATGATTGGGCGTCTCCTGTGGTTTACCTGAATTGATTGATTAAGCACTGAGCTATCTCTGGTTTCCAAGGAATTTTGCCAACTCCTTTTCTAAGCGGCCAGACTGCCAGGGGTCAGTCTTGAACGAGTCATACTTTCCCTTCAAATATGGAGAAGGGTAGATAGAGCTGAGGAATCATCCATTAAAATGTTACTCAGGACTTCCCTGGCAGTCCAGTGGTTAAGATTCTGAGCTTCTGATGCAGGGGGCTTGGGTTCAGTCCCTGGTCAGGAAATTAACAGCCCACATACAGAGAGGTGCAGCCAAAATAAATACATGTGTGTGTGTGCCCTGTCGTGTCCAACTCTTTCCGACTCCATGGACTGTAGCCCTCCAGGCTTCTCTCTCCATGGGATTTTCCAGGCAAAAATACTGGAGTGGGCTGCTATTTCCTTCTCCAGGGGATCTTCCTGACCCAAGAATCGAACCTATGTCTCTTGCGTCTCCTACAGTGGCAGGTGGATTTTTTACCACTGCACTACCTGGAAAGCCAATAAATAAATAAATAAATTTTAAAAATGGTACTCAAGTTGTGTCTGGAGACAGCATGTGTCAGAATCTCCCAAGAAGCATGCAAAAATGCATATTCTTGGGCTGCATCTCAGTACTATTGAACCAGAATCTCTGCCTGGGTGCCTAGGACCATACATGTTTTTCACCAATCCCTCTAGTGCACTTTCAGATCAGATCAGATCAGTCGCTCAGTCATGTCTGACTCTTTGTGACCCCATGAATCACAAAACACCAGGCGTCCCTGTCCATCACCAACTCCCGGAGTTCACTCAGACTCACGTCCATTGAGTCAGTGATGCCATCCAGCCATCTCATCCTCTGTCGTCCCCTTCTCCTCTTGCCCCCAATCCCTCCCAGCATCAGAGTCTTTTCCAATGAGTCAACTCTTCACATGAGGTGGCCAAAGTACTGGAGTTATGCACTTTAGTGGGCACTAAAATTTGAAAACTATCAAATTCAAAATTATAATTGTACAACAAGGAAACTGCCACAAAACCACACAGAAAGCCAGGGACAGAACATTTGGTCCCGGATCTCATGAATCCAACAATGTCATTTAGGAAGACCAGTCATATCCAACATATATCCATAAAAAAAAAGTATATTGGCCAACTTACGGAGCACTCACTGGTTCCCTGAGGAGACCAACATCCACTCTTATGTGTAATCAACACAACAACTCTAAAAAAAACAGGTCCTGTTTTACAAGTGATTTTTTTTCTGATGAAGAAATGAAGCGTCAGTGAGATGAAACAGCGACAGGCAGTCTCATTCCAAACCCAGGGTGCTTTCACTTACAGAGAAAACCCAAGAGGAAACACTTAGTCACACGCACAATCATCATGGCATAAGCTGTAAGTACAAGTTGGAAGTTCTGGGCGGCAGAAAAGTGAGGAGAACTTTCCAGGGAGGCAGGGGTTAGTTAGAGCAGGCGTCCTAGCCAAGAAGAAGTTTTGATCCAGGTCTTGAAAGAAGTTTTAAGTTGGCTAAAAGGAGTCATGGATTTCAGGGTCTTTGCCATAATGAATCCTACGAAGAGTGACACTAGGGTATTGAAAACATGATTGTAATGTTTCTGGGGGAAAAATTAACGGTCTAATCCTGCAGAGGATGGATATTGGTGATTCTGACTTATGTGCACGCCGCACAGCTTCCCTAATCAGCTTTTCCTCTTAGTGCAGCTCAGGGTGAAGGCTGAGGGCTGAAAATAGTCCACTCCAAACTCTTTTGATTGTGGAATGTTTCAAGAGGGAAGACGTGGGTGACAGACTAATAAAATCCAAAAACTGCTTGCATTTGTGTTTTCCCACAAAGTCTCTTCTACCCCAGACTTACCAGCAACCGCTGCAATAGCCTCCCTGGGGCTCTGCCACCCTCTCCAATCAGATCACCTGGTGGCATCTACTGAGCTCCTACTAAGCACCCCGGCTGTCACCATCACAAACCTCGTGTAATTCTCAGCCTGTGAGGCAGGTGTAGGCTGGGCTGACCTTGAACACCAGCCAATGCTTAAAAGTCACAGAGTCAGTCAACATATGTTAGGTACAAGCACACAGTAGGATTCAAGTGATCTCACCCTCACAAAGCACCGCTCACGCTATAGGTGTTATTAATCTCCAGTTTATGCCGATGCACCGTTTCTGTAATCCCTCATGTGGCTGGGATGTGATTGACATGATTCTGAGTCACATCTATTTGGTTAGGAAGTGATGTTTTTCCACACTGTCCCATGCTGCTTTTAATAGGATTTCTAGTCTTGGAGGAGTGAGGTGGACTGTCTGCAGTCAGTGACTAGGTTTACCATATGATAATCACAGTGAAAGGTGCCAAGCACTGCCATAAATGTGCCAAGTGATTTAGCTGCTCAGGGGAAGGAGGAACCTTTGATGCGGACTTCTGCCACGGGGTCTTTGGACATGTCATCCGCTAGAAGCACAATTATCCCTTTTAACAGCCCTTTTCTGACCTCACCACCTACATTGGTTGGCTTGTACGTCTTTCCCTGTTGTGTGTCCTGCTCACATTTTTTTTTTCAGAATTATTTGCTACCTGTGGTCACTAGTTAATCACTGCTTCTTGTCTTTCTGCCACCGTGGCATGAACACTCCAGAGGGATGCGAATGGGTGTGTCTGGCTGTGTCCTTGGTGCCGGCACCCACAGGGGTTTGATGATTGTTGAGTGAAGGAGGGGTGAGTGAGTGAATCGGTGAATGAATGGATCACTTTGATGACTTTGTCTTCAGAACAACACCAAGAGCTGGGCATTATCATCCCCCTTTCAGAGTGAACGAGCAGAAGCTACTGAAATCAAAGAAAATGCATAGTAGGGCCGAGGAAGTCCACCCCAGGTGTTCCGGGTCTCACGCAGTGCGCCTCTCACGAGGTCCAACTACGTGTGTGGCTCAGTCTCTCCAGTCGTGTCTGCCTCTTGCGACGCTATGGACTGAAGCCCGGCAGGCTCCTCTGTCCATGGCATTCTCCAGACAAGAACACTGGAGTGAGTAGCCGTGCCCTCCTCCAGGGGATCCTCCCAACCCAGGAGTCGAACCTGTATCTCCTATGTCTTCTGTATTGCTGGAGGATTCTTACCACTGAGCCTCAAGGAAGCCCCAAATCAAACTATATTGGCTTCAATTTATAGATTTAAGGGACCATGGATTCACAGATGACTACCAGGTGGTCAGGAGAAGGGAGAAAGGAAGATGTAAAGTTACAGGACAAGGAGCTGAGATGCCCCCTCTCTGGGAGAGTCTGACTCTGTAAAACAGAGATTCATAGTAATAAATCACATTCATAACTGATGTGTACTGTGTGCTTAAAGCTCTACTTTGGTAGCAGAAGAGAAAGGTTACTCTCCCAGATTCTGCAGAAGTGCCTGCCTTGTATTCAAGATAAATCTCCAGGCGCAGGGCCCACCCCAGAAACAGAAGTTGCCTGATGCCCTGCTGTGCATCAGGCAGAGAGAGAGGAAGGGAAGGCAGAGGAGGGGGAGGCATCGGCAGGCAGCAGAGGCTCACGTCCTGCAACGCGCCCCACGGCCTGGACTCCAGGCCGTCAGTAAAACCTAGTGACCTTGCAGTGTGTGTTCTGCATGTGTACGTCTCAGGAAATTCTGGGAAGTGGCAAACCTGGCCTGAGACCAGGAGCCCGGGAATCAGCGAGGTCCTAGGAAAGTTAAGTGTACTTCTGAATGTAAGACTAAAGAGTGAGAATCACATGAAGGAAGGAAGTCTGCTGGTCCCCAAGTGTGATGGTTGGAGGTGGCACTGACATACCCTGGCCCCGATGTGCCCTCAGGGAAGGGTTTGCTGCGACAAGTCCGTGCCTGCGAGGACTGCCCCGCAGTGGAGGCCACTGGTCCACAACCAAGCCCTGCCTGGACAGGTCACATCCAGGGACTGACAGAGTCAGGGGTATAAAAGCCAAACCAGGTCCAGGTGGGACAACTCTGAGAGCTCTTCTAGCAGCAGAGATTGCTGTGCGTCAGAGATGGCTGCCACTGGGGCTGCCCCACAGCTCAGCCTCTCTCTCCGCCCAACGCTGCTTCCTCCCCTGGCGATGGGGTTGCAAAAAGTCGGACACAACTGAGCAACTGAACATAACTGAACTGAGCATGCCCCATGCTAACCTCTGTCTCAGAATCTGCTCCAGGAGAAACTGACCTACCACCCCCAGAAGACCTTTGGACTCCCCCGGGCTGCAGAATTGGTGAGACTTCAGGCAACTTCAGGCAAATGATAGCTATATCTGTCAATGTTTATACCTATGAGGTAGGTATTATTATACACCCATTCTGCAGGTGGGAAAGCGGAGCCTCTGAGATGCTATCTAACTCGCCTGCAGTGACCCTGTTGAAAAACACATAGCCAAGATCTGATGTTAAATCTGACCAAGTAGTAAGCTCCCGTTAACACAATAATAGAGGAGCCCACTCTTTCATCAGCTCTCAGCTCAAAACTCGTCTTGTCCTCTCGTTGCACAGCATAGGATTCTTTTTTGTTTTGCTTTTTTTTTTTTTCATTTTCTGCAATTTTCATTACATTCTGCCTCCTATCACGAATATTTATTCATAGTTTGTGTCCCATAATGAACCATGTTCTTTTTGAGGATAAGAGCTATGTTTGATTCATCTATATATGCCTACAGACAAAAAAAAAAAAAACCCTAAATAAATGGGACCCAAATTAAAGCAATTCTACATTGATTTATCTCTAATTATGGAATGAAAGCCTTTGTTCTAATATAAAAGAATCAAGGGTGCAGGCAGTTATTTTTCGTGGGGGGATGGGGTGACGGGAGACCCCGCTGATACTTTTGAAATCAGCCTCATTCTGCCTTTGACTGAGGTTGTCCCTTATTGTAACAAGAGGGTAAAGATAACAAGTATGTTTTTTGGCCTTGAAAAATTAAGACCCAAGGGGGGTAAAAAAAAAAAAAAAAAAGAGAGAGACAGACAAAAGCAAATATTAGGAATTTGACAACAAAAATTTAAATTAAGAAATTAAATGGAGGAAAAGAAATTGAATGGCATAGGAGTTCCTGCCAATAGATTTCAGAGCTGTAAACCGGCACCTCCCGCTCTCATTCCTCTGCACACAATTCCAAGTGTAAATGTATTTTTGGCGCAAATGGCTCTGTCCTAAGATTCTTGATTATAATTATAATAATGGGTTTCTGAAAGCCTGCAAGTGGTTCTGGGAATGATAATAAGGGTTGAGAAGAGACACATTGTTTATGTGGTGAGGGTTTGTGGAATATTAAATAAGGGTGGGGAGAAAAGCTCATGGTATAGTTTCCACAAACTTTAGAATATACAATTACACCCAGGCAGCCCATCGTCACCTCCCTCTGCAGACACACACACACACACACACGCATGCGTGCGTGTGCGCACGTTTTCCCTTGTGGAGATGATCATCTCTCAGAACTCCTAGCTTTTACAAAGGCAAGATGACCAGCTGAGTTTAAGACATGCTGATCCCAGCCCTAGCCCCTTCCCTCGCCTGCTGGTAGTCCCGGCAGGTTATTCAGAGTCCTTGAGCCACTGTCCTTCAAACACACTATGTGGTCCATACCTCTTCTGAAATCTGACAATCTGGGTGAGGATTATCTATGTGACAACCACGCTCCCTCTGCCTTTATAAAGCACCTTAAGAACATAGAACTTGCCCAATCCATTACTGGTGTTAACTGTGGCAAGAGGAAATTGAATATTTTAAATTAAATTTAACAGAAAATGTAATCGTTTAACCATTTTAGAGCGTGCAGTGCAGTGGCACTGAGTGCGTCTGCAACGTTGTGTGAGCATTACCTGCATCTCGTCGCAGAAGTTTTTCATCGCCCCAAAAAGAAACCGGCGCACAGGGAGAAGTCACTCTTACTCTTCTTCCCTTCAGCCCCGGGCAGAGACGCTCTTTTTTTAACTTTACAGTGTCTCCTCCTGTCATGAACACAGCAGATCCTGATTAATTTTTAAAATCCAATAATTTCCCATTTCACTAATCATTAGTATCTGTTCTGCCTACTTCAATGGTTATTAGTCTAGGTTGATCGTTGTAAATTATTTTACATAATAATAGCGAAGATCATGATAATAACTGCCATTTATTGAGTGTTTACTCTGTGTAGATATTAGATATTTCATAGAAATGAAATGAGACAGTATTCATCATTTTGCATCTGTCTTTTTTTACTTAGCATTACGTTTTCAAGGCTCATACATGTTGTGGCACATATCAGATTTTATCCATATTCATGACAATAACAGTGCATGTGTAGACCATGTTTTGTTTATTCTTTTGGATCATTTCTCTTTGATGGACATTTGGGTTGTTCCTTATTTTAGCTATTATGAATAATGCTGCTGTGTACATTAGTGTACAGGGTTTGGTGTAAACGTGTTTCCGCTTCTTGAGTATATACCTAGGAGTGGAGTTGCTGGATCATATGATAATTCTCTGTGTGGGTCTTTTCAGAAACTGCCAAACCCTTTTCCACAGTGGCATCACCATGTACATCCTCACCAGCTACATACAAACTTAAGTTTGGAGTGCTAGTTGCTCAGTCATGATCGACTCTTTGCGACCTCATGGACGGTAGCCCATCAGGCTCCTCTGTCCATGGACTTCTCCAGGCAAGAAGACTGCAGTGGGTTGCCCTGCCCGTCTCCAGAGGATCTTCCTGACTCAGGGATTAAACATGTGTCTTCTACGTTGCAGGCAGATTCTTCACCGCCTGAGCCAACAGGGGATACCAGCAGTGGATAAAGGTTACAATTTCTCTACATCCTCACCCAGATTTGTTATTTTCTGGGATCTTGTTTGTTTGTTTGTTCATCATAGCCATCCGAGTAGATGTGAAGTGATATCTCACTGTGGTTTTGATCTGCATTTCCCTTGTGACTAATGAAGTTAGGCAATGTTTCGTGTGCTTATTGGTCATTTGCATATATTCTTAATAAATGTCTATTCAAGTTCTTTGCCTATTCTTTTTTTTTTGTCCTTTTGTTGTTGAGTTTTAGGAGTTCTTTATATATTCCAAACCTTAAACTTTTATCAGATATATGACTTCAAATGTTTTCCCCATCCCTTTCATTTTTTTACTGTTGGTTTATCTGTTTCTTTTTGGCTGCTCTGGTCTTCACGGCTGCATTCGAGCTTTCTCTGGTGGCAGCAGGTGGTGCAGGGGCATCTCTTGTCTCACAGCACAGGCTCTGGGCATGTAGGCTTCAGTCTTTGTGGGGCACAGGCTTAGTTGCACCATGGCATGTGAGATGGATCGGGGACTGAACCCCCGTGCCTTGCATAGATAGATACATTCTTAAGCGCTAGACTACTGGGGAAGCTCCTCCTCTACCCCACTGGATCCCTTACGCACAATCTCATCCAGAGTCTACAAAACCACTTCACTTAGCTTTCTCTTGAGTTTTGTAACCATCTGGGTGGATGAGTTTGCCCCAGTTCCACGGATGAGAAATTGAAATTCACAGAAGTGAAGATCGCTTGGCTGGGCCCCTCTACTGCGTCAATTTCCTTCCGGTAATCAGCGGGTGGCTGTGGGTCCCTGGGAACTCCGTGGCCTCTCCTAGGACCCTGCTGGCCAGGCTAAGGTACACTTACAATCTGCCTCTGAAAACGCATTCTGACTGGAAGAAGCTCCATAAAGAAACCTCCACAGTCCCAGCCCAGGGGCACAAGGTGCTGCCGGCGCGATTCTTGTCGGTCACCCTGACTTCACTGTCATCTAAACTCTGCTCCTAGGAGGCACCATGTTTTTACTTAGCAACCTCTTCTCTCATCCACACCGTTTCTGTCCATTAACACCGCAGAGCTGCAAATACACATTAGGTGGCTTTGCATTCCAAAATCAGCTCCAACTCAATACCCTGATATGATCAAAAAGCAACCATTTCTGACTCCTCACCAAGCCATACTTTCTCATACATGCTTTATGTTCAATGATATGGGGGAATAAATGCACATCAATAAATCATAACACCACTGACCGAGTCCTCAGTAGACGCATGGACTATGCTAAGCATTTTCCTTTCAACATCTCATTTAATCATTTTGCCTCGGTCATTGTCCACAGAGGATTGTAGGTTTCCTGATAACAAGATTGGAAGCCAGCCCCACAGAGACCCTGACTCATAGTAAGCTCTCATAAGAAGGATGTATTCCAAAGTGGCTGACTCAAAATAAACACCTACTATGTTCCAGATTCTTTTAACCAACTCAAGAGCAGCCCCACAGGCCTTGAGATGAGTATTACTGCTCAGGTTTTCCAGAAGAAAAAACCAGGCTCTGAGATGTCTGAATAACTCACCCAGTTTTTTCCAGCTAGTAAATTTTTAAAAGTCAAATACTCCGCACATTCTCAGGCTCTAGAAGCCGAGTTCTTTCCACTACACCGTGAATGAATGAAAAAAAAAAAAACAAAAAAAAGCACAGAGCCTAGTTTGCCACCACAAAGTGCTTCCCTCTAGTCCATAAATCAGACTAACGCTCCAGAAGAGAATAATTGAATCTCTAGTGATAAGCTCAAATCACTGCCACTGGGGGTCACAGGAAGCAAAGCCTGCCTGGTGAGTGGAAAAAGTTTTATGAAGAAAGTGGAGGATCACTCCAGGTCTCAAAGGCCTGGTAGGATTTAAGTGTCGAACCGGACAAAGCAGGAGATGCGTAAGTAAGGATATAGGAGTAAGAACAACAATGGAGGCGCAGGGAGGGAAGCAGCCTAAGTGCAAGACAGAATTGCAGGTTTGGGGGAGAGAACTGCAGTGGCCCCTGAGTGCCAGTGAGCAGAAAGGCAACATGGCTCGTCCTGAGCTCAGCAAACACGATGGAGAGCGTGTTAAAAAAGATGACTCTGGGATGTCCTTGGTGGTACAGCAGATAATTATCCGCCTGCCACTGCAGGGACACAGGCTTGATCCCCGAGCCAGGATGGTTCCACACGGCGCAGAGCTACTAAGCCTGTGTGCCACAACTCCTGAAGCCTGTGAGCCTAGAGCCTGTGCTCCTCGACCAGAGAGGGCACTGCAGCGAGAAGCCTGCCCACCACAGTGAAGCACAGCCCCCACTCACTGTAAACAGAGAGAGCCCGCACGCAGCAATGAAGACCCAGCACAACCACAAGCAAATAAATAAGCAACGTAAAAAAATAAAACCATGACTCTGCACACAGAACACAGAAGGACTTTGTGAAGGGGAACCTAGCCCTCACAGTCAGCTTGATACACACTAGGCACTTTCAGTTCAGTTCAGTCGTTCAGTCGTGTCCGACTCTTTGTGACCCCATGAACCACAGCACCCCAGGCCTCCCTGTCCATCACCAACTCCCAGAGTTCACCCAAACTCATGTCCATTGAGTTGGTGATGCCATCCAGCCATCTCATCCTCTGTCATCCCCTTCTCCTCCTGCCCTCAATCTTTCCCAGCATCAGGGTCTTTTCAAATGAGTTGGCTCTTCGTATCAGGTGGCCAAAGTATTGGAGTTTCAGCTTCAATATCAGGACTTCCAATAAACACCCAGGACTGATCTCCTTTAGGATGGGATGATTGGATCTCCTTACAGTCCAAGGGACTCTCAAGAGTCTTCTCCAACACCACAGTTCAAAAGCAATTACTAAGTGTGTATCTGAGTGACTGGATGAATTAAATAGGCAAATGAGATTGTGGGGAGGGAGATACTGGTAGCTGGGGCACCACCAGCTATCACAAGGTGTGAGACCTGGGCTGAGTGCCTGTGGGGAGAATTGGCAAGACTTAGAAGGATGCTGGATAATGTGGTTCACAAGGAAAGACAATGCCAAGACCTTCTTCCTGTGTCTTTCCACCTTCTTGCCTTCTCCCACAGCCCAGGGAATCTGAATGCACTTTTTCCCCAGCAGCAGTGCATACCAGGGCAGGAGGCATGAAGGACATCTCTCCTAAAGTAACACATTGACTAACAAAGAATCTGCACGCCAATGACACGCTTTGTTGTTACTTTGCTGCCAGAGATAGAAATCACGCAGGATGTCAAGGTGTGTATTCCGGAAGGGTGTTATGGAACAATAACCCCATCAATAGTGACTAAAATAAGATGTGAGAGATACAAAGCTCCCAACAATGTCAGCAGCACCACTTTGATGAACGCTTTGTTTGTTGATTCATTTGCATTAAGCTCCACACGGAACCCAACCTCAGAGAGCAGAGGGGAGTTTCCTCTCTCCTGTGTTTGGCTTTTTAATGGTGCAAAAATTTGATCATTCTGTGACTCTCGGGGACACAAAATCTGGTCTTTCTAGTGAATGCAGGTCTGTTTATACCCTCTGGGCCTCAAACACACAGATTAAACAAGATAATGTTTTGGAATACCTCGCACACACAAGACTCTCCAAATTGTAAGCCTGTTCAGACTGGTTTCCCTTGCCCCTAACATGCAAACCAACTCTTGTTCTTCTCAGTTCCTGCCTCCCATCTGCAGAGCTGAGATGCTGTCCATGAAGCCTAATCCTGAGATTAGGAAGCTGCCATATGCTCATTATCTTTCCTGATGCAGCCTAACATTATGCATCCATCCAAACACCCATCCTTTCTTTAGTCTCTCCCTGCATCCTTCCATACTTCCCTTGCATACATATAAAATATCCTTCCAGGACCATCCACTCTGCTCAGACTGGTGACACAGCTGAGACCAAGACAGGCAGGGCGCATGGCTGCCCCGAGTGCCACCTCCCTGCCTCCCTCCCCCTTGCCCACTATTAACCACACTCCGCCTGAAGGGCTGTTCTTCCTCTAATGACCTACAGCCTCAGAAGGGTTAGTGATGCCTGACTCTCTCTCAGATGAAATGATGGGCTGGGAAGAGCATAGACCACATAGCAGCTGCGACATTGAGTAAATTGTTTTCCTTCTTTAGGTCTCCATCTCCTCCTTGGTAAACAGAGATAAAAACAGTAAATATCTCAGTTGGTGAGGAGAAAGGAATGAGTGTCAGGCGCAGTTCAGTCAGTTCAGTTTCTCAGTCCTCTGTGACTCTCTGCAACCCCATGGACTGCAGCACACCAGGCTTCCCTGTCCATCAACAACTCCCAGAGCTTGCTCAAACTCATGTCCATCAGGTCGGTGATGCCATCCAACCATCTCATCCTCTGGTGCAGAGGAGGTATCAATAATTGGTTACTATCCACAGCAACACCCTCATCTGTATAATGAGAATGCTGATAGCTTCCTCTTAAGAGCTCTGTGCGCAAAAAATTTCAACAGCTGCCCATAGCTCTCTCAATTACAATAATCCAAATCCTGACAATGCGTGGGAGATTTGCAGGACCCCACCTCTGTCTGCCTCTCCAGCATTAGCTCACATCACAGTTTCCCTCATCCTTGCAATTCTGTCACAACGACCTGCTGTCTTTCCATCACACCAGCTGTAGAGTCTTCAGCACAGCTCACCAAGTGTTCCTGGTCCTCCTCCTTTGCAGCAACTTGCAAAGTTCCCAATAAAGTCAGATCTCTCAGCCTGGGTATGTTTTGAAACAGAACTTTTATGCTCACTAGCAATGAACATATAGTACAAGTGAGAATAAATCTTCATTAGTTTCAGCTTCATCTGTTCTGGGCTCTTTGTTGCTGCAGCAAAAACTACCCTTATCTGACAAGTACACTAACCATCCTCTCTTCAGCCACAGGGTCTTTTCTCAAGCTGGCCCCTCCTCCAGGAAGCCTCCTCCCTCTCCATTTCAATATCTCCCTCAGAGCTCAAAACTCAAGCATTTCTTCTTCTTCAGGGAAGTGTTCCTTAATTATGCCATCTTTTCCTATCAGAGGCTCTCATTTCATCAAGTGTTTCTCCTCTCCAGCTCTTCTCAAAGTGGCAATCTTACTTTTATTTATTTAATGATTTGATTAGTTTCCATCTCTCCTACTGAACTGTAAATTCCACTGGAACAGGGTCCAGATCTGTTATCCTTAGTACATATCAGTTTCTGGCACATTGAAGGCCCTAAATGGATATTTAAATGACTGAAAGGCAGTAAGAAGGAAGGGAGGGAGGGAAAAAGACAGGAAAGAAGGAAGAAAAGAAGGGACGGCCGGTAAATGCCCGTGATGAGTGGTCTTTGCCTTTAGTTTGTAAGCTGGCCCTTCCTACTGCAGTTAAGCCAACCATACTTGAATTATTGATATAGGAGGAATTGGGACACTTTGTCTCTTTTAAGTCATTTGCTCTTGAAAATAAACAGAGAAGTTGACAGAGTCTCTTCTAGCCAGACCCTGTGACCCACATCTGGCTGGTCAGTACCTACAGACCCCTCAGTTCGCCTTGTCTCTGGGAGAGGCGCTGGCAGAGCCACACAGTCCCTCCAGAGACAGCCCAGGCTCAGTATCCCCAGAAGCTACAGCCTGGCATCGATGTGATCTTTCCTGTTGCACACCCACGTGTTCACCTCTGCAGAAATCAGATTTACAGAACAAGGGCATTTAGGAAGCCTGGGGTCCCCTCTGGGGCCTCGCAGTTCAATGGAGCTCATTATGGAAATCAGCTAAATGCTGAGGAGAGAGATAAGTCCGAACTATTTACCAACCCCTTCCACCAGGGACGCGCAACCCATGCTAATGGGAGCTCATATGTGGCCTCACTCAGTCACTCAGCCCCCTTTATCTGCTACTGTGACTAATCTGCAGAGAGAGAGGTGCATGTTTGCGTGGAGGAGCTCGCCAAGGGGCCCTGGGTGCTTGGTGAAGAGGGACAGGGACAGGAGAAGAGGGGCGAGCCCTCCTCTGAGCCAGCCAGGCCCAACCTCCCAACCCATCAGAGAAGCAGCCGCCCCCTGCCTTCCTGGGCAGTAAACTCTCTAAGCCAGCCAAGTTTTCAAAAACCAGCAGAGATAACAGTGACATTCCAACTGACAGCCCACTGGGAAGAAAACACTTTACAGCTCACAAGGCACTTTCACCTTCATTAACTTGTTTGAGCCTCACCATATTTACCAGGCAGGCGTATCCCTAACACCTGCATTAACTGGCCGAGGAGACAGGGTCAGGGACTAGAGAGGCCTGCTTGGATAATAACTGATGAGGTCTGATTTTCTTTGTCCAAATGCAGTGGGCTTTCTGTGTCACCAATCTCCCAAAATGGCAGTTACTGAAATTCCATGAATGGGGTCCTAGGTATGCTTGGATTTCTGGGACTTTCATGCAAATTTTGTATGTATTCATGTGTGGGTATTTTTATTTCTAGGCAACAAATTCAACATTTTTACAATCCTCTTGGGTGAAATGAAATCCCTGGGAGTTTAAAAACCACTGGGATACCGCTCCCTGCAAAGGCATAGGGCACTTATGTAGTGTTCCAAGAAGGTCCATAGATTGGACATCTTTGCCTATCCACCCACTTTTCCTAAGGGAGAAATGTGTAAGTTGAATGAGACTTGGTCATCAAGCTCCATGTTTTCCTATTCCTCACCATCGCCCTCTAAGGATGGTCCTTGCAATGCCCAGCCATAGCCTGGTCTTCTGAAGCCAGGCGGCAGCTGCTCTGCTCACAGCTTCAGGGACCCCCCTCCCACCACAGACCGTAGGCGTCCACGATCAGCAGCCATCAGCAGCCAGGCCTCAGAGTAAGAGGCTTCCTCCAAAAAAAAAAAAAAAAGGCTTCCTCCCCTGCAAGGCAGAGTCGGGGGAGCAGAAGAGGTGAGCTTTGTCAGTGCAGGGTCTGATTCAACCATGTGGATAATTTTTGCTTAACTCTGAACCAACTTTTTGCATTAACTTTTTCAAAAAAAAAATTGAACATGATTTATCTTAATTACTGAGCTTTTTGATATCTCCGTAATTTTGCTCCTGGGGTGAGTACCTAGAGTATGCACCCCCAAGTCTGGAGGATGCTGCATCTTTTGAAGAGCCACTTTGGTCTAGACTCTTAATCCACTGTGCTCACCATCTCATACATGTCACCCAGAGGGCCTTGGCCCTCCTGTAGCTCAACCCTCACATAAATCTATATCACAGTTTATGGATTATACACACAGATGAGATCTGTGTTAGGATGAGATCAACACAGGTTTGAATCTGGCTGTCCTGCGAAACCTTGAAGGAACTCTCTTCACTCCCCTGAGCCTCTGTTTTCAGAGAAAAGAACAATATCCACAGATAGCATGATTTTCAGACCATGGGAATAACCCAGGCAACCATCCAGGGTCTAAATGAGAACCAGCAAGGAGTCTGAAGGTCCTTGCTCCACTTAGGTTTGAATAGGAAGGTGAGCGTTGGGGATGAGTCGGGACTCGCTACAAAAGGACCAAAGCCTCCTCCCCAGTGCAGGGCTTTAAAGGCAAACAATCCTGAGTCTGAATCCTGATGCTCCCACTTACGTGCTGTGAGACCCAGCACAACTATTTCAACCTCTCTGAGCGTCAGTGTTTACTTTTATTAATGGAAAGAATGCCTACCCTTCACATTGTCCTGAAGATGAAGCAAGCTCCAAGTGCTTGATCCTGGCTGGCTCAGTCTGCTAAGGCTGCTAAAACAGAATACCACAGACCAGAGTGTTTAAGCCACAGAAATTCATTTCTCACAGTTCTGCAAGCTGGGGGTCTGAGATCAGGGTGCCGGCAAGATCAGCCCCTGTTGAGGGGAAGAGAGTGAACTCTGCTGTCTCTTCTAATAAAGACACCAGTCCTGTTGGATCAGGACCCCTTCCTTATGATCTCCTGTGAGCTTAGTTGCTCAGTCATATCCAACTCTTTGCCACTCATGGACTGCAGCCTGCCCAACTCCTCTGTCCATGGGGATTCTTCCAGGCAAGAATACTGGAGTGGGAGGCCATGCCCTCCTCCAGGGGAATCTTCCCAACCCAGGGGTCGAACTCAGGTCTCCCACATTGCAGGTGGATTCTTTACCATCTGAGCCACCAGGGAAGCCCAAGAATACTGGAGAGGGTAGCCTATCCCTTCTCCAAGGGATCTTCCTAACCCAGGAATCAATCTGGTGTCTTCTGCACTGAAGGCGAATTCTTTACCAGCTGAGCTACCAGAGAAGCCCTCTTATGACCTCACTTAACTTTAATTACTTCCCGAGAGGCTCCACCTCCCAAAACAGTCACTCAGGGGGTCAGAACCTCAGCATATGAATTTTGGTGGGACCCAAATATTCAGTCCATAACACTGACATACAGTTAAGTATTCAATGAATATGAAGATTAAAAATACAAATTATTAAAGGTGAAGAAATTAAGGCAAGAACAAAGACATACCCAAGAACACACAACATGGGGCTTATCTGGAGGTTGGTTCAGTGGGAAGACTCCGTGTTCCCAGCCCAGGGGCCTGGGTTCAATCTGTGGCCAGGGAACTAGACTGCACATGTGCAACTAAGACCCAGCACAACCAAAGAAATAAATAATACACGCCACACCGCACGCTGACAGCAGAGCTGAAATTCAAATCCAAGTCCCTGGGCCGAGTCCAGGGGACACAGGGCCCGTGGAGCTCCTCTCCGCGGTATCCCACATTGGGGAAGTACTAGGCGCTCTGCTGTGTCCAGCTCTGCGATTCCATCAACAGTACTCCATCGGGTTTCTTTATCCATGGGATTCCCCAGGCAAGAATCCTGGAGTGAGTTGCCATTTCCTTCTCCTGGGACTCTTCCCAACCCAAGGACCGAACCTGGGGTCCTGCTTTGCCAGACACATTCCTTACTGTCTGAGCCACCAGTGAAGCCAGTCCCTTACTGTAGATCCAGAAACTGGAAGTATCTGGGCTCCAGAAAAACTAGAGCCCAATTCTTGAATTTGGCGACACCAGATGATTCCAGGTAAATTCTGTTCAAGGCCTGGCCCCCTAGCACCTTCTCCCATCAAATGAGGACCACCTTGGAGTGAGGCAACTGACCACAGGTTGACTGCATGATTCCGTGTGTGTGTGTGTGTGTGTGTGTGGTGGGCTGTGTGTCTGACCCAAGGCTGGCTATAAACTGCCTCTTACCAGGGCCTTTACAGCAGACTCCTGCATTTCCCAGAATAATCTCGCTCATTACGATGCCGGCAGACTTTTCAAGCCAGCTCATTTTTCTTCCCTTTGTCTCAAATTCCAATACCCTGCCCTTTTCATGAGATTTCCGAGAGTGCCGTTCACAGCGCCCATTTGGTGGGGAGAGAGGGGGTGGAAGTGTCCCCAGAGGGTGAGCAGTGTCTCAGCCTTAGTTTAAAAAAAGAGAGAAAAAAAAGATGAACGAAAGAGCTTTGTCTGCTAAATCTCCCCATTTTGGAATCGAATGTTATTTAAAATTCAGGACAAATTCTTGGCTCTCTTGCTGACAAATTCCACATGAGCACAGAGGAGAGGCAAGAGGAGATGAGAAAGGTGATGAATGGGGTGCCTAATTGTTCATCATTAAATGGCCATTAAGTGAGCACCTACTGTGTGCCGAGTCCTGGGCTGGGTGCCAGGGATATCAGAACAAGCAAAACAGATACTATGTCACTCCTGGAGCCTAAGATCTATGGAGGAGACAGACACGACCAAATAAGCCACCGTATTCATAATTATAACCTAGAGCATCTGTTCAGGGGGGAAAGTATATGGCACTAGAAAAGCCTGCAACTGGAATTTGATACAGTGGAGTCAGGGAGACTCCCCACGTGGGGGCATTAGCCTTGGTACCTGAAGAGTGATGACTAGGGGTCAGCCAGCTGAGGAGGCGCAAAGTTCCCCAGGATAAAGGTAAAGCACAGGCAAAGCCCATGGGCCAGAGGGAGCATCAGTGTGGGTCCCTGGATGCCCAGAGTGACTGGGAAGCAGGGAGGTGCCTGGTGATGCAGGCAGGGGAAGGTCACGCGAGGCGTTGCAGCTGTGGTACGGCTCTTGGTTTTTATCCTTGGAACAAGAAGGGGTTACCCAAAGGGTTTTAAGAGGGAGAGTGACAAGCGAGCTTTGTCGTTTGTAAAAGTTACTCTGGCCACTGAGTAGGGGACCAGCTGGATCAAAGCAGGGTTGGAAAGTGGTGGCTAGACAAGAGAAGGTGGCATCTTGGACCTCAGTGGAGGGGTGATGGCAATAGAAATGACAGATGCCAGGAAATTTCTCTGGTGATGTCATCAGTGAAAAATGAAAGTGTTAGTCGCTCAGTCATGTCTGACTCTGTGGGTTCTTTGAGACTCTCTGGACTCTGTCACCCACCAGACTCCTCTGTCCATGGAATTCTCCAGGCAAGAATACTGGAGTGGATTGCCATTTTCTTCTCCAGGGGATCTTTCTGACCCAGAGATCAAACATGGGTCACCTGCCCTGTAGGGAGATTCTTTACCATATGGGCCACTGGGGAAGATATCATTAGTACAGTTGCAAAAATGGACCCCAATTCTTCCCCTCGCTGTATCCACAACACCAATAGTCTCCTGTCACACAGATGTAGAGTTCGACCGTAAGATGTTCTTTGGCCAAAGGACCACAGCAAACATGATATAACAGAGCTTTAAACATCATCTGCCTGGAGAAGGAAATGGCAGCCCACTCCAATATTCTTGCCTGGAGAATCCCATGGACAGAGGAGCCTGGGTGGCCACGGCCCATTGGGTCGCAGAGCATCAGACACGACTGAAGTGACTAAGCATGATCATCTGCACAGTGAAGCTTGCTCTTTCTTGCTGCCTCGGAGACCAGGTGATCACTACAAGCCAGGCTAGCCTCTTGGAGGACGAGAGACGTGTGGAGCAGTCACCTCCTCTCCCAGGCAGCAGCCTGAAAGTTGCCAGACATCCTCTCCATGGATGAGGAAGCTGAGACGCCGAGCGCTTAAACGCTTCATCCGAGGGGAGAGAACCGACTCACGCCCAGCCTGACCGCTTGGCTCTAAGCGCGATGCTAGTACTGCAGAGCGGCACAGAGGTGGCGAGCATCCTGCCTGCAGTGGGAGGCAGAGCAGCGAGTCAGAGCAGGGTTTGCGGTTAGGCTGATCCTAGGAGAAAGAACATGCGTTCCCCGCGGGAGCAAAACCAAGAACAGCATTTTTTAGGCTGAGACCTTGTCCTGCAGAGAGGCTGGCAGTCCAGAGGTGTGTGGTCGGCTTGGGGAGCTCAAAGAGGCCTGAGTGACCGAAAGGGAGGGTGTGAGGAGGTACAAGGAGGGTGGGGGGAGGACCCGGAGGGGGTGATGGACCCCCACCAAGGCTGGAAGCGGAAGCCATGCCACTTCCTGGGGTCCCTCTACCCCCCATCTCCTGCTGAGGCCAGCTCTCAGCTGGCACCCTAGCTGGAGCCAAGAACTGGCTTCTAATCCAAGCTTTGATTCCTTACCGTATGATTTTGGGAAATTAGATCACTTGTCCACCCTGGGCTTCAGTTTCTCCCTCTTTAAATGGAAAACGCAGGCAAGATAAAGTGCATTTCTCTGTATCTAGTAGCTAGCACACATTAGAAGGTAGATGTCTCGTAGACATAGTGTGAGGGTCACGTAGGTTAAGTGAGCAGCATAATTCCTGGTGCATATTGAGTGCTCAGTACACACTGCTCTGCCTGCTGCTGGTGTCATCTCAGAGCAGGCAGTTCAGGACAACTCTGGGGTGAGAGTGAACATCAGTGGGCCTAGGCACACACCACCTGGATTTAATCCCAGCTCTGCCATCTTCTTGCCGTGTGACTTTCAGCAAGTTACTTAGCCAGTCTGAACCTTAGTTTGTTTGTCTGTAAATTTGGCATCCTAATGGTGTCTATCTCATTGGGTTGTTGTAAGGATTAAAAAGAGATAATGCTGGAACTTCCCTGGTAGGCTAGTGGCTAAAATTCTCCACTCCCCAATGCGGGAGTCCCTGGTTCGATCCCTGTTCAGAGAACTAGATCTCACATGCCTCAGCAAAGATCCTGCATGTGGCGACCAAGACCCTGTGCAGCCAACTAAATAAACAAATATTAAAAAAAGAAGTAATGCTCATAAAATGTTTAACTCCTAGAACCCGACAGTTATCAGACACTCCATTGTGCAGACAGCAAAGTCAAGGCCCTGAGAGGCAATGAAACTTGCTCCAGGGAACACACCTAATACACAGTAAGGCTAGGATTTACCTGAGAAAATTCCAGTTCCCTGTCTTGTGCCCCTAACTACTGTTCCAGATGTCTCTGAAGCACCTCCCAACAGCTAGACTCCTATTAAGGGCATTATTGCTTCTGACCAAAGTCATTGTAAAACTCCAGAATAAAGAATGACTTCTCTGGAAAAACTTTTAAATCCCCGGAGAGGTTAGAATTAATGTATGTTCCTGATATACAAGCAGACCACATTTCCAAGTTGGTTTTATGAGGGGAAGCTCTAAACTTCTATGATTCGAAGGTGGTAAATGGTAACGACAAGGTATTAAAGTTTGTGGGGGAGTGCCTGCCCTCAAATCCTCTCCGGAATGAGGCAAGGCATAAATAAATGATACCTGAAGAAGGGTGCAGGGGAAGGTCTTGATCTGAGAGGGAGAGCTGGTCACCCCTGGGTCTGTCACTGATCCCTCCTGGAGCTTGAGCAGGACGTTTAGCTTTCTCTGCACCCACATTTCCCTATCAGTGTTTGTTGTTCAGTGACTCAGTTGTATCCAACTCTTTGCGACCCCACAGACTGCAGCACACCAGGCTTACCTGTCCTTCACCATGCTCAAACTCATGTCCATTGAGGCGATGATCCCATCCCTATCAGTGCAGCGATCCAAAATTTATGATTCTGACAGGAAAAAATGAAAGGGGATGCTAGTAATAACCACACCAGGACCCCAGATGTAAACTTTGTCCTGGTGATTCCGAGACACGCACGCCCTGCCTGCCGAAGTCAGAGATTACACCAAATATTTGTAAAAAGCTTTCACTCCTTTGATGTTTCTGGATAAAATCTGTTGCTAAGAACTGATCCTGTTCGGGTATTAGAAATGCTGGGACCCCACGGAAGAACCTATTCAATGAGACTCGGTGGGTCAGGGAGAAAGCTGGGCAGTGTCTGTCTGTGAAGACGCAGGATCACAATAGATACATGAAGACAGCAGGGGATGGACATTGCAGGGTAGCTCCCTGGATCTCCATGGCACCCTCGTGAGCTGATTCCGGCACAAACCTTGCCATTTCTCTCCATCCATCAGGTGAACAACACAGAACAGAAGGTGAACCCCCTGGAGAGCAGCGGGAATGCTCACACTTGCCTTCTCACCGCCCCAGCTCTGAGGTGTCCTAACACAGCTAACCTCATCATCTTTGATGCCCTGTATCTTGCAGAAGTTTCCTGACCCTCTGGTCTATGAGACACGACTTGGATCCTAATCCTGAGCTCCTCAGATTGGCTGGGTACGCAGGCCAAGTTGATGAAATAATGACTCAGCTGTCTGCTTGGCTCTTAGGATCTGGTTGCAGGGAAAATCCTGGAAAGATCTATTTCCAAACATACCCACCATCTGTTTCACTTGAACGTGAGCTGCTTGCTGAGAAGTCAGTGGTTCTACCTGGTAACTCTAATTATCGAAGAGTCTGGAGCTTGGTCCTCTCAGAGGACTCTTTGGAGATTTCTTCTCAACGATGATACAAGAAGCCTCTCGGACTTGGCACTAACTCGGAGGAACACGGAGCTCTCAACCAGAAACACTTCATCTCTTGCTAGGCTTCTGCTCCAGAATTTGATGGAATCATTCTTTAATATAGCTGCATTTCTACCCCACATCAGAGATGATTGAAGGCAGGGGAAAATATTCCTATGAGAAATGAGGGTTTTCAGTCAAGCAAACAGAAATCTGAAGGGTGATTTAATTAGAGCAGCAGGCTGGCTGGCGAATGAAGCAACGGATTTCCAGACTCCAGGAGGCGCCCGGGAAGGTACCCAGCCTCTTGGAGTCTCTCTCTCCTAATCCACCTCCCTAGACTTCTGGGTGGCTCAGTGGAATAATGGGCACCAAGTGCTCAGAAACTCCAGAGTGCCGGCTCATACGTAAATGATAGTGTCTTTTAGGATATGAAGTGTTTTTAAAGAGAAGGTCGCTGCTGATCAATTACTCTCGTCGCTCATACAGGACTGACAAGGCTCCTAAATTCTACACTCTGCGTACGCTGACAGCTTTAGATTGCATTTCTTCACAGTATGGAATCATCCTGCAGAAATTCTGCTTCCCTCCAAAGGAAGGCTGGTCCCTGGCATTCAGGGGCAAACAGAGGCTCCAACCAGAATCAAGGCTTCCAACTTGACTGTGGAAGAAACAGTCAAGTTCTTAGTATGTATCACAGGGTTCAGAGCAGAGAGCTGCCATTCCATATACACATAGAACTAAAAAATATTTGCGGGAAGAAGGGTTGTTTGCTTTTTCTTTTACTCTCTTTGTAAAAAAGAAAAATTGATTACTTAATTTATTTATTTTTTTATTTTTGGCTATGCTGGGTCTTCTTTGCTGTGCAGGCCCTTTTCTAGTTGTGGCAAACAGGACCACTTTCTAGGTGTGGTGCACAGGCTTCTCATCGAAGTGGCTTCCCTTTCTGTGGAGCACGGACTCCAGGGCATCGGGCTCCAGTAGCAGCAGTTAGACAGCGGTGGTGCACAGGCTTCGTTGCTCTGCAGTATGTGGGAGCTTCCTGGATCAGGGACCGAATCTGTGTCTCCTGCATTGGCAGGCAGATTCTTTACCCACTGAGCCACCAGGGAAGCCCTCTTTTATTCTCTTTAACTGCAAAAGGAGTGATGGTTAATTCTCTCTTGTTCCTTGAGGGTAGAATTGGCACCAAATTCCTCTCTTTATGTGTTCAGTAAATATTTGATTAATAAATGCTTTGTTAACAAGGAACCATTATAATCACATGAAGATTTTCCAAAGATATTCAGGTCCCTAAAGGCATCAGCAAGTTTTAATGGGGGTCGTCCTGACCCATGCCCAGCAAAACAGGCCATTCTTATGTTTCTCCACTAAACTAGACAATAAGGAACAGTGCATAGGCACTTCTTTCCTTTCTCCCATTCCCCTCGCCAGGTGCCCAGATGGGTGCCACAGCTGTCTGCACCTCCAGTGACGCACGAACACAGGCAGTAAATTGTCTCTGTTTGGTTACTGCCTCTGGGTAAGGATCGTCTATGAAGTTATCACAAGCGGAGTCAGCTTGCAGAAGTTGCATTCTCCCTGAAGACACCAGGAGCTTTATTTTGCTCGTCCCATCTGCTTGTGATCAGCTCCTTCACTCTTTCTCATCACTATCGCCCTTCCCCTGGCTGAGCATCCTTGGAAAAGTCACTTTACCTCTCTGAACCTAACTACCTCTCCTTTAAAATTAGGGATCCTAATTCCTGTCCCAGAGGGCTGCTGTGTGGAAAAGATGAGATAATGCATAAGAAGTGCCTAGCTTCAGGCGTGGTGCATTTTAAAGGCACAAGGTAGAACATCTACTATTAATTTTATCAGCAGCAGCTGATGAAAGGGTGGATAAGGGATTAGGTAAGATAATGTATGTAAAGTACTTCACATCCTGTCTGGCACCTAATGAGCACTCTAGAAGTGTTGGCTATCATTAGTAGAGATAAAGACATGTACATTACAAAAATAATAATAATGCAAAGTAGGAAAGGATTAACAAGAATACAAGGAGTTTTCAGCTAGATCAAAGGAGAAAGAGACAGCTGCTTCCAGCTGAGCACACAAGGTCAATGTTTCCCTCACTTTTCTGATGATAAGCATCACTTGGGAGTCATATAAGTTCACCAACTTACATACAAGTTCACCAACTTACATACAAGTTCACCAACTTACATACAAGTTTATCAACAATAGCCTATGCCTGATCTCTAACGAAGGGCCGGGAAATGAGCTAGGGAAGCTGTAGGTTTAAAAAGCACCCCAGAATGATCGTAAAGGAAATTTAGAAAACTGGAATGCATGACAGCAAAGCTGGGGCTTGACAGCTAGGCGACAATAGCGATAGGAATCTCCACCTGTCTCTGAGAATCAAGCACTGTGCCCACATCACCCATTAATCATCAGAAACATTCCCGTGAGGCAGAGCGGTATCACTAGACCCATTCTGCAGATAAGGAAGCTGAGATTCAGGGGGTGGAAAAGACATAAAGTCACTGGAAACGACAGAGCCAGGATTCAAACACAATCCTTTCTAATCCTCCTGGTCCTTTCTATGAATGGGCCATGTCACCTGTCACCTTGTGAAGACTTTCAAACATGTATAATATCATATAAGAAATGAACTGCCAGTCCAGGTTCAATGCAGGATACAGGATGCTTGGGGCTGGTGCACTGGGATGACCCAGAGGGATGGTATGGGGAGGGAGGTGGGAGCGGGGTTCAGGATTGGGAACACGTGTACACCCATGGCTGATTCATGTTGATGTATGGCAAAACCAATACAATATTGTAAAGTAATTAGCCTCTAATTAAAATAAATAAATTTAAATTTTTTTAAAGATACTGTTTGTTCTTTATGGAATGATTAGCCACCCTTTCGCCTACTCACCTTCTCATCTTAGCTCAACTGTTTCTCTTTCAAGGAAATCTTCCCCATTTCCCCACCCCCAGTCTATATGGCCCTTTCTCTCTTAACTTCTACCAAGTTATACATTTATTTGTGTGATTATGTGACTATTGTGCACTAAACAGAGTGGGTGTACATGCTAAGTTACTTGGGTCACGTCTGACTCTTCACCACTCTATGGACCATAGCCGGCCAGGGTCGCTTGTCCACAGAATTCTCCAGTCAAGAATACTGGAGTGGGTTGCCGTACCCTCCACCAGGGGATCTTCCTAACCCAGGGATCGAACCTGCATCTCTTATATCTCCTGCTTGGGTAGGTTGCTTCTTTATCACTGGCACCACCTTGGAAGCCCCAGCACTAAACAGTCTCAGTTCCAAAAGTACAGGGAACTTGCTTATCTCGTTCATCATCATCTTTCCAGTGAATAGAAGTGGAATAAAAGAATTCACAAACTAGTGCACATCATTGCCCATCATTCACAGAATACAATTCAAGGCTTCCTGTGCTGTCCAAAGCTCAGCTCATTCTGACTTCGGTTCCAGCCTCAGAAATACGACCTCAGATATATATATAGGAATGATGCTAAAGCTGAAACTCCAGTACTTTGGCCACCTCATTGGAAAAGTCTCTGATGCTGGGAGGGATTGGGGGCAGGAGGAAAAGGGGATGACAAAGGATGAGATGGCTGGATGGCATCACCGACTCGATGGACATGGGTTTAGGTGAACTCCAGGAGTTGGTGATGGACAGGGAGGCCTGGCGTGCTGCGATCCATGGGGTTGCAAAGAGTCGGACATGAATGAGTGACTGAACTGAACTGATCTTCACCCAGATCCTTCCAATCTTCACAACATCTGATGGTGTTAATCTTTATACCCATTTCACAGATAAAGAAAGTAAGATTTAGAGAAAGATAGTGGCATTCTCTAGCATCAATTATGATGTCTATTTTTTAATAATCCTTGATATCAGTTTGTTCAGATTTTCTAATATTCCCAAATGATCTTAGGTGGCCTGAGGGTGATAAAAAGAGACAATGAGGATCTGCATATGTATAGGGCTTCTAAGAAGTTGGGGTTCAGCCTTAGAGGTCCTGTGACAAAGACATGAACTGTGAAGCCAAGGTCAAAAATACGGGGAATAGAAGAAATAAGTCCAAGATGGTACAGTCTATATATGAAGCAGGAAACCCCATACCCTTGTTATCTTGGGTGCTCTCCTGCTGGAGGCAAAGCTTATCAGAATGAACTGCATAAAACTGCCCAGATTGGACTGGTTTGGACACATAAATGCATACACACATGTGCCTACACACACATGTGCCTACACAGACACACATGCCTACACAGACACGCATGACCTGAATTTGTTCATATGAGGGAGCTGCCCCCTTACTCTTACCAAACCACGTGACTTCCCTCTGAACACTGAAAGAGTACAGCTGATGACTAGGAAAACAGTGAATTTTCTACCGAAAGTATAGGCGTGGATAAGATTTAATGTTATCAAAGAAATCAAAGTTTCTAAGTCTTTGGATTGCACAGTAATTTAAACACAAGGCTTGTTGTGACAAAACACAGTATGATGTAGCAAAATTGGCGGGAGGCTTTTGCGAGTGGAAGGAAAGGAAGGTGGTAACTCAGGAAGAGCAAGCAGAATGGAGACTGAGGTGCTCAGGTTTGAGCAGGTGGGAAAGAGCATCATGAAGCAGGTTCAGTGGAAAACGGCAGCACACGCCCAGTGCCCTTTGTCACTCAAGTGACCCATGCCACCCATGGTGTCCCCTGCCCACCGGCAGAGGCAAGGAACTGTGCACCTCCAACACCTGGATTTGGGTCCATTGATTTACCCTCGGTTCCTTGAAAAAGAATCAAGGCAGTTCCCCAGAGAAGAGCTTGCACTGAATCTTAAGGAGACAGAGGAAGTCAAGGTGCGCCAGAGACCTTCTGTTATTTTCAGGAAATGAGATGTCAGGGATGGTGATCAAGAAGACAAAGGTGGCTGGAGAAACGCTCGCCCAGAGGAGGGACTCTAACTCGAAGAAGCTGAAATAGAAAACAAAGATCGAAGAGCATCGTTAACTGAAACAGGATAAGAAGCTGCAGGCCCGGATGGACGATGCAGATGGCTGATGTTTATGTGCCAGGTCCTATTCTAGACCTTCCACGAGCATTAACTCACTGAGATCACAAAACGACCCCATAAAGTCTGTGTACTGGGATGAAAGCCTTATTTACATAGAAATAAAATGAGATTCAGGAAAGTTAAGTAGTATATTCAGGGTTACACAGAGTAACAGGATTTGAACCCAAGGAGGCAGATTCGAAACTCTCGTTTCTCAATCACCAGCCGTGCTGCAGTGTGGGGTGTACAAAAGGCAATATTCAATGCCTAAAGGAAAGTCCTAACTCCCACATGGGCCGTCGGTGTCATCTATAGAAACACTGTATGTTGATCAACCTAAAGTCACCCACCACAGGTAGTGGAGAGTGGGCACAGGGCATACTTGGAGAAAGACCTACTGCCCAGAGTTATTAGATGGGATGCCTTGACTATATCATGACCACTGAGAAGGGTAAGAGTTCTAGGTGGAGGAGGTGGGCTTAAGAGGGTTGAAAGCATGTGATGAACTTAGAGACTGCGCTCAGGGAGATGTAAGTTATAACCTAGATGAACCTGGAGCTTCCAGACTAGATGAGCCAGCATAAGAAGGCTCCTTAGAATCATCCTGAGCTCTGACTTCAAGCTGGTTTCACCCGCCAACTCAGTAGAACCGTCGTGATCAGCGTTGGTTGGGCGTGGGGAGAGAGAGAGCATTTTACATCCCAGCCAAGCGGGTTTGAACTCTGGCTTCCAAATGCGTCAACTGATGAGATTTCCGGCAAGGCTCCTGGCCAATCAGTGCCTGTTTTCTCACCTGTAAAAGACAGTCAATAATGGAACTGACTACAGCGGGTTGTCTTGAGGATTAAGTTACATAATGCCGGAGACGTGGGTTCAGTCCCCGGGATGGGAAGATCCCCTGGAGAAGAAGTGGCAACCCACTCCAGAGTTCTTGTCTGGGAAATCCCATGGACAGAAGAGCCTGGTGGACTGCAGTCCATGGGGTTGCCAAGAGTCGGACATGACCAAGCACACCGCTTGCACAGCTCCATCACTCAGCATAGGATCTGGCTCTTAATAAAGACTCAGTAGGGATAATAAAACAAACTAAAGCTTTTTCTGTGGATAAGCCCAGCAACCAAGAGTTGCTTTGGGAGGAAAGACAAATGAGGCAGATCAAACTGAAAACTGATGCTTTAATTAGCTTGTCACAGGCCTGTTCATCTTCTCCTAGGATTATGAAGCTGTCACGTCTACAATTCACATTTGGATTATATCCTAGAGTTTATCTGCCTTAACCCTTTGAGGTAGGTTCATACCCATTTCACAGGTGAAGAAACTGAGGCTCAGAAAAGGGAAACGATGTGCCCGAAGTCAAACAGGAGGACAGCACAGACTGCAGAGCCCTGACCCAGTGTCCAGCTGCCCAGGCCACGGTCGCCCTGGCCTCCTAGGGGTCCTGGGCCCCTCTTCTCCTCCTCCTGCCCTCCCCACCCCACAGCTGGAGAAGAGCCAGCCCCACTTCCACTATACGAGGCCTGATTTTCTGCCTTTGGTAAGGATGCTTGCCGCAAGCATTCATATCCGCAAAAGTGAGAGAGGGTCAAAGGACACATTGGCTTTCTGCGCACGATCATTTTCTAATCTGACACTTCCAAAGGACGTTTTGTATACTGTGTTCATTGGTTGTCACTGTTGGGACGTGGGTCTAAGAGCTAATTTTAAAAAGTAAGTGCAAGCGAAGGGGAGCTGCACGTGCGTGTACAGCACAGGCCTCAGGGGGTGGGCTGTGTTTCTCCAAGAGGTGTGTGGGCACGTGTGCGCCGTGCCTTATCCGTGGACCTGTGGAGTGTGTGCGTGCTTGTGGGGCGCGTGCATGTGCATATGTGCGTGTCTGTGTGCGTGTGTGCTGCCTGTGCTTATACCTGTGCTGAGGGTATTTATATGCCTCAGCATACATATACCCTCAGCATATATGCCTCAGCATTTATATGAGGGTATTTATATGCTTATACCTGTGCTGAGGCATTTATATGCACACGTCTCTTAAGTATCACGGGATTCTGTGTGTTGGTATGTATTTGGGCATTGTGGTTACTTGTGGAGATGATGTACTAACCATTGTCTGTAGGAGTGAGTTGTGTGTGTGTTGTGTGTGTGTTATATGTGTGCCCATCCATTGCATGAGTTGTGTGTGTGTTGTGTGTGTGTTAAATGAGTGCCCATCCATTGCATGAGTTGGTTGTGTTAGGTGTGTTCTAAATGCCTCTGCAACATGGATGTGTCTTGGTGTGGAAGGCTGTGTTGTATGTAGATATGCCGTGTATCTAGGGAGTGCATCTTCTGGGTACAGACACACAGTACATATATATAGTGTGGGTGTGAGTTTACGTGTGTAGTCTGCATCCGTGGGTTAAAATATGATGTGTGCTGGTGCATTTAGTGTTTTTAGGCCGTGTTCTAGGTGTGTGTGCATGTGTGAGTGTTCACACTGCATCTCTGAGTGTCTAGACTGCCTACGTGCCTGACCTGTGAGTGTGCTCAGGCACACGTGTGTGACTCCCCCCCAGGGCCTCTCTGTCTCCAAGTAAGCCACATTCCCTCTCCTCCCCGCCCCCGCTCCATCCCATCCTGGCGTCTGGTGGTTATTAGCTGGTCAGACACTTTCACTTCCTCCGACATCCTATCGCTCGTCCTCACTCAGTAATCACAGGAAGGGGCCTCAGAGACGCCGCTTCTGCTTCATCCTCCCCAGGCCAGGAGGATGCCTGTCCCTCTTACCTACGGCTCACTGAAAGGAGAAGCTCACAAGCAAAAGAGCTGCTGGCTCGGAGCCGGGTTAACCGTTTCTGAGCCAGTGTGAGGCTTGCTTCAGGGAAGCCATGAAGTCTGTTCCACAGGCCCTGGCCAGAACAAGAGAGGCTGTTTGAAAGGCCTGCAAAGCCCAGCTTCCAACCACTATGTGTGTGTGTGTGTGTGTGTGTGTGTGTGTGTGTGTGTGTGTATGGCGCTCAGTCGTGTCCAACTCTCTGTGAGCCCATGGACCCACCAGGCTCCTCTGTCCATGAAATTTTCCAGGCAAGAATACTGGGGTGGTTGGCCATTTCCTACTCCAGGAGATCCTCCTGACCCAGGGATCGACCCTGCATCTCTTGTGTTTCTGCGTTGGTAGGCGGATTCTTTACCACTGTTCCACCTGGGGTTCCTCCAACCACTGTAAAATGGATAATTAGACTCAGCCATTCGTCCTCAAGTGGAATGCTGTGGGCATTTGTGGGGCAGGGTGCAAGGGTCCCTGCATTATTGAATCCGACTTTTCTTGTGGGGTGTCTAGCCTGCCCAGCCCCACCCACTGATGCCAGATGCCCTTATTTCCCCGGTCAGTAGGGCTGCAAAATGCCCCACATATTCAAATTGCCCTTGTGGGGGTGGGGGCAGATGCCACACTTATAAACCAGTGAGTTAAACAAACCAGGCAGGGGAGGAACCATGGACTAGCAGGGACTGAAGTGCCAACTTTGCATCGCCATCCTGCTAAAACGTTCCACCATCTTTATTTCTCCATCCATGCATCCACCTTCTCATTCTTCTGACATATATTTATAGAGCACCTACTCTGCGCCGGGCACTTCTCTAAGCTTTGGGGATAGACTGGCAGGAGGGCAGGCAGAGCCCCTGTTCTCAAGGGCCTCATTTTCCAGTAAGGAAGAGAGTCAGCAAACTTAGAAACACACTCAGAAATGGGGGTCATAATAAAACCCTCAGTAGCAGTGAAACAGCTCATCTGATCTTGTGAAAGGCGAGGCTTCCGTGGGCTAAGGGAGAGAGGGCAGATGTGAGTTGAAGCCTGAAGAGTAGAAAGGATCTGGCAGGGAGATTATTTCATTCTAGGTAGAGAGGCTCATAAGTCCTGAAGGTGTGCTGAAGGATTAGAAAAACAGCCAGGAAGGTGGAAAGCTGTGGCGAGTTGGGGGGCAGTGAGAGAGAGGGAGAAGGAGTCCTGGAGATTGGAGAGAAGGCAAAGGCCAGGTCACATAAACACCTTCAGAATGTGGCTAAAATTTAGATGTTTTTCTAAAGGCAATGAGCAGCCATGGTAGAATTTTTACAAAGCAAACTGTGTAAAGAATGGATGAACACACGTTCTGTGTGCATCGTCCTACCCTACAATATTCCGAAGGAGGTCATACCATTACTCTGATCATGCAGAAGATGAAGTTAAAGGTCTCAGAAAGGCTGGATATCTTGTCCAAGCTCACAGAGCCTGGAGCCCCGTTTCTAACCCCGGCAGTCGACCCCGGAGTCTGCAGGCTTCATCAGATCTATAAATCCTGTTGTCAAAGGTCCCGGGATGTCCTTGGATTCTGAAGCACTAACCAGTCTGAGCCTCCATGAATTCTGTGAGTGTTAGTCGCTCAGTCGTGTCTGACTCTTTGCGACCCCACGAACTGTAGCCCCCTAGGCTTCTCTGTCCATGGAATTCTCCAGGCAAGAATACTGGAGTAGGTTGCCATGCCCTTCTCCAGAGGAACTTCCCAACCCAGGGATCGAACTCTGGTCTCCTGCCTCGCAGGCAGATTCTTTACCATTTGAGCTACAGGGAAGTCGAGATGAGTTCTAGGCTTTCCTATTCTTGGATCCACTGGTGGGAGTGTTGATCCTTCTTCACGGCACCAAACTCACTCGAACAATAAACCCCTCTCCACTGAGGGAAGATCTTGCCTCCTACCTGGTGAACCAGAGAAGCAGCAGGGCAAGGGTCAGACAGAGGGGCGCCTGACTGGGACCCCAGGGAGTGGCTCTTCCTACTTCACCTGGCAGCTCTCCAGAGGCAGAGGAAGGGGGTAAAATTCTTTCTTCTCCCTCTCCCTCCCTCTCTCTCTCACACACATACATGCACACACACACATAATTTCTCACTCCATCGGTACATCAGCCCAACTCCCTGACTGTAAATATTTACTCCAGGCTCTTTTATCTATAAGGCATAATCAATCCCAGCATACGCTCAGCACGGGGCCACCTGGCAACTGTCTCAGGGCGTCTCTGTCTTTTCCCCAGGCGTGGAGATGATGGACCTTCCAGGCTGTGTTTCAGGGGCTTCCCACGCGACACTGCCTCCTCACACCTGAGTGCAGCAGGCGCTGGTAAATGACAGCCGTGGTGTCCTGGTCTCTCCAAGGGGCACCCAAACCCCACCTTCCCTGAAGGGAGGGCCTTCAAATCCATGATGACCAGAACCCTTGGACAAGGCTGCTCAACACTTTTGTTGAGGGTCATGTGAACAAAAAGAGACTTCCATTGTACAGCAGAAACTAACTCAATCTTGTAAAGCAATTATATTTCCCAAAAAAACCCAGACACTTGAATGAGAAAACGGGGACAAACGGGCACACACTTGAACTGACAAAAGACTGGCACCCAAAGAGATATCACACGGCCACCAAGCATCTGAAAGCTTCTCAGCCTTATTATCCACTTGTGACGGTGGATGAGCCTAGAGATTATCATAGTAAGTGGAGTCACTCAAAGACAAATATCGTACGATATCACTTATATGTGGAATCTAAACTATGATGCAAAGAAACTTATTTACAAAACAGATATAGACTCACAGACATTGAAAACAAACTCCTAGTTATGAAGGGAAAGGGGGGAGGAGACAGATTAGGAGTCTGGCAGTAGCAGATACAAATTACTGTATGTATTAATAAAATAGATAAACAAGATCCTATTGTATATCACAGGGACCTATATTCAATATCTTGCAATAAATTGTAATGGAAGATTATTTAAAAACAAAGATACACATATATGTATAATTGCATCACTTTGCTGTATGCCAGAAACCAACACAACACCATAAATTAAACTATAATTCAACGAAGTAAATAAACTTTCCTGTCATTAAAAGAAAGGGAGAAATGAGATCTTTGGCAAACCTAAGAACAACATCCCACTTAAAAAGCATTCAAAAGACTTCCCTGGTGGTCCAGTGGCTAAGACTCTCTGTTCCCAATGCACAGGGCCCAGGTTCAATCCCTGGTCAGGGAACTAGATCCCAAGAGCTTCAACTAAGAGTTCAAATGCCAAAGTTAGGAAACTAAAGATTTCACAAGCTGCAACTAAAAAAAAAAAAAAAAAAAAACCCCACAGGCCACAAAGAAGATGGAAGTGCCCACGGTCCACAGCTAAAACCTGGTACTGCCAAATAAAACCATTTTTAAAATAAAACAAATAAATAAAATTATCCTAATATTAAAAATAAAGAGCATTCAAACCACATATCTGTGTTTGACAAATTAAGCACCGACCACAGGCCAGGACCTGTGTCCCCAGGCCCCTCCCATCTCTAGTGACGCTGCTTCCAGCTCTGACTTTTGCTGCCCTTTGCATTGCTTCATCTTACGTGTGTGTCTGTTTTTGTTTTCCCACCTCCAGCAGCAGAAGAGGAGGTGCAAAGCCAAAATAAAGCACTTACATAAAGAGATGGAGACAAGAAGGAGCTGAAAAGAAAGAACTGACCCTTTCTTCCCCTCATTCTCAGCTGCAAACATCCTGCTCAGAGGAGGCAGCGGCCCAGCTGGGCTGGGATCAGCGTGGCCAAGGCTGGAAGGAGACCCGGCACAGCCCAGGCCTCGTTTCCGAAGGGTGTTATTTCACCCCTGCTTCCCAGATAATGTAACTGAGTCACTCAATTGAGCATAAAATAGAAATTTGGTTTCTTATCGGCCTCAGACCTGACTTTACTATTTTCTTTCTGCAAAATACATTTTTCACTATCTTATCTTCTAATAAACAATCCCAGCTCGGCAGCCTTGTGGCAATGGCACTGAATGCATTTAAGAGACATATTTTTCCTCTCTCACTCCCCGCTTAAAGTCTTCTGCTTAAAAGCCTACGTGTTTCTTTTTTTTTTTCCTCCCTTTCGGAAAAAATATATATCCCATTTGTATGCCGTCTTCCTTTAAGGAACATACATATTTTTCACGAGTTGTTCTGATGGATCCTCCCTTATTTTCTCTTTTTGCTCACTTGATCAGAATTTAAAGAAGGGACTTAACCTCCACAGCAATGGTGTGTGAATTTGATGGATTTTAGGACTGGATGGGGGAGGTCAGGGCGGCTCCTTTAAGAATGGGGCAGTTTCTAGAGTGATCAGATTCCAGTAGGTCCTCCAAGATTGCGAGGTGGGGAGGACACGTTGGTAAGTTAGCTACGAATGTTTAATATCTGCCTCCAATGCAGATGGCCGTCAGATGCACCAGACAGCGAGGCTTAAGCCACAGAGGAAAGAAGAGGAAAGGGAACTAGAATCTGTTGGAGCTTTCAGAACAACCTTCTTAGAGAGCAACCCCATTAAGCAAAGAAGAGGAAACAGCCCCATTATTATAGAACAGGAAACTGGGTTTCGAAAGAGCTAATGCACACCCAGAAGGCGAAATTCAGTGACAGGTCTCCAAATACCGCGTAGAGAATTAGAATCTCACACACACAGATTTTTGTGGTGCCATATTTGTAGTTTTTAGGCAACTGTTTCATTCTTTGAGTGTCAACTCTAAAAGCAAAGGGAGTCAAAGCCCTTCGTCACCTGACCTTTAATGCTATGAATTCCAAGTCCTACTGTTTTATGCTGGAAAATAAAGGGAGTTAGAGGTGCATAAATTTCACTGTTTACAAAAGCATTTGCCTCCACTGCTTTTGCAGTTTATATTCAGAATAAACATCAGCTTCTGTCCCATCTGGTCTCTGTTAACCTCACTGCCCCATTCACACCCCCGCCAGTGGGCCACACCCCGTCTCCCCTTAGAGTGTTTGCATCTGTGTTTCCAGCAACACCAGGAGCACTGACTCCTAGCATCCTTCACATGTGTGCTCAGAAGCTGTCTTTTGCAACCCTCCTACCACAGGGACCTCCCCCCTTATTATTCCCTCCACAGCACCTGCAGTGCTCCTGCTCAGCATTATTACAATGTGTACGTTTATGCCGTGCCTTTGCACGTTTCATACCCACCTCCCCAAGCAGTCTATCAGCTCCGGGGTGCGGAGCTGTGTCGTCTTGTTTTTTAAACGCATCTCTCTGCTCAGAACACTGCCTGCCACCTAATGGGTGCTCTGTGAATATTCACTGGACAAATGAAGGCATGAATGTGGCTGTCACAGCAACCCTGGGGGACAGACACTTTTGTCCTCATTTTTTTTTTAATTAATAATGAAGTCAAGAATAAGAGTTATCATTTTTTCTGTGCTTACTGTGTTGGCCTGGTCAGATTCCAAGAGCTTTAATGTTCATTATAACTGTCTGATGCAGGCACTATTCGTATTCCCATTTCACAGGTGAGGAAACTGAGGCACACAGCACCCACAGGCTGAGACCAGAGCATGGGATTTCCTGTTTAAAGAGCCTGCTCATTCTACTCGACCACAGAATCTCATATCTGAGCCACCAATGGCGTGAAAGAAAGAACCAAGAGAAAAGAAGCCCATGAAAATGGCCTTGAGCTCAGGTGACTATTTGCACCTGAAAATGATCTGATTAGAGTTTGCAACCTCCTCCAACATTTACCACCTTTGGGACAAAGACATTCACGCAAAAGGAAAGGCCATACTTCCTAACCTGGCCTGGACCTTTGGGACGGTCCTGGGGGGAAAGCTTCTGGAACTGCATCGTCTGCCTGCTTCCTTTGCCCTCCCCTGTGGGCTTATGCCTCGGACTCAGCTGCCCTCTGTCCATGCCAAGGCCTTTGCCAGTCTGAGCTCCCCATTTCTCACTCACCAGCTGGAGAACAGGATGAGGTCAATAGGTCCTCTGTTTCTGCAGGAAGCCAGGGAAGATTAATCTGTGGACAGAGATGATGCCTGGAAGCAAAGGAGATTTATGAGGGATAGAAATCCAGGCCAAGGTCCCTGGTTTTCCTTTTCCACTATCTGTCTTATGACTACCACACAGCACTGGGGCTGGAATAAACTTCTAGAGGTCATCTGATCCAGCCCTCTGCCTCCTTCAGGTGAAAAAGGATGACCCTCTGATACTCGCAACACTTGGCTCTCTAGAGCTCTGGCTTCTCTATGGCTCATCCTGCAACTCAGATCAAGCCCAGATATTTCAGCCTGGCATCTGGGTCCCCAGTGATCTGGGTCCATGTTACCTTGTTGTGGTTCAGTCACGAAGTTGTGTGCGACTCTTCTGCAACCCCATGGACTGTAGCCTGTCAGGCTTCTCTGTCCGTGGGATTTCCCAGGTAAGAATATTGGAGTGGGTTGCCAATTCCCTCTCCAAGGGGTCTTGGTCTTCCTGGCCCAGGGATTGAATCCAAGTCTCCCACACTGCAGGCAGATTCTTTACTACTGAGCCACCTGGGAAGGCTTCCATGCTGTCTCATCGCCTCCTAACCTCCAACAGAAACTCCACTGCAGCCAAACTGCATTTCCCCACTCTTCCTAACCTCAATCCATTTGCCCGGATTCTAACTCCCACTTGGTATGACTTCCCTCCAGCTCTTCAGCAATTTAATAAGGCTCAGAGTAAATTCCCGTGCCCTGCAGGTCTTCTCCGTGTCACAGGGCTTCATCATATGAACTCGTATTAATGGGGTTTTTTTACATTTTTTACTGGAATATAGTTGATTTATGATGTTGGTTAGTTTCAGGTGTAAAGCAAAGTGAATCAGTTATACATATACATATATCCATTCTTTTTCAGAGTCTCTTCCCATATAGGTCATTGCAGAGCATTGAGTAGAGTTCGCTGTGCTATGCAGTAGGTCCTTGCTGCTGCTACTGCTGCTAAGTCGCTTCAGTCGTATCTGATTCTGTGCGACCCCATGAACTGCAGCCTACCAGGCTCCTCCGTCCCTGGGATTCTCCAGGCAAGAACACTGGAATGGGTTGCCATTTCCTTCTCCAATGCATGAAAGTGAAAAGCGAAAGTGAAGTCTCTCAGTCGTGTCCGACTCTTAGCAACCCCATGGACTGCAGCCCTCCAGGCTCCTCCATCCATGGGATTTTCCAGGCAAGAGTACTGGAGTGGGGTGCCATTGCCTTCTCCACGGTAGGCCCTTACTAGTTACCTATTTTATATATAGTAGTGGGCATCAGTCAACTCCAATATCTCAGTTTGTCCATCCCCCTCATTTTCCCCCTTGGTAACCATAAGTTTGTTTTCTATATCTATGACTCAATTTCTGTTTTGTTAATAGGTTCATTTCTAACATTTTCTTTTTTTTTTAGATGTCACATATAAGCAATATCATATGATATTTGTCTTTGTCTGACTTACTTCATTCAGTATGACAATCTCTAGGTCCATCCGTGTGGTTGCAAATGGCATTATTTAGTTATTTTTTAAAATGTATTTATTTATTGGCTGCACTGGGTCTTCCTTGCTGTGTGCCAGCTTCCTCCAGTTGCAATAAGTGGGGTCTACTCTCTAGTTGTGGGCTTCCCTGGTGGCTCAGATGGTAAAGCATCTGCCTACAATGTGGGAGACCCTGGTTCAATCCCTGGGTCGGGAAGATCTCCTGGAGAAGGCAATGGCACCCTACTCCAGTACTCTTGCCTGGAAAATCCCACGGACAGAGGAGCCTGATGGGCTACAGTCCACGGAGTCACAAAGAGTGGGACACGACTGAGCAACTTCACTTCACTTTCACTCTCTAGTGGGGTGTGTGCACGCCTCGCTGCAATGGCTTCTATTGTTGCAAAGAACAGGCTCTGGGGCACATGGGCTTCAGTAGCTGCTGCTCACGGTCTTGGCTGTGTGGTGGCAGGTGAACTTTTCCTGCACCAGGGGTCAACCTCTGTTCCCTGCATTGGCAGATGGATTTCTAATCGCTGGACCACCAGGGAAGTCCTATTCCATTCTTTTTTATGCCTGAGTAATATTCCATTGTATGTTTGTACCACATCTTTATCCATCAATGGACATTCAAGTTATTTCCATGCCCTGGCTATTAGAATGGAGGGCTGTCTTTTATTTGCTCAGTGTTTGTAATCTCATCACTTCTTGGTGACTTCAGTTAGAATTTTGACCTATATATTTCTATTACTTGTACACTAAATGTATAAGATCCTTCAGTGCAGAGTGAACCTCCCTCCCTGATCAGCCTCCATATAAAAAACATGCTTCACTCCACCTTTGCACCATGTTCTTCCCTCCACCGTGAAAGCTCTTTTCCCTCTCAGCCTAAGAAATTCCTTACCCATAAAGACAGAAAATAATACTGCAGGATTGTCACATGCCAGGTACTAAGTGAGGCTGAGTTTGGTTAAGTATGAGCTCAGTTAACCTTTACCAAACCCCAAGATACAGCTAGCATTATGCCCAGTCTATAGATGATAATACTAAGGCTCAAACAGTTTAAGTTCATTTATATACTTATTTCTTCATTCAATCAACAGTTGTTTATTGCACATCTACAGTGTTCCAGGCATTCTCCAGGAAGGTGAGGAAAATATGGCTGAATTTAAAGAATGTGGTCCCTGCTTTCTTGAAGCATATTATAAGATGATAATAATGTGACAGACTCTCCCGTCAACATCATATCAAAACACGGTACCTCGAATAGTGAATGTTAACGAGAAGAAGCATAGAACTTGTAGGTCTCATCTAGCCTGAAAGTGAAAGTCGCTCAGGCATGTCCAGCTCTTTGCAACTCCATGGACAATACAGTCCATGGAATTCTCCAGGCCAGAATATTGGAATGGGTAGCTGTTCCCTTCTCCAGGGGATCTTCCTAACTCAGGGATCGAACCTAAGTCTCCTGCATTGCAGGCGAATTCTTTACCAGCTGAGCCACCAGGGAAGCCCTAGCCTGGGTGACGGGAAGCAAATCTCTGAGAGCAACAATTCCAGAACTGTAAATGACAAGTAACTACTTTAGGCAAGAAGTTGGGGTAAGTTACTTACTGAAAGTACAAAACTCACTGCATTGGAGGCACTAGAATTCTGGTGTCTTTCTCTTTTTCTAATGATAACACCCAGATGGCCTCATTTTGACTTACATGCACGTGTGGTAAGTTGCTTCAGCTGTGTCTAACTCTGTTTGAATCTGTGCACTGCAGCCCACCAGGCTTCTCTGTCCAGGGGAATTCTCCAGGCAAGAATACTGCAGTGGGTTGCCGTGCCTCGAGGTGCTCCTCCTGACCCAGGGATTGAACCCTGTCTCATGTCTCGTGCATTGGCAGGCAGGTTCTTTACCACTAGCACCACTTGGGAAGCCCATTTTAAATTAATCACACCCTTAAAAGCCCCATCTGCAAATACAGTCACATTGTCGGTTAAGGTTTAACACAGGAATGTACAGCAGACACAGCTAAGTCTGTAACACCTGTAGAATATGGGACATTTTAAAGTATACAAAACATTCTAACTGATATGAAGAAATGAGCTACGGGGAAGGCAAACCAGGTATAATTTCTGGGATCTTCCACTTGCCTACTGCTTGATCTTGGACAAGGGACCTAGGGGTCCTCAGTTTCACTTGTCTGTAAATTGAGACAGTAACATTGCAAACATCACGGCTGGATTAGAGAGTGAGTTGTATCGAGCCCTAACTGAATGGTACTGATGCTGCTGGCGGTATTTACTGATGGCAAGAATGGTGGTCGGAGGTAAGACCAGTCTAGGTTAGATGCTGCCGGTAACAGCCAGCATTTAAGGAAGCACGAATACGCCAAGCACTATTTTAAGTGGACTCACTCATTTAATTCTTAAAACAACCTTAGAAATTAGGAACTGATATTATCTTCATTTTACAAATGGAGAAAGTGAAGCACAGTTTGCATAAATGACCTCAAGGTCATACCCAAGAAAAAAAAAGGAGGACCTTGATTTTGAACCCAGGCACCCTGGCTCCAGAGCCCAGGGTCAATTTTTATTACAACGAATTCATCAAGCACTTTAAATAATGTACTCAATTTCTCTGAACAAAAGCAATACTATCATGGCCTACAATTAAGGCAAAAAACCTAACTCTTAGATGATGAGATATTCAGGAAAAGTTACTTCCTTTTTTGCTTGAAATGCACAGTCTTCATGAATTTTTACTAGGGAATTAATAGTGACGTTTTTTCAGACAAGGCAGCCAATATAAAAAATGTAAGTCATCTACAAATGAGCTGATGAAATCCCCCTTCCCCCCAGTAAAGAACATAGCTTGAGTCCATCCTTTAAAGCCTAAAATGTTGATTAAAATACCTTTATAAAGAGGAAAAAAATACAGCTAATATTAAAAAATCCTGTTTTATTAATCCCCAAAGGGAGGATTTTATTAATTCCTTTAGAATCCAATAAAAGTGTATTTTTTAATCAACTTTGTTTTCCAGCTCCTGCCTGAGTGTTAAATCATAGCAAACTAGCTCACATTTCTTGAGACTCTTTCAGACCTGGATCAGGAGTGTGGAGAACAGACACGGAAGATCTCTTAGACAATCCAACTAGATAAAACAAACAGGTAGAATTTTGAGACCTATCAATGTGATATGAGAAAATGGTACTTAGCAAGGTGATCTTTGTCAATTTTATTCCCATACAAACAGGAACCATTTGTACAGGACAGTACCTGTTACACAGTAGGCCCTCAATAGACATTTATCAAATAAGTAGGCAAGAGAAGAATCATGTTTTATAGACATGGTAAGAAAGTTGGATTTAAGTCAAAAAAATATATATATAAGAGTTTTAAACAGGAGAGTGACATGGTCTAACTTGCCTTGTAGGTTTGTGTGTGTGTGTGTGTTGTAAATCACTTCAATTTATTATTAGGAGACAGGATGCAGGAGTGAGGAGAGGAAGGAAATAGGATATCAGTTAGAGGCCATTATCTAGCAGGACAACACGGCCTGGACCAGCAGGCAGCAGTGGGGAGGGGAGGGAAGGATGGATCCAGGATGTAGCTGGGACCTAGAGCTCACGGCAGCAGACCCCAGCCTTCTTAGCACCAGGGACCGGTTTCGTGGAAGACAATTTTTCCACTGAGTGGGGTGGAGGAAGGACAGTTTCAGGATAATTCAAGTGCATTACATTGATTGTATACTTTTTTTTCTATTATTATTTCTATTGCCTCCGCTCTTCCTCAGGCATTAGATCCCAGAGTTTGGGGATTTCTGGTTCCCAGGAAATGCTCATGGAATGCATATGAGAGAGAGATGAAGGAAAGAAGGGGATTAGAATGACCTCTTGGTGGTTTGCTTGAGCATCTGAGTGGACGATTTTGACACTTACTGAGACGGGAGCTGTACAAGGAGGATTGGGTTCAGGGAGGGCAGAAGTCAAGTGCTCTGTTTTGAACACATGAACGGCAAGATGTCTCCTGACGTCCAAGGAGGGCTAGCAGACAGTGGGTGGCTGGGCGGGTCAGGAGCTAAGGAAGATGCTACATGGTTAGCATACTGAGGGCTGGAGGTGGAGAGGCTGGGTGGCCCATTGGAAGCCGTTGGACTTAGTGTAAGTCTTGCATTTACACCACAGTATTAAATCCATGCCTCAGCCAAACTAAAATCATACAGTTCTCAGAAACAGACAGAACTGTGAATGTAAAATCCACAAACATGAGGACACACGTATCAGTGTTTGCGTTTCCAGAAAAAAAAGTCAAAGAAGACCAAATGGAAGCCCCCCTTCCTCATGGGCCTCCTCCAAAGCACCTGAGCCCTGTCCCACGCCCAGCAAGTTCTAGGTGAGAGGGGCTGGTACCCACACATGGTTAAAGTCCACTTCGGAAACTGCGGGTTTAATCAGATGCATGGCTTCATCGCTTGGGCTTAATGAGGTAAACTAGACCTCCGGTAATATTGCCTGTATAATTGACATGGTTCTCTGGGAAACATTACGCTTTATAATGAAAATACTGTATATAATTAGAATCTAATAGGAAGAAAATAGTAATTAGCTAGAATTAACTGAACAGACGCAATCAGGCAAATAAAGGTTATCCTCAGGAGAGGACCCTTCAGAGTTCAAATGCACGTCCTATAATTGTAGAGAAGCCCCAGTAATTAAGGGTAATTTTTTCCCTACATCATGGTAGAAGAGGTTTTTTCCTTTTTTTTTTCTTTTCTTGCTGAGTGGCAGAATGAGTCTGGCCAAGACTTAAAAGGGGTCAGGAAGGTCGTACACACAGGTTCATGGGAAAGGGAGACAGCAAGAGAAAGGCAATGGACCCAAAGCCTAAAAGTCCAGGTGTGAACTCTGGTCCAGCTCTGTCATTAACCAGCTGTGTGGCTCTGAGTGAGCCACTCTCCCCTCTCTGATAATGAAGATAATGACAGTGCCCCCACATACCGAGTATCTGCACACTGTGAGCCGAGCTAAGCGCTTCCTGTGTGTCATCTAATATAACCTTTGGTTTCCTAAACACTGGATAAATATCCTCTCTTTTTCACTGTTTTAAAGCACAGATTTTTCTTTCCATCTACTTAACCCAAGCAGTGAGAAAGTGAATACCAGTAATGGCAATAATAGCAACTCTCTCCAGGATTGTCATGACGGCCAATTAAAGTGATGTCCCTTTTCCAGCTTAAGAAAGAAGGAAACCAGCCTTTGCGGATCACTTGTTCACACCAAGAACTTTCCAAGAGTCTAGACCTAGAGCTATCAGACTCCCAGCAAGTGGTTCTGTTGTCCAAAGGCCATTTATGGGAGACAGCGAGCAAGAACAGTGTCTTCTAGGGATGGGTAAAGACATCTCTCTTTGGGCTTCCCCCAAACTGCCTCTGCCCAGAAGTGGTTGGTGTTTCTACTGCAATAAACCTATATTTGCTGTGTAGCTTATCCCTCTGTCCCAGGATGGGTGACTTCCACAGTCCAGATACAGGTAAAAAGTTCCAGGTGCAGCTGAACCTTTAGATAATCTGATTCTGGTTTAATTTCCTACCTGAATCTTTGTGTTTGTCTTTGCATTCAATCTGGAAGGGGATAGGAGCCAGGGAGTGGCAGACCTGGCCTCTCCTTCTGTGCTACAGGAGCAGTGCAGGATTGGCTGTGCCTAGATCATGCGCTGGAGAAGGCGATGGCAACCCACTCCAGTATTCTTGCCTAGAGAATCCTGTGGACAGAGGAGCCTGGTGGGCTGCTGTCCATAGGGTCACACAAAGTCGGACATGACTGAAGTGACTTGGCATTCATGCATGCGTTGGAGAAGGAAACGGCAACCCACTCCAGTATTCTTACCTGAGAATCCCAGGGACAGAGGAGCCTGGTGGGCTGCCATCTATAGGGTCTCACGGAGTCAGTCATGACTGAAGCGTAGCAGCAGATCATGGGCAGGTGGGGGATGGTGGAGATGAGGCTGGGAAGGCGGACTTAGAAAATGGAATAGGTGAGACCCAAGCTGCCAGACAATTTCAGGGATCTTCCCCCACACCAAATATCAAGTTCCATCTGAAGTTTGAAATGCATGCTCCCTTTGGCAAATAGAGGCTTTCCTGGTGGCTCAGACAGTAAAGAATCTGCCTGCGATGCAAGAGACCCAGATTCAGTCCCTGGCTTCCCACTCCGATATTCTTGTTTGGAGAATTCCATGGACAGAGGAACCTTGTGGGTTATGGTCCAGGGGGTTGTAAAGAGTCCGACATGACTGGGGGACTAACACACTCTTTTTGGGACATAGGAATCCAGTCTTAAGAGGCCTGCTTATCAATCTGTATGTTGAGACTTGTGCTCAAAGCATGTCTACCTCCCGAATTCTACCATCCCCATAGCCCATCTCCCCACCTACATCAATACTATTTGATACTAAAAATACCATGCATGAGAATGGAGAAAGGTTGAGAGGTATCCATAAGGGCCATTAGCTGAAGAAGGAACGGATGGACAGATGGCCATGGGACCTCAGTCTCCAGTTATCACCAAACTGATGAATATGTAAAGCATGTTATTTGTTAAACGCCTACTGCCTGCAGGGCTTTGTAAGCAAAGCTAGGGAAACTTGACAGAGAGGTTAAACATATTCCTTCCATTAGAAGAATTTGCCATATAGCAAGAGAGAGGAGATTTGTATCAGATAATTCTAATACAAGGTGAGAGGAAATAAGATGATTAGATTGCATGCTGTAAAGCACTATGGGTATGCAAAGGAGAGAATTCTTTGGCAAGATTATTTAAAATAAGCTTCCTGGAAGATGTGGTCTTGAAGCTGAGGCTTGAATCCTAGGTAGGATTTGAAAAGGCAGAGATAGAAGGGAGGCCTTCCTGGTGGAGGAGGCAGAACAGGTGAGGCCTAGAGGGTGATAGGTTACGAGGTGAGCGTGGGGAGAAACAGGACACCACAAAGGCCGCCAGCTTTGGGTGAAGAAGCATTCCAAAAAACGAGACACAAGCCGTATCTTGAGGGATCTCGATGTCAAATTATCAAGGTCAACTTTGCCCTGCATTTCGAGAAAGCATTTGAGCGTGTGCACGACTCTACCGGAGAAGGCAATGGCAAGCCACTCCAGTACTCTTGCCTAGAAAATCCCATGGATGGAGGAGCCTGGTAGGCTGCAGTCCATGGGCTCGCTGGGAGTCGGACACGACTGAGCGACTTCACTTTCACTTTTCACTTTCACACAATGGAGAAGGAAATGGCAACCCACTTCAGTGTTCTTGCCTGGAGAATCCCAGGGACGGGGGAGCCTGGAGGGCTGCTGTCTGTGGGGTCGCATAGAGTCGGACACGACTGAAGCGACTTAGCAGCAGCAGCAGCAGCAGCAGAACTCTAGCCGAGCAGCATCCTAGTGCGACCACAGCAGCAGCCCCTAGAGGAAGGGAAGGCCGAAAAGGAGGGTCCTTGGAGCAAGCCTCCCACCTGCGCTGAGCGACAGGCCGGGCGATGGGAGGTGACATCACAGGATGGTTTTTGCAGATCTCCCTGTGCCTCTGCCCTCTTCCTTTTCTCTGCCTGAAGCAGAAACCAAGGCAGCGCTGATCACAGGTGCAACCCCTTGTCTGGGCCTCGTGCTTCTATTATTAAAGTCAGGAAAGCATCTACTTCTGCTTTATTGACTATGCCAAAGCCTTTGACTGTGTACATCACAATAAACTGTGGAAAATTCTGGAAGAGATGGGAATACCAGACCACCTGACCTGCCTCTTGAGAAATCTGTATGCAGGTCAGGAAGCAAGTTAGAACTGGACATGGAACAAAAGACTGGTTCCAAATAGGAAAAGGAGTACATCAAGGCTGTATATTGTCACCCTGTTTATTTACCTTCTATGCAGAGTACATCATGAGAAACGCTGGACTGGAAGAAACACAAGTTGGAATCAAGATTGCTGGGAGAAATATCAATAACCTCAGATATGCAGATGACACCACCCTTATGGCAGAAAGTGATGAGGAACTAAAAAGCCTCTTGATGAAGGTGAAAGTGGAGAGTGAAAAAGTTGGCTTAAAGCTCAACATTTAGAAAATGAAGATCATGGCATCCAGGCCCATCACTTCATGGGAAATAGATGGGGAAACAGTGGAAACAGTGTCAGACTTTATTTTTCTGGGCTCCAAAATCACTACAGATGGTGACTGCAGCCATGAAGTTAAAAGACACTTACTCCTTGGAAGGAAAGTTATGCCAACCTAGATAGCATATTCAAAAGCAGAGACATTACTTTGCCAACAAAGGTTTGTCTAGTGAAGGCTATGGTTTTTCCTGTGGTCATGTATGGATGTGAAAGCTGGACTGTGAAGAAGGCTGAGCGCCGAAGAATTGATGCTTTTGAACTGTGGTGTTGGAGAAGACTCTTGAGAGTCCCTTGGACTGCAAGGAGATCCAACCAGTCCATTCTGAAGGAGATCAGCCCTGGGATTTCTTTGGAAGGAATGATGCTAAAGCTGAAACTCCAGTACTTTGGCCACCTCATGCAAAGAGTTGACTTATTGGAGAAGACTCTGATGCTGGGAGGGATTGGGGGCAGGAGGAGAAGGGGACGACAGAAGATGAGATGGCTGGATGGCATCACTGACTCGATGGATGTGAGTCTGAGTGACCTCCGGTAGTTGGTGATGGACAGGGAGGCCTGGCATGCTGCGATTCATGGGGTCGCAAAGAGTCAAACACGACTGAGTGACTGAACTGAACTGAACGCCTAGCTGGATTTCCCAGGTGGCTCAGTGGTAAAGAATCAATCTGCCAATGCAGGAGATGCAGGTTTGATCCCTGGGTCAGGAAGATGCCCTGGAGAAGGAAATGACAACCCACTCCAGTATTCTTGCCTGGGAAATCCCATGGACAGAGGAGCCTGGCAGGCTACAGTCCATGGGGTCACAAAGAGTCAGACAGAACTTGGCGACTGAACAAGAATGCCTAATTACTCACCCAGCCACAAGGCCTTTGGAGAGCTCCTTGCTTTCGAGCAATCAGATTTGTCAGACATTTTCAAAAAGCACACAACTCTCGTGGAGGTCTCGGCTATGTCAGTGGCCCTAATAGAACATGATTTCCTGTAACGGAAAACTAATTTAATATTTTCAGGTACTATGTAACCAAGTGCCCACAGAGCAAAGGAAGACAACTGCTAAGGAGAAACAACCGCGTGCAGTGTCCTGGAGGAATGGAAAAGCCTGCCAGTCTATGTCATGCGCCAATGGGGGCCCAAGGGAGCGGCTGATGCCAGACAGATGTAGGTGGTGTCAGGCGACAGCGTGTGCTCTGAGTCTGGCTAGATTGGAGTTCAGGTCCCGGGGCGGCTGCTTATCAGCTGCGAGGCTTTCACCAAGCTACCTAACATCTCTGAACCATGATGAGTTTCCGTCAGCCTCCAAATGAGAACAACATAATCCCAAATCCTTTGGTTGTTGTGAAGGTTAAATAGAAAAACTTATGAGAACTGTATGGCATCATGTCTGGCACTTAAAAACACTCAGTAAGGAACTTCCCTGGTGGCTCAGTCGTAAAGAATCCACCTGCAAATGCAGGGGACATAGGTTTGATACCCAGTCTGGGAAGATCCTCCCTGCCATGGTGCAAACAAGGCCACACTCCACACCTACTGAGCCGGAGCTCCAGAGCCCGTGCTGTGCACAAAGGAGCCACAGCGAAGAGAAGTTCACACACTGCGACTAGAGAGCAGCCCTCTAGCCACAGCTGGAAAAGCCCTGCCTGCAGCAGCGGAGACCCGGTGCAGCTACAAATAAAAATAAACACGTCTAAAGAGTTTTTAAATAAATTTTAAAAACACTTAATAAAGGGTCACTGTTTTATTACAGCTACTGCTATCATGGTCATGGTCAGAGTCAAATGCAACTTACTTTTCTCCTCCTCCCCTTCCATGAAGAAGGGTGAGGTCAGGGCACCAATCACAAACCCTTCTGGAGTCAACAACATACCATGACAAGATGCGATGGCTAACTTTACGCGTCAGCTCGACTGGCCCAGGGATGCTGAGATAGTTGATGAGACATTGTTTTTAGGTGTGCCCGTGATGGCGTTTCTGAGACTAATGTTTGAATGGGTAGACTGAGTAAAGATGCCCCAGTGCAGGCAGGCATCATCCAATCTGTTGAGGGCCTGAATAGAAAACAGAAGGCCAAACAAGGGTGAAGTTGTTCTCTGCTTGAACTGGACGTCCGTCTTCTCCTGCATTCCAGCATCAGTACTCCTGGTCCTTAGGCCTTTGGACTCCAACTGGGCCTTACACTGTTGACTTCCATGGGTCCCTGGCCTTAGGGTTTGGACTGGAGCAATTCCACTGACTTTCCTGGGGCTCCAGCTTGCAGACAACAAATTCTTAGGCTCAACTTCCGTAACTGCGTGAGCCACTCTCTCATAAACATTCTTTCTGTATAGCTAAATGCATCCTATCGGTTCTCCTTTTGTGGAGAACGCTCATGCACAGAGCTCTCCTACAGACACCCACTCCTGACACTCACTGCAGTACCCTTCCTCAGCTTCATCCCTTGAATGATGTCTTCCAGGCCAAATCTGATCTCCTCCAAGGGGAGGAGCCACGGCCAAGCCCAGTGAATGCCTGGCACATAGAAAACACTCACATATTGTTGGAAGAGCAAGCATTATCTTTTGTCTGGACCTTGGATTGCAGAAGTCCCCTTATTCTCCACAGAATGTCATAGCCACATCCTCCAGGTTACTCTCCTTACTGTAATTAAGATGTACTTCTGGAACTTCGACCCTGCTACCCCAGTCCTTTGTTTACAAGGCACAACAGTATTCCCAAGTATAGCCAGGATTGGGAAGTGCCAACTACAGATGCCCACCAGCAAGCCCTGTCGGAGGATCCTCTGACTAATGGCCCCAGACTCCCTTCCAGCCCAACCAGGGTGGAAAGGACTGAGATACTGTTCTGAAATAGCTTAGAGGGAGTAAGACCTGACTCTCAGAGGACCTGAAAGGCATGACTTCACCCAATGGAGAGTCCTAATGAGAACTGATACCTAAACCTGCGCTCATTTATTTATTCGCAAATATTCAGTTTTTGCTCCATACCAGGCATGGCACTCGGACTCAGGTGATGACTCCAGCAAAAACACTTGCTGTTTCTGAACTAACAGAGGTGGTTTCTGACCCTGGGCTGAGAATACCAGCAACATACCCTGAGACTCTGATGCTTCCAAGGCAACGATTGACCAATGGTGATTATTTTTGTTTTGTCCAAGCCTTTAACTGAACAAAAAAATTATTGAGTGTTTGTGTTCAAAGTAATCAGACTCTGTTTTATTTACCAGCCACCATTATACAAGATAGATTTGTTGTCTCCAGTTTACACAAAGAGGGGAGGTAATTTGCATAGCTCTTAGAGAGTTAAGTTGAAATCTCACCCCACGTCTGTCTTTACCCTTCCAATACAGCATGTCATTTCTTCCTTTATTCATTGATCCATGGATTTTAGCAAATCCCACCAACATTTGTTTGAGTACATTCTCATGCCAGACACCAAGTGAATGACTATACAGAATAAACCTTCTATAAAAAAGTCATATTATAAAGATTTGGGGCTTTGAGGACCAGAGGGTCTTTGTAACATTTAACCTCCCATGGTAACACAAAAGCAAGTGCTGACAATACATGTTCCAATAAAACTTTATTTTTAAAAAAGTGGAAGAATGGATTTGATTTGTTAGCCTCCGTTCTAGAGAAAAGGAACCTGGGGTTAAGATGGAGAAGGAGATACCCAGTTCACCCAGCTGTGCAGCGGAAAGCTGGGCTTCCAGCCACGTCTGTCAGACTCCCCCACCCGCTCTTCTATCACACTGCCTCCCAAGAAACCCAAGGGACTGATTCTTTCATTGTTTGAGCTCCCTCAATCCTCTAAGCCTTAGCTGTTCCGATTAAGGCAAGCTTACTGTGCTCGAGACGGGTTATTGCTTTTCTCAATTCTCTCCCAAGAACATAAAAATAAATCAATCTTTCTGTCTTAATAAGTTGATAATCATTGTGAAATATTTAATGTGCTCAGTGGCATCTTTGATCGTCAAGCTTCAGTCTGAAAATCATTCCTCATGCTTTCCTCACTCAAACGTGATGTTCTGCACTTATTTTTCTTTGCTCTTCTCTTTCTTTCCCCTAATGACGTCTTCATTCCTCTCCATTTGCTGTCTGTTCTCTCTCTCGCTCTAAAGCTCAATTATATCCTGGATAATAGGTGGTCTCTTTCTGCTCCTCTGGCTGTTTTTTGTTTTGTTTTGTTTTGTTTTTTTGCCTTTTCTCATCACTTTGCATCCTCATATTTACTTTGAGAAAGATCCCGAAGCTCTCTGTTCTCAGAGGCAGCTGTCTAATCCATCTCCCTTCTTCCAGGCGAGACTTCATTTGTTTATTTACTCACTCATTCCATAAGTGCAGACTGAGGCTCACCAGGCGTGGGGGATACAGTGATGAGCAAGATAGACGTGGTCCCAGCTCTCTCAGAGGGGGAGAGACCTCAGTGTAGTGGGAGAGATCAAAATTACAAAATATACAGTCTCAGTTTGCTGCGATGAGCAAGGCAGTAACAGAGAGACTAATTTATCCCATGGGTCATGTTCATTGGCAATTTAGTCACTAAGTCGTGTCTGACTCTTGTGACCCCGTGGACTATAGCCCTCCAGGCTTCCCTGTCCAGGCAAGATTTTCCAGGCAAGAATACTGGAGTGGGTCACCAGTTCCTTCCCCAGGAGATCTTCCCAACCCAGAAATCAAAACCAGGTCTCCTGCATTGCGGGCAGATTCTTTACCAACTGAGCCACCAGGGAAGCATTGAGCAGAGTCAAAATAAAGCCCCGTAATGACATAGGAGTGAACATAGATGGGAGGTTGCATGGGACCTCCCAGCAGAAGGGACAGGGAAGGGAAATGCTGTTCACCCTAAGCTACCTCCTGCTGCTGTGTCACTTCAGTCGTGTCCGACTCTGTGCGACCCCACAGGTGGAAGCTCACCAGGCTCCCCCGTCCCTGGGATTCTCCAGGCAAGAATACTGGAGTGGGTTGCCATTTCCTTCTCCAATGCATGAAAGTAAAAAAAGTGAAAGTGAAGTCGCTCAGTCGTGTCCGACTCTTAGCAACCCCATGGACTGGACCTAACCAGGATCCTCCGTCCATGGGATTTTCCAGGCAAAAGTACTGGGGTGGGGTGCCATTGCCTTCCCCGGTGCCAAGCTACCTCCTACCTACTGCTTAAAGCTCTCTAGAACCAAAGCAACTATACTTTCCATTTCAGATAATCGGTTAACAGCCTCTCGGGTTAGAGATGCTTCTTCTGGCTTTACATTATACCATCCTTTAGGATAAGAGAATTAACTGCATTTGAACTAGGAGGGCTGTTAGATATCATCTCAAATAACCTCTTTGCTTTACAAACAGATGAGCTGGTGCCTAGAGAAGAGGAAGTCTTGCCCAAGGCCAAAGGAGACTCCAGCCTGAGCCCCTGCCTCCCAGTCCGGGGCTCTTTCCCCAGCTTCAAAGGTAAATTGCATTACCACAGAACCTCTTAAAGATGGTGTGAGCATCTTCTGTTGAATGACTGTAACATTAATAATAAAAGCCACCTTCGTTAAGACATGTCTATATTCCAGGTACAGTTAAACATTGTACACACATTAGCTTTTTAGAGTCATCCCAATAACCCAGTTTCTGGGTTTGATCCTGGCCCTCATTTCTCTCTGTCCCGTCTCAGCTGGTTGAGCCCTCTAATCCACTGGGGACCTCAGGCCAGGAAACAGAAGGGGCTCTGCACACCCAGCCTGCCTTCCTTCTCTGCACCCCGGCAGGCAGAGCACGACTGGCCATCTAGGCAGCATCGGGCTGCGGGCCCCACTGCATGCTAATCAGTCCCTAGAAATAGATGCATTGGGGACGAAAACATTTACTGGCAACACTATCTGGCTTCAATCTTTCACCTTCACTGGGTAATGAGAGGAGCTAGAACATTAAAACCAACAAACAGCCTTTGGTGTTTACAGCAAATGTTTGCAAGAGTGCGGGAACCAGAGGTGCTCTGGGGAACATCTGGATTTCTGGAAACTGTGTGATTACACAGATGTGTTAGATTCATCAAGCTATAAAAATATCCTGTGATGTATGTCGGGGGAGGAAAATAACCTCCCAAAATGGATTTGGTACAAATTATCAATCATAGCAAAGACACCCAAAGAAGGCTGATGTGAATCCAGGCTCCGGGGGGATAACTTCAAAGCCAGGGTGAAGTGGGTATTTTCAAGCACAGTCTTTGATCGACAAGGGCAAGGTGGAGGTGAGTCCTGAGGATGTCAGAGATCTATTATCTGCTTCCACATTTCTCATCAGCCTCTCTACAGTACCCACTGCATTACTTGCATTGGGTACCTCCTTTTCTTCACGGTCTTTCTTCAAGGTCTCTACATTGCCCCCCAGATATCATCTACTGACTTATTAAAATTCTGTGCAATTTGACCTAAAGGATTTTATCATCTTCATCTTCTTTAGATACCCACTACTACCAAAATAAGCCTCATCCTGTTTTCATACATGTGTGATTTGCCTTTATGCAAACCCAAAACATTGTTCCTGATCTAGGCTGCCTGAAGAATCGTTTTGCCTTGTGTGTGTGTGTGTGTGTGTGTGTGTGTAATGGTTAAGTCAATGACTAAGTGGATGAGTTGCCTCAGGGCGTTTGTGGTTGCTCCTACCCTTGCTTGAACTCTCCCTGGTCCTAAAGCTCACGCACAGGCTCTTCTTCCTCTCAAACCTGATTCCAAGCGGCGTCACCTACCAACAGCTTTTCCCTCCACTCCCTTCCCCAGGAAAAAGATTTGCACAAACCTGTAGGTTAGCCCTTAAAGCTTCTTTTTCCTTTTAGATGTGTCTTCCTCAAAGTCAGAGATGCTGCCTGTTCGTTTCTGTAGCCCTGATGTAGCCCAGGACAATACTGGATACAGAGAAGTATGGCAACACTAGATGATGCCCTTTCAGGTATAAGAACTCTCCCTGGTGGCTCAGATGGTAAAGCATCTGCCTGCAATGCGGAAGACCTGGGTTCGATCCCTGGGTCAGGAGATCCCCTAGAGAAAGGAATGGCTACCCATTCAGTACTCTTGCCTGGAGAATCCCATGGAGACCCTGGCAGGGTCTATACAGTCCATGAGGTCACAAAGAGTCTGACCTGAGTGACTAACACTTTCCACGGGTTTATAGTGCTAAAATGAACTTCATCATAACCCTGAACAAACCCTGGAGAAGTTACTTTCCCCAAGAAAGAGTCAAATGAAATTATTTCTCTGCATTTGGAAGCCAAGATAGGATGAAGTGGTTATAGTGACAATTAAGGGTTAGATTAGTGTGAAAGGTATAACAATGGACCCAGGTGAGTATTTAAATCCAGCTCTAATTATTTCTTTCAGGAGTACAGTTTGGCAATCCTGAATAGTTGCAAAATAGTGAATAGGAAATAGTAATGAATAGAAAGATAAACAGTATGAAGAGAAAAAATGATATGAATAGAAAAATGACAGTGTGGGTTATCAATGGCTGCACGTGGATAGGAACTAGCTGCAGTAGCAGGGGTAAGGTCTGGGCAGACCTGGGTTTTCTGACTCCTAGCATCATCTTCACGTCCTGGAGCAGAAAGTGATTAATAAAACTGCGCAGGTTTCATGGGAGGACGTTCCCCAAACATCCCTTAACTTGGCAGAGAGCTTTGCCAGGCAATGCACATGCTCCTGCCTAGGAAAGAGGTGCCTTAAACTCCCTTCATCTATGTGAATTTATGCACAAGTAATTAGGAACTGGAATAAAGCATCAGAGTTCAGCTAATTACTTAAGAATTTCTAGCATTTAGCCTAACAACAGACATTCTCTAGAAGTTAGGGATTCCTCTTTCTGTTCCACGGAGGAGGAAACAGAAGTTCCAAATAGTCCACCATGAGCCCGGGTGTCGATCGTCGTAGACTGTATCAACCACAGGGATCAGAAGTTTAAAAACAGAAGAGTAGCGATAATGACATCTCAAAACCTGCTCTAGTCACAACAAAGTGAAAGTGAGAGTGAGGTCGCTCAGTCGTGTCCGACTCTTTGCTGTAGCCCACCAGGCTTCTCCGTCCATGGGATTCTCCAGGCAAGAATACTGGAGTGGGTTGCCATTTCCTTCTCCAAGGGATCTTCCCGGCCCAGGGATCGAACCCAGATCTCCTGCACTGCAGGCAGATGCTTTAACCTCTGAGCCACCAGAGAAGCCAGTAATGAAAACGATTGCCATTTATTATGCACCCTCTTTGTGCCAGGAACTAAGTGTATCTCATGTCATGCTTAAAAAAATATCCAGGACAAAACGTGATCTTGAGACAGCATTTCTCAAGGGGTGTTCTGGGACCACCAGCATCCAAATCATCTAGGGATTTTGTTAAATGTAAAGACTTCTACTTCTAACCTCAAACTTAGTAAATTGGAATCCCTGTATGTAGGGACTAGGAATCTGCCTTCTAACATGCTCCCCAGGTAAGTCTAAAAACCACTGAAGTATAAAGCACTGATAAGTTCATCAAACTTAGTGACAGCATCACCGACTCAAAGGACATGAATTTCAGCAAACTCTGGGAGATAGTGGAAGACACGGAAGCCTGGCATGCTGCAGTTCATGGGGTCGCAATGAGTCGAATGTGACTAAGCGGCAGAACAACAAGAAAGTTCATCAAAATCCTCAGAAAGAAGAAATAGCAATTAAAACCAGGCTGTTATCACATTACATTGTGTATTATGCTGGGTTGCAAATGTAGCTAGTTAGGCTTAAATTCACTGAGCCCAGTGTCCACTTTATCTGCAGTGGGAGCCCAATCAGTCTCCATATGTCCTTCCAGAGCCCTTGCAAAGACCAGAGTTACAAGCAAGTCCTTTGACCAACAACCAGGAGCACATGCCTCTGAGTCAAAAGCATTTTACAACATAAACCCACAGAAAGAAACTGGTAGAACGGAAAGGGTCACCTTCTAGCCCCTTCCATTTCCCACCTTAACCAGAGTCCCCCTCATTCTACAAATGAGACCCTGGAGGGCTGGCGTCGAAAGGAAATTGCTTCTCCAAGAGCGACTCCGGGAAATGAAGGTTTCCTATCTGGGAGGCATCACGAGACGTGGACGGGAGCCTGGAGAGAGAGACAGAATGCCCATTCCAATAAGGAAACGGCTTTAATCTATCAAAGTAATTCTCCTTCTTTCAGGGAAAGAGAACATGAAATTGCACAAAATGACTTACAGAATGGCACCCAGTCTGATTAGCGTGGGGCCCAGGGCTCTCTGAACTTAGTATGTAAGGTAGAAAGCCCATTTGAATATTCTTTAAAAAAAAAAAAATTCCCAACATGAAAAGAGAGAATACATTTGTCTCTTCAAAAGACAGAAGTTTGGCGGAAGGAGGCACATATTTAGAAGACATTACGGAGGGTGCTTAATGGGAGGATGGAGAGTCTGTGATCGTCAGAAGAAAATTGTATTTTCGTTCCTGACCTGGCCACCTCCACCATCTCTGTGTCTCTCTGTCACCCACGGGTTCAAGCCTAATCCTTTAGTTGATTCGAGTCACTTTTAGGGTCTAAACCAGAGACCAGAAAACTTTTTCTGTTAAGGGCAATGTGGAAAATATTTGAAGCATCACATGCCCTTTAAGCTCCGTCTCACCCACTCAACTCTACCTTTGTAGCCAGAAAGCAGGCAGAAATCAATGTGCACCACAGGTCACGATGCTGCTATTCAGTTGCTAGGTTGTGTCCCACATTTTGAAAACTCCATGTACTGTAGCATGCCAGCCTCCTCTGTCCTCCGCTATCTCCTGGAGTTTGTTCAGATGCATGTTCATTGAGTTCAGTTCTGTTCAGCCACTCAGTCCTATCTGACTCTGCAACTCCATGGACTGCAGCACTCCAGGTTTCCCTGTCCATCACCAACTCCCAGAGCTTGCTCAAACTCATGTCCATTGAGTCAGTGATGCCATCCAACCATCTCATCCTCTGTCATCTCCTTCTCCTCTGGCCTTCAATCTTTCCCTGAAATGGGTCTTGTCTAAAGAGTCAGTTCTTTGTATCAGGTGGCCAAAGGATTGGAGCTTCAGCAACAGTCCTTTGGGGATGATTTCACTTAGGATTGACTGGTTCGATCTCCTTGCTGTCCAAGGGACACTCAAGAGTCTTCTCTAGCAAAACAATTCAAAAGCCTCAATTCTTTGGCACTCAGCCTTCTTTATGGTCCAACTCTCACATCTGTACATGACCACTGGAAAAACCATAGCTTTGACTATATGGACCTTTGTTGGCAAAGTAATGTCTCTGCTTTTTAATACTCTGTTTACATTTGTCAAGGGTACGGAATGAAGCAGGGCAAAGACTAATAGAGTTTTGCCAAGAAAATGCACTGGTCATAGCAAATACCCTCTTCCAACAACACAAGAGAAGACTCTATACATGGACATCACCAGATGGTCAACACCGAAATCAGATCGATTATATTCTTTGCAGCCAAAGATGGAGAAGCTCTATACAATCAGCAAAAACAAGACCAGGAGCTGACTGTGGCTCAGACCATGAACTCCTTATTTCCAAATTCAGACTGAAATTGAAGAAAGTAGGGAAAACCACTAGACCATTCAGGTATGACCTAAATCAAATCCCTTATGATTATACAGTGGAAGTGAGAAATAGATTTAAGGGCCTAGATCTGATAGATAGAGTGCCTGATGAACTATGGAATGAGGTTTGTGACATTGTACAGGAGACAGGGATCAAGACCATCCCCATGGAAAGAAATGCAAAAAAGCAAAATGGCTGTCTGAGGAGGCTTTACAAATAGCTATGAAAAGAAGAGAAGCAAAAAGCAAAGGAGAAAAGGAAAGATATAAACATCTGAATGCAGAGTTCCAAAGAATAGCAAGATCAATGCAAAGAAATAGAGGAAAACAACAGAATGGGAAAGACTAGGGATCTCTTCAAGAAAATCAGAGATACCAAAGGAACATTTCATGCAAAGATGGGCTCGATAAAGGACAGAAATGGTATGGACCTAACAGAAGCAGAAGATATTAAGAAGTGGTGGCAAGAATACACACAAGAACTGTACAAAAAAAAGCTTCACGACCCAGATAATCATGATGGTGTGATCACTGACCTAGAGCCAGACATCCTGGAATGTGAAGTCAAGTGGGCCTTAGAAAGCATCACTACGAACAAAGCTAGTGGAGGTGATGGAATTCCAGGGGAGCTATTCCAAATCCTGAAAGATGATGCTGTGAAAGTGCTGCACTCAATATGCCAGCAAATCTGGAAAACTCAGCAGTGGCCACAAGATTGGAAAAGGACAGTTTTCATCCCAATCCCAAAGAAAGGCAATGCCAAAGAATGCTCAAACTACAGCACAATTGCACTCATCTCACACCCTAGTAAAGTAATGCTCAAAATTCTCCAAGCCAGGCTTCAGCAATATGTGAACTGTGAACTTCCTGATGTGCAAGCTGGATTTAGAAAAGGCAGAGGAACCAGAGATCAAATTGCCAACATCCGCTGGATCATCGAAAAAGCAAGAGAGTTCCAGAAAAACATCTATTTCTGCTTTATTGACTATGCCAAAGCCTTTGACTGTGTAGATCACAATAAACTGTGGAAAATTCTGAGAGAGATGGGAATACCAGACCACCTGATCTGCCTCTTGAGAAATCTGTATGCAGGTCAGGAAGCAACAGTTAGAACTGGTCATGGAACAACAGACTGGTTCCAAATAGGAAAAGGAGTACGTCAAGGCTGTATATTGTCACCATGTTTATTTAACTTATATGCAGAGTACATCATGAGAAATGCTGGACTGGAAGAAACACAAGTTGGAATCAAGATTTCTGGGAGAAATATCAATAACCTCAGATATGCAGATGACACCACCCCACCCTTTTGGCAGAAAGTGAAGAGGGGCTAAAAAGCCTCTTGATGAAAGTGAAAGTGGAGAGTGAAAAGGTTAGCTTAAAGCTCAACATTCAGAAAACAAAGATCATGGCATCTGGTCCCATCACTACATGGGAAATAGATGGAGAAACAGTGGAAACAGTGTCAGACTTGATTTTTCTGGGCTCCAAAATCACTACAGATGGTGACTGCAGCCATGAAATTAAAAGATGCTTACTCCTTAGAAGGAAAGTTATGACCAACCTAGACAGCATATTCAAAAGCAGAGACATTACTTTGCCAACAAAGGTTCGCCTAGTCAAGGCTATGGTCTTTCCTGTGGTCATGTATGGATGTGAGAGCTGGACTGTGAAGAAGGCTGAGCGCTGAAGAATTGATGCTTTTGAACTGTGGTGTTGGAGAAGACTCTTGAGAGTCCCTTGGACTGCAAGGAGATCCAACCAGTCCATTCTGAAGGAGATCAGCCCTGGGATTTCTTTGGAAGGAATGATGTTAAAGCTGAAACTCCAGTATTTTGGCCACCTCATGCGAAGAGTTGACTCATTGGAGAAGACTCTGATGCTCGGAGGGATTGGGGGCAGGAGGAGAAGGGGACGACAGAGGATGAGATGGCTGGATGGCATCACTGACTCAATGGATGTGAGTCTGAGTGACCTCCGGGAGCTGGTGATGGACAGGGAGGCCTGGCGTGCTGCAGTTCATGGGGTCGCAAAGAGTCGGACACGACTGAGCGACTGATCTGATCTGATCCGATCTCCCTGGTGGCTCAGATGGTAAAGAATCTGCCTGCAGTTCAGGAGAACCAGGTTCAATCCCTGGGTCAGGAAGATCCCCTGCAGGAGGGCATAGCAATTCGATCCAGTATTCTTGCCTGAAGAAGCCCATGGTCAAAGAAGCTTGGTGGGCTACAGTCTGTGGGGTCACAAAGAGTTGGACAGGACTGAAGTGACTTATTAAGCACTCACACTAGGTTTGTCATGACTGTGTTCCTATAAAACTTCATGTGTGGGTACTAAAGTGTGTATCTCACATCATGATCATGTACTACAAAAGATTATTCTTCTTTTGATTGTTTTTTCCTACTATTTAAATTAAAAAAAAATAGCTCTCAGTCTTCTTAATTTAAGTAGCAAGGTAGCACTGGAATTGTAGTTTTCAAAACCCTGGATTAGACTCAGCTGCATTTCTCACCCACCTCATGGCTCCTCTAGTTCTTTTGATATGAAGGGTCATCTTTTCCGTGCACAAGCCCCTTCACATCCAGATTCTGTACCACCAGCCTGTTTTTCTGCCTGTATTAGCTTTGTCCATCCTTCCCACACAATCTTCTGCTTCCTCAAATCCACTACCTCTTCCTTGGTGACCCCTCAAGAAATGACTTTCCCATACGTGTTTTATTCAAAAGTCTTAGCTTGCAGACTCCAAGCTACTTAACAAATAAAACAACATTCAGCAGTTACACTCATTCTTCAATTAATTTCCCCAAAGACACCTCTGAGGTAGGCACTATTATTATCCCCAATTTCCAGACATGGGAACTGTATCTTAAGAAGGGCTGTTAATTAGCCTGAGATCATCTGGTGACTCAAGGCAGAACCAGAAGACTGCCGAGTGCACCAGGTACAACTCACACTCTTAATCTTGATGTTACGCTGTCTGAGAAAAGACCTCATAGCTTCCAAATTGCATTCTGTGCAGTGTCTCAAAAACAGGTGTGCTCACTGGGTGTTTGTCCAAATGACTGTGAAGGCTTCTCCTTTACAAGCCCCAGGAGATTGGTAGGCAAGGAACCCAGCACCACTGAGAAATGACGAGTAACAGCTGACAAGCGGACTTAGAGAGAGGGCAGTAATAAGAAGCCGAAGGATGGCAAACATCAGCCCAATTAATGCACAAAGCACAGAGTCCAGTCCCACTTAGCGCTGGGTCTGGCGGTCCTACGCACACCAAGAGTCCCGTGAGGTCACCACTATGTGATGACCTCCTAGAGCATGAGATGACTGCAGTGGCAAGGCTGAGTCCTCACAAGACGGTGGAGTGGACGGTCGGGTCAACGGTCAGGGCAGTATTTTTTTTTTCATTGTCTTATGATTTTTTAATAGTTTGTCATTTATTTTGATAGTTTGAGTCAAGATATGAATAAGGTCCAAACATTATGAATGGTTGATATGCCTTTTTTGATTCACACATTTTCCTTCATCTCATTTCTGTTTTGTATTTTGTTGTTGTTGCTGTTGCTATTGTTCAAGAAGCTAGGTGTTTGTCCTTTAGAGTTACTCTTAGTCTAAATTTCTCAGACTGTTTGCATGGGGTTGTTTAACATGGCCACTTGCTCTCTGTGTTTCCAGTAAATTGGTCCTCAAGTCGAAAGCCTTGATCGTTTGTATATTTTTTTTTAATTTTATTTTGCTTAACTTTACAATATTGTATTGCTTTTGCCATACATCAAAATGAATCCGCCACAAGTATACATGTGTTCCCCATCCTGAACCCTCCTCCCTCCTCCCTCCCCATACCATCCCTCTGGGTCGTCCCAGTGCACCAGCCCCAGGCATCCGTTATCAGCATCGTACCTGGACTGGCGACTCGTGATCTTAGACCTCAGGTTGGAGGGATACCCCGCCTGTGCTCTCTCTCTTTCTTTCTTTTTCCCTTGTTCCCTGTCTTGGTCTGGCAATGCTGAGTCCTCACAAGATGGTGGAGTGGACGGTCGGTTTAACAATCAGGGGAGTATTAATATGTGATCTTAGACCTCAGGTTGGAGGGATACCCCGCCCGTGCTCTTTCTCCTTCTTTCTTTTTTCCTTGCTCCCTCTCTTGGTCCCTTCCTTCTTTATCCCCTTCCTTCCTTCTTTTTTTCAATTCTCTGTGTTAGATGTTAGCTCTTATTTGTCTAATGATCTCTATTCTGCTGACTCCCTTTTCCCTGAGGATTATGGGGACACAATAGTTTTTTTTGAATCATAATAATGCTGCCCTGAGGCCCCTCTGTTTTACCTGCTACTCTGTGACTTCTGTGGAGAAGGCAATGGCACCCCACTCCAGTACTCTTGCCTGGACAATCCCATGGACGAAGGAGCCTGGTGGTCTGCAGTCCATGGTGTCGCTGAGGGTCAGACACGACTGAGCGACTTCACTTTCACTTTTCACTTTCATGCATTGGAGAAGGAAATGGCAACCCACTCCGGTACTCTTGCCTGGACAATCCCATGGACGAAGGAGCCTGGTGGGCTGCAGTCCATGGGGTCGCTGAGGGTCAAACACGACTAAGTGACTTCACTTTCACTTTTCACTTTCATGCATTGGAGAAGGAAATGGCAACCCACTTCAGTGTTCTTGCCTGGAGAATCCCAGGGACGGCGGGGCGGGTGGGGGGGCTCGTGGGCTGCCATCTATGGGGTCGCACAGAGTCAGACAGGACTGAAGCAACTTAACAGCAGCAGCAACTGTGTCTTCTGACTTGGCAGGGAATCCTCTCCCTGTTCTCTAGGGATTCACGTGTGCACGTTCAATACAGGCTAACACATGCTCGGTTACTCCTGTATGTAACGTCCTGGGCTGGGTTATGAAAAGGTGGGACTGGTGATAAGACACAGCACTCGCCCTCAAGGAGTTGATGATCTGGGAAAGAATCAGATTCAGACGCAGCTCAAGACCTCTATTTTTCTCCCAATGCTGCAAGACCCTAGTTTCAGCAAAAAGGAAAAGGATATGGAACACATGAAAAATAGACAAGCCCCTCCACCAAAGAACAGTTGAGTTTTCACATATATTATTGGTTCCCTTGATCATGTTCCCCTTACTCTCTACCTTCTCTAAATTGGAGACAGCACAGTTTTATTTCTATTCTCAGCCCAGTGGCCTGTTGGTCTCCTGGTGTCTGGTTTGGTTCCTACTAAGCTTATCCAAGACTTTCCTTTTGCTCCGGCCTGGCATATGCCATCCTGTCTCTTTCTGGGATCTGAGCTTGATGCCTTCCTATTTCCAAGTGCGTTGCTCTGGCCTTGGCCTAGCAACTCAGACGGTGCCTAACCAGGCATAAGGAAAGCCCGGTCACCGCCGTGAGCAGGGGTCACCTGCCCCTGACTCCACAGTCATTCCCTCGGTAAATATGTAGTGATTGTCTGCTCGATGCCAGGCGCGGTGCCAGGTGCTGAGGTGTAGAGATAATGCTAACCCATGCCCGAGACAGTTGCCATTGACGGGAATGACGGCCGCTCCATGGTAATTCCGGGATCCGTTGCACACACACTCCTAAGTCTTCCTGTTTGAAGCAGCCTCCACGCCAGGTGCAGGGGATTCAGGGACGAATAAGACAAAATCCTTCCTTTGCGGCGCTCGTTGTGTGCTGGTGGCGTGTGTAGTCTTTAGGGCTGTTTGTACATATTTTGGCTTTTCCACTTCTAAGAAGACGGTAGTACTGCTCTTCCCCACCTACTGGACTCTGGCAAAGAGACACGACTGAATTTAGCCAATGAAACATGTGCCACTTTCAGAAAAGAACCCTTTAAACGGTGGAGGCTGTGAGAAGGACAGGGGAGATGCGACTGTGGGCAAGTGTCCTCATTCCTCTGAACCTCAGTTGTCTAATCGCCAAAATGGGCAGAATATCCATGTCAAAGGACTGTTGGGAGAATTAAAAGACAGAACAGAGGTCAAAACAATAGAAACTACTATTTATAACACCAGAATTCTGAGTTACAAGTAACAAAAACAACGACAAAATCTTCAGGTACCTCAAGCTAAAACACAGAAGAATCGATTAACTGATATGACTGGAAAGTCTAAGGGACAGAGCTGACTTTCACAGTGGCTGGATCCAAGGAAATGATGTCCTTAGGTGCTTCCCTCTTTCTCTCAACCCAGTTTGACTCTGCTTGACTTCATCCTTAATCAGGGATCTTCCACAGGCTGGACAAGATAGAGCTCTGGGCAGCTCTAAGTGACATGACCGCAGAGCAAGGGGATTCTTCTTCAATAGTCACATCAGGACTCAAAAAAAAAAAAAAAAAAGAAAGACTCTCTGCCCCCAGATCTATCATGGGGCACATCCTGGGGGGCAGCAGGGGAAGGAAAGTGGGGTGATCTTTTAGAGACTGAGGCTCATCTTAAGGTCACATGATTGACAGCATCCCCAGATTCATCCCCAGTACTGGAGTGGGGTGCCATTGCCTTCTCCCATATATGTGTGCACACGCATTTATGTGTGGGTGTGTTGTGTGTATGGTGTATGTGTGTGTGTGTGTGTGTGTGTGTGTGTATGTGTGAGGATGAGTGTGTGTGTGTCTGAGCTTATGTGTGTGTGGGTGTGCATATCTGTGTGTGTACATATGTGTGTGTTCGTATGAGCATCTGTAAGCTCGTGTATGTTTGTGTGGACAAGTGTGTGTTTGTATGTGTATCTATGTGTATTTGTGGGTGTATGTGCTTATGTGTTGGAGAAGGCAATGGCACCCCTCTCCAGTACTCTTGCCTGGAAAATCCCATGGACGGAGGAGCCTGGTGGGCTGCAGTCCATGGGGTCGCTAAGAGTCAGACATGACTGAGAGACTTCACTTTCACTTTTCACTTTCATGCATTGGAGAAGGAAATGGCAACCCACTCCAGTGTTCTCACCTGGAGAATCCCAGGGACGGGAGCCTAGTGGGCTGCCATCTCTGGGGTCGCATACAGTCAGACATGACTGCAGTGACTTAGCAGCAGCAGTGCATATGTGTATGGGTGTGTGTCCAAAGGTGTGTGTGGGGTGTGTTTATGTGTGCATTTAGGTGTGCATCTCTTTGTGTTTATGTGTATGTGAGCCTGGGTATATGTATGGGCATGTGTTTGGCGTGTGGATGAATGTGTGTATTTGTGTGTCTGTGGGTTTATGTGTATATTTGTGTGTGTGTGTGTGTGTGCGTGTGCAGAAGATGGTAAGCGATAAGCCTAGACAGCAAGCTTGATGACACGTCCTCCACTGTAGCATCTACAGGGTCTGTCTTCCGCCGTGAGTCTGGTGACAGAGGGCCTTTATGGAGTTCTAAAATGTTTGAAGCCAACCAGCAGACAGCTCTGCAGGCATGATGATGTATGTCTCAGAGCTCACTGTAGTCCAGAAAAATAAAAAGGCTGGGGTACACAGAAGCCGAGGAGGGACCTGAAGGGCTGAATCGCAGACAGCCCTGGGTCTGGGCTGACTCCCGCAGCCGCGCTGCCCCGTGGCTATTTCAGATGGTGACGCAAGGTTTCCCGCAGCATCTGACTTGCTGGCCTAGTTCTTATTCCATTTCATTGAAAGTGTCCGGGGGTGGTCCACAGCCCACATCCTGCCTGATGGCACAAAGGCGGGGAGCCACCCAGGGACCGAGTCAAGAGAACGCACCAGGCCCCGGTCCTTTTACAGCAGCGAGGGGAGACTGCCCAGGGAACGGAGGGGCCACAGCACAAAGAAAGAGAAAAGGGTGGCTGCACAAAGCGGGAGGACATTTGGCCAGGAGCAGGAAGGAAGAGAACTGGAGTGTGGTTGCCAAGCAGACTCGGATCAAATCCCAGCTGCTACACCCATCGGGCGGCGGGGACATAAGGAACCACTTCACCTCTCTGAGCCTCAGTGTCTTCATCTACACAGTGGAGACAGTGGTTCATTGTCTCCACAGGATTACTGTGACGATTAAATGAGTGACGTGCCTGAAACCCAGGAGATGCCCTGGTGACTGCCGGGGGGTCAGGCGTGTTTATGCCCATCCCACTCCTGGTGGCTCAGATGGTAAAGCATCTGCCTACAATGAGGGAGACCCGGGTTCGATCCCTGGGTCAGGAAGATCACCTGGAGAAGGAAACAGCAACCCACTCCAGTACTCGTGCCTGGAAAATCCCGTGGATGGAGCAACATGGTGGGCTACAGTCCATGGGGTTGCAAAGAGTCGAACACGGCTGAGCGACTTCACTTTGTTTCACTGGCCAAGCTTACCTCCCAAACCCCTCTAGAAAGCGCCTCCTATCACTAAGTCTGTCCAGGGCTTCCTGAGGTGGGTGGAAGTCCCTCTTCTGTATCAGCTCATCCTCTTTCATCCTTCACATCTCCATTCAGACGCTAACCTTCTTGGAAAGCCAGTGTCCTTGGAGTGTCATCCTTGTTTTCTGGAAGATGAGAAAGTGCGGCTATAAATCAGGGTCTCAAACTTGTGCTCCAAGGTACTGTGCGCTTTGTCTGGCCTCACAGTGTTCAGGGAGTTCTTAAAGTGTTATTATGTGGAGCACTTTTAAAGCCTTTATTGAATTTGTTATAATTTTGTTTCTGTTTTATTTCATTTGTTTTGGGTTTTGGCCTCACGGAATATGGGATTTTAGCTCCTGGACCAGGGATGGAACCTGCACCCCCTGCGTTGGAAGGGGAAGCCTTAACCCCTGGACCAACAGGGGAGAAGTCCCTCCACAGGGTTTTACAGCACCTGGAGCTTTTAGGTACAACATGTGAGCTACCAGGAACCACAGTCCTCACCATTCCTCTTGTCTTCTCCAACGGCTTACCTTATGCCTGTGACCCATCTGGCCCCTGCATGTGCTCAACCTTCTGACCTCCAGACTAAATCAACTTAATGACTTTTCTAGCCCACAGGTTCTAGACTCAGTGATCTTCCAGCCTCCCAAAGGAGTCGTCTCCATCCTCACTCCCACTCTCATTCTAGAACATCTGATTTTCTCCTCTTCCACTCCTACCCAGAAGCTGCTCATCTTTGACCACTTTCCTATTCCCCAAACAAACTCATTCCATGTTTCTTCAGAAGCTTCTCTGAAGCCAAACACAAGTTCCAGAGTTCAGAGGAGGCAAGCTGCAAGTACTGCAGGAAGCTTTCTTTAAAATTGATCATCCTCCATGTCTACACTTGTTCCCATCTCTGTGTCAGACATGGTCTTAGCCTGTTTACATACAGGTCCTCATGGGATACATCAGCCCTACAAGGAAGGTGCTGTTATGCCCACATTACAGATAAGGCAGCAGAGTTTCAGAGAGGTGAAATAATTCATCCTAAGACACACAGCCAGGAACTAGAAGAGCTAAGATCTGAAACCGGGTTCATTAGGTACCCAAATCACCGATCCTTTTCTTCTGTTACTGCATGAGATGTGTTAATAATATCAAAAGTTACAACTATATCCATCGGATGAATACACCACATCTCGGTTCTCAAAAGGCTTTCTCAGCCACTTATTCGATCTTCATAGCAGCCTCTGGCACTGCAAGGATCCAATTCATTCTCCCCATTTTGCAGATGGAGAAAGAAGGCAGGCAAACTGAACTTCCTTTCCACCCAGAAGTTGCACTGGTCAAACTCTGATATTAAAAAAAAAGAGAGAGAGAAGGAAAGAAAGAAGGGAAGAAGGAAAACACATCCTCCTCAGCTTGGGGCAAGATTGAATTTATACCGATCTGCAAATATTTTCTTTTTAAGTGTCCATTTTCACCAGACATAAATTGGACTAAATTGCCTTTACCTGCAGGGGCTGGAAAACCTGTCTCTATCAATTGATCCCTTAACTCTGTCATCCTCCTGAAACAATTAGCTGCTCTCTGACAGCATCTACCTCTCTGGGCATCAGCTACTGGGTCACCAACACTAAGATTTTTCTTAAGGATGGTCTACTTAGCTGAGAGCTGAAGAATTGATGCTTTGCACTGTGGTGTTGGAGAAGATTCTTGAGAGTCCCTTGGACTGCAAGGAGATCCAACCAGTCATGGCATCCTAAAGGAAATCAGTCCTGAGTGTTCATTGGAGGGACTGATGTTGAAGCTGAAACTCCAATACTTTGGCCACCTGATGCGAAGAGCTGACTCATTGGAAAAGACCCTGATGCTGGAAAAGACTGAAAGTGGGAAGAGAAGGGGACAACAGAGGATGAGATGGTTGGATGACATCACTGACTAGATGGACATGAATTTGAATAAGCTCTGGGAGTTGGTGATGGACAGGGAAGCCTGGCATGCTGCAGTCCATGGGGCTGCAAAGTTGGACATGACTGAGTGACTGAACTGACTATCCCCCTCTTCTCTGGCCCCAGGGGAGGACACAATCCCCCTTCTCTACATTCACTCACTCCAGATTCCTTCTCCTCCCGCACCCAGTCCTCATGATGCAGTCCTTGGTTCTGCTGCTCCCTTGCCATCCTCGTCATCTCTGCCCTGAGTCAGGCCTTCAGCATTCAGGCTTGGAGCTTCCTTCCCACATGCTTGCCCCACCTTGCCTCCAGTCGGTCTCCCTCCAGTCTTCACACTGCAGTCAGAGTGCTTTGTTGGCCCAGGGGTGCAATGGCAATTCTCCGTCTTCTTCGTGGAGGTGGACGTTCATGTCCATTCCCCACAAGGAATAAGTCTCTGTTCTCAACTTAAGGTGGGGGTGGCTCTAATCTCTAATTGAGATGAGACAATAATGTATCCCCCTTCTTCTTATGGGATGGGGAAAGATGTAGGCAAACTCTAACAGCTGTCATTAAGTCATTACTTACTATTAATATATGCCTTTTGCTGGTAGCATCATAGCTTGGAGCTTGGCCCAGCTCCCCTCTGGGCTCTGTCACGATCAGTCAGAGGACTGGAGGCTTTTTGATTGCTACTTTGAATCCTTTTCACCTTTCTCTAGCCTGCTCGGTTCCCTGGGAGCTGACCTCTGTGATCAGGTTGGGGTTGGGTTCAGCCAGTGCCTTGGAGGAGAGTAATCACCATCCCTCCACGGCATCCCCAGGGCTTTACCCACCTGACCAAGACAAAAGCAACTTAGGGGAGCCCTTTCCAAGGACACCGCTGCTCTCTCTATGTTCTGGAAACTGCTCCTTCCTTCACCCGCCAGCCTGGGATGTCTCACTGCCCGCCTCCCAGGCCCACCTCTTTGTAAATAGACTCTTTAAAAAAAAGTATATATATATATATATAGCTGTACTGGGCCTTCACTGCTGGGGCGGGCTTTCTCTAGCTGTGAAGAGTAGAGGTTACTCTCCAGTTGTGCTGCTTGGGCCTCTCATTGCGATGGCTTCTCTTGCTGGCGAGCCCAGGCTCTAGGGCATGCAGGCTTCAGTAGATGTGGCACCAAAGCTCAGCTGCCTCATGGTCCATGGGATCTTTCTGGACAGATTGAACCATTGTCCCTGCATCACAAGGCAGATTCTTAACCACTGCACCACCAGGGAAGCCCTGTAAATAGACTCCTGCTTGAACTCTCCCTAGTTACTCCCATGGGAGTGTGTCACCCACTTCCTGCTCCCCTGACTTCTAAAATGGGGAACTAGGGTAATCTCGTCATAGGGTAAAAGCTTGCAATGAGGAGAGAAACAAGTCCTGAGATCTAATGTAAGCATGGTGATTACAGTCAACAGCACTATTAAATACTCTCAAGTCACCGAGTGACTAAACGTTAAATATTCTCACTACAAAAAAAGAAAAGATAATTATGGGAGGTGACAAGAGATGCTAGCATAACTACGGTGGTAATCACCTCCCAATATATAAATTTATCAAATCAACACACTGTACTCCTTAAATTTGCAAATGTTTTTGGTCAATTAATGTCTCAGTCAATCATTCAAATAGAATGGGATACCAGAAGAGTCATCCTCCTCCTGAGTCTGAATCTCCTCCATCTGCCTAACGAGGACCAAAGCACCTGGATGGTGAAAGGAAGGAGAATGAAATGCATGTCGTGAGACTTAAGTAAGGAAAAGCACTTAAACAGTGTCTGGTTTCTAAAAAACACCCCAAAATGCTCACTTTTCTTCATGTAATTAAATGCCCAGTGATGTAGTGCTCCCTCCACTTTACAGGCAAAGATACTAATTCTAATAGAAGTCAAGTGGCTTAAACAGTCACACTGCACGTGGCGCACGTGGCAGGCTAAGATTCAAATCCGGGACTGTCTGCCTCCAGAGACCAAATGCCATCCAGCACAGAAAGCGCTGAATCAGAGGAGGATTGAGACCCTCCCCTGAGGTGCTGACATGGGAAGTGCTTTCTCTGAGGCTCCGCCTTACAGGAAACCCAGACCCTCTGTGAGGACCCTCAATGCACCTGGATAATCACTTTGTGGCTGCTGAGCTGGGCAGGGGGGCCTCCTTGACCCCTGCAGGCAATCAGCTTAGCCCACGAAGCGTGAGATTTAATTACCCTTATCTAAGCTTAAATAACTGTAAATGTTATTGTTGGTCACAAGAATTATCTCGCCCTTTGAAAACATGCAGGCATCTCCCTGACTCCGTACTTTCCACAGGCGGGAAAGCAATGGTGTTAATGTCACAGGACCCACCACTATCCGAACCCTGGGGAGGTGTGTGACATTCTGAAGTATCCAACATGTGGCTTCCCATTTGCCAGATGTTGGTGAAAGAAGGCAGCTGGCTTGGTGGCTGCCACCCAGTGAGAAAGAGATAGTGAGAACTAATGGACAGAATATGCCCCTTGGTGGCTGGGAGATGCTGGGAAAGTTCCTTCACCTCTCTGGTCTCCTTTGCTGCTGCATGGCCTCGGCCTCGGTTTCTGTTGGGAAAAAGGAATGGAGACAAGTATATGGCAAAATGGGAAAGATGGGCAAGGGTTTGGACTCACCCAGGAGAAAGGGCTTTGGAAGTCCAAATCCTCGACTGGGCAGGCGTTGGAAGACAGGGTTGCCTGGTGGCTAATGGACAGGCTTTAGAATTAGACAGACTGCGTGCAAGCCCAGCTGATGGCCAGCTGCTAACTATACTCATTAAGCAAGTCGCTCCTCTTTTCTAAGCTTCCTTTTTATCTAGTAAAATAAGATTGACAGTGTCTTCCTTATAGGGGTGTTGAGACTATGATATAGAGAAGCTAGGAAGATAGAGAGAGAGAATGATAGATAGATTCATGTAAAGTACTGCCAAATAGTAAACACTCGATAAATAGAAGAATTGCCATGAATTGCTATTTTGCTATTATTATTTATAACCGTTTCAAGAAGATGTGAACAGACAAGCAGCTGGTATCCAAGAAGTCAAGGATGATACACAATAGAAACACTTTTATCTGTTATTATTATCATCATTAGTAGCACAGTAACTAGAATTCCTTAATCAACTCTCAGGCATCAACCTCATGCTAAGCATATTGTTGTTGCTCAGTCACTAAGTCGCCTGACTCTTTGCGACCGCATGGACTGACTCCTCTGTCCCTGGGAATTTTCAGGCAAGAATACAGGAGTGGGCAGCCATTTCCTTCTCCAAGGGATCTTCCCTATGCAGGGATCAAATCAACGTCTCCTGCACTAGCAAGACAGATTCTTTACCACTGAGCCACCAGAGAAGCCCACTAAGCACATTATACTATCTCAAAAAAAAAAAAAAAATTCTTAATGACCATCCTTGGGATAGATACTGTTATTTTAGTATTGTTCCCATTTGGCAGATGAGGAAACTGAGGCTCAAAGATTTTAACTGATGCCTAGGTTGCTCAACTAGTATTGGCTCCAGAACTGGTTCCATTTCACCTGGAAGCCCATCCTCTTCCTGAACGGGAATGGGGAGTGCATAGCAATGGAGAAGTCAAGAGTAGACAATAAGGAAAGGATCCGAAGGAAAGTAGCAGCAGGGATGTATGGTACCCAGGTGCACAGCAGTCAAGAAGCTTCTGGTGGTTCCTGGGAAGAGGGTGCAAAAAGAGAGAAGCAATCCAGTCTGAGAAAGGAACCCAGCTACTGTAAGTGTCAGCACCATGAGCCCAGCCAGAAGCATCCTGCAGACCCAGGCTAGAAGCAGAGCCTGCTGCCATCGTGATCACGGTTCCAAACAGCAGAGCCCTGCAGGGTTTCTGAGTTATGAAGCAGGAAACCCAGAACCAGACAGACTTGGGTTGAATTCTGGGTCTACCGTGTGCTACCTGTGGGCTACAATCATGCTTTGTTCCTTTGGGGTGTTAGGTTCCCAGTATGTGGTATTAAGTGTATGTTAGTGGACATATAGGAGAAGGCAATGGCACCCCACCCCAGTACTCTTGCCTGGCAAATCCCATGGACGGAGGAGCCTGGTGGGCTGCAGTCCATGGGGTCGCTAAGAGTCAGACACGACTGAGCAACTTCACTTTCACTTTTCACTTTCATGCATTGGAGAAGGAAATGGCAACCCACTTCAGTGTTCTTGCCTGGAGAATCCCAGGGACGGGGGAGCCTGGTGGGCTGCAGTCCATGGGGTCGCTAAGAGTCAGACACGACTGAGCAACTTCACTTTCACTTTTCACTTTCATGCATTGGAGAAGGAAATGGCAACCCACTTCAGTGTTCTTGCCTGGAGAATCCCAGGGACAGGGGAGCCTGGTGGGCTGCAGTCCATGGGGTCGCTAAGTCGGACACGACTGAAGTGACTTAGCAGCAGCAGCAGCAGTGGACATATCAGTGGCAAATGGGTGGTATAAATGCCACCGTGGATGGCAACTCAGGCTTCATTCAAGTCTATGCTCTGTGATTCTGACATTTTGCTGAGTGGCTTAGGTTATTCATATCTCCCTGTTGACCTTAGAGGTGGTCAGAACAGTCAAGATATTTTCAAATGAAGCCCAACAATGAGTAATCAGAAATTTAAAGCCTTGGAATTTGTCTTTCAGTTGTTTTCAACTTGCAGTCCCCAGAGTTCTGGGACTCTTTGAAAGTGGCTCAGGAGTTGTTTGGGAGACTGAACACCAGGGCCCCCAGACTTGTCTACATGAGAGAATCTCCTTGTTTTTGTTCTATATATTGGAATTTCAACTAAAGCTTCACTGTATTTATTCATTCATCAGACAAATATTGATTTAGGATAAAAATATTCTGTTCTGCACAAAAGGAAGGAAGGAAAAGAGAGAGAAAGAAGGAAGAGGAAAGAAAGAAGGAAAGAGGGAGAGAAGGAAGAAAGGAAGGATTAAAGAAAGAAATTTGAAAACCACCAATCTAAGCCACCTTAGGGTTTGAAAGCCTGAGACCCAAGCATTGAACAGGACTGGGTCAGGTCTTATAGAAAGTTACTCCCAGCCCCACTTGAGCCTCTTTTCCTAGTGCTTCTTTCCACGTGGCTGTTAAGGATAAGAGGGGAGAGGGGTACAGACTCCTTTGGCAAGGAAAACTGACCAATGGGGCAGAATCAGAAACAGAATGTTAAAGTTGAGACTGTCGTCAGATGCTGCCTGCCAGGGAAACCCAAGCTAGAACAGCAGCATCTGATCTGGGTGCAGGTCCAGCTGGGACGCGTCAGAAAGCCCAGGACACATGTGCAGGCCTCAGAAGCAAGGATGTAAATCCCAGCTGTGTGAATGGGGCCCACCCCACCGGCAGGCTCTCCTCTGCGCTGTTTTATGGTTGCTGCAAATCGACCAGGACCATCTGCTTCTTGACACTCCCGGGTCCCCACAGGTCATTCAGATGGCTCGATTGTCAGTTTCTGCTCAAACCAGAAACGCTTCCAGAGGTTTATGGCACATCTGGTGTCTCCTTAAAGAGCAGTCCTATCCCCTCTGGACAGTCTCCTCTTCCTCTCAAGAGTTCAGGCACTTCTTTTTCATCCATGCAATAATTCATCCTCTCCTTTAGTCAACAAACTACCCCCACCATGGGTACCGAATGCCATGCTGAGCCCTGGGGTGACACTGCCCTGTGACGGCTCAGAACCTGAGAAGCCTGTGTCTTGTTCAGCAGCTGAGGTTAGAGAAGGGGAGATGGCTTCTCTCCCTGACACCAAGATGGTCCTGAGAGCAGCCTGCTAACGGTCACAGGCACGTGTGTTACGAAGAAAGCCCCTCTAGGATATATCATCACTGAAAGAGGAAGAGGAAGACAGTCCATGACCAGGCAGTGTGGCTGTATCGTACAGGAGAGTGATGCTCCAAGAAAGCAGGGGCTTTCCAAGGCTTCATGGTGAGGCAGAACCCAAGCTTCCCAGAAGAGAAGCATGAGGTCCATGCGGTGCTAATATTGAACTCAGACACAGCACGCGCTCGCTCACCTCAAGCCTGGAAGATTCACACTCATGCACCCACCTGTCTAGAGCACACTCCACCCCAGTTCTTCTCTTGGCTAGTGCTTCATCCCTAGGTCCTGCTTAAATGCCACATCCTCAAAGAAACTCTCCAAGAGACGCACATCTAAATTTTCTCCTGTGTAACTTTCTTTCATAGTACCCTATACTTTTACTTTAAGACACTGATCAAAATTGGATATTTTTATATAGTTAGAGACTTATTTCTCCTCCACAGACCTGAAAATGACTTCTTGCCTGAATGGGTGAGTAGGTGATATAAACAGTATGAGAACTTCCTAAAAGGAGTCTTCAATTCTGAATAATGTAGGGAAGGTAGAAATTACTTAGCTCACTGAATCTTTGGAAATTGTATTATGTCCAAATGAATGTCCCATGTTAATTTCAAAAAGTACATTTTGGTCAATTCATGTGTAAATCCAGACCACAGTACCACCAACTACAAAAACCTTTCACTAATCTTAAGGTTGTATAACCCTTCCCTTATCAGCAGCCCAGTCCATCTCCATGAACCCCAGCAGAAGTGGGCGTGTCATTACAGGAGGCCAGAGGAATATCTTCTGAGCTGTTTGTCCTCAGGGGTTCCATTCAGGCAGTGTTCTTGGTGGCTCTTTGCATCTGGTGCCAATATGCCACCCCTCCATGAGCTCTGGGAAACCATCTGCATAGTCATGAGCCCTCCGAGGATATTGACCTTCTAGTCTCTGTTATGACCAGAACATGTCAATGAGGAAAATGTGAGATGTTCTAAGATAAAAGAAGGTCCAGGGTGTTATCAAGAGGCCCTGTTAAATAGAAAAAGGAAATATAGATTGAGATCTTCTTATTTTTAGAAAAGCATGAGGGGAACATACTATTAACCAATGTGGATCTGAGTTCTGAATGAGCTTCCCTACCCAAAGCGGAAGCTCTTTCCTAGTCCCCTGAAAAGTTCCCTCGGTGGGGATGATGGTCACAACACCCAGACATTGGCCACAGTTATGGAACTGTGTACCGATCAGGCGGCAAAATCTTCCCCCACAACCCATTTTATTTAATCTTCTCAACACTTCTATAAGCTCAAGTAATGATCCCACTTCCTAATGAACAAATGAGGATTCAGAAAGGAGACGTGACCTGCCCAAGCCACACAACTGGTAAAATTTGGAGTTGAGGTTAGAATTTAACCTTACCTAATTCCAGGACACATTCATTCAGGCCACAAATATGTATTTATTGAGCACGCACTATACAATCAGAATGCTATTCTAGGCCTTGGGATTGTACCATATCAAACAGAAGACAGAAATTTCTATCTTCATAGAGCTCAAAGTCTGTAAATCTATGTTTGTCTCCCATGTTACTGAAGAGTGAGTCAGAGAGAGAGAATACTGAGGCATTTGGGCTCCTGGGTTCTGTTTTAAATTTCCTGCCTCCCCCAACTGCCACCATGTCCCCGATTCCTCCATCTCTAAAATGGGCCATATAGGCAAGAGAACCAAACCGCAGCATCTCAGACCCAGGACCCCACTTGTTGTTGCTGAATTGTTAAGTCCTGTCTGACTCTTTTGCGACTCCATGGACGGCAGCCCCCCAGGTCTTCTGTCCGTGAGGTTTCCCAGGCAAGAATACTGGAGTGGGTTGCCATTTCCTTCTCCAGGGAATCTTCCCAACCCAGGGATTGAAATAGTATCTCCTGCCCTGGCAAGCAGATTCTTTGTCACTGACCCGGATAAGATGTGGTTATTGTGTTATCTGGGGCTCTTTGCAGCCACAGTCTGCTGGCCCAGCCTGGCTTTGCTGCTTTCTAAGACTGTGTGGTACCCTAGAAAGAAATACTGAGTTTTAGGAATATCCAGGGATCTGCCACATCTGTGTGTTTCAAGTGTGTCCTTTTCCAAGCTTGCCCATTCTTTATGTGTGCTTTCTCAGGCCAGGAGCGTCTGATTCCTGATGCCCAGGCCAGCCTTGGCCATCGACCTTCAAGCTTGCGGCCTCCACGATCCTGCTTGGGCATCCGGAATGAACAAACAGATTGATCTTCTTTGATCTCACTCTGTGATTTCAGCAAGTCAAGCCCCTTGCTGAGTCTCTGCGTCTGCATCTGTAAAATGGGCAAGTCAGGCTCTGGGTTCATTTAGAAACCTCCCAATCCTAACTGCCTAAAATGATGCCAAGGAGTGTTAGCAGGCAGCTTGGGAAGCTGGGACAAAGAGATCATTGAGTTTCTTGCCCTGCCTCCTTCTTCCTGCTCCGTGATTCCTCCTACATCCCCCGCCCAATCCTGCCTGCCCCTCCCCATCAACAATTTACCATATGCTGCTTTGTTTATGCTGAGAACCGCCCGCTCCCGAGGTGGCAGCTTTAGCGCTCTCCACTCCGGCAGCCTATTTTTACCTGCAGCGCAGCTCGCTGCCTGGGTGTCAGGCACCAACAGCCCCCAGTGTGACTTCTGCTGCTGCTCCTCCAAGTGCTCGACAGCGCTCCCCCTGCTCAGGGCAGCCCAACGGTATCCCCTGGGGTCTTTAGCTGGAGAGACCCATCACCTCAGTATTTCCTGCAGTTGCTAAGGGAGAGTTTTGTCCCAACAGAGGAAAAAGAGAGAAAGAAGAAAGAGAGAAAAGTAGAGACAGAGAAGCAGGGGGAGAAAGAAGGAAGGAGAGGAAGATTCAGCATGCCTAAGCTTTGTGCTGTGTATTTAAATAAGTCACTCATTCATTCTTTCATGTATGGTTGTTTGTTGTTCATTCACTAAGTTGTGCCCAGCTCTTTGCAACCCCATGGACTTCAGCACATCAGACTTCCCTATCCTTCACTGTCTTCCAGAGTTTGCTCAAACTCATGTCCATTGAGTCAGTGATACCATCCAACCATCTCATCCTCTGTCATCCCCTTCTCCTCCTGTCTTCAATCCTTCCCAGCATCAAAGTCTTTTCCAATGGGTTAGCTCTTCGCATCAGGAGGCCAAAGTATTGGAGCCTCAGCTTCAGCATCAGCCCTTCCAGCAAATATTCAGGGTTGATTTCCTTTAAGATGGACTGGTTTGACCTTCTTGCAGTCCAGAGGATTCTCAAATATCTTCTCCAGCACCACAGTTCGAAAGCATAAATTTTTCACTTATTAAACAAATATTTATGGTAACTTATTATTCATCAGACCCTATGATAGGCACGAGGAATGTAGACGTGGATAAAATGAACACATCGCTGCCCTCATGGTGAGAGAAACCAATAATATCATTTAAGCCTCATGACAAACTCAGCAAGTTTTAATATATCCATTTTACAGATAGGAAAACTGATGTTCAGAGAGGAGAAGTTATGGCCCATAACATAGAGAAGAAGTTGGCAGAGCTGACATTTAAAACCAGCATTGCCTGACCATGCTCCTTCCTGTCCTTAAAAATGGGCTCTGCTGAACCCAGGAAAGACCAGCAGCCATCTACAGACTTGGCTGTTGGAACACAAAAGAACTTTCCAGATCCTTTCACCCAACTATTTCATTCATCTACAGGGAAAATTGAGGAGCAGCCTTGCTGAAACAACAGTCTGTTAGAGTCAGGGGTCCAGACTGACACTGGGGTATCCTAAGTCCCAGACGCCGGCTCTTTATACACCCTCCACCGCACTCCTCCTCTTTCTCTCTGTTCTCTATGTAAACGACCCAGTGTTTCTGAGAAAACAGAGTGCTGTGTTTTCCACGCTTCTCAGTATATAATGCGCTGTTGCTTCCTAGCTGTGGAATCAGCAAGTTGCTGAAATTTAGAGGAAAGACAGTTGCCAGCTAAAATAATGAAGCTATTCCTCAACTTAGACTATCAATTGAGATTTTTTTTTTCCAATGTAACAGTTGTCTTTGGATATTTTTTGGAAAGAAAAAGGATTTCTAAATTCCTCACACTCCCATTAGACATCAACTTAAACAGACCAATCTTAGTTATATTCTACATCGTAGGTAGAAAAACTTGGGGTATGACATAATTTGAGTTTCCACCAGACAGGAGAAGGAAGGAAAAATGTTTTGCCAAGGGACAGAGATTTGGCAAGGGAAGAGATAAGACAAAGGTCAAGATGAGGTCAGAGCCCTTAAGAAGAAAATCTTGACTCCACCCACCCCCAGCCAAAGAAGGTTCAGGAAGAGGACATAACACAATGATATCTTCACCAGAACACCCAGTTGGGGTCATGGGGAATGCTGTTTGACCTCATCACTAAACATACCAAGATATAAGGAGATAGGAACCCCACGCTCTCACCCCCGGCAAGGCAAGTGTGGCCGACTCCCCATGGTGTGAGGACCTCTCATCTCACTTGGGCACTCTGAGGTCAGCAGTCAAGCCAGTCCAGGTCCTGAGGCCCCATGGGACCTGTGACATCCCTGAAGATTGAGCAAGGACAGGGACAAGTGCCCAGAAATGAGCAGGCTGGGACCCCTGAGCTAGCAAAGCCAGAGGCTCTCTGCTCTCCAAGGTTCCCTCTCTCTGCCGCCCCCAAATAAGTCAGCTCTTTGCTGCACCCTTCAGCTGTCTTGGGAAGGAGAGAGAGGAAAGAAGAGAAGCACCAAAAGGCAGAACATGTATTAAAACTTGAAAGAAGCTGGGTTCCTTCAAGTCAAATTGTTTAAAACTAGAGACCAGGTTCTCATTATTTTTGCCAAATTTTAATATGTCCCTTTCCTCTCCCCTTCTTGCCAATTGGGTTAGAGGCTAGAGTGACGTGAAAGTTAAGAAGTAATTAATGAGACATTTTTTTCCCCCATGCTGTGAGGCTTGAAGGATCTCAGTTCCCCAGCCAGGGATTGCACCCAGGACCCAGTGGTGAAAGCTCAGAATCCTAACCATTAGCCACCAGGGAACGCTCTGGATTTTTATAGTGTTTAAATCTTGTGAATTATTCACTCCAGGATATCTATTTGAGTCTCTGCAAACCTCTGAGGGAAAGGAGGTGAGGTCAGAGCTAAAAGGCCAGATTTGGGAGCTCTCTGCCTCTTGGGGTCCAGTTCTCTCAGTCTCTCCTTGACATGGTCTCTACCATCTTGATTTACTCCAAGAAAGCCAGCATTAGAAGACACCCAAGAGCCTTAATCAACAGCGCATACACGCCCCGACTCAGGCTAGAAACCCCAAACCTGAGGCCTACAGTGGGCACACCCTGCCCAGGATGACAAGGTCACAAGTGGGCGCTCTGGAGGCCGCAGGGTCGCAGGGGTTCTGCTCCCAGCGCTCTTTCCACCAGAGCAAGGAGAGCAGTCTGTGCCCGTCTCAGGCTTTCTCACATTAACCACATTTTATTTATCTCCTCTATTCTGGTCTGAACCTGTTCTTCTGACGAGGTGACTGCTAAGCACCCTCCAACTAGAACAGCCTGTGACTCCTTCCCTACCTTCCTGCCTGGCCTGGAATCACCCCTACTTAAACCGAACACACACTTTGCCTGGGTTGCTTAAGCATCTGACTTCCACGGACAGAATTAAAAACTGGGGGCCGGAGTGAGGGTCCATTTGATCAAACTGTTGTCAGAGCCCTGCCCGCCGCCCTTTCTGACAGCGCCTGTGGGCCGGGTCCCCACCACCCCCATCGCCTGCCTGGGGGTCCGCGGCTAGGCTGTTGCTGCTGTTGTTCACTCAGTCGTGTCGGACTCTGTGCAGCTCCATGGACTACAGCACACTAGGCCTCCCTGTCCATCACCAACTCCCGGAGTTTACTCAGACTCATGTCCATTGAGTCGGTGATGCCATCCAGCATCTCATCCTTTGTCGCCCCCTTCTCCTCTTGCCCTCAATCTTTTGCAGCATCATAGTCTTTCCCATTGAGTCAACTCTTCACATCAGGTGGCCAAAACTGTCCCTAAAAAAGTTTGCCTCATTTCTCAGCCAACCTCCAACATTCCAAGAATAACCAAACTTCACAATTTCAGATGAATTCATTTAGACTTCATAAAAATTCAACCAAGGCTGTAAACATTCTGGTAAGCAGGACAGGAAGGAAGACTAGCTAACTAGCTTCGATGAGCCAGCTTCTCTAGACCAACGTAACCATCGTGATGGTGTGGCATGAAGGCCAAAGCTTATGATTGGATTCAGATACCCATGCAGATAAAACCAGATTACCAAATCACTCTCATCTATTCACTGTTAAAGGAACTCTGAGGAGCTATATTATATACAGTGGCTTAGCTGAGTTTGAGTTTGTAGTGGGTACTTGAAAATTAACAACTATCCTTTCATTAAATTATAAGATATGAGTAATTCACCACTGCTTCCTTTTATTTTTTCTAAATGAGCAAACCTTCCACTGAGCTTGTTCTGCAAAAGCACGGTGGCATGGTTTAGACAATCCCAGTCAGGAATTGTGAAAATCTGGATTCGCATCATGTTGCTTCCTACCTTACCCAGAGACTCTAGGTAAGTAATTAACCTCAGTGGGCCTCTCTCATCCAGAGAGTAAAGGCATTACTCTGGGTTAGATTGACCTCATAAGGCTTTGAGTGATGGAAAGAAATCATCCAATCAACCAGTCAATGAACACATATATTGAATATTTACAATGTGCAGGGATACAGAAAGGCACTATGAATTCATTTATTTGATGAATATTAGCAATATAACTCCTTATCTCAGGCACTGGGTAAGCAGTCTGGACAGAGTGAAGAAATCGACAGACATAGTCCCTGAGTTCACGGAGTTTACATTCTAGTGAAGGAACTTCATAATTAATAAGAAAACTAATAAACACAGAAAATAATTGTGCATGGTCAGATCCTGTAGGGGGAAACACAGCCTCGTAATAGGAAACACCAAGATTGAGGAAGATGATATGATTTAGTGTAAGTATCCTTGGGGAGACTTCTATGAGGAAGTAATGTTCAAACTGAAATTTGAAAGATGCAAAGAAGCTGGCCATGAGAAGAATGGGAGATGCTTGGGGGAAAGTGTTTCTGTCAACACCAACAGTGAGAGCCACGAGCCCAAGACAAGATATAATAGGGTTTATTCTAGAAGGACAATGTGATTAGGGCTTACAGAGCAAGTTGGAGAATGATTTAGGCACAAATATCTTTTGCAAGATGTTCTCCATCAAGTAGACAAGATAAGACATAGATAGATACTTTAATTATATCTATATATCTCCATGTATATGGTGGGCCAAAAAGTTTGTTTGAATGTTCATAAAATGGCAAGGAAAAACTCAAACTTTTTGTCAACTTAATACCTTATATCTTGCCTATCTATATGATAATTTAAGGTATATATATGTGTGTGTGTGTGTGTGTGTGTGTGTGTGTGTGTGGTCAGTCGTGTCCAACTCTTTGTGATTCCATGGACTGTAGCCCACTAGGCTCCTCTGTCCATAGAATTTTCCAGGCAAGAATACTGGAGTGGGTTGCTATTTCCTACTTCAGGGGATCTTTCTGATCCAGGGATTGAAGCCACATCTCCTGTGTCTCCTGAATTACAGGTGGATCCTTTACCCACTGTCTCAATAAAAGGCTGCTACTGCTACTGCTAAGTTGCTTCAGTCGTGTCCAACTCTGTGCAACCCCATAGACGGCAGCTCTCCAGGGTCCTCCGTCCATGGGATTTTCCAGGCAAGAGTACTGGAATGGGTTGCCATTGTCTTCTCCACAAAAAAAAAAACAAAGGCTAGCTCCTATGAAAGAAGAGCAGATAGAAGACCGCATGTCCAAGCACATGGCAGGACTTGGCCGAGGCCAGTGGGGAACGGGGCTGAGTTGAGTCCAAGAGCACTGCTGTATCAGTTAGCTCTTGCACATAGCAAACCATGCTACAACTTTGTAACGGAAAGCAGCAACTGGGTTTTTAGCCCACAGTTTCGATGGTTGTCAGTTTACGCTGGACACAGTTGGGCAATTCCTTTGGTTTTTGCTTGGTTGTCAGCTGGAGGGGCTCTGCTCTCAGTAAGTCTTAGCCTCCGTGTGTCTTTCATCTCCTTCTATCACATTCTCAAGTCAAGGCCATTGTGAAAGAAAGCCAATTATGCAAGAACGTAAGAGAAAGTAGTCGAGGTTTCCTGAGACCTAAGATAGACACAGCACAGGGTCCCTTCTGCTGCATGTAACTGGCTAAAGCAAGTCACAAAACCAGCCCAGAGACATCAATCAAGATGGCAGAGTGAGAGGCATGAAGTTCACCTCCCACTACAAGCACATACAAAAACACGAAAACCAAAACAAAAACCTGTATGTGGAACAATCGTCACTGGAAACCAACTGGAAACTGGCAGAAAGGCTCCTGTACAACCAAGGCTGCAAGAAAAACACACACGCAACCAGGCGAGAAGGGACAAACAGAGATTGGATCTGGACCTATGCTGCTGGAAGGGGACTCGAAGGAAAAGGGAGACTGCTTGGGCAGACACCTGGCCTCCAGAGTGAGTGGTGAGATCGGTAGATTGGGTGCCCCCATTCTGGAGTTCTGCATTCAAGCCCCCTTTATTGGAGGTTCGAGAAACACTGGGACTACAGGAAGGCTGAGGGAAGCCTGGACTCTGCTCTTGAGGAGGGCGTGTGCCCTGGCTTCACCCCGAGGCAGGGCAGAAACAGGTCTGCTCTGGCAGCCGGATTTTCCTCAGCCGGCACGCCCAAGCCAAGTGAGTGTCCTGGCTGCACTCCCAGTCACAGCGCAGCACTGGATCTGGGGCGGCCACAAGCAGGGAGAGGACTCGACGGACGAGTGGACTAGGGGACGCAGAGGCAACCAGCCTGGGGTGGAGGCTAGGAGGGTGCTGGTGGCTGTCGCCGGTGCTTACTCAGCTCATCCTCTGATGCATGCAGAGAGTCCACATGGGCCCCACAGCCCTGCAACGTGGTTACAAGGTGAGGACGGGGAGAGGTGACCATGGAGACTGGGGACAGCTGTCGCTGTGAGGGACAAAGAGGACTCACACTCGAGTCTCTGAGTGGAGTGGGGGACACCATCTCAGCACATGGGAGACAGCCTGGACCTCTGTCTGGGGCTGCCGTCTGACCTGAGCCGAGCCTCCGGTTCTCGCAGGCCCCACTTGCTTCAGCCCTCCACCTCTCTGGGACAAAGGGCCTGAGGACGGGAGAGTGGAGAACACTAGTCTAAAGGGAGCAGAGCCAACTCAGGCCCAAACATCCAGGCTCTGCTTTAGCAACTTGGGGTCAGACTCCACCCCCAACAGGGCAGTGACGGCCAGTGAGCACAGGGCAAGTCCCACCGTGCCCCTGGATCCAGCTCCAGCCTCTCCCGTCCCCAGCCCCCTACCCCCCACCAAGGCGATAGTTGCCGGCACAGACTGAGGAAGGGCAGGACTTGGATCCACAGCAGATCCAGCCCTTTCACCGAAGACATTAGGCACACACAGCCTGTACAGGCACACTGTCTCATAAGAACACCCCTTCAGGACCACAACAGATAACTGTTTCACCTAAATTCATAGAGGCAGAGAATGCTAAGAAAAATGAAAAAGCAGAACGTGCGTCGTTGTTCAGTCACGAAGTCGTGTCTGACTCTTTGTGACCCCATGAACTGCAGCACGCCAGGCCTCCCTGTCCTTCACTGTCTCCCTGAGTTTGCTCAGACGCATGTTCATTGAGTCAGTGAGAACTCCTCTCAGTTGAAAGAGCAGAGAAAATGTCCCCCAAAATAAATAACCAAACAAATAAGCGGCTTGCCAGATAAAGCGTTCAAAGCATTGGTGATAGCGATGTTAAATGAATTAGAGAGAAGAATAGGTATATACAGTGAAAATCTGAATAAGGAACTAGGAAATATAAAGACACAATTAGAAATGAATAATTCAATAGCTGAAAGAAAATACATACTTAGAAGGAAATGAATAGCAGATTAAGTGATAGAGAAAAATGTATAAAAGATCTGGAAGACAGAATAATGGAACTCACACAAACAGAACAGCAAAAAGAAAAACAAGTTTAAAAACTAAAAACAGTTGAAGAGCTCTCTGGGATAACATTAAGCCTGCCAACATTTGCATTATAGGGGTCCCAGAAAAAGAGAGAGAGAAAGAAATCAAATGTACTTGAGAAAACTATGGCTTAAAACTTTGTAAATCCAAAGAAGGAAACAGATACCCAGGTACAAGAAGCACAGAGGGTCCCAAACAGACTCACACTAAGACATTATAATTTGAAGGGCAAAAGTCAAAGATAAAGAGAGAAAGGCAGCAAGGGAAAAACAAAAGCCATATACAAGGGGATCCCCAGAAGACTGTCCGCGGATTTCTCTGCATAAACTTTGCAGGCCATTATAGAATGCATGATATATTCAAAATGATGAAAGGAAAAACATGCAGTCTAGGATTACAATTTAGAACAAAAGGAGAGATAAAAAGCTTCTCAGACAAGCAAAAACTGAGAGTTCATCAATACTAAACCTACCCTAAAAGAAATGTTAAAGGGTCTTCTTTAAATGAAAAAGAGGGGGAGGAGCTAAAATGCTGGAGGAATAGGACGGGGAGAACTTTCTCCTCCACAAATTCATCAAAAGAACATCTAAACGCTGAGTAAATTCCACAAAACAACTTCGGAATGCCGGCAGAGGACATCAGACACCCAGAAAAGCAACTCATTGCCTTCTAAAGGAGGTAGGAAAAAATATAAAAGACAAAAATAAGAGACAAAGAGGGAGGGACGGACCTCTGTCCGGGGAAGGGAGTCTTAAAAAAGAGAAGTTTCCAAACACCAGGAAACATTCTCACTGCCGAGTCTGTGCCGAGCCTGGGAAGCACAGGTGGCAACATAACAGGGAGGAAAATAAATAAACAAGTAAAACCCACAGACTACGAGCCCTACTATAACTTCCCCAGCGGAGAAGCACTGCAAACGCCTGCATCCACCATTAGCAAGCGGGGGCTGGGCAGGGAGGTGGCGTGTGGGCTGCTTCTCGGGCTGCATCGCTTAGAGTAAGCATCTGGCCTGAATATCCCAAGCGCTACCTGAGCGAAATAATTTGGGCTAGCAAACCAGACTGTGGGATACCTACCACACGAAAAGCCAGCCCTAACCCAAGACACCGCCAGGCCCACGCACAGAACAAAGGACTATACAGAGATAGCCGGCTGCAGTCCATTCCCCTCCAGTGACAGGCAGCCAGAGCCGGAGGGAGGCAATCGCAGCCCCAGAGACACATTATCCACAAAACTGTAAGCAGGCTTCTTTGCTAACTAAGACTTCTTGGGGCTCTGATCAGCTAACATCCACCTAAGAAAGTGCGCCGGTTGTACACCTAGAAAACCGAGTGGCGGGGAGGCGATAAGTCGCAGAAGCCTCGATTGCTAAACACCTCATTACCTGCGCTGCTGGAATCTGTGAAACAAACGCAGGCCCAACCGAGCCTGGGCCTCTGAGGACTACCCAAGTGCCTGAACTTGAGCGGCTTAGACCTGGGAGGGACAAGCAGCCCAGGGCCGGCCGCGGATGGTACCTGGCGGAGCCTGAGCAGAGTGGGCAGGGAAGCTACACGCGCCATGAGGCGGGGCAGACCCAGTGTGGCTGAGCCACTGAGAGCACATGCCAGTGGTATTTATTTGCAGCATCCAAGTCAATCTAATCACACCAGGACCACAGCCTTGTCTAACTCAATGAAATTAAGCCATGCCCCTGGGGCAACCCAGGATGGGCAGGTCATGATGGAGAGATCTGACAGGGTGTGGTCCGCTGGAGAAGGGAATGGCAAACCACTTCAGTATTCTTGCCTTGAGAACCCCATGAACAGTATGAAAAGGCAAAATGATAGGATACTGAAAGAGAAACTCCCCAGGTCAGTAGGGGCCCAATATGCTACTGGAGATCAGTGGAGAAATAACTCCAGAAAGAATGAAGGGATGGAATCAAAGCATAAAGAATACCCAGCTGTGGATGTGTCTGGTGATAGAAGCAAAGTCCGATGCTGTAAAGAACAATATTGCATAGGAAGCTGGAATGTCAGGTCCATGAATCAAGGCAAATTGGAAGTGGTCAAACAAGAGATAGCAAGAGTGAATGTTGACATTCTAGGAATTAGCAAACTAAAATGGACTGGAATGGGTTAATTTAACTCAGAGGACCATTATATCTACTACTGCAGGCAGGAATCCCTCAAAAGACATGGAGTGGCCATCATGGTCAACAAAAGAGTCCGAAATGCAGTACTTGGATGCAATCTCAAAAACGACAGAATGATCTCTGTTCGTTTCTAAGGCAAACCATTCAATGTCACAGTAATCCAAGTCTATGCCCCAACCAGTAACGCTGAAGAAGCTGAAGTTGAACGGTTCTATGAAGACCTACAAGACCTTTTGGAACTAACACCCAAAAAAGATGTCCTTTTCATTATAGGGGACTGGAATGCAAAAGTAGGAAGTCAAGAAACACCTGGAGTAACAGGCAAATTTGGCCTTGGAATACGGAATGAAGCAGGGCAAAGACTAATAGAGTTTTGTCAAGAAAATGCACTAGTCATAGCAAACACCCTCTTCCAACAACACAAGAGAAGACTCTATACATGGACATCACCAGATGGTCAACACCGAAATCAGATTGATTATGTTCTTTGCAGCCAAAGATGGAGAAGCTCTATACAATCAGCGAAAACAAGACCAGGAGCTGACTGTGGCTCGTAGCATGAACTCCTTATTGCCAAATTCAAACTGAAATTGAAGAAAGTAGGGAAAACCACTAGACCATTCAGGTATGACCTAGATTAAATCCCTTATGATTATACAGTGAAAGTGAGAAATAGATTTAAGGGCCTAGATCTGATAGATAGAGTGCCTGATGAACTATGGAATGAGGGTCATGACATTGTACAGGAGACAGGGATCAAGACCATCCCTATGGAAAAGAAATGCAAAAAAGCAAAATGGCTGTCTGGGGAGGCCTTGCAAATAGCTGTGAAAAGAACAGAAGCGAAAAGCAAAGGAGAAAAGGAAAGATATAAGCATCTGAATGCAGAGTTCCAAAGAATAGCAAGAAGAGATAAGAAAGCCTTCTTCAGCGATCAATGCAAAGAAATAGAGGAAAACAACAGAATGGGAAAGACTAAGGATCTATTCAAGAAAATCAGAGATACCAAAGGAACATTTCATGCAAAAATGGGCTCGATAAAGGACAGAAATGGTATGGACCTAACAGAAGCAGAAGATATTAAGAAGAGGTGGCAAGAATACACAGAAGAACTGTACAAAAAAGAGCTTCAAGACCCAGATAATCATGATGGTGTGATCACTGACCTAGAGCCAGATATCCTGGAATGTGAAGTCAAGTGGGTCTTAGAAAGCATCACTACGAACAAAGCTAGTGGAGGTGATGGAATTCCAGTGGAGCTATTCCAAATCCTGAAAGATGATGCTGTGAAAGTGCTGCACTCAATATGCCAGCAAATCTGGAAAACTCAGCAGTGGCCACAAGACTGGAAAAGGTCAGTTTTCATGCCAATCCCAAAGAAAGGCAATGCCAAAAAGTGCACAAACTACCGCACAATTGCACTCATCTCACACGCTAGTAAAGTAATGCTCAAAATTCTCCAAGCCAGGCTTCAGCAATATGTGAACTGTGAACTTCCTTATGTTCAAGCTGGTTTTAGAAAAGGCAGAGGAACCAGAGATCAAACTGCCAACATCCGCTGGATCATCGAAAAAGCAAGAGAGTTCCAGAAAAACATCTATTTCTGCTTTATTGACTTTGCCAAAGCCTTTGACTGTGTAGATCACAATAAACTGTGGAAAATTCTGAGAGAGATGGGAATACCAAACCACCTGATCTGCCTCTTGAGAAATCTGTATGCAGGTCAGGAAGCAACAGTTAGAACTGGTCATGGAACAACAGACTGGTTCCAAATAGGAAAAGGAGTACGTCAAGGCTGTATATTGTCACCATGTTTATTTAACTTATATGCAGAGTACATGATGAGAAATGCTAGACTGGAAGAAACACAAGCTGAAATCAAGATTGCCCGGAGAAATATCAATAACCTCAGATATGCAGATGATACCACCTTTATGGCAGAAAGTGAAGAGGAACTAAAAAGCCTCTTGATGAAAGTGAAAGTGGAGAGTGAAAAGGTTGGCTTAAAGCTCAACATTCAGAAAACGAAGATCATGGCATCTGGTCCCATCACTACATGGGAAATAGATGGAGAAACAGTGGAAACAGTGTCAGACTTTATTTTTGGGGGCTCCAAAATCACTCCAAAATGGTGACTGCAGCCATGAAATTAAAAGACGCTTACTCCTTGGAAGGAAAGTTATGACCAACCTAGATAGCATATTCAAAAGCAGAGACATTACTTTGCCAACAAAGGTTCGCCTAGTCAAGGCTATGGTCTTTCCTGTGGTCATGTATGGATGTGAGAGCTGGACTGTGAAGAAGGCTGAGCGCCAAAGAATTGATGCTTTTGAAGTGTAGTCTTGGAGAAGACTCTTGAGAGTCCCTTGGACTGCAAGGAGATCCAACCAGTCCATTCTGAAGGAGATCAATCCTGGGATTTCTTTGGAAGGAATGATGCTAAAGCTGAAACTCCAGTATTTTGGCCACCTCATGGGAAGAGTTGACTCACTGGAGAAGACTCTGATGCTGGGAGGGATTGGGGGCAGGAGGAGAAGGGGACGACAGAGGATGAGATGGCTGGATGGCATCACTGACTCGATGGATGTGAGTCTGAGTGACCTCCGGGAGCTGGTGATGGATAGGGAGGCCTGGCATGCTGCAGTTCATGGGGTCGCAAAGAGTCGGACACGACTGAGCGACTGATCTGATCTGATCCCTCCCCGCAGTGCGACTGAACAAGAGAGTCTAAAAAAAAAAAAAAGGGTGTCCACCACCGCCCTCTTTGTATCACAGCGGAAATCAGACACTTAAGAGACCAGCAAACAGAAGAAGCTATAACAGAGGGAACCGCCGTGGAAGCGACAGGCAATAAACTAAAACCCCGTGGTTAGTACCAACTACAGAGAAAGGGGCATATAGATCTTGAGAAATTTAAGCCGGAACAAGGAACTAGCCGAAAATGAACTGAACCCACAATACCCACAGCAATAACAGAGAAAGTCTTATGTATATTGTTACTATTTTTACCATCATTTTTTTTTTCTTTCTTTTTTTTTTTTAATTTTTATTTAAAAAATTTTTTTTTAATTTTATTTTTTTTTATTTTTATCCTCTAAGCTACTGCTAAGTCGCTTCAGTCGTGTCCGACTCTGTGTGACCCCATAGACGGAAGCTCACCAGGCTCCCCCGTCCCTGGGATTCTCCAGGCAAGAACACAGGAGTGGGTTGCCATTTCCTTCTCCAATGCATGAAAATGAAAAATGAAAGTGAAGTCGCTCAGTCGTGTCCGATTCTTGGCGACCCCATGGACTGGAGCCTACCAGGCTCCTCTGTCCATGGGATTTTCCAGGCAAAAGTACTGGGGTGGGGTGCCATTTTTATCCTCTAGTACTCCTTTAATTTCCACTTTTAGAACCTATTATTACTTTGTAAAAAATAAATAAATAAAAATAAATAAATAAATAAAAGACCCTTCTTTTTAAAAAAAAAAAAAACCCCAAACTTCACATATATATTTTTTATAACTTTTGCGACCTTTTTTTTTCTTTCTTTCTTTTTTTTTCTTTTCTTTTTGTCTTTTCTTTAACATTGTATTTTTGAAACTCCAAACTCTGCCCTAGATTCATTAGTTTAGCTTATTGGTAATTGCTATCAATTTTGTACCTATTCTTTTTTTTTTATAACTTTCATGACTTTTTTTTTCCTCCCTCTTTCTATCTCTTCATCTTTTCTTTGACATTGTATTCCTGAAATCCCAAACTCTAATCTAGATCTTTAATTTATGCTTTCTGGTATATGTAATCAATTTGTGGTATATCTTCTTTATAATTTTTGTGACTTTGTTTGTTTTTGGTTTTGTTTTTATTTTCTTTCTTTCTTTCTTTTTTTCTCTCTTATTTTCCTTCTATCTTTCTTTTTCTTCTTCTTTTCTTTAACATTGTATTATTGAAATTCCAAACTCTACTCTAGATTTTTAACTTTTGCTTTTTGGTATTTGTTATCATTTTGTACCTATATTTTCTTTATAACTTTTGTGACTCCTTTTTTTTCTTTTCCTTTTTCTCTCTTTCTTTTCATTCTTCTTTTCTTTAACACTGTATTTTTGAAACTCCAAATTCTACTCTAGATTTTTAATTTTTGCTTTTAGGTATTTGTTACCAATTTTGTGCCTTTAAGAACCTAATCTTTAGTACCCACTTTTTACTAGGGAGCGAGATTACTGGCTTGACTGTTCTCTCCACCTCTGGACTCTCCTTTTTCTCCACTAGTTCGCCTGTGTCTCCTCCCTAACCCCTCTCTACTCTACCCAACTCTGTGAATTTCTGAGTGTTCCAAATAAAGGAAAACATTTAGGGAACTGATTACTGACTGGATCTGTCTCTCTCCTTTTCATTCCCTCCTTTTATCCTCCTGACCACCTCTGTCTCCTTCCTCCCTCTTCTCTTCTCTGTATACCTCCGTGAACATCTCTGAGCGGTCGAGTTGTGGAGTGCAGTATAGAAGGAGAAGTTTTTGAGACTACTGTAAAAATAAAACCGATAACTGGAAGCAGGAGGCTTAAGTCCAAACCCTGATCCCACGGAACATTAATTGACAGGAGCTCATCAAATGCCTCCATACCTACACTGAAACCAAGCACCACACAAGGGCCAACAAGTTCCACGGCAAGACATATCAAGCAAATTCTCCAGAAACACAGGAACACAGCCCTGAGCTCCAATATACAGGCTACCCAAAGTCACCCCAAAATCATAGACATCTCATAAGTCATTACTAGACACCCCATTGCACTCCAGAGAGAAGAAATACAGCTCCATCCACCAGAACACCGATACAAGCTTCCCTAACCAAAAAACCTTGACAAGCCACCTGTGCAAACCCACACACAGTGAGGAAACACCACAATAAAGAGAACTCCACAAACTGCCAGAATACAGTAAGGACACCCCAAACTCAGCAATTCAAACAGGATGAAGAGAGAGAAGAATACCCAGCAGGTAAAGGAACAGGATAAATGCCCACCAAACCAAACAAAAGAGGAAGAAATAGCGAATCTACCTGATAAAGAATTCCGAATAATGATAGTGAAATTAATCCAAAATCTGGAAACCAAAATGGAATCACAGATAAATAGCCTGGAGAAAAGCATTGAGGAGATGCAAGAAAGGCTTAACAAGAACCTAGAAGAAATAAAAAGGAGTCAATATATAATGAATAATGCAATAAATGAGATCAAAAACACTCTGGAGGCAACAAATAGTAGAATAACAGAGGCAAAAGATAGAATTAGTGAATTAGAAGATAGAATGGTAGAAATAAATGAATCAGAGGAGAAAAAAGAAAAACTAACTAAAAGAAATGAGGACAATCTCAGAGACCTCCAGGACAATATTATACGTTACAACATTCGAATCATAGGAGTCCCAGAAGAAGAAGACAAAAAGAAAGACCATGAGAAAATACTAGAGGAGATAATAGTTGAAAACTTCCCTAAAATGGGGAAGGAAATAATCACTCAAGTCCAAGAAACCCAGAGAGTCCCAAACAGGATAAACCCAAGGTGAAACACCCCAAGACACATATTAATCAAATTAAACAAGATCAAACACAAAGAACAAATATTAAAAGCAGCAAGGGAAAAACAACAAATAACACACAAGGGAATTCCCATAAGGATAACAGCTGATCTTTCAATAGAAACTCTCCAAGCCAGGAGGGAATGGCAAGACATACTTAAAGTGATGAAAGAAAATAACATACAGCCCAGATTATTGTACCCAGAAAGGATCTCATTCAAATATGAAGGAGAAATCAAAAGCTTTACAGACAAGCAAAAGCTGAGAGAATTCAGCACCACCAAACCAACTCTCCAACAAATACTAAAGGACATTCTCTAGACAGGAAACACAAAAAGGGTATATAAATTCGAACCCAAAACAATAAAGTAAATGGCAACGGGATCATACTTATCAATAATTACCTTAAATGTTAATGGGCTGAATGCCCTAACCAAAAGACAGAGACTGGCCGAATGGATACAAAAACAAGACCCCTACATATGTTGCCTACAAGAGACCCACCTCCAAACAGCGGACACATACAGACTGAAAGTGAAGGGCTGGAAAAAGATTTTCCATGCAAATAGGGACCAAAAGAAAGCAGGAGTAGCAATACTCATATCAGATAAAATAGACTTTAAAACAAAGGCTGTGAAAAGAGACAAAGAAGGTCACTACATAATGATCAAAGGATCAATCCAAGAAAAAGATATAACAATTATAAATATATATGCACCTAACATAGGAGCACCGCAATCTGTAAGACAAATACTAACAAGTATGAAAGGAGAAATCAACAATAACACAATAATAGTGGGAGACTTTAATACCCCACTCACACCAATGGATAGATCAACTAAACAGAAAATTTACAAGGAAACACAAATTTTAAATGATACAATAGACCAGTTAGACCTAATTGATATCTATAGGACATTTCATCCCAAAACAATGAATTTCACCTTTTTCTCAAGTGCACACGGAACCTTCTCCAGGATAGACCACATCCTGGGCCATAAATCTAGCCTGGGTAAGTTCAGAAAAATTGAAATCATTCCAAGCATCTTTTCTGACCACAATGCAGTAAGATTAGATCTCAATAACAGGAGAAAAACTATTTAAAAATCCAACATATGGAGGCTGAACAACACGCTGTTGAATAACCAACAAATCACAGAATAAATCAAAAAAGAAATCAAAATCTGCATAGAAACGAATGAAAATGAAAACACAACAACCCAAAATCTGTGGGACACTGTAAAAGCAGTCCTAAGGGGAAAGTTCATAGCAATACAGGCATACCTCAATAAACAAGAAAAAAGTCAAATAAATAACCTAACTCTACACCTAAAGTAACTAGAAAAAGAAGAAATGAAGCACCCCAAGGTTAGTAGAAGGAAAGAAATCTTAAAAATTAGGGCAGAAATAAATGCAAAAGAAACAAAAGAGACCATAGCAAAACTCAACAAAGCCAAAAGCTGGTTCTTTGAAAGGGTAAATAAAATTGACAAACCATTAGCCAGACTCATCAAGAAACAAAGGGAGAAAAATCAAATCAATAAAATTAGAAATGAAAATGGAGAGATCACAACAGACAACACAGAAATACAAAGGATCATAAGAGACTACTATCAGCAATTGTATGGCAATAAAATGGACAATGTGGAAGAAATAGACAAATTCTTAGAAAAGTACAACTTTCCAAAACTGGATCAGGAAGAAATAGACCCATCACAAGCACAGAAATTGAAACTATAATCAGAAATCTTCCAGCAAACAAAAGCCCAGGTCCAGACAGCTTCACAGCTGAATTCTACCAAAAATTTAGAAAAGACCTAACACCTATCCTACTCACACTCTTCCAGAAAATTGCAGAGGAAGGCAAACTTCCAAACTCATTCTATGAGGCCACCATCACCCTAATACCAAAACCTGACAAAGATCCCACAAAAAAAGAATACTACAGGCCAATAACACTGATGAACATAGATGCAAAAATCCTTAACAAAATTCTAGCAATCAGAATTCAACAACACATTAAAAAGATCATACACCATGACCAAGTGGGCTTTATCCCAGGAATGCAAGGATTCTTCAATATCCACAAATCAATCAACGTAATACACCACATTAACAAACTGAAGAATAAAAACCATATGATTATCTCAATAGATGCAGAGAAAGCCTTTAACAAAGTTCAAAATCCATTTATGATAAAAACTCTCCAGAAAGCAGGAATAGACGGAACATACCTCAACATAATAAAAGCTATATATGACAAACCCACAGCAAACATTATCCTCAATGGTGAAAAATTGAAAGCATTTCCTCTAAAGTCAGAAACAAGACAAGGATGCCCACTTTCACCATTACTATTCAACATAGTTTTGGAAGTTTTGGCCACAGTAATCAGAGCAGAAAAAGAAATAAAAGGAATCCAAATTGGAAAAGAAGAAGTAAAACTCTCACTGTTTGCAGATGACATGATCCTCTACGTAGAAAACCATAAAGATTCCACTGGAAAATTACTAGAACTAATTAAAGAATATAGTAAATTTGCAGGATATAAAATCAACACACAGAAATCCCTTGCATTCCTGTATGCTAATAATGAGAAAATAGAAAGAGAAATTAAGGAAACAATTCCATTCACCATTGCAATGAAAAGAATAAAATACTTAGGAATATATCTTCCTCAAGAAACTAAAGACCTATATATAGAAAACTATAAAACACTGGTGAAAGAAATCAAAGAGGACACTAATAGATGGAGAAATATACCATGTTCATGGATTGGTAGAATCAATAGAGTGAAAATGAGTATACTACCCAAAGCAATTTATAGATTCAATGCAATCCCCATCAAGCTACCAACAGTATTCTTCACAGAGCTAGAACAAATAATTTCACAATTTGTATGGAAATACAAAAAACCTCGAATAGCCAAAGCTATCTTGAGAAAGAAGAATGGAACCGGAGGAATCAACCTGCCTGACTTCAGGCTCTACTACAAAGCCACAGTCATCCAGACAGTATGGTACTGGCACAAAGACAGAAATATAGATCAATGGAACAAAATAGAAAGCCCAGAGATAAATCCACGCACATATGGACACCTTATCTTTGACAAAGGAGGCAAGAATATACAATGGATTAAAGACAATCTCTTTAACAAGTGGTGCTGGGAAAACTGGTCAAACACTTGTAAAAGAATGAAACTAGAACACTTTCTAACAACATACACAAAAATAAACTCAAAATGGATTAAAGATCTAAATGTAAGACCAGAAACCATAAAACTCCTAGAGGAAAACATAGGCAAAACACTCTCTGACATAAATCACAGCAGGATCCTCTATGACCCACCTCCCAGAATATTGGAAACAAAATCAAAAATAAACAAATGGGACCTAATTAAACTTAAAAAGCTTCTGCACAACAAAGAAAACTATAAGCAAGGTGAAAAGACAGCCTTCAGAATGGGAGAAAATAATAGCAAATGAAGCAACAGACAAACAACTAATCTCAAAAATATACAAGCAACTCCTACAGCTCAATTCCAGAAAAATAAATGACCCAATCAAAAAATGGGCCAAAGAACTAAATAGACATTTCTCCAAAGAAGACATACAGATGGCTAACAAACACATGAAAAGATGCTCAACCTCACTCATTATCAGAGAAATGCAAATCAAAACCACTATGAGGTACCATTACACGCCAGTCAGAATGGCTGTGATCCAAAAGTCCACAAGCAATAAATGCTGGAGAGGGTGTGGAGAAAAGGGAACCCTCTTACACTGTTGGTGGGAATGCAAACTAGTACAGCCACTATGGAGAACAGTATGGCGATTCCTTAAAAAACTGGGAATAGAACTGCCTTATGATTCAGCAATCCCACTGCTGGGCATACACACTGAGAAAACCAGAATTGAAAGAGACACGTGTACCCCAATGTTCATAGCAGCACTGTTTACAATAGCCAGGACGTGGAAGCAACCTAGATGTCCATCCACAGATGAATGGATAAGCAAGCTGTGGTACATATACACAATGGAGTATTACTCAGCCATTAAAAAGAATACATTTGAATCAGTTCTAATGAGGTGGATGGAACTTGAGCCTATTATACAGAGTGAAGTAAGCCAGAAAGAAAAACGCCAATACAATATACTAACACATATATATGGAATTTAGAAAGATGATAACAATAACCCTGTATACGAGACAGCAAAAGAGACACTGATGTATAGAACAGACTTTTGGACTCTGGGAATGGGAGAGGGTGGGATGCTTTGGGAGAATAGCATTTAAATATGTATAATATCATATCTGAAACGAGTCTCCAGTCCAGGTATGATGCCTGATAACGGATGCCTGGGGCTGGTGCGCTGGGACGGCTTGGAGGGATGGTGTGTGGGGTGGAGGGGGGTTCAGGGTGGGGAGCACATGTGTGCTTGTGGCGAATCCATCTTGATGTATGGCAAAGGCAATGCAATATTGTGAAGTTAAGCAAAATAAAATTAAAAAAAAATAAAATAAAAAAATAAATGAAAAAGAAATAAGAATCTATAGGAAAGAAAAAAATCCCACTAGGAAAGGCAAATAAATAATAAGGATTGACAATCAGCCACTCACATAAGCCAATACAAAGATCAAATAGCAAAAAAAAAAAAAAAAAACTGTAAAAAGAAATTATATCTATAATAAACAAAGGATAAACATGAAGATATAAAATGTAGCATCAAAAACAGTAAATACGGGGGAAGGAGGTAAAAAAATGTGATCTTTCAGAATGTGATTGAACTTTAATGACTACCAGTTTGAACGAGTCGCTATAGTTACAGGTCAACATGTATGAACCCCGTGACAACCACAGATCAAAACTTACAATACGTACACAAAACCTAAAAATAAAGGAACAGAAGCCTAGTACCAAAGAAGCACATCAAGCCACAAGGGAGGAGGTGAAAAGAAAAAGGAATGAACAGAGAACTTCAAAAGCAATCAGAAAACAAGTAATAAAATTGCAACAAGTATATACCTATCAATAACCACTTTAAATGTCAATGGACTAAATGCTCCAGTCAAAAGAAATAGGGTAGCTGATGGGATTTTTTTTTAAAGCACCCTTCGATATGCTACGTCCAAGAAGTTCACTTCAGAACTAAATATGCAGAGATTGAAAATGAAAGGATGAAAAAGATATTTCTTGCAAACAGAAATGACAAAAAAGCAAAGGTAGCAAAACTCATATCAGGATAAAATAGACTGCAAAATGAAGGCTATAACAAAAGATAAAGAAGAGCATTATATAGAGATAAACTGATTAATACAGGGAGAGAGTATGATACATGTTAACATACATGGAACAAACACAGGAGCATCTAATTATCTCAGAAAAACCAGAAACACTAATTTGAAAAGATACACACACGCACCCCAACGTTCACAGCAGTACTGTCTACAATTAGCAAGACATGGAGACAGCTCAAGTGTCCCAGATGAAGAATATGTATAAAGAAGATGTGGTATATTTACACAATAGAAAATTACTGAGTCATAAAAGGAAGGAAATTCTGTCATTTGCAGCAACAAAAATGGACCTACGTGGCGCTGGAGTGGCGAGCGGACCAGAAGAGATAACCTACGTCCAAGGTCAATAGAGGCAGCCTTGAGGAGATGCCCCACATCCAATATCAGGAGCAGCGTCCGTGAGGAGATGCCCCATGTCCAAGGTCAGGAGCAGCGGCTGAGAGGAGATGCCCTGCATCCAAGGTAAGAGAAACCCAAGTAAGACGGTAGGCACCAAGAGAGAGCATCAGAGGTCAGACAGACTGAAACCACAACCAAAGAAAACTAGCCAATCTGATCACACAGACCACAGCTTGTCTAACTCAATGAAACTAAGCCACACTGTGTGGGCCACCCAAGACGGACGGGTCATGGTGGAGAGGTGTGACAGGGTGTGGTCCACTGGAGAAGGGAATGGCAAACCACTTCAGTATTCCTGCCTTGAGAATCCCATGAAGAGTATGAAAAGGCAAAAAGATGGGACACTGAAAGATGAATTCCCTAGGTCGGTAGGTGCCCAATATGCTACTGGAGATCAGTGGAGGAAAAAGCTCCAGAAAGAATGAAGAGACAGAACCAAAGCAAAAACAACACCCAGCTGTGGATGTGACTGGTGATAGAAGCAATGTCCAGTGCTGTAAAGAGCAATATTGCAAGGAACCTGGAGTGTCAGGTCCATGAATCAAGGCAAATTGGAAGTGGTCAAACAGGAGATGGCAAGAGTGAATGTCAACATTCTAGGAATCAGCGAACTTAAATGGACTGGAATGGGTAAATTTAACTCAGATGACCATTATATCTACTACTGTGGGCAAGAATCCTTTAGAAGAAATGGAGTAGCCATCATGGTCAACAAAAGAGTCCAAAATGCAGTACTTGAATGCAATCTCAAAATGACAGAATGATCTCTGTTCATTTCCAAGGCAAACCATTCAATATCACAGTAATCCAAGTCTATACCCTGATCAGTAATGCTGAAGAAGCTGAAGTTGAACGGTTCTGTGAAGACCTACAAAAACTTTTAGAACTAACATCCAAAAAAGATATCCTTTTCATTATAGGGGACTGGAATGCAAAAGTAGGAAGTCAAGAAACCCTTGGAACAACACGCAAATTTGGCCTTGGAGTACAGAATGAAGCAGGGCAAAGGCTAGTAGAGTTTTGCCAAGAGAACGCACTGGTCATAGCAAACACCCTCTTCCAACAACACAAGAGAAGACTCTATACATGGACATCACCAGATGGCCAACACCAAAATCAGATTGATTATATTCTTTGCAGCCAAAGATGGAGAAGCTCTATATAGTTAGCAAAAATAAGACTGGGAGCTGATTGTGGCTCAGATCATGAACTCCTTATTGTCAAATTCAGACTTAAATTGAAGAAAGTAGGGAAAAACACTAGACCATTCAGGCATGACCTAAATCAAATCCCTTACAATTATACAGTGAAAGTGAGAAATAGATTTAAGGGACTAAATCTGATAGAGTGCCTGATGAACTATGGACGGAGGTTCATCACACTGTACAGGAGACAGGGATCAAGACCACCCCCAAGAAAAAGAAATGCAAAAAAGGAAAATGGCTGTCTGAGGAGGCCTTACAAATAGCTATGGAAAGAAGAGAATCGAAAAGCAAAGGAGAAAAGGAAAGATATAAGCATCTGAATGCAGAGTTCCAACAAATAGCAAGGAGAGACAAGAAAGCCATTCTTAGCAATCAGTGCAAAGAAATACAGGAAAACAACAGAATGGGAAAGACGAGATCTTTTCAAGAAAATTAGAAATACCAAGGGAGCCTTACAAATAGCTGTGGAAAGAAGAGAATCGAAAAGCAAAGGAGAAAAGGAAAGATATAAGCATCTGAATGCAGAGTTCCAATGAATAGCAAGGAGAGACAAGAAAGCCTTCCTTAGCAATCAGTGCAAAGAAATACAGGAAAACAACAGAATGGGAAAGACGAGAGATCTTTTCAAGAAAATTAGAAATACCAAGGGAATATTTCATGCAAAGATGGGCTCGATAAAGGACAGAAATGGTATGGACCTAACAGAAGCAGAAGATATTAAGAAGAGGTGGCAAGAATACACAGAAGAACTGTACAAAAAAGATCTTCATGACCCAGATAATCATGATGGTGTGATCACTTACCTAGAGCCAGACATCCTAGAATGTGAAGTCAAGTGGGCCTTAGAAAGCATCACTACGAATAAAGCTAGAGGAGGTGATGAAATTCCAGCTGAGCTATTTCAAATCCTAAAAGATGATGCTGTGAAAGTGCTGCACTCAATATGCCAGCAAATTTGGAAAACTCAGCAGTGGCAACAGGACTGGAAAAGGTCAGTTTTCATTCCAATCCCAAAGAAAGGCAATGCCAAAGCATGCTCAAACTACTCACATGCTAGTAAATTCTCACTTTCTGCTGGGCTCCAAATTCTCCAAGCCAGGCTTCAGCAATACGTGAACTGTGAACTTCCAGATGTTCAAGCTGGTTTTAGAAAATGCACAGGAACCAGAAATCAAATTGCCAATATTCATTGGATCATGGAAAAATCAAGAGAGTTCCAGAAAAAACATCTATTTCTACTTTATTGACTATGCCAAAGCCTTTGACCATGTGGACCACAACAAACTCTTGAAAATTCTTTAAGAATTGTGAATACCAGACCACCTGACCTGCCTCTTGACAAATCTGTGTGCAGGTCAGGAAGCAGCTGTTGGAACTGGACATGGGACAACAGACTGGTCCCAAATCAGGAAAGGAGTACATCAAGGCTGTATATTGTCCTCCTGCTTACTTAACTTCTATGCAGAGTACGTCATGAGAAACACTGGGCTGGAAGAAGCACAAGCTGGAATCAAGATTGCCGGGAGAAATATCAGTAACCTCAGATATGCAGATGACACCGCCCTTATAGCAGAAAGTGAAGAATATCTAAAGAGCCTCTTGATGAAAGTGAAAGAGCAGAGTAAAAAAGTTGGCTTAAAGTTCAACATTCAGAAAACTAAGATCATGGGATTTGGTCCCATCACTTCATGGCAAATAGATGGGGAAACAGTGTCAGACTTTATTTTGGGGGCTCCAAAATCACTGCAGAAGGTGATTTTGGCCATGAAATTAAAAGACGCTTACTCCTTGGAAGGAAAGCTATGCCCAATCTGGATAGCATATTCAAAAGCAGAGACATTACTTTGCCAACAAAGATCTGTCTAGTCAAGGCTATGGTTTTTCCAGTGGTCATGTATGGATGTGAGAGCTGGACTATAAGAAAGCTGAGTGCCAAAGAATTGGTGCTTTTGAACTGTGGTGTTGGAGAAGACTCTTGAGAGTCCCTTGGACTGCAAGGAGATCCAACCAGTCCATCCTAAAGGAGATCAGTCCTGGGTGTTCATTGGAAGGACTGATGTTGAAGCTGAAACTCCAATACTTTTGCCACCTGATGTGAAGAGCTGACTCATTTGACAAGACCCTGATGCTGGGAAAGACTGAGGGCAGGAGGAGAAGGGGACGACAGAGGATGATATGGTTGGATGGCATCACCAACTCAATGGACATGGGTTTGGGTGAACTCCAGGAGTTGGTGATGGACAGGGAGGCCTGGCGTGCTGCAGTTCATGGGGTTGCAAAGAGTCAGACAGGACTGAGTGACTGAACTGAACTGACTGCAAAGAGAAGATGTTGCTGCGTCCTGTATCTAGACTGTTCCACATTTCCTCCTGTTGCAATCCCACTCTGGGGGCCATTTACACATTAGGAAAACCATGTGATCTAGGAGAAGAAGGAAAACTCATCAAGAGGTTCTTTTTTCAGTTAAGCTTTAGAAGATGAGTCAATTGAATATACAAAATCCACTTTAGGCACTTCTGGTATAGTTAACACTGTATGTATTCTTAGACACAGAATTAACTGAAATCCTTGAGACCAAAGGAAATAGAACTCATGGATGCCCCAATTCCTTTATCTCAGTGATTTTCAACTCTTTTTAATAATGGAGCCCTTTTATTAAAAATGAAATTTTACATGAAACCCTAATACAGAACGCCAATGAAAGCATATCTTAGCAATATGTATTCACTTCCTAAGTTCCTTTTTTACAACACTTATTTTAAAACCCATCATTAAAAACAATGAGGTTGCTCTGATTAAACACTAACTCAGGAGTTATGGTCTTAAAGCAGCCTGAGTGTTTTAATATATTTTGGTATTTTGTTTGAGTTGTACTAAGTGAAAGAGGAAAACCTTTCATACAGATAAGCATATTCATTTACAGAGTTTTATATGAGTACAAAATCAGTGTCCTGGGGTTAAAACAAAATCTTACTATGGGGTTACTGTCTTCCTATTAATGGCATGTTTGACTTCCCTGGTGGCTCAGACAGTAAAAGTGTCTGCCTACAATGCAGGAGACCCAGGTTCGATTCCTGGGTCAGGAAGATCCCCTGGAAGAGGAAATGGCACCCCACTCCAGTACTCTTGCCTAGAAAACCCCTTGGACGGAGGAGCCTGATAGGCTACAGTCCATCGGATCACAAAGAGTTGGACATGACTGAGCAACTTCACCGGGGAAGGCAATGGCACCCCACCCCAGTACTTTTGCCTGGAAAATCCCATGGACGGAGGAGCCTGGTAGGCTCCAGTCCGTGGGGTCGCTAAGAGTCGGACACGACTGAGCGACTTCACTTTGACTTTTCACTTTCATGCATTGGAGAAGGAAATGGCAACCCACTCCAGTGTTCTTGCCTGGAGAATCCCAGGGACAGGGGAGCCTGGTGAGCTTCCGTCTATGGGGTCGCACAGAGTCGGACACAACTGAAGCGACTTAGCAGCAGCAGCAGCAGCAGCAGAGCAACTTCACTTTCACTTTTCACTTTACATTTCAAAGGTATGTAAACAGATAGATACAGAGATAGATAGAGAATAGATGTGAAAGTGAAAGGGTTAGTCACTCAGTCTTATCTGACTGTTTGAGACCCCATGGACTGTAGCCTGCCAGGCTCCTCTGTCCATGAAGTTCTCCAGTCAAGAATACTGATGCGGGGTGCCATTTCCTTCTCCAGGGGATCTTCCTGACCCAGGGACTGAACCTGGGTCTCCTGCATTGCAGGCAGATTCTGTACCATCTGAGCCACCAGGGACCCAGAGAATAGATAGAGATGTATACAAACTATCGGAGAAGGTAATGGCACCCCACTCCAGTACTCTTGCCTGGAAAATCCCATGGATGGAGGAGCCTGGTAGGCTGCAGTCCATGGGGTCGGGAAGAGTCGGACATGACTGAGCGACTTCACTTTCTCTTTTTACTTTCATGCATTGGAGAAGGAAATGGCAACCCACTCCAGTGTTCTTGCCTGGAGAATCCCAAGGATGGGGAAGCCTGGTGGGCTGCCATCTATGGGATCACACAGAGTCGGACACAACTGAAGTGACTTAGCATAGCATAGCATAGCATACAAACTATGGAAGTAGGTTTATTCCATTTACTTCAAAGTCTACATACATGCACATACAAAACAAGTTAACTTTTTGGTAGCCATTTTGTATGCAAATTCGTTGGATGATTTAATGAATCATGTACATTATTTTAAATTATAGTTTATAAAGTAAATTTTTTAAAAGTTAACTTATGACTTGTGTAGTTCCAACTGTCTTACAGGAGTACCTACCATTCCCTAGAATCCAGCTTTGAAAGAACTTTGCCGAAAGGTTAGAGAAGGCAGGAATATAAACATGTGTGATCTTGGGAAGGAATGTAGGACAAGGACTTGGTGAGCCTATCTGTGTTCAGATTTCACCTCCGTCACTTCACTAACAATGTGATCTTGGTCACATTCTTTAAGCTCCTGGAGACTTAGTTTTCCCTTTTTTATTTTTTAAAAATATTTTTATTTGTTTATTCATGTGACTGTGTCTGGCCATCTCTGCAGAGCTCAGGATCTTTCGCTCAGGTCCCTCTGGCTGCGGCTCCCAGGCTTGCCATGCTGCGTGGGCTCCAGTTCTTGGAGTGCCCAGGGTTCATCGCACCACGGCACCTGGGATCTTAATTCCCAGACCAGGGATAGAACCCATGTCCTCTGCATTCCAAGGCAGATTTTTTAACCACTGGACCACCACCAGGGAAGTCCCCCTTCTTTATATTAGTATTACAACCCTCACTTCATTCAATTGCTATGGAGCCTTAATGAAAGTAAATTCTTTTTTGTCAACCCTGTTTAGTCTCTTCTTATATCAGGAGTGAGAGAAAGATCACATCTTTGATTTGCTCAAATGTTTCTCTAGACACCGCCATGTTTTAATAGCATCAGCCTGTCAGGTTGTATCTACGATGTTTGTAATTCAGGTAGCAAATCGATTTTTGAAAGCACTCTGGGCCTGCTCTGTCCATGTCGGATAGGCTCCAAGCATTAATTATGCACCAATATCGATGTTTTTGTCTGACAAGGTCTAATGTCACCATATTCAAATCTGGCTGCTTCCTTGTTAGAAAACCCTTCGAAACGTGGCCTTGGAAGAGACGGCATGTGTCACCTGCGATGTCTGAGATGTCCCCAAATTGAAGCCCTCAATTAGAATTAAAGACAACGCCTTTGTTCTGAGCCCCAAAGAGAACAAGCTGGCGTGATTCATGAACGCAGCTTGAGAGGTGACTCCATTGAGCATTGCTCGAAAGAAGGCAATCAAGTCTTCTTCTGGTAAGCTGCACAGGGCGGTGTGAACAATTTGAATACATTTGGATTTGCAGAATACACGAGTCGGGTATTATGATCTGTATGGGGAAGTCTATCTGTTTGCTAATTGGTATGATGGACCATAATCATCCAGCCAGATCTGCCTGGTTTCACAGAATTGTTAGGAGAATTGGGATTAACTTATTTTTAAAAGAGGATGATAAGCATACAAAGGCCAGTTTCCCTAACTTGAACTGATCTTAAATAGGCCATTCTCGTTCAAAAGTTCTTATTGGACTCATTCAATTTACCCAGTAAGTAATCACTACACTCTGACTGTATGCCGGACACTATTCCAGGCACCTGGGACACCAGAAGACACAGGCAGACAGGGCTCTTGGGGAGCGTTTACTTTAATGAAGCATCTTATAGATGTGCTCCTTTCCAAGACTTTGGCTAAGATGACTTTCCAAGGCCGAGAGAGGCAGTTGAAAGAGTCTCTTCTCTGAGTTTATGATTTTTATTAAAATAAAGGAGTTTGCTAATTTCATCTCCAGTAACTGAGAAACATACTCAAGAGTTATGAATATAATTAATGTTTCTTTCATACTGAGCTATACTATGAATGCTTTTCTGATGTCAGAGAAATAGAGGACTGTTATAGGGATAATTATTTCACTTGCTCTGCATTTTTTGAGGGGAATTGGGTTAAGATGATTGCTGACGCCTGTTTATGCCTGTGTGTGCTTTGTTGCGTCTGACTCTTGGCAACCGCATGGACCACAGCCCGCCAGGCTCCTCTATCCATGGGATTTTCCAGGCAAGGATACTGGAGCAGGTTGCCATTTCCTACTTCAAGGGATCTTCCTGACCCAAGGATCAAATTCCAGTCCCTGGCGTCTTCTGCACTGGCAGGCCGATTCTTTACCACTGTGCCACCGGGAAGCAGTGCCTATTTATCCAGAAGAATAAAGGAAAAGGACCTTCATTCCTGGTAATGAACAGTTAATTTAAGTGATATTATAAGTATTCGAAACATGGAGGGGGAATTTTTTTCATACCCTAAAACATTTTCTGCTTTACTGTCTTCTTTCTTTTGCTTTCAACAACATTTTGAGTGTATACCTTGTCCCAGGTACTGTATGAGATTAGGAGGATCAAAAATGAAATATGGTCTTGACACTCAAGAAATACACAATCTCATTTTTTAAAAATAAAAAGGTAAGGGAAGTCAATTTAGCACAGAAAAGTGGAAGTGTGAGTCACTCAGTCATGTCTGACTCTTTGCAACCCCATGAACTATAGCCTGCCAAGTTCCTCTGTCCATTGAATTCTCCAGGCAAGACTACTGGAGTGGGTAGCTATTCCCTTCTCCAAGGGATCTTTCCAATTCAGGGACTGAACCCAGGTCTCCCATATTACAGGAGGATTCTTTACCATCTGAGTCACCAGAGAAGAACCAATATTTAATTTTTTTTTGGAAGTCATAGGATGGTCACAGTGTAATGGAAAGAGTAATGAACCAGATATCTAATGTGATCCTGAGCATTTTCTATGTCTCTTTGGGAGGCCACTGAACCCTTCTCTGTTTAAGTTTCCTCATCCCAAGGAAAGGATTTCACATAGTTGGTTATAAGAATAATTTAAAATTGTTGATGTGAAATGTGATGATAGCAATAAACCTACAATTTTTTGCCATGATGGCAAAAATGTGTGGTAATTACTGTACACCTTCCAAAGTACAGAGATGTTGAATAATTTTTCTAAAGCCATGCAGTAGTTCAGGCCGTATCTGAATCTGAGATTCCATTCCAACAGAGTAAACACCTACTACGTTTCAAGCACTGCGCTTGGTGTTGTAGGAATTACATAGATTAATAAGCTGTAGTTCTAGTTCCCATCTCACAGGGTTTATAATCTGCTGCGAGAAACCAGTGCCCTGGAACACGTGAGAAGTGGATCAAGTTGACAACTCCCTGAATGCAAAGGCTAGATGAAGTCAGCACGCAGCGGTCTAGAGCGCCATGTAGAGAGATTTTACCTTGAATTTGCAGCCAGTAAAGATCTTGGGCTGCAGAGTGTATTCCAGAGAAGCCATAGTGACTATGAGAAGAGTGAATGGGAGAGGATTGAAAATCTGGAGACCAGATGCATTAGAAGCCTGTGGCATCAGACAGAGAGAGTCGGAGGCTGATGTGGAAGGTCTGAGTGCGGCTCCTCCAACTCCCAGGTGGATTCAGATTCCAGGAAAGAAGATAACATTCAGACACAAGGACCATGAGGGGGCAAAGGTCATCCCTCATACCAGCCTACAGGGTCCCTGTGGGAAGGAATACTGAGCATGAGAACAGGGGACACCCCCTCTCTGTGTTAGAGTCCCCTCCTACAGCCCCACCCACACCCACAGGGTAGGAGGAGTCAGAGCCTGGGCACTCGCTGGGCCAGGTTTTACCAGAGAGAGTGGTTCCTGAGCCTCCAGGGTAGGCCCCATGCTCTCCCCATTGCTTGTACATCCTGCCCCACACTCAGGCAAGGCTTCCCCCTTGGGAGAAGACCACCATTCTCTGGCAGTCCCAGCTTCTACACCAGCCAGAGAGGCAGCGTGGCTCTCAAGTCCTGGTCATCCCTCTCTCTGCCCAGCCTGCTGCTCCTAAGAGGCAGGTCTGATGCAGATGGAGTGGAAGTATTGGGCCCTCTTTGTGAGACACGACTGAAGTGACTCAGCAGCAGCAGCAGCAGCCTAAGCCATGTGCTCACCTCTCCCTTTGGTCAATAAGCCTCTGCCTGGGAGAACAGGCTTTGTGGGATTATTTACAAAGTGTGATCCCAGACTCCAGTTTCTTTATTGTTCTATAGATATAACTTTAGTTGGGGATCCTGGAAAAAGGAGGACAGATAGCACAGTAGGATCTAAGCTTTTATGGGTGTCTTGCTGAAATTTCATCCCCAGTGCACCAATACCTTGTCCTGAGTACCTACTGTGTGCAGGCATTTCACATATAGTCAGACCTCAAACTGGCACACAGTAGGAAGTGAATAAATGTGGCTTCTTTTCTTCTCATTCTGATTCAGTCTCCTTCCCATGTCAGGAATGAAAGAGAGACCTGAGCTTCGATTTGAAGAGGGATCCGAGCTTCGATTTGTTCAGATTCTAAGAGAAGTAGCTATTATTTCCATTTGATTGATGAGAATAATGAGGTAGTGAGAGATTCAAACTCAGGCCTATTGGATGTCAAACCTTTGAGTCCTTTCAATACACTCAAGGAGAAGGTGGATGTCGCCTTCTTCTTTCTATCCTCCCATCCACCCTAGCCTTTCTCACTTCCTTTATTTCCCTCCCACATCTGGTTTTGAAATGCCACGAAGGGAACTGACGGTGCTGCTTTGCTTGCTTTTATCGTGGTGGAACGCATCTGGCTGGTTGTATAACGTAATGGTAGCTAGTTCACTCAGTACTTACTATGTGTGAGGCTCAGCATTAGTAACTTTACATATGTGATTTCCTTCCATCAACATTACAGCATTACATTCTAATAAAATCCTTTAAAAATTGGGAAATGGAGATGAAAAGTGGCAGTTAGCCTACCTAAATTCCCAAAAGTCACAATGAACAAACTAGGATTTGAATTTGGAGAGCCACCTCTATAAGCCATGTGTGAAGACAACTACTCTGGCTCAGAACTGTTTGTACCTGTCAGTAAGGCACCCTCTACCTCCACTCTTCAATATCTTCCCCATTGCTATCTCCAAAAGTCCCTGCTCAGCTTCAAAATCTATATAAATACCATGTCTCCAAGCAGTTCTTGGGATTTTCTGCACCTGGGAGAAGCTCTGAGAGTAGAAAGAGAAGGAGTCCCACGCAGTGAAAGGACTGTGAGCCAGCCAACTGCAAATCTCATTTCCCCACCTGCTTCTAATAGGCTGATCTCTTTTCCCTTGACACCATTCTTCTGTGACTTTAATAGAGCTGAAGTCAACATCCCACCACTTAATCAGTCTTTTCTTTTTATTTGTGCTGAAGCAGAGTTGTGAAGTCAGCAGGAAAGGGTGAGAAAGGCAAAATTCTGTCTTCCAGGGCTCCCCAGACACCCTACACGCTGTGGGTCAAGGAGCACCCTCCATAGATGAGTAGCTGTATTTTGTAACTGTAATAATAACTACAAGAGTAATAATAATAAATAACAACCTGCTTACAATCCTTTATAGGTTATAATGTGTTTCCACATTCATTTGTAAGTAATTTGGTCTTTTCAATTGCTCTCTGAGGTGGGGATAATGATGATGTGTATTAAATAAATATTTTTATATTTATATTATTTATTATCTTTATATGCATATATAACTTTTGACCTTTGAGCAGGTTGTGAATGTCAAAGAAGGTAGATATACCACATAGCTCAAGTTCAGGACTCCTGAACCACCCTAGCTCTGCCATGAGATTCACTTTTAAAATAGTTTCCCCCTCTGTCCAACAAACATCACGATTCTCACTTCCCAACACTCAATGAGAAGAGTTAAGGAGAAAGCACATTTAAAATGTTTGTAGATGACAACATATGTGTAGAAGCCCTGAAGACTCAACAATAGTAACAGCAAAAATTTCAAAGCAAATTAAAAAATTCAGTAAAGTTGCAACATACAAAACTGACTTACAAAATCAGTGGCATCTCTAGACAAAAGATCTGAAATGGAAATTAAAACAATCTCATTTACAATATTACAGTAACAAAAATAAGATACACAGGAATAAACTTTACCTAAAATGTAAAAGACTCATACACTGAAAATTATAGAATACATATATAAATGGAAAGACATTCATGGATTGGAACATTGTTAAAATGTCCATACTACCCAAAGTGATTCACAGATTTGATGTACTCTCTATAAAAATCCCTATGGTATTCTTTACAGAAACAGAAAACATGAGGCTAAAATTCACTGGCAGCCGTAAAGGACCACAACAGCCAAGGTGACCCAAAGAAGGAAAGCTGGAGTCATTATACTGTTTGACTTCAATACATATTACAAACCTACAGTAACCAAAACAGTATGGTACTGTCATGAAAACAGACATAAAGACCACAGGAATAGAATAGAGAACCCAGAAACAAATCCACAAATTTACGGTCAAACGATCTTCAACAAAGAGTGCCAAGAGATTGTCTTTAATCCATTGTATATTCTTGCCTCCTTTGTCAAAGATAAGGTGTCCATATGTGCGTGGATTTATCTCTGGACTTTCTATTTTGTTCCATTGATCTATATTTCTGTCTTTGTGCCAGTACCATACTGTCTTGATGACTGTGGCTTTGTAGTAGAGCCTGAAGTCAGGCAGGTTGATTCCTCCGGTTCCATTCTTCTTTCTCAAGATAGCTTTGGCTATTCGAGGTTTTTTGTATTTCCATACAAATTGTGAAATTATTTGTTCTAGCTCTGTGAAGAATACTGTTGGTAGCTTGATAGGGATTGCATTGACCCTATAAATTGCTGTGGGTAGTATACTCATTTTCACTATATTGATTCTGCCAATCCATGAACATCTCCATCTATTAGTGTCCTCTTTGATTTCTTTCACCAGTGTTTTATAGTTTTCTATATATAGGTCTTTAGTTTCTCTAGGTAGATATATTCCTAAGTATTTTATTCTTTTCATTGCAATGGTGAATGGAATTGTTTCCTTAATTTCTCTTTCTATTTTCTCATTATTAGCGTACAGGAATGCAAGGGATTTCTGTGTGTTGATTTTATATCCTGCAACTTTACTATATTCATTGATTAGTTCTAGTAATTTTCTGGTGGAGTCTTTAGGTAATTAAACTTAAAAGCTTCTGTACAACAAAGGAAACTATAAGCAAGGTGAAAAGACAGCCTTCAGAATGGGAGAAAATAATAGCAAATGAAGCAACAGACAAACAACTAATCTCAAAAATATACAAGCAACTCCTACAGCTCAATTCCAGAAAAATAAATGACCCAATCAAAAAATGGGCCAAAGAACTAAATAGACATTTCTCCAAAGAAGACATACAGATGGCTAACAAACACATGAAAAGATGCTCAACATCACTCATTATCAGAGAAATGCAAATCAAAACCACTATAAGGTACCATTTCACACCAGTCAGAATGGTTGTGATCCAAAAGTCTACAAGCAATAAATGCTGGAGAGGATGTGGATAAAAGGAAACCCTCTTACACTGTTGGTGGGAATGCAAACTAGTACAGCCACTATGGAGAACAGTATGGAGATTTCTCAAAAAACTGGGAATAGAACTGCCTTATGATCCAGCAATCCCACTGCTGGGCATACACACTAAGAAAACCAGAATTGAAAGAGACACATGTATCCCAGTGTTCATCGCAGCACTGTTTATAATAGTTCGGACATGGAAGCAACCTAGATGTCCATCATCAGATGAATGGATAAGAAAGCTGTGGTACATATACACAATGGAGTATTACTCAGCCATTAAAAAGAATGCATTTGAGTCAGTTCTAATGAGGTGGATGGAACTGGAGCCTATTATACAGAGTGAAGTAAGCCAGAAAGAAAAACACAAATACAGTATACTAACGCATATATATGGAATTTAGAAAGATGGTAACAATAACCCTGTATATGAGACAGCAAAAGAGACTCTGATGTATAGAAGAGTCTTTTGGACTCTGGGAGAGGGAGAGGGCGGGATGATTTGGGAGAATGGCATTGAAATAAGTATAATATCATATATGAAATGAGTCGCCAGTCCAGGTTTGATGCACGATACTGGATGCTTGGGGCTGGTGCACTGGGCTGACCCAGAGGGATGGTATGGGGAGGGAGGAGGGAGGAGGGTTCAGGATGGGGAACACATGTATGCCTATGGCAGATTCATTTTGATATATGGCAAAAACTACAATATTGTAAAGTTAAATAAAATAAAATATAAAAATAAAAAAAAAAAAACAAACAAAGAGTGCCAAGAACACACAATGGGGAAAGGATAATCTCTTCAATAAATGGTGCTGGGAAAACTGAATATCCACATTAGATGAATGAAATTAGACTGCTGTATCATATACCAAAATGAACTCAAAATGGACTGAAGGCTGAAATATAAGACCTAAAACCATAAAACTACTAGAAGAAAACACAAGGAAAATGCTTCTTGATCTTGAATTATGCAATAATTTTTTTGGATATGACATCAAAAGCACAAGCAACAAAAGCAAACCTAGACACATATGATGATATCAGGCTAAAAAATCTTTTGCACAGTAAAGGAAACAACCAAAAAGGCATCCTATAGAATAGGAGGAAACGTTTGTCAACCGTTATCTGACAAAGCATCAAGGTTCAAAATCTATAAAGAACTCGTGGAACTCATGCATTCAACAGCCAAAAACAAACAAAAAACTGAACAAAAGACATGATTATATATTTCTCAAAAGAAGACACACAAATGTTCAACAGGTATATGAGAAGGTGCTCTTGACATCACTAATCAGGAAAATTCAAATCCAAAGCACAATGAAATAGTACTTCACAGCTGGTGGGATGGATACAAAAGCAAAAGATAACAAAACAGCAAATGATGGTGAGCACGGGGAGAAAAGGGAACCCACGAGTGCTCTGGGTGGGAATGTGAACGTGAAGTCGCTCAGTCGTGTCCGACTCTTTGCGACCCCATGGACTGTTGCCTACCAGGCTCCTCTGTCCATGGGATTTTCCAGGCAATAGTACTGGAGTGGATTGCCATTTCCTCTGGGTGGGAATGTAAATTGGTGCAATTGCCATGGAAATCAGTATGGAAATTCCTCAAAAACCTAAAAATAGAACTACCACATGATTCAGAAATCGCACTTTTGGGTGTATATCCAAAAGAAATGAAATTCGTATCTCAAAGAGGTAATGTGAATTCCTATGCTCATCGCAGAATTGTGCATGGTAGCCATGATATGAAAACAACCCAAGTATCTATCGATGGATGAAGGTGTGAGAAAATGTGAGATGGATATAGATATAGACACCGCCATAGACATAGAGAAATTATTCAGCCTTAAGTAAGAAAGAAATCCTTCCATTTGCCACAACATGGATGAAGCTGGAAAACATTATGCTAAGTGAAATAAGCCTGGTACAGAAAGACAAATACCTCGTGATCTCACTTATATGTGGAATCTAAAATAAATTCATAGGAGCAGAGAGTAGAATAATGGTTGTCAGGGGCTGGGGGAGAGGGAAATGAGGAGATATGGTCTAAGGATACAAAATATTACTTATGCAGGATGAATACTGATCCCTTACAGAAGGATCTCCAAACTGTTCGTTTTATTCATATTTTTCTTTAGCAAAGCATTTCCTCAATAAATGCTTGTGGGATTGAAGTGAACTGGTGCCCTGACTTATGATAGAATACATATTTTTGTGTGTGATGGTTGAGTATATGGACACCAGAATAAAAGCACCTGGATTCTAATCTCCAGTTCTCCACTACTGACAGTAATAAACCAGCAAGTATTTTAAACACTCCGAGGCATCAGGCACGTGTAATGGGTATAACAGTACCTACCTCTTGGGCTTATTATAAAGAGAAGAAGCATGTAAGATGCAGACTTCAGTGGCAGAATACAGATTGGTATCTGTCAGTCAGGACTACTGGGGTTGGCCTCTCCCTCCTCTCTTGTTCAGAGGACTGCCTTTGGAAGCTATGGGATAACCATACAATCCAGTCTAATAGTTTCATCTCACATCATCAACCCATCTGCTGGTGCCAGAAGTACCCTGTAGTATCAGAGACCCTGAGAGCATTTGAACAATGTTGCCAGTTTCTAAGCAATTGTCTTCTGTCTCAGTTGTTGCCTTGGACATCAGTAATCAGCATCACCACCATCTACAGCTGGTCTCTGCTTCTACAGAAACCCCACACATGGGAAATAGATGGATCTGAGGCTGGAAGCAGCTCTTGAAAGAGGGAGGCCCATGTGAAGGCAAACTCAGAGGAATCGGGCAGTATTTATATCCCCCTTGGTATTTCTATCTTACTACTCTGGGAGCTCTCAAATTAAGAAGACACCAACAGACCACCCCGTGTACACCAAGCAAGAGAGAAACACAGGACTGGGATATGCAGAGAGAACCCCACACGTCCTTTAGAAACCACTTACCCCAGCCGTTGCGAAGAGAAGGGCTTTCCCAAGGTTCCACAGGGAGTAGAGTCCTTTCTGCTTAGAGGACCACCATGCTACCCAGGGTGTTGTATTCAAGCAGCCCTACCTACATCATCTCCTATGTCCTCTTCCCCTATCAAAGTAAACAATATTATAAATAACTTTATTTCTGGTAGAACCATCCTTTCCTCTCATTTGACACCATCATTAACAAGAGTTAAGAGGGGACAAGCTTTCTTCCTTGCAATAGTCACAGACTCCTCATCACAGTCTGGTTGAAAACCTTCAGACTGAATCCTGTCATGCCCTGCATCCTTCTTTATATCAATCACCATGAAAGCCAGGACTCTGAAGTCATTTCTCATAACCAGACTCTCATCACCATTCTATATATGCCCCAATCCCACCCCTCCTCCCTACTCCCCAGACCCTCCCACAGTGCCCTCTGCAAGTCAGGGTTTTCCCTCAGGAAAATCTCCCTTAGGGACTTCCCTGGCAGTCCACTGCTTAAGACTTAGCCTTCCAATGCAGGAGGTGTGGGTTTGATCCCTGATCTGGGAGCTGGGCTCCCAAATGCCTCATGTGTATATGAGGCACACACACACACACACACACAATAGAAGCAATGTTCACAAATTCAATAAAGACTTTATAAATGGTCCACACTAAGAAAAAAAAAAAAAAAACAAAACTCCTATGGCTTCCATGGTGCAGAGCAGAAGGACTTGTGCTTATCTTCTCCTGTGAGAACTCCAAAATTATAACCAACTGCTGAACAACCAGACAGGAGAATGTTGGATCCAGCAAAAACAAGACACCCCACATCCAGGGAAAATGGAGAAACCCCAATAAGATGGTAGGAGGGCCAAAGCCCATTTAGAATCAAACCCCCATACTCATCAGAGACACTCAGAGGGCTCAAATAAAACCTTGTGCATACCAGGACCCAGGGACCCCGCAAGAGACAGAGCCGGACCTGTCTTGGATTATTTGAGTATCAGTGGAGAGTGAAAAGGTTGGCTTAAAGCTCAACATTCAGAAAATGAAGATCATGGCATCTGGTCCCATCACTACATGGGAAATAGATGGAGAAACAGTGGAAACAGTGTCAGACTTTATTTTTCTGGGCTCCAAAATCACTGCAGATGGTGACTGCAGCCATGAAATTAAAAGACGCTTACTCCTTAGAAGGAAAGTTATGACCAACCTAGATAGCATATTCAAAAGCAGAGACATCACTTTGCCAACAAAGGTTCGCCTAGTCAAGGCTATGGTCTTTCCTGTGGTCATGTATGGATGTGAGAGCTGGACTGTGAAGAAGGCTGAGTGCCGAAGAATTGATGCTTTTGAACTGTGGTGTTGGAGAAGACTCTTGAGAGTCCCTTGGACTGCAAGGAGATCCAACCAGTCCATTCTGAAGGAGATCAGCCCTGGGATTTCTTTGGAAGGAATGATGCTAAAGCTGAAACTCCAGTATTTTGGCCACCTCATGCGAAGAGTTGACTCATTGGAGAAGACTCTGATGCTGGGAGGGATTGGGGCAGGAGGAGAAGGGGACGCCAGAGGATGAGATGGCTGGATGGCATCACTGACTTGATGAATGTGAGTCTGAGTGACCTCCGAGAGCTGGTGATGGATAGGGAGGCCTGGCGTGCTGCAGTTCATGGGGTCGCAAAGAGTCAGACACGACTGAGTGACTGATCTGATCTGATCTGTGGAGGCAAGGGTTAGCAGTGGCCTGCTGTGGAAACAGGCTCTGGCTGCCACAGACCTAGGAGGCATGACCTGTAAGCCCCACCACAGAGCAGATAACCCACAAACTGGACACAGTTATACCAGAGGAGTTCTCACACTGTTGTGAAAGTTCTAGAGCCCACAACGGATTCCCAACCCGGGAATCCAACAAAGGGACTGAGAGCCCACAGTGGATTCCCAACCCGGGAATCCAGCAAAGGGACTGAGAGCCCACAGTGGATTCCCAACCCAGGAATCCAGCAAAGGGACTGAGAGCCCACAACTGGGAATCCAGCAAAGGGACTGAGAGCCCACAATGGATTCCCAACCTGGGAATCCAGCAAAGGGACTGAGAACCCCCAGGGAAGTTGGAGCCCAGTGGGATTGATTATGAACTTCCACAGGACTGGGTAAACAGACTCTTGGAGGGCACAAACAAAATCTTGTGTGCACCAGGACCCAGGAGAAAGGAGCAGTGACCCCACAAGAGACTGAGTCAGACTTGCCTGGGAGTCTCTAGGAGTCTCCGGCAGAGATGTGGGTTGACAGTGGCTGCCATGGGGTTGGGGGCACGGATTACAACAGTCCTGGCATAAGCCCTTTGGAAGGTCACCATTACCCCTACCATAGTTTGGCCTCAGGTCAAGCAACAGGGAGGGAACACAGCCCCACCCATCAACAGAAAATTTGATTAAAAATTTATTGAACATGGCCCCACCCATCAGAGCAAGACCCAGATTCCCCTACAGCCAGTCCCTCCCATCAGGAAGCTTCCACAAACCTCTTATCCTTATCCATTAGAGGGCAGACAGAATGGAAATCACAATTACAGAAAACTAACAGGACCGATCACTTGGATCACAGCCTTGTCTAACTCAGTGAAACTATGAGCACTGTAAAAACGTGATCCACTGGAGAAGGGAATGGCAAGCCACTTTAGTGTTCTTACCTTGAGAACCTCATGAACAGTATGAAAAGGCGAAAAGATATGACACTGAAAGATGAACTTCCAGGGCCGGTAGGTACCCAATATGCTACTGGAGAAGAGTAGAAAAATAACTCCTGAAAGAATGAAGGGAGGAGCCAAAGCAAAAACAACACCCAGTTGTGGATGTGACTAGTGATGGAAGTAAAGTCTGATGCTGCAAAGAACAATATTGCATAGGATCCTAGAATGTTAGGCCCATGAATCAAGGCAAATTGAAAGTGGTCAAACAGGATGTGGCAAGAGTGAATATCGACATTCTAGGAATCAGTGAGCTAAGATGGACTGGAATGAGTGAATTTAACTCAGATGACCATTATATCTACTACTGTGGGCAAGAATCCCTTGGAAGAAATGGAGTAACCATCATAGTCAACAAAAGTCTGAAATGCAATACTTGGGTGCAATCTCAGAAATGACTGAATGATCTCTGTTCATTTCCAAGGCAAACCATTCAATATCACAGTAAACCAAGCCTACGCCCCAACCACTAATGCCAAAGAAGATGAAATTGAACAGTAATATAATGAACTACAGGATCTTCCATAACTAACACCAAAAAAAGATGGCCTTTTCATTATAGGGGACTAGAATGCAAAAGGAGGAAGTCAAGAGATACCTGGAGTAACAGGCAAGTTTGGCCTTGAAATATAAAATGAAACAGAGCAAAGGCTAATAGAGTTTTGCCAAGAGAACGCACTGATCACAGCAAACACCCTCTTCCAACAACACAAGAGACAACTCTACACATGGACATCAATGGATGGTCAATATCAAAATCAGATTGATTATATTCTTTGCAGCCAAAGATGGAAAAGCTCTGTACAGTCAGCAAAAACAAGACTGGGAGCTGACTGCAGCTCAGATCATGAACTCTTTGTTGCCAAATTCAGACTTAAACTGAAGAAAGCAGGGAAAACCTCTAGACCATTCCAGGTATGACCTAAATCAAATCCCTTATGATTATACAGGGGAAGTGACAAATAGATTCAAGGAATTAGATCTGGTAGATAGAGTGTCTGAAGAACTATGGATGGAGGTTCGTAATATTGTACAGGAGGTGGTGATCAAAACCACCCCCAGGAAGAAGAAATGAAAAAAGGCAAAATGATTTTGCCAAAAACGTCTGAGGAGGCCTTATGAATATCTAAGAAAAGAAGAGAAGCAAAAGGCAAAGGAGAAAAGGAAAGATATATCCATGGGAATGCAGAGTTCCAAAGAATAGCAAGGAGAGATAAGAAAGCCTTTCTAAGTGATCAATATAAGGAAATAGAGGAAAACAATAAAATGAAAGACTAGAGATCTCTTCAAGAAAATTAGAGATACCAAGGGAACTTTTCATGCAAAGATGAGCTCGATAAAGGACAGAAATGGCAGGGACCTAACAGAAGCAGAGCTTTTAAGTTGAAGTGAAGAAGAGGTGGCAAGAATACACAGAAGAAATATACAAAAAAGATCTTAATGACCCAAATAACCATGATGGTGTGATCACTCACCTAGAGCCAGACATCCTGGCACATGAAATCAAATGGGTCTTTGGAAGCATCACTATGAACAAAGCTAGTAGAGGTGATAGAATTCCAGCTGACCTATTTCAAAACCTAAAAAAATGATGCTGTGAAAGTGCTGCACTCAATATGCCTCCAAATTTGGGGAACTCAGCAGTGGTCACAGGACTGGAAAAGGTCAGTTTTCATTCCAATCTCAAATAAAGGCAATGTCAAAGAATGTTCAAACTACTGCACAATTGCACTCATCTCACACGCTAGCAGAGTAATGCTGAAAGTTCTCCAAGCTATGCTTCAACAGTATGTGAACCAAGAACCTCCAGATGTTCAAGCTGAAACATGGAACAACAGACTGGTTCAAAATTGGGAAATGATTACGTTAAGGCTGTATTTTGTCACCTTGCTTGTTTAACTTATATGCAGAGTACATAATGCATGGATGAAGCACAAGCTGAAATTAAGATTGCCAGGAGAAATACGAATAACCTCAGATATGCAATGACACCACCCTTATGACAGAAAGCAAAGAGGTACTAAAGGACCTCTTGGTGAAAGTGAAAGAGGAGAGTGAAAAAGAAACGAATATCATAACATCTGATCTGATCCTATCACTTCATGGCAAGTAAATGGGAAAACCATGGGAACAGTTACAGACTTTATTTTCTCGGGCTCTAAATCACTGCAGATGGTGACTGCAGCCATGAAATAAAAGACACTTGCTCCTTGAAAGAAAAGCTACGACAAACCTAGATAAAACCTATAACAAACCAGCATATTAAAAAATAGAGACATTACTTTGCTGACAAAGGTCCATCTAGTCAAAGCTATGGTTTTTCCAGTAGTCATGTATGGATGTGACAGTCGGACTATAAAAAAGCTGAGCACTGAAGAAGTGATGCTTTTGAACTATGGTGTTTGAGAAGACTCTTGAGAGTCCCTGGACTACAAGGAGATCCAACCAGTCAATCCTAAAGGAAATCAGCCCTGAATATTTATTGGAATGACTGATGCCGAGGCTGAAACTCCAAGACTTTGACCACCTGATGTGAAGAACTGACTCATTGGAAAAGATCCTGATGGTGGGAAAGATTGAAGGCAGGAGGAGATGGGAACAACAGAGGATGAGGTGGTTGGATGGCATCACTGAGTCAATGGACATGAGTTTGAGCAAGGTCGGGGAGTTGGTGATGGACAAGGAAGCCTGGTGTGCTGCAGTCCGTGGGGTTGCAGAGTTGAACACAACCAAGTGACTGAACTGAACTGATGGCTTCTACTACTTCGCTGGAGGTTCTTTCCACAGCCTTCAGTTCAATTCAGTCGCTCAGTCGTGTCCGACTCTCTGCAACCCCATGAATCGCAGCACCCCAGGCCTCCCTGTCCATCACTAACTCCTGGAGTTCCCTCAAACTCAAGTCCATCAAGTCGGTGATGCCATCCAGCCATCTCATCCTCTGTCGTCCCCTTCTCCTCCTGCCCCCAATCCCTCCCAGCATCAGAGTCTTTTCCAATGAGTCAACTCTTCGCATGGAGTTTCAGCTTTAGCATCATTCCTTCCAAGGAACACCCAGGACTGATCTCGTTTAGGATGGACTGGTTGGATCTCCTTGCAATCCAAGGGACTCTCAGGAGTCTTCTCCAACACCACAGTTCAAAAGCATCAATTCTTCAGTGCTCAGCCTTCTTCAAAGTCCAACTCTCACATCCATACATGACCACAGGAAAAACCATAGCCTTGACTAGATGGACCTTTGTTAGCAAAGTAGTGTCTCTGCTTTTTAATATGCTGTCTAGGTTGGTCATAACTTTCCTTCCAAGGAGTAAGCATCTTTTAATTTCATGGCTGCAGTCACCATCTGCAGTGATTTTGGAGCCCCAGAAGATAAAGTCAGCCACTGTTTCCCCATCTATTACCCATGAAGTGATGGGACCAGATGACATGATCATTTTCTGAATGTTGAGTTTTAAGTCAACTTTTGCACTCTCCTCTTTCACTTTCATTAAGAGGCTTTTTAGTTCCTCTTCACTTTCTGCCATAAGGATGGTGTCATCTGCATATCTGAGGTTATTGATACTTATCCTGGCAATCTTGATTCCAGCTTGTGCATCTTCCAGCTCAGCGTTTCTCATGATATACTCTGCATGTAAGTTAAATAAGCAGGGTGACAATATACAGCCTTGATGTACTCCTTTTCCTATTTGGAATCAGTTTGTTGTTCCATGACCAGTTCTAACTGTTGCTTCCTGACCTGCATACAGGTTTCTCAAGAGGCAGATCAGGTGGTCTGGTATTCCCATCTCTTTCAGAATTTTCCACAGTTTGTTGTGATGCACACAGTCAAAGGCTTTGGCATAGTCAATAAAGCAGAAATAGATGTTTTTCTGGAACTCTCTTGCTTTTTCCATGACCAGCGGATGTTGGCAATTTGATCTCTGGTTCCTCTGTCTTTTCTAAAATCAGCTTGAACATCTGGAAGTTCACAGTTCACATACTGTTGAAGCCTGGCTTGGAGAATTTTGAGCATTACTTTACTAGCGTGTGAGATGAGTGCAATTGTTCGGTAGTTTGAGCATTCTTTGGCATTGCCTTTCTTTTGAATTGGGATGAAAACTGACCTTTTCCAGTCCTGTGGCCATTGCTGAGTTTTCCAAATTTGCTGGCATATTGAGTGCAGCACTTTCACAGCATCATCTTTCAGGATTTGAAATAGCTCCACTGGAATCCCATCACCTCCACTAGCTTTGTTTGTAGTGATGCTTCTAAGGCCCACTTGACTTCACATTCCAGGATGTCTGGCTCTAGGTGAGTGATCACACCATCGTGATTATCTTGGTCATGAAGATCTTTTTTGTACAGTTCTTCTGTGTATTGTTGCCACCTCCTCTTAATATCTTCTGCTTCTGTTAGGTCCATACCATTTCTGTCCTTTATTGAGCCCATCTTTGCATGAAATGTTCCCTTGGTATCTCTAATTTTCTTGAAGAGATCTCTAGTCTTTCCCATTCTGTTGTTTTCCTCTATTTCTTTACATTGATAGCTGAAGAAGTCTTTCTTATCTCTTCTTGCTATTCTTTGGAACTACCTGAACTCTTCCCTGAAACTTATTCTAAGAGTCCTCTCCTCTACTGTGCTTTAAGCAGCTGAGGTTGATGGTTATCTTTTTCTCCTCGCCACATTTTCTAAATCATTCTTCTTTCCACCTATACACACTCACATAAGAATTGAAGCTGATATATCTATGTATATATACACATAAAATCTCTTTACTGGGACGGTATTGACATACCAGAAAATTCATCCATTTAAGATGTACAATTTCGTGGTTTTTATTGTATTTGTAGAGCTGTGCAACAATCACCGTGATCTAATATTAGAATGTTTCATCAGCCCCAAAAGAAACCGTGAAGCCATTAGCAGTCTCTCTGTCCCAACACTCTTTGCCTTCCCTGCCCTAGCCAATCACTAATCTGCCTTTTGCTACCAGTTTTCCTTCTTAGGACATTTCACATAAATGTAATCAGATAACAGGTAACTTTCTGTGTCTGGCATTTTTCATTCAGCGTAACATTTTCCAAATTCATCCATGTTGTAGCATAGCATATATCATTGCTTAATAATGTTCCATCACAGGAATATATCAAATTCTGCCTCTCCACTCATCAGCTGATGGACATTTGGGTTGTTTCTGCTTTTTGACTGTTATGAATGAGTGCTGTTATTCACCTTGGCATGCAAATTTTTTGTGTAGACATGTTTTTATTTTTCTTGGATGTATACCTAGCAGTGAAATTGCTAAGTCACATAGCAGTTTTGTAATTAACAGCTTGGGGACCTGATAGAAATTCAGCTCTGGCCCTCACCAGCTGTACTGCACTCAATGCATCATTGCACCTGTATAAGCCTCAATTATATCTGCTGTAAAATGGAACCAATAATACTAGCCTTTCTTATATCAAAGTGGACGTACAATCCTTGTGATAGCATACAAGATAAGGCAAATGAGTGCTCCGTAAAAAGTATAAAATACCTTCCACCAAAGGATTTTATTTTTTCAGGTCATTTAAGGTATCTCTCAATCCCAAATGTGGAAAAAACAAATTAGGGAACAGTCATAAATTGAATAGCGCTTTTGCAAATGCGCCCGTCTCAAAGGAAAGACAAGATTTAGCTTCATTTCAGCTGACTTTCCAGTCTAATGACCTAGAATTCACTGCTATGCTTTTATTCTCATCCCAGTGTGCTGCAGCCCACGTGGAAATGTCTGATAAACTGAGAGCGTCTTTTGATGCATGGAAAAAGAAGATGCTTTCTATTCCAAGCACCCATGTCTTTTCTGAATATTTTTCTTCATATTCTTCTGGGGGTTTTGATCTCACATTATTTCTCTTTTGAGTCAAAGGAAGGGGGAAAAAACCTACAGGACTTTTGAATTATTTATCGTAGAAGGCATTTAAGGCCTGGTTTCAAAGTTGATATCTAGATTTCTACACTCACTCGTGCATGTTGGGAGGCTGGTCTGAACCGCTGGGAGAAGAGCTCAGAGCAGGTCAGAAGATGTATTCAACGGACACATGCGCCTTTGGACATTCTGACTCAGAATTCTGTCTCCAAGCTGTGGTCAGGAGCATCAGTGTGGTGGAAGGGCTCTGACTTCTACTACTTTTCTTGCCATGAAAGGGAAGAGCTCGTGGCTTTATTTTAAAACATTATAATTTAATTCAATTTCATTTCAACAGATACTTGTTGAGGTCCTATGCTTATTTTGTGCCACACATTGTACTAAGAGTTACAAAGACAAAAATTATTTCCTGGGGAGAGAAATCATGAACACCCAGGACTTAGACTGCTTGGGTTCAAATCCCAGCTCTGCCCGTTATTGGGTGTGAGATGATGGATCTTACATTGGATGTGAGAAAATAGGGATGATGACAAAAACAATGCAAGAATAATATCAACCATATATTAATAGCATTTTAATCCATATAAAGCACAGAATTCATTATCTGGCTCATGGCTATCCATTAACATGCAACTCAAGCAAAAAAAATATGCTCCCCACCTTGATTCTCTAATGGAGAACATAGACATGAATCAAATAGCTACATAAACCTGTAATTACAAAAGTTCTACAGTAGATCATGTTGGTTGCCCTTCTAACGTCTATCTCTATCCTCCCCCATTCTGTAGTAGCCACGTGCGTTTGGGGTGGGAGCAGGAGCTGAACCCAATCTCAGGTCTTCATATGCACCCTAAGTGGCCCAATCCAATCTCCGTAATTCCCATTCCAGCATCACTGAGGTTAACTGTAATTTCCATTCCACTCTGTCCAGAGTCAGAGGTGGTCATGTGACCTAAACCAATCTAACCAAAGGGAAGCCCCGGGCTTCTACAGTAGGGAAGAGAATGCTTGCTCTCTGCCACTGGATGTGCCTGCGGCAGCATTTGACCTAGCAGCTTAGTTAGCAGCCATTTTCAGCTTCTGAGAGGAAGCCTATACTGTGGAGGCTTATGTATCACCCACTTAACAACCGTTTCCCAAGTATCTGCCACAAACCAGTCTTTGTGCTCTTGTATATGGATACAAGGTGAGTGAAATAGACATCCCTTGCAAATAAGATACATAAACAAAATGGTCTTTGGTGAGATTGTCGAGCCACTAGATCTAGCCTTACCTGAAATCCACAGGATCTTGAGACTATTCAGACAAACATAGTCTTCAACAATAAAATTAACAATTAACCTGCTGCTGCTGCTCCTGCTGCTGCTAAGTCGCTTCAGTCGTGTCCGACTCTGCGACCCCATAGATGGCAGCCCACCAGGCTCCCCTGTCCCTGGGATTCTCCAGGCAAGAACACTGGAGTGGGTTGCCATTTCCTTCTCCAATGCATGAAAGTGAAAAGTGAAAGTGAAGTTGTTCATTCCTGTCCGACTTAGCGACCCCATGGACTGCAGCCTACCAGGCTTCTCCATCCATGGGATTTTCCAGGCAAGAGGACTGGGGTGGGGTGCCATTGCCTTCTCCGAATTAATCTACTAATGATGAGCAAATGATCAAATGATGTGAATAGACATTTCTCTAAGGATAACATGCAAAAAACGAGTAAGCATACAAAATGAGGCTCAATATCAGTAATTGGGAAAATTTAAATGGAAACTGCAATGAGCTATCACTTCACACACACTAAGGTGGTTAGAACCAAAAAGTCACATACTAACAGATATTAATAAGAATATAAAGAAATAAAAACCCTCATACACTGGGCTACTTGTTGAACCATCCCCAGTTAGAATCTTGCCCATTGGATATCCAGTGCTTTGACCCCAGTAAACAAGGTAAGTAAGTAAGTAAGTGAAGTCACTCAGTTGTGTCCGACTCTTTGCGACCCCATGGACTGTAGCCTACCAAGCTCCTCTGTCCATGGGATTTTCCAGGCAATTGTACTGGAGTGGTTTGCCATTTCCTTCTTCAGTGGGTCTTCCAGACCCAGGGATCGAACCCAGGTCTCCTGCATTGTAGAGAGACACTTTACCATCTGAGCCACCAGAGAAGTAGACAAGTTAGTTCCCCTAATAGTTCCATGGACCCTTCAGCACCTACTGCATCTGGCAGGCACTAAAACTGGTGTTGCCTAGTAAAATAACAGAATACATCTACCAGACTATAGGCCTGAGTATAAATGCTGTGGGGCAAGGGATGTCTATTTCACTCACCTTGTATCCATATACAAGAGCACAAAGACTGGTTTGTGGTAGATACTTGGGAAATAGTTGTTAAGTGGGTGAATGTCTCCACATTTTACTAAAATTATTATCTAAATATCTGTCTCATCTTCTACACTAAGTCCTGCTACTGGGAAGCACCACTGGCTGGTCATCTACATAGCTCGAGAATCTAGCATAGAGCCGGTATCAGAGCAAAACGTTTACTCAGGATAGAGTGGTTGAATTCTTGGCTTCATTCATTGTCACTCACCAAACTAAATACGACATCTGTTCCCTGCGCACACTCACAACTTCCCCAATGCAACTCTTTTGACATACTTACCCAAATCTGTCTTGCACTGTAATGATTTGCAGGAATTCTATTTACTCCTAGGAGATTCTGAGCTCTTCTGAAGATGGAGGTCCCATCTCATTCATCTTCAGGGACTCCCACCAGTTGCACAGAATAAAAGCAGAATAGAAGCTCGAGATCTACACTTGTCAAACTGCAGGTGGATGATTGCATGAATGAATAATCATGAGGAAGGAGAATAACTTGGCAGAGGGTATGAAGCCGGGCTATTTGGAAGGCTGCAACACGATCTGAGCAGGCTCATATTCCACTATGTTGACCTGACACTGGATTCGAGATAGATTAGTAGATCTCTTGTTCTATTGTTCACTGTATTTTCTCCTCCTCCCCCCAGACTGTATTTTCCTTGAGAACTGCACCCATGGCTGAGGTGCTCCCCACTGAGCCCTCCATGTCTGACACACAGTACATGCTCAATACACACGTTGCTGATTGAACGCTCATCCACCCATTAACCCCCAAGGATTTGACACTCCCACCTCTCCTGCTTTTAATCCTGAGGTGAGTGGTAGAAGTTCTTTGCCTTCTAAAATTAATTAGGATACCATCACAGTGATGATCAGCCTCCCTCCATGGGCCCCCCACCCTTCTGCCTTTGTATTTTTCCAAACTGGCTTGAATCATTTAATCTGCAGTTAATTCAAAAGCATCCAAGCCAGGCCCTGATATAGCAGATGATCGAGATAAACGGCTGGAGTACATTTATGAGCAGAATCTCTCCAGATTTTAGTCCATAAATCATTTGTTGTGAAATGCACTCATTGTCTTTAGGCAAGGCTATGATGTGAGGGAAAATTCTATCTATTTATGAATCAAAAATCAAGGAATTAGCCACAGTGTGAAGGAAAGAGACTACAATAAAAAAAATAAGATTTGTCTCTTAAGATCCTCCTAACCTATATCCTTCCACCCCTTTCCCTCACTTACTTTTCTGCATGGAAAAAGAATTCAACTTCATGTTTGTTCCACAGAATCACAGGCAGAAAAGCAGTTTTTAAGAGGCAGATTTTAGCCACTACTTCAGCTCTGCACACATTTTGGGTCTCAAGTTGACAGTCACTTCCTCCAAGAAGTCTTCCTTGATGACTTAGGCTAAATTAGACCCTTCCTGTTCATCAGTCTCATAGCATGAGTTGCTATTATTTTTATTCCTCTTGCTACAGTTTTCAATATATATTTATTTGTTTGTTTGCTTGCTTCTCTCTCTCAGTAGACTGCAAATGCTTTTATGTAAGGATTATGAATTTGTTTTCCCCTGTATCCCCAACTCCTAACACAGTGCCTGGCATAAAGTCAGCACAGAGAAATATCTGTTTTAATATTTAATGATCATTTTCCAAGCTCTTTTTCAAAGTGAATCTGGAAAGTCTACCACAGGGGAAAAAAACACTATTTAACTCTTTAGAGTAGGAGCTGGTATGGATAGGGAGGCCTGGCGTGCTGCAGCTCATGGGGTCGCAAAGAGTCGGACACGACTGAGCGACTGATCTGATCTGATCTGAAACTTAAATAAATAATAAGTTTATTCTGTGCAAACCATTATATATATATATATATATATATATATTATCTTATATGATACTCTCAACAATGACTCAGCCTTGTAAAACAGATATTATCCTCCATCTTAGTGGCAAGCAATTTGCGCTTGGGAAGGGCAATGCCTTACCCAGTGTGTGTCACAGTAATGGTAGAGTGGCATCAGAGCTCACCTAGTTTAACTCCCAAATTCAAATTCTTGCCAGTGTGCTGCATACCCTGAAAATCACAGAGATGCAGAAGGAATTTATTTCCTGATGGAAACTTGTTTCTCCTTTCTGGCTCTCCATCAATATAAGGAACAAAAGAAGTGAAAACAACTAAAGACCAAAGAGAGGATTATGTCTTCCTTTTCTCTTTAAAACTTAGAGAAAATAGTCAGACACAATTCCAGACATGGTCAGTGTTTTTTTTTAGCCTATGCTAGCATCTGCCTGCAAAAGGACTTTTCAGACAGCCTTACAGGATGTCAGCCCCTGGGGCCAGGTCCTGCTCTACCTGAGATTCATCTTTTGGTGTATTGATCCAAAAGTCTTCACTTTCAACAAACTCTAACGAAACACACCCACACCTGCATGCGAATGCGCACGCACACGCACACACACACACACACAGATGCATTTGAATGAAAACTTATGCCCAGCGAGACTCACAAATATGCTCATGCATATCTTCTCACAAACAAGCAATATACTGTCCCCTTCACCACGATGGCAAGCACAAAATCAGATGAATGTAGAAACACACATGTCTACACACAAATGCATCCTCCTAGGCATTTAACAAATGGTCTGATGTTGCTGCCGCTAAGTCGCTTCAGTCATGTCCGACTCTGTGCGACCCCACAGACAGCAGCCCTCCAGGCTCCCCTGTCCCTGGGATTTTCCAGGCAAGAACACTGGAGTGGGTTGCCATTTCCTTCTCTAATGCATGAAAGTGAAAAGTGAAAGTGAAGTCGCTCAGTCGTGTCCGACCCTCAGCAACCCTGTGGACTGCAGCCCACCAGGCTCCTCCATCCATGGGACTTTCCAGGCAAGAGTACAGGAGTGGGGTGCCATTGCCTTCTCCTAACAAATGGTCAATGCACTATTTTTACAACACAGTCCTTTTACCTCCATTTTTTCACTTTATTCCCGAAGTAACCCATGTGTTATCTAATAAACAAGATATGTCAAACCCAATGGTTCTATAGGGCTCTTAAACTTGAACCTCACAGGATGGGTTTCAGAGGCTCTGAACCACCCCCTCTGAAATTGGCATGCATGCATTTTTTCCCTCGATGTTCATATCCATGGATTTCATCTTACGTCCCTCTCTCCTCAAAAAAAAAAAAAAAAAAAAAGAGAGAGAGAGAGAGATTTTGGACCACCAAGTCGTGGGAACAATGTCACTAGTCTGACACTCAAGAATGAATATAAAGCTTATAAAATGCCTCTTTCTCCGTTTCCTCACTTATTCTCACGTCTGTAACGCTGTGGCACTCACCTGGCAATTATGACTTTGATAGACATAGACGCAGAGCACAGATATGTCTAAGCTCATATCCTCTCACACCCACTTATTCTTTCCTGCCTGCCACTCTCTTGTGATGGTGATGGAAAAAAAAGAGACACCGACATCTGAGCCCCCTGCCTTCACAGGGAATTTCACACATTTTCTCTACCTCCTTGAATCATGAGGTCAGATAAAGGTTATTCATACGAAACTGACTCAAGCAGTTTAAAAGTAGCCTTTTAAATTAAAACTTTGGTTTCTTACTCTACACCAAGTCAATATGACAAGTGACAAAGTCGCTCAGCCGTGTCCGACTTTTTGTGACCTCGTGGACTATGCAGTTTATGAAATTCTCCAGGCCAAAATACTGGAGTGGGAAGCTGTCCCCTTCTCCAGGTGATCTTCCCTACCCAGGGATCGAACCCAGGTCTCCCACATTGCAGGTGGAATCTTTTCCAGCTGAGCCACAAGGGAAGCCTAGAATACCAGAGCGGGTAGCCTATCCCTTCTCCAGCAGATCTTTCCTAACCAGGAATCGAACAGGGGTCTCCTGCATTCCAGGCAGATGCTTTACCAGCTGAGCTACCAGGGAAGCCCCAAGTCAATATAATGTTTTGAAAAAGCAGATTGACTTCCTAAATAGATCATTGGATCCATCTTTAACAGCTCTATAAACAGATGTCCAAAGAGACAAGTAATTTTCTCTTTCTGCCTGGAATGCACTTCACCCAGAAATCCACATGGCCTCACTCATTCACTTCCGTCCATCTCTATTCAAATGACACATTATAGTCTACATCATTCCTGACCTCACAGCAAAATATCAACCACCACTCTCCCTACTCACACCCATGATGCTCTGACCCTTGATGTGTCTCCCTCTTTTGTACTTATCACCCTTGAAAGGGAAACTGTCAGTCGCTCAGTTGTGTCCGACTCTGCGACTCTATGACCTTTAGGTAACCAGGCTCCTCTGTCCTTGGAATTCTCTAGGCAAGAATACTGGAGTAGGTTGTCATTCCCTTCTCCAGAGAATTTTCCCAACCCAGAGATCAAATCCAGGTGTCCTGCATTGCAGGCAGATTCTTTACCGGCTGAGTCACCAGGCAAGTCACTTAAACGCATTGTATTTGATTTCTGTGGTTTTGTGTTTAGTGTTTGTCTCCCTGTACTAGAATGCAACCTCCATGCAGTGGGGACTTAATCCATTTAACTTGCTGTTCCAAAACCTAGAAAAGACACACAGTGAATATTTGTTTTGGAAACTTAAACCAAAGAATTATAGAAGTATCAGTAGCCTCTTCAGAAAGTGAAAAGCCCTTCTCCAGGGGATCTTCCCAAACCAGGGATAGAACCCAGGTCTCCTACAGTGTAGGCAGATGCTTTACCATCTGAGCCACCAGGGAAGTCTAAGGTAACCTGCGATTAAAGAGCTTCAAGCTCAAGTCATCTCCTAAAGACTACTTCTGTTTTATTCTTACTGTCTTGCCAATGTGAATTTCATAACCTTTCTCTTTGGCTCACTTCCTAGAGGCAGGAGTGAGAACTTGCTTAGTATTAGGGAAGGAAAACCCCTTGACAAGTTCCTTAACAATAAGGAAATTCACTGGCTTATGTGACTGACGAGCACAGAGCCAGACTGGGGCTTCCCTGATAGCTCAGCTGGTAAAGAATCTGCCTGCAATACAGGGCACTCCATTTCGATTCCTGGGCCAGGAAGATCTGCGGGAGAAGGAATAGGCTACCCACTCCAGTATTCTTGGCCTTCCCTTGTGGCTCAGCTGGTAAAGAATCCGCCTGCAATATGGGAGACCTGAGTCCGATCCTTGGGTTGGGAAGATCCCCTGGAGAAGGAAAAGGCTACCAACTCCAGTATTCTGGCCTGGAGAATATTCAGGACTATACAGTCCATGGGGGTCACAATGAGTTGGACATAACTGAGCAACTTTCACTCCACTTCACTGACTGGATCTGGAGATCAGAAAAGTCAAAATGGACCTAATTTCTCCCCCCATCTTTCTGCCCTTAATTCTGGGATGTTGGCTCTATTCTAAGGCTGGGAACCACCTGAGTCCAGGCAGGGAAAAAAAAATAGACTTTTTTTATTTTCTCTTCTGTTGTCAGTGACAAACTACTTGCAGGAGCGTAGTTCTCTGACCCATAGAGACTGAACACAGGCCACAGTAGTGAAAGTCCTAGCCTTTGGACCACCAGAGAAGCCCCAGATACAGTGATATAGTTCATTTTTAATCAATATATTTATCTAAATAATCATATACATATTCCAGTCCCAGAACTTTATGGCAAATAGATGGGGAAAAAGTGGAAACAGTGACAGATTTTACTGTCTTGGACTCCAAAGTCACTGTGGATGGTGACAGCTGCAATGAAGTTAAAAGATCCTCGCTCCTTGAGAGAAAAGCTATGACAAACCTAGACAGTGTCTTAAAAAGCAGAGACATCACTTTGCCTACAAAGGTCCAGATAATCAAAGCTATGACTTTCCCCACAGTCATGTACTGATGTGAGAGATGGGCCATAAAGAAGTTCAGTTCAGTTCAGATCAGTTGCTCAGTCATGTCCGACTCTTTGCAACCCCATGAAACGCAGCACGCCAGGCCTCCCTGTCTATCACCAACTCCCGGAGGTCACTCAGACTCACATCCATCGAGTCAGTGATGCCAACCAGCCGTCTCATCCTCTGTCGTCCCCTTCTCCTCTTGCTTCCAATCCCTCCCAGCATCAGAGTCTTCTCCAATGAGTCAACTCTTCGCATGAGGTGACCAAAGTACTGGAGTTTCAGCTTTAGCATCATTCCTTCCAAAGAACACCCAGGGCTGATCTCCTTCAGAATGGACTGATTGGATCTCCTTGCAGTCCAAAGGACTCTCAAGAGTCTTCTCCAACACCACAGTTCAAAAGCATCAATTCTTCGGCACTCAGCCTTCTTCCCAGTCCAACTCTCACATCCATACATGACCACTGGAAAGACCATAGCCTTGACTAGATGGACCTTTGTTGGCAAAGTAATGTCTCTGCTTTTGAATATGCTATCTAGGTTGGTCATAACTTTCCTTCCAAGGAGTAAGCGTCTTTTAATTTCATGGCTGCAGTCACCATCTGCAGTGATTTTGGAGCCCAGAAAAATAAAGTCAGCCACTGTTTCCACTGTTTCTCCATCTATTTCCCATGAAGTGATAGGACCAGATGCCATGATCTTCATTTTCTGAATGTTGAGCTTTAAGTCAACATTTTCACTTTCCACTTTCACTTTCATCAAGAGGCTTTTGAGTTCCTCTTCACTTTCTGCCATAAGGGTGGTGTCATCTGCATATCTGAGGCTACTGACATTTCTCCCAGCAATCTTGATTCCAGCTTGTGTTTCTTCCAGTCCAGCATTTCTCATGATGTACTCTGCATATAAGTTAAATAAGCAGGGTGACAATATACAGCCTTAACATACTCCTTGTCCTATTTGAAACCAGTCTGTTGTTCCTGAGCACCAAAGAATTGATGGTTTTGAACTGTGCTGTTGGAGAAGACTCTTGAGAGCCCCTTGGACTGCAAGGAGATCAAACCAGTCAATCCTAAAGGAAATCAACCCTGAATATTCATTGGAGGGACTGATGCTGAAGCTGAAGCTCCAATACTTTGGCCACCTGATGCAAAGAGCCAACTCATTGTCAAAGACCCTGATGCTGGGAAAGATTGATGGCAGAAGGAGAAGGGGACAACAGAGGATGAGATGGTTGGATGGCATCACTGAGTCAATGGACATGAACTTGAGCAAACTCCAGGAGACAGTGAAGGTCAGGGAAGCGTGGAATGCTGCAGTCCATTGGGTCACAAAGAGTAGGACACAACTTAGTGACTGAACAACAAAGTAACTGTAGATTCACATGCAGTTGTAAGAAATAATCCAGAGAGCTCTCTAGTGCACTTTACCCAGTTTCCTCCAATGAACAGTTTGTAAAACTTTAATATAACAACACATTCAGGATACAAACATTGGTGTTATCCATTGATTTGATTCAGATTTCCCCCCACTTTACTGTACTTGTGTGTGTTAAACTCTACATAATTTTAGTTCCACCAACTCAGTCAAGAAACTGAACATTTCCAAAATCTCAAGTATCTCTCATATCGTCCTTTCATAAGCATGCCTACCAGAGCCTATCGCCACCATCCCTAACCCCTGGCAACAACGAATCTGTTTTCATTTTACAAAGTTTTCTGATTTCAATAATATTACATAATTAGAATTATACACTATGTACCAATTTTGAATGGATTTTCTTCACGCACCATAATTCCCTGGAGAGTCATCCAGGTTGTTGCATGTATAAGAAGTTTGTTCCTTTTTCCTGCTGAAAATTGAGTACAATTTCGTAGTGTCATTACACCGGAATTTGAGTTTGTTTAACCATTTACCTGTTAAACAACATCTAGACTGTTCTTGTAATTATGAATAAAGCTGCTATGAACATTTATGTATGAGTTTGTATGTGAACATAAGCTTTCCTTTCTCTGGAATAAATGCTTATGAGTGCATTCTCTATGACATACATTTGAGTAATTCAGTTTCTCTGAAACCTTGTCAGCTTTGCATGTTGTCACTATTATTCTAGGATAGCAAAAATTACTAAGTGAGGCTATATCAAACTTAAAAGATTCTGCACAGCAAAAGAAACCATGAACACAGTGAAAAGACAATCTATAGAGTGAGAGGAAATATTTGGAAATTACATGTCTGATAAGGAATTAATAACCAAACTATGTGAAGAACTAAAATAATTTTTTTAAACCTGCATTAAAAATGAGTAGGGGAACTGAATGGACATTTTTTCAAAGACATATCAGTGGCCAACTGGTACACTAAAAAGTCTCAAATATCACCAATCATCAAGGAAATGAAAATTAAACACCAAAGAAATTCCACCTGACACCTGTTAGAATGGCCATCATCAAAAAGCCAAGAGTAACAAGTACTGGCCAAGATGTGGAGAAAAGCGGACCCTCGGCTCTGTTGGCAGGAATGTAAATTGGTGCAGCCACTATGGAAAATAAAATGGAGGTTCCTCAAAAAATTAAAAATAAAACTACCATCAGATCAGATCAGATCAGTTGCTCAGTCGTGTCTGACTCTTTGCGACCCCGTGAACTGCAGCACGCCAGGCCTCCCTGTCCATCACCAGCTCCCAGAGGTCACTCAGACTCACATCCATCGAGTCAGTGATGCCATCCAGCCATCTCATCCTCTCTCGTCCCCTTCTCCTCCTGCCCCCAATCCCTCCCAGCATCAGAGTCTTCTCCAATGAGTCAACTCTTCACATGAGGTGGCCAAAATACTGGAGTTTCAGCTTTAGCATCATTTCTTCCAAAGAAATCCCAGGGTTGATCTTCAGAATGGACTGGTTGGATCTCCTTGTAATCGAAGGGACTCTCAAGAGTCTTCTCTAACACCACAGTTCAAAAGCATCAATTCTTCAGCGCTCAGCCTTCTTCACAGTCCAGCTCTCACATCCATAAATGACCACAGGAAAGACCATAGCCTTGACTAGGCGAACCTTTGTTGGCAAAGTAATGTCTCTGCTTTTGAATATGCTATCTAGGTTGGTCATAACTTTCCTTCCAAGGAATAAGCGTTTTTTAATTTCATGGCTGCAGTCACCATCTGCAGTGATTTTGGAGCCCAGAAAAATAAAGTCAGCCACTGTTTCCACTGTTTCTCCATCTATTTCCCATGAAGTGATGGGACCAGATGCCATGATCTTCGTTTTCTGAATGTTGAGCTTTAAGCCAACCTTTTCACTCTCCACTTTCACTTTCATCAAGAGGCTTTTTAGTTCCTCTTCACTTTCTGCCATAAGGGTGGTGTCATCTGCATATCTGAGGTTATTGATATTTCTCCCAGCAATCTTGATTCCAGCTTGTGTTTCTTCCAGTCCAGCATTTCTCATGATGTACCCTGCATATAAGTTAAATAAGCAGGGTGACAATATACAGCCTTGACGTACTCCTTTTCCTATTTGGAACCAGTCTGTTGTTCCATGTCCAGTTCTAACTGTTGCTTCCTGACCTGCATACAGATTTCTCAAGAGGCAGATCAGGTGGTCTGGTGTTCCCATCTATTTCAGAATTTTCCACAGTTTATTGTGATCTACACAGTCAAAGGCTTTGGCATAGTCAATAAAGCAGAAATAGATGTTTTTCTGGAACTCTCTTGCTTTTTCCATGACCAGCGGATGTTGGCAATTTGATCTCTGGTTCCTCTGCCTTTTCTAAAACCAGCTTGAACATCAGGAAGTTCACGGTTCACATATTGCTGAAGCCTGGCTTGGAGAATTTTGAGCATTACTTTACTAGTGTGTGAGATGAGTGCAATTGTGCGGTAGTTTGAGCATTCTTTGGCATTGCCTTTCTTTGGGATTGGAATGAAAACTGACCTTTTCCAGTCTTGTGGCCACTGCTGAGTTTTCCAAATTTGCTGGCATATTGAGTGCAGCACTTTCACAGCATCATCTTTCAGGATTTGGAATAGCTCCACTGGAATTCCATCACCTCCACTAGCTTTGTTCGTAGTGATGCTTTCTAAGGCCCACTTGACTTCACATTCCAGGATGTCTGGCTCTAGGTCAGTGATCACACCATCATGATTATCTGGGTCGTGAAGCTCTTTTTTGTACAGTTCTTCTGTGTATTCTTGCCACCTCTTCTTAATATCTTCTGCTTCTGTTAGGTCCATACCATTTATGTCCTTTATCGAGCCCATCTTTGCATGAAATGTTCCTTTGGTATCTCTGATTTTCTTGAAGAGGTCCCTAGTCTTTCCCATTCCGTTGTTTTCCTCTATTTCTTTGCATTGATCGCTAAAGAAGACTTTCTTATCTCTTCTTGCTATTCTTTGGAACTCTGCATTCAGATGTTTATATCTTTCCTTTTCTCCTTTACTTTTTGCTTCTCTTCTTTTCACAGCTATTTGTAAGGCCTCCCCAGACAGCCATTTTGCTTTTTTGCATTTCTTTTCCATGGGGATGGTCTTGATCCCTGTCTCCTGTACAAAGTGACGAACCTCATTCCATAGTTCATCAGGCACTCTATCTATCAGATCTAGGCCCTTAAATCTATTTCTCACTTCCACTGTATAATCATAAGGGATTTGAGGATCCAGCAATCTCACTTCTAGGTACAAAGTCAAAGGAAATGAAAGCTGTTCTGAAAAGTATCTGTGCTTTCATCTTCATTGCAGCACCGTTAACATGGCCAAGATATGATACGGCGACCACATAAGGGTGTCCGTCAACCAACAGACGATGGATAAAGAAGAGGTGGCGTATGTATACACACACACACACACACACACACACACACACACACTCACACACAGCACTCAGTCAAAAGAAAGAAGGAAATCATTCTCCATAGACGAAGAATTAATCCATGCAACACAGATGGCCCTTGAAGGCACTATGACATAAACACCACATAGAGAAGAAATATTGTTAATTTTTACCACCGAGGTCTGCTGGGCTGTTTTCCTAAGTAAGTACAAGAGTCCCCATTTTACTTAATAGGAAAACCCAAAGTCCTTAACTCCACTTTTAAGAAATTCCAAGAGTTGCTGCCTGTCTGTCCAATGTTACCCTTGTTGTTCAGTCATCCAAAGAATAGTCGTTGTGTTCCATGGCCCACTCTGGGCACTAAATAAACGGTGGTGGAGCTCATAGGGCCTGGTGTATGGCGAGGAAAACAGACGGAATAACTAATACAGAGGGCTTCCCTGGTGGCTCAGTGCTCAAGAATCTGCCTACAATGCAGGAGACGCAGGAGACACGGGTTCGATCCCTGAGTCAGGAAGATCCCCCAGAGGAGAGAATGGAAACCTACTCCAGAATTCTAAGTGTGATGTTGTCATAACAGTTGGCTGCAGAGTGCAACAGGAATGTGCTGTGGGGTTATAACCTCCCTAGAGAATGGAGAGGACTTCCGCAAGGAAATGACATTTAAATCTAGTGATGGTTTGCTAGACCAAGAGGCAGAGGGGCAAGATTGTAGGTATAGGGATCAGTACGGATGAGCTCCAGCAGTGGAGATGAGGCTGGCCCATCAACACACTGAAAGGTCTTTGAGGCTCGAGGTACACATGCGGATGAGATGGGCACAATGAGCTGGAGGGGTAGCTCCAAATGAAAGAGCAAAGTGGGCCATTTCACACTCTGCTGATCACAGACACAGTCCCCTGCCTCCTCACCTTTCTTTATACAATGCTGGCCCTTGATTGCCAGCCATGCCCTCTCACTCCTGGAGTACACGCTCTTTACATCAAAGTCCAAACCTAACGCTAACACCTCCAGGAAACCTGCCTTGTTCTTAGAAAGAACCAACTCCACTCCTCCCCCTTGCCCTGTGCATCTCTGCCATGAGCAGACACATGTCTTCAGCACCCCTCTTGGCATGTTACACACATGTTACACTGAGGGCGGGGCTGTGGCATCCTCCCCCTCATCTCTGTCTCCCCATCACCACTTACAACACACTAGTTCCCCTGATCCGAGAACACCTTTGATCTCCTCCTTTGATTTCTTTTATTGTGCCACACACCTCATCAAAGTCTATCGGATGTGTATTGGATGAATTGAGCAATAAGGAAGAGAAAGACATCATTTCAGAAGCAGGGGCTGCCACAAGAAGTCCAAGCCTGAGGTCAGCCCAAAGTCTCCAGCAGCTGGACGTGGTCACCTAACTGCAGCCCTTGCAGCTGGACCATGAGTCCTTTCTTGACTGAGGATCAGAATAACAACTGAGGTTGTTACCCAAGGTTGGCCATTGATTAGCCAATGCTCTCTGTAAGTTTGTGCCCATGGGTTCGACGTGGCTATTTCACTGTAGCAGCATCCCACAGGAGTTCGTTACTGTCACAGGCATCCCCCAGCCCAGGCCCCAAGTGGCAGCCACGCCTGTCACACAGCCTCACCCTGTTATCAGCTGCCAGCCCAGCACTTCCCCACAGCGGCAGCTGTTAGCACCCTATGGACAGGTCCGGGCAATGCCTGCCTTGCTCTGAATCTCATCAGTGGACAAGCCCACCCTGACCCCACTGGTCCTGGGGGTCCAAGTGATATCATGGGTGCTCTGTGGCTCTGTCATTACTGAAGATGACTTCAAATGATCTAAGAAAGACAAATGAAACCAACCCCCAGGACTCGCTTCTCCCATGTTAGGTGCAGCCCATGCGCTGAATCAGAGTCCATCCTCTTTGCTTCTGCAGGCCCTTAAGGCTTTAATGCAAAATTTAAAGATCCAAATGTACAGGCTAATGGTGTTCAGAGCTGGGACATGGGCAAAAGTTGGTGATTTTTAGTCCGATTGGATTGGATTGGAGATACTCATACCAGTTTTGTGGGAACAGGTCAATCACTCTGTACTCTCTGAACTGGATGTCTCTTTATTCCAGTGTAAGGAGGAAGGAACTGACGATTTTAAAAGCCTCTTGTGGTTCTAATATTCAAAAGTCCCCATTGTAGACTAACAGATACACTTATTCTGAGCCAGCAATTCTACTGGGCCCTCTCATGTCTGCTATCTAGCCTCACATCTCTGTTGATTTCAATATGCCCACAAGTCCTCATGTTCCCGACAAGGAAACTGCAACAGGATGCAGAGCAGGGGGAGTGAACATCCTGAATTCACACAGATATCAAAGGCAGCACTGGATTAAATCCAGGGGGGTCTGTCTAGGGCAACATCTTCTCTGACCTCAGAATTATCTCCACAGTGCATGCAAACGTCCCTGCCAGCCCCCAGAGCCCACAGAGCATCCTACGTCAGCTCTAACAGAAGGAAGGGGAAGGGATTAAGCTGCAGAATGAGAAACTAAAATTGGAGTAAAAAGAAATGGCCTGAAAGTATGCAGGTACCAGAGTGGAAATAAAAACAGATTCGTTTCTAAAGACACAGGTGCCCTTAAGCCCAGAAAGTTTGAATCTGGTCCAGGTTGGACACTGGCACAGACTAGGAGGCCTGAAAGCCTCTTTGAACGTTAGGGGAAAAGAGTAAAGTTTGAAAATGAAGATGAGCAGAAGGAGAAGCAAACTTATTCATGATGGTCTTTAACGTCTTATAGCTTTTCTTGAAAAAATTAAAACCCCAATCCCTTCATTTTAAATAGTATATTTTACTTAAGAAATTGTTTCATTATTTTGTCTCCTATAAATTGCCTGAAAATTATTTTCACTATTTAGAAACATAATGAGCCTCATTACATATGTGAGAAAACTGAGGCTAAGCCAGTTTTAGACAAATTGCATCCTGATCCCTAGCTTCAGTTTTCACTCCTCACTGATGTGGCAGAGACAGCTGGTTGGCTACCCAAGAGCTATGTTTCCTTTTTTTTCCCCTTAGTAGCAGACTCTTATTTCATTTGCAGCAAGGCATTAAGTAGAAAACAGCAGTGATTGTTGTTGATAAACGCCCAATGTTGAGCGTTTATCAGCCAATGTTTCCAAGCCTCCCCTTCAACAAGAGTTGATCATATGACCAACTTCTGGACCAAGGGTAAGTAGACTTTTGTGGGGTGATTCCAAGAAGACCTTTTAATGGAACCAGAACCAACAAGAGCAGAACCAGCCCCCTCTCCATCCTCATGAGCCCTGGCCGTGAAAAGCAGAAGTCCCATCCACATCTTAGGCCATCAGGTGACCTTGAGGACAAAACCAGGCACTGGGATGGAAAAGCCAGAGCAATAATGGGAGGCAGAGTGCCTGAGGATCCTATGGTGGCCATGCCAACACTGGCTAGCTTTTCTCTGGAATTATTTTATGTGAGAAAGAAAAATATGATTTCTGTAAAGCCACTATTACTTGGGAGAGGACTTCTTCTATGTGCAACTAGCCCAAATCCTGGACCTCCCAGGTGGCTCAGTGGTAAAGAATTTGCCTGCCAATGTTAGAGTTGTTTAGTCACTCAGTCATATCCAACTCTTTGTGACCCCATGGACTACAGCATGCCAGGCTTCCCTGTCTTTCACCATCTCCTGGAGCTCACTCAAACTCATGTCCATTGAGGCGGTAATGCCATCCAACCATCTCATCCTCTATCATCCCCTTTTCCTGCCTTCAGTCTTTCCCAGCATCAGGGTCCTGATAATGAGTCAACTCTTCACATCAGGTAGCCAAAGTATTAGAACTTCAGCTTCATCATCAGTCCTTTCAATGAATATTCAGGACTGATATCCTTTAGGATTGACTAGTTGGATCTCCTTGCTGTCCAAGGGACTCTCAAGTCTTCTCCAACACCTCAGTTCAAAAGCATCATTCTTTGGCGTTCAGCCTTCTTTATAGTCCAACTCTCACATCCATACATGACTACTGGAAAAACTATAGCTTTGACTAGACAGATCTTTGTTGGTAAAGTAATGTCTTTGCTTTTTTAATATGCTGTCTAGGTTTGTCATAGCTTTTTTTCCAAGGAGCAAGCATCTTTTAATTTCATGGCTACAGTCACCATCCGCAGTGATTTTGAGCCCAAGAAAATAAGCCTGTCACTGTTTCCACTGTTTCTCCAACTATTTGCCCATGTTAAGATGTAGGTTTAATCCTGGGTTGTGAAGTTTCCCTGGGGAGGATAATGGCAACCTACTCCACTATTCTTGCTTGGGAAATCCCATGGGCAGAGGATCTTGGGGGGCTATAGTCCATAGGGTCACAGAGATTAGGACACGACTTTGTGAGTAAACACACACATGCACACGCATCCCCTTAACCCTAGTGATGACAACCAGGTGTCTTAATTTGAGAAGTGATATAGAAAGGAGATTCTACCGACCATGAGACCTGGTTCCTCCATTTGCTTCATGCGGTCACAATAAGAGGCCAGGCGTAATGGACATCACCTAACTCATCAAATGCTCGCTGCCATCAACTGTATGACAATCTCATTTTCTGTCTCACTGACAAAGAAAGAAGCTGCCATTAAGCTATGACATGACACTGATGGTAAGAGGCAAATCAACTTGAGAAACGTTAAAATGTGAGGGAAAAACAACCTATGAAATATGCAGATGCAAAATTTAGTGAAGCACAGAGTTCAGATTTAAAATTCGTCAGATCACCGCTGCTGCTGCTGCTAAGTCGCTTCAGTCGTGTCCGACTCTGTGCGACCCCATAGACGGAAGCTCACCAGGCTCCCCTGTCCCTGGGATTCTCCAGGCAAGAACACTGGAGTGGGTTGCCATTTCCTTCTCCAATGCAGGAAAGTGAAAAGTGAAAGTGAAGTCGCTCAGTCGTGTCCGACTCTCAGCAACCCCACAGACTGGAGCCTACCAGGCTCCTCCGTCCATGGGATCTTCCAGGCAAAAGCACTGGGGTGGGGTGCCATTGCCTTCCCCCAGATCACCGCATTCTCCCATTATTATTTTGTAGAAAGGAAAACTGAGGCCCAGCTCGGAGGAATGACTTCTCTGAGTTTAGCAACGGAGACAAGAGGAGAATTGTTCCTGTAAATCAAGAGTTCCTTACTAGATCCCAATAGAGACCAAATTTTTGCTCATGTTACCTTGACTGCTAGTGACATGTTTATTTAATCACCCACCTGTTCCTATTTTTCTCTCTAAAATATGCGGCACGAAATAAGCAGAGACAATGGCCCATACCCTCCCCCACATGATGGGCTCAGCAGTGACAGGAGATGATGGAGGCAGATCTCACAGCAAATTCACACTCATGCATTACAGGGCTGTGGTCAGCAGCTCTGAAGGGGGCAGAGAGCACCAGGTGGCCACAGAGGAGCACAGGTGGGAATCTTCCTGTGGGAAACACAGGAAACTGAGGTGGCCCAGCAGCAGCAAGTCTGGGACTCCAAGGAGACTCAGGTCAAACTCTGCTCCCTCCTCCTGCGCAGTGAAGAGGCACTGGTGAATGGCACTCAACACAGGACACCAAGGACCCAGATGCCCAGTTATCAGAGACGGAAGCAGCCCGAGAAACGATGCCTCGCTCCAAGCTACATGCAGTTAGAATGCTTCTCATCTCTCATAGCGGGGAAGGCAATGGCACCCCACCCCAGTACTTTTGCCTGGAAAATCCCATGGACGAAGGAGCCTGGTGGGCTCCAGTCCATGGGGTTGCTAAGAGTCAGACGCGACTGATGGACTTCACTTTCACTTTTCACTTTCATGCATTGGAGAAGGAAATGGCAACCCACTCCAGCGTTCTTGCCTGGAGAATCCCAGGAGCGGGGGAGCCTGGTGAGCTTCCGTCTATGGGGTCACACAGAGTCGGACACGACTGAAGTGACTTAGCAGCATCTCTCATAGTGTGATAGGGGCTTGAAAGAACGCACTTTTACCAGTGAGGTTGATTCTGGAGGCAAAGAAGACAGTACAGAGGCCCATTCAACCGTTCACATAATCAACACCAGGGTCTTGGGCTAAAGAAGTGAAGTCGGATAGAATAAAAGGGATGACCCAAGCAAACATCAGTAAAGCTTCTAAAATATCAAGCTTCTGAAGTCATTTTCATGGTTTGGGGACTATTTTCTCCTCTGCTGCAAAAAGTCAATGTCCTCACTCTCGACATCCCTCACTGCAATCCATCCTTTTGGGCTGTGCATAAATAAGGTGCGCATGACGAATAGCAGTGTGGATGGTTGACGACAGCTGCATTCATACAGGGAACCCAAGACAGTCTAAATGATCCTCTTCTGATGGTGAAATGTCAACCATCGCCGTCAGAAGGGAGAAGCGCCTGGGTCACCGGAACTCCCGCTGCTATGGCCTCCTCAGCAGCCTTTTCTGCACTGGGGATGCTTGCAGGAAAAATAGGCATGGTTTCCCCCATTTTTTCTTAGCCAAAAAATTAAAATCTAAATATAAGGTATATGTGTGTATGTATATGAATACTCCAACTAGTGAAAGTTTTGCACAATAGGGCAATGTAAAAAAAGACAATCGATTACATTTAAAAATATACAAGAGTGTGGATTGCACTCATATAGCACAGGAAAGTAGAAATGTCTAGGAGGCCTGCTTTAATGAAGACATAAGAATGGTTCATAATTAGCCGTGAAATTGAATTTTTCTCTGATACTTTAGATCAAATAAGATGAAGTTCATGAGAAAGCTCTAGAAAGCACTGCAGACATGTTTTCTGGAACATGGTTGTTTGGATTGGTTTTGTTCTCACAGTGCACGGATTGTATTGCGGTTGAGTCCTCCCTGCAATCAGAGCTAGAATTACTTTACCTTACAAAAGAAAAGAACAAGGCTTCAGAAAAGTAACTAGCCCAAAGCCCTTCCTCAGATTGTACAGCTATCAAGACAGGGGTGACGTTGAAGTTGCAATTCCAGTACTTTGGCCACCTGGTGTGAAGAGCTGACTCATTTGAAAAGACCCTGATGCTGGGAAAGATTGAGGGCCGGAAGAGAATTACAGAGGATGACGGTTGGATGGCATCACTGACTCAGTAGACATGAGTTTGGATAAACTCTGGGAGTTGGTGATGGACAGGGAGGCCTGGCGTGCTGCATCCATGGTGTTGCAAAGAGCAGACACGACTGAGAGACGGAACTGAACTGAACAAGATAGGGGACCGTGGGCAGAGGGTGGTGTTCCAAGGGGCAAGACCTCTTCCTTGCAATGGATCCCAAGGAAAGGAAGACAGAGGGCTTCCCTGGTGATTCAATGCTAAAGAACCTGGCTGTCTATGCAGGAGCTGCAAGTTCAGTCCCTGGGTTTGGAAGATCCCCTAGAGAAGGAAATGGCAACCCACTTTAGTATTCTTGTGGGGATAATCCCACGGACAGAGGAGCCTGGTGGGCTACAGTCCCTGGGGTTGCAAAGAGTCAGACATGACTTAGTGACTGAGCACACACAAAGAGGAAGGGCAGATCAGATCAGATCAGATCAGTCGCTCAGTCGTGTCCGACTCTTTGCGAGCCCATGAACCGCAGCACGCCAGGCCTCCCTGTCCATCACCAGCTCCCGGAGGTCACTCAGACTCACACCCATCAAGTCAGTGATGCCATCCAGCCATCTCATCCTCTGTCGTTCCCTTCTCCTCCTGCCCTCAATCCCTCCCAGCATCAGAGTCTTCTCCAATGAGTCAACTCTTCGCATGAGGTGGCCAAAATACTGGAGTTTCAGCTTTAGCATCATTCCTTCCAAAGAAATCCCAGGGCTGATCTCCTTCAGAATGGACTGGTTGGTTCTCCTTGCAATCCAAGGGACTCTCAAGAGTCTTCTCCAACACCACAGTTCAAAAGCATCAATTCTTTGGCGCTCAGCCTTCTTCACAGTCCAGCTCTCACATCCATACATGACCACAGGAAAGACCATAGCCTTGACTAGGTGAACCTTTGTTGGCAAAGTAATGTCTCTGCTTTTGAATATGCTATCTAGGTTGGTCATAACTTTCCTTCCAAGGAGTAAGCGTCTTTTAACTTCATGGCTGCAGTCACCATCTGCAGTGATTTTGGAGCCCAGAAAAAGAAAGTCTGACACTGTTTCCACTGTTTCTCCATCTATTTCCCATGTAGTGATGGGACCAGATGCCATGATCTTCATTTTCTGAATGTTGAGCTTTAAGCCAACTTTTTCACTCTCCACTTTCACTTTCATCAAGAGGCTTTTTAGCCCCTCTTCATTTTCTGCCATAAGGGTGGTGTCATCTGCATATCTGAGGTTATTGATATTTCTCCCAGCAATCTTGATTCCAGCTTGTGTTTCTTCCAGTCCAGCATTTCTCATAACGTACTCTGCATATAAGTTAAATAAACATGGTGACAATATACAGCCTTGACGTACTCCTTTTCCTATTTGGAACCAGTCTGTTGTTCCATGACCAGTTCTAACTGTTGCTTCCTGACCTGCATACAGATTTCTCAAGAGGCAGATCAGGTGGTCTGGTATTCCCACCTCTTTCAGAATTTTCCATAGTTTATTGTGATCTACACAGTCAAAGGCTTTGGCATAGTCAATAAAGCAGAAATAGATGTTTTTCTGGAACTCTCTTGCTTTTTCCATGATCCAGAGGATGTTGGCAATTTGATCTCTGGTTCCTCTGCCTTTTCTAAAACCAGCTTGAACATCAGGAAGTTCACGGTTCACATATTGCTGAAGCCTGGCTTGGAGGATTTTGAGCATTACTTTACTAGCGTGTGAGATGAGTGCAATTGTGCGGTAGTTTGAGCATTCTTTGGCATTGCCTTTCTTTGGGATTGGGATGAAAACTGACCTTTTCCAGTCTTGTGGCCACTGCTGAGTTTTCCAAATTTGCTGGCATATTGAGTGCATCACTTTCACAGCATCATCTTTCAGGATTGGGAATAGCTCCACTGGAATTCCATCACCTCCACTAGCTTTGTTCATAGTGATGCTTTCTAAGGCCCACTTGACTTCACATTCCAAGATGTCTGGCTCTAGGTCAGTGATCACACCATCGTGATTATCTGGGTCGTGAAGCTCTTTTTTGTACAGTTCTTCTGTGTATTCTTGCCACCTCTTCTTAATATCTTCTCCTTCTGTTAGGTCCATACCATTTCTGTCCTTTATCGTGCCTATCTTTGCATGAAATGTTCCTTGGGTATCTCTGATTTTCTTGAAGAGATCCCTAGTCTTTCCCATTCTGTTGTTTTCCTCTATTTCTTTGCATTGATTGCTGAAGAAGGCTTTCTTATCTCTTCTTGCTATTCTTTGGAACTCTGCATTTAGATGTTTATGTCTTTCCTTTTCTCCTTTGCTTTTCGCTTCTCTTCTTTTCACAGCTATTTGTAAGGCCTCCTCAGACAGCCATTTTGCTTTTTTGCATTTCTTTTCCATGGGGATGGTCTTGATCCCTGTCTCCTGTACAATGTCACGAACCTCATTCCATAGTTCATCAGGCACTCTATCTATCAGATCTAGGCCCTTAAATCTATTTCTCACTTCCACTGTATAATCATAAGGGATTTGATTTAGGTCATACCTGAATGGTCTAGTAGTTTTCCCTACTTTCTTCAATTTCAGTCTGAATTTGGCAATAAGGAGTTCATGGTCTGAGCCACAGTCAGCTCCTGGGTTTGTTTTTGCTGATTGGATAGAGCTTCTCCATCTTTGGCTGCAAAGAATATAATCGATCTGATTTCGGTATTGACCATCTGGTGATGTCCATGTATAGAGTCTTCTCTTGTGTTGTTGGAAGAGGGTATTTGCTATGACCAGTGCATTTTCTTGGCAAAACTCTGTTAGTCTTTGCCCTGCTTCATTCCATGTTCCAAGGCCAAATTTGCCTGTTATTCCAGGTGTTTCTTGACTTCCTACTTTCGCATTCCAGTCCCCTATAATGAAAAGGACATCTTTTTTGGGTGTTAGTTCTAAAAGGTCTTGTAGGTCTTCATAGAACCATTCAACTTCAGCTTCTTCGGCGTTACTGGTTGGGACATAGATTTGGATTACTGTGACATTGAATGGTTTGCCTTGGAAACGAACAGAGATCATTCTGTCGTTTTTGAGATTGCATCCAAGTACTGCATTTCGGACTCTTTTGTTGACCATGATGGCCACTCCATTTCTTCTGAGGGATTCCTGCCCACAGTGGTAGATATAATGGTCATCTGAGTTAAATTCACCCATTCCAGTCCATTTTAGTTCACTAATTCCTAAAATGTCGACATTCACTCTTGCCATCTCTTGTTTGACCACTTCCAATTTGCCTTGAGTCATGGACCTGACATTCCAGGTTCCTATGCAGTATTGCTCTTTACAGCATCGGACTTTGCTTCTATCACCAGACACATCCACAGCTGGGTATTCTTTTTGCTTTGGCTCCTTCCCTTCATTCTTTTTGGAGTTATTTCTCCACTGATCTCCAGTAGCATATTGGGCCCCTACTGACCTGGGGAGTTTCTCTTTCAGTATCCTATCATTTTGTCTTTTCATACTGTTCATGGGGTTCTCAAGGCAAGAATACTGAAGTGGTTTGCCATTCCCTTCTCCAGCGGACCACACCCTGTCCTATCTCTCCACCATGACCCGCCCATCCCGGGTTGCCCCTCGGGCATGGCTTAATTTCATTGAGTTAGACAAGGGTGTGGTCCTTGTGTGATTAGAGCACCTCGCCTTCCCGCGACCGGCGCACTAAGAGCGCCCCGCCGGCTGCGCCGCGCACTAAGAGCGCGGCCGAGAGGAGCTACCCCACGACCGAGGTCAGGAAGGGCGGCGGTGAGGAGAGACCCCTTGTCCAAGGTAAGGTGCGATGGCTGTGCTTCGCTGGCCGGGAGCAGCTGGGAGCAGCCGGGACGAGATACCCCACGCCCAAGGTAAGAGAAACCCAAGTAAGACAGTAGGTCTTGAAAGAGGGCATCAGAGGGCAAATACACTAAAACCATTCTCACAGAAAGAGGAAGGCAAAGCTGGTGTTTATTAAGCACTTACTATATCGTCAACGGAAGCTTTTAAACATCATCGTCTCACATGCTCCCTGGAACAAACCTAAGTAGGTACTATCTTTATCCGCACTAAACTGATGAGAAAGCTGAGGTTCACAGAGGTTAGAAACCTACCCAAGGTCACCCTGAGAAGGCAGAAGAACCAGATCACAGACAGAAGTCTGGTAAACACCAAGGACATGGCTAGCCTTACCCGGTCAGGAGTTTTCCCACCCTGCAACCGTAAAGGTGCATTTAGTTCATCTGGAATAACACCTCTCAGTACCTCTGGGGAAAAGAGGATCGTCAAGTACCTTCAGTCTGGATAGATATTGCCTTGCCAGGAATTCACTTCTGGAATAAGCAAATGGTCTCCCTTTCTCTGTAAATCTACATTCCACCAAACAAATATACTGATAATGAGGCCTCTGAAACATTCAGACATTATTTTTCCTGCAAATCCTGGACCGTTTAGAAGGAGATTAGACTTTGTTTGCTTGGCATGGAAGCTGTGTCAGTGATTTGTTCCAAAGCATAGAAGCACAGCACTGGAAACACAGTGTAAGAGACCAGAGAAGAAGGGCAAGGGCAGGAGTGAAAGGGGAGTGGGGGAGAGGAGGAAGGAGGTGGGAGGAGAAAGCAGGAGAGGGGATGAAAGAGGCTGAAGGAGGGAGCAGCTGCTGTGAGTGCTGGGCTGAAGATGCCTTTGAAACAGAGACACCAGGTCAGTTCTCAATACAGCAGCTGATCCTCGGCTACTAGAAAAGGAATTGGAGTTAGCACTTCCGTCTGTCCAGAAAGGCAGCTGGAAGATGCAGATAAAAGAAGGGCCACTTATTTCCTCCCTCCACCCCTCCACCCCGCATTGCCCATAACTTTGAATGCAGATGAATGCAAGGATAGACAGGGTGCTGGGCCCAAAGACAGGGGTGGGCTGGAAGGAGGGAGCAGCCTGAAAGCTGATCAAAAACACTTTCAAGTTCAGATTAAACTCTGCAGATTGCAGGAGGCCAATTTAATGGGAAATGTTCCCTGTTCTCCCTGTCCCCTCCTCTTGCTTCCCATGGGAAGGGCACTGGTCTGTGATGTTGCTCATCAGAGAAAACCGTGGGTACCAGATCTTATCCAAATGAGCAGCTGCGAAAGGCTAAAAAGGTAGAACTGGGGAAAAAATAGTTTACAAAGTGTTGAAAGGGAGAGAAGGGTGGGAAAGGGGGATTTTAATTATCCTGCATCCTCTCTGTGGAGAGGCAGGACTCCCAGAAACATAGAAAGGCCATTAGCTCGGAAAAGAAAGTCAGCCCAGGAAGCAAGTTATCTGGGTTCCAGCTCCAGCTCAGTCCATCTGGCTTTTCTGGCCTCAGTTTCCCCATGCAGCAAATGGAAAGGGCGGGACACTGTTGAGATTGAAATTGTGCTATACGGAACACGGTATTCAATACTACACTTGGTGTTGTCTAGTCACTAAGTCATGTCTGACTCTTTGCAACCCCATGGATTGTAGCTCACCAGGCTCCTCTGTCCATGGGATTTCCCAGACAAGGATACTGGAGTAGATTTCCTTCTTCAGGGGATCTTCCTGACCAGTGATCAAACCCAAGTCTCCTGCATTGTAAGTGGATTCTTTACCACTGTGCCACTGGGGAAACCCTTCAGTACTATATTACTATGTATAAATAAACAAGCAAGTGACTAGATAGATAGCTCTAAAGATAGATGGCTCTGAAGGACTGTCCGTATGCTCAGACCCTCGGGTGATACTCTGCACCTCTCAGGATTACAAGTACACACCCTCCTGGCTGCCCAGGTTGAGCATGTGGTGAGTATCACTCCACAGGGCTCTGGAAGCATGTGAGCATGTCTCCAGCCAGACAGTCATGAAATCAGGGGCAGAACCAAGTATGGCTAATTGGATGTCTTGTAGGATCTCCAAAGAGAAAGACAAATATCAAATGACTTCACTCCTACGTGGGATGCAAAAAAAAAAGCAAACAAATAAAATTTCTAAAAACTCATAAATAGAGATCAGAGTAGTGGTTACGAGAGGGAAGTGGGTTAGGTAGTGGGCAAAATGGGTGAAGGGATTAATTGTATGATGATGAATAGCACCCAGACTCGAGAAGATGAGCACTTTGTAATGCATACAGATGTAAGACGATAATGCTGTACACCTGACACTTATCTAATAAAAAGAAAGAAACAGATATCCTTAGTACTCCAACTACAAGGAACTAAATTCTGCCAAAGCCGCATAAGCCCATAACTACCCACAACCACCCAGTAGAGCCTTGAGAAGAAAGGGTGGCCCAACCAACACCTTGACTTCAGCCTTATAAGCCCCTAAAGCCAAGGACCTAGGTAAACTGTCTGCACTCCTGATCCGTAGAAACTGTGAAATAATAAACATGTGTTCTTGAACCCACCAAGCTTGTCTTAATATTGGTAACACCAATAGATAACTAATACAATAAGAAAAAAATGTTTAAATAATACTACTGTGGGATCATGGCGGTTTAGTCACTAAGTCATGTCTGCCCTTTGTGACTCTGTGGACCGTAGCCTGCCCGGCTCCTCTGTCCATGGGATTTCCCAGGCAAGAATACTGGAGTAGGTTGCCATTTCTTTCTCCAGGGGATCTTCCAACCCAGGACTGAACCTGGATGTCCTGCATTGCAGGCAGATGCGTTACTCACTGAGCCAGCAGGGAAGCCCTAACACTACTGTGGAGTCATGCAATAAATAATGGTTGAAAGAACCGTGATAATAATTGTAGTCATCAAGACATAACTGAGATGTCCCTCAGCGCCTCCTTCTAAAGAAAGCGTCCCTCTACACGGCCCCTGTTCACACCAAGTCACCTGACTCCCTCCAGCAACAACTGACTCAGCCCTGAGCAGCAAAAATATGTGAGGCAGATATGTGGTTTTAAATTTTCTCATAGACCCGTTAAAGATGTAAAAAGACAACACTGATTTTAATAATATTTGATTTAACAAATATGTAAAAATACCATTTCAACACACGGCAGCAGCCAGATGTTCAATGTGGCTGGTGACAACGGAGTGAGGTTAGCTTGACAGCTGTCTGGGGGTGACTGGTCCATAGATCGGCTGTCTATCAGAGAATCAGCCCTGTGATTTCTCCCAACAAGATGAGCTGAATCAAACTAAGAAGCATAGAAAGACTGCCAGTTGGTGTTTGGAGGGGCTGCAGCGGAAAGGTGAGGAGAAGACCTGCAGAGGCTGGGAGGGGCTGGGACCGAGTTTCAGGGTGGAGGAAGGGGTCTCAGGAACCGCGGAAGCAGAGAAAAGCAAATGGCAACAGAAAACAGATAAATGGCGTGTAGCTAGAAGCATGGTAATAGCTAGTTTATTGGAGTGAAGAAAGGGCCCTTCCTTCATTCAGCACATATTTATGGAGGATTTCCCACGTACTGAGCACTGTGCCAGGCACTGGAGTATAAATAACAAAATGGAGACAGTTCTTTTCATCAAGGAATTGATGTTCTAGTGGGAAATACAAGATGTGGAACAAGTAGCTATCCAAGTAAAAGTGTAGCTTCGCAAAGGCCTTTGAAGGAGACTTACAGGCTATTTATGTTGTATGCATGCGTGTGTGCTAAGCCGCTTCAGTCTTGTCTGACGCTTTGCGACCCCATGGACTGTAGCCCACCAGGTTCCTCTGTCCATGGGATTCTCCAGGCAAGAATGCTGGAGTGGGTTGCCATGCCCTCCTCCAGGGGATCTTCCCAACCCAAGGATTGAACTCAGGTCTCCTGTGCATTGCAGGTGGATTCTTTACTGCCGAGCCATCGGGGAAGCCCTGCATCATTTGGAGGGCCAGTGAAAGCCTCTTAGATGAAAGGGCAGTGAAGCTAGATCCTGAGAAAGGAGCAAGGGTCTTCTAGTGGCAAGAAGAGGCAAAAGTGTCCAGGCAGAGAGATGCAGAGAGATGCATGCAGGAAGGCATGGAGGCAGGAAAGACCCGGGTACTCAGGGGCTAAAGGAAAACTGTGGACAGAGGGGTAGTCTTTCTTTTTTAAAGTTTCGTGGTTTGTTTGTTGGGTTTTTTTTTTTTTTTGTATGTGGATGATTAAACTTAAAGTCTTTATTGAATTTGTTACAATATTGCTTCTGTTTGATGTTTTGGCTGCAAGGCATGTGGGATCTCCGCTCCCTGACCAGGGATTAGACCAGAACCCCTCGCAATGGAAGGCAAAGTCTTAACTGCTGGGCCACCAGGGAAGCTCCAGAAGCTTAGTCTTGAAGCCGAATCCAGCCTCTGTACCCCAACACTGAATTAAATCTCCGAGACAGAGTTTTGGGTGAAGTAAAAAGAATAGCTTTATTGGTTTGCCAAAGGAAGAGAGCCATATCTAGCTAATGCCCTCGAAACTGTGTGTCCCAGCCTGGAGCGGGTAGTGAGGAGCTTTATAGCAATGGTTCAAAGAGGGGGAGGGGATCAGCTCATGGACATTCTTCTGACTGGTTGATGGTGAGGTAAGTGGGAGTCAGCATCATCCAAACGCCAATCTGGATTCCCTGTGCTCCCACCTGATGGGGTTTCAGTATCTGCAAAACAGCTCAAAGATGACTGTTCTGTGTATTCCTTGAGGGGGACCCGGACCCTGTCCCAAGGCTGTGCTATTGTTTCTTAACTGTCCCTTCCTTGGTCTCTGCAATGGTCCCTCCCTTGCCTAATCAGCAACTGTTGAAGCTGCCCTTTGGAACTCGGGGGACATCTTGGAGGCTGAAAGAAAAGTGAAATCGCTCAGTCGTGTCGGACTCTTTGAGACCCCATGGACTGCAGCCTACCAGCCTCTTCCGTCTGTGGGATTTTCCTGGCGAGAGTACTGGAGTGGGGTCCATTTATTTCCAGTCATCAAGAAATGAGAAACACAAAAAGGCTTTTGTTCCCAGGAGCCCAGCAGGGTCCTGCTCAGTTTCAGTCTGAAAACGGACAGGACTCCGAGTTGAAGCTGGGGAAACCGGCAAGGAGGCACAGGTGCTACAGGAGCCTGGAGGCCCTGAACTCCTGCGGAGGCTCCAGGGGTCACCATGCATCCAGGACCACCCTCCCAGCCCAGCATCCTTGCAGCCTGGCCCATTCCTGGATGCTAGGTCTTTGATGAGTTCCATGAGAACTTGCTCCCCACTTTAACCTCAAACCTAGCTCTAAAATAAACTCACTTTTGCTGAAATAGTTTGAAGGGGGTTTTGTCTCTTTCCAGAAAATAACCCCAGACAAAAGCTGCACCCATTTTCTCCCTGGCCGGGGGCACCCCACCTTGCCTCAGTTGGGAGATTCAGTGTCACAGTCAGGACAAGTGTTGACCCTGTGTGAACAGACGCAACCCTGACCAGCTCCTTACACTTGAGGCCCGACACGCCTCACTCCTATCAGCCTGGTCCTGACCTAGTCAACGTAACTCTTCAGATGAAGTTTAACGATGCTGCAATTCCAGATGAGGTACCCAAGGTCACAGCCAGCAGGGAGTCTTCACCTGCCCTCGAGGATCTGGTCATTTCAAAGCCAGGACTGGTTCAGTTTGCAGGCATGAGATGAGCATCTGCTCTCGTGGGAAAGGGTAAGGAAATTGGCGATGACAAGGGCCCACCGTGTTCCAGGATCCTCACCAACACCATCTCATGTGACTGCTCACAACCACCCACAGAGTCAGGTATTACTGTGGAAGAAAGGAGGACCCCCTTCCAGGGCTCGAAAGGGGGCTCTTGTCTAACACTTGAATTGTCCGAGGAGACACATGTGCTGACAAGGCAAGAGACTTTATTGAGAAGGGGCACCTGGGCGAAGAGCAGGAGGGCAAGGGAACCCAGGAGAACTGCTCTGCCGTGTGGCTCGCAGTCTCAGGCTTTATGGTGATGGGATTAGTTTCCAGATTGTTTCTGGCCAATTACTCTGATTCAGGGTCCTTCCTGGTGGCGCATGCACTGCTCAGCCAAGATGGATGCCAGAGAGGAGGATTCTGGGAGGTGATAAGAAGTATGACATCTCCTTTTAACTTTTTGTGAACTCTTCCAGTTGATGGTGGCTTCTTAGTTCCATATTCCTTACTAGGACCTCCTGTCATCAAATAACTCACACAAATAGTTACTATGGTGCCTGGCCAGGGTGGGCAGTTTTAGTCAATGTATTGCCCCTAACATTACCTCCTTATTTTATAGAAGACAGATCTGGGATTCATAGGGAGTAAGTCAAACAGACTGGTTCCAAATAGGAAAAGGAGTACATCAAGGCTGTATATTGTCACCCTGCTTATTTAACTTACATGCAGAGTACATCATGAGAAATGCTGGGCTGGAAGAAACACAAGCTGGAATCAAGATTGCCGGAAGAAATATCAACAACCCAGATATGCAGATGACACCATCCTTATTGCAGAAAGTGAAGAGGAACTAAAAGCCTCTTGATGAAAATGAAAAAGGACAATGAAAAAGTTGGCTTAAAGCTCAACATTCAGAAAACGAAGATCATGGTATCCGGTCCCATCACTTCATGGGAAATAGATGGGGAAGCAGTGTCAGACTTTATTTTTTGGGGCTCCAAAATCACTGGAGATGGTGATTGCAGCCATGAAATTAAAAGATGCTTACTCCTTGGGAGGAAAGCTATGACCAACCTAGACAGTATATTAAAAAGCAGAGACATTACTTTGTCAACAAAGGTCCATCTAGTCAAGGCTATGGTTTTTCCAGTGGTCATGTATGGATGTGAGAGTTGGACTATAAAGAAAGCTGAGCACTGAAGAATTGATGCTTTTGAACTGTGGTGTTGGAGAAGACTCTTGAGAGTCCCTTGGACTGCAAGGCGATCCAACCAGTCCATTCTGAAGGAGATCAGCCCTGGGTGTTCATTGGAAGGACTGATGTTGAAGCTGAAACTCCAATACTTTGGCCACCTGTTGTGAAGAGCTGACTCATTTGAAAAGACCCTGATGCTGGGACAGATTGATGGCAGGAGGAGAAGGGGATGACAGAAGAAGAGATGGTTGGATGGCATCACCGACACAATGGACATGGATTTGGGTGGACCCTGGGAGTTGGTGATGGACAGGGAGGCTTGGCATGCTGTGGTCCATGGGGTCGCAAAGAGTCGGTCATGACTGAGAGACTGAATTGAATCAAACTGAAGTCAAACAGAGGTCTTCATTGGAAGAACTGGGTTTTAGACCCAAGTTCATTTGACTCCAAAAAATACCACCTTCTGAGGCTCTGAATCAACTCCTGAAATGCAAAGGTGTGTAAGACCATCTCTGTGTTCCTAAGCTCTATGTTGTCATTGCTTGTTGAGAGTTCTTCCCTGGAAAACTGGAAGCTCCTAAAGATTACAGCCCCAGCCATTCAACACAGGACTGGCATATAGTAGTTTCTCAATAAACATGAGTTGTTGGAACAAATGATACGGTAGCCAGAGATGTCAACACCCAACTTCTCTCCTGGCCTCAGCACTCTGAGAATTTAAGTACCCAACTTGACTCAGAGATGTAATCAACACCAAGGGATGCTCTACTCTGCATACCTGGGACAGGTGGACCCCAGTCCCTAAAGATGCTGGCACAGTCTTATCTCTTCCTGGCCCTCAGGAAACGGAGAAAAACCAAAGGGTGGTGGGCAAAAGACTTTACCACTAAGGCTGGATTGACAGTGGGGCAAAGGGAGTCTCAGGTGACCTCCGCCAGTTTGTCCTGAGGCTCACATGAGTCAGGGAATCAGAAAGACAAAAGTCTTTGGGGAACAAAAGAAAATAAAACTAAATAAATAAAAATGAAGATGAGCCGCCATTAGTGTTGGTTGGTATTGATCCTAATTCCTTCACATCTAGTTTCTGGTATCCACTGCTACTGCTAAGTTGCTCCAGTCGCGTCTGATTCTGTGTGACCCCATAGACGGCAGCCCACCAGGCTCCCCCGTCCATGGGATTTTCCAGGCAAGAGTACTGGAGTGGGGTGCCATTGCCTTCTCCAGGTATCCACTAGAGGAACTTTTATAAACAGTGGTTAAATCAGTGAAGGGTGGCTGCAGAGATGGATGGACGGATGAATAAATGAATGAATGATAACTGAAAAGAACACTGGCCAGGGATGAAGAGACTTAAGTTCTAATTCCAGTTCTGCCAAAACCCTTCTACCAAGGGATTTAATCCCTTAGACTCCACGTCTTCACCTCTAAATCCCGACCCAGAAAATCTCTGCTGAGCCTGAGCGCCACAGCCTCCTTGCTATGTGATTCTGGAGAGCTTGGAAACCCCTTTATGATGTAATCAAGCAGGATTAAGACAGTAACCTCAGGCATGCCAAGAGCTCCCATCACAACCCCATGCCCGAGACAAGATCAGTTGGTACCCTTCCTCACCCTGACCCCTGACATGACAACATCTACATTGGTTCTTGTAGGCAATGCAGAGAGCACCATTTCTCACTGAATCTCATTTGGCTAAGAGAGATTTTCAGTGTGACTCTGAGGCTCAGATTGAACTGGCATGCAGAAAAGAACACTCTGGAACAAGTACACACAGTGGTCTCCTAACATGAAGACTGTTTGTCCTGCTGGCTCGAATCCCAGGTCTCGGTCCTTCATTCCTTCTTTCAGTGTTTATGGAGTGCCTATTGTGCATCAGACACTGTACTAAAGACCAGCAATACGTGGTGAAGGAAAGAAACCCGTCCTCTGTTCTCTCAATGCCAGTAATCTCCTATAGGATCCAGACAAAATTCAAACAACCACAGCAGTTACAGCAGTCCGTAAGTGCCATGAGGGAAAGTGCGGTGAGCGTTGAGGCCATATAGCAAGGTCTCCAGGCTAGTCCAGGGAATCAAGACAGGCTTCCCCGAAGAAATGGGGTCTGAACTGAGATCCAAAGGATTAGTGGGAATCGGGCAGGTTAAGAGAAGAGACCTCCATTTACAAGAGCAGGAAAGCACAGCACCTGTTTTCCTGGAGTCTGCAGCCCACGGGCTGCTTTCCCTCACTTTCGGGAGCTCTTATTCCAGTTTCATCTGTCAATTTTTCTAAGTCTTTATCACACTTTATCAAAATGTGTATCAGTGTGAGAAAGCGAACGTCTGTCACCCCTCCCTTCAGGCAATGGCAAAATTGAAATCCTGTGAAGACGACGGCATGCTTCCTATTTTAATTATTTTTGCATCTTCCTTGGCTGGACTGTTTCTTTTTTTTTTTTTTAATTAAATTTTATTTTGCTTAACTTTACAATATTGTATTACTTTTGCCATACATCGAGATGGATCCGCCACCAGTATACATGTGCTCCCCATCCTGAACCCTCCTCCCTCCTCCCTCCCCATACCATCCCTCTGGGTCGTCCCAGTGCACCAGCCCCAGGCATCCGTTATCGGGCATAGTACCTGGACTGGCAACCCATTTCAGATATGATATTATGCATATTTCAATGCTATTCTCCCAAATCATCCCGCCCTCTCCCGGTCCCAGAGTCCAAAAGTCTGTTCTATACATCAGTGTCTCTTTTGCTGTCTCGTAAACAGGGTTATTGTTACCATCTTTCTAAATTCCATATATATGCATTAGTATACTGTATTTGTGTTTTTCTTTCTGGCTTACTTCACTCTGTATAATAGGCTCCAGTTGATGACTCTTTTTTCATTACTTTCTAGAAGCCCCACTCTCTCCTTGGGTAGAAAATACTCTCATCTCTGCTGATGTAGAAAGTCTCTAGGATGTGAAAGTGTCTATGGGAGAAATAGTGTGAGGGAAGAGGGGCTGGGAGAAAGCAACGTAAGCAACGAACATATCTCCAAACCTGGGGGTCGTATGAAGAGCAATGGACTCGGTGAACTTGGACTCCAATTTCCACCAGCACGCTACGTAGCCAGATGTCCTTGAGTCTGCATAGTCCACTCAGTGCCAGAGCCTGCTCCGAGTGCTTTGCAAAGACAGGCTCATTTAGACTGTACATCCCTTTGAGATAGGAGCTGCTATTAACCTTATGTGCAGGTCAGGGGAGAAACAGGGAGTACCAGCTTTGCCCCAGATGCCCCAGGGGTCAGTGCAGAGCTGGAATACGACTGTAGGCGGTGTGTCTCCACAGCCCTGACTTTAATCTCCAGGCTTAACATCCTTGTGCAGTAAAAATGTGAGTCCCCTTTACATGCCGGGGAGCTTGGGGCACGGAGGACTTTATTACTGGCTGAAATTCGCACAGCTAAATACGTGAATCCAAGTAGTTTGGCTTCAGAGTCCTGCTGTTATCCACCATATGCAGCTGGCTTTGAAGATGGCCATTCCTCCATAAGCCTGGGTCCCACTCTTTTGCCAGCAGCTTAGAGAGGCATTCCTATATCCCCAGGCCACAGGCCAAAAGAAAATAAGCAGATGCACTGTCCCTAGTGGTAGTAGTCTGGTGGGAAAGATGGGTGTCTAGCAAACAAATTGCAGCTTCTGTGAAGGGCAAAAGCAAGGTGCTCTGGGGATTGGGATGAGATTTTTTTTTCACTTTTAAAAACATTTATTTTAATTAGAAGATAATCGCTTTACAATATTGTGGTGGCTTTTGTCAATCATTAATGTGAATCGGCCACAGGTACACGTGTCCTCTCTACCCTGAGCCCCCCTCCCGCCTCCCTCCCCGCCCCATCCCTCCAGGCTGCCACAGAGTACCAGCTTTGGGTGCCCCGATTTGTACAGCGAATGTGCTCCAGCTATCTATTTTACATATGGTAATGTGTGTTTCAATGCTGTTCTCCCAAGTCATCCTACCCTCTCCTTCTCCCACGGAGTCCAAAAGTCTGCCCTTGACATCTGTGTCTCCTTTAAACACAGCAGTAATGACACAAGATTTGGCTTAGTGTCGGGCTCAGAGTAGAAAACCAGTAAGTGGAAAGGATTCTTTCTTTGTCCATGGACATGGAAGGGTTGTGACTGAGCATGAGGTATCGAATAAGGAATGTCAGAGTGGGAAAGACGCCATAGCGGTCACTGGATAGTAACCCACTGTCCAGCACACAAAATTCCTGAAAAATACTCTTCCAGTCCCTGTTAAAATGCCTTCTGTGGCAGACAACTCAGCTGCATCAAATAATGAATGAACACACTCGGATAAAGTAAGTGCTGAGGTTGGGGAGGGGTTCGAGTTATTAATCTCTGAAAATGGGGGAAGATTACTTCCCCATCAGAGCTTTCCTGACAGGTTAGTCCACAAACCTCTTACAATGATACTTAACCTATAGGAAGTAAACAACTGGTAAAAGTTAGTCATTATTATTGACGATGTTATTACCGTTGTTTTTTTATGTGGTGCCTAAGAGCTCCAGTTTCAGTGTAAATAAACCTCCCCCATATTTTAGACAATCTGCAAAAGCAGACACTTCTGTGTATGCTATAGCCTCAGAAGGAAATCAGACACAGTCAAGGGCACCAAAGCCATTGATTTGCCTTTCTGAATGACTTTTTTTACTACTTAATTGATTCTGCAGATTGAAAAGCTGAAGCTTACAAAAACAGGATTTTTAAAAGAGAGGAAATAATTTTTTGCTGTCCATAAACATGCTTTCCAGCCTCCCAAATAAGTTCTGGATGTAGGAATGTATTGGTTAGTTATTGCTGCATAACAAACACAAAATCTTGAAGACACAAGATTACAGTAAGCTTTTATGCTCTCAGATCTATCAACTGGGGGTCAACTTATTTAGACTGGGCTTGTCTGTGGTGGTTCTGCTGTGTATATCTTTCATCCTCCTTGAATCAGAGTGAAAGCTGAGAAAAGTTCTCTTGGTAATGGCAGAGGCAAAGAAGGCAAGTGGGGAAATAGAGGCTTTATGAAGTCCCAGGCTTGGAAATAGCACATCATTATGTTTGCCTCATTATATGACCAGAGTGAGTCACATGGCTGAGCTCAAAGTCAAATAAAGCAGGAAGGCTGGGGATGGGGATGGGGGTGCGTGTGCCCTGCCTTTGTGAAAAGAATTCCAGAGTCACTGGCCACAAGCATGAATAAATATCAAGAGTGGCAAAAACCCTTGGGGCCATAATGTAATTTACTCGGGGCAGAAGGTGGGAACCCAAGGGAGCTTGGGGGATTATAGAGCAAGGGGAATGGTTGCCTGGCCACCAAGGACCCAGCACAGGCCAGGCATCCTGGCTGAGTAGATGTCCAGGGGCTGAGTCAGGGACACACTCATAAAGTCCATACACCCTCAGGGGACACTGAAAAGCAGACCAGTGGAGCATGGAGGTGCTGGTGTACCAGAATTTATATATATATATATATATATATATATAGAGAGAGAGAGAGAGAGAGAGAGAGAGACAATTTTTAAAGACTTTATTGAATTTGTGATAGCATTGCTTCTGTTTTATGGTTTGGTTTTTTGGCCATGAGGCGTGTGGGATCTTAGTTCCCCAACCAGGGATGGAACCCACACCCCCGTGTTGGAAGGTGAAGTCTCAGCCATTGGACTGCCAGGGAAGCCCTCCCTCCCCCCCCCCCACACTCCCATCACCGCCACTGGAAAAAAATTCATAACTGGGAAGCAGGGGAAGAAATAAGAGGATCCTGGGTGGGAGAGCAACCACCAATAAAAACAGAAGCATCTGGATGGAGGCCCATGAGGTCCAAATTTCCACCTGTCAACATCAGATTGACAAAAGTAATCAGATCAGATCAGATCAGATCAGTCGCTCAGTCGTGTCCGACTCTTTGCGACCCCATGAACCGCAGCACGCCAGGCCTCCCTGTCCATCACCAGCTCCCGGAGGTCACTCAGACTCGCATCCATCGAGTCAGTGATGCCATCCAGCCATCTCATCCTCTGTCGTCCCCTTCTCCTCCTGCCCTCAATCCCTCCCAGCATCAGAGTCTTCTCCAATGAGTCAACTCTTCGCATGAGGTGGCCAAAATACTGGAGTTTCAGCTTTAGCATCATTCCTTCTAAAGAAATTCCAGGATTGATCTCCTTCAGAATGGACTGGTTGGATCTCCTTGCAGTCCAAGGGACTCTCAAGAGTCTTCTCCAACACCACAGTTCAAAAGCATCAATTCTTCGGCGCTCAGCCTTCTTCACAGTCCAGCTCTCACATCCATACATGACCACAGGAAAGACCATAGCCTTGACTAGGCGAACCTTTGTTGGTAAAGTAATGTCTCTGCTTTTGAATATGCTATCTAGGTTGGTCATAACTTTCCTTCCAAGGAGCAAGCGTCTTTTAATTTCATGGCTGCAGTCACCATCTGCAGTGATTTTGGAGCCCAGAAAAACAAAGTCTGACACTGTTTCCACTGTTTCCCCATCTATTTCCCATGCAGTGATGGGACCAGATGCCATGATCTTCGTTTTCTGAATGTTGAGCTTTAAGCCAACCTTTTCACTCTCCACTTTCACTTTCATCAAGAGGCTTTTTAGCCCCTCTTCACTTTCTGCCATAAGAGTGGTGTCATCTGCATATCTGAGGTTATTGATATTTCTCCCAGCAATCTTGATTCCAACTTGTGTTTCTTCCAGTCCAGCATTTCTCATGATGTACTCTGCATATAAGTTAAATAAACATGGTGACAATATGCAGCCTTGACGTACTCCTTTTCCTATTTGGAACCAGTCTGTTGTTCCATGACCAGTTCTAACTGTTGCTTCCTGACCTGCATACAGATTTCTTAAGAGGCAGATCAGGTGGTCTGGTATTCCCATCTCTTTCAGAATTTTCCATAGTTTATTGTGATCCACACAGTCAAAGGCTTTGGCATAGTCAATAAAGCAGAAATAGATGTTTTTCTGGAACTCTCTTGCTTTTTCGATGATCCAGCGGATATTGGCAATTTGATCTCTGGTTCCTCTGCCTTTTCTAAAACCAGCTTGAACATCAGGAAGTTCACGGTTCACATATTGCTGAAGCTTGGCTTGGAGAATTTTGAGCATTACTTTACTAGCGTGTGAGATGAGTGCAATTGTGCGGTAGTTTGAGCACTCCTTGGCATTGCCTTTCTTTGGGATTGGGATGAAAACTGACCTTTTCCAATCTTGTGGCCACTGCTGAGTTTTCCAAATTTGCTGGCATATTGAGTGTAGCACTTTCACAGCATCATCTTTCAGGACTTGGAATAGCTCCCCTGGAATTCCATCACCTCCACTAGCTTTGTTCGTAGTGATGCTTTCTAAGGCCCATTTGACTTCACATTCCAAGATGTCTGGCTCTAGGTCAGTGATCACATCATCATGATTATCTGGGTCTTGAAGCTCTTTTTTATACAGTTCTTCTGTGTATTCTTGCCACCTCTTCTTAATATCTTCTGCTTCTGTTAGGTCCACACCATCTCTGTCCTTTATTGTGCCCATCTTTGCATGAAATGTTCCTTTGGTATCTCTGATTTTCTTGAAGAGATCCCTAGTCTTTCCCATTCTGTTGTTTTCCTCTATTTCTTTGCATTGATCACTGAAGAAGGCTTTCTTATCTCTTCTTGCTATTCTTTGGAACTCTGCATTTAGATGTTTATATCTTTCCTTTTCTCCTTTGCTTTTCGCTTCTCTTCTTTTCACAGCTATTTGCAAGGCCTCCCCAGACAGCCATTTTGCTTTTTTGCATTTCTTTTCCATGGGGATGGTCTTGATCCCTGTCTCCTGTACAATGTCACGAACCTCATTCCATAGTTCATCAGGCACTCTATCTATCAGATCTAGGCCCTTAAATCTATTTCTCACTTCCACTGTATAATCATAAGGGATTTGATTTAGGTCATACCTGAATGGTCTAGTAGTTTTCTCTACTTTCTTCAATTTCAGTCTGAATTTGGCAATAAGGAGTTCATGCTACGAGCCACAGTCAGCTCCTGGTCTTGTTTTTGCTGATTGTATAGAGCTTCTCCATCTTTGGCTGCAAAGAATATAATCGATCTGATTTCGGTGTTGACCATCTGGTGATGTCCATGTATAGAGTCTTCTCTTGTGTTGTTGGAAGAGGGTATTTGCTATGACCAGTGCATTTTCTTGGCAAAACTCTATTAGTCTTTGCCCTGCTTCATTCCGTATTCCAAGGCCAAATTTGCCTGTTACTCCAGGTGTTTCTTGACTTCCTACTTTCGCATTCCAGTCCCCTATAATGAAAAGGACATCTTTTTTGGGTATTAGTTCTAAAAGGTCTTGTAGGTCTTCATAGAACCTTTCAACTTCAGCTTCTTCGGCGTTACTGGTTGGGGCATAGACTTGGATTACTGTGACATTGAATGGTTTGCCTTGGAAACGAACAGAGATCATTCTGTCGTTTTTGAGATTGCATCCAAGTACTGCATTTCGGACTCTTTTGTTTACCATGATGGCCACTCCATTTCTTCTGAGGGATTCCTGCCCACAGTAGTAGATATAATGGTCATCCGAGTTAGGTTTTTAAGAGCGACCTCGCCTGCCCGCGACCGGTGCGCCATTTAAGAGCGCCCCGCCGGCTGCGTCGCGCACTAAGAGCGCGGCCGAGAGGAGCTACCCCACGACCGAGGAAGGACGGCGGTGAGGGCCAGCGCACTAAGCATGGCCGAGAAGAGCTACCCCACGACCGAGGTCAGGAAGGGCGGCGGTGAGGAGAGACCCCTTGTCCAAGGTAAGGTGCGATGGCTGTGCTTCGCTGGCCAGGAGCAGCCAGGAGCAGCCGGGATGAGATACCCCACGCCCAAGGTAAGAGAAACCCAAGTAAGACAGTAGGTCTTGAAAGGGGGCATCAGAGGGCAAATACACTAAAACCATTCTCACAGATAACTAGTCAATCTAATCACACAAGGACCACACCCTTGTCTAACTCAATGAGATTAAGCCATGCCCGAGGGGCAACCTGGGATGGGCGGGTCATGGTGGAGAGATATGACAGGGTGTGGTCCGCTGGAGAAGGGAATGGCAAACCACTTCAGTATTCTTGCCTTGAGAACCCCATGAACAGTATGAAAAGACAAAATGATAGGATACTGAAAGAGAAACTCCCCAGGTCAGTAGGGGCCCAATATGCTACTGGAGATCAGTGGAGAAATAACTCCAGAAAGAATGAAAGGATGGAGCCAAAACAAAAAGAATACCCAGCTGTGGATGTGTCTGGTGATAGAAGCAAAGTCCGATGCTGTAAAGAGCAATATTGCATAGGAACCTGGAATGTCAGGTCCATGAATCAAGGCAAATTGGAAGTGGTCAAACAAGAGATGGCAAGAGTGAATGTTGACATTCTAGGAATTAGCGAACTCAAATGGACTGGAATGGGTGAATTTAACTCGGATGACTCGGATGACAAAAGTAAGGGCCACTGGAAATTAGCTCACCTTTCCCACTTTGGGGAAATGAGGAGAAGGATGGAGGTAGACCAAATTTTGACCTGTCTACATCCTACATCGGGGCTTCCCTAGTAGCTCAGTTAGTAAAGAATCTGCCTGCAGTGCTGGAGACCCAGGTTTGATTCCTGGGTTGGGAAGATCCCCTGGAAAAGGAAATGGCAACCCACTCCAGTATTCTTGCCTAGAAAATCCTATGGACAGAGGAACCTGGCGGGTTTCAGTCCATGAGGTCGCGAGAGTCAGACACGACTTAGCGACTAAATCACCACTACATCCTAAATCGATCACATTTACATCTGAAAATCAGTGAGTTATTTGAATGTACAAGATTAGCTTTCCTGCCTCGCAGAAATGAGGACTCACGAGCTAAGGACAGTTCCCAGGAAATAATGAAAGTGACATCTAAGCATGGTTTATAGATGGTTGTGACTGTAAACTTGAAACCTGCAGCTTAATCTGTGTCTACTTCTGTGCACTGTAGTCTCTCTCTCTCTTTTTTTTTTCTTTGCTGGACTTTGTCTTACTTTTCATCAGAAGATCAATTACATCGCTAATGAAAATCTTTCAAAGGCTTGTGTCAAAGCCCCGCACAAAGAACAGGAGAGACACCCTTATGGATATTGGAGCTTGGCTCAGACCAGCTGGCTTCCCGAGCCCCTCCTCTGCCCTGAACACTCGCAAATACTGACAGATGCTTTTCTGCATCCGCTAATGCAGAGGGAGCCTGGTTGTCTAGCGTTCTCCAGGGGAAGTTTTAACTTGTGGCTGAGTGCATTGATTATGTTTCTTTTCCTTTCCATTCTGTGTTTCTGGGAGCGGGTGGAGGGTGGGAGAGTAGCCCAGATTGGAGCCAGGCTGTCCTCACTTGACTTACCAGTATTTGGAAGGCATTTAAGATTTTTTTTCTCTTTTCTATTGGAATGAGAGTGAAATCCAAAATTCCTAGCTGTCTCTAAATACCAACTGACTAAGCTTAAAGACTCCCAAAATAAACAGCTTAGCATTCCGGAAAGTTACCAGAGACCTGGGGGTCTGGGGAATAAAGCCCGTACCGCTTGCCCTACTCGCTCAAATTCTGTTCCATCAGCCCCTGCATTGCCAAGGAAGCGGACGTGTGTTTGTTTTGTAGCCATACCATAGGGATGAGTATCTAATATTCTGGCTTGTGATGCTGAGGCCCCAAAATAGAGTGTGATGTTGGCAATAAGATGAAATCCAAATTCAGCTGGGTCAGTTCCCCGCGCACCCCCCTCCCCCACCCCCGCCCGGCTCCTTTCTACAGTACCTGCCCCATACCTATCTACCCTTAGGGGTTAATTCAAGTCTCAAAGTCCCCGCATGTTTCCTCCCATAACACATTAGCCTATCCTCATACCTCCTAGTTCTTTCCTTCTAAAAAATAATTTCGTTTATTTATTTATTTTTGTCTGTGCTGGATCTTCATTGCCCTGCAGGCTTCTCTCTGGTTGCGGTGAGCAGGAGCTATTCTTCATTGCAGAGCTTGGACTCTCCATTGCGGTGGCCTCTCTCCTAGTGGAGCATGGGCTTCAGTAATTGCGGTGCGTAGGCTCAGAAGCTGCGATTCCCAGGCTCTAGAGCACAGGCTCAGGAGTTGAGGCACGAGGGCTTAGCTGCTCTGCAGTGCCTGGGACCTTCTCAGATCAGGGATCAAACCCCTGTCTCCTGCATTGGCAGGCAGATTCTTTACCACTGAGCCACGAGGGAAGCCCCCGCCTAGCTCTTCAGTAACATCCATTTCAGGGTTGATGACACTTGACATTCCCCGCTCTGAATAGACATTACGAACAGATCAGAGCACGTGTTCCTGCCGATCTCAAATGCAGCCTCACCATTCTCTGCTCCAAGCAGCCAGGACTGATCAACAAGAACTGGCACTTAAGGTGAAACAGCTTTGTAGTACCAGATGTAGATTCTATTTTGAACCTCTAGGCACTCAGAATAAAAATAATTATAATAATAGCTACCGTTTATTGAGCAAGCCCTATGTGAGATGCTTTCCAAACGTCGTCTCGTTCATGCCTTTCTGCAACATTGTAAATTAAGCATCGTGTTCCCCCATTTCACAGATAAGAAAACTCAGGGAGGTCAAGTGACTTGCAGAAGGTCACACAGCTGGGAAGAGGCGGAAATGGAGTGGCAGTCTAGCCCTAAGTGGAGGGCACTGGGGTCTTGATTTCTCCAACAACCCACCACGTCCTACGGCTGGTTTGTCCCTCACGTCCCGTGCTGTTTCATGCTCTGAGTCCCTCATTTATGTAACTCCTTTTTCCTGGAATGCCCTCATCCTTTTCAACGGGTAGAAACCTTCTTATCATCAGAGAACCATCCCCATAGGCATTGCGTCCTTGGCATTCCAAAACCTTTCTTGGTCCAGATATAACTAACCCCATCCTTTTGCCCCACTGCCTCCTTCAATATCCTAACATCTAGCGGATTCTGACTGTTCAAATTTCTCTTGAAAGCAAAGTCTCAGCATTATTTATTCTTCTATGTCAAATTAGTACTGAATGAATGAATGGATGGATGGATTAGTGAAGGCAACCCTCTTCAAACATGAAGACATTACTACCTGATGCTATCCAATGAAGCACATTCAGAGCAGAGATCCAGACCCCTGACCAGCAGAGCAAAGGTCTCAGCTAAGACACTCAGGGCCAGGTGTCAGATTCAAAAGGCTGGGCCAGAGGAATGATGGATGGATGTGGCAGCCTTCTCACTGGTCCCCACCTCTGTCTACCACCGCCCCCCATCCCTCCCTCCACCCAGCTCTCTTCCACACTGTCCTCGGGTTACCTTTCTCAGAAAAATATCTGGTCATATTCTATTCTCCCTCCACCAAAAAAAACACTTCACAATTGCCTTCAGGGAAAAAAATGCCCAAACTTCTTAGCACAGCACACAAGGCCCTCCATCATTCAAGCCCAGGCATCCTCTCTAAAGCCTTCTCCAGCTTCTCTCCAATCCGCCCTGGTATCCCCGTAGCCTTGAATCTCACGAGGAGCCGGTCGATTTCCTGTGTGTGGATGCTTACTTGTGCCCCTCTCTCTTTCTGTGATGACCACTCCTTCCCTTTATCCCGGGGAGCTCTTTCCCATCTCCATGACTCTGCCCAGTCATAGCCTGGCTCCCGGACCAGGGTAGGAACTCCCTGTGTGCCCATAGCCCCTACCTCAGCCACGACACTTGCCTGTGTACCCCCGAGGCACAGACCGTGTTTGATGAAGGGAGAATCAGTGTCCGAAGGGACTGCATTCAGAATGAAGGTCTGTATTGAGGAATGGCTTAAGGTCAGTGGTTCAGAACAAAGACCAGGATGACAATTTGGGTCAGAACTTGGTTTCCATGCGTTGCCAGCATGTATTACAGGGGGCTAGCATGTATGGGATTGCTAAGAGTCAGACACAACTAAGCAAGTTCACTTGCATTTTTCACTTTCATGCATTGGAGAAGGAAATGGCAACCCACTCTAGTGTTCATGCCTGGAGAATCCCAGTGATGGGGGATCCTGGTGGGCTGCCGTCTATGGGGTCACACAGAGTCAGACACAACTGAAGCGACTTAGCAGCAGCAGAAGCAGCAGCGTGTATGGTGGGAAAGACTGAAGGCAGGAGGAGAAGGGGACGACAGAGGAGGGGACTGTTGGATGGCATCACCCACTCAATGGACATGAGTTTGAGTAAACTCTGGGAGCTGGCGATGGACAAGGAGGCCTGGCGTGCTGCAGTCCATGGGGTTGCAAAGAGTCGGAAACGACTGAGCAACTAAACTGAACTGAGCATGTATGGTGGGCAGCACAACTCAATCCTCTGACCGCTCTGGGCAAGAAGGAGGATTAGACCTGCAATGCCATTTGGAAAGAACAGTCTAAAAGCCTCTCTCTAGCAATGGGTGTCCCCCTGGATCCTGAGTCTCTGGCCTGCTCCCGCCTGATGAGATGTGCACTGGCTCTCTCTTTCTATGTCTCTCTGATAATGATTCTGAACTTGAACCAGCAAGCCTTTGACTTTTCCCTCTCCTATTATCATGCTTGATATAGTTGGCTGGGCCGGGTCCACCACTTTTTAGCTTCAGAGACCCAATCGCTTTCCTTCTTCTATTTTCAACTCACTATAAAAACAATAGGACTTCCCTGGTGGCTCAGACGGTAAAGTGTCTGCCTACAGTGTGGGAGACCTGGGTTCAATCCCTGGGTCAGGAAGACCCTCTGGAGAAGGAAATGGCAACCCACTCCAATACTGTTGCCTGGAAAATCCCATGGACCTAAGAGCCTGGTAGGCTACAGTCTACGGGGTCTCAAAGAGTCAGAAACGACTAAGCGACTTCACTTTCACTATAGAAACAATAACATCAGATAGTCACACCTTCGGGGATGCGTATATGAGCCAAGCTCCATGTTTTACTTGCATCATCACAGTGGACCCTCCCAATGTTTTTCTGGTGCCCAGAGAAGTAAAAAAATGTGTCTGATGACACACAGCTATTTGGTTTAATGACCAACATTCCAAGCTGATTTTTCTCTGGCTCCAAAGTGCTGAGAAATTCCTCCCTTTGTTCTTAGAAAACTTCTCCTCTAGAGACGTAACCTTCTCCCTGCAAGGGACTATGAACTGCCAGCAGACAAAGGAAAAGCCACCTCTCACACATTCTCTCTACCCTGGTCTTTTTCCTTTCTCAATAAATCCATTTAAGAGTAAAGTGTTTGATGGACAGTTTAATAGAGCTCTCCTTAAACCTGGCCACATTAATGATTTCGGGCTGGCTAAATGTCAACTTCCGTAGCTCGATAGCCATTTTCCTTCCTTAACAATCAGCGTCTCATTCAGGCTTCTCTATTTGGTGGACAGGGTACAGTGCTTTAATGGGTCATCTCCAAGTCAGTGGACCTGGGATTTAAGCTGGACTCACCGTGTGACCTTGAGTAAGTCACTTAACCTCTTTGGACCTTAATGGCTCTAAAATGGTGACAGTCATGTCCAAGTCCTGCCTACATATTATGAGGAAGCATTTCATCATGTCTGTAATGATCATTGAGCTCCTTGGACAAGAGACCGAGACACATTAGTAAATGTTTAGCCCCACTGTGTTCTGAAGTATAAAAGTGCAACATTTCTTCAGATCGTTTTGCTACCTACTGGCACTCAGATCCTGCGGACAAGTTCTGTCCACTAAACTTGCGATGATCCACAATTTCCAGGAAACTGGAAGTCTTTCAAAGGCATTTTTGTCTTTTTTGAGCTAATGTTAATTAAATTATCTCCTATAAGAAAAGGAAAAAAGAAGCTTTATCCTGATTCTTTCATATACTAAATGCCATAGACACTTAGCCCCCATGTTACCAGATAGAGAAATTGAGCCTCAGAGATGTTAAGAAACATTCCCACAGTCACACAGCGAGCAAGTGGTACAACTGGCATGTAGCCTGTGTGCCAACTGGCACGTAGCCACCTCTATGCCTTTAGCCAGTAGGCAATATGGCCTCCAAATGGTTAGAGGCCAGGTCCAGGGGAGGGCAGGGCAGCGTGAGCTGGGAGCTTCTGAGCAACAGGGCAGCTTTACTCTCTGGTTGCAGAGTGAGTTGAGATGTTTAAAGCCTTGGAATCTATGTTCAAAGCCGTAAGCAACAATCACTTTTATTTTCTAAAATCTTTTCTTACTTTTAAATTCCCTGACTCTGGCTCACTTCCAAAGCCTTGGGTTATATGTTTAGATAATAAAAATTGTCATTCCAGGTCCTGCTTGTGTGAAACTGCTGCTGCAGTTCAGCACAATGTCCTGTGGGGAAAACAGAGCAGAGAGCTTGGCACAGGAATGGCAGTCTTTATTAGATAATATCCCGAGACGGCAGACATAACTTTCAATAGGGCAACTCCTCACCTATTTGGGAATTTAGATAAACTGACCATCTCACCCGTTCAGAACCTGATCTGCACCACACAGTGGCACAAACTCCAAAGACACAGGTTCCGCAAGCACTTACAGGCTCCATCTCACTTAAACCTCACGACCAGCCCTTTGTTGCCAAGGAGGAAACAGAAGCTCAGAGAACCTGCGTGACTTGATGAAGGCCACACAGCTAGTAAGCAGTGGTGGTGGTCCAGGTACCACAGCAGCATGTGCTTAATCACGGTTAGATAGATAATACAACAGTCACAGCTTCATAACCCAAAGCGATAACTACCAGCTTGGGAGTTCTGTTCTAAGGCAAGTACCACCTTCTCTTGCTTGGTTTATTTACGCCAAATTAGCAGCAGAGGTCTAAGCTTCAGCTTAGACACAGCAATGCAGAAGCCTTGTGGACAGAGCAATGCAGAAGCCCAGAGGAGGCTGCAGACACAGCAGCAGGGAAGAAGATTGGTGAGAGGATCACAGATCTGGGAATGAGGGTGTCTGGGTCTTCATTCCGGCCCACTGGCTAGTTCATAGCTCTTAGGTTCTCAGCGGTGAGTCGAGAAGTTTGACTAAGTGGTCTCTGAGGATGCTCTGGGCTAGAGAGCATATAAAGAAAAATAAAAGAAGACACAGTTCTTGTTTTTGAAGAACGTACAGTCTCCTAAAGGAGACAGATGAAATATACAACTCTAAGACAAGGCAGACAAAAATTAGTGTTTGATAGAGGCAGATGTGGGGAGTTTTTCACGGGAGCCAAGAATGGAAGGACTCATTCCAAACCAAGATATATCATGGCATGAGTCTTATGGCAAGAACACTGTGCATCTATTTTTTTTTTTTTAATGCTGAATAATGATCATTGCTTTCAGATTAATGATACTGGATAGACCAGACCACTGGATAGACTGATTTGCTAAGTGTGAAGTGCTTGATACCTCAGTTATATGTGCAGTTCATCTATCCGGACAGTTCATCTATCCGGAAAGTCTCCTGACTTTTCCCCTTGCCATCAGGTTTATAGCCCAGTAGCTCAATGTTCCTGCATCAGGGGCTTGTACTCAGTAATGGTTCTGGCTTGTTCTGTTGTAGAAGCCAATTTATTTTATCCTTGTGAAATAAAATCCAGTTGTCTTTGATTCTCTCTTCTGAATCACATCTAATTTGATTCTTTATTAAAGTTAGGGTTTTTTTCCTTTTTCTTTTTTTGTCTGAACTTTTACAAATGGCTTAGAACTGATGCAGAAGTGAGCTGATGTGACTGGAGAGGCTTCTGAAACCAAATAAGAACCTGATGGCCCTTGGAGAAGCAGGGGAGCTCGAGGTGTGACCCCTGTCCCAATAAGAGGCTCTGGCAGAAGGGAGACACAGCCTGCCCTCTGAACTCTGGTTATGGAAAAATTTGAACCCAGGACTTGAAAATCTTCCTGTGACCTAGTTCCTATTTTCATCCCCAGCCTCTGCCCTCTCCTGCAACCCAATGGGTATCTCAGGCCATATTGAGATATTTCATTGTTCTTTTCTTTTCCATTATGGTTTATTACAGAATACTGAACTTAGTTTCCTGCACTATTCAGTAGGATCTCATTGTTGATCTATTTTATATATAGTAGTTTGTACCTGCTAATCCCAAACTCCTACTTCATCCCTCCCTCACTTCCTTTCCCTTTTGGTAACCATAAATGTGTCTTCTATGACTGTGCATCTGTTTCTATTCATAAATAAGTTCATTTCTGTCATACTTTAGATTCCACATACCAGTGCACCACGTATCGTTTGCCCTTCTCTTTCTGACTTAGCTTCACTTAGTATGATAATCTCTAGGTCCATCCATGTTGCCAACAATGGCATTATTCCATTCTTTTTTGTAGCTGAGTAGTATTTCACTGTGTGTATATACATGCATATTTTACATCACATCTTCTTTATGCATTCATCTATCAGTGGACATTGAGTTTGCTTCTTGGCTGTTGTGAGCAGCGCTGCGAGATGTTTTGTTGTTATTCCTTGCCTTGCTTCATGATTTTCCCTTTGTTAATACTTCATATCCCATGCCCTCTGGCTGGAAGACACAGCTAATCCACCTCTCCCAGCCCTCAGCCCTCAAAATTATATTTAAACTTATTTTCCGCTTATTCATCTGCGCCACTGGAAATCTTCCCTGCTGCTCCTACATCTGGGTGAAGCACCGCTTCTCTGGGCACCCTCATACAGGTGTATGCCTGAACCTTCCCCATCTTTCCCTTGTTAGACTGCAAGTTCCCTGAGAGAAGGGGTCATCATTGCCCACACTCTGCCATTTATTAACACCAGCTCTGTGACCTCAAAGATGTCATATAGCCTCTCTGTGTCTGTTTCCTTATTTATGAACTTAGGATAATAACATAGAACTTTTACATGAATTAAATATAACTGTATGCAAGAAGCCTGTAGGCTTCTTGTACACAGCAAGTTCACAGTAAATGTTAGTTGCAGTCATTACTTGCTACTGTGCTACCAGCACTCAGCACAGTGCTTGGGATAAAGTCCTTGATCAGGAAATACTTTAAAGGAATGAATAAGTAAACCTCATGCTCTACAGTTTTCACTGTCCATCTGGAAACCAGATGGGACCTCAGGGATCAGCCAGCATCTATATAAACTGTTTTCTTGCACATTCGGCATTTATAATTTTTATTCAGAAAAGTGCAAAGTGTTATAAAAACAAAAGAGCCTTGCCCCCTCCCCTGCTCCCCTAAATGAGATTTTCTGCTCTCAAAGCCTTGGGGCACAGGGGAAACAGCCTGAGCTGAGAGAAGGGTGGGGACTTCCTCAAACACAGATGATCAGAGGGTGAAAAAAACGTGAAAGAAAGTGATAGTCAATCAGTCCTGTCAGACTCTTTACAACCCCATGGACTCTAGCCTGCCAGGCTCCTCTGTCCATGAGACTTTCCAAGCAAGAATACTGGAGTGGGCTGCCTTTCCTTTCTCCAGGGCAAGGATCAAACAAACCCAGGTCTCCTGCACTGCAGGCAGATTCTTTACCAGAGAAGCCCAATCAGAGGATGGGGAAAGGTTAAATACAGTAATTCACTCAAAGGTTAAAGTAATTCGCAGCAGAGTGCCTGTCACTCCTGCAGTGAAGCTGGACATTGACTGGTTATTACCCTAAAGACCACTGTTCCCTTGTCCCCTCTGCTAGGTGGACCAAGGCAGCATTAGCCCCCATCCTTGGAGTCCCCAAGCTTTTGCATGCCTTGCCTTCTGGCCCTCGTAGGAACAAAGATATTGGCACAGGATAAATACCTCAGTTTCCTGATCTCTGATCTTCAGCACCCAGTGTGGGACACCTTGTCAGAGCACAGTGATGTTTGCTGGTTTCTCTGGTGCTCAACCTACCCTTGGATGGGTGAGCCAACTGGGGGACACCTTGTCAGAGCACAGTGATGTTTGCTGGTTTCTCTGGTGCTCAACCTACCCTTGGATGGGTGAGCCAACTGGCTTTGTGTTTGTCAAAGAGGGAGAGAGTCTTGCCCTTGGGTTCACACGTGCCCTGCATCTCCTCCGTCTTCCTAAACACCCTGCAGGATGGGCACCATCTCCAGCCTCACTGAGCAAGTGTGGGAGCTGAAAGCAGAGAGGTGCAGCCCTTTATGGAGGCTGCACAGCTGGGAAGGGTTTGCACCCTCGTGGGTGGGTCTAGGTCTGCGCTCTCCATGCTGCCCACTGCTGCCGCTCCCGGGCATCACTTCCAGGCCCCTCTGCTGGAGGACCTTTGGAATTCCAGGGCCCTTGCCTTCATGATTGCAGATTTTGTGTCTCATTAAAACTCTGGGATTACAAATCTCAAATCCATGCATTTATATTCTTTCATCTTTACCCTTGACCCTAAGCATAATTATGGCTTCAGTTCCCCATAATAACAGACTCCTGGGGAGCAGAAAGGACCTAGACGTTCCCCTAGTCAATTCCATCCCAGCCCAGTGAGCATGATTCATACTCTGGTTGTACATCAGAATCTCCTCAGAGTTTTTTAAAATACAGATGCATGGGTCTCACCTCTGTCCCCCACAAATCAGAAATCTGCTGGGGTCAAGCTCAGACATCTCTATTTACAAACCCCATAAATTCCTCGGTGGTCTTATGGTTAAGACTCTACACTTCCACTGCAGGGAACATGGGTTCAATTCCTGGTCAGGAAACTAGGCTCCTGCTTGCTACTTGGTACAGCAAAAAAAGAAAGGAAGGAAAAAGAAAGAAAATACTTCTCATGCTTCCAAAGGCACTCTACTCCAAGAAGCAGAGTTGGGTTTTGGCATCATACATCCCTGGAGTCGGTGTTGTTCCTCTGGTCCCAGTCCTGTGACCTTGAAAGAAATGTGCAATCTCTCTGAATAGCCATTTCCCAATGACTTGTAAAGATGTCAGGTAAGCCAAATGCAATTAAGCTGGTAGAGCACGGAACACAAAACAGACGTTCATTAAATCACCACAACACCTAGAGAAACTGCCTGGGTTCATGCTACTTGCTCTTCTATTCCAAGAAGTCAAAATAAACAGGTCAAGTGCTAGTAGATTGCAACAGAAATGAGGGGTTTAGGTGTGAACTCTGGCTTCACATTTTCACACATTTGTTACTTTGGGCACGTTGCTGAGCCTCAGTTTCCCAATCTGTGAAGCGCGGCTGATGTCATATCTTACAGGAAACATGAAAGACAGAATGTAGCGCATTTAGTAAAGACCCTGCTTCTCTGGTGGCTCGGACAGAAAAGAATCTGCCTGCAATGCAGGAGACCTGGACTTGATCCCTGGGTCAGGAAGATCCCCAGAGAAGGGAATGGCAACCCACCTAAGTATTCTTGCCTGGAGAATCCCATGGACAGAGGAGCCTGGTGGGCTACAGTACATGGGTGGCAAAGAGTTGGACACAACTGAGCGACTAAGCATGTTTTGCTTCATAAGAAATGCTAAGTACAGGAACATTGAAACCTACAGCATTCACGCCGGTTTCTGTTGCCTGCATTTTATGCCTCTGTAACATCAAAACAACAAAGGTTCGTCTAGTCAAGGCTATGGTTTTTCCTGTGGTCACGTATGGATGTGAGAGCTGGACTGTGAAGAAGGCTGAGCGCCGAAGAATTGATGCTTTTGAACTGTGGTGTTGGAGAAGACACTTGAGAGTCCTTGGACTGCAAGGAGATCCATCCAGTCCATTCTGAAGGAGATCAGCCCTGGGATTTCTTTGGAAGGAATGATGCTAAAGCTGAAATTCCAGTACTTTGGCCACCTCATGCAAAGAGTTGACTCATTGGAGAAGACTCTGATGCTGGGAGGGATTGGGGGCAAGAGGAGAAGGGGACAACAAAGGATGAAATGGCTGGATGGCATCACTGACTCAATGGACGTGAGTCTGAGTGAACTCCAGGAGTTGGTGATGGATAGGGAGGCCTGGCTTGCTGCTACTCATGGGGTCGCAGAGTCAGACACGACTGAGCGACTGATCTGATCTGAACATCGAAACAACAACCCCCTCACACCTCTCCCCACCCCGCTGACTTAAACCAGGAGTGTTCAGAGACTAAACCAGAATGTCAAGAACCTTCAATCCTCCAATGCCAAGTGCACAGATCTTTGTTTTTAAACCATGAGGATTTAGGACTTAATCCACAGGAAATGGGCTTGGCAAATCATCAGAAGAACCAGCACAATTTCTAACTCAATCTCTGTCCAGGTCTTCACCATTGCAAAATTAGTTGAACAGTCATTTGTGACTTGGGCAAGTCCAACCTAAAAAGGGTCAGTCAGTTCAGTCGCTCAATCATGTCCGACTATTTGCGGCCCCATAAATCGCAGCACGCCAGGCCTCCCTGTCCATCACCAACTCCTGGAGTTCATTCAGACTCACGTCCATCGAGTCAGTGATACCATCCAGCCATCTCATCCTCTGTTGTCCTCTTCTCCTCCTGCCCTCAATCCCTCCCAGCATCAGAGTCTTCTCCAATGAATCAACTCTTCACATGAGGTGGCCAAAATACTGGAGTTTCAGCTTTAGCATCACTCCTTCAAAGAAATCCCAGGGCTGATCTCCTTCAGAATGGACTGGTTGGATCTCCTTGCAGTCCAAGGGACTCTCAAGAGTCTTCTCCAACACCACAGTTCAAAAGCATCAATTCTTCAGCATTCAGCCTTCTTCACAGTCCAACTCTCACATCCATACATGGCCACTGGATAAACCACAGCCTTGACTAGATGGACCTTTGTTGGTAAAGTAATGTCTCTGCTTTTCAATATGCTATCTAGGTTGGTCATAACTTTCCTTCCAAGGAGTAAGCATCTATTAATTTCATGGCTGCAATCACCATTTGCAGTTATTTTGGTGCCCAGAAAAATAGTCTGACACTGTTTCCACTGTTTCCCCCTCTACTTCCCATGAAGTGATGGGACCGGATGCCATAATCTTTGTTTTCTGAATGTTGAGCTTTAAGCCAACCTTTTCACTCTCTACTTTCACTTCCATCAAGAGGCTTTTTAGTTCCTCTTCACTTTCTGCCATAAGGGTGGTGTCATCTGCATATCTGAGGTGATTGATATTTCTCCCGACAATCTTGATTCCAGCTTGTGCATCTTCCAGCCCAGCGTTTCTCATGATGTACTCTGCATAGAAGTTAAATAAGCAGGGTGACAATATATAGCCTTGACGTACTGCTTTTCCTATTTGGAACCAGTCTGTTGTTCCATGACCAGTTCTAACTGCTGCTTCCTGACCTGCATACAGATTTCTCAAGAGGCAGGTCAGGTGGTCTGGTATTCCCATCTCTTTCAGAATTTTCCACAGTTTATAGTGATCCACACAGTCAAAGGCTTTGGTATAGTCAATAAAGCAGAAATAGATGTTTTTCTGGAACTCTCTTGCTTTTTCCATGATCTAGAGGATGTTGGCAATTTGATCTCTGGTTTCTCTGCCTTTTCTAAAACCAGCTTGAACATCTGGAAGTTCACGGTTCACATATTGCTGAAGCCTGGCTTGGAAAATTTTCAGCATTACTTTACTAGCATGTGAGATGAGTGCAATTGTGCAGTAGTTTGAGCATTTTTTGGCATTGCCTTTCTTTGGGACTGGAATGAAACCTGACCTTTTCCAGTCCTGTGGCCGCTGCTGAGTTTTCCAAATTTGCTGGCATATTGAGTGCATCACTTTCACAGCATCATCTTTCAGGATTTGAAATAGCTCAACTGGAATTCCATCACCTCCACTAGCTTTGTTCATATTGATGCTTTCTAAGGCCCACTTGACTTCACATTCGAAAGGGTGGTCACTTCCAAAGCAAGAGACAGAGGGAGCAAGCCCCTGAGAGGGCAGGGCTGGGAGACGAGGCCGATGTCCCAGGGTGGAATTTAACAAGAACAGATGCTCAATAAATGCTGGCTTGGGAGAATGTTAAGTCCTGTTTCTGTGTTCTGAAAATCAGACCCACAGATGCAGGATAGGAAAATTGCGATGCTACAGGCTTCAGTCCTCAGCTAGCCAACGGCTGTCATGTCTTTGTGTCCCGGTCACTGTGGGGTCATGGTTGAGACTGAAGCTCTGGAACCAACCTGCTTCTAACATTTACCGGAAAACGTATTCACCCCTCTGTGCCTCTGTTCCCATCTAAACCAGAGGTATAACAGCGTCTAGTTTATGGGATCGCTGATAGAGTTAGATGGAACGATGCATCAGCCCAGTCCTTGAGACGCAGGGGAAAATAAAGCAACCCCTGTTCTCCAGGGAAGCACAGTAGAGAATGACATAACCCACCAGGGCTAAGCAGTAAGCCGTCTTTCCCCAAATGTTTCAGAGCAGGAGTCTGCAAACTGCAACCCAAGCCCAGTCCCCTACCTTCTTTTATCCCTAAAGTTGCCTTGGGACACAGCCACACCCATCGTTTACATATGTTTAAAGACACAGTCACGCCCGTGCATTTACACACTATTTAGGGCTGTTTTCACATCAGGACTTGAAGGTTGTGTCCTGGTAGCAGAGGCCATATGGCCTGAAATGCCTATATTATCTATTACGTGGCGTTTTACCAGAAATTTTTACCGACTTGTTTTAAAGAAAGTCTTTAAAGGAAGAAGCTAATTGTCTTGGATGCCAGGAGAGGGGAGAGTTTTTGAGCCCCTACTGTGTGCTCAGTCCTCTCAATAGGTGGACACTTATTTTTTTCCAACTAATGAATTGGAGGTTCTAAAAGTTTTGATAACTGGCCCAAAGTCATAAGTGTCAGACTGCTACTGCTGCTAAGTCGCTTCAGTCGTGTCCGACTCTGTGCGACCCCATAGACGGAAGCTCACCAGGCTCCCCTGTCCCTGGGATTCTCCAGGCAAGAATACCGGAGTGGGTTGCCATCTCCTTCTCCAATGCATGAAAGTGAAAAGTGAAAGTGAAGTTGCTCAGTCGTGTCCGACTCTTAGCGACCCCATGGACTGGAGCCTACCAGGATCCTCCGTCCATGGGATTTTCCAGGCAAAAGTACTGGAGTGGGGTGCCATTGCCTTCCCCGTAAGTGTCAGAAGCAGGATTCAAATTGGGGTCTAATGACTCACCCATCAGGATCTTTTCACTGTGCCAGGCAAACTAGTACAGTCAGATGGGATTTTGAGATGAGTATTAAAGAATGAATAGGAGTCTTCCACGTAGAGATCATGTCCTAAGAATGAAAAGGGTAATCAAAAATAGATGGAAAAACAGGAACAAAATGTCCAGAACATCAAAGTACTTAGAAAATGCAAATAATGTGGTGCTAAGAGGTTTGAGAATATGCTAGTTAGGGAAGGAGATGTTAAAGAAGAAAAGTCTCCAGAAAGTGGGCAATGATTAAGAAAAGCAATCTACTTATTGTAAATCACTTCCCATGAGGTCTGAGACATCACTTTGTCAACAAAGGTCAGTATAATCAAAGCTATGGTTTTTTTAGTAATCATATACGGATGTGAGAGTTGGACCCTAAGGAAGAGTGAATGCTGAAGAACTTATGCTTTCTAACTGTGGTGCCGGAGAAGGCTCTTGAGAGTCCCTTAGACAGCAAGGAGATCAAGTCAGTCAGTCCTAAAGGAAATCAACCCTGAATATTCATTGGAAGGACTGATACTGAAGCTGAAGCTCTGATACTTTGGCTACCTGATGCAAAGATCTGACTTATTAGAAAAGACCCTGATGCTGGAAAGATTGAGGTCCAAGAGGAGAAGGTGGCGACAGAGGACGAGATGGTTGGATGGCGTCACCGACTCAATGGACATGAGTTTGAGCAAGCTCAGGGAGACAGCGAAGGACAGGGAAGCCTGGCGTGCTGCCGTCCATGGGGTCACAAAGAGCTGGACACAACTGAGCGACTGAACAACAAGGTCTGAAGAACAGCATTCTCACAAAAGTGGATTCCAGAGGCAAGATGCTTAATCACAGCAAGTCAGACCCCAGCAAACCCAGCTTTCTCATTGTGCAGATGGCAAAACCGGGGACCCCAAAGGAGGAAGCTTTACCAAAGGCCACGCTGAACATGGGCAGCAGGATGCCAGGACCCCCTCACACTTTTTTTGGCTCACTGTAGATTCTGCTGGCAGGGATGCTGCAGCTTGTTTGTCAACCCTGTAAGATCCTTTGAACTGTGGTGTTGGAGAAGACTCTTGAGAGTCCCTTGGACTGCAAGGAGATCCAACCAGTCCATTCTGAAGGAGATCAGCCCTGGGATTTCTTTGGAAAGAATGATGCTAAAGCTGAAACTCCAGTATTTTGGCCACCTCATGTGAAGAGTTGACTCATTGGAGAAGACTCTGATGCTGGGAGGGATTGGGGGCAGGAGGAGAAGGGGACAACAGAGGATGAGATGGCTGGATGGCATCACTGACTTGATGGACGTGATTCTGAATGACCTCCAGGAGTTGATGATGAACAGGGAGGCCTGGCGTGCTGCGATTCATGGGGTCGCAAAGAGTCGGACACAACTGAGCGACTGATCTGATCTGATCTGATCTGATAGGATCCTTGGGAATCTGCAGTCAGTTGATGAGGGTCTCTCATTTCCCTGGGACTGATGAGGTTCAATCGAATTATCCATTTTGTATGATGGTATCCCAGACCCATTTCTGCGGGGTCACCACGCTGTTTAGGATGAGCGATGCTGGCTGGAGGCCTGCCAAAGCACCTGTGGTATTTGGATAACTTCACATATTGCCAACTTCTCATATAAAATATACAACTTACAAGCAGGGAAAAGTTTCACTCACTCTAATCAACTGTAAAATGAACCGGGGACTTGCTGGACCCCTCCAAAGACTTGTATCTGTATCGTACTCGTCAGTAATAGGGAGCACTCCGCTTCCCAAGATTGGTTATTAATGAGAGCTGGAATTACGGATTTCAATTAAGTGCTTTATGTCCATCCTGGACCACAGTGGGCTCCACTCTGGGGAAATAGAAATGCTGAGATGAAATGCAAGCCTCCCTTCCCAGCGCCTCGCTGCCCCGGGCGCTGTGACTCAGCCCCATCTCTGCCGGTGAGTGGGCAGCCGCACGGTGCAGGGCAGGGAGGAAGGGCGCTGGGAGCAAGCTCCGGCTGCACTCTTGGCGCCCCTTCCCCTGGGTCTGGGCTTCCTCTGCTATGACTTGGGCTTGTGGAGAGCTCAGCATGTGTTAGAGACTCCGGTACAAATGCAGATAAACATGCTCCCACCAGCTGCCTTTTCTCTCTAAGAACTATTGCAAGATCAAATGTTACTTAGTAAGCATAGATTACGTACATGCAAGATGATGTTCTTAAGTTGATACCTGAGAAAACCTTCTGGAAAATGCTTTGAAATCCAACATGCTTGAGTTTAAATCTTGGCTCTGTCCTGCTCAAATCATGGGTCTTGACCAAATTTCTCAGCTTCTCTGAAACTCAGTTTCTTCTCCTCTGAAAAATGGGAATCACAGCACCTACAAGTCTGAGGCTTTACGTACATGCAAGATGATGTTCTTAAGTTGATACCTGAGAAAACCTTCTGGAAAATGCTTTGAAATCCAACATGCTTGAGTTTAAATCTTGGCTCTGTCCTGCTCAAATCATGGGTCTTGACCAAATTTCTCAGCTTCTCTGAAACTCAGTTTCTTCTCCTCTGAAAAATGGGAATCACAGCACCTACAAGTCTGAGGCTTTAATATGATAGCCTGGGGGATGTGCTTTGATACTCTAGAATGCTAGTCCCCAGATCTTGAAAAGCTGTTTCAAGGTGGTAGGCATTTCCTGGCTCCCAGTCAGCCATCACCCGTCCCTAGGACTCTTGCTCTAACATCTCTCCCGCTATCAGAAGCATGCAAAGAAAGTCCATTTTTGTTACTGTTAATACTGATCCCCGGGGCTCCCCTTAGTGGGTTCAGTGGTAAAGAGTCCTCCTGCAAATGCAAGATGCCAGTGCAGGAAGCTCAATCTCTGAGTCAGGAAAATCTCCTGGAGAACGAAATGTCAGGCCACTCCAGTATTCTTGCCTGGGAAATCCCATGGACAGAGGAGCCTGGCAGGCTACAGTCCATGGGGTCCCAAAAGAGTTGGACAGGACTTAGCGAATAAACAGGAACCACAGCAAAACATCCACCCCCAGAACTTTACTTAGCATCTATCTATACATTCTTAGCCCTTACCAGGTGCTGTGGAAAAATGCATCATTCCATGAATTAATATCTACTCTCAAGCACTTTAAGCTCTACTTTTAAAAACAGCAATAGCACAAGTTGAGAATCACTTTATATCTAATGAAGACTGTGTAGTGCCTAGTTCAGAGAAAAGAGAGGCCAAAGAAAGCTGCGGGACTCAGGAGACTGGGCTGGAATTTAAAGCAGCCAATCAGAGAGGAGGCTCTGGGCACCGATCTGGGGGCTCGGGATGGAGCAGGGAAGCATCTTCTTGACCGGTTTGCAGGGCACCCTGAGGAAAGCAACAAGGACTGTGCTATAAGCTGCCATATAGTGAAGAAACCCTGAACTCTCCCAGCTCTGCTGGGTTACCTTGACAAAGTCTTTTCCCAAATTGGGCCTCAGTTTCCCCACCTTCAAAATGGGGAGAAAAAGGTCAACCTCTTCAAGGGCTCATGTTGAGGATCACCAAGAATGTACCATGTGAAAATACTTTGAAAGTTAAAACTTGTGGACAGGTGGAGAAGCATCAGGGAGAAACCAGACAAAACCGTGGGCACACGTGTACACACACACACACATACACAGACACACATACACACGCATGCCTTGGTGCCTCTAGATCTTCTTTCAGCTTGGGATGTGTGACCCCAAGAGATTTCACTGGATCCTTGTAACCCTAACTGCCTTCTCCTGAGCTGGGCAAGATTCGGGTCCCTCCTCTCAGCCTCAGGTTCTTTCACATTCCAGACAGGCCAGCTCCCCCATCCCTCTGTGATAAAGTAAACCCCAAACAGATTTCCGACGGACTTATGACAATCTCACTGCTGGGAAGGCGAAGCTTCCTCCTTGTCCTCAGCAGGACCCCAAGCAAGTGGGGAGGAAGCAGGTGGGCGAGACAGAAGGGCTGGGTTGTCTCACTTCAACAGGACAAACAGCTGGGATCAAACCTTCAGAAATGGGAGGTGGCACAGCGATTCTCCTGTGCCGGTGAACTGTTACAGCAACTTAACCTCTGTGAGTCTCGGATCTTACAAACCAAATCGCTCTTGAATGTATTGTTTTAAATTAAAACCCACTGGCCCTTTCCTTTTCTGTCATAAAGTTCCCAGCGCATTTGTGCAGGAGATTTTGAAGTTTGTAAAGCTCATCTCTACCTATTACCATAATCAGATCTCATAGCAAACTCAGGAGGAAAATGGCAGAAGTCTATTTTTCCACTTTAAAGATTAGAAAACCCGAGCTCCAGATGAGGTCGTCTTGGATTAGGGAAGGCTATACTCCAGTGGCCTGTGTTCTTTTTTAAAGCATGTTGTTTACTTATTTGCTTGTTTATTCCTCTCTGTCCTGGATCTCCGTTGCTGTGCGGACTTTTCCCGAGTTGCGGCAGGCAGAGGCTCTGCTCCAGCTGTGATGTGCAGGCTTCTCACTGCCGTGACTTCTCTTCCTGTTGAGCACGGGCTCTCGGGCACATGGGCTTCAGTAGTTGTGGTTCCCGGGCTCTAGAGCACAGGCTGAACAATTGTGGTGCACCGGCTTAGTAGCTCCGTGGCATGTAGGATTTTCCAAGATCAGGGACAGAATCCGTGTTCTCTGCCTATTCTTTACTACTGAGCCACCAGGGAACCCTACGTGTGTTCTTATAAGAAAGGGAAAGCTTGGACACAGAAACATGCTTTAAGTTTCTCCTTCAGATTTCAGATATATGGGTTCAGATCCCAGATAAGTGAACAATCTACATTGGTTGCTCAAATTCAAGTTTAAATACAAATTATCCTAAAGGCCATTATTGATTTTATTTGTGAGTTATTGCAATTTTCCATAAATATAAAAGCCCGTCCCCAAAGGATGCCAGAATGATGCTAAAATTTTTATTTACGTAAACATCTATGAATGCTTTTCCTGCTACCATCTATCTGTTGTAAATAAAATTCTGTGGTTTTCAAAGCCATATTTAAATGGTTCTTTGAAAAGAGGTCTTTTTTTATATTTTGAAAATGGCTTTGTTTTAAAAATAAAGATAAAATGATTGGGAAAAGGATGAACACTGTGGGATGAAAGAGGCCGAGATTAAAGTGGTGTGTTTCCCAGCCAGGGTACAGCAAGGATTGCTAGTGAGCCCCAGAAGTTAGAAAGAGGCAAGGAAAAATTCTCCCCCAGAGCCATCAGGGGAAACATGGCCCTGCTGGGACATTGACTTTGGACTTCTGGCCTCTGGAACTGTAAGAGAATTAATGACTATTGCTTTGAGCCACCCACTGTACAGGACTTTGTTATAGCAGCCTTAGGAAACTGATTCAACAGCGCTGGCAGAAGAGAAGATGACGGCAGACGTTCCACCCATCAGCGTTCATCTTCCCCTGAAGCTCTGGCCCCTTTTGGCTGATAAAGTCTTCGTGGATTTCACTGCCCATGTGGTCCCTGCCTTGTTGTGGAAATCAAGCAAAGCCTCATCTCAATCCATTGCAGAGAAGGTTTGTAGAGACATTGTACAAGGTGGCTTTTTTAATTTTTTTCAGTTCAAATTTTAAGTTTTTCTTTATTTTTCTAATGTGTACATTGACCACAATATCATGTTAGTTTCAGGTGTACTATGTAATGATTCAGTATTTGCATATACTGTGAAATGATCACCACTATAAGTCTATCAACCATCTGTCCCCATGCAAAGTTATTACAACATTCTTGACTATATTCCTTATGCTGTTTATTACATCCCCGTGACCCACATTTTTATAACTGGGAGGTCTGTACCTCTTAATCTCATTCATCTATTTCCCCCACCACCCACTCTCCTCTCATCTGGTAATCACCTGGTTTTTCCTCTGTATCTGAGTTTACTTTATTTTGTTTTTTTAGATTCCACATGTAAGTGAGACCATATGGTAACTCTTTTTCTGTGTTTGACTTATTCCATTCAGCATAATACCCTCTAGGTATATCCATGTTGTTGCAAATAGCAAGATTTCATTTTTATGGCTGAGTAATATTCCATTATGTATAACTCTCACATCTTGTCTGTTCATCTGTCTATTGATGGACACTCAGGCTGCTTCCTTGTCTTGGCTATTGGAAACAGGGCTTCAGTGGACGTTGGAGTGTGTGCATCATTTCGAATTGGTGTTTTTGTTTTCTTTGGGTAAATATCCAGAAACGAAATTGCTGGATCTTATGGCAGTTGTATTTTCAAACTTTTTGGATCATGTTCATAATGTTTTCCACAGTGGCTGCACCAGTTTCTAACCCCACCAACAGTACACAAAGCTCTCCCTTTCTCCACATCCTCAGTGACACTTATTTGTTGTCTTTTTGATGGTAGCCACTCTGATAGGTGTGAGGTGGTATCTCAGTGTAGTTTTGATTTGCATTTCTCTGATGATTAGTGATACTGAGCACCTATTTGTGTGTCTGTTGGCCATCTGTGTGTCTTCTTTGGAAAAATGTGTATACGTGTCCTCTGCCCATTTTTAAATGGATTATTTGTTTTTTTGGTGTTGACTTGCATGAGTTCTTTGTATATTTTGGATATTATCCTCCTATCAGATATAGTAAATCAGGTATATAATTTTATGATATATATATTTTTGACAACTTCCTTGACTATGCAAAAACTTTTCAGTTTGATGTGGTCCAATTTGTTTATTTTTGCATTTGTTTCCCTTGCCTGAAGAGACATATCTAAAATAATATTGCTGAGACCAATGCCTATGTTTTCTTCTGGAAGTTTTATGATTTCAAGACTTATGTTGAAGTCTGTAATTCATTTTGTGTTTATTTTTGTATATGATGTGAGAAAGTAGTCCAGTTTGATGCTTTGCATGTAGCTGCCCATTCTTTCCAGCACCTTTACTAAAAGGTCTGTCTGTCCACACAGTATATTCTTGCATCCTCTGCGGTAGATTAATTGACCAGGGACGTGTGGGCTTATTTCCGATCTCTCCATTCTGCTCCACTGATCTGTGTGTCTGTTTTTATGTCAGTACCATACTGTTTTGTTTACTGTAGCTTTGTGGTATAGTTTGAAATTGAGGAACTTGATATCTCCAGCTTTGCTCTTCTTTCCCAAGATTATTTTGAATGTTCAGAGTCACTTGTGTTTCCATACAAATTTTTCAAGTGATTTGTTCTAGTTCTGTGAAAAATGCCGTTGGTATTTAGGTAGAGACTGCGCTGAATTTGGAGATTGTGTTGGGTAATAGTCATTTTAACAATCCATAAGCATAGTGTATAGAAATGCAACATGTTTCTGCATATTAATTTTGTAACTGACAATTTTGCTGAATTCATTTACTTGTTCTAATAATCTTTTAGTGAAGTCTAGGGTTTTCTGTATATAGTATCTTGTTATCTGCAAATGGTGACTGCTTTACTTCTTTATTCCAATTTGAATTCCTTTTCTTTTTGTCTGATTTGTGCAAATAGAACTTTAGATACTATTTCAAATAAAAGTGAAAAGAGTGGGTATCTTTGTCTTGTTCCTGATCATAGAGAATATGCTATCATCTTTTCACCATTGAGGATGATATTAGCTGTAGGTTTCTCACATACAGCCTTTATTATGTTGAGGTATATCCCTGTATATTGTCACCCTGCCTATTTAACTTATATGTAGAGTACATCATGAGAAATACTGGGCTGGAAGAAGAACAAGCTGGAATCAAGATTGCCAGGAGAAATATCAATAACCTCAGATATGCAGATGACACCACCCTTATGGCAGAAAGTGAAGAGGAACTAAGAAGCCTCTTGATGAAAGTGAAAGAGGAGAGTGAAAAAGTTGGCTTAAAGTTCAACATTCAGAAAAAAAAGATCATGGCATCTGGTCCCATCACTTCATGGGAAATAGATGGGGAAACAGTGTCAGAGTTTATTTTTTTGGGCTCCAAAGTCACTGCAGATGGTGATTGCAGCCATGAAATTAAATGATGCTTACCCCTTGGAAGAAAAGTTATGACCAACCTAGATAGCATATTGAAAAGCAGAGACATTACTTGCCAACAAAGGTCTGTCTAGTCAAGGCTATAGTTTTTCCAGTGGTCATGTATGGATGTGAGAGTTGGACTGTGAAGAAAGCTGAGTGCCAAAGAATTGATGCTTTTGAACTGTGGTGTTGGAGAAGACTCTTGACAGTCCCTTGGACTGCAAGGAGATCCAACCAGTCCATTCTGAAATGACTCATTGGAAAAGACTCTGATGCTGTGAGGGACTGAGGGCAGGAGGAGAAGGGGACGACAGAGGATGAGATGGCTGGATGGCATCACTGACTCAATGGACGTGAGTCTGAGTGACCTCTGGGAGTTGGTGATGGACAGGGAGGCCTGGCGTGCTGTGATTCATGGGGTCGCTAAGAATTAGACACGACTGAGTGACTGAACTGAACTGAACTGATATCCCTGTTACATCCCTGTTATACCCGAAAGTTTCTTTCATAAATGGATGTTGAATTTTGTCAAAAGCTTTTCTGCATATATTGAGATGATTACATATTTATTCTTCAATTTGTTAATGTGGTATATCACACTGATTGATTTACATGTATTAAACCATCCTTGTATCCCTGGAATAAATTCTATTTTATCATGGTACATGATTGTTTTGATGTATTGTTGAATTTGTTTTGCTAATATTTTGTTGAGGATATTTGCATCTATGTTTATCAGGGATATTGGCCTGTAATTATCTGTTATTGTAGTGTCTGCCTGATTTTGGTATCAGAGTACACTGGCCTCATACAATGAGTCTGGAAGTGTTCCCTCTTCTACAATTTTTTTTTAATAGTTTGGAATGTCCTAATACCTAAAGGATAGGCATTAACTCTTTTAAAATGTTTTTGAATCCCCCTGTAAAGCTATCTGGTCCTGGAATTTTGCATTGTAATGTGTCTTGATGCAGACTTCTTTGGGTTCATCTTATTAATGTTATATTTGTGCTTCCTGAAACTGAATGTCTGTTTCCTTTCCCAAATTGGAGAAGTTTTCAGCTATTACTTCTTCAAATAAGTTCTCTGCCCTTTATTTCTCTCTTCTTCTTTTGGAACCCTTGATCCCAGACTGAGAGCCCCTTGGAGTCAGCATTGTGCCCTCCATCCCACATCCCAGCACAAAGCCAGATCCATGATGAGGCTGGATGTCTACCTGGCACTGTGGTCCTCAACAGCGGAAGCCTGGCTTTGCATCCCAGCTCCACCACAGGCTAGCCGTCTCCCTGAGCAGCAACGTAACTTCCCTGGGCCTTACATCTCTGATCTGTAAAATGAGGGACCATGATAGCACCCATCTCACAAGACTATTTTGAGGTTAAAATGATGGAATCCACAGAAAACACTTAGAAGAGTTTCCAGTATGTGATAAATATTAGTGATTATTAGTCATGATCATAGCATTAAATCTGGTTTGAACCATGGAGGCAGCATGGCAGCAAGGAGCCTTAGAACAAAGAAGCCTGAGGCAGCAGTGAAGGAGGTGGGTGAGCAGAGAAGAGGGCAACCTTTCCTGGGCACCCTGTTGTGATGGCACAGCCTAGGTGCCATGCATGAAGCTAACTTCCCAACGCAAGTTCCAGGCAAGTATTCATCCCAGCTCTCTGCCATGTATTCGATGCCCTCCTCCAATGGACATGCCCAGGCACTTCCCCTTTATCCCACCCCTGCCATCTTTTGCCTCTCTGTAGAAACTCTCTCCATCCTTCCAGGCTCTGGTAGTGGAGGAATTCTCTCATCCCTCATTCACAAGAAAGGAGTTAATGTCCAGTAATTAGGTAAGGCAAAAATAAACAAAGCTATCAATTTCTGTGCTGACTTAGATTAGTCTTGGCTGCCTGGAGTTCTAATGCAAGCAGGGATCCGAAGCCACATTGGTACCCCTATGCATAGGGGAGCTACAGTGAGACAGATTAGTGGTGTCTGACCTGAGATGACAGGAGAGGAGAGCATAAGAGTGCCTTGTATCTACCAGAACGCCTCCTGAAGAAGTGGGAGGTAAACCACCTACTACAGAGCAAGTGCTTTGATTGAATGCATTAATCTTGTTTTATCCTCATAACAACCCTAGGAAATATATGTGTTTATTTCCATTGTAAAGATAAAGGAACTGAGGACCTGAGAGATTACTGAAGAATGCACACGAGCAATTAAGAAACGTTTGCATTTTAAAGAATTTTAAATGCCTTTGCTCAAAGGTATGGGGGTATTTTAGACATCCTTGGCAGCTGGTGGGAAGACATTTTGATACAGAAAGAGCACTTTCAACGTGCCTTAAATCATAAAGTGTACATTGTTATATATAGTTTTTTAACCACCTTTGCTTAGAATAAGATAGCAGGGGGAAAAAGAAGGAAAAAAAAAAAAAAACAGTAGTGTCTTAAAATGCAGATGAACCTCTCTTTAGGAGCAGGCACGCAGTGCTGAAGCTTGAATTCATAGCACACAGGTTAAGGGACCAACATCCCCTGAAGAAAAGGAGCGCTCCCTGTAGTGTGGGCCCACCCTACAGCCCACACTCCACAGGCCAGGCTGCAGAGGCATCGAGGAGGGCCCATCCTACAGCCCACACTCCACAGGCCAGGCTGCAGAGGCTTCGGAGGAGGGCCCACCCTACAGCCCACACTCCACAGGCCAGGCTGCAGAGGCATCGGAGGAGGGCTCATCCTACAGCCCACTTTGCAGTCAAGTCAGGCCAGTTGGAGGGCTCGCCTGACCCACAGGAGGACGGAGCCCGAGCCTCCCTCTACCAAGAACTCTCTGCATGCAAGTCCCTCCCCACGTCCTGGCGGCTCAGGCAGTAAAGAGTCCGCCTGAGATGTGGGAAACCCAGATTCAACCCCTGGATCGGGAAGGTCCCCTGGAGGAGGAAATGGCAACACACTCCAACATTCTTGCCTGGAGAATCCCATGGACGGAGGAGCCTAGCGGGCTACAGTCTACGGCATCGCAAAGAGTCAGGCAAGACTGAGCCACTTCACTTTCACTCTTCCATCTCCGCCTTCTATAGCTCCATCAGAACCATGAAGGGGCTGGATAAGACCTGTGGCTCTCAAGAGGGGCAGTTTGGACATTTCCAGAGGTACGTTTGGCTGTCATCAAAGATGGAAGGGGCACTGTGGGCATTTGGATGCTAGGCAGCCTACAGCCCGGCCCAATAAACGGGACTACACCTGACTCGGTCTGGGGATGTCCCACCTGACACATGAGCTTCCCAGGCAGCTCAGTGGTACAGAATCCACCTGCCAATGCAGCAGATGTGAGTTCGATCCCTGGGTCGGAAAGATCCCTTGGAGGAGAAATTGGCAACCTGCTCCAGGATTCTTGAGAAAATTCTATGAACAAGAGGAACCGGGCTGCAGTTCATGGGGTTGCAGAGAGTTGAACATGATTGAATCACTGAGCATGAAGGAGGAAACAGAACAGGCTCTATCTTGAAAGCAAACTCTGTCTTGGGCCAGACTGTGGACTGTGAGCTACATGCCCAGATCTATGGAAACAACACACCAACTGGAAAACCAGGCCCCCAGAAGGAAGGGCCCCGGGCTCTCCATCTCCTGAAAGAATACCCTAATTATATCTGTGTAACCGAATAGAATCATGCATTCTATTACATTTATTGGGGTATGCTGCTGCTGCTGCTAAGTCACTTCAGTCGTGTCCGACTCTGTGCGACCCCATAAATGGCAGCCCACCAGGCTCCCCCGTCCCTTGGATTCTCCGGGCAAGAACACTGGAATGGGTTGCCATTTCCTTCTCCAATGCACGAAAGTGAAAAGTGAAAGTGAAGCCGCTCCGTCGTGTCCGCCTCTAGTGACCCCATGGACTGCAGCCTACCAGGCTCCTCCATCCATGGGATTTTCCAGGCGAGAGTGCTGGGGTGGGGTGCCGTTGCCTTCTCCGTATCGGGGTCTGACCACAGGCCTATTGATAACGGTCCACTGTTAACTACCTCGGCTTAAGGCATATGAATCACAGGTTAACTTTGATTGTATCTTTCTTTTTCCTTTGTTCAGACTAGTTTCAGGGAATTTGGGGAGGTGGGTTTGGGCACATACTCTTAAGGTATATAAGGCTTTCATAAAAACTGGTCAGGGTCCTTGGCTAAGAGGAGACTCTGCCTTGGGCTCGCTGGTGTAATAAACTGCACTCCACTATCTGCGTTGTCCTTCTGAGTGAGTGTGTTTCCCGGAACACGTGGCTACAACAGGCGTGCAAGCATGCACAAGCATCTGACAGGTAAGTGCAAGATCCCTTCTGTACTTATCTGGGCCCAGATCCTATTTCGTTTCACAAACAGACACGAAGAATTTGTGCGTGATTTTACCATACCCTGAATTTTCCAGGAATGAAGGCAGGATTGTACCTTGCTTTGTTCTGATCTCCACTGAGAAAATGCCAGCTCTGGAGGCCAGGCTGCTCCTGTGTTTGAGTGGCCAGTTCCACGTCTTCACTCCCATTTCCATCATTTTCCATCATCTGACAGCTATTACTTCTCCTCATCTAGTCATCACCTCTCATTCGCATAGCAACATGCATATTATTTTATTACAAATTACTCTGCTTTTTATTTTTCATTTACTTTGTCATACAGGCATTATATAGATTTTTAAAATGAGATGTCTGGGGCTGGGTTATCTAATTTATGAATTCCATTTCAGGATAATAAAGGGCACATCACAAAATATTAGTCTGGAACATTTGAGAGCCACTGGGTCACATGACTCTGGGTCCCTCTCAGCTCCTGCAAAGTCTGGATATCATGCAAAGTGGAAACACGCCCTGGTCACGTGCCATATATTCCGGGCACAGAATGAGGTAAATTATCTTCTTTTCCACAAATCATCCTCACCTATCGAATGTTCCTGAGCCTTCCCAGAGGGCATGGAGATCTGCAAAGCTGAATGCATCCCATCCAATCCCCTGAGGGACAGAACTGCCTGGAATTGGAGTTTGGGCCCATTTTGAATGGTTCGAGAATGCCGTGGTTCCACTAGGTTGGAGCTGAGCACGTGCTGCTTTAAAATTTATAGTGTAATTGATTTCTTTATAAGCTATTCCGGCCTTATTATTTATTAATCCACTGTCAAGGTTAATTTAAACTACTTCTCAATAAGGCAGTTTGACAACATCTTTGTTTACCAGACTGACAGCCTTGGTGAGTAAAGAGGGAGCAGAGCGATTCCTCTCCCTTAACAGAGCACTCTGAGAAGGTCCTTCCACCAGGACAGTGCCCATCCTTCAGCGGGGCATAAAGACCACCCCCCATCCTTGGCTTCCTACTTGGTGGGGACACGGATCACAAGGCTTTACGCTCCGTCCCCAAGGACGCGGACACCGAGTGGCCGCCGAGCAGCCTCCCCTTCTCCGGGACTGTCCTCTCCTGCCCACCCCACTGCCGTCACCTGAGGTCCCTTCACTACCGTCTCCTCCTCAGCCCGTTGCAGCAGCTTCTTAGCTGGACCCCTTGCCTCTACACTTGCATCCTCCCCATTCATCCCCAGTGATCTTTCCACAATGCAAGTCCTGCCGTGTCACACTCCTGAGCAAAGCTGTGAACGGGCACGTTCAGAGCCTTCCTTGTCCCAGTCGCTGCCTACTCCGGCAGCCTCATCCCCCGCAGTCCCTTTTCTGTGCTCTTGCACCTGATGCTCCGTCAGAATCACGCAGCATGATACTGTGCCCTGTGACCCTCTTCATCTTGCTATACCCTGATCATCGTGGACATTAAAGCTCTAATGCAGTCTCTGCCGCTCGCTGCCCTGAGCACCTCTCCCAAAAGACTGGTCATTTTCTTCTACCTTGATTTGATGTTCTTCAAATCCATGTTCTTTGAGTCAGGAAGTAACAAATACGTATCAACAGTGGCCCTTGGGCCAGGAATGGGCCTGAGCCCTGAGGACACAACAAAAAACTAAAGAGACCTGGCACCTGTTCTCCCAAAGCTTACAGCTCAGACCAGGAGCTCCTTGAAGGCAACCGTTCTTAAGTTCTTCCCAGCACAATGCTACAGGGAGTGCAGAAAGACACATGAATGAAATGCTTGTTGAATTCAAGCCACTATACTTAAACACTTTCTTATTTCATTTTAGTAACAACACTAATGCTAATGCTAATGCTAAGTCGCTTCAGTCGTGTCCGACTCTGTGCAACCCCACCCCTGGGATTCTCCAGGCAAGAATACTGGAGTGGGTTGCCATTTCCTTCTCCAATGCATGAAAGAGAAAAGTGAAAGTGAAGTCACTCAGTCATGTCTGACTCTTAGTGACCCCATGGACTGCAGCCCACCAGGCTCCTCTGTCCATGGATTTTCCAGGCAAGAGTACTGGAGTGGGGTGCCATTGCCTTCTCTAAGAGTAACAACACTACAGAGCTAGTATTTTCAAATACTCCTTTAAGGATGAAAATTGGAGTTCAAGGAGGTGAAACAACTTGCCAACATTCATCCAGCTCACTTGTGATGAGTCCAATTTTCAAACTCAAGTCTGACTCATTCAAAGCCTCAATTTCATCTTAACACTCTACTTCCAGTACAGTTCAGACCTACTGAATAATAATAATTATGCTCCTTTTGTGTTTCCTCAAGTAGTTTGCACAGAATCAAGGTAGAACGACTTTTATTTTAATGACAATGAGCAGCTGAGTCTGTATTACTGGGTGGGTCCATTCTTACACAGTACAGTGTAAGACCCATGGAGTCCAAGATCCAGTCTGCCTTGGGCAACATTGTGCCCCTAACACCGGAGCAGCACCTGTCTCTACAGAGCACATGAATGCATACAAGAAGTTCCCGAGAGGCTCTGACAAGGAGAATGCAGTTGACATGGAGTGGGACAATGCATTCACCTTGGATGAGTAGAACACTGGCTGGATACAAATCCACATTCCTCACTTTCTCAAATTCCCAGAGTATAAGGCTGGTCAGATATTTCACAAAAGAAAGTTCTCAGTGTCCCGGAAATGATCTCCAAGTCCCGGAAATGCCCATGGGATTCTCCAGGCAAGAATACTGGAATGGGTTGCCATGCCCTCCTCCAGGGGATCTTTCCCACTCAAGAATCGAACCCGTGCCTCTTATGTCTCCTATACTGGCACTCAGGTTCTTCACCACTAGCGCCACCTGGGAAGCCCCAACCACATCCTGCTGCTGCTGCTGCTGCTGCTAAGTTGCTTCAGTCGTGTCCGACTCTGTGCAACTCCATACACAGCAGCCCAACGGCTCCTCTGTCCCTGGGATTCTCCAGGCAAGAACACTGGAGTGGGTTGCCATCTCCCTGTCGAATGTATGAAAGTGAAAAGTGAAAGTGAAGTCACTCAGTCGTGTCCGACTCTCAGCGACCCCATGGACCGCAGCCTACCAGGCTCCTCCGTCGGCCTATGTAAAGACAGGCCCAGGACCACTTCTACGGACCCTGGATTAATTCGGTCAGCGTATTGCAGTTTGATTGGGAGAAGCCCCGGGGTGTACAAAACTTTGAGGAGTCCATGCGTGATACAGAAAGAGAAGAGGATGCTCATTGCTATTCCATTCACATTTATAAAAAGTAACTGTTGAATATATAAATAAGCCCAGTTTAAAAATAAGAAACACATTTAGGATCATGTGGGCTTGAAATGCACTGCTCTGTTTCACAGCTCTCTCATCCAGGCCTTGAGGTGGGAGCAAAACATGTAAGTGGAGCAGTTACTTAACCAGCCCTCCCAACCCAGGGCCCCGCTTCCCACCGTCTTTTTGAACTTGGGCATGGAAGTTAGTGACAATCAGTTCAGTTCAGTTCAGTCACTCAGTCGTGTCTGAAGAGAAGTACAAAAGAGAGGTTGCAAGAAGGGAGGGCAGGGTCTTGAGTATATCTGCACCATCTCAGAAAGGGAAATGTCACGCCCTCTGTGTGGCCTTGATAAGCCCATTATGTTGAGGAAAGGATGCCAGCCTCGCTTGCAGGTACAGCATTGAAGAAGCAGGTACAGCATTGAAGAAGCAGGTACGGGCTCTGGTCAACCTATCTTAGCCCCACCTGCGGGAGGAGGGGCTGTTCCTATAATTGGCAGGAGGAACCCGAAGTTCCAGGCCGAGTTTCACTAAGGGGCAGGGTGGGTCCCAGCATGTTAAAGGTCTACCCTCTTGTTCAATACTTTGCAATTATTCACCTGCAGGGGGCCTGTTTCCCACTTAACTCTACTTCTTGCTTCATGGGATGATGAGCGTGCCAAGGTTTAGGAAGGTACTCAACCTGCAATGCTCTCTTTATTGTTGTCTTTTCTTCCGTGTGCACGTTCTTCAGATCAGCTTGACGCTGGAAATGACGCTGGGAATGACACTGGGAATGGGGAATCACTTTGTTTTGTAGAAAGTCAAGCTTGACTTCCCATTTGTCTCTTGATCTTTGTGCAAAGTTCCAGAGAGGAAGAGGGTGAATTTCAAATCCTTGAAATGATCTAGGCCACCAGGCTTAGAAAAGTTGTGATAACACCTGCCTTCCTGCCATCAAGGTTTAGAGGCAGTGCACTGGGAACATGAGGGTGAGCTCCAAAGGGCTCCATGCAGGTAACTTATCAGCACACCTTCCGTTGCCACAAGGACTCAAGGCTCCTTCCTTCTCCCATTGCGGAGACCAGGAGGCCTTTGGTGGGTTGACGTGGGAAGTGGCTCCTGTTAAACACTTCCGCTCCAGCTACCTCCTTGACTCAACTTAAGAAGAAGGCAGTGGCTGGGATTCTGGAATATTAGGTGCTATACCCAGATGGAAAACTAGGATAAAGTACAGAAGGCATTTAAACATAACAAAGCCATCTACTGTCTCAGTCCTGACTTCGTCTGCCCTGGGTCACCCACTTTAAGTCACTTCTCCTTCACACCCTACCGATTTAAAACACTGCTCTTTTTGTCTCTGAATTGGGCTGGACTTTCTCTTGCATTTTGATTTTCAAGGACATCAATTCCCTCTTCCCAGAACGTCCCTTCCTCCCCAGCTTCTGCATCACTTGGCTAACTGCCGCTCACCCCTCAAATCTCAGCTTGAACATCCCCTCCTAGGGGAGGCCTTCCTACAACCCTGCCATTGCAACCCTGCAAGCCTGGGAGGTGTGGTCACCCTCCCATCCATTCCCCAAACACCTTACATCTCCGGTAAGAACACTTGTATCCCTGACTATGCTTTTGTAGAGGCTGCCAGATTGACTGCTGGACAGGAAGCATCTTGGCACAGGAACGCCTCAGCCTAACTTACTGGTGATCACTGCTGATTCAATCAGGAGAGGCTAGAGTATGTTGCAGAAACAGATATCCCCAAAGGTACAGCAGCTTAATGGAAAAAGGGGTTATTTCTCGTTTATGGTACTTCTGTCTTCAGAGAACTCTGCTCATTGCAGTCAGGCTGATGAAATTCCCATCCTGACGTGTGCTTCCATGATCACCACCCAGGGAAGAGGTGTCTCACTCTGACAATTAAATGTTTTAGCCCAACCATGTTATATATCTCTTCCACTCACTGTTCTCTGACCAGAGCTAGTCATGTGATCCCATGACTACCCAAGGGATCCAGAAAGTGAAGACTTCCAAATATTGATAATCACTTTGGACCCTGATTAACCCTTCAGATTCAAGCTTTGCCCAAGGCTGACGACCAAATAGATGCTTAGGAAAGATGGGTCCCAGCGTCAGTGTCTACTGGATCAGCCCTGCTCTATCTTTCCTCTCTATTATTTAGTGACTCTGTAAGTTAAAAAAACAAGACTTTATTATTAAGCTGTTACATAATTATAACAAAATCTTCTGAAAACACCCTTTTGGAATCAGTGACTCCAGGACTATAACAGCATTATTTTTAACAAATGTATCTACTTAAAAAAAAATTGCCCCTGGAGCACAATGGGTGTTCACTCTATACGTGTTAAATGATAATAATAGAATTTATCAAGTTTTTTGGACCATTGTGTGTTAATCATTTTGCTGAAATACAAATCCCTTTGTTCCTCAGAATGGCATAGGTGTTTCATAATGTCACATAGCTTTATAAACCTTGTTGACATCGGAACACCTTCCAGGTATTATATTTCTCAGCAAAATTATACGGAAGATCTGCCCATACACGTTAGGGTTGGGGTGAAGAGTTAGGATTTTATATATAATATATATATATTCTCACCTCCAGTCCTAACTTCATCCCACTCCAATCAGACTTATATCCCACCCTCCCCTTAAGACTCTTATCAGAGTCCTCCGTGGCTCATCTCTGCCCAACCAACAGCAAGGGTTCTGCCCCCCTCTTACTCGATCTTCCACAAGACTTTACATGGTTGAGTACCCTGTTTGGGATAAGGTCTTCTCCAGATACACATCCACCTTACCCTTGCTCTCCTCTCTGCTCCCTGACTCTACCAGCTCACCTGTTTATAGTCTCCTTTGCTGATCCTCTGCTCCACCAGACCTCTTGTCTGGAACTCTTCTCTGCCCCACTCTCCAAAGGGTGTCAACTGCCCCATGGCTTAAACCACAGTACATCTTTTCCCAATCTGCTTCCCTTCTAGCATCTCCATTTGAATGTCTAATAAGTATCTAAAATTTAACATCTGCAAATCAAGACCATTGATTCCTACTCCTTCCCTTCACCCCAAGTCTCCCCCATCTTCATAGAGAGCAGCAGTCTCCCCTCAGCCCAAACCCGAGACCCCGCAGTCCTCTTAAACTGCTCTTTCTTCCTTATCCTCCACACTCAGTCCAATAATTGAATGTTCGTGGCTCTGAAAGTGAAGTGAAAGTGTTAGTCGCTCAGTCATGTCTGACTCTTTGTTACCCCATGGACTGTCACCCTCCTCTAGCCAAGGAACTCTCCAGTCAAGAATACTGGGGCGGGTACCCATTCCCTTCTCTGGGGATCTTCCCAACCTAGGGCTCGAACTCAGGTCTCTGGCATTACAGCCAGATTCTTTACTGTCTGAGCAACCAGGGAAGCCCACTGTTGGCTCCACCTCCTGCATTATGATACGGCGTGAATCCAAAACTTGTCATCCCTTCAAACTAGTTTCCAAACCACAACCAGCCCTCACCTGGAAAATTACCACTGCCTCCTGATTTATCTCGGAACTCTTAGACGGTTCTTCTATGGCATCCCAAATGAGACCCATGTGTCTGCTGAGGTCTACTTGGTGCCAGCCCACTAGCCAGCACCTCCTCTGAAACCTCATCCTCTCTCCTCCCCCTCTTGTTCATCCCATTGCAACCATTCCAGCCCAGGCTCTTCCAACCTAGCACTTTGCATGGCTGGCTTCTTCTCACCATCCAGGGATCAAGACAAGTATCAATTCTGTGAAGGGAACCACTGGTTCACCCCAGGCATTTTGACTCTAGACAGTTGGTCTTAAAAGTACTAACGAATACTTGAAACTACAGATGTGAGGATTGGTTGTGTTGTTTGACTTCCCTCTTCTGCAATAGTGTCAGCCCCACTGACAGCAGGACCCTTCCAGCTGGTTCACTAATGCACTAGGGTGCCTAGCACTAGGGTTAGCACGTGATGGACATTCAGTAAGTATTTGTAGACTGATCGCCTTCAGTTTACAGAGAAGTGAGCCTCGAAGATGTCACAGAGCTAGTCTAATGTTGTAGCGTGTGCTCAATAGCTCAGTCGTGTCCGACTCTTTGCAACCCCATGGACTGTAGCCCACCCGGCTCTACTGTCCATGGACTTTTCCAGGGAAGAATACTGGAGTGGGCTGCCATTTCCTCTTCCAGGGGATCTTCTCAACCTAAGGATCGAACTCACATCTCTTGGGTCTCCCACACTGGCAGGCGGATTCTTTACCACAACGCCAGCTGGGAAGTCCAAGTCTGATGCTACTCGGCTAAAAAGTAATAGAGCCAAGGTTAGGGAAAGTTTTGATTGCTTCCCAAGCCTCTCTTGTTACCACGGTGCTGCCTGCTACTAGAAAGCAGTGACTGAGTGCATTATCTTTGCTTTTCTGCCATGCCTTTCATATTAAAATTCCATTTTCTTCTAAGTGTATCTTTGCAAAGGCCATTAAAAGGTCATCGAGCATCTAATCTCCTTTCTTAACTTTGGAGCTAAGAGAGTTCTCTGGCGCTTTCTCGGCTGTAAAACAAAGATAACACCTGCCCCGTGAGACTTTAAAGAGATGCCTGATAAAGTGTCTGCACACAGTAGGGACTCAGGGCATGTGCGTTTCCTTTCTCCCAGAGACCATTCACTTAGCCCTACAGAGCAATGGTCCCATGCAAGGTGCCATGGGGTTAAAAAGGTAAGCTGGAAGAGGATTCTGTCCCCTGGAAACCATGATTCTCATAGGAAGCAGAAAGCACCTACTCAAATACTTTCACACAAGGTAAGAAAGGCAAGGTGCTTGGATATGGGAATCCAGGAGACCGGGGTTCCATTCTCGGGTCCCCCTAACCAGCTGTGTGATGTGGAGAAAGATAGTCTCTCTGAGGCACATTTTCTTCATCTGTCAAATGGAGTCCACATCAGACTCAGCGTTGTTTATAGGAGTGAAGCTGACGATGTGTCAACTACACAGTGCAGGCTCCATAAACGAGAGTTGACACTCACTGAGGCCTTACTATGTGCCAGGAGCATTCCAGGCGCTTTGCATGCAATAACTGCAGCCTCATAATCACCCTGTGAAGCAAGTACACTTGTTTCCCCTCATTAGAGGATGCAGAGAGGCTAAATGCCTTTCCCAGGGGCTCACTGCAAGAGGATGGCCCACAGGGATGCAAAGTCATGGCCCTAACCACAGGGCTAGACTGCCTCTCCTGTTGCCTGCCATGACGGTGGAGCACGGAGCACAGAGAGCTGACCTCCCCTGTGGGGGGCAGTCAGGTTTCTCACGGTGATGGGGTGTGCAGCTCCCGAGTCCCCCTAAGCTCCAGCCCCTTCTCTCTCCACATCCACCGGAGCCTGGAAGCTTTGCCCTCCCCCACCTCCAAAGGCTGCCAGGACTGAGGTGTAATGTCTGAAAATTGCCCAGTAAAGTGCGAGAGCAAACCAGGCGGAATGCTAAAAGACCGGAAAACATAAAATTTAAAACCAGCCTCTGATGATGCAGAAATCAAGGACGGACTTTTGCTAAAACAACTTGGTTTCCGAGCAAACGGGGCTTTAATCCGCCTGGTAATTTAGTGCGTCTGCTCTCCTTCCTCTGAAATTAGAGGGCTCCTTCCTGGGTGTGTCCTGCCTCCTGCCGTGAGGCTGGCACCAGGCCCCCCATGATGAGGGCACATCTCCTCCCTGGAGTGTGGGCTGAGGGGTCAGGAGAGACAGAGGAAGCCAAGGGCAGTACAGGGGTGTCTGAGTCCAAAGCCCCTGGTCCTGCAGAGTCATTCTGAGCCCATTGGCAGGAGGAGGAGGAGGGGGGCAGGGATCTTTCTCCAAAAGCTAAAGGAGACCCTGAGAAGCTGGGCTCCCACCAGTGTGGAAAGGAAGTCGTTGGGAGTCTGGGACCACACAGAGAGCTCAGTGGGGGGTTGATTCTTAGATGCAGGGAGCTTTCATGGGAAGAAATCTTGAGTTACGGTGTGGGAGCAGACTCAGAAGGGTATATGTCCAAGCCCCAGACCTGTGGCTTCCTGCCTGTGTGACCTTGGGCAAATCCGCTGGCCTCTCTGAATCCCATTCTTCTGTGGGGCAGTGATAAGAATATCTGCCTTGTGGGGTGATGGGGAGAAAACTGCCACAAGATCAACCAGAGACACAGCACGAAGGAGGACCTCAGCCGGTGCTGGGTCCCTTCCCCTCCTTAGAGTATCAGCCTGGGGGGCTAAGACCTGGAGCTGGCTCCTTGGTCCCCAGCAAAAGACTTCCATCTGCCCCGACACACACACCCTGACTGACAGGGAGAGAGACAGAAGCCAGATCCCTCCCCAGAACACATTTACAGAAATGCGAGGCCCGAAACAAAGGATTCTGAGGTCCCATCAGCCTGCGGAACCTTCCTTGCTCTGTCTCCCAGTCAGCAAATGAAAGGCTCCGGTAAGGCTCGCAAAGGAAAGCCTCGTTCAGCTGGATCTCTCTTGGCCCCGGGAAGTTTTTACTCTTTGAAGAACACCTATCGGCACGGCCTCCAGGGACTTCCTTGGTGGTCCAGTGGCTGGGAATCCCCCTTCCAATGCAGGGGATGGGGGTTTGATTCCTTGTCGGGGAACTAAGATCCCCCGTGCCTTGGGGCAGCTGAGCCTGAATGCCACAACTAGAGAAGCCCATGAGTCACAGTGAAGAACTAGGAGGGCCAAAATAAAAATCAATATAAAAAACACTTCACCAAACCCATTTTCCATGGAAACATACTTTAGGTAATGTTGCCAGATGATATTAAAGGCAAAATTCAGGTCTACAGGGAGGGGGAAAATGTATCTAAGTACTATAAATACATTCCAAAGCACCCCACTCCCCCGGAAAAGGGAATGGCAGCCCACTCCCGTGTTCTTGCCTGGAGAACTCCTTGGACAGAAGGGCCTAGGGGGCTACAGTCCACAGGGTTGCAAAGAGTCAGACACGACTGAGCGACCAACACCTCATTTCACATTCCAAAGTGGGAAACTTACTTTTCCCACAAATGATCCTGCCCGCCTCCTTGTCCGTATCTTGCCCCCGCTTCACGTCTCAGCTTACCGGCCCCCTGCCCACGGAGCCCGCCCTGAGCCCACTCATCCTTCTCCCGAACCACGGGCACTGTCTCTGCCCCTGTCTCTGGGCGCTGAGCGTGCCCTGTCCTGTGTTCAGGTGGCACCCTGGGAACGAATGTGTCTGTCCCATCAGAAAGAAACTCTCTGAGAGCAGCCCCTCTTAGGGGCTTCCCACAGAGCCTGGAATCTAGCAGGGGCTTGCTGATGTCAGCCAAAGGCAGCATAATCTCCGTGTCTCCCATCAGACTGCGGATTGCAAATGCACACGCCATTCCAGCTGGAAGGAGACAGGGAGGGAACGCATCTGCCCTGACTCCCAATTCCCCGCATCCCATTCATTCACCAGGCAAGCCTTTACCCAGCACCTGCTCTGTGTCAGGCGCTGCATGAGATGCTCAGAACCTTCAGATGAATCAAACACACTCCTCACCTCACTAGAAGGGGAGGCTGATACATGTGCAGATGGTGTCCTGGCACCGGAAGTGGTAGCCTGGCACAGTCTCCACACAGGGACCAGTATCTGCTGAATGACGGAATGAATGAGTGTCCAGGGTATGTATAAAGTGTGATGGAACATGAGAAGAGGTGATGTTTGAGCTGCGTCTGGAGGAATGAGGATAAGTTCCCAAGTCATGAGGAGAAGGGGCGGAAGGGCACTGGAGGAAGAAGGAACAGCGTGTGCGTGCCACAGAGGTAGGGAAGGATGTGGCTCACAGAAGGCTCTTTGCGGGTGAAGGAGCAGGGAAGGAAAAAGAGAGGAGGCGGAATATAGACAGGCTGAAGCCAAATTTGTAGAGATAAGCGTTGCCTTACTGAGGAATTTGAGTCTCGTCTGCTCGGGTGCCTGCAAGGATGGTTAGTGAGAGGCCCCTGAGTATGACCCTCTATAACCACCCCGTCCTGGACTGCCATAGAGGCAAAGCTGACACAGCCCGCCCCTGCTCAAGAATGAAGGACTTGTTGACAAAACAGAAACAACTCCAGACATAGGAAACAGACCTATGGTTACCCGCAGAGTAGTGGAGGAGGAATAAATTAGGAGTTTGAGATTAACATATACACACTGCTGCTGCTGCTGCTAAGTTGCTTCAGTCGTGTCTGACTCTGTGCGACCCCATAGACGGCAGCCCACCAGGCTCCCCTGTCCCTGGGATTCTCCAGGCAAGAACACTGGAGTGGGTTGCCATTTCCTTCTCCAATGCATGAAAGTGAAAAGAGAAAGTGAAGTCGCTCAGTCATGTCCGACTTTTAGCGACCCCATAGACTGCAGAATAGATAAGCAACAAAGACCTCTTGTATAGCACAGGGAACTATTTTCCATTCCAGTATTCTTGCCTGGAGAATCCCCATGGACAGAGGAACCTGGCAGGCTATGGTCCATAGGGTCACAAAGAGCTGGACACGACTGAAGCGACTTCGCATGCATGCATGCATATATACATGACACTAAAGAACCCTCCTGCCAATGCCGGAGATGTAAGAGATGCGGGGTCCAGCTCCGGGTTGGGGAGATGCCCTGGAGAAGGGTATGACAGCCCATTCCAGTTCTCTTGCCTGGAGAATCCCATGGACAGAGGAGCCTGGTCGCAAATAGTCAGACATGACTGAAGCCATTTAGCACAGAACACAGCTCACAGCTCACACACACAGACACACATGCGCGCACACACACATGTTCATTTGTTGTATATCTGAAACTAACACAACGTTGTAAATCAACTTTACTTTGATTGAAAAAATTTTTTTTCAAGAACGAAGGTCAGTTCCCTCAGCCACTGGAAGTGTTGATGGAACACTTCACTCACCTTGCTGTTTCTGGAAACTCCCTCTGCTGAGGAGCGCTGGGCTTGCCTTTGGTCTTGCTGCCTTCATGCAGTCTGCACCAAGTGACTGTGCGAAGCTGGAGAAGGAAGCTGGTGGCTCTCACTCAGGACAATTCTAAAGGGCCCTCCAGATCCAGAGTGCTCTGTGGCCTTGGCTGCTGTCCCCAGCTGTAGACAGCTCACCTTCTGCCTCTGCCCACCCCTGTTTCCTTCCCAAGAGCACTCCCTGATGAACATCTCCTTGCTTCTCAGGCTCCAGGATCCACCTGCTATCAAAACAATAAATACATGTTCATCATGAATAATGGAAGGAGGAGCAATCAGGCCACAGGAGATCTGAGTTCCAGCCCTGGTTCTTTATCTACATCCCTCTAAAATCTTGGGAACCTCTCTCTCTCTTTCCTAGTCTGCAGGAATCCCAATACGAAAACAAGTGAGTTGTCTTGCATCATCTATAAAGACCTCTCCAGCTGGTACATATTGGAAATTAAGATATATTCATACTATGGTGTAAATGACTGCTAACAGTTGAAAAACTCAACTTCTGTCATGAGAACCATCACCTAACAAAGATCCACATCTTGACTTAGAGCTGAGCTAGGAAAAGGATACTCTCCTGGCAGTATTTTAGCTACAACAAGTACTGATCACCAGGCTCTTCTAAGTGACACAGGAAAAGAAGCTAGCATTGACTGGGCAATTGATGTATACTTTCCTCAAGACATTGTGACCCTCACATTATAAGATGGCAACCACTGCATTTTCAGAGAAGGAATCTAAGGCTCAGGGTGCTCAAGGACTTGGCTAAGGTCACCCGATGAGCAAGTGACAGAGACCTGAGTGGGTTCCATTCCAGCTGCCTGGATCATGCCTTCTGCCCAGCCCATCCACCCTTGGGAAAAAGGGGGATTAACGAAGACCGCCTGCCATCTCCACTCACCAGCCTAGAAAGGTCTCCTGTCTAGTTTGCATTGATTTTTCTGTGTTTGTTTGTTCTTAATGCATTTGCAGAATCCGAGATCTAGGCTGCAAATAAGGCAGATGAAAAGAGGGGTCAGAGGGACCGAAGGCAGGCTCCTTTCAGCGGTTCCTCGTATTGAAAATATTTCCTGCTGGCTCCACTCTCGCGGAGGTTGCCCCCTGACTTCCTCCTTGATAACGTTCCGGTTTATCCATGTTCAGACTCTGGCTGAGGATGGGTCAGGAAGGTGACAGCAGAAATTGGGAGATTCTGGGATATTCATTCCAGCCTTCGTGTCTGAAGGCAAGAACAGCTTCACTCACCTTCCTGCCTCTAGTCTTGCGCCCCACTCCCCAGCACAGCCTAGAAAATGCTACCCTGCAATGCCCTCAAGCACAACCTGAACACTTTCAGTAACCTCCTTTTTTTTTTTTTTTTTTTGCCTTCGGAAGAAATTCCCCAGGGTATCTGTGGTTCCACCACAACCTACATTTCAAATTTCAGACCCCGCTGCCTCATTGACCCTGTGACCCAGGAATGCGGGCCGATTCTACCTGCTGCGAACGTACAGGGCTTTCCTACTCCACACCCGTCTCCTGCCTGTTTTCTCGAGTCCCAGACAGCCTACTCTGCAGGTCCTGAGCCAGCCAAAGCATAGTCTCTCAGACAGAGCGCTGAGACTCTTGAGTCGATTCTTCTGTGCTGGTAACTTGAACCTTGTCTTAGCTACTCTGCACCCCTCCTCTGCCCACCTCTGCCCACTTCTGCCCTTGATCCCCCAAAAGGCTTGGAGCTTCACAAAGGCAATAACTTTGATGAGTTCGTTTCTGTGTCCCTCTGTCCCTAGCAAAGAACCTGGAACACAGTAGGTCTCAGCAAATGGTTGTGAATGAAGGAAACCAATTAATAATAATAGCCCCTTACACTGGAACAGCCGTTATCATGGATGAGTGATTTCTCAGTAGAGCCTCTAAAGACCTCAGGAGGAGAGCTGACCCTTGGGCAGAGATGTTAGGACTACATTTGTCCAGGTGTGCTTTCTGGAGGGTTTATTTGTCTAGAGTTTCTTTTGCCTCTTCTGGTGATCTCAGCCTCCAGCCCAGAGGATTGGTCACAGACCCGGGGAGGGTGTATGGGCTGGAGGGTTCTCAGATGCTCCGGCAAATCCCAGAGGACTCAGCGAGGCCCCTGTAGACTCCCCTGAGAGGGCCTGGGAAGCTGCACCTCCTGGTCGCACCTGACAGGTGTCAAGTGCTGCCGCCCAGGACACAAGAGGGGTACCAACGCGTGATGCTGAGCGTCATGGCAGCCAGGCCCTGCCCTGCACTCTTGGCATCTTCCTGGCTGACGTCACCTGCGGATGTGCAGGGAGATTTCTTGGCCCATTGGAGTAACAGGAAGAGGTTTATTCATTCGCAGCCTCCAATCCATCTCATCTGCTGCTCCCAGCCCCAGGGTCATCACCCAGGCACCCATCTGGCGGCCCCTTTGAAAGGTCCTTTGACATGTGTCTCTTCCTCAAAGCTGCTTCATTCCTGGCAGTGAGCAAAGCAGCCAGTGCTGGTGGAGAAAGGTCAAATCCCGCACTGTGTTTGTTCACGAGGGCGATATTTCACCAAAGAGCAGATGCTTCCTAAATGATAAATAAGAGCGACAGCTCCCCGCAGGACTTCGGGGGAGGGAAGGTCTCCACTCTGTATGCAATGCAGGCTCCAGCACTGGGAGGGAAGGGAGAGAGGGCGGAGCGTAATGGACCAGGATACATGCAGAGGGTCCAGCGTCCAACCGAGGTGTGGATGCTACACTTGCCCAGAGTCTGTCCTCCATTAACTCCTATTCAACAGACCTGTGTGTGTGTGTATGTGTGTGTGTGCCTGTGTGTGTGCGGTGTGTGTGTGTGTGTGTTTGTGTTATAACAGCCACCATTGATTGAACTCTTGCTATGTGCCAGACACTCTGCTAAAGTCTTAGGTCTACCTTCCTATTTAATCCCCATCATAGCTCTATGAAGAAAGAGGCTCAGAAAAGTCGAGTTACTTGTCCAAGGTCACGCTGCTAATACGTGACGCATCTCAGGGATGGGACCATGGTACACACGCAAGGGGCCTAATAGGTCTGGGCTGGACCGGACTCTGCCTTGAGTCAAGTGCTGCTGCTGCTGCTAAGTCACTTCAGTCGTGTCCGACTCTGTGCGACCACAGATCGGCAGCCCACCAGGCTCCCCTGTCCCTGGGATTCTCCAGGCAAGAACACTGGAGTGGGTTGCCATTTCCTTCTCCAATGCATGAAAGTGAAAAGTGAAAGTGAAGTCACTCAGTCATGTCCGACTCTTAGCGACCCCATGGACTGCAGCCCACCAGGCTCCCCTGTCCATGGGATTTTCCAGGCAAGAGTCCTGGAGTGGGGTGCCATTGCCTTCTCCGTGAGTCAAGTAGGAACAGGTAAAAACTCAGAAATGACCTTGAGGGTAGGGGAAACGAGCTCCTATTTAGCAGGGAAGAAACAGATCTTCAGTCCAATAGATGGGTTTCTAAGTCATTCCTGCCGCTTTCTGACTGTGAGCCCCACAGAGGAGATACGGAGTTCCTGATCTCTATTCTTCCCCCTCTGTAAGATGGGCTGAATAATAACCATATCGCAGGATTATCAGAAGCATTAACTAAGATGCTCAGCATAAAGGACGGGTACACCACCGGCGTTTAATAAACGTTAGTCGTAGTCACCATGTTTACGAGCAGGAGTAACCAAGTCGTGTAAGGAGTGAATGATGTCTGGACAGACGGGCTTCCGCCAGGCGTTCCACCTTAAGCAGCCACCTCTCAAGAGGATTCCCTGGCGGTTCAAAGGTTAGGACTTGGGTCTTTCACTGTCGGGGCCCGGGTTCCGTCCCTGAGCAGGGAACTAAGCTCCTGGAAGCCGTGAAGCGTGGCCCAAGGGGAAAATGAAGCAAGAAGCATCTCGAACTGTTTGTGAGATTAAAGGCTGCCTCGCAACATCCTTCCCAGTCGCCCTGGGCAGTGTGACACATGGGGCAGAAAGCACCCATCACAGACAGAGCGCATTTGGGAGCCAGACACCAGTTCACAGAAAATCTCTGCTCAGTTCTCCACCTTCACACCAGGAGATCACCAACTTCCCCATGCACACAAGCGGCCGTGAGGCCCAAATCTGCTACGAGGCCCCCAGTGTGGACAACGGGGTCTGGGCCTGCTTGGGCAGGGCCAGGAGAAACCGTTTATCTCCATCCAGATGGTGCTGCGCCTGGACCTCCAGCTCCAGCTGTCTCCCTCCGCCAACGCTCAAAACCAGTCTCCTCCGCCGACAGCAGGCAACACAGGCCTTGGATTCATGCTATTTTTCTCTCTCTAGCTCTTCCCTCCTACTCAGACACCTGCAAACTCACTCTCTCTCACACACAAACACATAAACAGATGCACATACACATAGTTCTTTCCTCTTCCTTCTCCAAAAAGTTGAAACCATGGAGATATCCAGGGGAGTAATATTAATAGTATCACATTTCTCAGATGTCCCCGGGTCTCAACTCTTGACCGGTAAGAATGTAGAGTCACAAAGGAAAAAGGAAGCCATTTGCACTGGAAAAATCAAGGAGGGCCTCACAGAAGAGGTGGCATCTAGACAGTGGTATCTAGCTAGTTGGGGGGAAGTCTGAGTCATCTGGTGTGTGGGTTGTGGGAAGGAGAGTGGCAGGAGAAGGAGCTGGGTAATTAGGCAGCCATGAAATTAAAAGACGCTTACTCCTTGGAAGGAAAGTTACGACCAACCTAGATAGCAAATTCAAAAGCAGAGACATTATTTTGCCAACAAAGGTCCGTCTAGTCAAGGCTATGGTTTTTTCCAGTGGTCGTGTGTGGATGTGAGAGCTGGACTGTGAAGAAAGCTGAGCGCCAAAGAATTGATGCTTTTGAACTGTGGTGTTGGAGAAGACTCTTGAGAGTCCCTTGGACTGCAAGGAGATCCAATCAGTCCATTCTGAAGATCAGCCCTGGGATTTCTTTGGAAGGAGTGATGCTAAAGCTGGTACTTTGGCCACCTCATGTCAAGAGTTGACTCATTGGAAAAGACTCTGGCGCTGGGAGAAATTGGGGGCAGGAGGAGAAGGGGACGACAGAGGATGAGATGGCTGGATGGCATCACTGACTCGATGGACGTGAGTCTGGGTGAACTCCGGAAGTTGGTGATGGACAGGGAAGCCTGGCATGCTGCGATTCATGGGATCGCAAAGAGTCTGACACGACTGAGCGACTGAACTGAACTGAACTGAGTCTTAGAAAATCTTGAATGCCATGGCAGAGTTTAAAGTGTATCCTGAAGAAGGGTGTTTCTTAGGGAGTGTATCAGATCCTTGGACAGAACTTCTTATAATACACATCTCTCCCTTCTCCACTTCTCTCCACATTCCCCATCACCTCCAATATTTTCTATCTGAGGGGACCCTGAAAATGTGTATTTTGATAATGTAAGCCATGCAGTTCTGGGATATGCCATTTTCCCTCCACCCTTGCAAAACCCTCTCACTGGCAATGGGGAGCCATAGAAGGTGTTTGAAGTAGGAAGAGGTATGTGTCTTGGGAAGGCATCCTTGGTATCTGCAACAAAGCTTGGACCGAGGAAATCCCCATGCATACTACCATAGCCTGCCTGCCCACTAGAGCCAAATGGTGTCTTTGTGCAAATTAGAAAAAGACATCCAACCTTCAGCAACAATTTTCAGAGTCAGCATATAACTGACTTCCCAGCGGGTGCTCGTGGTAAAGGACCCTCCTGCCAATGCAAGAGACATAAGAGACACAGATTGAATCCCTGGGTCGGGAAGATTGCCTAGATAAGAAATGGCAACTCACTCCAGTACTCTTGTCTGAAGAATCCCATGGACGGAGGAGTCTAGCGGGCTACAGTCCATAGGGTCGCAAAGAGTCAGACATGGCTGAAGCGACTTGGCACGCTTGCATGCATATTAAGCCAAGCAACCATGCGCAGTCTGGCTTTGGCACAGCACACAAGGAAGCAGATGGCCCCTCCAGGTGCGTTAGGTGCCCCTGACATGGCCCTCAGGTAAGGAAGGGGAGGGCGGAGGAAGGAAGAGAGGGGACAAGGCCAGGGTGCGGGAAGTTCTCGACCTGTCTTTAATCTTCCCCATTAGCTAAATTCTCCATCACAGACAATCTCTGCAGCTCCTTTTTCAATGGATGCCAGGGTGTCAGACTCGTCCCATTGCGAGTCGCGTGCTGCAGTGGCCGTGTGGGTGTGTCCCCTGGGCTTGACCTGGCTCTGCCCCAGGGGAGGTCTCAGAGATCAGACATCAGAGAACAAACCCACAGACACCCCACTGTCTTATTCCCACCTCACTTGGCACAGGTACACGTGCTTGGCAGAGCACACTTTCTGAGACCCCAACACCTTCTTCCCTCCAAGAGACTAGTTGGGTGCTCTCAGGAACCCCAAGTGTGGTCAGGTCAGGAGCAACTTTACACATGTATATGCACAGGTGGGTGTATTGCGGGGGTTCCCCAGGCATGTCTACAATCCTGTGTGCCAGCTGGGAAGCCCGGAGTCTTTGTGACCAAGCACACACCCTCTTCGAGAAGTTCGTCTGTATTTCCAATACAAACGGCGTCTCCTCAGACACGCTGCCTTTGTTCAGTGCCCAGCCGGAAAATCTGCTCAGCGTGGCTCTGATGGTCCAGGGAAAAGTCCCGTGTAGCTGGCTTTCTTCCCACAGGACTGCTGAGAGAATCAGATAAGAGATGGAAAAGCACTGAGATCTAAGATTTTATTATTATCTTACTTCCCTAAAAGAAATGTCCCTCCTGGGTCTTTGAATTACTTAGACCATTTCTTTTTCTATTGACTTTGGATTCCCGAGAGAGAATTACATTTTCAACAAGTGGTAGCTGCTGTAGCTTCGTGGAATGATTGACTGACAGAGCAGGCAGGCACCCTGGGGATTATCCACTCCCACTGTCGTGCGGGCGGGGAAACTAGAGACGGGCAGGACTCTGTTGAGACACCCAACGGGAGCCCTTCACCTGGGCCTGTTTGCCGTGCTCTCCACTGCTGAAATGGGAATATTGTTTCCGGGGGCCACAAGTGGGGAGCCCTCAGACCCCGTCTCCTCCCCACGGGTCTTTCTGCGAGAGCATTTGGAAGCTGAGCAGGACCGAGGGCTCCTTGTCTCTGAGCTGAACCAGCAGGCTCGAGTCGGCTCCGAGCTCACCAGAAAGGCAGTCAGCGGGCATCCCGACTGTCCCCACACGCTGCCGAGCTTGCCGCCCGTGTTCAAAAGGCAGTTAGCACTTCATGTGGAACTCCTGACAGAAATACACTATTTTGTACAGAGTTCTTGACAGGCTGGCAGGAGAATCTCAAGAGAAACAAAGGGAGATGTGTTGGAAAGAAAAGAGAAGGCGGTTGGGATTGAATGAGGAGTGGAAGGGGGAGAAAAGGAGACGGTTGTGGGAGAAAGTGTGCTGCCCAACTGGCAAAGAAAACAGAGACACTTTCAATCCATCTTGTTCAACAAACTGCACCTCCAAGATGCCTTTCAAAATGCGGTGATTTCAGTCTCCATTTGAAAGGCGCCTCACTGCTGCCGACTGATGAAAGCAAGAATACAGTTACAGCTCAATTTCCATAGAGGCTGCCTTTTGGGGCCTGACTTTATGATCAGAAGCGTCATTACCAGACATGCTCTGTCCCAAAAGCACAGGGCTTCCTTCTCCCCATGCAGGGGCTGTTCTGTTTTGGGTGCCTCTCCCAGCACTGAATCCAGGACCAAGAATATAGCATTTAATATATTTTTGAAGGGACTTAATTTCAAAACAAAATATTGGGATGCCTGATCTGAATGTTCTTTAAGGGGACAAGGAGATGGAATAATTATCTACTTAATTTTCACACAATTTTTAAAGCTTACACCCCATTTGCAGTTATTACAAAATACTGGCTCTATTCCCCAGTTTGTACACTGCATCCTTGGGCCTAATTTATACCCACCAGTCTGTACCTCCGCTCTCTAGTCCCCATCCTCATATCGCCCCTGGTAGCCACGAGTTTGTTCTCTGAACCTGGGAGTCTCTTTCTTGTTATATTCACTAGTTTTTTGCTGTTTTAGATTCTACATATAAGTGATATTATACATTATTTGTCTTTCTTTATCTGACTTATTTCACCTAGCATAATGCCCTCCAAGTCCATCTATTTTCCGTTCTTCTTTATGGCTGAGTAGTATTCGTGTGTGTGTGTGTGTGTGTGTGTGTGTGTGTGTGTGTGTGTATACATACCACATAGTGTTTATCCACTCATCTGTTACTTGACTCTTAGGTTGCTTTCCTATCTCGGAAATTGTCAGTAATGCTATGATGAACATTGGGAGGCTTGATTTTTCTGAATTAGTGTTTTTGGGTTTTTTGTGTTTTTTTGGATATATACCCCCAGGAGTAGAATTGCTAGGTCATATGGTATTTCTACTGGAAGTTCTTTGAGAAACCATGAAGGACTTTTTAGCCCTGGTTGACTTATTTGGCTGCCTTTGGCTGCCTCGGTCCTGGTTGCTGCGTGTGGGATCTTTCACTGCAGTGCTCAGCCTCTCTAGCTGGAGTGCACAAACTTAGGTGCTCTGAGGTATGTGGGATCTTAGTTCCCCAACCGGGGATTGAACTTGCGTCCTCTGCATTGCGAGGTGGATTCTTAACCACTGGACCACCAGGGAAGTCCTAATCATGAAATATTTAAAACAGAAATTTGTCTGAACACCTAGGACAAATGACCAAGTGTACATGTTTCTTGATGATTCAGAAATAACAAACCAAAGACAATAACAGTAGCAGATACCTTCTTGCCCCATCAATCATAAGACCACCTTCTCTCATTTCCAACTTCTCCAGCAGTTATTTAATAATTCAACAAATGTTGACCGAACACCTACTGTGGGTCAATATCAGACTAGACTTTTGGGGAAGGAGATATAAAAACCAAGAGGTGGCCACTGCCCTCCCTCAAGGCATCAGGCACTAAGACACAATGCAGAGGTCACAGGCATGAAGACTTACACCACAACCACGGATATCATCGAGGGCAGAGCAATGTGCTGTTGGAGCCCAGAAGAGATTCCTCAACTCTGCAAAGGGAGAAGTGGGTCACAAAGCAGATGACTTTTGAGATGGGCCTTGGCAGATGGGTGGAGAGTTGGGAGGTGAGTGAGGAGCCTCGAAGATTCTTCTAGACAAAAGAAATTGTAGAGAGACTTTGAAATGCAGAGATGTTTGAGCAGCGATGGAGGTTCCATGGGGTTTGGTGTAGGTTGGTCAGTAGCAAGGAGTGGGTCTAGGAGTGCTTGGTTTGGGAGGTAGAACTTTGACCTTAGGCAGTAAGGGTGGGGGGGGGGGGGGGGGGGTGGGGGGCAGGGCTGGGTGCTTGTGAACAGAACAGGGCTCTGGTGGGGAGATGGGAAAAGGACCCAGGTGGTGGGGACCCCAGGTGAGGCCTGCAGGTCAGATGTTGTTTCCTCGCTTGGGGAGAGATTCAGAGGAACTGGAAAGCAAGCCAGATTTGAGAGATGTTTGTGAGGACAAATGATAAGACTTACTGACCATTTGGCTGGAGAAAGAAGAAAAAGGCATATGGTCAAAAGGACAAGGTTTAAGTGCATGTAGCTGAGAAGCTACTGATGCTATTAGTCAAACTTGAAAATAAGATTGAGTATCCAGTTCAGGGGGAACAACAAGCGCACCCTCTGCCTCCTTCCCATGGTTACAGCTGCTGACACTGAACAGGTATTCCGTTATTAATTTTCATTAACTTCCCTCTGGAAGCATAGACTCTCCCTTGGGGACGAAAACATGTAACTAGATGATATAAAACTAAACAGATTGGGGTACCTTTCAAAACAGAGGTGACTGGAAGGCAGGAAAAAGAAGATAATCCCTGAAGAAATCAGAAAAGGCTTCCTGGAGGAGATATCACTGGATTTCAGCCTTGAAGGATGAATGAGTTCAACCCAGAAATGGCATTTTAGAAGTAATAGAGGAGAATTGTGAGAGAGAGAGAGCAGAGGATGTTGGAAATGCCAATGTGAATCAATGCTGAATTAGGAGCATGGTGGAAAATTACTGAAGGACCTGGACTTCTGAAAGTCATTGGCTGACAATGGCCAAGACCCTGATGGAGCCCCAGAGGGAGCTAAACTGGGGAAGGAGAAAATGACTTTCCAAGCTGCCCATTTGATCTCGCAGTTCAGTTCAGTTTAGTTCAGTTACTCAGTAGTGTCCAACTCTTTGAGACCCCATGGACTGCAGCATGCCAGGCTTCCCTGTCCATCACTAACTCCCCGAGCTTGCTCAAATTCATGTCCATCCAGTCAGTGATGCCATCCAACCATCCCATCCTCTGTCGTCCCCTTCTCCTCCCGCCTTCAATCTTCCTCAGAATCAGAGTCTTTTCCAATGAGTCAGTTCTTCACATCAGGTGGCCAAAGTATTGGAGCTTCAGCTTCAGTAACAGTCCTCACAGTAAATACTCAGGACTGATTTCCTTTAGGATGGACTGGTTCAATCTCCTTGCAATCCAAGGGACTCTTTTAAGAGTCTTCTCCAACACCAGAACACAATTCAAAAGCATCAATTCTTCGGTGCTCAGCTTTCTTTATGGTCCAACTCTTACATCCATACATGACTACGGGAAAAACTATAGCTCTGACTAGAAGGACCTTTGTTGGCAACGTAATGTCTCTGCTTTTTAATATGCTGTCTAGGTTGGTCATAGCCATTCTTCCAAGGAGCAAGCGTCTTTTAATTTCATGGCTGCCGTCACTGTCTGCAGTGATTTTGGAGCCCAAGATCACTGATCTCTCATGGATCATCAATTCTTAGGCTCCAGATAGGCCTCTTTTGGGGGAGCTGAAGACAAGCTCTCAGAGCTAATAACTTTATGTGGAGTATTGTGTAAAACCAGGTTGGCTTCATTATTGATGCAAACTTAGGCACATGAGAGCTGGCTCAGGCTTGGCAAGGTTCCCTTCTGCACATTAGCTCGGGCGGCCGCCTGTGGAGAGCCACACGCCTGTCGGTGGCTCCGATCCACCAAGGGGGAAGCACACGTGCAGGGGCTTTGAACCCCTGATTTCAGATCTGGGCCCAGAGTCTCAGCTGCCTCCCAGCACCATCTGGGTGCGCAGGCCCAGCATGACTGGAGAGCTCGCTCCCAGGCCTCCTGTGGATTCCCTGGCTGCCAGGCCGTGCGCAGAAAACAATATCTGTGATCACAGCCTCACAGATTCAATTCTGTCCCTTTTAATTAAATGACTCCAGCCTTGCAAATTGCAGCAGTGGATGCTAGCTCACGCCAGACACGCAGCTGCAGACTCAGGACACCACGCACTTCGGAAGGGGCGGTCAAGACCAGTAGCCCCCACGGGAAGAGTCCAACCTCCGGTGAGGCAAATGAACAAGGAGCACCTTCCCAGCCCTCCAGCCTCCCTGGGTGGCTGTGCTGACTTCAATCATCCTTCTGACAGGCATTTATGTAGAACCTCCTATGTGCCAAGCCCTGTGTGAGAGTGATGGCCTTGTGCTAGGGATCTGGTCTCTTGGGAGCACAGAAAAGCAAGGAGGTAATGACCTGCTGGTGTCCTTCCTGTTTTTCTCACAGGAGAGCCCAGTTAGGGGTACTGGGCAGACCCAGAGGGCAAAGGGCATGCAGGCGTGTGGACTTTATCCTGAGTGGACGGGGGTGACTGGGACCCGGAAGAAGGTTGAGCAGAAGTGTATTTATCTATCATATGCCATATCACAGACACCAAGAAAGTTCTAGAAATGCTGCAGGAAAAAAAAAAAAAAAACCTTCACATCTCTGCTCTCCCTCCCCTAAAGCACCTCTGCCCTGCCCCATCCCCCAGGCAAACGTCAGGTCTATGAGTTAGTTCTAGGAAGTGCTTTCCCAGACAGAACAGATGAGGGGATGAAACCGAAAAATGTGTGAATGCAGCATTAGCGGATCGATGATCTTTGCTGTACAATTCCTGGGGCATTTTCCCCATCGGAGAAATGGGCACACGCACCCTATCCTGTGCCTCACAAGATTCAAATGCGAAAGGGCAGCTACACGGTCAACACTCAACGCGTGTCTTGAGTGAACGAAACACAGGGGAAGCTCGCGGTCAAGTGAAAAGCGCTCCACGAGACGGGAGGCGAGCACCGGGCTCTGGAGCTTTCAGCCGCCTCGTCTGTCGACTCTCAGTTGATCACGCTTAGTCTGCAGAAGTGAGCAGGGATTGGGAATAGCACCTATGAGGATGCATTCACTCCTTTATTGGGCAAATATTCACGAGCCAGCTGCCCTGTTTATACCCTGCGGTTACAATGGTGGACCTGGCAAACCTGGCCCCTGCCCCTCTAGCTCCGTGGTCAGTGGGGAGGTGGGCACTGATAAGATAGTCCCACCAGTGGACGTGTGATCCCCTAGTGTGGTGAGTGTGTCCTGGAAGAGAAATGCAGGAAGAGGCCGGAGATGGACGGCATTGGCAGTGGGAAGATTTCACACCCCTGGTTCTTCGTTCAGTCACCAAGTGAATGGACGAGTGAGTGGATGATCCTCAGCGCTGTTTCCCCTTCTGGGATGCCTTCCACAGCTCTGGACAGGGCTGGGTCCACCTTGTGTCCTAGACCTCAACTTGGCATCATCTCCGAAGGACAGCCTTCCCTAAGCATCCTTTGAGGTGCTCTGTAACACCACCGTTTTATTTGCCTCAAGGCACTCAACATTGTCTGATATGTGTGTGTGTGTGTGTGTGTGTGTGTGTGTGTGTGTAGACTTCCCTGGTGGCTCAGACAGTAAAGTGTCTGTCTACAATATGAGAGACCTGGGTTCAATCCCTGGGTTGGGAAGATCCCCTGGAGAAGGAAATGGCACACCACTCCAGTACTCTTGCCTGGAAAATCCCATGGATGGAGGAGCCGGGTAGGCTACAGTCCATGGGGTCGCTAAGAGTCGGACAGACTGAGCGACTTCACTTTCACTTTCAGAATGTAAAGAAGGAACTGAATCGCTTAGGCTTCCTTTCTTCACCTGAGAGATAAGAACAAGAAAAACTGCTCTGCGGGTTGTCAAGAGGATAAAACGATGCTCTATAATATTGTGTGTAACATGCAGTATGGTGCGTGTCACGTAGACGGTGTCCATAAATGTCACTCACTGTCGCTCTGACTTTTGCTCCGAAGGGAAGGTGCTGATGACCTCCTACAGGGCTCCCTAAAGACCTTTCCCCTCCTGAACTCATCCCTACTTTGGGACCACAAACCTTTATGAGCCTTGGTTTTCCAGCCTCAAATGCTGGAGTAGCCAGGTTTTTTTCCAACTTAATTATACCCGCGGAGAAAGTGCCTCATGGTGCGTGTACTAAATTAAAACATTAATTAAAATAAAACATGATCTCAGCAACAATTAAAGCGGAAGAAGAAGTATATATAAAATAATTCACACACACACACACACATATATTTTAAAAACACCCCAGCCTTGCTCTCAAAGTCCTCAGGATCTAAGAATGGCTTGAAGGCTGACAACCAGGGACTTTTTTTCCAAATCATACAGGATATCCAAGGGGGCCACGGTCTTCCAAACAGTATGCTATTTGAGTTTCTCATGGTCAGTATTTTAAAATATTAGCAGAATTCTGCTTCTGCCCACATCCTCTTTCAACCAAAGGCATCGGTTAGATGCAGCTGGGTACTGAGATGCAGAGAAATTCCTTCTTACACCAGACAAGGATTTTTTACAGGCCACTCCATGTCAGCCCCCATGCCAGGCTGTGGGATGCAGGGGTGACAGGCGGCTCCATGCCCGAGGAAGTTAGGAGTCCAGAGGTGAGGCAGACATGCCAGTGAGAAGCAGAGGCCAAGGATGCCCAGCGGCCTCGCTCCAATTAGCTGGCCCCTCACTGTTTCTAGAAAGCCTGTTGGACCCTCTTTCCTTGATTCTCTGCTTGGATTATTTCCTCTGTATCCTCATCTTTTGTCTAAAGAAAGCCTCCTCGTGGTCCAGAGCCCCTGCCCCTCAACACCACCTGTCCTGGGAAGGTCTTGAGTCTGCCTCGGCCAGCTCCCCAAGCCAACCGTGCCCTCGGCCAAGCTTCTTCCCTTTAATAGATGCACCATTTCCCGGACACCATACTTGCTTCTCAGAATAGAGAAGCGGATGTGGAGACCGGGCCTGTGACACAGAGCAGGAGGGGAGGGGCGGGGGATGGGCTGAGAGCGTGGCACTAACTCGTGCACACCACCACATGTGGGAGCTGCTGCTCAGCACAGGCAGCGCCACACGGTGCTCTGCAATGGCCCAGAGGGTGGGGTGCCAGGGCGCGGTGGGAGGCCGGCGCAAGAGGGAGCGCCGATGTGAACACGTAGAGCTGATTCACTTTATTGTACAGCAGAAGTTAACACTGCAAAACAATTATACTCCAACTAAAAAAAAAAAAAAAAAAAAAGACTTGGATTCATGTCGATATTTGGCAGGAAACAACAACATTCTGTAAAGCAATTATCCTTCAATTAAAAAATTAATTAATATAAAAATAATTTTTAAAAACCACTATTCAGGTTTGATACATATATTTTTATATAGATATATCATGATAAGGAAATTTCAGGACCAAAAAGGGACTGGAGAGATGATCTGGTCCACTGCCTTTATATCACACACGTAAGGCTCAAGGACCCCAGAGAAGGACCAACAAGCCCACAGTGACACATGAGATGGAGCACAGCCAGGCTTAGACCCCAGACCTCTTGACTGCCCGCCATGCACCTTCTGTCCTCGCTACCAAGGTGGCCCCGCCCCCTCACTGGTTATCTCGTTCTTCAGGGTTCGGGGTAACAAGCAGAGGGGTCCATCTGGCTAGCAGGATCTAGAGATCTGAGTGGCCATGGAAGCAGACTCTGGATATCCCAGGCCTATTTCAGTGGAATATGTTTAGCAAATACCACCTCCTACAGGAAGCCTTCCTAATGAGTCCAGCCCATCCTGAGCTCCCCTCTGTGACGTCTGTCATGCAGTTCAGCAGCTCTTGAACGGTCTGACAGATCCTATCATTCCTGGGGTCACCAACTCTGCTGGTCCCAAGAGAATTGACTCCCCCTGAGTCAAGTTGCTCCACATTTGTGATTAAAAAGAATCTGAGCTAAAACTGGATTCCACTTCTGTTCACTAGTTCTCTAACGTGTAAAGCTATAAAAGAAAGAGTAGTCAACTTGGGTCTGAGTCTCATGTTGGTACTTTTCACCTGAGCCTCGCTCAACTTTACTCAGTCTTCTCCTTACCTGACTTTTTTCTCCTCCCATCACCATCGTGACCAGCATCTCATGGCAAAGTTGGGGAATCCTTGGGTGAGATTGGAGGAGCAAGGCCCAGTACCATTCCCAGAGGTCTCCTCCAAGCTTCTTGAGGTTTCTCAGAGGACATGCTAAGAATCTGCTTGTGAGCACTAAACGAAGGTCCGTGTGGAGGCAGGCTTCGTTTCACATCTTAACCTCAAATAAATGTAGGGAGCTACTCAGGAATATACCCTTAGGCAGTGGGGGTTCTGGAACCAGATCATTTTGCTTAACTGAGGACTCTTTGGCTCTTCAAAATTAGGCAAAATCACAGCACAGGGTCACCGGCACATTTCTACCCCCTTAGCAAAGGCCTCTGGTGATAACCTCCACTCGTGTCTCTCTGAGAACACCCTGCCTTTACCCTCAATGACACTGAAGGTCAACATAGTCTGACTATTCCTTATGCTCTCGTGACTCCAGAGATAGTACAGAGCAGTGAAACAGTGTGAGGTTTAACATCCAAAAGGCCTAAATTGAAGCTCTTATTCTATCCCTTCTTAGTCATGGGATTCAAGGCAAATATCATAATATATCTGGGCCTCAGCTTTCATCTGAATGGGTATACTTTCAGAAGAGCAAATAAATCATTAATATATCTGGGCCTTCAAGGCTATGGTCTTTCCTGTTCATTGTTCTGTAAAAGGAAATACTAATAGTACCTGCTTCATAAACTTTCATGAAGAGTAAATGAAAAAATCTATGTGGGGGGGAGAAATACTTAGCAAGGTGGCCAGTGTATGAGTGAGTCGGACCCGGGGGGGGGACGGGAGGCGGGGGGCGGGGTCGCAAAGAATAAATAGTAGCTGACGATCACTGGATATATTGTCATTATTATCTATATCATCCTCATCATTAGTAATAGTAGTAGTAGTAATTCATTTTTTAAATTGGAGTATAATTGCTTTCAGTTCAGTCTGGTTCAGTCACTCAGTTGTGTCCTACACTGTGCAACCCCATGAACTACAGCACGCCAGGCCTCCCTGTCCATACCAACTCCCAGAGTTCACTCAAACTCATGTCTATCCAGTCAGTGATACCATCCAACCATCTCACCCTCTGTCATCCCTTTCTCTTCTCGCCTTCAATCTTTTCCAGCATCAGGGTATTTTCAAATGAGTCAGTTTGTCACATCAGGTGGCCAATGTATTAGAGTTTCAGCTTCAGCATCAGTCCTTCCAATGAATATTCAGGACTGGTTTCCTTTAGGATGGACTGGTTGGATCTCCTTGCAATCCAAGGGACTATAAAGAGTTTTCTCCAACACCACAGTTCAAAAGCATCAGTTCTTTGGCACTCACCTTTCTTTATAGTCCAACTCTCATATCCATACCTGACCACTGGAAAAACCATCGCTTTGACTAGAAGAACCTTTGTAAGAAAAGTAATGTCTCTGCTTTTTAATATGCTGTCTAGGTCAGTCATAAGTTTTCTTCTAAGGAATAAGCATCTTTTAATTTCATGGCTGAAGTCACCCTCTACAGTGATTTTGGAGCCCAAAAAAATAAAGTCTGTCACTGTTTCCACTGTTTCCCCATCTATTTGCCATGAAGTGATGGGACCAGATGCCATGATCTTATTTTTCTGAATATTGAGTTCCAAGCCAGCTTTTTCACTCTCCTCTTTCACTTTCATGAAGAGGCTCTTTAGTTCTTCTTCACTTTCTGCCATAAGGTTAGTGTCATCTGAATATCTGAGGTTACTGATATTTCTCCCAGCAATCTTGATTCCAGCTTGTGCTTCTTCCAGGCCAGAGTTAATCATGATGTACTCTGCATCTAAGTTAAATAAGCAGGGTGACTATATACAGCCTTGACATATTTCTTTTCCTATTTGGAACCAGTGTGTTGTTTGATGTCCAGTTCTAACTGTTGCTTCCTGACCTGCATACAGGTTTCTCAAGAGACAGGTCAGGTGGTATTCCCATCTATTTCAGAATTTTCCACAGTTTATTGTCATCCACACAGTCAAAGGCTTTGGCATAGTCAATAAAGCAGAAATAGATGTTTTTCTGGAACTCTCCTGCTTTTTCCATGATCCAGCAGATGTTGGTGATTTGATCTCTGGTTTCTCTGCCTTTTCTAAATCCAGCTTGAACATCTGGAAGTTCTCAGTTCACATACTGTTGAAGCCTGGCTTGGATAATTTTGAGCATTACTTTACTAGCGTGTGAGATGAGTACAATTGTGCAGTAGTTTGGGCATTCTTTGGCATTGCCTTTCTTTGGGATTTGAATGAAAACTGATCTTTTCCAGTCCTGTGGCCACTGCGGAGTTTTCCAAATTTTCTGGCATATTGAGTGCAGCACTTTCACAGCATCATCTTTCAAATTTTGAAATAGCTTAACTGGAATTCCATCACCTCTACTAGCTTTGTTCGTAGTGATGTTTCTTAAGGCCACTTGACTTCACATTCCAGGATGTCTGGAGGAGGAGGTCACCATTAACCCACCATAGAGACACCAGAACTTACACAGGACTTGGGAAACAGACTCTTGGAGGGCACAAACAAAACCTTATGCACACCAGGACCCAGGAGAAAGGAGCAGTGACGCCATAAGAGACTGACCCAGACTTGCCTGAGTGTCCAGGAGTCTCCAGCAGAGGCATGTGTCCCGGCTGTGGCCTGCAAGAGTCACTCACTAGGTAAGTGATCATACCATCGTGATTATCTGGGTTGTGAAGATTTTTTTTGGATAGTTCTTCTGTGTATTCTTGTCACCTCTTCTTAATATCTTCTGCTTCTGTTAGGGCCATACAATTTCTGTCCTTTACTGTTCTCATCTTTGCATGAAATATTTCCTTAGTATCTCTAATTTTCTTGAAGAGATCTCTAGTCTTTCCCATTTTATTGTTTTCCTCTATTTCTTTTCACTGATCACTGAGGAAAGCTTTCTTATCTCTCCTTGTTATTCTTTGGAACTCTGCATTCAAATGGGTATATCCTTTCTTTTCTCATTTGTTCTTCACTTCTCTTCTTTTCATAGTTTTTTGTAAGGCCTCTTCAGACAGCCATTTTCCTTTTTTGCATTTCTTTTTCTTGGGGGTGGTCTTGATCCCTGTCTCCTGTACAGTGTCACAAACCTCTGTCCAAAGTTCTTCAGGCACTATGGACTAGTTCTTCAGAGACCCACAGAGACTGAGACAGAACTGTGTCTGAGTGTCTTCTGGGGAGGTACGGGTCAGCAGGGGACTGCCACAGGGGCAGGGGCTCTGGGTGCAGCAGACTTGGGTATGGCATAAGCCCTCTGGACGGAGGTTTGTGACATTGTACAGGAGACGGGGACCAAGACCATCCCCATGGAAAAGAAATGCAAAAAAGCAAAATGGCTGTCTGGGGAGGCCTTACAAATAGCTGTGAAAAGAAGAGAAGCGAAAAGCAAAGGAGAAAAGGAAAGATATAAGCATCTGAAGGCAGAGTTCCAAAGAATAGCAAGGAGAGATAAGAAAGCCTTCCTCAGCAATCAGTGCAAAGAAATAGAGGAAAACAACAGAATGGGAAATACTAGAGATCTCTTCAAGAAAATTAGAGATACCAAGGGAACATTTCATGCAAAGATGGGCTCAATAAAGAACAGAAATGGTATGGACCTAACAGAAGCAGAAGATATTAAGAAGAGGTGGCAAGAATACACAGAAGAACTATACAAAAAAGATCTTCATGACCCAGATAATCACGATGGTGTGATCACTCACTCAAGAGCCAGACCTCCTGGAATGTGAAGTCCAGTGGGCCTTAGAAAGCATCACTACAAACAAAGCTAGTGGAGGTGATGGAATTCCAGTTGAGCTATTCCAAATCCTGAAAGATGATGCTGTGAAAGTGCTGCACTCAATATGTCAGCAAATTTGCAAAACTCAGCAGTGGCCACAGGACTGGAAAAGGGCAGTTTTCATTCTAATCCCAAAGAAAGGCAATGCCAAAGAACGCTCAAACTACTGCACAATTGCACTCATTTCACACGCTACTAAAGTAATGCTCAAAATTCTCCAAGCCAGGCTTCAGCAAAATGTGAACTGTGAACTTCCAGATGTTCAAGCTGGTTTTAGAAAAGGCAGAGGAACCAGAGATCAAATTGCCAACATCTGCTGGATCATGCAAAAAGCAAGAGAGTTCCAGAAAAACATCTATTTCTGCTTTATTGACTATGCCAAAGCCTTTGACTGTGTGGATGACAATAAACTGTGGACAATTCTGAAAGAGATGGGAATACCAGACCACCTGATCTGCCTCTTGAGAAACCTATATGCAGGTCAGGACGCAACAGTTAGAACTGGACATGAAACAACAGACTGGTTCCAAATAGGAAAAGAAGTATGTCAAGGCTGTATATAGTCACCCTGCTTATTTAACTTCTATGCAGACTACATCATGAGAAATGCTGGGCTGGAAGAAGCATCAGCTGGAATCAAGATTGCTGGGAGAAATATCAATAACCTCAGATATGCAGATGACACCACCCTTATGGCAGAAAGTGAAGAGGAACTCAAAAGCCTCTTGATGAAAGTGAAAGAGGAGAGTGAAAAAGGTGGCTTAAAGCTCAACATTCAGAAAACTAAGATTATGTCATCTGGTCCCATCACTTCATGGGAAATAGATGGGGAAATGGTGGAAACAGTGTCAGACTTTATTTTGGGGGCTCCAAAATCACTACAGGTGGTGATTTCAGCCATGAAATTAATAGACATTTACTCCTTAGAAGGAAAGTTATGACCAACCTAGATAGCATATTGAAAAGCAGAGACATTACTTTGCCAACAAAAGTCTGTCTAGTCAAGGCTATGGTTTTTCCTGTGGTCACGTATGGGTGTGAGAACTGGACTGTGAAGAAAGGTGAGTGCCGAAGAATTGATGCTTTTGAACTGTGGTGTTGGAGAAGACCCTTGAGAGTTCCTTGGACTGCAAGGAGATCCAATCAGTCTATTCTAAAGCAGATCAGCCCTGGGTGTTCTTTGGAAGGAATGATGATAAAGCTGAAACTCCAGTACTTTGGCCACCTCATGTGAAGAGTTGACTCATTGGAAAAGACTCTGAAGCTGGGAGGGATTGGGGGCAGGAGGAGAAGGGGACGACAGAGGATGAGATGGCTGGATGGCATCACTGACTCGATGGACATGAGTCTGAGTGAACTCCAGGAGTTGGTGATGGATAGGGAGGACTGGCATGCTGCGATTCATGGGGTCGCAAAGAGTTGGACACAACTAAGCGACTAAACTGAACTGAACTGAAGCCATCTTGGACGAGGTTGCCATTAACCCCACCATAGAACTGCCAGAACTTACACAGGACTGGGAAATAGACTCTTGGAGGGCACAACAGAAATTTGTGAGCACCAGGACCCAGGAGAAAGGAGCAGTGACCCCAGAAGAGACTGACCCAGACTTTCCTGGAAGTGTCCAGGAGTCTCCAGCAGAGGCGTGGGTTGGTGGTGGCCTGCTGCAAGGTGGGGGCCTTGAGTGTAGCAGCGCATGCATTGGCCTTTTGAAGGAGGTTGCCATTATCTTCATCGGCTCCACTATAGTTTGGCCCCAGGGAAATAACGGGGAGGGAACACAGCTCCAGCAGTCTTCAGAAAATTGGGGCCATGCTCAGGAAATCTTTAACCCGATTTCCTCTTGATGGGCAGGACTGTGTTCACTCCTTGTTTTTTGATCTGAGGCCAAACTACGGTGGAGGTAATGAAGATAATGGCCACCTCCTTCAGAAGGTGCCCCCACCGTGCAGGCCACAGCAGACCCACCCCTCTGCTGGAGACTCCTGGACACTCAGGCAAGTCTGGGTCAGTCTCTTGTGGGGTCACTGCTCCTCTCTCCTGGGTCCTGGTGCACAAGGTTCTGTTCGTGCCCTCCAGGAGTCTATTTCCCAGTCCTGTGTAAGTTCTGGCAGCTCTGTGGTGAGTTAATGGCGACCTCCTCCAAGAGGGCTTATGCCATACCCAGGTCTGCTGCACCCCGAGCCCCTGCCCCTGCGGCAGTCCACTGCTGGCCCGGACCTCCACAGGAGACACTCAGACACAGTTCTGGCTCAGTCTCTGTGGGTCTCTGGGTCCTGGTGCCCACAAGGTTTGTGTGAGCCCTCTGAGCGTCTCTGGTGGGTATAGGGTTTGATTCTAAACACAATTTCGCCCCTCCTACCATCCTCCTCTTGGAGGGTGAAGGGGAAGTTGGGGCTTCCCCTTTGCCCTTGGACATGGGGTATCTTTTTTTGGTGGGATCCAACATTCTCCTGCCGATGGTTGTTCAGCAGCGAGTTGTAATTTTGGAGTTCTCGCAGGAGAAGATGAACACACGTCCTTCTACTCCATCATCTTGGAGCTGATGAATAATTGCTTTACAATGTTGTGTTATTTTCTGCTGTACAATTCAGTGAACCAGCTGCGTGTACACACGAGCTGTGCTGTGCTGTGCTGTGCTTACTCACTCAGTGTTGTACGACTCTTTGCAACCCCGTGGGCTGTAGCCCACCACGCTTCTCTGTCCCTGGGGATTCTCCAGGCAAGAATACTGGAGTTGCCATGCCCTCCTCCAGGGGATGTTCCCTACCCAGGGATTGAACTCAGGTCTCCCACAGTGCAGGCGGATTCTTCACTGTTTGAGCCACCAGGGAGGCCCTGTCCCTAACTATTGGACCTCCCTCCCACCCCCCATCCCACTCGTCTGTAACCACAAAGCACAGATCTGAGTTCCCCATGCTATACAGCAGGTTCCCACTAGCTGTCTATTTTGTGCATGGAAGTGTATGTAGTCATTCTTATTCATTCAGTGTGCATCTAGCACCTATCAAAAAGAGTGCTGTCACCAGAAATTCCCACCAAAGTCTGGGTGTGCTTTCAATATAATTCTCAGCTGCCCAGGCTCTCACAGTAACGGCTCTTTTACTAGAGCTCATCTGAGATTATTAAACGTGTGCTGTGCGCCAGGCTCTGTGACAGGCACCTACCAAGATACGTAAGATAGCCCTGCCCATAGGCTACCATAAAACAGACAAGGACTCAACTCAGAGTGGCAGGTTCTTGTAGGAGAGCTACTCATCCTTCACGATGGTATCAGCTTCCAACATCACCTCCTTCAGGAAGCCTGCCTGGATTACTGCCCCCCCACCAGCATCTTGAATTCTCTCCTCTGAAGTCTCTAATGTCATATGACTAAACACCTCCTCAATGAGAAGAAATGACTATTTCCTACCTTTCTATGCACCTATCTCTGCTGATCTCCAATGGGTAATACCCCCAGGCTCCATTTTCTTTTCCTTTGTGTATCTGTGATGGAAACTGGATCCAACTTCTTCATTCCCTGGCTTCATAATATAAAAGAAAGAATTCTTAACTCAGAGGCTACCAACATGCTTTAATTTCACTTTTGAGGACACGGATGAGACATTTTCCTTTCTGGTGTCATGGGTCCCCGTCTACCAAATGGCGCTGCCTCTCTGGACTGTCGTAATGGCGATACAACATGAGCCCCAGTGTGGTTGAAACTCTTCGCAACTCATTTCCAAGGTTTCCTGGTCCTTCTCCCCAGAAATGCCACTGCCTGCTCACGCATCCCGGCAGAACCTGGACCCTGGGCAGGGTAGGAGAAGTCACACGCAATTAAAATTTCATTACCTTTCCTGAGTAGAGCACAGTACATTTACTAATATAATTACACTGCAATTGTCAAAGTCAATGAACAATGTGCATTTCCGAGGCAATGTCCTCAATAATTATAGTCCCTTCTTTCCTCCTAATCCACAGGATCTCGCATCTCATCCACTGAGGTCTTCCTATCACTCAGAGGAATAACCTAACTTTCCTGGAAGAAATATCAGGGTGGGAAGCAAGGGCTGCTTTTATTTCTCCTCTCTGACTGCTCCAGACATCCTGATGGCAGACAGAGGAGAGCAGAGGAGAGAAGACCAGAACACCCCTTCTTTCTCAAGGTTCCAACCTTATGAAACCCATCTTATCTTGTCCTGGAAAAACCTCAAGATAATACACGTGAATTTCTGATGCTCTCACTCTGCCACACACACCTCACCTGGGTGCACGCCTTCTCTGCATCCTCTATGCAGGGCTGCTGGCATTCATTAGATAAGTTCTCATGTAAGTTCAAACTTAAACCATTTTTACATCATCAAGAAGTTGGCCCTGCAGGGAGGCATTTCCCTAGAACATCTATAATAGCACGAAAACCCCAACCTAATGCTGTCATTGGAGCAGAGCAGTACAGGATCCTCGGTCATGTCATCAGAGCTGTGACATGCTAAGTTCTGTAGACTTTTCCAGTCTCCCTTCTGCATTACCACTTCTGAGTCTCTCAACAGCTCTCCACTCAGTCTTCTTCCCATTTCTCAAGGAAGGGACAGAGACTTGAAGAGATGAACAGACAGACCCAGGAATATTCAGCTAGAAAGGTACAGGGCCAGGATTCAGACCAAGGCTCCTGGGAAGGCTGTCCCCCTGGCCCCCACACACACACTGTGGCGGGAAACAGACAATGCCAAGCCTGCTCCAGCTCTGAATCTTTCCAACGGAGGCTTCCATTTCCAGCTCAGCTCTGGAACCTCCTGCAAGCCACTCATGCAGCTCCTCTCTGGCTCTCACTCAAAGAATCCTTCATAGCCCCCCAAATCAGAATTACAGGCTTGCTGCAATGATTATGTGTTTTCTGGCTTCCCCATTAGACCATAAGCTTCATGATCGCACTGATATTGTTGACAGATAAGTCCCCAGTGCCTAGCAGAGGGCTGGACCCATACATCTGTTGTTGAGTCACTAAGTTGTGTCCGACTCTTTTGAGACCCCATGGACTGTAGCCTGCCAGGTTCCTCTGTTCATGGGATTTCCCAGGCAAGAACACTGGAATGGGTTGTCATTTCCTTCTCCGGGGAACCTTCCTGACCTAAGGATTGATCCCGCGTCTCCACATTGCAGGCAGATTCTTTACTAGTGAGCCACCAGAACAACCCTGGACCCATGCACAGAGGCTTTTAATGAGAATTTATCAAACAACTGAATGAATGAATAAATTAATGACCAAATACATGGCTGTATGATCTCAGGAAACATACGTTTTGATCCTCCAATTTTGCCTTTGCAAAATGGCAACTATCATATCCACTGTGCAGGACTGTTGGGGGAATTGGAAAGAAGATGTATAAAGCACTTAGCTCAGAGCCTGACACATAGTAGGGCCTTCATTAACAGAGGTTGTTATTATTATACCATAATGCAAAATCTCCCCACACATAGCTTGCCACTTCTGCCCTCAAAGAAATGAGTTGATGGGACGTGTGCTGTGTGGCTGACATTTTCATGCAGATGAGGAAAGTCCATTAGCACCTTGGGACTAATGTGTGCATATTGGGAGCTGAGCTGGTGAATTGCTTTCTCAACACACTGCGTTCACCAATATCAATGTGATCTCACTCCTGCTCAAACCCCCAATCTTGAGTCCCCAACACTTGCAACCCAGGGGTTTTGACTGTGGTCGAAGAATGCCAAAGTGTTCTTCACAGCTCAGTGATCAGCTAGCACTGTCCTGGGAGCCTGGGAGACTGGGCCACAGCTCCCAGTGTGCTGAGAGCCTTTATATAAACCACTCCTCCTGCGGGGGCTCAGTTTGCCCACCCATGAACCGCAGGTGAAGACATCCAGCTCATGCGATGAATGTTAATAACGTTACTCACAGTGACCAGTAGTGGAAGGTTCATTAGGTGTCACAAAGAGTGCTGAGTGCCTGCGTCATCACGTCTTTCCAACAGTTCTTTTCAAATCAGGTGATCGTTATCCCCTTTATTCAGATGAGCAAAGGAGATTCAGAGAGGTTAAGAAATAATGCCTGACATAACCCAGCACAGAGTGACAGAACAGAGGGTCAAACTCAGGATCTTAACCACCAGGCTGCCCTGCATCTTGATCCAGATGGGGTGAGATGAACTCGGCCCCAAAAGCACAGATGGCCCAGAAGTTCTGTGATGTTGGTTGCAACTCTGCCACTAACTTGGGTAGATCACATTTGAGACCTTGGGTTACTCATCTGTGAAACTGGGGTGTTGAACTAGGCGATATCCAAGGTCATTTTTCATTTAAAGCTCCTAGACTAAGATGCCAGAGGGGTGAACCCATTGTAGGATGAAGATGACTGACCTGCATCCTTTAAGCCTCACTTGAAGGTGACGTGATACTGCACACGGGAGGCAGACGGTCAGACAGGCCTGGATTAGAAGACTGTGTGGGCTCCTTCCTGGTGGAGAAAGCAGCTTGTGTCTCAATTTCCCAGCTGTGAAATGGAGCTAACACATCCAGCCTCACAGAGCACTTGGAAGGATCAAAACCAAAGTCCTCACCCTGGCCTACCAAGCCCTGTGGCCTCTTCCCCCCACCTCTCAGACCTCATCTCCTAGGGTCTTATTCATCCACTCTGCTCTGTCCACATGCTCCTGCCTTAGGGCCTTTGCACCTGACCATCTCTCTTCCTGGTTAACCTTTCTCCAGATACCAATATGTTCCCTCCCTCATCTCCTCCAAGTCTTTACTCAAAGGTCACCTTCTCTTAGAGCCTAACCTGACTGCTCCATCTAAAATTGCAGGATGAATTGGGAGAGTAGGAGTGGTATATATATATAATGAGAAGGCAATGGCACCCCACTCCAGTACTCTTGCCTGGAAAATCCCATGGACGGAGGAGCCTGGTGGGCTGCAGTCCATGGGGTCGCTAAGAGTCAGACACGACTGAGCTACTTCAGTTTCACTTTTCACTTTCATGCACTGGAGAAAGAAATGGCAACCCACTCCAGTGTTCTTGCCTGGAGAATCCCAGGGATGGGGGAGCCTGGTGGGCTGCCATCTATGGGGTCGCACAGAGTCGGACACAACTGAAGTGACTCAGCAGCAGCAGCATATATAATGGGCTTCCCTGGTAGCTCAGCTGGTAAAGAATCCACCTGCACTGCAGGAGACCTTGGTTCAATTCTTGGGTTGGGAAGATCCCCTGGAGAAGGGATAGGATACCCACTCCAGTATTCTTGGACTTCCTTTGTGGCTCAGCTGGTAAAGAATCCGCCTGCAATGAGGGAGACCTGGGTTCAATCCCTGGGTTGGGAAGATCCCCTGGAGAAGGGAATGGCTACCCATTCCAGTATTCTGGCCTAGAGAATTCCATACAGTCCATGGGGTTCCAGTCCATCTATTTTATTTTAATGTATAAAATAGATAACTAATGAGAACCTACTGTATAACACAAAGAACTCTACTCAGTACCTTGTGGTGACCTACATGAGAAGGAAACCCAAAAAAGAGGGAACATATGTATCTAGGTAATTGATGCACTTCACTGATGGAAAAAAAAAAAAAGGCATAACAATATAAAGCAACTATACTCCAATAAAAATTTTTTAAATTAAAAAAATTTTCAAACCTCTCTTCTCACTCACCGAAGCCATCCCTAATCCTGATTCTGCTGGACTTTTCTGCACAGGCCTCGTCACCCTCTGACATCCTATGTATCGTCTATCTCTTCTCACTGGCTTCATGAAAGCAGCCATCTGTTTCCCTGCTGTGTCCCCAGTTCCTAGAACAGTTCCTGACACGCACTAGGTGTTTACTAAATACGTCTCAAATAAATGAATGGATAGGTATATGCATCCAAGGAATAAATGTCTGTTTCCTTTTCTTCTCCTCTAACATTCGTCTCCCCATTAACTGAGCACCTGTTGTGGGCCAGGGCCCTCTGCTCAGTGTGCCCCCAAAGGGAGCCCCCTGTGGTGCCCTTGCCAACGCTGGGCCTTTGGCCCCTTGATCCCTGGTCATCAGAGACCCCTCTCTCCACCTGCCATTTTTCCCATCCCTGGTTCTCCCCAAACCAGTCTCTCAGATGTGTTCATGGAACCAGTGAATCTTTTAATTAAAACAGTCTGCTGTGATGAATCTGTTATTACAGAGCCTTACCTATGTAAAACATTAATAATACAAATTTCATTTGTTTATGTCAGTGCCAACCATTAATTTTTAATAGCAAAATGTATGAGTTATGAAAGGCATTAATGCAAACCAAATCACTAGCTGAGGATGAAAAGGAAATCTATTTTTTAGGGTAAGCAGTGGCGATGAAATATTATTGTGGCTTCCATGCAAGAACAAGAAAAAAAATACTTCTTCACCCTTCAGCAATAATTAAAAAAAAAAAGACCCAGGTGAAAAAAGAACTTTATCATCACCTCAAAATTAGTTCTAAATTGGAACCGAGAGTGGTCTCTTTTATCTTACGGGGTCTCTGGTGGCACTTTCACTGTAAGAAGTTTATGCAAAATTGTCCTAATTACTCACCCCAGTCACATTTATACTTCTAAGGTAAAATATTAATAATAATTTGTTACATTTGCACAGCATGGTAGAGTTTGTGAAGCACTTTGATTCATGATCTTGATTGATCCCTGCAACTCTGCGAGACAGCCAGATGTATGCCCATTTTACAGATGAGCCCACTGAGGCACAAAGGGGTTCAATGGCAGGACTGGGATTGTAGTTAGTATATTTAGTGAACAAATAAAGGAAGGTGGGTAAGAAAAGGCAAGAAGGAAGGAAGGGAGGAGGATAGGAGGGCAGGCTGGCTAGAGGATGAGAGGGATAGAGAGGGAAAGGAAGGGAGGATGGAGACAGGAGACCTGATTAAGGCTCAGGCGACTCACCATCTGCCGCACCTTCCCCTCTGCAGATCCATGCTGGCCCTCCTCCGCCCCACTTCTAGGGCCCAGGAAGCTCAGAGCTGAGGACTTCACCATCAGCTTTCCTCCTCCCCGCATTCAGCCCAGCGGAGCCCCACCCCCAGGAGATCAACAGGTGGGTGGAGAAGGAAACAGACACTGTTCTCCAGCCCACCGCCCCCGCCCCCTCTTTTACCACCACCCGCTAGCAATGGCTGAAAAGTGAAAGTGAAAATCACTCAGTGTATCTGACTCTCCCCATGTCCATGGAATTCTCCAGGCCAGAATACTGGAGTGGGTAGCCTTTCTCTTCTCCCGGGGATCCTCCCAACCCAGGGACTGAACCCAGGTCTCCCTCATTGCAGGCGGATTCTTTACCAGCTGAGCCAAAGGGAAGCCCAAGAATACTGGAGTGGGTCCCTTTCTCTTCTCCCGGGACCAGGGCTGACCCAGGTCCCGTTCTCCAGCGGGATCTTCCCTTCTCCAGCGGATCTTCCCTACACCAAGAATCGAACCGGGGTCTCCTGCATTGCAGACGGATTCTTTACCCACTGAGCTATCAGGGACGCCCCACACACACAATTCCAGCTTCCACCAGGTTCCCCCAGGTCCGCTCTGTCCTCCCCTTGTCCCTTCATCCCCAGAGATGCTGACAGCTCCTCACATGATGCTAGTCTCTGGGTGCTTCAGCTCCCCTCATTTACCCTCTTATCCTGGCTCACACCTTTGTAAGTGGTCCCTGCAGTAAACAGTCTCCAGTTGAACCATCCAGAATTCATCTGGAGTGACTTCTTGTTCCATAGGCATAAGTTCTCTCACCCCACTATCTACATGGAATTGGATCCATCAATATGGAAACCGACCAAAAATTTAAACAGATCAGCTATTGTTTTACTGGAGCGTCTCACCTCGCTAATGGGTGTTGCAGTTAGTTAACTCAAAACCAATATTTGAGTTCATGGCCTCTGCTTTTCAGTCCTGTCACATTCTGATGGTCACCTGGAACAGTGGGAGGCCGGCACTGCCCTCATTGAGAGGATATTAACAGTGCAACGCAAGTCAGAGCCTTTTGGACAAAGAGGATGGTGAGGATATTGGTTGACACCATGAAATTGTTCGAATCTTTATAAATGTGCACACGCATCTTCTCAAGTAGCATGTAAATGTTTACACATCAATCTGTTAAATAGATACATCATCTCCATTTGTAGGTGAGGAAATTGAGGCTCTGGAGCTGTGGCTAGCTTGCTTCCTAAGGCCATTTCTCCTTATTATTATTGTTATTATCAAAATTTGCCTTTTATGGAGTGCTGATTCTTGAGTAACATGTTGAATTATCACCACATTTAATCCCCTCAACAACCTACAGGGCTATTGTACTTATTCCCATTTCACAGACATGGAAACTGAGGCTTAGGTCAAGGAAGAATGCATCCCCTGGAGCCCAGGCTTGCCAAGTCCAAAACATGTGCCCCATCCTGTGATGCCACAGTCATCCGGGTGAGGCAAGACCCCTGGGCTGCCCCTCTTTATCTCACATGTAGCCTCCACCCCAAAATAATAAGCACCAATTCATTCTCAGCCACCTCTGGAAGCTCCATCACACTGGGTCTGACCATCACCAGGCTCGGGGAGGACTACATTCTCTGTTATCTACCTTCCCCACGCGCCGGCCACTTCACTTCTTGGATGCCTGTGGCTCTTTTTAATTTCACTGAAGACTGAAGTCAAAGATAAAATCCTAAGATGATCAAAATAATTATTCCTGGGAAAGAATTAATCCTGTGGCCCTTCAAACATGATAGATTTTTAAATTTTTAATTTTAAACGTACGGCACTGACACCATTGTAATAGCAAGTGGTACAGAAGGGGATGAAGTAAAAAGTGAATGCCTCTCTCCTCTCCTCTGGCTCCCAAATCCATTTCTCAGAGGTAACCACATATGGAATTTCTGTTTTGACCCCTACAGAAATTGTAATATGTTTGATGCAAATGGGATTAGGTTAGACAAACCTCCACAGCTTGATTTTCTTCCTCCAACTATGTATGTTAGACAGCCTTCTCTGCCAGTGCTTGGGTGGCAATTTATTCATTCATTAACTATTTATGGATTGCTGTACTGTGCCAGGCACATTGGTGAATGAATCAGTCCTTACCATCATCATCACCTTCATCTGAGCAGCTGACACGTGCTACACCCTTCACACTGACTTTCTATTATTATCAGAATGACCCATGACTTGGGTACTGTTAACACCTGCATTCTCAGAATAGGAAATAGAGGTGTTAAGAAGTTAGCTAACTCACATAATGTCACCTGTCAGTTCATGGTGGATTCGGGATTTGAATCCAGGCAATCCAACTCCAGATCTCAGGTTCTTAAGCAAACCCACAGTTCTTATCTGCCTTGAGTTCACAATCTCGGAAGTAGAGTTGGGGGACAATATAATAAATCCGTACGCTTGCTTAGTCACTTCAGTGATGCCCAACTCTGTGTGACCCTATGGACTGTAGCCCACCAGGCTCCTCTGTCCAGGAGATTCTCCAGGCAAGAATATTGGACTGGGCTGCCATGCCCTCCTCCAGGGGATTTTCCTGACCCAGGGCCTGAACCTGCGTCTCCTGCACTGAAGGCAGAGTCTTTACTGCTGACCCACCAAGGAAGCCCCAGTAAATCCAGAGGCAAATGCTACTTAAAGAGAATTAGCAGGTTGCCTAATATTACTTAGAACTCTTATGATAATTCATTTAGTCATTTCCCTGTTGATGGACATTGAGGACATTGACATTCATGATTCCAAACAACATACAGTGAACATCTCAGGCCACCTGGCAGTGGGCAGCTAGATGTGTAAATTAAATTCCTAAAAGTGGAGTTACAGAAGCAAACAGCTTGTGCATTTTAAATTTTGATAGATATCTCCAAATCACCCGCCAAAAAGCAATGTCCATTTGAGAGTCTGCCTGGGTACATGAGGACCCGTTTCTGCATTCTCACCAGGACTGGCTATTAGGAATTGCTTTCATCTTTAGTGAAAAATGGAATTTCATTTCTGTTGTTATTTTTATTACTTTTCCTTTGAGTGTACTTCTGTGTATTTATTAACTGTGGTTACGTCTTGACTTGGACTCATTATCTCGGGGAGAGAGTGTGATCTGATGGAAAGAAACTGAGATCAGAACACAAGAGATCTGGGATGTAGTCTCAGTATCAAAACATACTAGCTGGGTGGTCGTGAGTGTGTGGCAGATCTCAGGTTTGGGATCCTGGAACAGAGGAGGACCATGGCCGTGAGGATGCGGGAGGGACTTCCATTCCAGGCTGCCGTGAAGGGCTCAGTGGGAGGATTCAACCACACCACACGAGGCACGTCCGAAGCCTAGAAGATGCATTTGAGATAGGGTGCCTTGACGGTGGGAGTGGGGGGTGGGGTCTGTTGGGGTCGCATCTAGTCTGAGCCTATAGGGCACAAGCTGAACCACTAATCATCACCTGAGATGAGGGAAGCACACTCCCTTCTCGTCCCTGCTCCTACCACAGTGCCAGAGGAGCCCACACCAGGAGAGAGAGTATGTCTGTGTGAGTATGTGGACCTCCCCTTCAAGCCCCACACAGACCTCTGAGATCTCAGCTCTAGACCGTTTAGGGTTTTAAAGCAAGCTTTGAAATCTAATATGAGTTTGGAATTTTTTAAATAAGCAAATCTGAATCTGAATGATAAAAATAAGACTAATAAAGACCAAAAGTAACTGGCAGTCTTGGAATCAACTCGAGCTGTCTTTACAAGAGTCCTCTGCTCGGCACACGGTGGGGGTGCGGCGGGCACAGCTGGTGGCAGTTAAGGGCGGAAAATATAAGCGTCTCATATTTATATTCCAACCCGTTAAGGCTCTTCATTATTAGTAAATAATGAGAGGATTGACTCAGCTGATCTTTTCCACTTCTTTAATTCTAAGATTACATGATTTATTCATTCATTCAACACACATTTGAGAAGCACTTAGGCACCAAGTGCTGTGCTAAACCATGAGCAATTCTCGCCATCTTCTAGGAACTTTCTGTCAATGGGGCAGACAGAGGCCCAGTGTAGCGCAGAGGCACGGGTGCAAGTGATGCCACACCGTGCAGGGAGCAGCACAAGGGTGAGGGAGAGAGAGCCTTTCGGAGGAAGGCGCAAAAGGAGAGGAAGGGGCATCAAAAAGGTGGAAAGGGTTTGGGTGAGGAAGAGAGGGAGTGCTGCTCAAGAATGGAACTGTATGCAAGTCCCTGTGTCCTTGTCTTCTGAAGTAAAAGCCTTTTCCTTTAGTCTCCCAAGCCTTCTCTGTGTCTCAAAGTGCTGCCTCAAGAGTTCATGATTAGGAAATCTGGTGATACACAAAGAAAGAGCTGTTAGGCTTAAAAAACAAGTAACAATTTAGACTATAAATCAGCCCCATGATAGAATCAGGGACCCCCACCCCCACCCCACAACCAGTTCCCTGAAAGATATAAATAAAGGTTGAACATACTTTCCCAGACCCCCACCAGATGGAAACCGCTGACCACAAGAATATAGACCTGAGACCAGTTGAAACCAGAAGGCTAATGATGCTTGAATACTTCACCTTGATGCCAACCAAGCCGAGAATTGTGCATGAGCTGGTCATGCACCCGGCAGTCCCCTCCCTCACACTGCCTTTATTTTAATAATTAATTTATTTATTTTAATTGGAGAAAAATTACTTGGCAATAGTGGGATGGTTTTTGCCATACATCAACATGAATTGGCCACAGGTAAATAATCTCAGATATGCAGGTGACACCACCCTTTTGGCAGAAAGTGAAGAGGAACTAAAAAGTCTCTTGATGAAGGTGAAAGTAGAGAGTGAAAAAGTTGGCTTGAAGCTCAACATTCAGAAAACAAAGATCATGGCATCCGGTCCCATCACTTCATGGGAAGTAGAGGGGGAAACAGTGGAAACAGTGTCAGACTTTACTTTGGGGGCTCCCAAATCACTGCAGATGGTGACTGCAGCCATGAAATTAAAAGATGCCTACTCCTTGGAAAGAAAGTTATGACCAACCTAGATAGCATATTCAAAAGCAGAAACATTACTTTGCCAACAAAGGTCCATCTAGTCAAGGCTATGGTCTTTCCTGTGGTCATGTATGGATGTGAGAGCTGGACTGTGACGAAGGCTGAGTGCTGAAGAATTGATGCTTTTGCACTGTGGTGTTGGAGAAGACTCTTGAGAGTCCCTTGGACTGCAAGAAGATCCAACCAGTCCATTCTAAAGGAGATCAGCCCTGGGATTTCTTTGAAAGGAATGATGCTGAAGCTGAAACTCCAGTACTTTGGCCACCTCATGCTAAAAGTTGACTCATTGGAAAAGACTCTGATGCTGGGAGGGATTGGGGGCAAGAGGAGAAGGGGACAACAGAGGATGAGATGGCTGGATGGCATCACTGACTCGATGGATATGAGTCTGAGTGAACTCCGGGAATTGGTGATGGACAGGGAGGCCTGGCGTGCTGCCATTCATGGGGTCACAAAGAGTCAGACATGACTTAGCGACTGAGCTGAACTGAACTGAACACCTCACACTGCCTTTAAAACCCCTTCCCTGAACTCCATCAGGGAATTTGGGTGTTTTGAGCACAAGCTACCCATTCCCCTTGCTTGGAGCCCTGCAATAAACACGGAATTTTTTTCACCACAACCCAATGTCAGTAGACTGGCTTTACTGCACACTTGGGCAGGTGAACTCAAGCTCGGTTTGATAACAAGAAGTGAGGAGGGAATATTCCAAGCAGAAAACAGTTGGGATCCGGCAGGGAGATCTGATTGATGCTCTGAGGAACTGCACAAAGGTTAAAGTGGTGGGAGCAGGTGAGGGAGATGATCCCCAACAGCAGAGTGGGAAGGCAGGCATAGGAGCTTGACTTGGTCCCCAGCATAAAAAGGAGTTGTCCGAAGTCTGGGAGTGGGGATGTGTCTCCATCAGAATGTGTTTAGAAAGGTGACTCTGAATAACATCTGCTGAGCACATTGCAGGGGCTGGGAAGAGAAGTGGAGCCAGACCAGTCTGCTTCCAACATCTTCCCCCAAGGAAGGAAGATCAGGAAAGCACCCTTGTATACCTTTGCTCCTGTGCCCACAAGCAACAGTGCAATTTCCCCTTCTTTGCAGAGTTGCTATCCCAGCAGAGTGGAGTCCTGCCAAGAGGTCCAGCCTGAAATAGGAGGGATGGTGGGATGAGGTGAGGCAAGAAGCTCATGGGTCTCATAGCTATTAATTCTGTCATATCAATTTTCTCCCAGAACATAACACACAGTAACACTGAGGAGGCTCCCTACATACAACACAAGCTCTAGATTTGCCAAGCAACAGTGCTGGAATCTTCCATGAAAAATCATGTCCAGCACAGCACACAAGAGGTGAGTGCCAACCTTGGAGCTTGTGGCAAAACCCTCTGGAGAAAGGGAAAAGCATCACCCTTTGGGGGATGTGTTCAGATCAGCACCCTCCATAAAGGGAAGAAGATGTGATACAGTTTTCATGAAAGCTAGTGTTACTAGTTCAGAGAGAGAGAAATCAGGGAACCACTGAATGTGTTTCTGTTTTTCAAGCTTAAGCAGTTCGATCATAAACAGCCCACAGGATGGTAACAGTCTGGACATGCTTCTGCAGCCTCTTCATCTTGTACCCCCAACACTGTCTTAGGACAGGAGACTGGAGGAGGTCTCCAGGTGGCTACCGCTCCTGCTTGGCACAGACCCCCACCCTTGCACACTTTCTCTCTTTCTCCTTGGTCCTTTTAAACTCTTTTATTCAACGCCCTCCCATCCCCTAAACAATTCCTATTTGCCTTGTGTGCATCAATTGTCAATAATCTTCAGCCACATATGGTTCTTTTGCAGGATATGGTTCTCAGGCCACAAGGGCAGAAGAGAAGAAGTATGTTCGTTTCTCAGGGCTGTTAGAATAAATGATCATGAATTGGGTGATTGTAAATGACAAAAATGTATTTTACCCCAGCATTGATATCAATGTATTGACAGGGCTATATTCTCTCTAAAGATACTAGAGAAGAATCTTTCCTTGTCCCTTCCTAGCTATTGGTGGCTCCTGGCAGTCCTCAGCATTCCTAGGCTTGTAGCTACATCCCTCATGATGGCCAAGCTGGTTGGCCTGAGATTGATTCCTAAGCCATCAATTGCCATAGCAAAAATCTCCAGTATTTTCCACTCCTGTCAACCTGTTTCTTCACCTGTGACTGGGATGCTGCCCTGGGTGGCTGTGAGGGTCAAACGTGATCATGTATTTTTAGGATGTATGTACACACCTGCCCTATTCCAGAAAGGATGTGCAGTACCTGTGGGATAACGTGTCCCCAGCAAGTAGCATGTCACCCAGCATGTACGAGGTCTCCATTCACAGGAGCCTTCCTTCCTACAGAAAACCTCAGCAGTTCAGTCTAATTCAATGTGAAGAGCATGCAGCTGCCCAAATGAATTAGGCAAATGCAGATAGGAAGGCAATGGCACCCCACTCCAGTACTTTGCCTGGCAAATGAATTAGGCAAATGCAGATACTTTCATGCATTGGAGAAGGAAATGGCACCCCTCCGGTGTTCTTGCCTGGAGAATCCCGGAGGGAGGGTCTATGGGGTCGCACAGAGTCGGACACGACTGAAGCGACTTAGCAGCAGCAGCAGCAGATACTTTTAGAGAAAACGTAGTCTTAACCAATGGATCACCTATCCAGCCAACAAAAGAGTGACTTTGGAAACAGCAGTGTTAAGCTGTTATGCTGCAGTAGAAAGGCAGCGGAGACAACGTTGTAAAGACGAGGGAGGCAATGAATAGCACTGCGTGTACATCAGGCTTTACAAAATATGTTAATCTACTGCTGCTGCTGCTGCTGCTAAGTCACTTCAGTCATGTCCGACTCTGTGCAAACCCATGGACTGCTGCCTACCAGGCTCCTCCGTCCATGGGATTTTCCAGGCAAGAGTACTGGAGTGGGTGCCATTGCCTTCTCCAATGTTGATCTAACGAGATGGCAAAATTTTTACCTCCGCTCTCCCTGTCCCTACCAGAATTCTTTTGGTGAGAAAATGGCATTTGTTTGGGTAAGTTACATGGGGAGAAATGGGCAAATGTGCGGATCCACCTGGGTGAAACAAGGGGAAACTTTTCTTGCGACTCCAAGAGCAGGTGTTCATGGAGGAGGAGTTGAGGGAGGGAAGGGAGAGGAGAGGGAATGGGCAGACAGGCAGGGACCCCCTGTTGTAGGAGGTGGGAGACCTTTCCATGAGCCCCCACGTGTCAGTCAAGCTACTAACTCCTGTGCAAGCCATAGGGCACGGCTTGCTCAAGCACCGAGGAAAGTGGCTGGACGAGATCTTTGTGCTCAGACAGATGCGAAGAAAAATGAAAATCAAGTGGACGAACAGAGATCGGGAGCAGAGAAAAGCCAGAGAGCAGTGGACACAGAAACTCTCCGAAGCCGAGGGAAGAATCTGAACGCTGCTACCCTGAGTCAGAGGATCAGGAGGCCTGTGCGGACCTCCGGGTTACATTTGTCTACGTGCACAAAGATATAAAGAAAAAAGTGAGGATGGGTAATATGTCATGATAGAAAATTGTAGTTGATTTTTTCCTTAAGTTAAAAAGTCATGTATGGGCCCTGCAGAAATTTTGAAAAATACAGAAAAGCACAGGGAATAAAACCACTCTTGATATTTTGCCGTCATTCAAGCCCTCCCACATGCATGCTTGCTCACACCCAGACTTCCACATACATAGGTACACACAGACACACACAGACACACACAGACACATACACAGACACACACACACACAGAGACACATACACAGAAACACACACACATACACACAGACACACCCACACAGACACACCCACAAAGACACACACACACAGACACAACACAGACACACACAGACATACACACATACATACATACACACACAGACACACAGACACACACACACGTGTATTAGGCCACACACGAGATTTTCTGCCCTCCACTTTCTCTACCTGACCACATAGTATGAGCATCTCACATGGCATTACATTTCTTCTTCTAGTTCACTGTTAATGGCCACATAATATTCCACATGACGACAGTACATAATTTAACCACTCTCCTGATTTTGGAATTCACTCTTCTAAATAAAGCGCCAGTAAATGTCTTTACACATAGACTTTTGCAGATACTTACATATAGTTAGAATTAGGAATCCATTTCTAGAAATATAACTGCTGGGTCACAGACACAGATGGATTTGAGGCTTTGGTCACATTTGCCCAAAAGCCTTTTACAGATAATGCGCCAATTTGATAGACCATCAGCCATTTAAGAATATGTGTTTCCTCCACGGGCTCACTTAGCACTGGGGATAGGAATCTTCTTTTTTTCTTCTGCCAATTTGATGGGTGAAAATGCCATCTCAGTTTTGCTTTAATTTTTGTTTCTGTGATCACCATGAGATTCATTGTTTGCTCTTGTTTGTCAAGTGGGAGACTTTGTGTTTCGTTTGTAACTGAATTACACACGCACACCCTGTGTCCATTTTCTTACTGGAGCTTCTTTTATCGTCTCGTATATTTCTTAATCATTTTCCTGTCATATATTCAGTCAATATATCCTTGGTTTACATTATCTTCTGAACCTGGTTTATAGAATTTTTGAAGCATAATGATTTTTTTAAAAAAATTTTGGCCACACCATGAAGCTTGTGGGATCTTAGTTCCCTGACCAGAGACTGAACCCACATCCTTGGCAGTGGAAATGCAGAGACCTAACTACTAGATCACCGGGGAATTCCTAGAATAGTTTTATTTTATTTAGTCAAATCTAATATTTTCCTTTATTGTATGTTTTTACTGCTTAGGTTTACCCCATTCTGAATCAGGTAAATATTTACTCTTTTTTTTAACCCAAATATGCTTCCTAAAACTTTTCTTATCTTCAGCATACTTGGAATTGAGTAATCTACATAAGGCAGGGATCTGAATCCATGTATTTTATGAATAGTCAATCCCAACATCATTTACTGACTGACCCATTCTTTTCCACTAATGTGACAGGTCCCCTCTACTGTGAGTGGTAGTTTATGAGCCCTTACATAGCCAAGAAAGTCTCTCTGTTGACTATGTTTGACTGGGTATAAAAATCTTGAATCACAAATTTTTCTCTCAAAAGTGCTGCATCACCTTCTAAAATTCACTCTGTTTTCCATATTTTTCTATCCTCTGCAAAATTTTACACAGAATAGTTCTTTGTTTTATGAAGGTTTAGAAGAACTTACCTATCCACCTAAGATTTTGCCATTTTAGGGGTAGATCTTTGTGATTTTCCCCCAAGCTGTGCCATACTGATAGTTATGTCGTGCCCACTAGATCATTTTTATTTCATTTTATTGTTATCTTTCCTATAAAATTATTCAGTTTATACAGATTTTCAAATTCATTAGCAAGAAGGTTTATGTAGTATCAGTATTTTGCTCACATTTCTGTTTTATCAGAGTTTAGATACTCTTCCTCCTGTTCTATGTCAACTATTTATTTTTTATCCTTTTTAATTACTGAGACTATCAAAGAATTGCTTTGTATTCATTTGAAAAAACATTAAATCCTAAATTTATTTACCAAGTGGCCTCCTCTTCTCTTTTCTCATTTATTTTAGATGTTTTCTGCTCTTCTTTCCACTTTGCTTGGGCTAACTTTGTGATCCTCTCCATCACTTCTCAAGTTGAATGCTAAGTCCATGTATTTTTTTTTCTTTCCTGCCTAAAGAAATTATTAAAGGCTGTGAATGTTCCTTAGGAGATCCCTTTGGCAATATTCCATCAGTGTTGATATGCTGTATTCTCATTGTTCATGCATTTGCCACAGTCTATAATTATAGTTTGTTTTGATTTGATGATTGTCGACTAAAGAGTAATTGAAATTCTTCCTTATCTCATCCAACATCCTTCTCAGCGCTCAACTTGCCTTCTTTGACTTTCTGATTCTTTTCCCAGCAGACCATGTCTTCTCAATGTCTGCCAAGGATACAAAATAGTTTCCAGAGGTGTTTTTTGTTTGTTTGTTTGTTTTTTCTGGAGTCTAAAGAGATGTACCTTCATCATAGGTCTCTTCTCTTGATCTGCAATCTAAGATTTTTATTGACTTCTTTTCATATTGTTCATCTTCAAGAAAATCTAAACTTATAAATATCTAAATATTAAAAAAAACACAGGGCATTAGAACTGTTCTGGCCGCACTCTCTGTCCTTAGGGGTGATGGTTAAACCCGTTTTGGTCTTCATGAGGGCAGACTGAAGGGGGCAGTTCACAGCTAGACTGTGTCTAGGTTCCTAGCACCTAACTCAGGTGATTGAGGGATCTAGTCAACCTTGATGACGAGTTCTGTTCTTACACAAAGACACATGGAGGAACCATAATGCAGTGACGTGGGTTCATCCCCTTTCTTCTGTCTTCAGCATCTCATTTGTGTGTTTTCAACTCCACGGCTTGGAATATGGCAAAATTAGTACACACACACACACACACACACGCACGCACACATTTTCTGTTGAAAATTCTGAATTACTGTCTCTGCTTGAACGCAGTCAATAATCAGGGGTGGGAGGGGAAGTTCATCACTCTGGTTGCCTCTCAATAGAGGGTTCTCTGCCCAACTTTCTGATTTTTACGTCTCCAGGGTCTCAGAGAAAAGTGCAAGTGTCAGTCGCTCAGTCGTGTCCAAGGCTTTGTGACCCCATGGACTGTAGCCCAGGCTCCTCTGTCCATGGGATTCTCCAGGCAAGAATACTGGAGTGGGTGGCCAGCCGTTCTCTCTCCAAGGGAATCTTTCCCGGTTCAATCCCTGGGTCCCCTGCATTGCAGGCAGATTCTTTCCCATCTGAGCCACCAGGAAAGCCCAGTTTTACGTCCCCAGGGTTTTTTGTTTGTTTGCTTGTTTGTTTTTTGCATCCCTAGGGTCTCGGCGACAAGGAGGAGGTGCAAAGTCCCTTCTTATTTTTCTTTAACTGGTCTTAGCTTCACTTAAAGAGCAGGAAGGCAGGTTTCTCTCAGTTCAACTCCATCTGCTTCAGAGTTGGTGGAAATCTCTCTCTGATTCTATGTTACACTGGTCGTTGTTCAGTCACGCAGTTGTTACGCTGGTTACAGATCTTAGTTTGAGGTGATTCTGCGAGCTTTTGTCTCATGTCTCCACAGGTGGTCAGTGGAGAATTTAAAAAGGTGGTATCAGGGCCTGAAAACCGGGTGCCATCCTCGTGAGCATTCTTCATGTGTGGCTCTAATTTTACTCACGCAATAAATCCCAGTCTTCCTGCGACTCAATCCAGCCCCAGCATTTCTTGCTGGGAGCGTTGGAAACGCTTCCTGCCTCTTTGTGTTCAGCCCTATCCCTTGCATTGTATCTTCCACCCCAGTCACCAAAAGCAATCCTCCTAAAGCTAAATCTATTTAGTCCCTTCCTCCTGTCCAAAGCTCCCACTCAGCCATCCACACCCTCCCAGGAATACCTATGCCATACAGTCAGTGATACCCAGTTCCTCCGGGGTCATGGGAAGGAGGAGTCTGGGCTTTCTTCTTGGGCCACCAGGTCACAGCCCGCCTGGGGAAATGCAGCTGACAAAGGAAGTTGGTTCTCCAACTTCTCCACTTGTCTCCCCCTGAGAAGAGCCATGTTAGGATAATCTACGTAATTTGTGGGGCCAAGGCAAAATGAAAACGCAGGGCCTTTTGCTGAGAATGTATTAAGAATTTCAAGATGGCGGCAGCACAGCGTCAACCCAAGAGTGGGACCCTTCTGAATGGGGGCTCTGAGTGGGTGGCACAGGACACCCACCCACGACTCCAGTTCTGGGTGTTGCATTTAGACTAACAGTCAGATGGAGCTGGAAACTTTGGTGAAAATGAAAGTGTTCACTGCTCAGTCGTGTGCAACTCTTTGCAGCCCCGTGGACAGTAGCCCTCCAGGCTCCTCTGTCCATGGAATTGTCTAGGAGAGAATACTGGAGTAGGTAGCCATCCCCTTCTTCAGGGGATCTGCCCGACCCAGGGCTCAAACCGGGTCTCTTGCATTATAGGCAGATTCTTTCCCATCTGAGCCACAAGGTAGAGACTGTTAGTCCAACTCTAACCCTTTCACAGTTCACTTGGAGAGTTGGGTCTGAAGCTCAGAGAGAGTCTAGGTATTTGGCCAAAGTCCTAGAGCAAGTCAGAGACTGGGTCTCTTGCCTCCAGACTGAAGGATCCCCTCTCCTCTCTCTGCCCTGAGAAGCTGTCTGTCACTCACTGAACTGCACAGATGTGGATGGAAGGACTCTGAGCTCTGTATTGATCTCCCAGCAGGGAGGCAGTATGGTTTAGGGAGAAAGTGTCCCAGATCTGGAACAAGATTTGGAGCCCTTACCCCACACCAAAAAAAAAAAAAAAATCAAAATCCTGCGTAGCTGGGACAGGTCAGTTTCTCTCTCTGGGTTTTAGCTTGCTCCTTTGCAACAGGAAGGCATTGAACCAGCTGGTCTGGAAGGCCCTTTGCTGACCTAAATGATGTGGAGACAGCAAGGCAGAGACCAGTCCCATGGGAAACCGAGGGTAGGTACCTCCCACAACCTCCCTGCCCCCCACCCCCATCAAGAGGCAGCTCTGGGCTGAGCAGTCCTTGGGTGAAATTAAACTCTGCTTTCAACTGAATTTGCCAGTTTTTCAGCCAAAAAATAATAATAATAAGTACCACAACTACAAGCTGTTCCAAGCCAACCTGCCCTTAAACAGATAATCGGATTTGCATAAATTGAGTGCTGCTGAGGTTTAAATAATTCATCAACATGGCAGGGTCTTTTTAATAGCCAAACAGAACTGCCAGACTTCAGGAAAGGATCAATGGCAGCCCACGTCCTGAGGATGCACGCTGCATCTCAGGACCACAGAGCCACTGGTGAGGTTTAGAGACAGGAACCTCTGCTTCCTGGTTCTTCATGGATGCAGACAAAGGACGTGCTTTCATGTTCCAGGGGACTGACATCTTCAGCAAAGCTTGTTCACAGAAGCAGGGCAAAGGGAAATAGCTGAATCCCTTTGAAAAAACACGAAGGAGCCTGCGAGACCTCAGGTTTCTGCAGACTCGGGGGAATGAGAGGAATAAAGGCACCTGATGAGCTGATGGAAGACAGAACCCAGGAGGTTTAAGCAGAGAAGATCCAAGCGGTGGGAGACAATTTCACTGCCTTCCTATCTCTGAAGGGTTGCTGTGGCCTAAAGAACAGAATGTTTTTGGTAAGGCCCAAGGTCAGGGCCAACAGGAACCCCTGGGAAGGCGATGTTGGGCTATCTGGACGTGGTTTCTAGCTGACCTTTGACGGCTCAGGTTGCTTCCTGTGCCAATGTCACCGATCCAAATGGTCACCAGGAACACACCAGCAGCCAGTGGTGTGTTCTGCCTTCAAAGCTGATTTCTTCGCTCGCAACAAGGAAACGCACATCCCATGGGGGAACCGTGAGGAGCCTCCATGGGCGGCTGTGAGATGACTTAGGGCAGGATTGAAGCTTCCTGTTGGTGGTCTGGGGAGGGTTCAAAGAAGGGCATCCATTCGTTGGATGGATGCTCAGAAAGTGGGGGTAATCCTCTAAGTGGGGACCTTAATGAACCCTGTGTGCAAGGAAGGGAGAAGAGAGAAGAGCAAAATCTGAGACAGGGAAAGAGGAGCAGTCTCACATGGTATCCGGCAGGGAGGGTCGCTGGCCCTCTGTGTGCTGCACGGCGACCTTGTTTGTGTCTGTGCGCAGAGGGCGTGATGAAGCGGCCCTGTTCTTTGTCTCACCTTGTTAGAGTTGCAGAGTGACCTTGTCTGACTCCAGAGTTCCTTGAGGGCGTTCGTGTCTGAAGGGAGGACACACAGCCCACTGGGAGTGCCAGGCCAGCTCCAAAGAGCTCCGAGGTCTAAATGCCACAAACTGCTTTCCTCACTCTCACAGCCAAACATGAAGATCGGTTTGGTTTTTGTTGTTGATGCTGTTTTTAAAATATCAGCATCCTTATTTTTTTTAATTGAAGTATAGCTGATTTACAATGTTGTGATAATTTCTGCTCTCCAGCAAAGTGACTCACTTATATGTACACATGCGTTCTTTTTTATGTTCTTTTCCACTATGGTTTATCCCAGGAGACTGGATATAACCCGCTGTGCCATACATTAGGAGCTTGTTGCTGATCCATTCCATCTATAATAGCTTGCATCCGCTAATCCCACATTCCCACTCACTCCACCCCTCTCCTTCCCCCTTCCCTCCTTGGCAATCACAGCCTGTTCTCTGTGTCTATGAGTCTGTTTGTGTTTTGTAGATAAATTACATTGTGCCATATTTTAGATTCCATATGCAAGTGATATCATGATATTTGTCTGTCTCTTTCTGACTTACTTCACTAACTATGATAATACCTAATTGCATTTGTGTTGCTGCAAATGACACTGTTTCATTCTTTTTAAGGTTGAGTAGTATTCCATTGGGCATGGGATATCTCTTCCCGGCTGCTCTAGCAAAGCACAGCCATCGCACCTTACCTTGGATGAGGGGTCTCTCCTCACCACCGCCCTTCCTGACCTTGGGGAGGGGTATCTCCTCACCGCTGCCCTTCCTGACCTCAGTCGTGGGGTAGCTCCTCTCAGCCGTGCTTAGTGCGCCAGTCCTCACCGCGGTCCTTCTTCGGTCGTTGGGTAGCTCCTCTCGGGTGTGCTCTCAGTGCGCCGCCCTACAAGACCTTTTAGAACTAACACCCAAAAAAGATGTCCTTTTCATTATAGGGGACTGGAGTGCAAAAGTAGGAAGTCAAGAAACACCTGGAGTAACAGGCAAATTTGGCCTTGGAACACGGAATGAAGCAGGGCAAAGACTAACAGAGTTTTGCCAAGAAAATGCACTGGTCATAGCAAATACCCTCTTCGAACAACACAAGAGAAGACTCTATACATGGACATCACCAGATGGTCAACACCGAAATCAGATCAATTATATTCTTTGCAGCCAAAGATGGAGAAGCTCTATACAATCAGCAAAAACAAGATCAGGAGCTGACTGTGGCTCGGACCATGAACTCCTTATTGCCAAATTCAGACTGAAATTGAAGAAAGTAGGGAAAACCACTAGACCATTCAGGTATGACCTAAATCAAATCCCTTCTGATTATACAGTGGAAGTGAGAAATAGATTCAAGGGCCTAGATCTGATAGATAGAGTGCCTGATGAACTATGGAATGAGGTTCGTGACATTGTACAGGAGACAGGGATCAAGACCATCCCCATGGAAAAGAAATGCAAAAAAGCAAAATGGCTGTCTGGGGAGGCCTTGCAAATAGCTGTGAAAAGAAGAGAAGTGAAAAGCAAAGGAGAAAAGGAAAGATATAAATATCTGAATGCAGAGTTCCAAAGAATAGCAAGAAGAGATAAGAAAGCCTTCTTCAGCGATCAATGCAAAGAAATAGAGGAAAACAACAGAATGGGAAAGACTAAGGATCTATTCAAGAAAATCAGAGATACCAAAGGAACATTTCATGCAAAAATGGGCTCGATAAAGGACAGAAATGGTATGGACCTAACAGAAGCAGAAGATATTAAGAAGAGGTGGCAAGAATACACAGAAGAACTGTACAAAGAAGAGCTTCACGACCCAGATAATCATGATGGTGTGATCACTGACCTAGAGCCAGACATCCTGGAATGTGAAGTCAAGTGGGCCTTAGAAAGCATCACTACAAACAAAGCTAGTGGAGGTGATGGAATTCCAGTGGAGCTATTCCAAATCCTGAAAGATGATGCTGTGAAAGTGCTGCACTCAATATGCCAGCAAATCTGGAAAACTCAGCAGTGGCCACAAGACTGGAAAAGGTCAGTTTTCATCCCAATCCCAAAGAAAGGCAATGCCAAGGAGTGCTCAAACTACTGCACAATTGCACTCATCTCACACGCTAGTAAAGTAGTGCTCAAAATTCTCCAAGCCAGGCTTCAGCAATATGTGAACCGTGAACTTCCTGATGTTCAAGCTGGATTTAGAAAAGGCAGAGGAACCAGAGATCAAATTGCCAATATCCGCTGGATCATCGAAAAAGCAAGAGAGTTCCAGAAAAACATCTATTTCTGCTTTATTGACTATGCCAAAGCCTTTGACTGTGTAGATCACAATAAACTGTGGAAAATTCTGAGAGAGATGGGAATACCAGACCACCTGATCTGCCTCTTGAGAAATCTGTATGCAGGTCAGGAAGCAACAGTTAGAACTGGTCATGGAACAACAGACTGGTTCCAAATAGGAAAAGGAGTACGTCAAGGCTGTATATTGTCACCCTGCTTATTTAACTTATATGCAGAGTACATCATGAGAAATGCTGGACTGGAAGAAGCAGAAGCTGGAATCAAGATTGCCGGGAGAAATATCAATAACCTCAGATATGCAGATGATACCACCCTTATGGCAGAAAGTGAAGAGAAACTAAAAAGCCTCTTGATGAAAGTGAAAGTGGAGAGTGAAAGGGTTGGCTTAAAGCTCAACATTCAGAAAACGAAGATCATGGCATCTGGTCCCATCACTACATGGGAAATAGGTGGAGAAACAGTGGAAACAGTGTCAGACTTTATTTCTGGGCTCCAAAATCACTGCAGATGGTGACCGCAGCCATGAAGTTAAAAGACGCTTACTCCTTGGAAGGAAAGTTATGACCAACCTAGATAGCATATTCAAAAGCAGAGACATCACTTTGCCAACAAAGGTTCGCCTAGCCAAGGCTATGGTCTTTCCTGTGGTCATGTATGGATGTGAGAGCTGGACTGTGAAGAAGGCTGAGCGCCAAAGAATTGATGCTTTTGAACTGTGGTGCTGGAGAAGACTCTTGAGAGTCCCTTGGACTGCAAGGAGATCCAACCGGTCCATTCTGAAGGAGATCAGCCCTGGGATTTCTTTGGAAGGAATGATGCTAAAGCTGAAACTCCAGTATTTTGGCCACCTCATGCGAAGAGTTGACTCATTGGAGAAGACTCTGATGCTGGGAGGGATTGGGGGCAGGAGGAGAAGGGGACGACAGAGGATGAGATGGCTGGATGGCATCACTGACTCGATGAATGTGAGTCTGAGTGACCTCCGAGAGCTGGTGATGGATAGGGAGGCCTGGCGTGCTGCGGTTCATGGGGTCGCAAAGAGTCAGACACGACTGAGCGACTGATCTGATCTGATCTGAGTATTCCATTGGGGGAAGGCAGTGGCACCCCACCCCAGTACTTTTGCCTGGAAAATCCCATGGACAGAGGACCCTGGTAGGCTCCAGTCCATGGGGTCGCTAAGAGTCGGACACGACTGAGCGACTTCACTTTCACTTTTCTCTTTCATGCATTGGAGAAGGAAATGGCAACCCACTCCAGTGTTCTTGCCTGGAGAATCCCAGGGACGGGGAGCCTGGTGAGCTTCCGTCTATGGGGTCGCACAGAGCCGGACACGACTGAAAGCGACTTAGCAGCAGCAGCAGCAGCAGTATTCCATTGTGTACATGGATCACATCTATAGGCTGCCTCAGAGGCTCAGAGATAAAGAATCCGCCTGTAATGCAGAAGCCATGGGTTTGAGCCCTGGGTTGGAAAGATCCCCTGGAGGAGGGCGTGCAACCCACTCCAGTATTCTTGCCTGGAGAATCCCAGGGACAGAGGAGCCTGGCGGGCCACCATCCATCGCGTCCCACAGAGCTGGACATGACCGAGATGACTTGGCACCCACCCACCACACCTGCAAGAAGATCAGTTTTATAGTTTATCTCCCAGGGATGCTGGCTTACCAGCAATTCCCCACCTAACCTGCAACTCACCACTAGCCTCCAACCACACCCAAACCAGTCTGTGCCCTATTCAACAGGGAAGGCTTCCAGTCACATGCTTGGGTACCTCAGCAATACCAAATAGCTGCAAAATGTTTTAAACACTTACTCCTGCCCATATTCTTATTGCTCTTCCTCCTTGGAGGTAAAGCCAGTGGGTGGGTAGGGCAGCATAAATTCTTCCCAAGAGTTCATGGATCAGCACCAGTCTGTGAACTGTAGTTTGCATTACATTGTCCTTGGCCTTCAAAATCAAAGCTGTTATTTCAGAGCTACCTAGTCATCCCCTCTTCCCAAGAATATGCTAAGCCAAAGCTGTGCTTTGCCAAAGTTGACTTAATTAATTTCCCAGACCCAAACAGGCCAAAAGAGTCTTATGACCTGGGTAAAGTCATCAACAATGTGATTATCAAGTCATATCTTTTATCAGAGCTGGTGTGCCTACTAATTTCCTATGGCTGCCATCAGAAATAAACACAATTTGGTGGCTTAGAGCAATACATATTTATTTTCTTATAGTCCTGGAGGTCAGAAGTCCAAAATTAGTCTCAAGGGCAAACATCAAGGTGCCTGCAAAGCTGGTTTCTTCTGGAGGCTCCAGGGGAGAATTTTTCCTGCCTCTTTCCGCCTCTAGAGGTCACAGCCCTCCTTGACCTGTGGCCACGTTGCTCAAGTCCCTCTTCCACCACTGCATCACTTTCTCGAGGCTTTGACATTCTTGACTTCCTCTTACAAGCTGAAGAATTGATGCTTTCAAATTATGGTGCTGGAGAAGATGCTTGCGAGCCCATTGGACAGCAAGGATATCAAGCCGGTCAACCCTAAAGGAAATCAACCCTGAATATTCATTGGAAGGACTGATGTTGAAGCTGAAGCTCCAATACTTTAGCCACTTGATGTGGAGAGCCACCTCAATGAAAAAGATTCTGTGGCTGGAAAAGATTGAAGGCGAGAGGAGAAGGAGGAGGCAGAGGATAAGATGGTTAGATAGCATCACCAACTCAATAGACATGAATCTGAATTAACTCCGGGAGATAGTGAAGGACAGGAAAGCCTGGCATGCTGCAGTCCATGGGGTCACAAAGAGTCAGACACAACTTAGTGACTGAACAACAACAACAACCAGATAATGTCCCCAACTCAAAATCTTTAATACCGATCCCATCTGCAAACTCTCTTTTACTCTGTAAGGTAAGATTCATAGGTCCTGGGGATTAGGACACAGACATCTTTGGGCATAATTCGGCCTACCCCAGTAGGAAAAGCACGTTTTCTTTGAATTCATCTCCCTCTGCCCCATCAGGACTGATTAAATTTAAAAAGAACTGGTTTCAGCTCCTCATCAGTTCAGTTCAATCGTTCAATCAAGTCCGACTCTTTGGGACCCCATGGACTGCAGCACGCCAGGTTTCCTGTCCTTCACCATCTCCCGGAGTTTGCTCAAACTCATGTCCATTGAGTCTGTGATGCCATCCAATCATCTCATCCTCTGTTGTCCCCTTCTCCTCCTGTCTTAACTCTTTCCCAGCATCGGGGTCTTTTCTAATAAGTCAGTTCTTCACATCAGGTGGCCAAAGTACTGGAGCTTCAGCTTCACCATCAGTCCTTCCAATGAATATTCAGGACTGATTTCCCTTAGGGTGGACTGGTTTGATCTCCTTGTTGTCCATGGGATTCTCAAGAGTCTTCTCCAACACCACAGTTCAAAAACATCAATTCTTCGGCGCTCAGCCTTTGGTGCTCAGCTTTCTTTATGATCCAGCTCTCACATCCATACATGACCACTGGAAAAAGCATAGCTTTGACTAGACAGACCTGTGTAGGCAAAGCAATGTCTCTGCTTTTTAATACACTGTCCCTTCATAAGCTTGTGTTCAAAGTCCAACTCAGACACATCGTTGTTGTGTAAGCTGTGGCAAGTCACTTCTTCTTTTGTGAGACTTAACTAGCCCATCTGTAAAATGGGGTCAGCGTCCTACCTCCCAGGGTTGCCGCAAGGATGACTGTGAACGTGTATTTAAAGGGCAGGGCACCCAGGAGAGACTCGTGGCACATTACTTTTCTGAATGTTATGCTGTACCTTCATTATCTACCCACAAGGAACATGGGTGACCTAGGTTTTTCTTTTTCTCACTGATACTCAGGGATGCACTTTATCATGATCTCACACACATCTCTCCTTTGCTTATCTTTTATCTCCATGAAATCTCCCCCTGCACAATTCCCCTGGACAATGCCTGTGGCAGCAAAGACATCTTTCCAGGCTTGGACCGAACAGAGCAGAGACCACGGGCGGTGCCCAGGAGGATGGCCGCAGGAAGATGCCCAGTCAGACCTGCCTCCTCCCTGTCTGCTTCGAGGCCAGACATGAAAGGCCTTTTCAGGGAGAGGGGACTTGTCATTGGAGCCCCTCTTCTCTTGATGATGGTCCTGCCGGAACCAGAAAATAAAAAAATAAATGTTGAGGTGCTCTTTATTATAATACATGGGTTGAAGGGTATATATAACCACGAAAATCATCCTGTGGCCAAAGCTGCTCCTGCAGCTGTGCCAGTTTTAATATTGTGTACTATCTAAAGTTTTCCTATGGGTGGTCTCAAAGACAAATCATAGGATTTTTCATTTTAGGGAAACCCAAACCCATCTAATCCTTCTTCCAAAAAATAGAATGAGTCTGCTTCAGTCGTGTCCGACTCTGTGAGACCCTATGGACAGCAGCCCACCAGGCTCCTCTGTCCATGGAATTCTCTAGGCAAGAATACTGGAGTGGGTTGCCATTTCCTTCTCCTAGAATGAGCCTACTTGTACATTTTTTAATGACTGTATGCTCGCTACCTTTTTCCTCTGAAGTTCTTTCTTTAGGTCCCTGAGGGTGATAAATAAGCACACCCCTCACTCCTCCAACTCTGAATCAATTATGAAACAGATTAGTCAGTGGGGGGTAATTTATCAGCTTCATTGTTCACAAAAAGGGACGGGAGAGTTGTGACAGTGAAAGCTGGTCAGTTGTGTCTGACTCTTTGTGACCCCGTGGACTATACAGTCCGTGAAATTCTCCAGGCCAGAATACTGGAGTGGGTAGCCTTTCCCTTCCCCAGGAGATAAAGGGGGATGGGAGTAGGCAAACTGGACGTGAGACCAGATTGGGCTTTCTATGCCTTCCTCAATCCTAAGGTCAGCCTAAGTGAAAATTTGATCTGCAGAGCAGCCTCCCAGAAACTTAGGGGACCCTGGCTGCCTCAACACCCCACTTGGGCCCAGAGGGTATGAGAATGCCACCCTGGGCTTCTCTGTGAGTGAGTGGCATGTGGCCCTTTGCTCTACCCAACAGGCAAACCGAGCTAAGACCCTCACAAGAGCCCAATGCCTGATGTAAACTTTATTCTTCAGACTTCTGCAAGCCCCTGTTCTGCGAGCCAGCAGTGACCTGGGGAGGGAGAGAATGGTTCCACCCTGTGTGATTGTTTGAATCAATCCATTTGGTTGCTTTCCTTGATGGAGGCAAAATACGTTTCCATTCCAATCCACCCAATCCACATCTGCACGGCATTGCTCTGCAGGACAAGAGGGCAAGGATAATACTGATGACCATGGACTCCATCCGTGGTCCAGTTCAAACAGTGACTCTGCTACTGACTCCGCTTCTTTCTTTGGGCGAATTCGCCTACTTTTCTGAGTCTCCATTTCCTCATGTATGAAGTGGGGGTGATGGTGGTTCCTCCTTCATAGAGGGTTATGGCCATTCACTGAGATTACCCATGGGAAGCATTTGACCTGAAATGAAATATGGGAATCATTTCATAGTCACTGCTGGTATTATTGCCACATGGAGTAATAGAAACATCCCATATTAGAAGATACAAAAGAGAACTCAGCCCACGGGGGGTCAGTGGATGGCTCCTGATGGCCACTTTGGGGGATGCAAGAGGAAATAAGACCTAAACTCCACCCTTCCCTGCAACTTTGTTGACAGAGGGGTGGGGAAGAGAACCTTGGTGTGAACTGACTCACTCTTGTGGGACACGCTCATTCGTCACCTAACATTCTCTCATGCCCTACCCTGGTTCAGCTCTGTGCTGGGCAGTGAGCCCACAGAAGGCAGTCAGATGCTGCTCTGATCCTTACAGAGCTCAGAGATCTAGCAGAGTCTGCAACCTGAAGCTGCAAACTAGACTCTCTAAGGAGGAAGATCACTTCCACATGGTAATCTTCAGACTATTTCCTGGAAATCTGAACAGAGCTTTGAAAGATGGCCAAAACTTTATGGGGTAGTATATCAGCTGTTTATGTCACAATTAATGCTGTGTAACAAGCAATCCCCAAACTTAGCAGCTGCAAACAAACCATAGCCATGGACTTTGATCCCAAGTCTGTGCTAACCAGGTGGTTCTGTTGACCTCGGCTAGCACCTTCATATAGCTCAGTGTCAGCTGGAAGTTAGTCCAGCATGGCCTCAACTGGGACAACTGGGATAGCTTGGTTCTTCACCACATGCTTCTTATCCTCCAGGGGGATTGTCTGGGGATGGTCTCTAGAACATCACAGAGGAAGAGAAGAGAAGCAAGGTGCAATGTGCAAGCTTTTCCTAAAACTGGATTGTGTTGTCAGCACTGACATCAGAAGTTGGCCGTCAGAAGTCACATAGCTGAGGGTGGCCTCAGAAGGGAGGACCCTGCAGAATTACAGAGCACAGGGAAAGGATGAGAACGGAGGTCCTTAATGCAAGCATTCTGCATGAGAGTAGAGAGAAGAGGCGAAGGGAAAGCTAAGTGGGTCATGCAGATAGGGGAAGGAGCTCTTCCTGTTCCATCTCAACCAGAGGATGCCTCCATTACCATGACAGCAGCTGTTTCCTGAGCATCCAGACTGTGCTAGGCACAGGGTCATATGTCTAACACTATTATCTCATCTCAAGGCAGGTATTCCCATTTTACAGATGCAAAATCAAGACTTGGATATGAAAAAGCCAGGATTCAAACTCTGGTCTGCCAGACACAAAACCCAGTGACTTTCCACGACCTTCCAGAATCAATGAGGATATTAAAGATGGGATCCAGCTGGTTAAGACCCAGACGTCTACCCTTGAACCCACCTTCCTATGAGCCCTCACTCTGTTCCAGAGGTTGCCTTCCTCACCACCAAGGCCTCGCTGCACTTGCTGCCTTAACTCAGGCAACCCTATTTGAGCTTTATTAGGTTTGCACTAAGTTCACGAATTCCCTTAAACTTAATGGGCTCTAAAGACAAAATAGAGCTCTTTCTCTCCAGGTGTTTATTTCCTTCCCACATTGTCCCTACTGCACTCTGAGATTCATTTCCACATCCCATCTGGTTAATGGGTGCAGGTGAGATCGATCAGAGCACTGTACGCCATCCCCCGGCCTCCTCCCCACCCCCTGCCCCCCACCACATCATAGCACACCCAGATGTTCCTCCTCCCCAGCAAGAAGATGGGAAAGGGAGAGAACATTTACAGACCAGCCTTGTCCCCAGTCGAGCAAACCCGCCCCTCACATCTGGCCTAGACATCTTTGCAAAGAGCAGGAAGCAGGTGATGTTTCCTGAGGTCCTACTATGTGCTGAGCACTGCCCACGTACCCCCGTCCCATTCGTTGAGCGGATGGACATAGTCCAGGCTCTGGAGCCAGTTCATCCACGCAGATTACTTGTAGGAGATGCCTCTGCCCCTGTTTTCACGCCAGATCAGATCAGATCAGTCGCTCAGTCCTGTCCGACTCTTCGCGACCCCATGAACCGCAGCACGCCAGGCCTCCCTGTCCATCACCAGCTCCCGGAGGTCACCCAGACTCACACCCATCGAGTCAGTGATGCCATCCAGCCATCTCATCCTCTGTCGTCCCCTTCTCCTCCTGCCCTCAATCCCCCCCAGCATCAGAGTCTTCTCCAATGAGTCAACTCTTCGCATGAGGTGGCCAAAATACTGGAGTTTCAGCTTTAGCATCATTCCTTCTAAAGAAATTCCAGGATTGATCTCCTTCAGAATGGACTGGTTGGATCTTCTTGCAGTCCAAGGGACTCTCAAGAGTCTTCTCCAACACCACAGTTCAAAAGCATCAATTCTTCGGCGCTCAGCTTTCTTCACAGTCCAGCTCTCACATCCATACATGACCACAGGAAAGACCATAGCCTTGACTAGGCAAACCTTTGTTGGTAAAGTAATGTCTCTGCTTTTGAATATGCTATCTAGGTTGGTCATAACTTTCCTTCCAAGGAGTAAGCGTCTTTTAATTTCATGACTGCAGTCACCATCTGCAGTGATTTTGGAGCCCAGAAAAACAAAGTCTGACACTGTTTCCACTGTTTCCCCATCTATTTCCCATGCAGTGATGGGACCAGATGCCATGATCTTCGTTTTCTGAATGTTGAGCTTTAAGCCAACCTTTTCACTCTCCACTTTCACTTTCATTAAGAGGCTTTTTAGCCCCTCTTCACTTTCTGCCATAAGAGTCGTGTCATCTGCATATCTGAGGTTATTGATATTTCTCCCAGCAATCTTGATTCCAACTTGTGTTTCTTCCAGTCCAGCATTTCTCATGATGTACTCTGCATATAAGTTAAATAAACATGGTGACAATATGCAGCCTTGACGTACTCCTTTTCCTATTTGGAACCAGTCTGTTGTTCCATGACCAGTTCTAACTGTTGCTTCCTGACCTGCATACAGATTTCTTAAGAGGCAGATCAGGTGGTCTGGTATTCCCATCTCTTTCACGCCAGAAGGTGGGGATAAACAAAACACCCACAAAGATCACTGTGAAGAGTCAATGAGCTAATACTTGTCAAGTGCTGAGAACAGCTCCTGGCTCATGATAAAATGCGTTAGTTGCTCGGTCATGTTCAACTCTTTGCAACCCCATGGACTGTAGCCCGCCAGACTCCTGGGTTCATAGGATTCTCCAGGCAAGAATACTGAAGTGGGTAGCCATTTCCTCCTCCAGAGGATCTTCCTGACCCAGGGACTGACCCTGGGTCTCCTGCATTGCAAGCAGATTCTGTACCAGATGAGCCACCAGGAAAGCTCAGGCTCATGATGAATGTTTGCCACTATTATTCTAATGATTATTTTTATTCCCCTCACCATTCTGTGAAACAGGCACTTGTCTCCTTTAGGGCTAAGAAAATCGATTTGTGGGGGACTTCCTTAGTGGTTTTGTGATTAAGACTCTGCACTTCCAATGCAAGGGATGTGGGTTCAATCCCTGGTTGGTGAACTAAGGTCCTATATGCCATTTGGTGAGTCCAAAACAAAAGAGTAGATTTGTGGGGATAAAGCAGTTTGCCCCAGATATCACTGAACTCTGAACTCTGCAAATTGCAAGTAATAATAAGGTTGAAACCTCTGCCAGCAAAGTCTCTTCCCTGCCTGTCACACTCCCCCACCCCCACCACAAACTGCACGCTCAGTCATGTTGGATTCTTTGTGATCCATGGACTGTAGCCTGCCAGGCTCCTCTGTCCATGGAATTTTCCAGGCAAGAATACTAGAACGGGTTGCCATTTCCTACTCGAGGGGATCTTCCTGACCCAGGGATCAAACTCACATGTCTTGCATTGGCAGGCAGACTCTTTACTAACTGTGCTACCTGGGGACCTAGGTGAACATTAGAAAATAATAATAATAATAATCTTTTAAGGCAACAAATCTGACTCTTTGCAAGGCAAAGGCAAAAGGACCACCCAGGAAGTGGAGGGTGGATGGTAACAGCCTCTCTACTCTCTCCTTTTCTCTGCCTCCAGAGCAGCCACTTAATGCCTGATCCCACCTGTCTTCACCCACCTAGGATGAGCAAAATACAGTCCTCACCCAGGATCCCCTGTCATCTGCAGAGGTGACTGCTGATGCTGCCGGGCACTCAAAAGAGACCAGGTGGATAAGGGCCCATTTGAGTAAGCTTTAAAAGATGGGGAAAATTCACCAAGTGCAGAGAGGAAGTCCCAGAGAAGCAAAGGAGCAAGAGCCAAGAGCTTCCAGCTTATCCCCCGAGGAGGCCCAGGATCTGGTTAGTCCAGGGGATAAAACGATTAGGACTGTGGAAATGGCAGACGACTTTGAAGGGCCTTGAGTGTCAAGAAAAGGCATTTGGACTTCATCCCAAGCTCGGCGGGGAGCCACTGGGCTCTTTAAGCAGATACAGTGACGTGATCAGAGTTGGAATTTGGAATGCTCCGTCCCTGGAGACTGACTCGAGGAGGCAGATATTAAGAGGAAAATTAAGTCTGGCAGGCCTAGGTCATGGAATGAACTGGGCGCTACACACACGTACCCCATGGAGCTACCTAGTCAGAACAGGAGTCTGCCAACCACCCACCGCCTGTGGACCAAATGCCCCCTGCTGCCTGTCTTTGTAAATAACAGGCTTAAAATACACTCACCTCCACCCTCTGTGCGTTTATGTATTCTCCATCGTGACTCTCACTAGAATAGCAGAAATAAGCCAGAAAGAAAAACACCAATACAGTATACTAACGCCTATATATGGAATTTAGAAAGATGGTAACAATAACCCTGTTATTGTAACCCTGTACGTAGGTTACAATAACCTATGAGACACTGATGAATAGAACAGTCTTTTGGACTCTGTGGGAGAGGGAGAGGGTGGGATGATTTGGGAGAATGGCACTGAAACATGTATAATATCATATATGAAACAAGTCGCCAGTCCAGGTTCGATGCACGGTACTGGATGCGTGGGGCTGGTGCACTGAGACGACCCAGAGGGATGGTACGGGGAGGGAGGAGGGTAGAGCGTTCAGGATGGGGAACGCATGTATACCTGTGGCGGATTCATGTTGATATATGGCAAAACCAATACGGTATTGTAAAGTTAAAAAAAAAAAAAAATGTTGCTTAGACCAATAGTTTGGAGAAATAAAACAGTGATTTCTTTAGCTCAAAAAAAAAAAAAAAAGAATAGCAGAGCCGAGTGAATGCCACAAAGATGGGCCCACAAACCTAAAATATTCACCCTCTGTCCATATCTGTGTTAGAAGAAATGACTCTCACCCCCATTTCGTGTATGAGAAAACCGAGGCTCTGAGAGATGAGGTGTCTTGCCCAAGGTCACAGGGCTTGTGAAGGAAGCAGGGAGATGGACAAGGAGGGCTGTGACGGTCATTAACAGAGAACCAGGAAGGTGGCCCCCAGGGGTACAGCCCCAAATCCACGGCTGCCGTCAGCCAAGGGGACTCGGGCGCCTCTTGTCAGCCGGAGCCCTTACTCTGGTCCCCGAACTGGCGTCAAATGACTAATTTAAAACCTAATGCTTCCACCCTGTCCACCCTGGCTGCCCCTTCTTCAGCTTATCACATCCTATTCAAATCCAAAATAAATTATTTCAGCTCTGCAGCCTTTGGATAGAGAAAAAAAATGAAATTAAAAAATAAAAAGGAAGAAGGCAAAGCTTTGAAGGGACAGCCTGCCGGCCTCCTTCAGCCGCAGCTCCAGGCCTTTTTTTTTTTCTAAACCTGCACTGATAACCTTCAGGGGATGCTGAGCCTGGGAGCCTGAGAGGACAGAGCCACACCTCTGTCCTGACCCTGTTCCTTCCACAGGTGGCAGGACAGAGGTGCAAAGGTTCAAGGTGCCAGAAGGCCCTACCTGTCCCATCAGCTTGACCAAGCACTGTTCCCTTCCATAGACCAGAACTCCGTGTTTTTAGAGAGTAAGATTGCTGGGGAGGGCTTCCCCGGTGGCTCGGTGGTAAAGAATCCACGTGCCCGTGCAGGAGACACAGGTTCAACCCTGATCCGGGGAGAGTCCACGTGGTGAGGAGCAACTAAGCCTGTGCTCTAGAGACCAGGAGCCACAACTATGGGAGCCTGTGTGCCCTGGAGCCTGGCTCAGCCGCGAGAGAAGCCCCTAAAGGGAGAAGCCCAAGCACCACGCCCAGAGGGCAGCCTCGGCTCACCGCAGCTGGAGAAAAAGCCCACACGGCCACAAACACCCAGCGCAGCCAGAAAGAAAGAAACTCATCTCTAAAAATTTTTAAAAATATTGCTGGGGAGAGGAATGTGAACACCAACTGATAATCATTAGCTTATTATTTAAGCTCTTTTTACTCACCTGTCATATACATGCCAGGTGCTGAGCTAGGCAGTTTGCCTACAGAGACAAACACCCGAGAGGAACCCTGCCTGGTGCCCATTCCCAGCAAATCGTCAAATCTGCTGCATTTTACAGTTTACAAAGTACTTTCTCCTCCTCTTTTCCCTAATGGCTCGGTGGGGGAGACATGCAGGGGACATGGGAGATGCAGGTTCGATCCCTGGGTCAGAAAGATCCCCTGGAGGAGGAAAATGGCAACCCACTCTAGTATTATTGCCTGGGGAATCCCCCAGACACAGAGGCCTGGTGGGCTACAGTGCATAGGGTCGCAAAGAGTAGGACACTCCTGAGCAACTAGCACTCTTACTAGACCCTCCCCAAAACTCTCTGAGGCAAGCTGAGATGTTATCATTAAGAACCTCATTGACAGAAGACAAAACTGAGGCTTGGAGATGTAACAGAGCTTGTCAAATTCTTCCCTGATCAGAGTCCCTGGAAGAATAATACAGTAGTTAAAACCCTGGCCAGACTGACCTGGGTTTGCTAGCTGTGTGATCTTGGGGCAAGTTTCTTAACCTTACTAAATCTCACTTTACCCATCTCTGTAATGGGAGAAATAAAATCTCCCTATTGGGTCATTATGGGAGTTAAAATGAGAAAGAAGGATTTAGTGCGGTATCAGACGGAGCAGGTTCTCACTAAAGGCTTGCTTATCTGCCATTGACTGTTGTTGTCACTGGACAATAGAGATGGGGGAGGATGGAGAGGAAAGGAAGGAGGAGGCAAGAGGGGGAGGAGGGGTGAGGGGAGGAGCAGGATGGGGAAGGGGGAGGAGGGGAGGAAGAGGAGTGGGAAGGGGAGGAGGAACAGGAGATGGCCGGGGAAGGACAGTGATGAGTATTTGCCCCGCCGTTGACTCCCATTGGCCTCTGCCCACAGCCATGTGCCCACCTCAGTGGAATGAGCTTCCCTGTTCTTACCAAAGACTTCCTCCACTGACTAGGACAGGCCCCAAGCAAGGGAGAGGCACAAGACAATCTCCAAGCCTTCATCTCACTTGCTGGGAATTTAATTCCTGGTAATCGAGAGAGGAGAGACCCAGGCCCCAGGGGAAGGGGACTAGAGAGAGAAGGCGTGGGCGGGGCAGACGCCTGCTTAACTGAGTATCTCCACTGTCTTTAAAGGGAGACATGCCCTTCCCCACCCTGGGCAGCTTGGGGATCCCTCTTCTGCCTTCGCTGGTTCCAGAGAGATGGCTGTCTGCAGAGAAAGCTGCAACCAGGATCAGCAAAGTGCCGCAGGTCCCCGAGCATCGTAGAGGGACTCTGCGCTTGGCAGCTGCTGGGCATCCTTGAGAGAGTGTTTGTCCAAGGCGATCACAGGGCAGAGGGCTCACCCCAGGAGCGTCCCGGGGAGCATGGATGTCTTCTCTGCCCAAGCTCCTGCCCTCTGAGATCAGACGGGGTGGCCATGGTGGGGAGGATGCCCAAGACACACTCAGGGGCTTTTCTCATCACATCCCATCCAGGCAGTGTGCAGACGGGAACCGAGAGTCCAAGCAGTGCCAGCAGGCTGCCCAGCAGCTGAATAAAGAGCTAAGAGGTCCAGGGTCCTAGCTCCAAGCCTTGCCTTCCCCATGCCTCAGGTTCCCCAAACTGCTCCCCGTGCATACTAACTACCATTAAATAGTGACTTTTGCATCATTTGATTCCCTCGAAATCACCCTGAAAGCCCTGGGAGGAATCCACCCTCTGCTTTAATTCTTCTGAGGGTAAACACCTCCCTCCTCGGAATGGCCTCTCCCCACAGCCCCCTGTCCAAGCTGGATAATCAGTGACTCCTCTTGGTGTCTGAGGCCTCTCTTTGGGGTGAATCCCAGCTGCCTCTGTGGTGTAAGTAGAGGAAGAGAAAGAAGGCATCTTGGAGTGTGACTACCCAGGTTGAATCTCATCCTGCCACCCTGAGTGTCTGACCTGGAGGAAGTTCATGGAGCTTTCAGAGGCTGAGTCACCGTGGATGCAGCACAGGCTTTCGGGAAGGGGTGAAAACCATAGGTTTATCTGGGTTTGTGGGTTGTTTGTCTGGGGGGATGCGTGCATGCTAAGTATGCTTCAGTCATGTCCATCCCTTTGTGACCCCATGGACTGCAGACCACCAGGCTTCTTACTCCGTGGGACGCTCCAGGCAAGAGTACAGCAGCGGGTTGCCATGCCTTCCTCCAGTCAGGATCTTCCTGACCCGGGGATCGAACCTGTACCTCTTGAGTCTCCTGCATTGGCAGGCATGTTCTTTACTATTCGTGCCACCTGGGAAGCCCCGACAAATTGGCACTTGCCGTGGGCACAGGCCATCTACCTCTACAAGGATCAGAGTCTGAGCCGCTGTGGCTGCTGACCTGAACACCTTCTGAAATGAGTTCAGGGTGGGGATCAGGAATGAGGCACTCTGTGCTCTGGGAAAAAACTGGTAGAACAGGACTTGAGATACTTACATATTTTCAGGAGAAGCTTTTATGGGCCCAATGCCTGTATCACCTTGTATCTAGAAAAGCACTGAAACCCTTCACGATGATGATGATGCTCCTTGTGACTAGCAGAAACTTTCTGCAGAAATATGTGCTTGATTGCACATACTCACCCTTCACCAAAATCACATCAATACTGACCTTCCCTGCACCCCTTGGGAGCCGTTTCTCGCAACGATCTGAAATGCTCTCTCCCAGGCTATATAGTCCCCGCTTTGCCCCAAATAAAACTTAACTGATAGAGCTCACAACGCGCTTTCTTTTCAGTTGACAGGGAGCTTGCTTGCTCATCAAGCGTCAGGCGGATGCTGAACACTAACACATGTTCGTTTGTTTGATCCTTGCCTCCACCTCCGGAGGAAGAATCCTCTCTCCTTGTTTTACGCTGAGGCCCTAAAGGAAGCAGCGGCTTGCCCTGGGTCACTTAGCCACAAAGCCACAGAGCCGAGCTCTGGAAACACACAGGCTCTCGGGCACTCTGCTCCCCAGGCTTCCCATACCAACACGCTGTCTTCATACCAGCCCAGAAGGTATGGCTTATAATCCCTGCCTTGCAGACGGGGACTCAAGCTCAGGAAGGTTTAAGGGCTTGCTCTGGGCCACACAGCTCAGTTCCTAAGAGGTCAGGCTGGGGGCAGTGCTGGTGTGGCTGACCCCCATGCCAGGGATCTCGCTGTGACCTTCATCCATCTCTCCTTGTCATGCTCCATTATTTAAAAAGGAAGGAAAGGGGGAAAAAAAAAAAAAAGCTGTGCTGAATGTTTAGCAGAGATGAAGCTGATGGAAGACGTGGAGCTGGTAATTCGGATGGATCCAGGCTTTCAGCCCACCCTGCCCCGGCCACACTCTAGGCTCTCCAGACACCTCTGGGCCACCCCGCACCCCTGATAGCTTGTCAGGAAAGGTGTCTCTGTGCTCGGGGTGACTTGCTAATGGGCTGAGTATGCTGACAGTGTGGCCAGTGAGGGATGGAGGAAGTGCCTTGGATTAACCTCCAAGCCTCTCCAAGAAGCTTCACCTTAGGCCAGAGAAGGGCTGGTCCTCTGGGAGGGACGGGGCATCTTTGCAACCTCCTCTCCCACCCCTCACCCTTCACAATGGGGACAATCATCTGAGGCAAGCATCCTGGTAGAGGGAAAGGGCCTGAGCTTGGGTTCAGAGAGACCCCAGCTTCCATTCCAGTCCCAACACTTGATGAGCTGTGTGACCTGGGGTGAGTTGTTTGCCCCCCCCCGAGCCTTGGTTGCCTCCTCTGTAATATAGGATAAATGATGGTACCTACGGGGTAAGGTCCTTACAAGACTCAAGAGGCAAGAGAAAAGCAGCCTTGGGGACAAATAATTGAGGTTGATTTCAGACATCCTGAGGCAAGGGGCTATTAGCAATTAAAAGAAAAAAGCAAATAAAGTAGCTTCAAAAGAAAGTGAGACAGGAGAAAGAGACGGGTGGACTTCTTTGGCTGCCCCTTCTGACCATCAAGACTTTGGCCTCTAACTGTGCCCCACACAAAAGAAAGTTTTCTGGGGTGATAAGGGGGCAGAGTGCTCAGGCAGGAGGAAGCTGTGTGCTGCACAGACACAGACTTTTCTAGACCTTCACTCTGAGCCAGGCCTTCTGTGACCGGCCTCCTGCTCACCCGTCAGCAGCCCCAGGAGGTGGGTTTTAGCATCTCCATATCACAGAGAAGGCAAGTGACACTCAGAAAACGGGAGTGCCCGGTGGGCTCCTGCTTCACTCGGCCCTAAAGCCAGGATCCCAGCCCATGTCCACCTGGCCGCAAAGCCTGAGCCCCCTCCACTCTGCCCGTGGCCTGCCGGGCCACCCAGCCAGCCTACAGCCTTCAGCATCCCAGGCCCAGGACCCTAGGAACCTCTGTCAGGCCTGGAAAGGCTTGAGGGGTGGTCAGGGTGGAGCTGAGGCCAAAGGGCGGCAGGGACAGGGGAAGGGACCTGGCTCCCCCTCCTGGAGGAAAGGAAGGGTAGCACCAAGGGATGTAACCACGGGACGCCCAGGAGCGAGAGCCAGTGATGCCTCTGAACCTCCCTCTCTTCTCAGACTTGGGACCCGTGAGGACCTCATCAGGATTAACTGAGATGGTACAGGCGCCCTGCACACAGCCTGGCACCGGGAGGGCGCCCTGCACACAGCCTGACACGGGGAGGCACTGAGCAAACTCCAGGGGCCCCGGGAGGGCCTGCCCACCGCCCGAGGCTGGATCAGAGTGTGCGTGTCTTTGTGTCTTCCTTGGAGGGGTATGTGGTACACAGGAGCATCACACGTGGGCATGTGATGTGGTTGACTGCACGTGTGTTGAGGTGAGCGTGCTGTCATCCCTCAGGAAGCCTTAGAGGGGAATAGAAAATGTATGATGGGCCAGAGGGAGAAGACGGACAATGAGAGCGTGACGGGCAGAAAGAGCAAAGGGAAACACCGACAAGCACGTGTGTGTGTGTGTGTGTGTGTGTCTTCTTCCCTCCCTCTTTCCTCTCCCCTCCCCATCTGTCTCTATCTCCCTCTCTCCCTCTTTTTCTATCAACTCCCCTCCCCATCTCTCTCTCTCCCTGTCACTCCTTGTCCCTCTCTCTCTCTCTGTCTCTCTCTCTTATACACACACACACACACACACACAAACACACACAACTGTCCCTCCTGCAAGTACAGCCCTTATGGACACCCCTTTGGCCTCTCCAAATAACCACTATCCCTCCTGCCCCTGCTCACACACGTGACTCCAGATACCCTCAGACCCACACGTCACCCAGTCACCTGTCTGTGCAGCCCGTCTCTGCATCTGCATCCCCGCTCTGGGAACACCCGGGGAATGCATGGCTCCCACAGCTGTAGGAGAGCTCAATGCACGCACACACTGCCCAGGATATTCCCGCTGCCGTACCAACGTGCATGCGTCCCCCCATCTCCCGACACTGGAACGGCCCTCCCCCTGTCCTTCTCTCTCGACGCCCTCAGGGGAGTGCCTCCCGGGGATCGGGGACCGTGCTGGGCCCCGGAGGACAGCAGCAGCAGAGCTCACAGTCTCCATGCACGACACCCAGGAACCCTTCCTCCCAGCCCCTTCTGTTCCCCCCCAGGAGAGAGAGTGCAGTTAGTGTAACTCCCCGCTCCCCTGTCACTTTACTTTCTCTGCCCGGGGGCCTTGGGAAGAATTTCATCTGATTCATGAACAAGGAAGAGGGTCTGAGCATGCTCGGCTGGGCTCAGCCCGCATTCATGGGGACAAGCCTGCACTCCCAACATACAGTTCTTCTCTGTAATACCTGCCCCAAATCTTGCCTGGGAGGACTGTCACGCTGGGAGGCATGTCCCCTGGCCAGCTAACACTCACCAGCTGGGTGGGGGCACCTTCCTAAACCCAGGTTTCCATGTACAGAGCCTGTTGGGCCTCACACTAAGCCATGAGCTGCCTCAGAGACTGCAGTGACTTCATCCACCCCTCTGACCAATTTCCATCCACCCACCACCTTATTGTACATCTCCCCATCCTCAGCTAAAACCTACTTTGATGTACAATCTGTTCTATTAACCCCATGCTATAGATACACATGCTCACCCTTCCTACAAACACCCAGACCCACACACCTCTCTGTTTCCACATCCTTCCTCATCCCCATTCCCATGCCCCTCCACAAGCCCCTTCCCCTTCTCACACCACCAAAGATCTCTCAGCAAGCTATCCATCCCTCTGCCAACACAGGCAAAAGCAGGTCATGTCACAAAGCAGTTTGCCCAACCCGCCAGATTTTTCTGCTCAGCTCACAGATAGATAACTAACAGGGACCATCTTCCCGCTAATCGGGAAAAGAAATCTGGTGGGCTCAATTGCTGCCGATATGCATTTAAATGGCTGCATCTAGGAAGAAAATCTAAATGAGAGCTGATGGGAGGCTGGGACACTGGGGGAAATCTCGCTGTAATAAGTGTGTGAGGCGAAGCAAATCAACAGAAAGCTCTAAGCTCGCTTGGGGAGAGAGAGGCGGCTCTTCTGTAACACGTGGGCTCAGAAACTTATTGGAATCTTCGCACTTTTAATATAATGGCATTAGTGTCACGGTTCCTTATGTATAAACTTCACCCGCCACACATAATGAACGGAGAGCTATTTCCCAGCGCGTGTGAGGCTTGGGCGTGGGTGCAGGGAGAGGGCATGTGTTTAATGATCTCCTATTGAATCTTGGCAGCAGAGTGCAGCCCTGAAGTGCAGAGAGAGCCTTCATTTGAAGGCAGCACAGACCTAGTTCAAAGCTACGCTCAGTCACTTACAAGCTAGGTGACCTTGAGCAGATTACATAACTCTGGGAACAGCCATCTCTTTGTCCACAGCACAGACATAATGATGTCTATCTCTCAGAGTTGAATAAAGGATTCCATAAGTTACATAAAAGACCTTGGCAAATAATAGGCACTTACTTAGTGTCATTAACAGCTTTGGGTTTGAATCCTGCCTCCGATACTGACTGATACTGACTGAGTGACCTTGAGTTAAGTTGCCTCTCTTCGGTACCTTGTTGTTTTTTGGGGATAATAATAGTCCTTATCTCGATGAATGCATGCTAAGCGCTTGGAGCAATGCCTGCAGCTTCCTACATGCTCATTTCAGGTGAGTTTCAGCAGGAGCAGCATCTCCAGCATAAGCCAAACGTGCTGAAGTTTAGAGCATCTTTCTGTGGTGCCTGAGGGACAGAAGAAAAGGCAATGTTGCCCAGACTACAATTCTGGGAGCTGCCCTAAAAATCGTATTTCTGACACATGAATGCAAAAAATTGAAATTGGTTAACCAAGAGAAGAGGACTCGGGTGACTTGCTTACTGGGCATAAGTTGCTTGTGGTCATCACTGGACAAGGAAGTTGGATTGCTCTCTGTGGCCAGAGAGGTTGGAACTAGGATGAGGATGACAACGAGGCTACCAGAGCAGAACCCCAGGGGGCCTCAGGGGGTGGAGGGAGACAGGCCTTCTCTCATATCCTCTGCTTAACTCCTCTCTGAAGTACCTAGATAATGTAATACTTTGGCCACCTGATGCAAAGAACTGACTCATTTAAAAAGACCCTGATGCCGGGAAAGATTGAAGGCGGGAGGAGAAGGGGACGACAGAGGATGAGATGGTTGGATGGCATCACCAACTCAATGAACATGAGTTTGAATAAACTCTGCGAGTTGCTGATGGACAGGGAGGCCTGGTGTGCTGCAGTCCATGGGGTCACAGAGAGCGACTGAACTGATACTGAATATACCATTTGATGCACGTTTTCCGAGTTGTTTTGCAGATGTAAAAAGCCTCCAGTTCTTGAACAAATGGAAGGCGGTAACTACTTGACAACATGCACACACATCCCCAGGCCTCCTAGAGCTTAAGGAAAGGTAATGGTAACCTCTGTGACACCACCCTGTTACCTCACCATCAACCAATCAGAGAATTGTACACAGTTCAGTTCAGTTCAGTCGCTCAGTCGTGTCCGACTCTTTGCGACCCCATGAATCACAGTACGCCAGGCCTCCCTGTCACCAACTCCTGGAGTTCACTCAAACTCACATCTATAGAGTCGGTGATGCCATCCAGCCATCTCATCCTCTGTCATCCCCTGCTCCTCCTGCCCCTAATCCCTCCCAGCATCAGAGTCTTTTCCAATGAGTCAACTCTTCACATGAGGAGGCCAAAGTATTGGAGTTTCAGCTTTAACAGCACTCCTTCCAAAGAACACCCAGGACTGATTTCCTTAAGATGAACTGGTTGGATTTCCTTGCAGTCCAAGGGACTCTCAAGAGTCTTCTCCAACATCACAATTCAAAAGCATCAATTCTTCAGTGCTCAGCCTTCTTCACAGTCCAACTCTCACATCCATACATGACCACTGGAAAAACCATAGCCTTGACTAGACGGACCTTTGTTGGCAAAGTAATATCTCTGCTTTTGAATATGCTGTCTAGGTTGGTCATAACTTTCCTTGCAAGGAGTAAGCATCTATTAATTTCATGGCTGCAATCACCATTTGCAGTGATTTTGGTGCCCCAAAAAATAGTCTGAAACTGTTTCCACTGTTTCCCCCTCTACTTCCCATGAAGTGATGGGACCGGATACCATAATCTTCGTTTTCTGAATGTTGAGCTTTAAGCCAACTTTTTCACTCTCTACTTTCACCTTCATCAAGAGGCTTTTTAGATCCTCTTCCCTTTTTGTCATAAGGGTGGTGTCATCTGCATATCTGAGGTGATTGATATTTCTCCCGGCAATATTGATTCCAGCTTGTGCTTCTTCCAGCCCAGCGTTTCTCATGATGTACTCTGCATAGAAGTTAAATAAGCAGGGTGACAGTATATAGCCTTGACGTACTGCTTTTCCTATTTGGAACCAGTCTGTTGTTCCATGTCCAGTTCTAACTGTTGCTTCCTGACCTGCATACAGGTTTCTCAAGAGGCAGGTCAGGTGGTCTGGTATTCCCATCTCTTTCAGAATTTTCCACAGTTTATTGTGATCCACACAGTCAAAGGCTTTGGTATAGTCAATAAAGCAGAAATAGATGTTTCTCTGGAACTCTCTTGCTTTTTCCATGATCCAGCGGATGTTGGCAATTTGATCTCTGCTTCCTCTGTCTTTTCTAAATCCAGCTTGAACATCTGGAATTTCACAGTTCACGTATTGCCAAAGCCTGGCTTGGAGAATTTTGAGCATTACTTTACTAGCGTGTGAGATGAGTGCAAGTGTGCGGTAGTTTGAGCATTCTTTGGCATTGCCTTTCTTTGGGATTGGAAAGAAAATGGACCTTTTCCAGTCCTGTGCCACTGCTGAGTTTTCCAGATTTGCTGGCATATTGAGTGCAGCACTTTCACACCATCATCTTTCAGGTTTTGAAATAGCTCCACTGGAATTCCATCATCTCCACTAGTTTTGTTTGTAGTGATGCTTTCTAAGGCCCACTTAACTTCACATTCCAGGATGTCTCGGTCTAGGTCAATGATCACACCATCATTATTATCTTGGTCATGAAAATCTTTTTTTGTACAGTTCTTCTGTGTATTCTTGCCACCTCTTCTTAATATCTTCTGCTTCTGTTAGGTCCATACTATTTCTGTCCTTTATCGAGCCCATTTTTGCATGAAATGTTCCCTTGGTATCTCTAATTTTCTTGAAGAGATCTCTAGTCTTTCCTATTCTATTGTTTTCCTCTATTTCTTTGCACTGATTGCTGAGGAAGGCTTTCTTATCTCTTCTTGCTATTCTTTGAAACTCTGCATTCAGATGCTTATATCTTTCCTTTCTTCCTTTGCTTTTCGCTTCTCTTCTTTTCACAGCTATTTGTAAGGCCTCCCCAGACAGCCATTTTGCTTTTTTGTATTTCTTTTCCATGGGGATGGTCTTGATCCCTGTCTCCTGTACAATGTCACAAACCTCATTCCATAGTTCATCAGGCACTCTATCTATCAGATCTAGGCCCTTAAATCTATTTCTCACTTCCACTGTATAATCATAAGGGATTTGATTTAGGTCATACCTGAATGATCTAGTGCTTTTCCCTACTTTCTTCAATTTAAGTCTGGATTTGGCAATAAGGAGTTCATGATCTGAGCAACAGTCAGCTCCTGGTCTTGTTTTTGCTGACTGTATAGAACTTCTCCATCTTTGGCTGCAAAGAATATAATCAGTCTGATTTTGGTGTTGGCTATCTGGTAATGTCCATGTGTAGAGTCTTCTCTTGTGTTGTTGGAAGAAGGTGTTTGCTATGACCAGTGCATTCTCTTGGCAAAACTCTATTAGCTTTTGCCCTGCTTCATTCAGTATTCCAAGGCCAAATTTGCCTGTTACTCCAGGTGTTTCTTGACTTCCTACTTTTGCATTCCAGTCCCCTATAATGACAGAGAAGGCAATGGCACCCCACTCCAGTACTCTTGCCTGGAGAATCCCATGGACGGAGGGGCCTGGTGGGCTGCAGTCCATGGGGTCGCTGGGAGTCGGACACAACTGAGCAACTTCACTTTATTTTTTCACTTTCATGCATTGGAGAAGGAAATGGCAACCCACTCCAGTGTTCTTGCCTGGAGAATCCCAGGGACGGGGGAGCCTGGTGGGCTGCCGTCTATGGGGTCACACAGAGTCAGACACGACTAAAGCTACTAAGCAGCAGCAGCCCCTATAATGAAAAGGACATCTTTTTTGGGTGTTAGTTCTAAAAGGTCTTGTAGGTCTTCAAGGAACCTTTCAACTTCAGCTTCTTCAGCGTTACTGGTTGGGGCATAGACTTGGATTACTGTGATAGTAAATGGTTTGCCTTGCAAACAAACAGAGATCATTCTGTCGTTTTTGAGATTGCATCCAAGTACTGCATTTTGGACTCTTTTGTTGACCATGATGGCTACCCCATTTCTTCTAAAGGATTCCTGCCTGCAAGAGTAGATATAATGGTCATCTGAGTTAAATTCACCCATTCCAGTCCATTTTAGTTTGCTAATTCCTAGAATGTCAACTTTCACTCTTGCCATCTCCTGTGTGACCACTTCCAATTTGCCTTGATTCATGGACCTAACATTCCAGATTCCATTGCAATATTGCTCTTTACAGCATGGACCTTGCTTCTATCACCAGACACATCTACAACTGGATATTGTTTTTGCTTCGGCTCCATCCCTTCATTCTTTCTGGAGTTATTTCTTCACTGATCTCCAGTAGCATATTGGGCACCTACCGACCTGGGGAGTTCCTCTTTCAGTATCCTATCATTTTGCCTTTTCATACTGTTCATGGGGTTCTCAAGGCAAGAATACTGAAGTGGTTTCCCATGCCCTTCTCCAGTGGACCACATTCTGTCAGACCTCTCCACCATGACCCGCCCATCTTGGGTGGCCCCATGGGCATGGCTTAGTTTCATTGAGTTAGACAAGGCTGTGGTCCTAGTGTGATTAGATTGACTATTTTTCTGTGATTATGGTCTCAGCGTGTCTGCCCTCTGATGCCCTCTCGCAACACCTACCGTCTTACTTGGGTTTTTCTTACTTTGGACATGGGGTATCTCTTCCCGGCTGCTCCAGCAAAGCACAGCTGCTGCTCCTTACCTTGGACGAGGGGTATCTCCTCACCGCCGCCCCTCCTGACCTTGAACATGGAGTGGCTCCTCTCGGCCATCCTGCGCCCACGCAGCCACCACTCCTTGGACGTGGGGTTGCTCCTCTGGGCCGCCGCCCCTGACCTCTGGCGTGGGGTAGCTCCTCCTGGCTGCTGCCCCTGACCTTGGACGTGGGGTAGCTCCTCTCAGCCACACTTCTGTGAGGTCCATCACAGCCAGCGCACTTCTGTACAATTGTACACAAGCTGATCACAAATCCTGCCACCCCCTCCCTCACATGGCTTTTAAAACTGCTGTGCTAAAACCCTGGCCTCTGATCTGTGCTAAAACCCTTCAGGGAGTTTGGGATTTTTAGGGCGTGAGCCACCTGCCTCCTTGCATGGCCCTGCAATAAACCTTTCTCTGCTACAAATGCTGATATTTCAGTTTGTTTGGCCTCAAAGCTGTGTAGGCACATGAATTTGTGTTAACACCAGGAATCTGAGTTTAGCTCCACCTCAGAAAGTATTTGCAAATGAATTGCATATTAAAAAGCAGAGACATTGCTTTACCAACAAAGGTCCATCTAGTCAAAGCTATGGTTTGTCCAGTAGTCATGTGTGGATGTGAGAGTTGGACTATAAAGAAAGCTGAGTGTTGAAGAATTGATGCTTTTGAACTGTGATGTTGAATAAGACTCTTGAGAGTCCCTTGGACTGCAAGGATATCCAACCAGTCTATCCTAAAGGAAATCAGTCGTGAGTATTCATTGGAAGGACTGATGTTGAAGCTAAAACTCCAATACTTTGGCCATCTGATGTGAAGAACTGACTCACTAGGAAAGACCCTGATGCTGTGAAAGATTGAAGGCAGAAGAAGGGGATGACAGAGCATGAGATGCTGGGATGGCATCACTGACTTGATGGACATGAGTTTTGGTGGACTCTGGGAGTTGGTGATGGACAGGGAGGCCTGGTGTGCTGCAGTCCATGGAGTCACAAAGAGTCGGACACGACTGACCGACTGAGCGACTGAACTGAACTGTAAGAAGTAATTAGGTAAAGCCTAATTGACAGTTGAATGGAGAAAATGGGTCCCCCTGATTTGGGGGGAAACTGTGACCAACATCCCAACATTCTGCCATAACTATGGTTCCCATCTTGACATGCCTGTATGGAAAGGACTTAGCAACTGCTTCTTGTCTGGTTTCAAAGTGTAGCCACACAAGATCTGTAGCTTTTCATTAAAGAAGGCTCATCAGAACAGCCACTTCATTATATTTGATTTTCTCTACTGTTAGAAATTAATGTCACCGCTTCCTCCAGGCATGGGATGAGCTCAGGATCAACGGCCCCTGGTCTTGGACTGGACTTGGGACACCCAGTATGTTTGGACGTGGTGAGAACCATGAAGCTACCTTGGGAAAGTGTCTGGGCAAGTGCAAAGGCCAAGAGGAAGGGACCACAAATCTATTCTTTGCTCCTGGAGCAGCAGGTGACAAGATCAGAGGGCAAGCAAGATACCAGATTGAGAAGGGTCTTGGAGGCCATCAGCAGGACTACAGATTTTATCCTGAGTCTGATGGGAAACCATGGGCAGGATTCAAGGGGAAGGAGATCATGCTGGCTGCTGTGGGGGGGACATCTTATAGAAGAGTAAGGGTGGACGTGGAGAGGCCAGGTTTGTGATGATCCAGGTGACACCTGCTTTGACTTGGGTGGCAGAATGAGGTAGTAAAACATGATCAGACTCACATTCTATTTTAAAATAGACTCCAGAGGAGTTAAACTTAACCCTGAGGCTTGTGGCCCAAGCAACTTAGAGAATGAAGAAATTAACCGCAGTGGGGAGAATTCAGAGAGGAGGAGATGGAGTGTGAGTGCGTGGAGGAAACCAGAGAGGGGGTAGGTCTCCGGTACCACTGACGGGGCCAGTGAGAACGCTTTGTGACTGTGCTGCTGCAAGGACTGAACAAGAACACATGGATTTGGTGAGAAACAAGGAGTGAAATATGCCATTTGAGCAACACAGATGGACATAGAGGTTACCATATTAAACGAAGTGAGTCAGACAGAGAAAGACAAGTACTGTATCAATTATATGTGAAATCTAAAAAAAAAAAATTATATAAGTGAACTTATTTACAAACCATAAATAGACTCACAGACATAGAAAACAAGGGAATACCAAAGGGAATAGCCAGAGCGGTGGAAATAAATTAGGAGGTTGGGATTAACATATACAGATTACTATATATAAAGTAGATAATCAACAAAGATCTGCTATATAACACAGGGAACTATATTCGATATCTTGCATTAACCTATAATAGAAATGAATCTGAAAAAGATCCTTTTATATATAACTAAATATATATATATACACATACACGCACATATATGCGGCTTCCCTGGTAGCTCAGCTAGTAAAGGATCTGCCTGCAATACAGAAGACTCCAGTTTGATTCCTGGGTTGGGAAGATCCCCCGGAGAAGGGATAGGCTGCCCACTCCAGTATTCATGGGCTTCCCTGGTGACTCAGACAATAAACAATCCACCTGCAATGAGGGAGACCTGGATTCAATCCCTGGGTTGGGAAGATTCCCTGGAAGAGGGCACTGCAACCCACTCCAGTATTCTTACCTAGAAAATCCCCATGGACAGAGGAGCCTGGCAGGCTATAGTCCATGGGGTTGAAAATAGCTGGACATGACTGAGTGACTAAGCACAGCACAGAATATATAAATACATCTGTATAATTGAATATACAGTTATTTACATATTCTATACACACTAGTCCCTCAGTCATGTCCTACTCTTTGCAGCCCATGGACTGTAGCCTGCCAGGGTCCTCTGTCCATGGAATTCTCCAGGTGAGAATACTGGAGAGGGTAGCCATTCCCTTCTCCAGGGGGTCTTCCAGACCCAGGGATCGAACCCGGGCCTCCGGCACTGCAGGCGGATTCTTACCACATGAGCCACCAGGGAAGCCCACAACCGAATGTGTGCATATATATCTGAATCACTTCGCTGGACACCTGAAGGTAAAGCACTGTGAATGAACTATCCTTCAAGTTTTTTAAAAAAGCAATACGTGGATTTGCAGTGACTTTCTGGCTATTTGCTTGGGTTGTTTGCCGAAAGCCATTCAATGCAATTCCTCCTCCCTATAAGCCTCCGTCCTTCAGTGGAAGTTCCTCTATACGCCCAGCCACAGCCGGACACATATTTGCATTGACCGGGACAACCAAGAAGAACCATCCTCTCTCTGCATGAAGGAAGGACTTCTTCCAAAGATGAAGGACCAAAAGAAAAGTCAGGAACAAGAATTTGGGAGAGATAAGAAATTTAAGTCAGAGATAGTGATAAAAAGGTATGGCCCTGCGGTATCTGCAAAAGTATTGAGATATTGGGGCTTCCTACAACATTCAGAAAACTAAGATCATGGCATCTGGTCCCATCACTTCATGGGAAATAGATGGGGAAACAGTGTCAGACTTTATTTTGGGGGGCTTCAAAAATCACTGCAGATGGTGATTGGATTGCAGCCATGAAATTAAAAGATACTTACTCCTTGGAAGGAAAGTTATGACCAACCTAGATGGCATATTCAAAAGCAGAGACATTACCAACAAAAGTCCATCTAGTCAAGGCTATGGTTTTTCCAGTGGTCATGTATGGATGTGAGAGTTGGACTGTGAAGAAGGCTGAGCACCGAAGAATTGATGCTTTTGAACTGTGGTGTTGGAGAAGACTCTTGAGAGTCCTTTGGACTTCAAGGAGGTCCAACCAGTCCATTCTAAAGGAGATCAGTCCTGGGTGTTCATTGGAAGGACTAATGCTAAAGCTTAAGTTCCAATACTTTGGCCACCTCATGTGAAGAGTTGACTCATTGGAAAAGACTCTGATGCTGGGGGGGATTGAGGGCAGGAGGAGAAAGGGATGACAGAGGATGAGATGGCTGGATGACATCACCATCTCAATGGACATGAGTTTGAGTGAACTCTGGGAGTTGGTGATGGACAGGGAGGCCTGGTGTGCTGTGATTCATGGGGTCGCAAAGAGTCTGACACGACTGAGCAACTGAACTGAACTGAACAAAGTATTGAATAAGGATTTTAAATGTATCCACTCTCAGGGGCCAAGAAATTCCAATCATCATCTGTGGTAAGAATATGCCTGTGAAAGACTACAGAGAATGAAATACACTCAAACTATCAAGGGGTGGTTGGACAGTTAGGATAATCTTTTTTCTTTCCTCATTTTTCTCTGAAGTTTCTAAATGGTCAACAATGAAGATATTTATAATAATAAAATATTAGAAGTGAAAACCACAGGATGTCTTGTGTGCATGCCTTTCTCCCGGTAGGGACTGAAGCACAAGAGAAGACGACAGCTTCCTCCCCTTTATGGACAACACATCCTTGCTGACCAGGTTTAAGCTGGACGGTGACATCCCAGAGTTGGGCTCACTGTCAGCACAGCACCTGCATAGCGTTGACATTCGCTGGGTCTTAAGGAACTCACTCTATCCAAAGCTCGTGCGGCTGATGTTAGATACTAAGCCCAGGATGGCTAGCGATCTCCCGTGTTACATTCTATAGGATTCCAGCTCAAGGTGCAAGCTGCCAGGGCCTTTTCTGAGTCTTGTCTCCCATAACATTCACCAACCTTCCACTATTTTGTCCCTGGAAAGCCGAGAAATGCACACCGTCCACACCTCGTCTGCTTCCCTGGGTTGTAACATCTAACGTGCCGCACGCTGCATGGGGGCAGGCTGCATTTAGAGCTGGCATGTACAAGGTCATTTGGTGCTCACAACGTGTGTGAGACGGGTGCGCTGAGCATCCTCATCTGACAGATGGAAAAAAACTGCGTCGCTCAATATCTCCACCAGGATCCCACCACATACAGTGACAGAGGCAGGACTCGGCTTCGGCCTGTCCTGGGCTGAACTGTCCTGAACCACACTGTCCAGCCACTCAGGTGCACTGGAAGACCTTCTTAGCACCAGAGAAACCAGTGCCTCCCAGGGGTGCTCCGCTTAAATGCCCAGCCCAGCTACAGATGCCATGCAGGCTTTCCCGCTGGGGGGCCTTGGGCAAGTAACCTCCCCACTCTGGTCTACAGTTTCCTCATCTGTAAAAGGAGGCCGAACGTAATACCCACTTTGTGGGGCTGTTCTGTTCTCGTGATCAGTGGGGTCGACTCTGCAACCTTTTGAATTGTAGCCCTCCAGGCGCCTCTGTTCAGGGGATTTTCCAGGCAAGAATACTGGAGTGGGATGCCATTTCCTCCTCCATCATGGGGCTGTTGGGAGGATGAAATTTGTTAACAAAAGGAAAACACTTAGCAGACTGCCCAGCACTTAAGAAGAGCTCAGTTCGGGTTAACTATTACTATTGCTGCTCTTGCGGTAGGGTATAATGAGATACAAAGGAAGGAGTGCTCTTTCTAACAGGTCTTGAGGGAAGCTAAAACCTGAGTATTGAAGGCAGGGGAGGTATTGGCTGTAAGTAAGCAATGAGGATAAAAGCTCAGGCTTTGGAGCAGCCAAGGCCTAGAGGCAAAAGAGCAGAAACAGCCGTGCATCTCCACTCCCCACGGCCATTTCACCAGAGTCCACATCTGACCTATACAAACCACCCTAATCGGTGGCCTCTGGGGTGGAAAGGCAGCGGAAGCCTTTTTTGGTGTTAGTTCTGTTTAGTGCTGAAAAAATGCAAACTTCTGCATCAAAGAGAAAAGGCGTTTGAAAGGCTTATGAAAGGGCTTATGAGCCTTCTTGTACATCAAACATGCCTTGCAAAGCACCATTCTGATGAGTTAAGTGCAAATGAATCAGAAACACAAGGATTAAATTTCCCTTGAAATACGCATAGGTTTCAAGATTAAGGGGAAATTGCCTGGCAAAACGTGTTTTGGGTTAAATACTGCAAAGTCGTTCAAGTTGGCTCCAGTCTGCCACTTCCCCTCTCTTACCAGTGTAAATAACAAAAATAATAATAATAGTATCGACACCACCTGATATACTTTTAGCTCACTCAGAGCCCATGGGAAGACTTTAGGTAGGTACGTAGGACGTTAACATATCATGCTAGACATCGAAACCCATGCTGGGAACTTGGCTGGCCCGGCAGAGACTGGCAGCTGTCTGTTAGATCAGCCTCCGCTTGCCTCCTCGCTACTAGCTGGCTCCAAGGCTGTGTTTCAGCCAACAGAACATGGGCCAAAGCAGAGCGTGTCCCTTCTAGGCCTGGCCCATAAAAAGCCCCATGCAGTCTCTGCTCCCTTTCCTTCTCCAGCTGCCAGCTGGATACTGATGCCCAAGGTGACCTTGGAGGTCACATGTTGAAGATGGCAGAGTCCCTGTTAGTTCCATGGCCAAAGGACTTTACATGAACACAATCTGAAACCTCTGTTGGGACCTCCCTGGTGGTCCAGTGGTTGAGAGTCTGCCTGCCAGTGCAGGGGACACGGGTTCGATCCCTGGTCCAGGAAGATTCCGCACGCCACAGGGCAGCTAAGCCGGAGCACCACAGCTGCTGAGCCCCTGCTCTAGAGCGCATGCTCGACAACAAGGGAAGCCACCACGATGAGAGCCTGGGGCACCTCAGTGACCAGTGGCCCCCGGTTGCCACAATCAGAGAAAGTCCGTGGACAGCCAAAAATAAATAAATCTAATTTAAAAAAAGAAAACCTCTATTGCGTGACGCCACCAAGCTTCAGGACCTCTCAGTACAACAGCAAGTCACTTGAACGAAGACAGAGATAAAAGTCCACTTGGCAGAAGAAGAAAGAATTTGGATCCTAAATCAGGACGTATGAGTTCTAATATCGGCTTCAGCTGTGCCACGTGGGGCTCTCTGTTTCCCTGCTGGTCTCAGTTTTGCTGCTGGAAAAAAGGAGATTTGACCAGGTAGCGTGAAGCTTAGCTGAAATGTGTACAATTAAATGATAATAAATAACAAATTTCCAATTGAATGCTATTCTAGTTAGAGAGGTTTGTTCAACACCTATTATTTTCTAGGCATTGGGGTTGCAGAGATAATTAAGTCCACGCATTTAGAGTATAACCATGAAGATAAATGTTTATGATATAAAACAGCAGAAAGTAAAGGGATCGATGGATAGATAGATAAGGAAGGAAGCACAGAGTATAACCAGCTATGCCTGGGGAAGAGGGAAAGTATAAATGAAAGCCACCAGGAGACAACGACGTTTGAACTAGGTTTGGAGGAAGGAGACTGATAAGGTAGGAGCCCTGTTCAGATCCATCCAGGGCCTTCATGGCCAAGGAGGGCTCTTATCTCACAGCTGGAGAAACCAAGGTCCAAAGGAGTTATTAGACACATAGCTGATTACTAGCACACTTGGGGGTCACTAACAAGCTTCCCGGAATCTCAGTCTTGGTCAAGATTTTTTTTTTAATAAAATTCTCTAGAATAACAACTTTGAGATTCAAAGGTCTGGATCAGGGCTGCCCCAATTGATCCCTCTGGCTCCAATAGTCCACACCACCCAAAGGCCATCATTGACAAAACCATCCTCATCACTCTGCTGACTTTCCTCAAACTCACAATCTCCTCATCTTTGGCACTTTACAGTGAAAGTAATTTCATATTTAGACCCTCAGACCCATGATTCCACTCTGGCTGTGATCCAACAGCTTATTTCCCCACTTTTGGGTGTCATGACACCTGCCATAATACCAACAATGACCTCATTGAGTCATTGATACAAACAGTAGGCAGGACAAACGCAAACAGAGCCTGGAACCTGTCTCTAGGGGCTTTCCAACAGGTGAGCATGCTTGACCCCATATCAAGGAGTATCCCACCACCGTGATAGGGTGAGAGGAAATGGCTTAGTCCATTCTGGCTGCCATACAAGCTACCACAGAGCAGATGGCTTTTAAACAAAAGAAATATATTCCTCAGGGTGCTAGAGGCTGGAAGTTTAAGATCAAGGTGCCAGCATGATCAGGTGAGGACTCTCTTCCAGGTCAAAGACTTCTGACTGCATTCTCATGCCATGGAAAGATCTGGGAGTTATCTGGGGTCCCTTTTGAAAGGGTACCAATCCCATACATGAGGGTGGAGCCCTAATCACCCCCTAATACCATAACATTGGGCATTTGGACTGTAGTACATGAATTTTAGGGGGATGCAAACATTCAGAGCATAGCAAGAGATGTATTTATTTTCTAAGGCTGATGTGACAAATTGCCTCAAACTTAGCTGCTTAAACAACACAAATGTTTTATATAAACATTACATTTATGTTTACATAAACAACACAAATGTCCTACAATTCTGTAAGTTGAAGGCCAACAATGGATTGAAATCAAGATATTGGCAAGGGTATATTCCTTTCTTAGGGCCTCCCAAGTAGCACAGGGTAAAGAACCAGCCTGCCAATGCCAGGAGACATAACAGATGCAGGTTCTATCCTTGGGTCGGAAAGACCCCCTGGAGGAGGGCATGACAATTCATTCCAGTATTCTTGCCTGGAGAATCCCACAGACAGAGGAGCCTGACCAACTAGAGTCCATAGGGTCGCACAGAGTTGGACATGACTAAAGTGACTTAGCATGTATACATATTATTCTCCGGAGATTCTAGGGAGGGATCTATCTCCTTGCTTCTAGAGTACAGCACAGAAAAGGCAATGGCACCCCACTACTCTTGCCTGGAAAATCCCAGGGACGGGGGAGCCTGGTGGGCTGCTGTCTATGGGGTCGCACAGAGTCGGACATGACTGAAGTGACTTAGTAGCAGCAGAGTACGGCAGCTCCCATCATTGTATCTTGAATGCCTAGAACAGCACTTAGGGCCAAGTAGCAGCTTCTCCCAAGCTTCTAAAGGAACATGCATTCCTTGGCTCCTGGCTCTTTCCCACGATATCAAGGTCAACAATGGCAAGAGGAGACCTCTTCACAACGCATCACGCTAATCTCCTCTTCTGTCTCCCTTTCCAGTTTGGAGAATCTTTGTGATTATTGGATAATTTAGGATAATCTTCCTAAAGTCAGCTGATTAGCATCCACAGTTTTATCCGCCACCTTAATTCCACTTTGCAGTATAATCTATTAATAATATAGTCACAAGTTCTAGAAATTAGGTCATGGACATCAACACATTATTCTACAAGAGGGAGAGTATCTACTCATTCATTCATGCTTCATCAAGTGCCTATTGTGTGCCCTTCCCTGTTTTGGGATCTGAGGATACAGTCGCTAGACAGACTCTTTCCATGGCTTTGGAGAGCACCAGTGGAGTGAAAAAGATGCTGAAAAGGGCATCAGATAAGAGAGATGAGTGTCACAACAGAGGACGTGTGGGGCTCAGCTTTGTGTGCCTGCTCAGTTGCTCACTCATGTCCAACTCTTTGCGACCTCCTGAACTATAACCCACCAGGCCCCTTTGTCCACAGGATTTCCCAAGCAACAGCACTGGAGTGGGTTACTATTTCCTCCTACAGGGGATCTTCCCGGCCCAGGGATCAAATCCACAGCTTCTGCATTGGCAGGTGGCTTCTGGAGTGGGTTACTATTTCCTCCTACAGGGGATATTCCCGACCCAGGGATCAAACCCACAGCTCCTGCATTGGCAGGTGGCTTCTTTACTGCTGAGCCACTGGGGATTCCAGGCCTAAGGATTAGGAAAATGGCAAACAGAAAGCATCTGCGTGTTTTTGCCTTGCTTCATACCTTAAACCTAGGTTAAGAGTCAGGAAACAGCCCCCAAACAGGCTAGTTTCTCTACCGGAAACTAACAATGAAAAAAGAAACCGGTTTTATTTTGAATGACCCTGCCTTGGCTCTGAATGATCACCGCTTTGTTTTGTAGTCTGACTTCATCATCACTTCATTTGGACCTTGTTCGGGTGGAAAGCTGCCATACCAAAGGCTGTTCTAGGTAGGGAGGATACAAGGATGGGAGAAGACAGTGGTAGAGGCTGGTGGGGGTGAAGACAGGTGTGTGGCCCACCACAGAGTGTGATAGACAATGTCTCTACTCACCCCTGTGGGGTCATGGGTAGCAGGACAGGATGGGCCAGAGTGGCGTGGCAGACGTTGCAACATACGGACAAGAAACCACAGCCTGGGGTCCATGGGTCACCAAGGGTCAGCAAGAGAGTCTGCTTGGAAATGTTAGAGGGTCCACACTAAAGACAGTCTGAGTCCAAATGCAGAGACCAGGTTCTAAAGATCAAATTAGCCGTGGAGGCAGGTCGAGGGGACTCAGGAGGTCAGTGGGGCTGGGATTCTTGGACCCCGTCTCTAGAAGATGCTTTTGCACAATAACGTGCATATGTTGTTGGTGGTGATGTTTAGTTGCTAAGTTGTGTCCAACTCTTCTGTGACTCCATGGACTGTTGCCAGGCAGGCTCCTCTGTCCATGGGATTTCCCAGGCAAGAATACTGGAGTGGGTTGCCATTTCCTTCTCCAGGGGATCTTCCCAATGCAGGGATAGAACTAGGAGCTCCTGCCTTGCAGGCAGATTCTTTACCACTGAGCCACCTGGGAAGCTTATGATGAGGTTCAACTAAGAGAGGTCTTCTTTGACTTCAACTGGTGCGCACACTGCTGCCAGGTATGGGGCTGACGCTGACCCAGCATCAAGGGAGCCCTTTGTCTTCTGATAAACCTTTTATGGATCAAATTAATCTCCCTCTCTTGGGTCTTATTCAATCCATCACTGGTTTACCAGCCATGATGGTTATTCCAAGGGGGGCAGTGATGCATCAGAAAATCAGAGGCTGCTGCTATCAAAGCCACCATTGCCAAGATGGTCCATCCCACTTCTTCATATCATTATTTTCTAATTCAAAATCTGGGGTCTATGTAAACACTTGGGTAATGGGCCTATGACCTTGCTACAAGGGAGGCTGGCAAAGCGATCATCCAGCAAGCCCAGCATCTGTCATAGCCTTCAATCTCTGCTCATAAAACAACCTCCCAAAACAAAGAAAAGGGAGGCCAAAATCCGTGGTTATGGCACCCCACTCCAGTACTTTTGCTTGGAAAATCCCATGGACCGAGGAGCCTGGTAGGCTGCAGTCCATGGGGTCACTAGAGTCGGACACGACTGAGCGACTTCACTTTCACTTTTCACTTTCATGCATTGGAGAAGGAAATGGCAACCCACTCCAGTGTCCCTGCCTGGAGAATCCCAGGGACGGGGAAGCCTGGTGGGCTGCTGTCTATGGGGTCACGCAGAGTCGGACACGACTGAAGCGAGTTAGCAGCAGCAACATAGCTGGAAATGCCTTTGGCAGTAAGTTACAGAATATCCAATGTTTTGGGGTGATTTAACAATGAGAAAAATGTATTGTTTCATACAACATTATGTCCATAGGCAGGGGACTTTAGGGCTTGTCCAGAGGACCAACTACAACATGGTCAAGAACATGGACTCTATCCAACTTTCTGCTTCAAAGACTTGCCGTTTCATGATTGTAAGAAGGCCCCCACACGCAAGGCAAAGAGTCATCTAGGATTAGGTTATATACTCCGGTTGAATGGGTAACTGCTCCACTTCTCCTTCTTGTATTCATAACCTTTGCCGTGAGCTTCCGTATCTTTCTTTTGTAAAGAGTTATTTATTCATGTTTGGCTGCTCTGGGTCCTCACTGCTGCGTGCAGGCTTTCTCTAGCGGCAACAAGCAGGGGCATCTCTTGGTTGCACTGCGTGGGATTCTCACTGAGGTCACTTCTTTTGTCGTGGAGCATGGGGCCCAGGCCATGTGCGGGTTAGTAGTTGTAGATCCTGGGCTCAGGAGTCGTGGCACATTGGCTTAGCTGCTGCACAGCATGTAGGATTTTCCTGGACTAGGAGTGGAACCCTCATCCCTTGCACTAGAAGGTGGATTTTGAACCCCTAGAGCACCAGAGCACCAGGAAAATCCCATGGATGGAGGAGCCTGGTGGGCTGCAGTCCATGGGGTCGCTAAGAGTCGGACACGACTGAGCGACTTCACTTTCACTTTTCACTTTCATGCATTGGAGAAGGAAATGGCAACCCACTCCAGTTTTCTTGCCTGGAGAATCCCAGGGGAGGAGAGCTGGTGGGCTGACGTCTATGGGGTCCGTGGAGTCGGACACGACTGAGTGACTTAGCAGCAGCAGCAGCAGAGCACCAGGAAAGCCCTGTATTTTTCTCGACCTAAGAGGCAGAGTCTATTTCGCCATTCCTTGGATCCAAGCTAGATCTATAATTTACTTTGGCCACTTGCACGTGGCTGACATGACGACATGCTAGTTCTAAGAAGACCATGCGTATCTGCGGGTCTCAATCCTCTGCAGTTGCTATGAGAGCATGTCCAGGTTACCCTGATAGAGGATGAGCTTAGTCATCCCAGCTGCCAACCAGTGGACATATGAGTAGGCCCAGTGAAGGCCAAAAGAAACCCACAGCTGAGCTCAGACTAAATCGACTCTCCCAGCCTCAGGAGCTAAATCAATGCTAATACATTTTAAGCCACTGAATTTGGGGGAAGTTTGCTACACAGCACTATTGTGGCAAGAAATAAGTGATACGCACCCCCGTGCTGTATAGGAGGCTAGGAAAACAAGTTTATGGTATTTTCAGCCTCAGTAATGAGAAGAAATAATGGCTACTGGGTAAGCATCCAACGATGTCTGCGACAGAGGCCAGGAGGAATGACAAATATCCAAAAGGCTAGGGGAAGGTGAAGACAATGCCAAACTCTTCGGTGTAATCCTTCAAAAGGGGTTGGTTGGTGGGTGAAGGGTTAAGCAGGGAATGATCCAAGTATCCAAGTCCTTATGCAGCCAAGATTTACCAGGTCTCTCTGTCTGAGTTGTAATGTTAAATACATCAGCGGCTGTATTATCAGCAAGACAATTGCAAAATCATGAGACAATTCACTGTAATACCGAATTCATGAACCTCTGGAAATAGTCTGTATTAAGGTACTTCTCCCAGGTCACTTGAGCAGAGTTTGGACATTCACATTCTAACACATGTTTCATCTCTGAGCTCAGTTCCTACACCCGGCAATGCCCTAAGAGGCTCACACAACTCACCCCGGGCACGGTCCATGGCAAGAACTAACTCTCAACCTCGGCCAAGTCTCCCACGATCCCCTTATACCCGCCTCACTTTCCATTCCCAACTAACCTCCATGATCTCTTGGAACACTTACCTCTGCCACTGGAAGTTGATATCGACCCTAGTCTTAAATGAAAACGCTGAGGTCTGGGAAGTTGTCCTTTGTCCAAGGTCACAAGCAAGATGAGGAGAAAGCTCTTACTATGTCTGTCTAGCAGCTCTACCAGGATCTGCCTATCCACTTAATTTAGGTCTCTGTACAAATATGACCTCCTTAAGGAGAACTTCTTGAATCACCCTTTCTAAATCACCACCTTTGTCTCTTTCCTTACTCTGTTTTAGTTTGGTTAGTAACTCTCATTGCTATCTGACATGATATTAATGTATTTTTCTATTAATTTTTCATAGGTGTCCTCAGTAAGAAGGCAAGTTCTCTAACATCAAAAACTTTGTTTTTCTTACAGAGATGTTCCCAGTGCCTGTGACAGTGGCTGACATATAGTAGATGGTTAATAAATATTTGTGGAAGGAAGGAAGGGAGGGGGAGGAAGGAGGGAGGGAGGGAGATGACAATCGGGTTGACCTTCCCTTCCACACCCCTATAAGCACAGACCCCTCCAGAGTCCTTCTAACTCTGACATCTTGCATCAGTAGAATTTGCTCTATTCATGGAATATCTCCCTTCTGGCCATGCCCTACCTTTATCTCACACCACTCAGACCCAGTGAGAAACTCAAATCCATCCACAATTGTCACCAAAAACATTTCATGTACACAGAGCATTCTTGGACATAATCAGCTTTACTGGTCACTTGAGGGAAGGGTCTAGAGAAGGAATATATATCGTATGAGTGCAAATAGCTTCATAGCAAACATTAGACATCATGGTTTCTAATATGTCTTCAGCTCCCACCACCATCAAGGAATTTTCACCAGCAGCATCTCCCGGTCCCCCATTCCTCTCGCCACTTTGGGCTCTCTTGCCTCTCTCTCCCCATCCCCTTGCCTCCTCTCCATTCCTCCCTTCCCTCTCTCCCTTCCTCCCTCCCCTCTCTCCTTTCTTTCCTAAGTGAAACAGAGCACCTTGAGCACCTCTTTACAAAGCTTTTCCTCCTATGGCTGCTATGCCCCAAGAAGGCATTTTCATAAACAAAGACAACATCTTCCCAAAAAGAAATTCAGGTTCTGACTTTTAAGAATCTGCTACACTGGGAAGATTAGAGGAGGAAAGAGAGCTGAGAGTATAAACACAAAGCAAGTTGGGGAGAACGACCCTCCCTGGTACACCTTCTACGTCCATTGCCTTAAACTTCCCAGACTCAACATGACGGAGACACTATCACCTCCTTTACAGAGATATTTGGGACTCACGGAGGATGTAACCTGCCTAAAGCTACCGAATTAGTCATAACTTAAGAGAATTCAAACTCAGGCCTAAGTCCCAGTGATGGAACTGCCTGTCTCACCCATTATGTGGGTGAGAAGTTAAGTTTACGAGGACAAGCTTGGGGTCTCAGCAGAGAAAGACGAGTGAGACAGGGAGTTAGGCTGACAGCCAGCAGAAATGGGTACAAGTGAAGCAGGGGCTCCAAGAGCCTCGAAGGGAAGCGAGGAGTCTCCCAGTCTCCCTTCTAAACTTTCGCTCCATTTTAGATTTCCCACAAATACCTCAAAATGAACCTGCACAAAGCTGTCTTTGCCCCTCCTGCTCCTCTCCTGATTCCAGCAAACAGTATGAAGCCAGGAACCTTGCAGTCTCCTTGGCATCTCCTGTTCCTCCGCCCCTCATATCTAGTCTCCCTTCGCATGCTCAGTTCTGTCATGTCCTCGTCTTTGCAACCCCATGGACTGCAGCCCACCAGGATCCTCTGTCCATGGGATTTCCCAGGTGAGAGTACTGGAGTGGGTTGCCATTTCTTTCTCCAGAGGATCTTCCTGACCCAGGAATCAAACCTGAGTGTCTTGTGTCTCCTGCATTGGCAGGCAGATTCTTTACCACTAGCACCGCCTAGTAAATATCACTCAGCCCAGCACTGAGTCCTTTTACCCACTTCCTCTGCCACAGTCCTGGGCAGCATATACCATCTTTCCTCTGGACAAGGGCATCCATCACCCCCAGCTCATCCTCTTCTGCCTCATGCCTCTTCTACCCTCAACACAAACAACTGCCAACAGGATCTTTCTAAAACGCACATCTGACGGTGTCCCTCCCTTGCTTACAAACCTTCCATGTCTCCCCATTGCCGTAGGAAAAGGACCAAATCGCTCCATTTAGTCCACACAGTGCTTCAAGGTACAGCCCTCTAAATGTTCCTACGTCATGTCAACCCCATGGACTGTAGCCCACCAGGCTCCTCTGTCCGTGGGATTTCCCAGGCAAGAATATTGGAGTAGGTTGTCATTTCCTTCTCCATGGGATCTTCCCAAACCAGAGACTGAATCTCTTCTGCATTGGCAGGTGGACTCTTTACTGCTGAACTGCCAGGAGAGCTTGGATAACAAGCAAACTCCTCATCAAAAGAAGCATGCCTTGATGCAATCCTCCCAACCTAAACCCTTCCCAAAGTCAAACAAGTGTCCTCACTCTCCTCATTCCATTATCCATTTATTCCTTCAGCTAATATTGATTGAACACATATTGTGACCAAAATCCCTCTGAGTTGGGAAACTAAGTCTCAGAGAGAGAAAGAGACTTGCCCAAGGTCACAGACCCAGTCGTGGGCAGAGCCCAGACACAATTAGTATAAAGTGATTCATTTTATTTGAACTCCTTCGGTTTTTGGAAGCAGCTGGCTGTGGGGTGAAGATCCCATGTGAAACTGGCCAGTGGATCCGAAGGGAGACATACACTTTAAAATAATAAACAAGAAACCATTTATAAGGAAAGAAAAACTGAAGGGCAGAAAGTAATGAATCACTATTGCAAGTCGGCACAAAAAGAAAAATTAGTTCATAAAAATGCAGTTGGATAAATAATAGGTTATTTCATCATGTAAATATAACCCCAAAATAACTTTATTGAAACGAAAACATCTATTGCAGCCTGAACTATTCATCACACTAACGTATATCTAGAATCCTAACAAATTTATGAAAATGTTATATTCCGTAATCTTCCTGATCCCATGCAAATAAATAGCTGTGCTTCGACAGTCTCGTTACGAAATGATTAATCACAGCTGCCAAAAGCAGCCAAGAAGCTAATTTTGATTTCTCACATTGTGGGTGGCATTTGGGGGAGTCTCCAAGGACTGTGATTTCTGAGTATCAAACCTTTTGGAATAAAGATTTCATTCCTCTGCTTTCCCTGACCTGGGCCAACCTGGGGAAGAAGCATCATTATCACTTTTAAGCTGAGTACAGCTTTTTCCAGCTGAAGAAATTCAAGAGCTTCTTGGACAAAAGAAGTGAGGAGAGAAAGGAAGGAAGCTAATATTCATTCTTGTTATATCCTCACAACACTCCCAAGAGATGACTTCATGATTGACTACAGATAAGGAAATTGAGACCCAAATTTTCCCAAATCACTTAGCGATTGGCTTAGTAGGAAGATGACCTACTACTTGTCCAGCCCAAGACTTCCTAGTTTGAGCATTGAAAGTCCCACGACCTAGAAACTCCCTCCATGTTGGCAAACTGGGTCTGCTGGTCACCATACCCAGTGACCCCACTGTGAGTGTGAAAGTGCAAGTGTTACTCTCTCAGTCGTGTCCAACTCACTGCGACCTCATGGACTGTAGACCCCCAGGCAACTCTGTCCATGGAATTGTCCAGCAGGAGTACTAGAGTGGGTCACCATCTGCTCCGGGGATCAAACCTGAGCCTCCTGCAGGCCTTTCCCATCTGAGCCGCCAGAGGAGCCCTCGGCTGTGGGCCTGCCTGATTGCACAGCTCTGGCCTCTTTGCTCCCGTGCACCACCACCTCCTCCGAAAAATCTCAAAGCCCACATTACGGTGGCAAGAATCCTGTGGGCTCAGAGGAAAGACAGGGCCAAAATCCCAACCTGGCCTCTCGTTCCAGCTCTTGGGAGCATTGTTAAATCTCAGAGCTTCTGTTTCTTCAGCGGTCAGAGGAGGGAGAGGGGAGGTCAGGCTCAACTGCCTGGCTGCCTTCTTTCGGCGCCAACACAGCTGTGTGTGACTGGGTTCTCCTGCCCCAAATAGTCCATTCTGGAGCTAAAGAAGTGGAGGCAGCAAAACCTCTTCCATCTCTGTTTAAAAGCCTGTTCAATTACCTTTATAATTAGAAAAAAAAAAATTTTTTTTAACTTTTACTTTAGAAACTCTGTTCCATTTTTTAAAGAGTTTATTTTGGAAGAGAAGCTAGTTCCTGTAGAGAGGGAAAAAAAAGTTTCTGGCTGAAACTGTGAATTTTGTAACTGCAAGCTTTTTCAAAGGCAAGAAGGCAGACTGTGAAAGGATGGTTGCTAGGGAGACAATTGTATTTAAATTATCAGCTCACAATAGACCCAGCAAAGAAATTGATTGGATGTGAGAGGGTAAAATTTTTTTTTCTTCAAACTGGGGGAAAACGGAGGGTCTGGCTACAAGTTCAGCCTTCCTGAGGTGTAGAGAGACTGGGATTATGCTGGGTTTTTTGTTTGTTTAATTGGAGATGCTAAGAATTGAAGAAAAGATGCTTACTTTACGTTCTCTGTAATATCATCTCCGCAAGTTAGCTAAAACAGAGAGAAATAGATCCACAGAGAAGGGAAATTTGTTTTCCTCCTAAGAAACTAATGGTTCAAAGAAAAGATTTTCTAACAATCCTGAAGCTCGCGCATATGAGAAACTAATAATAGTAGAAATAGTCATGAGATGTTCCACCTAAGAGAGTGTTTCAGGCAGTTCCCTAAAGAGCACGTTTAAGCCTCACAACAACCCAGTATTATTATTTTTCACTTTACAGACAAGGAAACAAAAGCATTCAACATGGTCTCACAATAGTACAAGGCACCACTGGGATTTAAACCCAGGGACCAGCATCCAGGCGGCCACCCCACTCCATCAAGCTGCATCTCCAAAGTGTTGAGCCCACACTGGCATAAGAACACTACTGCCTAACCACAAGCTCATGGAAAAGTGTCTTCAGTTAAAGGTGGCCAATGGAGACAGAAAAATGTGCATGACTCAAGTCTGGAGAGAAAACCAGTTTGATTAAGACGCAACAGGTCATGTTTAAGGACTTGTGATCAAATGAACACATTTTATCTAGATGTGATTCCAGTCTCTAGGCAATCTTGTAGGAAAGGAACAACACTTTTTTCTTTTTGGCTTTGTTGCGAAGCACAGAGCGGCCCCTGAGCTCAGACCTTCTCCAGCTGCTCTGAGCAGGTGCCGCTCTCCACCGTGGAGCGTGGGCTTCAGGGTTGTGGGCTCAGGAGTCGCAGCACGCCCGCCTGGTTGCCTGTAGTGCGTGGGATCTTCCCGACCAGGGACTGAACCTGTGTGCCCTGCACTGGCAGGCAGGTTCTCAGTCACTGGGCCAAGGAAAGTCCAAGAAATATCATGTTTGTCTACTGCTTGAGTTAGGGGTTGTTTGAGAGCAAAGGAAAGGACTCCCTCTCTGAAATAACCCAAGGGAGAAGGTTTCCACAGGCTCAGAGTGGCTGGGCAGGACCGTGCCTGCCTAGAAACTAAAGGTCTCTGTTCCTGCAGATCCCCTGCTCTGCTTTTTCCCGGGCCCTCTTTCAGCCAGTTTCCTCTGCTTCCCTTTACCCAGCACGGCTGTGAGCCTCGGTCTGGTAAGATCCTCCACTGCTCATACTATTGCTCTTATTTCAAATTATAGGCCAGCCCACTGGTGGACAGAAGACCGCAACTATCGTCCACATGCCTATGAGGTTTCGAGTAGGGATGGAGGAATCGAGGGAAAGGGGCCTCGTGTCTGCCCTGTATGGACTGTTACTCAATGCTTATGTTCAAGTGCCTTACTATCTGCTTCTGTCCCTGTAATAGTAGTGAGTTAAGCCAAGATACCAGCAACAAAGACCTTGGATTTCATTTGTATTCATATATTTTTTCATCAATTATTTCACATCAGTTTAAATCCTTACTGTCAATAAACAAAACAAAAAATCACAAAAATAAGAGGAGGGTATCGATTACCCTCAACCATCAATAAAAACCAAGCGAGTCAATAGACTCATCAAGAAATAGAAAACTGGATCTATTATGTAAACCTATTATGTAAAGTGTGAGAAATAATGAACAGAAGAATGCATTGCTTAAGGTTGCAAGATATGGGAGACAATTTAAATGTCCCTAAGAGGAGAATATTGGAGAAAGAAATGGCAACCCACTCCAGTATTCTTGCCTGGAGAATCTCAGGGACAGAGGAACCTAGTGGGCTGCTGTCTATGGGGTCGCACAGAGTCGGACACGACTGAAAGCAGGAGGAGAATGGGGCTTCCCAGTTGGTGCTAGCCGTAAAGAACCCACCTACCAATGCAGGAGATGCAGGTTTGATCTCTGGGTGGGGAAGATCCCCTGGAGGAGGATATGGCAACCCACTTCAGTATTCTTGTCTGGAGAATCCCATGGACAGAGGAGCCGGGTAGGCTACAATCCATAAAGTCGCAAAGAGTCAGACACAATGGAACGACTTAGCATGTGCGTGAGCAAGAAGAGAATGGTTAAGTAAACTAAGATAATCCATAGGATACAATGGCACCCAAATATTAAAAGAATGTAGGAGATCCAAAGATACCAAATAGACCATTGACCAGGGTGCAATACGCAAAGAACTACAAGGACACAATGGTTTCTTTTGGAGAAAAGAGTTTATGAAAATTTGTTGCTTAAACAGAGAGAGTTTCTGTAGAGTGCTTCTGGAAACTGTGTCAGGGACAGGAAGAAGGCAGCTTATTTTTCACTGCTTCAATTACTTTCTTTTAATGTTTATTGGAGTATAGCTGATTTATTTACAATGTCATCTTAGTGTTAAGTGTACAGCAAAGTGAATCAGTTATGCACAGACATGTATCCACTCTTCTTTAGATTCTTTTCTGATAGAGGTCATCATAGAGTATTGACAGAGTTCCCTGTGCTACACAACAGGTCCTTATTAGCTATCTATTTTATATATTAAGGGAAAGGAAGTGAAAGCGTTAATAATTCAGTCGTGTCTGACTCTGTGACCCCATGGACTGTAGCCCGCAAGACTCCTCTGTCCATGGAATTCTCCAGACACGAATACCAGAGTAGGTAGCCATTCCCTTCTCCAGGGGATCGTCTCGATCCGGAGGTGGAATCTGGGTCTCCTGCATTGCAGGCAGATTCTTTACTGTCTGAGCCACCAGGGAAGCTTAGCAATAAAGAATTTGCCTGCCAATGCAGGAGACACAGGAGACGTTGGTTTGATCCCTGGGTCAAGAAGATCCCCTGGAGGAGAGCACAGCAACCCACTCCAAAACTTTTGCCTGGGGAATCCCATGGACAGAGGAGCCTGGAGGGCTAACGTCCATGGGGTGGCAAAGAGTCGAACATGACTGAAGCCACTAAGCACACACTTTATATATAGCAGTGTGTATATGTCAGTCCCAATTTTCCAACTTATCCCTCCCGTACGCATGTGTTTTCTACATCTGTGACTGGACCTCTGTTTAATAAATAAGTTCATTTGTACCCTTTTTTTAAAGATTCCACATATAAGCAACATCATATGATATTTGTCTGTGTCTGACTTACTTAACACATTGTACAATCTCTAGGGTTCAATTATTTTTATCATTAACATGGATTATCTCTTAAAAATGAATTTTTCTTGGTTTATGATAGGTACGTAGATGGATAAATAGGTATTCATGTGTGTGTGTATATATATATATATATATACATCCATATGAATTTATACACATGCACAGATAGATACACAGATATAGACAAAGACAGTGTGTGCCAAGTTGCTTCAGTTGTGTCCTACTCTGTGCGACCCCATGGGGTGTAGCCTGCCAAGCTCCTCTGTCTATAGGATTCTCCAGGCAAGAATACTGGAGTAGGTTGCCGTGCCCTCTTCCGGGGATATCTCCAACCCAGGATTGAATCTCTTACAGTCTCCTGCATTCATAGGCAGGGTCTTCATTGCTAGCGCCACCTCGGAAACCCAGACGGTAGACGCAGACGCAGACGTAGACAAATGTCCCAGGTGTTCCGGGAGTGTTCCTTTTCTTTGTAGATCCCTCAGGAAGATGGAGCATCTCTAGGATCCCACTCCTTCACCTCCAGGCTTCTGCTCAGACCTGTCTGGATGAGACTCTCCTTGTGATTCATAAGAAGCTTCCACATCTATTTGATCCTCTTAACCCTTCGAGAGGAGAAACCTGGTTATTGTTCTCCCCATTTTATAGGTGAGGAAGCACGAGCATCCTGATGCAGCCCCAAGCCTAAAAAGTCTAAGCGCCTGTGCGCCTTGCACTGCTCCAGTCTACCTGTTGAACAGGATCTCATTTTATGCACTCCGAGAGGCTCAGCCACCACCTTCTGTTCGTTGTTTAATTGCTCATTCAGGTCCGACTCTTTCACAACTCCATGGACAGTAGCCCGCCAGGCCCCTCTGCTCATGGGATTTCCCAGGCAAGAACAGCCACCACCTACCTCCTCCTTAAAGCCTTCCCAGATCCCTCCTCTGCCCTCTCACAGCCCCCAGGCCCATCCCTGTGCTTTGGAGCCCTTTTTCCAGTATTTAACTATATGGGTGTCAATTGTGTTGACTCACTCTTCTGATCTGCCCTCCCTTCCCATGTGCCCCGGAAATGTGAGCCCCTCAGGCGATCACTTCTTGCCACCCTCCTTACCTCGTGCCCTGCACCATGCCTGGCATCTAGCAAACACTCAGTAAATGTTTGTCAAATAAATGATTCAGGGAATGATCATTCCAGAGCCTGGTGGCTTCACATGATTTGAGTTATTGCATTTTTTTTTCCCGCTATCTAGAAAGAAAAGCTCCCAGACGACCCCTCTGCAGTGTTCAGATATTGTAAATAATTGATCATAAAGATGAAACACACAAGCTGGACGGGGACCAGGGAACCTGTCAATATCAAGGGAATAAATCTCCATCTTAGCGGCCTGGTGCTTGAGCCGGCTTCCCAAGGCCATTAAACTATCACTGCAGCTCAGGCATTAGTTGGAATAAAGTGTTTGTGTTTGTTTGTTATCATTTCTTAGTAAAACTAATTAAGGAACTAATTGATTGTTTTGCTGTTCTACTAATTAACTCCATATGGTGCCCATTTCCATGGAGATAGACGATGAGTTATGGGAAGGACTCGGATTTAACATGTCGTTTCTGGGTTTGGGGACAATTCTTTTGAATTAAGGATCCTTTCCAATCTCATTTCCCTTCGTTGCCGCAGCCATGTTTTTGGCCTCACCAGCTCCTGAAGGATGGGGAGATGGGGCCTGCCAAGACCAGCCAGGGAAGCCTTGGGGAAAATGAACAGTTTCAAGGCTGGAGCAGGTAGCAGAAAACGCCCTGGGGTTAGACAACAATAATTACTGCTGATGTTTCAGAAGCTTCCACTTCTAGCACCTACCACATACCTGATGCTATGCTGACCACTGTACATACATTACACCAAACCCTGTCAACTACACATGTCTGCATCGGTGGTCCCATTTCGCAGAAAAAAGAAACTGAGTCTTCAGAGATACTTGTACAAGGTTATCCAGCTATTTCATTTATTCATTCATTCATTCAAAAATATTTGTTCAGCACCCTCTTACGGATATTCTAGCCTCTGACAATAGCTCTGAATCAGATTCAATCCTTCCCTTCATGGAATTTATTTTCTAGAAGGGTACATAATAAATAAGAAAAAAATATTATTTTAGATAATAACAAGGGCAATAAAGAAAATCAGTTAGGAAAGACTTCTATGACAGATGACAACTGAACTCTACTGAGTTTAAATCCTGCTTTTGCTGCTTAATAGCTAAGTGACTTTGGAAAAAAAGATTTAGCCTCTCTCTGATCCCTAGTTTTTACATCTCTATAATGGAGAAAATAAAGCCCACTTCCCAATGAGGTTGTCAAGATTTTTTTAAGAAAGTATATGTAAAATGCCCCATATGATATCTATCAGGAGTGGTCCTTCAGTAAACATACTAGATGAGAGAGGGTTCATGTAAGATGCAGTTTAAGATGCATGTAAGATGAAGTCCAAATTCCATTGTCAGTCCACTTTGAGGCTTTGTGAAAAGGAAACTGTGCACAAAGTATTCCAGTGAAGAATCGAGTAACAGCTGTAATACAGAAAAGCAGGCCCTGACAACCTCCAAAGCAGGACTCGTGTGTCAAAGATAAGTTCCAGAAGGATGCTGAGGCCAGGAACAGGGAAAGGCTTCCATCCCATCCATCCAGGCCCAAACAGCCCCCAACAGGCCACAAGGAAAGAAGAATCCCTCTGCCCCACCCACAATCACAGTTGCAGAGTGAGCTGGAGGCTGGCTGGGCTTTGGCCTTCGGACAGGTCCTTCCTCTCCCAGGTCATGTTCACAGAGGGAGCCAACATGTGGAAGGTCATGGCCATTCTACAAAGTGACCATAGGCAGGGCCTCGTAAGAGGAAGAGGGAGAAGGGCCAAGAGTGGTCTTGAGTGGGGAGAAGTCCCTCCATCCCAGAGCCCAAATTGAATTGAGTACTAAGAGTAGACATGTTGTCCTTTTTTTCTCTAAAATTAAATTGTGCAATATGTAATATGACAGGCAAAAGGAAAGAACATGTCAACTGAACTGCATGCCCATAAACAGCACTGAGATCAACAGAGGTGACTGTCCTGCTCCATTTGACCTTGATTCAGCCAATCACACCCAGAATATTACATCCAGGGCTGGATGCCAAGGCTCCCAGCAGACATCAATACCTCCTATATATTGAGGAGCCCATTTTACATTAAAGAAATCAAAGTTCAGCGAGATCAAGTGACCGTCCCAAGTTCACCCATCTGGACGAGATGGCAAAGCTTGGGCTCTTGGTGGCTCTAGACAGTCATGGTGGTAGTTGGGGACAGGCTGGTGTTGGCAGACATGTGGGCACCCAAGCTTTACTCCAATTTTCCTAGAAAGCAATTTAAGAACATCAGAGCATCAATAGGGCAGAAGATATTTATGACACTCCTGTAAGCTGGGTACTGCCCTCAAGTCTGAGGAGGCAGCTGTGAACAAGACAGATAGGATCCCTGCCCTTGATATACTTAGCTTCCATGAGGTGGTAGTTGTTCAATCACTAAGTCGTGTCCAACTCTCTGGGACCCCATGGACTGCAGCACACCAGGCTTCCCTGTCCTTCACTGTCTCCCTGAGTTTACTCAAACTCATGTCTATTGAGTCGGTGATGCCATCCAACCATCTCATCCTCTGTCGTCCCCTTCTCCTCCTGCCCTGAACCTTTCCCAGCATCGGGGTCTTTTCTAATGTGTCAGCTTTTCACATCAGGTGGCCAAAGTATTGAAGCATCAGTTCACCCAATGAACTTCCTTTAGGATTGACTGGTTGGATTTCCTTGCAGCCCATGGGACTCTCTAGAGTCTTCTCCAACACCACAGCTCAAAAGCATCAATTCTTTGGTGCTCAGCCTTCGTTATGGTACAACTCTCACATTCATACATGACTACTGGAAAAACCACAGCATTGATTATATGACCCTTTGTCAGCAAAGTGATGTCTCTGCTTTTTAATACACAGCCTAGGTGAGTGAGGAGGAACAGACAGTAAGTGGGGGGGGAGAAATGAAGGAAGGAAGGAAAAGACAGAAAGAGAGGAAGGAAGGAGTGGAAGAGAGGGGAGAGAAGGAGGGAAGGAAAATTTCAAGCATTGCTCCATGGTATAAAGAAGTGTCAGGACGTCCCTGGCTTCCCTCCAGGGGCTGTGGGTTCAATCCCTGATTGGGGAGCTAAGATCCCACATGCTTCTCAGCCAAAGAACTGAAACATAAACCAGAAGCAATAACGTAACAAATTCAGTAAAATTTTTTAAATGGTCCTCATCCAAAAAAAAAAAAAAAAAATCTTTAAACAAATAAAAGACAGTGTCAGTTTACATAACAAAGAGTTCCTGTGGGGCTAGTTCAGCCAGGGTGCTGGCAAAGGGACCTCCAAAAAGTGCCATTTGAATGGAAATATGAGAGAAGAGGCGACAGCCAGGCAGAAGTCACAGGCAACACAAAGGTTTTCAACAGGACTGGAGTCACTGGACACACTCATGGACTCAAGTAGACACTTGAATGTAACAGTTCAAATTTCACTTGAATGTAAAGGTCCAAAGCTCAAGCTTAAAACATAAAATCTGATGTAGAATCGGATATAAAATCAAGAGTCTTTCAGCACATAATTGACAGCATTGATGAGATCATCTAGGGAACAGGTGCGGGTAGAGAAGAGAAGTTGAGGACAAGCTTGGGGTCCTCAGCAGAGAAAGACGAGTGAGACGGGAGGCAGACTGACAGCCAGCAGAAACGGATACAAGTGAAGCAGGGGTTCCAAGAGCTCAGGGCATGCCCAGATTCGTTTCTGCAGAGAACTCTGCACAGTGATCCCTGGAGTTGGCATTTGCTTCGGTGGGCCATCAGTCATCTGTGACCTTGATATGAGCAGGCCCAGAGGAAGGAGGTGGACAATAGCCTGACTAGAGTGGACTGAGGAGGAAATGGGGATGAGGGAGCATCCAGTACAAACAATCCTTTCCAAGAGCTTTGTTTACAGGGAGCAGAGAAATGAGGCAGAAAACTGAGGGTGCTATAAAGGCTGCCTGTCTGCACACAGGGGCACCCCAGGAGAGAGGACCTGGTGACAAAGAGACAGGAAGGATCTAGCGGGATACTTGAGGGCTCAGGAAGGAGTGGGACCCCAGGCTTACCCCAGGCTTGACCTTTGATGGAATAGCAGGCAAATCTGGACAGGTTCCTGGCCCCAGGAGGACTTGGTCTGTAGCTGAGAGACCCCAGTGCCACCAGGTCAGAGGAGCTGCATCTTCTCTATTTGTGCCCCACCCTGGGCATCCACTGTGATGGACTCACTGAGTGCACAGCCCTGGCTTTGCCTCTGTGGTAGAGAGGAGCTAGCCTCTTCTCAGCACCTTCTGTGGGCCAAGCCCAGGTCTAGGAGTTGACTTATACTACTTCTAATCTCAGCAACACAGAGATGTTTGCAAGTCTATTTTAGAGATGACAAGAGATTTGACTTCAGTCTTTGCTATCCACTCTAGTAAATCAACCCCTTCCTTATCCCCATGGGCCTCAGCTTTTTCTTTTATAAAACAATAAGGTGAGGGCAGAATATTCTAGAAGGTCCTAAGGGGATTTCCTAAAGGAAATCAGTCCTGGGTGTTCATTGGAAGGACTGATGCTGAAGCTGAAGCTCCAATACTTTGGCCACATGATGCAAAGAGCTGACTCATTGGCAAAGACCCTGATGCTGGGAAAGATTGAGAGCAGGAGGAGAGGGGGATGGCAGAGGATAAGATGGTTGGATGGCATCACTGACTCAATGGATGTGAGTTTGAGTGAGCTACAGTAGATGGTGAGGGACAGGGAAGCCTGGCGTGCTGCAGTCCATGGGGTCGCAAAGAGTCGGACGTGACTGAGCGACAGAAGCGCAGGTGGACTTACCTGCTGTCTCCTGTGCCACTTCTGTTTCCAACAGTCACTGAGACTTTCGACTTTCTGAGAGTGAGAAGGAAATAGTGCTCACATCCATCTTCCACTCCCTAATTCTCAGGTCAGTCTCCAGCTCACGTCAAATTCAGCTGCTTGCCCAAGTTTTCCTGAATCCTCTCCCTGCCTTCTCCCCTCCAGCTCCTGTCTCTAACCTTTCCAACTGTTTATTTCCTCAGATGTTGTCTGAAGCTCTGGGATAATCTTGGCAGGAAAGCAATCAGCTTCAGCCTTCAACAAGGCATTCAGACAGACAGGCAAACTGGGGTATTATGCTGTCAATTTCCGGGCCCTTCCAAATGTTAGAACAATTTTGGTGAATTACAAGCAATAGAAAATCACTTTGAGTGTTCATTAGGCATGAGGCAGGAGCAATGACGAAAGCTTGGAAGCAGAGGAAGAGGCAGGCTTTCCTGGAACCTAAAGCCCACCTTCCAGCATCTTCCAGGGATGGTTCCCTTAACCTTCACTCTTCTGGAGAAAGTCCGTGGAGCCTCCAGGGTTTGGAGAAGGAATATGATTCCTCCAGACCCTGGATAATTTACTGTGCATTTTTAGGGCACACACTGTCTATGTCTTCCCAGGTGATGCTAGTGGTAAAGAACTTGTCTGCCAATGCAGGGGATGTAAGAGACACGGGTTCAATCCTTGGGTCAGGAAGATCCCCTGAAAGAGGAAATGACAGCCCACTCCAGTACTTTTGCCTGGAGAATCTCATGGACAGAGGAGCCTGGCAGGCTACAGTCCATAGTGTCGCAAACAGTCGGACACGACTGAAGCGATTTAGCATGCACCGTCTGTGTCAGACCCCAGGATCTGTCTTGATCCCAGAGCAAGACACATTATACAATTGCTTAGGCCAGTGAGAGAGATGGACACAGAAAAAATGCAACGGAGAACAGACTGTGGGGGAAGGAGGAGAGAGACTGGCTCCGCTGGCGGCTGGGGACAAGGGCAGCACTTGAACAGGGTCCTAAAGAGTGAGTACAGCGTTAAAATATGCTGTTACTCCGCCATTAACAAAAAATAATAATAACAGTGGCTAACACATATAGTGCTTACATAATGCTATTATGTTCAAGCCTTGTAACCAAGGGCATTGCACAAGAATTAAATTATCTAATAATTCACAATAACCCTTAGGGAGAGGCTGTCATTATCCTCAGTTCTTAGATGAGGAAATTGAGGTACAGAGAGGTTAAGTAATAACCTAAATGATTTCATCCAGTAAGCATCCAAGTAGGGATGCAAAACAGTCCGTGAATGAGATGGTTCTCAGCACCTTTAGGGAAAATGAGAGATGACCACAAAACAGAAGGTCAAAGTTCACTTCCGGGCCCACCCGTCTTGACTCCTCAGGTGACTGAGAGAATTCCTTGGACTTCCTGTGCTGTGGTTCCTGAGAGGCATTAGCAAGGTCCCAGGGGCCTAGAAGCATCGTCTATAACTAGTGGCAGGTAGAAAGTGAAAGTGAAGCTGCTCAGTCATATCCGACTCTTCGCGACCCCATGGATGGTAGCCCACCAGGCTCCCCATCCATGGGATTTTCTAGGCAAGAGTACTGGCGTGGATTGCCATTTCCTTCTCCAGGGGGCATGTAGAAGTCACCGCCAGAAACCCAGGTCTGCACTCGCCTCCTCACTCACAGAGCTTGCTGAGTCCCTGCTGCGGGCTCAGCACCAGGCTAAGTGTTGCAGGGAGGAAGATGAATGAGACCCAGTCCTGCCCTTACGGGAAACGCAGTCAGTGCGGTCGGGAGCGCGTGTATGTATTGATCTCTGTGCTTGCTCCCAGACTCTGAGGCCCCCAAATTCTTTCAATTGGAGCCCAAAGGGCTCTCCACTCCCCAGGCGGCACATGTGAATATAGATCATCCCTTGTGGAAAGTAAAACAAAGATTCCTATGAACGTTGCCAAAGGCAAAAAGAGTCAGATGTGCGCTAGCACAAGTAGATTTTCTGATTGCAACAACCACATAAAGGGCAGAAGCGTGAAGAGAGGGAGGGGAGGGACCGTGAGCACCAGAGAGGGTGAGTGGAGACTGCTTAGAGGAAGAAACGGGCCTCGAATCTAAGGTAACAGGGTCTACAGGAATGCCAACCAACTCAGCAGCACCTGCGGGAGCCCCTATGGCCAGGGGTCAGTCCCAGCAGCCACTGGTCACCTAGCTCATGGTGCACTGGCCTGTGCCCTGCAGACTACACCTCTGATTGGTCCATCTCCTGAAAACCACCCATGGTCCCAGGGTGAGCCATCTACTTTACATTTACAAGGTCCCCAGAGCAGAGGATGGAAGCCTTGGGAGTTTCATGCATGATCAGGAACTGAAAGAAAATTATCAACCTTGGATGAAGGTGGGACTCAAAGGAGCCAGCTTGAAATTGTCTCCTTTCACTGTTAGAGAGTCAGAGAAATGAAGGCATGGAATGTGGGTGCTATGATGGAAATTCTTCAGCATTCCAGGTGACAGAGGAGAATGCAGCCAGTACCGCCACGGGGCCAAGAAAACCTTCATTGATGAGGACAATGTAACTAAGTCCTAACCTCACTGCACGTCTTAGGGGAGAGAGGGACGGGCGTGAAGCCCAGCAGTAGCAAGACCTAGGCTTCAACTGGAGTAGAAGACAGGACCCCAGAGCTTCCCCAAGGCTGCAGTGGTTAAGAGTCTGCCTTTCAGTGCAAGGGACACAGATTCAGTGCCTGGTCAAGGAGCTAACATCTCCACGTGTCTTGGAGCACTAAGCCCCATGTTGTGACCTGAGAGTCTGTCTGTGAGCCGCAAAGAAAGATCCCACATGCTGCAACTAAGACCCAAAGCAGCCAAATAAATAAATATTTTTTAAAAAGAAGACAGGACCTCTTCAGATCTGGACCAGAATGGAAGTGGAGGGAGTGGGGCTCAATCCTGGAGCACGAAGTTGGGTCCCCTCTAGACTCATGTCAAGGACAGTCTAGCCCTTATGGCAGGATGATGTCATAGGTGGGGCTCAGCTGGCCCCAGTTTGGGATTATGACAAGGCCCACAAGGTGGGCAGTGCTTGATATATAAAGATGGATGTAAAATTTTTGCACTTTGAAAACAAAGCCAACTGCCTAAGTCCAAGATGGAAGAAATACAGAGGAAGAGAAATTTATATGAAAAAGATTTAAAAGTTACAGATAACTGCAGGTTCTGTAGACTCCAACTCTAAATTAAACCTAGATTTGTTACAGTTGTCCAGAAGGTAAGACAGTCAAATGTGTAGTTAGGACTCCATACGGGCATCTTTTTAAGCTGCTAGAAAGAATAGGAACTGAAAGTGGATGCATCCGGGCCATGGAGTCACCCAAAGTTTAGTTGCTCAGTTGTGTCCGACTTTGCAACCCCATGGACTGTAGCCTACCAGGCTCCTCCGTCCATGGGATTTTCCAGTCAAGAGTACTGGAGTGGGTCACCAGTGCCTTCTCCAGAGGATCTTCCCGACCCCAGGATTGAACCCAGGTCTCCCACATTGTAGGCAGATGCTTTACTGTCTGAGCCAACAGGGAAGGCCTGACATCATCCAAACATGGGTTCAAATTCACACTGGGCCATGGTAGTTGCTGTGCAACCTTGAATGAGCTATTTTGTTTCCCTAAACCTTAGTCTCCTCATTGGGAAAAGTCATTTGGAAGATCAGGGAAAATATATAAAGCACCTAACTGATAGACTGGTCTAAAGTAGATGGCTCAAATTGTAGTAGCCTTTAATGCTGGTGAAGGTGATGGCAATGGCAATGATGGAAGTGGTTAGTGGAGGTGGCAGTGGGGATGATGTTGACGATGATGACGGTGGTCCTGCTGAGGACGATGACAATGGAGGTGGTGGGGATGATGTTGACGATGATGACGGTGGTCCCGCTGAGGACGATGACGATGGAGGTGGTGGGGATGATGTTGACGATGATGGTGGTGGTCCTGCTGAGGACGATGACGATGGAGGTGGTGGTGATAACAAGGGTGAGGACGGTGGCAGTGATGGAGGTGGAGATAACATTGACAATGACGGGTGACGGTAGTGATGGTGCTGATGGTGGTATCATGGAGGTGGTGTTGGTGGGGATGGTGTTGACCATGTTGGTGACAGTGATGGTGGCGGCGGCGGCAGATATGACAGAAGGGTGATAATATTCTCCTTGAGGGGTGATTTGTTAAGCCAGGAGGGGCTGACACCTTCTCATCACACCCACAGATCTTGGACATGCTTAAAACCTTGAGAGATGAAGAGTAACCAGGCGGGTGATACAAGAAATGCTACAACTGTGAGCCCCAGGGGGAAAGTAGCCAATTAATTTCATAGCCAGCTGAAGCTGGAGCTGGAGGTGGACAATAGAAGTCTCTCATCTGCTGGGCCCTCCCTGTGGGCAGCCAGGTACTAGGTGCTTCCGTGTTCATCACCCCCTTGCCCCTGACAGCAGTCTGTGAAGGAGGTAGGGTGTGCTCCTAAGAGAGGGAACAGCCCGTGCTTAGGCCCTGAACGAAGGGGTTAGAAGGCTGCAGAGTGAGAACGAAGAGGAAAGTGGGGCAAGACAAACAGAGTGAACGCTCCAACTTCTATAACGAGTGGTGCCTGCACAGAGTAAGCGCTCAGTAAACTCGGATGCCGTGTCATCCCCGTCCTCATTAAGGACTGTGGAAGTCAAGGTTACGCTAAGATGGGAGAGGGGCCGCTGCAGGAGCAGAAAAGCTCCCTGTCACAGGAGGCATGTAAGCAGTGGGCGTCAGATGGTTTAGCTGACTGCAGAAGAGCTGATTGAAGCATTGGACTGGGGCAAAGCTTGGATCAACAAGGTTGGGAAATCACTGTAACCACTGCACCCTACAAGCTGGACTGAGAAGAAAGAGGCTCAGCAGTCATGAAGATATTTGGGGTGCCCCTGAAAGCCTTCCATGTAGATTATGCCAGGTCTACCTGGCATCAAACAGTTACCATCTGCCTGAGCCAGCAGTCAGTTCTGCCAGAGGCACCCAGGCCAGCCCCAGGCATAAATGACCCAGAAAGGCAGCCTTTTTCTCTATGCCTTAATCCCTTTTGAACTTGTCCGGCCTCCTTTGTTCTCCCATTTAATGACTCCATTCTCCCCCTGCCCCCCTTCGACAGGCACCGTGGATCAGCCCCCACAGCAGGGAACCCTGTAATTGGCATCCACATTGCCAACACTCAGCTGTGCGGGTGGACAGGCATTTAGTGGTGTTTGCTCTGTGTGTGGGGAACAAGTAGGGGGTTCTTTAAAACCAAGTAGCTCCGGTCTCTTGTTCAACATGATTTGAAGGTGATAAATTGGGCCTCATTTTTTTTCTGTCATTTTTTCCCCCTTCCAGTTCTTCTGACAAGTGGCCACTGCTGAGATGGCCGGAGGAGGCAGAATGGCTTTCACCAGCAGCTCCGCCTTCCCCAGACCTCCCTCCACCCCTCCCTCCCTTCACACCACCTGCCCCATCCACGTGGTCAAGCCCAGAGCAAGGCTTGGTAGGCCCAGGGCCACAACTCCGACAATCCAGGCATCCAGGCTGCTGAGCTCCACAAAGGAAGACCTGGAAAGAGGCGGGCCAGGTGCATCTGTTCCCTGGAGCATGGCTATGGGGTCTGAGGAGGGGGCCCAGAAACTCAGGCTCTGGAACTTCTCTCCCCCATGCTTCTCATGAAATTCATTCACTCAACAAGCATTTATTGAGCAGCAGCTATGCTCCAGGGCTTCATATGAAAGACAATGGTGAACAAAACCAGTAAAAACTCCTTGCCCTACTAGGTGAGGGGAGGCACAGGCAATAAACAATATTTATAATAAATCAGGAAAGTATAAATATATGTAGAGGGGGTTGAGTGATATGAAAACAAAAAAAGACCCTAAGCAGTAAAGGGAAAGGATGCTGGAGTCTGTGGGTGGGAGCAGGGAGATTGCAATTTCCGTAAGGAAACCGAGACCTCAGAGCAGAGCCTCCAAGCACTGACTCATTCCCCACACTGCTCACTTAGCCACTCCCACTCCCCCATTTGGGCGTTCGTTCATTCAGTCACTTATTCAATCACTGGCTCCCTAGTCCATGATGGCCCTGTTCACTGAATCTCTCAGTCACGAACTCACTCACCCAGCAGTGTCTCGGGCACTGAACCCTTGTCCTTCCCATGCACAGACATGTCTCTTGCCCCGTCTCTTCCGGATCTTTGCATCACTCGTGCTCAGAGCCTGAAACATTCCTTTCCGCACACGTCCACCCAGAGTGCCAGGGTCATGTCATCCCTTCCAGGAAGCATCCTTGCTTTGCCCTCTAGGTTAAAGGCTCCAGGTCAGGCTTTCTGCCCTCCTTGTGTTTCTGTCTCATTGTTCCAGCAGTTGGTGTCTTAGATGGATACCCCCCAAGACCATGAGCTCCTTTAATTTAGGGGACAGTGTCTTCTCCCTTCACTGGACACCATACTTGATACACAATAGGTACTCAGTAAAGACTTATAAAGTCAGTCAGTTGTCAGGAACAGTCTGGGCAGAGACTCCTTGACTGACCAGGGACACACTCCCAGGAAGAGGAGGAGAGCGTGCGTGCTGACACCACGGGCTCCAGCCCTCACTGAGCTCTGTGCTCCCTGGGAGGCAGGCGTTGTTAACTTTATAGATGAGGATGCAAAAGCACAGAGCTTAAATGCCTGGGCCAGCAGCCCAAGGGGAAGAGCCAGCATGGCTGGAATTCCTCCAAGTCTGTCTGACCCCACCCCAAAAGTTGCTCTTGCCACATCTCTGAGCTGACTCCTCAAAGACAAGTACAGCCCATCTGGCTGATTTGAGGCTGAGCCTGAAGCTCTTGGGCCACGGTCACAGGATACTGGACCCCTCTCCTTCTCTACATAAGCCACGTTTGACGCTCAGTCATGTCCAGCTTTTTGAGACCCCATGGACTGCAGCACGCCAGGCTTCCCTGTCCTTCACTCTCTCCCAGAGTTTGCTCAAACTCATGTCCATTGAGTCGGTGATGCCATCCAACCATCTCATCCTCTGGCATCTCCTTCTCCTCCTTCCCTCAATCTTTCCTAGCATCAGCATCAGGGTCTTTTCCAATGAGTCAGCTCTTCACATCAGGTGGCCAAATTATTGGAGTTTCAGCTCCAGCAACAGTCCTTCCAATGAATATTCAGGGCTGATTTCCTTTAAGATTGACTGATTTGATCTCCTTGCAGTCCAAGGGACTCTCAAGAGTCTTCTCCAGCACCTCCATTTGAAAGCATCAATACGTGCTGCTGGCTGGTCTAAGACGATTTTCCCAATACTGCATTTAAATGGGGCCAGACCTCCCCAAGACCATGGAGCCCTGGCCTCAGACCTTTTAACTGGTAATTACTCTGCAGCCACAGCGTGAGCTCATCCATTAACCTGAGGCCAAAGTGCGCCCTGCTAATCAGCCAGCTCTGATTCCATCAAGCAGCTGGGTTGATTGCAGACCTTAATCACGGAGGGACGGGCACAATCAGACCGGCCAGCCCTCCTCCAAGCACAAAGGGGAGAAAAAGTTTTATGATAGAGGGGCTGACATTTGGCAGCCTCTGCAAGGAGAGGTTGCCCCGGGCCATGTCTCAGCCAAGGCTCATTTAATAACCCTGCAAGACCGAAGGAAGGGGAAGAGCTTGGCCAGGCAGACAGGATGGAGCAAGAGGCCAACATCAAGACAAGAGAAGGGAACTTTTTGAGCATCCCAAGCCGAGCCCAGTGCTGGGGGCATCAATTCCATTGCCCTTAATCTTTAAGTAGCATTACAATGGCAATATTCTTTTTTTTTTTTTTTTTTTAAACCCAAAACCATTTGGTATTGGGATACAACCGATTAACGATGTCGTGGTAGTTTCAGGTGAACAGCAAGGGGACTCAAGCATGCATGCAGATACATGTACTTGTACCCATTCTCCCCCGAACCCCCTCCCATCCTGGCTGGCACACGTTGAGCAGAGTTCCATGTGCTACACAATAGGTCTTTGTTGGTGATCCATCTTAAACATAGCAACGTGTACCTGACCTTCCCAAAGTCCCTAACTATCCCTTCCCCTCCCCCCAGACCTCGAGAGTGGCATACTGAGTGATGCAAGTCAGACAGAGGAGGAGAAATATCATATGACACCCCTTGCATGGGGACTCTAAAAAGAAATTATACACATGAACTTACTTGCAAAACAGGAAGAGACTCACAGAGTTGGAAAGCAAGGGCAATATTCTTGAATCCCCATTTACAATGGGGAAGCTGAGAGTCAAAGAAACTAAACTTTCCAAGGTCATACAGCTGGTAAGTGGCAGAGATAAGACTTCAGGGTGCATCTTTCTGGCTTCAATAATCTGAGCCCTTTCTACCATCCCCAGGTATCAAATTTCCAGGCTGTCTGATTTCCTTGTATTAGAGGTGACAAAGCCACTGATAGTGGGTTACAACTAATGTGAGATGCCCATTCTGACCATATTTGCATTTGAAGAGAACTCTGATTAACCTGAAGAAGAGCCTCAATAACAGTGGAATTTCCTGCACCTCCTAGATGACTGGGGCAGTCTATCAGCCAAGAGGACTCTTCAGGTCTCTCCGAGTCCGACTTATAATATTCCCCATCTTTCCCCACCTAATCATGTTGGCTGTGAAAGAACAGCAAGGAAAGCTTGAGACCCCATGGATGTTTTTGCCAAGTTCTTCGGAGAATAAAAGGAAATCCTGAAAACAAAGGTTAGGGATGCCCATCTTGAAGAAGATGACCCAGTCTTGGGAAGAAGACTTCAGACTTGAACGGAAGAAGAAACATGGTCTAGAGAAAAGCAGAGCACCGTGCAGCCAGCATAAGTAATACTGTTCTAAGCCCACAGTGGGGAGGTGGTCTGGGAACCTAAGAGTGGGTGAACGGACAAGCTCCAAGGACTCCAGACAGGTTAGCCCAGCAGGTTGTCCATGACCAAGAGCATCCTCACTCCCCAGTGATCCTCATATGCAATCAACACACCTGCCTGCTGGGCTCTCCACTCCCAGGTCCCCACGGTTGTCCGTGCCACCAACCTCTCTTGCAGACTAGCAAGATAGCCTCCCAAATGGTCTCCCTGCTCCTGCTCTTGCCCCCTACCATCTGTTCTTGCTGCTGCAGCAAAAAGGCTAAAATAAAACTCCTCGCTAAGATCTACACGAGGATGAGGTGGCTGGATGGCATCACAAACTCAATGGACATGAGTCTGGGTGCACTCCGGGAGTTGGTGACGGACAGGGAGGCCTGGCATGCTGCGGTTCATGGGGTCACAAAGAGTCGGACACAACTGAGCGACTGAACTGAACTGAACTGAAAGTCTGCGCGGTTCACATGCTGAAGCCATGGAAGGCTTCCATGACCCCCACCCCAGCCCGTGTCACCCCTTTCAGTTCCAGATGCATTGGCTCTCCCTGCTGGAATGACCTCCCCCACGGCCTCCTTCAGCACTCTCTGAGGCTTCACATCAAGATGCCCCATTGGAGCCACTCCCCTCCATCACCCCAGCTCAGTCACTCTGTGTCACATCGCCCTATTTTATTTACTGCTTTTTTAGCTCTCATCGCTGAAATTATCTTCTGCTTTCATCTCTTGGGTTTGTCTTCCCCATTAAAATGTTAGTAGAAGTGGAGGTGGGGGTGGGGGCTTCCCTGGTGGCTCAGATGGTAAAGCATCTGCCCACAGTGCAGGAGATCTGGGTTCAATCCCTGGGTCACGAAGATTCCCCTGGAGAAGGAAATGGCAACCCACTCCAATATTCTTGCCTGGAGAATCCCATGGACAGAGGAGCCTGATGGGCTACAGTCCATGGGGCCTCAAAGACCCCATGACGTGTGAGTGACTAACACTTCCACTTTCACCCAAGCAGGTAGGGATCTTGCCTAATTTGTTTGCTGCTGTGGTTCCCAGAAGGTATCACAGGGCCAGGCATGCAGTAGGTGCCCAATAAATGTTTTCTGAATGAATAGTGCTGAATTTTGGGTCATAGCATGGATTAAGAACAGGGGCCCTCAGAACACAGGGACTAGAGGCAAAAAGAATAGTAGGATCTGGTTTGTTGTCTGAAATCTGGGGTGCAGCTTAGACGTTTAGGGTACAAGATTATAGAAAACCCAACTAGTTCCAAAGGGTTGTGTGTAACTAGTCCTTCTCTACTAATCTCTGTTTGACAACCCCTATCCCTTAAAACTCCCTCTCGTGCATCCAGTTCTCCCCGTTGCTCCCTTCGTGTTCATGTAGTTTGGCCTCATCGCTGACCCAGCCCTCCCTGCCTTGTCTTCATGGACTCATCTGCCTCCGGCGCCACCCCTCCCAAGCAGCCCTCCACCACGCAGCCATGGCCAGACTCCAGCAGACTTATCAAGGCTGCTCTGAAACCTGCAGTGGCTCCCAGTTGCCGATGGGATGACCAGATTCTTCAACCTGCTCCCCGGCCACTGGCCTTTGCAGGTTCTCCTCTCACGGGCTCTTACCTCCTGAACTCAGGTCTCAAGTTAAATATCACTTCCTAGGGGCCACTTCTTCTGCCTCACCTCTCTTGATACTCAAAGCATACAATCATGGTAGCTGAATTAACGTCCCCTTCCCCTGCAGACTCTCCACCCCATGCGGACAAGTGCCAAGGCATTTTACTCACCAGGGCCGCTCCAGTGCTATCGAAAAGAAGGTGCTTGGTCTTAACTGAATGAATGAATGAATGACTAAAACTCTAGAATCCCTTGTTGGATCTGTAGCCCCAGAGCTGTTGCTTCTTAGCAGGAAGAAGGGTCTTTCTAGCTCCCTACAAACCCCACAGGAACAGCACGCCTTGATAGGGACACGCGGGTGGGCTCTGTCTATCTCTGCTCTCCCCATGCACTGGGCCCCTCTGGCCAGTCCCGCTGTGATTGTGATGGGGAAGCAGGCAGAAGTCAGAGCTGTCCAGATCTGGTCAGTTTGCCTCCTTGTCTCAAAAATTTAAATTACCCCCAAATCATACAATTTGCTTTTTTCCCCTTCATTCTCTTTGAATTCCAACCTGTACTTAGAGTTAGCAAGCATTCTTAAAAGCAAATAAATCTTAGGGGAGGAGATCTAGACACAAAGAAGAAATTGCAGGAGAAAGACATAGTCCTAAAGTCAGATTTGAATCCTAGCTGTTTGTCTTCTTAGCTGTGTGACCTTGGATGAATCCCTTCACCTCTCTGAGCCTCAGTTTCATCATATATGAAAAGAGCTAATGACACCTTCCTCGTGAGATTGTTGGGAGAACTGAGACCAGCGAAGCAGCACAGCTGACCACAGAAAGTGCCCAGTGGGTGGCCACAGTCACTGGTCACAAGCTTTGGGTTCGCTCTGTGCCTCTAACTCTGTGACCTGCAGTCGGTAGCTCTTCCTCTCTGAGCTTCTCACACGCCCTTATCTCCAGAGTCTCCACTAAGAAGTTGCTCTTTGCAAACATGTCACAATAGGGTCACTGGACTCCCTGATGGACCTTCCATAAGCCCAACAGGACTCTGAGGGTGCAACTGCATAGCTGATCATTGATCACAGAGCCCATCTGTGTCTCCTGCCACTTACCAATATGTCATTTCAATGCCCACAGCATCAGCAAGCTCAGGGAGGTGGAGCTCAACCTGCCCTCACTTCTTCTTTTTGTCTTAATTACAAATCCCATTAATTCTAGCCAATAAACCTTCACTGAGCCCCCACTCTGTGCATGGTGCTGCAGTGAGAACTCTGAGATGAACAGAATACGGTCCGTAAGAACCCAGAACCTGAGGAAGGTAAACCTAGATTTTACCCTTTTGCTCTGAGATGCCTGGGGCTTCCCAGGTGGTGCTCATGGTAGAGAACCTGCCTGCCAATGCAGGAAACATAAGAGACGCGGGTTTGATCCCTGGGTTGGGAAGATCCCCTGCAGGAGGGCCTGGCAATCCTCTCCAGTATTCTGGCCTGGAGACTCCTATGGACAGAGGAGCCTGGCAGGGTACAGTCCATAGGGTCGCACAGAGTCAGACATGACTGAAATGACTTAGCCCACATGCCCACTGAGCTCCCTGAAGACCTGCTGTATCAGAGGCTCAGCAGGAGTTGGAAAGCATACTCAAACATGGTAATTGAGATGAATTTCATAAAATCTCTTATTGACAAAGGCTAGTGAAAACCAACAAGGGCCCATGCAGTCTTCTGGAGTTACCACTCCTAGGACTGAGAGGGGAAGGGGAGGAAAAATTAGTAAAACCCAGAAGAGTGGCTGGAGCTGAGCGGGAGCCTCTTGGGAGGGAGGAAAGAGAAGAGAAATCAGTTTGACCTCTCTCTCCTCCCGTCCTTCAATCTCCTGCTATTGATTCCCCACTGGCCAAACCCAACAAGAATCCAAAATCAAAGAAGCCATTGATACAATCCCTCAAGGTTGGCCTCCCAGAACACAGCGTGGCAGGGGAGTCGGGGGGAGTGGAGAGAGGGTCTGAGCAGACGAAGGAATGGTATAATATATATTATACTATTGTGGGCTTCCCAGATTGTGCTAGTGGTAAAGAATCTGCCTGCCAATGCAGGAGACGTGGGTTCAGTCCCTGGGTGGGGAAGATCCCCTGCAGGAGGCCATGGCTTCTCCACCACATAGTGGACATGGTTGCTAGAACCCACTCCAGGATTCTTGCCTGGAGAACCCCACGGACAGAGGAGCCTGGAGGGCTACAGTCCACAGGCTCACACAGAGTCGGACACGACTGAAGTGACTCCGCGTGCCTTATGATATTGTAAGTCAGTCAGCTATACTTAAATTTTTAAAAACTCTGTCTCCAGAGCTTCCCTGGCAGTCCAAAGATTAAAATCCCCCTTGTGGTATAGGGGACACGGGTTCAATCCCTATTCAAGGAACAGAGATGTCACATGCCACAGGGGATCCAGGCCAGTGAGCCACAGCTCAACAGAAGTCCGTGTATTTCAAAAAACACCCCTCAAGCTGCAGCTAAGACCCAGTGCAGCCAAATAAATAAATATTCTTTAAAAACATTCTTAAAAACTATCTCCAACACTAACTTACAATGTGTCCTTGGGAAGACACCTTTCCCTCTCTGAACCTGAGTTTCCCAGTCTAAAAATAGAAATAATTCCACATACCTGCCTGCTGGGGGGAATGGAACACGACCCTGGGAAGGACATGACCTTCCCTCTTTCCACCCATGAAATTCCTGCCTATCAACCCATGTTGTTATTTCCAGGAATGTGTCACAGGGGGTAGTTCAAGCCTCAAAGTGCTACTGTTGAAACACCCTAAGAGTCTCGAAGGCCCTATTGAAATTCTCTCCCTCTCCCCAACTCTCTTGGTAGCATTGCAGGATTATGGCAGCTCGTATTCATCTGTCTCCAGAAGATTAAACCGTCCCCTGGAAAAGGCCATGGTCTCCCAAAGGAGAAGAGCCCATTTATGCTCATTGCCTCAAGAAACTGACTTTTCAAGGGAAAAAAAAAAAAATGTACAGGTTGATTTCTTCCTCAGCTTAAAAAGAAGCTGTTGCTTTTTATGGGGGGAAAGCAGGGAGGGGTGTGGGGGTGGAAGAAGGGTGGGGGGTGGAAGGAGGGTGGGGGGCAGGGGGCAGTTGCATGTGTATCTGAAGAACTTTTCACTATAAACCCCCGCCACAGTCATTTTGGAGTTGTTGTATTGAGAAAACCAACGATAGCAATGAGAGCGATACTAATAACTGACGTACCTTTATGGGGCACTTATTTATAATGCTGTTGGCGCTGTGTGGCCGAGCACCGGACTAAATGCTCTGATTTGATTGTCATAGCCCCATGCAGCAAGTCCTATTAGTAACTCCATTTTACAGATGAGGAAACTGAGGCACAGAAAGGTTAAGTGACCTCCCAAAGATCACACAAGCATCAGGAGACAGAACTGGGAGTGGACTCACATCTGAGTCTGACTCTAGAACAACGTGTCTCAACCAGAAGCTGTTTTATCCCCCAGCAGACATCTGACAATGTCTGGAAGATTTTTAATAGCTTTCTGTTTGTTTTAAATGTATTCTTTCTTTGTTCCTCCAATTTTTTGGCTGTGTCTTTCAGCATGTGAGGTCTTAGCTCCCCAACTAGGGATCGAACCCCTGCCTCCTGCATTGGCAGCATGCAGTCTTAACCACTGCATGTGGGACTGCCAGTGAAGTCCCCGGAAGCATGTTTGATTGTCACCACTGAAGGGAAGGCATGTTAACAACATCTAACAGAGCCTGGGGAGGTTTGTCAGCACTGAGCTAGGAACACAGCAACGCCTCGAAACAAAGAATTACCTGGCCCCAATGCCAGGAGTGCTGAGGTTGAGGAGGCCTGTTCTAAAATCTCCCAGTAATGCCTACTGCACCCATCCAGCCACTGCAATCTCTCCGCTGGGGAAAAGCTTGGCAGGAGAATGGGGCCCAAGATCATGCAATGCTTTTCAGAAAATGCTGGTCTTCGGCCTAAGAAAACTAGGAAGCCTGTAAAGAATTCTAAACAGGATAGAGACCTGGTGAGCTTGAATTTCAAGAAGATAACTCCGGCTGCTCTACAGAGTACGCATTGGAAAGCGCAGGGGGAGGCTGTTGACTAATCCAGACGACGGTGAACTGGAAAGAATGGTGACGGGGAGATGGAGCCAAGTAGGTGGATGAGGGATGCATGTAGAAGGAGGCAAACTCAACAGGCCTTGATGAGGAGGAAGAGGCACTAGACTTGACCAGCAACTTGGCCTGAGAGACAAGACGGATACGACATCATTCGTTTTGATACCCTAGGTCTTCTCTCTCTCTCCGTCTTTCCATAACTATCTCTCTATCAAACAAACAGCTGTGTTTCTGAGAAGTTGTGGCAAAGAGGTCGAAGCTCATCCTCCAGGCTGCCAGCTACAGTGGTACAGGATGCTTGCAGAAAGAATGGTGTCCCCAAGAGCAGAGCAGCCTGCACAGCCGCCTGCGCGTCCCAGGGTGTCAGGCTCCCTGGCTTTGAGCTTTTGACTCTGGTGGACTATTACCTAGGAAAGACTGAGTCCCCAGCTCTGGGAACAAAAATGACCAAAAGCAAGTTCTGCTGCTGCTGCTGCTGCGTCGCTTCAGTCGTGTCCAACTCTGTGCAACCCCATAGACGTCAGCCCACCAGGCTCCCCCGTCCCTGGGATTCTCCAGGCAAGAACACTGCAGTGGGTTGCCATTTCCTTCTCCAATGCATGAAAGTGAAAAGTGAAAGTGAAGTCACTCAGTCATGTCTGACTCTTAGCGACCCCATGGACCGCAGCCTACCAGGCTCCTCGGTCCGTGGAATTTTCCAGGCAAGAGTACTGGAGTGGGTTGCCATTGCTTTCTCTGAAACCAAGTTCAGTCCAAACGAAAAGACAAGGAAGCCTGGCCAGCCACTCCTTCTTTTTTAGTTCTTTACATGCAAGGAGGAGAGAAGGTCAGTGCGGCATTTGTGAGGGATTAACATTGGAGCTCACAAGTGGAAATGATAAGACATACTTGAGCTTCAGAAAAGAACTGTGTAACCATGGATGCTTGTCCAGTCATGAAGATGGTCCTCCTGATAAAGAAATGAGCTCCTCATCTCCCAGGGAATCTAAACTCAACGACAACATCCAGTTAGCAACGCAACTTCCAGCTAGAAATGTGTCAGGTAGGATGTTATACCCAACCTCCTCAAAGACACTTCTGGCGGAGAGTGTAGGATGCAAACAAGGCCTGGTGGTGTCTCCACACTGGCCTCAGGAAGCCCGAGTCACTTCACCAGTGAACTCTGAGTATCTGCAGCACCAGCTGAGTACAAGAACAGCACGCTCCTGACCACGTCCCTCAGAAAGACACGCCCTGCAGAGCAGAGCAAAGTCTCCCACACTTTTTAATGTTTCAGCAATTTGCTTGCATTCACTGATAAAGCTTCAGTAAATGCTCCTTCAGTATAAACGTGCTTCCTCTCTTTTCCCTCTAATAGCACTTTCTTGGCTTCCACCCACGAAAACACCCCCACAATCTCTCCTTCCATTTGGATATAGAATTAGGGAGAAAAGATAAGACGGGATTCAGGAGACGGTGCAAACACGGGCACGCCCACACCTAGAGGTGATTCATGAATGACTGATGATTCTAACACGGGTTCTCGTCCACCCTGAACTTTTTCCTGAACACCAGATCCACAGAGCCAACTGCCTGGAGAGCCTCCCTTCCAAGATGGCTCACAGACGTCTCAGATCAAAAGGTCATAAGTATAGCTCACTGTCTGCTCCCATCTCCACCCAAATGCAGCCCTGTCCCAGAGTTCCAGGTATCATAGGATGTCACCCAAGTCAGACACCTGATGCTTTGGAAGTCTCTTTGACTCTTACAGCTCCTTTACTCTCTGCAGCACCCTGCTTCTGTCTACATCTGGGTTTCTCCCAGAAGCAAACTCTGAGAGAAGGATTTAAATACAAGTAGTTTCTTTGGAGGGCTTCCCTGGTGGCTCAGCGGTAAAGAATCCACCTGCAATGCAAGAGTCACAGGAGACACAGGTTTGATCCCTGGGTCATGAAGACCTCCTGGAGGAGGGAATGGCTCAGTCAGTCAGTCAGTTCAGTCACTTGGTCGTGTCCGAGTATTTGCAACCCCATGGACTGCAGCAGTCCAGGCTTCCCTGTCCATCACCAACTCCTGGAATTTACCCAAACCCATGTCCATTGAGTCAGTGATGCCATCCAACCATCTCATCTTTTGTCATCCCCTTCTCCTCTCATCTTCAATCTTTCCCAGCATCAGGGTCTTTTCAAATGAGTCAGCTCTTTGCATCAGGTGGCCAAAGTGTTGGAGTTTCAGCTTCAGCATCAGTCCTTCCAATGAACATTCAGGACTGAGCTCCTTTAGGATGGACTAGTTGGATATCCTTGCAGTCCAAGGGACTCTCAAGAGTCTTCTCCAACACCACAGTTCAAAAGCATCAGTTCTTCACCACTCAGATTTCTTTATAGTCCAACTCTCACATCCACATATGACTACTGGAAAGGTGGACATGGCTACCCATTCTAGTATCCTTGCCTGGAGAATCTCATGGACAGAGGAGCCTGGTGGGCTACAGTCCATGGGGTCGCAAAGAGTCAGACATGACTAAAGCAACTTAGCAGGCAGCAGGTAGGCACTTTCTTTGGAAGATGCAGGAAATCCAGGGTAAAGGAGTGAGGAAATAAGACAGGGAAGAAAAAGAAATTAACCATGGATGTGTTTATCAAGCCATCTGTGTTGTGGGCAATTGAAGTTTAATTCCACATGGAAACTTGAGGAAACGATGTAGAAACATGCCTGAATCACATCCTTTGTTGGCGGAGGGCACTCCCGAGTGATGTTAATTTCTTGGCACTTGGATCTGTCTTACCCATAGGCAGTTCCCCAACCTCAGAGAAAGCCTTCTGGAAAAAAAGATATGGATGCTGCCAATTCTTTGGCCACCTGATGTGAAGAGCTGGCTCACTGAAAAGACCCTGATACTGGGAAAGATTGAGGGCAGGAGGAGAAGGGGGTGACAAAGGATGAGACGGTTGGATGGCATCACTGACTCAATGGACTTGAGTCTGAGCAAACTCCTGGAGATGGCAAAGAACAGGGGAGCCTGGCAGGCCACAGTCCATGGGGACCGCAAAGAGTCGGATATAATTTAGTGACAGAACAACAACTGCCATCGAAAGTAAGCCAGGAAATGGCAGAGCTTGGGGGCGGTGGGCAGGGCAGCAGCAAGAACCCCACAACGCCAAATCCAACGGTGTCTGTCACTTCAATTACCACCCAGTGCTCTAGGTTCTCTCCACCCTAGACTCCCTAACTTCTGTCCAGGGCACCATGCGGCTTTTTGCGATCATTACTGACTGGTCTCCCTGACTCCAGTCTGGCAGCCTACTGTCCTTCTCCAGACTGCAGTCTATGAGCTGAATACATAATGAGGCTGAATACATAACGGTTACGCTGCAGGCTCTGGTTTTGGACTTCTTGTCCCACCTCTCGGTACACGACTTCAGGCAACACTTAACATCTCTGTACCTGGTTTGGGGTTTTGTTTGGCTGCTTTTTCAGGTGAAAATCGGGCATGGAAACTGTACTTTCATCATAAGATTATTGCAAAGACTAAATGAGTTGATCTATGTAAAATGCTTAGAATGGCTCTTGGCACTCAGTGGGTGTCCAATAAATGTTAGCAAATAAGAGTTCTGTAACAAAACTCAGATCATGTCATTCCTTCAAAGTCTTCCCTTGGAGAATGAAGATTTGTTCTCCTGAAGAGATAAGGAGAGCTAAGACTGGATAACTACTGAAAGATTCAGAGCTGAGGAAACCGTAGCGTTAGTGTTGGAGAACCTCTCTTCACGCCAGGACTGGAGATTCTATTGTCGTAGCAGGCACCTTGGGATAAAGGATCCACAAAAGTATGATTGCTGCATGAATTTGCTCATCATCAGTGCCGAAACCAAGAATCAAGAATATAGAGGATGCCTACAGCTAAGTCCTCTCCAATCAAGAGAGAATTCGTGGTCAGAAAAATATAATTTAAGAAGGAGAGGGCTCATGTCCTGGGAAGCAATCCTTGTCTTGCCAGTAGGACAGCATCTTCAGAATCAAGATGATATAGGATTAAAATTTGTCTCTACCCACCTCTTGACAAGGCAGTAAGAAGGTGACAGGTGGAAGGCCAGAGGTCCCCAAGCAGCAGGAGGAAATAAACTACAAGTGGCAGATTTTCCCCTTCTCTGCTGATGAAACCTGTTCTGCCTAAGACTAATCATTTTTTTTTTCTTTTCTCAAACCTTGGGCTGATAATGGCTCAACACACCAGTATTCGTGTCAATTATCTTATGGCCGGGGATGACACACCTCATGCCGTCCTATCTCAAAAATGCATATTGTGGAAGAGGGGCCTGGTGAACCCCCCTCAGCCTTGAGGTGTTTCTTTTATCTGATTGGAAGCCCACCGACAGACATAAAATGCCTTACTAAAAACTAGCAAGGGGCCCTCTTTCTGTCCCCTTCTAATGTCTATGTCAGAAGCTTTCCCTATCCCTGCTATACTTTAATAAAACTTTGCTACACAAAAAGCTCCAAGCAGTCAAGACTTGTCTCTGACCCAGGATCAAAATCCTCTCCTCCGGGGGTCACAAATCCCAGCATAACGGCTCGCAGCAGCAACCTTTCAGCAGCAATTGCCATTCCCTTCGAGAACAAGCTGAGTTTGCTCAGGGCTACAGTTCCCACCTCCTCGACCCCCAGCGGCACCCTCTGACAGGGTAGAGACCACCACGGCACCAGGGGAGAAGCTCCAGATCTCATGGGCTCTGGCTGTAACTCCTCCAGCTCCAGCCCTTCCTCCGACCAAGACCGCAGCTGCCAGCCCAGCTCTGGGACAATGACCTGAGAAGTTGGCATACTATCCTGTAAGATGAGGTTTATGGTCCTGGGTCACTGATGGCTGGAATATATAGATCCTGGAATCAAGACTGAAAGCAGGGTTGATCATGGTACTTGGGCTTCCCATTCCTACCTCCTGATTCCTATGGCATGGAGAAGAAAGTTACTCTGAAGAAGGAAAAACAATATGGGCATGTGTCATCTACCCTGATATTTCTACTAATGTGGCAGAAAGAAGCACGCCTGGAACCCAGGGGACTCCCTGGGATACCTCTTGGTGTTTTCATGACACATGGTAGCTGTAAATGGTTTTGCAGCAACCTTCTGCAATGGACAAAAATAAAGCAACTCAGAGGTCTGACATTTCAGAAATAAGTTTTTAGTTGCCTCATGAAGTAAATAACCTAGATGTGCTGAAGCATCTTCCAAGGGTAAAAGAAGGAAATCTAGAACGGCTGCTAGAGGTAAGAGATGATAAAGGGAATTAGGACTTAGGGTCTGCTGCAACAGTAGGGACTGTGATTTGATTGATTCATAGATACTGACTGAGATTTCAGCCAATGACTACTGTGTAGACTCTAGAGTGGGCGGATTTAATGCTGGGCACAGCATTGCAAGAGGTGGGCTGGGTCAGATATCATTTAGTGACCTCTCTTACCTCCTCTTGGCGCCCTTTTTGCCCCAGCTGTTGCTATGGCAACCAGCTGCAGTCAGGTGTAGCCTGATAGAACTTTATCGCAGCTATACTGTCTCTGGCTTTCTACCCTGAGTTTTCTCTGCCCTAACACATTGCCTTCGCAAACCTACTTATTCATTTCGGTGCGTGCATTTATAGGGTTCTACAGAGAAACAGAACCAATAGAATATGATAGACAGATGATAGATAGATAGATTTATAAAGAGATTTGTTGCAAGGAATTGGTTCATACAGTGATGAAAACTGGAAAGTCCTGTGATATGTTATCTGCAAGCTACAGACCCAAGAAAGCCAGTAGCGTAGTTCCAACTGATTCTGAACCGGGAGGCCTGAGAACCGGGAGAATCAATGGTGTAAGTCCCAATCCAGAAGCTGGAGAAGACTAATGCCACAGCTCAAGCAGTAAGGCAGAGGAAGAGAACGCTCCTCTCCTCTCCACATTTTTGTTCTATTGGTCCTCAAGGCATTGGATGATGCCCACCCTCGCTGGAGAGGACCATCTGATTTCCTTACTTTACTGACTCAAATAGAAATCACTTCTGGAAACACTCTTACAGGCACACTCCAAAATCACGTTTAGCCAGATATCTAGTCATCCGTGACTCAGGTGGACACATAAAATGAGCCACCACTTTGCACAAACCTGGAAGTGTGAGGAAGTTAAAAAATAAAAAAACACTGAGGCTTCCTTTGAACTTCCCTGCTGTTGCAGCAGTGAAAACTCCACCTGCAATGCAGGAGATGCAGCTTTGATCCTTGGGTCAGGAAGATCCCCTGGAGAAGGAAATGGCCACCCACTGCAGTATTCATGGGAAAATCCCATGAACAATGGAGCCTGGTGGGGTACAGTCTATGGGGCCTCAGAGAGTTGGACACGACTTTGCGGCTTCGTTGTTCAGTTGTTAGGTCACGTCTGACTCTTTGGACCCCATGGACTACAGAGTCTCCCCTGTCCTTCACTGTCTCCTGGAGCTTCTCAAATTCATTGAGTCAGTGATTCTATCCTTTTCCACCCTCTCCTTTTGCCTTCAATCTTTTCCTACATCAGTGTCTTTTCCAATGAGCTAGCTCTTTGCATCAGTGGCCAAAGTATTGGATCTTCATCTTCAGCGTCAGTCCTTCCAATGGATATTGAGGGTTGAGTTCCTTCAGGATTGACTGGTTTGATTTCCTTGCAGTCCAAAGGACTCTCAAGAGTCCTCTCTAACAACACAATTCGAAAGCATCAGTTCTTTGGCTCTCAGCTTTCTTTATGGTCCACCTCTCACAACTGGGCATGACTATTGGAAAAACCATCACTTTGACTAAACGGACCTTTGTCCGCAAAGTGATATCTTTGCTTTTTAATATGCTGTCTATGTTGGCTGTGAGGAAGGCTGAGCGCCGAAGAATTGATGCTTTTGAACTGTGGTGTTGGAGAAGACTCTTGAGAGTCCCTTGGACTGCAAGAAGATCCAACCAGTCCATTCTGAAGGAGATCAATCCTGGAATTTCTTTAGAAGGAATGATGCTAAAGCTGAAACTCCAATATTTTGGCCACCTCATGCGAAGAGTTGACTCATTGGAGAAGACTCTGATGCTGGGAGGGATTGAGGGCAGGAGGAGAAGGGGACGACAGAGGATGAGATGGCTGGATGGCATCACTGACTCGATGGATGCGAGTCTGAGTGACCTCCGGGAGTTGGTGATGGACAGGGAGGCCTGGCGTGCTGCGGTTCATGGGGTCGCAAAGAGTCGGACACGACTGAGCGACTGATCTGATCTGATCTGATGTTGGCCATAGCTTTCCTTCCAAGGAGCTAGTGTCTTTTAACTTCATGGCTGCAGTCACCATCCGCAGTTATTTTGGAGCCCCAGAAAATACAGTCTCTCACTGCTTCCATTGTTTCCTCCTTCTATTTGCCATGAAGTGATGGCACTGGACTCCACGATCTTCATTTATTGAATGTTGAGTTTTAAGCCAGCTGTTTCACTCTCCTCTTTGACCTTCATCAAGAGGCTCTTTAGTTCCTCTTCACTTTCTGCCACTGGAGTGGTATCATCTGCTTATCTGAGGTTGTTGATATTTCTCCCAGCTTAGCAACTATACAACAAACGCATCCTTTGACCAAAAGAAACTAGAACATAAATATCCCCTCTGTATCTCACATGGACAATTTTGAGGCATCTTCTGCATGACTCTGTTGAGAATCCCCAGTAGAACTAAGCCCTCATTGCCCAAAGAACTAACCAGGTCCATCCCACAAGCTGGGACAGGCTTCCCTTGTTTTACATTTGCTGGGCTTATTTTCTGGGCTTGCTGTAAAAAAGCTTAGAAAAATAACCGGACCTCTCTGAGCCTCAACCTCCTCTTCTGTAAAATGGGGATAACCCCCTTCTCTCCCGAGTTTGCATGAGCATTAAGTGTGAATTGCTTAGCTTAGCCTGGTGCCAAGAGACAACAAGGGTTCAGATACGGACTGAAGAGAGCTGAGGAAATGGACAATGCAATGTTGAAAGACTTCTTTAATGAACTATCCACATGGCTTGTTTTTCTCTTCTTCCATTTCTTCTTCTGCTTCAGATTCCATAGGCACCTACCCTCAAACATAGCAGCAGTCAACCATTCGGGGCATTTTCCTCCTTGGCAAGAACCAAGTAAGGGTGGGGCTGGCAAACCTCTGCTGAGAGGCTGGGGGATGAAGATTCAACTTTTCACCAGGGCTTGTCTTTTTTCCTAAGGGAAGAACCCTTGAATGTAGTTTCAGTTGCAGATGCAGCCCAGCAAAATCTGGAGTGGAGCAGAATTCCCCACAGAGTCCAGCCATGGCTCCTCTATTCGAGACTCACCGGGTTGAGCCTCTGAAAGCTTTAGGAACAGGATTTTGTGTTTCATTGGTTCTGGCATCTCTTTATCCAGGGCCTTGGATGCTACATTCACGAGGGGCTCATGAATAATGCATGGTGACCTGAAAAACTCCAGGCGGGTAAATTAAAGATGAGCATGAAAAACTCGGCTTGCTCGGGCTGAATTCAGCTGTGACCACAGCAGGCAGTTCTGCTACACATGATCCTGCTCGTGGGTTTCCATGTTCCTCTGCCTGGAAAGTGTGTTCCACCTTTACCGGACTCTGTCACCTTCAAAACTTACCCCTCCAACGTGCCATTTCCTCTACAGCTTCTTAGGAAGTTAAAATTAAGCCTGAAAGCTCATTTCACGCAATACAGGAAATGATGAATGAGGCCACCCCCTTCAAAACTACAAATCTGTGACTTTTCCCAAGGTCTGGGCTTGGCCAAGGTGTCTGCAGGTGCCACTGCAGGGAAAATAAGAGGGAGAGCTTTTGATACTCAAAACCTACCTGCAAGAGATGTAATCCCTGGAGCCCCAACAGGATGGGGACACGGGAAGGACCTGGTCTTGATCTGGGTCTCCCTGTTGTCATTGCCAAAGCCAAGAGCCTCTTTTCTCTGGTTTCAGTTACCCACTTCACAGATGGGAGAACTGAGGCCCAGAGTGGCAAAGCAACTTTCCCTGGATCACACAGCAAATCGTTAAGAGAGCCAGCACACCTCTTGAGCCACAGCTCTTATTTGCCAGCGCAGACCTCTCCCCCCTGCTCTGAAATGCCCACCACCCCACTCCCAGATGAGCCATCCTGGGAAAAGGAGGGGGAAACATATTCGCAGGTGATTTGAAGCAGGGATGCTTTCCGGACGCCCTGCTCCCTCTGGGTAATTTATGGATGTGTGAACAGGATGATAGGCTCATTGCTTATACCGTGTAATTCAAAAAAATGCAGCTGCCCCAGAAAGATGGCTGAGAGGTATAAAAATATGTACATTTGATGGAGCATATATATGTGTTTGTAAATACAGTCTGTTATTGCTCAGTGTTATTATATATCCATCATCTTTCTTTGGGTTATTGGAAACATAAAAATCTTAAAGCACTAAAAACACAAAGAACGATAAGTCACCCAGGAAAGTATATCTTCTCGGGGATGATTTTATGCCGGGAACAGTTTGTGCCTTCAGAAAATAAAGTCCTTGCACTGCCAGCCAGAGAGAAGGACGCAGAGGGTGGGGCTGGGAGGGCGGTGCCTGCAAGCCCCAGGGCGAAACAGGTCCCTGAAGTGCCCAGTGGTCAGTGGCTCAAGGGGAAAAGGCTTTTGCTACCATTTGTGGCTCTGTGATCAGGGGCAAGTCATGACCTGGAGCCTGGTTCCTCCCTCTAAACCAGGACCAGAGCACCCACGGGGGCAGTGTGGCTCCCCAGATACGAGCCCCTCCCTGTAAACCACTGCCTCGGAGCGGGCAGCATTTCTAGTCACACAAATGACTTTGATGTATCAGCCCCTCTCTCTCCCTGGATTCCCTCCTCGCAGCCCAAGCGTCCAAACCACGGAGTGGAACCGTAAACTAAGTTCCAAGCAGCCGAGGCAGTCAATAGCACAGACGTGATTTTTAAGTGAAATTAAAGATTTTTTTGAATATGGATTTCCTCTTCGGGGCCTTCCCTCCACAACCTCAGAGATTCATGTCTCTACAAACGTTGGGTAATTCTGCCCAAGCCTGGGGTCTGTTATAAGTCAAAGTGAAGGAGGCCTGGGGGGGGGGGGGGCATCCAGGTGGGATGTGAGTGAAATGGGTCACTTGTCTGGGGGCTTTTATACAATAAAGATGGGAGAGTCAGAACCAGGGAGCTGAGCCCCAGCCCTCCCTCACCCTGTGCCCAGGCTCAGACCCTCCACGCCCCTCTGCTGTCACTGTGCCCACCTGGAAATCAACGGCTGGAATGGAACGTGGGGTGGGGTGTTTTTATTTAGTTAGTTTTCAGCAACTGTGCCTCTACTTTCCTTTTCTTTCCCCTGAGCTCCAGCATATCTCTCACAGGCATTAGGTGCTCCAGCTCTACCCATTGCTTCCAATCAAGTATTTCAAAGTGCAGTTAATTCTGACTTAATACCCAAATTAAGGCTTGTCCTTTGGATCTAGAGTCTTCTCCCTGCTCAGCAGCAGTGAATTTAAGAAATAGATTGTCTAAAGTGAATTCCACTATTGTTAGAAATCAGGAAAATCTTTAAATACCATTTGAGATAGAATCCCCACACATAGTAGTGACTTCTTCATGAAGTAATTAGAAATGGTCAAGAGTATAGTATCCACCTTGATTTTTCTACATGTGGTACATATATACAATAGAATATTACTCAGCTATAAAAAGGAACGAAATTAGGTCATTTGCAGAAATGTGGATGGACCTAGAGAATGTCATACAGAGTGAAGTAAGTCAGAAAGAGAAAAATATCATATATTAATGCATACATGTGGAATCTAGAAAAATTTTATAGATTATCTCATTTGCAAAGCAGAAATAGAGACACAGATGTACAGAACAAATATATGGATATCAAGAGGGAAGGGGGAGTGGGAGGAATGCGGAGACTGGGATCAAGATATATACAATATACACACAACAATGTATAAAATAGATAACTAATGCCAGCAAATTTGGAAAACTCAGCAGTGGCCACAGGACTGGAAAAGGTCAGTTTTCATTCCAATCCCAAAGAAAGGCAATGCCAAAGAATGCTCAAACTACCGCACAATTGCACTCATCTCACATGCTAGTAAAGTAATTCTCAAAATTCTCCAAGCCAGGCTTCAGCAGTACGTGAACTGTGAACTTCCAGATGTTCAAGCTGGTTTTAGAAAAGACAAAGGAACCAGAGATCAAATTGCCAACATCCGCTGGATCATGGAAAAAGCAAGAGAGTTCCAGAAAAACATCTATTTCTGCTTTATTGACTATGCCAAAGCCTTTGACTGTGTAGATCACAATAAACTGTGGAAAATTCTGAAAGAGATGGGAATACCAGACCACCTGACCTGCCTCTTGAGAAACCTATATGCAGGTCAGGAAGCAACAGTTAGAACTGGACATGGAACAACAGACTGGTTCCAAATAGGAAAAGGAGTATGTCAAGGCTGTATATTGTCACCCTGCTTATTTAACTTATATGCAGAGTACATCATGAGAAACGCTGGGCTGGAAGAAACACAAGCTGGAATCAAGATTGCTGGGAGAAATATCAATAACCTCAGATATGCAGATGACACCACCCTTATGGCAGAAAGTGAAGAGGAACTACAAAGCCTCTTGATGAAAGTGAAAGAGAAGAGTGAAAAAGTTGGCTTAAAGCTCAAAATTCAGAAAACGAAGATCATGGCATCCAGTCCCATCACTTCATGGGAAATAGATGGGGAAACAGTGGAAACAGTGTCAGACTTTTCTGGGCTCCAAAATCACTGCAGATGGGGATTGCAGCCATGAAATTAAAAGACGCTTACTCCTCAGAAGGAAAGTTATGACCAACTAGATAGCATATTCAAAAGCAGAGACATTACTTTGCCAAAAAAGGTCTGTCTAGTCAAGGCTATGGTTTTTCACATCATGTATGGATGTGAGAGTTGGACTGTGAAGAAAGCTGAGCAGCAAAGAATGGATGCTTTTGAACTGTGGTGTTGGAGAAGACTCTTGAGAGTCCTTTGGTCTGCAAAGAGATCCAACCAGTCCATTCTAAAAGAGATCAGCCCTGGGTGTTCTTTGGAAGGAGTGATGCTAAAGCTGAAACTCCAGTACTTTGACCACCTGATGCGAAGAGTTGACTCATTGGAAAAGACTCTGATGCTGGGAGGGATTGGGGGCAGGAGGAGGAGGGGATGACAGAGGATGAGGTGGCTGGATGGCATCACTGACTCGATGGACATGAGTTTGAGTGAACTCCGGGAGTTGGTGATGGACAGGGAGGCTAGCGTGCTGTGACTCATGGGGTTACAAATAGTCGGACACGACTGAGTGACTGAACTGAATGAGAATCTAAAAAAACTGGAATGGAAGCTGTTTAAGGCCCCTTTAGGACTTCTCTTTCCATATGAAAGAAAATATCACTCAGTTGTGTCTGACTCTTTGCAACCCTATGGACTATACAATCCATGGAATTCTCCAGGCCAGAATACTGGAGTGGGTAGCCTTTCCCTTCTCCAGGGGATCTTCCCAACCCAGCATTCGAACCCAGGTCTCCCACATTGCAGGTGGATTCTTTACCAGCTAAGCCATCAAGGAAGCCCAAGAATATTGGAGTGGGCAAGCTATCCCTTCTCCAGTAGATCTTCCCAATCCAGGAATTGAACTGGGAAACCCAGGGTTGATCCCTGCGTGGGAAAGATTCACTGAAAAAGGAAATGGCAGCCCACTCCAGGACTCTTGCCTAGAGAACCCCATGGACAGAGGAACCTGGTGGGCCACAGTCCATGGGCTCACAAAGAGTCGGACATGACTGAGCAACTAACTTTCTTTCTTTCTTCAATGTGAAGATGGACAGATGCCCATTTTTCCTTGCTCACCTCCAAATCCCCAGCATGTGAAATACTAGAAGAGCACTGGATACATAGTAAGAGCTCAATACACATTTGTTTTATTAAATGATCTTGCTTGCATTCTTCAGAAATTCCTTTAAGTGACCCAGATATAACAGAACTATTGTTTTCATGGCCCCAAGTGATGGCCTCCCTGTGTCCAGTGTCTCGAGTTCATTCTCACTTGGATCCTGGAATGGGCCACGTGACTTTTCTACCAATGGGAGAGTAACAGACTTGTCCAGAGCATAAGCTTTGAGAAAAGCGCTTGTGCTTTTCCACCTCTTCCTCACGTGGACCCCACCACCGCCGTGACCCAGCTGCCAGAGGGGGTGAGCTGCACTTGGAGGAAAGAGTTGGCCACCACTAGGCCAGACCTAATGGCTGGCAGCTGTCCTACTGGCTGACCACAGACACACCAACCAGCCCAGTGCCATACGCTACGTGCAGCCCAGGGCAGCAGGACCTCCCAGCCAACCTAAGACTTCTAAGAAATAACAAGTGGTTATGTGTTATGCAACTTTATTTAAGATGCTTACTCCTTGGAAGGAAAGTTATGACCAACCTAGATAGCATATTCAAAAGCAGAGACATTACTTTGCCAACAAAGGTTCGTCTAGTCAAGGCTATGGTCTTTCCTATGGTCATGTATGGATGTGAGAGCTGGACGGTGAAGAAGGCTGAGCGCCGAAGAATTGATGCTTTTGAACTGTGGTGTTGGAGAAGACTCTTGAGAGTCCCTTGGACTGCAAGGAGACCCAACCAGTCTATTCTGAAGGAGATCAGCCCTGGGATTTCTTTGGAAGGAATGATGCTAAAGCTGAAACTCCAGTATTTTGGCCACCTCACGCGAAGAGTTGACTCATTGGAGAAGACTCTGATGCTGGGAGGGATTGGGGGCAGGAGGAGAAGGGGACGACAGAGGATGAGATGGCTGGATGGCATCACTGACTCAATGGATGTGAGTCTGAGTGACCTCCGGGAGTTGGTGATGGACAGGGAGGCCTGGCGTGCTGCAGTTCATGGGGTCGCAAAGATTCGGACACGACTGAGCGACTGATCTGATCTGATCTGATCTGATGTGTTATGCAACCAAAGCTCACTGATACAGCAGGTATTCGGTGATTTCATCTAAAAATTAGCATCCCTTGCGGGAAGCCTTAGCGCCAGGCCTTGGGAACCACAAAGGAGCCATGCTGGAGCTGGGTCCTCAGTGGGCTTCGTGTGTCAGCTCCGGGACTCCCTGAGGCTTTGCTCTCCTGCGCCGAGTTTATTGCCCTTAGGCTGTTCACCATCTGCAAGTGCCTCTCTTGCGTGCCACCTGTCAGCTCCCACACCGGCCATCTACATTCAGATTCCTCTTCCTTCAGTCCTTTAGCATATACAGTGGGCATTGGACCCATCTCCACCACCCTGGCCTCTTTCTCTACTCCGGGGCCTTGCAGCCTTGGTTCCTGCTACTAACTTCCTGGGGCTAGGTCACTGCCACAGCCGTCCTATGTTCCCCCACATCCCAGGGGGGAGGACTGGCGATACAACATGCATATACATGCATATGTATACACACACAAATATATATATACATGACTACATAAGTATTTACACACATACACAAATGTACATTTATGTCTATAGAGAAAGAAGATACTCAAGCTTCAGAGCACTGTTTGGACTTAATAGCTTACACAATGGAAATTCCCCCAAAAAACTAAAAATAGTATTGCAATATGACCTAGCACTCCCACTCCTGGGTGCATATCCAGAGAAAATGGTAATTTTAAAATAGACACGCACCCCTATGTTCCAAGCAACACTATTTACGATAGTTGAGACGTGAAAACAAACCAAATGTCCATCAACAGATGAATCTTAAAGAAGACGTGGTGTGTATACACAAATATAATAAATGATTACTCAGCCATAAAGAAGAGTGAGATAATGGCGGCAACATTGATGGACCCAGAGATTATTATCCTAAGTGAAACGTCAAAAAGATAAAAATCCCCTATGATATCACTTATATATGGAATCAAAAACATGACACTAATTTATCTATGGAACAGAAACAGGCTCACAGGCAACGAGAACAGGCTTGTGCGGCCCAAGGAGGTGGCGTTGGGGCGGGAGCTTGTGGCCAGTAGACGCAAAGTGTCAAGTAGAGAGTGAATGAACAAGAGCCTACTGCAAGCACAGAGAACTGTATGCAAAACACTGTGATAAACCACAATAGGAAAGAATGTGTGTACGTGTAACTGAGTGACTTTGTTGTACAGCAGAAACTAACACAGTATTGTCCGTGAACTATATTTCGATTAAAACCAAATAAGTAAATAGCTTACACAAGCCTGTATGTATATGTTAGCCGCTCAGTCCTGTCCAACTCTTTGAGACCCCATGGACTGTAGCCCACCAGGCTCCTCTGTCCATGGGATTCTCCAGGCAAGAATACTGGAGTGTGGTGCCATTCCCTTCTCCAGGGGATCTGCCTGACCCGGGGACTGAACTCAGGTCTCCTGCATTGCAGGAAGATTCTTGAATTATCTCCTTAGAGTGGAGATCAGAGAGCAAGAGTAATTTTGTTAAGGTTGTACTGCAAGCCTCAAACTCAGCTGTTCTGACTCCTTACCCATGTATCTCTTTGTAATTCGTTGTAGTACATCTGGTGGTCTGATCCCTGGGAAGTGTGGGCAAGCCTTCAGATGCAGCCACAGCGTTTATGCAAGTGACCCCTGGCCCTGGCTGCCAGTTCCTGTGTGTTCCGTCTTGGAATGCCTGGTCCTCACAAGGAGGAATGAGCACCAGCCCATGTTCTATTATTCATGAGATCTTTCACACAGCTTCCAACATCAAATCTGCTAGTGATAACAAACTCCACCCCGGCATATCAACAGCTCCGAAATTTCCTGCCACAATTTTTGGAACAAAATGAAAGACCTTGTGAGAGTAGGAGTCTGAGGCTGTTTGGAACAGACTGATTTCAAGAACTTTGTCAATAAGACACGCAAAATGCAAATGACACAGACACCTCTTTACACTCTTTGGAAGACCAAGTGGACTCATCCACACCCCAGTGGGCTCAGTAAATGGCGAGACTGGGTCGAACCTGAGTCAGGGCACTGACTTTCACTGGGTCCCTACTCAGTAGCTGGCTCTGGTCTGCCACTGAGTTTGCAAAAATGGCTCAGACATCTCTGGAGGAGACGCTCACACTCACTGACCATGTGACCGTGGGAAGGTACTTTCTCTCTGCCGGCACTTCCCCATTTATGAAATTGAAATGGTCATAGTATCTGTCTCTAGGGTGACCATTATTGTGGTGAGGCTTAAATATGAAAATTCATGTTAAATGCCTCACCTGCGGCTTGCTACATTTAGTAGATAAAGGCCAGCTATTATTATGATTTATTTTGGTCGCACCTTGTAACACACAGAACTCCCCCAGCCAGAGATGGAACCCACGCCTTCCGCACTGGAAGCGCGAAGCCTTCACCACTGGACTGCCTGGAAGTCTTGTTATGATTATTTTATAGAAGAACACTCAGGGCTCAGAGGAGAACGGTATGAAAAAGATAGGACAGGAGGCAGGGAAAATTTACTGGAGTCAGTTTGGGAAAAACAGTAAACGAGGCACAGTAACAAGGATAACTGATAACACAATCAAACAATTATAACGATCTACTAGAATAAAATTTATGCAAATGTTATCTTTCTCTCTCCCAAAGCATCTATCGCACGGTGCTCACCCCTCCTCTTGTGACGATGTGACATGATAACATGCGTACCTGATGAGGTGAAGCGACATGAATGCCATATGCTCAGTGACACTGCTCGAGGCTGCTACGGACCTTCTGGTGAGAAGTCGCGGGAAGGACCACCTGCTTCCGCTGCTCAGGGGTCATTGAATCAGGTCAGTGTCCATTGCTGGATGTCAGGATGCCAATGGCTGAGGAGCCCATGCAGGACGGAGCAGGATGATAGGAGATTTCATTATGCTACTCAGAAGGGCACGCAATTTAAAATTTATGCACTGTTTATTTTTGGAATGTTTCATTTCGTATTTTCAGACCTCTTTTGACCTTGAGTAACTGAAACCATGGAAAGCAAAACCGTGGATAAGAGGAGTCTACTGTATCTTCACCCCAATCCTAGCCTCGCTCGGCAAGAACCAGGTTGGTCTGAGATAATACCAAAGCAAGAGAGAGCTCTTAGAGGTTATGTTACAAGTCGATGGTTTTCACATTTATTTTTAGCTATTTTTAAACTCTTGCCTGGAATGCAATATACAAAGCTGATTTGTTTAAAGCAATGGTTTAGCTGTGTGACTTTATTTTATAAACACAGATGATAACCTTTACTTATTATAAAGTCAATCAATAAGAACAAGGCTGTTTTGATTAAATAAGTTGGATGCTTGAGTTGATACAAAACTGCAATTGTCATCCATAACCTCCTGACTTCATTTTTTGTGTTTATCAAAATAGCCTGATAATTTTCATTAGCTTTCGTTGTACAGTGCTCTTGAAGACACTATTTACACAGGTAAGTAGCTGCAAATACTGACAGGTTAAAAAAAAAAAGGAGATGAAGTAAAGATGCCTTTGCAATCTTTGGGTAGTCTTCAAAGTGATCCAGAGGCTTAAAAGGAAGCCAAAGATATTACACCAATTAACCTAATCCAGATAATATTCATTTTGTAGAGTTCATTCATTCACCCATTTATCCAACAAACACCCCATGAGTGCCCACCATGTGTTATACATGGTATAAGCACTGAAGATGCTTCAGGGAGCAGAACAAAAGCACCTGTGTCCTCCTGAAGATGAGCACTTTAGCATGCAAGAGGTGGACAGTCAGTAAAATAAATGCCCTGTAAAATCTATCCCATGAATACCACTGTATAGTACAGTACAGTGACGAGCACTGTGGGAAAAAATAAAGCAGAAAGGGGCGAGGGGTTCTGGGGAGGAGAGTGCTTCCATTCGAAATAGTCAAGATGACCTCAACTTGGAAGGTCTGAGCAGACGTCTGAAAGAGCGAGGGAGCTGACCTCGGCCTGGGGAAGGGCACCTGGCCACTGATAGTGCCCTGGCAAGCAGGCTGCTGGACCAGTTCAAGGAAAAATAAGAAGGCTGCAGCTGAGCATCTGGACAGGCTAAGCAAGGGGGAGAAGGCCAGGAACGAGGTCAGAGAAGAGGAGAGTGAGGGATGGGGCCGGGACAGATCACACTGGGCCTGGAAGGTCACCCCAGTGACTCTGGCTTCCCTGTGGAGCCATAAGGAAGCTGCTGGGGATTTCTAAGCAGAGGAGTTGCCGTGTCCGCCCTACGGTTTTACAGCATTAATTGGGAGGCTGGGCTGAGAAGAGAGTATAGGGAGTTGGGGTAGAAACAGGGAGAAAAGGAGGTATTTGTAATAATCCCAGAGGGGTGGTTGGCGGATTAGATCGAGTGGTGGTGGAAATGGTGAAAAATGATTGGACTTTGGGTCTGCTTTGAAAGCAAAACTGAAAGGACTTCTGATCAATTGGATAAGCATATGGAAGAAAGAGGGGAGTCCAGGAGGACCCCAAAGCATTTGGCCCAAACAACTGGTACAGTGGAAGGGGGATTCACCCTACCTGAGATGGGGAGGCGAAGGAAGGAGCAGGCTTGGCATGGCTGTGGGTCTGTGTGACCTTCAAGATGTCTGTTAGACATTGAAGTGGAGACAGACAGATGAGTCTGGAGATCAGGGCAGTGACGGGGTTCAACCTGGAACTGTCAACTGGGGAGTCATCTGCTGGAGATGATGCTTAAAGCATGAGGGAGACAACGTGGGATCACCAGGGCAGGACACGTGGGCAGAGAAGAGGCACGAGGGCTGAGCCTGGCAGCCCCCAGCATTAGGGGGTCATGGACAGAGAACAGAGAAACTGGGAAACTGAAAAGGAGCCCATGAGGGAGAAGGGAGTGGAGACCAGGCCGGGGGGCACTCTGGAGACTGAGCGAGGGAAGAGCTTTAAGGACGAGGAAGTCGTCAGCTGTGTCAAATGCCCGCAGGACCAACTACAGGTGGCCTGAGACGAGACTGCCGGCTTGAGCCAAGCAGAGGTCATGGGTCCTGAATGACCTTGGTCAATCCTGTTTGGATGCAGAGCTAGGAGCAGAAGCCTGACCAGGTTATTGAAAGAGGGAAACGGAGGAGAAGGACTGGGACAGACGGGAAGACTCCCCTTGCCAGAGTTTTTCTTATAAAGGAGAAGAGAAGTAAAAAGGCAGCTGAAAAGGAAGGTAGGATTGCGCTGGTTGGATTGCACTGGTTGGCTGCTGTTTGTTTTAACACAGAAGAGATCTTGGCATGTTTGCACAGTGACGCTAACAATTTCAGGAGAAAAGGAATGTGCTATGATGCAGGCGAGAGGGGGGACAATTACTGAAGCTGCATCCTTGGAGCATAGGGGAGGAGACTTGTTCTCAGGAGTGGGGACTGTGCATCTGTCTTAACAAGAGGGAAGGCAAAACACGAGCATCCCCAGACAGGGCAGGAGGCGGAAACAAGTTCTCTGCTACTGTCATCTCCGTGAAACGGGAAATAGGTCAGCGGGTGAGAGGGAGGGAGGGGATGAGGTACTGGAGGTTCAAGAAGGGAGGAGAAGGTGTGAGAAAACTCAGGTGGAGTTTTCTGGAGAGTAACTGGACCAGGGAAATGGATGATGGTTGCCAGGCAGTGCCAAGATCCATGGGAGAATCATGCTCTGGAAACTAACGGGACGCAGCCAGCATGGCTTAATGGTTTTCTCCAGACCCATCGGCTGCTTTGAGGGGCAGGCACAGATGAGGCAGAGCTGGTTAAGACAGAGAAAGACAGGAATCGAGGGTATAGAGTCTGGAGACAAGACGTATGTGTGCGCTCAGTCACTCGGTCTTGTCCGACTTTTTGTGACCCCATGGACTGCAGCCCACCAGGCTCCTCTGTCCGTGGAATTTTCCAGGCAAGAATACTGGAGTGGCTTGCCATTTCCTACTCCAGGAGACAAGATCAGATCAGATCAGTCGCTCAGTCGTGTCCGACTCTTCGAGACCCCATGAACCGCAGCACGCCAGGCCTCCCTGTCCATCACCAGCTCTCGGAGGCCACCCAGACCCACATCCATCGAGTCAGTGATGCCATCCAGCCATCTCATCCTCTGTCGTCCCCTTCTCCTCCTGCCCCCAATCCCTCCCAGCATCAGAGTCTTCTCCAATGAGTCAACTCTTCGCATGAGGTGGCCAAAATACTGGAGTCTCAGCTTTAGCATCATTCCTTCCAAAGAAATCCCAGGGCTGATCTCCTTCAGAATGGACCGGTTGGATCTCCTTGCAGTCCAAGGCACTCTCAAGAGTCTTCTCCAACACCACAGTTCAAAAGCATCAATTCTTCGGCGCTCAGCCTTCTTCACAGTCCAGCTCTCACATCCATACATGACCACAGGAAAGACCATAGCCTTGACTAGGCGAATCTTTGTTGGCAAAGTGATGTCTCTGCTTTTGAATATGCTATCTAGGTTGGTCATAACCTTCCTTCCAAGGAGTAAGCGTCTTTTAATTTCATGGCTGCAGTCACCATCTGCAGTGATTTTGGAGCCCAGAAAAATAAAGTCTGACACTGTTTCCACTGTTTCTCCATCTATTTCCCATGTAGTGATGGGACCAGATGCCATGATCTTCGTTTTCTGAATGTTGAGCTTTAAGCCAACCTTTTCACTCTCCACTTTCACTTTCATCAAGAGGCTTTTTAGCCCCTCTTCACTTTCTGCCATAAGAGTGGTGTCATCTGCATATCTGAGGTTATTGATATTTCTCCCAGCAATCTTGATTCCAGCTTGTGTTTCTTCCAGTCCAGCATTTCTCATGATGTACTCTGCATATAAGTTAAATAAACATGGTGACAATATGCAGCCTTGACGTACTCCTTTTCCTATTTGGAACCAGTCTGTTGTTCCATGACCAGTTCTAACTGTTGCTTCCTGACCTGCATACAGATTTCTCAAGAGGCAGATCAGGTGGTCTGGTATTCCCATCTCTCTCAGAATTTTCCACAGTTTATTGTGATCTACATAGTCAAAGTCTTTGGCATAGTCAATAAAGCAGAAATAGATGTTTTTCTGGAACTCTCTTGCTTTTTCCATGATCCAGCGGATGTTGGCAATTTGATCTCTGGTTCCTCTGCCTTTTCTAAATCCAGCTTGAACATCAGGAAGTTCACGGTTCACATATTACTGAAGCCTGGCTTGGAGAATTTTGAGCATGACTTTACTAGCGTGTGAGATGAGTGCAATTGTGCGGCAGTTTGAGCACTCTTTGGTATTGCCTTTCTTTGGGATTGTGGCTCCAAATCCTTGATTCGCCATTTACAAGCTGTGTGACCTTGAGCAAGTTACCTAACCTCTCTGTGTTTGACCTCATCACCAAGTCCTTAAGCAAAGGTTATGTGAGCTAATGCACATACAGTATAGAACAGTACCTGGGCACATTAAAGGCTCTCTGTTAAATGTTAGCTTTTGTTGTTATCAGCACTATTTGAAAGAACCAGCAAATGGGTCTCTTCTCCGCCTAAAGCATATTTATTTATTCATCTCTTTGGCCTCACAGTGTGGCCTGTGGAATGTCAGATCCCCACCCCACCTGCATTGAGAACGTGGCGTCTCAACCATTGCAGCACCAGAGAAGTCCCTCTCCTCCAGTTAAAATCCTCACTGTTTGGAAGACACTCATGAAATGCCTCCTGTAACGTTAGGAGATATTCAATGATACTATGTCTCAAATCTCTTTTTTATGTTTAGGCCAAATAGTATGTTTCAATTTCTCTGCTGACACTTAAAAGTCAGTCAAGAAGCACCCAAAATGTACAGTAAAACCGCCTTAACACAACATGACACGGAGCAGGCCGCACAGCTGACCCCCACCACAATGACGCAAGTAACTGAGCTGCCCCCCTGGGATTTTATTTGACCTTAAAAGTTATTTTTTCTCACCTCTTGATGCAGTACTATATAAACCGACAGGCTTTGCCACGCTCATATCTGCACAGGAGCAACTTTTTAAAGAGACTTTTGCAGCTACGATTTCACTAACAAAAGACCAATTTACAGCAGGGTGAAATATGCTGACCGAGCAAAGGAACTCCAGCACTAGATGGTGGCAGAGGAAAAAATGGAAAGTTTTCTTTTTGCAAGTGCTTCTACTTTCTCCATAGAAAAGGAAAGAAGGTCATTAGCCAAAAGTGTGCAAATGAGTGTGTTGGATGGATTCAGGTCCAGACAACACAGAGCTAAGTCTGCATTCTGAGTCCCAAAGTCAACAACAGGATCAGTGGAAGGAAAGCAAGATGAGAGGACTCAGGGGTTGGAAGGAGAAAGGTCAAGTTCAGGGCGGCCCTGGACATATTATTTTTGCATCATGGCCCCCAGGGGATGACAAAAATAGTGAACCAGAAGACAGCAGGGCTATGTTCAGCCACAGAGTTGAGTGGGAAAAGCAGGTTACAAAGCAGAATGAGTCGGGTTAAAGATATAGTGAGAATCTGTATACACGTGTAAGTACACAGAAACATCTGGAAGGAAATAGGTGTTCATCTGGGCCAACGCAGAGTGTTCAGGGCTAGTTTAGAGTGGAATAAGCAGCCAGGCAGGCAGTGGGAGGGAGGGTCCTTCTCCCACTGGGCGTCAGCGTCTGACAATGGTGATGAGTCACGTAGGAGACATCTGCACGGGCACTTCCGCTTTGCTTTAGCTCGTTGCTTAAGAAATTCCCTGTTTCTTTCCAAGTCTTTCTTCCCGTGATTTTTATGACCTCTAACAGGATTGTAAACTCTATCCCTACCCAGTGGAACCCCTAACTTCAGAGTCAGATCATTTTCAGCTTCAAAAATGAGATTCAGTTGGTCCAGAAGCCAGGGGAAGTCTGCATTGGAAAATAGCTTTGCCATGCAGTTTTGGCCAACTGAAAATATATATATATATGACCCTGGGGGCATGGACCTAAACTAAAAAGGGTTCCCTTCTGCTCTCAATTTTTTAAGAAGTTTTGATCCCTGTAAAACTGGAGCATACATCTCCCATTATTTCCCATTTAAAACTGCCTGTTTGAGACATTATGTTACTTTCTCTCCTAGAGCCCCTTAATTTCACCAGGATTGAAGAAAAGCATCCCTGCTCCTAAGAGCAGTCTGTTTCCTTTCTGGATGACCTTGGCCCATGAGAGGTCAGTGCCAAGATGATAACAGTAAGGACATAATCATTTCTGGAGTGCTTCCTACATGCCCAGCACCATGTGAAGACTGAGGGTGAGTCCTCTCAGTAAGTCCTCACACCAAACTATTTTTTGTAATATAAATTTATTTATTTTAATTGGAGGCTAATTACTTTACAATATTGTAGTGGGTTTTTGCCATACATTGATATGGATCTGCCACAGGTGTACATGTGTTTCCCATCCTGACCCTCCCTCCCACCTCCCTCCCCATCCCATCCCTCAGGGTCATCCCAGTGCACCAGCCCTGAGCACCCTGTCTCATGCACCAAACCTGGACTGGCAATCCATTTCACATATGGTAATATACATGTTTCAATGCCATTCTCTCAAATCATCCCACCCTTGCCTTCTCTCACAGAGTCCAAAAGACTATTCTATACATCTGTGTCTCTTTTGCTATCTCGCATACAGGGTTATCGTTACCATCTTTCTAGATTCCATATATATGCGTTAGCATACTGTATTCCTCACACCAACTATTATCACCACCAGTTTGTAGACGGGCCAACTGAGGCTCAGAGAAGATGAGCCACTTGCCCACACAGCTGGTCAGAGAAAGAACCAGAGGCTGCTGCAGATCTATGGACCCCAGGGCCTGGTCCCGGGTGCTGTGCTCCACCTTCTCAGATTCCATCACTAAAATATCAACAGTGGTCCCTCCACATCGAGAGGTGATGGGGGAAGTGTGTGTTCATCTCTTGGCTTACATGTACCTCTAAGTTATTCTGCAATAAACACGTGTTACTTTTGAGATGAAAGAAGTGAAAGTGTTGGTTGCTAAATTGTGGCCGATCCTTTGCGACCTCATGGGCTGTAGCCCTCCAGGCTCCTCTGTCCATGGGATTTCCCAGGCAAGAACACTGGAGTGCGTTGCCATTTCCTCCTCCAGAGGATCTTCCTGACCCAGGGATTGAACCCGGGTCTCCTGCATTGCAGGTAGATTCTTACCATGTGAGCCCCTACTCTAAGAAAATTAATATAGAATACTTTTAAAAGAAAAGGAAAAGGGACATTGGACCCAGGCTCCCTCCAAGAGAGGAGGGCTGCGGGTAGGGAACCTTCTGTCATGTTCTGGCCTGGAGTTACCTTTCCCTGAGCCCGTGGCCTGCAGGGACCTCCCCCTCAGCCCCAGGGGACAAAGCCACCTAATGAAGGTGACCCAAATAATCTTCTATCTAAAGCACACTATTTTATTTTATGTCTCAAACCCACTCCGTGAGGCAGGAGTTGGCAAGTTATTTTTGATTCACTGACAGTGTTCTCCTGAGACATCCAAGTGTCTTGAGGGGACGCCTCCTCTGTGGGCTCTGCCCTCAGGAAGCCCTGCTCCGGCAGGTGACTCTGCTGCCTTCGCCTGGATCCCCCACTGCTGTGTCTTGCTAGCTCAGAGGGACTGGCACGGGGAGAAGGAGGGGGTGGGGGTCCCCCTAGGGCCAGGGACGGTTGGTCCCAGTTGGCACTGGGTGGCCATGTCCCAGGGTCCCCACGGCAGTTTGTCACGTCGCCAGGAAGGAGCATGGTGGCCTGCGGGACACCAACCTTGCTAAGGACAAAACTGCTACAAGTTTGGGATCCAAGATCCCTTATGTGTTACAGGTTTCCAAGATCACACAATAAGGGATCCAAGATCCCTTATGTGTGGGATCTAAAAAGAAATGCTACAAATGAACTCACAAAGCAGAAACGGACTCGCAGACTTTGAGAGTGAGCTAATGGTTGCCGGAGGCAAATAGGGAGTTTGGGAAGGTCAAGTCCACACTGCTGTATTTAAAATGGACAACCAACGAGGACTCCTGTACCGCACAGGGAGCTCTGTCCAATGTTATGTGGCGGCCTGGACGGGAGGAGAGTTGGGGAGAGAATGGATGCGTGTATGTGAGCGAGTGCGTGCTAAGTCATTTCAGTCATGTCCGACTGCAGCCCGCCAGGCTCCCCTGTCCATGGGATTCTCCAGGCAAGAATACTGGAGTGGGTTGCCACGCCCTCCTGCAGGGGTTCTTATTGACCCAGGAATCGAACCTGCGTCTCTTACGTCTACCCGCATTGGCATGTGGGTTCTTTACCATGAGCACCACCTGAGAAGTCCAGATATATGTATATATATGGCTGAATTCCTTTGCTGTCCACCTGAAATGGTCACAACATTGTTTATCAATCAGCTACACTCCAATACAAAGTAAAACTTTAAAAAAGAAACCTACAGTTCTCCAGCTGTGGCTGAGACATCAAAGATCCAGATAGAACAAACCCAGTGACCAGTGGGAGAGCTGTCCCCAGCTGCCCTCCCGCCCTCCCCAGAGTAGTTGCCTCCTCATCTATGTCTAGGTGGGAAGCTCAAAGCTGAATTCCAGCAACCAAGTGTTAACATTTGGCGCAGGCCAAATTCCAGGAAGAGAGGTGCAGTCTGAGCGGCATCCAGGAGTCACCGGTCCTAGCAGGGTTCTTTATGGCCCTTTAGTTGGTGGTTTTAGGGGTTAAGCATGACCCTTAGTGCTCTCACAGATCACCCCACCGCAGATGGAGTTTTACTGAAGGTGGTAAAACAACACCATCAGAGCAGCAACATATGGGTCTGTGTGTGGTCTCATCCCCCTGCAGATCGGGAGCCGTCCAGCCAGCCCGCAATTTGCATACATCAGTTTAATATTCAGCAGAGGCAGATGGGGCCTCTCTGGATTGGCTTTGCCTAAAAAAAACCCATAAAGGAAAAAGAGGAATGCTGAAAAAAGAGTCACACACTCAAAGACTTTCAAAAGAGCTTGGAGATCATCTATTCCCATAATCTACACCGTGTGAAGACCTCACTGAGCCACACGGAATTCCTTCCCAGCTTCACAGACTCCCTCCATATGACACATCTCACGGCAACCATCATCCAGTTAGAGCTGGCATGCAAAACAAAACTTATTTGACATCCCCAATAAAATCTAAACCTATCATTTTATAGGTGGGAAAACCAGGCTTGGACAAGGGCGTTACACTGGCCAGAATCATTCAGGGAGTCATGCCAGGGGCAGTTAGACTCTCTGACTCCAGGGCTGTTTCTCCTACAGCAGAATCAGTGTTCTTAATCAATCAAGGTGAATAGAAGATAAGATAAAGATGGAGTAAAAGGTCACCCAATGGAAAGAATATGGGCTTGGCCTGAATTGACCTGGGTTCAGATCTGACCTTTGGCAAGTGACTGCACTCTTTCTGGTCCTCAGTTTTCCCACCTGCAAAATGGGAATAATAAGCCTACCTTTTGAACATCACAATACCCCCATTGCGATGTTCAAAAGAGATGCTGCCCAGCGCAGCGCACAATGCAAAGTAGGTAAACAGTATTAGTCACACTCTCCTCCTGCCCATATCAAGCTCCTAACGCCTGCCACTTCCCTCCATGCCTCCCTCCCGGCCAAGCCACCTCCTGTTCTCTTGATTGCCATCAGTGACGGATGAGGCTTTGGTTTCCATGGTTGCCCAGACCTGTTTATTGGACAGATGACTTTCACTGCCCGCAGGTCTCTGCTCAGAGTTGGCAAGGGCTGCGCCCACTGAAGCAGCGTTTCCAAGGCACCTGGGCTCGCTCTACTCCAGAAGGTGCCCCAGGGATGGTGTCAGACGCCCTTTGTCAGTTCCTGGGGAAGAGTGATGACATTTTCAGGAAACTCCACATGGATTCAGGGTTAAGCGAACTCCAAAGCCTGCTCTGGCTCTTCCAGAGCTCATGGGCTCCCCAGGGGCAAGGCTGAGGTCTCACTCAGCTCTGCATCGCTGGTGTCCACACCTCCAGGCAAGTCAGAGGTGCTCGTGCTAAGCTGTGTCGTTGACCCCAATTCTCCACCCCTCCCTGGACCCACATCATTTCTCTTGTGGCTTTGCAATGCTCTCTCAGTAGAGGCACAGTTCCCTGGGCTAGGACATGTGATGGCTTTGACAGTAAAGTGTGGTGTTATCTGTTTTGCTGCTATAACAAATTACCCCCAAGCTTAGGAGCTTAAATCCACACATACTGATTATCTTTTGGTGTCTGACGAGCAGAAATCTCAGTGTGGTTTCACAGGTCCTCTGTTGCAGGACCACTCCCAGGGCCACAGTGAGGTGGCAGCTAGCTTGAAGTCATCTCCAGGCCTAACCAGGCCTCCTAAGCTCCTGGGTTTTGTTAGCAGAATTCAGTTCCTTGCAGACTGTTGGCCAGAGGCTCAAAATAAAAGCTTAGTTCAGCTAGGAATGTGCGTGAGTTAGTCGCTCAGTCATGCCCCACTCTTTGCAACCCCGTGGACTGTGTAGCCCGCCAGACTCCTCTGTCCAGGGAATTCTCCAGGCAAGAATACTGGAGTAGGTAGCCCTTCCCTTCTCCAGGGGATTTTCCCGAACCAAGGATTGAACCAGGTTCTCCTACACTGACGGCAGATTCTTTACCATCTGAGTCACCAGGGAAACAGCATCATTGACTCGATGGATATGAATTTGAGCAAGCTCCAGGAGATAGTGAAGAGCAGGGAAGCTTGGCATGCTGCAGTCCGTGGGGTTGCAAAGAGTCAGCCACGACTTAGCGACTGAACAACAAATCAGATAGGAAAGAAAGAAAGGAAGTGACTGTCCATTTGTGCCCTCTTGAGTCTGTGGACTCTTACCCTGGGCACTGCTTCTGTAGAGCCCTCAGCCAGACACCTGGCATGAGTGAATGCAAGATGCAAGAGCCCTCACCCTGCCCTGCCCCGTAGGGGAAGCGCTCTCCTGTCCCAGCCCTTCGTGGCTTCCTGGGCAGAAACAAAGTGGCCCAATGAAGTACATTTGCTCCTTAGCCTTTGCACCCCTAAGCATCTTCTATCCAACTCCAGAGGAAGAAATCACTTGCTTCTCCCACTAAGAGCTGAAACTTAATGATGCTCCGATGAAAAGTAAGTGTCTTCTGAAGATTACTCTTTGACCCAGGAATTCAGCTTGAAGTGTGTCTGTTTGTTCATCAGTTAATTAGTTCACAGTTTGTTTACTTAGTGACTGCCAATCTCTATGAGACATAGCTATGAGACGGAAAGTTCTTTAGATTCGAGCCGCTCAAACATCAAGGGGCCACACACCACAGTGGGATCTTGTTAAAATGCAGATTCTGAATCAAGGTCTGGAAAGAGGCCTGAGCCCTGCGTTCCTAATGAGCTCCCAGGTGAGAGGAATTCAGTTGATCCACACACGGACCACACGTGGATCTCTAAAGTCAGACACGCAGGGTTCAAATGCCAACTCTGGATCTTGGCAGCTGTGTGAACTTGAGTAAGTTAATTAACATCTCTGAGCTCAGTGCCATCTTTTATTTCATGAGATTTCATGCGTAACTTCTTCTTGAATGTTTGCGTAAGATATTAGAAATCATTCCTCAGAGCCCTGGCATGTCATGGGCCTTCAACAGGTGGTAATGTGAGTTACTAGGACAATGGCCCCATTTCTGCAGGAACTGGAACACACCTTTCTGCCCAGTCCCAAGGGTCCCTCTTGTCCTGATATTCTAGTAGTCTGTGAAAACAGAACAGGTCTGGAGTGGAGAAGACAGGGGCTATCCACAGGGAGGGGCCGTGTTTATCTCCACTGTCAGTCTGTGGTTATCATCCCAGACCAGCTGGGAGTGTCTTGTTCTCGGAGCTGATCCTGCCCACTGCCTTGGCTCTAGCCCGTCTCTCCCCTCTTCAGGGGTATCGATCAATGGGCAGCTCAAGGTGTGTTTTCATGTCATGCATTCACGCCGCAGTCAGCGTGAATAGTAGCACAATTCCCTGGCTTGGGGTCTTTTTGCACCACCACCCACCCCCCACCGCCCACCCCCCCCCCCATCACAATCCCTGCCAGTATTGTAAGACCCAACCCTGGAAGTAAAATCTTAGTTAAAAAACTGGAAATTAGATTAGATTTTATGACCTGAAGGAAAAAGGAAAGGACATCAACCCAGGGCTCAGAAGGGTAAGACACGTGCACATCAACAGACAAAGCCAAAGTGAAAACACGACTCGGCAGCCTGATTCCCTGACCCTGAGGAGCCAAGGAGCATCTGTCCAGCCTGAGGCTGAGAGGAGGGGGGCCCAGCTCCAGAGACGTCCATGGGAACACAGTTGGCTCTCTCAGCGGAGAGGCAGGGCGAGGCTTTGAGAAGACACTGGCCCTCGACGCAGACCACCAAGGAGAAGGGATCAGTGAGACCCTGCACATCCCCCACTGCAGGGCAAGACCTGGGTGATCAGAATGAGAAACACAAAACTCACAGGAGGAAATGTATTTCACGTCGTGGTCCTGTGCGTGCGTATGTACATACAGATAGATTTCACAGCACATGGCGTGTAAACAAAATAGCGTCCTTGCATGTGTTAGTAACTGCAAATACCTAGAGCAATTCCAATATCCTAGAACCTAAACACTTTTTCAACATTAACTGATCCTTATGAAGTGACTGTTATTATTACACCTATTTTATACATTTTTATAGATGAAGAAAATGAGGCTCAGATCCCTTGCATGATTTGCTCACAATCCCAGAGCCAGAAAATGGCAGAGCCAGGGATCAAATTCAGCCAGATCCATTACACCACTATATCTGGTAATTCTTATTCAATTCTGTTCAGATTGGAGACCTGCTACACCAAGGTCATGATCACTAAAGGAGCTCAGTCGGCATTTTGAAACAATGTAATTCTAATATGTCCACGTGGATGCGCCCTTCCCACAATACTAGGCGTGACTGTGACTGGGGTAGAATTTTCACTTCGTCTCCCACTGCTAATCTGACTACTCAGTACACTGCTGAGCCTCATTTTCTTCATCTATAAAAATGTATAAAACAAGTATAATAATAGCAGTCATTTCATAAATGGTAAGTTACACACTTTATTGGTAATCCCCAGTAAATACCTTTACAGTTGACTGAGAGGCAGGTGCATTTCAGAAAGTCTTCTTTAGTGATGATAAAAATAAAAGCAGTTGTAAGACACCCATGTGTACCAGGCTGGGGCCAGGCGTTTCCATTCATCAAATCACGGTGATCCGTGAGCAAGGTAGTAACAGCCCCTTATTACCACTTGGGGTTCACTGGTGGCTCATAAGGTAAAGAATTTGCACTCAAAGCAAGAGACCCAGATTCAATCCTTGGGTCAGGAAAATCCCCTGGAGAAGGAAGTCGTTACCCACTCCAGTATTCTTGCCTGGAGAATTCCACGGACTGGCGGGTTGCAGCCCATGGGGTCGCAAAGCCCACGGGGTCCCAAAAAGTCAGACACAACTTAGTGACTTTCACCTTCGTCACCACTAAGTCTGTGCGACCCAATGAACTCTGGCCCGCCAGGCTCCTCTGTCCATGGGCGTCTCCAGGCAGAATACTGGAGTGGGAAGCCGTTCCCTCCTCCAGGGGATCTTCCCGACCCAGGGATCGAACCCTGGTCTCCTGCAGCACAGGCAGATTCTTCACCGCCGAGCCACCAGAGAAGCCCAGAGACTGGTGGGTGTCCGCCCGAACCCCTTCTCCCCTCTGTGCACCGCGGCTGCACTGGAGTCGGGCACGTGCTTTATTTCTCAGCCTCCCTTATCATCAGGCCCAGAGGACTGCGTCCTCACCCCCAGCCGTGCTGTGTCCGAGTCTGGGCTTGAGACCGCAGCTGTGCCTCTTCTGTACTCTCTTCCTTCCCCAGGAGTTGGTACCTGAACTTGATGGTGAGACAGTGTCCACCAAAAAATGAGGAAACTGTCCTAGAAGATGGGGGAGTGAGGGCCCTGATCTGGGCCGGGTCAGACGGGTCAGTCTCCAGAATGGAGACTGGAGTGATGCTGCTACAAGCAAAGGGGTGCCTGCAGCCACGAGAAGCTGGAAGAGGTGAGGAAAGATTTTTCCCTAAAGTTTTCAAAGGGAAAGTGATCCTGCCAACACCTTGATTTTAGATGTCTGCCCTTAAGAACTGGGAGAGAATACATTCAGTTGTCTTAAATACAATTTTGTGGTAATTTATCACAGCAGCCTTGGGAAACTAATTATAAACTCCTCCATCCTTGAAGTCTCAGATTTTCCCTGCTTAACAGATGTACCGCGTCCTTGTCTCAGGAGGGTCTTCTCATCCTGGGGGTCTTCCCTGCTGACTCAGACAGTAAAGAATACTCCTGCCATGTGGGAGACGCATTGTCGAATCCCTGGGTCAGAAACACCCCCTGGAGAAGAAAATGGCAACCCACTCCAGTATTCTTTCCTGGAGGATTCTGTGGACAGAGGAGCCTGGCAAGCTGCAGTCGATGGGGCTGCAAAGAGTTGGACATGACTGAGCAGCTAGCACTTTCACACCTTCTCATCCTGGGACGCAGTAGGTAAGAATTATCTCTGTCTTTAGAAAGACCGGGCCCTAAGTCTTAGCTTCATCACTTCTTCTTTTCTTGAAGTGGAAATCTTTAATCCTCCCCTTTTGTCTTATATTAAATAGAAAGAACAATAAATGATTTAAATATTAATCAGGCTGTCATAACAAACTTAAAAGACTACAGGGAATATATACTACTTCCAACCATCCTTTTTCCATTTACAAAACTGATCACAATTTGGATCCTTAAAGAAAACAAATTCCAAAAAACTGAGGCAATAAAAACCACATTATTTGAACACAAAGTGCTAGAACTAAAATTTAAACAATTTAAGGGAAAAACACAAATAGTAATAACTAAAAAAAAAAAAAAACTTCTTAAATAACTACATACTGACCTTGACTTACAATGGTTGGACTTAAACGATTTTTTTGACTGTACACCACTCCTTGATGGGATGATTTTGGACTAGTTCAGTTACATGAATAACACAAAGGCAAAACTAAAGGATGGTGATTAAAGTCAGAAGAGTAATTCCCCGAGGCAGATATTAACTAGGAAGGGCCAAAGGAACCTCTGGGGGTGCTGGGAATATTCTGTGTCCCAATTTGGGTGATGGTCATAGAGAGTATACATATACAAACACTCCCTAAAGTATACGCCTGACATTGGTCTAGTAAGAGCACTTTACCATATATATTATATATGGTGCATCTTAATTCCAAATTTATTTTAAATAGATGAATACAGCAGCAAATGTGAAATGGAGACCTGTGTGGTTCAGATCAGATCAGTCACTCAGTCGTGTTCGACTCTTTACAACCCCCCTCAGGTCACAAAGACTTGGACACGACTGAGCAACTTCACTTTCAAAAAAGAAGGGGAAGGGCATCAGGAGGGATCCTAGCGGCCATAAAGTACTCTGATCGGAGTATATCATATTCAGTATGTTCAGTTCAGTTGCTCAGCCATGTGACTCTTGCCCCGAATTGCAGCACGCCAGGCCTCCCTGTCCATCACCAACTCCCAGAGTGCACTCAAACTCATGTCCATCGAGTCAGTGACGCCATCCAGCCATCTCATCCTCTGTCGTCCCCTTCTCCTCCTGCCCTCAATCCCTCCCAGTATCAGAGTCTTTTCCAATGAGTCAACTCTTCATATGAGGTGGCCAAAATACTGGAGTTTCAGCTTTAGCATCATTCCTTCCAAAGAAATCCCAGGGCTGATCTCCTTCAGAGTGGACTGGTTGTATCTCCTTGCAGTCCAAGGGACTCTCAAGAGTCTTCTCCAACACCACAGTGCAAAAGCATCAATTCTTTGGTGCTCAGCTTTCTACACAGTCCAACTCTCACATCCATACATTACCACTGGAAAAACCATAGCCTTGACTAGATGGACCTTTGTTGGCAAAATAATGTCTCTGCTCTTGAATATGCTATCTAGGTTGGTCATAACTTTCCTTCCAAGGAGTAAGCATCTTTTAATTTCATGGCTGCAATCACCATCTGCAGTGATTTTGGAGCCCAGAAAAATAAAGTCTGGCACTGTTTCCACTGTTCCCCCATCTATTTCCCATGAAGTGATGGGACCAGATGCCATGATCTTCGTTTTCTGAATGTTGAGCTTTAAGCCAACTTTTTCACTCTCCACTTTCACTTTCATCAAGAGGCTTTTTAGTTCCTCTTCACTTTCTGCCATAAGGGTGGTGTCATCTGCATATTGGAGGTGATTGATATTTCTCCCGGCAATCTTTTTTCCAGCTTGTGCTTCTTCCAGCCCAGTGTTTCTCATGATGTACTCTGCATAGAAGTTAAATGAGCAGGGTGACAATATACAGCCTTGGTGTACTCCTTTTCCTATTTGGAACCAGTCTGTTGTTCCATGACCAGTTCTAACTGTTGCTTCCTGACTTGCATATAGGTTTCTCAAGAGGCAGATCAGGTGGTCTGGTATTCCCATCTCTTTCAGAATTTTCCACAGTTTATTGTGATCCACACTGTCAAAGGCTTTGGCATAGTCAATAAAGCGGAAATAGATGTTTTTTCTGAAACTCTCTTCCTTTTTCCATGATCCAGCAGATGTTGGCAATTTGATCTCTCTTTCCTCTGCCTTTTCTAAAACCAGCTTGAACATCTGGAACAAAAGTTCACGGTTCACATATTGCTGAAGCCTGGCTTGGAGAATTTTGAGCATTACTTTACTAGTGTGTAAGATGAGTGCAATTGTGCGGTAGTTTGAGCATTCTTTGGCATTGCCTTTCTTTGGGATTGGAATGAAAACTGACCTTTTCTAGTCCTGTGGCCACTGCTGAGTTTTCCAAATTTGCTGGCATATTGAGTGCAGCACTTTCACAGTATCATCTTTTAGGATTTGAAATAGCTCAACTGGAATTCCATCACCTCCACTAGCTTTGTTCGTAGTATGTTAATTGTGATCATTGCCTAACATAGTACAGGAGGTGCCATTGGGGGACAGTGGGTAAAGGGTACACAGGAGCTCTGTATTATTTCTTATTAATTTCATGTGAATTTCCATCTCAAAATAAAACATTTGATTTTTAAACTCTCCTTGGATAATCTAATATGCAGTCAGTGTTCAGAATGATCATCCCAGTCCAATATCACCCAAGAGAAATTTCTGTGATGCTGGAACTGTTCCATCTGCATTTATAATATGGTAGCCACTACCCTTAATAGCTGCATGTAGCTATTAAGCTGTTGAAAGGTGACTAGTGTGACTGAGGAACTAAATGTTTAATGTTGATTAATTTCAATTTAAATAGCCACATGTGGTTTTATTCCTTTGCTAGGGCTCCCTTAACAAAGTACCACAAACTGGGCTGCTTAAACAACAGAAATTTATTGTCTCACAGCTCTGGACTAGAAGTCCAAGATCAAGGTCTCAGCAGGATTGCTTCCTACAGAGGGCTGTCGAAGAGGATCTGGGCTTGATAATACATTTTTGAAAAGAGCAAGCCAATTCCTCTAAAGCAGAGTGTTAGGAAAGATGAGTAGAGACAAAACTGGAAAGATAAGTTGGAGTTAACTCATTGGTCATTTAAGAAGGTACTAGAAAGATGCCTCATGCCCACAGTGCCCTTGACCTGTCCTAGACCTAGCTCCAAGTGGTATTGACCATCAAGGTCATCAACACCATCTTCATCACCCTTATAATTATTACATCATTATTGCTATCATCACCATCACCAATGTCACCACTATTATCACCACCATCACCATCATCGATGTCACCACCATTCTTATCATCACCATCATCATCATTATCATCGTCATACCCATCCACACAGACCTCTTCTGAGGAACTCTGACACTGTGAACTGTGGCTAAAAAAAGGGCACCCAGCCTCAGGGTCAAACACATAAATTTGAATTCCAATTGTATCACTAACTGTCCATGTATCCTTATACAGATTCCAGAAGCCACTTAATCTCTGTAAGTTCCAATTTCCTCATCTGGATAATGTGTGAAGCTCAGAGTAGAAAACTCAATGATTAAAAAAAAAAAAACCCTATCAATACTAGGCATGAGGATATTCTACTCTCATTAATATGATCCTGGGTCTTCTCTGACCTACCTACAACCTGATTTCCCAGGAATATTTCCCTGAAGTCAGACCTTGACTCCTGTAACACAGTTGCAACCTCAGCATCTCATCGCCCCAGAGTGCTGGGGAAAATGTAGGACTGAATCCTCCCAAGCTCTGTGATTCCAGGTGAGTTACCTTCCCTCTCTGAATGTGTTTCCTTGTATAGAAAAGGGGATCATAATGCTACTGTGATTATTCAACGAGACCATGGATGTTAAGTGCTTGGCATACTGAAGGCACCACATGGATGTCCATGCTGTGTCCCTTCAATACTCTTTTAAGGCAGCATTAACTTAGGGCTTCCCTGGTAGCTCAGCTGGTAAGGAGTCCGTCTGCAATGCAGGAGACTCCAGTTCGATTCCTGGGTCTGGAAGATCCTCTGGAGAAGGGACAGGCTACCACTCCAGTATTCTTGGGCTTCCCTAGTGGCTCAGATGGTAAAGAATCTGCCCGAAATGCAGGAGACCTGGGTTTGATCCCTGAGTTGGGGAGATCCCCTGGAGGAGAGCATGGCAACCCATGCCAGTATTCTTGCCTGGAGAATCCCCTTGGACAGAGGAGCCTGGAGGGCTACAGTCCATGGGGTTGCAAAGAATCGGACACAACTGAGCGACTAGGCAAAACGTGGGATGCCCAAAATACCGGAAAAACAACACCCTGAGAAAGGAAACAGATTCATGTTGGTTCACTCACAGAGGCCCTGGATAAACTTGGATGGAGATCCAGGTCTCCTGACTTCAAAGGCCTCTGGGTCAGACTATAGCAGTCCAAGAAGACAATTACCCCCTCTTCCCTCATTTCCAGTGTACGAATGAGTAAGAAATCCTGAAAGAAAGTTACTGGTGCAGACAGGTCTTAGGAGACAGAAAGGCTGCCAACTGCGGAGACTCAAGGAAGGGAAAACCAGTGTGATCTACCCCAGTGCACATGTGAAAGCGTCAATTTGCCTGTGCTTCCTTCGGTTACAGACAGACCTTTCCTTCCTAACCAGAGCCACTTCAATAGCCAGCCTAATGTCCTGTGGAAGTAATATGTGCCCTGCAACCATGAGCTATTATGGATTTCCCCACAAAGGCCAATTTGAGGACGACAGACAGCGTGCAAAGAAAAGTTAAAACGAGATGCTAGCTGAAGTGTCAGATACCAAGGGAGCATGTTTCCATCCACTGGTGGGTAAATGCGAGGCTGGGGATGGATTGCAGGCTAGTCCTCTCAGGCAGGGAGGCAGGCTTCCGAGCCTGTCATGTAAACTGTGTCCTGGGAGGGCACAGCAGCGGATGGCGCAGGGAGCAGAGAGCACCAGTCTGGAAACAAGGAGACCTGGATTCGAGTCCCAGATCTGCTAGCACTTACCCACACCCTTTAAATCAATCCAGTCCCTCGGGCTGGATCCCTGATCAGGGAACTAAGACCCCGCATAGCATGGGGCAAATAAGCCCATGAGCTGAGCCCACGTGCCACAACCTGAGGGTGTTGTGTGCTGCCACTAGGACTCAGCGCAGCCAAACAAATAGTTAAACCTCCTGGGACTTCCCTGGTTATCCAGTGGTTAAGACTTTGCCTCCCCATACAGAGGGTGCGGGTTCAATCCCTGGTTGGGGAGCTAAGATCTCACATGCAATATTGTAAAAAAATTCAGTAAAGACTTCAAAAATGGTCCACATTTAAAAAAAATTTTTTTAATAAATAAATAAATCTAGTCCCCAATGCATCATGCAAAGAGCAAAGGAAGGTATACAGGATAAGAATGATCATAATCACTGCTACATATCTGTAGTAATTGTTTTTATTCATCTTTTAAGCTCCTACTGTGTGCCATGCACTGTTCTTGGTACAGACACGGTTCCAGCCCTCTCAGAATGTACAGCCTGACAGAAGAGACTGGGATTAAACTCATAATTACATCTCCTATAAAATCTATGTTTATTTCATTTCATATTGAATGGTGGTCACCAGAGGCTGGAAGGCAAGAGAAATAGGAAGAGGTTGATAAAAGGGTACAGATGTTTATTTATAAGAAAACTAAGGTCTGAATATCTAAGACATAGTCTGGTAACTAGTTGATATCGTATAATTGAAATTTCATGAGAGTAAAACTTAAATATTCTCTCTCTCACACACACACCAAAAAAAGGTGAATGTGTGAGATGATGGATGTGTTAATTAACTCAACTGTGGGAATCTCTTCACTATGTATATCAAATCTTCAGGTTGTATACTTTAAAGAAGTTATAATTTTATTTGTCAATTATATCTCCATAAAACTTAAAAAGAGAGTTAACTAGGAAAAAAGATTCGTGAGAGTGCACAGAGAAAAATGAGATGAGAATTTTCAAGTAAAGGGACTATCAGACTCTGTATTGAGCTCTTTATTTGCATAATCACATTTTATTCTCACAACAATCCTTTGACGTTGTTTTTATGATCATCCCCAAGTTATGAATGAAGAGCTGGGTCAGAGACCGATCGGCCCATCTGTCCCAGATCACACACGTGATCTGCATACGTGGTGGACATGAGAAAACGGGGTTTGAACCCAGGGATGCCTGACTCAAAAGCCTTAAGTTCTTGCTTCCATAAAGCCCACCTCACAAGGGGGTCAGTTCCTCCTCCAAAGTTGTTTGGCCCATGTTCCTTAAAAACCCTCTCAACAGATGACCAGTTTCCCCAGCCAGACAATTCAGTGAGATCTCATCTGCTACTTCTTAATAGATAACCCTTTGGTTCCTCCCACTGAGAAACACTGAGAAAGCATCAGAGTGTGGGGATTTGAGAGGATGGCCGAGCTTTGGGGGAGATAAAGTAGGAAAGAAAGAGAAGATGAAGGAGAGAAGGAAGCAGAGCCCCCCAGACAGCCAAGGAGAAATAAAAGTGGTCCAGGGAGACCTCCTGAGCCTGAGAGGTGAACAGAACAGAGAGCTCTAGAAGAACCTGGGAGAGGCTGTCAGAGTACCTCCATGGAAGAGAGACGCAGGGTAGAGAATGGACTTGTGGCCACAGCAGGGAAGGAGAGGGTGGTACTAGTTGAGAGTTTCATTGACATATATACATTACCATGTGTAAAAAGATGGTGCTTCAGTCGGTAAAGAAACTGCATTCAATGCAAGAGACCCAGGTTCAAACCCTGGGTTGGAAAGATCCCCTGGAGAAGAGAGTGGCAACTGACTCCAGTATTCTTGCCTGGAGAATTCCATGGACAGAGGAGCCTGGAAGGTTACAGTCCACAGAGGTGCAAAGAGTCAGACAGTACTTAATGACTAAACTACCACCACCACTTGCCCATTTTGGAATCATGGTATGCAGACTCCCACTGGAGAATGGATTGCGAATGGATTGCAATTAGCACGTAGAGCATAGTGATTAAGATCCATCTCATACATTGTGGTTGCTGCTGCTGCTGCTGCTAAGTCACTTCAGTCGTGTCCAACTCTGTGTGACCCCATAGACGGCAGCCCACCAGGCCCCACCATCCCTGGGATTCTCTAGGCAAGAACACTGGAGTTGGTTGCCATTTCCTCCTCCAATGCATGAAAGTGAAAATGTGGTAGATGATGTTAAAAGCTCCAGTTTTTCACCATTCCCTGTATCTACACACAGTGACATGACTTGTTGCCCCTCATACTGTAGAGGTGGAGTCTATGTTCCACCCCTTAAATGTGAACCCAGCCACGTGAATTTCTTCGGATAAGGTCCAAGTATCAATGTGCCCTTTCTGAACTCAGGCCCCAAGAAGACATGTGTGTTTCCACTCATTCTTGGACCTCTGCCGTTCTTATGAGAACGTGCTCAGGCAGTTTTGCTGGTTCTGCAAGAAGGATGAGAAGCCCTGCAAGCAGAACCGCTGCACTGAAGCAGAGGCAGCTCAGCCCAGGCAAAGCAGAGACCTCAACCAACCACAGACACAAGAGGCAGCCCAGCCAGTGCCTGCCACGCCCAGCCAAGATCAGCCAAACCTCAACCACCCCAGCACAATAGCAATAAAGTCTTATTTGCCACCAAAGTTTTATAGCTGCCTGTTGTATGGCATTATTATCGTAGCAATAAATAACAGGACACACACTGATATTGATCCATTAGCCATGGCTGTCTGGAGTTTTATGCTAAGAAAGATTCATGTCCAGGCTAAGTAGAGAAGAGTATCATAATGGATTGGTGATATATACCATGGGCAGAGAGACAGGGTGAAACAACACAAAGAAAATGTATTTTCCATCTCTGAACAGCATTTAGCAAAGCAGATATTTTGGTTGGAGATGATTTTTGCCTTTCTACAGGCCCAACCTCTCAAAAAGAATTACAATAAAAATAAAAATGTAAAGGATCTGTTGATTCCTTTGTAAACACCCTTATCTGCCATCAATTTTGTGATGGAGCAATCATACTCTGAATATCACTGGTAACTAACTCCAGCATCTATTGATCACTTTGTCCATATTTTTATGCATTATTTTCTCTCTCTGTCTCCCTCCCTCTCTCTCTTTCTCTCTCTCTTCAACTACAACTCATGCATGGGGGAGTGACCAAGATTGCTCACAGTTATGTAATCATATTCTTTCTCTTACAGTTGAAAGGACAAAAGGCACATCAAGCCTGATCATTGACTTATTGACTTCCCATCTCTGAAACTCTTTCAGGGAGAAGAAAGGACAGACCAAGCTTGTGTGGCTCCAGAGGGTTAAACCAAGAAGTCAGGGTTATACGACAACAGGTTCTGCTCGACATAGGGAAAGACCTTCCCAACCACCAGTGACTTGAAATTGGATTAGGAAACCTTGAGAGAGCTCAAGGGGGCTCTTGATCACTTGAGGAATTCAAGGAAAACCTAGGTGTTCATCTCTCTGGGGTATTGTAAAGCAGATTTCTTTATTGGGCAGTAGCTAATATTATATCCATTGATTCCTTCATTGAAAACATGTTTCTCAAGCAAAACATTCAACACTTTTGAGTGCCAGCTATGGATTAGACATTGCACTTCATACTATGGTAACTAAGAATTCTTTGGTCAGTAGCTTCTGAATCTCTTTGGGAAATTAAGGGCTATGGGTATAAATCATTCCTATTCCATTCACATGTTTCAACCAAACTGAACATGCAGTTTCAGGCAGTGAAAAAAAGCAAAAGAGAACCATCTGTTTCAAAAGATATCTACTTGCAGACAGGGAGGAAAGGAGGAGAAAAGTCAAGAGAGAAACACAACCCATCTCCCGACCTCAAGGCAGAATGCAGGGGAAGGTAGCATATTCCACATGATTATTACAGTTGATGTTGAATATGATGATAGTCTGCCCTCTCAGACTATTACTTGCCTCTGTGGAACCCATGGTGGGTTGTCTGGCTTATTCTTCTGTGGGAAGATGCAGAGTTGACTGGGTCTCTAGTCTGCAGCAAAACCATGCATCATAGAAACTCTATATTCTGGGGCTTAGCTCCCTTGAGGTGTCCCCTCACCACCACCTTTGCAGCAGCTATGTCCATCAAGAGAAGACAAGCTTCTTCTAAACAAGGTCTCAAGACTCTTAAAAGTCAAAAAAAAAAAAAAAAAGAAGTGCTTTCTCTCATGGAAGGTTCCTTTTACCTTGGAAAAGACAGTGTTGTTATTAGTAGAAATCCAAACATTATTCAACCTATAATTTGATGACCAGCATGAAGTTGTCTCATTCAACAGACATTCAAAGCCAAAAAAACACATGCAAAAACCTGAACCCTATGCATGGTTAGTATAACTGCTCCTCCCTGGTACTCCATGGGAAAAAAAACAATGACTGCCAAATTTAAACCTCCCACCCAGGCTGCTCTTCTGAGAAACAGAGCCACGTCTCCAGCTGACTACTCCAGATTTCTACTGGGATATCTGAGCACTACAACACGTCCATGGTCCAGCATATGATCCTCATCAAAATATATTGATTCTTCTTGGTGTTTCTTATTCAATGAGGCATCTCGCCAAAAAAATAATGATTAAGTGCTAATGCCAGAAACTATTCCAAGTGTCAACCTGGGTCAATTCTTTTAGTCCACACACCCAGAGGCAGGTACCAAGCATGGTTCCATTGTTCACATGAAATAAACAAGTGCCTTGCCCAGGACCACTCAGTGGTACAACTATCTCCAGAACCTACCCACCTAACTGCTGAGTCCGACTGCCACCTTCTGCCATCTTCCCTATAAACTGAATACCTAGGAGATATCTTGACATCTCTCCCACACAGCACCCCCCACATCCAGCCACATCCAAGACTTGGTGATTTGGCATCACCTCCTTGAATCGATCCTTTTCTCAACATCTTCACCACTACCACATGAGTCTAAGTTCTCATCACCTCTCACGTGACAAAAACCTTCAAACAGACCTCACAACATCCACAACTGCTCCCCTGCTTGTAGACCAGGCTACAGTCAGACTGGTTGCTTCCAAATGCCCATATGATCATCTCCACCCTCCCTGACCTAAACCTCATCAGTGGTTTTCCACTGGGCACTCCCCGAGCTCTTCACCATTCACCTCCCCCGGTCTGGCTTTCACCACTCCATGCTCCAGACGTACTGAAACTCTCTCAAGTCTGTGAGCAGACTCAGCGCTTCTGTACAAATCCTCTGCACATGCTGTTCTCATTCCCTAAAATGCTTTTTCTCTGCCCCTGACCTTCTTCCACCACTTCGTAGCTACTCACTCTTCAAAGTTCAGTGTCAGGGAGACTTCTTTTTTTAATTTATTTGTGTTTAATTGGAGGATAACTGCTTTACAATATTGTGTTGATTTCTGCCATACATCAACATGAATCAGTCATAGATATACATATATCCCACCTCTTGAACCTCCCTCCCACCTCCCACCCCACCCCATCCCTCCAGGTAGCCACAGAACAGTGGGTTTGAGCTCCTGGTGTCACACAGCAAATTCCCACCGGCATCTGCTTTACATACGGAAATGCATGTGTTTCAGTGCGGCTCTCTCAACTCGCCTCACCCTCTCCTTCCCCTCCCCCCGTCCACACGTCTGTTCCCCATGTCTGTCTCTATCCCTGCCCTGCAAATTGGTTCATCAGTACCATTTTTCCAGATTCTGTACATAAGTGTTGCTGCTGCTGCTGCTAAGTCGCTTCAGTCGTGTCCGACTCTGTGCGACCCCATAGACGGAAGCTCACCAGGCTCCCCTGTCCCTGGGATTCTCCAGGCAAGAACACTGGAGTGGGTTGCCATTTCCTTCTCCAATGCATGAAAGTGAAAAGTAAAAGTGAAGTCACTCAGTCGTGTCCGACTCTTAGTGACCCCACGGACTGGAGCCTACCAGGCTCCTCCGTCCGTGGGATTTTCCAGGCAAAAGTACTGGGGTGGGGTGCCATTGCCACATAGGATATTTGTTTCCCTCTTTCTGATTTATTTCACTCTGTATAATAGGCTCTAGATTCATCCACCTTATTAGAACCGACTCAAATGCGTTCCTTTTTATGGCTGAGTAGTATTCCACTAACCCACTCCAGTGTTCTTGCCTGGAGAGTCCTGGGGACAGGGGAGCCTGGTGGGTTGCCATCTATGGGGTCGCACAGAGTCGGACATGACTGAAGCGACTTAGCAGCAGCAGCAGCAGTACTCCACTTGGCTTCCCTGGTTGCTCAGTCTGTAAAGAATCTGCCTGCAATGCAGGAGACTTGAGTTCGATTACTGGTTGAGGAAGATCCCCTGGAGAAGGAAATAGCAACCCACTCCAGTATTCTTGGCTGTGAAATCCCACGGAGAGAGGAGCCCGGAGGGCTACAGTGCATGGGGTCACAAAGAGTTGAAGACCACTTCAAGACTTAAACCACCACTTAAACCACCACCAAAACCAAAAACCAATCAATATTCCATCATACGGCAACCCAGGGAGACTTCTTGAAGGAAGCTTCTGTTGTCCTCCCAGGTCAGATCTGAACCTATTTTGTATGATCCCTCAGACCCCCTGTACTCTGCCGTTCCACACTTTTCAATTGCACGTTTGTACCTTTATTTGATTTATGTCTACCTACCCATGAGACTGAAGCGCCGAGGTAGAGACCATGTCCATTTTACTAACCAACAGGTCCCAGTTCCTGGCACAACCTCTGACAAGCAGGAAGCACTCCATCAGTGTTCGGGTAAAGGGCAAGCCAGCAAATGCATGCCTGACTTCCTACAAGAAGGAAAGATCATATCGCAGGGGGAATTCCCAATACACAGCATAACAGCTGGTTTACCTTCCCACGTTCTTGAAGAGTTGGCTTATCATGAAGAAAACTTGACGTGAGTCCTGCCCCTGCCCCCCAAGGCACTGACATCCGCCCAGGAGAGGCAGACAGCTCAGTGATTATGGGCCAGGGTACTCACCATCCACTGGAGTCCCACACCACGTGCCAGAGGAGCACGGCACAGAAGCACTTGAATGCTGCCAGAGAAGCAAGGGTAGGCTTCGAGGAGCTGGCAGCACAGCAGCCAAGTCTTAGAGATGGTGAAGCTGTGGCCCACGTGCTCGGTGGGAAAAGCAGGTGAAGAAGGCAGCGCTGGCTGAGGGGAAAGGACCCAGGGAGGTGTTGGGGAGTCAAAAGCTCCGAAGAATGGGGGTGGGACACGCCCCAGATGGAAGGTAGATATGGATCAGAAAGGCTGCTAATATCCCGTTGGCTGGATAGTCTACAATTTCATGACTTTAACAGCATCTTTAGAAGAGCCCAATTACTAATAGAGTTGCTGTCCTAAGAAAGCATGTCACCCAGGGTCTGAGAAGATAGTTAGCAAGAAAATCTATACAACCCTGGCCAAGTCGCATGCAGAATATAACATCTCGTCTGGGGGCACCTCATTACCAGGCCAAAGCAGACAAATTGGAGAGAGTTCAAAAGTGAACAAGAAAAAAATGATTAGGGGAATGGAGAAATTGATCTCAGCTGAAAGATTAAAGGAAATAAATGTGTGTGTGTGTGTGTGTGTGTGTGTGTGTGTAGAAGTGGGAGCTGGGAGGGGCCAGGGTAGTACCCTGCAGCGTGCATGCAGAGGAGGAAGAGCAGATGGAGGAGGACCAAAGGTGGAGGAGGGGATCTGGGAGAGGCAGAAGGGCGGCCTGGGCCCCTCCCCGCCCCCTTGAGGGAGGGGCTGGGGGCGGGGCACAAGCACCTGAAACAGAGGAGCCCTCCATCACCACCCCCAGGACCTGCCTGGGGATTTGCCCCCAAACTGAGGGGCCTGGTGAGGCTTCTTTAAGAACTCCTCCATCCAAAGAAGTCTTCCTGGAGACCAACGAGCTCGGAAGGACAGGTTGAGGCATCAGACAGCTGTGAGTTTGAATCTACTTTCTGCCACACTCCACCTGGGTGATGCTAAGTGAGACTCTTAACCTCTCTGTGCCTCAGTGAGCCCCAAGGATGCTCAGCACTCGTGGACCCAGGCCGCCAGCTGTCACCATCCTCAGAGCCTTGCTTGGCCTCACCACTGTGGCATCTGAGGGCCCGTTTTCCATGTTTGTCTGGGCCAGAGTGAGGCTCTGCTGGGTTCTGATGGGAGGCCTGCATTCCTTTCACTGATCTAATCTCTCCTGACCTCTATCCTTGGGTCCCATTGGAGGTCTGGCCCTGCAGAGCACTGCATATCATCCCCCAGGCCCTGGGAGGTCCACCTCCCCAACAGGAGTTAGACTCCCACCCAGGACCACCATCCACTACTTGCAAGAACTCAGGCACATTGCTTAACTCCTTTGGGCCTCAGTTACCCATCTGCCAAATGGGCACAGGAAGAGCTGCTACTCTGGGAAACTGCGAAGGCTGAATCAGCCAGTGGGCGCGGGATGCCGAGCACACAGTTCACGCTCTACAACACCCACTACTCTTCTCGGGGGTCTCTCTTCTTCCCACCTCGTGGAGCTCACGCGGGCCATGAGGCTCAGGCTAGACATCCCCCCAGGCACCTGAAACCTCCCTGGTTCTGTTACAATCAGTCAATTTGTTATTCACAGATTTTGAACTGCATCTCAACTCCCACATCCCATCCACCAGGCTCCTGGGCCTAAATCACAGCTCGAGGACACATTTCCATCCCATTTGGCCTCTGTGTCCACCATGTGCCCACAAGTCAGTCTTCCCAAAACACAAAGTCCAACCACATCACTCTCCCAATTGTCCCTCATTGACAGCATAAACCTAACTTCTGCAGCCTGGCATTCGACAGCCCAGAGCTGGCCTGACGCCACTTCCTCCCGGTGTCTCTTGCCATCTGCCCCCCCCCCCCCACTGCCCGTGCTGCCCACACACACTTCACTGTCTCTGCAGCCTCAGCTGGTTTCCCTGAACATGCCACATGCCCTCACACTTCCCGGCTTAGCTCATACCGTTCCCATCACCCAGGACGCCCAGCTCCGCACACGTGGCTCGTGGCAGGTAACTCCATCTCCCAGGCTCCTCCGGCTCCTGGTTTGCATCCTAATCACTTATTCTCTCACTGGTCCAACAAGATGGAGCTTCTACCACGTGCCATCAGGAGTGTGAAGACGATGCACGTCTCTCTACCAAGCTGTGAGTTCCTTGAGGTCAGGAATTGGTTGAGTTGCTCATCTTTGGATCCCGGAACGGATCTTCCACCAGATGGAGCAGGGAGCAAGAGAGAGGATGACACAAAGCAGAGACTTCGTGGGCTCCGTTACCGCTGTGTGATGAGTGTCAGGGAGGGGCCGGAGGAGCGTCTGGAGCCTGAACTTGGAGAAGCTTGAGCGCCATTCTCAGGAATGCCACTTTTATCCTGTCCGTATCGGGAGCATCACAGAGCTGGTTTCCACTTGCCAGGGTGCCACTTTCTCCGTGTCTTGGCATGTGCTGTTCCCTTGGAGTGGAACACTCTTCCCCTCTCTTCCCACTGGATAACTCCTTGCTGTCCTCCCGCAGACTCAAAGGCACCATCCCTTCCCCAAGAGGCCCTGCCGACTCCTCCCCTGGATCAGCTCCACTGCTCCTGTCTGATCACAAACCGCTCTCACTGCTTGCTTCACGCTGATGTGGCAGAAACTGTGAGACCCAGAGAGACCTGTCCACCTGGTTTCCTGTGGGTCCCCCAATCTAGGTCAGGCAATGCCTGGCCCCTGATAAAGGAAGAAAGGAAGAAAGAAAGAAAAAATAAAAGAGGGACTGTCAAATCTGTGATTTGAAAAAATTGGAAGCTGTGGGGAGGGATTCTAAAGATACTGAGAGACGAGATGATTCTATGGCCTGCGGGATGCAGGAGGGTGGCAGTTCATGGAGGCTACATCACCCAGGTTCCCAGCCTGGGTGTCCACGGTAACCACCCCTGAAGGTGAACCATCAACGTTGCCAGCAGTTACTAATAGCTGCTGAGATATATATATATACAGTAGTCCCAGGTATAAAGCATCTCAGAGAAACAAATGCAGTCCTGGCCCTCGGAGAGGCACCACTGGATGGGGCCCAGCAGATGCCCCCTTGTATTGAACTGATCAAAAGTTGGAGGCACTTATTCAGACAGTTGTAGGCTCTCCAACCTGGATGAACTGTGAAAACGAGCAAGCCAGGTGTCTTTCCTCACTAATGAGGCCCAGAGAGGGAGAAGTCTTTCCCAGGGCCGTCCAGCAAGGTGGGCTCCACCCAGGTACTCGAGTCGACACAGCAGCCCAAGCCAGGCCCTCTCCACCCCCACCCAGAGCCCAGGAAAGAGCAGGACCCAGATCTAACCATCACTTAAGTTGCAGTCAGTTTTCCTTCTGCCCATTTATGTATTTTGCTTGGCTGATTTTATGCTAAAAGGCAGAGCTTGGTGCTTGCAATAGACCCCATGTTAGCCCCGTGAAGGCAAAAATATTACTCTCTGGCCCTTTATAGAAAACAATTGCTGACTCTTGGCTGATGTAAAAGAAGGCAGCTTGGGCTTCTGGGTCAGTCAGAGCTTTGAACCTAACCTCTGCCACTTGCCAGTATAGACAAGCCCTTAATTAAGTTAAAATGGTGTCATACTATGGAGAACATTGTAATTCAAAAAGATAAACGCACACCTGTGTTTATAGCAGCACTATTTTCAATAGCCAAGACATAGACGTAACCTAAATGTCCATTACAGATGAATGGATAGAGAGGATATGGTGTACATATGCAATGGAATATTACTCAGTCATGAAAAATAATGAAATAATGCCATTTGTGGCAACACAGAGGGTCCTAGAGATTATCACACTAAGTGAAGTAAGTCAGACAAAGACGAATGTCATATGACATCACTTATATATGGAATCTAAAATATGACACAGATGAACTTATTTACAAATTGAAACAGATTCACAGACAGGAAAAAACTTACGATTACCAACGGGGAAAAGGAGGAGGGATAAATGAGTTTGAGATTAGCGGACACAAACTATCAATATAAAATAGATAAACACCTGTAGATACAGCACAGGGAACTACATTCAATACCCTGTAATAAACCATAAGGGGGAAAGAACATAAAAAAGAATATGTATATGTGACTGGATTTCTTTGCTATTCATCAGAAATTAACACAACATTGTAAATCAACTATACTTCAATTTTTTAAAAAGATTTAATGGAATCATACTGGAATAGAGCAGGCCAACTCAATGGAGCAAAGTCTGGGAGACAGTGAGGAACAGGGAATCCTGCTGTGCTGCAGTCCATGGGGTTGTAGACTTGGACACAACTTAGCGACTGGACAGCAACTAATACAACTAGATGGCCTTGCAGAAAGGGGGTATTTACATCTGTAACATGGGTGGAGTAACAGTATCACCTCACAGGGCTATCTCGGAGATAGCAAAGTGCTTAGCTTGGCACCTGCCCAACAGAGAAGCGAGATACAGGGACAGGCAGAGAAATCGACAAATGCCAGACACCATTGACTTCCGCCCAGCCACTTCCAGCTCTGTTTTAAGCCCCTGGAGGCTGCTTCCTTCTTGCAGCTCTCTTTCCTTCTCCTGAGCCAGAATCAGGCTCCCTTCCATCAGTCCCCGCAGTCTCCAGGGTGGGCTCAGAACCCTGCACCCACTGCTAACAGGGCCTTCTCTCCATCCACAGAGGTTAGAAGCTGCAGCTGCCAGCACTGGGAGCAGGATGTCAGCATGTCCTGAAATTCTTTTGGAAGTTTGACAGAATTAAGGGGATTAATACATTAAAGCATTATTACAGCATTCACAAGGGATTTTCAAAAGACTTTACACCATGATCTATTTGTCCTGTTACATAAAACTCGCATTAACAGGCTAAGGGCAAGAGGGGGAATTTTATTGGTGGAATCAATAACCTTATTTTTTGGTAAATACATTTAGCAGGATGAGCTGGTCATTTCAGCCTGCAGACCCTCCCATGGTGCATGTCAATAAAATTACCCCTGGAGAATCCATTTGCCAATTAAGCTCAGGGCCTGTCTGCATCACCAGCCCACCTATGGCAGGGGGGCAGGAGAGGGAATGGCAGGCACCTGTTCTCCCCAGCTCACCCCCGAGTCCTGCTGACCCTGCACACGCATCATCCCTGAGGTCCTGGTACTGGGCGAAGAGGAGTCTCTTGCTAGAGGGATGAGCTCTGTGCCGTGGTGCATTCTGGGTTCCCTGGACCACAGGAGGGGCAGGGAGATCCTAGGCAGAGCATAGCCTGGATCTCTCTGCTGGAATAGACACAAAGGACTCCTTTCCTTGCGCTGCTGCCCTCTGAGGGTGATCAAGGGCCCTCCATTCTGCTGCCTGAAGAACATGGTTCAATCCTCCTTTAGGCATTCGCCTGCTCCTTGCAAACCACAAAGCATAAGATAGATCATAAAAACAATAGCTCACACTTGGGCAGCGTGTGCTGATTGTCAGGCACTGCACTGAGCGCCTCATGCACACTCACTCATTCGGCAGTTACAGCAGCCTTTTGAGGTCGCTTCTCTTAGTATTCCCATTTTGCAGATGAGGAGGCTGAGAGGCAAAGAGAAATAAAATGTTTGCCCAAGGTCATACAGCTGTTAAATAACAGAACTGGGATTTGAAACCAGCAATCAGCCTATGGCGTCCCAGCATGTAACCTGGATCCTATAGGCATCGAGTTTTTCAGCTAACAGATATTCACGGATTCACTGACCAGTCACGGAGCATCTTAAGAACTTGTGTTATCACACGTAATCCCCGCAGAAACCCTTTGACATAGAAGTTACGACATACTCCCATTTTTATACGGGGATACCTTATGTTATTGCACTTTGCTTTACTGAGCTTCGCAGATGCTACGTCTTGTTTTGTTTTTTACAAATTGAAGGTTTGTGGCAACCTTGCGTTGAACAGATCTAACGGCACCATTTTTCCAACAACACTGGCTTGCTTCATGTCTCTGTGTTGCATTTTGGTAATTCTCTAAAGAGTGCAAACTTTTTCATCATTATCATATTGGTTATGATGATCTGTGCTCGCTGATCTTTGGTGTGACTACTACGACTCTGAAAGCTCAGATGATGGGTAACATTTTTTAGCAATAAAGTATTTTTTAATTAAGGTACATACATTGGGTTTTTTAGACATAATGCTTTGCCCACTTAAGAGACTACAGAATAGTGTAAATGTAACGGTCTATGGGATCACACAGAGTCGGACACGACTGAAGCGACTTAGCAGCAGCAGCAACTGTATATGCACTGCTGCTGCTGCTAAGCCGCTTTAGTCATGTCCGACCTGTGCAACCCCATAGATGGCAGCCCTCCAGGCTCCTCTGTCCCTGGGATTCTCCAGGCAAGAACACTGGAGTGCGTTGCCATTCCTTCTCCATTTCCTAGTATATGCACTAGGAAAAACAAAAATTTCGTTTGGCTCACTTCACTGCAATGGTCACTTCATTGCGGTGGTCTGGAGCCAAACACAAAAACATCTGCATGATCAGCCTGTAAAAGAGAAACAGACTCAGAGAGATGAAGAGGCAAGTGCTCAGTGTCACACATCTGGCGAGTAAACGCTAGAGGTGAAATGTCAGACCAGGCAGTTGACCCCAGAACCCAGATTTATAAGCAGACTCAGAGCACAGGGCCCTTTTGAACTCAAAGCACAGCCGCTAGGTGACACGTAGGCACTGTCTTCGGCCCTGTAGATGAAAGAAGAAGCCCTGGAGGATGTGGGCCAAAGGGCTTAGCGCTGACCGAGGCCTGGCCAAAGCAAAGACACTACCCGCTTTGGGCTACACTCGACTCCAAACTCCTAGCGCTAGTTGCTCTGGTTACCATCACCGTAGCCTGGAGCCTGGCCTAGGGTTAGATCCTTGTTAAATGAGTAATTGGGTGAATTTTCACTTTAGAAACCAGGAAGCCAAAGCTCAAACAGGTGAGGTGACTTGTCCAAATCCACACACCTAGGGTGTGCTAAGATTTGAGCTGGCTCCTTCCTCTTCTTTAGGTCTGTTAATCTTTTGTCACAACCCTCCCTGTTCGCCTTTCACCCTTGCACACACATGTGAAAGCATACACACGCGCCTGAGCTTTGACCACACTGAATCAATTTGTGCTACTGAAAGACAGTGCACTCTCTCACCACCAAGCTCTGCCCATGTAGTTCCTCTGCCTGGTTCCCCCTCCGCAAGCTCCTCTTCACCTGCCTGATTCCTACTCATCCTTGGAGACATCCAACAGCAGTCAGCACCGCTTGGAAACCACGGGGGCTAAGAATTGCCTGAGGCATCGGGATACCATCGGGAGTCCCTGCAGCACAGCCCACCGTCCACTGAGCGGCCCCTGAAAAGCGCTGGAGAAGCCCCTGGGAGCCCGGGGGCCCACCAGACAGCAGACCAGGCCCCACCACGGCATCCTGACATCAAAGCTTCTCCAGCACCTTCGAGGCCATCAGAGTCTAAAGCCCCTTCCCCATTTCTAGGCATCCAGGGTCCACGCGAGCCCCCCACCCTGCCCATTTTAATATGCCCAGAGAAGGAGGAATAAGAGTCTCCTCTGCAAGTTGACCTGCAATAGAAATTCTCTCTACCTCAGAAAGGGGGGCTCAGTGAAAAGATGTGATTTGCTTCAGAACAAATAAAATGTCTGAACAGCTCATTCAGCCCCCTGATCCTTGTTCCTAAGCTGTCTTGAAAGTCAAGCAGCATTTTAATTAAACAAACAAAAAAAAAGGCAGGAGTAAGGAGGGAAAAGAACGGATATTGGCCTTACTGTGGCTAAGAAACTGATGTGGGTGATCTCATCTGATCCTCATGAAGGGAATTCTTATTCCCATTTTACAGAAGGGAAAGGAACTGAGGATTTATCAGATGTTTTCTCTGTGTCAGGCATTTGCCTTGAGCTATGATCTTCCCTTGGAGAAGGCAATGGCAACCCACTCTAGTACTCTTGCCTGGCAAACCCCATGGACAGAGGAGCCTGGTGTCCTGCAGTCCATGGGGTCGCAGAGTCGGACACGACTGAAGCGACTTAGCAGCAGCAGCAGCATGATCTTCCCTGGTAGCTCAAATGATAAAGAATCTGCCTGGAATGCAGGGCACCTGACTTTGATCCCTGGGTCAGGAAGATTCCACTGGAGAAGGAAACAGCTGCCCACTCCAGGGTTCTTGCCTGGAGAATTCTATGGACAGAGGAGCCCGGCAGGCTACAGTCCATGGGGTCCCAAAGAGTCGGACACACCTGAGTGACTAACACTTCCACTTCACTTTCATGGAATCTTTGTATCAACTCTGCAGTGGGGAATGATTAGCCTCATCTTCAATTCAGTTCAGTCGCTCAGTCGCGTCCAACTCTCTGTGACCCCACGAGACTGCAGCACGCCAGACCTCCCTGTCCATCACCAGCTCCCAGAATTTACTCAAACTCATGTCCATTGAGTCAGTGATGCCATCCAACCACCTCATCCTCTGTCGCCCCCTTCTCCTCCAGCCTTCAACTCAGAGACTCAGAGAAGTTAGACAATCACCTGAGGCCACACAGCAGGTGACAGAGTGGGCAGCCCAGGGCATGGCTGACTCTGCTGAGCTGCCTCTCCTTGCTAGGAAAGAGTCAAGAAAGAGTCTCTTGTTAGCATGTCATCACCTGTCTCTCTAATGTGCCCTGCCAAAGGTCATCTATGGCGACTCCATCCTTGCATTCCCATCCCTACGTTCCCACAAGCGTTTCGGTAAGCAGGGAGACAAGAGAAAGGCAGCCAGCATCTCACGGGGACAGTGGAGATCCACTGTCAGCTCCGAGGATGAGTTCGTGCTAATTTGACAGGATTAAGGGGATTAATACATTAATGTATTATTAGCGCTCTTATAGGCGATTTTCAGAGTTGAGCGCTGTGATCCCGTGTCCTGTTACATAAACCAGCAGTAATTGCCTTAATTGGTCCATCGTTGCTGATGGGAGAAGACGAGGAACAGGCCTGGTTGTCTCTGGGTCTGTGGTTCCCAGTGTGGCCGGGAACAGCTCCAGGCCACATCAGCAAGACTTGGGGAAACTGAGGCTGGCCATGGACTTCCCCACATCCTGCCTGTGCAGCGTGCAAGCCAGCATCTCTGAACCCTGGAGGGTGGAGCAGAAAGTCCCAGAGTGCAGCGCTCCAAGGCCTGATTCCAGTCCTGACTTTGTCGCTTACTGACCAACGACCTCACCGCCCCCTAGAGTCTCAGTTTCCACATCAGCCGATGTGGGTGATAACTATCACTTCACAGCGTTGCTGCTGCTGCTGCTGTTAAGTCACTTCGTGTCCGACTCTGTGCAACCCCATAGACGGGAGTCCACCAGGCTCCCCCATCCCTGGGATTCTCCAGGCAAGAACACTGGAGTGGGTTGCCATTTCCTTCTCCAATGCATAAAAGTGAAAAGTGAAAGGGAAGTTGCTCAGTCGTGTCTGACCCTCAGCGACCCCATGGATGGCAGCCTTCCAGGCTCCTCTGTCCATGGGATTTTCCAGGCAAGAGTACTGGAGTGGGGTGTCATTGCCTTATCTGACAGTTTTGCTAAGATAATGCAGTTAACCACTGATGATGAGCGTGCACTGTCAGACAGGCCAGTATCAGTGGGAGGGAGGGTTATAATATTTTGGATGGGCTGAGATAGCGATTTTGTCTCCTGGTATTTCACTGTTAGAAGAGAATCATAACAGGCCCCAGAGGGAGAGTAGGTGGGATGTACAGGAGGGCCTGGGAGATGTCCTGGGGACAGGACAGCCTGGCAAGCTGAGGCTGATAGGCGGCGAGTCACAAAAGGAGCCCGTATACTCCAACACTGAGACCCAGATGCCTTCGTGCCTCCTGCTGCCTGGGTGGAGGTCACACAGGAAGTCGCCTGGTAACTGCAGATTCTGGCTTCTTGGAGTTTAATTGTCTTTGCTAATTAAGCGCCTGGGTTGGACCCTCTACAGGAGGTGTGTGTCTGCAGATTCATGGATGAGAATAATAATTGAGTCCTAGACTCACAGCTTCAGAAGGAGCCTGAATAGCCTTTTCCTGGAAACAAACAAGCACAATATCCTTTATCTTCCTCTCTACAGATCTTGGCTGGATTGCAGGAAGGGTGTTACCAGTGGCCCCAAGCTTTATATCTGGAAGGGGGTGACCCGGGTGGACTGGGACTCCAGGGCAATCACTCTGACTGAGATGCCAAGGATGAAATATAAGAAGCAAGACTGGCAAAGAGTCAAGGATGGAGGTGGATGTAAAAATGAGGTGGGAGATTTTGAAACCGGAGCTGAAGAGGGAACTGGAACCAGGGAGCCAAAGGGAAGGGATTTGTTTCGTCAGGGAAGAGATTTGACTCACATGGACTTGATAACCCATCCAGAAAGTGTGAGGAACAGAAATAAGGTGCTGTGGGCAAATAGTAGGTTAGCCAAAAAGCTCACTCGAGTTTTTGGTAAGATGGAAAAATTCCAGCGAAATTTTGGCCAACCCCATAGTTTTGGCTCCTCTTTTCTGAGCACAGATTTGGAATATATGCTCTGTCCGCCTTGCAGTTGATGGAGCATGTGACTGGCTCTTGTCAGTGAGTCAGGACTGGAAATATCATGTATCATCTCTGAGCTGAGCAGTTAGTGATGAGTGTGACACCCTTCTGAGATCTCTTTTCTCTATGGCCCAGCAACCAGCCAAGTGTTCAATGGCAACTCTTCCATTGACCTCTGACTCTGAGTGTTCACACTGACCATAGACCCCCACCAATTTTCAAAGAACATACTGTATGAACAAGAAATAAACCTTTGTTGTTCAAGCCTCTGAGAATTTCGGGTCATTTGTTGTCAGAGCACAGCTTAGTCTATCCTGACTGATTAAAAAATGAAATTTATAAATTTATAGTCAGGCATTTATAAGCACCATCCATACAGTAATAGCCATAAAAACAGAATAATCCTTAGACCTGATCAAGGGCTCTTTTGCTTTAAGCCAGACTCACTGCCTTCAAAAACTTGAAAAGCAATGCAGACTTTGGAGAGTTTGCTTAGAGTCCCTCTGTGGTTAACTTTTGCTTTGGGGTTTAGATGCTGGAGAGAGGAGCCCTGTGTGTGTTTTACACACATTAGTCATGGCACACACAGTCCTGGACATTGTCCATTGGAACTGGTCTCCCGTTTTAGCACTTGCATCTGGACCAGGCAGATAGAAACCCAGCTGTAATGAGTTTGCCCCTTGTCCATGACATTTGTGCTTTGTAGGGGGGAATGAGAAAAAATTTAAAATCCCAGAGTCTGTTTGCTTTCAGCACAGTAACTGTGATGAGTTCTAAGAGCTCTGACTTGGATTTAAACTTAGCTTCCCAACATAGCCCAAGAGAGAAGTTAGGGATGAATCAGGCGCTTTTCAGAATCTTTTGCGTTTTCATTCCAATCTGCATTTTTTTCCCCTCTTTCCACTGATAAATTACCTGGTCTGAGATGAAGGTGGGACTCAGGATAAATGTTGATATTTTTATTAGAAAAGAAACTAAGGGTGCCCTAGCCTCCACTGTGGGCAAGCACTGTGTTACCTGCTTTATCCATTATCCACTCCATCCTCATGTTAACTATTTGAGTTAAGTATGCTAATTCTGTTCTGTGGTCAGAGATGCTAAATAATGGAAAATATCAATGCCAGGATCTGAACTTAGGCTTGCAAACCCCAGAATTTATGCTTTTCTCCCTACACCACCCTGCCTTGGGATCCACAATTAAAGTTGTATCCTGATAAAATAAGCATAACCCACCAATTTCTAGTGTGTCAGGAGAACGACTGTGGTATCATGGAACACGGGCTGCAGAATCAGTTGGACCTGGGTTCAAATCCTGGCCCACCCATTTAGTGGTTTTGGAAAGTGTAGTGCCCTTGATGAGTTTCTTTTTCCTAAAATGGAGGATAAACTAAAGGGAAGTAGGCTGTGACAACGATGGGATAAACAGATGAATGTTGATAAGTGGCCAAGACAGTAATTAGACAGTGGCCAGAGCTACGGGAGAATTAAACCACGGTGATGTGATAAGGGTGGAATGATAGATTCCAGAGAGTTGGGGTCAACTGCACATGACTGGGTCAGAGAAGACTTCTCTAAGGAGCAGGTGTTGGTAATAAGACTCAATAAACAAGAAAAAGAGAGACTTCGATGATTGTGGGGTGGAGCAATCCAAGAAGAGAGCAGGGAAGCTGTGGAGGACTTTAGGTGGGACTACGCCTTCAGGTTGGGGAACCAACCAAAAAGCCCAGTGGTGGGAGAAAATGATGAGCAAGGGAGAGACAGGTGAGAGAGACAAGCAAGAAAGCACAGTTCTCCGGAGCCCCAGGAATTCTGGGACAGGTCTTCCTCACCAGTGACACTGGGCTAAGAATAATGTAAATGACAGTACCTTTCCATGCAGATTCGATAGTTCATACAAATAATCCACGATGGATACTGTATTTTTGAGGGTGGTGCCAGCTGCTGTAACAAATAAGCCCTTTCTCATCAATGTGACAGTGTAGTGCTGCTGTTCCGGTTGACTGGTGTCTCTCTGATCCACTGACCCAGGGTCCTTCCATCCTATGACTTTCCCATCCCCCAGATCCTCAGCGTCCTCTGACTCTGGCTCATGGAAGTGGAAACAAAGTGTGTGGAGAAGGCACGTCCTCTTCTTAAACACCTTTACCCAGAAGGGCACACACGGTTTCCACTCACAGTCTGGGGGCAAGAACTAGTCACATGTTCCCATGTAGGTGCAAAGAGATCTGGGAAATGTAGTCCACAGCTGGGCAGCCATCTCCAAAGGAACAGCACCATACAAAGGAAGAGGAACACGTGTTCTGATCAGCAACTGGGCACCTCTGCCAGCAATATCAAAGGAAGAGAGATTCATCTGGTCATTATAGAGATATGCATGAATGCAGTTGGCCTCCATGAGGACACAGAAGACCGCTAACTACACACTGTGTGGCCTGAGGTCCTGGATGGGAACTTACCATGTTCTCTGCTTCCTTGGGTTTAAAAAAGAGGCCTCTTCCACAGGTCCCCAGGCCTGGCAGTCTAATCTGACTCTCCTTGAGTGACCTTAGCCAGTCACCAGAGCTTTGCCTTTTCTGGGCCACGTCCTCCTCATCTTGGGAGGAAAAGATGGTAACAGTTGAAACTCGGAGGGACTCTTCACCTGTAAAAGTTCATGCTTCTATAATATAAGCTCATGCTTCCAGCTCCCTGCCCTCCAGCTGGCTTGAGACTTAAGGTTGGCTTTGCAGCTCTTGCCTATGGAAAGGGCCACGCAGCTCACGGCTGGAGAAAGAACAGGGGGTACCTAGGTGGACATGCGTGTGCCTCCAACAGCCTCACCCTTGATTCTGCAGGATGGCTCTCCTCCCCCGCCTCAAGCTACTTCTGCTAATTATGTAGGCCCAATCAGATTCTTTGGGCTTCCCTGGTGGCTCAGTGGTGAAGAATTCACCTGCCAGTGAAGGAGATGTGGGTTATATCCCTGGGTCGGGAATATCCCCTGGAGAAGGAAATGACAACCCACTCCAGTATTCTTGCCTGGGAAATCCCATGGACAGAGGAGCCTGGTGGGCTACATGGAGTTGCAAGAAGTCAAACACGTCTTAGAGACTAACAACAGTCAGAATGGTTAGGAATTTGTAAGATCCTGTGGCCTTGTGTTGAATAGATCTTAGAAGATCTGCTTCCAGAGAATTCCTGAGAAAAGGCAGAGAGGAAGAGAGGAGAAAAAGATAAACAATCCAAGGGACTGAATGAGAAGAGACGGGCGAACTGACAGACATTCAGACAACTTCAAGGAAGAGCGAGTGAGGTAGGAAGTCCCGGGTGGAGAGGGGCAGGAAGGAAGTGGAGGTGGACCGGCAGGCTCAAGCTGGGGGTAAGAATGCCCGGAGGAAAGACAGACAGACAGGCTGCCCATCCAGGGCACAAACAGGAGCAGCCTGCAGCCCAGCTGTGAGGTAGAGATGCAGAGGCACCAACCAAGACAAGGGCGTGGGGAGAGACAGAGGGCAGCAAGCTCCAGGAAGACAGGATTCAGATCGCGCCCATTGAAATGGATGCTGGCAGGTTCAGGAGGCAGCAGAGCATGGGACTGGGGGGAGGCAGCAGGGGAGGGCGGCCGTGGAACAGGTTGGCTGAGCTTCTGCCAGGGACAGGGCTCCAGTGGCTGCTGATGAGATAGCAGCCACGCAGCCTCAGCAGGACGGAGCCCTCTGCTCGACCTCCTGCTACAGTCAGACTCGCCTGACAGTGGAATGAGTAATGAGTTCATTAAACCTCCAGTACCCGGTCCTGAAAAGATGAATGTGGCGGAGAGACAAGGCGCGTGCCTGCCTGTGTGTGTGGCGCCCACGACAATCCTGGCACCCTGCTTAAAGCACATGGGTCACTCCTCTGCTTAGAAGCCTCTGTGGCTCCCCATTACCCTCAGGCTCAAGTTTAATCCCTAGTCCTAGCATCCAAAATCTTTCACAATTGGTCCCTGATGACCTCTTTGACCTCCTTTATACCACTCCCTTCTCCGACTGGGCAGCCATCCTTCCAAACGTGACTATTTCATGAGGCTGTGGTATCCCCAGGGGTCCACTCTGCCTGGAATGCCTTTCCTCCTTATGGTGTCCAGGCGGTGAACTCCTAGTCACTCTTCCGAACCTTGGTCCTTGTTGCTTTCGGGAGGCTTCCCATGAGCAACAGAGCTGGCCACGCCTCCTCGTGATACTTCCATGCCAATAAGTCTGGTGGTAGAATTTATCACCGTGAACCTCCATCTCCACGGCTGATTGCCCCACCTGATGCCAGCTCCTCTGGATCCATGCATTCATCTCTGTTTCCAAAAGGCAGGCACAGCACAGACAGGTGAAGAGCAGGATTTTAGCATCAAGGGGACGTGGATTTAAGTCCCAGGTTACAGCACGTCCTAGGGGTTGGGACCCTGGGCAAGCCACCTCCCTGAGTCCTGGTTTTGTGGGACTGTGAAGTGGGGGACTGTGAAACAAGAAATGCTTACATGAAGTGTCTGTCTGAGGAGAAAAAGACAATGCAGGCTTGCGAGAGTTTTTTTTAATGCCATCTTAAAAATCCACACCAGATTTCAGGGGCCCTGGGAGCTGTGGTCTTTCTGATCAACCTACCTGGTCAACGTACCCCAGGCCCCTCATGGTTCTCAACAGCCATGCAAACTTGGGCAAGTGACTTCCGTTCTTCCAGCTTTATTTTTCTTATATATAAAAACATCAGGATCCTAGTAGTACTTACATAAAGGGGCATGGTAAGGACTAAAGAAAATGCTGCAGGTTTGAAAACCAAAGTGTCCGAGAGTGCCTGGCGCCTGGGCAGAGGGTTCTCACTAAGTGTGGATGAGAATTTTCAAAAAGACCTTGATGAACTACTCAGGTGTGATGCAACCTTAAGGCAGGTCTGGAGTTCTTGGCCAAAGGAGCGTAGAATTTCTCTCCATTGTAAAGGAGAAACTGCTTTTCCTCCCATATCATTTTGAAAATGATAGGCATTTGATGGGTTGACTGGCTGGTTTGTTGGTTACCTGGTGGGCTGGCTGGCTGACTGATTGGTTTAGTGCATGGACTGGGTGGTCAGTTGGCTACTTGCTTGATTGGGAAGGCAGGTGGGAAGAGAAGAGAAGCAAGGAGCCAGAGAAGAACAGACGCTCCACTCTGTAAGGTGGAAGGACCAGTGGGAAGTGCCCGAGAACAGGCCAGTCAAAAGCTTTAAAAACGGGAAAGGCAAACATGTCCTGCCACTTGCGGTACCACGGCAGAAGCCAGCTCTGTGGCCACAAACCAGTGCACCCCCTGACCGAGAGTTCATTTTTGTGGCAGTCAAGTGATGGCTCGAGTTCTGTATTTTGGAACAGGAGTGTATACAGATAGACCATCCAAAAGGGAGTCAATTCAGTGCAAACAGAAACTCGGATCTAGAGATGCCCTTGAGAACATGAATCCCCCACCACCACCACAGCACACTGACCCAGACATACACAGAAACTGTGGGAAGAGCTCTGGACTTGCCTCAGATCGTAGAACGAGGATCGGGTCAACTGATCTTGTCCAATTGTTAAGGAGCAGGATAAGCCCAGTCAACAATTGAATGGAATGAGGAATATGTTTAGCATGGAGTTTGGCACATGAAATGTGCCCATTGCATGGAAATCTCACTTGTAAACCTTGGGAAAGACCCTGATGCTGGGAAAGACTGAGGGCAGGAGGAGAAGGCATGGAGACAGAGGATGGGATGGCTGGATGGCATCACCCACTCAGTGGGCATGAATTTGAGCAAACTCCAGGAGATGGTGAAGGACAGGGAAGCCTGGTATGCTGCAACCCATAGGTCGCAAAGAGGTGGACATGACTTAGCGACTAAACAACAACAAGTCTAAAAACAGGATGAAGCTGGAATCAGTTTCATGAGGGTGATTTGGTCAGACTCTTAGATGTTTGCATCCCTTCTTCCCTTGCCTCTGTGGCACCTGATAAGCAGCCCTTGTGTATCTTTAGGAACGGGGAGCTCACTTCCTCCCAGTAAACTAGCTTATTGTTGAACAACTCTAGCTGCTGGAGAGTCCTCTTTATCTGGGTTTAGAGCCCAGATTCCCATGACTTCCACCCACTGATCTTCCACAGATGCTGTCATTTCTCACTTTGAGGTTTTCTGTTGTTGTTGTTTTGGATTTTGCTCCTTTATATTACCAAAAAAAAGAATTGAAATGGTTTTTTCCAGCTGTGTAATCTTCCCTTGTCATTTTTGCTGGCTTTTAGCAGGCCCTGCTGGCATCTTTCAAGCTTGTCTCTAATTCTAAATACATTAAAGAGAAATAAAAGAAAGAACTATTTGGAGTCAATAAAGTTACCTGTGATTTTTTTTTTCCAACTTGCACAACTACGTGCTTTGACCCTGGTGCCCACCCTTTTCTCTTTCTAAGCCCACACTCCCCCTCCCCAGCGACCCCAAGAGCAGTGATGCTGTGGAAGCAGGTCAGGGTCTAGTGGCAGGAGGCCTGGGTGCTGATCACAGCTCCATCTTTCACCAGCTGGGCAACGCTGAGCAAGTCACCCACCCTCTCTGAGCTGAGGGGTGATGATACTTCCTTTGAAGTTTTGTGTACAGATTAAAGCACAGAGAGTACTCAGCCTGTACCTGGGGCACAGTATGTGCTCAACAAATACCAGGGTTAAAAGAAATCTGTTACCAGCTGATTCCATGGGGTCCTTAGCCTGGGTGAATATAATTTTAGTCTTAGTAACACAGAAACCTTTGCAACAGTCTCGTTGAGTGGTTGGGTGGAAACAATGATCAGTTTTTGGTCAATCAATAGATGGTAAGAATTTGCAGCGACTGATGGTTGCTCCTTGGAAGGAAAGTTATGACCAACCTAGATAGCATATTCAAAAGCAGAGACATTACTTTACCAACAAAGGTTTGCCTAGTCAAGGCTATGGTCTTTCCTGTGGTCATGTATGGATGTGAGAGCTGGACTGTGAAGAAGGCTGAGCGCCGAAGAATTGATGCTTTTGAACTGTGGTGTTGGAGAAGACTCTTGAGAGTCCCTTGGACTGCAAGGAGATCCAACCAGTCCATTCTGAAGGAGATCAATCCTGGAATTTCTTTGGAAGGAATGATGCTAAAGCTGAAGCTCCAGTACTTTGGCCACCTCATGCGAAGAGTTGACTCATTGGAGAAGACTCTGATGCTGGGAGAGATTGGGGGCAGGAGGAGAAGGGGACGACAGAGGATGAGATGGCTGGATGGCATCACTGACTCGATGGATGCGAGTCTGAGTGACCTCCGGGAGCTGGTGATGGACAGGGAGGCCTGGCGTGCTGCGGTTCATGGGGTCGCAAAGAGTCGGACACGACTGAGCGACTGATCTGATCTGATGTGATCTGATGCTGAAACCAGTCAGGGGTGAAACAGGAGGGAAGCGGGCATGGCACAACCTTTAAAGAATGATATGGCCACAGGACGTGACGAAAGCTGGCTAGGACCAACTACGTCCAAGACAGTGGAACATTTGTCTTCCAGTGGACCCTGAGACTCATCATCAGATCAGATCAGATCAGATCAGTTGCTCAGTCGTGTCCGAATCTTTGCGACCCCATGAACTGCAGCACGCCAGGCCTCCCTGTCCATTACCAACTCCCAGAGGTCACTCAGACTCATATTCATCGAGTCAGTGATGCCATCCAGCCATCTCATCCTCTGTCTTCCCCGTCTCCTCCTGCCCCCAATCCCTCCCAGCATCAGAGTCTTCTCCAATGAGTCAACTCTTCGCATGAGGTGGCCAAAATACTGGAGTTTCAGCTTTAGCATCATTCCTTCCAAAGAAATCCCAGGGTTGATCTCCTTCAGAATGGACTGGTTGGATCTCCTTGCAGTCCAAGGGACTCTGAAGAGTCTTCTCCAACACCACAGCTCAAAAGCATCAATTCTTCGGCTCATCATGTACTCATTATAATATGTCAGCATCTAAATAACACGCCCACCAACACCATGACCATTCTGAGGCCAGCCATAAAAGACCAAAAAGTGGGTGGTGGTCCAATTCCTGGAAATCTATGCCCCTTCCCCCAAATAATTGGAATAATCCTCCCATTCCTTAGACCACAAAGTCTGAACATCTGCTTCTGATGTGTGTGTGTGTGTGTGTGTGTGTGTGTGTGTGTGTGTGAAGAGAGACTCCTTAAGTCAGATTTACACCAATCTCCAGGCAGGCAATAGCCCCACTCCCTAGTTTACAAATCTTCAGAAACTGGCCCTGTCAGCTGTCCTTGAAAAGTTGGAGCCATGGCATTCAGGCAGAACCTCCTGACCTGAATTCCACAGTCTTGTCTTGAGAGGGACTAGGCAACCAAAAGAGACGGGAAGATCCAGCATTGAGGGCTGAAGCCCATAAAAGGAGTGTCTTCCTCAGGTCTAACCTTTCCGCTGTCCCAGCTCAGCAGCCCCGTCTCCACCCTGTCTCTAGCTTGGGGTGTGCTCTCCCATTCTGTGCATACTCTCACTGTGTCCACGATTCCTCCAAACTCCAGACATTCTGCTCCTTCCATAAAGTCTTTGTTGAATGCTGGCAATGGTTGAAGAGATTCCTTTTGAACTTCTCACATGTAATATTTCTCTTATGCACTGTAGCCAGGCTGTAGGTATGTAGGTAGAATCAGGCCCCATTTTAACAATGAAGGAAACTCAAGTCTTTAAGCTGATCGTCTCACCCACGATCACACGGGGATGGTCTCCTTTTTAAGCACACTAGTTGCTCCCCTGTCACACAGCAGTTACACAGCCAACCAAAAGGCAGGTCCACACCTGCCTACCTCCAAAGCTTGAGCTCTTTTAGGGAAAACACATCAGTTAGAAAGATGGTGCTGGTGAATCTATTTACAGGGCAGCTGTGGAGATGCAGGCATAGCGAAAAGACTTGTGGACACAGTGGGGCAAGGAGAAGGTGGACGGAACTGAGAGAAGAGCTTGGAAGCATACACATTACCATATGTAAAATAGGTAACGGAGAGACTCTGCTCTGCAAAACGCTGAGCTCACCCTAGAAGCCGGGGAGGGGAAGAAAGGTGGGGAGGAGATTCAGGAGAAGGGCACATGGGTGTACCTGTGACCGATTCACATTGATATGTGGCAGAGGCCACCACGATATCGTGCAGCAGTTGTCCTCTAAGAATTGTATTTTGTTCTATGCGTTTCAATATTGTGCAATTATAATCTTTGATCATTTAAAAAAGAGATTAGTTTGACCCAATGTATTTTCATATAGTTTTTTTTTTTTTCAACAATGGCTACGTATCACTTTTATAACAATAAAAAATACATACTCACACCAAGAAAATGTTAAACCAAAAGTTAATCTGGCCACAGGAGAGAAACCAGACTAGTGTTAAGTCCGGTCACCATAGGACTTGTCCCCTTATGTTGATGCTTTGAAGAAAATCTCTCCTGCTGATATAAACGATGGGCCAGCTGAGGAAAAATGACAGTAGCTTTTATTACAATTTCCAGTCATTCCAGAAAAATGAAACTTTCACACAAGCCTTGGAACTGCCAATTTGTACACAGGATCTGTGTATGCTCTGCTTCCCTTCACTTGTTAATCAGGTTGGGTTTGAATAACCAGGTTGAGTACCTTGTTGTGTTCTGCGCATGGAAGCCCTCCCCCTGCTACCCGCAGCCTCATCCCCAGCCCCCTCCGTGTCTTCTCTGTGTCTTTTCATGTCTTCCTGGTTTTCAACTTCTTAATGATGTTTTAACGAGACGCCAGTTACACATGCAAATTGGAAAGAGGCGACATTGAGAGATTGCTACCTGGTGGTGAATTTATTAAAATCAAGGTGGTTTTAATAACTTCCTTACATGTGCATCCGCCTCCATATCTGTAATATTAGTTTGGGGATGTTTTTTTTAAAAAAAAAACTTTCTTATCAGAACAAGTGTGTAAGGGAAGTAAAATGTGAGGTCATGGGAGAGAAATCTAATTGTTTAAATGTTAGTCTTGTTCCCCAAAATGGATCATACAGGAGTAACTCTTCTCTTCTACTCTTTTGGATTAGCCCAGCTTAATATTCCTCTAGCAACACTTGCAACCACGGCCATCAATCCACATCATCCTAATCACCACCCCCGCCATCATCGTTCTGGTTACCATTTATTAAACACCAATCTGGAGGTCACATGGCTAGAAAATGCTAGAAACAGACTGCAAATGCAAACCACTCAGGATCTCGAGCTTCCCTTCTTCCGGCACTCTCTCTCTCTCTCTTTTTTCCTGCTTTGCTGGCCCCAAGTCCCCCTGTGCTCCGTCTACCCCTCTCTGCATTTCCTCAGCCTCCTTCTCAGGCCGCTTTTCCTCTGCTCAGTCTCATCCCTCCCACTCTGCCCTCCGCCTTCTCCTCTCCTTCTTCAACAGTCTCATCCCTCAGTCCAGCTACCCTCCTCTATATCATAACTCCAGCTACTATTGTCTGTCCATAGGTTCTACTCCAAACATGCCCAAGCTTTGGACTCTACACAGGCCACCAGCCATCTCCAGTGGGTGAAACAGTCTCACAAACCCAAAGTTCCCCCAAATGCCCCCCTCACCCTGCATTTGCCACCTATGTAAATGATGCGGATCAGAAACCCAAGCTTTTCCCACTCCTGATGTTCGCTGCCATGAGGGAGAAGCCCCATAGTGCAACCTCCTGGCTGTGCTCCACTCATGGCTGACTCCACTCCTGGGGCACCGGGGTACCTGGAGCCCAAACTCCTCTCTCCTTCCTCTTGGAAGCAAGCTGCCTCCAGAAATAAGGCACACCATCGCTGCACAGGGGAAGGACTTCCTGATTCTAAGCTGCAGGCCCCATCTCTCTTGCCTGAGATGCAAGCCAGTCTTCAGCTCCAGCCTTAACAGTAATGAAAGCCGGGCTTTCGTCTCTATATGGCTTACCTCTTGCTTTCTTCCCAACTGATTCACAACTTGAGCAGGAGGAAGGATGCTATTTATTGAGCTTCCTCAAAATCCCAATAGCTGGCAGTCTCCCCAGATTCTCCTTCCCTTCCCATCAGATGTGTCAGGGAGTCCCAGGGAGTTGAACTTGGAAATAGTCTTGAGTCTTCCCGCTTCTCTCCACCTCAATCATGAATGCCTGCTCTGGGATCCTCATCCCTCACCTTGATTGTTTCAACAGCATCCCTTCAGCCTCCCTGCCTCTGTCTCACCCCCTCTTTTTTCCAAACGTACCCATCATGCTGCCCAGAAGGATTCTCCTAGAGTGAAGCCAGGGCCACAGCTCTTCATTACTAAGGTGAACCCCAAATCCCAGGGGGCTCACAAGTCCCACATGAAGCAGCCCCACCCCAAAGCTCCTCTCATACACAACACATCACACTTAACTCTATCACAACAGTGCATACACCATGCCGTCTCTTAGACAAGGGAATTGAAACTAACTTGGAGAAGTTAATTAACTCAATCCATCGAAAACCAGAAAGACTTGGCCAATGCTGGGATAGGAATACAGCTAAAAACAAAAGCTGCGTGTGACTTCTGTTTCCGAGAAGGGGTTTCAATACATTTAAAGATACCAGGGCATCAGTTGGCAAGGATGGAGTTACTTATTTAAAGTATTCATGTGTAAATTTAATTAGAGCAGCAACTCTATGACTTAGAACCTGAAATAATACCTAGCATATGATAGATGCTCAATAAAACCTTATTAAATAAACATTGTTTCATTTGAAAAAACACTGAATTTGGAGTCAGATGTCTCTGAGTCAAGTCACAGGTTTGCCAATTGATATTAACAGCTCTTTAACCTTGAGGAAGTCACTTCTCCTCTGGGAACCTCAGTTTCCCCCTTTATAGAATGGGGTTATATTACTTTACTTGCCAAGGTCATGGGAAAGATCAATTGAGACAATATGTGAAAGCATTTTATAAACTAACTTTGTACAATGTAAAACTAAGGCTCTGCCTCCATCTCTGGGGTTTTGAAAGCATTTTATAAACTAACTTTGTACAATGTAAAACTTAAGGCTCTGCCTCCATCTCTGGGGTTTTCTAGACCAATTCACATTTGCCATTGGTGCATTTGATTCAGAAATTTCAATCTGAGCTTAAACATCAAAATTCATGTTCCTAAAGAACTTATTTCGCTTAAAAAAAAAAAAAAAAAGCCATCATCCTCTCTAATTCCAACCTTTCAACCACGAGAAAAGCATGAAGACAATCAATTTTTATATGAAAATTGCCTTTGAAATTGTTGAGGCTTTATTCTCAATCAGGAGTGTATAACGTTGCAACCTGATAACTGTTTGTGTACTGGATTTGGTGCTGCTATGAGCACGGGCTGCATATATTTGATTTTATGGCATTTTTTTATGTTTGCAAACAATATTCTGTAACCTGAAATATCTCTCAGCTTAAATGCCAGCAGTTAAATACACAAAATGGCCAATCAATTTTTCTCCACGCTTACGGTCAATTCTTGGTTTTGTGTGAATGCTAAGAGCAGTCAGAAAGAACTCAAAGGAGTAAAGAGAATCAGATCAGGGGTGGGGGTGGCCTTAAAGAACATCTCCAGTGCAGCCCTTTACTTTACAGAAGGGAAACTGAGGCCCAGAGAGGGAAAGAGGTTTACCGAGACCACACAGCTAGGGAGAGGCAGGCTCTAGATGACACTCAGGACTCCTGCTGCCTCTCTGAGCCCATCTGCGGTGCTCCCCTGAGTCTCATGAGAACTGGCAGCGTTTGGAATGTGTCAGGAAGACACATTAAAGGTGAAAACAAGGGAGTTCCCAGCACAAGCCATCAGGCCTGTGAGGTGGGACCAGGTACCCACAAAGCAATAACTTTATCTTACTTTGAGAGAATTTACAGGCAATTGATACTCCCATATTTAAATATGGGAGCAAGATCCCAAGCAAAAGAGGAACAGAAAATCAATCGATTCTTTGTCTGTGGCTTTGGATTATGTTTCCTTCTGCTTCCCATCCTTATGAAGCTCATAAAGCATGGGCTTTGGAGTTAGACAGACTCCTCTGTAGAAGCCTGGGGAAATGGCTTCATATCTCTGAACTTCAGAGCTACTATCTCTAAAATAAGCCTAAGAGCTCCATCAGAAAGTGGGTGTGAACATTAAAAAGTGCCTCATTTAGTAGCCAGCCCAGAATAAGGACTCAGTACATGCTGGCTACCCTTCCTGGCTGACTTTGCCCAGTTTATAACGTTTGGAAAGGAAAAGCTTTGTGCACTATAAAGAAGTATGACCCAAAGGAAGTAACTGAGACGGTGAGGACAGAGCCCCCAGCCAGCGTGATGCAGCCACGGACCACCACATGCACAGTATCCTGCAACTACTCCCCCTAATCTTTTCTTGAGTTAAAAAAAATTTTTTTTAATTTCATTTATTGGTCACCTTTTCCCAGGAGAACACATCTTTAATTTAATCATGTAAATCAATGGGAAAAATCTAATTCACTTTAGAGAAATGTGCTTCCAGACTAGCCCTCTGGGAATTAATCTGTTCCTCAAAGTGTATGTGCAGCAAGCGACGTGTGTCTTTGTCACAGTAACAAAGGGATATAAATTAATCTGTAGCCCGTTTTAGGAAACAGAGTTGATTAAATAAATGGTAGCTCTAGAGATGCAAATGATCTGTCATTTTCAAACATCTCAGACATCTGATTTTAATCCTGAATTCTAGCATTCTAAAACTGGAGATTCCATTTGCCTATTTAATACTCAATTTGCCTGATTATCACTATATTAGTTCCAAATACATAACTTAGGACTGTTCCTCTTTTGACTTTTTTCTAATGCTCTTTCCAAAGTCTGTCTGGTTTTTTGAACAAGGACTCCCCCTTCTCCAGCTCTGAGTGCTTCGCCTTCCAGATGGGCCACACTCTTGATGCCGTATCGTCCTCCTTCCCAGCGAAGCCAGCTGATGGCTCAGATGGTTAAGAATGTGCCTGCAGTGCAGAAGACCTGGGTTCGATCCCTGTGTCGGGAAGATTCCCTGCAGAAGGGAATGGCAACCCGCTCCGGTATTCTTGCCTGGGAAATCCCATGTCCATGGAATTGCAGAGCCAGACCTGACTGAGCCACTCGCACTTTCTTTCACGTCCTCCCCAGGGCAGTCGCCACCTATCCAGCCTAAGGATTTATTGTGTGGGTCAACAAAGAGGATGGGTGTGAAAGGCTCTAGTAACCCAGACATACCATTCTTACACACAGCAGTGATGGAGAGAAAAATGATTGATGAAGTCCACCCATGAACCTCCATTGAGGATCCCTCATGAGCCAGACACTCTAGAAGAGGAGACACAGGGGGCTGTTAAGATTTACCCACAGCCTTAACGAGCTCATCGTCCAGTGCAGCAGATAAACAAGTAAACGGGTGCCCATAACCCAGCGCAATGTGTGTGTTCCCACAGTGGGAGCCCAGATGGGGTGCCTTTGACCCACACTTGCAGTCAAGGAAGTCTTCTTGGAGGAGGTAAGCTTTAAGAGCCAAGTAGGAGTTAGCCACTCAGAGAAAAGGGAGAGTCTGTTCATCAACTAAAGGCAACACCCGTGATTGCACACTACGTCTATTATACACTTGACCGTAAGGAATGCAAGGAAAGCAAAGCAGACAGCTGCTGCCACTGGGTCAGTCTGAGCTCCATCAGGAAAATGGAATTACCACGAGTATGCTAGGAATAAAAGGTTTAGTGTGGGTATTCGGATTCACATGCATGTGGGAGGAGCTGGGGGAATGGAGGTATAGAAGGCTGAAGATGGAGGATCAGAGGAACAGGCACGAAAAATTTCAGCCCCAAATACTGGAACAGGTGGAAAAGCCAGAGTTCTTGGGAGGGTGAGGTAGCCACAATATCCAGTGGACTTAGTGGGAGGCGTGCGGGAAGCCACCACCTCCCCCGACCATGACAGCTGTGGCTTTTGTTCTATTGCATCGCCCGGAGCTCGTACAGCTTCCTCCTATTGGTAAACTCTAGCCCCAACCTTACAGAAAGACGGATTCTGGAAAACAAAGTTTCAGGCTGTGGAAAGAAACGGTAGTCCCGCTGAGCTGAGAGTGAACAGTGCTGTGGTCTGCCCTTGGGGAGCCCCGGTCTGAGAGGAGATGTTAATCAAATAATCGCAGCAATATGCACACAAGCAGAGACGTGCCACGAGAGGCTGCAGTGGGGGCCTGACCCGCCCCAGTGGGTATGGGGAGGCTTCCCCTGGGAATTCGCAGCCGAGCTAGGGTCTGATGGGCAGGAAGGTGATGCAAATGGGTCCTGAATATTATGTCACACTTCTCCCTATATTCTGACTCACTGCCACAGGTGTCCCTGCTTCTTTCTACCAAGAAGAGTCAAGGAAAGATCTGCCCAAGGAAAGGTTTATTGTTCTGAGGACAAAGGGTTAACCTACCTTAAAGAAATATTCTGACCTCAAGAGTCATAAAAAGAAGGCCAGAGCTGAGTCTCTGCGGAGGGTTCCAGCCAGGAGATCTTCATCTTTAGGGGCACACCTGTGTGGTTTGGGGCTCCAAGCTGACCTGGCCCCCAAGCCTCTCCCCTTCCATCCCTGCAGCAAATGGATGAAAAATTATATCATTACACTTTTTGATATTCTCCTGTCTAATTGAACCTGTGAAATTTCCTAAGGTTCTCCAACCTCCAAAAATTCAATTTTCCATGTAATGCATGGTGACGTGTCAATAAATCATGCTGTAAAATAAATGCGCAGATTCTTTTGTGCGGGAGCGAGTGAGGAATAAACCTTTCGTAATTGATAAATAATGTCATTGGAATCAATAGCTGGCAGAGGAGTTGGAGGAGTAAGCCTGAATCATGTATGAGCGCTCCGGGGTGATCAATGCCTTTGAAACAGCCAGGAGCTCGGGAGCCAAGTGTATAAATTACTGCCTTAATATTACAGCAGGACCCAGAGTTTAAAAGATGGGTGTGCTATGAAGCACTGGTGAGATGGGAAAATGGGTCTAGGGTGTGGGTAGGCACCCTTGGAGGGTTTGTGGGGGTCCCCGCAGACAGGCAGCAGAGGAAATGAGGACCAGATTGTGCCGTCTGGGACTCGGGATGGATATAGCACGATTCCGGCTCCGGCCGGTCCTGTCGGCAGCCCAGGATGAGACAAGAGAAGCAATCTGCTGTGGGAGCCAGGGATGCTGCTTAGAAAAATCGCCTAGCTGTCCTCAGATGCCTGGAGGATGCTGGGCTAGGCACTGACATACAGGATGAAGACCAGCCTGGGGTTCAGCAAATCAGGGTCTGAGCGGCAGCTGCAGACCGTGCAGGACTGAGAAGGAGGATGCACGGTGGTCAGGAGATCCAGCTTACAAGTCAGGCTGCTCAGCCCTGACACCAGCTGTGCAACTCTAACCAAGTTACTTAACATCTCTGTGCTCTATGCGTTCCTGTTGCAAAACAGGGGCTAATGATACCAACTTCACCAACTCATGAGGGTGGAATGGAATCTTGTCACTATCTCAGCTCAGTGTCTGTTCCTCCCAAATATTAAGCAAATTGCAGCCATAGTGCTTTATTGATTGCATAAGGTTTAGGACTTGTTACTGGTCACGTTTCTTATGTTATCTTATTTAATCCTCACAACAACCCCATGAGGTAGTTACTATTATTGTCCCCCGTTTCATGGATGAGAAAACAGAGGTGCAGAGAAGGCAAGTGTCTTCTTCAGAGCATATTGTCAATTTAGGAGCAAAAATTTTAATGTAGGAAGTTTAAGTCGAGGGCTGCGCTCTGGCCATGAAACTACACGGCCACATCACTCATGCCCTGAAGACGCCCCAGCTCTGTGGGGGGTCTGCGCTTGGTGGGTGCTCCCCAGAGTGGTTGAGGTCTTCCTTTTGAGTCACAACCTGATGTGAAGAGAGGTCAGAGGACCTGCAGTCAGGCGGGGTGTTCAGAGCCCAGTTCACCCATCGCTCCTGCTCCACTCTCTGTAGTCATCACATCAGTAAAATTGGAGTAATTCTGCCTCCTCCAGATTATCTCCAAGCTTAGGATCAGCCTGGGCAGAACCCTGGCCCTGCCTGACTATGTGCTCATGGGCAAGAATGTTCCATCTGAGCCCATTTCTTCATGTCTGAAATGTGAACCATGACACCAGCTCCCAAGGACTGAATTGAGAAGCAGATGAGACAAGCTTCTATCAATCACTTTTGTAGCCAGCACCTGCAATGCAGAGGGCCCTCCGAAAGCTCTGGTTCTCCCCTCACCCCCTTTCTGAGCCAAATCAATTCAGAAGGAATCCCAGAGAATGTGCAGGACAACTCTAAGGGGAGCTATTTGCCTCTATCCCTGCAGAACTGGGTGCAGAAGATGAGAAGGGGGAAAAAAATGAGCAAATCTATGGATTCAGCTTAAGGCCACTTCCTGTGAAAGACCTCCCCAGGACCAAAGTCGTCCCCGTGCTACCTGTTCTCTTAGCTCCTGGGCTTCCCCTATTTCAGGGCCTGCTTTACTGTCCTGCAACTGAACACCCTGCACCCTTGTTAAGGGACCAACTCGGTAAGACAGATATTCCATATCTCAGGTGGGTTGGGTTCCCCCAGAAGCAAACCTTGAGACAAGGATTTTAGCGCCAGGAGTTGGTTCAGAAGCCAAGTTTTTTCAGGAGGCACCCACGGAGGAATGGGGACAGGACACAGGGAAAGAGCTAGAAGAAGGTGCTCTGATGAGCAGGGTAACGCTGTGGGCAACTCAGGCTTATTTACCCTGGGGATCCTGGAAGCCAGTGAGGATATGCCCCAGAAGGGTACCACGCGATGGGAGAGAAATTCAGGGTAATTCTATATCTGCACTTGGTGACTTCCCAGCACTGCCACCCTGAGTGCAGCTGCTCCAGCAACCAGAGCCAGCCCGAACTTCGAGCATCACAGGTGCTTGCAGTAGGAAGCCATCATGTATGGCAAGAGTGAGAGCCACCATGGATGGAGCATCTGTTACTCCTTAGTCTCCTCTGCTTGTCTCTAAAGTCCTGAACCCCACCCCTCAACCAGCCCAAGCCTGGTCTAGTGCTTACAAAATGGAATGAATGAATGGGAAGTGGTACCTGGATCAGAGCTGTTGTACACTGGGAAAAGCAGATCTAAAACTTCTAATTTAAAAGCTTAGGAGCAGCACTGTCCCAGCAGCACCTGGGGGGTGGGGGCAGGATGCTTCGGTCTGCCTAGGCTGGACCACCCCTGGCACAGCATCCCACGTGTGAGGGCCAGGCAAGTTCAGGCATAAGGATGAATTCTGGCCAGAGGAAATTGACAGAACCGTCCCTGGCAGATCTGGCCACAGAACCATCCAGAACAGCCCTCTCTTCTCTTTTCTCACCCGCCTGTTGACAAAAGGATCCTGAAGAGCTAGACGAAGATAGAGTCACAGGATGGAAGGAGCCCGTGTCTCTGAGTCACAGCTAGACCAAGAATGCCTGTGACTGTCACATGCCCAGGGCAGAAAGCTTTACTGTGTTGAAAGCGTTACTGTGTTTAGAAGTGACTTACTAAGATGGAAACAGAGTGATCTACCCCAAGCCCCTCCTCCAAGAAAGGCTTTCTGCCCAATTCGTGGGGATGCTGTCAGCACACAGCCCTCAGTGGTCAGCCCTTTAAGAATCTCCTTGAGCCAGCTGAGAGAGCCGCTGGCTCAAGGCATTGCCCCATCTGGGTGGCCCACATCCAGTGACTGATTGTAGCAAAGGTATAGAAGGGTATAGAGGCCACCTGCATCAAAACTGACCCCTCCCTCTGCCCAATCCTGCTTCCTCGCTCTCTCTTCCATGAGTATAATCACCAGTGCCCCTCCCCAGTAAATCTGCTGCACATTAAACTCCATCTCTGTTTCTGCTCTCAGGGAACCCTACCTATAACACCTACCTACCCCGAGATAGCTGCCCCAGTTCCAGCAATTACATTCACAATCCAGGCAGCAAGTTTAGGAAGTGGGTGAAAAAGCTGTCATCTTCTTATGAGGGCTTTCCAGAAGTCACTTTGGCCATATCAAACCACTAAGGAGGCTGAAAAATATACCTTTATTTTGGAAAGCCACGTCTATCACTAAAGACTACTCTGGTAAAAGGGGAGACTGGATGTGGGAGATGGGGCCATCTCTGTCATTCAGCCTTTGTTGTCCAGTCACTAAGTCCTGTCCAACTTTTGCAACCCCATGGAATGCAGCACGCCAGACTTCCCTTCACTGTCTCCCAGATTTTGCTCAAACTTATGTTCATTGAGTCAATGATGCCATCCGACCATTTCTGTCACCCTCTTCTCCTCCTGCCCTCAATCTTTGCCAGCATCAGGGTCTTTTCCAGTGAGTTGGCTCTTCACATCAAGTGGCCAAAGTGTTGGAGCTTCAGCTTCAGCATCAGTCTTTCCAATGTATAGTCAGGGTTGATTTCTTTTAGAATTAACTGGTTTCATCTCCTTACTATCCAAGGGACTCTCAAGAGTCTTCTTCAGCACCACAGTTTGAAAGCATCAATTTTTCAGCACTCAGCCTTCATTATGGTCACATCTGTACATGACTACTAGAAAAACCATAGCTTTGACTATACCAACCTTTGTCAGCAAAGTGATGTCTCTGCTTTTGAATACGTTATCTAGATTTGTCATAGCTTTTCTTCCAAGGAGCAAGCATCTTTCAATTTCATGGCTGCAGTCACCATCCGCAGTGATTTTGGAGCCCAAGAAAATAAAATCTGCCTCTGTTTCCATTTTTTTCCCCATCTATTTGCCATGAATTGACAGGACCGGAAGTCATGATCTTAGCTTTTTGAATGTTGAGTCTTAAGCCAGCTTTTTCACTCTCCTTTTTCACCATCATCCAGCCTAGCTGATGCTAAAAAAGAATCACACTTATCAAACTCCTACTCTGTTCAAGCCTTGTGACAGCGGTTTACAGAAATCATTGCACTGAAACCTGATGAAAACTCCCACCCCCGTGAGGGCGGTGCTGCTATGATTGTCCCCATTTCAGAAATGAATAAACTGATCCCTAAGAGCCCAGAGTCAGGCAGCAAACCCAGGGAACAGCAGGGAGCCAGCCGTGGCTGATTCTGACTCTGGACCCCACTCACTTAAGCACGGGGTGACTCTACCTCTTGATGGAACAGTGAGCCCCTGGAGTGCACAGAGCCTGCCTTACATACATGGTACATACACAGTATACACGGCGCCTGCCTAGCAGAGCCCTCCCACCCCACAGGTTAAGGGGAGTAGGAGGGAAGGGAACCAGGGCTGGCCCCACCTGGTACCATTAACTACTAACTGAGATAACCAGGACCGGAGATAATAACTGGAAAAGAGGAGGCAGGAAAAAACGTTGTACGGATTCACACTGGCTGAGTTTAGGTGCCTGTGGAACACCCCAGGGAGGGTGCCCAGTTGGTGGCTGAATCGACACATCTGAAGTGATGCTGGGAGGTCTAGACTGGAGCCACGGGCAGGAGCCTCCTGCACTTGGGCAGTAGTCATCATGAACGTCACCAAACTCACCCAGAGTGAGTGTGGGGAACCCACAGCTCTGTCTGTAAACCCAAGCCGAGTTCCCAATTCAGGAGATCATTCCTCAGCCTTTTTCTTTTGTATTCCCCAACCCGCCCCCTCCCACCCCACTGAGTTAATTTCCTTATTTGCTATTTCTGCCCATTTTGAAGGATGATTGGTTTTTCTGGGCAAAGAGCCTAGTGTGTGTGTGTGTGTGTGTGTGTGTGTGTGTGTGTGTGTGTGATTTTAAGGTCTTGCACCATCCCAAACCCTTATCGAGATATGGGGTGATATAAAAATATACGTATCCAGTATATTTATGTACACACACACCACCTTAATGTACTTGCAACTGGATGGTTAGAACGGCCGTAGAGTGAGTGCACATCTGGGTGGGGGCAACTGCTTGGATCCCGTACTACCTGGCAGTTATCATAAAAGCCCCAATAACAGGGAGCAGTAATGTGTTTGACTGAGAGAATGATTCTGGTCTCCTTTTCATTATTCTTAATAAAAGGAGATGGTGCCAAAAAATTTTGTTTCCTGGGTTATTTTCCCCAAGAGATCTTTTATAAAACACAGAATACATAACAGGCCGTGTTGCAGGCAAATGTCTCATTAAGGGAATATAGTTAGAAAGAAATAGTAACCAAAATGAACAGTTATTTTCTTTATTTTTTTTTTACCCTCTGTAAAATGAAGAAATTGGATGCGATATGGATTTAGTAACAGTCCTCAAAGAATATCTGGGAACGCGACGCTTGCGTTCTGAAATGGAAGAGTCTTGAGATGCTGCTCTGTAAAAAGGCATCAGGTTAGGGAAGTATATTACAAACTGCAGGAAAAGGGTTCTGTCTCCCTGAGAGTCTTCTTACCATTTTTATGAATTGATTCAATCAAGCGCATAGAGGCTTCCTTTTTTTTTTTTTTTTTTTTCTCCCATCCTGCACTGCATGCAGAATTTCCCTGATCAGGGATCAAACCCATGCCCCCTGCAGTGGAAACTCAGAGTCTTAACCTCTGGATCACCAGGGAAGTCCCATTCTAGCTTCCTTGTGCCTCCTTCTCTTTCTCTACTTCTTCCAGGGATTCTAAACTCTCTCAGTGTGTGAGCTGATGATTCCAAATTGCCATCTCTAACTCACTCCCCAGAGCTCGAGACCCCTAGGTCCAGGAGCTTCCGGGACACCTCCACCCGACTGCCCCCAACCCTTCAAAGTCACCACATCCCATGCCAAGCTCGTTATGTGCCCCTCCCCACCTTGCTCCTCCAGGATTCATACCTTGGCCAAGAGCATCACTACCCATCCCATCACACAGACCAGAAAAACCCTGGGATCAAGTTGGACCCTGCAGCCGGTGATCCCCACATCCTGGAGATCCAATTCCCCAACTCTACCAAATGCACGCCTTTACTTTAACTCCACTGCCACCACCCTGGTCCAGCCCCATTACTCGGCTCTGGGGCCATCCCCGACCCCCAGCCTCTTCTCTGGGCCCCTGCTCCAGCGCGGCCCCCATAGAGCTCTCTGGCTGAACCTCTGGTCACACTGCAGCCCCCCGGCTCCCCAGGATCAGGACTCCACTGCCTCCCCGCCAGCATCTTATCGCCCTCCCTCTTTGCTTCTCCTCCGCTCATTGATCTGCTGCCAGTTCCCCAAGTGCCTCTACCCCGTCCTCTACAGACCCTCTTTTTCCACGCTGCTCCTCAGCCTCTCAGTCTTGCCGGCTCCTTTTCTCTGCTGCCGTCGACTAGTGCCTATGCTTCGGGGTGAGGGTGAGACTCCACCTCCTGCGGGAAGCCTTCCGGGCTTTTCCGTGCTCTCTGAGCCCCCTGGTCATGACAAATCCCACGGCTCAAGGTCATTTTCTTTTTCTATGTGACTCTTTTTCTTTTGGAGTATAATTACTTCACAATGTTGCATTTGTTCCTGCCGTACAGCAAAGTGAATCAACTCCAATGAGGTGTCACCTGACACTTGTCAAAATGGCCATCATCAAAAAAAAAAATCTACAAACAATAAATGCTGGAGAGGCTGTGGAGAAAAGGGAACCCTCTTGCACTGTTGGCAGAAATGTAAATTGATCAGTCACTACAGGGAACAGTATGAAGGTTCCTTAAGAAACTAAAAATAGAGCTACCATATGACCCAGCAATCCCACCACTGGGCTTGTACCCTGAGAAAACCAGAATTCAAAAAGACACATGGACTCCAATGTTCACTGCAGCACTATTTACAGTAGCCAGGACCTGGACGCAATCTAAATGTCTTTTTCTAACTCTCCCGTGTTTCTTCTATTAGACCACGAGTTCCTTGAGGGCAGGGATTGCCTTCTGTAGACTTTCTCAGCCTTGGCACATAACCCAGCAACTGCTATAGATGAAGGGTTCAGTCGTTCAACGAGTGGGAATAATTCACCAGCCACAGGGACCAGTGACAGCCCACAAAGACAAGAGCAAGACGGGCCTTCTGTGTCTGCAGGAATTTCAAAGCAATGCGATACAGATACAGAAAGACGCAAATGATGACCCTCAAACCTCTTTTTCCAGGCCAAGGGTCCAGACCTCTGTTTTCACAAAGAACAGAAAAGTGATTCAGCACTTCCCAACCAGAAAAGGGTGGTTGGGAGAGTTTCAGATCCCACTGTGGAAGCAAGAGCGTAGGAAACCTGGGTTCCAATCCTACGGCTGTTTTTTAGCTTCTTCTCTTGGTGTGTCCGGACGGTAAATGCACTGACCCCGCTCTTGCTGGGAAACTGTGAAGATCAGACAAAAGTACTGTGCTTCCTTTGTGAGTGGTCTGTAAAGTGTTCGAGTTCTGCTCTTACTGTTCCTAAAGAGTTAAAAGGCATGCGGTTGCCTTGAATCAGAGAACCGAAGGGTGCCTCTGGGAAACTCTCATTAGCTCCAGGAGACTGAGGCTCAGAGAAGTAAAGAGACTTCTTCACTGGGCTGGGATTCAAACCCAGATCTGACTGGCCCGAGAGTCCGTGCCCTTCACACCCACCGCGTCCAGGTTGCCTCGCTCTTGGGATTGGACAGGGGAGGAGGGGTTTGGGTAAAAGGCAGCAACATTCAGACTTCGGGAAGTGAGTGCTCAGTGAGGAGCAAGCAGGTGACCGCTGCCTTAGCGGCAGCTGAGCTACCTGTCCAGCCAAGAATGTCTCTCCCTTCCTTTTGCCACTTTCCTGTCCCCCTCCCCCTCACCTTTTACTGAGCATTCTGATTGCATCCGTCTAGGTTGACAGTTTTCAAAATATGCTCCTCAGAGCCTTAGGGCTCCCTGGAGGTACCCAAGTCTCCATAGAGAGCAGGGAGAAGGCGGACCAGGAGGCCCCCACCCCCAGCCCCATCGCAGAGCCCCGGCTTTTCATCTGTTTTACATTGTCTTATCCATAACATTTTCTGTGATCAAAACATTCTGCTGCTTTAGAAAGACTCTTTTTGGAACCTCAGACCCAACACAGCACTTCCCATGTCACAGATGGGGAACCAAAACCCAGAGAGGACTGGTTCATCCCAGGTCCTGCAGCCTGTTGAAAACTGCATCGAGATCCATTGCCGATTTCCCCTCGCCCAACTCTGACCCAGAGAAGTCTGCCCATCCACCCACCCAGCCCCAGCTGTCCACCACGAGGCAGATTTAATAACCACAAACAGGAGGCGTTTATCTCTGAAATAACTGTTCTGGTCCAGAATAGGAAAGTCGATGCATTCATTAGCATGCCTCGGGAGCAGGAGGCAGGATGAGCTGGGGCGCTGGCCACCAGCATCCGCAGCTCAGAGGAGTTGAGCTGGGTGGGCGGGGATGGCAACCGGACCCTGCAGGACACTCACTGGTCTCAGCCAGGGAACACGTGGCAGGGGGCCTCCAGCCCTCTTCCCCACCAGGGTTTGATCCAAAGGTATCGACTGTGACAATGTTGAAAGTATTATCTGGAAAAACCAGTTAGCTTTCATTTCAGTACCCAGAGAAAATGGAGGGAGGTGATTAGAGAAATATTGATGCCGTGAAAATCAGACAGCCTGTCTGAAAGGAAAACTCCGTCCTTGAGACAGGAAGCAGGCGGAGAGCTTTAGCCATCACCCAGCAGCCTGATGCCTTGATTTAGGAACAGGAAGACGGAGCCCCAGAGAAGGGACGGCCCTTCTGAAGTCAGGCAGCCAATTAGGGACAAACTCAAGATTAAAAGCCAGGTCTCTGGAAACTTCCTGAAGGGACAGAGCACATCTCAGACATCAGTGCCCAAGACCTGGGTCAGGGTCTGGCACAAGGTGAGGTACCCCAGAAAGACAGCCAGTGGCTTCTCCCTGGAGCTGTGTCTTAGTTCCTTGCAAGTGGAGACTGGGCCTCAGAGGCTGAGGAAGGAGTAAGGATGTAGATTCAGCTAAAGTCCAGCGTTGACCTAATTAGGGGTAAGTGGGGGGCATAGTCTACTTGCTGAGATGGCTTCCCTCAGCCAACAGCATCTCTCTGGAGAAAAGAGACAGCTGAGATCATCCACAGTCAGCACTCCCAGAACAGAGGGACCCAGACAGGGCATGCACAGGGAGAGGAAGAGGAGGATGGGAGAAGGGAGAGAGGGACCAACAGATGCACGGTCGATAGCTGGGGGCGCAGCCAGTAGGTTGGGGGACCAGTGGACTCGGCAGCGCATCTCCAGTCTCCGTGACAAGGGGCAGAGGTGCAAATGAGACCCAGAAGCAACTGCCCTGGACTGGGAAACTTGCTTGGGGCACCCAGCCTAAGGTGTAGCCATGGCCGTGAGATGTTCAGCCACCCGGTGCATGAATGCAACAGTCCCCAGCTTACAGAATTCCTTTCTGTGCAATAGCTCACGGAGGCCTCACTGCAACAGAGAGATGGTGTTACCCCTGCTTGATCCAGGAAGCAGATTTCCATGAGAGGCTTCAACACACTTCCTTCCACACACTCATCACAACCACCACCACCATCCCCCGGCCCCCTCCTCCAAAAGGGTTGTAAGTGGTGTGTGATCCAGTGCCAGGACTGAGGTGGGGCCAAGCTTCTAGACGGGAAGGGCCACTGTGCTCCAGGGACCACACCACGGGGATACAGCTCTCTTGTCTGCTGACATTCTGTCCCAGAGCTCTTCTCTTGCATGGCAGGAAGCGCAGAAGGCTTGCTGTCTCTGACCTTCTCTTCTTTTACTTATGCTACAGAACTTTTAGGTGGACCCGGAACCTATTCCAAGATAAACCTACCCCAAGATAAACAGCACACACTCTCTCTCTCAATCTCTCTCTCTCTTTCTTTGCGTGTATGTGTCTCTGTCTCTCTGTCTCTTTCTCTCCTTTTGGGTCTCAGATTCTTGGGCACTGCCATAAGAATCTAAAATCTGATTAATAACCCCATGGTACTGTCATGATGCTTGAATGCAGGCTGACTGGAGATTCACAGAGTTCAATTTAGTCGCTCAATCGTGTATGACTCTTTGCAGCACCATGGACTGCAGCACGCCAGGCTTCCCTGTCCTTCACCAACTCCCAGAACTTGCTCAAACTCATGTACATCGAGTCGGTGATGTCATCCAAACATCTCATCCTCTGTCATCCCCTTCTCCTCCTGCCCTCAATCTTTCCCAGCATCAAGGTCTTTCCCAAGGAGTCAGTTCTTCCCATCAGGTGGCCAAAGTATTGGAGCTTCAACTTCAGCATCATTCTTTCCAATGAACATTTAGGACTGGTCTCCTTTAGGATGGACTGGTTCATCCTTCAAGGAGATCCTTGAAGTCCAAGGGACTCTCAAGAGTCTTCTCCAACACCACAATTGAAGCAACAATTCTTGGGCGCTCAGCTTTCTATGTCGAGAGGCACACGGTGGGTCCTCAGACAGGAGTGACCACAGCAGCCTTCCTTTCATTGTCTCTCTCATCTAATGGTGTAAAGGGATTTCCAGGCTCAGAATGGGATAGAGTTGAACTGGTTACCCTTTAAGACTCACCCAGCCAAGAGCTCTGGGCTTCTGTGTGGTGCTCAAGATCACACAACAGGAGGCAGCACTGGGCCCAGAGCCAGTTCCTGAAACCCAGGGCGCTTCCCTCCAGCAGTGAGCACCTCTTCTCTATGAGGGTGATTAAAAGCTGTAGAACTCTGATTGCCATGGCGAATGTATTTCAGTAAAGTGTAATCCCTAAACTCTCATTCTACCTTTCCCTCTTCTTTTTTCTTTACAAAAAATGATCATCACAACTTTAGGCTTGCTGGTAAGTGCTTAGCACCATGTGCTTGGATTTCTCTGTATCAGATCTTCCTGGCTTCTCCCCTAGCAGGAACATGCACTAGGACACTCATCACTGAGGCCCTTGAAGGCAGAGACCTCACCTCTCTCACCCATGCACAGAGTAGACCCTTAGGACATAGCTGATTGTTTAATTCATCAATCCGTACAAATGGCATTAGCAACGACCGAAAATTAGATCAGCCATAAACTGAATGTAGCCTTGTTTACCCAGAGTTGATTTCCCTGACTCGCCCACTTTTAGGAAAAAGATGCACCTTCTAAAGAAATAAAGAACCAATGATTTCCTAATCCACCCTTTTAAATCCCAAAACTCAAAGGTGAATCTCCTATACCTTCTCCATATTCATCCCCAGACAATGAATATTCTCCTATTGGTGAACCTGTAGGGTCTGTGAGGTCTAAAGTCAACTTTGACAAGCCAGCTGGGTACAGAATCTCCAGAGAGCTGGAGAGAAGGCAAGAGTGAGTAAGTGCAGGGCACAATGGACCTCACGGGCCAAAGTGATGCTGGGCCAGGAAAATAAACCTAAGAAACATGAATCTTGCTTCGCCACCTGCTGGCTCTTGGTCTTGTGGAACCCATTTTCCTGTTCTGAGTTTCCTTGTCTTTGAAATGATGCCAGCGATCAGACCAAGCCCAGAGAGTGGTTGTTAGCAAAGTACGTGACAAAGCGCCTGGAGGCTGAGTTCCATAAGGATCTCAGGTTCTGGAAACAGCAGAGCGAGGGATCCGCAGGGATTGAGTCTCACCTTCCCCCCCTCCCAGAAATAAACCTCAAACCCAGGGTCACAGAGGGCTGCCGAATGCCTTGAAAACCATGCTCCAACTCCTCTCCAGCCCTTGCTCACTTTGTTTGGTCCTTGAGTCATGCCTGCCTCTTGTCTGACCCCACGCACTGTAACCCGCCAGGATCCTCTGTCTACGGGATCCCAGGCAAGAATACTGGGAGTGGCTGGCCATTTCCTTCTCCTCAAGAGCCCCTTACTCGGTTCTTTTACTTTTGTAGCACCCACACAGCACTCTCCATGCTTTACACCGATATCTCAAAGGGCTCTGTTCAGAGAAATGCCAGTTTCAGCAAGAAAATGAAGTATCAGCAACATTTAAATAAAGTTTTAAGAACACAAGCTGATCATAATCTCCCTGAATGCCATTCACACCACCACGATAATTGTTTTCCTTTTCAGGTTTTGAGCACCTGTCCTGGGCTCTGAGCACCGACATGTGTGAAACGGCTGCAGACGTGATGCTCTGCGTTGTGAACTGGCGTCTTATCACAAATGTACTCCGTGTTGCTCCCATCTTCATAATTATCATTTTAATGGCACCATAATGCCCCTTTGTGTCAAGGCACCACAATCTCCAAAACTATTCACCAATTGTTGGACATTGAGCTTTTATACAGTATTCATTAGTAGAGATAACGCTACAAATGAGCGTCTTCATTGCACAGAGCTCTTGGCTTCTAGTGAATGGTACGCCCAGAACAAAAGAGAAATTCCCATAAATTCGTATTTGGAACTGAAGGGCATAAAGCTCATTAGAACGTTTATCTATCAGAGTGATTTCCCCCCAGAAGAACTGTACCAAACCACACTATCCCAGAGGAGCACGCGGGTGCCATTTCCACCACAAAGTTTGGTCATCTTGGATGGTCCAACTTTATTTTCCTTGACTCTTTTTCTGCTTGTAACAGAAACACAAGTTCATTATAGAAAATGCAGATAAAAAAGAAAGATGAAAAACAAAACCATCAAACCCCCTCCAACCAAAAATAATCCCTACTGAAAGTTAGGCACATTCCTTTCTAGTCTCTTTTCTGTACATATGAGAGACTTTTCTCAAAAAATATAGATAATATCTTAGAATCAGTTCCATTTCATTACTTTTACTGATTTCCTTAAGTCATTGTAAGTTTTTTATAATATTCCATCCTATATAGACACCTTTTTAAAAATCCCCTCCTTTCAGATGTTTACGTTGGGACCAATATCTCCTGTAATAGTACTGTCATGCACAGCCTTCTGTATAAATGTGGATAGTAGTCTTCATTTATTATTACCGCAGCACAAAAGTATTCTTGCCTGGGATATCTCATGGACAGAGGAGCCTGGCGGGCTACAGACTGTGGGGTCCCAAAGAGTCGGACACGACTGAGTGGCTAACACAGAGATTCTACAGCAGAACACCCGGACCACAGGATATACATGTGTGAGATATCCTTGGATTTTAAAGAATGACATAGAGACGCATCACGGGGAACGCTGCCATTTCCTCAGGAGACTCTGCCATTGTCCTCAGGAGACTCTGCCATTTCCTCAGGAGACTCTGCCATTGTCCTCAGGAAGGCAACCTGCAGTCGGGGAGGACCGTGGGTGCTCAGCCAGGCTGCACTGAGTTGCTTTATGATCTTCAGAACTTGGGGAAAGACATCGACCCTCCATGCTGGCTAACCGACTCTTATCTTTTGTCATTTGGGGTGCAGACTATCCAAGCTGGAGATTTCCAAGTTCCAAACGAGCCGAAGCCTGTGTTCCCCTTCTGGAAGCTGAAGGAGAGAAACGTTCTCTTTATCCAAGCCCAAAACCCAGGGCTCAGAGCACAGGACCTGAGTGGAGGCAGACGTTCAGAGGTGGCCTTGATCGCGGATCCTGGCTACATCTGCCTCCCTGGGCTCTTGCCCATGGTTCCCCAACCTTCGTGTCAACTTTGTGAGTTCTCTGACATCCTTCCAACAAATTGCTTTTCCTCCTCAAGTTTGGCAGAATGGATTTCTATCACTGCAATCAAGCAGCAGCTAGAAGCCACACATGCTGGCCTGGGAGGACTCAGATAACGTGAGTGTATTTTCTGAAACAGCATCAGGCCCAGAGCAGGTACTAAGTGCTGCCTGCTCGTTGACTGCTATGATGGGGCAGCAGGGAAAGTGGTCAAAAGCCAGGACTCTAGACTCAGACAACCTGGAGTCCACTTCTGGCTCCATTTCTTACCCTCTGGATGACTTGGAGCAGTTACTTAACCTAGCTGTGCCTCAATTTCCTCATTATGCAATGTGAAAATAATAATAAGATTTACCCTTCAGAGTCGTTAAAAGGAGAAAATGGATTACTACATAATTAAATCCTCACAAGAGCTGGTTTTAAGTGTGTACTATAACCATTAAAATAGCAACCGATGTGAATATCATACTTTGTCATTTTTACACCACCTTCACAATCTCTATCCCAATTAATCCCAAGAGCGATCACAATAGAGGTGAAGTTCTTATTTTACAAATCTGGAAACTCAGGCTCAGAGAGAGTTTCCTTCCTGTAAGTTATAGGATCACGGTTCAAACCCACAACTCTGAGAAAGTCAGGTCCTTTACGTGTGTAAATGCGCTATGTTCCCAGGAATTATTCACCACTAATAGCCATGAATGAATGAGTGAACTAGTGAAGTGCATTATAAGACTTAATATTTGCTCAGCACCGACTACCATCAGGGCTGGGCTCACACATGACACAGATGTAATTTATTGTAATTTATGTATAATCTACTTCTTATAACAGGATGGATATTCCTATGTCTTCAATGAGGAAAATGAGGCTCAGAAGGGTTTAGTACTTTGCTCAAGGACACACAGCCAGTGAACAGCAGGTCATGTTCTTTGCCCCAACACCTCTGACTGCTAAACCCCCTTTAGACTTGAAAGCAGACACCTCCTGCCTTGCATCTGCCAGTCACCTCCCTCCTCCCATTATCTCCCAGATGAAGTGTGAAAAAGAAAAAAATGCTATTTTCATTATCAAATTGGCCTGTAGAAGCTAGAGATTAAATAAACGAATGTGTGACCAGTTTACAGCACAAGGTTCGCAGGCGGCCAGCCTGGGCGTCAGCCGGCCTCGGGATGGCCGCCATTGGACTGTGGGCTGCCTGACAATAGCTGTGCTCAGTCTCCTGCTTATACAATGAATCTATAATGTAATTTCACAAGGTTCTGAAATGCACCGAGCCTCAGCCTAATACATATGAAACAGGCTGGATACGCAGCTAGTAAACACGCTGGAGAAGAGCGAGGCTGCAGTGGGTCTGTTCTCATCCAAAAGGGATTATCATGAAGGAGAGGGCAAGCCGGCGCCCTGAGCAGGTTCTCGAGGATCCCAGGGAACTGGACCTGGGCGACATGCAGACCACTGACAAGTCTCCATACCAGCCCCTCCTGCTGGGAGTTCAGTTGCCTAAGGAGTGACAATAGAGTTAAGAGCAAAAGACCCGTTTCTGTTCCCCTAAAGTACATCAGATCCAACCAGTCCATCCTAGAGATCAGCCCTGGGTGTTCTTTGGAAGGAATGATGCTGAAAGTCCAGTACTTTGGCCACCTCATGCGAAGAGTTGACTCATTGGAAAAGACTCTGATGCTGGGAGGGATTGGGGGCAGGAGGAGAAGGGGACGACAGAGGATGAGATGGCTGGATGGCATCACTGACTCAATGGACATGAGTCTGAGTGAACTCCGGGAGTTGGTGATGGACAGGGAGGCCTGGCGTGCTGCCATTCATGGGGTCGCAAAGAGTCGGACATGACTGAGCAACTGAACTGAACTGAAAGTACATTTTAAGAAGACCAATATTATCAGAAACTGGAAAAGAACTAGAGTTTTCCCACCACCAGCACTGGGTTTGGTTTTCCTTTCCGGCCTCCTGGGTCGGGGGTGGTCTGTGCTCTCGTGTCTGTGTGCTCACTCTTTCATCCAGCAAACGTGTCACCCACTGCTTCTTGCTTAACCCCCAGGCTAGTCGCTGGACAGGCAGGTAGGTGATCGATAAGATATATCCATCCATATGGGTGTGTTTATTGAGCAGGTACTTTGTTTTTAAATTTTTTATTTTATATTGGAGTAGAGTTGATGGAGCTTCACAGGTGACTCTAGTGGTAAAGAACCTGCCTGTCGTGCCCACGCAGGAGACGTCAGACATGCTGGTTCGACTCTTTTCCCTGGGTGGGAAAGATCCTCAGACGAGGGCATGGCAACCCACTCCAGTATTCTTGCCTGGAGAATCCCATGGACAGAGGAGCCTGGTGGGCTTCAGTCCATAGGGTTGCAAAGAGCTGGACAGACTGAAGAGACCTAGCAACAGCAACAGAGTTCATCTACAACCTTGTGTTACTTTCCGGTGTATGCAGAGTAATTCAGCTGCACATACACACGTATCCATTCTTTTCCATATTCTTTACTCACATCGGTTATTACAGAGCACTGACTGGAGTTCCCGGCGCTATACAGTAGGCCCCTATGGATTGTCTATTTTATAGACTAGTGTGTTTATGTTAATCCAAGCTTCCTAATTTGTCATCCCCCAGCCCACCTTTCCCTTTTGATAACCATGAGTTTGTTTTCTAAGTCTGTGTGTTTGGTTTTCATTTTGTAAATAAGTTCGTGTGTATCATTTTTTGTAGATTCCACATACAAGTGATATCATATGGTCTTTGTCTTTCTCTGACTTACTCCACTTGGTATGATAATCTCTAGTTGCATCCAAGTTGCCACAAATGGCATTATTTCATTCTTTTTAATGGCTGAGTAATATTCTACCATTGACTCATTGGAAAAGACTCTGATGCTGGGAGGGATTGGGAGCAGAAGAAGACGGGGACGACAGAGGATGAGATGGCTGGGTGGCATCACTGACTCGATGGATGTGAGTCTGAGTGACCTTCAGGAGTTGGTGATGGACAGGGAGGCCTGGCGTGCTGCAGTTCATGGGGTTGCAAAGGGTCGGACACAACTGAGCAACTGAACTGAACTGAATACTCTACCGTATATAGATACCTCTTCTTTACCCATTCCTCTGTCTATAGACGTTTAGGTTGCTCCCATGTCTTGGCTCCTCATTCACCGTTAACTTGGGCTGCCTGGCCCACCTTGACCAGGCACTTTGGACCAGGTACTGTTTTGGTGCCAAGACAGTCAGCAAAATCCCTGCTTCTATTCCAGGGGGAGAGACAGCAATCGGCAAGATGAGCAACACGTAGAGTGATCAGAGCCAAGGAGAAAGATAAAGAGAGCGGGGAGGGATACAAATTAGGGTGGGCAGAAGATGCCACACAGCAGCCCCTGAGACCATTTTACAGAGGTGAACACTGAGTCCAAGGAAGGCCAGGTGCAAGAGTGACAATACCCGTCCTCTCTGTGTCTAAAGCCCCGCAGGGATGCCAGCGTACTTTCAGATAAAGCTTCTCCCACAACCATTTGTACTAGTGAGGGTTCTCCAGAGCAACAGAACCCATAGTAGACAAAGATATAAAGAGATTTATTATAAAGAATTGGCTCACTTGATTATGGAAGCTGACAAGTCCCAAGAGCTACAGTTTGTAAGCTGGAGGCCCAGGAGAGTAATGGAGTCGTTCCAACCAGAAGACTGGCTGGCTTGAGACCCAGGAAGAACTGATATTTCAGGAAGAGTCCAAAGGCAGGATAAAATACTAACAGCTGAGGTCAAAAGCAGTCAGGCAGGAGGAATTCCCTTCTCTCTGGGGTGGTCAGCCTTTTGTCCTATGCAGGCCTCCAGCATTAGTCTGTTCCTTCATACTGCTGAGTAGTATTTCATTTTATCAAGGTTTGTTTAGCCAGTCACCCATCAAAGAACATTTGGGTGTTGACAGTGATTGAGGGGCTTCCCAGGTGGCCCTAGTGGTAAAGAACTGCCAATGCAGGTTAGACATAAGACATGCCAGTTCAATCCCTGGGTGGGGATACTCCCCTAGAGGAGGGCATGGCAACCCACTCCAATATTCTTGCCTGGAGAATCCCATGGACAGAGGAGCCTGGCGGGTTGCAGTCCATGGGGTTGCAAAGATTCTGATGACATGACTGAAGTGACTTGGCACACACGTGGTGTCTGAGGATTATAAATAAACATTTGCATTCAAGTTTCTGTGTGAACAGACGCTTTCATTTCTCTTAGACAAATGTGTAGAAGTGAGATCATAAGGTCACGTGGTAGTGCGTGAGTCACTCGTTGCGTCTGGGATATTGATTGGAGTGGTAGTTTAAGTCTCTAAGTGGTATTCAACTCTTTGTGACCCCTGGACTGTAGCCCTCCAGGCTTCTCTGTCCATGGGATTCTCCAGGCAAGAACGCTGGAGAGGGTAGCCATTTCCTTCTCCCTGTTCTCTACCAACCCAGGGATCAAACTCTGGCCTCTCGCATTGCAGGCAGATTCTTTATCAACTGAGCCGCCAGGGAAGGCTCGTATGGTAAGGGTATGTTTAATTTTATAAGATAGACAAAATATTTTCCAAAGCGCCTGTATCATTTTGCTTTTCCACCAACACATCCATCACGGTTGTGTGTTTTCTGGCTCCCCAAAGTAGAATGAGGATGAGATTGTTGGATAGAGTCACCAACTCATTGGACATGAATTTGAGCAACTCTGCTGCTGCTGCTGTCGCTTCAGTCATGTCCGACTCTGTGTGACCCCATAGACGGCAGCCCACTAAGGCTCCCATCCCTGGGATTCTCCAGGCAAGAACACTGGAATGGGTTGCCATTTCCTTCTCCAATGTGTGAAAGTGAAGTCGTTCAGTCATGTCCAACTCTAGTGACCCCATGGACTGCAGCCGACCAGGCTCCTCCGTCCGTGGGGTTTTCCAGGCAAAAGTACTGGAGTGGGGGTGCCATTGAACAAGTCTGGGAGATAGTAAAGGTCAGGGAAGCCTGGCATGCTGCAGTCAATGGGTTCTCAAAGAGCTGGACGTGACTTAGCGACTGAAGAATAGCAATAACAAAAGCAGAGTGCAATCTTCTTGAGGATGGGTGAGGGCTGGGTGGGGACTTTGTTTTGCTCACTGCTCTCTCCCCAGTGTATGAAACATATAGGCACTCAATAAACATCTGTTCATTTAAGAAACAAATTCTCTTGTTAATTCTCACAATTTGCAGCTTCCTGCCAAGGCAGGCAGTATTGTGCCTATGCTACAGATGAGGAAACTGAAGCCCAGAGCTCTTAGGGGAACATGCTTCTGTTGTATTTGAATCCAGCTGCCCACCTTGAGAGCCAGTGTATATGACCATGCCCTACTCCAGCCCCAAAGCAGCACTTTGCCCCTGAGCTGTCGCCGGTGGGTTTAGTTTCACTTAACAGAATGCCAGGATCATGGAATCTGGGAAAGACACGCAAATCGAGGAGTGAGTGGCGGGTGGACCCCCACGGCCCTCATGTGACAGGCCAGACCTGCTGCTGCTTTCACTGTTCTGGGCTAGAAGGCAGATTTGCAGGGGTGGGGAGTGTGGAAATCAATGAAGACCACCCAAATGAGAACACACAGAGACTGCTTATTCCGAGCGTGCTCTAGCGAGGGAGTCAGCCACCGTCACTCGTGTTTGGCAGATGCTAAGAGGCCAGCAGGCAAGTGGGAAAGCCTTGCAGTAAATGAAAGTGAAGGCTTCACATGGGTCAGATGGGAGGATGTTGGCATCGAGAGGCTGAAAGTGGGCCTACTGGAGGTGGGTCATCTCGACCAGTCCAAGTTCAATGTATGAAGCGGGGCACTCAAAGCCAGTGCACTGGGACAACCCAGAGGGATGGGATGGGGAGGGAGGTCAGGTGGGAGACAGGACGGGGAGATACATGTACACCCATGGCTGATTCATGTCAATGTAGGACCAAAACCACCACAATATTGTAAAGTAACTAGCTTGCAATTAAAATAAAATTTTTTAACTAAATATTCTTTAAAAAAATTTTTTAAAGAAGTGGGTCATCTTATGCAGTGGGCTTGGGGAACATATCTGGCTTTTTCTGGTTCATCCCAAGTTGAAAACCAGGCCAAAAAATATGGAAGCTATCAGCCACTGGTCAACTTCTGATCATTTGAAGCCAATCGCTGGTGAGGATGTGGGTTAGAGCTCCATTGTCATATATGGTCTGGCTCTTGGCCATGTTATATTCAGTCTCTCAAGAGAAAAAGACAGAAAGAAGAGGCAGATGAGCAACAGAAAGAGAGCTCACTCTGGGGATAAAAATCAGAGTTTGCATTCTAGCTCTGCCTCTTGCAACAGGGGGTCTCGCGTGAATCCCTGGTTCTCAGCTTCTTCATGACACACGTGTGGCCACACTTTTGCTTTCTTAGATTCACCAGGGTGGGTGGGAGCTGGACAGGCCTGTGGCTTGTGTGTCTTTCCCTCTCGGAAGCAAACAGGGCAGCTTTGGGGCTCAAGTGGGCAGAAAGCGGGAAAGGAGCACTGTGGAGGAGGTAAGGTAGGGGTGTGGGAGTTAACAGGTGCCCTCGGCACCCTTCCCACAGCTCTGTGAGCCCCCACCAAGCCATCAGCCAGTGATGGCAAAACCCAGGCCCTCGGGGCTAAACTGCCTTTGCTAATTATGTGCCTGGTTTAGAAGAAATGTCACATACAAGAACTATAATGGAATCTGAGCATGACCAGGGCAGAAGAGGCAGAAAGGCCTTTAGTCCAACACCCCCTGTGTCAATACAGCAACTTTATAACTTATTGATTGCCTTCCTGTTTGCAATGAGAATAAAAGCCTCCAATGAAGGAGCAGTTGGTCACTCTTGGCCAGCTACCATGTTTTTCTCTGAAGGGCTTTCCCAGGTGGCTCACTGGTAACGAATCTGCCTGCCAGTGCAGAGACACAGGAGACGCAGGTTTGATCCCAAGGTCGGGAAGATCCCCTGGAGAAGGAAATAGCAACCCACGCCAGTATTCTCCAGTCTTCTCGCTTGGAGAATCCCCATGGACAGAGGAGCCTGGTGGGCAACAGTCCATAGGACCGCAAAGAGTGGGACACAACTGAGCGACTTAACACACTCACACACCAGCATTCTTACCTGGAAAATTCTATGGACAGAAGAGCCTGGCAGGCTACAGTCCCATGGGATCGCAAAGAGTCGGATACAACTGAGTGACTGAACACACATATTCTCTCTGAGGTTGGTATTATACTCCCATCTCCTATTTAACAGCTGAGAAAAGATATGCTCAGAGGCCAAGAAACCTGCCTTAGGTCACACAGCTAATAAAGAGCAAAGCTTTCAAACCCAGGTAGTCAGACTGAGTTGCGTGATGAAATTAAACTCTCACGGCCCATAGGGACGAGTGACACTGGTGACGAGGATTCTGTAGCCCGGAGTCCTGGCATGGTCTAACAAGGCCTGCTCTGTGCCTGCTGAGAAGGGCACATGTGGCCTCTGGCATCAGGTGGGCCCAGGCAGGAATTCCAGCTCTGAAGCTGGTTACTCACCTGCCTTGGGCAGAATGGCTCCCTCTCTGGTCCTCAGGCCCTCATCCTCTAAATGAAGAAGATATGCCATACCTGCAGGGCACCTCCTCTGATACATCCACCTGCTACCTGCCCAGGTCCTGACTAATCCTCTCCTGCTAAGATGAGGAAGGCCATGTGCTCAGTGGCGATGTGCCCAGCTCAGACACACACGCATGCCAACCCTGGCTTTGCCACTTCCTGTTCCAAAGCTTTGAGTCTCTCAAGAGTCCCTTGGGCTGCAAGGAGATCAAACCAGTCAATCTCAAAGGAAATCAATCCTGAATATTCATTGGAAGGACTGATGCTGAATCTGAAACTCCAATACTTTGGCCACCTGATGCAAAGAGCTGACTCATTAGAAAAGACCCTGATGCTGGGAAAGACTGAAGGCGGGAGGAGAAGGGGACGACAGAGGATGAGGTGGTTGGATGGCATCACCGACTCGATGGACATGAGTTTGAGCAAGCTCTGACAGATGGTGAAGGACAGGGAGGCCTGGCGTGCTGCAGTCCATGGTGTCTCAAAGGGTCAGACTGCGCAACTGAATCGCAACAACAAACTTGGCCCCATTGCTCCACCTTTTTGAGCCTTGATTTTCCAAACTGGAAATGCGGACAACCGTACCCTCCCAGGGAACCAGCTCAAGGGTTGAACAAGATCAGGTTTGCAAGCCCATGGGAGCTTGGCCCTAACCCCTTCCTGCCGAAAGTTTTCACGCGGGGCTCACTTGAAGGCCATGAGCTCGGGGAGCACGCTGTCCCCACTGCGCCTGCACCAGCCCCTCTGGGGAGTCTGGTGTTTCTTGAATGAATGGCTGAGTTGCTGAGTAAACCGCAAACTTCTCTGGGGATGGGAGGGTTTAAGGGGCCTGCTGATCAGCTCCCTCTTCCAAACCATGATTTGCCAGAAACTGATTCCATACAGTCATTCTTTACATCTTTGAGGCCTGAAGAAGTAGCTTGGAGTAATGATATTACACAGTGATGGTTAAGAGTAAGGACTCCTTGTGGTCTTACCCTGGTCTCTGCCACTCAAGAGCTTTACCTTCGGTCTTAACTAAGTTGTTCAACCTCCCCAAGCCTGTTTTACCCACTTGTAAAATGAAAATAATAATCCTTACCATGTAGGGTTTTATGAAAATTAAATCACATAACAATAATAAGCACTTAATAAACGGTCTCTTTGTCATTATCATCATTATTGTTAGGTCAAAACACATTTTGGGAATCTGAAACGTGCACTTGTAATTTCATGGGTCCCCCTCCTCCAAGAATCCCACCTGGATCCAATCACGAACCACGAGCCTCTTAAACTAGGTAATTTCCCCCCATTTTATAAGCAGAGAACAGAAGGCCAGAGGAAGGATGTGATTTGACCCCTGTGGTAGGACTGGACCCAGATTTCCCCAATCGTATGAAGGTTGAAGCCAGAATGAATCTCAGCTGTATGCCGTTCTTAGGCCCCTCAGCCCAGTGTCAGATTTCAACAAATACCCTGGAGCTCCTTAGCCTTCTGCTAAGGCCAGAACAGCGCGAGGACATACAGAAAGCAGTTGCGCAGGCTTCCCACCAGCCCTTTAGTTCGAATGCCACTTCATCCCATCCACTTTTTCCCTGAGAAACAACGGTCCAGCCCCACTGCCTGCCCGCTGAGACATCTCAGATGAGTCACCACATATCTGTGTGTCTCATTTTCTTCATTTATCAAATGGGATGATGTGACCAACCTCGCCAGGTCCTTGTGGACATTTAACAATATAATGCGTCAAAGTGACTGGCCTCAAGGAAGCCCTCGGAGAACAGTACTTGTTACCATCATCAGATTGAAGACATTAAAAGAGCAAATATTCCTCCAAAATCCCCCTTTGGAGAAACAGAAATCTACAGTACCCAGCAAACAAAGGTTTGCCAAGTCCTGCAGGTACCTGTTTTAATGAATAAATGAAAATGCTCGGTAATGAGCATCGTGATTGTTTTATGGAAATGGCACTCCCGTGGAGCTTGTAAACAATTTCTTGTCTCAAGAAAACATTGCCCTTGAGAGCTGGTTTACAACACCAATTTACTCCTCCAACTTTCTCTTCCTGGCCTGCATGGGGTGCCTTTGGCAGAGGTATGAGAGAATCAGGACAAATCTTACATTGGTGCCTCTGGTCTCAAGGGTGGAGTATGGGATCCCAAGAGCCTTTGGAGGGGAGCTCCACCTTTAAAGAAATATTCCTCTTTTTTTTCCTTCTATCTTCCTCTTGTTCCAAACTGAGTTGGGTGATATTTGACAGAGTCAATATCTGGAAAGGAATAAAACTGATGAGTTTGGATCAGATAAAATAAAAAGCATAATATAATATAGAAAACATGCCACCACCAACCAGAAAAGTCTTCTTAGTGACCCCGGTTCACTCTGGAACTGCAGGGAAGCTGGAATAAGCCTGTGACAGCTGCTCAGGACCCCGTCTACGCCAGCCCACATGGGTCTGTACCAGTCTGTCTGTGCGTGCTTGCCTAAGCCGCTTCAGGCCTGACTCTGTGACACTATGAACTGTAGCCCGTCAGGCTCCATTGTCCACGGGATTCTCCAGGCAAGAATACTGAAGTGGGTTGCCATGCCCTCCTCCAGGGGATCTCCCCAGCCCAGGGACTGAACCCAGGTCTCCTGAGTCTCCTGCCTTGCAAGTGGGTTCTCTGCCCACAGAGCCACCTGGGAAGCCCACACGAGTCTATGTTGCTGTTGCTCGGTCACCCAGTCGTGTCGAGCCCTTGGTGACCCCATAGTCTGTAAGAGTGCCACATAAAGCCTCTTTGACATCCACCAGAAATGTGGTGTCAGGTAACTCGGATTTCCGCCTTACACAGTGGAAGACGGTCAACCAGCCTTGCCTCTTGTCATAGAAAGCAAAGCCCCCACAGTCACCACCTCAATCTATACAAACAGCAGAATCCAGCTGCACATCACAGGGCCACCTCTGCGCCAGCCAGGCGATTATTTAGGAATGCTCCCCAAGAGCTAAACAAGCTGGAAAATCTCATAATAAATCTTACAGATTTTTAACTAAATAAAGAGATACATATTTTTTATGAATCAAAAACTGTTTTCCTCTCCCTCCCAAATAAACACTAAATTGAGATGTGAACACTCTAGGTTGGATGAGATATTAAATTCTTAGCCTCCTGGGTGAGCCCACAAGTCTCTGATGGCCCTGAGCAAACTATATGACCTTTCCGAGTCAACTGACCTTCAAGAGCCCATCTGAATTTCAAGAGTCAGTTGCCAAAGGGTGATGAGATGGCCATCCTTCCTGTGAACAAAGAGTTTCAGGCTTCTGTTTTTTGGACTGACTGTTCGATTCTCCAGACCATGCCACCTTCATACTTCCGTGGCCATCTCAAGGTCAAATCGAGGAGGATGTCAGGCCTCTTCAGGCAAGCAGAAGGCACACTGGCTTTTATCTTTAAATGACCATGTATTTTCCTCTCTCTTTGTCCTCTTGGGGGACTCATCTACAAGAGAAATCAGGATTCAGTGACGAGTCAGACTCTGGTGCCCCTTTCTAGGTTCACAAGGACTAGTGGCTTCACTTCGACAAGTGACAGCCGGAGTCATCTCAATGCATTTTGCCGAAGGATGGCCCCAACAGAGGGCTTCATCAACACGGGAACAGATGTGAGGGTTTCAGCCACACCAGCAGGAGAAGAGGCAAGCGTCTGACACCGCAGGGGTCAAAAGACAGTCTGCTCTTCCCCTTCTGCACCCAGCCCTGCCGAGGCCATCTAGACAGATCTCTCCTCTCCCTCTTTCTCCTGCTCCCTGGGAAAACTAAATCTCAGCTGTCTGCAGTTAGTGGGAGCCTGGAGTAACCGGACTCGCAGCGGGAACAAAAGATCTATGTGACGTTAACAGTTCACTGAGCTGTGAGATGAACAAGACGGGTGTGGAAGAGGAAACTCGAGCTGAGAGTCCATTTCCAGGGTTAATAAAGCTCCCCTTTTGTTGTACGTTTCCAAACACTGACTCCAGGATGGGCGCCATCCGTTTGCTTCCAGAAATAGACAGTCCTGCGGATTGAAGGTACTGCAGCGCCATCCGGCCCTGTCAAGAGTGCTGCGTCAGGAGCTTGGTCCCGTCTTTAGCGCTGGCTGGGATGAGTCCGCTGGCTTGGCAAAGCACGAACCTCTTGTTCACCAAGAAGACATATACAGCAGTTCATCAGGGAACCCACAGAATCCCAAACCTCAGGCTCTCGGGGGTGGGTCTGAGGATGCTTATCATGGTGATACCATCAGCTGTGCAAAAGTGAAAACAGGCTCCATGCCTAACATTTGGTGACTGGTTTGGTGTCTGGGAAACGTTTGACGTCTGGGAAAGTCTGAACCGTGTGCCCCAGGGCACGCAGATAGCCAGATCTGCAGGATTCTGGAGGCCATGCACCCATCAGCACAGGAGCTGGCCCCTCTGCCAGTCCAGCTGCTCCAATGGCCCTGCTGAATGGGGAGCAGATGCTACACAATAACCACCTCACGCGTGTGGCCATCTCCTGGGTCAGCCAAACCCTGGCCAAAGAAAACACAGGACTCTCTATTCTCTCCATCCACAAAGCCACACAGGGCTTCTTTCCCAAGCTCCCTTTGCCTCATCCAGGCGGCAAGTGGCCAAGGACCTATCACGTCTCTTTCCTCCTCTCTCCACTTTCTATCTGATTTGTTCAAAAAGCGGTCGCCTGGGATGCCTTGGAGGGCCGGGCACCAGTATCCCCTTTGGTGGGCACAGCTCTGGGGCAAGGGGCCCCTGGACTGTGAGTGCCTGGGGAGCCCCTGTGGTGTCATTCACAGAGGCTGACGACCAGGACCGGCACTTGTCTGCAGGGCACTTTGCAGCTTGTCAACCACCTCTATGTCTGTCTTTGCATCGCTTCAGCATGGCATCGTGAAGGACTCACTATTCTTGTCCCACTGCCAGCAAAAGAGAAGAGGGAAGCTTGAGAGGGGATCGGGTCAGGGGAGAAGCAGGGCAGGCATTCAGACCAATACCTGACCACTCTCTTCCCAAGACACTGGGACGTTCCTTCCATCATCTCACCAAGTAACACAGAGAGCCAGGATTCACAGCCAGGTCTCTCCATACTCCAAGACCACACTCCCTCCCACTACCATCAACCGACACATCACCAACCTCTCCCGAGAACCTAACCTATTCCTGAGCCCGGCTACATTTGTCTCCACAGGGTCACCTTCCAACAGTTTTTTCTACTGGGTTTGCCTGGTTTTCTACTGTGCTCCGGGATCCCCGGTGCGTTCTCCACCCATCATCTCTGTTTACCTACCTTGCGGACGCTGCATCTTTCTATCCGAGGAGCACTGCTCCCTCCTAGAAGATAAAAGAAGCGAGAAGGGAAGAAGGGGTAGGGGAGAGTAGCGAGAAAAGAGAGAGCGAGAGAAGGGAGAAGACAGCTCTCCTGAGCACAGGGAAAGTTACAGATGAGGACAATTACTCCCAGAGACGCTGTGCAGCCAAGCGCTTCCAGCGTGAGTCCCCGGGTACCTGCGGCGGCTTTATGGTGCTAGGTGATGTACGACGTGGGCCGGAGCCCAGTGATCTATGACCACGGCCCCGCCGATGCTCCCGCCTCGGGAAGGCTGTGTGATTTAAGGCCGCCCCCAAGACTCCAGCCGGCACGCGGCTAGTGTGCTCCATGCAGTGTCTGGGAGGGAGTGTGCGCAATAGGAGGAAAGCCATGGCCTCCAGTTTCCTGGATGGACCTGGGAGGGAGGCAGGCAGACTCGTCTTCCAGGGCAGCCTCACAGTGTCCGGGGGAAAGTCCTCTTCGTTCTTTTTGTTTTTGTTTTTTCTGCAGCTCCACGTGACATGTTGTATCGTAACTCCCTGATCAGAGATAGAACTCGGCTGCCTACAGGCTAAGTGTGGAGTCTTAACCATTGAACCGCCAGGGAATTCCGAAGGCCTCTGCATCCAGATGGAAGGGTCTCCATTCTTGTTTCATGGCTCTGGGGGCTGTCTTCACTGCTCCAGTGATAAAACATTTGTCAAGTCAAAGGCTCTTAGAGATGAGGCGGGAGAGTTCAGAGATCCCTTCCAATCCCCTATCAATCCAGACATCATTTATTCATTCTGCAAATGTTTGCTGAGTGCCTAATATATCTCAGCCACCGTATCTGAGGGTGGGCGTACAGCAGCGAGCAAGGCAGAAGTCCCTTTTCTCCTCGTAGCACTCACTTCCTAGAGAGGAAGGCACAAGCAAGCAGGCAAGCAGGTTTATAAGAACCCCAGAGACTGAAACGGCCCATCAACAGGAGATCTGCTTTAGGTGGCTTGGTTGGGAAGGCCAGCCAGTGCACAGACACTCAGCTGACACTCGAAGGAAAGGGAGCCATCGCTGCCCTCATCTACAGAAAGGGCTAGCTTTTCCTCCTTTGCACAAAGGTCCTCTCTGCTTCCCACAGTGTGGCTGAAGTTTTGTTAAACGTGTCTGACTCTGCGACCCCATGGACTGTAGCATGCCAGACTCCTCTGTCCATGGAAGTCTCTAGGCAAGAATACTGGAGTGGGTTGCCATTCCCTTATCCAGGGGATCTTCCCAACCCAAGGACTGAACCCCGGTCTCTTGCATTGCAGGAAGATTCCAGACAGTAAAGAATCCACCTGCAATGCAGGAGACCCGGCTTCGATCCCTGGGTCAGGAAGATCTCCTAGAGAAGAAAATGGCAACCCTTCTCCAGTATTCTTGCCTGGAAAATTCCATGGACAGAGGAGAGATCTACAGTCCATGGGGTCACAAAGAGTGGGACAGGACTGAGCAACTAATACACACACGCGCACACACACACACACACACACACACACACACACACACAAGAGACAATGAGACAAAGGGGACACGTGCTGGCCAAGGACTCAAGAGCTCTAGGGCCAAATTCCTGCCCTACCTCTCGTATGTGGGGTGACTGTTTTGAACCCTTTCCTGATTGGCTCACCACTACCGAATTGTGTCATTTCTCGTTTAGACGACCCTGCTGTGAGGCTGGTGAGACTAGTCTAAACCGGTGCCTCCTGACTGGTCTTCAGGCCTCCAGAGTGCTTTTCTTAATGTGTAAATCTCACCTGGTCTCTCCCTCTCCTACACCCTGCACCCACAAAACCCCTCCAGCCTCAGGCCATCGCTCGTCCCAGGTCACCTCTGTCCCAGCCACATAGTGAACGGGATGTGCTCTTTCACACCACAGCTTCCTTCAAGCGAGGCCCCACCTCCTTCCCCGTGACAATCCCACTGTCTTTGGTCATCAGTCCCTAGTGCCTTCGCTTCCAGAAACCCACCACCTGGACTAGACCCTCCCTCTCTGTTTCACCCTGGGTGGGGATTTCCTGTTTATGCGGCTACACTCCCACCCCAACTAGACTCAGCCCCTTGAAAGTAGGCACAGGGACTTTTCCTTCTATGTCCCCACTTCCCAGTGAAGTTCCTGGCACAAGGCACCAAGTGAGTGAGCAGAATGAATGAATGAATAACTAAATGTGTCATGAAGCTTCAGTTGACCTTCTCAAAGGTGTCGATGGACAGGATTAGCCCCAGGAGAATGGCTGATAAGAGGAGAGGGAGCAGGAGGGCCTGTGGACATGAGGCTGGAGAGGGACGATAGACCAGTTGCCTGGGCAGTGCATCCCAGCCTGCCCACTGAGGAGTCTCAGAGGCATGTGAGCAGATGCTCCATGACGCATGGATTCCTTCAGTTCAGTCACTCAGGTTGGAGAGGGATGGTAGACCAGTTGCCTGGGCAGTGCATCCCAGCCTGCCCACCGAGGAGTCTCAGAGGCATGTGAGCAGATGCTCCATGACGCATGGATTCCTTTAGTTCAGTCACTCAGTCGTGTCCGACTCTTTGCAACCCCATGGACTGCAGAATGCCAGGCCTCCCTGTCCATCACCATCTCCTCCTGAGTTGCTCAAACTCAGGTCCATTCAGTCGGTGATGCCATCCAACCATCTCATCCTCTGTCATCCCCTTCTCCTCCTGCCCACGGTCTTTTCCAGCATTAGGGTCTTTTCAAATGAGTCAGCTCTTTGTATCAGGTGGCCAAAGTATTGAAGTTTCAGCTTCAGCATCAGTCCTTCCAAGGAACATTCAGGACTGATCTCCTTTAGGATGTACTGGTTTGATCTCCTTGCAGTCCAAGAGATTCTCAAGAGTCTTCTCCAACACCACAGTTCAAAAGCATCAATACTTGATGCTCAGCTTTCTTTATAGTCCATCTCTTACATCGATACATGACCACTGGAAAAACCATAGCTTTGACTATGAGGACTTTTGTCACAAAGTAATATCTCTGCTTTTTAATATGCTGCCTAGGTTGGTCATAACTTTTCTTCCAAGGAGTAACTGTCTTTTAATTTCATGGCTGCAGTCACCATCTGCAGTGATTTTGGAGCCCAAGAAAAGAAAGTCTGTCAGTTTCCACTGTTTTCTCATCTATTTGCCTTGAAGTGATGGGACTGGATGTCATGATCTTAGTTTTTTGAATGGTGAGTTTTAAGCCAACTTTTTCACTCTCCTCTTTCACTTTCATCAAGAGACTTTTTAGTTCCTCTTCGCTTTCTACCATAAAGGTAGTGTCATCTGCATATCTGAGGTTATTGATATTTGTCCTGGCAATCTTGATTCCAGCTTGTGCTTCATCCAGTCCAGCATTTCACATGATGTACTCTGCATATAAGTTAAATAAACAGGATAACAATATACAGTCTTGACACACTTCTTTCCCAATTTGGAACTAGTCTGTTGTTCCATGTCCAGTTCTAAATGTTGCTTCTTGACCTGCATACAGATTTCTCAGGAGGCAGGTAAGGTGGTCTGGTATTCCCATTTCCTGGAGAATTTTCCACAGTTTGTTGTGATCCACTAAGAGTCAGACATGACTGAGCGACTTCACTTTCTCTTTTCACTTTCATGCATTGGAGAAGGAAATGGCAACCCACTCCAGTGTTCTTGCCTGGAGAATCCCAGGGACGGAGGAGCCTGGTGGGCTGCCGTCTATGGGGTCACACAGAGTCGGACACGACTGAAGTGACTTAGCATAGCATAGCATAGCATACACAGTCAAAGGCTTTAGCATAGTTAATGAGGCAGAAGTAGATATTTTTCTGGAACTTTCTTGCTTTTTCTGTGATCCAATGGATGTTGGCAATTTGATCTCTGGTTCCTCTGCCTTTTCTAAATCCAGCTTGAACATCTGGAAGTTCACGGACTGTTATGTAAGGGTTAGGTCCAAGTAAAGACACTTCCTGCTTCCTTCATTCTCAGACCCTTAATATGCAAAGGAGAACTGCCAAATTCCCAAGGTAGAAAAACATGAGTTTTCTCAATTCTAAATCATCTCTATTGGACATTTCTGAAATAAGCATCATTGTGCATCAGTTGATGGGTATAATTTTTTCCTTTTGTTTCCAAAAGGCTGTTACTAAATCAATGATATGCCATATGATTTATGGTCTCCTGGAATCAAAGAAATAGAGCATTAGGCGCAGAGTCACTCTGTGTCTGGACCTCCAGACCGTCCTCATGGGTGCCTGTGGTCCCCGTGTAATTACTGACTGTACCCTCTTCCCTCTCAGCTGTCCCAGTTTGGATGGAAAGTTACATGGTCACCCTAACAATCCAGCACTAAGAAAAGCCTGCCTGCTGGAGCCACACACACTTAATCAGTGCCTGATGCAGATGCTTTGTTTAAGAACCATCTGTCCTACAGTGTCAGCACATTTTCTTCTGCCGACCTGTCCAAACAGATGATCATACTGCAAGTCCATGACACAGCTTGCTTTATTCTCCCCTGGAAGGCATGTGATGATAACAAAATAACCCAGAGTCTTTCAGCCAACTCCTGAGCAGTGCTTCCAAATCCTTCCCCTGAACCATACACCCCCAAAGTCAGATGAGCATAAAGTTGTGCCCCCAAGAAGCACCTCCCACAGCAGCCTGCAAGAGCTTCTTTTAAATTGGGGTTTTTTTAATGAAACACGTGGAATTTGCCCTCTACATTACAGCCTGTGCGTGTTTATTTTAATTTGAAATTTATGTTGAAATGAGCTGCCAAAGTACAAAACTGAACCATCCAGAAGAAGCTCTCTTTATTCTGGAGTTTCCGTACCCCCTGCACATTTCTAAGAAATGCAATCCCAGGAGCCTTTGCTCGTATCCATCCAGAGCCGCTTGCTGAGAGGGAAGAAGTAGTTTTCACCCTGGGAAGCAAGCAGGAAGTGACCTGAACAGGAAGAATGTGAACACTGAGTGGGCAGGCTCAGTGCGCTGGGCATCGTTTCTTCAAACCTCAACTTTGCAGTAAGCATCGTTATCCCCTTATTATAGATGTGAAAACACAGAGTCGGAGACATTAAGTAACAGATTTAAGGTCTCAACAAGGAGCACGGAGGAAATTTGAAATCTAGGTCCCTCAGATTCAAAGACAGGACTTCTCACGACTTTGCGATTCACTCCTTCTCCCTCTGGAGTTTGTCCAAGTGCCCTCAGTAGCAGGTGCGTCTATCATCTCAGGTTTCTCATAATCTTCACTGTCACTTTGAGTTTCTCTCTCTCAATTGATTTTCTAGGCTTCTCATGAGAGATTTGAAAAAAGAAAAATTTTTTTAACGTCCATGTCTATTTGAGGCTCCAAAGCTGATTTGTATTTATGGAAGATTATTTTGTGACTTTAAAAAATGTGGAAAACTACTATAGATAAAATGCATTTATTCTGAGATACGATCTGTTGGATTCTCTACTACCAAAGTGGGGCGAAAACAGGTGGTACTCCAGGAGAATACTCACAGATGGAAAATGTATAAATGGTAATTCACCAAAAGCAACTGCAACCGTGACTTTTAAAATATGATTCTGGTTTCTTTTTTGGGTCGATGCATACACTGGAAACTTTGGAACTCCCTGGATAATGAATGTTTGGCTAATTAAATGCTAAGTCCTGGGGAAAAGGCACGGATAGAAGAAAGAGGCTTTTTAATCACCGTGAAATTTTAATCTATGTCCTCAGTGATTTGGGCTTGAATCATATTGAAGAACAGCAATACAGTGCAGCAGGGGACACCTGAGCTAAAACAAACCAATTCCATGTAAAGCACATTCCTCTCCATAGGCCCCTGGCGTTACTGCCGTGAAAGTCCCAGAGGTTGCTACAGACTAAATCACCTCATTTCCAAAGTTACTCAGTTTTCTATCCCTAACCCTTTGTTGGTTGCAGTGAAAGTAGAAAATAGCCTGGATTGGCCTGGATTAGAATGTGTGCAGTAATATTAATATAATCATTCTTATCCTGCCTGGTAAACTTCTATTCATACTTCAAAACCCTATTCCAATATCCTTTCTTCAAGATACCACTTTCCCATTGTCTCCTGTTCGGTGCTCCCCTGAGTTTTGTGTATTTGTCTTCTAAAACTCCATGATGGGTCACCTTTATTGGTGATGAGGTTTCACCCTACTAGACTCTGAGATCCTCGGTGCCTGGCATCCAGAGTGCCTAGCATAGAGCTTGGAATACAGCAGCTACTCAATGAATGCTAAGTGATGAATGGGTAAATGAATAAACATAAATAAGAACTGATGGGTACTAGAAACAGGGCTATAACACTTGGATTGCTTTTCCTTCCATGAGGAAGCTGTGACCTGCAGAAAAATCCTTCAACATGACTTAATTCTATCTTCAGATCCCCTCCTTCATTCATTCATGCTAAAAAGAAGTCCTCTGGGCATTCACATTCACCAAACTGTGGGGCTAAATTCAACTGAAAGACACATCAACCTGGTTCTTGTCTTTAAGAGCCTCACACTCCTGTTAGTTTCTTCCCCAACAGATGGCAGATTTGTCCCGATTGCCTTCCCATGGCAAGACCCTCTTCACAGCAATAGTGGACTCTTTGATGTGCCTCCCACATGTCCCTCTGGGACCAAGGCACCCACTGCCCTAGCTTCCTCTGAGAACGTTCACTGCTGGAGGCTCACAAATCTTCCTTCTCCAGGAACTGCCCTAGCCGAAGTGAACTGACTCACCCAAGGTGCTGTCCTCTCCCGGAAGCAGACCACTTCCATATGAGGCCACAAAGACCCGGACCCTTTCCCTCAATCGAGAACAACTCTGAGGAGCCATCTCGGCTCAGAGCTCTGTGCAGAAGGAGCTGAGGTGTCTGCAGTTCACTTCCTCCCTTTGCCTAGTCCTGCTTCTCTCTGTCTCCCAGGTGTCACTCCCAAGAGCTAAACGGAACCAATATCGTCTCCTTCTCAGAGTCTGCTTTAAGAAGCTTAACCTAAGGCAGCCACACCCTCAACTGGGTCCATTTCCAGAGGATGTGGGGCACCTTTTGTGGCAGATGGAATGTGTTCAGGATGAGCTTGCTATAGAACATGTCAACATCACTGTTGCCTCTTACAAGAACAAAAGAAGGGCAGAGTCTTCTTTCAAGAACTGTTTTTAACTTATTGGCTACGTTAAACATTCTTTCCTCAAAAATCCTTCCATTTTTTTTTTGTCTTCTTTAAAATATGTTTTAAATTTTAGGAATTAGAATTTCTGTTTACTTGCTTTTAGGTCTCACACATATAACAACAACCAAATAACAAACAGAAAATCCACACCGTTGCTTTCAAAATGTGTGGAGTGGTTGGAGTCCTATAACTTCACACCTGTTACTATGTCTGTCATCAGAAAAGAACCTAATAAGTGATTATAGCGAGATTATAGGATATAAGTTTAATAAACAAAATTAACTGTTCCCCTAAATGCCTTGGATGTGACAGTGACTTTGTAGATACAATACCAAAGTCACGATCCATGAAAGATGCAGTTGATATGCTTGACTTCACTGGAATTAAAAGCTTGAAAACTTTTGCTCTGCAAAGGACAATGTCAAGAGAATGAGAAGACAAGTCACGATTTCCCCATCCAAGTTCCTGGCCCACAAACTCTGGCAGCACAACAAAAATAATTATTTGACATATTATTAATAATTGGACATTATTAATTATTACTAAATTTTAGGGTGGTTTGTTAATAGAGCTAGTAAATAAGACAACAATTAATGACCTCTTAAGCTATCAAGAATTGATGCTTTCGAACTGTGGTGTTGAAGAAGACTCTTGAGAGTCCCTTGGACTGCAAAGAGATCAAACCAGTCCATCCTAAAGTAAATCAACCCTGAATATTCATTGGAAGTACTGATGCTGAAGCTGAAGCTCCAATAATTTGGCTACATGATGGGAAGAACTGACTAATTGGAAAAGACCCTGATGCTGGAAAAGACTGTGGGCAGGAGGAGAAGGGGACGACAGAGGATGAGATGGTTGGATGGCATCACTGACTCACTGGACATGAGTTTGAGCAAACTCTGAGAGATGGTGAAGGACAGGGAGGCCTGGTGTGCTGCAGTCCACGAGGTCACAAAAAGTTGGACATGACTGAGCTACTGAACAATGACGAAGCTACCAATTTCTTCCCCTTCCCCACAAAAATCATCACGGATCAACCTGGAGAGAGCACTCCTAGGCAAGCACGCTAAGAGGTAATAAGAGTTAATACCCAAGATATAACCTAGTTACAGATCTAAAGTAGAAATAAATATGTTTAAACAGCCTAATTTAACCCTTTCATTTGCCAAAGTATTTGAGGTGCCCTGATGCAAAGCCCCCTGCTCCTGCCTGAGTTATCTGAGAGCAGGGTTGGAGATGCACCGACAGTCGCCCCTTCTTCCAGCTTCACGCCTTCTTTGCTGTGTACACGTGACCTTGGCGGGCCTCCTCTGTGTGGTCCATCTCTGAGCTTTGCAGCTGCTGTCCCCTCCACCCCCCTGAACCCCCCCCCATCCCTTGCTATTGCCTGTTAATACTTGGTCTCCTGTCTCATCTCAAACACTCCTTTCTCAAGAAAAAAAAAAGTGTTAGTCTGTTAGTTGTGTCCAGCTTTTTAGGATCCCATGGAATGAAGCCCACCAGGCTCCCTGGCCCATGGGATTTTCCAGACAAGAATACTGGAGTGGGTAGCCATTTCCTTCCCCAGGGGATCTTCTTGACCTAGGGGTCAAACCCAGGTTTCCTTCTGAGCCACCATTTATGCTCGTTCTCAAGTCTCATTTCAAACATCACTTTCTTAAGAAAGCCCATCCTAAAATCACATTCCATCAAATGGTGATTCCCTCTCATATATCAACCTGAACTTGCCTTTAATGACATTTATCACAGTTGTGATTAAATAATCATTTCTCTAATAAGCTGTTTAATGTCTATATCCCCCAATAAATTATAAATTCCATGAGGACAGGGGCTGTGTCTCTTTTGACCTATGCTGTACATGGCAAATGCTATTTAACATTATTGAGTAAGTGAATGAAAGCAAGCAGGTCTAGGAAGTCTTTAACCGGAAGGGCCCACTCAGCTTTCTCTAGACTCATGATCTTCCTTTTCTTCCCTAAGGATTGTGTATCTAGTCATCTCCCTTCCCCCAGCATCTCCAAACACCTGCGCTCCAGCAGGCCCTGCATCACCCTTGTGACTAACCAGCCTTTAAGTTCAAACATCTTCCCCTTCCAAGGAGAACTTTATTCAGCACAGTGGCTGATTCTCCACTGTTGTAACTGATGGCTGCACCGTATGGATATGAACACAAGCAAGCATTTTAGTCATGACAGCTTAACATCTTCATCTACACAGAGCTTCAGATAATTAATATTCAGTCAATTAGAAAGTATTTCTGAACAATGATAAATTATACAAAATATAGGTTTATCCAGGAGCCAGATGACTCTTTTGCTGCCTTTTCTTTGCTGCCTTTTTGAAGGGAACTGCTCATCGGATTAGCACTGTAAATAAATGTGGTCTCCCAGAAGGCCAAGGGGTGGGTTTGGCCCAGGGACCTAACTACTGTGACGATTCTAGCTCATATTGGGTTTGTAGGAACTAAGTGATCAGACTTCTGACTCTGGGGTCTTTGGGGGCTTCTAACTTCAGGCAGTGACTACAATATGGGAGACACTCAACAAATATTTGCATTATTAGTGAGCTACTTAGTTGGGCTGAGAGCTTCTGACCTGGTCTCTTAGTCTTCAGCCATGCCTTCACCAGTCATTCACCAGTTTTCAATGTCAGTGATCGCTCCGAGCCACAACACCGACCACAGCATTCCATTGTATACAGTCTCCCATGGCTCCCTATGGCCTGTGAAACCAAGTGAGAGACCTTCTGGGCTGCACCCAGGGAATCAGTCACCCCTACGAGAGGCTACTCCCACCCCCCACCCCCGCCCACAGCCTCCTCTCTCATCCACCCCACTCACTGGGGACTCCAACCAGAATGAACAGAGTGCAAGCTCCAGGCCTGCCAAGCTCATTCCTGCCACTGAACCCTTCCGCTGCATCCCCCAGCCTACAACTGCTTCCTTCTTCTGCCTACCTGACTCCTACCCACCTGTTAAGGCTGAGCTCAGACACTGACCCATCAGAAATCCACCTTTACACCAGCCTTCCCTCCCTCTGGAAGAGGGTTAGACACCCATCTTCTGGGTCCTGTGGCCCTGTGCTCCCTCTATGAAAGCAGGGCTCACACTGGACTGCAAATGCCCATTTGCTTGTCTGTTGCCTCTGAAGACCTGGGAATTCATTAGGACCTGACCCTGGGACTGCAAGAGAAGGATAATAACTCCTGCTCTGCAGGATAGGCGTCAGGATTAAATGAAATGATGTACAAAGGGGCTTAGCAAGGCGCCTGGCACCTGCTGCTGCTGCTAAGTCACTTCAGTCATGTCCGACTCTGTGCGACCCCAGAGACGGCAGCCCACCAGGCTCTGCCATCCCTGGGATTCTCCAGGCAAGAACACTGGAGTGGGTTGCCATTTCCTTCTCCAATGCATGAAAGTGAAAAGGGAAAGTGAAGTTGCTCAGTCATGTCTGACTCTTAGTCACCCCATGACCTGCAGCCTACCAGGCTCCTCCATCCATGGAGTTTTCAGGCAAGAGTACTGGAGTGGGTTGCCATTGCCTGGCACCTAGCAGGTCTTAATCTGTGTTGAATCAGCAAATGAATGAATAAAGATCAGTGGTAAAGAACTCGCCTGCCAGTGCAGGAGTTGTAAGAACCACCAGTTCAGTTCCTGGGTCGGGAAGATCCCCTGGAGAAGGAAATGGCAACCCACTCCAATATTCTTGCTGGAGAGTCCCATGGACAGAGGGGCCTGGTGGGCTACAGTTCACAGGGTCTCAGAGAATCGGACACGACTGAAGCGACCCAGCGAAGACCACACAGCTGCATCTGAGCCAGAGCTCCAGGAAGGAAAACGTAGACAGGATCTAGATGGTATTGATAAACCAGAGGTATGACCCTAGGGCTTAGGCAGCAGGCTTTATTTCTCTCTTAGGACCAAATACTCCTTTCACAGCATTTCTTTTATAACACTCATTTACTATGATGAGCTAGTATAGTGTAGGATCTACACTATTATGTATGCTAGTATAGGTATGTATACTACCTATAGGTTATAATACAACATATCCACATAATCTTTTAAATAAATATATTTTAAAGATAATGATATAGAATATTTTAAAACAAAGAAAAGGAGATATCTTAATATTATATTTCAATAAATAATTGCTCATACATGACTTGGGGAAGACACATGGATCGATAAGATGTCTGCACCTCTTTCTAATAAGCAGGGATTTAGGAGACATAAGACAGTATTCAACTGACTACTGTTGACATTTTTTCTCTATCGTTGACATTTTGAAATAAGGGCTAAATAAGCACCTTTCTATATTTATAACTGCAGAGACAGACTGGGACCTGGGGGAAGGTATCGGCATCTTAAATTCAACAGTGGCCTTGCCATCCACAACATAATTTTCTGAATGGTGAACTACTTTTGGCAAAGTTTTGGACAACAACAACAAAAAAATACAGTCCATCATTGATTTACCCAGTAGTAGCTTTCCTAGAAACCTCAGTGTATCTTAAAACCATGCACAAAATAGATTTCTTTATATAGATAGATAGATAGATACAAGAGTTCTAGAGTTCTAGACATACATAAAACTATAAACAGATTTTTCATTTACATGTATTTCCAGTGAGACATGTAAAAGTTGCTCAGAAATATGCAAGTGGATTCTTTGTAATTTGGAACTTTCTCAGTTCAGTTCAGTTTAGTCGCTCAGTCGTGTCCAGCTCTCTGCAACCCCATGGACTGCAGGACACCAGGCTTCCCCTGTCCATCACCAACTCCCGGAGCCTACTCAAACTCATAGAACAGGCAATATATTGGACAATTCTATCCTCCACCCACTAATTGCTTTCAGTTTCCCCAGGCATTGGACAACCAGAAAATACCCTCATAAATACCCAAAATACCCTGAACAGGGCAGCACCGCTCCCTTTGAGAATCACCACTCCCTGACCCAAAACTAGCTGAACCCAGGATACCCATCAGCCTGGGTGGAACCCTCCAGGGCTCAGCCTTGTTCCCGCTCTCTTGGTAGAAATCTCAGTCCAGACCCCTAAGAAGGGAAGCCTCAGAGGAGGCTACAGGTATGCAAGCTGATACCTGCTCCAGCCAGCTGGGTACACTGTCCCCATGCACTGGCTCCAAGAATAATGTTTGTACGTGAGGGTATCAGCAAGAGGGACTTACACGCCCCTAATGGCCTCCAGCTGCTGCCAGCCACACTGTGCCCAGGGGCACAGCCAAGCCAGGCTGGACCCTGGGCTGCCTGCCCAGGCTGAATCCAAACTGAACTCAGCCACCGGCTCCCTGAAGCCACATCCACAGCACGTAGGCAGGAGACATGGCTTCTAATCTCGATTCTGCTGCTGACTCACTGTGTGACCTGGGTGAGTTGCTTGACTTCTCTGGGCTTTATTTACCCCTCTGTCATGAGAGTTAGCCAAAATTCTCTTTTTTGCCCTGAAAGTTTTTATTATAAGAGAAGATGAATCAACACAGGAAGAAAATGTTCAAGTGACTCCTGGAAACCCATCCCTAGTAAAACCGTGGCCAGTACCCTTTAAGGAATAAAACGGATCATTTTATAATTAGGACATGAATTTCTTGTGCACTGGTGACCCAGTGATTGGTGCACTAGAAGAGAAGTTTAAGCTGGACTGCGAGGAAGAGGGTGTGCAAGAGCCTCAGCAGAATGATTGGGGAGCTGAAAGTCAAGAGGCCCAGCACTGGAAAGATAAAACGAGACCTGGTCTTAAGAGCCTTGAATGTCAGGCTTAAAGGAGCTTGTAGATGGTAGATCCAAGACGTCAGACCCAAGTGTGTCTGACTCATTCATTCGTTCATTCACTCATTTATTAAACAAGTACGTTTTTGTTTGGGGGGGAGGGGGTTTGCCAAGGAAGTTTCCAGCTCCTTTTTTTAAAATGCTTTTTTTTTATTGTAGTAAAGGCCTCAGGAGATCCAACCAGCCCATTCTAAAGGAGATCAGTCCTGGGTGTTCTTTGGAAGGACTGATGCTAAAGCTGAAACTCCAGTACTTTGGCCACCTCATGCAAAGAGTTGACTCATTGGAAAAGACTCTGATGCTGGGAGGGATTGGGGGCAGGAGGAGAAGGGGACGACAGAGGATGAGATGGCTGGATGGCATCACGGCCTTGATGGACGTGAGTTTGAGTGAACTCCGGGAGTTGGTGATGGACAGGGAGGCCTGGCGTGCTGTGGTTCATGGGGTCGTGAAGAGTCGGACACGACTGAGCTGAACCGAACTGAACTGAAAGGCCTCATAATAGAAAACATCCTATTTTAACCATATTTAACCGTGTAGTTCAGTGGTACCAAGTACATTCATATTGTTGTGCAACTCTCGCCATCATCTCTCTCCTGAGCTCTTCACCTTCCTAGAGTGAAGCTCTGTCCTCATTAAACCTAAGTCCGCCTTCACCCTCTCCCCCGGCATCTACCAATGTACTTTCCGACTCTATGAATGTGACTTTTCTCAGGACCTCCTGTAAGTGGCATCAAACAGTATTTTGTCTTCGCCTACTGCACATAGGGATGCATTTTTCAGGTGAATTTAATACAGTCTTATAGCTTGTGCTTCTTTCCCCCGTGCTATATGCTAGGTGTGCATTAGTTATCTTTTATACGCAGGAGTGTGTATGTGTCAGCAGCAGCAGACACAAGTGTGTTCTGAGAGCATCCTGCCTGCCCAGCACTCGGGGGGTGAACGGGCAGATAAGCTCTCTGCTAGAAGCTTGCGATGTCATGGCGGAAGACAGAAAGTACAGAAACAATTCATGCATTCGCGAGATGATTCCAAACAGCGAGAAGCAAAAAGAAACCAGAACTAGATGAAGAGACTAGCGAGGTGGGGGCAGGGGTTAATTTCAAAAGGAGATCTAAGGAAGGCTGAGACCTGAAAAAGGAGAAACAAATAATCATGTAAAGGTCCGTGGGCAGAGGGCTCCAGACAGAAGGATCACAGTGAGCACTGGCCTGGAGGTGGGAAGAGAGAAGCGGGGACTCTGGGGGTGCGGCACGAGGTGAGGGCAGAGGGGAGAAAAGGTACTTAGTTGAGGGCCTCACAGACCATGATGATGGGATTTGGGTTTTATTCTAAGAGTCAGGAGAAGCCACTAGAGGATTTTCTGTATTTTTAAAAGATGATCTGATTTACATTTTTAAAATATCACTCAGGCTGCTCTGGGGAGGGTAGATCATAGGTTAGAAAAAGGCTGGCAGGCTGAGGGATCACTAGGGGGCCAGCACAGCTGCCTGGGGGAGGAGGAAATGGCCTCGGCTGGGATTCTAGCAATGGGACCAGCAGGCTGGTTGGAATAGAGCCGATGTGGCACCGACAGGACGTGCCCATGGACGGTGCGGGGAGGTGAGTGGGGAGGATTGCGCCGTAGACGGGCCCAGCGGTCTCCTAATCCCACGTGGTGTCTGATGGTCCTCACGCACAGGTCCACACTTCGCAGAACCAGGAACTCATCCTCCAGAGCAGCAGACTCTGGACATGATGGAGAACGCCTTCCCAGACAACATCGCATTTTGTCTTCCTGGGGCATCTACCCCGTGTTCGTCCTCACTCTCCCCTCCAAAGGCACAAGAAGGAGACCCAGTTCCTTTTCCTCAGAGCTCTCTCCAGAGGCTTTGAGACTTCATTCTCCTCCTGCCTCCTCCTGCTCCAAAAACACGGATTTTCCTCTTGGGGGCCAAGAAAGACTTGCACAAGCTGGCCTTTCCTGACCTTCCCACTTCTCGCATCTCTTGTCTCAGCTTCCTCTCCACCCTCATATCCCCACCCCCATCCATTCATTACACACAGTACACACACACACACATACAACACACACACACACCACACATACACATAGTACACACACATATACACCACATACATACACAGTACACACACACACCACACACACACAGTACACACACATATACACCACATACATACACACACACAACACACACATGCCACACACACACCACATACACAGTACACACACCACATACACAGTACACACACACACCACACACACATGCCACACACACCACATACACACACACCACACACACACACACACACACATACACAGTACACACACACACCACACACACACATCACACACATACCACACACACATCACACACACACAGTACACACACACACACCACACACACACAGTACACACACATATACACCACATACATACACACACACAGCACACACACATCCACACACACACACACATGCTACACACACACACCACACACACCACATACACAGTACACACATGCCACACACACACAAAACACAAGCCACACACACCACACACACACCACACACATACATACACCACACACATACAACACACACACAACACATACACAGTACACACACACACACACCATATACACAGTACACACACACACCACACACACATGCCACACACACCACACACACACCACAGCACATACACACACGTGCCACACACACCACACACCTACACACAACACACACAACACACAACACATGCACAGTACACACACACCACAGCACACACACACACGTGCCACACACACAACACACACAACACACACACAGTACACACACACCACACACACACACACACACACACACATATCACAAACACACCACACACACACACCACACACCACCAACACACCACACACACACACATCACACATCCCCCAACACACACACACACCACACCACACACACACACAGTACATACACATATACACCACATACATACACACACACAATACACACACATGCCACACACACACCACATACACAGTACACACACACACCACACACACATGCCACACACATCACACACATACACAACACACACACGCCACACACACCACATACACACACCACACACACACACACACACACACACGCCACACACACCACACACACACAACACACACACATCACAAACACACCACACACACACACCACACACCACCAACACACCACACACACACACATCACACACACCCCAACATACACACACACCACACCCCCACACACACACCACATACACAGTACACACACACGCCACACACACACACACACACACAACACACACACATATCACAAACACACCACACACACACCACACACCACCAACACACCACACACACACACCCCAACACACACACACACCACACCCCACACCCACACACACACACACACACACACACACACACACACACACACACACACACACACACACACACACACACACACACACACACACACACACACACTGATCTCCAGGAGGGGTAGTTGCTCTTCCATGTTCATCCTCATCTCTATCTGCCCCTAGTGCCTGTCCGGCCACTGAAGTTTTCAGAAGGGAAAACTGAGGTTTGAAACCCATTGTTTCTGAGCTGATCGCAGAGCAGCGACCCCCCTCCACTACCACTTTCCAAATCCCGGCTCCAAAGCGGTTATGCTAAGCCCCCGGATGACAGCATCTCAGGAGGGAATCCGTGATCAAGAGGTTGGCATTGGATCATGGGGCTCTCTCCTCCCACTCCTCAGATTTTCTGGATGGGTGGAGATGCTGCTCTTCTTGCCCTAAACGGGTTTATCTCAGCCTGTCAGTTTCGGGTGTGAATCACCCACTCAAAGACTATTTCCAGCCGGTTACGTCTCCTTTGCCATCAAACACTGGAGAAATTAACAGAGGCTAATGGACTTAAGAAGCCCCCAGTGCCAAGAGCAGACGGCTGACAGAGCTACCCACCTCTGTCCCTGTTTCCTCCCCTGCCAGTCACTGATTCTATTAGCCGAAAGCCCTACTTAGCCAGGCTGCAGTTCCTATTTTAGGGCCTTACCAGGGTTCCCCCAGGGAAGATCACCAGTGGGAGAAAAGGGCTTTTTGAAGATTACATACGAGCAAAAAGAGAGAGCCTTTGAACACTGATGGAGATTCTGGGCTTCAAACTCCAGCCAGCGCTGCAGATCTCACAGAAAAAATAAATGGGCTAAAGGGAAAGAGATCAAGGGGAAAAGTAACCATTACAAGAATGAGAGGACTTCAGACCTAGCAAGAGTTCCAAAGAGTACTGAGAATCAGGAGCCCCAGTGATCTGTCCAGGTTCTATTTTTGCTGTGTGACCTTGGGTAAGTGGGTATATCTCTCTGAGACTTTTTACTCATTACATACCAGTTGATAAACACCTCGAGCTAAGTACTGTGCTAAGTAGTGGGGATTCCAAGGCAACCAGAGGCTCTCCAGGAGCTCACAGCTCTGTAGGGCAGCCAGGAAAAAAGACAACTGCAACCTCATGTGACAAGGGTCTCCCCACTGGTAAAATCAGCAGCTTTTATAGACGGAAAAAACAACAGTGAAAGTGAAAGTCACTCAGTCAGGTCAGACCGTTTGTGACTGCATGGACTATACAGGCCATGGAATTCTCCAGGCCAGAATGCTGGAGGGGGTAGCCTTTCCCCTCTCCAGGGGATCTTCCCAACCCAGGGATTGAACCCAGGTGTCCCACACTGTGGGCAGATTCTTTACCAGCTGAGCCACCGAGGAAGCCCAAGAGTACTGGAATGGATAGCCTATCCCTGCTCCAATGGATCTTTCCAACCCAGAAATCAAACTGGGGTCTCCTGCATTGCAGGCAGACTCTTTACCAACTGAGCTACTAGGGGAGCCCCAGTAACAACAGTAGTAATAACTAGTATCTGCTAAGCTTCAAGTCTTCCTGGATACAGGGCACCTCCCCTGACCTCCCATGTGGTAGACAGGGCTCTGGGGCTCCAGGCAAGGTCCCCAGCTCTTCCTCCCTCCCCTCTCACTTCCTCCTCCCTCCTCCTATGCTCCCTCCCTCCCTCCCCCTTCCTTCCTCCCCCCCTTGCTCCTTCCCCCCTTGCTCCCTCCCCCCTTGCTCCCTCCTCCTTTGCTCCCTCCCTCCCTCCCCCTTCCTTCCTCCCCCCTTGCTCCCTCCCCCCTTGCTCCCTCCCCCCTTGCTCCCTCCTCCCTTGCTCCCTCCTCCCTTGCTCTCTCCTCCTTCCTGCCCTCGGGGAGGGCCCCACACACAGCTCTCTGCCCTGGCATGTCAGATCTAAGGCGATCATGCTCTCTGTCCTGGTTCACATCAGGCACCCAGACCGTCCCCGCCTGCTCAGGGCCCTTAAACCCACCGGGCTCTACGTCCCCACCTAAACACCCCCATATCCTCTGCAGTTGCCTCAATCCTCAATTCAACTTCTGCAAACATTCACCCTCTGGCTCCAACTGAAATTTGATCTCCTTAGGAACACTTCCCCTCGGGCCTGATCCCTTTCCCACACCCCTTCTGCCGCTCACAATGCTCCTTCCTGCTCCTCACTGTCACTTCCTCCCAAAGGCCTCCAGCCCTGAAGCTTATCCCTTCATGTCAGTAGTAGAGAACCCTCCCATTGGTGCCATCCTCAGACCCAAAGGCCACTGTCCCTGCCTCCCTAAAGTCTTCGCCTCCCGGCTCACTGTCACTCTTTCCTACACAGACTTGGTTTCAGTGTCCATGTTGAGGTGCTCCTCTCAACAGCGTGCTCTGTCCTTCTTTGTCTCCCTCTCATGCAAGAACCACGCCTCAGTCACTCCATGCTGTTCTCACGTCTGTCCCCTATCACTGACAATAATCACTCTCACTTCGTAACCTCAGTTTCAAGAATCCCGTTCTCTAGGCTCCAGGCACCCTGAGATCAATGATTCTTCTACCTAGGTTCTAAGGTCCATTCATTCTGCCACCTTTTCACTGTCCCTTACCCCACACATCCATATTTTCCTCTCTGTCCAACTAAATGATCAGTCATTACCATCATCATCGCCACCATCACCACCATCTTCATCACCACCATCACCACCACCACCATCATCACCATCAACATTATCAGCATGATACCACCACAGTCTTCATCATTGTCACCACCACCACCATCACCACCACCATCTTCATCACTGTCACCACCCCATCATCACCATCACCACCACCACCATCTTCACCATCAATATTATCATCATAATGATACCACCACCATCTTCATCACTGTCACCACCACCACCATCACCAACACCACCATCTTCATCACTGTCACCACCCCATCACCACCATCATCTTCACCACCACCAACACCACCACCATCATCACCATCAACATTATCATAATGATACCACCACCGTCTTCATCACCATCACCACCAACACCACCATCATCACCACCATCGTCAACACCATCATCTTCATCACTGTCACCATCAGCACCACCATCTTCATCATCAGTTCAGTTCAGTCGCTCAGTCCGACTCTGCGACCCCATGAATCACAGCACACCAGGCCTTCTGATGATCTTCATCATCAGTGTCATCTAATCCCATTACGCTTGTGGCAGGTGGTACATTCTAAAACAATCTCTCCCACGTCACAGGTACTTTGAGTATGACTTTGACACTCCTCACATAAAGAAGTGGGCTTCTGCGTCCTACCCTTGAGTCTACATGGGGCTGTGACCGTGGCAGAAGTGATGCCGAGACTACGTCATAAAAAGCCAGAGAGCCTCGCCTTGCTTTCCTGGGACACTCACTCTCGGAGCCGGGCTACCACACCATACGAGGTCCATGTGGGAAAGCCCTCTGCCCAGTTCCAGATGAGCTCATGGATGATAGACAGCCCCAGTTTGCCAGACACGTGAGTCACCATCTGTATTAGGTCCCCAGGGCTGCTATAACAAATCACCACAAATGGGGTGGCTTAAAACAGAAATTTACTTGCTCACAGCTCTGAAGGCTAGAAATCCACGGTGTCCACAGGGCTACACTCCTTTGGAAGCTCTAGGGGAGAATCCATTGTTCACTATTCCAGTGCCTGAAGCTTGAGGCATTCCTTGGTTTGTAGCTGCATCACTTCAATCTCTTCTCCTGCAATCACACTGTGTCCGTCACTTTTTTATGTCAAAACTGCCTGTTTCTTACAAGAACACTTGTAATTGTGTTTAGGGAGCATGCAGATAATCCACGATAACCTCCCAGTCTCAAGATTCTTAATCCCATTTGCAAAGACCTCTTTTCCAAATAAGGTGACATTTACAGCTTCTCAGAATGAGGGTCTGACATCTTTAAAGGGCCCTCATCTGTTATCTGTCTACTAGGTGCTGTTGTCCAGTTGTTAAGTTGTGTCTGACTCTTTGCAACCCCGTGGACTACAGCAAGCCAGGCTCCTATGTCCTCCACTAACTCCCGGAATTTGCTCAAATTCATGCCCATTGAGTCAGTGATGCCATCTAACCATCTCATCCTTTGCTGGCACCCTCTCCCTTTGCATTCAATCTTTCCCAGCATCTGGGTCTTTTCCAGTGAGTCAGCTCTTTGCATCAAGTGGCCAAAGTACTGGAGCTACAACTTCAGCATCAGTCCTTCCAATAAATATTCAGGGTTGATTTCCTTTAGGATTAACTGGTTTGATCTTGCAGTCTGAGGGACTCCTTAAGAGTCTTCTCCAGCACCACAATTCAAAGCATTAATTCTTTAGCTCTCAGCCTTCTTTATGGTCCAACTCTCACATCTATACATCTGTCTACTTCACCATCTTAAAAGTGGATCCTCCATTCCTCAGTCAAACCACCCCAGCTGAGCAGAGACAAGCTGTCCCCACCAAAGTCCTGCCAAAAATGGAAGATTCACTAAAAAAATGAATGACTGTTGCTGTTTTAAGCCTCTAAGTACTGGGGTGGTTTGTTACACAGCAATAGATAACTGTTACAAGCCTCAACAACCTTGTTTGTTTCCTGCTTCATTAAGCTTGCTGGTTTAATCCGACTCTCTACCTGTTTTCAACATGTACCTGGCAGCTGAATATGATAAGAGGGAAACACACAGCCCTGCTGACTCTGCCCACTCTGAATCCACAGCCTCTAAGCTGAAATGGGCCCTGGTGTGGGGTGGCAGGGGGGTGCTGCCCAGCTATCCAACTACATTTCCCTAACAAGAATCATTCTCCCAAACCCCATTTCACCCCTTCTTTCAACGTAAACCTTTGCTGCTTCCTCCCCAGACTTAGTCTCAGCTGATGTCTTTGATCCCTATCTCACCGGGACGATGGAAGCGATCAGAAAAGCACCCCCCCACGTCCCTCCACCACATCCGTCAGCCGCGGCCACCCACACTCTGTGGTTGCCCTCCTGCTACTGTGGGTGACCCCTCAACTCTCCAGGCTGACTCAGGCCCGCTCCGCAGTCCCCAGGGACACCACTTGCCCTCCCCCATCTCCTGCCGCATCACTTCTGCCTCTCCCTTTCCCATCAATGCTAGATACGTTTTATTTCTCCCATTTTCTCTAGCGACCTACATTCCTCCTCCCCTTTGAAATAAAAGAATGGTCTTTTATTCTCACAGTCTCTAAGGCCTCTCCTCCTATTCTCTCTTGAATCTAATCAGGCTTTCCATCCAAAATTTTACTGAAAATAACTCTTGTCAAGGTTATCCAGTGTTGCCAAGTCCTAGGTCATTTGTTATCCCTGATAAAAATGGGTTTCTTGTGGATTCTGTCACAAATTACCACAATCTAGGTGGCTACATCAGGAGGTCTGGAGGCTAGAAATCCAGAGCCAAGGTGATGGCGGCGTCATGCCCCCTCTGAAATTTCCAGAAAGTCTTTCCTTACCTCTTCCAGCTTCTAGTAGCCACCAGCCTTCCTTGGCATCCCTGTGCTTGGAGCTACATCACTCCCACCCCTTCACCTGCCTTCATCCTTAGCTGGCCTTCTGCCCTCTGTGTATCTTGGATGTCCCTTCCTCTTCTCTTAAGGATAGCAGTCATTGGATGTAGGGCCAATCCAATCCAGTATGACTTCATCTCAACTTAGCTAATTCCATCTGCAAAAATTCTATTTCCAAATAAGGTCACATCCTGAGGTTCCAAGTAGCCATGAATTTGAGGGGATGCCATGTTAGTTGTTCAGTCATATATGACTTTTTGGAATCCCATGGACTTTAGCCTGCCAGGATCCTCTATCCATGGGATTTCCCAGGTGAAAATATTGGAGAGGGTTACCATTTCCTTTTCCAGAGGATCTTCCCAACCCAGGGATCGAACCCAGGCCTCCTGCTTTGGCAGGCAGGTTCTTTACCGTCTGAACTACCGGGAACACTGTGCCACCACACTAGCGACATGCATCACCACTGATCACAACACTGTGCCACCACAATAGCGACACGCAGCACCACTGATCACAACACTGTGCCACCACACTAGCGACACGCAGCACCACTGATCACATCACTGTGCCACCACAATAGCGACACGCAGCACCACTGATCACAACACTGTGCCACCACACTAGCGACATGCAGCACCACTGATCACATCACTGTGCCACCACACTAGCGACACGCAGTACCACTGATCACAACACTGTACCACTACACTAGCGACACGCAGCACCACTGATCACAACACTGTACCACTACACTAGCGACATGCAGCACCACTGATCACATCACTGTGCCACCACAATAGCGACACGCAGCACCACTGATCACAACACTGTGCCACACACTAGCGACACGCAGTACCACTGATCACAACACTGTACCACTACACTAGCGACACGCAGCACCACTGATCACAACACTGTGCCACCACACTAGCGACATGCAGCACCACTGATCACATCACTGTGCCACCACACTAGCGACAGCATCACCACTGATCACAACACTGTGCCACCACAATAGCGACACGCAGCACCACTGATCACAACACTGTGCCACCACACTAGCGACACGCAGCACCACTGATCACATCACTGTGCCACCACAATAGCGACACGCAGCACCACTGATCACAACACTGTGCCACCACACTAGCGACAGCAGCACCACGATCACATCACTGTGCCACCACACCACGCAGTACCACTGATCACAACACTGTACCACTACACTAGCGACACGCAGCACCACTGATCACAACACTGTGCCACCACACTAGCGACACGCAGCACCACTGATCACATCACTGTGCCACCACAATAGCGACACGCAGCACCACTGATCACATCACTGTGCCACCACAATAGCGACACGCAGTACCACTGATCACAACACTGTGCCACCACACTAGCGACACGCAGTACCACGATCACAACACTGTACCACTACACTAGCGACAGCAGCACCACGATCACAACACTGTACCACTACACTAGCGACATGCAGCACCACTGATCACATCACTGACCACATCACTGTACCACCACACTAGCGACATGCAGCACCACTGATCACATCACTGTGCCACCACACTAGCGACACGCAGCACCACTGATCACAACACTGTACCACTACACTAGCGACATGCATCACCACTGATCACAACACTGTGCCACCACACTAGCGACATGCAGCACCACTGATCACAACACTGTACCACCACACTAGCGACATGCATCACCACTGATCACAACACTGTGCCACCACACTAGCGACATGCAGCACCACTGATCACAACACTGTGCCACCACAATAGCGACATGCAGCACCACTGATCACATCACTGACCACATCACTGTACCACCACACTAGCGACATGCAGCACCACTGATCACATCACTGTGCCACCACACTAGCGACACGCAGCACCACTGATCACAACACTGTACCACTACACTAGCGACACGCAGCACCACCGACCACATCACTGTACCACCACACTAGCGACATGCAGCACCACTGATCACAACACTGTGCCACCACACTAGCAACATGCAGCACCACCGATCACATCACTGTACCACCACACTAGCAACATGCAGTACCACCGACCACATCACTGTACCACCACACTAGCGACACGCAGCACCACTGACCACATCACTGTACCACCACACCAGCGACATGCAGCACCACTGATCACATCACTGTACCACCACACCAGCGACATGCAGCACCACTGATCACATCACTGTACCACCACACTAGCGACATGCAGCACCACTGATCACATCACTGTACCACCACACCAGCGACATGCAGCACCACTGATCACATCACTGTACCACCACACTAGCGACATGCAGCACCACTGATCACATCACTGTACCACCACACTAGCGACATGCAGCACCACTGATCACATCACTGTACCACCACACTAGCGACATGCAGCACCACTGATCACATCACTGTACCACCACACTAGCGACATGCAGCACCACCGATCACTCCCTCTTGGAAGCACTTCTTTCTTTCTCTTGGCTTCCAGGACATCCCATTCTCCTGGTTTTCCTTCCACCAAAGGAACACCCCTCCTCAGTCTCCTTTGCTGGGTGCCCCTTATCTATCTGAGTGCCCAAAGCTTAGTCCTTGGAGGCCTAACCTTCTCTTCCCATAATCCCTTCCTGTTTCTGTTCTTGTTTACTCACTAAGTCATGTCCAACTCTTTTGCGACTCCATGGACTCTAGCCTTCCAGGTTCCTCTGTCCATGGGATTTCCTGGGCAACAACACTGGAGTGGGTTGCCATTTCCTTCTCCAGGGGATCTATCCAACCCAGGGACTGAACCCAAATCTCCTGCACTGCAGGCAGATTCTTTACTGCTGAGCCATCAGGGAAGTCCCCTTCCCTAGGTGATCTTGTCCAAATTCATGTCTTTAAATCCCTGGATACCGACAATTCCAAATTTCCTACAACCAGCCTCCACCTCTCTCATGAATTTTAGACTCATATACCCACCTTGGATGTCTAAGGACCATTTCAAAATTAGTATACTTAAAATTTTTTAAATCTCAACTCTTCTTCATCCTCTCCCCCAAAAATAAAACTGTTACACCTATAGAATCTCTCATCTCACTAATTGGCATTTCTCAGGTCATTAAAACAAAGTTATTCATGAGTCTTCTCTTTCTCACATCTCATTTCCAAATGCAACAACAAATCCTGCTGACATCACCTTCAAGGTAGATCCCATACTCAGTCACTTCCCACAACCCCCTTACCACATCCTGGTCCCACCCACCATCACCTTGGGGTCAGAAGACCACAGCCCATCAGCCAAACCCATCCTCCCATCTGTTTTTTAAATAAAGTTTTACAAAACAGTCATTTGCTTCCACATCATCTATGGCTACTTTCACGTTCCAAGGGCAGGATGGACTAATTGCAACAAAGACTGCACGCCACACAGAGCTGAGCACATTTACTATCTGGCACTTTATCCAAAGAGCTTCCCAGGCAGCACTAGGGGTAAAGAACCCACCTGCCCATGCAATAGACACAAGAGACATGGGTTCAACCCCTGGGTTCAGAAGATCCCTTGGAGGAGGGCACAGCATCCCACTCCAGTATTCTTGCCCGGAGAATCCCACCGACAGAGGAGCCTGGCAGGAGACAATCAGGGTCTACGTGGGGTCGCAAAGACCTGGACATAATTGAAGCAACTCAGCACACACAACACTTCATTCAGAAAAGTTTGCCAGTTCCTGGCCTGGACTATCACAGTCACGGGGCTCCCTCGCTCCACCTTTGCCCACATGAGAGTTGATTCTCAGCGCAGCAGACAGGGCGTCGCGTCCTAAACCTGTGTCGGCCCCTGCTGCTCCCTTGTGTAGAATCGTTCCCTGCCCGTTTGTCTCACTGCCCTCGCCCAGCCGGCCCTCAGCCCTGACCTCCAGCTGCATCTCGGATTTTCTCTCCAGCTACTCTCTGTCTCCAGTTTCTCTAGCCATGCCAGACGTGTTCCTGCTCCAGGAACTTTCAAGGCATGCTCCTAGCCCCAGGCTTTCCCATTTTCTAACCCCCCACCCCAGATTCTCATCATCCTCATCAGACTCACCTGGCAACTCACGTGTCCTCAGGAGGCCTTTCCTGCTCTCTGGTGTGAAATGGCGCTGCCCACCCAAGCTCTCCCCCTGCCACTTCCTCTGTTCTACTTCCACCCACAGAGTTTCTCGTCATCAGACGCCACGCCCTTTTTCTACCTTTTTGATTGTTACTTCTTGCCTTCCTGCAGTTTGCCTTCTGCACGATACACATCACTGTATCTCCAGCACTTAGCTCAATGCCTAGAACATAGTAGGCACCCTGGAAAGATCTGTTGGATGAGAGAAGGGCCCAAAGAATGAATGTTCATTCTGCAGGTCAGTCTCTGCGCTAAGCTACCCTCACAATAGCCTGTGAATAAGCACTGAGGCAAAGAGCCCAGAGGCACCTGGCCAGGGCTGAGAGTCAGGTGCGACACCAAAGTTCTCTGTACTCCCCATCGCCACCTCCTAAAATTGCTTTTCTGTACATTTTAGATGATATTTTCACCTGTAAGATCATAATGCTAGCAACCCAAGTGCCCAGTGCTGGATGAATGGACAAGCAAAATGTGGTATATACATGCAACGGGGTATATACATGCAACAGAATACTGGAGGTGGTGATGGTGGTTTAGTCGTTCAGTTGTGTCCGACTCTTGTGACCCCATGGACTGTAGCCCACCAGGCTCTTCTGTCCACAGGCTTCTCCAGGCAAGCATACTGGAGTGGGTAGCCATTCCCTTCTCCAGCGGCTCTTCCCAACCCAGGGATCAAACCCAGGTCTCTTGCACTGCAGGCAGATTTTTTACTGACTAGCTACCAGGGGAAGCCCCTGCAATGAATTATTATCAGCCTTAAGAAGGAGGAATATTTCAACACATTGTGCAACATGGATGAATCCGAAAGACATGATGCTACATGAAATAAACTGGACATAAAAAGACAAATATTATATGATTCTATTTATATGAGGTATCTAGAGTCGTCAAAATCATAGAGACAGAAAATAGAATAGTGTTTGCCAGGGGCTGCGGGAAGCCAAGGGTGATTGTTTAACAGGTAGAGGATCTCAGTTTTACGAGATGAAAAGAGTTCCTGAGACGAACGGTAGCAATGGTTGCACAACAGCATGAACGTACTTAGTCGAACTGAACTGTATACTTTAAATGGTTCAGATGACCGATTTTATACAGTTTATTTTACTATAATTTTTTTTAAAGATCGTAGTCTTGCTCATTGCAAACAGACAAATGAGTCTAACTCTTCAGTTTCCAGAAGAGGAATGTGAGGGTCGGAGGACAAAGCCCAAGCTGCTGGAGGTTAGAACTCGAACCCAGGCCTCTCCAGCTTCTCCCCATCGTGCCTTCTCCTAAGGCAGTGGAAAGATTTCCCTGGATGTATTTACCACACTTTAGATGACAGGAAATTAACTTTTTCCATTCCTTGGATGGACTAGTGGAGATGTCTTTCCTCCGGCCCTGAGATGGAGCGGGACAAAGCGAGCGCATCACAGAGACTGTCTCAGAAGAACCAGCAGGACCGGTGGGGGGTGGGGGGCGTCCCTGCATTAGCATATGCAAATTGGCCAGAGTAAAGAAAACTGGGAAAGCTGCTATTTTATCATTTGTGGTAATTATAGTAATTTAGAGTGGTGAATCAATGGGATCCTGAAGGTAAAAGCCTCTCGGAAGGATAATGTGGTGTGATTACGAAGTTCTGATTAAGAACTGCTGCCATTTTCACTCGAAAAAAGTGAGGAAAGAGACGGAGGTCAGAAGTGCAGCGACATGAGTCATGTAGATGGGGCCTCAGCCTGCCAAGCCCTGTCCCCATTGCTGAAGACACAGAGAGAAATCAGAATGTCCCCAGAATATCCCTGCCCCTTGACGTGCACAGAGAAAACACAACCATGGAGAAGGTCTACTCGAAGATACTGTGATAGATGCAGTGATGACACATGTAAAGGAGCATGGAAGAAGGAATCATTAACTTTGTCTGAGGGAAAGAACGGGAAAGTTTCAGATAAAATGTGATATCCAAATAGGGTTTTGCAGTATCAATAGGAGTTAGTGACTGACAGTTGCCAGACAGGATTTGCAGGTGGAGGTAACAGTATGCAAGGCAGGGTGGAATAAAAGTACCTTTAGAGAACCCCAAGGAGGAAGTGGACAGTGAGGGTTTGCAGCTTATTAAACTGGAAACACTGGCAAGGCTACTGTAGGGAGCTTGGACATGATTCAGTCACTGATGGGAAGATAAAGACGGGGGCAGAGGAGGGGTGTGACCATGCTGAATTTTAGAAAAACTTGGTGAGGGAGCCAAAGAGCCATGCAATACACCAACAGCAACGTTAGAGGGATACCGACAGAGGGACAGGATTTCGGAGGTCAGATAAGAACAGAACAACTCACTGACCCAGGAGTCAGGACACAACCAACTGGAAACTTCACAGGTCACACCTGCAAGGGACCTTAACTATCATCCGCCTCAACTCCCACTTTAGAGATGAGCAAGTCAAGTCTCACAGAGATTAAGGCACCGAGTGAGGTCTCCCAGCTAGTAATCAGCAGAGTTGGGGTTTGGCACCTGATCTATCTGACTTTAAAGCTGAGCTGTCTGCTGCCCCACAAACCCCTGGATATAAGACAGAACGGTCAGTCGTCTCAAGCTCAGGTCATGGAGCTGACAGTGGGTGCTGCCCTCCATGCTGTGGTCATTGAGAGTGGCAAGCTCAGGGGGGACCTTGTGGCCAAGCCCCCGAGGACCGTCATGTGGTGCCAGGGGACATGTTATTCCCATGCACGTCACAGGGAGTCAATCACTGCCCAGCCCAGAGAAGAGAGGAGCAATCTGACTTGTCTGCCTTATGAGAGTGAGTTCCTCGTCCCTGTGGGCATACCAGTCAAGGCTGAGCACCCACCCGCCTGGGATGCTCTAGAAAGCATGCCTACACCCCAAGAGGTTTTTAAGGTTGATTGAACTCTAAGGCTCTATGGTCTTTGCGGGTTGAGACACATCTCCACACAACCCAAGCACCCTTTAATGAGCTGTTGCTGAGGAATCCTTTATGAATCCATTCACCAGCAGAGTATTTAGGAAAACTCTTTGGCGGGAGAAACACAGAAGGAGAGCAAGGATTCTAAAGGGTACCTAACACAGCTGGACTTAAAGGATGACCAAGGAGTGGGTTTCAGCAGAAGAAACAGAAAAGGCTAAGTCCCAGAGGCAAGAGAGAGAACGAAGGGGCATCCGGAAGGCTGCAGAAGTGGGCCTGGCTGAAGGCAGTGTGGGGCGAGAGGAGGACTGGCCAGGGAGCAGGCTGCAGGCCGGGAGGGCTGTGGAAAGCCTGAGACGGTCAAGCTGCAAAGGGACGGGCCTTTGATTAAGTTCCCTCCGACAGCCACATGAAGTCCATGTGACTCATCCCTTAAGACTATTTCAGATCAGAAGGAAATAAAAGTCTGCCTTCGCTCCTAAACAGCAGGATGGGGCAGAGGAGTCTCCACCACAGTCTGGGGCAGAGGTCTCCTCCCGCTTCAGGATCCCAGAGTCCCCAGCAGCCATCCCGGAGCTGGGGGCTGCCTCCCACCGAGGTCCACGGCGGCCAGGCCCGCTGAGCCTTGGCCCATGTGACCCTTCCAATGCCGGTCCCCTGCACGAGGCCTCGGCCGGCCTCACCACTGACAGATGGAGCGTTTGTTGACGCTCCGGTGACAGCTTGAAAACTCATCTCCTCCCTCCAAGCCGGCCCGTTCCACCTCGTCCTCCCATCTGCCATCTCATTTGAAAGCTAGCAGAACAACTCAGCTAGAGCAATTCCGACTTTTTCCATCTGTGCCGAGTTAATTAAGAGGGTAATGAGAGCTGGGAATGAACGAGGTCTGCATTAATTCAAGATATGATTAAGAGAAGCATTTCTAAAATGTGTGTGTGTGTGTGTGCACGCACACACACGTGCACAGAGCAAGGCCCAATGGGTTGGATGTGTCCCCAGGTCAAGGGCATCCGCTGTGTCCTTGGTGGGAGGGCTCTGGGGAAGCAGAGAGAGGGGAAACCTACCTGCTCAGAGCAGGTGCCACCTCGAGTGTGAGCTCCCAGAAGCCCCTGGGGTCACAGAAGAGACAACGGAGACCACCTTAGTGTCTTCCCCACAAAGCCACTCCACAAACGTGGACTCATCACTTAGTTTGGGCCTGGCCCAGTGAACACAGAGAGCATGGTAACTAGAGTTCCTCTTTTTTTATGACAAAGTCATTTATCTATTGGGACTTCCCTGGTGTCTTAGACGGTAAAGACTCTGCCTACAACGCAGAAGTCTTGGGTTTGATCCCTGGGTCAGGACGATCCCCTGGAGGAGGGCATTGCAACCCACTCCAGTATTCTTGCCTGCAGAATTCCATGGACAGAGGAGTCTGACGGGCTGCAGTCCATGGGGTCGCAAAGAGTCCGACACGACTGAGCGACTCACACTTGCACTTTTTCTTGCACTTATCGATTACCTAACCGCTTATCTAAAACAGTTTCAGGTGCATCAAAAAGTCACAAAAGACCAATACAAAGCTGAGATCGGAACCCAGGTCTTGTGACTCCTAGTCCAACAGGCCTATGAGCAAAAGAGCAGGGCAAACGGATGGATAGCCAATGTTCGTTGGGCGTTTACTACGTGTCAGCCGTTGTTCTAGGCACTGAGTTTGTGTACCATTTCATTTAATTCTCACAAAGACCCTAAGAGGCAGGTGCTATCGATATCATCCCCATTGTACAGATGAGGAAACCGAGGCTCAGACATACTAACAGCCTTACCCAAGCTGCCACTAGGAGGAAGCAGCAGAGACAGGCGTATGATGCCAAAATCAAGCTATCCCACTGAACACTGCCAGCCCCTGGGCTCAAGGAGACAGACGTCCGTGATGTTGTAGGGGCACAGAGAAGGGGGACCTTATCTGAGCCTGTGTGAGTTGGGGAGGGGAGCCAGAGAAGGCTTCCTGAGGAGGGGACAGCCAGGTAAATTCTGACACGACTCAGATTCAACTGTTGTTTAGTGAGTGTCCACTGTGTGCCGAGGAATCCTCCAGCTCTTTCACGTCTCACTAAACTTGCCCAGCCCTTGGGATGGGAGCATCCGTGTGGCCAAGGAGGCCACCACCCCCACCGCCCAGAGCCTCCCAGCTTCTGAGAGGGCAGGACACGAACTCGGGGCATTCTGACTTGGCTGCGGATGTCGGGTGCTCGGGATGGGAGATGCTGAAGTGCAGCGAGATGCCGTGGGCGGTGGGGTGGTGGCCTGACGGCACTTACCCACGAGGAAGCTGAAGGGGCCCGGGGTCGCGAGGAAGCTGAAGGGGCCCGGGGTCACGAGGAAGCTGAAGGGGCCCGGGGTCACGAGGAAGCTGAAGGGGCCCGGGGTCGCAGGCCCCTTCCCCATCCCAGGCGTCTGGACACCCGGGCTCCATCTAGTCTCTGCTGTCCTGCGAGCCCAACTTAAGACCTCGGGCAATCCTGCGGCCACCCCCGTCTGCACCCTGGAATGACCAGGATCTCGGATGCGTTGGTCGCGTCCACACCCACTGCCCCGGCCCAGGGCAGAGCCCGCTTTCCTCAGCTGAGCCTGAGTGCGCACCTCAGAAGCGAACTCCTGCTGCCTGTCCAGCCCAGGGGACCAAGGTCACACGCCGAGACCCACCTTCAGGGCCCCGCATCATCCATCCCCCAGCCTCCCCTTCCCCTCCCCCAATCCCGTGCCCCTGCAAGTCATCGCCAGCCCCTCTGTTCTTCTCCTGCCTCCTCCCCCTCCCCTGAAGTCATTCTTGACTCCTCTTCGACCCTTGTGACCACTGACTGTCCCCGTGCCCCGCAGACTGTCTCTGAGATACTTCTTGTCTACGCCCATCCCCGGACCGCCTGCGGCTCCTCACTGCCATCACCCTAGCCCAGGCCGCGTCTCTTCCCTCTGCAGAAGCCCACACTCTGCTCCAGGGGCGCTCTCCCTCCCACTCTCTCCTCCGGGTCCCCCTCCACACCTCCTGGAACAACATTTTTTTGTTTTTTGCACAAATGGTATTTTATTACAGAAGAGCATCTAATTTAAAAAATCAATACATTTCGAGGAAAACATTGAGGCATATAAAAAGATACCCGAATATAAAATTTTCAACGTGCAAAATTCAGTGAGGAAACACCCAGGAGAACCTAGGTTTAGACTATGTTTATTCCTGTGCCACTGTGAAGGCAAAATAAAACTCCCAGAGCCAAAAATGCAAGAAGATCTTAAGAATGTGACAGAAGCATCTCCACACATGGCTTTCGATAGTCTGGTGTGTTCAGGAATGCTTCCTCGAGACCCAGGAGTGCTTGCTCTTTGGGCGGAGAGGAGTCACGTTGCTTCACCGGCTGCCCCTTTACAGACCTTCCGCAGCTCTGCAACGTGCTGCCTCTGATGGTGGATTCTCATGAGCTTCTGGGGCTTGCAAGGGTGCTCAGCTCCCCCCCCCAACCCCCACCAGATACTAGATTGTTTGTTTTTTGTATTTTTCAGTGATTATGTCAATTTTCCAACAACAGAATGGAATGCAAGGGAATGAACAGCAATCACCCTCACTCCCATTAAGTAGACTACTATTCAGAAAGAAAAGAATAAGCATCAACAAGGCTGTGGAAACACTGGAACCCTACACACCGCCAGTGGGGAATGCAGAACCGTGCAGCCACTGTGCACTGATTCATCAAAAAGTTAAATCTAGACTTACCAGAGGATCCAGTGATTCCCCTTGGGGCACATACCCAAAGGAATTGCAAGCAGGGACTCAAACAGGTATGTGTACACCCATGTGCATAGGAACATTATTCACAAGAGCGAAAGGAGGAAGCAACCCAAGTGGCCACCAAAGAAGAGGTAAATCAAAGGTGGTCTGTACATAAAGTGGGACGTCACTGAGCCCTAAGGAGGAATGAGATTCTGACACACGCCCTAGCATGGATGCACCATGAGGACGTTGATGGTTTCATGGCTCAGTCGTGTCCGACTCTTGGGACCCCCTGGACTGCAGCCCGCCAGGCTCCTCTGTCCATGGGATCCTCCAGGCAAGAATACTGGGGTGGGTTGCCACTTCCTTCTCCAGGTTGAGGACATTATGTTAAGTGAAATAAGCCAGACATACAAAGACAAATACTGCATGATTCCACTCATGTGAGATACCTAGAGCAGCCACGTTCACAGGGACACAAAGGGAAACAGTGGTTCTCAGGGCCAGAGGGCAGAGTGGGAGGCGGGGGTGATCATCTAATGGGAGGACAGCTCCATTTCTGCAAGATGAAAGGGTTCTGGGTGGGGATGGGTGGTGGCAATGGTTATATGACTTAATACCAGGAAACAGTAGGCTTCAAAGTGGTTACACTGCTAAGTTCCATGTTCCCGTGGGTTTTGCTGCAATTAAAAAAGTTTAAGCGCATCAAAAGAGTGGGGAGGATGGACAGCAAAAGAGGAGGCTCCAATAGGTGCAAAGGTGAAATAAGTCCTTTCTCCTCCATGGGAATCAGGAGTCAAGGAAGCCTGTGGTTGGTCTCAGGGGGCAGCCTAATGGGTGGAGCCAAATGGAAAGGAGATGCTACTGAGCACAAAGGATGAGGTCATCTGCCCCCCAACCTTCCTGATTCCCCTGGGGTCCCAAGCCCTGCCCGAGCCCCTTTCCAGTCATATCATCCCTGAACACAGGCACACGTGCCATTCCAAAGGCAGGTCCCGCTCTCTGCGCTCACACCCCTGAACACAGGCATGCGTGCCATTCCAAAGGCAGGTCCCGCGCTCTCCGCTCACACTGCCCTAGTATTCCTTCCACCTTCAAAGTTCTTCAACTCTCCCCCAGGCCTGTTGCTTATTAAGACCTGGTACATCCTTCTCCAGTCGCATCCAGCCTCCCACGCTCAGGCTACTATCACGCCCTGCATCCTTGTTTCATAGTTTCCTGCTGGACTGAGCTTTCTCAGCACAGATGCTCCATGACAGAGTCATTCTGAAAGCACACCAGGGCCTACAACCATCCTTTCCGTACAGGAGGTATATCCTCCAAGCTTGGGTTTGGCACATAGAAACAAAAACGTAGAATACCAGCAGCTTCAACAGGCAGGACGTGCATTCCTCTCCCAAGTCAAAGAAGCAGGCATCAGGCACCCAGAGACCTCTCTTTCTGCTTCCCTTTTCTCAACATGGCTGCCCTTTGCAAAGCCCCCTCATGGTCATCCAGAGTGGCCGCTGAAACTCCCGCCACTGTGCCCTGAGGGCAGGACAAGGTCATGGAGGGAATGGGCTCCCTTGAAGCGGTCTCCCTGGAGGCTTCCCCAGGCTTCTGTTTAGATCTCCTGGGTTGCTGTAACACATCCATAAAGGAGGCTGGGAAATATAATCGTTCAGCTGGGCACACTGGCGTCCCAAATAAGACTGGGTGTCTGTTACAGAGAGAAGATGGGTTTTGGATAGAAGCTAAAAAACTCTCCAACAGTAGACACTAACCCACAGTGAACAGTTGAGGGAACCAGGGAACAAATAAATCTTGGGATTGCCAAGGTCCAAGCCTCTCAATAAGCCAAAGTTGGGCATTAATCCCTCCTCTGGGACTGTTGTGTCTCCCATTTCACCCATCATTGTCCACTTTCCTTTCCTAGGAGATAAGTCATGAGAAGCAAGCAGGCACTCTGAAGACTGGAGGTTCTCCATTTGAACCCTGGGGCCAGCACCTCCGAGCTTTAGGACCCATATGAGGTATTTCTTGAGGCCTCAGTCTCCTTACCTGCAAAATGGGAACAGTGTGCCCTCTCCTAGAACTGTTGAGCATGGCATCTCATAACCCTCTTTCTTGCTGTCCCCTGCGTCTGCCCTGGTGCCAGCCACACTCATTCTCTGAAATCTGGAGCTCAGTCGGCTGCCAGCCAATCTCCACCAAGAGACTCATATGAGAGTCAGACATAGCATTGCCGTGTATACAACACCTGGCCTAGACCGGGCCCAGAGTGGAGCTGGTACGGAGGTGCACACGGGGCCACCAGTGTGTGTTTCTTATGAAGTATTTCCATGTTAACTGGGAGGGGAAAATGCATTTGAAACCAAATGGAGTAACCGTCCAAATGGTGAAAGTCCTCACTGTAACAGAGTCAGCAAGATGCTGAGAAAGGGTCCGTCGGTGGCTCCCCCTCAAAGGGTCCCACGAGAGCAGCCACACACATCAAGGAAAAGCCATCTGGCTCCCCTGAATTAACCTGCCCCCTCCCAAGCTGCTGCCTCGATTTATTTTGCTTTGTTTAATCTTGTTGCTTTATGGAAACCAGCCTCTCCGGAGGCAATGTGATAGCTCCTGAGTAAGCTCTTAGACTCTTTCTTGGGGAAAGCTTAGAAAAATAACAATAGCTGACATTTACTGAAGGCATGCCATGTTTCAGGCACCGTGCTGGCACTTACATCAACCGTCTCATGCCTTCTTTGAAGGAAAGTTGCAGGGCTCAAGGTAACCTGGAATTAAAACTCCCCTCCAGGTCCTCCCCCCTTTCTAGGCAAAACAAAGAACTCTCTCACCTGAAGGAAAAATAGACATTAGGTTGATTACGCCCAGCTCCAAGCCGGCCCAGCCTTTGGCTGATCTCCAGCTCTTTTAGAGATAACTACTCCCAGCAACCTTGGAGAAGAACAGGCCCCCTTAAGACAGTAGCTTTCTGCATACGTGCCTATATATACTTACTCTTTTCTTGGATAAGTGCAGCAGCTCACTAATCTCACTGCTGCCCCTTCTCGCCTCACTAAAGGCGATCTGTTCCTGTAGAGTGCCCGTCTCATTCTTTTTCTGAACCTCGCCTACTCTAACTTCATATCTTACATTCTTTGCCAAAACATTTCAAGGTGGGTACCATTGTTAAATCTAGTTCACAAAAGAGGAGACTGAGGCACAGAGAGGTTAGGTCACTTATCCGTGGCCACACAGCTAGCTAGCAGAGGAGCCAAGACTGGAAGGCAGGCTTCTGGCTCCAGGCTGTACCAGGAGAGGTGGCCTTGCTTCGGCCTGACAAGTTTCTGTAAAAATAACAATACTGTCCTGCTCTAGTCAAGGGGACATGGAAGGAAAAAACACAGACTCATGGAAAGCAAAGGAAACGAAAGGAAAGTGAAGTCGCTCAGTCATGTCCGATTCTTTGCGACCCCATGGACTGTGTAGCCTACCAGGCTCCTTTGTCCATGGGATTTTCCAGGCAGTAGTACTGGAGTGGATTGCCATTTCCTTCTCCAGCAGATCTTCCCGACCCAGTGATGGAACCCAGGTCTCCCGCATTGTAGACAGACGCTTTACCGTCTGAGCCACCAGGGAAGTCCAAAGTGATTCCTAAACCCAAAGGAAGGCACAGGAGTTGATGTGTCTCAGCTCTGCCCAGGTGATCTTTGTCCTTTTGGAGGGAGGGCCTCAGTTTCCCAGTCTGAGAAATGGGTTGCTTCTTGTAAGTCTAGCATGAATTAAATTTTTATTTCCCTTTTGCATCATTTAGCCAAACGCGGAAATTACTGTCTCTGTGAACAATCCTTATTAGACTTTTCCAACCTGAAACTTGATTCTCCTAGACTGAAAGAAAAAAGTGTCCAAAATCCCCAGAAGACAGCAAAGCTGCAATCAAGTCACCCAGCAGAACACCTGTGCTCACATAGGTGCCCCGAGCTTATGGAATGTCACAGCCACTGTAGAGTCGGAACTGTGGGGCTAAAAGCTGCATATCCCAGATGCCTTTGCAGCTAAGGGTTTGGAGGCCAGTCAGACTCCCCCTAGGAGATGCATTCCTGTGGGCTTCAGCGAACAGAAGGGAGGTCCCTGTGAGTGGGACCTTGGCCCATGCACTTCTGGAGTGCGGAATGTTGAATGGATTGTTTTCCATTTGCTTTTGAGGACCACTTAGGCCAGCAGAGCTACTCAGAGTGGATCTGTGGATGAGCTGCTTCAGCATCACTTAGAACTTGGAAATAAAGCAAGACTCTCAGGTCCTGGCCCAGACTCACTGAATGTTAAACTCCAGGTGGGATCCAGGAATCTGTGTACTAACAGGCTCTCTAGGTGATTTTCATGCATGCTAAAGTGTATGGGCTCAGAGTACCTTCCTATGGGCCTCTAGCCCTGGAAGTATCTGACAATTTCTATTTGGACCCCAGTTGTTAACACATACACACACACACACACACACGGGATCTACTATCTGATTTGTGTTAATATTTATAATTGCTTTATTCACCTTTTTAATAACATCCATACAATGACCCACAATACTCATAGTTTGAGTAATCTTTCCATTTGAACATATGTGTGAAACTGCCACCCAAATCAAGACATGGAACATTCCTAACCCCCCATAACACCTCATACTCCCCAAATCAATTTTCCCAAAGAGAATTGCTCTTCTGAGCACTGACTCCACAGGGTGCTTTAGCCTACTCTAACACTTGATATAAACGGGATTAAGCCATACGCTTTTGCATCTGACTTCCTGCCCTTGATAGTACATTTATGACATTATCTTCTCCATTGTGCACAGCACCTATTTATTCTTTTTTGCCGTGTAGTACCTCATTAGATGGATATGCCACAATCTGTCCACTCCATCGCTGATGGACACTCAGAGTGTGTCAGTTTGGGAGTACTATGAAGGACAAGCTGGATGAAATGAGAGCATGCTTTACCCCAGGTAACACCCCCAATCACGATGGTTCATTTGCAGAAAGTCGAGATGCAGTATGTGAAATGTTGAAGAGGAAAAAAAAGCGATTTGGCAAGAAAAGAAAAAGGCACTTATCCTCCTGGAGCCACTCCTGGACGCGGGTGACAGAGTGACCAGCAGAGGGGAGAACAGAGGGCCCGAAGGCAGGAAGGAGAGCGCAGGAGCAGAGCCCCAAGCCACCGGAGTCCCTGGTATGACACACAGAAAGCCGCGCTGGGCACCAGTGGCCACCATAAGACCCCTCCGATTTTATTATTTCAGCTCCCACCTCCTGCGCCCAAAGGGCACGCTGCTTCCTCCGTTCCCATCTTCTTTCAAAAATTCAACCAGCATTGACGGATGGAGTGCCCACTTGGGCTCAGGCACTGTTCTAAGCGGTGGACCCACCAGTGAACCAAACAGGTGACGATGTGGGGAAGCTGTGTCCCTCCAAAAGTAACCCAGGTGGCCTTCCTGCTCGCAGCCACTGTGCTCTGCTGCAGCAGAGGCTGCCACTGTGCCCGCGCGGTCTCCTTTCCCTGGTCTCCCCTTCCAGCTCCTGCTCCCCTGGGACTAGGCTGACCTCCATACAACCGCCACTGGGACCCCGCCACTGGGACCCCCCACTTTCTGCTTAAACCTTCACTCACTGAGCCCCTGTTGCTGTGAGGATGGAGTCAAGATTCTCAGCACCCGGGGCCTCTGACATTTATCCTGTGACTCTTTCTACCCTGTGCTCCCGTCACAATCATCTGAAGTGTCCAAAACACATTCATTGGCATCCTCTTTTCTTTGCCTCAAATATCCACCCTACTTCAGATCAGATCAGATCAGTCGCTCAGTCGTGTTCGACTCTTTGCGACCCCATGAACTGAAGCACGCCAAGCCTCCCTGTACCACCCTACTTAGCCTCTGACAAACTCCTACTCATACCTCAAGACCCAATCAAACTGTATTTTGGTATCCCATATTCAAAATGGAATTTTGTGAGACCTTGTGCCACCTTCCTATGTGCTGACATTCCTTCCTGGGGGTACTTTGTACCAACCTGTGATGTGAGTTTTACCTGCACTGTATCATAGTCAGATATTTGAGAGTCTATTCTTCCACACTAAGCCGTGAGCCCCACAGGGCAGAGGCTGCGTCTTATTCACCTGCATATCCCCAGGGCCTGAAAGATCTCTCAAGGAGTGAGTGAAGTCGCTCAGTCATGTCTGATTCTTTGCGATCCCATGGACTGTAGTCTACCAGGCTTCTCTGTCCATGGAATTTTCCAGGCAAGAGTACTGGAGTGGGTTGCCATTTTCTTCTCCAGGGGATCTTCCTGACCCAGGGATCTAACCCAGGTCTCCTGCATTGCAGGCAGACTCTCTACCCTCTGAGCCACCAGGGAAAGATTCCCTTAGTACCAGCCAAATCAGCAAAGGGAGGGAGGGAGGGAGGGATGAATCGCGATATTGTTCCCAAGACATTTGGCTTCATACAATCACACAACGATACAGCGGGAAAGAAGATGAGTGATTTCCAAAACATTTGAGTTTGTATAGAATCAGCTGACAAGGCCTGCGTTTGTTAGGGTGAAAATTAAGCTGAATTAAAGAACCAAGAACTTTCTCACTCGTAGAATTCACAGAAGTAACCCCAGTCTGAGCTGCTCCGCCTGACCCGGCCCAGATCAAGGCCCTCGCTCCCCCAGCTTCTAGGACAGTTTCCTCATTTTTTTGGTGGCCACTGTCTCACCATCAAGTTCAGGTACCAACTCCTGGGGAAGGAAGAGAGTACAGAAGAGGCACAGCAAGGTCTCAAGCCCAGACTCGGACACAGCACGGCTGGGGGTGAGGACGCAGTCCCCCAGACCTCATGACAAGGGAGGCTGAGAAATAAAGCACGTGCCCGACTCCAGTGCGGCCGCGGTGCACAGAGGGGAGAAGGGGTTCCGGAGGACACCCACCAGTCTCTGGGCTTCTCTGGTGGCTTGGCAGTGAAGAATCTGCCTGTGCTGCAGGAGACCCGAGTTTAGTCCCTGAGTTGGGAAGATCCCCTGGAGGAGGGAACAGCTTCCCACTCCAGTACTTTTGCCTGGAGACGCCCATGGACAGAGAAGCCTGGCGGGCTGCAGTCCGCAGCTGGGCGCAGCTGCAGCAACTAAGCAGCAGCAGGCACCAGGCTCTATGAGCCCCTCGCTGCGCGCGCGGGAACTAAGGTTCAGAGTGCGAGTGACCTGGCCAAGGTCATGGAGCTGATCTTCTGTTTCCCAGGCCACCTCCTCAATTCTCAGGATGAATGTCTGGTCTCATTTGCCTGGTCATAGGTCATACTTCCGGGGCATGGACTCTTAAGACAGATCCGCAGGCAAGTGATTCACTGGCCGGGTGAGGGTGGGCTCAGGACAGACCCTTGTGAGGGTGTAAAGGACACAGGATCAGGCAGAGAGGGAAACTGAACTATAGCTCAGGGCTTGGAGAAGGTGATGGCACCCCACTCCAGTACTCTTGCCTGGAGAATCCCAGGGACGGGGAGCCTGGTGGGCTGCCGTCTATGGGGTGACACAGAGTCGGACATGACTGAAGTGACTTAGCAGTAGCAACAGAGGGCTCACCAATCCCAAAAGGTGCTCTGAACTGCAAAGAAATGGCTCTGCAGAGTCACCCTAAGTGCAGGCGAGGCTGTGCTTAGTCACTCAGTGGTGTCCTACCCTTTGCGACCCCGTGGACTGTAGCCATGCGGCTCCTCTCTTCATGGGGAGTCCCCAGGCAAAAATACTGGAGTGGGCTGCCATGCCCTCCTCCAGGGGATCTTCCCAACCCAGGGATCGAGCCCAGGTCTCCAGCCTTGTAGGTGGATTCTTTGCCAGCTGAGCCACCAGGGAAGCCTGGAGGCAAGGGGGCAAGGCCTTTTATCCCAAAGCCTCCATGTCGCTCCAACCTTCGGGTCAGGTGGCTCCCTTCAATGAAGAGCAATTGAGCCAACAGCAGGCAACACTGCTGGCCTTTGGGGGAGCCTGGGTCCTGACTGGGGACCTGAGCGGCGCCCAACAGTGTCCACTGCAATCCCTCCACCATCTAAAGAATCCAGCCCAGGGCCTGTCTCCTGAAAGATGTTCAACAGTTTGTGGACTGGGTGCTCGCTTCTCAAGTTTCTGTGACACTACTTTATTATTTATTCTTTCCGCTCACTCTCTCTCTCCCCTCCCATTGCTCTCTGCAGGTGTGTGACCCCCATGATGGGAGGTACAGTGTGGAGCATGGCAGATGGTTTTAGCAATAAAAAAAAGACAATCTCTACCATCGAAGATTTTACAGTCTTACAGTAAGACACATTGAAGAAGAGATATAAGATGTGATGAAATATGATAAGGGCCCATCATGGACCCAAGGCAAATATCTGCAAAAATAATATTAAATCTGTTTCAAAGATCAGACAAGTTTCCACTTCATACTTCTTTTGACTCTCCTGGAAATTAAAAGGAAATGGTGAACTCAGTCCCAGGAAGGGGTCAAAGATTTGAGGCACATGAAGTGACCCTATGATCACATGATCTGAGGGGTCTAAAAGAGAGAGAAGATAAACAGGAAAGGGGGAAACTGAGAAGAAGGTCTGAGAGAGAGATAGGAAGAGATACGCAGCTTCTGGTTGCCTCCGCATTTCCAAGGGCTCTCGTGGCAGCCTGAGGACTCCAGGTCGGGTGTCCTGGGCCGCGTCTTGACTTTGGTCCTGCCTGGCCGCAGCCTCTGCCTGGACCGTCCTTGGGTTCTGTGGGTGTCCTCCCAATGGCAGGCGGCCCCTTCTTCTGGCACAGGGCAACCATCCCTCAGGCTGGGTCCCGGGGTGGGGAGGGAGGCCCACGAGGGCAGGGATATGTGTACACATGTAACTGATTCAGTCTGTTGTACAGCAGATAACAGCACAGCATGGTAAAGCAATTATACTCCAGTTTAATTTTTTTAATTAAAAAAAAAAGAAATTACAACTTGAAGCAGTCCAATAGGAAATTACCTTACAAAATGGAAGAATTCTGTAACAACCCGAGTTTTCTGTGTTGGATTTTTTGGCTCATGGACAACAAAATTCACATACTAAAAAGAGTGAGTCCAAAAAAAAATGGGTCCTGGAGTTCCGGAAGGAGAAAGTCCTCAGACATCACCTGGTTCAACCCCCTGACTTTACCAAAGAAGACAGTGGAGGTCCAGAGAGGCTAAGGAGGCCATGGAGACAATTCTATCAAGTCAGAGACAGACGTGGGGCCGCCACCTGTCCTGTGAACTTCCTGCATGCGCAGTGTCACCCCACACACACACACTCATGACTTACATGCGTTTTTCCCACTCTTGTCTCCATCCTCCCCCTCTGCGGCACTTTTCTTTGTGAAGTTCAGGAATGCAGTCTAGAGTTTGGTCCATGGACAATGAATGATTACTTTTAAATGAATTTGAATCGCTCTTTCTCCCCATAGCTGGCTTTAAATGATGCTCCTAGGGCACTTTTGAAGCCTCTCACCTTCTCTGATAATTCAAAACAAAGGACACAGAGCCACCCATAATTGTAAGCCAACTGGGAGCCCTGAACTCCATGTACCAACTCTCTGGATCCTCACCCCAACCCCACGAGATGGGCACAATCACCCCATTTTACATGGCGGGGTGTCGGCTCGGAAGTGGGGGTGACCTGTGAACAGTGGGCCGAAGCTTGAGGCCCGTCCCCGTGATCTCAGCTCCCAGGCCTCCTGCTGGACCTGTGAGAGTGTGGGCGACAGACGGGCTCCCACTTCCGGCGGACATTCTTTCTGGATGCTACCCGGGGCTCGTGTGTGCCTGCGGGAGTCAGCCAGGGGCGGCTGCGCAGCGACTCGGGAGTGAGACGCTCCTAGTCTTGAGCACATGTGAGTCCCCTGGCGGGCACCCTGCCACAAACAGAATTGTCTCAGAAGTATTCATTCTGCCCCAGTGTGAGAGGAGATTATTCTAAATAACGTACAGTCCAATGTGACGTTATTATTCTTAGACTGTAAATCAATGACCAAAATAAAGTAAATTGTTAGGTCTGGGTGGCATAAAATATGGGCAGAGACAAAGAGACTTAGGGGTACCGTTTGCGCTAAATCAGTTTAACCACCTTGCAGCTTCTCACATTACAGTCTTAATCTAGCACATTAGCGAGATTAGTACGTGGTTTTTGCAATTAAATTGCATATTTTATCACTTCTGCCTCTTTCATGCTATATAAACTTCCAGGAAATTACAGACTCATAAACTCTGGCTCACAGCGTGAGGCGGGAGGAAGTGGAAACGGCAGCACGGCATCAGGGGGCAGCTGTTTCACGTTCAGTATTTTTATTTGATTTTAGAATGTCCTCATGAAGATTCCCCATTCAAGTAAAGACATTTCAATGGACAGATTGAGAGATGAGTCTTCTGATGCACAAACCTGGACCCCTGGGGATTTCAGGGTGGTTTTTATCACGAAGAGGGGATGTTCAAGATTTTAATAGAGATGGAAGGAGCGGGTGGGTGAGTCTGCTCTAAAAGTAAGAAAAACACATTTTCTTCTGAGTTTTGATTACTGGCTTCACCACAGCCCTAAAACACATGACTGGATATCAGAATCTATTACTTTAGTAAATTAGAGAGTGAAATTCATTTGGTAGGGGCATATCTGGTAAGCTATTTCCTGTGACTTTGTCCTTGTGATGTTTGAGGGACTAGTGCCTGATGTGCACGCGCACACACACACACAGGTGCACGGTCTTTCAAGCATAGATCAGATCTCTTTCCTGGAAATAACTCTGTTTCCCAGCAGGTCAGAAGCACCAAGTCCACGGCTTCAGTTAGCACGTATTTCAAGGGCTGGATGTGGAAGGATCTTTCAGTTCATCTTCCAGGTCTCTCTCCTGTGAAGCCTAAAGTACAGAAAGTCTGGGGACTTACCTTGAAACAAGATGCTGGCAGAGATGCACCCAGAAGTTACAGAACTGTCTGAAGACTCAGTCTCCAGCGGCTACCGGCAGGGCACTAGTGCGCATGCGCATCAGACGGACACCGCCCCACACCCCCAAGTCTTGAGTCTGCACGGTCTCTGTCCTCACCTAGAAATAAGAGCCCCACATCATTCTAAGAAATAGCTGTGTGTGTGTGTGTAGCTTAGATCCATGCAGCCGCACAGCAAGGATGTACTGATGGTACGATGTACAGTGTGGTGCTCGGAATTCAGTGTGCAATCCATACTCATCAAATGTTTACCTAAGTGCCAGCCGGGAACCCAGATGGGAATCACACTAAGTCACTTCTCAAAAGGCATCAGAATCTGAAGGGGGACGTGACCACAACGCTGGGAAGTCACAGCCTTGGGCGGGATGCTACTAGAATACCTTCACCTTTGAAGTGCAAGGCCACAGTAGTTTACAGTGGAGTGGCCAATCCCAGCCCAGCCTGCCATCCGTGGAGGTCGGGCAGGGGGTCCCTAACCTCCCTGGACCTCAGTCTTTACGTCTGTGAGATGGGAGAGCAGGAATCCGAGGGCAGGCACTGGGTAAGTACCCTACCGCTCTGATCAGCTGTAGAGCTAGGAATGAAACTCCAGTTTTGAACGTGAGGTTGTTCTGAGTTTCAAGGACACCTCAGCCACTAGATATTCTAATGAGGAGCTGAGTCTCTCTATCCTTTTCTAACAAATGAAGCTCATGCACTTAAATGTCCCTTGCAGAGGCAGTGGCTCTGCATCCTCTCATAGAAGATGCCACAAAGCTTTCGTCTTTTTAAAATGTATTTTTAACTTGTCTCGACAGGCAGGTTCTGCAGTTCCCTGCCCTTTCTCCTTCCATGCCCTTCGCTCTCCAGGCCCTAGTTTGCCTGTCTTTCTTCTTGCATCAAAAAGGAGATCCACATATCTCCTGAATTGTGATGGGGAAAATATCTGGCTTGACTCAGCTCCCACTGAGATACAACAAAAGTGCCCCAGAATGGAAGGCAAGGTTTAATGAAGGAAGGAGATGCAGTTCACTGCTTAATAAGTTACCAGGTAACAATAACTAAAGGAATAACAGAATAAATGCACGAAGACCCTGACCTGTTCACCCCTGGGGTTGGTTCCACCTCGTCTGACTTTGTTCACTCTCTTCCTTATCCATGTCAACCTTTGGTATACTTCATGAATTACTCTAAGACATCTTAGCTTCTTCCTAGATTAAGGGAAGGTGGAGATGGATGGGTCCGTCATTTCTAATCCCAGTGTCCAACCCCAAGGCCTCTCAGAGAGGAAATGAATGGAGTTGAATCCATAAAGTAGCCTTGAAGTGGGCACCAGCCTGAAATCAGGCTTGCCAGCATTTGCCCCTGGACGCGATCACTGAAACGACTCAGACTTTTCCGCTTTTCCTATTAAAGCCACGAATCTCCCATTCTGGCCCCAGGGTCTAAGCCTGGAAGAAGCAGGAGCTCTTCTCTTACGCATTTTCAGAAAGCAAAAGCAATGATTCTGCCCTCAGTTGTCTGGGAAGGAGGGGATTATCAAGTTACCTGCCTACACATTACAAATGTCTGGGAGCTGTTAGAACCCCTCATGCCAGGCAGCAGCTGCTGCTGCTGCTGCTGCTGCCAAGTCGCTTCGGTCATGTCCGACTCTGTGGGACCCCATAGACGGCAGCCCACCAGGCTCCACCGTCCCTGGGATTCTCCAGGCAAGAATACTGGAGTGGGTTGCCATTTCCCAGACCAATTACATGAGTGTCTTTGGGGTTGCCCAGCATCACCATTTTTTAAAAGATTTTTTTGATGTGGACCATTTTTAAAGTCTTAATTGAATGTGTTACAATATTGCTTCTGTTTTTACAGGTTCTTTTTTTTTTTTTTTTTTTTTTTGGTTATGAGGCATGTGGATCTTAGCCCACCTACCAAGAGTCAAACCCACACCCCTTCCATCAGAGGTCAAAGTCTTAACCACTAGACCACCAAGGAAGTCTTAGCATCGCCATTTATAAAAGCTCCCCAGGTGATTGCAAGAGGCACAAAGTCTGAGAAGCACTACTCCAGACTGGTTTCTTGGTGTGCAGACCCTGCTTGGACAGACCCATGAAAAGCTGAGTCACCACTTGATGACTTACTTGCACTCAGTGCCTGGGGCATAGGAGAGACCCATGAAGACTTTCTGGAAGAAGCAGCACTGGATCTGGGCTGTGAAGACAGACTCAATCTGGAGAGCTGGCCATGAAGGCATCTCTCAACCTTGGACTCAGCCCCCTGCTCAGAAGCCACAACCTCCCCGCAGCAATCCTTCCCCCTCCTCTTCCCCTCCAGCAACCCCCACACCACTCCTCACGTCCCCCAGCAGTGAGCCGAGCACTCCAGACAAACGTGATGTTAGATGAAGAACATATGCCCTGTCTGCACTTAAAGAGCGTTTCTCTTCCTCTTTGCCAGTCTCATCAGGAAATAAGTTCTATCGCTTTCACAATTTAGGGACGAGCAGATGGCAAAAGTTTTGATTCAGGAATAATGTCCATCTGAAAGGCCTGTGCTCGAGGGGCCCTGACTGTCATCAGAGGACCATCACGGGCACACAATCTGGACTCTTAAAAAGTCCCTATTTCATCCAAAATGGAAATCTTCACCTATTCACCCCCAGTCCAACTTCTCCTCTTGCGTCCCTGTCTCAGTAAGTGGAAGCCCCAATACCCAAGCCCCGACTCCCTGACTTGCCCTGCCAACTTCACCAGCCCGGTGTGTCCTGACTCAGCGCTCCCCCTCCCCCCACCCCTCCCTGGGCTCAGGGCTCCCCCTGTACCCCCTGGGCCACGCCCCCACCTCCCCACTGCTCTCCGGTCCCCCGCCCTCTCCCATCAGCACTTGTCCAGGCTTGTGGCCTCGGAACTTTCTAGAACACATCCCTCTTTCACAGTCTGATGGCTTCACCCTGGCTGCCACGTGTTTCCTGTGTTCATCACTCTGCGCCTGTGAAAGTGGCAATATTTATCCAGCATGTTGGAGCAAACACATGAGTTCTTTGTTGCAGGGAGCAACCCATCCTGGGCCTTGGCCAAGGACTGAGGGGCTCAGGAGCTCAGCACCGTTGTAAACCCCTCGACTCTGACTGGGGAGCTCGGGCCACAGCGATGGCGTCCAAGCAGGAGTGACCATCAGAATTCTCTGGAGACCTTTTTGAAAATGCAGATCCCCAGGCCTCCTCCCTACCTCCCATCTACTTCCGGCTCTCACAGACCTGGGCTTTTTTTCTTTAAGACCACTTACTTCATTGGTAATTATACAATCATACGTATCAGGATATGATTACAGTCTAACTCACCATCAGCCGTAAATTCTAGTAGCCTCACTGGGTACCCAGTCTTCCTAGCTCAGATCAAGTACTTCTCCTCCTGTGAAGCTTTCAAGTATCTTTTATTCTTGGTACCCCAGACTGACCACCTTCACCAGACACGTGTGAAGAGCACCCATCATATGTGACGATGCCCAGCACGTAGTAGATGGTTCACGAGAGATGGATGGATGGACGGATGATTGGATGGACAGATGATTGGATGGATGCATAGATTTTTTTTTAATAATTTACCCGTTCCTGCACAGGTTGTGTTCTTTCCTTGTGGTTGTGAGGTTCCCAGCAACCCAGTCTGGCCCCCACTGCCTGCTGCCCGCTAAGGGCCCAACTTCGGTGACTGTGGTAAACCTCTGTGATCTGGGTCCTGCAGCTGCCAGGCGGCGTAGCCCAGGTGCCATGGCCCTCTCTCACCTGGTCTCAGTGTCTGTGGCTGGCCGGACAGATGGATTAGAAGGAGGATAAATGATGGTGGATCTTGGCCCTGCTGGACCCTCAGGCTTTCTCTCCCACCACATCACCACAGACATGCCAAAAGTTTGCAAAATTGAAAGATGTCATGACTATGTTCCTACATTGTTTTGTCCTTTTAAAGGAGGAGCCGTTTTGCTATTGAAGAGGTTTCTGCTCCCAGGAAACACTTCTGAAAAGAACAGGAAGAGGTGTTTCCAAAAAGTCATTTCCAAGATGCAGCTTTGATGTCAAAAATAGCTTGAACAAGCACGGTAGCCTTGTTCACGCTCTCTTGGCTGCCAGGGAAAGAGCGTCAACACCCACAGGGAAGACCAAGAATAGCTTTATTATTAAGCATCTTTCATCATCAAGCATGGGACGCCAAGCAGAGAGAAGGTTGTGAGTCCAATCCAATAACTCTGTGGCTGGACCCAGCTGAGGACTCAAGGGGAGCTGTTGCCCGTGGTAACAGCAGTAATATTAGCTACAGTTCTGGCTGAGCGTGCCCCGTGTCTCTGCCAGGCACTCCACTGAGAACCTTGTGCACAGGATCTCCTTGAATCCCACCAAATCTGTACTGTAGGAACCACCGTTAGTGGACTCTGGATCCATGCCAACTAGGTTTAAGTTCCACCTGCACCCGCTATGGGCTATAAGAAAAACAAATGCAAAAAGGCAAAATGGCTAAGGAGGCCTTACAGATAGCTGAGAAAAGAAGAGACGTGAAAGGCAAAGGAGGAAAGGAAAGATGAACCCGTCTGAATGTGGAGTTCCAAAGAATAGCAAGGAGAGATAAGAAAGCCTTCTTCAGCGATCAATGCAAAGAAGTAGAGGAAAACAATAGAATGGGAAAGACTAGAGATCTCTTCAAGAAAATTAGAGATACCAAGGGAACATTTCATGCAAAGATGGGCTCAGTAAAGGACAGAAATGGTAAGAACCTAACAGAAGCAGAAGATATTAAGAGGAAGTGGCAAGAATACACAGAACTACACAAAAAAGATCTTAATGACCCAGATAACCATCATGGTGTGATTGCTCACCTAGAGCCAGACATCCTGGAGTGTGAAGTCAAGTGGGCCTTAGGAAGCATCACTACGAACAAAGCTAGTGGAGGTAATGGAAAATCCTAAAAGATGATGCTGTGAAAGTGCTGCAATCAATATGCCAGCAAATTTGGAAAACTCAGCAGTGGCCACAGGACTGGAAAAAGTCAGTTTTCATTCCAATCCAAATGAAGGGCAATGCCAAAGAATGCTCAAACTACCGCACATTTGCACTCATTACCTATGCTAGCAAGCTCATGCTCAAGATCCTACAAGCTAGGCTTCAATAGTACGTGAACTGAGAATTTCCAGATGCGCAAGCTGGATTTAGAAAAGGCAGAGGAACCAGAGATCAAATTGCCAACATTCCCTGGATCATCGAAAAAGTAAGAGAATTCCAGAAAAACATCTATTTCTGCCTTATTGACTACGCCAAAGCCTTTGACTGTGTGGATCACCACAAACTGTGGAAAATTCTTCAAGAAATGGAAATACCAGACCACCTTACCTGCCTCTTGAAAAATCTGTATGCAGGTCAAGAAGCAACAGTTAGAACTGGACAGGGAACAACAGACTGATTCCAAATAGGAGAAGGAATACATCCAGGCTATATATTGTCACCCTGCTTATTTAACTTATATGCAGAGTACATCATGAGAAACGCTGGTCTGGATGAAGCACAAACTGGAATCAAGATTTCTAGGAGAAATGTCAATAACCATTATTGACATTAATAATGGTTATTGATATGCAGATGACACCACCCTTATGGCAGAAAACCAAGAAACCAGAAAAACTAAAGAACCACTTGATGAAGGTGAAAGAGGAGAGTGAAAAAGCTGACTTAAAACTCAGCATCATGAAAACTCAGATCATGGCATCCTGCCCCATCACTTCACAGCATATAGATGGGGAAACAATAGAAATAGTGAGAGACTTTCTTTTGCTGGGCTCAAAAATCACTGAGGACAATGACTACAGCCATGAAATTGAAAGACACTGGCTCCTTGGAAGAAAAGCTCTGACAAGCCTAGACAGCATATTCAAAAGCAGAGATGTTACTTTGCCGACAAAGGTCTGTTTAGTCAAAGCTATGGTTTTTCCAATAATCACATACGGATGTGAGCGCTGGACCGTAAAGAAGGCTGAGCACCAAAGAATTGATGCTTTTGAACTGTGGTGCTGGAGAAGACACTTGAGAGTCCCTTGGACTGCAAGGAGATCCAACCAGTCATTTCTAAAGGAAATCAACCCTGAATATTCATTGGAAGGACTGATGCTGAAGCTCCAATACTTTGGCTACCTGATGCAAATAGCCAGCTCGTTGGAAAAGACTCTGATGCTGGGAAAGATAGAAGGCAAGAGGAGAAGGGGCTAAGAGAAGATGAGATATTTGGATGTCATCACTGACTCAATGGACACGAGTTTGAGCAAGCTCCAGGAGTTGGTGAAGGACAGGGAAGCCTGGCATGCTGCAGTCCATGGGGTCACAAAGAGTCAGGCACAACTGAGTGACTGAACAGTAACAAGTGGCTACATTGTTTGGGGCAATATACATCATCTCTCCCTTTCCGTGCTTCTCATCTGTGAAATGGGCATGATTCTATTGACTATTTTGTGGAGTCATGAGAATGAAATGAATTAATATACACATGTGAAGTGCTTAAAAAATAGTCCAGGCACGTTAGTCGTTAGCTATTATTCTTACTAACTTCACTTAACACAGGAGGAAACAGAGAGGCTGCATAGTAACCACATAGCAGAGCGGACGTGAACCTGTCTGTCTGGTGGAAGCCCGCATTCCTGGCATCCAGGCGGCACTGCCCCGATATGCTGGACGTGTGGTCTCCTCCTCAGGTGCCTTCTGCCTCTGCTCCATCACGGCCGGCAATCCCGTCCCTGTAGACACAGTCTTTCATCCCATGAATAGCTTCTGCGTGATCTTGGCATGCTAGCAGCAGGTGAAAACATCAAAAGATCAGACATGATCTCGACTTCAGATGACTTCTGCCTGGCATTTAAAGACCCGGCTGTGCGTATTCAGGTACAAAGCAAGAAAGAGCTGTGCGTGCCGCATACCTACTGTGTGAGGTGTGCGGGTCCTCCTCATCTCCATCTGGCTCCAGGATGTATCAGTAGCGCCCTTGTTTTATGGATATGGGGTCCAGGCACAGAGAGGCTCCGTCACCTGGCCAAGTTTGCACAGCCGCGAAGAAACCTGGAATAAGGTCTGTCTGATTCTGATCCACTCAAATCATGAGCTAAAGGATGGTTCAGTCTAACATGGATGATGGATGCTGCTCTGGGATACATGGGTCCTGGGACACTGTCATCTAAGGGCCACAGGGCATCCATCTGAGAGGAACTCCATGCGAAGAGCTCCGATGGTGATGACAGTAAATTAGCCAAAATTGTCAATGTTTTAGAAACGTGTAACTTCCTGAGATGGACTTCAAATGTAAACCTCAGGAAATCTATGCCCATTACAGAAATGTACCAGTACTTTAATATCTATATACCAAAAGGCACACACAGGCATGCACACACACGCACACAAAACTTCAAGTAAAACTGGGGAAATCTAAATAAGATCAATGGATCATAGTAATCAATCTCATCCCTGTGATGTTAAATTCAGTTCAGTTCAGTTCAGTCGCTCAGTCGTGTCCGACTCTGCGACCCCATGAATCACAGCACACCAGGCCTCCCTGTCCATCACCAACTCCCGGAGTCTACCCAAACCTATGTCAATCGAGTCAGTGATGCCATCCAGCCATCTCATCCTCTGTCGTCCCCTCTTCCTCCTGCCCCCAATCCCTCCCAGCATCAGAGTCTTTTCCAATGAGTCACCTCTTACTGGAGTTTCAGCTTCAGCATCATTCCTTCCAAAGAAATCCCAGTAACGATCTCCTTTAGAATGGACTGGTTGGATCTCCTTGCAGTCCAAGGGACTCTCAAGAGTCTTCTCCAACACCACAGTTCAAAAGCGTCAATTCTTCGGCACTCAGATTTGTTCACAGTCCCCCTCTCACATCCACACATGACCACAGGAAAGACCATAGCCTTGTTGCATTACTGTTTTGGAAGATGTTACTACTGGGGGAAACTGGACAAAGTTTCTTTCTGTATTATTTCTTATGATTGCTTGTGAATCAATAATTATGTCAATAAAAGTTTCAATTAAAAAATCAACAGGAAAATAAAATCCCAACAGGAAAGTGAGCGAAGTATATGAACAGGCAATTCACGGAAAATCAGATCAGGTCAGATCACATCAGTCTCTCAGTCATGTCCGACTCTTTGCGACCCCATGAATCGCAGCACGCCAGGCCTCCCTGTCCATCACCAACTCCCTGAGGTCACTGAGACTCACATCCATCGAGTCAGTGATGCCATCCAGTCATCTCATCCTCTGTCATCCCCTTCTCCTCCCGCCCCCAATCCCTCCCAGCATCAGAGTCTTCTCCAATGAGTCAACTCTTCTCATGAGGTGGCCAAAGTACTGGAGTTTCAGCTTTAGCATCATTCCTTCCAAAGAAATCCCAAGGCTGATCTCCTTCAGAATGGACTGGTTGGATCTCCTTGCAGTCCATGGGACTCTCAAGAGTCTTCTCCAACACCACAGTTCAAAAGCATCAATTCTTCGGCACTCAGCCTTCTTCACAGTCCAGCTCTCATTCATGGAAGAGAAACCATAAATAGTCAATAAACATATGCAGAGACAATAAAATTGTAACAAGGAAGTATCATTTCACACCAAGTTAACTGATAATTTTTTTTTAAATGTTGATAACACCAAGATTGGCAAGGATAGAAGAAAAAAGGTACTCACTCACTGCTGTTGAAAATACAAATCGGTACAAGCTGGCAGCATCTAGAAAGCTACAGCTGCCCACATTCTCGCAACTTGGCTTTAGGCCCCCACCCTAGAAACACTCTCAGGTATATATACAGAGACATTTACAAAGACACATGCTGTAGCGCTGCTTACATAACAAATCACCCCACCACTTAGCCACAGACTACAGAAATAGCAATCTGTTTGTACAATGGAATACAAGGTAGACGTTAAAACAGCTAAAACTGATCAGCATGGAAAAAACTTAACAACAAACCATTAAGCGGGGGGAAGAGCAAGCTGCAAAACAATGGGATAGCCTTTATTTAAAAAAATTAAATCTGTAACGCTCTACTATTTATTGCTGGTGTAAGCATACGTATGTAATGGAAGTGCAAATGTACGTGTGACAATTGTATGGAAATGCTGTACACAGGAGAGTGGCACCTCCGCCAAGAAAGCAGAGGAGAGGATCATGGTGAGCTTTCCCTGCAGCTGACGTCTGATTTATTTAAAACGGAGGAAGACGAAGGAAACCTGGCAAACTGTGTGTGCTGCATTTGAGGAATGAGGATGGATGCGGGTAACAGGGGTTTTTTGTACAATTTTAACAAATTTTGGAGTGTTTCAGAATTCAAAAGAAAAATAATGATTACAAGAGCATTAAAACTGCTGATCCAGCAACTCCTATTTTAGGAATGTAGCCAACAGATACTTTTTCATGTGTACTCATGAACATATATTTTTCTTCTAACATTGTTTGGAATAGCAAAAACCTAAAAACAAGTTACATACCTATCCATTGGTGACCGATTACACAAATTATATAACATCTGTAAAATGGAATACTATGCAGCCATTGAAATGAATGACACAGATTTCTGTGTGCTGATATGAAATGGTCCCTAAAATGTAATATTAAAAAAAGCAAGGTCGTAACATTATGTACAGCATGACCCTCTGTGTTTGTATTGTATGTGCATATGTGTTTCCAAGCCGTCATGTAAAAATTCTTGTACACACATAGCAACTTAGGAAACACCATGAGGTGAGGAACAGAATGAAGAAGAGAGATTTTAGTTTTCACCTTATAGTTTTATGTCCTGGTTTACTGGACGTATGTACATTATTCAATTTTTAAAAACTAGCTTAAATAAATTATAATCACTGATTTCTGAAACAGCCTTCTATTAGCAAAACCATGTATCATCTGAATAATCCAATTTTGAAAATCAAAATTAAATCTGCTTTTGTTCAGGTAACACTTTACCTTCTGAGCTAAAACAAGCAAACAAACAATAAACGTTCCATGAAGTGTTTATCTTTGGTGGTTTGTGGATACACAGAGATGAAAATACCTGGCTTTCCTTGAGGAATAAACAGTCCAGGAGGGAATATAACTAAAAAAGACAATCGGATGGGAACAGACCACTGGGACCGTGAAGTTTTGAGGACAATGAGAACCCCAGTGAAGGCAGATCCAGGGGGCTGGGGAAGCACAGAGGGGGCATCCAAAGGAGGCTTCCTGGAGGAGGTGTCTACCAGACAAGTCTTAAAAAGTGGAAAGGAGTTCTCCAGTAAAAGAGACAGAGGTTGCTCTACGCAGAGGCAAATGTCAACCCAAAAGAGGATGACTCAGCATAATGCTCCGGCCTGAAGTTGGAAGGGTTTGGTGCAACTGGAAGCAGAGGAGGGGGATGTAGGTCCAGGTGCTAGCATCCGTGTTACCGCTTGGACTCTCTCAGGTGAGGAGGCTGAGGCAGAGAGGTTAGCCACCTGCCTGTGGTCTCAGAGGCAGCCTGTGGCAGGACCCGACTTTGAACACGTACGTATACACTGGTTCTGGAGCCTGGACCCCTAACCCTTACAGAGGATGCGTCAGGCCTAGCGGGGATAATGGGCTATGGGGCTGGAGAGTAAGCCTGGGACAGACTGTGGGGATTCAGGGGGAACAGTGTAGGCAGTGGTGAGATAGAAGGATGGTAAGCAGGAAGTGGCATGTGTGGTCCGATATGGGTCCATTCCTAAGATTCCATATCTCAAGATCTCAGCAAACACTTGCTAAATGAATGAATGGGTGGATGGATAGACGGATGAGTGCTCTGCCTAAGCTAACTATGAAACCTCAAAGCAGAGACCAAAGCAGGGGAACTCCCTGGTGGTTCGGCTCCCCTGCTTCCAGCCCAGGGGTCACAGGCTCAGTCCCTCGTCAGGGGACCGGGATCCCACACCCCACACGCCACATTGTTGCTGCTGTTTTTGCTTAATCCCTCAGTTGGGTCCAGCTCTTTATGACCCCATGGACTGTAGCCCTGTGAGTCTCCTCTGTGCACGGGATTTTCCAGGCAAGTACACTGGAGTGGGTTGCCATTGCCTTCTCCTGGGGTCTTCCCGACCCAGAGGTTGAACCTGTGTCTCCTGCTTTGGCAGGCAGATTCTTTACCACTGAGCCGTTTAGGAAAACTCTAAATAAATAAATAAGGTCAGTTTTAAGCAAAATGATGACATTGGCAAAGACTTTTCCTTTATAAACTCCTGATCCTTGGACCCTAATCCACAAACCATCAAGTTACTCCAACTATTTTGTCATGTGTAACAAGTTCCGCACTGTTTATCTGCCAAAGGTCATTACCCTTTAATAGAGACATTTGAAAACAGGGAAGACTACAGACACAATATGATGGAGTAAAGGGAGATTTCAGGACATTCACTTAAAGAGCAAGATAAACCTGACCTCGCTGATGGCCCATAAACTTGACTCCACTTTGCATTTGTTACAGAGGATTGAAAGTACAATCCAGACAATAAGTAATGGTATTAATAAAAATAAGATGTGACAAGATGAGAAGATCGTCATCTCAGAGCCACTTGGCTGGTTTGAAATCCCAGCTCTAGCACGGTATCAGTCAGTTTCACTGAAGCAACGCTGCGTAACAAATAGTCCCAACCTCTCAGAGGTTCAGTAACAAGGATGTGTCACTCTAGCTCATCTGTGTCATCTCAGGTTCGCCAGTAGTTCTCTGGGTCTGTAACTCTGTCCCCAGACACAAACGGACTTGAATCTGCTCCATTTGGCATCTCGTCTGTGACTCAGGTTGAAGGAACAGCCTCCAAGCAAAGAGCAGAGGCTCCAGAGGAATGGGGGAAACATGTTGTGTTTCTTAAAGCTTCTGTTCAGAATTAACACAGTGACACTTCCACTCAGACTTCATTGGCCGAAGCCCAGAATCTATAAGGGGCAGATGTCCACTCCACCCTCCAGAGGCAGGCAAATGACACGATAATGGGTGTGAACCTACAATCTTGTGGGGAAGGAAGTACTGATGAACAGCTGTAAGGAAATAAAATTAATTATAGCCCCTTGCAGGTTGGATAACTATAAACAAATGATTTAATCTCTCCGAATCCATTTTCTCACCAGCAAAACGAAAATAACACCTCCTTTGCAAAGTCATGGTTAAGAACTAAATGAGATAGTGATTATTAAAGACCCTAGCACAAGGCCTGAGATCTAATCAGGAGGCCCTTGTTTCTTCCTTACCAGGTGGCTGCTACTGGGTCAAAATGTCAAATGGCACTTCTTAGAGCCATGCTTCTTAAACTTTGTTTTGTCAAAGACCAATGTTCTGTTCTGCTTACTCCCAGCCAGTACTTTTATAAAACAGTACAAATGAGTAGCTAGAAAACGAAAGAAAAGCAAAGACATAGAAAATGCCAGCCACAGTTTTTTATTATTAGGGTCAACAGATTTATTAAATTGCATCCCATGAGAGATAGCCTACTGTAGCAGAGGTCACCAGTGGTCAAGTCACAGGGCTACTCACTTCTCTCTTCCCCCCTAATCCCTCCACTGCTGGGCTCTGACCATCCCCGGGGGGATAGGAGGTAAAGACAAAGCGCAGTGAGGATGAGCAAGTGAGGAGACCAGGCTCCTGCCACACTGCGTGTCCCCGGGCTCTGGCCAGGGGAGGGGACACGCTCTGAATTACAGGGAGATTGAAGCTCTGATTTGGACCAGACTGGGCTATTTAACCCCTGAGAGGAGGACAATTTTAATACCTAAAGTGATTGAATAGTGATCATGTATCAGTGCTGATTCACTAATGGTGGCAAATGGGAAACCCTGGTGGCTCAGCTGGTAAAGAATCACGTGCAACGCCAGAGACCTGGATTTGACCCCTGGGTCGGGAAGATCCCTGGAGGAGGGCATGGCAACCCCCTCCAGTATTCTTGGCTGGAGAATCCCACGGACAGAGGAGGCTGGCGGGCTATAGTCTGTGGGGTCACAAAGACTGGGACGTGACTGAGCGACTCAGCAATGATAGCAAGTATACCCCACTAAGGTAAGATGTTAATAATATGGGAAACTACTTATAGGATAATACGGGACTCTCTGTACTACCTTCTCAATTTTTCTGTGAATCAAGAACTGTTGTAAAAATAAAATTGTCAGTCTGTGGGATCTGCCCGAGATGCCTTGAAGGGGTGGGGAAGTGAGAGCCAGATGTCTGAAGGCAGCAGAGAGATAAAAGCAAAGCTGTTTCTTGTTTGTTCCCTACAACGCCAGTACCATCAGCGACAGGAGATGTTAGTGATTCTTACAAAGGGGAGGATTCTGAAAGTATGACAAAGCTGAGTTCTCTGATTGCTTTTCAAAACCATGTGTAGCAAAACTTATCAGCCTTTCTTCCGTTTCAGGTACGATGCTACTGAGATGACTAGAGGGCCTGAATGTGATCACTTGTGGGCTTCTGTTTCATTTCCGCATCCATTTCTCCTATTTATGGTATCAGCTACCCTCCCCCTCATAGCCCAGGTAACCCAGATAGGACTGATTCCAACCTCCACTCCCATCTTGAACCAAAGATGGGACATGACCCAGGTCTGCGAGTCAGTGATTCATTCTGCCATGGGCACAGGATACAAATTACTCCAATGAGTTCAGCCCCTAAAACATGAGAAGCTCTCTTCCTGCTGCGTGGCTTTAACAGAACTGTGGTGTTACCCGGCTTCCTGGGAACAAAACTAACAGGGAGGAAAGTGGGAAGTGAAGCGCTGCATTCTGGCAACATCATCTGAGCACCTACATCCAGCCTGTCTGATTCAGCTTCTCTGGGACCTTTCAACCACGTGATCACCAACAGCTTTGTTGTTGTTGTTAACTGTTTGCTTAAGTTAATTTTCAAATGGGTCCATTCCTTTCCGGGAATGGAAATCCTGACGAATGCGGCATGACTTCCACCTTTGAGCTAATCTGGTGTGGGAGACAAGCATCAGAAGGAATACAACTGAGATGCCAGCTGGACTCTCCTGGCCCTCAGAGATGCAGGCACCTGACTCAGATATCCTCATCACAAGAGCACAGAGCACTTCTCACGGCTTCTTCTCATTCTCAGAGAGGTGTGGCTTTCCTGGGCCCCTCTGCCTGCGTCTTAGTCGGAAGTTGCTCTCTCTGTGTGTCTACTCTAAATTCACTCCAAATCAGAACCCGAGCTTTGCCAACTTCCCAACAAGCACAAAAGCATCCGTGAGGATACACTCACCTAAAGATTTTGAAGGGAAGACGGGGGAGGTATAGTACCCACCCTACATTGCTCAACCTAAAAGTCCCATCTCACACACTTCCCATCTTCCCTAAATGCCTCTCAGCTGTGCCTCTGGTGGAGGGGAGGAGATGGACTTTCCATCACTGACTCTGCCCCCATACAACGTCCAGCCTAGGGGCTCCTCTCTCCCCTGGTCCCTACCCCAGGTTCTTTTCCCATTCCCCCAACCCTACTTCTGAATCTTCAAGCTTCTCTCTCTCCATCATGCAAAGTGACTCAACTCTGGCTCCTGCCTAGAAGCTGTTTACATGCAAATACACTAGATTCTTGGTTGAACAAAAGTTTGCCTATTAACCTAATCCACTCTCTTTAGAAGCAGTTTGGCTCCAGCAGAGAAGATAATCCGACTTAGAACTTCGACTTTTCTTTGGGAAGTTCTCAGGGATCTAGGCCTTAGAGAAGAAGTTTTGGAGGATTGTATAAACGGAATTTTGGAGAAGGAAATGGCAACCCACTCCAGCGTTCCTGCCTGGAGAATCCCAGGGATGGGGGAGCCTGGTGGGCTGCCGTCTATGGGGTCGCACAGAGTTGGACACGACTTTGTTGAGAAATTTAGTGAATAAAAGGGGAAATTGGTCACTCTGCAACCATGCAGTAGAGAAGGAACAACTTCTTGTAGCCTGCCAGACTCTTCTGTCCATGGAATTTTCCAGGCAGGACCACTGTAGTAGGTTGCCATTTTCCCCTCGAGGGGATCTTTTGGACTCAGGGATCGAAGCCCATGTCTCCTGCATTGGCAGGTGGACTCTTTACCACTGAGACACTGGGAAGCGGTATACATTCTCTCTCTCTTCTTCTCATGATCTCTGTCCTACAGTGAGCTAGACCTGTACTGTCCAATAGGAAAGCCATGGGTGACCTTCAAAGTTAGCCCTTGAAATAGGAGGAGTCCAAATTGAGATGTGCTGTGGGTGTAAAATACACACTGGATTTCAAAGACCTTGCAGGAAAGAAGAATTAAAATATCTTATTAAGGACTTCTCTGGCAGTCCAGTGGTTAAGACTGTTTTTCCACTGCAGTGGGACATGGGTTCAATCCCTGGTCAGGGAACTAAGATCCTGCCTGTTGCATGGTATGGCAAAAATAACGAATAAATAAAGTTGTTTGAACCTTGAAACTTTGAACTTTAAAATAAATAAATAAATAAATAAAATTCTCATTAATAATGTCTCATATTATTAACTTTTCAAGTGATAATACTTGTGATATATTGGGTTAAATAAAATATATTATGAAAATTAAAAAATAAAAAATAAAAGCAGTTTGGGTTATAAATAGGAAAAGAAAATTTTAGTACCCATAAAAAAGTGTTACCACACAGTGTGATAAAGAGAAAGATGAACAAAGTATATGGGAGTAGTTGGGAGATGAACTCTGCCCAAGGGGGCATTAAGGAGGCCTCTGCCAGGAGGTGATATGGGTGCTGAATATTGAAGCAAGAGGCAGTTTTTGACAGGCAGGGGATGGAGCAGGCAAGTGATGAGCAGAAGGAAGCGCACAGACTAAAGTGTTAAGATGGGAAAGTTCATGGTGACGTGGAGGGCAGCTCGCGAGGGGTCCTAGGATCAGGAGAGAGCGGGGAGGTGCTGAGGCAGTGGGTCGGGGCAGGTTGGCAGGATCCCAGTCATGGAGGGTCTCGAATGCCAGTGAGCAGATGGATTTGTCCAGAACGTGAGAGGAAGCCATTAGCAGACTTTTGAGCAGAACGGTAACATAGCCAGATTTTGTTTAGGAAGAACAGGTTGGTCACCAGTTTGGAGAAGCTGGAAAAACTGATGGGAAACGGTAACATTGGTGGGAGCAGGAAATGATTAGGAGGCTATTGCAATGAGGGCTGGGAATGATGGTGATGTGATGCAGTTGCCGGGCAGGGAGACACACTGCGGCACTTGGCGGCCGCTGGCGGGAGGGATAATTCTCTGTCCTCCCTCTGAGATGGGAGCTCCTCGACAGGGGGCCCAGACCTTTCCATGTCCCAGCACAGGACGTGGCGCAGGTAGCCTCTCACAGGTGCATGCACGCCTGGATGAATGAACCAGCACTGATCTATGCGCTCCGAGGCGAGAGGCGCATGTGCACCTGAATGAATGAACGAGTACTGATCTATGAGCGAGGAGGCAAGAGGCGCATGCGCATCTGAATGAATGAGCGAACACTGATTCATGAGCTCCGAGGCTCCTACCTGGGGCATGAGAGGTGGCCCCCACTGAGACAGGCACCCACGATGAGGCATCAGTTTTAGAACCAAGAACAGCGTTCAGATCCTGCTCATGGAAGAGGCTACACTAGATCCTGACAAGATGTGAGGAAGGTTTCCCTGCAGAGGTGAGGCCACCTGGAGCCCCCACCTAAGCCAGGAAGTCAGTCACAAGATGGGCAGCCCTGCAGACCCCAAGTATTCAGGATGCTGACCGTAGATCAGGGCAGGGCAGACAAGGCAAGGTTAGGTTGGTGAAGGAGTCCCTGAGATCTCCTTTTCTGTAGCAGCAAGTCAGACCGACAAGCTAAAAGGAGCCTCAAAGAACCAACCAGTGGAGGAATTCCAAGCAACAGTCCATTTCTGCCATGTATCAGGAAGCTAATGCTGCCTAACAAACCACCCTAGAACTCAGTAGCTTGAAACATGAGGCGTTTCTTCTCATGTTCGAGCCATGCAGAGCTGCAGGTCACTGTGGTTTGGCTGACCGAGGCTAGACTGGGCTGGGCAGCCCTACTCCAGCCTGCACTTCAGCTGGGCTGGGTCGGGCTTGGGCTCAGGGCTGCAGGTTCCCCTTGGGGCTATTTCTCTGTCTCTCAGGTTCCTGGCTCTGATAATGCATTCTTCTCATGGCGGAAGCACAAGAGCCCAAACTGAACTGGACAAGCACATTTAAGACCCCTAATTAAGTCTCATCTACTAACACGCTGTTGGCCAGAGCAACTCAGGCAGATAGGCCCACTATATACTTCGCAGGGTGCAAAGCATGGCAAAAGGTGGGAATGTATTGTCCTATTACAGTGGAGGAAGAATTGTACCATCTATCACACCCCATCTTGCTTATCCAGAATCTCCAGGCTCCCTCAAACCCTGAAAATATGGCACAATCATCGTGTAAAATGCCCCCACCTAGAGGGACATGCAAAATTCGTGGGAAAGTACAGCTAATAGAGGTCTACTTAGTCATAACATCTGGACCTCATCCACTTATTCATGCAATCCACACGTCTAAAGCAATTAGAAGTCTTTTAAGGAAGGTTAAGTTGGTGGGCCTAAAAAATTGACAACATCCTTATGAAAAAATCTTCCATCTCCTTGGGACGACCAGAGTGGAGACTTCCTTAGTGAATTCCATCCACGTAAGTCACAGCCACCAAGGTTAGCTCTAATGTCACCCACTCCTTTGTCAGCAAGCTCCTCCCTGCATCCACTTCATGCATCTTTTATTACCATCTAACGCCTTTATGAAATATTGATTGCTCATTCCCATGGCCCAGCCAAGGGCCCCAAAATGAGCTTGTGTGCTGATGTCTGGAATTTGGGACATGCCACAGATGACAGAACTAACTCGGGGGACCTTTTAGACCCCACCTGGAAAGGATACTGGGAAGTTAAATTAACATCATGTTTACTAATGAGAAAGTGAAGATCTAGAAGGTAGGTTCATGAGAAGGGAGATGAAAGGAAATAAAAAGGTCAGGAGGAAGGAAAAGGTAGTGCCTGAGTTGATGGTGGGACGGGGCTGAAAGCTTGATCATCAGCTGCATTTGTTGTTAAATTTAATGGGCTGTAGGTGTTGATTGCTCAATCCATAAAATGAGTTATTAATTTGCTGTTCTAACAGGATAGAACCTATCTTATGCAAATTGATTTGAAAGCCAGCATCAGCTCTGAGAGAATGGTTCAGACGTCTCTTAAGTAAAAAGTTCCCAGGCTTTTCTATCATAAGGCGCTCAGCCTGCTTGTCGCTGTGCCAAGGGAAGGTCCCTGCAGTTGTAAGACTTGGGTCCTTTGTCCATCCTCCACTAGACGTGAGCTCCTTAAGGCAAGGGTGAAAGAAAGTGAAAGTCAGTCAATCATGTCCAACTCTTTGCGGACTATGCAGTCCATGGAATTCTCCAGGCCAGAGGAGTGGGTGGCCGTTCCCTTCTCCAGGGGATCTTCCCAACCCAGAAATCAAACCCACGTCTCCCGCATTGCAGGCGGATTCTTTACCAGCTGAGCCACCAGGGAAGCCCAAGGCAGGGCTATGTCTGTCCTAATCACCTCTGTACTCCAGTATCTAGCATGGTTCCCAGAACCTCTAAGTACTTGTTGGAAGAATGAGGGTATGAAGGCGGACCCCTGTGTATGACTTAGGGCACGTTACTGCCCTTCTCTCAGCCTCTGGTTCCGCCATCTATAAAGGGGAGGGTTTGGACCAAGTGTTGCCTTGGGACTTCCATTGTCTGGGTCATCCATCATCTCTGGGCATGGTCTATAGAAGCTATGCATCACTAAAGATGAGACAGTAGGTGGAGAGGCTGGGAGGCTTCTCACAGCCCTGGATCTCACATGCTTCCGAGTTACTCTTTTGGATAAAGGATCTGTTGACTCAGGTTTCAGGGAGCCCTGGCCTGAAAGACCTCACCTCCAGTCCTGCTCTAGTGCTAACTTACTGCGAGTCACTCTTCTTCTATGGGAATAATGACTTTGACCTCACAGGGCTGTTGGGAGGTCCAAGCTGAAACAAGTGGGCGGGGCGGAAGGTGCCTTAAAACCAAAACGTTCTGTGCACGCATCATGCGAAGGCGAGTGGCCCTTGGGAACAGTGTGGCAAGGGTTCAAATCCCAGGTGACACACGCAGCAGTCGTGTGACTCTGGGCAAATAACTTAACTTCTCTGAACTTTGGTGTCCACATTAGTAAGGCTAGAAAGATCATTACTACCTCGCAAGGTTTTCAGGAGAATTAAATAAAAGAAGGAGTGAAAAGTACACAGTATCACAATGCCTAAGTTCTATAAAACTGGCCATGCAATTTTCAGGACTTAGCATGAAATGAAAATACAGGGACCCTTGTTTCAAAATTATTAAGAGTTCTAAGGGGCAACCTCAGAGCATTAGAGGGAATGCAGGAACCCTCCGGGAGCAGGGTCCTGCCCAGGAACCCAACCTTGCTGACACACAAAAGCTGCCTAAGATCTGAGGGACCCTTTTCTTTCCTCCACCTCAATTGGACCTTGCCATCCTCACCATATAACATAGGATTTGGAAACTCTTTTTTAGAAGAAAATCACTATTATTATTCCTGAGGCAGCTTCATTTTCCCTTCTCTGAGCAGAATAGGGTCACCCATCCTGATAGACATCAGCTAAACGGGGAAAGAAATCAACTTTCTGGCTGCTGGCAAATGCTGTCACCGGAGGAAGAAGTTTACAGGATAATCCAGGAATTAGAACAGGGAAGACACGATCAGCAATGATTTCCTACCCAGGGCAGGAATCCATGAGCAGGTTCCTAAACACACCATGTCACCTGTCTCTGAAACTTCAGAGGCTCCACCTTGGGCGCTGTCAGGGTGAAGTTCATTATCCCTAGCACGGTGGTCATTGCTCTCCATGGTCTGATTTTGCATCAGGTGTCCCTTGTTCCCTATCATGGTGCTTCAGGAAAGCTATTTTCTCGTCAGTCTCATACATTCCAACCTACCTCCATGCCTCATTCACTCATTTTTTTTAGCTTACCCCTTTTCTCAGCCTAATAAAAACTTTTCCAGCCGGAGTTTACATTCCACCCCTTCCAGGAGGCAATGCAGAATAGTCTCCATGACTTAGAATCTGTATTAGTCAGCTTTTGCTGCAGTAACAAGCAATCCTAAAAATCTCAGTGTCTTAGAGTACAAACATTCGTTTCTTGTTCACATTACCAGCGGGCTGCTTGGAGACTGTGAGTCAATTCTGTGTGTCAGTTTTGCTCAGTGGGTTTTCTTTTGGGGGACCCAGGGTGAGGGAGCGGTGTTTGTTGGAGACACTCAACGTGGCTTGTTTCACGTTTTCTCATGGCAGAGAAAAGGAGCCCGTGAGAGGCAGAACCAAAGCACACAAGTGTCTTTAAAGCTGCTGGGCAGACTTGGCACCCCTCATGTTCCATTGGCCAAAGAAGGTCACATGACCAGGCGCAATCTCTCAGGGTGGGAAAGGACACTCCAGCCACAGGGAAGCACAGCAGGGAAGGGAGTGAGTGGCTGTGAACAGATCACAGTGTACTCGGCTATCGGACAGCACACACTTCAAGGTCAGATACTTCCGCTTTGAATCCCAGTTCTCCCAACGATATGTTGAGTGACTCAGGCAAGTTCTTCAAGCTATGTCTCAGTTTCACCACCTGTAAAAACAGGATAATAAAACTATTTTAAAGGCTCCTGTCAAAGATTACGCGAGATAATGCCCATAAAGCATTTTGCACTGTCCCTGACACATGATAAGGACTCAAAATGGTACTTTTATCAATAGCATTTTGAAAATTCATTTTTCCCCAAGGATAAAGCACTTTTAATATTTACTTATTTGGCTGCAAGGAGTCTTAGTTGAGACACGCGGGACCATTTAGCTGCTGCGTGCAAACTCTTGGTCGCAGTACGTGCGACTTAGCTCTCTGACCAGAGGTTGGACCAGAACTCAGTTAATGCAACTCTCCAGGCCAGAGCACTGGAGTGGGCAGCCTTTCCCTTCTCCAGGGGGTCTTCCCAACCCAGGGATTGAACTCAGGTCTCCTGCATTGCAGGCAGATTCTTTACCAGCTGAGCCACAAGGGAAGCCCAAGAATGCTGGAGTGGGTGGCCTACCCTTTCTCCAGCAGATCTCCCCAACCCAGGAATCGAACTGTGGTCTCCTGCATTGCAGGTGGATTATTTACCAACTGAGCTATGAGGGAAGCCCGCATTTTTATTGAAGTATATTTAATTCACAATGTTGTATTAGGTATACAATAAAATGATTGTTATACTGTACATATATACACACATATACATATATTCTTCTTCAGATTCTCTTTCATTATAGGTCATTATAAGACACTGGATATATTTTCCTGTACTATATATCAGGTCTTTATTGTTTATCTATTTTATATACAGTAGTGTGTATCTGTTAATCCCAAACTCCTAATTTATGAAAAAGTGAAAATTCCTTTTTACTAATCATAATTTTGCTTTGTAATCATAATTTTCTATTTACTAATTTGTCCATTTTCTCATCTGTCTATTCAACAAACATTTCCTGTGCCTCCATTGGCATCTGCCTGACTCCCCATCACACTATCTTAGCCCAAAGGAACTTGGATTCCATCAGTTAGGCTTGTGGTCCCCAAACTGAGGCTTGACTAAGACCCCACAACCCCACATTGGACAAGAGTCCAGAAGACTTTTCCTTCTCAGCTTGGTTCCTTTTCAGTCTAAGAAATCTACGAGCAGTCAAGTAAAGGAATGTAAGCACATGAAACTGTAATTACTTTCATGAAATTAACATTGCTTTAATGGGTAGAAGGAAGAAGATAGGGGACATTGAGGCTAAAACAAGAAGAAAAAGAAGAAAACAAAAGGGAAAGAAATATTGTAGGAAGTAAGCGGGATTTCTCACATGAGCCTAAAAAGGAACTGTCTGCGTTTTGATAGAAACACTGCAAATGTCATCTGATTCTGCAAGGAACAGTCCTTGTAGATCACTCAGCTTTTCAAGTGAGTGAAAAGAACAATAGGGAATGGTGAGCTAGATGGTGATTTAGGTCTTAGCCCCAAACAAGGGTGCAGACATTTCCTTAAGGATTGATGGGAAAGAAAGCAAAGAAACTAAACTTTTTCCAAAATTCCTCCAGCGTCTCCCAGACAGTTATTTCAATAGAAAACTCACAATCTCAGCTCTGTCTTCACCATCTCTGGAGACTTGGGCAAGTTGTTCCTCTGCTGGGAGTCTCCACTCCCTCCAGGCCCTAGAGGACCCCCTCCCTTCTCAGGGCTGTTGGAAGATTAAATGAGATATTGCGTGAAAAGCACCTGCTTGGCACAGAGTGGCCATCAGAAGGTGCTAATTCCTTTCCCTCTCACTGGGTTGAGAAGGAAATCCTATTTGCTTTGCAGCCAGATGATCCTTGCATGAGGAAGGGTCCTCCAGAGGATGCGTATGAGGCTGCTGGTCTGATAGTCAGAAGACCAGCAGACTCAAGAACCAGGAAGAGTTGATGTTTCCCTTTGAGTCAAAAGGCAAGGGGAAACCACCAGCATCTCAGCAGAGAGCCAGTCATGCGGGAGGAATTCCGTCTCTCTCCCGAGAGGGTTAATTTTTGGTTCTAGTCAAGCCTTCAACTGATAAAACAAGGCCGACCCATGTTAGAGAAAGCAATCTGCTCTCCTCTGTCCAGTAACAAGTTTGCGTGCCTGAGTTCAGTCACTCTGTCACGTCCAACCTGGTGACCCCATGGACTGTAGGTCACCAGACTCCTCTGTCCATGGAATTTTCCATGGAAGAATACTGGAGTGGGTTGCCATTTCCTTCTCCAGGGGATCTTCCCAACCCAGGGACCGAACCTGCACCTCTTGTGTCTGCCTGTCAAGAATTTATTGCTGTACCTCCTGGGAAGTCCCAGTCTATCAATCTAGTGTTTAAACTCATCCCAAAACACCCTAACAGAAACCCAGAATGGTCCCATACCTGGGCACCCCATGGCACCATCACATTGACACACAAAAGTAGCCATCACAGTTCCTGAATCAGAGGCCAGGATCCTCTGAGGGGGCAGTGCTGTACATCTCAAACGCGAGTGCATCTGATTACTTCCTATCTGCCAAGACACCGTGAGAATCTCAGCAGCTAAAACCTACGGGGCTCAGCACCAGCATCATCTGTCACCAAAGAAGTCACCCTCTGAGCCTGTCTCCCACTCTGGTAAAAGGAGACACCGATGTCTTTGGTACTACCGAGATATTGTCGAAGGTTAAAGGGAAGAACTGTGTGTGTTGGCGGGGGGTGGGGGAGGGCAATGAGTAACACACTCTGGGGCACCATCTATGCAGGAGCATTCAGGGTGGACTTCGGGGCCAGTTGTGCTGGTGGACATGCATTCAGCTGCAAGTCACAGAAGAAACCAGTGAGGAATTACTTGAGTAATAAAGAGACATAATCATCTCACATGACAAGAAGCCTACTGGCTTCTTCAGCAGCTCAGTGGCATCAGAGCGCTGGGTCAGCCCCTTGACTGTCTCATTGCTTTCTTGTTAGAATCTCAAGAGGGCAGAAGTAGGTCATATTCCTTACTGGACAGCGGCCAAATGGAAAGGAGGGAAGGAGTGGGGAAAAGCCTTTCTTCTCCTTGTATCCTTTCTTCTTTAAAAAGTTTTGTTAGAATATAGCTGCTTTGGGGCTTCCCAGATGGCCCTAGTGGTTAAGAACCCTCCAGCTAATGCAGGAGACATAAGAGATGCGGGTTCGACCCCTGGTCGGGAAGGTCCCCTGGAGGAGGGCATGGCAATCCACTCCAGTATTCTTGGCTGGAGAATCCCCCATGGACAGGGGAGCCTGGTGGGCTACAGCACATGGGGTCGCAAAGAGTCAGATATGACAGCGACTGAACAACAGCGACGAATCAGGAGTGTGCATATGTCAACCTCAACCTTCCAGTTCATCCCCTTTTCTTCTTGGTATCCATACATTTGTCCTCTAGGACTGAATTCTCTTTTTAAGATTGGAAAATCTTTCTCAAACTCTCCCCACAGATTTCCCCTCACATCTCAGCCACAGGACCTCTGTCAAGAACAATATCTCCATGATTGTCTTGGCCCAGTCCTGATTATCCCCTGACGCTGAGCACATTTCTCCCAACCAAAAGCAAGATTCAATCAGCATGAAAGGAGAGTAACTTGTTGGCCAAGCATCAGTGTCCACCACTGCTTTCGGATAAGTAGGTCAGAGTAAGGCGTGTTAAGTAGCTATGAAAATCCACGGTGGGGGTGAAGTGAAAAAGAAAGTATATTCTAGATAAAGGGGTCCATTTTTAATTTAAGGAGTATGCGTCCATCTTGAGCAGAATGAGTTTCAAAAAAAATCAGTTGAAATGCAGGCAGCCTGAACTAAAGAGACTTGGCTTCCGCAACCACAGCCAGCTCTCAGCAATATCACACTGGCATCATGAGAGCATCAAACAGGCTTCCCCCCAGGAGGGAGTTGAATTCTCAGTAGTAAATAGTAGTTTATTAGTAATTCCTTTACTTTGCTCTAAAAGGTATGTCTTATTAATTTTGTATTATGCTTACTTAGTTTTGCTATTTGCTCATGAATAGTTTATCTTTTGTTCATAAACTTGGAGAATCCAGAGTTCTTGTTTCTCTCATTTCTAAATCAAAGATTTACGTTCTTAGAGATACTCCACGGCCAGACTCTTAGATCATCAGCTGTCAAGTAGCTGATATCCCTTTGCCCCAGGGGACATCTGATACCTGTTTGTCCCAAGACAGGAGCATCACAAAATAAAGGTAAAGCTCTCTGGCCGAAATCTGCAAGATAAAGTCAAAAAGATACTGCTCATGGTAAGTGCTCAATAAATCCTTGTTGAATTAACTAATTCTCAAGCACAGTGAATCAGCTACAGCAAGACTACAGCATCTTCCTCCGTTCCCTCCTGGGGAAGGTTATGCAGCTGATTGGGTGGCTGGTTCTTACTCTATGCAAAGAAAGCTTCCCTGGTGACTCAGATGGCAAAGCGTCTGCCTGCAATGCAGGAGACCCAGGTTCAATCCCTGGGTTGGGAAGATCTCCTGGAGTAGGAAATGGCAACCCACTCCAGTACCCTTGCCTGGAAAATCCCATGGACAGAGGAGCCTGGTGGGCTGTAGTCCATGGGGTCCAAAAGAGTCAGACATGACTGAGTGACTTCCCTTTCTTTCTCTTTCTTTCTGTCCTATATGCAAACCACTCTCCTCAGCTGTGCTCCTCAAAAGGCATCTGGCAACAGTGAGCTATGAAGACTAATCCATCTAGTCCTTCATCTCCTCTGAGCAGGACCCATGCTGAGTAACTATTAGGATTCTGTCGTTTAGTTGCCAAATGATGTCCAACTCTTTGTGACCCCATGGACGACACCACGCCAGGCTCTTCTATCCTTCACTGTCTCCAACAGTTTGCTCAAACTCATGCCATTGAGTTAGTGATGCCATCCAACTATCTCATCCTCTGTCACCTCCTTCTCTTTCTGCCCTCAATCTTTCCCCGCATCAGAGTCTTTTCCAATGAGTCAGCTCTTTGCATCAGGTGGAGCTTCAGCTATAACATCAGTTCTTCCAGTGAATATTCAGGGTGGATTTCCTTTAAGATTGACTGGTTTGATCTCCTTGCTGTCCCAGGGACTCTCAAGAGTCTTCTCCAGCACCACAGCTCAAAAGCATCAGTTCTTTGGCGCTCAGCCCTCTTTATGGTCCAACTCTCACATCCATACATGACTACAGGAAAAACCATAGCTTTGACTAGACAGACCTTTTGTTGGCAAAGTAATGTCTCTGCTTTTGAATATGCTGTCCAGGTTTGTTGTAGCTTTCTTTCCAAGGAGCAAGCACCTTTTAATTCCATGGCTACAGTCACCGTCCACAGTGATTTTGGAGCCAAGAAAAGAAAATCTGTCATTGTTTCCACCTTTCCCCCTTCTATTTCCCATAAAGTGATGGGACCAGATGCCATGATCTTAGTTTTTTGAAAGTTGAATTTTAAGCCAGCTTTTGCACTCTCCTCTTCCACCCTCATCAAGAGGTTCTTTAGTTCCTCTTATTAGGATGCAGAGATGGAAAAGTCCTATAAAAAGCAAGCAGCAGCAGATCCACTTGCTTAGGTGTGTTAGCTCTAGTACTTGACGCCCTTATGAAATCCCCAACACCACTGACTTGCCTGTGTGACCTTCCACAAGTCATTGAACCCTCTGTGCCAGGATCACGGTAGGAATTAAATGGTAAATGCATGAAAGTCGTTTAATACTTATCCCAGGGCAAGATCTCAAGACAGTTAGATGGGAAGAGGGTACCTGCGCTGAATTGGAGAAGGCATTCAGGGTGGTCAAAAGAGTGTGAGCAGGGACAGAAAAGTGGGAAAAGGCAGGTCTGTTTAGGAAATTGCAGGAAGTTTGGAGTGAACTGGGCAGGATGCAAACAAAAAAGCCCAGCTAACATGACAGTGGTTCCGTTCCTCGAGGCAAATCCCGAAGAATCTGGAGAGAGGACACCGAGAGAAGAGATCGGGGACAACCTCTTTGGGGAGGGATCCTTTTTAATTGGGTAGAGGAGTGATCTGGACCTGAGCAAGGATCCAGCCCCTCTAGGCTGTAGGAGGATAAGGGAGGAAAGGAATTGACCAAGTTGGTTCTTCCTTCCTGGTCACCGTTGTTCTGGGACAAACAGCGTCTGTCGTACGCCTTCAGGGACTCGTACCTGTGGCCCAGGTAGCCAAGAGCAACATCAGGGAAGTGCAGAAGCCCTGTGCTTGGGAAAGGTGGCGAAAGACAGATGCAGGCTAGGTCATTTCAGCCATCCTTTCCCCTCCACACCCAAAGCTGGGGGGCTGCAACCAAGGAAATTTCCTCCAAGTCCTGCTCTGTTCTGCAGCAAAAGGTGAGACCTCAAGCTAATGACCTGGCAGGTGGGGTGAGGGCCAGGGTCTGTCCATTTCCCCAGCCTGCCCTCTGAGTTCCCTGAGTCTGGACCTGGCCACCGGCTCCCTGATCACATTCCCTGGGGAAAAGTAAGTTTACAGGGAAACACAGCTAAACATTTGAGAAGCAAAGCATTCTTGAATACAAATTCCATCAAGAAGCAGAAATATTAGTTCAGAAGGAATAAGAATTTAAAACTAGTCTAATCAACCTATAAAAGAAAAGAAGGGAAGCTACTTGCTTTTTGAAACCAGAAGAACCAAACAAAAATAAAAAGCTGGAGCAGAAATATTGCACAATAGAAAATGGAATCGTTTCTGTAACGAACGAAGCAATTGGGATACACAGCCAAAGAATGAATGAGTCAGTGGAGAAAGATATTGAGAAAGCTCCCTGAAGGAAAAAGAATGGATTGATTAATTGAAAGGAAAACTAACCCAGTTGGAGAACAGAAGTCGAAGTGCTGACGTGGAGACACGAGATTCAGAAACAGAGAAATGAACACGGCAGTGATAAAATATTTAAGAGAATAACGGAGATAAGTGTCCTGCGGCTCTCCTTTAAAAAGGTGGAAAAGGTTCAAGCTGAAAGGTCTGAGAGGAACAAAGAGAAAAGGCAAACATCCCGGGAACCTTCTGAGAGGCATTCAAGGCAAAGGAGAACTTGATGAAGCCAAGAGCTGGAGCAAGAGGAGCAGAAACCCTGGCTCCAGAGCCACGACGGTCGACCTGACCCCCCGCCAGCCCCCAAACCAGGGAGCCCCACCCTCTGCTTTATGGAAGCCTGTGGGTTTCCTTCAAGCCCCACTTCAAGTCCAATTTTGTCTGGCTGGTTCTACATGTGATTATTCAGTTCAGGTCTCTTTCCACTGAGTAGCATGAGGGCAAAGACACCGCTCTTTTCTCCCTGCCCACCCCTGGTATACTGAACCCGCATAGTTGCCACCAAGCTGCTGTTTGTTGAATGGGCTCATTCGTTTTCCAGTCTGAGTGTCTCGTGGCTCAGTGACCAGTCCTTGTGCCCATCTCCCTCCACACGGGTCCAACCTGCTGGGCTGGGACTCTGACAGTCCACAGGACTGTGACCAATCCCTCCCATTCGGAGGACTAGACCCAGCCTCTCCAAGCCTCTGAGCCGTTCACAGAATCTGCTCATGCCGACCCCTTACCCACAGCCTGGATGCTCTCTCTGACTCCCCACCCAGTCCCAGTGTTGGAGTTCATAAACCTAAATCAGAGAAGGGAATGGGCTTGCCATGGTCACATGGCACCAAGGTGAGACCCTCAGGTGTCCTGATTCCCAAACCAGGATGCCCTGTCCCTGCCCCGTATTGCCTTCAGAGGACACCCGTGAGTGCGAGTTCTCCAAAACAGGTCACAACGCTTACAAAGCCAGACGAGCATGACCACCCTCTTCCTGTCCTTCCTGTGGCGCTGGCTCTAGGGTTAGACCAAGGTTTCCAACCCGCCTCTGCCGCTGACCGGCTGCATGACCTTCAGCAATTACTAATAGTTCTCTCTCTGAGTCTCGGTCTCCTCCCCTCTAAAGGGCAGGTATTAATGCCTGAATCCCAGTGATGAGGCCAAAAGCAAAGCACGTGTGTAAAGTACTTGACATCACCCATAGCACACAGTAGGCACTTGATGCATCTGCTTTCCTACCAGCTTTCTCCCTGTGACTCAGTGTTGGTAAACAATGCCATGGGCACTGAGACCGTGGTACCTTTACTCACCTTTGCCTTTCCATAGAGTGATGGAGGTATAGGCGGTGCTTAATAGGTATTTGTTGACTGAGTAGATAGATGGATAAAGGAGTGCATAGGTGAATGGATGGATGGATAAATGGGTGGATGGATGAACAGATGGATGGATGGATGGATAGGTGGGTAGATGGATGGATGAGATGAAGGAATGAATGAATCAATGAATGAGGTTTTCCATTTCAATTATGCTGGGGAATGTATGGGAGGTGTTAGCTTATATGATGGCCTTTGCTGATGTAGAAGTCACGTAAAATGGGGCAAAGGAATCTTTTCTGTCGTATCACTAAATCCAAGGCCAGCCTCACCCAGGAACTTATTGGGCCAAGCTCTGTGTGTTAGGAAAAGGGCTAAAAATTTTCAGGAGAAGAGTAGTCTGTTATGTCACATAATCTCAGCCTCTAATACTTAACATTATCAGCTCTGCTAATAACTCCAGGTCACTTGTCTGGGGAAGAAAGATAAGGATTTGAAAATTATGCATATTAGCCTGTGTAATCTACCACCCCATGTTGTTGACTCTGAGACCGAGAGATTTTAATTCACTTTCCCCTGCTTGCCCTCTGACAACACAGTTATTTCAGGAGATGTAAATGGAGAGAGATGATTGCTGTATGGTTTCTTTCTGGAAATTTTATTCCATGTAAAGTTGGTTTCTACATTTTTTGCTAAGATAAGTCCCTTCCCTGAAGGGAAGGAAATATTTCTGGAGTTAAATAAGAGCAATGATATCCTAAAGTTTAGGTCTGGGCCCTCCTAGTGGGCCGCTGTGTGACTGTCTGCAAGTTGTGTAACTTCTCAATGCCTGTTCATTCATGCATTTATTCCCTGCCTTCCTCCACCCTCTGAAAACCAGAACATAGAAGTGCTCTTTCGTGGCAGATTAAAGATGGCTACAAATTCTTCAACCCTCCTCCAGCAAGAGGCGAGCTCCGTGTGCCCTCAGCTTGAATCTGGGCACGCGCTGTGGCTGCCTTGATCAACAGAATACAGCTCAGTTGACGCTGTGCCAGTTGTCAGGCCCCTGCTTTGAGGAACCAGCAGTTTCTACTGCCTATATCTGGGGCCACTCTGTCCGGGAGCTTCAGACATTTTTGAAAGAAGCCCAACACCCCTAAAGTCGCTACAATGGAGACAACCCAGGTAGGTACTATTGTTGGCAGTCCCAATTGAGCCTGGCATTCAAGCCATCCCCGTGGGGGCACCAGACGTGTGAGTGAAGGAGCCTCTCGGGAATGGATGTTCCAGCCCCAGCTGCCCCAGGAGATGCCACGTTGTTCAGTGACTAACTGCCCGACTGAGCCTTTCCCATATTCCTGATCCCCAACTTATGAGCAAAATAAAATGGCTGCTTTAAGCCACTATGTTCTGGAGTGGTCTGGTACACAGGAAAAGATTACAAAAACGTCTTTTTTACAGGGGGCAATAGAGCACATTGTGATTCAACCTAAAGTTTGTTTGCTCTTGAGTTCTTTTTTTTTTTTTTTTAATTGATTTGGATAACTCACATATGTAGACAAAAATCCAGAGGAAAAACCAGCACCTAGAAAAGCGGGATGATCAAACGGAAACAAGACAATTCAAAAAGAGGAAACGCAAATAGCCAGGAAACATTACAATATTTATTGTACTAAGGAAAGAAATGCAACCTGAAATGAGAATAAGCACTCTTTTCACGCATCAAATTAGCAAAGTTTCTTTTTCCTGATAGTAGTCACGCCTGGTAAAGGGAGCGGGAGAACTCGGACATCTTCACGGATGGCTAAAATGAGTGAAACTTGCATCTGGTATTTCTGGAAAGCAAATTGACTAGGAAGTTTTCGATCTGAGTAATTTTCCAAAGAAAATAATCTCACATGTGGACAAAGATTGATGTGCCAAATGTGTTTGTCACAGCATCGTTTCATAATAGTGAAATATTATGGGAAGAAAAATTTAGATGCTGGATTTAGGGGAATGGCTAAGTAAATGGAACTGTCTGTACAGACAGAATACGTGTGCCACCCCTACAAATGATGCTTGTGAAGTGTTCTTAACGACACAGAAAAACGCTTAATGATATGACATTAAGTAAAAGAGCAGGATAGAAAAAGGTTATAAAGTATGATTCCAACTACTTTGAAAAGCATAAAAAGACTGGAAGGAAATACGATAAAACGTTAATAGTGTTTATCTGTGGGTGGTGGCGTTATGGGTGGTTGTTTTTCCTATTTATTCTTTGCAGTATTTTCAACATTGGGAATGCATTACTTTTGCAATTTAATTTTTTTTCTTTTAATCAGAAAAGAAATGGTCAGCAATGGTCAATCTTAGGCTCAAGCTGAGAAGCAGGAAAATGGAAAAAGGGGTGTTGGGAGATCTTGAAGAGTCCCTGGAGCTGAAACCCTGTGGTAACACAGACCTTTCACCGTGAAGTTTACTTTAGTCCTTGTCTGATAGAAGTAATATTTGCTGAATGCATGAATGATGTAAAACCAGAATCTGCTTCCACAGTGGGGCTGGATTTGATAAATAAACCCCACCTTCCTCCCAGGTAGGAGCTCTGGGTTCACCACATGAAAACTGTTTGGGACTAATATTCACTAAAGCAAAGGGAAATCGGTCAGAATCCAGGTAAATTGTCCTCAGACCCAAAAGTAATAAAGTTCTTGAATTTCAGACACCAGAAATCTGCTTCTGTGGTTCTTTGGGCACCTGTTCTGGGCTTTTCGTGGCAATTTCATACAGTGTTATTTATGGAAAAAGAAATGAGACAACTGGATTCCTTAAAGATTTAGGATTATAGACTCTTGGGGCTGGACTGGATAAGGAGGGAGTGGGTAGGGTTTCGAGAGTATACTTCTACTCCAAACCTTTGTTTGACTGATGAGAAACAGAGGTACAAAGAAGCAAGGCCTTGGCCTAAGGTCAGCCAGTGCGTCAGTGCAGAGACGGCACCCCCGCTGAGGGGGTCCCCCTGCCTCTCGGTAATGCCTTCCCCGTGGCCTCAGTAGCATCAACTGACTGGGTGACACTCAGCTCATTCTTTGGTTGGGGGGTTCATGTTCTTTGTCTGCATATCCTCGAGGACTTTGCTCACCTGATACCACAGTAGGTGCTCAGTAAGTATTTGTTGAATGGATGGATAGACGGATGGAGGACAGACAGATGAAAGGCTGAATGGATGAACAAATGGATGGACGATCTTAGCAGAATTATAAAATGAGAAGGCCATGTGTTATGGAGTCGTGATGACCTGGAAGTCAAATCTCAGCACCGCCACTTACTGGCTGTATTACCTCACTCTCTGAGTCTCAAATACTTCCCCTGTAAAATGGGGGTGATAACGACTCAAAAGAGTTTCTAAGAGTTAAACAAGATAATATGTAAAGGCTATAAAACTTTTTGCTGAATTCCCACCACTGCAGTAATTGCCAATTAAATGTTACTTCCCTTCTCCCTCCCAGGAAGCCAGGTCTAAGGTGTAGCTACCATCCGTTGAGTCCTGCCACAGAGACGCTGGTTGTGTGTTGACTTCAGACGTCCATGTGTGTTTAACTCATCTGGATGTTCTGGGACATCACCTCCATATATCACCTCTACCAAATAAGGGTCACATCAATTCAGTGGGGTTTATTAAGCTTCTAGTACGTGGCCAGGCTGATGCTAGGAAGGACGCAGAGAAGAACGGTCTTTGCCTTCAGGTTTTTGTGCAGAAAGAAACCACACATGTAGAGCCAACGAGGGAGCCTGAGCATCCGTGGTTCTCCAGGTCAGAGGAGGGGTGACGATGCGCTTTCGGCGGGAACACGTGGTTCTAAGAGAAGAGTCCAGTCCTGCTCAGAACGGTCCCACTTGCTCAGAAACCCCCAGGACACAGGCCCCATGAATCCAAACTCTTAGACCTCCTGGCTGAGACAGAGATACAGCATCTGCCGTTTCTTCCTCAGCTGCTCTTGGTATAAGGACGCAGATTCTCCTTCCTGCAAGTTCAGTGGTGATGACGGCACTCATAGCTCCTCAGGGATGCAGAGCCCACTGTGAAGAGGCAGTTGAGGATGTCTCTCGGAAGAGGTGGCCACAGCCTTTGACCACAGACATGCCCCTGGTGCCCCCACTCCCTGCCTCCTCCAGGCAGTTATGGCACACACACCGAGCTCAGGATCCTACTCAAAGCCAGGGCCACTGCCAACAGAGCCAGTGGCAGGTAGGAGGATACCTGCTTGCCACCCCGGAACCAGTCACTGACTGGGTGAGATTCGGGGGTCAGCATGGCGCAGTGACAAAAATACATTTCAAGTCAGACAGACGTGAGAGTGACTTCTAATTTTTTCACTAACCTGCTATGCAGTATTAGCTTCATTGATTAGTCATCTCTCTGAACCTTCTTTAACAGATTTTTGTGTAGGCTTACTATATTTTAGACACGCCTCTAAGCACTTGATAAATTTCAGGTCATTTGCCCACTGCCCCCCGTAAGGTGGGATGTGGTTCATACACCCGCTTTACAAATGAGGAAATTAAGACGCAGGAAGGTTTAGCAACTTTCCAAGTGTTAAACAGCTAGTAGGTGATGGAGACATGATTCAAACTCTGCCCTTAACTGACAGACTGTGATTCTTTAGTTTCTTTACTTGAAAACAAGGCTTTAAAGTGACCCTGGAGAGTTAAGTAAAGCGAGAGAAAGATAGTAAAAATGAAACCAAGCACAAGAGAGCTCATCATCAAAGCCAAAAGCGGATCCTTTGCTTCACCAAAATTAACCACATGCTGAGCTACAATACAAACCTCAACAAATTTCAGGAATTAAAATTGGATAGAGAAAAGGCTCTGAACACAGTGAGAGCAAATTAATCCCAAAACAAAGAGATTGCTAGAAAACTCTCTATATTTTGAAATAAAAGAATATATTTTAAATGACCCTTGTGTCAAAGAAGAAATAACACTGGAAATTATAAAGTATTTTAACTGAATGATAATGAAAATATCCAAACTTGTGGGATGCAGCTACAACTGTGCACAGAGGGAAAATTGTAGCCTTAATTACATGTGTAAGAAAAGAAAAGGGTTGAAAATCAATGACCTAAGCCTCCACCTCAATAAGTTAGAAAAAGACAGAAGAATGGGACTTCTCTTGTGGTCCAGTGGCTAAGACTCCGAGCTTCCAACGCAGGGGCCCAAGTTCCATTCCTGGTTGGGGAACAAGATTCTATATGCTGCAACTAAGAGTTTGCTCGCCACAACTAAAGCTCCTGCATGCCACAGTTAAGATTCGACACAGCTAAAAAAGAAAGAAAGAAAAGAAAAAGACAGAACAATAATACTCTAGGATGTAGGAGAAAGGAAATAAAGAGCAGAAATTAATGCAAGACAATGCAGAGTACAATAGAGTTGATGAACAAAGGCCAAATTTGATTATTTGGAGAATAATTATACTGATTCAGATCAGATCAGTCGCTCAGTCGTGTCTGACTCTTTGCGACCCCATGAACCACAGCACGCCAGGCCTCCCTGTCCATCACCAACTCCCGGAGGTCACTCAGACTCACATTCATCGAGTCAGTGATGCCATCCAGCCATCTCATCCTCTGTCGTCCCCTTCTCCTCTTGCTCCCAATCCCTCCCAGCATCAGAGTCTTCTCCAATGAGTCAACTCTTCACATGAGGTGGCCAAAATACTGGAGTTTCAGCTTTAGCATCATTCCTTCCAAAGAAATCCCAGGGCTGATCTCCTTCAGAATGGACTGGTTGGATCTCCTTGCAGTCTAAGGGACTCTCAAGAGTCTTCTCCAACACCACAGTTCAAAAGCATCAATTCTTCGGCACTCAGCCTTCTTCACAGTCCAGCTCTCACATCCATATATGACCACAGGAAAGACCATAGCCTTGACTAGGCGAACCTTTGTTGGCAAAGTGATGTCTCTGCTTTTGAATATGCTATCTAGGTTGGCCGTAACCTTCCTTCCAAGGAGTAAGCGTCTTTTAATTTCATGGCTACAGTCTGCAGTGATTTTGGAGCCCAGAAAAATAAAGTCTGACACTGTTTCCACTGTTTCTCCATCTATTTCCCATGTAGTGATGGGACCAGATGCCATGACCTTCGTTTTCTGAATGTTGAGCTTTAAGCCAACCTTTTCACTCTCCACTTTCACTTTCATCAAGAGGCTTTTGAGTTCCTCTTCACTTTCTGCCATAAGGGTGGTGTCATCTGCATATCTGAGGTTATTGATATTTCTCCCGGCAATCTTGATTCCAACTTGTGTTTCTTCCAGTCCAGCATTTCTCATGATGTACTCTGCATATAAGTTAAATAAACATGGTGACAATATACACCCTTGACGTACTCCTTTTCCTATTTGGAACCAGTCTGTTGTTCCATGACCAGTTCTAACTGTTGCTTCCTGACCTGCATACAGATTTCTCAAGAGGCAGATCAGGTGGTCTGGTATTCCCATCTCTCTCAGAATTTTCCACAGTTTATTGTGATCTACACAGTCAAAGGCTTTGGCATAGTCAATAAAGCAGAAATAGATGTTTTTCTGGAACTCTCTTGCTTTTTCCATGATCCAGCGGATGTTGGCAATTTGATCTCTGGTTCCTCTGCCTTTTCTAAAACCAGCTTGAACATCAGGAGGTTCATGGTTCACATATTGCTGAAGCCTTAGAAAGCATCACTACAAACAAAGCTAGTGGAGGTGATGGAATTCCAGTGGAGCTATTCCAAATCCTGAAAGATGATGCTGTGAAAGTGCTGCACTCAATATGCCAGCAAATTTGGAAAACTCAGCAGTGGCCACAAGGTTGGAAAAGGTCAGTTTTCATCCCAATCCCAAAGAAAGGCAATGCCAAAGAGTGCTCAAACTACCTCACAATTGCACTCATCTCACACGCTAGTATAGTAATTATACTGATTATGCTATGCTATGCTAAGTCACTTCAGTCGTGTCCGACTCTGTGTGACCCCATAGACGGCAGCCCACCAGGCTTCCCCGTTCCTGGGATTCTCCAGGCAAGAACACTGGAGTGGGTTGCCATTTCCTTCTCCAATGCATGAAAGTGAAAAGAGAAAGTGAAGGCGATTAGCCCCTGGCAAATCTGATCAAAGAATAAGAGAGTGAGCACTAATAACCCGTATCCAGCGTCAGTAACGACAAAGGGAACATCACTGCAGGATTGTACAGGAATTCAAAACACAATAGAATATATTATTGAACAACTTCATGTCAGTAAATCTGAAATAAGAATTGAAACTGACAAGTCCCTAGAAAAGCACAGCCCACTGAAACTGACAGAAGAGGACAAAGAATCTTACCACTGTCTCACACCCATCAAAGAGACTGGATTCATAACAGAAACCTTCCCACGGAGAAAACTCAGTCCACCCAAGGGGCTTCACTAACGAGCTCCACTCAGTACTTACGGGGTGATGTCAGTTTACACAAACACTCGTAGAGAATATAAACCCATCTCAACTCATTTTATGTCATAAGGCTAGCATCATCTCAGTATCAAACCCGAAACAAAAATTACAAGAAAATTACAGACTAGTGTCTCCCATGAACCCAGTAGCAGAACTCCTCAGCGATAAATGAACAAGCAATTATTAACAGCCATATATTTACTATAGTGAGTTGATTCCTTTCCATTGTTGAAGGCAACTTTGGATAGTAAAGTTGACCATGGAATCCTAAACTTAGCAGTCAACTGAGGTCCCCTTTTCCTGCTAGGAAGGTGGGAGGGAGCCCTAGGATCTCAGAGATGCCATCGATATTTTTTTGAGTAAAGCAAGGAAGAAAGGGAGGGAGGGGGAAAACACATTATGATTTTTATGAGAAAGAGGAATTTGGAAGCATCTGCTTCTAAATGTCATCTGCTTTTGGTCTAATTCAGCCTGAAAGAGAACACCAGTCTTGGAAGGACAGAGTATAACTCATTCAACAAGGTTTCCAGGAGCCTTGACATATTGTGGTTTAAAAGCGTGTGGAGTCAGCAGGAAGAGAGTCAGGAAACAGACTTCAGCATTCAGCATTTCCATATCTGATAATGGACTCTAAGAGCATTGCTGTATAATTGAATCCAACACCCAAGCTCCCTCTCACTTCGTTCTCTCCACTCGACAGGGGAAAAGGCCTCTCAGCCCAGCAGACTGAAGAGCAGAGCTTCGCTTGACCTGACCATACACTTGTGTGCCACCCGATTGGAACGAAATAATTGCCTCTGCCTCTGAGTTGAGTCAATAGCTCAGTTGATCAAGGCCCTACAGGAATGGAGTGAGGGTCCCAAGCTGATCCACCCCCCACCCTCTGCTCTGAGCTCTCGGAAAGACCAGCATAAGTATAAGGTCAGTCACCGCAGGAGTTCACACAGCTTGTCACTGGAACTGAGACAAGGTCAGTGGATGGGGGCCTTTAAGGTGAGTGTCCAGACTTCTCTTTCCCACGAAAATGATTTGCTCAAGGTCACCCGAGGGTAAATGACCTGGGCCCTTGCTCCTCCAGCCACCTCCAAGGGGACTGTGTGGTGTAGGATACAGACAGAACTTCACTCAGTCCCTCATCAACTCCACTTACTGGACAGACTTTCTGACCATATTCCCTACCTCCTATCTGATCCTGAAATGAGAGAGGCCACAGGTGCCCTTCCAGGCCTCCTCCTTCCCTCTGAATTTCCATCCATTCATCCATTCATTCAACAAGCACTTACCCAGCTAGTTGAAGTGGTAAGGACATGCTCTTTAGGGTTCTGACACTTACTCTCAAGTCACCTGAGCAAGTCACAGGTGACTTGCTAACCTCTCTAAACCTGCGCTCCCCCTGTGATTGGGGCTGACCTAGAAGGACCAGACCTGAGGGCTAGTAAGGGTTAACTTGAACATGGTCATAAAACCAATCCTGTAGTGACTGGCATTTAACTGGTGTTCAAGAAAGGATTGTCTCTTTCCTTCCTTTTGTATAGGCACTAGCGTTACGGAGTTGAATCTGATGTTTCTCCTTGACATCAAGAAGCTCATAATTCAGTTCAATTCAGTTCATTCACTCAGTTGTGTCTGACTCTTTATGACCCCATGAATGGCAGCACGCCAGGCCTCCCCGTCCATCACCAACTCCCGGAGTCCACCCAAACCCATGTCCATCGAGTCGGTGATGCCATCCAACCATCTCATCCTCTGTAGACCCCTTCTCCTCCTGTCCTCAATCTTTCCCAGCATCTGGGTCTTTTCAAATGAGTCAGCTCTTCCCATCAGGTGGCCAAAGTATTGGAGTTTCAGCTTCAACATCAGTCCTTCCAATGAACACCCAGGACTGATCGCCTTTAGGATGAACTGGTTGGATCTCCTTGCAGTCCAAGGGACTCTCAAGAGTCTTCTCCAACACCACAGTTCAAAAGCATCATATAAAGGTGAATTCCTAAGACGAACTGGAGGGAGGAGGGTGCCGGGTCATATGATGTGGAGGAGGTGGGGAAGAGGTGGACAGTGGCGGTTCTGTTTATCAGAGGCCCTCACTAATGAGGTGCCACCGAGCATGAAGCTGGGAGTCTTTGAACCAGGCCTTGGAGGGTCCTGAGTGCCAGGCCTTGAATTCAGGCTGCACTCTCAGTAAACCATGATGTGAAAAACAGGTGATGAGAGCTGCTTAGGATCTGCTGGCAAATGCATCTTTCAGGCCACACCTTCCCTGATGGTCCAGGGGCCAGGATGCAGGAGGCACTCCATCTGCCTCCCTCGACTCCACAGCATCAATCCACTGTCCTCCCCAGCTGCAGTAGTTTCCACTCCGGGATGTCTAAGGGAGTAACTGGCTCTGGAGAAGGCAATGGCACCCCACTCCAGTACTCTTGCCTGGAAAATCCCATGGACGGAGGAACCTGGTGGGCTGCAGTCCATGGGGTTGCGAAGAGTTGGACATGACTGAGCGACTTCACTTTCACTTTTCACTTTCATGCATTGGAGAAGGAAATGGCAACCCACTGCAGTGTTCTTGCCTGGAGAATCTCAGAGATGGGGGAGCCTGATGGGCTGCCATCTATGGGGTCACACAGAGACAGACATGACTGAAGTGACTTAGCAGCAGCAGCAGCAGCTGTAGGTCACCGCAAAATGGGTGTGAGTCTGGGGGAGGAGCATGAAGCTGAGAATGCTCATCACTCAGTGTCAGGCTCTTCCTTGGGCCCCAGACCACTGGTGTGCGCCCCCGACTCCAGCACCCAGATACAGAAACCAGAATGTCATCCCAGAGTCTCCCTCTCCTCATCCCTCCCCAGTCAATCCATCAGGAGGCCCTGCTGAACCTCCTTCCCAAACATCTCTGAGATCCCTGTGCGTCTCTCCCCCGCACCGCCTCCCTGCTGGCCCAGCCCCGTCCTCGCAGTCAGAACCTCTGTCCGAGTCTTGCTGTTGCGTGAAATTCTTCAATGGCTCCCACTGTCCAAGGGCAAGCCGCAAGTTCCTCTCCAGGGCCTTCAAAATCCTCCAGTCTGGCCCCACCAGCTTCTGCACTTCCAGCCTCCAAAACTGCAGATGGTAAATTCTGTGAATAAGCCACTCAGCTGGTGGTACTTTGTTAAGGCAACCCTAGCAAAATGACATGACCAATTAAATCCTAATCACCCGTCAGAGAGCATCTTCCGTGTCCTACTTCCAGGGGGTCTTCCCTGACCCCTCCAGTGTGGGCTCAATGCCTGAAGTCTGAGCCCCCAAAGCATCCTGCTATTCCTCTATTGCAGCCTGTACCACACTGCCTGGTCTCGGGGGTGCCTACCTCTGTCCCCTCAAGGGCAGGCCATCCTCAGCCTAGCTCACTTCTGTGTGCCAGAGCCCAGAATTCTGCCCAGGGCAGAAAAGGGTCCAATATATGCTTTTCTGATGAATGAATGATAATTTATTGTTCCTGTTCAGTCACTAAGTCATGTCTGACTCTTTGTGATTCCTTAGACTACAGCACACCAGACTCCTCTGTCCTACACTATCTCCTGGAGTTTGCTCAAATTTATAGCCATTGAGTCGGTGATGCCATCCAACCATCTCATCCTCTGTTGCCCCCTTCTCCTTATTCCCTCTGTCTTTCCCAACACCAGGGTCTTTTCCAATGAGTTCCCAATGAATCGGTTCTTTGCATCAAGTAGCCAAAATATTGGAGGTTCAGCATCAGTCCTTCCAATGAATATTCAGGGTTGATTTCCTTTAGGGTTGACTGGATGATGATAGAGGCTAATAACAGCCAGGACTGAGGATCAGAGACTCAAACACTTCGAGCCCACATAGATGTAGGGTATTAGGGCTGGACTGAAGCAGTTCTGAAAGCTCAGGGCAGGTTGGGTAGTAGCCACATTCACTCAGACAGAGCTCAGCCTGTTTCAGGCTGTGCTTTGGAAAAAGAGCGCAAAGTCGTTTCCAAGGCTGGGGGTGGGGAGGCTGGGAGGTCCAGCCAGGAACCAACATGGAGGGAGGGACTTCTAAAAATTGGATCCCCCCAAGCAAGCATGGCACCCCACCCCAGTACTCTTGCCTGGAAAATCCCATGGACGGAGGAGCCTGGTGGGCTGCACTCCATGGGGTCGCTAAGAGTCGGACACGACTGAGCGACTTCACTTTCACTTTTCACTTTCAAGCATTGGAGAAGGAAATGGCAGCCCACTACAGTATTCTTGCCTGGAGAATCCCAGGGACAGAGGAGCCTAGTGGGCTGCCATCTATAGGATCACACAGAGTTGGACACGACTGAAGTGACTTAGCAGCAGCAGTAGCAAGCAAGCAAGGCTCCATGTGAGCTCAAATTTCAGCCTCAGATCTGCAAAACCCAGACTGGGGGAAATTTGACAGGATTCATTACCTGGTTTCATCAACCAAATGTGGCAATGAAGGAAGAGAGCTGGAAAGGGGAGTGCACAGACTGAAATAAAGGCAAAGCACGTGCATGCGGAGGTGGGCGGAATGGGGCGGGGGGTCCCGGAAATGCCATGGAAGTGTCCTTTCAGGCCCAGCATAGAAGCCAAGGCGAATCCCCATGGACTGACTGGGCTGAGAGAGCGATTTTTCAGAGCAAAGTAGCAAATGGTGAGCACCCAGGAAGCAGACTCCCTGGAGAGCGGGTTCAAAGCTAAAAGGAACCCAGAGTCTTTCCACCGAAGGGCTGACAGGCTGCCCACTGTCCAGACTGGCGGGAAGGGCAGGGCAGTCCCCAATGAGGGAAGAAGGCAGAGCCCCCCAGGTGGGGAAGTTTCCTAGAGTCTGCCTTCCCTCTAGCCCCCTGAGATGATACGGGTCACACATGCAAGCCCCTGGGGCCACGGAGCTGGGTGAGGAGCCCGCTGAGCAGGGAAGCCAGGGCGTAAACAGAAGGCTGCACCATCCGGTGGTGAGGGAGCACAGATACGCTGGGAACCAGGACCCGGGGAGCCGGGAGCACAGATACACTGGGAACCACGACCCGGGGAGCCGGGGAGCCCCTCACTCTGCCATGGTTGAGGGGGGTGGGGGGTTGCGGGGGTTCAGGATGAGCTTGGTGCACAGGGCGGAAGCCAGTGCAGCCAGACCAAAGTCAGCAGGGATTTTCAAGGTCAGAGAAGCGGCCAGGGGTCAGGTTCCAGGTCACTCATGGCTTCAGTTCTGTAGAAACTTTGGGTTTTTCTGAAATAGAGGATTACGAGCAGATGGATGTTATGATCTGATTGTATTTTGAGAACAACTAGCTGTTACAGAGAAAAGAGACTGAAAAGGATAAAGCTAGCATCCTAAAAAGCACATGCACTCTTGAAACACATCAGGGTTGGAGTATCTAGTTCAGATCAGCAAAATCCTGACCGCAGAACAGTTGACAGAACTAATTACCTGGCTTCAGCAGCAAGATATTGCAAAGAAAGAAATCAGAAGTGGAGAAAGGGACCTACAGACTGAAATAGAGCTGAGCCGTGAACCTATCACAGACGAGTTCAAACCCAGACCTAGAAATGGCTGAGGAGACACAGACACCACCGACGTCTGATTTCATAAGGAACGGATGTTAATTTCATTTAGATGGGATAATGGTACTTGTCTCTTAAACAAGAGCTTGTTTAACAAGTAACAACTTGTGACTTGTTTCTTCAAAGTCCTTATCCTTTAGAAATAAGAGTGAAATATTTAGAGATGAAAAATTTTTTAACATATTAACTTCACTGTTTGCTTGTTGTGTGACATCCAGCAAATCACTTCAACCCTCTGAATCTAGGTTTCCTCATCTTTAAAATGGGCATGACAAGAATTGGTTCATAATGCTTTTCAGGTCTACTATATTTTTCTACTTATCTGTACATTCAGGCTATTAACTTCTGAGAGTTCAATATTGAAACTCCAACTAAAAATCTTAATGTATCTACTTAGACACTTCATGGCAAATAGATGGGGAAACAGTGGAAATGACTTTATTTTTCTGGGCTCCAAAATCACTGCAGATGGTGACTGCAGCCATGAAATTAAAAGACGCTTACTCCTTGGAAGGAAATTTATGACCAACCTAGACAGCATATTAAAAAGCAGAGACATTACTTTCTCAATAAAGGTCCATCTAGTCAAGGCTATGATTTTTCCAGTAGTCATGTATGGATGTGAGAGTTGGACTATAAAGAAAGCTGAGCGCAAAAGAATTGATGCTTTTGAACTGTGGTATTGGTGAAGACTCTTCAGAGTCCCTTGGACTGCAAGATCTAATCAGTCCATTCTAAAGGAGATCAGTCCTGGGTGTTCACTGGAAGGACTGATGTTGAAGCTGAAACTCCAATACTTTGGCCACCTGATGGGAAGAGCTGACTCATTTGAAAAGACCCTGATGCTGGGAAAGATTGAGGGCAGGAGGAGAAGGGGTCGACAGAGGATGAGATGGTTGAATGGCATCACCGACTCGATGGACATGGGTTTGGGTGGACTCCGGGAGTTGGTGATGGACGGGGAGGCCTGGCGTGCTGCCATTCATGGGCTCACAAAGAGTCAGACACGACTGAGTGACTGAACTGAACTGAACTGAGACAATTGTAATATAGAGTGGAACTATATATAACTTTCTTCTGTATTTTCCAAGTCTCCTATAATCATATTTTCATAATCTAAAAAAATAAAAAAGAAAGATAAAGAAGCAGAAAATAAAATAATAAACAATAAAATAAAATGGGCATGATGATACTCAGTGGGACAGTGCCTGGCACACGGAGGATCCGGTAAGGGGCAGAGGTTATTGAAACCAGTGTCTGCCTCACTGGGCACCAGATCTTCTCATCGACCCGCAGCCCCTGGGACGGCCCCTCTGCTGGGGTCTCAGAAGATGAAGCAATCAACATTTCCCAGGCAAGCCCCTTGAGAGCTCAAACTGAGGGTCTCGCCAGAGTTCCAGCCTCAGCGCAGCCCCCCAAGCCAGGGCCAGGTCTGCCCCCTAACCCTCTGCCAGCTCAGCAGAGACAGGCCGGGAGGCGGGACCAGCAGATCAGCCCCCAGGTGACAGTCCCCCGGCTCCCGGGGCCGTGTCCCCAGGCGGCAGGGCGGCGGGCAGCCGGCCAGTGCCGTTACATCAGGCTGGTTTCGGGGCCCTCCCGGGGCTGCTCTGTCCTCTCCCTTTGGTCATTTTACTTGTCAGACGTCCCCCGGCAACCAGGTCCCAACCGCTTCTCGGAATGGTCTTTGATTACAATCCAGTGAAGCTGAACACCAAGCCAGGGTCACAGGAGACGAGAAACTCAGCCACAGCCTCGGGGAACTCAATTTCATTTAGTCTTGGCACCAGGGAGAAACAGGCCCCAGAAGTGGGCCTCTGACCTCAGGAACTGGCAGCCTCGAGTCCCGCCCCCGAGCCCGACCTACGAACGACGCTCTCCTACCTACTCTACCACGGTGGGCGGTCTTCTTATCCGCCCCTCTCCTCGGAGCCCCTAAAGTCCGAATCGAAACTGCGGGCTTCTGCGGCTGGAGCCGCCTGTAACTGTGTGTACGACCCCACTGCTTCTCTGCCCTGAATGTCGTCTTTCTGAGACGGTCAGATGCGACAAATCCCAAAGTCAGCAGAATGAACCCTTAGCTTCCCCTCTCCCCACCTCCCGAGCTCTTCACAGCACTTAACACGCAGCACGAGGCTAAGTCAGGCACATGCCAGCATCCTCGACTCTACAAATTTCCCTGAAGGTTTTTCCCAAACTACAGAGTTTGGGAATAGTGGCCCCTGAGGAACAGCTGGAGGAGCTGGGGTGGAGAAAATGAGTAACAAGAGAAATGTTGGTGTGAGCCTCCTTCCTCCTGCCACCAAGTCGGGTCCTTGACCTTTGCAAGTACGTCCCAAAGATGGGGACCCTGAGGCTTCGCATTGAAGACGTGTCTCCTCTTGCGCAAAAGCTCCCTAACACAGATGGGCTGGGAAGCCAGCATTAGTTAGGGGACACCACTGCCCGTTTTGCTAATTCCAAAATCAGGACAAACTAGCAAGCTAGAAGGAATCTAGCTTAGAGCAAGGGGTCCCAAGGCACCACTTTTCCCAGTTCACCTAAGTGAGTAGCTGTCATTTATTTTGATTATTAGAAATGCATTGGTTTTGCTAGGATAAAATGTCCCAGGTGGCTTGGTGGGAAAGAATCCATCAGCCAATGCACGAGACACGAATTCGATCCTTGGGTTGTGAAGATCGCTTTGAGAAGGAAATGGCAACCCACACCAGTATTCTTGCCTGGAAAATCGCATGGACAGAGCAGCTTAGCAGGGTACAGTCCCTGGGATTGCAAAGAGTCAGACACAACTTAGCAATTGAGCACAAGTACAAACTTGTTGTTTCGATTTAGTTTTATTGGGGCTAATTAATCAAATTGCTATTTTGGGGTGCCATGATGAAATAATCCCAAAAGCTATTTGGAAAAACTCCTTTGTGATTTAAGCTCTTATGAGAAAATAACTGAGTTTGGAACACGTGAGTCCCTTTTCTTCCCCACGCCCCTCGTCCAAAAAAAAATTATTTCTAAAATTCAAGTTTTGAGAATGTCCTCACATTTTGTAGGAATGCAGCGGCCATGCCCATCAGGCTGTGTTGTTCCCATTTCACAGATGGAGAAATCGTGCCACAAGCTAAATGACTGCACCACGGTCGCCACTGAGTCACATGTAGAAGTCAGACCGTCTCTGGAATACGCCTAGAAATAGAACTGCTGGGTATGTTAGATACAGCCAAATCCCCAGCTAAATCAAGCACCATTATACGACCAGCGTTTAAGCTTTCCAGTTCCCCTCTTCAATATATACCAATCTGTTATAAAAAGCAAGTTTATTTTTACTTTAGATTTTATCACTTTAGTTATAAGTGAGATTGAGCATCTTTTTAGACACGTATTCCTTTTTTTTCCAGAAAAGTTTCTGATTACACCCTTTTCCCATTTTCCTCTTTTTCTCTTCCATTGGAATTTCTAAGAACTTTCATTAATAAGGAAATGTTCCTTCTGTCATTTGCTGCAGTTTGACCAGCTCAGTATTGGCCTTTTAGCTTACTCATGGCATTCTTACCAGAGAGAAATAGTTTAAATTATATGTAATCCATTTGTCTATCTCTTTTGGTTTTATGCAATGTTTAGAAGAACATTGCCACTCCAAAATTTTAATTTCACCCACGTCTCCTTCTAATACTCTATGGTTTCACAATTTACCTCTAAATCTTCATTGAATTGCAATTTATTTTGGTATAATGAGTAAAGTAGGAATATAACTTGCCCCAGCCCCCACCACAAATGATCAGCTAAGAGACCCAATATCATTTATCCATTTTTTCCACACCGATTGAAACGCAGGCTTATTAAACATTGAATCCTCTTACCACTTGAATCTGTTTCTGGACCCTTGGTCTATGTGTCTGTGTGTGTCTGTGTGTGTCTGTCTGTGTGTGTCTATGTGTGTCTGTGTGTGTGTCTATGTGTGTCTGTGTATTTGTCTATGTGTGTGTGTATGTGTGTGTGTCTATGTGTGTATGTATGTGTGTATGTGTGTCTATGTGGGTGTATGTTTGTGTGTGTGTCTATGTTGTGTGTGTGTGTGTCTGTGTGTGTATGTGTGTCTATGTATGTGTGTCTGTGTGTCTCTGTGTGTGTGTCTATGTCTGTGTGAGTATGTCTATGTGTGTGTGTGTCTGTGTGTATCTGTGTGTGTGTGTCTATGTGTGTCTGTGTGTGTATGTGTGTCTATGTATGTGTGTCTGTATATGTGTGTCTGTGTGTCTCTGTGTGTGTGTCTATGTCTGTGTGTGTATGTCTATGTGTGTGTGTGTCTGTGTGTATCTGTGTCTGTGTGTGTGTGTCTATGTGTGTCTGTGTGTGTCTTGTGTGTGTGTGTGTCTGTGTGTGTGTCTGTGTGTGTGTGTGTCTGTGTGTGTGTGTCTGTGTGTGTGTGTCTGTGTGTGTCTGTGTCTGTGTGTGTCTGTGTCTGTGTGTGTCTGTGTGTGTTGTGTGTGTGTGTATGTGTGTGTGTCTGTGAGTCTGTGTCTGTGTGTCTGTGTCTGTGTGTGTCTGTGTCTGTGGGTGTTTATGTGTGTGTGTTTATGTGTGTGTGTCTGTGTCAATGTGTGTCTGTGCGTGTCTATGTGTGTGTGTGTGTGTGTATGAGAGTCCCTCAATTGTGTCCTAGTCTTTGCGACTGCCCTGACTATTGCCCACCAGGCTCCTCTGTCCATGGAATTCTCCAGGCAAGAATACTGGAGTAGATTGCCATACCCTTCTCCAGGGGATCTTCCCAACCCAGGGACTGAACCCAGATCTCCTGCATTGCAGACAGGGTCTTTTTATCTGAGCCACCAAGGCAGCCCCTCTTTGTCTATGTCCAGTATCACAGTATTTTCATCATTACCATTTTACAATGTGTTCTAATATTTCATACAGTTAGTCCTCTCTTCTTTTTCAAATTTTTCCTGTCTTTTCTCATAGGTTTGTATTTTTATGTGAACCCTAGACTAATGCTGCCATGACCTGCTATTATTTTTATTAGTATCACATTGAAGTTATAAACCAATTTAAAGAGAACTGCCAATTTAATTCTCAAAAAGGGGCATCTTTCCATTTAAAAGTCTCTCTTAGTGGACCTGAGCTGACGTCCTGACCCCTCTCCCAGGACCTCAGACTGTGACTGTGTTTGAGGTGGACTGGTAGTCACTGCAGTAGAACTTGAACCCAAGGGGCTCAGTGAGAGGCAGCCCAGAAGGTGAACATTCCACTTAGGATGCTTAGGAGGAAATGAGGTTACCAAAGCACTCAGCATACAATAAACCCTGGGTAAACTTTAGCTGGGCTTCCCAGGTGGCTCAGTGGTAAAGGATCTGCCCACCAATGCAGGAGACGCGGGTGCGATCCCTGGATCAGAAAGATTCCCTGGAGAAGGAAATGGCTACCCGCTCCCAGTATTCTTGCCTGGGAAATCCCGTGGACAGAGGAACCTGGCAGGCTACAGTCCACGAAGTCACAAAAGAATCAGACATGACTTAGTAATTAAACAACAAAACTTTAGTTATTCCTCACATCCCTAAAGGTAGAGACTGTAGCACATACCCCGGACACACACTCTCTACACAGGCAGTTTAAAGCCTTCCTTGACCTTGGGAAATCTGGAACTTAATCTTGAAAGTATAAGGAAAGCTCATGGACTTGGCATCAGAGAGATCCAAGGAAGTTCAATCCATCTAGCAAGTTCTGACGCCACTGAACTTCAATGGGGACAACGCTTGCCTACCCTAGTTCAAGTATCTAATGCCCAAAAAGCCCCTGTGCCAATGTCTGGCACAGCATAGGTGCTTCAACCAAACTGTAAGTCAGTTTGAGAAGATAGCAGAAAGAACTTTGAAAGCTCTGAAGGAGAAACTGTGAAGACAGGACACATGGTCCAGAGACAGAATATGAAGTATGAAACCCGCTTCTTTTTTTCCAATATGGCTAAACTTTCCAAGCCACATCTCGTAAAAGAAACGAGTCCAGTTCATTAAATCTGGCCAATCCCACAAGGACCAAGGACAATTTACAAGGGTTTTGTTTGGCCTCGGATGTTGACTTCCCTTCTATAGAGTTATAGATAGTTTTGACATTTACTGCTTCCGTTAAATAAGAAGATGGAGAAAGCACAAGATGGGGAGGGGATGGGGGAGAAAGATTTTTCCAGCAGGAAAGATGTGTCACCTGCGGAGCAGGATCAGGCATCAGTGTCGCAGGGGAGACTTCGAAAGGGGCAAATTAAGCAGACGTTCCCGTGATGAACTGTCTCTAGGCCATCAGTCATGTAATGGTAAATCTGGCTTGAATGGCAACCATGTTAACAAACCGAGGAGGAGATTGATGTGCGTCCCTGGCCAGAGAACGCACGCGGCGAAGAGCTCTTCCAGGCCCACACCGGTCAGGGTATAAATATGTATCACTGGCTTCCGAAGTGAGTTATGATTTCATTCTCCTACCAGTACCTGAAATCTAGAGAGGGCGTCTGTCTCGTCTTTGTATTGGGGGTGACAGCTATAGTGGCGTGGCCGCACGAGGGAGATATCCGCTCAGCAGATAAATCAGGCGCCGTGAAGGAACCAGTTGTTATCAATTTGATCTCGGGGCGAGAAGGGGAACCTCCTGTCAGTATGCTGTCCAGGTCTTCCCTTTACTGAAGCATTTGCAGGGGCTGTTTTCTCCAGCCCTATCGTGTCTCTCGGGGAAGGCAATGGCACCCCACCCCAGTACTTTTGCCTGGAAAATCCCATGGACGGAGGAGCCTGGTAGGCTCCAGTCCATGGGGTCGCTAAGAGTCGGACACGACTGAGCGACTTCACTTTCACTTTTCACTCTCATGCATTGGAGAAGGAAATGGCAACCCACTCCAGTGTTCTTGCCTGGAGAATCCCAGGGACAGGGGAGCCTGGTGAGCTTCCGTCTGTGGGGTCGCACGACTGAAGTGACTTAGCAGCAGCAGCAGCAGCAGCATCGTGTCTCTGGACGGGCTGGTGTGCAGAGCCATCCCTCCCTTCACGCAAGGCTCGACCGTTAGGGCATGAGCTCTTTGAGGGCTGGCTCGTGTTCAATCCCTCTGTGTCCCCATCTTGAGCACAGGGGCTACCATTGCTTATCAAGATGAACAAAAAATCCAGATTTGAAATCTCACCTCCGCCAGTGGCGGTAGAGACACTGGCATGACAGCTCCAAGTTCATATGATTTTTTTTTTTTCTTTTGAGAGGTCCATAACCCCCAAGTACATCTTTAATGCCCAGAGCTCATTTCTCCTCACGATAATCACGATCATCAGGCAAGTCCATCTGCTTCTGGGGCTTCCCATCTTACCACTGGAGTTACAGATGCCAAATCATTCTCCAGCCCAAACCATTCTCCTGGGCGCCACACCTGATTACCCGGTCTTCCCAAGAACATCTCCATCTGTGGGTCAAAGTCATCTCAATCTTCCTGGCATGGAGCTCAGCACGTTCCCCACTTCTTGCCAGGACCCTGGTCTTCGCCAGTGATGTCATCACTGCCTCAACTGCCCGAGCCAGAAACCCAGCAGGCATGTCTTCCTCCCCCACACCATAACTTGACATTCCTGGGGAGAAGATTCTGACAAGGAGTTAAACTGTTGTCTGGGAAGAGCAAGTCCTGATGGGACATTTTTCAGAGTCCACATCCATGACAGAAAGTGCATTTCCCCTCTGAGGGTGACGGGGTGGACTGGCAAGGATAGACAAGCACATCTGACTCCTCCAGTCTCCAGAACAGGAGAGGGTTAAACCAGCTCAGTGTTTCTAACTAAGCTCCATAGACTTCGTATGTACTGGTGCCTTTTGACTTCTCGCAGCTTCCCTTGGTTCCAAGGCAGACTCCACAAGAGGATTCCCTGGAGTGTTCTGTGTTCCTTGTCTCCTGTAAAGCACTGAGAGACAGAAGCTGAGGCATTGCTCCTTTCCTCAAGTGCAGAAACCCCAAAGGTAACCTGAGAAGGAACCAGATGGAGGAAGAGAGGATGTGGTTTGGATCACGTCACCAGCAGCACACGTAAAGGAAGGAAGTGAAGTCGCTCAGTTGTGTCCAACTCTCTGCAACCCCGTGGACGGTAGCCCACCAGGCTCCTCTGTCCATGGGATTTTCCAGGCAAGAATACTAGAGTCAGTTGCCATTTCATTCTCCAGGGCATCTTTCTGACCCAGGGATCAAACCCTGGTCTCCCGCATTGCAGGCAGACGCTTTACCATCTGAGCGACCAGGGAAACCCATGTCATCAGTGGCCAAAGGGGAAGTCATCACCACTTTCCTTTCTAACATGGAAAGCTCATAGCTAGATCTCACCTGGCCAAGGTTAAGACCAGCTTAGCCCAGAATTTAGGAGTACACACAGGCTTTGGAGTCAGACAGACTTGGGTCAAATCCCACTCCCACTGCTGACTCACTGTGTGATCTTGGGCAAGGCATTTCATCTCTAACAGTCTCAGTTCTTTCAGCAGCAAAATGGGTAAAGGCTGCTACCTCTTGGGGCTGTTGTGAGAACTGGCACCGTTAGCAGCATTTATGCTGCTGTCAGGACACGTGGGAGGTAATTGCTAAATGGCAACCACAGTTTGTACTGATGATCGAGACCCTTCTTTCTGCTTTGAGTTCTAAGTCCTTCTAGTCCTTGAAGGAAAATCTTAAGTCCCCCTCCTCCCTGAAGCTTCCTTGGATCATCTGACAAGGAACTGGTACCTTCACGGAGTCGTATGTCCAGTCAGGAACTGGGGAGACAAAGATGACCCAGACATGACTCCTACCTTCAAGTGGGTTATGGTCCTCAGCAAAATCCAAACTCCTTTTGCACCACTTCTCCACACTGGGAAGGGAGCAAGCAAGTTGACTTTTTCCCAGGGGCAGCTTTCTCATCTCTGCAACGGGGATACTATTTCCCACCTGCACTGGTGATACTAAACATGGAAATAGACAGGAGCAAGGAGGGAAGAGAGGAAAGGAGATGGAGGGAGAAAAGGGAGGGAGAGAGGAGGGGAGGCAGAGGGATGGGAGGGAGCAGGAAGGGACTGCAGAGAAGGAGGAGGGAACGTGCGAAGACCCGACCGCCCTGCGATGGAAACTGCTGAAGGACTGAGTGAACCCGTGAATGAACTCTCTTGCTCCTGCTGTCTCCAGGCCCTACAAGCTGTCCTCCTCTGGCTTTCTGGTTCCAGGATGCCTGTCCCAGACCTTTATCATTCCACCTGGAGAGAGATTTCATTTCCCACCTTTTACACCCCAATTTTCAATAAGTGAAACCTGTTTAAATGGCCGCTACTCCCCAAAACAATGCATTGGACAGAGAGCCCATGCGTTTAGCCATTTATGGACATTAATAATACATGGCAAAAAGCCGCCGCTTTATTTTATTTTGTCCTCCAAGTCAAGCTCTTTAAATCAAATATTTAGGGAGGGAATATTTACCTTCACGTCATCGAGTAAGCTTTTCTGGTCTTAAAGGCACACGAGCACTGTAGCAACTACAGGATAGTCTGCACAACAGGGAGTATACTTGCTAAAGAAGTGATCAGAAAACTACTAGATCTCATCAACGAATTCAGTAAGGGTGCAGGACACAAAATCAATACACAGAAGTCTCTTGCATTTCTGTACACTAACAGTGAAAATCAGAAAGAGAAATGAAGGAAACAAGGCCACGTACCACCCCATGAGAAGAATAAAACACACATGGCAGGGTATATGTGTCGGCCCTAACCTCCCTCCCCTGCCTCCACTGTGTCCGCATCTCCATTCTCTAAATCTGCGTCTCTATTCCTGCCCTTGGGCTTCCCTGGTGGCTCATCTGGTAAAGAATCTGCTTGCAATGTGGGAGACCCCTGGGTTGGGAAGATCCCCTGGAGAAGGGAAAGACTCCCCACTCTAGTATTCTGGCCTGGAGAATTCCATGGACTGTATAGTCCATGGGGTCACAAAGAGTCAGACACGACTGAGTGACTTTCACTTACTTATTCCTGCCCTGCAAATAGATAGCTGCTGCTGCTGCTAAGTCACTTCAGTCGTGTCCGACTCTGTGTGACCCCATAGACGGCAGCCCACCAGGCTCCCCCGTCCCTGGGATAGCTAGTGGGAAGCTTCTGTGCAGCACAGGGAACTCAGCTCAGTGTTCTGTGATGGCTAGATTGGGGAGGATGGGGGTGGGGTGGGGAGAAGGCTCAGGAGGGAGGGGATATATGTATACGTGTAGCTGACGTACTTCATTGTGCAGCAGAAATTAACATAACACTGTAAAGCAATTAAATTCCAATAAAGGTGTGTGTGTGTGTGTGTGTATATGAATGATTAAATGCAAAAAAAGAATAAAATACCTAGAAGTCAGTCTACCAAAACAGGCAAAAGACCTGCACTCTGAAAAGTATAAGATGCTAATGAGAGAAATCAGAGCTGACGCAGATGGAAAGATATACCATGTTCTTGGATTAGAAGAACCAATATCAACATGACTATACTACCTGAGGCAATCTACAGATTCAATGCAATCCCTATCAAATCACCAATGGCATTTTTCACAAAACTAGAACAAGTAAAAATTTTTTTAATTTGCATGGAAACACAAAAGACCCTGAAGAGCAAGCAACCCTGAGCATAACAACCCATGCAGCTGGCTCCTAGCATCCGAGCTTCGTAGATAAGGATACAGAGGCTCAGAGAGACGATGTAGTCTTTCTCGACGTTAGTCGGCTGGTGGGCAGAAGGGCAGGGCTTCAAATCCCAGCCGCTTGACTCGGGGTCACTGTGTGCCCTGGTACCCAGGCTCAGCGGGGACAGAAGGGTGACAGGCAGGATGACAGGCAGGCATCGGCCAGCTGGCACAGGCTGACCCTCACTGCAGGCAGAGCGGGGACACAACAGAAGCCAAAGCACAAGTGAAGGCCGTGTGTGACCCATTCGTAGGATTGAACGGCGCTGCAGTCAGAGCCCGGGAAGCAAGAGGAAGGTATGCAGGCTGAACAAAGGCCTGGGGGAGCCAGTGAAGAAGCTGGTAGTTTATCTGAGGGTCTCGGGAGCTGCAGGGGGAACTCAGGAGCCAGGGAGCGCCAGAGTGACCAGCGGTGTGTTTTAGGACCCAAGCCGAGTGGGTCCTTCATGCCTGATGCCCAGAACTGAGCCAGGAGCAGAGGACGCAGGGAAGAAGAGGCCACAGCCCCTTCTCTTGAGAAAGAGAGGAGACCAGTGTCTGCCCTTTATCAGGCTCTGCAAGGCCATCTCCTTGAAGGATGGCTCCCAAGCTCCCCCGGTATACGGGACTGAACCAAGGCCTAAGGCGGTCAAAGGAGCCATGGCCTAACAGTGAAGCCAACACAAATATGCCAACTACAGTGCAGGGCAGCAACAGCCACAGCGATCAGCACTGACTGAGCCCTTCATTAAGTCACCAGGCCATGCACTTTCCCAATGCATGTCATTGCTGTTTAGTTGCTAAGTCATATCTGATTCTTTGCAACCCCCTGGACTATAGCCTGCCAGCTTCCTCTGTCCATGGGATTTCCCAGGCAAGAACAGTGGAGTGGGTTGCCATTTCTCTCTCCAGCTCCCATTGCATACATTTCCCCAATCTTCTAGCTGTTAAGACTAATGACCCTCAATCTACAGGAACGAGGAAACGGAAGCTCAGAGAAGCCAAGTGTCTTGCCCAAAGTCACACAGCTAGTGAGGGCCAGAGCACACTCATTCTTTGCCACCACGTCTCGCTGCCCCGCAGCAAAGAGTTTGGTGAGGACAGAAGGGGTTTGACCAAGTTGTTGAGGTTCAAGCTGGGCCTCAAGGAGGAGGATGAAGGAAAGGGCATTCCCTGCTCTTGACAGCATCCAGGGACAGTCAAGGGCATAGTGGGTTCAGGACGTTTGGGTAGGAAATTCGGTCCGAGGGAAACTGGGTCAGAACAGGAAGGGCCTTGAAGGCCAGACTAGGGAATTGTGACTTTATCTCGAAGGCACAGGGAGGCAGTCAGAGGAGCTGCCGGGCTCGCACAGTGTTGAAGGGAACACTGGAGAGGCTTTAGGGATGAGAGATTGGAATAAAGGAGGAATGGCGGCCAGGAGGTTGGCTGTTACGGTCATGATTTTGATGAGCCCCCAAATGCTGAGCATCCACCATGCGCGGGAACTGTACACACTTCCTCTCATCTTTACTAGACTGGGACAGGCAGGCGTGATTGTCTCCTTTGGACAGATGGGGAAGTAGCCTGTCAAAGGGTGCGCTTGGGAGACGGTCCCTCACAGGGGAGCCAGTTAAAGTTGCTGCCATCCTGCCGCCCCGGTCAGCTTCCTCAATGACCCATGATGGCCCTGCCACCCTCCCAGGAGACCAGGAACTGATGGGCGCTTCATCCCTTCCCCTGGACTCCTACTGTGTCCTGGCCCCTCTGGGTTCTGGGAAGGAATCCCAGACCAGACAGGCGGCACTCACTGCTGAGGTCATCAAAAGCAAACAAATCCATCTGAATCCCAGGCTGGCAGCCCGCCCCCTGCCCCGAGCCGTCCCCACCCCCAGCTCATGTCCTGGACTCTAAACAATTACTTGCAGGCACATTAGCAGCCTTGAGCTAAATGCTGAACTGTGTGTTTCCTGCTCAGAGGGATCAGTTATCGCTGACTCTGCAAGGGTTGCTCTAAGTGCTTGAGAGCTGGGGAAGGGGGTTGGCTGCCCTCCCCCCATACAGCTCAGAGCCCCCATATTTAAGGAGCTTACTGGGGAGAGGGGGTCATGCTTAAAAGCATTTTTTTTTAAAGGCAAAACACCAGACAATTTTTGCAAAGCCACAAATGGAGAGAGGGGTGGCCAGGGAAGAGAAGAGGGGTCTGGTAAATAGAGGAGTAGAAATTGGAGCGGCAAATAGAATGGAGATGGTGGAAGAATGCCAAAGCCATTTCTGGCCTGGGATTAAGGCATTTCCAAGGGCTCTCAGGTCTAAGGGACCGCTCAAGTTCCATTCATGTCCATAAACATTTACTGAGAATCTGCCTCGAGGTCAAGGTCGCACAGGTCACGCGAGGATCACCTTGCAGCTTTGAGGGTCAAATGACATTAAGTCTGACCCCCCACCTCACCTTGCAGGTCAAAGACTCCCTCTGAGGCGCGTCCAGCCTCCCTCTGGGCTCCCTGAACGTGGAGTTTCAATCTCTCCCAGTCTGCTCCGGCTCCCACCGTGCGTTTCTGCGGCTGTGATTCAGCTTACACTCTATAAGTGCTGTCGCTTTTCCACATCACCTGCAGTGGACACATTCTGACTTCCTCTCTCTCCCTTAGCAGCACCCCTGCCCCACAACTGACGCAAGGCAGGCATTGCTGGAGGCATCTTGGCACGCGGCAGAATTCACAATAATGCACTCCCAGCATCCACATCTCCATCCAAGGCACTGTCCTGGTCCCGGACACCAGCCTGTTTCCCTGCCTAGTCTGACTCGCCTCTCTTTCCAGCTGGTCTCACCCTGCTTACCCTCTTGCACCCTGAGATCTAGCTACTCTCACATCCTCACTTTATTGAACACATCACATTCCCTCTTGCCTGAGGACCTTTGCACAAACTGTTCGCCCTGTCTGCAAGGCTCTTCCTCTGTTCTTTCCTTGCAGAGGTGGAGAGGGTGCCTGTGCAGGTCTCAGCACAAATGTCACTTACTCTGTGAGAGTTCTCATGACTCCCTAAGCCAACCACTTACCAGTTCATTCTATTATTCATTATTCTTTTGCTTTGTTGCATACATAGCATGTGTGTGTGTGTGTGTGTGTGTGTGTGTGTGTGTGTGTGTGTTAAATGTCAACCTGATCACAAGCTGTATGAAGATAGGGATCAAATGTCTAGCAGATGGTCGATAAAGTTTTGTTAAAAAAAGCAAATGTCAGTTGAATTAATGAATGGGTGCTTCTGTGTATAGGACACAGAAGCAGCCTAGGAGGAGTGGTAAGTATCTGTCACGTTGAGAGTGGCTTCAGGGGGACAGCCACACCTAAGAAGGGGGTTTGCATCAGAGAACAGGGGCCGGCCTTCTCTGGCATGAACAGCAGAGGGTGCAGAAGGAAATGGGGATTGAGGGAATCACCCTGGGAATGAGACTGCGGAAACGGGCAGGAGAGGAGGTGAGGTCCTAGTAAGGAGGCAATGGGGAGCCAGCGAAGGACCGACTGTGAGCAGGAGCGAGGTGGGCAGAGCTGCTTTCAGAATCAGGTGCCCCTGGGGAAGGAAGAGTCCAAGGAGGGCTGGGGAGAGAAGGGCAATCAGAGTGCGGTTGTGGAGACTGGGCGAATCAGGCGTGTGCACAGAAGTGAGCGTTCACCCAGGAGGACAGGCTTGTGGGTGGAGAGAGCTGATCAAGTTTGGGACATATTGAGTTGGAGATGCCCACCGTCCCTCAGATGGTCTGTGATCAGGAGGCACCCAGGTTGGAGGTGACAGTCTGGGAGGCCAGCTTGGAGGTGGCACTTGAAGCTGAGGGCATGGACAAAAAGGGCCCAGGACGAAGGCTGGAGGGATCCAAGCTCCGTAGTTCCTTCCAGTCCTGACAGCGGGTGATTTCACGAGAGCTGGGGAGGAGCAGAGTTTGCAAGGGGAGGAGCAGAGTTCATGCTCTCAGCTCTGGAGAAGAGAGCCGGAGGGAGAGGGAGAGATGGAAAAGGCTTATTATTCTCCATCTCCTGGCATCCAGCGACACATAGGCTGGCATCTGATTGCTGGCACTAATGAAATGGCACGCCTGTGGCCCGGCAGCCTGTAATCAGGGGCTCGCGAGGCTGGGCCGGGCTGCCAAGGCTGCTGGCTCACACCCCACCCCGAAACCTCGCAGGTGGGAACCCCTGTGCCTTCAGGGCCACACGGCTGGTCTTCTGCAGCATAAATTTTCGCCCCAGATGCTGGCCTTTCAGAGGGACAAGGATCAGTGGAATATTCACTAGCAAAGATCAGAATCTGTTTGATGAGGGACAAGCAAAGAATTGGAGGGCTCAACCTGGAGAAGAAAGAAAACGCAGATCCCAGGTCAGTGCACTGGGCCAGGCAGGCAGATGTGACCTGGGGGTGATGGTGGTGAGCTCCCCATCATGGGAGTGAAGTCTGAACAAGCCTGCAGAGGTAGTGTTGAGGAGAGGGGTCAAATCTTGAAGAAGGGATTGAAAAAGAAGACTCTTGGGCCCCTTCTGGCCCTTAGAATCTAAGACTCAACTATCCACATGCCAAGTCTCCACTCTCACCTCTCGAATTTCCAGTTCCCCAAACCAGAGAGCTCTACCCAGCATCTCGCCTCACACCCTCTGGCTAGAGTCTCAGGTCCACATGTTCATGAACATGCCACACGTTCATGTCGTTCACTCGCCAAGTCGTGTCCTGCGCTTTGCGACCCCATGGACTGCAGCACGCCAGGCCTCCCTATCCCTCACCGTCTCCCAAGTTCACCCAAGTTCGTGCCCATTGAATCAGTGATGCCATCCAATCATCTCACCCTCTGCCACCCCTTCTCCTCCTGCCTTCAATCTTTCCCAGCATCACAGTATTTTCCAGTGAGTCGGCTCTGCACATCAGGTGGGCAAAGTATTGGAGCTTCCTAAAAGTATTTTGTAGCCACACGTGACTTTTGACCAAAGCCTCTCAGGCCCTCCCTGTCTACCCAAAGACCACCCCTCCCCCACCTCCCCACCCCATCTCTATCAGCCAGTGTCCATGCTGGACACCAGAAAGAAGGAAGCTGAGGGCTCAGGTGTCAATATTGTGCAACTGGAAGTCGTCACCAGCTCGGGTCACTTGACTGAGTCCCTTGCCTTCTCGGTTTAGTGTGTTTGGATAAGGACGTCAGGAGAGATGTTTATATTGGCTGGAGTTCAGCTGCAGAATCCCAAAGGGTCTTCCTGCAAAGTACTACACGTGTCCAAGGCCTTCTTACTCCGATTCTCTGCTCTTTCCTCCTGGCTCCAGGGACAGAGAGAAGGTGAACACTAGGGAGTGAGGTAGCAACAACCAGGGCTTACTTCAGACAATGACTGTTGGTCTGGAGGCATCTTTTCTTAATTTAGAAAAAGCTGTATACATTGGCACTGCATGCTGCCAAGAAAAATTAGGCTTAAAGCCGTTTCTTCCTCCCAGAAATCCCCTGCCAGCCCCACCATTACCTGCCTAGAACCCGCTGGTGTTGACTGGACCTAAAATAGGATACTGGTAGAAAAAAATAGTAAATGTTTGACATACCACTTAACTACAATAAATACAAACTCTGAGAGACGCACGCTCCCGACATGAACCAGGTTTGTCAATATTAAAAACCATCCCAGTGAGGATGAAAGTGATTGCCTCTGGTGAATACAATTCAGGAAGCCCCGTTGCTTTTCTTTTTCAATTATTTTCTTTTTCAATCACATCATTTCATTTTCAAAGCACACGCGTGTGTTTTATTTATTAAAACATTTAATTATTAAAATAACACTAATAAATACTATATATCAATGGTTATATATTTATTATACACTAAATGTATATTGATATATAATATATTCTATGTGGTTAAATATATATATCATATTCACTTGGGGAGTCTTAATTTCAAGACAAAATGTAATCAGATCAGATCAGATCAGATCAGTCGCTCAGTCGTGTCCGACTCTTTGCGACCCCATGAACCGCAGCATGCCAGGCCTCCCTGTCCATCACCAGCTCCCGGAGGTCACTCAGACTCGCATCCATCGAGTCAGTGATGCCATCCAGCCATCTCATCCTCTGCCATCCCCTTCTCCTCCTGCCCCCAATCCCTCCCAGCATCAGAGTCTTCTCCAATGAGTCAACTCTTCGCATGAGGTGGCCAAAATACTGGAGTTTCAGCTTTAGCATCATTCCTTCTAAAGAAATTCCAGGATTGATCTCCTTCAGAATGGACTGGTTGGATCTCCTTGCAGTCCAAGGGACTCTCAAGAGTCTTCTCCAACACCACAGTTCAAAAGCATCAATTCTTCGGCGCTCAGCCTTCTTCACAGTCCAGCTCTCACATCCATACATGACCACAGGAAAGACCATAGCCTTGACTAGGCGAACCTTTGTTGGTAAAGTAATGTCTCTGCTTTTGAATATGCTATCTAGGTTGGTCATAACTTTCCTTCCAAGGAGCAAGCGTCTTTTAATTTCATGGCTAATTTCATGGTGAGGGCCAGCGCACTAAGCACGGCCGAGAAGAGCTACCCCACGACCGAGGTCAGGAAGGGCGGCGGTGAGGAGAGACCCCTCGTCCAAGGTAAGGTGCGATGGCTGTGCTTCGCTGGCCGGGAGCAGCCAGGAGCAGCCGGGATGAGATACCCCACGCCCAAGGTAAGAGAAACCCAAGTAAGACAGTAGGTCTTGAAAGAGGGCATCAGAGGGCAAATACACTAAAACCATTCTCACAGATAACTAGTCAATCTAATCACACAAGGACCACACCCTTGTCTAACTCAATGAAATTAAGCCATGCCCGAGGGGCAACCTGGGATGGGCGGGTCATGGTGGAGAGATATGACAGGGTGTGGTCCGCTGGAGAAGGGAATGGCAAACCACTTCAGTATTCTTGCCTTGAGAACCCCATGAACAGTATGAAAAGACAAAATGATAGGATACTGAAAGAGAAACTCCCCAGGTCAGTAGGGGCCCAATATGCTACTGGAGATCAGTGGAGAAATAACTCCAGAAAGAATGAAAGGATGGAGCCAAAACAAAAAGAATACCCAGCTGTGGATGTGTCTGGTGATAGAAGCAAAGTCCGATGCTGTAAAGAGCAATATTGCATAGGAACCTGGAATGTCAGGTCCATGAATCAAGGCAAATTGGAAGTGGTCAAACAAGAGATGGCAAGAGTGAATGTCGACATTCTAGGAATTAGCGAACTAAAATGGACTGGAATGGGTGAATTTAACTCAGAGGACCATTATATCTACTACTGTGGGCAGGAATCCCTCAGAAGAAATGGAGTGGCCATCATGGTCAACAAAAGAGTCCGAAATGCAGTACTTGGATGCAATCTCAAAAATGACAGAATGATTTCTGTTCGTTTCCAAGGCAAACCATTCAATGTCACAGTAATCCAAATCTATGCCCCAACCAGTAACGCCGAAGAAGCTGAAGTTGAAAGGTTCTATGAAGACCTACAAGACCTTTTAGAACTAACACCCAAAAAAGATGTCCTTTTCATTATAGGGGACTGGAATGCAAAAGTAGGAAGTCAAGAAACACCTGGAGTAACAGGCAAATTTGGCCTTGGAATACGGAATGAAGCAGGGCAAAGACTAATAGAGTTTTGCCAAGAAAATGCACTGGTCATAGCAAATACCCTCTTCCAACAACACAAGAGAAGACTCTATACATGGACATCACCAGATGGTCAACACCGAAATCAGATCGATTATATTCTTTGCAGCCAAAGATGGAGAAGCTCTATCCAATCAGCAAAAACAAGACCAGGAGCTGACTGTGGCTCGGACCATGAACTCCTTATTGCCAAATTCAGACTGAAATTGAAGAAAGTAGGGAAAACTACTAGACCATTCAGGTATGACCTAAATCAAATCCCTTATGATTATACAGTGGAAGTGAGAAATAGATTTAAGGGCCTAGATCTGATAGATAGAGTGCCTGATGAACTATGGAATGAGGTTCGTGACATTGTACAGGAGACAGGGATCAAGACCATCCCCATGGAAAAGAAATGCAAAAAAGCAAAATGGCTGTCTGGGGAGGCCTTACAAATAGCTGTGAAAAGAAGAGAAGCGAAAAGCAAAGGAGAAAAGGAAAGATATAAACATCTAAATGCAGAGTTCCAAAGAATAACAAGAAGAGATAAGAAAGCCTTCTTCAGTGATCAATGCAAAGAAATAGAGGAAAACAACAGAATGGGAAAGACTAGGGATCTCTTCAAGAAAATCAGAGATACCAAAGGAACATTTCATGCAAAGATGGGCACGATAAAGGACAGAGATGGTGTGGACCTAACAGAAGCAGAAGATATTAAGAAGAGGTGGCAAGAATACACAGAAGAACTGTACAAAAAAGAGCTTCAACAGAGATGGTGTGGACCTAACAGAAGCAGAAGATATTAAGAAGAGGTGGCAAGAATACACAGAAGAACTGTACAAAAAAGAGCTTCAAGACCTAGATAATCATGATGATGTGATCACTGACCTAGAGCCAGACATCTTGGAATGTGAAGTCAAATGGGCCTTAGAAAGCATCACTACGAACAAAGCTAGTGGAGGTGATGGAATTCCAGTGGAGCTATTCCAAGTCCTGAATGATGATGCTGTGAAAGTGCTGCACTCAATATGCCAGCAAATTTGGAAAACTCAGCAGTGGCCACAAGATTGGAAAAGGTCAGTTTTCATCCCAATCCCAAAGAAAGGCAATGCCAAGGAGTGCTCAAACTACCGAACAATTGCACTCATCTCACACGCTAGTAAAGTAATGCTCAAAATTCTCCAAGCCAGGCTTCAGCAATATGTGAACCGTGAACTTCCTGATGTTCAAGCTGGTTTTAGAAAAGGCAGAGGAACCAGAGATCAAATTGCCAACATCCGCTAGATCATGGAAAAAGCAAGAGAGTTCCAGAAAAACATCTATTTCTGCTTTATCGACTATGCCAAAGCCTTTGACTGTGTAGATCACAATAAACTATGGAAAATTCTGAGAGAGATGGGAATACCAGACCACCTGATCTGCCTCTTGAGAAATCTGTATGCAGGTCAGGAAGCAACAGTTAGAACTGGTCATGGAACAAGAGACTGGTTCCAAATAGGAAAAGGAGTACGTCAAGGCTGTATATTGTCACCATGTTTATTTAACTTATATGCAGAGTACATCATGAGAAATGCTGGACTGGAAGAAACACAAGTTGGAATCAAGATTGCCAGGAGAAATATCAATAACCTCAGATATGCAGATGACACCACTCTTATGGCAGAAAGTGAAGAGGGGCTAAAAAGCCTCTTGATGAAAGTGAAAGTGGAGAGTGAAAAGGTTGGCTTAAAGCTCAACATTCAGAAAACGAAGATCATGGCATCTGGTCCCATCACTGCATGGGAAATAGATGGGGAAACAGTGGAAACAGTGTCAGACTTTGTTTTTCTGGGCTCCAAATGTAATCAAGTATTTGAATAAAAATGGCTTCACGAAAAACTGATTTTTAAAAAATATCTGTATAGAAAGTAACTTTACTTCTGAATTACCTTCTTTAGGAGTCAAAAAAATGTGTTTTCCTTTGTGACAACTATACCCTTTTTTTCATGCCAGCCCTGGTTTACAAAGTGATGTCTTTTTTTTTCCTTTTCTTCCTTTTTTTGTTCACATTCTCCTCTGTTTTATTATTTTTGCAAGACTTGGCGAAGATCTTATGGAGTGGCCTTTCCATAAATTATCATGTTAAAGGCACATTTTTCTGGGTCTGTTCTGAGGAACTCTACCTTAAACCGATCTCTTCTGTTCCACAAATTTTGAAAATTTGGAGTATAACTGTCAACCTTCCACTTCACAAAATATGGGAGCAAAGCTGCGCTCACCGAGGGGTTCCTGTGGGTTCAGGCAGGAGCGCTGACCTACTCTCACTCCGGAGTCCATAACCTCCGCCCCTGGGCTCTGGAACTTCCAAGACTAAGACCAAGGATCTCCTTCAAGGACTCGCTGAGAGTAGGGTTGTCCTCAGGGCCCCTGAAGTCTGTCCGCCCCACCTACTTCTGAAAATCCACTCCAGTACTATTGCCTGGAAAATCCCATGGACAGAGGAGCCTGGTAGGCTACACAGTCCATGGGGTCGCAGAGAATCGGACACGACTGAGAGACTTCACTTTCCTTTCCTTTACACCCTATCTCGCTAGCTTCCCTGGTGGCTCAGTGGTCAAGAATCCACCTGCCAAGGCAGGAGATGAGGGGTTGGCCCCCCAGGTCAGGAAGATCTCTTGGAGAAGGAAATGGCAACCCACTCCTGTATTCTTGCCTGGGAAACCCCACGCATGGACAGGGGACCCTAGCAGGCTGCAGTCCCTGGGCTCACAAAGAGCCAAACACGACTCAGAGACTAAACTGCAGCGCTCGATCACACGCCTCATTCCAGCCAAGTCCCCTTCCTCACGCACCCTGCACCATGCCTGCGCTCACTCCATTCTCTCCTTTAAAATGCGACCTCAGGGACTTCTCTGGTGATCCAGCAGCTAAGACTCCACACCCCCAATGCAGGGGGCCCAGGTTCAGCTCCTGGTCCCACACGCCACAACTAAAGGTCCCACCTGCCACAACTAAGAGTCAGTGCAGCCAGGAAAGTCAATAAAGATTCTTTTAAAAATAAATACAAATAAATAATAAAATGCTATCTCAGTTCCAACTCCTCCAGGTGAGCTACAATAATAAAGAACAGTCAATAAAGTGAGCCGTCACTGTGTACATGAGGATTCCTGCTGGGATTTTGAAGTAATGAGGATTTGCTGAATGACTCATGTATATTAAGTCCTTCGCACCCATTTTCACTGAATCTACACAAACAGCCCACCAGACCCTCCCCACGATGATGAGCAACAAGTTAACTTGCCGGGGGCCCCGCAGCCCATAGGGGGTGAGGGCAGGATCTGAGACAGGCAGCTCATTACCGAGTCCCACTCCTCCCCCACAGCACTGTCCTGGGTTCTAGGGAGGTGGAAGGTGCCCAGTAAGGAATTGTTCATGGAGCCCAGCTCAGTCCATAGTGTGGGAGCGTCATGATATCAGGAAAGTTGCTCCTTCCACGGCAGGGCGGGGGGGGGGGGGGCGGGGCAGGGGGGTTGTAAGTTTCCATGTTTTGGGCCAATCTTGGTGGATAATTTGGTGAGTGAATGAAAGTGAGAACATAGAACTCTGATTTTAAAAATATATACCTGAAGGCCTCTAAGAAAGTAGGAGGTGAGGGGGAATAGAATTAACAATGGATCTAGTAAAAGGAAAGGCAGCGGGAAAGGAAACTGGTGGACAGCTGTGGCTCCTGCCGCCTTGTACGTGGCTGGTAGGGATGTAAATGGTGCAGCCATCGTGGAAAACCATTTGGCGAGTCTTCAAAAAGTCAAATGAAGAATTACCGTGTCCGCTCCTAGTTACACCAGTAGTTCTGCTCCCCGGGACATCGCCAACAAGAAAACAGAGATGCAAACAGGCACTTGTACACAATGTTGACGGCAGCATTATGACAACAACCAAAAGGTGGGAACAGCCCAAGTGCCCGTCAACACACGAATGGATAAGTAACACGCGGTATGCACACACAGGGGAACGCTATTCAGTCATAAAAAGTGTGAATGCTGTGTGGTTCTACTTACATGAAGTCTCTAGAACAGGCAGATTTACGGAGACAGAAAGCGAACTAGAGGCAGGCAGGAGATAGGGGTGGGGTGAAGCTGCTTAACGGTACACTGGCCGCACGGCATTGTGCATGTAATTAGCGCCACTGAATTGATTTAACATGATTTAAAGGGCAACTTTTATGTTATACATACTGCACCACAACTTTTTTTCAAGTAGAGAACAGAGAGGAAGAAAATGAAAGAGATCCATATAGACATCTGTGAGGCTGAACTGACTGGGAAATGTTTGGGGGGGCTCTTGATTGATTTCATTGTTCAACCGCCTGCGCATTTGCAATATGTTCATGGTACATAAATAACACTAGTGATTAGAGAGTATCCATTTCTGTCTCATTAAAGCATTAAGACTTTCTTTTCCAACTCTCCAAAATAAAATAAAATAATGTTTGGAGTTCCAGTAAAGAAAAGTTAGGAGAGGATTTTAAACAAAGCCTTCATGTCTGTATTTGTCTACCCTCTGCCTTTGACCGTCATCTGTATCAGGCCTTCAGAGAGTCTGTGATATTGACAGCATATATTCCACATCTGACCTTCAACCCAAGGGCAAACTGTCCCCATTCTCTGCTCCCCTGGAATGAAACTTTTGTGAAACTATGCAGTATGGAAAGTGTTTAGTACCAGAAGAATTGAAATTAAAATGAAAGGAGCCAGCGCAGGTGGTCTCGCTTCCCTTCCAGAATACAGACCTTTTTGGACTGCTTCGATCAGAACTTTACTCTTGGTCCTGAATTCAGAGTGCAATGAAATGAAACAAGAAACAAGGAAATGTTTGTCAGCCTCTGGGTAGCCGAGTGGTGAGAAAGTTTAAATTTAGAGGACATGACACGATAGTTAAAAATACACTGAACGAGAGCAACACTCGGAACAAGGAGGTAAAGTAGGTCAGAGCTGCTCACAGTGGCCGAAGGACGCTGCTCCTGGGTCTGGCCAACAGCGAGCCAGGGCTGGGTACTGGGACAGTTGGTATTTTTCATTGCTTAGTATACAGAGTTATAACGTTGCAGAGTATCTGTGTTCATCCACAATAGTAGCACAGCATTAAAAAGGAAGAAGGGAAGGATGGAAGGAGGAAGGGAGGGAGGAAGGAACTAAATGAAGAAAATCACAATTAAGTTCCTTTCAACAAGGAGATAAAAAATGCAAACGGACATTTGGGGAAAGTGAAACAATATTAAATGTAAAGTACTGACTTGAGGGAATCTATGGTTTAGGAAGATGGATAAGGATCAGGGTAGCTAGGAAAAAGCCAAAACAGTAGTTGGTAAATTCAGGTGAAACTGCAGACTACTCAGACCTTGTTGCGGTAGAGAGATGCAACCAGGGGAGAAACAGGCAGAGCTGGGGGGGTAGTTACATTTTCTTTTTTTAATTGGAAGAGGGAAGGCCACTTGGGAAAGACAAAAGTCTTCATCAAAGCCACCCACTAATACTTCACTCCCTGGTGCCCTGAAAATAGAAAACCCACTTTATACTAATGACGTTATATAAGGAGAACATTTAGAAATGAAGAAACAGTGAATGTGGGGTACGTTCATTTCCTTTCACCTCTTTAACAAATTACCATGAATGTGGTGTGTGTGTGTGTGTGTGTGTGTGCTCAGTTGTGCCCAACTCTGTGTGACCCCATGGACTGTAGCCCACCAGACTTCTCTGTCCATGGAATTTTCCAGGTAAGCGTACTGGAGTGGGTTGCGATTTCCTTCTCCAGGGGAATCTTCCCACCCCAGGGATCTAAACTGCATCTCCTGAATTTCCTGTATTGACAGGTGGATTCTTTACCACACAGGCTTCCCTGGTGGCTCAGCTGGTGAAGAGTCCGCCTGCAACTCGGGAGACCTGGGTTCAGTCCCTGGGTTGGGAAGATTCCCTGGAGAAGGGAACGGCTCCCCACTCCAGTATTCTGGCCTGCAGAATTCCATGGACGGTACAGTCCGTGGCCTGGCAAAGAGTCGGACACGACTGAGCGACTGTCACTTCCTTTATCGCCGAGTCACGTGGGAAGCACACGAAGGTCTTTACTGTCCTGCAGTTCTGGAGGTCAAAGGTCTGAAACGGCTTTCACTGGGCTAAAACCAAAGTGTGTGCAGGACAGTGTTCCTTCCAGAAGCTGTGAGAGAGCATCTGTGTCCTTGCCTTCTCCAGCTCCTAGAAGCCACCTGTATCCCTCAGCTCGTGGCCCCTTCCTCCATCTTCAGAGCATCTTTACACCTCTCTCCTACTCTGCCTTTCCGTGTGCCTCCTCCACTTTTTAGGACCCAGTGATCCTACTGGAGCCCCCTGAATAACCCTCCTCTTTGAGGGTCATCTGAGTAGCAATGTTAATTCCATCTGCAGTCTTAATTGCTCCCTGCCATGTAACACAACGTATTCAGCTTGTGGAATGAGGACATGGACCTTTGGGGAAAGCGTTTATTCTGATTCCCACAGGGGAACCAGACATGGCGTAATTAGTGCTGCTGCTGCTGCTAAGTTGCTTCAGTTGTGTCCAACTGTGTGCAACCCCACAGACGGCAGCCCACCAGGCTTCCCCATCCCTGGGATTCTCCAGGCAACACTGGAACGGGTTGCCATTGCCTTCTCCGATAATTAGCACAACCCTAAGGAAAAGTCCGAAAGGAAGTCTGGGAGGGGCTGTGCCACATACCATGAATGATACATGAGGAAAGACTCTCACCTGTGGCCAACCTGAGCCTCCAGCCTGAGGGGAGATTTACCTGCCAAGTCTTGTCAACCTGTCGTTTCACCTCCTGCTTCTACTCAGAGTCTGTGTTGAGTAATAAATCACAGAGCAGTGTATCCAAGTTGCCTTAGCCCGGTCGACTCATCAGCATCGCTGATCAGATTTCTTCTGTCAAGTTTGGAGAAAAGCAGATGCTCCCTGTCCTGGAGCTCCATGTAGGGAGGAAGTGGGGAAGCTCAGAGCTCAGGTTATTCCCTTGTCCGTATCATCACCTTGGTGGGTGGGGGTGGGCATCTAAAGGCAGGATGTGGATCAAAAGTCAAAAATGGGCTTCATTATCAGACCCATCCTAAAGATGAAAAAACTAACACCTAGAGGTTAGATGATGGGTCTATCATCACTTGGAGAGTAAGCAGTGGACTTGTCACATTTGTTTGACCCCCCCGCCAAAGCTTAGCTGTTTACAAGATAAGTATGCTGGGCTGTGTTCAGACATTAGTCATTTGCCACATTCCCTCTTTGCCACCCCATGGACTGTAGCCCACCAGGCTCCTCTGTCCATGGGATTCTCCAGGCAAGAACACTGGGTTGCCATGCCCTCCTCCAGGGAATCTTCCCCACCCAGGGATTAACCCACGTCTCTCACGTGTCCTGCACTGGCAGGTGGATTCTTTACCACTAACCCCACCTGGAAAGCCATGGATGTGCCATTACATTGGCTTATAGCTTCCCAGATAATAAGATCCACTGTTGGACTTCCTTGGTGGTCCAGGGGTTAAGAATCTGCTTTGCAATGCAGGGACATGGGTTCGATCCCTGGTCAGGGAAGTAAGATCCCACATGCCACAGCTAGAGGGTCTGTGCCTCACCACAAAAGATCTTGCACGAGGCAACGGAGATCCTGTGAGCCACAACTAAGACCTAACACAGTCAAATAAATAATTTCTTTTTAAAAAAAGACTCAGCATCTGTTTTCAATGGATTCAGTTTTAAGCGGACCCTGCCATTTATTCAGTTAGACACAGAAGCATAGGTGTTTGTAGGTCAGAAAGGCTCAGGAGCTACGGGAGCTGACAGGAAGGACGACTAACCTGTCTTGTTGGTTGTCAAAAAGGGGCCTCTACGCTGAGTCATGAGAATCAGCTAGGCACACACCAGTGCAGAGGTCGGTGACCACATCTCTGCTCCACGTTACCTTCCTCCAGGTCCCAGACTGGCGGGGCCGCCTCTGTCTACGACGTTGCCACTCATAACGGCAGAGACACAGGAGATGATCGTGGCAAACTGTATGTGGCTCCTGAAGTTTCTGGCTTAGGGTCACACACATAACGTATCCTCCACTTACAGGCCAGCAGAAGTCACGTGGCCCATCCTAATGCAAATGAAGGGTGAATGGGGACACTCATTGGCCAGCAGACTTCACGTGGCCCATGCTGATGCAAATGAAGGGTGAACGGGGAGGGGCCACACATACAAGCGAGTCAGGATATGTATGGTCTTCGGTACAAAGCGCAACAGGATTCGGGACAAGCTCAAGCCTGTGTTTCCCACAACCACCTAACCCAGGCGGGATATGATCTTGCTTTACCAGGGGCATGCAGTCACCAAAGGAAGCAGAAACTTGAGTCCATGACACGGCATCTGGTGGACCAGTGCCTGGCTGGACGAGCAGCAACCCACCAAAGGTTTCCTCATAATAAACGAACAATAAACACTTCACCAAAATCTTTAAACGGATAGAGGAGTTTAATTATGAGAATTTAATTTTCAGAAGCAAAAGCTGCTTTCATACAATTACAGCAAGGCAACTTTTAATTAACTTTGGAAACTTTCTTTTGCTTGGAAAATCTAATTAAAAATACTTAGGGACTATTAACATAACACAAGATTCAGGGAAGGGGCAGAAATAATAATGGGAAGGTGTGAAAAAGAGATGGAGGACAAGTGTCATCATGGAGTTAGGGTCACCTAAGTTTCCCCAAGCTCTCCTGTCCTTCTGGGGCTCTGGGGACACAGAGGAATGTGTGTGCTCTTTCGTGTCTGGCTCGCTGTGACCCCATGACCCACCAGGTTCTTCTGTCCATAGTATTATCCTGGCAAGTATAGTAGAGTGAGTTGTTACTTCCTCCTCCGGGGGATCTTCTTGACCCAGAAACCCTCGCAGATTCTTTACCACTAGTGCCACCTGGGGAGCCCCCCAGGACACAGAGTAGAGATTTTGCCAATAGTTGCAGCTTTGCAGGATTCCTCTAAGCAGTGGAGTCTGGTGAGAGTTCTGCCTTTTCCTTCTTTGGGATTCCCTCGTCTCTGATTTAGGGAATTCAGAGGAGGGGGTGAGTGGTTAGATTTGAGGTTCAGAAGAAATTTCAGAAAGTGATGTGATTCCGTAAAACATCAGGCTCCCCTGGAAGGGGACAGCAGAGTGGGTGTATGTTAGCTTTGCAACGTATCTGCCCCTTGCGCATGCTCAGAGGATTAGAGTGTACTCAACCACCGCAGGTCTCAGGGACATAATACAGATTCTCGGGCCCCCTCTCTTGGATGTACTGAATTGGAACAGGCATTTGAACACCAGGCCCAGGTGATTCGTATGTACATTCAAGTCTGAGAAGCTCAAGAACTTGGCTGGGTGAGCCCGCAGTGTTATCTGCTCACAACCTGTTTCAAAACTCCTTGGGCAGTCTGTTTATAGAGAGTGGACCCCCAGACCCTCTCCCAAACCAAGCGAAACAGAATTCTTAGAGGTAAGGCTTAAGGACCCACAGTTCAAAGAAGCCCCCCAAGACTCTGTGAAGCACAGGCAGAAGGAAGAATCTGAGCTTGAAATGGGGAAACCTGACCTCCAACTACTGCAGGACTTCAGGCAAATCTGAGCCCCTCTCTGGTCTGTTTCTCAACTTTCTCAACAACCAAGCAGAAAGTTGAATGATGTACCAGATTATTGGAGATCTGGGTCATTGCTGAGACTCCCTAGGGCTCTGAAGCTCCTAGGGCTGTCAGAACAGCCCTCTGGGTGGACCCCACCTTCCCAGTGAAAGCAGAGACAGAGGGGTCTCTGCCAACCCACTGGGGACCTCCAGGAGGCAAGGGCAGGGTCCTCTCCCTGCTACAGAAATGTGGCTTTCTCAGGAAGTTCCTTCTGCAACTCTAAGATCCACACAAAAAAGAAAACAAACAAACACTTCATTCTCAAGTGGCTCTGCCTCCCCCAGCCCACTGGGCCTCCTGCCTGCCCACCAGGGGTTCCAAATATAACTAGCTGACCCAGATTTCTGAACCTAAGCGCCTCCGCCAGGGTGTGTGCAGGCGGCGGGGGCAGAGCCGGCGGGAGGAACTTTAATGCTACACTGACCCCCTGTGGAAGTCAGAGGCGGCGGCCACGCCTCCCACCTCGCGCGCCCCGCTTCCCGCAAACCCGCACCTCCGGCCCCCGCCCCGTGCTCCCAACCAGGCCCTCCGACAGCAGCCCGGATGCTCTCAGCGAGGGCCGTTCAGCAGCGGCCACCTCTAAAGCAGAGACCAGGGGGGCAAATCGGACCGTATCCCAGGGAACCCCGCCAAGGTCGGACAGAGGGCAAAGGGAGGGGGAGTGCGGGCCGCTCCAGCCTCTGTCCCCGGAGCGGGGATGTGGCTCCAGACTTCTCAGTAGGCTCCCAGCTCCGGAGCAAAGCCTCTTTCCTGCTCCAAATTCTTCCCCAGGGCCTTGTAGCGCCCCAGGATGCAGTTCAGTCCTTAGCCTGGCTTGCAAGGCTCCCTAGAATCCAGTGCTGGCCTGCCTCTCCAGTCTCCTCACCCCGGCTCAGCGAAGTCAGGAGCATAGAAGCTCGCCTACATCCCACAGTTTCCCTGCCAAAACCTTGGTCCAGGCTGCCCCTTCTCCCGAAGGCCTGCCCAGCATGTCCAAACCTCACCCAGACATGGGGGCCCAGCAGGAGCGCTTCCTCCTCGTCAGGCTTCCCTGACCACACCAGCTCCTGCAGGAGAAGAAGGCCAGAGACCTGGGTTTGAACCCGCTCCTGCCCCTTCCCCTCCCTGAGCCTCGGTTTTCTCAGCTGTGCTGTGCTTAGTTGCTCAGTCGTGTCCCACCCTTTGTGACCCGCCAGGCTCCTCTGCCCGTGGGATTCTCCAGGCAAGAATACTGGAATGGGTTACCATGCCCTCCTCCAGGGGATCTTCCCAATCCAGGGATCAAACTCAGGTCTCCCACATTGCAGGTGGATTCTTTACCATCTGGAGGTACTCCAGCCTCCTGTAGCTCCTGGGATAGGCGCACGCACACGCACGTGTGTGTGTGTGTGTGTGTGTGTGTGTGCGCGCGCGTGTGCTCATTCGCTTCAGTCGTGTCCGGCTCTTTTGCAACCCTATGGACTGTAGCCCACCAGGCTCCTCCGTTCACGGGATTCTCCAGGCAAGAATACTGGAGTGGGCTGCCTTGCCCTCCTCCAGGGGATCTTCCCGACCCAGGGATTGAACCAACGTCCCTTATGTCTCCTGCATTGGCAGGCGGGTTCTTTACCACTAGCACCGCCTAGGAAGCCCACTTCTGATTGGCACTGAGATGTCCTGAGATAGAGAGCTGTGGGGAGTGTTGAGAAGGTGTCGGGTCGCCTTAGTTACGGTGGTTTGTGCCACGCTCTGTCCTGCATCGCACAGAGGTTTTGTCTCACACCTTGGCCCCAGTGAAGGAGAGTGGCCATCAGAAACAGAGAAGCAGAGTTGAGCCTGGAATCCTGATGCCCAACTCTGTGCTGGCCACCAGAGACCCCAGATGCCCTAAAAAGCTTTTGGCTAGTGAAGGAGACAAAGCCATGAGGGTGACAGTTCAGATGGGTGAGGACTGGGCGGAGAGTGGGGCCCTTGAGCCAGTTTGGGGAGTCAGAGAAGGCTTCCTGGAAGAGGTGACATCTGAATGGAGAAACAGAGGACCAGTGTGAAAAGGCCAGAAGGGCCATGACAGTTGGCAGCCAAGTTCCACTGATACAGAAAGTGACCTCAGGGTGGGAGGGGCCTTAAGAGTCCATGTGGCTGGGCTGAGATGGCGAAAGGCAGGAAGGCAGAGGAGCCAAATCACACACAGGACTCCACAGGTGAGAGCAGTCAGCCTCAGGCAAGTTTCAAACAGAAAGTCATGTGGTCAGATGACTCTTTGAGAAAGAGTCCTCTGCCTCAGGGTCAGTGGCCACAGCACTAGGGGGCACCCCTTTATGTGACAGGCAACTTGGGGGGCAGTAAGAGTCAGATACAGCTGAGCAACTAAGCGTGAGTGCACACATGCACACACACACACACACACACACACACACGCACACACACACACACACGCACGCACACAATGGGACATCCCAGAGGCAGCTTCCTGGCTTCATCAACCTCCTGAGCCCTTGAAACGTCACTCCTGAGAGTCTTCCTTCTATCTGCAAATTTCTGAGACGTGTGTGTGTGTGTGTGTGTGTGTGTGTGTGTGTGTGTGTGTGTGATGCCTGCCTTTGTGGGTCTGTACATGTCTGCATTGGAGAATAGTGTGTGTGTTTGTCTTTCAATGTTTTGGGGTTCTTCTGTGCATCCCTTTATGGTACACTGTATTGACATTCAAACGTGGGGGTTACATGGGCCCACCTGGGGCGGCCATGTCGGGACCCACGCCCGCAGCAGGAGGTGCGCAGACGAGAGCCCACTGTGGGTTCATTCTCTCTCCTGCAGGCGCCCAGGCAAACTTATTAAAATGCTACTCTGACCCCAGCACCCTCCGCTCGCCTTCATTTCTGGGACGGCCCGCCCGTCTCCGCGTGCAGCCTGGGAGCAGGGCCTGCGGTCGGCTCTCCTCACACTAGCTGGTGACCTGAGGCACACGGGCTAACCACTCAGTACTCAGTTTACTCAGCTATCAAATGGGTTGATGGTCAGGCCCATGACACAGGTTATCAGCCCACGTGCACAGCACATCCGCTCTATTCCAAGCCCGAACATGTCAGGGTTTTACTCATTCATGGAGTCCATCAGCCTGGCTTGGCCTCTGCCTGCCAAAGCCTACTCTTTCTCCAGCCATTCATCAAATATTCAACTACCCCATGAGGCCAACACTCTGTGAGTCATGAACAAGCTGACAGTCACTCTCCTCCGAACCCTAGGTGTGAAGAGATGCCGAAAGGGAGCAGAGAATGCTTGTGCCATGAAGGTGGAAAGCGTGGGGGTGCTGTGGGGAGTCGGGGGATCAGGGAAGCCTTCCTGTAGGAGGTGGTATCTAAGCCATAACCCAAAAGGTAGGGAGGCATCCACTGGGTGAAGGGAGGAAGGAGAAAGGGCCGAGCAGAGGGCACAGGTGATACAGGATGAAGCTTAGCTGCAGAAACTGATGGAGATGGACCCGGGGTTGGGGGGTGGGCTGCTGAGGAGAAAGGGCACTGGGAAGGCTGGCCGAACTCCGGGCACAGACGCCCTGCTGACGCTGGTGGGTTTCCACGAAGGAGATGGGGACTGGCACCCTCAGAGGGGCAGAAAAGCCCAGTCACTACACAGAGGAGGGTGAATGGGAGGGGACTAAACCAGACTCAGGAAGAGAGAGTGTTTGCTGTGGGCCAGGCACGGTCCTCGGCTCCTTACCTGATTATTACATTTCCTTCTCCCCAGAAGGAATGGAAGAGGAACTCTTGTTATCCCCACTTTCCAGATGAAGAAGCTGAGGGCCAGGGTCACACAGCAGTCAGGAGGCAGGCTGCGGGGAGACCAGCTGGCCTGAACGAACAGAGAGCATGCCAGGGCTTTGGAGACAGGCTGCTTGGAACCAGGGTTCCACCCCTCGAGGCCAGGGGTAGGGTCCCAAGAGCCCTGGCTGCAGACCTGCAGGTCCTGGAAAGGCTTTTCTGTTCTGCTCATTCACGTAAGTTGAGACAACTGATACCTCCTCTCGGCCTCCTCAGCTGCAATGTGGGCATGACGAGACCCTTGAGGATGAGCCAGGGAAGGGGTAGGCACCCATGAGGGTCCCCCTCCCCTCCCGGCTTCAGGGCACCAACCCCAGCGTCAGGCACTGGCAGTGGATAGCAGCCCCCTGCCCTGCCGTGTTGCTCCCTCCTAGGCTCACTTCACTGCGCTCGTGGCTCGTGCTTAGGAGTCTCACTTTTGTGTGCACCGAGGAGACACGTAGAGGATGCTGTTCGTCGTGACAGGAAGGAGCCTCTCCTTGAGACCCAAGAGGAATGGCTCGCTCAGCCTCACTCAGGAATAGGGTCCTCTGGACAAAGGCCAGTAAGGTGTGGGTGCTCCTTTCCCTCTTTGCTTTGGCTGCTGGGAAGCTCAGAGCCACAGATAAATTTAATCATCCAGCCCTCTCGGTTTTCTAGTGCTCACTGAGAGGGGACAGTGTGGAGGGCCTTTCCACCAATTCAGGTGACTCACGGGCACACACTTAGGAGAACAAACGTTCCCTTGGGTATATTTTATGTTGCTACATGTATTTACTCCTAGTTGCAATTCCCTTACTCTTTTTCTCCCCCAAATAAAAATACATGCAGAGCACTTGACATTCTGTCCTTCAGAGATAATGTTCATGTGAACGCTCTGGTGAACATTCCTCCAGATGGGCATGAAATGAAAGTGTAATGTTACAAAAATGGGATTCCTAATTGACTCAACTGCATGTCATGGATATAGCATTTCATGTCGATGACTATAAATCCACATGACATATGGATTATCATAATTTATTTAACTGGATCCCTATTTCTGTACATTTAGGTTATTTCTCATGTTGGCAATCACAAGGCAAGCTGCCATGGAATTCCTGGTGCAATTATTTTTCCCATTTCTGCAATATTCTTCTGATGAAAAATTCTCAGAAATGATCTCTTACTTTTGTTTTTAATCTGACAGTATTCTTTGCATTTGTTGGTAAATCTTTTGGGGAACAAAAAGGAAAAAACACTCGTAATATAAAATAAATGATGGCATGTTTATCCATTTATCAAAAACAATGGAATATTATTTAGCCATGAAAAGGAATGGGCCCTGACACAGCCACACATGAGGGAGCCTTGTGAACGTTACGCCAAGTGGAAGAAGCTCGTCCCCAGAAACCATGTCCCGTGTGACTCCATTGACACAAAGTGCCCACAGGAGGAAAATCTATAAAGACCTCGTAGGTTAGCAGGTGCTTGGGCTGGGAGGGGTGGTGGGTTGGAGGGTGACAGCTAAAAAGGGTAATGGGCTTTCTTTAGAGAAGACGAAAATATTCAAAAATTAACAGGGTGATGTTTGCACAACTTGGTGAACACCATTCAATTGTACCATTGAATTATAAGGTTTAATTGGGTAGATTGTGTGGTGTATATCTCAATGAAGCCGTTACAAGAACTAAAATAAAATACATGAAATGACCGTGAAGAGACCCTTTAGAGCCTGAGGGGAAGCAAAAATTTAGCTGGAGGACAGGGGACAAAAAAGATGCCATCGTGGGGCTCCTTGTCCTGGGGAAGAAACCAGGAGGCATGTCCTGGCCCCCAGACCTAAGACAGAGATGCCTGTGTACTCAGTCACTAAAGTCGCGTCTGACTGCGACCCCTGGTCGGTAGCCCTCCAGGCTCCACTGTCCACGGGATTATCCCAGCAAGTACACTGAAGTGGGTTGCCATTTCCTCCTCCAGGGGATCTTCCCAACCCAGGGATCAGGCCTGCGTCTCTTGCTTGTCAGGCAGATGCTTTACCATCTGAGCCACCAAGGAAGCCAACACAGAGATAGTGATGGCAGAAGACTCCCTCTGAGGTTTACGGGGGCACAGGAGACATTCCCAGGCCTGCAGGGCCTTCCCCCAGTCCTACCTGTGTCCCCAGCCCCATGTCCTCGAGCAGCTGGCTCCCAGCAGCTACGAAGGCCAGGAAGGCAGGCCGAGACCCCTCAGGCGCCCACATCACCGATGACAGACGGCTCGAGGCTATCTGATTACAACCACTTTTCCCAGCAAAACTATTTCCCTGAAATGTGCTAATAAAAGCCAAGAAGTGAGAAATGGAAAGGAGGAAGAGAGAAAGAGCCATCAGAGTTCCAAAAGCCAGGAAGGGAGGCAGGAGGCATCGGACCGGTTAGCACTCATTTCTCATTCCCACTTTATTGGGCTGGATCTTTGGGATCATCTAGGGGGGCAAGTCCCCCCAGTCGACTGCAAGCAAAGCCAATAATCTCACCACAGCTCCACAACAGTATCAGCCTCCGAATCCCTGGCAGAGGAACCGGCCACCAGGATTCTGCTATCTCTACTCCAGCAGCCAGGGCCGGGGGAGGGCAGGTGGCCTCCACAAACTACCAGGGGGACCCCAACATCCAACAATGTCCCTCCTCCCCGCTACCTTCTGAAAGGCCTTCTCCACCTACCAGCCCATCCACTGGGTGGTACACAGCCTTAGAGTCAGAAAGGGAAATCGAAAGCTGCTCAGTCATGTCCGGCTCTTTACAACCCCACGGACTACGCAGTCCATGGAGTTCTCCAGGCCAGCATACTGGAGTGGGTAGCCATTCCCTTCTCCAGAGGAACTTCCCAACTCAGGGATCAAGCCCAGGTCTCCTGCATTGCAGGTGGATTCTTTACCAGATGAGTCACAAGGGAAGCCCAAGAATACTGGAGTGGGTAGCCTTTCCCTTCTCCAACAGATCTTCTCAACCCAGGGATCAAACCCAGGTCTCCTGCATTACAGGCGGACTCTCTACCAGCTGAGCCACCAGGGAAGCCCCTTGGAGTCAGGCTAGGGATTAGATCCCATTTCCCAGTTTCAGGACCCTAAGCAAATGACTCTCTCTCTCTCTCTCTGAGCCTCATCCTCATCCGAGGAAACTCTCATGAGTTTCCTCATCCGCAGCAGGGACAGTGAGGGCCACAGCCCACCTTCTGCTCATCTCCTTGAGTCATGAAGTTGAGTCACCAGATAAGATAAAAGGAATGAAGACCTCAGCTCTCAAATGCCAGCCTGGCTGCCCCCGGAACCCTGTGGGCACACAGTGAGCCACAGAGTCTCGAATGCCAGCCTGGCTGCCCCAGGATCCCTGTGGGCACACAGTGAACCACAGAGTCCTGAGTCCCCTCTCAAAAGAGGAATTGCTCTGGATATGGGGTGGGGCCCAGGAACCCGTATCTGGGAGAGTCACGCAGCCCTCCTGATGGGCAGGGAGGCAGGAGAGCCTCTGCCACACAAACTGACGGTGTGGCCTCTCTGTGCAGAGAGGGGGTCTGACGGTCAACCCTGGGGGGCAGCTCTCAGCCTGCTCTGAGCCTCAGTTTCCTCACCTGTAAAATGGAAATCCACCTACCTGTCAGGATGTAAAGTACTCAGCATATAATGAAAGTGAAAGTGAAGTCGCTCAGTCGTGTCCAACTCTTTGCAACCCCATGGACTGTAGCCTATCAGGCTCCTCCATCTATGGGATTTTCCAGGCAAGAGTGCTGGAGTGGGGTGCCATTGCCTTCTCCAGGGGATCTTCCCGACCCAGGAATCGAACCCAGGTCTCCCACATTGCAGACAGACGCTTTTACCGTCTGAGTCACCAGGGAAGCCTGAGTAATGAGTCCTCAGTAAATGGTACCTGCTATTTCATTATTTATTATTGAATACTATTATCAACCATTCAGATAACTTAGAACCTAAAAGTCATAATTTTTTTAAATTTTCTATTTACTTATCTATTTATTTATCTATGGCCGCCCTGGGTCTCTGCTGCTGCGCTGGCATTTCTCTAGTTGTGGCGAGCGGGGGCTACTCTCTATTTGAGGTGCCTGGGCCTCCCGTTTGTTGAGCACGGCCTCCATGGTGCGTGGGCTCAGTAGCTGCGGCGCACGGGCTTAGGTGCTTCACGGCACGTTGGATCTTTCTGAACCCAGGGATAGAACCCGTGTCTCCTACGTTGGCAGGCAGATTCTTTACCACCGAGCCATCAGGAAGCTCCTATAGGCCATCATTTTTTAAAGTTATTTGCCTAAAATTTTTTTGCATTTCTTTTCTTCTTTCATTCAAGAAATGCAGGCTTTCTCAGTAATGCATGTTCAGTGTAAAAAATAAAGACATCTAAAAGTGTTAAATCCCACTACTTATCGTTTGGAACATAGTTTTCCAGATATTTCTCTATAAGCCAGGGTAAACACACGGCTGACGTCACACACACGGAAATGGCTTCATACAATACGCCCCACGTTGCGCTCTCTTCCCCTTTCACGGCAGGACATTGATTTATTGAACTAAAGGCTAAAAAGTGTGCCATTCCATGGGCATACTGTGATTTATTTCACTGGGCCTTTTTTATGAGCATTTAGGTGGTTTCTGATTTCCCACCCTTACAAACACACCTGCAGTGCCTATCTTTGGGTGTCCCTCCTTCAGGCATCGGGTAAGCAATGCTGGGCAGTCACCACAAACGTGGTGCCAAAGACCTAAAATACACTTGTTACATTTCAACCTCATCGCATCTCTGCCAGGCTGAACAGAGGAGAAGACTGAGACGGAACTCGAGGTCCCTGCCGCTGCGCACACTGCCTGCCGTCGAGTGGCAGGACTGAGATGGAGCCTGTGGTAGGCTGATGGCATTACTGGCCCCAAGCTTTGCTGCCTCCCTGGGACCCTCCCCTTTTGCAGGTTGCTCCCATGCTGAGTCTGCTGTTACTGCTGCTAAGTCGCGTCAGTCGTGTCCGACTCTGTGCGACCCCATAGACAGCAGCCCAACAGGCTCCTCCGTCCCTGGGATTCTCCAGGCAAGAACACTGGAGTGGGTTGCCATTTCCTTCTGAAATCATGAAAGTGAAAAGTGAAAGTGAAGTCGCTCAGTAGTGTCCGACTCTTCGCAACCCGGTGGACTGCAGCCTACCAGGCTCCTCCATACATGGGATTTTCCAGGTGAGAGTACTGGAGTGGGGTGCCATTGCCATGCTGACTCTAGGCGTGGCCACATCATTTACTTAAGCCAACGAGACAAAAGCAAACCAGATGCAAGCTGAATCCTGCATGGCTCTGCTTCCTCCCTCAAAGTCCTGTTCTGCCATGAGAACAAGCCTGGACGAGTCCACCAGGGAAAGAGCAAATGCACGAAGCATCACATCCAAAGTCATTCTAGACCAGCCAGCCTCCAGCCCATCTGCCAGTTGACCCAAGATATATGAACAAGCCCTGCCAAGATTAGGCAATCCAGCCCAGATCAGCAGAATAGCCTAGGTGACCTGCAGAGTCTTGAAAAACAATGAAGAGCTCTTATTTTAAGCACCTACATTTTGGTATGATTTGTTATGCAGCAATAGCTAACTGATACAGAGATACAAGCCAAATTCGGAACTATTGTACCCTCTATCTCCAAGACCCCACTGCCTTCATTAGGGGTCAAAGCCCTATATATCATCTATATGTAACAGGCACTGTACTGATGGGTCTGGAGGTTCAATAAGATATTGCTCTGCCACCGAGGAGCCGACGGTCCATTGAGCAAGAACCCCTAAGCAAATGATTACTGTTCACAGTTAGGAACACGGGGCTCAGAGGGGACTTAGGATTGATTATGGTCACACAGCACTTCAGTGATAAGGAGAAACCCCAGGCCTCCTGACCCTAAAACAGAGTTCCTGGGGCCCCTCAAACCCTTGAGCATCTCCCAATGCCAGAACAAACTATGTGCCTAGATCCCAGCAACCTCAGAGAGAGCCTGTTTCCAATTTAGTGAGTCCAGCCAAAGTGCACCAGTTTTCTTCTGAGGATATTAACTGCAAATTTATATTTGGGGCCCGGCGTGCAGTTTTTTATGCATCCTTAAATACCAAAACATAATTACCAATGTCAATACATAATGTTTATTTCTTTCAGAACCGACATTTTAATTTTCCTGAGCAGGCGGGAAAAATGATATGCATAAAAATAATGACAAATATTAAAAGTTCTCCCAAATAAGGCACCAGGATCACCCGCGTAATCCTAAATTTAAATGCATTCATGATCACAGCCATATTAAAGGTCTGATAAGCCAAATTAAGTTCCATGTAAGCATAATTAATCTTCTTTTTCAATGAAGATATTACAAGGGCGTTAATTTGAATCCCAAAGGCCTTTGAGAAATTGAATTAGATAGATAAATCAAATATTTGACCTTTTGCAGATAATTACTATTTTTTAAAAACTTCACAACGCAAATGAACAGCAAGTAAACCCTGGGTGTCACCCAGCCTGCCAAAATGAAGTTCGTCACAAACAGGCAGCTACAGCATTCTATTCACACTCCTCAGCTTTTTTATTTCAAATTTGGAAGAATCAATTCCAGATGGGGGTTCCGGTGTTTATTAACAAATAATTGGATGGAATTGGCCAGTGCTGATTATATCAAACTTGTGGTATCATTCATAGGTCATTAAATTTCAAAAGACATAAATAGAGGCACCAGAGTGGTGATTCCAGGGCCAGCATTAAATCTGGCTAATGCTTATCCAAAACAACAGAATGGGAAAGACTAGGGATCTCTTCAAGAAAATCAGAGATACCAAAGGAACATTTCATGCAAAGATGGGCACAATAAAGGACAGAGATGGTGTGGATCTAACAGAAGCAGAAGATATCAAGAAGAGGTGGCAAGAATACACAGAAGAACTGTACAAAAAAGAGCTTCAAGACCCAGATAATCATGATGATGTGATCACTGACCTAGAGCCAGACATCTTGGAATGTGAAGTCAAATGGGCCTTAGAAAGCATCACTACAAACAAAGCTAGTGGAGGTGATGGAATTCCAGTGGAGCTATTCCAAATCCTGAATGATGATGCTGTGAAAGTGCTACACTCAATATGCCAGCAAATTTGGAAAACTCAGCAGTGGCCACAAGATTGGAAAAAGGTCAGTTTTCATCCCAATCCCAAAGAAAGGCAATGCCAAGGAGTGCTCAAACTACCGAACAATTGCACTCGTCTCACACGCTAGTAAAGTAATGCTCAAAATTCTCCAAGCCAGGCTTCAGCAATATGTGAACCGTGAACTTCCTGACGTTCAAGCTGGTTTTAGAAAAGGCAGAGGAACCAGAGATCGAATTGCCAACATCCGCTGGATCATGGAAAAAGCAAGAGAGTTCCAGAAAAACATCTATTTCTGCTTTATTGACTATGCCAAAGCCTTTGACTGTGTGGATCACAATAAACTATGGAAAATTCTGAAAGAGATGGGAATACCAGACCACCTGATCTGCCTCTTGAGAAATCTGTATGCAGGTCAGGAAGCAACAGTTAGAACTGGTCATGGAACAACAGACTGGTTCCAAATAGGAAAAGGAGTACGTCAAGGCTGTATATTGTCACCATGTTTATTTAACTTATATGCAGAGTACATCATGAGAAATGCTGGACTGGAAGAAACACAAGTTGGAATCAAGATTGCCGGGAGAAATATCAATAACCTCAGATATGCAGATGACACCACCCTTATGGCAGAAAGTGAAGAGGGGCTAAAAAGCCTCTTGATGAAAGTGAAAGTGGAGAGTGAAAAGGTTGGCTTAAAGCTCAACATTCAGAAAACGAAGATCATGGCATCTGGTCCCATCACTGCATGGGAAATAGATGGGGAAACAGTGGAAACAGTGTCAGACTTTGTTTTTCTGGGCTCCAAGATCACTGCAGATGGTGACTGCAGCCATGAAATTAAAAGACGCTTACTCCTTGGAAGGAAAGTTATGACCAACCTAGATAGCATATTCAAAAGCAGAGACATTACTTTACCAACAAAGGTTCGCCTAGTCAAGGCTATGGTCTTTCCTGTGGTCATGTATGGATGTGAGAGCTGGACTGTGAAGAAGGCTGAGCGCCGAAGAATTGATGCTTTTGAACTGTGGTGTTGGAGAAGACTCTTGAGAGTCCCTTGGACTGCAAGAAGATCCAACCAGTCCATTCTGAAGGAGATCAATCCTGGAATTTCTTTAGAAGGAATGATGCTAAAGCTGAAACTCCAGTATTTTGGCCACCTCATGCGAAGAGTTGACTCATTGGAGAAGACTCTGATGCTGGGAGGGATTGAGGGCAGGAGGAGAAGGGGACGACAGAGGATGAGATGGCTGGATGGCATCACTGACTCGATGGATGCGAGTCTGAGTGACCTCCGGGAGCTGGTGATGGACAGGGAGGCCTGGCGTGCTGCGGTTCATGGGGTCGCAAAGAGTCGGACACGACTGAGCGACTGATCTGATCTGAATGCTTATCCAAATGCATGATTCATCACAGGCAAGGTGCTTCGGTCACACCTGAGTCAGGCTCCTGGGTCCCGAAGCAAGATGGAGAGATGAGTCGCCATCGGCACCATGGCCTTTCCCCTTAAGCTGCCTGGTGGCCCCCCCAAAAATCAGGGAGCCTATGACCAAATCGTGGTCCTGCAGCTCCTGGACTGAATGACACCGGGCCATCTCTAGCCTCCACCTCCTCAGCAGCAAGTACACAGAATCTCAGCAACAGTCAGGACCCCTGGGAATACAAAATGTGATGAAAGATTTGGAGTGCTAATGCCTGAGGCACTTTGGAGTCAGCGCTGAAATCCTGGTGTCAATGCCCACCCCTACTAGAGATCGGATCTCCTGAGTTTTCCAATCTGCAAAATGGGTCCCCGGCACTGTCGAGATGTCCTAAGGTTCTCGGGAGGCATGTTCGGCGCTGTGCAGAGAGTAAGCGCTCCCTGAGGGTTGATTCCGAATGCTCCCCCATACTCCCAAACAGAGACCAGCCTGCCTCGGTCTACTCCCCAGTCCCAGAGCACACTGCGTCTCTGGGCACAGAGGTCCACTGCTTGACCTCAGAGTCTCACACACTCCTTCCTGAAGACGGATCCTACAGCTTCCGGCGCTGATCCCTCCGCAGAAAGAAAGCCAAACATGCCCTGCTGCTGAGCTGACCTGTGAGCCATCCGGAGCGCTTCAAGTGGAGACTTCTTTTAACCTCTAGCCTTCCTACAAGGAAGGTGTATTGGCACCCCCAACACACAGATGAGGACACTGAGACCCAGAGAGTTTAAGGCAGTCCCCCAAGTGGTAGCACCAGGGCTCACACCAGGGGTCCGGCTCAGCCTTCACCCTATGAGAGCTGCCATCCACCCCGGCCACACTGCGTGGTCAGCCTGGCTGTCCTTTCTTAGTGTCCTGAACACAAAAATAGGAGCTCACTCCTCCCCATAAGCCAAAGCCTTTATGTCCATCAACCCACTCTCATCAATACCCCAGTGTCCGGGCTGGTCAGGCCTGCAGCTGACGGGGACCATGATTATGTGACACAAAGGAGCTGGCCTGAGAGTCTCCCTGGTTCCTGACACGGCCAACATCGTAGAATGGTGTCTGCCTGTTTCTTTCTAAGACTGAGGTTGGCTCCAGCTAGAAGGGACAGAAACATCCCGAGTTCAGTCTAACTAGTGCTTCCTTGAAAAAAGCAGATTCATGGCAAGAGATATGGTGTCAGTGGGACAAAGCAGAATGACCTTCTTTCCCAGGGGGAACTGATGGCTTGATCTTTAGAAGGGACGTTTTGAGCGGGCTTTGAAGGATGCATAAGAGTTCACCAGGTGGAGGAGGGGTGAAAGGGCATTGCTAATGGAGGAAACAGCAAGGCAAAGAGAGGCGGGTGCATAGAACATGGGCTGGAGGTCAAGGCACCGTCCACCGGACTCGGTCATCACTGCTTGTGCGATGTTTCTGGTCCCAGACCCCCCTCAGCCCACAGGTGCTCAGCCTCCCACTTGGGCCCAGAGAGGCTGGCAGGATGCAAAGCTGGGCCAGGCGGAGGGATGAGTCCTTCCTATAACACTATTTGCCATCATGCTCCAAGCTCTGCAGAGGCATCATTCAAGGGCCGTCCAGGAAAAGAAGATAGTGACATGCCAAGATCAGATAAGGAAGCTCCACCAAACCCTTGCCCTTCCCACAGCCTCGGCGAGGCCAGGCCAGAGGTCTCAGTTCCCAGGAGGTATTTACAGTGCAAGTCATTTAAACGGCAGGAAACATTTCTTCCCATCATTATTATACTGGAGTTTTCTCTCTCTCTGATTAGAGTAGAATTGAATCTGGCGAGGCAAAATTGAATTTGTACAATTTCTAATCATAAAAATTTTCAAACACTGAACGTTGCAGTCCCAATTAGTCTGCCCTGATCTGGAAGTCATGGGGAGACATCCTTATCGACAAAAGGGGAGTTATCAGTGACTGATCCCAAATAAAAGCCAGGGCCTTCCTGGGTGTAAGCTCCCCTCCAGGCAGGGGATAGGCTGTGGGGATGTCCACCTGCAGCGGGCAAGTCTTTGGGGCAGTTCCTGGGCCTTCCCATCTGGCAGAGGTACTTCCACAGGAGATAATCATTGCAGGTCAAGTAACAACCTTAAGTGCCTGGTGGGCTCCACCGCCAAGAACAGAACCCCTATAAACCCTATCAAGAACGGAACCCCTATTAAACCCTATATCGGTCTCAGACTTTCCCCAGGTCCTCCTCTGCCCATCACAGTGGTGGCCCTCCTGCAACCTCTTCATGCCTCAGACTTGCTTTCTTGGTGGTTTCATCTGCCCCTTCAGTTTGCATTACCCCCTCCACCTCAGACCTCTGTCTTGAGCTCCAAAACCAGGGATGCAGTAACCATCTGGACATCTGGGGATATCCAAGATGTCTCCAGCTCCACATGGCCCCAGTGAAGTCAGCATCTTCATTTATTGAGAGCTACCGAGAGCACCAAGGCCAATCAGGATGAAGGAAAACTCCAGGCCAGGCACCCTTCTGTGTGTCTAAATCCATGCATGTTTCATTTAGCTTTGCGACAGCCCTGTAAGGAAGGACTGCTGCTAGCCCTGTCTCAGAGATGCAGAAACACTTTGCCTTTCTATATGTGCGATTCTTTGGAAGAATAGAAGCCAGTCTGACTTGTTCCTTGCTGGGAAACCTCTTAGATGTGTTGCTTTTACCTGCCAGGATTCTTGTGAGTTAGTGACTTTGATCTTTTTCCTTGTAATTCAACACATTATCCAGGTTCCGCCCGAGTGTGGCTCTTCCACTGGCTTAGTCAGGAAGGAGGGGCCCTGTTCTTTCCTCAAGAATCGCCATCATATCACCATCGCTCCTCTTTTCTGAGTTTAAACTTTTCTTCTGACTTCTTAAGGGAACCTCTTAAGATTGTCCTCCACATCACCGATTGGATTTTCCATCAGGTCGATTCGGCTGTCAGTATTTCCCGGGACATTGTAACGATTCTATCGCCTTTTGGGTCCCTTGTAAATCTTCCTCATCTCATCCATCTCTCTTTATATATATTTCACCAAGGTACCTGTTCATCACAGCTTCCCCTCCTTATGACTTTCTGCTCTATTTTCATAAAAGCCACCCTCTACTTGCATTCACATGTGGGTCCTCACAAGATTCCAAAATTTTCTTCTGGATCAAAAGAAAACACTTTTCAGAGATCCAGTCATCCTCTGAATTTTAAACAATGTTATCATTCAATTGTTCAGCAATTTTTTTCCAGAGGTCCCAGACCATTTCTTGAAGAAGAATACATAAAAAGCACACTCGTATATTCACCAAATATTTCCTATGTGTGTTTCTGTCCCAAGCACTACAAAGAAAGCTCCCTGCTACCCGGTGGTCCAGAGAAACAGGAAATGTGTTTCTCCCCAGCCCAGGGGTAAACTCGGCAAGGGCTGAGGACACAGCTGTCTTCCGCCACTGCCACAGGCCCAGCAGAGCAATGTGAAAGGGTCGCTGGATCTAAGGGGTGACCCTTGCTGTCCTTTCTCAGGTCTGGATTTGCACAGCCAGTTCCCAGGAGATCATTTCCTCTTCCATGTGGGGCCAGCTTTCTTCCTGAGTGTTTGCTTTCTTTGCCTGTTGAAACAGAGACCAACGGCAGAGGGGGAGCCCAGATCCTGCAGTGCAGAGGGGAAACTGAGACCAACTGGCTCCAAAGTTGAGCACAGTTCAGTTCAGTCGCTCAGTCATGTCCGACTCTTTGTGACTTCATGGACTGCAGCATGCCAGGCTTCTCTGTCCATCACCAACTCCCGGAGCTTGCTCAAACTCATGTCCATCCATGATGGACTCTCACCATGAACCAGTGATGCCATCCAACCATCTCATCCTCCATCATCTCCCTCTCCTCCTGCCTTCAATCTTTCCCAGCATCAGGGGCTTTTCCAAGGAGTCTGTGCTTCACATCAGGTGGCCAAAGTATTGGAGTTTCAGCTTCAACATCAGCCCTTCCAATGAATATTCAGGACTGATTTCCTTTAGGATGGACTGGTTTGATCTCCTTGCAGTCCAAGGGACTCTCAAGAGTTTTCTCCAACACCACAGTTCAAAAGCATCAATTCTTTGGCGCTTAACTTTCTTTATCGTCCAAACTGAACACTGCTACTAAGTCGCTTCAGTCATGTCTGACTCTATGCGACCCCATAGATGGCAGCCCACCAGGCCCCGCCATCCCTGGGATTCTCCAGGCAAGAACACTGAAGTAGGTTGCCATTTCCTTCTCCAATGCATGAAAGTGAAAAGTGAAAGTGAAGTCGCTCAGTCGTGTCCAACTCTTTGCGATCCCATGGACTGCAGCCTACCAGGCTCCTCCGTCCAAGAGTACTGGAGTGGGGTACCATCGCCCTCTCCGAAACTGAACACGGGAGACACCAAAGCAATAACGGCTAAAAGGCGTGGCTCCTGACGGCCAGTCCCGGCTCTAGCGCCTAAACCAGGCTCCACCCCACCTAAACCACGCCCCCTCTGCCACCCCACCTACACCACCCCGCTGGGTGCCATCTCAGAAAACAAAAGCAGTGGCTTGGGTAAAGCAATCTTGAGGAGAGAGAAAGGTTTTGTTATTCACAAGAGAAGTAGTTTGTTGTTTGGTTTTTTTTTTTTTTAATAGCTGAATTTAGGTTTAAAAATGCACATCTTTGATGCATACGATCTGATGAGTTTGGAAGTCTGCATGCACCCGTGATACATCACCATAAGGAAGACAGTACATAGACCCTCACCTCCATAAGCCTCCATGCGTCCCTTTCTCTCTTTGCCTGTTTCTGGTTTCTGTGGTAAGAACACCTGAGAGGACATCTAACCTCTTCAGTGTTGAAGTGCGCAGTATAGTACTGTTTACGCAAGCAGTATGTCACACAGGAGATTTCCAGAATTTACTCATCCCACATAGCTGAGACTTCAGTTCAGTCACTCAGTCGTGTCCGACTCTTTGCGACCCCATGAATCGCAGCATGCCAGGCCTCCCTGTCCATCACCAACTCCCGGAGTCCACCCAAACCCATGTCCACTGAGTCGGTGATGCCATCCAGCCATCTCATCCTTTGTTGCCCCCTTCTCCTCCTGCCATCAATCTTTCCCAGCATCAGGGTCTTTTCCAATGAGTTGGCTCTTCGCATCAGGTGGCCAAAGTATTGGAGTTCATACCAATGGAATAACATATCCCCCATTTCGCCCTCCTCCCCAACCCTTGGTAACCACCCCTCTATTCTCTGCTTCTATGAGCTTGACCATTTTAAATACCTCACATACATGGAATCAAGCAGTATTTATTCCTCTGTGACTGGCTTATTTCACCTAGCAAGATGTCCTCGAGTTTCATCCGCATTGAAAATGGCAGAATTTCCTTCTATTTTTAAGGCTGGATAATATTTCACTTTATGTATATGCCACATTTTTTTTCCCTATGTATCTGTGAGTGGACATCTGGGTTATTTCCACATGTTGGCTATTGTGAATAATGCTGCAAGGCACATGGGGCTGCAGATAGAGAGATAAAGTGTTTCTTAATCTTCCCACATCAATGGGAAGGTCCTATGGGAGAAACGACAAGGGAAGAAGCTCCTTACGAGCTTCACAGGAAAGAGTGGGTGCTATCCTTGCTACTAAGGAACAGATATAATTTAGTGGGAGAAAAGAAACGGAAAAAAGGATAGGAGAACATGTTGCTTAGTCACTAAGTCATGTCTGACTCTTTTGCGACCCCGTGGACTACGCCCACAAGCTCCTCTGTCCGTGGGATTTCCCAGGCAAGAATACTGGAGTGGGTTTGCCATTTCCTTCTCAGGGCATCTTCCTGACCCAGGGATGGAACCTGTGGTTCCTGCTGCATCTCCTGCGTTGTAGACCGATTCTTTAACCGCTGAGCTATCAGGGAAGCCAGAATATGTGAATCAAACAAATACGTGCATGTTTGATTATTTCAGAGATACACCAGTTCTGTGCTTCTTAGCAGCATCTACTGAGTAAGCGATACAGCACTGAAACCATGGTGTCTGAGTCAAGTGCAACCCTGGGGCCACTTAACCTGGGAACTTGTCAAAAATGCAAATTCTCAGGCCCGGTCACAGACCTACTAAATCAGAATCTGGAATTTGACAAGATCCCCAGGTGAGTTCTTGGCACATTAAATATTGAAAAGCCCCTATTTAAAAGGAAAATACCACTGATTTTAAAAAGAGTAGGGAAAAGAAAAGGGCAAGTGAAGCAAACAGATAATTATGGATAAGGGTTGGGTCCAGATCTGGATACATGAGAGCTCGTATTATTCATACCTTTGCATTTATTTGAAAATGTTTGGCATTAAAAACAACAGCAGCAGCACATTGATGGAGTGACAAAGGAAACCGTGGTCAGAGAAAACAGCAGCGGCTTCAAGAGAGAAGCTCCAGGGGGCCACGTCACAAATGCAAACAGCTGCGCCGGCCCCAGGCACTGAAGCACCCCCAGGTGACATGTCAAAGGGCTGCACTTGGATGCCGAGGGTAGCTGTGGCCTCAAAGAACAGAGCACCAAGGCCACGCGTGATGAATGAGAAAGACAGACATGGACGCTTCCTGGCGAGGTTCCAGTGCTCCTCGGGCGTGGAGAACATTTCAAAGGCTTCAGAGAGCAAATGCGCAGAACCTACTGATGTCCACAGCCCACTGGATGCCGCAGGCATAGACCCGGCCTCTGTGTGAGCTTCCTGTGGTGACAAACTGCCACGCCCGTGGTGGCGTAAGCCTGCACAGGTGCCCTCTTCTTACAGGCTGAAGGTCAGAAGTCTGAAATCAGCGTCACAGGGTGGAAATCAGGTGCCTGAGCTTGCTCCCTCCCTCTTTCCCTGTCGTGCCCACTCCAGCTTCAAGGAGCTACGCTGCCGGCACGCCCCGGCTCAGGGCCCCGTCCTGCATCTTCAAAGCCAGCAGGCAGCATCTTGCTTCAGTGGCCACGTTGCCGTTTCCCTCTGGAAGTAAGTCTCCCTCTGCCTCCTTCTTTTCGGCACACTTGTGGTTAAAATCAAGGCCCCACTAGATAACCTAGGATAAAACCAGTATCACCGGTCACGTCTGCAATGTCCCTTTTGTCACACAAGGTAATAATCATGGGGTCCCTGGTAATCTGGATACTGGGGGGAGGAGGGCATTATTCAGTCACACCTTTCAGGTTCCAAGGAAAAGTGTTTTTCTCCAAGGTTCTATACAAACTGTTAAATAGGGGGAGGGCAAAATAAAGATATTTTTATGATTCCCAAGAAGTCAGAATTTTACCACTCTGCCCCCAAATTAAAAACATGTATATTAACATGCTTCTACTCAGAATAATATTTTTCAAGGTGTTTCCATAGCAGAAAGACAAGCAACCCAGTTAAAAAGTGCACAAAAGACTTGATACTACCACAAAGAAGATACACGCTGACCAATAAACAGATGGGGAAGCTCAGCATCACGAGGCATCGCACGCTTCGTCCCTTACGTCGTGTCCAACTCTCTACAACCCTGTGGACCATAGCCCACCAGGCTCCTCTGTCCATGGGGTTCTCCAGGCAAGAATACTGGAGTGGGTTGCCTTGCCCTCCTCCAGGGGATCTTCCCAACCCAGAGCTAACATCAAAAATCAGAAAAGAGCAAGTGTTAGCAAGGATAGAAGATGTGGAGAAGTTAGAATCTTCCTACATTGCTGGTGGGAATGTAGACCAGTGCCACCACTATGGAAAACAGTTTGGCAGTTTATCAACAAGTTAAAAATAGAATTAGCTGCTGCTGCTAAGTCGCTTCAGTTGTGTCCGACTCTGTGCGACCCCAGAGACGGCAGCCCACCAGGCTCCCCCGCCCCTGGGATTCTCCAGGCAGGAACACTGGAGTGGGTTGCCATTTGCTTCTCCAATACATGAAAGTGAAAAGTGAAAGTGAAGTCACTCAGCCGTGTCCGACTTTTAGTGACCCCATGGACTGCAGCATGCCAGGCTTCCCTGTCCATCACCAACTCCTGGAGCTCATTCAAACTCATGTCCATTGAGATGGTGATGCCATCCAACCATCTCATACAACCCGGATGTCCATCAGTTTTTGAGTAAACAAAATGTAGTCTATCCATACATTAGAAGATCAATCAGGATATTCTGCCCTGCCTGCTGCTGACCCTGGAGTATCGCTCTAGGACATTGCTTCAGACCTGCAGACTTTTAACTGGAATGCTTGAAACCTCATCGTTCTCGAAGATGAAGAACTAACTGTGTAAAACCAGTTTAAGATGCAGCAGCCAACAAACAAAAACAAAAATACTAACCCAGTCATCAGCAGACAGGATTACCACTTCACCCAGTCTTGCCCATCAGAGGAAAAGCAAACAAACAAAGACTCAGCACAAATCTCACCCTATACGAAGCTCACACAAACCACTGGGCCAAACTTAGAGGGTAGAAACCAAAAGGAAGAAATAATTCAGCCTTGAAGCCTGGGAAAGATAAAATCAGATCAGATCAGTCGCTCAGTCATGTCCGACTTTTTGCCACCCCATGAATCGCAGCATACCAGGCCTCCCTGTCCATCACCAGCTCCCGGAGTTCACTCAGACTCACGTCCATCGAGTCAGTGTCCATCGAGTCAGTGATGCCATCCAGCCATCTCATCCTCTTTCGTCCCCTTCTCCTCTTGCCCCCAATCCCTCCCAGCATCAGAGTCTTTTCCAATGAGTCAATTCTTCGCATGAGGTGGCCAAAGTACTGGACTTTCAGCTTTAGCATCATTCCTTCCAAAGAGTTCCCAGGGCTGATCTCCTTCAGAATGGACTGGTTGGATCTCCTTGCAGTCCAAGGGACTCTCAAGAGTCTTCTCCAACACCACAGTTCAGAAGCATCAATTCTTCGGCGCTCAGCCTTCTTCACAGTCCAACTCTCACATCCATACATGACCACAGGAAAAACCATAGCCTTGACTAGACGAACCTTTGTTGGCAAAGTAATGTCTCTGCTTTTGAATATGCAAAGGAGACCTCAAATACAATAATTTTAAAAAATAATAAATAATGAAAAGGCAAAGAAATACTACACAAATGAAGGAACAAACTAGAAACACAGAAGTCCAAATAAATGAAGAGGAAACAGGCAAACTACCTCAAAAGGAGTTCAGAATAATACAGTAAAGATGATCAAAAAATTGAAAACAAAATGGAGAAAATGCAAGAATCAATTAACAAAGAACTAGAAAAATTAAAGAATAAACATAGAGAGACAAACAACACAATTACCAAAATTAAAAAACTCTAGAAGGAATCAATAGCAGAATATCTAAAGCAGAACAATGAATCAGTGATCTGGAAGATAAAGTGGTAGAAATAACTTCTGAAGAGCAGAATAAAGTAAAAAGAATGAAAAGAACTGAGGATAGTCTCAGAGACCTCTGGGACAATATCAAATACACCATTTGAATTATAGGGGTCCCAGAAGAAGAGAAAAAGAAAGGGTATGAGAAATTTTTTGAAGAGATTAGAGTTGAAAATTTCCCCAATGTGGAAAAGGAAACAGTCAATCAAGTCCAAGAGGCACAAAGAGTCCCATACAGGATAAACCCAAGGAGAAACATGCCAAGACACATACTAATCAAACTAACAAAGATTAAACACAAAGAAAGAATATTAAAAGCAGCAAGTGAGAAACAACAAGTAATGTACAAGGGAAACCCCATACGCTTAACAGCTAACCTTTCAGTGAAATTCTGCAGCCAGAAGGGAATGGCAGGATATATTTAACTGAAAGGGGAAAATCTACAACCAAGATTACTGTGCTCAGCAAGGATCTCATTCTAAACTGATGGAGATATAAAAGCTTTTCAGACAAGCAAAAGTTAAGAGAATTCAGTGCCACCAAACCAGCTTTACAACTAATGTTAAAGGGACTTATATAGTCAAGAAATATAACAGAAGAAAAAATCCACAAAATCAACCCCAAACAATCAAGAAAATGGCAATAGGAACATATATATCAATAATATATCAATAATTACTTTAAATTTAATTGGATTAAATGCTCCAACCAAAAGACACAGACTGGCTGAATGGATAAAAAACAGGACCCATATTTAAGCTGTCTACAAGAAACCCACTTCAAACCTAAAGACACATATAGACTGAAAGTGAAAGGATGGAAAAATATATTCCATGCACATGGGAAGCAAAAGAAAGCTGGAGTAGCAATCCTCATGTCAGACAAAATAGACCATAAAATAAAGACGATTATAAGAGATAAGGAAGGACACTACGTAATGATCAAAGGATCAATCCAAGAGGAAGACATAACAATTGCAAATATCTATGCACCCGACATAGGAGCACCTCAATACATGAGACAAATACTAACAGACATAAAAGGTGAAATTGACAGGACCACAATAATATTAGGAGACTTTAACACCCCACTCACACCAATGGACAGATCATCAAAACAGAAAATTAATAAGGAAACACAAGTATTAAATGATCCATTAGATGAGATGGATCTCATTGATATCGTCAGGACATTCCATCCAAATGCAGAAGAAAACACCTTCTTCTCAAGTGCACATGGAACATTCTCCAGGATGGAGCATATCTTGGGTCACAAAGCAAACCTCAGTAAATTTAAGAAAATTGAAATCATACCAAGCATCTTCTCTGACCACAACGCTATGAGACTAGACATCAACTACAAAAAAAAAAAAAAAAAAACTGTAAGAAACACAAACACATGGAGATTAAACAACACGTTTCTAAATAACCAACAGGTCACTGAAGAAATCAAAAGGGAAATAAAAAGTTTCTAGAAATAAATGACAATGAAAACACGACAACTCAAAACCTATGGGATGCAGCAAAAGCAGTTCTAAGAGGAAAGTTTATAGCAATGCAATCCTACCTCAAGAAACAAGGAAAACATCGAATGGAAAACCTAACTACACCTAAAACAACTGGAAAAAGAAGAAGAAGAAAAAAAAACAAAATTAGTAGAAGGAAAGAAATGATAAAGACCCAAGCAGAAATAAATGAAAGAAACAATAGAAATGATTAATAAAGCTAAAAGCTGGTTCTTTGACAAGATAAACAAAATTGACAAGCCTTTAGCCAGACTCATCAATAAAAAAAGAAAGACTCAAATCAACAAAATTAGAAATGAAAAAGGAGAGGTTACAACAATGCAGAAATACAAAAGATTGAAGAGACTATTATGAACAACTATATGTCAATAAAATGGATAACCTGGAAGAAATGGACAGATTCTTAGGAAAGTTCAATCTTCCATGACTGAACCAGGAAGAAATAGAAATTATGAACAGCCCAGTTAAGCACTGAAATTGAAGCTGTGATCAAAAATCTCCCAAAAAACAAAAGCTCAGGACCAGGTGGCTTCTCAGGAGAATTCTATCAAACATTTAGAGAAGAGCTAATGCCTATCCTTCTAAAGCTCTTTCAAACAATAGCAGAGGAAGGAACACTTCCAAACTCATTCTACAAGGCCACCAATCATGCTAATACCAAAACCAGACAAAGACAATACAAGAAAAGAAAACTACAGGCCAATATCACTGATGAACATAGATGCAAAAATCCTCAACAAAATTTTAGCAAACAATTCAGCAACACATCAAAAAGTTCACACACCATGATCAAATTGGGTTTGTTCCAGGAATGTAAGAATTCTTTAATATATACAAATCAATCAATGTGATACAGCATATTAACAAATTGAAAGATAAAAACCATATGATAATCTCAATAGATGCCAAAAAAGCCTTTGACAAAATTCAGCACCCATTTATGATTAAAATTCTTCAAATAAATGGGAATAAAAGGAACCTGACTCAACATAGTAAAAGCCATAAACAATAAGCCCACAGCAAATATTGCTCTCAATGGTGAAAAACTGAAAGCATTCCCCTAAGATCAGGAACAAGACACAGGTGTCCACTTTTCCCACTATTATTCAACATAGTTCTGGAAGTCCTAGCTACAGCAATCAGAGAAGAACAAGAAATAAAAGGAATCCAGATTGGAAAAGAAGAAGTAAAGCTCTCACTGTTTGCAGATGACATGCCATACATAGAAAACCTTAAAGACAGTATCAGAAAATTACTAAAGCTAATCAGTGAATTTAGCAAAGTTTCAGGATACAAAATCAATATACAGAAATCACTTGCATTTCTATATACTAACAATGAAAAATCAGAAAGAGAAATTAAGGAATAAATCCCAGTCACCATTGCAACTGAAAGAATTAAACATCCAGGAATACACTTACCTAAGGAGACAAAAGAACTGTACACAGAAAATTATAGGACAGTGATGAAAGAAATCAAAGATGACATACACAGATGGAGAAATATTCCATGTTCCTGAGTAGGAAGAATCAATATTGTGAAAATGACTGTACTACCAAATGCAATCTACAGATTCAGTGTGATCCCTATCAAATTACCAATGGCATTTTTCAAAGAACTAGAACAAAAAATTTCAAAATTCATATGGAAACACAGAAGACCCCACATAGCCAAAGCAGTCTTGAGAATGAAGAAAGGAACTGGAAGAATCAACCTTCCTGACTTCAGATCATACTACAAAGCTACAGTCATCAAGACAGTATGGCACTGGCAGAAAAACAGAAATATAGACCAATGGAACAAGATAGAAAGCCCAGAAATAAACCCATACACGCATGGGTACCTTATTTTTGACAAAGGAGGCAAGAATATACAATGGAGCAAAGACAGCCTATTTAATAAATGGTGCTGGGAAAACTGAACAGCTATGTGTAAAAGAATGAAATTAGAACACTTTCTAACACCATACACAAAGATAAACTCAAAATGGATTAAAGACCTAAATGTAAGACCAGAAACTATAAAACTCTTAGAGGAAAACATAGGTAGAACACTCAATGCCATAAATCAAAGCAAGATCCTCTATGACTCACCTCCTAGAGTAATGGAAATAAAAACAAAAGTAAACAAGTGGGACCTGATTAAGCTTAAAAGCTTTTGCACAGCAAAGGAAACTCTAAGCAAGGTGAAAAACCAACCCTCAGAATGGGAGAAAATAATAGCAAATGAAACAACTGAAAAAGGATTAATTTCCAAAATATACAAGCAGCTCATACAACTCAATGCCAGAAAAACAAACAACCAAATTAAAAAATGGGAAAAAGACGTAAACAGACATTTCTCCAAAGACATACAGATGGCTAACAAACACATGAAAAGATGCTCAACATCGCTCAATATTCAGTCCAGTTCAGTCGCTCAGTCATGTCCCACTCTCTGCAACCCCATGAATCACAGCACACCAGGCCTCCTTGTCCACCATCAACTCCTGGAGTTCACTCAGACTCACGTCCATCGAGTCAGTGATGCCATCCAGCCATCTCATCCTCTGCCATCCCCTTCTCCTCCTGCCCCCAATCTCTCCCAGCATCAGAGTCTTCTCCAATGAGTCAGCTCTTCGCATGAGGTGGCCAAAGTACTGGAGTTTCAGCTTTAGCATCATTCCTTCCAAAGAAATTCCAGGGCTGATCTCCTTCAGAATGGACTGGTTGGATCTCCTTGCAGTCCAAGACACTCTCAAGAGTCTTCTCCAACACCACAGTTCAAAAACATCAATTCTTCTGTGCTCAGCCTTCTTCACAGTCCAAATCTCACATCCATACATGACCACAGGAAAAACCACAGCCTTGACTAGACGAACCTTTGTTGGCAAAGTAACGTCTCTGCTTTCGAATATGCTATCTAGGTTGGTCATAACTTTCCTTCCAAGGAGTAAGCATCTTTAAATTTCATGGCTGCAATCCCCATCTGCAGTGATTTTGGAGCCCAGAAAAATAAAGTCTGACACTGTTTCCACTGTTTCCCTATCTATTTGCCATGAAGTGATGGGATCAGATGCCATGATCTTCGTTTTCTGAATGCTGAGCTTTAAGCCAAATTTTTCACTTTCTTCTTTTACTTTCATCAAGAGGCTTTTTAGCTTCTCTTCACTTTCTGCCATAAGGGTGGTGTCATCTGCATATCTGTGGTTATTGACATTTCTCCTGGCAATCTTGATTCCAGCTTGTGTTTCTTCCAGTCCAGCGTTTCTCATGATGTACTCTGCATAGAAGTTAAATGAGCAGGGTGACAATATACAGCCTTGACGTACTCCTTTTCCTATTTGGGACCAGTCTGTTGTTCCATGTCCAGTTCTAACTGTTGCTTCCTGACCTGCATACATATTTCTCAAAAGGCAGGTCAGGTGGTCTGGTATTCCCATCTCTTGAAGAATTTTCCACAGTTTATTGTGATCCACACAGTCAAAGGCTTTGGCATAGTCAATAAAGCAGAAATAGATGTTTTTCTGGAACTCTCTTGCTTTTTCCATGATCCAGCGGATGTTGGCAATTTGATCTGGTTCCTCTGTCTTTTCTAAAACCAGCTTGAACATCAGGAAATTCATGGTTCACATATTGCTGAAGCCTGGCTTGGAGAATTTTGAGCATTACTAGCGTGTGAGATGAGTGCAATTGTGCGGTAGTTTGAGCATTCTTTGGCTTTGCCTTTCTTTGGGATTGGAATGAAAACTGACCTTTTCCAGTCCTATGGCCACTGCTGAGTTTTCCAAATTTGCTGGCATATTGAGTGTAGCACTTTCACAGCATCATCTTTCAGGATTTGAAATAGCTCCACTAGAATTCCATCACGTCCACTAGCTTTGTTCATAGTGATGCTTTCTAAGGCCCACTTGACCTCACAGTCCAGGATGTCTGATTCTAGGTCAGTGATCATTATTAGATAAATGCAAATCAAAACCACAATGAGATGTAACCTCACACTGGTCATAATGGCCATCATGAAAAAGTCTACAAACAATAAGTGCTGGAGAGGGTGTGGAAAAAGGGGAACACTGTTGCACTGTTGGTGGGAATGTAAATTGATACAGCCACTATGGAAGACAGTATGGAGATTCCTTAAACAACTAGGAATAAAACCACCATCAGTTCAGTTCAGTCGCTCAGTTGTGTCTGACTCTTTGCAACCCCATGAATTGCAGCACACCAGGCTTCCCTGTCCATCACCAATTCCCGGAGTTCACCCAAACTAATGTGCATCGAGTCAGTGATGCCATCCAGCCATCTCATCCTCTGTCGTCCCCTTCTCCTCCTGCCCCCAATCCCTCCCAGCATCAGAGTCTTTTCCAATGAGTCAATTCTTCACATGAGGTGGCCAAAGTACTGGAGTTTCAGCTTTAGCATCATTCCTTCCAATGAACACCCAGGACTGATCTCCTTTAGAATGGACTGGTTGGATCTCCTTGCAGTCCAAGGGACTCTCAAGAGTCTTCTCCAACACCACAGTTAAAAAGCATCAATTCTTTGGTGCTCAGCTTTCTTCACAGTCCAACTTTCACATCCATACATGACCACAGGAAAAACCATAGCCTTGACTAGATGGACCTTTGTTGGCAAAGTAACGTCTCTGCTTTTCAATATGCTATCTAGGTTGCTCATAACTTTCTTTCCAAGGAGTGAACGTCTTTTAATTTCATGTCTGCAATCACCATCTGCAGTGATTTTGGAGCCCAGAAAAATAAAGTCTGATACTGTTTCCCCATCTATTTCCCACGAAGTGATGGGACCAGACACCACAATCTTCGTTTTCTGAATGTTGAGCTTTAAGCCAAATTTTTCACTCTCCTCTTTCACTTTCATCAAGAGGCTTTCTAGCTCCTCTTCACTTTCTGCCATAAGGGTGGTGTCATCTGCATATCTGAGGTTATTGACATTTCTCCCAGCAATCTTGATTCCAGCTTGTGCTTCTTTCAGCCCAGCGTTTCTCATGATGTACTCTGCATATAAGTTAAATAAGCAGGGTGACAATATGCAGCGTTGACATACTCCTTTTCCTATTTGGGACCAGTCTGTTGTTCCATGTCCAGTTCTAACTGTTGCTTCCTGACCTGCATATAGATTTCTCAAGAGGCAGGTTAGATGGTCTGGTATTCCCATCTCTTTCAGAATTTTCCACAGTTGATTGTGATCCACACAGTCAAGGCTTTGGCATAGTCAATAAAGCAGAAATAGATGTTTTTCTGGAACTCTCTTGCTTTTTCCATGATCCAGCAGATGTTGGCAATTTGATCTCTGGTTCCTCTGTATTTTCTAAAACCAGTTTGAACATCTGGAAGTTCACGGTTCACGTATTACTGAAGCCTGACTTCAAGAATTTTGAGCATTACTTTACTAGCATGTGAGATGAGTGCAATTGTGTGGTAGTTTGAGCATTCTTTGGTTTTGCCTTTCTTTGGGATTGGAATTAAAGCTTACCTTTTCCAGTCCTGTGGCCACTGCTGAGTTTTCCAAATTTGCTGGCATACTGAGTGCAGCACTTTCACAGCATCATCTTTCAGGATTTGAAATAGCTCCACTGGAATTCCATCACCTCCACTGGCTTTGTTCATAGTGGTGCTTTCTAAGGCTCACTTGACTTCACATTCCAGGATGTCTGGCTCTAGGTGAGTGCTCATACCATCATGATTATCTTGGTCGTGAAGATCTTTTTTGTACAATTATTCTGTGTATTCTTGCCACCCCTTCTTAGGACCCAGCAACCCCACTCTTAGGCATATACCCTGAGGAAAGCAAAATTTAAAAAGAGACATGTATCCCATTGTTCATTGCAGCAGTATTTACAACAGCTAGAACATGGAAGCAACCTAGGTGTCCATTGACAGATGAATGGATAAAGAAGTTGTGGTTTATATACACAAAGGAATATTACTCAGCCACAAAAAGGAACACATTTGAGTAAGTTCTGATGAGGTGGATGAACCTAGAACCTATTATACAGAGTGAAGTGAGTCAGAAAGAGAAAGATAAATATTGTATTCTAAAGCACATATACGGAATCTATAAAAATGGTACTGAAGAATTTATTCACAGGGCAGCAATAGAGAGACAGACATAGAGAACAGACTCATGGACATGGGGAGAGGGGAGGAGAGGGTGAGATGCAGGGAAAGAGTAACATGGAAACTTACATTACCATGTGTAAGATAGATAGCCAACAGGAATTTGCTGTATGGCTCAGGAAACTCAAACAGGGGCTCTGTATCAATCCAGAGGGGTGGGATGGGGCGGGAGATGGGAGGGAGGTTCAAAAAGAGAGGGAATATATGTATACCTATGGCTGATTCATGTTGTGGTTTGACAGAAAACAACAAAATTCTGTAAAGCGATTATCCTTCAATAAAAAGATAAATTAAAAAGAAAAAAAAAAGAGTATCAGTCAGTCATAAACAAGGAAAGAAGCTGTGTAACACGCTACACAAAGGATGAACCTTGAAAACACTAGATGAAATGAATGAAGCTAGGTGTTAAAAAGCCACATATCATATGAGTCCATTTACATTAAACACACACAATAGACCAATCCACATTGGGAGAAAGATTAGTAGTTGCCAGGAGAAGGCAATGGCACCCCACTCCAGTACTCCTGTCTGGAAAATCCCATGGAGGGAGGAGCCTGGAAGACGGCAGTCCATGGGGTTGCTGAGGGTCAGACACGACTGAGCGACTTCACTTTCACTTTTCACTTTCATGCATTGGAGAAGGAAATGGCAACCCACTCCAGTGTTCTTGTCTGGAGAATCCCAGGGACGGGGGAGCCTGGTGGGCTGCCGTCTATGGGGTCGCACAGAGTCAGACACGACTGAAGTGACTTAGCAGCAGCAGCAGGGGCTGGTGGGAGGGAGACATGAGGAGTAATTGCTTCCTGGGCACAGGGTTTCCTTTTTTTGAAGCAATGAAAGAGTTCGAGATGATGGTATTGGATGTGTGGTGGTGGTGGTCTAGTTGCTCAACCGTGTCTGGCACTTACCAACCCATGGAGTGTAGCCCACCAGGCTCCTCTGTCCCTGGGATTCCCCAGGCAACAATACTGGAATGTGTTGCCATTTCCTTCTCCAGCGGATCTTCTCAACCCAGGGACTGAACCCACGTCTCCTGTATTGCAGACAGATTCTTTACCACTGAGCCACCAGGGATTTTGTGAATGTATTTAGTTGCACACTTTAAAATCATTGAAACAGTGAGGGCACAGTTTTGAGTCTCTAGCCTACTGTGTTCCCCTTTTGCCTGGTAAAGAAACAAAGCCATTCTTTCCTCCTCCTCCATAAAAAAATCACTGACGCAGTAAATTTTATGTTAAAGAAACTTGTGTGTGCGTTAGTCGCTCAGTCGTGTCCGACTCTTTGCGACCCCACGGACTGTAGCCTGCCAGGCTTCTCTGTCCATGGAATTCTCCAGGTGAGAGTACTAGAGTGGGTTGCCATTCCCTTCTGCAGAGGGCATCCAGGCTTCCCTGGTGGCTGAGACGGTAAAGCATCTGCCTACAATGTGGGAGACCCGGCTTCAATCCTTGGGTCAGGAAGATCCCCTGGAGAAGGAAATGGAAACCCACTCCAGCACTCTTGCCTGGAAAATTGCATGGACTGAGGAGCCTGGTGGGCTACAGTCCACGGGGTCACAAAGAGTCGGACACGATGGAGCGACTTCACTTCTCCAGAGGAACTTCCCAACCCAAGGATCAAACCCTCGTCTCCTGCATTGCAGGCAGGTTCTCTACCGTTTGAGCTACAGTTGTTGAAACTTAGGGAAGAGAAAAAGAGTAAGTATGGAAAATGGTAGCTAAGGATACGTTAGAATCGAGAAAAGTACAAACCAGATTATAGGAGATCCCCCACTGGCCCCAGTGTTTGGAACATTCCCTTTGAGCAGCAAAGTTTTCAAGACATCGGATTCCATTCTCTTCCCTGCAGATCTAATCACATCATTTAGTTCTTTGGTGAATAGTTCCATAGTCCAAAGTGCATAAGTGGTATTTTATTGGGTTTAAAGTTTTAGAAACAACCTATAGAGAAATCTTGAAAGCCCAATATGTTAACAGAGAGAATGGAAATGTTATTAAGCTTGACCAGGTAAGAAAAATTACTTAACAAGCATCGAGAGGAGCGCAGCTGTCACAGAAGAAAGAATAAGGCCACAACAAAAGGAATGAATGATTTCTCTATTTTTCACACCAGAGATCAATACTCATGGTTCAAAAGGAATAAATCAAGAAATAGAGACTTAGTATAGTATTAAAAGTTACACAGGCAATCAGTAGAAGAAATCAGAATAATACCATGACTGTGAGACAAAACTCACTAAAGGAAAGGCGCAATGGAAGACAGTAAATTCTGGTCAGCCTCTCCTTTTTCTCGGTGGAGAGGAAATAGATGGCGACCATAGGAGTCAAGAAATAGAATTAAAATACTTAAAACTTCAGTTGTTGGTAGATGTCTGTTTTTGTCCGGGTTTCAGACACGTCCTTTACTTGGTGATTACCCGCTCCTGTGGATAAGGCAGGGCTGATCTATCTTTTTGGCCATGGGGGTGGTCACCTGACTTAGCCCGGCCAATCAGAAACTCCCCTGGGACTTTTTGGCCCGCATCCCTGGGGAAGACACCGACTCTCAGCCGGGCCTGTCAGGTTGTGGGAATGTGGATCTGGGCCTGTCTGCATCCGTCTTGCTCCTTGGCATGCGCCCCCATAACGCTGAAGCAAACCAGGGCAAACAACGTTAGTGAGTCCCTAGATGTGCTGAAGCTTATACGCCTTCAGATTTCTGTTGTCCTACCCAGTGAATTCTCCTTTCACTTAAAAATAAAGTGCCCTGCGCACCCCCTGGGCTCATGTGCTGTGCTGACGGGTGGTGCTGACTCCGGGAATCTCCCGGGAGAAAATGGTGTCCATCAGCATCGAAACGGAGTTAGATCCACCACCCAGATGACTACACAAGGCTCTCAGCATGGGGCACAGATGGCGCTTCAACGGCCAGAACATCACACTGTGCGGTAATGATCAGTCCACACCCTGCCATCCGGGAGCCACGCAAGTTGGGTGCGACTCTCAACCACCCTGACCTCAGTTTCCCTGGTACCACAGAGAGAAGAATGCCCATGGGGCCGCCAAGACGGTGACATAACTGACGAAAAGGTGCTTCACAAGCCACACGTGGTTTTCCTTTTTACGATGACTGGTTCGGTCCCTGGGTTGGTCAGTTTACCTGTAAACTGGTTTTGTTCTCTGACCACAGTGTGAATGCCGAATTCTACCCCAACCACCCTACAAAGGTCAGGTTGTATTCCCAGGGGGTGAGGGTGAGGAAGCATGAAGGCTTCACCGTGGCCCCTGCCAGCTGCTGGGGAGAAAAGCTACCCCAGCAGCTACCTAGTAACTCCACCGAAGGTGTCATCATGATCTAGTCCTGCCTCTCCTTCCTCTTTCTATAAGGTACGGCGCCCTTCTGGCTCTTTCTTCTTTTAATTCAACTGTTTTATAATTTTATAAGCGCCATCTTCATTAAGTGACAAAGGGACTTTTTAGGGTGTGAAAAAAGTGCAAGTGTTGGTCGCTCTCACTCTTTGTGACCCCACAGACTGCAGCCTGCCAGGGTCCTCTGTCCAGGAAATTCTCCAGGCAAGAATACTGGAGTGAGTGAGCCATTCCCTTCTCCAGGGGTTCTTCCCGACCCGGAGATTGAGCCTGGGTCCCCTGCCTTTCAGGCAGATTCTTTACTGTCTGAGCCCTTTTTAGGCTAGCAGGATATAAATTCAGCTGACCTATGCCTCTGGAAACAGTAAGGAAACCCCTGCAGGAGGGCCTGCAATGGCGTTTCCCCCGAGATGGTGTCATTTATAAACCATGCAATGTAGGTTTCCTTTTGTCAAGTTCTGTGGGTTTTTTTCTTATGTTAAAAGTAATACTGTTTACTGTAATTTTTTATTGTAATAGAAGTAATATTGTTTATTGCAGAAAACATTGAAAGATAAAGAAGGAAATAAAAGTCACCCACGATCCCACAATCCAGATATAAACCCTGTTAACATTTCAGGAGATTTTCTTCTATGCTGTTTTACTAACACTCCTGAAATCATGTCATATATTGTACCCTGCTTTTTCCATTCAATATTATATGATGAGTCTATCCTCATTTCATTAAAAAATATTAAAAAAAAATTTTTTTTACCAGCGTAATACTTCAGGGTACCAGAATCTGTTTATTATTGGATATTTTAGATCTTCTAGCTTTTCATCACTCAGCCTAACATTTTTTATAATCTGTTCATTTGTATGTGTTGTCATAACTGATGGGTTTAGACTTGCAGCTCTCCTGGCTCCTGGGACTACATCCAGGATGCTACGTATAGGATCCTGAGGGCTGTCTCCACCACCCACACACCCAACCGGCCCTCTTCCCCAAAGGGAGTGTTATTTCTCGGGCCTTCTCCCCTTCCTCGCTCATGATTCTCCCCAGGGCCATGGCAGCATTCCCTGACTGATCTCCCATGTTTGGGTCTCTGGAAGCAGAGAGTCTCAGCTACGTCCTTGTAGAAGACTCCAGGCTCCTTGTATGAGTAAGTCCCCCACCTCAGCCCCCAACCCCATAAGATGAATATGCAGGAAACTCCCCAAAACTAACAGCTGCTTTGTACCCTCACTCCCAAGGGTTGGGTGATTCCCAACCCTGCATCTGCATAATTGAGGTCCCCCATCTGTCCCCTCTGCAGGGGGAGGGGGCTCGAGAGGAGATCAGAAGGGTGGCGAGGACCCACTGGAGAGACCCCGGAGCCGGTGCCGTATCCTACAAGCCAGGAAGTGGGTGGCACGGCTCCACGTTCCCGACTTCTCTCTCCACCTGGCACCCCTGTTCAGGTGGACTTGTTCACCACAGCTCACTACTCCAGGGTCTGGCCGGGAAGGGGAGGCCTGGGGTCAGCCACAGCCCTGCCACCTACGTGCTGTGTTAGTGCATGACCTCCACTCACGATCTAGCTACTCTCAGAGGCCATGCTCTTTCTCCCCCTGGGCCATCTCACTCCCCTTCTTTTTAAAAAAAGTTTAATTAATTTAATTGGAGGCTAATTACTTACAATATTGTAGTGGTTTTTTTGCCATACATTGACGTGAACCAGCCATGGGTGTACATGTGTTCCCCATCCCAAACCTCCCTTCCACCTGGTGCATATACACAAAGGAATATTACTCAGCTATTAAAAAGAATGGATTTGAATCAGTTCTAATGAGGTGGATGAAACTGGAGCCTATTATACAAAGTGAAGTAAGCCAGAAAGAAAAACACCAATACAGTATATTAATGCATACATATGGAATTTAGAGAGATGGTAATGATGACCTTATATGCAAGACAGCAAAAGAGACACAGATGTAAAGAACAGACTTTTGGACTCTGTGGGAGAAGGCAAGGGTGGAATGATTTGAGAGAATAGCGTTGAAACATGTATATTATCATATGTGAAACAGATCACCAGTCCAGGTTCGATGCATGAGACAGGTTGCTCAGGGCTGGTGCACTGGGATGACTCCCCTTCTTTCCTACACAGCCCCTCCTAAAACCCGAGGACTCATTTCAGAAGTCCCCTCCTCCCTCCTCCGTGAACCCCAGCCCCCTCCCTCCCCGATCATAGCACAGCATGTAGCTGCTGTTGTTAAGGACGGTCTGCCTCCTCCATCGGACTGTGAGCTCACCTCCTCCATCGGACGGGGAGCTCAGCGAGAGCAGAGGCTCTGTTGATTCCCTGCGAGCCTGGGGCCTGGCCCCAGCGCACAGAGAGTGCTCAGGGCTGTGCTGCTCCTGCCCCAGACGTGATCCCCCAGTCACCCCCACCCCCAGCCAGCACTCCATCAGTCAAAGCAGCGCATTCAGGAGTCAGTCTTGGGGTCCCAGACACTGGCCCCTAGAAGTGGCCCGGCAGTGCCTCGAGCAGGCCCCCAGGGAGTCCCAGGTCCTATGAAGGCGCCATCTGTACTGCAGGCCACTCATGAATCCCTGAACGGAGGAATTAATTACTGCCTGTCGAAATTAGACTTCTCCCTTCCTTCGAGATGCATCTTCTTTTTATTCTTAATTAATTTTTAAAATTACGATGTCAGTGCGAAGTCTAATTTATTTGACTTTTAGCATTATTTCTCTGATAAGCAATTTCGTTTTATGCTGGGCACTCGCTCGCCTCGGCACCAATTTATCACTTCAGCTCTCGCTTTTGGGGGCTCATCAGCCCAACAGCGCCCCGGCACCAGGGCCTCAGGCCCCCGCTGAGAGGTGAACGTGCCCCACGGCCCCATCCTAGGGGCCCTGGCCCTCCTCCCCGTCCATGGTTCCACAAGCTCATGCCTCCCGTGCCCTAGGATGGACGGAGAGAGCAAGGCTGAGGTGCTGGCCTTGCACACGCATCAGGTGCTTCTCCCTGCCTGTCTCACTGATCCTGCAAATGCCCTTTTGAAGCCGAGCCTGTCACCCCATTTTACAGGTGAAGCCACTTAGGCTCAGAGAGGTGTCATAACTAGGACATGTTGGGAAAAAGGACTCCAAATCTGATGACTCTTCTGCTTCACCCTGGAACCTCAGCGGGGCTGGTTAGAAATTTCCACCTGCAGACCTGCGACGGAGACCGAGGCTGGCAGGACAGGTCCGACAAGATTCCCACTTCAGTCTGCCCCTTAGCCTTCCTCCCAACTGGATCCTTTGTATGGGGATCTGAGCCACTTGCCTGCACTCCGCCCAGAAGACCTAACAGAGGAGCTGGCGACCTCTAGGACCCTCCCCTTCGGCCGCAGCGACCGCTCAACGGGGTGACCCCACGGCTCAACTCAAGCTGGTTATGATTCTAAATAGGGGGTCACATAGGCCTTATTGATGGGGGACATCTGAGCAAAGTCTCCCGAGAGGAGAGGAAGTGATCCACAGAGTCTGGGGAAGGGCCTTCCAGGCAGAGGGAGCACCCAAACTTCCTTGAGGCAGGAGCACGCGGGGCACGTTCAGGAGAAAAAGCTGGAGAGCAGGGCGGCGGGGCTGGAGGGGGCGATGGAAAGCCGGTGTGGGCAGAGAGCAGCCACCTGGGAGGCTGAAGGTCCCCTATCCAGTTACAAAGCTCAGGGAGTGCTCGAACACACTGGAATGGGATTTGAGAAGGTTCTTCTAGTCTAGTAGGAAGAACTAGGTAGATAATTACAACGGCGGAAGGCGGATGAATGACAGAGCTCCATGGCGATCAGGGGCCAGCTGGACAGAAGAAGCCAGGCAGTCTTGGAGGCCACGCTTGAGTCAGGCCTGGGAGCCGTGTCTCCTTTCAGCCGGCCCCGTGAAGAGTGTGCCCAGGGCCCCCAGAGGCTGTGGGTGTGTGATTCCCAGGGCCGCTGTAACAAGACACCCTCAACTGGGTGTCTCAAAACAGCAGAAATTCTTCTCTCACAATTCTGGAGGTTAGATGGCCAAAACCAGGGTGTCACGAGAGCCAGGCTCCATCCACGACTCTGGGTAGAACCCCTCCCGGCTCCTGGTGTGGCCAGCACGTCTCAGCCTCCCTGACTCGCAACGGCCTCCCTCCAGCCTCTGCCTCTGTCTCACCCGCTTCCTCCGTGTGTCCTTGAGTCTTTACCTGGTGCTTCTCCAAATGTGCCTCTCGTCTCTCCTTATCAGGACACCGGCTACCTTGGGTTAAGGTAGCCCCTACAGGATGACCTTGTCTTAGTTACACCTGCAGGGACTCTGTTTCCAAGAAGGTCCCACCCATCCTGAGATACTGGGGGTTAGGACCTCGAGGTATCTTTCTGGGGAACACAGGGCCACCCACCCGAGGCCACACCTCCTAGGGACGTGCCCTCTGACCTTGGTTGTGCAAGTTCCCTCTGGGCCCCAGGCTGTCCTCCTGTAAGACAGGGGCTGGGGTGTCATCCCTCCGGCTCTGCCTGTGTTTCTCCAAGTCCTTTTGAAGATCTGGCCCCTCCCCTCACTGCACTGCCTCTGATCTTCAGCACAAGCAAGACAGTGTGGGGACAGGAGCTTAGATGACTCCAAACTGGATCTTCACCATAAAACAAATGTCACGGAAAGCCTTTTGATGTCACCCTAATGGAGTGCGGAAAACACCCTTCAACTCCCCTCCTTCGCGCTTTTAATTTCATCCTTTTTGCTATTTTTCCTTCTCCTTTAAAGTCTGTGTCTGCTTTCATGTTACACATTATTTATTTAGTTGCTTGTCAATTAGTGTCTATTCTCCGAGCAACAAGCACATTAGCAGCTGCAGAGATTAGAACTGAAATTCGCAACCCAGTTGGTGCTACCGAAGCCGCGCCTACCCGCCCGAGAAAACAGCACCTCTTTGTCATTACAAAAGATGACCTTCCTCTCCTTCTGCCTGTTCCCGGCTCCTGATTTAATTCCAACTGACTCCTCCATGCTCCTGCCCAGACGTGATGGCTTTGAGATGGAACGTTTTCAAATGCACAGAGGAAGATGCAGGCTCCTCTTAACAGCAGCCTTTGATGACGGTTAGTGTAAAGCAGGAGTCGCTGGATTTGAGTAACAGGCTCTGATCGCCTGTCAGGGGTTCTGCCTCAGCCAGCCCAACACGCCACACCTGCTACACGCGATTCAGCCAACATTCTAAACACGGCATGTAACCAGCTCCTTGATCCCCTGGTTTATGCGACCCTGCACAAGTGAATTAATCTTAGATTTATTTCCTGCTCTGCAAAATGGGGGGGGGGGGAGGTAGGTGTTAAAACTAACTACATATAGCTGTAAGAACTGAGATTGTATGTGTAGAAGGTGAAAGTGTTAGTCGCTCAGTCTGACTCTTGCAAGCGTAAGGACTGTAGCCCACCAAGCTCCTCTGTCCATGGGATTCTCCAGGCAAGAATACTGGGGTGGGTAGCCATTTCCTTCTCCAGGGAATCTTCTTGACACAGGGATCTAATCCATGTCTCCTCCATTGCAGGTGAGTTCTTTCCCGTCTGAGTCACACAGGAGTGTAGAGATTTGCAAAGTGAGCTTCAGCATCGGTTTCTTCCAACGAATCTGAGGAGTTAGTCACACGGCCAGGAGGGCTTTGGTGAAGGGAGACAACCAGAGCAATGTCAGCCAACGCTCCCCTCGGGGGTCTGACCACTGCGCAGCTCAGCGCTGCAGGCAGAGGTGGAGGGACCACGCTCGAGACCCCAGCCAACGCTCCCCCCGGGGGTCCGACCACTGCGCACCTCAACTCTGCAGGCAGAAGTGGAGGGACCACGCTCGAGACCCCAGCCTAAGACCAGAGGCTTCAGAGCCCGCGACAAGGTGGGTCACCAGGGAACTGGGAAGCTGCCTGTTCCCTTCCTGTGTTCCCAGCGTGCTGCTGCTCAGGTCCGGGCAAGGCAGGAACGAGCCGACTTCTGCACTTTCACAGTGACCTCAGCAAACACCCGATATCATGAACCGCACATTTTTCTGCCCTCATGATCCTGGGAGTGGGAGAGATTCCCTTGGCAGCTCCAGTGGAGACGTGACAAGGTGACAAGGTGACTGTGTGTGACCCTCGCTGGGTCACACTGCAACATGTGTCTGCCTGGGACTGCTGTCCTCGCACTGCTAGACTTCACGGTGACAAGGTGACCGTGCGTGACCCTCGCTGGGTCACACTGCAACATGTGTCTGCCTGGGACTGATGTCCTCACACTGCTAGACTCCACGGTGACACGGTGACCGTGTGTGACCCTCGCTGGGTCACACTGCAACGTGTGTCTGGCTGGGACTTGTCCGCGGACACTGCAACGTGTGTCTGCCTGGGACTGATGTCCTCACACTGCTAGACTCCACGGTGACAAGGTGACCGTGCGTGACCCTTGCTGGGTCACACTGCAACGTGTGTCTGCCTGGGACTGCTGTCCTCACACTGCTAGACTCCACGGTGACAAGGTGACTCTGCGTGACCCTCGCTGGGTCACACTGCAACGTGTGTCTGCCTGGGACTGCTGTCCTCGCACTGCTAGACTCCACGGTGACAAGGTGACCGTGCGTGACCCTCGCTGGGTCACACTGCAACGTGTGTCTGCCTGGGACTGCTGTCCTCGCACTGCTAGACTCCAAGGTGACAAGGTGACCGTGCGTGACCCTCGCTGGGTCACACTGCAACGTGTGTCTGCCTGGGACTGCTGTCCTCACACTGCTAGACTCCACGGTGACAAGGTGACCGTGCGTGACCCTCGCTGGGTCACACTGCAACGTGTGTCTGCCTGGGACTGCTGTCCTCACACTGCTAGACCAAGAACCGACGTGTGTCTGCCGGGACTGCTGTCCTCGCACTGCTAGACTCCAAGGTGACAAGGTGACCGTGCGTGACCCTCGCTGGGTCACACTGCAACGTGTGTCTGCCTGGGACTGATGTCCTCGCACTGCTAGACTCCAAGGTGACAAGGTGACCGTGCGTGACCCTCGCTGGGTCACACTGCAACATGTGTCTGCCTGGGACTGCTGTCCTCGCACTGCTAGACTCCAAGGTGACAAGGTGACCGTGCGTGACCCTCGCTGGGTCACACTGCAACATGTGTCTGCCTGGGACTGCTGTCCTCGCACTGCTAGACTCCAAGGTGACAAGGTGACCGTGCGTGACCCTCGCTGGGTCACACTGCAACATGTGTCTGCCTGGGACTGCTGTCCTCGCACTGCTAGACTCCACGGTGACAAGGTGACCGTGCGTGACCCTCGCTGGGTCACACTGCAACATGTGTCTGCCTGGGACTGATGTCCTCGCACTGCTAGACTCCACGGTGACAAGGTGACCGTGCGTGACCCTCGCTGGGTCACACTGCAACATGTGTCTGCCTGGGACTGATGTCCTCGCACTGCTAGACTCCACGGTGACAAGGTGACCGTGCGTGACCCTCGCTGGGTCACACTGCAACATGTGTCTGCCTGGGACTGCTGTCCTCGCACTGCTAGACTCCACGGTGACAAGGTGACCGTGCGTGACCCTCGCTGGGTCACACTGCAACGTGTGTCTGCCTGGGACTGCTGTCCTCGCACTGCTAGACTCCACGGTGACAAGGTGACCGTGCGTGACCCTCGCTGGGTCACACTGCAACGTGTGTCTGCCTGGGACTGCTGTCCTCGCACTGCTAGACTCCAAGGTGACAAGGTGACCGTGCGTGACCCTCGCTGGGTCACACTGCAACGTGTGTCTGCCTGGGACTGCTGTCCTCGCACTGCTAGACTCCAAGGTGACAACGTGACCGTGCGTGACCCTCGCTGGGTCACACTGCAACATGTGTCTGCCTGGGACTGCTATCCTCGCACTGCTAGACTCCAAGATGACAAGTTTACTGTGCGTGACCCTCGCTGGGTCACACTGCAACATGTGTCTGCCTGGGACTGCTGTCCTCACACTGCTAGACTCCACGGTGACAGGGTGACTGTGTGTGACCCTCGCTGGGTCACACTGCAACATGTGTCTGCCTGGGACTGCTGTCCTCACACTGCTAGACTCCAAGGTGACAAGGTGACCGTGCGTGACCCTCGCTGGGTCACACTGCAACGATGTGTCTGCCTGGGACTGCTGTCCTCGCACTGCTAGACTCCAAGGTGACAACGTGACTGTGCGTGACCCTCGCTGGGTCACACTGCAACATGTGTCTGCCTGGGACTGCTGGCCTCGCACTGCTAGACTCCACGGTGACAAGGTGACTGTGCGTGACCCTCGCTGGGTCACACTGCAACGTGTGTCTGCCTGGGACTGCTGTCCTCACACTGCTAGACTCCACGGTGACAAGGTGACCGTGCGTGACCCTCGCTGGGTCACACTGCAACGTGTGTCTGCCTGGGACTGATGTCCTCGCACTGCTAGACTCCACGGTGACAAGGTGACCGTGCGTGACCCTCGCTGGGTCACACTGCAACGTGTGTCTGCCTGGGACTGCTGTCCTCGCACTGCTAGACTCCAAGGTGACAAGTTGACTGTGCGTGACCCTCGCTGGGTCACACTGCAACGTGTGTCTGCCTGGGACTGCTGTCCTCGCACTGCTAGACTCCACGGTGACAAGGTGACCCTGCGTGACCCTCGCTGGGTCACACTGCAACGTGTGTCTGCCTGGGACTGCTGTCCTCGCACTGCTAGACTCCAAGGTGACAAGGTGACTGTGCGTGACCCTCGCTGGGTCACACTGCAACGTGTGTCTGCCTGGGACTGCTGTCCTCGCACTGCTAGACTCCAAGGTGACAAGGTGACTGTGCGTGACCCTCGCTGGGTCACACTGCAACGGGTGTCTGCCTGGGACTGCTGTCCTCGCACTGCTAGACTCCAAGGTGACAAGGTGACTGTGCGTGACCCTCGCTGGGTCACACTGCAACATGTGTCTGCCTGGGACTGCTGTCCTCACACTGCTAGACTCCAAGGTGACAAGGCGACCGTGCGTGACCCTCGCTGGGTCACACTGCAAGGGGTGTCTGCCTGGGACTGCTGTCCTCGCACTGCTAGACTCCAAGGTGACAAGGTGACTGTGGGTGACCCTCGCTGGGTCACACTGCAATGTGTGTCTGCCTGGGACTGCTGTCCTCGCACTGCTAGACTCCAAGTGGCCTGAGGGTGAATCTCCCAGGGACCCCCATTAGTGAGGAGTTCTGGCTCCCACTGACCCTGCTGTGTGACTTCGGGCTCTTCCCCTCCCCTCTCTGAAGGACTTCTTTGAGTACAAAATAAAAGATGAAGCTTAATTCACAGGACTGTTGCTGGGGACTTAAAGGGGACAGAAGATGCTTAAAACACCTCAGACAGGGAGGCTTGGGCAACAAGGCTAACGCTGACAGGACCGACGGTGATCACGACGGGGACGTGCGGAAGGAAGAAGGGCAGACGCTGCCATCCAGCATGCAGCAGGCAGCAGACCAGGTGCTCCTTCCCACCCTCCACGTCCTGGGCGCATGGGGAAGACAGAGTGGGACCAAAGGTGGGGCCAGGCCTCCAGGCTTGGCGGCCAGAGTGATGCTGTAAAAACCTGAGTCAGATCACGCTCTCCTCCACCCCAGAGCCTGCACCCCATGCCCACCTCATCCTCTGAGCTCATCTCCTGCCATCGCTCCCCAACCTGGGGCCCCCTCACTGCTCCCCGGGCACCTTCCGGTCTTCGCCCCAGAGCTACCATGCCAGCAGGCCCGGGACACCCTTGCCCCAAGACGCACTCCCTCCCCCTCCAGCCTTGCTCACAGACCCTCTCCATGAGCCCCTGCCCCTCCCCGCCCCGCCCCCTCCCTCTGAGATGGAGCATGGCCACCCCCGGGACACGGGGCTGGCTCTGCTCACTCATCCGTGCCGTTCTGTCACCACTAGAATCTAAGCCGGGGCCGCGGTTTTGTGCACCATGTGCCCCAAGGGCCCACATGGGGGCTTGCTGGTAGAAGGAGCTCTGAGTGTCTGTGAAAGGGTGATAACTGCAGGGACCCAGCCGCCTTTAGGGGTTCCTGCATCTCCCCACAGACACACGGCAGCTCAGCCTCTGTGGCTGGGCCCGCCATGGGGATAACTAGCAAAGGCCCGTGATTCTGAGCACCGCGGATGAGAAGGGGGCTGATCCCAGCTGCGCCCAGTTTGGGCTGTGAGATCCAGCAAGCACTGCTTCCCCATCTGGACCAAAGGAGGCATGGGGCCGCTGGTTTTCAAAGGGGGTCCCCTGGAGCTCCAGTACTTTGCGGAGGGGCCTCAGGCAAATGGGGGTGGAGGTGTAGTGGGCGCCAAATGGCCAGGACCCTGGGTAGCCTGCTCTGGCTTCCCGCAGAGCTGACCCCTCCCTCTGCTTGTATATAAGATTCTTTCAGAAGAAAGGGTTCCAATTCCTGAAGGGGTGTGGGGGGAGGGACCACGGGCAGTTAGCAGGTCTGGACCTTGAATGGACCGCCTCACCCCTCAAGGATTCACCTTCTCCATCTGTCTAAAGTCGGGCTGGACCAAAGGGCCTCAAAGTGCCCTCCCAACTCAGGAGCTCAGGCACCCTGATTTCACATCGACACAACCATCGTGAAGGAAGCATGCGAACTTGGTGCAGAAGGACAATTATCACCACACTATATAACACTCTAATGGCGGGATCTTTTATGTTAGAACTGAGACGTTATGGAGCACAGTTCCATCAAATGAATATAATGGACTTGTTTTATATTACAATGCACACTGTAATTACACATTTCAATAATTCCTTCAATGCATCACATAGACGCCTTCTGAAGTAATGGAGTCCTGGGACCATATATAATAACTTGCCTAAGGGGAGGGCGCAGCGGGTGGCGATGGGGTGATGAAGAGGTCTCCCAGCTGGCAGGGAAAACCACCATCTCCCCAGCCCAGGGCCATTCAGCTCAGACTCCGCTTTCCAGAGGCTCTTTGGAGGAGGCCCTTTGTCCCAGCACCTGCCCAGGGAGGCAGGAATCCCTTCTCCGACGTCCCCAATGGCACTTCTGCAATTCCACTTCCAGGGACCAGGAGCTCACCACCTCCGCACCACCCCCCGCCCCCCATCCCCCCCACCGGCTACCTACTGGGTGGGTCCTGTCATTAATAAATTGCTCCACTGCAGGCACACAGCAAGGGGTCTCTATGATTGTATCCCTGCCATTTAGAGCATCGTGGGGCACCCCTGGTGGTCCAGTGGTTAAGAATCTGCCCTCAGTGCCGGGGATGCAGGTCGAATCTTTGGTCAGGGAGCTGGGATCCCAGATGCCCGCAGAGCAGCCAAGCCCCTGAGACACAAGCCTAAGACCGAGCATTGCAACCAGAGAGACCCAATGCAGCCAAGTAAATATATATTTGTTTAATGTAATAGACTCCTATTGCCGCTGTCACCACAAACAGCGGCTTAACTCTATTATCTTGCAGCTCTATAGGTCGGGAATCTGACATGGATCCCACTGAGCTAAAATCAAGGGATCGGCAGAACGGTGCTCCTTTCTGGAGTTTCTGGGAGGGCATCTACTTCCTTGCCTTTTCCAGCTCCTCCAAGTCACCCACACGCCTTGACCCCTGGGGCCTTCCCTCTGTCTTCAAAGCCAGCCCCTCCCTCTCTGAATCTTTCTGTTGTCTCTCTGATCCCGAGGCTGGGCAAGTCCTTCTCTGTAAAGGACTTGTGTAATTAGCGTGTCCCACCTGGATAATGCAGGTGTTTATCATTAGCACATCTGTAAACTCCCCTTTGCCGTGTTACTACGCACAGGTTCCGGGATCAGGGATTAGCCGTCTCTGAGGGACACCGTTCTGCCCACCAGGGGCCGTCTTTTGTTACTACAATACCAGACTGTGAGCTCCTGTTAAAGGACAGAACGGTTTATTGTGACAATGTGTGTGCCACGTGACACACACATGCTTGATGAACAGAGAAAAATGCTCAGAGCATCAGTGACACAACCCACTGTGTCAACAGCCCTCCAAAAGCAAGTCCCGGGAAACGACCACAAGGCTCTTGGAGCAGCACGGCAGGCCACAGGCAAAGTGAGACTATTCACCTCCTTTGTCTGGACTCTATATCTCTATTAATGCAACCAAGGTACCGTTAGCGTTTGGGGTCCCTTCTTTGGTCTCCATTAACTGCTTGTAGTCAGTTTAAATCCTGTCTGTCTCCAGTTCCAAGGGGAAATATGATCATGCCCATTTTATAGGGGGATAAACTGAGGCTTAAAGCGTGGAGGCCCAGAGATGACCCCTGAGATGCGTCTTTAAGGATGAATAGAGTGTGTCAGGCTGAGGACAGGAGAGACACATGTGCAAAGTCCAGGGCTGCAGAGAACAGGAGGAACCTTCAGGGCCTATGAGAAGTGCCAAGCTAGTTGGGGGTTGGGGGTAGGGGTACCGTCCAAAGACACAGGGGACGGGGACTCCCCTGGCGGTCCCGTGGCTGAGGCTGCACGCCCAGGCGGGCCGCAGCCCCTGGTCAGGGAACTGACCCCACACGCCGCAACTAGAGTGGCATGCTGCACGCCCAGCGCAGAGAGCCCACAGCCCCTGGTCAGGGAACTGACCCCACACGCCGCAACTAAGAGTGTGCACGCTGCACGCCCAGCGCAGAGAGCCCACAGGCCCTGGTCAGGGAACTGACCCCACACGCCGCAACCAAGAGTGTGCACGCTGCACGCCCAGCGCAGGGAGCCCACAGCCCCTGGTCAGGGAACTGACCCCACACGTCGCAACTAAGATTGTGCACGCTGCACGCCCAGCGCAGAGAGCCCACAGCCCCTGGTCAGGGAACTGACCCCACACGCCACAGCTAAGAGTGTGCATACTGCACGCCCAGCGCAGAGAGCCCACAGCCCCCTGGTCAGGGAACTGACCCCACACGCCGCAACTAAGATTGTGCACGCTGCAAGGAAGATCCTGCAGGCCACAGCGCACCCACATAAATACATAAATCTCTTAAAAATACGAGGCTGAAGGAGGAAGGTTGGGGTCAGATCAGGGAGGGCTTGCATGCCAAGGAGGAAGAGTCACATTGTCCCCAGAGCGTGTGTGCCAGCAAGGAGTAGGATGAGGAGGCTTGTGATGGACAAGCTCACCCTGACTGGGTGCAGAGGCTAGAGAGGACAGGCAGTGGCAGGAGACAGGGGACCCTCTGAGGACCAAGTCAGCAGGGAGGAGGTGGGTGCCGAGGAGAGGGCAGAGTGGAGAGGGGTCAAGAAAGCAAGCAGGGCGGGTGGGCTGGTGAGAGCCAGGGATCCTCTGGGCAGACTGCAGTTCCGGGGGTAGAGGGGGCCGATCTCAAAGACAGGGAGCCTGCAGGGGAGGAGGAGATGAGAAACGGAGGCGGGCAGAGGCCAGACCCCTCCCCAGGGTCACGGGGCTGGAACCCTCATCCTCCATACACAGCCATGTGGCCCTGCTTCCCGGGGGACGGCAGCCGGGTCAGCCGGTCACTCCAGGACGACACCCAGAGCGGGCGGGGGGGGGAGGGTCCTCCAAGGGGTCTCCTCCCCGCTGCCTCCACACCAGGCCCCCTGCGGCCGCAGCAACAAGAAGGCAGGACTCTGTGTCCTCACGGCCATGGCTCACTTACCTGGAGATGAACTGAGCCCCCACCCAGCCCAGCCCACCCCCCTCACTCTCAGCCTTCATCTTCCTGTCCCTTCCCTCGTCCCTGGGCTTTCTCTTCCACTCCTCGGAATATCACCACCAGCGACCCCAAGGCCACAGATTAAAAGGCCCCAACTTGGAGTGTCCACAGTCAACTGTGCCCAGGCTGCTCAAGCCGGTGGATGAGGGGTCAGCACCCAACGATGCTGTTGTTTGGTCGTTAACAACTTCACGCCTGACATCCTGGCTTCACAGTGCCACCGCAGGGCACCCCAGGGCCTCAGTGCCTTTGCACAGACTGTTCCCTCCTCCTAAAGTGTCCCCAGCCCCCGTAACACTCCCCCCACCTTGAAGGAGGGTGTGAACACCCTCACATGCTGTGCCCCCTCCATGAACGGGGCTATACCCCCTGGGCGAAGATGGGGGTTGGAAGATGGCGAATTTGATAAAAATAAATGTCTCTGAAGCCCTTCCTATGCCGAGTATCCACTCCACCCACCGTGAGAAATGGTCCTGCCTGAGGGTTGGCTCTTTTAAAAAGACACTTGAGGGAGAAGAGTAGAACCTGAATTCCCAGAGACACCAGTGTCATCAAAATAAAGTGACCCTTGCCGAGAGAACCGTGGTGAAATGGAAGCCAAAATCATAGTTGGCCCATTTTGCAGAGGAGAAAACTGAGGCTTCAAGAGAAGAACGAAAAAAAGAAAACACACACAGACACACTTGGGCTCCCAGCCATCGTCTCTGCAGCCACGGGGCCTCCAGACCCGGCTCCCCGTCTGTGACCCCCGGCCCTGCTGGAGTCAGTCAGGGCGGCCCTTTCTCCTTCCCTGCCACCGGCCATCACCACCGTCCGGCGCCACAGAGGAGCTGGGGCCACTCGCTGACGGGTTTGCTAAGAGGAAACCTAGCACTATACAAACAGGGGCTCTTTTAAAAGCTGAAAACCTGCAATTAAGGTCTCGTGTGAATGCCTGTTAACCACCACGCGGATGCCGGCATTCGAGAGAGGACCGTGCAAGGTGGCTGGTAACCACGGGGTGGATTTATTAACAGCGCAATCCAGCAGGAGAGTGGCTCCCCAGGCCCAGTGCTGCCCTCTGGGGTAAGGGGGGGGGAAGCCGCCTCCACGAAGACTGGGTCGAAATGAACCTGCTTAAAGAGCTCTGCAGAGAAGGCAATGGCATCCCACCAGATCTGTGGAAAATATGGATGGAGGAGCTGGTAGGCTGAGTATTGTGTGAAGAGTGGACAGACGAGCGACTTACAGGAAATGGAACCCACTAGTGTTCTTGCCTGGAGAATCCCAGGGAAGGGGAGCCTGGTGGGGCGCTAGGGGTCGCACAGAGTCAGACACGACTGAAGCGAATTAGCAGCAGCAACAGCAGCAAAGAGCTCTGAGAAACTGAAAGGGAGGGGGGGGGGGGGGGGCTCCAGCGCCCTGTCTCCCGTGCAGGATGGAGAGACTAGGGCCAAGCCGTGGACAAGACTGGCCGCTGACGTGGAGGAGCCTCCCGCACCTGGCGGGGCCAGGAGAGACTGAGGCCAAGCCGTGGACAAGACTGGCCGCTGACGTGGAGAGCCTCCCGCACCTACCGGGAGCCACGTCCCCGCCCCCCCCCCTCCTGGCGCTTACCATGCTGAACTGTGCTCGCGGGCAGGACGGGGGGCGGCCGGGGCCTCGCAGCCTGCGGGCCTCTGTCTGAATCCAGCACTGTGGCCGACTGGCCGTGTGACCCTGGGCAGGCCACTCTGCGACCCAGTCGATCCTTCCCCTGAGAAAAACGGCATCTCGCCCACGAGGCTTCACGGGATCATCTGTGATTGTGCTTCACTGCCCACCCGGGCCACGGGACCTCCCGAACAAGCCCTCCCTATTGGCCTTGTTATTAATCCTTGTCTGTTCTTCCTCCAGTCTGAGTTCTTCCAGAAGGTGGTGAGAGAAGCCTTGGGAGTGTCTGTGACTGAATATATTTGCTGGCCTGTGGCTAGCCCTGGGGGCTGGAGTGGTGAGGAAGTATCACATGTGTTCTGTGCCTTCACGGCCTCCCAGCTAGGGATGGGGGAGACATAGATCAGACCAAATCAGTCGCTCAGTCGTGTCCGACTCTTGCGACCCCATGAATCGCAGCACGCCAGGCATCCCTGTCCAACACCAACTCCCGGAGTTCACTGAGACTCATATCCATCAAGTCAGTAATGCCATCCAGCCATCTCATCCTCTGTTGTCCCCTTCTCCTCTTGCCCCCAATCCCTCCCAGCATCAGAGTCTTTTCCAATGAGTCAACTCTTCGCGTGAGGTGGCCAAAGTACTGGAGTTTCAGCTTTAGCATCATTCTTTCCAAAGAAATCCCAGGGCTGATCTTCAGAATGGACTGGTTGGATCTCCTTGCAGTCCAAGGGACTCTCAAGAGTCTTCTCCAACACCACAGTTCAAAAGCATCAATTCTTCAGCGTTTACCCTTCTTCACAGTCCAACTCTCACATCCATACATGACCACAGAAAAATCCATAGCCATGACTAGACGGACCTTTGTTGGCAAAGTAATGTCTCTGCTCTTGAATATGCTATCTAAGTTGGTCATAACTCCTTCCAAGGAGTAAGTGTCTTTTAATTTCATGGCTGCAGTCACCATCTGTAGTGATTTTGGAGCCCAGAAAAATAAAGTCTGACACTGTTTCCCCATCTATTTCCCATGAAGTGATGGGACCAGATGCCACGATCTTCGTTTTCTGAATGTTGAGCTTTAAGCCAACTTTTTCACTCTCCACTTTGACTTTCATCAAGAGGCTTTGTAGTTCCTCTTCACTTTCTGCCATAAGGGTGGTGTCATCTGCCTATCTGAGGTTACTGATATTTCTCCCGGCAATCTTGATTCCAGCTTGTGTTTCTTCCAGTCCAGCATTTCTCATGATGTACTCTGCATATAAGTTAAATAAACAGGGTGACAATATACAGCCTTGATGTACTCCTTTTCCTATTTGGAACCAGTATTTGTTATGTCCAGTTCTAATCCTCCTGCATACAGATTTAGAGGAGTAGTCTTCCGCCAGGCCACACGGCAAGCAGAAATAGACCCTGTATAGCGATGTTTGATCTCTGTTCCTCTGCCCACCAGCTCTGGACACAGAGTGAGAGTGTGCTGGGGGGCTGCTTTTTAAGTCCTGTGGCCACTGCTGAGTTTTCCAAATTTGCTGGCATATTGAGTGCAGCACTTTCACAGCATCATCTTTCAGGATTTGGAATAGCTCCACTGGAATTCCATCACCTCCACTAGCTTTGTTCATAGTGATGCTTTCTAAGGCCCACTTGACTTCACATTCCAGGATGTCTGGCTCTAGGTCAGTGATCACACCATCGTGATTATCTGGGTCGTGAAGATCTTTTTTGTACAGTTCTTCTGTGTATTCCTGCCACCTCTTCTTGATATCTTCTGCTTTGGTTAGGTCCATACCATTTCTGTCCTTTATCGAGCCCATCTTTGCATGAAACGTTCCCTTGGTACCTCTGATTTTCTTAAAGAGATCTCTAGTCTTTTCCATTCTGTTGTTTTCCTCTATTTCTTTGCACTGATCGCTGAAGAATGCTTTTTTATCTCTTTTTGCTATTCTTTGGAACTCTGCATTCAGATGGGTATATCTTTCCTTTTCTCCTTTGCTTTTTGCTTCTCTTCTTTTCACAGCTATTTGTAAGGCCTGCCCAGACAGCCATTTTGCTTTTTTGCATTTCTTTTCCATGGGGATGGTCTTGATCCCTGTCTCCTGTACAATGTCACGAACCTCATTCCATAGTTCATCAGGCACTCTATCAGATCTAGGCCCTTAAATCTATTTCTCACTTCCACTGTATAATCATAAGGGATTTGATTTAGGTCATACCTGAATGGTCTAGTGGTTTTCCCTACTTTCTTCAATTTCAGCCTGAATTTGGCAATAAGGAGTTCATGGTCTGAGCCACAGTCAGCTCCTGGTCTTGCTTTTGCTGACTGTATAGAGCTTCTCCATCTTTGGCTGCAAAGAATATAATCAGTCTGATTTCAGTGTTGACCGTCTGGTGATGTCCATGTATAGAGTTTTCTCTTGTGTTGTTGGAAGAGGGTGTTTGTTTCTTGGCAAAACTCTATTAGTCTTTGCCCTGCTTCATTCCGTATTCCAAAGCCAAATTTCCCTGTTATTCCAAGTGTTTCCTGACTTCCTACTTTTGCATTCCAGTCCCCTATAATGAAAAGGACATCTTTTTTGGGTGTTAGTTCTAAAAGGTCTTGTAGGTCTTCATAGAACTGTTCAACTTCAGCTTCTTCAGCGTTACTGGTTGGGGCATCGACTGGCGCGCTAAGTGCAGGCAGCTGCGATGACCGGCGCACTAAGCATGGCTGAGAGGAGCCACCCCACCTCCGAGGTCAGGGGCAGAAGACGGGAGGACCCAATGCCCAAAGGGCGGCAGCCAAGAAGAGTTACCCCACATCCAGGGTCAGGGGCAGCGGCTGAGTGTACCAGACTGTGATGGCACAGGAACGGCCCAGAGGAACTACCCCGCATCCGAGGTCAGGGGTGGTGACGAGGGAGTTACCCTGTGTCCGAGGTCAGGGGCAGCGGCCGAGAGGAGCTACCCCACGTCTAAGGAGCTGTGGCTGCATGGGCGCAGGAGGGCCTAGAGGAGCTATCCCACGTTGAAGGTCAGGAAGGGCAGCGGTGAGGCGATACCCCTCATCCAAGGTAAGGAGCAATGGCTGTGCTTTTCTGGAGCAGCCATGAAGAGATACCCCATGCCAAAGGTAAGAGAAACCCAAGTAAGACGGTAGGTGATGCAAGAGGGCATCAGAGGGCAAACACACTGAAACCATACTCACAGAAAACTAGTCAGTCTAATCACATTAGGACCACAGCCTTGTCTAAGTCAATGAAACTAAGTCATGCCCGTGGGGCAACCCAAGATGGGCAGGTCATGGTGGAGAGATGTGACAGAATGTGGTCCACTGGAGAAAGGAATGGCAAACCACTTCAGTATTCTTGCCTTGAGAACCCCATGAACAGTATGAAAAGGCAAAATGATAGGATACTGAAAGAGAAACTCCCCAGGTCAGTAGGGGCCCGATATGCTACTGGAGATCAGTGGAGAAGTAACTCCAGAAAGAACGAAGGAATGGAGCCAAAGCAAAAAGAATACCCAGCTGTGGATGTGACTACTGATAGAAGCAAGGTCCGATGCTATAAAGAGCAATATTGCATAGGAACCTGGAATGTCAGGTCCACGAATCAAGGCAAATTGGAAGTGGTCAAACAAGAGATAGCAAGAGTGAATGTCGACATTCTAGGAATCAGCGAACTGAAATGGTCTGGAATGGGTGAATTTAACTCAGATGACCATTCTATCTACTACTGAGGGCAGGAATCCCTCAGAAGAAATGGAGGGGCCATCATGGTCAACAAAAGAGTCCAAAATGCAGTACTTGGATGCAATCTCAAAAACGACAGAATGATCTCTGTTCGTTTCCAAGGCAAACCATTCAATATCACAGTAATCCAAGTCTATGCCCCAACCAGTAATGCTGAAGAAGCTGAAGTTGAATGATTCTATAAAGACCTATAAGACCTTTTAGAACTAACACCCAAAAAAGATGTCCTTTTCATTATAGGGGACTGGAATGCAACAGTAGGGGGAGACATAATCCTCCCCCAAATCACACTTACACAATCCAAAGCCAAAGCGTGGCCAAGCGCCAGTGATGGGACTCAGCACCTGGCACAGTGCACAAAAGGGGCTCCTGGTGAGAAAGCACCCTCTGAACAGGCTCTGAGGCAACCAGCAAGAGAAACAAGGGAAGCGAGCAAGGTGGATGGGAGCCCGCAGGCAAGGGACAGCATGTGCAAAGGTCCTGTGGCTGAGGAGAGGGAAGCCCTGTGAGGCTGAAGCATGGGGGCTGAGAGGCAGGCAGGCGGCTGCCGTTCAGGCAGGTGGACTCAGCACACCCAGGCCCGCGAGGGACGCTAGCCGCAAAGGGAAGCCTGCCACAATTCACACTGGGAAGATAACAGGGTCACCTCCGCATTTCAGAGACTGTTCTAGCTCCGGTGTGGGTGCACGCGGGGAGGCCGGCTGGGAAGCTGCTGCAGCGTGTGGTCCAGGGGACAGAGTAGGGTCCAAGGTGGCCCATCTGGAAGTGAGTGAGGCGTGGCCCTGGGAGGCAGTGGGGAGAGAGAGGCTGGGGTCGTTGGGACAGGTCACAGAGGGCGGGGGAGTGCAGGGCGTCCAGGACACCCCCGGCACATGCTGCCGGCCGGGGCAGAGCATTCGGGAGGAAGGAACAGGCAAACCCCAGCGACCCGGCTGAGGTCCCGGTGGGCCTCACAGTTGGCCGTTACAAACCTTCTCCGTTTCCCGCCATCACCTGGCAGGTGAGGGAACGGCAGCAGGTTCTATGAGGAGCCCCGAAGGCCACAGCAGGACCCTGGGCCTCCGGGGCCCGGGCAGGCCCACCCCACCTGGCGCCCAGTAGAGCAAGCTGGGAGGCCCCATCTGTGGCAAGAGGTAAACACGAGGGGGCCCTAGTGCAGTGTCCTGGGCTTCTCTGGGGACGGGACGAGTCATTGTGATAACTCAATTTTTGAGTTAAGGCTTAAAATATGGCCCAAGATTGAAGAGGCAATTTGGCAGGGTCGGGAGCCCCCAGGCAGGGTTCCCTGCCTCCACCGTTCAGAGGCCTTATTAACAATATCACTCTTTCTCCCATGTACAGCCCCGTTCACAAGCAGGTCTCGGGGCCGTTGGGTCAGAGAATTCAATTGTGCGTCTCTGAGGCCCGGCTCTGGCCAGCCAGAGATGTCTTCTTGGAAAGGGCAGAGGGAGAGGAGACTACTCGGGCCATGATGCTGAGGAGGGCTGCAGTCTTTTGGAAGAGCTGGCATTTCGGGGAGACAGGGTATAGTCCAGAGACCAGGACCGTTTTAGGAACAGGTCTCAACAGACCCAGGCTCAAATTCTGGCTCCAGCACTTGCTCCGGTGACGGCCCACCCGTTTTCTCGCCTGTAAAATGGGCAGGCGGTGCAGATGAAAGAGATGATGCCCAGCGTGGCTACTGCTCATCAGGTGGGCGCCACCCTGGGGGCCCGCGGGCAGAGCCCGCATCTGGGCCCCTCCTCTCTGTGTATTTGTTCCCTGCAGGTGCGTCTCTCAGGGGCAGCTCCTCAGCCACACGTGGTGATTCCTCACCCCGAGTGGGGAAACAGACGCCTCTCCTGTGAAGGTTTCACAGCCTCCTGAATCCAGCTGCTGGTAAAATGAACTCACCAGGGACAAGGGGGCTTTCCCCGAGGTCCAAATCATCCCTATTTGCTGAGGATGTTCTTGGCCCAAGTCCAGTCCAAGCTCATGGGGCTGCTCCCCCACCTCCCCGGGGAGTGGGGTGCAGGCCTTGACTAGCCCAAGGTTGGAAATATTTTACACGATTCTCAACTGGGGGATAAAAAGATGCTCTGCTTTGGATTACTGTGCTCCTGAGAAGCTGTGGGCGACTGAAACCAAAGGCCAGCTAGGCTCCCAGAGGCCCCTGCTCTCAGGCGCCCCGTGTGCCACTCAAAGGGTCAGAGACGGATCATGACCTCCTCTCACGGACTTTCCAGAAAGCTCCCACAGGCTGAGCACCATCCACGTGCCAGGCCACGGACTCAGAACAAGTGATGAAGCGGGCACTGGCTGTTGCCCTGCGTTTCTATCTGAATCCAGGCTTACGCGCGAGCCTAGCCCCAGTCCTGATCGCTGTACTGCACGCCACCAGCATCCCCGCCCCCGCCCCCACCCCCACCCACACGCCCCCATACCCCTCACCCCCCCCCCCCCCCCCCCCCCCCCCCCCCCCCCCCCCCACCCCCATCCCCACCAACACGCCTACCCCCTGCCCCCGCCCCCACCCCCACCAACACGCCCGCTTTTGTGCACATCACCACAGAACCTTAAAGCAGGGCTTCTGCAACTTGCTTGAGAACCGCCACTGAGAGACACTGGTTTTTGGAGAGGCTCTCGCTGTTTGGTGACTTCCAAAGGGCACAGGATCGCCTGCGTGACCGGGTCTGGGCTAAAGAAGGCAGTTCCCATTTTACAGGTGTATTGACTGAGGACTGAAGTGTACCTCTCGGGTCTAGAACCAGGGCTCCTTTTCCCGCCACACTGCCGTGCCGAGCCCTCTTGTGGGCTGTTCGGAGCTCCCTTTGAGGAACTCGGCTGAGAGACTTCTAGAAAAAGGAGCTGCCACATTACAGCTAAATCTCAGTTATCCCACACTGGGATGGACTCAGGTACGTGTGCCCAAGTATTTCTTAAGATGAGTGCTCAGATGACAGGAAGCCAAGCAGAGACGGTCCTTCCTGACCACCAACCTGCCCATCCCTTGGTGAGAAGCAGAGGTGGGGGCCCAGGCCTACTTGTAGCCCAGGCTTCTGCCTTCCTGAGCCCCAGGCCTCCAGCGGATGCGATCCCGTCACCTCCACCACCGTCGTCTCGGGAGCTGACGGGGTAGCGGTGGAGGGCCCAGTTCGGGGTCTGGAAGGACAGGAGGGCGCAGAGGACCTGGGCTGGTCGCTCGGCTGTCCTGTGGCCACACGAGCGGCCCGGACCACCCCAGAGTCCCCACCCCCACGGAGGCCTCGGGGTGAGCACTGGACTGAGCAGTGGAGCCCCGCTCTGCAGGCCCAGGGTGGGGGTGGGTTTCTGAAGGACCGCTGGACGCCAGCCAGAAAAGGAGACAGATGGTGGGTGGGCATCGGAAGAGACCAGACAGCCCCTCTCCCCTCCACAGCAGGAGCCCCACCCGCGACAGAGAGGCAGGACGAGCTCAGCAGGAACCCCAAGCTTTATTGGCTCAAAGTTCTCCTCAGGAGCCTGGTCGGCTGGGACTGGACGTTCCAGGGTGGGCACTCCCGGGCCTGAGCTAGGAGAAGGGAGGGGGAGAAAATGAGAATTTTAGGTCACATGGAGAGTTTCTGGAATACAATCCCTGACAGGGTTAAAGGTGAGCAGTTCTGAAACTACTTTCAAAGGCATGCTGTTTGATCAGTAAATATTGATAGAACCAGATGATAATGAAACCAAATGCCCACTATGTGTCAGGCACCGTTTGCTGCATTTCTCACCGGTTAAAAAACAACACACCAGTAACTAGAGCCACCATCAAAAACGAGGCACTTTGATAAAACGAAACTTTCCACGCACTGCTGGCAGAAAAACACAGCTGGTGGAGAACAGGTGACTGGTTCACCATCTTTCAGAAGGAAAGCACTGCCGGCCCCACCCCACGCCCCATCCTCCACATGACGGTCTCAAAGCGACATTACCTCCAGGTTCCCCTCTGGCCTTCCGAAGGACCTTGTGTGTCACGACCACTGAGGAGAGAGGAAAGAACGGGGCAATTAGACATGGATGCCCGCAAGACGGCGTACCAGCCAACGGCAGGGAGGAGGCCTCCAGCCTCAAGTGTCTCAGGCCTGCAGACAGCCCCGCAGCACCCAGACCCAGAGGTGTCTATCTCATTACATACCCAGGACCAAGTGACCCGTCAGAGAGGGTGGGCCAGAGACCCCTCCTCAAGTCTAAGCTACCAGCTCTGTGACGCCAGAAGGCAGGGTGTGCGACACCACGTTACAGATGAAACTGAGGCCCGGCAGGGCCAGGGGGACCCTCGAGCGCACCTCTGTGGGCTGGGCCACAGTGCGGGGAGGGGCAAGGCCTGCGCCCGTCTCGGAGCCCTCATCCCTCGGAGAAGCCACTCTGGGAATGGGGAGTGCCCGCTCCAAGCAAACCCAGGTATGCAGGCCAGGGCCAGGCGGGAGGGCACTGCAGTCCTGGGGTGGGCACCTGACCACAGGGAGGACAGACAGATGGACATGGGGCAGCTCCCTGCGCTGGCAGCATACTCCGCCGCCTGGAGGAGCGGCTGGGGCGGAAGCACCTTGCAGCTCCCTGGGCTCCGTGGCTGCGGGCAGCGGCCCAGCGTGTGGGAACCCACGGGCAGGTGGAGGGCCCACCTCGGGGCACAGCTGTAAAGGAAGACAGCTTCTCCCCGCAGTCCCTGTCTGTCCCCCAGACGCCAGAAGAAGGGGGAAGGCCACCACTGACAGAGACAGGCTGGATCAGGACCCACGCTCAATGGGCCTCTGAGATGGCCAGGGACTCCATCTACGCCCGGGGAGGACACACGGGCTTCTGGACTGGGTCCTTGGCCAGTGAGGCTGAGACCAACTCCCTGCTGGCTTATTCCGAAGAGGTGCCATGCGGTGGCCTTGAAAAATACTTATTTCTTGCCTCACAAAAACTTCCATCTGGAGGTAACGGAGTCTGCGTGCACTCTGTGACACGGGGCGGGCACAGATGCTGAGGCCTTGTTTTTAACTGGGCTCAGTGAAGCTCAGAGGTGCCCGCTGCCACCTGTGCCACCGCAGCCCCATGCTGCAGGGCAGAAGCTCTTAACTTGGGTCCAGGGTCATGCTTCCGGGCATCCTAAATCCCCGGAAACCATGTGCAAATCTGTGTGTACACAGTTCTGTGCATCTTTCTGGGGGAGAGAGAGCACTTCTGAGATTCGCCAAGGGGCCTGGGACCCAGAGAAGAGTAAGTGTCGTGGCACTGAAAGTATCACACGAGCCACGTCCCACCTGGCCCGAGTCTGAAGGGGCTCCCGCATCTGAAGAGCACAGCCCACCTTCCGAGCAAGAAGCCCCCACTGAGATGAGAAGCCCGAGGGGCAGAGTGGGGAAGGGCTGGCCCCAGGCAGAGGCGTGCCTAGAGCCCAGGTCTGCCTGACGGCGCCGGACCCCTTGCCCCCAAGACCCCAGCCTCAGCGGTGTCCAGCGGCTGCGACCTCGGTGAACATCCCCAGGGGCTCCTGCCCACTAGAGGTGGGACGTGGAATGGGCAGCCCCAGGGCACACGGGAGGCTCTCGCAGTCACTCTGTCTGACCCCTCCTTTCCCGGCAGATTCTGAGGAGTGTTGGCATGTCCACCTTGACCCAGGCGGGGAAAGGAGAGGTGGGGACATTTCCCCAACTTCCACCTAGTCTCTGAGAGCCGGAGCAGCCCTGGGAGAGGCCAGCCAGCCTGGGGTCCTGGGGGGACTCACAAGCGTGGCCAAGCCGCCCACTCGCTGTGCGACCTTGGGCAGGCCCTCCCCGCAGCTGAGACGAACTCTGGGTCGGGCCATGGGGAGAAATACGGAGATGGTGATGCCGTCCTAGCAGGGGAGATGCTACGACACGTTGGAGGTTAATGGTTTGCCACCATCGATGGCACCTCCATGCACAGAGCTCAGTCTGACCTCAGGGAATAAAGGAGCCAAAGAACTAACGCTTATGGAGCATCTGTTCTGTCCCAGGAAGACGTACAAGAGAGCTGAGACATCACTCCCATCCCTTACAGATGAGAAAACAGGGGCACTTCTTTATGAAGTTGTGATGAGAACCCAGGCCCATCCAGCCAGTCTGAGTCCCCTGGAATTACCGTCTCCAGTTAGAGGTGAGGACTCTACAGCTTGGAGAGCTGAAGTCATTTATTCCTGGCCTTGCAGGAAAGGGGCGATCTGAGCCACGGCTCCCCGACCCAGGACTCGGCGCTGGGTTCTGGGCCCTGGGTCCCCCACGGTCACTCAGCCATCTAAACCCACTTCCGGAACCAGCTCTCCTGGAGGCAGGGTTCACTTCCGTGCCTGGGACTGCCTGGGGCAACAGCCGCAGGACTCTGCTGGCGCCGTGAACCCCAGTGTTTCCTGGGCTCAGGGCTGCACAAAGCACGCTCCCTCTTCCTCGCGGCTGCAGGCACCTGACCCAGCCAAACGGCCCGCCGCCACCGCAGACAACCTCGGTGGCACTGCCCCCACACGGACCCCCCTCCCAGTGCCCCTCTTCTCTACAACGGACTTGATCTCCTAGGCCAGAGCCCCACAGACATCCGCCAGTCTGCCAGGGCTACCTCCCTACTAGTTTTCAACACCATCCTCGCCCCTCCACGGCCCTGTACAGCCCCCAAAGGGGCCTCCCCGCCTCCCAGCCGTTCTGTGCTCAGCCATGGGGACCTAACACACGAGGGACCCTGTGGTCATTGATGCTTCTGCCTGGGTCTGGCCCACAAGGCCCCTTGGAAGTTAAGGATGTGGACAGGCCACCGGCCCACGGTCCAGCGGGGGCTGTGCCATCCAGAGGCTCTCGGAGGACCCCGGGTGAAGGACGTGAGGAAACCCAAATGCAGGAGGCGTCAGGACAACCCAGGGCCACGTTTAGTCCACCCGGAGGTAGGGCCCAGACATGGCAGCCACCCCGCCGCCACTCACACTGGTCAAAGATGACCTTCTCCTGGTTCTTGCTCAGCTGCAACAGCTTCAGGGTGTCATGCAACTTCTTTTCTTGTTCAAACAGTTTTTTGTGGAGTTTGCTGATCTCTGCCTTCAGTTCTCCCATCTAAAGAGGAGGGAATTTAGGGAAAAAAAAAAAAAAGAACAAAAAATAGAAACGTCAGATCATATAGGAAGAATTGCAAAACCATATAAAAAGCACTCAACCTTCCAAACAAAGGTATTTGAGTAAAAGCAAGAAGCCACGTGCTGCCAGCCGGATGGAGGCAAGCATGCAGGCACAGTGGCCTCAGGACCGCTGGCAGAGCTGCGAGCCGGGGCAGCCCAGGGTGCGCCCAGGCCCTGGAGACGCAGGGGATGTTAGGATGCGCTTAATCCTCCGACCTAGCGAGTCTACGCTTGCACATTTACCCCCAAGGAGGGGCGGTGCAGGCCCGAGAAGATGCCTTAGCTCCAGGATGTTCACCTCAGCACTGTTCACGGCAGGACCAGATAAACAGCCTGATTTGTTTCGATAGGGATTTAGGTAACTTAATTATGGTACTTATATACAGCGGAGCAATTTCGCAGCTATTAAAAATGATGTTGCAGGACTTCATTTACTGACATTGAGAGATGATGGTAATTAGTGACAAAAGGGCCCAGAACAACTCCTGTGTGCCAGGGCACGCCGGTTTCACAAAATTGAACGCATATATCTCTATCCATAGGCGTGTATATCAAGATGTCTAAACCATCTGACAACAGAGACATCACGAAAATGTTTACAGAGTTCCATTTCTGAGAGATGGGATTTGGAATATTTTGTTTTTCGTTTTTTTAATTTATCAGAATTGAGTTTTTCCCCAAAAAACTATAATGCTGGTTTATTTTTAATGCTTACATCTTACAAAGAGGATATAAACATATTATTAGGGGGAGTATGATCTGTTAGGAGAGCCTGCTTTGATTTTTTTCGGAGACAAGGAGAGAGTAGATGGTGACCAGGCCACAGTTCCCAGGCCCCTCAAGTGAAATACGCACGCTGTGGTGACTTTCTCAGGCTTCCCTGACGATACTAGAGGTAAAGAACCCGCGTGCAATGCGGGAGACAATGAGACCAGGGTTCGATCCCTGGAGGAAGATCCTCTGGAGGCAGGCAAGGCAACCCACTCCAGTATTCTTGCCTGGAGAATCCCACAGACAGAGGGGCCTGGCGGGCTACAGTCCAAGGGGTTGCCAAGAGTCGGACACGACTTAAGAGGCTTCGCACGCACGCACGCAGCAGCCTTCCTGCCTAGCCTCCACTGAACTGGTGCGTGGGGTGAAGCGCACTCCCTTCCTCATAAAACAGCTGGACTGTAAGACGCCTGGCGCTGGCCACCCCATGCTCCACTCAAACACCTCTGCTGCCAACTTACGGAGAATCGCTTTAGTTTGTCCCCAAACTTGTTTAGGCTCTTATACTCAGTTATGTGATTTAATTTTTAAGTAAACTTATGAAATATGTGTATGAAAAGACAGAACTGGTTGAAAGAAAACCTGCATATGTTTCAGAGAAGACCTGATAAAGGCAAGTCACTAAAAAAAAACATTTCTGCCAAATTAGGTGTGGGTGAGTCAACTCTAAAAGATGTGGAAGGAACACCGTCTAGGAGAATTCCACATTCAAATTGCTTCCAAGTACCTAAGTTTTTTCTTCATCTTCAAGAAACAGAAACTGGAAGTGACAGACATACATTATGGATGTAGTTTATGAAAGAAAGGAGACGGGGAGCTTCAATCAGCAGACCCATATTCAAAGAAAAGGCCCTGGCCCGACATCAAAAGAATGGCAAATGAATGTACATTGAACTGTTTTTAAGTTAAACTGAGATGTTTAAGGTATGTATCATTTTTTGATTCCCTGCTTTAACCTACTTTTAAGATTAACCAATCGTGTCAGCTACAAGGACTTTGACAGTGCTTCCAAAACAGATCCTAATTAAAACACCAGGTTTTCTGTGATTCCTCCTCAAGCTGAGAGCCCGGGGACTTCTGCTCTGGCCGCGGCTCCGCAGGCCACACATTCGGGGACAAGGTCACTCTTCACTCGGAGCCCTGGGTCCACATCTGTAAACAGGGATGATGCCTGACCCTCGTGTCACACGGCAGAGGACAGAGACTCAGAGGAGAGGCTCCCTGAAGACAGGGAGGACGGTTACTTGCCTGCCTAACCTTACCTCTCCTTCTAAAGTCAGCTCAGACAGCACCTTCTCCAGGAAGCCCTCCTTGAGAAGCTTCCCCACCACAGCCTCAGTTGCTTACTGCTCCTCTGGGTGCCCATCATGTCCAGGGTTTTCCCTAACATTTCCCACTTCACGGCGGATTGTAACAGGTCATTACTTGTTTGCTTCCCCACCTACACTATAAGCTCCCTGAGGGCAGAACTCAATTCTTCCCTCTGACTCTCCAGCGACTGGCTCAAAGTAGGTGCTGTGAGCCCATCTGCCAAGCAGTGAGTTCACCTGCACTCTCAAAACACCCTGAACGGCCAGAATTCTACCCAGCACTGAAGACGAGGCATTATATACAAGGGTCTGCTGTCTCTCTGAACTAAAAATCTTCATTTTCACAGGATGAAAACGCCAGCAGGGCTCCAGAGCTCCATTGCTTCCAGATGCTAAGATGATGGAGCAAGTGAGTTTCAGCTCTCATGGTGATTTAGTCACTCAGTCGTGACCGACTCCTGCGACTTCATGGACTGTGGCCCACCAGGTTCCTCTGTCCAGAGGATTTTCCAGGCAGGAACACTGGAGGGGGTTGCCGTCTCCTCCGGGGACCTTCCCGACTCAGGGATCGAATCTGCATGTCCTGCATTGCATGCGGATTCTTTACCACTGACCACCAGGGATTCCCTTCAGTTCTTACTTCTGAAAAACAGGACTAATGACACTTTACCCTCTGGAGGCTCCTGGAAGGGATGAGACGAGATGCTACTGTACAGCAGAGTCCCTGACCCCCAGCAGGAGGGCAAGGAGCAGCTCTTCCTCCGGCCGCGCGCTGAGATCAGAGCTGAGACTTAACGGGCGTGCTGCCTGCCTTCTCAAACTGTTTTGTTTTTTTTTTTTTCCTGGTTGGTTGTTATTCTTTTTTAAAATAAAAAATCTCAAAACATTTACAGGAGAATGAACCACTAGATACCCATCCAGCTTCAGCAGCTACAGCTATCAACTAACGGCCAGACTCGTTTCATCTATACCCCTGCCTGTCCTCAGTCTAAAATTATTTTTAAAAATCAATCCTAGAACCCAATCATGTTTCACCCCAAAATATTTCAGTATACAGCTCTAGAAGAAAAAGGTTCTTTTTTAAAAAACCACAATGTCATCACATGTCAAACAATGAGCATGACTGCTCGGTGTCACCAAACAGATGCTGGTGGATATGCTCCTGATTGCATCACAATTTTTATTAATTTTTTAAAACAACCAACTTGATTCAGCATCCAAATAAACTTCATGTTTTGTATCTGACTGTTATATCTCCAGTTTCTTTTAATCCAGTGGGTCTCAGAGTTAACAAGAAGCCTCGTAAAGACAGATCACTGGGGCCACCCCCAGACTTTGTGATCAGTAGGTCTTGGGTGAGGCCTGAAAATCTGCCTTTCCAACCAGTGTCCAGATAGTGTTGGTGCTGCCCGTCCAGGGACCATGATCTGAGAACCGCTGCACATCTGCCAGTTTCACTCTCTCCTCTCTCTCCCTTTTTTCTTAGGATGAAAAGAGCGTCTAAGCTCGTGTTGTACAAATTCTGCCCCAGACCTGGAATCAAGCCATTTCACCAAGGAGTTCTAACTGCCTTTAGGAAAATAAAAAGTATTTAGAAACCAGTTTGGCACCAGGGGTGCTCCCTGGTACTGGCTTGGACATTTTCAGAGTCTTTTAAAAGTAAAGAAAACTACTAAATTTTTAAAATAGAAAATACATCAGGAGTTCATATATATGCATTTCTCTTCCCTGATAGAAAAAATTTCAACATAAGTTATTTGTTTTATCCTATGATAAAATATAGTAATTTCAAAACATTAATACAAATATTAACAATATATTTACTAAAAACAGTTTAAATTTTTTGACAGTTCGTTCCTGCTCTTTCAGTATTTCCACTAAGAAAATATAATCAAATCACTGTGTTTCTCATTGAAATGTTACCGCTGTTTGGCCGTGTGGCCTCTAGGATCTTAGTTCCCTGACCAGGGATCGAATTTGTGCCCCTTGAAGTGGAAGTTCAAAGTCCAAACCACTGGGCCACCAGAGAATTTGTGAAACGTTTCCTCTTTGAGTGGTTATGCCTTCAATTATGTACAGGAAAGTTGGTTTGTTTTATCTTGAATATTTTAAAATTGCTTTCCCCCATTTTAATTTTTATTTATAATTACATAAAGCATTTACAGAGTTTCAAAGTCAAATTTATGAAGCAAGATCAATTCAGAGAAATCTACCTTCTGCCCTTGTTCTTCCATCCTCCTCCTTCCCACTCCCATATGTAAGATCTTCTATTCTTGCTTATCCTTTCTCTTAAAAACATTTTCTTAGTCCATACAAATTATGTTTTATTTTTCAGCATCTCTTATCAAACTTCAAGAATGAGAGTGATTTTCCTGCCGGGAGGAGGGCTATGCTGGGATTGAAAGCATAAAATAAGTCTGGAACTAGACGGTCCGGGTAGCTATTCCCCCGGACAATTTAGTTGACCAGAGTGAATAATAGTCTTTTATTTTTTACGTTTAAAAAAAATTATTTTCAATTGAGGGATAATTGCCTTATAATATTGTGTTGGCTTCTGCCATACAAAAATGTAACTCAGCCATAAGTATACGTATGTCCCCTCCTTCTCTGCACACCCCCTCCCACCCCACCCCGCTAGGTTGTCAGAGAGCACCGGGCTGAGCTCCTTCACAAAGCAACTTCTCACTAGCTATCTGGTTTACATATGGTGATGTAAATGTTGCAATGCTTCTCTCTCAATTCCTCCCACCCTATAAATATTTTTATAAACAAATATGTGTATATATTTGTACCTCTCCCCACAACTTTCTTAGATAAACTTATACATGTGATACACACTTTCCAGAGCAGTCCTAGGGACTGTTGGAGACGCGAAAGGCAATTTAATGACACTCAGAGAAAACGCCAGGTAGTAAAAAAACAACCACTGGAGCTGCTGGTGGGAACTGGGAAATCTGCTACACACGGATTTCACACCAAGAAAGAGGCACCGTGCGAACACAGGCAGGGACAGGAAAGTGGCTCGAGGCAATTTAACACCACGCGGGGGGTCTGTGTGCACTGGCAGCCATCTCGGAGCATCTCTGAGGGCCTCCTTCTGGCTCTAAAATTGTGTGATGCTAAAGTGAGCATAATCAGTTACCTGAGAGGCCCTCGGAAATAAGGTGCAAACCCTCACAAGCACTGACCAGTCCCTAGACTAATTTGCTAGTGGGGGAGATCAACGGGCGATAATTTATGTTTATACACACAGATACACACACACACGGAAAAGAAACAAGAACTGCGTCCATCTATTTAACAGACACTGCTCTGTACTGGGGACATAAACGTCGTATCAAGGGTGAAATATTTAGCTTAGACATATGCTTTAAAAATCACATGAGCTAGCACTGGTTTAGAAGGATGAGAGGAAATTATTCATCTATTCAAAAATATGAACAAAACAGACATGGCCCCTCATGGAAAACAGAGACACAGACATTAAACAAATATGTAGCTGTAAAGTACGATAAAGGTTAGCATGAAACCGAACGGGGTGCTATGATGAACTGATCGGAAGCCCTCTCTGACCCTGAAGTAACATTTAAGCTGAGACCTGCTGCTGCTGCTAAGTCACTTCAGTCGTGTCGGACTATGTGCGACCCCAAAGACGGCAGCCCACCAGGCTCCCCCGTCCCTGGGATTCTCCAGGCAAGAACACTGGAGTGGGTTGCCATTTCCTTCTCCAATGCATGACAGTGAAAAGTGAAAGAGAAGTCGCTCAGTCGTGTCCAACTCTTAGCGACCCTATGGACTGCAGCCTACCAGGCTCCCCCGTCCCTGGGATTTTCCAGGCAAGAATACTGGAGTGGAGTGCCATTGCCTTAAGGTGAGAAAAAGCCAGCTAGAGGGAGGGAGCACTTCTGTTTTCTGGGCCTGAGATGGAAACAAGCTTGGAGGGTTACGAGGAAAGGCAAGCCCAGTGTGGAGCTGGAGCTTGATGAGGGTCCTCTCCAACATGCATCTCCACTCCACACACAGATTTCCTCGCATGATGACAGGACATGCACTTCCCCAAGCTCAGTACACCCAGGTTCCTCCCCAGGATCCCAAGAGGGACGCCCAAGGACAGGCCCAGCAGAACCTTCCGAGCAAAGAGCCGCTTCACTGCTACTTCCCCATGGCTGGGAGCTCTGAGGGCTGTTAAAAGGTAACTAGATAGGTGATAATGTGGAATGCACATTTCCCTTCTGCATTTCTGCTGGACTTGGCCAAAAATATACAGGTTAGATAAAGGAGGGACTCTCTCTCAGACTACCAAGGAGACAGCTTGAATTCTCCCTTAACCGACAAGCTGCTTCTTCCAGGGAGGCTTCTTTGATTACCGGAGTGGGTACTTGCCTGGACCTAATATGACATGGTACTTACACACTGAAATCAGATGGATTATATTCTTTGCAGCCAAAGATGGAGAAGTTCTATATAGTCAGCAAAAAGAAGACCAGGACCTGACTGCGACTCGGATCATTAACTCCTTATTGCCAAATTCAGACTCAAAGAAAATGGGGAAAACCACTAGATCATTCAGATATGACCTAAATCAAATTTTTTATACAGTGGAAGTGACAAATAGATTTAAGGGCCCAGATCTGATAGACAGAGTGCCTGATGAACCATGGATTGAGGTTCATGACATTGTACGGGAGGCAGGGAGCAAGATCATACCCAAGAAAAAGAAATGCAAAAAAGCAAAATGGCTGTCTGAGGAGGCCTTAAAAATAGCTGTGAAAAGAAGAGAAGCGAAAAGCAAAAGAGAAAAGGAAAGATATACCCATTTGAATGCAGAATTACAAAGAACAGCAAGGAGAGATAAGAAAGCCTTCCTCAACGATCAGTGCAAAGAAATAGAGGAAAACAACAGAATGGGAAAGACTAGAGATCTCTTCAAGATGATCAGAGATACCAAGAGAATATGTCATGCAAAGATGGGCTCAATAAAGGACAGAAATGGTATGGACTTAACAGAAGCAGAAGATATCAAGAGGTGGCAAGAATACACAGAAGAACTGTACAAAAAAGATCTTCACAACCAAGATAATCACAATGGTATGATCACTGACCTAGAGCCAGACATCCTGGAATGTGAAGTCAAGTCAGCCTTAGAAAGCATCACTATGAACAAAGCTAGTGGAGGTGATGGAATTCCAGTGGAGCTATTTCAAATCCTGAAAGATGATGCTGTGAAAGTGCTGCACTCAGTATGCCAGCAAATTTGGAAAACTCAGCAGTGGCCACAGGACTGGAAAAGGTCAGTTTTCATCCCAATCCCAAAGAAAGGCAATGCCAAAGAATGCTCAAACTACCACACAATTGCACTCATCTCACACGCTAGGAAAGTAATGCTCAAAAGTCTCCAAGCCAGGCTTCAGCAATATGTGAACCATGAACTTCCTGATGTTCAAGCTGGTTTTAGAAAAGGCAGAGGAACCAGAGATAAAATTGCCAACATCCACTGGATCATGGAAAAAGCAAGAGAGTTCAAAAAAAAATCTATTTCTGCTTTATTGACTATGCCAAAGCCTTTGACTGTGTGGATCACAATAAACTGTGGAAAATTCTGAAAGAGATGGGAATACCAGACCACCTGACCTGCCTCTTGAGAAATCTGTATGCAGGTCAGGAAGCAACAGTTAGAACTGGACATGGAACGACAGACTGGTTCCAAACAGGAAAAGGAGTACGTCAAGGCTGTATATTGTCACCCTACTTATTTAACTTATATTCAGAATACATCATGAGAAACGCTGGGCTGGAGGAAGTACAAGCTGGAATTAAGATTGCTGGGAGAAATAACAATAACTTCAGATATGCAGATGACACCACCCTTATGGCAGAAAGTGAAGAGAACTAAAGAGCCTCTTGATGAAAGAGGAGAGTGAAAAAGTTGGCTTAAAGCTCAACATTCAGAAAACTAAGATCATGGCATCTGGTCCCATCAGTTCATGGCAAATAGATGGGGAAACAGTAGCTGATTTTATTTTCTTCAGCTCCAAAATCACTGTAGGTGGTGACTGTAGCCATGAAATTAAAAGATGCTTGCTCCTTGGAAGCAAAGTTATGACCAACCTAGACAGCATATTAAAAAGCAGAGACATTACTTTGCCAACAAAGGTCCATCTAGTTAGGGCTATGGTTTTTCCAGTGGTCATGTATGGATGTGAGAGTTGGACTGTGAAGAAAGCTGAGCAGTGCCGAAGAATGGTTGCTTTTGAACTGTGGTGTTGAAAGAAGACTCTTGAGAGTCCCTTGGACTGCAAGGAGATGCAACCAGTCCATCCTATAGGAGATCAGTCCTGGGTGTTCATTGGAAGGACTGATGATGAAGCTAAAGCTCCAATACTTTGGCCACCTGATGCAAAGAACTGATTCATTTGAAAAGACCCTGATGCTGGGAAAGACTGATAAGGGGACGAGAGAGGATGAGATGGTTGGATGGCATCACCGACTCGATGGACATGGGTTTGGGTAAACTCTGGGAGTTAGTGATGGACAGGCAGTTCTGGTGTGCTGCGGTTCATGGGGTCACAAAGAGTGGGACACTACTGAGAGACTGAACCGAACTGAACTTACACACACAAACCCAAGGGACAGCATCTGCTCTGCCTGACTCCTGAGCTGTGCCAGGGCAGATGCAAATGAGGATGGGTTGGGAGCAACTGTTTTTAATTCAGTCACGTTCAAGTTACTGCCAAGTGTAGCTTTTAAGGGAAATTTCAGTGGCTTTGTAATAAATGATTTTCATTGGCTTTAAAAAAAAAAAAGGCACAACTAGTTTCTAAGTAGTTAAAATAGATGTACAAAGCCCACTAAAATATGATGCTGAAAGCTATCAAAAGGAATCAAGACAGTCCAGAGAAAAGGCATCAGAAATGAAAGAGATCTTGAACAGAACGGAACGAGCTAGTCCATGAGGACAACCTGGGACTTAAAAGCTTATCAAATACAAGTCTGTCCTTGGGATTCCACACTGGTGCTTCCAACCCGGCTCTGCATCTGTGAGTGCGTGCCTCACTGCCCGAGCCGCAGTTTCCTCGTGTGTTGAATTTGGACAGGGTTCCTCCCAAAACAGACGTGCTCAGCATGGGTCCGGGGTCGGATCCTGGCTGTAGGCCGAGTTTGCAAGGCACCAGGGGACCGAGGAAGAACAGGCCTGCAGCAGCCAGCACGGTGTCGCTCAACAAGCACAGAGGCTTCCCTGCCACCCTCCGCGTTCCCCCGGTGGAGGGCACAACTGCTGCGGGCCTGGCCCTGGGCTGGACACGGTGGCGGCAGGACCCAGGACCGGTGGCCCCTGAGTCTCTGCATCCACGTGCCACCACCTACCTGTTCGCAGTGGAGCATGCACTGGCCGTTGGTGGGCAGCGAGACCTTCCAGAAATGCACCAGCAACCTCACAGCCTCATCCAGCATCCGCCTGGCAGCACTCACACCGGTGACAAAGCTGCTCGGGGGCGTCGCGTGTGGACCCTGCGTCGGGGAATGTAAAGGCTGTTAGGTGCAGTCTGGAGAAAGATCATAGACAAGCTGGCTCTCACAGGCAGCATAAATCGCCAGACCGCAGAGCCTGGCGCAGACGACATCAATGTACGGTTAAAGCTGGTGAATTACAGATTATGAGGGAACTTCGTTGGTGATACTAGGCCCATCAACAAGCATGATCAGTGGCCACCTGAGGGCATGACTATATTTATTTCTGCCACAAGAGGGTCCGTGGCCAGCCCCCGCCCTGCCCCGCAGCCCCGGAGCCTCTCAACAGCCAGCAATGCAGTGTGATCGTTTCTGTCCCCTGCATCCCCGGCTCCTCGGCTCCGCCTGCGGCCAGTGGGACTTGCCCATCAAGTCTCCATCACCCCTCGGGCAGGCAGCGTGATCGTTTCATCCCCTGCATCCCCGGCTCCTCGGCTCCGCCTGCCACCAGTGGGACTTGCCCGTCAAGTCTCCATCACCCCTCGGGCAGGCAGGAGCAAGTCAAACTGGGGAGTTTCTCAAGGGCACAAGAAAGCGAATATGAAACCCAGAAGGGAAAGTACAAAATAGATTTTTTTTAAAGAAAGAAACGAAGAGTATTGTTTTCACAAGTAGTCAGATAAAGACAAAACAATATGACACACCCTGTTAAGCTATCAAATTGGCAAAAAAAAATATATATAATTAAAAATACTCACTGAAGACACAGGCGCAGAGGCACCCTCACTTGTAAATGGAGACACTGACACAAACTTGTGCAAAGCAACACAGCAGTGGCTTCCAACAAAAGCTCGGAAGGGCCATGCGGCCTTGGAGCATGTGAGTTTACTTCTAGAAATTTGTCCCTAAGGAACAGTTCTAAGATATCACCAGAGATCCAGTTAGAAGGATGCTCGTGCAGCTTAAATGTCCAGCAAACAGGTGAGAGAGCAAATAAACAGCGCTGTATCCACGCTAGCTTACTTTTCAGCCACGAAAAAGTCAAGCTTTTAGAAAAATACTGAACAAGATTGAAAAAAGTTAATATAATGTTAAATGAAAATCAAATACAAAACTCATATGTAATGAGTCAGTTTTATAAACTTTACGAATGAGACACAAGTACACACATGAAAATTCTGAGCATTGAGCACGATGTGGGATTTTTATAGATGCTTTTATGTTTCTCTATAGTTTCTGGTTTCTGTAAAATAACGATCATAATCAGAAAAGAACAATAGTCTTACTTATATTTACAAATTCACTCAACGAGTATTTACCAGGCCCCTATTCCCTGCCAGGCCCGGGTGGCACGGTGGGTATATGAAAGCACACACACACACGCTCTCCCTACTCTTATTAATGAGATAAAAAAAGCAAAGCTAGCGTTTACAATATTGTAAAACAAAACAAAAAGGCAAAACAGCTATTATGAAGTAGGGGGCTTAAGTGTCCTCAATGAGAACCCAAAAAGAAGGATCAGAAAATGTGACCCACAGAAGCTCAAAGGCTGAGTCCATCCAGGGGAGGAAGGAAATTTGACCTCAAGTCTTGGAGGAAGTCAATGAGAAACTTTATGTCAAGCACACAGGGGTCCTTGACTTTAAAATGAGGATTCTGGCAGGATGCCGCAGGAAGAAGGGGTAGGTGGTCTTCCCAGCCAGAGGGCACAGGGGGCCAGGGCTGGAGGAAAAGCAGCCGCACCCAGCTGGGCCAGCACTGGGGAGCGGGGTGACACGACGGCGGGCAGGAGCAGACCCGGCGTGAGAAAGTCTGCACAGCACGGGGAGCGGAGGTGTCACACGGCTGCGGGGCAGGACGCCAGGGCGCTCTGGAGGACATGCAGTGGGGTTCCAGCCCTGGAGGCGCCGAGTTCCTTCTGCTCGGCTTCTGCAGTGAGCACGACGCCACCCATCGTGAAGGCTACTAACCGGCCACGTGCTGGGAGGGCAGCTGCCACCTGTCGGAGGGGGCGCAGGACAACTCGTGTCGGCAAGCACGTCCCAAGGGACTATGCGATCCTTCCACGCTACTCGAGGATCAGGACCTCGGCCATGCTGAGCGTGGAGGCCAGGAGCGGGGCGGACCAGTGCCTGGGGGGAAGAATGGACGGACACGAGACAGGACTGAAGGACAGGGGGACAGAAGCGAGCCTGGACAGACAGAGGCCAGCATGGAGCAGGGCAGCGGGGCCCCCCTCAGTAAGCGGCCCCCAAGAACAACGCACAACCTGCCGAGCGGACCTGCCCTCCAAGCCTGGGGGCCGCCTTTCCTGGCCCTCCTCCCAGGGGAAGAGGCCCCACCTTGCCTCCTGCTTCCGCCTCCTGCTCCCCCGTGCGTCCCTCTCCCTCTGGCGCCATCACTGAAGTTACCTTGGTTACCAGCTCCTGACTGATGGGGCCAGGAGCCTCTCGGATGTGAAGGTCCATCTCAGTGAGGAGCGTCTGGCCCCGGGCAATCTGCTCACACAGGGCATCGTAGTCCTCGGCCAGGCCCAGCACGTGACGGCCGCTCTTGCTGGCCCAGAGGTGGTGGCTGGGGACCAGCGAGGACACGTAGGAGGCGCTGAAGACGGAGCTGCCACTGTCGCAGGAGAGGGTGTCCACGTCATTTCCGGAGAGCAGCGGCATCTCTGAAGCTGCACAACGAGAGGGGAGACGTGAGATCTCCCGGGAGCAGCACCTGCCTTCAATGAGCTGTGTGTAATGACTTGAAGCCAGGCAGGAGGCGAGAGCCCTCAGGTCCAAATGCCAATTGACACCGCCCAGAGGGGACAGAGGCTAGGATCCAGGATGCCAGTGTGTGCGCCGCCTAATAAGTAAGCTCCGGGATTAGTCACCTCGTTTCAACCCAACCAGCGCTCATCAGAGCCCTGCAATGCAGAAGAGCCCAGTCTACACAGAGGAACTGAGGCCAGGCCTGCCTCAGGGGTCTGAGTCTGATCGGAGAACAGACGCCACGTGGCAGGGGTAGGAGCCTGACATCAGAGAGCCGGATCTCAGAGGACAGGACAGTCCAGCCTGTGTGCAGGAAGGGAGGCCAGAGACAGCTTCCTGGAAGAAGCAACGACTGCGCTGGGGTGAAAGGGCAGCAAGGATGATGCTTCACAGAGGAAAAAGCCTGCCGCTTTCTACCTTTGCATCAACAGAAGCACAGACGGATGATTCTGACAGGGGCCATCAGGAGGGACATTTCCCAGAGCCATTTGCATTCAGGAGGAGTCTTGAAGCAGCAGCATTTTCACTAGCAGAGAAGCGGGCAAGGTTGGTCTGGCAAAGGCAGGAGCCAGGCTGCACAGTCCCCGTGAGAGGTAAGCACAGGCCCACCTGCAGGATGCTGACCCATCTGTGTGCCACTGGTGGGCAAAGGGGTGTGGCTGGGCAGGCCCGCCTGGGCTGGATGCTGCGGGCCCTGAAAGCCACACTAAGGTGGTCGCTCCAATCCAGGGCAACAGGAACCCCACCCAATGACGTCAATAAGGCTGGTAACACCTAGGAACACAGGAATCAGCTTGGAGGATGAGATTGCCAGCTAGTAATGCTGAGAACATGAAACCCTGCTGCTGCTGCTGCTAAGTCACTTCAGTCGTATCCAACTCTGTGTGATCCCATAGACGGCAGCCCAGCAGGCTCCCTCGTCCCTGGGATTCTCCAGGCAAGAACACTGGAGTGGGTTGCCATTTCCTTCTCCAATGCAGGAAGGTGAAAAGTGAAAGTGAAGTCGCTCAGTCATGTCCGACTCTTAGTGACCCCATGGACTGCAGCCCACCAGGCTCCTCCGTCCATGGGATTTTCCACGCAAGAGTACTAGAGTGGGGTGCCACATGAAACCCTAAATCCTGCCAAATACTCTTCTGAGTTGGAACCAGGGACCCCCCTAGCCCTCAACTGAACAAGTCCCACCGAGAAACCCAACGGTGCCACAGTTACCCAGACTTTAGCTTTGTACCTGATCTTGGGGGCGTTGCTGGGGCCGGATCAAACAGATCACATGAATTGTCGGTTGCCACGGGACACTTGTCACCATCTGCACAAGGCAAAATAAGGGAAATAAACCATCAAGTTCTAGTTTCATTCTCATCAGCATTTGAGAGAAAGAAGTGCAGGAAAATACAGTCAAGTTCTGGACACGAACACTATACCGTTCATTCAAATCCTCACTGGGCCTCTCTCCTGCCAGGCCTTGAGGGACACAGAGTGAGCAAGCCTGGCCCCCTCCCCGGAAGGACCCTCTTTGTCCAGACAAGTAAGCAGACCACGTCCCCTGAGGAGTCAGGGCTAAGGGGCAGTGGGAGCCCAGGTCGGGGGGCGACCCAAGGAGGCAGAAATGCCGGGGGCCTAGAGACACCTAGGGAGCATAAAGCAGGGGCTTCAGGAGGAATGGCTGGCGGCCCGAGTCTGGAGGCAGCCGTGGTACCCACACGGGATGGAAGCGTCACCCCAAGTAGGACCTGGGAGGGGATGCACTGGAACAAAGGAAGCGGGCAAAACCAGTCAGATGCTGGACAAGACGCCAAGCCGCATTCTACGGGGCACCTTCCAGCTCCCAGGAGCTCAGGGACAGAGTGGCGTCTAGTTCAGATTTCCTGGGAGAGGAGGCCAAGGGACTGAGATGGAAAGAGATCTGCCTGGCATGACCTGGAGTGTCGGGGATGGAGCGAGCACTGTGTCCCCGCCTCGCGGGATCACGCTCAGGTCATTCCCACCCAGGCATCTCCTGAAAGTGCGCTTTGATATCAGGGGCCAAGGAGCCCCGGGGGTCTGCTCTGGGGAGCTGGCCCAAGAGGGATCACTTCCTACAAAAAGAGCAGTCTTTAGAGCAGAACTTTCAGACAGCGGCTCTTCACTACCGTCCTGGAAAGTCTTTTGCAAAGGAGGACACGCTGCTGCCTACAGTATAATTCTCATCTTCACTGGGGGAGGCGGGAGAATGTCCCCATGGAGGCAGCACTGTGAATTTTGAGCGCACTCTCCCACAGGTCTCTGTGGAGGGCACCCCCAGGGCTAACCCTGGACAAATCTCCAAAACAGGCAAAGGCTGTTCAACGACCTCACTTCACCCGCCCCAGGGCTCCATCCTGGGCACCCCCAGCTGCTCAATGACCTCACTTCACCCACCCCAGAGCTCCATCCTGGGCACCCCCTGAGGCTGCTCAACGACCTCACTTCACCCGCCCCAGAGCTCCATCCTGGGCACCCCCAGCTGCTCAACGACCTCACTTCACCCGCCCCAGAGCTCCATCCTGGGCACCCCCAGCCCCAAGCTGCCCTCCCTGGCTCAGTCTCCCTCGCTTACACCAACAGTCCGCTTGGTCCCATCTCCCCAAAGTTCTAGAAGGGCCAGGAGCAGACCTCTACTTAAGGGCCCCCCTGGTCAGGCCTGCTGCTGACGCATCGCCCATGCAGAAGGCCCTGCGAGGCTCCCCGTGCAGGATCTAATCCTAAGAACGCCGCTCAACAGAACACTCATGCTGATGCTGATGTTCACTAAAGCGCCGAATCAGAGACCACGTTAACCATCACCAGTGCAATAGTTTGGTGACTGACAATCATCTGAAAACAGTTAATTAGGAAGCCCATGTGAAGGAAGGGGTAACACTGATGATATAATATTGGGAAAAAACAAAGAAAGACACAAACCAGTCTGAACCTCATGAATTCACGCCTATACCTGATCACAGATGAAGCGACGCAACGCGCAAAGCACAAACAACTACTGTTCTGTAACGTGAAGGACCTCTTCCTTTTTTCTTCTCCACACTGTCACAGCACCTTTGTGTCAAATTTTAAAACCCTTCCCAAGAAGAAATCCATGAGTCAGTCGCTACAAGTTCCAAGGCTGGGCGACTGGGTGGTCTTTGAAAGATTGTAACTTTCTAAATTAAAGGTGACAGGTGTAAGTCCCAATCTAAGTGTAAGTATAAACTCCTTACTCCCCCGCCCCCGATGCGCACACCCACCCTCCGGGCCTGAGGATGGTGACCCCAGACCCCCGAGGCCCTCCAGGCGGTGCTTCAGAAACAGTGGACTTGGAGCTGGGAATGATTTCTAGCTCCAGCTCTGCCAGCGACTTGCGGCAGGAACTCTGGAAAAGCCTCTTGCCCTCCCTGAGTTTTAGTTCCTTCATAAAAAAGCAAGGAGGCTGGCCTGGCTGACTGCTCTGAGCCTGAGCGCTTGCCGGTGTCCTCCGGACCTATGTGGGAGGGGACAGAGGGTCCGGGAGCCCAGTCTATCCTCTCCCTGCCCCCTCGACAGCCTCTGCAAGGCCAGACAAAAAACCCGCAAGCAAACGCCAAATAGAACCAGCGTTCGAAACTGCCAGGAAGCTTTTCAGATCCTGAGACACTGACAGCTGGAGGAAGAGGTGTAGAACCTCTTTTAAAGGTGGTAAAAGGGACTAAAATGGATTTCCAGCAGCGGGTGATGTGGACAGGACTAAGTGGAGGGGAGGGAGCAAGGCTGGATGCAACAAGGGTGGCTGGAAGCCACAACTTGGCTGCCCTGAGAATCCACAGGCCCCAGGCAGAGATGACGGCATTTTGCCAAAGGTGACAGCTACTTAGTGGTCAGGCCCCAGGCTCCCAGGGTCTGGTTCAACGCTGTCAGTGGGCGGACACCCCGTGGGGTGAGGGTGGGATTCAGAAGCTCGTGTGTCCACACAGACACGCAGGGCTGTGTCTCAGACAGTGGAGGGAGGCAGGACAGTACCGGGCTCGTCCAGCGGCAGGGGCTGCTCAGGGGCGGACAGGGTCTGCAGAGCCAAAGCAAGAGCAGCTTCCCGGGCCTTCTCCCCGTCCTGCACCAGCCGCTCCTCCGCCCAGCTCTGCAGCATCATGTTGGTCTTGATGCTTTTCTCCAGCAATGCCTGCAGAGCCTGGACCTCAGCCAGGAGGCCATGCAGGTGGCCCAGGAGGTCCCGGCCCCTCCAGCCTTCTCTTGACGCCTCAACACCGGCCTCTGCGAACATGAGCAAAGGGAAACCTCAGGAAACCTCAACACCATCCACTGCCAAAGGGTCAGCCGTGAGCTGACAGTGCTTGCCACCCGCTGCCACCACCACCCTCTTCCCCTGCCCAAGGACTGGGAACAGTTGAAAATAACAACTCGACTTTAAAAACAAAAATATCGGCAGACTTAATTGCTGCTATTCCACATGCTAAGTAAGAGCTGGAAATTAATCTTCGCTTCTGGCCATTAAGGCCTAGCAAATTGCACACCAAACCCTGAAATTATGTCTAGTAGTAATAAAATCTATCTGGGCTGGCATTATAGAATGGAAGGGGCTGATTTTCAGAGCCGCAGTGTATTAAAAAGGCACAACAAGAGGAATAAGAAGAGCAACTTGAGGAGAAAATGAAAGCTGAGAGGTGACCCTTTTCTAGATAAACTTTCAATAGGGAAAAACCATCTGGAAAATTAGTTGAAAAGAAAAAAACCACAAAAACCCCCAGACCTCAAAAACGATTCTAAAACATTAGAGTTTACAGTCAAACTGGATCAGTTTACTGATCCAGTATCTCTCTAGGACAGAGTGCAGACCAGCAACCATCTCCAGAGCAATGCTCAGCGCATAGCAGGGGCTCCATGATTATCTGCTGAATGAATGGGCCCCCAAAACAAAAAAATACACTAGCAGGAAAATTGTTATTTCTCAAGCGTCTACTATGTGCCAGGTACTGTGCTAAGACATTTAATAAATGATCGCATCTAATTTTCACGACTGCATAGAACCGAGATTAGCAGACGTGTGTTGCAGCAGCAGGAAGCCCAAAGCGGCGAGCTGACTGCAGGAGGCACACCCAGGGACGCGAGGCTGTGAGAACCCAGACTTTAGCCGGCTGGCCTCCCGAGCCTCAGTCCTTCCCTGTTTCCTGCTGCCGCTTCAGAAGGAGGGTGGGCCGGAGAGCCTGCCTCAGAGTCGACCTGCTCCACCAGAGAGGCAGGCCTGGGGTTTGAGGACAGAGGACCAGCCTGCTGTTGGAGAGGAGAGCACGCCTGGCCAAAGTGCCCAGTACCTCGAGGCCTCCGCTGCTCCTGGCCCAGCTTCTCACACACCTTCAGCTCCGCCCGTAGGGCCCTCAGGAGCTTGTCACTCTGCAAGAGCAGCTGCTGCCTCAACGCCGACTCCTCCTGCAGCCTGGAAAGGCCCCACCGGCAGGGGGAGGAGAGGTTAGTCTGATGGGGGGAGGCAGGCAGTCCCGCCGTGAGCTGGGGAGTGTGGCCGAGACTGTTGGCATGCTGAGGAGCATCCTGAAGGCCCCTCCGAGCCCAGCCCTTGACATCTGAGGTCTTGGGTCGTCCCCACAGACACCCCAAGAGGGACGAGCTACGAATGCCCAACTCAGGAATGTGAGGAAGTGAAACGCAGAATGGTTATGTCTCACCCAGGGGTGCCCAGCTCAGGAGAGAAGCAGGGCTGTGAAGGCACAGACCGTGAGCTTACGGATCACTGCACCGCTCTGGGGAAGCAGGGCGACCTCAGGAACTAAAGGTCGGGGGGCATCAGGAGAGCTGACAGGGCTGCTGAGACACACGGGACGAGACGGAGACCACAGGGACAGAGGGGCCTGCGGAGGAGCAGTCAGCATGACCGGCTCAGAGTCCGAGCCAGAAGCACATCAACCCTGCGTGCAGAACCGCCCGAGGTTTCCCAGTCACTCAGCATGAAAGCCAAGGTCTGCCCGGCCCCAGGGCCCTCCTCCATCCCAGCCAAGGTCCTTCCCGGCCCCAGGGCCCTCCTCCATCCCAGCCCCTCCTCCAGCAGAGGCCCCTGCTCTGCCCTGCACAGGCCAAGGACACCCCGCCCCGGGCCCTCATCCTTTCCAAAGAGAAGGACCTTCCAGAGGCTCTGCAGGGCTTACGGACTCACTGCCTCCAGGGCTGCTCCACGGCATCTGCGCAGAGGCCGGCGCTGACGCCCCCGGGCCCTGGCCCCTGACTCGGCGGCCGTGACGCCCCCGGGCCCTGGCTCCTGACTCGGATGACCGACTCCTCTCATTTCACTCCCACCCGCCACGTGTCGTGCGCTCACTGCGCCCGTCCCTGGGCAGAGGACCCTGGCCCTACCTGCTCATCGCCCTGCGGCCGTGGCACGCCTCCTGAAGCAGCCGCTGGTTCTCACTCTCCTTCCCGTCTGCCTCTCTCTGCAGCCGCTCCTTCTCCGCCCGCACGGCGGCCAGCTCCCGCTGGAGGTGGTCCAGGCTGGCGGCCTTCCTGGAGAGGGCCTCACGCAGCTTCTCGTTCTCCTTCTGCTTATCTGCACGCAGAGAAGCGCCGCTGAGAGGAGACACCATTTGTCTCTCCCAACCTCATTACGCAAATACAGCACTTCAACCAGAGCGCGCCAAGAATACAAAGGAGAGAAGGAGATTTCATCTGACATTTGTGATTGTGGTATTCCAATTATCTCATGCGTTTTGGGCAGATAAATCTGTCAACATCAAGGCTGCAGATTAAACGTCACTGGGATGAGATGAGGCCGTTTAATTTTCTATTAAATAATGGGCTGTGCCAACCTAGTTACCGTGCCTTCACAGAGCAAACACTGGGTAGACATTAGAGACAGAGGCAAGAAACAGGGCTCAAAACTCTGGCGACGGGTGCTGGGCACGTCTGAGAGGCCCGCTGGGAGGCCAGCGGGCTGTGCAGACGGCCCCTCGGCCACCACCACGAGGCCCGGGCTCAGGGATACACGACCCCCAGGAGGCCTGGAGACGGGGGCGTGCTCGAGTGTGGCTCCTCCGCTTACCGACCCCACCAGCTTCAGCCAGTCTCTACTCTGTGCCTCAGTTTCCTCATGTGCATGTCCAGGAGTAGTAACTGAGCTACACGTACAGGCTCCATTCAGGGCCTCACAGCGCCCTGATGGCTGCCAGCGTGCCAGCGGCTGCGGGCTGTGCCCGTGCTGCTAACGGCTGACGTCACCGCAGAGCTCACTGTTACCTTGAGATCTTCCTGTGTACCGTCCTGCTTACTCTTCAGAGTAGACCTCCATGGAGGCACTTGGTTTACTCTCTATTTTCCAACAGGATGTTAAGGATCAGAGAGACTAAGGCTTTGCCGAGGTCACACAGCCAGTAACTGGCAGAGCCAGGATTCAGATCCAACTTTTCTGATTCCACTCTTAACCATGACTCGATCATCTCTGAGCAAGCTTTCTCCTCTCCCCGCAGGCTGCAACCACACTGAGCTTCCTACAACTCCAAACTAGTCCAGACTCACCCCCAGCTCTAACCCCTGGGCCTCTGTCCACCCTCTTCTTTCTATTTAAAATGCCCCGGCTCTTCTGAACCTCAGCTGTCGTTTAAGTTGTTAAGTCTCGTCTGACTCTTTGCAACCCCATGGACTGCAGCCTGCAAGGCTCCTCTGTCCCTGTGCTTTTCCAGGCAAGAATTACTGGAATGGGTTGCCATTTCCTTCTCCAGGGAAGCTTCCTGACCCAGGGATTGAACCAGCGTCTCCTGCAAGGCAAACAGATTCTCTACCACTGAGCCACCTGGGAAGCCCTCTAAACCTCAGGCACCTCTGCTAATCCCTACTAACATCCCAGACTCAGCTCTTGAAGGCCAGCTCCTCCTGGGTCAGGATGCCTTCTCCAGGGTCCCTCTCTCCCTGAGGCTTTATCATGGCTGATCCTCACCTGGGTCTGACACGGTCGCCTGGCTCTCTCTCCCGTCAGACCATGAGTGCCCCTGAGGGAAGGGATCAGGTCCCACTCAACTCTGAATCAGAACCTACACAGGCTGCAATACAGGAGAGGCACCAGGAAGTGTTTGCCGAATGAATGAATGAATAAATGAATGATCTGCAGAAGCCCCAGTTTCTTCTCTTAAGTCAGTATCTCTAGTGAAAACGGGATAAGCTGGCCTGAGTTCCAGTTCCACCACCTCTGGCCCTGTGACCGCAGGCCAGTCAATTCCCCAGCCTCAGTTGCTCACCTGTAAGCCAGGACTAATAATAACGTCATTCTGGAAGCATTTTATGTATTGTCAGAAAATACAAGTGAAACCTCTTTGAGGGCTAAGCTCCACAGAGAAGGAATGAAAAGAAGAGAAACCCTGTCCTTTTCCCTGGGGGCTCCGGAAAGAGTCCGCCTGCAGGGCCGGAGACCGGGGTTTGATCCCTGGTGGGGGGAAGATCCCCTGGAGAGGGAAATGGCAACCTACTCCAGTATTCTTGCCTGGAGAATCCCAGGGACAGGAGCCTGGCGGGCTGTACAGTCCATGGGGTCGCAAGAGTTGGACACGACTTAGTGACTAAACCACCACAAAAGAAATCCTGGAAAAGCTTTCCTGGTAGTAGAAAGTCTCTGAAATTTGGGGAGTAATGTATTTCCAGCCCTTCTCTCTCCCGCTGTGAACTAAGATGAGGGAGAGGCGGCTGCATAGAGGGGAGGGTGCAAGTGCAGAAACACTGACTCAGCCCCACGGAGGCAACCCGCTGCAGGCTTCTACTGTGCCTAGCTGTCACAGCAGCCCGAAGAGGAGCTCCTATTTAACAGCTAACGATACTGAGGTTCAGAGAGGCTGAGTGACCGGCCCGAAGGCACAGAGCCACAGGACTTGAATGCAGGTTGGTCGAACTCCAGCATCGGCATCCTTCCCACACCACAGGGGCCTGTGGGGCTCCCGGCTGCGCCTCTAGTTTTTACCTCTGGATCCTTTAGCGAGCATCGTGTTGAGGGCCTGGTTCTGCTTCCTCAGGAAACGTACTTCTGACATCAGAGAATTGTGAACCTCTGGATCATAAGCCAAAACGTTTGAAGAACCTATAAAAATACACAGAAGTCATAATTTATGGATGGTCTTCAGGCCTGGGTGCATGGAACTTTCTAGAAAACAGTTTTAAATAATAAGGGAACATAACACATCATGAAAATTACTCCTGTGAACTACGTAAGATGTTACCAGAGCCCACAGGGAAAGGAGAGTGATTTTGAAAGAGGAGACGGAGGGGACTCCCCGCATCTTACCTGCCCTCGGGGAGAACAGAGGAGGAGCCGGGCGGGAGGCGGGTGGTGATCTCAGCCTCCATGACTTCTCTCCTGAGGGCCGAGCCCTCTGGGGACCTCTCCACTGAGGCTCTGGTCCACACCTCACCTTTCCCAGCCCTCCCTCCCATTTCCTGCCTGTGTAGACGGTCTCACCGCCACCCCAACCCGAGCTGAAAACCTGGGAGCCGGCCCCAAAGCGTCGTCTTCCACTCCACAGTCAGGCCAGAGCGACTGCTGACTCTTCCTCCAAAATGCCACGCACCCCGGCCCGCTCTGTTCTGCCCTGTGGCTCAGCCGTATTTTTGCCCTATGGCCTCAGCCAACAAGATGATCGTCCTAAACACAGACCGTGCGTGGTTTCTTCTTTATTTTTTTCTGCTCAAAACCATGTGATGGCACCACCACCGTGAAAGATAAAGACACAACCAAACGCAAGGTCCAAACGTCAAGTCTCTATTATTAGCTCGAATCTCACAGCCCACCCCACTCCTTCCCACACTAGACCCTCAGCCCAACTGAGCCACCCGTGTTCCAAACACACGGCGTGGTCACACACACCACCCTAGCTTTACGGGACGAGGTATGCCCTTTGTCTAGAGAGCCTGCCACCTTGCTCAACTGCTGAAATCACACTCGTCCTTCAACTCATAGCTCAAGCTCACTGCCCCAACGTGCACACTAAAAACACCAGGCTCTAAAGCTAGACAGACTGGGCCTGAGGTCCCTCACGCACTCTAATCGGTTCCCTCATCCCTAGATGCCTGCCCGGGCTTGGGTCTGTCTCCTGAAATCTCAGTCCTTCCTCTGGCTAGACAGCTCCCCTGACGCTCTGCGTCAGCACTCCCTGCGTGCTGAACCGTCCACGTCTGCAGCACGTGTAATGTTCCCATCCGTGGCCACCCCCCTGCAGAGCACCCACTGCGCGCAAGGCGCTTTCTGCACGTGGCAGACAGATGCCTCCCCTTGCCATCCTTACTGATGGAGTCGACCACACCGCAGAGCCCGAGGGCCAGACCCCTGCTCCCAGCCTCCAGGCGGCTAGAGCACAGTCCCGTGCCACTTCTGGTCCATGAGATCTAACAGGAAGCCTGCTGCGAGCCTCTGGGAAAGATTTTCGGCCCGGATGAAGACAGAAGGACAGGGAGGAGCAAGCCCCACCTGCTCCATTCCCTCCTCTGAACTCCGTCCTGAGAGGAGGGGAGGCAGCAGCCTCCCCAGGTACTAACCCCACGCTCTGCTCCCAGCCAATCAGCCGTAAGACCTGCTTAGAACTGCCTGCCCCTGAATTGCCTGCTATAAAAGAAAACAAAAATTCCCATTGTTTATACCAGCTTTTTACTCCTATTCTATTACCTGCAGCTGAAAACATCCTGATACACAATTGATTACCTGTGTGGTAACCCACTCCAGTATTCTTACTTGGGAAACCCCATGGACAGAGGAGCCTGGAGGGCTACAGTCCATGGGGTCACAGAAGAGTCTGGCACCGCGTCTCCCAGCAGCCAGAGCTCACCCGCTCTGCTGCACGAGCACTGCCTCCTTCTCATGCGAATGATTCCCTAGTTACACTACCATCTTTTCTCACTGACACCCATCTCTCCCCACCACCTTCCTTCACGCTCCCCTGTAAACTTTGGTGTCCTTTTAGAGACACTTGGGTTTGAACTTTGGCTCTGGCTTCTTAACAGCTGCACGATCTCAGGCAAGTCACATAACTTCCCTACCCCTCTGTGAACTCAACAAAAATGATCGATGCTAATATGACTCGCTACTACCATGTTAACACACGACTGATGACAAGCTGGAGCCAAAAGAGGACCAAAGAACGATCTGGATGAGCAGGCAGGCTTCTCCAGAAGTCTTCCATGACCACGGCTAAAGCGGTCACTTTTCAAAGAGATAATGGGGCCAAGGAACAGTTTCTGACAAAGCCTGAGCTAGCGGGGTCCGCTTCTGATGCTAAGAGGCCCGTCTTTCTTCTGAGCATCGTCACTGGAAGCTTGTGGAACTGGCGACAAGCCGGAAGACCTAACACCTAAGGTGACAGGTTCAGCAGTATTCCACCTCAACATTCCAAGGAGCTGTGCCTTTCTCCAACCTGCTCCCAGGATGACCGTTTCACAGCAGGGGAGGCCAAACCACTATTATTTCTTTGTCTTTTCAGGGATTGTGGCAAGAGGGTGAGAACAGCGGGTCTTTCCGCCAGCACAAATACTTCAAGAATGTCTTTCTGTAAACCTTCCCATCAGAGCAAATTACTCTCCAGAGCGATTGCCCGCTCCATTGTAGCTGGTGGCCATTTGAGCCCCTCAAATAATTCTGTGATTGGATTTGCCTGGGAAAATGTAAAACAGACTGAATCTAATTCAGGCATTACCATGAGTGACTGTGGTGGGCCCAGGCGTGTGTTTCTTTCCTGTGTTTGATGTGACTAATAACTCAGATTAATCAATTTCCCTGAGAGTGAGATGGGGAGGAGGGGAGGATGCAGGACTGCAGGGAGAGGGGCGGTCGGGAGAGAGAGGGACAGCGGGGGCAGAGAGAGATGGAAGCAGTCTCTCTGCCTTGCACACTGCCACACACACAGCACTCTGAAAAGATGTCCTTCCAGGCTGATGGTTATGCCGGACTAGAGAGCAGACTTGGGGACCAAAGATGCGGGTGCTGCCACGGACTCCATCTTTCCAGAACCCACTTATCTCATCACTATCAACGGCAATGACATGAAGGCCCCTCATCCACTGCAGAGCTTTGTAATGTCATGCTAATCATGTTATACAGAATAAAACAGTGAAATAGAAGTGATGATAATGAAGAAAACCACCATCTATCGAGTGAGGTGCTGAGCAAGGCCCTACTTGTAACGTCTCATTTAATCTCACAATGACCCCGTTTTATAAGATAATGAAGATGGGAAAGGAGGGGAGAAATGCCCAAGTCACGATCCTAATAGAAGAGGCGGGTCCCAGTCCAGGCCAGGCCAGCTCGAAGACAAGATCAGATCAGTCGCTCAGTCGTGTCCGACTCTTTGCGACCCCATGAACTGCAGCACGCCCGGCCTCCCTGTCCATCACCAACTTGCGGAGCTCACTCAGACTCACATCTATCGAGTCAGTGATGCCATCCAGCCATCTCATCCTCTGTCGTCCCCTTCTCCTCCTGCCCCCAATCCCTCCCAGCATCAGAGTCTTCTCCAATGAGTCAACTCTTCGCATGAGGTGGCCAAAATACTGGAGTTTCAGCTTTAGCATCATTCCTTCCAAAGAAATCCCAGGGCTGATCTCCTTCAGAATGGACCGGTTGGATCTCCTTGCAGTCCAAGGGACTCTCAAGAGTCTTCTCCAACACCACAGTTCAAAAGCATCAATTCTTCGGCGCTCAGCCTTCTTCACAGTCCAGCTCTCACATCCATACATGACCACAGGAAAGACCATAGCCTTGACTAGGCAAACCTTTGTTGGCAAAGTCATGTCTCTGCTTTTGAATATGCTATCTAGGTTGGTCATAACTTTCCTTCCAAGGAGTAAGCGTCTTTTAATTTCATGGCTGCAGTCACCATCTGCAGTGATTTTGGAGCCCAGAAAAATCAAGTCTGACACTGTTTCCACTGTTTCTCCATCTATTTCCCATGTAGTGATGGGACCAGATGCCATGACCTTCGTTTTCTGAATGTTGAGCTTTAAGCCAACCTTTTCACTCTCCACTTTCACTTTCATCAAGAGGCTTTTGAGTTCCTCTTCACTTTCTGCCATAAGGGTGGTATCATCTGCATATCTGAGATTATTGATATTTCTCCCAGCAATCTTGATTCCAACTTGTGTTTCTTCCAGTCCAGCATTTCTCACGATGTACTCTGCATATAAGTTAAATAAACATGGTGACAATATACAGCCTTGACGTACTCCTTTTCCTATTTGGAACCAGTCTGTTGTTCCATGACCAGTTCTAACTGTTGCTTCCTGACCTGCATACAGATTTCTCAAGAGGCAGATCAGGTGGTCTGCTGCTCTCAAGACACATTCCTCCCAGGGTGAGAACACTCCCTTTGGAGCAAAACAGGAAAGATCCCAAAACAGAGTAATCAGTGATAAGAGGAACACAACAGTCATATAAAGTATTCCGCTTTTCAGGTAGGTGACGAGGAGAAAAAGAACACACATCTGTATCTGCACTAACACTATAAGGGCAGAGAGAAAACTAACAAAGGTGGGAGGAGAGAAGGCAGAGTAGGATTAATGGTATAGGACAGAGATATTAATGTTTGAACCACGTGAATGTCTTACCTATGGGAGAAATGTGCATTTTTAAAGTTTTTCATGGAAGAATATTCCACGCAGGGCTAATTGTGGTTATGGAGGAACGCCTGCATGATTGGCATGTGGGAGTTATCATATTGCTAAAGTGCTCATACTTTTAGAATCTGTTATTCACAAAAGACAAAATTCTGCTGTGGTATTTTAACACACCTATCTTATCTCACTGAGGGGCGAGGGGCAGGGCGTTTCCCCAATGGCTCAGTGGTAAAGAATCTGCCTGTCAACGCAGGAGACGCGGGTTCGATCTCTGGGTCAGGAAAATCTCCTGGAGCAGGAAATGGCAACTCACTCCAATATTCTTGCCTGGGAAATCCCATGGACAGAATAGCCTGGTGGGCTACAGGCGATGGGGGTCACAAGAGAGACACGGCTGAATAAACCTGTCCCACTAGAGCTTCTGGAATCAAATGAGGGGCCACTCGTGGCTCAGGACACTGGAAGGCAGCAGACGCCCCCCGACCGAGAAATAAACACATATTAGGTGTGCGCTGGAGCGCCTCGCCATTCCCGCGACCGGCACACTAGGAGCGCCCCGCCGTTCCCGCGACAGGCGCACTAGGAGCGCCCCGCCATTCCCGCGACAGGCGCACTAGGAGCGCCCTGCCGGCTGCGTGGCGCACTAGGAGCGCGGCCGAGAGGAGCTACGCCACGACTGAGGTCAGGAAGGGCAGCGGTGAGGAAAGACCCCTCATCCAAGGTAAGGTGTCATGGCTGTGCTTTGCTGGAGCAGCCGGGAAGAGATACCCCACGCCCAAGGTAAGACAAACCCAAGTAAGATGGTAGGTCTTGCAAGAGGGCATCAGAGGGCAAATACACTGAAACTATACTCACAGAAAAATAGTCAATCTAATCACACCAGGACCACACCCTTGTCTAACTCAATGAAATTAAGCCATGCCCGTGGGGCAACCGAGGATGGGCGGGTCATGGTGGAGAGATATGACAGGGTGTGGTCCGCTGGAGAAGGGAATGGCAAACCACTTCAGTATTCTTGCCTTGAGAACCCCATGAACAGTATGAAAAGGCAAAATGATAGGATACTGAAAGAGAAACTCCCCAGGTCAGTAGGGGCCCAATATGCTACTGGAGATCAGTGGAGAAATAACTCCAGAAAGAATGAAGAGATGGAACCAAAGCAGAAAGAATACCCAGCTGTGGATGTGTCTGGTGATAGAAGCAAAGTCCGATGCTGTAAAGAGCAATATTGCATAGGAACCTGGGATGTCAGGTCCATGAATCAAGGCAAATTGGAAGTGGTCAAACAAGAGATGGCAAGAGTGAATGTCGACATTCTAGGAATTAGCGAACTAAAATGGACTGGAATGGGTGAATTTAACTCAGATGACCATTATATCTACTACTGCAGGCAGGAATCCCTCAGAAGAAATGGACTGGCCATCATGGTCAACAAAAGAGTCTGAAGTGCAGTACTTGGATGCAATCTCAAAAACGACAGAATGATCTCTGTTCGTTTCCAAGGCAAACCATTCAATGTCACACTAATCCAAGTCTATGCCCCAGCCAGTAACGCTGAAGAAGCTGAAGTTGAACGGTTCTATGAAGACCTACAAGACCTTTCAGAACTAACACCCAAAAAAGATGTCCTTTTCATTATAGGGGACTGGAATGCAAAAGTAGGAAGTCAAGAAACACCTGGAGTAACAGGCAAATTTGGCCTTGGAATACGGAATGAAGCAGGGCAAAGACTAATAGAGTTTTGCCAAGAAAATGCACTGGTCATAGCAAATACCCTCTTCCAACAACACAAGAGAAGACTCTATACATGGACATCACCAGATGATCAACACCGAAATCAGATCCATTATATTCTTTGCAGCCAAAGATGGAGAAGCTCTATACAGTCAGCAAAAACAAGACCAGGAGCTGACTGTGGCTCAGACCATGAACTTCTTATTGCCAGATTCAGACTGAAATTGAAGAAAGTAGAGAAAACCACTAGACCATTCAGGTATGACCTAAATCAAATCCCTTATGATTATACAGTGGAAGTGAGAAATCGATTTAAGGGCCTAGATCTGATAGATAGAGTGCCTGATGAACTCTGGAATGAGGTTCGTGACATTGTACAGGAGACAGGGATCAAGACCATCCCCATGGAAAAGAAATGCAAAAAAGCCAAATGGCTGTCTGGGGAGGCCTTTCAAATAGCTATGAAAAGAAGAGAAGCAAAAAGCAAAGGAGAAAAAGAAAGATATAAACATCTGAATGTAGAGTTTCAAAGAATAGCAAGAAGAGATAAGAAAGCCTTCTTCAGCGATCAATGCAAAGAAATAGAGGAAAACAACAGAATGGGAAAGATTAGGGATCTCTTCCGGAGAAGGCAATGGCACCCCACTCCAGTACTCTTGCCTGGAAAATCCCATGGATGGAGGAGCCTGGTGGGCTGCAGTCCATGGGGTCGCTAAGAGTCGGACACGACTGAGTTTCAAATAGCTATGAAAAGAAGAGAAGCAAAAAGCAAAGGAGAAAAAGAAAGATATAAACATCTGAATGTAGAGTTCCAAAGAATAGCAAGAAGAGATAAGAAAGCCTTCTTCAGAGATCAATGCAAAGAAATAGAGGAAAACAACAGAATGGGAAAGATTAGGGATCTCTTTCGGAGAAGGCAATGGCACCCCACTCCAGTACTCTTGCCTGGAAAATCCCATGGATGGAGGAGCCTGGTGGGCTGCAGTCCATGGGGTCGCTAAGAGTCAGACACGACTGAGCGACTTCACTTTCACTTTTTCACTTTCATGCATTGGAGAAGGAAATGGCAACCCACTCCAGTTTTCTTGCCTGGAGAATCCCAGGGGCAGGAGAGCCTGGTGGGCTGACGTCTATGGGGTCACGCAGAGTCGGACATGACTGAAGTGACTTAGCAGCAGCAGCAGCAGGGATCTCTTCAAGAAAATCAGAGATACCAAAGGAACATTTCATGCAAAGATGGGCACGATAAAGGACAGAAATGGTATGGACCTAACAGAAGCAGAAGATATTAAGAAGAGGTGGCAAGAATACACAGAAGAACTGTACAAAAAAGAGCTTCACGACCCAGATAATCATGATGGTGTGATCACTGACCTAGAGCCAGACATCCTGGAATGTGAAGTCAAGTGGGCCTTAGAAAGCATCACTACGAACAAAGCTAGTGGAGGTGATGGAATTCCAGTGGAGCTATTCCAAATCCGATGATGCTATGAAAGTGCTGCACTCAATATGCCAGCAAATCTGGAAAACTCAGCAGTGGCCACAGGACTGGAAAAGGTCAGTTTTCATTCCAATCCCAAAGAAAGGCAATGCCAAAGAATGCTCAAACTACCGCACAATTGCACTCATCTCACACGCTAGTAAAGTAATGGTCAAAATTCTCCAAGCCAGGCTTCAGCAATATGTGAACCGTGAACTTCCTGATGTTCAAGCTGGTTTTAGAAAAGGCAGAGGAACCAGAGATCAAATTGCCAACATCCACTGGATCATGGAAAAAGCAAGAGAGTTCCAGAAAAACATCTATTTCTGCTTTATTGACTATGCCAAAGCCTTTGACTGTGTAGATCACAATAAGCTGTGGAAAATTCTGAAAGAGATGGGAATACCAGACCACCTGATCTGCCTCTTGAGAAATCTGTATGCAGGTCAGGAAGCAACAGTTAGAACTGGTCATGGAACAACAGACTGGTTCCAAATAGGAAAAGGAGTACGTCAAGGCTGTATATTGTCACCATGTTTATTTAACTTATATGCAGAGTACATCATGAGAAATGCTGGACTGGAAGAAACACAAGTTGGAATCAAGATTGCTGGGAGAAATATCAATAATCTCAGATATGCAGATGACACCACCCTTATGGCAGAAAGTGAAGAGGAACTCAAAAGCCTCTTGATGAAAGTGAAAGTGGAGAGTGAAAAGGTTGGCTTAAAGCTCAACATTCAGAAAATGAAGGTCATGGCATCTGATCCCATCACTACATGGGAAATAGATGGAGAAACAGTGGAAACAGTGTCAGACTTGATTTTTCTGGGCTCCAAAATCACTGCAGATGGTGACTGCAGCCATGAAATTAAAAGACGCTTACTCCTTGGAAGGAAAGTTATGACCAACCTAGATAGCATATTCAAAAGCAGAGACATCACTTTGCCAACAAAGGTTCGCCTAGTCAAGGCTATGGTCTTTCCTGTGGTCATGTATGGATGTGAGAGCTGGACTGTGAAGAAGGCTGAGCGCCGAAGAATTGATGCTTTTGAACTGTGGTGTTGGAGAAGACTCTTGAGAGTCCCTTGGACTGCAAGGAGATCCAACCGGTCCATTCTGAAGGAGATCAGCCCTGGGATTTCTTTGGAAGGAATGATGCTAAAGCTGAAACTCCAGTATTTTGGCCACCTCATGCCAAGAGTTGACTCATTGGAGAAGACTCTGATGCTGGGAGGGATTGGGGGCAGGAGGAGAAGGGGACGACAGAGGATGAGATGGCTGGATGGCATCACTGACTCGATGGATGTGAGTCTGAGTGAGCTCCGCGAGTTGGTGATGGACAGGGAGGCCGGGCGTGCTGCAGTTCATGGGGTCGCAAAGAGTCGGACACGACTGAGCGACTGATCTGATCTGATCTGATCTTGTGCCAGGGGCCGCGGGGCACTCCACTGGTGTCAGGGCCCTTAATTCTCATCACCACCAGAATAAACTGGGAATTTTATTACCAGTTTAATAAACTGGTAATAAACTGTTACCCCTACTTAACAGATAAATCACTGCTGAGGGTCAGCACAGTTAAGTAAGCAGCAAAGTCAGGATCTGAACTGAAATTCTCTGACCTCAAGTTCAAGGCTCTCCCCGATACACAGCGTGCTTATCCAGGCAGATGCGTCTCAAAGGGACCCCTCACGGCCCCGTGAAAACGTTCATCTTACCTTGGTCACACTCAGGCCCGGGTTGTTCCAGCTGTTTCCGTAGCTTCTCATTTGTTTTAATAGATTCCTCTAAACGTTTTCTCAAACTTCGAATTTCTTGTATATGTTCCATCAGTAAGTCTACAGGAAGGAGGGTATTTTTATTTTAAAGTCTGAAGCCCCCAACGAACTGAATAATTTATGGACTATGCAGTGATCCTGAAATTCTAAGAAATACTGGCTGTGTTAAGAGAGGCCTCCGCGGGCATGGACGTGCTGAGCTGTTGCCCACAGCCCACAGCCTGTCTGTGATGACTTTGCAGCGCTCCATCAAGAAGATACTTTACATCACATGGAAAAATTACACTTCATACAATTTTAATGCTAACACTAATACAGCCTTTTATTCTTCTAAATATCAAATATTAATTTAAAATCTTCCTTTCGGTGAAACTAAAAGGTTGCTTTCAAGTTTGCCTGAAGTGCTGAAGAGTTAATTAAGCCACTTTCATAACAAATTCAGGTATTTTTGAGACTAATTCTTTGAAAGGACTATGTTAACCATTTATCACTTATTAATTTAAGACTTAAAAACAAGGCAAAACAGTAACCCCAACACTAGTGAGAATGGTTAAGAAGCGCTCTCTCAAGAAGTATATCTTGTTACTGTGCGTATAAATGTATATGACTCTGGGGACCATTTTATTACTAATCATTAGAGAGGTTCTTTACAATATCTTTTACCAAATAATTCTATTTTCAGCAATCTATTTAAAGAGATCACCAGATGCTGACAATCATTTACCAGAATGTATGGAAATGTTCATCTTACCACTTTTTATAACAGTCAGAATTGAAAATAACTCAAATTATTAAATTAACGGCATTATATCCGTTATGATACAGTACTACACAGCCATTAAAATTATATTTTGAAGACCATAAAATGTGATGGGAAAATATAAATACAAAATGGGTAATTCAGCATAATCACAACTCTGTTTAAAAACTTGTAGACAGGAAAGATATATATATCCATATATGCAAAAGAAGGAAATACATCTAAATATTAACAGAGGTTGCCTTTAGGTGGTAGATCTTAGGCTTCTCAAAACTTTTATATTATATCTTAACATAATATTTAACAATATATAAAAATTTAAATTTTCTGAATTTTCTAAAACGAGAATGCATTATTTTCTCAGCCTCTGCCACGTCTCACTTTAAGAAAGAATGAAGGAAGCAAAGTTCCAGTCCAAAGGTAAGTCTCTAGAATTAGTGTTTACAGCATAATCACACCAAGTATACAAAGGCCAAACTAATGCCTTTAATTCATCAATTAGCATATACTCAGTATGTCTTGATAACGTTTGCTTTAAAACATTATACTAATGTTACGACCCAGCTTTAATTCCTCCAAAATGACTTTCATTTACAAGTAGCACAATGTTACAGATCTTTTCCTAATTAAATAGTAATTTTGCCATGAATTTGAATGTTTATGGGACGACTTAATTCCCAGATCCTCAGCTATCTCCTATTAATGCCAGAAGTGTGGCAAGTCATTTGGCAGACTCAGGACTCTGCCTGCAGTACACTGGGGTGTCATGGCACCACACCTCCGCTCCTGCCTTGCTGCCCCCCAAATCTCTCAGCAGCCGGTCAGGTCTGAGTGAGTCAGGAACTTCTCTTCCTCGCTGGTTTATCCGTGCCACACACTGCCAGCTTCTGGGGCAAAAACGCTCAGCAACGATCGGTAGAACACATCTTCTGAGTCTGGCTGGACGCTGCAATCATCCCTTCGGCTTAAGGACACATTCCCAGTCGAATTGGACACCACTTGTTAATTATGCAGCCTTAACTGGGCAGAAGGAAACACTATACTTGTCTTAACAACACAGGAGAAAATTTATCTGTCCCTCTTACAATAATACCCTTCTGACAAATGCTGATTCTTTAAAACCCATCCTGCAAGAAGCAAGCACCAAAAACAACAGTACACATATCTTCTGCCAAGTAGTTCCAATTTATAGAATCTAGGTCAAGAAAGTGTCCTGAAATAAGGGGAAAGCTTCATGTTCAAAGACATTCCCCGCAGCACTTTTCACAATTGTGAAATTTTAGAAAATGACTTAAATGTTCAGCAACAGGGGAACAAAAGGAAAACGGCGGTTCAGTCGTTCAGCGGACGACTGCAAAGCCACCGAAAACGATGCTGTGCAACGTGCTGGAAACCTTATGATACAACACCGGGCGAAGAAAGCACAAGTGCTAAACGATCCCTCTGCTCAACTACGAACACGACAAAAGGAAAAACGGATGCAGAGACAGAAGAGAAACAGACCCCAAGAAGCTGACCGAGAGTTACTTAGGGCGGCACCAGAGAGCACTGTCCGCATTCAGTAAAGTGCCTGAAAACCCACTTGAGAGGCTCAAGGTCATGGGTCCTCAGGAGGAATAAGGGGTCAAAGAGATACCTGAATGGCTCTACTCTGGAAATAAACCAAGGCTGGAGTGGCGGAGGGGGTGGAAAGTGAAAATAAGAGGGGCAGGCTGGGAGACGAAGAGGAAGTGCCTGGTGCCACCTTAGTGGGCGGATTTTAAAGAACAGGGATCGCAGATATTCCAGTGAGAAGGATCATGCTTGCTGCCCTGTAAACCCTGCCCTCTCTAGGCCCCACACCTCCGTCAGCTCCTCCCACAAAGATTCCGTCTTCGGAGGGATCTCGGGCAGGAGGAGGAGAACGATAGGGACAGGGAAATAGATTTACGATCTGACCTAAGTCCAAAGGCAGATAGTGCGGCCAGAAATCACAGAAAAACCAAGAGCAGAAACGCACAAACTGCAGAGGGACACAGCCAGAAATCTAAAGAAAACATCCAGGTAACTGGGTACTGGAGGAGCGCAGCTGACACCTGCATTGTACAAGCCTGCGTACGTCACGCCCTAGGTCTGTTTTCAAACTGCTCCTCCGCACCCTGAGTATCCTATTGGGAGTCTCAGAGGCAACCGCGGGGGATAAAGTCTCTGCTCCTCTGGAAAGTTTTAGCTTTTATGTATTTCATATATCTTTTATATAATCAGTTTCATCTGAAAAAAAAAAGGAGGGGGGATTTCTATTGCCAGAAAAAGGTTTTAAAATTTTGAAACCCTTATTCTACATGATCAGGTGTCATCAAAGAGCTTTTAGCAGGAAGCGTCTGACTTGTTCTCTGGGTCCATTCTGGGCACCTTGCAAAGAAGCCGAGGGAAACATGAGGGACCAGAGGACGTCAGCTGAGGTCCAGAGTCTAGAGCAAGGGTCCGGAAATGCGGGCGCCTGCCTCAAAGCGCCCCCACCTGTCTGAAAGGTAAATACAGTTATGCTGGAACATACCCACATTCATTCATGTATGCATTTCTACAGCTGCTCTCTGCTGCAAGAGCACGACCGAGTCCCTGCAACAGAGAGCATGTGCTCTGCAAGCCTACAGTGCATACTCCTGGCCCTCCCCTGGGGAAGATCTGTCTGTCCGGGTCTGAAAAATCCCTGAACTTATGATGAATAGTGAGCCCTACCCGAGGCCCAGCAGGAGGTATCAGGACTGATGTAAGGGGAGCTCAGGGTGGGCGGCCTCAGGAGGATGATCCCACCAGCTGAGCCCAAAGCTCCACGGTCAGAGGCAGGGCAAAGGGCTGACCCCAATGGTCAAAGGTCACACTAAAGAGAAACACAGCACATTTATCAAATTCAAAAATCTCCAAACAGGGGGTGAGGTACTTTCGGGCACTCATACAATTCAAATCAAGGGTCTTAAAGCGACATCGCCTCAGGAAGAGCTTGAGAGAAATAACAGGAAATTGACCAGACTGATCCGTGACCCCAGCGCTTTCCAGACCGCCACTGCCAGATAAGCGAGGAAATGGCAAGTCATCATCAAAAACAAAGGCGACTTTTCCCTAATCTCCAGCACCTTCAACAACCGCAGGCTTCTCCATCAATAAACGGATGTCTGAATGACGGGCTTGGGCCCTCCCAGGAGGTCCTCTCATCCAGTAACCAGTCAGAGGTCGCTACACTCTCCTCCACTACGAAAGCAGGAGGGTGAATTACCGTTCGAACCGGAAGTCTCAGCTAGGTTTACGACACTTGGCAAAGCGTGGCTTACCTTGCGAAAAGTTGTTTGCCAGTCCTGACACCTTCTCCGCCTCGCTGTCCTGCTTCTGGTCTTGTGAGGAGCAGGACTTCTCAGACAGTCCACAGTCGGATGCCGTGCGACAGGCCGAGGGCGCAGGAGACTCGGGGAGGACGCGCTGGTGTGCGAAGCTGTCTTCGTCAGTCCTTGACCATCGGGATTGAAAGAGAAATCGTGTTCCACACTAAGACCCCACACCAGGATAAGGACACTGGCCCTTTATCATTTACTTATATTTGTGACGTTGGTCTTTTTGCACCCCTATAACATTTTTTAGCAAAGACATTCTATAAACAAACCAAAAAGGGACTCAGTGGGCTCGACTTGGAGTCAGTGAAGTAGGGGGACCCACTGTCTGGCTGGCAGGGGCAGCCCTGAGAGAGGCCGCTCTGTACCAGGCATTTCACACTCTCTGTCCTCGCTGGGAGGACCATCCGCAGGCAGTCGCAGGAGTCGGTGGGACATCAGAACCTCGCCCGCTTGTACGTGGCAGGGCAACCATCTGAACCCTCGTCTGACTGGTTCCAAGCCCCCAGGAGAATGTGGGGGGTGGGGACAACCCAAACCCACAGATGGACTTGTGGGTCTACAAATCTCAAAACCCTCGTGGTCCCCAAGCTGGTTCCAATATCACCATTCAGGCAATCACCTGGTCATTAACCTGTGTTTCCCAAGGGCCACCTCCAGCAGGAGGAAGAACACCCTGAACTTCGTGAGAAGCCCACGTGAATCCCCATTATAGATAAGCACCTTAATTTAAGCTCTTTTTTTCTCCCACTTTTTCCTATTACTTCGTGTCTCATTATTCACAAGCTCAGACAGGAGCAAAGGACTCCAAAGCGGCAACACATTCATTAACAGGTAAACACCAGATGCAACTTCACTCAGACAGCGTGATGGATGCTCAGGCTCGCTGCCACCGTGCAAAGGGAGGAAGGGGCCGAGGGCACCCGTTTAATTAGCTTAGGAGTGACCCATGCGAGTGCTAAGCCTGCAGCTGAAGATGGGAGAACAGAGGGACAGAAGCAAGCCTGTCAGAGATGAGACAGGTGGCTGAGGAGGGCCAACGAGCCTTCCTGCCTTCTCCCAGCCCATTCTCCAGTCAACCACAGCTGGTTTTCAGATCGGCAAGTCTGCTCCTGTCTAGTCCCAGCCTGCCCTCCTTCGGAGATGCCCCTCTTCCTGTAGAACAGGATCTGGGCTCTTAATTCAGGATGTGAGGACCAGGCCAAGCACCACTGCCCACCCCACCCACCCCCCGCCTCCCCAGCTCCGTGCTCTGCCCACCAAGGGGCCACATCTCCTACCCCTCAAGGGTGGACACGCTCCCAAAAGCCCCACCCCAAGCCTCACCCTTCAGATCTCAGCTAAGACAGCTCTAGCGGGGAGGTCCTTACTGCCCCCTCCACAGCATGCCGATGGGACGAGAACCATCATCATCAGGGCGAAAGTGGAAGGTCGGACTGGCAGGGGTCCTTGAGAATGCTGCAGTCGGACAGAAGTGTTTCTTCTAACCTTACAGGAGCCCTGACTGAAATGTGCTCCAGTGAGCTGTGCCGCTTCCCCGCCTGCTCCCTCTAACGATGCTGGTGGCCTTCACGATGCCAAGAAAATTGAAAATGCCGCATCCCGGACTAGTCTCTATTTCTTTATTTTGGCCCCAGGGATCCAAAGGGTCACAGCTCCCAAGAGGAGCGAACATCGATAGCGTTAACAGTGAAAGCCCTGAACAAGTTAACAGGGGAAGGCATGACCTTGATGTTTCTGGTTGGCCACAGAGGCAAGCTAAGGGTGTACACAATCCACTTACACCATGAACATTTTTAAAAATTCCAATCACATGCCAGAAAGCTGGGGCTGGAGCAGGTGTACAGACATTTAAGACAGTATTTGCCCTCAAAAGGCAAGAGGGAATAACAAGCAGCATCCAGGCGTGGGAGTAACAACAGATTGAAGTTCAAACCCCAGTGCTGCCTCTCCTTGACACGCAGGCAACTCTGACCCCTCAGGCGCCTCACCCTAAACTGGGAACAGGAACGCTCACCTTGTAGGGTCAGAAACGACGACGCGGATGCCAAGGGCAGCAGTGGGCACACGCGAACACCGAGTTAGTGCTGCCTCCTCGCCTTTCAGGGGGTCCTCGAGACCACATGGCAAGCACTGCAGTGCAGCGACGTGGCCAGTGCTACGAGAAGGGCCAGGGACCCTGGGGTGAGGGCAGAGAGGCGAGGGGGTCGGGGAGAGCGCGGGCCACTTCCTGCGAGCCGACTCTGAAGAAGGGTTTTTAAATCATAGGAGGAAGGCAGGGCCACTGCCTGTGCACTCGCACGCTCTGGAGAACAACAGTCAGACTTAAGCCTGCAGCACGGGTCCAGGATGGAAGGACAGATGGGCGCAAGGCTGGAACTCACGCTCCGGGACTCGAGCCAACAGAAGGGACGCATCACCCGAGTCAGATCGCCTGAGAGCAACGCCGGGAGCAGCTCACACGGCGGCAGGCAGGCTGCGGGACGCCCCACCTCGACTCCGGGTTTTGTGGCCCGTGCCCATTGCCTAGGCCTTTCCGCTTTATTCCCCAGATGCAGGAAACTAGCAGGTCAGGAGGGAGCCCAGAATGCCAAACGCTGGCACACAAAGCTAACCCGCCACGGCTTCTTACCCAGTGCCGCACACTCACCTCTCTCTCGCTTCTCTCTGGGTTTTCATTTCCACTTCAGCTGAATTTCCTGGAAGCAGAAACAACATCAAAAAGGAAAACATTAAAAGAAAAGAAGTGCTCCCTAATAACCCCTTGCTCATCCATTTGCAGAGGCACTATCCCATTTGTTTAAACACTCCCCTGTAACAGTCCTGGGTATTTAAAGTTGGATTACCAAGAACACCACTCAGACTGCAGACTCCAGCTCCAGTGCTGGTTCCATAGGAGGGGACAAGACCGAATCTAAAAAGCAATCACAAAGGCGGGGCCGGATACAGGCTCTTCTTCCTCCCCCACAATTCTGACTCCAGCAGAAGACAGGCCTGTTGCAGGTGACGGCGAACAGAACCCAGAGAAAGCAGGTCACTCCCCTCCAGGTCCGAAATTCCAGAGTCTTCTCACCACAGTCTTGCTCCTGGCTTCCCTTCTGTTCTTTCCTCCGTGCATTCTAACACGGATGATAGTCATTGTGACTTAATCTCTCACTTTGGCTTTTTTTTATTTTTAGCACACTAATGGTGATTTTTTTTTTAACCTCATCTATTTTGGGCTGCACTGGGTCTTGGGTGCTGCGTGAGCTTTTCTCCAGCCATGGTGAGCAGGGGCTACTCGCCAGCTGCAGCACGTGGGATTCTCGCTGCGCCGGCTCCTCGCTGTGGAGGACCGGCTCTGGGGCACTCAGACTTCGGACTCTCCCTCGGGAGCCGTGCTCCGCAGTGGGGCGTGCTGCTCCTCCGCAGCACGTGTGATCCTCCCAGTCAGGGATGGAAACCACGTCTCCTACACTGGCAAGTGGATTCTTTACCACTGAGCCACCAGGGGAGATCCTCACTTTGGCCTTTATTGTGAGCACCTCTCTTACCAAGTTTGCTTTAGAAACGTCATGTTCAACAAGAACAGGCATATTCCCTTGGAGGTGGACGTGGACCAGTTTCTGCCAGTTCCCTAGCTGACACTGAGGTCCTCTCCTATTTTTCATTTTATAAAAGAAACATCTTTGTGCATGCAGCTCTATCTGCACTGAAATTATCTCCTCCAGAAAGGCTAGGAGAAGCGGGATTCCCAGAAAAAGGAGGCTGTGCATGCAGCTGAAAAAGTTGCTGTCTGTAGCAGGGGGGTGACCGGATGAAATGACAAAGGAAAACAAAACCAGGCTGGGGACACAGCTGGGGACAGCGGTCCACTGCCCTGCGCACCACCACGTGCCGTTGCAAAGGAGCACGTGAGCCCACATTTCAGAAATGAACAACTGTATTTTTAAAATATTTCCGAACTCTGGAAATTGCAAGCTGGGAGGGACTCTTTGAAGAAACGAATGGGTGGCTAAAGAAAAAAAACAAACCTTCAGTAGCTGTACTGGAAAAATGAGACTATAATTAAACAGAACCCACACGTACCATTTCTCAGACTACTCCTAAAAGGAAATGTTCTCGAACACCACGGCACAGAGGAGAAGATCACAGGAGAGACACACACCTGCTTCTCATCTTGCGGCTCCCTCTGCGCCCACCAGGCTGGCCTCTGCGTGCCAGCACCAAGCGGGGCAGGATGCTCAGGCTCCCCGAATGGGCCCTGCAGGCGGTTCCTTGGCACCCATGTCTCCTTCGGGCCCCAAGACAACCCCGTGAGCCAGGGTCAGGCTCTCTGTTTCAAGGTAACGACGAAAAATCCCAGGGGTAGAATGTTTCCACTCTTCCAGTTCACACTGCATTTACTTCACTGCACGCTCAGGTAAGCCAGGGAGATGGAGACGCTCTCACAGCCACCTGCCCACTGCACAGGTGCCAGCCAGCCGAAGAGCATCACAACATGTGCTTCAGCTACCACTGTTCTTCAGAAGAACAGGGGCTTCGCAGGGCAGCGTGTGCCTGCTCCAGGCTGTAAGCATTCTGGGTTGCCCGACAGTAAACTCATCTCAAAACCGGCAGAAAACTCTCCTTGAGCCCTAACAAAACCCACAACCACAGAAGGAGCCCGTGACCTGGATGCCGCCAGCAACCCTAGGCTCCCTTCTTCAGATCAGAGCCCCTTTGGGGAGCTTGTAACAACTCAACAGTTGTATTCCACTCACTTCCCTTCCACCAGAGAATTCTTTAACACCAAATGACAGACAGTTTTGGTGGGACTCACAGGGAGATGGCCGGTATGATGCACTGAATTCTTGGTGCAATCTGTCTTCAAGCAGGTGACAGGGTACCATCTGTCCGGCTCTTCCAGAAGCTTAGGAAGCATGTCATGGAAAACTGCTCCCATCTCTCAGGCAAATCTCACTGCTACACCTGAAAAGCTGTAGAGTATGTGGCGCTGGAAGGGTCCCATCTTTCCACAGAGACAGACATCTAGTTATCTGCTAACACGTCTGAACAAGGGTGAGAAGCGCGACGCAGGACCGGCTTGTAACGGGCGGCCCCACCTGCAGTCTCCTCCTCGTACTGACCCCTGTGTACGCGGTCACTGGTCACCACGTAAGACGTCACTTGGGAGAACAGTCCTCCCTAGCTCCACACCCATCGATCGTACAAGTTTAAGCTCAAACATCAGAGTCTGGCATTTCCTACATGACCCAAACGCATCTTCCAAATTCATATTAAATATTTACAGTTCTCCTCCCAGGTTGCCTGTGCCCGACGCTGAGGACACAGATATGAATGAGGGGCCTGCCCCCAACAGGTTCACAGCTGAGTGGGGACCATGGACTCAAAAGATGATTCCACAAGAGCACCGTGACGAGACACGAGGGATGCTGTGTGTGTGGGGCCAAGCACCACCCAGCCTGGACCATCAGAGTTCAGAGGAGGTGACGACTAGTCTAGATCTCCGAGGCAGGAGAGCTGTTTTATGAAAGTAGGAGAGGCTCAAGGGCCAGGCAGAGGGCAGATTTCAGAGCTACTCAGGAGCATCCTGTGGATACTCCACTTTATCAGATAGCCTGGCTCACGAAGCTAACCGGAGCTTGCACGACCCCCCTACCCCAACATTCGGGAAATAACCTTCCCCACCAGCCATGAATCCTCCCGACGTGGCAGGCTGAACTTCCATGTCCTTTCCTCCCAGAAGCCTCCCCTTCAGAGTCCACAGGTGCCCCCTAAGCTCAAGGACGCACACCAGACAGAGGCGGGGGTCCTTTCACCCACGGGTACCCAGGGTCAGGTCCGTACCACGTAAGACTCCGAGCAGCTGCATCAGATCCTGACCGGGCACTGTATGTCTGGCCCTTACCTAGGTCAGGAGGCCAGGACAGAGATGCCCCCCACGCCCCCGCACCCTAACTTTCAGGAGCTCATGCTCTGAAGAAACAAAATACACGCCCCAGAAGTCACTACCGTTACAAGCTGGGCTCTCTCTACTGGCCAGGCGGACGCCAGCCGCTTCAATAACCTTGAGTCTTCGCAGAGTCTAAGAGAGCACACACCCACCCTCCTCCTTGGGTGCTGCCAGTTAAATATCAGAAAAGAGAAAGCGAGGACATGCACAAAGATTCCAATCCACTGGTCCTTTATCACAGCCCTAAACTCTGACAACCTAAACGTCCACCGAGTGGGGGATGATTAATTACAGTGCCTTCCTACGAAGGAATGCTCCACAGCCCCTAAAACTTACAATGTAGCTTAACATTTATCGTCTATAATTGAACAAAGGGAGGCTGCAAACTGTCCTACTTCCACCCAAAATACACACATGGATAAAAAGATCTGAAAAGTATACACTCCAGGGTGTTCATGTTTTGCTGTATAAATGATGCGATTACAGGAATATTCGCTTATCTGTTATTCCACAATAAACGAGTACTGCTTTGTATTAATAATAAAAAAAAAAAAAGACTAGATTTAAATTTTTTAAGAACTCATGCTATGCAACTACCTCAAACATAAAATTACTTTATGGTGGGCTCGTTTCATAATTCAGGAGCCAGACTCTTCAGATGGCAGCCCAGAAAGACCCATCTTGGCTACATATTATTCTCTAAGAAAAAGAGCTGCAGAGAGGTTCCTGAGACCTTTCTGCCTTTTGTAGAGAATTAAGGTCTGTGTTTGTGTTGTCTGTTAAGCCCGAAATGTTTCTGCTTCCAGAACCCACAGGAAACAAGAAGTGAGATCTCCTTGGGCTTGTCAAGGTAAATAACTAAAAAATAAATCAAGGAGAGGCGGAAGTTGAGGGTAGGCGGGCGTCTGGTGCCAGAGGCAGTCTCTCTCAGCCTCCCGCTCCCAGGCAGAGGGCTGGGAGAAAGGAGAGAGACAGACAGAAAGTGCCTCGGGCCAGGAAGACACAGCTCCATCTTGAGGACCCACTGATCCCTCCTACAGCAAAACGGAAGCTAGCTTATTTGCAAAATCTTGGCCAGAAGACAGGGGATTTCGTGTAAGCTGGGAAAAGTCAAGTGTTCCTGCGCTCTGGCCCTCTGGGGTCCCGAGAGCTGGCGCTAGACAACGCGCCTGTGATGTGCCTAAGGTGTTGGGCCCTTTTTTAAAAAAACGGAGAAAACACCACTTCCTGGGCCCAGAAGGCAAATTACCCCACATTCTATCTCGGCATCACACTCAACACATGGACCCCTGTGAACCGTCTGTGTGTCTGTACGAAGGCACAAGGACTGCGTCAAACCAAGGTTCTTCCCTGTAGGGCCAAGTTCCTCATGTAAAACCACTTCCCCAGCTCCAGACAAGTACAGGACTTGAGCACTCAGGACTCCAGGTGAGACACCACGAGCTCTGTCCAAGGCCTCTCCTCCGTGATTTAACTCGACCCTTATGACTCACAAATGAAAGCCTCTGATTTGGGGCAGCAAGCAGTCATGACCTGACTTACACTTTGTGGAGACCACTGTGACCACAGTGGAAACGGACCTCTTGGGGCCCAGGGTGGATGCACAGAGGCCAGGGCAGAGGGGACCGCACCTCCCCAAAGACCAGCAGGCGGTCAGCGGGAGCCGCGGAGGCAGTGGGAAGGCAAGACCAGCCGATCTGGAATACACACTGAAGGCAGGGATCCAGGGGGGCACCCAGGGGTAGGTGGGAGAACTGACTCTGAATGGTGTCTCCTTGGAGTCAGGGAGGAGAGTCCCCCAAGGAGGAGGGGCCAACCACACCTACTCTCCTCTCAGGACTATCAGTAAGGTGTCAGTGTATGTTTACGTGTATGTATGCATCTGCCCAGAGAGAAAGAATGACAGGCTACACACGGCAGAACTTCATGGGAAATAGATGGGGAAGCAGTGGAAACAGTATCAGATTTTATTTTTCAGGGCTCCAAAATCACTGCAGATGGCAACCGCAGCCTTGAAATAAAAAGACGCTTACTCCTTGGAAGAAAAGCTATGATCAACCTAGACAGCATATTAAAAATCAGAGATGTTACTTTGCCAACAAAAGTCCATCTAGTCAAGGCTATGGTTTTTCCAGTGGTCATGTATGATGTGAGAGGACTATAAAGAAAGCTGAGCGCCAAAGAATTGATGCTTTTGAACTGTGGTGTTGGAGAAGACTCTTGAGAGTCCCTTGGACTGCAAGGAGATCCAACCAGTCATCCTAAAGGAGATCAGTCCTGGGTGTTTATTGTAAAGACTGATGCTGAAGCTGAAACTCCAATACTTTGGCCACCTGATGCGAAGAGCTGACTCACTGGAAAAGACCCTGATGCTGGGAATGATAGAGGGTGGGAGGAGAAGGGGACGACAGAAGATGAGATGGTTGGATGGCATCACGGACTCAACAGACATGGGTCTGGGTAGACTCCGGCAGTGACAGGGTGGCTTGGAGTGCTGCAGTCCATGGGGTCGCAAAGAGGCGGACACGACTGAGTGACTGAACTGAACTATATGGAAGATGTCTGCTGTAGTCTCATAACAATGCAAATTATTATTTTTGGATGGTAATGTAAGAACATCCATTAGTGTACCTAGAACAGAGCAAATGTTTGGCAAAGGCTTTCTTCCATCCTTCCTCAGACCCTCTCTGATGCTTAAATCTGTTTTAACCAATGAGAGTCTGGGTTCTCCTGTTTGCTTCGTTTGTTTGCTGCTGCCAGCATTTAACACCCGTGAGTCTTTACCTGCCAAGCCTGGGTTTCTATCCTCTCTTGAAAATTCGGAGGAACTGGCAACCACGTGGCCATGCCTTCCCAGCCTGGCCCGAGGCCCCTCCGCTGGACCCCAGGTACGGAACAGGGCAGAATGCCAACCACGGGTTAGTGGGCACCAGAAGGAAGCAGCCAGTGCAGCTCTGTCGTCACCTCGTCAGGGCAGGGGGCGGAAGGGGAGGCCAAGGAGCCGGCTCCCCGGGGCCCCTCCGAGAAGTCCTGGACCAGTGCCTGATCCACCTTAGGACTCACAGGCCGGCGCCTCACTCACCCTTGAGAAACAGCTTCTCCAGCTGCTCCAGCAGCGCCGCGCACTGGTGCAGCTGCTCCCGGAAGCCCTCGGCCACACAGTGGTCCACGTCGCTGGCCTGCAACAGCTCCTCAAACGCCTTGACCATGGTGTTCACGTGCTGACGATAGACGACGCAGATGCTGTGGCTGTCCTTTATCTGCTGTCGTTGGAGGGAGAGTTCCCTGGCTTGGGCCTGTACTAATGAATCGTACCTGATACAGGAAAGAAAAGGAAATGCTGGCACCCATTTTAGAACTGAATTTCTGTGACCTTAACACTAATTGGAAAACTGGCAAAGCAGGATTTTGAAAAGCCTGCAGCTGTACAAGTACCTATGCTTTTGGAACAACTGCGACTACACAAGGTCCCGACTCTTTCGATTTCAAAACAGCCAACAAACGCTGGAACAGAGGTTCTTCTGCAACACTTTTAACCTTTATGAAGCCCCCAATTAAACTACAGATTGGCAAGGACTCGGGAGGACAATTAGTTTCTACTCACTCTTTAAAAATACTACTCGAAATTTGTAGAAAGGAGCACGCCAACGGGCAGGGGAGCCAGCACAAATCCTCAGGAAGAGCAGAAAGGAAACGGATGGCGGGAAAACAAGCCCAAGACTGTGCTCTTGAGGGAAGGGCCACAGGACAACCCCAACCGTGACTGCCACGCACAGAGGAACCGAGACCTGTTGGCCACGGAGGCAGGTGTTTTTATAAGTCATCTATTCCTCACAGTCTCCTAACAAATGCATGAATATCTCCCTTTACGGGAGAGAAAACTGCCTCTTAAAGATGGCAAAGTCCGTTAAATGGTGAAGGTTTGTGACTCAAATAGGGTTCCAGCTTCAAAGCCTAACTAAACCAGGCATCACGGCCTCTGGGCACCCCATCTGTCTGCCCGTGCAAGCCCGCGAGGATCCATCAACACTGAGAAAAGTGCAAGTTGAGGGAAGTGTGGCTCTGTCTTTCTTACTGACTGTGGGTGCAGGAAGCTGGTCCCAGAGTGGCTTGGCAGAGACCCTGACCCTTCGCTTCACTACATCCCTTGAAATGATGACCAGTGACCACCTTTGCAGAGAAGGCAATGGCACCCCACTCCAGTACTCTTGCCTGGAAAATCCCATGGGCAGAGGAGCCTGGTGGGCTGCAGTCCATGGGGATGCTAAGAGTCGGACACGACTGAGCGACTTCACTTTCACTTTCACTTTCATGCACTGGAGAAGGAAATGGCAACCCACTCCAGTGTTCTTGTCTGGAGAATCCCAGGGACGGGGGAGCCTGGTGGGCTGCCGTCTATGGGGTCGCACAGAGTCGGACACGACTGAAGTGACTTAGCAGCAACAGACCACCTGTGAGCCCACGTGAGCAGAGAGGTCACGTGACCACAACATTGCAAACGGGGCCAGTTTAACAAATGAGGAAAAAACCTGGGCATCAGGGCAGGATTCAGTAGGTTGGACCAGCCCGCTCCACGAGCCCTCCCAGGCCGCGTTCTTGGGCACAGCAGCCTCTCTGAGGCTCCATTTCCTCGTCTATAAACACAGGGTTTAAGAACATCTCCTTTTCAGATGACTGTGAGGATTCAGTTAGAACAGGGCCTAACCTGGGGTCTGACACCGCTGCCCTTCAATAAATACCAGCTGCCTTCAATCACTGGAGAAGGCAATGGCACCCCCACTCCAGTACTCTCCCCTAGAAAATCCAATGGATGGAGAAGCCTGGTAGGCTGCAGTCCATGGGGTTGCTCAGAGTCGGACACGACTGAGTGACTTCACTTTCACTTTTCACATTCCTGCATTGGAGAAGGAAATGGCAACCCACTCCAGTGTTCTTGCCTGGAGAATCCCAGGGATGGGGGAGCCTGGTGGGCTGCTGTCTATGGGGTCGCACAGAGTAGGGCATGGCTGAAGCAACTTAGCAGCAGCAGCAGCAGCCTTCAGTCACACTGTGTGGGAACCCTGAAAAATGCACTCTGCTAAGTCACTCCAGTCGTGTCCGACTCTGTGCGACCCCATAAACAGCAGCCCACCAGGCTCCCCCGTCCCTGGGATTCTCCAGGCAAGAACACTGGAGTGGGTTGCCATTTCCTTCTCCAATGCATGAAAGTGAAAAGTGAAAGTGAAGTCGCTCAGTCGTGTCCGACTCTTAGCAACCCCACGGACTGCAGCCCACCAGGCTTCTCCATCCATGGGATTTTCCAGGCAAGAGTACTGGAGTGGGCTGCCATTGCCTTCTCCGAAAAATGCACTCTGGCTGCTGACAATTCTGAACAATGTGTCTATCTCAAATTAGTGACAAATGAAGGTCAGCTTTACAAATGATCCCATGTTTGTCAGATCTCATGAAGCAAAACTGTGCATCTCTATGCCCATAAAACATCATCTTCACGACCCAACAACTCTTCTCTTTCAACACAGGCTTATTTCTCTGAGATGACCTTAAAGAATAGCGATACGGACAGTATTTATTTTCCGCCCACCCTGCCTAGGACAGCGGTTTCAGTGTCGTCCACCCTCTCCCCTGCAGGACAGTAAGACCCATTAACAGGGTCAGGGGTAAACACTGCCATTTAGCAACCACGCTACGACTCACCAAGTGGCTGGTCTAAAACCTTCACCCTGCCTCCCCGACCTGAGGCGGACAAGACCTGCTCAGCCCACTTCAGAAGGCACAGGCCAAGTGTGTGCACCGCCAGGGTCTGTGGCCTCACACGTCACTTCCCCAGAGGCGTAGCTGCCTTATCGTTACTGCTGTTGTGCAGTCGCTAGGTCGCGTCCGACTCTTGAGACCCCATGGACTGCAGCACACCAGGCTCCCCTGTCCTCCAGTATCTCCTAGAGTTTGCTTCAATTCAGGTCCATTGAGTTGGTGATGTGATCTAACCATCTCGTTCTCTGCCGCCCCCTTCTCCCTTTGCCTTCAATCCTTCCCAGCATCAGCATCTTTTCCAAGGAGGAACTGCCTTAGCCGGGCCATGAAGGCTTTCCTGGCACATGCCCAACGCCCCTGCAGGGCAGCACCCCTTCCCAGGTCAGGGGCGCCCACCTAGCGGCCACGTGGGGGAACCGCAGGCTCACCCGTGGGAGAAGGCAGAGGTGGGACATACCTGGAGGGTGAGAGGTCTCTGATCTTATTCTGTAGGTTATGGATTCCGCCCAAAAGCTCCATGTTCAAATTCTGCTCCTTCTGCAGCTCGTACTCCTGGCCCAGCAGCTGCTGGCCGAGCCTCCCCAGTGCCCCGCCATCCACCATCTTTGGCGCCAGAGGGTGCAGGATCTTCATGTGCTTCACGTACCGGACCTGGCGCAAACTCGAGAAGGCCATTTCTTCCTCGTCAGCACTGCCCCTGGACTTGCTCAGGCCGTCCTGGGCCCCTTCTGTCCCACACGAGACCGTGATGATGGCCTCGCTGAACCCGGAGTGCTTCTGTAGCTGCAGGATAAAGCTCCGGTAGCCCTCGAGCTCTGTTTCCAAGTCACAGATTTTCCGTTCTAAGTTTGCTTTATCGTCTGAGGTATCAGTGTTCTCCAGGGGGTCAGTCCCAACCACACTGACTTTAGTAGAAAACTGACTGTTGGAACTCAAGTGTGTAGCTGCTGAAGGGGGGCCTGGGAAGTCTTCAGAGGGGTCCTCATCACCTGGTGACAAGACGGCAGGGTCATTTGGCTGGTACACTTCAGAGCCTGGAAATCAAACCACGTTTACATCAGTCTCTCCACTGCTGAAATCTAGCCCTCTGCCCTGGCTCACAGCCCCCGCAGAGCAGACACTGTGGGAGCCTCCTGCCAAGCCCCTCTGGCTCGAGTCATTCCCTCTTCCTTCTCAATCCAGCCTCCTTCTCAGAGTGACTGTGCTGAAAAGGGATTCCACTCTGATAACCACCCACCCCCATCTACAACTCACCCAGCCCCCAACCATCTTGAGAATTAAGTCTAAACTTCTCACAGTATCTGAGACCCTCCGTGATCGAGTTCCAGGCAACCTTTGCAGGGACACGTTCAGCCACCACCTACGCAGACTCCCTACTAAAGTAACCATCGTTCCCTGCGTACAGCAGGCCGCTCATGCCTCCCTGCTTCTGCATGTGTTGTTCCCCCCTGGCCGTCTACTTTACTCCCTCTCAACAAGCTCCTACTCATCCTTCAACACCCAAATCTGAATGCCCTTCCTCTGTGAATCCATGTTCAAACTATGCAAAACAGTCCCTCCCCACTGCACTTCCATGCACCTGATATGTAACACCCACAACAGACATGATCACGTGCCATCTGCTGGCACAGGATGGACATCTGGCTCATTCATTTATTTACACAGCAGTTAGTTACTGGATTCCTCTCCCTCACTGGACTGCATGTTCTTTCCCAGCAGGAACTAGCCTTTCATCTTCACATGCTCAGCGCCTCGTACAGCATCCAGCCCAGACCAGATGTGAATGAAGGGCGGACAAACATTGGAGAGAGTGAAGTGACATCAACCAAGCAATTCTGAAATCCACAGCAGGTGAGAGGTCGCCTCATCTCCATGTCTGCCAGCTTCTGGGAGACGCCATGATGTCCCTACAGCGAGGAGTTATTTGGCTGACTCATAATCCTGCCAGGAAACATCTCCTTACAGCTAGTTTCAATCCCCATGTTTGCGGGAAAACTCCTGTGGGAGGCAGGGTGGTGCTGCAGGAAGAACACACAGCTTTGAAGACAAAGCGGAGAGGGCTCACCCCCAGCTGGGCTACTTGCTGGCTGCACAGACTCGGGGAAGAACTCACTGCCCAGAGCGCCGGTCTCCCCAAAGCAGCATCTTATTTGTTGTTGTAAGGCTCCAAGCTCAGGCCTGAGTCTAGAGTATCTGTCCTTAACCACACGCCACACTGCCCGCTGTTCGAGGGAAAGCTCAGCTCAGTACAAGCAGCTGTCTGAATACATAAGAGGCAGCAGAACAGAGGAGAAAAATCCATCTCTGAAAGTCAACAGACCTGGTTTCACACCAGGGCTCTAACTGCTTAACGGCTGTGTGACCTGAGGCAAGTGCCTTAGCCTCTCTGAGCCTCAGAAGCTTCATCTGCAAAAGGGAGAGAGCACCTTGTCTTCTGCTTTTGTCTTAGTATCCAGTGGGACAGTATCTGCAAAAAGGCAAACAATGTCTGGCACATGGTAGTGAAGGAGACCAACCAGTATGAATATGCTTTGCTTTCCCGAAGGTGTTCAAAGATGGGAGAGGACGCCTATTCCAGGAGACACGTGAACAAAGGCTTGTGGACTTGGGGAAACGTGGGCAAGGCAGCGGGGTACGGTGGTTGAGATGACCGAGGAGACCACGCAGATGGAGAGGCGTACACACACCCTTGTCAGGCTGTCTACTCCAATTTCTGGGTTCTGCAGCTGCTCCTCGTGGCTTTAAGCCCATTCCTGTCCTTGCTCACGATGCAAATACCATAAAATAAACTTCTGAATTTTAGAAAGCCACTGCTACATGACCTCAGGAAAGCATTCCTAACAGAGCATTTTTACTGCACAAAATGCGTTATAATCACCAGCTCCGAGGGCCTTCAGGGTGAAGACCATGTCATTCACCTCTGCTTCTCCAGGGTCTGGCCCAGGGCCTCGGGCAGAGAAGGGACTCAGGGAGTCCTGCTGGCTGAACATGAATGATAGAGACATAAGGAGAAAGCTCAACAAGGCTTTCTTCCTATGAGTCACACTCCAAGGCAAGGAAATAGCTTTGCTCTAACAACCTCCTGATAATGGAATTTCATGGCAGGAAGTGACGTTCACTCATGGGAATAAAGATCAGTTCTGATGACTTTTGGTAAGTGATTGTGAGGCACAGACAAATGGAAGGCCCGTACAAACGTCCTTCTGTGATACAGACTGTGGCCACCTCTGCTGTTTACATGCACACGTACACACACGCTCAGTACAGCGAGGAGGCGTCCTCCTCACATTCCCACTTGCACAGCCAGTTTAAACTCTGCTCCTTACAGCTCCTTTAGACACATGACACTCAAAATTTTGACTTCAGAAATGTCCCTCATCTACAGCAATTTGTGACTTCACAGAGGCAAGGACCGACTTCTGGGCACTTGGGCCAGTACATACCGAGTCTCACAGCTCAGCGTCAGCACGGCCATGCGGCTCTGCGGTCTCTGCTCTGTAGCCCTTCATAAGGTTCCAAAGCAGAATTTTTTTTTTTTTTCCATTTAAAAATCACTGCATAGCACTATTCACAATAGCCAAAGCATGGAAAAAACCTAAATGTCTATCGGCAGATAGATAAAGAAGATGTGGTGTGTATATACAATGGAAAACTACTCAGCCGTAAAAAGAACGAAATGCCGCCACTGGCTGCAACATGGACACAGCTAGAGAGTCTCACACTGACTGAAGTGAGTCAGAAGGAGACAGACACACACCCTGTGACATCACTCATAAGTGGAACCTAAAATACAGCACAAATGAACCAGTCTGTGAAACGGGAGCAGACTCAGACGTAGAGAACAGGGAGGAGGGCGGGGCGAGGGCTGGACGGGGAGCTCGGGGCTGGCGGATGCAGACTGTTACATTCAGAATGGACAAACACACGGTCCTGAGCACAGCACAAGGAACTGTGTCCAGCTCTGTGATAAATCACGATGGAAAAGAATGTAGAAAAGGATGTTTCTGTGCGTAACTGAATCTCTCTGCTGCACAGTAGACGTCCCCAGGGCCACTGATTTACATTTTAGGGAACACGGAAGTTCTGGACATCCCTACAGTGCAGCTAAGGGGACTCGATTACCCGGGAGAGTGGCCTTCTCCTCAAAGCCCAGGGCCCCTCGCCGGCACCCCGACTGGAGGCCTCAGGAAGCGTACGCCACTGGCAACAGGGCCCGCAGCCCAGGGTCTCCCCAGAGCCTGGGCAGGGCTGTGTCCCCTGAGACCAAACTGCCAGAGCCCAGACCACTCCCGGTAGAAAAGCGTCAAACTGACTGTCCGCTCGGACAGACACCCAACAGTCCGTGACTTGTCCCAGTGGGCCGTGACTTGTCCACCTACCTACCAGCTGGGTGGCCCTGGACCAATTCTCTTTCAAAACCCCAACCTCTCTCCCTCTGTGTTAACGGGGACAGCAAAGATGCCCTAAGCTGCCCGCTGCGGGGCTCAGTCCGTGCCCGGCACACAGCAGCTGGTCGGCATGCACAGGAGGTGAACGCTGGCCGGGCTCGTGGGCAGCCTGCTGCTCCTTGTCGCCTTCTCTGTCTCTCCAGAGGTGGGGCATGGCTTCCAGGCCTCCCTGCTTTCCCAGCCCGTCCCGGTAGGCTGTTCCCACAAGGCGCTGGGCTACAGGCATCCGCAGAGAGAGCAAAGTAAGTAAAACCCTCGGCTTGAAACTTAGCCAAGCAACTCAGAAGAACACAAAGATACAAGAGGGAGAATAAAAACGCTGGGGAGGCAACATGCAATTTATAAGATAAAATTAATCTATCGAGCTGCCATAACAGGACATAAAAAGCATAAACACACTGCAGCTTGTCTGAAATGGTTTAAGCTCGGGCTCTCGAAAAACCGTGAGTGAGAAAATGAATTCTACAGACTTATGCCCACCCTTCCCAAGAAGAGAGGCCCCCAGGGCCCGCCGGGCAGCTGCCAAAGTAGCACCTGGGCAAGGCACCTCCGGGCCTCAGCAAGAAATCAGAACATTGTTCAGTGCAAATGGCAAGCCCTGGGCAAGGTGCCAGGGCCCCAGTGCGACTCAGCGCGTCTCCTTACTCCCCAGAGCAGCCCCACTCCTGCCACCCTGATGTACTTATCTGTCCCTGCTCCACCGGACAGGTTCCCCTCAGAAGACAGGGACTGCATCTCCTTTCCTTCTCTTCTCTACTGTGTGCAGGCGGCCAGGAGCATTGCAGGCTCCCAGAGAACGTTCACTGACTGTGAAGAGACACCTGGGTGGATGGGTAGGTGGATGGATGGACAGATGGATGGATGAAGGGCTCCGGGAAAGGAAGGAGGAAAGGAAGAGCCATCCTACCAAAGGCCTACTTCCATGGAGGCCGATCTGAAAACCCCAACTGTGCTAAAGCCAAGACCCTGCTGCTTTGTCACGAAGTCACACTTTTGCGACCCCGTGGACTGTAGCCCACCAGGCTCCTCTGTCCATGGGACTCTCTAGGCAAGAATAATGGAGTGGGCTGCCATTGCCTTCTCCGGGGGATCTTCCCAACCCAGGGGTCAAATCCAGTCTCCTGCATCGGGAGGTGGATTCTTTACCACTGAGCCACCTGGGAAGCCTCAAACCCAAGAGAAACTAAAAGCAAATGGAAGATACTGTTGGCTACAGATCATCATAAAATCCGCACACGCAGAACCGTACACTAGGCTCTGGGAGACACCGGGGGTAAAGCAAAGGCTCTGGAACCAGGCAGCTGGTTCAAGCTGGGATGTCAGCCCACAGTGTGACCGTGGCCAAGTCCCTGTATCTCTGAAACTGCTGCCTCAGCAATCAAGTGGGAATAACTAGTGTACCTGCTCCCAGGATGGGGAGGAGGATGCAGTGGGACCACGTGTGTACAGTCGACAGCGTGGCTCAGGAAGTAGCGGGCACTCATGTGACTGCATTTACTGCCACAGGCAGGCAGAGGCCCCCAGCCCCCTCCCAGCCCCGAACCGCTCGGATGCAGCCGTCCACGTCAGCCTGCAGCCGTTCCTCGGCAAACACTGCTTCTCTGGCAGCCTCTCCAGGAGAGGGTGCATCTTCCCTTCCTCCCTTGTACCATGGGCCTAGAAATGCTGAGTGCCTTTGCTCATCTCTGAAGCTTCCAGACTGTGTCTCTTCTCCAAGAACTCTGGTTTTGCAGCTCACGCTATGAGATCACCCCCTGCCAACCCCACCTTCCCGCAGAGGCTGCTGTTGTGCAGTCAGTCAGTCGTGTCTGACTCTCTGCGTCCCCATGGACTGCAGCACTTCTGGCTTCCCTGTCCTTCACCATCTCCCAGAGTTCATTCAAACTCATGTCCATCGAGTCAGTGATGCCATCCAACCATCTCATCCTCTGTTGTCCCCTTCTCCTCCTGCCCTCAATCTTTCCCAGCATCAGGGTCTTTTCTAATGAGTCAGCTCTTTGCATCAGGTGGCCAAAGTATTGGAGTTTCAGCTTCAACATCAGTCCTTCCAATGAATATTCAGGGTTGATTTCCTTTAGGATGGACTGGTTGGATCTCCTTGCAGTCCAAGGGACTCTCAAGTCTTCTCCAACACCACAGTTCAAAAGCATCAATTCCTCAGCACTCAGCTTTCTTCACAGTCCAACTCTCACATCCATACATGACCAATGGAAAAACCGTAGCCTTGACTAGGTGGACCTTTGTTGGCAAAGTAATGTCTCTGCTTTTGAATATGCTGTCTAGGTTGGTCATAGCTTTTCTTCCAAGGAGCAAGTGCTGCTCATGGGGTACTTTCTTCCTCTCCCTGCGACACATAAGCTGGACACAGACTTGGTCTCTTATGCTCACTCTTGGGCCGGTGCCCAGCACACAAGAGGACCTGAGGCGTCCTTTGTGAATAACCATATACAAGGTCACTGTTCTTGCCACTGTGTGCTGGTGTCCTCTGCTCACAGCTGGAGGTCAACACCAGGAGCCAACACAAGTGCTCCTGTGGACTCAGGAACACTCTGAAGACGACAGACGCTGCTACATGCGCGCTCCCCTGCCTGCTCTGTGAGGGCTCTCAGCTTTCCTCACTCTCAAAGGGGCAACACGTGCAAGCAGAACCATGTCCACGTCTTGGGCTGGGGACCGGACTGAGGTCTCCCTCTGAGTCTAGGAGTCTCAGCCAGAGACTCTGGACCCCAAGGGCTACCTGGGGAGCTCCCAGGAGAGCAGAGATAGCAGGTTCCAAGGGAGTAGGGAGGCAGGTCAATTCTAGAAGCCATAAGGTCATCAGGGTTTTCAATCAGCCCTGAAGAACCCAAACAATCATGGCCCAGCCTTTCAGAGAATGCCGCCAAGATGACTGAGGCCTCCACAGATGGTGCCGGGGGTGGGGTGGGGGGGAAACAACCCAGATTCAAGTCACGCCGCAACTGGAGCCCCGAGACAATTGCAAGTGAAGGGAGCATGACCTTGCAAGGCTTGGGCACACAACCCGTCCCCCTCCACCCCTCCAGAACAAAATGAAAACAAAGGATGCGCTTTCCTGACTCTGTCCCCTTGATTGTGTATTGGTCAAGTCAAGATTAGTCACAGCAATTCAGGAAATTTATCCTCTAGCCTATTGCAATTCCAAACAACACGGCTGACATTTCGGGCCACACAGTCGGGCCGTCCGTCTTCTCGCGGAGGACACGTTTTCCTTGGTGCTTACCTTTCGGGAGTGCTTCCTCTGGCGCTGGCTGCCCCTCTGTCATTGCTTGCGCCAGAATTAACTTCTGGTGAAGCTGCTTGTTGCGGATTTTCAGCTCCTTCAGCTCCCCCTGCAGCTTCAGGACCTGGGCCTGCAGGTGGGCCACCGCCTCCTGGGAGGCAGGGAGCCGGCACACGCTTCCCAGCGATTGCGACGGTTTTATCAGGACAGGCAGGCGCGACTTCTTCGCATCCTGTAAGCACACCAGGAGAACAATGACCACCCTCCCCTGGCCACAGTTGACCCGCTCGAGCCGACCCCAGACAACAGGACTCAACGCGGCTGTCGGGCCACGGCCTCCCTGCTTACCCCCAGCCCACAGAGCTTGTGTCTCAGCAGGTACCCCCTCTGAACCCCCAGCCTCCAGAGGTCCCCCCTCTGACTGACAAAGGCCAAGCTCTTCCCCCTCGACACCCTCTGGCCCCAGCCTGCCATCTCTGCACATTCCAGACGCTCTCCGTATTGCAACCTTTTCCCAACGCAATCTTCTGGGCAACATTCCCCAGAAGGAGCTCCTTCCCAGAAGGAGCATCTGGGAAAGCTCCTTATCTGTGTCCTCACTTCCCATCCTTTCTTCACCCCAAGACTACCTGCCTCCCCCTCCAGGCCATGAGAACCACCCTTACTAAGGTTTTCGGGGCTACATGGCCATGGCCCTAGCCCCATGGCTATTTCTCAGGCCCGCGGCTCCTGACCTACCCACCCTATACATGCCCTCCCAAGTCAACCGAAAGCTCAGCTCTCTGATTCCATCACCCCGGGCCCCCACCCCCCGACCCACTCCAACAGCCTCTGCTTGCGGAGTCACGGCAGCCTCCACTTGCTACACAGCCCCGAACCCGGGCATCACTTTTAAACTTCCCTTTGCGGGAATCACCCACCTTCATTGTGAGCCAGGCTCCACCGATTCGAACTCCCAGGCTGCCTCTGAATTCTTCTGCCTCTTCTCAGCCTCTGTGGCCCCACCCACCTCCAAGACGCTGTACGCGCTCATCCAGGCCACCGCGACAGCCTCCCCAGTGGCCTCCCCACACTCATCCCTGCCCTTCTAACCCACTGGCCATACTGCACCGAAGCAGGCAACCCCTCCTCCTGCTTAAAACTAACTTAATCATCCTCCAGTCCCCATATGACAAAGGTCAACGCCTCTACAGCACAGCCCACATGCTGTGCATGATCGCAGACTGAGTGACCCACCACCACTCCCCCACGCCCCCCACTCCCCGGCCACAGGGACCTCCTACTGCTTCCTCAGAGTGCTCAGGTCCCTCCACTTGGGGCCTTGGCGCAGGCCATCTCCTCTGCCTAGAACGCTCCTTCTTGCCCACCCCCACCTCTCCCACTAATCCCGATACATTCATTAGGATTCAGCTCAAACATGCCTTCCTCAAGAGAATGGGGCTTGGTTCCTCTGCTATGTACTCACGGCTCCCTCGGAATTCTCCTCGGAAAATATTAGGACCATTATGGTAAGTGCCTATGCATTTCCGTCTGTCTCCTGCGCCAGAAGCTGTATTCTTTCCACAGCTTCCAGGGTAAGAACTCAAACACGGCAGGTGCTCAACAACTACCTGTGGAACGAACCTGCAAACACTATCTTAAGAGGCCAAGTGGGGGCGTCTTTCAAGTGGAGGAAGTTCAAACAAACTCAAAAGCTGAGAAGAAAGATGTGAATCTAGAATTCAGAAAGAACTACAACAACTCACTAAAAACACAAGTGAGTTAATTAAAAGATGGGCAAACCACCTGAAGGACATTGCTCAAAAGGAGAAACACAAAGGCCAGTAAGCAGGTGAAAAGACACTTAACTCATCTGTCATCAGGAAACTGCAAATCAAATCACAGCGAAAGACCACCACCCCTACCCCCTGCTGCTGCTGCTGCCGTCAAGTCGCTTCAGTCGTGTCCAACTCTGTGCGACCCCATGGACTGCAGCCCACCAGGCTCCCCCGTCCCTGGGATTCTCCAGGCAAGAACACTGAAGTGGGTTGCCATTTCCTTCTCCAATGCACAAAGTGAAAAGTGAAAGTGAAGTCGCTCAGTCGTGTCTGACTCTTTGCGACCGCATGGACTGCAGCCCACCAGGCTCCTCCGTCCATGGGATTTTCCAGGCAAGAGTACTGGAGTGGGGTGCCATTGCCTTTTCCACTCCTACCCCTTAGGATGGTTAAAATCAGAAAGATAACAATGATCATTAGTGAGAATGTGGCGGAATTAGAGCCCTCAAATCCTGGTGAAAACTTCTGTAAACTAGCTACAGCCACTTTAGAGAGAGTCTGGCAGTTCCTCAAACCATTAAACAGAGTTACTATGTGACCTAGCAATTCCACTCCTAGATAGATACCCCAGAGAAATAAAAACACATGTACACCCCAAAAACTGGTACCTGAATGTCCACAACAACATTACCCATAATGTCCAAATGTCCATCAACTAACGATCGAATGAATAAGCCGTGGTGTATCCACACACTGGACGACCATTAAGCCATGAAGAGAAATGAACTGCTGACACCGCCTACAACATGAACGACTCCTGAAACAGTTATGCGAAGTGGAAGAAGCCCGTCACCAAAGATCGCAGACCACGTGATTCCATTTACATGAAACACCCAGAAGAGACAAATTTGTAGAGACAGAATAAAGCTTGGTGGTTGCCTACAGCTAGGGGTGCACAGATAGAGAAAACAGGAAGTGACTGCTAAGGGGTTCAGGGCTTCCGCCTGGGATAAAGACACGGTCTAAACCTGACTGTGGCTGCTAAAGGTTGGGAAACTCGGGAAGGAGGAAACCAGCCAAGCCTCTCAGGAAGGAAAGAAGACAGAGCTCTTCCTGCACGCTCTAGGACGTCCAATGCTTTCCAGCGCTTTCTCCCATAATCCTCAGCTCAAGTCTTCATTTCTGGAGCTCACAACATAAGAGAAGTTATTATGCCTATTTTCTGGACAGAGAACTGAGACATCAACCAACCAGGCCAGTATCGAACAATAAGAAGGTTGCAGAGCTGAACCTCAAATAAGCTCTTCAGACATTACTGCCTGGTTAAAGAAAGTGAGACCTTTTCTACCCTGACATTCCAGCCAAGAGGAGAGAAGAGGTTCAAGGACAAGAACAGTCTGCGGTGGTGATGGGGACACGTGGGAGGGGGTGGACGCCTCATCAAAGAGGACTGGAAAATGACAATCATTTGTTTGGCCCTCCATCTCCACCGATCTTTATTCCTGGATCTGAATCTGTGTGTCATATGGCAGCAGAGAAGTCGGCTCCAAGTGCACAAATGCCAAAGTCAATTTCAGGCTAGAAGGCAGCCATCAGTCACCCTAACGCCGCTTCCAAAATAACACCGCCCGAAATGCTACCTTATGGACGCCGAACAGAGTCCCACCTACCACCTTATTAACGATGTCATCCTGGATCTCTCACTTGGGGAGGGAATGGGGACAGGGACACACAGGACACACATACCCGAGCTCCTGCCATGGACAGGGCATGAGGCACTGACCCATGCCTCTCTGAGCCAGCATGCCAGCCCCGGGCGCCAGGTCACAGGATCCCCTTGGAGCCCCTGAGAGTCAGGTGACTGCCCCAAGGACTCAGAGCAGGTGAGCAGCCAGGCCCAACGGAATCGCAGGTGTATCTGTACAGCATCTCACCTCTGTCACTGAACCAGAAGTAGGTCTCATTTCCCTGTTTTGCCCCTGGGCTGCAAAGATGTTCTTAACAGGTTGCCAGAGCTCCAGCTTCAGTTTGAGGATTACTGACTCCTTGACTAACCACAAGCCACAAAGAAAACCATTAATTTTCTTCTACTTTGCATAGATGGGAGGCCACACTGCTGATATGAGGCTCCCCCGTTTCTGAGAAAGGTGGGGTTACCACATTCCTGTCTGCCTCTAAAGCCAGACTCTATGGGGCACGCCTGCTGCTCCTCTCAACAGCTGAGTTACTCGGGACAATTTTATGAGCCTTCCAGAGCTTGCATTTCTTCCTATGCAAAATGGAGGTGATGCCTACCTCACTCATGTGCTTGGTGAGAAGATTAAACGTGATGCTAAAGGGATAGAAATCTCGCGCTGCAAGCGTATATAGCAGATGCAAAAATACACAAACACAGTAGACTTCCTTCTGAAGGCACCAACGAGAAGATAATTCCAAATGGAAAATTTTTTCAATATATTTGGGGAAATTAAGTTCATTTGATTATCCAATTTTCCTGAATATAAGATGCTATCTCCCACACAAATAGCGGGGAAAAAATCACGCACGCACACACGAAATCTCGTTTTCCTAACACGCAGGTACAAACTAAAGTAGCTGGGGCAGATGAGAGCATTTCTATTCCAGCCAAATTGCACACATTTGCATCTCGAGTACTGTTAATATAATGGCAACGTCTCTTTTTTTGGTCTCTACTGATATCTTTAGAAAACCCTTTTCCAGAAATTACAGTTTTGGTGCATAATTTAAAACAATCAAAAGCAATTTTGCTAATGATATATCTAACTCTCTTTGGTAGGCACAAAAGCAGTAATTTAGTGGTCAGAAAATAAACTTAATTCTCCATTCTGATGCTATGAGGCAGTGTATACAGTTATTTCTCAGATACAAAACACCCCTCAGAAACAAGGGGACCAGCAGCCGTCGCTGGAGCCCCGTCACAAACACGACCTTGCTCCTCCTCTACCAGGCCACTGCCATCTCCCTGCTATGGGGTCCTCAACCCCAACCCCTCCTCCTTAGAAGGACTTCAAACACTGCCAGGAGAGTCTGGCTTTCAATAATCTGGCATATTTGACGGTGTGAGAGAAGATGCTTAGAGAAAGCATCTCGAGTGAAGCAAACTGCAGATACTCAGCCACCAAAACCCGACCCTACCACTCAGGCCAGCGTGGGCTGGGGAGGAGGGTGACCCAGGGAAAGTGATCCGCTGTGCAGCCAGGCAGTGAGGGGCCCAGCTCAGCCCCCTAACACCTGACCCTGACCATGGGCACTTGGGACCTGGCTTCCTCAGCTCCAACGGGTGCTGTAAGCATAAGAGCACGGAGATGATGCCCACAGAATGCTGCCTCTCAGACACGAAGTCTGTACAAAGGGAAACCTGGGTTCTCGTCCCCGTCACTCAAGTCAGGTTATTACAGTTTTACTGCAGGTTAAAATTTTATTATTTTACTGCAGGTCAAGTCAGGTTATCAGTTTTACTGCAACCTGCAAAGTAAGTCCATCAATGGGGGAAAATCATGTAAATTTTGGCATATGTCCCACAATGGAATCTTAGCAGCCATTACAAGGAAAGAAGTTCCTGACACGTGACATGAAAGAGAAAGCCACAAGCGGATGTGTGAATGTGACTCTGCCTTTATAGTGAAAACATACACACACCATGAACGTGTGTTACCGTTCGGCTGTGTTCAACTCTTTGGGACCCTACTGACTATGGCCCGCCAGGCTTCTCTATCCAAAGAATTCTCCAGACAAGAATACTGGAGTGGATAGCCAATTTCCTTCTCTAGGGGATATTCCCTATCCAGGGGTTGAACCTGGGTCTCCTGCATTGCAGGTGGATTCCTTACCATCTGAGCCACCAGGGAAGCCCTACACATATCGTGGCATACAGATATGCCACGGGATCGGGGGAGAGAGGGAGGGAGGGAAGAGATGTCGGCAACACTTTGGGGAAGGTGAGCAAGGACACACACCTCTCGGTGGAGGTCAAGGTAAGTACAGGCGGAGGGAGACACCAGACTATATAAATATTTTAAGGTAGTGGGGTCGGAGGTCATTTTTGAGTGTTTTGCCTGTATGCAGTAGGTAACTAAGTAAGGAGCAGGGGGAGAGCTTACTTTCTCGGTCCTCCTGCAGAGGTCATTTTTAAGTGTTTTGCCTGTATGCAGTGTTCTTGCCTGGAGAATCCCAGGGATGGGGAGCCTGGTGGGCTGCCGTCTATGGGGTCACACAGAGTCGGACACGACTGAAGTGACTTAGCATAGCATAGCGTAGTAGGTAACTAAGCAAGGAGTGAGGGAGAGCTTACTTTCTCGGTCCTCCTGGGGAAGTCACTTTTAAGTGTTTTGCCTGTATGCAGTAGGTAACTAAGCAAAGAGTGGGGGAGAGCTTACTTTCTCGGTCCTCCTGGGGAAGGCGGGGGCGGTGGCCTGCTGCCCCCGCATCCTGCGCGGCTCTTCCGGCCGCCATTCAGCAGTGAACACGGCGTCTACTGGTTGCTCCTCCCAAGCCTCTCTCGGGCCCTCGTGTCCGCATCTGAGCGTGTCGCCCTCCACGGCCGAGGTCTGCACGAAGGCATCTTTCTTCTCCACTTTGGACACCTCAGCCCCCTGTGCCAGAGGGACTCCCCGAGGCCACTGCGGCTCATCAGGTGGCATGGGAGACGAGCTGGCTTGGATGAAATGTCCGAATTCTGAACGGCCTCTTAGCTGAACGGCCACCTGCCTCAGCATCTTCTCTGTTTTACCATCAAGGTGTTCTTCTGTAGCCTCCTGCTCCGTCAAGCACATCTGCTCCAGAAGCAGTTCACGGAGCACTTTCAGACAGTCTGGCCTGTTTTTCCAAAAGGGAAAGGAAATGGGAGGACTCAGCTTTCTTCTACGGCCTTGGCCCCCACCCAGTTTCCCAAGTTTCCCCCCTTGATTCTGGCCCGGACTCTGCTGAATCTAAACACCGTGAGCACCAGCCACGTGCCACGACCCACTCCAAGGAGGCTATCCGAGTCACCTCCAAACAGCCACACCAGGAGGCACCACACGTCTGCTTCACAGATAAGAACAAGAGAACTGCTTTGACACAGGTGCCCAGTATGCGAGGGGGCCGCACGACCACCTGGATGCAGGCTGGGCTTAGGACAAGCAAACGGGGTCATCAAGTGTTCATGACAACTGCAAGATCTGCCCGTTCCTGCATCCAGGGCAAAGGACCGCTTTGCATGAATATGGCCAACCTGGCGGGTCCATGAATGACCTGGTCCACCAAAGTGCATGACCGGTGCTCAGTAAAGCTGCTGGATGAAAGGCTGCTGGGAACCACTATGGACAGAAAGAGCAGTGGCTCTGAAGTCAGACAGGATGGCTTCAAGTTCTAACTGCAATTCTAGGAAAATGCAGCGAGTCTTTGACCACCTGATGCAGAGAGCCAATTCATTGGAAAAGACCTTGATGCTGGGACAGATTGAAGGCGGGGAAGAGAAAGGGGCGACAGGAGATGAGATGGTTAGATAGCACCACTGACTCAATGGACATGAATCTGAGCAAACCCCAGGAGACAGTGAAGGACAGGAAAGCCTGGCGGGCTGCAGTCCGTGGAATCGCAAGGAGCTGGACACGAGTCCAGCTGGACACGAGTCCCACAGAGACTGGATAACAGCAGAGACTGAACACGACAGAGAACATACAAAAGCTGAGTCTCCTCCACACACGCTGCAGGGGTGGGACCAAAGCACGCGTGGACAGCAGGTGCCTCTCTCGTCCCCTGCCGCACAGCCTGGGCCTCCCTGGGGTTTCGGCTGCACCTGCGGGAATGGCTCCTGTGGACAAAGATCCCTCCTCCAGTGGCCCTGGCGTCTCCCTGCGGCCCCGGGCCCTTTCCCAGGACCCTCTGAGCTCATTCACGGCTCCAGGGGAGACTCTCAACCAGTGGAGGAAAAGAGCCTTCGGGTGAATATCCCAGTCCCCCGAGCGGGTTGACACCGTCCCTGCGAGGCTGGCAGGACAGCGGCCCAGCTGCCCTCAGCAGGAACCAGACCACACTGCAGCCTTCCCGCCTTTGCCTCCCTCCCTCCCTTACTCTCTGCATCCCTCCTTCCTGCTGCCAGTAGTCACATCCTAAATCCATCCCTTGTACCCAGGTCCATATCTCAACACGTTGCTCTCCCAGGAACCAAACCAGGTAGGCGTGTAAAAGACTCTGGAGCACTTCCAGAAGACTCGCTCGTGAGTTGTTTCGTGAGCCAGACGCTGTGCTGGGCGCTGGGGCTGCAGAGCTGCCTGCAAGACGTGCTGGGGGCAGATACGCATACCAGTCACCACTCCACAGGCTGCACAGTGAGACTGGGGCTCTGTGGGAGGCCAGCAGGCTTACCAGCAAGCAGCCCAGAGCGTCTACACTGGGGGGTGGCAGGAAGAGCACCAGGAAGGGGCCTCCAGAGTTGACGAGAGGTTAGCTGAGGGAAAGGAAGCGGAACCTTCTTCTAAGCAGACAAAACAACGTGAACGGAGTCAAGACACAGCGAGAAGAACAGGCAGAGGGGGCTGGGGAGTCAGGCGGGGAGGACAAGCCCGTTCACGGGCGGGGGAGCCACGCGCGGCCTGTGTGACATGGGGCACGCCTGCTCAGGGAGGGACTGGCTGTGGGCAGAGAATGGACGGAGGGACCCCATCAGCTGAGAGTGTGGGGTGACTGCACGCAGAGCCCCTCCTGTCCCACCCTGGACACGTGTGAGGGTGAGGTCAGTGTTAGCCGCTCAGTCGTGTCCGAGTCTTTGCAACCCCGTCGACTGTAGCCCGCCAGGCTTCACTGTCCATGGGATTCTCCAGGGAAGAATCCTGGAGTGGGTGGCCATGCCCTCCTCCAGGCGATCTTCCCAACCCAGGGATCAAAAACGGGTCTTCCGCATTATAGGCAGATTCTCTACCATCTGAGCAATCAGGGCAAACCACTCCAGTATTCTTGCCTGGAGAATTCCACGGACAGTGGAGTCTGGTGGGCTACAGTCCACGGGGGCCCAAGAATCGGACACGACTGAGTGACTAAACATATGCAAATGACAGCAAAGCGGAAAGACAGAAGTGTCCAAGGCACAGCACAGGACCCAAAATCCAGTTAGACATGGGCCAGAGACGGGGGAGACCCAGAGCGGAGGCACCACAGAAGGCATTCCACTCCCACGGCTGGAAGCTAAAGCAGTCTGAGGAAGACTGAAAAGAAGTATGTCTCCATCATCTGAAAAATAATGGGAGGAAAAGAGATTCACAAAAATGAACTTATGAAACGGGGGCAGAAAACTATGAAAAGAATAAGAAGGATAGGAAGGGGGGAAGCAATGAGGGAGGGGGCCAGCTGGAAAAGGAAGGTGCGGTCAGGACAGGGTGGGGTGTAGTCAGGAGGGCGCAGGGGACAGGAGCTGCCTCATCTGGACCAGACCCTTCCCGCCGCTGCGGTGTCTCCTCACTTCAAAACACCTGGCCAGACAGACGGGAGCTACCAAGCCCTTCAGCGCACTCAAGCCTCCCCTTCCTCTGGACCTTTGCTGCCGCTGGAAGTGAGAGGCTCCCAGCTGTTACCTTCCCACTGGGCCCCATAAGGGCAGAACCAACAGCCGACTCATATCTGGATTCCTCACACCCAGCTCTGGGGCAGAGTCAGCTCAGTTCAAATTAAACAGTCACAGCACGTGAAACAGGGCAACGACTAAAAGTATGGAAAACAGGATTAAAATGGGTGGTACATTTTTCACTTCTAATATGGAGTCATCTAGACGACACCAACCATCTTAAAATTCAGTAAACTCAGACTTCAAAAATATTTCTGGTATTTCAAGCATGTTAAAATAAATTTTCCTTTCCTCTCCTTCCCTTAATTTAGATTAAAAATAATGACAATTGCTACTGAGCTAGCCGGAGGAGGACCATTACTCACAACTAAACAACACACAATAAAATCCAGGAAAGAAAGACTTACAAATGGGTAGTAAAAGGTGGGGAAAGAGGCCATTACAGTATACTAAAGCGGGAGTGCTGTTAAATAAAACATTCCAAGTGTTGCTCTGCTAGAAATGTGAACGGCAGGTTCATTAAGCTGCCGCCACAATCAGGACCTGTCTAATGGTTCCGTTCGAGGGTCTCGTCAGAGGCCCAAACGCTGTTTATTCACCCTGAGCAGCTCTGCCACGCAGAAGGCACGCGGGCAGACGACCTGACGCTCACCAAGCACTCACGGCGCGGCAGATCCTTTACCCTCAGGACCCTCAGTCCTCACAGTGAGACTACGACGGATGACTAACCCATCTTACAGATGAAGATTCAAGATCTCGGAGCAAAAGTGGCAGCCAGAGACTGCACAACACAGGCCGCTCTGACGCCAGAGGCATTGCGCTCTTTCTCCTTCTCTAAACGTAAACCTTCTGCTTTGATCCTGAGCTTCTAGCTGCCAGTATATTCATTCAAATACTCATCAAGCCCCTCCCATCTGTCACATAAAGCCGTGAAACGCACGATGTAAAAGAGTCATGGCGCCGGGACTTCCCTGGTGGCCCGGTGGTTAAGAGTCAGCTTGCCAATGCAGGGGGCACGGGTTCAATCCCGGTCTGGGATCAAAGATACCACATGCCACAGGGCAACTAAGCCCATGAGCCACAACCAGTGCAGCCCACACGCCCACGAGCCCGCGCTCTGCGGTAAGAGAGGCACCGCGGTGGGAAGCCTGCACAGCTCAACGGGAGAGGGCTCCCTGCTCAGTGCGCTGGAGAAAGCCCACGCACAAAGACCCAGTGCGGCCGACGGTAGATTAGCCAAAAAAGAGAATCATGACGCTGATGCTTCATTACAGAGACAGACAGTCATACAGACACTGATGACTAAACAAGACAACGCACAGAAAGGAGAAGTACAAGGAAGGAGGGCCGATAAGGGGGGTGGAGGGCACCGGTCCCCAGACAGAGTGAGACGCAGGGATTCTCGTTAAGAGTGGGTGGGAGAGGCCTCTCTGCGGAGCTGAGACACCGCCTCATCCTGGAAAAGAGGCCGCAGGAGGAGGGAACAGCACTGCCAAGGCCCTGAGCTGGGGACAAGCCAGGATGACCGAGGACAGAAAGACCTGTGTGAGCAAGAGCAGGCGCTGAGAAGACAGAGAGACAGGCTGAAGCCGGGCCAAGAGGTGCTAAGCTCACTCCAAAGGCAACAGGAATCCACGAGAGGGTTTAAGCATAGAAAAAACATAATCTCACCTAAGTTTTTAAATGAGTCAGTCCATAAAGCGCTTTCTTGAAAAATGAAGTCTAAATTTTCAAACATCAGGAGATTGGGAATACAGATGGGTTTTTACTGATGGAAGCTCTGAGCCCATGTGCTTTCATGACAACAAGGATTTGGGGCTGAAAAGCTCCAACCTGCCAGGAGGGAGCACCTAGGCCCTGATTCCCTGCACCCCCACCATCTGTCGTACTTTCCCCAGCTCATGTCACCCAACTACATTCCCAGGTGGTCCTCAGAGAGAGAAAGGTGCATCTTTTAACACAGGAGCAGCTGATGCTGAGGAAATCCGTTTCTCACTTATGGTCACCTAACTCCCCATGATAATATACCAGAATAGGGTCCCCAAGCTCCAAAATCTACTGCCTGATAATCTGAGGTGGAGCTCATGTAACAATAATGGAAATAAAGCACACAATAAATGTAGTAGGCTTGAATCATGCCAAAACCATAGCCAAATCATCCCAAAACTATGCCCTTACCCTGATCCGTGGAAAAACTGTCTTTCACGAAACCGGTCCTTGAGGCCCGAAAGGCTGGGGCCCGCTGCCCTAGAGGACTCACACTAGAAAATGTTCAGCAGACGCCAGGGGCTGGGGAGGCCACCTCTCTGAGCTCACAGAACACTGCCATCTTTCAAATGAAGAAGTGCCCACAAGGCTGAGCCCACCAAGACACGAGCACCACCATGCTCCTGGTGGTGCCAGCTGGCACCAGCTCCATCTGTCCATCTGTGCTGGAGGAGGACAAAGCTTTCACCGAACACCCGGCACATGCCAGCCATTCTCCTTGAGCAGCGTTTTCCCGCTCCTCAGGGCGACCCCGAGAAGTGGTCGGAGAAATGGAGGAAGTGAGAGAGGAAGGCACAGCTCCCTCTGGCTCCAAAGCCCAGAGCAGCTGCTATGGTGGAGTGAAAAGAATGGGCAAGAGGCGAAATCTGCTCCTAAAGGACTAATTTTGATAATACATGTGTACTGAAGACTTCTCCTTTCTTGTTTTCAGGAAAACACGCTGGAGTGTTTCCTCGTAGAGGAACGCCTCCCAGCAGATATAATGAGAAGGGGCCTGTGGTTCAAGCTCCACGTGAGACAGCAGAGTCGTAGCCACAGTGGAAGTGGTGAAGCTGCTGGAGAGCCTGGGAGGGGTTTCAGGAGGGCGAGCCCTCATGCAGACAGCCAGGCAGCCCTTCCCAAGCCCCCAGGAACGACTCTGAGAGGTCTTGTCTCAGTTCTTTGGGAGGGCGAGCCCCCACGCGGACAGCCGGGCAGCCCTTCCCAAGCCACCAGGAACGACTCTGAGAGGTCTCGTCTCAGCTCTTTGTGCTGGGCGTGCACGTGGCTCTGCTGAGCACAGTCCCTGCAGCCACAAGCACGCAGCCTAATTACTTAATTGCACAACTGGCAAGGTCCCTTCCAAGCCGTTTCAGGAGCTCTCTCAGGTAAACTGCAGAGCACCACCATCTAAAGCCATTTAACACAATGAGCTTGTCCTCCCCCCTACATGCAGACAGTGCATCGCCTGGGCCCCGTGTCTACCTGGATTCCAGGAACCACACAGCCTTCTCGCCGAAGAGCGGGGCGAGCAGGCTCACGAGCTCGCCTTCTTCCAGACCCTGGTCTCCAGGGCCGCCGGACGTGTGCGCTCCACCGTAGTCTAAGATACTGGAATCTGCGTGCCGTAAATATCCATTTTTGCAGCCCCCTTTGGAACTGTCCTCCATAGTCTGCAAATCAAAGTATCCGGTCAGATAATGGACACAGAGGAGGGGGCAGGGGTGGGCACAGAAAGGATGGAGACAGGCAGTGATGAGCGAGTACAAACACCCGAGAGAAAACGAAGGGCGGGGGCGCAGGCCTGCGGTCCACACACGCTCACTCTGCCCACGGCGCAGAGGTGCTTACTTCTCCCCAGCCTCAGTTTCCTCATCTGTAAATGGGCACAGTAACGCCACCTGCCAAGTAGCGACGAGAACAAAATGGGATGGCAGGCCCGCTTCAGTTCGTGCCGCGGTGCTGGACCCGCTCTAGCTGTGTTCCCCTACCCCATGGCCTACTTTCTACATTTCCCTTCTAAGAAGAATCCAGAACATTGTTAATTGCCATCCACAACGCTGCAGACATTTATTATACACCTCTTGCAATGTACCTTCCTCATTATATATCAGAAAGCCAGCCTCTTTACAGACACATCCTAATTATCATGACTTTGATTTGTCTCATCAGAACCATGGAGAGCTCCTAATTCCCATGGAGATGAGATGTTTATGGAACCGCCTTCTTGGATCACTGGGGGTCCCAGAGGAGTGGTGCCAAGGGAACATCTAGTTAAAGCCTGTGCCGGGCATGTCCTGAGGTGCTGCAATCAGCATTCCTCCTCCCCACTTCCAGAGCTGTAAATTTCTTCCACCAGTCTATAAATAACTCCCCTTGGCTTCATTACCGCTCGTAATACACACACTGGCCACCATACCCCTCCCTCCACACATGTGACATGCTTAAGGTTTCTAAACGGAAGACAAGACCCACACATATGAGCTGTTATTTATAGGGTCTTGTTTGCCACCGATCTAGTTATTAAATCCATCTAAATAAGCAAGCTCCACAGAAGAAAAAGTCTAGAATTTAATAATAAAAAGAGCAGTTGCTGCCATTCACTGAGCAATTAGTGCATACCTTCTACTTAAATATCACAACAGTTCTAACAAGGGAGTAGTATTATCTTCATTGATGGGGAAACACAGGCTTAGGGGTTAAGCGAGGAGTAACCAGAGTCACAGGGATAGTGACCCAGACTCAAAGCCACATCTGACTCCAGAGTCCTGACTTTTAGCTGCTTCGTTCTCCAAAACGCTCACAAGGATGATCTCGCCTTCGTGACTCCATGAACCTGAACACCTTGAGAGCCAACGTCTCATCTGCGGCCTCCCAGCTCCCACCACACACTGGTCTGCAGTTCTTTCAACCTGGAGAACATTTGCTCTGAGTGTTCTGTCTCCATGTGCCTGGAGCGACACTCTTCACAACCCGTGGGCAGCACTAATCCGGTCTCAGATCAGGAGCTGCAGACGGGCCCAGGGAAGCAAAGTGTGGCTCTATCGGTGGCTCCTACACAGCAAGCAAATGACCTGGGGGTCCACAGCTGTCCCCGAGACAAGGGCACGGGTCCCAACTGTGTCACTGACCAACTCTGAGCCCCAGATGAACCATCTCCTCTCCCAGGCCTCCGACTCCAATGCATAAAATGAACGGGTTGGGTTAGAGTTCTAAAGAGCTGTGTAGGCCCAGTGTCCAAGACCTATTTTAATACTCTAAGAGTCCTGTTTTTTATTTACAACTATGTTTGCTCTCCTGTCTCCTGAGTGGCTCTACCACCACACCTGTAGCCTCTGCAAAGGGAGAGAGCGTCTCTCTCTGCTCCCCACGGGCACACGGCAGGTACCCCACACAGGTGTAGGGAACAGTAACCCGTCGGACTCGTTCCAGACGGGAGACGGGCTTGGGCACACACAGGGGCATGTTCCTACCTTATGACGTTGCTCCAGACACTCGTCACTCAGCAAATTACTCTCGTCCTCCTCTCCAGTTCTGGTTGAGTCCTCGTCCTCCTTGCTAGCCAGAAGCTACATGGAGCATGGCATGGTGTGAAAACGCAACCCAAAAATGTGTGCAGCATGAATATGCATGAAGAAGTCGGTGATGTCTTTTTTTAAAAGATGCAGAACGAACAAAAAAAAAAAAACCAAAAACCGAAAAAAGAGGCAGAGACAAATGCCAAAGCCAAGAAATAAAAATTAGCCAAAGTCAGAGTTGCTAGTGCTGGCAAATCACACATAGCTGCCTGGAATCAGGCAAAATTTAAGGACAAATTCCCCGAGAAATAAGGACAGCCGTCTCCCTCTGCCCTCGCACAGCCTTCCTGGCCGAATGGAAGCTGAGTGTGCTGCCCAATGTGCTGTTACCATTTCTGCCGTTGCTGAATTCACTTTCAGATTATAGAAAAGTAACCAGATTTTGGAAAATAGCTATTGATGGAATTGAAAATATCAAACAGCAAGAAAGCAGTAAATGAGAGTTATGAAGGACACAGTTTCTGCAAACCTGCCCGTTTAGCACAGGGGCTAAACCTCCTTCTGGACGGCCCTGCATCTGCGACAGACGGTCTCAGCCACACAGTCATTTTGCTGACAAAAAAGTTCTCATGGCTAATGAGTAGAGTATCAAGCCTGCCTGACAATAACTTCCTGCTTTTGAAAATGAAGGAGAATTATTTAGAAAGATGGCCTAAATCCCTAATGCGCTAAAGCAGTGTAAATCCCAAAGCTTCTGCAGGCTGTATTCTACAGAAGGGACAGCAGTTGTCAACGGGGCCAGATCCCAGCTCTCTGGAAGAGCAAAAACTCTAGTCATGAGACACTCAGATCATCCAGAGAAAAAGTGAGAGGGGAGGTGGCCGACGCCATTTCAAAAACTGTACTAAAGCTCATCTCACCCATGGAGGAGTGAGCTCTGCACCATGGCATTAAAACCACGAGCTGAGCCTCCGCCACTGGCTGCCGTGCTGCACATATGACGCATCCGAGGTTCTGTCTCCATGCTGTGATTTCAGGAATTCTTACATTGAGTCCCTCACCCCATAGTTTTCCCAGCCCAACTCAAACTTTCCTGATCTTCCTTCTAAAGGAAACCCTTGTTTTGGAAGAAGAAAAATAAAGCAAAGTGACTTCGGAAAGTCTTTTATAGAAAACTTCCCAGGGTCAGAATCTTACATGTGTGGCTCAGATGGTTAAGAATCTGCCTGCAAGGCAGGGGACCCGGCTTTAATCCCTTGGTCAGGAAGATCCCCTGGAGAAGGGAATGGCAACCCACTCCAGTATTCTTGCCCGGAGAATCCCATGGACAGGAGCCTGGTGGGCTACAATCCATGGGACCGCAGAGTCAGACACAACTGAGCGTAACAACACACTGGTTGTGATTTACATGAAAATTTATCAAAAAGATAAAGTGGAAGGGCGATGGCTGGTGGAAAAGATTACTAATAGAATCTAGGGGGTGGGTATATGGCTGTCCACTCTGAAGTTCTTTTCACTTTGCTATGTTTGAGTTTTTTCACAACAAAATGTTGGGGGGCGGGGCCTCTCTCGTCTTAAAAAAAAAAAAGCCAAGTAATGGCGTTTTCCTCTCTGGTCCACCAACAGCTCCGGTCACTTGTGCTGCCTGCCTCTCTCCGGGCTTCCTGAAAGCACTCTTCACCCTCACCTTCTGCAACGTGGCCTTTGCTGCCAACACCCTCCAGGAACTCCGCAGGAAAGGTCCCCAAGACCTTCCACGGCAGGAGTGCAAACCCTCCTGGGAACAGGCAGGAGGCAGAGAGGCACTGCCCCCGACCCTGAGGATCAGGAGAAGGGTCTTCCCGCAGGTCTAGCCAAGCAAAAAGTATTGTTAACGCGTGTCACTCCAAAATGACATCACAAAAGCTTGCAAGCTAGTCTTCACTTCCAGAACCACAACCACGCCATTCCTAAGTACTCTGAAATAAAAACTTGCTTTTGTTCCCTTTTACCTCCGCTGACTTGGTTAAAATTAAGTCAGATCTTAGTCTCCAGCACTGATCAAGAAATTAAATACCATGACACAGAGAAATATCGCCCACGCCATATGTGACTGATGGGTTTTCAAAGGCAAGGGCCCAGAGAGACCAGCGCACCGCTGCAGGTGGGTGTGTGTCTGGCCCCACCACCAGCAGGAGAGGAGCCTACACGCCTCCAAGGGCCCCGCTAGCCCTCCGTCTGTTCCCCTCACTGCTTCTCCATCCACTGCCGTGCGGCCTCTGTTCCCCTCACTGCTCAAATGCTCAGGTCCCCAGTGACTTCCCAGCTGTCTTTTTTTCTTGTCTGCTCGAGTGTCTGACACAAATCAGCAGGCCCTCCCTAGACGTCTCTCCTGAACAAATGCATGGTCTGGATCTGCCCCCACCTCTTGGGCTATTCCTTCTCGGGCCTCTGCAGACGCCCCTTGTCCTTCCAGAGAGAAGCTCTTGACCTCAGGAGAGGAGGCGGGACCGTCCCAGGGCCCCCCAGGCCCTCCCCTAGCTCTGCTTCCCCGCATCACGTTCACCAGGGGCAGGGACCGTGTCTGGCTCAGTTTTAACACCAGTGCCCCGTGCTCAGGAAACACTGCTTAAAAGGACAATTTTTTTTTTTCCCAATTTTTTTTTTTCCAAAACAAAGAGCTGGAACCACTGCTTCTGATCTTGCTGTTCAAGTGTGTTCTTTGGAGCAATGGAAGCTCATGAGAAACGCAGGCTCTCAGGCCCCGTGCCAGGCTCAATGGACCAGAATCCGCATGTTAACAAGGGCCCCAGGGAATTCACGCGCACGGAAAACGACACTGAACAGAGTCAGGAAAGGGCTGGGTCCCAGCTCGGCACACTTCACTAAAAAGCGACACTGAAATAGCTGTGTCACACAGTGACTGCCCACCACATGCCAGGCACCGTGCCAAGGGCTTCACAAGTCGGCTACGACTCCTAACAACTTACAAAGTCAAATTTTTAGACGCATCCTCCTTTCGATGAAATTCAATCTGCTTCTGACAAACCAAATTCTACTCTGTTGCTAATAACAGATGTTAACAAGCTTGTACTTCTGAGCACCACTTCTGTCCTCTGAAGTCACACGAGGTCTGTTTCTTATTCAAGATGACAGCCCGACACGTGAGTTCAATTAAATTATGCCCCCTAATCCATGTTTCCTCTCCATGCCCCCCCCCCAAAAAAACCCTTAGTTTTCTGCTGCTGCTGCTGCTAAGTCGCTTCAGTCATGTCCGACTCTGTGCGACCCCATAGACAGCAGCCCACCAGGATCCCCGTCCCTGGAATTCTCCAGGCAAGAACACTGGAGTGGGTTGCCATTTCCTTCTCCAATGCATGAAAGTGAAAAGTGAAAGTGAAGTCGCTCAGTCATGTCCGACTCTTAGCGACCCCATGGACTGCAGCCTACCAGGCTCCTCTGTCCATGGGATTTTCCAGGCAAGAGTACTGGAGTGGGGTGCCATTGCCTTCTCCCTTAGTTTTCTAACCATCCCTAAAAAAATGACAACGTTAAGTAAATAACGACACCGACCAGCCTTTCCTGGGTGCTGGCACGCGTGATCTGGCCCCCAGAGGTGACAGCTGCGTGCCACACGCCCAAGACTGGCCGTGCTCACCACCCTGCCTGCGGGCCGTTCAAATCACTCCCGCACATCCATCCTCAACCACGTCTCCTAGAATACATAAACAATAATCTGCAAAAAAATACAGGGAAATTAGAGCAAGCCCACGAGAGACTGTTTTTTTAATATGCTTTAAAACACAAGGATGCCCGCTCTTGGCTTTCTGCTAGTTTGGCTGGTTCTTCTGTGACCTGCCCACACGCAGGGAAGGAGCACTGTGTGCCCAACTCGGGGGAGAATCCAGCCCAGGGCCTCTGTTCTAAAGACACACCTGGCAAACTCATCAGGGCCTCCTGCTCTCTGTAGCCTTTTCAAGTTAAAAGTCGCGTGTGTGAGGGGGTGTGATATGAAGAGAAATTGTATGCTTATGATATATACACATATGCATATACATATGTGTACTTTTGACCTAGGAATTACTCATCCGGGAACACAGTCTAAGGGGAAAAAAAGAAGTGTAAGCCCAGAAAATGATTTGTGTCCAAAGACATTCATCAGGTAATTTAAGATAGTGAATCCCTGGAAACAACCTCTACGCCCGACAATTGCGAGGCAGTGTTAAAGCCAGGGCACCCCCAAGATGGAGTAAAACGTGCTAACGCAGCAGCCACTGGGGGCACGCGGGAAGCAGGGCCGCACGAGCATGTGTACACGCAGCGCACACGAGGAGGGGGAGAGGCTCCAGGACGCAGACTGACTGCACGCACTTTAAAGTGCCAGGGTCAGGGGCCATTTCTGAATTTTCCAGATTTAGGCAATGCTGTGGGTTAATTAAATACTGGAGGGAAAAAAGACTGCTGCTGCTGCTAAGTCGCTTCAGTCATGTCCGACTCTGTGTGACCCCATAGACGGCAGCCCACCAGGCTCCCCCGTCCCTGGGATTCTCCAGGCAAGAACACTGGAGTGGGTTGCCATTTCCTTCTCCAATGCATGAAAGTGAAAAGTGAAAGGGAAGTCGCTCAGTCGTGCCCGACTCTTAGCAACCCCATGGACTGCGGCCCACCAGGGTCCTCCGTCCACGGGATTTTCCAGGCAAGAGTACTGGGGTGGGATGCCATTGCCTTCCCCGAAATATTTGCTGTCTTTTTTCCTTTTCTGACTCGTAGGCTCCCAGAGAGCTGGAGCGGTGCCATTCGCCGCTTCACAAGCCCGCTGCCCTGACGAGGCTGTGGCCCACATAGGCATTTCCCGTTTGTCTCTGCCGTGTTGCTCATCAAAGGAGAGCCACAGGCCCTCCCAGGGAACAGCAGCCGCCCCTCGGCCCTCACAACCTCTCCTTCCTCTCTCAACTCAGGATGCCTGTGGGAACGCCGCCTTCGCTGCGCGGATCTTCCCATCGCATTCCGGGGGAAGACGGGGGCAGGGGCAGCAAAGGACCCGGCTACTCATGGGGATCATCAAACTGCCGTGCAGCCTGACCAACGATGCAGGTCTGAACTGGCTGCTATAAGACCTCAGAGTGGGAAGAGGAAAAACTCTCTGTCCTCCAGAAGACATGAGAAGACATTTAACAGATTTCTTTCAAAGAGCAAATGAACAAACACACTCTTGCCATTTGCGACTCAGATTGAAGCAGATGAAGAATGGGTGGCTTATTAAAAACGCCGCCTTGGAGAAAACAAACCAAGAGACTTGTTTCTCCCTAAATGGACCACAGATATTCTTGCTTCTCCAAATTGTCTGGAGCCCTGGAGACTAAGATCAATAATATTCTGTCTCTCCAAGGCAGCAGATGGCCAGAGCACAGCATAAACACCTGTGAGAGTCTCCCACTTTGAAGGTGGGAGGAGACCACTTCACGCTGACAGATCTTTCCCTAGAAATGGTGCAGCAATGGGCTCTCCTTTTACGTGGCACACCAGGCTGGGTTCAAGACAAGGCCAACCAGGGAGAGTGTGGGGGCCCCAAGCACAAGAGGCCCGGGTGCGCTTCATGGCAAGCACAGGTCCAGAGTTCTGAAACTAACCAGCCCAACACCGGCTTGGAGCGAGGCACCCCCAGGGGAGCATCAGCCCCAGGCAGGGACTCAGGAAACAAGCTCCTCCTGAGCCACAGCAGGACCCGCCTCCCCGCACTGTGTGGTCAGGCCACGGACTGAGGAAAGCTCACGTGACGCATCACAAAGACGAGGAAAGAGCCAGAGTTAACGGGCCAAGAGGGCTCCCTCTGCTGCCCCCGGGGCAGGCTGCCAGAGCGGGCATGCATGCCCAGGAACCACACGCTCTGCAGTGCAGACGCCAGGACTTAACCTTCCCTGGTCCTTTCAGACTCTCAAATGCTGCCAGGCGAGAACTTCCAGAGGCAGGAAGCTGGACATGTGGGGTCCGGGGACACCGACCGTCTATTCCTTATCGGGTCCTCCGTGGGGGCAGGGTGCAGGGGGTCCTGGGTAAGTGCGGGAAGAAAGAACACGTATCCGGCCAAAGCCAGGGGAAGATGCGTGGCAGTGAGAAGGTGCGTTTAGGGGGTAACGCAGGAAGGAAACAGAGTGTTTACTCGTTTGTTTTTCGTTAAGGCTCCGTCTACACTACCAAAGTGACTGGGGGCCGGCACAGCTCTCCAACCCCCGGGACCTTACCAATCCTCCAGACGTGCCCAGGTGCCCGCGACCTACAGCCCAGATCCCAGGGCCAGGCCTGGAGTGCAGGCATCACAAAACGTCAAGCGCATCCTCCCAGAAACAACCCAAACTTGCAGAAACCTACGGGCAGAACTGTTGACCTAAGAAGGCCTCCGAAGCCCGTCCACAGCAAAGGGACTGTCCAGAGACACCCCCCCCCCCCGCCCAGAACAGACGCAGCCTCGATAATGTGAAGGCCTCCGAAGCCCGTCCACAGCAAAGGGACTGTCCAGAGACCCCCCAGAACAGACGCAGCCTCGATAACGTGAAGGCCTCCGAAGCCCGTCCACAGCAAAGGGACTGTCCAGAGACCCCCCCACCCCAGAACAGACACAGCCTCGATAACGTGTGCGGGGCTGTTACTCTTCCTGATGAGCTCGAGATGATAAGAGCATTCCTTCTTACCTCTGTTTGATCTACTGATTCAGGCTTGTTGTCTCCTGGGAAACCCACGCAGGAGAGATCAAAAATGGTTTTCTTCAGGTGCTGGTTGTCCGCATACAGCTCCTTCACCAGCTGGATAAGGTCGCCGACCTGGGAAATCAGAGCAGGAGAGGCCTGGCTACCCACAGGCACACTTCTGCCTCTTGGGGCCACGGTTACTGAGCAGACCTCCCAGCATCACAGTCACGGAGAGCCAAGTGGCCTGACTCCAGGCTTCAGGCTCCCCCAGGTACAGTGAGAAAAACACCAGCATCTGTCTGTTCTAGCCCCAGAGATCCTGGGCAAGCCGCCTGGTCTAAGCCTCTGTTTCCACATCTGTAGAATGGGCTACCACTAGAATGGAAGGTGATCACGGCCACAGTGCACTAACACCCCCCGCACAGTCTAAGTACCCCATCCATGACAGGGTACAGGGCCTCTGGAGGAAAAGCCCCAAGACTGACCCTTCTGAGGCTGTGTCGGAGGCGTATTCTATGGCCTCCACCTTCCTCTCTCTATGCCTATCTAGCACTGTCCAGAATAACAACAGTCTTCAGTTCCAAAGCAATTTGTGGCAACTGAAACACTCCCACAAGCTTTAGTCAAGCATTCCTTACAAAATTCTCACAGAGGTGCACAAGCCGGTATGACTGTCCCCATTTGACAAGGAAAAGCCTGAGATACAAAGCAGCTCACTGCCCGAGGTCCCAGAGCTGGGGTTCCTGGAGAATTTAGTGATGGACAGCACTGGCCAAAGTGCCAGGTCAAGGGGGCAAGGGCAGCTGCCCGCGCAAAGCAAAGTCAGGCCTGGACTCCCGGTCCAAGGCCCCTCCTTAAGGGACAGGTCTCGCGAGGTCAGGTACATAAGCAGCTGATCAGACACCACCTTTATTTCCTGCAAGCTTCAAATTCCAGTGGTCAGCGACTTTCCAAACCCTTCTTCAAGGGGTAATCGTTCGCCCCTGAAACAAGCGGGAAATCCCACAGAGCAGGTGTCCCTGCACCTTAGTAACAGCAATCAGACCCAACCCTAGAGGGGGCTACAGAGGGAAGAGCAAGACAGTCTGATCCTGCAAACAGCCACAGGCACCAGCCAAGGGAGCCGCTCCCGCCCGCGACAGCCACGGTAGGGGCCAGCGTGGCCGCTGCCGCCTCCAGCTTCCTCACCCTCACAACACAAACAGATGCCTCAGTGCTTCTTACTGCACTCCTCTGCACATGCCTCAACTCCTACACTCCGCTTTTTACCTTTTCTGTACCTACATCTGCTGTTTCTTCCTCTCCCTCTCTGCCGAGAAAGTTTTCTAGTTAGATAAACTTCTACTCATTGTCCAAAACCCACCTCAGGTCTCATTTCTGTCGAGACGCTTCCTCTGATCCGGGAAGGGCCTCCCCCACCAGACAGACAACCTCTCTTTCTCTGCTGCGCCTGCACCTCGCGTCTCTGCCTGGCACAGCCCCCCGTGCACTCTGCAGTGACACGGCTCGGACACACGTCCGTCTGCTCTACCAGGATGCAACTTATTCCAAGCCAGAATCTGAACCTGTCACACACAGATGATCATTTTACAATAAACCACAGTGTCCTCTGAGTTCACACTTCCTCTTCTTATCAATGGCTCTTAGAGCCTTGAAATACTCAACTACCCTAACCACACCAGTGATAACAGATGGAAAGACCTTTCCAAGTTTTAGAAAAGATTTATTGACGAAAGCTGAACCTTTATTCTTTCAAAAACCATCTATTAACTCCCATTATATGTGCCAGGGAGGCACTGGGAAATCAGAAAGGCATTGATGGTCCTCTAGCCAAATAAATAAGATACACTCACTTTAAGGTGAGCGGCCTACTGGGGATATAAAAGAATAATCAGATAATTATAGATCAGTATAGCAAGGACCAGAGAAGGCAATGGCACCCCACTCCAGTACTCTTGCCTGGAAAATCCCATGGATAGAGGAGCCTGGTAGGCTGCAGTCCATGGGGTCGCTAGAGTAGGACACGACTGAGCGACTTCACTTTCACTTTTCACTTTCATGCATTGGAGAAGGAAATGGCAACCCACTCCAGTGTTCTTGCCTGGAGAATCCCAGGGACAGGGGAGCCTGGTGGCTGCCGTCTATGGGGTCGCAAAGAGTCGGACACGACTGAAGTGACTTAGCATAGCATAGCATAGCATAGCAAGGACATCAATGAAATCAGGTACAAGAAGAGAGGAAGAAGACCAGAGGGAAAGAGGGCTAATTCCAGGGGGGATAGGGTGATTCCTGGAGGAGATGGGGCCTGGGTGGGGGTCCTCAAGCCTGAGAAAGAGTGCATCAGACACGGTGGGGGCATGGGGGCGGGGTCTCCAGGTAATGTATGTGGCGAGATGGGCAGGGAGAGAGGCAGCAGAGGCAGGGAGAAGGGCTTTCGGAATCTTACACCTCTGATCAGGAACCCAAGAGACAACAAATAACAAAGCTCTGAAAGTTAATAAAGTCAATACCTTTTTCTTAAGCTCTTCTTGAGAAAAATGTTCCACGTGAAGCCGATTGTGCTCTTCAAGGCAAATACTCAGGTAAGATGTTTGATCACTGTAAAATGAAAATGTTTCTTCTGCACCAAAAAAAAAAAAAGAAGAAAGAAAGGAGGAGAGCAACAGAACGTCAGAAGAAGATCCTGCCCAGACCCCCTTCCCAGTGCAGTCCATCTAAGGCATCTGAGCTGCGGGGGGGGTGGGAGGGGCGTGAGCACTCCTAGGGAGTTCAGTGCCCCTCCTCTGGGGCAGGAGCCATTCTCCTGGGTCTCTACAGGCTGATATTCAATGTACGGGTTCATCGCGGGCCGCAGGCTTTCCCTGCGGCCAATTCTGAATTATAATTTGCGTATCGAGTGTTGTGTCTGCAGACCATTCTGAGCGGCACAAGTAAGTGGTGATTTTTCAGTTTAAATAAGAGAATGATTCTGTTTAGAAAAATCAGATGTGACCCTCAAGGGTAGAACTCAAGGGAAATAAGAAGTGTCTGATGTGTTTTTTTTCCAGCTCCAGAGTCCACCGTGGCAGCGAGTCCACACTGAGGAGAAACTGCCTGTGAGATCCACGATAGGAGTTGGGTCACCCACGGAACGGTCTGCTCTCTCTGCAGCAGAGCTCACATTCTCACAGGGAGCGCGCGGGCAGGGAGGGGCCAGGCTGTGCACTGAGTGAAGCAAGATCACGTGGGGAAGAGCTGATGCGCTCAGAATGCTGTAAAGAGCTGGACTTCAAAGGAAGGGGTCCTGGCTCAGATCTGGGTGTCTTCATCTGCGATGTGGTGTCAGTGCCTACTCTACCTGATGCGTCAACGGTCAGGATCAGGGCTGAGACGTTAAGGGCCTGCCCCTGTGCCTTGTACACAGCAGGTGCTCAAGACGTGTCACACCCATCACTGCGATGACTGACTTTAAGCATACATGCCAGCACCAGGCTAGAGATGCGGAAAGGATGAAGATACCAATCCAGAGTCTACAGGACTCAGGTTCTAGCCAGCGCATGCAGGCCTAGTCGCTTCAGTTGTGTCTGACTCTTTGCGACCCTGTGGACGGCAGCCCCCCAGGCCCCTTTGTCCATGGGATTCTCCAAGAAAGAATCCTGGAGTGGGTTGTCATTCCCTTCTCCAGGAGATCTTCCCAACCCAGGGATCAAACCTGGGTCTCCTGCACTGCAGGTGAACTCTTTATCATCTGAGCCACTAGGAAGCCTGGTTCTAGCCAGCAAGGGGGCCAAACGCTGCTGTCCTGAGCACAGCAGGGCAGGTACCATGGGACCTCCCAGGGCAATTCGAAAAGCAGGCATCATGGTACCCTCCCTAATTGCAGCCCCTTGCGGTCACAACAGTTCAAAAAGCAGTGTTCCCGCAGGAAACAGCAGTTTCACCCCCACGCGTCTACGCAGTGGGTGCCTGGGGAGGCCAGGCCCAGATGTTTGGGGCAATGAGGGCTGTTGATCCGAGAAAGGGGATGACGAGGCCCCGAGGTTATCTGGAACTAGAAGTCAGATGATGCAGAGCACAGCGGCGGCAGCGAGCAAGCAGCCCTGCAGCTGGCCCTCTGGGAGCCAATGCAACGCGCTGGGCCCCAGACGCCGCCAGCCACAGCCACCTGAGTCCAGACCAGGAGAGCAGCAGTAACACTGTCCCTGCAGAAAAGGTTCCCCAGACGAAAGCCCCGGGGTGCTCCGTCTCCTACTGCAGCCTGAGGACTCCTGCCGAGCTCCGCCACGGCCCTCCACATGCAAACGCCACGGGGAAACGCGTGCATGGGAGTGAGTACCTTCCCGCCGCCGGATCTCGCTGATCTGCTCCTCCAGGGCCTTCCGCAGGTGCTGGTATGAGAGCACGTCCCACTCCAGTCGCTTCCGCAGGGCAAAGACACTGCTCAACTCAGCCTGCAGGGCGCTGACACTTTGGTAAAACAAGATACCGGAATTTATCAAAGATCTACTTGTGCTGTAAAAAAACCAGCCAGCCTTCCTTTGATTTTTATGTCATTTGTGAGGTGTTTGTCTTTGTTTCTTTTTCTGGCTATAAAAGTAAATACAGGTTCAGAGGACATTTAAAATATAAAAGTGAAAAAAATGTTTTTAAATACAAAAGTATGAAAAAAGCAAAAATTACTATAACCCCAACATCAAAGAACATACGGCAGACTGCATTCCCTTCGATCTTTCTCCCTGAGTATTGTTATAAGGTTGAAATAATACTGGACATAAAAAGACATTGTGCATCACTGCTCGTTTAAATATCTCCCTCCATTTTCAGAAATAATTTACAAGCATCACTTTTAATGACTATATAATATTAAACTGGGTAAACGACCCAGCGTTTACTTTAAATCTTCCCCTATCAGTGAACATTTGGGTCCTTTCCCAAGTTTCTGCTCCAGATGTAGCTAGGTAGAAATCATTTAATTCCTCGGAACGTTTCTCTGTTTGGAACACTGTCTTGCACAGGCTTGGGTATGGAAGGAAGGCTCTAGAAGGTCTGCTGTGTCACCCCGAAAAGAGGTGGTGCTGGAGGTTAAGGGCGAGGGGCAAGCGGGGCAAGAAAAGGAAAAGGAGAAGAGTGAGAGCTGATGACACGGGGGGCGTGAAGGATTGAGCTAAGGCTCAACAAAAAGTGGTGGGTTAGCCACTCACAGATGAAGAGTCAAATGGACTTGTCTGAGCGGTGGGACGATGTAACAATACGGTGCTGACCTGCACAGAGGGCTGGCGTGAACTCAGGGGTGGCCCTGAGAAAGCCCACCTCCCAGAATCCACACTGAGTTGGGGGAGGACTGTCCCACCGAGCTCCCTCCAGTGATGAGAACGCCTTGTATCCACGCTGATGAGCACAGTACACCCACTGGTGGATCGCACCTGCTGAGCATCTGAAAGGGGCTCCACCCCGAGTCACCAAATGCCCAATATGTCAACTGAAATGTGTGCAGTCACACAGCCAGTGGCTGCCGACTGCACGTGCTTTCAGGCGGGGCTCCGGGGGTGAGCGTGCGGCAGGGGTCTGAACCGACTCCACAGGCTTCTGCAGGGACACTGACTCCGGCAGACAGCTGAGTAACAGACACACTGTTCCCCTCAAAGCCCCTGCACTGAGAGGCTTGCTTCTCACCCAGGTCAGCTTCTGAAGACAGGGTCCCCGCATCATGACAACTGGGTCAAAGCAAAGGAACATGCTTTGCAACTCCCGAAACGCCCTACCGAGTCGGAAAGTTTGTCTTAAATACCAAGAAATGCATCACTCCGTCTTGCACGTGACCTTTTTCCCCAAGAAGGTCCATCGACACTTAGAAAATGTAGGAAAGAGTTTATCAATGTGCAGGTTTTTTTTTTTTTAGGGAGCAGGCCCATCAGCTTTCACTGGGTTGTTTTAGAGGGGTCCACAGCCCCAAACGCTAAGGAGGCATTGCTCTAAGATACGAGTGCCACAGACTCAAATCCCTCTTCTCCTCCAGCGACTCCCTCCAGCTCCGTCCATCGAACTGCACAAAGAAATCAACATCTATTGGAAGGAAAATAAACCATTATGTCTAATCTTCTATGCTCACTGCTTTGAAGATGGTTCATTGTGAGGCAGCCTCCTTGCCAGGGAAGGGGCCCTCCCAGCAACTTGTACCTAGTTCCATTTCAAGACAATCATAATGATCAATTTGTAAGGCTGATGGAAAACCTCACAGAGGTGTCACAGCACAGCACTCGCTCGGATGCGGTCGTGCTGCAGACACATTTAACCAGGGGGAAAAAAAAAGAAAGACTGCTTCAGCGAAGCTTCTGTGATGAGAGCTGGGAAGAGCTGACTGCTTCACTCCTTCTCCACCTTCTGACAGGGTGAAAAGTACACAGCTGCTGCTCCTGCGTCTGTCATCCCCGTTTCCCCAACCCCAGGATCCCTGCAAGGCGTGAGGAGTCAGGGGAACAAAAGGAGCTTCACTCAGAGAGAAAGGACAGCCCTGCGCCTTCCTCCTTCTGGGGAGGAGTTGGGCAGGAGCCACGGGACACCCGCTCCCAGGGCGCCAGCACTCATCGGCTCCAGGACCTCGGCGGTCAGTTCACCCGCCTGCCCTGCTGCCCTCCTCTGTAAAGTGGGGACAGTGCCTTTTCTTCAGGTGTTTCAAGGACTCAATGAGATGTTACAAGGGAAAGAGTTCAGCACAGTGCCTGAACACACAAGGTGCTCGATAAACATCACTTCCTTTCTTCCACGTAAATTAATGACTCCCAAACAGCACGTACTCACAAGCCCAACCTTCTGCGACTCGTGAGTCACAGCCATGATCTTCATCTGGAGAGGATTTAAACCCCCCAGGGCACATGTGGCCATATCTGGAGACAGCACTGGTTGTCACAATCGGGGCAGGGGAGGGTGTCATTGCCACGTGGTGGCAAAAGCCAGAGATGTCGCTAAACGTTCTGCGGTGGACAGGACAGCCTCTCAAGGCAGAAAGGTGCTGTTGTTTAGTCGCTAAGTTGTATCCGATCCTTTTGTGACCCCGTGGACTGCAGCCCACCAGGCTCCTCTGTCCATGGGATTTCTCAGGCAAGAATACTGGAGTGGGCTGCCATTTCCTTCTCCATGGGACTCCCCATCCCAGGGATCGAACCCGCGTCTCCTGCATTGCAGGTGGATTCTTTATCACTGAGTCATCTGGGAAGCCCTTCACAAAAATTTATCTAGCCCCAAATCCCAACAGTGCTGAGAATGAGAAAAACTGAATCACAGGCAAATACAAACTGTCCCCTGTCCTCAAGATGAGAGCTGTGCAGTAAGGCCCTAGGTCCCAGAGCCAGGGAGATCTGAGCTCTGAGAATCCTAAGCGCAGGAGCTTGGAAATACCCTTAACATCTCTGAGAGCAGATGTCCATTTCTGTGACATGGGGCTGAAGCATTGCTGTGAGGAATGAATCATAAAGCTGTCCGTGGCCAGCTGCTCTCTCCCCACCCGCTCTCACCAACTTTAGTTACAAGTACATCACCCATCTCCAGTCACCCACCTTTCGCTGCCAGTTTGCAGGGGCTGAGCAGCCCTGGAGGGTGGCTGAGCTCCCCTCCCCCCGAGCCCACAGCTCTGACCTCTGGCTACAGCAAGGTCTGAGGGCTCAAAGCCCCCTGCAAGCTGAGTGTGTGCACAATGGGATACTGAGGCATATGAGACTTCTCACATCGCTGTTAGTCTTGACAAGTGTTACATTTATTGAGCATTTCCTTTGTGCCGGGAATTAGGACTTCACATATTAGCATCATGTTTTAAACAACCCTCTAAGGTAGGTAGGGAGATAGGTAAACAGGTAGGTCGGTAGGCAGGGCAAGCTCAATGCACAAATATTGATATATATCTTGAGGCTCAGGATGAAAAGTGACTTATCCAGGAGCTGAGAGTTGCTGAATGCATTTCGACTCTGAAGATGGACAGGAGATCTTTCAAGCATTCCTGTTAGACGCAGTCCTGGCCCGCCCTGGTGCCACGCATGCTTTTATTCATTAAGGAAGAGCCTGCAGAACTCAGAGCCGCCACCCGTGAGGCTGAGGAGGGTGAGAGCGGTCGCTTCTGCCCACAGAGCCTCTGGGCACCTAGTCAGGGTTGGCACCACGATCAAGCCCGCTGCGCCCACTCCCCATCTGAGGTCCCCAGACTACTCAACCCGCCCCAGAGGCTTCTTAAAGAAGCTCCCTTTCAGAGTGAGGCTGACAGAACTTCATCAGCGTGCTTTCATTTTCCTTAAAACTCACTTCAGACTAAAAATCCTGAACATTATCTCAACGTAGAAGAGTCAGGGGCGGGAGAGGGGGGACTTTAAAGAGGAAATTCATCCACTGAGTATCTCCCGAGGGCCTACTGCGTGCCAGCCCCTGTGACAAGCACTGGGACACGCGGATGGCAGAGAGGGCGCTGGCCCACAAGGCGCCGATGGCCAGGAGAGGCGGACAGCCACCGCAGAGCGGTGACGGAGGGAGGGGAGGGCCGTCATGAGGGCAGAAGAGCGGAGGGGCGCCTGTCCTGGGGGCTCGTGCGGGCCTCCCGACAAGGGGGGTCCTCGAATGCCCGAGGATGAGTGGGGGGTAGGGCAGAGTGCAGAAGCCCACTGAAGGCAGAGGCAGGGAAACCCGGCCCTGGGGACAACGAGGACTCTACATATGACAGCTCAGCTGGTAAAGAATCCACCTACACTGCAGGAGACCCTGGTTCGATTCCTGGGTTGGGAAGATCCTCTGGAGAAGGCACAGGCTGCCCACTCCAGTATTCTTGGGCTTCCCTTGTGACAGAAGACAAGGATGGTGAAGGGTGAGTTTCCTCAACCTTTTATGACGGGAAACTTTAGATGTAAACAGATGAAGACACGTTGACGTCATAAGCCCCCAACCCCCGCAGCCTGCCCGACAGCCGGGGGCCGAGGCCGACCGCCCTCCATTGCCGTGCCCGCCCGCCCCGTCCAGCCGTGAAACGAAGCCCAGACGTTGATACCCTTCCACCTGTCACCATCCCACCATGCAGAGAGGTGACCTCTGCACAGGAGAAGTCACTGAGGCCAGCCCGGGGCTGGGCCCAGAGGGACCCAGGCATGTCAGCTGCCTGGACCCAGCCAGGGTGGGAGCCAGGCCGCCAGCCGACCGTCAGCGTTCTAGCCGTGCGTCTTGGCACCACCCCGCCGCGGCAGTCCTGTGAGGACACAGGCCACACCAGGACAGAGACACGCCGCCATCACTCATCACCTGCGAGACTTCAGAAAGGTCATCTCACCTCTCCAAGTTTCCATGGCCTGATTTATGGAAAACAGGGCCAGTAATGTCAATTACCTCTCAGAGCGGCAGTGGGCCTTACGAGAGACAATACACGTGGATGCGCTTTCTGTATCTATAGTAAGGTTTAATAAAAACCTGAGTAATTAGTATTAATGATGTTTTTATCCTATGCTATGCTAAGTCACTTCAGTCGTGTCCGACTCTGTGTGACCCCGTAGACGGCAGCCCACCAGGCTTCCCCGTCCCTGGGATTCTCCAGGCAAAAACACTGGAGTGGGTTACCATTTCCTTCTCCAATGCATGAAAGTGAAAAGAGAAAGTGAAGTCACTCAGTCATGTCCGACTCTTAGCAACCCCATGGACTGCAGCCTACCAGGCTCCTCTATCCATGGGATTTTCCAGGCAAGAGTACTGGAGTGGGGTGCCATTGCCTTCTCCGGGGATCCTCCTGACCCAGCGATCAAACCCGTGTCTCATACATAGGATACGTTTTTATCCTATGTACATGCTACGTCGTTTCAGTCGTGTCCGGCTCTGTGCAACCCTATGAACTGTAGCCCACCAGCTTCCTCTGTCCACGGGATTCTCCAGGCAGGAATACTGGAGTGGGTTACCATTTCCTTCTCCGGGGATCCTCCTGACCCAGCGGTCAAACCCGTGTCTCGTGCATCTCCTGCAGTGCCAAGTGAGTTTTCTACAACTAGCGCCACCCGGGAAGCCCTTTTATCCTATATTTGCTGCCCAAAAAATCATACCACTCTTTCTAGGAAGTAGAAATACCGGATTTAAAAAAGGCAATCACTGTCCAAGTATCTTAAGCTTCCTAAGCAAAGTGGGAAGTCTTTGCTGCCTCAGAAACCAGCAGCATTTATTCAAAATATGTGCGTGTTCTGTATATGTGCCATGTCCAACAGAAGCCCTTACCTGTCTGAGTCCTGCAGAGATTTTACCAGGCGTGTATAGATGTCCCGTTCTTTCTTTACGACCTGAATCAGCTCTTCATAGCTTAATTGTTGCTTTTCCTGAAAATGACAAGGGGCATCTGACATTAAGAGAAGAATTCTGTAAGAGCGCACCTTACGCTATGCAAACATCTGGACGCTTCTGGTATGTGAATCCAAGCAAAGGTGACGCCCCATGCCAGGCTCTGGGCCAGGCCGCAGTCGGAGAGCGCCACCTGCAGGCGGAGTGGGGAACAACCACCCACGGCAGAGGAGGCGGAGCGCAGGGCTCACCCACAGTCGACACGTTGCCCAGCTGCTGCGGGAGGGGCACCTTGCTGCCTGGCTGCCCTCTGTGAGACCACACCCCCTCAGAGCTGCAGGCCGTCATTTTCACAACACTACGAAGGTGGCTTTTCCACATGTGTTCTTACTCCCAAGAAAAGACATTCTTCAAACAAAACCTGACAACATTAAGGACAAGAGACTCACGCTAAAACAGAAGAGGTCAGGTGAGGCGAGCTCCCAGGCTCTGTGAGCAGAAAGGGGGCCTCTGCCACTTGCCGGCTATGTGACCTCAGCTAACCAGCTCAGCAGACCCCTATGAGATGCAGGCTCCTCATTTATAAAGGCGTATGTAATTCTATCAATTCCACAAATGTGAAGCTTTTTTTTACAGTTCAGACCTTGGCTCCAGCACTTACCAGTTCTGGGGCCTCAAGAAGCTACTTACTAGAGCCACCTGAAAAATGGTGGAAAACAGTCACCACTTTATAGAGCTATAAGCAGATAAAAGTTCAATTGTGTGCTGGAGGAACCAAGGATCCCAGGGGAAAAGGCCAATTCAAGTACTGAGGCAAGAAAAGTCAAAACCAATCTATGTCTACAGCATTCTGCCACATCGGAAAACAAGGAAGTGCTTAAATAATGGAGCACTGTCAAAAGGACACAGGAACCAGTTCGAAAAGGCCAAACCTGGGCCAATCTGAGCATCACAATAACGACAGTAACAGATACAACCCACTGAGGAAAACCGAAGTTCATGTCCACAAGGCCATGAGTAAGTTAATACACGGGAAGAAGAGCAGGCTTTTCTTTACAACAACTAATAAATGTAGAAGGAATAATACAGTTAGAAGAATCACCATTTGCCAACCATCACGGTAATAAATAGTTCAGCCTCCATCAGAGATCAGATCAGTCGCTCAGTCGTGTCCAAGTCTTTGCGACCCCATGAATAGCAGCACGCCAGGCCTCCTTGTCCATCACCAACTCCCGGAGTTCACTGAGTCTCATGTCCATCGATTCAGTGATGCCATCCAGCCATCTCATCCTCTGTCGTCCCCTTCTCCTCTTGCCCCCAATCCCTCCCAGCATCAGAGTCTTTTCCAATGAGTCAACTCTTCACATGAGGCGGCCAAAGTAATGGAGTTTCAGCTTTAGCATCATTCCTTCCAAAGAAATCCCAGGGCTGATCTCCTTCAGAATAGACTGGTTGGATCTCCTTGCAGTCCAAGGGACTCTCAAGAGTCTTCTCCAACACCACAGTTCAAAAGCATCAATTCTTCGGCGCTCAGCCTTCTTCACAGTCCAACTCTCACATCCATACATGGCCACAGGAAAATCCATAGCCTTGCCTAGACGAACCTTTGTTGGCAAAGTAATGTCTCTGCTTTTGAATATGCTATCTAGGTTGGTCATAACTTTCCTTCCAAGGAGTAAGCGTCTTTTAATTTCATGGCTGCAGTCACCATCTGCAGTGATTTTGGAGCCCCAAAAAATAGTCTGACACTGTTTGCACTGTTTCCCCATCTATTTCTCATGAAGTGATGGGACCAGATGCCATGATCTTCGTTTTCTGAATGCTGAGCTTTAAGCCAACCTTTTCACTCTCCACTTTCACTTTCATCAAGAGGCTTTTTAGTTCCTCTTCACTTTCTGCCATAAGGATGGTGTCATCTGCATATCTGAGGTTATTGATATTTCTCCCAGCAATCTTGATTCCAACTTGTGTTTCTTCCAGCCCAGCGTTTCTCATGATGTACTTTGCATATAAGTTAAATAAGGAGGGTGACAATATACAGCCTTGACGTACTCCTTTTCCTATTTGGAACCAGTCTGTTGTTTCATGTCCAGTTCTAACTGTTGCTTCCTGACCTGCATACAGATTTCTCAAGAGGCAGATCAGGTGGTCTGGTATTCCCATCTCTTTCAGAATTTTCCACAGTTTACTGTGATCCACACAGTCAAAGGCTCTGGCATAGTCAATAAAGCAGAAATAGATGTTTTTCTGGAACTCTCTTGCCTTTTCCATGATCCAGCGGATGTTGGCAATTTGATCTCTGGTTCCTCTGCCTTTTCTAAAACCAGCTTGAACACCAGGAAGTTCATGGTTCACATATTGCTGAAGCCTGGCTTGGAGAATTTTGAGCATTACTTTACTAGCGTGTGAGATGAGTGCAATCGTGCAGTAGTTGGAACATTCTTTGGCATTGCCTTTCTTTGGGACTGGAATGAAACCTGACCTTTTCCAGTCCTGTGGCCACTGCTGAGTTTTCCAAATTTGCTGGCATATTGAGTGCAGCACTTTCACAGCATCGTCTTTCAGGATTTGAAATAGCTCAACTGGAATTCCATCACCTCCACTAGCTTTGTTCATCAGCCTCCATAAAAGGAGACTAAAACAGATGGCCAAAGTCTGAAGACCGGAGTGTTAACCTAACTCGGAACACCTCCCCTCAAATACTAATTACAAAGGAGAAAAGAGTAACTGCATAGTCGAGAGACCAGGCAGACACGACCCTCACAGAGTTACCCAAGTCAGGAGGGCCGGGAACGGGACAAATCTAAGCCACGTGCCGTCGGAGAGGACACGCTGAGAACTCAGCCTCGCTCCCGGGACACCCTGCCGGAGAGGCCTCGGCTGAATCCTCTCACCAGGAAGCATCGCGCAGACCCACCTGAAGGATGCGCCACAAAAGGCCTGGCCTGGACCCTTCGGAAGTCTCAGGGCCATGAACGTCAAAAAGACCGTAGGCTAAAGACTGTGAAATGCGACACGTGATCCTGAACTGGCTCCTGCGGTGAGGAAGGGCGTTAGCGGGCCAGCGCGGGAGAGGCGGAAGAGCCTGAGGGTCGGTGGTGGTGCGGGTCCCTGCCGGCCCCTGGTGTGACGGCCGTGCGGTGTCACACGGGACCGCGTGCCCTCTACAGGAGTGCACACTCGAGTACTCGGGGCGACGGGCTCCACATGAACAACTGACTCTCAGACGGCTCAGGACAAGCAAAACTCCTTATTCTCGTAATCTGCTTATAAATCTGAAATTATTTCAAAATAAGAAGAAAAAGTAAAAATAAAGAAGGAAAGTTAATGTGTGCACAACCCCTGGCACAGACTAGGTGCTCCTGAATGCCAGGGAGGGGCTGCAAACGGTCTTCATGTTTCACGTGGCCTCAGCCTGGCTCCTAAAGTTCAGGTAACGTCCTGAGACAGCGCTTCCGACCGCAAGAGACACTCAAACATGGAGGGGGAAAAGTTACATCTTTATTCCCACGAACCTCTACCTGAAGTTTAGCATTTTCTTCATTTAGGAGCTGAAGGAACGCTGCTACTGCCATAAACCCCGACACTTCAGTACCAGTGTTTTCCTGAGATTTGGTCAGCAGAGGAAACACAGTACTTGGTACATGCTGCAGGTATCTCAAAATATTTATTCTTACCACTACTTCAAAACTACGGCAGTCACTGCTCACCACTCTAAAGCAGCACCAGTTTTTTATATTTACAGCCAACTTTTTATATTTTGATAATCAAATTTCAAAATAACTGGTTTCCTTTATAAACCTGTGCACATATTTTCTGCATATAAATACTCTTCCAAGGAAGAAGGCCTTGGCTCCAGCAGATTACCAAAGGGATGCAGAAGGCAAAAAGGTTAGGAGCCCGTGACCTGGGAGAACGCTGCTATGCTTCCAGACCTGAACAAAAAAAAATACCACCAAGGTCAAGGCAACTCTGCCAATGAAAGGTTTCAAATGCTAACCCGCTTGTTTGGTCATAAGAAGTCAGCCATCCACAGCGCTAGAAACGTCAGGCCCTTTTGTAATTCATGTCACAGGTCAGTGGCTCAAGGCGCGCCCAGCTGCCTCCGTACACAGTCCCCAGCACCAGCTCCCACAAGTCACACCATGCACGCAGACAGAGGGCCCCGGGGCAGCGCCTGCGAGGAACTCACCAGGGTATCCAGACAAAGAGGCTATGAGCCTTGGTGCTAAGCGCTCTCTAGCATTTTCCTATGTACTCCTCACAAGCCAGTGGGCTCAGGCCTTACCACTCTCCCCATTTTGGTGATGAGGGAACCGGAGCATAATCCACCCATGAATGACCCACGATGGATGCAAAGCCCTGGGAGCTTGAGGAAGGTGACACAGTCACTGTCAGCCACATTAAAGGTCAGCCAATAGTGACAAGGGAGATGAGAAAACCTACTAGGCCTTGAGTATCTACCATGAGAGGCAGGGGTGGTTAAGAGCGTGTAACCTTCCTTATTAGCTGTGTGAACTTGAACAAGTCACCCAACTTCTCTGCACTTCAATATCCTCATCTACAAACAGAGGTAATAATTCTACATACTGCACAGGGCTGTGAAAGAGATGAGCTGAGCTAATCTATACAAGATTCTCACGAGTAAACACTTGATGAGCGTCAGCCACGGTCACCATTCCTATGTCCTAGGCCGGGTCCATCACACAAGTCATCTCTAACAGCGACAACCACCCCAGCAGGTATATCAGCCTTCCCACTGTGCAGATGCATAAACTGATTCTCTGAGAGGACAGGTCACATCTTTAAGTCCACTCAGCTATTAAGTGGCAGCCAGAATGTGTGCTCAGGTACATAATTAACCAAGAAAGACTAGGAAGAAAGATGAATAAATACGGACCTTGGGTGGGTGGATGGTGTAGACTCCAGCTGTAGGACGGACGCACCCAGGGAAAGAATCCCGACCCTGGGGGCCTTACCTGGATCACCCTGAGCCGGGGTGGAAGCCCCAGAAGACCGCCCACTGCACTGAGGGGCCCGGCTGGGTCCCTTCCCTCCTTCCGGCAGCCACTGCAAGCCTCCCCCGGGTTTCCCAGGCCGTTGCTCGCCTCGGCCCCCACACTCCACCTGCCAGCTAGCCACACCTGCGCTCCCTTTCCTGCCCTTCTGTCCCCACGGAGTCAGGAAACCCCTCCATGTGGGCTCCCCAGGGGGAACAGCCCCTCCTCCTTAGACACCACGCTCCAGCAGGCAGCCCTCTCCAGCAATACCCTCCTCACACCTTACAGAGACCCTCCCCCCAACCCCGAGGCACCCGATTCATCTTCACCCACAGCCCGTGGACCAACCGCGAGTTCACAGGCCTGCAGACCCCTTGGGGGCAAGGGGTCATCCCAAGCCAGGCACATTGCTTGGCACAGGTCAAATGCCGCCGCAGATGCTGAAATGCTGATTACAAAGGTACATGGGGAACACAGGGACCAATATGAGTCTTAAGAGGAGAGACCCCTGTGGATATTTTGCATAATGGAAGTCAGAGTGAGTCAGTGTTTTCCTAGAAGCAAATCGCTCACCCATGTTAAACAAATGAACTCTTTGGAGCCGTCTGGGTCCCATTTCATCCATCACCTATTCCCCAGCGTTGAACCATGCCCGATTAGAGTGAAGTCATCTGGCTCCCTGGGCAGACTGAACACCACTGCATCTCCTGGGCACAGGAGCAGAGGGCCAGGCGGCCCGAGGGGGATCACAAGGAGCCCCTGCCCCGCACCCTCCAGCCTGCCCCTCCACACCAGGCAGAGCCCTGGAGTCCACGCCCCTTGGCACCTGTGAGTCTCCAGGATGTTCCCAGTACACACTCCCTTTCACTGCTGTTTTGCTCAAACTCTTCACCCTTGGATACTACAGCCTGCCAAAAGAAGTGATACTACACTGTCAAAAGAAGTGTAACTGATACCCGTACGTTATTTCTAATCATCTCAGGAGGTAGGCATGCAACTCCCCACTTTACAGATTAGTAAGGTGAGTTCAGACAAGAGGTGACTTGCCCAAGGTCACAGAGTTAACAAGCAGCAGAACTGACATGCCGACACCAAAGCCAAGGCACCGTCTGCTCCACCAGTTTCCTCAGTGACTGGAAGGAAACACGTGGAATGCCCAGACCTCAGTCTGGAGAGGCGCAGACTCGTGAGGAGTAAGCTTAATGGCTCACTTCTTGGTCATCAGGACAATTCAGTAGCCTGGGAGATAGAGGCTGGTCGATTTCAGGAGCTATGTCACGGCTCTGCAACAAAGACATTTATTTTACTACTCGGGAAATTGAGCAGTGATGTCCCAACCATGTCAACAGCCAACCTATAAATCTCTGGCTGCAGCAAGTTAAACATGTCAGTGTGTTATACTCTCTGTCCTTCAATTCCCTGACCATCCAGCATTAATTCTCAGGATCACACATGATTAGAAGGAAAACAGACTGCCCAGAGTCAGTGGAGACATCATGACAGCCTCAAGTTCTTCATAGAAATGGGTAGGGAATAAACTCTAAAATCAACACAATACAGCCAAGGGCAGAGCAGGAAAAAAAAAATCCATGTTTTCTACAAAGAAAGAACTACAGTCTGAAAAAAACACCTTTCTCAGGAGGAAAAACACTGTAGGCTGCAACAGCTGGGATTTCTTAAACTGACACCTAGAAATTTCCAATTCCTAAATGATCATTTATAATCTTTTATCTTCAATTTGCAATCACTCTTGCAGAACAGAATTAAAACCTCTGCTAAAATACGTAAGTATTTTTGCAGTCATTTAAACATCACCAGGATCTAAAATATAACAGAAATGCCCACGGGATGACTTTATACTTGTGGTTCTAAGAAGCATAGAAAACATTAGCCCGAAAGACTGAAAACACGGTGATACCGAGGATCGGACTACAGACGTGAAATTTTAAAACACTCAACTGTTCGAAAAACTTAGAAATGTTTTCTTCAACATTTACACCACTTTTTACATGTCTAAAATATGATTCAAAATAGTAAAGTTTAACTAAATATATTCAAATTAGTGACAATCAGTCCATCTAAAAAACCTGAGGGGCTGCTATCTTATTTCAAAACAAACTGTGCCTTCTGAAAACATGCTCAATATCACTAATTACTAGAAAAATGCAAGTTAAAACTACAATAAGGTATGACCTCAAACCAATCAGAATGGCCACCATTACAAAGTCTACAGATAATAAATGCTGGAGAGAGTGTGGAGAAAAAAAAACCCTCCTACACTGTTAGCAGGGGTATAAAATTGGTGCAGGCAGTGGGGAGAAAGGTGTGCAGACACCTTCAAAACCAAAAACAGAGCTGCCATGCGACCCAGCACTCCCACTCCTGGACAAACGTCCAGAAAGTTCTAACCTGAAAGGACACGTGCACTGCACGTCCTCAACAGCCAAGACACGGAGACAAGCGAGACGCCCAGCAGCTGAGAGGGCGAAACAGACGCGGTGTGCACGAGCACATGTGCACACACCTTATGTGGGGGACGTGTATACGGTGTGTGTGTGTGTGTGTGTGTAGCTACATATATATATATACACACATGTATGTACACACCTTATTGGTGTGTGTGTGTGTGTGTGTGTGTGTGTGGGGGAAGCTACATATATATATATATATACACACATGTGTACACACCTTATGTGGGGTATGTGTATGCATGTGTGAGTGTGTGTGTATACGCATGTGTGTGTGTGTGAGCGCGTGTGTGTATGTACCTACATATATATATATGTGTGTACACACCTTATGTGGTATGCATATATATATACATATGTATGTGTGTGTGTGTGTACGTAGCTTCGAGAAAAATATCTATTTCTGCTTTATTGACTACGCCAAAGCCTTTGACTGTGTGGATCACAATAAACTGTGGAAAATTCTGAAAGAGATGGGAATACCAGACCACCTGACCTGCCTCTTGAGAAACCTATATGCAGCTCAGGAAGCAACAGTTAGAACTGGACATGAAACAACAGACTGGTTCCAAATAGGAAAAGGAGTACGTCAAGGCTGTATATTGTCACCATGTTTATTTAACTTATATGCAGAGTACATCATGAGAAATGCTGGACTGGAAGAAACATAAGCTGGAATCAAGATTGCTGGGAGAAATATCAATAACCTCAGATATGCAGATGATACCACCCTTATGGCAGAAAGTGAAGAGGAACTAAAAAGCCTCTTGATGAAAGTGAAAGAGGACAGCGAAAAAGTTGGCTTAAAGCTCAACATTCAGAAAACTAAGATCATGGCATCTGGTCCCATCACTTCATGGGAAACAGATGGGGAAACAGTGGAAATAGTGTCAGACTTTATTTTGGGGGGCTCCAAAATCACTACAGATGGTGACTGCAGCCATGAAATTAAAAGATGCTTACTCCTTGGAAGGAAAGTTATGACCAACCTAGATAGCATATTCAAAAGCAGAGACATTACTTTACCAACAAACGTCCATCTAGTCAAGGCTATGGTCTTTCCTGTGGTCATGTATGGATGTGAGAGCTGGACTGTGAAGAAGGCTGAGCACCTAAGAATTGATGCTTTTGAACTGTGGTGTTGGAGAAGACTCTTGAGAGTCCCTTGGACTGCAAGGAGATCCAACCAGTTCATTCTGAAGGAGATCAGCCCTGGGATTTCTTTGGAAGCAATGATGCTAAAGCTGAAACTCCCATACTGTGGCCACCTCATGTGAAGAGTTGACCCATTGGAAAAGACCCTGATGCTGGGCGACTTCACTTTCACTTTTCACCTTCATGCATTGGAGCAGGAAATGGCAACCCACTCCAGTGTTCTTGCCTGGAGAGTCCCAGGGACGGGGGAGCCTAGTGGGCTGCCATCTATGGGGTCGCACAGAGTCAGACATGACTGAAGCGACTTAGCAGCAGCAGCAGCTGTATACACAGGGAACTAGGTTTCATATCTTGTAATAACCTATGTTGAAAAAGAATCTCAAAAAGAATAGTATATAGGGACTTCCATAGTGGCTCAGCTGTTAAGAACCTGCCTGCCAACGCAGGGGTAATGGGTTCAACTCCTGGTCTGGGAAGACCCCACACAGCTCAGGGCTACTAAGCCCAAGGGCCACTACTGCCGAGCCTGCGCTCCAGAGCCCGCCAGCCGGGATGAGAGAAGCCGCCGCGATGAGGGGCCCCCGCTCACCACAGCTAGAGGAAGCCCGCAGACGGCAACAGAGACCCAGTGCAGGCAAAAAAATTAAAATAAATAAAAATTGTAAAAGACATGTACACACACGCACGCACACGCAGAGCTGAATCACTTTGCTGGACGCCTGAAGCTAACACACGAGGGTGAATTAACTGCACTTTAACACTTTTAAAAGTTTTAAAAAACCAGACTGTGCCTGATTATGGGTTACTGTGCATCTTAATATCCCATTAAATTTGGTCAATGTCAAGGAACGGTAAGCCACTCAGAATCACACATTAGGCCTCTGAGATCCAGTGACCGTGCCTGCCCACGGCCACTCACGGGAAGACACAGAGTGAAGAGAGGAACCCAGGCCTCCAGACACCTAGCCCCGTACAAAGGCCAAGTCCACACTGACACTCTTATTCAAGTTACGGCAGATTCAGGAGTGCTCAGAGGAAGAAAGAGCTCCCAGGGCTCGGCAACGGCGCCCTCCAAGACCAGGACTGACAGAGTGGACACGCAGTGCTACGGCCGGAACTGGAGCCAACACACTGAAACCACTTCTCCACCAGCTACAAAACAGCCCCTGCTGCGTGCACCCGACCACTCCAGCCCCTCCCCAAGACCCAGCAGCCATGGGGTTGGTGCCTGCACAAGAGCAGGCCTCCAGCAGCCCACTCCAGCCCAAATGCCCGAGTCTGTTCTGATGGCGTGCCCAGGCTACACCAGCTATTATTCTAAGAATCATCCTTCACAAAAACCACAAGTCACAATCAGAGTCATTTACCAGAGAACGAGTTTCTGTAAGAATTCCTTGTTTTCTGAATGCCTGAACTCAATCAAAAGGCAAGCTTAAAAAATCCTGGCCTATAATAAACTTCTTTCCTTTCCCATCTCTGGCTGCCTCGTTGCATCACAGGCAAGCTTCGGGTCAGAACACTCTGTGCATCTCCACAAACCCATACCAAGAGTCATTCACTCAACAAACATCCAGTGGGCCAGGCACGGGGCAGGCGCTGGGATTCAGACATGGACGCCGTTTCCGTCCCCTGGGGGGCCTGCCGAGGTGCTCGGGTCTCGAGTGTCCTGAGCTGCGACGCTCAGTTGCAGCCCGAGAGCATGCAGGAACCGCCAGGTCCGCAGGGAAGGACAAGGCATCCCAGGCTGACGAGGCAGCACACTCAGGGCACGGAGCGGAGCAGACACGGTGCCTCCACACGTCTGCCGGAGGCGTCAGAGACGACGGGGAACAGAAGAGAAGGAGATCGGAAAGCCAGCCTGGGGCCAGATCAGGAAAGGCCTGCTGTGCCACTGTCTGTGTTCACGTCAACTGGAAAATGTTCTTACCTCGAGATTACACAGTTCTTGAGAGGTGGACCCTAGGAGGCAAATATGAGGCTTGTCTTTTAACAAGCTGTGGTTTCTAGGTTTCCGGCTCAGCGCAAATACTGACACTTGGCTGAACGATACCAGTCTGTAATGAAGAAAGACAAAGAAGCCCTCCTCCTACCTGTTGTCAGCTCAGTTATCAGCAAGGAGGCCTGGGAGGATCTTCAGATGAGAGGAACCAACAAATATGTGTCAGGAAAGAATACGAATCTGCGTTTGAATGTCCAGTTTCAGTCGCGCTCACCTCTGAGAAGATGCTTCTGCCGCCTGGGGACTGAGAAGAGCACTTTTCCGTTATTAAGTCTTCACTCCTGAACTCGGGCTCCTCCGCCAGCACTAGGCCACAGTTCTGCTGTGCTGCTTCCAGATCTCTTTCACTGAATTTCTGAGGAAACAAACAAATGATGAGTTTTCATCGAGAAAAAAAAAATACTAAGAGATGGTCCCAAACTCTTTAAGGAAGATTTACTTTTTTCACAATACCCAGATATCCTCTAAATAGTTTCCATCAGCCGCCAGTATCAGTTCAGTTCAGTCACTCAGTCGTGTCTGACTCTTTGCAACCCCATGAATCGCAGCACGCCAGGCCTCCCTGTCCAGCACCAACTCCCGGAGGTCACTCAAACTCACGTCCATCGAGTTGGTGATGCCATCCAGCCATCTCATCCTCTGGCGTCCCCTTCTCCTCCTGCCCCCAATCCCTCCCAGCATCAGAGTCTTCTCCAATGAGTCAACTCTTCGCATGAGGTGGCCAAAGTACTGGAGTTTCAGCTTTAGCATCATTCCTTCCAAAGAAATCCCAGGGCTGATCTCCTTCAGAATGGACTGGTTGGATCTCCTTGCAGTCCAAGGGACTCTCAAGAGTCTTCACCACAGTTCAAAAGCATCAATTCTTTGGCACTCAGCCTTCTTCACAGTCCAACTCTCACATCCATACATGACCACTGGAAAGACCATAGCCTTGACTAGATGGACCTTTGTTGGCAAAGTAATGTCTCTGCTTTTGAATATGCTATCTAGGTTCGTCATAACTTTCTTTCCAAGGAGTAAGCGTCTTTTAATTTCATGGCTGCAGTCACCATCTGCAGTGATTTTGGAGCCCCCAAAAATAAAGTCTGACACTGTTTCCACTGTTTCCCCAACTATTTCCCATGAAGTGATGGGACCAGATGCCATGATCTTCATTTTCTGAATGTTGAGCTTTAAGCCAACTTTTTCGCTGTCCTCTTTCACTTTCATCAAGAGGCTTTTTAGTTCCTCTTCACTTTCTGCCATAAGGGTGGTGTCATCTGCATATCTGAGGTTATTGATATTTCTCCCAGCAATCTTGATTCTAGCTGTGTTTCTTCCAGCCCAGCGTTTTTCATGATATACTCTGCATAGAAGTTAAATAAGGAGGGTGACAATATACAGCCTTGACGTACTCCTTTTCCTATTTGGAACCAGTCTGTTGTTCCATGTCCAGTTCTAAATGTTGCTTCCTGACTTGCATACAGATTTCTCAAGAGGCAGATCAGGTGGTCTGGTATTCCCATCTCTTTCAGAATTTTCCACAGTTTATTGTGATCCACACAGTCAAAGGCTTTGGCATAGTCAATAAAGCAGAAATAGATGTTTTTCTGGAACTCTCTTGCTTTTTCCAATTTGATCTCTGGTTCCTCTGCCTTTTCTAAAACCAGCTTGAACATCAGGAAGTTCACGGTTCACATATTGCTAAAGCCTGGCTTGGAGAATTTTGAGCATTACTTTACTAGCGTGTGAGATGAGTGCAATTGTACGGTAGTTTGAGCATTCTTTGGCATTGCCTTTCTTTGGGATTGGAATGAAAACTGACCTTTTCCAGTCCTGTGGCCACTGCTGAGTTTTCCAAATTTGCTGGCATATTGAGTGCAGCACTTTCACAGTATCATCTTTCAGGATTTGAAAGAGCTCCACTGGAATTCCATCACCTCCACTAGCTTTGTTCATAGTGATGCTTTCTAAGGCCCACTTGACTTCACATTCCAGGATGTCTGGCTCTAGGTGAGTGATCACACCATTGTGATTATCTGGGTCGTGAAGATCTTTTTTGTCTAATTCTTCTGTGTATTCCTGCCACCTCTTCTTAATATTTACTGCTTCGGTTAGGTCCATACCATTTCTGTCCTTTATCGAGCCCATCTTTGCATGAAATGTTCCCTTGGTATCTCTGATTTTCTTGAAGAGATATCTAGTCTTTCCCATTCTGTTGTTTTCCTCTATTTCTTTGCATTGATTGCTGAGGAAGGCTTTCTTATCTCTTCTTGCTATTCTTTGGAACTCTGCATCCAGATGCTTATATCTTTCCTTTTCTCCTTTGCTTTTCGCTTCTCTTCTTTCCACAGCTATTTGTAAGGCCTCCCCCCAGACAGCCATTTTGGTTTTTTGCATTTCTTTTCCATGGGGATGGTCTTGATCCCTGTCTCCTGTACAATGTCATGAACCTCATTCCATAGTTCATCAGGCACTCTACCTATCAGATCTAGGCCCTTAAATCTATTTCTCACTTCCACTGTATAATCATAAGGGATTTGATTTAGGTCATACCTGAATGGTCTACTGGTTTTCCCTACTTTCTTTAATTTCAGTCTGAATTTGGCAATAAGGAGTTCATGATCTGAGCCACAATCAGCTCCTGGTCTTGTTTTTGTTGAATGTATAGAGTTTCTCCATCTTTGGCTGCAAAGAATATAATCAATCTGATTTTGGTGTTGACCATCTGGTGATGTCCATGTGTAGAGTCTTCTCTTGTGTTGTTGGAAGAGAGTGTTTGTTATGACCAGTGCATTTTCTTGGCAAAACTCTATTAGTCTTTGCCCTGCTTCATTCTGCAGTATCAGGCAATTACAAATCCTGATTTTCCTTGTGCCGTGCTCTCTGTCTCCGCTGTACTTCTCCTCTGTTGTAACACAGGAGAAGAGAGCAGCACCCAGCCTGGTGTCGCCAAGGACAGTGGCAGTCACTGCAAACATCCCCTCTGGCCAGCACCGGGGCGCAACCCAGAGGGTGCGGGAGACAAAGCCACACATGTGCCATCCACAGCCTAGCCTTACACAATGACATCTGCGATCATGTTCAACTGTTTGCTTTTCTTAGAATTAGCAACCATGGCTTTGTTCTGTTTACTTAGATCACAAAACTAAATTATGTATTGACATTTAGTGTTATCTCCAAACTTATACATTCTTCTAGTTGGAGTCAAGAGCATCTCTGGTTATGGTCTCCAGAGCAAACTTTCCATACACTGCTGGTGACCACAAGGCCACCTAACTGCCCAGCATCCCAGCCACACCTCCTGCCAACAAAGTGAGCCTGACCACCCGCTGAGCCCTTCTGGGTTCTGTGGATTAATCAGCTTCTTCCTGCTTGGCTTTCCATCCCCAAGACATGAAGCAGAAAGAAGAAGTTGTGGGAAAATGCCAAGAAACTTTTGGCAAACCACTGGTCACCATTTGCCCATCCGCCTCCCCGGACAGCAACCTTCCCGTCTGGGTTGCCTCCACCAACCCACGGCCCTGGTCTTGGACATTTAGACCTTCTCACCCCATCACTGATGGCACGGAGGCTGCAGGAGGAAGCAGTGCTAAACACCCATGTTCCCTCCAGCATGGTTACCCGTAATTCTGAGCTGAATCAAAAATTCCCTGTACCGTCAAAAGAGAAGGATACCCCAAAACAGAAAGGAACAGACACAGGAGAAGTACAGTGGAGAGAGAGAGCACAGCACAATGAAAAGCCAGGACCGCAAGAGACGCAGGCGGGCGCCAGAGCAGAGCGGGCTGGCCTGGGTCAGGCCTCGCCGCGCGCTGGACTGGCCAAAAGGCTCAGCCACGTTTGCCCACAGGAACTTACGGAAAAATCCAAATCAATTGTTAATACTAGTCATGTGACCCAAATAAGCCCCTTCTGTTCTTGAGCCTTTTTTTTTTTTCCCAAACTTACCTCCACGGTAGCTGGGGTCCAAATGGCGTAAAGAAAGCTCCAAAGTGCTCTGACAAACAGCAGTGAAGACCACCCTCTTTTTTTGCCAGACTCACCTTTTTATAAGAATCCTTGAAAAAGAGTTTTTAGAGGACAATAATAACAACAAAGAAAACCTACGCTGAAATAAGAATATGTAAACACAAAAAGGGAAACGCGGTACCTGCAGCAACAAGTCCTTCTGAGTGGCGCTTTCTCTGAGACTTCTGATCACTTGCTCTTGACTCTGCAATTTTTTATTGCTTTCACTCAACAGACTCTTGTAACAATTCTCCACTGCTTTCTCTCTTTCATTCACTTCATTGCGTAATTTCTCAACTTCATTTCTAAGGTCCTACCAGAAGAAAAAGAAAAAATGGAAAGTGCTTGACAAGTCTCAAGGTAACACTCTTTCAACTGTTTACCTTACTGCTCTAAGAAAGCAAGCCAAACAGATATAATTGACAAACATGAGCTTCCTCCTTATTTAAGGTCTCAGGAAAACCAACTTTAAAAATAATCTGAAATTTTGGGGAAAGCTTCAGGTGCATACATTTATCACAAAAGTATTTACAATACTGAAACAACTGGAAGGAAACTCAATGTCTAACCACACAGAAGTGTAAACAGCATACGGCAGTGTGGAGACATAAACGTGACACGTGCAAGGGAAACGGCCAGTGGGGATCTGCTCCACGTGCAGGGAACCCAGAGCTGCTGCTCTGTGACCAGCTAGTCGGGTGGGACAGGGAGGCAGACGGGAGAGCGCTTCAGGAGCGAGAGGATATGTGTACAGCTATGGTTGATTCACGCTGATGTGCGACAGAAACCATCACAACATTGTAAAGTAACTATCCTCCAATTAAAAGTCATTTTTTTAGAAAAAGCACATAGTATAAGAACATCACAGTAAGAGTAGAACAAAGCAGGAGACTGTGTAACATGATGCTGATGGTCTTCTAACCGCTCACATAAAATAGTTTTAAGGCTCTGAGGAAACACATCAAAATAATAACACTATCCCTAAGTAGAAGGATTACGGGTGACTTTGTATTGATATTGATCTTCCTGAGCTTCTTAAAAGCTCTAAGTCTGTATTACTTTCACAATCATAAAAATAAACTGTCTTAAATGACATTTACAATACATGGAAAATGGTCAAGTTATAATGTTAAGGAAAAACACAGAAATCAAACAGTACACAGTGTGAATTTTAACTATCTCAAAATATGCACTATTTGCAATACTGAACCACTATTCCTAATAGCAAGAGGCTGGAAACAACGCAAATGTCTACAGCAGAGGGATCCATGCTTGTGCCTCCTCCCGGCGGAGCACTCAGAAGCCATAAAGGAACAGGAATCAGGACTGTATCAATATCCCGCCCTCAAGGAATCCTTCAAATATACTGCTCAGGAGGGGGTGCGGGGTGGAGGGCGGTGTGGACCCCAAGAGAAAAAACAGTATGCACAGCACTCTGCCACTTATTCAATCACAAGGAACGGCTGCCTACAAGGAAAAGGAGAGAGCAAGACAGAGGAGAGAGCAGATTCATTTTATAGATGTGACGGTGAAAGCATTTAAATGTTTAGATAAAGTATTTTAAAATTAAATGAGAGTCTCCTAAAACTAAAAGCACAAGACACAGGAAAATAATTTAATTGTGCATCAAGCTGACTGGCTAACCAGAGAGGAATGATTTCAATAACAAAAAAGTCGAGTAATCTCTACACCCCTAGTGGGATCTTTCTCCAACGACAAAGGAGCTGCTGCAGAAACTCTCAACTGCTTTCACTAATTACTACAATCATAAGAACCAAGCCTCAGAAAACAAACACAAATATAAAATAAGTTAAAACCTGTAATTCTAAATTTGAATTGGAAATATGAATAGGAACTTACATTTGATTATTTCTTTCCTGTCACTAAAAAAACCTAGAATCAACACCCTCCCTAGCATGCAGGCTACAGTCACTAAATACCATCGCTCACCGAAAACAAAAACAAAAAAACTTCCGTCATCCTTTAAAACAGTGGTTCTCAAAATGTAGTCCCCAGAACAGCGTTATCAGCACCACCAATCACTGGGCCCCAACCCACACCTGTTACATCAGAAACTCTAGAAAGAGGGAGCACCCGTCAATCTGTTTCCGTAAGCCCTCCGTGCATGCGTGTTCAGTTGCCAAGTCGCATCCAAGTCTTTGCAACCCCATGGGCTGTAGCCCACCGGCTCCTCAGTCCACGGGGATTCTGCAGGCGAGAACACTGGAGTGGGTTGCCATTTCCTTCTCCAGGGGATCTTCCCAACCCAGGGATTGAACCCACATCTCCTGTGTCTCCCGCACTGGTAGGCAGACTCTTTACCACTGAGCCACCTGGGAAGCCCTTAATATAGCCCTCCAAGTGACTCCAAATCACAGTAGAGTGTGCTTTATAGAAACGGATGATTCCAGACCTGGGGCCGGAATATATAATATGAGCTCAGACATCTCAGCATGTCAGAAAGAAAGACTCTATCAAAGACTCCATGTTCACATCCAAAGAACTCAGGAATCAACTTGAATAAGCTTTTTCATTGTCAGAAGATAGGACAATTAGGATATCAAAGATAATGACAATGAATTAATATATGTCAAAAATGTTTTTTTTTTAATCCATGAGTTCATAATGACTGAAAAAAAACAAAAACTCTTTGGTCACTATGATAGGCAGAATAACGGCCCCCCAAAGATGTTCACACCCTAATCACCAGAATCTCTGACTACGCTGATTACATGGTAAAAAGCTGCCAATGGAACTGAGGTTGCTAATCAGTTGACCTTGAAACAGACAGATTATTCAGGTGCCCCCAACATAATCACAAAGAGCCTTAAAAGTGAGAGAGGGAAGCACAAAGAAGATCCCATCAGCCAGCTCTGGCTTTGAAGATGGATGGGAGTCACGGTTCGAGAAATGCAGACAGCCTCTAGAAGCTGGAAAAAACAAGGAAATGGATTTTCTCCTAAAGCCTTCAGGAAGAACACAGCCCTGCCACGCTAAGACCCACTTCAAACTTCTGACTTCCAGAGCCACAGGCTAAGTTTGTGCTGCCAAGCGGCCACGCTGTGGTGTTTGTTACAGCGGCTGCAGGAGACTAATACGGTAGCCTGTGCAGGGTTCTGGGGCTCTTGTTTTGTCTTGTCTGTATGAACTACACCCCAGAGTAACTGAACAGACATGAAAGCAAGTTTCCCTTAATAGAAATATATAGCTAATATATAAAAGGATTGATGAAGTTAAATTATCATCATTTTGCAATTATCAATGGCTACTTTCAGTTTTCACTTTCATGCACTGGAGAAGGAAATGGCAACCCACTCCAGTGTTCTTGCCTGGAGAATCCCAGGGATGGGGGAGCCTGGTGGGCTGCTGTCTATGGGGTCACACAGAGTTGGACACAACTGAAGTGACTTAGCAGCAGCAGCAGTAGCATATTAAAAAGCAGAGACATTACTTTGCCAACAAAGGTCCGTCTAGTCAAGACTATGGTTTTTCCAGTGGTCATGTATGGATGTGAGAGTTGGACTGCGAAGAAAGCTGAGCGCCGAAGAACTGATGCTTTTGAAGTGTGGTGTTGGAGAAGACTCTTGAGAGTCCCTTGGACTGCAGGGAGATCCAACCAGTCCATTCTGAAGGAGATCAGTCCTGCGTGTTCATTGGAAGGACTGATGCTGAAGCTGAAACTCCAGTACTTTGGCCACCTGGTGTGAAGAGCTGACTCATTGGAAAAGACCCTGATGCTGGGAGGGATTGAGGGCAGAAGGAGAAGGGGACGACAGAGGATGAGATGACTGGATGGCAACACCGACTCAATGGACATGAGTCTGAGTGAACTCCGGGAGTTGGTGACGGACAGAGAGGCCTGGCATGCTGCAATTCATGGTGTCGCAAAGAGTCGGACACGACTGAGTGACTGAACTGACTGAATAAATCATAAAAACAGGGACTATCAAACACTACATACCTGCTGTTAGACCATCTATGACGTAATCTTGCCACAAAGTTAAACCTGAGTTTGATCATGCACCTTATCTAACTAGCAATTTACTCGAAATAAAGTCAGCAGAGAAACAAGTTGAATGACATTACAAAAATACAATCGACAAAATCTAAAGTGTGGAAATAAAGGACAAATGACCCAACTTATTCAACAAATAAATTACAAAGAAAAAAAAAAAAGGAGAGAGAACTTGTAGAATAAATAATAATTAGGAAAGTGAGGGAAGGCCAGTGTGAATTCACAAATTCATGTTGATTCTAAAGATTCTGAGTTCATTCGAACTTTCCTTCCTTCATTCACAGACACACTCGCTCACACACAGAGTCGGCTATAGTTTACTTGGGTGTATATATGTATATATGTGTGTATATATTTTTTATGGGTAAGTGCTAAGTCACTTCAGTCATGTCCAGCTCTTTGTGACCCCATGGACTTTTGTATGAATAGAAGTAAATACAAATAAGTATATGCCTGTATATATTTTGCATGCATATATAAAAATATGTAAACACACATTTCAAACTGTCTATTGCCAAGGCCTAGTAGTAATGATGACGCCCGTCATTCAGACCTTGGTTCCTAAATGCCACTCTCCAATAAAAGAAACCAGGGATCCTTAAAGAAATGGTTGATTCCAGAACTGGATGAGGGAAAATACAAGAGTCCAGGACATCTTGTGATCCTAACAAGTGTGGAAGAGCTCAGGAAATGTTAAAAGACACAGGAATCCATCTGAAGGAGCTCCCCAAAGCCCAATCTGAGTCAATCCAAACAAGAAAAGAAATCATGACAATAATGGCTTAGCAACCTATAGAATGAAACAAAAATCCATGAATTCATACGGGTATAAACAGCTGAACAATAAGAAACTGCAGAAGGGACAGCCCTTTCTTACACGAGAATCACAGCTCATAAGTGCAGAAGGCATGACGGGAAACCACCAGTAAGCAACCACCAGGGTAGGAACTGCTGTGGGTACGAATCATCGTGAGACTCTTAAAGGTATGATGAAAAACAAGGCCCTTACATAGTCTCAAAGTGTTTCCCCCCAAAATACTATCACAGGCGGAGAAGAGTGACTTGACTGTGGAGAATCCAGGAGACGCCCACCTCAGCAAGGGACCAGCACCAACCTCACCAGAACAAGCTGACATGCACCCAGCTTGTTTGTGCTGCTCTTACCAAAAATGTACAACCCCAATCTATTCATGACAGAAATATCAGACAAGCCCAAATGCAAGGACAGTAACAAAATAACTCATCAGCACTCTTCAAAGGAGTCAAGGTCACAAAGGACAACTGCTGAGCAACCGTCCTAGGTTAGATGAGACGAGGGAGACGTGACGGCTAAGGGCAACGTGGGCCCCGGACCAGGAAGGGGGCGTTCATGGGAGAACTGGCGACATTCAGATGCAGGCTGCACGTATCGGGATTGCACCAGTGTCCACTTCCTGCTTCTGATGAGTGTCCTACAGTCACCCAGGACATGAACACTGGGGAAGCAGAACAAAGGATATGCAGGAACTCTGCGATTAATACTGTTTTAAATCTGTCCTCTACCTCTAAAATTATTCCAAAATAAAACCTTTTAAAAAGAGACTTATCAATCAATGCAATGTCTTGATCATGATTTGAACAAACTGTTTAAAACAATTTTTAAATTAGGGAAATCTGAACATTAATTGGCTATTTGATAATACTAAGAATTAATCTTTTTGAAATGAAAATATTTTGGTTTTGTTTTTTAAAAAAAACATACTGAAAATTTGATGAAATAATATGCCTGGGAATTGCTTAAAATACTTGAGTATTGAAAGAGAGGGAGACGGGAGGAAGACATAGATAAAGGAAGGCTGGCTGAGAGTTTGTGAGTGCTGAGGTGGGCGACAGGCACCAGAGGGTCAGTGTCCTGTTCTCTCTCCTTTTCTGTGTATTTGAGTTTTTCTTTAATAAGTACCTTTTTAAAAGCAATGATTGAAAATCCAAAAATGCATGATTATAGATGATTTTTAAAATTATTTTTTCTCAATTTTTAAAATGTTTTATACTGAGTATAAACTACATTCATAATGGGGGATAAAGTAAACATTTTTAAAGTAACACTTTTTAAAAACAGAAACCACTTTAAAAATTAAATGTTGATTTTTTTCTTAGGCAAACAGATGATAAGGTTGTCCTGAACCTTTAATCCAAAACAAGCAGGCCAAGAACCTATCATGAATTATCAATGTAAAGAGAAATTCAACTCTAGAGAAAGAAGATTTCTATTGCACAAATAATACTCAAGCAACAGTAACAGAATTCTAAAGTTAAAGAATAAAAACATTCTCCCACATTACAGTTGTGCAACAAATTAAACCACTGCAGACATTTCTGGAGTCACAATTTTCAGACAATTTTAACTTTGGTTTGGCTTTTTTTTCCCATTGTACTTTATTCCACTACACCACAACCTACAAAGGGCACATGATGATACATGAGGACAAAAAAATCTTAAAAATGTAAACATTTAAGAGTATAATGTCCAGTGAATATTTATTTAAAAAATACAAAAAAGAGCGAGGTCCACAGCATGTGGCACCTGAGCTTACCACCTCTTAACCTCTGAATCCAGGGGAAAAGCAAAATGAGGTCACTGGGGGTGGAAGGGAGGCTCACGAGGGAGAGGATATATGTATCCTTACAGCTGGTTCACGTTGTACAGCAGAAACAGCACAACACGTAAAGAAGGCGTCCTCCAACTAAAAACCTAAGAAAAGAGAATCACCCACAGAGCGCACACCCAAACACGCACACACACGTGCACACACACATGCGCACATGCACACACAGACACACACTTACACACTCACAGACATCAGAAAGGCCACCAGGACAAAGTCCATCTGTCTTACTGCTGCTACCAGGGCACAGGCAGATGATGATGTTTCGTGATCACCTGCCTTCCTGAGTGCTCAGCGAGCTGTCCCAATCAGGGTGAGAACGTGCACCAGAGCGGGGGTGGCCCTGGCTGGTGGGCAAGAGCATGAGGGTGCCCCGGAATTGCCCATGTCTGGGACCAGCCACACCTGGTTCCATTGGTAAGAAAACCTACTGTGTGTCGAGTCCCAGGATCCCACGTGACCTGCACAACCCACGATGGCCCGCACACTCTGTCCCATCTGCAACCCCATTACCTCTCTGGCCTCCCCTCCTCCTGCTCTCCCCCCTTACTCTTCTGTCCGGGCAACCCTGACTTTCTTGCCGTCTCCCTTACATACCACCTAAATTCCCAGCCCAAGGCTTGTCTGCTTGCACCTCTGTCTGGAAAATCCCCTGAGGCTGCTCCCCCACTTCCATCAAGTCTGAGCTCAAATGTCACTTCTAACCCAGCGTTCCCAGCCCATCCTGCCTAGAAGAATCCCCACGAGTCCCACCACAGCTTCACCCCCCAAATCCCTTCCTTTCTCTAGTCTTCCTCACAGCATCTGCCAACATGGCGTTTAATTATGTGTATGTTTTGGTTACAGTCTCCTGCACCAGAATGTAAGCTCCACGAGGGCAAGAGTTTCTGCATATTCTGTTTCCTGTTGTTTATCTCCAGCACCTAGAACGGCACCGGCACACAGTTGGCACTCGTGGCAGATTTAAGATAGCCATAAATTCTTTGACCTCTGTCTTGCCGCTCGCACGGTTCACTGAACCCAGGACAGATAAGGCACGACTAGGAAAGCTGGAAGAAGACTCGAGGAGCCACAGGGACTGCATACGTGTTTATTCTCTCCAGGCGGCAGCAGCCAGGAGTCTTCAAAGACTACAGACATACTAAGACAGGACAAAGGTGGCCCGTGGCCAAGTGGGTGCACAGGCGCAGCGCCACCAAGGCCAGCAACACCGCTGTTTACAAAACACAAGAGGCCGTGAGAGAGTGGGCCAGGAGAGGCTGACCGGTGCCACACTGTCAGTTAATTTCTCCACCCCCTTCCCCCGAAAGATGTGCAGTCTCTGTCGCCTCCTATTAAGTCTGGGATGTGCAGTCTCTGTCGCCTCCTATTAAGTCTGGGCCACGGGGGGGACTGTCACAACCAAAGGAATATGGCAGAAGTGACACTAAGCCAGTGTCTGGGTCCAGGCTTTAAGAAACTGGCAGCTTCCAACTCTTGCCTCTCGGAATTATGAATCACCATCCAAAACGCGCGACTGCCTTAATGCTGCCATGCCACCGTGGCCACACACAAGGGCCCTAGCTGACAATTCCAGCCGCATCAGCTTTCCGGCCACCCTCCGAAACGGCAGCAGAGGTGTGAATGAAGCACCAGGGACCCTCCAGGCCGGCCCATCCACCAGCTGGATGCCACGAGGGACCTGGGCCGTGGAGAGCAGAGAGCAGAAATCACCCAGTTAAGCCCCGCCCAAACCCTTAACCCACAAAACCATGAAATATAATCAAATGATAATCTCTGAAGACACCAAGTTTAGGGATAATTTGTAACGGAGCAACAGATAACCAAAACAGCACTCAATAAGTATCTGTTGGATGACTAAATAAATGAATGAAGCAGATGGGATTCTTCACATTTTATTTAATGGGCAGATCGGTCCAGATAATTAAAGCAGTTCACTCAAGACCACAGTCACCGAGGGACAGCAGCTATCTGACTCCAAGCCTCTCTGTTCACTTCCACACAAGGAGGAGGGTTTGGATTTCTTCGGTATCAGCACTAATGCAATGATTCTAACCCACTCAAATGGTCGTCTGACATTTGCTTTTAAAGAAACACCCCCGCCCTGAAAATTACTGAGAAAGGCATCATAAAACCTGCTGTTAAGCCACTGAGGTAGGTACATCTTTAAATTCACAATAAACTTGCCTGCCATCCTAGAAAGAGCCCGTCTGGTTTTCCATTCTAAAATATGTATGTGTTATGGCCAGGTAGAAAGGACACGCTGCTCACGCACACAACAGTCACAGGCCCACTTACACCGTTTCCCAGATTCATAAAACACTCCCTGCTCATAAAACACTTATCAGATCCGTATTTGGATGTCCGGTCACACTTCTGTGTGTGTGTTCGGCCATCATTTACTCCATCCTCTAGTTCTTTTTTAAATTCAGCTACCTAGGTTAACAACTTCTTACCTGTTTTAAGTGATAAAAGCTACTAATTAATGCTGTTGCTTTTCCCCTCAACAGAGCTGACACACGAAAATGACGCTCCTGTTCCAGGATCCCACAGAGGACACAGAGTTTTGTCACGCCTCCAGATTGGGGGCTTCTTAACCTGAGTGCCAGTGAAGGGTCCCTACAAGTCCACAGAAACATGTCCATCTGAATGTTTTTTGGGGTATAGCAGCCTCAGCATATATCGGGAGCTCAAGGAAACTCAGAACATCAGTGAGCACGAACTATTTCTCTCATAAGCGTTGGTAACAGAACTACTATTTACCAAGGCCAAGGTATTTATTTCTCCTTAAAACATCTCTAACCCATAAGACTGCCTACAGGGTAAGTATTATTAGTCCTGTGTTTACCAAGACCAAACTAGGGTCTGTGGAGGTTGAGAGATTTTCGCAGAAAATCAGGTGCTGAAATTCAAACCCAAGTCGGTTTGACTCCAAACTCTGTGCTCTTCCAACTCAACCGTGCTACTGCTGAAGCCAAAGAAAGCAGAAAACTGCCCTGTGACACGGGCCCGCCCTGGGCAGCAATCCACCCCTGGGGCTGGCGTTATAGCTTCTCAAGGACTGGGGTGGATGGAATAACCAGCCTCAGACACGGCTGCCCCCTGCCCCCTGGTAATGAACGAGGCAGCACCAAGGATCTTGGACCTCATATGAAGAGCAGTGGGAGAAGGCTCGAAGTCAAAGACCACTGCGGGAAGGAGGAAACGTGTGCCGAGGTGGCCTTGAGGAGGAGCGGCTGCCATGGCAACAGAGAGACAGCCCACAGGCTCGCGGGCTCGGCCCCAGCGGAGTTATAATCAATGTTTAGGGGAGGCATGGAGACGGCATGTCTCGCCTGAGCAAAACAATCAGAACTGAAAATTGATAAACTTGGGTGGCTTCCCCAAACCTTCAATATTCCTGGGCTGTGAAGACAGGCAGACCTAGCCTTGAATCCTGGCTCTACTGCTAACTGGCTGTGCGGCCAGAGATGAAGAACATGAATCTTTGTGAGTGTTGTCTTTCCAGTAAATGGAGATATTCATATAGATTCCTAGCATCCTTAATGGAGAGGTGGGTGCCCAGCACAGAAGCAGATGCCCAGGAAGTGATACTGTGTCACCTCCGCCCCTCCCCGCACCAGCCCCTCCAGGCTGACTTCTCCTCCCAGGCTTCCTCGTGTGGGCCCAGCTGAACCCCATCTAAGGTGCAGCTCTCCCTGCTCCCCGCTGCACACACCTCCCCACCCCACAGGAAACCTGGGCCTGAAGCCCAGCACATCCTCCACACGGAGCCCCTGAGAGATGAGGAGCGCAGACTTAGAACCAGTACCACTGCCTGAGTCGTCTCACTCAAGTAGCGGCAGAAGTGGAAAAAGAAGTGAAGACGTCGGGCCACCCAGCCAGAGCCAGGGCCAGCTAAGCCAGCAACAGGAAAGCTACAGGATCTGAAACCTGGGTTTTTAATTTAGGGTATAGTAACCCACCCGTGAGCAAAAGCACAGCCCCATGAAGAACCTGGATTCTGATTAACCGGAAGAGTCCCTCCTCCTTCCCGGAGGAGGCATTAAAAAGGGGCAGGATGAAGCTGAAGCACTCAGGGCAGAGAGAGAAGAACAACCCCCCAACTCTTCCCACAGCTCAGCCCCTCCTACCCCAGCCCAGCACACTGCCTTCAGCTGCAGCCCCCGTTTGCTCAACCACAGCCGCTGTCTAAGTGCCCTCCAGACCCTGGTTCACCCACCAAAACACACACCCTCCTTTGATCCCTTGCATCTCTGCCCTGAACCTTCAGCAGCTCCGAGTGAACTGCTGGACGAAGCTGCCCTAACAAGCAGTCGCTCCGGGATCCCTTCGGGGGGGCGGGGTGGGGGGGCTCCCTCCTTGCTTTATCTCACCCAACTGCTCCATCAGCCCTCCAGGCCCCCGCCTGTCTCCATCCATCCCCCCCAGGAAAGAAAATAATAAAAACCTCTCCAGTTCTGCCTGGAGACAGCACGCTTATCTGACAAGGGCCAATCCCAGGGCCACGCCTTCCACAAAGCCCTCCCTGATTCCTCTGACCCTCTGCAATCGTCCTCCCAAAATACTACCCACCACTTTTTCCTACGAACCTCCACAGCACTTAGGAGAGTACTGGGCACCTCACATCCATCGCACCTCCTCCAATCCTCACAGCAGCCGGGCTGCAAAGCAGAGGCTCTGACATACCCACTCCACCAACCAGGAAACTACAGTTCAGAGAGCTCCAGCAATTTAACCAAAGGAGAAAAGTGGTGGAATCCAGATTCAAAACCAGGTTTATCTGTGTCCTTTTTACTAAACAAGTGGTTTTTCAAACTGAGCTCGCAAACGAAGCCCTCAGATGAGCAGTGCTGAAGCCTGGCCGGCTGTCCGCATCATGTAACTGCATGTTCCCAGGCCTTCCTCCAGAAATTGAGTCAGTTGGCTGGAGGAAAGCACGCAAGTTCATAATGAGTTTTAATGCAGGAATCTGCAGATACATCTGTTTACCTGCTTCTAAACAAAGAGACGCGGGGAAAAAATCTGAAGACCCCCTACCCTACACCAGACCACCACCCTTCACAATGAGTGGCCCCAGCAAGCCTGCATGACGCCATCAACAGAGCGGCCTCAGTTTCCACCCACATGGGCCACACTCCTTGACTTGAAGATTCCTAGAACCGAGCTGAGCACTGCCTTTGCATATCAGAGGCTCTCTTACAGCAGGTGTTTTTGTTTTTTTTTAAGTGGATTATATGAAAAATAAAATATCCCTATAATCTTAGAATCACATTAGAAATGAAAAGCCAGGCCCTCACACTTCCTTCGCGAGGCAGCTAGTTTGTTTTATCACCAGCCAGGTGGAGAATGAGAAGGTTCTCATCCATCAAATTTCCATCTTATTGGGAGGCTTCACTGTGAGAAAGCTTGTCAGTGGTTACCTTTAAACATACAGAGGAAACTTCACTAAAATCTTAATGAGGTACAGAAATTCAGTGATGTAAGAACTTTCAGAAAGAGCAGGAGATACTGGCGCACCAGTCACACTCTGCGGAGCCTCGTGGCTCCTGGGGACTGAGGCAGGAGGCGGACATGGTGAGGAGAGAGGGGCCGCCCCGCTTCTTACCGCGACTCTCCCTGAGCAGCTCTGCCTCTGTGTTTTCTCTCCAGAAGAGTTATGTGGACAAAAAACGAGTGAAGTGAAGTCGCTCAGTCGTGTCCGACTCTTTGCAACCCCATGGACTGTAACCCAACAGGCTCCTCTGTCCATGGGATTCTCCAGGCAAGAATACTGGAATGGGTTGCCATTTCCTTCTCCAGGGGATCTTCCCGACCCAGGGATCGAACCCAGGTCTACCACATTGCAGGCAGACGCTTTACTATCTGAGCCTCCAAGGAAGATGAACAAAGAATTCATGTGCTCAAAAAATAAACAGAGACCACTGAAATGAGACAGTCCATGCCACAGAGACCAGTAACCATGTAAGCAGTGTGATTCTGAGCAGGGAGCTCCATGTGGGCTTCACCAGGAAGCTAGGGGCAGACAAACGGATAAAGGCAGGGAAGCTCAAACTGCGCAGGGGTCGGGGCGTGCCGCTCGAGGTGCCGGGCACCAGGCGAGGCACCCCAGCGATGCAATGGGGCACACTGGCCCTCCCCCCAGCCTGCGCCCCGTGCCGGGCTCATTCTTGACACCCCAGCCTCGACCCAGGCCTTCCCTCTACCGGAAACCCGTCCCCACCCCTGGCCTCCAGGCAAACAGGGGCTTGTCCTTCAGGTCTCAGCTCACACCCACCTCCTCTGTGAAGCCCCCTCCCCTCCTCCTTAGCACGATTCTGTTCTCCGTGCTCCCAAAGCACTCGGGCCAGCCCTCTAAGACACTCATCACGCTCGACTGTGGCCCTTGTCAGCGTTTCCACTGAATTTCTCCACTAGATTTCTGCAGAGACTGCGTCTGACTTGATTTAGTCCTGTCTCCTCAGCGCCCAGGACAGGGCCTGGCACAAAAATTATACAGGAAAAGCCAGAGATAAAGGAAAGTCTCTCTGTTTAAGCCCCAGAAAGACGACAGCAATTCCCGATGAGAAGTGATGGAAACGGCCTTCAAAGCCAGCAGCCCCACGTGAGGCACTCACACCCCAGAGTCTGTCACTGAAAAGGGTTCTGACGCCCCTCCTGGAGGAATCAATGGGCCGGAAAGGAACGCACAAGCACTCTCTCCAGAGGAGAGGTGACTGGTGATCAAGAAGGACTGTACGGCGTTGTTGCCTTGACTGGTGAAAGGGCAGACCACACTTACTAGCCAGCAGGGTCTGGCAGAGAGTCTCGGGGGCCGCGCTTTGTCACCCCAGGCCCTGAGCCTGCACCTGCCACACAATTAAAAGGCAGCGAAAGATGAAGGAAGAGAAGGAACCTGAGGTGCTGAGCAGCACCCTCTGTGTGCTGGGACCATAGGAGGCAGGAGTTGTTTTCTCCTGCCTTAAATTTTATTATCCGTTATTTAATTCCAAATTAGACATCATCAACCCCATTTTAGGGGAGTAAACGTAAGTTTAGAAGAATTAAGTAACTGGCTTAGAAGCTTAGAGTTAAGCACCTACTGATGCTGAGATTCCAACCTGAGTTTGCCACCATTTCCCCGTGTCCCAAAGATACGCACTAAATTGATGCATTTCTAGCACCAAGACCATGAACAACAAAACAGTTACTACTTACTCATCACTGGTGATGTGCCAGGTGTTACGCTAAGCGCTCTATCTTTTCTCATAGGACCCTCACAACTAATGCCTGGCTTTCTAACAAGAGGTGGACATCACGGAGAAGGCAGTGGCACCCCACTCCAGTGCTCTTGCCTGGAGAATCCCACTTTCATGCATTTTCACTTTCACACATTGGAGAAGGAAATGGCAACCCACTCCAGTGTTCCTGCCTGGAGAATCCCAGGGACGGGGGAGCCTGGTGGGCTGCCGTCTATGGAGTTGCACAGAGTCGGACACGACTGAAGCGACTTAGCAGCAGCAGCAGCAAAGTAGCTGGTTCCCAGACCCACTGCTGGCAAGCGACAGAGCCAGGCTTCAAATCCGGCCTGACTCCCACGTCTCTGCATTCTGCCTCTCTTAGGAGGAGCTGGGATTTGCCAAGACTAAACTTCTCTCACAGGTCATTTAAACTGCACATCCAACAAGGACAGATTCAAAGTCCACACCTGACCTTAAAAACAAAGGCTAGGGGTTGGGGGAAGAGGAGCTTTGACCCTTGGTAAAAATCACTCCAGGAAATGGGGGAGGAGAGACAAGGCTGGCACGCTGCAGCTGCAGAGTCAGGCAGGACTTAGCGATTGAACAACAACAAATCACACGACCTCAGGTCTGTGGTCTCAGCCCTGAGCAAGCGGCCTGCAGATGCCGTCTCCAAGCGCCAGCTTTGAATGACAGCTCACCAAGAGATGTCCCGGACGCTACTGCAACCCCACCCGGGGTCACCAGCCTCAAACATGCGAGGAGCCCAGAGAGGCTGAGGCTGAGCCGCCCCGGAATCAAACCTGCCCCTGTCAAAGTACACGGGATCAGCCAGTTGGGTGACGGTTACAACTTTAATTAGATTTGGGGGCTGTAGCCGGTAAATGCATCCCCGTGGAGCTGAGGGCCCAGGTTCTGAAGCACACACTTGTCAGAGTAGCAGGAGACAGGTCTCATAACAGATGAGAGCATTAGCAGACAGTCTGGGGAACAGGCTAAACCAAAGTCTAATGACCGGGGCCCTCAGAGGGGAAGGAAGAGCCTGTGACTTGCTCCTCTCTGCCCACTGCTCACCTGGAGCAGCACAGAGCGCCTGAACCAGAGGCAGCAAATGTAAAACTGAGATGTGCCTCTGCTGTCCTCCACTACGCACATGCACACGCACACGCACTCGCAACAGCACCTTGAGTCTCTGGAGCCAAACAAGGGTATCGAAGCCACAGATGTGAGAGCAAGGACGTAAGAAACCAAGCAGCTCCCACAAAGTCCCAGCGAAGCCACGCAGTCGGGACTGAGTCTCGTGGCCCCACGGACTGCAGCCCACCACACTCCTCTGTCCGTGGGATCCTCCGGGCAAGAACACTGGAGTGGGCAGCCATGCCCTTCTCCAGGGGATCTTCCTGACCCAGGGATTAGACCCTGGTCTCCCACACAGCAGTCAGATTCTTTACCATCTGAGCCACCAGGGAAGCCCCAGACCACAGAAACTAGGACATTTTAAACATCACAGTCAGAACATCGACTTAGGAATACTGGGGGTGGGGGTCTGACTGTTTTTTGCAAAGGCCTCCTGAATTTCTTTAGAGTTCTGGGTCCCTCTGCTGGTGAGGAGGTATAATACAATAAAGGGGATCTATCTGTGAGACCCTCACTTTTTGACCTTGTTCTTTCTTTTTCGTAAATAGCACTCCCGAGGTAGAGGCTGAAGCTTGGATTCACACGAGCCTACCCCCAGTGCCTGCACCACTGCAAATACTCACCAATGGTCCCCTCAACAAACAAACGAGCAGACTGAGATGACGCCACAGGCTGGGGTGCCGGGCACTGGGTCACTGCAATCACAGGCAATTAAAACCAAGCTACAGACAATGAACTGACTCTCCCGGCCAAACATCTCGGTGTTCACACACCATCAGACACCGTGAATTCAGACGCCTCGGATCCAAGCCTCAGATCCAAGCTGCATCTTCAGACACGCATTGTCTCCTTCCAGAATGCTTAGCAGGGGGCACAATGAGGCGGCAGTTCATGGTTTGGGCACGAGCACAGGATGGTTCGATCACATCCAAGAGAGGTTGGCTCAACCCGTGCTGCTCGACAGGGGACCACCGCAAAGGCTTCGATTGAGGGGTCGTCTCAAGACAGAGCTGCGGTATCATTTCCCGCTGACTTTGTGATTCTTGTCCAAGAAACGAGAATCCTGGGAACCAGCGAGACAGTCCCGGGGACTGAAAGCCTAAATACTTACAGGCTTACCCGACTTGGATGACATTGATCTGGCCCTGGGCAAAATTGCTTTTATTGCATGGGGTATTGTCGAGGGCTCTATATACTGCTCAGAGAACTTTTTATAGAAACCCACCAGAGGCAATACTTCCCTCAGGCCTCAGTGCCAGCAAAGGCTGTCCCTTTATCTTAATGTCTTCATCTTTACAGACACTGGAGACCTTGTAACTAAATTTCCCTTTTTACTGTCGCTGCCAGGAACAACCAGCCGGGTGCTAAGTCCCATCTCTAGCACTGCAACCACGATCACAGCAGGCATATCTCCTGCCTCACCTGCTTCCATTTCACTCGTCACCCTCATTTTTCTGTGACTCTAATGCATTTAATTTATGACTGTCCATAAACCTCTGAAAATGTTTCTGAAACACAGACTGATAAATGTCAGCTTTTCAGTGGATCACAGTAATCTGTTTTTAAGACCACCCAACTTGCGTCTGGGTTATTTGAAGCTTTCAAACTTGTCATTGCTGAAATATTCAAGAATCCTGGTGGGAAAAGCTTTGAATATACACCCGGACAGCCCAGAAGCCACACCTGAGCGGCCCGTTGCAGAGGAACAGGCTCTTTCTCGTTTCCCCTCTGCCCTGGCTTCTCAGAGCCAGTCTCTCAGGGCACGTGCCTGCTCTCATCTTCCTGTCTCGGGGCTCTCTGCAGACAATCCATTCTCCAGAGGTCCACCAGACAAGGCTCTCTAAACTGCACACCTGATCCTAACAACCCTCTCCTTAAGTACCCCTCAATGGGGGCCGCATTCCATAGAGGTCACATCCACTCCCCCAAACTGTGACATGGCCCTCTACAATTCAACCTCTCTCCAGGTCAAAGCACCGTGCACTACCGCTCCAAACTCTTCTTCCACCAACCACCACACCCTCACACTGGTGTACCTTCATTTCCTGTACAAAACCCTCCTCTCCCTTGCCTACATCATAACCTTCAACTCAAACTTGAGAACTAGTTCAAAGGCCCCTTTCCCTGGGAACCTTCTCTGACCCTGCCCCGTGCTCCGATGCTTCCCTGCTCCTGTCTCCTTTCGGGGCTGTCCCAGGCCAGGCAGAGGCCCTGCACAAAGCACTCGGTGCGGCTGAACTCATGAATGGACTCCTTTCCTCTGCCAAGCCAGACAGAAGCCACCAAAAGGCCTGGGGCAATAGCCGCTGCTGAGTGGGAGGCTCTAGTTAATGAAGAGCTTAGTTAACAGAACCAGCTGATAAGACACAGGAGACTGGTGGCCACGCTCTACCTCTGTGCGCATCTCTGCACCATAAGGTAGTCAACCCAGCACATTTTCCCAGACCCTGAACAAGCCAGTGCCCCCAGGATCGGGTACAAACACACTGATGAGACAGACACAGCCAATTCCCGGGATGAAGCCACAAGTTAAGTGGAGAGGCGGCGGTGACACAATACACGCAGCACAAAGGAAAAAACACACACGGCCAGACTGTCCTGCAAGAAACACGCACGACGTAATGCAGCAGAGCAGCCGTGCTGAGACGCAAGGATTTGCGTCACAGCCACGCGCAGCGGGGTGAGCACAGAGCAGCCGTGATGAGACTCAAGGATGCTGCGTCACAGCCACGCGCAGTGGGCTGAGCACAGAGCAGCCATGATGAGACGCAAGGATGCTGCGTCACAGCCACGGGGGGGGCCCAGCAGGAGGGAGTGAGACAGAGCGGCCGTGATGAGAGCACAGAGCGGCCATGATGAGACGCAAGGATGCTGCATCACAGCCACGCGCAGCAGAGCTGAGCACAGAGCGGCCGTGATGAGACGCAAGGATGCTGCGTCACAGCCACGCGCAAGTGAGAGGGGGGGAGGTGAGCACAGAGCGGCCGTGATGAGACGCAAGGATGCTGCGTCACAGCCACGCGCAACGGAGGTGAGCACAGAGCGGCCGTGATGAGACGCAAGGATGCTGCGTCACAGCCACGCGCAGCGGAGCTGAGCACAGAGCGGCCGTGATGAGACGCAAGGATGCTGCATCACAGCCACGCGCAGCGGAGCTGAGCACAGAGCGGCCGTGATGAGACGCAAGGATGCTGCATCACAGCCACGCGCAACGGAGGTGAGCACAGAGCGGCCGTGATGAGATGCAAGGATGCTGCGTCACAGCCATGTGCAGGGGGCTGAGCACAGAGCAGCCGTGATGAGACGCAAGGATGCTGCGTCACAGCCATGCGCAGTGGGCTGAGCACAGAGCAGCCGTGATGAGACGCAAGGATGCTGCATCACAGCCACGTGCAGCGGAGGTGAGCACAGAGCGGCTGTGATGAGACGCAAGGATGCTGCATCACAGCCACGCGCTGAGCGCAAGGAGCTGCATCACAGCCACGCGCAATGGAGGTGAGGGGCGTCACAGAGCGGCCGTGATGAGACGCAAGGATGCTGCGTCACAGCCACGCGCGGCAGAGGTGAGCACAGAGGCACTGCTGCCCAGGGCCTGGAAAGAGAGCCGCGCTCTCTCTGGGGAAGCGCTGATCCCTTCCCAGCTCGGGGTTCTGGGGGAGCCGCCAGTGAGCACAGGGTCACACCTGCACACACGCGCTTCTGACGAAGAATAAGCCCTGTGACCCGGGCTGAGTCTCTTGGGAGCTCAGCCCTCGGGCCTCCCGACCAGGGCTGAGTGCGCAAGGCCTCCTTCCTCTCTTGCAATAAACTGAGCAGTGTCTGTCCCAGCAGGCCTGGCAGTGGTGAGTCCACCACCCGGAGCTGGAGTTGAGTGGACGCCAGAAACAGAAGCCAGCTCTCAAGACACAGGCTCGGTCCTGGCAGACTTCCTGCCAGCCCTGTCCTTCCAGGTGTTCCGTTATCCAAAGCAATACACTCCTTTTCCTGCCTAAGTTCCCTAAGGAAAGGAGTTTCTGGCCCTGCAGAAAAAGAAAACCTCCCACTCAGAATAGACTTTGATCGAATCCCTCCCTCTCCCCGTCATATGCCCCTTCCACTTCCTGCCAGCATTCCCTGCCTCCTTATGAAGATGTATGCATATTATTTAGAAATCTTCTAATCAACTGCAGTCCAAAATTCCTTTAGGAAGCATCAGGGTTTTCATGAATAAGTGAATTATGGAACCAACCATGTCTAACAATACAAGGATAGGTGAATAAAACAGCGTACCCCTATGATATAAAGTTATACAGCCATTTCAAATGTTTACCAAGAGTAAGTTATAAGGTAAAGAAACAATTATGTATTTTATAGGTTTGTGTTTGTGTGTGTGTGTGCGCGCATGCACGCACACGCGCATGCCTGTGTAGCCCCCAAGTCCAATTTCTACTGAATAAACATTTCTGTAATGATAGTGGGGAATAGAGGGGATAAACCAAACTAAGGGGGGAAGAAAATTATCCATCAGTGAAGGACCTAAGAATTGATTATGAAAACTGACCTCTACAGAAGGACCCTTTCTGGCCAGTTTTTTCTTTACTCATCTATAAAGCCACACGACTCAAATCTCACACTGCTCACTCAACTCGAGTGTCATCTCCTCCAAGAGCACGGGTCCCCAATCCCTTCAATCTAAGGTCAGATGACCTGAGGTGGACCTGATGTTACAATAATAAAAATAAAGAGGGCAATAAATGTAGTGAGCTTGAATCATCCCCAAACTATCCTCCCTACCCCAAGTCCATGGAAGAACTGTCTTCCAGGAAAATTGGTCCCTGGTGCCAAAAAGTTTGGGGACTGCTCTCCTAGGAAGTTTTCCTGACTGCTCTATGCCACAAGGATCTTCTGTGCTGAACACATAAGCTGCATGAATTAGCGCTGGGCCTCCACAGCTTTGCGTTTTGCCATGTATAACATTTTCATCTCCCTTAAGAAAAAATTAAAACATTCAGAGGTCGTGCCACATATTTCCATCAGCATCTAGCCCAGATACATTTGCTGTTCAATAACATGCATAAATACGAGAAAAAGGTTTTTTAATAACATGCAATAAACTGGTAGACTCCAGTGCTGCTGGTGGCAGCATAAATTAATCGGGCCTTTGAACAAATAACTTGGCAGTGTGATTAACTAGTGTCAAATATTTGTATCACCTGGCCCAGTGATCTCACTCCAGATCCTTGGCATTTCAAGAAAACAATGCCTTACAGCCCAAAGACATGCACTGCAGTATTACTCAAACAGGCAAACTGTGCAAGAGAGCAGGAAGTTACCAAGTAAATCATGTGAAATCTACTCCATGAAGCGTGTGCACCCTTCAGCAGGATTGCTCTGGAGCCTAAACAACACGGTGAGACGGCCATGAGAGAGAACGGCACGGGGGAGATGCTCACGGTGAAGCAGGCAACCAAACAGCACGCAGTCTGAGTCAGCCAGGCCCCCACGCAGCAGGGCTGAAGGGTGATACTTCAGGAGGGTTGTGGAACTTCAGACGACATTTTTTATTTTCCTGAGTTTCCATTCCCTGGTGGCTCAGACAGTAAAGCATCTGCCTGCAATGTGGGAGACAATGTGGGAGACCCAGGTTTGATCCCTGGGTCGGGAAGATCCCCTCGAGAAGGAAATGGAAACCCACTCCAGCACTCTTGGCTGGAAAACCCCACGGACGGAGGAGCCTGATAGGCTACAGTCCATGGAGTCGCAGAGGGTCGGACACGACTGACTTCACCTTCACTTTCGTGTTTCCATTACTGCTCTCTTGCCGTCTACTGGGATTTCTGTTAAAATAGACAACGCTGGTATTTCACTCCCCCTGTTGGTGTCAGCATTAGGACTTCAAACTATGGATCCTGACGTCCCATCCCGGCTAAGGGCAGCCACCAGAGGACCCCGGAGCCCTCCCACGACTCGACCTTTCCAGGCCCCCATGCAGGGGAACTCACTGAACCTGAGCGTCAGTGATCACTCAGCCTCAGACCCCATCCTACCCGACCTCACCAAGGCTTTGTAAGTGGACGTGACTCTCGGGATGCTGAATGTGAAATACAACATGTGGGTGCTCAGTCGTGTGCGACTCTGCGACCGCATGGACTGTCCCCTGCTAGGCATCTCTGTCCGTGGGATTTCCCAGCAAGAATACTGGAGTGGGTTGCCATGTCCTGCTCCAAGGATGCTGAATACTGAAGTTTAGATGTAATAGAAACCACAATAGAAAACATATGTGCTTGCCTCAACAGGCTGTCAGTTACGATGGCCAAAGACAAGGTCCAGCCCAAATTTCCATCAACAGTAAACGGATAAGTAACCGTAAACTCACGTACTAGAGCAGTACACAGCAGTGAAAATAAACAAAACACGGCTGTATAACACCAGGTGAGTAAATCTCTCAAAAAAATAAACACAATAGAAACTGTAAGAGATAATTTTTGTCTACCAATTCCAGAGAGAATATTTTCAAATACTAACACTCAATGCTAAATACAGCTGTCTTTTAAAAAGATCACTCTCCTCTAGGGAGCGTGGTATAATCTTTCTGGAGAACAATTTGAATGTATCTATCAAATAGCATTAAAAATATGCATAGTCTTTGACCGAGTAATTATACTTCTATCAGGAAATAATCAGTTGATAAGTATTTATGTACAATGATGTTTCTTACAGGACTTGTCATAAAATGAAAAAAGTATGATGAACTTTCACCCTACAGTAAGGACTAGTTAGATAAGTTATGATGCATTCAGGCAATGAACTACTGTGTTCACATATCAAAAAAAAAAAAAAAATGTTTCTCAAGAAAACTCATAATGGCCACACCCCAAAATAAAAGAATAAAAGGCAAAACAGAATACAAAAATGCATTTCCAGGGACTTTCCTGGTGATCCCGCAGTTAGGACTCTGTGCTTCCAATGTAGGGGGCACGCACTCAATCCCTGGCCAGAGAACTAACTTTTTTGCCACATGGCCAAAAAATTTTAAAAACGTGTTTTCAGCTTGATACTAATAACATGCACGTGCGTGTCCGTGTCTGTGAGAGAGAGAGAGAACCAAAGGACTAGAGCATCAAACGGTTGAGACTGGTCATTTCTAGGTGATGAGAAGACAAGTGAAATACTTTTTATTTGGGGAATTTCTCTAAGTTTTCAGCGATGAATATCTATCTCCCTAAAACCAAAACCAGCCACACAGCCCCCAGTCTTGCTGCCCCTATTCCAGAGGGCCACGGCAGCACTCACGTGGACAGTGTGGTCCCCCTCGCTCCTCTCTTGGCGGGCAGCCTCCAGCGCCCTCTCCAGCCTCTCCCGTTCCTGCTGCAGGCCCTCCTGGCTCCTCTCTTGGCGGGCCACCTCCAGCGCCCTCTCCAGCCTCTCCCGTTCCTGCTGCAGGCCCCTCTGGCTCCTCTCTTGGCGGGCAGCCTCCAGCGCCCTCTCCAGCCTCTCTCGTTCCTGCTGCAGGCCCTCCTGGCTCCTCTCTTGGCGGGCCACCTCCAGCGCCCTCTCCAGCCTCTCCCGTTCCTGCTGCAGGCCCCTCTGGCTCCTCTCTTGGCGGGCCACCTCCAGCGCCCTCTCCAGCCTCTCCCCGTTCCTGCTGCAGGCCCTCTGGCTCCTCCTTGGCGGGCAGCCTCCAGGCCCTTCCTCTCTCCGCGCGGCCCCTCCCGCGGCCCCAGCGCCCTCTCCAGCCTCTCCCGTTCCTGCTGCAGGCCCCCCTGGCTCCTCTCTTGGCGGGCCACCTCCAGCGCCCTCTCCCAGCCTCTCCCGTTCCTGCTGCAGGCCCCCCTGGCTCCTCTCTTGGCGGGCAGCCTCCAGCGCCCTCTCCAGCCTCTCCCGTTCCTGCTGCAGGCCCCCCTGGCTCCTCTCTTGGCGGGCCACCTCCAGCGCCCTCTCCAGCCTCTCCCGTTCCTGCTGCAGGCCCCCCTGGCTCCTCTCTTGGCGGGCAGCCTCCAGCGCCCTCTCCAGCCTCTCCCGTTCCTGCTGCAGGCCCCTCTGGCTCCTCTCTTGGCGGGCAGCCTCCAGCGCCCTCTCCAGCCTCTCCCGTTCCTGCTGCAGGCCCCCCTGGCTCCCTCTTGGCGGGCGCCTCCAGCGCCCTCTCCAGCCTCTCCCGTTCCTGCTGCAGGCCCCTCTGGCTCCTCTCTTGGCGGGCCACCCCCAGCGCCCTCTCCCAGCCTCTCCCCGTTCCTGCTGCAGGCCCTCTGGCTCCTCTCTTGGCGGGCAGCCTCCAGCGCCCTCTCCAGCCTCTCCCGTTCCTGCTGCAGGCCCCTGGCTCCTCTCTTGGCGGGCAGCCTCCAGCGCCCTCTCCAGCCTCTCCCCGCGCCCCCGCTCCTCTCTTGGCGGGCAGCCTCCAGCGCCCTCTCCAGCCTCTCTCGTTCCTGCTGCAGGCCCCCCTGGCTCCTCTCTTGGCGGGCCACCTCCAGCGCCCTCTCCAGCCTCTCCCGTTCCTGCTGCAGGCCCCCCTGGCTCCTCTCTTGGCGGGCAGCCTCCAGCGCCCTCTCCAGCCTCTCCCGTTCCTGCTGCAGGCCCTCCTGGCTCCTCTCTTGGCGGGCCACCTCCAGCGCCCTCTCCAGCCTCTCCCGTTCCTGCTGCAGGCCCCCCTGGCTCCTCTCTTGGCGGGCAGCCTCCAGCGCCCTCTCCAGCCTCTCCCGTTCCTGCTGCAGGCCCCTCTGGCTCCTCTCTTGGCGGGCAGCCTCCAGCGCCCTCTCCAGCCTCTCCCGTTCCTGCTGCAGGCCCCCCTGGCTCCTCTCTTGGCGGGCCGCCCCCAGCGCCCTCTCCAGCCTCTCCCGTTCCTGCTGCAGGCTTCTCAGCTCCTGGGTGACCTCCTTAACGCTCCTTCGCAGTCTGTGGTCCTCTGTGCTCTTGCTGAGGTTTTCTGAGAGCAGCTCAGCCGAAAGGGCTGCCTCGTAACAGAGCAGCCTCGTACTCTTCAGACCCCTAGAAGAAGAGGAGGGGAGGGGAGCTGGGCTGATTGTCACAGCTCAGCGAACAAACCAAGAACCAGGTGCTCCTCGGTCACCCCGGGGCCGGGGGTCAGGGGGCGCGGAAACTAACAAACATCATTCAGGACCCAAAGAAAAATTACATGAATGTTTTTAAATAACACAGGGCATCCTCTATGATATGATGTTGATATTACGGGGGGAAAGACTACAGTTATTGTGTAAAAGAACTTTTTTTTTTAAGATGATAAAGAAAATCACAAATGTTAGTAACTCTAGTGGGGTGTGAACACAGGATTTTTTTCCTTTACTCCTCTGTATTTTCAAATATAGGGTTACTGAGCATGTTATTTCTATAATAGCTTTTAAAAAGGCAGAGATAGAGTCAAGCACAAGCTATGTTCATCTCTGTTAGGATGGCTCCAATCCAGAGTCACCTAGAGAAAAGGGAATGTCAGTCGAGTAACCGACAGCCACCGCAGGAGGGTTTAACTTCAGCAGAGTCAGACGGCTATACGCCTCAGGAACAAGTTTATTTCATTAATACAGTTCAGCAGAGAAAATACATATGTGACTGTCAAGCATATGAAAGAATGTCGTAACTCACCAATAATCAAAAAGAGCACATTAAAAACGAGCTTTCATATAACAAGAGAGAGAGTTTTAATGAGAATACCCAGTGCTGGCGAGCTCACTGTGAAATGATGCGGTCAACAGTCATCTCCCCAAGAGAAGGGGCCAGAGGGCTCGCCGACAGGACTGCACAGACAGGGCTCCCTGAGGGCAGGCCCCAGACACCCAGCGTGAGCACACTGTGCAGAGAGGCTCCCTGAGGGCAGGCCCCAGACACCCAGCGTGAGCACACTGTGCAGAGAGGCTCCCTGAGGGCAGGCCCCAGACACCCAGCGTGAGCACACTGTGCAGAGAGGCTCCCTGAGGGCAGGCCCCAGACACCCAGCGTGGAGGCCCGCCCCAGACACCCAGCGTGAGCACACTGTGCAGAGAGGCTCCCTGAGGGCAGGCCCCAGACACCCAGCGTGAGCACACTGTGCAGAGAGGCTCCCTGAGGGCAGGCCCCAGACACCCAGCGTGAGCACACTGTGCAGAGAGGCTCCCTGAGGGCAGGCCCCAGACACCCAGCGTGAGCACACTGTGCAGAGAGGCTCCCTGAGGGCAGGCCCCAGACACCCAGCGTGAGCACACTGTGCAGAGAGGCTCCCTGAGGGCAGGCCCCAGACACCCAGCGTGAGCACACTGTGCAGAGAGGCTCCCTGAGGGCAGGCCCCAGACACCCAGCGTGAGCACACTGTGCAGAGAGGCTCCCTGAGGGCAGGCCCCAGACACCCAGCGTGAGCACACTGTGCAGAGAGGCTCCCTGAGGGCAGGCCCCAGACACCCAGCGTGAGCACACTGTGCAGAGAGGCTCCCTGAGGGCAGGCCCCAGACACCCAGCGTGAGCACACTGTGCAGAGAGGCTCCCTGAGGGCAGGCCCCAGACACCCAGCGTGGCGGGGGGCCCCAGACACCCAGCGTGAGCACACTGTGCAGAGAGGCTCCCTGAGGGCAGGCCCCAGACACCCAGCGTGAGCACACTGTGCAGAGAGGCTCCCTGAGGGCAGGCCCCAGACACCCAGCGTGAGCACACTGTGCAGAGAGGCTCCCTGAGGGCAGGCCCCAGACACCCAGCGTGAGCACACGGCAGAGAGGCTCCCTGAGGGCAGGCCCCAGACACCCAGCGTGAGCACACTGTGCAGAGAGGCTCCCTGAGGGCAGGCCCCAGACACCCAGCGTGAGCACACTGTGCAGAGAGGCTCCCTGAGGGCAGGCCCCAGACACCCAGCGTGAGCACACTGTGCAGAGAGGCTCCCTGAGGGCAGGCCCCAGACACCCAGCGTGAGCACACTGTGCAGAGAGGCTCCCTGAGGGCAGGCCCCAGACCACCCAGCGTGAGCACACTGTGCAGAGGGCTCCCTGAGGGCAGGCCCCAGACACCCAGCGTGAGCACACTGTGCAGAGAGGCTCCCTGAGGGCAGGCCCCAGACACCCAGCGTGAGCACACTGTGCAGAGAGGCTCACAGCAGCCCCACAGTTCCATTCCTAGGATTCAATCTCGGGAGAAGAATTCAAAACACACAGGGGGGAAAGCTTTATATAGTCATTCATCACAGAATAAAAAGAAACAACCTAAGCGTGCAAAATATGAAAATGAATAAAATATGACAAAGCCACACGATAAAACCTTAAAACCATGATTTACAAAGAGCTGATAATATGTGAAGCAATAGTTAGAACTGGACATGGAACTGGTAGATACACTGGTTCCAAATTGGGAAAGGAATACATCAAGATGGGATATCGTCACCCTGCTTATTTAACTTATATGCAGAGTACATCATGTGAAATGCCAGGCTGGATGAAACACAAGCTGGAATCAAGATTGGCGGGAGAAATATCAACAACCTCAGATATGCAGACGACACCACCCTTATGGCAGAAAGTGAAGAGGAACTAATGAGTCTCCTGATGAAAGTGAACAGGGAGACTGAAAAAGCTGCCTTAAAACTCAACATTCAAAAAACGAAGATCATGGCATTGGTCCCATCAATCCATGGCAAACAGATGGAGAAACAGTGGAAACAGTAACAGACTTTATTTTCTTGGGCTCCAAAATCACTGCAGATGGTGACTGCAGTCATGAAACTAAAAGACACTTGCTCCTTGAAAGAAAAGCTATGACCAACCTATACAGCCTATTAAAAAGCAGAGACATTACTTTGCCAACAACGGTTTGTCTTACTCTAAGCTATGGTTTTTCCAGTGGTCATGTATGGATGCGAGAGTTGGACTATAAAGAAAACTGAGCGCTGAAGAATTGATGCTTTTGAACTGTGGTGCTGGAGAAGACTCTTGAGGGTCCCTTGGACAGCAAAGAGATCCAACCAGTCTGTCCTAAAGGAAATCAGTCCCGAATATTCACTGGAAGGACTGATGCTGAAGCTGAAACACCAATCCTTTGGCCACCTGATGCCAAGAACTGACTCACTGGAAAAGACCCTGATGCTGGGAAAGATTGAAGGCGGGAGGAAAAGGGGATGACAGAGGATGACATGGTTGGATGGCATCACCGACTTGACAGACATGAGTTTGAGTAGGCTCCGGGAGCTGGTGATGGACAGGGAGGCCTGGTGTGCTGCAGTCCATGGGGTCGCAGAGTCGGACATGACAGAGCAAATGAACTGATAATACGTGAATATTTCTAAGCCATGATGTTATATAAAAAAAAGACAACCCCAAAATCAAACTGCAAACGAGCTAAAAAATAAAAGTGATGCCAGAAGAAAACCAGGAAGGAGAATCATCAAAGTATTAATAGTGGTTGGGTGATTACGTGATTTCCTTTTTTCCTTCTTTCTAATCTTCAGGAATAAAATTATATACTACTCGTAATAGAAGAAAATAAACTTCTTTCTAAAATGTGTCTTTTGAATTAGATTGAGGACAAGATTAAAAATGTTAGAGCAAGGGACACTGGAGCTGTCAAGGTCTCAACACTGACTGTAGCACAAAGGTACCAGCCCCAGCTTCTGGGCCTTCCCAAGAAATCTAGTTCTGCCTCCGTCGACAGAAAAGCCCCAGGTATTCACAGAGGTGGGCTACAGCCACAGTCACTCTGGAGGTGCAGGGGCTCTGCTGCTCATGGGCCCTACAGCCCGGCCGCCTGGTCCCACGTTTCCCCCACTACTCTCAAGGACACGGCGCCACAGGCGGGGGGAGAGCACCAGTCAGACCCAGCGTGGGCGGCACAGGGGCCTTTGCTTTCCGTTTCCTTTAAAACTGAAATAAATGAGAGAAATGCGAAAACCTAGACCACGTTCCACCACCTCACCCTAAAAAGGAACTGGGGCAATGTTTATCTAAATAAACTCAAAAAAGAAGATAAACAATGATTTGGGGAAATGCTCACCTTGAACAATTTTCACAGTCACCTTTTATTAAGCACGGATAATACACAAATGTCTAAACCAGGCACTTTCACAGTGCTGTATCTGTCTCTCATCAGATCAGATCAGATCAGATCAGTCGCTCAGTCGTGTCCGACTCTTTGCGACCCCATGAATCGCAGCACGCCAGGCCTCCCTGTCCATCACCAACTCCCGGAGGTCACTCAGACTCACATCCATCGAGTCAGTGATGCCATCCAGCCATCTCATCCATACCAACCCTACAGAAGGCAGTGGCACCCACTCCAGTACTCTTGTCTGGAAAACCCCATGGATGGAGGAGCCTGCAGTCCATGGGGTCAGGAAGAGTCAGACATGACTAAGCGACTTCACTTTCACTTTTCACTTTCATGCATGGGAGAAGGAAATGGCAACCCACTCCAGTGTTCTTGCCTGGAGAATCCCAGGGATGGGAGAGCCTAGTGGGCTGCCTTCTTTGGGGTCGCACAGAGTCGGACACGACTGAAGCGACTTAGCAGCAGCAGCACACCAACCCTACAAAATACACATTATCATCCCTCTTTAAGGGATGATAAGGCTCAGACTGTTAAATGACTGGCCTGTCTTCAGACCATAAGGGATTAAACCTGGGATTCATAAATGACTCCAGAGCCTGTGCTCTTCCCAGGGCATTTTCCACCTCGCCCATTCCAGGGAAGTTTCCAATTAACACCAATAAACTACAAAAAATTAAAACAAGAAGACTGAATTCAATGGGGGAAGGCTAGAGACAAGAATACCAGTTCAGAGTTTGTTAAATATAGCGCAGCAATGCTTGTTATTTAAATAATAGATATTAATGAAGTGATCAAACTCCTGTGGGAAAAGCATGTAAATAACAACACAGAGCCTCTTTAAAAAATCTAAGTTCAAAGAACTCAAATTCACACAACTGATTCACTCCATGAAAATACTTTCCATGCTAACTTCCTCTTAGTTGGCTGCCCTGGAGAGGTTGTTTTTTGTCTTTGCTTTCTTAGCCTTCTCATGCAGGACATCCTGACTTCTGGATTCCATTTCATCACGCAAGCGCCTAATGAACAGGTGGCAACACTGGGCCCAGTGAGACATGGCCAGAAACTACAGCCCAAATAATATTACACAAATTGTTCTCCACAATGTAAAAATGATGAGTTCGCTAAAAAGAGCAGAAGGCCCAGAGTTCCAAGGCCAGTTCAGACTGTGCGACCAGGGAGAAGTTAACTTCTCTAAAGCTCGTTATCTTACCTGAGACTGATTGCTATTTCACAGGATTATTGTAAAGGTAAAAGGTGATAACATACAGTCTTGTTTCAGCTGGGGCAGGATAAATAAATCCAGGTTCCCTCTGCCGTCATTTACTCTACTATCTTTCAATCAACAGATAATATGGAGAGTTTCCTCAAGCTAAAAGCTACGTGTATGTCATTAACAGAATCTGAAAACAGACCAAAATAAATACTACTACATTTTTATGCCAGAACTACATCACCCAACTTAAGGATGAGTTAAACCTGTGCCCAGACACACATTCTATTTAACCCTGATAAGGATTAGGGGGCGTAAGTATGACTATCTGGATTTTATGATGTGTAGGCAGACTGGAGAGTTCAAATGCCTTCACCAATACGAGACCAGCTGGAGAAGCAGAGTCAGACGCAAGTCCATGTCCCGCCCCAGGTTCTTCCCAATGAAAATGATACAATACCTACAATGGACCATATGTTGCTGTTTAAAAAGACTGTATAAGAAGACACACACACACACGTACACACACGCACGCACACACACGCCCCACACACGCACGCACGCACGCACACGTGCACATGCACACACACACACACACACGCACAAACGAATGATGCCAAACTGCTGAAACGTGAGTGAGGTCAGCAGACAGCACCAATATCCTGGTCATGACACTGTCCTATGTTCACACGAGATGCTCGCTGCAGGGGAACCAGGTAAAGAGCAGGCAGAAATTTATTGCATGTGAATCTACAATTATCTCAAAATATTGTTTTTTTTAAGATTGGCTAGATCTAAAAAAAAAAAATCAGGATTGGTTAGATCTATATATACTGCTATGGCAAGAATGTTAAATGAAAACAAGAGATTATAGAACAAAATACATAACAATGCTATTAATTTTTCAAAGGTTTACATACATAGATATATATGAGCTTTGAAAGAGTTACAGTGTTGACAGTGAATATCTTCAGACGTGACTTACTGGTGACTTTTATCACCCTCTTTCCACCATCTTAAATATTTTATGAATTTCTTGCGATGTGCAATGTTACTTTTATAAAGCCATGCAGGGGGTGGGGGAGGCATAACACTGCTTCCAATCTGAAAATACTCTGTTCAAATGGCTTCAGAGGCGGCACAACCATGCCGCACTGCAGTCCTTGGCGTCACCCTGTGGTTAGGACTCACGTCTCTGCGCTGGGGCAGAATCCGAGACTGAACACCGCTAACCACCGCTCCACTGTCGGGCTCAACGCCAACCTTGTGAGCTCTGGCTCTGATGCTACAGTTAGTTCAAATCACATAACATCCCAAAAAGGTCCCCAAATGTCAAAGACAATGCATTTTCAAGGGTCTGTGCAACATTCAAATTATATATATCTTGTAATTAATGAGCCAATGGAGGGGTCTGGTATGCATTTATTCACACACATGATCAGAGTGGAAAGAGCACAGATTTGGAAGTCACACTTGAGTTGAAGTCCTGGCAACCTGTCAAACAGGTGAGCACCCTACCTTCATGGCTAAGGATTAAACAAGATCAGCTCTGGGATTTCTTTGGAAGGAATGATGCTAAAGCTGAAACTCCAGTATTTTGGCCACCTCATGCGAAGAGTTGACTTATTGGAGAAGACTCTGATGCTGGGAGGCATTAGGGGCAGGAGGAGAAGGGGACGACAGAGGATGAGATGGCTGGATGGCATCACTGACTCGATGGATGTGAGTCTGAGTGACCTCCAGGAGTTGGTGATGGACAGGGAGGCCTGGCGTGCTGCGATTCATGGGGTCGCAAAGAGTCAGACACGACTGAGCGACTGATCCGATGAACAGCCAACAAGCCGGGCAGAACCTGAGGCATTTCATCAGTGTCTGCTCTTCAGACTTCTCAAGATGAGAAACCTGGCCGACACCAAACTACAAGACCTCAAAAATCACTCTGACAGTCCTTAGGACTGCGGGTTATGAAACTAATAAATACATGTAATAAGTCAGGGTAACATTTAACTGGATAAGACTTTTCTTTCCTTCAAGGACCAATAGCAAGTAAAATATCACAGGTCTTATAAGGATATTTGGTCTTTGCTTATCAATTGCCAACATATATTTTTTTCCCTAAGGAATGGGTAATATGGATGGTTTTCCTGAGAAGTCAGCTTTTAAGGCTTGTTAATTTCTAAGCAAGTTTAAAAAAAAAAGAAAAACTAGTGCAAAGTATAATCTTGGCTCCATTTCATCAACCACCACCAAAATAGTTGGGAAGGCAAGGCTGAAAGTCCCAAAACAGAAATATATCTCTCCTTGCAATACACCAGGACTGAAACCAAATTACTTCAGCTACTCTTACTGTGAACCAAGGCTCTGAAAAGATAAGGCATGGGATATGAATCTTAGGAACCAAGCAGTCTTAAATTAGATTTAACTCCTAACTTCTACTTTATAACTAAAAACAACACGAGCGGGAGACATGGGAGGGAAGAGTTTTAAGGTGGTATGGGCTTCATCAGATGATGGAGCTTTATCGATTAACCAGTTATTAGGAACAGGTAAACACTGTAAAACATGGAAAGAAAATGCTAATTCCAAATACAGAAGCGTAATTACCAAGAGAGAGGGACAATCAGGGGATGACCAGCATGAGTCCTTGCAGGCCCATGTTGGAGGGAAAAAAGAGAACAAGCAGGTCAACTAACCGAGGCTTGGAACAGATACCTGCCCAGGAGCAGGAAGCCCGGAACAGCCAGGCTCAGAGGGGAGGCAGGGAGGGACAGGGAAGAGCACAGGCTGGGGCTTGAGACCGACTCTGGGGTCACATCCTAGCTCTTTCCACTACGGTGACCCTGAGCAAGCTACTTGATCCTCTGAACCTGGATGTCCTCAGCAGAGAACAGGGATAGGAACAGTGCCTCCCTCAGGGGGCTGCTGTGCACTCACTGAGCTGATCCATGTGGCGCAGCGCTTGGCTCATAGTGCATGTTCAACAGAGGCCAGCTGTTATGATCAGCAAGCACTGCACGTAAGTCCTGGCCCTTGCAAGGCTGTGTGACAGCTGCATACCCTTGCTGAAACTTCAAAAACCCCTCAAATACAAGCGGGGTGGGGGGTGAAAACTGGCTTCCCTACCGGGTTGTGAAGGTTAGATGAGGTAATCCACGCATCTCACAGTCTACTCCAACTCCCGAGCTAGGGCACTCGGCCCTAAGCCCGGCACTCACACCGCTGGGCACAGCTGTCACCGTCTTCATGTCAGACTGAGGAGGGGGCTGGAGAGCGGCCCACAGCTGCGGGAGAAGCTCCTCTGATCAGCTGAGCCAACTCTGTTCTCACGACCTCTCGGAGCTCCCTGGGCTCCTTCTAGCGGCACGGTCCTGACCTCGCAGGGGTAAGGGTCACAGGGAGGACCACTTCAAACAAAGCCAACACTTACCTGGAATTTCTGGGTTTGTGCTTTCTGGGGGGCCTCTTTGGCTTTAGCAAAGGCAGCACTGTGCTCTTCGATTTCAGAGTTAAGTTCTTCAATCTGGGTAAAAATAAGGAAGAGCAGCTGAGTGTGTAACTGGGATCTCCTCTCTGTGCATGGCCCAGACGCTACTCCTGCTGAACTGAGAGCCCTTATCACTGAGGGCTCTGTAGTCAGAACAGTGGGACTTCTCGTGCGACTGGCCACTAGCTGGACGACGTTAGGACAGGCACTTCACCTCTCTGAGACTTAACCCCCTCAATGGCAACACGAGGATGCCACACTGACCCCACTGAAGCACTGTTAGGCTTGAACAATGTGATGTGTACAGGTGCTAACTTAATGTCCCGCTCAGGCTGAGGGTTACTATTGGGTTAGCCAAAATGTTCCTTTGGGTTTTCTAACCATCCTACAGAAAACCCAAACGAACTTTTTAGCAAACCCAATAGTATTGTTCACAGAGATGACCCACCACACCACCCAGCCTGGCTCTTCCCAGAACTCCGCTCCTTCCAGTGACCTTCTTCTACGGCCCAGACTCAGCCACGAACTCCCCAGCCAGCCCCTGGCCTCTGCGAGAAGGCACCCGCTCCACCACCCGGGGCCCTGCACAGCGGCGAGCTCCGCCTTCAGCTGGGTCCCGAGCTCCCGACACGCGACACGGATACAGACTGACACCGGTGGCTACTACTCACACTCCTGCCTCCCTGGCGTCCCCAAGCCCGGATTCCTGGTGATTAGCATCCTGCCCCTGCGGCCACCTTCCTCTCCTTATTTGTGGAACTGTCAACCCCTGCAGCCCAAGGCTCCACCTTCTTGCCCAGCCTATGCTCTCCTTGGGTAAGGAGACCAGCTCTCAGAATTTCACTCACACGTGTAGAAGACTGACTCCCAGACCCATACCTTCAGGCCCGGGCCTTCTCCAAGTTTGGGACTGGCATGTCGATTGCCTCCTGGACTTCTCACCTGAACAGTCCAGGGACTCCTCCAAGTTGGCACCTTGTAACAGTATTCTTGCCTAGGAAATCCCATGGACACAGGAGCCTGGCGGGCTATAGTCCACGGGGTCGCAAAGAGGCAGACACACCTTAATGACTGCACCACCGCAGACAGGCCCATCACCTCCAGGGCCGCCCCGCCTCTCCGTGGCCCTCCGCAACCCATGCTTGGAAGGGAGCTGGTGGGAAAACCACAGCCCCAGGCATGCGGCCAGAAGCCGCCCCGCTGCTCCTTCTCTCAAGTCCTGCATCTAATCACCAAATCCCCCAGATTTACTTCTCATTTTTCATTATTTCCAATTTGACTTCTTGAATAAGCCCCACCCCTCCCCTCCTACTTGCTGTGATCACTGCTGACTTGGGCTTTCTGAATAGAGGGGCGGGGGGGCTCGCCTCAGCACCGGCCTCCCTGCCTCCATTCTCTCCCTCCCGCCACCCCATCTGGACACAGTCTCTTCCCCGGGAGGGGAGTACGATCACACCCCTTGTGCTCCAGAGCCTGCTACCCGAGCAGCTGAACTCACTGACTTCCACCACTGCTGCCCCACGCAGCCTTGCTGGCTGCTCCTCTTGCCTCACTTAAGCTCTGTACTTGATGCTCTGACAGGCTTCAACTGTTTTGCTTCCGCAAACACACAAGGAGCTCTTTCCTGACTGAAGCTCTGGCCGGCGTTCTCTTCCCTGCATGAGGTGGCTCCGCGTCTCTACCTGCCCTCCAGCTAACTCTTGGTCCCCCTCTAAGGTTCAGCCCGGACACCTGCTCCCAGAGGAAGCACTCCACCGAGCTGCTCAGAAGCTCCAGAAGTCACGGGGGGTGACTGCAGTGGTGCTCCCACATCCACTCTAAGCGGGACCAGCCCCTCTCCCTCCACCTCACAGCCCCTGCACTCCCCTCAGTCACGACCCCTCACGCTGCCTTTGTCTCCACTGGACTCTGCCTCCACTGTCTGTGCCCAGCAGTGACTGAGACATAAGACATCACGATCCTCCGAAAGGAAGAACACAAGAACCCCGGGCACCAGCCTGGATCCCAGGGCAGCGAGCCACTGGCAAAACTCAAGGGAGACTCCCAGCTGGTGTGACTGGGACGCGGCGGTGCCACCAACGGAGACAAAAGCAAGAGAAAATGAAGCATCGTGGTGGGATGAGGGGCGGTGATGGAGGCGCTGAGTCTGATTAGAAAGGACCAACACGGAGGAGCCTGTGAGCCATCCAGGTGAGACGTCACAGCCATGGTCTTGTCTCCCAAAACACCGTTGTCTCAATTTTCTATTGTCTTTCAGAAGATTGGACCTACTCTCCAACACAGTAGCCACTAACCACTTGGGCTCTTGGGCACTTGAAATGTGGTCTGTCTGACTTGCGACGTACTAAGCCTATTCGGACTTCAAAGACAAAAGTCCAAGTTTAAAAATGGTAACTACCTCATTATTATCTTTGTTTTCTGGCTTACATGGTGAAAGAAAGGATAACATTCGAACTTCACTTGTTTCTTTTTACTATTTTTAATGTGGCTACTGCTGCTGCTGCTGCTAAGTCACTTCAGTCGTGTCCGACTCTGTTTGACCCCATAGACGGCAGCCCACCAGGCTCCCCCGCCCCTGGGATTCTCCAGGCAAGAACACTGGCGTGGGTTGCCATTTCCTTCTCCAATGCATGAAAGTGAAAAGTGAAAGTGAAGTTGCTCAGTCGTGTCCAACTCTTAGCGACCCCATGGACTGGAGCCTACCAGGCTCCTTCGTCCATGGGATTTTCTAGGCAAAAGTACTGGGGTGGGGTGCCATTGCCTTCCCCGATGTGGCTACTACAAAGTTTTAAATTGTATCTGTAGCTCACATTATATTCATACTGGACATCCCTGGATTAGCCTCTACAGAACTTCTAACAGAAAATACAACCCTTCCCCTACTTTCCCCACTCATCTCAGCTCTCTTATAAACTTTTTACCTACAGCTAAAAATTTAGGGTGAGACAGGCCAGGCACAGAAGCTAACAAAGAATATCCGACATACCTCTTTTTCCTTCGCCTTTAATGCCATGGTTAGACCCTGAATGGCTTTATCCCTCTTTAAACTATTTTTCTTTTCCGTAGCAATTTCTCTTTCCTTCTCCCTCAGGTCTTCCCGAAGTGCCTAAATTAGATTAGAAACAGATTCACTAAGTTGATGCGTTCTAACCAAAATGCACTGTAAATATATCTTTAAGAGCACACTCAAACGCAGTTATTCCATCTTCTTCCTGTCAACCTGTGATTAATGTTTCCAAGTAGCGCTGAGTGTCGCGGCATCAGCTCCTGGTTACCGTGTTGCCGCTCACGGCGACGGGGGTAGGTGGAGGAAGGGAACCAAATCAGTTAGGATGACGACAGCTAGTCCCATGGGAAGGACTCCAGTGTCTTCTGGAGCCTGAATTCAGTCACAGCAGAGCCTCGGAAACCGTACCGGGTTATTTGGGGGAAATAACAGATCATTAATTTCACTCCTTAATGCCTCAAAATCTAGCAGAGAATTTGGTTTGATGGAGACTGAATATATGCATTTAGAGTCTGAGTTCATTTCTAATCACCACTGCCTCCCTCCCGGGCTGCTGTGAGAATCAAACGAGATGATGGACATGGGAGTGCTTTCTCTGCTGCAGGCAGGACTCGGACGTGGGCAGCTGGGACTGGGGGACCCCGGAGCAGGGGCTCTGCAGTCAGACCGCTGGGTCTGAATCCTCGCTGCACCTGAGGACGGGACCTCGCCTCTCTGAGCTTCATGGGTTACATCTGCAAAATGGGAAGGCCCACTCCACCAGGCCATCGCCAAGGTTACCAAACCCTCTCTCATAAGCCTAAGGCGTAACTGGCAGGCCGTGGTGCTCGTGACTGACACCCGCTGTCACAGAGAATTACCTGATGCACCCGGGAAAAAGCCGAAGGACACATCCTCAAGACACGTTCAAAAACGGCATCAACATACCTGGATCCTCTCTTCCAAGCGACTTCTCTCCTTTTCCCGCTCCATCTGTGCAGCCTAAGAAAAGGCGTTCGTTGGTGCCCGGAAGGAACCCACGAACCAGGAGCTCCCCCAGAACAGTGAGAATAAGCGCCCCATTTACTTTCTGTCTCCCACTGCTGAGACCCTCACGAACCCAAGCATCCACTCCTTACGTCTCACCCGAAGTCCGCCCGAGGGAAGAATGCAAAGACAAGTAACCCCCGCCGGCTGACCACCAGCCCCACGGAGCAGGAACCAAGGAGCTGCAGGAAGGGGCAGAAGCCACTACTGCACAGCACGCAGGGAGCGAGAGGGGCCAGAGGGAGCGGCGGCCGCAGGCCCATCACGGCCACAGGCAGCCAGGGAGGCCAGAGGGCTCACGGCTCGGTCGGGACAAAGACGAGCCTGCTCCACAGAAAGACTGAGATGCTCCATGCACTCCAAATCGCCCCCGGGCATGAACGGACCCACAGCCACCCTGGGTCCAACCAGAACCAGAAGGTTTCCACCGGGGCTGCCTGCACCTCAGGCCGTGGGAGCCCCAGGCATAGGGCAGGGGGCCCGGGGCTGCAGGGTCTGGATCAGCGACCCAGCTCTTGGAGCCGGGGAGAACAGAACAACTCTCTGAGTGTGTCTCTACACTCAGTGAGGGGACCATGAGCTCCGCCTCGCGAGGTGCCAAGATTAACCAAGGTGGAACGCTGACCCCCCCACTCCGAGTGTTGCCAGGCCCCGAGGCAAGTTACTTCCGTTCCCCACCTCCTCTGAAGCTTCAGACCAGACCTGGCCTCAAGCCCGCCTCTGACCCCAGCGACAAAACAGATACGATACCACGACACGACCACGAAAAACCCGAAGGATGTGAACAAAGTTCCCAGGCAACAGCACATTAACACAGGGTAAAACAGAGGCGTTCAGGAATGGACTGAATTTTTAACCAACTCTACAAATACCCGAGATTGGACAGAAAAAAACTGCCAGGGCCCCTCGCCAAGGAGGATTTCTGCTAGTTCCTCAGCTCACAAGAGGGACCCGGTATTCTGAAGGCCAGGGCGTGTGACTGTGGGCACTGGATATGCACTCATCCCACGGGGGGTCTGGTTGGGTAATTAAAGCCCCCACCCCTGCTGTGCCTCACCTCAGCCTCGCCCTCCCTGCCTCCCCTCAGAGCAGCAGAAAGTCCTTGGAGTTCTCCAGACGACATGGTTTCATCAGGAGATGCCATCTGAGATTTCTCCTCTTTAAGGCACTGAATTAAAGCGTCTTTGCTCTTCAAAGACAGCTTCAACTCCTCAATCAGTCTGAAAGAGAACACAATTTAAATATTAATTCTAAGCTGTTCCCTCAGCTCAGTGGAGCAGAAGGAGGTAGGAAATGGGGCCAGACACCTTCAAAGGAGACATGTCCGAGGACTGAAGAGCTGCATTTTGCAGGTGGGAGACTAAGGGCCAGAACTCACGGGGCCTCAGTGGTCCCCTTTCCTCCAGCCCACTCAGGGCCAATCCACCCCGAGCAGCCAGACTATGGCCAGACCGAGTCACCCTCCTCCTCAAAGCCTTTCATCAGCCCCGACTAGCAACGGCCATGGATTATGAATTTGGCCAGGTCAGGGCAAGGGGGTGGAGGGTGCAGCGAGAAATCTTCTCTCCCAAGGAAATCTGGCAGTGAGGCTAAAGAAGCAGGACCCACAGAGCTGACTGCTGCAGTGAGCATGAGAACAAGGAGTGCGTCTCCCAAGGCTTCTCAGGGCAACGTGTAAAACAGACTGGCTGCCAAGGTAAAGGGCCAGCTCCTCAGCAAGGCACTCGAGGCCCTGGCTTAAGGGCCAAGGCAGCCAGTGGCCCTGCTGACGGCCACCCTCTCCACCCCAGGGCCTCTCCAGGGACCTCCGTCCTGCGGCTTGAGGCGCCCCCACACTCCGTCTACCCAGAACCCCCTCATGTCTCTGCTCCCACCCCCACCTGACGGACGCCCACCAATTCACCGGCCATGTTCAGCCAGGCTCCCACAGGTAGAGCTGAGCACATCCCTCTTTGGGTCACCGAATTACCCCTTACCCTGTAGGAACTGCTCCTTGACCTCAGCCAAGGTATTTAACCTTTGAATCTGCATTCCCTCGGCTATAAAGTGGGGATGACGCACTTCTGTGGAATGAAGCTAAACTATTTAAAATGCTCCATGACCCCAGGCACACAGCAGACCTCGACAAACAAGTGGCTATGATTACTTTAAAAAAAAAAAAAAAATTCAGCAATTAGCATTTTGTTGGCGGACCCTCAGAAGAGTCTTTCTAGCTAAGCCTAGAAAGCACCTCGGTAGGATAAAAAGAGCAACGGCTTGGAAGTCTCAGAGATTCCTGAGCACCAGAGGTAAAGGGGAGGCGTGAGCTAAACGCAGTTGAAGCACCTAGCAATGCGGGTTGGACCACCTGAAAATTCGCGTCCACCTGTACGAGATCTGAACCGAAACCCTAACCCCCAAAGGTGATGGGATTAGGAGGTGGGGCCTTTGGGAAGAGCTGAGGTCGTGAGGTTGGAACCCTCCTGAGTGGCAACGTGAATGGAGCTGCAGAAAGAACCCCGCAGGCCGGGGAGTGAGGGGACACAACAGGAAGCCTGAGACCCCGATGAGGACCCTGGGCCAACCACGCTGGCACCTGGCTCTCGGACTCCCAGCCTCCAGAACCGTAAGAAGTGAGTTTCTATTGTTCATAAGCTGCCCGATCTGTGATGTCTTGTTATGGCACCCCAAAAGGACTAAAATAATTGAGCACAGCAGGAACTGGCAGCTTGGGGGCAATGCCCCCCAAAACTTGGAAAGAGGAGTAAGACTGCTCTCTAGGGGTTCCAACCTGAAACTATCACACAGCCAACTGGAGAGGCAAAAAGTCATCAAACTGCACCTACAATGGACCTGTTGTGCCGCATGTGACTTATACCTCGATAAAACTGATGTTAGTTTCCTTAAGGTGACTCCCCAGTGGCTCAGACAGTAAAGCATCTGCCTGCAATGTGGGATACCAGGGTTTATTCCCTGGGTTGGGAAGACTCCTGTGGGCAGGAATCCCTTAGAAATAATGGAGTAGACATTATGGTCAACAAAAGAGTCCGAAATGCAGTACTTGGATGCAATCTCAAAAACGACAGAATGATCTCTGTTCGTTTCCAAGGCAAACCATTCAATATCACAGTAATCCAAGTCTATGCCCCGACGAGTAACGCTGAAGAAGCTGAAGTTGAACGGTTCTATGAAGACCTACAAGACCTTTTAGAACTAACACCCCAAAATGATGTCCTTTTCATTATAGGGGACTGGAATGCAAAAGTAGGAAGCCAAGAAACACCTGGAGTAACAGGCAAATTTGGCCTTGGAATACAGAATGAAGCAGGGCAAAGGCTAATAGAGTTTTGCCAAGAAAATGCACTGGTCATAGCAAACACCCTCTTCCAACAACACAAGAGAAGACTCTACACATGGACATCACCAGATGGTCAACACCGAAATCAGACTGATAATATTCTTTGCAGCCAAAGATGGAGAACTCTATACAGTCAGCAAAAACAAGACCAGGAGCTGACTGTGGCTCAGACCATGAACTCCTTATTGCCAAATTCAGATTTAAATTGAAGAAAGTAGGGCAAACCACTAGACCATTCCATTCAGGTATGACCTAAATCAAATCCCTTATGATTATACAGTGGAAGTGAGAAATAGATTTAAGGGCCTAGATCTGGTAGAGTGCCTGATGAACTATGGATGGAGGTTTGTGACACTGTACAGGAGACAGGGATCAAGACCATACCCAAGGAAAAGAAATGCAAAATGGCTGTCTGGGCAGGCCTTACAAATAGCTGTGGAAAGAAGAGAAGTGAAAAGCAAAGGAGAAAAGGAAAGATATAAGCATCTGGATGCAGAGTTCCAAAGAATAACAAGGAGAGATAAGAAAGCCTTCCTCAGCGATCAATGCAAAGAAATAGAGGAAAACAACAGAATGGGAAAGACTAGGGATCTCTTCAAGAAAATTAGATACCAAGGGAACATTTCATGCAAAGATGGGCTCAATAAAGGACAGAAATGGTATGGACCTAACAGAAGCAGAAGATATTAAGAAAAGGTGGCAAGAATACACAGAAGAACTGTACAAAAAAGAGCTTCACGACCCAGATCATCACGATGGTGTGATCACTGACCTCGAGCCAGACATCCTGGAATGTGAAGTCAAGTGGGCCTTAGAAAGCATCACTACAAACAAAGCTAGTGGAGGTGATGGAATTCCAGTTGAGCTATTTCAAATCCTGAAAGGTGATGCTGTGAAAGTGCTGCACTCAAGGAGGAAAAGGGGACGACAGAGGATGAGATGCTGGATGGCATCACCGACTCGATCGACGTGCGTTTGGGTGAACTCCAGGAGTTGGTGATGGACAGGGAAGCCTGGTGTGCTGCAATTCATGGGGTCGCAAAGAGTCAGACACGACTGAGCAACTGAACTGAACTGGGAAGATCTCCTGGAGAAGGAAATGGCAACCCACTCCAGTATTCTTGCCTGGAGAAGCCCTTGGACAGAGGAGGCTGGTAGGCTATAGTCCATGGAGTTACCAAGAGTCAGATACGACTTCACCTTCTAGTTACCTTAAAGCAAGTTCTAGACTGGGACGGAAAAGGAGCAGACTGTGGCCAACCCAGAGCCCCCACCCCGCTAAGGGAGCAGCCTTGGTCTAGCAAGACCCTGGCCCAGCCCTGCTGCCCGGGACAGAACAGGATGATTACACAGGCAGTTGTAGAAGTCCCAGTAGCGGGTTATGTGCTATGCTGTGCTTAGTCGCTCAGTTGCGTCTGACTCTATGCGACCCCATGGACTGCAGCCCGCAGGCTCCCCTGTCCATGGGATTCTCCAGGCAAGAATACTAGAGTGGGTCGCCATGTCCTCCTCTAAGGGACCTTCCCAACCCAAGGATCAAACCCAGGTCTCCCACATTGCAGGCGAATTCTTTACTGACTGAGCCACTAGGGAATACAGAGACCAAGCCTAGGGAACCTTCGGAGGCCACTGCAGCTGAGGATGGCTCAAGGAAGCTACGGCAGCACAGGCCTGCTTACCAAAATAAAAGCACGAAATATGCCCCAGGTCACCCAGCGAGAGAAAAAACCAGTTACCACCCTTCTGCTGATTTGAATAATCAGTGATGACAGTCCTGGTTTGACCTCACAGGGTCAGACACTCTCCTCCCCAAAACAAAGGAGGAGCTAGTGATGAAAGCCTGACCTTTACTTGAAGCTGCTGCTGCTAAGTCGCTTCAGTCGTGTCCGACTCTATGCGACCCCATAGACGGAAGCTCACCAGGCTCCCCTGTCCCTGGGATTCTCCAGGCAAGAACACTGGAGTGGGTTGCCATTTCCTTCTCCAATGCATGAAAGTGAAAAGTCAAAGTGAAGTCGCTCAGTCGTGTCCGACTCTTCGCGACCCCACGGACTGGAGCCTACCAGGCTCCTCCGTCCATGGGATTTTCCCGGCAAAAGTACTGGGGTGGGGTGCCATTGCCTTCCCCGTTTACTTGAAGAGTGAGGAAGAAAGCGATCTTTCCCCTCCCCCGCCTCCAACTCTCTTTTGATTATAAAACTAAGCTAAGTCGCTTCAGTCATGTCCGACTCTGTACGACCCCATAGACGGAAGCCCACCAGGCTCCCCCATCCCTGGGATTCTCCAGGCAAGAACACTGGAGTGGGTTGCCATTTCCTTCTCCAATGCATGAAGTGAAAAGTGAAAGTGAAGTCGCTCAGTCGTGTCCGACTCTTAGCGACCCCATGGACTGGAGCCTACCAGGATCCTCTGTCCATGGGATTTTCCAGGCAAAAGTACTGGGGTGGGGTGCCATTGCCTTCCCCGATTATAAAACTGTAGCCCACTTATTCCTCTTGCCTGACCACCTGCATCTCTCACAAGGGTCTTAAATTAATAAATCTACTTCTTGCCTATCACTTTGCCTCTCGCTGAACCCCTTCTGAGCTGAGACACAAAGAACCTGAGCTTCAGGAAGTCCAGACATCAGGTGAGTGATTCTAATTGAAATAAGGTGGGTTCAGATCCCAGACTAGGCTTTAGCTGGGTTTGAGTAAAGTCGTGCTCTGAGGTGCGAAGTTCTGCTGCCACGCCTTGCAGGTTTTTAAGAGAAACTAGAAATCTAGACTTTCACATGAAATTAAATTTTTTCTTCCTAATGTTAGCAACAAATTGAAAGTTATCAAAATACTGTGTAGGCCAAATGTAAGTGTCTGTGGGCCGTATTTGACCTGCAGGGCTCCTCCAGGCCCACTGCCTTAGAGACATAGACTAGACCTAAAGTCAGATTGAAGGAAATCAAGCGGCTAGATCACCTACCTTTGAGAAGGCTGGTGGGAGCCCAGGACACAAGCCAGGTCCTCCTAGGGAGGCCTGTCACGTGACAGATCTGGACCCACCTCACCAGGGCAGGACCACAGAGCCCTGTTCATCCAGCTCTGTGCTTTGGAACTCACCTCTGACCTCAGCTTAGCTTCCAGGGCAGGCCCACCTCCGGGGAGGGAACACACTGGCTCTAGCCCCAGGAGAGTCCCACCACAGGGAGGGCCACAGCAGAGCCAGCAGAAATCAGAGCGGCCCCTCCCCCCGAGAGACAGCTGCACATGCGTCTCCTGAGTTACTAGGTTGTTTCATCTCGTGAGCAGTATGTCTATGCCCTCCAAGATTGTTTTTCCCTTTTTCCTTTGGCTACCAGGAAGCTTATGGCCAAAACCTGGATGCTAAATTTAGTATAAGCAGAACTTTTCAGCATGAATTTCTGTCTACTAACCCTACCTCTGTCCTCATATCACTACCCTATTCCTTTCCCTTTCATCCTGATTTTATCCCTAGTTTTCTCACTGTGGGGACCAAGTAGAAAAAGAAGGGAACAAGGATAGGAAGGGGGTAACTCCTTCCCTTGTTCTGGATCATGCCATGCTATGCTAGACACTGCAGTCGTGTCCGACTCTTTGTGACCCTATGGACGGCAGCACAGCAGGCTCCTCCGTCCATGGGATGCCCCAGGCAAGAATACTGGAGTGGGCTGCCGTTTCCTTCTCCAGGGGACCTTCCCAACCCAAGGACGGAACCCATGTTTCTGGTCTCCTGCACCAGAAGGTGGGTTCTTTGCCACTAGCGCCAGCTGGGAGGCCCTGTAGTGGATCATGTGGCCAGACAAACGGACGTCAGAGCCTCACGGGGGTGCGCACCCACCTGTCCTTCCCTTCCAGGACTGCAGCCATCTCCAGGTCCCCCTCACGCATCTTCTTCATCTCTGAAAGCTTGCTTTCCAAGCTCAGTCGCAGAGCCTTCTCTGATTCTGTCCCAGCAAAGGCCTTTTCCAGTTCTGCTTGGGCGGCTTTCACATCCTAGAGTTAAATTAAATGCATTTGATGCAATTTTTCAATACAATTGGGAACATTTTGAAAGGAAATTGGATTAAAACATAAATATTTATGACTTTTTCTCCGGCACATTTCCCCTCCCTGAATTGTACTACACATGGGGAGAATCAGTAATAAATACATTCACCAGCCATTTTCCCCCTCTTATATCCTGAAGAGTAATAGGCATTTCCAGTGGAAAAGACTCTACAAGAACCGTATTTGGAGTTTTGAAAAATCGGATCAATATTTACAGCTTCAATGAGTACGAAGAGAAATGTGCTTCTCAAGACCTAAACATACATAAATTCCTAAGAGTCCCCATCATCTCCACACACATTCATCCCACACCCCACTGCCCCTTCACTATTTTTTTTTAAGATAATGACTACACGACTCCAAAGTACATTTTCTAAACCTCCAAGGTGATTTAGGTGGTAAGAAACTCTATGTTCTTCCTGAGAGCTCAGAGAAGCCAGAGGGAAACTGTCTAGACGGCGTGGGCAGTGTCTGTGTGAGGGGAACGGTCCCGGTGCCCAGGAAAGTGCCCTGACGGTGGGTCTCAGTCTGCGAGCCATCAGCCAGCAGCCTCTGACTGCGCCTCAGAGACAGAAGTCAGATCGAACTGGGCTCAAAACCCAACTCCCCACTTACTCGCTGGGTGACCTCGCGTGGCCCCTGAACCTCCCGGAGCCCGCTCCCCAACCTATAAGACACGGACAGGAACCTGGCTGGCGGTCCAGTGACTAAGACTGAGAGCTGGTTCGATCCCTGGGTGGGGAACTAGAGCCCACATCCACAACTGAAGACCCCACACGCCTCAACTAGGGCCTGGTGCAGCCAAATAAATAATTAAATAAACAAAAACCAGAAAACGAATAAGCACCATCTCTCTCCAGAGTTGCTGGAGACCCCATCACATGCCTGCTGCATCCCAGGAGGCTCCACAGATGCTGGCTCCCCTCCCTGGGCCCCCCACAGCGTGCCCCCCACCACCACCTTCGCAAGAGGGCGAGAGCCTGGAGATCTCGATGGCAGCTGGGGAAAACTTACCAATGTTCTGAGACAAAACAGCAAAATCTATTATTTGCTGAGTGCCTACTGATGCTGGGCTTTGAGCAAGGAGCTTCATTTATATCATCTGTGATCCTCACTCAACTCCAGGAATTACAGACGGAGAGACGGGCTAGGGCAGTTCAGCATGGAGGCACTGCAGCTGGAGCGCCCGGTACCCGCCAGGCACCCGCCAGGCACCCTCTGCACCCACGGCCCCGGGCTTCGTTCTCAAAGAGGGCAGTTACCGCGTACATTTACTGAAGGGATGAACGAAATCCGTATATGAAAAGGCTAAGAAACCCTTCTTAGGTGCGCCGCGTGGTGTCTCAGACACGGTAAGCCCCCAGAAATCGCTGGTTCACTGCAGTTCATTACAATCACTGCAGGGCAGGCGCCTTCGGCCTCACCTCACAGATGAGGCAGCTGAGGCTCAAGGGGCACATGTCTTCCCCACGGTGACACACCAGTGACTGAGCAGGAATTCAACCCCGCACGCCAGTCACGCTGTTTCCCTAAAACATGGGGAGCACGAAACCAGGAAACCCGAGACAACGGAGCCAAGAGGTGAAGCTTCCTGAAGCCTCAGGATTACGTTTTAACTAAAGTTCAGAACTCGTGCTCGAAAGACTCTCTTTTTGCTTTCAGCTCAGCTGCAGATGATCCAGACTAGGTTCCCGCCTTTCTGAGCCAGTCTCCTCATCTGTATTTTGGACCTACACACCCCCCTGGGGCTGCCACGAACAGGAAGAACGGAGAAGACCATTATCACCCATAAAGCACAGAACAAGCAGATCTGCTGTTTCCATCCAGGTGTCATCTCCCCTCTTACCTGCTCAGAAGAATCAAGGTTACAGGTAGAGAAAGTGAGATGAAACGACAGACTTCAAAGACCAAGAATGAAGGAACTGCTATTATTCCTCAGTACTAGCTTAACACAGAGGAAAACTTTCTAACATCTAGGAGACAATATATTTTGGCCAAGAAGCTTCCTGCCTCCCACCAGTCCCAGGCAGCACCTGGCTGAGAGTCGGTGGGAGGAGGGGCCACACGAGCGGCTCCCTGAGAAGAGGGGTCAGGGAGCACGGGCAGAATGGGGGCCGGGGCCACGAGAGTCAGGAAGCCTGGCTCCGGGCTTAGCTGTGGTAGGTGGGCCCTCCCCTCGCTGGGCCTCAGCTTCCCCTTCTGCAAAGAGACTGAATTAGACAAGAAGGGTGGTGTGACGGTGAGAACACAGGCTTTAGAACCAGCAGCTCTAAGTTTAAATGGGCTTCCCTGGTGGCTCAGTGGTCAAGAATCCATCTGCCAATGCAAGAGACACAAGAGAGGCGGATTTGACTCCTGGGTCGGGAAGATCCCATGGAACGGGAAAAAATGGCAACCCACTCCAGTCTTCTTACCTGGGAAATCCCATGGACAAAGGATCCTGGCGGGCTACAGTCTATGCTATGCTATGCTAAGTCACTTCAGTCGTGTCCGACTCTGTGTGACCCCATAGATGGCAGCCCACCAGGCTTCCCCGTCCCTGGGATTCTCCAGGCAAGAACACTGGAGTGGGTTGCCATTTCCTTCTCCAATGCATGAAAGTGAAAAGAGAAAGTGAAGTCGCTCAGTCATGTCCGACTCTTAGCGACCCCATGGACTGCAGCCTACCAGGCTCCTCCGTCCGTGGGATTTTCCAGGCAAGAGTACTGGAGTGGGGTGCCATTGCCTTCTCCAGGGCTACAGTCTATGGGGTCACAAAGAGACGGACACCACTTAGCGACTTAACAAAAAGAACATCCAACCGGGGATTAAGGTTGGACTGCCCCTCCGTGCCCGCATCTACATGACACACACAGTCAAGGGTGGCGTGCAGGGTGCGCAGGTACGGATTCCATACGCACAGCACCCAGAGCAGGGCTGCAGACAGGAGGCACTCCGGAGGGGGCTCTTGCTTCTGCTGACACCCTGACAGGTTACAGAGAAAAGGAAAAGGAACAAGATTCTGCCCCCTCTGTTATGAACCCACTGTGACGAACAGTCTCCTCAGGGCTCGCAGACTCACCTTTTCTAAGAGGTGTATCCTCTTGGTTAGGACATCTTCAACCTGGCGGACCTTCTTCTGAGCATCTTCCTTCACCCGCTGAACTTCAGAGCCGCCCCCTCCAGTGAGGCTCTCAACTGCTTTGCTGTGAAAAGAGGCAAAGGCATAAAATGCACAAGAGTGACGGTCAGATGGTGATTCCAGTGGCTCCAAAGAGACAAAGAATATTTGCTAGTCCCTTCTCCCACAGACCTGTGCTGAGCTTTTTTTTTTTTTTAATATTTGTAATTCACAAGCAGAAATAATGTAATATATAAATGTATTAAATCAATAATGCAGTATACCTTCAACCTGCTGCTACTGCTGCTGCTGCTAAGTCGCTTCAGTCGTGTCCAACTCTGTGCGATCCCATAGACAGCTGTCCCTGGGATTCTCCAGGCAAGAATACTGGAGTGGGTTGCCATTTCCTTCTCCAATGCATGAAAGTGAAAAGTGAAAGTGAAGTCGCTCAGTCGTGTCCGACTCTTAGCGACCCCATGGACTGGAGCTTACCACACTCCTCCGTCCATGGGATTTTCCAGGCAAGAGTACTGGGGTGGGGTGCCATTGCCTTCCCCGACCTTCAACCTACACAATGTTATATGCCAACTATATTTCAATTAAAATACGTATATGTGATATCTGCATATGTGTATATGTAGTTTGTATACTATCTAGTGATTTCCTTAGGGTCAATTCCTAAACACGGAATTACTAAGTTAAAGGATAAGCACATTTTCAAGACATCTGACAGCTACTGCCAAATTCCCCACCACAAAACTTCCGATAAAGCACACCTCCACCACTGGCAGGAAAGGTGGGGAGTGAGTGTGACGAACCAGCATGCAAGGAGCAGGAGGCAGTGGACTCCAGTGGCGGCCCAGTGGTTAAGACACTGCACGGCCACTGCAGGGGGCACAGACTCAAACCCTGGCCAGGGACCAAATGTGCCGCCTGGTGCAGCCACAGAGAAAAGAAAGAAAAGGGGTCAGGAAGCGAAGAAAACAAACCGGAGGACAAAGGTCGGCCACTGGAGGGAAAGCGTCTCAAGCCCAGCATGACCATTCTGTGGGCACCAGCGGTGACTGCAGGCCCGAGGGGAGGGGGTCACCCGCTCCCCGCGCCCCCCCACCTCGTGCCGCTGGGCATCATGGGGTGCCCGCTCAGCCTGGCCAGCAGCGGTGGGGCTGGCACTCCAGAACCGGACACAGGGCCATAACCACTGATGGCCTTTCCTTTTGGTTCTCAAAAGAGAAAAACAGGGTCAGATGTGAATTTCTGAGAAACAGACTCAGAGCAGTTCTCATCGGATTTCCAAAGTGACTGGGGATTTCCAGAAGGCAAAATAATAAAGGAAACGGCTCCACCTAAAGCTCGTTTTTCAGAAAAACGGCAAAAGAATAAATCTATTCATCGCCAGCCTCCCATGCCCTACTTTAAGGGTATATAACATTTTTCCAACCGGGAGCCACGTGAGCAGACACTCTCATGCACAGGCCACGTGCGTTTCTGACTGAGAACAATGGAGTCAAGAGGGCCATGCTTGCCATCCACATCTCAGACACGAGTCGCCTGCAAATCCTGTTCTCTGTTACCAACAGGCCTTCGGAAGCCCCCACCCTGTGTCATGATATCACTTTAGTGGAATTCAATGTGAACAACCGCAAAGAGAGCACAGGGGGTCTGGGGCTGAACAGACCTGCTCCCAAATCTTGACTCTATCATGTCCTCAGCGTGACTCTGGCTAAATCACCTCTTATACCGCGGTTTCCTCATTTGACAAATGAGATGATTACCTCTTAGAACTAACGTGCTAACACGCGTGTCGCTCCTCTGATCTGAGTGCTGCCTGCTAGCCCGTGTCTCGGAGGACGGCGGTGCTGGCCCCTGCTGAGCGGCCCTGAGCGGCCTTGCTGCCCGCCTTGGCGGGTGTCTGAGCTGAGAACAGATCCTCTCGGGCTGGGACTAAGGCCACCATGGCTACCTCCAGATTAATGCCATGAGATGTCCTCAGCCCCCCCGCCCAATCCCCTCCATCATTTCCTGATCAGGACCGTCTAGGATTCACTCCTCAAGAGGCATTATACACAGCTGAAAGATTTCTGTTTGAAAAGCTTTCCCCTCCTGAGCCTTGAACACAGGATTTTTCCAGTCCCGAACTTCCATTGACTACCACAAATGTCTTACCCCTTCGGTTTTACAGGAACTTCTCCAGAAAACCACTGGCTCCACCACCCTCCCCTCCACCCCGCGCCACCTCCCCCCACAGCCAGCAAGCGCAAATACCAGCCCCGATCAAATGTCTGTGTTTGCAGTCTGCATCATACACATGGTCAAGAGGCTGACTACAATTTTTAGCAAGTACTGGCATTATTCAATTCGGGTGCATTTTAGTTATGCCACTAAATTGCATTCCCAATAATAAATGTTCCAACTTTTCATTTATCATCTTTGTATTTTACAGTTACTGTAGCAATAAAATTTATACTCAGCAGTATGGTGCAATTTTCCCCTACTAATGGAATTATTATTTTTGTTTGTGTTTTAAAGCCACAGAGATAAAATTTACTCCTGACAATATGTCTGCTTTTGCTCTTAATGCTCCCTTATTGTAACTGACAAATACAATAATAGAAAGCCAGAAAACATACATGTTTACTGCACGGCAAGGTGGAGCAAGCTCCAGAGGAAATCAGCCCCAGTTCTGCTGCCAGAGAACTGGGCAAGCCCTCCCATCCACTGAGCCTCAGTTTTCTCTTCACTCAAATGGGAATACTGGCTGCCTCAAATAGCTGTTATAAAATCAGATGCAATAAAGCATGTCAAGTGCCAGGCCCAGGATCTGGGCCAAAGTAGGACCTCAATAAATGTCAGTTCTTGGAAGGTGGGAGGGAAGCTCGAGAGGGAGGGGTTACATGTAAACTTACAGCTGATTCACACGGCTGTACAACAGAAACCGACAACACTGCAAAGCAATTATCTTTCAATTAAAAATATACTTTTTAAAAAATGTTAGTTCTCTCCTTTCTTTATAGAAACTTCTCTTTACAGAATCTGGCGCAAGAGATGAGACAGACACCAAGACCAAAGGAGAGAAAGGGTTTAGAGAAGCAGCTCTAACCCAGCTTTCCACCCAATACAAGAAAGAACTTTTCTGGGAACACCACCCTCGCTATCCTTTTTAACCCTCAACATTTCCTCTTGATTCTTTCTATCCTAGTTATGGTTCTTTGGGTTTTCCTGAACAGAAGCAAGGCCTTTAACAGATGGGCATTTTTGTTTTCCTGTAACAGATGCTGGGCAGTTCAGGGCCAGGACAGGTACCTTCAGCAGGTGCTCAGTGGACGCAGCACAGAGCCACGGCGGGTCATCCACACAAGGGCCCCAGGAAGCAGGGACAGCAGAGAAGCCAAGACTCAGAAGCCAAAGACCCGGCCGCCGGCCAGGGCCCCTGCCCTTTCCACAGGCCCCGCCTCCACTCAGGTAGGAGAGCAGACACGGGGCCTCACCAGGTGCACAGTCATGCTGGAGAATCGAGAATCACACGCAGGAAAATCAAGTACCCAAAACCTAGCGCTGGGCTACAAGTCAGGGACTCGAGTCCTAATTCCAGCTCTGGTCTTTCTAAGCGGTTTTCCTGCACTCTTTCCCTTCTCCAGACCTGAATTCCCCTCCTCGACAAAAAGGAGGTTTTTCCGAGAAAGCTGCCTAGCTCCCAGGATAATGATGGAAGGTGAATGAGTCCGAAAGCATCTTATCAACGGTGAAGTGTGACATGCACACGGGATCATCACTGTTGCCAGAGGGGCTGAGGTCAGGCCCGCAGGCAGCCACGGGACTCAGCCTGGGCCTCTGCGGTGGGGAGGCAACAGGAGAGTCACCGGGGCCGGCAGCCAACGGGAAGCAGAGAGTCCTGCCAGGGCAAAGCCAGAGCGGCAGGGCAGGGCATGCTTAGCATCTGCGTGCCATTTGGGACGAGGTGCTGGTGAAGAACAGTCTGAAGCAGTGGAGTTGCTGTGAATATCCTTACATAGAAACTCTGCCCTGGGAGGCTTCCTTGACATCACCCTGCCCACCCCTTATCCAGCCCTGTGCACTCTGCTTCCCAAACGTCCACCCAGTCCCCACCAAAAGCTCATCACAAGTCTCTCAGCTCAACTACTGAACTCGCCTCCTAACTCGCCTCCCTGCCTCCACCCCGGCTCCCCCAACAGAACATTCCCCACTCAGCCTCCAGAATGACCTTAAAAAAAAAAAACAAAGCCCTGATTGTGTCAGTGGCTTAAAACTCATGACTGCTTTCCATGGGATCTCAGGATAAAGACCAAAATCTCTAGCGTGGCCTCAAGACCCTGCAAGACGAGCCTGAGCCCCGAGGCACGCTGGACCACCTGAGATGTGCACACTCCCATCTCCTTCAAGACTCTCCCCTCTGTCCCCCGGTTAAGGCCTACTTACCCCCAGGTCTCATCACAAATGCTGCCTTCCCGGCCGCAGGCCTCTAGTTACACACCTACGGCCGCTGTGCTTACCCTCACGGCACCCTTTCTTCTCTGAGCTCTTTTCCCAATTTGTATTTACCGATATCTACATTTCCAAGTATCTGATGCCCATCACTGCTTCCAGAATGTAAGCCCCACCTGTCTGTCTGGATCTCCGCTCTATTCTCAGGAACCTAGGCCAGTACCGCACATAACAACTGCTTGAGAAATATTTTCTGAATAAATTAATTAAGCTGATCAGATCAAGAAAGGGCCTCAAACTCCAGTCTCGGCACCTGGGGAATCGATGCACACAAACGTGGGCACGAGCCATGGAACGCTCAGCCCGGTGTGCTGGTGTCGAGGCGTGCGCGTAGCCTTTGTGAGTCTGGATCTCCATGTACACATGCCTGGCTAGAAATAAGTTCTGGCCAAGATCCGCAGCAGGCAGGGCGCTGAGCATGCAACAGACCAAATTCTACTGCTGGTTTCCCGGTTTGGTAAAGTCGATTTGATTCCCTGCCCAGAGAACGATGTTGCTTCCAAACAACGACAAAAGCGACCAACGAAAACAACATATCAGGGAGCCCCTGGCAGCCCAGCGCTTAGGGCTCGGTGCTGTCAGTGCCGTGGGCCCGGGTTCCACGAGAAACCAAGATCCCGCAAGCCACACGGCAGAGAAAAGGCAAAAGCAAACGCCGCCACCAACGGTCAGTCTGCTTCACTCACTCATCCGTCACTCTCCCACTGAGAAGACACCACGTGGGCAAGGTCAGCGCAGCCCCAAGAAGCCTGGCCGGGGCCCTCTAGCCTCCCCCGAGCCCACAGCCGTCCGCGCTGGCTACTGGCTGGGACACAGCAACACGGACCATGGAGCCCGGCCCAACGCAGCACAGCTGTGGGCATGTTGCAGCTGCTCGTTATGTCCAACTCTCCGTGACCCCGTGGACAGCAGGACCCTCTGTCCATGGGATTTCCCAGACAAGAATACTGGAGTGGGTTGCCATTTCCTTTTCCAGAGGATCTTCTCAATGTGGGGATCGAACCTGTATCTCCCGCCTTGCAGGCAGATTCTTTACCACTGGGCCACTGGGGAAGCCCTCACAGTGCAGCTGTGCCCCAGGCTGCTGTGAAGCTCCGCCGCCAGGACTGCCAAGGCGTGACCACACGAACTTCCAGCCAGGTCTTCAGTGGGTCAGCTCCAGGAAGTCTTCATCGTCTCTCAAGTGAAACTCAGCGCACTCTCATGTCACCCCTGTACTCATAAGTGCGCTCTGTCATTGCACCCCCATCACACCCTATTTACATGCTCACCCACTGCCCATGTGCTCTGAGTAAAGGGAAGTCTCTTTTCATATCCTCAGCACATTTACCTAAGAAATGCTTATGAATGAATGAATAACCAATTGAGACACAGACTCTTATCTGAACTGTGACTGCTGGTCAATAAATATTTAAATTAATTAACTGATTAATTGATTAAAATAATAGTTTTCGATTTGTTTAATGCAGTATAGCCCTTCCTTTAATGAAATACTATATGGAAACCTAGTACAGAAAACACACACAAAAATTAGTGACTCTGGCTGAAGCCCCACACTCCACCCCCGAGCCTCACCCACCCCGGGGGTCAAGGCCCACACTCCGCCCCCGAGCCTCACCCACCTCGGGGGTCCCTCTAAGACTCCAAGGCCCTCGGCCTTTCACAGCGATGAAAACGAACGAGCTGCGGAGGTAACTGACAATATAGCCGGATCGCACAGACACATCCCTAAGGAAAGAGGCCAGACACAAAAGCACGCGCGCAGCAGACAACTCCTGTTCTCTAAGTCCAAAACCAGGCAGGACTGAGCATTGTGGGTGCTAGCGGTGAGCGCAGAGGTGACCTCTGTGAAGGAGTGTAAGTTCTGGAAGCACAAAGGAAACACCCAGGGGCCTGACGACCTTCCGGTCTGTGGTCTGGACGGTGGCCCCACAGCCGGGCTTGCTCCATGAAGCGCATCACCCTGCACACCCACCATGGGCACACTGTCCTACGTCACATTTGTGTAACATACGTATAGGAAATGGTTAGATGAGATACGTAGAGAGCATCGCCGACTCGATGGACATGAGTTCAAGCAAAGTCTGGGAGATGGTGAAGGACAGGGAAGCCTGCCGTGCTGCAGTCCATAGGGCTGCAGAGAGTCGGACAGGACTTGGCAGAGTGAACAACAACATTACATTTTAAAAGTTTGTTGAAAAATAAATAAAAATGAAAACCTCCTCAGGGTACTGAGAGCAACTAGCTTAGAAACGCAAGGCTCTCTGCACCGCCACCACCAAGCCCGGGGGATGGGGACAGGTACTCACGAGGCTTTGACGAGCAGCTGCTCTCTCTCCTGCAGCTCCCGCTTCAGGCTCTCTACTTCCACCTTGAGCTCGATGTTCTTCAGGATAAGATCAGGAGAGAAAAGAAACGTGTGAAACATAGGCCATCCGAATGCCCTTAGTGGGGAACCCACCTTTAGCATGAACTGGCTCCGAAGCTCTTAATGGGCAGATGTTAGATTCAAACCCTCATTAGCCTCGGGGCACAGGGAAAAGGGGGTTATTAAACACTGGTGGGCTCCAAAGAAGGCCCTGGATTTCTCAAGGCTTGGAACAATTATGTAAATTTTCCAAGCATCTAACAGCCAGAGCACTCAAACATTGAGGCATAAATGTCATACAAGTGAGGCTGATTTAAAAATTGTTTGCCCTCCGCCAAGCAAATTTACAAGCAATTCTGCAGTTTGTTTTTCCCATTCCGAGGCAATTACTTCTGGTTGTTTACAATCATGCATGTGGTGGTTGGAGCAGTGGGAACGTGTTGCAGCTTCAAAAAAACATGCAGATGGGAAGCCACATCACTGCCTGTCTCATTTCAGTGTGAGATTTCGGGGTACCCCCTTCCCAAAGAGCCTCGACTACACGGGGCCCACTGCCTGGAGGCGGCGCCACAGGGCTCTCCAGCCAGCTTCCTCTTAACTGACCGAAACAAAGGGAGGCCCACAGGGCCTTGGGCTCGCAACTCCTGTGACAACCCAGAGGCAGGGTCTCTGGCACATGGATCACAGCACGAGGCTGTGGGGCAGAGACAGGCTTTGAGAACCAGTTCACCTATGTCCTCAGACGGATTAGATGAATCCACCCCAGAGGCGGGTCCAAGTGTGTGGTCTGCGGAGGGCCGCTGCAAATCCAAGATTTCTCTAATCCTGCACCTGCTTTATTCTAATAATGTACACCAACCTGACATTCTATTCCCTAATACATGTGTATCATTGTAAATAAAAAATAACATTTCCAGTACAATTTACAATCTCAGAGGACATGCCTCCCTCCTTTCAGCCAAACAGCCCCAAAGGGGAGAACACCTCTGACTGAGAAGTCTGCCGGAATGGGAAGGCCACGGCCTTGGGACTTGATGACTGTTAGTCGCTCGGTCACGTCTCATGTTTTGCAATCCGGTGAACTGCAGCACGCCAGGCCTGCCTGCCCTTTATTATGCCCCAGAGTTTGCTCAGACTCATGTCCATTGAGTCAACGATGCCAGACCTGGCTTCAGAAACCGTGCTGAGTCAGTGGATGCTCGTCCACTCCTTCCTTCACAGGATAGACACCACCGACCCCTGTGACAGACCAAGCACCGGCTAGGCATCGAGGCCGCCGTGGTGGGCAAGGCAGACACGGCCCCTGCCTTCCTGCTCACATCCAACACACGGCAGAAGCGGGGGCCTGTCACCGACCTCAGAACACAAGCCCAGGGACTCCCCTGATGGCCCAGTGGCTAGGAGTCCTCACTCCCAACGCAGGGGCCCAGGTTCGATCCCTGGTCAGGGAACTAGAGCCTGCAAGCTACAACGGAAGACCTTGGATGCTGCAGCTAGAAAGATCCCACTGCTGCTGCTGCTGCTCCTAAGTCGTTTCAGTCATGTCCGACTCTGTGCGACCCCATAGACGGCAGCCCACCAGGCTCCCCCGTCCCTGGGATTCTCCAGGCAAGAACACTGGAGTGGGTTGCCATTTCCTTCTCCAATGCATGAAAGTGAAAAGTGAAAGTCAAGTCGCTCAGTCCTGTCCCACATGCAAAAACAAAGATCCCATGTGCCACAAAACGCAGACAAATAAATAAACATTAAAAGAAAAAAAAAAAAAAAAGAGCTCTCATCACAAAGGGGAAAAAAATCTTAGAAAAGAAAAGGAAGAAACAGTCCTTACTGCCCTCTCAGATCCCTCAGGGGGGCACACGGCAAACACAAGGCCCAGCTGCCCTGCTGGATCCGAGGGCTGGATGAGCTAACAAACGAGACGCGGCAGGAGACGGGGCTCAGGCAGCGCTGTTTTCTTCACCACCAAACAACGGAGACTCAGGAAGCCACGTCTGCAGAACTTTTCCTAGAAAAAACTGACCTCTGCATAAAGCCCACTGGGTGTCAGCGCACAACGTCTGCAACTGTGGTTTTGGGAAAACTGCAGAAACCCCTTCAAAGAGAAGAGTCCTCTTCCAGCTCTCCAAAGGGCAGAGAGCTTCTATATAACAGGTGACATCATATGCTCTAAGAGGTTTGCTTTCTGATGAACCAACTGGCCGCCCCAGACCAGCAAATTTACAAGACTACACGGCTAAAATGTCCGCGAGATTATTCTTTGCGAGCCTGATACTTCAAGCTATAAACTTATATACATGGTGATTAAATTTTCTAAACTGAAAATCAAGACACCATATAAGTATCAAACTGAATATCATTATAAAAAAGAATGCAGAAGCTCTTAAACCACTATTAAGGAAATATATGCAAGATATTGTTAATATCAAAGCAGAACATGCTCACATTTATGTGAAAAGGGCATTGATACATAATATACACACACACAATGGCTGCTTGCATACACATAAAATTTCTCTGCCTGAAGAATTAATCATATTGGTTAGATCTAGGGAACCAGGAGACAAGGATGGAAGAAAGTCTTTCCAGTGTATACTTTCTACACTTTCTGATTCTGAACCATGTACATCTATCCAAAAAATTAAAATTTAAATAAAAGTACAATCAAATCAAGCCATGTAGCCAAGCAATGGAAAAAGAAGAGCTGAAACCACATGGCACAGTGAGGCAGGCAGACCCAGGTCCAAAACCCACCTCACGGCGCAGCTACACAACATCAAGCGCGCTACTGATCTTTCCTGCACCTCAGTTTCCTCTCCTGCAAGATAAGGATCATGTCCACAGGACAAGACTGTCTTGAGAATTAAAAGAAGATGATGAAGGTGCAAACGCCCCAGACAGGCGCCTGGCCAAGAGAAAGCAGTCACCTTCTTTTAGATTTTTCCCAACACCCATGTTTGTCCTGAGGTGCATGACAATCATACATAAGTAGGAAGTATTTTAGGTGACAGGCTTTTCTTTAAAATTTTGATTGCATCACCACTTCTTTCCCAAAAGGGGGAGATCCTCATTGTCTTTCTCTCCCACAATAAAGGGAAAAAAATTGTGTCTTGAGGGACAAGGGAGCTTTTTAATTCTTGAGAAGGCTCAGAACTACAATACAATCCATCTTCAAGACAAGTCCATTTAAGCCCACCCACTAAAACTCAAGGAGGGTTCATTTTCCTCCTTCAGAAGTTTCCACTGGTGCAAACTTCAGAAGAGGAAAAAAAAAATGGAGTAAGTCTCAGGCCAAGGGCTAATCTCCTAGAGAAAGTCAAGAAAGGGGCACTAAAATATTGTTGTACTTCTGCCTTTTCAAGAGAGCCAAGTTCCTTTTTCAACTCCCAGAACCACGGTTTGTTTTCAGGCAGAGGCCTCCAGGTCAAGAACTGAGATAGGAATAGACTTTTTTCCTGACAGTTATAAGCAAGGAATACAGAGGAGTCATTACCACAGAAAAAATGACAAGCCTAACTGTGGGCTGCCGATGGAAGCCACAACAAGACAGTGATGACCACTGGCTAGGGCTGACTGTGTGCTGGGGCTTTCCATCTACCAACTCATTTCAATCCACACAAATAACCCCAGGACAGAGGGGTTATCACTTAACTCTGGAAGCAAGCCCAGACAGCTGAAGGGACTTGCCTACAGTTACACAAGCTAGTGAGTAACAACAGGATTCAATTCCAAAGACACGCCACCATTTCACTCTTTGTCTCAATTATAAATAACGAGAAAATGGCAATTGAGATATGCTAAGTCAGAATTCCATTTTAAGAAGAGAGAAAGACTCCCTTAATCTTGTATCACTTTGCTTAGTATTAAGGTCATTCTATTATCTTTACGCTCCCTGTAATCAATCCAAATGAAAGGAAAGCAGCGCTATCTGTTGGTGCCAAGTCTGAGAACAAACATTAATCGAACTGCTGCTTCGAATGGCCACGAGGAAAAGACGCCGGGCGCAGTGGCGCCAAGTGGGGCACTCACGGTTTTGCAGGCGCGCTCCGTGCGGCCGCCACGCTCCCGCTGCAGGCTTTCCTCGAGGAAATAGATGCGGAGCTTTAGGTTAAAGTTTTCTTTCTTCAGTTCAGTGATTTGCTAGAAAATAAGCACAGATGGGTTATCGAAAGTAAGGTCTGAGGGACGAGACCTGGCACGACGCCCAAAGCTTCCAGGGCCACAAAGGGAGTGAGAGCTCAGCTTTGCTACAACCACACAAACCCAGGATTAAGAGCCAGATGCAGGACAGCCTGAGCACGGCAATGAATGATGACCGAGTGCAGAGAGAGAATGCATGACTCCACACTGAAATCAAGTTAGAAAGGAAAGGAAAGGAAGAAGGGAAGCTCTTCTTTACAAAAGAAATCAAATTAATAAATGTAGAGAGTAGCAGGAAGAGAAAACCACCATTATACAACTGCTAGACTCAACTAACACACACACACACACACACACACACACACACACACACGGAGAAATAAATGACTCGGGCCGAGATCCACACACAAACGCACCGGGTGAAAGCGCTGGAGGGCGCGGCATTCCTACCATCTCAAGACAGTCACCCCACAGATGGCTTACCATTTGGGAAAACACATCGTCACGATTTAGAAGCCTAGCAGACATCACCCTAATCAACACAATATATTACTACTACCCCTGGTGGGACAGACTGACATGCTGTGCCTCCTGAACTAAGTCACTGAAAGTAAGCAATTTCATCTAAAAATGCTAAAATACCTATAATCTTCTCTTCTTTTTTTGGCAACTTAACGGCTTGTGAGACCTTATTTCCCCAACCAGGGAACTGAACCTGGACCCGGGCAGTGAGAGCACCAAGTCCCAGCCACTGGACTGCCAAGGACTTCCCCAAACACCTACAGCCCTTAACCCACAACTAATCAAGAGCTGTCGGACCTCTCTGGTGGCGCAGTGGATAAAAATGCGCCTGCCAATGCAGGGAACACGGGCTCAGTCCCTGGTGCAGCAAGCTTCCACCCGCCACGGAGCAACCAAGCCCAGGCCTACTGAGTCTGAGCGGGGCAGCAGCTGAAGCCTAAGAACCCAGGGCCTGTGCTCTGCGCCGGAGAAGCCACAGCAGTGCGGAGCCCTCGCACCTCCACAAGGAGCAGCCCTGCTCGCCGCCAACCAGAGAAAAGAGCCTGCAGCAGCAAGGAAGACCCAGGGCAGCCAGAAACAACCACAAATGAACACAGCTTTTCTTAAAACGTCTAATGAAGAGGAGTCAATCAAACAAATCCAAAGTGAAGGGCGCTCTATAAACAACAGACTGGACTCTTCAGAAAACTTCACGACAACCTCAGGACAGAAAGGGCTGGGGGACTTTTCTAAATGAATGGAAGTAATAGAGACCTGACTACGAAGTACAATACATTCATACAGTGACTCTTGAAATCTTTTTACGCTATATGGAGACAGCTGGGGGACTCTGAATAACAACTTTCCACCAGGCAATAGTATGACGAGTTTTTAAGAGAATGTCCTGAGCAAGAGATTCATGCTGAAGTTCTCAAGGGTGCTGTCATAATATCTGCAATTAGCACCCTAATCAGGAGGGAGGGAGAAGAAAAGAGATAAAGTAGATGTAACAAATTTAAAAGAACTGAAATCAAACTATATTCCCTGACCATAATGGACATAAACTTAGAAATCAATAACAGAAATAAAACTGGGAAATTCTCAAGTACTTAGAATTGAAATAGCACATCTCTAAACAATCTATAGATACTAGAGGAAATCAAAAGACATTTTGAATAAATGAAAATGAAAATAAATCAAAATTTGTTGGATGCAGTTAGAGTAATAGTCAGACGGAAACTTACACTATTAAATGCTTTAGAAAAGAAAAAATATACATATACACTTTATATATGATAGCTCAGTTGATAAAGAACCCACCTGCACTGCAGGAGACCCTGGTTCGATAACTGAGTTGGGAAGATCCACTGGAAAAGGGACAGGCTACCCACTCCAGTATTCCGGTCTGGAGAATTCCATGGACTGTATAGTCCATGGGGTCGCAAAGAGTCAGACACGACTGAGTGACTTTCACTCACAAGGGCCTGCTGTGCAGCGCAGGGAACCGCACTCAGCACTCTGGAATGGGTCTCAGTGGCTCTTTCCCCACACAGAAGCACTATATGTCTTCTATATGTATATGTGTGTGATTCACTTTGCTGTATAGCGGAAACTAACACGACACTGTAAATCAACTGTACTCCAATAAAAATAATTGTTTTAAAAAAAGAGTATTTCAAATCGATAATCTAAGCTTCTATTTTAAAAAACCATGAAAAGAGCAAAATAAACCCAAAGCAAAAAGAATGAAGACTATAATAAACATAAGAGCAGAAATCAGTGAAAAGGAAAAGAGAAAAACAACAAAGAAAAGTCACTTTTAGAAGATGGCTCTTTCAAGTGATTAATGAAACTAATCATACCTCTAGCCAAACCGGTAAAAAATAAATAAAAAGAGAGAGATGACATAACTTACCCATACCAAGAATGAAAGAGAAATTATTACAGATCCCATAGTTATTAAAAAGATAATATGAGAATAATGGATACAAACCTACACATGTAAACTGGAGAGCTTAGATGAAATCACACAATTCCTTCAAAGCCACAAATAATCAAAATTCACCAAAGAAGAAATTAAGAGAAACTGAACACTCCTATACCTATTTAAAAACTTAAATTTGTAATTAAAACCTTCCAAGAAAGAAAATTCCAGGATGATTTCAGTAGCAATTTCTACCAAATTCTTAAAACTCTACCAATTTTATACAATCTCTTCCAGAAAACAGAAAGTGAGGGAACTTTCTCACTGCCTTTTAGGAGGGCAGCATCACCCTCATAAAACAGAAAAAATATTATAAGAAAACTACAGACGAAATCCTCTAAATGAGAGACTCAAAATCCTCAACTAAATTTTTAAAACTTTAGTTCAGTTCAGTTGTTCAGTCGTGTCCGACTCTTTGTGACCCCATGGGCTGCAGCTCACCAGATTTCCCAGTCTATCACCAACTCCCAGAGCTTGCTCAAACTCATGTCCATTGAGTCGGTGATGCCATCCAACCATCCCTTCCTCTGTTGTCCCCTTCTCCCGCCTTCAATCTTTCCCAGCATCAGAGTCTTTTCAAATGAGTCAGTTCTTCGCATCAGATGGCCAAAGTACCAGAGCTTCAGCTTCAACATCAGTCCTCCAATGAATACTTAGGACTGATTTCCTTTAGGATGGACTGGATGGATCTCCTTGCAGTCCAAGGGACTCTCAAGAGTCTTCAACACCATAGCATCAATTTCAAAAGCATCAATTCTTCGGCGCTCAGTTTTCTTTATGGTCCAACTTTCACATCCATACATGACCACTGGAAAAAACATAGCTTAGACTATACAGACTTTTGTCAGTTAAGTGATGTCTCTGCTTTTTAATATGCTAAGTCTGTCATAGGGTTTCTTCCAAAGAATGAGCGTCTTTTAATTTCATGGCTGCAGTCACCAACTGCAGTGACTTTGCAGCCCAAGAAAATAAAGTCTCTCACTGTTTCCATTGTTTCCTCATCTATTTGCCATGAAGAGATGGGACCAGATGCTACGATCTTTGTTTTCTGAATGCTGAATTATAAGCCAGCTTTTTCACTCTCCTCTTTCACTTTCATCAAGAGTCTCTTTAGTTGTTCACTTTCTGTCATAAGGGTGGTGTCATCTGCATATCTGAGGTTATTGATATTTCTTCCAGCAATCTTGATTGCAGCTTGTGCTTCCTCCAGCCCAGTGTTTCTCATGATGTACTCTGCATATAAGTTAAATAAGCAGGGTGACAATATATAGCCTTGATGTACTCCTTGTCCTGTTTGGAACCAGTCTGTTGTTCCATGTCCAGTTCTAACTGTTGCTTCCTGACCTGCATACAGATTCCTCAGGAGGCGGGTCAGGTGGTCTGGTATTCCCATCTCTTTCAGAATTTTCCACAGTTTATTGTGATCCACACAGTCAAAGGCTTTAGTGTAGTCAATGAAGCAGAAGTAGATGTTTTTCTGGGAATTCTCTTGCTTTTTCTATGATCCAATGGATGTTGGCAATCTGATCTCTGGTTCCTCTGCCTTTTCTAAATCCAACTTGAACATCTATAAGTTCAAATACCATTGAAGCCTGGCTTGGAGAATTTTGAACATTACTTTGTGAACATGTGACATGAATGCAATTCTGCAGTAGTTTGAACATTCTTTGGTATTGCCTCTCTTTGGAAAATTGGAAACATAGTAACACATCATGAGTGGGATTTATCCCAGGAATCTAACGCTACTTCAATATTCCAAAGCCAATCCATGTAATTCACCAAACTAAAAGACCAAAGAAGAAAAAAACACATATGATCATAGCAAAACGTACAGAAAAAACATTAGACACTCAACAATCATTCAAGATAAAAATTCAGCAAACTAGGAATTCAAGGAAACATCCTTTATCTGCTAAAGGACATATACAAAAAAATCACACATCTACAAAAAACATATTTACTAAAGATGAAGAACGAAATGCTATTCCCCTAACATCAGTAATAAAGAAAGGCTACTGGCTCTTATGATTCCTATTCAAACTGTATTTGAAGTTCCAGACAGTGTGATAAAACAAGGGAAAAAAATAAAAGGCATCCAGATTGGAAAGGAAGAAGTAAAACCACCCTGATGTGCAGACAACATGAAAACAAACAATTCCAAGGAATCTACCAAAAAAAGTTCCCAGAATTCATTAAGTGAGTTTAGCAAAGTCAGTATACAGGTATCAATCATATTTCAATATACTAGCAACAAACAATCGAAAACTGAAAAAATTTTAAATACCATTTACAATATCTCTAAAAAGGAAAATTTATAAGAACAAATCTAGTAAGACATTATGTATGTCTGATGGAATCAAGAATCTAAATAAGTGAGGAAACTTACCAAATTCATGAATTGGAAATCCTTCTTTTAAATCAATAAACTGAGCTTCATAAAAATTTTAAAAGTTTGCTTTGGAAAAACACAGAGCTGAGAGAATGAAAAGACAAGCTACACAGTGAGAGAAAACATTTGCAAATCACAAACTCAACATAGGAACTGTATCTGCTGCTGCTACTGCTGCTACGTCGCTTCCAGTCGTGTCCGACTCTGTGCAACCCCATAGACGGCAGCTCACCCGGCTCCCCCGTCCCCGGGATTCTCCAGGCAAGAACACTGGAGTGGATTGCCATTTCCTTCTCCAAGGAACTGTATCTAGAATACATAAATCTCTCTCAAAATGTCATTGCTAGGAAGCAACTCAATGTAAAAAAAAAAAAAATAGGCAAAAGATTTGAAAAAACACTACACAGGAGAAGATACACAGATGACAAATAAGCACAAGAAAAGATTTTTAAGCATCTTAGATACCACTACACATCTATTAGAATGGCCAGAAAAAAACTTTTTTAATTGATAATACCAAATGCTGATGAAGACGTGAAACAAACAGCGCTCTCATGTTCTGCTGATGGGAGTGCACAATGGTGCAATCACTCTGAATGACAGTTTGGCAGTTTCTCACCAAAAAAACACTACATTTACCATATGACTCGGCGACTCCAGTCCGAGGTGTTTACCCTAGAGAAGTGAAAACCCATGCCCACACACACACAAAATTATACAGGAATGTTTAGTGCAGCTTTATGAATAATCACCAAAACATGGAGAGAACTCAAACGCTCCTCAAAAGGTGAATGAATAAAGTGCACACCCACACGGTGGAAAAGCACTCGGCTACTGCGGCACCCAACACGTGAGTGAATTCCAAAGACATTTCCGTGAGGGAAAGAAGTTACCCTCAAAAGATTACAAGCTGCATGATTCCGTGGATATGATCTCTGGAAAAAGCAAAATTACAGGGACTGGGATAGAAGGCAGCTGCCAGAGGTCTGCATGAAGAGTCTGACCACAGAGAGGGGACACTCGGGGATTTCTGGCCTTTTGGAACATTCTGATTGTGGCTGACAGTCACATGAGCCTACAACTATATACACATATACCAAAAAAAAAAAAAATCAAATAAATACATTTCTTGATTATGACAAAAGTTACAAAGGAGTATACGTATGTCAAAACTCAGCCAACACTTAAAATTGCAGGGGTTTATTTTATGCAAAAGGAGAAGGGGGTGGCAGAGGATGAGATGGTTAGACAGCATCACCGATCCAGTGGACACAAATCTGACCAAACCCCAGGGGAACCTGGCGCGCGGCAGTCCCTGGGGTCACACTGCTTAGAGACTGAGCAACGCCAACAAAATAAAATAGAGCAAAATATTAACAGCCGTCCTTGAACGTTACTACATCACCATAAATACACATTCACTGGGGCTTTTCTTCAACATTTTAAAAAATAATTGCTAATAGCACATAATACTCCTTTTAATAAATTTTTGAATACTTTTACGACTGATAAAAGAAAATGATAAGCATACTCTACATTAAGTACATTTCAAATTTTCCACCCCTGGCCCCTTGTTAACACTTAAAGTGTCAATTTTGTGGCTAAGAAGAACAGAGCAACAAGTAATTGATAGGTTCATTACAGCCTCCCCTTTAAATGTTTTAAGGAAACAGCACATAAAACATTCATTCAAACAAAAAGTCTACCCGCCAGATGCTTCCTATAAAGAGAAGCCTGATTCCATTACTCAGCTACCAATAAATTATTTATGGAGGTTGCTGAGAATGCCCACACTGTGCACGCTGCTAAAATTCTTAGCAACACTTGAAAGAATACTTGTTCTATTTATAGGTGAACAATGTTTTTTTTAATGAGAAAAGGTAAATAAGCCTTCAGAAGGTCATTGCAAACGCCAGCCAAGCCCCAGTGAATAAAATGAAACACAGGCAACAGCTTTTCTGCAACGGTGCCAGTCTCGTTCTCTGCCTAATGCCAGAGCCCTCAGCAAGCTTGCTCTGACGACCCCACCAAGCTGGCCGGGGGTCCTCCTGGATGTCTCCACACACCCTTTAATTTCCTTATACAGCAGCCTATCACACTGCGTCTACCAGCCGGGTCATCTCCTTTCTGCCCAATCCGTCTCTAAGAGATGGGGAACCGTATCTTCTTTTGTATTTTAGTCCACAACATAAAGAGATAGTCGTTAATACACAGTAACAACGGAGTGGTCAGAAGGCTGGACGTATTTACGAATTTCTTGAAGGCCATGTGATGCAAGGAGAGACCCACCGGCTTCAGAGGCAGACAGACACTGCTTCTTGCTATCACTATTTTAAGGTTTTTAAAAATGTGGACCATTTTTAAAGACTTTTATTGATTTTGTTCTGTTTTTAAGTTTTGGCCCTAAGGAATGGGGGATCTTAACTCCCCCAACAGGGATCAAACCTGCAAGCCCTGCATTGAAAAGCCAAGTTTTTACCACTGGACTACTGAAGAAGGTCCTCCATCACTCTTAGAATAAAACTTCCTGGGCTTCCCCGGTGGCTCAATGGTAAAGAATCCGCCTGCAATGCAGGAGACTCAGGTTTGATCCCTGGGTCGGAAAGACCTTCTGGAGAGAAAAAGGCAGCCCACTCCAGTATTCCTGCCTGGAAAATTCCACGGGCAGAGAAGCCTGGCAGGCTACAGTCCACGGGGCTGCAAAAATTAAAATAAAAAAGCTTGGTGCCGTGGCCGCAGATTTGTGTGATCTGGCTCTACGCTCGGCCTACCCCTCGTTGGAAATGCTCCACCCTCCCCAGTCCTCACATAAGCTGGGCCTGGTTTGCACGCACAGCTCTTCCTGCAGCCCTTGCCGGGGAGGTTCCATCTCAGGCCTCCATCTCAGCTTAAACGTCAGAGCCTCCAAAAGGCCCCTCCTAACTACTGGCTCCAGGGAGGGCCATCTCCACTACCTCCATCGAGTCACTCTCTCACGCAGAACTCTTATCTTCTTATTAGAAGTCGTCACAACCTGCCTCCACCTTCGATCCTTACACGTGTACTATTTGCTATCACGCCTGTCATATAAAGGTCATCCACTTGTTGAGGGCAGGGACCTTTGCAATCTATCTGCTCACGGCTGTTTCCCCTGAGATTTGTAGCACAGTATCTGGGACACGGGACACTCCGTCAATGTGTGCTGAATGAATGAACGAATCAGCCAGTCCAGGCTACCTTACTAGCCGTGTGAGTTCAGTCAAGTTCCTTATTCTGTGCGCCTCAGTTCCTTTATCTATAAAAATGGGATTATAATAATGCCTCTTTCAGAGAGCTATTACGAGGATTAAAAGAAATGAATGGGGATGTTTAGTATTGTGCCTGGCACAGCGTAAGAACTGAAAACATTAATATTCTTTTCATTTGTACTTTTCATCTGCACTTGAAGTAAGTTCAAGAAATGAAAAAAAATTGGAAACACTGAGAATAGCTTACCATACAACAAGAATAAATACCTGAAAATCCACCAAATATGACTCAGAAACTCAGCACTCAAAAGTAGGTGAACACGAGAGCTGTACTTGCCAGGCTCCTGCCCTGGCAACCCGAGTGGGACCACGGAGCTGGAGCCTCTGAGAGAGGAACCATCCCAACTCGGTCCCAGCTCAGCAGCAGGACACTCTCTGAGGCTTCTGCCCGGTCATCGTGACTTCCCCCCACTCCCCGTCAAAGGCCTTCGGCGCCTAGGGCACCATCAAAAAGGGAAAAAAAGACAAAAGCCAACAACAGAAAGAATCAGGGCAACTCCAACCAACCGAACTCTCAGCCAGAAGCGCAGCTTCTGGAGACCTGGCCATCAGCTTCAGCGGCTTCCGAGGGCCTGGGGCTCCACAGCGGCGGCTCAGCCGCCAGGGCACTGCAGGCAACAAGGACCGAGGGCTGGGGGCCCCCGGTCAGTGGAGCCGGAAGCGGACTCAACTCCCAACGATGTCACCTGTGAGCCACGTGACCTTGGGGAAACCACCGCACGTCTTTGAGTCCCTGTACGCTCATCAATAAAAAGAGGATCAAAGTCACGGAGGTGTTGTGACAACCACACGACCTACAGTACTTGGCAGAGCCTGGCACTGAGCGAGCAGAAAACACAGGAGCACTTTCAGAACGAATCCACTTCTCACTCAAGCCTCAATACGCAGACCTTCGAGCAACTAGTAATTTTTTTTATCCTCTTTGAAAGTCCAAAAACTGTTAGACCATTCACCCAGACATCACAAAAACCATGAAATCCTGCTGCCCAGAGTTCATTTCTGGTAAATAACACCGCACGTAACACAGCTCTGCCAGCAGCAGCTAAGTGGGGTTAGGAAGACGAAGAAGACACCCGGGATTCGCTTCTGACTCCAGCACGCTCCCAGAGTCCTCAAAACATCCAGAGAACTGTTGCTAGGCAAACATCTATTCGTCAACCAACAATACTGGAGCAACAACAGGATTTTAAAAGTGAACCCAAACAACACCCGGAATGCAACTATCTTATGAAATCTACTCTCTATATATTCTTTTCAGCCTTTGCTCATGAATACACATTTTTTGTAAAACTGTAACATAAGTGAATTTGTATAATCCATTGCTTCCCCTAACATGTCTTAAATATTTTCATGTTGCTAAAGAATTCCCATAATTATCACTTAAATTGACTGCACTGAACTCCACTGAATTGATTCAGTCAATTGCTTAACCATTTCCCTGCTGAGCACGCACGCATTCAGTGTGCTCTGGAAGAATGCCTGCGGGCTTTCCGACCAGAAAGACCAGCTGTGCATTTGGCCTTCTTTTTGTTCCTCAATCACACTCAACTCCTGAGTGAATCACTGACTCTCAAGCTCAGCTCCTCACCTGGGAGACACCTTCATTACAAGCTTGTTGCAATAAGCCAAACAGACGACAAATGTAAAATATAACTCCCGTGTTCCCGATTTTTCACAATCATACACAGTGTGACAACACCTTCATGCTCCCAGCTTTTCTCTTCTGCTGGGTTCTTTCCTAAGGATGAATTTCCCCAAGATGGATTGTTGGGCTCAAGAGTAATATTATTTTTATGACCATCAAAATCTCTTTCCAAATGGCCTTCAAAAAGATTGTAAAAATTTACACTGCCCAGGCCACCACCCGGCCAGGTCTGCAGAGGGCATGGCCAGGACACTCAGAAGCCTGAGCACGCAGAGCATTTGACCCAGCGTGAAGGAGACCAGCCTACTACACAGATGAGCCTGGCCCTGACGGGCCCCATCTCCTGCAAAGCCAGAACCACAGAGCTCCGGTAACAGTCACTATGCCAGCTCCAGAGTGTCCTCGTCCACTTCTGCCCACCTGTGCCCCACATGATTCTTGCTCTCCTGCCTGGTTCTAAAGGCGCCCCGTTCTCCTTCTCAGCCTCCCCTGGCCCTCATCACTGCCTGCTCTCCTAAGACTCGGGGGAATCTGTGTGCCCTTCCCTCCTGCTACACTGCTCCAGCCACCTGATTCACAAGAACATAGCAGCCACCCCCATCGGCTTAAGACCTGGGATATCACACACTGTCCTGGCATGTGTTACTTAATCCTTACCACAATCCTGCTGCTGCTGCTAAGTCGCTTCAGTCGTGTCTGACTGTGTGCGATCCCATAGACGGCAGCCCACCAGGCTCCCCCATCCCTGGGTTTCTCCAGGCAAGAACACTGGAGTGGGTTGCCATTTCCTTCTCCAATGCATGAAAGTGAAAAGTGAAAACTGAAGTCGCTCAGTCGTGTCCGACTCTTAGCGACCCCATGGACTGGAGCCCACAGGCCCCTCCGTCCACGGGACTTTCCAGGCAAGAGCACTGGGGTGGGGTGCCATTGCCTTCCCCCTACCACAACCCTGGGCGTTAAATATTACTTTTCCCATTTCACAGGTAAGGCAACCAAAATTTACAGCTTACAAGGTAACACATTTATTTTTATCAATAAGAATTTATCAACTACCATCTTGTTCAGCTGGGTGTTGAGCACGAGGGACACAGTAGAGGAGACAAAGTTAAGCAATCACACCAATAAAATACATAATTGCAAACAGTCGTAAGACTCTCGGTGGAAAACACTCCACGCCGAGTGCTGGGTCCCTAGCAGACCCGGGAAGGCAGTTACAGACAGCCTCTCTATAAAGGCACACAAAGCGCTCCAGGATCCCGACATTCAGGAGAAAGAGAAAGTACAGCGCCAGGAGGGGGGAGCACGCCGAAGGCCCGACCGCGTGGCCGAGGAAGGGCAGCCCAGATGCTGGAGAGCAGGGCGCGACGGGAGACGGCAGCAGCCGGTAACACAGGGCAGGGCCACATGGGCCACGGCGAGCAGTAGGGATTTTGCTCCAAGGTCATAGAAACATCACAGCAGGGTCAGCGGAGACTGACAACGGACAAGGAGGAGGCGGGGGAGCTGGCCGCAGCAGGGTCCTCAGGACAGAGCGGAGTGGGCACTGAGGGCCGCGCCAGGCACCGAGCGAGGGGCCTTCCACACCAGGACTCACGGAGCCCTCTCCACCAGTTCTGAGAGGAAGACCGCATCCAGCCCCGCGTTACAGAGAAGGCTCTAGAAGCGACCTGCACAAACGGGGTCACAGGCCTGCCAGTGTGACAGCGCCAGACCTAACACCCACCTCTGGTCATTTCCAGGTACGTGTCATACCCACATACACCGCTATGTCAGAGGCTTCAGGGCCATGCACACCGGGTGGGGTCGACGGGCAGGGGAACGACCTCCGGCAGGAAGACCCCAGCACAGAGAGGCCACAGGGCAAACCTGAAGAAGCAAACTCCTAGCTGTGGCATGGATAAAACATTCAAGAGGACCAACTGCCTCACTGAGACCAAGGCTTTTCAACAAAACAGAATATGCGCCCTGACACAAACACCAGAACCTCAGGGCAGCTGGGCTGGAGACAAGAGCAGCAGAACCTGTCCCAAGGGAAAAAAAACACATAAGTGTACAAAGACTCGGGACCAGGACACTCATCACCGCTTTGTTTATCACAGTGAGGAATTATGGTCTTTCCTGTGGTCATGTATGGATGTGAGAGCTGGACTGTGAAGAAGGCTGAGCGCCAAAGAATTGATGCTTTTGAACTGTGGTGTTGGAGAAGACTCTTGAGAGTCCCGTGGACTGCAAGGAGATCCAACCAGTCCATTCTGAAGGAGATCAGCCCTGGGATTTCATTGGAAGGAATGATGCTAAAGCTGAAACTCCAGTATTTTGGCCACCTCATGCCAAGAGTTGACTCATTGGAGAAGACTCTGATGCTGGGAGGGATTGGGGGCAGGAGGAGAAAGGGACGACAGAGGATGAGATGGCTGGATGGTATCACTGACTCAATGGATGTGCGTCTGAGTGACCTCTGGGAGTTGGTGATGGACAGGGAGGCCTGGCGTGCTACAGTTCGTGGGGTCACAAAGAGTCAGACACGACTGAGCGACTGATCTGATCTGATCTGATCTGAACGTCACACAGGAAGAGGTTACGTAAATTACGGTTCAACCCACCCCTTTTAGTACACGTCTTCATGAACTGGAGACGGTCATTAAATAACACTATCCACCTGTATCAGAGACAGAAAGCTACACATGTCACAGTAAAAGTCAGAAGTAAACGCTTCTATCTGTGGATAAAGAACAGCTACCCGGACTGGACACGCAGAACCAGATTCTGGGTCTCCCCACTCACTCACAGCATTTTGAGAGAGACAAAGGGAGAGACAGAGAGGAGTCCCTGGAAGCAGTCACACCAGAGAAGCAGAGTCCTTTACAGACGCTGCTCAGCCCAGCCTCCTCTGGTCCGGGGCACTCCCCCCATGATGTTATCACCCAAGGAGGACCGACAAGACGGGCTCCCGCTGAAGACCACACTGATCTGTCAGCCTCCTAAGGCCGGCCGTTCAGATGACGACAGCTCAGCTGAGGAAGGGATTAGACAGCAGATCCCCAGTTGACAGACTCACAAGAAGGTGTGAGAAGGGGACTCACACAGAACGCCAAGTGCAGCAGAAAGACAGAGGCCTGGGTTCAAAGCCCATGTAAGTCCCTGCCCGTCTCTGGGCTCGAGGCCCCTGGGCCAGATGCAGGGCCTGGAAGAACCGACCCCAGGAGCTCTTTGAGCGCTGCAGTTCTGACTTTCCTCTCCATGCCTCCGGACCCCACCACTCGCTCCACCTCCCTCAGAGCACCCAGCCTGGCTCACCTGTGAAGTGACTCCAGTCACTTCCCTCCCCAGATTAAAACATACCACTGATGCCCCCCTTCATCTTCAGCACAAAACTCAAAGCAGTGTAATATACAAGAGCCTGCAGAATCTGACCCCCGCCTGCTTCAACAGCCCCACTTCTCTCAAGCACCCTCTAAGCCTCCTTCCAACCAAAGGGTACTGGGATCCCCAGCCTCGTCATGCCCTGTCATGCTCTCTTGGTGTCTTTGGCACGTGTGAGTCCCTCTGCCTAGGGTCATCTCCCAGTCTTCCCACCTTGGCTAACCCCTACTAGTCCTGAGGACCCAACTCAAGAACACCTGCTCCAGGGAGGCTGCCCAGAGTCCCCTGGGCCAGGACCAGGCCCCCGCTCTACGCCCCACAGCACCCTGGACTTAACCGCAATCACTGCATGATTTTCCTATCCATCTCCTAAACAGACTGCGAGTCTCCTGCTGGGCACTTAATCTGCTGCCAATTCCCCAGCCCCTGGCACAGCACATGGATTTGAAAATATTCACTGATGAATGGATAAACTCCAAGCAAAACCAAGAGGCCTGCATTTTGCTAGACCCTCGTTACCAGACGCTGGTGTTCAGATATCCGTAATCCAAGGCTAGAATAAAAGAAATCACGAGTTTCCCCTTTAAGTCCACAGTCCTGAAGCCCTCTCTCTAATATGGATGCGAACTTCAAAATCAGCATTAGCTGCCAAGAGCATGTCCTATAAGCATCTCAACACAGAGATCCTGCGTTGAGTAGCTCAGGCCAGATGAAGATTTTCAGTGACTTATAAAGACCTGAAAGGGAGACACTGAGAACCATGTTGTCATTTCAACTGCAGAATATGTTCTTGGAAGTGCTACAATAAAAAATATTAATGTCATAAAAAATAAAAAACCCTAACAGCAGCCAAAGGAGCGGAGTCATAAAGCCAAAACATGAATCCTAAACCATGCTGGCACAGAAGGCTCTCCCCTGCCTTTAAGAAAATCAGTATTTGGGTCACCAAGCACACACCTGAGAAATGGAAATGTGAGTCACGTGACAGAGCAGAAACACAGTGACCATAAACATAACCACGACCGTAAGGAGAAGCTCCTGGCACAGGATGGACCCTGTGCTGGGCGTATGTGCTTCACACACCCTCCCTCATGAACCTGCACGACAGCCCTGGGAAGCAGAAACTAACAACACACCCGTTTTAAAGACAAAGAAAGTGCAGAGAGGTTAAGGCCACCCAAGGTCACCCAGCAGAAGCAGACACGCAGGCAGTCTGGCTTCCGAGGCCGCGGCCCTGGGCACAAACCGCGCCTGAGAACAGCCTTGCCATCTGGCGTCTCTCGGCCTCCGTTTCTCCTCTCCCCTAAGGGGCTTCCCTGGTGGCTGAGAAGGTAAAGCGTCTGCCCGCAATGCAGGAGACCCAGGTTCGATCCCTGGGTCAGGAAGGTCTTCAGGAGAAGGAAATGGCAACCCACTCCGGTACTCTTGCCTGGAAAACTCCATGGGTGGAGGAGCCTGGTGGGCTACAGTCCATAAAAGGGAGCTGGATTCAATTCTCAGATCTCTCCCAGTTCAAAAGGCAGCGACAAAATGTGAAGCTAAATCTCTAAGATTGTCAGATTTTTCCATCTAGAAACAAAAATCAAAGCTGTGCCTTTCAAAAATTAAATAACTGTATCTCACAGAGCTGCTTCAATATTAAAGTAATATATGTGAAGAGCTTTAACACTACAGTTCCCAGCCCAGAGCAAGAGCTCAATAAACAGCAGCTATTATTACTCTTATGATAAAACACGAACAACCATTTAATAGTGGAGCACATTTTAATTATACACGATGTAGAATAATCAAATCTCATTTGTTTGAGGCCCCAGACCCCACAGCATATATCAGGTTGTACAGTTGAAATTATAACAACTCAACGCTCCAGAATTACTTGTTTCCATTAGAGATCTGACAAGTCATTTCTTCAATTGGTCACTGGTGGTTTGCAGATAACTATTAGCAGTAATGAGAGTTCTAAATTAAATCCAGAGACAGTCCCGTTCTGTTCAGGAAAGACCTCTGGGGAGAGAGAAACATGGCTGAGGAACGTCCTTCCCTCTGCGTCCTGCGTCCTCTCCCTGATAAATACCTCCCATGTCTTGCATAGTATGGATTTCATTTGGTTACAAATGAAGAAGGGTCTAATTCTTCCCATGATAAATGAGCACGTTGAGCAGGTAACTTGTTAAGCAGAATTGGAATTGGGGAAATAACCTTATTTTCCTGTTACTTGACAACAGACCCCATCCACTAACAAATGAAACGCATGATGCTGGCAGACAGAAAGCACTGAAGTCAAATCCATCGCCGAGCAATCCATTCTCAGACAATTACCACAGCAACCTGGGAACACAGAGCTCACGTTTCTGTCAACAAAGACGCAGCCTGCAAGATGCCAAGAGGCCGCCCCACGCGGTAGAGAAGAAACGGCTTTAGAGTCATTAGAAACCCGAACTCAGATTCCAGCTCCGTCGCTCGTGCACTATGTGGCCGTGAGTGAGGCTCTCCTGGTCTGAAGACTCCTGACCTGTAAAACGGGGCTAATTCAGAAAACCTCAGTCACAGGACAGCTTCAGTGGGGACCGCAGACAGCACGCCCTCCATCACAAGGAAGCTCTCACCACATGCTGTTGCCATGCCATGTTTAATCGCTCAGTCGTGTCCAATTCTTTCGATCCCCTGGACCGTAGCCCACCAGGCTCCTCTGTCCATGGGATTCCCCAGGTAAGAATCCTGGAGTGGATTGCCAGCCCTCCTCCAGGGGATCTTCCCGACCCACGGACCAAACCCACGTCTCCCTCACTGCAGGCGGATTCTCACCACCTGAGCCGCCAGGGAAGCCCAAGAACACTGGAGTGGGCAGCCTACCCCTTCTCCAGGGGATCTTCCCAACCCAGGAATCAGTCAAACTGGGGGCTCCTCCATTGCAGGTAGATTCTTCACCAGCTGAGCTACCGGGGAGTGACATCTTCACCTTCAGGATGCCAGAAATACACCCAACTCCCCAAGGCTGGAAATCAGTGATGCTGTCAGAACCCATAACTGGCCTGTGTGCAAAGGGCCAGCCGTGCAGGAATGTCACAGTGCTCCAGAGAGAGCCCATGAGCCCCGGCACTCCTCCAGACCCTGCCTCATCCTGCTTGGACGCTTCTCGAGAACCCAGGCTCCCTGTGGGTCTGCTGGACAGCAGACACAGACATGAGCCGGGAGAGATGCTAATTCAGTGTCTCTACTTACGTTTTCAAAGTCCTTCATGTTCCGCGCTCTTGTGGGAGATACCTTTTCTTCCGACACGTTTGGGAGCACTATAAAAAGCAAAACAGACACAGGAAAACGTCACAGCAGGCAAACCGCCCCGCACCCCTACTGGGGCGAAAGGACAGCTTCCATGTTATATTCTGTCTTGTGATTTGAGTCTGCTGCTGCTGCTGCTAAGCTGCTTCAGTCGTGTCCGACTCTGTGCGACCCCACGGACTGCAGCCACCAGGCTCCTCCGTCCGTGGGATTCTCCAGGCAAGAGTGCTGGGGTGGGTGCCACTGCCTTCTCCATTAAGTCATTATATTTCGGATATTTAAAAATTATTTAAACTGGCCCCAATGTAACCATGTAAATGTCAGAAGAATGTAAAAAGGTGTGGGTTGTTCAGTCATGTCTGACTCTTTGCAACCCCATGGACTGTACCCCGCCAGGCTCCTCTGTCCATAGGATTTTCCAGGCAAGAATACTGGAGTGGGGTGCCATGCCCTCCTCCAGGGGATCTTCCCGACCCAGGAATCAAACCCAGGTCTCCCACATTGCAGGCAGATTCTTTACTGTCTAACCACCCCTGTTTAAGTATCAGAAGATGGACCCAAAGAATGCAGGCAGCAAGCAAAGCAGAACTGCCAGGACACCTATGCCTACTGCTGGTCCTTAATCTGTTTTGTTGGGTGGGATGTCATCTTCATACGTCAGCAATTAAAACAAAGCCTGTCTGACTTGACAGCAGGGGTTGGCACATTTTTTCTTAAAATGCGAGACAATAAATACTTCAGGTTCTGTTGGCCAGACGACACAAAGCCCCCAGTCTGTCACAACCACTCAACACAAAACAGCCACCGACGCTCCAAAAGCCAAGCAGCCGTGCTCCAACAGAAGTCTACTTTCAAAAGCAGGCCGCGGTCGGAGACTGCCGATCGCTGCTGCAGGGCGATCCCAGACTCAGCCAAAACCCAAACAGAAGTTTACTTTCAAAAGCAGGCCGCGGTCGGAGACTGCCGATCGCTGCTTCGGGGCGATCCCAGACTCAGCCAAAACCCAAGTCTTTCCACAGCTTCTCTAATTTGACAAACATTTATTAGACCACTCCACTACGCCAAGCACCAGGTGAGGTGCTGGGGAAGCAGTGGCGAAAGAGTGGCGACGGTGAAAGCAATGGCGATCGTGCGCCCAGCAAGCAAGACAGGGACGTGTGAGCGGAGAGTTCGGCGTGGCACGAGTGCTGGGCACTGCTCAGGTGTGTGTTGAGCAAGTAAATGAATGAATTCACTCCTCCCCGAGTGGGCACTGGGGGCCTACTCTCTGCCCAGTGCCACTGTAGAAACAAAACAAATAGAAGGAGCCAACAGTCCAGAAAGAAGGCACCGACGATAAACGAGGGCGATTACAGAGCGTGTTCAAAGGTGAGAAATGCTATGGAGAACAATACCGTGGCTAAGGACAGGAAACGCCGAGAGCAAGGGAGGGGTGAGGATGCCGTTTCAAATGAGGTGGTTAAGGATTTCCCTGGCAGTCCAGGGGTCAAGACTCCATGCTCCCAATGCGAGGGCCAAATGCAGGGGGCACGGGTTGGATTCCTGGTCAGGGAGCTAAGATTCTGCATCCTGCACACGGCGGCAAAAAAAGAAAACAAACAAACAAGTAAGGGGGTTAAACTGAGGAAAGGCTGACCTCTGGGCAGACTCGGACAGGGCACAGAGAGAGGCCTGGGGTGGCTGGGGCCTAGGGGACCTGAGGACCAGCCACGAGGCCAATGGATGGGAGAGCAATAAAGGGGGGACAGCAGAAGAGGGGGGAGCAGGTGCTGGAGACAGGCTGAGTGGGGCCTCTCAGGACACGAGGATTCTGAGCCCAGGGGTAGTGTGGGGGACTTCGGCTTCCACGGTCCCCCTCTGGCTGCCTTGCTAAGAACAGATCTTTATGAAAGGCGCTGAGAGAGAAACGAGGAGACCAGGCAGGAGAAAGTGGGGAGAATCCAGGCCAGAGGTCACGGTGCTTAGGCCAAGGAAGGCGGGTGAGGAGCGGTCCAATTCGGGATACTCCTTAAGTGGCCAACACGAAGAAATGCAATGAACTGCAGCGAAAATACAAGGTTCAGAGAGGAGAGCGCACGGAAGGCAGTCTGGGGAGAGCCGGGGAAGCGTGGGCTGCAGCCGAGTCTTCACAGGGTAGCCAGTAGAGGCGGGCAAAGGCCAGAGGAGGGCGAGGGCATGGCGCCCGGGGCTCAGCAGAGAAGAGGCTTGGGAGCCAGCAGGGGCGGCCAGCAGGCCCCGCACGCCAGGCCGAGGGCACACGGCCGCCCGCCTGCTGCTCAGACAGGCGGGCTCTATCACCCATGCGTGCCCCCGCCCAGGGCCCCTCACCCTCCAGGTCTCCAGGGCAGGTCCTCTGCCGGGGACACTCCAGCCACCCCGCTCCTTCCTAAAGGGAAACCTGCTTCTCAGCCCATCGCCCAGCTCCTCAACCCCCAGCTGGCTGCACGACCATTCTTTGCCTGCCTTCCAGGCATGATCGGAGCCATGATCCAGGCTGAACCCCAGTGCGGAGCGGAGCCCTGAGCCTGGCAGGAAGCACACCAGGGCTGAATTAAGGAGCAGGCCGATCAAGTCTCTGGTCCCAACGGCCTGGGGGCAGAAGGCAGAAAAACCAGAACTGTTGCACTGCATGCTTAAAGTAAAAGTTGCCAGGTTCTAAAGGAAAATCTGAGGGAGAATTAACATATTCTCACCGTGTGAAACTTAGGTTATCTGCTCTAAAAACTCCTTCTTTTTGCCCATAATCTCATTACTCTGGAGACAGGGGAAAAAAACACCAGTCAAAATATCTCTAAGATATTTCAACAAGGCAAATTATTAGCACTTCCCACAGATACTGATGAGAGCATCCACTTTCTTTCAGAAACAAAAATTGAGGAAGGCTTAGCAAAACCCAAACTGCAGAACAGAAAGTTCCTCATAATCCAACTTCAACCCAGCAGACTGCTTATTTGCTCAGCGCCGTCTCCTGTGGTCTACCCAACTATGTGTCTCCGAAGGGCAGGCCCGTGTAGGAATGCCGGGCGCCAGCCAGCACACGGAATCCAGCAGCCTGCCAGGAAGGCCTTGGCACGCTCAGGTTTGGACCACAGCCCTCCAGGGCCTCCAGCCATTCGGGAGCAAGACCCAACAGAGCCTTTGAACCTGACCAAGTCACCGACTCAACACCCAACCTCCCCTGGCCGTTCAGTTCAGCAAACACTGGCTGAACCCCCTATGCAAGCGTGGTGGTGAGAAATGAAACTAATGAAGTGTGGCCCAAAGGACACCCAGTCCCCTAGCCTGGTGCTTATGAAAGGAGGCGAGGAACGGGTCAACATCTACATTAAACACCGCGCCCTTCTTGGGAGCACCAAGCCACACCAGGGAAGTGCTGGGCCTTGGACCCATTGAAGCTCAGGCCCAGGCTCCCAGCTCAAAGGCTCACGGCCCTCACGGCCAAGCATCCACTTCCCCTGGTCTTACTCTGTGTACTTACCACCGTTTCCCGAACCAGGAGCAGGGCTGATGCCTTCTGGGTCATCTGGCACACGGAGAGCAAGGCCACTAGGAGAGAACACCGGCGACAAAAGAGGCATCACCATCTGAACAGCAGAGCCTGCCGGACCCCCTGCACTGCTCCTGACCGGCAGCTGAACCAGCCCGAGGGCAGGCAGTGCGCAAGTGAGGAACCCAGGCTCTGGGGCTGGGCTGTGGCTCACACCGAGTAAGGGTGCTCGGTCAGGGATTCATTCCCACAGCAAGTGTTCCGTGTGCCGTCGCGCGGCTGGGCACGGAGGCACCGGGCCAAACGTAAGCTCCGGATGCTCTGGAGTCAGACTTTCTCATTAATTCAGTACTCAGGGACGCCACCCCTCGACCTGTGGTGCATATAACACTCGGCACAGGAGCGGTCAGCGGGAGGCGTGGACCGTTCTTTCTGTCAGTGCTACTGCTGTCATTATCAATATGCCTATAAGCTTCAAAGTATCAGGTACTAATTAGGATGCTTTAAGAATATCAGACAAAAATGCAAAATTCACTGATTCCAGAAGTTTTACTGGTTAAATTATACAAGCAGGTTCAGTGAGGTCTGGAGGCACTAAGAACTAAACCATGACAGGAGGTGTGGTTCAACATAAAACTCAGTTCCCCGAATCCTGTTCTAAACTCCGCCACGTACCTCACCCGGCCCCACTTCCTTCATCCGTAAAAGAACAGCAGCTACTTCATGGAGCACTTGGTAATTAAACAAGACACCTAGTGTCTAGCAAGTGCCCTGTATACTGTGAGTATTCCATAAATGGGAGCAAAGTACCCTTGTCACCATGAAACATACAATGCTCTATAACTTGTAAATGAACTACCTTCACGAGAACTGGCCAATTCCCTGAGGGTCTATGCATTTTACAAAGGAAGGCTTTAAGGCCCAGATAATTTCAGTGGCCTAGCCAGTCTCAGGGCAGTTAGTCAGAGAACCAAGTCCAGAATCCAAGTCTTCTATGTCTAAAACCCAACAAAGCCCAAGCTGTAAACTAGGAGCTGATGGAAGTTCAGCTTGACTTCTTGGCAATTGCTCTTTCCAGGCCTCTAAATACAGATCCATCCTGTTTCTAGGACAATGCTGTCTGATCATTAAACTCTGGAGTTGGAATGAAACTTCAACATCAGAATCAAGCCAAAAAATTAGATATCATAAAATTTCAGCATCAGGAAAATGATTACATAAAATGTGTCTGCTATGAGGATAACTGGAGGGGAAAAAAAAGCTAACTTAAGTAGGATATGCCTTCAATTACTGAAAGACCAAAAAAAAATACATGTACACTAAAGTCACCTCAAATCCTTCCTGCAAACTAGGGGGCTATAAGTACACATAACAAGTGAAATATTAAAAAGCACAATTTGTAGGAAAAGGAGAGATATTCAATATTTTCCTTTTTAACTCAATTCTCAACTCCCTCCAGTATCACTAGGACAAACTCCATTTTCTAAACAAATTGTAAAAGTTTGCCATCACTCTTTGCAGTTGGTGGCTCAGTGGCCCCAAAACTACACACACAGCTTACTGGGAAGCTCAGCCGACTCTGGTCTCTACATGCCCAAGTCTGGGCTTCTCTCCATCACAGCCACTAATTCGCTACCATTGGAAGAAATGGCCCATCAGAGACTCAAGCCAAGACCAATCACGGCTGAAAGCCACGTGGCAGGCAAAGCCAAAGAATCTGGTCTTAGACAAGTTTCCAAGAGGCAAAATATGAAAAATGCCATTTGACACTGCAACTCTTAGAAGAAGCCACTCTTTAAAGAAATTCCGGCCTGGTTCCCGTCAAACTTCCATGCGGGCTTTACCTGCGCCCCCTTGAAACGTCGTGACCCTCTGGCATCAGGGCTCTCTGTCGGTTCCAGCCACACCTCCAGCTTCAAGCCTTCAGCTTTAGGTATCCATTCCGATCCCTCACTCTGGGCCTAGGTTGGGGCTTTCTGGGTCCCCATCCGAAATCAAACCCAGGCAAAAGAAGAGGGCTGAGATGGGACTTTATCATGGTGTGGATAGAGGAGACCAAGTTCCGGGAAGGGAAGGAAATTATTTGCTCCAAATCACACGGGGTTGGGTAGCAACGTTGAGGCCAAAATCCAGGCGTCTCCGGGCCCACTCCAGGCACTCAGCTCCTGCTCAGCGGGCACGTGGTCAGGGCCGGCGCCCTCACCCGCAGCGCACAGCGCAAGCGCGGCCGCCACCCGCAGGGGCGCCTGCGCAGACGGACCGCGCCCGGGGCCGCCGGCCTGGCGCGCCTCCTCCCCACAGCCCTCCTGGGCTCCACGGTCCCTTTTCAACGCTGCCGTTTTCTCAAGTGAGGCCAAGGGAGGCCTGGCAGAGTGACTACGCTGAAAGACCCCAGCCGGCCTGGTTGCAGAGCCCACGCTCTCCGCCTGCGCACCACCCGGGCCCCAGCGCCCCGAGGCAGGGCCTTCAGCCCCGCGGGAAATGACCCCACACCCCCGCGCCCGCCGCTGCCCCGCCTCGCGCTCGCGCTGCCCACGGGGCTGCCCTGGCGGCGCCGGCCGAGGCGTCTCACCGACGACGAGCTGTGAGCGCCCCGGTCAAACTGCACGTCCAGTCAGAAAGCGCACAGCGAGTACACTCCGGTCTGGCTCAACAGCGTGCTTTTCCCTCTAGGTCAGCTGTTCTTAATGAGAGAAAAGTACATAGAAACCAAGACACGGACGAGTTCTTCTTGAACACTCCTCACTCTTGGTCTCCGGGAAGAAGGAACCACTCTGGTCAGTAGGACATTCCCGAGCTTTCTCTGTGTGTGTAAGTGCGCACTGTTCTGCAGCGCCTTCACTGAACGTATCCAGATGTTTTCCTGACGGTACAAACACATCTCCAGCAGCGTTCTCACTCCCGCGGAGCATCCACAGCAGCGTTTCTCAAACTTCACTGACCCCACCCAATAGAAGGAAATCCATAGCCTTCGTTCTTCAAGTGCCTTCTGTTCTGTTCCATTCTTCTTTTGTGCTGAATTCTGGTTCCGACCTACTAAATCGAATTTCACGAGTTGACAAGGGTCACAGTCTGAAAGAGACCTCTAAAAAGGATGTCTATTTACCAGGTACCGTGTAGGAAACTCAACTTCTTTCCAAGTTGTTCCTTTCACAAACAATTCTGTATCTCCTTATATGGGTCTCACTGTCCACAAGCAGGAGGATTTTTCGATAGATAACAAGAAGTGGAATTGCCATGTCTAAATATATTTACATTTTTTCAGTGGGCAAAGGATCTGAAAATTTACAAGTGGCTGATAAGCACATGGGAAATAGATGGAGAAACAGTGGAAACAGTGTCAGACTTTATTTTCCTGGGCTCCAAAATCACTGCAGATGGTGACTGCAGCCATGAAATTAAAAGACGCTTACTCCTTGGAAGGAAAGTTATGACCAACCTAGATAGCATATTCAAAAGCAGACACATTACTTTGCCAACAAAGGTTCGCCTAGTCAAGGCTATAGTCTTTCCTGTGGTCATGTATGGATGTGAGAGCTGGACTATGAAGGCTGAGCGCCAAAGAATTGATGCTTTTGAACTGTGGTGTTGGAGAGGACTCTTGAGAGTCCCTTGGACTGCAAGGAGATCCAACCAGTCCATTCTGAAGGAGATCAGCCCTGGGATTTCTTTGGAAGGAATGATGCTAAAGCTGAAACTCCAGTATTTTGGCCACCTCATGCGAAGAGTTGACTCATTGGAGAAGACTCTGATGCTGGGAGGGATTGGGGGCAGGAGGAGAAGGGGACGACAGAGGATGAGGTGGCTGGATGGCATCACTGACTCGATGGATGTGAGTCTGAGTGACCTCCGGGAGTTGGTGATGGACAGGGAGGCCTGGCGTGCTGCGGTTCATGGCATCGCAAAGAGTCGGACACGACTGAGCGACTGATCTGATCTGAATAAGCACATGAAGATATGTCCCCCGTGGTCAGCTGTTAGGGAAATGCAAGTCAGCACCCCGATGAGATGCCATGCCACATCCCGCAGGATGGCCACAATAAAAGACAGACCATGGTAAGTGCCGGCAAGGCAACGGAGAAATAAGGATCCTCACACAGAGTGTAGGATGCTGAGAGTGTGAGATGGTGCCGCCACTTTGGACGAGAGCCGAGCAGTTCCTCCAAATGCTAAATACACAGAGTTACCACACGACTCAGCAACCCTACTCCCAGAGAAATGAAAATTTATGTCCACACAAAAACTTGTACACACATAAATGTTTATACAGCAAAAGAGCCAGAAAAGCAGGAACAACCTAAGTATCAGCAGCCAGTGAACACACAAAAACGGGTCCATGTTTATAACAGAATACTGTGCAGTCACAGGAAGGAATGAAGTACTAACACAGGCTACAACACAGACGAATCTCACAAGAGTCCACATATTGTGGCGTCTCATTTTTATGAAATGTCCAGAATAGGCAAACCTATAGACAAAGAGTAGATTGTGATTACCTAAGTGTTCTTGCCTGGAGAATCCCAGGGACAGGGGAGCCTGGTGGGCTGCCATCTATGGGGTCACACAGAGTCAGACACGACTGATGTGACTACGCAGCAGAAGGTGCAGGAAGGGGGCAGGGAGTGCAAACGGGGGAGTGTGGTAGACCGAACATGTCCCCTGGAGTTCATGTGATAAAACCCAGCCCCCACCTGCAGGATGTATTAGGAGGTGAGCCTTGGGGAGGTGATTAAGACCAGAGGAGGTGGAGACGGTGGAGCCCTCAGGAATGGCACTGGTGCCTTGAAGCGTTTCCAGAGCTCCTACCTCCTCTCTCTGCTCTCCACCATGTGAGGATACAGTGAGGAGGAGGTCCTCACCAGAACCTGACCACACTGGCACCCTGACCTCAGACTTAAACTGACGCAGGAACTGTGAGAAACCAATTTCTGTTGTCAATAATGGGCTTCCCAGGCGGTGCTAGTGGTAAAGAATCTGTCTGCCAATGCAGGAGGCACAGGAGACATGGCTTCAATCCCTGAGTCAGGAACATCCCCTGGCGTAGAAAATAGCAACCCAATCCAGTACTCTTGCCTGGAAAACTCCAAGGACAGAGAAGCCTGGGGGGCTGCATCCATGGGGGTGTGAAGAGCTGGACAGCACTGAGCGTGCACGCAGGTCGTCAGTAACTCACCCAGTCTCCAGTTTGTTACAGCAGCCCAAGCTAAGACTGGAAGTAAATGCTAATGGGCACAGGGCTTTTTTGGATGATGAAAATGTTCTAAAATTAAGATTATGGTGATGATTGCACAACTCTGTAGATACACTGGAAAAAAAACACTGAATAGTGTATTTCAAATGGGTAAACTTTATGGCATATAAATCAGATTTCAGTAAAGCTGTTAAAAAACACAAGGCACATTTTTAATGCCAAACTGTGTTCCAACAAGTTGTACCATTTACACTCTGCTGTGCACTTTTTCACGCAGTGATTATAAAGCAGCATTTTACTACAAAACAGGGAGCCTATATTCACAGTATTTATCTTTTCAAATAGAGATTGAACAAAATTGATTCATTCAACAAATAACTGTTGAGCCTATACTATGTACCAGACATCGTTCTTTCTAAAGATCCAACCGGGAAGAAGCCACACACGGTCCCTGCCCGTGCTGAGCTAACTCTGGTGACCGGGAGCATCTCCCCATACCTCACAGCCCAGGGGCACCTCTAGTCCGAGGTCGGCCTTGGATCAGGCTTTCAAGCCTTCACCAGAAATTTCATTCTGCCATCCTCTTTCACAATCTCCTACAAAGTCCACGAAGGTATGCTTTGCCTAAGAAAGTACAAACTGTGTACTAACTTACAGGAGACATTTTTTTTTTTTTTTGGTCTGCCCCTAACCAGGCAGGAGGCACTTAATGGCCATGTGCTTAAGGAACCCACAGATGAACAGGCCTGGGCCAGGCCTTCAGAAACTCACAGGCAGAGACAGAATCCTGGGCATGAAACCGAAGGGGTGAACCCAGGGGAGTGGGCACAGAGGACTTTATCCAGAAAACAGTACAACACAGTAATAGCTCAACAAAAACCAGCCGACATTGAATGTACTCCCCCATCGGTTCTTGGTGCTTAAAACATACAGTCTGCTTCGTCCACAAAGTCACCCAACAAAACAGAAACTGTCACTGGAGAGAAACTGAGGATCAGGACAGTCACGTGAAAAGCTCCAGCAGCACGGCTCATGCCCACTGAGGAAGGATTCTGACGCAGGCGTCCTGTGTACAAAGCCCAGGGCCTTTCGACACCATCCCAAGGACAGGGATCCAGGCCTCAACCTCGCAGAGCCAGAGCTCCTGGGGCACCCACCGGTGATCGAGCCTGGAGAGGAAGACACTGACTGCCCTAACTCAACAGAAGGCCGAGGACAGTCGGACTTCAGTTCAGTATCTACAACCGGGGCGTGGAAATTACCAAGCAGAAGAGTATCCATATCAGCATAAAAAGATTCCTCATGTTCCAGGGGTTTTTCTCCTCCACTTGGACCACCTGATGGAGAAGCTGACTCTTTGAGGGCCAGTTCAAGCCCACAGCAGTTCCACAGAATCCTCCCAGAATCCTCTCAGAATTGGTTCAGAGAACTAGCTGGAAGGCAAGATAGGGCACTGAGAGCCAGGCTTTGGAATATGTAGACCTGGATTTTAAATCCTGGCTTGATCACGTACTTTTTGGTGGGATCTCGGGGTGCTCACTTCACCTCCCTGAACCTCAGTGTCCTCACCTGGAAAAAGTGGATAAAACCATCGCCTCACTGGACCATTGTTCATTCAGGAAATTAACAGACGGGTACTGAGCCCCTACCACGAGCCAGATACCAGGTTAGGAAGTCACATTACAAAGATGGTCACAATGCAGCCCCTGTTCTCACGCAGGTCAGAGTCGAGTCTGGGAGAAAGACAAGCTAACAGCTGCACCTGCAGCAGCCAGTGTACAGACCGACTGAGCGCCTGAGATGCAGCTCCCCTAAATCGAGAAGGGCAGTAAGTGTAAAACACACTCCGGGCTTCAGAGACTCAGTAAGATCAGACAGAAAGCAAAATATCTCACTAATGTTTGTTTACAAGTTAGAATGATAATATATGGAAATATTAGGTTAAATAAAACGCTATTAACATTAATTTCAGCAGTTTCTTTTTATACGTTTAATGTGGCTATTAGAAAACTTTAAATTACATACATGGCTCAAATTATATACTGACTGGACTGCATTAGTCGATATAATTCAGTGAAGTCATGGGACTTCCCTGGCAGTCCAGTGGTGAAGACTCTGAGCTTCCACTGCAGGGGACTTGGGTTTGATCTTTGGCCAGTGAACTAAGATTCGGCATGATGTGGTCAAAAAAAGAGAAAATTCAGTGCTGTCAATAAGGGCTGTGAATACATCAGTGATGGGGGACTAAAGGAGAACAGAGGGCCCAGGTGGGGAGAGGGGATGTCAGTGAAGGATTCCCAGCAGCGACATCTAAACTGAGGCGTGATAAGTAATAAGGCGGCAAAGCAGAGGAAAGAGGGCAATCCAGGCAGCAGGCACAGCGAGCACCCAGGCCCAGCAGCAGAAAGAACAAGGCAGGTCATTCATAACAGTTTGGCAGCCAGCAGGGTGACAGGCTTGGAGAGGAGACAGGGAAAGGAGAGGGAAGACCGGAGCCTAGTGAGGTGGATGGGGCCACAGTACAAAGAGCTCAGAAGCCACATTAAAGAACTTGATCCTGAGGGCAAAAAGGAGCCAGGGAGTCTTAAGCAGGTAAGAGATTAGCTCAGAAATGTATACAGCACCAGGGTTACCAGCAAAGGCAGGGAGAGGAGGGCAAGGAAAATATTTGATGTTTTGTTGAGTTGCTACTCTGGGTCAGACATTGGGCTACACTCTTTTAGACTCATCCATTTTACAGATGATGAAAACTGAGGCTCACAGAGGGTGACCTGCCCAAGGTCACATGATTGTCACGTGTCAGAACTGGGATGGAAACCCAGCTAGGTCTAGGCTGAAGCTCCAATACTTGGGTCACCTGATGCAAAGAGCCAACTCATGAGAAAAGATCCTGATGCTGGGAAAGACTGAGGGCAGGAGGAGAAGGGGATGACAGAGGACGAGATGGTCGGACGGCATCACCAACTCAATGGATGCTGACTTTGAGCAAGCTCTAGGAGGTGCTGATGGACAGGGAGGCCTGGCGTGCTGCAGGCCATGGGGTCTCAAAGAGTCAGACATGACTGAGCCACTGAACAAGGTTCCAAAGCCGGTACTGAGACGTGCGTAGCTGCCCGAGAGAGTGGTATGCCCGATGCTTTGCAACCCCGTGGACTGCAGGCCTCCAGGCTCCTCTGTCCATGGAATTTTCATAGGCAAGAATACTAGAGTGCATTAATCATTTCCTACTCCAGGAGATCTTCCCCACCCAGGGATCAAACCCATAGCTCTTGAGTCTCCTGCGTTGGCCGGCAGATTCTTTGCTACTGAGCCACCTGGGATCAGATCAGATCAGATCAGATCAGTCGCTCAGTCGTGTCCGACTCTTTGCGACCCCATGAACCGCAGCACGCCAGGCCTCCCTGTCCATCACCAACTCCTGGAGGTCACTCAGACTCACATCCATCGAGTCAGTGATGCCATCCAGCCATCTCATCCTCTGTCGTCCCCTTCTCCTCCTGCCCTCAATCCCTCCCAGCATCAGTCTTCTCCAATGAGTCAACTCTTCGCATGAGGTGGCCAAAATACTGGAGTTTCAGCTTTAGCATCATTCCTTCCAAAGAAATCCCAGGGCTGATCTCCTTCAGAATGGACCAGTTGGATCTCCTTGCAGTCCAAGGGACTCTCAAGAGTCTTCTCCAACACCACAGTTCAAAAGCATCAATGCTTCGGCACTCAGCCTTCTTCACAGTCCAGCTCTCACATCCATACATGACCACAGGAAAGACCATAGCCTTGACTAGGCAAATCTTTGTTGGCAAAGTAATGTGTCTGCTTTTGAATATGCTATCTAGGTTGGTCATAACTTTCCTTCCAAGGAGTAAGCATCTTTTAATTTCATGGCTGCAGTCACCATCTGCAGTGATTTTGGAGCCCAGAAAAATAAAGTCTGACACGGTTTCCACTGTTTCTCCATCTAGCCCCGAGTAATAGTGGACTTTACCTTAATGGCAGTGAAAGGCATTAAACATATAAAGCGGCAGACCGTGATGATCAGATTTGTAGTTTTAAAATGCGCTTTTGAGCTGTAGTATAAAAGGCGTTCAGAGGTGTGAAGGCAACCAGGACAATCCAGGTGAGGGGTGATATACCACTTACCTACTGAGCTACCAGGGAAAGCCACAGTACACCCAGGCAGTGGCAGAAAGACGATGAGAAAGGAACATGACGAATCACCTCAGGATTCAACTAGCAGGAGCATCAGAGAGCCTTACTCTGTGTCTGATAAAATTGTTCAGTCACTAAGTCGGGTCCGACTCTTCGGGACCCTGTGGACTGCAGCACACCAGGCTTCCCTGTCCTTTGCCGTCTCCCAGAGTTTGCTCACACTCATGTTCATTGAGTCGATGATGCCATCCAACCATCTCATCCTCTGTCATCCGTATAAATGGTTTCTCTGTTAGGCTCTCAATAAACAGAGCAACCATTTGTCCAGGTTTGCCCAAGATAGGACCTGTTTATGTCTGTTGCTCAGGAATAAGTAATTGTGTCCATTTGACTCTTAAAAGCATCCAGATATGCACACAACAAATAACATGTCGCCCTTTCAGTTAGGATCTGTTGACCAAAAGAGGCAGCCCGTTCCTGGCAGAGCCGGACAAATGCCACAGATTCTCTGGGCTCTCCTCTGAGTCCTCCTACCTTCTCCCCAACCGGGAGCCCAGGACAAGCAAAGGGGCCCCAACTCCATAGCACTGCAGGACCTTTTCAGGCCCTCCTCCCAAGAGAGACCCCCAACCCACCAGCAACGTGGACTCCAACTGCCTCTTGGAACAGGTTCATTGGGCCATTATTCCCCAATTTATACTACTGTTGTTGATGACCACAATGGTGGTGGTGATAATGGCGGGACCAAATCATTTTTAAAGCACTGATAATATGCCATGCCAGAGAAGGCAATGGCAGCCCACTCCAGTGTTCTTGCCTGGAGAGAATCCCATGGGTGGAGGAGCCTGGTGGGCTGGAGTCCATGGGGTTGTGAAGAGTCAGACACGACTGAGCGACTTCCCTTTCACTTTTCACTTTCATGCATTGGAGAAGGAAATGGCAACCCACTCCAGTGTTCTTGCCTGGAGAATCAATCCCAGGGACAGGGGAGCCTGGTGGGCTGCAGTCCATGGGGTCACTAAGACTCGGGCACGACTGAGCGACTTGACTTTGCTTTTTACTTTCATGCATTGGAGAGGGAAATGGCAACCTACTCCAGTGTTCTTGCCTGGAGAATCCCAGGGACGAGGGAGCCTGGTGGGCTGCCGTCTATGGGGTCACACAGAATCGGACACGACTGAAGCGACTCAGCAGCAACAGCAGCACACCAGGCACTACACCTGCCAAGCAAATTGCTGGGCAAGCATCTGCTCTAATCCTCACCTCAGCTCTGTTGGGTGGATATTACTACCAGCCCCATTTAACAGATGGGAAAGTAGATTAAGTCATTTCATCGAAGTCACACAGCTAGTTAGTTAAAGAACTGGATTTGAATGAGTTCTGTTCAACTCCAGCCAAGGCTCTTAACCACTGCGGCCCATGGCCTGAGTCTTGGTGGCCACTCTGTGACCAATAAGCAAAGTCTGGACAGACCGACGACACTCCCGACGGAAAGCAAAGCCCCAAACGCAAAGAGCCGGCAGGCACCCTCAAGGTCCCCGCCCCTCAACCAGCCCTCACTAACTGCACACTCCAAGACGTTCCATCTCCCTCTCTTTCAGAGAACCCCTTACCTGTCCGTCATCTCCTCTTCAAAGTATGTCCCCAAATACGAGACTTGGGGGCGATACAGGTCGGGACCCTCAACCACCTACACTCAGTTATCAGTGGGCGGGTCCCCAAAGAGATCGCCCCCGAAGAAACCCATCTCACACACTCCCCACGCCGGGAAGCCTCAAACCCCATCCGGAGCAAACCTCGGAGTCTCGGCTGGAGCGAACCCCCATCCGTGGGAACCCCGGCCCGGTTACCGCGAACCCACAAAGCCCGGGCCGCACCTGCAGCAGCTACGCGTCCCGGGGAGGGTGACGTCTTCTTCCAACACCGAGTCCATCGTGGACACAAAGGAGGTGGTGGCGCTGGTGTCTAGCGACGGCGCCACTGCTTCCCCCACGGGACCGCGACCCGCCCGGCTCCCAGGTCCCCGCCCCCTCCAACCCAGCTCTTGTTCGGACTCCGGCGGCGCCGCTGGAATTCAAACCGCAGCGGCCGCCATCTTTCCCGGAGCCTCTTCCTACGGAAACGAGGCGGGGGCGCCGAAGCGCGCGCGGTGAAGCCAACCGGACCGGCCAGGAGACCGGGCAGGGAAGCGCTGGCGGGACGCCATCTTAACTAAGGGCAGAGCGCCTGCACTTGTACCAGAAAGACCAAAGGAAAGAGAGGTAGAGCGCCATTTTTAGTGAGGGCACACGGGCCGAGGCTAGCGCAGGCGCCATATTTGTTGAGGGCTGAACCAGATTTGGGCCGTTAATTTAAGCGGGAGATGGGAATTCAGCCTACTTCTTGGGATCCGCATAACTCCTAATCAAGTGTATACTCCGAACCTTATGGTCTGGGCATCCCAGAGGCTTCCGTCTTGAACTGAAACTCCGTTAATCGGTTGCAGGACTCGCTTTAGAAAAATCCTACCTACATATTCCCAACTCGAGTAATTTGAACACTTGGTTTGAAATAGATAAGCGAAAGTGGAGAGTGAAAAGGTTGGCTTAAAGCTCAACATTCAGAAAACAAAGATCATGGCATCTGGTCCCATCACTGCATGGGAAATAGATGGGGAAACAGTGGAAACAGTGTCAGACTTTGTTTTTCTGGGCTCCAAAATCACTGCAGATGGTGACTGCAGCCATGAAATTAAAAGACGCTTACTCCTTGGAAGGAAAGTTATGACCAACCTAGATAGCATATTCAAAAGCAGAGACATTACTTTACCAACAAAGGTTCTCCTAGTCAAGGCTATGGTCTTTCCTGTGGTCATGTATGGATGTGAGAGCTGGACTGTGAAGAAGGCTGAGCGCCGAAGAATTGATGCTTTTGAACTGTGGTGTTGGAGAAGACTCTTGAGAGTCCCTTGGACTGCAAGAAGATCCAACCAGTCCATTCTGAAGGAGATCAATCCTGGAATTTCTTTAGAAGGAATGATGCTGAAGCTGAAACTCCAGTATTTTGGCCACCTCATGCGAAGAGTTGACTCATTGGAGAAGACTCTGATGCTGGGAGGGATTGAGGGCAGGAGGAGAAGGGGACGACAGAGGATGAGATGGCTGGATGGCATCACTGACTTGATGGGTGTGAGTCTGGGAGAACTCCGGGAACTGGTGATGGACAGGGAGGCCTGGCGTGCTGCGGTTCATGGGGTCACGAAAAGTCGGACACGACTGAGCGACTGATCTGATCTGATCTGATGAGCCTAGTGGTCAGGGACACTCCCTGTCCAGCCTCTCACCTAGTGAACTTTTATTACCTGTAGGGCTCGAATAATGGACCTGGGATCAGTATACTGAGGCCAAATGAGGGGGAAGACTCGCCTAACCCCATGCACGGGAAGTCTGTGGACAGGACAGACCCGTGGCTCCTGCGGACTGCCAGCATGTCCGAGCTCCCTGCTAGCCTGGCCGCCTTTCTTAGAGCGCACAGCCATCACTAGATCATTTTGGCAGAGCTTGACCTGTGAAAGAAACCTTATCCTCATCTCGGGGTCCCTACCTTCCTCTGCAGACTGTCAGGAGAGTTCAGAGAGCCGGATAAAAATAACTTGAAAAGATGAAGGACTGGGTAGATGTACCCATCCTCCTTCAGCCTCAGTTTCCTCCAAAAGAGGCCTCTTTAATACTCTGATCTACATCAAACCCTTTATGTGTTCTTAGCAATCTATTTTTTTCCCCTTTGTGGCACTTACCACATTTTGCAATTCCATACTTCTGTATATAACTTTTTTTAATGTCTTTGGCACTGGAAGTTCTGTGAGAGCAGAGACTGTTCAGAATTGTTCAGGGCTGTATCTCCAACACCCAGCACTGTGCCTGCCAACCAGCAGGCGTTTAAATATATATGTTGATGACTGGTTCACTCAATGTGGAAAATGGGGCTGATATTATCCTGCAAGTTTTCTTCAAGTTATTTTATTGAAGTATAATTGACTTACAGTGCTGTGTTAGTTTCTGTTGTACAGCAAACTGATTCAGTTCAATATATGTATGTGCATGTATGTGTGTATATGTCCCCTTTTCCAAGGGATCTTCCCAACCCAGGGATCGAACTCAGGTCTGCCTGCATTGCAGGCAGATTCTTTACCATCTGAGCTACCAGGGAAGCCAATGGGAAGCATTGGGAAGCAAGCCAGGGAAGGCAATGGCAACCCACTCCAGTACTCCTGCCAGGAAGGTCCCATGGATGGAGGACCTAGTAGGCTGCAGTCCATGGGATCACTAGGAGTCAGACACGACTGAGAGACTTCACTTTCACTTTTCACTTTCAGCTTTGAAGAAGGAAATGGCAACCCACTCCAGTGTTCTTGCCTGGAGGTTCCCAGGGACAGGAGAGCCATGTGGGCTGCCGTCTATGGGGTCACAAAGAGTCGGATACGATATATATATACATATATATATATATATATATATATATATATATACACATACAATATGGGCTTCCCTGATGGTCCAGTGGTCAAGAATCCACCTGTGAATGCAGGAGACACAAGAGACACAGTTCAATCCCGGGGTCGGAAAGATCCCCTGGAGGAGGACATGGCAACCCACTCCAGTATTCTTGCCTGGAAAATTCCATGGACAGAGGAGCCTGGAGTCACAAAGAGTCAGACACAGCTGAGCATGCGTGTGTGTGCGTGTGTGTGTGTGCACACGTGTGTATAATATTCTTTCTCAGATTCTTTTCCATATGGTTTATTACAGGATAGTGAATAGTTCCCAGTCCTATACGGTAGGACCTTGTTGTTAATCCTTCTATATACAATAGTTTGCATCTTATCCTGCAAGATTTTTGTGACAATGTGGAGATGACCTCAGATTCCTTTACTACCTAGTCAATGGTAATCCCATCTCTCTCCCTCCCGCACCCCCCCGCCAACTCTCTCTCTCTCACACACACACACACACACACCCCTTAGTGAAGGCGACAAATCACAGCCCCTGTCCCTCTTCCATCCCCAGATCTTCAACCATCTCCAGAATCGGCAATAAAATAACAGCCTGAAAGAGAGTGGGCAGGAACCAGCAGGCACACAGGGAAGAGGCAGTCCTCGACTCCCTGGAACCAAGAGTTCAATAAGATGAGCATGTCCCAAAGCAGGGAAGCTGGGGTGTCAGGTTCCTGCCGTGGTTCTGCCACTGACTCCCTGTGATCTTCGGCAGACGGCTCCTCTTCTGGGCCTCAGATCCTACAACTGTTCAATGGGAGGACTGGACTGGATGGCTGTCTCAAGACCTCACAGATCTAGAGCAGATTTCTTTGTGTTGATTTCAAAGCTTCTAATGCACAGCCAGCTCTGTTCCGGTGTGGAGGGCTGAGTTACAAATCATTACTTCCCAAATGAAAGGACTAACTTTCCGTCCAGCAGATGAAAGCTCTTGAGAAGGGAAAGAAGGCAGAGGTTGTGTACATTTTGACATTTCTTAGGGGACACTTGTGCATCACAAACACTACTGCATCTAACACAACCACCCTCCAGACAGGTGCTACTGTTACCCCATTTCACTTTCAGATGGGAAGACTGAGGCTGAATGAGATAAAAATAAGCTTCCTGAGGTCTCCCTGCTGGCAAGTGGTAAAGCTGGGATTTCAGCCCAGGCACCCCACTCCAGTACTCTTGCCTGGAAAATCCCATGGATGGAGGAGCCTGGTGGGTTGCAGTCCATGGGGTTGCTAAGAGTCAGACACGACTGAGCGACTTCACTTTCACTTTTCACTTTCATGCATTGGAGAAGGAAATGGCAACCCACTCCAGTGTTCTTGCCTGGAGAATCCCAGGGACGGGGGAGCATGGTGGGCTGCCGTCTATGGGGTCTCACAGAGTCGGACACGACTGAAGCGACTTAGCAGCAGCAGCAGCAGCCCTCTGACCCTTCCTGAAAGCTCTAATGGTTTCAGGAAGCCTGTCCTCTCTATTTGCTTCTCTCCACTTTAGAATTTGGGATTAAGAGGTGAAGTCTACATTTAGACAGTAGTATTTCAGGGATATGTCCACTAGACTCTACAACCTAGACGCCTGCTTCCAGGCAGCCCCGAGATGAATCTAGGTGTGGGCAACTCAGGACTGGAAGTCTAGGTGCCGGGATCCTGAATCTGGGAAGTCGTCCAACTTATCCTGGGACCTGGGTCTCTTTCCCTGGCTCCTCCTTGATTTTCCTTTGTGTAAAATGGGAGAGAACATGCTGAGCTAACACGGTTACGTTCGATACTTTGGAAACTCTAAAGAAAGAACTAGGGACGGGTTCTCCTTATGACGAATCTACTGCCTGTTCAGCAAATGGCCATACTCCTGGCTTGTGTGTGAAACCCTTTGGTGAACCTGGAAACTGAAAATAGAATCAATTGCACAAAAGATGGGCTATTTGGGAAGTTGTTTTTCCTGTTTTCATGGTCAGGGACGAAGCCCTCTGCCCTGTCTCTGTCTCACCATGGCCTTTCTTTCTGCCAAGCCTGGAGGTGACGTCACTACCACCAGCTGTTTGGGCTATCTGGCGCCATCTCCTTGACGACAGCCACCCAGCCACAAAGCTGGTATTATTATTTCCTTGGGCAAGGTCATATCGAATGGCTGGGAGGAAGTCGCTTGCAGCCAGATGTTTCTCATTAGGGTAGAACCCTCAAGACACAGGCGCTGCCATTACTAGCAGCAAAAATAAGTTTTTACAGCATCAATTCACGCACACAGCTACTTTGCACTGTTTAATTTTATCCTTACAACACTGAAGAAGATTAGGATGGCTGTCTTGCTCTTCAGGTTAGGAAAGTAAGCCTCAGGGAAGGGAAGAGATTTGCCAACAGCCACACTTTCTTCCTTTCTCTCTCTCTTTCTTAGCTTTTCATTTAGAAATAATTTCAATCTTAGAAAAAGCTGCAAAAAGAGTACAGAGATTTCCTTATTTAACCTTCACCCAGCTTCCTAAAATACTAATATTTCACATAACCATAATACAATTGTCAAAAATAAGAAATTACATTGATATGATACGATTCACTACAGACTTTATTTACATTTAATCAGTTTTCCCATCAATACCATTTTTTTGGCCCAGGAGCCATCCAGGATTCCGTGTTGCTCTGTCCACGTCTTTCATGATGTTGACACTTGAGGAAAGTTCCTCCCAGTGATCTGGGCTCATGTGGTGTTTCCTCATGATGAAAGTGAGGCTGTGCACTCCTGGCACAAGTGCCGCACCAGTGACACCGTGCCTTCCGCGGGTACCGGAGGTGTGCGCGCGTCCTCAGTCGCTCAGCTTGTGTCGGACTCTTTACGGCTCCAGGGACTGTAGCCCATCAGTCTCCTCCGTCCATGGGATTTTTCCCAGCAAACATACTGGAGTGGGCTGCCATTTCCTTCTCCAGGCGGTCTTCCTGACCCAGGGTTGAGCTTGCATTTGATGGATTCTTTATCATCTGCACCAGGAAAGATGGATTCTTTACTGCACCACCTGGGAAGCCCAGGAGGAAGATGATGTTAATGTCTCTTCAGTTGGTGCTGTTAACTCTGTTTTCTTGAGTAAGGTGATGTCTGCAAGGATTCTCCGTGATAAAATTGCTATTTTTTATGATTAATAAAAGTCATGGTGATATTTGAAACTACGTAAATACCCCATTTTTCATCAGATTTTCACGCGCTTATTTCAGCGCCCATTGATAATTCTTCCCCAGAATCTCACAGCGTGCTTCGCCCATTGATGCCGTCCTGTTCTCATCATCCCTTCCCTCTTTACTCGTTGGAGTTCCACTGTGAGGATGAGCTTTCTCTCCTCCCACATTTATCCAGTTTGTTTATTTAAATCAGGATGGACTTGTGGATCTTTGTTTTACCTTGTGGGTTAGAACATATTACCATCGGTATTTCTTCTGTTACACAAATTGTCCTAGATTTGACCAGGTCGCCCTTTGAACACAGAGGTGTGCTAAGATTCAAACCCAGGTCTGTCTGGTCCCCAGGTCTGCAGTACTCCTGGCCGGTGACCTGCCCCCCTGCTCACAGCTCTCTTCCCAGCCAGCCCTCACCAGTGGCAGTCCTTGACCAGTCCCCGGTCAGTGCCCTCCATCCCCCCGTAGGGTGCTGGGTCCCTGCACCAGTGCTGTCCTCCAGGACAGATGTCTGGCCCCACGCTGTGCACTGTGGGGCTCAATGCCAGTCTGTTAAATTAACTCCAGTTGATTTTCTCCTCCAGAAGGGGAGAGGAGTGAGAAGTACTCAGTATCGAGGGGATAGCATGCAGATTATTGGGCTCCAGAGGGTAACACATATCAGCATCATATGGCCTTAGATGTGCCAATGCACTGCTCTGGGCTTCTTTTCTCATGTGTAAATTCAGCGCATTAGATTTAAACGTTGAGGCTCCCCTCAGCTCTACCCTTCCATAAATGATGAATGTTAATCACCATGCATGGAGCTCTTTGTCTGAGCCAGGCATTATGTTAAAACTTTACGTTCAGTCCTCACGGTAACCACGTGAAACAGGGACCGATTATGGTCCAGTTTTACGGTTGACACAACTGCGGCTTAGAAAGGAGAGGGATTTGTCTGATCACTCGGCAGCTAAGTGGTGGAGCTGGGAGCTGAACCCAGATTTTATTCTACAGCCCAGGCTTTTGAAAACCATGCCATTGTGGCTTTCACTGAATTGCTGTTATCTCTGAAGTCACTAAGCTGGTTAAAATGCAGATAAGTATTATAAACCCAAGTAAAACTTCTTGAATACTTCGTTGGTATAAGAATAATACAAGTAAGATTCTAGAGGCACAGAGAGAACAGATGCGCCATTCCGATTGAGAGGCAGGGGTAAAGAAAGGTGTTTCATAAGCAAGATGTGTGCCCTGCAAAGGCAGAGGAGAGACCTGCACGCACCAGAAATAAAACAAGACAGCTGTTTGATGCAGCGCCATTCGCCAAGCCTGTGTCAATCTCCTTGATGCTGTCTCATAATTCGAACAAGTTTGCCGTCCTTTATGAATAAGGAAACTGAGTCTCAAGAGACAAGAACTGATTTTTCCAAGGTCACACGGTAAGCTAGTCACAGAGGAAGAAACTTGGACCTCAAGTTTTCTAGTTGCCAAAAGCTGGTGCTCCTGAATGTGTGTGTGTGTGTGTGTGTGTGTGTGTGTGTGTGTGTGTGTGAAACTTAAAGGCATCTCAAATCAAGATCTCCCTGCCCAAATTGATCATGCTCAGTACCATGGCCAGATCCCCAAGCAGCTAAACCCAGAGTCTGGCTATAAGATAGTCAAAGACTTCTGGGAAAACTGTCCTAAGGTACCAGGGAGAGCTTCCAAGCATTCTTCCCAGCTGCACACTTGAATATGTAAAACAGCAACAGCTGTAGGCAAAGACGGATAACTGAGCTAATCAATCCTCTGGACATTTTGCAGATTAAAAGAATCTCGATGTCTTGATCAAGATTTGCAGGATGGGGCGGTACACGTCACTTCTGCCTTAAATGTGGTGAATTAGAAGGGATAGGTCAGGACCTATGAAGGAGGACCACAAGGAAGGGCTGTAGGACCTGATTCCTCAAAGGGATGAACGTGAAGGACCTGGGTCCCCGCATATGCCTCTCCCCCTGACTGCACAGGTGCCGCCTGTTGAGGACACCTAGCCAAGGACGGGCAGAGGCTTGAAGTGCAGCTCACGCTCTGCTTGCCAGGCTGGGGGCTCCACTTCCCACGCTGAGTCTACTCCAAAGAAGGGGCTGCTGCTGCTAAGTCACTTCAGTCATGTCTGACTCTGTGCGACCCCATAGACGGCAGCCCACCAGGCTCCCCTGTCCCTGGGATTCTCTAGGCAAGAACACTGGAGTGGGTCTGCCATTTCCTTCTCCAATGCATGAAAGTGAAAAGTGAAAATGAAGTCGCTCAGTCGTGTCCGACCCTCAGCGACCCCATGGACTGCAGCCTTTCAGGCTCCTCTGCCCATGGGATTCTCCAGGCAAGAGTACTGGCGTGGGGTGCCATTGCCTTCTCCGAAAGAAGGGGCATCTTTTCCTAACTCTCCCAAAGCTCCTGAAGAATCTAGGATCCCTTTCCTTCCCCTTCTCGGCCTAATTCCCAGAGTTTCCCCACCCGTAGTTTAAGAGAATGTTCTGGGCCACCATGTCCATAGTTGCGGCGCCTCTGAACTTCCAGAGTACCCTGGTCTTACTTACGGCGCTAGCACAGCTCTGTAATCACCCACTCGCTCGCCTGTCTCCTCAGTCAGACTGAGCTCCTTGAGAACAGGACTTTATTTTAGATCAGTGTTCAGTTCAGTTCAGTCGCTCAGTCGTGTCCGACTCTTTGCGACCCCATGAACTGCAGCACACCAGACCTCCCTGTCCATCAATTTCACTGAGATATATAATCTACATACAGTAACACGCAGCCAATTTAAGTATACATTCTGACCTGCTTTGGTAAATGTATACGCCCAGGTAACCACCCTCACAACCAAGGTATAGAACAGTGCTCTGCGAAAGACCTCGGATGATGGAAACGTTCTGAATTAGCAGTGTCCGACGGAGCAGCCACTGGCCATGGGTGGCTATTGAACCCTGGTAATGTGATTATGGGAATGAAGAACTTAATCTTTAAATTTTTTATCTATTTTTTTTTGAAGTACAGTCGACTTACAGTTCCAGGTGTACAGCAGAGCGATTCACTTTTGTTTGGTTTCTCAGGTTATATCCCTTTATAGGTTGTTACATGATACTGGTGTAAGGCCCTGTGCCACACAGTAGGTCCTTGCTGCTTATATATTTTCTGTATTTTAGTCTGAATGTGTTAATCCCATACTCCTAATTTGGCCCTCCCCCCTCCCCTCGGAGAAGGCGATGGCACCCCACTCCAGTACTCTTGCCTGGAGAATCCCACAGATGGAGGAGCCTGGTGGGCTGCCGCCTATGGGGTAGCATAGAGTCGGACACAACTGAAGCGACTTAGCAGTAGCAGCCTCTCTCTCCCCTAAGGAAACCATAAGTTTGTTTTTTCATGTAGGAAACCATGGTCTACTTTCTAGCATTAAAGATTTGCCTTTTCTAGAGCTTCATGTACCAGGCATTATAGTATGTACACTTTTTGTGGCTGGCTTCCTTTGAAAGTGGGAACTTTTAATTCTATACCCTAAGATCTATTATGTGGGCTTAGTCACTCAGTCATGTCCAACTCCTTGCGACCCCATGGACTGTAGCTATCAGGCTCCTCTGTCCCTGGGATTCTCCAGGCAAGAATACTGGAGTGGGCTGCCACTGCCTACTCCAGGGGGTCTTATAGTTTTCTGATCACAGATATTTTCCTCCATATTTAGACTCATTCCGGCGTACTTTACTCTTTTCGGTGTGACTGTAAATGGGCTTGTTTTCTTAATTTCTCTGACAGGTCACTGTTACTGTATAGAAAGTGCAAGGGATTTCTGTGTATTTATTTTGTGTCTTGCAATTTACTGAACTCACTGATGAGCTCCAGTAGGTTTTTTGTGGCATCTTTAGAATTTTCTATGTAAAACATCATGTCATCTGCAGATGGTGACAGTTTTAATTCTTTCTTTCCAATTTAGATTCTTCTTTTTTTGTCTGACTACTCTGCAACGCAGGAGACCTGGGCTCAGTCTCGGGGCTGGGAAGATCCTCTGGAGAATGGGGATTTTAAAGATCTCTTATCAGATCAGATCAGTCGCTCAGTCGTGTCCGACTCTTTGCGACCCCATGAATTGCAGCACACCAGGCCTCCCTGTCCATCCTGCATGGCAAATAATACGTGTTTACTAAATGTTGGTGAAAGAATGAATTATAAATCTTTATAAGAATTAGTGACCTTCTCCCAAACACTTTTTTCTCTGCCTAACAGACTACAGGAGTGAAAAAAGGCTCTCACAGAAACCATTTAACTCAATCTCTTGGATGTATCGATGGAAATATTGACAACTGGTGGGATACATGGCCTGCCTTGGTTCGCTGTGTAAAATCAGAGCACGGATTACAGCCTGTTCGGAGCAGACTCCAAGGCCTGAACTCTCCCCACTCCCCAGCACTCACTTCCCATCCCTTTCCCGTAGGCAAACACACGGACTCTGTGAATCCCTGTAGAAGCACAGGAGTGCTGTAAGAGGCCACGCTGCCGGCTCCAGCCCCTGTGGACGCCGCCCTGGTCCCGGGTCACCCACCACAGCACAGAAACAGCAGTGATTCAGCTCAGAGAAGTATCTCCTTTCATTGTGGTACTACTCAACGGAGAAAGAAGAACACTGCATTTCGGGGCGGTGGGTAATGCCTTAATTGAAGGCCTCCTAAATAAAAGGGAGAGAGGACAGGACCCAGCATTCACTACAGATGTGGCACACGCTGGGGTGCTTCCCATGCGTCCTCAGTGTGGCCCTAAGGGGTCAGCATCATTACTCTTCTACAGGGAGGACAGAAGGACTAGGGGCCCTCTGTTAACCCGCCCAAGGTACTACACTGGAGCCTGCACCGGAATCCTCTCTTCTTCCAAAGCTGATGCTCCTTGTATCGTTAAAGAGCTTTTCATTTGCTCTTTGTATTGTTAAAGAGCTTTTCTGTTGATGTTCCAAGATGTATCCATTCATTAGTAATAACTAAGTAATCTGTCTGTATAGTCAAAGCTATGTAGTCATGTACAGATGTGAGAGTTGGTACATGGAGAAGGAAATCAATCCTTAATATTCATTGGAAGGACTGATGCTGAAGCTGAAGCTCCAATACTTGGGCCACCTGATGCGAAGAGCCAACTCATTGGAAAAGACCCTGATGATGCAGAAGATTGAGGGCGGGAGGAGAAGGGGGTGGCAGAAAAGGAGACAGTTGATAGCATCACTGATTCAATGGACATGAATTTGAGCAAGCGCTGGGAGACAGTGGAGGACAGAGAAACCTGGCATGCTGCAGTCCGTGGGGTCGCAAAGGGTCGGACATGACTGCGCGACTGAACAAGAAGTAACCTATGTCGTTGGTTGCTGGGAAAGTAAGCTAAATTAGGTGTCAGTTGCTAATGTTCAGTTCAGTTCCGTTGCTCAGCCGTGTCCGACTCTTTGTGACCCCATGGACTGCAGCACACCAGGCCTCCCTGTCCATCACCAACTGCCGGAGTCCACCCAAACTCATGTCCATTGAGTCGGTAATGCCATCCAGCCATCTCATCCTCTGTGGTCCCCTTCTCCTCCTGCCTTTGATCTTTCTCGGCATCAGGGTCTTTTCAAATGAGTCAGCTCTTTGCATCAGGGGGCCAAAATATTGGAGTTTGAGCTTCAACATCATTCCTTCCAATGAACACCCAGGGCTGATCTCCTTTAGAATGGACTGGTTGGATCTCCTTGCAGTCCAAGGGATTCTCAAGCGTCTTCTCCAACACCACAGTTCAAAAGCATCAATTCTTCTGCTCTCGGCTTTCTTTATAGTCCAACTCTCACATCCATACATGACTATTGGAAAAACCATAGCCTTGACTAGACGAACCTTTGTTGACAAAGTAATGTCTCTGCTTTTTAATATGCTGTCTAGGTTGGTCATAACTTTCCTTCCAAGGAGTAAGCATCTTTTAATTTCATGACTGCAATCACCATCTGCAGTGACCTTGGAGCCCAGAAAAATAAAGTCTGACAGTTTCCCCATCTATTTCCCATGAAGTGATGGGACCAGATGCCATGATCTTCATTTTCTGAATGTTGAGCTTTAAGCCAACTTTTTCACTCTCCACTTTCACTTTCATCAAGAGGCTCTTTAGTTCCTCTTTACTTTGTCATAAGGGTGGTGTCATCTGCATATCTGAGGTTATTGATATTTCTCCCAGCAATCTTGATTCCAACTTGTGTTTCTTCCAGCCCAGCGTTTCTCATGATGTACTCTGCATATAAGTTAAATAAGCAGGGTGACAATATACAGCCTTGATGTACTCCTTTTCCTATTTGGAACCAGTCTGTTGTTCCATGTCCAGTTCTAACTGTTGCTTCCTGACCTGCATACAGATTTCTCAAGAGGCAGGTCAGGTGGTCTGGTATTTCCATCTCTTTCAGAATTTTCCACAGTTTATTGTGATCCACACAGTCAGAGGCTTTGGCATAGTTGCTAATGTAGTCTTAGTCTAACTTCGCTAGTGTACCTCCTCCTCCTCTTTGGTATACTGCTGCTGCTACTGCTGCTAAGTCGCTTCAGTCGTGTCCGACTCTGTGCGACCCCATAGACGGAAGCTCACCAGGCTCCCCTGTCCCTGGGATTCTCCAGGCAAGAACACTGGAGTGGGTTGCCATTTCCTTCTCCAATGCATGAAAGTGAAAAGTCAAAGTGAAGTCGCTCAGTCGTGTCCGACTCTTAGCGACCCCACGGACTGGAGCCTACCAGGCTCCTCCATCCATGGGATTTTCCAGGCAAAAGTACTGGGGTGGGGTGCCATTGCCTTCCCCGAAACTGGTCCTTTCATCCTTAGTTCAGTGGCTTAATGATCTCTGCTTATAATACAAAAAGTGAGGTACAAATTATAAGTAAATGAAGCTCATTCTTTACCCAGGACCAGTACCTGTTAATATATCTGCTTCCTTTCCATTTTAACTGGAGGAAATTCAAAACATAACTGTTAACCAAACTCTGATCCTTGCTCGGGAATATAAAGCCCTCCCCATTTCAGACAATTCCTTTGGGGATTCATGGCCCATTGGAGCCTACACAAGTTGCTTAACTGCCCCCAAATTATTACCTCAACTAAAACAGAATCTACACAGACAATCATTAATGTCCCTATCCTTGTCTGGAAGAAACTCATCTCTTGCCAGAAGTAGCCTCTTCAGGTGAAACTGGATAATCCCCTGGCCATGGTGATTAGAGATAACAATGGCTCATTTGGGAAATATTTGGGGGGAATTAAAAAGCTGAGACAGAGCCTCTCAGTTCTGCAAGCTTCTGAAAATAAAGGCAGAAAGGGGAGGACACCACAAGCATCCACACAGCAGACCAAGTGTGCTTCCTGCCCAGTCAGCGCATGTGTGAGGCCCCCTGTCTGTGGGCAAGACCTCTGTGCACTGAGGAGTGAGCTCCATCACTACCACTCCACTGGAGGGGATTCTACGCTGTTTGTTCCCAGCGTCGCTCAGAAACATCCCTGTTTACAAACGACTTGGTGCCGCCCCAAATCGCAGTCTATTTGGTTTCTGGTTTAGACTTGCTTTACTTTAAAGCCTTCTTTGCAGTTCTTACATGCCTTTACCGTATTTACCAGTGTAGGCACTGCAGTATAGCAGAGTCCATCATTCACTCACATTTGTTGAGCACTCTCTGGTGCCAGGACTGTGCTTGGCAATGGTATTAAAAAATGAAGACAGTCCCAGCCCTCAAATTGAACAGATAATGTGATGATATCCATCATAATTATCTTTATCATCATGTGTTCATCATTCCTTTTTCTTTATAGTTTTCCTGTATAATGTCTTTTTAAACAACGTATTACATTTTCCATTTTTGGTCATTATATATAAGAAATCATATTGTATGTATTCTATGCCTGGCTTTTTTTGCTTGACGTTATGTCTTGAGACTCATCCATATTGATATAGATAGCTGTAATTCATTCATTTTTGATCACTGTATAAAATTCTATCCAAAGTATATGGATCAGAGATCAGATCAGATCAGTCGCTCAGTCGTGTCCGACTCTTTGCGACCCCATGAACCGCAGCACGCCAGGCCTCCCTGTCCATCACCAACTCCCGGAGGTCACTCAGATTCACATCCATCGAGTCGGTGATGCCATCCAGCCATCTCATCCTCTGTCGTCCCCTTCTCCTCCTGCCCCCAATCCCTCCCAGCATCAGAGTCTTCTCCAATGAGTCAACTCTTCGCATGAGGTGGCCAAAATACTGGAGTTTCAGCTTTAGCATCATTCCTTCCAAAGAAATCCCAGGGCTGATCTCCTTCACAATGGACTGGTTGGATCTCCTTGCAGTCCAAGGGACTCTCAAGAGTCTTCTCCAAAACCACAGTTCAAAAGCATCAATTCTTCGGCGCTCAGCCTTCTTCACAGTCCAGCTCTCACATCCACACATGACCACAGGAAAGACCATAGCCTTGACTAGGTCTTCCTTATTCTTAATGACCAAATGTTAATTTAACAGTGTATGCACTAAGCCATGTCTATGGTTGAACATCTAAAATTTGTCTCCACTTTTTTAACTTTATATACAAAGCAACAGTTAGAACTGGTCATGGAACAACAGACTGGTTCCAAATAGGAAAAGGAGTACGTCAAGGCTGTATATTGTCACCGTGTTTATTTAACTTATATGCAGAGTACATCATGAGAAATGCTGGACTGGAGGAAGCACAAGTTGGAATCAAGATTGCTGGGAGAAATATCAATAACCTCAGATATGCAGATGACACCACCCTTATGGCAGAAAGTGAAGAGGGGCTAAAAAGCCTCTTGATGAAAGTGAAAGTGGAGAGTGAAAAGGTTGGCTTAAAGCTCAACATTCAGAAAACGAAGATCATGGCATCTGGTCCCATCACTTCATGGCAAATAGATGGGGAAACAGTGGAAACAGTGTCAGACTTTATTTTTCTGGGCTCCAAAATCACTGCAGATGGTGACTGCAGCCATGAAATTAAGAGATGCTTAGTCCTTGGAAGAAAAGTTATGACTAACCTAGATGGCATATTCAAAAGCAGAGACATCACTTTGCAACAAAGGTTCGCCTAGTCAAGGCTATGGTCTTTCCTGTGGTCATGTATGGATGTGAGAGCTGGACTGTGAAGAAGGCTGAGCGCCGAAGAATTGATGCTTTTGAACTGTGGTGTTGGAGAAGACTCTTGAGAGTCCCTTGGACTGCAAGGAGATCCAACCAGTCCATTCTGAAGGAGATCAGACCTGGGATTTCTTTGGGGGGAGTGATGCTAAAGCTGAAACTCCAGTATTTTGGCCACCTCATGCGAAGAGTTGACTCATTGGAGAAGACTCTGATGCTGGGGGGGATTGAGGGCAGGAGGAGAAGGGGACGACAGAGGATGAGATGGCTGGATGGCATCACTGACTTGATGAATGTGAGTCTGAGTGACCTCCGGGAGCTGGTGATGGATAGGGAAGCCTGGCATGCTGCGGTTCATGGGATCGCAAAGAGTCGGACACGACTGAGCGACTTATCTGATCTGATCTGATCTGGGGAAGAATTTTTTTCCACACAAAAATTTCTGCTTTTTAGGTTGTTTTCTTATGAGGGATTTCTGGAGGTGGGTTCCTTGAATCAAGGCTGAAGTGATTTACATTCAGTGGGCGAGAGGATTATGGCTGAAATATAGAAAGGAATCCCCGTCCTAGGAGCTATCAATCTCTTGGGGACCATAGATCCTCTAGAGTATGATTAAGAGTATGGACCTTTACTCCAGGAAAAAAAAAAAAAAAGCACGTACAAACTGTTTATGTTCACAAGTAAGCATTTCACACTTGTGTTCACAATTTCAAGAGTTTCTCAGACCCTCTGAATCGTGTATGCTGACATCTCTATTAGATAAGACTTACTGTCTTACCCACTGAATACAAAATTTCTTATACTGCTTCACCAAATAAGTTCAGATAAACTATTACATCTGTCAAGTACTTTTTGTTTTAAACCACCATTTACTGAGTACCCACAGTATGCCAGCACTGTGCCAGATACTAGAGACGAAAGAACACGTGCTCCTGGCTTCAAGAATTGCAGTTTACCAAGGAAGGCATAACATAACAAGTATTTTTAACAAAATATGTGCAATAGGAGAGATCTTCTTTAGGCAAATGGGGGTATATGTTAAGGGCTTATCAACCCTCTTTTATCAAGCGGTTGCAAAGAATGAATAAACATTTTCCAGGATGTTATAGATAGAAGAGACAGTACCAGCAAAGGGAAAAAGACATCATATAACCTGGCAAATACAGAAAATTATACATTATTTTAATACGGTTGGTAGTGAGCATAAGGAAGGGTTAAGACTCTTCCTTATCTGGAGCAGAGATTGAAGTGAAGTTAAAGTCGCTCAGTCATGTCTGACTCTTTGTGAGCCCATGGACTATACAGTTCATGGAATTCTCCAGGCCAGAATAGAGTGCATAGCCTTTCCCTTCTCCAGGGGATCTTCCCAACCCAGGGATTGAATCCAGGTCCCCCACATGGCAGGCGGATTCTTTAGCAGCTGAGCCACAAGGGAAACCCAAGAATAGTAGACTGGGTAGCCTATCCTTTCTCCAGTGGTTCTTCTCGACCCAGAAGTCGAACTGGGGTCTCCTGCATTGCAGGCGGATTCTTTACCAACTGCGCTCTCAGGGATGGCCAATGGATCCCATAGACAGAAAGAGAGAGAGAGACGCCACTCAGTCGTGTCCGACTCTTTGCGACCCCATGGACTGTAGTCTACCACACTCCTCCATCCATGGAATTTTCCAGGCAAGAGTACTGGAGTGCTTTGCCATCTCCTTCTCCAGAGGATCTTCCGGACCCAGGAATTGAACCCAGTCTCCCTCATTGTAGGCAGATGTTTTAACGTCTGAGCTACCAGAGAAATGCAATGGATCTCATAGGGGACAGCTATTAAACAAGATTATATGTTAATATATGCTTTTTGCTTCAGGGTGTTTTGTTTTGAGAGGGGGAATATTCTTCATGTGGCATTTTTTTCCCCTAAGTGGAAAACATTCTTTAAAGGAACTTCTTAAAACAGAAAGCTTGGTCAATAAATGCAGGATACAAAGATTTTCATGAAGCAGTTTGAAGATAAGTGATTTGTGACACATATTAAAAGACTTCCAACAACTGTGACCACATAAAGAAGCAAAACAGCAAATCTACAACAGGTACAAATTATATACATTTATTAATAATTTTAAATAACACTCTTGTATAAATTCTTTCTTATATTCAAATCATACACAAATTTAGAAATGCATCATGAAGTCTAGTACAGCATATGTATGAGACATGATTTTAAGATGTGCGTTAGAATTTTAGTGACATAAATACAATTGTAATGTTTCAGAAACACTCCCAATTGCTTGGGCAGAAATTTAACGTATTACAGAGTGCTTGTGCCTAGCATGAAGACGTCGCTTTAAATCGGTCAGCTCTCAGGCTAGTGCAGGCCTTAGGCCTGGTCTCACGTTCTAAAGCTGCTGGTGCAGTTATTGCAGATGCATGATAAGAAAGGTTCCCAGTGGCCTTTGAAAAAGCATCATTTGGCCACTGACATTCTGGTGATCCATAACCTTTTCAGTTCACATGGTATCATCTGGTTTCTTCAGGTGAACCGTGTGATCTTCCTGCTTCTTCCCTTGGCATCGTCACTGGCCCAAGGCTGAAGGCAAAACTTACACTAACCTCCTGTCACTCCCCAGCACACACCAAAGTCGTTGCAGCTCCCAAACTCCTATGGAGACGATCACAACAGACCAAAGGCTCTTCGTCGATGAGGCCAGAGATGCTTCCTTTGCTCTAACAGGTTACCTTGGGTTGCTATTTAGTTTTCGGAAATTTTTGTGGGAGCTTTCTTTCCTTGTGATATATAAATTCAACTCCTTCCCACATACCTCAAAATATAAGAACCAGGGAATGTTCATAATCAGAGGTGCTATGTTGACCGTATGTCCTACAAAAAAATACAGGACCAAAGTGAAGGATTTAATAATGCAGTCCAAACTAGGCTGTCCGCAGGAAGGGCTGTCGCTTCAGCTCTCCGGCTCCAGAGCAGCACAAGCAGGGCTGCGAGTCCTCCCGGCACTCAGCTGACCCCAGGGAGCTGCAGGGTCAGTGAGTGCTGCTCTAACGGTCTAAGTCTCCTGGGAAGCCTGGGGCCAGAGCGCAGACAGACAATGTGCTGCTCCCACAATCCTCTCCCCACCAAACCTCTCTCCTCCCATTCCGTGTGAGCTCTGTTCTCTCTTAAAATTCAGGTATCCCTACGAGTAACACATTAAGTCCACAGGACCTTAGTATAAATGAGGTTTGGTTTTATCATCATTTTTCTCTGTAACTAGAGAAATTCTATTAGTAAGACACCTCTGGGAGCTAGAGGACGGTGGTAGGGAGGGGAAAGTAAAGGAGGACAGACATACTTCTCAACACTACCTAGGACATCTGACTGTGAGAAATGCATAAGGGCTCACCGCAATGAATTAATGAAGATGAAAATGTCATCCAACAGCAGTATCTGTCACTCGTCAATCAGACTCACACCAGTCTCACCGCATCTGAAGATAAACACGTTCCTACTTCTGAGACACTACTGGCCTTTCTAAAGGACGTATGGGACCCTGGTGCTAAATACCACAGTGTGTGGGGATCTCACTTCTAGCAGAACGACTGCTGTGCAAGGCAATCCAGGCCAGCTTCCCAGCATGATTTTGGTGGTAGATCACTTCATGATGGATTTCTACTTTAGAGCAAAATTACCTCCACCAGCAGAAGCACAGAACACTAAAGAATATTATTTAAAATAGATTTTAAGAGCTTAATTTTCCCACCAGGATAAATTAAGAACGTGACCTAGGCTCTGTTCATACATGTGTAAAGGTAAACATTCTTTGTGATTCAATTTTTGCAATTCCTTCTAACGTCTGTTTCAAGGAATGTCTACATAGCCAGAATCTGGACTGCTCGTTCAGCTTTGGCTCTTAGACCCCAACAAACTCTTTCTTTCTTTATTGTGTTAACTTCTGTTGAACAAACGTTCATTTCCCACTATCCTCAACCCCTGGCTTTGAGGGCGTGATAATCTGGGAAAAAGGCATATGTCACTTTACACAATTCCTTGGAACAGTCTCTACGCATATGTGGCAGCTGCTGGGGAAATCGGGTTTTCTTTCCCTGCTTGGAAAGATCAGTTTCCTTTTATGAAGCACAGACTGGTATTTTTATTTTCTTATCACCAACAATGGCTTCAGAGAGTAATCCTCTGTGTTCTTTCTGCAAAGTCCTTCGTGGCTATATAGCCCTGGATTGTACCTTGTATTTACAAAAATCAGAAACGTTCAGATGGGATTCTTCCTCCCAGCCTTCCAATGTCTGCAGCTGGGTCATTTCTGCACAAGCATACAGCTGAAAAAAACATGTGCTTCTGAGTTAGGAGTCTTGATTCCAAGCCTAATGATATATGGTGTAGCCTTGAACAAGACATTTAACCTCACCGATAAGCTGGGAACAACAGTTCCTTCCTCAAAGGCCCAGGGTGAGGAACAAAGGACACAGGTACAGAAAGACGCCTTGCAAACTGCAGAGGGCTATAGAAACGTTATCTAATTTTAACGTAATCTCTGCTTTCATGAGCAACGGCCAGATATCCAGAGCCTCTCCAGTTACTAGAAGTAGATTATCTGCCTGTACATCCTCCAGAGCATCATCTCCAATTACAGTGGGATGACCAAATTCCAGGGTTTTCTCTGGAGAAGTCAGGCAGGGTGATCAGCTTGGCAGGGTTTCCTAGGTTTAATTTTTGCTTTTTTTTTTTCTAACTACTTGACAGTTTGTTCTTCCTCCTAATAAATATCTGCATTTGACTTCCGGCTGTTTTTCCTGGCTTTGCTTAATCTACAATATGTCAATATCATAATCAGAGGAGAGCAAAGGTAGAGATGGCCTCCAAGAAAAAACTGTATCTAAACGCAGTGACTAACTACACCCACTCAACCACAGAGCCACCCTCTGACCGGACAAGAAGGTACAAGAACTGCAGCACTGCCGGGCGGTAGGGCACGCCCCGCGGCGTCTGAGCGACCAGCTACGTTCAAATGCAGGAAGGATCTGCGGGGGAGAGAGTATGGACATTTCACAGGTATGATACTTCACAGCGGATCCCAAATGATGTGATGGCTTTTCTTTTGGAGCGAAAACATTTCTTCCTTTGGAAGACTATCGTTACTTAAAAAAATTTTTAATAAGCATGTGTTTGTTCTACTTTAATCTATGTAAAATATAGAGAAGCTAATGTCTAAACAGGTGAGTAGTTTGGAGAATGCAGCCTTGTGTCCCAGCTTAACAATCATTGTCTTCAAAATCTATTGCTTGAATCTATAGGAAGTCAAAGACAATAGAACTCTACTTTTAGACTGAAAAAGGGAAAAATTAGAAACATCCAACCTCTTACAAATTTCAACAATGTCAAAAGAGGGACTAAAAATCACTGCTGCTCACCAGAGTCCCAGCTCTAGCGATACTGCCACCTATTTTACAGTATTTTAACCCCATATTTTCTTTTTACAATGCCATTAACTGCTATACAAATAAATTCTAGATGATAAAATAAGACATGATTTTTTTTTTACAAATAGATACAAATACAATGCTGACCAGATATTCTACATTAACTATATACACCTTATTTCTCTAGAGGCAGGAATATTCCTTATTTTTAAACAATTTATCATTTACACTGAGGCCCTAAGGAGAATCATCAGCTTTCTGCTTTCCCAGACATCGCCTTCCTCTCTCTACCATTAGAAGCTTATCCTGTGCTTTAATCTTATTATTGAGCAAAAACTCTGGAAAGAAAAATCAAACCCTTGTAAAGATCTTCTTGGGACTTCACTGCCCCTATTATAGAAACAATCAAGATTGTGTATTATGACACAGCTCAAATATCAGCTTTTCCTCAAGGATGTCTTTTAGTCCAGTAAAATGAATATCCTTCCTGACCTTCCTTTATCAGGAATGGAGATAAAGTCTTCTGGCAGTCCTTTCCCCCTCCACATCTATCATCCTGTTTCCACTGATGGTGAACATTCCCCCAGGAATCTGTTCGGAGGTCAAAGCAGATTGGGGCTGAATTGAGAGGCCCAGCCTTCTACCCTCCCATGTGGTTTGGTACAAAAATATACTTTACTTCAAGTCCTTATTGTCAGTGACTGCTTCGGATCTTCACGGGAAAACTAAGAGTAACAGGCTAAGTACATTACACATTTGTACCTGAAAATTTCCGATGCACTATATGCCTTTGCTTTCTCATCTCAGTGACTCTACCCAGGCTATGGTGCAGAGAATGATGCTGTCTTAGTAAGCACTATGGCCTTGAAGTCCAGGAGAACAGCTCTGGCTCCTCCTCAGGCTTTATAGTTATGCATTGGGGTCGTCAGGGTCAGCTGCCCGTTGGGAGCCACTTCGTTGCCATCATCTTCCAACAATCCTGACACATCTGCGTTGGGAATGCTGTCGTGGTAGCTGCTGAAACTGATATTGTCTTCTTTCAGCTCAATGGTCCAAAAGGGGGCGTTGAGTTTCCGGTTTTGGTACTCCCGGTACATATACACAGCCCCCACAAACCCCATCAGCAGCACCACCACAATGATGATGACTGTCAAAATGATGATGTTAAATTGGGTCCATGAGACGTCAGCTAAGGCCGACGTGCTGTTTTCTGCAGAGCTTACTGAAAAGATAGTCTGTGGGGTTGTAGGGGTAAAGGTACTATTTATAACAGGGGTGGGCACGGATGTGGTCAAAGAGGCATTGGAAACCAAAATGGTAGGACCTTCAGCTGTTGGAACAATAACTTCTGAAAATAAAAACAGAGAATGAAATGTAAAAGACAAAATATCTTGTTTTAAGAAACAATAAAAGAAAGGCACATGGGGGTGGAGATTGATATGGGATGTTGGCATGATGCTCTGCTTTAAAGTAATGCAAGTTAGAAAATAATTTCTAAAGAAATATAGTGGAAAGAATCAGGGCCTAGAAAACTAGATTATTATATCCGTGGCTGTTATCCAAAATGTATATAATATCCATACTAAAATCTTTGGGAAAATTCTAATGTTGGCGTTTTCCATCCTCCTGTACTCTTGAATAGATTCATACAAATTCCTGAAAAGGTAGTATGTCACTAGTGACTTCTAAATCACTTTGTTAAAAGTGAAACAGATAGCTAATACTCGTTTGAACTAAAATGTTCAGCACGTCTGATGGCACTTCATAAAGGTAAAGTTCTCTTTAATGGGGGCAAAAACAAAATAGGAAAAATTGCATTTCTAGTTGCTTCTGAAAAACACAATTTAAATGGCCATAGTTGACATCAGCTGAGAGAGAAAACAGCCATTGCCAGCGTAGTGATTTTTCCTTTAAATAGATTAGAGGTATTTTACAACTAAGGTACTATACTCTGTGCTTCTAATGCAGCATAGCTCAGTAGAAGTACCAAAAGTTTTGGGATCAAGTAGAACTGTGTAGCAATAAATAAGTGAGTCAATCTTCTTAAAACTGAGATTCCTCATATGAAATGGGAATAACAGGATCTATTTTACAGTGTCCCTGGGAAGGATTAAATAAAGTACAGAACATCATAACGGGATCTATTTTACAGAGTCCTTGGTAAGGATTAAATAAAGTACAGAACATCGTTACATCTGATGTCCATAGTGCTTGGCACGTACCAGGCACTCACCACAGCCGGGCACATCAATCCACCCTACAGAGAGGCGTGTTTTACACTTCCTAACAGCTGACAAGAAAAGCCGTCATAGCCCGGTCAGCTAAATACAGACGAGGCACATGCCTCCAGTGGCAAAGAGAATTGAGTGACAGGTTCTCTGGACTAGGGATAGGGTTCAATCTGAGTGTTCGAGCCTTGATCACAGCAGAGTAAGGATATCAAGAAAATGGCAGAAGACTAACTCTTGCCACAGGGCAACTGTATCAGCCCGGGATTCGGCTTCTGTCAGAATATCAAAGGACAGTTTATAGAAGAGCATGGTCTGATCTCTATGACCTAAGAAAGTCTGAATATCCCCAACTTATCCTGAACTTCCAATCACTAATTTTTATCTGAGCCCTTACTGAACCTCCCTGTAAGAAACACTGTGCCACATGAGTAACTTTTTTCTTTCAAAAATGAAGGAAAATTTTTACTATTTCCTCCATCAGGTGGGAAAACTTAGGCTCAAAGTTAGGACAGAAGCTGGAATAAATTCTTATTTCTCAGCTAACTTCTAGTCAGGTTGTAGGTTTCTACTTAAAAAGATCTTTGATGATCCCTGGAAGTGATGAGAATACAGGAAGCAAAGGATAAAAGAAACGACAAGACTTCAAATTATTAAAATAAAAACAGATGAAGAGAAGACGTGAGAACACCGCAGTGACTTCCTCATGGTCGTCAAACTTCTGGAGTTGACTCTGGAGTCTCAGCAGAGCAGAAGGGAATCTCTTTGGGCAAATCTCTATCGAAATCTATTTCCCAAAAAAACTTCCCTGGTGGGAATGGAAGCTTTTACGAAGCTAAAAGTAGCTGTCCTGACATTCTCCTTGCTAGGTTAAAACATTAAATTTACACCCTTAGGCGAAGTTTTACCTTTCGTGATGCAATTTCCCTCGAGGTCTCGAGCGTAACCTTCTAGGCAGTTTTCACACCAAAACCCAGTCGTGTTGTGGAGGCAGCTGATGCACTCCCCACTCTCGGGCTTACAAATCTGTGGAGTCTTAACGGGGTCCACGTGGCCGTGGCACTGGCACTTCACACAGATGCTGTCAGAATTATAGTAGCCGTGGTTACATTCATTGCAGTTCTGGCCTGTGTAACCATCTTTACACTGGACACATTCAGGTTCCGATTCACCCAACTCTAAAAAGCAAGAACACCAACATGGTTTAGTATACTTTCAAGTTGTTTCAAAATGCAAAACTACTACTAACCCTGCCCCCTTCCCCCACCGAACACACACACAAAAAAACAGCCCCCGCCTATTATCTCCTCTCAAACTTAAGAAACACATGGACTCCAAACTAACAATTTACCCCTTATTTATTAATTGTCCAGAAAATCTATTTAGGTAGAGAACAAAAGAAGCATGCTTATCTACAGAATCTGAGTGATTGAGATGGAGACGCACTCGTGACTCTTTTATTTCTTCCTCTTTAATCGCGTAAGACAGGATAAAATACAATTTTAAAAACAATTTCCTCATCTCTCCTTTGCGTCTCATTTCACAAATGCATTTACTGCAAAGCTTTACTGTTTTTATAACTCCCTTTCACCTACAGCATCTAGAACTTTCTACCTGCTGATCACTGACTCACTGATTTTTTCCTCTAAAAATGAGTATTTAGTGAAAGGCCTTACTTATGATACAACTGCCTGTAGATGTCACTGCTGAACAAGGGCAGTGAAGACATTCTTTCGAGCCATCAGGACTCTGATAAAATCCTTCTGTGCACTCTTCACAGTGATCCCCTTTGCTGTTATCCTGGCAATTGAAACAAGCACCTAAAAGAAGCAAATCATTTTAAGAAGTTAAAGATTTACTGCAAAAGCACAGTAACTTTACATAAATCATATGTACCTACAAACCAAAAAAACCTTAAAAGGAAACCAGAAAAAGTCACCCAACACAGGTTGCAGAGTTCAGCTTCTCTCCCATCTTACTTCTACACTGAACAGGCCTACAATTCTGGTCCCCTGCTGCTAAGTCACTTCAGTAGTGTCCAACTCTGTGCGACCCCATAGACGGCAGCCCACCAGGCTCTCCCGTCCCTGGGATTCTCCAGCCAAAAACACTGGAGTGGGTTGCCATTCTGGTCCCCTACTAGACTGTAAATGCTTTAGGGAGAGGCTGGGTACAGGACTAGAGCTGTAATAAGCCCTTGTTGACTGATTGACTACATACCGAAAGCAGGCCAACAATTTGCAAAGAAAAAAAGAAAAACCTCAAGATCTATTAAAAGAAGAATATAAACTGTGTTATTTTCTTGGTTGGGATTCTGTAGATAAATAAGTAAACTAGGCCTATATGTATGAATACACATAAATCCTACAAATATCACATGGAAAAAAGCAAACTGCAGAATAATACATAAAAAAGGAGTGCTTAATTATTTTGTACAAATTAATTGATTTAAAAAATTATCATATGTGAAATAGATCATCAGTCCAGGTTCTACGCATGAGACAGGGTGCTCAGGGCCAGTGCACTGGGATGACCCTGAGGGGTGGGATGGGGAGGGAGGGTCAGGATGGGGAACACATGTACACCCGTGGTGGATTCATGTCAATGTATGGCAAAACCACTGCAATACTGTAATTAGCCTCCAATTAAAATAAATTTAAACAAATAATAAAATAAAAATGTATAAAATAACCTAAGTCCAAAATTAACCAATAACTTCACCCCCACACAGGACGAACCTCAGAGCGTATGAACAATAATCATTCCTTCCTTGACCTAATTATGTGAAAATTATATATTAATTCTATCTTTATTTCTCACAATTCCTTCTTATGCCTTGAGTTTTCTTAGTTGTGTTTATCTAAAATATCCATATTACCCTCATTTAAAAGAGTGATTTATGCTTTGTAATTAATTCTATGTTCAGAGATTTTTTCCTCTCAACAAACATTTATTCCTCTGCAAAAAAAATTAAAAAGTAAAAATTTTTTTGGCAAATTGCAAGGAACATGGGATCTTCGCTCCCCAGCCCGAGGTCAGATCCGCGTCCCCTGCACTGGACCTTCGCTCCCCAGCCCGGGGTCAGATCCGCGTCCCCTGCATGGGAAGCACGGAGCCTGGAGTCTCAACCACCGCACCACCAGGGAAGGCCCTTGACCGACTGAAGGAAAAATGTAAAAGCCATACTCAACAACACTAAGCAGATGGATACATAATACCCTAGGCAGAGGGATACATTTGAATGCAATACAAACCAACTATAGACTGAGAGGGTATAGGCAAGTTTTATGCTTTGTTTATCTCTGCAGAGGAAGGCAAGAAAATGAAAGTAGGGAAGAAAACAAAGAGAAGGACTCCAACTCTATTTGAAATTTCCTATTAAGCAAAATACCAAAATGTTAATAGTTCTCTAGGTGTGGGTACATGAGTATTTGTCATATTATGCTCCATATGGCTTTGTATTTTAAAATTTAAAATAAAGATGCAAACAATAATGAAATGAAAAGGAAGGAGCCAAGCAAAGTCCTGTGTGTCTTAATAATACCCTTTGGTCCCCTATTAGGAAGGACATTCGATGGGCACTGAAGGAGCATAATGTCTACAAATGGAACGAAGCCATGTAGTATAATTTACATTCAAAGAGACACTCAGAACTACTATCACAGAAATGAGGAAAGTCTATATAGAAATCTAGGAAGACAATAAAATGTTTACGTGCTAAGCTAACTACAGTTCAATGTAAAACCATCATAAATAATAATTGATTCCTCTTTCTTACTAGTGAAATATTTACCAAAAAGAAGAGACAGAATGAGATTGTGTAATAAAATGATCTGACAACTGGAATAAGATTTGAAAAACTAAAAGAATGATTAATATACATACAATTATTAACATACATGTCAACTCTCAACTCTTAAGCAATTACAGCAAAGTTCTTTGAAACTTCATGAACTTATTTAGAAAGACATTAAAATTTTTTTTATATGAACACTTAACCCTTAAATCACATTTGCATGCAAATATCACTTTTAATCATATAACTTTTAAGGTCTGATACTGTGATGTATTTCATATATGCAACAAAGTAGCATATCCTCATATAGTGGTGAGCACTTCAGATACTGATTTCTTCCCAGATCCTATTATATTCTGATCCCTTTTTAGCTATGTATCTTCGTGACGATAAAAATAGCTGAAAAATACATACTAGGAAACTGTACATTCTTGTTGTAAAAATTAAATACTGTTAAAGGTCAAAGTGTTCTGCAGGCTAGAAAACACAAAACTTGCTTTATGTATAAAATCTGTCTACCTGCTCTCCCCATATTAGAAATGTCCAATGGAAATAATTACATATATATAATATTTTGCTCCTATAATGTTATTAGACCTACATGCTTATTATTTTGGGACTCTCTACTATTCTAGAAAAGACCCCAAGCATCTGTCTTTCTGCTTATCACAATACAGTTTCACTCTCCTAAACCATTTATTTTAGAGCATTTTACATTTTCTCCAGAAAATTTTTTTATTTTGATTTGTTTTATACCATAAGCTGCAATGAGAAGTCAATAAGAAAAAAATAACTCTACGCGGTGAGTATGTTATCTTAAAAGTAAGGATGAAAACAAGTATAACAACAGAATTCACAGGTTTTTGAAAACTCATCACTCTATACTGCTTAAAAATCACATGCACCTGGAACCCAGCTAGAGAATAAACAAGATTAGTACGGACAGACCAAACATAAATATACCAGAATGCTCACTACAGAAGGGTGGGGCGACTGTCAGATAAGTGTTTTCCCCTTTAACTTTTAAATTGTTTCTACTATGCACTTATCACTATTATTTTTACTATCTTAAATTTTTGATTATAAAATTAATACATTGTAAAGTATATCACATGCATACTGTAAAATATTTCAAGAACTGAGTTTAATTCAGTCACTCAGTTGTGTCCGACTCTCTGCAACCTCAAGAACTACAGTATTCCAGGCCTCCCTGTCCATCACCAGCTCCCAGAGCTTGCTCAAACTCAAGTACATCAAGTTGGTGATGCATCCAACCATCTCATCCTCTGTCGTCCCCTTTTCCTCCTGACTTCAATCTTTCTCCAAATCAGGGTCTTTTTCAGTGAGTCAGTTCTTCACATCAGGTGTCCAAAGTATTGGAGCTTCAGCTTCCCCATCAGTCCTTCCAATGAATATTCAGGACTGATTTCCTTTAGGATGGACTGGTTGGATCTCCTTGCAGTCCAAGGGACTCTCAAGAGTCTTCTCCAACGCCATAGTTCAAAAGCATCAATTCTTTGGTGCTCAGCTTTCTTTATGGTCCAACTCTCACATCCACACATGACTACTGGAAAAACCATAGCCTGGACTAGACAGACCTTTGTTAGCAAAGTAATGTCTCTGCTTTTTAATACACTGTCTAGATTGGTCATAGCTTTTCTTCTAAGGAGCAAGTGTCTTTTAATTTCATGGCTGCAGTCATCATCTGCAGTGATTCTGGAGCCCAAGAAAATAAAGTCTCTCACTGTTTCCATTGTTTCCCCATCTATTTGCCATGAAGTGATGGGACCAGATGCTGTGATCTTCGTTTTTTGAATGCTGAGTTTTAGGCCAGCTTTTTCACTCTCCTCTTTCACTTTCATCAAAGCTCTTTAGTTCCTCTTCACTTTCTGTCATAAGGGTGGTGTCATCTGCATATCTGAGGTTACTGGTATTTCTCTTGGCAATTTTGATTCCAGCTTGTGCTTCATCCAGCCTAGCATTTTCATGATGTGCTCTGCATATGTTAAATAAGCAGCCTTGACGTACAGCCTTTCCCTATTTGGAACCAGTCTGTTGTTCCATGTCCGGTTCTAACTGTTGCTTCTTGACCTGCATACAGATTTCTCAGGAGACAGGTAAGGTGTTCTGGTATTCCCATCTCTTGAAGAATTTTCCCATCTCTTGAAGAAGTTTGTTGTGATCCACATAGTCAAAGGCTTTAGCATGCAACTTAAAAAGCATTTCATGTACAAAATTAAAGACTGATTTTTTATAATAAAAATAAAAATAACTTTAAAATCCATTTACAGTAGGAACTAATAATATGAATCTACTTTTCTACCAGCTTACAAATCCTCTTTGGGAGGCAACATAGCATAAGAAAAATGATATGTATTTATCATTATCATGTATTTAATGTCAGATATGAGTTCTATTCTCAGCTGAACCTCTTCGACAAATAGCTTCTCTGAGTGAAACTGAAAGCTGCTCAGTCGTGTCCAGCTCTCTGTGACACAATGGACTATAGAGCCTATGGGATTCTCCAGGCCAGACTCCTGGAGTGGGTAGCTGTTTCCTTCTCCAGGGGGATCTTCCCAACCCAGGGATCAAATCCAGGTCTTCTGCATTGCAGGCGGATTCTTTACCAGCTGAGCCACCAGGGAAGCCCAAGAATATTGGAGTGGGTAGTCTTCTCCACGGGGTCTTCTCAACCCAGGTATTGCACCAGGGTCTCCTGCAGTGCAGGTGGGTTCTTCACAAGCTGAGGTACCAGGGAAGCTTCTCTGAGTGACCTTCAGCAAATAGCTTCTCTGAGTTTCACTTTTTTAATCTGTAAAATGGAATAATAACTCCTTGCCCAATGATTTAATATATGTAAATATTTCAGAGGGTGAAAAACTGCTCCATAGGATGTAGCGTTTTGTCTTTAAGCTTCAAATTCCTCATCTATAAATTAGGAAAGTTGAACCGGATGAGATCTAAATTCCTTTGAAAACCTGAAACTTGAGAATCTTTTGATTATGATAAATGATATACTATGAGAATTAGCTGAAGTGTAACTTTGTTCATTATGCTTTGCCTGGAACCTCCAAAATATAACAATACTGTTTCAAAATTCACATTTTCTTTGCTGAAAGATGGCCAAAGGAGCAAAAAAAAAGGAAGGAGTGCTTCCTGAAGATGATCTCATGCTCCTTGGCTAAGCATCAAAAAAGTCTGGTGGGAATGACCAAGAAAATAACTGGTCAAAGGAAAGAATGTAGGATTCCTTTCCAACCAAACTCAGTGACAAAGCTTTGGAAACATAAATCACCACCTGTAAAAAGCCTTTTCTTTCTTTATTTCACTATCTCTAGTTCACATATAACCTGTCAGAAATACAGCAAGTTACTTTTAAAAAAATGCCTAATCTTCTCTACTGAGCAGAAGGCAAACTTTACCCTGTTAAACAGAAAGAAGGACAGACTAAGGAAACAAGGCAGCGGATAACAGAATCACCATAATATCCGAAAGAAAGCCAGAGGCCAAGAAAACCTAGTTATGGAAGGCAGTTTGAATTTTATTCAAAGAGGGATGGGAAGCCTTTGGAGGGTGTGAGCATGGGAACGACATGATTCGGTTTTACATTTTTAAAAGATCATTCTGGTTGTTATGTGGAGACTGGACTGTGGTAGAGAGGGGCTCAGAGGATCGGGACAAGAAAGGGGGCAGAATGATCAGATGAGAGACGGTGAAAACAGTTCCGAGAGGTGACAGTTGCTTAGACAAGGAGAACGGCAATGAAGGTCACGCTGAGTGGCAGGCTGAGCAGGACTTGCTGACGGACTGGATATTTACAACGCATGCGCACGTGCTCAGTTGCGTCGGTCGTGGTCACTGCTTTGCGATCCCATGGACTGAAGCTCTGCAGGCGCCTCTGTCCATTCTCCAGGCAAGAACAGTGAAGTGGGTTGCCATGCCCTCTTCTGGGGGATCTTCCTGACTGAAGAGACTGAACCCACATCTCTCACGTCTCCAGCATTGGTAAATAGGTTGTTTGTTTTTTTTTTTTTTTAATCACTAGTGCCACCTGGGAAGCCCCGGATATTTACAAAAAGGAAAAGCAAATGTGACTCGTGTGGTGCCAGTCACCAGATGAAGAACACTAGGGGCAAAGTAGGCTTAGCTTACAGAGTAAAATCGAGAGCTGTTCTGGATGTGTCAGGGCTACAGAGAGCTGTTCTGGATGTGTCAGGGCTACGGAGCAGTCAAGTGAAGGTGTGCCGGGCCCTGTTAGAGCTCTGAGCGCAGCGACCAAGGCAGAAATGTAAATCCGGTTGTCAGAACACTTGCAGATGGCACTTGAATGCAAAGGACTGAGTCAGATCATGCAGGGAAAGTATAGATGCAGAAAACAAACGTGTCAAGACAAACCGCAGACACTCCAGTGCTTATAACTGAAAAGAAGATCTAGCAGAACTGATCGTGAAACAAGGAGGGAAATGGGTGATATCCCAAAGTGAAGAAGGTCACTGAGTGATGGAGGAGTGGGCAAGTCCGTCAGGCTGCTGAGGTCAAGGCACTCACCATGTGGCACTATGAACACAGGGAGGCACCTGAAATCCTCACAAGGAAGTTGACGCTACATGAACGTAAGTGAAGTGAGAGTCGCTCAGTCGTGTCTGACCCTTTGCCACCCCATGCAGTCCGGGGAATTCTCCAGGCCAGAATATTGGAGTGGGTAGCCTTTCCCTTCTCCAGGGGATCTTCCCAACCCAGGCATCGAACCCAGGTCTCTACCAGCTGAGCCACAAGGGAAGCCCATGTGAACATAAAATTTTAGCTCAAAAATAACAGCACCTACCTCCATTTTAATTTTAAGGGAAATATGTGTTGAAGAAAGAAAATCTATAAAAGTACAGGAGAACATAAAGAAGAAAAAGAAAATCACCCAAGAAATCTGTTGTTAAGATTTTGAATACTTTTCCTTGAATCTCTCTTTTATATAGAGAAGTTTGGGGTTTTGCTTCTTAGACAGGCTAAATACAGGCACATGTAATCGTATGTCCTTCGTTGTCTTTCTCATGTTGGTGTCCGACTCTCTGGGACCCTAGGGACTGTGGCCCAACAGGCTCCTCTGTCCATGGGATTCTCCAGGCAAGAATACTGAGTGTGTTGCCATGTCCTTCTCCAGGGGATCTCTCCGACCCAGGGACTGAACCTGAGACTCCTGAATCACAAGCAGGTTCTTCTCCGCTGAGCCACCTGGGAAGCCTATTTATTGTTGCTTGTAATGAGCCAGGCTCTGGATAAACATATTGCACTGAATCTTCATAACATGGCATTAGGCAGTTACTGCTATAATACCAAATTCCTAAGTGAAAAGACTAAGTAATTAGTCCAAGGTAAGTCAAGGTTTCATTTTCTGTGCTCTTATAGTGCATTGCCTAGACAACTTGATTTGCTTCATTTTCTGTTGTTAGAAGTAAAGTTGTCTAATTTCTTAGAATTATAACTGCCACTGTGGTGAGCATCTTTGAATATAAAGCTTTTTATGAATTTTGAATTATTTCCTAAAAATTGATTTTGGGAAAAAGAACTACTTAACCAGGGAAGTATGTTTAAGACTTCTGATACATATTGCTTTCCAAAATATTTTCCTCAATATATTTTATTACAAAAAGGTTACTTTAAAAATCTAATTCAATCCAAAATATAAGGTATAGGTGAGATTAGGGGCGTGGGGGGAGCAAGGCCTGTGAAAACGCAGTAAGTGGCCACCGGAGGGCAATCTTGTGTACCAGGACACTTGGGGGTGGGGGGAGTCTTCAAAATTTGAGACAAAAGCAAAGACTGATTTTGTATCAAGCTGACAGTGTCATATGTAGTATCTATACTCTCTCATGTTAGATTCCACTTTTATTATACTTCCAAACAGAGAAAGCATTTATTTCTTATTACTAGCCTTTAGAAATCATAACCATGAAAAGGATTTCTCTTGCCTTAAATTATCTCCTGACCAAAAACAGGTTGGGATTTACGTGACATTTAAGAGAGCCACCCCACTGCCACGAGGAAAATCAGAAACGAGACCCAGCAGTGTGGACTGCTTCCCGGGACCACAAATGACCTAGGGAGCGACTTAGACCCGCTCAGCACGAGGAGGCGCTTCTGTCGGCCAGGGCTGAGACTCGTCTTTCCTCTGTAAGCTTTCCCATTCATATGGTCATTCATCCAACAAAAAGTTCGTAAATACTTACTATGGACTAATTTCCAAGCTAAATGTGTAAAATGGTGAACAAAACCGGTATGAAACTTACAATGCAGTGAACAAACCGTATATGACTCAACCACAAATAAAAGGTACTATTACAAACGGTGATACATGCTATGAAAAAAATGCATGTATATGAGAGTGTATGATTGGGAAAACTGTCATTTAGCTTGGAGCATAAACTGCTTTCTAGTGAAAGTAACATTTAGCCGAAGGCCTGAAGGAAGGATATGGTTTAATAAGGCAAAGGGGCCAGGAGTCGGGGTACAAGTATATTAGAAAGACCATTCCAGGCAGAGGAAAGATTATGTGCGAGAGACTTGGGACAGGGGAACATAACATATTTTAGAAATAGAAGCCAATGTGACTGGATCACGAACAGTAAAGAAAAAGAACAGCACGAGACAGAACTGGCAAGTAGGCAGGGACTAGATCGTGTAATTGAAAAAAAGAACACCGTTTCTTCTAAATCAATTTGTTTCTCCTTAGACTAGAGGATTAGAATGAAGAATAAGATTTCAACACAGTCAAGGCTATGGTTTTTCCAGTGGTCATGTATGGATGTGAGAGTTGGACCATAAAGAAAGCTGAGCGCCAAAGAAATGATGCTTTTGAACTGTGGTGTTGGAGAAGACTCTTGAGAGTCCCTTGGACTGCAAGGACATCCAAACAGTCCATCCTAAAGGAGATTAGTCCTGGGTGTTCACTGGAGGGACTGATGTTGAAGCTGAAACTCCAACACTTTGGCCACCTGATGTGAAGAGCTGACTCATTGAAAAGACCCTGATGCTGGGAAAGATTGAGGGCAGGAGGAGAAGGGGACAACAGAGGATGAGATGGTTGGATGGCATCACCGACTCAATGGACATGGGTTGGGTGGATTCTGGGAGTTGGTGAGGGACAGGGAGGCCTGGCGTGCCGTGGTTCATGGGGTCGCAAAGAGTCGGACATGACTGAGCGACTGAATTGAACTGAACTGAAGACTAGGGGATTAGAATGAAGAATAAGATTTCAACACAGATTTTTTTTCTCATAGTACTTTCTGTTCAAATATTCTGCTACGTTAATCTCATAAAAACACTTGTTACTTGTCAGACTAGTATGTTCTGATTTTTGTTGTTAGGGGGAAAAAAAGATTTCCAAGGAAGTATCTCTAATCCTTACATTTAGGAAAGAATAAGATTAGGAACATTTAGGAAAGATTTCTTAGAAAGATTTAGGAAATAAGATTTAGGAAAGAATAAGAACTGAAGACCAGAGAAGTTAATTGTCTCTAGTTTTTAACAGTTTAACTGAGTTTGCCTAGATATGGTTTTCTTTGTTCCTGTACTGCCTAGGGTTTGCTGAGTTGCTTGAATCTGTGAGTTGGTCTCTTTCATTAATTTGGAAAACTCTTGGCCATTATCTTTTTAGATATTTGCTTCTGTCCCAGTATCTCTCTCCTTTCTTTCTGAGCCTTCAAGTACACTTATGTGAGACCTTCTGGCTGTATCCCACATGTCTTTTCTGCTCTGCTCTTTCCTTTGCATTTTTTCTCTCTATGCTGCAGTTTGGATATTTCAAACTGAACTGTATTTGGATCTACTAACCCTGTCTTCGCTGTATACAATAGTATATAACTTTGTCTTGACAGTATATACTGTAGACTGCTATTAAATCCATGCAATGAGGTATTAATTTCAGATGTTGTATTTTTCAATTCTAGATTGTTCCTTTAATTATTTTTTTGACTCCAAATCTCTTGAGATTTTGCCTCTTTTCACCTATTTTGTCTGTTTTCTCCTCTATTTTCTTAAAATATTAACATAAGCTATTTTAAATTCATTTTAGGATAACTCCAACACCTGGTCATCTGTGGACCTGCCTCCACTGCTTTTCTCTTGATTACTGGCCACGTTTTCCTCCCTCAGAATCGTCCTCTGTTTTAGTTGCCAGATGCAGTGTACAAAAGAACCACCGATGACGCCTCTTCGCTCTGTTAGGCAGATGTAACGAGACGGTCACCCCAATTCAGTCAGAAGTTGAGACAGGATGCGGATGAATGGCGATTTTAGAACGAGGCAGTCCACCTAAGGCTCCTCACTACTCCTTGGTCACAGCCTTCTAAGGCTTTTGATTGAGAACCCAGCAGGTATGTGTCTCCTCAGCCATGAAAGACTGCAACAGATCTAGAATGTGAGTAATGGATGTGAGCCTAAATCCCACAGAATCCACCTTTTGAATCTGGCAATGTCTTCAGAGAGATGGTCATATGTTGTTGCAGGCCTTTTCTTTCTAAAAAGATTTTGTCTCCTAAGCACCATAAGACTGAGAAATTTCTTTCTACCTTTTGGGCCAGCCTTTCATCTCCTGCACAGTCATTTAACGTCCTATGGGAAAACCAGGCTTGTGTTTAGGGCTCCTCTAGTTTCCAATTCGGAGAAGGCAATGGCACCCGACTCCAGTACTCTTGCCTGGAAAATCCCATGGACGGAGGAGCCTGGTGGGCTGCAGTCCATGGGGTTGCAAAGAGTCGGACACAACTGAGCGACTTCACTTTCACTTTTTACTTTCATGCATTGGAGAAAGAAATGGCAACCCACTCCAGTGTTCTTGCCTGGAGAATCCCAGGGATGGGGGAGCCTGGTGAGCGGCCGTCTATGGGGTCACACAGAGTCGGACACAACTGAAGCGACTTAGCAGCAGCAGCAGCAGTTTCCAATTCATAATGGAAGGCCCAAATAACTGCCAAAAGTTCTTCTTGTATCTTTCCTCAAGAAGAATCCTTTTGCTTGGACCAAGCCCACACCTTAGTCTGTGCCCAGAATCGGCCAATGTCCCTTGGAAGGAAAGCGGCTGGTGAGCATCAGCTTACTTAGGAAAGTTCTACCCTTTCTGGAAGTTTAGTTCACATAGTTTTCATTGCTTCCATGGATTGCCAACCAATATGATTTTTGAAATTTATATGAAAAAGTTTGGCTTGCTATGACCTATTACATCCTACTTAGAAGAGAAAGATCCTTACAAACTCTTTGGGAAGAATTTACTCAGAGAAGAAGGACTTCAAAATGAAAAGAACAATGGACTAATTACATAAAAGAGTAAGGAAAGTGTGTACCTGTGAGGACATCACAACTGGCAGACCGATTGCTGCACTGGCAGGGCAAGCAGCCGTTCTTATTAAAGTCGTAATATCCATCTTGGCATCTATCGCATGAAGAACCAGTGACGCCCACTTTGCACTGACATTTCCCAGAGCTGCAGATAAAAGCAAAGACAATGAACAAAATAAATCAGTTCAAAGGTTTTGTTGCCTAACATCTCATCATAGATGATCTTAACACAGAAATAGTGTCAGCTGGATTCTAGTTACCATACACAGAGTGATTTTTATCTTGAATTATAAGTTGAGCAACTTCATGACTATTAATTCAATTAGCATGGTAATAACACTAATCATTTCTGACAATTTAATCCTCTGTACTTGGATAGTTTAGAATAAATGATAAAGGAACCATGGAGAGTTCACGTGCCTGGTCCTCCAACATCTTTGTTTACGAAAAGCACTGGGGATAGGACTGGTACTGCTGCTGCATCTCATCCCCAAATCATGCACAGTTGCCCCAGCACCCAAACTGCCCAATCTGAAGAGGAGAAGAAAAACCACCCAGGTCTCACTCAGTCTAGCTTTTGGTTGAAAAATATAAAAATAAGGACTGTAATGAATGTGCTAGAAACTCAACATGATTTTCTACTTTAGGCCAGTGCTGTATTAACACAATTCTGGCAATTAACCGAATTCACAACTAAGTGAATATGACTGTAATGAGGACCTCTATTCATTTCTGTATTAAACCCAAATAAACATGCTTGATTGTCAACTCCAAAAAAAGGACTAAAAATCTAAAGTAAGAAAAATATTTTATTTCATGTCCCATTTCTTCTTATTAACCTGTTTTCTTTTCTTAGATGTCCATTACATCAGTGATATCATCTCTCTCCAGTGAAATTAAAACTTTTGTTTTAATTTTCAACTCTTCTCTCTCGACTCCATGCTCTTCCAATCACTATTCAAATTCAATATACTACCAGTTTTGGTCAGATTTTCTTCCAAATTATCTCTTGTTATTTATTCTATAGTCATCCCTCTTACAATATCTTTCCTTTTCTTCAACTCTTAAAAATTCTCCTACATTCAGGTTCCTATTTTCCCATGACTTTTCCCTGACTGGTCAACAGAGATCTTTTGGCCTCCTGACAGAACATTCTCTATACTGTACACTTTATTCCTAATTATGAATTTTGCTACATTCTTTCATATATGTAACTCTAGTTAGACTGTTAAAGGCCTAAAGCAAAGGCCATATCATGCAGCTTTTTTTCAAGTTATCTTCAAGATGTAGAGTCGAACATAACTGAGCAACGAACACTTTCAAGCCAAGCATGAGCAGGGGAAGAGTGTGCTATAACATTGTTCGTCATACTTGTTACTTGGTAAGTTTGCAGAGTTCAGGGACCCTATCCTAGCCATCTTGCTGTCTTCAGAGTCTAGTATAGTACCTTGCTTGGTGTAGACAATTAATATACGCTTGATAAGTAAATGCTCAATACGCAAACTGATTTTTAGAGTTAAGCTCTGGGAGGGAAAAAGAGACATGACAGGCTGCACTGATGAGTAGGACTCTCAAAGCAGCTCAAGCACTTCCCCTTCTTCCGACAGTGCGGCTATGCTTTACACACTCATTCTGGACATCACATTTGTAGAGTTCAATCAGTGGAGTCCCGGCACCAGTCATATTGGGCGGGAGTCAATATAATGTAGAGCTGCATCTCAGTATAATGATTTTAGAGACTCAGCTCTTAATAATGAGCCCCTATGGGGATGTTCATTCTACTTCAGGAGCCCAAGCTAAAATTGTTAATACTTACACAGCTCTTACACATATCAGTTAAAGTAATCCCCTGCTGCTTCCCATACTCCTATTTGTGTAATAAAAATAGAAGTTCTAAATTTGAGCATTATTGGAACTTTGGGTCAAAATGTGCAGAATGGGACTAAAGTAACTTTCAGCTGTGTGGATTCTACTTGTAGTATACAAACCTAAGATTTTTTTTTTTTTTTTTTTAAACTCAGATGTGCTTCTCTATTTATCAGCATGCCCTGGGCTACATAACGAGGCTTCTGCCTTCTATCCTAAAAAAACTATTTTGAGCAGTTATAGTTGAAATTCACTTCTCTCTCCCACTTAACTCATGGTTCTTTGCAATATCCCAGGGTGTGCCAAAAAGGAGCAGAAAAATAGTTCTACATGGTATATTTTTAGGGCTTTACTCAAAGCCAGTCAAGAAAGGAAAGAAACCCATGCTTATGTAAATAATAAATACTTAACATATCTTAAAGCCTTATATCCTGAGAAGTTACCTATCAAACTCTGTATTTCTATCTTAAAGCTGCTTAATATATTGGGTTATGCAATTTCTTGACTAACAAGTTTACAGAAAATGTAAAATGGAAACATCTGAAAGAAGTGGTGATGATGATAAAAACAGTAAGTAATCATTTATTTGGGGCCTATGTCAATAAATACATATTCTTTCTAATCCTCAAAGGAACTGTACAAGGTGGCAGTCATAACCCTCATTTTACTACTGAGGGAATTCAAAGGGTTAAAGTCACTGTCCACACCTAATAAAGGCAGCTTTATTTAGACAAAGCCAGACTTTCCCACTATGCTACCTACCCTCTCCTCAGTTTAACTCTAAATTTGTACAATAAATGTGCCTGCCAAATAATCGGATACCCACTTGGGTATCAAGCTTCATTCTGCAGATTCCAAGCACCACAATTCACCATTTATTTAGGTTCTTGACCCCAGTGAGCTGTTTCTGCCTTGCCCAGAATAAACCCGGTCTCTCTTCTCGTTGCCAGTAAGTTTCAGATCTCCCTTAACAAATCTGAGAGTTTTTTCTGCTTGAAGACACTGCAGCCTAGCAAAGTCCCAAGGTTCTCAGAGACACAACCCAGATTTTGATGTATTTGTTGTTATTTAGTCACTCAGTCGTATCCGACTCTTTGTGACCCCGTGGACTATAGCATATCATTCCTGTTCTTCACTATCTCCCGGAATTTGCTCAAACTCATGTCCCTTGCATCAGTGACACCATCAACCATCTCATCCTCTGTCACCCCCTTCTCCTCTTGCCCTCAATCTATCCCAGCATCAGGGTCTTTCCCAAGGAGTCAACTCTTTGCATCATGTGGCCAAAGTACTGGAGCTTCAGCTTCAGCATCAGTCCTTCAATGAATATTCAGGGTTGATTTCCTTTAGGGTTAACTTGGATTTCCCTGCTGTCTAAGGGACTCTCAAGAGCCTTCTCCAGCACCACAGTTCGAAAGCATCAATTCTTTGGTGCTCAGCCTTCTTTATGGTCCAACTTTGACATCCACACATGACTACTGGAAAAACCATAGCTTTGACTACACAGACTTTGTCAGCAAAGTAATGTCTCTGCTTTGCAATACACTATCTAGGTTTATCATAGCTTTTCTTCCAAGGAGCAAGCATCTTTTAATATGGCTGCAGCCTGCATCCACAGTGATTTTAGTTAATCTTAATTAAAGTCTGTATCAATCAGACTAGAGAAGATGATTATTCTTTTTAAAACTGCAACAGAAATTTACATTTCCAAGTATATCTTTCAAGTAACTCTGCAAAAAAACAACTGGGGAAAAAAACAAACAAACCCTACCTACATACATATACACAGTCTTACATAAAAATACCCTGAGGCACTTAAAGATCTAGCAAAGCAGACCTGGAGTCACCAAACACGGAGTTCAGGATTATCTTATGACTCAACTAGAAGGGACCAGCCAACTGCCAAGTCTCACTGCACTGTCAGAAAATCATAAAGGATATAGTGTGCCTTTTGGAGACTGGCTAATCATACTTCGTTAGCCAGTTTCTAAGCCTTTAAAAATGTTAACCAAAATATGTTTGCTCCCCATTTCTCTATAGATATTAGATTATTTGGTAAAGAGAAGGATAAACAGCTACTTAATGACAGTGTCTGACCAATTCACCATCTATAAGAAAAAGGTGTTACCTTGGAATACCCAATCACCCAATAATATCTCATAAGCATAATACAGCCAATGCTCCCAAAGTAGTTGCTATTCCTATAAGTGAACTTTCCCTTCATAATTCTGCTCTAGGCACTCAGAAGACTGATTTAAGCAGGCATCTTTCTCCCTGGAGAATATGCTCCTCAGTTCTTGATTTTTTTTTAAAGTGACTTTATGAATCTTGATAAGGCAATTGACCAGTCTAGATACCATGCATCACTTTTCTTGGGTAGATTTTAAAACAACAAGAGAGGAGGTGCTTTTTTCTCTCTCTCTCTTTTTAAAAAAATACAGACTGAAGTAGGGAGATGCGGTTGTGAGCCTGCAACTAGCAGTGCCTGTCCACCATGTTCCTCATGGCCCACAGCCAACTTCTGCACGTATAAGAATTAAATCACTCAGCACACATAAGGCTTTCCCTGTATGACTTCTTTTACAGAAGAAAGCCTTCACAACACCCCCTTTCATGGTCTCCCTCTGCTAAAGACTGTTGAATGCTTTTTGAAGCAAAGGTCAATGATATAAATGCAATGAAATTTAAAAAAAAGAAAAAGCCAAAAGAAAAGTCCTGTTAATAGACCACTTATGCTTATCCACAGACTTAAAATGAAGGAAGCAGACTCACATCTTCATATCTGGAGAATAAGGGCACAGAACTGGATTTTGGAAAGTTAGAAATCCATACTACTGCCATCAACCAACCAAGAATCTAAGATGGGATTCCCTCATCTGGCATCACTTTTTATAGACACGAGTTACTTGCTAGTAACAAACCGACTGGGCGTTCTCAAGTGGTGCTAGTGGTGAAGAACCCGCAGGCCGAAGTAGGAGACGTAAGAGACGCGGGTGTGAGCCTTGGGTCAGGAAGATCCCCTGGACGAGGAGATGGCGACCCAATCATCCACTCTTCTAGTCTGGAGCATTCCATGGACAGAGGCACCTGGTGAACTACAGTCCACAGGGATGCAGAGTCAGACACAGCTAAAGCAACTTGGTACCATCGGCAGAAAGAACTAATGAAGTACAGATAGCTGTGTCAGAAAGGTGAACGTGGAGTCACTTATACAGCAAGACAAGCACTGTGGAACCAAGCTACACGAAGTATAACTAAGTATATACTATGCATTCTTCAACTATCCCAGACAGAATGATCAGATTTTCTTATGGTGTCAGTGCTTAGCATAGATTTTATCACATTCACAGGTGTGAACAACTATTATAAACACTGAAAAAATCTCTCTCAAAATGTAAACAAAGAATGTATTTTCTGACATGAAGTGATTCATTTTTCCAAAAGAAAATTCAAATATACTATATACTATGTACTATATCATCTCAAGATATAGTACATATTTATGTCACACAAGTACTAGCCAAACTATCATTTTAAGGGTTCTGTTTTGTTTAAGATGAGTGGGTGGAGAATCCTCAGAATTTCCAATATTTTACTAGGGTAGGAAGGGTGGGACGCAGGAAGGGAGGTATCAGAGTCTATGGAAAATTCATAGCCCGAGGAGACACAGAGAGCTTGGTTCAAATTCCAGCTCTGCTAGTAACTAGCTACGACTGAGTATTTATTCTGTCTTGGATTCAGTATTCTCATCTGTAAAATGAAGATAATTAGACCAAACTCTGTAGAGTTATTGTAAGGATTAAAGATCACATATGCGGGGTACTTAGCACAGTGTTTGGCACATAATCAATACTTAAAACAATGAAAGAATGATGAAGATGAAGACAATGGGTCCTAAACCTTTAATTTTTTTCTGTGAATTATAAAAAAAAATCAGTTAGAATCTCGATTAGACAAAGACAGACAAGTTTATTTATGTTTAAAATTCTGTTAACAAACCTAGAAAAATGGCAAGACTTTATGGGGTAACTACTAGTTTGGAGCCAAAATGTGGCTCGGAAAAGAGAGAACATTATGAACACATGGTAGAAACAGTTTTTGGAAAGAAAATTTAAAAATTGAGAATCAGCAAAATCCTATATTAGGTGGGACCAAAGCCAGAGAGGCCTGATATGCTTTTGTACCAGCCAGCTAAACTGACCTAATTTTTTCTAAATTGCCAAATGTCTTGATGTTTTTTATATTATCAAAAACAATATCTATTTTCTTCCTAAGATTTATAAGTTATAACATACATGATGGCATACCTTTAGATATCATGTTATCAATAAACAGTCATAGACTCACTATATAGTTCTAATTAGGGAAAATTAATTTATTCAGAAGCCTTGCTTTTTCTCCTTCCTCCTTTTTCAAACAGCTTACATGTTGGTACCTGACATGGGAAGAACAAGAAACAGAAACAGATAAATAATTAAGTGTATTAATTTTCTTCTTCTGCCTCTTTGAATAACTAAAAGCAATTTAGTTTAGAAAGAGACTTAAACTGTTAGTCAAAATAGAATCTGAAATTAAGAGGAAATTTCTTACTGTAAGCTCTCCCAATATATTAAAAGTAGTATTAAAAGGCAGCTAGTAAAAGTTTTTCTAACCAGAAAAAGCTTCTACATGGGAAAATAAAGAAAATGAAAAGTTAATTAACGATCCTTAATTTCATGTTTGACTCACGGTTTGTAAAGGTAATGAAAAAACCTTTTTATGAAAGAAAGTCAATAATTTGGCAAAAGACAATTTGCATTTAGTGTTCCTCTGTCTTTCTACAATCATAGAAAAGACTATTATGCAATGACCAAAGCTTCTTTTCTGGAAGAAAGAAAAAAGATAGCTTTATTGTTGAGAACATTGGGCTATTATGCTAAACATTCCTTATTTTTTTTAGGGCAAATAGTCTAAAATATTTTTAGAGGAAATTCATATTCAGGCAGAAATTCTTAATACTCAAAAAGGGTATTGCCTAAGTGTAAAAATATTTCTGATAGCTGATCTTACCAAAATCAAATTTAAAAGTTTATTTGAAAAGTCAGAAGTAAAACTTAATGGCAAAAAAAATAAAAGTATCATATTTCCAGAGCCACAACTTGGGAAAGCAAACTTAAACTAAGAAAGTTATTTCTTATTTCCTTCATTTTTTTTTAAATGGAAGAAATACAGCCATAGGAATTCTCAAACCCACACAATTACTCCATTATTTGATGGAGATTTCTGCATCTCAAAAGCCATTTTGAAAAGAGAAAAAGCATGAAGTCCCAGTGTTATGTTCTTGAAAAGATTATGCTTCTCACATATGTTAACATTTGTAGTCTTTTGTAACCATTGTAAAAGGTTTGCTTAGTAAAAGGACAATTATTAATACTTAATTTGTGTACACGCTGCGTTCTAAAAATTAACTTGTAGTTCTTAGAATGTAGACTCATTTTCTCACCAAAATCACAGCGTAAGTGGTAGTGTAGTTTCCAGATGAGCAAACAAAAGCCTGTTTAGCTCAAAACGTTGCTATTAACCGTACTGAGGACCGAGTCCTCTATACCTGACTAAGCCTTTGAGTTCCGAACCCTCTAAGGAGTGGAGTGGTCAGGGGACAATATAATCTTAATTCCTACTCTAGGGTTATAAAGAAAGTGCACAGAGCAATATTTATCTACGCATCACTTAATTTTGTTCTTTTGTTGTTGTTCTTACAATGTTATGTTCATTAGCCTTAGTTTTGTCAGTTTCTTGCTGTTTGATTAAGGGGGAAGTTAGATTTCCACATCTGAAAAATAATAAATAATAATCCTTGTTTCAAAAATGGTCTCAGTTTACGTATTTAAGTGTATTCCAAATTTTAGTAGCTCCTTATATGGTAAAATAATAATATTCTCAATATCCTCAATTGTTAGAAAATAGTAATATGAATGACTCAGTTCTCAAGGTCACACAGCCAGAGGGCAATCAGAAGTACAGCCTAAGCCTCCCGCCTACAAACACAGGGTTTCTCTCCTATATTCTAGGTCACTTCTACACACATATGAAAGCAAGTCAGAGGATTTAACGCGCTCATCTTCATAGACTTGCAAACCTCCTAGAAGAAGCTTTTTATGTCGATCTTCTGCTGGCTCAGTCATCAGTCATTTACATATCTCCAATTGAATGAGACCTTAAAACAATTGCCCAAGAAATGAGACATTGCTTCCAATCTGTCTCAGTACGATTCCAAGACTTGGGAGCTCTAGTTTCCTACTTGTATCTGGCACTGTTTGCAAATGCCCGATTTCAGCCAGTTTTCTTGCAAAGCTTTCTTTTACCCCCCGGCAAGTTTATTGTTATAACTTTGGAAAGTACTTCAATTTTCATTTTTAAATTACTCAGTTTTTTATTCATTCAAAAGGAGACAAATTTAAAGATAATACAACTGAAAGAACAATACATTCAAAACTTTGATATCTACTAGGGAGACATCTGAAGCCCCTTATGTAGCCCTCCTCAACTGCATACCCTCCTCTTACCACAGAAGTAATTAAGTTTTAATTATTCTCGAGCTTTTTAAGAGTTTTAACATCTCAGTGCGTGTGTGCGTGCTAAATCACTTAGTCATGTCCATCTCTTTGTGACCCTGTGGACTGTAGCCCGCCAGGCTCTCTGTCCATGGGATTCTCCAGGCAAGAACACTGGAGTGGGTTGCCGTATCCTCCTCCAGGGGATCTTCCCAACCCAGGGATGGAACCCACATCTCTTATGTCTCCTGTATTAGCAAGTGGGTTCTTTACCACTAGGCCATCTGGGAAACCCTACCATCTCTGTATGTATTACTAAATCATTTATCACATAGTTTTGCCTGCTCTTAAACTTTGTTAATAAAAATAATTATGTACTCTCCAATTCACTTTTTTCTTGATCCATAGAATATTATGTTTTGAAATTCATCACAGTATACTGTTATAGCTATAGTCATTCATTTTTCTCTGCTGGACTGTATTTCATCACATAAATATAATCCTATTTATTTATTCACTCTTCTAAACATATGGGCTATTTTCATTTGTTATTTTGGATACAGAAGGCTTCTGTGAGCCTTCTTAAATGTCCCTTCTGTACACAACAGCATGCATTTCTCTAGGGTACTTACCAAGGAATGGTACTGCAAGGTCATTGAGTTTGTGCATGATCAACTTTACTAGGCAATACCTCTTTTCCAAAAATAAGTACTAGCTCTCAACGAAAATGTTATTTTGCTTAACCTCAATATCCTGACTCTGCTAAAAGGGCCTCTTTAATGGACACAGTCCTCATATAAACAAAGAATAGAGGCTAGAAGGACTTCTGGTTTTTTCCTACACGGTGCTTCCCTGGTGGCTCAGAGGTTAAAGGGTCTGCCTATAATGTGCGAGACCTGGGTTCGATCCCTGGGTTGGGAAGATGCCCTGGAGAAGGAAATGGCAACCCATTTCCCTGGAGAATCCCATGGATGCAGGAGCCTGGTGTGCTACAGTCCATAGGGTCGCAAAGAGTCAGACATGACTGAGTGACTTCATTTTCTTTCACTTTTCTCCTACATATAAGTTGATATTAGGTTTTAGGGCAAAGATGGGCTCGATAAAGTACAGAAATGATATGGACCTAACAGAAGCAGAAGATATTAGGAAGAGATGGCAAGAATACACAGAAGAACTGTACAAAAAAGATCTTCACGACCCAGATAATCATGATGGTGTGATCACTGACCTAGAGCCAGACATCCTGGAATGTGAAGTCAAGTGGGCCTTAGAAAGCATCACTACGAACAAAGCTAGTGGAGGTGATGGAATTCCAGTGGAGCTATTCCAAATCCTGAAAGATGATACTGTGAAAGTGCTGCACTCAATAAGCCAGCAAATCTGGAAAACTCAGCAGTGGCCACAGGACTGGAAAAGGTCCATTTTCATCCCAATCCCAAAGAAAGGCAATGCCAAAGAATGCTCAAACTACCCCACAATTACACTCATCTCACACGCCAGTGAAGTAATGCTTAAAATTCTCCAAGACAGGCTTCAGTAATATGTGAACTGTGAACTTCCTGATGTTCAAGCTGGTTTTAGAAAAGGCAGAGGAACCAGAGATCAAATTGCCAACATCCGCTGGATCATGGAAAAAGCAAGAGAGTTCCAGGAAAGCATCTATTTCTGCTTTGTTGACTATGCCAAAGCCTTTGACTATGTGGATCACAATAAACTGTGGAAAATTCTGAGAGAGATGGGAATACCAGATCACCTGATCTGCATCTTGAGAAATTTGTATGCAGGTCAGGAAGCAACAGTTAGAACTGGACATGGAACAACAGACTGGTCCCAAATAGGAAAAGGAGTACGTCAAGGCTGTATATTGTCACCATGTTTATTTAACTTATATGCAGAGTACATCATGAGAAATGCTGGACTGAAAGAAACACAAGCTGGAATCAAGATTGCCAGAAGAAATATCAATAACTTCAGATATACAGATGACACAACTCTTATGGCAGAAAGTGAAGAGGAACTAAAAAGCCTCTTGATGAAAGTGAAAGAGGAGAGTGAAAAAGTTGGCTTAAAGCTCAACATTCAGAAAACGAAGATCATGGCATCTGGTCCCATCATTTCATGGGAAATAGATGGAGAAACAGTGGAAACAGTGTCAGACTTTATTTTTCTGGGCTCCAAAATCACTACAGATGGTGACTGCAGCCATGAAATTAAAAGACGCTTACTCCTTGGAAGGAAAGTTATGACCAACCTAGATAGCATATTCAAAAGCAGAGACATTACTTTGCCAACAAAGGTCCGTCTAGTCAAGGCTATGGTTTTTCCTGTGGTCATGTATGAATGTGAGAGTTGGACTGTGAAGAAGGCTGAGCGCTGAAGAATTGATGCTTTTGAACTGTGGTGTTGGAGAAGACTCTTGAGAGTCCCTTGGACTGCAAGGAGATCCAATCAGTCCATTCTGAAGGAGATCAGCCCTGGGATTTCTTTGGAAGGAATGATGCTAAAGCTGAAACTCCAGTACTTTGGCCATCTCATGCGAAGAGTTGACTCATTGGAAAAGACTCTGATGCTGGGAGGGATTGGGGACAAGAGGAGAAGGGGATGACAGAGGATGAGACGGCTGGATGGCATCACTGACTTGATGGACGTGAGTCTGGGTGAACTCCGGGAATTGGTGATGGACAGGGAGGCCTGGCGTGCTATGATTCATGGGGTTGCAAAGGGTCGGACACAACTGAGCGACTGATCTGATCTGATCTGATTGTCCACTAGGTCAATGGTGCTCAGATCTAAGCATGCATCTGGAAGGCTGCTCAGCCCTATCCCAGGATTTCGGATTCAATAGGGTTGGCCCCAGGAATTTTCATTTCTAATTCCTAGGTTATGCTGATACTGGTCTGGAGACCCTATTTAGAGAACTCCTGCACTAGGTTAATAAGATTATTCTTATTTTACTACCTATTAATACTTTTAATACTCCTAGCCCTGACTGGTAAAGCTGCTTAATTTCTACTTCTAGGCTTAGTGCTGAACCCGTTAGTTGGTATCATTTCTGACATAAGCAATCAACCTCAGTGATCTGCCTGTCATTAAGTTCCATTCACTTACTGGTTCAGTTAACCTCAGTCCCCTATATTCTCAATGACTGAATTACAATTATTATCTGAATAGATGAATTACAACTAATTTCTCAACACCTGGCTCTGGGTCCTAGTTACTCTGTCTGCCTACTTTTCGCCTCAGTGGCTAGGTCCATGACACTTGTTTTCAGATCTCCAATATGTCAAATGCCTGCCAGCAAGTCAGGTGGACACAGCTTTGATATCCATTAATGTGCTAATTTCTGCCTTTCAAATGAGTCTCTATAGATATGGATTCTCTACAGATACTCTCATTACTTCAAATTGTTTCCTTCAATGCAATATCTGGGCTTCCCAGGTGGCTCAGTGGTAAAGAATCAGCCTGTCAGTGCAGGTGACATAGGAGATGTGAGTTTGATCCCTGGGTCAGAAAGATCCCCTGGAGTAGGAAATGGCAACCTGCTTCGGTGTTCTTGCCTGGAAAATTCCATGGACAGAGGCTCCTGGTGGGCTACAGTCCATGGGATCGCAAAGAGTCAGACACGACTGCGTGATGGAGCACACACGCACGCATGAAGTATTTATCTTCAGAGTGCCCAGATGTAACTTCTATTAATAGCTTTATGTCTCTGTGGGCCAGTTCCTAGGTGGATGAGTCATGCTAACCCACACCCAGATCTGCACTTATCCTGAGACACTGCCATATCTAATCTTGCTCATTATACTTCAGGGGACATTTCTATACAGTGGAGAAAGCCTTGAAGATAGATAGGCCTAGACTCAAATCTAAGCTCTGCCACTTATTAGGCCATACAGCTGAGAAACTTAGCTAAAGATAGAAAAGCAAGATAGCTAAACTGTTCTGAGAAATCAGAGACATTATATGTGTAAAGCATCACGCATAGACGTGTAACAGTGTTTGTTAGGTGTTCATTTCCTTCTGGTCCTCCTACTGAATTATGTAATTTCCTTAAGTGAACAGCTTAGTCCAGAAAGCGAAAACTATTTCCCTGCAAAAACCTTTCAAACATCTATAATATCTGTTTTATCAGACATCCTATTTAACTGTAGAACTCTTTTAAAAAAATCAACTCAAGACCAAGAAAAATAAAAATTAAAGAGATGGTGTTGTAGTGCAGTGTACATGTTAGGAATGGGCAGAAGAGACGAAGGGATTGTTATGGATAACATAAGCCATACTTTCATCACTGCTTTTGGCAATGTGAGAAGAACATCTATGTTCTTCCTGTATAGTATTCAGGAAACTTCTTAAACTCGATGGCATCTCAGATCTCTTTGCGAATCTACTGAATGCTGCAGATCTTCTCCACAGAAACATGCCCAGATCACCATTGCACTTCGTGTACTTCCCCATCTTAGGTTAAGGACTCCTGATCAAACCCAGAGCTGCATGCCATGGAAGTTTAAATGCAACAGAAAGAACATGGGATACAGGGTCGGAAGACCCTGAAATGACTCCTTCTCACTCTGGCAATTAATAGATATCCAGCTTTGGGCTTCTCTTGGAACTTTCAAATCCTACTTTTTGTCTATAATTTGGTGGATAAATAATTGTTACCTACCCCTCAGGGTTGTTGTTAGAATGAAATGAGAAAATGTACAGGAGAAAAGAATATTATTGTTTGTAAATGACTTTATTCCCCAGAAACTTACTAAGTTTATAAACATAGGAACAAACTTGAAAATCTCAAATTATTGAAATTCATGGAATATATCATACCAGAGAATTAACTTAATAAATAAAATATCATTATAGTGACTTTAATAATAATGAAATTTTTATGGGACTAATTTTAAACTAGTCCTGTACACTTAGAATGTCAAAATAATCATGGCTGAAGCACTCATACTTCTTTTTAAAGGAAATCTACACAGACTTCAAGTCCACATCTCTCTCTGAGATTGAGGATTTTAGATATTTTGAGTGGAAATCAAATCCAAGAGAAAAAAAGATGAGTAGTCCCATATTTCTCTCTACCCTATAGGAAACATATTTCTTGCTATGAAAAAAAAAAACGATCTGAGATGGAAAAAGTCATGCTGATTTAATTTTTCTTCCAGCGACACAGGAAGACAAGCCTTCTCTTCAGGAACAAGTGTCCTTCTATTTCAGCCCAAGTCTACTTAGGAAGCTCTTCTTTTAAAACTTTAGAGAAAAAAAGATATTTAAAACATTAAAATAGGCTATGAATTTGACTATATATTCTAACCAGAAGGTCATACATGTAAAATGGCAGATTTTCACAATAAGTTTATTTCCTTATCCTGATTCTTCTTCTGAACCTAAAGGCTAAGAACTGTCACCAGGACCAATTCTTCCCTCATAATAAGACAGTAATACTATCCATATTCCCTCAATGGACTGTTCCAAATAACTATTCTATTAACTTTTTATTTTGAAATAACAGTAAAGAAAAGTTGTAAAGGCAGTACAGAGGGCTCCCTGCACTATTTATCCTCCTGTGAACTTCTCATATAACCACAGTACATTCATAAAAACTGAAAAATAATATCGCTATTTCGCTACTAATGATGGATTTTGTCAGATTCTCCTAATTTTTACACCAAGGTTCTTTTTCTGTTCCAGGGTCCAATCCAGGACATCACCTTACATTGCTCATCCCCCAGCCTCTTCCAACCTGACAGTGTCTTGGTCTTCCCTCGTCTTTTACTACCCTGAAGCTTTTGAAGGGTACCGGGTCAGGCATTTTGTAAAATGTCCCTCAATTTGGATTTGTCTGTTGTCTTATCAGGATTAGACTGAGGTTATGAATTTGGGGTAAGGATATCACAGAAGTAACATGCCCTCCTCCTCTTATCATATCAGGGAGGACAGGACACGCACATGACTTACTACTAACAGTATCATCTTTGCCACTCAAGTGGTAGCTTTTCGTGCTAGGGGTCTGTCTGTACAGTAGCTAAACTAGGATGGTCACCATGCTTATCTGGCAAAGCAGCAGAGGCTCAGCCACACAAACAAGGCCCAGGGACTCCTGAAGGCAGTGCAGTCGGACAGGTGCCGGTTGCAGCCCTGTTCTGACACTTAGGGGGCAAATTACTCAAGTCTCAGTTTCTTCATCTGTAAAATGAGAATAATTCCACCTCAGTCAGCTGTTATTTATCTTTACAAGATAGTACATATAAAGCACTTAGCTTGGCACATAGTAAACAGTCAATAAATGTTAATGCTGTACATTCTGGGGCTGATGGTGGTAGTAATAATGTGACTCAGTGGTAGAAGGATCTGCCTGCCAACGTAGGAGATCGCTGGGTTGGGAAGATCCCCTCGAGTAGGAAATGGCAACCCACTTCAGTATTCTTAACTGGGAAATTCCACAGACAGAGGAACCTGTTGGCTACATGCGGTCCATGGGGTCGCAAAGAGTTGGGCCCGACGGAGCGACTGAACAATAACAGTGACGTCAGTAGTGTTTTCCGAGCTTTGCTGTGCGCTAGTTTCATCTCAGAAAGAAGTCAAAGTGCAGCCCAAAACAATACTACATGTTTGTAAGATTTTTTAACTTTTTAAGTATAGTAAAATGTCCTATCAGAGAGATGTTGAACTAGAGATAAAACATGCGCATTTTTTCTTCTTTGCAGAAGTTTGCAACTGCTTTGCCATTTGGGCAGGGGTTACTTGCTGGAAAATAACCTTTGAGCAGATCCTACTGGTAGGAGAAGAATCTTTAAGTTACGGTTCCCTTGGTAAGTTTAGAGTGAACAAGTCCCACTGTCCGAGAGAGGTGCTTAACAAGAGCTTTTGTATTGGGGAAGGAGGGATATTTGGGATTTGTCAGGTAAAAGATGCTACAAAAAGTCCTCAACCAATACTCTTGGAACTAGCTTGTACACTGGATGGAACTGCACATATATACTAAAGGGGTCAATTTTTAAATTTCTGTAACTTTAGAGCCCCAGTTTAGAGCATCATTGAAGGAACCTGGAACCAAGGGAGTGGGTTCATCTTCCCTCAGATGACTGTTGCCGCCAATTATCCTGGACCAGGAAAGTCAACCGCCAGTAGTGATCGAGCATCACTGATCACATCAGGCCGTGCAGGGCCAGGCCTCAACCCCAAATTCAATATATGAGTGAGAAACAACAACGTCAGTGAACTGATCAGAATCACGTCCCCTTGATACTCAGCATTAGAGGAGGACTAACTCCTAGAGCCGAGAAGGCAATGGCACCCCACTCCAGTACTCTTGCCTGGAAAATCCCATGGACGGAGGAGCCTGGTGGGCTGCAGTCCATGGGGTTGCAAAGAGTCAGACACAACTGAGCGACTTCACTTTCACTTTTTACTTTCATGCATTGGAGAAGGAAATGGCAACCCACTCCAGTGTTCTTGCCTAGAGAATCCCAGGGATGGGGGATCCTGGTAGGCTGCCGTCTATGGGGTCTCACAGAGTCGGACACGACTGAAGTGACTTAGCTGCAACAGCAACTCCTAGAGCTACTGGAAAGTTAGTAAGTGATTGTTGGGGAATGGGCTGACTCAAAAAGAGGGCACTGGGTCTGTGCTATTGAGGCATATGAGTGTCAGAGTAATTAACTGGAAAAATAAAAGAGGTGTGCCTACATTTGAACCCTGTTTGTGGAAAGCTTGTCAGTTATATAAGCGCTCAACTTCCCCGTTATCTATTATATTTGCTATCGCCACAGGGCTCTCTATAAAAATGAACAGTTTTAAAAATCTTCAAAAGTACAGGGCCCTTGGGTTTATTTTTAGCAACACAGGAAGAACATGGGTATGGGGACACTGCTTGACACTCAGCAGCAAGGCTTGTGGGGAATAAAAACCCCATGGGATGCAGTGGGTGGTGGCAGCTACAGAAGCAGAGGAAAGGCAGCGGGCAACAAAGGAAGAACGGCAAGCACACCAGTATGGACCAAAGAAGGAACCCTGGGACCGAGTGATTCGCTAAATTCAACTAAGAAACACAAACTGCCTCTCGATTTCTGTACATGCAATAAAGCAAAAAGCCATAAACTTTCTAGACAACCATGCACAGAAACAGCGCTCTCCTTGGGTAGATGGCCATTCTCACTACTCTCCTTCCTCTTGGTCGTCACCCGTCTCCCTAGCGTTCACCCTGCCTCGGCTCCCCGCCTGCTTACAGCCATCCACTCTACCACTGCTGGCGTGCACGGCTGATCTTTCATTTGCTTAAAAAGTGCTTTGTGAATAAAATCCAAATCGTGTGTCTGGCCCTTAACGCGTCTGTCCCATCTGGGACCTGACCCCGTCAGGGCTTGCCAGATGTATCTCCTCTGCCCCGACTCCCCCTTCACCTTACATCCTATGTAAGCACATCTCTGAGATGTTCATCTTGCTGCTTCCTGCTCTGTAGCATTCTTTTGCACCTTTTCCACTTCCGTATGTCTAAATCCTTTCCTTCCTTCAAAACTGAGGTCAAAAGCTATCTCCTCAATGACATCATCTCTGATTTTTACAGCTATAAGTGACATCTCCCAGTTTCTTAATCTCCTTAACATTTTATCTTTCTATTTTATGATGTGGGTCAGTTTTTACTTTGTACTATAGTTATATATATATATAAATAAATATATATATTTTTGTGGTTGTTGTACTTTGCACTATAATTATATATGTGTAAAACTACATTATATATGTATTTGTGGTTGCTGTTTAGTTGCTCAGTCGTGTCTGACTCTGTGAGACCCCACGGACTGTTAAGCTGCCAGGTTCCTCTGTCCCTGGGCTTCTCCAGGCAAGAGTATCGAGTGGGTTGCCATCACCTTCTCCAGGGGATCCTCCCCACCCGGGAACTGAACCTGCATCTCTCGAGTCTGCTGCCTTGGCAGGAGATTCTTCACTGAGCCACCAGGGAAGCCTGTTTCTTTATAACTTTAGAGGCCAGCAGCTCCATTTGTTTTCCCATTGTCTTATTTACTTCCCACAAGGTCTATGAAAGTACCCTGTACATAATTTGTTAAACAAATAAACACTGTAGTACCAAATACAAATAAACTTGTTAAACAAATAAATACTTTGGTACTAAATGGTTCATACATTTATATGAACTTGATTATTTGTATTAATATTATTAGCATTTATATAACTATAGATTCGGGGGAGTTTCTCAGAAGAAGCAAAATAATAGCCTTTTAGTATTATAAATACTAAAACTTAAATTTTTTCTTTAAAAAATTTCCAACTGACCTAAAAGTGACTTAATAAAATGAAACAAGTAGTAGAGTCTGCAATACGGTTCAGGGAAAATTACACGTTTGATCAACAGCAACGACATCAATTCACTGTGACATGTTATGTTAATGTTCACAAGGGTCACCAATAGCTGGGAGGAGAAAGCATTTTTTTTTATTGTTTTTTTTTTTCCATTTGTTTGACTACAGATGATATTTAGTTAATAATTAGAAGACCAGGAGGGCAGACCATGCTCTGTATTGAAAGGAGGATTTAAGACAAAAACACACTGAGTAACACAGAGCTTTCCTAACTGTAACAGACATGCATTATTTACACTAAAACCTCAATGCTCTCAGTGCCCTTGCTGAATAAGCCCCGGTCTGGCCATTTATTAACATTCAAATTTTAGTCTAATCGGTTTTACTATGAACTTTACATGATTTATTTTCTAAGACATAAACCATTTGGCACTGTAGAAACATTTCCTGAAACAAATGAGCCATGACAGGATAAAGCCTGACATCAGTTACCTGCTTCTAACCACGATGGCTACCTTTTAAAATTCTACCCTCAAAGAAAGAAACACTGAAGTATACCAGAAAAAGGTGATGTAAACTAAAGATTGGTATAATTTCAAGAAAAATAATTGGGGTAAAGAGTAAAGTTATTTTTAAATAAAATTAAAGCTACGAAGCTTTGTTTTCCTTACAATATGCTAGTTTATAAGGTTTCTTGAGCTTGGCACACAACATGTGTACAACTGTCTCCCAGACATCTCTATCTGAACGTCCCATAGAAAATGAACACGCTAAAGCCTAAGGCCAGAAAGAAACACGGGACTCATCTCTCTCTCTCTCACTCCATAAATACAATCAACCACACGGTTCTGTAGATTTTTCTCTCATACATTGGTCCCCTCCTCTCCAGCACCACTGCCAACGCTGATGGCTTAGATCAGCCTTTTAACTTTTCTTGCTTGAACAGTTACACAATAGCCTTCTCCCAGATCTCTCTGCCTGAGCTCACTCTCTCTATCCAGCAGACTTCTGAAAGAGTAAATATTCTAAAGAGCAAATCCAATGTTACTACACACTCAGCATTCTTCAGTGGACAAGCTAATTTACATAGTGTTTCAGGCCCTTCGTGGTCTGGCCCTATTTCTTCAACTATTCATTCATCACATATTTACTGTGTCCACTTTGTACCAGGCACTACTCTAAGTATTAGACATACAATAGTAAACAAACAGACAAGGCTTGCATCTTTTCAAACTCTCCTCTCTGCCTCAAGTGTTCCTGCCTTCAAGAAACAGTGAGCCCCTTGCAGTCTACTAAAGATGGCTTGTTCTTTCACATAAACTTCTACTCATCATTCAAATTTTAATTTAAATGTAATCTCCTCTCTCAAGACCTCCTGAATCTCCTGTGTGCTTTATAAATGCTATTTTGTTTATAGTTCTATCTTTCCATTTCAAGCTCCATGAGCATAGGAATAATATCTTTTGATATACAGTTGGCAAATGCAATCTCTATTAAATGAAATGTGTGGATAAAATGACAAAGGTTTCCTCAATTTTAAATTATTTCTGGTGATCAAGTAACTTTTCTATGTCCCAGAATTATAGGAAAAGTAATAAATAAGAGTTTACAACTATTACTCCTGATTATTACACAACAGGTGATTTTCAGAGCCCCATATGAATATGAGTTTTGGAGATTCTGTCATCTTTCTATTTGACATTTATTTCAGCATAAGTTTATTTCATGAGTAAAATTTTGTCTTCTGCCCTGCGGCATATTCCCATAATTAAAAATGCAAAGTAGTAAATATTTCAACACACACCATACAGCAGCAACCACAGGTTTTATGGGAAAGGATATTACACAACAGAACTTCATTACCTTATAGAGACAGTTTCAAATGATGCACCTTGTACACTAACCTCCTACAGATACATTAAAAAATCTCAAATCTGTATATGACTGTCTATATATAAGTCAACCCTGACAACATTCTAAGGCTATATTAACAGTCAGGCTCTCACTAGGCATATTCCTTTATTGAGATAAAATGCTATCTGATTTCTCCATTTATTAAATTCAATATATCTAAATGTAAGTCAGGAAAGTATTAGAAATGCATTCCAAAAGCAGAAATGAAAAGATCTTGTTGACTAACTCTTTCCCAATTAAACAGGTTGAAACAGCAGTGATGTGTGGGGCGGCCATCTGTCAGGACATAAAGGACCTTGTGTTTGCACACAAAGACAGTGCTCAACCCACATCTGGTTCCTGCAGCCAAACTCTGCCCTCACCGGGGCAACTCCCACTGAAATATATGGGCATAAAGAACAGGCCAATGAATTTTTTAAAAGCCAGCTGTTGACTCATGAACACTAGATACATGAGGGAATCAGGATAGAATTGAGTGCACTTTTCTCCTTTCATTTCTTTTTAAAAAGAGAACAAGGAGGCCATGACAGAATTTTCATTGGTATTTGCATTGGTACTGCAAACTTTCCTGGTGGCTCAGACAGTAAAGCATCTGCCTATAATGTAGGAGACCCGGGTTCAATCCCTGGGTTGGGAAGATCCCCTGGAGGAGGAAATAGCAACCCATTCCAGTATTCTTGCCTGGAGAATCCCATGGATGGAGAATCCTGGTAGGCTACAGTCCATGGGGTCTCAAAGAGTTGGACAAGACTGAGCTACTTCACTTCATTTCTAGCAGATCAGATTCCTCATTCAGTATAACCTTAGGAAATTCTCCTGAATTCACATGGTTTTTTTCTCCTGATAAGGTATTCTCTTGTCTCTTGCCTTCCCAAACCATAACCTGTAAGGCACAAGTCAGTTCCTAGCTCATCTGGGAATCCTTTCTCCTTATTATTTCTGCTTGTTTCCTACACTAACCTGTTCTACTTAGAAATTTAGCATATATTTATAAACTTCCCCTAAATCCCATGGATGGAGGAGCCTGCTAGGCTACAGTCCATGGGGTCGCTAAGAGTTGGACACAACTGAGCGACTTCACTTTCACTTTTCACTTTCATGCATTGGAGAAGGAAATGGCAACCCACTCCAGTGTTCTTGCCTGGAGAATCCCAGGGACAGGGGAGCCTGGTGGGCTGCCGTCTGTGGGGTCGCACAGAGTCGGACACGACTGAAGTGACTTAGCAATGTTCTTAATGTCTCCTAAGCTAAAACTGGGATTACTCTTTCCCAAGAGAGTTATTTATATAGCATGAATTACATAATCAGAAGAAATGCCTACAGGGACTTCCCTGGTCATCCAAGGGTTAAGAATTCGCCCTGCAATGTGGGAGATGTGGGTTTGCTCTGTGATTGGGGAACTCAGACCCCACACACCACAGAGCAACTAAGCCTGAGCCACAACTAGGCACACACGCTCCAGAGCCCACATGCAAAAACCAGGGGGTCTGTGTGCCACAACAAAAGGTCCCACGTGCCGCAACTGAGACCCAATGCAGCCAAATGAATAAATATGTTTTAAAAAGACATTCCTATAAAACATCAAGTAGTGGGCACGACTGCATCCAAGTTTCTCATAATATTCACTCATTTTGCTCAATATTTGAGATTTTGAAAAGGGTTGTACTAACATAGTAGATAGGAATATATACTCTAGATTCAGATTGCATACATTTCATTTCCAACTCTTATTTACTGGCTACTATGGAAAAGACCCTGATGCTGGGAAAGATTGAAGGCAGGAGAAGGGAATAACAGAGGACGAGATGGTTGGATGGCAACACTGACTCAATGGATGTGAATTTGAGCAAGCTCTGGGAGTTGGTGATGGACAGGGAAGCCTGGCGTGCTGCAGCCCATGGGGTTGCAAGGAGTCCGACACGACTAAGCGACTGAATTGACCAGATGTCATAAGTTAGGCAAAGTACCTAACTTGTAGCTCTTTTCCTGTACAAATGAGAATAACAATAATAGTGCCTAACTGATATGGCTGCTGTGAGGATTACATGAATTACTACATGCAAAGGGCCCAGGATCATACCTAGTGTGTCTGCAATTAATTTTCACTACTATTATTTTAAACTGAAAATTTTTAAAAGCATAATAGGTTTCTTCATGAAAATGGAAGAAAATAAGCTAAACTTCTTTTTCTTTCACAGTGAACAATTTCTTCTTTAGACTACCAACAGAAACAGATACTTCAATCCCTACTCATATGCAAACTTGGTGACTTAATTCTCCTCTTTTGTGAGTCAACAATTTTATTCCTCACTTTAAAAAAAAAACAAACATATTCAACTACTGGAGTGTTACCGAGCTGAATCTATATGCCAGTTACAATGTAAATGTGTGTACACACACAACTTAATTCTCACAAAAATTCTTCATGTTATATGCATTAATCCTACTTTACAGATGAAAACACTGAGGTGAGGTGAAATATAAGATTATAGAGTTATTAAGTGGCTAAATCAAGAATGGACTCAAAGTCTACTAATTTCAGACTCCATCTCCTTTCTGCCAAATGTCACACTGCTTGCCTACAATTCCTTTCCCGCTTAAGTCACCCACATGTACCTTATAGCAGAACAGAACACAGAGGTGCTTCCTCAGAGATCACCCATGTGGTCTTGCTGAAGTACACAGTCCTGCAACTTCCTATTTCTGTTCCTCCAGTCTCATGCCCATGTAACTTCCTTTCTGGTGGTAAGACATACGGTGCTTAGGGCTGAATTTAGAGCTCCCATGCCTTCCTTATAAGGACTTACAGGTTTTCAAATGACTTTTGTGGTGCAGTGCTTGCTCTGACAAATTACCTGACATTCTGAAATGATAATGTTTTAAAATTTTAAATTAAGTATTACTCTGCACTAACTCATAGAAAAGAATTATGAATTTATCTAAATACTTTAATAAGCTTATTCTTGGGGACAAAAACAATCAAGAAATAGGACAAGTAAAAGAAATAAAGATTGGAAGGAGGATGGAGGAAAACTTATTGGAAGAGAGGTCAAGAAGCAGAGAGGCCCGTGCATTTTTAAAACTTATTTATTTATTTTAATTGGAGGATGAATACTTTACAACTTTGATAGTTGTAAAACTTTAGTTGATAGTTTTTGCCATACACTATCACAACTCGGCCAGTGCGTCATTAGGACTATCTATAGACACTGAAAACTCATCCAGAGCTGTGACAGGCATAGGGTCAGGGAGGTGTCAGTGAGCCAGAAGGGAAGGCATTCTAGGAGCAGCAGCGAGAGACAAGGAAGACACTCCAGCTCCAGGTCTAGAGACATGAGAAGCAGGAGAGTGAGGATAGCCACTACTTGTAAGGGCTGCAGGAGAAGCAAGGCCTTTCCTTAGAAGACTAAAGAAAAGACTAAGGGAAAGGGAATGGAAAATCAACATACCTTGCCATTATGCAGATAATAAAAAATCTCATTTCTAAAAGACCTCTAAGGATGACAGAATCTGTCAAGTACACATAGAAGACAGTTCACGTAGAAGAGGTAAGAATAATATCTTCTACCTGCCTAACATCATCCATTACTGAAAATCAGGTATTCTGCACAAATGCTAACAAGGAAGCCATTTTCCAATATTTTAAATGAAAAAAATTACAATGCATTACATGTTAACACAAAACTACCAGCCAACTTCCTAAATTGCAATTAAAACACAGAAAAGCATCCATATGGCTTCCCCTGTGGCCCAGTGGTAAAGAAACCGCCTACCAATGCAAGAGACATGGGTTTAAGCCCCGGGTTGGAGAAGGAAATGGCAACCCAAGCCAGAATTCTTGCCTGGAGAACTCCATGGACAAGAGGAGCCTGGCAGGCTACAGTCCATGGGGTCACAAAGAGTTGGACATGACTGAGCACCCAACACTCATTTTCACTGGAAGGGCCTAGAAGTTATTGCTTCCAGAAAGCAGGCTACATTCTCAATGCTTTTGCTCTATGAAATTTAGAGAGACTAGACTCTAAATTTCTCAAAGACTCTGCCGGCAGCGTGCAAGACCTGGATTGGATCCCTGGGTCGGGAAGATCCCCTGGAGGAGGCCATGGCAGCCCACTCCAGCATCCTGGCCTGGAGAATCCCCATGGACAGAGGGGCCTGGTGGGCTGCAGTCCATGGGGTTGCAAAGAGTTGGACACAACTGAACTTAGTTAAGCACCACACCTTATAAAGCAAAACTGGTTACCCAAGGAATCTGAAGAACTAAATCAGTAAATTAGAAGCTTAAAAAAAAAATAATTCTATTGTAGTATAGTTAATTTAAAATGTTGTGTTAGTAGAACCTTTTAAATCTAGACGTTAAATATAATGTGGACCCCAAGTCAAATGATAACAAAGAATATGAAATGTTTGATGACCCTATGGCCCCTCTCCCCTTTATTTACACCAGTCTGGTCCTTGAGCGCAGGGGCCGCCTTCTGAGTGTGATAAAACAAAGTTAATTTTACCTTCAACCTCTGCTGCTTACCTGCTGCAGACTGTGCTGAGGGCTCCACGTGGATTACAGTCACAGGGCAGACAGCGCCCGGAGGTACCATTCAGGTAAAAACCCTCCGTGCAGGTTTCACAGAGAAGACCCTGATAACCCAGCTGACACTCACACTGCCCTGTGGTCTGGCTGCAGCGATTCACATCCAGGCTTCCGACCACAGAGCAGTTACACACGTGCTCTGCAAAGAGAAGAGAGAAAAAGATACTGTCAATCAAGAGTTAATGCGTTCTTAATAAACTCTTTTACTTTTCTTGGTAAACATTCATGACAATTTTGTAAGGATGGGTAGAATAAATTCTAGTACAAATTCACTTTCTATCCTATTTAGTTTGTTTAAATCGGGAATTATGGGCTTCCCTGGTGGCTCAGCGGTAAAGAACCTGCCTGCCAATACAGGAGACACAGGTTTGATCCCTGGGTTGGGAAGATCTCCTGGAGAAGGAAATGGCAACCCACTCCAGTATTCTTGCCTGGAGAATTCCATGGAGAGAGGAGCCTGGCAGGCTACAGTCCATGGGGTGGCAAAGAGATAAACACAACCTTGAGACCGAGCACAGCACAAATTGGGAATTGTACACAGTAAAGTACATAAACTAATAATAAAACTAACATTCTCAATTTCCTGTTCAATACTCTTCATCTTCCAACCCTCTCACGCCATACTCCAAAGTGTGGACGGATCTATATACATTAGTTTCACTTGATTAGACCTCTCCAAAGGCAGGGCCCATGCTTATCTACATGGAACTGAGAGCACATACTGGAAATGACAACATGCAAATAATAAACAGCTTCACTGTATAGCAGCAAAAGCCTATGGCTCAGATGGTTGACTAGTAACTTAAACAGGTCAGACAGGGTTATGCTACAGCTGGAACCATGAACAAAATATTCTTCCCAGGAAGAAATTAATGGATAATTTAAACTTTAATATGAGGAAATTATGAACAATAAATCCCAGATGAGAATGTCTACAGGGGCATCTTGATCAGTGGGTTAAAATTAAATAACAATTTGAAATCTTTCCCAAATTAGAAGATTTAGAAAATAAACATTGTCTTTAGGTATATTTCAAACAGGTTTTGAATGAAAATATTTAGAACTAGTTGGCTTTAGCTTTTGATGCAGATTCATTTAAAGGTCAGTCAGGATTTACTTCTGCTCTTACTTATATTCATTGTCTTTGGGATGGTTTTGGTAACTGTTTCCTATACAATGTTATGGACCTCCATCCACAGAAACAGTGACATATTCTATTTTCTTCGGCTCCAAAATCACTGCAAACAGTGACTGCAGACATGAAATTAGACACTTGCTTCTTGGAAGGAAAGCTATGACAAACCTAGAGAGCGTATTAAAAAGCAGAGACATCACTTTGCCGACAAAGGTCCATATAGTCAAAGCTATGGTTTCAGCAAAAACAAGACCAGGAGCTGACTGTGGCTCAGACCATGAACTCCTTATTGCCAAATTCAGACTGAAATTGAAGAAAGTAGGGAAAACCACTAGACCATTCAGGTATGACCTAAATCAAATCCCTTATGATTATACAGTGGAAGTGAGAAATAGATTTAAGGGCCTAGATCTGATAGGTAGAGTGCCTGATGAACTATGGAATGAGGTTTGTGACATTGTACAGGAGACAGGGATCAAGACCATCCCCATGGAAAAGAAATGCAAAAAAGCAAAATGGCTGTCTGGGGAGGCCTTACAAATAGCTGTGAAAAGAAGAGAAGCAAAAAGCAAAGGAGAAAAGGAAAGATATAAACATCTGAATGCAGAGTTCCAAAGAATAGCAAGAAGAGATAAGAAAGCCTTCCTCAGCGATCAATGCAAAGAAATAGAGGAAAACAACAGAATGGGAAAGACTAGGGATCTCTTCAAGAAAATCAGAGATACCAAAGGAACATTTCATGCAAAGATGGGCTCGATAAAGGACAGAAATGGTATGGACCTAACAGAAGCAGAAGATATTAAGAAGAGATGGCAAGAATACACAGAAGAACTGTACAAAAAAGAGCTTCACGACCCAGATAATCACAATGGTGTGATCACTGACCTAGAGCCAGACATCCTGGAATGTGAAGTCAAGTGGGCCTTAGAAAACATCACTACAAACAAAGCTAGTGGAGGTGATGGAATTCCAGTTGAGCTATTCCAAATCCTGAAAGATGACGCTGTGAAAGTGCTGCTCTCAATATGCCAGCAAATTTGGAAAACGCAGGAGTGGCCACAGGACTGGAAAAGGTCCGTTTTCATCCCAATCCCAAAGAAAGGCAATGCCAAAGAATGCTCAAACTACCCACAATTGCACTCATCTCTCACACTAGTAAAGTAATGCTCAAAATTCTCCAAGCCAGGCTTCAGCAATACATGAACCCTGAACTTCCTGATGTTCAAGCTGGTTTTAGAAAAGGCAGAGGAACCAGAGATCAAACTGCCAACATCCGCTGGATCATCGAAAAAGCAAGAGAGTTCCAGAAAAACATCTATTTCTGTTTTATTGACTATGCCAAATCCTTTGACTGTGTGGATCACAATCAACTGTGGAAAATTCTGAAAGAGATGGGAATACCAGACCACCTGATCTGCCTCTTGAGAAATTCGTATGCAGGCCAGGAAGCAACAGTTAGAACTGGACATGGAACAACAGACTGGTCCCAAATAGGAAAAGGAGTACGTCAAGGCTGTATATTCTCACCCTGCTTATTTAACTTCTATGCAGAGTACATCATGAGAAACGCTGGACTGGAAGAAACACAAGTTGGAATCAAGATTGCCAGGAGAAATATCAATAACCTCAGATATGCAGATGACACCACCCTTATGACAGAAAGTGAAGAGGAACTAAAAAGCCTCTTGATGAAAGTGAAAGTGGAGATGAAAAAGTTGGCTTAAAGCTCAACATTCAGAAAATGAAGATCATGGCATCTGGTCCCATCACTTCGTGGGAAATAGATGGGGAAACAGTGGAAACAGTGTCAGACTTTATTTTTCTGGGCTCCAAAATCACTGCAGATGGTGACTGCAGCCATGAAATTAAAAGATGCTTACTCCTTGGAAGGAAAGTTATGACCCACCTAGATAGCATATTCAAAAGCAGAGACATTACTTTGCCAACAAAGGTCCGTCTAGTCAAGGCTATGGTTTTTCCTGTGGTCATGTATGGATGTGAGAGTTGGACTGTGAAGAAGGCTGAGTGCCAAAGAATTGATGCTTTTGAACTGTGGTGTTGGAGAAGACTCTTGAAGAGTCCCTTGGACTGCAAGGAAATCCAACCAGTCCATTCTGAAGGAGATCAGCCCTGGGATTTCTTGGGAAGGAATGATGCTAAAGCTGAAACTCCAGTACTTTGGCCACCTCATGCGAAGAGTTGACTCATTGGAGAAGACTCTGATGCTGGGAGAGATTGGGGGCAAGAGGAGAAGGGGACAACAGAGGATGAGATGGCTGGATGGCATCACTGACTCAATGTATGTGAGTCTGAGTGAACTCCGGGAGTTGGTGATGGACAGGGAGGCCTGGCGTGCTGCAATTCATGGGGTTGCAAAGGGTAGGACACGACTGAGCGACTGATCTGATCTGATGGTTTTTCCAGTAGTCATGTATGGATGTGAGAATTGGACCATAAAGAAGGTTGAGTGCTGAAGAACTGATGCTTTCAAATTGTGGTGCTGGAGAAGACTCTAGAGAGTCCCTTGGACTGCAAGGAGATCAAAGCAGTCAATCCAAAAGGATATAAACACTGAATATTCATTGGAAGGACTGATGCTGAAGCTAAAGCTCCAATACTTTGGCCACCTGATGCAAAGAGCTGACTCACTGGAAAAGACTCTGATGCTGGGAAAGATTGAGGGCAGGAGAAGGGGAAAACAGAGGATGAGATGGCTGGATGGCACTATCAGTTCAACTGACATGAGTCTGAGCAAACTCTAGGAGATGGTGAAAGACAGGGAAGCCCGGTGAGCTACAGTCCATGGGGCTGCAAAGAGCTGGACACAGCTTAGCGACCGAGCAGCAACAAATACGCATTTTATTAAGAAGAAAGTATTTTCAACACAGTTTGACAAAATATCAACACAGGACTTTTTAAGCATGTACAAAAACATGTGGTTAGAATCAACTGCAGATAAAATAAAACCTTGTACATATTTTAAGAATAGCCCCCATTCCAAAGTAGCCATGGACCTGGGTTTAAAAAGCGCAGAGAAATCTATGGCACAAATTATATTTCTGAATAGGCAAGGAACTATATAAAATGACATTATAATTATAGACAAAAGTTTAGCTTGGAAAAAAACTAATGTAAGGTTTGATGATTTTTAAAAAGATACTGGATAAACTGCAAATCTAGAAGTTATAAAAAAGTTACTCCTCTGTTATAGATAAGGAAATTAACCTTCAAAATTCCTTATGTCATCCCAAGCCGCTCACCCACCTCCATCAGAACCAAAGGCTCCACAGAGACACCCTCACCTGCTCTGCTCTCGGCCCACGCTTCCTCAGTTCCTCACCTTTGGTGTCAGCTCGTTGCCCTGCTCTTCACACCTCTTCTAAATTGTAAATATACCGAATGAATGAATAGAAAAGTGGTTTATTTTATGTATATTATATGCTTCAGTGGGGAATTAGTTACAAAACCCAGAGGAGAATTCAAATTTCTTCATCCCCAAGCTTAGGGCAGCAATAAACTTTTCATCTCAATTGGGATTCTTATTTTCACTAGACTATGTAAGCATGACATTTTTTGACAAAGTTACATGTTTTCACATTATTTCTAGTTTCTCTCTGTGTGTGTGTGTGGTTTTTGTAAATAAGAAAGCCATGTTTAGTGGTCTATAAACCTTCCAGTAGCAACTTCATGGCAAGATCTCTCTACTAAAATGACTAGAATGTTAAAAATAACATTTTCTCCCAATATCTGGCATATTTCCAATATACATTTAATTCCTCCTGCTGGACCAATTTCATCACAAGTTAGACCAACCAAATTATGCTGGTGTGGGCAGAAGTAGCTCAAGAAAAATAAATGGACTAAAAAGCTCTATAACAAAGACTGAGAATTTTATCTATTATTTCCTTACTAACGTACTTCCAACTGAAACCTGAATCAGTATTCCCAACAAACGAGATAAAATTTTTAGTAGAGGTGTTCTGCTGCTGCTGCTAAGCCACTTCAGTCGTGTTTGACTCTTTGAGACCCCATGGACTTCAGCCTACCAGGCTCCTCCATCCATGGGATTTTCCAGGCAAGAGTACTGGAGTGGGGTGCCATTGCCTTCTCTAAGAGGTGTTCTAGAAGAACCCAATTAATCTAAGAACTTTGAGGAAAAAAACTAAGTATTTTTTCAATAAAGTCTTATGGATAAGCCTTCAGTTCGCTGGTCATTTATTATTTCTATAGAGCTGATTCGATCTCTTTGTAATCCCCTGAACAGACTCTTTAGTCCTATCTTCGAAACTTTACTCATTCTGTGCTCCATGGAACTCTCTCTCCTGTCCACACATTTAAATCTATCCTTTACTTAAAAAACCAGCTGAAATTTACTCCTTCATAAACTATAATTCTATCACCCATAGTTTGAATCCATAACATCTACCACCTATAACTCTCATATGAGAGTAATTTAAAGAGAAAGTAAGTGAAGCAGATATGAGCATGGGCTATGAAAGCAGACAGCTACAGGTTTAAATCCAGCTCTATCACTTACTAACTTCAAGACCTTAGGCAAGTTAGTTAGCCAAAGTTAGTTATGACCAAGGCAATTTAGCCAAAGAACTGATGCTTTTGAACTGTGGTGTTGGAGAAGACTCTTGAGAGTCCCTTGGACTGCAAGGAGATCAAACCAGTCGATCCAAAAGGATATAAACACTGAATATTCACTGGAAGGACTGATGCTGAAGCTGAAGCTCTAATACTTCAGCCACCTGATGTAAAGAGCTGATTCATTGAAAAAGACCCTGATGCTCGGAAAGATTGCAGGTAGGAGGAGAAGGGGACGACAGAGGATGAGATGGTTGCATGGCATCACCAACTTGATGGACATCAATTTGAGCAAGCTCTGGGAGTGGGTGATGGATAAGGAAGCCTGGCATGCTGCTGTCCATGGAGTTGCAAAGAGTCAAACACGACTGAGTAACTGAACTGAACTTAGTTAACTTCCTTGTGCCTTCTTTTTCTCATCTGTAAACAGGGCATAATTAAGTATTTATAACACTCAGACCCAAGACATAAACTGGAAGTGGTTGGAGTGCCAAAAGAGTAACTGTAATAGCTGGAAGAAGTGGACTGCTACTGCTGTTCTCTCCGTCAGTTGTGTCCAGCTCTTTGCAACCTCATGAACTGTACCACGCCAGGCTTCCCTGCCCTGCACTACCTCCTGGAGTCTGCTCAAACTCATGTCCATAGAGTTGATGATGCCACCCAACCATCTCATCCTCTGTCCATAGTCAGACTACAGCTTTGTGACGAGATCGGAAAGCCGAGTTTGGGTTTATTACCACGGCAGTTTTGGACAATGTCCACGAAGCAGGATTAGTGTCCTGACATTGAGGAGTTCAAGTTGTGAGTCAGCAAGATGGGGAAGAAGATGGTCTCCTTCATATCCTGGGCTCCGCACACTATCAATAAAGATGCTTACAAATATGATGAAAACAGAAGGGCACCGCTCATGGTTTCAGGGAGAAGTAAAACAGCATCATTGATCATAAACCCTCGGTACTGATCATCCTAACAGTAGTAAAGTGAGTGAGTGAGTGAAAGTCGCTCAGTCATTTCCAACTCTTTGCAGCCCCATGGACTATATAGTCCACAGAATTCTCCAGGCCAGAATACTGGAGTGGGTAGCCTTTCCCTTCTCCAGGGGATATTCCCAATCCAGGGATCAAACCCAGGTCGCCCGCATTGCAGGTGGCTTCTTTACCAGCTGAGCTGCAAGGGAAGCCCAAAAGTAGTACAGATCAGATCAGATCAGATCAGATCAGTTGCTCAGTCGTGTCCGACTCTTTGCAACCCCATGAATCGCAGCACGCCAAGCCTCCCTGTCCATCACCAACTCCCGGAGTTCACTCAGACTTACGTCCATCGAGTCAGTGATGCCATCCAGCCATCTCATCCTCTGTCATCCCTTTCTCCTCTTGCCCCCAACAACAGTAGTATGGTAAACTGCAAATATTTCAGCAAAAGAGATCACCCTAGTGTCAGGATAAAGTTCTATTGCCACGAAGGCGATATATCAAGACAAAAATACACTATTCCATTAACATTCCTCCCCAAATTTAAAGGGAAAGAAGCTGAAGTGAGGCATACCAAGTGCCAAAAAAGCATATGCATCTTTTCTGTTTGGAGCTCAGAATTTGAGGCCTTTTCTCAATGTCTAACCTCAAATGAAATGACCCAAATTAAATGAATAGCATGAGCAATAGTAACAAATACAAAGGACTACAAATATTCACTAAATTGTGTAGGATAACTTGTTAGCTTGTACATAGAGTAAACTCTCAGAGCCCTCACAGTTCTAGACATTCATACAGAACCAGATAGGAGCTAATGCTGAAACAATGCACTTTACAAGAGACTGGCAATGTGACAAAGAAAAAGAAGACATATCAACTGACAAAAGCAGTGGGAAGGGCCTGTAGTCAAAGACAAGAGAGGAAGTGCTGCCCTCTTAGTGAGGCAGGCTCTTAGACACCGGGCCAGCACAGAGGAGTCTGCGGCGTGACTGATGGTGAGTCACTCGTATGCGCGTCACTGGGTAAGAAAAAACACGAAGAGGACTCTAAAAGCTCATCACAGACGAGTCTGCGTAAAATGCCAAGAGACTCACTGGGCTGCCTGAGACTGTATACGGAGGAATAACGCAACATCATTTGAACAGCAGGTTTCCTTTCAATGCCCTATAATTCTTAGGAAAACTGTACAGTGATTATAAGAGAAGCGTAACATGTGTATTAGCAGGGAGACATTTTCTTTTTGTTGCACTTCTGAATAACAATGAAATATGGTGACTTGAACCCGAAAGAAGAATAAGAAACTCAAATCTGGACTTCAAACTGTTTAAAAATAGAAATAGGAAGAGAGACGAGACAATAAATGGGCACTTCTCTCTGAGACCTTAAACTTATGGTATGCTTTTGATGTAAAAGTACCCAAAGCAATCATTACATTTAAACACTGCACTTTTTCAAATATCCTTTACCAAGGCCAAGAGATGAAAATTTTAGCACTAAAGAAAAAATAAAAAATGAGTAATTTTGTTTAGAAGTCCCCTCTTTGTGCACAAACACCTGTCCTGGTAAAAGATTATCTCCTTGAACATAATAAAGACCTTTTCCAGGCTTTTCATACACCTGGTAAGCTTCTCTTTGCATCCAACTTTTAACCAACTCATGTCCTCAGCTCAGTACAAACTCCATGATATCATCTACAGAATTTTAATAATGCTTTGATATCTGCAGCTACTTTATTGGGAGTTTTAGAAAAATATTAATTGTAATAATATGGCCTAATTAATGTGTACTTTGCTTCTCTGTGCCTGTTTTTGAAGCCCTTTTTGAGTGCTGCTATTAACTAGGATGTCTGGAGATTAAGGCAGTTTGATACATTAATAATAGTGTATTAGCCTTTTGCAGTTAAAAAAGAACTATAAAAGAAGTGAAAGATTTGAACAAAAAAGTGAAAATATTGCATCCTCAGTCAATTCATGATGCAAATCTCATAAAGAAATGTTGATAGCACCACTGCTGCTGAATTAAATGACTATAAAACCAGTTCCGCACTTAAGCACAGATACTGAAAAAATACTTGTAAACACAACTAACACAGCACACTCACAGGGACCTAGTTCAGAAATACACCTGAAACTCTCTCTATCCTGTGCTATGCTAAGTCACTTCAGTCGTGTCCGACTCTGTGTGACCCCACAGACGGCAGCCCACCAGGCTTCCCCGTCCCTGGGATTCTCCAGGCAAGAACACTGGAGCGGGTTGCCATTTCCTTCTCCAATGCATGAAAGTGAAAACAGAAAGTGAAGTCGCTCAGTCATGTCCGACTCTTAGCGACCCCATGGACTGCAGCCTACCAGGCTTCTCCGTCCGTGGGATTTTCCAGGCAAAAGTACTGGAGTGGGGTGCCATCGCCTTCTCCGAACTCTCTCTATAGCCTCCTGTAAAACTGTGGGAATCTCTTCGCCAAACTCAGTCTCTAACTCATTCCTTCAACAATGATTCCACTTTTGCTTTTTAAATCTTCAGGTACTGAAAGAATATAAAAAATATATCTATTAAGAATACCAAAGACAGAAAGAAAGGAAACTGCTTTGGGGTATTTCAAAACTTTTCGTTCTTCCCCATATTCAGACGATATACCAAATGTACTATAATATTGACAGCATCTTCCGCTCAATCTCAAAGCAGCAAAAACTACAAGTATTTAAAAGTATTTAAAACTCAGCACTTAATATTACAATGAAAATGTAAAACATTAAGAATTCAAGCTTAGTAAGTTTAAAATTATCTGAAAATTTATACCTAAGTGAAAAACAAATACACTTTAGTATCTCCTTCAGGAAAATATGATTGCTTTGTAAGGCACTATCTGCAGGCCATTTATAACTATGGAGAGGTTTAGTGTCCCAGGCTTATGATTAGATGGGAATAAGCTGACTCCAGGACATAAACCACGTGGGGAGCTTTATGAACTGAGGTCCTATGACAGGCGTCATTTCCGCATTCATCACACTGGAGCAACTGTCACCATTTCCTGCTTTGTACCCTAAAGTCAAAGAAAAAAACACATCTTCCCAATTTCCCAGGGAATAATCTCCTAGTCCTCCATCTTCTCCTTTTCCTTCTTTTTTCTATTAAATGTATTCTAATGTTTAAAAGTACTTCTATTCTCTACACACACAATGCAATCATAACAACATCCACTGAATGAAACCAAAGAGCAAACTGCACAATTAGAGGCAACAAGCCTGTTGGAATGGTTCACGTTAAGTAAACAAAAGTTTTAAAAGTGACAATATCAATCGCTGCGCAGGATGCAGACCAATTGAAACTTTCAAAAAATTATTGCTGGGAACACAAAAATAGTAAAGAGACCTTGGAAAATTGTTTGATAATTTCCTATAAATTAAATATAGCTTCATCATGTGATTCAGCAATTGCACTCCTAGGTATTTATTCGAAAATGAAAACCTATGTTCACGCAAAAACTTGTATTAAAATCTTTAGGGTAGATTAAGGTGGCGCAGTAGTAAAGAATCCACCTGCCAATGCAGGAGATACAAGAGACAAGGGTTGGATCCTGTGGTCAGGAAGATCCCCTGGAGGAGGAAATGGCAACCCATTCCAGCATTCTTGCCTGGAAAATTCCACAGACAGAGGACCCTGGTGGGCTACAGTCCATGGGGTCGCAAAGAGTCAGACCCAACTGAGACTAAGCACAATTACATTTCATAACCTCCCAAATCTGGAAACAACTCAATGTCCTTCAGTGACGGAACTGGATAAACTGTGGTCCTTCCTTGTGAGGAATGCTACTCAGCAATTGAAAAGAAGGAAGCCTTGACACGGAAGGATATGACGGAGTTCAATGCATTACGCTAAATGAAGCAAGTCAGACTCAAAAGCTGCTTATTATATGATTCCATTTACAAGATGTTCTGGAAAAGGCAAAACTGCAACAGCAGAGAAAAGATCAGAGGATTTTCAGGAATTAGAGGTAAGAGGAAGGACTATACAAAGGAACAGCTCGAGGGAATTTTGAGCGTGTAATGAAATCGTTTTATATCTTGAGTTTTGCATTTGTCAAAACTAATAGAACTAAGTACCAAATAAGTAAATTTTATTGGACGTAAATTTTAAAAATTTTTTTAAAAGCAATGAGACTTTTCTAGACCAGGTTCATCCATTTTGCCGGGGGAAGCTTCGGTGTGCCACAGCAGCAATTTTAGCCGAGCTGTGGCACTAAAGTCAACACAGGACCCAACTAACAGCTCAGTCTTTTTCAAAGCTAATGTTATAATGAAAACAGCAAGAACGGGTTAAAGCTTCAGCTGATTACTACATTAGGAATGTTACCGGATCGTGGAACATTTTCTGATTCAAAATGTTGTTTAACTAAAAGAAGATAGGATTTTCCTTTTCCCTCTTTTTTCTTTTGGCTTCATCTTAAGTCTTGGATTGTAATTGCTTCTGTGTAGAATGAGGGAGAAGAGGAAAAAATGGAAAGATAAAGATATATAGGATTTCCATCCTCTTTTCATACACAATTGCTTATTTTGCTTTGAAATTCGTCATTTAAAACCCTACTCTATTTAAACAAAGACTAGGAAAACAACTTTGAATCTATCCAACAAAAAACTTCACCTTTTTCACAAACCTACGATAGCATCTACAAAAATAACATCTTTCCTGATTTTTAAACAAAAGAAAAGAAAAAATAATCATCAGAAACAAGAATAAGAATACTTAATTCAAACCTCACCTGCACATTGAAAGAACAGAAAATAACAACTGAAACAAATTATAGCGTATTGACTATAGACCTGATTTCCTAGACGTAAGGAAATCATACAATAACTATGTTATTTCAAAATGTAGTTTTTATTAGGCCCATATTTCATCTTTGTAAGTTTAAAGAAATCTCGGAAAGGCCTCATTCTCAGGAAAAGGAATTATCAACATACAGCTCTTATTTTTATAAAAGATCTTACTCTAGCATAACACTGATACTCAAATTACATTTCACATTTATGTTATGCCATCGTAGGGTCACAAATCTTTGCAAAGCTGGGAAACTTAATATTAAAGTTTGATGAGTTTTTGAGTTAAACCACGCTTTGTAGAAATGTGGAAAGTTTTAAAGCCACCACTTTTAAAGAAAGCTTTACCTTTTAAACTAAAAATATATCCATCAAAATTCCCAATCACAATTCACTATTACAGAACATTTCTTCCACTTTATGGTAGACATACGAAAAATAAAAGGCTAGCATGAATCCCAGGGATGGGGGAGCCTGGTGGGCTGCCGTCTATTGGGTTGCACAGAGTCGGACACGACTGCAGCAACTTAGCAGCAGCAGCAGCATGATGTAGGTTTTCTGGAAATTCTTCTGTCTCATGCTTTAAGGACCATGTTGTTAGTGCCTGTCCCTGGCTCACCGCCAGTTTTCCACAATTCAGAGACAATTCATCTAATTAATGAGACAAGACAGCAAGTTCTGGGAAAGGCTGTAACAACTACCTTCTGCTATGAATGGTAACAAAGATGATATTAACATTGCCAGTTACTGAGCACATGCTGCATGTATATCAAACATCATATCAGGAACTTACACATATGACTTCCCTGAGTCTTCACAATCCTGTGAGGAAGGCTTTTTGAATGAGGAAATTGAGCCTAAGACAGATGAAACAAATCATTACCACTAACCAGTACTGGAGAAAAGACTGAAACTCAAACTAAATAACTCCAAAGTACACGTCTTTTCACTATGAGAAGCTTCTGCTATGAAAATGAGTAGCAAAAACACTAGACAGATGCACGACATCTGAAAACCAGAACCTGCTGCTACTTAACCAGCTCTGTGACCTTCAGTAAGTCTAACTGCTCTGCTTCTCAGTGTCTCAATCTATACAGTACAGATAATTCTTGCCATCTGTCTATATGAAATACTTAGGTACAAAGGAAAATCATATATGTATGGTCTTTGTGCTTTTACTATAAAACACTGATGAAGGAAACCAAAAACACCCAAATAAACAGAGAGACATAACGTAACAATTAGATCTACAGAGTCAATGAAACCTGATCAACATTTCAGCAGGATTTTTTGGTTGATATTCAAAAGCTGACTCTAAATATGATAAAGCAAAGAAACGTGATTAGCCAAAGACAAAGCTGAGGAGTCTCAATAATTGATTTCAAGACAATCTAAAGCTGCAGTAATCAAGACAATGTGTTATTGGGGAAAGAAAAACACAAAGACCAATCGAAGAGAACAGAGTCCAGGAACAGACCTTCACAAGTATCAGCTAATTTCTGACAAAGTGCAGTCAATTCAATAGAGGAAAAAAATAGTTTTCTTCAACAAATGGAGTTGGAACCACTGGACATTCATATGCAAAAAATTGAACGTTGAGTTAACCTCACAACTTGTAAAAAGGCAAAATACAGCATAGCTCTACAAGTAAAATGCGAAACTATAATACCTCTAGAAGAAAGCGAGAAAATCTGATTCACCTTGAGTTAGGCAGAAACTCTTAGACACACACCAAAAGCAAACATCTTTTCAAGTGCTTATTTGCCACACACACATCTTCTTTGGTGAAGGGTCTGTCCCAACCTTTCCCCTATTTTTAAATCACATTGTTTGCTTTTCGAGTTTTGAGAGTTTTTTGTATATTCTTGAAACAAGTCCTTTGACAGAAACGTGATTTGGCAGATATTCTTCCAGTCAATGGCTGAGTTTTCATTCTGTTTAATAGTATTCCAAAGAGCAAAAGTCTTAAATTTATTTTAATTAAGTCCAATTTATAAATTTTCATGGATTTTTGCTTTGGGTGTGTGTCTAGAGGTTTCTTCAATCTGCTTACCGTGTGAGAAAGTAACAAGTCAAATGAGTGTCAAACAATAGGGCAGAGTGAAACAACTGCTCCAGCTACAGAAGTAATTCTCAACTGGTGACGTGGAGTACTGCATTTGCCTTGGGCTGTTGAGTCAATATACTGCTCAGAGTCAAGCATGCATGCTCATGATCTGGGATCTGGGATCCGTTTATTTCAGTGCACTCTCAGCTAAGAGAATACTGCTAACTGGTATTTCCAGTATCTCTCTAAAAGAATCGTACTGATTTAGAAGTCAAAGGTCATGGATATGGACTATGCTAAATTGCTACCTAGGCAAAAAATTTTCTTTATGTCCACTATTTTTCCATTTGTTTGCATTTTTCAAGGCTTAAAAAAAAAAACTAATTTTGCCACTTAATAAGAGTCAATTATTTACTTTTTAAAAGTGCATTTTATATTCCTTCAGGCCACCATCAAATTCAAAATGCACTGAAAGAATTAACCAAATACTGCCCCTATGGCTTGGAAGAATGACTATTCTATCAAACTCTGAATTCTGGTGAGCTTTATTATTTACAGCATTTTCACAGCTTCCTTGAGTTTAAGGGAAAATAAGGAGTGGGGAGAAGACCAAATACAGTAAACAAACTTGAACACTTGAAATCTGGCTCCAGGCCATAGTAGGAAGAGATGAGTCCATGAGATGAAGGGATCTGGGTTCAGATATTGTAATCATTGCTTATAAACTATACGATATTAAATTTCACACCCTCTTTGTAAAGACTTTTCATAAAACTGGGATAATGATACCTAACTTATAAGAGTGTTTTAAAATAGATTGCCACTCTGGGGGGCATGAGGTTTGATCTTAAACGTGATTGCACCCCTCCCAAAAAAAAATAAAATAAAATAGATCGCCAGTCCAGGTTCGCTGCATGAGACAGGGTTCTCAAGGCTGGTGCACTGGGATGACCCTGAGGGATGGGATGGGGAGGGAGGTGGGAGGGGGGTTCAGGATGGGGGACACATGTACACCCATGGCTGATTCATGTCAATGTATGGCAAAAACCACTACAATATTGTAAACTAATTAGCCTCCAATTAAAATAAATTAATTAAAAAAATAAAAATAAGAGGAGACAAGGCAAAAAAAAATACCTATGGCAGGGCCTTCTCTTCCCCATACAATATTTTATTACAAGTAATCTTTTTAGCAAAACAGCATTCTTAGATGTTACTAAAAATTACCAGTATTGAGAACTAAAAGGGATCATCAGCAATCTCAGAAAACACTCAAATCACCCTAAACAATTTCATTAATACCTTAGTTTTGTAGCAACAGAACACAAAAGGTAAGAAACATGAAAGAAATTCAAGTACTCCCGACGGCTTCTGAGGTTGGGACTAGATTTGTCTGAGTGTCTCTATTTACAGAGCACAGCTGAGCAACTTAAAGGCTGGAACTATTTGCTCAGAATAATACCTGTAAAATGAGTTCAGAGAAGAGCAGTGCAAAGAGAGCAAGAGGAAAGGTCAATTTTAAATATTGTCCTAAGGTACCCAGTGATGTTACCTAGGAACTGTTTCCTAGTTTTTAAAAAAGGGAAGGTTGGTCTCACATATTACAGTTTAATATTCACTCCAAGCCAAGTTTTAATCATATTATTAAACAGATGGTTTGTGGATTATTAGAAATATTTGATCACAAAATTATGCCATACCATCCTGGGAAAGCCCCTGGGGTACACAGGGAAGCAAGAGTAGACAGGAAATCTAACTACAGTTGCAACAGACTAATAGGAAGTAATAGAAGGAGAAAATATATACCCAAAGGGTTTACTGAGGCTCTGAACTCTAGACTCGGGAGTTTGCACTTCATCCTACATGGCATGATTCTCCAAATAAGGTCCCCATACCACCTGCTTCAGAATCCCTTGGGGAGCACACTCATATTCTGATTCCCCGGGTCCCATCCTAGGCCTCCTGAATAGAAATCTCTATTTATATTTCTATCCAGGGGAGGCAGGGACTCAGAGATATGCATTTTTTTACAGGCTTCAAAAATGGTTCTGATGTCCCCAAAAAGTTTGCTGCAGGCGAAAAAGAATATGGAAAATTCTTGAGCAGAGTAATGATCTGGCCGGAATCGGGCTTCAGAAGTAGAAACAGCAGGACTGCCCCGGTGGCACAGTGGGCGGGAGTCCACCTGCCGACACAAGGGACACGGTCCATTCCTGGTCTGGGAGGAGCCCACATGCCACGGGCATCTAGAGCTGTGCCCCGCAACCGCTGAGCCTGCACTCTGCAGCCCTCGAACCACAACTCACGAGCCGGTGCCACAGCTCCCGAAGCCCAGGCACCTAGAGCCCATGCTCCGCAACAAGAGAAGCTGCTGCGGTGAGAAACCCGAGCGCCACAGGGAAGGGCAGCCCCTGCTCGCACAACCGGAGAGAGGCTGACAAAGCCAGCTCAACCAGAAACAGACAGACAAATAAAAGACACAAAACAAAGGGAGCAAAACAGCAACAACAAGAGGAACAACAGTAACCATAGGAGAGAGGCTGACAGAGCCAGCTCAACCAGAAACAGACAGATAAATAAAAGATACAAAAACAACAGAACAGAATAGCAACAACAACAGGAACAACAGTAACCCTCTCTACCACTATTCATTGTTTGTTTACTTATTTCCTTGTTATACACCAGGCCCTGTTCTATGTACTTTACACACACTGACATGTAAAACTTTCAAGGAATCAAAAAGCAAGTACAGGTAATATAAGGGATAAGATAAGGAAATGGAGGGTCCTCAAGGTCAGATGGCCTCAAGGAGTCCAGCTGGGACTAGATTATCCTTAGCAGCAGTGTGATGGAAGGATTCGAGACAGGAGAGTTGAGATGATAGATTTACTGATAAATACTGTAACAGTCGAACAGGAAAAATCTGAAATCGGGGAGCATCAGGAGTAAAAATTGCTTTTGCAAACACACAGATACCTGTATGTATGTTATACAGTGAAATTAAGTCTGCTTGCTTTCAGACTCAACAAACATGGCAAAGTGGAAAATATACCTATCTGCAGCTGTCTGCAGGGCTAAAAGTTTAAATGGTTTGGAGTTAAGAGCCAAATGAAAATAGCTGAGCCTTGAGTTATTTCAAAAGACATTTGAAAGAACTTTTTCTTTTGAAACTGGATGTGTGCTTTCTTACTCTGTGTTCCCTATCTAATCCTCTTACTCCTCAAAACATGTTGACAAATTCTTCCCACTCTCCTGCCACACTTCACTATTATCAAACACTTATACAGTATAAACATTGTTTCACACTGCAAGCTGTGAAGTTCTTTGCCTTATCATCATGACTAAGCATTTGGGTAACACTTCAGATTCAAAAATAAGGGCACAAGAGGGAAGAAATTCCTGTTGCAATACCACTGCTCACTCCAGCTCTTCCTATACACACAGTAAGTGGAATCCAATTATCTCTCCTCTTGAAAACACACACATAAACACTCACAGAATCCTCAAAAGAAAACTGAAATGGTCAGCAGTCACAATTCTACCAATAAAACATGGACTGGTAGGCTCCTTTTTTCTTTTTTCTTAAATGAGAATTTTGGAGCACCAAGATGTCAAGGACCTTGTTCAACTTTGCAAACAATAAAAAACACAACCTTCTAGCTTCCTCTAATCACCGCTAAAGCACTGCTGGAAATTAACCGTCTCAGAAACTCTCAGGGACCAGTGGTCAATAATAAATCAACGAAGAAATAATTTGGCTTCCTCCTCCACTCCTAAGTAACAGTCTCAGAGAAGCAAGCGATGTTAGCTGAAATATCTAAGGGAAACAGATACTAGCAAAGTGAAATTTCCCTTCACGCCGGTGGACGTGACCTGTTCTTCCTGCCTCACTTCTGACCTCGCATCCCATTCGCTACTCTCTGTGCCATTAGAAGATGGCACCACACTGTTGGCACAACTGTGACCTGGTGCAACCACTACGGAAAACAATACAGACATTCCTCAAAACATTAAAAGTAGCATTATCATATAATCCAGTAATCCCGCTTCTGAATATATATCCAAAAAAACTGAAAGAAGGGTCTTGAAAAGATATTGCCACACCCCAGTTCACTATCAGCATTATTCATAATAGCCAAGATGTGGAAGCAACCCAAATGTCCAGCTACAGGTGTGAATAAACAAAGTGTGGAATATACATACCACAAAATAGTATTTGGTCTTGAAAAGCAAGGAAATCCTGTCACATGCTGTAAATGGATGGAATGAAATCATTATATTAAATGAAATCAGTCACAAAACGATGACTCCTGCATGATTCCATTTATAAGAAGCATCTAATGTAGCCAGGTTCAGAGAAACAGAGTCCAGGGACAGTCACCAGGGGCTCAGGGAGAGGAGGAGGGAAGGAAGAGTTCTGTTTACTGAGGAGACAGTTTCAAATCTGCAGATGATAAGTTCTGAAGCTCTGTTTCACAACAGTGTAAATACACTCAATGCTTAACTGTACACTAAAAATGGCTAAAGTGGTGAATTTTAACTGTGTTTTTTAATAATTAAAAATACAGGTGGGTGGAAGCTATTATCATATGTATGTGTGTGAACTTCTTAATTTATCAGAGAAGCTAGGAAACATTAAGGGCTGGGACTTAAGGATCTAATTATCTGGTCTACTTCCCTTTTTACAGATAACTGAAGCTAAGAGGAGTAAACTAAATTCGCATATAAACCTTGAAGCCAAACAGATCAGATGCAACATTAGCTGTAATACTTGGCTGGGAGCGTGTAGAAAAGTGGGGATTAAGTGAAAGTGCAGTGCAGAGCCTGCCACACCGTCCCCTTCCTCTGAGCATCCGGGATAGTTCATCTAACAGCCAGAGCCCTGTCCAGGCTGACAACGGTAAATGGAGTGGCAATCTGAAAAGAGACAAGTGGATTTTTAAAAAAATTATTTAATTAGGATCTATATATCTAATTTAGGTTAATTCCTAAGAAATATTGTAGTTAAGCTAACTATCCACTGAAATTATTGTTTTATTCATGTTTTCTCACCCAAAAATCTTTCTAATTTTAAGGAAAGAATGGCTACAGATTACATTTCAATACTATTAATAAGGGGCTACTCCTGGAACAACCAAATCTCTTATACACTCCTGAGGGGAACATAAACATGTACAACGTCATCAGAGAACCATACGGCAATATCTAGAAAGATAACGGTGCACAACCTCCTACTGCCGCCTTGCAACTCAAAGTGTGGTCCACGGGTCTACACCACCTGGGAGCCTGTGAGAAAGGCAGGTTCTCGGGCCCACCTCACACCAGCCGAGCCAGAACCTACGTTGTGACAAGATCCCCAGGTGATTTCTACACACACTCACTGCAATGAATTGTCCCAGAGAAAGTCTCCTCTGTGTGAAGCGACATGGGCAAAATTCACTGTGGCTTTATTTGATACAGTAAAGAAATGCATTATCTGAAACAGCTATCAATAAGAAAATCAACACACTGTGGTGTATTCATACAGTAGGAAACCACACAACAACTTAGACAATTGGAGTTACATGAGCCAGCGAGATAAATCTCAAAAAGAAATGCTGAGTGGAAAAAGCATGGGAAGATGTCACCATGCAGAGTTTAAAACAAAACCACACACTATGTGTGTGTGTGCACGTGTGCATGCACGCATGTGCACATACACAGGACCAAATTCAGAACAGTGGTTACACTTGAGGAGGGAAAGAAGAAAAAGAGGAACACTGGAGACTTTAGTCATATCTAGTATTTCATTTCAAAACAAAACAAAAAAATTGAAGCAAATGTGGAAGACAGCTCAGATATTACAAAGCCAAAAGCTGGGTACAGAGGGGATGTTCACTATCTTACTTTCTACACTTTTTGGGAAGCTTGATGTATTCCATAATTTTTTACAAGACATACTCCCCAATGATTAATATTCCTCATTATTAACACTATCTTACTTGACCTTGTACTATAGTTACTAATCCACCTGTCCTATTTGGGTTCTAGAAAAACAGGTTTCACACATCTGATCCATCTCTGAGTGCATACTCACCCCTCCCCAACACACACATCCATGGCTCTCTGGGCTTCAGACACCAGCTTAGAGACACCAGCTTAGGAGATGCGGACATCAGGCTGAAGTTAAGTCATGGTCACCCAAGGCAATAAATGGATAAACAGAATCTTTGCCTGGGGTGGCTAAGACTATGGCCTCAAGATAAGGACTAAATGCAAAGTCCTAAAAGTAAAAGAGAACAGCCCGGTACTGGAAGCAGGACTGAGTCAGGGGCACCAGAAGAGGGAAAAAGAAAGAGCACACCTAAGGGCATGAATTTATTACTTCATCCAGCAAATATTAATAGACATTGACTTACTCTGTGCCAGACATAGTATTAAAGGCTGGGGATGCAGCAGTCAACAAAACACCAAAATTCATGCTGCCCGTGTGGCCCTCACCTCTTAGCAGAGGGAGACATATAATAAGCAGCTTAAATATCTAGTATGTTGCTGCTGCTAAGTCGCTTCAGTCGTGTCCGACTCTGTGTGACCCCCATAGACGGCAGCCCACCAGGCTCCCCCGTCCCTGGGGTTCTCCAGGCAAGAACACTGGAGTGGGTGTGTTAGAAGGTAGCTAAATACTAAGAAGGAAAAGCAATGAAGGAAAGAAAAATGCAGCGGCTGTGCAGGAGGAGAGGAAGGGCTGTGCATGTGGGCGGTGAAGAGCCCGTTCCCACAGGGCAGCAGGAGCACATGTATGTGCAGCAGTCTGCCTTCTGCCTGTTCTTTCCACATGCTCCGGGCAAGGCATGGGGGCTGAAAAGGTTCAAAGCAATATTCTGTTGAATAATTAAATGAGTGAGTAAGTGAATGAATGTATATGACTAGAAGATGAAAAGAAAAATATCAAGAACATGAAAACAGAGACTCTGATGTTGTTAGAGAAACGATCCTTGGCAAAGCACATAATTTATTAATTCAATTATCAACAAAGTAGCTTTGAATCAGAAATGAGTAATGTAATTTCTAGATGCTAAAGACACAACGATGTGGAAAAAAAGACATGGTTCCTGCTTTTATGCAGCTTAAGGTCTTACAGCAGAGACAAAAGCAAAGTAGCAATACAGTATGAAAAGTGCTGTGGTGGAACCACGCCCCGGCAGATGCAGAAGCACGGTGTGTGTTTGCACAGGGAAAGACGCCTATTTAAGACCTTCCAGGGGAAGAAATCTAGACTGGGACACAAGGAATGAGAAGGTATGGCCATGCTAAGAAAGGAAGACTATCCCGAATGGCAATGGGTAGCATGTGTAGTGACCGGGGAGTAAAACAGGGCAGAGAACCGAGAAAAGTTCATTTTAGCTCTGACCCAGAATAGGAAGCAGGTATAGTGATAGGTTCAGGGCTTTCTTGAGGGAACTGGGTAGCCATGGAAAGTTTTACACAAAAAAGCATGTCATGATCATACCTTCATTTTAGAAATATAACTCTGACTGTATGTAGAGAATGCATTGGGAAAGAATGAAGGCAAAGAGACCTTTTAGTAACTTGCTAAAATAAAATAATCCAGTTGACAGATAGCCAGAAAAGTCACGGGGAAGGCAATGGCACCCCACCCCGGAACTTTTGCCTGGAAAATCCCATGGACGGAGGAGCCTGGTAGGCTCCAGTCCATGGGGTCGCTGAGAGTCGGACACGACTGAGCGACTTCACTTTCACTTTTCACTTTCATGCATTGGAGAAGGAAATGGCAACCCACTCCAGTATTCTTGCCTGGAGAATCCCAGGGACAGGGGAGCCTGGTGAGCTTCCATCTATGGGGTCGCACAGAGTCGGACACGACTGAAGCGACTTAGCAGCAGCAGCAGAAAAGTCAATGCCAAGAGTATGTGCACGCTATTATAATCCGAGAAAATTTATCACTGCTTGGGCCAGATGGTATGCTCATGTTCTCAAAACCTATTTCTCTATTGTGGGGGGGGGGGGGGCGGAAATCACATGTGCCAATGAGTTATCAATGTCCCTTACCCAGAAGGTAGGAAAACTGCATTGAATCCTAGACTCTAATAGAACAGGGCTATAAAAATGTGATCAGAGTTGTGCTTGGTAATAGCCTTAAAGTCATAATGCTCTTCCCTAAGCGAGCACGTTCACGGCACACCCTGTCAGTATCCGATAACAATTTGCATCCTTTCCCTTCCCCATCTTTCCACCCATTTTAACAGCTTCTGAGACCTAGAGATTCATGCCTGACTGTACAAGACACAAGCGCAACTTTCAGCTGAATAAACACAGAGACAATGAGGGCAATGTGGCAAACAAGGCTGCCCACTCAGATATTTTCCGAAGTTGAAGTTCATGCTGGGAATCCCTCAGTTGGAAAGCCCAGGGGAATAAACATCCCAGATCTATAACTGAACCAATATCAAAGACCTGTTTCATCAGCACGAGCACTTCTGCTAATTGTTGAGTCAGCAGTAGGTAAAATTTTGGGGAAATTATGATGTCCAAGGGCTTAAAAATTAAAGAATGGAAATTTAGAGGTTGGTACACTGGGGCATTTTGTAATCAAAATTGGCACCACTCAAAATGGAAGTTATTTGTATGTTAGAGTAAATTCTAAAAGACTAAGCAGATGTAATATGTTTGACTTGAGTGATGCAGCATTTGGGTAGCTTCTCTATCCTTTTTTCTCATTCAAAATGAGCAGTACATTCCTAACCAGGTCTGCTGAGACACCCAGGGTGCTAGTGAATGGAAAACAGACTCTTCAGTGACCAAGCAACCCATATCCTGGAATTTGAAAAGAACTTTTTATAATGAAATGTTCTTCTATCAATAGACCGTTTGCTTGAGTTGTTTTCAGAGTTGCAACTGACCCTCTGCTGGAGACCAGAACTTCCCCTGTATTAGCCCTAACGTCACTCCAACCAGCTAAAAGTTAGGCTAGGAGATAGGAGGGGGAAAGTACTTTAAAATTCTAAGGCAACAAAAGATAAAAGAAATTAGGTGATCGAAAGGAAGAATATCCTTGTTACAAAAATAATGTGGGCCACAGACATTTTAAAAGGAATATAAATAGGCAAGTTTCTTGAACTCAGCAAATACTTATGAACTTCCCTGGTGGTACAGTGGATGAGAATCCTCCTGCCCCTGCAGGGTACACAGGTTCTGCCCCTGGTCTGGGAAGATACCACAGGCCTCAGAACAGCTAAGCCAGTGTGCCACCACTACTGACCGGGGCCTAGAGCCTCTGCTCCGCAGCGAGAAGCTGCGCAGTGAGAAGCGCATGCTCTGCAGTGAAGAGGCATCCTCGCCCACCACAGCTAGAGAAAGCCCGGGTGCCCAACAAAGACCCAGCACGACCCAAAGGGAAATTTCTGTACCTTATTCTACACAATTAAAGGAGTCCTTACACTGTTAGTTTTCAACTAACAGTTGGGCTATATGAGGTATTTAGCGATGTCAGAAATAACAAAAAATAACCAAATTTCATTACTACTCCCCCAAACTGATCAATCATGTGTCTCGGTTTAGCTCTAAAAAGGAAAGGGGAATTCCCTGGCAGTCCAGTGGTTAGGACTGGTTCTTTCACCGCAGGGGCAACTAAGATCCCACAAGCCACGCGTTATGGCCAGAAAAAAGGAAGGATTCCTCTCCCCAATCATAAAGAAAGCGTTTTGATGATATTAAAAAATTGTTCACATTCTCATTTAGATACTTAAGAAAAATAGGAGGAGTTTTACATTTTAGAAATACTGTCTGAAATATTCATAGACAAAATGGTGTGATGTTTAGGATTTGTTTCAAAATCAAACCAGAGAGAGGTAAATGGATGGGGGTATGCATGGGGCCGGGGAAGGCAATGGCACCCCACCCCAGTACTTTTGCCTGGAAAATCCCATGGACGGAGGAGCCTGGTAGGCTCCAGTCCATGGGGTCGCTGAGAGTCGGACACGACTGAGCGACTTCACTTTCACTTTTCACTTTCATGCATTGGAGAAGGAAATGGCAACCCACTCCAGTGTTCTTGCCTGGAGAATCCCGGGGACAGGGGAGCCTGGTGAGCTTCCGTCTATGGGGTTGCACAGAGTCGGACACGACTGAAGCAACTTAGCAGCAGCAGCAGCAGCATGGATGAGGCAGGACTGGCCTGGATGGTTCCCAGGTGTGTGGCAGGTGTGAAAGAGGTCATTACACTGGTCTATCATCTTTTATTTTCAAAATATTACATAATAAAAAAGTTTAAAGTGTCTTTATGCTACTGTCACAGGCATATTTTCACAGATGTTTGTGATACCAAGGTCACTCACTGACCCGCTCTTGTTCAAGAGGTCAGATTTCAAACATGCATGCTAGACGAAAGCTCTTCACCAAGATTAATTTGAGTAAGGTAGATTGATTCAAATGCAGTTTAACAAAATTTCCTGAATGTTTGGAAAAATATGAGTTGCTATTCCAAAAACAATTTTAACAACTAACACGTAGGGAATTCTTTCCTTATGCTTCCACTGTTTTAACATTACCTGGTAACAGAACTCACAATTCTATGAAGCAGGCTGACAGATGAGGGTAAGTGATAGAACCAGGATTTGAATCCAGACAATATGACTTTAGAGCCTGCATTTTTAACCCCTAATGGCTGGATCCTTTGAGGCTCACATAGTTTGGGTAGTGTTGGAAAGAATTAAGAGAATATGGGAAGAAAACTGCTTTCAGGCTTGAAAATATATATGCATTGCTTTGTCAGAGAGGGCTTCCCACATGGCTCAGTGGTCAAGAATCCACAATGCAAGAGATGCCAGAGACTCAGGTTCGATCCCTGGGTCGGGAAGATTCCCTGGAGAAGGAAATAGCAACCCACTCCAGTATTCCCGCCTGGAGAATCCCACACACAGAGGAGCCTGAATGGCTGAAGTCTATGGGGGTCACAAAGAATCTGACATGACCGACTGACTCAGCAGGCATGCACACCTTGTCAGAGGAAGCTAAATATATGATGGGGAAGAAAGGAAAAACTCTGGAGCTAGGTAAACGGAATGCTGAATTGTAGCTATCTGTCGTTCATTATTACACAAATACCTCTCTCAGTAGGACTTTAATATTCCCATAGTAACAACAACAAAATGGTATGAAATGTGTTAACTCACCTTATTGTGATAGATGTTTTACAATATAGATGTGCATCAAACTATCACATTCTGTACCTTAAACTTATATGATGCTGCTGCTGCTGCTGCTAAGTCGCTTCAGTCGTGTCCGACTCTGTGCAACCCCATAGACGGCAGCCCACCAGGCTTCCCTGTTCCTGGGATTCTTCGGGCAAGAACACTGGAGAGGGTTGCCATTTCCTTCTCCAACGCATGAAAGTGAAAAGTGAAAGTGAAGTCGCTCAGTCGTGTCTGACTCTAGCGACCCCAGGGACTGCACCCTAGCAGGCTCCTCTGTCCATGGGATTTTCTAGGCAAAAGCACTGGAGTGGGGCGCCATTGCTTATATGATGTTACACATTAATTATATCTTAATAAATATGGGTGGGGGGAATCTCTCTCTTATCCTTGATTTCCTCATGCACACTTTTAAGGTTTGAGATAAAGATAGAAAATGAAAATTTAAGTAAAGGAATCTAATACCTAAGTCTCCCAAAGCACGTGTATACAAGTCTATCCCTCCAGCAGACTGTAAACACCTAAGTCGTTCACCATTCTGTTCTCGGCTCCACAGTGCCTGGCACACAGGAAACGCTTGGGTTTGTTCAGTCTAACACCAGATGCATTAAGAAGTGGAGCATCAATTGCTGGCTTCGTTTGTCAGGTCTCTAATTTTAGTCATCTAAGTCCGTGTGTTATACCAACAAGCAAAATAGGTTTCAAATGTTTGCTTAATAAGAGAGGATAGAAAGCCAATTCATGTCCCTCTCCTATTATTACATTATTTTAGCATTTAAACCCTTTAATCCAAAATTAATGCTGGGAAAGATTTAGAGAGGCAGTCAGCGGCCTCTAATTATCTTTGCTGGGGATCACTTTTAGGAGTATCCTGCAGTTTCCAGACTGATGTAAAACTCAAAGCCCACCATGTCACTTCAGGGCTTACAGTTCCTCGTTGCTTTCAGAATCGGTTTCTGAGCACGACATATGAAGGACTGGCTGATTTGGCAAGCGCCGGCTGCTCCAGCCTCAGACCCCACCAGCCCTGTTCCAGCCGCACACGCGCTCCCCTCTCCTATGAGCCACCCAGCACTCCACGTCCCTCAACGGGCCTAGCACGTGCTTTCTTACTGCCACATTTTTCCCCTCCTCCACTTGGCTAATTCCTATTTGTTCTCAAGACTCCGCTCAGAGAAGAGTTCCTCCAGAAAGGACACTGTCTTTCACGCCTCCCCCTTCAAGTCTGAGTGAGGAGTCCCCCCTTTGCTCCCGATGTATGTGCGAACCACTGTGGTGGAACTCATCCACCTGTAGTCTGATTTTCTGGATCAGGACAGAAAACAAACCCGTCTCACTTGTCTCTCTAGCATCTCTCCAGCCCAGCACTAGGTACACAGCAGGTAACCAACAATGATCTGATAAATGAATAAAAGAACTTTATTTTGCTGACACAGAAAGCCCAGTGTAAACGTATTGACAAAGCATACTCCTGTCTCTATTACTTAAATAAAAGTGAATGTAAAGTCTTAAGCTGAACCATCTAATGAAACATAGTTGGTCCAGTTTTAACATGGCGAGAACCTCCACCTAGGAAAAAAAAAAAAAAACCACGTGAAAAAGGATCTGAAATCTTGTTTGATTAACAATAGAAAGAGACAGAGAAGGGAGAGAGGAAAGAGAAAGGAAGTAAAGAAAAGAAAGAGGAAGGTACCACTTCAGACTGATTAAGCAATAAGGAAATACAAAGTAACAGTTTGTGACACTTGTGGCTTTATTTCCTGAAGACTACTTAATCACTGACTTTAAGTCGTTTATTTCTAAATGAGTATCTATTATCAACCTAAAGAAATATAGTAAAGAGAAATCTTTACTTTCTCATCAATTTTTTAAAAAAGGACTATGTTAACAAGAAAGATCATATGCTAAGAAAAAGAATTTTCTGAAACTAATTTTAAATAAAACTTTTTTCGGCTACAAATGTCTGGCATCCATTTCTAATTTCTCAATAGAAGTTTAATTCACAAGTGAAACAATGATAAAGGCACAGAAAAGCTTTTGTAGGAGCTCAGCGTCCTGATTTGTTACTGTATCTGTTTCTGACACCCTTGTGTTTCACCTGTCCTATCAGCTGAAATGGCCCTTGGTTGGGTGTATGCTATCTGTCCTTACATGCCATCCTGATTAATGTGTAATATTACTCGTCTGACTCATAACTGATATCTGTGTCTTCTTTTCTGAAAATAATCCACTGTACAGATCAATAAAGCTAACAAAAAAATGAAAGTGATATGAAAATAAACTTCCTACTACAAAAAAGAATCAAGAGGAACACCAAAGAGGATGGTAAACAGGTCTACGGTGTGCACAGAAAACCAATGACTATAAATCAGGAAAGAGAGACGGTGGCGGGGCAAAAAGATGCATAAAACTAAGAGGCCTTGCGGGCAGCTCCCGGGGGGTCCGTGGGTTAGGATGCTGAGCTTCCACTGCAGGGGGGCCAGGGTTTGATCCCCGGTCGGGGGACCAAGATCCCACCTGCAACACTGTGGCCAAGCAAACAAACAAAAGCAGCACGGGTTGGGAGGATAAAATAGAGCACACCCCACTCTTAGCATGTTGTTTTGCCATAACAGAAAGCACTTCCAAAAAAGAGGGATCTGGGTTTGAACTCCAGCTCACTAGTATTTCCAAGCTACGTGACTATTGAGCAAACAACTCAACCTCATCTCAGACTCAGGCTCTTTGTAAAATGGGGTATTACTACTAAATTGGAATTGGAATTGGAATTGAAAGGATCAGCAGTAGAGTTAAAATGATTATAAGTAGTATTCCAATAAGTAAATAGGTATTCAAAATATAAAAATGAAATGAACAGCAAATATTTAGAAGGTTGACCCCATTACTTCACAGCAAAAAAAAAAAAAAGAAAAACAAAGAAATGGTGGAAGCAGTGACAGATTTCCTCTTCTTGGGCTCTAAGATCACTGCGGATGGTGACTGCAGCCATGAAGTCAGAAAACGACTGCTTCTTGGCAGGAAAGCTGTGACAAACCCAGAGAGCGTGCTGAAAAGCAGAGACATTACTCTGCTGACAAAGGTACGTATAGTCAAGGCTATGGTCTTCCCAGTGGTCACATCCAAGGGTTTTATGACAGTGTCATTTCCAGAAATAAAGAATTTTTATTTAGGAATATTCATTTATTCTCTAAGTATTTTCTGAGGTCCCAACATATGATAGGAATGAATCTAGGTGCTGGGGAGACAGTGGTTTAAAAAAACAGAGACAGAGAGACAAAGACAAAAATCCCTGCCCTTCTGGAACTTACATTCTAGCTGTGGTGGGCAAGGAGGATTTATGCCTTAATTCAGCTCAACTATTTATTGAGTACTTACTATGTACTGAATGCTGAACACTATCTCAGGGATATCTTAGAGAGTACAAACATCACTAAGACATAGCCACTAAAAAATAAGGTATAGAGGAATCAATTACATGAACAAGTAATACTTAAAATAAGAATCCTTAAAAAGCAAGTAATCAAAAAAATATGTACAGTAATATTAGAATATATCAGGTAAAACAGTATAGGAGGTTGCATGTTTCTCAAGGACAAGTAAGTTTATTAGGTGAAAAAAGGGATGTGGCGGACCTCTGTCTTTTTTTGCGGCGGGGGTCGGGCAGCCTAGTATCATAGTATCATGAAGTCGTAGTGAAGTTGCTCAGTCGTGTCTGACTCTTTGTGACCTCATGGACTGTAGCCCACCAGGCTCCTCCATCCATGGGATTCTCCAGGCAAGAATACTGGAGTGGGGTGCCATTTCCTTCTCTAGGGGATCTTCCCAACCCAGGGATCGAACCCAGGTCTCCCACATTGCAGGCAGATGCTTTAACCTCTGAGCTACCTGGGAAGCCTGTATCATAGTATAATTGCTACTAATTCCTTCCTATTTGGGGGAAATTCTCCAATTTCCAATTTTTAAGGCTTGACTATTTCACCACAAAGGTTCTCAATGCCAGATTATTGTTTTCCCTAGGCATTATCTCTAGCTCCATGTCCTGAATTTGGTTCCCCAGGAGGTTCTGTGAACTCTTTACTAATCGTTTAGTAAAGTCCGTTCCTGATTAAATCAACGAGCATTCCCTTCTGTTTTAAGGCCCACATTAAAACTGAAGAGAAGGGCCATTCCAGGCTGAGGGAACAGCAGAAGCAAAGTAACAAGAGGCCAGTTGCTGCTGCTGCTGCTAAGTCGCTTCCGTCGTGCCCCCTGTGCGCCCCCGCCCTCAGGCTCCCCGTCCTGGGATTCTCAGGCAGGAACACTGAGTGGGTGCCATTTCCTCTCCAATGCAAAGTGAGAAGTGAAAGTTAGCGATTAAGAGTACAGGCCCGGAAGGCTGGGGGGGGTGCCATTGCCTTCCCCGAGGGGCCGTTAGTAGCGAAAGAGGGGGGGTTTGAGGCTACACAGATCTAATTTAAATCAAGGTTCTACATTTACCAGCTGTGAGGCCTTGTTCAATGGATTTCAACTCTCAAAGCCACCACTCTTGCTTAGTAAAATGGAGATAATTAAACAAGGTCATTATAATTCATTTAAAGCTCTTTAGCATCTGACAGAGGAAAACCTCCAAAGATGACTGTCTTATTAGTAATAATGATGACGACAATAAGCATGGCATTTGGGGGGAAACAGAAGCAACTCAAATCTGTTGGAGTTTAAAGTACAAGGTGAAGGGTGGTAGGAAATGAGGACAGACACAGACTATAGAGAAGTTTTAAGACGTATTAGGAAACCTAAGTATTAATGGTCACTTATGGCGAATACAGAGGAGAATTATACTAAGTATACATGTCATCTCGGAGAAGGCAATGGCAACCCACTCCAGTACTCTTGCCTGGAAAATCCCATGGAAGGAGGAGCAGGTGGGCTGCAGTCCATGGGGTCGCTAAGAGTCAGACACGACTGAGCGACTTCACTTTTACTTTTCACTTTCATGCACTGGAGAAGGAAATGGCAACCCACTCCAGTGTTCTTGCCTGGAGAATCCCAGGGACAGGGAGCCTAGTGGGCTGCCATCTATGGGGTCACACAGAGTCAGACACGACTGAAGCAACTTAGCAGCAGCAGCAGCAGCATACATGTCATCTTAAATTACTAACCAGAAGACTCATATGACCAGGTTTTGCACTGTCTACATATTCGCCACAACTATAGTTACATAGTTCGCCTTGACCACAGTGTAACACTTGAGCACTCGCAGAAGGTAATAATATACATAATTACTGTTGAGTAATGCCATACAATCTGAAGCTATTTCTTTTTTTTGGGGGGTGGGGAGATGCGTATTTTTTTAATTGGAAGATAACTGCTTTACAGTATGGTGTTGGTCTCTGGCATACGACAACATGAATCAGCTTTAAGCACACACATGCCCCCACCCTCCTGAGCCTCCCCCCACCTCCCCACCCCAGTGCGCTGGGCAGTCACAGAGCGCCAGACCGAGTTCGGGCGCCATGCAGGGGCTGCCCACTGGCTGGCTCTTTTACGCACGGCACTGTATGTGCGTCATGCTGCTCTCTCGGTGCAGCCCACCCTTTCCTTCCCCCACTGTGTCCATGTGTCCCTTCTCTACATCCGTGTCTCCATTCCTGCTCTGCAAATGGGTGCAGCTGTACCGTTTTTCTAGATTCCACATATATACACATGTATGCATTACTATGCCATATTGGTTTTTCTGTTTCCCACTTATGAAGCTATTTGATTCCAAATCAAATCCTCCAACACTCTGTATATCATCCATCAGTATATTTGCAACTGGTTCAGAAATGGCTGGTTCTGACCTGAAATAATAGCTTCTCCTTGTCTCATCAGAGAGACAACCTGCCCTCCAGTGAGGAGGGAAGTTTATAAAATGGGATGGGGAAATGCATCCTCGGGTGACTGTGGAAGTCACAAGTCTGAGATTCTTCCATGACTTTCATATCGTCAAATATCACCTGCTACTTTCTGCAACACATTGTTTGGCATCAGCATCTTGATCTAGAGTCCATATGAAGTTGAAGATGAAAGGTTTCATTGTCAAGTTGACAACAATCAATACTATCACTCTGCAGTGTGTGGTATGTCTTGCCAAATGCTGATAAGCATTACATTGTCTCTGTCCTAATCCTTCTGGCGCTGAGTAGACCATCTCATAGCTACTGTTCAGTTCTGCTTTACATCCACATTGAGTCTGCCCGCTTCCTTTCATCTGATTTCTATCATCATCCCCTCTGCCGCCTCCAGTCCACACCCGTATCTACCTCTGAGAAACACTCTTTGATCTAATTTTGATTTTCACAGCAGTCCCTGCAATCAAACCTGAATCAAACTGTGTAATTCAGAACAAGTGCTGAGGAGGGCAATGCATGGGCTTGCTGGGGGAGGCTAGGGAGGTGACAAAAATGGAACCCAAAATGTGCTCTGTAACCACGGAATGCTTTATTTCATCTTCTGCTTCTCCCATCTGCTTTGGCACTGCAGCACAGTTTAGTCAAAAGGGAAAGAAAAAAAAAACCAGACTTTTAAGTCAGACAAAGCTGGGTTTGAATTCTAGGTCAATACTCAAGAACCCTGTTAGGTTGGTACTATCATACTCATCTTACAGACGATGGTCTAGAAGCCAATGGTGTAGATATGTGACGTGCACTGTATCTGTGCATGCAACAGGCTTCATTTTACACTTAGAGAAACTAAGGCACAGACCCATTTACGAAAAACAAAAACGTGCTCAGGAGTTTACACAGTGAGTGGGAAGGAAGGCTGGAATGATCTCTTCTGACTGCTCCTCCCTGATTAGCTGGACCATCCAGCCCTGCCTCTGTGGACAAGTTGAAGCAACAAACTAACTTAAAAGGTAAAACCAGTTGAACAGGATGGGTTTGCAGGCAACACACCAACAATCCAGTATAATAATGCCCAACAGCCAGTTTGCTTTGTGGTTTTGGTACACTTTATAACTATTCATTAACCCACACAACATCAAGGGATGGTGGGCCTAAGCTGTTACAGCAGTTCATATAGAACGGGTAACTCAAAATACACTGTAGACTTATAAGGAATATGAAGTCAAATGAGAAATCTACAGCAAAAAAAAAAAAAAAGATGCCCAATGCCTTCCTCTAGTCAATCCTCAATACAGATGCAGACCTGAGTAAGTATGTTGGAATATGAATCATTCCATCTTTCCCCTCTTTGTTACCTTTAATCAGATCAGATCAGATCAGGTCAGTCGCTCAGTCGTGTCCGACTCTTTGCGACCCCATGAATCGCAGCACGCCAGGCCTCCCTATCCATCACCAGCTCTCGGAGGTCACTCAGACTCACATTCATCGAGTCAGTGATGCCATCCAGCCATCTCATCCTCTGTCGTCCCCTTCTCCTCCTGCCCTCAATCCCTCCCAGCATCAGAGTCTTCTCCAATGAGTCAACTCTTTGCATGAGGTGGCCAAATTACTGGAGTTTCAGCTTTAGCATCATTCCCTCCCAAGAAATCCCAGGTCTGATCTCCTTCAGAATGGACCGGTTGGATCTCCTTGCAGTCCAAGGGACTCTCAAGAGTCTTCTCCAACACCACAGTTCAAAAGCATCTATTCTTTGGACCAACCTAGATAGCATATTCAAAAGCAGAGACATCACTTTGCCAACAAAGGTTCGCCTAGTCAAGGCTATGGTCTTTCCTGTGGTCATGTTACCTTTAATAACCCTTCCCAAACTGCCATTTCATCTCTATACATGATGGATAGAACCGAAGAGAATGGAAAAGCTACTCAGTTCATGCAGTTTCATTCAGAGAAGATAACTTTACCTAGAATGTTTAAAGGAATTTCTAAAGGAATTTCACTTTAAAAGATCATTTCCAAAAAGGAACTAGAGGAACTACAGAACATGCTGTTCTCCTTGTGATTAACTCCTAACCTCTTCTTTTTGCTCACACACATCAAATAAAAACTACGTATTTTTTAAAATAAAAATCTAATAAGATCCTTGGTAATATGTCAGTTTCTAAGCATACAAGACTGAAACAATAATTTCCAAAATCAGTTATCTAAAGAGTCTAAAATTTACTAAAGAAGGTTACTGAACACTCTCCAGCCAGGCTGAAAGCACACCCACCCCTGATCACTTGCCCTGCGACTGGGCAGGATACATTCCTTTTCCCAACTGAATAGATTTCCCCTTTCCTCAGTGCTGTCTCCCTGGCAAGGATATCATATGGAGCAGCTGCTGTATTACCAGTATAAAAGCAATCCCATCTGATCTGACTGAAAAACATATGCACAGACTGAAACCAAACTTTTGGGAGTGCTGTGTCTCTAGAGGAAGAGATAACCGAAGATCTTCTACTGGTGAAGGCTGTGGACAATGTCATGCATTCAAATTCTGCACAATTTAAACAAGAGCTATTTCCATAAGCTGCTTTAATTAATTTTAAGTTTGTGCTTTAAATTCCCTAGACAGAGTGAAATGGTTAAAGATCAGCTGTTTTCAGACTTTGTTAGGATTTCAGTTAAACTTTCCCTGAAGGTACCAGACCTTGGCTGTGTCATCATGACCCTAACTTGTCAGGCATCAGGAGCAGCTTCCTTTCTTGGGTACCGTCTTCAGCAATCTCCTTTCTTCAGAAGCACAACTCACTGAGGCCAAGTAAACGTCTGAGGTAGATCAAAGCTGATGAATCCATCACAGAAATTACAATTAAGCGGCCCAGCATGACATCGCTTGACTTGATCACGTATAACTGACGGCTCTCAAATGTATCATAACTTTTCACTCATTTTTTATACTTTATTCATTTATTTTTATTACTATAAAACTGGGTACACTGATTAAAAAAAAAAAAAAACTTGGAAAATCCAGAAGAATACAAAGAAATGAAAACGACTCACACTTGCATCACTTAGCTTCCGCCTCCTAATTATTTTGGTATATTTCCCTCCTCCTATGTAGACTGCTTTTAACATAATGTAAGCATTTTAATAGATGCATAATGGTTTGGAGATTACCGTAACTTATTTATTATAGAATTTTAGAGTAGGAAAATTCCTATTTCAAAAATCTCTACTGAAAAAACAAATGCAATGTATAAATCAGATGAGAGAGAAGCTGATTAATTAATTCTGTCATTCAAAAAAATCAAACATTTGTTTCTCAACCAAATTAAACCATTTACATTGCTATTTAGCCCAAATCCATCTACCTAACAAAAACAATTCATATTACTCATAAACAAAAAAAGAAATCTGCTACTTATTTAAAGTACTGGAATTTTGTTTTTGTTTTTTTGGAGGCAGATAACATCTGCTATGATAGTTGTTTTTTCTGTATTGTTCCTCAAGAGAAGCGGGGGGAAAGCTGGGCAATAAAGAAGATACAGAACAAAAATAAAATCTCTTCCTTCATTTTTTTAAAAAAGAAAGAATTAATACCATATCCTGGATATTGTATGAACTATGACATTTTCTTACAAGTGGGCTTAATAATCTAAGTTAAACAGACTTTAAAAGCAGATGCACAGGAAAAAGTCAAAGTCACAGAGAAAGACAGGTTTTGTTCTGAGCGCAAAGTGTTCAGCCTTGTGCACTCTGTTACCAGGACGTCTTCAAGGACCTTTTGTTCCCCAGCAAAGACTTCTTAGAAGAATTAGGCTTTGAGGAGGCCCTGAAGGAGGACAAAGCAGGAATCTGTTAAGTACAGATGATAATTTGGTTCCTTAAAGAACATGAAAGAATGGATGAGTCTAAGAAGAAGAGACAAGAGAAAGTAGGACGTACAGAGGAGTTTCAAGTGAAAAAAAAAAAAAATGAGCAAGGAGAACAGAGGAAAGATTTTATCTTAGTGAAGAAAAAGTAACAGGAAAAGATTTTTCTGACAATAATATTTATTGTGGAACAGTGGCATTACTAGAGGGATTATTTTGACACACATTTACCACATGTACTTGAATAGATACAGGTAAAAAGATTTGAGTAAACCTTTACTGTGATTCAAACACTTGTGTATCCAGACATAATTTTTATCTTTTTCATGACAATTTAAAAAAAACTCCCCTTAAAGTTACTAATGCAGTTAGGGTAGTGGTTTCTCGTGAAAAGCAGATAAACCAAAACAGGTACTTGAGAAAAAGGCTAAGTGACTACAGAAGAGATACCTGAAACATAATCTCAACATTATTATTAAGGATGTTTATATTATATCTAAAGAAAACACACAGAAATAAAGATCAAGGCAAAAAGCATGAATTGAAGCTATTTTTACCTAAACTATCATCTATCAGTCTTTCTCCCAAACAAGATCTTATACTTCTATTCTCTTCTGCTCTATTAAGTGCCCTAGAGCAGTAATCACTCTACCCATAATTTACCCATCAGTAAAAACAGGACCATGATATTTTTCTTCCATTCTGTTTATAAGGGTGCCAAGATGTCTGGAAGTTAACATAGACATGCTTAGAAATTCTGAGATGAAAAGTAATGCTCACTTCAATTTTATGAGTCTTTAAAAAAAATCAAGATAAAAAGACATAATCAGATTATTTCAGTGTGTAAATTTTCAACTAGCCAGAAGGCTTCCTGGAGACAGAATTCAGTAGATTTGAAACTAATGCTCTGGAGTTTAACTATGCTGTTCCAGAAACTAATCACACTAAGGAATTTCTGCAGAAATCTAGGCATCTGGGTCAGGAATAAGACATAGTAAACTTCAGAAGTTCCTGGGCCTAGCCCTAAAGACTACAGACAATCCTCTCTACCACAGACCATATTAGGATCTAATCAAAGGAAGAACTGGAGCCCTAATTGTAAAACATTGTAAAACACAAGATTTGAGATGAATAAATAGCACATAAGAGAATGAATAAAATCTTTCAGACTAGTATTTTCAGCAGAATAGTTTCCTTCTCTCATCTTCTATGTAACTTTCTTTAAATGCCAATAGTATGGATTCTGGAACCAGAAAGGCTGGGTTTGAATGCAGACTCCCTCACAGCTGGGCTTCTCTGAGCCTCAGTTTCCTTATCTATAAAATGAAGATAATAACAACACCTAAGTCGATTACACCTAACTGTTGTGAGGATTGAGTAAAGTAATATATGCAAGGCACTTAAAACAGTATAAGCACCATTTTAGTGGTCCACAATCACTCAGAGCTGATGCAAATACCAGAAGATCCAAAAAACCCAAAGTGTTTCTGTTACTCATTTGGCAGCAAAACCTGACCTGAACAAACACAAGGTTATTTATAGCCTTTTAAAAAACCCATTCATGGAGAAGGAAAAGGCAACCCACTCCAGTGTTCTTGCCTGGAGAATCCCAGGGACGGGGGAGGCCTGGTGGGCTGCCCTCTATGGGGTCACACAGAGTCGGACATGACTGACGTGACTTAGCATAGCATAGCATATGACAATTGGTGATGACCAGCTCAGTGGTTGGACTGGGGAAGAAACTTCAAAGCATTTACTAAAGCCAAACTTGCACCAGTCGGACCCACTGCTTTCTAAATCCTGGTGAAACCATTACATTTGAAAAGTATGCTCAGCAAGTTGATGAGATGAACCAAAAACTGCAATGCCTACAGCCGGCATTGGTCAACAGAAAGGGCCCAATTATTCTTCACAACAATGTTTGGCCACACATAGCACAAAATCAGTGTTTTAAAAGTTGAACAAATTGGGCTACGAAGTTTTGCCTCATCTGTCATATTCACCTGATCTCCTGCCAACCAACTACCACTTCGTCAAGCATCTTGACAACTTTTTGCAGGGAAAATGCTTCCACAATTAGCAAGAGGCAGAAAATGCTTTCTAATAGTTCGCTGAATCCTGAAGCATGGATTTTTACACTACAGGAATAAACAAACATTTTTTGTTGTCAAAAATGTGTTGATTGTAATAGTTCCTATTTTGATTAATAAAGATGTGTTTGAGCCTAAAAAAATAAAAAAAAATAAAAAAAAATAAAAAACCCATTCAGTGTGAATATACACACATTTTTGCTACAAATACCTTCATGTGTTTGATTACACAGGATGCTGTCCTAGACCTCACTGGGGTGTACTTATTAACTTCCTAAAAATCAGAAAAATTCTAAATTCTGAAACACACCCAGCCCCACAGGTTTTCAATAAAAGTTTATGAACAGACATTATCTTTGAAGTCTGAACAATTTCTGTGTCCTTAAAATGAATGGTATCTTCTTGAATAACCATAGGCAAATTAACACCCTGAACTTAGCTGTACAGAATTTTAGGAGGAAGAAAACATTTCCCAGTACAGACAGGAGGGCCCTGATTTCCAGAATGTTCCTTTCAAATAAAATCCATTCATAATATTTTATTTACACACCACAGTAGTCAGAGCTTTCAAACTCTAAGGTTTGCTTGGGGGGTGGAAAAAAAAGCCTTGTCTCTTAACTTAGATCACAAATAAATGATTAAGGCTCCTTGGGGGGCAGTCATGTGCCCTGAATCAAGGGTACCAAATCACCACCGAACTGTACAACTGGAAGAGACCCTCAAGAACTAATCTAAACCACGATCTCTTCCCTTCCAAACTGTTTTATCATCCCTAAACGTACTCTCTACTGTGAGGTAAGAAGGCCTGCCCTAACGTGTCCTTGGACTCTGTCCACAGGAACACCCTGCAGGTGAGCGTGAAGAGACTAGGTGGGGTACACTGACAGACCGCAGGCCCCAAGTGATGGCTTGAACCTAACACAGTACATCTTACATGCTTGGCAATTGTCTCAGTTTATACTTTAGAGGATAACAAAGAGTTTCTAAGTCCAGAATGAAGAAAGACTCGTCTAGTATGTGTTTTTTTTTTTTTTTAAAAAAAGACTTAAGTATCTTAATGGACTCAATGAGTCAACAACCTAATGTGGCTGCCAGAAAAGCTCCTGTGATTGGGAGCTAGATGCATCAACAGTAGCACAGCATGGAGAAAGAACGAGGCAACTGCCCTCTCTACCACGAGCAGGTCAGAGCACATCGGGGGCAGTATGTTCAGTTCTGTGCTCCACACTCCAGGAGAGACACAGAAAAACTGAAAAATTCCCTAAGAGGGGCAACCAGCAGAGTCTAAGGGAATCTGAAACCATTTCACATAAAGAACAGTTGAGGGAGCTGAAGTTATTTAGTCCAGACTCCAAGGGAACACGATCACTGCCCACAGATCCCTGAACTGTCAGGGTACAGAGAGAGCTGACTTGTTCTGCGTGGCCCCGAAGGGCAGAGTCAGAACCGGCTGGTGTTAACCACAGGAAGAAATATTTTGGCTAAGTCCATGGAAGCATTTCTTGCAGTGTAGAGCCACGTTAGGAGGTACTGGCTTCTAAAGTCCTATCTAGCCCTGAAGGTCCATAATTTAAAAAAATCAAACATTTATCATTACTTCAGTCTCTTAACTACCGATAACTGTTATACTCTAGTATCACAGCCTCTCCCTTCACCCTTCGTAAAATGTCCTACCCAGCCAACCAGTCAGTCAAATGTTTTGCCAGGACCGTGGGAGGAAAATGCTTGCTTGCTGGGCAATTAGTTTCAGTTTGCAGATCAGTGTCCCTGTAAACAAAAGAGGGCCCTTACTGAGGGGTAGGCAAGAGCTCTCAACTAGATCTTCATGGAAGAAATTCTTATTAATTCAAAGAGCAGCCAGAAGACCCGTCTAGACACATAATATATTATCAGTGGTGTTTAGTTTTATACGAACATTAAAACACCCTGTACTCATCTTCCCAAAAGCCAGAGAATCCAATTTTGCCAACCTAACTAGGTCTTTCCAATTCAGATAGTACCAGGTCTCTCAAATCTCTTTCCTCTGTCCAGGAGATGCATTTACTCTTTAAAGTAGACAGAACCCATGTTCAGATAGAAAGACCATACTCAATTACATTATTGTAAAGCTAAAATTGCCCAGTAAAGCAGTAAGCCCACAAAGGCAGTTCAGCTGCTGAGAACTAGACAGAGGCAGTCCATAGTGAATTCACAGAAAACTACATGCTACAGAAAATCTAAAATACAGCAGAGCTACCAAAATTGAGCATCTTAAGATTTCTGTTGCCCAAAGACCATCATAGACATAGGTATACGGTAGTCCATGGAAGTTACTAAAGGCCTTGAACAGTTCCAATGGCAAATATTACTCAATCCAGCTTTGCTTTACTTACAATCGATTTGGAGTCTACAAAACTCCAGACAAGGTATTAGAGAATATAATATGATGGACTAATAATATAATATGATGGATTAAACAAGAACACATTCTTCTCTGTGCTTTTTAAAGTGAAGCCAAGAATCAATCTAAGTATCCATAAACAAGGTAAGGTAAGTCACTTCAGTCGTGTCCGACTCTGTGCGACCCCACAGACGGCAGCCCACCAGGCTCCCTGTCCCTGGGATTCTCCAGGCAAGAACACTGGAGTGGGTTGCCATTTCCTTCTCCAATGCATGAAGTGAAAAGTGAAAGTGAAGTCGTCCATAAACAAGAGATTGGTTAAATAGATTATGATATATTCTTATGATGAAAAATACAACTGCTGAAAAGAATAAGGTACACTTTAGGTACTGACATGAAAAAAAGACCATGATACACAGTTAAGTGGATATCAGATCAGATCAGTCACTCAGTCGTGTCCGACTCTTTGCGACCCCATGAACCGCAGCACGCCAGGCCTCCCTGTCCATCACCAGCTCCCGGAGGTCACCCAGACTCGCATCCATCGAGTCAGTGATGCCATCCAGCCATCTCATCCTCTGTCGTCCCCTTCTCCTCCTGCCCTCAATCCCTCCCAGCATTAGAGTCTTCTCCAATGAGTCAACTCTTCGCATGAGGTGGCCAAAATACTGGAGTTTCAGCTTTAGCATCATTCCTTCCAAAGAAATTCCAGGATTGATCTCCTTCAGAATGGACTGGTTGGATCTTCTTGCAGTCCAAGGGACTCTCAAGAGTCTTCTCCAACACCACAGTGCAAAAGCATCAATTCTTCGGCGCTCAGCCTTCTTCACAGTCCAGCTCTCACATCCATACATGACCACAGGAAAGACCATAGCCTTGACTAGGCGAACCTTTGTTGGTAAAGTAATGTCTCTGCTTTTGAATATGCTATCTAGGTTGGTCATAACTTTCCTTCCAAGGAGTAAGCGTCTTTTAATTTCATGGATATAGTGGATATAGCATGGATATAAGTGGATATAGCAAGTTGCAAAACTCTATGGCTTGCAGTATATATACATAATTAATATATTTAATATATATAATTTATATAGTATTTCATCTTGAGCTCTTAAAAACTATTTTAATAATCCTGTGTTTAGGGACTTCCCTAGTGGTCCAGTGGCTAAGACTCTGCACTCCCAATGCAGGGGCCAGGGGTTCGGTCCCTGGTGAGGAGCGCACCTCACGCCACAACCTGCCTCTGAGGAAAGATGGAACTGCTAACAGCAGAGACATCTAAGGACCGACCGGAGCTGGGACGGAGAGGAGTGGGCGGGGGCTGTCACGCTTTACTTGTGGACTTCTGAGTCTTTGTAATTTTTGCAGGTAAAGTTATCTTTGTGGACAAATGCTATGAGTTCCCCATATGAGGAACCTGGAATAAGCAAATTCACAGAGACAGGAAGTAGAATGGTGGTTGCTAGGAATAAGGTGGATGGCTGGCCATTGAGGAGCTATTGTTTACTGGATACAGTTTCAGTTGGGGAAAATAAAAAAAAGAGTCCTGAAGATGGATGGTAGTGATGGCTATACAATTTGAACTGTGCTTAATGCCACTAAACTGTACACTTAAAAATGATTAAGATGGTAAATTTTATGTTATATATATTTTATCACAAAGAAAAAGCAACGTAAAAGAAAAAAAGTTTACCTTTGTGATTTAATATTAACAATGCAAAAATTATTAAGGTAAAATAACATCAGTTACACAGACTTACGATATACTAACCTTTCAAAAGAAGGAATCTTCCTACATAAACACTACTGTGTGCTTCAAACTTCGGAAAATCTAATTTATCCTTTTCTATTACATTTTACCTGGAGGAGGAAATGGCAATTCACTCCAGTATTCTTGCCTGAAAAAATCCCATGAACAGAGGAGCCTGGCAAGCTACTGCCCATAAGGTCGCAAGGAGTCAGACATGACTAACCACACAAACTACCATCACATTTTACTCAAACAAATAAAAACCATCACAAGTCTCTGTTAGGTTTCTCAAATGCTTTCTGTCCCATTAAAAAAAAAAAGAAAAACTATCATAATGATAGCTAACATACATACAGAGCTAATTCACTCTGCACCCAGAACTATTGTTCTAAGTGCTATAAATGCACTAACTTAATTTTCACAGGATTTCACAGCAAATTTCATAGGATTCACAGCAATCCTATGAGCTAAACACTATTATTATCTTCATTTCTCAGATGAAGAGAGGTTAATTGACCTGCCGAAATTACACAGTTAATAAAAGGCAGCGGAGCTAGGATTCAAACTAAGAATGGACTCGAGTCCATACACTCAAACACTCCGATTCCGGCCTCTCGGTATCATGTCGGCCTCTCCACAGGGAGGCCAAAAGAGGTTACAGTCAAAATCCAGCGAGGTAGCACACTCCCTGAAGCTGGAAGGAATACCAACTTGGCTTTTATGGGTGAATAATCTGCATTCCTACTTATGTCAATGCCAAGCTCCAACCCAAGACTGGACTGTATTAAGGCTCATAATCATGTGGGAAAACTCTCTACAAATTCAATTATAGTCCAAAGTCCATACCTGACCCCACAGTAAATCACTGAGCCCAAGAATTAGGTCAGAGATCCATTAATATAAATCCAGCTAAAGGCAAAATGGTTTGGACAAATCAAACCCCAACTCAAAGCAAAGGAATTCAGAAACTCTTGTCTAACATCTTGACAAGGCAGGTTTTATTTGTTTAGTTCCAGGCCCACTTTAGCTCTCAAGAGGAAAAAGAACAGAAGTTGTCTCTAACTTTGCTTGAAGACTTTCAATCAGCAGGAAGAAGAGCTTTATTTTTTACCAGGACTCAGACAGAAATTGGCTTTTATCAACATCAGCAAAACTGAACATTCCCCTTAAGGAGGAAAAAATGGGCCTCCCTGCTTAAATTGTGTATTTGCCCAAACATACTGACTTGTAATTGAGGAAGGAAAAAAGAAAAAAAAATGGTGCAAGGAAGGGATTTAACCTAATTTATAAACGTGCTCAGCCTAGATATACACCTGTCCCAAATGAATACTGAATCCATTCATTTGCAGGGAAAACATGGATTACAATTTCTTTTTTTCTTTTGGCCTCAAGTGGTCTGTACTACTGTTTGTCAACAAAATCCTCTCAATATCTTTTCCACCTGTCACGTGCACGTCTGATATTTACATGAACAAGGAAAGTGGAGCCTTAGGAGGAATCCCTTCAATTTCTGATCTGTTGGTCGCAGGAGGTGCTGTGCTGGTTTTCAAACTTCCCCAGATCACCCAGGCGGAGGGGCACGGTGAGCGAACCGAACCCAAAAGTTTGCGCCCATCCAGCGCGTCTGACAAAGGCCAAGAGAGCGCTGTTTGGAAGAAGGTGCGATGCTTTCCACGCAGCAGTCGCTCCCCTCCCAAGGAAGCACAGCCCAAGTGGGGGACAAAAGGCTTTCCAGATTGGGGACTGGGGAGCGGGGTGGGGCAGGCTATCTAGAGCTTGGACCTCCCCTTGGAAGTCGAAATCCGGGGAACCTTTGGGGGCCAGAAATGCTCCATTCCAGCCAAGAAGCCCAACGCTAGAAGGACGGGCAGCCGCGGGGAGGGTCCGGCGGCCGAGGAGGCTGGGACTCACCTGGGGGAGGCGGAGAGGGGGCTTCGGTGGCAGGTGGGGTGGGCGGGACGCTGCCGCCGCCGCCGCCGCCGCCGGGGACAGCCGAGGTCGGGTTCGGGGGAGCGGTGGGCGCCCGCACCGTGGTCGCTACAGGGGTGGTCGGCGCCGGGCCAGTGGTCGTCGAGAGGGTGCTCGGCGCGGGTCTGGTTGTCACCCAAGGGGTAGTCGGAGTACGTTCCACCGCAGGAGCTGTGACGCGCGAGGGAACGAGCGGTGCCTGAGAGGTGGTCCGCGCGGGCCGGGCGGCGGTGGTCGGGGCTGGCCCGGCGGTGGTCGGAGGGAGGGGTGGTCTCCGCGGGCTGGGCTGAGGAAGACGCAGCCTGGGGTCGGTGGAGGGTGGCGCGCGGGGATCCGGTCCCCGGGGCCTGGGCTGTGGGAGCCGTGGCCTTAGAGAAAGGGTGGCTGGGCTCGCCCCCCAGCCCCGGGCCCGGCGACGCGTCCACCTGCCCCGCGGCCCCGCCGCCACCGGTGACATTCCCCGCCGAGGTGGCCGACGCGGCGGCGGCGGCGGCGGCGGCGGCGCACAACAGGGCGAGGCCGCCCAGGCTCGGCAGGCTCCTCATGGCGCGCTCGGCTTCGCCATTCATTCATTCAGTCAGTCAGCCGGTCGGTCAGTCATCTCCTCGCTGCACTCGGACCAGGGAAGCCGCCGCAGCCGCCGCCGCCACCGGGCGCACCATCGCCACCTCCCTCTGACAGGCGGCCGGCCCCGCGGGCGGGCCCCGGAGCTGAGGGAGCGACCGGGCCGAGCGCGGACGGCCCGCCCTCCCTGATTGGCAGCTTGGCCAGGCCTATGGAAGGCCACGCCGCCTCACGTGACCTGCCCGCTTCCCGGCCTCTTTGTGGCCCCACGAGCCAATCAGAGGGCCCTGAGGAGAGGGGGCGGTACTAAACCGGGAGGTGGGTGGAGCGAGCGCCGCTCCAGCCGGTCAGACTAGCTGCAGCCCCGGCTTTGTCTGCCCTAGAAGCGGGGCGCGGGCCCCGGGCCCCGGGCGCCGGGGAGCAGACAAAGGACGCGCCCGACGAGGCAGACGCCGGGCCAAGTCGTCTGCTCCACTGGGCGGCGAGCGCGACCCCGGGACGGGGACTCGGCTCTAGGGAGCTTCCCCGCTCTCTTACACAATGGGGCGCCAGCGCCTCTCCCGGGTTCGGGTGGGGACGGAGCTGGAACCCCCGCGATAGGCGAGGGTGGCTGCAGCGAGGATGTAGAGCGCAGCACCTCCTCTGCTGCCCGAGAGTGCCCGGCCTCAGCCCTGCCCTGCGAGGTCTTCGCTGCATTCCCATTTCAGAGATGGGGAAACTGAGGCCCTTGTGGAGGACCTTACCGAGCCAAGACCCACGCCCTCACCAGGCGCCTGCTTTGGGCCAGGCGCTGTACCTGGCAGGACGGGGGTTCTAGAGACCGTCAGGAGCTGAAGGTGCAAGCTTCCTGCGTGAGGGTGACAGGCTCGCAGGCACACGTCACCTTACACCCCCGGGAGAGTGAGGTCGGACAGGGTTGAACCTCAGCTCCAAGCTTCCTGCTGAGGGGTTTTGTGGGAAAACTGAGTGCAGTTTTCTCGCCTCTAAAATGGGGTTGATGGCAGCTAACAGCCCCACCGCCCACCCCTCTCTCACAGAGCTGATGTGAGAATTAAGTAATGCCCTGAAAGGGCTTAACGCAGTGCCTGGCCCACAGTAAACCCTCATTAATGCCGCCTACACTCAGCGTACTGTGTTAGGACAAGCCCCACGCCGCAGACCTGCGTGTCCTCAGAGCCGCCTGCCTATTGCAGGGCTAGGGGTGGGTCTGACCACAGAGCTTGACCCTGGGCGACACTAAACCCTGTGCAAGGCTGGAATTCCGACGCGCAGCCTCGCACCGTCACCCAGGATTCAGAGCTCGCATAGGCGCTGCAGCCGGGCCGGGCGCGCCTGTCATCTGACAGGGCTTAATCCCAGCCCCACCGCCAACCCATTCCTGGCCTCCCCTGCGTGATGCTTCCTTTGTGCATGGCTTCCCATTAGTCACCGGCCTCCCACTAGAACTGGGCGATCACATTTGCGTGCGAACCTGTGTATATGTTAATTAAAAATGCACTTGTTTACCTGAATGAGGAGTGGGTGGGGAGAGGGCATGTATGTGCTTGTGTGATGAAACAGAAACACGTTTGTGAGTCTATGTATATGAGTGTATATTTGTATGATCTTATAAGTATGGGAGCTGGTATCTATTTTTGCATATTGTATGTTTTTAAATATCTGCACGTGGACTGGTGTGTGTTTTATGTGTATTTTCTGTGTGTTTTTACATTTGTACCTATGTGTGGTTCACATGGTAAAGAATCTGCCTGCAGTGCAGGAGACTGATTCCATCACTGGGTTGGGAAGATCCCCTGGAGGAGGAAATGGCAACCAACTCCAGTATTCTTGCCTGGAGAATTCCATGGACAGGGGAGCCTGGTGGGCTACTGTCCATGGGATGACAAAGGTTTGGACTGGACTTAGCAATTAAACAACAGCAACATGAATGCATCTTAATAGGTCCCTCTATGTATGTAAGGGGAGGGGGTGAAATGGGAGGGGTGTGCGTGGGTTCTGGTTTCAGACCAATATTTAGGAAGCACAAATCAAGATTCTGTTTTTACTTCTCTTAGGGAAGGCAGGGGATAGGTCAAGCCCCTCCCCCATAGTCTTTTGCTGACTCTAACCCTTCAAACCCCAGCTCAAATACCATATCCTCTAAGAGAATTTTCTGGATCTCTGAGTGGGAATGAATCGCTCTCTCTCCCTATTTTCCCACTGCCTTTTGTTTGTTCATTGATTATAGCCCTGATCTATCTATCTATTCCCTGCCTCTTCCTGAAAGGATTAACGATGGCTTTCAGAAATGTATACAACAGGATAAATTGACTGCCCCCGTGGCTTTATTACTTCTCACAGGCATGCATCAGTGGGAATACTAGAACTTGGGATTTCTGTGTCTGTCTCTCCTCTTTAGGCTGCTCTCTCTGTTCTCAGTGCTTAGCAGGGGGAACCCATGTGAGCAGTAATCCGTGCTGGTTAGTTTGAATTACATCGCCAAGAGACCCTGTGGTGCCCTGGGAAGAGTTTGTATCTTAAAAGTCAGAGCCGGGTCATGACTCTACCAGCTGTGTGACCTTGGAGGAAAAACCTTTGACGTCCCTGAGCCTCAATTTCCTCATCTATAAAATGGGACCGGTGAATTCTGCCTCAGTTAAGCTGAGAACTGAAGGGAACGTGTTTCCAGAGCCTGGCGTGCAGAAGGGGCTCAGTCCATTTCTGCCAGTGCTAACGTTGAGCCTTGTTGGCTGAAGGACCGCAACCAGAAACTACTTCTCCACCAGGTGACGTGGCCTGACAGCCACCCTACCAAATATCCCAAGTGATAGCTGAACAATTCTGGGTTGGCCCTGAGCTGTGCTATATCAGAGATTCTCTGGCACTACAAGAGAAAAGCTGATACAGCTTCTTTGCCTGGAGAATCATAAAGAAAAGACTAGAAGGCTTTGCCAAAGAAATCCAGGCTAGCTCCCTGCCTCAGACAGGGGTCACCCCCACTGCAGGTTCTAAAATGAGTTAATTACCCTGTTGACATGTATAGTAAGTGTTGCATTTTCTGGAAAGGTGATATAAGTGTCTTGATGTGGATTCACTCCCCATTGAATACTTAAATTTCTTATCCTGCCTTTATCTCTAAACTGCAAGATGACTTTTTGTTGGTTTCTTAGGAATAATATTTTACGTTTGTGTTTAAAAATTAGGAACGCTCCAAATACCGACATCAGAGATAGGTGTTATATCTCTTTTAATCATAAAAAGTCATTATAATGGTGGCTATGAAGACATTATAGAAATATTAATAACCAACCACTGAGCTCTTACTGTGTGCTACATGTTATCCTAAAAGCTCTGTATGGCTTCTTTTGTTTAATCCTAAGAAAGACCCCAGCAAGTAGGTTTTGTTGTTGTTTTTCAGTCACTAAGTCATCTCTGACTCCCTGTGATGCCACGGAGTACAGCACGCCAGGCTGCCCTGTCCTTCATATCTCCTGAAGTTTGCTCAGATTCACGTCCATTGAGTCAGTGATGCTATCTAACCATCTATTAATATCCCCACTTTATGGATAAGAAAACTAGACCATAGAATTGTTAAACAGCTTGCCCAAGGTTACTTAGCGATAGAGCCAGAAATCAAACTAAGGCTGGCTCACTCTGGCCGGCACCCTTAACAACTCTGCTCTCAATGGAAAATGCTGATGACATGTTAAGAAAAGAGAAGATAAAAATCATGGCTATGACTCTCTGTGTAACACAATGTTGTTTGGTACTTTTCCTGTGGCTCCAGAACTGCAGCTAAGGCCCAGGGCTCTAAAGAGAGCTGTCAACCCATCCTTGGCAGCCGGGGCCACTGGACTTAATCGGGGGGAGGGATGCACAGAGCAGCAGAGGGCAGAGAGAGCTGACCCCTCTTTGGATCCTCAGCACCTAGCACAGTGGCAAATAAAAAGAAATAGCTCAAGAATTTTCTTGAACTAAATGAAGCCTTGTGATGTGGCAGACACCATTCCAGGAGTTTTGCATTTTTAACCCATTTATTCCCCAAAGGTAGGGTTATCACCTGTGCTTGAAAGAAGGCAAAAGAGAGCCTCAGAGAGGTTAAAGGACTTGCCCAACACCTGGTGTGTGCGTGTGTGTGTGTGTACACGCGCACTAAATTGCTTCAGTCGTGTCTGACTCTTTGTGACCCCATGGGCTGTAGCCTGCCAGGCTCCTCTGTCCATGGGACTCTCCAGGCAAGAATACTGGAGCGGGTTGCCATGCCCTCCTCCTGGGGATCTTCCGACCCAGGCGTCAAGCCTGCATCCTTATGTCTCCTGCACTGGCAGGCAGGTTCCTGACCATTAGTGCCCCCTGGGAAGCCCCTGCCCAACCCCCGCCCAGCTCCAAAACCCAGGCTGTTCTCAGACTCCACAGCCATCCTTGTGGCCACTGGCCCTTGCACATAGTAGGTGGTCAGTGAACACACACTGAAAGAATAGGTATACACTAAATCTAACCTTCCTGCTAGAGCAACATTTTAAAAAAGAGAAGATTTGGGAGTAAGAAAAGAAGGCATAATAATACAATCAGCAAAAATAACTTCATTTCTCGGATTCCGATAGAACATAGAAACTTTCCCCTTTCTGGTTTCACTGAAGCAGCAATGCTGACATGGACTATTTCTAATCCTGCTGGAGTCTAGGCTCCTATCAGATGTGGCCAGATGCAAAGTTTGGCATCATCTGCAGACAACTTTAGTGATTGGGGCCACTATGAACAAAGTCTGCTCAGGAAAGGACACTAGCAACTCACGGAAAGGAAAATACGAATGGCTAAGATACATGAAATATTGTGTATTCAACTTAAGTAATCAAATGTTTGTGAACTGAAACAGCGATTTACTTTTTTTTTTAGCCTATTGATTTGGCAAGAATTTTTTTTAAATGGTAATACTTGTTGCTGGCTAGGGACTAGAGTCGGACATGACTGAGCGACTTCACTTTCACTTTTCACTTTCATTCATTGGAGAAGGAAATGGCAACCCACTCCAGTGTTCTTGCCTGGAGAATCCCAGGGATGGGAAGCCTGGTGGGCTGCCGTCTCTGGGGTCGCACAGAGTCGGACACGACTGAAGTGACGCAGCAGCAGCAGCAGGGAATGCCTCACAGAATTGATGAGAATGTTAAGTGTTTGTTCTCTAACTTGTTACTTTTGCTTTTAAGAATCAGCCCTAGAGAAAATAAACAATGACGTAAATAAAGCTTTATATACAAAAATGTTCATCAGAGTGTTATGGATAATACTGAAAATTAGAAAAGTCTAAACAGATAACAGGGAATTCCCTGGTGATCCAGTAGTTAGGACTCCAAGTTCTCACTGCTAAAGGCCCTGGTTTAATCCCTGGTCAGGGAACCAAGATCCCACAAACCACGTGGCTCGGCCAAAAAAATAAACAAACAGATAACAATAGGGAGGGATTAAACACTTTGTGCTCTATGCCATCCCTATGTTGCAACCCTATACGTCTTTAAAAAGCAATATTCATGAAGGAAATTCTTGCAATATAAAATTATGGAAAAATAGGTTACATACCTCTTAGAAGAGCCAAAAATCCAAAATGCTGATAATATTACATGTGGGAGAGGATTTGGAGCAAGAGAGCTCTTATTCACTGCTGGTGGGAAGGCAAGATGTAACAGCCATTTGGAAGGCAGTTTGGTGGCTTCTTACAGAACTAAACATACTCTCACCACATGATCCAGCAAGTGTGTCCTTTGGCATTTACTCAAAGGAGTTGAACACTTGTTTATCCCAAAACCTGCACAAGGATGTTTACAGCAGCTTTATTCATAACTGCCAAAACTTGGAAGCAGTCACGATGCCCTTCGGTAGGTGAATGAATAAACCAGGTCCATATCTGGACAACGGAACATTATTCAGCACTAAAAAGAAACGAGCTGTCAAGTCATGGAAAGACATGGAGGAAACAAACACATATTACAGAGTGAAAGAAGCCAATCTGAAAAGTTCATACACTGTACGACATTCTGGAAAGGGCGAAACGATGGAGACAGTTAAAAGACTATGGTAGCCAGGGTGTGGTAGGGGGCTGAGGGATGAGTAGGTGGAGCACCGAGCATTTTTAGGGCAAACAGAAATACCCTGAATGATACTACAGTGATGGCTACGTGGCATTATCCATTTATCCAAACTCACAGAACGCACAATACCAAGAGTGAACCATAACAGGCTGAACGAATATGATGTGTCAAAGGAGATTCACTAAGTGTAACCAGGGTACCACTCTGGTGGGGGGAGTTAGTGAGGGAGGCTTGGCGTGTCCGCTCAGTCGTGTCCGACTCTCTGCTACTCCATGGACTACACCCAGCCAGGTTCCTCTGTCCAGGAAAGTTTTCAGGCAAGGATACTGGAGTGGGTTCCCATGCCCTCCTCCAGGGGATCTTCCCGACCCGGGGACCGAACCCGCATCTCCCATGTCCCCCGCATTGGCAGGCAGGTTCTTCATCACTGCCTGTGAGGGGCAGGGGATAGACGGGAAATCTCTATACCATTTGCTTAGTTTTGCTGTGAACCCAAAATCTCCAATAACAAATAGCTTTATTAAAAAATAGTTTACATGGTTATTTAGACTATGATCTCAATTATGTAAATATATGAATATATTCATATATTTTTGAAGTGAAGAAGTGAAGTCGCTCAGTCGTGTCTGACTCTTTGCGACCCCATGGGCTGTAGCCTACCAGGCTCCTCTATCCATGGGATTCTCCAGGCAATAGTACTGGAGGGGATTGCCATTTCCTTCTCCAGGGGATCTTCCCGACCCAGGGATCGAACCCGGGTCTCCCACATTGTAGACAGATGCTTTACCGTCTGAGCCACCAGGGAAGTCCTACATTCATATATTGTTTTACATAGTATAAATAATATATGCAATTATTACTAATTCTATATGCTATCTATATGAATATAATGTTTTATATAGACACAAAATAAAAGTCTAAAAGGGAATATAACAAAATATTAACACTTTTAGTCTCTGAATGATTGCATTATGGGTATTTAGATTGTTTCTTCTTCATACTTTTACACATTTTTCCTTTTTTTTTTTTTTTTTACAATAAACACACATTACTTAAATAATCAGGAATAACCCACATTAGAACTCATTTGAATCTGGGGATATGTCTGATATGTCTGCCAGCCACATCCTAGACTTGCTTCCACATTATTTGTTCTTAAGTTGATGAGGAGGAGAAAATTTTAAGTTGTAAATTCACATTAATGGCAAAGTGCCTTCCCCAATGAAACGAAATGCTGAAATCCTGCCTGAAAGTCCTTCTGATGCTAAAATAAGCTCAGAAAAGCATTTGCTGTCCTTCTCCGTGATCCACTGAAAGACGTCATTCACAGTGGGCATCGAGTCAAACCCTCGCTCGTCATCACCGCTGGCTGCAGAGCAAAGAATCTGAACCATTTGGGGGAGGAATGGGGTCAGGGCTTCACAAATAACTCTTTCCCTTAGCTTGCTATAATTATAATACAGGGGATTACTGACAGGTGCAGAACACACACAGCTTTCCCAGTCATTGTCTTGTTTGAGCTTTGGGACCACTCTGGAGAGACGGTGGCGGTGATGTTAGCAGTGATGGTAGTAGGTATATTGCACTACCAATAGTTAGAGTAGGAGCTTACTAATCATAGTAGTGACTAACACTTACTGACCACTTACTATTTGCCAGACATCATGCTGAAACCCTTCATGCACATTTTCCCTTTGAACCTTATACTGTGAGATAGAAGTGATTATCCCCACTTTCTAGGTCAACATAGTTAAAGTGAAAGTGTTAGTTGCTCAGTCCTGTCTGACTCTTTGCGACCCATGGACTGTGGCCCACCAGGCTCCTCTGTCCATGAGATTCTCCAGGCAAGAGTACTAGAATACTGGAGTGGATTGCCATTCCCTTCTCCGAGGGATCTTCAAGACCCACGGATCAAACCTGGGTCTCTCTCGTCATAGGCAGACTCTGTACCATCTGAGCCACCAGGGAAGCCCGTAGGTCAGTATACTGGTGCTTAAAAAAGTCAGATGACTTACCCAGGATCACCAAACTAGTAAATGGAAGAAAGTGAAAGTGAAGTTGCTCAGTCATGTCCGATTCTTTGCCACCCCATGGACTGTAGCCCACAAGGCTCCTCCGTCCATGGGATTTTCTAGGCAAGAGTACTGGAGTGGGTTGCCGTTTCCTTCTCCAGGAGATCTTCCCAACCCATGCATTGAACCCAGGTCTCCCGCATTGTAGGCAGACGCTTTACACCTGAGCCACCAAGGAAGTCCAGATGGTTAATGTAGTAAATGGAAGAACTAGGGTTCATGACCAGTTTTTCAGTCCTCAAGTCCAGAGTGATTTCCACAACAGCTTACTGAGCTTCCTCAACTTTACTTTTGATTTCTGTTGTTAGGAGAGAAACAAGCGCAGCAGTGAAGGGTGCCAGGCTCAGCCCTGGTCTTTCTAGCTGTATAACTTTGGACAACTCACTTTAGCTCCATGTTTCAACATCATCTCTTGTAGAATGAGGATCATAATGTCTATCTCTCAAGTTAAGGTTGAACAAAGCAGTGTACACAAGTGTTGAGCGAGGCCTGCCCCACGGTAAACACTCCAAAGACACTGGAACATATCTGACTTTCCTAAGCCTTGTCTTTTCACACAGTGGGTCAAGACCAAGTGAATACAATGACCTTGGGGGTTAATGCCCAGAGCTTCTAGGCTCTCAGTGGATTTATACTCCCCAACCTGTTCCGATGACCTTGGCCTTCTTGAAGAGCTTCCTTCATTGGAGTGGGCATCTGTCATTGGATTGGTGTTTAGGGCTGGGAGAGTGGCAGGGGTGGGCACTTGATTCCTTAGGTACTTTTAAGAAACCCAGGCCTTTGGGACTAAGATGCTCTTTGATGAACTATTTTGAGGTGGCCATGTGGATTTCATGCTGATTTCTAAGGGCTGGAAAATAAGGAAACCCAGTTCTCGGGGGGAGCAAATGTTTCCCTGAAAAAGCCACAGAATGAGTAAATATCAGAGCTGGAAGAGGACTTAAGAATCCACCCTGCCAAACCTGAACTCGTAACAATGATCCACCGATAACCCAGAGAAGGAAAGGGCCTTAACCAGATCCCACGCTCCACGTTAGTGACAGAGCCGGGGTCAGATCCAAACCCCCCGACGCTCAGGCCACCATCAGACCTGCATCATTCCTTATAGAGGAGGAAGCTGGGAGCCGGAGAGGGGCCAACAGTCTGCTGGTGGGAGCCCAGGGCCTTCCCACCAACAGCACCGCCCTTCTGGTGTCCGGTCCAGGGCCTTTTATGTCACCAGGCTCCCTCACCAGGAACTTTCTTCCTGGAATCAAAGAAATGCTGCTAGCTCTCTACCGACGGCCAAAGCAGTCTTTTAAATGATAACAATAACCAAGGGCTGCTCTCAGGCAGTAGTTAAGACCTCAAAATGGCAACATCTTCCAAATTAGGCCACATTAAACTAAAGGAACTAGAAACAACATCTTTCCCATTCCATCAGGCCTAAATTAGAACAGCTCTGAAGAGGATTCTTTGGGTGGTGTCTCATTTGTGTGCCACACAGAAGCGTCATCTTCCCCATCCCCATGCTCTGTATTGTTTTGTTTTATTTTAATTAACATACGTCTTCAACTCTATGAGGTATCGAGAAGGAATCTAAAGCATGAAATTGAGCTTTATTTTTCATCTATGGCTTAAATTCGAACTCCCAGATTTCTATAAAAAATACGTTTATAACTAGTATATGTGGACGGAGAAGGCAATGGCACCCCACTCCAGTACTCTTGCCTGGAAAATCCCATGGACAGAGGAGCCTGGTAGGCTGCAGTCCATGGGGTGGCTAAGAGTAGGACACGACTGAGCGACTTTACTTTCACTTTTCACTTTCATGCATTGGAGAAGGAAATGGCAACCCACTCCAGTGTTCTTGCGTGGAGAATCCTAGGGACGGGGGCGCCTGGTGGGCTACCGTCTCTGGGGTCGTACAGAGTTGGACACGACTGAAGCGACTTGGCAGTAGCAGTAGCAAAAGAGGATCCTGGGAGAGTAGGCCAGCTCTCAAGCCTGTGGGTCTGATTTTCTTCCTCAGTCACTGCACTTCTCTTGTGATCATTGGGTGTTTATTGGGTGTATGCGTCAATGCAGCCTGGAATTTGGAATTGATTGCAATCCTTAGCCATATACAGACACCTCTTTAGAGACAGGAACTTTGGAACCTTGGCTGTCTGGTCTCATGTTGGAGAATTAGATTATAAATCAGTCAAGCTGGGTTCCCCACCCAGAGTCTATCTCCCTTCAGGGTGAAAAGGTCTAGCAGGAAGAGTACATGATCTAGGTAGGGCCTGGCTCCACTACTTCCAGCCTATGTCATTAGGGCAAGAATCCACCCCTCCAAGCTTCAGTTTGGACATCTGTAAAGTGAGTATATAGTGCCTGGTTTATACATGCTGCTTCTAGAAGGATTAAATCATTCATTCATTCAGCAGAAACGTATTAAATACTGATTAAGAGATATCCTAGTGAATACGATTTAAAAAAAAGGGCGAGTACTTTGCCCTTGTGGTGCTTACAATATATTGAGTGAGACAGCCAATTAACACCTATTAACACACATGTAAGTAAGCAAGATATTTACAGCCTATGATAAATAGCACAAAGAAGAAGAAAGGGTTCTGTGACAAAGAGAAACTGGGAAACATTTCCTTGGGGGGGGGTCGAGGAAAGCCTTTCTGAGGATGTAGCATTCAGGCTGAAATCAAAAGAAGAAGCTAGTTCTGCAAAAACTGCAAGGAGCAGCAAGTGCAAAGTCATGAGGTGGGAAAGGGTCTGAAAGGAGGCAGAATAGGCAGAGTGTATTAAGTGAGGGAGAGCATATTAAGTGGTCCAAAATAAGGTGGGCGATAAAAATGCCGAGCTCTGTAGCCACGCAGGGCTTCCCCCATGGCTCAGCAGTAAAGAATCCACCTGCAGCGCAGGAGCCGAAGGAGATGCGGGTTCCATCCCTGGGTTGGGAAGATCCCCTGGAGGAGGGCATGGCAACCCACTCCAGTATTCTTGCCTGGACAATCTCATGGACAGAGGAGCCTGGCAGGCTACAGTCCATAGGGTTGCAAAGACTCAGACTGAAAAAGAGACTTAGCATGCACAGACATAGCCATGTAAGTAGATGGGATTTTCTTCTAAGAGAAATGTGAAGTTCCGGGAGCCTTTTAAGGAGGGGAAGGAGGTGAAATCAGAAGCAACAAGGCCAGGAGCACAGAAGACTGAGTGGTTCAGAGGTGAGGAGGTGGCAGCCTGCACTGGCCTAAAGGCGATTCACGATTGAACTTAGATATGGGATGTCAAGACTTGCTATGAGAGTGGGTGTGGGGTGGGGGAAAGAAAGAAAACAAGAATGATTCCAGGAGGTGGGAGGGAGGCTCAGCAGGGAAGGGGTATATGTATACCTGTGGCTGATTCATGTTGCTGTATGGCAGAAACCAACACAGTATTGTAAAGCAATTACCCTCCAATTAAAAATAAAATTTTTAAAAAAGAATAAAGCCAGAAGTGAGCACGTGAGGTTAAAAAAAAAAAAAAAAAAGATGATTCCTAGATGGGAGATCAATGCAACCAGTCATTGAACAAGCATCCATGAAGCACATAGATGTGCCTTGTTGTTGTTGATAAAGATAGGGATGAAGAGCATGCTCAGGCAGGCAGACCAGAAAACAGGCAAATGTAGGCATTTAAATGAGTTTGGAAGATGTTAGGGAACATCTAACTCTGCTAAGGGAAAAGGATAGAAGAGGTCTTCCTGGAGGAGGGGAATTTGAGCTGAGTCTTGGAGAAGGACCAGGACTGAGGCGGAGGACTCTGGGGTCAAGGAAGAGTTCTGAAGTTAACACAGCAGCAGCAATAACAGTAACAATAAGTGATATTTGTGAAGCCTTAGCAGCAAGCTTTGTTGTCGTTTATTCACTCAGGCGTATCCAACTCTTTGCAGCCCCATGGACTGTAGCCTGCCAGGTTCTTCTGTCCAAGGAATTTTTCAGGCAAGAATACTGCAGTGGGTTGCCATGCCCTCCTCCAGAGGATCTTCCCAACCCAGGAATTGAACCCAGGCTTCCTGCACTGGTAGATTTTTTACCACTGAGCTACCGGGTCTTCCCTTAACAGTGTGCTAGGAACTGTTGTAAGTGCAAGTTAAGGGAATTCCCTGGTGGTCCAATGGTTAGGACTCCAAGCTTTTCACTGCCGAGGTCCCAGGTTCAATCCCTGGTTAGGGAACTAAGGTCCCACAGGCCAAGGGGCATGGCCAAAACGATAAAGTAATAATAAAAAGTACCAGTTAATGTATTTAATCCTCACGTGAGAACTCTGTGGGGTAGGCACTGTGATAATCATCTCCACGTCATGAATGAGGAGACTGAGGCACAGTGAACGCCTCTTCCATCGCTTGCCCAAGGCCACACCATCCCACGCCAAGCTCCAGGTCATGCAGTTTGGCTCCGGAGACCATGTCCCAACCGTGACACGGACTGCCTCTCCCTGGGAGAGTCGGGCACGTTAAAGAGTTGACAAGTGCAGAGAAGGCAGAAGTCAGTGGAAGGGGAGGTAGATGGCATCCAAGTATTTTGCAGACTGCAGCGGAAGACCAGCACTACGGTGAAACGCTTTGGGAGACCAGGGTTTCTCAGCAGTGTCTCTGGACTATTGGTCTTGGGGGACAGTGGCTACTTGTGGGCGGGGGGGGGGGGTTGCCCCAACAAAGGGGAGCTCCATGGGATAGATACTACATCTGACCCTGAGTCGGGAAGCAGCAGGTTCGGACTCCAGTCCCAGGTCTGCCCCTGACTTACTCCGTGGTTTCGAGTCACTTCTCAGCCTGTCTTCAGTGTCCCCGTCTGGAAGCTGGAAGGAGGGAGCAGTGGGGGGTTCCCAGGGCTTGCCCAGCCTTCACATTTTGAACAATTGCTGTCACTATTGGTGCCCTGCTTCTTGACACAAAAGGAATGTCTGCTTGGAGCCCTTGACTGAAGCAAAAATGCCACCTCAGATGGCAGTGGCACTTCCAGAAAGCAGGACCCATGCTAGATGAGAAGCCCATGGCTGCTGTGTCCTGAGTCCACAGACCTCTGAGTTAAACCCTTCTTGTCACCCCTGTCCTAGCCAGGACAATGGTTTCTACCCTCCCCCTCCTCCAATCCAGCCATTCCTGCCCCTTTTCATCTGCCGGGGGGCTGAGAAGCAGTGGCAGCCTCTTAGCACACTTCTGGGGACGCAGCCAGAAGGTGCTTTTATATCCTAATTGGTCTTGCTCTGAGTTTTCTGTGAAGCAAATTCTTGGGACCTTTTCACATGTGCTGCTCCAGGCTCCATCTCTGCTACTGGTTTGGGTCCACTGCCCTGGAATAAGGGCTTCCCAGGTGGCACTAGTGGTAAAGAACCCTCCTGCCAAGGCAGGAGACATAAGAGATGCAGGTTCAATTCCTGAGTTGGGAAGATCCCGTGGAGGAGGGCATGGCCATCCACTCTAGTATTCTTGCCTGGAGAATCCCATGCACAGAGGAGCCTGATGAGCTATCGTCCACAGGCTCTCAAAGAGTTGGACACAACTGAGCAACTCACACTCACACTCACTCACCCTAGAAAGGGCTTCCCTGGTGGCTCCGCGGTAAAGAATCTGCCTGCCAATGCAAGAGACTCAGGTTTGATCCCTGGGTTGGGAAGATCTCCTGGAGAAGGGAATGACAACCTACTCCAGTATTCTTGCCTGGAGAATCCCACGGACAGAGGAGCCTGGCGGGCTACAGTCCAGAGGGTTGCAAAGAGTCGGACATGACTGAAGTGACTTGGCATGGACACACCCTGAAATAAAAAGTGTTCATGTGGATGCAGACAGAATCTTTCTCCCCACGTCTTCTGAGAACAGATTCACGGGCCTGCAAGAGAAGCTTTTCCATCAAAGCAGTACAACCCCGAGCCATCCTGCTGACACAGAATTTTGTAAACTGTAAAGTACTTTTATACGTTGTTAATTCACATACTATTTTTTGCACCTCATAAAATTTCTGAACAAGCTTGGACAGGGGTAAGATTGCAAGATAAAATACAAGATGCTAGTCAATTTTGAATTTCTGATCAGATCAGATCAGATCAGTCGCTCAGTTGTGTCAGACTCTTTGTGACCCCATGAATTGCAGCACGCCAGGCCTCCCTGTCCATCACCAACTCCCGTTGTTCACTCAGACTCATGTCCATCGAGTCAGTGATGCCATCCAGCCATCTCATCCTCTGTTGTCCCCTTCTCCTCCTGCCCCCAATCCCTCCCAGCATCAGAGTCTTTTCCAATGAGTCAACTCTTCGCATGAGGTGGCCAAAGTACTGGAGTTTCAGCTTTAGCATCATTCCTTCCAAAGAAATCCCAGGGCTGATCTCCTTCAGAATGGACTGGTTGAATTTCTGATAAATAATGAATAAAAAATAGCTTCTTTTTTATAGTAAGTATATCCCACATATTGCATAGGACATATCTATGCTAAAATATTATTCATTGTTTATCTGAAATTGAGATTGTTGATAAGTCTAACAATGCTGGACAGGGATTTATTTTTTTTTTTTACTTTTATTTGCACTGATTTTTTGAGGCATTTCTTCCTGGACCATAAGTTTTTGCTTCTTCAGTTTCTTCTGGGGTATATTTTCCTTTTGTGCAACCTCCTCTTCTGGTTTAGGAACAATCTGTTCTTTTCCAGTCAAGAGCCTCTCAATGTGCCAAGGAGAGTTCAGGTACGGGTTGATCCGACCGCGAGCTCTGTTAAGTCCTGCGCCTGCGTCTCTGGGGCTTTGCTCACCTGGATGTGCTCAATGATCAGAGAACCTACGTCTAAGCCCTTAAGTTCAGCATCACTCCCTGCATCTTGGAGCACGTGCAGTGAAAATCCAGCATCTTTTGGGGCCACCAGCCTGGCGTCCAGCCCCTACTGTTAGGCCTCTGTACACCTTTGCTTCTTTATAGCGACTTCCTTCAGGTACTTTGTGGCTTTTCGGGTATGCATACCCTTAATGGCCTGGTCAATTTCATGAGTGTTAAAGTGAACATGGAATTCCAAACCTCCTGATTTGCATGATTTTGTGGGGTTTTCTGGGTCAAGTGAATAGCACACCATTTTTCAGAGGTCACCTTCGGCTGCTTACCAAAAAAAGGTGGACAGGGAATATTAACCCCTTTTTGCAGGACTGGGACTTAAAGGACGTGAAAGAATTTATCCGAACTCTCTGAGAGCACTGACTGTGTCTTCTTCATCTGTTAAATTTTAGTATTTGATTATTTTGTAAACAGGAGAGGTGTATTCTCTTACAGCCAGTATATCAATTCTTTTAGTGGTGATATGAGAGATTTTTGTACCATGAAAAGTTATTCCTCTGAGAATCTACATTCTGGGATTGTAGAGGTGTGTGTACTGCACCCTTATGTTCATAGCAGTAATATTTACAGTAGCCAAGACAGGAAGGCCACATAAATGTCTATGGACAGAGGACTGGAGAGAGAAGATGTGGTACATATTTACAGTGGAGTACCGCTGCTGCTGCTGTGTCGCTGCAGTCGTGTCCGACTCTGTGCGACCCCATACATGGCAGCCTGCTCCGCCATAAAAAAGAACAAAAGAATGCCATTTGCAGCAACACAGATGCAACTAGAGATTATCATACCAGGGGAAGTGAGTCAGAAAAAGGCAAATATCACATGTTATCACTTACAATGGGGACTCTACAAAAGTGAACTTACCTAAAAACAGAAACAAACTCATAGGCCTAGAGAACACACTTGTGGGTGCCAGGGGGAGGGCGTGAACACACTTGTGGGTGCTGGGGGAGGGCGTGAACACACTTGTGGGTGCCAGGGAGAAGGCGTAGGGAGAGGGCTGAATTGGGAGTTTGGGGTTAGCAGATGCAAACCATTACTAGGGTGGACAAATGACAAGGTCCTACTGTACAGCACAGGGAACTGTATCCATTCTCCTGGGATAAACCATGATAGAAAAGAACATTTAAAAAGAAAATGTATATATATGTGTGTGTCACTTGGCCGAGTCACTTGGCCACAGAGCAGAAATTAGCACAATGCTATAAATCAATTATGCTGCTGTGCTTAATCATTCAGTCGTGTCTGACTCTTTGTGACCCCCTGGACTGTAGCCTACCAGGCTCCTCCGTCCATGGGATTCTCCAGCCAAGAATACTGGAGTGGGTTGCCATGCCCTCCTCCAGGGTATCTTCCCTACCCAGGGATCAAACCCAGGTCTCCGGCATTGCAGGCAGATTCTTTACTGTCTGAGCCACCAGGGAAGCCCAAGAATACTGGAGTGGGTAGCCTACCCCTTCTCCAGGGGAATCTGCTGGATCCAAGAATCAAACTGGGGTCTCCTGCATTGCAGGCAGATTCTTTACTGCTGAGCTACTAGGGAAGCCCAACTCAATTATACTTCAGTTAAAAGAAAAAGTCTCTTGCCTGCCCTCTGGAGGAGCAGCCCGGTCAGGGGTGATGGTGGGACAACCTCCAGGGTGATTCTGGGCCAGATTCAGCTTATCTCTCTCCTGACGGACAGCCTGGGCTCTGCCCAGTGACAGCTCCCATACCGATGTCCTCTGCCCAGCCAGAGATGTGACTAAACCCAGACACACCAAAAAAACTTGAGCTTCCGATGATGGAGGTCAGGAGTCTTGATTCCCCGCCAGGCTGTCCACCAAGAAAGATGTCCTGCTGAAGAACTGGAAGCTGGCACAAGCCCTGACCACAGATCTGCGGTTCACTCCTGGAGTGTTAGGGTGCCAAGAGAGGCCCTTAAAAGCATCTAAGTCGAATCCAAATAGTCTCATTTTTCCGGAAACACACACCAAGGCTCAGAGAAGGAAAGAACCTAGTCAAGCTCACACAGTAAGCTGGCAAGAGGACCAGGCTCTGCATTCCTGATTCAGATGATCAGGTTTCAGTGCAAAGCAAACAGCAGGTGGGAGGGACGCGGTTAGTCACCGGTGTGCTGGCACTGTGGGTCACCGAGCTTTAACCCCGGCACACAATTAGCATCTTAATCCAGTGTGTCACTCTCTGAAGGCCCTGCAGGCCACTGCTGAGGATTAGAAATAAATTCCTATCTGCCAAGGCCCTGAAATGGGAGATGAAATGGCTCACAAAGATGGTCTGATCTAGTTCCCTCAGCCGTGCAAAGTCCCCAGCATCCATCCTGGGACCAGTTCCAAAAACCTGTGCGCCCAGTGAGTTTGCAGGTTGGCAGTCAGGCCCCAGGGAGGCAGAGGGAGGGGAATGAGCCGAGAAAGGATGGACCAAGTGTAAAGCTGGCCCGGGTGAGCAGCAGCAGCATCTTTCAGTCTCTGACAGCTCTGCTCAGAAGTACTGTTGTGTTATTGTCCAGTCACTCAATCGTGTCCGACTCTTCAACCCCACGGACTGCAGCACCCCAGGCGTCCCTGTCCTTCACTGTCTCCCGGAGTTTGCTCAGATTCATGTCCATTGAGTTGATGATGCTATCTAACCATCTCATCCTCTGCCACCCTCTTCTTCATTTGCCTTCAATCTTTCCCAGCATCAGGGTCTTTTCCAACGAGTCTGCTCTTTGCATCAGGTGGCCAAAGTACGGGAGCTTCAGCTTCAGCATCAGTCCTTCCAATGAATATTCAAAAGGGTTCAAAAGTATTCTTTACATCCATCTCAAGTGTGTCTCTGTGAGTTTCTGCTCAATGGGTCCAGTCTGCTCCTTCTGCAGACTTGGGGAGAGGAGGAAGCCTAATTCACACGGTAAATGAAACTGCTGAGTTAGACAGGAAGCCTGCTCTGCATGCTGCCCAACCAGGGCCCTCTCCCCTGGCTTACCCCACTTAGGAGAAGGAGAAAGCTGGATAAGGAAGAGCGAGGGCAGCTCCATCTGGGACTCTTGGGCGGATCCCCCTGTCGCTCTCAGGTCTGAGCAGAGGACAGAACGGCCTTTGACCCTGCCCTGGTGGAGCTGATGTTCTGGTTAGGAAGTTAGACAGTCTGTGGCTAAATAAACAAAGAAGATAGTTTGAGAAAGTGATAGTCGCTCAGTCATGTCTGACTCTGTGACCTCATGGACCGTAGCCTGCCAGGCTCCTCTGTCCATGGGATGTCCCTGGCAAGAATACTGGAGTAGGTTGCTATTCCCTTCTCCAAAATGACAATGTTAAGAAGAAAATAGAGGCTGACGATGGGATGGGAAAGGACCGGGGTCAGCATGACCACTTGGAAAAGGTGCCTGTTGAGCTGAAGGCTGGATGAGAACGCAGAGGAGACAGGGGAACGATCTGAGGAGAGGGAACGGTGCCCGCAAGGTCGCTGGGGCAGGAACAAGCTTAGTGCGGGTGAGGAAGAGAAAGGCCAGATGCACAGCAGGCCATGCATGAGGGGAAGAGGGGGTGGAGATAAAATCGGAGAGGCGACTGATCTGAGCCACAGCGTATCGCACTGGAGTAAAGTTTAGATCATGGAGGACTTCCCTAGTGGTCCAGTGGTTAAGAATCTGCCTGCCAATGCAGGTGACACGGGTTCGATCCCTGGGTCGGGAAGATCCTACATGCTGAGGGGCAATTAAGACCGTGCACCCCAACTATTGAAGCCTGTGTATGCTGCACCCCGTGACAAGGAAAGCCACAGCAATGAGACCTGGGCACCGCAGCTGGAGAGCAGCCCCCGCTCCCTGCAACCAGACAAGCCCACAAGCAGCAATGAAAACCCAGCACAGACAAAAAAGTAAATAAAAATTTTCTAAAAAAGATTAAATCAGAGTGCTGAGTCCACTGCCAGAGTACCAGAGCCCCAACACAGTAGGAATCACAGCACCATCGTGAGGAGAACTGTGCAGTTCGGCTGGGCTGGAGTCCCCAGGCAACTCCACCAGGACCTGTGGCTGTGTTTTGAAATCCATCAGGGAACTTCCCGATTTTTGTCTGAGCCCAGCAACCCAGAGTGGGCCTGGTCTGCAACTGTCCTGGGGGCACTGTGCTCCTGCGGGAGCCCCACAGGTCAGAGGCAGCAGAGAAGGAAGCTTAGTTTTAAGAGCTTTTGTGAAAGGCTGGCCTCTGAGTTTCAGCCTTTTCCTGGGGCGTCTTCACCGGGACTCTTCACCTCCCTTCCCCATCAGGTCTGCACTCAGATCCACAGATGATGACATCAGTCACCCTGGGTTGTAAACGGGGTGTGACCTCTCCCCTGTTTTATCAAGAGTCAAAGTCCGGGGCTGAAGGAATGCACTTGCAGTTGTGGAATTGCAGTCCTGGGTTCTCCAGGGCATGGACTGCCTGTTGAGTCAGCAGGCCGATGGCAGGGCCCTGCCTGGAGCACGGGCTCCTCACTCCACGCTCCACTCCTCCTCCACTCCATGGTGGAGGGAGCGTGTCCTCCTCCACTCCATGGTGGAGGGAGCGTGTCCTCCTCCACTCCATGGTGGAGGGAGCGTGTGTCTTGCTGCCTCCACCATGTTGCCTTGTTCTGGGAAGATACTGATTCCCACTCAACACAGGCCTTTGACTCTTGGGAATTCACAGGAGATTCCAGAGAGCGCCCAGTTCTGTGCTAACTGCTGAGGTACGATTCTAGCAGAGGTAGTTGTGAAGGGGCGTGGTCCTGAATAGCCTGATGGGCTGAGGACCATCACCTACCCTATGGACATGAATTTGGACAAACTCCGGGAGACAGTGAAGGACAAGGAAGCCTGGTGTGCTGCAGTCCATGAGATCACAAAGAGTCAGATACAACTTAGTGACTGAACGACAACAACAGAAAGCTGAGGACTGGGATATCAGTGGAGGATGTTCTCATGGACAAGAAAAGTCCAGTCCCTTCCAGAAAGTTCTGCCTGGCTCAGCAAATTGTCCTGTTACCTTATTGGCACTGCTTCTGTATTTCTTTTCCATTTCAGACCAGGAAGGACACATGAGCAGTCTCCATGCATTGTTTTTTATCAGAAAGATCTAACCTTCAGGAAAAGCCAAGAAACTCTATTCCTGCCTTTGCGCTTTCAATCTGCTTCCAGGAATTTATCCCAAAGAAGTACTTCTAAAGATTGTTTAAAAGTCTTGCTTTAATAAAGATTGATTGTTTATATAATAGCAGGTAGAGCTACCCAGGCACCAAATGACAGCTGGATGGACAAGCTCTGGCCCATCCACTGGAAGGGATACGAGGAGAAACTTAAAAATGACAAATGTAAATCTTGTCCAGCCATAGGAAAGTACACGTGAAGGAACATCCAGTGAAAATGCTTGAAATTCAAACTGTATACATCTGTCAAATGTTTTTTTTTTTTTTTAAACCTCCTCACCATGCTCTAGAAAGGCCACCTCCTGCATTTGACACCACCCAATGTGCTAGTTTCTGTTTTAATATTTATTTTATTTTTAAAACGTATTTGGCCGCAGCAGGTATTCCCTGCAATATTCTTCTAATTGTGAAATGCAAAGTCTTAGCTGCGGCATGGGGGATCTAGTTCCCTGACCAGGGATCGAACCCGGGTCCCCTTTATTGGGAGCTTGGAGTTATAGCCCCTGGACCACCAAGGAAGTCCCTAGTTTCTTCTTATTAATGACTGAATTCAGAGAGACATTTCCCCATGTGACCTGGGCCTCACAGCAAGGGTTTTCTTCCAGGATGAATAAAAAACAGCCACTTCCAATCTCAGTGTACACTTGGCTCTCTGAATCTGCAAGTTCCCCATCACTGGATATGGAGGCGACTGGAGGCCTGTAGATGAAAACTGGAAGAGCTGAAGAAAGATCTTTTAAGAATTGAAATAAAGCCTGTCTTCTTTTTTATGGGTATTTGTGTCCTTAGAAAAGACCCTGATGCTGGGAAAGATTGAAGACAGGAGGAAAGGGGGATGACAGAAGATGAGATGGTTGAAAGGCATCACCGACTCCATGGACATGAGTTTGCGCACGCTCCGGGAGTTGCTGATGGACGGGGAAGCCTCGCATGCTGCAGTCCATGGAGTGGCAAAGAACTGGACATGACTGAGAGACTGAACTGAACTGTGTCCTTGGATAATGGATTGATAGACAAAATAATCCCTGTGAAAATCCCTATGTTTTCTGACTTTTAAGTATGTTTCAATATAAAATTTTAATCCCCTTTCTTGAAAAAGTAAAACATCATTTAATAACTGCTTATTGCTCCATCCTGCATTAGGTGGCTGGGATAGAAAAGTGAGTGTTTGCTCCCTGGGAGTCAGAAGAGTGGGGACGGAATCCTGACCTGGGCTTTCCCTTCTCAGATTACTCTGGGAGTTGGGAGTCAGAAGAGTGGGGACGGAATCCTGACCTGGGCTTTCCCTTCTCAGATTACTCTGGGAGTTGGGAGTCAGAAGAGTGGGGACGGAATCCTGACCTGGGCTTTCCCTTCTCAGATTACTCTGGGAGTTGGGATGCAAAGAAGGACCAGCATGTGCTCACATGCAAAGGATGGGAGATCACTTTCTCAGGCAAGCTTGTCCTGGACCAGGGGAAACCACCCCTCTGGCTCAAGTGACCTGTCCTCCTGAACACTGCCCTGCACCCCCAAGGCTCAGTTAGAGTTAGCCACAAACCACAAACATCTACTGCAGATCATTTACTAATAACAACTATTGTTATTTTCCGGAGAAGGCAGTGGCACCCCACTCCAGTACTCTTGCCTGGAAAATCCCACGGATGGAGGATCCTGGTGGGCTGCAGTCCATGGGGTCGCTAGAGTCGGACACGACTGAGCGACTTCACTTTCACTTTTCACTTCATGCATTGGAGAAGGAAATGGCAACCCACTCCAGTGTTCTTGCCTGGAGAATCCCAAGGACGGGGAAGCCTGGTGGGCTGCCGTCTATGGGGTCACACAGAGTCGGACACGACTGAAGTGACTTAGCAGCAGCATAGCATAGCATTGTTATTTTCATCATTAGTGTCACAGTTGTTACTGAGGACACTGTGCTAGTCTGGTGGTGAGGCTTTCCCATGCACTGTTTTTTGTGGTGTAAAACTTTTCTCTATTTTATTTATTTTTGGCTGTGCTGGGTCTTTGTGGCTGTTCTGGCTTCTCTCTAGTTGCAGTGAGGGGGCTTCACAGTGGCTTCTCTTGTTGCGGAGCACGGGCTTCAGAACTCAGGCTCAGCTGTTGTGGCGCGTGGGCTTAGCTGCTCTGTGGCATACGGGATCTTCCAGGAACCAGGGATCAAACCCGTGTTTCCTGCACTGGAAACACTGAGCCACCAGGGAAAGTGAAAGACGCTCAGTTGTGTCTGACTCTTTGCGACCCCATGGACTACACAGTCCATAGAATTCTCCAGGCCACAATACTGGAGTGGGTAGCCTTTCCCTTCTCCAGGGGATCTCCCCAACCCAGGGAGTGAACCCAGGTCTCCTGCATTGCAGGCAGATTCTTTACCAGCTGAGCCATAAGGGAAGCCCAATACTGGAGTGAGTAGCCTATCCGTTCTCCAGGGGATCTTCCTGACCCGGGCATTGAACCAGGGTCCCCTACGTTGCAGGTGGATTCTTTACCAACTGAGCTACCAGGGAAGCCCTGAGCCACCAGGGAAGCTCGCATTATTTCTTTTTAACTATAACTTTGAAAAGGAGGCAATTCCTCCCTGGTAAAAATGCAGTAATCGGGCTTTAGAAAAGTTGAGAAATTTGCACCTGGGCCACAGACTTAGTAAGAGATGAAGATGGTTCTCAAAGCTAGACAGACTGAAGCTGGGGGCCTCCATCGCCAGGGCCTACCCTCTTGATTTCGAAGCTCCTTCTGGGCTTCAGCAAGAAGCCAGCAGATCTGGGCAGTGGAGCCGCCATCCTCTGTGGGCCTCCACCGGCCTTCCTACTTCAAAGCAATTTCCAGAAATTGGGCTTGAGGTGGCTGCTGACATTCCCAAGAGCAGAACCCTGGCGCTAGATTCCCAGCAGCCACAAGAGCTGGCAAGAAGCAAAACTGCTCTCATGGCCTCAGGAAACATCTGCAAGTCCTCAAGGAGGCAAGACCCGTGACTTTATCGCCTTTCCAGGGGAGATAGTGGAAGGGGCCCATCTCCAGTGATTGGATAGACGCACTGCTTTTACTCTCCAGGCTGGGTTTCTCCAAATGGAACAATTCCCTCCTAACTACATCTTTAGGACAGGGCACTTGGGAGCAGACCCTGTACTTTTTGCAGTGGGGTCACAGTCCTGAAATCAAAGCTACCACCTTTCTTCTAGAGCTCACACGCAATGATGGGGACAGCCACAAGCAGCATTTGCAATTCTTGGTGACTGGTCAGGACAGGGGATGTGGGGAAAGGAGAAAACTGTGAACTCTGAAGTTGGAAAGATCTGTTTCCTCACATCCTGGTTGTGTGACTTCAGGCAAATTTCCTAACGTTGCTAGGCTGTTTCTTCATCTGAAAGAAATGTGAACAATGGAATTTGTATTGCATAATTCCTGGGAGGATGAAAAGGACAAAGCACATCAATAGTTAAAACTGCCTAGCACAGAGTGGGGGCTCACTGGATGATAATGACGAATACTAATATTATGAATATTATTGTAAAGGCTCTGGGAGTGGCAATTATAAGTGGTGTTTTTAAGCATAAAACAACAGAAGGGACTTTTAAGCTGGGTTTTGACATGTAAGTAGGAGTTTGTTGAATGCCTGGTGGGCAGGAAGGGTTTTCTAGTTAGAAAAAACAGTCAGGGCAGTTTTGTGAAGGAGCATAGGATGTTCAGGGAGCATGAGAAGGCCAGTCAGGAACCACTGAAATATTCCCATTCAGAGATAAGCAAACTGGCTGGGGCAAGATGACACTCTGAAATCCCCTTTCTACTGTCCTCAAATAAAGGACCCTAATTGACTTCGTGTACATTCATAAACCCGCGTTCTAACAACCCGTGCTATGTGAAGTGAAGCAGCCTCCGTGCCTCTGGCTGGCCAGTCTACAGAGAATAAATGAAGCTGAGGACTGCCCCCAGGTGTCCGAGCCTCCGGTCCACCTTCTCTGGAGTTACACAGGCTTGGGAGCCAATTTCCTCACTGTACAACCTTGGCAGTCCACTTGTCTCTCTACCCTCTCAGTTTTGTTATCTGAAAAAAATATTATTTTTCCTATTATTCAGTGGGAATAATGATACACTATATAGAAGTCCTTACACACCATCTCAGCTCCGGACACACAGCAGGTGCCCTGCTTCCAAGAAAAAGGGGCTGCTCTGGGACAAGAACTTATTATAGGATCGGGCAGAATGGACATACTCCTGGGGAATTCTTGCTATATCCACCGTTATACACAGAGAAAAAGTCTTTAACCAAAATGGTATCAGGTCAGATCAGATCAGTCGCTCAGTCGTGTCCGACTCTTTGCGACCCCATGAATCGCAGCACGCCAGGCCTCCCTGTCCATCACCAACTCCCGGAGGTCACCCAGATTCACACCCATCAAGTCAGTGATGCCATCCAGCCATCTCATCCTCTGTCGTCCCCTTCTCCTCCTGCCCTCAATCCCTCCCAGCATCAGAGTCTTCTCCAGTGAGTCAACTCTTCGCATGAGGTGGCCAAAATACTGGAGTTTCAGCTTTAGCATCATTCCTTCTAAAGAAATTCCAGGATTGATCTCCTTCAGAATGGACTGGTTGGATCTTCTTGCAGTCCAAGGGACTCTCAAGAGTCTTCTCCAACACCACAGTTCAAAAGCATCAATTCTTCGGCGCTCAGCCTTCACAGTCCAGCTCTCACACCCATACATGACCACAGGAAAGACCATAGCCTTGACTAGGCGAACCTTTGTTGGCAAAGTAATGTCTCTGCTTTTGAATATGCTATCTAGGTTGGTCATAACTTTCCTTGCAAGGAGTAAGCGTCTTTTAATTTCATGGCTGCAGTCACCATCTGCAGTGATTTTGGAGCCCAGAAAAACAAAGTCTGACACTGTTTCCACTGTTTCCCCATCTATTTTCCATGTAGTGATGGGACCAGATGCCATGATCTTCGTTTTCTGAATGTTGAGCTTTAAGCCAACCTTTTCACTCTCCACTTTCACTTTCATCAAGAGGCTTTTTAGCCCCTCTTCACTTTCTGCCATAAGGGTGCTGTCATCTGCATATCTGAGGTTATTGATATTTCTCCCAGCAATCTTGATTCCAACTTGTGTTTCTTCCAGTTCAGCATTTCTCATGATGTACTCTGCATATAAGTTAAATAAACATGGTGACAATATGCAGCCTTAATGTACTCCTTTTCCTATTTGGAACCAGTCTGTTGTTCCATGACCAGTTCTAACTGTTGCTTCCTGACCTGCATACAGATTTCTTAAGAGGCAGATCAGGTGGTCTGGTATTCCCATCTCTTTCAGAATTTTCCATAGTTTATTGTGATCTACACAGTCAAAGGCTTTGGCATAGTCAATAAAGCAGAAATAGATGTTTTTCTGGAACTCTCTTGCTTTTTCCATGATCCAGCGGATGTTGGCAATTTGATCTCTGGTTCCTCTGCCTTTTCTAAAACCAGCTTGAACAACATTCCAAAGAATAACAAGAAGAGATAAGAAAGCCTTCTTCAGTGATCAATGCAAAGAAATAGAGGAAAACAACAGAATGGGAAAGACTAGGGATCTCTTCAAGAAAATCAGAGATACCAAAGGAACATTTCATGCAAAGATGGGCACGATAAAGGACAGAGATGGTGTGGACCTAACAGAAGCAGAAGATATTAAGAAGAGGTGGCAAGAATACATAGAAGAACTGTACAAAAAAGAGCTTCAAGACCCAGATAATCATGATGATGTGATCACTGACCTTGGAATGTGAAGTCAAATGGGCCTTAGAAAGCATCACTACGAACAAAGCTAGTGGAGGTGATGGAATTCCAGTGGAGCTATTCCAAGTCCTGAAAGATGATGCTGTGAAAGTGCTACACTCAATATGCCAGCAAATTTGGAAAACTCAGCAGTGGCCACAAGATTGGAAAAGGTCAGTTTTCATCCCAATCCCAAAGAAAGGCAATGCCAAAGAATGCTCAAACTACCGAACAATTGCACTCATCTCACACGCTAGTAAAGTAATACTCAAAATGGTATATTTTATTTTTTTAAAGATTTTTTTTGACATGGACCATCTGAAAAGTCTTTATGAAATTTGTAACAATATTGCTTCTGTTTTCTGTTTTGGTTTTTTGGCCAAGAGGCATTAGAATCTTAGCTTCCGGAGCAGGGGTTGAACCTGTACCCTCTGCATTGGAAAGTAAAGTCTTAACCATTGGACCACCTGGAAAGCCCTCAAATGGTATATTTTAGATATCGTTCTGCAAGTTTCTTCAAAGAATAATACATCAAAGTCAATACAGATCGTCCTCATTCTTTTTTTAGTTCAGATAGAATTCACAACCCATAAATTTCACTTTTTTTTTTTCAATTTTTAATTGGAGGATAATTGCTATGCAATGTTGTTTTCTGCCATAAAACAACGTGAATCAGCTCTAAGTTTACGTATATCACCTCCTTCTTAAGCTTCCCTCCAACCTCCCTTGCAAGTTGCTTTATTCTGGGTCCTGCCCCAGGACATGTGAGACCTGAGTTCCCTGACCAGGGATCGAACCTGTGCCACCTGCGGTGGAAGCCCAGAGTCCTAACCACTGGACCGCCAGGGAGCTCCCAAGTTCACTCTTTTAAAGTGTACAATTCAACGGGTTTCAGTATATTCACAAAATTGTACAACCATTGTTACTATCTAATTCCAAGACAATTTTATCATCCCCCAAAGAAACCCGTGGCCATTTGCAATCATTCCCATTCTCCCCTCTCACCACCCCAGTAACTACTTAGCCTTTTTCTGTCTCTGTGGACTTACCTATTCTAGATAGTTCCTATAAATGGAATCATCTGAGGCCTCTGTGCCTGCCTTCTTTCACTTAGCATACTATTTTCAAGATTGACCTATGTTGTAGCGTGTATCAGAACTCCACTCCTTTTTGTGGTTGAATGAGATCCCCTGGTGTGGATGTTGTATCACATTTTATTTAATTGTTGTTGTTCAGTCACCCAGTCGTGTCCAACTCTTTGCAATCCCATGGCACCCCACTCCAGTACTCGTGCCTGGAAAATCCCATGGACGGAGGAGCCTGCTGGGCTGCAGTCCATGGGGTTGCTAGAGTCGGACACGACTGAGCGACTTCACTTTCACTTTTCACTTCCATGCATTGGAGAAGGAAATGGCAACCCACTCCAGTGTTCTTGCCTGGAGAATCCCAGGGATGGGGGAGCCTGGTGGGCTGCCGTCTCTGGGGTTGCACAGAGTCAGACACGACTGAAGCGACTTAGCAGCAGCAGCAGCAGCAGCAGACTACATTTTGTTTATCTATTCATTATTTGATGGGCATTTGGATTGTTTCTACTTTTTTTCTATTATGAATAATCCCCATTCTTTTTAACGCATAGTATTCTACTGATTGGATGTAACATAATTTATTTAAGCACTTATTACTGAAGAATAGTTCTGGTCTTGGAACTTCTCTGGTGGCCTAGTGGTTAAGACTCTGCTCTTCCAATGCAGGGGGCATGGGTTCAGTCCCTGGTTAGGGAACTAAGATCCTGCATGTTACACAGCATGGCAATAAAGAAAGAGTTTTTTTTAAAAAAAGAATAGGTCTAGTTGTTCCCATTTTTGGCTAGTACTGGTAGCCAAAATGGTAATGCAAAAAAAATGTCATCACAACACTCTTCTGGTCTTCCATAAGAGGCAGTCAAAACTTACCCCATTTCCTAAGGAAATTATTCAACTGAAGCAAAAGGTTACATTGACAAAGATATTGATTGAAGCAACTTTTACAGTAACGCAAAATGGAACTTCTTAAAGAGTCCATAATAAGGAGCTATTTTGACAAATTCTTTTATCTGATGAAATAGTATACAGTCAGCAAAAATGCTAATTATGAAGGCAATGGAGCCCCAAGTGAATTGCTAATGATGACCTTCAGTTAAAATAAGTACAACAAAGTGCAGAACGGCATCCCTTGCCCACACTGGCTCTCAGAATAGCACGGCGTGGCGATGGGAAGCACACCCAAGCCCTCTGGCCACAAGTGTGCCATTTCTGCCACATCGCCGAGATGAACAGGACCTGGGCGGCTTCTACTAGGAGCAGGCTGTGGACCACTGCTGTCTCACACTGCTGCAGCTGCCATGCGAGGACCACCCACGGGAGGAGGCAGGGCTTTCCTCCCAAGTGCCAAGGGAGCAGCAGTCACAATGCCTCCCTAGAGATGAGGTTGTCAGAGGGTGGGTCATCAGATCAGATCAGATCAGTCGCTCAGTCGTGTCCGACTCTTTGCTACCCCATGAACCGCAGCACGCCAGGCCTCCCTGTCCATCACCAGCTCCTGGAGGTCACTCAGACTCGCATCCATCGAGTCAGTGATGCCATCCAGCCATCTCATCCTCTGTCGTCCCCTTCTCCTCCTGCCCTCAATCCCTCCCAGCATCAGAGTCTTCTCCAATGAGCCAACTCTTCGCATGAGGTGGCCAAAATATTGGAGTTTCAGCTTTAGCATCATTCCTTCTAAAGAAATTCCAGGATTGATCTCCTTCAGGATGGACTGGTTGGATCTCCTTGCAGTCCAAGGGACTCTCAAGAGTCTCCTCCAACACCACAGTTCAAAAGCATCAATTCTTCGGCGCTCAGCCTTCTTCACAGTCCAACTCTCACATCCATACATGACCACAGGAAAGACCATAGCCTTGACTAGGCGAACCTTTGTTGGTAAAGTAATGTCTCTGCTTTTGAATATGCTATCTAGGTTGGTCATAACTTTCCTTCCAAGGAGCAAGCGTCTTTTAATTTCATGGCTGCAGTCACCATCTGCAGTGATTTTGGAGCCCAGAAAAACAAAGTCTGACACTGTTTCCACTGTTTCCCCATCGATTTTCCATGCAGTGATGGGACCAGATGCCATGATCTTCGTTTTCTGAATGTTGAGCTTTAAGCCAACCTTTTCACTCTCCACTTTCACTTTCATCAAGAGGCTTTTTAGCCCCTCCTCACTTTCTGCCATAAGAGTGGTGTCATCTGCATATCTGAGGTTATTGATATTTCTCCCGGCAATCCTGATTCCAATTTGTGTTTCTTCCAGTCCAGCATTTCTCATGATGTACTCTGCATATAAGTTAAATAAACATGGTGACAATATGCAGCCTTGACGTACTCCTTTTCCTATTTGGAACCAGTCTGTTGTTCCATGACCAGTTCTAACTGTTGCTTCCTGACCTGCATACAGATTTCTTAAGAGGCAGATCAGGTGGTCTGGTATTCCCATCTCTTTCAGAATTTTCCATAGTTTATTGTGATCTACACAGTCAAAGGCTTTGGCATAGTCAATAAAGCAGAAATAGATGTTTTTCTGGAACTCTCTTGCTTTTTCCATGATCCAGCGGATGTTGGCAATTTGATCTCTGGTTCCTCTGCCTTTTCTAAAACCAGCTTGAACATCAGGAAGTTCACGGTTCACATATTGCTGAAGCCTGGCTTGGAGAATTTTGAGCATTACTTTACTCGCGTGTGAGATGAGTGCAATTGTTCGGTAGTTTGAGCACTCCTTGGCATTGCCTTTCTTTGGGATTGGGATGAAAACTGACCTTTTCCAATCTTGTGGCCACTGCTGAGTTTTCCAAATTTGCTGGCATATTGAGTGTAGCACTTTCACAGCATCATCATTCAGGACTTGGAATAGCTCCACTGGAATTCCATCACCTCCACTAGCTTTGTTCGTAGTGATGCTTTCTAAGGTCCATTTGACTTCACATTCCAAGATGTCTGGCTCTAGGTCAGTGATCACATCATCATGATTATCTAGGTCTTGAAGCTCTTTTTTGTACAGTTCTTCTGTGTATTCTTGCCACCTCTTCTTAATATCTTCTGCTTCTGTTAGGTCCACACCATCTCTGTCCTTTATCGTACCCATCTTTGCATGAAATGTTCCTTTGGTATCTCTGATTTTCTTGAAGAGATCCCTAGTCTTTCCCATTCTGTTGTTTTCCTCTATTTCTTTGCATTGATCACTGAAGAAGGCTTTCTTATCTCTTCTTGCTATTCTTTGGAACTCTGCATTCAGATGTTTATATCTTTCCTTTTCTCCTTTGCTTTTCGCTTCTCTTCTTTTCACAGCTATTTGTAAGGCCTCCCCAGACAGCCATTTTGCTTTTTTGCATTTCTTTTCCATGGGGATGGTCTTGATCCCTGTCTCCTGTACAATGTCACGAACCTCATTCCATAGTTCATCAGGCACTCTATCTATCAGATCTAGGCCCTTAAATCTATTTCTCACTTCCACTGTATAATCATAAGGGATTTGATTTAGGTCATACCTGAATGGTCTAGTAGTTTTCCCTACTTTCTTCAATTTCAGTCTGAATTTGGCAATAAGGAGTTCATGGTCCGAGCCACAGTCAGCTCCTGGTCTGGGTGGGTCATAGCTGGCTATAAAACCGTGATGAGAATCATGCATACAGGTCTTCCTGGGGCTCTGGAACTGGTCATTTGTGAACATAGTGGGTGACATACTGGCCACATGTGACCCTGTGAACTTCTGTGCCACTCTGGAGTCCCTTGCTTGCCTTCGGTGTCGGGGACAGTGCTGGCTTTGTGCTGCCTGACACTGTGCGTCCAGAGCAGTGGCTGCACATACATTGATCTGCAGCAACTGTGTGTGCACTCAGCCCAACCCACCATGTGACTCTTCTAATGTATGCCTTCCTGTCATAATCGTGCATCCCGCAATCATCGCCATTAAGAATACACAAGGGAGCTACAGAAGAGACTGCAAGGGGGAGGAGCGGGGAGAGGGATGGGATCAGCGGATGCAAACTACTATATACAGAATGGATAAGCACCAAGGTCCTGCTGTATGGCACAGGGAACTCAATTCAGTATCCAGTGACAAACCATAAAGGAAAAGAATAGGAACAAGAATATATATACATATATTGGATTGGCCAAAAGGTTCATTCGGGTTTTTCCACAACATGTTATGGAAAAATCCAGTCTAACCAACACACCTCAATACAGCCCAATATAACTGAATCATAGAAATTAAGACATTGTAAGTCAACTATACTTCAGTAAAATAAAAAAATTTTAAAAAGAACATACAATGTTGCAAAACCAATGATGAATGTGTGGCCTTCAAAATATTCATGGAAAAAATTTAGCCCCTATAGAGGAGGTTGGCTGTATGTGTGTAGTTGTGACTTTTTTAAATTTATTTTTCAGTTGGAGGAAAATTGCTTTACAATGCTGTGATGGTTTCTGCTGTACTACAGCAGAAACCAGCTGTAATTATACATACACCGCCTCACTTCTGCGCCCCCCTGCCCTTCCCCCACCCCACCCGCTAGATCATCAGAGCCTGGCCGGGCTGCCTGGGCTACACAGCGACCTCTCAGCAGCTATCTACTTACACAGGGTAGTGTATACGTGTTTGCGACTTTCTCCATTCATCCCACTCTCTCCTTCCCCCACTGTGTTCACAAGTCTGTTCTTTAAGTCTCCATTCCTTCCCTGTAAATGTTATTTTTGAGTTCTATCAACACACTTAGATTATACTGATTATCTATGATATCTTAGGTTATAAGTAATAATAAATAACAACAGATTACAGGTATTATTTCTAAACATCCTAAGCTTAAGATATACTAAATATATAATTTTTGAGAAGTCAAAGTTGATATGAAGGAATAGAAAAGACCAGTACTTTATGGTATTCTGTAAAATGAATGGTAGCTTCCAATCAGCTCCATCAACTGTGAACTGACCTCTAAACTGTCCCCAATCTTTTTTGGGGGTGGGGTGAAGTTGTGTTTGTTAGGGTCACAGCTAAGCTGCTACAGCAAAGAGACTCTAGAGTGGCCTAAACATGATGAAATTCATTTCTCTTAAAAACAGATCAGACAGGGCTTCCCTGGTGGCTCTGCAGCAAAGAATCCATGGGCCAAGGCAGGGGACGCGTGGTCAGTCGCTGAGCTGGGAAGACCCCACATGCCCCAGGGCAGCTAGCCTGTGTGCCACAGCTCTGGAGCCCAGGCGCGCCGATGACTGAGGCCACGTGCGGCAAGGACAGACGCACGTGGACCCTGGAGCCCGGCTCCACAAGAGCAGCCCCGGCAGTGAGAAGCGCGCGCCACAGTCAGAGCAGCCCCGATTGCCCCCGCTCAAGAAAAGCCCGCACAGTGATGAAGGCCCAGCACAACCGAAAATAAAGACATAAATAAAATTAGAAAAAAACCCAAACAGGTGAGGCAGGCCGGGTTGATGAGGTGATCCTGCTATGAATAGTACCGGGTTCCCTGTTCCTCTGCCATCCCCTAGACGGTCATCATTTGCTTAACCAAAGCTGGGTTGCTACTCTTGGGGAAGAGGAAGGAGCCAACATCTAAAATGAGGAGCTTAAGATGGAGATGACTCAGAAACTTGCACATCACTTCCTTTTATATCCTACTAGTCTGAACTGAATCACGGCCACCTCCAGGTGCAAGGCTCAGAAACGGAGTCTCTGCCCGCCCAGAAGAGGGGGAGGAGGGATTTGGGGAAAGAAATAGTGATCAGCTAGAGAGCTTTTTTAAATAAAAAAACCTATAACAATGGAATTATATCATAATCCCATAACACAGCTGCTGACATTTCTCCATGGTTTCTTTCACCTTTGATATGTACACATCTTTTTGCAAAGTTGTGAAAATAGTGTCTATACAATTTTACACTCTACTGGAATAAAACAACACAATTAAAATAAATGATATATTATTTTTCATCTGAAACACAGGCAAAGATTTTTCTTAAACTACGGTAGCCAACAATGGGGAATCAGTGGAGAAAGTCACACTCTCAAATGTTACTGATGAGAATGTAAATGTGTGCAGTTTTTCTGGAGGGCAGTTTGGTGATCCATCTCAAAGGCTATTCACATTTAAGGAGGAAAATACAGAGATGTGGATATAGATTTACGTGGGTAAACAACAAAGTCCTCCTGAATAGCACAGGGAACTATACTCAAATGTCTTGGGATAACCCATAAGGGAAAAGAAGACAAAAAAGAATATATATGTGTGTATAACTGAATCACTATGCTGTACAGCAGCAATTAACAGCATTGTAAGTCACTACATGGGAAATAGATGGGGAAACAGTGGAAACAGTGTCAGACTTTGTTTTTCTGGGCTCGAAAATCACTGCAGATGGTGACTGCAGCCATGAAATTAAAAGACGCTTACTTCTTGGAAGGAAAGTTATGACCAACCTAGATAGCATATTCAAAAGCAGAGACATTACTTTGCCAACAAAGGTTCGCCTAGTCAAGGCTATGGTCTTTCCTGTGGTCATGTATGGATGTGAGAGCTGGACTGTGAAGAAGGCTGAGCGCCGAAGAATTGATGCTTTTGAACTGTGGTGTTGGAGGAGACTCTTGAGAGTCCCTTGGACTGCAAGGAGATCCAACCAGTCCATTCTGAAGGAGATCAGTCCTGGGATTTCTTTGGAAGGAATGATGCTAAAGCTGAAACTCCAGTACTTTGGCCACCTCATGAGAAGAGTTGACTCATTGGAGAAGACTCTGATGCTGGGAGGGATTGGGGGCAGGAGGAGAAGGGGACGACAGAGGATGAGATGGCTGGATGGCATCACTGACTCAATGGATGTGAGTCTGAGTGACCTCTGGGAATTGGTGATGGACAGGGAGGCCTGGTGTGCTGCGACTCATGGGGTCACAAAGAGTCGGACACGACTGAGTGACTGATCTGATCTGATCTGAAGTTAACTATGCTTCAATAAAAAATTAATTAAAAAAGCTATGAGATATCTAAAAAAGATATCTAAAAAAAGCATGCTTTTGTAGAATATTAATAATATGAAAATTCAGATAATATAACAACACTGAGAGAAACACCTTGCAAAAGAGTGTATACAGTCTGTGTTGATGAAAATAACAAATAAATAATCTACAATTGCACTCATCTCACACGCTAGTAAAGTAATGCTCAAAATTCTCCAAGCCAGGCTTCAGCAATATGTGAACCATGAACTTCCTGATGTTCAAGCTGGTTTTAGAAAAGGCAGAGGAACCAGAGATCAAATTGCCAACATCTGCTGGATCATGGAAAAAGCAAGAGAGTTCCAGAAAAACATCTATTTCTGCCTTATTGACTATGCCAAAGCCTTTGACTCTGTGGATCCCAATAAACTGTGGAAAATTGTGAAAGAGATGGGAATACCAGACCACCTGATCTGCCTCTTGAGAAATCTGTATGCAGGTCAGGAAGCAACAGTTAGAACTGGTCATGGAACAACAGACTGGTTCCAAATAGGAAAAGGAGTACGTCAAGGCTGTATATTGTCATCCTGTTTCTTTAACTTATATGCAGAGTACATCATGAGAAACGCTGGACTGGAAGAAACACAAGCTGGAATCAAGATTGCCGGGAGAAATATCAATAACCTCAGATATGCAGATGACACCACCCTTATGGCAGAAAGTGAAGGGGAACTCAAAAGCCTCTTGATGAAAGTGAAAGTGGAGAGTGAAAAAGTTGGCTTAAAGCTCAACATTCAGAAAACGAAGATCATGGCATCTGGTCCCATCACTTCATGGGAAATAGATGGGGAAACAGTGGAAACAGTGTCAGACTTGATTTTTCTGGGCTCGAAAATCACTGCAGATGGTGACTGCAGCCATGAAATTAAAAGACGCTTACTTCTTGGAAGGAAAGTTATGACCAACCTAGATAGCATATTCAAAAGCAGAGACATTACTTTGCCAACAAAGGTCCGTCTAGTCAAGGCTATGGTTTTTCCTGTGGTCATGTATGGATGTGAGAGCTGGACTGTGAAGAAGGCTGAGTGCCGAAGAATTGATGCTTTTGAACTGTGGTGTTGGAGGAGACTCTTGAGAGTCCCTTGGACTGCAAGGAGATCCAACCAGTCCATTCTGAAGGAGATCAGCCCTGGGATTTCTTTGGAAGGAATGATGCTAAAGCTGAAACTCCAGTACTTTGGCCACCTCATGCGAAGAGTTGACTCATTGGAGAAGACTCTGATGCTGGGAGGGATTGAGGGCAAGAGGAGAAGGGGACGACAGAGGATGAGATGGCTGGATGGCATCACTGACTCGATGGATGTTAGTCTGAGTGACCTCTGGGAATTGGTGATGGACAGGGAGGCCTGGTGTGCTGCGGTTCATGGGGTTGCAAAGAGTCGGACAAGACTGAGCGACTGATCTGATCTGATCTGATGAGATAGCTATGGCTAACCCCATTTAATAGATAAGACAACTGAGAATCAGAGAGATTAAGTGGATTTCCCAAGATTACACAGATAATCAGTAGTAGAGGTGCTTTCCCATGCATGTCTCTCTGCCCTTAAGCCTAGAGTCCTGTATCCTACTCAGAGCTTCACCCTCCAACACCCATTCATCCCAAAGCCTAAATAAAAGCCCAGGACTCGAGAAGTTTGTACCTAACCAGACTTACTGAATTTAGTGGGATGAGGCCCAGGAATCTTGTGTTGCTTTTGTTTTTTAAAATCAGTTGTCAAGTTTATCTTGAAATTAGTTGTCAGAATCTTCTGTTCTTAATAAGATCTTTATATACTTTGTAACTGAATGTGTGTTCAGTCATGTCCAACTCATTGCAACCCCATGGACTATACAGCTCTCCAGCCTCCTCTGTCCGTGGAATTTTCCAGGCAAGAATACTGGAGTGGGTTGCCATTTCCTACTCTAGGGGCCCTTCCCAATCCAGGAATCGAACCCATGTCTCCTGCATTTGCAGGCAGATTCTTTATCACTGCACCACCTGGCAGGTCTGTATATACTTTGTATCTGTGCCAAAGCTTAGGACCATGCCTGGAAACCTATGCTTCCAGCCCAGAAACCTATGTTTCAGCCTTCCAAGGAAAGGAATTATCCCCAGGCCCTAATGGCTCCGACGGTAAAGAACCTGCCTGTCAGGAAGGAGACCTGGGTTCTATCTCTGGTAGGGGAGATCCCCTGGAGAAGGGAATGGCAAACCACTCCAGTATTCTTGCCTGGAGAATTCCACAGAGGAGCCTGGCAGGCCACAGTCCATGGGGTTGCAGAGAGTCGGACACAACTGAGCAACTAGCACTTTCCCTTTCAAGTGCCAAAAAGAAAAAACAAATTGTATATGAGGAGTTCAACTGCAACGGGGACTGGACATGGGAGTCAGGGGCTTCCCAGGTGGCTCGATGGCCAAGAGCGCGCCTGCCAGTGCAGGAGATGGGAGAGACTCAGGTTCGATCCCTGGTCGGGAAGAGCCCCTGGAGCAGGGCATGGCAACTCACTCCAGTATCCTTGCCTGGAGAAGTCCATGGACAGAGGAGCCTGGTGGGCCACAGCCCACGGGGTCACAAAAAGAGTCAGACACGACTGAAGCGACTCAGCACGCATGCATGGGGGTTTGGGGGACAGAGTGGTCATAAAACTGTCTAGAAAAGTGAAATTTGAGAATAGTCCTAAGTACTGAGAAGAAGCAGAAACAATACAGATCTGGAAAGTGTGTTTTAGGTAAATGGAACCATCAGAACAAAGACTCCAAAGGACGAAATACCAGGTACCCTCAGAATACAGCCTGGAGGCCAGTGGGATTGGCTGATTTTAGCTTGTGTAGAATGCTTTGTCGAAGAAGGCAATGGCACCCCACTCCAGTCCTCTTGCCTGGAAAATCCATGGATGGAGGAGTCTGGTAGGCTGTAGTCCATGGGGTCGCTAAGAGTCAGACACAACTGAGCGACTTCACTCTCACTTTTCACTTTTCTGCATTGAAGAAGGAAATGGCAACCCAGTCCAGTGTTCCTGCCTGGAGAATCCCAGGGACGGGGGAGCCTGGTGGGCTGCCGTGTATGGGGTCGCACAGAGTCGGACATGACTGAAATGACTTAGCAGCAGCGGCAGCAGCAGCAGAATGCTTTGTATTTAAGTTTTCCTATCACTCAGAACAGGGTGATGTCAGTCACTCACATTCACAAAATATTAACTCCAATGGATATAGTTCCCAAGAATTTGTCAAAAGATGTCTAAAAATTTTTAGTTTTCCTGGCTTCTGCATCAGCAAAAATGATCCTTTCCACTTTTCCATAGTCCTTATTACCTGTAGTGTTCTCTTACGATGTTAAGGCGTGATTTTCAAATCTGAACTACCCGTTCAAAGAATATTAAGTGGTATTTGTTGTCGTTTTTGTTGTCACCGAGTCGTGTCCCGCTCTTTGCGACCCCATGGTCCACAGCCTGCCGGGCTCCTCTGTCCTCCTCTGGTTTTAAATCAGATCAGATAAAGATGGGGTCCCTGTTAAGGTCGCAAACTCACACTAGGTTTTCTTTTTATCTCTCTCAAAATCCATTCTGGAGAAATTATTTAAACAAAATGGAAAGACAGAGTTGAGGAACTTACAAAACATAAGAAGAAGGCTGTGGGGAGACAGAGTCTGTCTGGACCTGGTGTGAGTAGCCAGGCCTGCGGAGTGGGCACCTGCAGCCCGGAGTGAAGGCTGACGCAGGGAGCGGAGAAAGGACAAGACACAGGAAAGGCCTCTGAGGGCGAGTGCTGCCTCCCTTGGGGTCGTCGTGGATAAACAGTGCCTGCCCCCCCCATCAGGAACCTGCAGCACAGGTGGTATCAGGACAGCAGAGAGCCTCAGCGAGCAGAACAATGGAACCAGAGATTCCTCGTCCCAGAGAGGCCGCCTCCGCCCGGTCTTACTACATAAGGGCAAATCCCGTACCAGAGAATTAATCCCACCCAAGAGGTGGGAGTAGATCAGAGGGATCAGGACTGATTCTGCCGGTCCTGGCGTTCTGTGATCTGAGGCGTGTCCCCTCCTCTCTCCTTAAACCCGAAGGGACAGACATAGACTAGAGCCTGCTCTTCAGCCTTTGCCCCTAAAAGCAGTGCTGTACAAAGGAGCTGCTGCCCCAGGGGACCGGGAGCTTCTAGACCAAACTAATGAGCCACCTGAGAAATGAAACCTCGGTCAGAGGAGGATAAACATCTACCGTCTGAGGCGAGATGACTGGAAGAGACTGGCCAGGAATAAGCTTGGTAAAAATACTTAGGAAAATAAGGCATTGGAAAGCATAAAGCAAAAACAGGAAATGATTTTTTACAACTTTAATGTTATATAATTAACATATACACATGCTGAAAGTATTCCATTTGATGAGGTTTGACATAAATATGTATCTGTGAAACCACCACTGTAAACTTAAGATAATGAAGATCTCCCTTCCCTCCCCTCAGAGTTTCCTCCTGCCCCTTGTAGTCCATTCTTCCATCTACTTGCATCCTCAGACAACTGCTGGTCATCTCTGTCTTTCCAGGTTAGTTTTCCATAGAGAATTTTGTGTAAATAGAATCATAGAGTTTACATTCTTTTTGTGTTTTGCTTATTTCGCTCAGCATAATAATTCTGAAGTTCATCCACTCCACATTATTATATGTGTTGATAGTTTTTCCTTTTTAGGACTGAGCAGTATTCCACCATGTGGATATACCTCAATCTGTTTATCCATTTAAAACAGTAAAATACACTGGTGAAGATAATCCTAAAACTCTGGCACCTTGAGTCCACGTCTAATCAAATCAAAATTGTCCATGTCTGTGATTTCTCACAGAAAATCTTTCTCTATGTTATCGAGAGCACTGTTCATGCAGTATTTCTTTTAAAAAAAAAATTAATAAAAGAGTTAAATGCCTTTACTGCTGAGCTCTAAAATCAGATTTGCAATTATATGTGATGCTAACTTACTGTTTTGGTACTTTTTCTTATGATGGTAAAATGTACATAAGATAATTTGCCATTTTAACCACATTATATAATTTGGTGGCATTAATCATATTTGCAGTGTTGTGTAACCATTATGGTTGCTGCTGCTGCTGCTAAGTCGCTTCAGTCGTGTCCGACTTTGTGCGACCCCATAGACGGCAGCCCACCAGGCTCCCCCGTCCCTGGGATTCTCCAGGCAAGAATACTTGAGTGGGTTGCCATTTCCTTCTCCAATGCATGAAAGTGAAAAGTGAAAGTGAAGTCGCTCAGTCGTGTCCGACTCAGCAACCTTATGGACTGCAGCCCACCAGGCTCCTCCGTCCATGGGATTTTCCAGGCAAGAGTACTGGAGTGGGGTGCCATTGCCTTCTCCGAACCATTACCATTACCCAGTTCCAAAATGTTTCCTCACCCCCAACAGAAACTCTGTATCCATTAAGCAACAGTCTCATTTTCTCCACGGCCCAGCCTCCAGTAAACTCTAACCTACTTGCTGTCTCTATGAATTTGCTTCTTCTGGATATTTCATATCAGTGTAATAAAATATGCCATCTGGGGTCTGGGTTATCTTCCCTAGCTTATGTCTAAGGTTCGTGCATGCTGTAGTATCAGAATTTCACTCTTATTGCTGAGTATTGCTCAACGGTATGTGTATGCCATGCTTTGTCACGTATTCCTCCGTTGATGGACTTTCAGGCTGTCTCTACCTCTTGGCTACCGTGAATGATACCCTATGAGTACTGGCATACAAGTGTCTGTGTGAGTCTGTTCTCAGCTCTTTTTGGTATTTACAGAAGAGTGACGCAGGACAGGACCACGAGGTCCTTCCCCCATGCCCTCTGCCTGCCTTTTGTCTGTGAAAAACTTTAGTCAAAGACTAAGTTTAATCAGAGAAATGAGAGTATGTGGAAATAAAGGAAAACAGTCGAGTACTCATTAAGTATAGTCAAGGACCTCTAGTTCCTTCTCAAGGGCTGTGCATAACCCTCTGAGCCATGTGCTGTGAACTGTCTTGTAGACGCTGAAACACCAGGTGGAACAAGTTAACTGCACGATGGCCAGACTGTACCCTAGACGTCAGTTCAGCTCAGATCAGTCGCTCATTCGTGTCTGACTCTTTGCCACCCCATGAATCACAGCACACCAGGCCTCCCTGTCCATCACCATCTCCCAGAGTTCACTTAGACTCATGTCCATCAAGTTGGTGATGCCATCCAGCCATCTCATCCTCTGTCGTCCCCTTCTCCTCCTGCCCTCAGTCCCTCCCAGCATCAGAGTCTTTTCCAATGAGTCAACTCTTCACATGAGGTGGCCAAAGTACTGGAGTTTCAGCTTTAGCATCATTCCTTCCAAAGAAATCCCAGGGCTGATCTCTTTTGGAATGAATGGACTGGTTGGATCTCCTTGTAGTCCAAGGGACCCTAGACATGAGCTGCCACAATTCCAAGAATTGGCCTCAAAAAAAAAAAAAAACAGGGAACAAATGGACCCTGGAACTGATGATTAACTGCACCTAGAAGAATCAAGAGGACGCTGGTCAGACCACCAATGACCAGTCTGAAGATGACTGTCAGAGCTGACTGTGCTGCTTCTGCACGTAGTACCCCTCCTCCCCCCAACAACTCCAGGTGTAAAAGCTCTCACCCCTTGCTTGTCGAGGGGACAAGGAGTAGGCCTTTGGACAGATTCTGCCTTCCTCCCCAGTTGCCAGCATCTGAAACAAAGCCAACTTTCTTTCCACCAACCTGGCCTAATTTTTGGCTTTTGAGTAGCGAGCAGCTAGACCCCACACCTTTCAGTAACAAGAGTGGAATTGCTGGGTCATATGGTGGATGGGGGAGCCTGGTAGGCTGCAGTCCATGGGGTCGCTAAGGGTCGGGCATGACTGAGCGATTTCACTTTCACTTTTCACTTTCATGCATTGGAGAAGGAAATGGCAACCCACTCCAGTGTTCTTGCCTGGAGAATCCCACAAACAGGGGAGCCTGGTGGGCTGCCATCCATGGGGTCTCACAGAGTTGGACATGACTAAAGCGACTTAGCAGCAGCATGGTGGTTCTATGTTTAAATTTTTGAGGACTCACCAAAGTGTTTTTCATAGGTGCTATATCATTTTACATTCCTACCAGAGATGTCTGAACATTCCAATTTCTCCAGCAACTTCTCAACACTTGTTATTTCTTATCTTTTCGAGCATAGCCATCCTAATGAGTATAGGGTAGTGTCTCCCTTTACTTTTAATTTACATTTCCCTAATGATTAGTGATGTTGGGCTTCTGTTCATGTGCCTATTGGCTATTTGAACAGCTTTTTTGGGGAAATATCTATTCAGATTCTTTGTCCATTTTTTAATTGGGTTGTTTGAATTTTTGTTGTTGAGTTGTGAATGTTGAGCTTCTATTGTAAATGGAGTTGTTTTCTTCATTTCCTTTTAAGATTGCTCATTGCTAGTGTGGAGAAATGCAACTGATTTTCATGTGTTGACTTTGTATCCTGCAACTTTGAGCTCATTTGTTAGCATTAACAGGTTTTTTTGGTGAGTGAATTCCTTAGGGTTTCCTAGATATAATTTCTAGATCTAGTCTTCAAATTTAGTTCAGATGGCTTTTATTTCACTTTCTCCCCCTGACTGTTCGGGCTAGAACTTCCACTGCTATGTTGAGTGGGAGAGTCACGACACCTTTGTCTTACTCCTGATCTTATGGGAAAAGCTTCCAGTCTTTCACCATTGAGGAGGAGGTTAGCCTTGAGGGTTTTTTAAATTAATTAATTTACTTACTTTTGATTGCGCTGGACGTTTGTTGTGGCTTCCTCTAGTTGCCGCGAGGGGGTGCTGCTCTCTAGTTGCTTTGCCTGGACTTCTTGTGGGGGAGTCTCTTGTCGTGAAGGATGGGCCTCGGGGTGGGGGCTTCCAGTTGGCGTGGCTCTCAGGCTTAGCTGCCCTGCAGCGCGTGGGATCTTCCTGGACCAGGGACTGAACCCGTGTCCCCTCCATTCTCGGGCAGATTCTTGTCCACTGGGCCACCAGGGAGGTCCGAGCTGTGATAAAATGCCTTTTATCACGTTGCAGATGTTCCTTTCTATTCCCAGTTTATTGAGTGTTTGGTTGTTGTATTTTTAATCATGAAAGGTTGTTTGATTTTATCAAATGCTTTTCTTCTGTATCAATTGAGATGATCATGTGATTTTTCTCGCTTCATTCCATTAGCATTATATACACTGCATTTATTGAATTATGTATGTTGGACCACACAAAAAAATCTATATAGACTAAAATGTGTATCTTTGGAAACTAATAAATTATTAAGTAATGCTTGAGTTTAAACGGAAATTAAGAGGTACTAAAAACTGACTGATAATTAAAACACAGCGGGGATTCCCTGACAGTCTAGTAGTTGGGGATCCACCTGCCAGTCTGGGGGACTAGGGTTCGATCCCTGGCCCAGGAAGATCCCACATGCCATGGAGCCACGTGGCCCAGGCGCCACAACTGCTGACGCCCTCGTGCCAAGATCCCAGGCTCTGCAACAAGAGAAGCCACCTCAAGGAGAAGCCACACACCGCAAGGAAGGGCAGCCCCACTTCGCTGCAACCAGAGAAAGCCCGCTCACAGCAACAAGACCCAGGGCAGCCAAAATTAATCAATGTTTTAAAAATCTAAATTAAATAAAACACAATAAGTTGAAACTGGACACAGCCAAAGCAATACTTAGACCAACAGAACAAACACAAAGAAACAAGAAAGAATGAAATACTAAGAAGCAATGGAGAACAACTTAGAGAATATTAACAAAATCCAAAGCTGGTTTATTGAAAAGCTTCTTAAGATAGACCATTATCTAACTGACCAAAAAAAAAAAAAGAGAGAGGGGGAAGTTACCCAAAAGCTAAAAAAGAAGCAAAGGGGATAAATTACTGCAGACACAACAGATTTAAAAGACCATATAAGGGTCAGAAGAGGTGCTGTGCAGTGCCGTGCTTAGTCGCTCAGTCGTGCTGACTCTGTGATCCCACGGACTGTCGTCCGTCAGGCGACTCTGTCCACAGGGATTCTCCAGACAAGAATACTGGAGTGTGTTGCCATGCCCTCCTCCAGCTTATAAGAGGTATACACTGTTAAATTTGAAAACACAGATGAAATGGATAGAACACTACAAAAAGTAAAAACTGATGAGAACAATCATCTGATAAAGGACTGCGCCATGCTGACGATGCTAAACACTCTCTGCAAACCATAAACAGAGGCACATCCCTTCACTGAGTACCCCCAGGGCACACATACGGCCCAGGGAAATAAACCCACTTCTTAAAGGGGCAGAATCAAAGAATGCATTGGCACATTTTACAACCATCACATACAATTGCATAGAAGCAGGCAATTCACAGAACAGGAAACCTAAAAGCCCAACGGAAGGCAGTTTATAAAGATACTCAATGTCACTGATCATCAGAAAAATAAAGCAATAAGGATGTCACTTTACACCTGCTGTGGTTGTTTTCATTGTTTAGTTACTAAGTCGTGTCCGACTCTTTGAGACCACATGGACTGTAGCCCACCAGTCTCCTCCATCCATGGGATTCCCCAGGCAAGAATACTGGAGTGGGTTGCCATTTCCTTCTCCAGGGGATCTCCCTGATCCAGGGATGGAACCCATGTCTCCTGCTTGGCAGGGTGCTTACCACTGAGCCACCAGGGAAGCCCTTTATACCCCTTAAGCAGGCAACAACAACAAAAAAAAATGAGAAAAGTTGGTAACGACAAATGTTGAGCAGATTGTGGGAACATAGAAACCCTCACTCATTGCTGGTGGGAGAGGAGACGGGGGAGCCATTCCGGTGTAATCTGACAGTATTTAGTCATATGAGGCATTCACACCTCCCCCTTGTCCCAGCCACTGCAGAGAAGCTGATCTGAGCCCTGGGAAGGCAGCCCTGGCCCGAGACCCAGCATCCAGGGCAAAGAGAAAGTTGGGCCAGAGCTGTTCTAATGACCCACAACAGCGTTCCACCCCGGTGCATCCTGCCTTGGACAGGCCTGCTTCCCCAAGGGGCACCTTCACCACATACCTGGACCACACCATCCCGTGATCTCATCCAGGTGCTGGAGGGAAACACTGTGGAGCACAAAAGCCCAGGAAGGCATAACAAATCACTTCCGTGATTCGGAAGCCACGAGATGGATCGGAAAACCTCTGGTTTGCAGATCAACAAATCTGTGTTCACTAGCATCCCCTTGGTCTCAGGCAAACTGAGCTCTGTGAGCCTCAGCTTTCCAATATTGATGAGACAAAACATTAGATGACATCTACAGCAGTGTGTGACTCCATTCTAATTCTGCTGACCACATTTTTGACACTCTGGTGCTGAATGTCTGGGGACACAGGCTCCTTTTTCTTGCTCCCCTGTGGGATATCCCTCCCTTGCTGTCCCTGTGGGATAGCTCTAAGCAGTTTTTCCTGTGCTAAATCCAAATCTACCTTCCCTAATGTTAAAAAATTGAAATAATGGCAGAATAAAATTATAGAGAGCTTGAAGAGAAAAAATAGTTCTACACTCAGAATAAATGCATTTAGAATGAAACGATACATTTGGAATAAAACCAGTAGTTTCTGCCCTATTCCTTGCCATCTCTGAGGCCTGCTCTACAGAGCCACAGAGCTGATTGGCCCCTCTCCCCCACGTTTAACTCTATATTTTAAAATAATGTGTTGCTACTGCTTTTCCTTTCTTAGGAGTTTACCTCCTGCACGAGGATCTGGCACAGCTGAATGAACTGCCCTTTGAGCATCCTCACTCCTTCATTCACTTCCGCTTTTAGTTCCGAAAACTAAAACTGTCTCACTTTATGGATGCCGCCCCCTCGGCTCCTTTCGCCCTTCTGAGTTTCTATACTGGTGGGTTTTTTTTTTTTTGTAATTCTTTTACTATCTGCTGGGTATATAGAAAGGGAGAAGATAAAGGCAAGATGTACTTGCCATCATTTTAAGCAGAAGCCCCATGAGAGAGCTTCTTGGAATAAAACTTTACTGAAAAAAAAAATAAGCCATTTTTACATCATTTTTGGTCAGTAGTTGATTCTTGGTCATTACGTCTGAAACTGTGGTTAAATGTCTTTTGCCCTTGCTGAACATGTACATGTGAATTATTCTCCAATCTTGTTAAAACTAAAAACGTGAATTGGCTTACTGATGAAGAATTTATCTTCATCTTAAAAAAAGAACAACAACGAAAATGGAACTGAACATTCCCTTAGTATTATCTGATCTAAACAATTTCTTCTCTTACGGAACTGATTTTCAGATAGGCAGTTTTGGTAAGTGATTTGTTATCACTTGCATTCCACTGGCATTTAAAATCCGTAGTTTAAGAAATGAACAGCCCTATTCGAATCCTACAATAGTTCTTTTTGGACTTCTCAGGTCACACAGTAGTCAGGAATTCGCCTGCCAGTGCAGGAGACGCAGGAGACTAGGGTTCGACTCCTAGGTGGGGAAGATCCCCTGGAGGAGGAAATGCCAGTACTATTGCCTGGAAAATTCCATGGACAGGGGAGCGTGGTGGCTACAGTCCATGGGGTTGCAGAGTCAGACACGACTGAGCGTACACACTTATTTCTTCTTAGAAGCTTCTGACTTTCGCATTTGCCAAAATCAGAGATCATTTAACTTCCTCCAAGCTAGACTTTTTAAATTCTTTTATAATAAGGAACGGGGTGGAAATATCAGGACCTGGATATCTCTAAGACAGTTAGAGTTAAAGAGTTTTCTATTGCCTTTTTTTTTTTTTTTTTTGGCCTCACAGTGAGGCATGTGGGATCTTAGTTCCCCCACCAGAGACGGAACCCATGACCCTTACAGCAGAAACAGAGGGTCTTAACCACTGGACTGCTAGGTAAGCCCCAAGAGTTTTCTATTACTTCTTATTCTCTACCCAAAAAAAGTGTTTTGCAAGAGTCAGATATTATCTCATTGGATTCAGGCCTCCCTCGGAAGAGGTTTTTTCCTCCATATTATAGCAGACCTAAACCTTTGATCAATTTGGAGGAGAAAGTCAGTTTTGTCAAACAGCTTCAGAACTGGGGGAAGGGTCCTGGCCCTATTTACAACATCAGATGCAGAAACAGAATCTTGTTCAATCAAGATTCCTTTATTTCATTTCCTCAGGTTAAATGGGCAAGGTGTTCTCTGCTGTTCAGTGGCAACTTTAAACAGTAGGCAGCCACAATTTGGGGTTAAAACTTCTCACAGAAACTTTGCAAACACTGCATGGTTAATTTATCGCAATGACGTAGAACAGATCTTTCTGAGAAAGGTCCGTGTGTATTTTTTATTTTTGGATTACAACTTTTTTTTCTTTTAATTGAAGTATAGTTAATTTACAATGTTGTCTTAGCTCCAGGTGTACAGCAAAGTGATTCTCTCTCTCTCACACACACTTTTATTCAGATTCTTCTGCCTTATAGGTTTTTACAGGATATTGAATCATGGTGTGCACCTTTTAAAATTGTCTCTTTTTTACCTTGCTCTTGCATTTCTCAAGTTATTCTTCATAGCACTGTTTGATAGCTGTGTATTCCAGTGTATGATAAAGAGAAATTTTGTACAAAATCACAGGTATTTATTTATAAGACAAAAGGGAAGTGTTTATGTAGTCTGCCCGCTGATGTCTTGACATGAAATGCCTGATAGTATCTGAATGGAAGATCAGATCAGATCAGATCAGATCAGTCGCTCAGTCGTGTCCGACTCTTTGCGACCCCATGAACCACAGCACGCCAGGCCTCCCTGTCCATCACCAGCTCTCGGAGGTCACTCAGACTCACACCCATCAAGTCAGTGATGCCATCCAGCCATCTCATCCTCTGTCATCCCCTTCTCCTCCTGCCCCCAATCCCTCCCAGCATCAGAGTCTTCTCCAATGAGTCAACTCTTCGCATGAGGTAGCCAAAATACTGGAGTTTCAGCTTTAGCATCATTCCTTCCAAAGAAATCCCAGGGCTGATCTCCTTCAGAATGGACTGGTTGGATCTCCTTGCAGTCCAAGGGACTCTCAAGAGTCTTCTCCAACACCACAGTTCAAAAGCACCAATTCTTCAGCCCTCAGCCTTCTTCACAGTCCAGCTCTCACATCCATACATGACCATAGGAAAGACCATAGCCTTGACTAGGCGAACCTTTGTTGGCAAAGTGATGTCTCTGCTTTTGAATATGCTATCTAATGGAAAGTAGAAGGCAATTCTAGTTTTAGAACTCATTCAGAGTGGCTGTAACTTTAAGCGCAAGAAAGTCCTTGCTGTGTCAGTCACTCTTTGCAACCCCATGGATTATAACCCACCAGGCTCCTCTATCCACGGAATTCTCCAGGCAAGAATACTGGAGTGGGTAGCCTTTCCCTTCTGCAGGGGATCTTCCTGACCCAGGGATTGAACCCAGGTCTCCTGCATTGCAGGCATTCTTTACTGTCTGAGCCACCAGGAAGCCCTTGCTGCTGCTAAGTCACGTCAGTCCTGTCTGACTCTGTGAGATCCCATAGACGGCAGCCCACCAGGCTCCCCCGTCCCTGGGATTCTCCAGGCAAGAACACTGGAGTGGGTTGCCATTTCCTTCTCCAATGCATGAAAGTGAAAAGTGAAACTGACGTCGCTCAGTCGTGTCCGACCTCTAGCGCCCCATAGACGGCAGCCCACCAGGCTTCCCCATCCATGGGATCCTCCAGGCAAGAGCACTGGAGTGGGGTGCCATTGCCTTCTCCAGAAAGCCCTTAGTCTAATTCAATTTCATTCAACAGCAACAGAATTCTGTTCGACTCCTCACCAGATGCTATTCCCAAGAATTCCACTAGGTGGTAGGACGGGCCAGATGACAGGTAACAGCCATGGTTCTCAACCTTTATAGGCATGGGAACCACCTGCCCAACTCCAGCCTCAGAGTTTCTGATTCATTAGGTCTGCAGTGTGGCCCCCAAATTTGCATTTTTACCAAGTGCCCAGGTAATACTGGAATGTGCTGGAAGGATATCACACGTTGGGAACACGGGATTATAGGAATCAATGTAGACTAATCCTGGGCCCATTCACCCATACATCCATCCAGCCCCTCCTTCTGAGTTTATGCCAGTTCTAGGCCATATGGCAGAGAAGGCACTGGCACCCCACTCCAGCACTCTTGCCTGGAAAATCCCATGGACGGAAGAGCCTGGAAGGCTCCATGGGGTCGCTCAGGGTCGGACACTTTCACTTTTCACTTTCCTGCATTGGAGAAGGAAATGGCAACCCACTCCAGTGTTCTTGCTTGGAGAACCCCAGAGACAGGGGAAGCCTGGTGAGCTGCCATCTATGGGGTCGCACAGAGTCAGACACGACTGAAGCAACTTAGCAGCAGCAGCAGCAGGCCATACAGGCGCAGAGAAGAGTAAGACACTTCCTGTTGGCAAGACACAGTCTTATGGCGGAGAAAAAAGAAATTGAGAAAACGCCTTGTTTTTTCAGCTTAAGTTGGCACAATATTCTTCCTAAGTGTTCTTTGTTTTTCTAATTCCCTCTCAGAGTTCAAGCGGGAATTCCCCCGCAGTCCAGTGGTTAGGACTTGGAGCTTTCACTGCAGTGGCCCATGTTCAATCCCTGGTTGGGGAACTAAGATTCCACAAGCTGAGAGGCGCAGCCAAAAAAAAGAGAGACAGAGGTCAAGCTTTGTGCCCTTAAAGCTTGAATGATTAACCAGCCCGAGTCACCTCACATGGCTAAATCTGCTGAACTAGCAAAACTCAGGACTGTTTGCTCTCCTGCAAAACCTCACAGATGGAAAATTTCCTCTCTGAACTCACAGAGGCCTGAAATAAAAAAGCACGCCTGACAGCCCCGCCCTGACTTTGCACTGCGGAGTGAAACACGAGGACAAACGTGTTCTTCGTCTGCACTCGGTGCGCTTCGGTGCCCTTCTGACTTAGTTCCTTATCGTAAATTTCAACACATCAATTTGGGGAAGCATTTTTTGTGATTCATGATTGCCCACATTTTCCTATAAATACTATTAACCACCTGTTATACATCTTCAATAAGAAAAGTTTAAATTAAAGACGGTTCTAGGACTCCCCTGGTGGACAGTGGTTAAGACAGCACACTTACAATGCAGAGGGCCCAGGTTCGAACCCTAGCTGGGGAACTAAGTTCCCACATGCCATATGACGTGTTCAAAAAAAAAAAAAAGACATTTCTATGTATCCAAAATCACTACAGATGGTGACTGCAGCCATGAAATTAAAAGACACTTACTCCTTGGAAGGAAAGTTATGACCAACCTAGATAGCATATTCAAAAGCAGAGACATTACTTTGCCAACAAAGGTTCGCCTAGTCAAGGCTATGGTCTTTCCTGTGGTCACATATGGATGTGAGAGCTGGACTGTGAAGAAGGCTGAGGGCTGAAGAATTGATGCTTTTGAACTGTGGTGTTGGAGGAGACTCTTGAGAGTCCTTTGGACTGCAAGGAGATCCAACCAGTCCATTCTAAAGTAGATCAGCCCTGGGATTTCTTTGGAAGGAATGATGCTAAAGCTGAAACTCCAGTATTTTGGCCACCTCATGCGAAGAGTTGACTCATTGGAGAAGACTCTGATGCTGGGAGGGATTGGGGGCAGGAGGAGAAGGGGACGACAGAGGATGAGATGGCTGGATGGCATCACTGACTCGATGGATGTGAGTCTGAGTGACCTCCGGGAGTTGGTGATGGACAGGGAGGTCTGGTGTGCTGCAGTTCATGGGGTCGCAAAGAGTCGGACACGACTGAGCGACTGCTCTGATCTGATTTGATGTATCCCGTACTGACGACAGGTTGACGGCTGGCCCTCTTCGGAAGTACTGGGACTAGACCTGCCTTGACAGGCAGTGCAGTTTGTGACACAGCATGTAAAGAAAAAAAAACCCACTCCAGCACTCTTGCCTGGAAAATTCCATGGATGGAGGAGCCTGGCAGGCTACAGTCCAAGGGATCAGAGTCAGACATGACTGAGCAACTTCACTGGATCACTGGATGTTAATTACTGAGATATAAACAGTGATTGTTGAAAGGTTCACTTGACCTCAATCATTTTTATGGACAGAAAATTTCAATGCATGTCTTGGGTTGAATTCTTACTTCTACATTAGTGATGCCTAGATCATTGAAATTTTATTTGTGACTATAACTCATCTCAATGTTTCCCGAGTTTTTGAAAATGTAAAAAAAAAAAAAAAAAAAAAGATGGGTAAAAGAGGAAAATAGAATTCAGAAGAAATACAAATAAGCACACATAAAAATATCTAGGGACTTTCCCGACAGGCAGTGGGTGAGACTTTGCCTCTCGATGTAGCAGGTGTGGGTCTGGGCCCTGGTCGATGAGCTAAGACCCCACGTGCCTCGTGGTCAAAAAAACAGAACATGAACAGAAGCAGTATTGTACAAAATTCAATACTTAAAAATATAGATATATATCTCCGCATGTTAAAGAAACTATGAAATTAAAGCAACCTTGAGATACCTACTGAATTGGCCAAAGTTTAAAATAACTACTCAACGCTGACGATGCTGTGTTGAAACACGTACACTCAGTCCGGCGAGGTGACAACGCCGTTTAACCCATGTGGAAAGCATACGACAAACATAAAGCAAAAGCCACAGAAGTGTTACTTCCTGGAAACAGAAGAGGTTTCTGGGGAGCCAGAAATACTCTTTCTTGACTTGGAGAATGGTTATACAGCTGTTCCCTCTATAATGACTCAATAAATGGTGTGTTTTATGCTCTCTTCCATGTCTGTAACAACAACAATAAAAAAAAAAAAAAAAAAAGGAAAAGTTTCCTTTGCTTTTACCAATAAGTCATCTATTAGGAACCTGTTCTAAGGAACTCATGCACAAAGAAATTCTCTGTAGAGTTATCTAAAAAGCAAAACTGGAAACAACCTAAGTATCCACCCAAACAGGAATGGATTAGCAAATTATATGTAACAAAGGAATATTACAAAGTATTATGGTAATTGCAAAGACTCAGAGCACAATTCCGACGGCACAGTACGAAAGAATAATTCGTGATTACGTAAATCTACGCAGATAAGCCTAAGAGTTAGAAGAGTAAAGATCATTATGATGAATGGGTCTGAGCAATTTTCTCCAAAAGTTTCTGTTGGTGGATGAGCTTTGCCACAGAGAAAAGAACACGTGGTTAAAATGCAACGGAGAGGAACATCACACTGGCAAGGACTCCCCATGTCTAACCAGAGTGGTCATCGAATGTCCTGCTCTGCAGTACTCAGAGCACTTTAGATGTTTATAGAATATGGCAGAACCACACACCCTACGTTCACAGCAGTACTCCTCACAGCAGCCAAGACATGCAGACAACCCAGATGTCCACTGATGGACGAGGGCATAAAATGAATACCACACAGCCATGTAAAAGCATGCAGGCATTATTTTAGCCACAACATGGATGGGCCTAGAGATTATCATACCAAGTGAAGAAGTCAGAGACAGAAAAACAAGGACCCTCTGATATCACTTATCTGGCAAATCTAAAACACAATACAAAAGAACTTATGTACGAGACAGAAAGAGACTCAGCAAGAGAGCAGACTCACGGCTGCTGGGGGAGTGGGATGCGGGCAGGATGGACTGGGGGTCTGGGATGAGTAGATGCCAACCATTATACATAGAGGAGAGACACAACAAGGTCTTACTGTCAAGCACAGGAAACCATATTCAACATCCTGTGATAAACTGTAATGGAAGAGAATACGGAAAAATGTATATATATACGTATAACTGAATCACTTTTCTGTACAGCAGAAATTAACACAACACTGTGAACCAACTGCATGTTAATAATAAATGAAAAAGAACACAGCAGATCAGGAAGCCTGAAGAGGGAGGGCTGTGTACCCGCTCTTCCACTTTGCTCAGAGCTCCGACATCTTCAAGTTCTCTCTCCTTCATAACACATAGCCCCTGAGATAATGCATGAAGTTTATTAAAATATTAACCGTATTGAGCATCACTCAATCTTAAATTGTTGCTGGAGAGCCAAAGCATTCGTCTAAATTTTTAAAAATGTACAGATCAAGGGGTAAAGCTAATGGTTTGCCAACTGCAAAAGGTGCCACGTGATGAACTGCCACATGAGCTGCACAGCTAAGTGCTCGGGAACAACACTGAGTCAGGCCCAGCCGGGGGCTGCTGGGCAGCAGACTAACCATAGTGGGAGGCCAGTGGGACCCTCAGGCTGGCCTGAGGACAGGTGGGAACGGCACAGAGGGCTTCCCCACAAGGACGCGGGAAGATCCAAGCTGCAGAGACAGGAAAAGAGCGAGCAAGGGCTGTAAAGAGATGAGCTGGGCCTCACACTCCACTGACGGACCCAGACGCCTCTGGCTCGTAACAGGGAGTCACTAAGGTTGTTGGACGGAGCTACCCAGGAGGCTCAGCGGTGAAGAATTTGTCTGCCAACGTGGAAGACCCAGGTTCGATCCCTGGACTGGGAAGATCCCCTGGGGAAGGAAATGGGAACCCACTCCAGTATTCTTGCCTGGAGAATCCCACAGACAGAGGAGCCTGGTGGTGGTGGTGGAGGGTGGGGGTGGGGGTGTCTTGCAAGAGCAGTCAGACATCAAGGCTGCTGGACAGAGGAGACACGGGCTCCAAGGAGTGGTGGGGGAGATGCCCCAGCAGCAGAGTCCACGGTGGCTCAGGAGGGGCACATGAGCGGTGAGGGGGCTGGGAAGGGGTCCAGGTCTGGACTGAAGAAACTGAAGTAGGGAGAGAACGGGAAGAGAAAAAAGAAAAGGTAGGAGAAACCCGTGTCTGGGAATGCCGAACACCAGGCCTCATTCTCACCACTTACTACTCCTGTAAACAACCAGCCACCCTTCCAAGCCTCAACTTCCCACCTGTGAAACAGAAGGGCCCCGCATGGCCCTGCTGGGGAGCAAAGGCACAGGGTCACATGTGATGGCGAGCCCCAAGCAGTTACGTCAAGTAGAGAGGATGAGCCCCCCCGGGGACACACTGATCCTCAAGTGGGTTCAGAGGAGCTGGAGAGGATTCCAACGTCTGGACTCTGCATCAAGACATTGTCCTCCCCATGTCCATCTATTCACGAAGGCTGCCAAAATCCTTCCTTGCATTTTGCTTTTACATTTATTTCCACTCTTGGGCCTCGTTCAGAGATCATTACATTGTTAGACTGACATTCTAGAACATACAGAAACCGTAGCAGAATAGAGTTGCTTTAGATCATTCGAGGAACAGTTCATTTCAAACACACTTGCTTTTGAAAAGCTTCCTTGGAATTGGCCGGGGGTGGGGTGGGGGGTGGAACAAGAAAGTAGTCTTCATTGCAGAACGTAATTTTTAAGGAAATGCAGCTTTATTTCTTTCAAGTACAAACAATAACTTGGGCTTGGCAAACCAAATGTTGCCTGATCAAGGGAACCTGCTTTCATGTATGGAGATAAATGATTTCTAGTTAGCACAATCACGCACGGGTGGAAGAACGCTTCTGTGACACATGAAAATACCTTCTCATCCTATAGAGACATGTCGCTCCGCAGCCACTCCACTATCTGCTCAAGCGATCCCTTCTCCCCGCCCACCCACCCCAGACAGTGCCAAAATAAACTTCACCTCACTCCCCCGAGACCACAAGGTACATCAAATAAGTGAAACAGAAGTTCCACGCTGCCATAGGTGTTGGGTTGCTGAGAAGAGCCTGTTTCAACCTGAGCATTCTCATCAAGAGAACTAAGTCTAAATGAATGAAATGTGTCTGTTCACAATGTCAGTATATGGACACCAACAGCAGTGAGCTTTTTCATCTGAATTAATAAATTTCCAGGTTTAAATATGCAAAAACATTTTTATTTGAGTACATTCATGAAGAGTAGAAGTTAGCTGGGTTTCTTAAGCTGCAATCATTAAGTATGTTCACACTAGTCAAGACTGTAATACAAGTTTTATGCAACTGGGGGAGACTGGAAACACACGGAAAGAACTCGATAGCAAAACCCCTGTTTGCACTGAGCGTGGTCACTCAGCCCGATCAGGCTGAAGGGAGTGGTGCAAAGGTAACTGGTAATCCATCTGATGACGTATCCTGAAATCAATTTCCTTGAGTAAGCACAAGGAGCTGCAGATCAGAACACAAAGGTGGCTGGCAGGCGTTTCTGTCAGGAGTGCTAACCTGTCCCCTCCGTCAGACACTCTATCTAGGGACTGCAGAACTCTCAAGAGGGTCTTGGTCATCTTACACATCTTGGCAAGCACCAGCATAAGCAGGTAGGAAGGCTGTGTCCAGGGGACGGACCTGGGGCCTCTCCCCTGTGCCGACAACCCTATGGGCTGAAGGCAAAGCGGAGAGTGCGCCCTGGCCCAGGCTGCCTCCCAGGACAGCAGTCTGACTACACACTTCCCTACAGACATTGGCAAGTGACTGGGACACCAGGCCTGGCAGAGGCCCAGATGAGGAGGCACGGAGAGCTAGGAGCGGGACGGTGCAGAGACCCGTCTCTAGGCACCCCAGAAGCCAGGGCAACAACCACGGCGTCAGGGGGTTGGCTGGGTTTGGCTGAAGCCGGCTCCACTCTCCTTAGCCACTGCTGTTCAGCTAAAACGCCTCACCTGACAGAAACAATTTCTTCACGACCAACGTAATACTGTTTGCAAAAGTATTTCTTTTCTCCCTAAGATGTTTTACAAACACAGAGCAGTAAACACTCTCCTGAGGGCAAGTACTAGCATGATCACGTAATCCTCACCCGTGTTTTCCTGAGCATCTCTAATGGCCAGAACAGAGTAGCTTTGAACTATGAAAAAGGAAGTGCACACCTTAAAACCCAATAGCAATATTCCATTTCTCCCACTTAAGAGCTATTCAAACATGTGTACTTCCTGTGGAACTTGTTCAAAGTCGAGCCCCTCCCCTGCAGGAAGTCTTTCTTCCTACTTCTCCGATGGGTCTAAGAGGTCAGGTGAAACCCAGCTGTGACATCACTTATAGTCTTCAAATAATGGGGCTTGCTGGGGGAACCAGTTTCCTTTGGAATGGGAACCAAGTCTGCTGAAACGTCACACCCCCTCCGCTCTCTTGGGCCCCATCCTCTCCCCAGAGCCCCAAGTTCTTATGAGTCCCTCCACAGACCCGAGCAGAGAGCCCTCCCACCTTCCGCCACACTAGGGTCACCGGAGAAATCCAAAGCTCGTGAAGAAAGACAGCCTATCTCCTCATGACCTGAGAATTTTTCAGAAAAGAGAATACTCACAAAAGAAGAGGCCAAGGCAAACCCCTAGCCTCCGAGCTACGGAAGCAGAAGTCGGTGTGCGGGAAAGCGCGCCCCCAACTCTGTGAAAGGAGCCTGAGTTCCCCCATCCACTGCACTCACCAACTCCCCACCTCGCTTTACTTTTTTCCAAAGGATGAGTCGATTTTCCATATTTATAGACGCTGTTGTTGTTGGGTAGCCAAGTCATGTCCATCTCTTTGCCACGCCGTGGACTGCAGTACACCAGGCTCCTCTATCCTCCACGATCTCCCAGAGTTTGCGCAAATTCATGTCCACTGAGTCAGTGAGGCTATCAAACTCTCTCTTCAGCCCCCTCTTCCTTTTGCCTTCAATCTTTCTCAACATCAGGGTCTTCTCTTAATGAGCTGCCTCTTTGCATCCGGTGGCCAAAGTGTTGGAGCCTCAGCTTCAGCATCAGTCTTTCCGATGAATATTCAGGGTTGATTTCCTTTAGGATTGACTGATTTCCTTGCTATCCAAGGGACTTCAAGAGTCTTCTCCATCATCACAATTCAAAGCATCAGTTCTCCGGTGCTCAGCCCTATTTATGGTCCGACTCTCACATCTGTACATGACTACTGGAATACCACAGCTTTGACTCTATGGACCGCAATACTACGTGAAGGGGGATGAAGGCAGGACTCTGAGCACTGCGCTGTCTGCATGATGACTTTGGTATTCACCACTGAAAAGTGAAAGGAGACATGCCATACAGGCCTCAGGGCTGTCATTTCCAAGTTTTCCCCACAGATGACTGTATAACCGCGTGGTCTTTAAAGCAAGTGTATGTATGTTGGAAGGTGAGGTGGGGCTACGGGTGATCATCAGATCTGTGATCTCAGTTCCATGCTCCGGGTGGATGAAATGAGAAAAGTCATTTCCCCTCACTGTGGCCCAAAGTGGGCTCAGGTTCCTGAGCAATAGATTCCAGCTTTGAACCTAGTCCCATTTCTTAAAAGGACCAAGCAGCGCTCACCCACAGAAACCAACGTGAGATGGATTTGGGGCATGAAGATCTTGTTCTTTCACCCAATTTCCTCAGAGTCTCAGCACGCTATTACCTAAATGCACCCTTGGAACCAACTGTCAATTCTCTAAAACCCTGACTTTGCAGCATTCGGAGGTCCGTTGTCAGGCTCTAGGGTGATAGGATTTGGGAGAGAAGTGTCCCCCCTGTACTTTGAATCATTCTCAGCTCTGCCAGCAACCCTTTTCCTACCTGAAAAATGGGTTAATATCAAAATTAACAAGAAGGAATCCCTCATATTCCCAGGCAGAGCCTCCCACTCAGGTTACAGCTCTTAAATTCATCTTCTAACTATTAATACTTTCCTGTAGGTCTGTGAGTGAAATGACCCCCGCCCCCCTCAATCCTCTGTCACACAACAGGGAACTCCTGAATCCTTCCCAACACTTGTTCCCTCGACTTTCTCCCTAATGTTTGTGACAATTACATTAAAACACCGCCCCTGCCGAATCACGGCATCGTCTCAGCTGCAGGAACGAGGTGGGGAATGGGACTGGCAGCCTGCAGACTCACTGCGTTACTAGCCCACTGTATTTTACTCCAAGCCACTATCCACATCTTTAAAATCAGGGAGTTACAAATACAATTCTGGATGCCCACCTCCGGCTGAGAAGTCAGAAGACCTACGCCAACTCTGGGCTTATTCCTGCCTGACGCTCAGGGCTCTGAAACTGCCCTGCAGATGCGCTTCTCTGGTACAGCGCCCTCCTGCCCGAGCGCTGCACTCTCTCACGCCATCTGCGTGGCTCCCCGGGCCTGTGCGTCCACAAACCCTCATCTAGCGCAATTCCTTCCTTTTCAACAGAAAGTCAGCCTGCCTGAGGCTGCACATCAAGATAGAGACAGGAGCAAGGAGTCAGGGGCAGGGCTCTCTCTCTGCGCTCTGGCACCCTGCTTCTTCAGAGAACCCTGACTCCTCTCAGCACTTCTTCCACCAACTGCATACATTTTTTAAAGCAGACTGTGTTACCATTTTCCACATTCCCTTTCCTCCGTTCTTTTTTGCATGTTTGATTTCCTCAGAGACGACAACTTTGTATCAGTGATTCCATTTACAGATGATCTCCAAATGCCAAGAAACAACGAGTGAGCAATCAGACAAAACTGAAGCAGCAACGTTTGCAAAGCTCGGCAGACACAGGACCAGAGAGAATTCCCGAAATCAAACGACAGCCTAACAACTAGCTATACAGACAGGAAACGGGGCCCAGAGAACGACACTCCTGGGCTGCAGGGTTCCTAGGGAACAGAGCCAGGCTTCGGTCTGCCAGCTTGGCGCTTTCCACTGCACCATGGCACCTCTACGCGGTCATGGAGATGGAAGGTGACCCAGGGCCAGCTTGCTCCACAGAAACAAACACTACAGAACTTCGTGCATCTCAGACATGGCCAATCCTGGCTCTGACAAGAACTAGGGTTTAAAATGTGTCACAAACCATCAATCTATAGAACTGCATTTGCACTGCAGACACATTCTCTTTAGAACTGGTATTTGGTGGAGAGCATGAATGTCACAGAACTTGGTGGTCTTTACATCACGGGTTGTTATAAAAACTAAGCCCCATGTGAGAAAAGTTGCTGTAACAACATCATAGCACCTTTGCTTCAATTTCAAAAGAGAAAAAGGCAATGGTAAAAAGCTTTAATAACAGACTGTGTTTTTATAGGCAACCAATTAGCAGATTAATGAGCCATTTAAATTTCTTTACTTAAAATCAATATTCAAGAAAGATGAACCCCAGATGCAGCCTCTCACACTGACCCACAAACTAAGGACAAACGAAGCCGGCGGTGCGCCCCGCCAGCCTGCTGAGCCGTGTGTCGACAGAGCGAGCCCCGCCCCGGGCCCTGGCCCCCGCAAACAGATACATGATTGTGCGCTGCGCGACGGCGCCATGAGGTGAGAACTTTGGTTCATGCAGTCGGCTGCCACAGAGGCTGCACCCCAACCCCGCAGCCCCGGCGCCCCAAGTCAGCGGGCGGAGCGGCTGGCGGCGTCAGCCATGCTCCTTCCACAACACCAGGTGGATGCTGTGGTCGGGCATGCTGGTGGCGAAGACCAAGCCCGTGTCGTTGTGCCCATCCAGTCCGTTCAGCCAGGACGCTTCGCCTGCCAGGAAGCTGGAGCCCCTCTTGGATTTCCTGTACTCAGGGAGAGGCCAGCGGCTAATCAGGCTCTCTGTCCGCAAGTCCAGGATATACAGGTAGCGGTTGTCGAACAGCAGGGCAAAGATGTCTCCAAAGCCAAGCAAGGCCAGGTTTGCTATCTCGGGAGTCTTGATGACCCTGCAGGGATGAGAGTTAAGAGGCGTGAACCAGGCACCAAGGCCGCTGTGCATCTGCTATGCTACTGTAATCTTTCCTGGAAACATTTAAGACCAGTACAGGGAATCTCCTGGTGGTCAGTGACGAGGGCTCCATGGTGCCACTGCAGGTGGCGCAGCTTCGATGCTCAGTCAGGGAGGTGACATCCTCTGTCCTGTGAGCAGTGCAGTCAAAGGAAAAGACAATACAAAATTCAAGCAAATTTAAAACTAAATGAACTTTCTTATAAAAAGGAAAATACGAGGACATAATAAAACTCACCCTACTTTGGAAAAAAGGTGTGGGGAAAAAAACCCTTCATAATAACATAACACAGGCATATAAGGAAATAAACATTTATAAAAGCATAAAATGCCCATCTAAACTGGAAAGGATCTTTCAGATTATCTCATTTAATATTTTCATTTCTAAGATGTGAAAACTGAAGTTCAGCCAGGGTAAATACTCTGGCTAAGGCTTTACAACTAACTAGTTACTAGTCAGGAGAGTCTAACACTCCATTCTTACCGCTGGGTAAAAACTGCTATACATCATCCCTTGCTTCCTGAACCCCTCAGATATCAGAATCTGAGGATGCTCGCGTCCCTCGGATAGCACGGTGCAGTATGGCTGGCCCTCCACGGCCATGGGTGCAGATCACACAGATGTGGAGGGCGGACTGCACTGGCCGAGGGGAACCCCCAAGCCCAGAAAGAAGGCGGAAAATCAAGCGATTTGGTGCTGCTCTGCTCTGCAGGCAGCAAACACAGGTTCCACTCAAAATAGTCTAGAGGCTGAAAATATAAAGTTTCCCAAATAATTCAGAAACATTTAATAATAATAGATCGTAGTAAGCTAGAGAAAACTGGGCGAGCAGGGAGGACAGCTTTAACCTGCTCAGGCTGGCAGTTCATAAGACACCGATGACAAAGGTACCAGGGGGGAGACCGTGCCGAAGAGGAACTCGAATGGAAACAGCTCTCAGTCTGTGCACGCTCAGTGAGGTGACATGTCAGCGTTCTCTTCAGGAGCGCTGGGAAAGGAGAGATAAGACAGAGCTATGCAAACTCTGCTGCGCCCGTCCACTTGAGCCCAGGTGACAGCCTGTTTGCTCTACATCTTAACAAGGACACCACCACCGAGTGTGCGCGCAAGACGTTAATCAGAGCAAATAGGGAGAAAATCACCACAGTCATCACCTTTCGATGGTGAAGGATCTATCAGAGGCCCCGCACCAGGGGCTCCAGCAGGGAGGTCGAAGGGAAAGAGTGTACATAGAATCAGACTCCAGTCTGGGACCAGGAAGGGAGGGGGACTCAGCATGAAGACAAACACCTGTTCCTCACACTCCTCAGGTCCAAAACTAAACTTCGCAGCCAAACCTGCTTCTCTTTGTTTCCTTGCTTGCTCATTCACCCAAACACTCACGACAGGAAATGTGGCAGTCACCCAACTCTAAACCCACAAGTCCAACCACCAAGGTCTACTGGTTTTACCTCCTAAATTTTCCTCTGAGTTATTCACTGCGACCTCAACTGCCACAGCTCTGATCTAGGACATCACCTGTTGCCTACACTACCGCCCAGGGTTTTCAGCTGGTCTCCCCACTCTGCTCTTGGACGCTGTCAATCATTTAACCTCACACTTAAATTTACACCTATTACCACCTGATTCAAACTTTCAACCCCTTCCCTGGCTATCTACTGTACTCCCATCTGCCACGCTGGCCTTTCAGCCACTCAAGTGCACCGGGCTCCGGGGGCCCCGGGCCTTTCAGCAGACTGCACGCTCGGTCCACCGTGTTCCTCCCCGCACACTCGCAGCCCTACACTTGAGTAGATGCAGCTCCTCACCCTTAATGGCTTGGCCTGACCCTCCTCCTCAAAGAAGCTTTCCTTTACTTCTCAAACTAGGCACAGTCCCAGAGTACCCCATTCCATGTTGCTCTTCTCCCAACCATTAAAACAACTGCATGCAGTCAGCTGTTTATTGCTTTTTGGAACTTTCTGAAAATTAAAAAAATTTTTCCATCTTCAGTTGGTTGAGTCTGTGGGTGCAAAACCCATGGCCAACTGTACTTGAATTTCTTACTTTGCAAAGAATCAAGTTCTTTCAAAAGTTCCTGTTTGTATATCCAAACAGCAAAAACTAACAGAACTTTCATCTGGAATCTGGACTCCATCTGCCATTCTTACAGGAGAAAAGCAGGTGCAGGATCAAATGAAACCTTTAGACTCTAAGCATGAAAAAGATTACAACACCTTTCTTCCCCGCTGCTACAGCACCCCTCTCTTCCAAACTTTAATTCAAACAAAAACATTAGTAAACTATCAAAGATCTGATTTTCCCATGGTGACTACAGTCATATCTGGGGGGAACTGGTTACGGAGCCCTCTCAGATACCAAAATGCATGGCTGCTCAAGGCCTTTGTGCAGAATGGTGCAGTATCTGCATATAGCCTATACACATCCTCCCATATATTTCAATTCATCTCTAGGTTACTTGTACCTAATACAATGTAAATATGTAAATACTATGAAAATACTATGAAAATAGTTGCTGATGCATGGCAAATTCAAAACTTTGCATTTTGGAACTTTCTGAAAATTAAAAAAAAATTTTCCATCTTCAGTTGGTTGAATCTGTGGGTGCAAAACCCATGGCCAACTGTACTTGAATTTCTTACTTTGCAAAGTATCAAGTTCTTTCCAAAGTCCCTTCTCTCTGGCTTGCTGCTACCTTGGGCATATGTCTGCTGGATGATCCAGCCACTGATGGATGGACGGATGGAGAGGTGGGTGGGTGCTGGGATAGGGTGAGTTGTGGGATGTTCGGCCAGGCCCCAAACCTCTCTCAGCTTCAGTTCCCCAATCTGTAAAATGAAGAGCCTGAACTAATGTTTTCTAGGATCTGTTCCAGTCTGTTTTGTCAGGGTGCAATTATCAATTATTTCTAGAAATTATTCTGATAGCTTGGCAATCTAACTGGTTAGAAATGTAGATCTGGAAAAAAAAAAAAAGTAGTAGTGTATGTCTGACTCCAGGAAGACAATAATGAGGCTGTAACTTTATGACCAAAGATGGGTGGTCAGCTGCTGGCTGGCAGGATCAGATCCCACTCGAGTTGACCTCTAAACAGTCACACGTAAGAACAATGAAGATAAAGTGTTCAATTTTTGTCTCCAGGCAGTCCTTACTGGAGCACGCTGAGTGAGTGAGTGAGTGAAGTCGCTCAGTCATGTACGACTCTTTGTGACCCCATGGACTACAGCCTATTGGGCTCCTCCATCCGTAGGATTTTCCTGGCAAGAGTGCTGGAGTGGATTGCCATTTCCTTCTTCAGGGGATCTTCCGGACCCAGGAATCGAACCCAGGTCTCCCGCACTGCGGGCAGACGCTTTACCATCTGAGCCACCAGGGAAGCCCTCTGTGGAACACTAATTCTGTGAGCTGTCAATAGGCACTCCTCCAAGCAAGGGCACCATGCCAATGTGTGTGAGGTACAGTAGGTTAAACAAATTAAAACAGATTTCTTTACATAGGACTTCTCAGACGTATTAATAATACAGACTGTCAGGTCCTGAGCTAGACCCCTATTCAGTTCAGTCGCCCAGATGAGATTAGATCAGTTGCGTCCGACTCTTTGCGACCCCATGAACTGCAGCACGCCAGGCCTCCCTGTCCATCACCAGCTCCCGGAGGTCACTCAGACTCACATCCATCGAGTCAGTGATGCCATCCAGCCATCTCATCCTCTGTCGTCCCCTTCTCCTCCTGCCCCCAATCCCTCCCAGCATCAGAGTCTTCTCCAATGAGTCAACTCTTCGCATGAGGTGGCCAAAATACTGGAGTTTCAGCTTGAGCATCATTCCTTCCAAAGAAATCCCAGGGCTGATCTACTTTAGAATGGACTGGTTGGATCTCCTTGCAGTCCAAGGGACTTCTCCAACGCCCAGTCATGTCCAACTCTTTGTGACCCCATGAACTGCAGCACGCCAGGCCTTCCTGTCCATCATCAACTCCCGGAGCTTGCTCAAACTCATGTCCATCGAGTCAGTGATGCCATCCAACCATCTCCTCCTCTGTCATCCCCTTCTCTTCCTGCCTTCAATCTTTCCCAGCAGCAGGGTCTTTTCAAATGAGTCAGCTCTTTCCATCATGTTGCCAAAGTACTGGAGCTTGAGCTTCAGCATCAGTCCTTCCAATGAATATTCAGGACTGATTTCATTTAGGACTGATCCTCATTAGAGGCAATTAATTTAATCTCTCCAGGTGAGACAACTGAGGCACAGAAAGGTTAAGAAACTTACAGAACTAGGTCTTAAAGCAAGGTTTATTTATCACCAAAGTCAGTTCTCTTAATCACCACACAGCACTGGCTTCCCCCAGCCTCCAATACGCTACCATACACTGCTGTCTCCAGAGGGTCTATACAGTGAATCACAAAACTGTCCACAGGCCTCTATTTCGATGGAGAGAAAGCCCGCAGGCTGTAACATTCTCTAAGTACCTCTGTCTTTCTACTAGTCAAAAGAAGGTCACTTGATTCCTCAATGCACAGTTTCAAATGACCAGGAAGTAGAACTTAAAACATTACAACTAGAGGAAATCTGAAAGATCTTTACATCCAAACTCTTCATTTTCCAGAAAAGCTGGCAGGAGAATCCAGACATTGCGAAAGGGGAACTCAGAGTTAAGAAGTGGGATTGGGCTTGTCTGGTGGTGCAGTGGCAGAGAATCCACCTGCCAATGCAGAAGACTCAAGAGACGCGGGTTGATCCTTGGGTGGGGAAGATCCCTTGGAGGAGGAAATGACAACTCACTTCAGTATTCCTCCCTGGAGAAATCCATGGACAGAGGAGCCTGGTGGGCTACGTGCGGTCCATGGGTCTCAAAGAGTCAGATGTGACTGGGCACACAGCACGTAAGAGGGATCAGAAGCCAGAGTCTCTACACTCTAACATAGAACTCTTTCTAATTTAACCACTGCCTTTAAAATATTTTTGTTTGAGATTTTCAGCACAGAATCATTCACAGATGATGTGAGTAAACATTTCCCCAAAGCAAGTTATTAACTAGTTTATCCAAATATTGTTTTGTCTTTATCCTTAAACTGCAACAGATTATTAACAGTAAAGCCAAGGAAATATTACCTGAGAATATCATAACTGGCAAAGTCCCACTGGTAGAGGCCCAGTGCCGAACTACAGACAATGTATTTGCCGTCAAAATGAAGTCTTGGCTGCAGGCAGATACTTCTATCCTCAGAGACAGACAGCGTCTTTAAGCACTTACAGTTAATTTCTCTCCCAATTGGCCAAATCTGCAGATAAAAGAAAATTAGGAAAGATGATAGATCGCATCACCAGAGAAAAACCTGTTTTTAAACAATGTGGCCTGTGTCTGCTTAAGTCAGAAACAAATTGAAGTGAACTGGAGACACCACAGGCTTTACAGCTGAGGCAGGGGTTCAAATTCTTATTTGGCACCTATGTGTTGTGTAATCTTGGGTAAAATATTCAACCTCTTCTGAACCCAAGTTCTTGCAATGAAGACAGTGCCTACCATATGGAACGTTTTAGAAGATGCAATAAAAATATATGCAAGAGTGCTCTGTAAACTTGTTGCAAATTGCTTTTATTATTATACAAATAAATGTTTATGTTTTCATACTTCATATCTAAGAATGGAGGAGAGCAGGAGATATATGTCTTAAGAAAATGGTAAGAATGCATTGAAGATATATTTCTTTGGATTTTTTTCCCCCTTCATTTATAAATCAGAGTTAGAAACTGCCTAGAGCACGGAGAAATGAATTAATTCTCTTTCCAATGGGTTTAAGAGGGCTCAGACTAAAGACATTCCTGCCTCCCTTGAAATATTTCCCTGTACCACACTCTTTCATAAAGCAAATTAATCAAGGGGAAAAAAACCTCACCTTTATCTCATATTTGTCTGCACTTAAGAGGATGTAGTCTCCAGGGCTGTGCAAGAGAGACTTGACTTTGCACTTCTGCAAGACCACCTAGAAATAATACATATTGATGTTATAGAAAGACACTTTTAGTACTATATACATCCCTTTTAAGTGAAATATGAAAAAGAGCTCGAAATGATATGGTATGTGGGTAATCTATAAACCCTATGTTAACTATAACTCAAGTTAACCTTTACTAAGAGTTTTATTACAACTAGATTCTCTAGGCTACCAGCAGGATCCAAAAGTGTCCAATATTGGCAGCATTTACTCTTAGCTTTGGTCTGGAAGCAAACATTAGGACTGATTTTTAAAATCATAAAATGTGACGTCATAAAATGATAAAGAATAGAAAATTTAAAAATCCATACACATAATAGGTACAAATGACCTGTTTTCCTAAGTACGTGCGTCATAAAGAGAAAAGACATTCTACTTGTGACCAGAATCTGTCATATGCTGACTCTGCAACCTTAGGCGAGACCATCGAAATTCTTCATCTCTGTTTCCTCATCTTTAAAAACAGAGGTTGGGGGCACTATTATCTCAGATAATCGCACTGAAAATGAAATAAAACAATGAAAATAAATGTAATAGAAGCTAAAATCCCATGAGCACTTGGGATAATCTGTAAACACTAGGTTCTGGTTATTTTAGCATTAAATCAGCGTAAAGTGAGAAGGGAGACCAGGCTCACTCACTCAGAAGCCTGGGTTGCAGATACAAATGAAATTTGCGGGGAGCTGTCCCATCACCTCACTTAATGTTCACAAGAACACTGAGCAGATGATGAAACTCAGGCCCTGAAGGGAAGAGTCACTTGTCTAAGACATTATAGTCAGGTCCTAGCCCCAAATCACTGTTTTTTAACTAACACTAAATTGTCTTATGTAACTTTTCTATTTAAAACGGAATGTGCCCAGTACAGATTTTTCTTTTCAGTTTTTGTTTTAATTGTGGTAAAGTACACAGAACATAAAATGTAGAGTCGTAACCACTTTTCAGCGTGCAGTTCAGCGGGATTACTGGGCTTCTCACAGTCACCGCCCCACCCAGTCTAAAAGCCACTAGTCATCTTTCTCCTGTGTCCCCGTAAGCTCAGCTGGCTATGCCTCAAAGACACAGCCTCTGCGTGTGTCCTTCTCTATCCTTGGTGCCATCCAAGTCCAAACCAGGGGTCTCTTCTGCTTCTGCTGCAAAAGCCTAACTGGCCACCGAGCATCTGCTTGTGCCCCATTTGTGCCCCACTCGAATTCATTCTTTCACTCAGCAATTATTTTCTTAAAACATGAATCACACCAGACTCTTGCTCAGAACTCATTGATGGCTTGCTACTACACTTAGAATCATACAGAATCCTTAATAAGGTCTGGTAAAGCACACCAGACAGCTCCGCTCCCAAACCTCCCCCAACTGCAGCTCAGCTCTGCTGGTTTTCCAGGGCATCAGGTTATCAAAAGTTCTGGGTTTTTTCCCACCCCAGGGCCTGTGCACACACCGCACCCTCTGAAACACTCCTCTGCTCTTTACACAGCAACCTACAATTCATTCTTCATATTTGGCACCTTTTCTAAAAGCTTTCCCTCAATCAAACTAAATTAGACAACTTCCTAGACTTCCTCGGAGAACACCACACTCTTCCTCCATAAGCACGTAATACAATTTGAGATTATGTATTTATTTGTGAAATTACTGATTAAAAACTATTTCCCCTACTAGACTAACACTCGTGTCAGGCCTGGGTCTACTTTGCTCACTTATACTCAGCCCCTCGTAGAACAGCACAACAGGCTCAAGAAGTGTTTCTCCACGGCATTTCCATTAACACAGCTTTTGATATTCACAGTAATTCTTTTCTTTAAAACTAGAAAATATCACAATATTCTTTAAAAGATGCTGTAAATTTTTGTTTCACTTCTTGCAAGATTTTCTCTTAGCATAACGTCCTTGAGGTCCATCCATGTTATCATAAATCGTAAGATTTCACTTTTTTATGGCTGAATAATATTTCAATATATATATATATCCATCTATCCATCAATGAACAGCTCTGGTTGTTTCTGTATCTTGACTATTACAGATAATACTGCAATGAACATGCGGACGCATGCATCTGAGTTTTCCAATTTCTGTGGATAGATACCCAGAAGGGGAATTGCTGGATCATGTGGAAGTTCTATTTCTCATTTTGTGAGGAACCTCCAAACTGTTTTTCACAGTGGTTGCACCAATTTACATTCCCCTAAAAGTGAACAAAGTTCCTTTTTTCTCTACAACCTCACCAACAATGTGCTATTTCTTGTCTTTTTGGTAACAGCCATTCCAACTATATGAGGTGATATCTCATTTTGGTTCCAATTCACATTTGCATTATCCTGATGATTGTGTTGAACATCTTTTCATTTACTTGTTAGTCGCTGTTTTCATTTATCTATACATCTTCTTTGGGAAAATGTCTGTTCAGATCGTCTGCCCATTTTTTAATTAGACTGTTTGGTTTTTTGCTCTTAAGTTGTATGATTTATATATTTTGGATATTAGCCCATGACCTATGATTTGTAAATATTTTCTCCCATTCAGTAGGTTGCCTCTTAATTTTGGTGATGGCTTCTTTTGCTGCGCAGAAGCTTTTTAGTATGATGCAATCCCACTTTATTCTTGCTTTTGTTGCCAGATTCAAAAAATCACTGCCAAAACCTACGTCAATATGTTCACTATGTGTTCTTCTAGGAGTTTTATGATTTCAGGTGTGTTAAGTCTTTAATCAATTTTGAGTTAATTTCTATGTGTGGTTTAAGACAGTGGTTCAGTTTCACTCTTTTGATGTGGCTGTTCAGTTCTCCCAACAAAATTTAGGGAAGAGACTGTCCGTTCTCCATCATATATTCTTGGCTCCTTTGTCATAAATGAATTGACCATGGACACAAGGGTCTATTTCTGGGCTCTCAATTCTGTTCCATTGATCTAAGCGTCTGTTCTGCTAACATCACATCGCTTTAATTACTGTATCTTTGTCACATAGTTTGAAAGCATGATGCCTGCAGCTTTGTGCCTTTTCAAGGTTTTTTTTTTTTTTTTCGTGGTTCCATATGAATTTTAGGATTATTTGTCTTATTTCCTTGAAACATACCATTGGAATTTTGATGCAGACTGCACTGAATCTACAGGTTGCTTTGCAAAGTATGGACATTTGACTATTCAAATCTGTGAGCAGGAAACAACTCTCCATTTATTTGTCTACTTCAATTTCCTTCATTAATGTCTCACCGTTTTCAATACACAGGTCTTCCTGTTATATACTGATTAAATTTATTCCCAGGGTATTTCATTCTTTTTGATGCAACTGTATATAGGACTGTTTTTTCCTTACTTCTTTTTCTGATTGTTCTTTATTAGTGTACAGAAATGCAACAGATTTTGTATACAGATTTTATATCTTGCAATTTTACATGTTTTAGTTCTTACAGATTTCTGATGCCGTCACCAAAATATTATCATCCATTCGCAAATCCTGAGTTTTACCTCTTCCTTTCCAACATGGATGCCTTTTTTTCTTCTGCTTTGGCTACAACTTCCAAGTATATGTTGAATAAAAGTGGCTAGAGACCAGCACAATGGTGTTTTAAAGAGCCTGCACATTTCCCTCTGTTCCACTTTCAGCAAGAGCTTTCTTTTTCAAAATGAAAATTGCTTATCTGATTTAAAAAGAAACGTGCTTATCCTAAAGGGAAAAAAGTACTCACAACTTCACAAGAAATAATCACCTTCAACATTTTGGTGCAAAAACACATTCAGAAACTATCATCATCCTCTAGGCAGCTTTTGATATAACCTGTTTTATTCACTCCCTCTATCCACCTAATATATTGTGAGCACCCTCGCATGTCCATAGCCATTCATTCACTAATTTACTGAGCGTCTTTCACATGCTGGTCACTGCTGTACACCATCATGCCTTGGGGTGGCATCTATTCCTTCTTATGACTCATCTACCACTTATGAGTCACTGTCTACCATCCTCCAACCCGCCCCCAGCTTCCCCACCCTCGGCAAGAGTGATGTCAACACCAGGAAGTCTTCTCACCTTGGTGACCCACTCTGTGTGCCCGGTGAGTGTGTTCAGGCATGTCCCAGCAGATAAAGCCCACACTTTCACAGTGAAGTCTGCAGAGCCACTCACCAAGATGTCCAGTTCGTCATTGTAGTCGACACTAAACACTAGCATACACAACACACACAAAGTTAAAACGCGCCCTTGCCTGCGGGTCTTGTATAATAGAGCTCAGTGACACTTATTCTTCCTAGCTGCCCAATTGTGTCATTTCTTAATCAGAACTACTGTAAGAAGGGTGCTTTCTCAACTAGCAATTTTTTGCTAAAAAAAATACCCATTTCAAAATTATTATTATAGCTTATTATCCTAAGGATGGAAAGTCCCTGGAATATACAGTCTCTCCTATTTGTACTAGCTTCAGAGTCAGAGACAAACAAGTGTAGGAGATACAGGCATTTCTTCTCAGGACTGAGAAGAAAAACAGGTGGACCTACTGAGATTTGTACTATTTACTGCCGTAAGATGTCAAGAGTACTCATACTCAAGAAAAGCCAGGGTAATGAGAAAAACAAAGTGAAGATCTTAAGTTCAGACTGAGCCATTCTCTCAACTGTCTGATTTTCTTCAGACCTACCTATATCCCTGGCACCTACAACAGTGCCTGAGTATAGCAAGTACTGTCAAGCTCTAAAGGGACATCAGGGACCCAGAGATGAAGACACTGCTCTTTTCTTTAAGGAACTCTGACTAAGTGAGGGATGGAGAAGGAAGTCCAAAAAAAAAAAAAAGTAAATGTTTACCTCTTGCTAGGGAAACAGCAAGGAGAATGACTAACTCTGCCCAAGGGTATCAGGGAGGACTTCAGGGAAGAGGCGGTATTGGAGGTGGGCCCTGAAGGACGAGCAGAGTTTATCAAGAAAAGAAAGAGAATGCTGCAGGTAGCAGGGCAGCAAAGGCGTGGAGTCAGGACAAGCCGCAGCAACGTCGTGGGGCAGTAAGGAGGGAAGTGTTAGAGCAGGGCTCTCTAAGCTGACCAGGTGGAAACTCACCTGGACAGGTGCACTCCATGACGATGTGGGATACTGCGCTCAGTTTGCTACATAAGCTCCATGTTAAATCGTATACCTTCAAATATTAATTACTACAAACAAGTGGTAGCAGACTGAAGAAAATGTACCAAATCACAAACAAAATGGGGGGCTGAGATTTGGTGGGGTTTAGTGTTTGTTTGTTTTTTTGCCATAAAACAGCTAAGTTTACTTTAAAGAACTACTGAGCACCATGCAAGGGATTCAGGACCTAGAGGTGAATAAGACAGGTGGGATCCCTGCCCTTCCAGAGCTGACAGGTTGGTGGGGAACCAGTTACCATACTCACTTGGATGACGGGTGTTACACAGGTTACTGGAAGCCTAGAGCAGAGAAACTCAACCTGTTGAGGGTGTCCAGGAAGGCGCTCATGAATGTGATGCTCAAGAGCACAGACTGTGACTCTAAGAGGCAGTGCAGTGGGTAATGGGGCGGGGGAGGAGAAGAGAACTAGACCACGTGATTTCTGCACAAAGCTCCAGGATACGACGCGGCAGAGAAGATGCTCTGGTCACAAGGCTTCATTCAGGTGGCCAGTTTACAGACTAAGGCTGCTGCAACCTCATCAGGAAACACGCGGGGACCTCCTTTTCATCTGGTCTCTCAGCAGTCAGATTATCATCAACCAAGCTCCAACTGGATGTAATCTGTGTAGTCACTACTAAGGATTTCCACTCCTAACTCTACAACTGAAGGGGACTAAATTTACATTTACTCAATTTGGAGGTATGGCATTTGATCAAAACAAAGGGGGCCAACTGTGCAAACAGGAAATAAATCAAACAGGAGAAAAGAAGAGCTGCCTCTTCTAGCCTAAGCGTGCAAGGGCAACACGAGTTAGAAAATGGGCCAGGGAAAAGCAAAATTCGAGGTAAAATTTTAAGTAAGAATAACCTGAGTAAAGAGATTAACTGTACTGACTGAAAAGGAAGTAGGGGGAATGACAGATTAAATTAAAAAAACAAAAACAAAAGAGGGGTCACATTCTTGGCCCCTGGCTTTAAGCAATGTGGTTAAAGTAACCGTGGAAAGCCTTGAAGAAAGGCGACCCACCCGCCCCCGTGTGCCCCCGGAAGTGCTGGGTCCTGGCTCCGGAACTCCACTCCCAGCAGGCCACAGTGTTGTCAAAGGAGCCTGTCACAAGCTTCTGCTCATCAAATTTCACCGCAGCACAAGTGTGGGTCTGGATGCCATAAACACATTGCCCTGTGCTCACATCCCACAGTTTTGCAGACAAGTCATCTGACCCTTCAAGAGAAAAACAGGGAGGTTAATAAGAAGACAAACACTAAAGAAGTAACATGGGTCCCCAAAATGGCATCCTTAAAGGAGAACCTTAACCTCCTCCAGCACTCCCACTTTACACCTAGGGAAAACCAAAGCAGAGAGAGGGGAACATAGCCTGTTCTGCGTCACCAAAACAGTGCTAGCAGCCCTGGGACCGACTCCAAGCCGAGGCTTAGTCTTTTCCCTAAACACTCCAGGTCACAGAGCCGTGTTAGACTGGCGCATCGCTTGGTGTGTCCCTTGTAAATTTCCCTAAATCTCTGGCTATCATGAGCTCTCTGACTTAAGCTTAAAATGATGGGTATTACCTGTCACTGCACGTATACACTTGCTTGCCTGTCCATTATCCAACAACTCTGAACAAACAATGCTGAAATAGTAAAGCTGTAGGCTGGAACATGTTCCACTCTAAGGCAAGTCAAAGACAAGCCCCGATCACGGGTTAACTTCTATAAAGGCTAACTGCTAATTTCTTGAGCCATTCCGAAATGTGTGAAGGAGCTTCAAAGAAAACAAGACATAACTACTCTAAGACATTCACAACAATTCAGCGAAGAGCTTGTAAAGTCTCTTAAGATTATGCAAGATAAAAGGCAGGTTTCACTTCTGCCTCTGATGAAAATTGTGTAACAATTCACAACATTACTGCCTAGTAACCAAGTCATGCCTGACTCTCTGTGGCCCCATGGACTGTAGCCCACCAGGGTCCTCTGTCCATAGCATTTCCCAGGCAAGAATACTGGAGTGGGTTGTCATTTCCTCCTCTGGGGGACCTTCCAGACCTAGGGATCGAACCCATGTCTCCTTCACTGCAGACAGATTCTTTACCACTGAGCAACTGGGGAAATCACATTTAAAATCCTAATGATTAATTCATGTTTCACAATTTATCTTTATAAAATACTAAGAATAGAGAAAGTCATTTTGAAGATACATGAATGTAATTCCTGTAATAAGGACATGGTATCTTGGAAAAGCACCCCAACTGATCAGCTTTCAAAAAGCTTAAATGACTAAATAAAGCCAGCCACAATTCCACCTTTAAGGACTGATCAAGAGCCACTCTTTCAGACAATGGAAAAAGATCTATCAGTTATGAAAGAGCAGAAATTTCAACCTGGGAAATTCCTATGAGAGCATACTGAAATGAAAACCCTATTTGTTGTCATTTTACTAATTAGGGAATCAGTTTCCTTTCTATAAAATGAAAGGTGAGACTTGGCTGGTGGTTCTCAATGGCATATGAGGCATCAGAATCAACTGGAGAGCTTTTATCAAGACTTACATGCTAGGCCTTATCTTCAGAGATTCTAACTCAGAACATGTGAGGCAGGAGCCAATAATCATAAAACTTGCCAGGTGAACTTATTAGCAATCCACTGAGGACCAATGATCTAAGAATACTATCCGATAGATAAGACAAGCCACATACGCAATGTAAATTTTTTTAATATTTACTTTAAAAAGTACAAAAAAGGGGAAATAATTTAATTTTTAACTCAGTAGGCCAAAAAACCATTATCAGCTAATGTAATCAATATAGAAATTTATTAATGAAATGGTTTACATTCCAAATCTTCAAAATCCAGCAAGTACTTCCTGCTTCACATCTCAGTCTGAGCTAGCCGCATCTCAGGTGCTCGTGAGCGGCTCCCACAATGGACAGCACAGGTCCAGACAACCTGTAAGGTCCTCTCAGACTTTTGGCAGAGTCAACACTTTGTGACTGTGTTTCTAGGAAGCTAAAGCAGGAAAAGAAAACATGTTTGGTCCTAACTGAGCTTGGTTCTGATTTACTGCCAGTGTTTCACAGGGCTGCCTTCATCCATTCAGCTCAAATTTAGAGAACGTTTACGTCAGGCAGGGATCCTTGGTCTTCAAGGAAGACAGAAAGGCTAACCACGCAGGAACAGCTCAGTGAAGCGGCGGCGGCGCAAAGGCCACAGCAAATACGGGAGGGGGAAGACAGGCGGAGGCGCCCCAGGGGAAGCTCCGCCGGGTTCACGGTTGTGCTCCTCAACATCAGGGTGTCCCACGAACACGCCCTGGGAGGAGGCACGCCTGGCTCCACACTATACTCTGATTTAAGCCAGGCCTTGGTATAGGACTGTGTGAAGAAGGAATTGCGCGGCTTTAAAAATACCCAAACTTGGGCCTTCCCTAGCGGTCCAGTGGTTAAGACTCCCGGCTCCCAGTGCCAGTGGCACGGCTTCAATCACTGGTCAGGGAACTAAGACCTCGCATGCCACACGGCACCACCAAAAATAAGTAAATAAGAATAAATACAAAATTTTTAAAAAATTGTCAGTATTAACAAGTTGAAATATAAAGGATGAATAAAGTGATCAGCACTCTCTCCCCTATCAAAAAAATAAAATATCAACAGTATATGCCAGAGCTCAGCCGAACTTTTTCTATAAAAGACTGGACAGTAAATATATTAGTCTTCTTGAGCCACAGTCTCTGGGGCAATTACTCCACTCTGCTGGATCTGGCCCCTGTGGTTTGTGGTTTACCAATCCCTGGAATGTAACTATTTAAGTGCCTATTAAATACCTCTATTTATTATATAAATATACGTGAACACGCATTAGGATCGATGCATAAAGAACTCCTTGAACCCATTCTATTAAAAACTATCTAGGAATTATTGACAATGCTTGTCAGAATGCACCACCCCAAACAGGGACCCTGACAACTGTTCAGTGTGACTGGGAAGGAGTGGGAAAGTAATGTGTTTTTCATTACATGAAGGGGGGAAAAAAAGCCCTCTCAATTCAGAAAACAGGGTGAAAACAATCTTTGACGTAAAAATTACAGACATGGGTAATGTAACAAAGGTAAGCAGAAAAATGAGCTGTAACGCAAATAGAGTAAGCTATCTTATCAAGCTAAGTTTAAATATTTAACTGGTAGAATCAGATCTCAGCTCTCAAACCACCTGAGTCATTTGACTCTGTTAACCAACTGAATAAGCATTTCCTAGGGGTCGCTAAGAGTCGGACACGACTGAGTGACTTCACTTTCACTTTTCACTTTCATGCATTGGAGAAGGAAATGGCAACCCACTCCAGTGTTCTTGCCTGGAGAATCCCAGGGACAGGGGAGCCTGGTGAGCTTCCGTCTATGGGGTTGCACAGAGTCGGACACGACTGAAGCGACTTAGCAGTAGCAGTAGCAGTGCCTCTTTAAGACCGGCAACTTTCATTCTCCTTTCTAAAACCCTATTACCCTTCTGTCTCTTTGCCTCTCCCCTTTCCCTGGGTACACACTCAAAGGATCCACCCTACACTCTGTGCATTCTTTTTCCTCTCTCCTTTTAAAATTTCACTTGCAGCCACAGCCATGATGTGACTAACTCCTAAATCATTCTCTCTAGCCCTGAGCACTCTTGAAAGCTCTTACCCTGCATTTCCAAATATTACGGGAATCTCCACTTACACATCCAATTAGATTCAGTTCATCCCACATGGAGCTCCATCTATCCTCTTGAATTTATCCTCAGTTTCTAGTCTTTTACTAGGACTATCTTCGCATTTATACATGCAGCTAGAAGACTTCAGTCATTTTTGAAATATCCCTATTCCTTGCCACATACCCAATTCACTGCCAAATCCCGTCACTTCTATTTCAATAGCTGCTCTTCCATTCAACTGCTACTTTCAAAAATCTCTACCCTTAGTATCCTGTATCTAGACCTATTTAAACTCAGCTGAACTGCAACGGACTAGTAATTTAATTTGGAAGCTCCAGATCTGTCTGTTAAAAGTTATCAGAAGAATTAATATCTTCTGGGGGAACACTTTAGAAACGGCAGGGTGGCTTCACTGTCGCCGCGGGGACATTACTGGCCTCCACTCGGCAGAGGCTGGGGACGCTGGACACACTGCAGCGTCTGCAGCGCACAAAGAGAGTCAGCCTGTGCTCTGCATGGCATCTCGAGGGTCCTGCCGGACATTCCTAAGTGTAAGGCTTACTCTTAGACTCTTAGTTACCTAAACCCAATTTCTGCTGTTTTACAAAGCACATGAGCAGGGTAACTGTGCGCTTAATTTTCTGTGAGTGTAACCATCAGATAAACTGAGGAAAGATGTCCTTTCCTGGGGACTCTGATAAGGGCTTTTCATCATTTGAAAAGATCAAGTCATGGATGGTATCTGTGATGCAAATACAACCTTCTATATTCACAGCTGCCTCGCTCACGACAACAGTGCATACAGGTGCAGACACCTGGTCACCACCTTCCAGAACAGCCACGGTCGAGCCTGTGTTCAGTGTTACTGTAAATTAAGTTCTCTTATTTCTCCTCTGGGTCAGACTTTGGCTATTATGCTTATTTCCAAAATGTGTATGTATAGATAAGTTGCTTCCATGACTTTTAATTCATGATAGGGGGATACTGTAAAATCTTGTAAAAAGAGGACCCAAGTCTGACAGAAACAAGAAACACTAGTTCCTTTGAAGTGGAAGACTCTGAATCACCAGACTTTCTGCTCAAAAATCATTCAGAGTTCACAGAAAACTGTCCAAATACATGTTCACAGCATTCCAGCCCAAACCTATTTTTTCAGACTATATTCTAAGAGTCTTAGAGTCCCTGTTTATATTCTAGGACTTCGGTATTCTCCTCCTCTATGCTTGGACCTTTCCATGCCTTTAATACGCTTCTCTTTCCGTTGGAAAACCCTGACTGTATCTCGAATCTCCAAAATGTAAACAGTCTTCAAGACCCAACATAAACACTACTCTACTTTCTCAAATGAAGAAACCATTTCTTCTTTTGAAAAACTACATAATTTTATTTTCCTCATACAATTCAACTACATCATTTTTTGGGTTGGTCTCTCTTCTAATTAAGATACAGCTTGCAGACAACACTGTATTAATTCTAGGTGTATAAGGTAACGATTTGACATCTGTATATAATGTGAAATATTCACCACAACAAAACTAGTTAAATACAGCATCTGATCATACCTCCTTTTTAGCTCTTGTTTTTCTCGTTTGCCTGCAAGTCAGAGGTCACAATATAGCCATTTATAGGTTGAATATGATCCAAGCACAATATTTTTAAAATCTGAATAATACTTAGAAAATTAATACTTTTTTTAAAAAAATGAGGCTATTTCACAAAAACCTAGGCTTGGGGCTTCTCCTGAAAAGTCAGATCTGACCATCCTAAGTCTGAACCCCACTCAGGAGTTACCCACTGCAGCTCTGACCATAAGTCTGAACCCCACTCAGGAGTTACCCACTGCAGCTCTGACCATCCTAAGTCTGAACCCCACTCAGGAGTTACCCACTGCAGCTCTGACCGTAAGTCTGAACCCCACTCAGGAGTTACCCCTGCAGCCACTGCAGCTCTGACCATCCTAAGTCTGAACCCCACTCAGGAGTTACCCACTGCAGCAGAGCAGCAGCTCCCCATGTCAGTGCTTTCTTACTGGCCACAGTTCACACAGAGACTTTCGCTCAATCAGGTTACCTTCCTGATCAGTGTGTACATTCTTTGAGGAAAGAACAATTCTAATTCAGCTACGCATGCTTATGCTGCCTGTCACACAGTAGGCATTTTAGAAATAAATATCTACTGAACAGCACAAAGCACAATAGGTTCCTTTCTTATTATTTCAGAGATGAGCAGAATTTCTGAAATTCTGAAGAGACATACAATCTCATACAATCAAACAATCTGTACTGTGTTAACTGTTAGCATTATTAACCCTTTTGGTAATCCTGTTCCACTGCTTGCTTAAGGGCTGATCTGAGTCACTAAGTTTACTGCCAAATTCAGAATTTCCCAATTCAACAACAGTGAAAAGACAAGCTCTTACGTGACAAGGTGATACAAGCACATTCAATTCTATTAACAAATATTTCTTGCTAGTAACAATCTCCGGAATGCTGCTTTAAACAAATGCTTTGAATCATTTTCAACAGCATACTTTTCCATAAGCAAAGCCCGTGAATTTTATCATGCTAAAAATAAGATAGCATACAGACTCACCTGGAGAATCATCTTAAACGCGGGCTTGTGTCCACAGTCATTTGTAGATATTAACTGCCCAGGTAATTAGGGAATTCAGTGAATGTATTCCATTCACTTCTGGGCCAAGTAACTGAGGTTTTACTGCATTTCAAAGTGAATTTTAACAAGACATTTAAAAAAAAAAAAGCTGGAGCTAGTTCTGAAAATGAGTCAACTGCCAGTATTGATCCAAGTGTGAGTAGGTGCCAAGTTCAAAGGCAATATGGCATCTTAATCTTAAAAAACAACAACAACAACAAAACCTGCCAGCGATTATGAGGCAAAAAGAATACTCAGAGTCATCACCACAGGTGGCAAAGTATGCCAAGGTACCGAAGAACGGATGATGTTGTTCCAATAATCAGGCTTTTAATAGGACAGGGAAAATAACACGGGCATGAAGTAATCTCAGGATGATAAAACCATGAAATACCTTAAATGTTTACTTTATAAAACTGATAAAGTGTTAAGCATTTCAGAGAATGTCACCACATAAGAAAACAGACATCCTCAATGAATAAAGAAATTCAATTTTAAAACAGTCTTCAGAAATCGTACCTCTCTTAACTATTAAAAATATTAAACTGAGTATGGTAGAAGCAGGTTTACCTTAGACTTTGCTGTGGGCATAGCATCAATTCAATACGCCTGCAAAGGACACTAAGAGGAGCTATAAAATCATTCAAACTTCTGGATCTGGTGATTCTGCTCTGAGGCTTCCGCCTCAAATGAATAATCCAAAGGGAAAAAATAACGCAGACAAAACTATCCATAAAAACAGCAACAACCTGAGTACGCGCGAGTATGGAAACGGCTAAATGATGACACATTTACACAAAGCAGCAGCATATGACAGCCGCGTGGTGTGGGTGACATTCGAGTGTCTGTCAGAAATCACTCTGGAGGAAGCTGTGCTGCGGGGCCGCACTCAGTTGCTAAGTCGGTTCTGATTCTTTGTGATCCCACAGATGGCAGCCCGGCAGGCTCCTCTATCCATGGGATTTTCCAGGCCGGAATACTGGAGTGGGTTGCCACTTCCTACTCCAGGGAATCTTCCTGACCCAGGGATCCACTTGTGTCTCCTGCATTGGCAGGCGGCTTCTTTACCACTGCACCACCTGGGAAGCCCAATACTGTGTATTATATATGATGGAAGTGAATAGCACTGTGATCACGGATAAGGTGATCTAGAACCTCCAGCCATGCTAGACTTTGCTTAGTCATTGTATGCAACAGCTATCAACATGTACTGCCTGAAACACAGGCACTAACATATAATCACATGTAGAAACACATGCCCATTATGATTGGAAGATGCACATACTTTTAACTTTAATCATCACATTTATAATAAAAAGTTACTTAACTACTTGTTTAGTCGCTAAGTCGTGTCTGACTCTTACACGACCCAACGGACCACAGCCTGCCAGGCTCCTCTATTCATGGGATTTCCCAGGCAAGAATACTGAAGTGGGTTGCCATTTCCTTATCCAGGGGATCTTCTCGACTCAGATATCAAACCCACATCTCCTGCACTGGCAGGCAAACTCTACCACTGAGCAATCAGGGAAGCCCTGCTTGCTGAGTTTTAAAATATCCAACTATTTTCATTCCCATGCCCAAACTCTTCTAAATTCTTCTCAGAACCACAGGATCTTAGAGCAAGAGAAATAGCTCCCTTTGCATATTAAATACAAGGAAACAAACACATAGAGGTTTCATAATTCTTTCAAAATGAATTATTTGCTAGGGCCACACAGCAACTTTTCTGCATTTTTTTTCCCCCAAAATTACTGCTAATAAGAAAAAAAAAAATTAACCAAGATGAAGGACCGTATATGGAAAAAAAGCATAGAAAAACGTAGTCAGAGCTTTCAGACTCATATCACATTTATAAGAATGTCTGGAGCTTTCTTCTCATAAAATTTTATAAAAATAATTGTCTTCTCAGAGTGAAAAAGGATACAGGGGTGGTGGTGGGGAGAGGAGAAACCACCTCCATGCTCCATAGGGATGGAGCATCTATCTATGCCATCACAGATATCTCAGATAATTAACGACTGGTTCTGTCTGTAAGATTACATTCCACGAAACGCAAAAATTAAAAAGAAAAAAAAAATAGGTCCACGCTGTCTTACCTGTACACAGAAGTCCATCTTTGTAGTAAAGTGCATACACTCTGGCACTGTGTCCAATTAAAGATGAGGTCTCAAAGGCTTCATGGTCCTCCAGTTGCTTCATTCTCAGAATAGCCTTCAAATAAACCTTCTTCCAGTGCAAAGCGTCCTGAACAGAATCATCTATCTGCCAGCCCAGATTTTTACAGGCCGTCTGCCACACCTCTGTACAGGCACTTATCACCTTATTCCACTGTTTAGAGACGAGGCAGCATGTGAGTAAAGTCTGAGGGTCGAGCCATTTTAACAAATAAAAACTGAGCTCCAGGGGAAGGAGTTTGAGGAAGTCCCGCTTGAGCAGAGTCTCCAGGTTATTGGAGAGGTGTCTGAGCTGGACTGCCCCACTCAGACTAATCAGGTGATCCAGAGTTTCATTTTTCTGCAAGTCCGTCAGAGAAAGAAATGTAACAGAAATGTTATCAAGCCATGTCTCAAAGTCCTTTCTCTCCATAAGGTTATGGAAAAATTTACCTGTGGCACATCAAAATATTGTATTAGTTCTGCTCAAAAAGACTGTTCAAGCAAGACTGCTAACAAATGAAGTATTAAAAATTACTGCAAAAAACTGTTACAACTTTAGAACTTAGTTACATTACAACTTTACAGTTAATACATTGTATTTATCTGAAATAATTTCCACGGCACAGAAGAAAACATTTGAGAAAACATACTTTAACAAATCATGACCTCCAAAAGGTAACTCAGTGAAACTACTTTTGGTGTATATGCCTTGCTCCTCCTTAAGTCTAGCACATGCTACACAGTAAAAGATTTACAAAGTATTCATTCTTTATAAAACAGTGTACTCTGTATAATAGAACCCCCATCAACATCATCATGACACCATTTTCTTAAATACACTCTATTTGGGCACGAAAATCACAAAAATAAGCACAAGGATGTGACTCCCAGAAAGTCAGTCTCTAGACCAGTAACTTGAGACATCAGTTACCAGGCCAGGTATAACCTGACCTGTTACAGGAATCACAGAATTGACTATCAACTTTTGCAATAGATGCTTAGGCAAAAAGGTGTGGGGAAGAAAAATAAGCAGATGCAATAAGTTATATGGCTCAGGTGTTCTGGTTCTTCCACTTCCTTTATGGCATTGCCTGTTAGAACACGAACTACCAAAAGCCTTATCTGGCCTTACATGGTCTGTTTTAATAAGGTTAATATGAGCTGGTGACATCTCTTAACCTCATGTGTCCCCAAGAGCCATGAGGGTCCTGGAGGTGTGCACAAATAAGACAAATTAGTCATCCTGATGCTTACAAGACACACAAAGAAAGGTACCATTTCCTTCACTTAGCACATGGGGAAGCTGCAGGTCAGAGAAGGTAAGTGATTTGCCTACAGCCAACATTGCTATTAAAATAGCAACAGAACAGACCAAAAGCCAGTGCTCTCAAGATCAGGACTCTTCCAGACACACCAAGCTGTCTCTTATGAAGCCAGCTACCATCAGGAGAATCACAACCTGGTGGTGATAAGATCTGGGAACACCAAGTCTATCGGATTATACCATCTCCCCCTTTAAGGCTAACTGGAAACCGCCCCCCACCCCCCCTGCAAAAAAATAAAAGTATCCATCAATCCATATTATGTCAAGGTGTCTACCCACTCTTCACAATGAGGACTAAACTAATGGGAAGAGAAGAAAAAGTAAAGCAAATCTGTGAAAACCATTTTCCCCAAGATCAGCCATGTTGATAGATATTAGTGCTGGGCAATAAGTACATGGGGTTTTTAAAATTAGATTTTCATGTGTTGAAACATTTTAATGATAAAAAAAAAAAACTTTCCTTGTAATCTGACCAGTTTCCCATCATATTGTCATACTAATTTAAAAACCTAATGTCCAAATTAACGTAAAATAGGAAAATAAATTCATTTATCAGTTCAGTCACTTAGTTCATGCGATCCCATGGACAGAAGCACACCAGGCTTCCCTGTCCATCACCAACTCCCGGAGCTTGCTCGGTCTCATGTCCATTGAGTTGATGAAGCCATCCAACCATCTCATCCTCTGATGTCCCCTTCTCCTCCTGCTTTCAATCTTTCCCAGTATCAGGGTCTTTTCCAGTGAGTCAGTTCTTCACTTCAGGTGGCCAAAGGATTGGAGCTCCAGCATCAGTCCTTCCAATGAATATTCAGTACTGATGTCCTTTAGGATTGACTGGCTGGATCTCCCTGCAGTCCAAGAGACTCTTAAGAGCCTTCTCCAACACCACAGTTCAAGAGTATGAATTCTTCAGCACTCAGTTTTCTTTATGGTCCAACTCTCACATCCATACATGACCACTGGAAAAACCAAAGCTTTGACTAGACAGACCTTTGTCAGCAAAGTAACGTCTCTGCTTTTTAACATGCTGTTTAGGTTTGTCATAGCTTTTCTTCCAAGGAGCAAGTGTCTTTTAATTTCACGGCTGCAGTCACTATCTGCAGAGATTTTGGAGCCCGAGAAAATAACATCACTGTTTCCATTGTTTACCCATCTATTTGCCACGAAGTGATGGGACAAGATGCCATGATCATTTACCAGGTTTACACAAATAGATCTCACTGTCCAACTTCATTAATATTAAGGTATGTAAAGATAATTTTCATTAATTTCCCAATATCAAATATGGCAGGAACATTTGTTATCAGGCAAAAAGCAGTTAAAGCAAACAAACCACTTCTAATCACATCATCTGGTGTCTAATGTTATCAAATAGTGAATGGACTTATTTTAATAAGTCTCAGGGTTCACGGACGGGGGAGCGACTTAGCAGCAGCAGCAGCAGCAGCAGCAGCAGGGTTTGGGCTAGGTAGGATTCATTAATTTAAGGATTTACTTGACTGCCCAAAACTAATGAGTTAATGGCAAGTTATATGAACTTAACACAAGATAACAAGTGTCCTGGGAATTTCCTGGTCGCCCAGTGGTTAGGCCTCTGCACGTTCACTGCCAGAGGGCCTGGGTTGGATCCTCGTCAGGGAACTAAGGTCCCACAAGCTGCTTGGCACAGCAAAAAAAAAAAAAAGCCACCAACAAGATTAACAAGCCTCCTTTTTCTGAATCCTAACAACCTTTTATCTGTAATTTCTGGGAAAGTTTTACTTTAAAAAAAATCATTCCCAGCAAGACAAGAAAAAAGTTTCTGTGGACAGTCACAAAATGTCGCCAACAGCTAATTAATCCTGGCCAATTAAAAATATAACCAAAACATGTGCCCAGGAATCATGTTTTACCGTGAAGAAGTGGGGATGGGGCTTCTTCTTTCACATCTGCCTGGCCACACACACACAGTGTGCCACATATACATCTCAGGAATACTGACATTTGTGTACAATGAACTGTTACTTAAATGGACACAAGGCAAATTCATAATATCATGAAAACAGTGTCTTTACCAAATATCCAGGAGACACGGCACAGCTCACCCAATCAGTGAGCCCCTGACACCACAGGGATTATGGGATGAGTGTGCCATTGAGCACCTTTAAAAACCCAGGCATTTCTGAGATTTACACATTCTCCTAACAAGAATTTTTCTTCCAGCTCGTAAAGACTGCCCTTTAAGCTATTGAACCCTTTATGGGAAGGTCTTATCCAGTTCTTCCTCTCTCACTCTCATGAAAAAGGCATCTTTTTAAAATAAAGTAGGACCCATTAGCTTTGCAGAATGCACTATTTATTTTTTTAAATCAGCTTTTGTTTTCTCTAAAAAATGAACTGACTCTGGAGAAAACTTTCTTAAGGTCACAGGTCTAACGTGAACTCTTAGAGAGCCTCTAGGAGTATCACGTACTGGCAGCACAAGGCCCCACAGGGAATACTTCAGGAAGTGAGATTTCAATTCAACTGGAGGAGGAGTTTTTAAAACATCAGAGCTTTCCAATAATGGAACAGCTGCCTCCAGGGTGGTGAGCTTCCCATTACTGGGAATAGTCAAGGACAGCTAACTATAGAGGCGGACTGAGGTAAAGGAAAATGCTTTGAAGTCAATCAAATCTTCCGCAGATTCAGCCACTTCCTATGTGATCATGGACATACTCAACTAACTTCTGAGCTTCAGCTGTGCCCTCTGTAAAATGGAAGCCAGCTCGTCTTGGGCGCTGCACGAATCACAGACAGCAGGGACAAGCTTAGAACACAGCCCAGCAGGGTGCCTCAAATGGCACTTTTTGTTAGTTTTATTACTGTGAGTACCTGGCAGGAAAGCTCCAGTAACATCCCCTTCAACCCCAGCACATTACCAGTTTCTCTTTTTGGTCCGTCCCCCCCCCCCCCCCCCCCCCCACCCCCATTTTTCTTAAAATGGATTAAAATATACAGGAAAAAAAAAACCTCAAGTGCTCAAACTTTCTGGGAATTTAATTTTATAATTAAGGGCAGTTACTGACATGAGGCTAATTTCCCAGGAGAGGCCTTCTCTTTCCACCCTCTCCACACTCCATGGTGTCCCATCCTTTTCCCCCCACCCCAACTGCAGACTAAACATAAAACCTGCCCTTTGGCCCTCAGTATTAACAATCACAAAGCTCTGAAACAGACAGATGTGAAAAGATTCCTAAACCGGGAGATGGGAGACGTGGGTTTGGTCTCTGGTTCTGCTACTAACTCCCTACGTTCCCTCAGGTAACTCTCATCTTTGCACTGGTTTGAAACACCAGATAGATGTTACCTCACATGATTTTCATGACCTCGTGGAAGGTATGAGAACTGCCTTTAATAAATGAAGAAATGTATGGCCCTCAAAGTGGAGTGACTTTCCCTGGGTCTCACAGGAAGGAGCAGGCACATCTTGCCCAGCCCCAACCCTTCTCAAAGAAGCAAAACAAAACTTATACTTCCAGGTCTTACTAAAGATAGAACACTTGACTGAACATGATGAATGCCGTTTACCTCTCCTCTCTCAGGACCTGGCCTAATCAAGAGAGAAAACGAGACATTTGCTATCTTTGGGAGGGAGGCTTCATCTTCCCTCTCTTTTCTTATCAAGCACAACCAGGGTTAAAGAGAACAGAGACTCTGAGTTTATCTAAATAAACTTACATATACATAAAATATCTTTTGAATACCTAAGAAGCTGATTAATACTGGTTGTTTCCAGAAAATACTGGAGGGTTGAGGAATAGGAGTGAAGGTCTCTTTATGGATATAAGACTGTATGAATGTCTGATCTGTTTATATACACCTTCAGTTTTAAGATGAATTTTTAAAAGCTTTGAAGGAATACAAATAGGGTTTCTAAAACAGGGTTTTGCAACCCCACTTGTTGCTGGGTGACCCTGGGCGAATCACTTCACCTATCTCAACCCAACTTCCTCACTGGTAAAAGGTAACCACTAGCAGCATTATCTACAAGCGTTTTTACAAGGAATAAATGGGATAATGCACATAAAACGTTTAGCGCAGTATCCGTACAGTGGAAGCGTACAAGAAATGCTGGTTACCATTATTAAGCATTAACCTTGCTATCTTTATTGCAAGCAGCACTCCACATACACACCTGTTTCCATGGCATACCCACAATTATGGCGCAGTCCCTCACATTAGTACAGCGCTTTGTACTTCATAAACCGCCTCTCCACACTGCTTCATCCTTCAAACTCATTAACAGCCCTGGGACATCGTGGTTAACTCATTTCGCAGCTAAGGAAACTGAGGCTCCAGGAGGCAATCACTCAATTCTCCCATCTCTAAACCAACTCCAGACCCCTTCAACCCGTTCGCCGCTCCCAGATCCCCTACTCCCGGAGCCGTGTTCCGCGCGGCACTGACCTGAGCGAGCGCCCCGGGGCCCGGGACCTCGCGCCGGGCTCACACCAACTAGGCGCGCTCGGGCCGCCAGAGCCTCGCAGCGGCCGGGTCCGCTCCGCAGCCATGGCGCCTGCAGCGAGAGAAAGGCAAACAGCCCGAGGCGCGGCGGGTCAGCAGAGGCGCGGGCGCCAAACAACCCCCTCCGAGACCCGGCCCCGCCTAGTACACAGACCTGGACCGGCGGCCGCCGCTCCGGGTCCGCAGGCTCACAGGGGAGCGGCTTCCGGTGCTGCCTGCGTCATCTCCGCGCGTCCCTCCACCCGCGGCGCCCAGCGGACGCGGCTGCACTTCCGGCCCCGCCTTGAAGCGGAAGTGGGAGGGCAGAGGGGCGCAGGGGGAAACGGAGCACGCGCCGGAGCCTTTAGTTCCGTGGCCCCGGGCCCGAAGTTTACTTTCAGGCGGTATAAACAAATTGTGCAGTGAATTTATGTCCGTCACCCAATCTGATCTTGCACCGACTGGGCTTTTCTTATTATGCTCGCTCTACGAAGAGAGGGGGAATATAAGAGACGTGTCCAAAGAACAACTACTCATAAGACAGACAGTATATGCAGTTAGTGGTAGAGCAGAGCGAAGGCTCCATGCGTCCGGAGTACATCTCGGGCACTGAACACATGGGAAATAAAAAGTTGATTCTTTGTGGTGGTGGAAACTATGGAGTTCAGAAAGTCAGGTCTTAAAAGAGAGTTGGTTTGGTTTGGTAGACAACACGAAGACTGAGAACTTCTAAGGCAGTGGGTTACTGATGATGATATTTAGGAAAACTTAGGAAGACATGGGTTGACATGTCAGATTGGGTGAGCTTTATGAAAGAGAAGGCAGTGTGCTAAGGTGATCAAGAAAACCGGCCACTTCTTTTTGCAGCAAATGATCTCAACCCTAATACCTTAAGAGTTTGCTGAATCAAACTGAAAATTCTAGATGGAGCTGGCCTAGAGATAATATTGTTAGAACCTCTCATGGACAAAGAAACCAAACTGTCTCAGTTTAAGTCCAGAGGATATCCAGGAGCAAAATTTATGGCTCATTAAAAAATGAAGATTGCAAAACCGAATTTGTATTTAATGAAATCCAAGACCTATGTACTCAGTAGAAGGCAATGGCAACCCACTCCAGTACTCTTGCCTGGAGAATCCCATGGACGGAGGAGCCTGGTAGGCTACAGACCAGGGGGTCGAGAAAAGTCGGACACGACTGAGCGACTTCACTTTCACTTTTCACTTTTATGCATTGGAGAAGGAAATGGCAACCCACTCCAGTGTTCTTGCCTGGAGAATCCCAGGGACTGGGGAGCCTGGTGGGCTGCCGTCTATGGGGTCACACAGAGTCGGACACGACTGAATCGACTTGCAGCAGCAGCAGCAGCAGCAGCAGCAAGACCTATGTAGTCATTTGATTTTGTATATGTAAAAAAATTCTCATTTGATTTTTTTAAGGATATATATTCCCCACTTTGTAAAAAATCTCCAAGAATCCACAATGATTGTTGAGAAAACATAGCCAGCTTTAAAATGCAATGAATTATTCCTAGGCAAATAACTACAAAAACTGCTCTGAATGGCAGGCAGGAAGATCAACATGCAAAAAGAGAAACATGAAACATAGCCTGGCATAGGAACAGAAGGTTCAGTGCAACTGTGTGACAGGAACATAAAAATATGCTGGATGTTGTTTCTTTCTTTAATAAACTTGCTGATCAAATGGTATTTGGAGTAGTTTCTACACATAGAGACAATAGAAAAATTGCAAACATCAAATGCTTAGTTTTTCCAGTTCAAGCTAAAAGGGATTACAGGTTGTTTTCTATTTTGAGATAAAGTTGCCTGGGAGAGGTAGATGGATGACATAACTGATTTAAGAACAATCTTACATGGCCTATACTAGGAATTCAAAATCCTTCCTGATGAGACATGTATCAAACCACACCATAAGTTTCTTTGGGTAAAAAAATGCACCCACCAGGGATGACAAGTATCCACTGATGTTTAACACATTTCTTGCACGTGCATGTACCAGGGAGCAGAAACTACTCTGTTTGGTTTCTTGAGATACACTCCCTGAGTGATGATGCTATGGAGACGTATGGGTGATCTGTTCTTTCAACTCCCACACATTCTTCACCAGGAACTCCATATAAAGACAAGGGGTCAGCTTCAAGAGGTACACAGGGTTGGAGGCATTTGAAGAGGTTTGCTTTCTATTCTTTGTTCTGGATTCACTCTAGCTGTAACATGATCAGCACTTGCTCTCCTATAGAGCTAGAAGGTATTCTGGGGCAAAAGCTCAGGTTGATTGACAAGAAACCTTATCCTGAAGGTCTCAGGCACGAGGTACTGTACTTCAATTGCTGTTAGACTGAGTGATCCTGAGATACATTTGGACACACTTTGGCATCTGGACTCCGAATAATTTCCGAAGCCCCCAAATTGTTCACAGACAACATGCAGGTAAGTTTCTAATCTCTGTAGCATTTTATATCTACTAGAATAAGCTTTTGAGTAGGCTGAAGTTTCTTCTTTGTGTAAATCATCAGATGAACTGAAAAAAAATGGAAAGGAGTTCAGATTATAATTGTGGGAATTTGTTTTGCTTTGTTGTTTTTTTCTTATTAAAAAGACATGGAGAAGTAAAAGATGGACTTAAGGAGTTTCTACTGGTTAAGAGTGAGCTTTGAAACTGACAGGTCTGAGTTCATATCATGGCCCTATCTCACCCTCTTCTTACTCACTGAATGATCTTAAGCAAATGCCTTAACCACATGGATGCTCAGTTTAAGTCTGAAGATAACCTATCTGAAAGGGATATTAGCAAGACTGAAAGAGGTAAGGCATGTAGAGTGTGGCGCACAGGGCCTGGCTCATAGCCAGGGCTCAGTAAGATGTTCAGTGTCACTATGGGAGTCTTTACTGATTGAAGCTCCGATGAACAGAGACTAAATTCTTCTAATGTCTCTGGCTCTGTTATATTGCAATACTAGATTGTATATGTTCTTCCAGATGGGAAGTTTCCATCTCCTTTAAAGAGATGGAATAAGCTTGGCATCAGATATGTCCTAAATCTCAGAAAAGGTGCTGTGCAGATAGCAGGAATCTGCCCATATTGAAAGACATGTCAGAAAGATTAGGGGACACTGTCAAAACAGATAATGTCAGAATTCAGTATAAATTTAAAACTCTTACTAGAAGAATGTAAATGTTTGATCATAGCCATTGGCAGTGGTCAACAAAAGCTGCCACTCCATTGACAAATAGCCCTGGACCTTTGTATTCAGAGAAGAAACAGACCCAAGCACATTGGTTCTGGAAAGGATAGTCATATATTTTCCTGTAAGTTTTTAGCCTAATGATACCAATTGTTACTTTCTATTCATGTGTCTACGTCTGATTCCTCTTTGTTTCCCCAGTGTCTAACACAAGGGCCTTGAGTATAGTAAGTAGGGTTTCATCCAAGCAAGAAAACAGCCAGCATTTTGTTCCCGTTTCCACTTTGTGCTAAATACGGGTCTCAGTAGTTCTGGAGAAGAGAGAGGCATGATGCCCAGGGGACCAAGATCTAGTGAGAGAGACAGGTAACAGAGACACTGATAATAAACACTTAAAGTAGTGCACTGTTACGTGCTTTCAGGTGTACACGCAGTATTCCGGGAGTATACACACAGAAGTGGGGGTGAAGCTGGAATGAATGAATGTATTCTTTCATTTAGGTGACTTTCTGCAGACTTCGGACTCACCAGTGGTGTTTCATCCTGTTTAACGTTATTCTGTTTCATGCCCTGCTTTTTGGGGCTGATTTTGTGGAAGAATATTTTCTGCATGCTTTGCCTTATGTAGATATGAAAATTCTTGAAATTAAGGATAAGGCAAGAAAATTGAACACGGAGCCCTTGAGAAGCAATCTTTCCAAATTCTATATCCTGAGCCAGTCGGAGGTGTGTAAAGGGAAGAGCATATTTTTGCTCTCTCTTATATTCAGTAGCCCAGAAAACGGAACAAGGCGGGATCTCATCAGGAAAACCTGGGGTAATGTGACCAGTGTCCGAGGGCACCCCATTCTCACGCTGTTTGCTTTGGGAATGCCTGTCTTGGTAACCACTCAGCAAGAGATAGACAGAGAGTCCCAAAAGAACAATGACATAATTGAAGGCATCTTCTTGGACAGTGCTGAGAACCAGACTCTGAAGACTATCACCATGATGCAGTGGGCTGTGGCTTTCTGCCCTAATGCCCTGTTTGTCCTGAAGGCTGATGAAGAGATGTTTGTCAATATACCAAGTTTGGTGGACTATCTTCTCAGTCTGAAAGAACACCTTGAAGATATCTATGTTGGAAGAGTTATCCATCAGGATACGCCCAACAGAGATCCTAATAGCCAAGAATTTGTCCCCTTCAGTGAGTACCCAGAAAAGTACTACCCAGATTACTGCAGCAGGGAGGCCTTCGTTATGTCCCAAGATGTGGCTCGGATGATGTATGTAGTTTTCAAAGAAGTACCCGTTATAGTGCCTGCTGATGTGTTCATAGGAATTTGTGCTAAGTCCTTTGGCCTTATACCCATCCACAGTTCAAGGTTTTCTGGGAAAAGGCACATCACATACAACAGATGTTGCTATAAGTTCATTTTCACATCCTCAGAAACTACAGATGCTGAAATGCCCCGGGCATGGAAGGAAATTAACAGTGGAAAAGAATGTACGCTGCTTGAAACCTATTATGGGCTCGTTTCCTGCAAACTTCTGACGTATCTTGACAGCTTTAAACGCTTTCACATGGGTACCATAAAAAATAATGCCATGTCGTATGATGACTAGGGTTTATTTGTTTTTCTTCAAAGTGTGTTTTTTAAAACTACCTCCAACCATGTTACAGAAAATGTCCCTCCTTCCTTGTGTTTTTATGTAGTTTCCCTGAATCTTTAATTGTACTCAGCAAGTTGCAAAGTGTCTTACTGCTCTGATGTACTACACTGAATTGAGATCTCATTTTAAGAAATTTAAATTGGTGTAACGTGATTCTCTTCAAAATAAAACCTTTCTAGAAAAGAGAGGACATAAAATTGAATTGTAACTCAGAAGTCTTGTTTCGCTTTTATAATTAATGGGTTTCTAAAAATCACATTCTATGGAACTGTCATGACTCCAGTGATCACAGCAGTGACTGACCTTTTAGAATGCTCAGAATTAAAGAGAAACAATTAATAAGGAATTTAACAAGATGTTCATCTTGTCTGCAAGCAGGAAACATTTTTCATAATCTGGATGGTGGGATCACATTTAAAAGTTTTAGCTACCTGCTGCTGCTGCTGCTAAGTCGCTTCAGTCGTGTCCGACTCTGTGAGACCCCATAGATGGCAGCCCACCAGGCTCCCCAGTCCCTGGAATGCTCCAAGCAAGAACACTGGAGTGGGTTGCCATTTCCTTCCCCAATGCATGAAAGTGAAAAGTGAAAGTGAAGTCGCTCAGTCGTGTCCGACTCTTAGCGACCCCATGGACTGCAGCCTACCAGGCTCCTCCATCCATGGGATTCTCCAGGCAAGAGCACTGGAGTGGGGTGCCATTGCCTTCTCCTTTAGCTACCTAGTATATATTAACTTGGAGAAGGAAATGGCAACCCACTCCAGTATTCTTGCCTGGAGAACCCCGTGGACAGAGGAGCCTGGGGTCGCACACAGTTGGACACGACTGAAGGGACTTAGCATGATGCATGCATGCATTGGAGAAGGAAATGGCAACCCACTCCAGTGTTCTTGCCTGGAGAATCCCAGGGACGGGGGAGCCTGATTGGCTGCCGTCTCTGGGGTCACACAGAGTCAGACACGACTGAAGTGACTTAGCAGCAGCAGCAGCAGCATATATTAACTATTTCACTACCATAAAGACTTGGCTCTCTGGGTTAAACAATTTCCATCAAGTCCTAATAAGGCAGTGTTTTACAAATGGGATGCAACAAATACACATCTCATGTTATGTAGACACTCCACTGGGCTTCCCTGCGTGGTTCAGTGGTACAGAATCTGCCTGCCAATGCAGGAGACAGGGGTTTGATCCTGGGTTGGGAAGAATCCCTGAAGGAAATAGCAACCCACTCTGGTATTCTTGCCTGGGAACTCCCATGGGCAGAGGAGCCTGGCGGTCCACAGGGCTGCACAGAGCTGGACATGACTTAGCGACTGAACAACCACCACGTGCTCTCTTAGTTCCCTAGAGGTGCTTAACAGAACACAGCACACTAGAGGGCTTAGAACAACAGAAGTGTAGTGGTATTAGCACTAGGAAAATGGCCACTATGGGAACACAGACACACGGAACTCAGGGATACCAGAGATGGTGAAAGCAGATAACTAATCTGGGACAAGAAAATTCCAGTCACTTGAGAATCATTTTGTAACAGAGCGGGCTGGTTTATCTATGTCACCATGGCTTGAAAGAAACCTATTTCTACATTCTGAACCATCACACTCCGGTAACATAGTCACATAAAAACCTCTGGACTGGTGATTGCTTTGCCGTTTAGAGAGTAGAACGCTAGAAAACAGGTGGGAACGATTTTGTCAATGAAAAACAAGTGCATCCTTTGTTAATCAGTGAGATGGTGTCCTGGTTTAGGCAAAGGGAGCCTTCCATTCTGACCTTGGTTATTATGAGTCAATTTCCCTCTCTTTGATCAACTCAATATTGACTTGAACCTCATAAATTAAAGCTCTCAACGATGACCACCAATAACTAAGATGATAGTTTGGGGACCTTTCCAGTTTAGCGTGTTATCACTCGCTCCCACCCAAAACCACGACACAGTAAAATGCATCGATAAACAGCAAAAAAGGCATCAAGGAACACTAGAAACATCTTCAAAAGATTTATTTTCTATTTTTCAAAGGAATAATAGTAACAAAAAATCAAGAGATCTTATTAAAAGTATCTATTCTTAGTATAGGGAATATAATTTTAAGATTGCATATTACTTGTTTTTCAAAGAATATTAAATATCCAAGACTTTGCAAGTAGATTCAGAAGGGAGAAAAGGAACCCTCTCCCCCGAAAAAAAAAAGCAAACCCGAAAAAAAGCTGAGGGGGCAGAGATGAAAAGAACTCAGAAACAATTTGGCTCCATTTTAAAGTGGATTTTAAAATAAGACAGAAAGTAAGTCCATGAAATTTCTTTGGGAGGAGAACAAAACTTCCATCTTCTTGCAGAGATTAAGGCAGTAAAAGGAATCTGAGAAACATCTGGTTCAATTATGACAAAGTCTGCCTGCTTTCCTGGTTTTACATTGAGTTTCAATGCGGAAAGACAGCAAATGTGGGCGATAAAGTTACATTAGACACTCCATGATAGTTCGGGGGGCGGGGGCAGTCTCTGTTTTGAAGAATACAGATGGAGTCAAATGCCTTAGGAGAAATTTTGGTCAATAAAGGGTCTAGGCTCTGGAAGAAGTCATTCCGCTCCTTCGACTGCTGTTGTGGAAATAGGTTTCACGTAGTAAGGACCTTCACTCAGGTAAGTTCTGAGCCTCAAGTAATTTGGGTTCCCAAAGATTTCTGCAATTGTCTTGGAATTGGCAAGTGCTTTCACCAGTTCATACTTAGCATCCTTTGAAGCTTTGTCATGCTCCACGGACCGATCCATCACATACTCTACAAAACCTGGACTGTTAAACATAAGCTTCTGAGCCCAGGGTTGGTTTGCAATGGCCTGAAATGGAAAGGGGGAAAAGAACACAATTCCTCTGAGCCTTAAGAAATTAGGTGTGTTAATGGAATGGCACAAACCTTAGAAAAAAATTTGGTAACACAAACATTAAAAATGTTACTTTTTACCTAAGTAAATTCCTCCTAAAACTCTAACTTAAGAAAATACTCAAAATATTTTTTAAAGTTTTGTATACAAACATGCTCATTACAGTGTGAAAGGTACACTATAAATCCCTTATAGTGGGAAGATGGGTTAGTAAATTATGGTATCTAGCAATAAAAAATTAAAAATTAAGTATATATTAAGAATAATGTTTATAAAGATAGGTAAATCTGTTATATGAAAAAAGTAGATCCAAATTACACACATGGCATAATTACAATGATGGAAAAATTAAAGACTAGAGAAGAAAAGACTACACTAAAGAAACTCATTCATGTGCATAAGAGTGTATTTTCGAGAATGTTCATTGTGGCATCATTTGTGATAGATGCTATCTAAATCTTCCTTTACTGGAGAATGACACACTGCGGTTACACAATGAAATGCTGATGACTTTCCAACTGCCTCTTCTAGTACAGACAAATCTTAAAAACATAATGCTAAAGAGAAATAGCAAGTTGCAGAATGATATGAAGAGCATAAGAGCATTTGTAAAGTTCTAGAATATTTGAAATACTGTATTTTAAGGATATATGCATAAGCAGTAAAAGTATGAAATCACACACGTGCTTGTAAACCCTGAACTCACGACAGTGCAAACACTGAGAACGCGAGGAGGGGAAGTGAGTCAGGCCAAGGCGGCAAGGTGTGACCGTGTGTCTGAACGTTTTCCCAATACACAGACTCTAATACCAACGCTGAACCAGCACTGAGACGAAGCACACCAAACAGGTGTGCTGTGTGCTTTAAAAACCTGCTGCTTCTCAATCTTTTCCAAATTTAAAAGTAATGAATAAGCAACTTTTATAATTAAAAATGCTTTTTAAAACCTCACTACTATATTTTAACAAGGAACAACCAAGTTTACAGCCTGTCTCTTCCCTTCAAAAGGTGCTCGGCAGCCCAGCAGCATCGGCATCAGCTGGGAACTTGTTAGAAACTAGGATCTGGGGCTGTGTCCCAGAGCCGCCAGCTGAGAACCTGCATCACGACAAACCCTTCAGCGTGAGAATCATCAGCCTGTTCAACAATATTTGAGGGTGGGGGGTTTGAAATAAAAACAGCTGCCCCACCAGTAAGTCAAAAATTATTTCTACAACTATGGCTGAATAAGTGAAGCATAAGGTAGAAGACTAGGAAAAAATAAAGCAATAAAGAGAATGGGCTTCCCAGGTGGCTCCGTCAATGAAGGAGATGTGGGTTAGATCCCTGGGTGGGGAAGAGCCCCTAGAAAAAGAAATGGCAACCCACTCCAGTATTCTGGCCTGGAGAATCCCATGGACAGAGGGGCCTGGCGAGTTACAATCCACGGGGTCACAAAAGAGCCAAACGCGACTTTGCGACTAAAGCAAGAATACCAGTGCAGGAGCCAAAGTGCCCATCACAGGGGCTACTAACAGAGGGAAACAGTCTAAAAACTGCATTCTGGAAGCTGGCAGGTATTCTGTGTCCTTCAAGACGCAGAGTGTCTCACATCCTGGAGGAAGCCTTCCCTGTCTGGCCGCCCCCTCTCCTGTTCCTTCCCTCTCCAGGCCAAGCATGCTACCTGAGATGCCATTGATAAGATTACTAAAGGGCATATTACTACATTTCCACCAGCCCAGGGAACCACAGTAAGTGCTGAAGCTACAAAGTTAAATCAGATATGGTTCCTATTTTTCAATAAACTCTGTTAACACGTCAACAAACATTTTCAACAAGTGTAATAAATAAAACACATAGGCATAACCCTCACCACAACTAGAACTATACGCTTAACTATATAATTATATTTACTGCCTGGGTCCCTCCACAGACAGGGAACTACACGAAAGGAAGGTCTTCGTCTATTTTGTTCACTGTTACATCCCCAGAACCTAACACAGAAGCTCAATAAGTATTTGCTGAATAAATTAGGAAATGCAAAGTAGGAAAGTCAGCACTGCTGAAGTCAACCTTATGAGTTTGGGCAAAGCTTGCTGAAAAGATATCTGAGCTAGCCCTTGGAAGAATAAACAGAAGTTAACAAGCAGAGTCAGGGAAGAGTGCTGCCTGCAGAGAATATGGAGAAGGCGATGGCACCCCACTCCAGTACTCTTGCCTGGAAAACCCCATGGACGGAGGAGCCTGGAGGGCTGCAGTCCATGGGGTCGAGAAGAGTCGGACACGACTGAGAGACTTCACTTTCACTTTTCACTGTCATGCATTGGAGAAGGAAATGGCAACCCACTCCAGTGTTCTTGCCTGGAGAATCCCACGGACGGGGGAGCCGGGTGGGCTGCCGTCTATGGGGTCGCACAGAGTCGGACATGACTGAAGCGACTTAGCAGCAGCAGCAGCAGAGAATACATGCGGGTCCAGAGATATGGTGGGAGCAGTCTCTTTATCACTAGAGCATCCAGGACCAAAAGGGAATGGCAGGAAATCAGGCTGTGGGAAGACCAGGGCTAGGACAGTAAGGGCTTGCTTGATGGCAGGTAAGGAATCTGGAGTTAATTCTGTGATCCCTGAGCACCCCCAAACATTTGCCACAGCACCTAAGAGCTTTCACCGAAAACATCTGTTGGCACATGTGCCTCCCTCATTAGTCTGCGCTAACCGCAGAGGGCAGAAACAGGGGCTCACTGTAAGTACTCAAGTGTTGAAGGGGCAGAGCCCCAGAAGGGCCCGTGGAAAAGAAGGAGCGGCCGCCTACCGTGAACACTTTCAGGGCGGCACAGTGCAGCTCAGGAAAGGGCTGGTCGCTGATGCCACGGAGGAGCTGCAGGGGGTCCCGCGACAGAGAGGAAAACCAGGAGCCCGTCATCCCCAGGAGGTCATCGGTCTGCTGCTCGGCCTGCATGGAATGAGAGGAAAGCCTCACACGAGGGAGCGGGGAAACCCGGCTTCGGATCACACCCTGCCACCAACCAGCCGTGTGGTCTCTGCCAAGTCTGGAGCCCTCTTCCCCAAACACAGCCCTGACTTCCCCAGATTTGTTCTGGCTTGCTTTTTAATTTTGTTTTGATGGGGTTGATTAAGCAATCTCTAGGGTCCTCTCCAGCTCTAATAGTCTATGATTCCACTTTAACTTAAAAGAGTGTCACCAGTCATATAATGAGGGATATCTTCTTTCACTAAGAGTGAGAAAGATGGCATTCATTTGGTCGAAATTTAGAGTACGTTAACTGGTATTACACAGATAAATTCATGTATTCTCTGCTGCTGCTGCTGCTAAGTCGCTTCAGTCATGTCCGACTCTGTGCGACCCCATAGACGGCAGCCCACCCGGCTCCCCCGTCCGTGGGATTCTCCAGGCAAGAACACTGGAGTGGGTTGCCATTTCCTTCTCCAATGCATGACAGTGAAAAGTGAAATTATTCTCCCCCAAATATCCCACTGTCCTTTGTTAATTTCCCAAACCACTTACTGGTAAATAAAAAAGAGATGACAACGCATCCAAACATCTAATTTTGAGCTCTGTTGAGGCATTCTTTGCTTGATATCCTATTCTCATGAGCAAGCGCTCAAAGCGGGTTCCTGTGAAGAAAAACAAGATACTTTTTATTGTGGTAAAATACATGTAACATAAAATTTATCACTTTATCCATTTTCAAAAGGATACATTCACATTGTTGTGCAACCATTACCCTGTCCACCTCTAGAACTTTACTATCACTCAAACCGCACTCACTGAATAACAGCTCCCTTCCCCCTGCCCCATGCCCCCTGGTAACCACTATTCCTCTTTCTGTCTCTGCGAGTCTGACTATTCCAGGTACGCTGTGTAAGTGGAGTCATACAGAATTTGTCTTTTTGTGTTGGCTTACTTCACTTAGCACTGTATCTTCAAGGCTCCCCCATGCTGCAGCATGTGTCAGAATTACATTCCTTTTTAAAGACTGAATATATTCTTTTGAATGTATATACATCACATTCGTTTATCCACATCACATTCGTTCATCCACTCATTCATCAGTGACTTGTTTCTACCCTTTGTGGGTACCGTGAATAATGCTATCAATGCACACAGGTGTACCTATTTAAGTTCCTGCTCTCAATTCTTTTGGGTATATATACATCACATTTGTTCATCCACTCATTCATCAGTGACTTGTTTCTATCCTTTGTGGTTACCGTGAAGAACGCTATTAATGAGCACAGGTGCACCTGTCTAAGTCCCCGCTCTCAACTCTCCGGGTGTATATACCTAGAAGGGGCACTGCTGGACCGTATGGTAATTCTACATTTAATTTTTTGAGGAACCACCATAGTTTCCACAGCAGCTGCACTACTTTATATTCCCACAAGATGTGCACAAGCTTTCCATTTTTCACATCCTTGTTATTTTGTCAACACTCATTTTGTTTAAAAAAACAACAACACAATAGCCATCCTAATGGGTGTTAAGTGAACAATGAGATTTCATATGCAATACAACATATACAAGTTAAACTGCAGAAATCTGGGATCAATGGACCTGGATTTGAGTAGCAGCTGTCCCACAATCTGAATGATCTTAAAAAGTTTTCTTAACTTCTCTGAGTTTCAGCTACTTTATCTGTAAAATGAGAGTGACAATGTGTGTGCTTTGCACTACTGTAGCAGGAGTATATGCTATAGGTACAAGCACCTAGAAAAGGACACACAACACGTATACTAGCGATGAAACACAACAGCACATATATTAATAATTTTCAACATCTATTTCACAAGGGTTTTAATAGTGTTATGCATTTTTGTGTGTGTGGAATTCATAGTACTTGCAAGATACCCATGGATGTGCCATGAAAGTATCACTCTTGGCATAAAATCTTGTAACATATTTTTGTCTACCTTCCTTGACATATAAATATTAAACAAATGTGTCTTTTCATTAAATATGAACAACCCTGAGAAATATTAACAGTTGTTATGCTGTTTTTATATATGAGGAAAATGAAGCCGCAAGCAGTGAAGTGAGAACGAGAAGCTGGAAAAGCTACGTCAATGTTAGAACTGGGACATAAAGCCTGATCTTTCTGACTCCGGACCACAGTCTCTGTACCATGAATACTATTTAAGAAGATGCAGAAGGAAAACAGTGTTTGATCCAGCCAAGTTAAAAAAAAAAAAATTCAGTAATAATTATCAGACTTTTTAGGAGTTAGTCACAGGTCATGGTAAGAAGACTGTCTTATAAAAGCAGCTTCTACAATGAAGTTAAGCATAGCAGCAAATGAATTCTTATTTTTTAAAAAAAGAGCACCTTAAGGAAAACCAACACAAGTCATACCAACCTGTTTTCTGTAAAACTTGTTTTCCTTCAATATTGGATCCCAGAATTCCAATCGTGTCCACTGCTACACCAATCATGGTGGGGTCTTGACTTTCTGCCATTTCAAAGACCTTTTCCACAAAGATAGGATAACGCTCACAGATCTGTTGAGGACTATCCATTATGGCCAGGTTTCCAAAGAACTTCACAAACCCTGAAGATATTTAGAAGAATATATTTTAATAGAGAAAGAAGACAACACGAATTGTGGGCCCCACATTTTCTCAGGACAGTAACAACCTTCAGGCCAGAAAGGGGAGAAAGGTTATGGTGCTGTGCTGCCAAGAAATCAGACAGGCCACGAGAAGACACTGAAGATCTGTGCGGTCCCGAGAGAGCAGAGACCCAGGGTGTCAGCTGATCTGAGTCTGAACACTGAAGCACTGTCATCCGTAAAAAGGAGAAGAGAGAACGAGGACCCGTAGAATCAGAGGAAGGCAAGTCTGGAGTCATTTTCAGGAAGAAAATTTTAAACAGAGATGTTCATCAATGAAATAAGCAAGGCTCTCTAAAATAAACCTTCAATTTCTGAACGTGCTCAAGAAAAAGTAACCAACCATGTCCTAGAATAGAATGACTAGAACAATTCTATATTAAAGATTTCAACTCAAGCTTTGACAAATCTGGGAAACATACTCTAAATGTCATCCTGGTGGTTTCATTTATGACTCTTTTGGCTGAGGGTCAAGGGAAACACCCTCATGCTCTAAATAGCAACATTTCTAGAAAATCAGAATCAACAGCACGTGGCTCCCAGAGCAATAGATTCCACTTCATTAAGGGCCTGTGGGCAGCATCTCGAGGAAACTGGCTCTAAAGAAAACAATTCTTGGCCTCCCCGTCACAGATTAATTCTGAATTAAAACACAGGCTGTCATTCCCACAAGTATTTCTTACCTGGCAAATAGAAGCTAGAGAAAGGGTCGGCATCTGCCCCGACAATTATGTTAGAAATCTGATCAATGACTCCTTCCTGAGCAAGGTACTGTCGTCCATGATGGGTACCAGCCAGCGACGTCACCATTTCTATACAGGTGGCTCTGAAATGCCAAGAGTTTGCATATGACTGACAGTTTATAAATTGTTTTCATACAGGTTATTTTATTTAATTCTTCCCACCAAATGTGAAAGGTCAATGATCCTGGACCTCCTTTTCAGATGAGGACAGAAGGATGAGAAAATTGTAACTTGTCCAGAATCACAATCGTACTGTTTTTCCGAGGCAGTTATGACTCAAACCGAGCTCTTTTGACTCAAGGCCCACGGCTGCTGCTTGTTTCCATCATAACACAGCCCTCCTCAAAGAGTTTCTAAACCTGTGTTTTATTTTGAAATGTCAAACATGACTATTTTTTAACACAATTACCTCTACCACATATTTAAAAAATAATTCTTTGGTATCATTTAAAGCCTAACCATGAACAAATTTCCTCAATTAACTAAAACAAGAATTTTTATAGCTGATCCTAAGGTATACTAACTGACTACTTGAAAGTTTTTTTCCTACGTCACTATCTCTGATACTAAGTTAAAGAAATGAAACAAAATAATTTCCTTATTATGAAAGCTCTGAAACAACGTAACTCCAATGCTTTGAGACAGCATTAACTGAGGACTGGTTTATACATTTGAGTTTAACAAATTCAGTCACATTTAAAGAACAGAGGACAATCAGAAAGTCACTTAAGAAAAGGAAAACAAAGTCCTGTGTACACAGAGGTAACTACAGTGCTCTTATAATAGCAAAATACTTGAAACAAACCAAGTGTTTAAGAGTGAGGAGGTGTTGGTAAACTGTGGAATATCCAAGGAAACCCTTGGCAGATATCAAAGGGGACTCAGGGAGGAGTAGAGAGCTGGGAATAGAGACTGGAATTAACATTTCTCAATATAGAGCCTATTGCAGCCATTGCACTGGTCTCTATGGTTAATTCACTTAATCCTCATTTTCAGAGTTGTCATTCATATTTAATGTTGTAAATGACAACATTTACGTTGTCATCAAGTTCAGCTCAGTTTAATCACTCAGTCGTGTCCGACTCTTTGCGACCCCATGGACTGTAGCACGCTAGGCCTCCCTGTCCATCATCAACTCCTGGAGTCTACCCAAACTCATGTCCATTGAGTCAGTGATGCCATCCAACCATCTCATCCTCTTTTGTACCCTTCTCCTCCTGCCTCCAATCTTTCCTAGCATCAGAGTCTTTTCAAATGAGTAAGCTCTTCGCATCAGGTGGCCAAAGTATTGGAGTTTCAGCTTCAACATCAGTCCTTCCAATGAACACCCAGGACTGATCTCCTTTAGGATGGACTGGGTGGATCTCCTTGCAGTCCAAGGGACTCTCAAAAGTCTTCTCCAACACCACAGTTCAAAAGCATCAATTCTTCAGCACTCAGCTTTCTTTATAGTCCAACTCTCACATCCATACATGACTACTGGAAAAACCATAGCCTTGCCTAGACAGACCTTTGTTGACAAAGTAATATCTCTGCTTTTTAATATGCTGTCTGTTTATAACTTTCCTTCCAAGGAGTAAGCGTCTTTTAATTTCATGGCTGCAGTCACCATCTGCAGTGATTTTGGAGCCCAAGCAAATAGTCAGCCACTGTTTCCCCATTTATTTCCCATGAAGTGATGGGACCAGATGCCATGATCTTCGTTTTCTGAGTGTTGAGCTTTAAGCCAACCTTTTCACTCTTCTCTTTCACTTTCATCAAGAGGCTCTTTAGTTCTTCTTCACTTTCTGCCATGAAGGTGGTATTATCTGCATATCTGAGGTTATTGATATTTCTCCCAGCAATCTTGATTCCAGCTTGTGCTTCCTCCCATTTCTCATGATGTACTCTGCATATAATTTAAATAAACAGGGTGACAATATATAGCCTTGACGTACTCTTTGTCCTGTTTGGAACCAGTCTGTTGTTCCATGTCCAGTTCTAACTGTTGCTTCCTGACCTGTATACAGGTTTCTCAAGAGGCAGGTCTTTCTTAAGAAAGTCTTGAGTGGTCTGGTATTCCCAACTCTTTCAGAATTTTCCACAGTTTACTGTGATCCACACAAAGGCTTTGGCATAGTCAATAAAGCAGAAATAGATGTTTTTCTAGAACTCTTTTGCTTTTTTGATGATCTATCAGATATTGGCAATTTGATCTCTGGTTCCTCTGCCTTTTTTGAAACCAGCTTGAACATTTGGAAGTTCACAGTTCACATATTGCTGAAGCCTGGCTTGGAGAATTTTGGGCATTACTTTGCTAGCATGTGAGATGAGTGCAATTTTGTGGTAGTTTGAGCATTCTTTGGCATTGCCTTTCTTTGGGATTGGGATGAAAACTGGCCTTTTCCAGTCCTGTGGCCACTGCTGAGTTTTCCAAATTTGCTGGCATACATGTTGTTGTCATCAAGGAGATGAGGAAAACTCGGGTGCAGAAAGGTTACAATAATCTAAGGTCAAACAGCTACTAAGTAGTAGAGATGCATGCAAACCAAGTCTCTCACTCATTTTCAAGAGTCCAAGTTTTATTCTGTCATGCTGTAGTGCTATTACTTAACAACATCAAAACATATGCACGTCGGGAATTCTCTGTTAGTCCAGTAGTTAAGAGTCAGTGCTTTCACAATCTAGGGCCTGGGTTCAATCCCTGGTCAGGGAACTAAGATTGCACAAGCTGCACAGCATGGCCAAAACAAACAAACAATATATATATATGCACATGGGATTCCCTGGTGCTCAGACAGTAAAGACTCTACCTGCAATGCAAAAAATCTGAGTTCGATCCCTGGGTTGGGAAGATCCCTGGAGAAAGATGTGGCTACCCACTCCAATATTCTTGTCTGGAGAATTCAATGGACAAAGAAGCCTAGTGGACTATAGTCCATGGGGTTACCAAGAGTCAGACACAACTGAGTGACTTTCACTTTACTTTCCCTGGTGGTACTGCTACTGCTGCTGCTAAGTCACTTCAGTCGTGTCCAACTCTGTGCGACCCCATAGACGGCAGCCCACCAGCCTCCCCCATCCCTGGGATTCTCCAGGCAAGAACACTGGAGTGGGTTGCCATTTCCTTCTCCAACGTGTGAAAGTGAAGTCGCTCAGCTGTGTCCAACTCTTAGCGACCCCATGGACTGCAGCCCACCAGGCTCCTCCATCCATGGGATTTGCCAGGCAAGAGTACTGGAGTGGGGTGTCATCGCCTTCTCCGCCCTGGTGGTACAGTGGTAAAGAATTCACGCATCAATTCAGGAGACTCAGGTTCAATCCCTGGTTCGGGAAGATCCCCTGGAGAAGGAAATGGCAACCCACTCCAGTGTTGTTGCCTGGGAAATTCCATGGACAGAGGAGCCTGGAAGGCTATAGTCCATGAGGTCACAAAAGAGTCAGACACAACTTAGCGATTAAACAACCATATATGCGCGCGTGCGCACACACACACGTACACCATGTGCAAGCTAACATGTTAAGCCATACAAAACGACAGTTACCATGTGGCTGGCACCTTCTAAAGCACACACAGGCCCAAGGACAGGGGACAGTTATTCACAAGGAGCTAAACCGTCATGATGGGCTTTGCCAAGTTCCAGTATGTTGTGATCACGTAAGGTAAGCCATGTTCTAAACGCCCCTTCTTCAGGACATACATCGGTCAGGAGACTGCAACCTGAGCATAGGATCCAGGCAGGGGAGGTCACGCTAAGTCCTGAGGTTGTCTCCTGGCTCTCCAGAAGAGGACATTCTGCTTTAAGAAGTTTCTCCATCAACATACCTGACCAGCACATCCTCACCAGTGAGTTCTCGGAGGAGCTGGGTTACCAACCCACTGGTGGTACAGTAGTTCAAAGACTCGGGTGACACAGAAGAAATCTCCACAATCAGCTGAGAGAAAAGAACAGAAAAGGCAGAAGGGTGAAAAGAGCACCAAACTTGTTTGCTAGATGGCATTTTAAGTTAAATGCAGGGCCAGGAAGTATATTATATACTGGTACAAATTACATATGTACTTAATATAAATGAATTTTTAAAAATCTGTAATTTGTCTCCACAAGTAGAACAACTTCGTTGCACTCATAAGAAATTACTCTGGCACAGAAACACCCTGACTACACGTGGCAGCAGACTAGCAGTGCCAAAATGAACCGGCAGACCTGTGTGGGTGAAAATCCAGGGCTCCAGGTGAGAGATGCCGAGGGCCTAAGCCTGCGGCTGTGGCGGCTACACCAAGGAAGAGAAGTGCAGGGTCTGACTAAAACTGACACAGTGTGATGACTGGATGCACATGTGGTAGGGAGGAGGTGGCCTCAGAGAATGAGCTGGAGGCCCAACACCCAGCTGTGTGGACTGTGAGACAGGGTCGATTTGTTGCTGCTGTATCTCTTTAGGGGTATGAGGTGAATGGAGAGAATCAGGGGTTTGTTTTGAACATGGGCACAGCCGAGCTTGCCCTCACAAACCCCAACAATTAAAAGTTCAACAGAGGTTAAGGACTCAGGACACCAAGAAGAAATGGCTATATAAACAGAAGGAAAACTAAGATTCTTACATGTTAAAACATGCAAAGTAATTCCTTTGCAATTAGACTATAGAAGGTTCGTTTTGAATACACAGTCTACTAACTGAATGGTCTTGGGTAAATGACTCCATTAATAGTGAGATTAATGATAATGAAGTCTAGGGTTTATTGTGAGAACTGAAGACAATATAGACGAGAGGATTTACCACACTGCTCAGTACAAAGCTTCTTTTTACTACCACTACTACACTAATTTTTTCAAAGTGTAATTTCAATGGTACCTCTTCTATTATATCAATTGTACTTAGTGAAAGTGAAAGACGCTCAGTCGTGTCTGACTGTTTCCGACCCATGGACTATACAGTCCATGGCACTCTCCAGGCCAGAATATTGGAGTGGGTAGCCTTTCCCTTCGCCGGGGGATCTTCCCAACCCAGGGACAGAACTCAGGTCTCTAACAGTGCAGGCGATATAAATATTTTTTATGTGACTGTCTCACGCACTAGGCTGGGGGTTCACCTCTGCATTGCTGGCGCCTAGTATAGGGCCCAACGCAAACTATAGACTCAATAAATACATGTCCAATGAGCCACCTCGCCTTTTTCTGTAAGCCCTACTGCATTCGGAACTACAGGCACCAGACAGTACACTTTTAGTCTTACCTCATACACTCTATACCGAACAACGTCATTTGTTTTCATGACACTTCTCAAATCATCCAGTAGATTACTTTCAAATAAAGCCTCCAGTCCAGCTTGGGTCAGTGATATTCTTGACAGGGATTTAATGGCCTTATAAGGAAAGAAAATAACTCTTAAGTAGTCAAAATGCCAAACTGTATTTTCTACTTCCGAGACTGAAGTGAAAGTTAGTGTATGGAATGCACCTTATCCAAAGAGCATTCACTACATTTTATGTATAATCACTTATAATTGGAAAAGATACACTGTATTTTCAATAGAAAATAGAAATAGTTTCTTATTAAGTAACCCAAACAACTCATGTAAGCTCTATGATGGATAATTTAGACATGTGTATTCTAGAAAATAAAAGGGGTTTACTAGCTTTTTTTTTTTTTTTTTTGACAACCATTTATTTGATCCCATCGATATGAGGTTGCAAATTCAATTACACAAATCATTAATTCTAAACCTTCACCTCTCAATCCAGAAGGCCTTTCTGTTTTTTAGGACATCGTCACTGCATGGAGCTGACTCACCGTTTTAGCTGCTGACAGATTCTCTCCACCAATACAATAAACAATTTGTTTCAGTAATTCAGCATTATTTAGAATCTCAGTAACAGCATCAGAATTTTCAACAATCCTTCCAACCTGAAAGGAAAAAAACAATCAGAAATACTCTTCCAAGGCTGAGCAACATGGAAGCACGACAAATTTCCTCAGTGCAGATCTATTTTAGGAGATACTGACTATAGCCGTGAGTCACTAAAAATTCCAAATGACTCAGAGATTCATTAAAGTCAAACACACAGATGCCACAGTCACATCTTTGAAAGAAAAAAGCAAAACAGGCGAGTTGGGGTTTGAGACGCCTCAGTGAGTGAACACAGTACAAATCCGAGTTCTGTCGGCTTTCAGTGGTTAATCCCGAGAGCAGATTAAATAACTTCTTTGAGCCTAACTTTTTGTCTGTCAAATAGGAATGCAATACTTAGCTGCAGGATCATAATAAGGATTAAATGAAATTTAAATAGGTAAAGCCAGAGTGTCTGCAAAGAAATGGTTAATGGGTAACTTGACACCTCCCCCTTTTCCTGAATAAATACTCTAGAGGAGAAAAGAACAAACAGTAACTGAACATCTCTTGGATAACTAACTGCTCAGCTTCTGTCCCTTCATGATAATCCTCAGCAGCAGCTCTTAACCCAAACAGTAGCACGTTTGGTTACCAGGCTGTTAAGAGTTACTGTCAATTTGTTGGAATAGTGACTTTTATAATAGTACTTCATTCATGCCACTGTAATAAGACTGACCATGGCAATCTTTTTAAGACTTGGGGCTCCTTGGAGGAGAGAAACAGGCTTTATTTAATAGCTTTTGCATCAGGCGTTTTACCATATACTAACATCATATGGTAAAACGTCTAACAAAAGCAACTCCGTATTTGACGAAAAACTGATTCAGATGGTGCTTATTGGAACCTCTTCAGCTTGCATTCCCCAGTTATAATCAGCTACACACACTAGACTATTCTTACAGACAGACCATGCATTTTCTTCACCTCTCTGCCTCTGGCACCCAGCATAGAGCCTGGCCCAGGGCAGATGGTCACTAAATGTTGATTCCATTACATGCTAGTGAAATATTCATACCTGGGACAGAGTGAGGATTTTTACAGAATCATTAGGGTGAGTCAGTCCTCTCTGCAGGTCAACCCTGAGGTTCCGGGCCACATGAACGGGCTCCAAAGCTTGCAGCAATCTCTCCAGGATGGATACACACAAAGAAGTCTGTTCCCTAAAGGAGACACCATAGATCTCGTCAGTTCCTGTCCTACCAGGTAGGAAGTAACAACCTCATGCTAAAGGAAATCAGTCCTGAATATTCGTTGGAAGGACTGATGCTGAAGCTCCAATCCTTTGGCCACCTGATGTGAAGATCTGACTCACTGGAGAACACCCTGATTCTGGGAAAGATTGCAGGTAGGAGAAGGGGATGACAGAGGATGAGATAGTTGGATGGCATCACCGACTCAACAGACATGAGTTTGAGCAAGCTCCGGGAGTTGGTGATGGACACGGAAGCCTGGCGTGCTGCAGTCCATGGGGTCGCAAATAGTCGGACACGACTGAGCAACTGAACTGAACAACCTTAATATCTGACACCACGCTTAACAAGGCTCTCCTCCGCACAGAGACTTCCCTTTGAAAGACCACCTCTACTAATTTATTCAACATTTACTAAGTATCTATTATGTACCATGTCTGTGCTAGGGATATAGCAGATCAGATCAGATCAGATCAGTCGCTCAGTCGTGTCCAACTCTTTGCAACCCCATGAATCGCAGCACGTCAGGCTTCCCTGTCCATCACCAACTCCCAGAGTTCACTCAGACTCACGTCCATCGAGTCAGTGATGCCATCCAGCCATCTCATCCTCTGTCGTCTCCTTCCCTTGCCCCCAATCCCTCCCAGCATCAGAATCTTTTCCAATGAGTCAACTCTTCGCATGAGGTGGCCAAAATACTGGAGTTTCAGCTTCAGTATCATTCCTCAAGAAATCCCAGAGCCTCGGAATAGACTGGTTTGTCCAAGGAACCACGGCGCGGCGGCGGGGGGGGGGGAGGGGGGGGGGGGGGGGGGGGGGGGCGAGGGGGGGGGAGGAGAGGAGGGAGGGGTGGATCTCCTTGCAGTCCAAGGGACTCTCAAGAGTCTTCTCCAACACCACAGTTCAAAAGCATCAATTCTTCGGTGCTCAGCTTTCTTCACAGTCCAACTGTCACATCCATACATGACCACTGGAAAAACCACGGCCTTGACTAGATGGACCTTTGTTGGCAAAATAACGTCCCTGCTTTTGAATATGCTATCTAGGTTGGTCATAACTTTCCTTCCAAGGAGTAAGCATCTTTTAATTTCATGGCTACAGTCACCATCTACAGTGATTTTGGAGCCCAAAAAATAGTCTGTCACTATTTGCATTGTTTCCCCATTATTTGCCATGAAGTGATGGGATCAGATGCCATTATCTTCGTTTTCTGAATGTTGAGCTTTAAGCCACCTTTTTCACTCTCCTCTCTCACTTTCATCAAAAGGCTCTTTAGTTCCTCTTTGCTTTCTGCCATAAGGGTGGTATCATCTGCATATTAAGGTTATTGATATTTCTCCTGGCAATCTTGATTCCAGCTTGTGCTTCTTCCAGCCCAGCGTTTCTCATGATGTACTCTGCATATAAGTTAAATAAGCAGGAGGACAATATACAGCTTTGACATAGTCCTTTTCCTATTTGGAACCAGTTTGTTGTTCCATGTCCAGTTTTAACTGTTGCTTCCTGACCTGCATATAAATTTCTCAGGAGGCAGGTCAAGTGGTCTGGTATTCCCATCTCTTAAAGAATTTTCTACAGTTTGTTGTGATCCACACAGTCAAAGGCTTTGGCATAGTCAATAAGGCAGAAGTAGATGTTTTTCTGGAACACTCTTGCTTTTTCGATGATCCAGCGGATGTTTGCAATTTGATCTCTGGTTCCTCTGTCTTTTCTAAATGCAGCTTGAACATCTGGAAGTTCATGGCTCATGTACTGTTGAAGCCTGGCTTGGAGAATTTTGAGCATTCCTTTGATAGAGTATGAGATGAGTACGTGCAGAGTACATCATGAGGAATGCCTGGCTGGATGAAGCACCAGCTAGAATCAAGATTGCTGGGAGAAATATCAAAAACCTCAGATATGCAGATGACACTACCCTTATGGCAGAAAGCGAAAAGGAACTAAAAAACCTGGTGATGAAAGTCAAAGAGGAGAGTGAAAAGGTTGGCTTAAAACTCAACATTAAAATAACTAAGATCATGGCATCCGGTCCCGTCACTTCATGGCAAATAGAGGGGGAAACAATGGAAACAGTGACAGACTTTATTTTCTTGGGCTCCAAAATCACTGCAGATGGTGACTCTACCCATGAAATTAAAAGACACTTGCTCCTTGGAAGAAAAGCTATGACAAACCTAGACAGCATATTAAAAATCAGAGACATTGGTTTGCTGACAAAAGTCAATCTAATCAAAGCTATGGTTTTTCCAGCAGTCATGTATGAATGTGAGAGTTGGACTATAAAAAAGCTGAGCACGGAAGAATTGATGCTTTTGATCTGTGGTGTTGGAGAATATTCTTGAGAGTCCCGTGGACTGCAAGGAGATCCAACCAGTCCGTCCTAAAGGAAATCAGTCCTAAATATTCATTGGAAGGACTGATGCTGAAGCTGCACTCTTTTGACCACCTGATAGGAAGAACTGACTGACTGGAAAAGACCCTGATACTGGGAAAGACTGAAGGTGGGAGGAGAAGGGGACGACAGAGGATGAGATGGTCGGATGGCATCACCGACTCAATGGACATGAGTCTGAGCAAGTCCCAGGAGTTGGTGATGGACAGGGAGGCCTAGTGTGCTGCAGTCCATGGGGTCGTAAAGAGTCAAACATGACTGAGCAACTGAACTGAACTGAGAAAAGATCCTGAAGCAATATATAGCCCAGAGAAACAGAAAAATATCTAGAGATTGCCAATTCAATATACAGAGAGTTACTCCCACAAATTGCACTTGGTATCTACTACCCAATTTTCAGTGACACTGTTTTCTAGAGTACTGCTCCTTCCAGCAAACTACCTCCCCCGCAGGCCTTATTCTTCAAACTCCAGTTCATTTCAGTCCCATTTGCATTCCTGGTGTTAACTTATGGTGTGACCACTGAAAGTCTCTTCATCTACAATATAAAGTGGCTGGACTAGTTGGGCTATCTAAAATTTATTCATCTTTTATTTGGCATATATCATATTATGTGCTGCACCCTAGGAGGGATGCAGAGGTGAACAAAATATGGCCCCTGTTGTCAAAGAATTTACAAACTAGAATGAAACACATATGGAATTACAACATAAGGCAAAAATATCAAGTATCATTAAGAGAAATAATCATAATGTCCTTAAGGAGATCTGAGGTCTGTCACTACAACTGGAGTGACCAAGAAAAACTTTTTGGAGGGGAAGGCACTTCATCTGGGCCTTAAAAGTTGGACAGATTTGGAGAGAAGGAAGGAAGGCATCTCAGTTAGTACGACTGGCATAAACAAAGTTAGAAAAGTGCCAAGTCATGCTTAAGGAAACATAATTAGCGCCACATGGCAGCTGGAGCGGATGAAATATGTGTAGAGTGGAGAAAAGAGATGAGGCTGGAAAAGTAGGGTGAAAATAAACTGTACGGGTCCAAATGCCAGACTGACAAGTCTTAGTTTTACACCGAAGGCACTGGGAAACCGTGGAAAAGCTGGGAGTCAAACAACCTGAGAAGTTCACTGTGGTTGCAATGTTGGAAGAACACACTAGAAAGGCAAACTCAGGGATAATGAGAAATTCAACTAACACAACAGGTCTACCAAGAGAGAGAAAATGAGGGCGAGAAATAAAATGGACATATAAGAGGGATTTAATAAGCAGGTCTAAATAATGCTGACTAGCAGAATTAATGAAGGGATAACACAAATGAAAAAGAGAGAACTCTTAGAAGGTCAGAGTCAAAAAAGCCCTCTGAAATCATCCAGTCTTGACCCAGTGATTATCTTTTCAAGAAAGAAGGTCACTTTTAAATTTCTGGATCACAAACGTTTTAAGTCTTTTAGGTTATCAGATGATCAAACACAAAGCATTTAAAAATCAAATACTACAGATGTATACAAAATGAAAAGTAAAATGCCATCCTACCATGCTCAATTCCATTTCCATATTAATAGCTTCTGATGTACCTTTCAATTATTTCTAATGTTACATTGGCCAGTGTTCAGTGGGTGGGGGTGTTTCTTTACATAGAAATGTATTAATTGTCACTAAACACTATCATGTTACAATTGTTCTATAGATGTTTGTAATGTTTCTGATAATCAATAAAAGAGTTTTGTAAAAAAAAAAATTACATATAATGGAATTATAAACTCCAACCATTTTTTGAGAGATAGATATATCTACTCAATTTTTCTAACAGCTGCATACTGTTCCATAGTCATGTGTCATAATTTAAGAATCTCCTTTTAGTAGATATTCAGGTTGGTCTTAGTTGTTTGCTTTTTGCTGTCAACTTCTGTTGTGAATAAACCTGTAGACACAGTACATTTTGTGTCTGAGTATACCTGCACGTTAATTTCTGTAACAAGAATTACTGGATCAAGGGTACGTGAATTTAAAATATCGACAGAGCCTACTAAGCCGCCAGGATAGGACCTCTTCTAAAGAGGAGAGAAAAAGTCTAGGACTTGGATACGTGTTGGAGGAGCCCTCCCTACAGATGGGCAACCTTGCCTGTCGCCTCCTATTTCAAGGATGAAGGCAGCGAGTCCAAACGACGGCCAGGGGCACACCTCAGAGCCTGGACTCGAAGCCCGTGTCTTGCCTCTCAGCCCTGGGTCCTTCCTCTCCGAAATTTCACCTATGTTCAGCCTTCACCGAGACTGGGAAAAGCCTCCCCCGTCAACACCCCCATCCCCGGCTCCATACTTGGGGGTGCATTCTCCCCCGCTCAAGCTGCAGGGTCCGCTCACCGATGGTTCTCGTTGAGCAGGGAGAAAAGCGGCCCAAGGCGCAGCTCCGCCGCTTGCTCGCGGAGCTCGCTGAGCGGCACCGACTGCAGCAGCGACTGCAGAGCGCGCAGCTCCTCCAGCGGCGCGTCCAGCCGCGAAACCTCCCTCAGCAGCGCCAGCGCCTGGGCCGCCATGCTGCCCCTCCCGCCGGGCTTCGCCGGTCAGCCCGCGCCGCTCCGCCTTCGCGGGGCGCTTCTTCGAGCCTCGCGAGACTCTGCCCGGCGCAGCCTCCCTTCCCTTGAGATTTGGCTGAGCCCAGATCGCCCGGCCGCACCAATAGCGCTGCTCAGCGGCCGGGAGCTGCCAAGCCTCGCGATACCGGGGCTCACTGGGGTCGCTGCTGGTTACGGGGTCGCAGCTGTGCGTCGTCATGGGTGCCCTTCAGTGGGCCCGAGTGTCTGGTCTGGTTGCTTCTGTCGCACAGAGAGCGAAGGCTGGGTCAGTGTGCGGCAAGCGCAGTGGCGAGAAGGAGAACGAACCGAAGGGTAAACGGCCTTGCCATCGGCCCCCCGGCTCTAAAACCAGGCTGTGGTGGAGGCTCAGGCCGCCTGGGCGGAGCGGAGGCGGCGAACATCCTGCTCCCCGGCCAGACACGTATTAAGAGAAGGCGAAGGGTCAGGCCTCTGGAGGATGAAAATTCTCGAGAAGCTGGAAGAAGGCGTGAGTAACACCGACGTGGGGCCGTGCACACCCTTACGCAAAACGAGAAGGCCGTCGGGGCCAGCATGGAGAGTTTTTCGCGCGTCTGCTCCTAGGTGCCGTGCAGTCCCAAGGATGTAAACATCGAGAAGATGGAAACTTCAGTTAATCTTTTGGGTCTAGGATTGGGGGCGGGGTGGGGGGCGGCGATCGCTGAAGGCTGTCTGCAGCCAGGCCAAACAGGTTTACATGCAACTGGTGGAAACCACTGGCAAGGACAACCCAGATGAGTTTTCACGCGAGCAGGGGATGGTTTGAGTTTAGAAATTACTGTAGACTGCGAAATTCGAGTTTGATGGAAGATCCGTTAAATACCCAGTCACCACCCACGTATTCCAAGCAACTCTAGAAACTGATCAGAGCTAGAGGTTTTAACCTCAATCGGTCTTCACCATCAAGGAAATGAGCCTGCTTTGGAAGTGCTTGCCTAAAAGACAGAAATCCGGGAAACTTAGAAGACGCTAAGGACAGGATTTCCCTTACATTTCGTGCCCAGCGCCGCAGGTGACGAAATGATAAACCCGTTGCTGCTCTATGGAGATCCCAAATTCCACTTGTTTTATGAAAAAAGAATGGCTTTCTTCTTTTTCTGGCGATCACTAACCTTATCCTTAACAGCTACCCTCATTTTGGATTGGCTCCATAATTGTTTTATTCTCTGAGCCTGGAATTGTTTAACTCCCCCCAAACCTTGCCTTCAGAGTATGGCTAATAGTGTTCGAGTCACCCAGACTCATTATTCCTTGCTCATCCCAACGTTGTTACTATGTTTCTCTGTCTGGAACGCACTAGCTATCTTTAGCCTTTTAATCAGAGTGTAATTGAAGCATTCATTTGGTATTACACCAAGCATATATTTGACCATTTTGCCCATGGTATTGGAAAAAAAAAACAAAAACCCTTGGCTTACTTTAAAAGAAACATGGCAACAATTCAACATTGCTGTTGCTTTGGTAATAATAAAAGAGGTGATGGATGATAAGAAAAACCAGATGCTCTTGATAAAGCTTGGTGGAAGCTTTGCTATGATGTTGTGAATGATCATGCATGTTTCTCTGGAGCTAAAGAAGCAGCTGAAAAAGAAATCATAGTCTGCAAATTGGATGGGCTTTAAAGTCATCAATATGAAACTTAAGTTTCAAGCTTTGGCAGTAACAGAGAATCTGTATCTTGAGATGATAGATACACGTCTGTACCTTGAGAGGAAGAAGGCAAATCTTTGAAACCAGAGATAAAGATGAACCTAAGGAAACAATGCTGTCCTACACCAGGTGTCAGACCTCATCCGTGCTGTGACTGATATGGATTCTTTCCTGGATCGAGGTTTGGCCTTTAAAAAAGAGACTTCAATAAATTGTATACCTATAGAGGTGCAGAAGAACTTTCAAAATAAAGTAAAGGAGCTGAAGAAAGAGAAGGAAGACACAGTATTGCAGATGAAAGAGATGGGTACAGAATCTGAAGAGTCTGAGTTCACTTCTGAATCCAGTAAGGAGGAGGAAAGAGAGAAGGCAGGATGCCTCTAGAAGAGCCTGTGATCTCAGACAGGGGCACTGAGGCTCTTACTAGATCTGAACGATCTGCCAAGGTCATAAATGCAGAATTGTACGTTTGGAATCTGACCTTGGAATTGACTCTGAAGAGAGTAGAGGTGCCTGAGTTGCAGGAAGAAGAGAATCCAGAGGCGGTTTCTTCCAGATAGCAGTTCATCCCTTGCCATCCTTTGCCCCAACATCACCTTCATCATGACCATCCTTGTCATCACCAGCCACACATCCGTATCATTTAGTCATTCAACAAATATTTATTGAACATAATCTGTGCAGGAACCTGTGCTAAATTCTGGGACATCACCTCAGGATCTAAGGTAAAATGGTCATTAACAGTGACCTTTCCTGTTAATATAACTGATTTAAAAGATCACAGTCTTGATTTATTTTAGTGGACTTTGAATATAAAGGGTTTTTTAAGGACCACTCAGCCTCATTTTTTCTAACCCTGTTTCTTTCATACATGCTAAGTTCTTCAATCACAACTGGAGATTTTCTGCGTTAACCTTGTTTGGTAGTGGCATGAGACGGCTCTTGAAATGCTGACATGGTCTTATATTTTATAAAACACTCTTACATTTTTCTTCTGTTAATCTTCACTTTAGATCTGTGAAAGAGGTATTAGCTCTTTCTTTACCAAAAAAAAGCCTCCAAAGCTCAGGGAGGTTAACTAATTTGCCTGAGTCTACACAGCCATCATAAATGATAGAACCAGGGCTACAGCTGGCTTTGTCAGGCACTTCGCTGCTGCTGCTGCTGCTGCTAAGTCGCTTCAGTCGTGTCCGACTGTACGACCCCATAGACGGCAGCCCACCAGGCTCCCCCGTCCCTGGGATTCTCCAGGCAAGAACACTGGAGTGGGTTGCCATTTCCTTCTCCAATGCATGAAAGTGCAAAGTGAAAGTGAAGTCGCTCAGTCGTGTTCGACAGTTAGCGACCCCATGGACTGCGGCCCACCAGGCTCCTCCATCCATGGGATTTTCCAGGCAAGAGTACTGGAGTGGGGTGCCATTGCCTTCTCTGAGGCACTTTGCTAGAAAGTGTTATCAGGCCTTTTAAGAATAATAGTCCCAAGGAATAAGGCAGACAGGTAAACAAGTAGTTAAACACAAGCTGTGAACTGGCAGCTTGCCCACCAGTTTGGGAACCAGGTAGGTTTTTTTTTGTCTGCCCAATTGAAAACAATTCCTAATTGGTTTTCAGTATTCCCCTCCCCACCTGCTTTGTTTAAGGTACTGTTTACATAGAATACAATTTACCAATTTAAGCGTACAGTTTGTTGAATTTTTTAATGTTTGTGTAATCACTACTACAGTCAAGATAAAGAGTAGTTTTCCTTGGCTTAAAATTTACTTAGGGTCTTACCAGCAGTGTGGTCATTTAAAAATTAAGAAATTTCACATTAAGAAGCTGGATTAAAAAACTGGAAACCCTGACAGCAGTGGACTCTGCATCCCCAGAGGGTGACAGTCAGTCATGAGCTTGCTGCCTTTGAGAGTGTTTTAGCAGCTGACGCTAAATGCTGCCTTGAAAGTGTGGACAGAGTGCCTTAGGGGAAATGGGACCTTGGGATTAACCTTGGTAAAGGCTGCACAGACTAGCTGGCCTTGAAAGATGGGTGGGTTTACAGGGAGAGCGGTCAGCAGCAGGAGTGTTTGTTTTAAACCAGGGAGGATTAAAATGCTGTTGGGGGACATGAAGTCAGCCACGTGTGGGCTTCATTTATTTGTTGTTTTTTTTTTTGGTGGGATGGGCCTCAGTGGAAGAGTTTTGTGTATTTGTGTTTGTGGGCTGTGGTTTCTGAAGGTTTTATATATCTAAGAAGCTTTAATCTGTACACCTCAGGGCATTTTATGGGTTTTGGTATATGTGAGAATGGGGAGGGGAAGTTAGTATTTTTATTTTTGCAGGGGTTGGAGGTTTGCACAGGCTGTTTGGGTTGTATGTTTCTAGAGAGTTGCCCAGTGAAAAATGAGTCCCTCTTTCCCCGCCCCCTCCACCCTCTCCTTCCGGCCAGCCTGGCTGGGACCTGGCGGGGCAGTGGGGCAGGCAGCAGGTGGTAAGAGGAGAGGGGCTCAGGCCCTTGGAGCCATCCGTCTGCCAGCGACCTTCCCTCAGCCTGCAGTTCCCATAGCCTGTGCTGGCTCGGTCACCAGCGACACCATGGACAGGCTGGGCTCACGGTGCCCTCTGCCAGGCTCTGCTCGGCCCTCTATCTTTATATGCCTCTTGGTGAGTGTTCCACAGTACGATGCTGTGAATCCTCTCGCCTCGAAACCTCCAGCCTGGGGACTGAGGGAAGAAGGGGCATTTGTGTTGTATACTCCTGGGGTTTTGAGCTGGGGGCAGGCAGGTAGGGGGTAGATGGTGAAATCCCTGGAGGCACCACCCAGTGTCCTGGAGATTGTGGTGTGATTCTGAAGCTTACCAGCACCCCTTTGTGCCCTGCCTTTGAGGAGGAGTGACTGGGCTGTTTCGCTGCCCAGGAGGGTGGGGTGGTGAGGGGTGTTTGCTGGTGTGTTCTCACCTAAGGGTCCCATGCTAGTTTCTTTTCCTCTTCCCAGTGCCGTTACCACCTCATTTTTCTGGGGCCTTTGCTGTCTCATCTCTCAAGTATCTTAACATGTGAAGGTTGGCACTGGCTGCAGACTGCCTGTTGGTGGTGCTGGTGGTAGCTGCCCTTTGGGGCAGGGCCGGGTGGTGGAAAGGAGAACTGTCGAAGCCCAGGGGTCTAGCCCAGCTCCGCTGCTCACCTTTCAGGTGATTTCTTCCCCTCTCTGGCCCTTAATTAACTGGCACACATCAGTGATGCTTAATATTTTGGGGGACTATAGATTTTCTTGGGGGGGTGTGTGTGTGAAAATTCTGGATTTGCACCCAAGGAAAGTGTATAGACAAACACAATGTTAATTTCAGGGTATTTACAAATTTCTTACAACTGCTGCTGCTGCTGCTAAGTCGCTTCAGTCATGTCCGACTCTGTGCGACCCCATAGACGGAAGCTCACCAGGCTCCCCTGTCCCTGGGATTCTCCAGGCAAGAACACTGGAGTGGGTTGCCATTTCCTTCTCCAATGCATGAAAGTGAAAAGTGAAAGTGAAGTCGCTCAGTCGTGTCCGACTCTTAGCGACCCCATAGACTGGAGCCTACCAGGCTCCTCCGTCCATGGGATTTTCCAGGCAAAAGTAGTGGGGTGGGATGCCATTGCCTTCCCCGCTCTTACAACTAGGTATGTTATAAATTTAGAAACACTAGGTGGTTTCTGAGGCCCCTTCTGCCTTAACACAGATTGTAAAGTCAACCATAAACTCTTAAGGACTTCCCCAACGGTCCAGTGGTTAGGACTCCACCTTCCAGTGCAGGCGAGTTGGGTGTGATCCCTGGTTGGGGAACTAAGGTCCCAAATGCCTCCGGGTGTGACCATAAAATTAAAACAAAACCATAACCTCTTAAAGGTTAGGCAGATATTCCAGTACCAAAAAAAAAAAAAAAAAAGGAAAAAGGCAGAATGAAGTAATTGAAGTAATAAAATATTTTGAAACAGTGTAAACTTAGAAAAGATGTAAAGATATAAATATGAAATTTTATAAACTTACAGTAATGTTTCTATTAGGAAATATGTTGATATATGTATTTTGCATTCATATAATATCACTTTCTAATGTACTGTAGTCCACCTTTGATTCCAAACTGACCTTTCATATCTTCTGATTCTTTGTTGATATGGTCCACAAACCTTCTCAAGTCCATACGTCTTATCAGGGCTTGTAAAGTGCTGAGGACACAGAAATGAATGAGCTCACATCCAGTGAGGGAGACGTATGTAAACCACTGTATTTCAGTGTGATCGATGGTACAGTTAGAAGGATGTTCAGCAGCAATCCTGGCCTCTACCAATGGCATTTCCTCCCCAGTTATGACATCAGAATTGTCCCTAGATGTGACCAGATGTCCCCTGGGGCAGGGGCAAAACTGCCTCAAGCTGAGAGCCACTGGATTAAGTGAAGCTGAAATAAGCCCACTGTGTCCCTTCCTAGTGATGCTCCTTGCGGTTCAGAGAGCCCAGCATGGGAGGCAGGAGTCTAGATTTAAGTCTTGGTTCAGCCACAGAACTGCCTCAGTTACCTTATCTGCTAAGTGAAGGCTTGTCTTAGGTAATAAATACCCAAGTACCCAGACTACCTCTGAGTGTCCCTTTCACTGTGAGTTCACACAAGAGTTTCAATACATTTTAGGTGAGTTTGTATTTAATCCTGTGAGCTCTGTGTTCCACTGATACCTGCTGGCTGAAATGCCCTAGATTGGGGGACAGACCATTGCTCCTTTGGTTTAGAGTCGTGTATCTGACCCCTTAGAGTGTTCTAGTCCGATTCTCTGCCAGAAGCTCTGTGGATGACCCCGAAGCCCTACTTACTTCACAAGACTGTTTACTCTCCATCTCAGCGTCTTGCTGGTGTGCGAATTCACCAGTCTACTGGTTGCTTCTTGAGAAGCTGCTGTGTGCCGTGAACTGTCCTGGGGACACAGTGATGAGCGAAGTGTGGTTCCTTTATTGGATTAGTGGTCAAAAACGGTTTTTCCTATCTTATCTGAACCCATGGCAGCTCTGAGGTAGGCAGCACAAATGCTGTAATCTCCAATTTCTAGGTAGCCCTTATAGAAGAGAGGAGGTAGCTTGTTGAGGACTGCAGAGAGCTGTACTAACACTGGGTTTTAAACCCTGCTGTCTAGTGCCTTTGTTTTTTATATCCTAAATAATCTAATTGAGTTGTCACTAACAACCTCCTTGAAAACCCTGGTGGTTTTTTCTCGTATGGTCACTGGTTTAGTTCAGAGGACTAGTATGTTGGACTGCAGGTGTTGGGGGAGGTCGTGGGAGGGAATGAGAAGCCCACCCCAGACTGAAGCTAAAGACATAAAAACAGCACTCAGGCCCTGCCAAGAAGTAGGAGGCAGGCAGGGCCAGGCGATAACGTAGGAGTGGGAGGACAGAGGTTTGTTTGAGTGAGATGTGAGCCGGCCGGCAGGCAGGAGAAGCGTGTTCTTTTCCAGTCTTGCCTGACTGATGCTGGGGCTCCTTGCAAGTTGCCTCCATCTCTCTTAATGACTCTTGTGTATCCCCCTAGCAAAGAACCCTGGAAGATGTCCTCCAGTTCTTCTAATTTCCTCTTATTTTAGATGTTTTATCATTAAAGTAGCAAGAAAAATTGTATCTTGACTGTCTTTTCCTCTCCTGTTATCACTGTCGTTTTCTTAGCTCAGGATCTTAATGTTTTCCTGCAACATTGTAATGGCCTTTGAATCGCCTATCTCTCATCACTCCCCATCCTCCTTCCCATTACTCTACTCAGCCTGATCATGTTACTACTCTTCTACTTAAAAAGCCTCCAAAAGCACCCCATCACTTGAGTACAAACCCCACACTCCTCAGCCTGACCCTTTATAGTTCTAGCCAGACTCGTTTTCCTCCCAGTCTCATGCCCACTGACTAAGACCCATGCAGTCTAGATAGTTCATCTGTCCCCAAGTACCTCTTGAGTTTGTACATATGAACCCTATCTTCTTTTTCAGTCCTACCTATTATTTCAGTTCCTACTTGGATGGTCCCTTCTCTTCAAAGCCTCTCCTGCCCCCAACAGGTGACGCCATCCTTTTGGACCCCCCGGCCGGTTGTCTGTCACGGCAGCACAGGCCCCATGGCTTTAGAATTAGGCTTCCTTTTCCACTGGACTCTCCACAGCACCTGGCATGTACACAATTGAATGGCGGTGGAATTAACTCCCTAACAGTTACATCAACAGATAGAGGAATTTATTGTCAGTCATAATCTCCACAGGCTGACAGCAGTTCCGTGGGTGCCAGTTGGTATTACCTGTAGTAGCCGTTTTTTGCAGTGGGAATAGATTTCAAGTTATCCAGGCTTCACTCCTGTTCTTGGCTTCACCAATTAAAAGCTGTGTGATTTGCACGTGTGTGTGTGTGTGTGGCCATGCTGCATGGCTTTTTTGGTTTCACAGGGTCTTAGTTCCCCAACTAGGGATCGAACCTGGGCTCTGGAAGTGAAAGCGCAGAACCCTGACCACTGGATCACCAGGGGATTCCCAAAGCTATGTGATTTTGAGCAAGTGTCTTGATTTTTATGCCTTTTTTTTTTTAAGCCATTTGAAAAATGCAGAGGAAAACAATCTAGGCATGAAAAGATTAAGCACTAAAGTTCAGTGCAGATCCCAGGCATTATTTTGTGGGTGGGAAATGGAGGTAAACGCATGTCGCCCAGCGTCAGTTCCAGTCTGCTTGAGCTTGCGGGTGGGGAGGTGGTCCCGCCTCTGCTGACCTGTGCCTGCCTTCTCCCACTGTGCAGATGCTGACAGCCTCTCTCCTGACATACCCCGTGCTCAGGACCCTCAGCCTGCAGCTCCTTTCCGTTGTCACTGGCAGCTACGTGTCCGGCACATACTCCGTTGTTTTTGTCAACTGTCCCAACGAGCAGATCGCCAGAGATATTGCCAGGTACGGGGAAGGGGCTCAGGTACTGCCCCAGGGGGCTCAGGAGCCACCGGGAGGCTCCAGAGGGGCCGCTTGGGGCTCTGCTTTTGCTTTTGACGACCCCGTCTGTCCAGGGCCGAACTGCACAGCTGTCTAATTGGGGCGACTGGAGAGGCACACACGAATGGCAGTTGGATGGATCCTGCTTCTGGGCCTGGAAATGCTGAGCGGTGCCTGGGGGCAGATAAGGGACCTGAGACCCAGAGCGCGAGGTGCCTTGCTCAGATGGAAGCCTGCAGGTTGAGCATTTGACAGTTCTAATTCCTGACCCAGCTCTCTTTATTTTTGGAGATAGTTTTTGCTCAGTCCCAGAGATGTGGACCGTGACAGGAGGAGGAGGAGACCAATTCCAGGTGTTTGGCAAATTACTGAAAGCAGTGGTGGCGAGAGTACGGGTACAGAGTTGAAATCTTGGCTCGGTCTCTTGCTGACTGTGTGACCTTGGGCAAGTTGCTCCTCTTTTCTAAACCTTAGTTTTTGAATTATCATTGTTGAGAGGATTAAATGATATGGTATCTGTTCAGTCCTTACTCCAGGAACTCAAATGTAGCAGATGCTCAGTAAGGGGTGTATCTGATTTCCACCCCCTCCCCTCACTCCTTTTGTTTTTTGGCCGCACCGTGCAGCCTGCGGCATATTGGTTCCCGGAATCGGGGTTGAGGCCAGAGCCACGGCGGTAAGACTCGAGTCCTGACCACTGACTCCTGGGGCAGTCGCCCCTGCTTTATAACTGCAGCTCTGAAGAGGGTTAGTGGGGCTGAGGGGTAGTAGACTTGACTCCTCGCTCCTTTTCTTGCTCTGCAGTTTTGCATTCTTGAAGTTTGGTGATAGTTACAGTGTTTTATGTGATGAATCTGGTCTTTGGGGGCACACCGCTTCCAAATTGATGGTCACAGGTTAACTTTGGATTTGATTACATCTTTCCTGCCCCTAACCAGAATGTCTGTTTTTCCTTATTAACGTTGCTTTTAGAGAACAGCTCTTGTCTGAATGAGCGTGTGATTACTCCAGAAACAGGACCTCAGCCTTTAGCAGCTAGGAATTGAAATCCCTTCTGTGCTTCTGGCATACCCAGGGCCTGTGCTGAACTCACTGGACCCCTGGACCATCCACTCGGGGTCCTGTCAGGAGGAACTTCAGGTGACATCTGCGAGGTGTTGGGTATTGGGAAGAAAAGGGCTCTAAGGTGTGGATTCTAAATAGTGGAAAGGCCATTTGAGGGGAATGGATTGGTTTCAGCTTGGAGAAAGGTCTCTGCTGTCTTGCCTCCAGGGTTGCTGATGAGAAGCGGCAGTGGATCTCAGTCCTCTGCAGGGGATGCATTTTCTCTCTGCTCATTTTTAGGAATGTATCTTAATGTTCAGTTGTTAACTTTTTAAATCTACTCTCTCTACTCTCTGTTCTTTCTGCATCCTTTTCCTGGAACTTCTGTTAGATGATAGATGTTGGATTTGTTTTCTGTGACTGACTATAGTTTTCTTTAGACTGAATTCTATAGTTTCTTTTTCAAGATTTTAAATTGTTTTTAGTAACCAAGTGCTCTTGTTTTATAATTGTCTGATCTTGTTTTATAGATGCAATAATCTTGTCTTATCTTTCTGCAGATAGTAATTATACTTACTTTATCTTTAATTTTTTGCAGCTTTATTGAGATATATTGTCATATAACATTGTGTAAGTTTAAGATATACAAGATGATGATTTTATATATATATATATTGCGAAATGATCACGACAGTAGGGTTAGTTAAAACAGCTATCATCTCGGTTACTTTTTTGGTGTGGTAAGAGCTTTTAAGATCTACTCTTAGCAATTTTCAAGTATACATAATTGTACTTATTTTAAAATCTTGCTTTTGATTGTTCTATTGATTTATCTTTCTCAAGTAAATTCTTCTCATTGTTGAATTTGTTTCTTGCGGTGTTTGACTTATTGCAGATGCTTTCCTCTCATCTTCTGGTGATGCTGACGGGGAAGCGCAGGAGCAGCTGCGGGAGTCGCCCATAGGCAGCAGTGTTTTCACTGCATGTGGGGCAGGCGGGTGGACATGCTGCAGTCTGAATCAGTTCCTAAGAATAATTTATCACCTCAAGAAGTATTTTCAGAAGGGTCAACCTGAATGATTCAAACTTTGACTATGTTAATGAAAATTTATAATTTTATAATCTTCAAAATTATTCAGGTTGCTGGAGGCCAAGTAAACCAGATCACTACCAGTTTTTAAAAGATCTGAAGGCCCTTGAGTGAGGCGTCCCCTTGCGCGCTCCCGTGCCTGTCTCAGCGCTGCCTGTATTCTTCAGGGCTTCCTTAGCTGCTGGTGCATACAGTGTTCTTGCTGTGCTCCGGCGTGGCTAAATCAGAAGTCTTCTCTGCTGTCTCTGGCATGGGCTGTAAAAGGGAGGTTGCAGAGTGTGTGTGTGTAGCGCACCAGCTGGACTGGAAGTCCCAAGTGGAGTCTCCCTTCAGCTGTTCTGTTCAGTGATGATTCAACTGGAGTAAAAGAGAGGCAAATAGACTTCGTTTCCAGGGTTTATAGGAGAGAGTAAGTAGGTTTGTTTTGGGGGGCCCCACAGATGTTAGCCGGCAGGTAGCCCGGCTCTGCCTGCAGAACTGGTGCTGGGACCAGGCCTTTCGGCTCCAGTCTGGGGCTCGCTCTTCTCGGTGTTCTGTAGAGCTGCCTCTTGGGTCTGGTTCAGCTCCATTCTGGCTCCTGGTAATGTGCTTAGAGCTCTTCGGTGAGAGACACCCTCTAAACTGGAAACAGTCTCTAGCTGGGGCCAGGGCAGAAGCCTGAGTGCTGGACTAGGAGAGCTGGACTCTGTGTCCTCTGCCGACAACACCACAGATGACTTAGACGCATCTTCCTTCTCTGGGCCTCGGTCTCTGACATGGAGATAGGGGATTAGTCAGACCAGGGTCGCAGGCACGGGGTGGCCTGGCAGGCCGCCTCAGCCTGAGCGAGTCGGCTGGGTGTCATGAAGAAGAGTGGCAGCAGTTAGCAGCCCCTGTGTGCCCCAGGTGTGGGAGGAGGGAGAGCGGAAACTGACCCTAGGAGCTCCGGCCATGCCTGGAGGTGGTAACCCCTGCTCAGCTCTGGCTGAATGTGACCTTGTAGGACTACGGGTCCAAAATGTTCTAAGATTCATTTTTTGGTGAGAAGCTAGGTAATGTGTATTTTTTTATGTATAGTACCCTAATAGTAAATATTGGTAACAAAGTCAAGATTTTTTTTAAATACCGTGAGGGCCAAACCATGTGTCTGGTCCACTAGCCTCTAGTCTGCGACCTTTGCAGTTTCTGGAGACCCTCGAAGGCCTGCCTTCCGCTTTACTCAGACGAGCACGGGGGCTTGAGCTCCCGCTCTGTGACTCACCGCTGGACTTCGGTATGTGTTTTATCCATCAGCTTGTACATTTGTTTTCTCGCTCTGGTGTTTTTTTTTTCTTTTTCGCCACAGGAGCCTTTTGAATAACATAGTCCTCCAGAACTTTACAGTCTTTTCCCCAAGTACAAGTTGCTGTGATTAGTCACCGAGGAGTTCATACTGCCAGAGAGATTGGAGGCCCGTGCAGCAATGGATTATTTTTTTCTAGAGGTTTAGCTCATTCCATGTGTTTGCATGTCACTTTCAGAACCAGTGCAGTGTGATTGCTCAGCAGACGACTTGACTGAGGGAGCAAGACTTGTAGCAGTTGCTTAAACAAATTTGGGTCATGTGCCTCTCCTTAGAGTCAGGGATTTATTTACCACCTGGAACTTTCCAAGGGCATGAGGGTGGTGATAATACTACATTAGTGTGGAGCCTTAAATAGAACACTGTTCAGCCGGGAACTTGGGAGAAGAGAAAGTAGGTCAATTCTCTTGGCAGCGGTCAAGGAAAGGAGGGATCAGGGCTCAGGCCTCAGACGCGTTGTATTTGGCAGGGGCCACACACTTCAGAGAACTGAGACGGGCCTCCGTGGCTGACAGCAGACCTGAGGAGGGTTTGTCTGGCCTGCCTGATCCCCAGGGTTTAGGGTTTGAGCCTTGGGGACTCTTCTCTGCATCGGCGACGCGGTGGTGCTTGTCTCTGTGACACTGGTTCAGGCACATTGTATTGTGTTCACCAGGGCCCCGCACAGGAATTAGACTGTCAGAGCAAGAATTCCAGTCTGTGGTCTGTCAAAAAAAAAAAAAAAAAAACCCAGCGCTTAGAGGTCTGCAAAGGTGGTGATGGTGCTCTTAGGGCTGTAGTAGGAAGCATCGCAAAAATGAAAAGTGTAAAGAGCCTGTGTTTGCCAGTCGCAGGACAGGATGCCTTTTTTTTGCTTTTCCTTCTAGTTGTATTAGTTCCAGGTGGTCATCAGACACCTCTGATCTGTAGAATCATGTGAGAGCCTAGCACATATCCAAGAGAGGAGAGGAAAAGAAGCTGACATACTAAAAGCAGTATTTGGTGGTGAAAAGGGTTGGAACCCATCAACTGAATCATTCCTCTGGTTGTACAGCAGGAGAGTCAAGTTGAGTGAGGCGGTCGTGCCTGTCTTGGATAGGTGCTCAAATACTGATTTCTGGAATGAAAGAAGGAGCTTGCATAAGGTCACACAGCCATCCTGCTGCAGGGCTGGATTGGAATCCAGGTCTTTTTGTTCTCCTTCCAGGGCTGACAGATTCCCATTCCCCAAGCCGACTGGGTCTGTCCTTGAAACAGCCTTTGCATAGCTGCTTCCCTACTTCTCCCACTCAGGGAAGGACTTATTAACAATTCTGTCTGCAGAGGGTCTGTGCGTGGCAGTTATGGAACGTATCGGTTTGACTTGGGAGGGGCACTCTAAATGGTTATCTATTTAGACTTAGGTTTCCTGGGAAACTCCCAGGAACTCCTGTATCCTGTTCTGTCTCTTCAGATGCTGGACACTTGCCCCAGTAACTGGCATGCTCTCTCTTTGCTTTAGGGCTATCCTGGATAAGAAGCTGGCTGCCTCTGTGAACATCCTGCCTAAGGCCTCCTCACTGTGAGTTCTGCTCTGGCCAGTGGAGGGGTGTGAGAGTGCTCCATCAGGTCCTGCCTGGTAGAAATTCGGGCACTGAACTAATGGGAAACTGTAAAAGAACGACTCAAAGGCATTTACATAATCAGTACTTCACTGTCGATCTGTATTCAAAGGAAATCAACCAGTGGGTTTATGCCATTCAACCAAAGCAAAAATAGGCTATGTTTAGAGAAGGTAGGGAGAAGGCAGTGGCACCTCACTCCAGTACTCTTGCCTGGAAAATCCCATGGATGGAGGAGCCTGGTCGGCTGCAGTCCATGAGGTCACTAAGAGTCAGAGGGCACCGGACTGAGGCGACTTAGCAGCAGCAGCAGCAGAGAAGGCAGAAAAAAACCCTACAGTTTAGGAACAGTGAGTCTTGTTTCCTCATTCTTTGTTTAAATCAGTCAGTCAGTTAGCTTGCTGTTAGCAAAGAAGTCAGGCTGGGTAAGCCAGTCTGATAAGCCAGCTAAGGATATCAGAGATTATAATTCCTATTGCTTTTGGATTCTCTGAAAAACTTTGAGCTTGGCGTGTGTGACAGGCTATTTCTGTGCACTGTCTGCCTTTCATTTGATCGGCTCTTTTACTTAAGCCAGGCCCACACCATTTCCCTCATTGAAATGCGTCACCATCAGTGGGGGGTAGGAGACAGGTTCAGGAGGGAGGGGACATGAATACCCATTTACACCGATGTTTGGCAGAAACCAACACAATACTGTAAAGCAATTAGCCTCCAATTAAAAGTAAATAAAATGATAAAAACGATATCTCAGCATCTCAGTACTACCCGTGCAGGACTTGTCTTGTGCCTTAACTCTATCTGGTCAGCCTGCTTCTCACCTCCTTCCTGCCCTAAAGAGAGAGGGAGAGGTGCCTGTTCTACAGGTGAGGACAGAGAAGCGCTGGAGCATGCACGCTGCCCCTGCCCAGCAGTGGCATGCCGTGTGTGCCCATCACCTGTCGCGTGGCTCCCAAGTCTGGCCGTACTTTAGATGCCTGAGCTCCGTCCTGGGTCTCTTTAGTCTCTCTGAGGATGGAGCTTGAGTCTCTGAATTTCTAAGAGGTTGTATTAAGTGATTCACATAAAGTCAGTCCGGGAGCTAGTGCTGGGAAGCTGGACTGGACTTTCGGCCTGCCGCTCGCCTCATGTTCGTCCTTCCTTGTCATTCATGCTTTCACCACGGCTCTGTGGGGTGAGGCCAGGGGCCTGAGCCTTCTTAGACCTGCCCTGGGTCAGCACAGATATTCTCAGGCCGAATTCCTCTCCCTCCCATGATCCTGTGCTCCTCCTCTTTTTTTGAACATTGTCACTGACTGGGTTTTGAACTTTCAGACCTGCTTCCGTATTTTATAAGGCTCGCTTATAAGCGAATAAGTCCTGTGCTTTTCCATTGATCGCTCGGTGGGCACTCAGCTTTGAGAGTCACTGATACAAGTAGCACCAGCCCAGAGGGTGGGGAGGTGCACGGAAGCCAGCAGTGTGGGGTGAGCACTGAATGAGCTGGAGATGCCCGCTTTGGAGGGGAACATACAGAAGTTTCTGCGGGGCTGTCACGTGGAAGTTGGGGAAGACAATTGGGTGGCAAATGTCGGCTGCTGCTGCTACGTCGCTTCAGTCGTGTCTGACTCTGTGCAACCCCATAGACGGCAGCCCACCAGGCTCCCCCGTCCCTGGGATTCTCCAGGCAAGAATACTGGAGTAGGTTGCCATTGCCTTCTCCGGGCAAATGTCGGCACACCGTAAGAAAAACCATCTCATGTGAAAACCGTTAAGGTAGATGGGCTTCTTCAAGAGACAGTGAGCCTCTTACATCCAGGAAAGTTCAGTCAGGTACTCAAGGCATGTATTAGAATATTTAGACTAGATGACCTGTAGGGCCTTGGCCAACTCCAGGCTTTTTCATATGAGCTTGGAAAGATTTTAAAGTTTCCACTTTAGCAAGTCAGCAAATTGGGCCAGGTTTATTTCACTGAGCTCATCTTGTAAGTGGACTTCTCTGGTAATCCAGCTGGTAAAGAATCCGCCTGCAATGCAGTAGACCCTGGTTCCATTCCTGGATTGGGAAGATCCCCTGGAGGAGGGCCTGGCAACCCACTCCAGTATTCTTGCCTGGAGAATCCCCATGGACAGAGGAGCCTGGTGGGCTACAGTACATGGGGTTGCAAAGAGTCAGACACGACTGACTAAGCACAGCACATCTTGTAAGTATGATACTTCTCTTTTTTTTGTTCTTTTCTCCAGATACTATTGGAATGGAGAAATAGAAGAAGCCACTGAGGTCCTGTTGGTGAGTGAAGCTGGAGGGATGGGGCCTTAATTGGGAAAGAGAGCAAAGTTCCAATTAAATATTAGCAAAGATCAACTGACTGAGGTTCTTGCCCCACACAGGATGCCCTGTGCCCATTTGTAAGTTAGTGACTGGACCTGGGGACCTGGAGGAGTGCTGTTTCCTAAAAAGCCAGAGGAATGGAGGGCTGTGGAGCTGGAGCTGAGATCCTAAACCAGTGATTTTTTTTTTTTCTTTTACAGTTAATAAAGACAAAGACTTCCAAGATTCATATGCTTTCCAGTTACATCAGGTAATAGCGCCATCTCCTCCTAGCCAGGGACCTGCTGGTAACTAAGTGAATGAGCTTGCAAAGTAGGTGACCTTGAGCCTGGTCACCAGCCTCCCATGTGACCTTGGCTATGACCCTGTCCCATAGACTCTCTATAAAATGAGTTATTATTATTTTTTAATTAGTTTATTTTTTAAAATATATATTTGTCTGCACCAGGTCTTCCCTGATACTAGGGCTTCCCTGATACCTCAGTTAGTAAAGAATCTGCTTGTAATGCGGTTCAACTCCTGGTCAGGAAGATCTGCTGGAGAAGGGATAGGCTACCCACTCCAGTATTCTGACCTGGAGAATTCCATGGACTGTATAGTCCCTGGGGTCACAAAGAGTCAGACAAGACTGAGCAACTTTCATTCACTTGACCAGGTCTTCATTGCAGCGTGCGGAGTCTTCACTTGAGGTCTGTGAGATCTAGTTCCCTGACCAGGGATGGAAACCAGGCCCCCTGCATTGGAAGTGCAGAGTCTTAGCCACTGGACCACCAGGAAGTTCCTGTAAAATGAGTTATTAGTTTCAAACCAGTGCTTCTCAAAATTTAGGTCTCAGGATCCCTTTCAGATCAGATCAGATCAGATCAGTTGCTCAGTCGTGTCCGACTCTTTGCGACCCCATGAATCACAGCACGCCAGGCCTTCCTGTCCATCACCAACTCCCGGAGTTCACTGAGACATCCATCGAGTCCGTGATGCCATCCAGCCATCTCATCCTCTGTCGTCCCCTTCTCCTCCTGCCCTCAATCCCTCCCAGCATCAGAGTCTTCTCCAATGAGTCAACTCTTCCCATGAGGTGGCCAAAATACTGGAGTTTCAGCTTTAGCATCATTCCTTCCAAAGAAATCCCAGGGCTGATCTCCTTCAGAATGGACTGGTTGGATCTCCTTGCAGTCCAAGGGACTCTCAAGAGTCTTCTCCAACACCAGAGTTCAAAAGCATCAATTCTTCCGCGCTCAGCCTTCTTCACAGTCCAGCTCTCACATCCATACATGACCACAGGAAAATCCATAGCCTTGCCTAGACGAACCTTTGTTGGCAAAGTAATGTCTCTGCTTTTGAATATGCTATCTAGGTTGGTCATAACTTTCCTTCCAGGGAGTAAGCATCTTTTAATTTCATGGCTGCAGTCACCATCTGCAGTGATTTTGGAGCCCAGAAAAATAAAGTCTGACACTGTTTCCACTGTTTCCCCATCTATTTCCCATGAAGTGATGGGACCAGATGTCGTGATCTTCGTTTTCTGAATGTTAAGCTTTAAGCCAACCTTTTCACTCTCCACTTTCACCTTCATCAAGAGGCTTTGTAGTTCCTCTTCACTTTCTGCCATAGGGGTGGTGTCATCTGCATATCTGAGGTTATTGATATTTCTCCCAGCAATCTTGATTCCAGCTTTTGTTTCTTCCAGTCCAGCATTTCTCATGATGTACTCTGCATATAAGTTAAATAAACATGGTAACAATATACAGCCTTGACGTACTCCTTTTCCTATTTGGAACCAGTCTGTTGTTCCATGTCCAGTTCTAACTGTTGCTTCCTGGCCTGCATACAAATTTCTCAAGAGGCAGATCAGGAGGTCTGGTATTCCCGTCTCTTTCAGAATTTTCCACAGTTGATTGTGATCCACACAGTCAAAGGCTTTGGCATAGTCAATAAAGCAGAAATAGATGTTTTTCTGGAACTCTCTTGCTTTTTCCATGATCCAGCGGATGTTAGCAATTTGATCTCTGGTTCCTCAGCCTTTTCTAAAACCAGCTTGAACATCAGGAAGTTCACGGTTCACATATTGCTGAAGCCTGGCTTGGAGAATTTTGAACATTACTAGCGTGTGAGATGAATGCAATTGTGCGATAGTTTGGGCATTCTTTGGCATTGCCTTTCTTTGGGATTGGAATGAAAACTGACCTTTTCCAGTCCTGTGGCCACTGCTGAGTTTTCCAAATTTGCTGGTATATTGAGTGCAACACTTTCACAGCATCATCTTTCAGGATTTGGAATAGCTCCACTGGAATTCCATCACCTCCACTAGCTTTGTTCGTAGTGATACTTTCTAAGGCCCACTTGACTTCACATTCCAGGATGTCTGGCTCTAGGTGAGTGATCACACTATTGTGATTATCTTGGTTGTGAAGGTCTTTTTTGTACAGTTCTTCTGTGTATTCTTGCCACGTCTTCTTAATATCTTCTGCTTCTGTTAGGTCCATACCATTTCTGTCCTTTATCGAGCCCATCTTTTTGCATGAAATGTTCATTTGGTATCTCTGATTTTCTTGAAGAGATCTCTAGTCTTTCCCATTCTGTTATTTTCCTCTGTTTCTTTGCACTGATCGCTGAAGAAGGCTTTCTTATCTCTTCTTGCTGTTCTTTGGAACTCTGCATTCAGATCCCTTTACACTTTTCAAAAGTACTGAGGACCCAAAAGAACTTCACTTATGTTGGTTCTCTCAAAGTTTACTGTATTAGAAATTAAAGCTGAGAAATGTTTAAGATATATAGTTTTAGTTCATTGAAAATAACAGTAATAGAATAATAACATACGAACGGAAGTAAATACAGGCATCCCTTGGAGATACTGCAGGTTTGGTTCCAGACCACCACAGTGAAGCGAGTGATGTCACTTCTTGATTTCCCAGGGCGTGTGAAAGTTACACGTTTACCTTACATTGCAGTATAAGTGTGCTAACAATATCATTGTGTCTAAAGAAAACGAAGTACGCACCTTAATTTAAAAATACAAAACAAAAAACAGTTATAGTAATATCAAAGATCACCCATGTCAGATCACCATAAGAAATAGAATTATCATGAAAAAGTTTGGAATTTTGCAAGAATTAGCAAAACATGACACAGCAACATACAGTTAGCAAAGCTGGTGTCGGTAGACTTGTCCAGTGTGGGGTTGACACAGACCGTCAGTTTGTGAAAAGCGCGGTGTCTGCAGTGAAGTGTAATGCGGTGAAACAGTGTGCTAGCAGTGCCTTATGGGAAGTAACCGTATTTTCCAAAAGTAAAGAAAGGGTGAAGAATGGCATCTTTCTACATTTTTGCAAAATCTGGCTTAATAAGAGAGCTGAATCTCCTCAAAAGCATCTCTTAAGTTCTGAGACACTTTCAAGTTCATGGTGATATATTCAAATTTTCCAAACTTCTGATTTTTGCTTAAAAACATAAATGTTCTTATTTACAGTGTTCATGGGGTTGCAGAGTTGGGCAGGACTGAGCGGCTGAACATGCACAGTGTGCAGTCTCTGCTGTGCAGCAGAGGGGCTCAGCTGTACATACGTATCTTCTTTTCCGTGTTCTTTCCCATCATGGTTTATCACCAGATACTGGATAGATCTCCCTGCGCCGCACAGCGGGGCCTTGTGGCTTGCCCACCCTGCGGATGATAGTTTATGTCTGCTGATCCCAGACTCCCAACCCTTCCCTCCCCTACCCCTAAAACATGAATTTTTTTAATGAATTTTTTGATTGGCAATAAACGATATAAGTTGTCTTCATTTGAGTGATGGGCCAAATATTTGTTCATATTTGAGAAAGTGTGTACCGAATACCAAACCTGAGTCAGCCTAGTGTGTGAGACTGACAGACAGGGGATGGTTACTCAGGCTGCAAAGTAAAGATGGTGTACTGCGGGAAAAAGGGTTAGTTCAGCTTGCGACTCAGATCAGGCAAGTTTAAGACAGCTGGGCTCAGGTGTGACGGTGGAAGCACTGCATGTATACTTCCCATTTCGTCACACAGAACATTACAGAGACACACTCAAGAGTCAAACCTTAATAAAAACAGTAATTTTTGCCACATTATCAGAAATGTTCTTAGGTGAATTTGACTTTAAAAAACATGCATGAAAAAAGAAAAAAATGCATGTATGTATGCGACGGTGAAGAATATCGTGACGGCCAGTGCAGGGTGGGGCTGCGGTCCTGATGCATGCTAAGGTGTGGGGCTTCGGTCCTGATGCATGCTAAGGCGTGACCAGTTTACCCATCCTTGCTTTTGCACCATCAGTGCAAACCTCAACATAGTGAAAAAATAAATAACAATATTGTTGTGAAAATAGTTTTGGCCCCTTGGACCTCCTGAAAGAGCCTTGAAAGTTCCCCAGGGGTCAGAGGACTCCACTTTGAGAACCAGTGGTCTAGGTCTCCATGAAATAGGAAAATTCATTCTTCTCAGGCACTGGATAAAATTACACGGCCTGCTCCTACTGTTCAAGCAACTGTGCATGCACATGTTGTGATTTAGTAAGCAGCCTCTCATGAGAGCTTTTCAGTGCCTGAAGTCAGGAGAGCAGAGGACTGTTGCCCCAGCTCGACAGGTGGGACTGAGGCCCCGTGTCTTCTTTGTCAGTTTGCAAAGTGAAGAGAGCGCGTGTGCTCAGGACTGGGTGAGAGAGACAGGGAGAAGGCAGAGACTGCTGTGGGTTTGGATGGTCAAGGAAGATCCCTGGGGAGAGGTCATTGGTTGCAATGAGCCTTGAGGAGTAGAGAGGCTTTCGATTTAGCAGCAGGAGTGGGGAGGAGAACAGAGAGGTGCGGGGGCAGGCGCGGTGATGAGTGAAGGGTAGTGATAAATAAAGGCAGCAGCTGACAGTTGCTGAACGCACAGAGTGCCCGTCAGCGTGGCCGCTAAGTGCCGTGTATACCTCGCTCATTTAATCCCCAGCAATCCAGTACCATTTCCACCGTCCTCTACTGTGGGGGCTTCAGCGAAATGAAGAGATATGTCCATGCTTACATGGCTAGTCAGTGGCGGACTTAGAATTTGAACCCATGTCTGTGAGACTCTAATGCCATCTGGCCTAATTTATACTTGGTGACAGATGGGTCATAGACTTAGGAGTGGTGGGCTGTGGGGCCAGACAGATGGGCTGCAGGCCAACTGTGGAGGGGCTCAAGGGAGGCTGGCCAGTTGGGTTTTATGGCACAGGCGTATATGCCACTCACGGGACTCTGCTTTCTTTCCAAAGGCTGGTGCATCCTTTTGAAATCCCAGAGCTCTTCAGTCTTCCCATGGACCAAGGAGATGTGCACTATTTAAGGTGGCTGGAGGAGGGCATGGAGGAGGAGTGAGTGGGGGCTTTCGTGCCTCCTGCTGGATGCCCCTCAGAGCCATCATTGTGTGTTCTCCAGCTGAAGGGCGGCTTCCGTGTGTCTCCTCGCATCTCTGGATTCCATGCATTTCTCAGCACAGAGGAGCTAAGTAACTTGTGGAGGGTGAAGGTCCAAGACCCCTGAGCCTAGAAGAGGATGCGGGGCCATTCAGGCCAAGCAAGGACCCGGTGGAGTCTATAAAGCCAGTTCTATAGATGACTGAAGGGAACTGAACTGCCCTGAAGCCCAGAAAAGGGGTGGCTTGTGTTGCAGAGGGGAGAGCCAAGGCTGCTCATTCCGTCTGCTGCTCTCCTAACCCTGCTCCGTGGGGCTGGTGGAGCCCTGGGGGAGAAGAGAGCCTGACCTAGGCCCGCTCACCAAGCAAGGACCTGGTGGAACTTGTCTCTTGAGTGCCTCATGCATAAAGGTGGCCAGGAGTGGCAAGGTCACAGTGAGGGTGAGGCTGGTCTTCTGTGTTCATTGAGCCTAAACTGAGTGCCGCGAACGTTACCACTCTCCTGCTTCTGATGAAGAATGACCTGGCGACCTGTCACCCAGAAGTGTGTGGGGGTGAAGGTCACCTTCTAGGGGAGCTGGAAGCACTCTTTCCACAAGGATGAATCGCTAATGGTGGAATGCCAGGGACAGCAGGATTATTTCCTCTAGCTGAAGGTGGTGTTTGTTATTCCTGAGTCCTGAGGAAGTGGGCCTGGGAAAGGGCTTCATGAATGCAGGTAGGACTGGGGAGGGGAGGGCTCAGACACAGCCTCAAGGATTGAGACTTGGTCTTGACTCCTTCCTAGCCCGGAGGCGACAGACCTCAGAAAGCCCCTTGTTCAGCAGAGACACGGGTTCTGAGCCCACCACACTGACCTTCTGATGTGAGCACGGAAACCGAGCATCCTCAAGTGGGAAGAGCCCGCGGGAGCTGCCAGACCAGAACCCCAGGGGTTCACAGGAGGGACCCTGAGGTCTGCGCATACTTCAGCCAGTGCACCCGTGCTTTTATTATTCATTTTTATGTATCAAGCTAAGTATTTGCTGTTACAAGTTTGTAAACCAGTAGCCTAAGCCAGTCTTATAAATTTTGTAAGGTTCAAGACCCCTGAGGCTGGAAGAGGATGCGGGGCCAGTCAGGCCAAGCAAGGACCCGGTGGAATCTATAAAGCCAGTTTTATAGATGACCGAAGGGAACTGAACTGCCCTGAGGCCCAGCAGGGGTGGCTTGTGTTACAGAGGGGAGAGCCAAAGCTGCTCATTCCGTCGGTTGCTCTCCTGACCCTGCTCCGTGGGGCTGGTGGAGCCCCGGGGGAGGAGAGAGCCTGACCTGGGCCCCCTCCCGGCTCTGCCACAGGGGGACCCCTCTCTCAGGGCCCTTCGGAGCCTTGCCCCAGCTCACTTTGCCACCTCCACCTCCACCTCTCCTCTCCTGCCTGGACCTGTGGGTGGCTCTGGCGTGCCAGGCTGGTGCCCTGTGTTGGGGCCGTCGCCTCTGCCCGAGCACTCTCTGCGCCAGTGCTGGAGAAGTGTGGCTGCTCCTCTGCGGGCCTGGTGTCCAGTTGGAGGGAGTCGCCCCCTGCCCTGGCATCCTGTTCCCCCTGCGCATCCTGGCCCATCTCCTGGATTGTGCATTGCGCCAGGTGAGGGGCATGCGCACAGCGACTTGGTCTCCTGCACACGGTTTGGCGTATATTTCCCAAATTGATGTTTCAAGGATTTGAATAACTAAAGCTTTCTCTACTTTCCACAGTTACTTTCTCATTTACCAGGTTGGCAAAATCCAATTATTTTTTCCTTGAACTTCCTTAAAGTGGGGTTAATTCCCGGGATTTTCCTGTCTCTGTCATTGGTCCATATTCTGTGCCGAGTGTGCTTTGAACACTGTTTCTGGGTGGCCTGCCTTTGCCTCAGTGTCCCAGCTGACTGTGGGAAATACAGAACACCAGCTCTCTCTGCAGGTACTGTCCTAGGTCTTAACATTTATCCTTGTAACCCAGCTTACCCTCATTTTGCAGTTGAAACCTGAGATTGGAGAGCAGAGACGCTTAAAATAAGCTCTGAAACCAAGTGTCTGACTCTAAATCTGATGCTCTTACGGTCTCTTTTAAAGAGGCCGGCTGTATCTCTTTGTAGGCCAGAGAACCTGCTGTAGCCGTCTCTAAGGACGAGCTGTTCATTCCTAAAACATCCGCCTTAAGTGTGGTGTCTTGGTGTGTTGTGTGGTTTCCTTCTCCCCACAGGTATGGAGGCCAGTGATGAGGTCTTCATTCTGTAGACGAGGGAACAGCCTGAGAGGCGTGCCCAGCTCTACCACACTGCCCTCGATGTGCCGTGGGGGCGGGGGCTAGACATGAGGGTTTCCACCTGGGAATTCCTTCCTAGCACTTCTCAGGAAACATGGTTTATGACTCCAGAACCCTGGGAGAATCAGTTGAGATGAGAAGTAGTAGTTAAAAAAGTATCCATGAATACTGAAGCTTAAAAGCATAAAGCTGCTACTGGTTTGAAGGAACCCATCTCCGTCGAATAAAAAACTAGAGCAAGAAACGGCTGCTTAGAGAGTGGAGTGTACAGTTACGTAGCAGGACCAGAGTGTGGACGAGGAGTGGTCTCCATCTCCTCTTGCCTGGGGCTGTCTAGCCCTGTCTGCTGCAAACCCTGAGCTGCTCCTGCAGATAAGATGAATGTACACACGTGGTATGCTTTATACAAATCCTGTGAGTGGTGTTCTAAGAAATAAGCTTTGGAAGCAAAATAAATTCTTAATTTGGCAATTCTGATATTCGTCTGTACTCTTAACCTTGTTAGGCTATTTGAATGTTAACATTTGAATACGATCCAATAACGTTCTCTGGTGTTTTCCAGGGTTTAAATATTCCCTAGAGACTGCAGTTCTTTGTAAACACTACTAAGTTTAATAATCCTATTTGTTAAACAGATTTTTTTTCAGATTTCTGTAATAACAGGAAAAGTATGAAGAATGTTTGACATATTTTAAGAGTAAGTTATGATTTAGGGAATTTGTGAGAATTATAGTTTCTTGCTCCACAATTCTAAAGGCAGACAGATGTGTGTGGCAAGTCTGTAAGCACTTGCCTAAACCAGGCAGAAACGGGCACTCTGCAGCCCCGGAGAACCAGGCAGAAACGGGCACTCTCCAGCCCCGGAGAACCCGCGACCTCCGAGGGGTCTCCAGCGCTCTTCACTGTGCAGCCCGGGCTAGAGCCTCTGGGTGCCTGGGGCCACCCACCCGTCCCTCCACTCCACTGATCTCCGAGACTGAGCCCCCCGCCCCACCGTGGCCTCAAGTGCAGTTTGTTCCCAGGGCAGTTGAAGGTCACAGGAGGAGTGGTAGGAATAAGTGGGAGCAGTAGTTAACGAGGGTGTCCCTGGCAGGTCAGACAGTAAAGAACGGGCCAGCAGTTTTTAAGGTCAGCCATTAACACTCGGGGTTTAACAGGCTACACTAACTTTGGAAACAAGTTCAGTTAGGCCCATGACCTTCACCTGCCTGTAGCTTTTTCCTATCTCCCTCTTTTTCTCTCTCCAAACTACCCCTGACTTGCAAAAGTTTATGAGGGGGTTCCCTCAGCATCTAGGGGCTGAACACCAGCAGGGATTCTCCCAGGCAGGTGAAGCAGTGGGTGGGGGGCGTGGGAAGGGGACTGAAGCAAAGGAGCCCGACGGGGCAGGCCAGGAGCACACTTGAGATTCCCGCGGCCGTGCGCCCCAGCTCTTAGTGAAGCTTTACAATGCCTGTACCAAAGCATCCTCACGGGGTCACATTCGAGATTCAGGCCCCAGCTTTTATCTCCGTGGCTCTCAGCTGATGTTTCTTGCCCCCATGGGCAGGGTCCTCAGAGCAGAAAAAAGGTGCCCTGTCCTGGTGGTAAAGGTAAGAACACCACTAAGAATGTGGTGGCAGATGCCGGAGCGGCAGGGTGATCGGAGAGGGGCCGGGGTCCCACCGTCCGCCATCACCTTCCTGACACTTCACTAGAGCAGTGATAGGTCGTTTTTCAGAGGGAGCCTTTAAAATGTAAATCAGACACATTAATTATAATTTTAATATAACAAATGTTATTAAAAGCAGCAATTCAAAACCATAAATCTTTCTGAAGGTGCACAGGGTTACAAGGTCAGTTGGCAGTAACGCAGCTCTATCGCCAGGTAGGAATGAAGGGCTGGGGCGTGGAGTCAGGGTGGCCTCTGGCCAGGCCTCACGCTGACCTCCCAGTGGGGAAGACCCTGTCTCCCTCCTCCCCCTCTTCCAGGCCAGAGCCTCTGGAGCTTGAGGAGAGGCGGCGCAGGGGCACCGACAGGCCGTGTTCATCCCACACCTTCTCAGAAGCCTGGGAGCAGAGCTGGGAAGTTGCTGTGCTCTGGGGCCAGGCAGGAAGCCAGGGACTGGTTCTCGGTCCCATCCCGTGGCTAAGCGGGGGCTGGATTCTCAGCTTCCCTTCCACCCGGCCCCCGTCAGGGAGCATCAGTGGCACCAGCGGTGGGGCTGAGATGGGGGCAAGCTGGGCCCAACCAGCCATCCCTGCCTGGACCAAGCTGGGAAGCAGAGGAAGTGGGGGCCGCACCGCAGGTGAGAGCCCACTTGAAAGGCACTGCTGGGGCAGGGTCTGAGGCAAGGGGCATCTGAGCACGCTCAGCACTCCCCCACCCCAAAAGCCTGCAGATGGGGGGGGTGGCCTAATAATGGAAAAACCAGCTCCAGGCCTGCAGCTGCCCCCTCACTGTTCATCCCCCTTCGCCTTGCAGCTGGCAGCCTCCAAAACCCAGCCAAGCCGGAGGCCACAGCAGCAGTTGGCAAGGCTGGCCCCCATCTGGCGCACCCCTCGCCCCAGTCAAGGCACTTCTTTCCAATCAAGTGAGTCAGTTTCTAATGCCTCCGGAAGCAGCAAAAATGAGGGGTCTCCTTCCCCTCCCATTTTTGATCTCCCTCCAGATGGGTCTGAGTTTTAACATCGGTTCTAAGAACTCTGTACTCCCACTGACAAAAGGCTTCCCTTTTTTGAGGGAATGTAATGACTCAGGCCCTTAAAAAAAAAAAAAAAATCCCAACCTGCCCCCAAAAGTGATTGTCAGTTTCAGAGCCGGGCAGGGGGTACGGAAGAAGGTGTGAGTGCCCCTGCTTCCCTCTTGGGCCCAGGCTGGTTCACCAGCCAGAGCTGGACGTTCACATTTCGTTGCAGCACGTGGTGCCCGTAAGAGGGCCCAGGAAAAGCCAAGGGCAGGAGCCAGGCTGGCACCCAAAGGGATGTGCGGCTGTGTGTGTGGTTTGTGTACACCTGGAGGCTGGGACCCATGTGTGTGCCTGGAGGTGAGAGCACACACACAGATGGAAGCGCCTGTGTGTGTGCGCGCCCTCGGGCTGTGTGGGGTAGGAGGCAGAGGAGACAGTCCGAGATGTAGCAAGCAGGACACGGCTACCTCTCCTTATGCCTTTTGCCTGCAAGGCCAGGCCCCGCTCCATGGCAACAGAGAGGGAACGCGGCCCGAGAAGGGAAAACGGGGTTCTCGGAAGCCGACACCGCAGCCTGCGCCCCTGCCTTCTGAAGCAGAGACCCAGCCTCCTCCTCCTCGGATCCTGAGAGTCGCAGGGTCTCTGCCCCGCAGGCTTCCCAGAGGTGTTCTCCCACCCTCACCACCTCCTCCCTGGGACAGGAGGAGGGGTGGGAACGGGGGAGAGGGGCTCCACACGGCCTCTTCTTACCCACCTTCACCCCATCTTTCTCAAAGACTTCCGTCCTCCTAGCGTGGTCCCCGGGATGGGTCAGGTGTGAAGGATGTTCAGGGGCGGGCTGGGTGTGCAAATGCACACACCTAAAAGGGGAAAGGGAGGGGGACACACTGGGGAGCCAGGAGAGATGCTAACTCCGAGGGATAGGTGAACAGCTGGAGGGAGCATGTGGAGACAGCCGGCGGGACCGCAGAGACACGGGCGAAGGGGCGGTGAGCCTGAGGGCCCAGAGCAGACTGGACGGCAGAGGCGCAGGCGGGCAGGCGGCGCGCAGGCGGGCAGGCGGCGCGCAGCCGGGCCCTCGGCTCCGTCTGGCGTCCCTCCCTCCTGCAGCCTGGGGAGGACGGGGGAGCCTGTGGCCTCCACTGCCTCTCCTTTGGTTTCCAGGGCTCCGGGCCTCCTTGGGGGCTGGTCAGTACGGGGTGGTCCCTTCCCACTCCACCAGGTACTGCACCTTGCCCTCCGGCGTAACCCTCCGAGCCAGCACCTGGTACTTCTCCCCGCAGGCTAGCCGCCCCGCCGCGCCAAAATAGTTGGTGATGGACGACTTGAGGTGGGACAGGGACGAGTCGTCCTCACTGATGCTCTCAAACGTGTGGCTGTCGACGCCCTCGTCCTGCCGCTCGGGGCCCGAGGCCCCCTCCGCGCTGCTATCCGAGGCGCAGCGTCCGCCCGGCTCGGCTGCCCGGCGCTTGGCCCGCAGCGGCACGTACGCTTTGGCTGCCAGCTTCCTCTTGCGGCTGCCCACCGTCCGTCTGTGTGGGGAGGGGGCGAGGCGGGGAGGATGGGAATGAGATGGGATCACGCCCACCAGTCCCCGTCCCTGAGCTCCGCCGGCCCCAGGCCCCAGGCAGCTCGCCCTGAGGAGACCCCAGAGGGGGAAAGTGCCGGCCAGGAGTGGTGGAGCCGGGACCCAAGCCTAGCTGCGTCCATCTCCAGAGCCCCCACCCCACAGGGCAGAGGGGAGACAGACTAAAGAAGAGCGCACGTTCACGGACACTAGAGACCCAGACCCAAAGCGCCAGGAAGAACCTAAGAAGCGAGAAGGACATGAGGACACGGAGGCAGCAGCAGAGAATGACACCCAGAAGTGTTGGAGACAACGGATTTCAATGGGCATGACGCTTTTAACTCCCCTCTTGCAAGTGCCACGAGTGCCCTGAATACTGTTAAAGGAGCCTCGCTGGAGAGCTGGTCCGTGCGCTTTGCAGCAGCCCCTGCCCTCTGCTGCTCAGGACCTGCTGCGGTGAAGCACGCAGTACCCTTCGCGAGGCTCCTGGGGACTCCTGTCCCCTCTCCCAGTCCTTACACTTTGCAGGAAACCATTTCCCCTCTCTGTCAGGCTTCGCTCCTTAAAGAAAGACCCCCAGCAGACAGACACGGTTCAGACCGCCAAGAACCACGGCTGGGGACCTCGCAGGCAGAGGCACAGACATCACGAAATCCTGGCACATGACGGCCAGAGCCTGAGGACGACAGAACCCGGATCTGAGACTGCCCATCAAGGATCACACAAGCAGCAGCAGGTGAAGAGGAGCAGGAGAAGGAGCGGGTCTCAGATCCTGACACCCACACGGACAGAAGGCCAGGTCCCGACACTGAGGAGCGGGGTGAGCCCCTCGTCACAGGTGGCGGTTGGGGGAGACAGAACTGAGTCCACGGCGCCGGGAAGCTCACCTGGAGTCGTAGGAGAGGCTGGTGGAAGCAGAGCCAGAGGTGCTGGCGGCATCGGTGGAGTCCACGTCGGAGAAGAAGGTCTGGCCTGAGCTGGCGCTGAGGGGGAGGAGGGGTGAGCCTACGGCCAGCCCTCAGGGCTTTCCTGGGCATCTCTGGCCCCTCTGCCTGGCACCCTTCCTCTCGGCCGAGCCCCTTCCCCACCGAGCTGCCCGCCGCCACAGCGGTGGGTGCGCCCTCCTCCCGTCCACCGCCTGCCCACCAAGCCTTCAAAGCCCCAGAGGCCACAGAGGCCTTCCCTGACCACCTCCCCCGGTGGGCGACACTGCACTGTGACAACAAGAGACGATAAAGAGGGTTCTGAGTCTCCTAACAGCCAAGCAGCGGCCACGGAGGAGGCTCAGTGAGGTAGAGAACTTTGCCAAAGTCACACAGCTGGCAGCTGGCAAGTAGGGGCTGGGCCCAGGCCTCACTGACCGAAGTCCTCGCCCCCTCCTTTGTGCCCACAGGAGAGCCCAAGATGACCTTCAATCGTCAGGAGAATACAACCGCTGGATGCAGCCCCACCCATGGGGGTACCAAGGACGAGGTGCCGTGGGGCAGAGGGAGCATCCGCCAGGGCCCGGGGAGGGTCAGGGGCGGCTCCCCAGAGGACTGTGAATGTGGGGTGACCACAACAAGTCTGGTGCCAGGTGTGAAGCAGCGGGGAGGGGGGAGCAGGAGGTATAGGGAGGGCTGGGCTCAGGGGGCTATCCCCGGGAGCCCCGCAGGCCTCCGGGGGTGGGGGCGAGGTGTCAGGCTAAAGGCCCTGATGCAGGAAGACGCTTTAGGATGCCTTTTGCAGTGCAGAGCCCTTAACTCAGGGACCCCAGGAGAGTGTCCCCACCCTCCAAGGCTCTGGGTTTCACCCCCTGCAGGGCTTGGGGGAACAGGGCGCATCTGTCTCCCTGCTCAGTTCTATTCCCGTCTCCAGATCAGCCCCTCTCTGCCGGGCCCCTCACTGTTACCTTTTTAAACTCTGGATCTCATCCAGCGTGAAGTCAAATATGCTGGCCAGGTGGTGATTGGTGCTCCAGGCCGAGGTGAAGTCGCTCTGTGGACACAGGGGGCGGGGTCAGCCGGGAGCAGCACGCTCCGCCTCCAGCACCCTTCTCCCTGAGGGTCACTTCCTCTCTCTTCCAGTCCTGCCCAGGGAGGCAGGGCACGCCGGTGCCAGTCCTGGATTTGTCTCTAGCTGACTGTCCGACTGGCCCATCTGTGGGCTTCGGTTACCTCCATTGCAGAGGTGGGTGACAACCCCTCCCGAGCTTGACTCCCAGAGGTGTCAGCATGGCAGAAGGGAATGAGGATTCTGAAAGTCGCTCAGGCGTGTCTGACTCTCTGTGACCCCACAGACTACATGTTCCATGGAATTCTCCAGGCCAGAATACTGGTGTGGGTAGCCTGTCTCTTCTCAAGGGGATCTTTCCCAGCCCAGGGATCGAACCCAGGTCTCCCACACGGCAGGCGGATTCTTTACCAGCTGAGCCAGCTACGAGGGAAACCCGAGGATCCTGAAAGCGCCTTATAAATGGTCCAGGGGAGATGTGAGGCACTGCTCATGTTACTGCCCACAGTGAGGGCTCCAGTGGTGGATGCAAGAGAACTCCAGAGCCCTGGTTCCAGGCTGGGCTCTGCCACCGCCTGGGGTGTGACCTCAGCAGAGTCACCGCTTTCCGGGGCCCAGTTTCCCCACCTGGACGGCGGGGCAAGGCTGCGACCCGCCCTGGCCCAGCCCCGCTCTGGGTTCTCAGGAGAACTTGGGGAGACAAAGGAGGAGACCCTCCTTGTGTAACCAGCTGTCAGAGGAACCCGGTTCCTCCTTTCAGGGATGGGGGCGAGTCCCTGGGTCTGGGAGACCCAGTTTTCTGTGCCAGGATCCCTAGTGGGTGTGGCCCCCACATGTGAAAGTGGAGAGAGAAAAGGAGCAACTAACACTGGGGATTGCGTCTTCCAGCAAAAACTTTGATCTTTTTCTTCTATAAACTCGCCTTTTCTGCTGCTGGAATTCATGAGGCAACAAACTGTGGAGACAGAAAAAGGAGAGGGTAGCCAGGTCAGAGCCCCAAGGCCCAGGGGATGGGTGGGGTCAGCGTGGGTACAGGCTGTCCTTCCCAGGGAGCCCTGGGGAAGTGGGGGCCGTGGGGGCCGCAGGCGTGGGAGGTGGAGGCGGGTATGGTGGCACCGCTCCTCACCCAGGCGTCCAGGAGCTCTGCCCCCCACCCCCCAATGCCCAGGAAGCAGGGCTGGGCTCAGCCAGGAGCGCTGCTGCTGCTAAGTCACTGCAGTCGTGTCCGACTCTTGGTGGCTTCATGGACCACACCCCGCCAGGCTCCTCTATCCATGAGAATTCTCCAGGCAAGACACTGGAGTGGGTTGCCATGCCCTCCTCCAGGGGATGTTTCCCGATCCAGGAGCCTAAACCGCATCTCTTCTGTCTCCCATGTTGGCGGGCAGGTTCTTTACCACTCGCACCACCTGGGAAGAGCCAGGGGCGCTAGGGACCCCTCCCTCACTCTCACTGGCCTTCACCTCGCTGGCTTGGCCCTCAGCCAGCAAGCCTGGGTCCCAGCTTCCCCTCCAAGCAAGGCCACCGAGGGGAGTGGGGCCTGCGTCAGGCCCCGGCCTAGCCACGGACTGGCCCATGAGGGCGCCTCTGGCTGGGACTAACTGGCCGGAGTCCTGCCTTGCTCTCTCGGATGTCACCGCACAGCCCGCAGGAGGGGGCTGGCGCTGGAGAGGGCGCAGAGAGCCCAGGGCCGGCCGCGGCCCCGCCCCGGGGTCCGGGCACCGACCTGGGCTTGCTCCTCCCTCTCCTCCGCAGATCGGAGGCGGCGCCGTGCTCGGGGGGCGCCAGGCCCTTGTCGGGCAGCAGCTTCCCGGGCGGGTTGGGTGGGACGCGGATGCGCAGGCGGAAGATGCACTTCTTCTTCTTGACCTCCTTGCCGCAGAGGAACCTGGGGGTGGGCAGGGAGAGGAGAAAGCTCTGGAGCCTGTCCGTCCATCCTCCTGGGGAGGAGAGCCAAGTGTTAAAACCTCCCTCTCTGCCTCCCCGGACCCAGCGCTAAAATCCAGAGCGGCCCGTGGAGACACGAGTCCGCAAGGCCTGCGGGACCGGGGGCTCAGGGGGCTCCTGCCTGTCCTTCCTCATCTCGGGCGTCGCGCTCCTCTCCCCTTACTTCTCTGCCTCAACCAGCCCCCCGCCCCCAGGGGACCCTTATGGTGGCAACACAGGCTTCCACAGCCCTGGAATCCAGAGAGCTCCTGCAGGCAGTGCCCTCACCCTTTCCTGACCGGCTGAGCTGCCTGGGGGCCTCGCTGCAGTCTACCCCCAGGAGACTGCCCACTGAGACGGCAGGAGGCCCCATGCGCTCAAGAGTAGGTAGGGCTGTGTCTGGGCCCCAGAGCAGGAGAAGATGGAAGACAGAGTGGATAACCCTCTCTAGAGAGGCCTGGGGAGGTCTCACAGCAGTCTGGGACCGTGTCTTATTCGCTGTGGCCTCAGCACCTACACAGGGCTGACACCATTCAACAGTCGCTGATGGAGCAAATGAAGGAAAGGGACTGAAGAGCATCTGGGGTGAGGAGGGTGAGAAGAGCACTGGGGAGGGAGGCAAAGGCTTCAGAGTGGGTGGCCCTCAGGAAATCATGCACAGGGCCTGTGGCGGAAGGTGTGGGCAGGATCTGATCCACGGGGCCCAGACTGCCGAGCTGAGGAGCTTGGGCACTCCCTGTGGTGGGGACATGTGTGTCCCAAGAGGAACTCAACAGTCCGGGTGGGAAGACACGGGCTGCGGACAGTTAGGAGGCTGCAGCCCACCGGAGACGATGAACCAAAGCCTCAGGGCCTGGCCCAGAACCCCAGATGGCTAGAGCAGGGGGGCAGCCCCCTACGGAGCTGAACCCAGCAGCAAAAAGGGTCAGGCTGCTGGAGTGGTCAGGGGAGGCATCCCAAAGAAGATGAGTGCTCCCTGGACCTTGAAGGATGGGTGATGCAGTCACAGAGAAGCAGAGGGAGGCCCAGCTGGCAGACAGCTGGTACGAAGGTGATGCGGCAGGAAGACACTTGAAATCCAGCCCATCGGTTCCCGCCCCCTACCCCCAGCCCCACGCCAGTCCTTCCCTGTACGCACCTGCTCTTGTAACTATTCAGTGCATTGAGCAGATGTGGGCCTCGGTCCGTCACAGGGGTGCTGGTGAGCTAAGGGGAGCAGGACAGTCAGACCCGGCACGTGGTCTGAGAAGGCCTCAGACCCCGTCCCCTCCTTCCCCTCAAGCCCCGGATGCTCTGAGTCCTTCAGGTGAGGACCACTGACTTGTTCCATGATCTCAGACAAATCTTTTCAGCTCTCTGACCTCACACCCCTATCTGTAAATGAGGAGAATAACTCCTATCGTATATGTATCAAGAGCTTTAAAAATGTCCCTGCCCTTGACCCAATAATGGTGCTTCGTGGATCCTATCGTATGGACACGACACACCAACAAAGTTTTATATACAAAAAAGTTCACTGCTGCATGTTCCTAATGATGGGCAAATATGAAAAATGTGGGTAAAAAACTATGCCCAGCAGGACGGAGACAAGTGAATAAACTATGGAGGGAACCGATGCAGCCATGAAAAATGTTGACAAAAACTTTCATGATATGGAAAAGTATGATACAATGTAAGCTGAAAAAAGTGACTTAAATTTATATATGAGTCTGTTTTATATACAGGTTTATTTATGTTTTAGATCCTACACGTAAGTGACGAATTTGTCTTTCTCTGCCTGCCTGACTTCGCTTAGTACGATATTCTCTGGGTCCATCCGTGTTGCACTGCACACGGGAATATCTCCATTCTTTATATTTGCGCATCCTCTTACGCCAATCATCTGCTGGTGGGCACTCGGGTTGTTCCTCTGTGTTGGCCATCGTGGACAGCGCTGCTATGACCACTGGGGCACGTGTATCTTGTAAACTTAGAGTTTTCATCTTTTCTGAATATCTGCCCAGGAGTGGGGTTGCTGGATCACACGGTAGCTCTATTTTTAGTTTTTAAAGGAACTTCCACACTATTTTCCAGAGTGGCTGCACCAACTTACATTCCCACAAACTTATGGCTGGGCTTCCCAGGTGGCACTAGTGGTAAAGAAGCCTCCCACCAACACAGGAGACATAAGACTTCGATCCCTGGGTTGGGAATATCCCTTGGAGGAGGGCATGGCAGCCCACTCCAGTATCCTTGCCTGGAGAATCCCATGGACAGGGAAGTCTGGTAGGCTACAGTCCATAGGGTTGCAAAGAGTCAGACACAACTGCAGGACTTAGCATGCACGCATGCAAACTTACCAAAGAGGAAAAGGATGGGGAGGGATAAATTAGGGGTACTGGATTAACAGATACTTATTACTATATATAAAACAGATAAGCAACAAGGATTTACTGTACAACACAGGTAACTATTTTAAATACCTTGTAACAACCTAAAATGGAAAATAATCTGGAAATACATACATAAATTATAACTGAGTAACTTTGCTGTCTATACCTGAAACTAATACAATATTTTAAATCAACTCTACTTCAATAAAAATTGCAATTACTGTATAATCTCCTGTAAAATGAGAAACAGACGCAGAAGAAAGAACTGAACGATGTGTGCCTGTGTGCATTACTGAGCGGCATGATGCAGGCATATGGTTTTAAGTACACGTTCTTATACTTTTTAGTACTTTGAAAATTTTCTACTAGGAACATGTAGGATTTTTTATGTATATAAATCAGAAAAAACACTTGTTAAAAAAATATCAGCTCTACCTATCTTTTAGGGCTTGACATTAATAATATGTATGTCATTAATAAATTATCAAACACTGTAAATGAAGACGTTATTACACGAGAAACTTGGGCCAAGAATAAAGATTACTTTCAGAATCCCCGTTTCATGAAAGGATCTGGGCAGTCAGTGGAGAAGAGGCCTCCCTCTGGATATGGTGCACGGGGTCTGAGGGTGTCACGGAAGGCGGGACGGCCCTGCCAGGGAAGTGGTTGGGGAGGCCCTGGCTCAGCTCCAAAGCTGTGTGGTCACCAGCAAGAGGCTCTCCACCTCTGAAATCCTGGAAGTCTCTGGTCTGTTACTTCACTTAGTGACTCCCAGCTCCCGGGACCCCTGGTGAAAACCCCTGAGAATTCAGAGTATATTCTGAATATGCTGCTATTCAGAGTACAGCCAGCAGGGGGCAGGCCCACTTCACTGTCCATCCTAGCCATGCAATTTGGAGTGGGTCACTGCAGAGAGGCCTTCTCCAGTCAGACTTGACCCCCAGCTCCCTACAGCTGAGTCGGTGAGGCCCTAAGCCACCTACTACCAAAGCCTGGGTCAGGAAGCCCCTTGCAGGGCCCAGGCTCAGAAGCCTGGACTCAGGGATACAGCAGTTCAAAGACTGGACCTTGGTACCCACTCAGCAGCCTTCGCAGTCAGGCAGTGTCCCCAAAGAGCTGTGCTCAGAGACCCAGACCCTAGCTCTGCACTGTGTGACCCCGGGCACAGCCTTCACCCCTCTGGACTCAGGGCACCCCACTGTGGAGAGGATTCCCACCATCCTCACGGCCCACGGCCGCGCATACCTTGCCAAGCTGCAGGAGCTCCCAGTGATGGTTAACAAAGGCCAGAATCTCCTCAAAGTCGAAGTACTTCTTCTTGCTCTGCACGCCCAGGTTGTAGAGGGCCAGGTGAACCACATCGACCCTGGGCAGGGTGCACGGAGGTGGGGCCAGCGTGAGGCAGCAGCCTGGGCAGCCAGGGTTGCAACGCCCTGGACCCAGGCTGAAGGGCGGGGGCAAGGCTGGGACCTGGGGGCTGGAGGCAGAACTGTTCCGGAGGGACGCGGGAGGGGAGACGCTGAGAGGGGCCAGGAGGGGGCCTGGGCCACGCCCCCACCCTCTCACCATCGCAGGGGCAGCCTCTCGATGTACTCTGGGCCCTGGTTGCACACGGAGCAGAAGAACAGGTAGAACCTGTGGGGGTGAAAAGGGGCCCAGTGGTAGGAAGGGCTCTGCCATCCCACCCTAGTGCTGCACCCTCGCGCCCCACCTGCTGTTCATGGTCAGCACTGTCTTCATCCCCTCCGAGGAGGGGACACAGGTGGGACAGAACAGGGACCAAGAACCGTTCCCCCACCCCTTCCAACCTCTACCTCAAACCCTTTCCCAAACAGCACTGCCCCGGACTGTGGCTGAGCTCAGAGGGAGCTGAACAAGGCTGGGCTGCAGGGGCCCCCTCTTCCCCTCTGCCTGAGAGACAGAGAAAGACACACACACGTGTGCACGCGCATGCACGCACACCTACTTCAGTCACAAACCACATGAGGCACCAACCAAGACACACACAGTATCTGGTTTGACACACATACGCCTTCCACTAGCTTAGCCCCCTTGTTAGAGGCCAGATCAAGTCAGCCAGATCAAGTCATCCATCCCCACTGTGGCTCCTCCAACAATCCTGGGCAGGGGTGGGGCAGGCCTGTGTCCCCCACCCCCTGCTTCCCAGACCCTTGAAGAGACTGGGGCTTGGGGAAGGCAGGGCTTTGTCTAAGATCCCCCGCAAGTCAGTGGAGACTGGGGATGTGGTTCAGCCAGTCCCTCTACTGGGAAGACCTCCCAACCCTGAGCAGCCTCCGTAGACAGGAGGCTACACTGTCCCAGAGCCCAGGGTTCTGAGGTCTGGCAGGCAACCTGAAGGAGTTGCTGTAGCTTCTGCCCCCATCCCCCACCACAACCCCGAGGCTGAGTCAGACCAGACAAGCACCTACCGGTCACCGAACATCATGGGCTCATTGAGACACTGGGTGCAGGCCTCGTGGAACCACTGCCTGCAGCGGTAACACTGCAGCATCCGCAGGTACCATCTGGAGAGCCAGAGGAGCCAGGGTCAGCCAGGCCCGCACTCCTAGCCAGGAACCGGCCTCGGCAACCTTCCCCAACACAAACTTGCCCTCCAGCAGGGGAAAGGGAAGAGAACTCAGTTACCAAGCCCTGGGCTGTGCCAGGGGAGGCCCGAGCAGCAGGACATAACATGGTATCATTTGCTCTCCCCAGCTGGTCAAACATGGGCCTCTGTTCCCGTTTTACAGATAGCTTGCTCAAGGTTGCTCAGGAGGCAAGGGGTGGAGAGTGACTCAGATCCTAGCCTCCTGACTTCAGAGCCCATGCTCTTTGTTACACACTGGAGCCCTCTTCTCGGGTCTGTGCCCCACACGTTGCTTCCCAAACACCACTGATAGGGAAAGGTGTGCCCAGGCCATTTCATGGGAAAATAAAGGCTCCTGTGAGCCCCTCACCTGAGGCTGTATCCATCCTGTTAAAACCATTCAACAACTACTCGCTGAATAAGAATGAAAATCAAAAAAGGTATTTTCTTAATTAACACACTTGACAGGTGTGGTCCATGGACCACCTGCGTCAGAATCACCTGGAGTCTAGGTTAAAATGCAGAAGATTCCTGGACCTGTTCCAGGTCTAGTCAGTCTTGGGGCAGCCCCTGGGAGAGGCATATTTGACAATCACCCGAGCAACTGTGCCCGGTAAGCATTGAGAACCACCACCTCAGTGCTGCAAAGGTCTCTATGTCTCCACCTGTAATCCCAAAGGCCCCACAACACCCACAGAAGGTGATGGGGCCAAGGTTATTAATCTCACTTGAGAGATGAAGCACTTCATGTGATTTGCCCAAATCACCCAGCTAGGTCGTAAGCACGGCCTTCAGACCCCCAGGGCTTGTCAGCAGAACTGGGGGCTGAGACTCAGGACTTCAGGGCGCCCTGTGGGCTGTTCCCTGCAAGCAGAGGTTCCATCTCTCACTCCTGTGGCTCCTCCCACAAGGTTGGTGCGGTCAGCCCAAGGGAACCGGCTCAATCACCCACGGCTACACACAGGCCCAGGCCACAAGGAAGAATCAAAGAAAGCCTCCTGAGAACACCCTCCAAAGCATCCTCAAACATGCCCGGTCCCTGCTTGCACACCTCCAGGGAAAAGGACCTTCATCTCTCACCAGCAACCTGTTTCACTGCTTCTGATGACGGAAAGGTTTACCCAAACGTCCATGCACCAGCAGTAAGAGCTCGCATTTATTAAGTGCTTGCCAAGTGCCAAGCACTGTGCGAGCCCTTACATGAATGATCTAAATCACGCTCTACTCACAACCCCCAAGCCACGGGACAGCTACCATGAGAACGGAGCTCAGGGACAGTATAGCTGTAAGGGGCTGAGACAATGTGGGCACTCGGGACCAGGCTGTTAACCGCTGTTGGACACTTCCTTCTCTTCCATGGAGCCCCAAGAAAACCTCCACCCCCAGCGCCCCGCCTCCTCCTAGTGCTAGCCTCTGGCTCTCCAGCCTCGCGAGCCCGTGGGGGGCTGCGGCCTCCTCTCTGGGGGTCGGGCTACCCCAGCCAGCCTCGCCCTGCCTCCCTGGAGCCCCGCCCATCGGGGAGACCACGCCCCAGCCGACCGCGCCCTGCCTCCCTGGAGCCCCGCCCACCGGGGAGACCACGCCCATCGGGAGGCCCCGCCTCGCCCCTCCCCGCGGCCTTACTCTCCCGGGCCGCCGCAGTAGCAGTAGCATTGCTGCTGGTTGGTGCGGTGGGGGGAGTCCCACTCGAGCTCCTCGGGCTGGTAGGAGAGCACCATCTTCACGGCCTGCAGCGTCCTGGCGATGGCGCCCTTCTTCAGCGCGCCGCCTTTCTGCGGGGAGATGAGGGCCCGAGTCACCTGCCGGGGGTCCCGCTTGGGCCACTCGTGGATCCCCATCAAGGCGATCAAGGTTAATGCCGGACCAGGTGGGACAAGCGTTTCCAATGTAGTCAGAAACGCACGGAGGCTTTTCTCATCGACCTCAGATCCATCCTCTCTCTATCCCCAAGGATCTGCATTTTCAGTAGTATTAACAGGAATAAGCACAACAATAAACGTCACAAGAGCCAATATATATCGACAGTGGGCACTTACATGGGTTTTTCTGTTATTAGTAAAGCCCTGTTTGTTGGGGGCCTCCTAAAACCTGACACCAAACCTGTATCCATTCAGCAGTGGAGGAAAGAGGCTCAAGGAGGCTAAGGAACAGGGCCAAGAGCATATAACCGGTAAGTGGCAGCCGCTGTCTGCCTCCAAAGCCAGGCGCTACGACCAGGAGTCAGGCCTGAGTCCAGAGAGTCTCTGGGCTTCCAGACTGGATGGGGGCGGGCAGGGGGGGCAAGGTGGGAAGAATGGAGGGCTCACCCGCACAGCCAGCGCGAAGATGCAGCGGCGGCAGAACCAAGGTGTGAGCAGCGGCCGGTCGGCACTGCCCGCTATGGGGATGTGGCACTGCTGGTGGTAACCTAGGAGCGGGGCAAAGGAGGGCGGTGAGTGCCCATGAGGGAGCAGCGGCCCCAGGCTGGGGAGGGCGGCAGCGAGTGCTGGGAGCTGTGTGCCTGCCAGCTGCCAGGGTACTTACTGGCTGGCACAGCAGCCAAGTTGGGGTCTGAGCAGGCCACCCAAAGCCAGCATGGGCCCAGTGCAGGAAGCATGCAAGGTCTGACTGCAGCTTCTGTGCTCCATCTCTGCTACCCATCCTCTCCACCCCTCGGGGCTCCAAAGTGCCTAACTTCTCTCACTTTCCAGAAGCCCCGGCTCTCCCCCAGGATCACCTCCCTGGGCCCCCATTCCCAGAGACTGGCTCCCTTGTCACTCTGCCCTGCTAAGAGAAAGAGGAAGCCAGCTGAGGCCCCGAGGATCGGACGTGGAGTGATTCCCAAGACAGCAGGGGCGGGGCCCCCCAGGTCTGGTCACACTCACCCAGGCCACACTTCCCACAGATGAGGATCTCGTTCAGGGGCCCTGAAGTCTTCCCCAGGCAGATGTTGCACTTGGGCTCCTCCCCTGGAACACCAGCTGAAAGAAAGGGGCCTGTGTGGTCAGCTGGGTTCATGGGAATGACCGTCCATGGGAATGACCCACGGTCTTAAATCCACAGTCCAGGCGCCGTGCCTCTGGGTCTGAGTGCTGGGCCCCAGAGGCCGACTCACTGAACCTCTCCAACCACTCTGAGCTACCTGTGACCAGTACCCCATTCTAAAGATGGGGAAAACTGAGGCTCAGAGTGGTTAAGTCCCTTGCTCAGCTAGAAAGCAGGAGAAGGGGGATTCAAATCCACCACTGTTTGACATCACCTTTTTTGTTTTGGCCACACCTCAAAGCATGCAGGATCTTAGTTCCCCAGCCAGGGATGAACCCACGCCCCCTGCATTGGAGGCCCAGAGTGTTAACCACTGGACCACTAGGGAAGTTCCAAATAATTTCTTTATTTTTTTAGTATTTGTATATTTGGATATGCAGGGTCTTAGTTGCAGCATGTAGGATCTTTTAACACTCACTGTGGCAAGGGTTCTCTTTCAGTTGAGGCATGTCAGATCTAGTTCCCCGACCAAGGATGAACCTAGGCCCCCAGCATTGCGAGCACAGTCTTAGCCACTGGACCACCAAGGAAGTCCCCCAAATCATTTGTTCTTTTGACAAGACCATGCTGCCTCTCCTGCTTAATTTAACTTGATTTGTTAAAGTTTTTTATGTTAAATAACTTTTAAACATTTTTTTTATTATGGCATAATAATAAAATGTTATAATGAAACTCCGTGTTCTTATCAACAGTCGCGAATTCACAGCCAGTCTTGTTTTGACTATATTCCCACCCACTACCCCTCCTGTTTTATTGTGAATCAAGCCCCAAATACCCAATCATTTTCCATAAATATTTCAGTAGGCATCTCTGAAAGATTACTACTCTCTTAAAGAAAAAAAAGAACTAGTGCCTCTATGGAACCCATATATTAAAAATAATTTCTTAATATCATCAACAAATTCAGCGTTCACATTTCTAATTGTCTCAATGGTCCATAACAATTTTAAGTTTGTTCAGTTGCTTTTAATCTACAGGTTCCATCTCTTTTTTTTCTTTGAATTTTGATGTTGAAGAATAAACATGTGTTTGTGTGTGCAGGGTTTGAATGAATAAAGTAAATATGTTTTCATGTGTGTTTCAGTCTCATTTCCCTCAGCAGATGGAAAGTTCTCTAAGGACACAAAAGGTATCTGTTCGTCTGTGTCCCCAGGACCTCGCATGGGTGTGGTACATCACGCGTGTTCAAGACATGTTTGTTGAATAAATGGTCTCTTGCCTCTTATTCCTGAATATGATCCCAGGAAAATAAAGCAGTTACTTAAAAAACGAAAAGTTTGAATCTCAGGAATTCATGTAAAATCGCATTCATGTGGTTAGAAAAGGAAATAAAAACAGGTTGGCTTATCATAGTAACCGTGTCACTCTCCACTCCTTTACTACTTATTAGACACTGAATGTGGAGAAGGCAATGGCACCCCATTCCAGTACTCTTGCCTGGCAAATCCCATGGACCGAGGAGCCTGGTAGGCTGCAGTCCATGGGGTCGCTGAGAGTTGGACACGACTGAGCGACTTCACTTTCACTTTTCACTTTCATGCATTGGAGAAGGAAATGGCAACCCACTCCAGTGTTCTTGCCTGGAGAATCCCAGGGATGGGGGAGCCTGGTGGGCTGCTGTCTATGGGGTCTCACAGAGTCGGACACGACTGAAGCGACTTAGCAGCAGCAGCAGCAGACACTGAATGACCGTTTACCAGTTGACAGCAGTTATATATCTTAAGAGCACCAAGAGCACTGTGGTCTCAGCAAGCCTCCACTGGCTTAATGAAGCCGTGGATCGGTACCTACAGCGAGCTCAGCCTTGCGCTGTCATCCTGGGTGAACACAGAGGGCCCCGTCCTCCGTGAGGAGCAGTGATCTGGGAGCCACGCAGCTCCCCCGCTCCCCCGCTGAGCACTGCAGCACGTCCTTGCTGCCTGGCACATTCACGGTTTGCTAAGGTGAACTGTCTTTCCTCATCAGCTGGCTCCTGCTTTCGATAAGAAGGCAGCCCAGGAGAGGAGACCCTCATTGCTTTGGATCTTGAAATAGTACATTTAGGGTGAAAAGGGCCTGGAGAAGCATCAGTCTGCATTAGCCACAACATTTTGGAGAAAAAGGCACCCTGGAAACTCTTCTAACTGGCTGGGTCCTGTGGTCTTTGCTTGGCAAGCTCCTGAAATCATCTCTTACAGTAACAGATTCTTCAGAAACTGACTCCCTGTAACTCAAGAGCACTGGTGGTGTAGTTGCCAAGTTGTGTCCGACTCTGAGACCCCATGGGCTGCAGCCTGTCAGGCTCTTCTGTCCATGGGATTTCCCAGGCAAGAATACTGGAGCGGGTTGCCATTCCCTTCTCCAGGGGATTGTCCTGACCTAGGGATCAAACTCGTATGGCCTGTCTCCTGCACTGCAAATGGATTCCTTACTGCTGAGCCCTCGGGGAAGCCTGGTCCAAGGCAGGCTCCAAGACCTGCCTCTTCCTCACATACCACCATGTCAGTCCTGTTAGAGCATAAATGGTAAAAAGGTCTGCTCTCACATGCTAACTCATTGGGAGTGGCTGCCTGGCACTCCATGTTGAAAATGAGTGTTGTGATTATCAGTGATGTCTGTCATGCACATGGCAGGGGAGAATGGGGGCAAGAATGCCCCCAGTTTGTCATCTCTGTAAGACAGTGTCAGCCCTCTGAGGGCAGGGATGATACCCAACCCAGCTCCCTTTCAGCCCTGGAAACGGGCCCAGCTCCATCCCGCTACGTCATCATCACGCTGCTTGCTCCAGGCTTGGTGGGTCTCTCCCCCATGGAGAGAGCTGCTTCCTCGTTTCTTAACATGCTGATAGAGGACACTGTGATTACACCAAAAGGTTTCAATTCCCATTGCCCGGGCCCCTTCTGTTCCTAGCCCCAGAGGGACCCAGAGCTTTGGGCAGCCGGGAAATACACACAGGCCTGGGACACAACCCTGCTCTCCCACCGCTCCTCAAGCTGCCTTCTCCATCTGCCTGCCTCCCTCATTGGGGGTGAATGCTCAAGAGGATGACAGGTGTCATAAATGAGTTCTCGTGTAAACGTACAACTGGTAACCTCCAAGGACACGGCCAGATGCCAGAAGTTGAGAGATAGAAAATGGAGGCAGAGGAGGAGAGTGGGGCAGAGGTGAGGAATCACAGGAATACTCACCATGCTGTATGTCCTTCCATAAGACCCAGTATTTGGAATTATCTTCAAAAGTTACGAGGCAGCTCTGCTTAGAACTGCTGACCTGGAGCAGAGAGAGGGAGGAGCAGGGTGAGACAGTAGCTGGGGAAAAGCCACTTGAACATGGTCTTCCTCTCCCATCAGAGATCAGACTCCCTCCTTGTGCTCCAAGAATCCGCCTGCAATGCAGGAGACCTGGGTTCAATCCCTGGGTTGGGAAGAGCCCCTGGAGGAAGGCATCGCAACCCCCTCCAGTATTCTGGCCTAGAGAATTCCACGGACTGGAACAGTCCATGGGGTCACAAAGAGTCACTCTGTGCTCCAAAAAGTAGAGCCAGGTCAGAAGGAGAATGGTGGTCCTGAAGGCTGTGCACGCCCACCCGCTGGAGTTGAGCAGCCAGGGGCTAGGTGACGGCAACTTGGTGGGAATACCGAGGCCAGATAATCTCTCCAACCTGATTTTGTTTTGTTTTGTAGGCTCACAGAGCACTTGTCTAAAGGTGTCCTTAGGTGCCCTAAGGATGGCACCTGCTTTTGCAGGCTCCGCCTCCTTCTGCTTTCAGCTTTGGAGCAGGAGGGCACAGCAGGAATCTGCCAGCAATATCCCATCCTCCACCCCTGGTCTGAGGCTGGGACCAGGGATGAGCAGAGAGACGCTGAGCCTGGGGAACTGGGGCCAGGGAGGAAGGGCTTACCCTCTTGATCTTCCCGAGGTAATACAGTCCGTCTGTCCACCGGCACAGCACATACTGGCCCTCCGTCAGCTTGGACATCAGGTCTTTGAAGTTGTTCTTGGCTTTTGCCAGGGCCCCCTTGTTAGGGAGGTGACTGGTGGCACCATAGGAGTCCCGAGTCCCTGGGTCCAGAGCTCGATTCTCCATCAGCTTCCACTGACACTGGAAGAGGAAGGAACAGGCTTTTTACTCCTTACTTCAGGAGAGAGGGGAGAAAGGGAAGTAGCAACCATTCACGTAACCTATGCTGTGCCAGATGCTCTCATCATCTCACTGGGTTCTCGTGACCACCTGCGAGGTTGTCACTGTTATTCCCATTTTACAGGGCAGGAAACTGAAGTCTGGCAAGGGGAAGTGGCTCTGGGTTCAGAGGCAGAGGCATGGTCCTTAACCAAGTGAGCCGATTCTACACTCCGCGCTCGGTCCACCCCTACCACGCAGCCTTGTACAGAGAACGGCTCTTTCAGCCAACCACAGAGCAAAATCCCCCTGCCCAGGTGTGTACGGGGGGGATCTGAACCATATCCCTTGGCTTTGGAGCAAGAGGTTTTATCCCAAAAGCAAACATACCCCGTGTTTTCTGAGTGGAGGGCCTTCTCCAGGAGAGCAGTGGGAGGTTTTCAGATCCCTGCTCCCTCCCCTGAGAGCTAGCTGGAAAAAACTCACCTAGAAAGGAAAAATCCTGGGGGCTTATGAACTGGTATAGACTTGGCCATCTGTGTCTTCTGTAATCTCCTTTTCTGTTCTCAGTTATGGGATGATTTAATGGAAACCAATTCTGGGACATTTAAACTCACTTATGCTTTTACTCAGATGCAAATTGGCTCCAAGCAGTGAAGTCTCGCCATGCCAACCTCTCTACATCTGTCTCACCATCCTATGAAAGCTCCTGCTCCTGCTGCGTCCCCACTTCCTGCGAGCGGTACTACTCTGGTCCCCAGAACACCCCAGTATCTTTGACTTCTCCAACCAATGAGTTGCCACAAGCAGCCAACTTCAGGCACAGTGATTTTTGGCTTCCTCTTGTCCATCTCCCTGGCCTGGTCTGAGTTCAGGCCTCATCTTGCCTGGGACCTTCATTCAATAACGTTTCATGCTCACTCATCTGCTGGGCACCTGGGACGCAGAATGGTACTACCTAGGCACAGCCCTAAACAGGCCACTCCCTGTCTTCCTGCCTCCCCAGGGCCAACAATTCCCATCTTCTCCCAGAAACCTTCTGTGGTTCCCCAAAGCCTTCAGTGGCATTCAAAGTCCCCCACCCCAAGGCCCCCTCCTCCTCAATCTGGGCTCACCTGGCTCCAGGCGGCTCCACACACTCTCCACTAAGCACAGCCCCCTCTGTTCCCTGCACCCACTATTCCAGTCCCCTCCTTCTCTGCCCAGGCGCTGGGCACCTGGTGTTATGATTACCTGTAGATTACAAGGAGACAGTCGTGTGTGTTTTTCCGTGTGAGTGCGTGTGTGCGCCTGTGAGACGGTGTTTGATGTCTACAGCTTTGTGGCAGTGAGTATAGGAAACGGAGCACATGTGTGTGCATGTCAAGGGCCCCGGGGCACGCAGGGCATTGCTGGGGTCTTCGCTCTCCAGATGGTGGCGCGGCCGCATCCTCTTCCCTCCACCCGCCCCCCCCCCCTCCAATTCCTCCCTCCTCTCCAGGGCACAGCGCACAGGCGCTGGGCAGGGTGTGCGGTCCAAATCTCTGCCTTCTCCCTGCCACCTGGCTGCCAGCGCTGCAAGGTCCTGCCCCGCCGGGCCTGGCCCGGGCCCGCGGCAGGTTCACAAACTGACACTTCCTCCCCCGCCGCGCCGTTGGGAGCAGGCCCAATCGCCGCACCCCCTCCCTGACCGGGCGGGGGCCCTCGGGTGGCGGGCCCCCCCTCCACCCGCGCCTCCATCCTCCCGGAGCGGGCCCCCGCGGGCTGTGATTGGCTGATTCAAACCCATCTGCAAAGAAATGCCTGTTTGCGGGTTCTCGTCGGCGTCCAGTTCAAATCCGCGGCACCCGGAGCGCGGGGGCCGGGCGGGGGCAGGAAGCGAGGATGATTCATGCGCCGGGGCCTCTCCCAGGGCGGCCGTTGGCTTTTTAAAAAGGGTGTTCGGGAGGGGAAAACGCTTGCAGAAGGACCCCCCTTCGGGTTCAAGCGCTCCGATCTTCAATCGCTCCGACGCCAGGCCTCCCCCCATCCCCATCCTGCTGCAGCCTGACTTCGGACGTGAGCAAAATCCCAAACGGCCCCGTCGGTCTCCAGGCCCGTCCCCCCACCAAACAGGAAAAGTAAAGATTTGGGGCACGAGAACAGCGACCTGTCACACACGCCCCACCACCAAAGGCTCGGGAACCCAGGCGGGGCTCCCGCCGCCCCGCAGACACCGTTCACCCATCTCCACCACCCCGCGCCCCCCCAGGCGCGCATCTCCCCAGGACTCCAAACCCCTCTCCCGGCCCCGAGGCGTCTGACCCGCCAAAGTCCAGGGAAACTTCCAAAAGAGGGATGACTGCAGGGAGAGGAGAGAGTGGCGAGGAGTCCCCGGCCCGGGCCGGCCGCCTGCAGCGCTGAACTTACCGCGAGGCTGCGTGTCCGCCGGTCCCACTTGGAGTCTGGCCACCAGGCGCATCGGCGGCGGAGGCGGCTGCGCTCGGCCCGCGGCTGCCCGGCCGAGTGTCCGCCCGTGGGGCCGGGGTCGGGGTCTCGGCGGGGGCGGGGCGGGGCGGGGGCGCCGGGGGGAGGAGGGGGGACGGAGGAGGAGGAGGGAGGGGCCCGGGCGCTCGGGAAGGGGCCCCCCGGGCGCGGGGCGCCATCTTTTTCGCGTTTTCCCGCGAATTATTGACGTCCCGCTTATGTAATTAGCGGGGGCCGCGCCGGCCTCGCCATTGGAGCCCGCGGCCGCGGGGCCCCGCCGCACCGCCCGCCCGCCGGCTCGCCCGCTCCCGCCCCCGGGCCGCCCCCGCGCCGCGCCCCGGCCCCCGCCCCCGCCCCCGCGGGCGCGCATCCTCCGCCACCGCGCGCCCGGCGCAGACACGCGGCGCGGGCGCACACGGACGCGGGGCCCCGGCACGGCCACTCGGCGGAGGCGCGCGCGCGGCGCCCGGGGCCGGCACACACTTGTCGAGGAAACCCAGCTCTGCGCGCCGGGCGCAGACGTCAGCCGGCGGGGACACACAGCGGGGAGGTGCGGAGGCGCAGGGACGCGCTGCCCAGACAGACCTGGAGCAACCCAAACGGGATTAGCACAACAGAAACACACGTCCTGCGCTTGCAGCGGAGACGGCCTGCGTAGAGACACAGCGCACGGCACAAACGCAAGCTGACCACACACGATCTACACGACACAACACACATTAGAGAGTCTAGACACAGATACGCAAGGGTGTACACAGCGTAGACACACAGCAAAACAGACACATAAAGCAGACAGGCACAGAGTCACAACACAGCAACACACACCAGTAACAGATTGCACACAAACGCGAAGCGGAGAAACACAACACAAAGATACAATTGGAACCGCCTCCCCCCCCCCCACACACACACACACACACACACACACACACACACACACAACATTTAAATAAGTGGCACACTGCGAAAGAGCGTACAGAGTCATAAGAATAGCGGATTGAGGCTGGGGACATGGCTCCGGTCATTATCGGCCCTGGCCCTGGGGAGGATGGGCAGAAATGTCCGCATCCGGACTCACTCTCTGGCGAGTGGCCCTCGGGGTACGATCTCTCTGGCTGGCTGGATCTACCCTTGTTATGCATAAGGCAGAGATTGCAGTCGGAAGCACTCACATCAAAGGCCAGCGCCAGGGGGCTTGGGACCCTGAGCAAAGCATTTCAACTCAAACTTCAATCTAATCGTCTAGACTTGTTGGGAAGGTTGGGGTTAATGTATGCAAAGCCCTCAGCAGCCAGTGGGTGTGCAATAAGTGATTATTGTAACTTTGTCAAAAAATCAGGTACTCACTGAGTGCCCCCCTTCCTCCTGCAGGAGTGAGACTAGAACTGGGGGCAGCGGGACTCACGGTCTCAAGGGGGAGTCAGGGGTTGGCCCAGGCAGCAACAGCACGGATGTAAACGGAGGGGCATGGTGCGTGGAGCTGGCCGTGGAATAGGAGGAGTCCTGGCTTCAAGTCCAGCTCTGTCTCTGAGCCAAAGGGAGGTGCTGGGTGAACTAGTGCCCTGGTAAACCACCTTCCCTATCTGTTCAAAAAGGGTAAATGACTACCCTGTACCACAGGACCACTGCAGAGATGAGGCCAAAACAGCACAATAAAGAGCTGTGCTTTTGTAAATGAAAAAGTAGTGGGCAAAATGCGAAGTAGTTTAAACACGACAAAAGGAGAAATAATAAATGCCACTAGAAAGTTATAGTTTGACCTGTGATTCAGAGGCAAATCCAGCTTTGAGTTGAGAAGAGAGGAGAAGGATTGCAGAAAAGGTGGCCTTCAGATGGAATGTGGAGATAAGAGGGAGGCATTCCAGGCTGGGGGCGTGGTGTGTGCTGGAGGCCTGGGACTGAGCCAGGTGGGTGTCCTTCAGGTTGGAGTTCAGGGTATGCAGGTCAAGCCTGGAAGAGGAGGAGCTGAGTGTCCTGGGCTGAGTTTGGTTTTCAGCCCACAGGCGAATCAGGGCCACTGAGCAAGGCCCTGTGGCATATTCTAGAGTTGTGCATATTCTAGAGAGAGCCACAGGGAGTTTAGAACAGAGAAGGTCCATGAATTGAGTCTGCTTTGGGAGGATCTGGCAGAGGTAGGTTGAAAGTATGGACAAACAAAAGAAACACAAATAATCACTTTTAAAAAATGGGTTAAGGGTATCAACAGGCAATTCACAGAAGAGGAAACCTAGGTGGCCAAAAATATGAAAAGATGTTCAGCTTCACTGGTCATGGGAGAGATGCAAATGCTAAGAGCTGGGAGACACCATTTCGCATCCACCAAACTGGCAAGCAGTCAGCAGTCTCTCAGTGTGGGGAAAGGGATGAAGGGAGTAAGGATGTGGCACCCAGGATGTACCATCCTGATGGAGAAGCGAAAGGATACAGCTTCTCTGGAGAAGAAGTTTGGCAAATTCTAATAAAGTTGAAGATGCTCTTATCTACCATTCAGTGACTTCCCTCCCCTCACTCAGCATGTAGTTGTAAAAACGAAGGAATTGATGAATTGTCCATCAACAGATAGACAGACTCTGACCTATTTGTGCAATGGAACAATATACTGGAAGGGAAAAGAAACTCAGGCTATAGCCTCAACATAGATACAGTCTAGAAAAGTGGTAGAAGAGTGGGACATAAAAAGGTTTTTTTTTTTTTTTTAATTCAAAACTATGCTGCATATGTATTTTTAGGGATACAGTCAGATAGTAAACATTAAAACATGCATAGGAAATCAAAGCTACTAAATTTAGAACAGCAATTACCCCTGGGTAGGGAGGGATGGGAATGAGATCAGAAAGAGGAACACAGAGGATTTAATCTGTACTGTTCTATTTTTCAGGAAAAAAAAAAAAATCTGAAGCATGTATGGCAGGGTTGGGTGGCTTGTCTGTAGTTCTTTGCATTGATCCTTCTTCTCAGGTCTAAAACTTTTTTCCTCTATTTTCTTTATGTTTGAAATATTTGGTAATTTTAAAGATGGGATGTGCAGAGAGATTACAGCAAAGGAGGTTTGGTCTCAGCACTGACCTGTCGCATGTGCTGGGCCATCAGAGCTCACAGAGTCCTGACATGTGTGGTCCCACAGTTTGGTGACGCAGGCATGGCAGGCGTTGGATCTGTCCACTGGCGAGAGGACAGGCTTGGAGAGATGGGATGACTTCCTCAAGGCCACACACAGGAGGGAGGAGTCCTCTTACCCTCAGCTGTGTCTCAGGGGAGACCAGCAAAGATGGAAGAAGGTCAGGAAGAGGTCTCCCACCTTGCAAAAATCAATCTTCCAACTGCTGGCCATTTCTGTTTTTGCTTTCAATTAAGGACACCTCAGAAAATTTAAAAAAGCCCAAGGGAGAAAATGAAAGTTACTTGTGCTTTTCACTGTCTTATTTTTTTAATTTATTTATCATTTTTGGCTGTGTTGAGCCTTTGTTGTGACGTGTGGGCTTCTGTAGTTGCGGCACCCGGGCTTAGTTGCCCCGAGGCATGTGGGATCTTTGTTCCCTGACCAGGGATTGAACCCCCGTCCCCTGCATTGGTAGGTGGATTCTTTACCGCTGGACCACCAGTCAAGTCCCTGCACTGTCTTACATTTTAATTCAGCTTTATTGAGGTATATATCACAGACTCAATGGACATGAGTTTGAGCAAGCTTAGGGAGATGGTGAAGGACAGGAAAGCCTGGCGTGCTGCAGTCCATGGGGTCACGAAGAGTCAGACATGACTGAACAACAACAAATAATTCACATAAAATAAATTCACCTACTTTAAGTGTGCAACCGTCTCTTCATTCTAGAGGACATGATTGGTTTGGAAATATTTGAATACTAGCCCACTTAGCATGTATGGCAGTGCTCTTACAAAGAAGAAAAATGCTTTTCATGAATTCGAATAATTATGATTCTAATAAAAGTTTTTGAAATTATTAAGATACAGGTGTTTCCATCATTGAGAGTGGGTGGCCAGCGGGGTGGGCCCGTGTTTTATTGCCTGAATTTAGGGGTCAGTTTATAATGGCCTCGGCAGGGAGGTGCTGAGAGCTTTCAAATTATGGTAGAAAGGATGATTGTTAACACAATTTAAATTCTTTTTTTTTTTTTTTTTTTAAAGAAAGAAATAGTTGACAGGGTTAGACTGTGGCCTGTGGAAGTGCTTGTGGCCTTGGTTGGCTGCCAGGCCATAAACAGCTTTACCTGTGGCTTTTGTGGGGGAAATGAGAGACATCAAGTGTCTGTCCTCTCCATGAGCCCAGGAGCGCCTCCGCTGGGATGCAGGAGACCCTGGTGGCCTCACCCCGTGCCTCCCAAGCTTGCAGTGGAACCAGGGGTGGGTCCCTTCCCTTCTCTGGATTGATCTCCCTGTCTGTTAAAGAACAGCTTTATTCACATTTGCAACATTCAGCAGCCCATGAGGGGCAAGCATGCCAAGTATTCCTAGGGGCAGAGGGAGATGTGCCGTGAAGATGGATAAGTCCCAGTCTTTGGCTTTCAGAAGCCCAGATCCAGCCATAGCGTTGGTGGACAGACACATCAACAGGTCACTGAGGCAGTCTTGGTTGGTGGTGTTCAGTCGCTCAGTCGTGTCCGACTCTGCGACCCCATGGACGGCAGCACATCAGGCTTCCCTGTCCTTCACCGCCTCCCAGAGCTTGCTCAGACTCATATCCATTGAGTTGATGATGCCATCCAACCATCTCATCCTCAGTCAACACCTTCTCCTCCTGACTTCAGTCTTTCCCAGCATCAGGGTTTTTTCCAATGAGTTGGCTCTTCTCATCAGATGGTCAAAGTATTGGAGCTTTAGCATCAGTCTTTCCAATGAATATATCTAACCAACCAACACTCAGTATTCTCAGAAATTTTATTTTTTTCAGATAAAAACTTTGTATTTTTACTTCTCATTATGTTTTCATTATTATTTCTATAAAAATACTGTTAAAATGAATTTTTTCATATAAAAATTATTTTTAAAAAAGCAATGGTCTTGAAAGAGTGGAGATAGAAAAGAACAAATATGGGCTCTTGACAAAGTGGTGGTCACTGTCCTGAGTAAACACCAATGATCTCTAAGGTGCCTCTGACTACAAAAGTATTTGATTTTATGAACTTAATCTAAGCTTTGTTTCTCCCTCACCCTGAGTAAGTCACTTCTCCAGTCTCTGCTTTAGATTTTCTCACTGGTCAGAACATAGTGTTTAGGATAAACGAAGAGTTTGTACTCATTCTCTGCAAATGATCTTATATAAAGATCTGATCCATGAAACACCACACTGATTATTTAAGAGTTGTTTGGTCTTCTCTTTTTCACGAATTGGCTTAGTCACTAAGTTGTGTCCAATCCTTTGCAATCCCATGGACTGTAGCCTACCAGACTCCTGTGTCCATGAGACTTCCCAGGCAAGAATACTGGAGTGCGTTGCCATTTCCTTCGTTTTTATGAATTAGGTTCATCTATTACTCCCACCAACAGAGGAGCCTGGAGGACTATTGCGCATAGGCTCGCAGAGAGTCGGACTTGACTGAAGCGATGTAGCATAGCACATTACATTCAATCAGAGCTTCTGATTGGCATGATACAAGAATGTGATTATAAAAGATAGGATTAAATAGATAAGTACATGGAATTCTAGTCCAAAGCTAGGGTGCTGGTTCTTTTGTTAATCTATGCCATTGAACAGCAGATACTTCGGTGGGGGGAGTAAAGATATCTTTCAAATCATCAAACATTAAAATACAGATGAGCATTTATTAGTGAATTCCAATAATTACAAGGCCTCTTTTCTGGAATCAAGCAATCCATGAATCTGTCAACTTGGTGGCTGAGCGCCCAGCTCCACGAAGAGCAGATGGGAAACAGACAAGACCTGGTCCCCGGGAGCCATACCCCTTGCTGGGCAGTTCGTGAAGGAGACAAACTATAACCACCTTGAGCAGTATAGACATTTAGATAATATTATTTCTTCCAGTAATTAGACACAGAATGACTTTCCATATATTCACATCTTTCATTTCACTCATCAGTATTTTGTAGTTTTCCATGTACCAGTATTTTACCTCTCTGGTAAAGTTTGATTTTAAATATTTTATTCTTTTTGATGCCATAATTGGGGTTGTTTCCTTGATTTCCTGTTCGGATAGTTTATTGTTAATGTATAGGAATAAAACTGATTTTTGCGTGTATTGAAAAAAACAATTGTAACTATATATGCAGATGGATAGGGCTTCCCTGGTGACTTCCCTGGTGGCTCAGATGGTAAAGCGTCTGTCTACAATTCGGGAGACCTGGGTTCGGTCCCTGGGTCGGGAATTTCCCTGGAGAAGGAAAAGGAAACCCACTCCAGTACTCTTGCTTAGAAAATCCCATGGATGGCGGAACCTGGTCCTCATGGGGTCGCAAAGAGTCGGACACGACTGAGGGACTTCACTTTCACTTTCAGGGCTTCCCTGGTAACTCAGCAGGTAAAGAATCTGCTTGCAATACAGGAAATCCTGATTCGATTCCTGGGTCAGGAAGTCCCCCTGGAGAAGGGACAGGCTACCCACTCCAGTATTCTTGGGCTTCCCTGGTGGCTCAGACAGTAAAGAATCCACCTGCAGTGCGGTAGACCTGGGTTCAGTCCCTGGGTTGGGAAGATCCCCTGCAGGAGGGCATGGCAACCCACTCCAGTATTCTTGCCCGGAGAATCCCATGGGCAGAGGAGCCTGGTGGACTGCAGTCCATGGGGTCCCAGAGAGTCATACATGACTAAGCACAGCACATGCAGATGGGTGTTAACTAGACTTGCTGTGGTGAACACTTCACGATATATACAGATACCAAGTCATTATGTTATATACATGAAACTAATACAATTTTATGTCAACTGTATCTCAATTTCTTAAAAAAAAACCACTTCCTTTTGTGAACACAAGTGTAACAAATGTAATAGCAAACTATTCTACCCCCCACCTTTATTCACTTTGTAATTTATAACAATGTTTTCTAGAAACATTTTGGGAATGTTTCTATATCGGTTTGTAGATATCTACATCATTAACAAAAAGCAAAAATAACTAAAACTATTGCAATGTATTTCACTGTATATATTGTTACATTTGTCTGATTATATTCCACTGTATGGATTATTACAGTTTAACTAGTCTCCATTTCGTAGACATTTGGGTGATATTTAAATAATTGTCTAAAAGAAAATAACTCCTTAAATACTAGTCTTGTGAAGAGGTAAATTTCGCCTTGATGTTATTACTTTAGCAACTTTGTGGTTTCTAAATTAATGTTTTACAATTTAAAAAGATTTTTTTCCACAACTGGAAAGGACTTTTCAAGTCATGTTCCCAACTCCTCGTGTTCAGATGGGCAGATTGGTATGGGGAGAGAAGGTGAGGCTTGCTCAAGGTCATCCAGGAAAAGAATTGTTTAAGGTCAAGCGGTAAATCAGTCAATGAGCCATAATTTGATCAAAGTTTCTGCCTCCCTGCTGAAGAGATTTATGTCTTGTTGCTTTTGTCAGATCTCCAGCGGCCCTCTCGAGCTTTCCTACTGCCAAAATTTATTTTTAAACCCTTCTGGTTGAGTGTTCTGTGATATGCGACATTCTTGCGAATTTTTGAGGGCGTCCCCGCCTGGGTGGGGGCATGTTAGGTGACAATCAGCTTGGAGAGGCTGTGTGTCTATTATGGTTGAAAGGGCACCTTTGTTCTTTTGCTGCCCTCACAAGAAACTCTCATTCACTCTGTGATCTGTTCTGCTCCCCAATCTTTGGGCCTAAGCGGGGACCACCTGGATCTGTATTTTATAGCTGCCCCTTTCAAGATTACAGTTCAAGATCCCATCTACCTCCTGCCATGGACAGGAAACACCTGGGCCAGAGCCGCGTGGACGGAGCCCAGTTTGTGTGGGAGACGCCCTGAGTAAGGAGCCTGTGAGCCAAGAGCTGTTCATTTCACTTTAATTTTTAAAGAAACCTGATTTTTTAAGGTGTATTTATTTATTTTCTTTTTGGCTGTACTGGGTCTTTGTTGCTGTGCGGGCTGCTCTCCAGCTACCGGGCTCAGGCCTTTCCCTGCGGTGCCCTCTCTCGTTGGAGAGCACAAGCTTCAGTCGTGGGCTCAGTGGCTGCAGCTCCCAGGCTCCAGAGCAGACTCCATAGGTGCGGTGTACGGGCTTCATTGCTCCACAGCGTATGGGATCTTCCTGGATCAGGGATCGAACCCATGTCTCCTGCAATGGCAGGTGGATTCTTTACCACTGAGCCACCAGGGAAACCCAAGAGCTGTTCATTTCAGACACAGTTCAGACCACTGGGGTCTGGATCTCACCTGTGATGCTTCAAAAGGCCCAGGGTGTGTTTTGGGGGCTGGGGTGGGGGGCAGCTAGAGAAAGGGGGGATGGAATCCAGAGCAGAGGGCATCCAGGAAAGAGGCCCTGGGACCTAGGTTGGTGGGGATGGCAGGCACAGGTTGTTTGAACAGGTAGCTGAAATAGAGATGCTGAGGCAGCCAGACATAAAGTGGCCCAGTGGCGGGGGTAGGGGGGTGGCAGGGGGACAGGAGTGGGAGACACAGGGATGGGTCTCTGCAGCAAGGGGCTCTGTCCATGTGGCTGAAGGGGAAGCAGAGAGAATACAGACTCAAGCCAGGAGGTACCTGGCTTCACAGGTGAAGGCACAAACCCTTCACCACCGACTCAGCTTTGGAAAGGAACCCTCGGTAAGTCCGAGGAGCCCTGTTCTTTTCTGCGCCCAGGAGACGACCCGATGCCACCCTGAGTGTCTCTCACTCCAACTGCTGGTCCTGCCCGCAGTCATCCTTCTCTGACAGTCCCAGGAGGTACCAACCTGGGATGACCCTTCCAGGGGGGTTAGTTCTGGTACACAGGTGATCAAACTTGAGTCTAGGTGCAGCTGTAAAGGGATTTTGTAGGTGCAGTTAACATCGAAAGTCAGGGAAGGCACTGCCCTGGTCATACAGTGCTTAAGGCTTCGCCTTCCAATGCAGCGGGTGTGGGTTCACTGCCTGATCGAGGAGCAAAGATCCCACATGCTTCATGGCTGAAAACCCAAAACAGAAACAACAGAAGCAATATTGTAACAAATTCCACAAAGACTTTACAAAGTGTTCATATATAAAAGGAGAAGGCAATGGCAACCCACTCCAGTACTCTTGCCTGGAAAATCCCATGGTCGGTGGAGACTGGTGGGCTACACACAATTCGTGGGGTCACACAGAGTCGGACACCACTGACGCGACTTAGCAGCAGCAGCATACATAAACAAAAGTCAGTGAAGATGACCCTAACAATGTGTAGGGGGGCCTCATCTAATCGTCTGGAGGTCTGAAGAGCAAACACTGAGGTTTCCTGCAGAAGAGATGCTGTGTCAAGACCACAACATCAACTTTTGTCTGCATTTGAGTCTGTCCGCCTGCCTTATGGATTCTAGACTTGGCAGTCCCACTATCCCATGAGCCAGTTTCTTAAAATTAAGGTATTTCTTTTTAAAATTGTATATACATATTTATTTTATATCTATCATTGTATCTATCTGTTCCCGTGGTGGCTCAGTGGTAAATAACCCGCCTGCCAATGCAGTAGATGAGGTTTTGATCCCTGAGTTGGGAAGATTCCCTTGGAGGAAGAAATGGCAACCCACTCCAGTATTCTTGCCTGGAAAATATCATGGACAGAGGAGCCTGGCAGGTCCATGGGGTCAAGTAAGAGTCGGACACAACTTAGCGACTAAAGAACAACAACAAGATGTATCTCTCAATCATCTATATGAATCTATCTTTGTATCTATATATGTATGTATCTATATGGGCTTCCCTTGTAGCTCAGCTGGTAAAGAATTCACCTGCAACGCAAGAGACTGCAGTTTGATTCCTTGGTCAGGAAGATCAGCTGGAAAGGGAATAGGCTACCCACTCCAGCATTCTTGAGCTTACCTCATGGCTCAGACAGTAAGAAAAATCTGCCTGCAATGCAGGAGACCTGGGTTCAGTCCCCTGGTTGGGAAGATCCCCTGGAGGAGGGTACGGCAACCCACTCCAGTATTCTTGCCTGGACAATCCCCATGGACAGAGGAGCCTGGTGGGCTGCTGTCCATGCGGTCACAAAGAGTCAGATACAACTGAGCGACTAAGCACAGCACAGCATGTATCTATCTGTCTATCTATCTATCTATCTATACGCATCTATGCACAAATATCTATTTATCCCCATCAGTTCTGTTTTTCTGGAGAATCCTGACTGATAAACCCTCTTTCAGAGCCTTGAGAATAGAGATCAGGCCCTTCCCAGCCCATCTCCTGAGCATCTCCTGGCACATACTCAGCTCCCCTTATTTCTCTCTCTCCTGCCCTTCTGTGTATTCCAGCCCATTGCTCCTTCAGCATTTCATACCCATGGGTTTTCCCTTAGCCTCTTTCTTTACACTCTCGACCCTTAACAGGCTAGAAGGACCCAGATGGGAATGGAATCCCATGGAAGAGCAAGCTTGGTGTCAGCTTGAAGGGCTGAGAGGTCTCAGAGCCACAGGAAGTCAGCCAAGGGAATACTGCAGTTTGATCCGGGGTCCTTACTGAGGGCGATTTTGACTTCCACAAGTCATCTCACCACTCACTCAAGAGTCAGTCCCAGGAGCAAATGTCTGGTTGGTGGAGGTTGTGTCTTTCACGCCCACAGTCCAGGCGGGAGGTGCTGGGGAGGCACCGGGCTTCGCTAGGCTTCTATGTCTTCACTAGGGCTTCACTAGGCTTCTATGGCGATGGTGCAGCAGGAGGTGGGCGCTACTTTTCTTCTGGCCTCACAATGGGGCAATTCCCTCAGGAGAAATCGGGTTCGAAAACGAGGGCAGATACTGGCCAGATGATAAGTGGCAGCTAAACCTCTTAGAGCTGCCGTTCAACCTAAGCCGCTAACTGTTGGATGGTGCTGCTTGAAAAGGGCAGGGAGAAGTGGACAGAATATAGGTTCTGAATGTGGCTGTGCTGAGCTTAGTCACTCAGCGCCCAGTCATTCCTCGGTCCTTGGGGATTCTCCAGGCCAGAATACTGGAGTGAGTTGCCATGCCCTCCTCCAGGGGATCTTCCCAACCCAGGGATCGAACCCAGCATCTGAGCTTCCAAGGAAGCCTGAATGTGTGTGACCCAAGGTTAAGTTCTACCGCATACTATTACTGGGACTCTGGGCAGGTTACCTAACCTCTACAAGCCTCAGTGTCCTCCTCTGAAAAAAATGGGAATAATAACAGTACCTACAGCTCACAAAATTACACTTGAAAACACTTTGTAAACGACCAAGTGTTTTGAGCTCCAGAGGGCCCTGGGGATGGAGTTGTGCCTGAGGCAACTTCTGATCTTGGGGCCCTGCTCAAGTCTGGGTACCCAATAAATACCCCCCAGTGCTTGTTAAGTGAGTGGATAAAGAGATCAAGGGATTGACATCATCTTCTGACCTGAGTCTCCGCTTTGCAGAAAAACCAGGCAGATGCTGTTGGACTCCAATGGGGGTTGTGTGAGCTGAGCTGCATCTTGTTTTTTTAACAACCTTTTGACGTTTTCATTTTAATATGCGAAACCTGGCTACTTGTCTCAGGGAGAGTTTATGGAAAAAAAGCTTCTAGCTGGCTTTGGGACGGCCCATAAAAATGTACTGAAAACTTTGACCAGTTAGAAATTAGGAGCTGTCGGATGATAGAGCTCAGTGACGCCATAAACCCTGGTGAGGCCCACAGTATTTCAATAATTAGCTCTCTGGGCAAGAGGATGCGTTCTTCATTCCTCTCTGGTTCCTAGTCAAAGGATGGGGCCCAGAATCAGCTAAAGAGAAACCACAGCTTTCAAATAACCGACAAACACATCTTTAAACACAGGCAGCTTGTGATTCTAACGGTTTCAAAGGCCATGGGGGAGGGAGGGTTTTGAAGAGTTTTAACTGTAACAAGTTGATCAGAATACACACGCCTCTCCTTCCCTGCCAGCTTTCCAAATCCTCCCCCTCCTTCAGTTCAAGTTTGACCTCCTCCAGGAAGCCCTCCTTGATAACCCCAGCCTATTATGGATTTGTTCATCCGTATGTCTCCTGGACTTAAAACCCTGCAGAAGTTCCTCGGAGCCTCAGGGCCAAGTTCCCTCTCCTTAGCTTGGCGTGCAAGGCCTTTTGTGATTTGGCCTCTTCCCACCGCTGTGGTCTTGTTTCATATCCTTCCTACCCTCGTCTGGGCTGCGCCAGACGCCTTCCCCTCTGTCTGCTCCCAGCCTCCCCTTGGGCCTCTCAGAGCCTTGGATTGTACCCTCACTTTGGCTGGGATGTTCCTTCTTCTTCTTTATGTGGCTGGATGGTATTTATTCCCCAAACTCAGCCCAGGCCTCTCCTCCAGAAGATGGGGTGGTGGAGGGTTTGAGTTCCCCAGCCTGGCTTAGTGGGTCTCTGAGGGATCTCAGAGAACATGTCACACTTACCTGGACGATCCACCGACTTGCCTCCACCCTCTCCTCTGTCCCCGGCGTCTTCCTCGCCTCAGCGATTCTCTAGCCAGCACCAGAGCTGGCCCGGGGAAGTGCTCCTCTTTAAGCCAGGCCCCTCACACCGGGCGAGTACCACTGTGGCCAATAGTCCTGACTCGGGACTGAACCCAGCGACTCAGAAGAGCATCTGCCAAGCTCGTGATCTTGAACTCGCCGCCCCACTGCACTTGCCAAACGTTGTGTTGGAAAGAACACTACTCATCCTTTTATCTGGATTGGTGGTGCTGAACAGCTATACAACCACCCTCGCGTGCCACCCAGGCTTCCAGGGAGACCCTTGTACCTCGACGCCTGTCAGACTGTCTGAGCCTGCCCCCTGCACACACTCAGATCCCAGAAGCCCGGCCTGGGAGCCCCCACTGTAAACCGGTTACTGTCTGCTTCCGACACGCACTGCAGGAACACAACTCAAAACACCCCGAACCCAGGCTGCAAGCTCCTAAAGACTTGCAAGCCAGGCAGGGACGTTGCAAACAAAAGGGCCTTCAGGGAACATGGGGGGCTCATTGGAAAACTACTCAGCTTGAGCCAGTTCTTATCCTTAGGGAATGTGGGCCCCTGGTAGTCAAATCCCCTCTTTTTTTTTTTTTTTTCCAATCTGGCTTTTTAGGTGAAATTTCCTAACCATTTAAAGTTGACAACGAATCCAAATCATTTAAGTATACTTCTCAAGCCAAACTAGAGCTTACCTGAGGACTGTGGGCAGCTAGTGGCATGCCAGTTTGTTCTAAATGTTTCCTATAAAGGCTGCAGGGGGATTAAACTGGAGGGTGGAGAGGGTCTGCCTCACTCTGTGCTGTGATCTCTGCTCCGAGCCGCTCTGGGACCCGGGCCAGCACGGAGCGGGCAGAGGGAACAGCGCCCGGGGCCTGCACTGTAGGGGCAGCAGGGACACCGTTTGGGGACATCGCTCCTGAGGGTCCATGGTGTGCTTCCCATGCCAGCACCCCAGGAGAAGGCCTCTCTGGTCTCAGGGCCCCAGGAAGGTCTTCCTTCGCGGTAGCCCCGGAGTCATGTGTATCTCACAAACACTGAACCTTGTGGATTTGGTTTTGGCCGCTGTAAAGCTCAGGACAATTTGGGGTCTGTCCCCCGTCATGCAGAGGATTCTGTGTGCCCCCTTTTGTCTGCCTGTCTCACTCCTGGATTCCTCAGACCTTCCCAGCTTCTGTTTCCATTTGTTCCTTGTCACATGACCATGCCTCTAAAATTTCATTCCTTTGTATATCAAGAAGTTATATTAAGTGCTTTCTGGAATAAGGCATGCTATATTTTATTTAACTTATATGCAGAGTACATCATGAGAAATGCTGGACTGGAAGAAACACAAGTTGGAATCAAGATTGCTGGGAGAAATATCAATAACCTTAGATATGCAGATGACACCACCCTTATGGCAGAAAGTGAAGAGGGGCTAAAAAGCCTCTTGATGAGAGTGAAAGTGGAGAGTGAAAAGGTTGGCTTAAAGCTCAACATTCAGGAAACAAAGATCATGGCATCTGGTCCCATCACTACATGGGAAATAGATGAAGAAACAGTGGAAACAGTGTCAGAATTTATTTTTCTGGGCTCCAAAATCACTGCAGATGGTGACTGCAGCCATGAAATTAAAAGACGCTTACTCCTTGGAAGGAAAGTTACGACCAACCTAGATAGCATATTCAAAAGCAGAGACATTACTTTGCCAACAAAAGTTCTCCTAGTCAAGGCCATGGTCTTTCCTGTGGTCATGTATGGATGTGAGAGCTGGACTGTGAAGAAGGCTGAGCGCCGAAGAATTGATGCTTTTGAAGTGTGGTGTTGGAGAAGACTCTTGAGAGTCCCTTGGACTGCAAGGAGATCCAAACAGTCCATTCTGAAGGAGATCAGCCCTGGGATTTCTTTGGAAGGAATGATGCTAAAGCTGAAACTCCAGTATTTTGGCCACCTCATGTGAGGAGTTGACTCATTGGAGAAGACTCTGATGCTGGGAGGGATTGAGGGCAGGAGGAGAAGGGGACGACAGAGGATGAGATGGCTGGATGGCATCACTGACTCGATGGATGCGAGTCTGGGTGACCTCCGGGAGCTGGTGATGGACAGGGAGGCCTGGCGCGTTGCGGTTCATGGGGTTGCAAAGAGTCGGACACGACTGAGCGACTGATCTGATCTGATCTGATAAATAAGCTCTTACAGAAGAGTAGGTGCTCAATGAGGAAAAAAAAAAGAGCTTGTTGAATTGATAACTACTTGAATGATTCATCTATGGTCCCACCCAGGCCCGGCTCGGAGCAGGTGTTCAGGAAAGGCGGGGCAGGACAGTAGAGAGGAAAGCAACCGTTGAGAGGTGGTGAGACAGGAGCCCCATCATTTTCTAGTGACTAGGGTCTCGGCTAAGTTCTTTAAGCTCTCTCAGCCTCAGTTTCCTTGTCTGAAAAAAGGGGATAATCTCAGTACCCACATTCTGGGAGTCACTAGGAGACCTGATTGAGGTTTTATATATAAAGTGCCTGGTACATAATAGACACACTAAATGGCAGTTGTGATGGTTAATTAATTATAAACCCCCTCACCTATCTGTGTCGTTATTTAATAGTCTAATTAAAATGTGTGCAGCATGGGTGGGGGTACTCTCACCCTGCTCAAGTCAGCTAGACTCTGAAAAAGAAGCCACAAGTATCCACTGGGGAAATAAAATGGAGAAATAAAATGGAGTTTCCGAGAAACCCTCCATTTCCTCAACTCTCTGTCCCAGCTCTCTGCTGACCAGGGTACCCTGGTTTCAGTGGTGACGCACCAGCTTCCTGTCCAGGTCAGCAGCTGCCCCATCACTTCTTCCTAGAATGGCTCGGTCCCTGGCCTGCCTTCCCATCGCTCAACTCCCCAGCCCTACTCCTGCACATCCTTTCTTTTGAAAGCCTTGGGCAGTTTTCTCCAAGCCTTCCAGCTCATTTGGCTCTGACTAGCCCCTCTCCCAGGGGTCACTTACAGAAGAAAATTCATCATGGACAACCACTTGTTCTCATTGCGTGATGGGTGCACCCTCCCTTGAGAAAGTCTGTGTCCCCGAGTGTCCAGGAGGACTTAGAGGACTCTGTGTAGCAGCGTGTGTTGCGGGGGGCGGTCCCCTGAGGGCGGAACAGAGCACAACGCTCTAATATCGGTATAGGGATGGCAGCCCACTTCACATTCCAGTGGTGAATGTCAGGTCTCCCTAATCACTAAAAGTTTATTCAGAGGGGGTGCCATAGTGTAGGCAGGGTTCCCAAAGTGTGTCCTGGACCAAGGGCATCGGCATTAACTGGGAACATGTGACAAATGTAAATTCTCTGGCCCCACTCCAGAAATACTGAGCTGAAAAAAAAAAAATATTTGGGTGGACCAGTACTCCTTTCCCCTTCTTTTGGCCCAGCTACTCAGTTTCCCAACCAGGGATTGAACTTCAGCTCTGGTAGTGAAAGCAGGAGTCCTAACCTCTGGACTGCCAGACAAGTCCCCTAGCACTCTGTTTTAACAAGCCCTCAACCTGGTCCGGATGCATGGCAGCTTGCTGACCTCTGGAGTGGGGGGAAGGGTGGAGCCTGGATTCCAGTTCTGAGCCTCAGTTGTCTCCTTTGTAAATAGGGACCATGCTTAAAGCAGGGGCCATCTGTCAGGGAAATGAGGTTGGCCTGTGACTTGTGGCCACACAAAGTTGGTTCTCAGCCATCCCTCACCCAGTCATTCATTAAACCAAGCCCTGAGGGTCAAGGATGAGCTGATACTGTTCTGTGACAGGCCCAGAATCAGTGCGGGACCCCTAGAGTCCTGAGTCTATCAAGGATGGGAAGGGAGACCAAGTTAAGGGAGACCTGCTTAGAAAGTTTGGGGGCACCCTGCACACCCACTTTATGATTTTTATTTTATTTCCTTTTTAAAAATGGAAGTATAGTTGATTTAAAATGTTGTGTTAATTAGTGCTGTGCAGCAAAGTAACTCAGTTATATGTCTGCAAAGTGACTCACTTATATACATATAAAGTGACTCATATATGTATGTATAAATATGAAATATGAAAAATAAGATGAAAGAAAAATCTGGATATTCTTTTCCATTAGGGTTTATCACAGGATATTGAATAGACTTCCCTGTGCTCTACCATGGAACTTTTAATTGAAATATTTCTGTTAATTTTCTGGGCTTCCCTGACGGTTAAGAATCTATCTGCCAATGCTGGAGACTCCGGTTCGATCCCTGAGGCGGGAAGATCCCCTAGAGAAAGAAAAGGCAACCCACTCCAGTGTTCTTGGGACTCCCATGGACCAAGGAGCCTGGCGGGCGACAGTTCGTGGGGTCGACTCAGTTATTCAACGTTACTTTCCTACAACAAAGCAACCCAGCGCTTGTTGTTCCAGCGGCCCCTGGGGCCACTGGCCCCTTCTCTCCAGCCATCCCCCGGTCCCTGGTGGGGCTGTGGAGGGAAGAGACGGAGCATCAAGGACACCCCTCCCACCTCCCCCGCTGGCCTTGGCAGCGCTCTCGTGGAAGGGAGCCGCGGGAGGCCCTCTTATCAGGCGCTGAGGCCCTGGCTGCCTGCAGAAGGCCTGGTGAGGTCCAGGAAAAGGCGCCTGGGAGGGCCGAACCGCGCGTTTGGAATGCGCCAGCCGCTCAATGCATTCCATATGGGTGCGGATGCGGGCGGGGCCGGGCCTCGGCAGTCAGCTGCTCCCGCATTCGGCCCTTGTCAGCCCCGCCCTGCGGGGAGGCACGTTTATTTGTGCTCATTTACTGCCTGTCTCCCCTCCGCCCTGCGCTGGGATGTGCAGCCCTGATCACAGAGCCTAGCCCGGTGCCAGGAACATAGACGTTGGGAGGATTTGATGAGTGAACACCTAATAAACAGCTTCGTGGTAGAAGGCTTGAGGGATTCTTCCTCCTACGTAAACCCAGCACACAATCCCTCAGCACGCTCAGCTTCAGCTAACATTCCGGGGACTCCTCCGCGCGCCTGGACTTTCCATGTGTCGTCCCAGCTGCCCCTCATAACCCTGCTGGTGGGGACTGTGCCACCCGGCTTTGCCCATGAGGATGGTGGAGCTCAGAGCTGGTGATGGGACTTGCCCGAGGTCTCGCAGCCAGCAAGGAGCTGGTCAGGGTCTGCAAGCCAGTGAAAGAATTCCAGGTCCAAGGCCCTTTCTGTCCAAGCTCCAAAGGGAACGAAACTCCTCTCAAGGTTTAAGGTGCTCTGACCTCCTGGGCTTTGTCCTCACTCAGGTCCTAAGACCCCTCCAGGAAGGAACTAACGCCTTAAGGAAACAAGGCACAGAACCCGCCAGCAACCTTAAAAAAAATTTTTTTTGTTTCAACTTTATTGATGTATAAATAACAGACTTGTTAGAGGTTTTGAGCTTTCAGATTTAAGGTTGCCTTAAAGAGGAGTCTGTGGTTTTCATGTTGCATTTATGTAACAGCTTTAGAAGCACGATTGCTTGATTAACAGGCTCTTTGGGTAAAACCCTGGAAGCTCTCCAGTCAAAATCAGAAACTTGATAGTGAATGAAACCCAATACCATTATTCAACATTGATCTGAAAGTTTTAGCCATTGCAGTAAGATGTGAAGCAAGGACTTAGCAAAAAGATTACCACTTCTTAAGGACTCTGAAATTGGAGTAAATATTTTACTGAAAACTCATAGCACCTTAACAAGATAGATAGTTATTTTATATATTAGCATTATTTCCATTTTTTTACTTATAAAGGAACTGAAGTCAGATAATCAGAAACTTTCTTATATTTATCCACCAAATAACCCTTGTGGCTATACAGTGTTTGTGCCATTGTAAAGGAGACAAATTAAGCTGATTTAAAGACGGTCTTTGTCCATCTTGAAAACCAAGAGAATTCACTGAAAAAGCTACTAGAATAAATAAGAGAATTTAGCAAGATGATTGGATATAAAAGACAGCCACTGTCCTATATATCTATACCATCTACATACCAACATTACCAGTTGGAAAACATAATTTTTAAAAAATGTCAGTCACAACACACCAATAACTAACCTTAACAAGAAATGTGAAAAGCTGAGAAGAAGACAACCGCAAATCTTCTCTGAGAAACAAAATAAATAAAAAAATAAATGGCGCTCCATCCCTATTGTGGTCTTGGATGGGAAAACTGGATGCTGTAAAGATGTCAACTTTTCTCAGGGTAATTTGCAAGTTTCATGAGACACTCATAAAAATCTCTGAAATATTTTTTATTGTGTTTGTTCCAACTGGAAGAATAAGAATTTTAAAATGTTGAAAAATACGAGTAATAAAAAAGGGTGACTTTGATGTATGAAGGAAACTAACACCTGAAATATACTCTGAAGCTGCAGTCATCCAAACAGCAAGGCAAGGGCAGAGGAATGGATAAGGCATCAGAGGCCATTATCAATGTATCTGGTAATGCATCAGAACAGAAACGGCCCAGAAACAGTCCTTATCATTTATGGGCTTCAGTGTATAAGAAAGGTGGTGCCCAAATCACCAGGAAAAGGAGGAATGATTCCACCTCAAAGGCTAAGACAGTCAGTCAGCCATCTGGAAATTAAGAAGTCAGAGTCTCACCTCTCACTTAACATCACATAAACTACTGTTGGAGGAAAGAGTAGAAATACGAGTCCATAAACCTTAAATGAAAATCTAAATGAACATTTTTCAACTTGATTATTTTTAACCTTGTGTTTGGAAATAATTTAAGACTCACATGGGGACTTTCCTGATGACTCAGTGGTTAAGACTCTGCACTCCCAACGCAAGGAGTGAAGGTTCCATTTCTGGTCTAGGAAATAAGATCCCACATGGTGCATGGTGTGGCCAAAAAAAAAAAAAAAAAAAATTAAGCCTCACACAATGTTGCAAAAATAGGACAGAATTCCTGTACTTGCCATCACAGGGATCCCCTAATCATAACCTCTGACACAACCATAGTGCACTTTCAAAACAAAGGGACTGAAGGCCATGTGACACTGTTAACCAACGATGCACCTTATTTGGATGGGATCATTTTAAATAATAAGAAATACAACTCTATTTAAAAAATGAAAATTTTTAGTGTATTAAAAATCATGAAAGAAATCAGAAAAGCAAACAGCAAAGTGAGAAAAATACAATAAGTCTGACAGTTATTACCAGGTTTGTGATAATAAGAAAAATACTAACATGTATATAGAAATTTGGAAACAGGGCACGTGTAGACACTTCACATGAAATGTAGTTACTGACTGTATGAAACAGGTTTATCCTCCCCAGATACAAAGGTAATTGAAAATGCCATTTTGCATCTAGTACATTAACACATATAGCAACATTTGGATGAGAGATATATACCTCAATACAATATAGTACTTGGGAAAATTTAAATTAATATATCATTTCTGGAAAATGTGTAAAAAGAGTGTGTAAAAGTGTGTAAAAAGAGCCCCCCAAAATAAAGTCTGCCACTGTTTCCCCATCTATTTGCCATGAAGTGAGGAACTAAAAAGCCTCTCAATGAAAGTGAAAGAGGAGAGTGAAAAGTTGGCTTAAAGCTCAACATTCAGAAAACAAAGATCATGGCATCTGGTCCCATTACTTCGTGGGAAATAGATGGGGAAACAGTGTCAGACTTTATTTTTCTGGGCTCCAAAATCACTGCAGATGGTGACTGCAGCCATGAAATTCACATCAGATCAGATCAGAGCAGTCGCTCAGTCGTATCCGACTCTTTGTGACCGCATGAATCGCAGCACGCCAGGCCTCCCTGTCCATCACCAACTCCCAAAGTTCACTCAGACTCATGTCCATTGAGTCAGTGATGCCATCCAGCCATCTCATCCTCTGTCCTCCCCTTCTCCTCTTGCCCCCAATCCTTCCCAGCATCAGAGTCTTCTCCAATGAGTCAACTCTTCGCATGAAGTGGCCAAAATACTGGAGTTTCAGCTTCAGTATCATTCCTTCCAAAGAAATCCCAGGGCTGATCTCCCTTAGAATGGACTGGTTGGATCTCCTTGCAGTCCAAGGGACTCTCAAGAGTCTTCTCCAACACCACAGTTCAAAAACATCAATTCTTCGGCGCTCAGCCTTCTTCACAGTCCAACTCTCACATCCATACATGACCACAGGAAAGACCATAGCCTTGACTAGACGAAACTTTGTTGGCAAAGTAATGTCTCTGCTTTTCAATATGTGATCTAGGTTGGTCATAACTTTCCTTCCAAGGAGTAAGCATCTTTTAATTTCATGGCTGCAGTCACCATCTGCAGTGATTTTGGAGCCCAGAAAAATAAAGTCTGATACTGTTTCCCCATCTATTTCCCACGAAGTAATGGGACCAGATGCCATGATCTTTGTTTTCTGAATGTTGAGCTTTAAGCCAATTTTTTCACTCTCCACTTTCACTTTCATCAACAGGCTCTTTAGTTCTTCTTCACTTTCTGCCATAAGGGTGGTTTATCTGCATATCTGAGGTTATTGATATTTCTCCTGGCAATCTTGATTCCAGCTTGTGCTTCTTCCAGCCCAGCGTTTCTCATGATGTACTCTGCATATAAGTTAAATAAACAAGGTGACAATATACAGCCTTGACGTATTCCTTTTCTTATTTGGAACCAGTCTGTTGTTCCATGTCCACTTCTAACTGTTGCTTCCTGACCTGCATACAGATTTCTCAAGAGGCAGATCAGGTGGTCTGGTATTCCCATCTCTTTCAGAATTTTCCACAGTTTATTGTGATCCACACAGTCAAAGGCTTTGGCATAGTCAATAAGGCAGAAATAGATGTTTTTCTGGAACTCTCTTGCTTTTTCCATGATCCAGCGGATGTTGGCAATTTGATCTCTGGTTCCTCTGCCTTTTCTAAAACCAGCTTGAACATCAGGAAGTTCACGGTTCACATATTGCTGAAGCCTGGCTTGGAGAATTTTGAGCATTACTTTACTAGTGTGTGAGATGAGTGCAATTGTGAGGTAGTTTGAGCATTCTTTGGTATTGCCTTTTTTTGGGATTGGAATGAAAACTGGCCTTTTCCAGTCCTGTGGCCATTGCTGAGTTTTCCAAATTTGCTGGCATATTGAGTGCAGCACTTTCACAGCATCATCTTTCGGGATTTGGAATAGCTCAACTGGAATTCCATCACCTCCACTAGCTTTGTTCATAGCGAGGCTTTCTAAGGCCCACTTGACTTCACATTCCAGGATGTCTGGCTCTAGGTCAGTGATCACACCATCGTGATTATCTGGATCATGAAGATCTTTTTTGTACAGTCCTGTGTATTCTTGCCACCTCTTCTTAATATCTTCTGCTTCTGTTAGGTCCATACCATTTCTGTCCTTTATCGAGCCCATCTTTGCATGAAATGTTCCTTTGGTATCTCTGATTTTCTTGAAGAGATCTCTAGTCTTTCCCATTCTGTTGTTTTCCTCTATTTCTTTGCATTGATTGCTGAAGAAGGCTTTCTTATCTCTTCTTGCTATTCTTTGGAACTCTGCATTCAGATGTTTATATCTTTCCTTTTCTCCTTTGCTTTTCACTTCTCTTCTTTTCACAGCTATTTGTAAGGCCTCCCCAGACAGCCATTTGCTTTTTTGCATTTCTTTTCCATGGGGATGGTCTTGATCCCTGTCTCCTATACAATGTCACGAACCTCCAGCCATAGTTCATCAGGCACTCTACCTATCAGATCTAGGCCCTTAAATCTGTTTCTCACTTCCACTGTATAATCAGAAGGGATTTGATTTAGGTCATACCTGAATGGTCTAGTGGTTTTCCCCACTTTCTTCAATTTAAGTCTGAATTTGGCAATAAGGAGTTCATGGTCTGAGCCACAGTGAGTTCCTGGTCTTGTTTTTGCTGACTGTATAGAGCTTCTCCATCTTTGGCTGCAAAGAATATAATCGATCTGATTTCAGTGTTGACCATCTGGTGATGTCCATGTATAGAGTCTTCTCTTGTGTTGTTGGAAGAGGGTGTTTGTTATGATCAGTGCATTTTCTTGGCAAAACTCTATTAGCCTTTGCCCTGCTTCATTCCGTATTCCAAGGCCAAATATGCCTGTTACTCCAGGTGTTGTTTGACTTCCTACTTTTGCATTCCAGTCCCCTATAATGAAAAGGACATCTTTTTTGGGTGTTAGTTCTAAAAGGTCTTATAGGTCTTCATAGAACCGTTCAACTTCAGCTTCTTCAGCATTACTGTTTGGGACATAGACTTGGATTACTGTGATTGAATGGCTTGCCTTGGAAATGAACAGAGATCATTCTGTCGTTTTTGAGATTGCATCCAAGTACTGCATTTTGGACTCTTTTGTTGACCATGATGGCTACTCCATTTCTTCTGAGGGATTCCTGCCCGCAGTAGTAGATATAATGGTCATCTGAGTTAAATTCACCCATTCCAATCCATTTCAGTTCGCTGATTCCTAGAATGTCGACATTCACTCTTGCCATCTCTTGTTTGACCACTTCCAATTTGCCTTGATTCATGGACCTGACATCCAGGTTCCTATGCAATATTGCTCTTTACAGCATTGGACCTTGTTTCTATTACCAGTCACATCCACAGCTGGGTATTCTTTTTGCTTTGGCTCCATCCCTTCATTCTTTCTGGAGTTATTTCTCCACTGATCTCCAGTAGCATATTAGGCCCCTACTCACCTGGGGAGTTTCTCTTTCAGTATCCTATCATTTTGCCTTTTCATACTGTTCATGGGGTTCTCAAGGCAAGAATACTGAAGTGGTTTGCCATTCCCTTCTCCAGCGGACCACACCCTGTCATATCTCTCCACCATGACCCGCCCATCTTGGGTTGCCCCATGGGCATGGCTTACTTTCAAGGCTGTGGTCCTAGTGTGATTAGATTGACTAGTTTTCTGTGAGTATGGTTTCAGTGTGTCTGCCCTCTGATGCCCTCTTGCAACACCTACCATGTTACTTGGGTTTCTCTTACCTTGGGCATAGGGTATCTCTTCACAGCTGCTCCAGCAAAGCACAGCCATCGCACCTTACCTTGGACGAGGGGTCTCTCCTTACCGCCGCCCTTCCCCTTCCTGACCTTCAATGTGGGATAGCTCCCCTAGGCCCTCCTGCGCCCATGCAGCCATGAAATTAAAAGATGCTTACTCCTTGGAAGGAAAGTTATGACCAACCTAGATAGCATATTCAAAAGCAGAGACATTACTTTGCCAACAAAGGTCCATCTAGTCAAGGCTATGGTTTTTTCAGTGGTCATGTATGGATGTGAGAGTTGGACTGTGAAGAAGGCTGAGAGCCGAAGAACTGATGCTTTTGAACTGTGGTGTTGGAGAAGACTCTTGAGAGTCCCTTGGACTGCAAGGAGATCCAACCAGTTCATTCTAAAGGAGATCAGCCCTGGGATTCCTTTGGAAGGAATGGTGCTATAGCTGAAACTCCAATACGTTGGCCATCTCATGTGAAGAGTTGACTCATTGGAAAAGACTCTGATGCTGGGAGGGATTGGGGGCAGGAGGAGAAGGGGGAGGACAGAGGATGAGATGGCTGGATGGCATCACTGACTCAATGGACATGAGTCTGAGTGAACTTTGGGAGTTGGTGATGGACAGGGAGGCCTGGCGTGCTGGGATTCATGGGCCACAGTCGGACACGACCGAGTGACTGAACTGAACTGATGGGACTAGACGCCATGATCTTAGTTTTCTGAATGTTGAGCTTTAAGCCAACTTTTTCACTCTCCACTTTCACTTTCATCAACAGGCTCTTTAGTTCTTCTTTACTTTCTCCCATAAGGGTGGTATCATTTGCATATCTGAGATTATTAATATTTCTCCTGGCAATCTTGATTCCAGCTTGTGCTTCTTCCAGCCCAGCCTTTCTTATGATGTACTCTGCATATAAGTTAAATAAGCAGGGTGACAATATACAGCCTTGACGTACTCCTTTTCTTATTTGGAACCAGTCTGTTGTTCCATGTCCAGTTCTAGCTGTTGCTTCCTGACCTGCATACATATTTCTCAAGAGGCAGGTAGGGGATGGTTAAATTTCTTCTGTTCCCTCCATATAATGGAACACAACACTGTCATAATAATAATGTTTCATAGATCTTTAATGGTATGGAAAAATGTTAATAATATTAATATGAAATGGAAAATGAAAGATAAAGATTGGTACACACATATAATATCAATTTGAAGATTGTGTGTGTGCGTGTGTGTGTGTATATTTGGTGTATATTTATCTATCTGTATCTGGCAAGAAAAGTATCATGAAGTTAATAGTATTTATCTCTGAGCAGTGAGACACTTTTCTCTATTTCTCTCTCCCATTTAAATATAGTGAGCAAAAAAAATAAGAATAAAAATAATAAGCAGCTATCACTTTTATATTATTATTTTAAATGGCTTTATTGAAGTATGACTTAGTTCTCATAAAATGCACCCTACCTTTATATAATTTTAAATAATCATGTATTTTGTCCATTTAAAAACAGATTTATGTTTAGAGAACAGAACATTATTTAAAACTGAAAACAAGTCTTCTAGACTGTATCAGTTAGGGTTCCACCAAAGAAACAGAAAAAACATATATAAATGCCATTGAGTTGCACATTTAAATGGGTGAGCTGTATGCTATGTGAGATATATCTTAATTACACCTTCCTAAGACTGTTACCAAAACCTTCCTAGTTCTGCCCCTCACCAGCCGTAACTTTGAAGAGTGACCTCACCTGCCTCCGCCTCGGTCTCTTCCTGTGTTGAACGGTAATGGTGAGCGCAGTGACCTCACGAGTTGGGGGATGTTTTGACAAGAGGACTCTGAGCCCAGGAAATACTAACAATAGCAAGTGTTTACTGGGGCTGGGCACCTGCGCCCAGGACTCGCCGTGCCCTCTAACTGCCCCTGTTGCCGATGGTGCAGTGGAGGAGGGGGAGGAGGGCCGCAACAGACAGGCCGCAACGGAGCTGGCTGTCCGGGGCCGGGCCTGAGTTCTAACCACAGGGCAGCCCTGGGGTTCGAGCCGTGCTGCGTTTCCCTGTGCGCTGGTTCTTTCACTCTGCCCGCCTGCGTCAGGAGAGGTCAACTGCACACCCTGGAGCTAGGCCTCATCCACCTTCCTCCCTTCTTCCCTCCCTCTCCTTTTCGTTGGCTTAAAATACTTTTCAAGGTAGAAAATGCTCCAGAGAAAGGCCCCCTGAGCGCGGGTGACTGCCCGCCTCCCTGGGCAGGTCTGGCCTTGGGGAGGAACACTCAGACTTGCCCTGTCCGCTCCCAGCCTGGAAAGCCTCCGAGCCCGGCCTCATCACAGGCAACAGGCGGAGGAAGACAGTCTTCATTTGCTAGAGATGCCCAAGGCCAGCTTCTCTGCTCTGAGAGGCCCCCGCGCCAGGGAGTCGGCTGCTCCCGAGACCCCCGTGGGCGGGGAGAGGGCAGGCCTGGGGCTGGCCCCCACCCAGCAAGCCTTGGAGCCAGCTGTGCAGAGGCGGTGAGTACGGCTGCTAAAAATAGAAGTCACGTCTAGCAGGGACATGGGCTGGCCCAGAGGCAGGGCTCAGCCCAGGCAGATGGGAGTGGGGAGAGGGGCCCAGGACTCTCGCCCACCACCAAGGTCCGCAGTCTGCAGTGTGTGTGTGTGTGGGGGGGGGGGAGCGGGGCGGGGCGCGGTGATTCCCTTAACCAGCGTAAGGCCCCATCCCCAGCTGCCAGAGCGGGGTAGGGCCTGCTCCTTCACCAGGGCGATGAGAAGAGTCTCCTAGGGATGTTCAGTAGACGTATCATGTGAGCTGCACGTATAATTTCTTAATATCCACACTAAACAAAGAACAGGATAAATTAATTTTAATAAATTTTATTTAATCTAATATAATGAAATGTTGATCGTTTCAACATGTCATCAACATAAAAAATGAGATCAATGAAACCCTCTCCATCTTACCAAGCCTTCGAAATGTGGTGCGTGCTTAAGACTCGGGCCAGTCTCGGTTTGGAGCTGTCAATGTCAAGTGCCGTATTAGTTTCCAGTTAACACCTAATACTTTGAAACAGCACAAAGTCATTATCTTACAGCCGGAGGTTAAAAAGGTTTGGAAATGAGTCTCATGGGACGAACGTTAAGATGTCATCAAGTGCTGTATTCCTTCCTGAGACTCCAGGGGAGAATTGGTTCCTTGTCTTCTCCAGACTGCCTTTTATCCATCCATCCACCCATTCACCCATCCATCCATCCACCCACACATCCATCAATCTATCCACCCACCCATTCTTCTTTCCTTCCACCCATCCATCCGTCCATCCACCCACCCATCCATCCATCTATCCACCCACCCATCCATCCATCCATCTACCCACCCATCTATCCATCTACCCATCCATCCATCTACCCACCCACCCATTCTTCCTTCCTTCCACCCATCCATCCATTCATCCACCTACCCATCCATCCATCCACCCACCCATCCATCCATCTATCCACCCACCCATCCATCCACCCATCCATCCATCCATCCCCCCCCCCCTCCCCCCATCCATCTACCCACCCATCTCACTACACATCCATCTGCCCATCCATCCATCTACCCACCCATCCATTCTTCCTTCCTTCCATCCATCCATCCACCCATCCATCTATCCCTTCCTCCATCTTCAAAGTGCATAATCAAAACTCTGATTCTTTTGTCACATCGTCTTTCTCTTTGTTTTAGTTGTCTCTTTGCTTTCTCTGACTCTAAACCTCTCAACTCTCTCTTATGAGGACCCTTGGGATGATACTGAGTCCACTCAAAAATCCAGGATGACCTCCCCTATCTCAAGATCCTTAATCACACCTGCAAAGTCCCTTTTGCCATGTAAAGTAGTACACTCAGATCTGAGGATTAGGATGTGGGCACCTGTGGAGGGCGTTATTCCTCCAGCCACACACACTTTACAGCCACATGTGCCAGTGGCTGCCAGACTGTACAGCACAGCTCTAGGGAAGTTGGGGGAAAATCTAGTTAGATCTCTTAGCTTCACATTCCATTTTAGCCACTAACTCCTGGTGGGATCTCAAGCAAGTCTCCTCCTGTCCCTGGTTGCCTGTACTTTCCTTGTATGTAAAATGGGGTTGATAGTAACCTATGCTTGGGAAAATGCAACAAGCTGGGAGGGACTTAGGTGCTTATTTAACTGTAAAAGGTGTGGGGGGCAGTTCAATTAACAGGTTGTTGAGGGTTTTTTGCCCTGTGGTGGGAGAATTGAAAACTAGGAGGGTCCTCAGAGGCCATTGGGTTCAGCTGTCTCATTTTGCAGATGGGAAACTGAGGCCCAGAGTGGAGAGAGGAGGCTTGCCAGAGCGCCCTATGTGTTGGCAGCTGAGCCAGGGAGGGGATCCAGTGGGACACTGTTCCCTGCCCACCCCCTGTCTGAGTTTCCTCAACTATAAAATGCAAATAACAATGACATGTTTTCAGGCTTTGTGGAGATGAAAAGAACTCTCAGGTGTGAATATGCTTGAGGAGCATCTAGAGGGTTGGGTAAAGGAAGGTCACGATGACACCTGGGCACAGGTGATTACGGTCTCCCTCCAAGCAGGGCTGGCTGCTCCCTCTACCTACCTGGCCTGCAAGGCTCTGGGCACCTCAGAGGGCGTCAGTCCTGTCTATCCGTCCTGGTTCCTACTTCTAGAAGCCGGCCTCAGAGAGGCAGGAGGCAGGCCTTCAGCTGGCTGACTAGGGCCCACAGCCCTCTCCTGAAAAGTGACCTCCTGCGGGCATGGCCCTCCCTAAGCTCTGCTCCTCCTTGGGGGGGTGGTGGTGGTGCTGCTGTGCTGTGGTTGGGGCAGGGAGCCAGGTGAGCACTCTCTCAGGCCTGGATGGAGGAGCTCCACTCCCCTGCTGGCCGAGCAGCCTTTGCACGTTCCTGGCCTCCCTGTGTCCGGTTGCATAGAGGGTGGGAGGGGGCAGAGATGCCCACAGCCCCTGAGCCGTGGATTCTGGGGCTCCCTTCACTGTCCTCACAGGTGCTGAAAGACAATCTATTCCTGATTCCAACTCCCAGCTGCACAGGTGGGCGGGGCTGGCGGGGTGGCAGGACCCCGGGGAGGGGCAGGGTGAAGCAGGAACGCAGGGGGCCTCCATCTGCCTCCGGCTCTCTCCTCCCACCAGCCTTCTGGCTCCAACCTGAACCGGGGCCAGGGGGCAGGGGGCAGGGGCAGGGGGCAGGGCTGTCCTGCGGAGCCGCAAAGAGGCCTCTGTGTTAGGAGGAGTGGGTGTTGCCATCAGTGGGGAGGTCTGAAAAAGCCTGACTAATGAATAGAATGCTAGATTGCTAATTTACAAAAATAGACATGCACCAAGCAACAGAGGTTTACTGCGTAGCACAGGGAACTACAGTCAATATCTTGTAATGACCTATAATGGAAAATAATTTCAAAAATAATATATGTGTATATGCACAACTGAATCACACAAAATGAGAGTCCTGCTTTTTGAAATTTAGTAACATTTATCTTTTTGCCAGTTTTTCTAACTGTCCTATGGAAATGTAATAACAAGGTATGAGCTACGAAATTTTAAATATATTTGTGTAGAATATAAGATTAATATAAATTACTATAGTTATAAATGTATTATATTTAAATTATCAGAGAAATGTTAATATGTCTCACTATGATTATATATATATTTTTCTTTTCCCTTATATTTCTTCTGATTTTTGCTTTATGTATCTTTGTTTCTTTGTTGTTAGGTGTCTAATGGTTTATGATGTCTGTCTTCTTTGTGAATTGTATCTTTTATCATTAAGAATATTCATGTTTGTTTCATTTAAAAATAAAGAAAGGAAAAGAAAACACCACTGCAGCTGTAACGGGCCTCTCCAGGTCTTAACCCATCTCGCTGTTTAGCGAAGTTCCACGCTGGAGGGAGTAGCGGGTGGACATTCCCCGCCCCCCTCGGGTGCTGGAGACCTGGGACTTTGCAGACACAGCCCCCGAGGGGCAAGAGCGCCTGGCCGGCGGATCTGCTCACTGTCGTCTCGGTGCCAGCTCGGCTCTGCGCCTTGGGACCCAGAGTGAAGATGCTGTGGTTCCCGCCCTCTTTAGTCCAAGCATCGTTTTCTAGGCGGGGTCACCCAGGCCCCACGAGGGGAAGGGGCTGGTCCCAGGTCCGTCAGTGATCCGGAGACAGCCAGGGCTGGTGGGAGGAGAGCTATACGCCCTTGACTCCTGGGGCCCACGGGTCAGGACCCTGATGATGGCTGTAGCAGGCATGCTAGGTACTCCTCACCCTCGGGGCTCGGTCCAAGTTCCTCCTGTGTGTCGGTCTGCTTCATCCCCATCACACGCCACGAGGCAGAAATTTAGTATCTCCTTTTTACCCTTGGGGGTTGAGGGCACAGAGAAGTTACATGACTTGCCCAAGGACACGCAGCTACTAAGTGACAGAGCCAGGGCTTGAACTGGACTGCTGGACTCCAACACCTGCTCCTGACCCAACGCACGCAGGTGTGAGGCTGGGAGGCGCGGTCTGAAGTGACCTGCACGCCCTGACCCACGCATGGGCATGCTTCTCCTGTGCAGGGGGAAGAGGACCTCCGTCTCTCTCTTTGTCCCAGAATCCAACATGGTCAGCCTTGTATCCTTCCCAACCACCCACTGTGTGGATGGGAACGTGAGCTCAGAGGCAGCAAGTGACTGGCCCAAGGTCCCACAGCCAAGTATGGAGTCCCCGCCAGGCGGGACACCAGGCACTCGATAGTCTAGGGGGTTGGGAGTGTCCTCAGACCCCCACCCTGGCCTCAGGAGATGTCCACAGGGCAGGCAACCCTCCAGGGGGCACAGCAGCAGCAGAGAAGAGCTCTTCTCACCCGGCCCAGTCCCACACACCTGTGTCTGATGTGGATTCCCCTCCAATGCTGTACCCAGGCTTCCTGCACCAATGGGGCCATGCTTGTGAGGGACAGAAACCAGCTGTCCCCATAAAAACACTTTGCAGTATTGACATCACCACATTAGTGGGTGCAGAAGGGGTGTGTGTGGCAGAAGACGCTGGGGCTGGGTGGCTCTGCCTCTAGGAACCTGCTGCCCCAAGGGAATCTCTCTTGTCTGAGCACCTTCTTTTCATCTGCACAAAGGTAGCCGGGGCTCTATTGCCAAAAGAATGGATCCGGCTGCCCAGAAGTTGGCAGGAGGGAGAGAGCAGTGGGCAGGGAGGGATGATGGCTCAGCTGACCTCTTCCCTCCAGAGAGGAATCACAGGCCACCGCAGCTGAGCCCCTGACCCACTGGGTGACCTTCCTCCCGGCCTTACCAAGATCAGCTGGGGCGGCGATGATGACTTTAGCACCTGATACCCCAGGTTTTCTAAGGAGGAAAATGCCTTGAAGTGGGTAGGGCTTGAGGAAAGGACCAGAAAAGGGAGAGCTGTCATCACCCCAGATGACTAACACCTCGGCCCCTCTGGAATGGTCCCCTAACTCTGTACCACCTAACTGTGCTTTGGTTAAAACGAACACTCAGGTCCCAGACGCGGAGGCAGCAAAGATCCAGCTACTGGCAAAGGCTCACTGGCCCACCAGTGGCTCCCCCAACTTCGTCCTTCCCGCCAGGCTGAGTGCTCCAGACAGGGGCATCTCCCTGGGAGGAGAAGGGCTGACAGTCGGTCCAGAAGGGACATCACATCCATTTGTCCTGCTCCTGCTCCCAAGGAAGGCACTGGAGAGGACCCCGCCACGGGTAAAACCTCGGACTGTCACGGATAAAACAGAGGTCTGCCTGTTAGCTGTGTGACCTTGGGGAAGTGGCCTGACGTCTCTCAGCTTGTATCTTTATCTATAAAGTGGGGAAAACATGCCTTCCTCCCAGGTCAGTCACCAACTTAAGGGTGGTGCTCGCTAGTGAAGCAAGTGCAGTGGGTGCTGAGTAAACGGGAGTTCTCATCATTTCACGGTTGTTTAAAAATGGACCTGCAGCCTGTGCAGAATTAAAAGCCATCTCATCTTTCTGTCCTGTTTCCACAATATTACGCTGATGACATCAGGGGATTACGGGTCTGAATCTGGCATTTCGGTCTAAGGCCTGACTTATGGCCCTTGTGTGACCTTGGGTGAGTGATTTTTACCCCTCAGAGCCTGGGTTTCCTCCTCTATAAAAGAGGAACGATCATAATCCCACCTCCTCATGGGGTCTTTTATGCGAGTTTCATGAAATGACGCCTGTGAGCACTCAGCTTGGTGTCTGTCAGTCGGCCAGGCACTCCATCACTATCTGGGATTCTTGTTTCTCTTATTAGTAGACTGGGACCCCACAGGATACAAAGTGAGTGGTTTCCTGGACCCTGGCACCCTCAGAGCAACCCTGCAAGGCTAGGATTTTCACCTCCATGCCGAAGAGAAAACCAAGGCTCAGCCGGTCTCTGGTCTGGAGGTGCGTAGGGAGCAGGGGCCATGAGGGGTGGTGCAGGGCCTGTCTGCTCTCCTGGGGTAGAGCTGCAGGAAGGCAGAGGACGTCTCTCTCTCCCGCTGCCCAGGCAGGCCCAGCATCCCACCCTCTGGCTCCTGCACACACCATCTCCTCCAGACCCGGAGGGCAGATCCTCTCCTGAGACTTCCCGGGTGGGCAGAGAAGGGTCCAGGAGCCCCACAGTCACGTGGCCCCGCATGATGCCCTCTTCTCGGGGCCTTGGTTTCTCCATCTGAGTGTGACTCACACCGGAAGAGTGAATCCTGACCCCACCAGTGACCCGGACGGGGCTTGAACGCATCACTTCCCTCTTCTTAGCTTCCGTGTCTTTGCCTACAAACAGAAGCCAACGGATGGATGTGATAAGGGGGTGTTAAGTGAAAAAACGAGAGGAAAGCTGTAATTAGTATGATTTAAATGGATTTTTTTTAAGTCTCTCTGTGTGTGTGTCTGTGTACATACTGTTTCAAAATGACAAAGAACATTTACTGAAATGTTCCCAGTAGCTCTCTGAGGACACTGGGCTCACGACTGTTTTTTTTTTTTTAATTCCTTTTGTACATCACTTTTGTAGTTATCCAGTGTTTCTGCCAGAGGACATGTCTCTTCCCATTAGAAATGGACAATTAAAGGCAGACATAGTAGCTGCCCCTATGGCCCAGGGTGGTCCGGGATGCCCGGCAGACCCCACTGAGCTGGCCTGTGAGCTCCCGGTGGGAGTGAAGTTCCTGTGGTTGTGCCCACATGCCCCTCCTCACGGGCACCGTGGGGGTGACAGGGTGGTTCCCACAGGCTGGCCCTCAGGCTGGGAGAAGAGGGACCCATCTCCTCCCAAGGCCCCCCATGAAGATGTGACCTCATCTTGGCTGAAGACACAAAAGGAACGGAAATCCCTCATCGGTCTAGAAGGAGAGCAACTAGAAGCCCGAGACCTGGTTCCGAACTCCACTGCCTCCCTTGCTCCCACCTGACCTCAGGGAGGGCCCTGGTCTCCCCGGCCTCAGTTTCCCAGTTTCTAGGGGTTTATGAGAAGCCAAGGAAAGAGTGGACTTGCCTGCGTCTTGCCTCCCCACCCCCTGGACCACCTGTGAATGGTAGGGCCTCGGGGTATGGCACACTTAACACAGGGCTTTGGTGGGAGATAAATTAGTAAAGGTTTAAACTCATCATCTCACCCTGCTATCAACAGCCTGAAGGGTCGCACACATGGGATTTGAGGCCCTCCCCACCCAGTGCTGATAATGTCAGGCAGTTGGGACCACCTCGGATGCCTTCTGCACTCCAGCCCATCCTACCTTCTTGACTCTTCCTCTTTGGTTCTGCCCTTCCACACATTACCTGAAGGCAAGACAGCATCCCATCTCTGAGCGTTTCCTCTTCCCCACACCCCTACCCTCTGCATCTCCAAATATTTAAAGGCTGAGTTTACATGCCACCTCTTCCAGGGAGCCCTCCCTGCTTCAAACAATGGGTCTGGACTTCCCATGCTTTCTCTGAGCTTCTCTAAGGTATCACTTTCATTGACCTACTTATGGATCTGTTTTGCCTACTGAGCTAAGAGTTCCGTGAAGATAGAGTGCGTTGCTTATCTTTCCCCACCCACCAGGGTCCAGCACAGTAGGTCTCAGTAAAGCTCAGATGAAAGAAGGGCTGCGGCTCACGCTGTTAGAAGAGAGCGTGTGTCTCCTCCCATCAGACACAAGTGGTGAAAGGGACAGCGCGACAGTTGTCTCTAGGAGTGCTCGTCCCACAAAGCCCTTATTAGCTCAGCGAGCAGGGGTGGTTATTCCCTTGTCAGGACACCAGCTTTGAGACAAGTGTCCCCATCACTCGTCTCTGGTTTCCACACACATCAGAGAAGCATGTCAGCCTCATGACAGGTTGTCAGCAGTGGGGACGCAGAAAAAGAAGTCATGACGTGTTGGTAGCCTGTCGTGTTTGGCGAGATGCCACTACCCTGTGAAGCACTGGAGCTCTGGCATCGTATTTCAGCCTCGTGAAAGCCCTGTGGGCGGGGCGGGGCCAGACAGGGCACTTCTCCGCATTTGTAAGTGAAGAGGCTGAGGCAAGATTGGATACCAGGTCTGCCCTGGGGGCTGGGCTCTTGGTTTTCTGATACACTGAGCCCACTGGGCCGTGCTGCCCCCTCACCTCCAGGGAGGGCCAGCCTCAGAAACGCTGGGCTGGAGAGAACAGGCAGGGCTGCTAACCCATTTCACAGATGAGAACACTGAGGGTCTGTACAGCCTCAGCAGGTACAGGAGGAGTAAGCTGCAGAGAAGGCTGGAGGGGGCTGCTCTGGAGCTCTGCATGGCAACATGAAGCCCCAGGGCTCTGCAGCAGGTTGCATAGCGACCTCCATGGTGAGAAGACAAGCGAGCCCTGGCTCGGCCAGGCAGGCCGCGTGCCCCCACTTCTTGCCAGCCTCTCCTGTGTAGCTTCTCCTCTGAGGTCAGCGAACTTGGTGAGTGAGGCAGGCGGGGCGGTTCCCCCGTTACAGACAGAGGACCAAGGAGGAGAAGCTTGGGTGCCGCCTGCAAAACTAGCCGGTCCACCCAGAGCTCAAAAGTCACCACCAACTCCCACAACCCTTCATGAAAACTGCAAACGAGATTAAAGAACAGTTCTTTCTCTGGTTTTATACACACAAAAGGACAGCATCTGCGGGTGGCTCAGAGGTCCTGATCCGTCAACTAGAGATGTGGTTACCTGGGCTCAGCGGGTGACATGGGATTCTGTGGCCGAGGGCGGGGCACGCTCCTACCGGCTGCTCCTGGGAGCTCAGAGCCCCGGTTCCACCTGGAGGCGGCGGAGGGGCCTTTGGCTGGGGGAGGCGCAGGACACGGCCTGCATGCGGCTCTGCACAGAGGGGAAGCCAACTACCAGGCCCAGGAGGGGCAGTGCCATGAGGGCCAGCTCGCCCACCTCGAGGTGCTGAAGGTGAATCAGGACACTGGTGGGCATGGGGCTCCTGAACGCTGCAGCCCGTGGCCTCAGCTGGCCCAGGGGGCCGAGAGTTAGAGACTTTCTGGGTTTGGAAGGAACCTTGAAGGTCTTCAAATCCACCCCCCGTTTGATGCCCTCCCCAAAGTGTGGCCCTCTGCGGTTGCTTATTCACCTCCAGTGCCGGGGAACTCAGTCCAGCCCGGGACAGACTGAATTACACTGGGCTCCGTCCCTTCCACCCCTGGTTCCGGTTCTGACCCCCGAGCAGGAAGAGAGCAAGCACAGTCTCCGTGGTGACCCGCAGAGGCCTCCCCATCCCTGGAGCCCTTGGCTGAGGTCCCACACCTCCAGCTCAGCATCCACGCCCCAGCCTGGTCCCCACACCCTCCCGCACGGCCAGAGTCCATCTCCACTTTCAGGGCTGGGGTGGCTCTCTGGCCTCCAGTTTTGCATGGTGAGTGCTGGGGGTCAGCCCTGCACCACCTCCCTCTGGACCTTCCACCTTCATGGGTCGGCCCCAGGGTCCCGCCGCTAAGTTGATGGCAAGTCCCGGCCGATCTGTCAGCCAGGCTCAGGTGGTGCCAGCCCTGGCCCATCACCGTGCCCTGGGAACCTGGGCACGGGGGCCGGGACCTTGGTCGTCATGCTGAGCCCTCTTCCGAGCTGGTCTCCCCGAGGACGCGGGCGCGGACGGCCCAGCCTGCCAGCCTTAAGTGTTTGTCTCCACGACGCACTTGAGGAACATCGTGTCGTCCTTCACGTAGGCGTGCTTGGGCGACTGCAGCTTGTTGAGGGGGAAGAAGAGCGGGCAGCCGCTGGCCACGTTGGTCTCGCTCTGGGGCCGCTGGAAGGAAGCGGAGTTCAGGTCGGGCCTGAAGGCGTCGATGGCGTGTTCACGGTTGTTCTGGTCCAGCAGCATGAAGGTGACCTGCCGGGCAGCGTGCTAGGAGTCAGGCCCGGGTCTGACCCAGGCCGTCCCTCTGATGCTGAGCTCACAGTGCTGTTGCTTTGATTTAGCTCCTCCGGACTCTTGCAATCCAATGGACGATAGCCAGTCAGGCTCCTCTGTCCACGGGACTTTCTAGGCCAGAATACTGGAGTGGGTAGCCATTCCCTTCTCCAGGGCATCTTCCCCACCCAGGGATTGAACCCACATTTCCTGCGCTGAAGGTGGATTCTTTACCACTGTGCCACCGGGAAAGCCTGAGCTCACACTGAGCAGACACCAAAGAAAGAAATAAGAGCCACACGTGACACATGGTGAGAGCTTGAAAGTGGAAACTCCTGGTACCGTGAGCAGGCTCCAGGGGTGTTCTACCATCAGGGCTCAGACGTTCTATCTGACAGGAAGGGGCAACGTGGATGCCACTGCCAACTGTGGTTGGCTGTTAGGGGCTAAAGGCGAGACTGAGTCCTGACAAGGAGGCTGGACTCCTTAAGCCAAGACGCCCCTTTCTGCTCAGAGAGGTTGACCCTTCAACTGCAGCTGGATCCTCTGGGACAAGGCAGAGGGGTAAGAGCAGCAAGGCCTTCCGCTGAGCGGATGTCAATCACATCCTGAAATACAAACCCAGCTTCTGTTCTGCACAGGGGCCCTGTGTGTCCCCAGGAAGCCAGTGATCTTGAAGTGACATATATTCTCCCCTCTGGCCCACACCACTGAAATACCCGTCACCCCTGCCACAATGGTTCTCAAACTCGGCTGCACTTTAGAATTCCCTGGGAAGGTCTGAAAATTCCCAGCACCCAGGGCTCACCATTTACGGTAGTGGGGCCCAGTCATTAGAATTTTTAAAACTCCCCCAGAACGTATGGGAACCGGTTTTGACCTACTGACTCATACCCAGACCCCGTGGCACCCCGCCCCCAGCCGTTTGCTCTCCCTCATCCCCCTTCACCCCAGCTGAGGTCTGGAGTCCACACTCGCCCCCACCCTCTTGCTGCTGCTACTCACCTGTGGGGGAAATGCCTGCCACACCTCCGCCTCCGGCTGCCCTTTGAAACATTCTTAACAAACTTTATTTTTTAGAGCAGTTTTAGGTGCATGGCAAAACTGAATGGAAAATACAGAGATTTCAAGGCTCGCCACACTGCCTCCTACGCTGCCAACGTCCCCCACCCGAGAGGAACATTGGCTGCGTCTGATGAACCTGTGCTGAGACATCATACTGACCCGAAGTCCCTAGTTTAAGGTTCATGCCTGGTTTTGTACATTCTACAGGTCTGGACAGATGCATAAGGACAGGAATCTACCATCATCATATCAGAGTGTCTAGTACAGAAGCGTTAGTGGCTCAGTCATGTCCAGCTCTTTGCAATCTCATGGACTGGTGCGCTCCAGGCTCCTCTGTCCACGGGAATCTCCAGGCAAGAATACTGGAGTGGGTTGCCATGCCCTTCTCCAGGGGATCTTCCTGATCCCAGGGATCGAACCTGGGTCTCCTGCATTGCAGGCGGATTCTTGATCGTCTGAGTTACAAGGAAGTCCGTCAGAGTATTTACACTGCCCTAAATCCTCTGCGTTCCACCTATTCATCTCTCCTCTCCTCCATGAAACCCTGGCAACCTTTGATTTTCTCACTGTCCTCACAGTTTGCCTCTTCCAGAAAATCATATAATGGAATCCTACCGTATGTGGGCTGCCATCTATGGGGTCGCACAGAGTCGGACACCACTGAAGCAACTTAGCAGCAGCAGCATGTAGCTTCTTCAGATTGACTTCTTTCACTCAGTTAACATGCATTTACGGTTCCTCCACATCTTTTCATGGCTTTTCCCTAGCTTATTTCTTTGGAGTGCTAAATAATACTGTATTGTCTACACGGGCCACCGTGTATCTGTGCATTCACCTACTGAAGGACATCTTGGCTGCTTCCAAGTTTTGGCAGTTATGAATAAAGGTGCTATCAATATCTGTCTGCAGGGTTTTGGGTGGACTTAAGTTTTCAACTCATTTGAGTAAATGCCAAGGAGCGTGATCTCTGGGTCACATGGTAAGAGTATGTTAGTTTTGTAAGAAACTGCCAAACCGTCATCCAAAGTGGCCGGACCATTTTATATTCCCACCAGCAACACATGAGGGTCCCTGCTGCTCCACGTCCTTGCCAACACTTGGTGTTGCCAGCCTTGGATTTTGGCCATTCTTAAAGGTATACAGTGGCATCTGCCTCTCGCCCTTTTTCTGAGAGTGCTGTTGTTGCAGGCTAGACCCACAGTACCTCCTGTAGAAAGTTTTCTTTATTCACCCCGCTGTGTGAATTCCATCTCTACATGTCTTCCAGGGTGGTGGCTGGTCCAGGCATTTCAGCTCCTGGACTCATGCAAGCAGCAGCTGTGGCTACTAGAGGGGACTCAGGCTCTTGTTTCATAAGCGGGGAAACTGATAACACAGAGGGTGAGGGGCTCTCCCAGGTCACACAGGTAAGCTCGTGGCATAACCAGGAGCAGGACCCAGGACTCCTGCACCCGAGGGAGCCCCTCGTTTCCCAGGTCACACAGGTAAGCTCGTGGCATAACCAGGAGCAGGACCCAGGACTCCTGCATCCGAGGGAGCCCCTCGTTTTCCAGGTCACACAGGTAAGCTCGTGGCATAACCAGGAGCAGGACCCAGGACTCCTGCACCCGAGGGAGCCCCTCGTTTCCCAGGTCACACAGGTAAGCTCGTGGCATAGCCAGGAGCAGGACCCAGGTCTCCTCCACCAGGGAAGCCCCTCGTTTCCCAGGCCCGTACCTTGTTCCTGAAAGGCCATGGCAGCAGAGCATCGTACTCCCCTCTCATGATCACGATGAAGAGGGACAGGTGGGTCCTCTTCCCCGTCCCATCCCCATTCAGGTAGAGCCGCAGGCACAGCTTGTATCCGTACTTGGCAGTGTAGAAAGCTGAAATGCAGAAGCCAAAGTCATCGCCAGGGCAGCTGGCAAGTGCTAGACTTTGCAGATGAGGAAACTGGGGCTGGCAGTTAGGCAGGCCCAGGTCATGGCCCCAGACTGTGACATCTGGGATTGGAACCGCTTCTCCAGCATAGAGCATCAGGGGCTTCCCCGGTGGCTCAGCGGTAAAGAATCTGCCTGCAAGGCCAGAGACGCGGCTTCAAACCCTGGGTCAGGAAGATCCCTTGGAGAAGGAAATGGCAACCCTCTCCAGTGTTCTTGCCTGGGAAATCCCACAGACAGAGGAGCCTGGCAAGCTACAGTCCATGGGGTCGCAAAAGAGTTGAACATGACTTAGTGACTCAACAATAAACAGAAACGTAGAGCATGAAATCTTGGAGACCATCTGAACCGCTGGATGTCACGGGCCACCAGAATCGCAGACTGCCAGGCCCCAGGCCTGGAGCTTCTGACTCAGCAGTGCGGGGTGAGGACTGAGAATTTACGTTTCTGCCAGGGGACAGAGGCGCTGCTGGCCCCACCACACTCCCGATTTAACCGACGTGCACTTTGTAGTCAGGAGCCGGAGCCCAGAAAGGGAAAGTGGCCGGCCCACAAAGTCACAGGGAGCTGGGGTCAGGGCCAGAGTGAGGGGCCCGGCCTCCTACATCCCAACACGCAGCTCTTTCTGCGGCCCCAGGCTAAGCGGCTGGGGTCTCCTGGGGGCTGGGAGGGAGTGGGGAGGCTCACAATCTGCCGGCCACCCTCAGCACAGGCCCCGGGGATGAATCATCCCCTGGTGATTAGGTACAGGGCCTGTGGGCTCTTGCCCTGGGCAGAGGCAAGAGCCATCTGAGTGTGGGTTCCAGCGGCTGTCCCCATGAGGGCCCATCTGGGAGGGGCAGAACAGGGACAGCTTGTGCAGGGCAGGAAGGCGTGGAGTGGGGACAGGCTGACGGTCTGACTCATCTCTGCCCTCTGTGCTTTGGTAGAACAGGAAGCCAGAGACACTGCTTGCTTTTTCCCTCTTTGGAAAGCAGCCAGGACAAAAAGCTTACGTGTAGAAGGCAAGGCCACCCCACGAAGGAGCTGCCCCGATTCTTGAGGCAAGGCGCCTGGCATGGGGGCCCACCTGCCCTGTGGGGTGGGGCAGACTCCCATGCCCCCTCTTAATCCTAGCGCTGTTGGGCTTGGGTGAGTCAGAGGAGCTGACGGACCGGAAAGGCATGAGGTTGGAGCAGACGTGAGTGGGGGTTAACACTGCCTTCAGCAGAAATCCTCCTTAACACTCCTTAACAACCCACCGGCAAAAGTAGACGCACATGAGGGAGGCAAGGGGAAAAGCACAAGGTCTGAGCAGACACGCACAGCATTACATACGCAGGTCTCAGCTAAGGAAGAGCAACGCCAACTGAGTAACTGCCTGCTTTACACAAGATACTGTGCCAGGCCCCGGGATTCCAGAAATGAGTAACAACTGCCCTGATTTACACAATACTCACTCACATGCTCCCCACAATTGTGCACAGATGCCTGTGGTTTTACCTAGATCTCCCCTTGTCTGATTTCAGGTCACTGGGTCTAGGAGGGCTGGGGCACCTGTGAAAGCCATCTTCCACTTCCCTCGAGTCTGCACAGATTCGGGTTCAAAGCGCACTCTCTCTCAAAACCGGTATCCACACAAAAGACTGAGATGACTTATTCCTAGTTGCGGAATGTAACTGATGTTCAGGGAGGCAGAAGGCCAGCCTGGGGCCAAGAGCCCCTGCTCCACACAGCGGGGTGGGGAGGAGCCTACTGCCTCCACCTCCTGGCAGGGCCAGGCATCTGAACGGCCTCAGGCCTAACTGGACGCAGCACGGCTGTCCGAGCGGACCACCCCCTACCCCCTGCGTGGCTCCTGGGCCCCGTGGGGCCAGCCTCCCCTGCAGGTGCCGGTACTCCCGCCCCGCGCCTGCCATCCCGGAAGGAGTTACCTGGGGAGAAGAGGCTGACGGTCCTGCCACAGGCGGACTCGTGACATCTCCGGGTGACATTGGTGATCTTCCAGAGGAAGGTGCCGTCGTAGGAGGCCTCCTCCACGAGGCGCAGGCTCTGCTCCAGCTTGCCCAAGGCCTGGTCCTTCTGGGCCAGGGTCTGCTGCAACTCCAGCACCTGGGGCGGGGGAGCCCATTTAGCCAGAGGCACAGAACCCAGCCTGAGGGTGAGGTAGGGATGGCGGGATGTGGAGACAGACACAGCTGTCCCCCAGATGGCCTTCCTGACCTTGCCTCCCTCAGCTGCAGGCCTCTCTTGCCCCATATGCTGCCCTCCTGCCTGCAATTCCTCTCCCTCCCTTCCCCACTGGCCAACTCCTATTCATCCGTCAGGAACCCGGCTCACATAGCCCTTCCTCTGGGAAGTCTTCAACCACTGCCCTAGTTCAGCTGGCTTCCCTCTTTCCTCTCTGTTCTTACAAGCATCTGCGATATATTTTTCTGCTTTTCCTACAGGATGGACAGTCTCCGCTATCAAGGGCTGGGCCCATGCTCATTTTATCTGGGGCCATGTGGCTCAGACGGTAAAGGATGTGCCTGCAACACAGGAGATGCAGGTTTGATCCTTGGGTTGGGAAAGATCCCCTGGAGAAGGGAGTGGCAACCTACTTCAGTATTCTTGTCTGGAGAGTTCCATGGACAGAGGTGCCTGGAGGGGTACAGTCCATGGGGTTCCAAGGAGTTGGACACGACTGACTTCCACGTGATTTGCATAGTGCCTGGCATATAAGCGTTGAGCCACAAAACTTGTCAAGGCACTGAAGACATGGTCACTGCCCTTGCGGGGAGCGGGCAGGCACCACCTTCCAAGTAGGGCAAGAGTTGCATAAATAAATCCTTTACTCTGTCACTCAAAGCCAGTGCCTGGCTCTTCTAGTACTTCCTCCATTGACATTTGGAAAAAAAATACAAATTTATTCCCAGGTATACTCAGGTAGGGAAGTCAGAAATGGAAGTGAGCATCCTTAAAGAAAATCGAATCCCTAATTTTATAGATGACAAAGTCACAGTCCTGTGACTTGCTCAGATCTATACAGCAAGTGAATGGTGGGCCTGGACCCCAAATCCAGGCTGAGCTCAACATAAGATGGGGATGTAATATTGTTGCCCCACAAGAAGCAACACAGCATTGTGACCGGTCATATTAAGAGAAGTATAAGCTCTGCAACAAAGGAGGTTACAGTCTGACTCAACCAAGAACTGTCAGATAAGTGAATTATCTGGTGGTGTGGTTCCATCATGCTAAAGGGTGGAATTCTTTAGAGACTGAGCCAGAACACAAGAAACAACATGCTCTGATGAAGTGTGGAGGCACTGGGGGTGTTTAGCCTAAAGAAGGAAACACTCAGGCAGGGTATGATTACTGACTTCTCATCTCCAAAGAACTTCCATGGGGGCTAGAAATCAGATGTTTTGTGGGCCCCGAGGGGCAGGGAAGACAGAAGGACTAATTTTTGCTTAGTATGAGGGAGAGCTTTTTAAGTATGAAAAGTGTCCGACAGTGGAATGAGGTGCTTGGGGTGGGAATAGTCTATTGCAGAAGAATTGACGCAAACAAAAGGAAGAGCTGGGTCGGGGAGGGGTTGAACTATCACTTCTGCTTCAGTCCTCTTCCTAGAGGACACAGAAGAGAGATTTTTGATGGGGGCATGGCTGGTCTGTGCAGGGAGGAGGCATAGGAGGAAGGCTGGTCCATTTGCTTTGGAGACCAGATGGGGCAAGGGGTGCAGGGGGCCTGAGCTGCCTTGAAGGTGGGCTTGCCTCCCAGGCTCACCCTCTGTTCCAGGCTCAGGATGTGTTCGCGGTCCAGCTGGCTCTGGTGAATGGAGGCGGCCAGGGCCAGGTGAGAGGCCTCCACCTCCTTGTTGAGGACGGCGACAATGTTCTCGAACACACACAGCTTCCCTTCCAGCTCGGTCAGGAGCTTCTCCTTCATGAAGTGATGCAGGGCCAGCTCGTCCTGGCTCTCGGAGCAGGGGGCCCGGTAGCAGTCCACCTCCAGGTCCCCAGCCACCTCCACGGCCCCCTGCAGCTGCAGGTCTGACAGGTTCCGTTCCAGGGCCATGGGCCCGTACCCCAGGCCAGAGCCCAGCTGGGCCTTCCACTGCTTCAGGAACCCCAACAGCAGGTTCAGGTGGGCAGCCTGGGAGGCGACCTCATGCTCCTCCATGAACTTTGGGCTTCCCTGCCGAGAGAGAGAGGGGCTGATCAGTTAAAACAGAGGAGGAGGTGGAGGGAGCACCAGGGAGCCAAGGAGAGTCCTGCCATCACAGGTTACCACGGGATGGCATATCCATTCACCCAGCAAGGGGAACTACACAGCGAGAGGGATGTGGAGGAGGGCCCTGGCGTTAGACACGCCCATGCTGAGCCCTGTGCACTCCAGCTTCCAGAGCAGCAGTTCTGGCCTGCCCTCGAGCACAGTGATGATTCAGGACCATGGAGAGAGGCACAGGGGTTGGGGGTAGGGGAGGGGAGGGTCATTTTTGTGATGCTACTACAATGCTCAGGTGAGACTTTAAGAAGAACTCCCCTGAATACAAAGATGATTTACTAGTGATTTTGTGGCTTGTGAGCCACGTAAGGTACATCCAGAGCAGCAGCTGGATGTTGGGGGAAAACCCGAGGGGCTGAGCAAGGAGGTCTGAGACTGCGGTGTACAGACCTCCTTTCTCACACCTAGATACTTACCTTGAAGGAGCAGCCAACACCTGCAAAGGGGCACCCAACTCCAGCCTCAGCCACCTCGGGGTGATCCTGGAAATAAGAACCACGTCACTGGATGTTGCCGGGGTCCCAGTGGCAAGGGGGCTGTCTGTGAAGCTCCAATATCCACCAGGCAGGGGCTGGGCTGCGCCACGGAACTTTGCACACGCTGTTCGTTCTGCCTGGCTGATTTCTTTCCACCCTTCAAGCTTCAGCCCTTCTGTGACCCTCCTTCAAAATGAGATCAGAGCTCCTGCTGTGATCCTGGGAAGCACTGCCCTCCCTCTTGCTGGGAGGGGCTCCACCCAACTCACTCTTTGGTTGCCCCCACTGGTCTGGGAGCTCCCCGAGTGTCCCACACAAGCAACCTGGCAATACTGTTCACCTATGCGTAGGTCTGAGGAGTCTGGAAAATGGCTTTCATGGTCATAGTTCTTCCGAGGGCCCCAAACAACACTGGGGATGGCGGGGGAGGTTTTCTGTTCCCATTTGATTAATGAAGAAACTGAGACTCACAGAGGGGAAGGGATTTACTCAAGGAGGAACAGCTAGGAAGCTCCACAGCTCCAGGACTCTTTCCACCCCACATCTCTTGTTGTCAACCGCTAAGTCATGTCGGTCTCTTTTTGACCCCATGCACTGCAGCGCTCCGGGCTTCCCTGTCCTTCACTATCTCCCAGAATTTGCTCAAACTCATGTCCATTGAGTTGGTGATGCCATCTCTGTCTCTTACCAAAAGTAAACCCAAGAGAGACTGGGAGGACTTTTTTTTCCCCAAAACATACACCTGTAAAGACCTTAAATACAGAATATATAAAGAACTCTTACAATCCAATAATAAGACAGACACCCTAACACAAAATGGGTAAAACACTGAACAGATCCTTCATAAAAGGAGACACACAAATGCCAAGCCTATGAAGTAGGTTCATCATCACCGGTCATCAGAGAGATGCAAGTTATTATGAAACGCCATCGTCTGCTCACTACATGGCTAAACTTTAAAAAGAATGGTGATACCAAGCTTTGGGGAGAATGTAGAGAGATGGAGAACACTTGCAGGTTGCTAGTGGGAGTAAAAGTGATGACCAACCTAGACAGCATATTCAAAAGCAGAGACATCACTTTGCCAACAATGGTCCGTCAAGGCTGTGGTTCTTCCAGTGGTCATGTATGGATGTGAGAGCTGGACTGTGAAGAAGGCTGAGCGCTGAAGAATTGATGCTTTTGAATTGTGGTGTTGGAGAGACTCTTGAGAGTCCCTTGGACTGTAAGGAGATCCAACCAGTCCATCCTAAAGGAGATCAATCCTGGGTGTTCATTGAAAGGATTGATGCTGAAGCTGAAACTCCAATACTTTGGCCACCTAATCTGAAGAGCTGACTCATTTGAAAAGACCCTAGTGCTGGGAAAGATCAAGGGCAGGAGGAGAAGGGGAAGACAGAGGATGAGATGGTTGGATGGCATCACTAACTTGATGGATGTGAGTCTGAGTGAACTCTGGGAGTTGGTGATGGACAGGGAGGCCTGGCGTGCTGCAATTCATGGGGTCACAAAGAGTTGGACAGGACTGAGTGACTGAACTGAACTGAACTGAGTGGGAATACAAAATGGTGCAGCTGCTTTGGGACAAACTATGGCAGCATCTCATAAGATTAAATCATAAAGGAACTTACAGACCATGCTTACCAAGCTAGCAGATAACGCACACATTCCACTCCTAGGGATTTACAGGAGAAACTGAAAACGTTTCCATGTGTTATGTAAATGTTTGGCAGCTTCACTCATAACAGGCCCACACTGGAGGCTGTCCGAGTTTTCATCTGCTGGTAGACGGGTGAACAAAGTGTGGGGTGTTCGTACCCAAGGACACTCACCACTCAGCAGCTGGACGGACTGAATGACTAACATGTGCAGTAACAGAGCGACCTCAAAGCATTCTGCTAAATGAAGAGTCAAACACGGAAGACCACATGCTAGAATTCTATTCCAAGTTAATTTTTTCTTCTGATATTAAAAAAAAAATTTTTTTTTGGCTTCACCATGCAGCATGTGGGATCTTGTGTGCCCGACCAGGGAGCAAACGTGTGCCCGCTGCTTTGGAAGTGCGGAGTCTGAACTACCAGGCTGCCGGGGAAGTCCCTAGGATTTCATTCTCATGAGATTCTAGAAAAGGCAAAACCATAAACAGAAAGTAGATGGGTGGCTGCCTGGGGCTGCAGCTGGGGGAGACTGATTAGCCAGGGGCACAATAAAGTTTTATCTGGTGCAGAAACACTCACGTTCTTAACTGCAGGTCACATAATTGCAGGTATTTACCAGTATCCATCGATCTGTACACTTAAAATGAGTGAATTTTATTACACATAAATAATATATTGGCTTTCCAAGAGCTTTGTTGCTGTTTTTGATAACCTCACGGGGTGGTGTGAGGGGAGATGTGGACGGGATGACAGAAGTCTTTGGATGACAGAAGCAAATATAAAGTCATACTAGGTTGTCCTTCTGTAAAAGCTAAAAAAGCGAGAGCTGTGGGCTTGAGAGACAGTTGACTGGAACACAGAGCACAGCCCAGCAGAGGGCCGCCCCGCGGTGCTGCACTGCCTCAGGCTTCAGGCACAAGATGTTCCCAATAAGGAACAGAAAACAAATGTTTTCCGGGAGGGAGGCAGCCTTGGCAGGGAGACCAGGCGGGCCCCGCAAAGTGCCCTGCGATGCAGCTTCTCCCAGCAGGTAGCTTCCTGATGTGGGGGGAGGGCAGAGGACCCGAGGCCAATGGGGACCTGGTGATGGATGAGGGGTGACCGATCAGGCCCTGAAACTGCCTCCAAGCCCGCGATTCGAATCCTCTGAGGCTCAAAGTGAGAGGCAGAGGGAGGTAAGAAGATGCAAGTGAGAAGACTAACGGAGTGGTCCCAGAGTTGCACTCGGGTGGGGGGCACGTGCCCTCTGGCGGCTGAGCCTCGTGGCGTTGGGCTCTGCAGTGAAAGCCCAGGCAGACCGGCAAGTGCTGCGTGCACGGAGCAGGCATCCTGGTTGCCACGTGTGGCGGGGGAAACCGGCAAGCGCTGCGTGCGCGGAGCAGGCACCCTGGTTACCACGGGTGGCGGGGGAGACTGGCAAGCGCTGCGTGCGCGGCAGGCACCCTGGTTACCACGGGTGGCGGGGGAGACTGGCAAGCGCTGCGTGCGCGGCAGGCACCCTGGTTACCACGGGTGGCGGGGGGACTGGCAAGCGCTGCGTGCGCGGCAGGCACCCTGGTTACCACGGGTGGCGGGGGAGACTGGCAAGCGCTGCGTGCGCGGCAGGCACCCTTACGGGTGGCGGGGGACACTGGCAAGCGCTGCGTGCGCGGGGCAGGCACCCTGGTTACCACGGGTGGCGGAGGAGCCTGGGGCCGCCGCTCACACAGGCAGAGCAGAGGCTGCTGGGGGCCGGCCAGACCTCCACGGTCAGCCAGTGCCTCTCGCTCCCCCGGGTGCCTACAGGGGGTGGCTCTGGAGCCGCCCTGCTGGGGTGCAGAGCACGTTTCTGCCAGTTCACACACTTAGCTGTGTGGTCCTGGGGGACTTATTAACTCCCCCACGTCTCAGTTTCCTAGTCTGGAAAATGGAGACAATAATAAAACCCCCGACCCCATGGAGTTATGGTGAGGTTTAAATGCCATAATACATGTACATTCTGATACGAGTGACCTATTCCGTTATAACATACCACAAACTTAACGGCTTTAACAGCCCACATTTATTATCTTATGGTTCTGGAAATCAGAAGTGCTGACATCAAGGTGTCAGCAGGACTGTGTTCCTTCTGGAGACCAGAGGGGAGAACCTGTTTTCTGGTCTCTTCCAGCTTCCAGAGGCTGCCTGCATTCCTTGGCTCATGGTCCCTCCCTCCAGAGTCAGAGGCAGCAGCAGAGCATCTTCCAGCTTCCCTCCGATTCTGCCTCTCTTGTCTTCCTCTTTTGAGGACCCTTGTGATTACAATGAGCTCACCAAATAACCCAGAGTCATCTCCCCATCACAAGATCTTGAACTTCGTAACGTCTGCAAAGTACAAAGACCCTTCTGCCACTGTCATGGGCTGAGTAGCGTCTGTGTGTACCAAGTCGCTTCAGCAGTCTGTCTGTTTGTGACCCTATGAACTGCAGCCCCCCAGGCTCCTCTGACCACAGGATTCTCTAAGCAAGAATGCTGGAGGGGGCTGCCACGCCCTCCTCCAGGGGATCTTCCCAACCCAGGGATTGAACCTGTGCCCCCTGCATTGGAAGCTCGGAGTCTTAACCACTGGACCCCCTGGGAAGTCCCTGGAGACATGGTCTTTAACGAGGTGATTAAGTTAGAATGAGGTCATTAGGATGGGCCCTGCTCCAGTGTGACTGGTGTCCTTATAAGAAGAGGAAGCGAGGATACAGACATTCAGAGGGAAGAAGATGCAAAGATGCTCGGAGAAGATGGCATCCTCAAGAAGAGAAGCCTCAGGAGAAGCCGACCCCGCCTGAACTTCTTGCCTCTGGAACTGCGAGGAAATCAGTCTCTATTGTTCCACCACCCAGTCTGTGGTCCTTTGTTACGGCAGCCCAAGCAGAATATACAGTTACATAAGGTAACGTATTCACAGGTTCCCGGGACTGACACGTGGACAGCCCTGGGCAGCATCATTCTGCCTGACACATACTTGGTTTAGCCCTGATGAGCAGGAGGAGACCTGCTATTAGGATAATTATTCGTGTGGATGAAGCACTGCCTGTGGGACATCTTTTTCCTCCCCCTTCATGCCTGTCACACACATACGCCTATTTAATCTTCACACCTCAAACTCATAGGAATTCTGTAAAACCCTGTTGCCCCCTTGGATTTCTCAGGGGCTGGAAGAGGTGAGGAGCATCCCTACATGCACGTGTATTTCTAGAGGACCAAAGCATTTTTGCAAGCCACCTCCTAGGATCCCTGCAGTCATCCTTCAAGACAGGCAGGGCGGAATTGGTTTCACCTGAGCACACGTGTGAGACCTGGGCGAGTGGCTCAGTCTGGGTCACGTGGAGCTTGTACAAGTGAGGGGCCCACTGTCTGCCAGGCACGAGCCCTTCCAGGGCCGCGGCTTTCTCCACCCCCGTGTGAGCACAGCCCTGCTGGGTCTCCCAGGACCACCCGGAGGAGGTCGGGGCTCTGAAGTTCTGCCTCTCTCACGGAGGTGACGAAGCTGAAGCTCAGGGAAGGCTGCTGACTTACAGGAGACGATGCAAGTTTGAGGCAAAGCTATGGTGGAGGCCAGGCGCCTGGGATCCACATCCAGGGCCCTTCCTCCCCGCTGGGGAAAGAGGGGTAGCTCATCTGAAGGCAGGGAAGCCAGGGCACTAGAGAGGCAAGCAGGCTGGGGCCGCAGAGGAAGAACAGGGCGTCCGTCCTGGGCCAAGCCTGGGCCACAAGCAGCCCCTGTGTGAGCGGCCTCATGGCTGGCAAACCACTAAAAATAAAACTTGCGGTGGAATTTCCTCTGAGGAGGAAACAGAGAAAACACAATCCCAGCCCTGAGCGAACACTTGTCCTTCTGTCCACATCCGAGAAGTCGGGGGGTGTGGTATTCCCGGCTGCCAGTATACTGACCCAGGCCCTTTGTGACAGGGTCAGGAGAGGGCTGTCGGGGGGCCTCCACTTGAGCACCCAGGGGCCTCTGAAAATGTGTGTGTTAAGAGGATACTGGGGGCACGAGAGAAGCCTCTGTGAAGCCACTGCACGGAAGAGAGGGCCTGCAATGTGCCGGGCACTGCCCACACTGCTGTGCTGAGCACAGAGGCTGGCCAAGGTCTTTGAGGGCTGGACGGGGTGTTTTTGCTTGTGTCTCAGCTAGTGCTGAGGGAGAGGCTCTCTACCAGGACAGGGTGAGCCCGGTCCACCAGCCAGTTCCTGCCCTCCTCTGTATCTGAGCCAGTTTCCTTTCTGGCAACCTCTGCTTGGCTCAACTGCCACCTCCTCCAGGAAGTCCTGCCTGATTCTCCTAGTTGAAAGAGTCTTGCCCATTCCTGTTTTCCCAGCACTTGCTGGATTCCAGCACTTAAGACTGACTGGGTATTTAAACCTGTGTAAACAAAACACTTGGGGTGATCCCCCCTCTGGAGGCAGTAGAGAGGTGCCAGGAGGCCCGGGGGCAGGAAGAGGGAGGCTGGCTCTGGCTCCCCTTTGCGCTAAGACTGGTGCGGGCACGCCTCTCCCCTGAGCCTCCTGTCACCCACTGGTATCGCCACAGCCCATGACACAGGATGTCACAGGACAGATGAGGTCACAGATGCAACTGTCAAGCTCAGAAGTGTGAGGGGCTCATTTCCAGGGGCTGGATTTCAACAGACACAATCAGCATGGAGGCTGAGGATGGATTCGAGAGGGAAGTGGTCAGCATCCACCCACAGACGCAGGATGGCCTCGGGGCTCAGGAGGCTGACTGCCTCGCCTTTTGCAGCCCCGAGGGAGATGGACGTCAGTTCAGTACAAAGGGAGAGGAAAATGCACGGCAGTTAGCTCCTCACGGTGGACGTGGAGCTTTTGTGCAGCAATGAGCGGCCGTCACTGCAGGGACACCAAGGCACGAGGCAGGAATCCAGTACAGAACGGAAATGGGACGAGATCTCCGATCGTCCTCAGACTCTAGGATAATTTGAGGCATTCTTGTAAGCCACTGGCAGCAGAGGCCAGCCTGCTTTCGACCTTCTCGAGTGGCCTCAGAGGGAAGAGAGGAGAGCAACAATCCTGTCCCCAGGGTTTCCCGCAGGCAGGACTGATTGCTGTTTCCCAGGCGGTCCCACCAGGCGGTCCCAACTTCACTGTCACTCCTGGAGGAAGGTCATTCCAGGCCAGAACCAAGTCTCTAACTGGCTCAACAACCATCCTTTAACCTCTGCTTCTTACACGAGCTAATCAGTCCAGGGCTCTGAGCGCTTCTTGGAGGGACGTGACTCTAACGAAGCTGGAGGAGGAGGACAGACTGAGGAGCGCATGGCACGGAGAGGGCCACAAGGACGGGCAGCTCGGGGCTTAGCTCAGCCGGCTTCCGGCCCGGCCCCTCCGACCCACCCACCTCCACTCCCCAGGTTTCCTCAGACATGTGTGCAAAGTGTTGATTTATCATCAGCTGCTTTCCTTTGGTCAAAAGTCCCCCCAAAGTTCCCATCGGGTCAGGAGCTGGTGGAGTCCCTGGTCTTTCCACTTGTGGCTTTGTGCAGGTGTCAGACCACGGGCTCACGCCGCCCCCCAGCTTTCCACGGGGGTGCGCCCCCCACCCCCCACGCTGTAGCCTGCTGAGAGCCTGTAATTCCATCATTAGAGTCACTCCACTTGGTCAAAGGCATCCAGTTTCACACTGCACCCTGCAGGGCCCTAGGAATCCACAGAGTCTCCGGGGGCTGGGGCAGGAGAAAGAAGAGGGGTGACCGCAGGGCCAGGGGTCCAGGCTTCCCTTCTACTTTCATCTGATTTCACACTAACAAAGATGAAAAAATTAGAACTGCTGAATTGGGAGATATTAAAATACCTCTGCTTTATGTTACCTAAGATTTATGCAATGAATCTGGATTCATTCTGTTAAGAGGCAAGACTAGGGCAAACCAGAAACAATCGTCCTGATGCCTTCAGGCAGGTAGTGGCCTTAGAAAGCAGATAGCCTATCCCTTTGGAGGGTGCAGCAGAGGCCCACTGAGCACAAAGATGCCCTAGAGGGAGGTTTGGGAAGTTATTCCAGGGGTGTTAATCCTATCAGCTCTCACCACGTGGTAGAGTACAAAGGAAAATGCATTAGGTCCTTACTGTGATTCCCTTGAGGGTCTGGGGGGCAGAGGGCTGCTGAAGAGAAGAGAGGAAAGCCCTCAAAACCAGCTCTGGTGGGACAGGCGTTCCCCCGACTCTCTGGAGGAGAGGGGGCCGGAGCGGGGAAGGGGGAAGAAGGCATGGAGACCTGCCTGCCTCTCGTTCCACAGCAGGAGGGACAGCGCCCTGCCAGCCGGTGACTGGCAGTGGGACATCGCCGGCACTGAAAAGGCCCTGTCCAAGGCAGCATCTTCATTTCACAGGGAGACAAACAGGAGCCATCTCAGCCGAGCACTGAATTATACAGCCATCCTTGACACTGGGCTCCGGATCCTCCCTACTCCCACCCCGGGCCCCAGTCTGGCCAAGGGTAGAGCTTTGGTCCAAAGGAGCCGAGTGCCTCGCGGTGGGGACAGCTCGGGTGGCTGGGCTGGTGAGACCTTGGTCACCAGGGAGCTCTGCAATGAGAATCCCCAGTGGGTGTTGGGGCCACACGTGTAAGAAATGGGGGTTAGATTTAGAGCCGGGGTTCTTAAAGCTCTGGATTCACAGAGCAGTACCAGTTTTGTTTGCTTTTTAAATTAGGAGATCAACATAAAGATTGCCGTTTTTTAATTTTACCCCCAATTCTATCATCTGTCACGATCATTTCCTTTATACAAAGACACGCACAGGAAGGGGATCATCTTAGAGTGAAGGGTGATTCTACAAATGCAAAGAATTTAGTTTTGTAAGAAAAAGTCATGGCAATTTCTTTCTTTCTTCTTCTTCTTCTTTTTTTTTTTTTTCTACCATTTTTGTCAGGAAATGGTCTGGAAATGAACCAGGGTTGGTTGCCATGTTGGCACCTCTTGGCTGGACAGATGACCCGCAAGGGTCTTTCCAGCTCAGAAGGGCCAGGGTTCTAAAACGGTGCCTGAGGATGTCTCTTTGGCCCCTCTTACTCCTTCCACACAGCTTGGGGAAGCCGGAGTAGTGAGCTGAGGCTGGCCTGACCCTGTCTGAGGGCAAACAGGGTCAGAAAGAGCTGTCTGCACCAAGAGTTGGCAAACTCTTTCCGGAAAGAGCCAGAGAGTGAATATTTGGGGGCTGGAAGGCCTCTGTTACAACTATTCACCTTTGCCTTCTCAGGGCCAAAGCGGCCACAGGACATACACCACTGAGCCGTGGCTGGGACCAGTCCAACTCTGTTTAGGGATCTGGGAGCTCGAAGGCCGGGTCATTCTCACGTGTCACAAAATCTCATTCCCCTGTTGACTTCTGAAAACCCTTTAAGTGTAAAAACCATTCTCAGCTCGTGAGCTGTGTACAAACGGGGCAGGCCGGGCTGGGCCCGAAGGCCATGGCGTGTGGATCCCTGAGCAGACTCCCACCCTCACCCTGAACCTGCGGGTCAGCCAGGCGGCGTGGGACAAGCGGCTTTCCTGCTGTGAACATCAGTCTCCTCGCCACCAATAGACAGAACTCAGTCTGGACTCAGGACGAGCAGGGAGGTGCCTGCCAGCGGAGACAATGGACAGTCTTTCCTGGCAGCACCAGCTTACCTTCTCTTGAGACAGAAGGCTTCCTGGACTTTCAGACGGGGTGTCATCCCCTTTGCATTTGGGACAGATCCGATCCTCATCATTCCTGGGAACACAAGAACAAATGTCACTGAGCAAAGCCTTCAAGACTCCATGACACCAACCTCCATCCCCAGAGCCCCAGAGGCCTGGGCCTTGCCCAGCATGGCAGCTGATACCCATGAGCCTACAGCTCCATCCCAGACCCACCATTCCCAAACCTCAAGAACACTGGGCACCCAACGTTTTCCCATAGCTTGCAGTGAGCTTCTCTGGCAGTCATACCTGATTTGAACTGACTAGGCTGTTAAAGCCCTTCTTATCCCACTTAGTATGAATATTTACGTTTGCAGAAATATCACTGCTTGATGCTTGAACATAAGGCATGTCCCCAGTCCCTGCTGGGAGAATTATAGAGTAACGTACTGACCGGCTTTTCAAAAATCTGAAAAGCTTCTTCGTTCCACAATACATCTGAGCCCAGGGGTTCGGTTAAGGGATTGTGGGTGTGTACTATATTAGCTCTTCACAGGTTCCTCTATTTTATTCTGGCCTCTTATTTTTAGTAATTACAGATGACTCTGGCCTCTCAGAATAAGAAGGGGCCTCCGAGAACGCCCAGCCTGGGATTCCTAACCAAGAGTAGGCGTCAGATTCTGAATGAGATGACACGTGGGCTTACATGCTTTTGCAGTGATCTGATGCCCAGCGAGCGCCCCCGGTCAGCCCCATTTCCCAGGGAGGAGAACGAGGCCTCAGAGGACGTGGCAGGTACCGAGGTAGAGAGATGCAGGGCGGACCTGGAGCCCTTCCCCGCCCCTACCGCGTTTTGAAGAAGAGGGAAAGAAACCAAGAGACCCACTGCCAAAGCCTGAGACGAGCCCAGGATGGTAAGACCAGTCGAGCTCTGCTCCCCGCCCCATCTGCCCTTGCTAGCATCACCACCTCTGCTCTTTCTCTTAGCTTTCTCCTTTGTCAAAGCATGTGAACTTCTCAAGTTTGCCTCACAAGTTTCCCACCTCCCTAACCTGTAAAGTCCCCAGTAAAGGTCACGCTGGGGGTGCGTGGCCGTTTAAGAACACCTCTGCCGGGAAACTGACCTCATCTCTCCATTAGGCCTCGCTGTCCTCTTATAACAGCGTCCACCTTCCCAAGGCTCTTCTGAGGAGTGTTTGGCACACAGTTGGTACATAGCAGTTGCATAATAAGGTGGGATACTGATGATCATATTGATGCCACACCTCTCTGAATTATTCATAATATACACATTTTAATATATATGGTGTGTATTATATATGTATATTTTTATACATATGCCAAATGCATGTATTATATACAAAGATGTGTTCACTGCTCAATTGCATCTGACTCTTTGCAACCCCATGACCTTAGCCCGCCAGGCTCCTCTGTCCATGGGATTCTCCAGGCAAGAATACTGGAGTAAGTCACCATTCCCTTCTCCAAGGGATCTTCCTGACCCAGGGATCGAACCCAGGTCTCCACTGCAGGTAGATTCTTTACCATTTGAGCCACCATGGAAATATAAAGGTATTTGTATACAATATAAAATATAAAGATATTTATGTACAAATATATAGGAGATGGTGAAGGACAGGGAAGCCTGGCATGGTGCAGTCCACGGGGTCGCAAAGAGTTGGACATGACTTAGCAACTGAACGAAGACAATATACACATATATAAATCTGTAATACATGAACATAAACAGTATACCGGATACTCCTGTCCCCTTTGGAAGAGTTCTATAATACATGAACATACAACAGTATACTGGATACTTCTGTCCCCTTTGGGAGAGTTCTATAATACATGAACATACAACAGTATACTGGATACTCCTGTCCCCTTTGGAAGAGTTCTATAATACATGAACATACAACAGTATACTGGATACTTCTGTCCCCTTTGGGAGAGTTCTCAGCACAGTCTGAGGTGATGGGTGATACTGTGGAAGGAGATACATCTGTCCAGCGGTTTGTCATTTACCCAGGAGTTTATAGATAAATTCCCTATTATAAGAATCTTTTGAAATGTTACTGATTGGGCCTTGTAACAATCCTGGGAGGTAGAAAATCACTTTACAGGCATTTTATTGACAAGGGGGCTGAGGTTTTGGGACATTAAGCCATGCGCACAGGCCATATAGTAAGTAGCCCAGCTGGGCTCAGAGGCTCTGCCACCCTTGACGGCCTTCCACAGAGGGAGCTGAGGGCTTTCTGTGGCCCCTTCTCCTTTCACCAGAAGTCAGACACCAGAAGTCAGATGGGGCGGTATCAGGGAAGCTGAGGCCAGAGAGATGCAGTCACCTGCCTGAGAGCCAGGAGTCCGTTCGCCCTAGCCTCCCATCAGGAGTCCCTCCCCAGCACCTCCTCCCCATCCACCCCTTCTCCTCCAACCCCTCACCTCGCATTCTCAGAGAGACAGACGGCGCAGCAGAGAGGCCCAGGCTCTGGAGGGTCCTGGCAGGCGGTGGGGGGGCACCCAAAGGGGAACTCGTTCTCATCAGGGGCCGGGCGGGGGCTGCTGGCTGAGCCAGAGGCCATCCTGGGGTCCCAGGCAGGCCGGGGGTGTGGAGCCTGGTCCAAGCTCCTCGGGGCAGGGGCCCAGCCCTGCGAAGTCTGTGCTGGAGAAATGCTCTCTGCTGGGCCACCCGCTCTGATACTCGGGTGGCTGATGCCTTTATCTTCTCACTGGCTTGTATGGTTCGACGTCACAGCTGAGTCACAGCAGGGAAGAGACAGGAATTACCCTTGGTGGTGCGAAAAATCCCCTGGATGGTAACTGCAGGCTCCAGGAGTGTCCAGTCATTCTTTCAAGTGAGAGGGAGGTGAAGAACAAGTCAGACAGAGAGAAGAACCACATCACGGACTTTCAGGGACGGCAGTTCAGTTTCCCCTGTCGGGGGACCTCAGGCTGCCACTGGCTTCCTCCACCTCCTCCCCAGGGACAGGGGCAGAGAGTTCCAGTCCCTGACTTGTCTGTGTTCCCTGGGCCCTCCAAGCAGTCTGGGATTCTCGGTGGGGGTGATCACCACTCCAGTGGAAATCCCCAGGGTTCTGGAGGCAGGTCCAAAAATGAAAGTTCCCTGCGTATGAGCTCTGCCCCATCCAGAGGTGAAAGTCACTTCCTCACAGTGGGTCTCAGTTACCCCGTCTGTAAAAAACTAAAAAAGGAATTGCAACAGGGCGTCTCCAAGCCTTCTGTGGGCGCTAAAATTCCAGGACCCCATGGCCAAGGTAACCGGGGCAGCAGGAAGGCCCCTGATGGCCCAGCCCTGCCCGGGGCATTCTATATCAGCACGGTGATGACACCATGGACTGCTCAGGGGCCCACCCCCACGGCCCCGCTAAGGAAATCATAGGTGGCCACAGACTCGGGTCAGCCACCACCACTTCCTGGCACTGAGGAGAACAAAAGTCTAAATAAATACAAGGTCATGGAGACTTGGTCTCAGCAGCCCAGTGGGAGGCAGATCCACGGCAGTGTGGGAAGCGTGGCTCCTGGCACACCTCCTGTGCGCCAGGCAACATTTTCCTTCCTATTCCTTAGAGCAAGCTGCTGGGAATTCCACAGGCGCATAGAGGCACAGAGAAGCCAGATGCCTGGACTGGAGTCACACAGCAGCCGGCAGCAGAGCGACTCCAGGTCTGTGCGACGTCAGGTCTGTGCGACTCCAAGCTCTGTGCTCCTCCTCCCGCTCAAGAGAGGAGAGAGCAAGGCAGCATGGAGCCTGCAGAGCCCAGGACGGAGGTCCAAGCTGCTAGCCTCTGTTTTCTATCAAGTGGAAAAGACGGGCTTCCTTGGAGGCTCAGATGGTTAAGAATCCACCTGCAATATGGGAGACCTGGGTTGGATCCCTGGGTTGGGAGGATCCCCTGGAGGAGGGCATGGCAACCTACTCCAGCATTCTTGCCTGGGAGAATCCCCATGGACAGAGGAGCCTGGTGGCCTGCAGTCCATGGGGTCGCAAAGAGTTGGACATGACTAAGCGACTGAGTACAGCAGAAATGGAAACGACAGTCACCCCTCCGCGTCTTTCTGTCCTGCTGGGCTGCTGTTATGGGTTATGCGAACTTTCACAGCAGTTTCAAATCACGGGCTTTGAGGTCTGACAGATCTCAGTTGGGGTCCTGAGTCCATCACTCACTAGCTCTGGGTCCTGGGGCAAGGTCAGTAACTTCTCTGCACCTCAGTTTTTGCATTTGCAAAATGGGGATAATATTAATACCCGCCTCACTTGACTGTCGCAATAACCAGATGAGATTGTGGGTGAAAGTGTGGCATGGTGTACAGCCCAGGTGAAGTGCTCAGAAGGCTTTGATATTGATGGCACAGCCCTTCCAGCTCCTCAAGATCAGGAAAAAAAAAGATTAAAATGGTAAATTATGCTTATAGTGTTTTCACATTCATCAACTTTAGTGGAGCCTCACAAGTGGGCAAGGCAGGTCAGATGTTATCCTCTGAGTCTAGTAAATTCAACTGCCCACCTTCCCTGGAACGATGCTGAGTCTGCCAGGGGTTGCTGGCAAAAAGGGCACGGCATCCTGCGCTACTGCTGCTGTGGAAGTCAGGTTCTCCAGCTTCACCTGGGCCAGCACTGGCCTGGCCCTTTCAGCAAATGACTTTGAAGGTTGCTTCATGGAAAGACTGTCCAAAAGCCACTCACTTAACCATACACCCCAAACCTGCCACCTTCTCTGCATCCCCAGCTGTTCCCTCTTTCCCTTGGTTCGGCATCCCAGATTTCTCTCTGTCCAAGTTCTTGGGTCCCTTTCTCTCTCCTCTGCCTTCACCGCCTCCCAGCTCCTTCCTATCGGCCTCCACATGTGCCCAAGCTGCTCTAATGATTAAAAGCGAAAAGTAGCAGGTGCCCTGTTAAGTGCTTTTACAGGCGCATCTCATCTCATCTTCACGGGAACCCTGGGAGGCAGGTATTGTCACCTTCATCCTCATTTTACTGAGGCTCCAAGAAGTTCAGTGACTTGTCTAAGGGCTCACAGATAGTGAGTGGGGACTCCGGATCCCTGTGTTCTAACCACACGCGGTCTTTAAAACGCATTACACATTCCTCTCCAGCATCTATCTACATGCTCTCCTCAGTTGAACAGAACTTTTAGAAAATACTGTCTACACAGGCGCTCCGCTTCCTCACTCCAGTCGAGGCTGCCCCAGGCCCGCGGCTTGCCCCAGTTTCATATCCACCTGGCCCTGTGGCCAGCCCATGCCACGCCTCCAGGCGCCTCCTAATTCCCTTCCTTGCTGGGGCTCCCCCACTCCCACCCGCGCACTTTTCCTTGACCCCTTTCTCTTCCGAAGATTCTCGGCGCTGCGCACTCGCGTCTGCCCGGCCTTCCCTTCGTCTCTCCGGGAGCAGCTGGACCAGACCACTTCCCCCCGGGAGTCCCCGTGGGCTGCCCCAGGGATGGGTGGACTCCTGGCCCTGCGATCCCACTGCACCCCGCCACCGGAACCCAGTCCCCCGCCTCCTGGCTCCGTGAGGCCAGAGGGCCTGTTCGAGCTCCCCCAGCCCGGTTCGTGCGTCCCCCCGAGGGCGGCCGTCACCCCCCGCCGCATCTCCAGATGCGTGCGCAGCGTTGCGAGCAGAGCCGGGCCGGGCTAGTCAAGGATGAGCGACCGCAGGGCGGCCGCCGGGGGAAGGGCAGGGGGCAGCGAGTCCGGGGCAGGGCTCTTCAGCCCGGACTCCAGGTCCCAGAGGCGCGGGGAGGCTCGCACCTGGGGAGCCCGGCGGGGAGCGGGGTCCCCCGGAGTCCCGGGGCAGGCGGGGGGCGGGGTGCGCTGCACCCACCTCGCTGCCGCCGCCTCCTCCCGGCGGCCCGGCCGGAGCTTCCGGTGGCGGGAGGACTTGGCCCCGGCGGCGGAAGCCGGGGAGGGCGGGCCCGGGGCCGGTTCCTGCGTCCCGGGCCGCCTCCCGAGGCGGCCCCGGGGGCGGGGCGAGCGCTCCCCGATGGGGAAACTGAGGCTAGGGGGCGGGATCCATGGTGTGGCGGTCTGTTTTTGCACCGAAAACCCACCTGCTTCCGTTCCCCTTCTCCCCGCGCGAGTTCATGGCACACGTGTGGGACTCAGTATGAAGTATTCGCGGAATGAACGAATGCAGACTTGGGACTCGAACTATCCCGGCCCCTGCCTGCCTGCAGCCCCTTGCGGGGTGTGGCGAGCAGTAGTAACACCAGCGTCTTAGCCCTCTTTGGTTCCGGCAGAAATCCTAGCTGAGCGCTTACTGAGTTGGACGCAATCAGCAAAGAGATGTACAAAGCGGTTCCGAGCGCTCGGCGCTTCCACAAAACTCTGTGTTTTCAGGAACCGAGACTAGTTTTGTCTAAATACACACGCGCGCGCGCGCGCTGACGATCACTTATTCCCTATGAATTTTGTGTATATCAATTAAAATAATTGTACTTAGCGTTGGGATAGAATTTTTGTTTAAATATACAACCTTTATTTTTGCGAATTTGATAAAGGCTCCTCCATCAATATCTGCAGGACTGTTAGCTGAGGACCAAGTGAGTCTGCCTATTTTGCTGGTTTTGTTTTCGTTACTCGAAGCCATCCATTGCATTCTCTACTTGTTGCTGCTAAGTCGCTTCAGTGGTGTCCGACTCTGTGCGACCCCAGAGACGGCAGCCCACCAGGCTCCCCCGTCCCTGGGATTCTCCAGGCAAGAACACTGGAGTGGGTTGTCATTTCCTTCTCCAGTGCATGAAAGTGAAAAGTGAAAGTGAAGTCGCTCAGTTTTGTCTGACTCTTAGCGACCCCGTGGACTGCAGCCCACCATGCTCCTCCGTCCATGGACTTTCCAGGCGAGAGCACTGGAGTGGGGTGCCGTCGCCCTCTCCGTCTCTACGTGTTAGGATCTCATTTTTCTGTCCTGACACCCACCTGGAGTTGGGAACTGTGTGTTACTTCTTGTTTGGCTTGGTTTTAACCTGGGATGTGTTTAAGCCTCTTTCTAGCTGACCTGGGGCGGAACTCCCACCTTCTGCCTATGCTGCAGGACAGTCCTCCTGGAGACAGGAGGGCCCCCAATCTGTCCTGGAGGGGAGACACCTGCCTGCAGACAAGCTGAGGGTCTAAGAGGCCTTCCGGCTGGCAATCTGTGGGACATTGACCAGAGGTGGCTTCTTTGATAACTCTCAACTCTAAGAGAAAAGGACCTAGGGCTTGGAGTCTCTGATTTAAAAACTCCTTGGTTCTCCGTGCAATCTGTGAAGGCTTTGGGGCCTCTAACAGCCGTTCTCTGGTCCCGTCTCTGTCCCACCCACCCCTTCCTCTCTGCCCCAAGCCAGCGTAAGTGAGCAGTCAACCTGACCTTAGTCTCTTCATGTGCCACATCCTGTTTTCAGATTAATGAGCTCATTTGGTGGAAATTTACCAAGGGAAATAGTTTAATTTTGGAAAGTACCAAAAACTTATCTGTAGTCACTCGACTTATTTTGGGGGGCTCTAGAAATAGAGGGGGCATCACCAGGGGACCTCTGAGCCATCAGGGAGCAGCATATTGAAAGCAGAGCCCAGTGAGGCTGAACGTGACTCAAAAAGGAATCAAAACCTTTTGGAGACCACTCATCTCTACCCAGTAGAAAAAAAAAAATTCCAAAAATAAGTTGAAGAAGAAAAGTCGGGTGTGTGGCTAAGGCTTAAGGTCTGCGGTGTGAGCCTGGGGCACGGCGGGAACGAGAGAGCGCACACAGGGGAGCGAGCGAGGGGGCGTTTGAGCCTCAGCGTGCCTCTCACATCCCTATCTGCTCTCCTTGTTCTAAGAGGCACCAGAGGGTTTCCGTTTTCCAGTCTCCCCCAGTCCTTGAGCTGTCAGACTCTTGACCTTGGGGTTGCCTGCTAGCCTTGTAGCCTTTTAAGATTGTGGCTCCTGCAGGGAGCTAAGGATTGAGTAGTTAGGAGGACTCTGGAAAATTAAAGTTTTTTGTGCTGTTCTGCATTGAAGATGGTAGAGCATGGGGGACAAGCCCCCTAAGTGTCTGATCACCTCCTTGGCCTGCCCTGTTTCCTAGAGGAGAGACTTTTCATCCCTTCTAAGAGGTAGGATAGAAAAATGGTGAAAATTGACAAGACGCTGACAGTTTAGTACTGAAGTGAAATTGTGTCTTCCTTCTCTCTGCCCTGCCTTCCCCCAGCCGAAACCTTTATAGATATTTTGGAGGATATTTTTATATTTTGGAATGAGCACTGGAGTAGGAGGCAGGACATTTGTGTGTGTGTGTGTGTGTTTTTCTCCCTGTAACTAAAGCAGTTTTGGGGGAGAGTAGACGAATAAATGAATGCTCAAAAGTTCAACAAATTATAGTCCGTAGGGTTGTTTTAAGTGGAAAATGACCTGGGTGGAATGCCGTGGGTTATCTCAAAACTTTTATTAGCTGTGAGACTGTCTTCAAGTGCTTTTTCACCTAGAGCCCAAGGATGCATGCTAAGTCACTTCAGTCGTGTCCAACTCTCTGGGGACCCCGTGGACTGTAGTGTGCCAGGCTCCTCTGTCCATGGGATTCCCCAGGCAAGAATGCCGGAGTGAGTTGCCATTTCCTCCTCCAGGGAACCTTCCCATCCCAGGGATCGAGTCCATGTCTCTTGTGTCTCCTGCACTGCAGGCCAGTTCTTCACCCCTGGCGCCACCTGGGAAGCCCAGAGCCCAAGCCTACAAACCAGCTAGAAGCATGGATTTTCTGTTAAGCAAGGAAGACAGCTAGGAGTCTGTGCCTTGGGCTTCTTTGCTCCCCATCCTGACCTCTAGGCTCTACGAACATGGTTTAAAAATGGCGGATATAACGAGTACTCCCAGATCCCAGAGGTGGAAACTGGGATTCTCTCCGGAGCTGGCTTGCCTCTGCTGTCCCAGCCGTTCGAACTTTTTTCTCCAACAACTGAGCCTTTCTAGGTGTTATAGTCCTGATGGGCATCGGAGGAGGAAGAGATTGCATTGCCAGGGTCATTAGCCTTCCAGAGGGTGAGGGGACAGGATGAGACTGGAGCCTAAGCATTTGGAGGACTGAGGCTGGTGGTCCTGGTAAAAATAGCAGTGACAGTATCAGTGGTTACACTTGATTTATTATCAGTCACTGTGACGCTGCTCTCACCTGAGCACGTCACATGCCTCGCTCTGTTTACTAATATCATCGAGAAGAGGTGAGAAAACTATTTTTTCCTCTCGAAAAGCCAGGCCCCAGATTATAGCAGTAAGTGAAGCAGACGGGGCTGCTGGTCTCGTGGCCGCTGGCTCCTAGAGGTGAATGCACGGGTGTGTCCATTCTCCTGATGCCAGTCATCCATGCTGCTTATGTTTGTGCGTGAGTGTGTGTGTGTACGCGCGCGCGGAAGGGGGGAGCGGGGGTAGCGGGGTGGGGCACCGGGGGTCGGGGCTCCGTCATGTCCAGCTCTTTGCCACCACATAGAGTGCAGCCTGCCAAGCTCCTTTGTCCATGGAATTTTCCGGGCAAGAATACTGGAGTGGGTTGCCATTTCCTACTCCAGAGGATCTTCCTGATTTAGGGATCGAACCTGCATCTCATGTGTTTTCTGCACCGGCAGGCAGATTCTTTATCACCGTGTCACTTGGGGAGCAGCAGAGTTGGACGGGACTGAGCGTATTAAGCATATGCTGACTCCCTGACTAGGGATCAGACCTGTGCCCCCTGCAGTGGAGACAGTCTTCACCCCGGCCTGCTAGGGACGGTCCTGTTTCTGCTTGTCAGCCCGTAAGCGGGGGCCCAGAATGGGCTACTGCCTCCTCTACTCATAAACGCCAGACCTTCCCCTCTTTACCCCTATATTCCTTCTTTCCGCTGCCAGCTGCAGGCTTTGTCCCTGTCTCTGTCTTTAGTAAAAACAATTAGTGAACAGCTTTCCTGCTAACATCATCTATATCTCCTCTGAAAACTTCTGATTCCTGGGCCAGTAAATTTAATTAGACAGATGATTGCAGGTTATCAGACATCTAGTATTGATAGATTAGGAGAGCAGCTGGTCCTGAGTTCCTCATCCCAAGTTAAGCACCTCCCCATGGTGACTTATACACAGCTGATATCAACAGCGAAACAATCTACCCAATGATCTTGCAAAACCTTTAGCCTATAAGGCACATCCTTTGCTTTGATGTGATGATTTAAAATGTCCCAAGTTTCCTTCTGTTACTCCCCATCTTGTTCTTTCTATACTTGTTATATGTGGCGATTTATAAACTATGTTTGTTTACAGGTTTTTTTTCCCTGTACCACTAGAATTTGTGAATTATATGAGTATAAGAAATTAAATGAATTAAAGGTGTTAAAGTAAAGCTGTGTCTGATTTCTTTGTTGTCTTTTCCCTTGACTCAGCACAGAGGCAATCAATAAACATTTGTTCAATCAATGGCTAATACTCAAGACACCATCCATAATCATTTTGACTTGAGGTAATAATCATTAATGATGATCTCACCATCGTCACAAAATATTACATATCTTTGGCCCGGTTTTTTAGGGTGTTATGGAATTAGAAATAGCATTCTAGTGAAAATTTGATAAGAAATTTGGGGTTCTTCTCTGAAAGGAGTTTCTATGCCTGGTGATTTTTCCTATCTCAACAGACTTCCAGATTTTAAGGAAAGAAACAAATCACTTCAGAAGTTCTTTGAATTGTAGGCTCCAGAGCTGTCCCTAGGGGTTTTCCAACTATTTGTGGGGCTGGCCGCTTTGAGAGTGCCATGGAGCCTCCAGCTTGTGATGGGGGAACCAATGACACTCACGGGGACGGTAATGTGGTCCCGGCAAAGAGCCTGGCAGATAGCCCCTTTGGTATCGACAAGCTCTTACGAGGCCAATGATGAGGAAGGCAGACAACTTTGGGTCTGTAATAATCCACCTGCTGCTTCTCTTCACCACCTCTGGCCACCTGGGTGCCTTGTTCTACAAATTTGGTTTTTCTACGTGTCAAATCCCTTCTTCCAGGGACGCTTGACAATTACAAATACTTCTGAAGGTGGATGCCCGGCCCTTCAAGGCCTTTTGCTGGGCTACAGAATTATTGCTCTTTCCTGATACTTTTGAGAGGGTGGGTTTCCCAGGCTCTTGGCTTCAGTGGAACAGGGATGACTCGATGTCCTAGCTGCAAAGCAGTCGAGATCTGCCTGAGGAGGGATAAGCCTGGGGATCCTTCTCTCACTTTGTCCTGACGACTCAACCTGAGAGAGAAAAATCAGTGTGTGAGCAGAGCTCTTTCTCAGGAGTCAGGAGACCTGCCTCTGACATTGATTTCAGGACAGTGGGGAAACTCTGTTCCATTTTTGGACCTCATTTTTCCCATCTGCAAAGTGGGTGAATGACCTCAGAGCAATCCTTCAGGACAAATTCCTTAGCCATTCAAACCTGGTTCTGGGGAAGGGGTGCAACTCTCCCACCTGTTGAGGGGCTGCTCCCCACCTGGACCAGGAACGTCTATAATGGATGCTAGAAGCTTCCACCAGATGCCTGGTCTTTTTGGACTCCCGACATATTTTTGGACTCCAAACAATTTTTTTTCAAGACAAAGCAATATGAAAAAACTGATGAGTTTCTTTCAGAGCTCCAGCTAGATGAATTTGCAGCACAAAAGTGTGGGGCAGGGAGTAACGGGCTACGAACCAGGGCTGCGACCTGTGTTTCCTCAAAGGAAACCCAAGCTCGGGGCTCGGATCGTGAACACCTGGAGTTGATGCTTACTCATCTCTTCTGAGCTTCTTTTCTAAAAAGGGAGAGACGAGGGCTCAGGTTGGGGAAAGAGCTTGCACAGTAAGTCAGAGTTTCAGAGGCATCTTCCTCTATGTTCTGATGTCTTTTGTCCCCAGATGTCTAGTTATACCCCCGTCCTCTCTTGTTTCTGCGTTCATTTCTCCTTGGCTGTCTCTCCACAAAACTGAGTTTCCCGAGGGCCAGAGAGCAGGGTGTGTCCATCTTTGTAGGCCCCTCGTGTTCAGCCTGTCTCACACCCTAGTAAATATCTATTAAGAGAGACTGATTAGCCATCTTAAGAGGATCCAGGAATGTTAGGAAAATATCCATCCTGTCTCACATCTGTGGGCTCTGCAAACGTAATTAACAGTTTTCACTTCTACCACAAATCCATTTGTTCCTTTTTAGAAGAACCATAGTACAGACATTTAGCCACATTTTCTGCGGAGATCATTGCCTCAAGCGTTTTGGAGCTAGAATGCAGGGATTTTTAAAATGCAAAGTCAAAAATACACAAGAAAAGCTAGTCTGTCTGGCTCCCATCCTTGGTTGCTGTCTTCTGTAACCAGCATCCAGCTATACAGACAGAGGGCCGTGGGGAGGGCCCTCGGGCCTCTCCAGCCCCTCTGATTACTGAAACCGGAGCTGGCTGGGGAGGCCAGGGCCTGGCACTAGCTCTCGCAGGGTCCTGCCTCTCCGTTCACAGAGAACGTGTCTGTGCACGAGTGCTCCCAAGCCACCCTGGAGTCCCTCCAAGGACAGGCCTTGAGGCTGGCCAGGGGGAGGGTGCTCCTGGAAAGGACACATCTCTGCGAAGCAGAATCATGGCACATAGGCACACACATGCAGATGTCTGCAGGATGGCCAGATCTTCCAAGGTTTCTAGAGAAATTGTAAATCTGGATTTTTACGTGTAATAGCTTAAATTTTAGAACACTCCCGAAAGCCAAACCCTAACCAAACGAGCATCCTCACAAACAGTATCTGAGGGCCACGATCTGCAGCCTCTGGTAGAGCCTGGCACATCGCACACACGGCCGAAGCAGGTGAGCTCACGCCCTGAACGAAGCTCACTGGGCTGCACGCCGCGTGTGCTTATCCAGGTGCAGACCTTATGCACGACCGACACGAGTCACTTGACATTTGCACACGCTGGGACGGGGGAGCCTGGCGGGCTGCCGTCCATGGGGTCGCACAGAGCCGGACACGACTGAGCAACTTAGCGGCAGCAGCTGTCTCCCAGGACGTCCACTTTTCAGCTAAGGAGACTGAGCGTCAGCGGTCTCCAGGGCCGCGACGCTGGTGGCTGCCTGGTGTTGGCTGCCCACTCACCTCCGGGATGTCTGCGTGCTCAGTTGAGTGCAACTCTGCAGCCAGGCTCCTCCGTCCATGGGACTCTCCAGCAATAATACTGGAGCGGGTTGCCATTTCCTTCTCCAGGGGACCTTCCCGACCCCGGGATCGAACCCCACGTCTCCTGTGTCTCCTGCGTTGCAGGTGGGCTCTTCACCTGCTGAGCCGTCAGGGAAGCCTGCGACTGAACTGGAGTGCCGGCTACTCTGCACCTCTCTGTAAACTCAGCTCTGAGTTCAGGGGCTGTGTTCTATTTGCTATTGCATCCTCATCACCCAACAGACTATAGAAGGTGTTCAATAAACACCTGTGGGATTGCCTACTACTACTAAGTCGCTTCAGTCGTGTCCGACTCTGCGACCCCATAGATGGCAGCCCATCAGGCTCCGCGGTCCCTGGGATTCTCCAGGCAAGAACACTGGAGTGGGTTGCCACTTCCTTCTCCAATGCATGAAAGTGAAAAGTGAAAGTGAAGTCGCTCAGTCGTGTCTGACTCTTAGCAACCCCATGGACTGCAGCCCACCGTCCATGGGATTTGCCAGGCAAGAGTACTGGAGTGGGGTGCCATTGCCCACAGGCATACAAATGCATAAGGATGCGAGCACATGTAGACCCTCATAGTCACGTCACCCCGCCCCTAGAACTGCCCAGGAAGACCTTACCGCTCACGGAGCGCTCCCAAAGGCACATGCCCACCCCCATCTCCCACCTCCCAAACCAGGCCTCCCCAGTCCCCCAGCTCTGCCCGAAGCCGTCACAAATTGTTTCCTGGAGATCTTGAGGCGGCTGTGGTGTTCTTTTCCCTAACTCAGGAGACAACTCAGCAGTTCTGTTTTTCAAAGTCTGGGACTCATAAACCTGGAATCTTTTCTTCGATTTTTCCACTAGAATTTTCCTTGGCTGGGTGCCTCTCCCCAGGGCCCCGGCCAGGAGGTCACACTCAGAGCGCCCTCTGCTGGGGACTGTCCTCCCAACCTAGTGGGCACTTCCAGACGGGGTACCTGTCCAGTTACAGCTGCTTTCCAGATGGGGACACGGAGTCAGGTGGTGGCATTGGGGAGAGGTGCTGGGGGGCGGGGCTGTGGACTCACTCCAAGCACGTGCCAGGGTGTGCTACTACTAAGTGGTCTGTGGTGGTTTTTTTTTTTTTTTGAAAATAATAGAAGAAAGAACTCCAGAGCTCAGACATGGCAGAGAAAGGCCCTCTGCGCTCCCCGGGGGCTGCATGTGGAGCAGATGGCAGAGGTTGGGAACCTGTTCAGATCCAACTTCCTCCTTGAATGCCCACCATCTTTAGTGGGCAAGGAAACCGAGACCCAGAGAGATGCTGGGGGAGGAGGGGGCAGATTTGTTGAGCACGTGCTGTGTGCTAGCTGTGCTAACAGCCTCTCGTTTCATCTTCCCAGCAACCTTGTGAGGTAGGTGGTGGTGTTTCCATTTAACAGATGAAGACATAGAGCTGAGTGAGGTCTCAAGATCAGAAAAGAAGGGGAGAACTGGGATTGCATCCAAGCCCACTGTTTTTTTGGCCGTGCAGCCTTCTGGATTTTTCCCACTTGGCTCCCGAGGGCCCAAGGCGGGGCCTCTGTGGTTGGGCTCATCAAGGCAAGGTCTCCGTGGCCCTTCTGCTCGTGGAAGGAAGCCCTTCTCCTCAGCCCCTTCCAGAGGGCAGTGTTGGGCACCCTGGGGAGATGGGTTGACCGGCCCCATCAGGCTTCAAGCTGAGAATTCCAGGGCTTGGAGGAGGGTGCTGGCAGCTGTGCCAAGGCCCCTTAACTAACAGGGAAAACAGGATTGGATGTCTTTATAAACTGAACTTGAGAGAGGCTCCAAAGGGTAAGGGTTTTCCTGGAAAAGAAAGCAGGTCCTGGAAGGGTTTTGTTTTGTTTTTCTTCTTAATGGGGCCCTAGTTAATGACTCAAGGAAATGAAGAACACATTTCACCGAGAATTAGTCACTGCCCTTCCCAGCCCTCCATCCTGCTGCCCTTTCCAGATCTTCCAAAACTTTTCACTTCCGGCAGGAAAAAATCCAGACCTCTTGTTTTGTTCGTCTTTGGTCTGGCTTGGCCTTCACCTCTGTGTTGCCCTGAAGGAAGCCGCCCAGGGGTCTCTGTGCACTCTTCCTTCCGTTCCCCTGCTCGGCACTTGCTCTCATTACTAAGACTGCATTTTGCTTGTCCTGATCTCAGCCATTCTTTAAGAGCCAGCTAAGAAGCTGCCTTCTTCATGGAGCCTTCTCCACTGTGCCCAGGGGGAACCACCTTGCCTTGTGCTGACGGATGCTGGCAGTAGCCCTCCTAACCATCCGAGACCCTGGGAAAGTGTTGGATTCACCTTTGACCCCCTATTTGGGCACACGTGAATGTGTGCTATGGGGTGCTCCACCTGGAGGCAGGGTGCTGTAGAAAGAGCCCTGAGATTCTTTATTCCCTCCTCATGTCTGACTCTGCAACCCCATGGACTGTAGTCCGCCAGGCTCCTCTGTCCATGGGACTCTTCAGGTATGGATACTGGAGTCGGTTGCCATGCCTTTCTCCAGAGGATCTTCCCAACCCAGGGATCGTCTCATGCATTGGCAGGTGGGTTCTTTACCACTAGCGCCATCTGGGAGGCCCATAGAAAGATCCCCGAGACCCCTTATTCTTTCATTAGGAGCTTAGGGTTGAATGAAGACTGAATGTGTTGAAGACAGCTGCTTCTCAAGTCAAGAGAAAAGAACTTTATGCAGTCTATTTGTAGAGTGTGAGACGTGTCTACAGGGGTTTGAGATGCAGAGGCACATGGACTCATCTGGCAGCCACCGGAGATATTGAGGAGTTGAGAGATGAAAGTCGTATCAGACAAGACAAGGAGGAGATGCTGCTGTGAACTCCCAGAGTCGGCTTACGCACAGGATGCCGTTCCTGTGGACGAGACAAGGGACAGGCACCGGAAGGACTGACGTGAAGGCCTCTCTCGTCTGTCCAACAGGGGGACGCGTACCATTGTTTCTTAGGGCTTCAGAAGGGCTCACCCGTGGGATACAAGACCGTGTGCTACTTGTGTAAGGGTGAGAGGTCCTCAGAGCTTGGATGTGCCCTCATAAAAGTCAGCTTTAACGCCAGCTTAAGACAGGGCCTTCCCTGTGGTCCAGGGGCTAAGAGTCTTCCTTTCGATGCCGGAGACACGGGTTCTATTCCTGGTCAGGGAACTAAGATCCCGCACGTTGCAGGTCAACTAAACCCGTGCGCTGCAGCTACTGAGCCTGCTCGCTCTAGAGCTGTGGGCCACGCGACAGACACCTGCGCTGCGACGAAGACTGTGCAGCCAGAGAGCCGTCTCACCACAGGACTGTCCAGGACGTCTCTCCCCTTACTCTCCTCTTCTCGCTGCCGACCTTAGCCCTGGAGAGGTCAGAGGTCAGCTCGCAAACTGGGGAGGGCAGTCTGGGGAAAGGGAAGCAGTGGTTCACGCCTCCACTCCCAGCTATAGTGGTCCCAGCTGCAGCAAGCCCTGACTGGGAGAAAAGATTGGACTTTAAATCAAGTTTTGACTTTGCTTTTGTATGGGACTGATTTATAAACAGAGTTTGTTGAGTGACTGAAGGGACCACAGGAGTTTCTTATGTCCTGAGAATGAGCAGATGATCAGAAAAGTCGTAAGATGTGTGAATTTTTATCAAAGGTCAGGAAAAGGGCTTCTCTCCCTTCCCTCTGAACACATGTATAGAGCAGATCAGATCAGATCAGTCGCTCAGTCGTGTCCGACTCTTTGCGACCCCATGAACCGCAGCACGCCAGGCCTCCCTGTCCATCACCAGCTCCCGGAGGTCACTCAGACTCGCATCCATCGAGTCAGTGATGCCATCCAGCCATCTCATCCTCTGTCGTCCCCTTCTCCTCCTGCCCTCAATCCCTCCCAGCATCAGAGTCTTCTCCAATGAGTCAACTCTTCGCATGAGGTGGCCAAAATATTGGAGTTTCAGCTTTAGCATCATTCCTTCTAAAGAAATTCCAGGATTGATCTCCTTCAGAATGGACTGGTTGGATCTTCTTGCAGTCCAAGGGACTCTCAAGAGTCTCCTCCAACACCACAGTTCAAAAGCATCAATTCTTCGGTGCTCAGCCTTCTTCACAGTCCAACTCTCACATCCATACATGACCACAGGATAGACCATAGCCTTGACTAGGCGAACCTTTGTTGGTAAAGTAATGTCTCTGCTTTTGAATATGCTATCTAGGTTGGTCATAACTTTCCTTCCAAGGAGCAAGCGTCTTTTATAGAGCAGGGTGGGAGACAAAAGGAGGTTGATTATGATTACGTACTTCAAGCCTTGTTCACTGAAGGTGTTGATCACATTTGCCGTTGTAAATGGGTTGTTGTCTTCCATCCTGTTTTTCTAATTGGTGGTATTTTCTCCTATCGCTTCCAAACAATGAAGTTCCTGTGCGCCCCTCAGGTAAAGCCACTTAACTGCTGCCTGAAAGTTCAGCTGTGTCTCAGGCTTCATCTCCTGACCTAGCAGAGATCTGAAGGCACCTCACAGCCACAGGTGGAGGGACTCAATATCCAGGCGCCTTTCCTGCTAGTTACCATGCCTGCCAATCAGGCTCTCCACGTGGCTGGCTTCCTTCTAGAGTCTGTGTTTCCCTCTCTGTGTGTTTCTGTCTTTCTTTTTTTAAGGACCCCAGTCACATTAGAGGAGAGACCCACCCTACTCCAGTATGACCTCATCTTACCTGGACTAATGACCCCTGCAACAACCCTATTTCCAACCCTATTTCCATTTCGAGGTGCTGGGAGGATGCTGACGGATCTTTTAGGGGAGACAGTTCAACCCACAACATCTTCCTTTCTTGTTTCTAAGTTTGCATTTTATCCTGCTTCCCCCAGATGTGTGAACGGCACCTGCAGCAGCCTGAGCCAAGAACCCCTGAGTAAACCTTGAGTCCTCTGCGTTCACACCCCCATCCCAATTCCTTCAGCAAACTCTTTCAGCCCTAGCTCCCAAAATATCCCGGACCCATCTGCGTCTCTTCATTTCCACCATTCTAGTTGAAGCTGCTTTCACTTCTTGCCAAGACAGCTGCAGTCGCCCTGAGCTGGGCTCCCTCCCTGCCCCCTTTTGTCTGTAACGTGGTCTCACCTGCTTTGTTAACTGCTCTCTACTGACAAATCCACACACCTCACTCATGCTTACAAAACCCTATTGATCTGCTCCCTCCTGTCCTCCGACCTCATTTCCCATCACTTGCTTGCTTTGATCCAGCAGCCTGCTTGCAGTTCCCTGGATCACGGGCCTCCTTTCTGGAATGATCTCCTCTAGGTCTTTGTGTGACCACCCCTTCTTGTCTGAGAATCTCAGCTTAAACGTCATCTTATTTGGTGACATCTAAGAGAACTTCCCCGACTGCCCCATCATCAATCCAGTCAACCCAAAAGAAAATCAACCCTGAATGTTCACTGAAAGGACTGACGAGGAAGCTGAAGCTCCAATCCTTTGGCCACCCGATGCGAAGACCTGACTCACTGGAAAAGACCCTGATGCTGGGAAAGATTGAGGGCAGGAGGAGAAGAGGGCGACAGAGGAGGAGATGGTTGGATGGTATCACTGACTCGATGGACATGAGTTTGAGCAAACTCCGGGAGATGTTGAAGGACAGGGAAGCTGGCATGCTGCAGTCCATGGGGTCACAAAGAGTCGGACACAACTTAGCCACTGGACAATGACAATAAAGAGAACCCCGACCACCCCATCGAGAGCGGTCGCTTGGTTTTTCTCCGTTGCTGACCTTTAATTCCCTGCAGAGAATTTAGTAAATAGATTATTTTTCTCATTTATGTGGATATTTATTGTCCTTCTCCCCAGAATTCCTAGGAAAGCAGGGACCTTGTTTATCTTGATTACACCATCTAGAACTGTGTCTGGCACATAGAAATAACTCCGTAAATATTTACTGAATAAATAATCCTACATAGACGATCTTTGTGTATGCACTTTTTTCCTCCCCCTACTTTTCGGAATTTATATAAATAATCCAGCAGGAGGAAGATTACTGGATCAAGGGATGTAAACATATCTTGGCTCTTGGAATGTATCGTCAAATAGGTTTGACAAGATGTTGGGTCAGTGTTCATTTGTTAGGCATCCTTCTGAATCCTCAGTGCCAAGGCAGTGATTTCTGGTATGCGGGGGAGGGAGGGAGGGAGAGAGGGCTTGTGCTAGAAATGGGGGTGGGGACAAGTCAGAGCTGGAGTCGGGGCCTTTGGCGGCCGCAGCAGCAGTGATCAGCCAGCCGGCCGGCCCCTCCCCAGCGCCTGTCTGCAGGGGTGACTGCCTGGCCTTTGCAGGCCAGCCTGGGGCGGGCAGGGCTTTCTGCTGTGTGAATGTGGGTCTGGTGTGGGAGCCATGGTGGGCAGAAGGTGCCCCTGCCCTTCAGGGAGGCAGGCCTGGGTAGCTGTGAGGGGTGAGAAGCTGAGGACGCAGGGCGGGGGTCGAACTCAGTTCTGGAGGCCCCTTTACCTAGGCTATTCCTGGGCTGGAGTTTTCCTGCTCGGGACACTGAACACCAGGAAATATGAGTCGCTCTACTCGACATCCGCCTACAGGAACACAGACACCTGTCTCAGGACTTTCACGCACAGCCAGGCCCGTGCATTTCTGCCTTGCCCGGTCTGGAAGAATTGCTACAGGAGCTGAAGCAGCAGTTGTAAGATTCTTGAAATACAGGACCAGACGGGCATGGGCCGTTATCAGGCCTCGCCTGTATTCCTCATGGGACTGTAAGCTTCCTGAGGGCAGAGACCAAATTTGAGGCAGAATTAGTGCTAATGAGTCAGCCTGTCTGAGTTCTAAATCCCTGCTCCACCACTTACTGGGCCAAGTTATTTAACCTCTTTTTCCTTGGTTTATTCCTCTGTACCAAACTCAGGGGTTGTTTGTGGATTCATTAAGCTGATCAATGTGACGAACACATCACAGTGCCTAACACAGCAGGCTCTTGGTGGGTAAAAGGCTTAACTGACGCCCAGACCTGCTTGGGCCACATTCTACAAAGGCGATTTAGTTTTCTTTTAGCATTTCCTACCTCCTCTTTTTTCTCAAGCCCCCTTTCTCTTTGAAGCTCTGTGTTTCTCTTGTCCCCAGAATCCCTCGGAGTTTTCTGCAAGGCCTGGGCACAATGGTTCTCAACTGAAGTGCTGGCTGATAAACAGTTGCTTCCGTTCATGTGGGAATCCCTGACTTTATGGAACAATCTGGAACCTTGTTAGGTCCAAGAACCAGCACCACAGGCATCACCTGGGAGATGCAGAGTCTCTGGCCACCCAAGACCTGCAAAATTAGACTCTGCATTTTCACGAGCTCTAGAACAATACTTCTTTCATTTTAATGTACCTATGATATTTTCCTGAAGATGCTTAAAATATAGATTTCGGTACTCACTTCTAGAGTTTCTGATCCAGTCGGTCTGAGGTGGTGACTGAGAATGCGGATTTCAGCACTTTGAAAATCCTGCTGTAAGACTGCCAGCCTGCAGAGCCAAAGGAGTGAAGCTCTAACTGGGAAATCCAATGCACTGGGGACGATGAAGGTAGCAGACCCTCTCTTAGTCTTTTAAAAGCTCACCAGGCAGTCTTTGCTGGTGGTATCTTCGCACAAAGATGCTTTTGATTATTAATGCCATTACCACGTTTGTTCAAAATTCTACAGCTTAAAAGTTCTCTCACTTGTTTGATCTAATTTCATCCTGCAACAACCCTGTACATTGGGCCGGATGAAATGAGTACCTCACTTTCAAAACAGAACAGACGCACAGGAAGCTGTGTGACAGGGACCGCAGCCAGCTGGCCCACACAGGGCAGCTTTTACTTCTTCCCCATGGTAACCACTTCTTTCTCGGTGTCCGTCTCTTACACACACACACACACACTGTAGTCACATGGAACAGGCTAAGTTGCTTTAGTGTCTGATTCTTTGTAACCCTATGGACGGTAGCCCGCCAGGCTCCTCTGTCCATGGGATTATCCAGGCAAGAATACTGGAGTGGTTGCCATGCCAACTCCCGACCCAGGGATAGAACCCGCGTCTCTTAAGTCTCCTGTATTGCTAGGTGGGTTCTTTACCACTAGCGCCACCTGGGAAGCCCAGTCAAACAGAGAGGTTACTGTAATTTCCACACCCAGCATCTAATTACGGAGCAAGCCACAATCTGACCTCTGCCTTTAGAGTTGGTAGGAGCTGGCAAGAGGAGAAATGACCACCAGCCCTGCCCCCTGGCCACAGCTCCTTTCTCTATTTTCAGAAATGAGGGTTCAGTCCTGACTCTAATTTCCTAAAGATTCTCTGTTTGGAAAAAAGTTTATTAAGCCATATAATTCTTTCCTCAGCTCTGATTTCCTGTCTTAGCTTCAACTCCCCTTTCCACCCACCCCCAGCAACGCCAAAACACTCACACACGTAGACACACACAACTCCAGCCAAATGAAAATCACTCTTTCCAGGACAGTTCTGGTTCCTCTCATCTCATCTGCTAGCGATGTGAGCCCTGGACCCCAGCCCCTGGCTCCGGACTCTGCCCGCCTGCCCCTTCGGCCCAGCCAGTGGGAACAGACCCCAGGTGCTGGTATGGGGAAGTGGAGCCTGGTGCTCTGGTCCAGCCCGGATTCCCTCGTGGGACCCTGTGAGAGTCCCTGCTCTTCCCTGGCTTGTTTCCTCCTCTGTGAAATGGGGAGAGCTTGATTAGATGATCTCTAGGGAGGTTTTAACTTTAGAACTTTATGATTCTGTGTAGGAAGCTCACAAAGGAAAAAATGTCAACTCTATTGGCAACTTAAAATCCTTGAGGCAATGTAGGAGGACCTGCCAATCCAGAGTTCTGCCAGCTGTGTTTTCTCCGCGTGGAAGCTGATTCCAGGATCCATTTTACAAAGCTCTGACGTGTTCCCACTGCCCCAGGACCCTGTACCCAGAGCCCTCATCTGCCTCACCTGCGGTCCCAGCACAGGCACGGCTCGGAGCCTCCAATGAACACACATCGCTGAGGCCCAGGGAGGCAGAAGCTTTGCCAGAATCACACAGTGACCACGCCACTCTCCCTTCCTGTGTGGGAAAACGCAGTCAGCTCAGAGGCTAGAAGCAGGGTCCCCGGAGCCCCAGAGATGCACATCTGAGCCGTGGTCCTGCCGTTTGTAAAGGTATGAGACCCGGGGCCAATTACCCAGCCTCCTGGGGACTCTGCTGTTTCCTTCCTAAAGATGATGACAGTCCTCACACGATGGGTGTGAGACGTTGAGAGGATACTCCACGAAATGCAGTCGGCAGGATGCCAGGCAAGAACCTCGTTTGTTCATCCCTTGCTGTGTCCCAGGGCTGTATTGTTAGCCACTGCGGGTTACGCTGAGTGTGCCAGGCCCTGTGCCCATCACTCCATGCGCAAGGTCTGTGTTATCTCACTTAGGCTCACAGAAAGCCTCTCAAGGGGGAATTGTTTTCAGATGTGAACACGGGGCTTAAGGAAGGAAAGCAGATGTTTTCCTTTCTATCAACGGTCTCTCAGAGCTGCAGGGACATTCGTTGGACATCACTGGGGTCAGCCTCCTACTCTGAAGGCTTCTGCAGCATCCCTGGACGGCGGAACTGACGGCGAACCTGGTTCCCCCTGGAGAGCCTAGTTTATGTTTGAACAGCTCTGGCTCCAAGAAGACGCTTCCTTACAGAGAGCCCCACTCGATTTCCCTGTAACCTCCGCGCGTCTGCATGGTGGAAACAACGCTGAGCAGAGTCAGAGGCCTCAGGCTTGTGCCCCAGCCCTCGCGCTGAGTGGTGCTGTGACCAGGTCAGCCGCTCTTCTGGGCCCGTTTTCCCAGGTGAGAACAAAGGGAGTGGAGGAGGCAAGCTCTAGGTCCTTCCTGTTTTGGACATTTTAGGATCCTGTAACTCCTGATGGTGTTGGTAACAGACCACGTGTCTGATTATAATGACGGAACCAGTGACGGAGGGGACACCAAGCTCCAAGGAGCAGATCGGCTTCTGCCAGGATGTCTGTCAGGGTGGGCACCGCGCCAGCTGAGAAGAATCCAGAAGGTTCTTAGAAACGGAGCTCTCAACTTATCCTCCTGTCCTTAAACAAAACCCTGTCCCTCTTCCCTCCCATCTCTTCCTGCCCGCCACCATCTCTGCTTCATTTTTCCCTTTCTTCCTCCTAACTTCCCTTCTTTCTGAGTCAGAGGCATAAGGGAAAATTGAATCTCAAGTCAAAGTTAAAGATCAGGCCACTGGTGACAAGGTAGTCGCATCACAGTAAACCCGCAGAATCCATCTGATTTCAGGACTAGGAAAACCCTAGGATGCAGAGTTGCTTTGTATCTCTGAGAACCTTCCAGATTTGGCTGCTAAATTTCCAGCTCTGAGACAGAGGTTTTCAGTCGCGAGGTCAATACATGGAAAATAGCATGCGGGTTTGTGTACTGTGCGCACACATGCATTTTAAAGAAATTGGTTTTGGCTGCACCTTGCTGCATGCGTGATCTGAGTTCCCAGTACAGGGATCAAGCCCGTGCCCCCTGCAGGGGAAGGTGAAGCCCTGCCCCCTGGACTGCCAGGGAGTCCCACATGCGCATTTTCTAGGAGGAAGGGTCTGAAAGGAAGAGCCGCCCTGACAGCTGTGCCTTGGTGTCCTTTGGACCCGGCCTGGTTCTCAGAGCCAGGCTGTGGTGTTCTCAGAGTCTGATGTCACAGAACATCAGCATCAGACCAAATGAATCTTTACCAAAAAAAAAAAATGACTGCTCCTTAATCATGTTTGAGCAGAGGATAAAACAAGTACGTAATCCAAATCACGAAAAGTAACCAAATATCCCCCTTTCCCATCTTACATAAGGGTGACTGCGCCTTCTTTTCCTCCTAATTAGACAACAACCAGTACTCTCCAATCATAGAATTACCCCCACTTGCCGACAGCATCCAACCCGGAGCCAAGTCCACTTCCCTGAGCCCTCCCCAAGTAATCCAGCACAAGCCCAGATCCTATAACAAGCTCTTTCTAAGATCCTTTGACTGAGAAGCTCAGGACACTCAGCTTTGTCACATCACCATCAGCTTCTGCCTGGTTTTCAGCAGTAGCCTAACTGGTCACTTCTTACCGTTGCCTCATTTTCAGTGCAGCAGCTACCATCGTCCTTCTAACAGATAAGACAGACCACGTCACTGCTCTGCTCCAAACCCTGCCCTCTACATAAGATTAGCAGCACCCCATCCGTGACCAGCATGCCCTTGTCCCTGTGACCTCTCTGACCTCAGCTCCACCAGCCTCACCTCCGCCTCGTCTGCTCCTGCTGCACCGGCCTCCCTGCTCTCCCCGGAGCACCCAGGCCGAGCTCCTGCCTCGGGCTCCGGCGTGTTCCCTCTGCCTGGAACACTCAGTCTTCAGATCCCCACATGGCTCCCTTGTTCACCTTGCTTGAGTCTCACTGCTCATGGAAGCCCACCCTGACCTGACTGCTCTATGACGCAGCCCCTCTCTCCACCACTCCCAGGCTCCTTTGCTCTGCTCTGCTTTTTCTTTTTCTCACAGCTCTTTTATCACCTGATATTCAAACTCAGTCCCCTAATGACTGACCGTGATTTACCATGCACCGCCTCTCATTGGAATCCAAGTTCCACAAGGGTAAGGATCTAGGGAACTGGAGCCCAACCTTCGATGACCAGTCAGTACATATTTTTCTGGAGGTTGCTGAATAAATTAGCATCACAAGGGCTGGAAAGTAAAACTGAGCATGACTGTGGCTGAGATCCCTCCCCGGGAAATCAGGAGTCAGGCTGCCCACGTTAAGCTTGGCGGGTTGTCAAGTCCACATATTTTCTTAAGACAGGGTTTCCTAAACTTCAAGTGTGTGCATGCCAACCTCATGATTTTTGCCCTAGGAACAACCTAGACTGTTATTTACTTAAAAACTTTTCCTTAAATAGACTTTTTGACAAATACATTTATTTTCAAAGAAAATTTTATACCATGGCTTTGATGTGCTAGTTGTATATTTTTTTCTAACACATGTTAAAATAAGCACATAGCTGTTTACCACCTAACTTGTCTTGCTTACCCCTAGTGGAAAACTGCCTTATGCTTCTTCCTTTAACCAGAAAGGTCCCCGTGTCTCTCATGTGCTGTATGCTTGGCCGTGTCTGACTCTTTGTGACCCCGTGGACTGTAGACCTTCAGGCTCCTCTGTGGAATTTTCCAGGCAAGAATACTAGAGTGGGTAGCCATTTCCTTCTCCAGGAGATGTTTCTGACTCAGAGATCAAACTCACATCTGTGTCTCCTGCATTGCCCGAGGATTCTTTATCTGCTGAGCCATTGGGGTGTTCTTGCCTGGGAAATCCCACAGACAGAGGAGCCTGGCCGGCTGCAGTCTGTGCGGTCGCAAAGAGCTGAACATGACGTGGCAGCAAAACAGCAGCACCTCTTCAGTTCAGTTCAGTTATTCAGTTGTGTCCGACTCTTTGCGACCCCATGAATCACAGCACGCCAGGCCTCCCTGTCCATCACCAACTCCCGGAGGTCACTCAGACTCACGTCCATTGAGTCAGTGATGTCATCCAGTCATCTCATCCTCTGCCGTCCCCTTCTCCTCCTGCCCCCAATCTTTCCCAGCATCAGGGTCTTTTCCAATGAGTCAGCTCTTCGCATGAGGTGGCCAAAGTACTGGAGTTTCAGCTTCAGTATCATTCCCTCCAAAGAAATCCCAGGGCTGATCTCCTTTAGAATGGACTGGTTGGATCTCCTTGCAGTCCAAGGGACTCTCAAGAGTCTTCTCCAACACCACAGTTCAAAAGCATCAATTCTTTGGTGCTCAGCCTTCTTCACAGTCCAGCTCTCACATCCATACATGACCACAGGAAAGACCATTGCCTTGACTAGATGGACCTTTGTGGGCAAAGTAATGTCTCTGCTTTTGCATATGCTATCTAGGTTGGACATAACTTTCCTTCCAAGGAGAAAGCATTTTTTAATTTCATGGCTGCAATCACCATCTGCAGTGATTTTGGAGCCCCCCAAAGTAGTCTGACACGGTTTCCAGCATTTCCCCATCTATTTCCCATGCATACCTCTTACCAGCTTCTGACACACTCTGCCTCTCTCTACCTTTCCGAAAGCCCTCCAGAAAGCCTCTGGAAGCTCCTCCGACTCATATGCTCACTCGCTTCTCTAAGCCCCCTTTACATTTACAGGAATAAACACATGCCTGACACGTGGACGCTGACATGCCATGCAGTCTTGTCTTCCGTTTCATAACAAAAGATGATAGCGTTTCTTCTTGGGGCTCTGGATAAAAGAGGCATTAGGGTCCTTGACTCCCCTGATGCACAGGCCATCCGAACGATGAAGAGGCTTGTCCCAAACCCCTGCCAGGGTTAGAATCCGCCAGCACTTGGTGAGTCCCTGGAATGTGTTTGGCATTAAGCCAGGCACAGGACACAGCAGCAGAGAGAGGACCAGACTTTGCCCTCCTGGAGCTACCAGTGAGGCCAGGAGGCTGGCTGCACACCGAACAACTGTACATGAGCAAGCAAATAATTGCAAGTGCCTTAGAAGAGGCGTACAGGGTTGAGGAGGGGCCCCAGCTGTGAGAAGGGCCACAAAAGCCTCCAACAGGAAGTATGTCCAAGTCCTTAGGAGTTTGCTGAAGAGGGGCTGGTGGATTTTTCAGCGGATCCAGGCTCACTCACAAAGGCCTGCTTTGAAGTTTGGAAGTTCAGTTGCATTGTGAGTTAATTAGGCCGCTGTGGCCGACCTACTTCAAACAGTGCTCAAGGAGAAGGCGGAGATGCTGGGGCCGCGGGAAGGTTACTGCAGAGGTCCTGCCGCCCGGCCTTCAGCGAGAAGGTGACTGGAGCCGCCGCAGACCTGCTCTGGCGGCCCCTCACCCCTTGTTGGCAGCGAGCTGGGGCATATTGCACACAAGGGTTGTTTTTGCCAAGGGAGTGCCTTCAACGTGGGTTCTGACATTTACGAAAATAAATCCTTAGTTCCTTGAAGCTGGAAAATCTTAGTTTAACTTACGAGGCACAGTGCAAGGCCTTGTGTAGCTTCGAAAGGCTAACTGGTAAGGCGCAGGTTTCTCAAAAAGGGAATGCCTTTCAGTCACTGTTGCCGTTTCATCCAGAGTTTGTGTTTCCTTGTGACACTTCAGTGGGGCTGGTTAAACCATAGCTGAGGAAGACAGACACTCCCCCTGCGTCCTGCCTTGCTCTTAGGAAATCAAACCTGACAAGTGATGGGATGGGGCAGTGAGGTGGAAGAGGGAGGTGTTTGGACTGTGAGCAAGCCTTGGGGTTTGGTCTCCCACTCTGCCTCTTACTAGGCTGGGCAAATTGCTTCCTTTTCTGAGCCTCAAATTCCTCATCCTCAAAGCCCTTTGGGTCCTTAGCCTCCAAGTCTTCTTGGAACGGGGGTAATAATAATTCTCGTACTCCATGAGATTCTGGAGACATTAAATGGGAATAAATATGAGCACTCTTCCATAAGATCTAAAGTGCTGCAGAAAATCACTTACAAATGAGCCTGCTGTTAGAAATCCTCATTGATAAATCCGGAAGGGAGGCTCAGAGACCTAGCTGGAGCAAAAGCACAGGTGTCTGCTTTTCCACAAGGTTTCTCTTCACCAGGTGGCTGCCCTGGGGCCTGCCTTCCAGGAGAGCAAGTTCCAGAGGGAAGGAGTAGGCGCTGGGAGGGCGGGGAGGGGAGTAGGGCATCCGTATGGGGGTACAGAGAGGGCACCAGGAAGGGAGGCGGCAAGGACAAGGCTCCTACCTTCTCAGGTTGCTGAGGGCTTTGAGGGGCGGCCTTCTGCACCTTTCTCAATTTGCCCGTCTTGGTGCGGTTGCAGCTGACCTAGCATAAATTAACACGCTTTTTCGCACATTTTGAAAGCAAAGTCAGGCTTTAATGATCGGTTTTCTGTTCTGTGGTATTTTCTTTCAAGCAAAGGGCATGTTTTTGTAAGATACTACATTTCAATGGGGCTATTCTTTGTCCCCGGCAAGCATTCCTGAGCGGCAGGTTTCACAAGGGTTCCAATTTATTGCTTCTGGTGTCCAGTAACCTTGGCATGAGTGTCTGTCTCCAGGCCCCCTGAAGGACACGCTGTTTCGGAGAGTTACTGCTCTTAAATTGTTCTGTAATAAAAGCAAGTGTCCCCTATTTTAAGTAGAATGAACTTTCCAAATAAGACCAGCTGTGAATATTGCAAAAAAAAAAAAAAAAGAGAAGAAACTTCAACAACAGGCGTCCATAGTGCAAACTGGATGCAGCTGACCTTTAGGCGTTTTCACAGCCATTTAAAAAGATGTCTTCAGTAAACTCATCTAGATTCGCTAAAAATCTTTGGCACGATGGACACGTGGAGTCTGTAGGCCAATACTCAATCCAGGTCGAGGAATCTAACGGGTAGACGTACCTGCCAAGGAATCATGCAAACGCATCACTTGTGATGGTGGCCACAGATAGAGAAGAGCTGAGTTCAGTTGAACCAAGCTGCTCAAGTGCCCTGGGGTCAGGCTGTTGGCCAAACTCCTCTGAACTGGCATCTCCCTGGGAAGGGCCACAAACCCTGGAGATCATGAGCTGCTCGGGGCTCCCATGGTTAAAGGCACGAACAACATCTGTTTAAATGTCTATTTTTTAAAAAACAGATAACAAAACATTTATCCAAACAGTGTCCTCCTTATAAACAGAACGGTCTGAGGACTGAGCCAGCAGACGCGGTAAAGGGGGAGTCGACCAGTGAGCCCAGATTAATCGTCAGACCTGGGCGCTCAGTGAGTTTATCCTCAGTGAGACCTCAGCTACCCTGGTGGTTTTGAGGAGTTCTTTGTTTTAAGCTCACATTATTTCATGTAGGCTCCTAATGGTTTGTTAGTTAACAGCAGGGCACGAAGGAAACATGTAGTGGGGTTAAAAATAAATCGCACTCAGTTTTGGATGGAAGATCAGAGACTCCAAAATACAGGTGACTTACTTCAAACGGAAGTTGTGTTTTATCTGTAGGGCCTCTTTACCCATGATTAAGTACTGTTTTCTTTTTTCCAAGTTGGCATTGGAGCAGCTTGTCTTTTTGATGAAGGTGATTTCATCGTCTCTCTCAGCAGCAGCTTCTCCTGAGAGACACACAGCAAGGTTATCACATGTCACAGTTTTCAACTCTTTTGAGCATTCCAGTTCCTTGTGGCTATTTATTATTCTGTGTAAATTTCTATCGACAGGCTAATGGCTATTGGCACTGTCCCTGTGGTTAAGACTTCAGACTCTGGGATCAGGCTCCCCAGGCTAAACCCCAGCTCTGCCACTTCCTAGCTGTGTACTTGAACAAATGAGGCTCAGATCCTTCATCCCCAAAGTGGGCATCACAGTAAAACCTACCCTGCAGAACTGCTGTGAGGTTTACTTAAGTGCTTTTCATTAGAACCAGGAATTAGCAGAACCTTTCCAGAGTTGAGGGGCCTCCCTGGTGGCTCAGCTGGTAAAGAATCCACCTGCAATGTGGGAGACCTGGGTTCAATCCCTGGCTTGAGAAGATCCCCTGGAGAAAGGAACGGCTACCCACGCCAGTATTCTGGCCTGGAGAATCCCATGAACTATTCCATGGGGTTGCAAAAAGTCAGACATGACTGAGCAATTTTCACTTTCTTTCTTTCAGCCATCTTTAAAGACGTCTTCAATCCTCCCAGTGTTCAGGAAATATTCCCTGATGCTCTTTGTCCTAAGTACACGTTTTCTCCTTAGTCCCACTACACTTGAATTTTTTTTTTTTTTTTTTACACTTGAATTTCTATCCTCATGTTTCCCTCCACATGCCTGACTTCTCTGCTAGGCTGGAAACTTCTTGAGGCCAGGCCAGGGCGTTCATTGCTATATATTCAGGACTGGTATCCAATTATCAAACTCTGGCTGAGTCATCCTAATTATTAAATCCTGAAAAACGTCTGAAACTGTTGCTACATAGCACATAATAGTAACTGACTAGTGGTCAACTTTAATTAGTAAAGTAAATTGCAGGGTACCCACATTGGGTCGAGCTACTGCTCCGAGACTCTGCTGGGGACCGTGCATACTTGACTTCCTGTCGCAGCAACATTCAAGCAACCTTCCCAGCACTATTTGCCAACTCCGCCCCCGTCATGGTAAGCAGTATTACTGCGGGGGTCTTATTATTTTTAAAAAGTTTTGTTATGGAAAATGTCAAACATATTCAGAAGGGAGAATAATTAACCTCAGGTTCAACAATCACTCATCTTTTTTTCATTTATATCCTCACCTGTATTTTAGGAGAAACACCGGTCACAGGATAATAACATCATTCTCCTTGAACTACATGCTGCTGCTGCTGCTAAGTCGCTCAGTCGTGTCCGACTCTGTGCGACCCCAAGACGGCAGCCCACCAGGCTCCCCCGTCCCTGGGATTCCCAGGCAAGAACACTGGAGTGGGTTGCCATTTCCTCCTCCAAGATGAAAGTGAAAAGGAAAGTGAGTCGCCAGTCGTGTCCGACTCCTAGCGACCCATGGACGAGCCTACCAGGACTTCCGTCCATGGGATTTCAGGAAAGTACTGGGGTGGGGTGCCATTGCCTTCCCCATTGAACTACATAGTTGCCCTTGATTCAAAGTTTAGTTTTTATTTTGGCTTATTTTTAGCAGCACTTCTTGTGTAAGTGGTAAATGTGTGGTGTTTTGCTATTTTATATAAATTTAAAAATCTATATATGTTAAAAATGAAGAGCCAGAATGAAAGATAACAAACTATACAAAATTTTCTTAACATTTCCTCTTAAATGTCATAAACACGAGTCTTCTGAATGAACAGAACAGAGAAGAAATGATAGCAATACAGAACTACAGCTTGGGAATCATCTGGTTCTGCACGAAGTTCAGAACAGTCTGGAATATCTTTTGATACTAGGCAATAATTGATACAAAATAAGTAATTTGTATTTCCGGAATGAAAAGCGCTTGATTATTTTGGTAAACATAGGAATGTCTTATTGCTTATGATATGTATGTTGGATGCAAAAGTGCTCGAAAATTGGGTTGTGAAAAGATTAGAGTGCTAAGAGTGCTTACCTATTTTGTCAAAATGGCAATCATGTTACAAATAAAGAGCACGTGTGATCATCAATGAGCCAACATCACAAATCAACTTCACACAGTGAAACATTTGAAATAATAAAAGTCAGAAAAAAATGTCAGAGTGTTGATCAAGCAAAGAAAAATTTGGAAAGTATTACTAGAATTTTAAACTCTAGTGTATGATTAAAAATAAACATTTTCAGATTTGAAATACTTGGTAGCATTTCAAAAGGAGAAAAAAAGAATAAACCTAAAACCTAGTGCCACAGCTGAGACTTATGCTCCCACTTACAGCAAAATTTCTTACCTACTGAAATGAGAACACAGCTTTTGAGAAATATGCATGAGGTAATGAAAATTCAATCATTTCCTACAAAATCAACTATTTAATATAAAACATGTTTTAAATAACTTCAAAAATTAGAGGCTCTGAAGATGGCTTCATGGGTTTTGTTGAACTCAAAGTACAGGAAGGACAACATATCAAACTGAGAAAAAAGGTGTCAATGAGAAATATTTATAAGAACACCTTATTGGCACAAATGTAATGTCAGGGAGAAATCTGGGGCTTTAGCAAAAATCCTGAAATTCACAGTTGTTTCAGTTTGGCACCTTCTGAGTCAAGTGTCTCCGGATAATGCAATCAAAGACACAGGGCAAACAAGAATCACCTTAAATATTGTTTTCATAAGTTTGATATTTACTACCATATAGCTAATATACACTAGGCAGAATAAAGAAATAGTGTGGAGACTTCAAAAATTGCAATAATAAAAATTGGAAAAATATTGGCATTTTGAAAGGCAGCCAATAGTGCTAAAACTGCAAAGGTAGTTTATAAATCATATCATCTGATAGATTCACTTTCACAGACACAGGAGTAAGCATTTAGAAAGTGTATATATATATATATATATATACACACACACATACATATATATATATTTTAGTGATTTGTGCATGATATTCTAGCAATTATGTCAATATTATCTTTAGATATTCAAGAAAAAATATTTCAGCCTTAATAAGCTGAAAGATTAATGAATAAATGGTAAAACTGATATAAAAATAAGTAAAGGAAATATGAAAATGAGGCAAGAGTTGTTACAAAGTGAAGAATGGTATGCCATTTGATGTAAAACAAAATAAAATACGAACAGAAAAGCTAATTGTATGAAAGTGTTTTTGTTTTTAGTGACAAAAACAAAAGTGGATGAACTTTTAAGTTTTTTAAAACGTGAATCCTGAAACTTTGTCAAATATGTTTGCAAAACTCTGGGGGTTGAAGGGGAATAAATATTAAGAAAATTAGGAAAATTAAACATGCCATTTCAATAAACTGTTTTTATAATTTAGCTGATAATAGATATTAAATACCTGGAAATGCTAGATGGTATCATAGAGATGAGAAGCATTTGAACATAATTACTAAATTACTAATTACTAAATGAAGTAATTACATTTGAATGTAGTTACTGCTAGTTTAGCAGAAGCTGAGAAAGGGTTCCGTACTTTGCACAATACTGTCGCTATTAGGAGAAAGTACTTTTTGAGGCTAGATGTCATGTAATGACTATCGATTCAATAGAGACATAACGGGAAAAATTTGATGTGGTTCCTTGTTGTCAAATCAAAGCTCAAACAGAGGCCCCCTACAGTGAGTCAAACAAAATAACACTGACAATTTCTAAATAAAACAAAAGAACAAAAACTTATTTGGAATCAAATATGATTTAATGAATCATTTGTTTTTACCATTTACATCATTTGACAAGCAATTTTATAATATTTGTAGGTTATCTTACTTAGGGAATAAAAGGGAACATATTTTAAACTGTTGTTTTATGTGCTATTTCCATATGAATTCATTTTCTTGTATTGGTTACTAAAGCTCATTTAGCCTATCAAAACTCATGTGGCCTCTGAGCCAAGGCTCTGCACTTCATAGATGCTCCTAACTGGTTTCCCTCTTTCAACTCTTGCTCCCTTTAATTGCAGCCAGAATGATTTTTAAAATCATAAATCAGAAAACATTCCTTGCCCACCTAAAACCATTTATTAGCTACCCTTTGAACTTCTAGAATAAAATCCAAATTTCTCACCTTGCCTTATAAACCCCAGTAAGACCCAGCTCCTGCCCATCTTATTTCCTCTACTCTCGCCTTTAAGAATGGCTAACTCTTAAGAGTACTTCCTAAAAGATGCCATCTGTTATCACTCTGAAGGTATTTCCCTTATTAACTCCATGTTTGTTTCAAATATAGTACTTATACTTTCTAATTGTTTATTTTGTACATTTCCTTTTTTTAAAAAAAATGTGTCTCCTCGAATAGAATATAAACTTTATGAAGGCAGGAACTCTGGCTGTGTTATTCAAGTTATATCCTTTGTGTCTAATATAATGCCTGCCACATGCTGCTGCTGCTGCTGCTGCTGCTAAGTCGCTTCAGTAATGTCCGACTCTGTGCAACCCCATAGACGGCAGCCCACCAGGGTCCTCTGTCCCTGGGATTCTCCAGGCAAGAACACTGGAGTGGGCTGCCATTTCCTTCTCCAATGCATGACAGTGAAAAGTGAAAATGAAGTCACTCAGTTGTGTCCGACTCTGTGCCACCCCATGGACTAAATATTTGTTGAATGAAAGAACTAATGAATGAATTCTTACCAGCTTTGTAGATATCCAGGAGAGTTGCGGTGTACTTAACAAAAGCATTTTCTTCAGTGACAGCTACGATCTCAACTTTATAAGCTAGTAAAAAAAAGCACACACACAATAATTTATGCTTATTACCACTAATGCTACGTCCAAGAGAAGCCAGCGTCTGTCAAACAAACAAAAAATGAGGCAAGCTCTTATGGGCACCCTGTGGTAAATCTCATTTCTTCCAAGAAGGCTTGCCAGCACTCCCAACGAAATTCTATTGGCCATGACTCCAAGGGATCACTGCTTAGAGTCACAGAATCACTGTGCCCACTGATACAGAACTGGCTGTTTCAGGTAAGAGCAATATTAAATTTTAAAAAGCACACAAAACAAAATAAGCCTTAGATGTAAAGTTCAGATTCTGATCTTTCAAGATGAAGAGCCTCTTCCTTCTCTGCATGCCCACAGAGGGGGCCTGTATCTATCATTCTGACCTGTCGTAGGAGTCTCCGTGCTCCCTCACCTCCACTTCTCATGACTTTTGTTGGTTTTGATCTTTGGTTTTTGACAGGACTCTGTTTTCCAACTCATCTTTGCTTGGATTGGCAGCTATTTGACATGCGACATTTTCAATCTTGTCTTCCCTTCATTCAGGCATCAATTTTTAGTCTGTGGTGTGTTTGACTTCGTGTCTGAAATGACCAGCTTGAAGAGACCTATCTCTTCTTTGTGACCTGAGAAAAACTCCTCTTGTTCTTGCTTTCTTTGGGGTTCAAGTGAATGACCTAAAATTCTTGTTCATTTTTGAGATCTTAGCTAGCTAGCAAGACATAGAGCTCAGTGAACGAACTCAGCATGGCAGAACCAAAGGCTGTGTAAATTAGTGGCTTAAACAATGTCCTGAATTTCAGATTCTTAATTATTTATAGTAGATAAGGGCAATGAACCTACTGTAGGCATAGGCGGAGTGAAGGACCATTTAATTTTGTTTCTATTCTGTGATTCCATCATTAGCCTGTAGCTCCAAAAAAGCCTGCTAAGCTTTTTCTTGAATGTGGTAAACTAAATCATGGTTGCATGTACTGTCTGTGTTAAAACAGATTTTTTTTTAAGAGTTAAAATTGTTCTATTATGGTGGAAAGAAATAATTTGGATCTAAATTTTAGGGGAAAATTGTTAAAACAATATAGAATTCTCTTCAAGTCTCAGTATATTTTAAAAGTTGCAGTGGGTATTGGCTGAATTAGGCAACTTTTTAGCATTTTTTAAAAACTCAAGATGAATTTTAAGGAAAAAAAGATCATGAGCCACACAAGATTCATTCTCATGGCTGTTATTTTCATTAACAGAATTCAGTGTTACCTACTGGAAATAATACTGGAGACTAGAATGTGTCCTGGTTCTATTACTTACTTCCTTCATGACTTTGAGAAAATTATTGCATCTCTCAGAACCCTCAGTTTCTTCACTGTTACCTCCAAGGAGGCTCATGGGACACCAATGAGAGACCATATACGAAAACAATTGGTAAGCAGAAAAGGCTCCGTGAACAGCACTGTGCTTATTTATTTATAAAAACCCTCCTACCAGCTGTCAAGAAAAATCTGAAATAGTGTACTATCTGTTCGTTCTCTTTTTCTTAAAAAAGACAGAAGTAAACATTGGAAGCTATAGGTAGAAAACAAAGGATCTAATTCTATGAGGAACTTGTGTGTGCAACTCTACTTGGGCATTTGATTTAGCTCTGAGATCTGGACAACAAGAAGGAGATGCTCCTTTTGAGATGGAGAGAGTCTCAAATGTGGGTTGCAATTGTGATATATTAACAATTATTTAGTACAGACACTTTTATCTTGTCTTTGGAGGGAGTTTGGAAAACACTCCGACCCCCAAACCATCTTTGTCTCTGTCTCTGTTCAATCAATGGGAAGAATGCAGAAGCGAAATCATATACCTCTGTGGCTTCTCAAATGTTCTCTTTGACTATGTTTTAGCACTTTTAATTCAATGGAGCCTGGTGGAATAAAATGTTTTGGCTGTGTGTGCACCTCACTCCCATCATTTTTAATGAAAATCATATTTCTTTGCTGAAGGATAAATAACTTTGCATGTTAGTGCTGAAAATTAATGACATTTTCCTTCAAGGGAGCACATGGAATGTTGCATCTACATAATCACTGTGTAAAGTTGTAGATCTTCCTCACTGATCATGTTTTCATAAAATGTCATGTTTAATGGAACTATATATTAAACTTTCCAACTTACCGTATGCAATCTCTGGTTTACATGCTGTCTCCTTTCTAGTAGCTCCAGAGATTGTCAGATCCAGTTCCGCCTGCATTTGCCCACAGTCAGCTGGGTTTTGTGAAAGACAGCACGAGTTAGGTTAACGAAAGGAACAAACACCTTTGGGAGTAAACACAGTTTTTCCTCATCTGCCCTGAGACAATCCAATATAATCTTACAAATATCAGATTCCTAAGACCTGTCCCCATTTTCTCCTCTTCCATAAAGTGAAACCATATGCAAAGCAAAAACAAAAGCAACAAAGAACAAAATCTTGAACACGGGACTTAGAATGGGCAGTCACTCCACATTCAGCTCTTCAGAAATATATATGCTTAGCTGAAGAAAGGCGGACATTTCCCATTTTGAGTGTAATCAAAAACCTCTTGAAGGAACCAAGCTGATGACCGATTTATGCTGTAAGAGGGAGAAATAAGTACCTAGGAAATGTGTAGATTTTAAAGATTTTGAAAAACAAAAGAAAACCAAAATCAACTCAGACCCTCATGGAGTCCGCAGTTGATTACTGTTGAGTCCTGGGGCTTCTCTTTGGCCAATAAGACTGCCTTGATCGGCAAAAGATTGAATGGAGAGCGTCTCTAACTGGGGAGGGCTGGGGAAGGAGAGAGGAGATAGTGGCGCATTCCAGAGCGGCTGTTCTCTTAAGCAACGGTCCTATTGCACCAAAAAGACCAGGTAAAAGGTAAGGATTTCACATCCGTCACCATGTAGCCTTACAGTGCTTGAGGAATGCACTTTCCACCAGATGAGATCACATTTCTACTTCTGAGAAATGACAGTTTGTCAAACAGCTTCCCCCAGATTAGCCCCAGATTATACGTGGCTGCTTTAAACAAATATACAGCCTGAACACAATAAACAAAGTTTACCTTCGATACATTTGCATGTTACTCCTTCACAGACTTTCTGAAGCTTGGTGTGGGACGTGCTGTAAAACATGGTGCACTGTTTATCTGCAGCGATGAAAGTGCAGTTAGAAGAGGTGGCTGGCAGACACGCAATTTACCCGTCAGTGAATCTCGCCAATGGCTCCTTGATCACGCACTCCTAACCCTCTTTCTGTAGCTGAGGCCCAGGAAAGTTAAATTATGAACTGCCTGTCCTAACACAGGCCCCTCTACACTCAAAATATTCTCCCTCTCTGTGCTTGAAATCTTACTCTTCCATACTCATTTCTGAGAATGAAAGTATTTGGTGTTTCAATGAATGAGAAGAAATAAATTATGTTACATGAGAGTCTATTTAAAGAATTACAATTGGTAATTGTTTAGGCTACAGAAGAAAAGCATTTTTTTTCCTATTGTTCAGGAGGATAAAAGAAACACACATATGGGTGTGTGTGTGTGTGTGTGTGTGTGTGTGTGTGTGTGTGTGTAGTTCTTTTTCAAGGAGAGGCTAAGTATCATAATCTATGACTTCAGAAGTAAAACTAGATGGCACGGGTCTGAGTTTGGCTTCACTTTAAGAGTTTTGTTACAAATAGAACTGTGCAAAGTACAGTCGTCTGCCTTGTGGACCAATAGGCACTCCAGAAGTGGAGAGTTATCAGAAGTGGCTGAGTGACCAAACGCAGACGTCATTCATCTGGAACTTATTGATGCACGCTATGTACCTGACCCTGGGTTAGACGCTTGGGACAGAGGATGAGAATGTTCTGGGGGTGTGCACAAAGACGTGCGAACACGCAATCAGGATGTGGCGTGACAAGCGCTGTGCTAGAGCTCTCTGCAGAGTGTGCTGAGAGTGTGGATGGGGGGGAAGCTGATTCTGTGAAGACTGGAAATAACAGTAGGGTCAACGGCCTTTTCTGAAAAGGAGAGACGCAAGGGGACAGTAAGCACCAAAGGTAGACTTGAGGCGAAGAGCGTGAGTGGGAGCCGTTGAGTCCATTTGCCTATTCTAAACGTGAAGAGACTGAGGGCCGGAGCGGTGGAGTGACTTGCTCACCGACTGGTTGTTTGTCCCAGTGAGGACGTTTGTGAAGAGTGAGCCCCGAGAGAGGAAATGTATACAATCTGCAGGCCTCAGGTGCCTTTCTTCAAATTCCATAATAAATACAGAGCAGTCTTCAGAAGAAACGTTAGTAGAGCTGATTACCTGGTCTGTGGTACTCATAAACTGTGAAAGTGGCAGGGCTCAGAAACCCAACTTCAAAAAGTTCAACTATCCGGAATCGAACACAAAGGAACTCGTTGGAAGGAATCTGGTTGACAAATTGAAAGATTAAGAAAATCATGAGAGACAAAAGACTCAAAATGTTTTAGGCAGCAGCTGTTAAATAGTAATAATAAATGAAAAATGGTGAGAGGTGGAACTTACTGAGTTCAGTTGCAGAATAACATGCCCATCTTTGATTTCATAGTCAGTTAATAATTGATCCACCTGTTCCACAAGCTACGGGAACAAAGAGAAAAGCTCAAATTTAATGTGGCGACCTTTCCGTTTAGGTGCATTCACCCAGTGATGGAATGTGAGGTCGTGAGGACGTAATCCACTATTTAAAGACAGTGAAGAGTGGCTCCTCCTCTCGAAAGAGTCTGAACATGTCATCACAGGCACACACATTATTCTGTCTGTGCAAGCATAATACTGGCCCCTGAGTATTTATATAAATATAAAACTGAATATTTTTCAGTTTCACTTTGAAAAATAAAACCTTAGGTAGATTATCAGTTTGAAAAGAATATTCTGGGAGAGTCTAAGAAAGTGACATAGAATGAATGGAAATAGCTTTGTAAAATAATGCAGTAAATAAAAGCAAGTATCCATAACAATATTTAAGAGATGACATTTACAGCTTTTAAGTCTTCTGGGTTTGCATTGACTCCAGTAGGCAGAGAGATATCCATCACCGCATGGGAAGACCCAGATGACGATTCTTCACTGCTGAGCTTGTAGCTGAAACAAGTAAATGGGTAAGATTCTTGAAGGAAAGGCCCTGTTCCTTGGTAGGCTTTGACTCTAACTTGAGTCTCCAAGTATTTGCTTCTTTATGAGATATGTGTTATAATCTCTGAAGTTTGAAGAGACCTCTGCATCATCTATCCCTACCCTTCCCTCACTTGACCAGTAACCTCGGTGGGCTACCATTCTGCAGTTGGAGGAGATCATAAAGGCTACTCAATTCAATCTCTTAATTAGCTAGTTGAGGAGACTGCGGGCGAGAGTAAGGTACTTGTTCAAGGTCACATGACTAGTTCGCCTCAGGGCTTCATAAGTCTATTGATTCTCATCCGAATTCTTTCTCTAGCAGAGCATGTTTGAAGAAAAAAATTAACTGGATATTGGCAAGAGACTCGATAAGCATGTTCAGAAACAGACTGGAAGGAACACACTAAATGTTAGCAGCTACTTCCTCTGGATGATGAGATCATAACGGATTATCTCTTTCCTTTCCCATGTTTTTCTCTATTTTCTAAAATTTTCACAATAGATATTTTATCTTTAAAAAAATGTTTCCAGGACTACCCTTTGTCTAGGAATTGTGCTTGTGGGGTAGCGGAGGAGAAAGGCAGAGGGGGTAACAGGGGCAATTCGATTTATCTTGTTTGTGCTTCTCTGGTATGAGAGAAAAGAATACTGAAATGGGGAATTAGGAAACTTGGGTTTTATCCCAGTTCTGCTGAGAGATTTCTACACATTACTTCCCCTTTCTAGAGCTCATTTTATTATTTGTAAAATTAATTGTGAAAAAGTATAAACTTGTGCTTTAAAGTTATAATTCCAAGACTTCGGTTTGAGAGGCAGAGAGGCCTGTTGCTACAGTTAAGCAGAGTTAATGCTAAAAGAGAGAAGGCTGGTGGGGTAGGGACTGGATCGGCGTGTGTTCTGCACAGGTTGAGTTTGAGATTCCTGCCTCAAGATGTGGGAGAGAAAGCTGAACATTTGAGAGTAGAACTTCGGAGAGGAGTCAGGATTAAAGGAAGAGCCTGGAGAGACAGCTTCACAGGGGGAAGGTGAACTGATCTCACCCCCCAAAATAAGTATGAGTGAAATGGGAGCTATTATTCAAATTAGTGAGGTGATAAGGACTCTCTTTTCCCAATCTTATCTAGCATGCATAAAGCAGACCCTATTAGAAGTCTGAGATATCATATTTGCCATAAAAATGTAAATGGTATAAAATTTAACCCCATTCTTCACCAAATTAATAATTTGGAACAAAATATAAGGCAACATGTAACTGAAAATATGGCGTCCAGCATCCCCATGATTGGATGAATGAGTGTCACCAAAAGTGGAGAACTCTGGCTCACAGATGCAAATACTCTGTCAACACGACGGAAAAGGGCCTCCGGAGTGGAGAGCGTCTATGAAAAGTTGCTGGAGCCGTGATGACTGGTTGCCATGGCGACTGTTTCAACCATGGAACAGAAACCTTCCTTTCAAGAAGCCCTTTGCCTGCTGCCAAAGACAGCAATCCTTCCCAAAGGCATTTTGTTCCAAGAGAAGGAGAGAAATGAAATCCTTTTTTCTTTTCTTGTGAATACAACAGAGAAGTTGTAAAAAGCTAAATGCACGAAAGAGACCCTCTCAATATAGAAGCTGTGCTGGCATTTTCTTAAACCAGGAGAGTGTGCATTTGAAGGCAAAGAATTTCTCACATGAATAAGCACTACACAGTTACATTTGGAATTTGTCCAACCCAGCTTCAGCATCATAAAGCCAAAAGTATGTTCTACCTGGGTTTTTTTTTTGAACATTCTGTCTCCAGTTTATTTAAAACAAACAAACAAGAGAGAAAGGACACAATACTGAATACCGTATCTCTATTGCTTTCTTTTGTAGACTAACAATCTGGAATGCAAATTAATCCGTTTTTGATGCGAGCCCTTTTATGCATAGCAGCGTTGTGGAAATACTGGAAGGTGCTTTGGGATCAGGTAGTCCAATATTCTTGCTTTACAGAAGAGGCCTGGAGAAGTGAGGTGATTTGCTGACAGTTACCTGAGTCCTTCATGGCAGAAGCTGCCCGCAGGAGTCTAGCTACCCTACCCCAGAGCCCTTCCTGTGCTCACTCGGGGTGCCTCCCTGTAGGTCCCACACACTGATTCTTGCTTTGCCCAGAATGAGTTTGTTCACACCTCCCTGCAACACGTTAGGGACTTAGACAGTGATCACACCCCATCTGCCAGAGGAGAGGAACGGCAGCACTGGAGGGGCCGGAGAAAGCGTGGCCTCGGCAGGACCTCAGGGAAGGAAGAAGGGTGTGGAGAAGGAGCAGAGGGCAGAGCCTGGCCCAGGATGGAAGGCGGGACTTCACCAGCTGATGAAGGGACCCCGAGATCCCTGGGATCACAGACAAGGCTGGGAGATGAGATGGAGCAACTGAGAAGCTGTTCCTTAAGGCTGGCGGCCTCAGATAACGCTGCCTGAAGCAGGTGACTCGGAAACTGGACTGGGCGTTGTGCTCTGCCTCTGATTGTGAGAACTTGGCAGGTTCCTTCACCTCCTGGCGCCTCAGTTTCTTTACCACTAAAATAAGGGGATTACTATATCGTTCCTAAAATCCTTTTCAGCTCTAATCTATGACATAACTGCATGGGATTTCTAAGTTACCCATTCTGAATGCTTTGCATCATGTGTGATAACAAGTATAAACAGAAAAATACCAGCCATAGAAATCACTGTTGTTGAGAATAGGAAGAATTAAGAAAATAGCAGAGAACAGGAGGTCCTAAGGGGTGGGAGAAAGAAGAAGGAAGAAGCCCGTGTTCTAGTTCTGGCTCTTCCGCTGCCTGAGTCACTCTGTGTGGTCACCAAGGTATAGGCAGATTTTCATAAACATTTTAGGACAGTGGCTTGGTAAGCAAAACAATGGCCCACAGAGGTGTCCATCTCTGAATCCCCAAACTTGTGAATCTGTTACCTTAAATAGCAAAGGGGACTTGCAGTGTGATTAAGGTAAGGCTCTTGAGACAGGGAGGGTCTCCTGAATATCCAGGCGAGTCCAATATGATCACAGGGGTCTTGATAAGGGAAAGAAGCAGGAGAATCAGAGAAGGAGACATGATGGTGCAATCAGGGGTTTGAGTCAGAGGGAGACGCTAAACGATGCTGTGCTGCTGGCTTTGAAGACAGAGGGAGGGAGGCTCAGGCCAAGGAAAGCAGGTGTCTCTAGAATCTGGAAAAGGCTCCCCTGGAGCCTCCAGAAGGAACAGGGCCCCAATAACACCTTGATTTGAGGACTTCTGACTTCCAGAATGATAATACATTTGAGTTAAGTCATGTGTGTGTGTGTGTGTGTGTGTGTGTGTGTGCACTCAATTGCTTAGCTGTGTCAAATTCTGAGACCCGTGGACTGAAGCCTGCCAGGCTCCTCTGTCCATGGACTTTCCCAAGCAAGAATACTGGAGTGAGTTGCCATTTCCCCCTTCAGGGGATCTTCCCAACCCAGGGACTGAACGTGCTTCTCCTACATTGCAAGTGATCTCCTGCGTTGGCAGGTGGATTCTTTCTACCTCTAAGCCACCTGGGAAGCCCCTGTAAGTCATAATATTTATGGTAAATTGTTACTAGTAGCAACTAGTGGTCAAATCAGGCCTTGGAGTTAGTCTGCTAAGGGTAATCTTAGCCCTGGCTACCATTAGAAGACCCTGCAGGAGGTGAGGTTGGACAGAGTTCTGCAGAGTTCTGAAAGCTCTCCAGATGAGTTCAGTGTACAGCCTGATTTGGGAACCACTGGCTGGCTGCTAATGACCAGGGATTTTGTTGGGCGAACATGATTTTTCTAAGTAAAAGAGTGGGAACCGCTTCTGAGAGAACTTTGCTCTTTTCCTAACACTTATATATCATAATCTACCTTTCTGGAAGACAAATTAATAATATAGTGTTTGAATTAGAAAAAGGCCAAAAAATGGGAGAGAAAAGTGTATATAAGCAAAACAAAACCATTCTGTAGAGTAAGTAGCTGTTTAAGAATACCTGGTATATTCCACATTAAAAAAAAAAAGTGAACAATTTCACATCTTCTGGACATCTTTATCATTCAAAAAGATTTGGAGAGAGACAGCTCTGGCAGAAATGAAGCCCTGAGGTCTACCGTCCCCCCGGCGGACGCGGGCTCACCTGGCGCAGGCCACTATGCGCTTGTACTCGGAGCTGCTGTAGCTCAAGGCTGGCACACAAAACAGACAGACAAACAAAAATAAGAGTGAACTGTTTTTAGCTTGTTCTGGAACATGTTGGAGCACAATCACTAATGAGCAGGCCTCTGAACACACTTGGAAATCATTTGAGATTTGGAAGTTGGCACTTTTGACGGTTTTAATGGAAATTCTGGTTTTAATGGAGCGGTCAACTGGCTCCTGAGAATCCAGGAACTGTGGAAATCATTAGAACAGTTCTCTGCTCTCCAAGAACTTAATAAGGAAGGAGGCATTTAAGGTAGATCTGTGTTGGTAACGTGTCTGGGGAGGTGGCAGGGAGGAAGCGCCCATATCTAGATTCTCTGGTAGTTGGAAATTTCCTGCAAGAACAGGACTCTGAGTCCCAAACAGAAGCTATCGGGCAGAGGAAAAGCACACTCCCTGGTCCCAGGGCATGGGTCAAGAAGGACTGGGATGTTCAAGTGGCGTTGCTTTTAGATTGGGATGGGAGAACCAGCCTATCAGAAGAAGGATGTGAGGGCCATGTATAGAAAAAAGACAGGTGCCTTAAGAAAGACTCATTGGTCCTGAAGAGACCAAGCTGAAGATGGAGGCAGGAAAATGTGCATTTGCCAGACTCCTAGGGATACAGAAAGGGTATGGGATAGAAGCCCAGCAGAGTGATGAGAGAATTTCAGGGCTTGGGGATGGAACACAGACGTAAAACTATTCACAGAAATCCGAGGTTCTGAAAGTAGGCCCTTACTGCCTGTTACATTCTTCTCTTCCTTTTAAAGACTTTATTGAATTTGTTACAATATTGCTTCTGTTTTGGGTTTTTTTCTTTCATGTTTTGGTTCTTTGGCTGGAGGCATGTGGGATCTTAGTTCACTGACCAGGGGCTGAGCTGGCAGCAGGCAAAGCCTTACCCATTGGACTAGCAGGGAAGACCCTATTCACATGCTTTTTCCCCTCAGCTTTTATTTTTAATTGATTTTTATTTGGAGGATGACTGCTTTACAATATTGTGTTGGCTTCTGCCTGCAACATGAATCCGCCAGAAGTATCCATGTCTCCTTCCCCTCGAACCTCCCCTCTAGCCCCCACCCCATCCCACTTCTCTAGATCCTCCTTACATCTTTAAAAGTTTTCTTTAGTCAAAAAAATTTCTGGATCAACAGTGTATACATTTAACCTAGATATTGTTAGTTAGTATCAGTTTCCAACTGTTATTAATGAGCTACCTCTATTATGATAAATGGCAGCTGTGTTTACTCAGATGTCAACCTATTAAAGAATTTGAATGAGAAATTACTTTAGCACATTTTTCCTAGTCAGAGAGGCTCTTCGGCATTCTTTATGCTTAGCCAACATTATAGTGTAAATCAAGCTGTTTTACCTTCAATTTCCCGGGTTTCAATTTTCAAATGGAAGCTGCAAACTTCCTCCGAGGTACTGATTTTGTGAACCACAGTTTTTACCTACATGGGGACAAGTAAACAAGAAGACTGTTTAAAATGGGGAGCGGAAAAGGTATTATGGCAGGACTGCGGCCGAGAACGGGATGCAAGTGTTTTTATCACCTAGTGCACACGGGATGCATCAAAGACCCATTTTCCCAGCAACTGGACTTCTGGCAAATGCCACAATTTGAAACATAACTGAGAAGCCCAAAGTAAGCTAAAAATGATCTCTCTCCAGGCAGAACCTTGGTCCAAAGTCCACGCAGTCAACTCTGAGCACCTCACTCTGCAGGAAAGTTTTTAAGACTTTCACCCCTGTGCCTGTTCACTCTAATTTTACACAGAACGCCACAAGGTCATGAAGTATGGTTTTCTCCAGCCCACAAACCACTGTGGCAACAACAAATTATAGGTGTGCCCGGAAGGGCAGGTGCTGCCAGAAGTAGGTGTAGTGAGGGCGACCAGAAGTGACAGAACAGTGGGCCGTCCATCTGCCCACCCACACGCGTCTTATAAACAGTCTCTGAAGGAATAAATGTACCAAAGACGGGTGCACAATTAAATGACCAGGAGAACGTTAATTTATGCTCAGAACATGTAGTTTGTATTATTTCAGGCATTTGGCATTTACAGCTTAGTTTTCCTAAGCTGTTTATCTGTGCCCGTGCAGCCTGTGGTTAAAAATAGAAGACACTTAAGGCCGTACATACACACAGTAGTCAGCAGTGATGCTTGATAAATGAGATGTGACTGTTACTAACCTCAGTATCCATGTATATACGTGTGAATGTATACATACATATACATGTCATATGCATATACATGTAAACAAATATTATTTATCTCTATACAACTACGCACATACAGATCAGATCAGATCAGATCAGTCGCTCAGTCGTGTCCGACTCTTTGCGACCCCATGAACCGCAGCACGCCAGGCCTCCCTGTCCATCACCAGCTCCCGGAGGTCACTCAGACTCGCATCCATCGAGTCAGTGATGCCATCCAGCCATCTCATCCTTTGTCGTCCCCTTCTCCTCCTGCCCTCAATCCCTCCCAGCATCAGAGTCTTCTCCAATGAGTCAACTCTTCGCATGAGGTGGCCAAAATACTGGAGTTTCAGCTTTAGCATCATTCCTTCTAAAGAAATTCCAGGATTGATCTCCTTCAGAATGGACTGGTTGGATCTTCTTGCAGTCCAAGGGACTCTCAAGAGTCTTCTGCAACACCACAGTTCAAAAGCATCAATTCTTCGTCGCTCAGCCTTCTTCACAGTCCAGCTCTCACATCCATACATGACCACAGGAAAGACCATAGCCTTGACTAGGCGAACCTTTGTTGGTAAAGTAATGTCTCTGCTTTTGAATATGCTATCTAGGTTGGTCATAACTTTCCTTCCAAGGAGTAAGCGTCTTTTAATTTCATGGCTGCAGTCACCATCTGCAGTGATTTTGGAGCCCAGAAAAACATACACTTATATATAATTTCTAGAAATACACACACGCATATAAAGATTAACAACCATTTTCAAAAAGAAACTGTGGGGATAGCTATCAGGATAACCAGCTGCTAAGCTGCTAAGTCACCTCAGTCGTGTCCGACTCTGTGCGACCCCACAGACGGCAGCCCACCAGGCTCCCCAGTCCCTGGGATTCTCCAGGCAAGAACACTGGAGTGGGTTGCCATTTCCTTCTCCAGTGCATGAAAGTGAAAAGTGAAAGTGAAGTCGCTCAGTCATGTCTCCCAGCGACCCCACGGACTGCAGCCCACCAGGCTCCTCCATCCATGGGATTCTCCAGGCAAGAGTACTGGAGTGGGATGCCATTGCCTTCTCCAGGAATGGTAAATGACTCTTACCTCAGTTACGGTTACCCAAGCCCAGATTTCTATAACTTGGTGTCAAAGTCTCTTTCTTTAGAGTACTTACTATAAGCTGACATATAACCTCAATCAAGGTGTTCTCACAAAATACTCACATGCACTGTAGCCAAGCCACTGCTTTGTCCGGAACTTAGGATGACGAGGTCATCATTGAGAGGTACCTGGAAAGATGTTTGCATTCAGTACTATGCCTCATGCTTATTTACTTTGCACAAAAGGCTGTGGAAAGTAACAACTATTTCCAGTTATTTGTATGTTTAAATATACGTTAAATAATCTAAAAGGTGGTAATTTAAAAAATGCATATCAGCATCTATATACCAATAGCTACTATTACTGATACAGAACCTAGTTTTTCCAAGGTATTTTTTCCCTTTGGAAATTCTCATTGGCCATCAAGGCTTCCGTTTTTAAAAATCCAGTAGAAGCAAAGGACTTGGGGTAGGTGGTTGGGCGGCCTGCAGACCGTATCCAGTCTGGCACAGTCTGCCAGGGCCGTTGGAACCACTGGCAGATTCCCAAGTGGCCTTCTCTCCTCCTCTCCTGTCAAACTTTGTGTGTGCTGGTTGCTGTGCCTGGAACACTCTTCACTTCTCTTCGCCCGGCTAACTTCTTCTGACTCTTCCAGATTTACCCTGCCCATCTGGATGCATTTGAAAACGGCCCTCACCTCCCAGCCTGGCTCAGGAGGCTCCCCTCTGTCCTTCCGTGAACCCAGCAAATGTCTTAGTTTTCGCTGCTTGTTGAAATGACTGTCTCCTCTTCAGCACAAGGGTTCTTTGTGCTTTACTTTGGGATCCTCAGCGCCCAGTGCAGAGCAGGCGTCCCTGCTTAGGACACGCTAGGCACTCATCTTGGGTTTAAGGGGTGAATAGTTATATTTGTATAAGAAGGGCAGAACAGATTATCTCAAAGGTCCCATCCAGTTATAAAATATTACTTTTAAAAATCCTTTATTTACCTCTATTGGCCTCCCAAGGAAATACTTCTCTGACATCTTATAGTGGTAGAGGTCACCTTTATTCTTGTAAGACACTTTGACATCCATGTTCAAGCGGAGTCTTCTAACCAGGAGTGAGTACTCTGTCAGACCCTCAATGGCATTAATTGTATCCTATCAACAAACAGCAAGGTTCAAAAACAGGTTTACTCATTCACATACCCCTTGTTTACAAATACACTTTCTTATGAGAAGGTGAGTCAGCGTAGTCTGGAGATGAAACTCCGGGTGACTGAGTGGAACTAGTTAAGGGCCCCTGTGTGGAGGGAGAAGAAGAGTCTCCCTCCACCAGTGAGGAAGTGGCTGGTCACAGGGACAAGAAGGCAGTGGGCTCACATCCGGGTTCTCCATGTGTCTTGAGCACGTGACCTCAGGCAAGTCATCCTCTCCAGAATGCCTCCAACTCCTTGCACAACTGTGGATTTCCTTCCCATCCTCATATCTACGCTTAACTAGCCCCACAGGGAAGACATAAAGAATCTCCCCCTTCTCGTCATTCTGTTCAGTGTTCTTGCCTTCTGCTCCTTAGAGCATTCTTCTCGATTGGTGATACTTCATGTAGGGTTTGTCATGGGCATCCCCCCACTGCGATGGGAGACTCTTGAGGGCAACAGTACATCTTTCTTGGCATCTGTCACATTTAGCATGTACGCACATGGTAGTTATTCAACAAATACTTGCTGAAGGAATAAATGTGTGTGTGAGCGCTAAGTCACTCCCAACTCTAAGTCGTGTCCAGCTCTACACAAGCCTATGAACTGTAGCCTGCCAGCCTGCTCTGTGCATGGGATTCTCTCGGCAAGAATACTGGAGTGGATTGCTATGCTCTCCTCCAGGGGATCTTCCTGACGTAGGGATCAAGCCCATGTCTCTTATGTCTCCTGCATTGGCAGGCAGGTTCTTTTACCCTAGCAGGATGAACTTAATTTTTCTAGATCTTTTCTTCCTCGTCTACAGAATGGGAGATGTGGTTGAATCAGAGAGAGCAGATTTGCAACTGCCTTCTCTCCCATGTCCAAGCAGCCAGGGCTCATCAGTGGGGTCCTCTTTTCTCTAAGCCTCCAGTTGTGCCCATGGTGAAACCCATTTCCTTCCCCTGATTAGAATTAGATGATCACCAACATCACCCTAAAGGACCCCTCTAGCTCTAAATTTTATATACCTACACACACACCCTGTCATTGCCCAAGCATCTGGGAAACAGGGAAGATGCTAACATTTGAGATAAACTTGAGTGTAGATGTACACTATACAACGACATCGTAGCTATAATGCAAAACACACATGCTCCAGTGAGTTCACACTGGTGGCTAGACAGATAAAGATGCGAACAACCGGCATTCCTCTTACTTTTCACTTAGTATTGTGGAAAGGAACATCGGCGCCTTTATTTACGTGGCAGCCACTGTTTCTTATATAGGATTTAATAGAATTGCTGATAACTCTCCTAGCCCTTCATGGTAACTAAGAATCATAAAGGAAGTTCTGGGCTTGGAGCTGTGAGTTCTGATGTTGGCTCTGCCACTAACTGTGAGCGAACCTCCTGGCGCTGTTTCGCCTCTGCGTGAGAAGGGCGTCCATGCAGATGTTCCTTCGGGCCCTGATTCTAGTCATTTATTCACACCTTTAGTGCGCTCATTTGGCGACAGAACCACGGAGGCTGGAAGGAGTGTGGAGTGTGTGGTGTGGGAGGCACTAGAGGCATCTGCAAGAAGATAACACGAGAGAAAGAAACACTACCTGGGTTGAATAAAAGCCGCCTCCGTATCTCTGCTCTTCGGATAGCCATTTGATGACTGGATTCACGTAATTCATGTCTTTCAAGTTCAGACTGGTGAGTAAGGCGTAGGCTGTGGTTTCTACCATACGAGCTGTGCCAGTGTTGGGCGCAAAGCTGTCTCTCTGCTGATCATCTTTCCAGAAACGATAAATGGGTGGATTACCTGAACAGCAACAAATCACACCGGTAAGTATCATGAAAAATGTGAATTTGGCATAACAATTCTAGCAGGTTTCTAGAAGTTTCTTCTGGTAGTGGCTTTCTGGTTTCCAAAAGTTTCCTATTCTTTTGTAAGAAGAATTTTCTCCAGGTGACCAACACAAACAAGATCTCCTAATACAGGGCTGTTTTAAATCCACAATGGAGAAGAATTTAAATATGAGCAGACAGACAGACGGATGATAGATAGCTGAATCACTTGGCTGTACACCCGAAACTAACACTGTAAATCAACTATACTTCGATAAAAATAAAAACAAAACAAGGCTGTTTGTCTTTATTCATAAAAGTCAACATGGAACATCTACATGAACCACATGTGCTTTGTATGGTAGAATGGAAAGGGCAGTGAACCGGAATTGTCAATAGCACCAGGTTCCAGTCTCTACTCACTACGAACAGACCTGTAAACTTGGATGGCTTTTTTCCATTCTGAGTCTTTCAGTTCCCTGAAGAATAGATAGGGTTTTCTTCTTTGCAGTGAAACTCAAGGGAGATACCAAATGTAAATGTTTTTATAAACCAGAAAGCGCCATATATATATAGATAGATGCATATATACGCTTATTGTTATTATTATTGACACTACCAAAAAAAACTAGAGAACTTTTCTCCTTGATAGAAAAAAACAAAACAAAACTACAGTTTGGAAATTTTGAGCTCACACCCAAACCTTAACTATTCTATCTCTTCCGAATTTAAAACACTGAAGACAATTTCAAATAGGTAGCACTTTTCATAAGTTAGTTTCTAGATTATATTTGGTTTTTATTGTTCTGTGCTGTGTGCGTGCTGTGCTCAGTCCGTCAGTCGTGTCCAGCTCTCTGCGACCTCATGGACTGTAGCCCACCAGGCTCCTCTGTCCATGGGATTTTTCAGGCAACAAGACCGGAGTGGGCTGCCATTTCCTACTCCAGGGGATCTTCCCAAGCCAGGCATCAAACCCAGGTGTCCTGCATTGGCAGGTGAATTCTTTACCACTGAGCCACCTGGGAAGCCTTATATATCTATATCTATATATATTTCTATATATATTTGGAGGAGGAAATGGAAAACCCCTCCAATATTCTTGCCTTGAAAATTCCATGGACAGAGAAGCCTGGTGGACTATAGTCCATGGGGTCGCAAAGAGTCAGACACAACTGAGTGCCTGAGCACAGTGTGTGTATGTGTGTGTGTGTGTGTGCGTGTGTGTGTGCGTGTGTGTGCATATAAACATATATATGAGCTTCCCTGGTGGCTCAGACAGTAAAGAATCTGCCTGCAATTCAGGAGACCTGGGTTCGATCCCTGGGGCAAGATCCCCTAGAGTAGGAAACGGCAACCCACTCCTGTATGGCTTGGCTTGAGAATTGCATCGACAGAGAACCCTGATGGGCTACATAGTCCGTGGTTTGCAAAGAGTCAGATACTACTGAGCAACTAACACACACACAAATATATATATATGTATGTATGTATGGGGAAGGCAATGGCACCCCACCCCAGTACTTTTGCCTGGAAAATCCCATGGACAGAGGATCCTGGTAGGCTCCAGTCCATGGGGTCGCTAACAGTCTGACACGACTGAGCGACTTCACTTTCACTTTTCACTTTCATGCATTGGAGAAGGAAATGGCAACCCACTCCAGTATTCTTGTCTGGAGAATCCCAGGGACAGGGGAGCCTGGTGAGCTTCCGTCTATGGGGTCGCACAGAGTCGGACACGACTGAAGCAACTTAGCATAGCATATCATAGCATATATGTATGTATATATATACACACACACACATATTCTTTTCAATATTCTTTCCATTATGGTTTATCGTAGGACATTGACTATAGTTTCTGTGATATCAGTAGGACCTTGTCGCTCCCCGTTCTGTAAGTAACAGTTCTTCATCTGCTAACACCAGCCTCCAACTCCATCACTCCAACATCCTCTCCTCAAAATTCTGATGTATGTGTTTACAACTCAGAATTACCTTGTTTGCTTGACTTGAGGAATAAAATGTTTTCCCTCCCTCTTAAAGGCTTTTTTTTTTTGGAAGGAAGGTTTTGATTTCTAAAGATAGTTCCAGTTCAAATTCTCCAAAATTCTATGTGTTTACTCAGATATTGTGCAACTTGAGGAATAAAATTTTTCCCTCCCTCTTAAAGGCTTTTTTTTTTTGGAAAATTATTTTATGATTCATTTCTTACAATACCCTAGATATTTCTTTTGTGTTATTTGAAAATATTATAGAAGTGGTTTTGAAGTATATGTTGAAATTCAGTCATTTTTTAAGTGATGACAGGAGTCAAATTTTGTAGATGGTGATAAACCTCACGTAGTTTTTATTAAACTTTTAGGAAACTTCAGCCAGGAGAGGGCTCAGAAGTACCCAACCGTGCCAGTGCTGGTCAAGGCACATTAGCCGATGACCACTGCTCCTCTCTATTTCTTTACTCTTGACCCATAGGAAGCAATGTCTTTATTCTTCAAAATGAAATATATGCCTTTTGGTCAGCCTGGTACAATATAAGCTAGATCATGCACTCTTCTGCTCAAAGCCCTCCAATGACTTCCCTTCTCACTTGAAGTGGAAATTAAGGTTCTGGGGAATCCCACTGGCCCCCATAGGACCTTGATATGCATAAGACTCAGGCACTGCTTGCTCTGCGTAGAGGCCAACGCAAACCAGGGAGCATGGTTGGGGTGGTGGAGCAGAAGCTGGATTTCAGCCTTCATTCGCCCATGCTTTGTAGATTACACAGCTGTATACGGGAGTCCTGAGGAGCTCCGGTAACGCCCCCAGGTCCTGCAGGGCGCTCGCTCGCCCTTCCCTTCCCTGACACCCTCCTGCCCTCACCGCACTTCTCTCCAGTCACCCAGACCTCCTTGCCTTCCTTGGAGCACCAGGCAAGCTCCTGCCTCAGGCATTTTCCTACACTGTTTCTCTATCAGGAAATACCCTTCCAGAAAGCCACTGGTTTGCTTTCTCACCTTCTTCAGGTCTGGACTCAAATACCATCTTTTCAATGAGGCTTAAGCCTGACCACCCTGTTTAAAATGACAACCAACCCCCTCACTTTCTCTCCCTTCCTTGCTTTATTTTTCTTCATATCAGTCATCACTAAATAGGTCACTATATCACTGAATAGTCACTATATGCAATGTTTTGGTTAATAATGATGTTCTCTCACTGAACAGAATATAAATTTCATGAAGGCCTGGAGTTTTTTCTTTTTTTTGTCTGTTGCTTTATCCCCAGAGCCTAGAACAAAGCCTGGTACATAGGAGGTACTCCATACACATTTTTTGAATTAAGGAATGCATAAACATGTGCTGAATGAGTGACTAAGTGAATAGTAGTGCTTACTACGTTGTATTGTGCCGTCTGTGTTCCTTGAGGGCGGGGATTCTGTCTCACTCTACTTTGCATGCCCCCCTCCTTTCCCAGAATTAGCAGAGGCTACGTGTTTATTTGGACTATAAAGAAGGCTGAGTGCCAAAGAATTGACCTTTGAACTGTGGTGTTGGAGAAGACTCTTGAGAGCCCCTTGGTCACAAAGAAGATCCAACCAGTCCATCCTAAAGGAAATCAACCCTGAATATTCATTGGAAGGACTGATGCTAAAGCTGAAGCTCCAATACTTTGGCCACCTGATGTGAAGAACTGACTCATTGGACAAAACCCTGATGCTGGGAAAGGTTGAAGGCACGAGGGGAAGTGGGGAACAGAGGATGACATGATTGGATGGCATCACCGACTCAATGGACATGAATTTGAGCAAGCTCCAGGAGACAGTGAAGGACAGGGAGGCCTGGTGTGCTGCAGTCCATGGGGTCACAAAAAGTCAGACATGACTGAGTGACTCAACAGTGTGCTTATTGGACACTTGCTGAACAAATGTCAGAAACGAGTCATACCTTTGACGAAAGCTTTCTTCTTCAGAGCAGAGACAATTGCACGAAACTGTGGGTGTGCTTTATCTCCTAGGGAAAGAGCGTAAGCAGCAATGGCCAGTGTAAAAGCACTCTGGGATGAGAGGGCATTTTCATGCAGAAAGACATCAGCCTTACTTACAGCCGTGCTGATTTTCTGGAAACAAGAGCAGAAGAAACCTAAGTTTCTTTGACAAGATTTGACCTACCAACTGATGGGATCTACCCCCAGGTTGCACCACCGCAGGTTGCAGGCAAGATGAAGGGTAGGAAGGAAAATGACCTAGTGGAAATGGATGGTGTTTCCCCGAGGCAAGTCCTTGTGGGAGAAGGAGCAGAGGGCAACCTGGAAAATGAACATAAGATTGTCCAAATCGGTTTAAGGTTTTGCTTCTGAAGCCTCCCTCCTCGGTAGAGGTTTTTCCATTTAGTTTCTGCTTCCCATGTCAGACCTGGCCTCTGGGAAGAAGCAGCATCAAGTATAGACGTAGCTTTCTTCATCCTGCTGCACCCAGCAGAGCTGAGACAGAGCCACAAGTTCAGAAGTTCTACTAAAGAAAGCCATCAGCAGCCAAAAAAGAGCCAAGCCGCCAAAGTGCTTTTTGATCCTCAGGATTCCTGGGAAAATAATCTCTATGCCTCTGCCTCCAGACAACTGAAATAGTTATTTTGGATAAGTGGATGAGGAGGCAGTATGGTGCGATGTTCCTGACGCCTCATCTGGCACCTTCTCGCCAGCTCCCTCTGTCTCTCACTCACAGAGCCACTGGCAATGTTCCTTGTTGATTATTTTGTGTTGTTGAATATATATATGCATGCTAAGTTGCTTCAGTCCTATCTGACTCTTTGCGACCCTATGGACTATGGCCGGCCAGGCTCCTCTGTCCATGGGATTCTCTAGGCAGGAATCCTGGAGTGAGCTGCCATGCCCTCCTCCAGGGCACCTTCCCGACCCAGGGATCACACCCGCATCTCTTACGCCTCCTGCACTGGCGGGCGGGTCTCAGCCACTAGCGCCACCACATATATACGTGTATTTGCTGGTTGAGAATTATTTGCGGATTGAGAATTGAACCCATGTCTCCTATGTCTCCCGCATTGCAAGCAGATTCTCTATCACTGAGCCACCAGGAAGCCCCACATGTGTACATATATGTGTGTGTATATATATGTGTGTGTCTATATATGTGTGTGTATATATATGTGTGTTATATATGTGTGTGTATATATATGTGTGTGTATATATATGTGTGTGTATATATATGTGTGTGTATACACACACAGGAGATGTAAGAGATGCAGGTTTGATCCCTGGGTCATGAAGATCCCCTGGAGGAGGGCAGGGCAACCCACTCCAGTATTCTTGCCTGAAGAATCCCCTGGACAGAGGAGCCTGGCAGGCTATAGGCCACAGGGTCACAAAGAGTCAGACACGGCTGAAGTGACTTAGCATGCACGCATGCATATATGTATACTTAGGGCTTCCCTGTTGGGTTGGTGCTAAAGGAGCCACATGCTGATGCAGAGATGCAGGTTTAATCACTGGGTCAGGAAGATCCCCTGGAGAAGAAAATAGCAACCCACTCCAGTATTCTTGCCTGGAGAATCCCATGGACAGAGGAGCCTGGTGGGCCACAGTCCATGGGGTCACAAGAGTCAGACACAATTTAGCGACTAAACAATCACAACAGAACACACATGTGACAATCCTCCGGAACTAAATGAAAAACTTATTTCATTTTGTGGTTCAAGTCCCACCAGACCCCTTGGGTTTTTCCATCTCGGTTCTGTCAGCTGGTTTGAAGGACAGGTCTAATCTACTTCCCAGATCAGGATCTCATTTCTGTTAATCTTTAGAATCTTCTATGTTGATTCACTTAAGTGGATCCTTTCCTTTCTCCCCTCAGCTTCCAAGCAAATGAAACAGCACAATCCCCAGGCAGAAAGCATGGTAGCGGGTATCCTTGGCAGTTCTGAGACCCAGAGCACTTGAGCGCTCAGTATTCCATGTGAGTTCATCCTTGGGCCACCTGATGCAAAGAGCTGACTCCTTGGAAAATACCCTGATGCTGGGAAAGACTGGAGGCAGGAGGAGAAGGGGACGACAGAGGATGAGATGGTTGGATGGCATCACTGACTCAATGGACATGAGTTTGAGTGAGCTCTGGGAGTTGGTGATAGACAAGGAAGTCTGGTGTGCTGCAGTCCATGGGGTTGCAAAGAGTCGGACAAAACTGAGCAACTGAATTGAACTGAACTGATTCCATGTAATAAAAAAACAGTCCCATATGTAGTGTAAGAGTTAGCAGGGGTAAGAACAGGATCCCAGGGACATGGGGTCGTCCTCTCATCACAATCAGAAGTTACTTATTCTAATCACAGGTCTGCAATTCAGTATCCTGTGACATGTGACAATTAAATTCACCTTCCTTAGAGGCCCCAGTTTTCTCAGCTGTCAATGAGTGGGTTGGACTGGACGCTCTTTAGTATCTATCATACTTCTGAATTCCTTAAATTCTGGAGTTTAGGTTGTTTTCAAGCCCCCGTCCTATCCCCTGCTCCATTCCCTGACTATGGTACAGAAATAGACAATGGATGTTGGAGAAAGAAAACACTTACCTCCAAGGGGCAAATATCAAAAGCCTTTCTAATCCCAATCACAACAAAGGCCGTAAGATACAACGTCTTCTCTCGGGCTTCAACAGGCAAGGTCCCCTAGAAATAAGCAAGGTTTTACAAGGAGAGTGGAATGGTGTCTTTCAAACAACATGACCTGGCTTGAGGCTCCACTTTGGCCTCCCCTCCCTCTCTCTCCCTTCATGCGGGCCAGCTGGACCCCTGGCGTTTTCTCAAAGCTCTGAGTTTTACATGCTTTCACTTGCTTTTCCCTCCTCCACCTCTCCACCCTGGAGCTCCATTTCATACTCCTTCACCACGTCCAAGCTCACCTTCTCCTTCAAGACTCTGCTAAAATGCCACCTCCTCTACCAAGCACGATTCTCCCTCTGTCCTCCCGTATTTTCTCCTCTTAGGGCAGTGACGTTCCAAGGCAGTGTTTCTAAGACCTCCCAGGAGATGACCTTCTACTCATCTCTCCAGCTTTATTTTGTGCCACTCACCCCTGAGTCCTCTAGGCTCCAGCTCTTTGAATGAACCACCCACTCTCCACTTCAAGATAACAGGCCCGCTGCTTGCACTGCTTGGAACCTTCTGCCTGCCTCCCTCCTCCCTAGCTTCTAGGAACCTGGTCAAATCATTTTTTCAACTTTCCCAATCTAAGTGAGAGCTCCTGTTTTCAAAGAAACCGTATTGACCTTTTCTTAATGTGAATCACACACTTGAAATCACTTAATGTCTGACTTTTCTGTTAGACGGTAACAATCGCCGTGGCCTCAGGGACCATGCCTGTTTTGTTCACTAGTCAAGGCTATGGTTTTTCCTGTGGTCATGTATGGATGTGAGAGTTGGACTGTGAAGAAGGCTGAGCACCAAAGAATTGATGCTTTTGAACTGTGGTGTTGGAGAAGACTCTTGAGAGTCCCTTGGACTGCAAGGAGATCCAACCAGTCCATTCTGAAGGAGATCAGCCCTGGGATTTCTTTGGAAGGAATGATGCTAAAGCTGAAACTCCAGTACTTTGGCCACCTCATGCGAAGAGTTGACTCATTGGAAAAGACTCTGATGCTGGGAGGGATTGGGGGCAAGAGGAGAAGGGGACGACAGAGGATGAGATGGCTGGATGGCATCACTGACTCAATGGATGTGAGTCTGAGTGAACTCTGGAAGTTGGTGATGGACAGGGAGGCCTGGCGTGCTGCAATTCATGGAGTTGCAAAGAGTCGGACACGACTGAGCAACTGAACTGACTGATATCCCTACCAGGTAGCACTTTGTATACATTCTGCCCATATTTATTGAATAAATAAATGAACACATAAACTTAAATCTTGATTAGAGTTGTTAGTATCTGTAACCTACTCTGGAGAAGGCAATGGCACCCCACTCCAGTACTCTTGCCTGGAAAATTCCATGGATGGAGGAGCCTGGTGGGCTGCAGTCCATGGAGTGGCACAGAGTCGGACACGACTGAGTGACTTCCCTTTCACTTTTCACTTTCATGCATTGGAGGAGGAAATGGCAACCCATGCCAGTGTTCTTGCCTGGAGAATCCCAGGGACGGGGGAGCCTGGCGGGCTGCTGTCTATGGGGTCGCACAGAGTCGGACACGACTGAAGTGACTTAGCAGTAGCAGTACCCTACTCTCCCTATCGGTGTGTGAGCTCCTTTGTGGCAGAGGTGCTCTCTGATCCATTCTTCCCACTCTTCCTCCCTCAGGGTCCCCCAAAGAGGCCCTTGCACATTTCAGGTACTCAGTGAATGGTTGTTGAATGGATATGAATAGCTGGATAGATGGGTAGGATTAAAAAAAAAAAAAATTGTTGTAGTATCTTACTTTTCAAATGGCACCTAGGTGATGTCAGCTGCCCTCACTTCTCGTGGGAGTCCTAATCGGTCCCAATTATGGGACCCCAGGCAGCCGGGAAGGCTGCTTGTGACATGAAAGGGATTGGATCGGGGCAGGCAAAATAAATAAATAAATGAAAGCTGTTGGATCCTAAAAAATACATTCTAGGAGTAGAAGATGTTGTAGCAGTATTTTGGAGAGATTTTGCAATTTTAAACATGTAAGTGGAGTCAGAAATCACAGTGGGAGGGGAGGAGCTAAGATGGCGGACGAGTAAGACGGGGAGAATACTTTCTCCTCCACAAATTCATTAAAAGAACATTTGAATGCTGAATAAACTCGATAAAACAACTTCTGAATGCCGGCAGAGGACATCAGGCACTTAGAAAGACAGCTCATTGTCTTCAAAACGAGAAAACGAGCCCTGCGGTAACTCCTTTTGCGGAGAACTGGCGCGGACACCAGCATTTGCTATTGGCAAGTGGGGGCTGGGCTAGGAGGAGCGGCGAGGCCTGCATTGCTTTGAGAAAGGATTTGGCCTGGCTATCTCGGGCGCTATCTGAGCGAAATAACCAGACTGTCGGTTATCTACTACATCAAAGGCCAGCCCTAACTTGGGACACCACCAGGACTACTTACGGAACAAAGGGCTGCACAGAGTTGGCCGGCTGCAGGCCATCCCACTCCGGTGACAGGCAACCAGGGCCAGAGGCGGGCAATTACAGCCCTAGAGAGACACTGTCTAACGGAACTGTGAGTAGGTTTCTGTGCTGACTCACGCTTCTTGGGGCTCTGGATGGTCAACATCTGCCTGAGAAAGTGCGCTGTTTGTATACCCAGAAAACTGAGCGGCGGAGAGGCGATAAGTCGCAGCACCTGCGCTCGCTGAATATTTCATCACCTGCGCTACTCGGATCTGGGAAGGGCATAAAACGCAGACTGAACCAAGTCTGTGCTTCTGAGGATTATCTGAGTGCCTGAACCTGGCCGGTTTAGATTTGGGTGTTCATCTCCGCCCCCTCTGTAACAAGGCAGAGATCAGATATTGAAAAGACCTGTAAACCGCCTCAATAAAGAGAATTCAACAAACTACCAGAATATAGTAAGGACACTCTAAATTTGGCAATTTTAACAAAATGAAGAGACAAAAGAATACCCAGCAGCTAAAGGAACAGGATAGATCCCCACCAATCCAAACCAAAGAGGAAGAGATAGGGAATCTACCTGATAAAGAATTCCGAATAATGATAGCAAAATTAATTCAAAATCTCGAAATCAAAATAGAATCACAGTTAAAGAGTCTGGAGACAAGGATTGAGAAGATGCAAGAAAGGTTTAACAAGGACCTAGAAGAAATAAAAAAGAGTCAACACATAATGAATAATGCAATAAATGAGATCCAAAACACCCTGGAGGCAACAAATAGTAGAATAACAGAGGCAGAAGATAGGATTAGTGAACTAGAAGATAGAATCCTAGAAATAAATGAATCAGACGAGAAAAAAGAAAAATGTATCAAAAGAAATGAGGACAATTTCAGAAACCTCCAGGATAACATCAAACGCTACAACATTCGAATCATAGGAGTTCCAGAAGAAGAAGATAAAAAGAAAGATCATGAGGAAATCCTTGAGGAGATAATAGTTGAAAACTTCCCTAAAATGGAGAAGGAAATAACCACTCAAGTTCAAGAAATCCAGAGAGTCCCTAACAGGATAAACCCAAAGCGAAACACCCCAAGACACATATTAATCAAATTAACAAAGATTAAATATAAAGAACAAATATTAAAAGCAGCAAGGGAAAAACATCAAATAACTCACAAGGGAATTCCCATAAGGATAACAGCTGATCTTTCAATAGAAACTCTCCAAGCCAGGAGGGAATGGCAAGACGTAATTAAAGTGATGAAGGAAAATAACTTACAGCCTAGATTATTGTATCCAGCAAGGATCTCATTCAAATATGAAGGAGAAATCAGAAGCTTCACAGATAAGCAAAAGTTGAGAGAATTTTGCACCACTAAACCATTTCTCCAACAAAAACTAAAGGACATTCTCTAGAGCAATACAATAATAGTGGGAGACTTTAACACCCCACTCATATAATCTGGCTGTAATAGACAAAGTAAAGAGGAAAACATATTTACCTATGAGCCTCCAAAAATTCAGTTCACTCAGGAGAGCTTAAAAAAAAAAAAAAAAAAGACTTATTTGCTCACTCTGTGGAGGTTTATTGACTATTTTGTGGGTTTGGTACCACTTTGGGTAGTAGGCAGGAAGAGGTGACAAATGTGATCCTGTTCTAAATAATATATTGTGGTAAAGATAGACTTACCAATACAAAATACCAAGATGTGCCTAAAGATGAGGACACCCAAACTGGACTTTTTGTTTCCTGAACTTTTCATTTCGAGAACAAACCTCCTAATATAGGATGAATTCACCATGATTTTTTTTAAGTGTTCTTTGTGATTAAAAACAGAAAGCCATTGGTTAAGAAATTACATATACTCCTCCCCACCATCACTCCCCTTCTTTCTTCCCATTTCCCTCCCACCCTCATTGATCCTTTCCCTTGTCCATTTTCCCCTGCAAAATAAAAAAAAAAAAAAAAAAAAATCACCATCTTGAAGAGATTATCTGCACCCCCATGTTCAATGCAATATTATTTAGAACAGCCAATACATGAAAATAACCTAAATGTCCATCAACTGATAAAAATAAATAAATAAATAAATAAACATGTAAGTGGATTCCAATATGTTGAATATGTTATACTTCTTAATAAATTGACTCTAATCTTCTTTCTAACAGAGTGTACTGCAGGGAGCCCCCGTGAGGAACTCCGCCCGTGGCAAAGGTCATGAGGAAGGAGGCTCGGCACACGCAAAGGCAGGATCTAGCCTCAGGAGTCCCCCTGGAAATTCTCGAGCATTTACCCCCAAAACCAGAGTCTGCCTACTTTACTGCTTTGTGCTCTCACCTACACCTCTGACTTTACGGGGGCCTGTCCCCCACCACCTCTCTCTGAAAAAGAGTTAACTTACAGCTCCAGTTAATAATAATTCCTGGGCATGACAGGAGTGTTTCAACATATAAACTCCTTTGGAAGTCCTCTAGCCTGCCTGAATAGGTTCTTACGGCCACATGTGATTATTCAGAGCCTCCCAACGGTGAGAGGCATGAGATATTCTGAACTGTCTAAATACAGATTCCTTTGAGCAGTTAAAAGATTGATTAGAAATTGTATTGGTGAAGGGTTTTTCACTTGTTGGGCCAATGTTTGCTGCTAAGTTTCCATATCCCTTACCTACTGTGTCCCTGGGAGTGTATTGATTAATATAATTGGTGTATAGGAATGTAAGTAGTAGCTTTAATGTTTGTAACCTTGGACTCTTAATTCTTTTCTTGTTATAGCCCACCACACCTTTGCCCTAGAGGAATGCAACTTTATCTAATGCTCTTGGAGGGTGGCGCCTGACTTTAGAATAATCACCTTTAGAGAAAAATAAGTTTTCTGAAGAAAGGGTCATAAAATGTTAACAGGCCTCCTGGCCAGAAGATGATGTAAATCTCCTAAACTTTTGCATATGATAAGCTTGCAGGAAGAAAGCCTGGCTTCAATTAGGATTAAGGACTGCTGTCCTTGCATGACTCTACCCCTTCCCCCATTATCCTCTATGCACAACTTAAGGTATAAAAACTACTTTGGAAAATAAAGTGCGGGCCTTGTTCACTGAAACTTGGTCTCCCCATGCCGTTCTTTCTCTCATCTTCTGGCTGAATTCCCATCTGGAGCGTGGAGGCTCGTCAAGCCTACTAATTATGCCTGGGCTTCTAAGGTCTGACCCGGGAGGCCTTAGTGTCTCCTCTCCTTCGGGAGAACAGGAGGACGCCTGCGGCCTACGTAGGTGACGCAAATTCCTTATTTTGGAATTTTATTAGCTTTCCACGTAAACCAAGTTATTCAGCCTCTTTTCTCCACTGAATTTTCTCACTGAGCTATCCTTATTTGATCACTCTTTATATCTTTAATTCTATCGTATCCTGATCACTGAAGCTGTCTCCCCTTCGAGTTCCCTGGATCTACCGGGGCTGGACCCCGGCAGTGTACGTAGGATCCCTTCCATCTTTCACAACAACATCTTACAGCCTTGACCTATGAGAAGGCCTTGAAGTTCAAGTGCAGATTTTGTACCAAGTGTTTGTAGGCAAAAGGGCCCATTTACCCCTTCTGAGCTCCAGAGCTTGTGCTCTGCGACCCACTAATGCCTGCAACACCAGATGTCCAAGATCTTACTCATCTGACCTGTTTCGAATTATCTGAGTAACAGAATGAGAAGACTTTTCAAATTCTTTGCCTGTACACAAGAAAAGTTTCTTGCAGGATTGCACATATTTTCCCCTTCTTCTAAAAACGAATGAGAAACACAACTCAGACTTTTAAATCAAACTATTGTTCATCTGTGCATTTGGTTTCCTTACCTGTAACTTCACGGGTTGATAGTCGGAATTTTCCTTGAATGATCCATTTTCCAGCTGACATTTCTCAAGCAGCCACAACAAAGAATTACAAATCGAATTTTGGTTCTGATCTACATATTTACTTATTTGTCCAAGTACTCTTAGAGCAAAAGCTGTTAACCTTTGGGATGAAAATCAAATAAATAAACATTTAGACACTGAAGCCCTTTTGGCTTTCAACCTGCAGTGTGTTTTAGTTCACACAATGTTTATTCTTCAAAAGAAAACATTTCAAAACACGCAATTCCGAAGTAAGATGTTACTATTTCAAAACATCAGGGACGCTATCAGGAAGATCTCCAAAAACAACCAAAGGTAAGCAGCACATCTTCTGTGAGGGCAGCATTGTCAGCCTGCCCACAAGCTGGAAATTGATGCCTGATGGCACAAAAATTTTTCTCTAAAGTTGGACAGCATTCAAACTAATAGAGTTAAAGCACTGACTCACAAACAAGAGATATTGAGGAGCCAAATTATAAAATTCTAGATTGTAGAATCTGTACAAGCTATCTGATCTAAATCCCCACCTGAGCTCTGAATTCTCTTCCCTAATACCCGTGGGGGTGTTTATCTCGCTTCCCCTTGAGACACGCCATTGATGGAAACTCGCCACCTCTCAAGGAAGCTTTATTTATTATGATTACTTAGTCAAAAAACAAGTTCAGGCGACTTCTCTGGTGGTCCAGTGGTTAAGAATCCACCTGACGTGCCGGGTGACACAAGTTCGATCCCTGGCCCCGGAAGATCCCACATTCCTCAGGACTGCTGAGCCCGCCTGCCCTATGGCCGGCGCTCTGCAGCAAGAGGGGCTCCGACAGCAAGAAACCCTGCACCTCAGCCTCAGAGCAGCTCCCGCTCCCTGCGCTCCACGAAGCCAGCACGCAGAGCGATGACTGGGCACAGCCAAAAAAGAAAGAGACAAGCTCAGTCTCTACTAACGTCCCACAGAAACTGTCCAAGGGGATCGACCTCATGACCCCAGGTGCCTCTTACTTTTCTCCTCCTCTCTGATTCCTTCACTCAGCAGCTCAGAGGCCAGAAACCCCTGAAACTCAGACCACTTCACTCTCTCCCTTACTTTAAAATTTTGTTTTCCTTTTTCTTTTTAAAATGAATATTATTCTCTTTAATTTTTATCTTCCCTGTATTTCTAAAAAAATTTTTTGGGGTATTCAGGTGTTGGCCATTTTATATATATATATATATCTTTGTCTATACTCAAATGGGTATATCTTTCCCCTTCTCCTTTGCTTGTCGTTTCTCTTCTTTTCATGGCTATTTGTAAGGCCTCCTCAGACAGCCATTTTAATGCAGAGTTCCAAAGAATAGCATGGAGAGATAAGAAAGCCTTCCTCAGTGATCAATGCAAAGAAATAGAGGAAAACAATAGAATGGGAAAGACTAGAGATCTCTTCAAGAAAATTAGAGATACTAAGTGAACATTTCATGCAAAGATGGGCTCGATAAAGGACAGAAATGGTATGGACCTAACAGAAGCAGAAGATATTAAGAAGAGGTGGCAAGAATACACAGAAGAACCGTACAAAAAAGATCTTCACGACCCAGATAACCAAACCACAATGGTGTGATCACCTAGAGCCAGACATCCTGGAATGTGAAGTCAAGTGGGCCTTAGGAAGCATTACTATGAACAAAGCTAGTGGAGATGATGGAATTCCAGTTGAGCTATTTCAAATCCTAGAAGATGATGCTATGAAAGTGCTGCACTCAATATGTCAGCAAATTTGGAAAACTCAGCAGTGGCCACAGGACTGGAAAAGGTCAGTTTTTATTCCAATCTCAAAGAAAAGCAATGCCAAAGAATGCTCAAACTACCACAAAATTGTACTTATTTCACATGCTAGTTAAGTAATGCTCAAAATTCTCCAAGCCAGGCTTCAGTAATACCTGAACTGTGAACTTCCAGATGTTCAAGCTGGATTTAGAAAAGGCAAAGGAACCAGAGATCAAATTGCCAACATCCGCTGGATCATGGAAAAAGCAAGAGAGTTCCAAAAAAAAATCTATTTCTGCTTTATTGACTATGCCAAAGCCTTTGACTGTGTGGATCACAACAAACTCTGGAAAATTCTGAGAGATGGGAATACCAGACGACCTGACCTGCCTCTTGAGAAATCTGTATGCAGGTCAGGAAGCAATAGTTAGACCTGGACATGGAACAACAGACTGGTTCCAAATAGGAAAAGGAGTACGTCAAGGCTTTTTCTTGTCACCCTGCTTATTTAACTTACATGCAGAGTACATCATGAGAAATGCTGGGCTGGATGAAGCACAAGCTGGAATCAAGATTGCCGGGAGAAATATCAATAACCTCAGATATGCAGATGACACCACCCTTATGGCAGAAAGTAAAGTGAAGAGGAATTAAAAAGCCTCTTGATGAAAGTGAAAGTGGAGAGTGAAAAAGTTGGCTTAAAGCTCAACATTCAGAAAACGAAGATCATGGCATCTGGTCCCACCACTTCATGGCAAATAGATGGGGAACAGCGGAAGCAGTGGCTGAGTTTACTTTTTGGAGCTCCAAAATCACTGCAGATGGTGACTGCAGCCATGAAATTAAAAGACGCTTACTCCTTGGAAGGAAGGTTATGACCAACCCAGACAGCATATTGAAAAGCACAGACATTACTTTGTCAACAAAGGTCCATCTAGTCAAGGCTATGGTTTTTCCAGTAGTCATGTATGGATGTGAGAGTTGGACTATAAAGAAAGCTGAGTGCCAAAGAATTGATGCTTTTCAACTGTGGTGTTGGAGAAGACTCTTGAGAGTTCCTTGGACTGCAAGCAGATCCAACCAGTCCATCCTAAAGGAGATCAGTCCTGGGTGTTCATTGGAAGGACAGATGCTGAAGCTGAAGTTGCAATATTTTGGCCACCTGATGCGAAGAGCCAACTCACTGGAAAAGACCCTGATGCTGGGAAAAATTGAAGATAAAAGGAGAAGGATGCGGCAGAAGATGAGATAATTAGATAGCATCACCAACTCAGTGGACAAGAATTTCAACAAATTCCAGGAGATAGTGAAGAACAGAGAAGCCTGGAGTGCTACAGTTCATAGGGTCCGAAAGAGATGGACACGACTTAGCAATTGAATAGCAACCACAAAAACTATTCAGATTTATTAATTGAGACTGTCTTTCCCTCAAATCATCAGAATTTTGGAAGGTATTGTGTCTTACTGAATAAGTACTTACTCAGCCCCTACAATACCAGGCACCAGGAATACTTGAAACTGCCTCTGTGGAGCTTACATTCTAGTGATCAGACAGACAATAACTGAGATAAGGAGAATGTTAGGGATAAATTTTTAGGAGAATAGGAGGAAGTAAAGTTGTGGAGAAGGATAAGAGGTACTGGAATGGGATGTAACTTTAGATAGAATGATTACTAGAGCCCTCCCTGAGGTGACTTTTGGTAAAGGCTTGAGGGAGAGGATGGAGCCTGCCTTGCTGACGCCTAGGGGAGCGTGTTCCCCAGAAGAGCGGGAACAGGGCACAGTCAGTGCAAAGGCCCTGAGGTGAAAGCGTGGTCAGCATGTTCAAAGAACAGCAAGAAGGCCAGCGGGGCTCGGGTCAGGTGAAAGAGAGTAGCGGAGGACGTGGTCAGAGAGGTGAGGTGCAGTAGATCATGTGGGGTCTTGTAGATCATAGTAAGAAGTCTGGTTTTTACCCTGGGTAAGATCAGTCCTGGGTGTTCATTGGAAGGACAGATGCTGAAGCTGAAGTTGCAATATTTTGGCCACCTGAAGCGAAGAGCCAACTCACTGGAAAAGACCCTGATGCTGGGAAAAATTGAAGATAAAAGGAGAAGGATGCGGCAGAAGATGAGATAGATGGGACACTTCTGAACGGTTTTGAGTGATGTGACCACACTTGTGGTTTCACAGACTCACTCTGGCTGCTGTGCTGAGTGTAGACTGGAGAGGAGACAGGGCTGAGGCTGAAAGACCAGAGCGGCTGGGGTCACAACCCGAGTCAGAGACAAGGATGGCTGGGGTCACAACCCGAGTCAGAGACGAGCATGGCTGGGGTCACAACCCGAGTCAGAGACGAGCATGGCTGGGGTCACAACCCAAGTCAGAGAGGAGGATGGCTGGGACCCTGGAGGTGTGTTGGTGTTAGTGAGAAGTAGTCAAGTTCAGGGCTTCTCTGGTGGCTCTGAGGTAAAGAATCCACCTGCCAGTGCAGGAGACACGGGTTCAGTCCCTGATTCAGAAAGATCCCCTGGAGAAGGACATGGCAACCCACTGCAGTATTCTTGCCTGGGAAATCCCATGCACAGAGGATCCTGGCGGGCTGCAGTCCAGGGAGTCACAAAGGGTCTGACGGGAACTAGTGACTAAATGACGCAGCAGCAGTCCGGTTCAGGATGTATTTTGGAGGTGCAGCCAGAAGTATGTGCTGGATCAGATGAGGCTTGCAAGAGAAAGATGACTAGGCGTGTCAGCCTGAGCCGCTGGACGGGGCACCCATTAAAGCTGTTACTCTTTAGTTCACTACTGTGTGAAAATACAAGTCAAAACTTTCTACTTACCAAGTGCTAGCACTTCCACCCTTCCACATGCTGTAGGAATAGTCAGCATTTCTGAAGGACATGATGCTCACCATCCCTAAGAGGCATCAGGAAGAGAACACAGTGCTTCAGTGACCCCCGTCTCTACTCAGCACAGTATGAGCCCCTGGGAAAGGTAAGCCTCCTTTGGTGTTGGGCAGCGAACACATGCTCTGTGGCCAACACTGAACTTCTCGAAGGAGGGATATCCATCGCTTGAGCTGGGAATTATCAAGCAGAACATTCTGAGCTCATTCAAGAAGGAAGGAAGTGCTCTGCAGAGTTTGGAATCCAGGTGTCTTGTCTCGCATCCAGGCGTTTCAGTAAGTTAAGCCAAAACGCTGCAGCAAACAGTATTTATTTGTGTAATAGAGTCCACCTCATGATTTTTTTTTGGGGGGGGGGGGGCGGAATTGTTTTTACAACTAAGGTTTTGTGTAATTCATAACTTAAATATTAGTTTAATCAAACTTTTAGCTTAAAAAAACACAAGATTTTAATGTACAATATGTGAAACAGATTTTCTTTTACCTTCTTTTAATTTTGTCTTCAGGTTCTGTTTTTGAGTTAATGAGTTTGTAGAAAGGATGTTCCAATTATGTCCTGCTTCCAGGTAGTGATAAACGTAGAATACTGGGACAACGCTCATCAGTTCTGCCTCTGCATTGCCTTTGGGGAGGTGGGTAAGACTATCAATGCCTTCCTGACTCAGGACTGCAGACATGACTTCGCCTATAAGCAGTCCTGAAACAAACAACAAACACACAAACAAAAAATCAAAGTAGATACACTCAGCTTTTATCAGCTTCTGGATAACAGTATATTTTCAGTGGCGATAAGAACAATCATCCTTATTCTTTCCTTTTTAATCTAAGCAGTTAAATTTCTTCTCAGAACTGGGGAGAGGGAAAAATCTGATTAGAAAGTTGTATTTAAAGAAACACCAGACCTAAACATACCTCATGACATGGAGGTAAGATGGTGTAATACAGTGGTCGGATTATAGCCTACTGGAAAAGGCAAATTAGTTGCCATTCAAAGTGATAAGGCCACCCCTTTGACCCCCTCTCCCACCTCCTCCCCCTTCTTCTTTCAACCTGGCTTCCTTTCCTCCCTTGAAATCTCTGATTCTTGTATTTAAGGGCTTCCCTGGTGGCGCAGAGGTTAAAGCGTCTGCCTGCAATGTGGGAGACCTGGGTTCGATCCCTGGGTTGGGGAGATCCCTTGGAGAAGGAAATGGCAACCCACTCCAGTATTCTTGCCTGGAAAATCCCATGGACGGAGGAGCTTGGTGGGCTAGAGTCCATGGGTTGCAAAGAGTCGGACACAACTGAGCGATTTCACTTTCACTTTCAATGTGATAGCTTTAGATATTGTGAACCCTATGAATCAATCACTTCCCCAGTGCAAAGCCAAGAGTCTGAACTGTGAACACTTTGTGACTGCCATGAGGGCTCTGTCTATATCTCATCGTGAGACCTGGGAAAACCACTCTCTTGTATATCCAACAACAGGGTGGGGCATGCTTAGAAAGGTCCTTTCCAGTACTAACATTCTGTGATTCCAAGCTTTTATCTGAGATAAAATGTAGTCAGGACATTCTATTCTTGTGATGATAAGTCCTTGAATTTTTAAAGGCTGGAGGACAGGGATAAAGCCCACTAAAGACCCCAGTTCTACAGATGGCCCCAGAGCTGCTTTCCTGGGGCCATTTGCAGGGCATGCAACTGTTTCTGGACTAAGACTGCCCACTTGGATCATAGAAAGTCCTTTAAATCTGGAAGCAGCTGCACTCTCATGTTAGAGAAGTCTCTGGGCCAGTGACAGCCCCCACCCTCCATCATGGGCGCATGAATGTCCATTAAATCAAGCCTGAAAATCTCCATTAAATCAAGAGCTGAAAGTGTGCTTGGGGAAGTGAAGGTGAGAGCAGGAATAGGTTACTCCCAGAGCCCCCCATTGGATATGCAACTGAGTAGAGAAGAGGAGAAATAGGAAAATCATGAGAATACTTGACTTTTGTTTGAAACACAGTGAAATAAGAAATAAAAATGGCACTGGTTAATTTACCTTTTACACTCACGGTTCTTTTGACTTTTGTTTTGGGGACCATATTTAATGGTATCCTGTATGGGAACTCCTTTCGCCTGCTAATGATGCCTGAAAAAAAAAAAAAAAAAAAAGACTCTTTTATATTCACAGTATTAAAATTTAAAAGGGAAGTTAAAAATAATCAAAGATTTTGATCAAACCCTAGGCTTACATAATCTCATTAAATAAAGCATTAAAGTTGACTTCAAACTTCTTGGTCATTACAGGATACGAAATAAATAGGTTATGTAAATCTTTTTCACCATTTAGAGGGAGCATGCCATTTTGTCCAAAGAGAGAAAATTGTTCTCGGAACTGAAATCTAAAAATAACATATAATCCTTAGTCAAGGAAATGTGAAGATTAACTCCAATGGGAAGCATGCCCTGAAATCCTTTCCACCTTTTCCTCTCCATCTAACTTAGACACCTTTTCTCTCTGTACAATTTTCTTTTTTTAGTCGCTTCTGTCATGTCTGACTCTTTGCGACCATATGGACTGTAGCCCTCCAGGCTCCTCTGTCTGTGGCATTTCCCAGGCAATACCTATGGCTGATTCATGTTGAGGTTTGACAGAAAATGACAAAATTCTGTAAAGCAATTATCCTTCAATTTAAAAAATAAATTAAAAAAAAAGAAAGAATACTGGAGTGGGTAGCCATTCCATTCTCCAGGGGATCTTCCTGAGCCAGGGATCAAATCCCAGTCTCCTGTGTTGCAGGCAGATTCTCTACTGTCTGAGCCACCAGGGAAACCCCCAAGTTTAAGCATGCCTGTGTCAGAGCATTTTCTACTGCAATCAGTGGCTTATGTCATAAAAATGATAATATTTATCATCCTACGGATAGAGAACCAAGCACACGACTGAGCTCTCTTTGTGCGTTATTATGATGGATCCTCACAGCAGCCCTATGTGTGCGTCTGTTCTTATTCTTTTAATTTTGTAGATGAGAAAATGAGGCTTAGAAAGCAAGTTGCTCAAGGTCACAGAGCTAGCACAGATGAAGCTGCGTCTGAACTCAGGAAGTCTTACTGCAGAGCCTGTAGTAGTCACTGCAAAGAGACTTCTCCCACTGTCCTGCTAAGAAAGCCCTTTGAGGGCAGGAACCATCTTGAATGCTATAGGCCCAAGCGCTTAGTCCCTGGCACATGGCAGATGCTAAAGAAAATAAAGCGACATTTCATAATTTAATAGCCAAACTACCTGGCAAAAGAGACAAGAACAGGAATGTTCTTCAGGTAAGTTTTAACCTTTGATAAATGCCAAGGATATAATGTTAAAGTAACATTGAGTGAAGGGCATTTGCGGTATCCCATTGTGGTTGAAAGAGCATTGAGTTGAGAAAGAGCTTATTCCAGAATGTGACACTGGGCAAGACAGAATCTTCCTATGCCTTGGCTTGCTCACCGGTTAAACAGAAACAGTAATATTTTCCTCAAAGAGTTTTTGTGAAGATAAAAATAATAAGAACAAAGAGCCTGGCAAAGAGTTTGTGCTCCTTTTACAGTACTTATGACAGTAGCTTGTTTGAGATTATTTCTATTTGATTCTCCACGATTTTTTTCCATTGATATCTGCCCTTGACTATTTCAGTTCTCATTAGCAACTCTTCTACCAAATGGAAAAGGTACAGAAGAGAAAGCTAAATATTAGGGAAGTCAATTTTACTCCTGTCACAGATCATAAAAAAGATTCATCAAGCACCACATATAAAGGCAGATTCCAGAGAGATTAAAACATGTAAAAGTTAAATCTGTAAAACCAAGGGGACAAGATATACAACAATGTTTTTGTGAACTAAGATATATAACTGTAAAGTGAAATTATAATGAATCTGACTATATCAGAATAAAGGATTCCTGTTCAAAACCCACTGAAGTTCATTACTGCTCAAAGAAGTACACTGGAGACAAAAACCAACAAGAAATAGACAGGAAAACCCAAGTGGGAAATAGAGAAAATGCAAAAGATAGGAATAGATGATTCACAGATGGGAAGCCCAAGTGGCCAGCAAGCATTTGAATAGATGTTTAGATATCATTGTATTCAGAAGAGTTATGGGCAAAACAATAATGAGATATTGCTTTATGTCCCTCAAAAATGGCGCATTTTAGAGATGAGTGGGCGTGGAATGAGAAGAATCCTCATGCAGTGCTGGTGGAGGTGTAAATAGTAGAGCCATTCTGAGGAGCAGTGTGACAGAAGTAAATGATATTCAATATGCATATGCCCTTTGAGCCAGCAGTTCAACTCTGAGAAACAGACCAGATAAATGTTCACACAGATCTGTAAAGGGGGATGAAAAAGGATGTTCACTGCAGCACTGTTGATGGTAGTGGGGAATCTGTCAGCAGGAGGTGGATAAGCAAAGTGGGGGTGGAATCAGAACCAAGCAGAACCCTGCAGGCCCCTGCTGCCAACTAAGTACAAAAACGTAGTTAATGATTAAGACAACGGTCACAGACTCAGTGTCTGACGCATGTTCCTGAACTATTTTACAGATGCTGTAACTAGGACCAGAGGGGAAAAAACTGTGTGATGGCCAGATTGTAGCCATGACCTAAGTGGCTCCATCTTGAACAGTCTTGAATGTCTGGCTAGCACAATTCCAAGATCTGGCTTCAAGAGAATGGGATTAACATTATTGCTCATAATAAACTATATCTTGTGGGCATCAAGATAACTGTAGCTTGCTCTGCCCATATATGTAAGCAGGCAACTAAGATTGTCATCACAGATGCTACAGACTCGTGTTGACAGTTCACTCTGAGAATACGGTGCTCTATGTCAGTGTGGAGAAATTACAGAAGATGGACCGTCACCCCGATCCATAGAAATGGAATGATATTTGACAATAGGGAGCTGACAGCAATTCTTATGCCCCTTTCCTGTTTGCCCACTTGTGTCCCCCTTTAACTTTAAAGGAACCTACCAACAACTATAGGAACGACGTCGCTAGGCTGCTTAACCTAACCCCTAAATTGTGCTCTCCTAAACGAGTTGGTGATGGACAGGGAGGCCTGGCGTGCTGCGATTCTCGGGGTCGCAGAGTCAGACACGACTGAGCGACTGATCTGATCTGATCCTAAACGAGTTGGTGATGGGACAGGGAGGCCTGGCGTGCTGCGATTCACGGGATCGCAGAGTCGGACACGACTGAGCGACTGAACTGAGCTGAATTGCACACCATGCCTTGCCTAACCTATTGATTCTTGCCTGACCTGTGGATAAAAAGAACCAAAAATGAAGAATTAAGCAGTTTAGAGAATGACCAGCTCCACAGGGAACTCCACTCAAAATTCTGTAATAACCTAACTGGGAAAATAATTTGAAAAGGACACATATATGTGTGTCGCTGAATCCCTTTGCTGCATACTTGAAACTGACACAACATTGGTAATCAATTATACTCCAATATGAAACAAATTTTTTTTTTTTTTTTTTTTTAAAGAATGACTAGCTCTCTACACCTAATAGCCACTTTAGAAATCCCGTAGGCAAATGATGTGGGCAAGATAACATCTCCAGAAAGAGTCAGCCAGTCTGCACACCATGGAGCACGATGCAGAACTCAGCCTCCTGCCTCCATGACTCACTGGCGCGCTGCCCCTTCTCCTTTAAAAGCCGCCATTGTTTACTAGGTAAGTTCTGTCTGACTCTGACTCTTTTGAGACTCTGTGGACTGTAGCCCACCAGGCTCCTCTGTCCACGAGATTTTCCAGGAAAGAATCCTGGAGTGGGTTGCCATTTCCTTCTCCAGGGAATCTTCCCATCCCAGGGATGGAACCTGCCTCTCCTGCAATGCAGGTGGATTCTTTACCACTGAGCCACCTATGAAGCCCCCAAAACTGTCATAGCTGAGCAGAGTCTTTGGAGTTGGTCTTTAGACATGAGTAGACTTTCTTGCCAGATGGCCAGCTTTTCTGATTAAAACATCTTTCCTTTCTATTGACATTTGCCTCTCAAAATATTGCCTTTTGAGCAGCAAGCAGCTGAACTTGAGTTTGGTAACAGAATATACTCTGAAACACTGTGTAAGAAGCAGTGAATTGAATGTCTGCATAGCAAGAGAAATACTAGTTTAAAACAAAGTACTGAGTTTAAAAACGTAACTAGAACAGGATCCATAGCACACCACCGTTCATATGTTGAAAAAAACCATACACACACCAAACAACCTTACTTCCCAGCTCAAAGACATATATCAGGCATATCAGAGTGGGGGCATGTGAAGAAAGGGAAGTGGCTGCAGGGGTCAGGAAGGAGGAAATAAAGCATGGGAGGGCCCTGTCCAGACTGACGCTGACAATGTGCAGGGACTGAGGGGGCTGAAGAGCTAAACTCTTTGCATCCAAGATAAGAATTGGGGAGAGAGCTTGTCAGGCAGAGAAAGCAGGAACCAAAGGCTAGGCTAGTCTTGTGTTTGGAGTTTCTGTGTTTCGTCTCTTTTTAAGCTGATGTCACACAATTTTAATTACTTTGCAATTTGTTTTGGTGCCTCATTCTCGCTCACTGGTATTTTCCTCAGATTTCCTCTACCATTATTGTCTGTTTACTTTTCCAACATTTTTTAGCCTTTTTTTTTTAAAAAAACAACCTCTCTAACGCACCACGTGCACACGTGTGCTCAGTGGCCCTGGTCATGTCCCGTTTAGTTGCGTCTGTGAAGCCCTGCAGACTGTCGCCCACCAGGTTCCTCTGTCCCCGGGATTCTCCCCGCGAGAGTACTGGAGTGGGCTGCCGCGCTCTCCTGCAGGGGATCTTCCCAACCCAGGGAATGAACCCACGTCTCCTGCATCTCCTGTATTGCACGTGAATTCTTTACTGCTGAGCCCCCAGGGAAGCCCATAAGGTATCATACTTGTATACCCACTCCAGTATATACAGATTAGAAGTGTTTAATAAAATCTTTGAAATCAACTGGAAAGACCTGATAGTCATCTTTACCCTTTTTAGCACTCTGGAAAGTAACAAAGGCGCGTGAATCTAAGTTGTCTAAAATAACAAGGGAAAAAAGTCACATGACGAGATTGGAAAGAGCCATAGATTTTTTTTTTTAACCAAGATTTTTCTTTCTGATTTAAATAGTTAATTTTTTTAAAAGGTGGTTATTTTTTTAAAAAATTTTACAATGACATGGCTATAGGAGTGTATGGAGGTGACACATCATTTCCTTAACCATGTTTTTTACCTTCTGTGGAATGGTAAAAATTTTTTTGTTAATCTCATAGTTAATGGTATAAAACAGAGGTCAGCAGACATTTTCTCTGAAGGGCCAGGTAGTAAGTATTATGCTTTATAGGTCACATAAGGTCTCTGTCACATGTTCTTTCTTTTACAACCCTTTAAAAATGTGTAATCCATTGTTAGCTCCAACCATACAAAAACAAGTGACCAAATCTGGCAGTCGTTTGCCCGCCCCTGGTATACTGTATCTACTCTCTGTCCTGACAGAGAAGGTGCTCTCTTCAGGCATCTTGATCTGCTTCCTGAACTAGAGAAAGGGCTGCTGCTGCTGCTGCTAAGTCGCGTCAGTCGTGTCCAACTCTGCGTGACCCCAGGGCTACTTACAACCAAATGTGGTTTGTGACAAAAGTACAAATGCAGGAGAGTTCCTACTCACTTTCAACTCTCAGGCGGTTTTTCCATTCACTCACTCATTCAATAAATTTGTTGAGCACCTACTATGTATACTCTTAAATATCTTTGTGTTAGCAGAGATTTTCAGTGTTTTTCCTTAAAAGGTTTTCTCTAAACCTGTAATTATCAGGTCCTTGTATGTTTTAGGGCAGATTAGGGTTAAAATCTCTACTAGCACTCAAGAGGATTCATGATTATAAAAAAAGAACCTAGCTAATGATGATTCCCTGCACTCAATACTGACACATCCTTCTTAAAATCACAGCCTAGATGAGGAAAAATATATAACTATCTCTTACTAAAAGAAACTTTGTTTCCTATCATAGGCTGAAACTTAAAAAAAAAAAAACCTCAAATGCAGAACATCCACCAAATAACCTTTTCTTATTTTCCTATTTTGTTGCCATGTAACATAAAAGTCTGGATCCGGGTAGGGCTCTTCATTAGCTTCCTATTTCAGCCTGAAAACCATTTATTTAGATGTTAATAATACTTCTGAAGCAATGGACACTCCTACAATTCATCTGTAGAGTCCCATGGATGGAGGGGCCTGGTGGGCTGCCATCTATGGGGTTGCAAAGAGTCGGACACGACTAAGCAACTAACACACTCATAATTCATCTCAGGGAAGGAGTGGACATGATGCAGCTCCTTCAGGACAAAAATTCAGCTTTCTGAATATTCCTGCTATTTATCCAAGGTAAGGGAAGACTTTTTAAAATGGTCAAAAGGAGTATAGGACTTTGGTATTAAAATATAAAGGCTGTCCCCATCCCAGATCTTTGGTTCAGTCATCAGCTACAAAAATCCGATTCCCCACCCCACAGAGACATGGCATGTTTTGTAATTAGACTTGTTTGCGATTTTCCTTGTGACCATGTGAACAAAAGGGGAAATGCCCTGGGAAACTACCTGGCGATGTTCTCTCATTTCTCTTAAATACACAAATGCACGATCAGGCCTCCCTGTGACCAAGTTCATTAGGAGAAGTAGAGAGGACCAAGGTTATGGCTCTCACTCCCCTCTTTGTGTCCTTTTCCTTTTCCTTGCGTTCCCGCTTGGCCAGTTTGTCTCTCTCCCTCTGCAGCTTGTCCTGCTGCTTCTTCCTCTGGGACTCATCCTAAGCGTGTCTCGCTCCAGTTTTCAGGCATTGAGGACATCTTCCACATTGGTGTTTCGGAACAGAGATTTGACAGAACCAATGCTCATGGTGGTAGCGCCCGAGTCATCCTTCTCATCCGCTTGGTCCTCTTCATCTGTCACATCAGCATCCTGGGCCAGGAGGGCAGCTTGCCTCTGCTTCTCCTCCCTCCTCTGACACCATTCTGGGCTTCACCACGATCTGTGCCTGCTTCTCAATGAGGGTGGCAATGGCCTGGACTTCATCTTCTTTCTTCACTTTGGTGACAACACTCTGAGTTCTGACCATCATTCCACAATCTCCTTGCAGATATTAAGGAGGATTTGAATCTTCTTCCAGGAAAGCAGAGAGGATACCCTGCAGAGCATCCAGCTTCTCTTCTTCCTCCTCCTCCCGCAGGACACCCAAGATGTGGGCGCCATAAACGGCTCGGTCCACTCCCAGCGCCTCCAACCGTCCATCGAGCCACGATTCAAAGCCGCTGCCCGCTCCATCTCTCTCGCTGGAGGTGGCGGCAGCCACTGTGCTGGGCGCCGCCATCTTGGGGCCAGGTTAACCAAGAGTTTTGATGGAGAGATCTACTCCCAGATAAAAGATCACTGCCATCTTGTGGTCGGTAAGGCAGGGCTGCTTTGGAAAGCTGTTTGCAGTAACGTGAGTATGGTAGCGCCTGAGAGCGCCCGGCCTGCCCGCGAGCGGGGCACTGAGAGCGCCTCGCGGGCTGCGCGTTGCACTGAGAGCACGGCCGAGAGGAGCTACCCCACGACCGAGGAAGGACGGCGGTGAGGACCGGCGCACTAAGCACAGCCGAGAGGAGCTACCCCACAACCAAGGTCAGGAAGGGCGGCAGTGAGGAAAGACCCCTCCTCCAAGGTCAGGAAGGGCGGCGGTGAGGAGAGACCCCTCGTCCAAGGTAAGGTGCGATGGCTGTGCTTTGCTGGAGCAGCTGTGAAGAGATACCCCACGCCCAAGGTAAGAGAAACCCAAGTAAGACGGTAGGTCTTGCAAGAGGGCATCAGAGGGCAAATACACTGAAACCATACTCACAGAAAACTAGTCAATCTAATCACACCAGGACCACAGCCTTGTCTAACTCAATGAAATTAAGCCATGCCTGTGGGGCAACCCAGGATGGACGGGTCATGGTGGAGAGATCTGACAGGGTGTGGTCCGCTGGAGAAGGGAATGGCAAACCACTTCAATATTTTTGCCTTGAGAACCCCATGAACAGTATGAAAAGGCAAAATGATAGGGTACTGAAAGAGAAACTCCACAGGTAAGTAGGGGCCTAATATGCTACTGGAGATCAGTGGAGAAATAACTCCAGAAAGAATGAAGGGATGGAACCAAAGCAAAAAGAATACCTAGCTGTGGATGTGTCTGGTGATAGAAGCAAGGTCCGATGCTGTAAAGAGCAATATTGCATAGGAACCTGGAATGTCAGGTCTATGAATCAAGGCAAATTGGAAGTGGTCAAACAAGAGATGGCAAGAGTGAATGTTGACATTCTAGGAATTAGCGAACTAAAATGGACTGGAATGGGTGAATTTAACTCAGAGGACCATTACATCTACTACTGCGGGCAGGAATCCCTCAGAAGAAATGGAGTGGCCATCATGGTCAACAAAAGAGTCCGAAATGCAGTACTTGGATGCAATCTCAAAAACGACAGAATGATCTCTGTTCGTTTCCAAGGCAAACCATTCAATGTCACAGTAATCCAAGTCTATGCCCCAACCAGTAACGCCGAAGAAGCTGAAGTTGAATGGTTCTATGAAGACCTACAAGACCTTTTAGAACTAACACCCAAAAAAGATGTCCTTTTCATTATAGGGGACTGGAATGCAAAAGTAGGAAGTCATGAAACACCTGGAGTAACAGGCAAATTTGGCCTTGGAATATGGAATGAAGCAGGGCAAAGACTAACAGAGTTTTGCCAAGAAAATGCACTGGTCATAGCAAATACCCTCTTCCAACAACACAAGAGAAGACTCTATACATGGACATCACCAGATGGTCAACACCGAAATCAGATCGATTATATTCTTTGCAGCCAAAGATGGAGAAGCTCTATACAATCAGCAAAAACAAGACCAGGAGCTGACTGTGGCTCGGACCATGAACTCCTTATTGCCAAATTCAGACTGAAATTGAAGAAAGTAGGGAAAACCACTAGACCATTCAGGTATGACCTAAATCAAATCCCTTATGATTATACAGTGGAAGTGAGGAATAGATTTAAGGGCCTAGATCTGATAGATAGAGTGCCTGATGAACTATGGAATGAGGTTCGTGACATTGTACAGGAGACAGGGATCAAGACTATCCCCATGGAAAAGAAATGCAAAAAAGCAAAATGGCTGTCTGGGGAGGCCTTGCAAATAGCTGTGAAAAGAAGAGAAGCGAAAAGCAAAGGAGAAAAGGAACGATCTAAGCATCTGAATGCAGAGTTCCAAAGAATAGCAAGAAGAAATAAGAAAGCCTTCTTCAGTGGTCAATGCAAAGAAATAGAGGAAAACAACAGACTGGGAAAGACTAAGTGTTGGGAGCTGGTTTTTGGATTAGCGCTCCGCCCGTGACATAGGTCATGAGGAAGGAGGCTTGGCAATAACGCAAGGGCACAAGATCAAGCCTCAGGAGCCCCTTGGAAGTTCTTGAGCATCTATTCCCAAAAAGCCGGAGCCTGACTACTTTCTGCTTTGTGTTCTCACCTCTGACTTTACGAGGGGCTGTCCCCCACCACCTCTTTCAGAAAAGGAGTTAACTTAGAGATCCAGTTAATAAAAATTCCTGGGCGTGACAGGAGTGTTTTAACCTACAAACTCCTCTGAAGGTTCTCTAGCCTACCTGACAGGCTTGTCTGGCCACATGTGATTACTCACAGCCTCCCAACAGTGGGAGGCACGAGATGCTCTTAACCTTCTAAAAACAGGTTCTTTAGAGAAGTCAGAAAACTATTAGGATAAGTATAGTGGGCTGATTAGAAATTGTATTGGTGAAGGGTTTTTCATTTGTTGAGCCAATGATTGCTGCTAAGTCTCCACTTCCCCTGCCCTTACACACATTAATGAATATATAGAAGAAATAAGTATTAACCTTTGATACTAATCACGTTAGACCTTAGGCTAAGTAAATTCTTTCCCTGACTAAAACCCACTACACCCTCACCCTATAGGAATGTAAATTTATCTAGTGGAGTCTGTTTTAAGAATAATCACCCTGGAGAAATAAGTGTCCTGGTTGACTGACCGCTATCACAAGGAGAAGGTCATAAATTGTCAGCAGGCCCCCTGGCCAGAAGATGATGTAACACCCCTAAGACCTCTGTATACATTTGTAAGAAGCACCTGACTTTGATAAAAGTCAGGGCTGCTGACCCCACGTGACTGTTGTATAACATCTCAGTGTATAAAAGTAGACCATGGAAAATAAAGAATGGGGATCAGTTCCTGGAAAGACTGGTCTCCCCATGTCTCTCTCTCTCAAATTCTGGCTGAGTCTCCATCTGGAGCGCAGGACCCACCATGCTTACTAATTATGCCTGGGCTTCTAAGATCGGACCGGGGAGGCCTCAGTGTCTCCTCTCCTTCGGGAGAACGGAAAGACGCCTGCGGCCTATGTAAGTGGTGCAAACTTCTTGTCTTGAAGTTTAATTGGTCCCCCGCGTAAACCAAGCTACTCAGCCTCTTTTCTCCACTGAATTTTCCTACTGAGCTATCCTCGTTCTATTATTCTTTATATCTCTAATTATAACTATTGTGTCCTGACCCCCACCGATGCCGTCCTCGCTTTGAAGTCCCTGGATCAGCTGGGGCTGGTCCCCAGCAACTAAGGATCTCTTCAAGAAAATCAGAGATACCAAAGGAACATTTCATGCAAAAATGGGCTCAATAAAGGACAGAAATGGTATGGACCTAACAGAAGCAGAAGATATTAAGAAGAGGTGGCAAGAATACACAGAAGAACTGTACAAAAAAGAGCTTCACGACCCAGATAATCACGATGATGTGATCACTGACCTAGAGCCAGACATCCTGGAATGTGAAGTCAAGTGGGCCTTAGAAAGCATCACTACGAACAAAGCTAGTGGAGGTGATGGAATTCCAGTGGAGCTATTCCAAATCCTGAAAGATGATGCTGTGAAAGTGCTGCCCTCAATATGCCAGCAAATCTGGAAAACTCAGCAGTGGCCACAAGATTGGAAAAGGTCAGTTTTCATCCCAATCCCAAAGAAAGGCAATGCCAAAGAACGCTCAAACTACTGCACAGTTGCACTCATCTCACACGCTAGTAAAGTAATGCTCAAAATTCTCCAAGCCAGGCTTCAGCAATATGTGAACCATGAACTTCCAGATGTTCAAGCTGGTTTTAGAAAAGGCAGAGGAACCAGAGATCAAATTGCCAACATCCGCTGGATCATGGAAAAAGCAAGAGAGTTCCAGAAAAACATCTATTTCTGCTTTATTGACTATGCCAAAGCCTTTGACTGTGTAGATCACAATAAACTGTGGAAAATTCTGAAAGAGATGGGAATACCAGACCACCTGATCTGCCTCTTGAGAAATCTGTATGCAGGTCAGGAAGCAACAGTTAGAACTGGACATGGACCAACAGACTGGTTCCAAATAGGAAAAGGAGTAGGTCAAGGCTGTATATTGTCACCATGTTTATTTAACTTATATGCAGAGTACATCATGAGAAATGCTGGACTGGAAGAAACACAAGTTGGAATCAAGATTGCCGGGAGAAATATCAATAACCTCAGATATGCAGATGACACAACCTTATGGCAGAAAGTGAAAAGGAACTCAAAAGCCTCTTGATGAAAGTGAAAGTGGAGAGTGAAAAGGTTGGTTTAAAGCTCAACATTCAGAAAACGAAGATCATGGCATCTGGTCCCATCACTACATGGGAAATAGATGGAGAAACAGTGGAAACAGTGTCAGACTTTCTTTTTCTGGGCTCCAAAATCACTGCAGATGGTGACTGCAGCCATGAAATTAAAAGACGCTTACTCCTTGGAAGGAAAGTTATGACCAACCTAGATAGCATATTCAAAAGCAGAGACATCACTTTGCCAACAAAGGTTCGCCTAGTCAAGGCTATGGTCTTTCCTGTGGTCATGTATGGATGTGAGAGCTGGACTGTGAAGAAGGCTGAGCACCGAAGACTTGATGCTTTTGAACTGTCGTGTTGGAGAAGACTCTTGAGAGTCCCTTGGACTGCAAGAGGATCCAACCAGTCCCTTTTGAAGGAGATCAGCCCTGGGATTTCTTTGGAAGGAATGATGCTAAAGCTGAAACTCCAGTACTTTGGCCACCTCATGCGAAGAGTTGACTCATTGGAGAAGACTCTGATGCTGGGAGGGATTGGGGGCAGGAGGAGAAGGGGACAACAGAGGATGAGATGGCTGGATGGCATCACTGACTCGATGGATGTGAGTCTGAGTGACCTCCGGGAGTTGGTGATGGACAGGGAGGCCTGGCGTGCTGAGGTTCATGGGGTCGCAAAGAGTCAGACACGACTGAGCGACTGGTCTGATCTGATCTGAGTATGGTAGGCTCAAGGCTGAAGAGAAAAAGAAGGAAGCAGTGGCGGCTCTGAGGTGTGACATGACCACATGAGGCCAGAACCTCAGAATGTTCGGGGCACGGCCCTAAGGCAGTGGATCCCTGGCGATCTGGCCTCAGAGAACTCCTCTAACCTTCCATTCTCCCAGAGGAGGCTGGTGTGGAGAAAAATCCACTCCCGACCTCCCCGTCCCCTCTAGCAGCTCACCCCATAGATCCTTCAAAGGGTAGGAGGAGATTTGTGTGGAGAGAAAATTAGAGAAAAGTTTGCATGAAGTCATCCTTATTCAATTTGGGCTGATTTGAAAAGTAAATATTAATTCTTTGCTTATCACTCTAAGTATAGTGGTCTTGATTTATTTAAAACAAAACAAACAAACAAACAAACTTTTTTTCCCTATTGCTGTATCCTTGAAAGAAAAGTAAAATGCTACAATGCAATAATAGGCAAATTTTAACCATTTATTAAGAACTACAGCAGTCTGTCTTTTTTGGTGAAAAGAACTGTTAACTGAGAACATTCTAAATTTCATAAATACCTGTATATTTAGGCTTTGATTAAGTGCGCAAATGCTTGCACAGTTCTACATTTCATTTAGAATATCTTAGTTGGAGGGAAAGCAAGGAAGCAGGAACAATGAGGATGGCTTTGTTAAGTCATCAGCATTACTGTGTTTTCAAATAAGCGTGTTAAATTTAAGAACGTAAATGATTTTTTCTTGGGTGTTCTTTAGATTGATGGTTCTATAAGAAAATATCATCATGAAGGATAAAATGACTGATGTATAAGGAAAGTCAGGCTACTGTTACTGTTTCGATGTTTTGCGTTTAAAACTAACGGGGTTATTTGGGGAGTTCCCTGGCAGTCCAGTGGCTGGGGGTCAGTACTCTCACTGCTTAGGTTTGATCCCTAGTCCGGGAAGTAAGCTCTCCAAACCCAGCCACGTGTGGCCAAAACAAACCAAAAGTGCACCCAGTGGGGTTTTCCTTTGTTCTAAACCCATCCAGATTCCAGCACGTGCTGCCAGAAATGACAGCAAACCAGGAAGGGGACATTTCTGATTCTGGACAATTAACATTTTTAAAAATCATGTTTCAGGTCACACATGTCTCTTGAGCAAAAGACAACATATAAAATACAAAACCATCTTGCCTACCATAGACACCCTGTGGATCCAGAGTAACACCGGCATAGCTTTCCCTTTTGACACCTTCTGGCTAAAATAAAGGCAAAAACATCCAGTTAAGAACATAACCAAATATATACAACTTGAATGCTTGGGTCAATGTGACTACTTTTCCAATTAAAAATTTTTTATTTATTGATGTTTTGGACAAGGCAAAATACTCTTTAATACTTATATGCATACATCCAGGAACCAAATTTTCTGGCTATGTGCATGATAATCAGAGCAAACACTGAAATAGAAGTTATTATATGTGTCAGGTAACTGATCTAAGTGCTCTGTATGTATTAGCTCATCTAACCTCAAAAATACTCTATGAAGTAAGTGCTATTATTACTCCCACATGACATATGAGGAAATTGACAACCAGAGAGATCAAGAAACTTATCCGATGTCACACTGCTAGGAGGTAGTGGAGTCGGGATTCAAGCTCAGGCAGTGTGGCTCCAGAATCTGTGTGTGGAACACCATGCAAAGATGCACAGAACACAGAACATGGCTTGCACGAAATAAGTCGATGTATGCTCACTGAAGTGAATTTCACGGCTGAAAACAGAACTCAGAGAATGAAGACCTAGGAAGGCCCAGCTGTGTTGTTAAGAGTCTTGTCAAGAATAACATGAAAACATGTGAGTTAATAGCATTTAAGAATGATGGCATTTAAGGAATGATAGTTTTCTTCTCCTTTTTAAACCTGTTTACTCATTTTCAAAATGGAAAATCTTCTTGACTATAAATTCTAAACTATAAGTTCATAAGTCCTGTCTTAGTTATTGCTGTAGCTCCAGTACTTAGCATAAGGTCTGGCACAGATTTCAAAACATTTTCCAAAAGCGTTGGGGGAAAGAATACTTCAAAAAACGGAATACCAAAATGGTAAAATTGGATATTTCTGGTTGTAGGGGTTATTGGTGATTTTAATTTTCTTCTCTGTAGTTTTTTGGTATTTCATGCTTTCTACAGTGAGCAAGTATCACTGTTTTATTTAATTTTTAAAAACATAATTTCAGACTTAAAAGTTATAAGAGTAGTCCAAAAATATCTGAGATAACCTCCACCCAGATTCCCCCACATGTTAACATTTTATTCTGTTTGTGTTATCATTTTCTCTTCCTGTCTCTCTTTCTGAATCACTTAAACATGAGTTGCTGATAACTTCTTTTTCCAGAAAGAAAAAAGTATTTATGAAAGAATTTTTAAAAAGCATATTTTTCTTACCACTACTCGTAGTGTTTTTACTAAGATTTCATTTCCAACCGACGTCTCCAGTGAGAAGCTGAGGTTGTGGAGGCCGATTTCCAGAGGCAGCACAGTGAAGGTCACCAAGTGGGTGGAGGAACCCTCGATTTTCTGGAGCACACACTTGGAGAATCTTCTTCCCTGAGAGTCAGTGCTTGGGCTTCCCGATGAACAGATCCCCTCCACGGGATGCATTTTAACGCAGAACTGAAATATCACCAGTGGACAATGACTTCAAAACACTTTGTGATAAGGAAAGCACGCCCTGACTATGTTCCTCTGGACATGAATTCACCCCGGTACCTGTCAAATAATCCCTCATATTCTAAGGCGGTAGAGAAAGTTCATTTCAGATTTTCTAAAACATGCATACCAGTTGCTGCTTGGTGGATTACAGTCCAGAGGATCACAAAAAGTCAGACCTGACTGAGCACGCACACATTCAGCGATACACCACGGCGTCCAGAAAGTTACAGTCCAGAGGATCACAAAAAGTCAGACCTGACTGAGCACGCACACATTCAGCGATGCACCACGGCGTCCAGAAAGCTCAGCACTGGCTCAGAAGAGTCTAACCTTCTTTAGACTGAATTGAGTATAATGCTGCTGAAGTTCCCTGTTCATGTCGCCATGATGGCATTCATTACACCATCTCTTTGCATGTTTATAATTCAGACAGTGGGAACCCGGGCTCAGGTACGCTGTGTCTTATTCATTTTTGTACCTCACAGCTGAGCCTTTCATGTTCAATAGGTGGTTTTATGAACGACTGGCACTCTATCTCCTGGCATTCAAGGCCCTGACTAATATGTCCCGTAGCTGTTCCAACCCTGCTTCTCATTAACATCCCATGTGAATCCCTGTATACAGCCAGACTCTGGCTCCAGGAAGATCTCAGTTCAAATCTTGGCTCTGCCACTTGCTGTGTGCCGAGAGCATGTGACCCTCCACTTCCTCAGCTTTGTAATGGGGAGAATAATGATACTTACTGACTTAGGGCTCAAATAGTGAACATTTTCCATCTGCTCTCCAAAATCTAATGATCTGACAGATCTATCCCCAAAAGAATAAATCTATATGATCCAGAATAAATCAAGCAGGTAAACAAGAAGGAGCACCAACATTCAACAACTAATTCTGAGGAATTTCTCAAAAACAGCAAGTTCGTTTTTCCTCTTAATTATCTTCCTGGGAAACACAACAGCCAGGGTGGCTGAGGCAGGAGTTAAAAGAGGACTTTAGGGTCACCTGAAGCCAATGATTCCCTCAGGAGATCATGGATAGGGTAGGTAAGAACAGATAAGAAGAGACATTTGATAATTCAACATGAATTCATTATAAAAACTCTTATTAAATGAGATAAGAAAAGAATTTCTGAAACCAATACAAATTATCAAAAACAAAAAACAAAAACTTTGGCAGTAGTTCTGCTTTTGGAAATAACCAAGTAATTCCTACTAGATAACTATTCTGAAAATAAAATTATAAACTCTAGACAAAACATGTATTTAAAAAAAAAACTATCTGAAGTCACTAGATATTGGAAGAGAATGTGACCCTCAGAAGAAAGGAAGAACATTGGGTAAGGGTCCTGGTTTTTTAGTTTTAACCTGAGGGCTAAAGGCATAGGAGAAAAAGAAAGGCATACCCATTTGAATGCAGAGTTACAAAGAATAGCAAGGAGAGATAAGAAAACCTTCCTTAGTGATCAATGCAAAGAAATAGAGGAAAACAAGGGAAAGAAAAGACTAGAAATCTCTTCAAGAAAATTAGAGATACCAGATCAGATCAGATCAGATCAGTCGCTCAGTCGTGTCCGACTCTTCGCAACCCCATGAACCGCAGCACGCCAGGCCTCCCGGTCCATCACCAGCTCCCGGAGGTCACCCAGACTCACACCCATCAAGTCAGTGATGCCATCCAGCCATCTCATCCTCTGTCGTCCCCTTCTCCTCCTGCCCTCAATCCCTCCCAGCATCAGAGTCTTCTCCAATGAGTCAACTCTTCGCATGAGGTGGCCAAAATACTGGAGCTTCAGCTTTAGCATCATTCCTTCTAAAGAAATTCCAGGATTGATCTCCTTCAGAATGGACTGGTTGGATCTTCTTGCAGTCCAAGGGACTCTCAAGAGTCTTCTCCAACACCACAGTTCAAAAGCATCAATTCTTCGGCACTCAGCCTTCTTCACAGTCCAGCTCTCACATCCATACATGACCACAGGAAAGACCATAGCCTTGACTAGGCGAACCTTTGTTGGTAAAGTAATGTCTCTGCTTTTGAATATGCTATCTATGTTGATCATAACTTTCCTTCCAAGGAGCAAGCGTCTTTTAATTTTAATTTAATTTAGAGATACCAAGGGAACATTTAATTTTAATTTAGAGATACCAAGGGAACATTTAATGCAAAGATGGGCTCAATAAAGGACAGAAATGGTATGGACCTAACAGAAGCAGAAGATATTAAGAAGAGGTGGCAAGAATACACAGAAGAACTATACAAAAAAGATCTTCATGACCTAGATAATCACAATGGTGTGATCACTCACCTAGAGCCAGACATCCTGGAATGCAAAATCAAGTGGGCCTTAGAAAACATCACTACGAACAAAGCTAGGGGAGGCGATGGAATTCCAGTGGAGCTATTTCAAATCCTGAAAGATGATGCTGTGGAAGTGCTGCACTTAATATGTCAGCAAATTTGAAAAACTCAGTAGTGGCCACAGGACTGGAAAAGGTCAGTTTTTATTCCAGTCCAAAAGAAAGGCAATGCCAAAGAATGCTCAAACTACCGCACAATTGCACTCATCTCACATGCTAGCAAAGTAATGCTCAAAGTTTTCCAAACCAGAAGAATACTGTTCTTCAACAGTACATGAACTGTGAACTTCCAAATGTTCAGCTGGATTTAGAAAAGGCAGAGGAACCAGAGATCAAATTGCCAACATCTGTTGGATCATCAAAAAAGCAAGAGAGTTCCAGAAAAACATCTACTTCTGCTTTATTGACTATGCCAAAGCCTTTAACTGTGTGGATCACAACAAACTGGAAAATACTTAAAGAGATGGGAATACCAGACCACCTGACCTGCCTCCTTAGAAATCTGTCTGTAGGTCAAGAATCAACAGTTAGAACTGGACATGGAACAACAGACTGATTCCAAATCAGGAAAGGAATATGTCAAGGATTTTTCTTGTCACCCTGCTTATTTAACTTATATGCATTGTACATCATGAGCAATGCTGGACTGGATGAAGCACAAGCTGGAATCAAGATTGCTGGGAGAAATATCAATAACCTCAGAAACACAGATGACATCACCCTTACAGCAGAAAGTGAAGAAGAACTAAAGAGCCTCTTGATGAAAGTGAAAGAGGAGAGCAAAAATGTTGGCTTAAAACTCAACATTCAGAAAATGAAGGTCATGGCATCCGGTCCTATTACCTCATGGCAAATAGATGGGGAAACAATGGAAACAGTGGGAGACTTTATTTTTGGGGGCTCCACAATCACTGCAGATCGTGACTGCAGCTGTTGGGAGCCACGTTAGGCATTACTGACAAAATGGAGGCATGGCCCCAACCCCCTCTCCTCATCTTGCAGGCATGGCCCTGGGATGAAGGAGTTAGGCCTTGTGATTCTGACTTGTTCTTTCCTTTCTTTGGTTGAGTTGGCTGGAAAGAATGTTAAGGTGCTTGAGAGAAGCATGAGAAAGCACAAAGTCTTCTGCAGTTGTGCCCAGAAAATAATCTATAAAGTAACCATTGACATTTGTTCAAGGATCCTTACAAAGAGAGTTCCAGGATGAGCACAGTAGGCCACAGCTTGAGGCCATGGGAGGGATTGTTATCTGAGACCTATTTGTGAGGGAAAGGTTTATGGCAAAAGAAGTTTGCTGAGCTTAGGGTTTAGGAATAATTAAGTATAGCTATATGCAGGTCCACACAGTCAACGGCTTTGGCATAGTCAATAAAGCAGAAATAGATGTTTTTCTGGAACTCTCTTGCTTTTTCCATGATCCAGCAGATGTTGGAAATTTGATCTCTGGTTCCTCTGCCTTTTCTAAAACCAGCTTGAACATTAGGAAGTTCACGGTTCACATATTGCTGAAGCCTGGCGTGGAGAATTTTGAGCATTACTTTACTAGCATGTGAGATGAGTGCAATTGTGTGGTAGTTTGAGCACTCCTTGGCATTGCCTTTCTTTGGGATTGGGATGAAAACTGACCTTTTCCAGTCCTGTGGCCACTGCTGAGTTTTCCAAATTTGCTGGCATATTGAGTGCAGCACTTTCACAGCATCATCTTTCAGGACTTGGAATAGTTCCACTGGAATTCCATCACCTCCACTAGCTTTGTTCGTAGTGATGCTTTCTAAGGCCCATTTGACTTCACATTCCAAGATGTCTGGCTCTAGGTCAGTGATCACATCATCATGATTGTCTAGGTCTTGAAGCTCTTTTTTGTACAGTTCTTCTGTGTATTCCTGCCACCTCTTCTTAATATCTTCTGCTTCTGTTAGGTCCACACCATCTCTGTCCTTTATCGTGCCCATCTTTGCATGAAATGTTCCTTTGGTATCTCTGATTTTCTTGAAGAGATCCCTAGTCTTTCCCATTCTGTTGTTTTCCTCTATTTCTTTGCATTGATCACTGAAGAAGGCTTTCTTATCTACCTCTTAAGAAATCTGTATGCAGGTCAGGAAGCAACAGTTAGAACTGGTCATGGAACAACAGACTGGTTCGAAATAGGAAAAGGAGTACGTCAAGGCTGCATATTGTCACCATGTTTATTTAACTTATATGCAGAGTACATCATGAGAAATGCTGGACTGGAAGAAACACAAGTTGGAATCAAGATTGCCGGGAGAAATATCAATAACCTCAGATATGCAGATGACACGACTCTTATGGCAGAAAGTGAAGAGGGGCTAAAAAGCCTCTTGATGAAAGTGAAAGTGGAGAGTGAAAGGGTTGGCTTAAAGCTCAACATTCAGAAAACGAAGATCATGGCATCTGGTCCCATCACTGCATGGCAAATAGATGGGGAAACAGTGGAAACAGTGTCAGACTTTGTTTTTCTGGGCTCCAAAATCACTGCAGATGGTGACTGTAGCCATGAAATTAAAAGACGCTTACTCCTTGGAAGGAAAGTTATGACCAACCTAGATAGCATATTCAAAAGCAGAGACATTACTTTACCAACAAAGGTTCGCCTAGTCAAGGCTATGGTCTTTCCTGTGGTCATGTATGGATGTGAGAGCTGGACTGTGAGGAAGGCTGAACGCAGAAGAATTGATGCTTTTGAACTGTGGTGTTGGAGAAGACTCTTGAGAGTCCCTTGGACTGCAAGGAGATCCAACCAGTCCATTCTGAAGGAGATCAATCCTGGAATTTCTTTGGAAGGAATGATGCTAAAGCTGAAACTCCAGTATTTTGGCCACCTCATGCGAAGGGTTAACTCATTGGAGAAGACTCTGATGCTGGGAGGGATTGAGGGCAGGAGGAGAAGGGGACGACAGAGGATGAGATGGCTGGATGGCATCACTGACTCGATGGATGCGAGTCTGAGTGACCTCCGGGAGCTGGTGATGGACAGGGAGGCCTGGCGTGCTGCGGTTCATGGGGTTGCAAAGAGTCGGACACGACTGAGCGACTGATCTGATCTGATCTGATCTGATATGCAGGTCAGGAAGCAACAGTTAGAACTGGGCATGGAACAACAGACTGGTTCCAAATAAGAAAAGGAGTTTGTCAAGGCTGTATATTGTCACCCTGCTTATTTAACTTATATGCAGAGTACATCATGAGAAACACTGGACTGGAAGAAGAACAAGCTGGAATCAAGATTGCTGGGAGAAATATCAATAACCTCAGATATGCAGATGACACCACCCTTATGGCAGAAAGCGAAGAGGAACTCAAAAGCCTCTTGATGAAAGTGAAAGTGGAGAGTGAAAAAGTTGGCTTTAAAGCTCAACATTCAGAAAACAAAGATCATGGCATCTGGTCCCATCACTACATGGAAAATAGATGGGGAAACAGTGTCAGACTTTATTTTTCTGGGCTCCAAAATCACTGCAGATGGTAACTGAAGCCATGAGATTAAAAGACGATTACTCCTTGGAAGAAAAGTTATGACCAACCTAGATAGCATATTCAAAAGCAGAGACATTACTTTGCCAACAAAGGTTCATCTAGTCAAAGCTATGGTTTTTCCAGTGGTCACGTATGGATGTGAGAGTTGTACTGTGAAGAAAGCTGAGCGCCAAAGAATTGATGCTTTTGAACTGTGGTGTTGGAGAAGACTCTTGAGAGTCCCTTGGACTGCAAGGAGATCCAACCAGTCCATTTTGAAGGAGATCAGCCCTGGGATTTCTTTGGAAGGAGTGATGCTAAAGCTGAAACTCCAGTACTTTGGCCACCTCATGTGAAGAGTTGACTCATTGGAAAAGACTCTGATGCTGGGAGGGATTGGGGGCAGGAGGAGAAGGGGACGACAGAGGATGAGATGGCTGGATGGCATCACTGACTCGATGGATGTGAGTCTGAGTGACCTCCGGGAGTTGGTGACGGACAGGGAGGCCTGGTGTGCTGTGATTCAAGGGGTTGCAAAGAGTCGGACATGACTGAGTGACTGGACTGAACTGAAGCCTTTTTAGGAGATAGTGATCTTAAGATTGAGTTAGAGTTAGTGAGTTAGAGTTAGAGTTAGCCATGCCCGAGGGGCAACCTGTGATGGGCGGGTCATGGTGGAGAGAGATGACAGGGTGTGGTCCGCTGGAGAAGGGAATGGCAAACCACTCAGTATTCTTGCCTTGAGAACCCAATGAACAGTACGAAAAGACAAAATGATAGGATACTGAAAGAGAAACTCCTCAGGTCAGTAGAGGCCCAATATGCTACTGGAGATCAGTGGAGAAATAGCTCCAGAAAGAATGAAGGGATGGAGCCAAAACAAAAAGAATACCCAGCTGTGGATGTGTCTGGTGATAGAAGCAAAGTCCGATGCTGTAAAGAGCAATACTGCATAGGAACCTGGAATGTCAGGTCCATGAATCAAGGCAAACTGGAAGTGGTCAAACAAGAGATGGCAAGAGTGAATGTTGACATTCTAGGAATTAGCGAACTAAAATGGACTGGAATGGGTGAATTTAACTCAGATGACAATTATATCTACTACTGTGGGCAGGAATCCCTCAGAAGAAATGGAGTGGCCATCATGGTCAACAAAAGAGTCCGAAATGCAGTACTTGGATGCAATCTCAAAAATGACAGAATGATCTCTGTTCGTTTCCAAGGCAAACCATTCAATGTCACAGTAATCCAAATCTATGCCCCAACCAGTAATGCCGAAGAAGCTGAAGTTGAACGGTTCTATGAAGACCTACAAGACCTTTTAGAACTAACACCCAAAAAAGATGTCCTTTTCATTATAGGGGACTGGAATGCAAAGTAGGAAGTCAAGAAACACCTGGAGTAACAGGCAAATTTGGCCTTGGAACACGGAATGAAGCAGGGCAAAGACTAACAGAGTTTTGCCAAGAAAATGCACTGGTCATAGCAAATACCCTCTTCCAACAACACAAGAGAAGACTCTATACATGGACATCACCAGATGGTCAACACCGAAATCAGATCGATTATATTCTTTGCAGCCAAAGATGGAGAAGCTCTATACAATCAGCAAAAACAAGACCAGGAGCTGACTGTGGCTCAGACCATGAACTCCTTATTGCCAAATTCAGACTGAAATTGAAGAAAGTAGGGAAAACCACTAGACCATTCAGGTATGACCTAAATCAAATCCCTTATGATTATACAGTGGAAGTGAGAAATAGATTTAAGGGCCTAGATCTGATAGATAGAGTGCCTGATGAACTATGGAATGAGGTTCGTGACATTGTACAGGAGACAGGGATCAAGACCATCCCCATGGAAAAGAAATGCAAAAAAGCAAAATGGCTGTCTGGGGAGGCCTTACAAATAGCTGTGAAAAGAAGGAGAAGCAAAGGAGAAAAGGAAAGATATAAACATCTGAATGCAGAGTTCCAAAGAATAGCAAGAAGAGATAAGAAAGCCTTCTTCAGTGATCAATGCAAAGAAATAGAGGAAAACAACAGAATGGGAAAGACTAGGGATCTCTTCAAGAAAATCAGAGATACCAAAGGAACATTTCATGCAAAGATGGGCACGATAAAGGACAGAGATGGTGTGGACCTAACAGAAGCAGAAGATATTAAGAAGAGGTGGCAGGAATACACAGAAGAACTGTACAAAAAAGAGTTTCAAGACCCAGATAAACATGATGATGTGATCACTGACCTAGAGCCAGACATCTTGGAATGTGAAGTCAAATGGGCCTTAGAAAGCATCACTACGAACAAAGCTAGTGGAGGTGATGGAATTCCAGTGGAACTATTCCAAGTCCTGAATGATGACGCTGTGAAAGTGCTGCACTCAATATGCCAGCAAATTTGGAAAACTCAGCAGTGGCCACAAGATTGGAAAAGGTCAGTTTTCATCCCAATCCCAAAGAAAGGCAATGCCAAAGAATGCTCAGACTACCGAACAATTGCACTCATCTCACACGCTAGTAAAGTAATGCTCAAAATTCTCCACGCCAGGCTTCAGCAATATGTGAACCGTGAACTTCCTAATGTTCAAGCTGGTTTTAGAAAAGGCAGAGGAACCAGAGATCAAATTGCCAACATCCGCTGGATCATGGAAAAAGCAAGAGAGTTCCAGAAAAACATCTATTTCTGCTTTATTGACTATGCCAAAGCCTTTGACTGTGTAGATCACAATAAACTATGGAAAATTCTGAAAGAGATGGGAATACCAGACCACCTGATCTGCCTCTTAAGAAATCTGTATGCAGGTCAGGAAGCAACAGTTAGAACTGGTCATGGAACAACAGACTGGTTCGAAATAGGAAAAGGAATACATCAAGGCTGCATATTGTCACCATGTTTATTTAACTTATATGCAGAGTACATCATGAGAAATGCTGGACTGGAAGAAACACAAGTTGGAATCAAGATTGCCGGGAGAAATATCAATAACCTCAGATATGCAGATGACACGACTCTTATGGCAGAAAGTGAAGAGGGGCTAAAAAGCCTCTTGATGAAAGTGAAAGTGGAGAGTGAAAAGGTTGGCTTAAAGCTCAACATTCAGAAAACAAAGATCATGGCATCTGATCCCATCACTGCATGGCAAATAGATGGGGAAACAGTGGAAACAGTGTCAGACTTTGTTTTTCTGGGCTCCAAAATCACTGCAGATGGTGACTGCAGCCATGAAATTAAAAGACGCTTACTCCTTGGAAGGAAAGTTATGAGCAACCTAGATAGCATATTCAAAAGCAGAGACATTACTTTACCAACAAAGGTTCGCCTAGTCAAGGCTATGGTCTTTCCTGTGGTCATGTATGGATGTGAGAGCTGGACTGTGAAGAAAGCTGAGTGCCGAAGAATTGATGCTTTTGAACTGTGGTGTTGGAGAAGACTCTTGAGAGTCCCTTGGACTGCAAGAAGATCCAACCAGTCCATTCTGAAGGAGATCAATCCTGGAATTTCTTTAGAAGGAATGATGCTAAAGCTGAAACTCCAGTATTTTGGCCACCTCATGCGAAGGGTTGACTCATTGGAGAAGACTCTGATGCTGGGAGGGATTGAGGGCAGGAGGAGAAGGGGACGACAGAGGATGAGATGGCTGGATGGCATCACTGACTCGATGGGTATGAGTCTGGGTGACCTCCGGGAGCTGGTGATGGACAGGGAGGCCTGGCGTGCTGTGGTTCATGGGGCCGCAAAGAGTCGGACACGACTGAGCGACTGATCTGATCTGATCTGATCTGATCTTAAGATACTAGGGGCAAATAGGATTTAGAAAGATAAGAAATAAACAGAGGAATGTAGCATGAGTTACAATATAATCACAAGTTAAGTAATGGACACATAAGAGGAAGTAGATAATAGATAGTAAAGCCAATTCTGAGAGGATCACTGAGGCAGGAACTCTGTTTGTAGGGAAACAGTGATTTTTGGAGACAGTAAATCTGGGTGGGGGAAACTAAAAACCTCTGACCTAATGCTCTTGTCAAATTATAAAAGAGAACCTGAAGCTTGAAATAAACATGTAGCTCTGCACTATGAGTCAGAGGCTACATCATTCCCTGACGACACCGCTCATCCCTTCAGGCTGATTCCCTGGCTGCTGGAGCTGGACTCCGGCACGAAGCCATGAAATTATAAGACGCTTGGTCCTTGGAAGAAAAGCTATGACAAATCTAGACAGCATATTAAAAAGCAGAGACATTATTTTACCAACAAATTTCTGTCTAGTCAAAACTATGGTTTTTCCAGTAGTCAGGTATGGGTGAAAGAGTTGGATTATAAAGAAACCTGAGTGCCGAAGAATGATGATTTTGAGTTGTGGTGTTGGAGAAGACTCTTGAGAGTCCCTTGGACTGCAAGGAAATCCAACCAGTCCATCCTAAAGGAGATCAGTCCTGCGTATTCATTGGAAGGACTGATGTTGAAGCTGAAACTCCAATACTTTGGCCACCTGATGCACAGAGCTGACTCATTTGAAAAGACCCTGATGCTGGGAAAGATTGAGGGGAGAAGGAGAAGGGAACGACAGAGGATGAGATGATTGGATGGCAAACCGACTCGATGGACATGAGTTTGAGCAAACTCCAGGAGATAGTGAAGGACAGGGAAGCCTGGCGTACTGCAGTTCCATGGGGTTGCAAAGAGTTGGACATGACTGAGCAACTCAACTGAACTGAATTTAACAAGGGACTAATGGTGGCTGCCCTCAGGTCCAGTTCAGTTCAGTCACTCAGTCATGTCTGACTCTTCTTTGCTTTTTGCCATAAGGGTGGTGTCATCTGCATACCTGAGGTTATTGATATTTCTCCCAGCAGTCTTGATTCCAGCTTGTGCTTCATCCAGTCCAGCATTGCTCATGCTGTACAGTGCATATAAGTTAAATAAGCAGGGTGACAAGAAAAATCCTTGACATATTCCTTTCCTGATTTGGAATCAGTCTGTTGTTCCATGTCCAGTTCTAACTGTTGATTCTTGACCTACAGACAGATTTCTAAGGAGGCAGATCATGTAGTCTGGTGTTCCCATCTCTTTAAGTATTTTCCAGTTTGTTGTGATCCACACAGTCAAAGGCTTTGGCATAGTCAATAAAGCAGAAGTAGATGTTTTTCTGAAACTCTCTTGCTTTTTTGATGATCCAACAGATGTTGGCAATTTGATCTCTGGTTCCTCTGCTTTTTCTAAATCCAGCTGAACATTTGGAAGTTCACGGTTCATGTACTGTTGAAGCCTGCCTTGGAGAATTTTGAGCATTACTTTGCTAGCGTGTGAGATGAGTGCAATTGTGTGATAGTTTGAGCATTCTTTGGCATTGCTTTTCTTTGAGATTGGAATGAAAACTGACTGTTTCCAGTCCTGTGCCACTGCTGAGTTTTCCAAATTTGCTGGCATATTGAGTGCAGCAGTTTCATAGCATCATATTTTTGGATTTGAAACAGCTCCGCTGGAATTCCATTGCCCTCATTAGCTCTGTTTGTAGTGGTGCTTCCTAAGGCCCAGCTGACTTTGCTTGCATTCCAGGATGTCTGGCTCTCGGTGAGTGATCACACCATAGTAGTTATCTGGGTCATGAATGTCTTTTTTTGTATAGTTTTGTGTATTCTTGCCACCTCTTCTTAACATCTTCTGTTTCTGTTAGGTCCATACCATTTCTGTCCTTTATTGTGCCCATCTTTGCCTGAAATGTTCCCTTGGTATCTCTAATTTTCTTGAATAGAACTCTAGCCTTTTCATTCTTTTGTTTTCCTCTATTGGTTTGCATTGATCACTGAGGAAGGCTTTCTTATCTCTCCATGCTATTCTTTGGAACTCTGCATTTAGATGGCTATGCCTTTCTTTTTCTCCTTTGCCTTTTGTTTCTCTTCTTTTTTCACCTATTTGTAAGGCCTCCTCAGACAAGCATTTTTGCATTTCCTTTTCTTGGGGATGGTCTTGATCACTGCCTCCTGTACAATGTCATGAACATTTGTCCATAGTTCTTCAGGCACTCTATGAGATGTAATCTCTTGAATCTATTTCTCACTTCCACTGTATAATTGTAAGGGATTTTATTTAGGTCATACCTGAATGGTCTAGGGGTTTTCCTTTTTTTTTTTTTTTTCAATTTAAATCTGAATTTGGCAATAAGGAGTTCATGATCTGAGCTGCAGTCAGCTCTTGGTCTTGTTTTTGCTGACTGTATAGAGCTTCTCCCTCTTTGGCTGCAAAGAACATAATCAATCTGATTTCAGTGTTGACCATCTAGTGATGTCCATGTGAAGAGTCTTCTCTTGTGTTGTTGGAAGAGCATGTTTGCTAAAACCAGTGCATTCTCTTGGCAAAATTCTGTTAGACTTTGCCCTGCTTCATTCCGTATTCCAGTCCTAATTTACCTGTTACTCCAGGCATTTCTTGATTCAAGTAACATGGAGTAACTTGAATGCTACTTTTGCATTCCAGTCCCCTATAATGAAAAGGACATCTTTTTTGGATGTTAGTTCTAGAAGGTCTTGTAGGTCCTTATAGAACCGTTCAACTTCAGCTTCTTCAGTGTTACTGGTTGGAACATAGACTTGGATTACTGTGATATTGAATGGTTTGCCTTGAAAACGAACAGAGTTCATTCTGTCGTTTTTGAGATTGCATCCAAGTACTGCATTTCTGACTCTTTTGTTGACCATGATGGCCACTCCATTTCTTCTAAGGGATTCCTTCCCACAGTAGTAGATATAATAGTCATCTGAGTTAAATTCACCCATTCCAGTCCATTTTAGTTTGCTGATTCCTAAAATTTCAACGTTCTCTCTTGTCATCTCCTGTTTGACCACTTCCAATTTACCCTGATTCATGGACCTAACATTCCAGGTTTATATGCAATGTGCTCTTTACGGCATCAGACTTTATTTCCATTACCAGGCATACCACAACTGGGTGTTGTTTGTGCTTTGGCTCCATCTCTTCATTCTTTCTGGCGTTATTTCTCCACTGATCTCTAGTTGCATATTGTGCACGTACCAACCTGGGGAGTTCATCTTTCAGTGTCTTATCTTTTTGCATTTTCATACTGTTCATGGGGTTCTCTCAAGGCAAAAATACTGAAGTGGTTTGCTATTCCCTTCCCCAGTGGACCACATTTAGTCAGAACTCTCTCGGTACCCCACTCCAGTACTCTTGCCTTGAAAATCCCATGGACAGAGGAGCCTGGTAGGCTGCAGTCCATGGGGTTGTGAAGAGTTGGACCCTCCACCATGACCCATCCATCTTGGGTGGCCCTACACAGCATGGCTCATAGTTTCACTGAGTTTCACAAGCTGTGGTCCATGTGATCAGATTGGTTAGTTTTCTGTGATTGTGGTTTTCAGTCTGTCTGCCTCTGATGGAGAAGGATAAGAGGCTTATGGAAGCTTCCTGATGGGCAAGACCAACTGAGAGGGAAACTGGGTCTTGTTCTGTTAGGCGGGGCCATGCTCAGTAAATCTTTAATCCAGTTGTCTGTTGATGGGCGGGGCTGTGTTCCCTCCCTGTTATTTGACCTGAGGCCAAACCATGGTGGAGGTGATGAAGATAATGGTGACCTCCTTTAAAAGGCCCCAAACACACACTGCTGCCCTCAGTGCCCTGACCCTGCCGCAGGCCACCGCCGACTCACACCTCCACCGGAGACTCCCAGACATTCATGGGCAAGTCCCTTGAGAAGTAGCTGAACCTTGTTCAGTTCAGTTCAGTTGCTCAGTTGTGTCTCTTTGCGACCCCATGAATCGCAGCATGCCAGACCTCCCTGTCCATCACCAACTCCCAGAGTTCACTCAGACTCACATCCATCAAGTCAGTGATGCCATCCAGCCATCTCATCCTCTGTTGTTCCCTTCTTCTCCTGCCCCAAATCCCTCCCAGCATCAGAGTCTTTTCCAATGAGTCAACTCTTCACATGAGGTGGCCAAAGTACTGGAGTTTCAGCTTTAGTATCATTCCTTCCAAATAACACCCAGGGCTGATCCCCTTCAGAATAGACTAGCTGGATCTCCTTGCAGTCCAAGGGACTCTCAAGAGTCTTCTCCTTGAGAACTTCTGTTAGAACCTGCCATCTTATTGGCTTGAAGATCCCAGGCACAGAGTATAGTGCAGCCACCACAGTGGAAAAATGAAGGAGCTCCAAGTTGTGTATAAACTTTGCTCAAACCTGGCCAACCCTTGAATTATGCACAGCACAGTCTCCAAGCATCCTAGCTAAGGTTAAAAGAACTGGACTGAGATTGCAAAATTTGGGATTGATTAAGCCAACTGCAATCCAAGATGAAAGCTCTTCAGAGGACTGCAATAGAATCCAGAGTCTCTATATCATTTCATCAAAAAAGCCCAAACTAGCATGACTGCACTCATCTCACACGCTAGTAAAGTAATGCTCAAAATTCTCCAAGCCAGGCTTCAACAATACGTGAACCATGAACTTCCAGATATTCAAGCCAGTTTTAGAAAAGGCAGAGGAACCAGAGATCAAATTGCCAACATCCACCAGATCATCGAAAAAGCAAGAGTGTTCCAGAAAAACATCTATTTCTGCTTTATTGACTATGCCAGAGCCTTTGACTGTGTGGATCACAATAAACTGTGGAAAATTCTGAAAGAGATGGGAATACCAGACCACCTGACCTGCCTCTTGAGAAATCTGTATGGGGGTCAGGAAGCAACAGTTAGAACTGAACATGGAAAAATAGACTGGTTCCAAATAGGAAAAGGAGTACGTCAAGGCTGTATATTGTCACCCTCCTTATTTAACTTATATGCAGAGTACCTCATGAGAAATGCTGGGCTGGATGAAGCACAAGCTGGAATCAAGATTGCTGGGAGAAATACCAATAACCTCAGATATGCAGATGACACCACCCTTATGGCAGAAAGTGAAGAAGAACTAAATAGCCTCTTGATGAAAGTGAAAGAGGAGAGTGAAAAAGTTGGTTTAAAGCTCAACATTCAGAAAACTAAGATCATGGTATCCAGTCCCATCACTTCATGGCAAATAGATGGGGAAATAGTGGCAGACTTTATTTTTGGGCTCCAAAATCACTGCAGATGGTGACTGCAGCCATGAAATTAAAAGATGCTTACTCCTTGGAAGGAAAGTTATGACCAACCTAGACAGCATATTAAAAAGCAGAGACTTTACTTTGCCAACAAAGGTCTGTCTAGTCAAGGCTATGGTTTTTCCAGTGGTCATGTATGGATGTGAGTGTTGGACTATAAAGTAAGCTGAGCACCAAAGAATTGATGCTTTTGAACTGTGGTGTTGGAGAAGACTCTTGAGAGTCCCTTGGACTGCAAGGAGATCCAACCAGTCCATCCTAAAGGAGATCAGTCCTGGGTGTTCATTGAAAGGACTGATGTTGAAGCTGAAACTCCAATACTTTGGCCACCTGATGCACAGAGCTGACTCATTTGAAAAGACACTGATGCTGGGAAAGATTGAAGGCAGGAGGAGAAGGGTACAAGAGAGGATGAGATGGTTGGATGACATCACTGACTCAATGGACATGAGTCTGAGTGACCTCCGGGAGTTGGTGATGGACAGGGAGGCCTGGTGTGCTGCAGTCCATGGGGTCACAAAGAGTCAGACACGACTGAGTGACTCAACTGATCCGAACTGAAAAAAGCCGAAGGATCAATGCAAAGTTACTCTGCTGCTGTGTGTTTTTTGTTCTTGGCCCCCCCGGGCCCCCCCCCCCCGGATTCTCCAGGAAAGACCTGTGCTAGATGTAAACAAATAGGGAGGTGTGATCTGCACACAAACAGAAAGGTGATTAACCCAAGATATCGTGGATGTTCTTGTTCTTGTTTTGATGTGACGAAGAATGCACTGACAATTTAAAAAAGAAATAAAATATGGCAATACCATGAGATGTGTGACACTTAAAATACTGTCTGGTTATAATCATGTCATTGCAGTTTGCTTTGCTCTGTGAGCAGTAGTGCAGGGCAACAGGAGCACTGCACGGGGTCTGTGTCACAGCCACCAAACCCTGCTGTGGGTAATACGCACAGATGAGTGCAGCTTTAAACTGTACTCGTGGAGACAGAAACTGAATTTCATATAATTCTGATGTGCCATGAAATCTTCTTCTTTTACCTCCCACCCATAGCCCCCAAACTTGAGATGTAAAATATTCAATATTGTAAGCAGGTCAGTTTCCCTTACAGTCAGTTCAGTCACTCAGTTATGTCCAATTCTTTGTGACCCCATGAACCGCAGCACGCCAGGCTTCCCTGTCCATCACCAACTCTCAGAGCTTGCTCAAACTCATGTCCATTGAGTTGGTGATGCCATCCAACCATCTCATCCTCTGCCATCCCATTCTCCTCCTGCCTTCGATCTTTCCCAGCATCGGAGTCTTTCCCAGCATCAGTTTCCCTTACAGTAATTTCTAAATTCAGGATGTCCCTGCTAAGTCATTTCAGTTGTGTCCAACTCTTTGTGACCATATGGATGGTAGCTGGCCCGGCTCCTCTCTCCATGGGATTCTCCAGACAAGAATACTGGAGTGGGTTGCCATGCCCCCCTCCAGGGGACCTTCCTGACTCAGGGATCGAACCTGAGTCTCTTAAGTCTCCTGCACAGGTAGGCAAGTTCTTTACCTCTGGCACCACCTGGGAAGCCCAAATTCAGGATAATACCTATCAAAACCTGAATACATTTTTAACTAAATCAGCAAGCAGTTACTTGACACTTAGAATCTTATAATCAAAAAACTTAAAATAATTCAATTTCAGTGTATGTGCATATTTTTGTTGTATCAGAGTATGATTAATTGAGAGAAAACATTCAAGCTTAAAACATATAACTTTAGGAGAGTGGAATGGAAATATAAGTTCACAGATAAAAGGAATGGTATATAATCTGTTGTTAATGAGTTTATTTGGGTATTTTAAAATGGATTGTTATAGTATTTAGGTTCTGCTCTATAAAAGTTTGATATAATAGTTTTATTTTTAAAATATCAATACTTAAGTGTTTCCAAAGTTATAGATTTGCATATTCTTTGAATTTATGATGAAAAATTTTAGATGCCAATTTAAAAATGTGCCAATGGGGTACATTTTATTTCCAAAAAAAATTTAGGGAGGTATAAGCAAAATTTTTGGAGACCACTGGAATACTTATGTCTAAGAATGAAATCACAGCTTTTTTTTTTTTTTTTAATGAAGTCAGAGTTTCAGACTGCATTGAGTTCCTTTATAAAGTCTTGTGACTGTGATTTTTCAAGTGAAATCAGTCAGCCTGACGCATAATTCTGTTTAGAAATGTGTTGGCAAAAGGAAGACAAATGGTGGATCTGACCAAGGTTGGAGTTTTCCACAGAGTGTACCCAGAGCAAAAGAAGATAAAGGGAGCTGGCATGTTTTTAATCAGTGAGATTACAGTAATGGCTTATGAATTCTAACCTGAATGAGGAGTGAAGTAAAGGCTCTAGCATGAGAGGGCTGCTGCTGCTAAGTCACTTCAGTCATGTCTGACTCTGTGTGACCGCAGAGACGGCAGCCCACCAGGCTCCCCCGCCCCTGGGACTCTCCAGGCAAGAACATTGGAGTGGTTTGGCATTTCCATCTCCAATGAATGAAAGTGAAAAGTAAAAGTGAAGACCCTCAGTCATGTCAAACTCAGTGACCCCGTGGACTGCAGCCTACCAGGCTCCTCCATCCATGGGATTTTCCAGGCAAGAGTACTGGAGTGGGGTGCCATTGCCTTCTCCCGAGAGGGCTAGTGAAGAATAAAAAGTAGTGAAGTCAATGAGTTGGAAGTGTCAGCAATGCTGTTGCTGTAGAACTGTAGCTACAAAGTATCAAGGTTCATGAGTCAGAAGGACAGGTAGGAGGTTGTGGTCCATAAGTGAGATGTTTGAAATAAAGTTTTCCAAGGTGAAGGCAAGATGTGCAAAGTGAAGGTGTGAATGGCCAACAGCGGACAGGAAAGGTTTGTTCGAGGCAAAGTCAGGAGACTCCCAGTCTGGGTGACAGATGAGCCAAACGGGAGCCTGCCCCGCATGCAGATTATCTTAAGGACTCGTGTTCTTCATTAACAGGAGCTGCATGAATAATTTTAACTTTTCTTCTTCCCTTCACTGAGTTTTTATTTTTTGTGTACATGGTAATTCCATTAATAGAATTCTCAGAAGACTAGAGACATCTTCATTTTTTTCCATTTATTTGAACATACCATAAATATTTACTTACCTGAATTCCAGATGTTCTATAGTTGTAAACAGTTCCACTCAGTTGGATCTGTTCCCCTCGTACAACGGAATATGGTATATTCATTTCCAGGAAGACGCTTTTGAACACCTTTGCTTTCAGAGTATTAGCAACACATATACCTTCAGCCCAAGTAAAAGCAAAGTTGAAGCGAATTAGGGAATTCCCATAATACCTTACCAGTACTAAAATGTCTCAGATTTGCTCTGCTTCAAGGAAAAGTGAATGCTAGGTCATGTTTTTTCTCTGCTCTATTATCCTTATGGAATTTTCCTTGAATTTTCTATGCACTGATTTTTAAAACTGAGCTATAATTGACACGTAACATTATAGTAGCTTCAGGCGCACAGCATATTGATTCGAATTCGTATACACTGTAAATGATCACCACAATAAGTCCAGCTAGCGTCCACCACCAGTAAATGATCACCACAATAAGCCCAGCTAACGTCCACCACCGTGTGGACTGCACAATGTTTTTCTTGTGGTGAGAAAGTTTAAGGTCTATTCTTATATCATTGATCTTTATTCAATAATTACTGGTATTAACAGAAAACTGCGTTTGTCCAAAAAATATTTAATTATATTTAAGGAGTGAGAATGATTACTAACTAAAGCACCAGATCTCTTTTTAGATCCTCATTATAGGTTCCATTTGACAGGCATCAAATTTTGGTTGTGGAAGCCAAGATTTATAAGAACACAACACAGCAATGCAAACAAACAAGCCGGGCCTGAGCTTATTTATCAAGTATCTGCACTAAATCACCACAAAAGGGGGCTAGTCCAGGAGAGAAATCCTGAATTTGTCTCTAACTCTACTCAACCTTCTAGTCACTGAGAATAAAACAAGAAAAGTGGGGCCTTCACCTCAGTCTTTATAAAATGATGACGAATAGAAGAAAAAAGAGGAAACGGATACGGTCCAAGATGTGAGCGCATCTAAGCCTTCTTGTAATACATTATAAATAGACTTTAATAAATGGCACCCTTAAGTTCTGGATAAACTAAAAAACAGTAATTTTAAAAACCCTGCGCTTTGCCAAGTCAAATCACTTCTCACGTAAATATATAACTTCAATTTGCTTACCGCTATTTGAAATTCCAACACCTTGAATTTCCCAGGTAGTTAGAGAATCAGGTAGTGCAAACTGCAGTTGGTTCCTGAAAGTTAAAATGTTGATATTCAAATTACAGTGGGACATTTACTAACCAAAATTGACAACTTACAGAATTTTTGCCTCATACTACTTTAGAAGAAAGAAAAAAAGTCACACCAGAACAAAATCACATCAGGTATTAAGGAGAAATCAAGCAAGAAAAATATATCCAGTAACCCTTATACTCGTTCCATATTTTTACCTATTTTACTGGTATGAAGAGAATTCAAACTTGGAAGGATACCTTTGAAACACTGCAAACTCAGAACATACAGTTCAAAGAAAAAATTACATTTATCATGTTGCTTAGTTGCTAAGTCGTGACTCAGTCTTTTGTGACCACATGGGCTGTGTATTGTGTAGGGTGTTCTAAAATAGGGAGGCGAACTACTAATGTGTCTTGAAACTGCCCATCACAAAGCTGACATAACTAAAGATTTCTGATGAAGATCAAGCTTGTACTCATTCAACAAACAACGACTGTGCATCGGCTTCTTGCCAAGCAAAGCACTAAATACTGAGTGTGCAGCCCTCACTGATACCGTTCTGCTCCAAAGCAGTCAGCTCACAGTCTATATTCAGTAAATAAATTGCACCAATAAAACAAAAGCAGTTCAGAGGCAGTGTGCCTTGATTCAACACATTCGTTTTAGTGCCTCTGCAAGCTGGACCCTATGCCAGGTATTGGGTATGAAACTGGTCTGAATTTAGTCTTTACTCCAGAAGTATTTACATTTTAATGTGATAGGTACTTGGGTAAACAGGACCTTATTATCCTGCGTGATATGTGTAACAGGGTTCATTGAAGGGGTAATACATCCAGTCATTAGGTGAGGGAACAGTGGTAGAAAGGCTTATGAAGGGAAACGCAAGCCAAGGGGCCATGTCAGATGAAGTGGAAAACACTGTGGAGGAGGACTCTGCGGGACAAGGGTAGAGACCAGGGGACCCAGAGGAAGTCGGATGTCAGGCCCTGAACTCACTGCCTTGACTGCTCCTTGGAAAGTCAGTGCTTTGAGATCCCATCCATCCCTGCTCTGGGCCACCTGAAGAACGGTGACGAGCAGGGAGCCAGCAGGTTCCAGTGCCTGGTACAGAGTAGGCATTCCACAAACAAGTGTTGAATAAGGACTTTAACAAGAAAAGAACCTTGCTCCCTATTAATCAGTGTTTGTTTTGTAGTTACAGATATTTCAGGATGAAAACAGCTGTGTAATGCAGCATAAAGCACACAGTTGTGCTCGGCAAAGACTAACTTAAATGGAATGAAGTTGAATGGAATAGCATCCTTCTTCCCCAAGAGTTGGTCTTGCTGTGGAACTAATTCTCAGAGCAAATCACAGGTTAAAAAAAAAAGTAAAATAAAATTGGACCCCGTGGTGGTATGATCTTAACTCCTAAATAAACTGTTGGGAAATGGGTAGCTTCCAGATTTTTGGTTATATTTTCCCATATTTTTCAGAGGAATGTCAAAGAAATATAATACCTTTTCGGGACATGATGAACTTCCCATAGCCAGCTTTCTGGAAAATAGCTTCTTATTTCTGGTTTGGTTACTGGTAAAAGAGACTTTATATCTGGGGAGGGGTGGAAAGTATATATGATTATGGAAAAACAGCAAAAATTCTACCTAGGGCTGAATTTTTAAATGTAGACATTAATCAATAGCTTAAGTATTTTCTGAAAGGTCAGTGAAACATTTTGTTTAGCAGTTTCAAAATAGAACAATAAAGGCCTTAGGGTTTCTCCACTAGCTGCACTGAGAAAATGAATAAAGCGTAAAAATATATTTAATAACTATCTTTCTAAATTGCTAAATGTTTCACGTTCTGAAAATTGTACAAAATACTAATTAGTCTATAGAGTCTATCCCTGTCTATCGCAGGGATTTTCCTGTGGTCCAGTGGCCATGACCCTGGGCTCCTGATGCAGGGGACCTGGGTTTGACTCCTGGTCAGGGAACTAGATCCCACATGCCACAACCAAGACCCAGTGCAGCCAAATAAATAAATAAGTAATATTTTTAAAAGTTATTTACATTTAAAAATTGCAACAATTGTTATTATTTTATAAAATAGAGAAGTTTATGTGATTCTTTGCCTTACCGCAGACATTTACTTATATTTCCGTTAATAAAAATGAGCAGAATATCTGCTTATGTCCAAGATGTTCTGATAGGGACTAGAGTTACTTCTCTGCCTTAAAAAAACTAGAAAACCAGACACAATAGCTTGGTTTCAGATAGTAGAGCCTAAGTGAGCCAGATCAGTGATCCCTCAGGGAAGGGACACAGATTAGGTAAACCCCAAAATTATCCAGGTTTACTGTCTGGAGGTAGTTTACAGGCTTCAGAGCAGGGAGAGAAACCCATACAGACCCTGGCGGAGTTGCAACACCAGGCATGAGATTTAGGAGGCTAAGCTGTCTAGAATAAGGAACAGAGGCGGGAACTGGAGAGGCTGAATTCCAGGCAACTGATGCCAACCCAGATGATTAGAGTTGAAGAACTGGACCACGAGAAAGGGATATGTACTAGATTATTCATAAAAAATACTGCACGTAATAAGCAAAAATCTGAAAACAACCTACATCTATCTAATGACTGGGTTTCAACAAATGGCCACAGGAGTTATTTCTGCAGAAATATACCCGCTCAGAATGATAACGTTTAAGACGTACTGTTAAGCAAAACAGTCGAACAGGGTCTATCCTTCCGTTTTTGTTTGTTTTGACTGTACGTGAATGAATTGAAAGTCCTAGAAGTTCTGAAAACCTGTTAATTCTGAAGATGTGTATGGTGGTTTCAATTGAAATAAGATTTCAACTTTTCTGTAAATACATTTAACTTCATACTATACCTTAAAATCTTCTGCTATATTTGGTCAGTATAGGTACAAACAGGATTTTAATGGTTGTAATACCACAGAATCATGACATTTTAGAACCCAAAGGCATATTAGATATCATCCGGCCCAAGTTTTTTGCTTTAAAAGTGAGGAGAGTGAGGCTCAGAGAGGATGAAAAATCACTCACGTTTATAGGCTGAGCCAACTTCAGACTTTCCTGGACCTTAACTGTGGACAAGAGCGCTCCACTCTGTCCTGTACTCACCTCTCTGATTCCCCAAAGTGACAATTTTTTTTCTTAAGAGCATTCACAAGTTATCTTTTCTACTTTCCATTTTAAGTAGAGCATGGACACTGCCTTTTTTGGCAGCATAAAGTTACATCAAATTTTCCATATTTTCCGATAGAAAATGCCAAACTTACGGAGCCTTCCTAGTTGGATATTTTTGTGATCCTCGTCAGCCCGGAATTGGCTTGCGATGGCACAACACGCCTTGAAAGCTTTGATACACAAGGGGCCTGTCTTAATCCTAGCGACTCGCTGCTCACAGGTTTCATCATCATTCCGGTGGGCTCCATCATAACAACATTTCTTCACCTTTGTGTGTTTGTATTTAGCAGCTGAAATGATCATAATTCAAATGCCCTTGATTATGCATAGAGTCAAACATCTCACGCTTAGAAGGGTTCTCGAGGGACACCAGTTTCTGCTGCCACAGGACCCCTGGCCCACAACAGTGGCGGCTGGTGGACTGTCCAGCCTCCTTGTGGAACTACCATAGGAATGGGGAGAGTGTGGCCTCATACAGTAGTCCATTGTCCATTCTGATGCACACTAAATGTTTATGGGCTTCCTGCAACTAACCGAAGTACTGGCTTTTGAAACGAGCACCTTGGATTCACAGCCCTTTTGAATAAAGTAAGTTAATCTGAGAAGTCTGCAAAACATTTGAAGATAGTTATCACTATACATGTATGTTCTTCTTCAAGCTAAATGCCTTATTTTTTTCTAACGTTTCTTGTAGTTTGTACACCTTCACCAGTGGCATCATCCTTCATCATAAATGCTTGGATCAACCAATCTCTCTCTTTTGATATCATTAAAACTCAGAATGAAAGCCAGAATTAAAATGATTCACATACAAATGCAAAGTGTTATTGTATTACTATAAACATCCTTATTGGTTGAGCTCAGGTCACTGGCTCCTGGTTCAGTGTTCTTTCTACTGTATCGTTGCCAATTATCATATCTCTGTTTAAATAATACTTAAAAATAACTTCTATTGGGCTTATTCCTCCCAATAATCCAACTTATTCTTAAGTATTAAATGTATGCAAGAAGAGATAGACATCTAGGTATATCTTAAAGTTAATTAAACCGTGGATTTTGTTAGAATAAAATGGAAGAATGTAATTTTAGTCACCAGATGAAGTTTGCAGAGAGGAAATATTTGTAACAAATAAAAGTTAATCTTTTATATTTTAGAGATAGAAATAACAAAGATTTATTTCCCTTAGATTAAGGTTATGGCAAATGAACTATTGGATTTGTTTCGATGAATCTTTCCAAGGGAGATGAGCTAGATGTCTGTATGTAGCTTCCTTTTCACCCATTCATCTGAACAAGGAGAAATTAGATGATGTTTAATTTTCCCCAGCTTTTGAATTACATGATCATAACCTTTTGACAATCACATGAAACCTTTATAATACCTTCTTCCTCTATCTTCTTTTTCAGCATTCTCTTTGGCCTGAGAATTTCCTTACAAGGTTCATCTGTTTTAAAAAGATAAATAAAAAAAGGAGGGGGAAAAGAGATAAAAATCTCAAAAACCACAAAACTCCATGAAATTATTTTTTAAAAAACATTCACATAACTCATTCAACAAATACTGAGAACCTGGTTTTGGCCAAGCTCTGCACACTACGCACCTCAGTGTGACTTGTTTTTGGAGGGGCCCACAATATGTTGTTACACAGGTTGACTTATTTGATCTGAGTTTGGTTTTAGATCCTATAACCTTTTTGATCCACTCATTACAAGGAAACACCTGAGCCCTTGGTGAGCCAAGTTTTTTGTTAGGTATGCTATTTTAATTATTTTCTGTGCTTATATTATTATAAATAATAGTATCAAGTATAATTATGAACAGTTTTAAAACCACAGAAAGAAAACAATTAAGGTGTGGTCTTTGCCCTTAAAGAGTTCCCAGTGCAGTGACTGAAACAAGATGGGTCACTAAGTTTAAGGCTGTATAGAGGAGTTGGTGATGGACAGGGAGGCCTGGCGTGCTGCGGTTCACGGGGTCGCAAAGAGTCGGACACGACTGAGCAACTGAACGGAACTGAACTGAGTGATGTACTTCTATTAAATTACTTATAAATAGATCTAGTCCCTATAGTAGTCCCCCTATTAAAGGAGAGGAAATGATCAATTCTATATGAGGAAGAGGTTGCATAGAGGAGATGATTCTTCCACTAGCTTCTGCAGGCTAATAAAAGGGAAAGCAGTCCTAATAATGTAAAGTAGGCTGCTGCTGCTAAGTCACTTCAGTCGTGTCCGACTCTGTGCGACCCCATAGACGGAAGCTCACCAGGCTCCCCTGTCCCTGGGATTCTCCAGGCAAGAATACTGGAGTGGGTTGCCATTTCCTTCTCCAATGCATCAAAGTGAAAAGTGAAAAGTGAATTCGCTCAGTCGTGTCCGACTCCTAGCGACCCCATGGACTGCAGCCCACCAGGCTCCTCCATCCATGGGATTTTCCAGGCAAGAGTACTGGAGTGCCACACATAACTACACTTGGCTCTCTATGGCATAAACATAAGGTCACGTGGACTGGGATGAGAAAAAGCTGCAAAGAGCCGGGGAGAAGATCACAGAGGGCCTGGAGTATTACAGAAAAGAATTTGTACTTTACCTTGAAGGCTAATGAAACCGTTTGTACAGAGGAGTTACCTAGTCATGTTACCGTAAGATCAGCGTAGTGAGTTATTCTGGAGGAGGGACAGCAACGAAGTCTGGGAGGCAAATTGTTCACGTAAATTTCAGTAACCAGTTTGAAGAACAAACAAAAAGCGGTGTGTTTTACCGTTTTCTCGGGTGTCATCTGCATTTGCATTGGTGAGGAAAGCGAGTCCAGCTAGGTAGAACACCTCTGCGCTGTCCCGGCCACCGCCTGCCCCACAGCCCAGGTCACTCTTCTCTAAAGTTTGAAATACCTGTTCAGAGGTACTTAGTTAATTTAATAATTCTTAGCACAATTCCTAAAAGCCAAAATAGTAAGCCTAATCAGACATGGAAATCATTCCTCTGAAAAACTAAAGGTACAGACTGTTACGTGACTCTAACAAATCTGTGAAATGCACAGGCCTATCATTTATCAAGTGGCCAAAGACCAAGTTTCCCAACTTCCTTCCTTTAGTTCTTTTGTTTTTAAAAATACATGCCTATTCAAAATTAAATCAGGAACTAAGTTTTAAGCTTTGATGAGACGATGCTTTGAAATCAGCCCGTGCTGTTTTGTACACAGAGTGCATGCTGTAATCAATATAATGTCCAAAAAACAATAAAAGAGTGCATGAATGAATAAGTGAATTAATAAGCTAGCTTTTAAATCGCTGAAAAAAAAAAAAAGCACAGTCTCTCATATTTTGGGAAAGAGGGCGCTAGGTTCTAAGTGAATGAGAATTTGTTTGGCGGAAGGCTTTTCCCAGTTTTAATTTTGACCCCAAATAATTTTTCCTTTCTGAATATTTTTAACTTAATAGTTTCTCAGTTCTTTCGTTCTTCTTCAACGAAATTCACGTCTAGAAAGTAGTAGCCCAGAGCATAGGGGAGGTAAGGGCTCCCTGGGGGCTCAGCGGGTAAAGAACCCGCCTGCCATGCGGGAGACCTGGGTTCAGTCCCTGGGTTGGGAAGATCCCCTGGAGAAGGGAAAGGCTACCCACTCCAATATTCTGGCCTGGAGAATTCTGTGGACTGTATAGTCCATGGAGTGGCAAAGAGTCGGACACGACTGAACAGCTTTCACTTCACATAGGGGAGGTGAATGGGAACTTAGAGGAAAAGAGTCCGCCTGCAATGCAGGAGACTCTGGTTCGATTCCTGGGTTGGAAGATTCCCTGGGGAAAGGAAAGGTTACCCACTCCAGTATTCTTATGCTTCTCTTGTGGCTCAGCTGGTAAAGAATTTGCCTGCAATGCAGGAGATCTGGATTTGATCCCTGGGTTGGACGATCCCCTGGAGAAGGAAAAGGCCACCCACTCCAGTACTCTGGCCTGGGGAGTTCCATGGGCTGATAGTCCATGGGGTCGTAAAGAGTCAGACTCGACTGAACAATTTTCACTTTCACTTTCAGAGTAAATAAATAATTTTCAGATTCTTCTGGGCCACAGATTTTAATGAGTTAAAAAAAAAAAAAAGAAACAAAAGCCAAAATCCCCCAGAGGTTGCCTATTCATTCTTCCCTGGCGCTGCTACTGTAAAGTCCCCTGCTCCCAAATCTCCAAACTTACCGATCAGGGGTACTCTGGCCCCATGAATGTCACTACTATCATGACCATATGCTTTTAAAGTGCTTAACTCCATACTCGGAAAAGTAAAAAGGGATAGACCCGGGCTTTAGAGACTAACGTGAGGATGGCTTACCTTCCTAAGAGCCCCCGTTCTGAGAAGATTGTATCAGTAGAAAAGCAAGTCTAGTCTTCATTTAGTTCTTTCCCCACAATGGCCCCATTTGTGAAGCACTGCCTAGGGCCACCCCAGTAATGAAGGCCATACACTACTTAACTCTTTCCAGGGGTCTCTTGGCTGTCCTTTGCACTCCATATATAGCACTGTCCACTGCAGTTAAAGCCACCCAGGAATCCAACTCAGTTTCCATATTAAGAGATACACGTTGGCCAGGGGAATATGTATCTGTCCTTGGAGACAGATGAACCTAAAGGTCATTCGGAAAAGAAAATAATCATTTGTACGACACAAAACTTCACAGATGGCTGCATTTGCAGCTTATTTATTCAGGAGAAAATCTGACTGGGACTTATAATTTGTGGCTTACCTCAAGCTGGTTGCCACACTTTTCCTCAATATTCAACCAGACTGAGTCGGACACTAATTCTGCAGTCTGCTCCCCTGTAACGATGTAATAGACCAGGAGACGAGCGGAAGGGACCATGTCCTGCGTCACCGGGATGTTTATGCTTTGATAAGCTGAATCCGAAAGTTTGTCCCTTGTGCCAAAGTGAACAATTTTGCCCTTGGATAAAATCTAAAAATAAACAGCAGCAGAAATGGGAATTAGAAAACATGACCTTTGCTTTAGGATAGAGCTTGGGAGTGGGAGTAGAAATTATGTTAAAGAAAAAGAAAGTTAACATTCCAAGGGCCTACAGCGTGCCAGGAACTTCATGTTCAATTAACTCTTTTAGTTTCAAGGATAACCAGAAGGATGGGAATACTATCTCCATCATGCAGATGAAGGGGTGCAGTTCAGGAATTAACTAAATGTCATTTAAATTTTTTCCTTAAAACTGTTGAAAAGAAAGTCATCATCTCTTGTTTGGCTGGAACATCAGAATAATTAATCCCATTTCTTTGCTAATTGTCATGAAGCCTATAACATTTTTTTGTACATTCTTTCCTAGCTTTCACTGACAGCCTTGACTGATGCCTCTGTTTAATGTAAATGATGTAATAGGGATATTCCTGGAGCAGGTTTGAAATGACTCAACCCTTAAGAGCAGGATTCGGGACCCTCCTGTATTACACTGAAATGCATGTATTTTAAACAGGTCTAGGTATGCAATCTGTGGCCATGAAGTAGAGCAGAGGTAATGTGAGAATTTAATCAGGCTCTCTCTGTGGAGGAATCACACTCTCTTTGGTGAAAAGGCATGTCACATGGAGAATCAGTGATTCCCAGTTCTAATCACAATTTTTCTCTTCCAAGTTGAATGACTGTGGTGAGTCTTAAGTCCTTTGTTCCTGAGTTTCCTCTTCTGTGAAATAGTCATGAAAGTCATGCCCTGTCTCAAAGGCTTTTGAGAAACTGACTATTCATTTAGGTGATGTTCTTGGAAGTGCTTTGTGAGAACATATGTCAGGGATCATGCTAACACTTCTCTGTAAGCACAGGTAAATCTATCACTATATACTTACCAAGAAATTGTAGTGAGTTATTTTGTCAATATACGGACTTCTGGGTGTAACAGCAATATTCAAATGTTCTCCCACAAGCAAATGTTTATAGTTTCCTGTCCAGTCAATATAAAGGTAGCTTTGGCTGAGAGATGAATACGCTACTGCTCGGTAATCTGCACTGGCCTGATTTCCTTCGGGAAGATCTGGATCCTCGGTCTTGATCTGAAAAGGGAAAAACAAGTTAAAGATACATGGACTGTGATGTAAAGGTATATTTTCTGTGAAACATACCTTTTAAATTCCTTTCTTTGCTTTATACATTTCTAAATTTCACAACACCAATTGTTAAAGAAAAAGAAATCCACTCCTCCAATGTGTTTGTACAGCTGTGGTATCAAATAACTTTACAAAGGCTATGGACAGCGACTGGATGATATGGGACCGTGGGTTATGGTGGGAAAGTCCAGTGAAGTGAAAACAGAATGATGCCCATGGAGCAAATATTGGCATCCTTCTTGAAGTGCCATGGTAAGCTTGGGATTCTTTTCTTCTGGGTTACAGGGGTAGCAGTGGGCAGGTCCCGAGGACTGGGGACAGGAGTTGTGAATGGACATCACAGACTTTCTGGCCCAGTTTCACTGTGAAGTCGTGGCACAGACAAGGGCTTACAAACTCAGAGTGGAGCAGGAATGATATCATGGCAGTGATATCGGCCTTTGATAGCAGAGGGGTTAATATCTGGGGTGAGATATACATTGGTTTGCATTCAAGCACGTCATTTATTAAGTCTGGATAAGTTATTTAACCACAAGAGAGGTAAGCCTCTGTCTCCTCAGCAGCAAAATGGCAAAGACAATACTCTCTGATTCAGAGAGCTGATTAAATGGGTATGGAGTGTGTTCTACGTAAAGCTCTTAGTATGACGTCTGGCCTCATAAGGGCTCAGTAGACAGTGAATCTGTGCAGCTGACGTGCTGTCAATGTTGTTGACACACATTTCTAAGTTACTTTTTATCTGGAGCTGGGAACCTAAATATTATTTGCTGGGAGAGAAGACTATTAAGTGAACTTTCAGATACAGTGATTCATATAGCTAGAAAAAAAAGAGAGGTTTCCACATTTGACCCCTTTGTGGCCCTGAAGAGAGACGAAAGCCTGTGAAGTGGGAAAGAGAGACTTTCTGTCACTAATTTTCACTGCTATTCCTATTTCATGCTTCTAGATTTTAATACAGTCTTACTAATGCAAGAGAAAATAATTCACCGGAAATAAAAAACTGATACATTTGTCTTCCTAAAGGACCATTCAATTAATTTGAAGATTGCCTCTGGTGCTTTTTTTTTTTTTTTCCTTTGGTTGCAAAATTGTGGGACTGTTTGCTGGACTCATGTCTAAAATCTGCCACATTTTTTTCTGCACATTGGCCAAAACACACAGTCAAAAGTACACACTGTCCTAGAAAATTTAACAGGAGAATTCAGCTCACATTGAACTCCAGCACCGTCACTTCAGATGGGAGATTCACCACAAAAGAAGCTACTCCATCACTGGAACGTGTTACACTTTTCTTCGACTCCAAGTCAGTTATCTCTTGGTTCATGTCGAGCGTTTTTGCACTCAGGGTCACCGGGATCCCTCCTACCAAATGGTCAAATGAATCCTTAACTTGCACCTGTTTGCCAGAACAGTCCAAATTCATTTCCACAGCTCATCACTTCTTTTAAAGCAAAACAGTTCTGAAATAATTTTCCTTTCTCCTCACCAGTGTATAAATTATTCATATTCAATTCAGTAAAGAGAAACATGTTCTCATTTTATATATAAAAGGGTCTAATCTTATTTAGTTAAATCATTCTTGGATGGATTCCCCTGTATATCAAGCAGACTCAGAATATAAACGTTGTATTAGGCCTGCCAAGTAGATGAGATAAGGTCTTCTGTTATTTAATTTCTGTGTTTCTTCAATTGGTTGAGAACTAGATAAAAGAGAAAATGAAGCAATCACTTCTGGGAATTAATCTCTTAGATATGAGAAATAATAGTTTAGGGCTGAGCCGCTCAGTTGTGTCCGACTCTTTGCAACCCATGGACTGTAGGCCACCAGGCTTCTCTGTCCACGGGGTTTCTCTAAGGAAGAATACTGGAGTGGGTTGCATGCTTTTCTCCAGGGGATCTTCCCCACCCAGGAATCAAACCGGGGTCTCCTGCATTTCAGGAAGATTCTTTACCAGCTGAACTACCAGAGAAGCCCCATGAGAAACAATAAATACATTTTTTTCTCCTTAAACTCTGCCTCTCATTGCCATGCATATGGTAAATTCATATAGAATTTCCACAAAGGTATATTTTGTATTATTTATTTTTATATGTGATGTGAAATATATAAAGATATATAGTATATAAATATGTTTTATATAAAGATAAATATATAGACATTTAAAAACAATAAATATATTCTATATAGTGACATATTTTATGATCATTGTATATATTATTATACTCTATAATAAATTATAAATTATCATATGTATTATATAGTAACATGTTATATATTATTAAATGTGTTGTACATGTATTAAGAAGTTATAAGCATGTCCAAAGGTTGCTTGGGGTCTGGTGAATCTTTTTCTCTTAAAAGCCAGTGATCTACAGTTTTCTAAAGGATAGGGAATAAAAATATTCATTTTATAAATATAATAAAACATAGTAAGGTAATATAGTATATTTTATATAATATATAACCAGATATATAATACTAAATACAATAAAATATAATTACAAAGTCAGATAAATGTTTTAGCTCCATACTATCAGCATTTTAAAAAGGGAAAGAGGAAGAAGGAGAGAAAATATTGAAAAGGAGAAAAAAAACAAAAACCAGAGAGAAAAGAGTCAGGGACAGACAGAAAAGTGTCGAGGTGGGGAGGACAGGGAACGATACAGAGAGATGAGCTCCGAGAGTGTCACGTACAAAGAGAAGACAGAGTGGAGAGTGCAGCAGCGCACCCTCAGACCGCAGGAAACAAACACAGAGAGAAAGGGCTTTATTCTCAAGAAACGATATCTCTGTCTTAAGACTTTTTAAGAACGTGTTGCCAAATAATTTTAAATGTTAGTATTTTTTGAACCATAGACATATGGAGTTTTATTTATAATACATATCATTAATGTCAGGCTCATTTAGGGAATGCCTAAGGCAGGCTGTCCTGCTAAATGCTGATTCTGTCCTAAGGTTTGATAGTATTCCCAAGAGAGAAGCAGGCGGGCAGTTTCTCACTGCTGACTACACTGTCAGAGAGGCAGATTTCACGCACAGACTGAGTTCCCTCTGTGCGTTGCCTCTCCCTTCTCCTATCTTTGCTTGTCATCCCCCCATATTTTTAGAGAAAGATAATCACATTCAGCAGTACCCCCCACCCCCAACGTAACCTTGACAGAATATGGAATCCCAGGCTTCACAAAAAGAGGAGTAGCAACCAAATTCATTTTGTAGGGAGAAAGGACATATTTGATGCCAGGAATTTCTGCTTCTTCAGAAAATCCACCTAAAGAAATGACAAAAATGTATTAGGAGTGTACTGATCTGTGTGGGGAGCTATGTCTGTCTCCATGTGTCTGCACAGACCCACTCATTCCTTCATTCACTCCGTTCCTGTACTCATTCATTTACCAACAGCAAGTAGACATGGGTCTCGGTTCAGAGGAGCAGTGCGGAGAAGCGTTTAAACCCTCCTCAGGAGTTTCCAAAGCCTTATGCTCAGGGCTTCTGTGTAGAGGTGGCCCTTGTGGAAGTAGAGCAATGGGATCGGACTGAGGAGAAATCTGAGGAGGGGACGCCACTTTTCACCAGCTGCTTGAGTTTCATTTAAATACATAGAAGGCGTCAAGGAGAGAAGAAAGGGTCCGCCAGAGACTAAGCCTTACAGGGAGGTCATCTTTAGGGAGCAGGAATATGGAGAGAATTGGAGAAAAGATTAAAAAATAGCTTTAGGTAGAGAGGACCCAGAGGGTCCACTGGCAAGACCCAGAAGTGTTAACTTTCAGCTAAAACTTGTATATAATAAGTTATGAGAATAATATACAGCGCTCTAGTATCCCTAACTTCTTTCCAGGATTATATCCCTCTTATGGGCTTCCCAGGTGAGCGCTAGTGGTAAAGGACCCGCCTGCAAATGCAGGAGATAGAAGAGACATGGTTTTGAACCCTGGGTCAGGAAGAGCCCCTGGAGGAGGGCATGGCAACCCACTCCAGTATACTCGCCTGGAGAATCCCATGGACAGAGGAGTCTGACGGGCTTCAGTGCGTGGGCCCCCAAAGTGTTGGACACGACTGAAGTGACTTAGCGTGCACGTATGCACCCCTAACATATATATCCTATACTTCAGCCAACGAGTAATCTGCTATTCTCAGCAGTCACCCTTGGCACGTCCTCTCTGAAGAGTGCCCCACTTCACCCTGCCTGTCACCCCTTCCTCAAAACCCTACTGGTCTTTCAAGACAAGGCCAATCATCTCCAGGACACCTTTGTTGGTTGCTCAGTGATCATCTAGGAGCTCGCCTTCTTCTGAAGGTCAGTAGCATTAAGCACTTTGCTTGGAGCACATGTGGAACCCCTTCTTGTAAAAGAGTCCTTTGTCTTTAAGCTGATGCGTGTTTGCAAGCCACTTGACTCCTGAAATCTGCATCATTAACATTTGTAAGCCTGCACATTTAGCAGCACTCTTTGCATATCTAATAAATATTGTTTAAACTGAATTTATTTTAAATAAATTGAGAAAAATAACAGTAAGAAAGAAACATTAAAATAATGTCAAAAATATGGAGAAGGCAGGGAGTCTAAAGTCATCATCATTCTCCCACATGTATTGATAATCTGATGTATACAAAGTGCTTAATAACTCTGTAATTACCTCAGTTCTTCATTCTGCTACCCTAGGAGGACAAATTTAAAGAGGTAGAAGGAGACTTAGGAATCTTCTAGTGTAACAGTCATTTTATTGAAAAAAAAAATGGACTTAGTGTGTTTAAATTATTTGTTCACGGGGGTTCAATATAGACCTTCAAATATAAGGTACATTAGAAATCAAGATATATCAGAAGTAAGACAAAGTAATCCAACTGGGAGTAATAACTATTAACACCACTGGAGTGAGGGTCAAGAGTACTAGACAAGATATTAAGAATGCTGAGGAAAGAAAGTAGGTGGTGAGGAGGAGAGAAAGGAGAAGGGGGAGGACGGGGAGCAAGAGGAGGAGGGGGAGATGGAGACGGGGAGAACTAGGAGGGGAGGAGGGGAGGGGAGGACAGGAGAAAGGGGCAAAGAGGTGCTGGTCAGAGTGCTCTGCGCACACTGACGCTTTCATTCCCGCCATAACCCTGAGAGGCATGGACCATTACTGGACCCATGCTAGGAACACTACCTCCAGTTTTGGATAGAATTACTATTCCAGAAGAAAAGGGCTTTATGATGTGCTTTGTTCAACTCTATCATCATAAAACGAAGTGGATAACACTGTGGTAGTCGTGGTAACTTTCGTTTGCATGTACTTCACCAGATGTCTTTACACACATAATCTCTTTGGTTTTGATTCCTCCTGGGTGAGAAAACTGAGGTGCCAGATGTTCAAGCCAGACAGGCTGTGGGCCACTTGGACTGTTAAATGGGCAGGTGTCATCCCTTCTTGCCATCGAGACAGTAGAGACCCAGTGGCTAGGGGGTGACAAAGCTACACTCCAATCCCAGTTTTAACAATGGAAAAATAAAATTTAACTATGAAAGGAAGTAAAATGTGAAAGAATGTAGTTATTATTTATGCCTTTAATATGCTATCTAAATATTTCCCAAGAGAAAGTCCCTTCTCTGGTGTGTGCTAAGTCGCTTCAGTCATGTCCAACTCTTTGTGAGCCCATGGACTATAGACCGCCAGGCTTCTCAGTCCATGGGATTCTGCGGGCAAGACTACTGGAGTGGGTTGACATGCCCTCCTCCAGGGAATCTTCTCTGGTGGCTCAGTCAGTGGTAAAGAATCTGCCTGCCAGTGCAGGAGACACAGGAGCTGCAGGTTCAACCCCTGGGTCAGGAAGCTCCCCTGGAGAAGGAAATGGCAACCCACTCCACTATTCTTGCCTGGAAAATTCCATGGACAGAGGAGCCTGGTGGGCTGCAGTTCATGGAGTTGTGTTGTAAGAGAGTCGGACACGACTTAGCAAATAAACGACAACAAATATTTGCCAAGAGAAAGTTTAAAAGGGAAAACAAGCTTACCTGTAGACTCTATGATTGTCACACCGATATAGAGGTACTTGTCGTTTAAATCTTCTAAACTTTCATAGGACAATTCTTTAACTGCTGTTTCAGAGTTAAATGTGACTTGAGCCATTCCGTTTATCAACTTTTTAAAGGGGGAAAATAAACAAATTATTTCAGAGGAGAATTTATAAGGAAAAAATGAATAAAATGTGCCTTTACTAGCCTCTCAATCGAAGACAAAGAGGAAAGCTTTAGCACTAATGCGAGTAACTGAGTCCACAGCTAAGCCCAGAGTGTTATCTTCTAATCTATTTGTTTAGAATTATAGATGTGGAAGAATCTTAAACATCATTTGGTTCCACAGGTCTTTTCTGTACTAGCTGGCAAAGAAGACTTCTTCCCATCACTTAATCAGCATCATCTTTCTAGGCCTCTCAGCTTACTTTTGCTCTTAACTGAGAGTTTATGGGATTTTATGACCTAAATCAAATCCCTTATGATTATACAGTGGAAGTGAGAAATAGATTTAAGGGCCTAGATCTGATAGATAGAGTGCCTGATGAACTCTGGAATGAGGTTCGTGACATTGTACAGGAGACAGGGATCAAGACCATCCCCATGGAAAAGAAATGCAAAAAAGCAAATGGCTGTCTGGGGAGGCCTTACAAATAGCTGTGAAAAGAAGAGAAGCGAAAAGCAAAGGAGAAAAGGAAAGATATAAACATCTGAATGTAGAGTTCCAAAGAATAGCAAGAAGAGATAAGAAAGCCTTCTTCAGCGATCAATGCAAAGAAATAGAGGAAAACAACAGAATGGGAAAGACTAGGGATCTCTTCAAGAAAATCAGAGATATCAAAGGAACATTTCATGCAAAGATGGGCTCGATAAAGGACTGAAATGGTATGGACCTAACAGAAGCAGAAGATATTAAGAAGAAATGGCAAGAATACACAGAAGAACTGTACAAAAAAGATCTTCACGACCCAGATAATCATGATGGTGTGATCACTGACCTAGAGCCAGATATCCTGGAATGTGAAGTCAAGTGGGCCTTAGAAAGCTAATGGAGGTGATGGAATTCCAGTTGAGCTATTCCAAATCCTGAAAGATGATGCTGTGAAAGTGCTGCACTCAATATGCCAGCAAATTTGGAAAACTCAGCAGTGGCCACAAGATTGGAAAAGGTCAGTTTTCATCCCAATCCCAAAGAAAGGCAATGCCAAAGAATGCTCAAACTACCGCACAATTGCACTCATCTCACACGCGAGTAAAGTCATGCTCAAAATTCTCCAAGCCAGGCTTCAGCAATATGTGAACCGTGAACTTCCTGATGTTCAAGCTGGTTTTAGAAAAGGCAGAGGAACCAGAGATCAAATTGCCAACATCCGCTGGATCATGGAAAAAGCAAGAGAGTTCCAGAAAAACATCTATTTCTGCTTTATTGACTATGCCAAAGCCTTTGACTGTGTGGATCACAATAAACTGTGGAAAATTCTGAAAGAGATGGAAATACCAGACCACCTGATCTGCCTCTTGAGAAATTTGTATGCAGGTCAGGAAGCAACAGTTAGAACTGGACATGGACCAACAGACTGGTTCCAAATAGGAAAAGGAGTATGTCAAGGCTGTATATTGTCATGCTGTTTATTTAACTTATATGCAGAGTACATCATGAGAAATGCTGGACTGGAAGAAACACAAGTTGGAATCAAGTTTGCTGGGAGAAATATCAATAACCTCAGATATGCAGATGACACCACCCTTATGGCAGAAAGTGAAGAGAAACTAAAAAGCCTCTTGATGAAAGTGAAAGTTGAGAGTGAAAAGGTTGGCTTAAAGCTCAACATTCAGAAAATGAAGATCGTGGCATCTGGTCCCATCACTACATGGGAAATAGATGGGGAAACAGTGGAAACAGTGTCAGAATTTATTTTTCTGGGCTCCAAAATCACTGCAGATGGTGACTGCAGCCATGAAATTAAGAGACGCTTACTCCTTGGAAGGAAAGTTATGACCAACCTAGAGAGCATATTCAAAAGCAGAGACATCACTTTGCCAACAAAGGTTTGCCTAGTCAAGGCTATGGTCTTTCCTGTGGTCATGTATGGATGTGAGAGCTGGACTGTGAAGAAGACTGAGCGCCCAAGAATTGATGCTTTTGAACTGTGGTGTTGGAGAAGACTCTTGAGAGTCCCTTGGACTGCAAGGAGATCCAACCAGTCCATTCTGAAGGAGATCATCTCTGGGATTTCTTGGGAAGGAATGATGCTAAAGCTGAAACTCCAGTATTTTGGCCACCTCATGCGAAGAGTTAACTCATTGGAGAAGACTCTGATGCTGGGAGGGATTGGGGGCAGGAGGAGAAGGGGACGACAGAGGATGAGATGGCTGGATGGCATCACTGACTCGATGGATGTGAGTCTGAGTGACCTCCAGGAGTTGGTGATAGACAGGGAGGCCTGGCATGCTGCGATTCATGGGGTCGCAAAGAGTCGGACACGACTGAGCGACTGATTTGATCTGATCTGATGATATTTACTCTGTACTTTACTGCTTGCATATTAAGACACTAATTTAAAAACGCACAGTGGATAATGGGATATAGGGTTATCTACGATATGTTAATCATTAAGTCGTGTCCGACTCCTTGCCACCCCAGCCCCACAGACTGCAGCCTGCCAGGCTCCTCTGTCCATGGAATTCTCCAAGCAAGAATACTGGAGTGGGTTGCCATTCCTTCTCCAGGGGATCTTCCCGACCTAGAGATTGAACCCCGGTCATATTTTTACTGTCTGAGCCACCAGTGAAGCATATGATATTATTTAATTATTAACCACAACAGTAAGACAGATTTTGCCTTATTTTTTCTTCTAAAATTGAGTACTTCGAGGCCAGGGATTTTTGTCTTATGTAGCTTTAAACCTCAGCGTTAAACGTAGAATCTTGTGTTTAAAAACAAGCTTTTATATCTTAAATAAAACTATACTTTGAAAGAGCAAGGGCTCAAAAACGGGTGATACAAGCTCTGTGAAAGTGCAGCTGCTGCTGCAAAGCCACTTCAGTCGTGCCCGATTCTGTGTGACCCCATAGATGGCAGCCTACCAGGCTCCTCCATCCATGGGATTCTCCAGGCAAGGGTCCTGGAGTGGGTGCCACTGCCTTCTCCGCTGTGAAAGTGCAGCAGCAAACAAAATGACGGGAGCCCTTACCATCCAGGGCAACGCAGCGAGCGCTGAGCTGGGGCAAGGGCGACAGGGCGCTCTGAGCTCCAGCGGCCACTGGGCCTTGACTGTGGGCCGACAGCTTCTCAGTGAACTCACAGGTAATTCATTCACTTACACATTTTTATAGAGCACCTGCAGAATTTGCCAGCAACCAAGCTGGCTCTAGGCATGTAGTGGGAATGATTCAGACCCTCAAAGAGTTTTGTGTAGAGAACCATCGCTAAGTCGCTTCGGTCGTGTCCGACTCTGTGTGACCCCATAGACGGCAGCCCACCAGGCTCCCCCGTCCCTGGGATTCTCCAGGCAAGAACACTGGAGTGGGTTGCCATTTCCTTCTCTGATGCATGAAAGTAAAAAGTGAAAGTGAAGTCGCTCAGTCGTGTCCGACCGTCAGCGACCCCATGGACTGTAGCCTTCCAGGCTCCTCCATCCATGGTACTTTCCAGGCAAGAGTACTGGACTGGGGTGCCATAGGAGTAAATAAAGCATTACTAGTTGTAATGGTTTTTCAACCTCAGCACTATTGACATTTTGGACAGGGTAATTCGTTGTTGGGGGGGCACTGCTCTGAAGGAGTTTTACAACATCCCTGGCCTCGACCCACGAAATGCTCATGTGACCCTCTTGCCCAGTTGTGACAACCACAAATGTCTCTGGACATTACCAAATGCCTCCTTGGGGGTAAAAATCACCCTTGGTTGAAAACCACTGCAATATAAAGTGTGAAATACGCTCCACTGAGAGTGACTCAAGGCCTGGGGGGGCAGGATGGGTGATGATGTGCAGACAAAGAGCGGGACGCCGTTAGCCGGGCAGAGAAGAAGCAGCAGGCGACAAAGGGAAAGGGCGTTCCCCAGCTGAAGAGCAGCTCTGCAGACACCTGGAGGCCAGAGAGACTGGGGTGAGTTTGAAAAACTGGGGTGACCAGCGCAAGGGGGAAGAAAGGGAGAGATGGGCCGGCAGGGGGCTAGATGACAAGGAAACGGAACTTCATCCTCAGGATAGTGAGAGGTCAATGGAAGGTTTTTAAGCTTCGATTTCCACATCTACATGAAACAGTTCCGTGGACTAGATGATACAGAAGTGACTTTCCATCTCTAGCATTCATGATGGATCTCTAGGTGCAAGTGAACCTCTTACCGTTGTGCTTTGCATTGCTTTTTGCATCATTTCTTTTTGATTATCTTCTAAGTTGTCTCTTATTCCAAAAGTGATATAAACGTCAGCCTCATTGACGACTTTATTATAAAAATATCTGTCAAACAATCATACCATAAAATTGTTCTGCTAACGCGGTTACAATCATAAAATCCAGATAAAATATAACAATTTAAAATCGCATAAAGCATCTGACATACTTTAAAGTGCCTTTCCATCCACTATTACATTTCATCCTCATAAAGGCACCATAATAAAGGCAAAGTACAGATTTTTATTACTGTGTGCTAGATGAAATAAACTGATTTTGAGGAGATCAAAAGAGTCAGGTCTGGGCCTCTTTCTTACAAAACACATCACTTCCTCAATGATTTTGATAACAGTGGAGAACTGCTTTTTATTTTCTTTTACATCTTTTAAAGCAGCATGCCCAGTCTCACAGTTACATAAGTTCTTTTTAAAAACTCTAACTGCATATTTCCTGTTTTAGTTTAGAATTAAAACAATGATAAAGAAAACTTCCTGTATAGCCAACACGATAGCAAGATCTTACTCTTGTTATTCGTAGTTTGAACAAAAAAAGTAAGTCTCTCCGTTAAAAGAAGTCCATTTCTACAGTTCTCTGTTAAGTGAGCCTTTTACAGTGCCTTAGATTAAGTGACAAACACTCTATCTGAGGAATAAACGCCAGGAAGAGAGGCAGTATATGCTAGCCTTTGAGGGCGTGGGTTCTGGAACAAGAGAGACCTTGTGATTTATTAGCTGTATGATCTTGGGCAAATTACTTACCATTTATGTACCTTTGTTTTTCTGTTTGTAGTGTGGGGATAGTAATTGTATCTAATCACACAGAGTTTTGTAAAGATTAAATCAGCTAATACATCCAGAATGCTTTGAAAAGTACCTGACATATATAGTTATATAAATCAGTTATTGTTTTTAATGATTATATTAAGTCATTTTTCAATGGTAGGTCACTTATAAAAATAACCCCAATTCGCCAGCTCCCCATGTGTCTACTGCCTTTGCAGCTCTTTGCCTATAAAGGGTGTGAAGAGAGCCTGTTTCCTTCCCGCTGGTGCTGTAATTTGCTTTGGACAAAAGAATGTGGTGGACGTGATGGTGTGTTAGTCCCGGAGTATAAACCTCAAGAGGACTTTGATGCTCCTGTTTTCTCTCTTCAAGCATTGCTGCTGCTACAAGCTGGCCCGTTGGTTGATGAGAAATACACATGGGCCGGTCGTCCTTGCAGCTTCAGTCAACTGCCAGTTAACTGTCAGGCATCTGAGTAAGACCTCCCTGGGCCAGACAGCCCCCAGCTGACCTGCCAACTGACTGCAGGCACGTGGGTAAACCCCACGGACACCAGCCTGGCCCAGACAGCAGAACTGCCCAGCCGACTCATAAACAGTTGTGGTTTTAAGGCACGGGGTCCCAAAGTAGCTATGCAGCATTAGCTGGCGGATGAAGCCATTAAAAATGATAAGAAGTTAAAGCTTCACATCTCAGTCCCAGTATCCTGAGGCATGCTGCTTCCTAAACATACACACTAAACTTACGTTTTTAGGATTTTTTTTGGGGGGGGGAGGTGCTGGTGAATAATCAACCAGATTAAAATCGGAATCAGCTAAAATCAGTATGAGCAAATAAACTGTAGGCATGATGTCTTCTCATTCAGGTAATTTCAAAGTCATGCCAGACGTTGCCACTAAATCACAGATCTCAGTGATACATAAATGTATCAACTCACCACACAGTACACCTTAAACTTTCCCAATGTCATAGGTCAACTATATCTCAATAAAACTGGGGGTAAAAATCAAAGATCTCACTCTGGGCAAATGTCACCAAAGTTAGCATTCAGTCTAACTGAAAAATCTGAAAACAAAACAAAACACTTTCTTACCTTGCTCTTATAGTAATTTCAAAATTAGTAAAGTCCTTATAACCAATGAAATTACTTTCTGGTTCTATGGAGATAGAAAAATGTGGCAACACTGAAAATAAAAACAAAGAAGCAACGTTACCATTTGAATTAGAGTAGTCTTTAAAGCATAGCAACCTCTGGTGTAGCTGGTATTTCTGGTATAGCTGGATAAGCTGTGACATCATCACAGCATCCATCACAGCATCGTCATCAACAACAGGATCTCGGGAAGCCCCCTGTTCTACCAATCAGAGGTTAGTTCATACGCTACGTGCTAGAAGAACTTGACTTAAACTTTGATTTCAGCACTTACAGGCAATTGACTACTTCCTCCGCTAGAGGACAGGCTCCTTGAAACAGAAAAGACTATTCTCTTTATTGTTGCGTGTCTCCTCCTTCACCCTTCTCATGAGCCACAAATAGAGCATGTGCTCAACAAATGCTTATTAAGTTAAAAATGGAAAAAGAAATTTCTGCTTGTTTAACATTTCCGTTTTTTGTCTCATAAGATAAAATCTACCCAGTCTCCAAATTCCAACATAAAACTCTCACTTTAGTCAATAAGCAAGAGCTTACAATTAGCTACAAGAAAGAAGCTCCATGCAAAATTAAAAATGAGGGCAGAAAGGAAGGAGGGGCTTTTTTCATGTCTCTTTGGTATCCTGATTGCCCAAGAGAAAACAATTCCACCTGTCCAAAATAGCACGGTCTTCTCTTTGGTCTACACTTAACAGAAATTGGGTGATTATATGACCTTGATATTGTAGATAAAGACTGTCACCTGAGAGTAAGTGAGATGGGGTCAGATAGGGCTTATATGTTTTCTAGATGGTGAAAGGGCCTTCCTCCATAACACAAACGGTAAAGAATCTGCCTGCAAGTTGGGAGGACACCGAAGTCAAAGAGCAATGCAATCTGTTGCTCTGGGCTGCATTCCTATGTAATTAAAGATCAAGGCAAATATGTTCTCTCCAAGATTTGAAGTAGAGGAAAATATTTCATCGTTTCATGCAGCACCTACTTGCCACGTAGCCTGCACACTCCTACCAAGAGGGATATAACACGACAGACAAACCCTACCCTCAGTGAGCTCACAGTCGAGCAGGGAAGACAAGCACAAGCAAAGAACTACACAAACACTTAAGACCGTTATGGAAGCTGATATTTATAAGTGAGTACAGGGAGTCCTTCCCAGGAAAGAGGATTCAGGGAAAACATCACTGGATAAATGGTTTTTCAACCGAGACTTGAAGGGGAGCAGGAGTTGGCTAGGTGAGAGAGCGAGGGAGGGGGTTGCAGGCAGATCATATGCAAAGTCACCATTACTGGGGTGGCATAAACGAGGCTGAGGAGGAGGTGGCAATGAGGAGGCGTCGGGGACTTCCATAGTGAAATAACACCACAGCGAGAATAGCTTCAAAGCAGAGATAACAGCTGGGGGTTGAGGGTGGGTTTGCATAGTCCACGAGGGAGCCTGGTGATAAAAGCGACGTGTGGCTGCAGATAATAAGAGGTGGATAAATTTTAGATATGTACAAGAAGCAGCAGAAACGCTTGGAGGAAACGGAACCAGTTAAGATTATATGTTATTTAGAGTCTATAATCTTTAAAGTTGAGCTTCATTATAGTAAATTTGTTTGGTCACTGTTTGTTAATTGTTAAAATTCACGTGTTTATTCGCCACATTATTATGAGTTTATTGGGAGAATTAAAAAATGACTTCAAGAAAAATAAAGTTAAACTTTGTATCAGAGCACACAAATACTCTAGTAAACCACAACAAGAAATGGGAAGGTTGAGCGGTTTATACATTTAATTATTAATCCATTAACATGACTGATTTCAAAGTAAGACTATCTGATATTTTGGGATCAATGTATTAGGAATTTCTGAGTCAGCAGGAAAATAGCACTGGACTCTGGGTAAGGAATCCAGATGTTCCTGTTCTGTCACTAACGGGTTGGGATGAAGTGAGTAAATCACCTGTTAGTCTAACCAGGTTCCGTTCACCTCAACTCTGGTTGCTTCTCCTAAAATCCTAATTCTGGAAAGGACCTGAACCAGTCAAGCTCCTCAGGGCGCTGGGTCTCTTGGAGCTCTATGATGAGGAAGACAAGTCCGGAGGGTTGGTGTGCTTGTTCAAGGTTAACAGGGCAGCTACACCCAGAGCTTAGGTGTTCAGACAACGCCCACTCCTCCCACCGCCTCCATCAGAACTTCTAACCATCCCAGCAAGCAGCCTCATCTTCATCTGGGAGTGATTTTGTATTAAGTTCATTCGTGAAAAGAATTATTGCAAAAATGCTAACTCTACATAGGTAAACTTTTAATCATCAGAAATTACCATATTCTTTAATTTCAAAATATGCGGTTCCAGTTGTTGAAAAGTCTTCTTTATATTTAGCTCGAATGGTCCACACACCGTATCTATGGAAGCAAAATATTTAAAATTATGGAAGTCATGAAATGTGCCTGTTACTTTGAGGGGCTAGTGATACAAAAGTGACCGATAGAGACAAGACCCCTGTCCTCAAGAAGTTTATAGTCTGCTGCTGCTGCTAAGTCGCTTCAGTCGTGTCCGACTCTGTGCGACCCCACAGACGGAAGCTCACCAGGCTCCCCTGTCCCTGGGATTCTCCAGGCAAGAACACTGGAGTGGGTTGCCATTTCCTTCTCCAATGCATGAAAGTGAAAAGTCGAAGTGAAGTCGCTCAGTCGTGTCCAACTCTCAGCGACCCCACGGACTGGAGCCTACCAGGCTCCTCCGTCCATGGGATTTTCCAGGCAAAAGTACTGGGGTGGGGTGCCATTGCCTTCCCCGAAAGGCAAGTAAATTAATAAAAAAATTACTTACAAAATTGAGGTAAGTGCCATGAAGAAAATAAGACAGCAAAACGAGGAGAGAGAAAAGAAAAAGGAAGAGAGGGACAGCATTTGATGTTTTCTTGGATGACAGCATCCAAGAAAAGAGAGCATTTAACCCACGTCCTGAAGGATGAGAGGAAGCCAGCTTTGTGAAGAGTAAGACGAAGCACATTTTAAGCAGGGGGACAACATGTGAAAACGTACTGGGGTAGGAAGCGATGGTCGGAGGAGGCTGTCATGACTGATACGTAATCTGGCATGATCTACCACTTGGCATAAGATGGAGTTGGAGAAATGATAAGAGTTATACAATAATTGAATCAATTCTTTGATATTATGGAATATTTTCAAGGAAGTACACAATTTTAAAATTACCCAAATTATGTAAACCCCCCAATTTCATCCAAATTTCTAGAAGATCTTCAGTACAGTGAATTAACTGTGAGCTCCCTTCTAGAGGGCAGAGCAAAAACAACCAGAAGAAGATTTTAATGTGATATTGCAGTCATTTTCATATGTACTTATTCGTCCTTCTTTAAGTTTGTGGGAGACAGGGACTATGAATTTTTTATTTCTATTTTAAATTTCTCATTCCCGTTGTACTTTGCATTCCCCAGGAATGTGTTCACTAAATTTTTTATCACATTGGGTTCTGTTTAAACATGTTCTTAATCCTCTAGCATGAGACCAAATGGAGGAAATGACTTTACTAAGATCTTCCCTCCTGAAATCTGTCTTCTGGTAGTCTATGCAGTAAAGACTACAGAAGACCAATATTTTTATTGGTCATAGCAAGATGTGGGACAACACCAGCCTTTTAGACTGATAGTCTATTAGATTCCCTGAAGGGTGGAAGGTTGATGGTTTTGATAGAAAAAGGCCTGGGAACTATTTTTTTGCTTCTTCCAAATTTTAATTTCTGTATGTAAAGAAGATTGGTGAGAAGTATTGGGAGTGGTTTGTTTGTTTTGCCAGAACCTGAGCCTAGCTTTTTATTAGACCTGAAAAGACTGCACATCTTCATTTCTTTCACACTTATTTTTTTTAACACTAGGTGGCTCCATTTGACTGGTTATCTACCTCACAACCAAAAATTCCAGATGTGTTTTACAGAAAACTTTATTAAAAAACAAAACAAAACTTGAAAATACTTAGGATTAGATGGAATCTTGAAGTCAGGAAAAGAAATAATTCCAGTATAATCATTTTCTTCTAACATGTCAACTTCTGATCCTTCAGGATCCTTTGAATAAAAACAGACAATTTCCAAGCATATAAATCACATTTTAAAAATTAACTGATTACGTTGTCTTTGATTGATAGAAATATTTACTAACAAATATGCATGTCTTCAAATTAAATATGAAGGGGGAAAACCATTTAAATGTTGTGAAAGACAAATACGGCTCATTTAAGGCATTTCCTCCTTTTTTTGACTTTCATCCATCTCCTGCCTCACTTAAAAAAAAACAACAAAAAAAGTAAATCAGTGTCCAGGGTATCCTAGTCTCAATTATCTAGAAGAGATTCAACTCTCTGTTGTATGGCTAAAAAAAGACCTATGACAAAAACTGATGTTATAATGAACCAAATAATAGCTTACACACTTTATAGATACTGGAATCTACATTTTGTATGTGTTAATTTGGAACTTTTCAAAGCAAATATGCTGTAAAATTCATTTATTAGCTGGAAATTTTGAAAGTTTACAGGTTATGTCAATAATTATCAACCACGATCTTGGAACACACTAATGCTTCTCAAATAATTCATTATAAAATACTCAGATGTGAAAGTTTATGAAAGTTTTATAATTTTTGTAAGTTATAAAGGATTCAAGGTTATTCCTGCACAGCCCTCGTTTTCACTTGTGTTAAAATTTTTGGTTTTTTGGTTCCTTGAGTAGGAGAAAAAGGTGCTGCAGACTGCCGTGGGGACCTACTGTTAATATGTGAGCAGTTATTTCCTCACAAAAATTTGTAGGGTTTTGACGTGAACTGGGAAGACCATGGGAATTTATTGCACACATCTGTTATGTACATCATGGCTCCCGAAAGGCTGATAATTGTTGATCTTTATCTCATGGGGTTAGCACTATTTTCCATGTGCTAGTGTGTATTACTTACTAAACTCTAAACTCCTCAAGGGTAAGTGCCACAGGCTGTAATTCTTTACTTTGTATTATGCAAATCAAAAATATCATACTTAATAGACACTCAACTAATTCTTAGCTGAATCGATGGATTAATTCACTAAGTTGAATTCTTAGTGATTGAGGGATGGTCTTTAAGAAATGTATCATGAAGGATGTATTTCAATGATTTGGTTCAAAACCATAACTTGTTGAGATTTTCATTTTCAGGAGATTTTTACATACTGTAAAGGAATAAACCTACAACGTTATACACATAGAAGGTGTTCAATAACCATTTCTGAACATTGAATAAATTAGTATGGTGTCAGGACAGGGTTATGGAGCAAAGTATCTTGTCCTGATGAAAATTTAAATAATTTTAAAATTTTTATATAAAATTATTATTTAAATAAACATACTTACTATGAAAGTTAAGACAGTTTCTCTTTTGGCTGGCTTCAGGTCATCATTCAGTGAATAAACTCTAACCTTTACTGTAAGAATAATTGATATCATCAATAACTTTGTGAAGCACAGTATTTTGATATTTGCAATAATTATCCTTAAAAGAGATGAGCCTCATCTTAAAGATTCAATACATAATCATATATGAAAATTCATATTTAAAAGAAAGAAAAAGTTAGGTTGTAGACAAATACATCACTAAAATTTTTTTTTCTATTGAGAATCCTTTTCAGTTCAGTTCAGTTCGGTCACTCAGTCGTGTCCGACTCTTTCCAACCCCGTGGACTGCAGCACGCCTGGCCTCCCTGTCCATCACCAACTCCTGGAGTTCGCTCAAACTCATGTCCATAGAGTCGGCGATGCCATCCAGCCATCTCATCCTCTGTTGTCCCCTTCTCCTCCCGCCTTCAATCTTTCCCAGCACATCACTAAAATTTTTTTCTTTTAAAGAGAATCCTTTTGGATTCCTTTAAAAGCTACTTCTAATGAATTTAAAGAACAGTTCACTTTATTAAAATGTATTTGCATATATCTTTTGGGGAACAAATACACAGTACAAAATTAGTTTTATTTGTAATTAGGCCAGTATTTATAAAAAATTTCATAGTAGCAAAATAGTGACATCTACCCTACGGTTATATTGAGTTTAGTCACTCAATTGTGTCCGACTCCTGCAACCCCACAGACTGTAGCCCATCAGGCTCCTCTGTCCATAAGGATTCTCCAGGCAGGAACACTGGAGCCGGTTGCCATGCGCCCCTCCAGGGGATCTTTCCAACCTAACCTGGGATCGAACCCAGGTCTCCTGCACTGCAGTCAGATTCTTTACTATCTGAGCCGCCAGGGAAGCCCAAGAATACTGGAGTGGTTATACTGGGAGTATAATAAATCATCTCAGAATTGAAGATTTTAATGAAAAATTATGTGGTTTGTTTCAGACTGTACACTCTTACAAGGCCCCAAATTGCCTCTTACTGTTGCTAAGGATAGTTTTGAATTGTACAGTTTTGTTACATTCATTGAGCCAGATCCGACAATTATTTGTTCATTGTTAAAAGAATAATGGCAGGGGGCTCAGCAACAATCAGTTCCCTTCCACTTCTTCCTGTCAGGTCACAGATCCCCGCCTTTTAAACAAACACATCTGCTTAGCTTTTAATTCTTAGCGGCTTGAACACACTGGTTTAATTCCTTCCAATGACATGTTATAATTTCTCTAGGGTTTTTCTGATGTTCAAATCATTTCATGGCCAAAACTTTAACCACAAAATAAAACGGAACCGACGTCATAACCTTTAAAGGGCCAGTATTATGCAAAGCTCTACCTAAGAAGCCACATATTAAGCTCTCTAAAATTGATTTCACTAAGACCAGAAGATCAAAATGAAATGCTCAGTAAATCCCCCTGCCCTGCTGTCCCCTCACCCCGTCTCTCAGCTCAAGTCTTCTCTCCTGCCTTATGAACATACCTGGTCCAGCCCTGAGCATCACTGAGCTGCTGCCGGAGGCAGTGCGCCACAAAAGTTAAGAGTTTAGGCCCTAAAATTCAAAACTTGGGTTTCATTCCTATCTCTGCCACTTTCTAACATGGCCCAGAACAGGATACTTAATCCCTCTTACCCCTTAGGTCCCACGTCTGTAACACAGGACTGCTAGTATCTGCTTCATAGCACGTGAGACTAAATGAGACAAAGCTTTGCATAACCTAGCGCATAATAACTAACAATGAATGCTTATTATTTTTAATTTTATTTTTATTATTCCTATAGCTACTACTTGTCCACTTTCTAACTCAGTTTGTGCTAGGTTAGAAAATTAATCTTGTCTTCATAGCGATGGTATAGCAAAGGCAAGTTCAATAAATGCTTTTTGTACCAAAGGTATAGCTTATAGACTTTTAAAATATATATTGAATGCCTTCTATGTGCAGACACTATGCTAGGCACCGGAATATGATGGTGACAAATCAGACGTGGAATTCCTCTAACGGAGTGGAGTAGAGAGGCAAACACAAGATCCCACAAGTAACTGGGAAATTCCAGGGGTGGGAAATGCTGCAAAGGACACTCCCCGGCTTTCTGAGGCTGACAGAGGGAGCTCTGAAACAGAGAAGGTTGTCCTCTATGTGATGGCGCGACAGAGCTGAGTGGAAGTTCAGAGGGCGAGGAAGGCGATGAATGTGCCGGGAAGGGGCGCACAGGCCTTACCACGGACGGGAAAACGGTGTGAGAAAGCAACTGTAAAGACGTCAGTTTGGTGCTGTCCGCAGACGTGGGGCGGCACAGTGGGTCATGAGGCCGGAAGGGAGGGCAGGACACAGGCTGTGTGAAACTGGAAGCATTTTGGTCAATATTCTGAAATCCTTTATCCTGTAAAGCCTTGAAGATCTAAGCCTCTATCCTAAAGATACTTATATGAAAAATCCCTCAAGGACCTTCAGATTAAAATATGAGGACTGGGACGTTAGAGCTATAAATAGCAAGATGTAATTAATTTCTAAAAGAATTACTTTTCAGTAATTCTTTTTTATTCTGTGTAAATAAGGCTTTGTGCTATTCCATAGATTAAATGATAATGGAAAATACTTTCCTGATGCTTACTCTGGGGTAGGCAGTGTTTGAAGTGCTTTATACATATGAACTCACTGAACTCTCGCAACTCTGTGAGTTAAGTTCTATCTCCATTATACAGATGAGGAAAACAGGACTCAGAAAGATTAACTCACACAAGGTCATGGAGCTAATAAGAGCCCCAACTGTGATTTGAACCCAGATAATTTGGCTCCAGAGTCTGCTGTTCACTATACATCACCACCTCTCACTAATGAGTCAAAATTTAGAGGGAGGTGTTCTGGTTTTCTGTATGGTCTATTCTAAGATAGAATAGGTCTTAGAGAGATCTTAGAGAGCTCTCATCTCTATTCTAAGATGAAGACATTACATATTTTTATGGTAAAGTTCGATAAAGAAAGAACAAATGGGGCTGTTCTTAAAGGAAACCTTGAGAGCTAACAGAAGTCCCAGGGTATCAGGCTGCTTGATGGACAAAGATGAGGACCCCAGGGACTTGCCTGGAGGGCCTGTGGTTAAGACCCTATGCTTCCATTGCGAGGGGCACAGGTTCAATCCCTGGTCAGGGAACTAATGTCCTGCATGCCATGGGGCACGGCCAAAAATTAAACAAGAAAAGAAAAAGAAAGATGAGAACCCTAAATGGTAAGTAGTGTCAACAAGACCCAATTAAAGAAGCATCCTCTAATATGGGAGGAGGGCAAGTCTAAGGGTATATTTGTTTCAGGGTATGATGTTTAAAAAGGGCTCAAACTTTATGGGCAGAGACTGTCTCAATGAACACCAAGTCATCTTCTTGGAGTCAACAGGATGCTATTCTGGCAACGATATTATGTCCAAGCTGGAAGCGATACCCCAACCTTTCTGGGCCTTTTCTTTCTGAGCTAGTCACAGCAGGAGCTCCTGCTGAAAAGGCAGTGGTGCAGGCCCGTTCCACTCCGTTCTGTCATCAGCATCAGTCAACATTGCAAGTATGTACTGCCTGAAAGGTTTTCAAGAAAACCGGCTGGTCTGGCCTCTTGTCCTCTTTCCTTCACCAATAATGCCACTATTGAAGCTCCGGAACCACCCCCTTCCAGGTACAATTCTCTTATAATTCCATGCTGATTTGCTCAAAAGTTAATTTTGGCAACAGGGAGTGATGGAGGAATTGAAGAATTTGCAGATACATGAACATATGTGGGCAACATTCACATCTGTCTGTGTCTCATTTTTCATTCATTGGGAGTAAATCCAGCCATTCACCAATCAGAGTTTTGATTGGCTAGCCTGTCCTTTCTCCCTCTAACAGATAAACCACTAATACAAACCAGTGTTCTAATAGGAACTTTCTTTAGGTAGATCTCCTTAGGAAATTAATATCCATTTATTCATGTGACTTCACTTACTTTTTGCTGAATCATTTGATACCCTAGGGTTTGATTTGTTTTCTGAATTTGAGAATTAGCTGCAAAGTAATAGAATGTTTTTATGATCGCTATTTTATAACAAATTATTTTCACATTGCCAAAATTATATTTGCAGTTACCTCTTATAGCTTGTTTAATAATAAAACCTAACACTACATTTCACAATTCTTAAATAGCTTTTTTCCTACATGGGAACAACTGACAGGGTAGATAAAATAATTGTTGATTTTTGTGATTTCCATATGAATCTAAGATTTATATTTAAAATTGAAAAACTAAATTCCATATAATTATTTAACAATTTCCATATGAATTTAAAATTAAAATTATATTTATAAGTGTAAAAATCACTGGGGATTGAGACTCTTTTGATCAAGTTGGAAGCCCATCTCCACTTAAACTCAAGCGTTGACGAGCTCACAGTGATATTGGCCTGTCTTCTTATTTTGTGGTGTCTCTGCCTGCTTTTGTTATCACAGTGCTGGTTGCCTCATAGAATGAGCTTGGCAGTGTTCATACTGCTGTATTTAGATAGATAACCAGCGAGGACCTATTGCATAGCTCAGGGACCTCTGCTCAGCAGTCTGTGATAACCTAACAGTGAAAATCATTTCATACATGTATATGTACAAATGAATCACTTTGCTATACACCTGAAGCTAACACAGCTTGTAAATCAATTTTACTCTGATGCAAAATAGAAATTAAAAACAAATAATTCTTCCCCACATCCAGAGTTCAGTTTAAACAAATGCCATCATCCGTTATCTAGTTGCTCAAGCTTGAAGGAAAAAAGCCCTACAGTATAGTGTCAATGCCCTCCCACTACTCCCCAGAGAAAGAGGATCTCGTGCTCTACCTGACTGGTGTGGAGTGTACACAGGTTTGTCTGTGTGAATGAAGAGGAATCCATTGTCGTAAGTTACTGGCATTTTTTTTGCTTTTGAAAAATGCTTTGATATAACTTCCAAATACACATGTGAAACTGAGCTTTGTCTTTCCGACAACTGTTTGGGTTGTATCTGTAAAAGAAAATGTTGATGGGAAAGAGTATAATAATTTTAAAGTTATAAAACATGTTATTTAAAAAGTAGTATAGGAGCCAAAGTAGTAAATAAATTTTGCCCCAAGCCCTTCAGTATCAAACATCATAGTCAACATTCAGCTTTAAGTAATTAAAAAATTTTTGGTTCTATGCTTCCCAAATTTTATATGCATTTAATAAAACTACTACTATGAAAGTGTTAGCCACTCAGTCGTGTCTGACTTTTTGTGACCCCATGGACTGTAGCCCACCAGGCTCCTCTGTCCATGGAATTCTCTAGGCAAGAATAGACCCAGGGATCAAACCTGGGTCTCCTACACTGCGGGCAGATCCTTCACCATCTGAACCACAGCTCTCTTAACAAGCTTCAACCTCTTCAGTTTGCTGGACTAGTCCGTGTTCTCCATTCCCTCTGTTCAACATCCTGACTGATGTTCAGGACACTGTATTATATTTACATCCTCTGTTCCCACGGTTGAGCAGTATACTTTCCAGTTTGAGATAAAAGCTAATTAATACAACCAACCATGTTGAATTAGATATATGAGAGTACTGTAAACGTTTGGAAAAGCAGTAAGAATCTATAAAGATTCTGCACTCAGATTGCTTTGCGAGTACCTAAGTTTTTTCTCTACTTCAAGGAAATAGAAACTGCAGAACAGAAGATTCGTTAAAGGTGTGACCCATTATGAGTAAGGCTGGCTGCTGCAAGTGGACCCAAGAAAAGACCTTGGCACAGCATCAAACGATTAGCAAATAAAGATATATTGTAATGTTAAGATAAATTTAAATGCCTAAGATATGCATCAGTTTTTATGATTTCCCCACCCTAATTTACTGTTAGAAATTAGCCCTTTAAGTAAGCACTGATCAATAGAGCTTTCTGTGGTGAGGGGAATGTCCTGTATCTATGCTGCTCAGCACAGGCTATCTGTAGCTATTTAAGCACTAGAAACATGGCTAGTATGAGTGATGAACTGAATTTTTTTTATTAGTTACATTTGATTGATTTAAATTTAAAGATAATAGCCACATGTTTGTGGCTAATGGCAGCAGATAAAAGTGCCTTGTTTGGGGAAATGAATTTTATTTCCTCATAAACCCAATAAGTGGACCTGTTTGCTAAAAGGTTAGAGCACTTATCATCAAGGACATGAAGCAAAGAATTCCTATGTTTGGTTAGAATTTATTTAGATCAGTGTTTCTGAAATGTGAGTAATATATAGAACTCTTTTAAAGGATAAAATATTCTGGAAGACTCTCAGTGTTGACTTTCTGCTATTTATAAAAAATAAATAAATATTTTCAGTACAGTGTTAAATATGTACAGACCTAAAAGTCAGTATAATATTCTTGTGCTTATGACTTTTGTATACTTATAAAATCAAAACATTTATAAAATAAACTCAAAATGGTAAATATCAACGTAATTCTAACTTTCAGCTCTTTATAAAATTTCAAAGTTTAATCTCTTTTTAAAGAACTCACGTTAAAGAAACACTAGTCTAATAAGCCTCAGAGGTCCTTCCAAGTCTAGAGGTCTTTGATTTTTTGGTTCTTTATTTTTGAATTTATATCAGAATTTAAAACAATAGTTTTCACTCAGATAAAGAAACAGTAAATATTAAAGTTATTTTTAGTTATCAGAGTTCTTAATAAGAAATGAATTACGAGCAATTCTCTAACCAAACTGTACAACAATATCTTAATCCCTCAGTTGTGTCCAACTCTTTCTGACCCCATGGACTGTAGCCCGCCAGGCTCTTCTGTCCATGAAATTCTCCAGGCAAGAATACCTGAGTGGGTTGCCATTCCCTTCTCCAGGGGATCTTCCCGATCCAGGGATCAAAATTCAGTCTCCTGCACTGCCGGCAGATTCTTTACCATCTGAGCCCCCAGGGAAGCCCAATAGAGGGAAAATCCATTTGATACAGGTTGTTCTTTCTATTAACTATGGTTATACATGACAGCTATTCACTGTAGTAATCAATAATTTATTGGTTTTAGAAGTTTTGACTGTAGGATATTGGAGTTTAAACAAACAAATAGCATGCAGGGACTTTTGTAGGCAATGCATGACAGATCAATACGCGTGTTCATATCCATCTGTTTCTTTGCATTAGTAATTTTCACAGTAAACAAGCACTTTCCATTCATTTCCAAACCTGTTCACACTGGTGTTAGTCTCTCAGTCGTGTCCGACTCCTTGCAACTGCACGGACTGTAGCCCATCAGGCTCCTCTGTCCAGGAGAATACTGGAGTGAGTTGCAATCTCCTTCTCCATATGTTCACATTAGGGCAACTTTATTTCCCAATAAGAATGTTAAAGTTTTCATACACTACTTAAAAAGCAGATACAACTCTCCTATTTAGAATTTTCTTTTCCACCCGTATCATCATTAGTGCCTGACACCATCTAGGAATCACACAGTGGTAGTTTGGTATAAATGACCAAATCTCCGTTATCAATATTCAAACTGGGTACACATTTTACTGAGAATATTCTGTATATATAATGACACTGAAGGATAAATACATACCGTTAAGGTAGCAGAATTTTGGAATTTATTTCCTGCAGATAAAGTAACACGGCCTGAAGAGTAGGTAACTGCTTTGTCGGGAAAGCTTTTGATTGAGACGGTTGCATCAAATTCTTCAGTGTATCCATAAACTTGAATTACAACATTTTCAGATGCTCCAACATGGAATACTTTTGGTGCTGAAATGACATACCTGTTGAAATAGGAAAGAGAAGGATCAGTATTTTTATATGACATTTTTGTTATATTTCTGACTTTTTGTCTCACTTGACAGATTAAATTTACAATGGGCACTTTTTCTCAACTTGAAATGATATTTTTAAATTAACATTGATTTGCGATCTACAATCATTTCAGCACAGTTCCCAAGAAAAAATAGCTTGGAATTAAGACTTTAGAAATAGAGCTGGTGACTTTGTTAACATCTAGAAAGGTAGTGAGAGCACCTTCCCTGAGCATCTGTAGCAAAGGAAAACTTTTAATGATAAATAGGTTCAATATTTTTGCTCGATGCAGAAAAAAACAACATAGGTACCAGAGATTGAATTCCAGCTCTGCCATTTGCTGGCTGAGTGACCATTGTAAAGTCACTAACCCTCTCTGAAGAGTTAAATAATATACCTTAAATATTACCTTTTTTGTTGTTTAGCCACTAAATCGTGTCTGACTCTTTGCAACCCCATAGACTATAGCCCACCAGGCTCCTCTGTCCATGGTATTTCCCAGGCAAGAATACTGGGGTGGGTTTTGCCATCTCCTACTTCAAGGGGTCTTCCCAAACCAGGGACTGAACCCACTCCTGCACTGGCAGGCCGATGCTTTACCGCTGAGCCGGTGCAGACGCCCCATCACCTTCTTTACCAGGGTGCTAAGGAGGAAATAAGAATATCTATTTGAAAGCATCTAGCATGCTTAGTACTCAATAAATGTTAGATTCATTGAGTTTGCTGAATTAATTGAAAGGAAATAATCTTATAACTATTATGTTATCCAACTGGGTGGATGAAGAAATGAACAGAATAACAGTGAGCCAGGAAATGCATTTAGAAATGAGAGTAGTAATGGAGGTCCTTGCAGAACAAATGACAACAGTCATACAACATAACAATAACAACAAAACATGAGAAATGAGAGGCTGTATAAGGGCTTTACATACAACTCTTTTAATCTTTCAGTTCAGTTCAGTCGCTCAGTCGTGTCCAACTCTTTGCGACCCCGTGAATCACAGCACGCCAGGCCTCCCTGTCCATCACCAACTCCCGGAGTTCCCTCAGACTCACGTCCATCGAGTCAGTGATGCCATCCAGCCATCTCATCCTCTGTTGTCCCCTTCTCCTCCTGTCCCCAATCCCTCCCAGCATCAGTCTTTTCCAATGAGTCAACTCTTCACATGAGGTGGCCAAAGTATTGGAGTTGCAGCCTCAGCATCAGTCCTTCCACTGAACACCCAGGACTGATCTCCTTTAGGATGGACTGGTTGGATCTCCTTGCAGTCCAAGGGACTCTCACAACAGGCCAATGACCTAGACACCATTATTATTCCTATTTTGCAAGTGACAAGAGGTTAATTGGACCAAGGTCACATGGCTTATAAGTGAATGAGGCAGGTCTTTATACTGAGGCCTCACTCTCTATTATGTACATAACTGAGGTCAAGGTTATAAACTATGTTTGCAAACAGTGGGCTGTTCCCTCACTTTTGTATTTTATGTGATGTATCAAGAATGGACATGAATCAATATAAGTTTTGAAATAGAAATCTTAAAATGGGTGAATTTTCATAGTTTTATTAAAAGAAAACTTAAAAATATAAACTAGGTTATTAATTGTATATTGTAAAAGTATCTAATTGGAATAGTGAGAGCTACCTATGCTATTAATAGAAAAAGAAGTGTGTTTCAACCCAAAGGGTGATTGAATAATTCAAGCAGCTGATTAGGGCTAGAGGGCACAGACCAGAGAGCAGAATTATTGCAGATTCCTCACAACACTATGGGCTTCCCCAGTGGCTTGACGGGAAAGAACCCGCCTGCCAATGCACGAGACGTAAGAGGCGCGGATTTGATCTCTGAGCTGGGAAGATCCCTTGGAGAAGGGCATGGAGACCTGTTCAGTGTTCTTGCCTGGAGAATCCCATGGACAGAGGAGCCTGGTGGGCTGCAGTCCAAGGGGTCACGGAGCTGGACATGACTGATGCTAATGCTAAGTCACTTCAGTCGTGTCCGACTCTGTGTGACCCCATAGACAGCAGCCCACCAGGCTTCCCTGTCCCTGGGATTCTCCAGGCAAGAACACTGGAGTGGATTGCCATTTCCTTCTCCAATGCATGAAAGTGAAAAGAGAAAGTGAAGTCACTCAGTCATGTTCGACTCTTAGCGACCCCATGGACTGCAGCCCACCAGGCTCCTCCGTCCGTGGGATTTTCCAGGCAAGAGTACTGGAGTGGGGTGAAGCAACACAAAATACATGCGTGCACAACACTGACATTTCCAAAGGCTTAAAAATCAGCAAGTCTCTAATAACAATGAAACTAATTTGGAAGCAAATAAATACTTTAAAAGCAACTGGTAATTCTACATGACAAGTAATTTGGAACCATTTACAGAAAAATTGTAAAAAGGGGAAAGAATCTCCAGTTTTCCAACCATCTTCTCAATTTCCCATGTATTTATGCAGGAACAGCAGAAAATAAGAAATGTTCAGGTTTGATGATACTAAGATATATTTACTGAAACCTCACTCAGTTCTAGGCACTATTTTAAGCACTGTGCATACACATATGTATTTATATATGTATATATGTCCTGTGCTGTGACAACCATCCTATGAAAAAGACCTTATTATTATTCTGACTTTACAGAGGAGGAAGCTGGTAATTATCTCGCCCAAGGTCACACAGCTATTAAATTACAGAATTAGGAACTGAACCTGAGCAACCTGTTTCCTGAATTAACACTTTCAAGTGCTAGACTCAATTGAATTTATCAAGAGTTTTTCAAGAGAAGTTTAGTCGGGGGTGGGGGGTGGGGGAAAGCTGTTTTAATTTTGGCGTTGGGCTTCCCTGGTGGCTCAATGGTAAAGAATCTGCCTGCCAATGCAGGAGACATGGGTTAGATCCGGGAAGATCCCACATGCCAAAGAGCAGCTAAGCCTGTGCGCCAGAACTACTGAGCCTGTGCTCTGGAGCTCAGGAGCCCAGGAGCCACGACTACAGAAGGCTGGCTTCCCAAAAGCCCGTGCTCTACAGCAAGAGCAGCCACCGCAGTGAGAAGCCTGAACATCGCGACTAGACAGCAGCCCTTGCTTACCACAACTGGAGAAACGCCGTGAGGCAACAAAGACGCAGCACAACCAGAAGTAAATAAATAGCGGTGAACTGTGGAAAATTATGAAAGACATAGCAAATGGATGGAGAAACAGTGGAAACAGTGTCAGACTTTATTTTGGGGGCTCCAAAATCACTGCAGACTGGGACTGCAGCCATGAAATTAAAAGATGCTTGCTCCTCGGGAGGAGAGTTATGACCAACCTAGACAGCATATTCAAAAGCAGAGACATTATTTTGCCAACAAAGGTCCATCTAGTCAAGGCTATGGTTTTTCCAGTAGTCAGGTATGGATATGAGAGTTGGACTATAAAGAAATCTGAGTGCCAAAGAATTGATGGTTTTGAACTGTGGTGTTCGAGAAGACTCTTGAGAGTCCCTTGGACTGCAAGGAGATCCAACCAGTCCATCCTAAAGGAAATCAGTCCTGAATATTCATTGGAAGGACTGATGCTGAAGCTGAAACTCCAATACTTTGGCCACCTGATGCTAGGAAATGACTCATTGGAAAAGAGCCTGATGCTGGGAAAGATTGAAGGTGGGAGGAGAAGGGGACGAGAGAGAGGATGAGATGGTTGGATGGCATCACTGACTCAATGAACATGAGTTTGAGTAAACTCCGGGAGGTGATGGACAGGGAGGCCTGGTATGCTGCAGTCCATGGGGTCACAAAGAGTTAGACACAACTGAGAGACTGAACTGAACTGAAATAAAAGTTATTTTTAAAATTAGTGTTATTAGAAGTTTTCGGAGAAGGCAATGGCACCCCACTCCAGTACTCTTGCCTGGCAAATCCCATGGATGGAGGAGCCTGGTAGGCTGCAGTCCATGGGGTTGTTAAGAGTCGGACATGACTGAGCGACTTCACTTTCACTTTTCACTTTCATGTATCGGAGAAGGAAATGCAACCCACTCCAGTGTTCTTGCCTGGAGAATCCCAGGGACGGGGGAGCCTGGTGGGCTGCCGTCTATGGGGTCACACGGAGTTGGACACGACTGAAGCGACTTAGCAGCAGCAGCATTAGAAGTTTTATATTTTTCAGTCTAGTATTGTTTTAATTCTGATTGTCTGTGTGGTAGTAGTGGTGAAATAGAAAATAACATATGTTTGCTGTTGTTGTTTTTCAGTCACCCACTCGTGTCAGACTCTTTGTGACCCCATGGGCTGTAGTGCGCCAGGCCTCCGTGTCCCTCACCATTTCCTGGAGTCTGCCCAAGTTCATGTCCATTGCGTTGGTGATGCCGTCCACCCATCTCAGCCTCTGACGCCCTCTTCTCCTTCTGCCCTCAGTCTTTCCCAGCATCAGGGACTTTTCCAGTGAGTCGTCTGTTCACATCGGATGACCAACGTACTCTAGCTTCAGCTTCAGCATCAGTCCTTCCAGGGAACATTCAGGGTTGATCTCCCTTAAGATTGACTGGTTTGACCTCCTTACTGTCCAAAGAACTTTCAGCTAATTCATGTAATTCATGTTCACAAGTCCCTAAAAGATAGCTCTGCAACCATCGACTCATACATATTTTGCTCCTTACTGATGCAATGCCAACACAACCTATCATACAAAGTATTTCGTATTTTTCTTATTTTCTTTCAATAGTTGTAGAGAACATGGCCACCGAACTTGCAAAGAGGCACAAATGCTAGCTTGGCCTCTATCTGGAATGTTCTTTCCCCAAATATTTGCCTGACTTGCTCTGTTACTTCCTGCAAGCTCTGCTCGAGTGTCGCCTCTATAGAGAATGTTCCCTGTCTACACTTTGGTATGGTGCCCAATCATCTTTATCCTCTATTTTCCTTTATATTTTTTTCTTCATGGTACCAATAACCACCTGACCTCATTCATTCATTCATTCACTGGTTTGTTCATTGAGTCATTTTCCTCTCCTTCTTGAATGCAAGCTCTATACCATTTACATTGGGTTGGCCAAAAAGTTCATTTGGCTTTTCTCCAAGAAGCCGAACGAAATGTTTGGCCAACCCAATACATCCTCAGTGCCAAGTTCTCAAAAAGTTTTAGCTGAATCAATCAATTAAATTTATTGACTCCCATGTTCATATGGTATACTGTTACTTTTTCAGAGAAACAGAGAATGTGCTTGTTAAGGGTCAGTACTGTGTAGTAGAAAAAATTCAGTATCATGAGACCTAGGTTCTAGTCCTAGTTCCACCACTAATCTGAAGTCATTTAATCCAATCTCTCTGAACTTCAGTTGGCTGTCTTTTAAGATGGAATAACAGAATCTAGGAAATGGGGTGGCCATGTGAGATTAGGGGTGGGAGAGTGCAATGGCACCCCACTCCAGTGCTCTCGCCTGGAAAATCCCAGGGACGGGGGAGCCTGGTGGGCTGCAGTCCATGGGGTCACTAAGAGTCGGACACGACTGAGCGACTTCACTTTCACTTTTCACCTTCATGCATTGGAGAAGGAAATGGCAACCCACTCCAGTGTTCTTGCCTGGAGAATCCCAGGGATGGGGGAGCCTGGTGGGCTGCCGTCTCTGGGATCACACAGAGTTGGACACGACTGAAGCGACTTAGCAGCAGTGCTAAAATTCATGACATCTCAGGTATACATTGATATTTATTGTGTATTTTACGTGTGTACATTTATGACAAAATGGAAAAAATCTGAAGTAGTAAAGAGGAGTCCTTAATACAGATTCTACTTCTGTTTTGTTTTAGTCGTGTGACCTTTGGCAAGTTGCTGCCTCTGTCTGGATTTACACTTACATTTGATATGGGTTTGATTAGATACTCTCCAGTTCCTTTTCCATACTAAGATGTTATTTCTAGATATGAGATCAATATTTTAAGACCTAGTTTTAAATACAATTATTTCAATAATAATTTTCAACAAACTATCGTGTGTAATTTGTGAAGCATGCGCTTATAAATTTAGAAGTAATTACATCAATAGATGTCAAACCATAGTATTAGAATTGAGCCCCAAGTAACTCTTGCTTCACTCTGTAGAGTACACAGAAAACACAGGAAAATTCTACACCAAATAGAAATAAGCAATCAATGCTAGAAAGTTTGCTATCTTGAATTTAGTTGTGCTTTTTCTGAAGAAGAATTTGATCACTCACTCATGTAAAGTTTTATAAATAACAATCCCCTAATGGACATATCGGAGAAGGCAACGGCACCCCACTCCAGTACTCTTGCCTGGAAAATCCCGTGGATGGAGGAGCCTGGTGGGCTGCAGTCCATGTGATCGCTGAGGGTCAGACACGACTGAGCGACTTCACTTTCACTTTTCACTTTCATGCACTGGAGAAGGAAACCCACTCCAGTGTTCTTGCCTGGAGAATCCCAGGGACGGCGGAGCCTGGTGGGCTGCCGTCTATGGGGTCGCACAGAGTTGGACACGACTGAAGTGACTTAGCAGCAGCAGAAGCAATGGACATATACACACTGCTATATTTAAAATGGTTAACCAGTAAACTCCTTCATGGAATTCTGCTCAAAGTTATGTGGCAGGATGAGAAGGGTGTTTGGGGGAGAATGGATACATGTATATATATGGCCGAGTGCCTTCACTGTTCACCTGAAACGATCCCATTATTGCTAACAGGTGATACCCCTATACAAAATTTAAAATTAAAAACACACACACAAAAAAACAAACCTATAAAACTGTCCCATTGTTAGCCACACATCAAATCAAAAAGCTACATGATTTTCTTATTCAGAGATGAGACTATTGGTGTTCCCAGAAGTAATGTACAAATTAACACAGTCCGTTGTATTTTGATTTTTCACTCATCGCCTTAATAAGATGCACTGAAAAATGAAGATAGTTTTTTTTACTTACGTTTGTTCCTGGCCCCAACTTTTCCTCAGGAAGATTAAAAAACAAAGCATGCCCCACAGGCCCATGCTGGACGCAGTGGTGAATCATCGATATGACCTTCCTGAAGTTACTCTCCTTTTTAAAGAAACCGAGATTGAAGAACTTGGGTAAGTTGGTTTACTGGTTAATTATTAATATCAAGAAGAGGCACTTCTGAGCAGGAAAAGTTAAATTGGAATGGAAACACTCTTTAATGCTCAGGTATAAAAGTAGAAGATTTTTATGGGAAGATATTTTATACAGATTTACACCTAGAGAATTTATTTTGATTAATACAAATAAAGGATTCGAGCATAAAAGTTTGGCACTGCAATGAATGCCTCAAAGTTAAAAATCAGTAAGTTGATTGTCTTTTGTCTCTTGACCAGGCAAGTGCTCTGAAAGTTTTATCATGAAAGCATGCCTCTGGAGACGTTCTGATGGAGACCCACCGGGATTCAGTTTCACATGAAGGTGATTTTAGAATGGGCCTGGTTTAGAAGGGCTTGTGAGCTATAAGACTTGAATGGTAGCATCATCAGCGTTGGAAATGGCAGAAGAAGACAGATCTGCAAAGGAATAAGTCCTTGGTCCATTCAGTTCAGTTCAGTCAGTTTAGATGCTCAGTCATGTCTGACTCTTTGCGACCCCATGGACTGCAGCATGCCAGGCCTCCCTGTCCATCTGTCCCAGTCTAGAAAAGAAGCTGAATGTTAGGCGGAGAAAAGATTGTGACTGGCAATGAAAATATTCTGCTGAGGATGCTGTATCATTTTCTTCCAAATAAATGATGAATCAAATACTTTAGTTTTTAGCAGGGAATGGATATCCTCAATATCTATTAATTCAGACACCACAAATTCAAAATTTGCATTCATTCAGGCACAGAATATCTTTCTTTTCTAAAAAATAAACTTACACTATACTTTTCAATGAGGTTTTAATCATTTTCATATAAGAGCTTAAAGAAAACAAAGCTTCCTATGATATGAGTCTTGTACTTAATTTAGAAAAAAAATTTTAAGATTTTTATGATGCTTGAAAGTGAAAGTGTCAGTTGCTCAGTCGTGACCGACTCCTTGTGACCCCGTGGACTGTAGTCCACCAGGCTCCTCTGTCCATGGAATTTTCCAGGCAAGAAAACTGGAGTGGGTAGCAATTCCCTTCTCCAGGGGATCTTCCTGATCCAGGGATCAAACCCGGGTCTTCAGCATTGCAGGCAGACTCTTTACTGTCTGAGCCACCAGGGAAGCCTTGTGATGCTTGCTAGAAAGTTCTTATTTACTACCCTCCTTCTACCAGCACTGATGTCTAGCTTAGGTAATAAGTACTCTACTTCCAAGTAGTGAAACAGATTTCTCCAAACAGTTTTCCATAATTCATATGTTTTATGTTCACACTGGTGACTCTTCTTTTGAATTAATAAGATTCTATTTCACCAACACTTTGTACGGAATTCATTGGGGAAAAAGGTGCACAGAGGAAAATTTGACATACAAAGTTGACTAACAGTGTCTCTTACATAGATTATTGAAATGGCAAAAATCTGTCATTATTGTCTGACCTTGGAGAAGGAAACGGCAACCCACTCTGGTATTCTCGTCTGAAGAATCCCATGGGCAGAGAAGCCATGAGGTTGCAAGAGTCCGACACGACTTAGAGACTAAACCACCACCATTATCTGACCTATTTGTTTCAGAAGGAAATCTGTAGAATAATTAAACTGAGTTGCGAAAGATGGGGCAAGTTAAAACAAACAAAATACTTTTGCCATCATTTTCGGGAAAAGATCTTCAGGAGAAAGCGAGAACATTCAAATGACCATAGATATATCTAAAGTGAAAGAAATTTATTTGCTTGTATTATGGAGTCAATATTGATCAGTGATATTAGTCACTTACCATTGGCGTGTTTCTATGGTAGAAAACATTTAAAAAACAGTGGATTTCACAGGTTCTCAATAGAACTAGAATTCATCTGCTTACAGATTTCCAATTGCCTTCAACTAAAATGTTTTAATCTGCCTTACAAACATGGCTCAAAGATGGATTCTTCTTTACATTTTAAAATGTTGACCTCTGGAGGAGTCTTTGGTTTTTATACAGATGTGTGGATGGTGCTCAGTCGTGTCCAACTTGTTGAGACCCTGTGACTATAGCTCGCCAGGCTTCCCTGTCCCTGGGATTTTCCAGGCAAGAATACTGGAGTGGGTTGCCATTTTCCACTCCAGGGGATCTTTCTGACCCAGGGATCAAACCCACATCTCTTGCATTGGCTGGCAGATTTTTCACCACTGCACCACCTGGGCTTCCCTTTTATGTACAGATAATCCATCTCTAAAGAGGAGAAACCAGGTCTGGCAGGAACTTTGGTGGTCTCTTGACCTTCCTGCTAATGCTACCTCAATTTGACCCTCAGATGGACCCTACATGACCTCACTTAGCTCACAAGGCCTCTCTTAATCTGAGTCTTGCCTGATTCTCCAGCCTCTATGCACCTCTTCTTCACTGCAGCCAAGTAGCTGAATTACTTATTATTCTCTGAAGCCACCATGACATAAAAATGCTCCTAGCAGGGTAGTAAACAATCAGTCAAGTATTATGCTTAACCTATTTATACCTTCACTTAGGTGTCTCTTCAATGGCAACCTACTCCAGTACACTTGCCTGGAGAATCCCATGGATGAAGAAGCCTGGTAGGCCACAGTCCACGGGGTCACAAAGAGTCGGACACGACGTAGCGACTTCACTTTCACTTTCAGAAACGAGGGGTAAATATGGGCCTCTGCTACTGGCAGTGCAGGGTGCAGCTCACTCGGAATCTGCACACGTGCTCGCCCACAATACCAGCGAGGAAAGAAAGCTTGGGGTACACACCACAGCTCGCTGGGGAACCTTGTGAGTAAATGCCTCTCATTGGTCACTTGTCTTCCAAAGTATTTAAACAAATTTGAAAAGACATTTAGCTACAAAAAGTTTGTTGAAACAAAGTCTTACAGGGAAGTCCAGTGTGGAAACTAGTTAGAATGGAGGTGTTCCAGGTGAGCAGAAGGGATGGCCCTGCTCTCTGCTCAGGGGCACTCCCAGACGGCTTAGGAGGCTCCATAGGAACCCTAGGGTCCCTGGACACTTGGTTTAAAAACACTCTTCCAAGTGTTCCTGTTTCACTTGGCCCATTCCTTATTTCCCTAGTCTCTTAATAAATCCCCACAACCACCTTGAAATTAGTTTTCAGTTGATCAGGCCAAAGGAGAAACCATCATCTCTCTCCTTGACTCCAAGATCCACTGTTTAGCTGCATCATGAAATTCCTCTCTCAACTGACCTGGGCTATCAACATCACACCCTCTAAAACCCCCCTTTTTTCTCAATTTTGTACCTCTATCCCACATCCAAGACTCTGATATCCCAACACTGAATCAAGAATTCACCCCAGCCTGCAGGAAACCTTATTAGAGGGTAACAGGAAAATAAACACTCTTGGTTTATATCCCAGAAAACTTTCACACGTTTGCCTCAAACACTAGAATAGGAATGTACTTTGTAGAATTATTTGCAATAGCAAAATCTTGCGAGCAACCTAAAGCAACCTTAACAATGATAAATATATTACTGTATATTCAGACCATGGAATGAAGTGTTAGCTGGGATGACGCAAAAGCATAATAACACTTACATTTATACAAATGTAAGAACATACATGGGCTTTCCAGGTGGCTCAGTGGTGAAGAATCTGCTTGCCAATGCAGGAAACGCAGGAGACGTGAGTTCAACCCCCTGATTCTAGAAGATCCCCTGGAGGAGGAAATGGCAACCCACTCCAGTATTCTTGCTTGGAAAATTTCATGGACAGAGAAGCCTGGCGGGCTACAGTCCATAAGGTCACAAAGAGTCGAATATGACTGAGCAACTGAGCATGCATGCTTGCATGCAATGACATACACATATGTGTGAAATACATGTATGCTAAGTCGCTTTAGTCGTGTCTGACTCTTTGTGACCCCATGGACTGTAGCCCTCCATGCTCCTCTGTCCTTGGAATTCTCCAGGCAAGAATACTGGAGTGGGTTGCCAGGCCCTCTTCCAGGGACCTTCCTGACCCAGGGATTGAACCTGCGTCTCTTAGTCTCCTGCATTGGCAGGCGGGTTCTTTACCGCTAGTGCCACTTGGGAAGTGAAAGGTAAATACTAAATCAGAACAGTTGTTATGTCTGTGAAGGGAAGGAGAAATTTGTGATAGGAAAGAAGTACATGCTTCCACTGTATCTATTACCTTTTGTTTTAAAGGAACATCTGAAGCCAGTATGGCAATATCTTACAAAAAATTCAGTGAAGTTTAATGGTAGTTATACGGGTGTATAGGTGAGTCGCTGTATTTTTCTAAACATTTTAAATATTTCATTGAGAAAGAAGTATGGCCTGCTGTGAGGCAGGCTTGAATTCAAACCCTGGCTCTATCTGATTAGCTATGTGATTTATCTATAAAATCAAAACAGTAAAACCTCATAGTGCTGATGGGAGAATGAAATGAAATACGTATAAAGCTCTTAGCACACAGCATGAACCTGAAAATGGTCGCTATTATTTCCTACCAGTGTAAGACACAGTCATGATCTTCTAGTTAAAATAATAATAATAATAATTATATATATAATATATATATGGCAATGGCACCCCACTCCAGTGTTCTTGCCTGGAAAATCCCATGGATGGAGGAGCCTGGTAGGCTGCAGTCCATGGGGTCACTAAGAGTCGGACACGACTGAACGGCTTCACTTTCACTTTTCACTCTCATGCACTGGAGAAGGAAATGGCAACCCACGCCAGTGTTCTTGCCTGGAGAATCCCAGGACGGGGGAGCCTGATGGGCTGCCGTCTATGGGGTCGCACATTGTCGGACACGACTGAAGTGACTTAGCAGAAGAGTATAATTTGTAAAAATACTGAATCACTATGCTGTACACCTGAAATTAACACAATATTATAGATAAACTATTCTTCTTGTTGTTTGGTCATACTTCAATTAAAGAGAAAAAAAATCTTTAATTTGCAAGTGCACTTTCAGTTCTTAACTATGGGCTCAGAGGCCTGCTTAAAGGCGCCCTCTGCTGGTAGTAACTTAATAGCACCCCAAGAAGGCTGGAATAATGCGAGCTGAGGGTCAGAGCTAATCCACGACATCTTTCTCATCTCGTTTCTTTATCTTTCTCAGGTAAATTCTAGCTTCTCATTTTATGTCTCTTCTGAGAGCTAGCCTCTACAGTTCCTGGAAATAAGAACACCTGCCCTGCATTCTTCATGGGAATGCTTAAATGTGATATCCCTGAGCAATGAAAAGTCATATAAACACTTAAGGAGCTCATATGTCCATTCTTTCTAGTGTCGTATCTCTCCTGCTTAACAACTCCTTCCTTTCAGCATGCAAACATACAAAAGTCTCCATTAATAGGAAAAATGCAAATATCAAAAAACTTTTTGATGAATTCCCCCCAAATAACTTTGAAAGGCTTAGTCTGCTCCCCCCAACTTTGTATAATTTTTGTTTCCCTCATTTATCCATAGACCCCTTCAGAATGTTTTCTGGATATCTCCATGGAAGTTATATAAGAAATAAATAGAATGAGCAGCAGCAGAGGCCTCTTGATAATGGTTGGCATGGTTTGGCATTATTTCATTTTACAGATAAAGAAACATGCTTGCTAAGTTGCTTCAGTTGTGTCTGACTCTGTGCGACCCCATGGACTGCAGCCCACCAGGCTCCCCCGTCCCTGGGATTCTCCAGGCAAGAGCACTGGAGTGGGGTGCCATTTCCTTCTCCAATGCATGAAAGTGAAAAGAGAAAGTGAAGTCGCTCAGTCATGTTGGACTCTTAGCGACCCCATGGACTGCAGCCTACCAGGCTCCTCCATCCATGGGATTTTCCAGGCAAGAGTACTGGAGTGGGGTGCCATTGCCTTCTCTGAACTGATGCTTAGAAAGGGTTAAAAGAATGGCAGGAAGGAGAGAAGGAAGAAAGGCAGGGCTTTCCAGAATCACATAGAAAGGAACAGTCAAACCCATTTGTAAAATTCAAAGGTCCCAGGGCAAGACAAAAACGTAGAGCTGCTTATCCATAAAGCAAGAATAGTGCTGTTAAACGTTTTAAAATACAAAGCCTTTTCTTCTGTGGTGTCTCCCTAACCTCCCAGGCGCACCTGCTGCACAAAACCACCTCAGCTGCCTCAGTTTACTTCCTGATTGCGTGCACTCTATCAGCACTCAGACCTTTGCTTCCTGGCAAACAAGAAGAGCCTGAAAGGAAGGGGAGCTGCTGAGCACCCCGTCCCTCCGTGTCCTTCTGTGTCAGCACTTTTAGTGTAAGTGTTTGGCCCATCACAACGGGAACAAGAAGGACTGCAGTGAAGCGCCTCAGCCACCTGCGTTTCTCCGAATGCCACCGCCATCCTTCTGCATTCAAACCACGCTCTGGTTCCCGTGGAGAATGTGGCCGCCAGGGGCTGTCAGCACCCACCCCTCCAGTCGCACCGTAGCCGTGACTCCTTGCTGTGTACTCACTTTGAGTCTCATTAAATTTCTGCACACTGTGCGTCCACTGAAGCCCTGTGTTCACAGAGTATTATGAACGCTCTGCGGGAAGGGGGTGGCAAGGGCGACGGGAACCTGTACCACAGTCATCTTCGGTAACTCAAATGCATTCTCCATTGTCCTGTCAGATTTTACTTATAAAACACGAGTTCAGGATTGGGCAAGGTTGAGGGTGAATTCTGCCCTGTGAGGAGGGCCCCTCCCGCAGAGTCCAGGCCTAGGCCATGGCTAAGGAGCACCTCAAGAAGCTGTAAGGTCCTGATTTAGGCAGGGAATTACCTAAAGGAATTACCCAAACCCCCAGGGCCACGTGGAATCCAGTGTCAGGTGTGCTTGGCAAGAAGGTCTGCGTTGGCACCCCAGCCCTCCTGCCTCCTTCTAAGAGTCAGCTTCTCCATCCTTGTAACTGGCAGAGTGCATCCAGCCATCCCTAGCTTGGAGAAGAGAGCAGCGGTGGAGAGGGAGGGGATGATGGGGGATGAGGTGCTTGGATGGTGCAGAGAGGAGGCAGGGTTTTCGTTAGGGATGGAAAGAGATAAACAGTGGCTCAATCGGATGGAAGTGGTTGGCAGCTGGGATGAGCTCTAAAGGAAGAAGGAAAGGGAAAAGAGGTGCGAGGTTGAGATTTAGGTGCTTCTACAGTCTTTCATTCCACAAATGTTTACTGAATACCTAAAATGTGCCAGACACTGAGCTAGGCGTGAAGTAGCCATGGGGAACCAGAGAAGGAGCTTGGGTCTAGCACTAAAGATTGATCATCAAATAAGCAGTTATATCAACCTGTGATGATGAGTATTATGACGGGGAAACAAGGTGAAGAAAAACGAATTTATGCTAATTAGAATTAGGTGCTGCTATATATAAAAGGTTCGCCTAGTCAAGGCGAAAAGACCATAGTCTTTTAGTCATAGTCTTATAGTCAAAGACCATAGTCTTTCCTGTGGTCATGTATGGATGTGAGAGCTGGACTGTGAAGAAGGCTGAGCGCCGAAGAATTGATGCTTTTGAACTGTGGTGTTGGAGAAGACTCTTGAGAGTCCCTTGGACTGCAAGGAGATCCAACCGGTCCATTCTGAAGGAGATCAATCCTGGAATTTCTTTAGCAGGAATGATGCTCAAGCTGAAACTCCAGTATTTTGGCCACCTCATGCGAAGAGTTGACTCATTGGAGAAGACTCTGATGCTGGTAGGGATTGAGGGCAGGAGGAGAAGGGGACGACAGAGGATGAGATGGCTGGATGGCATCACTGACTCGATGGATGCGAATCTGAGTGACCTCCGGGAGCTGGTGATGGACAGGGAGGCCTGACGTGCTGCGGTTCATGGGGTCGCAAAGAGTCGGACACAACTGAGTGACTGATCTGATCTGATATATAAAAGGCAACTAAAATAACTATTGCTTAAATGAAATGCACATTCATTTCTTTTCCACATAATACAAAGCCAAGGCGGGAACGGCAGATCCACATGCCATCAAAAGCAGGGGCTGTTATGATCTTGTTCCACCATGCTGGCTTCCATCCTCAATGTCACCTCACGGTCCAACTTGGCTGCTGGAGCTCCAACCATTGTTTCTGAGTTGAGGGCTATAAAAAAAAAAGACCCCCCCCAAAAAAAAAAAAAAAAAGAGAGAGACTCATACAATTTACATTTCCTTGGAGACCTGGGACTTGGCTGTACTCAAATCCAAGGGAAACGGGGCAGCAATGTAGCCATCTAAAATTCAGGTTTTGATAATAAGGAGCAAAGAAAGAATTAATGCTGGTTAGCTAGCAGTGCTGACACAGCATTTTCATCTTTTGCCTTTGCTATTCAGGAATACTGAGGATGGGATGTTCAGATCTATGAACGATGATTATTTTGGGAAATATAGAGAATCTTCTCCTAGCGGAAGGCAGAGTTCATAAAGAAATATACTTAAATATTTCAGTTGAAGACCTTGATTTTAGGAGGGAAAAAGTGAAATTTTCTGCCAATATGCACTAAACAAATTAGTCTTTAGATGAAGTATTTAGAAGAACGTAATTTATGAAACATACTTTGTCATCCTCTACATTGGTATTTAAAAATTCATTTTTGTTCAAGTTGTTTTCACATCAATAAACTTATTTGGGTTTTTACGACTCTCAGCATGGTAGCTACAATAAAAGTTGAATTCAGAGAAGTCAAGTGACTTGCTCAGGACCACACAGTCAAACATGAGAGATTGCTAAGCTAGAATCAAAATCATGCACGCGTTTGACAGACATGTAGCGTGTGCCCAGTGCCAAGGAAGTGAACACAGGCACTGCTCTCAGGCAGCGTCAGAACGTAGGCTCAGGAATCAGACTTCACTGGGTCCTGTTTGACCTCAGGCAAATTACCTCATCATTTTGTGCCTTGGATTCCTTATCTATGAAGCGGGAGCAGATAAGCTACCTGCTTCATAAAGCTGTGGTGAGAATTAGATAAATTGCTTCTGATAGAAAGTTTAGGACAGAATCTGACCTTAAGTAAGTCCCCCGTTAGACATTATTAGTAAGAGAGGCAGACACTAAGTAAATGAGCATCATTTTAAATGTGTCGTGATAAATTGAGATAAATAATTCACAGGGAAGTAATGGCTCTGTCATGGTTTGGGCTCGGGGTCCGTGCAAGCTTTGCTTAGAAAACAGCTCTAAGTGGTGCTCTGAGAAGACAGACTGGTGTTAACTACGTGAGCATTCCAGACTAGAATGTTGGATTTTAATGCCTGTGTTACATATTCATTTATAACACACTAGATTCTTTTTTTAATTAATTTTTATTGGAGTACAGTTGCTTCTAAATGTGTTAGGTTCTGCTGTACAGCAAAGGGAATCAGCCATACACATACATCCCCTCTTTTTTGGTCTCCTTCCCCCCGAGGCCGCCCCCCGACGCTGAGCTGAGCTCCCTGTGCTCTGCAGCGGCTCTCATCCGTCATCTGTTTCACTCACGGCAGTGCGCCCATGTCAGCCCCAGGCTCCCAGTCCGTCACACACCCCCTTCCCTGCACTGCAATTCATAGCACAATTAATTTAAGGCGAATTTGTTGGTCCAGAGCATTTGGAACATTTTTTTTTTCTTTTTTTTTTTTAGTAAAAAGAGCACGAGTCTGGAAATCAAAAGACCAAGGTTCTAGTTTTAGCTATGCCATCAACTGATGATTTTATCTGCCAATCTTCCTAATTTTACAGAGGAGCCACCTTCCACTCCTGGCTCCAACACTAGCGTTTCTTTAGTTTCTGTATTGAGGTGAAATTCACTAACAGAGAATTAACCATTTCAAAGTGAACAATTCAGTGACATTTAGTACAAATGGCAACCCACTCCAGTGTTCTTGCCTGGAGAATCCCAGGGACGGGGGAGCCTGGCGGGCTTCCGTCTGTGGGGTCGCACAGATTTGGACACGACTGAAGCAACTCAGCAGCCGCAGCCACAGCAGCAACACTGACAATGTTCTGCAACCTTCACGTTTATCTACTTACAAAATATTTTCATTGCTTCGAAATAAAACATCTTACCCAGTAAGCAGATATTTCACATACTCCTAGTCCATCCCCACCCCTGGCAACCACCAGCCTCTTAGAGTTTCCGTCGATTTACCGAGGGAAGACTTTTCTCGCCTCCCATCATTCCCAACAGCAATATGAATTGATCCTCTCCAGAACCTCCATTCAGCTTCCATGGTGGAACGCGAGCCACATACAGTTTGAGTCTCTTGTGTCCTCCCCCCACCCCACCCCCGGTGTGCGGGGCAGCCTGCACTCAGTGAAGTGAACCATGTGCGGCTTTCGCCATCAGGCTTCTCAGCCGTTGGTTCTCCTGCCACACGTACCTACTCACTCAGGCTCCCCGAGTTTTCGTGCTGGAGATTAGCCTTTTTCATGGACTCTCGTAACACTTGTTCATGGCCAGGAAATCATCTTTGTACACCTGCAACCGCAGTACTTCGGCCGTGCACAGATCTGCGAGAGGCAGCGGGGCACAGAAGTGTGCTGGGGAGCTCCCAGAGTGCTTCACCTTCTCTAAAATTCTTATGTGTTCTTTATTTGGAGGAGAAGAACATGAATTGAGTTTTCCTTTTTCTCTCTCTCTCCTCCTGAAAGTTCTACTTAGTGACTTTTTTTTCCCCATCATCAATTAATATATTGAGAGTCTGCCAAGGGCCAGCCCGCATACTGGCCAAAGCAGATAACAGTGGTGAACAAGACAAGCAAAATCTTCCCTCTGGTCTGGAAGACCTAAACAAACATATGATAAGATTTCAGAACAGTATTATTATTACCTGTAAAGTTAAAAAAACTCTTTGTTACAGGGAAGTTCAAGCCTATATAAAAAGTAGAGAGAATGGTCTACGACCTGGCTTCTGCGATTATCAACTCATGGTCAGGTTTTTATTCCTCTATACCCACCTCATCTAGCACTCCTTGAATTATTCTGAAGCAAATCCAAGCAGCATATTATTTTATTTATAAACATTTCCATTTATTTATGTCTCTAAAACAATTACTTCCTTTTTAAAAACCCCACCCTCAAAAACAATGGTTATTTTTTAAATCTCATCAAATATATAGTCAGAGTTTATAGTTATACCAACAGTTCATGAACTTATAAAAACAAACAACAAAGAAAGCAGAAAAGAACATGGAGTGACTTCCATTAGCTCTAGAGTAATTTACATCGAGGCACTGTGGAAGAAACATATACCCACAACATATGGGCTTCCCTGGTGTCCCTGATGGTAAAGAATCTGTCTGCAATGCAGGGGACCTCGGTGCAATCCCAGGGTTGGGAAGATCTGCTGGAGGAGGGCTCGGCAACCCACTGCAGTATTCTGGCCTGTAAAATCCCCGTGGACAGAGGAGCCTGTTGGGCTGCAGTCCATGGGGTCACAAAGAGCTGGACGTGACTGAGCGAGCACAACACACACGCCCACCGCGTGTAGCTACAGGACTGGGTGTTGCTGAGCTCATAGTGACTGATAAGTAAGGGAATGGTAGCCGTGCATCCCACGGATTCATATGCGCTTTTCCCCTCGCACTTTAAAGGTTTTGCTACCACGTAAGAGCAGCTGAACTCAAGGTACGTGAACCAGCTGAGCGCAGCAAACAGATGAGAAATCCAGCACCATGACACCTTCCCTCTTGGTTCAATCCGGCCGTCAGCTGCTCCAGACGTCTGTGTACTTCATGGTCTCCGTAACTCCGCCGCCTCAGCCCCACCTCGAGTCAGTTCCTGCCAAGCTACCTTTGCCGTTTTTCTTTCTGATACAGTACTGTGTTTACTTTTTTGTTTTTAATGATGAACTTAATATCCTCTTAACTTTATCAGGTTGTTGCTCTTGTGTTGCTCCTGTTAGTGCTCTGGCTATCCAGTTGCATAGGTATTTTTAAACAGTCTGTCCCAATCCTGTTTTTCAATGTAGCAAAAAACTCATTAATTATTATGGAACCCATTTATTGGGTGAAGATATTGACTTGTGAAAAATCGAATAAATTTTCTTTAAAAATAATTTTACAAATGGTATGGGTGTGTAGTGTTACCCATAACATGGGGGAGAACTCAGGTATGAGACTTGTTATTAATCCCCTATCTCAACCCCCCAGCAAATCAGAAAGATTTTAGGAAAGCTGGAACTTGAAATCGTTGCTCACAACGTGATGGCTGGCCTATGAAAACTTTAAATGAACAAAGTATGTCCAAATACATAGATATTTCTTTTTATTCTAGGTTTGGATGAGAATCTAAAACATATTATTGCCAAAGTTCTGGTTGAACTGTTGATAAAATGACAGACATGATGAACAAACTGTCGCCTAACTCAGTATATCCCTCTAGCTGCTTACCTTTATTTGAAACGCCAACAGCTTGAATTCCCCAGGTAGTTAGAAAATCAGGTAATATCAACTCTAGCTGATGCCTGATGGAAAATAAAATATTTCAAAGCCATCAAACATAGGTGATTCTTGATTAACTTGGAATCAATTTAACAGGCTCTCCTATGAATTAGAATATTTGTGCTTTTCCCATATGGGTTCTTTAGGCAAACCACAAACAGACAAAGCTGAATCAGTGGCCACAGGTGGGAGTGAAGTTAAGAAAAGAACAGAGGCTGACAAGGTCCCCTTACATATTCAGACCAATCACCTGTATATCTACTAGACTGAACCACTTGAAACTGCTGTTTGTGTAGGTCAAAATTATTAAGATCAGACAGATACATATGGTTTGCCATAGACTGAATGCCCACCCCCCAAATTCATACATTGAAATTTAATTCCCAAAGTGCTGTTACTTGGAGGTGTGGTCTTTGGGAGGTGATTAGGTCATGAGGGTAAAACTCTCATGAATGAGATTAATGCCCTTAGAAAAAAGACCCCTCCCCGGGAATTCACTTGTCCCTCTGCCATGAGGGGCTGGAATGAAAGACAGCCATGCACGAACCAAAAAGCAGTCTCTCGTCAGACACTGGATTTGCTGGCAACTTGACCTTGGACTTCCCAGGCTCCATGACTGATAGACGTGGATTTCTGTTGTCTATAAGCCACGGTCTGTGGTATGGTCGTATAGCAGCCCGAGTGAACTGGTTCAGCCTAGACTATCAGATCAGATCACATCAGATCAGTCGCTCAGTCGTGTCTGACTCTTTGGGACCCCATGAATCGCAGCACACCAGGCCTCCCTGTCCATCACCAACTCTGGAGGTCACTCAGACTCACATCCATCGAGTCAGTGATGCCATCCAGCCATCTCATCCTCTGTCGTCCCCTTCTCCTCCTGCCCTCAATCCCTCCCAGCATCAGAGTCTTCTCCAATGAGTCAACTCTTTATATGAAGTGGCCAAAGTACTGGAGTTTCAGCTTTAGCATCATTCCTTCCAAAGAAATCTCAGGGCTGATCTCCTTCAGAATGGACTGGTTGGATCTCCTTGTAGTCCAAGGGACTCTCAAGAGTCTTCTCCAACACCACAGTTCAAAGGCATCAATTCTTCGGCGCTCAGCCTTCTTCACAGTCCAAGTCTCACATCCATACATGACCACAGGAAAAACCATAGCATTGACTAGGTGAACCTTTGTTGGCAAAGTAATGTCTCTGCTTTTGAATATGTGATCTAGATTGGTCATAACTTTTCTTCCAAGGAGTAAGCGTCTTTTAATTTCATGGCTGCAGTCACCATCTTCAGTGATTTTAAAAATAAAGTTTGACACTGTTTCGACTGTTTCCCCATCTATTTCCCATGAAGTGATGGGACCAGATGCCATGATCTTCATTTTCTGAATGTTGAGCTTTAAGCCAACTTTTTCACTCTCCACTTTCACTTTCATCAAGAGGCTTTTGAGTTCCTCTTCACTTTCTGCCATAAGGGTGGTATCATCTGCATATCTGAGGTTATTGATATTTCTCCCAGCAATCTTGATTCCAACTTGTGTTTCTTCCAGTCCAGCGTTTCTCATGATGTACTCTACATATAAGTTAAATAAACACGGTAACAGTATACAGCCTTGACGTACTCCTTTTCCTATTTGGAACCAGTCTGTTGTTCCATGTTAAGTTCTAACTGTTGCTTCCTGACCTGCATACAAATTTCTCAAGAGGCAGATGAGGTGGTCTGGTATTCCCATCTCTTTCAGAATTTTCCACAGTTTATTGTGATCCACACAGTCAAAGGCTTTGGCATAGTCAATAAAGCAGAAATAGATGTTTTTCTGGAACTCTCTTGCTTTTTCCATGATCCAGTGGATGTTGGCAATTTGATCTCTGGTTCCTCTGCCTTTTCTAAAACCAGCTTGAACATCAGGAAGTTCACGGTTCACATATTGCTGAAGCCTGGCTTGGAGAATTTTGAGCGTTACTTTCCTAGCGTGTGAGATGAGTGCAGTTGTGCGGTGGTTGGAGCATTCTTCGGCATTGCCTTTCTTTGGGATTGGAATATAGGCCCTCTTTTTGTTTTCATTGCCATACATTGAAAGGACTGTAGTAAATTAGCAAATAAAAATTAAATTACACTCAGTGAACCCTACTAAGAAAAGTAGAGTACACCAAAGAGCTGAAACAAAAGGAATTTTCATAACACCAGAGTCCATTACTTAGTTATCCTTTCAAAGGACATTTCCTAAGTGTCTATCATGTGCATACTGCTGCTGCTACTGCTAAGTCGCTTCAGTCGTGTCCAACTCTGTGCGACCCCATAGACAGAAGCCCACCAGGCTCCCCCATCCCTGGGATTCTCCAGGCAAGAACACTGGAGTGGGTTGCCATTTCGTTGTCCAATGCATGAGAGTGAAAAGTGAAAGTGAAGTCACTCAGTCATGTCTGACTCTTCGAGACTCCATTGACTGCAGCATACCAGGCTCCTTCGTCCATGGGATTTTCTAGGCAAGAGTACTGGAGTGGGGTGCCATTGCCTTCTCCAATCATGTGCATAGTACAGTCCTAAGACCAAGTATGAGAATAAATAATAGAGGGTCTGCCTTGAAGGAATTCATTCAATAAAAGGAGAGAAATAGGTAAACAAACACATTATCACAGGGTAATAAGTGCTTCAATATTAGCATGTACAGACCGTAATGATAATGCAGAGAAGTATTTGATTCTTCGGGGCCACATTTTGGAGAGCTCAGTGTCTGAGCTGGGTTGTTGAATGTGAAATGCAGATCACCAGGGGTGAGGTGGGGGTTGATTAAGAAAGAGGACTTCAAGGAAAGAAGATGAAGACTGCAAAGAGCAGGTACTCATGATACAGAAAGTGCACAGTGGGGGATGGTGGCGAGAGTTGCTGCAGATAAGCTGGAGCTGTGAGCAAGAGCACTGCTGAGGGCGTCCTCATCTACGTAGACTCTGCATGGTAGGTCAAGGAGATGTGGTTTTAGACCGGGAAATGGCATAAAGGAGGCTGTTGTGCATCAGACAAGTCATGATAACTGAACAAAAACTGATTGTTTCCCAAGGTCTATAGATCACCAGTGTTTTACAGTGTGTGTTTATTATGTGAGGAAAATAACACCTCCTTTTATTTGTTAGATAAGTAGCTTTGGAAATATTTTAATACATACCGAAATGGATGATATATTGTTAGAGTGTTTATTACAAAGCAGTTGTCTAGAAAGACTCAAATAATTATGTAGAAATGCAAAGCCCAGATCAGCCTAAACTACTTGCTTAGTAAAAGTTTAAGGTGAGTTAAGTTGTTATTACTGTTTAGTTGCTAAGTCGTGTCCACTATTTTGTGGCCCCATGAACTGTGGCCAGCCAGGCTCCTCTGTCCATGGGATTTTCCTAGTAAGAATACTGGAGTGGGTTGCCGTTTCCTTCTCCAGGGGATCTTCTGGACTCAGGGATCAAACTTGGGTCTCCTGCATTGGTAGGTGGGTTCTTTACCACTGAGACGCCAGGGAAGTCTCTTCTGCAAAGATCATTAATTCTTCTAAGTGCTGAGGGAAAAAACCAACTCAATGATCAACCAAATTAACTGTCACCAAATGTCAGTGCTATCCTTAATTACCAGGGAATCCTTGGAAGACTGACAGACTATTTATCTGTCAAGCTCAGATAATTTAAAATTTCTTAAGGCAATTAAAAGTAAAGTTTTAGAATACCTTTGAGGAACATGATACACTTTCCATAACCAATTTTGCAAGGAAATTCTGCGTGCAGTTTTTAGGTATGTGTTTGGGGATAATTTAAATTAGAAGATAAAAAGATAGGATAAACATAATACACAGTAGAGTATTTTTTAAAGTACAGCATTCAACTTTTAGTTAAAAATTTTAAGGAATTTTACCAAACATTTAATTTTTGTTATATCTAAATAGAAAAATAAAATTCTTGATTTAAAGTGTCTAAAATATATTAAGTATAAAAATCAAGGAGCAGAATGGTAATAACCCATAGAACAGAATATATAGAGATATAGATAAAGATGTAGATATAAATGTTGATGGGCATAGGAAACTTCTGGAAGGACATAAAAATGTAAACACCTACAATATCTCGGAAAGCAGGTGGGTAGTGAGGTCAGGGATTTTACTTTATACTTCCCACCATTACTGTCTGTATATTAATGTGGAAGTAAGTTGTGATATTTTTCTAACATTTTTATAAAGCACATTGAAGAAATGCAGTATCACATAATGTGGAAGTAAGTTGTGATATTTTTCTAACATTTTTATAAAGCACATTGAAGAAATGCAGTATCACATTTATTAATATGATCCCATTTAGAAATCTGTTCACAGTGTTAACACTCTGGGGAAGGGGTAGTGTAAGAAAATTGACAAGATTTTTTTAATGCTTATTCTTAAACTTTTTGTTGATTTCCTGATAAATTTTATTTTTTTGGCATTTTAAAAGTCTGTACATTGTATTACTTTCAAATTTTTTTAAGTCATGAAAATATAAGCATTATATATGTTATTAAGTTACCTGAGAATTTCCCCTGTAACTATTGCTGAGATTTAAGACATTTTATATCTTAAAATATTTTTCAGAGCTTACTTATTTATGTTTTTATACTTTCAGAGAAAAAGTACAAGCAAGTTGTTAAATTCTTTTTAAGACTTATTTAACAAGGAAGAAAAATGTGTAATTATAAGAGGTAATGTATCTCAAACTTATTGCGGCAATCATTTCACAGGATTCACACAATTCAAATCATCATGTTGTATATCTGAAAATTATACAATGTTATGTGTTAATCATATCTCAATAAAACTGGAAAAATTTAATAAAAGATTTTTAAAATAATAAAAATGTAAATTCATTGACTTTTTTTAAAGTACAAAATTAAACTAAAATTGCAGTGTTTTTCTTAGTTATCCTCTACCTTGACTTGCATGAGCTTCATGGTGATACAGCTAGAATTCAGAAGAAACCAGAGAAAATAGGCCAAAAGGTAGTCAGTAAAATTAAATAAGATTTAAGTAAATTGCACTCATTACTATTTACCACTCAAATCATGTGAAACTGAACTAAAGGAAACTCTTTTCTATTAATATATACGCTTATTGGGGTTCCTTCTACTTCTGTTTCTTGTTGATGATGCTTTGTGGCAAAATGAAGTAATAACATATTGTTTCTTCAAACTATAATACTGTCTTTAAGCAAGACTTTAAGTATTGTCCATGGCTAGTGATGGACACACAGAATGAATATCACAGAATCATTTAGTCAAATATTTTCATTTTACAAATTAGCTCCTCAGTTCAGTTCAGTTCAGTCACTCAGTCATGTCCAACTCTTTGCGACCCCATGAATCACAGCACACCAGGCCTCCCTGTCCATCACCAACTCCCAGAGTTCACTCAAACTCATGTCCATTAAGTCAGTGATGCCATCCAGCCATCTCATCCTCTGTTGTCCCCTTCTCCTCCTGCCCCCAATCCCACCCAGCATCAGAGTCTTTTCCAATGAGTCAACTCTTTGCATGAGGTGGCCAAAGTACTGGAGTTTCAGCTTTAGCATCATTCCTTCCAAAGAACACCCATGGCTGATCTCCTTCAGAATGGACTGGTTGGATCTCCTTGCAGTCCAAGAGACTCTCAAGAGTCTTCTCCAACACCACAGTTCAAAAGCATCAATTCTTCGGTGCTCAGCTTTCTTCACAGTCCAGCTCTCTCATCCATACATGACCACTGGAAAAACCATAGCCTTGACTAGACAGACCTTTGTTGGCAAAGTAATGTCTCTGCTTCTGAATATGCTGTCTAGGTTGGTCATAACTTTGCTCCCAAGGAGTAAGCGTCTTTTAATTTCATGGCTGCAATCACCATCTGCAGTGATTTTGGAGCCCAAAACAATAAAGTCTGACACTGTTTCCACTGTTTCCCCATCTATTTCCCATGTAGTGATGGGACCAGATGCCATGATCTTCATTTTCTGAATGTTGAGCTTTAAGCCAAATTTTTCATTAGCTCTTAGGGGATTAAAAAAAAAAAAAATGGTCTGCAGCTGCTACATTGTGGGTTACTGACAGAGCTGGGGCGAGTGGTGTCCAAGCTAGTATTACCACCTCTGCCCACTCAGCTTCTTAAGCTGAACTGAAGGAATTTCTACTTCACTTTTCCTACATTAAGCCAAGTTTGAAGTGCTGCTTCCCATGGCAGCACACACTCTGCCTAGTGTCCTCTTCCGGCACTGCACATGGAGTAGGAGTTGTGACATGTACCTGGCCTTCCCAGAATCACAGGGATGAAAGACTCCCCCAGCCTCACTTTGTTTGCCAGGTTGCAACACCCAGTGAAAGCTCTGGCACCTCTGGCTGACGGTCATGCGCGCAGCCCTCTGCTCACACGTCTCTTCCCGCCCATGGGCTCCGTCAGAACAGCACTTCCGGGTCAGAGGGTGTTTGAATGTGGCTGCTGAGATGATAATACAACTGCTCTTAGCCAAGTACAGATTCAAAGTTTCAGGGCTGGACTTAGAAGCTGCGGTCCAGCTTCCTGGCCCCCTTGCCCCGCTCCATCTAGTACCAGTGGTGGAGCAGCCCCTGCTGGCACTAGTCCTAGAATGGGAAGGTATTTTCTCCCCGAACAGCCTGTACCGTAACAGAGAGTCTAATGGCTGGAAAACTCTCCCTTATATCTTCCAGATGAAAATCTAAGGATCTATCTCCTATTACTGACTCCCTTACTGACACAGAGTTATGTGAAGTGAAGCGTTAGCAGCTTAGTTGTGTCTGACTCTTTGTCACCCAATGGACTGTAGTCCACCAGGCTCCTCCATTCATGGGATTTCCCAGGCAAGAATACTAGAGTGGGTTTCCATTTCCTTCTTCAGGGTATTTTCCTGACCCAGGGACCAAACCCAAATCTCCCAAGTTGCTGGCAGATTCTTTACCATCTGCACCAACAGGGAAGCTCTACTCACAGTTAATCCTTTTATATAGAAAAAGCCACATATTCACCCATTCCTTGAAGACAGTCTTCATGAACACCTAAGTCTTACCCTTTATCCTGTAAACATCTTGTAAACATCCCTAGAGTTTGTTCACTTAGACTGTATGATTGGTTTCAAAATCCTTAAACAGTCACCCTCCACTTGGACATGGCCAAGACAATCAAGCCACGGTCAGTATGAAGTCTGAGTGGGTGGATAGAAGAACAAGAGATTTCATTTAGGTTGCTCTCCTCTTCTGTTTTCTCAAAAGCCATGGAGTGGGACTTTAGAATTGATCCTATTCTTGGCTTCCCAGGTGGTGCAGTGGTAAAGAATCGGCCTGCCAATGCGGGAGATGCAAGAGATCCGGGTCTGATCCCTGGGTTGGGAAGATCCCCTGGAGTAGGAAATGACAACCCACTCCAGTATTCTTGTCTGGAAAGATTCGATGGACAGAGGTGCCTGGTGGGCTACAGTCCATGGGGTTGTAAAGAGTTAGACATAACTGAGCACGCACGCATTGTACTTCTTCATCAGACATGAGGAAACAGCAGTGGAGAGAGCAGAAGGGGCTTGTCCAAGTGGGCCCAGCTGCTAAGTGACAGAACCAGATCTGAGGCCAAGAGGCAGTATCATGAATTGCAAAGGTCACTGGACCACAAAATAGAAGCTCTGATACTTGCGGCGGACCCATCTCTCCCAGTCATTTGGACTTGGCAAGATAGCTCGGTTTTCAGAAGCTTACTTTGCCATTGTTATGATTATAATTTCTGCCTAACCGAGGTCAGACTATGGCTTTGGTGAGAATGAAGCATTATGGATGACTGTTTATTGAGTTCCTCCTGAGCTAAGTGCTTTACCTGCATAATCTTATTTAACTCTCATAATTCGTTTAATTCTCCTTAGTCTGCAAGACAGAGAGAAATTGTCTTCATTTTGCAGAAGAAAAAAACTGAGGCTTGGAGAGATGAAGTAATGTGGCTAGGGTCACATAGCTATAAATAGGAAGCCAAGATCCAAACATGGGCTCTGATTCTAAAAAACACTGTTCCTTATATACTTTCTTCTAATGACAATGTTTAGGCATGTACCTACTGAAATGGGAGGAAACTTTGTTGTTGTTATTATGGTATGACAACACAGTATCTGTAACTCCTCCAATAATTAATAATTAACATTATTAATAGTGCATCTGAAATTTAAATGGTATATAAGAATTGGATTTTTCAGACCCATATTCCAAATAATCTGGATAGGTCTTAAACATTAATACACCAGAGAAAAGAAGGAGTTTCCAGTAGAGCACAGTGGTCACCAGTGCAGTGGGATCTACTATCTGTCTGACCTGGGTTTAAATTCTGCCTGTGCCACACACTACCCTGTGACATCGGGTGTACTGAAGGAGAGAGCTGTGGCTCAGCAGTAAAGAATCTGCCAGCAATGTGAGTGACCTGGGTTCAATCCTGGGGTCAGGAAGATCCTCTGGAGCAGGGAATGGTTACCCACTCCAGTATTCTTGCCTGGAGAATTTCATGGACAGAGGAGCCTGGCAAGCTACAGTCCATGGGGTCGCAAATAGTTGGACGCGACTGAGTGACTAACACTCTGATAGTATAGTTCCTAGAGAAGGGAACAGCTACCCACTCCAGTATTCTTGCCTGGTGTGACATTATGCATATTAATCGTTATTAATTTCTCTACCCCCTGATGTCTTCATCTGGAAAATGGGAGTATTGAGAGTACCTGCTGCGTGTGATTGGGACGAGTGTTCAATGAGAAAATCTGATGATAAGTCTTAAAAACACCTGGCACAGAGTAAGCATTTAATTAATGTTGGCTATTATGATTTCATTGGAAAAGACCCTGGTGCTGGGAAAGATTGAAGACAAGAGGAGAAGGGGACGACAGAGGAGGACTCGGTTGGATGGCATCACCAACTCAATGGACTTGAATTTGAACAAGCTCTGGGAGTTGGTGATGGACAGGGAAGCCTGGCGTGCTGCAGTCCACAAAGTCAGGAAGAGTCAGATATGACTGAGCAACTGAACTGAACTGATTATTATTTCATCCTGAAGTCCATCATACCTAGCTTTTGCAAGAATTTAATGGAAGCCATGCATTTAACTGGGTACCAGTTACTCTGATAGAGAGTAAAGTCTACGAGACAACTAATAACTTACTCTAATTATAGACAAAGACAATACTGGTAACCTATTTCCTTTAGATCAAGATTATGCTAAATAACTAGTGATTAATTTATCAGTTTGCTTTACCCCTGTGGAAAGTAAAAGTTGGAAGTGTCCACAGATTTTTTTCAACTGCCCTACATCAATTGGTTAGAATGCAGCAGATCCTGGGTTATTCCATTATAACTCTGAAAACAACACAAATCTTTGAACCACCTAGATTTTCAATTTTCTCTTTCAAATTTCTTATTGATCAGAGAATTTTCTTAAATGATCCATCTGTAACAAAATAGAGAAAACATCCCCCAGAATAAATACTTCTATCAAATTACGTAAATTATCTACAAACAATAAATGCTTGAGAGGTTGTGGAGAAAAGGGAACTGTTGCACTGTTGCTGCACTGTTGGTGGGAGTGTAAATTGATACAGCCACTATGGAAGATGGTATGGAGATTTCTTTAAAAAAAAAAAAAAAAACTAGGAATAAAACCACCATGTGACCCAGCAATCCCACTCCTAGGCATATACCCTGAGGAAACCAAAATTGAAAGAGATACATGTATCTCGTTGTTCATTGCAGCACTATTTATAATAGCTAGAACATGGAAGCAACCTAGATGTTCATCAACAGATGAATGGATAAAGAAGTTGTGGTATATACACACAAAGGAATATAACTCAGCCACAAAAAGGAACACATTTGAGTCAGTTCTGATGAGGTGGATGAACCTAGAACCTATTATACAGAGTGAAGTGAGTCAGAAAGAGAAAGATAAATATCATATTCTAACACATATATACAGAATCTAGAAAAATGGTATTGAAGAATTATTCACAGGGCAGCAATGGAGAAACAGACATAGAGAACAGACTTATGGCCATGGGGAGAGGGGAGGAGAGGGTGAGATGCATGGAAAGAGTAGCATGGAAACTTACGTTACCATATGCAAAATAGATAGGCAACGGGAAATTTCTGTATGGATTAGGAAACTCAAACAGGGGCTCTGTATCAATCCAGAGGGGTGGGATGGGGCAGGAGATGGGAGGGAGGTTCAAAAAGGGAGGGAATATATGATCAGATCAGATCAGATCAGTCGCTCAGTCGTGTCCGACTCTTTGTGACCCCATGAACCGCAGCACGCCAGGCCTCCCTGTCCATCACCAGCTCCCGGAGGTCACTCAGACTCGCATCCATCGAGTCAGTGATGCCATCCAGCCATCTCATCCTCTGTCGTCCCCTTCTCCTCCTGCCCCCAATCCCTCCCAGCATCAGAGTCTTTTCCAATGAGTCAACTCTTCGCATGAGGTGGCCAAAATACTGGAGTTTCAGCTTTAGCATCATTCCTTCCAAAGAAATCCCAGGGCTGATCCCCTTCAGAATGGACTGGTTGGATCTCCTTGCAATCCAAGGGACTCTCAAGCGTCTTCTCCAACACCACAGTTCAAAAGCATCAATTCTTCGGCGCTCAGCCTTCTTCACAGTCCAGCTCTCACATCCATACATGACCACAGGAAAGACCATAGCCTTGTATACCTGTGGCTTATTCATGCTGAGGTTTGACAGGAAACAACAAAATTCTATAAAGCAATTATCCTTCAATAAAAAAGTAAATTAAAAAGAAAAAATAATGCTTTGTACACTTAATTTATTATTAGGGAAAAAGTTCATGCTAAATGTTCTTACCACAATAAAATTTTAAAAGTTTAACTTAGTTTTAAAAATTATGCTGTGGGAGCAGTGAGGATTTAGAGGGAGAATCAATGTGGGTCCAGAAAAGGTAGTGTGCTTTTATAAAAAGCATATTCATGTGAATTAGTTGAGAACAATTACTTACCATCTTGTTGGGCGCCATCTGCATCTCCACTGGTGAGGACAGTGACCTGCTAAGTAGCACACTTTAGCATTATTGCTGCCACCACCTGTTCCACAGCCTTGGTCATCTTTATCTAAAGCTTGAAGTATCAGTTCAGAAAGAAAATCACTCCCTCAAAAACAATATTCAGTGGCTATTACGGGAAACAATTGACTTATGGATACTGTTCAAGTCATTCGCTGACTGAATATTAAAATATAATTTTCCAGTTTTCCCAGCCTTTCTTGATTTCCCTAGTTTTTACCTCGTGTATCTACAGATACATGGTGTTCAACAGCTAAGCCTTTAGGCATATAACATTGATATGGAAGTTCCTAGAAAACAATTTACACTCTCCTTTCTTGGAGCTTTATGCAATGCATTAACTAAAAAGATATCCTTTGAGCCGTTGAATGAATGAACGAATAAGTAAATACTGACTACCCCCATGGTCCTTACCAGCTCTAGTTTCTAGATTCTGAATCGGATGACACCCTCTAGTTTATTGTTGCACTCAGGATAGAGCAGAGCACAGAGGACATCAGATCAGATCAGATCAGATCAGTCGCTCAGTCGTGTCCGACTCTTTGCGACCCCATGAACTGCAGCACGCCAGGCCTCCCTGTCCATCACCAGCTCTCGGAGGTCACTCAGATTCACATCCATCGAGTCAGTGATGCCATCCAGCCATCTCATCCTCTGTCATCCCCTTCTCCTCCTGCCCCCAATCCCTCCCAGCATCAGAGTCTTTTCCAATGAGTCAACTCTTCGCATGAGGTGGCCAAAATACTGGAGTTTCAGCTTTAGCATCATTCCTTCCAAAGAAATCCCAGGGCTGATCTCCTTCAGAATGGACTGGTTGGATCTCCTTGCAGTCCAAGGGACTCTCAAGAGTCTTCTCCAATACCACAGTTCAAAAGCATCAATTCTTTTGCACTCAGCCTTCTTCACAGTCCAGCTCTCACATCCATACATGACCACAGGAAAGACCATAGCCTTGACTAGGTGAACCTTTGTTGGCAAAGTGATGTCTCTGCTTTTGAATATGTGATCTAGGTTGGTCATAACTTTCCTTCCAAGGAGTAAGCGTCTTTTAATTTCATGGCTGCAGTCACCATCTGCAGTGATTTTGGAGCCCAGAAAAATAAAGTCTGACACTGTTTCCACTGTTTCTCCATCTATTTCCCATGTAGTGATGGGACCAGATGCCATGATCTTCATTTTCTGAATGTTGAGCTTTAAGCCAACCTTTTCACTCTCCACTTTCACTTTCATCAAGAGGCTTTTTAGTTCCTCTTCACTTTCTGCCATAAGGGTGGTGTCATCTGCATATCTGAGGTTATTGATATTTCTCCCAGCAATCTTGATTCCAACTTGTGTTTCTTCCAGTCCAGCATTTCTCATGATGTACTCTGCATATAAGTTAAATAAACAAGGTGACAATATACAGCCTTGACGTACTCCTTTTCCTATTTGGAACCAGTCTGTTGTTCCATGACCAGTTCTAACTGTTGCTTCCTGACCTGCATACAGATTTCTCAAGAGGCAGATCAGGTGGTCTGGTATTCCCATCTCTTTCAGAATTTTCCACAGTTTATTGTAATCTACACAGTCAAAGGCTTTGGCATAGTCAATAAAGCAGAAATAGATGTTTTTAAAGGTACCCTCTCCCAAAAGTCAGTAAGGTTATTGCTTATTCCAACGAATGGCTTAATAAACACGATGGTGTCATCAGTCACTGAAAGGAAGATAGTTTGGGATTGGTTGCACTTTAAAGTTTGTTGCTGAATGTAGATTGAATTATGTTTTAATTTATTCCCAGAGAAAAACTGCATTTTAGCATTTCATTGAAGCTATTCCCAAATATGTGTTCATCTGATACAAAGTAATTAGCGAGTAATTTAACTGGACAGTTACCCTTTGTATACCTATAAGGATAACTAAAGGATTAACTCTAACCAACAAAGTTTGTTTGACTCTACTCTATCAGATCAGATCAGTCGCTCAGTCGTGTCCGACTCTTTGCGACCCCATGAACCGCAGCACGCCAGGCCTCCCTGTCCATCACCAGCTCCCGGAGGTCACTCAGACTCGCATCCATCGAGTCAGTGATGCCATCCAGCCATCTCATCCTCTGTCGTCCCCTTCTCCTCTTGCCCTCAATCCCTCCCAGCATCAGAGTCTTCTCCAATGAGTCAACTCTTCGCATGAGGTGGCCAAAGTACTGGAGTTTCAGCTTTAGCATCATTCCTTCCAAAGAAATCCCAGGGCTGATCTCCTTCAGAATGGACTGGTTGGATCTCCTTGCAGTCCAAGGGACTCTCAAGAGTCTCCTCCAACACCACAGTTCAAAAGCATCAATTCTTCAGCGCTCAGCCTTCTTCACAGTCCAACTCTCACATCCATACATGACCACAGGAAAAACCATAGCCTTGACTAGACGGACCTTTGTTGGTAAAGTAATGTCTCTGCTTTTGAATATGCTATCTAGGTTGGTCATAACTTTCCTTCCAAGGAGCAAGCGTCTTTTAATTTCATGGCTGCAGTCACCATCTGCAGTGATTTTGGAGCCCAGAAAAATAAATTCTGACACTGTTTCCACTGTTTCCCCATCTATTTCCCATGCAGTGATGGGCTAAAAGCTCTACTCTATGCAGAGATTCTATTCTGGCCCTAAGTAACCTAACGTCTCTTAGTTTTCCATTATCAGTAACATAAGAACTCCACTAAGTGAGTGAAGTCGCTCAGTTGTGTCCGACTCTTTGCGACCCCATGGACTGTAGCCTACCAGGCTCCTCTGTCTATGGGATTTTCCAGGCAATAGTACTGGAGTGGATTGCCATTTCCTTCTCCACTAGGAAGAGCTCAATGCATTTTAAATATCTTTATTATTGATATGTCTCTCACAGGATTGTTGTGAATACTCAATATGATAATAGGTTTAAAGGTCTTATAATGATATTCAGCATATAGTAAATGTTCAGTAAATGTCAGCTGTTGGTGTTATTATGCTTAAATCTAGCTCAGGAGACAGACATTGAAGTAATCACATCCTATTTTATTCTTCTCCCATGATTAACCGATAGAACTATGAGAGAACCATAATGGCCATTTGGCCCCAAGTCATGCCAAGCATCAGTTACCACAGCATTTACCCTACTTAACTCTTTCCATATGATTTTTTGCTTCTTTCCTGGAAGCCATAAACCACTTTTCACTGATGACAATGTTACCCATGATTCTGACTGAGTTTCCATAAGAAGAGATATAGCTTCATCTGGAGAATATATATCTTTATTTGGAGACAGATAGATCTAAAATTCAGAGAAGGCAATGGCACCCCAGTCCAGTACTCCTGTCTGGAAAATCCCTTGGATGGAGGAGCCTGGTAGGCTACAGTCCATGGGGTCGAGAAGAGTCGGACACGACTGAGTGACTTCACTTTTTACTTTTTACTTTCATGTATTGGAGAAGGAAATAGCAACCCACTCCAGTGTTCTTCCCTGGAGAATCCCAGAGACAGAGGAACCTGGTGGGCTGCAGTCCATGGGGTCGTGAAGAGTTGGGCACGACTGAGCAACTTCACTTTCACTTTTCACTTTCATGCATTGGAGAAGGAAATGGCAACCCACTCCAGTGTTCTTGCCTGGAGAATCCCAGGGACGGGGGAGCCTGGTGGGCTGCCGTCTATGGGGTCGCAGAGAGTCGGACATGATTGAAGTGACTTAGCAGCAGCAGCAGCAGATCTAAAATTAATTGAAAAAGAAAGTATCTTAGTGTGAGATTAAACAGTCATTCAAGAGGAACTCTGGCTGGGGAGAGTATCTGTGGCTCGCCTGGAGCTGGCTACCTGACTTTTCTTCCGCATTTGGGCAGAGTGGGTCAGACACTCCTGCTGCTGCTGCTTTCCTGTGACAAGATAGTGGACTGGTGCACAGGCTGCGGGGACCATGTGTTGTCACGGAAAGGTTTAGAGGTTTTTAAGATGAACCTGGGAGTTTCCTCTCTGTGCCGAAGCATACAATTCTGCCCTTAGAGGAAATGTAAAAATACATAGCAACAAATGTGCCTCAGAATGGGTCCAATGGGTCCAATGCTGAGCCAGGAACTAGGGAAGCTGATGAAACTGGAGGGAATTGATCTTCATCAAGCATCTTCTATATATCAGGTACACGTACTTGAACACATTCAATCTTCACAACTGTATATTGAAGCTTTATTAACCCCTCTTAGTAGTTACAGAAATTGAAGCTCACAGATGTAAACTGTCCCATTAGTTTAAAAGGTACCTCTCTCAGAATCAATAAGGTTATTGCTTATTCCAACAAATGGCTTAGTAAACAAGATGTTATCAGCTACTGAAAGAAAGATAGTTTGGAATTGTTTGTATTCAAAGGTTCGCTTCTAAACGCGGATTTATCGAGGCAGGAACCTTGATCTTGTTGACTCAAAGCTCACGCCTTTTCCAGTATATCATGTTGCCATCCTTGCTAGGGTATATTTTGAAAAGCTATGAAAAATGCTTGGAATCACTGTATCTGTCCTTGAGCAGAGGACTTAAACTCTTCCCTTTGTAAACATGGTGTGTTCTTGAGGAATGTTGGCAAGGATTAGCAGACCAATGCTCGGTAATGCTCTGCTTGGCCATAAAACATTGCTGAGGTCACTGACTAGTCTGGACACTGAACGCAGGCTCTGATCAAACCCTGGGCATTGTGCCCTGGAAGGAAGATCTGTTTAGGAGTCAGAAGATCTTGAAGGAAATCCTAAACCTACTAACTACCTGTGAATATGGCAGGTCACTCAGCCTCTCTAGGCTGTTTCACTGTCTGCTGAGCTCAAAAAGGTGTCATGAGACTCTGTGGAGAAGATGTTTGTGAACGTGCTCTGTGGACTATAAAGCGTGATGTAAGTTCATCCGTTGATTTGCTAAATATCCACTGGACACTGCCCTGTGCTGGGGCTTCCCCCGTGGCTCAGCAGCACAGAACCCACCTGACAGTTCAGGAGGGGGCTTCAGTCCCCGGGTCGGGAAGATCCCCTGGAGAAGGAAATAGCAATCCACTCCAGTATTCTTGCCTGGGAAACCCCATGGAGACAGGAGCCTGGAGGGCTACAGTCCACGGGGTCACAAAGAGTCGGACACGACTTAGCAACTAAACGACAACAACAGCAAGTGCTTTGTGCGGGTAAGGAGTCATTTAAAGGAGTATTTCCATGAGTACGGAACATGTTGCCAGTAGGGGACTAGATGCGAGTAAGGTACTGAAATTACCACATAATTGTAGCGTGTAGTCTTGTCAACATATGGACCTTTAGGGGTAACCGTTATGCTCAGATGTTCTCTCACACGCAAACTCTTGTGACTGTCTGTCCAGCTAAGCGAAAGGAAACTTGGGCTGCGTGATGAGTAGGCTACTACCTGATAGTCACTGCTGGCCGGATACTATTCTGGAAGGTCTGGGTCATCAGTTCTAACCTAAAGCAGATAGTGTCAAAAAAATGTAAAACCTGATACTTTACTTTGCATTGCTAATAGTGAGGATGGTGGTAGTAGTGGTGGGGCTGGTAATTATCAGCACTTAGCTCGCATTCACTTAGTGCCAGGTCTGGTTCTGTGAAAACATTTTACGAAAAGGTAAATTAGCATTCCATTGCCTTAATCATGATAAGCTATGTTATCAAGTAACTACAGAAAGGCTACTGATTTTAAAAAACAATAAAATTATATGTGAATGTCTAGCCTAATTGTGGAAGAGTCCAGGGAAGTAAAATAGAGGCATGATCCCGGGACCTCCCTGATGGCCCAGGGGTTAAGGAATCTGCCTTGCGGTGCAGGGGAGGCCGATCTGATCCCTGACTGGGGAAGTAAGATCCTACGTGCAGTGGAGCAACCAAGCCCATGCTGCAACTACTGAGCCCGCATGCTCCAGAGTCTGTGTGCCGCAACTAGAGAGCCCAGGTGCCCCAGCCACTGAAGCCTACACGCTCTGGGGCCCACACACTGCCCACACACCACAAGTAGAAAGTCCGTCTCCACAGCAGAAGATTCACATGAGGCAATGAAGAGTTCACGTGCTGCAACTAAGACCTGACACAGCCAAAATAAATAAGCTACATAAACAATTAAAAAGACAGAGAGAGAGAAAGAGAAAAGATCCCAGACCTAGGGTTGACCTTCTTTCTTAAATGACATGCCAACTTACTGACTCACTTCCTTCTGCCATAGGCTAGTCAGAATTAGCAATTTGAGGAGTCGGAACATGTGGGTAGGAATGTGGCAGTTGTTCTTAAAAGTTAATAGAAATGCTGGTTGTGAATGGAAATAGTGTTGAATAATCTCACTACTTTTCAGAAAAGGGACAGGGAGAAGAATCTAGGAGAGCAAACATCTGTTCATGATGGCAAAGTACAGGGTGGTGGGGAACTCATAAATACAAGAGTTATACTGTGCCAGCTCTTGAACAAGAGACTGGAACCATCTGTGTTTTTCTTGAAGCTGAAAAATTTGATATTATTTTCTAGTGAAGGTAATATGACAACTAATGAACAAAAGAACAAAGAAAACATAGTTCCTGCTGTTAGAGTAAAGGGAGACTGTGACACTTGGCTCTTGCATAGGTTTGGAAAGAGAAATATGCATTTGGTCAATCAATATTTTATGTTCCCTAATAGTAGAAGAAAATAGGGAAAACCACTAGACATTCAGGTATGACCTAAATCAAATTCCTTATGATTATACAGTGGAAGTGAGAAACAGATTTAAGGGACTACATCTGATAGATAGAGTGCCTGATGAACTATGGACAGAGGTTCATGACATTGTACACACAGGGATCAAACCATCCCCATGGAAAAGAAATGCAAAAAAGCAAAATGACTGTCTGAGGAGAACTTACAAATAGCTGTAAAAAGAAGAGAAGCAAGAAGCAAAGAGAAAAGGAAAGATATAAGCATCTGAATGGAGAGTTCCAAAGAATAGCAAGAAGAGATAAGAAAGCCTTCCTCAGCAACCAATGCAAAGAAATAGAGGAAAACAACAGAATGGGAAAGACTAGAGATCTCTTCAAGAAAATGAGAGATAACAAAGGAACATTTCATGCAAAGATGGGCTTGATAAAGGACAAAAATGGTATGGACCTAACAGAAGCAGAAGATATTAAGAAGAGATGGCAGGAATACACAGAAGAACTGTACAAAAAAGATCTTCACGTACAAGATAATCACAATGGTGTGATCACTGACCTAGAGCCAGACATCCTGGAATGTGAAGTCAAGTGGGCCTTAGAAAGAATCATTACGAGCAAAGCTAGTGGAGGTGATGGAATTCCAGTTGAGCTATTCCAAATCCTGAAAGATGATGCTGTGAAAGCGCTGCACTCAATATGCCAGCAAATTTGGAAAACTCAGGAGTGGCCACAGGACTGGAAAAGGTCAGTTTTCATTCCAATCCCAAAGTAAGAATGCTCAAACTACCACACAATTGCACTCATCTCACACGCTAGTAAAGTAATGTTCAAAATTTTCCAAGCCAGGCTTCAGCAATATGTGAACCGTGAACTTCCTGATGTTCAAGCTGGTTTTAGAAAAGGCAGAGGAACCAGAGATCAAATTGCCAACATCCACTGGATCATGGAAAAAGCAAGAGAGTCCCAGAAAAATATCTATTTATGCTTTATTGCCTATGCCAAAGCCTTTGACTGTGTAGATCACAAGAAACTGTGGAAAATTCTGAAAGAGATGGGAATACCAGACCACCTGATCTGCCTCTTGAGAAATCTGTATGCAGGTCAGGAAGCAACAGTTAGAACTGGTCATGGAACAACACACTGGTTCCAAATAGGAAAAGGAGTATGTCAAGGCTGTATATTGTCACCCTGCTTATTTAACTTATATACAGAGTACATCATGAGAAATGCTGGACTGGAAGAAACACAAGCTGGAATCAAGATTGCCGGGAGAAATATCAATAACCTCAGATATGCAGATGGCACCGCCCTTATGGCAGAAAGTGAAGAGGAACTCAAAAGCCTCTTGATGAAAGTGAAAGAGGAGAGTGAAAAAATTGGCTTAAAGCTCAACATTCAGAAAATGAAGATCATGGCATCTGATCCCATCACTTCATTGGAAATAGATGGGGAAACAGTGTCAGACTTTATTTTTCTGGGCTCCAAAATCACTGCAGATGGTGACTGCAGCCATGAAATTAAAAGACGCTTACTCCTTGGAAGAAAAGTTAGGACCAACCTAGATAGCATATTCAAAAGCAGAGACATTACTTTGCCAACAAAGGTCCGTCTAGTCAAGGCTATGGTTTTTCCTGTGGTCATGTATGGATGTGAGAGCTGGACTGTGAAGAAGGCTGAGTGCTGAAGAATTGATGCTTTTGAACTGTGGTGTTGGAGAAGACTCTTGAGAGTCCCTTGGACTGCAAGGAGATCCAACCAGTCCATTCTGAAGGAGATCAGCCCTGGGATTTCTTTGGAAGGCATGATGCTAAAGCTGAAACTCCAGTCCTTTGGCCACCTCATGCGAAGAGTTGACTCATTGGAAAAGACTCTGATGCTGGGAGGGATTGGGGGCAGGAGGAGAAGGGGACGACAGAGGATGAGATGGCTGGATGGCATCAGTGACTTGATGGATGTGAGTCTGAGTGAACTCTGGGAGTTGGTGATGGACAGGGAGGCCTGGTGTGCTGTGATTCATGGGGTCGCAAAGAGTTGGACACAACTAAGCGACTGAACTGAAGTGAACTGAGCTGAATAGTATGTCAGAAACTATGCTAGTTGCTGGGGACACAAAGATGAACAAGACAGACACAGCTCGTGCCCTCAAGAAACTTTAAATCTATGAGACTAGGAGGGAATAGCAAGACATAACTAAAGTGATGAAAGAAAGTAACTTACAGCCTAGATTATTGTATCCAGGAAGGATCTCATTCAAATATGAAGGAGAAATCAAAAGCTTCACAGATAAGCAAAAGTTGAGAGAATTTAGCACCACTAAACCATTTCTCCAACAAAAACTAAAGGACATTCTCTAGATAGGAATCACTAAAAGGGTGTATAAATTCGAACCCAAAACAATAAAATAAATACTATTTATCAATAATTGCTTTAAACGTTAATGGGCTGAATGCCCTAATCAACAGACAAAGACTGGCCGAATCGATACAAAAACAAGACCCCTACATACCTTGTCTACAAGAGACAACCAAAAGACTAAAATCAGTCAAATGGATACAAAAACTAGACCCCTATATATGTTGTCTACAAGAGAACCACCTTTTAATAGGGGATATATACTGACTGAAAATGAAGGGCTGGCAAAAGATTTTCTATGCAAATACGGACCAAAAGAAAACAAGAGTAGCAACACTCATATCAGATAAAATTGACTTTAAAGATCCTGAAAAGGAGACAATCAAGATTACACATAATGACTTAAAGGAACAATCCAAAAAGAAGTTATAACAATTATAAATATATATGTACCCAACATTGGAGCACTGATATATCTAAGACAAACATTAATTAATATGATAGAAGAAATATGTAACAATACAATAATAGTGGGAGACTTTAATACCCACTCATATAATCTGGCTGTAATAGACAAAGTAAAGAGGAAAACATATTACTTATGAGCCTCAAAAAATTCAGTTCACTCAGGAGAATTAAAAAAAAATACTTATTTGTTCACTCTGTAAAGGTTTATTGACTATTTTATGGATCTGATACCACTTTGGGTATTAGGGAGGAAGAAGCGACAAATGTGATCCTGTCCTAAATAATATATTGTGGTAAAGATAGACCTACCAATACAAAATACCAAGATGTGCCTAAGATGAGGACACCCAAACTGGACTTTTAGTTTCTTGAACTTTTCATTTCCAGATCAAATCTTCTAATATAGGATGAATTCAACATGATTTTTTTAAGTGTTCTTTGTGATTAAAAACAGAAAGCTATTAGTTAAGAAATTACATATACTCCTCCCCACCATCACTCCCCTTCTTTCTTCCCATTTCCCTCCCACCCTCATTGATCCTTTCCTTTGTCCATTTTCCCCTGCAAAAAAAAAAAAAAAAGAAAAAAAGAACTCAATAAATTAGTTCCCTTCTCAAAAAAAAAAAAAAAAAAGATGAGAAGTACACATGGAAAAAAAAAATCCATGAGACTTTCATGGAGTAAGAATACCTCCGTTGATCAGCAGAGGGTAGTTAGAGAAGGCTGCTTGGAGGATATGATTTAATAGCTGATCCCCAAATGTGTAGGAGTTAGAGAATCAAAGAACTGGGAAGGAGAGTCTAAGGTGGGTTAAAAGGCCTTGTGGCAAGAGGCAGCGGAACATTAGGGAGCTGCAAATTGTCCAGTGTAGCTGGGGTTTCAAGGGTGATAGAGAGGTGACTAATGAGTTTGGAGAGGGGAGCAAGGGGTCAGTTGAGATTTGTGTCAGAGAAATCACTCCATTCCCTTGCACAGTGAGGACAGCGGCTGGGAGGAGGGTGAGGAACAGGCTGGCTGTGGGGCCATTCACTAAAACAGGCAGGAGCAGGAGGCTCAGGCTTGAGGCTGGCAGGCGGTACTCAATTTTGGACACAGCGATGTTTATGCTTCTTCAGAACAGCAGGAAAAAGATATGAAGAGGCAGTTCTATAAGAATCTTGAGTGTTTAGGATGAGTCTTCAGTATAAGCTGTGGGAACCATAGAGAAAAATCTCATGTAGGAAGAGAAGAGAGTCTGAGTAGAACCCTGAGGATCATCCTCATTTAGAGGGCAAGTTAGGGATTATGGCTTCAAAATGGACACTATAAAGAAGAGAACAACAACAACAAAAAAGCAAGGAAATGTGGAGTCCCAGGGGCCACAGCAGGTTATACACAGTGCCCCCGAAAGAGAACGTATGCTATTCTTTACTAGAGTTAGCGAGGGAATTGAAGGAGGAACGATGAGAGCTGGAAATAATGGACGAGAGAAGCCTCTTTGCGCGCTTGTATTCCACTGGCAATTCTTACCCTAATTGTCCAGATCTGAATAGCACTATTTAGCATAAGAAGGAAAAAATTATTTCTAAAATATAAAATTGACAAACTCATACCCTTTAGGTAATACTCAGTACATTAAGTTGTATTTCTTCTGCCCGTAAGTCAAAAGTTTCATAGAAATTCACTAGACTTACATATGAAACTTCCCTCATCTTTCCTGTATTCTAGCCATCACACAGACTGAAGGGCTATTGGAAAATGCAACAAACGAGAATTTGGTTCACGTGAAACTCCAGAGCTGTCACATCAGAGGGTATCAGATCAGATCAGATCAGATCAGTCGCTCAGTCGTGTCCGACTCTTTGCGACCCCATGAACCGCAGCACGCCAGGCCTCCCTGTCCATCACCAGCTCCCGGAGGTCACTCAGACTCGCATCCATGGAGTCAGTGATGCCATCCAGCCATCTCATCCTCTGTCGTCCCCTTCTCCTCCTGCCCTCAATCCCTCCCAGCATCAGAGTCTTCTCCAATCAGAGGGTATATTAACCATAAATGAAGCTACTCCATCAATATAATTTGTTGTACTTTTTCTTGGAACCAGATCTGTCTTCTTCTGAGTTTTATCCAATGTTCTTGCTTTCAAGGTTACTGTAATCCCTCCTACGAAATGGGCAAAGACATCCCTCACCTGGACCTATTGGGCCAAATTCATTTCAGTAGTTAATGTTGAACCTTTTACAAAGGAAAACCCAAGCAAAAGTTGGCAGAATTTAGTTCCGTAGTCAAATGTAGGTCTCTTAAGTTGGTACTTTAACAACTCGTGGGATATATAATATGAATTACATTCAATTCAATGTATAGATATTGCTTTTTTAATAATAACACGACACTGTACTATGTGCTTGTATGTAAGCTGTGTGTGTGCGTGCGTGCATGCAAGCACATGTGCACGCACTTGCACGCTCATTCATGCCACCGATTGGGTGAAATGATTACCGTGTGTAGACTGCTGTTTTTCATCACAGACTTGGTGATCAGCTTGTACTATTCCTCACCTCCACGGTCTGTTCAACATAATAGATTTTATAATCATCTAACCTTTATGGAAGTACTCTTGCCTGGAAAATTCCATGGACAGAGGAGCCTGGTGGGCTGCAGTCCATGGGGTCGCTAAGAGTCGGACACGACTGAGCAACTTCACTTTTACTTTTCACTTTCATGCATTGGAGAAGGAAATGGCAACCCACTCCAGTGTTCTTGCCTGGAGAATCCCAGGGACGGGGAAGCCTGGTGGGCTGCCACCTACGGGGTCACACAGAGTCGGACACGACTGAAGCGACTTAGCAGCAGCAGCAGCAACCTTTGTGGAATATGGAATCCCAGGTTTCAGGAAAAGTGAAGTAGTAACCAGATCCATTGTGTAAGGAGAGAGGACCTATTTGACATCAGTTAATTTGGTTTATTGGAAGAGTCTACCTAATGGAATAATAGGTGGATCCGTCTGAGAATTTGACAAGCACAGTGTAGTCCATTAATCTGCACAGGAGCCCACTCTCATTTTCTATTTCTTAATCTGGATAAAGACATGCCATTCGTCAAACCCTTGGTCATTTCACGTGCAATTGTGAATCTAAGTTTGGATTATTGCTATGGTTACCCTGAAAGAATCTGGCCATTCAATGAACCAGTAAAGTGCAATTTGCATGAGGTTGGTGAGATGCTCATTCATCAATTTCAACTATAGTATCCTGCTGCAGGGGCTTCCCTTGTGGCTCAGCTGGTAAAGAATCCACCTGCAATGCAGGAGACCCCAGTTCAATTCCTGCACTGAGAAGATCTTCTGGAGAAGGGTTAGGCTAACCACTACAGTATTCTTGGGCTTCGCTTGGTAGCTCAGCTGGTAAAGAATCTGCCTGCAATTCAGGAGACCTGGGTTTGATCCCTGGGTTGGGAAGATCCCCTGGAGGAGGGCATGGCAACCCACTCCAGTATTTTTGCCTGGAGAATCTACATGGACAAAGGAGCCTGGTGGGCTACGGTTCATGATGTCACAAAGAGTCGGACACGACTGAGTGGCTAAACACAGCAGATCTTGCTCCAGACTGTTTATCAGATCATTCATTCCTCCTCCCTCCCTTTTTTTCAAGTAATGGAGCAGAATGTCAATAATCCTGTGAGAAGAGACACTCAGATGTGAAATAGTTGGTTATCATTTCCAAGGCGACATTCAAAAATGTACCAGGTAGTGTGGTAGAAAATATGTGTTACATATTTAATACTATGTAGGCAAACATTCAAGTGACGCAGGAACGCTTTCATATGTGAATAATTATAATATATCATTTGTTTGATGCAAGCAAAACTGTCTGATACCAGCATTACCTGTTCTTTTCAATGACTTAAAAGGCTCTCCTTTACCTGTGGGAGGAGGGGATCATCACTGCAGAAAGATGTCTTTCATGAGCATTTCCCCTGCACAGAGCTGATGGCTGGTAGAGCATATCTGGTAACTGTATTTGCCCAACGTTGCGCCAGTAATAAGTTTCAGATTTCTATCTGAACTTTGGAAAAAGAAAGAAATGTGAGAAAAGTTTGAAACTCACCTGTACTTTCTTGGACTTGCACAAAAATATTAAGATACTTGTTATTTAAATCTTTTAGACTTTTATATGACAGTTTTTCAATTGCTTCTGATGTGTTAAAAATGATTTGTGCAACTCCATCAATCCACTGTTTTTGAAAGGAGGACAAAAATGTAGAAGATACAGTATTAGACTATAATTCACTGCTGCTGCTGCTGCTGCTAAGTCGTTTCAGTCGTGTCCGACTCTGTGCGACCCCATCAACAGCAGCCCACCAGGCTTCCCCGTCCCTGGGATTCTCCAGGCAAGAACACTGGAGTGGGTTGCCATTTCCTTCTCCAATGTATGAAAGTGAAAAGTGAAAGTGAAGTCTATCAGTCATGTCCAACTCTAGCGATCCCATGGACTGCAGCCTACAAGGCTTCTCCATCCATGAAATTTTCTGGCAAAATTCACTGCTGCTGCTGCTGCTGCTTAGTCACTTCAGTCGTGTCCGACTGTGTGTGACCCCACAGACGGCAGCCCACCAGGCTCCCCTGTCCCTGGGATTCTCCAGGCAAGCACACTGGAGTGGGTTGCCATTTCCTTCTCCAATGCATGAAAGTGAAAAGTGAAAGTGAAGTCATTCAGTCGTGTCCAACTCTTAGCGACCCCATGGACTGCAGCCTTCCAGGCTCCTCCCTCCATGGGATTTTCCAGGCAAGAGTACTGGAGTGGAGTGCCATTGCCTTCTCCAAATTCACTGCTAGGGATTAACAAGTTGGCTTTCATCAGCCTGCAAAATCTTCACTTGACAATATAGTTACAGCTAGTGGTAATACAAAGCATAAGCTTGATTCTATGGCATACATATTTTAAAAAGTTATTTATTTTTAACTTCTCGGACTAGATACCCCATGCCCCAAGCCCGAGGCCAGGGGCGGCAGCCGGGAGGAGCAATCCCACACCTGAGGCCAGGGGTGGTGTCCGGGAGGACCAACCCCACATGCAAGGAGCCGTGGCTGCGCGAGCGCAGGAGGGAGGAGCTATACCACGTTGAAGGTCAGGAAGGGCAGTGGTGAGGAGAGACCCCTCATCCAAGGTAAGGTGTGATGGCTGTGCTTTGCTGGAGCAGCTGTGAAGAAATACCCCACGCCCAAGGTAAGAGAAACCCAAGTAAGACGGTAGGTGTTGCAAGAGGGCATCAGAGAGCAAACACACTGAAACCATACAGAAAACTAGTCAATCTAATCACACTAGGACCACAGCCTTGTCTAACTCAATGAAACTAAGCCATGCCCATGGGGCAACCTAGGATGGGCGGGTCATGGTGGAGAGATCTGACAGGATGTGGTCCGCTGGAGAAGGGAATGGCAAACCACTTCAGTATTCTTGCCTTGAGAACCCCATGAACAGTATGAAAAGGCAAAATGATAGGATACTGAAAGAGGAACTCCCCAGGTCAGTAGGTGCCCAATATGCTACTGGAAATCAGTGGAGAAATAACTCCATAAAGAATGAAGGGATGGAGCCAAAGTAAAAATAATACCCAGTTGTGGATGTGTCTGGTGATAGAAGCAAGGTCCGATGCTGTAAAGAGCAATATTGCATCAGATCAGATCAGATCAGTCGCTCAGTCGTGTCCAACTCTTTGCGACCCCATGAACCGCAGCACGCCAGGCCTCCCTGTCCATCACCAACTCCCGGAGGTCACTCAGACTCACATCCATCGAGTCAGTGATGCCATCCAGCCATCTCATCCTCTGGCGTCCCCTTCTCCTCCTGCCCCCAATCCCTCCCAGTATCAGAGTCTTCTCCAATGAGTCAACTCTTCGCATGAGGTGGCCAAAATACTGGAGTTTCAGCCTTAGCATCATTCCTTCCAAAGAAATTCCAGGGCCAATCTCCTTCAGAATGGACTGGTTGGATCTCCTTGCAGTCCAAGGGACTCTCAAGAGTCTTCTCCAACACCACAGTTCAAAAGCATCAATTCTTCGGTGCTCAGCCTTCTTCACAGTCCAGCTCTCACATCCATACATGACCACAGGAAAGACCATAGCCTTGACTAAGCGAACCTTTGTTGGCAAAGTAATGTCTCTGCTTTTGAATATGCTATCTAGGTTGGTCATAACTTTCCTTCCAAGAAGTAGCGTCTTTTAATTTCATGGCTGCAGTCACCATCTGCAGTGATTTTGGAGCCCAGAAAAATAAAGTCTGACACTGTTTCCACTGTTTCCCCATCTATTTCCCATGAAGTGATGGGACCAGATGCCATGATCTCTGTTTTCTGAATGTTGAGCTTTAAGCCAACTTTTTCACTCTCCACTTTCACTTTCATCAAGAGGCTTTTGAGTTCCTCTTCACTTTCTGCCATAAGGGTGGTGTCATCTGCATATCTGAGGTTACTGACATTTCTCCCAGCAATCTTGAATCCAACTTGTGTTTCTTCCAGTCCAGCATTTCTCATGATGTACTCTGCATATAAGTTAAATAAACATGGTGACAATATACAGCCTTGACGTACTCTCTTTCCTATTTGGAACCAGTCTGTTGCATAGGAACCTGAAATGTCAGGTCCATGAATCAAGGCAAATTGGAAGTGGTCAAACAAGAGATGGACAGAGTGAATGTCGATATTCTAGGAATCAGCGAACTCAAATGGACTGGAATGGGTGAATTTAACTTAGATGACCATTATATCTACTACTGTGGGCAGGAATCCCTCAGAAGAAATGGAGTGGCCATCATGGTCAACAAAAGAGTCTGAAATGAAGTACTTGGATGCAATCTCAAAAACGACAGAATGATCTCTGTTCATTTCCAAGGCAAATCATTCAATGTCACAGTAATCCAAGTCTATGCCCCAACCAGTAACGCTGAAGAAGCTGAAGTTGAACGGTTCTATGAAGACCTACAAGACCTTTTAGAACTAACACCCAAAAAAGATGTCCTTTTCATTGTAGGGGACTGGAATGCAAAAGTAGGAAGTCAAGAAACACCTGGAGTAACAGGCATATTTGGCCTTGGAATACGGAATGAAGCAGGGCAAAGACTAATAGAGTTTTGCCAAGAAAATGCACTAGTCATAACAAACACCCTCTTCCAACAACACAAGAGAAGACTCTACACATGGACATCACCAGATGGTCAACACCAAAATCAAATCGATTATATTCTTTGCAGCCAAAGATGGAGAAGCTCTATACAGTCAGCAAAAACAAGACCAGGAGCTGACTGTGGCTCAGACCATGAACTCCTTATTGCCAAATTCAGACTGAAATTGAAGAAAGTAGGGAAAACCACTAGACCATTCAGGTATGACCTAAATCAAATCCCTTATGATTATACAGTGGAAGTGAGAAATAGATTTAAGGGACTACATCTGATAGATAGAGTGCCTGATGAACTATGGAATGAGGTTCATGACATTGTACAGGAGACAGGGATCAAGACCATCCCCATGGAAAAGAAATGCAAAAAAGCAAAATGGCATCTGGGGAGGCCTTACAAATAGCTGTGAAAAGAAGAGAAGCGAAAAGCAAAGGAGAAAAGGAAAGATATAAGCATCTGAATGGAGAGTTCCAAAGAATAGCAAGAAGAGATAAGAAAGCCTTCTTCAGCGATCAATGCAAAGAAATAGAGGAAAATAGAATGGGAAAGACTAGGGATCTCTTCAAGAAAATCAGACATACCAAGGGAACATTTCATGCAAAGATGGGCTCGATAAAGGACAGAAATGGTATGGACCTAACAGAAACAGAGATATTAAGAAGAGGTGGCAAGAATACACAGAAGAACTGTACAAAAAAGAGCTTCATGATAATCATGATGGTGTGATCACTGACCTAGAGCCAGACATCCTGGAATGTGAAGTCAAGTGGGCCTTAGAAAGCATCACTACGAACAAAGCTAGTGGAGGTGACGGAATTCCAGTGGAGCTATTCCAAATCCTGAAAGATGATGCTGTGAAAGTGCTGCACTCAATATGCCAGCAAATTTGGAAAACTCAGCAGTGGCCACAAGATTGGAAAAGGTCAGTTTTCATCCCAATCCCAAAGAAAGGCAATGCCAAAGAATGCTCAAACTACTGCACAGTTGCACTCATCTCACACACTAGTAAAGTAATGCTTAAAATTCTCCAAGCCAGGCTTCAGCAATATGTGAACCATGAACTTCCAGATGTTCAAGCTGGTTTTAGAAAAGGCAGAGGAACCAGAGATCAAATTGCCAACATCCACTGGATCATGGAAAAAGCAAGAGAGTTCCAGAAAAACATCTATTTCTGCCTTATTGACTATGCCAAAGCCTTTGACTGTGTGGATCACAATAAACTGTGGAAAATTCTGAAAGAGATGGGAATACCAGACCACCTGATCTGCCTCTTGAGAAATTTGTATGCAGGTCAGGAGGCAACAGTTAGAACTGAACATGGAACAACAGACTGGTTCCAAATAGGAAAAGGAGTACGTCAAGGCTGTATATTGTCACCCTGCTTATTTAACTTATATGCAGAGTACATCATGAGAAACACTGGGCTGGAAGAAGTACAAGCTGGAATCAAGATTGCTGGGAGAAATATCAATAACCTCAGATATGCAGATGACACCACCCTTATGGCAGAAAGTGAAGAGGAACTCAAAAGCCTCTTGATGAAAGTGAAAGTGGAGAGTGAAAAAGTTGGCTTAAAGCTCAACATTCAGAAAACAGAGATCATGGCATCTGGTCCCATCACTACATGGGAAATAGATGGGGAAACAGTGGAAACAGTGTCAGACTTTATTTTTCTGGGCCCCAAAATCACTGCAGATGGTGACTGCAGCCATGAAATTAAAAGACGCTTACTTCTTGGAAGGAAAGTTATGACCAACCTAGATAGCATATTCAAAAGCAGAGACATTACTTTGCCAACAAAGGTCCGTCTAGTCAAGGCTATGGTTTTCCCTGCGGTCATGTATGGATGTGAGAGCTGGACTGTGAAGAAGGCTGAGCGCCGAAGAATTGATGCTTTTGAACTGTGGTGTTGGAGAAGACTCTTGAGAGTCCCTTGGACTGCAAGGAGATCCAAGGAGTCCATTCTAAAGGAGATCAGTCCTGGGATTTCTTTGGAAGGAATGATGCTAAAGCTGAAACTCCAGTACTTTGGCCACCTCATGCGAAGAGTTGATTCATTGGAGAAGACTCTGATGCTGGGAGGGATTGAGGGCAAGAGGAGAAGGGGACGACAGAGGATGAGATGACTGGATGGCATCACTGACTCGATGGATGTGAGTCTCAGTGACCTCTGAGAGTTGGTGACGGACAGGGAGGTCTGGCGTGCTGCGATTCGTGGGGTCGCAAAGAGTCAGACACGATTGAGCGACTGATTTGGTCTGAAGGATAATTGTTTTACAACATTGCTTTGGTTTCTGCCATACGTCAACATCTATATCATATGTTTTTAACTGACTAATATTTAGGTCATTTCTTTTAAGCTTGAAGCCTCTGGTCATGGAGAAATAACCCTGGATGAGGCTGAAAATCTCTGATTCAAAACCATGTCTCATCCTGTTCAGAAACTGAGACTATAATTTGCAATCTCTATCTGATGGAAGCTCATCTCAGGTCCAGGATACCATATCTATAAAGGGAGAAAACTGCCTCTGGGAGTAGGTTTTTGTAAACTCAAGCCTCAAAATGGAAGACAAACATCACTGCAATTTTTCTGCTTTCATTAATAGAACTTCCCAAAGTCCCAAGTATTAGTGGTTTTGTTATGTTCTGTTTGGTATTGTGAACTCTTGGGGGTGAAAGCTCATTTTTAATCTCTACGTTGTGATGAATTGACCCCCAATTCTCCATTTCTATGAAGATAACTTGATTTCTTCTTTACCTTTGTTTTCTGTGTTGCTTCAAGCATCATTTCCTTTCTGCTGTCGTTTACATTTTCTCTTATCACAAAAGAAACAGAAACTTTAGCTTCAGTTACATTCTTATTGTAAGAATACCTGTTTTAAAAGAATACAATTACCTCCTTTTTTGATAAAGTAATTATTGTAATGAAATATAGATGTATTTTTATTCCTATGACAGATGAGGAAATGGAATCCCAGGGGTATAAAAAGAACTTACTCAAACTTCCCACAGTTTTTAAGTTAGTGGAGAAAGTTTTTAAGAGTTAGTGGAGAAATGAACTAGAACCCAGGTCTCCTATTTGTGAGAGGCCACACCACCCCACAGCAGGGTGTACCTCCCGAGTGATACTTTTAGCAAAAGGGGCGACATCACATCTTCCTAATGTGTACTGGAGCTGTTATTTTTAATTTAGCCTCATATTTTTCCTTTGAGTCAAAGAAAAACATTAACTTTCCTTATTTAAATATTAAACAGGCAAGCCAGTGCTCCCATGAATTTGTCTGCCAAGTGTGATTTCTGGGCCTGTTCAATCAATTCCGTAACCACTTTTCTTAATTAGGTTGTAAGATCGATTAATATTAACAAATAAGTGAATATTTTCATATCATATTTTTAATACTTAAACAGTTACAGTCACCTGAACAGCCACCATGATACTTCAATCTTTAGGATTCTTTTCTTGTAAGATTGTTAAACAACAGTAAGACTGGAATCAGCAAATGCCCTTCAGGCAAATCTCCTTAAATCTACTTCCCACAGCTATGGCAGATATTATTAATCACAGTATTTTTGACACTGAACCTCAGAGTCTTTCTCAACACAGGACCCCAGGCAAGCACTACCAATAAGTCAATTTTTTTAACTCTTGAATGGAAACTGCTTGCCATTCAGAGGCTAAATGAATCTGAAAATAATAATGTTTTATGCTTAAACTATATTTGTAACTGTATTTCAAACAAGAAACTTTAGTACAATGAGCAAGAGCAACATTAGTAACAGGTATTTCCCTCCTCATCATGAGGGTCATCAGTACCCCAGGAGGTCTCTTCATCCTTCCCTAAGGGGTCAAGCTCATCTCTCTGCTCCAGCAGTCATGTCCTTACTAAAGCATGTGTGTTACTATCAAATTATGAGCTCCATAAGGATGTCTTGATCTTGTTTATCTTTGTAAAGCCTTTCACATGTTAATAATGCCTGACAGATATTTATTAAATTGCATCTTGTGTTTAGCAATTCTCTTCCATTCAGTGTCCAAAGTATGAGCATAAATCGTGTATCGGAGAGACATCTTTTAGTTCTTAACTGTAGAAAATGACTTTCTCACAAAAATGAATTAGAACAAAGGGGAGTTTTACATTTTCTAACTCTTTGATACTATAATTCACAAACAGCACTTCTGACTGCTTAAAGATCTGTATGTTTTCCTTATCCTGTCCGGGAAGTGATTCTGTGTTTCAGGATCCTGTTTATCAGGCACTGCTCTGCAGGCTGATTACCCAATGGGAGAAGGCTGCCCTTCAGAGAGAAAGGAGCCTTGGTTCGAAGGTGAGCAGGGCAGATGGTGAGGGGCTGACTGTTCAAGGGTAGAGTGAGTGTCTCACTCTTCCGGCTGCCCTTTCTGTGTCACAGAAAATTGCTCTCTGACACACTGGCGAAAAACAGAGCAAGGACTTGGTAACTACGAGCAGCATCCAGGAGTGCTATTAAACAACTCCAAAGTTGATTTTAATTGCTTCAGAGCGCATTCTGTTGCTGTGGTTTTAGCATGTTAAATGTTTCAGATTTTTACATATGCTTGCCCTTTCTTCTGGAGAAGGCAATGGCACCCTACCCCAGTGTTCTTGCCTGGAAAGTCCCGTGGACGGAGGGGCCTGGTGGGCTCCAGTCCATGGGGTTGCAAAATGTCAGACACGACTGAGCGACTTCACTTTCACTTTTCACTTTCATGCATTGGAGAAGGAAATGGCAATCCACTCCAGTGTTCTTGCCTGGAGAATCCCGGGGACGGCGGAGCCTGGTGGGCTGCCGTCTCTGGGGTCACACAGAGTCAGACACGACTGAAGCAACTTAGCAGCAGCAGCCCTTTCTTCCTTATAAACACCTCTCTGCCTCCCTCAATCTGATGGGCAGAAGTCATCGTTTAAATAGCTTTAACAAATTTACATGAGAACATACACGTTAACATTCCAGTAAATGCCTCTGAGAAGTGAACAGAAGGAAATATAAGAAAACTGCTAGTAAAATAATATAGATTGTTCCAAAATAAGTATATCTTGTAATTGTATAAACACATCATCAGTTTTTAGGACTGGTAGGAGGGAGCACTGGCTTGGGATTCAGAGAGGGCATTCTGCATTCTCACTCTCACCCGGACAAAGTGGCTGTGAGAACCTAGATCAGTCTCCCTGTTTCTCCGGGGTCTGATTCTTCTTACCTGGACTCATCTTTAGATGAGGAGCTCAGACTAGGTCATCCTTAAGAGAGTCAAAGAGCCATGGATCTTGCAAGAACATTATCGATCCTGCCTTCTTATGGGACTTGACCTTTGCAGAACGATGATAAGAGACTAGGGTCCAGAGAGTCGAGCAACTGAACTGAGGTGGGCCGGGCCACGAGCCCCGGGCCTGTGGCCACCCCTGTCCCCACCCTCAGTGCCCTCTATTTCCTAATGAGTTCTTGGTCGACAAAGTTACTGAGAGTGGTTTAGTAAAAACATACATTGGAAATCTCAGTAATTTATGAGAGATAACCATGATTTTTAATCTCAAAATACACAGTTCCTGTTGTTGTAAAGTCCTCTTTGTATTTAGCTTTACTTGTCCATAAACCATACCTGTGAAAGTGACACATTTAAAATTTTAGATATTATCAAACAATATATCTGTAATTCACCCAGTGATTGTAGCTAATATTCACATAGGCACTGGTATCTCCTTTACATATCTTAACACGTTGCATCCTCACCAAAATACTAGAGAGTAGCTTGTATTATTATCTCCACTTTGTTATCAGAAAAATGAGGCCCACAGAGGTAAAGTAGCTTGCCCAGGAACACCACAGCTAAGAGGTGGTAGAGCTGGGATTTAAACTTGGTCATTCCGGTTCCAAAGTTCTTGGCCACACTCCACGCTTAGATAACTCTGACAGCAGTTTCAGATTTATGTTCCATCTAATTAATATACCATATTTGAAAAATGTTTTAAAATCATAAACAAAAAGCTCATTTTAAGAAAAGTTGTACACATACTGAAATTTACGTTATTAGTTCATTTTCTAGGATACAATATATACATATTGAGCTAGAAAATATTTTTCACTTAGTGGCATTGATTACACAGTTAATGAAGCAATCTTGAAATTTAATCATACTAATAGATATACCAATAGTATACTAGAAAATCAAGACATCATTTCTAGGACCATTTAGTCAGGTTAAACTTGTAAAAATAATATAAGTATAGCTTTGGAAATTTTACAATTTAAGGCCAGTTTTTGAGCTGCAGCGTTATATTATGGAAGGAAAGAGTAAGCATGAATCTGGTCATGGATGAAATCTGGGTTTCCATTTCAGCTCCACCATCAAAGGCTGTGTGGTTGAACAAGCTTATACATTTCTCTGAGCCTAAATTTCCTTATATTGAGAATAGGAATGATATAGGACTTAGCAAAGTGCTCCGCATGTAACAGGAGAACCATAAATGTCCTTTCCCTCACTGCTTTGAAGTGTTACATTTTCAAGGCATTATGCAATGTAGAAGCCTCAAATCATGCCTCAGAATATCTTCCAAGTTCTAAGAATAAATGTCAGAGAAAATTCCAAAGCAGCTATGTAATATTAAACACTGCTAGCACACATCTTCCGTTTGCACGTTTTTTCCTCTTTTGTATTTCATGCTCAACATTTTAGGAGCATGGTCAATCTGCCAGTGTCTAGTTCCTGGACTTTGCTGCGGAAGGTGCCCACTAAATTGAATGAACAGCCTAGAGTGGTGCTTAGAGCTGGCAGTTGTTGAATCAGTACCCCCATCTCAGTGTGGAAGAGTCCCAGCAGGTGCCACCCTCCATTAGGTAGGAAGGACATTCACTGGCATGTTCAGACTAGCCAAGGAACATCAGCATCTTTCAGTCACATGCTGATGGCTCCATCAGACTGTTCAATAACCCATTTACCTTCACTGCTTTTACGAGAAACAACTGTACCAACAAATCATTTAAAATACTTAGGATTAGATGGAATCTTGAAGTCAGGAAAACTCATAATTCCAGTAAAATTTCTTTTTGTTGTCTCAGCAGCTTCTGACCCTTCTGGATCCTTTGAATGAAAAGAAAAATAGTTTCATTTTTTAAAACTATCTTTAAGTACAGAGGTCACACATTGAGCATAATATATAATTGGTAGTTCTTATAGAAATATTCATTAAGCGCTAGGAAACTTTGTTGATACTGAGCCCATATGGTGTTTATGTGGATTTGAGGTGATGGCTGTCAACTGGTCATGCTTGCTAACAAAGACTAATGTCTAAGGCAGAAAGGCACATTTTCAACAGACAAAAGAAGCACAGTAGATATTTAAAATATGTTAAATAAACTCCCAGTGCAGTTCTTCTCCACCATGCTTCTTCTTGAATAGGACCTCCAGGATAATTTTCAAACACTGTTTACACGATGCCATGCCATGCCCGAAAGACTTCCTGGGCTTCCTTTGTCTTCAAGATCACCTTGGGACAATGCCACAGCAATGGCCTCTGACCATTGCAATGTCTTCTCTCCGTGGTGAGTTCTAACAAGGGAATGATGGGTTCCGTGGGGCCATTTATCTCTGTGACAAGTTCACCTGAACCTGCTGTCCCGTCCAAGAATGTCCACAACGTAAAATAATCCACCAAAGCTGCCACTGATTCTCCCAGGAGTTTCCAGGCCTGGCAGCCACCAGTCCACTCACTGCCATGGTCATCTCTGTACCTTGCTTCTTCCTGGCTCCAGACCTCTGCACCTTTAACATGGACCCAAAACGTGGTCCAGCGTCTCTCTATCAAACCCTCTCTGTGGTTTAAAGATCTCTCTTGGTCTTAAAGACCAAGCTCAGGACCTGCTCTCATCCTTTCATAATTCCCTCCAGAATAATCTAATAATCCTCTCCAGCACTTACTTCCTTCCCTTCGGGCTGATCTGCTATTGCTCCTACATCATCCCCTACGTGGCTTACTGTGTGATGTGTGCTTATTTGCCCTTCTGAACTCAAATGCTTATTAAAGACACATCCCATAATCCTCCAAATAAATCAAGAAAGGCTAAGTGTGGAAGCTCTGGAGAAAGACCTGGATTTGAAGCCTGATTCAGCTAATAATGATGAGTATAACCTGAGTGGCTACTTAATTTCTCTAAGCCTCAGTCTTTTCGTCTATAAACAGGAGATGGTTCTTTTGACCCCGTAAGGTTGTCATGATGATATAAGGCACACCGTGCACTTCTCGCTGGCACTACAATTATACTGCTGCAACCCTCGCCACATCTGCCCACGCTTCACAAACGGCAAGAGGATATGCACACATATGACTCACTTAAGAGAGTGAAGACCACCCTAACAGGCATTCTTTAATGGTCATCAAAACGCATTTCAACTAACATTAAATTTACACACAAAAAAAGTCAGTCAGGATAACAGAAGTGTCAAATTACCAATTGTACCCACAATAGATGCTAAATATATACTTGCTTCTATTCAATAATGGATAATTTAATGCCATATTTTACTGGTATTATAATAATGAAAGCTATTCATATAATGAAAATGCCATAGTTAAATTTTTATTTAAATTAGTGGCATACTTACTATAAAAGTTAAGGTAATTTCTTTTTGCAATGGTTTTAGGTTTTCATCCAATGAATAAACTCTAATGTTTACTGTACGAAAAAAATGATCATTATTAGAAACTCTATTCAACTCACAAGCTGACAACATTATTAATAATCCTACAATATGAGGGCCATGGAATTGAAAGTAAAGTTAAGAAAGTCAAAACATTAAATTCAAGTTCCAAGGGAAAGATGAATCAGGATGTTGCACATGAACTGCAAAGTGGAAACAAATATTCTTTTCACCAAAAATTTCTTGGATGGAGTTCCTTTAAATATTTCTCTTTTTTGCATTTAAAATATTATTAAATTTATTAAAAAGTAGTTTTATACAACCTTTTGTATTTTTAACCACTGGTAGATAAGAAAGACTGCAGCTCACTGGTGTCTGAATTAACTATAGAGTAGAGGAGAAAGAACATAAGCAGTAAGCTGTGTTGACAGAACCTAGTGAAGCATTCTCTAACACAAAATCTGCATGTTTAAGTATTGGAGTACGTGGAGGCCTTCCTCAGTGGCTCAGCGGTAAAGAATCTTGCAATGCAGGAGACATGGGTTCACTCCCTGGGTCAGGAAGATCCCCTAGAGAATGAAACGGTAACCCACTCCAGTGTGCTTGCCTGGGAAACCCGGTGGACAGAGGAGCCTGCTGGGCTATATGCATGCGGTCGCCAAAGAGTTAGACACAACTTACGGACTAAACAACGACAAAGCAGGCCTACACATTCAGGGAAGGCTACTGCAGGCATCAACTGAGCAAGGCCAACCCCATCCCACGCCAGAATCGAAGAAGGGGGAGGAAAACAAAGTTTGCCAGGCTTCCCAGATGGCTTAAATGGTAAAGAATCTACCTGCCAAAGCAGGAGATGCAGGAGACTCAGGTTTGATCCCTGGTTCCGGAAGGTTCCCTGGAGGAGGAAATGGCAACCCACTCCAGTACTCTTGCTTGAAAAATTCCATGGACAAGAGGAGCCTGGTGGGCTACAGTCCATGAGGTTGCAAAGAGTCAGACACGACTGAGCATGCACACACGTGGATAGAAGGATGGAAGCTTCTCCTTAGATACAGGCACTTCTGATCACGTGTCTAAGAAATAGTTCTGACAGTCTGAAGCCAGGTTAATTGTGTATTGGCAGGGACCTGTTTATTTAACTTATATGCAGAGTACATCATGAGAAATGCTGGACTGGAGGAAACACAAGCTGGAATCAAGATTGCTGGGAGAAATATCAATAACCTCAGATATGCAGATGACACCACCCTTATGGCAGAAAGTGAAGAGGAACTAAAAAGCCTCTTGATGAAAGTGAAAGTGGAGAGTGAAAAGGTTGGCTTAAAGCTCAACATTCAGAAAATGAAGATCATGGCATCTGGTCCCATCACTACATGGGAAATAGATGGAGAAACAGTGGAAACAGTGTCAGACTTTATTTTTCTGGGCTCCAAAATCACTGCAGATGGTGACTGCAGCCATGAAATTAAAAGACGCTTACTCCTTGGAAGGAAGGTTATGGCCAACCTAGATAGCATATTCAAAAGCAGAGACATCACTTTGCCAACAAAGGTTTGCCTAGTCAAGGCTATGGTCTTTCCTGTGGTCATGTATGGATGTGAGAGCTGGACTGTGAAGAAGGCTGAGCGCCGAAGAATTGATGCTTTTGAACTGTGGTGTTGGAGAAGACTCTTGAGAGTCCCTTGGACTGCAGGGAGATCCAACTGGTCCATTCTGAAGGAGATCAGCCCTGGGATTTCTTTGGAAGGAATGATGCTCAAGCTGAAACTCCAGTATTTTGGCCACCTCATGTGAAGAGTTGACTCATTGGAGAAGACTCTGATGCTGGGAGGGATTGAGGGCAGGAGGAGAAGGGGACGACAGAGGATGAGATGGCTGGATGGCATCACTGACTCAATGAATGTGAGTCTGGGTGACCTCTGAGAGCTGGTGATGGATAGGGAGGCCTGGCGTGCTGCGGTTCATGGGGTCGCAAAGAGTCGGACACGACTGAGCGACTGATCTGATCTGATCTGATCTGATGCTAAAATTATGTCGGTGATCTCCATCTTGGGTCCGTCTAGTCAGAACTATAGTTTTTCTAGTAGTCATGTATGGATGGGAGAGTTGGACCAAAAAGAAAGCTGAGCACTGAAGAATTGATGCTTTTGAACTATGCTATTGGAGAAGACTCTTGAGAGTCCTTTCAATTGCAAGGAGATCAAACCAGTCAAGCCTAGAGGAAATTAGTCCTGAATATTCATTGGAAGGACTGATGCTGAAGCTGAAGCTCCAATACTTTGGCCACTTGATGTGAAGAACTGACTCATTGGAAAAGACCCTAATGCTGGGAAAGATTGAAGGCAGGAGGAGAAGGGGATGACAGAGGATGAGATACTTGGATGGCATCACCAACTCGATGGACATGAGTTTGAGTAAGCTCTGGGAGTTGTGATGGACAGGGAAGCCTGGCGTGCTGTAGTCCATGGGATAGCAAAGAGTCGGACACGACTGAGTGACTGAACTGAACTGATCTCCATCTTATCTTATTATGTTTATCTAATTAACACCATCTTCAATGGTCGTTCATAAAGGGCAGCTGCATTCAGTACATCCCCATTAGATCAACCTTTCTTCCCACACTTGAGATAACTTGTAGACGAAATTTCCCAAAAGAAGACTGAAACCATAGCTAGGTGAACTTTGCAATATAGTTCACAATTTTCAATGTTAGTATGAAATTGAAATATTTTTATAGAGGAAGATGATATTAAGAATTAAAAATTAGATTTTTTTAAAGTTAAAATTCAGCCTCTGTATTAAGTTCTATAATACATCACTTTGTTTTTTAAAAAAACTATTTTGAAAGGAGTCTTGGCATCATTCTAACAAAGGTCTTTCTACCTCTAAATTATACTCATATTTTGCTGATTCTTTGTTTTATAATTTAACCTTTAGTTTATCAGATCTTTACTTTTGTGTATGGTGTAATTTGGAAATCAACTCCATTTTTTCACCACAAAATAAACCACTTGTCCTAATACCATTAATCAGGTATTAACCATTAACCATCTCACTTTCCTCCCAGAAATTATAGTTCTTTTTTTATTATACCTGACTGATCTGAATCGTAAGTAGATTTGTCTGAATGATGAGAAATCCATTGTCATAGCGTAGTAGAATTTTTGCTGCTTTTGAAAAATGAGCAGATAAAGCTTCTAAATATACATGTGAAATTGCATTTGGTCCTCCAGATAACTCTTTTTGTTGTATCTGTTAAAAAATTAATGGATGAATATTATATAATTGAGATATTAAGATAATATAATTTATTATATTAATTATGATTATATTAATAATGTTATTAACTTATATAAATATAAATATATTAAGATAATAAAACATATGTCTTTTATGTATATATGAAAATGATTTGCGTTATTATCTATATGCAGCATATAAAAATTTTATAAAATTAAACAGTAAATGTATTTTTCCACAAACACCTCTATATTTTAGTTTCTTATCAAATTTAATTTGAAACAATCACTTTTAAAAAGTTGATCCAGGGTAAATGTCTATTAAAAAATGACAATCACTAAAGGAATTCAATTTTTAATAGACAAGATAACCAAAAGTCATTAAGAAACATTAAGAAGCTCAAAAGTTAATCAGCAATGGATGAGTGGAAGAATGGGAGGATTCAGATATCAGGTAGAGAATGACTAAATCACTTATCACATGGTAGTATAAGTGAATAAAATGTCTCATATTTATTTAGTTATACCTAGACTTTTATTGAAAATCAAAATCTTTCTTTTCATGATGATTTTCATGTCCATTGGTCATTATATAATTAGTAAGTAGCCCTCTTCAAGTACACTGCATATGATCAGTATTTTTTATAGAAATCGAATTTTGACATTTTTTTTTTTTGAGCATTGTTAGCAAATTTGTTTGGAAGAAAATTTGCTTGATTCAAGTCTAAACAGAAAGTAGTAAAAGCCTATGATAGATACATATGTTAGGGAAAAAAAAATTTTTTTCTAGAATACCATGGAATTAGAATGTTAAATATAGTTTAGGAAAACAAATGTTCAAAGTGTTCTCTATTAACGTCTCTGAATTTTTAAAATCAAGTCAAACCTATTTCTATGCCTCTATATATTAACATTTGTTTTCCTCCTAATAAATAAGTATCTAAATATTCAAGTATCTAAATTATCTCTTTTTAGTATTTATTGTGTAATTTTAAAACAAGTACATGTGTTGGTTGATTTGGTTTTCAACTCATGTCACCAAATCTTTTCACCTAATAACCTTTATCTGCTTCACTCAAACTTTTACATTTTTCTACATTGCCCCCAAGTCAGAAGCAGATTCTCTATTTAACATTTCCCACTTACTTGCATGTAAAATCATATGGCACTTATCTCACTAACTAGTGATCTCAATAGTGTGATGTATCCACATTTTTATCCACATATGTAAAAAGGATCAGTGCACCATCTACATATGGGTTTTATAAAGAAACATTTTGCATATAAAAGGAAACTATAAGAAGAATACATACAGTTAGGCTTGCAGAGCTTTGAAATTTATTTTCTGGAGATAACTTGGTCAGAAGAATATGTAAAACTTCTGTCACGATAACTTTTAACAGCAATGGTCACTGGAAATGATTTTGTGTATCCATGAACTTGAATTACTACCTTTTCAGAGACTCCAACATAGAATACATTAGGTGCTGAGACAACATATCTGCTTAAACTGTTAAAATTATTTAGTACAACATAATTTTTAATGTTTTTTACTTAACTCAAATTAGCAAATTTTCTTACATTAAACATGTGTTTTACTTCTCAAAATTTTATAATCTAGGATAAAGCCAGGACAGTGTCCTGAAAAGCAGGATTTCATCCTAAGGATGATATTTCAAAGAGGCAGATGGAAATTATTTTAATCAGTTGCAGCCAGGGCAACACTTAACAGAGTCCTCTATAAGAATTGAAAATAGGGATCATGCTTCTGTCTGGAATTTTTAACCAAACATCAGTCAGTAAATTACTCTTCCTCGGGGCATGGGCAATAGTCTGGAAAAATACAGAGTACTAGAATACAAGTTATGCTAGCTCACAAAGCATTCATATTAAAAAGCAGGAAAATAACATTAGACAACAGAGAAAAGAAATTCACTTGGATTTCTCAGGACTAGAAAGTCACTTTTATGTGGCATTGATTGCTCTCTATAAAACTATCATCAAAACACATTGTAAATGAAAAGGGGATCCTTCACTTATGTTTGCTTCTGTTCCCAACTTCTTCCCAAGCAGAAAAAAATAAACACTATGCTCAAAATGTCCATGGCTGGGTTAGGATTCAACTGTTGATACAACCTTTCTTGAAACTGCCCTTTTTGTGTGTGAACTCAGTTTGAAGAATTTGGTTAAATAAGTCCTCAAGTTAATTATTAATATCAGATAGTGGGATTACTGAGAAGGAAACCTAAGAATTTAAGTGATAACTTTTTAATGTCCACAGATAATTTTGGAATTCAAAGCAGAGAAACTTGTTTTGATGACTAAAACAGAAAAGATATCCAAATGGGAGTCTCTAGGAAAAATGTTTCAAAGACAGACACAGACACATAACATTTGGAGGCTGCTGTGGCCTTGAACACTTCCCTGATATAGTAGACGCAGTTGATGCGCTGGTCAGATCCCCTTTTCTGGGCCTGGTATATGCATGCTACAGATGCTGGGAATATCGGTTGCTTAATTTTTCTAATTGCTCACTTCTCCAGGGATTACTAACTCACTTCAGGCACTGGACACAGCTTGCCCAGAAATGCCTGAGAAGTTATATCCTTTTCCTGGGACTGGTCCACAGTTAAAATTGACCGGTTCTGGGGATACAACAGATGACTCCCATGACTCAAGCTGGGACAACCTTGTAGTACCACTCGTGCTACAGAGCCTCTCATTGGATCAGGCTGAGGCAAGATCTTGCTTAAAACCACACCTTTGCTTATCTTCTCTCCTGCCCTGTCTTGCTTCCCTCGCTACTTACAAACTTCTCTTAATAAAAGGTCTCGCTATAAACCACTTGCAGAGAGTGTTTCCCAGTCTCAGGCTCTGCTTCTAGGAAACCATTCAAAATTTAATGAACATGAAAGGGGACTATCTTCCTGGACTCTGTGCAGAAAGTCTTAGATACGGAAATGACTCTGAGGCTTCCCTATAGTGAGTTTGGTTTGAAATTCAAAATTTAATGAACATGAAAGGGGACTATCTTCCTGGACTCTGTGCAGAAAGTATTAGATATGGAAATGACTCTGAGGCTTCCCTATAGTGAGTCTGGTTTGAAATGTGCCAAAAAGGCCTGTACTGATCCATGTTAGAGCAGATCTGAAATCCAAGACAGTCTTCCCAAGTCCTGAGGTGTTCCCGAAAACTCTTTACTCTGGGATTAGAATTGACCCATCATTTCAGTTCAGTTCAGTTGCTCAGTCATGTCCGACTCTTTGCAACCCCACGAATTGCAGCACGCCAGGCCTCCCTGACCACCACCAACTCCTGGAGTCCACCCAAACTCGTGTCCATCGAACCGGTGATGCCATCCAGCCATCTCATCCTCTGTCGTCCCCTTCTCCTCCTGTCCCCAATCCCTCACAGCATCAGAGTCTTTTCCAATGAGTCAACTCTTCTCATGAGGTGTCCAAAGTATTGGAGTTTCAGCTTCAGCATCAGTCCTTCCAATGAACATCCAGGACTGATCTCCTTTAGAATGGAAAGGTTGGATCTCTTTGAAGTCCAAGGGACTCTCAAGAGTCTTCTCCAACACCACAGTTCAAAAGCATCAATTCTTCGGTGCTCAGCTTTCTTTATGGTCCAACTCTCACATCCATACATGACCACTGGAAAAACCATAGCCTTGACTAGATGGACCTTTGGTTGCAAAGTAATGCTTCTGCTTTTGAATATGCTATCTAGGATGATCATAACTTTTCTTCCAAGGAGTAAGCGTCCTTTAATTTCATGGCTGCAGTCACCATCTGCAGTGATTTTGGAGCCCAGAAAAATAAAGTCTGACACTGTTTCCACTGTTTCCCCATCTATTTCCCATGAAGTGATGGGACCAGATGCCATGATCTCCGTTTTCTGAATGTTGAGCTTTAAGCCAACTTTTTCACTCTCCACTTGTACTTTCATCAAGAGGCTTTTGAGTTCCTCTTCACTTTCTGCCATAAGGGTGGTGTCATCTGCATATCTGAGGTTATTGATATTTCTCCCAGCAATCTTGATTCCAGCTTGTACTTCATCCAGCCCAGTGTTTATCATGATGTACTCTGCATATAAGTTAAATAAGCAGGGTGACAATATACAGCCTTGACGTACTCCTTTTCCTATTTGGAACCAGTCTGTTGTTCCATGACCAGTTCTAACTGTTGCTTCCTGACCTGCATATAGGTTTCTCAAGAGGCAGGTCAGCTGGTCAGGTATTCCCATCTCTTTCAGAATTTTCCACAGTTTATTGTGATCTACACAGCCAAAGGCTTTGGCATAGTCAATAAGGCAGAAATAGATGTTTTTCTGGAACTCTCTTGCTTTTTCCATGATCCAGTGGATGTTGGCAATTTGATCTCTGGTTCCTCTGCCTTTTCTAAAACCAGCTTGAACATCAGGAAGTTCACGGTTCACATATTTCTGAAGCCTGGCTTGGAGAATTTTGAGCATTACTTTACTAGCGTGTGAGATGAGTACAACTGTGCGGTAGTTTGAGCATTCTTTGACATTGCCTTTCTTTGGGATTGGAATGAAAACTAACCTTTTCCAATCTTGTGGCCACTGCTGAGTTTTCCAAATTTGCTGGCATATTGAGTGCAACACTTTCACAGCATCATCTTTTAGTATTTGAAATAGCTCAACTGGAATTCCATTGCCTTCACTAGCTTTGTTCGTAGTGATGCTTTCTAAGGCCCACTTGACTTCACATTCCAGGATGTCTGGCTCTAGGTCAGTGATCACACCATCGTGATTATCTGGATCATGAAGATATTTTTTTGTACAGTTCTTCTGTGTATTCTTGCCATCTCTTAATATCTTCTGCTTCTGTTAGGTCCATACCATTTCTGTCCTTTATCGAGCCCAACTTTGCATGATATGTTCCCTTGGTATCTCTAATTTTCTTGAAGAGATCTCTACTCTTTCCTATTCTATTGTTTTCCTCTATTTCTTTGCATTGATTGCTGAGGAAGGCTTTCTTATCTCTCCTTGCTATTCTTTGGAACTCTCCATTCAGATGCTTATATCTTTCCTTTTCTCTTTGCTTTTCGCTTCTCTTCTTTTCACAGCTATTTGCAAGGCCTCCCCAGACAGCCATTTTGCTTTTTTGCATTTCTTTTCCATGGGGATGGTCTTGATCCCTGTCTCCTGTACAATGTTACGAACCTCCAGCCATAGTTCATCAGGCACTCTACCTATCAGATCTAGGCCCTTAAATCTGTTTCTCACTTCCACTGTATAATCATAAGGGGTTTGATTTAGGTCATACCTGAATGGTCTAGTGGTTTTCCCTACTTTCTTCAATTTCAGTCTGAATTTGGCAATAAGGAGTTCATGATCTGAGCCACAGTCAGCTCCTGGTCTTGTTTTTGCTGACTGTGTAGAGCTTCTCCATCTTTGGCTGCAAAGAATATAATCGATCTGATTTCAGTGTTGACCATCTGGTGATGTCCATGTGTAGAGGCTTCTCTTGTACTGTTGGAAGAGGGTGTTTGCTATGACTAGTGCATTCTCTTGGCAAAACTCCATTAGTCTTTGCCCTGCTTCATTCCATTTTACAAGGCCAAATATGCCTGTTACTCCAGGTGTTTCTTGACTTCCTACTTTTGCATTCCAGTTCCCTATAATGAAAAGGAAATCTTTTTTGGGTGTTAGTTCTAAAAGATTTTGGAGGTTTTTATAGAGCCATTCAACTTCAGCTTCTTCAGCGTTACTGGTTGGAGCATAGACCTGGATTACTGTGATATTGAATGATTTGCCTTGGAAACAAACAGAGATCATTCTGTCATTTTTGAGATTGCATCCAAGACTGCATTTCAGACTCTTTTGTTGACCATCATGGCTACTCCATTTCTTCTAAGGGATTCCTGCCCACAGTAGTAGATGTAACAGTCATCTGAGTTAAATTTACCCATTCCAGTCCATTTTAGTTCACTGATTCCTAGAATGTCAATGTTTACTCTTGCCATCTCCTGTTTGACCACTTCCAATTTGCCTTGATTCATGGATATAACATTCCAGATTCCTATGCAATATTGCTCTTTACAGCATCGGACCTTGCTTCTATCACCAGTCACATTCCAACTGGGTATTGTTTTTGCTTTGGCTCCATCCCTTCATTCTTTGTGGAGTTATTTCTCCACTGATCTCCAGTAGCATATTGGGCACCTACTGACCTGGGGAGTTCCTCTTTCAGTATCCTATCATTTTGCCTTTTCATACTGTTCATGGGGTTCTCAAGGCAAGAATACTGAAGTGGTTTGCCATGCCCTTCTCCAGTGGACCACATTCTGTCAGATGTGACCCATCAGTGACCAGGATATGGGCAAGGAAACTGTGAAGCTATTGTTGTCTTATTTTCCTCAAGGCTGCATTCAATTACCTGTACAGATTCATCCTGAACTACAAGTTTTCAGCTGTCATCAGGATGGCTGGTTGTAGGATGATGGACTGTATAGTTGCTTCTTCACTTGTCTGTTTTCCCTTCTAGATTCCAGCTGTATGATGACAGGTACTGAGTCTAACATACACAATAGGGATACACACAGAACTTTTTACAGCGTCTAAAAGGTACTTAGCCACTTGACAAATTATTGCTAAATGAATGAACAAATAAACACATCATCAGGTGCGTCCAAAGAAGATGATGTTGAAAGGGCAGTTGGGGGCTGGATTGTATATGGCCATGAATGTCACAGTAAGGTGTGTAGAATGGAAATTAAGGACATTCTGAACTTGCTGCTCTGACACTGAGGATGTAGCCATCTTCTTTTGATGTACTAGTATTCTTTATAGGCTTTCTTGGTGGCTCAGAGAGTAAGGCATCTGCCTGCAATGCGGGAGACCTGAGTTCGATCCCTGGGTTGGGAAGATCCCTTGGAGAAGGAAATGGAAACCCACTCCAGTACTCTTGGCTGGAAAACCCCATGGACAGAGGAGCCTGGTAGGCTACAGTCCATGGTGTCACAGAGAGTTGGACACGACTAAGCAACTTCACTTGCACTTTCAAGTATTCTTTATTTCATGAAAAGAATAGACAGGTAGTACATGCTACACAAAGAATTAAGAAAATTGTTCTCTAAGGTAAAACACAAGCAGAAACTATTGAAAGTGTGAGATGTCAAACATTCATTCACAACAGCAACTTTAAAAAATGATCTACCATAAAAGCATAAGCTTTTGATAGTGTTTGTTAAGTAGGAACCTCATGGCTGTAAAGCGAGACTTCATTTTGTTGGTAATTGTAGTAGTAATGGAATTGTATGAGTAGTGAATGAACATTCTCATGGAAGTGATGCCACTGACATGTATGCTGTTGCAAGACTGTCTTCTAAACTGGGACCAGTAGACTAATATTTGAACCACTGAGGTCTGAACCATATCAAGCAGGAACAATGATAAGACAATTACTAAGCAAAAGTATACTAAAAAGATTTAACGTAAAAGGACTTTTAGATTGCAACTGGTGCAACTGATAAGTCTGGCATCAATTCAGTCCAGAACATTTTCACATCAAGAGTTAGAAACACTCTCAACTCTGGTGAGAGTGACTGTAGCTGTATTTTAATTTTGGGCCAATTGGTTCTGTAACTGAAGCCATGCAAAGGGAAAAACATTTTATTTCAAGGTAATATTTAATATATGCCAACTCTTCTCACACAAGCTTCAAAACTTTGGTCACAAGAAGACAATGTGTGTTTCTTGTTTTGTATGCAGGCCCATGCATGGACTTAAACTATAACTAAGAAGAAACAAAGACGGCGATACAGACATGGAGCCAGAAGAGCTTCTGGTCAAATTTCACACCATTTTCAGTACTATTTACACAGTACTGAAGTAGGCCACAAACATTTGTCATTCACTAATACTGAGGAGGGAGATTCCCCTCCTCCCTACTTGTGACAAATAAACAAAACTATGAAACCATTCAATGTCACAGTAATCCAAGTCTATGCCCCAACCAGTAACGCTGAAGAAACTGAAGTTGAACGGTTCTATGAAGACCTACAAGACCTTTTAGAACTAACACCCAAAAAAGATGTCCTTTTCATTATAGGGGACTGGAATGCAAAAGTAGGAAGTCAAGAAACACCTGGAGTAACAGGCAAATTTGGCCTTGGAATACGGAATGAAGCAGGGCAAAGACTAACAGAGTTTTGCCAAGAAAATGCACTGGTCATAGCAAATACCCTCTTCCAACAACACAAGAGAAGACTTTATACATGGACATCACCAGATGGTCAACACTGAAATCAGATCGATTATATTCTTTGCAGCCAAAGATGGATAAGCTCTATACAATCAGCAAAAACAAGACCAGGAGCTGACTGTGGCTCAGACCATGAACTCCTTATTGCCAAATTCAGACTGAAATTGAAGAAAGTAGGGAAAACCACTAGACCATTCAGGTATGACCTAAATCAAATCCCTTATGATTATACAGTGGAAGTGAGAAATAGATTTAAGGGCCTAGATCTGATAGATAGAGTGCCTGATGAACTATGGAATGAGGTTCGTGACATTATACAGGAGACAGGGATCAAGACCATCCCCATGGAAAAGAAATGCAAAAAAGCAAAATGGCTGTCTGGGGAGGCCTTGCAAATAGCTGTGAAAAGAAGAGAAGCGAAAAGCAAAGGAGAAAAGGAAAGATATAAACATCTGAATGCAGAGTTCCAAAGAATAGCAAGAAGAGATAAGAAAGCCTTCTTCAGCGATCAATGCAAAGAAATAGAGGAAAACAACAGAATGGGAAAGACTAAGGATCTATTCAAGAAAATCAGAGATACCAAAGGAACATTTCATGCAAAGATGGGCTCGATAAAGGACAGAAATGGTGTGGACCTAACGGAAGCAGAAGATATTAAGAAGAGGTGGCAAGAATACACAGAAGAACTGTACAAAAAAGAGCTTCACGACCCAGATAATCATGATGGTGTGATCACTGACCTAGAGCCAGACATCCTGGAATGTGAAGTCAAGTGGGCCTTAGAAAGCATCACTATGAACAAAGCTAGTGGAGGTGATGGAATTCCAGTGGAGCTATTCCAAATCCTGAAAGATGATGCTGTGAAAGTGCCGCACTCAATATGCCAGCAAATTTGGAAAACTCAGCAGTGGCCACAAGATTGGAAAAGGTCAGTTTTCATCCCAATCCCAAAGAAAGGCAATGCCAAAGAGTGCTCAAACTACCGCACAATTGCACTCATCTCACACGCTAGTAAAGTAATGCTCAAAATTCTCCAAGCCAGGCTTCAGCAATATGTGAACCGTGAACTTCCTGATGTTCAAGCTGGTTTTAGAAAAGGCAGAGGAACCAGAGATCAAATTGCCAACATCCGTTGGATCATGGAAAAAGCAAGAGATTTCCAGAAAAACATCTATTTCTGCTTTATTGACTATGCCAAAGCCTTTGACTGTGTAGATCACAATAAACTGTGGAAAATTCTGAGAGAGATGGGAATACCAGACCACTTGATCTGCCTCTTGAGAAATCTGTATGCAGGTCAGGAAGCAACAGTTAGAACTGGTCATGGAACAACAGACTGGTTCCAAATAGGAAAAGGAGTACGTCAAGGCTGTATATTGTCACCATGTTTATTTAACTTATATGCAGAGTACATCATGAGAAATGCTGGACTGGAGGAAACACAAGCTGGAATCAAGGTTGCCGGGAGAAATATCAATAACCTCAGATATGCAGATGATACCACCCTTATGGCAGAAAGTGAAGAGGAACTCAAAAGCCTCTTGATGAAAGTGGAAGTGGAGAGTGAAAAGGTTGGCTTAAAGCTCAACATTCAGAAAACGAAGATCATGGCATCTGGTCCCATCACTACATGGGAAATAGATGGAGAAACAGTGGAAACAGTGTCAGACTTTATTTTTCTGGGCTCCAAAATCACTGCAGATGGTGACTGCAGCCATGAAATTAAAAGACGCTTACTCCTTGGAAGGAAAGTTATGACCAACCTAGATAGCATATTCAAAAGCAGAGACATCACTTTGCCAGCAAAGATTCGCCTAGTCAAGGCTATGGTCTTTCCTGTGGTCATGTATGGATGTGAGAGCTGGACTGTGAAGAAGGCTGAGCGCCGAAGAATTGATGCTTTTGAACTGTGGTGTTGGAGAAGACTCTTGAGAGTCCCTTGGACTGCAAGGAGATCCAACTGGTCCATTCTGAAGGAGATCAGTCCTGGAATTTCTTTGGAAGGAATGATGCTAAAGCTGAAACTCCAGTATTTTGGCCACCTCATGCGAAGAGTTGACTCATTGGAGAAGACTCTGATGCTGGTAGGGATTGGGGGCAGGAGAAGAAGGGGACGACAGAGGATGAGATGGCTGGATGGCATCACTGACTCGATGGATGTGAGTCTGAGTGACCTCTGAGAGCTGGTGATGGATAGGGAGGCCTGGCGTGCTGCAGTTCATGGGGTCGCAAAGAGTCGGACACGACTGAGCGACTGATCTGATCTGATCTGATGATAATAACAACAAACAAAAAAATGATAACAACTGAGGTCATCTCAAACTTCCTCAGTCATAGCACTACTGGCATCTGAGGCTGAATGACATACTGTTGTGGTTGCCCTGTGCATTGTAGGCTATTTAGCAGCATGCCTGATACCATTAGGTGTCAGTAGGACCTTCCCAGTCATGAAAACAAAATGTCCCAGACGTTACCAATGTCCCCTGGGCAAAATAACCCCTGGTTGAGAATTGAGAATCAGTGGGTTGCTGCTGTACGGTTTAGCGTTTAAAGGGAGAATGAGGAAAGTACTTATGCTCCTATCAAAGATACAGAATTTAGCAGGCTCTTCACTTGAGCTGTTTGATTATTTTAAGTTAACATTGCAAACTGTAATTCCCTCAACTTCCCTCATAAAGATATTACCTCAAATACCATCTCTCTAATGACTTCCAAATTGATATCTCCAGTGTAAAACTCTCCTTGTAAATGTTGGTTTGCTCCACGGTTCTGGTCTTTTAAAAAATCTTTTTCTACATACATTTACTGGCCGGCAATCTCATTTAATGACATGGATTTCAATACCATTTCAATACCATCTCTATACACCAATACATCTAAATTTCATTCCCTGGAGCTCTCTTCTACCTGCCTTACTCAAAACCTCCACTTGAATATGGCCTCCACTTGAATACTGCCTCACTTAAAATCTCTACTTGGCAATCAAATTAGCATCTTAAATTTAATACATCCCAACTGAACTTCTAAAGATCTCTTCCACCACAACAGAGCAAACAATGAAAAATTGTCAGATGTCTGAAAAAAGCCTCTAACATAAATTTGATAACATAAACTTTCCCCCCAAAATTAAGGAGGGGAAAATCTTGGAGGATATATAGCTTATACAAAGTGAAGAAGACTATTACCATTTCCATAAGACAAACAAACAAGACTGAACATTCTTATAAAGATATATTGCATCCATGAAGCAAGAATAGGATACTATTAAAAGGAGCATTCAGAAACAAAATGAGCTCTTGGATATGAAAAACACGACAGCATAGACAGAAAACTTTGGAAGATAAAGTAGAGTAAATTTTCAAAGAAAAAATTAAAGCAAAAAGACAAAGGGATGGTAAATAAGAGAAACAAGGATAAGATGATTAGAGGACCAGCATGAATAATGGGAGCTCTAGAAAGAGGGGACAGAAAAGAATGGAGGAACTTTCATCAATGAAATAATAAGAAAAAAAGTTTAAGAACAGAAGGACATAGTTGTTAGATTAGAAAAACCTTCCAAGTGCCAAGCAGAAAGATGAATATATATTGATACCAAGGCACGTCATTTGAAACTTTTGAGACACTAAGAACAGAAAAATAGACACTACTAGTTTCCAGAAAGAGAGAGAAGGGAAGAGGTGACATATAAAGGAGCAGGGGTTGAAAGGATTAGGAGTTAGAATGGAGAAAGATTCAGCCTGGGAGGAAGAAGACGATGAAGTGACATCTTCAAAGTTCTAAAGGAAAATTATTTCCAGTGCAGAACTCTATATACAACCAAGTTATCCATCAACCACAACAACAAAGACTTTTTTTTAAATGCAAGATTTAGAAAAAGTTTTTTCCTTCTGTAATCCTATGCAAATGTGCCACTACCAAAGAGTGGTAGAGAATGTGCTCTACCAAAATAAGAGAAAAACACCAACAGAATAGAGATATGGGTACATATAATAGAAGGTCCAATGCAAGAGGGAGGCAAAAGGATTTCTCAATAGGATAATGAAGGGAAAAATCCTGACGACAGCAGTATGCAAGATTTACAGGAAAACCCAAACACTTGGAGCAGCTGGGACTCAAGGACCTAGATTTATGTTGCTCTTATATAATTTTTCTAACTTGAGGTAAGAATGCCCACGCAAGTCTGATCTAGGTTCCTATTTGTATTGGCTTGTTGTAATCACATTCTCTGGAGAAGGGCATGGCAACCCACTCCAGGATTCCTGCCTGGAAAATCCCATGGACAGAGGACCCTGGTGGGCTGCAGTCCATAGGGGTCGCAAGAGTTGGACACAACCCAGCGACTAAAACACCACCACCACCACCACCACCAATCACATTCTGTTGAAATTCCTGCTTTTTGCTCCTGATCCGCACTACTCCCTATCAGATGCCTAGTTGCCATGATTTCTGTTCTTACTATGTGACCATGTACCCTGACACCTTAAGAAGCAGCTCCTGTATACTCTCAAGAGATAAAACAAGGTTGTGATCCAGAAACTATTCACCTATCTACTTTAGGGATCCTAATAATGGCAATCTTGACCTTTCCTTAAGTAGGCTTTCTACTTTTGGCTTCCTACTCAGTTATTCAAAGCTAAATATTATATTTCTTGTTATTGTTAAGTCATTATGTCATGTCTGACTCTTGCGACACCATGGACTGTAGCTTGCCAGCCAGGCTCTTCTGTCCATGGGATTTCCCAGGCAAGAATACTGGAGTGGATTGCCATTTCCTTCTACAGGGGATCTTCCTGACCCAAGGACTGATCATATGTCTCCTGCATTGGCAGGCAGATTCTTTACCATTGAACCACCAGGGAAGTCCAAACAGTATATTAATTAAAGACAATTATATACTTGGAAAAACTATAGAGAAAAGCAAGAAAATTATTAAAATAAAAGTCAGAATTATTAATATAAAAGTCATTTTCCTTTGGGAAAAAGGGTAGGAAATGATATAGGGGATGGGTACATTAGGGTTACAAAGAGAGCATTTGTTTCTTAATGTGGGTGGTAGATATGCAAATATTCATTATGTTATTATTTTTTAAGCTGTATTTAAATTTTTATAACCTCTTCTATATGGTATGGACCTAACAGAAGCAGAAGATATTAAGAAAAGGTGGCAAGAATACACAGAAGAACTGTACAAAAAAGAGCTTCACGACCCAGATAATCATGATGGTGTGATTAGTGACCTAGAGCCAGACATCCTGGAATGTGAAGTCAAGTGGGCCTTAGAAAGCATCACTACGAACAAAGCTAGTGGAGGTGATGGAATTCCAGTGGAGCTATTCCAAATCCTGAAAGATGATGCTGTGAAAGTGCTGCACTCAATATGCCAGCAAATTTGGAAAACTCAGCAGTGGCCACAAGATTGGAAAAGGTCAGTTTTCATCCCAATCCCAAAGAAAGGCAATGCCAAAGAATGCTCAAACTACCGCACAATTGCACTCATACCACATGCGAGTAAAGTAATGCTCAAAATTCTCCAAGCCAGGCTTCAGCAATATGTGAACCGTGAACTTCCTGATGTTCAAGCTGGTTTTAGAAAAGGCAGAGGAACCAGAGATCAAATTGCCAACATCCGCTGGATCATGGAAAAAGCAAGAGATTTCCAGAAAAACATCTATTTCTGCTTTATTGACTATGCCAAAGCCTTTGACTGTGTAGATCACAATTCTGAAAGAGATGGGAATACCAGACCACTTGATCTGCCTCTTGAGAAATCTGTATGCAGGTCAGGAAGCAACAGTTAGAACTGGTCATGGAACAACAGACTGGTTCCAAATAGGAAAAGGAGTACGTCAAGGCTGTATATTGTCACCATATTTATTTAACTTATATGCAGAGTACACCATGAGAAATGCTGGACTGGAAGAAACAGAAGTTGGAATCAAGATTGCCGGGAGAAATATCAATAACCTCAGATATGCAGATGACACCACCCTTATGGCAGAAACTGAAGAGGAACTCAAAAGCCTCTTGATGAAAGTGAAAGTGGAGAGTGAAAAGGTTGGCTTAAAGCTCAACATTCAGAAAACGAAGATCATGGCATCTGGTCCCATCACTACATGGGAAATAGATGGAGAAACAGTGGAAACAGTGTCAGACTTTATTTTTCTGGGCTCCAAAATCACTGCAGATGGTGACTGCAGCCATGAAATTAAAAGACACTTACTCCTTGGAAGGAAAGTTATGACCAACCTAGATAGCATATTCAAAAGCAGAGACATCACTTTGCCAGCAAAGATTCGCCTAGTCAAGGCTATGGTCTTTCCTGTGGTCATGTATGGATGTGAGAGCTGGACTGTGAAGAAGGCTGAGCGCCGAAGAATTGATGCTTTTGAACTGTGGTGTTGGAGAAGACTCTTGAGAGTCCCTTGGACTGCAAGGAGATCCAACCAGTCCATTCTGAAGGAGATCAGTCCTGGGATTTCTTTGGAAGGAATGATGCTAAAGCTGAAACTCCAGTACTTTGGCCACCTCATGCAAAGAGTTGACTCATTGGAAAAGACTCTGATGCTGGGAGGGATTGAGGGCAGGAGGAGAAGGGGACGACAGAGGATGAGATGGCTGGATGGCATCACTGACTCGATGGATGTGAGTCTGGGTGACCTCCGTGAGTTGGTGATGGACAGGGAGGCCTGGCGTGCTGCGGTTCATGAGGTCGCAAAGAGTCGGACACGACTGAGTGACTGATCTGATCTGATATATGTAATAAATAATAAATGCCATGTAAAAGATTAAATAACACATTTTAAGAGTGATTAGTACTTTTTACAGAAAATCAAATCTAAGTGGAAGGTAAACACAATATATTCTACAAATATTTATGTGCTATCCTTTCTTTTGTCAGCTTCTTTAATAAAGTTAAATTATATAAGGTAATAATAACAAAGTACTGGGTGCGTTAGTAACATATATGCAGGTTGTAAGTACTATAATAATAGCACAAAAGTGGGGAAAGAGGAAATAGAGCTATTTCTGGAGCCTGGTGGGCTGTAGTCCATGGGGTCGCTAAGAGTTGGACACGACTGAGTGACTTCACTTTCACTTTTCACTTTTATCCATTGGAGAAGGTAGTGGCAACCCACTCCAGTGTTCTTGCCTGGAGAATCCCAGGGATGGGGGAGCCTGGTGGGCTGCCCTCTCTGGGGTCGCACAGAGTCGGACACGACTGAAGCTATTTAGCAGCAGCAGCAGCATTTTTATGTTTAACTGGCATTAGATTAGTACAAATATGAAGGAGATTTGTATAAGTTAAGGTGTATATGGTAAGCCATAGAGTAATCATTAAAAAAAGAAGTTTTTTTAAGTTAATTAAAATGCTAAAACTAGAAAGTTCTTAAATAGTCAAAATATTCATTTAAAGTAAAAGAAAGCTGAAGGAGGAATAAAGAAAAAAGAAATGAAAGACAAAAAAACAAAAAATAAAATGGCAGGTATAAATCAAGGTATATCAATTATAACAATAAAAGAATAAATTAAATTGTACAATTAAAAGCTAGAAACTTTCAGGCAAATAAAAAATAAGATTCAACTACATGATATCTACAGAATATACAGTTTTGGTTCAAAGATAAAAATAGGTTGAAAGTAAAAAGACAGGAAAAGATATATCACGCAAACAGCAACTATTAATATAAGGAAACGGGAGTGGCTATACTATGTTAGACAAAACAGACTGAAATTTTAAAAATTGCTAGAGATAAAGAGGGATTTTTATAAGAACAGAAGAGTCGACCCATTAGGAGGATATAACAATTATAAACATATATACCTGCCACCAGAGCTCCAAAATATATGAAGTGAAAATGGACAGTTGAAGGGAGAAAAAGAAAATTTCAACAATAATAGTTTCAGTTATGGATAGAACAGCTACATAAAAGATCAACAAGGACACAGACTAGAACAACACCACAAATCAATTAGACTTGGTAGACAGATGCTTTATTCCGAAAGAACAGAATATACATTTTTCTCAAGTGCACATGAAACATTATCCAGGATAGATCATATGCTAGGCTATGAAACAAGCCTCAATTAGTATAAAAGGACTGAAAAAACATATTTTTCTGATCACAATTGAGCAAAATTAAATATTAATGACAAAATAAATTTGAGGAACTTCCAAATCTGTGAAAATTAAACAAAGCATTCCTAAAAAAAAACAAAAAAACAAAAAAAACCCAACAATGAGTCTAAGAAGAAATTACAAGGGAAACTAGAAAATAGTTTTAGAAGAATGACATTGAAACACGCAACATACCAAAACATATGGGATACAGCTAAAGCAGCACTTAGCAGAAAATCTTTTGCTATAAATGCCTACATTATAAAGGAAAACAGATCTCAAATCAAAAACCTAATCTCCACTTTAAGACAGTGAAAAGAGTAAACCAATAGAAAGCAAGCAGAAGGAAATAAATGACAAGGAAATTAGTGAAATAAAGAGTAGAGCGACTCCCTTGGAGTCAGTGGTTAATACTCCATGCTTCTACTGCAGGGGATGTGGATTGGATCCCTGGTCGGGGAACTAAGACCCTGCATGCCAATTGGCAAAAAAAAAAAAAAAGAAGAAGAAAGAAAAGAAAATTTCTTGAACCGAATAAAAATGAACATGCAGCATATCAACCTAAATTATAACAAAAGAGTAGAAAAACAATAGAGAAAATCAACCTAACCAAAGCTGTTTCTTTGAAAAGAGCAACAAAATTAACAAACTTTTAGTTAAGTTCTTTACAAAAAAAGAGAAGACGCATATTGCTAAAATCACAAATGAAGCAGGAGACATTATTTCCAACATTCAGCAAGTGGAAGGGAATACTAAGGGATCATCTCCTAAGATTCAGTTTGGTCTCTAACTTTATCCTTTAAACCTACCAGCCAGAACCTAAGTGTCACTCTAAGTGAAGGCCATCAAACGCCTAATTACTAAGGATGTCTTCAGAAATCATTATGAGAGGGAATTAGGAGGAATTCAAGCTCCTGCATTGAGTTACAGAGTCGCTCAGTTATGTCTGACTCTTTGTGACCCGTGGACTGCAGCACACCAGGCTTCCCTGTCTGTCACAAACTCCCAGAGCTTGCTCAAACTCATGTTCATCGAGTCAGTGATGCTATCCAACCATCTCATCCTCTGTGGTCCCCTTCTCCTCCTGCCTTCAATTTTTCCCAGCATCAGGGTCTTTTCCAATGAGTCAGTTCTTCCAATCAGGTGGCCAAAGTATTGCAGGTTCAGCTTCAGCCTCAGTCCTTCCAATGAATATTCAGGACTGATTTCCTTCAGAATGGACTGGTTGGATCTCCTTGCAGTCCAAGGGACTCTTAAGAGCCTTCTCCAACACCACAGTTCAAAAGCATCAATTCTTCAGCACTCAGTGTTCTTTATGGTCCAACTCTCACATCCATACATGACTACTGGAAAAACTATAGCTTTGACTAGACAGACCTTTGTCAGCAAAGTAGTCTCTGCTTTTTAATATGCTGTCTAGGTTGGTCATAGCTTTTCTTCCAAGGAGCAAGCATCTTTTAATTTCATGACTACAGTCACCACCTGCAGTAATTTTGGAGCCCAAGAAAATAAAGTCTCTCACTGTTTCCATTGTTTCCCCATATATTTGCCATGATGGGACCAGATGCCAGGATCTTGGGTTTTTGTATGTTAAGTTTTAAGCCAGCTTTTTCACTCTCCTCTTTCACATTCATCAAGAGGCTCTTTAGTTCTTCTTCACTTTCTGCCATAAGGATGGTGTCATCTGCATATCTGAGGTTATTGTTATTTCTCCTGGCAGTCTTGATTCCAGCCTGTGCTTCATCCAGCCCGGCATTTTGCATGATGCACTCTGCATATAAGTTAAACAAGCAGAGTGACAATATAAAGCCTTGATGTACTCCTTTCCCAGTTTGGAACCAGTCCATGTCTGGTTCTAGCTGTTGCTTCTTGACCTGCATACAGATTTCTCAGGAGGCAGGAAAGATGGTCTGGTATTCCCATCTCTTGAAGAATGTCCCACAGTTTGTCATGATCCACACAGTCAAGGGCTTTAGCATAGCCAATGAAGCAGAACTAGATGTTTTTTTGGAACTCTCTTGCTTTTTCAATCATCCATTGGATGTTGGCAATTTGTTCTCTGGTTCCTCTGACTTTTCTAAATCCAGCTTGAACATCTAGAAGTTCTCAGTTCACATACTGTTGAAGCCTGGCTTGGAGAATTTTGAGCATTACTTTACTAGCGTGTGAGATGAGTGCAATTGTGCGGTAGTTTGAGCATTCTTTGGCATTGCTTTTCTTTGGGATTGGAATGAAAACTGACCTTTTCCAGTCCTGTGGCCACTGCTGAGTTTTCCAAATTTGCTGGCACATTGAGGGCAACACTTTCACAGCATCATCTTTTAGGACTTGAAATAGCTCAACTGGAATTCCATCACCTCCACTAGCTTTGTTCATAGTGATGCTTTCTAAGGCCCACTTGACTTCACATTCCAAGATGTCTGGCTCTAGGTGAGTGATTACATCATTGTGATTATCTTGGTCATGAAGATCTTTTTTGTACAGTTCTCCTGTGTATTCTTGCCACCTCAATATCTTCTGCCTCTGTTAGGTCCATACCATTTCTGTCCTTTATTGTGCCCATCTTTGCACAGAATGTTCCCATGGTATCTCTAATTTTCTTGAAGAGATTTTTAGTCTTTCCCATTGTATTGTTTTCCTGTATTTCTTTGCATTGTTCACTGAGGAAGGCTTTCTTATCTCTCCTTGAGATTCTTTGGAACTCTGCATTCAGATGGGTATATCTTTCCTTTTCTCCTTTGCCTTCTGCTTCTCTTGTTTTTTTTCATCTATTTGTAAGGCCTCCTCAGACAACCATTTTGCCTTTTTGCATTTATTTTTTTGGGGGGATGGTCTTGATCACCGCCTCCTGTACAGTGTCATGAACCTCCACCCATATTTCTTTAGGCACTCTGTTTATCAGATCTAATCCCTTGAATCTATTTGTCACTTCTGGATTTGATTTAGGTCATACCTGAATGATACAGTGATGGTGACTGCAGCCATGAAATTAAAAGACACTTGTTTCTTGGAAGGAAAATTATGACCAACCTAGACAGCATATTAAAAAGCAGAGATATTACTTTGCCAGCAAAGGTCCATCTAGTCAAGGCTATGGTTTTTCCAGTAGTCATGTATGGATGTGAGAGTTGGACTATAAAGAAAGCTGAGTGCAGAAGAATTGATGCTTTTGAACTGTGCTTTTGGTGTTGGAGAGGACTCTTGAGAGTGCCTTGGACTGCAAGGAGATCCAACCAGTCCATCCTAAAGGAGATCAGTCCTGGGTGTTCATTGGAAGGACTGATGTTGAAGCTGAAACTCCAATACTTCGGCCACCTGATGGAAAGAACTGACTCATTTGAAAAGACTCTGATGCTTGGAAAGATTGAAGGCAGGAGGAGAAGGGGACAACAGAGAATGAGATGGTTAGATGGCATCACTGACTCAATGGACATGAGTTTGAGTAAACTCCGGGAGTTGGTGATGGACAGGGAGGCATGGTGTGCTGCAGTCCAAGGGGTCACAAAGAGTCAGACATGACTGAGCAACTGAACTGACTGAGTGACCATTCTCTGGACTTTGTGTATATTTTCAACAGCTACTTATTAGATTGATAATGAACTACACCAGCATACCATGATTTGATAATGGATCCTACCTGAATATCATTACAGATTTTAAGGGGTAGAGCAGTGAGGTGACACAATAAATCTAATTCTCCGTGGGAAAAGAGAAGAAAAAACAACAACAACAACCACTGTGTCACAACAAAAGTGTCAGAACAAAACAACAAAAAATAATAGAACTGAAAGTCAGCAATGTAGACCTTCCAAATTAATAAATATCATCTGAGCTTAGAATTTTTTTTAAGAAAGGATAGCTCTTCCTTTCAATTTAAAATGTGGGGCTTTTCATGACTTTTGACTTTTCTAGAGCTCAGAGTCTCCCGTGTTGCTTAAATACTAGTGGGGGAGAGAGAGAAGCATCATTCACTTAAATGTGAACATGAATGGCGCCCCCTGTTGAAAACTATCTGAACTTCTGATTCCTGAATCCATCGCTACCTTTCAGAAAAATTACAAGTGCTTAAAACCGTTCATAATAAAGCCTCTCTTCTTGCTTTAGCTTCTGCACTCCAGATTTTTGGCTGCCATCCTGATTTATTTAACATCAGCTCATTGCCAAGCTCCTTCTCCCCATTCCTCCTCGGATTTGCACAAGTCGCTCCCTTTGCCAAGCAAATTTTTCCCCACTCCCATACTCCTTGACTAAGTCCTTTGGTTCTTCCAAGACTTAAGGATGAGGCGTCATTTCCTCTGGGAAACCTTTGCCTAATACTAAAGTAAGTAAAACATACTGAGAACTTATTACAGGACATAAGAAAGAACTTAGAACTCTTTCACATGCACGGACTTTTATAACTATCAGGAAGTGGGTGGGATTATCCTGTTTCATAGAGGAGGAAACTGAGGCACAGAAAGAGGAAATTCTTAACAGTGCTACACAGATAGGCCACGAACTCTGAAGAAAGGAAGGAACTGACTACGGAAAACTGGTAAGAACAAGGGATTCGAGGTCACAAGGAAGGGAACTGTGCTAGGAGGGGTCTTCCAAGCGAGCTGTTAAGATTGGAGAGTTGTGGTAAAGGAGACTTAGTGCCTGCTCTGGCGGTTTTGGGAGATGGTGCAACCACTGATGGTGATACTGTCCAGGGTACCAGCTGGGAAATGGGAAGCTGGAATGGAGGAACGGTGTCCTTAGAGACCACGTTTTTAAAAAAGAATTCACCGTATTTCCCCAGCATTCAGCACAGTAAGTGCTAACTTCTCTTAAACTATGTGTTAAAAGTATGTGGTGAAACGCAGTCCTTTCAGGCAGGCCACAGCCGAAGTTTCTTCAGCTGCTTTGGCTTTCCTGCCACAACCTGAGGACTATTCTCAGCCAGGACTCCCAGGCTGCTCTCATTCCCCGTAACCTCGGGTGCATCTGAAGCCTAAACTGCGTTCCCTCAGAGCTTCATCTACATCTGGCCTGTCTGGGCCCTTAGGACGAGAATTCGCCTCAGAAACGGGCCGTGCGAAGGAGGAGCGTGCGAGGCAGACGGCCAGCAGTGGAAATGCGGGGGCTTGGTGACAGCGCTACATCGGTCTCTCAGGTCGTCCTCAGGACCAGCCCCCGCAGAGCGTGTCAAAGCCTGAGCATGAGGCCGCTTCGCCTCAACGAGCCGGGCCTCTCGCTGCCGCCAGCGGGAAATCTCGCCTCGCGCGGGCTCCCGCGGGCGCCCGCGGGCTCCCACGCGCCTTTGCGCGCCCGCGGCCCTGGCCGGCTAAGAGGCGGGAAGCCTGGTCCCGCCCCCAAGCTCCGGGAGGGGCGTGACCGCTGCAGGCTCCGCCCACGTGGCGCGCACGGCCCCACGGCAACCGGCACAACATAACAAAATGGCTGCCGCGCCGCTGGGCGCCTGAAGCGAACTGCCGGCACCTCTGCGCCCGGCCTCGTCCGGCGGGCTTGCTCGGCCTCGCTCCTTCGTGGTGAGTGCCAGGCCTGGTGTAGGCCGTTCTCCGGGCTCCAGGCGGAGCGGGTGGGGACCAGCGGCGAAGGCGGGAAGGCCTGGACCCAGCGAGGGATGGATTCAGGGCGGGGGCGTGTGCCTGGGAGTTGGGATTGGATGGGAAGGAGGGGAGGGCCCGGAACCGGCGCGGGGCGGGGGAGGAGGATGGAGGGAGGTTTGGGTTAGCAGTGAGGAGGCCACGGGGTGGGGGCTTTGGGATGGAGGGGAGGTGTGGACGCGGGGGTTCGGCGAGTGAGGTAGGGTCCCGCTGCCGAGCGGAGAGGGCTGGAGGTGTGCCAGGTGTCTGCGGGGAATGGCCGGGATACGGGATGGTGTGGGTACCCTGACGGGCGTCCTGAAATCCAGCGGAACGCAGTACGTGGAGGAAAAGGGGAGTTAGAATATGGGGAAGGGAGAGAAGGGGAAGAGCAAATACTTTGTCGTATAACGGTTAAGGGACAGGTGCAATTTCAAGTCAGAGCTTGGCTACTGACCGTCTGTGAGATTTGGGCTTGCTAATGTTTTCTCGTTTGTGAAAATACTCGCCGATTACTTTTGAGTGTACCTTGTGTGCCACATTCGGTTCTACATCCTTTAGTCCTTCCCATTAACTGATTTAGAATTTAAAATAACTGGAACGAGGTCATCATTCCCATCTTAAAAATGATGAAACTGTGTGGGTCAGAGAGGTTAAATAATTTACACAGAAAGTGGAAAATTAACATTTGAACTCAGACTTGGTTGTAGAACCCAAGCTCTTAATTCTTAATGATACGTTGTCACTTATTTTTGCTAAGTCTAATATACATTATCTGCAAGAATTTGTTTGGTAATATCTTTAGAGTGCTTAGCACAGTCCTTTCTTCACTCATTCAACAAATATTTATTGTGCACCAAACAAAACAGCCTCTACTGTGTTGTAGCCTAAACTCTAGAAAGAGAAACAAGCAATAATAAAATTGTTTCACAAATAATCATTTAATTCTAATTTTAAGGTGTTGGGAAGGATGCTATTTGGGGCAGATACCTGATCCTGTTGTGTGTTTTGAGTGTGGAAGTCCTGCCTTCTCAGCCCTGTATTCTTAGAGCCTCACAGTTCTTGGTGCCTTAAACTTGTTGAATAAAATTGAATGACTGAAAAAAAAAAAAAAAAACAAAAAACAAAAAACTAATGGAAAGGTTTGGGAAGCTTTTTCCTCCCCCCATACCTGAGTAGCATGGAGAGAGATGTGAGAGGAGAGCTTGGGATGTTAATAGGATACAGAGGGACACAGATGTCAGGGTGTTAGAAGGGAGAGGCAAGTAGATAGCCAGTTGGGTTGAGATGAAGTGGAATGGATGGAGACTAGAGTATTTTGTTTGAAGAGGGGATAATCAGAAGCCAGAGTATTCGAATGAATTAGGGTGTCAGAATATTTGCTGTGATGAACAGTTTGGGAAATCAGGATGAATACAGAAATGTGGAGGCAGGGCACTGGAGAGAACTGTAGAGAAATGGAGAAGACTAGTACAGTGTTAGGGAAGAGACTTTGTGGGAGAATTTGGCAATCAGAATGGGATGAAGGGTGGGAGGCAAAGGTTGATGAACACAGGATGGGAGAATTGCTGTTGGTGAGGAATAGGCGTCAGGATATTTGAAAGGACTAGTTGGAGAATAAGAGTGTTTAGGTGGGTCAGAGGGTATGGGATGAAGTCAAATTATAGGGAAAGTACTGAGATGTGATTAAAGGGCTAAGGGGTGCCATGGAGAGGGATATGGAGGTCAAGAAATGGGGATGGATATTTGCTTATTGAGTAGCTGGGAAGAGAGATGGAAGGTTTGGGAATTACAGAGCTCTGCCTCATTTGAAGGCAATGGCACCCCACCCCAGTACTCTTGCCTAGAAAATCCCATGGACGGAGGAGCCTGGTGGGCTCCAGTCCATGGGGTCGCTAAGAGTTGGACACGACTGGGCGACTTCGCTTTCACTTTTCACTTTCATGCATTGGAGAAGGAAATGGCAACCCACTCCAGTATTCTTGCCTGGAGAATCCCAGGGACAGAGGAGCCTGGTGGGCTGCCGTCTATGGGATCGCACAGAGTCGGACACGACTGAAGCGACTCAGCAGCAGCAGCAGCAGCCTCATTTGGACGGAGAAGGCAATGACACCCCACTCTAGTACTCTTGCCTGGAAAGTCCCATGGACAGAGGAGCCTGGTAGGCTGCAGTCCATGGGGTTGCAGAGAGTCAGACATGACTGAGCAACTTCACTTTCACTTTTCTCTTTCATGCATTGGAGAAGACAGTGGCAACCCACTCCAGTGTTCTTGCCTGGAGAATCCCAGGGACAGAGGAGCCTGGTAGGCTGCCGTGTATGGGGTTGCACAGGGTCGGACACGACTGAAGCAACTTAGCAGCAGCAGCCTCATTTGGAAAAGATCAAAGATGATGGAATCTTAGGAAAGGCTGGATAGAGGTGAAGGTGTAGACTCTACTAAGGTGTGGTGGAGGGGATTGTTAGATCAAGGCCAGTTTCAGAATCTGAGAAGGACAGGATGTGCAATCATATGATTTTGATTATCACATCATTCCAGTGGCTTTCTTTTATTCTGCAGACTTACCTTCTGGGTTTTCAAAATGTATCTCCAGCTCTGGACTTGTTTTGATTTCAGTTTATCCTGCCCCTTCACACACACACTAGCCCTGCCTCTTGTCTCTGTCTTCTCTTGTCTATTGCTCGGTCTTTCTGTTGTTTATGTAATCGTGGACTGCAGCCTTGGTCAAGCAACATCGCTCTCTCTCTCTTAAACTCGTGGTTCAAGGTTTTACTGCTGCCAGGTGTCCTTCCTCAAGTACAGTAAATCCCTAAGCCCATGTTACTGAGTTAGCTCTTCTGTGAGCTCGTATGTCCAGGCTTTACAGGGGCAATGGCGACCCAGGGAGGAGGTCTGGGAATGCACTGTGACTCCAAAGCCATCATTTAATCTTTCAGGTTACAATTCATTAAAGGAAGGAGTTGATTTTGATTTTGGAATCCATTCTAATATATTTATTTAACTCTATTATTGAGTAAGGCAGAGTTTTTCTAATCAAGAGAGATCTCACGATATTCTAGTGAGGCCCAAAGAGTCTTGGTCATTAGGATGTTGTGAGAGGAATTCAGGATGGTTCAATATTTTAAGAAGTTAGAGATAAGACTAAAGTGCAGGGTATAAAATAATCACGTTGCATACAAATATAGGATGTACGTGCGTTTTTAAACCAAGACACTAAGACTGTGTGTAAAGCATGTCTCTGTAGCATGTAGCATGCTGTCATTCTAATTTTATCATGCTATGAGATAGAGAAAGACATATAGAAGTGGGGACTGGCTCCTGTTCTGCTCCTCTTTTATTTTTTAAGTCCCTTGCCCTTATGAAAACTGTATTTAACTCAGGAATGAATAAAATTGTGTTATTAAAGCACATGCCTCTTAGCTCTTTTCAAGCTTGAGTATATTATTATTTAGAAAGAGCACCAGTGCAATCTAACACAGAATGAGGCGTATTACAAAGAGACTTTTTGCCTTGGCAGAATGTTAAGATAGAAATTGCTACACTTGTGAAATTAGGTCCTAAAGCTTTGTGGTGAAGACATCAATAGCAGTTGTGTGAATCGAGGGAAGCTTTTCTGACCTTTGTGGATGATTTGACATGAAAAAACAAAAGAGAAAGTAAAGACATAGATTTGCAGTTTAAAGTGATCTAGATTGTTGAAACAAGGCAGTTGTCCTTGTTGTACTGTATATGTGTGAAACAATAATCACTTTAAAAAAATTTAGCAGGTTTTTGCTACCTTCAAACTAGTCTCCTTAAGACGCTAGATCGTGAGTTCAGTGATCCTTTCGTTGTATTAAATTTTCTGTTTTTCCTTCAAAAAAATTAAAATGTTTTTAAAAGATACCATTTATTTTTATTTACTTTCCTTCCTTCCTGTTTTTATTTTATTATTATTATTTTTTTTGGCCGTGTCTTACACAGTCTGTGGGGCCTTAGTTCCCTGACCAAGGATCGAACCCACAGCCCCTGAATTGGAAGCATGGAAACTTAACCACTGGACAGTCGGGAAAGTCCCTGGCATTAGGATTTGAGCTATCCAAAAACTGGGTTGCAGATTACTTTTCTAAAAAATAGTTTGTGTTTTGTCTTCACACTTTAGGGCTTCCCTGGTGGCTCGGTAGAGAATCTGCCTGCAGTGCAGGAGACCCAGGTTCAGCCCCTGAGTTGGAAAGATCCTCTGGACTAGGGAATAGCTACCCACTCCAGTATTCTTGCCTGGAGAATCCCATGGACAGAGGAGTCTGGTGGGCTGCAGTCCATGGGGTTGCAAAGAGTTGGACCCAACTGGGTAACTAACATCTACACATACACACACTACATTTTCAGTTGTGAGGGTACAGGAGATTATGGATATTGAGCAAAGTAGAATCATTGTTAATGCAGCTTGTTCAAGACCTATACATCTTATAACATTTTTTGGTCTAAAAGTTTGGCAGATTTATAATTTTTGCAATGTACTTATAAGAGCAGTTGTATATCATGAAAATCTTTTTTGCATAAACCTAACTTGTAAGTATTGAGGACTGATACTGCTCATGAAGATAGCCTTTTGTTGAAGTGTTGAATAGCATTTTATTGTTTCTAGGTTCTTTATGAATAATGCATTCAATAAATAGTAATTATCTGCCATCTTCTAGGCTCTGTTCTTGGCCTGGAATACATCAGTGAATAATATCGCTACTTTCATGGAACTTAAATTCTACTAGATTAATTGTGTGATTTGACTTACAAGTTAATTTGAGAGAAGAACTGATCCTCATCATTACTCCAGCGAGCATTCCATCTGAATCTGGACTTTTACCGAATACCTCTGGGTTTGGCAGTGGTTTCCTGGGTATGACGTCAAAGGCACAGGTGGCAAAAGGAAAAATAGACCAGTTGGATTTCTGTAGAGTTTTTACATGAGTATCAAAGGGCAACATCTCAGGGACCTCTGTGCTGGCTCAGAGGTAAAGAATTGCCTGCCAGTGCAGGAGACGGGTTTGATCCCACGTACCACAGAGCAGCTAAGCCCATGTGCCACAACCACTGAGCCTGTGCCCCAGAGCAGAGGAGTCCCATGACTGAAGCCGGAGCACCCTAGAGCCCGTGCTTCGCAACAGGGGAAGCCACCGCACTGCCACTAGAGAAAAGCCAGGCAGCAGCGGAAGACCCAACACACTAAAAATAAATAGTTTTATTTTTTAAGACAATATCAATTAGTAGAAAGGAAACCACAGGGTGGGAGAAAACTTGCAAATTATTTATTTGACTAAAGTTAATATGCAGACTATATAGTGAGAACTCCTGAAAGGGTTAAAAAAGACCAAAGGCAAGCATTTGCAACACCAGAAATCAGATATAGAGGTCTGTGCGGCTCCAGCGGCTCCAGCCCACAGAGTCTAGGAAACTAGTGACAGATGTGAGCCAGAGAGACAGGGCCACGTCATGGGGGATCTCATAGGTCATGATAAATATTTCGTTTATTACAGACCCACAGATTAACCTTTTAAATAGATCCGTCTGGCCGCAATGTAGTGATGGAAGAGGAAGGGAAGAGAGCTTGTAGACAAATCAGCTAGAAGCTGTTACAGTAGTTTGGTGAGTGTGTGGATTAGAGTAGATGAGAGGGGAGATGGAAAGAAGGGGACTAATTTGAGGGATACTTAGGAAGTAGAATTGACAAAACTTGATGATTGGTTATGGGAAGAAGGAAGTGACTCCCAGTTTCTGGCTTATTCCCAAGAGCATCGTCCACTAGTAAGGGAACGCTGAGGGAGGAACAGGATGGGAAGAAAATGAGGGCGGGATGAGGGAAATGATAAATTCAATCTGGACATGTTGATTCAGGATGCCAATGAAATGTCAGGTAGACAGTTGAGAATAGGTGTCTGGACTCAGAGAAGAGTTGGATTGAAAATATAAATATCAGTAAAAAGGTGGCATTGGGAACCATGGGTGTACATTAGATTGTCTCAATTAAGTTTAGAGAGAGATCAGAGGAGACCTGAGGAGCTCTGACATTTAAAGAGTGAATAGACGAGCCTTGGCCAGGAAAGGAGGCTGAGGAGTGGCCAGGAAGACGGGAGGAGAGTGTGGTGTCCCAGAAGCCAGAGGAAGAAACTGTTGCAGAAAGGAGAGAGTGCTGATCAGCATGAAATGTTACTGGTTGTCAAGTAGTTCCAGCTTTATGCACTCTAGAACTCTTTGTAAGTAGAAGAGGCACTGTGACTAGTTTGGTCCAATAAACTGAGAACCAAAGTGACAGATGAGGCTTCTGGCTAGAGTACATGTCAGTACATGACCCTCTGGAGGTCTCTCTTCCCTCTGGTAAGGTAATCAGCAGTGTCTGAAATGGTGTCTGCTTCCATTAGCTTGGAGTAGTGTGGGTTCTAGCATCTATAACTTCTGAATTTAAAACTTTATAGTCTTGAAAATTCTAGAAATAGACTAATAGTTTTGATAGCTCTAAAAATTAACCTTGTTAAATATATGGGAAACTCTTACAGGTTTTGATGGATACCTGGCTTTATTCTTGCAATGAAGAAAGGTCCTCAGCAGAAAATTTCCAAAACAAAGATGCCACCATCATCTCACTCTCCTAGTCCATCATCTCTTATGTCCAATATGAGATCTAGGTCACTTTCACCTTTAAACGGATCTGAGACTCTGCCTTTTCATTCTGGAAGACAGTGGTGTGAGCAAGTCAAGATTATAGGTGAAAACACTATGCTTTTGGACTATCACGACCAGAAAGGTAATGCTTTTTAATCTGCTCATTTCACCACATACTCTTGTAAGTACAGATGGAAAATATTGAACTTACATTTTTGGTCCAAATATAACATGTATCCATCCTACTAGTAACTTGACCCATTGTTTTTGACAGAAATTATCTAAGGACAGTGGAGGATGGAGGCTTTTGGTTGAGGGTGAACACGTCTGGAAGGGTTAGGAGAAGGGTTTCCAGAAAGAGGAAGCTTTATTTCCTGTGTTGGGAGAGTGCTTTAAAGTTCATATGCCAGTTTACAATCATCCTTGGTTGAGGGGAAGGCATATCTGGTCACTTCAGAATGCAGTGCCTTAATTCAGTATAAACATGTTGTCCACTCATGGGCTGTTCCAGTCTGCTTATTGGCAGGCTGCCAATCTGTGAATGGACTGATTCTCACATCAGGGACACATATGAATGTTCACCAAGGTTTTTATGTTTTTCTTAAAAGCATTCCGTCAATCTAGGAATCTGTTTTCAAAAATGGGTTCTTTTCTTAAGAAATTTACTTACTGTGATTACATACAAAGAAAACTTTTTTGTGATTTCTTTGCAATGTCATGAAATCATGGTCATCAAATTCTATTGAAGAATGCTGCTGCTGCTGCTGCTGCTAAGTCGCTTCAGTCATGTCCAACTCTGTGCGACCCCATAGACGGCAGCCCACCAGGCTCCCCCGTCCCTGGGATTCTCCAGGCAAGAACACTGGAGTGGGTTGCCATTTCCTTCTCCAAGGCATGAAAGTGAAAAGTGAAAGTGAAGTCGCTCAGTCATGCCCGACTCTTAGCCACCCCATGGACTGCAGCCTACCAGGCTCCTCCGTCCATGGGATTTTCCAGGCAAGAGTACTGGAGTGGGGCGCCATTTCCTGCTCTGATGAATACTGATCAGTGTTTATTAATAAATATCGTCAGCACTGAGTTTGGACTGTACCCTTGCTGCCCACTGGCACATTGTTATTTCTAATTTGATTAACACTTTAGAATATTTTCTTCTCTAGATTGGGCCAAACTTTTAAAATTATTTTATTTTGAACCAAAATAAATGTAATATTAACTTATTGTAAGTACTCATGGGGAAACTTTGGCCTACAGCCTGGACCTGGGCTCCAAAATCACTGGAGATGGTGATTGCAGCCGTGAAATTAAAAGACGCTTACTCCTTGGAAGGAAAGTTATAACCAACCTAGATAGCATATTAAAAAGCAGAGACATCACTTTGTCAACAAAGATCCGTCTAGGTAAGGCTATGGTTTTTCCAGTGGTCATGTATGGATGTGAGAGTTGGACTATAAAGAAAGCTGAGCACTGAAGAATTGATGCTTTTGAACTGTGGTGTTGGAGAAGACTCTTGAGAGTCCCTTGGACTGCGGAGAGATCCAACCAGTCCATCCTAAAGGAGATCAATCCTGGGTGTTCATGGAAGGACTGATGTTGAAGCTGAAACTCCAGTACTTTGGCCACCTGATGTGAAGAGCTGACTCATTTGAAAAGACCCTATGCTGGGAAGGATTGAGGGCAGGAAGAGAAGGGGACGACAGAAGATGAGGTAGTTGGATGGCCTCACCGACTCATTGGACATGGGTTGGGTGGACTCCGGGAGTTGCTGATGAACAGGGAGGCCTGGCGTGCTGCAGTTCCCGGGGTCGCAAAGAGTCGGACACGACTGAGCGAATGAACTGAACTGAACTGGATCTGAACCCAGGATTAATTGTCTTTTATTCATAAAGAACCAAGAGACAATTTTCTTTTTATGGATGCTTTTGTAGAATTTAACATGGCTTTTTAAAAATAATTTTTAAAATTGGAGTGTAGTTGATTTACAGTGTTGTGTTACTTTCACATATGCAGCAAAGTGGATCCGTTATTCATGTACACATGTACACTTTTTTAGGTTCTTTTCCATGTAGGCCATTACAGAAGATTGAGTAGAGTTCCCTGTGCTGTACTAACATGGCTTTAATAAGCTTTGATTGTAATATCCAGGAAGGTCATGAGATAGGATATTCTATCCATTAAGTAGTACTTTATCTCTATAAAACATGTTGTGATCCCCTATATTTAGAAGAGCAACAAATTTGAGTTTCCTACCATAACAAAAAATAGGAAAAGGAAAATTTTAAGAATTCTCGTATTTTTTAACTTGATTAGAATTGTTTAAAACAAAAAACTAAATAATCTAATATATTTTTTAAAAAACTAACATTAAAATACTGCTAAAAACCTCAGTGCTGCCTGTACTTAAAAGTATAAATTTTAGATTCATCTGCCTAGGTTCAAGTCCTAGATTTGCACATTTTTAGCTGTAAGAGTTGAACAAATTGTTTTTCTAATTTTTTTTATAAAGGAGAATAGTAATTTCTATCCCAAAGTTTTGTTGTACAAGTTACATTTTTTTAATGTAAAGCATTTAATACGAAGCTTACACACAGTTAATATTTATGAAGTATAACTTATTGTCATCATTATGAAATGCTACATAAAGTAAAATATTATTTAAACATTCCAGTTAGAACTAGCCAGCTGTTTTTACAATTGCATGGTTTAAATTTTTGTTGTTGTTGTTTAACATTAAGACAGTTTGTTTCTCAAAGTATTCATATCTTCCTCTTCTGATAATGATCTGTTTGTATAACTTCAGAAGCTGATTCACATGCAGGAGTGCGATATATTACAGAAGCCCTTGTTAAAAAACTTACTAAACAGGAAAATTTGGCCTTGGTAAAATCTCTGAACCTTTCACTTTCCAAAGATGGTGGCAAGAAATTTAAGGTAGGTTACCAACATTTCTGAATACAGACATGATTTTAATTTTTGTGCTTTAAAATGAAGAAAAAATACACATGGACTTTACAGTCTATTCCATCCTAACGTCGCTGGATTTGTTGCAGATCTCTTAGTGTTTCTAGTGAAAGTTCCCCATCAGAAGTGTGAGGTGTGACTTCTTCACATTCATAACCTCCTGGTATCCTACATGTTAGTGATTCTCTCTAGAAAGCGTCAGCAAATGACAGCCTAAACGCCAGGTTAGGCCTACTGCTCGTTTTTGTTAATAAAGCTTTATTGGAGCACAGCTGCACTCATTTATTTCCATATTGCCTGTGGCTGTTTTTGTGTTATAATATCAGAAGTAAGTGATTGTCAAAAGAACTATATATGTCTCACAAAGCCAAAAAATATTTACTGCCTGGCCTTTTGCAGAAAAAGATGACTAATCCGTGCTCTAGACTGTTTACTACTTTAGTCTATTCATAAACTATACACCATGAGTACATTGAAATTTAATTTTTATTTTTCTTGGTAAAAATAATTTCTTCTTATTGTTTTTTGTTATTTTATTATTTTTATTATTTACAGCTTAATTTTTTGGTTGGAAAAAATATAAACTTAAATGCCTCCTACTCCAGTCACAAAAATTAATTCCAGAAGATTGACAGTCTTAATGAAAGCAAAACAAAAATCAACCAACAAAAGTGCTGTAAAAGTATTAGGAAAGAATATATTTTTAAATCTTAGAGTTGGGAAGGCCCTTCTAATCGAACACCAACGCTAATACTACAAAGAAAAATATTGACAGATTTAGCTTACGTAAAGATTAAAAAGTGTTGTTTAATGAATTATTATCTTTTACAAAGTTAAAGAAAAACAACAAGGTGGCAGGTAGTGTCTCCAGCATGTGTAATAGTATCTGCATAATATAAAGAGCACCTGTGATTCAATAGAAAGAGACACCAAATGGTAAATGTGCAGAGGATAAGTCTGTTCACAAAAGTATTATAAATGGCTGTTAACATGAAAGTACATTCAGGTTCATTAATGTCAAAGAGATGAGAAATAGAACAATGGTTTGATGCCATTTTCCATCTTGTATGTCTAATGGACAAGAATTAAAAAGATTATTTCAGCATTCAGAAAGATGTGAGAAATGGATCTTCTCATTTGGTCTTAGTGGATGTATAGATGGGTACAGCATTTTGCGAAAACAGTGTGATAGTATTTATCAAAATTTCCAATGTACTTATTTAATCCAGCAATTAAGTCTGTACTTACTGAGTTTATACTCACAACATAGCAGTTCTGCTCCTTGATGTCTATTAATATTTACAGTGTATCCAAAGGTATCTGAAGAGTAATGTTTATTAGGCATTATTTAAAACAGAAAAATTGGAAATAACCAATTGTCTGTCAGTAGGGAATTGCTTAAAAATTATGGTGCAGTATACCATGAAACGGGCTTCCCTGGTGACTCCGTGGTTAAGACTCCATCTGCAGTGCAGGAGTTGCAGGAGACATAGGTTTAATCCCTGGTCAGGAAGATCCCCTGAAGGAGAGCATGGCAACCCACTCCAGTATTCTTGCTTGGAGAATCCCATGGACAGAGGAGCCTGGTGGGCTACAGTCCATAAGGTCACAAAGAGTTGGACACAACTGAAGTGACTTAACATGCACGCATACCATGAAGTACTATCAAGTCTCTTGGAAAACAAGAACAGAAACAAAAACTCCCAGGACTCTATGTATTAATGTAGGGGAATGGTCCAGTATATTTAATGGAAAAAACAAATTCTAAAATATTTTTAGTAAGGTCTCAAAATACTTTTTTAATGAATAGAAAGGTGTGGGTGTATATACACTGGTCTGTTAACAAGGGTTACCTTTGAGCAGTGAGATTTTTTTTGGTGGGGAAACTGAACTGGAGACCTGATGAAGAGAGCTTTTTATGTTTTGTTTGAAATTTTTATTAGACTATATTTATGTCTTATGTTGACCTCCGGGAGCTGGTGATGGACAGGGAGGCCTGGCGTGCTGCGGTTCATGGGGTCGCAAAGAGTCGGACACGACTGAGCGACTGATCTGATCTGATCTGATGTCTTATGTAATTAAATAGGAAAAAAAGGAGACATCCTGGAGTTTAAAGATTGTAAAAATGAAATATCAAGTTAGTAAATCCTTACTGTGTGGTTTCTGTATATGCCAGGTATTACATTAGGCTGTAGGAATAAATATAGAAGTGAGTAAGCTTAGTTTCTGATTTTGGGAACTTAGTGTGAAGAATGCCTAGAATTAAGAGGAGAAATATTGAGGGGGAATCAAAGGAAGTGAGTGGGTCTGGGAGAGACAGACCCAGTGAAAAAGTCTGAAGGGGCTGTTGGAAGAGAAGATCCAAGAGTGGGATGAACGGAGACCAGAGGAGGAGGACTCGGGAGAAACAGATGTGCTGTAAGATGTCAGAGCATCGTCCAGCAGCATGAAAACCTGGGAGAAGCTGTTTGACTTGGCAGTGTAAAAAGCCCTCCCCTTTCTTGAAGCCCACCAGCTTCATTCTTTTAGGGTCTTTGCTGTTTTTTTTTTTTTTTCTGCCTGGTATTCTCTGCCTCCAGATAGTCACACAGCTAGCTTATTATTAGTCTCACCTCAATGTGCCTCCTCTCTGTGAGGTCTGCTCTTACCTCCAGTTGCAGGTAGCCACCTTCTCCTCCGTCACTCCCTCTCATTCTTCCCCGAAACAGAGACTGATGTGGCGCCCACTGCGTGCCAGGCACAAGTCCTGAGCAGTGAACACAGCAGACAGAACCTGCCCCCTGGTGCTTCTATTCTGTCATATCACGTTACCCCTTGTTAGTATGCTTCCGTGCCTGAAAGTTTTGTTTTCTCTTATTTGTTTACTGGCTTTCCCTGTGAATGAAATCAAGAGCCTTGTTTTCCTTATTCATCACTGTTTTTTCCTATTTGCAGTACCCAGAACAGCTCCTGGCACATAATCCTTGTTTGATTAGTATTTGTTGGAATGGGTGGATGAATGGCTATCTTGCAGAGAACTTTTTGAATACATAGTAGGGATGGAAGATGTGTTGCCTTACCAATAGACTAATGCTGAATGGGAAGCCGCAGAGTGAGCAGATGTACACAGGTTTTATGAGAACATAGTGGCAAATAAGGGAGGTAATGTGAACCTGAGTAAGAAACAGGTTTTGTATGAGGTGATTTGTATCATATAAAGGAGACTGAGCTTGTTTCCAATGGAAACAATGAAAACAGTGACAGACTTTATTTTCTTGGGCTCCAAAATCACTGCAGATGGTGACTGCAGTCATGAAATTAAAACACGCTTGCTCCTTGGAAGAAAAGCTATGACCAACCTAGACAGCATATTAAAAAGCAGAGATATTACCTTGCCGACAAAGGCCTGTCTAGTCAAGGCTATGGTTTTTCTAGTAGTCATGCATAGATGTGTGAGTTGGACTATAAAGAGAGCTGAGCACTGAAGAATTGATGCTTTTGAACTGTGGTGTTGGAGAAGACTCTTGAGAGTCGTTTGGACTGCAAGGAGATCCAACCAGTCCATCCTAAAGGAGATCAACCCTGAATATTCATTGGAAGGACTGATGCTGAAGCTGAAACTCCAATACTTTAGCCACCTGATGCAAAGAACTGATTCATTTGAAAAGACCCTGATGCTGGGAAAGATTGAAGGCAGGAGGAGAAGGGGACAACAGAGATTGAGATGGTTGGATGACATCACCCACTTGATGGACATGAGTCTGAGCAAGCTCCAGGAGTTGGTGATGGACAGGGAAGCCTGGCGTGCTGCAGTCCATGGGGTTGTAAAGAGTTGGACACGACTGACCGACGGAACTAAACTGAGCATGTTGAATGTAGATCCCAGTGACAGGGAAGTTGGTGCACTGGCATGTTGCCATTGCCTGGTGCCACATCTGGCATGTAGCACGCGTGTAGTGAATATCTGTTGGATCGTGACTTTTTATTTATTTTTTTATCTTTTGGCCATACCACATGTGTCATGTTGGATCTTAGTTCCCCAACCAGGGATCAAACCCATGCCCCTTGCATTGGCAGCTCGGAGTCCTAACCACTGGACCATCAGGGAAGTTGCAAACAGTGACTGTTTCTAAACTTGAGGGGAAGATCCAGGAGAGAGAAAGGTTGAGGATCCAAGAACACAGGGAGAGGAGATGGGGAGCATTATGCCAGAGCGTGAGTACCTTAGCTAAACTTTGAAGAAAGGAAGGAAGAGAGGGAGAGGCATAGAAAAGTGGAGAAGGAGGAAAGGACGGATGGAGAAATTTCCTGCTGAATAGTCTTCAGTTTCTTAGTATGGAGGAAGTGTCATCTCCTGTGCAAGAAAAGTGTGGCATCTTGAGGAGAGTGGCCCCTCCTGACCAAAGAGAGCCGCACCAGGGTACTGTCCAGGGGAGCAGTAACGGCTTAGTCTCCGGTGACTGATCAGAACAGCCCCTGATGCATATGCTTATATGTCGAGCTTATGTCGAGGTGTCTGTTGTATAAAGCATTTATTCATTTGTTTCCAATTAGTATATCGAAAATTTGGAAAAATGTACTAAGCTTGAAATACTGAATCTCAGCCATAATCTAATAGGGAAGATTGAGAAGGTGGACAAGCTGTTAAAGTTACGTGAACTCAACCTGTCATATAACAAAATCTGGTGAGTAAATACTTCTTTGGGTGGCACAGCAGGGCCGTCATCTTTGTTAATGAGGCAGAGGCACGCTGCCCGTGTTACTGAAAGAAGCCTTTGAAAGAGCCAGCGCTTTGGTTATTCATTTGTAGTCTAGCCCTTCATGAAGGATAATTGTCATGTTTTGGCATTTCTAAAGTACAGAATAATACCTAGTATTACCAAAGAAGGAGATACACTTTTTGATTACCAAATTTTATCTTAGTTCCATCTTTGACAGGAAGTTTTCCCAGTTGCAGTCTGTGATGAACTGCCTTATTCATTAAGAAAGTTGGCATGAAGCAGAATGTTTTAACCCTTTCATTTTGATCCTAAAGATATTTCGACCTGTTTTGAGCCTATGCATTTTATCCTGATGTTCTTTGTTCATTTCTGTAGTAAATATGCCCTGAGTCTTGTTTCTACTTCATAATATTTATATTACTCTGAGAAATAAACATAATAAAACTGACAGAGGCTAAAAGTACACATAGAAAACTCCTTTCAGGCAAAATGATCCAATTATCAAGTGTTGAAAATCTTTATGTCTGTCTGTTTTCCCTCCACGTAAGACTTGGTATATATAATGGCCAAAGAACAAAACAACCTAACTGTAAGCAGAAGCTCTAATATGGAAAAAATGAAATGAGGGGAAAACATGATTAATGAATTAAATCCTTAATGTAAAGTTTGTATAAAAAAAATTGATCCTGATGAAAATGTTTTCAACAAAATAAAACTGTAGTAAGTATGCCCAGTATAGAGAATTGACAAATGAATTAAATTGGAATCAACTCAGGAAAATATTTCATCAATGAAAATTCACCAATGCAGGTGATAAATGTTTTATTAAATATTGATTAAAACATCTTTATTCATAAATACAGTATCATGCTGGGGTTCCACCCGCTCACAATGGCAGCCGTATCATGGCTGGCATAGCTGCTCTTTGGTGGTGACCTAAGGTGGTAGTTGAAGACCTCTCGTCCAGTGCAGGGCTGCGGAAGCCTGTAGAAGGCCGCATAGCACGGTGTGTGCTGTTGGGCTTCCCGGCTCTCCCTTTGCTGTCCACTGGCAGTCTTCACAGTATTTGGTGAGACTGTCCCAGGCGGCCTCTTCTCTTCTGTGTTGTGGGACCCTGAAGTCTGATAGTAAGGTAGTTGGATTCCTGGGCACGGACAGGAATGAAGAGTTTACTGGAGCTGTTCTGCTAAATTTGTTTTTAGCCACTATTTTCAAATTCTCGTTTGTAAATTATAGTTATGAAAAGCAACTCCACATAAAACCAAGCCTGTTTATTTTTAAAATGCAATGAAGGGACACTATCACTGTACTTATTAAGTTTGATTTTACCCTTTGGTTTCTAGCAAAATTGAAGGCATAGAAAATATGCACAGTCTACAAAAGCTGGACCTTGCAGGAAATGAGATCGAGCGTATTCCGGCGTGGCTAGGGAAGAAGCTGAAATGTCTGCGAGTCCTCAATCTGAAAGCCAACAAAATATCATCCGTAAGTTATGCAAAGTAGCAAGAATGTTTAAAGTTTTTGGACTTGTTGAGGTAAAAAGATTAAAATCTAAGTGTTTTTTTTAATGGGACTTCTGATGGCCTTGACCAAACATCAAATTCAGACATAACTTCTATGGTAATTGAATATACACAGACCTGGTTTTGCATGATTACTGAGAGTTAATATCATAGCATTTTCCCATCTTTCATTTCATTTGAGCCTCTGAGTACTCTTCTTAAGGAGACAGTGCAGGGGTTATTTTTATAATTCTGTGAATTAGGTACCATTTTTTTATTACCATTTTTAAGTTAAGTCTCGGAGAGGTTAACTCTCTTACCCAAAGTCATTCAGCTTGTGCCAGAATCCATGTCACTGAATGCCTGGAGCAGAGTTCTTTTTTAAATTTTTTTTTAATTTATGAATTAATCTGAATTAACCTTGATTATAGTATTAAGTGTTACAGGAGGTATTAATCACTAGCTTTTTGTAGTAAAGCAACTTTATCATGGTTCACATAAGCTGATGGTGACATGTATTTTTCTCTGTCATAAAATATATGAGTATATTTTATAATTTTGTAATATTTATACAGTTAGATATTCAATAAACATTGCAAAGTGAAAGCATTAATTTATTTAAATCTGTATTAAAATGGAAACAATCCTCCTATAATTTAAAGAACTTAAGCCTTAGAATAGAAAGTAAAAGAGGTGACTTCCAGTATGGGTCTAGATTTGCCTTCTGTGATCTTTGGATAAATTTTCATCTGTCTAAAACTCACTGTTTAAATTGGAAAAAAAAAGTTTCTCCCCTGCCTTCTTTATGGAAGTGGTATAGGGCTCACATGGAATGATAAAATGTGAAAATAAAAACTTTAAGGAATATAGCCTTAGAGTTATTTAGTATTTTAAACTTTTACCAGTGTAAGGTAGTAATAATAAGTAACTCTTGTTTAAGGCTGTGCAGTGTCTCTACTTTCCTATTGCATCTTTATGAAGGTCTGATAAGGTGACTCTGCCATTTCACCATGGCAGCCCAAAAGACTCAGAGCCGAGCCCCGCGCCACGTTACACGGCGTCACCATGGAGATCTTGGAGTTTAGTGGGTGCTGGGAGGAGGTAGCCAGGAATTCATCTAGCATGGCCACACATGCTCCTAAAGTACTTGATCCCTAGATAGTGCTGTTAACCATCAGGAAGTTCATTCAATAAATGCTTGTCTGTTATTATTTCTAGTTTTGTGCACTCTCTCGTCTCAGTTCGTGTTTGGCATTGGCTTCAACAAGAGCATCCATTTGGGGAGATTTGTTTGCACTAGCTATTACTAGTAGTATTTCTCAACCTTTTAAAATTCCTCTTTGGATAAATGTAAAAATCTCACTTCAGAACTGTGAATGTTTCTACGTATCCTTATTTCTTTTAATTATCAACTATGACAGTTATCTGAAGATTTACAAAACTTCTTTTTTATAGCCATTTATATTTTTGATTTGTTCATTCAGTGTAATGAAAAGATAATAGGATTAGAGTTACTGAGTCTTAAATTCAAATCCTATTTCATTTATATACACTCTTTGAGCAAGTCACCTAAACTCTTTGAACCTCAGTTTCATGCTCTATAAAATTCAGATGGTATGTCATAGGTTTCTGTGAGGAGTCACAGAGGACATGGCATGTGGAAAATGCCAAACATTGCTCTTGATACATTGTAGAGCCTCAAATATCCCTCCCTTCAAACTACCATTGTATAATGGGTTTTATGATAGGTTCCTTGTCATGATAATAGCAATTTCCTTGACTTATTACTTCCCTTAGCTACGTTTAGGATGTTTAAATTCACTTATGCCAATAATAATGTTACATATCATTTTAGCTCCAAGATGTAAGCAAATTGAAACCACTTCAAGACTTGACTTCTCTGACCCTAGCTGAAAACCCAGTTGTGACCCTCCCCCATTACCTTCAGTTCACCATCTTTCACCTCCGGTCACTGGAAAGTCTGGAAGGTCGGCCAGTAACCACTCAGGACAGGCAAGAAGCTTTTGAGAGGTTCAGTTTAGGTAAGGTGACATATTTTTTAAAAAACTAAATTTGGATGGGAGAGGAATTTATTTTCAGAAATGATCCAGAAAAGATATATTTGTTATTAACTTTATAATGCTATTAAATTTGCATAGAAAATGGCAGCACAGATCAGTGAACTCAGCGAATACTCATCAGATGTGTGCTGTGTGCCAGGCTCTGTGTGTGGCACTGAAGACAGGGTAGCAAGATGGAAGGCACTGGCCTTCATGCAGCTTCTGTTTCAGTGGAGAAGACAGACAAAAGACAGCTAAACCCAGATAAAGTAACAGAGCGGAACCCCTTTTTTGGAAGGTGGTGTAAAGGAATGGCTGTCTGAGGAAATGACATACAAGCTGAAGGCAAAGGTGGGAGAGGATGAGGGAGAGGGAAAAGCTTGCACTTGACCGTTGGGAAGATGCTGGTGAGTTAAGAGACAGAAAGAAGATTAATCTGACAGGAGGATAGCTCAGGTTGAAGTCTGGAGAGGCGGGGGTGAGATGGCACAGGGCCTGGGCTTTGGGTGTGTTCCAGGCGCCACAGAAAGTACTGACAGCATTTAAGCAGGTGTTATATGTTAAGATTATTTCTGATGCAGGATGGAGAATGACTTAAAGCAGGGCAAAATGGTGATAAAGGGGCATGTTGGAAGGCTATTGGCTTAGGAATGTTGCTGCTGCTGCTGCTAGGTCGCTTCAGTCGTGTCCGACTCCGTGCGACCCCACAGACGGAAGCTCACCAGGCTCCCCCGTCCCTGGAATTCTCCAGGCAAGAACACTGGAGTGGGTTGCCATTTCCTTCTCCAATGCATGAAAGTGAAAAGTGAAAGTGAAGTCGCTCAGTCATGCCCGACTCTCAGCGACCCCATGGACTGGAGCCTACCAGGCTCCTCCGTCCATGGGATTTTCCAGGCAAAAGTACTGGGGTGGGGTGCCATTGGTGGCCTGTATTTAGATGATAGATGTGGAACAGACAGATCCACTTTGGAAGTGGAATCAGCAGCACTTTCTAATGGATTAGATAATCCTCAGGCTTCTGGCTTAAGTAAGTGGTTTGCTGGTAATATTGTTTTGAAATTGGGAGAATTTAGAACTCTTGAGTTTGAATGTCTGTGAGGCAGTCAAGAAGAGAATCAGAAATGTGTGTCTGGGGTTCAAAGAGATCTGTCCTAGAGATGTAAATTTGGGAGTCATCAGCATAAAAATGATACTTAATTCCACCTGAATTAACTAGCTCTCTTGGGCAGGGCAGCCCTTGGGGAGAGCAAAAAGAGGAGCCAGCTTAGAAAACAGAGAGAGAGGCCATCAAGGGAGGAGAAAACCAGGAAGTAGTGGGTTGCACAAGTCTGAAGTTTTCAAAAGAGGAAGTGGTCAACTCTGTGAATGTCACTGAGACAGGAAGAAGGAAGATGAGCACAGAGAAGGGCTTTAGACTGGCAGCATAGTGATGCTCTCGACAGGAGTGGTGAAGGAGTGGATGGAACAAATGCCAGATTATAGATTGAAGAATGAATGGGAGGAAGACATTTGGATAAAGATTTGAAATTTCCTCCCACAGTTTCTCTCCCCTAGTACCTAATAAATGAGTTTTAAAAAGTTAAAAAAAATTTCACCAATCACTTCCACGCCAGGAAATTGTCAGAAGCATCAAAGCTGGCAATCAAAGAAACAGGATATCCGAGAACCAAGTGGAGAGAGATCGTGGCTTACTTTCTCTGGTCCTTGGGAGGCCAAGGAGAGGAGACCAGAGAAGAAGAATAAAGAGTGTCTCTTGATAAGTGGGGTGGGACACTTTCTCCATCAGAAGGAAGAGAAGATGTGTGTAGGTATTAGTTTTGTTGCTTTGGTGGTAAGAAAATGAGGAGTTTCTACTGGTGGGGTCTGTCTTATTAATAAAGTATGAGATCATCAACTGAAAAAACAAAATAGAAGAAGTATGGGAGTTTTGAAGGGAAGAGGAAGGTATGAAATAGCCTAACACAATAGTTATGTAATAGTTACAGGCTATGAACCTGTATGTTCAACCATTTGAAATTGATGTTAGTCCTTGTGTGTTGATAAAAACAGCAGTTTCCTGTGGTTTGATCCAACACTTGAGAAATGTGGTAAACTTTTATTAGGTTACTGCTACTGCTACTGCTAAGTCGCTTCAGTCGTGTCCGACTCTGTGCGACCCCATAGAAGGAAGCCCACCAGGCTCCCCCGTCCCTGGGATTCTCCAGGCAAGAACAGTGGAGTGGGTTGCCATTTCCTTCCCCAATGCATGAAAGTGAAAAATGAAAGTGAAGTCGCTCAGTCGTGTCCGACTCTTAGCGACCCCATGGACTGGAGCCTACCAGGATCCTCCGTCCATGGGATTTTCCAGGCAAAAGTACTGGGATCCCCCTAACTCAACATTTGTTTCTCAGAAGGTGATGTTTTGGAATCATTAAGAAACATAAATGATGCAAAGGGAAGTCATGTTGGGGGAAGTGTTTAAAGTACTTACGATTCATTCTCAACTCTGAATGTTAATTAGGATCTTTTAGTGATGCTGAGCTCTTGGGATCCAGTGGTAACACAGATAGATGTAGTTTCTGCTTTCATAAAACTTTAGTGGGGAAGGCATACACCAGCTTCCCCTGTGACGAGGGCCACGGCAGAGGTGTAGGGTGGCATCATAGCATTCCTGAGAAGCATCTTATCTGGGGAGGGTAGAGTCAGGGCTGGCTTCTCATAGTGTTTTATTTTAAAAAACCAAACCTGGAAGATGCAAAATAGGCCAGTAGGAGATGGAGGAAGACAGTTCCAGGCAGAAGGTGTAGATGAGAACAGGCATCAGAAAACTGAAGAAGTGGGATCATTTCAGAAATGAGTGCTTGAAAACAGGACTGGAGAGGGGATTTGGGACCAAATCATGAAAAGCCTTGTCAGTTCTTGATGTAAACTTTTTGGATCCTATCCTAAGCATCATAGGAAGCCTTAGAAGGATTCTTAAGATGTCTTCCCTGGTAGCTCAGCTGGTAAAGAATCCACCTGTCAGGAAGGATAACATGGTATTTTATTTTGTAAGCATGCTTGCAGCATCCTTTCAAGTGTAATACTAATATCAAATAAAATTTTGCATGTTTTTTCCTAAGAGACTTGGAAAAAGCCGCCTCATTTATCAACACACTAATTGAATGCTTGGAATTAAAATGTCATCTTTTAAAATCGTTATCCAGATGATTATGCCTGCCTTCCTCTTAGTATAAATCACTTTCTAGCTCAAAATAGTCTTTTTGTTCCTAAACCATAGTGAATAATTTACAAAGTAGAATTGTATTTTTACTATTCTAAGACTTCTTTTGCTGTTATTTAAGAAATAGTCCTGCCTTTCTTCGAATAGAAAATATAATGATTCATAAACTATTCAATTTGTACTGGTAGAAGAGGTAGAAAGACTGGAAAGAGACCTGGAGAAGAAGATGATGGAAACTGAAGAGCTTAAAAGCAAACAAGCACAATTCCTTGAAGAAATTAAAAATCAAGATAAATTGAACAGATCATTAAAAGAAGAGGCTATGCTACAAAAACAGAGCTGTGAGGAGCTCGAGAGTAACCTTAACACGAAAAATGAACTGGTAAGTCCATATTTTACATTGCCGTGACTGTATTCTCTTGAAATAGAAAATTCTCTGTTCTTAGGGCTGAAAACACAACTTCCTGGCCGTAGAATGGGGAGGATGTGGTTTAACAGAAATGACGTGCTGCAATCCTGACGCTTTGCAGTTGACTGCGCACTGCATGGTATGGCTGCCCAAAAGATGCGTGTTGTTTGGGACTGTGCCTGAAGCCTGCAGATAGTCAAAGGGCTGTTTCATGGAAGAGGGGCTGGAGTTACTGATGAAGCTCCCAAGAGATAAAATTAAATGGCAAATAGTATTATAGGGAAGCAGTTTTTCATTTAGTAATGAAGAGGAAATCTAATAGCTGTCTTGAGATAAAATGTGATGACTCTGGATTGTGTTTGCTCTCATTGAAACAGGCATGTACTCAGGGTTTAGGAAAAAGATTAAAAAGAAAATTACGGAGATGACATAATCACCTTAAAAGATTTTTTTCAACCTAGAGAATCTGATCCTGTAAAATTATTAGGCTACTTTCCTTGAAGGAAAAAATAGCTGTTGGTACTCTTTTTTTTTTTTTTGACAATTCTTTCTCTGATCTAAGCATAACTTGAGAGAACTGTATTTCTCATATAATTAATAGAATCCTTTATATAGTTAATATTTTTTTTTTTTTGGCATCCCTCTTTCAAAATTGGCATTCTAGCTTAATTACTTGATATGTTGACAAGAATTCTGCCTAAACACTTGGCATTTTTAAACGAGGAGGGAAACGTTCCCTTCTCTGTGTGGAGAGAGAAATTGTTGCTTGAAGTCTACGTACCTCTTTCTTGAGCACTTTTTTACATGGTAAAAATCAGGACAGCTTCCCCTGCTCTGTTAGCCAAACATTCATAACATTTACGGCTTTCTTCACATGCCTTTTATTTGCAGGTAGTTTCAAATATGCCTACCGTATTCTGAAGGCATATTATATATGATGTTAATAATTCAGTGATTATCAATGGTCTTATACATATATCTGTTGCACTCCTTTCCAGAATAGAATGGATTGATGAGTAATTAAGTCATTGAAGACATATTACAGTGAGTTTTATTTCAGCAGTGAACTCTGTGTGCTATCACTTAATATTTGTATTTAAAATACAAAAAACAATATTTAAAATAAAAACAATACTTACTGTGGTAAATTTTTGGTATCCCATTGCATTGGTGAACATTTAATAAATTTTCCTGAGTTACTGATCTTTTTTGGTAATATAAAATTCATTTTTATTACTAAGATAAAGGAAGATTATAATTTCCATATGCTGAGATTTTCCATGCATGTTAGTCAACCTGTTGAAAACCTTGGCAAAGTATTGTATTTATTTATTTTTAATTGAAGGATAATTGCTTTACGTATTGTGTTGGTTTCTGCCAAGCATCAGCATGAATCAGCCATGGGTTTACCCATGTCCCGTCCCATTTGTATTTTATATTTGTGTGCTATCCCAAAATTCTGAGTTCTTACAGTTACTAGTTTTCACTTTTGTTTGTTTATAATGTTGCTATGTTTGTGCTATAGATAAATGTTTTGTAAATCATCAACAGTTTTTGCTGTTTCTTTTCTGTAACTATTTCTGGTTAGAAGACAGACTTTGCTATTCTTTAAGTCTTTGTTATTTTTATCATTAACTATTTAATGATGGCTGGATGGCATCACTGACTTGATGGATGTGAGTCTCAGTGACCTCTGGGAGTTGGTGATGGACAGGGAGGCCTGGCGTGCTGTGATTCATGGGGTCGCAAAGAGTCAGACATGACTGAGCGACTGATCTGATCTGATCTGATTTAAAACACATTATATACAAAGTTAATATGTTTATTATAACAAATTCAGACAACACAAATGTATATACAGTGGAAAATGAAGATTTCATTCTTTCCTATCCCATTCTTTAGAGGTTAATATGTATCCATTTTGTTTTCTATGCTTATGCAATATATATTAATTATACATGTAATTGAATAATATACACATATATATACCTTTGAATGTTTTCTGATTTAAAAAGGATCTTACTGTATATTTTTTAAAATTCTGCCTCTTAGTTTTTATAAAAATAAGAGTATATCATTGGACAGCTCTCCAAAACTACATACACATGTACTTGTGTGCACACATATGCGCACACACGTAGTTCTTTTTCTTTTCAAAGTCTGTATTGTGTTCTGTTATATGGATTTTGCATAATTTATTCAGTCTACTGAATATTTAGGTTGCTGCCACTTTTTTGTTATTAGGAACCGAACTGTAGATAAAATCTTATTTTAAAAAAAATCTTTATGCCTTACACATTCATACTAGTAATTCCTTAGCATAATCTCTATAAGTTTAATTTTTTTAATTTTGATAAATATTAATGTATGCCTCAAAAAGCTTCGGGGAAGGCAATGGCACCCCACCCCAGTACTTTTGCCTGGAAAATCCCGTGGACAGAGGATCCTGGTAGGCTCCAGTCCATGGGGTCGCTGGGAGTCGGACACGACTGAGCGACTTCACTTTCATTTTTCACTTTCATGCATTGGAGAAGGAAATGGCAACCCACTCCAGTATTCTTGCCTGGAGAATCCCAGGGACGGGGGAGCCTGGTGAGCTTCCGTCTATGGGGTCGCACCGAGTCGGACACGACTGAAGCGACTTAGCAGCAAAAAGCTTACAATTGCTTCACACTTCTATAGGAATGGGTGAAGGAACCCAATCAGTTGATATTATTCAGTTGATATTATTTTGAACTTGTAAATAGGGTAGAAAAAAAATAGAATCTCACTGCTTTAATTTCACAATGTTTTTAGTTATTGAAGTACTGCATATATGTTTATTAGCTATTTTGTATTTCTTCTTTAAATTCATCTTGTTTTATTTGTTATTTTATGATTCCAAAGAACTGTTCTGTGTTTTAAAAAAACAATTCTGTGTCTTATTTTAAGAACCTGCATTTGAAAAACATTTTCCATTATCTTATGTAGAATGTCTGGTAGTAATATCATCTATAATTGTAAAATATTCTAGTTTCATAAAGTAATTCCTCATGTAGTATGCAAATTAACTTCTAAGTGAAACATCATAGCATTGAAGGAAAACTTTTGTTGGTCATTTAACCTGTAATGGTCCTTTTCTCCTGCCACCAACAAATAATTAACTCTAATATTAATATTTCTCATTGTCTTTTTCAAGTTATTTAACTCTTGTTCTTGTTTCCTCAGTCTTAAAATGAGGACTGTTTACCTGCCCTGTGACCAAGTGAGGTTATGAATCTGAAAATGATTTAAAATGAACTATATTAAGTAATATGGTAGTAAATTTGAGACTCATAGGTAGGATAATGATAGAATGCGTCTGTATAAACAAAATGCAGGCGTTAATAAGCCTGCCTTCCCGCGGGGCGCTGTCGGCAAGGAGCAGCTCACGCTGTCACAGCCCCGTTCTCCAGAGCTCTCCAGGTGATGCTGTCTATCTGCTTCCTTCTCCTTTTAGCCCTCGTCTCGGTTCCTTGCAGACCCTTGTCTGCCGATCCTTTTTCTTCCTTAAAGGTAGTTTGTTCAGAAACTACAGTGGGTTGAACTGTACACTGTTCTTCATGGTTTGCATGATAACTTGTGTTAATATACTCACGTCCATTTTAAGTTTTGAAACTGGCTTGCCTTTTGAGAAATGTGCTTGTGTGTGTACTTTTTTTTTTTAATGAATGTGTACATAGGAGAGTGAGTATGAATGTGGGCAAAAGAACTTGTATTATTTTTCCTACTGGTAAATATGTTAACTTCAGTCAACTCTTGATTATCCACAACTGGTACTGTGACTAGCCTACTTTCCAGGGCCTTAGACTCCCAGGTTGTTCTCATTTATGCATTTCTTCAGTGGACAGTTACTGAGTGCTTACTGTATGCTAAGCCTACTGCTGTAAAAGACGCAGAGCACAGAGTATTCACTGGTAAATTTGTCCCTTGAACAACATGGGGGCCAACCCACGTATAACTTTTAGTCGACCCTCAGTATCCTTAGTTTCTTGGTATCCGCGGATTCAACCAACCACTAACCGTCTAGTCCTACAGTAAATACTGTTGGAAAATACGTGTAAGTGGACCTGCCCGGTCAAGCCCACGTTGTTCACAGGTCAGACTGTGCTTGCCTGCAGAGGCCAGTTCACGTCTCCTCCAGGGTTCAGTCACGTTTGTTTTTCCCCACTGCCGCCAAAGAAGGCAGTGGCACCCCACTGCAGTATTCTTGCTTGGAAAATCCTGTGGACAGAGGAGCCTAGCAGGCTACAGTTTATGGGGTCGCTGAGTTGGACACGACTGGGCAACTGAGCACACACTGGCGCTGATCTTTGAGGAGAAGAGCCCAAGAGTCGTTAACACTGTGGGTTGTGACTTGCTTTCTTGAGACTCAGGGACTCATGAGCATTGGTGAAAGCATCTGTGTGGGTCATGTGCTTGGCACCCCGCAGCAGGACATGGAAGGCAGTGTAGTATAACAGAGTGTTAGATGTGAGATCAGGAGACTTGGAATTGAGCGCTGCCGCTTCCACCACCCGCTGGGCGACTGGGCAGCTTATTTAACCTCTCTCCGCAGCTTTGTCATCGCATAGGGTGGTGATGCGGAGCAGGCAGGGGCACCCCCACTCCAGGACTCTTGCCTGGAAAATCCCATGGACAGAGGAGCCTGGTGGGCTGCCGTCTCTGGGGTCACATAGAGTTGGACACGACTGGCGCGACCCAGCAGCAGCAGGGTGGCGGTGAAGATTTAGTGAGATAGCACATGCCAGATGCTTGGCACAGAATCGCATACCGTGAGTGCTCAGTCAGGATGGCCTGTTAGCCCTGCTTCCCCTCAGGTGGATAGTCAGGAGATGACTGAAAGCTAAATCATGCACGACTTTGATTTCGTGGGCCTTATAAAAAGTTTTGTTTATATGTTTTATTCTCTTCAGCTTGCATTTTTGTATTAAAGAAGTTTTTCTGCATGCATATTTTTTGTCTAGTATCTACTATTGGATGCTGGGGGCAATGAAAAAGCAGAAATCACTTACTGGACCTTTGAAATGAATCAAGAATTGGTTTAGTAGAAAGGGAGCTGGTACTGGTAGTTAATAAAATATTTAATTTCTACCACTAATTATTTAATGTCTGGCAAGTCAGTTAACCAATCTGGGATTCAGTTTCTTTTTAAAATTTATTTATTTTAAATGAAACAAAGATGAATGGTTTTAATGATAAAAGGTACAATTCACAAAGAAGATATCATAAACCATTGGACACCTTAACAGCAAAGAAACAAAGATATATAAAGCAAAAGTCAGAAGAAATATAAGGGAAAAGAAAAAATACATAGTCGTATTGATACATTTCTCTGAGAATATTTTATCAAGTGCAGAAAAAATAAGAATAGAAGCATCATAAGTGATGTCATTAATAATTTAAATATAATAGGTTTATATCTAACTAATCTATATTAATCATATCCTACACAAATATATTTAAAATTTTTTATTTCATGCATTGTTATTAGATGTACATAGGACATGTAGAAAAACTGGCAAAAAGATAAGCATTACTAAATTTCAAAAAGTAGAATTCTTTTTTGTGTGTGTGATTCAGTTATATATATATATGTGTGTGTGTTATTTTTGTAACACATATATGTATGTGTTATTTTAAAATTTATTTTCCATTATAGGTTATTACAAGGTATTGACTATAGTTCCCTGTGCTATATAGTAAACCTTTGTTGCTTGTTGCATATTGTTTTAAATTAGAAATCTAGCATTCTATTCATACTGTCAAACATGTGAAATCAAAATGTCATAAATTTTTTAGTTAGGCAAGAATTCATAAGTTTTATAAAATATATTTATTCATATATTTATATATATATGTGTACATATGCTTGATAAAGTCTTGAGAACATAAAAAAAAGAGATGGAGAAACTGAAAAACATAAACTAAATGAAATGGGAGCACTGAATATGAAATAGAAAAAGTGAAACAAACTAGATAAAAGTAAAAGATCCTCATATAGTCCAGTTGGTTTTAAACATGGCTGCTCATTAGAAGCAAATCTGGAGCTCTGGCAAAAAAAAAAAAAAAAAAAACACCAATACTTAGGCATTTGTAGTTTATTTATAAATTCAGAAGATTAGATTAGATGATTTGTTTTCTTTTAGCTCCTAAAATTTCCAAGAATAACTAAAAAGTTGTAATATAGTAGGATTACTTTATTAAAAATTTAATAATTTCACATATTTGCATCTGATTGAGCTTATTTACATCCCTTATCCTCTATTACAGAAATAATGTTCTGAACACTTAAAACCAAGATGTTGTTAGCCAAAATATGACAGCAAGAGCAGTACAACAGTTAAAACCAATTTCCTATTTTCATCCTTCTCACTCCTTCTAATTTCTTTGTAATTAATGTCTAATATCATGCCTATCCATGAAGCTATCGTAAATAAATTAAGTAAATTAGTACCAATTATTGGAAAAATCAGGAAGCAGATACTTGGTAGACTAGTTACTTAAAAATAATTGATAAGAATTATTTTCACATTTAGATAAAACAAATTTAAATGATTTTTTTAAAAACTTTTCATTATACCCTAAAATAACATAGTAAACTTCAAAGGTCTCTTATGTGATCTCTTATGAAACAATGATTTTGTATCTCATTTTTTATAATACTTGAGAATTAAGATAAAATGCTCTTACTGTTCTATCTGCTGTGGGATTTTTTGAAATCTAATAATCAGTTATGATTAGAACTTGCCACACCAGTCCACCTTTATACTAACTTATTGAATCTGTGTGTTTCTTATCAAATTGGGCCAACAGCTAAGACAGAAGACCATGGAACTAACGCGAGCGTGTCAAAAACAGTATGAACTGGAACAGGAGTTGGCTTTTTATAAAATTGATGCTAAATTTGAGCCACTGAATTATTATCCCTCAGACGTGAGTTATTTTAATTTTGTAGTAATCCAAATTAAAGTCAGAATAGAAGGGGGCAGGGGAGGGCAGGATAGTGGTGATGTTTAAAAAAATTTTACTGTTAATCACATTCTTGTTATGAGGATATCAGCAGAGTAAATGTATTTTGGTTCAATCTGTGAATGATCTAGCTCAGTGAGATAGAGCAGTGTCCATAAGAGTTTAAAAGCCCCAAAAGGGTATTTGCCCACATCCATATTTGTAACCCGGAGCAACCCTCTAATCCTCAGTTATCTCACTCACAAGTGTAGTTTGATCAGCTTCCTTCAATCCAGACTTCCAGGAAAACTGCACTGCCTGCTTCGGTGTCCGTGGCACAGTCATCTCCCTGTACTGCTTGTTCAGGAGTCACTGGGTTCACTACTCATCAGTCATTATTTGTACAAATACCATGAATGTCACTGTAATCGACAGCCATTTAACTTCCAAGATCCAGTGATTCTAATCAATATCATATATCATTTAGTAAAAATTCAGTAATTAAAATTTATTAGACTGAGATTTTACTTATATGCCAGCCAAGAAACCAAAATACAGCACCTAGACTTCTGATTTGAGAGATTCAGCAGTACTTTAAAAAGCACATATCTGTAGATACTTCCATAATCAATCCAGCTCACTCTTCAGGGATAGAGGAATCTTTTTGAGACCATTTTTGTTCTAGTTCCTTTTTAGTATTAAGAATAAGACACAAGAATTTTATATATAATTATATATATATTTTAACTTCTGTATATGCAAGATTAGTATTTAGACAATGCTGGGCTATATTCTTCACTAATAAAATGAAAAATGTCACTTGACTGCATAGCAGTTACTTACTAAAGCATAAGCTCTGTTCATTTTGTTTTTAGTATGTTGACATTGATAAAGCCCCAGATGAAAGCCCTTACATTGGCAAGTCCAGATACAAGAGAAATATGTTCGCCACAGAGAGTTACATTGTGGATAATGCCCAGCCAGTTGAGATCAAGAGGATGGAGCCAGAGGAAGGGGAGCAACTTAGAAACGAGCATGTGAGCTTGAAAGCCCATAAGCCGCTGGACACGGAGCTGGGAGACAACAAGAACAACATAAGTACAGGTGAAAACGTGTTGCTTTGAATACTTTAAATATGTAAAAGGATGGAGTATATATGCTGATTTGTTAAATTCTTCTAGTTAAACATGATGAAGGTATTTATTATGATGGCGTTTACATGAGAAGTTTAAAACAAAAGTAGTGATTCATTGAGCAGGTTATTTTTTAATCATTCCTGTTACAAGGAAGAATTATAATCTGACCATAATTTGGCAACATGTCCAGGGGCTCCAAGAATGCTTAAATCTGGTTGTCGTGACAACAGATTCTTCTCACCATTGGACCTGCACATTCAAAGGCACATTTAGTAATAACTGAAGCAAGTACGGTTATTGATTCCTATACATGTTGCTAAAACCTGAAGCAGTGCTTTGGGTAAGCCGGATTAGTGTATTCTTCTTAGGCTTGGGTCTAAGGCTGACTTCTCACTCTTCTTGACCTGTCCCACACTCCACCTCCTAAGTTGCCTCCCAAATCATGTGATTCAAGGAATCTTACCACTTCCTGGCAAGTCATAAAGAGAAAGAAATCAACCCAAGGGGACACTTAGAGACCTTCCAAATGGCACTTTGAATGCACTTACCCACTTAGCTGTATGCATATGAAGGAATTAGAAAGCAGTCTTGAGTTCATGCATCTGTCTCACTGGTGATCATGGCCCATCGTGGGGTCTCAGTCAGTGAGATGAGTGGTCCTCTTCCCTTTGTTGGCAGCTAAATGGAAGAACTCAGAAGGCCAATAGAGGCTGACCTGGACACAGGAAAAAAGGGCTGGCTGTCCATGTTTGCATATACTGTATTCAAGGCTCTGGAAGGGAAAAGCAAAACTAAATCAGATATATGTACTGACTAGCTTCAAGGGGCTCATAGTTTTATAGGAGATGGCGAAGGAGGAAGGGAGAGATAAATTAGAAATTTGAGGTAGAAAATCGTTGATTTGTAAGTGCATATTTTCAAGTAAAATCCTTAGTCTCTCAAAAGTTCCTTAATTTGGGGACTGTCAAGTAATGCCTCTTTTATGTTAATAATTTTACAGGTAAATGGATCAATTATAGCTCTATGTCATATCATGAAACTATTCTATAGATTAATAGAGAGGAAAACCATCATCAGATCAGATCAGTCGCTCAGTCGTGTCCGACTCTTTGCGACCCCATGAACCGCAGCACGCCAAGCCTCCCTGTCCATCACCAGCTCCCGGAGGTCACTCAGACTCGCATCCATCGAGTCAGTGATGCCATCCAGCCATCTCATCCTCTGTCGTCCCCTTCTCCTCCTGCCCTCAATCCCTCCCAGCATCAGAGTCTTCTCCAATGAGTCAACTCTTCACATGAGGTGGCCAAAATACTGGAGTTTCAGCTTTAGCATCATTCCTTCCAAAGAAATTCCAGGATTGATCTCCTTCAGAATGGACTGGTTGGATCTTCTTGCAGTCCAAGGGACTCTCAAGAGTCTTCTCCAACACCACAGTTCAAAAGCATCAATTCTTCGGCGCTCAGCCTTCTTCACAGTCCAGCTCTCACATCCATACATGACCACAGGAAAGACCATAGCCTTGACTAGGCGAACCTTTGTTGGTAAAGTAATGTCTCTGCTTTTGAATATGCTATCTAGGTTGGTCATAACTTTCCTTCCAAGGAGTAAGCGTCTTTTAATTTCATGGCTGCAGTCACCATCTGCAGTGATTTTGGAGCCCAGAAAAACAAAGTCTGACACTGTTTCCACTGTTTCCCCATCTATTTCCCATGCAGTGATGGGACCAGATGCCATGATCTTCGTTTTCTGAATGTTGAGCTTTAAGCCAACCTTTTCACTCTCCACTTTCACTTTCATCAAGAGGCTTTTTAGCCCCTCTTCACTTTCTGCCATAAGGGTGGTGTCATCTGCATATCTGAGGTTATTGATATTTCTCCCAGCAATCTTGATTCCAACTTCTGTTTCTTCCAGTCCAGCATTTCTCATGATGTACTCTGCATATAAGTTAAATAAACATGGTGACAATATGCAGCCTTGACGTACTCCTTTTTCTATTTGGAACCAGTCTGTTGTTCCATGACCAGTTCTAACTGTTGCTTCCTGACCTGCATACAGATTTCTTAAGAGGCAGATCAGGTGGTCTGGTATTCCCATCTCTTTCAGAATTTTCCATAGTTTATTGTGATCTACACAGTCAAAGGCTTTGGCATAGTCAATAAAGCAGAAATAGATGTTTTTCTGGAACTCTCTTGCTTTTTCCATGATCCAGCGGATGTTGGCAATTTGATCTCTGGTTCCTCTGCCTTTTCTCAAACCAGCTTGAACATCAGGAAGTTCACGGTTCACATATTGCTGAAGCCTGGCTTGGAGAATTTTGAGCATTACTTTACTAGCGTGTGAGATGAGTGCAATTGTTCGGTAGTTTGAGCACTCCTTGGCATTGCCTTTCTTTGGGATTGGGATGAAAACTGACCTTTTCCAATCTTGTGGCCACTGCTGAGTCTTCCAAATTTGCTGGCATATTGAGTGTAGCACTTTCACAGCATCATCATTCAGGATTTGGAATAGCTCCACTGGAATTCCATCACCTCCACTAGCTTTGTTCGTAGTGATGCTTTCTAAGGCCCATTTGACTTCACATTCCAAGATGTCTGGCTCTAGGTCAGTGATCACATCATCACGATTATCTGGGTCTTGAAGCTCTTTTTTGTACAGTTCTTCTGTGTATTCTTGCCATCTCTTCTTAAACCATCATAAGCAATTACTTTTTTATTCATGTGATGTATAATTACAGAATTTAATTGGAGTAGGGGGAAGTTATTGCTAAGAAAAAGGTGGAAATTTGAGAATTAAATATTTTTCTTGTGTGTGTCTGTGTGCATGGTTTTTAAATTTGTAGCACAAGCTCGACTATCAGAACTGCATGATGAAATAGAAAAGGCAGAACAACAAATTTTAAGAGCCACTGAAGAATTTAAACAACTGGAAGAAGCTGTACAACTTAAAAAAGTAGGTAAAAGTAAAGCTGTATTGCTTAGAGGAAATGCCAAGAATGAAATGTGCTTCCCTCTTCGTAAATGTGTAAAGACTGTCTTCAAACAGTCTTTAAATCAGTGCTGCCTATTTAATTGTGGAATAACAAATTTCAGAGTCAGACATGGTTCTAGCAATTTCCAGTTTCATTTCCTACCATTCAGGATGACACCCTGTGAGCATTTTATAGAGTGTACAGGTATACATTACTTTCACGAAAAAAGAGACATTCCATCTACTCTATTATGAAAGTGTCTGATTTATCAAGGGAAGCTGCTTCCTAATATCTTTCTTAATTTAATAAAACAGTCCCCACCATTAAGATCCTGGGACCTAGATTAAGAGCCAGAGACATCTCTGTAATAACATTGTTAAACACAGGCAGCAAAAATATAAATGATGTAAAAGGCAGCATATGAAAAGATGGTGTCATGAGGAAGTAAACAGCTCAAAACCTGTGACTTAGTTGAACAGGATGAAAGTTCAAAAACGGAAGTATTCTGACATTTTAGTTTTTAAGTATGTAAAAGGTTTTAATTATTTGCAACTTCTAAAAATCAGTATTTCAAAGTTATGACGGTAACTGTATTCACACCATAGTAAGTAGAAAAGAACATGAAGTCCAAGTTATATATTCTTTTAAAAAGATACCCTGTGTTGCTACTTTCAGATTGTTTAGTAACCAGAAACTGATTTGGGTTTGTGTGGCAGTTGCTGACTGGGCTGCGCCCTGAGTAATGAACAGCTGTGTTCCTCCCACAGGGACAGGAAGTAGGCAATAGATAGTAAAAATGAGTTTAGAAGAAATGTGTGGATAAACAGCACAGGTTGTAGGGAGGGAAAAACGAAAATTAGGAGAAACAATAAAAGGATTTAGAGTGTGGCAGCCCACAGAGGCCTCACTGAGCGGCGACACTTAGGCTGAGAGAGGCTGACGGGGAGCCAGTGAGGCCTTCCAGGCGGGGCTGACAGAGTGTGCGAAAGGCTTCAGACTGAAGAGTCCTCTGCAGAGTGAGGGAGAGTGCAGTGGCAGATGACCATTTTAAGGGGTATAAATTTTATCCTGAATGGAATAGGAAACCTGTGAAGAACTTTAGGTGGTAGAGTGGCTGATCTTATTTGTATTTTTATAAGGTCACTCTCCTACTTGACGAGAGTGAAGTGGATTGAGAAAGATGGAAAGAATGGAGATGTGTGCGTTGGTTGGGAGGCTGTTGTCTAGTACAGGCAAGATATGATAATGGCCCGGACTACACACTGGAGGAGGCGGCGGCACCCACTCCTGTATTCATGCCTGGAGAATCCCATGGACCGAGGAGCCTGGGGGGCTGCAGTCCATGGGGTCGCAAAGAGTCAGACTCGACTGAGCGACTTCTTGTGTGTGTATGTGGACTAGAAAGGTGATGGTAGTCATGGAGAGAAAGGAGACGAGGTAAAAACCTGGCAGGAGAAATGACGGGAATTGAAGGATTGAAAGTGGGAGATGAGGCGGACAGAGCTGTCAAGAATAGTTCATAAGAGTGTATAGTGTATAAGAATAATTAAATAAGAATGTTTTAAAACAGCACTGGCCAAAGCTTTATATAGATAAATTGATAGAGGTAAAAAATGTACAAAATATTTAAGTAAATAGATCCTTATAAAATGTACTTAGGAAAAAGCTATTTTAAGTGAGTTATTTAAATATTTTTAAAATATTTACATTTTTAAATATAATAAAGCCTTATAATAAAGGCTTTTCACTGCACTGTCAGTTAGTTTTATATTCTAATACAAGGGTAAGTGCTGTATACAGTCAACTACCATTAAGGCTATGGTTATTATTATTAATAATTTATGTTATTTGTACTAGAATGAAAAATTTCATTACTACCTGCATTTATTTTTTCATAAGCTCTTATAAAATAAACATTTTTACATGTAATAAAGATAAAAGTATAAGCTATGAGTGGATTGCCTAGACAACTCTTAAACATTTTACTTTTACTAAACAAATCTGGCAGAGCGCGCAATTATACTTGTTAAAATTGTACTAGTTGTTTTGTACAAATTTGAAAATCAGAGTTTCTGTCCTTTGCTAATTGTGTGTTGGGGTGTGGGGGGAACTAGGTTTCAGAAGCAGAGAAAGACTTTCTTCTCAAGCAGCTGAGTGGCAGGATACAACTTCTAAATAAATTACGCCAGGAAGCTCTTGATCTAGAAATGCAGATGGAAAAGCAAAGAGGAGAAATTGCTGAAAAGCAGGAGGAGATCAAGGACCTCCAAAGAGTTATTGATAGTCTGGATTCCAAAGACCCAAAACATGTAAGTAAATGAAGAGAGCTCTGGCTTGTTCTGTGGGAGTGAGAATATCATCTTTTCTGTTAATAGATATTATGTCTCATCATTTTTAGCCTCAGAGTCCTTTCTGAAGATCTCTTACTTTGGTGCACAAATGTGAGCGACGTGTTTATGTGTGTGTGTGTGTGTGTATAACGTGTGTATATACATACTGTTTGTTGTTTTTATTTAGTCACTAAGTCATATCCGACTTTTGCGTGACCCAGCTATAATCTGCCAGGCTCCTCTGGGATTTCCCAGGCAAGAATACTGGAATGGGTTGCCATTTTCTTCTCCAGGGAATCTTCCCAATGCAGAGATCAAACCTGATCTCCTGCACTGCAGGTGGATATTTTACCACTGAGCCACTGGGAAGCCCACATGATAAATTAGAGATTTTAAATAATATATAATATGGCCTATAATATCTTCCCTTATCACATTTATTTGCTCAGAAGTCGACCACCCCATGTAAGGCCCCTGAGGACAGGAACTGTATCCCCAGGGGCCAATAATATGTTTAGAATGATTGCATTAAGGAAAATAGTCACGAACAGGCCTATAGCTACTACCCAAAGCTCCTTTTCTCCCTGTTTTGAGTTCTGTGATCTATGAGTGTAATTAGACCCTGCTGCTGCTAAGTCACTTCAGTTATGTCTGACTCTGTGCGACCCCATAGAAGGAAGCCCACCAGGCTCCCCTGTCCCTGGGATTCTCCAGGCAAGAACACTGGAGTGGGTTGCCATTTCCTTCTCCAATGCATGAAAGTGAAAAGTGAAAGTGAAGTCTCTCAGTCATGCCCGACTCTTAGCGACCCCATGGACTGCAGCCTACCAGGCTCCTCCATCCATGGGATTTTCCAGGCAAGAGTACTGGAGTTGGGTGCCATTGGCTTCTCCTGAATTAGACCCCAGATTGTCTATTGCTTTCAACAGACACCTGTGATAGTCTTGGCATACAGGGAGTCTAATACACACTGGATGTCTGTAAAACATTACATATAGAAAGCGGTTAAATGACAAGTAGGAAAGGCATGCAAGTTTGGAAGGTAGTCAGTGTGTTAGTGGAGATGAAGCATGCAGGCCGGATTTTAAGATTCCTGAAGTTTAGTTCTAGGGTTGTACCTTTAGTCTGAGTACCAGAGGATGTCTCTTTTTAATTCACTTACCCAGAAGGAGCATCTTTTTTCTAGTTTGCACAAAGTTACCTTATTGGCTACTGTCTGGCACCCCATTTTATTGCTGCAAAATGTAAACATTTTAGCAAGAGGGAAAGAATCAAGCATGGTATTGTGCATATTTTTCTGCAGATATAGACTAACTTTTATTATCTAATCAGATGAAGTATTTTTCTGAATTGCAAATAGAATTTAAAAGTAAAAGCTTGAGAGATCAGAAAGCAGTAAATGAGATATGATGAGAAATATGTATTAAGAAAGGCAATGCCAAAGAGTGCTCAAACTACCGCACAATTGCACTCATCTCACACGCTAGTAAAGTAATGCTCAAAATTCTCCAAGCCAGGCTTCAGCAATATGTGAACTGTGAACTTCCTGATGTTCAAGCTGGTTTGAGAAAAGGCAGAGGAACCAGAGATCAAATTGCCAACATCCGCTGGATCATCGAAAAAGCAAGAGAGTTCCAGAAAAACATCTATTTCTGCTTTATTGACTATGCCAAAGCCTTTGACTGTGTAGATCACAATAAACTATGGAAAATTCTGAAAGAAATGGAAATACCAGACCACCTGATCTGCCTCTTGAGAAATCTGTATGCAGGTCAGGAAGCAACAGTTAGAACTGGTCATGGAACAACAGACTGGTTCCAAATAGGAAAAGGAGTACGTCAAGACTGCATATTGTCACCATGTTTATTTAACTTATATGCAGAGTACATCATGAGAAATGCTGGACTGGAAGAAACAGAAGTTGGAATCAAGATTGCTGGGAGAAATATCAATAACCTCAGATATGCAGATGACACCACCCTTATGGCAGAAAGTGAAGAGGGGCTAAAAAGCCTCTTGATGAAAGTGAAAGTGGAGAGTGAAAAGGTTGGCTTAAAGCTCAACATTCAGAAAACGAAGGTCATGGCATCTGGTCCCATCACTACATGGGAAATAGATGGAGAAACAGTGGAAACAGTGTCAGAATTTATTTTTCTGGGCTCCAAAATCACTGCAGATGGTGACTGTAGCCATGAAATTAAAAGACGCTTACTCCTTGGAAGGAAAGTTATGACCAACCTAGATAGCATATTCAAAAGCAGAGACATTACTTTACCAACAAAGGTTTGCCTAGTCAAGGCTATGGTCTTTCCTGTGGTCATGTATGGATGTGAGAGCTGGACTGTGAAGAAGGCTGAGCGCCAAAGAATTGATGCTTTTGAACTGTGGTGTTGGAGAAGACTCTCAAGAGTCCCTTGGACTGCAAGAAGATCCAACCAGTCCATTCTGAAGGAGATCAATCCTGGAATTTCTTTGGAAGGAATGATGCTAAAGCTGAAACTCCAGTATTTTGGCCACCTCATGTGAAGAGTTGACTCATTGGAGAAGACTCTGATGCTGGGAGGGATTGGGGGCAGGAGGAGAAGGGGACGACAGAGGATGAGATGGCTGGATGGCATCACTGACTCGATGGATGCGAGTCTGAGTGACCTCCGGGAGCTGGTGATGGACAGGGAGGCCTGGCGTGCTGCGGTTCATGGGGTCGCAAAGAGTTGGACACGACTGAGCGACTGATCTGATCTGATCTGATCTGATGTATTAAGTGACAATGATGTGTCTTGCATTGCACTTGGTTTAAGGCATATACTGTGGGGAACTTTATTTTATTACAGCATCCAAATGAAATTGGTGACTTTTTAACTTGCATAAGATTTTTTTTAAAAAAGTTGGTGGGGGGGCTTCCCTAGTTGCTCAGTGATTAAAAAAAAAATCTGCCTGCTAATGCAGGCAATGTGGGTTCCATCCCTGGGTTGGAAACATCCCCTAGAGAAGGAAATGTTAAGCCACTCCAGTATCCTTGCCTGGAAAATTCGATGGACAGAGGAGTCTGGCAGGCTACATACAGTCCATGGGGTCACAAAAGAATCAGACTCAACTTAGTGACTGAACATCGACAAATAAGATAAAAATATGATTTAGAAAGATTAAATGATTTCCCAAGTCTCCCTTTTAGGAAGAGGCAGAGCCCATGCTTTTGCTATTAGATGACTTTCTCCTCACAAAGGAGTTACAAACCTAAAGAGATTAATTACTTTTAAAATTAGCTCAGTGCCAAGCCTAATCAAGTTTTCGACAAACGTAAGCATTTAACTAGTTTTCAAAAACAAAAGATACTATGTGAAAATCAAATCCCCTTTTAGTTAGAGAGAACGCTTCACAGATAGCCAGAAGCAGAAATCTCAGAGGAACAAGGAACGAACGGAGCAAGGGGAGATTTGTATCCCTGTTCACTATCTAGTATGCCCTACGGAAGCAGAAGGTGACAGTACCCCTAGAGGGAATCACAGACTGAAGCGTCTTAGCAGCGCAGAGGGCATCCGCCTGTAGTTATCTGTTGCAGAGGTTTTCATGATTGGCCTGCGGGAGCTTCCTGTGTTGTGATTTAAAGCGTGGAGGGTGGGGCCTGCTTGCAGAGGCTGCTTGCGATTGGACGGGCTGGGTTGCCGCTCAGTCTCCGCCAGGAATGTGGTTTGAAGTGCTGGGAGGTTAGCGGCTCGGAGGCGCTTACAAAAATGTGGCTGTTAGAGAGGGAAGTGCACATGAGTTTCAAGGCAGCAGTGGAAAGCGTTCCGCCCACAGCTCCTCTGTTCTCAACGGCTCAGTTTTAACAGGACATATTCTAAGTTAAGGTACGATCATTTTCTCTCTGTACAAAAGGACTTAGGAAGGAGGAGGAGTCAGAGCTGGAAGTGCCTGTTTGTACAACGCCTCCATTGTGAGCTCCACGGTAGTGAGAATCGCCGAATATACTTTCGCTCCCATGTGCTTAATGCAGATCACTGACGTATTGAACTAATTTTTTGTCCTGCATGTAGAGATTTCAGTAGAAGTTTTAATGGTGAATTTTTAAGATTTGTTGATACAGATATGAGGGCAGAAGATTTTAAAAATTCACGCTGAGCCACAAAAATCCTAAATTTACTTAGAATTTAAGCTTTTATCTTTAGTTACCTTTTGAGAAAGATTTCAGATGGGTATTTTGGGAGAGTAGGAGGAGTTCTGAAAATCCCATTGAGTCAAGCTGGTCTCATCTGTTCTTCAGAAATGGGGGGACTTTCTTTCTGTCTCTGGAGGCAACAGCATGTAAAATTGAGGACTGTTGTTTCATAGTCAAATTATAGTCTTAGACTTGAGAAGAATGGAGTTTGTTACTCAGATGGATATAGTTCTTTCTCCTGATAACTTTCTCTTGAGTTATTTTTGTTCTGCTCCTCTGGTCCTGTGGGGGCAAACTAGAGCTGTGAGGGTGTGGGTGGGAGGACCCAGGTTCTCTGTGGAATTGTTTTGTCTCCACATGAGCAGTTGCCTAAGGAGACCTGGGCGAGTCGTGTGGTGGACCTGAGGTTCAGTCCTCATGCGTGAAAGAACGAGTTAGACTAGATCATTGGCTCTCAGTTTTTATCCCAGCACACCTGAGAAATGCAATCCAGTCCTTTCAGTTAACAGTAGCTCCCTGAAGCAGCGGCTGTCAAGGTGTCTGTGGGTGTGTGAAAGCTCTTTTTCTACCAGGAGTATATGTACTGGTTGGAGGAGAAGGGAGTCCCTCCATAGGGCCCTCCATCTTGAGGCCCACTGGCCTAAATGCTCTTTGAGGCCTCTCTCAATTCCCAGTTTATAGAACTTAAAAGCAAAATGTTTCTTTGTATAAAGAATTGAAAATAAAATTGAATTCTAAGAAAGTATTTATTTCATGTCTCTATCTCCCCCAAAATATTATAAAAACATTACTTTGCCGACAAAGATGCATCTAGTCAAAGCTATGGTTTTTCCTGTAGTCATGTATGGGTGTGAGAGTTGGACCATAAAGAATGCTGAGTGCCAAAGAATTGATGCTTTTGAACTATGGAGTTGGAGAAGACTCTTGAGAGTCCCTTCAACTTCAAGGAGATCAAACTAGTCAATCCTAAAGGAAATCAGTCCTGAATATTCATTGGAAGGACTGATGCTGAAGCTGAAGCTCCAATACTTTGGCCACCTGATGCAAAGAGCTGATTCATTGGAAAAGACCTTGATGCTGGGAAAGATTAAAGACAGGAGGAGAAGGGACGACAGAGAACAAGGTGGTTGGCATCACTGACTCAATGGACATGAGTCTGAGCAAGCTCCAGGGATTGGTGATGGACAGGGAGGCCTGGCGTGCTGCAGTCCACGGGGTCGCAAAGAAAACTGCTCATGTGAAAACAACAGTATCTGAAACAAAACAGATGCAAATTGTTACATTTTCTTTTCCATTCTTCCTTAGAAGTGTTATTAAGGATTATTATCTTTATAAACATTAAAAGAATTTGGATTTTTTTTTCAATTTAGTGCCATATGAAGGCTCAGAAAAGGGGTAAAGAACAACAATTTGACATTATGAACAAGCAGTACAAACAACTTGAAAGCCGCTTGGACGAGATACTTTCTAGAATTGCTAAAGAGACTGAAGAGATTAAGGACCTTGAGCAGCAGCTTACTGAAGGTGAGAATTCTAAGTGTGATTTGAGGTGTGTCAGTGACAGACAAATGACAGGCGCTGATCCAAACATTAGCTGAATGTGCTTCAGCTGGTAGTGCTGTACTGATAGGGGAATATTCACAGAGTCCTCAAAAATGTTTAATAAAGGTAAAGATTTTCATTTTGGTTTTCTTGGGTTGATGTCCCACTGAGTCAGGTCACTATGGCAGGAAGTCCATACATGATCATGATAAACTCTGGATCAGCCCTGGGATTTCTTTGGAAGGAATGATGCTAAAGCTGAAACTCCAGTATTTTGGCCACCTCATGCGAAGAGTTGACTCATTGGAGAAGACTCTGATGCTGGGAGGGATTGGGGGCAGGAGGAGAAGGGGACGACAGAGGATGAGATGGCTGGATGGCATCACTGACTCGATGGATGTGAGTCTGAGTGACCTCCGGGAGTTGGTGATGGACAGGGAGGCCTGGCGTGCTGTAGTTCATGGGGTCACAAAGAGTCGGACACGACTGAGCGACTGATCTGAAGGCACAAAATCCTTGTCACTTATCCCTGCTATCAAGCACTCAGTGTCTGGTTATAAGGGGAGTGCAGAAAGAATTTTAGAATCTATTTTTGCAATGCAAATTTAAATTGTGACATTGCCAAAGTAGTGGAAGAGGAAGATACTAGACCGTAGTGATAAGAACCTTGGCTTGGTGTAAAAAGATCCCAGTCCTTGTTTTGCCATTATTAGCTGTGTGACCTGGGACAAGTTATTTTTGTCGTGATCATTAGTTGTGGAGAGGATTAAATGAGATAGTGTTCATAAAGTGCCTGGACATAGTAGGTACCCAGTATGTGATTGGTGGTTGTTTTTTTAAGTCTTCAGGTTATAGGTTAATGCTGCTAATCTTGGATTTTTTTTTTTAATTAAATTTTATTTTGCTTAACTTTACAATATTGTATTGCTTTTGCCATACATCAAGATGGATCCGCCACAAGTATACATGTGTTCCCCATCCTGAACCCTCCTCCCTCCTCCCTCCCCAGTCTTGGATTTGACTTGACTTTGTTTCATGTGTCCAGTAGTAAGATCTCAGTTTTGTTGCACATTCTTCATTATTTTATTTGGAAATTACTACTTTAAACTTTTTACAGCATGAATTAAGCATTTCATAAGCAATGCCAATGACTACACTATTTTTATTGTATATATGCTTGATGCTCCTGTACCATGGATAATGGGGGGAAGCTATTATTGTATCTTAAATATGAAAAATAAAATAGTAGGAAATAATTGGAAGCTTAGAATTTCATTCTTAGCTAGTAATAAATAGCTAAGGAGTCTAAATGCAGTAATATTATATCCTGAAAGCATTTTCTGGTGTACATCATCACCTTCCCTTTCTCTGTCTTGCTTAGGCCAGATAGCAGCAAATGAAGCCCTGAAGAAGGACTTAGAAGGTGTCATCAGTGGGCTGCAAGAATACCTGGGGACTGTGAAGGGCCAGGCCGCTCAGGCCCAGAACGAGTGCAGAAGGCTGCAGGATGAGAGAGAGGCGTTGCTACAGAGGTTGGCCGAGGTCGAGCAGGAAAGGGACCAGCTGGAAATAGTTGCCTTGGATGCAGAAAATATGAGGAAGGTATGATTTGTTTCTTCTTGACTGTTCTCCTTAGCCTCAGAAGTAGATGGTGTCCAAATGAAGTTAGTTAAGGACGTTAGCGAGCTGCAGTTGTAAGTGACATGGGTGGCAGTGGCTGATCAGGGTTTTGGGCTTTTTTCCCCTTTGTGATGTGCGTGGAGTGATTTTTTTTACTTTACTAAGAAAAGGAAGATTATTTTAGCAGAATTTCTCTCCCTGAAAAGTACTGAGCTCAAATAACTTGAAAGAATAAGAAAGTGTAGCTTTTATAATTACTATATTAGATGTTTATATTTTATTATTTGTGCAGCAAAATTAAGTACAACATAATTTTTCTTATCCTTGTTGTTATTACTTCATAATGTTAGTGTTATTTTACAGATAACAAGACAGGCACAGCAGAGATTTCACTTGCTTTGTTTGAGTTGTTTGGCAAACTTTATACTGCAAGAGAATCCAGGTTCCCAAACCTCATCCCCAGTAGGGATGTCTTTGGAAATTTGAATTAATGTGTTTTAATGTTATGAAATTTATCAGGCATATAAGAATATCAAAAATATTTAGCACCATGTACCAACAACTCAGCTTAAAAAATAAAACCTACAGACATACCTGAAGGCCTCTGTGTACTGCTCCTAGAAGTAGCGAAACCCTGAATGTGGTTATTATTTCCCTCTATAGCTCTTCTTTATTTTATGTGTGGCCATCTATAAAAATATGTAGTATTGTTTTGCATAGTTTTAGGATTTATGTAAAAAACTCATCGTGTATTCTTTGGCCACTTCCTTTCTTCCTTCATGTTTCTGTTTTTGAGAATTGTGCACATTGATACATTTAGCTCTACTTCATTTTTTTTGATGTGTGTAGCATCCCATTGTCTGTGCATACCACAGAATTTATTGCTTATTCATCCTCTTCTTGGGGGATATTGAGATAGTTTCTAGTCTTTCGCTATTGTGATACTGAGAGTGACATTCTTACATATATCCGGAGCATGGGGACTATGCTTACAGAGAGCTGTGGGTCAAAGTGTGTGTGCCTCCTCCAGTTCACTAAACATTATCAAATTACTGTCCCTAGTCATTCTGTGAACTTCTGTTCCCACCAGCAGTGTGAAGGCTACCATTACACCACATCCTTGCTGTCACCTTACAGTTATCTAACTTTCATTTTGTAAGCTTTAATTTTGAAATAATTTCAAGCATACAGAAGAGTTGCAAGAATCACTCAGTGTAATTTACATTCAGAGTCACCGATTAATACTTTACCACATTTGCTTTATCTCATATTTAATTTTACATGATTTTATATACATTTTTATATTAATTTTTTTCCTGATCATGTTAGAATTAGTTGTAGGCAGTCATGATCTTTAGCTTTGAAATACTTCAGCATGTCTTTCCTAAGAACAAGGATGTTTTCTAATGTAAGCACAGAATAAGGATCAAATTCAGGAAATATAATATTTTGCCAGACTTAGTGTTTGCCAATCTGCTAGGTTTGAAATGATCTTTGTATTTTTTTACATTTACAGGACAATTGAAAGAAGAGTTCATTTAGCTTCTGTGTGGTCTCCTAAATTAAACAAATAGTTTACCATATATATATATATATTTAGCTGGGTCATTTGAAAGTTGCAGGTGTTAAGACATCATCCCTTTATTCCACATCTCTTTAAAACGGGGCTCTTTTCTTCCATCACTATGATACTGTTATTACACCTAGAAAATCAGCAGCAGTTCCTTAATACTGTTTAATATCTGAGCCATTTTTCCCATTTATGCCAAGGGTGAGTTTTATAGCTTGTGTGTGTTTGTGTAGAATCCAGCTACTAGCTCTGTATGGTGTCCCACCTTCTAGATTTGTCTGATTGTTTCCTCGTGGTTGGTTTAACTTGTTCCTCTATGCTCGTGCAAAATAATGTCTTGTTTTAACTACACTTCCCCCTAATTACTGGAGAAGTTACGGACTTTTCATCTGTTTATTTGCTGTTCAGTTTTTCTCTTCAGTGAATTCCCTCTTTATATTCTTTGCCCATTTTTTTCTGTTGGATTGTCTGTCTTTTTCTTAATGATTTGTAGACACTCTTTGTATATTCTGGATATTAATTCTCTGTTGGTTATGTGTAGCATCTGCATCCTGGACAAGCGACCCAGGTGATTCAGATGCAGGGTGGTCTTTTATCACCCACTGAGAAACTCTTCTACAGAAGTTCTCATCACAAGGTTCTCCTTTGTAATCCAGAGTAGTTTGGTCTAATTCTTCAAGATCCCAAATAAATAGATGAAAATTATAATGTGTAATCATAAAAAAATGGACTAACATGGATCAGAACTGTGGCATACTAATCGATATGTATTATATGGGTCACATTGGCTCACGCTTCTCTGTCATCCTTAAAACTAGAGAGTGCTGGTCCCATCATGTTCTTCTGGTAAGTGAGCATACTGTGGTTTAATACAAAGTCTGGGCTTTGGAGTCAGAAATCTCAGTTCTTATTCTGACTCATCTTTTTTTTAGCAGCACAGCCCGGTGCTGTTTACCTTGACGTTCATTCTCCACTTCCTCATCTGTAAATCAGGGATAATACCTTGCCTTACATAGTTACTCTGAGGGTATAGTGAAATAACGAATGTGAAAACATTTATTCCAATGTCTGAAGGAAAATAGGCCTTAAATTTTATCCTCTTTTTTTTTTTCTTCTTATGAATACATAAGACTCGTTTAAAGAATCGCACATCCAGTTACTCTGAAAAACATGTTGTAGCTTGCTGATTTTTCTGATAACAGGGTTTTGTTTTCCAGCCTAGATTCACACAGCCTGCGGCCTCATCATATTGCCAGTCAATGCTCTCTGTGCCTGGGCAGCAGTGGCTGGCCAGCATTTGGTTTAAGTGCTCAGGTTACTTATAATGACTTGCAGATGCTTAAGCAGCACAATGAGGGTTCTGTACTTTAACATACACTGAATCCTTGCAGGAGCTTGCAGAGCTAGAAAGCGCCCTGCAAGAGCAGCATGAGGTGAATGCGTCCCTGCAGCAGACCCATGGAGACCTCAGTGCCTATGAGGCTGAGTTAGAGGCGCAGCTGAGGATGAGGGAGGCTGAAGCCAGCCAGCTCAAAGAAGAGCTGGGAAGACTAACAACGCTCAGCCAGGTGAGTAAGAGCATGAAGCCATGTAGAAACCAAGTAGCCTGGGCCCTAACATAACAGCTTTCCTTTCATTTACTCTAATATTAAACACTTTTTAAGCCCCTGTGGACTGATGGGCTTCCCCGGTGGCTCAGTGGTAAAGTATCCACCCACAATGCAGGAGATGTAGGTTCGATCAAGCTCTGGGTTGAGAAGATCCCCTGGAGATGGAAGTGGCAACCCACTCCAGTATTCTTGCCTGAGAAATCCTATAGACAGAGGACCCTGGCAGGCTACAGTCCATGGGGTCACAGAAGAGTCAAACACAACTTAGCAACTAAACAGCAGTGTGAAGTGGTGAGAAGAGCGCGTGTTTCGAGTCAGTCTGAGCCTGAGTGTGACCCTGTGTGAGCCTGGGCAGGGCACGTCATGGCTCTGCACTTCTGACAAGTACTGCCCTCTTCTGTCATGTGGGTTATGGTGAGGATAAGTGGGACAGTGGACAGGAAGCACTGACAGTTGGTAATCAGTAAATTCTAGTTTTTCTTTCTCAAACCAGCTCCAAGAGACCTCTTTCAATTGATATTAAATTTTACTGTGCTGCTTTCTGTTTTGTTTGGGTGAAACATCCGCTAGTTTAAATTATACCTTGAAAATTAGATAAATATTTATTCATCCAATAAACACTTATTGATTGGCCATTAAAGACCAGATGCCCTGGATGCTGCAGAGAGCAGCACAGCCATGGTTACGGTCCTTGTGAAGCTGACAGTCCAGTAGGTGAAACGGGTGTTAGAGGGAGAAAGGGGTAGGGCCCTGTGCTAGGGGAGCAGTGGTCAGGGAAAACTGCCCATGGGAATGACGTTTCAGCCGAGACTTGAAAGGTGACTGGGATTTGGCTGTGCAGAGGGAGCAGGGGTGAGATGAGCAGCGGTCAGGGATGTGTTCTAGGCAGAGAGGCGAGGAGAGAGAGCATCATGCATTTGAAATGCTGAAAGTATGCCTCCAGTATGCCAGGGATGAGGAGAGGAGTAGGGAATGAGAGTGAGACATAGGGGCAGAGAGGCAGACAGTGACCAGTTACAGTATATTCTTGATCTCATTTAAGTACAATTTTGTTTAGCTGTTAGACAAATGGGTTGCATTTTCCACCAGGAAGCCCACTCAGACCTTCCCCTGTATCTGCTGAAAATCTGGGTTTAGGACTCTGATTTTCCTTTAACTTGTGCTCAAAGCATTTTATCCTGTGCGTGAAATCATCTGTTAGATTATCCGTCTCCCCTGCTAGACTCAGCACAGTGAATGCCCAGACTGTAGGTGCCTGTTCAGTACCTGCACGAGAGGAGTGGTTGATAGCTTCTCACTGGGTGAAAGTTAAGTAAGGTAAGGTAGTTTGAAACAGGCACAGGAAAAGATGCTCCACATTGCTAATTATTAGAGAAATACAAACCAAAACTACAGTGAGGTACCACCTCACACTAGTCAGAATGCCCATCATCTACAAACAGTAAATGCTGGAGAGGGTGTGGAGAGCAGGGAACCCTCCTACCCTGTTGGGGGGAGTGTAGGTTGGTACAGCCACTGTGGAGGACAGCATGGAGGTTTCTTAAAACCTGAAACAGTCACTGTTGGTCCAGCAGCCCCACTCCTGGATCTATATCTGGAAGAGAGGAAAGCTACCTGAAAAGATACATGCATGCCAGTGTCCAGAGCAGCGCTGTTTATTGATACGATAACCGAGACTTTGGGAGCAACTTAAATGTCTATAAATAGATGAGTGGATAAAGAAGATGCAGTGTGTGTGTGTGTGTGATACTACTTCGCCATAAAAGGGAATGAAATACAATTTGCAGTAAAGTGGAGAGGCTGAGAGATGATCATACTAAGTGAAGTAAATCCGAGAAAGGCCATTAGCATATATCACTTACATGTAGAATCTAAAAAAAATGATACAAATGAACTTATTTACAAAACAAATAGACTCATAGACATAGAAGACAAATTTATGGTTACCAAAGGGGAAAGGGAAGAGGAGAGATAAATTGGGAATTTGGTATTAATATATACATGCTTCTGCATTTAAAATAAGCAAACAAGGACCCACCCTGTAGCACAGGGAACTGTGTGCAGTATTTTATAATAACCTATAATGGAAAAGAATCTGAAAAAGAATAGATGTACACTGAAACATAAATCAATTATATGTCAATTAAAAATAAGGTAGTTAATTAAAAAATGAAGTAGTTTGAATCCCAGGAATTCATTGCTTTCATAGGATTAGAAAATTAGTAAAATTGCTTTCAAATGATTAGAAAAGGAAATAAAAATAGGTTGGCTTATTATAGTAATTGTGTTACTTTCCATTCGTTTACTTATTAAATCCTAAATGACCATTTACTGGTTGACAGCATTATATTTCTTAAGAGTACCAAGTTTTATAAAACTGTAGTTGACCTGATCAGAGTGTGGAAAAGAGGAGATTGGGAAGAGAAACAATTAAAATAGCAGTAAATATTAATATATTTTGTAACTAATAGAAATACAATTTCTAGATGGTATCTCCTTTGAAATAAAATTTAAATGTTTAGGCCAGCCCTTACTAGCTTAAAAATCTTTTGTATTTCCCTTGTCCTTTTTAAATTTTTCTTATAAATCTTGACAAAAATAGGCCTTTTCACAAATTCATGTGGCATTTAAAAGGGCATTCCCTTCCTTGGCATCAAGACTACCAGCACTGGTCTTCCAGCTGCACACTGAGAGCACGGGCATGACAGACCTTCTCTCTCGGCTTTACAGGTCTCTGACTGGCACCTTTTAGTTCTTGAAGTCACTTGTGATGCTTGTTAAATGCAGATTCCTAGGCCATGTCCTGGAAACTCTGGCCCATCGAGTCTTGAGATGGAGACAGGCCTCGACGTGTTTAACAAGCGCCGAGTGATTTTTATGCAGGGGGTTGAGGACCACAGTGTAGGGGACGGTGGTCTAAGGGAAGGGAGAGCAGTGAGTATTGACTCCTCACAGAGCTTTTAAAGATTGGTATCTGCGCTCCCTCCTGGAGATTCTGATGTTACCCTTCGTTATGTATTAATAGTTGAAGGAGGCCTGTGAAAAACCTACCTTGAGCCTTTCAATTTGGAGGTACAAACATAAAACTGAATTATAAAACCAAAGCTCCCAAGGGATTATATGTGTATGTGAGTTTATGCATGCGTGCTAAGTCCCTTCAGTTTATTTATGCCTTATTAGATCATAAATCATTGCTATTTTACTTTTTTGTATCATTGCTTCCTATGGCAATAGCTAGAACAGTCAACTCTACAAACAGAACTTGAGAAAGAAAAACAAGCCCTCAAGAACGCCCTGGGAAAAGCCCAGCTCTCGGAAGAAAAAGAACAAGAAAACAGTGAGCTCCGCACCCAGCTTAAACAGCTGCAGGTAGGGACTTGCTGGCTCCAGGTGCATTCTGACTTGGGATGCCCAAAGATGTTGCCATCCATTAGTCAGACACTCTACAACCTGCTGTTACATGCAGTAAGTTATTTGAAAAGAGGAATTTGAGCTAGGATAGCACCATAGCTTCTGTTCCTTGTAAGCCCAACGTTTTGAGATGATTACTGTGTATGTCCTTTGTGTTGTTATGGTGCTAAGCGGAGAAGGCAATGGCACCCCACTCCAGTACTGTTGCCTGGAAAATTCCATGGACGGGGAGCCTGGTAGGCTGCAGTCCATGGGGTCGTCAAGAGTCAGACACGACTGAGCGACTTCATTTTCACTTTTCACTTTCATGCATCGGAGAAGGAAATGGCAACCCCCTCTAGTGTTCTTGCCTGGAGAATCCCAGGGACGGGGGAGCCTGGTGGGCTGCCGTCTATGGGGTCGCACAGAGTTGGACACGACTGAAGTAACTTAGCAGCAGCAGATGGTGCTAAGAGATGGAAGCTGTGTTGATCATACACGGAGAATACTGTGAACTGATGGATCACAGCAATACCTCACATTTCCCCTCCTAACACCATTATTACCAGACTGGGCTAAAGGAAGCAGTTGGAGGCATTCTTCCTCCCCTGAAATGTTTTTGTAATTATCCAGGAGTATAACTAGAATGGGTTGCGGTAGAACTTCTTAATTGCGAAGCTCTCACAGTCCCCTTCTCAGAAGTGATGTCATTAGAAATGCAGTCATTTTACATTCATGAGCGTTTTCTTGGGCAAATTAATTTTACAGCTATTTTCACAATAACCTGCCCCATAAACTGCAGGAGAAGCAGGTGGACAAGATTTTCCAGGTAATTAAACGTTCTCAAAGAGGACAGATGTCTGAAAAAATGAGTACCTGGACCAACACACAGGTTTCCAGGTCTGTGAGGTCGGGGCCCTCACAGCTGAGGCGCCAGCTGCTCCACGTCACCAGAAACCTAGGGGCAGAGTTGTGTTTATTTGTGAGGAGGCGCCAAGAATTCACGTAGGGGGTTTGTGACAACTAAGACTATATAAGCTCGCCTGAATTCTCTCTCTTTTCTCCCAGCGCATACAATATTTTTTTCTCAAAGTTTAAGGAAATCTAGTTACCTCGAATCTCGTTTTTACTGCTATCATTTCAGCTTCTGAAGTGAATATCATAAAAGATATACATGCTTTCTGTTCTTGTGTGAGTTCTGTGTTTGTTAGGTATTCATTGCATTATTTTTTATTTTTACTATGGAAACTTGCAAATCGTTACAAAATCAGAGAAAAAAATAGCCTTATGCCCTTTTGTTTGCTCACCTCAAACAATCGTCCACGTTCTGCCGTTCTTGTTTCAGTTAGTCCACTTTTCTTTTTTATTCCTGGGATACTTTAAAGAAGGTATCATACCTCTTTATTTCAACCCTAAGTACTTCAGTATATATCTCCTAAAGAAAAGGACTTCAGGAGTCTTCTCTACAAAGGAGAAACTGAGAGCAGCTTTCCAGAATGCTGGTCCATGCTACGAGACTCTCTTAGTTGGAACTCGGTCGTTTGGTTGCTTGGCCTTCTAAACTCCTGATACAGAGTTCAAGTTAAACTCACTGCATCACTCTTTGTCAGAAACGGTTTAGTTGCCGTGAGCCAAAACCTACTAGTGCTAGCTGGAGGAAGGAGACAGGCAGCTCACTGGTGACCAGAGCTGCTCTGCCAACTTCCCGTCCAGGCGGCTCTCGTTTCTCCCGCTCTGTCTCCCTGGACCCAGCATCGACTCCAGCCCTGCGCCAGTGTGGCTTTACAGGACTAGCTCTCCTGCAGACTTGCTGGACTGGATTTTGGTTTTAATGCTGGAGGGAGTGAGAGCTCGTCTCCTGTCTAGTCAGTGGGTTGGCTTTCCCTGGGTCAGGTCACCTGTGACCAGGATTAGATAGTAGTGCAAATATGGGTGCCTCGGGGCAAAGGGCAGGGACAGTTAACAGATAAGAGACTCCAGGTGGATAGACCTATTCATTGTAATGCTGAATTTACCATTTGAGTTAACAGTGTTGAAACAAAAAACCCAATATTATACCAGGTTTGAAGAAAATTAATCACTGAAGTAGCATATAGGTATTTATGGGGGAACTTAGGATGTAGAACTATTTTTCTGTCTAATTTAGGGAAATTTTATCAGTTTTTTTTTTTTTTTTTTTACTTGAAAGCGACATTATCTGGATTTAATTCTGGGGTCTAGATATGTTCACTAGTTTGTTCGTGAAAATATGCTCGCATATAACAGATATTCCCACAGAGTATTATAAGCTGTTAGAGAAGCTTCAATATTACGGGAAGGTGTTTGTTGTTTTTGTTTTTTCTAACTTTGAATTGTGTACATTCTCTAGCATCTACCAAAGTAATGCTAAAGTGAATCCGAATGTATATATCACTCATCTTCAACAGTTTCAACACATGGCCTGTCTCACTTCATCTGTAACACACATCTAGTCTTATTTAATCTATAACATCCTCCACCTTGAGAGCTTGTTTGGAGGTTCTAGAATGATGCTGTGAAAGTGCTGCACTCAATATGCCAGCACATTTGGAAAACTCAGCAGTGGCCACAGGACTGGAAAAGGTCAGTTTTCATTCCAATCCCTAAGAAAGGCAATGCCAAAGAATGTTCAAACTACCACACAATTGCACTCATCTCACATGCTAGTAAAGTAATGCTTAAAATTCTCCAAGCCAGGCTTCAGCAATACGTGAACCATGAACTTCCAAATGTTCAAGCTAGTTTTAGAAAAGGCAGAGGAACCAGTGATCAAATTGCCAGCATCTGCTGGATCATCAAAATAGCAAGAGAGTTCCAGAAAAACATCTTTTCTGCTTTATTGACTATGCCAAAGCCTTTGACTGTGTGGATCACAATAAACTGTGGAAAATTCTGAAGGAGATGGGAATACTAGACCACCTGACCTGCCTCTTGAGAAACCTATATGCTGGTCAGGAAGCAGAACTGGACATGGAACAACAGACTGGTTCCAAATAGAAAAAGGAGTATGTCAAGGCTATATGTTGTCACCCTGCTTATTTAACTTATATGCAGAGTACATCATGAGAAATGCTGGGCTAGAGGAAGCACAAGCTGGAATCAAGATTGCTGGGAGAAATATCAATAACCTCAGATATGCAGATGACACCACCCTTATGGCAGAAAGTGAAGAGGAACTAAAAAGCCTCTTGATGAAAGTGAAAGAGGAGAGTGAAAAAGTTGGCTTAAAGCTCTCTTTCATTCAGAAAATGAAGATCATGGCATCTGGTCCCATCACTTCATGGGAAATAGATGGGGAAACAGTGTCAGACTTTATTTTTCTGGGCTCCAAAATCACTGCAGATGGTGATTGCAGCCATGAAATTAAAAGACGCTTACTCCTTGGAAGGAAAGTTATGAACAACCTAGATAGCATATTCAAAAGCAGAGATGTTACTTTGCCAACAAAGGTCCGTCTAGTCAAGGCTATGGGTTTTCCTGTGGTCATGTATGGATGTGAGAGTTGGACTGTGAAGAAGGCTGAGCGCTGAAGAATTGATGCTTTTGAACTGTGGTGTTGGAGAAGACTCTTGAGAGTCCCTTGGACTGCAAGGAGATCCAACCAGTCCATTCTGAAGGAGATAAGCCCTGGGATTTCTTTGGAGGGAATGATGCTAAAGCTGAAACTCCAGTACTTTGGCCACCTCATGTGAAGGGTTGACTCATTGGAAAAGACTCTGATGCTGGGAGGGACTGGGGGCAGGAGGAGAAGGGGACAACAGAGGATGATATGTCTGGATGGCATCACTGACTCGATGGACATGAGTTTGAGTGAACTCCAGGAGTTGGTGATGGACAGGGAGGCCTGGCGTGCTGTGATTCATGGGGTCGCAAAGAATTGGACACGACTGAGCGAGTGAACTCTGAACATCCTCCACACCCCACCCCCACATCTGTTCATACTGAATTACTTTGAAGTAAATCTAAAACATTTGGTTTTATCTGTAAATAACATACTACTGTATGTGTCTCTGAAAAATAAGGGCTTCAGAAAGAAGCATAAAGAAGTTTCCTGAAGGCCTTATGGTTAGGCTTCTGGGCTTTCACTGGGCTTTCACTGCCGTGGCCAGGGTTTAGTTCCTGTTTGGAGAGCTGAGATCCCACAAGCTGTGCGGCATGGAGAGAAAAAAAAAGTGTAAACATGGATGCCATTGTGATACCTTAAAATTATAGTTGCCCACTAGTATCATCAAATACATTAAGAATGTTCAAACTGTCTCGTAAGTTTTTAAAAGTGTTTTTTGGAATCCAAATAATGTGCACGTAGTGCATTTAGTTGACTTGATTCTTAAGTTTCTCGTAATCTGTAGGGTTGCTCTTTTTGACCTTTGCCCCACACTGAAGGAAACCAGGCCTTTGTCTTGTAGAGTTGCCCGTAGTCTAGGTTTTGCTGGCTACATCCCCAGGGCATTCATTAACGTGTTCTTATATAGAGGTTTTTTAGATTCACATTGTTTAGTTTTTGGCAAGAAGAAGATAGTGTGCACAGCTTCTTCCTTTTGCATCACCACAACATGCGTCATCATGCCTGTTTGTGTCGTTGGTGACTTTGGGTTCATCAGTAGACTCAGATATTGTCAGCCATAGTGGAAAAGATTTTTTGAAAGTTGGTGAAAGAAGTTGACGAGAACTGTTATATGGTAAATAATATAGGCTGTGTGTATGTGTGAGTGTATTTTTTAATTTTGTTTTGGTAACTTTTACCGCTCTTCATTTTGCCTCCCTCCATAGGATGACAATAACCTGTTAAAACAGCAACTTAAAGATTTCCAGAATCACCTTAATCATGTAGCTGATGGTTTGATTCGTCCAGAAGAAGTGGCAGCTCGTGTAGATGAAGTAAGGAGAAAATTGAAGTCAGGAGCTGGAGAGATGAGGTAATAGAAGGTCAGGACCGCCGGGTGTAGAGTGGGCTGAGTCGTGAACGTGCGCTTCAGTGATGAAATCCCCTTTCCCCGACTGTGCTTGGCTGATTTCTTTTGTAAGGTTCTCTCCTTACCGTATGACCATGATTGAGACGCAGATTACTTAATTCAAGTTGTCCATCACTGATGCTTTTAATCTTTTATATGTTTTGTTCTTATTGAATTTAAAAAACATAAAGGTTTTATGAGTAACGCATTCTTGCAAGCTTACTGCAGATGGTCAGGAAGTAGAGTTACATTATACACTTTAAGTAGAAAACAAATGGCTAAAGAAAAACAGGCTAATTTGAAAATGTGAAGTGGGCGTTTATCCTTTGAACACACATTGTTAGCCTGAAGGTAGCCTGTGCTCTCAGAGTGGCAGCGGTCAGTTGATAAAACAATGCTTTGCACTCCAGAGGTGCACAGTGATTTGCCGTGGATTGACAACAGCTGCCATCCCACACAGCTCTTCTTACTCACGTATTAATGTTACTGGCATGCCTGCGTCCGGCGTCAAAAATAAAATGTCACATTTATAACATCTTTCCTCTCCCCCCTTAGCAGAATCCACAGTCCTTCAGATGTCTTAGGGAAAAGTCTTGCTGACTTGCAGATACAATTCAGTGAAATGCTGACACGTTCTCAGTGGGAGAAAGAGGAAGCCCAAGGGAGGGAAAGAAAACTCCAAGAAGAAATGGTTCTGCATCAGGAGAAGCTGGCGGATGGACAGGAAGCGTTCAGGCAGGCCTGTGAGAGGGCGCTGGAAGCCAGGGTAAGAGACGGGCAGGAGGCAGCGAGAGGGAAGCGGTTAGAGAACGTGCATGCCTCTCAGCAAGCCACGGCGCTTCCTTTTTTGTGTGAATACAGAGCAGGGCATTCCCTGGTGGTCCAGTGGGTTAAGACTCCTCACTTTCATGGCCAAGAGCTGGGGTTGGATCCCTGGGTGGGAAACAGATTCCACAGACAGCGTGGCATGGCCACCGAAAAAAAAAAAGTGTTTGCTATATTAATTTTACCTTAATAAAGGTAATTATACCTTTAAGGTATAATTAATAAAGCTATAATTTTTTAAAAATACAGTAATTGCTGTTAAGTTTCACTTCTAGTAAGTCAGACTGCGTGTGACTGAAATGTAGCCCTGAGTGTGGTGACCGATGTCAAAGTCAGGCTTTGGCATGACACTGTGTTTTCCTTATTTTGGAAGCAAGTGAGCGGTTTCTTAACGTGCAGGTCAGTAACACCACATTGCTAGAGCATAGTATGGTGCCAGAATCTGAGGTTTTGATGTAACTATTTTAATGATGAGGCAAATGTTAAAATGGATCCTAGAGAACAGTTGAGATTAACCCATCCCTAGTAAGCCATTCGGAGAAGGCAATGGCACCCCACTCTAGTTCTCTTGCCTGGAAAATCCCATGGATGGCGAAGCCTGGTAGGCTGCTATCCATGGAGTCGCTAAGAGTCGGACACGACTGAGCGACTTTACTCTCACTTTTCACTTTCATGCATTGGAGAAGGGAATGGCAACCCACTCCAGTGTTCTTGCCTGGAGAATCCCAGGGACGGGGGAGCCTGTTGGGCTGCCATCTCTGGGGTCGCACAGAGTCGGACACGACTGAAGTGACTTAGCAGCAGCAGCAGTAAGCCATTAATACTCTCTAGTAAAATGAAATACAATTCTCCAGAAGATATTTATTTTGCTTAAAAAATATTTTGCTTAAAAATCATTTTTGAAACTTGATTTCTTCACAGATTAATTTTGACAAGAGGCAACATGAAGCAAGAATTCAGCAGTTAGAGAATGAGATTCACTATTTACAAGAAAATCTAAAAAGTATGGAGGAAATCCAAGGCCTTACAGATCTGCAACTGCAGGAAGCTGATGAAGAGAAGGAGAGAATTCTAGCCCAACTCCAAGAGTTAGAGAAGAAGGTGGGCAAGACCAAGAAAAAGATAGACGAGTCCCTGCGTCCAGGGTCCTGCTCTCAGCGAGGGGGCAGCTGAGAGGGCCGTGATCCACGGTCACCTCTGGCTGCACTGCCGGCTCAGAGGGGGGCCTGCCCTAGAGAGAGCTGGATGCACATCCCTGGATCTGGAGCCTGAGACGAGGGAGCATGGTAGATGGAAGCAAGGGAGTTGGGATGTAGGGAGCGAGTGCGGAGTCGGCTGGGTGGGACTTAAATGCTGTTGGGATGATTTGCCTCCTCCTACACCCCTTTCCCCGGAGAAGGCAGTGGCACCCCACTCCAGTAGTCCTGCCTGGAAAATCCCATGGACGGAGGAGCCTGGTTGGCTGTAGTCCATGGGGTCGCTAAGAGTCAGACACGACTGAGCGACTTCACTTTCACTTTTAGCTTTCATGCATTGGAGAAGGAAATGGCAACCCACTCCAGTGTTCTTTGCCTGGAGAATCCCAGGGACGGGGGAGCCTGGTGGGTCGCACAGAGTCAAACACGACTGAAACGACTTAGCAGCAGCAGCAACACCCCTTTCCAAACTGGACACATCTGTGGGACATTACTTTTCAAATCCTCACTTTTATTTCTGATTCCCTGGCCTCTTTTTAAGCTTCTCCAAAGCTACCCCAGCCACTACTCCCCTTGTCACACCTTGTCCGATTCAGAAGCTGCACCCAGCGTCTCTGAGGTCATGAGCTGGAGCACCCCGCTCTGACCACAGCCTCCTTCGCTGTCAGCACGCTCGCGCTGGACGGTCCGAGCGCCTGAGCCCCTGCTTTCCTGGCGTACGGCTCTCCTGTCTTTACTTTCTTCCTTGTCCAACTTAAGTTCCATGGTCTCCTACTATCACCATTGTTTGCAAATATCCTCAAATTCCTTGCTCCTTTCTCCTATCTTCTGTGACAAAATAGCAGCTGTCTGCTTTCTTTATCCCTACACTAGTGGCTGAGTATTCCTGAATTAAAAACCACCCGTCCGGGCACAGTGGTGGCACTGATCTCTACCTCCTCCCAGCCCCTGCTTCATGCTTCAGGGAGAACACATCAGTTCCCTAGTCTTACGAGTCTGCCTCCAGAATCTCTCTGGAATATCTACACTGTGTCCTTCTCCAGGGCCACCACCCTCATCCACGCTGACGCGTCATCTCTTCTGGACAGCGGCTGCGGCCACAGGACAGCCCCCATTTCCACTTACCACCGGTTCCGCGGAGCAGCCAGCACAAAACATAAACAGACTCCTGTCAGTCCCTGCCATCTTCCTTTCTCTCCAGCAGCCTCTGTTGTTTCTAGGATAAAGACAAAAGCACTTTCCCCTCTGAGGCGCTGCGTGGTTGGCCTCTCTTAGCGCTCTCCTTTTCTCACCGTGCTGCTGCTTGCAATTGCCGAGACCCCCGACTTTGGCTCGCCCCCTGCACCACATCTCTCCCCCTCTCTTCTCCCTGACTCCCTCTCCCAGCAGTCTAGGTCTCTCCTGCCAGCCTCTCACAGAGGTGGGTACCTTGTTCTCTCCCTTGAGAGCAGCAATCACAGTTTTATTTACACATTTGCCTCAGTATTTGTTTAATATGTGTCTCATAAGCCCCTCAAGGGCAGTTGGTTTACCACCACGTGCCCCAGTGATCACAAGGGGCTGGTCCATCGGTTGGCAGTGGTGCCAGGAAATGTTTTTCCAACAGATGAATGGGTTTACGAGCACAGAGCCTCCAGACTAAGGGTACTGATTTCATTCGTAGTTACTGTACAGCGTGGAGGCGTTGTTATTTTTCACTCGGAGCCCCTGCTGTGTACCAGGCATTGTTCTAGGCGCGGGGCATGTGAAGAGAGTCCCTGCTTGCATGGGGCTTGCATCTTAGTTCATTGCTACCAAATGAGTCAGCTCTCTGGTTTTTTTTTAATCTCAGAAGAAACTTGAAGATGCCAAATCTCAGGCGCAGGTTCTGGGTTTAGATAAAGAATTGAAGAAACTAAAGAAGGCTGTGGCTGCCTCTGATAAGATAGCCATGGCTGAGCTCACCATCGCCAAAGACCAGCTCAAGTCCCTTCATGGAACTGTTATGAAAATTAACCAGGAGCGTGCAGAGGTGAGTCCTACGCACAGAGCAAGTGCCCACCAAGGCTGCCCTGCCAAGACATCTAGGCACTTGCGTTTTTGAGCTCTCATTAGAGACTCTGGCTCTTGCATAAAGTTGTCTGCTTCTCTTTAGACCTGATGGGTGCAGTTCCCCCATCACAGCCCTGCCGTGGGTGTGGTGCTCCAGGGAGTCCCCAGAGAACCATTAAATGAAATGTACCATCCTCACCTCAGAGGGTAGGGGTCTGCTGAGGGAGGCAGCTGTCAACGCACAGCTAAGCAGAAGTCTTCAGGCCTGCGGTGTCATCCTTCTGAACCTCAGCCCCTTCATCATGTATAGAGGATCGTATATCTCTCCACAGTGTTGTTATAAGTCCCGCCTGAGATAAATCTGTCACAGCCTGTATAGGACGCAAATGTGATGAGATTAAGACCACAGGTCGTAGGAGGGAGAAGCCTCACCAAGGGAGCCCAGAGTGCCCCCAGTCATGGGAGACTGTGGAACAGGGGAGGAAAAGCTGGTCTGTGCTTTTCTGACGTAGCACCCTGCCCACTTGGACCCCACAGAGGGGTTGGGGGGGGGGGCTGCCAAGTGATGGGTAGGCGAGGTGGGGCCGGGCACCTCCTGTACAGGGGGTAGCCAGGCGTGCGAGTGATGAGAGCAGAGGCTGAGTCTGGGAGGGAGAGAAGAGCGCAGCACACAGTGCATGGTGCCTGCCCTGCGCCTCCGTCCCAGCAGGACCTGCAGGAAGCAGAGCGGTTCAGCAGAAAGGCAGCACAGGCCGCGAGGGATCTGACCCGAGCGGAAGCGGAGATCGAACTCCTGCAGAACCTCCTCAGGGAGAGAGAGGAGCAGGTCAGTGCCGGGACCCCGTGAGACCACCTCCTTCTTGGGTCCTTCTCGGTTGCTAAGCGACCGAATTGTGGTAAGGGCCCTGTCCAAGGGTTTCCCGTCGGCAGTCAGTACTCGATCCTCTGCTGGGTGCCAGGCATTGCAGGGTTTAAATGTATGTAATGAGGCTCCTCATTAGTAAAGTAGAAGTAAAAATTGGGATTATAAATCATGCTGCACGGAGAAATGCATCTGGAAAAGAACATTCACTGGCAACTTCTTATATGTGATTGTTTTTAATATCTTCGAATTGAGATGGAGAAAGTAGAGGCAGGCGCCCGAGGAGCAAGCTCACAGGTGCTGGAAATCGAGAGATGGAGTGAGACCATGGATAGACAGAGGAGAGAGATCGCAAGGCTGCGGGACTCACTAGACCGCACTGGGGCTGGTAAAGTACTGAGCTTTGGTTTTAAAATCAGATCATTCTGTTGGTTTTTTCCCTTTAGCAGATTTATTTGTTACCAATCAAGCCCATGCTTGATTTATAGAGCTGTGATAATTAGCTTAATAAATAAAGAACTTTTTCCAATGTATGTAAGTGCAGTATCAAGGGACTTGATTACAGAGAGAGAAGAGATTCATTTTTGTATTTTCAAAAAAAGGAATGTTTACAAATCTGGTTTCTTTCTCTGGCTTGCTTTCTAAGAGAAGAGCAGCAGGATATGTCTGTGCTCTTTAAGTGTCAGCAAACACTTATTGCCAAAGGAGAGCTGTGAGGAACCAAGAATCATTGGTTCTCATGGAATCACTTTTGTATTTTGAGAGAGAAAGGAAGTAGATGATTTCATGCCCAACTCATGGAATAACTTTCCTTTACAGATAACAAAGGAGGCATTGAAAATATTTTGGAAGAAATTGCTGAACTCCGACGTGAAGTTTCTTACCAGAATGATTACATCAGCAGCATGGCAGATCCTTTCAAAAGACGAGGCTATTGGTACTTTATGCCACCACCATCATCATCAAAAGTAGGAAGTCTGTGTCATTGGGAATGTATACTAAGTTTTCTTTAAGAAAATGTAACAAAGTTGCCTTCCGTAAATCTGTGATCAGGTGTCAAGAACAACATATCTAGGTTAAGCCATGCATTGAGGTTCTTAAGTGTTTATGCTATGCTATGCTAAGTCACTTCAGTCGTGTCCGACTCTGTGTGACCCCATAGACAGCAGCCCACCAGGCTCCCCCGTCCCTGGGATTCTCCAGGCAAGAACGCTGGAGTGGGTTGCCATTTCCTTCTCCAATGCATGAAAGTGAAAAGTGAAAGTAAAGTCACTCAGTCATGTCCAACTCTTAGCGACCCCATGGACTGCAGCCTACTAGGCTCCTCCGTCCGTGGGATTCTCCAGGCAAGAGTGCTGGAGTGGGGTGCCACCGCCTTCTCCTAAGTGTCTATACTGAGATGGGAGAGGGGCATTCCCAAGGAGCGTGGCCGTTGCCCACTCATGCTCAGGTGTGTGTGGTGGGGTCCTAGAATAAGGATCCTGTAAGGGAGATAAAGTGACTTGAGCCCAAAGAGCCTGTTGAAACTGTTGAAGATGGTAGTAGAATTATGCAGAGGCTGAGACAGAAATAGGCACCTGGGTTTCATTTCCTTTTAACGGACATTCATTCGGTGCTTACTGAGGTCTAGGTCAAGTGCAGGACTTTGGTGGGAAGCGTCCTCCAGATGTTGATGAGCTGGGGAGGAGCACAGTTGGACCAGTGCAGTTACAGAACAGTGACAGGTGCGTGGCGGCAGACCAGACGCCTCTGCCCCGGCGCAGAGACTTACAGGTTCATCTCATGGGGATGTCTAGAGAAGACGCCTTCACAAGCAGGGGCGTGAAGTGAGCGCTAACAGCCCTCATGGGGTGTGCTCTCAGGAGCAAGGGGACAGCCCGCGAGGACAAGGAGCGTTGGGTCAGCCATGGCAGGTAGCCTTGCAGGGCTTGAGGGTGGGATGGGAACAGTGAAAGGCGAAGTAGATTGGGGCCATGAATTTTTTTTTAAAGGGACTTCAAAATCCCTTACCCTTAATTATGTAGGCCTTGGGAAACTGCGGCCATGTGTGCTATGATCAGAGCGCTAGTCTCGGAGGAGTAGCCTGGCAGAGTGTGAAGGCTAGGCTTGCAGTGCGTGAGCTGCTCTGTGTGGGCTGTTTGAACTCATTCGGGTGAAGGATGGAGGAGGCTAGAGCAGAGGAGCTGGAGGAGAGGAGGGTTGATGGGTGTCAGTGGGCACAGAGTGAAGGTTTGTGGCCTGAATGTGGGAAGGAAGGAGAGGCTCTCCTCCAGAGCCGAGAGCGGCATCCTGCTGGAATCCACTGACAGCCACAGTCAGGAGAAGCAGCCCTCACCCGCTGGGATCCCAGGGCCATGCGGACTTCCTCAAAACCCCAAGAGCAGAATCTAAGATCCTCCTCCCAGATCTCTAAGGAAGCCAGACATCTTGGCACAACCAGGGCCACAGGTGGAAGCAGCGTAAGTGAGAGCAGAGCCCGAGCTGCCTGAGGGCTGGAGGGCGACCTGCAGCCAGGGGAGAAGGAGCATGACAGTGGAGCTCTAAGGCCGGGCCGGCCCCCAGCGCCGCAGGGAACGGGGCCCCCAGGCAGCCTGAGAGGCACCTGCTTTCCGTGATCTTACCAAAAGGAGAGAGACCACTAGGAAGGAGGAGCACGGGAGCCAGGAGGCTGGCACCATGCAGGTTATATGACCACATGCCCATGTCTCCCTTCTCCCCGTGAGAATGAGTTACGACGTCAGAGGAGAAACCAGCCCTTTGTCGGCCTTGCTGTACTGGGATCCTTCTCCACAGCAGCCTTTTTATTTCTGAGAGGTGCTGTGCTCTTCTGTCGTTTGTCTAGGTTTCCAGCCACAGCTCCCAGGTCACGAAGGACTCTGGTGTCGGGCTGAAGTGCGCAGCCTCGACTCCTATTAGACAACCACAGCAGGACGGGAGGGAAGACTGCGCCCCTCCAGCTGCCTCCGGATACTGGGTGTATTCTCCCATCAGGAGCGGGTTACATAAGTCGTTTTCAAATAAAGGTAAGTCAGATCACATCCCGGAAGTTGCATTTCTCTTGCCTGGTTAATGACTTTTGGTCCCCTGAAATCTAAAGTACGGCCCAGTCTCTCGGCGTGCTTGGGAGCCCTCTGTGACCTGGCCATGGCCAGTGGCCCCTTGCCTCCCTTCCCGTCGCTCTCCCACCTGTCAGCCACACCCAGCTGCATGCTGTGTTTCTCACACCTCCGTGTTTGAAGCCCTCTGTTCGGAACATTCTACTTCTTCTTTTCTCTCCCAAACTATTCCTGCTCATCATGACTTCACCAAGACCCAGGTCCTCAAGAAGCACTCTTCTTCTGGACCCTTCCTCCTCACTGCCTTACCCAGGTGCGCTGAGCAGCCCACCTGTGCTCTCGGAGCGTGGCGGTCTACATCCTTGTTTCTGGGCATTAGTTACCAGCTGGAGGGAAGTGTTGCAAGTCTGTCTCCAGAGCCCCAGAGGAAAGAGTCGGACCTGGGGTAAATCCCGGCTTCACTAAGTAGCTGTGTCATTCTAGGCAAATTATTTAGCTGCTTTCGGAGAAGGCAGTGGCACCCCACTCCAGTACTCTTGCCTGGCAAATCCCATTGATGGAGGAGCCTGGTGGGCTGCAGTCCATGGGGTCGCTAAGAGTCGGACACGACTGAGCGACTTCACTTTCCCTTTTCACTTTCATGCATTGGAGAAGGAAATGGCAACCCACTCCAGTGTTCTTGCCTGGAGAATGCCAGGGACAGCGGAGCCTGGTGGGCTGCCGTCTATGGGGTCGCACAGAGTCGGACATGACTGAAGCGACTTAGCAGCAGCAGCAGCAGCAGCAGCAGAGTGTTAATCTGTAAAATGGGAATACTACGTTCTGGGACTTTGTTCATTCAGGAGATGGAGTGCCTGCTCTGGGCTTGGTTCTCTGTCGTCAGTGATAAACACAGCTAGTTCTTGCTTCCTGGAGCGATAAGTGAGCAAACCACCGAGCGTGGTGCGCCCTGACAGTGGTGGAGCTCGGAGCTGTGGGTCTCATAGCGCTTCCCCGCTGGCCTTCATGTCACACGGAGCAGGCGCGCAAATGTTGCTGAGTGATGAATGGACGAAGACGGGAAAAGGCAGACACTGGGCAGGTGTCGGCGGAGCTCAGGTTCCCCTGTGGAAAGAACTGGAATCCCGGTTTTGATCCACTTTTCAAACTGCTTTTGACCTTTTTTACAGAATTTTATATTTGCATCTCTGATATCTCGGCCTGAATGCTGCTGTTCTCTGCTAAGTGTGTTTACCTAGTAAGCCGTGGGAATAAGACAGGCTCCTCTGTTTCTGTTTGAAGATGCAGACAGTGGAGGAGAGAGCCGGGAGGAGAGCGAGCCGGATGACCGCGACGACCGCCCGTTCGTCCCTCCTCCTGGATACATGATGTACACCGTGTTCCCCGACGGCTCTCCTGTACCACAGGGCACGGCCCTCTACGCACCGCCGCCCCCCTTGCCCGACAATAGCCGACCTCTCAGCCCTGGCACTGTTGTGTATGGCCCACCCCCTGCTGGTGCCCCCATTGTGTACGGGCCCCCACCGCCCAGCTTCTCCGTCCCCCTCATCCCAGTGGGCGTGCTGCACTGCAACATCCCGGAGCACCACGCCTTAGTAAGTGGGGAGACGGCAAGCCCGGTCCACACGGCTTCCCTGGGGGCCGCCCAGCGCCTGCCTCCCAGAAGTGTGCTTGTAAGGCTGATGGGTAGAACCCAGCAAACGTTCTCGTACTAAAATACTGTTCTGGTCAGAAGTTAGGGTGCCAGATCACTTTGTGGACCTAGTTTAACCATTTTATAACAAAAATGCTTTCAGCCCAGAAATTAGCCATTTTTAAAGAAAGCTTATTTATGTTTTTGTTGACAAGTACTGTATGAGTGTGTATGTGTAGGCATGTGCTTGCTCAGTCACTGTGGTTGTGTGCGACCAGGCACATGTGCGTGCCTGCCTGTACTTGTGTGCACACGTGTAGACGTGTGTTTACGTGTAAACATGTGTAACAGCAGCACACAGTAAGGCTTTGCTGGGGAACATCCCTCAGTGTTGAGATTAATGATTAGTCTTTCTTTTCATAGTTCTCTTCTTACTGTGCCCATAATTTTGTGTTCTGTTTTTCCTATTTAATGTTACAAGCATTTTTCCCATGGTTTTCATAGACATTTTTAAGCACTATTTTAATGGCTACATAACACTTCTTTATTTGTGGGCAGTGTAGTTCATTTAACTTTGTATAAATTTTACTGTATTTCATATTTTTCCTCTAGGCTAAATTCTAGAAATGATACCTTCCTAGTCCCTAGCTTACTTTTCAGGCTTTTGGCACTAAAGAAATAAAATGCATTACAAGTACCTCCTTCTAACTCAGGATACCTGGATCCTGATGTTTTCCTGAGCTCTTGATTTTTCCCTTTTCCTCTCAGCAAACTGAGAGGAAGGTAAGGGATTCTAGTACTTGGTGTGAAGCCACCAGCCCAGTTTTAATCGGTCAACCTCGTTTCAGAGCTGTGGATATATTCACATGGTTAAAAATGGCCGTTGCTCTTGTTAACCTGCGGTGCTTTAGTGCACACTGCTTTTGTAACAGTTGTGTTGCCTCAGCATTTGTTAGTCTCTTAAACTGGCTCTTCTACCATCACCTAGTACCCATCTGTTTGTACGGTTCCCTGGATGTGCCTTATATCTCCTGTATTTGTACGTTACTTCTTCGGCTTAGATTTTTCCTATTTCAGTTGTTCTTCAAAACCAAGCAGAGCTCCCCTTCCTCTCAGCAGCCTTCTCAGCCCACTCCCCTCCCATGTGTCCAGAGGAGGGGGAGATGTGTACGTCTGTGTCTCTGTCAGATGCTGAATTCTGGGACCAGACAGTACCCGCAGGAGGTGCCTGCTGACTATTTATCAGGCAGCCATAGCTGGATTGGTGGCCGAGTCGTAGAATCTGTTGGTCCATCCATTTCATCTATGATGTGTGAAGACAGTGGCTTGACTTAATTTTTCTTTTCAAACTGAAGTCTTAGGAAGCTGCCACTATTTTCAGGGCATAGATATCACTTTAACCACAGTTCATTTCAGTTTGGAGCAGGAAAAAGGAGAAATGACCTTATGTGATATTTCAGTATTGCATTTTTTTCTTTACTAGGAGAATGAGGTTTCTAGATTAGAAGACATAATACAGCATTTAAAATCAAAGAAGCAGGAACAGAGGATGAGAGTATCCAAGCGGCAGTCTGAGAAAGAAATAGAAGAACTGCATCATAATATTGACGAACTTTTGCAAGAGAAGAAAGACTTAGAGCACGAAGTAGAAGAATTACATAGAACCATCCAGAAACATCAACAGCGAAAGTAATTATTAGCCATTTTATTTTTATGATTCAGATGAATTGGTTCATTAAGGTAACCAAAATCAGTGTTGTCCCATAGCACTTTCTGTGTTCTTGGGAATGTTCTAGATCTGTCCCGTCCAGAGCAGTAGCCTTAGCCACGTGTGGTTATTGAGCACGTGAAATGTGGCTAATGAAACTGGGAAACAGAATTTAATTTGAATTAATTTAATAGCCACATGGTGATTTCTAAGTTCTCGTGGCCGATAATCCAAATAGGCGTCTCTTATGGCCACTCTTGGAGAATGGCCCTCCCTCCCCGTTATCCTGGCTGCAGGCTTGCAGGTGTCCTCAACACTCCCCTTTCCCTCCACTCCCCTAGGCGTCCAGCTGCTCTCCCAGCCCGCTGACGCTGTGCACAACGGGCTCTCCCGCCGGTGCCCTTCCTTCATCTTTGCTGCCCTGGCCTTGAGGCGCTCTTGTCCTCGGTCAGGTTCTCCAGGCCTAGTCCCTTCCGTCTGCCCCACCCTCGACGTGGCTGCACACCTGGCCCTGCGTGCTCCCATGTGGCCTCATTCCCACCAGCGGACACGCTGTCTCCAGGGCCTGAGCCTTGCCTCTCTTCCATCTTTCTCTTCGCACACGGTGTTCCTTCTGGCCCTGCGTCCTTTGCTGCACTTTCCCTGAACACCGCCTTTCCCCCTGCCTCCCCACCTTTGCAGGCACCGTCCTTTGCCTGCAATGGCTTCCCAGCCTGCCCCGCACAACTCCAATGTGTCTCTCCAGGTGAAGGCCAGGGATCCCCTCTGATATAAGAGGTTTCTCATCTCAGGCTTCCACAGTTAAGAGTTGGCAGCATTGGGCATGGTGCTGTTCATACTGTGTTGTAAGATACCCAGGCGGGCAGGCGCAGGGCCTCCCTCTCCGTGCCCCCATGTCTGGCATAATGCTCGTTAGCTAACGCAGCGTCTGCTGCGTGGGTCAGTTGCACAGAAGCCCGTCTTCTGCACTAGGCCATGAATTATGACGGTTCGTCAGTTTTTGTCCATTTAGCCAGACTGGCCCATGTGCCAGGGTTCGAGGAAAGACCTGTGGAGGACCTTGAGGTGGGTAAGATACGGTCTCTGCCTTCTAGAAGCAGATGGAAGAGTGACTAACAGACCTGGCAGGAAAAAGCAAGGGCCACCGAGAGAAGGTTGGGACTAGATGTTTGAAGGCTTACGGGATGGTTATTTCATTTTTGTAGGGGTACATGAGGGGGTGAAGTTTTTGAGGGGGATGTAGGCCAGTGGGACAGCCACTTGTTTTCCTAGTTATAAAAATAAATTATCATTTGGGGGAATTTGATAGCACAAAAATGGTCAAAGAAGAAAGTAAGAATTGTCTGTATTCATTTAAAGACAAACTGATAACATGTTAAGTTTACTTTCATGTTTTTCTGTATAGATAGTCCCATTTTCACGGAGAAGGCAGTGGCACCCCACTCCAGTACTCTTGCCTGGAAAATCCCATGGATGGAGGAGCCTGGTGGGCTGCAGTCCATGGGGTCGCTAAGAGTCGGACACGACTGAGCGACTTCACTTTCACTTTTTCGCTTTCATGCATTGGAGAAGGAAATGGCAACCCACTCCAGTGTTCTTGCCTGGAGAATCCCAGGGGCAGGAGAGCCTGGTGGGCTGATGTCTATGGGGTCACGCGGAGTCGGACACGACTGAAGTGAATTAGCAGCAGCAGCAGCAGTCCCACTTTCAAGCAATTTTGACTTTAGCCTTGTGTTACTAAATCCTGTGTTATGCTTTTTGATTTGTCAGATACCGTGACCATAATTTTACTCTAGCAGAAATATAGAATAATTTTGAGGGAAATGGATGGTTGTCTTGGGAGTGGCTTGCTTTATTTTTATACCACAGAAGAGTTGAAGTATCAGCATTGTCTTGACTAAGTGCTGATTAAAAGAAAAATCTTTATATTTAAAAGGACAAAACTGCAGCGTCATACATTATACATAGTATTCACTGATTGTCAGCAATATGCCATGTCGAGTAAAAATATGGTACCATAACCTTACACTTAGGTCCACTTAGACCTTGAACCAAGGTAAACACAGAGCTTGAGCTTAACCAGACGCAGCCGTCTGTCCCGTCCCTTCTCGTATTAGAAAGTCACCGTGCATCTTTTTATCACTAGGCTATAGGTATTGATATGGTCACATTTAAAATCTCTCTATGTGTGTGAATGTGAATTTCTTTTAGAGACTTCATTGATGGAAATGTTGAGAGTCTTATGAATGAGCTAGAAATAGAAAAATCACTCAAGCACCATGAAGATATTGTAGATGAAATTGAGTGCATCGAGAAGACTCTCCTGAAGCGCCGAGCAGAGCTCAGGGAGGCTGACCGACTGCTGGCGGAAGCCGAGAGTGAACTTTCCTGCACAACAGAGAAAGTATGTGCTGTCGTGCTTGGATGGAGGTGGCTTACTGTCACCAGCAGGGTGGGTTAGAAAGAACGTGTAAGAACGCAGTCGTCAGAGTCAGGCTGCACTGTGCTGGTTAAGGAGCTGCGAGGATTGGGGCAAGTCACTTACGTCTCCGAGCTTTGCTTTCCTCAACTCTAAATTCAGGCTAAGAAAACCTAAGCTGGGGAACTTCCCTGGTGGTCCCTTGGTTAAGAATCCGCCTTCCAGGGCAGGGAACGCAGGTTCAATTCCTGATAAGGGAGCTAAGATCCAACATGCTGCATGGCAACCAAGCCCGCAGGCTGCGACTGCTGAACCTCAGTGAAGACCCAGCACAGCAAAAACAAACAGCTTAGGCTCTCCAGTGCGAGTGAAATGAAGTAGTGTATTTAAAGCTAACACACCCCACCTCCTTATCCTGTGTGTTTTAAACATTACTTGGGCTGCGATGTTTATTAAATGGGTTAATCTCATAGTCATAACAATGCACCTCACAGTCAGACTCTTAGTTTATTCTCCAAGTTGATAGTTTTGTGGCCTGAAGTAATATTCTTGAGACTTAAACACAGTAATTTGGGGAGGGAAAGGAACTGCCTCTTATTGAGCCCCTGTTAGGCCACATGTTGCCTGTTTTATAAATACCTCTTCCTTTAACTTTCCTGGCAACCTTGTTAGATGGTCACAGATGTAACTCACAGAGCCTGGCCTAGCCTGTGGTCACACAGCTGAAGTCCTGCCTCACCAAAAGAGCTTTTTAGCTAGATGGGAATTCCAAGGTTAAAAAAAAGTCCCTTTTCCATATGGGCACCTCAGGAACTACTATTTTTATATTGTTGTTTCAACATGGACCAACTTGAATGAATAGAAACCTGTTACCCAGGAGCTGAAACGAAGGATTTATGAAATTCTGAGTGGTGGCTTTATAAGAATGGAAAAATGTCCCCATCTTATCTGAAAAGAAGATGGGGACATTTTTCCATTCTTCTGTCATATGGTCGATCACTGTGAGAGCAGATAGGTGTGAGTAGGACCAGAGAAAAATCTATTGGTGCTGTATAAAAGAAGATTACTGAGACCAGTGGTTGGCAGAGAGAGAGGAGGTGAACCTAGGTTCAGGCTAATAAGCTTCTCCTCCTTCATCCTCCCAAAATGACTCAGGGAGGCAGCTTGCTCCGGAGGAAGAGCAAGGAGAAGGTGCTGCAAAGGAATGTGCCAGACTCGCTAAAACGTGACATAAACGGAGATAAAAAACTGCTGGAGACGTCCTGGCTTTCCATAGTGGGTGATGAGTTTTGTCCAGTGGTTTGCTGATGAAGCTGGTCGAAATTCGCCGTCCAAAGTGGAAAGAAGTGTGGTGAAATATTTAGCACTTCGGGAGCCAGCCAAACCCTCTTGCATCCACACAGAGTATTTACTAGACGAGCTTCACATACAGACATCGCGGACTTGAGTGCGACTGCAAAACAAAGTGTTTTCGCTGAACAGTGAGCCACTGCTCAGCCAGGTTCTGACGATGCTCTATTTTAGATCTCTCATGACATTGTTTTTAAGCCTTTTATTTTAGACAAAAGAAGAAACCAAGCTGATAGGGGGGAAAATGCTATTTTTGCGAAATCTTGTCTAGGAAGGTTTTGAAATACTTCAAAAGTATTAAATATTTGATTCCCAGTCATAATTAAATTATTGTTAGAGTAATGGAATTTTACTTAAGATAATATCGAGAGTAAAGGCAGAGTCTCTAGGGACTCCCGTGGTCCGGTGGTTAAGAATCCGCCTGCCAGTGTGTGAGACTCCAGTGCGGTCCCTGGCCTGGGAGGCTTCCACCTGCCGCAGAGCGACCATCCTGTGCGCCACAGCTGCTGAGCCCGAGCTCCGGCGTCTGTGCTTCGCAACAAGAGAAGCCACTGCAGTGAGAAGCCCCCTCACTGAGACTAGAAAAGGCTCACGAGCAGCAGTGAGGACCAGCTCAGCCAGGAATAAACTAGTAAACGTAGTGAGAGAAAAATCTCTGTGGAGGGAATTTTGGTAAAATAACGTCTTTGCCACCTAAATGGGTAGCTATTTGTTCACTGTTTTCTTCTCTTTTAAAAATTTTTTTTTTGGGGGGAGTGGTTGTTTTGGTTTAGATAATTAAGTGAAAAAATAACAATACTACAGATTATTCTTAAATAGAAGATCATCTACTATCTCACCACCCTCAAATTACTATTTTTAATTTTGCAAAGCCTTTCTCTTTGTTGGCAAGATACAGTTTTATATAGTCGCTCTTATGGTGTTTGTACCCCTTTAAATTTATTTTTTTCAGTTAACATTTTATCATTAACATTCTTCCATGTTACTACCTCGTCATCTTATTTTAAAGGCTACACAATATTCCATTGTGTTGATGCATTATCACTTAATTCGGTTATTTGTCAAGTCTTACATTATCTCAGTATGCAATGAGCAGTTGTATATAGCAGTTCTTCTGAATTCTTTTCTGGGATCAAAGTGAATGAACGTTTTTATCACTCTTTCGGTATTGTTGTTTTCCAAGAGTCGTGCCAATTTACAATTACAGTAGTTGTAAGAGAATATTGCAGCTGAATTGCTTTTAATGACAGTTTCTTTTCTAGACAAAAAATGCTGTTGAAAAGTTCACTGATGCCAAGAGGAATCTGTTGCAAACTGAGAAAGATGCTGAGGAGTTAGAAAGGAGAGCTCAGGAAACAGCTATTAACCTTGTCAAGGCTGATCAGCAGCTCAGGTAGGCAGACTTGTTCGGCCACTGATACACCCAGTGAGATGAATGGGAAGTTTGATTCTAAGCGGATGGTAATTGCTTTAGGATAAATAACACGTCAAGTCTAAGGAGTCTGGGGGAAATAAAGCAATGCGTTTCAGATTGTTGCAGGCTGACACAAAGGATTTGGAGCAGCACAAAACCAAGCAAGAGGAAATCTTGAAAGAAATAAACAAAGTTGTTGCAGCAAAAGACTCAGACTTCCAGTGTTTAAACAAGAAGAAGGAAAAACTAACAGAAGAGTAAGTACGGCCTCTGCCCGGCTTCGCAGGGCCTGTGCTGGGTGAGGGCTCCTGGGGCGCGGTCTCCCTGCCGATTTGCTGGTACTGGTGGTGCTTTGTAGGCTGCAGAAGCTGCAGAAAGACATCGAGACCGCAGAGCGCACCGAGGCTCACCATCTGCAGGTCCTGAGGGAGTCGGAGGCCCTCCTGCAGGCTGAGAGGGCGGAGCTGGGCAAGCTGAGCAGCCAGGTATGGCAGCAGCCACGTCGAAAACCAGGTCAGGCTGCTGGGAAGCCTCCGTTCGTGTCGCGATTATAAAAATGATATGTGTTTGCTTGTGGAAAAGACTGGAAAATACATAGTAAAGTGCGAATGAGGATAAGAATAGAGCCCAACCCAAATTTGAATCTCAACTCAATACAATATCTTATTGAATAAGTGAGTCTCAAAACATGATCTATTCTGAGATCATTTATATTAAATGTGTGTGCAAATATTTGTGTTTGAATTTTTAGTCTCTACCAAAGTACAAACGTGGTCATCTGATGAGGGAGGGTAGTATTGTCTGTTTTCTTCCTTTCACGTGTCTGCATTTTCTGCTTTTCTGTAACTGAATATGTATTGCCCTTAAAATTATAAGTTTTAAATTTACAAAACGTGTAAATTTCTTAAATCCCTGCCTAACTTTCATTGCTAGGGTGGTGTCAATTGGAGTGAAGTGCAGATAGGGAAATTCTTTGAAAACCATAACTTGAGGGATGACCATTGTTTTCATGTTAGTGTTTTTGCTGTGATTTGAGTGAGCTCAGGGCCTTTATCAGGCGTTTCATGCCTGCATTCCCCAGCCTGGCCCCCTGACTCTTGCAGCCAAGATAACTAAAATTAGACTAGCACCTCTGCACAGCATTCGGCTGGACAAAATGTTCTCCATCTCAGCACGTTTGTCAAGCTGCGTATTCTTCCCCTCTGTTTAATGCAGGTGACGGGTCAGCAGCAGGAGATGGCTGTCTTGGACAGACAGTTGGGGCATAAGAAGGAGGAGCTGCGTCTACTGCAGGGAAGCATGGTCCAGGCCAGAGCCGACCTCCAGGAGGCGCTGAGGTTGGGAGAGACTGAAGTGACTGAGAAGTGCGGCCACATCAGGGTGCGTCTCAGTGACGTTTAAGAGCCTGTGGTTCTGTGGATTTATTTCAGGATATTTTCGTTGGTTCCCCCCAAGATGCAAGTATGAATTCCCAGTCTTGCTGCCCTGTCCCATCAGCTTGGTGGTCTCTAGCTGCGCTGGGACTGTTGTGTGCAGCTGGCCCTCCGTGTTTTCTGGACGTGCCTGAGGTTTTCTGCTTCTGTGTTTCTCATGCTGTTTCTTCAGGAATTTCCTTTCTGGGAGCCCAGATCTGACCTAGTTTGCATAGTTCAGCTTCACGCCACTAAGGGACTTCCCCAGCTTTTCCTGGAAGCGATTGATCTTGCTTCGGAGTTTGGTGACGCTCTGCACATTTCCTACAGAACCTTAGCCTTTCTTGATCATGTTTCTGTTCCCGGCCTTACCTGTTCCCGGCCTTACTTCCCCAAAAGGTGCTAACACCCCCTTAAGGGCAAGAGATGGATCTGAATCAGCCTTTTCTCTCTGTAACACACAGTCTTGCCCATAGTAATAATTGCATATGCATTTTAAATGTAGATATTATATTACTTTTTTACTTCTATTATATTAAAATATGTTCGTGTAAATACAGTGCTATTCTTAATGTAAAACACAAAGATGAGCTTGTTTTCAAATGAGAATTTATATGTGAGACAGTTAATAACAGAATTGATTTTAAAGTATTTTCTATTCATAACTTGGTAGAAGTGGGTTGACTTTTTTTTTTTTTTTCTTTGCATAGGAATTAAAAGGTCTTCTGGAAGAACTGAGTTTTCAGAAAGGAGAACTGAATGTCCAGATTAGTGAGAAAAAAATCAACTTTCACTTATAAAGCAAGAAATTGAAAAAGAGGAAGAAAATCTTCAGGTAGTTTTAGGACAGATGTCTAAACATAAAACTGGTAAGTTTAACCTTATTTCTAATCAAAGAAAAGCAGATTATAAATGGAATATTTAAATTGACTGAAAGCAGAATTTTCATTGCTACCAGAGTGTGATGAAAGAAGACCATTTATAGGCTGTTGATGGAATTATAAAATGAAACAACCTCCCAGTGTCTTAAACTCTTAAAATACACACCTCTTAAACTTACTCAGAGAAGGCAATGGCACCCCACTCCAGTACTCTTGCCTGGAAAATCCCACGGATGGAGGAGCCTGGTAGGCTGCAGTCCATGGGGTCGCTAAGAGTCGGACACGACTGAGCGACTTCACTTCACTTTCACTTTCACTTAAACTTACTAGGTAGCTGTTTCTATTTGTCTAGAGAGGGCAAGCTCCAGTACTCTTGCCTGGAAAATCCCATGGACGGAGGAGCCTGGTAGGCTGTAGTCCATGGGGTCGCTAAGAGTCGGACACGACTGAGCGACTTCACTTTCACTTTTCACTTTCACGCATTGGAGAAGGAAATGGCAACCCACTCCAGTGTTCTTGCCTGGAGAATCCCAGGGACGGGGGAGCCTGGTGGGCTTCTGACTATGGGGTCGCACAGAGTCGGACACGACTGAAGCAACTTAGCAGCAGCAGAGAGGGCAAGCATTTCTGCACATCACAGCAATAATTATTTCTCTTTTGCAGTTTTATTAAGAAATAAGCCTTAATTTCCTTGTTTTACAAATTAACCTGAATTACTTACAGTAAAATTTATAATGAAAAAATTTGGAAACAAATGACCAATTTAAAAACCATAGTTTAACATTTAATGACATGCAAAAATACTGATAAAAGAAGAGTGAAAAAAATAGATAAAAACTAAACATTGAATGTAGTCTTAATTTGTTTTAAAAACTGTGTGTGTGGGGACTTCCCTGGCAGTCCACGTTCCAGTGCAGAGGGTGCGATCCTGGTTGGGGAGCTAAGCTCCTGCATGCCTCACAGCTGAACCAGAACATAAACTAGAAGCAGTGTTGCAGCAGATTCAATAAAGACTTTAAAAATGGTCCACCTCAAAAAAACTTAAAAAAAGATGGTTAAAGTCTTCAGTGAAACGAGAGTCATGCAGTCGTGTCCGACTCTTTGCGACCCCATAGACTATGTAGCCTGCCAGGCTCCTCTGTTGATAGGATTCTGCAAACAAGATAACTAGAGTGGGTTGCCATTCCCCTCTCCAGGGGATCTTCCTGACCCAGGGATCGAGCCTGGGTCTCCCACAATGCAGGCAGATTTCTTTACAGTCTGAGCCACCAAAATATTAAAAAATTAAAGTATGTGTGTGGGGCTGTGTAAATGCCTGCACATAAGCTTCTGGAAGGAAATTATCAAAGTGCTGTTGCAGTAGTGATCATTTTTGGATGGTAGGATAATGATGGTTTTAATTTTTTTCTTTTATACTTTTTTCAAATTTTCTATAATGAACAAATATTCTTATAATCAGAAAAATAGTTAATATTTAGAAATCTATATTTCAAAGGACAAAAGAACTGATATATAAATTTCAGCTGATATAGTTTGAAGTTTTTGTTTGATTTAAATTCTTTTAGGTAGGGTAAGTTCTTTTAGAACTAGATCTTTTTTGAATATGTGTTTAAATTTTTCCAGCAAATTAATGTTTAGCAATACTTTTAAAGGATTTTTTTCATTCAAAATGCAATTAATTAGTTCCATTAATTCAGCACAACAAATATGTATTTTATTACCTATTTTTGTATCAGCCAATAGCATTACTTTCTGTTTATTTTGTTAATGTTTCCGCATTCAATTAATAGCCTGGACCATGCTTTGTTTCTGTTAGAACTTAAGAATATTCTGGACATGTTGCAACTTGAAAACAATGAGCTGCAAGCTTTGAAGCTACAACATGACCAAAAGATGTCTGAGTTAGAGAAGACTCAGGTTGAAGTGCTGGAGGTAATACACAAAGGCATTGTACTGGTGGCACACCACAGTCTCCGTTTGTACAGCTGAGTCCTCTTTTATCTTCTTTAGGAGAAACTGGAGTTGGAGAATTTGCAGCAGACAGCCCTGCGACAGAAAGGGGAGATCGAGTGGCAGAAGCAGCTCTTAGAGAGGGACAAGCGAGAGATTGAGCGGATAACTGCTGAGACCCGAGCATTGCAGTTGTGTGTTGAGTCTTTGTGCAAACAAAAGGAAGATCTCGAGGAGAAATGTGATAGCTGGGAGAAGAAGCTGGCACAGACCAAACGGTGAGAGCAGGAACAAATAAGCTTGCAGCAAGGCCCCTTCTGGAAGGCTAAAGCATTATAAACATACTCTTTTAAAAATTGGAAAAGACAAAAAAAAAAAACACAAAATACAGCACAAACTCAGTATCACAGTACAATTCATCAGTAGCATTTTGGGATGAATTTTCCATTTAGGCTTTTTTTTCCTCCCTTAAAGCATTTTTTTTAATACCTTGCGATTTAAGTAAAATAATGTATGCTTGGAATATGTGAGTCAGTGGAGAAATACACCTTGTTGTGGGTAGGAAGGCCCAGTATTAACCCATTGTTAAGATTCTGTTCTCCTCAGATTGATCTGTAGATTCAAAACAATCACAATTAAAATCCCAACAGACTTTTTAAATAGAAAGTGGCCATCTGATTCTGAAATTCATATTGAAATGCAAAGGACCTAGAATATAAAACTTTTTAGACATGACACCAAAACAACTTGAACAAAGAATAAAAGTTTGGAGCTGATACTATGTGATGTTAAGACAGTATACAGCCATGGTAATCAAAAACACTGTGCTGTTGGTGTAAAGATAGGTAGATTGGTCAATGCGACAGAACAGAAAGTCTGCAAGTAAACTCACAAATATATGCACAACTGATGCTGACAGAGATGCAAAACAGAGAAGAGATGGTTTTTCAAAATATGTTGCTACAAGCACTGCAGAAAAATGAACCTGTCTATGCTCACACTAAGTATAAAAATTAACTCAAAATGGATTGTTAACATAAATGTAAAACCAAAATATAAAACTCGTAAGGGAAGAAACATAGGTAAAAAAAATATTCGTGGCCTTGGGTTAGGCAAAAATTCCTTAGATAAGACACTGAAAACATGATCCGTAAAAAAGTAAATTGGTAAAATTGAACTTCATCAAAGTTTAAAATTTCTGTTTCTTGAGAATTCCCTGGTGATCCAGTGGTTAGGATTCCATGTTTTCACTGCCAAGAGGGCAAGTTCAATCCCTTATTGTAGAACTAAGATCCCACAAGCTGCACAGTGTGGCTGGAAGAAAAAAAACTTGTTTCTCAAAAGACACTTGTTGAGACAATAAAAAGACATCTCAGACTGGGAGAGAGATCTTTGCGACTGTGTATCTGATGAAGGACTTGTACCCAGGATGTATGTACATGTATAATGAACTCTCAAAACTCAGTAATTAGAAAATGAAGAATCCAGTTTTCAAATAGGCAAAAATTTGAACATTTTATTTAAGAAAATAGATAAATGGCAGATAAACACATGAAAAGATGCTCAGTGTCATTAATAATTAAGGAAATGCAAATTAAAACCACAACTAAATATCATTACATACCTATTAGAATAAACACTGACCATACCAAATTCTATCAAGGAACTTTCGTACACAATTGGTGGGAGTATAAAGTGTCAGTAAGACTACTTTGGAAAATAGTTTGGCAGTTAGACTTAAAAATGCAAACATACACCTACCAGAAGATCTAGCTTTCCCACACCTAGAGGTGAAAACGTGTAGTGTGTGTGTGCGCACGCAAACACGCTAAATTGCTTCAGTTGTGTCCCACTCTTCATGACCCTGTGGACTGTAGCCCACCAGGCTCCTCTGTCCATGGGATTCTCCAGACAAGAAGACTAGAGTGGGCTGGCATGCCCTCTTCCAGGAGATGTTCCCAACCCAGGGATCAAACCCACGTCTCCTGTGTCTCCTACATTGGCAGGTGGGTTCTTTAGCGCTGGCGCCACCTGGGAAGTCCAGAGGTTAGAGCCTATGTCCATGCAAAAACTGTACACTGATGTTCATGGCAGCTTGATTTGCAGTAGCCAGAAACTGAAAACACCCTAAATGCACATCAGCTGATGAATGGATTGGCAGATTATAGTGTATCCACACCATCGAATGGACTTCCAGGTGGCGCAGTGCCATAGAACCCACCTACCCATGCAGGAGACACAGGTTCAATCCCTGCGTTGGAAGGCTTTCCTGGAGTAGGAAGTCTTCTGCCTGGAAGATTCCGTGGACAGAGGAGCCTGGCCGGCTGCAGTCCATGAGGTCACAAAGAGTTGGACATGACAGAGCACACACACAGGCGTACCACAGAATGGGCTTCCCTGGTGGCTTAACGGGAAAGAGTCTGCCTGCCAGTGCAGGGGACGTGGGCTTGATCTCCGGGTTGGGAAGATCCCCTGGAGAAGGAAAGGGCAGCCCACTCCAGTATCCTTGCTTAGGAAACCCATGGACAGAGGAGTCTGGCGGGCTACAGTCCACGGGGTCACAAAAGAGTCGGACATGACTTAGGGACTGGACAATAGCAACATACCCTAGACGACTACGAGGCAGTAAAGGCAATGGGGTATTAACAACACACAGCTCCGCGGGTGCGTCTCAGAGTGATTATGCTCAGTGAAAGAAGCCAGACAAAAGCCAGTCCATAGTGTATGATTGCTAGTCATGTAAAGGAACACATGCTCATACATATTTTTTTTTACAAATCTTATTATACATAAAATTGTGTTTTTTGCTTTTTCACTTATAAGTTAAGTCCATTTTAATCACATTTGGAATTATAAGTGCTATCCATGTTGTCCCTGATTTTTATAAAACTTCAATTTTAGCAAGTCACTTTTTGAAATGACAAACATTTCCAAATGTTCTATTTGGAAAGCTGAAAATAAGGGGTTTTTTTGAGAATGAATTGAAGAGCCTTACAGTTTGTTAATACTTATTAATGTTTGTTATTTTAGTAAATTATTAATATTATTAATATCCTCCAGACTCCACAGCTACGTGGTGACACACAACACTGTTTGTTAGTTGTCTGGTATCTGTGCTTGGACATTTTGTGTTTGATAGTCTCGCGTGTATCGTAGGGTTTTAGCAGCCACAGAAGAGAATAGCAAAGCAAAGCAATCATACTTAGAAAAGTTGGAATTGGATATCAGAGAACTGGGACAGGAACTAGACCAGCTGAACAGAAACAAGCTCTCACTGCACAGGGACATCACGGCCATGCAGCAGCAGCTCCAAGGTGAGAGGGCGCGCGGGGCGACTGTCTTCCTTCTGCCGGAGTCTTTGTTTAATTGTTTGCTTTCTTATTACAGAAACAGAAGTGAGAAATTGTTCTAATGTTAGGTATGGTGATGGTTGAACAACTCTGAATTTACCAAAAGCTATGAAATTGTACACTTTAAATGGGTGAAATGCATTATATGTGAATTATATCTCAGTAAAGCTGGCTTTTTTTTTTTTTAATGAATTCATATTCCTTAGAGAACAATTTTAAAAACATAGCAAAGTGACAAAAATTACTATTGACCACACTCTTCAGAGATAATTTCTACTAGCAATGTAGTAAATATCCTTCCAGATGTTTCCTTGAGGGGTGGTGTGTGTGTATAGATTTAAAAGCAAAAATGGAAGTAACATATTTATGACCAAATCTTTATAAATCCTCATGATTGTTTACTTATAAGTTACTAAGTAATTCCAGCCAACAGTATACTTGTTGAACACTTCCTGTGTACTGGGCATGATTGTAGATGTTTCATATGCATTTTATCATTTAATTCTTATAACATTTTTATGAGGTAGAAACTATTGTTTCACCCATTTAAAGAAGCCAACTTAAGCCTAGTTTCCTTGGGACTTGCTTAAGCGAGAAGTGACTTGCTCAGGTTCACCCAGTTCAGTCAGTTCAGTTCAGTCGCTCAGTCGTGTCCGACTCTTTGCGACCCCATGAATCGCAGCACGCCAGGCCTCCCTGTCCATCACCAACTTCCGGAGTTCACCCAGACTCACGTCCATCGAGTCAGTGATGCCATCCAGCCATCTCATCCTCTGTCGTCCCCTTCTCCTCCTGCCCCCAATCCCTCCCAGCATCAGAGTCTCTTCCAACAAGTCTGCTCTTCACATGAGGTGGCCAAAGTACCGGAGTTTCAGCTTTAGCATCATTCCTTCCAAAGAAATCCCAGGGTTGATCTCCTTCACAATGGACTGGTTGGATCTCCTTGCAGTCCAAGGGACTCTCAAGAGTCTTCTCCAACACCACAGTTCAAAAGCATCAATTCTTTGGCGCTCAGCCTTCTTCACAGTCCAGCTCTCACATCCACACGTGACCACAGGAGAGACCATAGCCTTGACTAGGCGAACCTTTGTTGGCAAAGGTTGTTGTCAACCTTTGTTGACAAAACCAGTACAGATAATAAAATTTATTTTCAAATTGTCTTCCTGAAAGATTGTACCATATTTACATTTTTATCATCAGTGTGGAAGCTACCTGTTTTTAAACCACACACCTCATCAACACTGGGTATTGTGTGTGAGGTTTTTTTATCATGAGGTTTTGAACGTGTTAATCTCTTTTTTTTAAAAAAAAAAAAAGCATTTTAAGTCTTTAAAAAACATAAGGCTCCAAGCCCAGATCTGGCTTGCGCGTGTACCTCTCTCTTGGCCTTGAATAAGATAGGGTGGCGTAGTCACCTGTATACCCTAACAGAAGGAAGTATAAATTCACTTTCAGTCTGCATTTTTAAGGGGACTGATGGGAAACTGGAAAATGTATACATATGTATTTCTTAGTCTATGTAAATGTTATTTCTGTAGAAAAACGAGAAGCAGTAAACTCATTACAGGAGGAACTAGCTGATGTCCAAGACCATTTGAACCTAGCAAAGCAGGTAAGCCTCACAAATGCAATCTTCTGGTAGTGGCCTGCAGGTTTGCAGATGGCTGCTTGAAATAACCAATCAAAGAGGCTGGTTCCTTCTCACATGAGCAGGTCCCGTAGAGCCATTTATCTAACACAAATGTAATATATACAAACCCAGATGCACAGCGGTGATTTTCTCGTTTATTTTAGCCCTAGAATTCTCCATTCCAACAGTGTTTTGCTGAAAGCTAGTACAGAAGGGGTGGTGGCTGGAAGAGCCCGTAGTTGGTCAGCCGCCATTCTGAGGGCTTCAGGGACCAGATGGACCTCTCTTCCCCGTGGCACGAATGAGGCCTTTATGCTTCTCAGCATCTTCCTGCAGTGATGCGGTGCTGTCCTGTGAGAGTAGTGCCGTGAGCTGAGCTCCAAAGAGCCTCCAGCAAGGTTTAGACCTTAGTTTCTACTCTGTAAGATGGGTTAGATTAGACATGGAAATTCTCTTCCTCTACCTTGAAGATTCTGTGTTTCTAAGATGTATAAAACTTCAAGTATTCTGTCCTTTAAAAAGTCTTACACGGGTTCTTATGAACATTTTCTATGTTACTAGAGATATGGTCACTTTTCCAAAAGTGTTTAATTAGGGTTCTTTGAAGAAAGAAGTGTTTATTGTTTTGTGAATTTTTTTTAACCTGTATAAATATTTCAGATGGTAACAAAACCATGACTTTAGGTTCATTTTCCGTCAGAGTTAAGGCTTGTCACAGCTTTTCTTAGTCTTAGCTATCCTGTGAGGTGGGTGTTGTTTATTCCCACCTCAGTGACAAGAGGGCTAAATTTCGAAGGAACCGAGTCTCTTGCTGAGGGTCTGCCATCTTAGGTACTAAACAGGAAATCGGTGGTTACGCTGAGCTCTGGGTGCTTTCGCCTGTTGATTGCGACGATGAAGGCTGTGGCGCGCTCGGGCTGTCATTCCGCCGGGCTTAACTGGTGCCGCCGCGCCACTAGCGCCTGTAGGGAAGGTGGCGCTGTCCGTGGCTTGAGCTTGTTCTTTGACCTGAAGGACCTGCTCCACACCACCAAGCGCCAGGATGTCCTGCTTGGCGAGCAGACCAGGCTGCAGGAGGACCTCCAGGAACGCAGAAAGAAGCTGGAAGTCTGCCAAAAAGAAGAGGCAGCGAAGCGGCAGCGCCTGCAGACGCTTCAGATGGAGGTGGAGGCGAATGAGGCCGAGCTGGCCCGGCAGGACACGGTACTGCACGTGGGCACCGCCACGTGCGGGAGCACCCGGGCGGCACGCAGGGGGAGCACCGCCACGCGCGGGAGCACCCAGGCGGCACGCAGGGGGAGCACCGCCACACGCGGGAGCACCCGGGCAGCACGCAGGGGGGGCACCTCCACGCGCGGGAGCACGCAGGGCGGCACGCAGGGGGAGCACTGCCACGCGCGGGAGCACCTGGGCGCGCGCGCAGGGGGAGCACCTCCACGCGCGGGAGCACTCGGGGCGGCGTGCAGGGGGAGCACCTCCACGCGCGGGAGCACGCGGGGCGGCGCGCAGGGGGAGCACCTCCACGCGCGGGAGCACCCGAGGGCGGCACGCAGGGGGAGCACCGCCACGCGTGGGAGCACCTGGGGCGGCGCACAGGGGGAGCACCGCCACGCGTGGGAGCACCCCCACGCGCGGGAGCACCCGGGGCGGCGCGCAGGGGGAGCACCTCCACGCGCGGGAGCACCCGGGCGGCGCGCAGGGGGAGCACCTCCACGCGCGGGAGCACCCGGGCGGCGAGCAGGGTGAGCACCTCCACGCGCGGGAGCACCCGGGGTGGCGCGCAGGGGGAGCACTGCCACGCGTGGGAGCACCCGGGGCGGCCCGCAGGGGGAGCACCGCCACGCACGGGAGCAGCTGGGCGGCGTGCAGGGGGGGGAGCTCCGCCACGCACGGGAGCACCCGGGCGGCACACAAGGGCAACACTGCCACACGCAGAGCGCTCTTCCCTGGGGTCTGAGGTGGAGGAGAACGAGAGCGAGCTGGCCCGGCAGGAGACGGTACCGCACCCGCGCGGCACGCAAGGTGGACACTGCCACGCGCGGAGCGCTCTTCCCCTTGGCGCGGCGCTGCTGAGACGCTCCCGCCTGGGCTCTCGCTCACCCGTACCTGCCCTGTGTGACCTGAGGGGCATTTCACACCAACTCTCTGACTCCCTTGGTATTAATACTATGGATCATTAAGACTGTAGAACAGGCCCCATAAAGAACCGTGGTGGCCACGTGTCAGTTCCTGCCTATCCCTTCCTCACATGTTAGCCAAATCATTTTCCATCTCCAACTGACCCCCTTTGTAAAGAGAACTCCTTCTCTACACCGGGGCTGTTTGCTACGTTCTGTCTGAACTGGAATCCGACTAGTGGCCATGAATATTCCTGCAGGACACAGTTTGTTAGTTGATGACTAACTGAGGTTGTTCTCTAATAAGACGTTTCAGAGACTCCAGAAAGAGAGAGAAAGTGAAGAAAAAAAGTTCGAAGCCAGTCGAGCGACCCTGCAGGAGCAGCAGCAGCAACTGGAAAAGGAAATCGCAGACCAGAAGAGCGCGCTGGACCAGGTGCTCAGCCAGGTGCTGGCGGCCGAGGAGCGCGCCAGGAGTCTGCAGCAGGAGGAGAGGTGGGGTGAGACCCTGGAGAAGACGCTCTCCCAGACCCGTATGTATCCCGGAGCGCTGCCGGGGCGGGGGCCACCTGCTGACTGTCGTTGGAGCGTGTAGAGGAGGCCTGGGCAGGAGGCAGGAGCGGCCTGGGGGCCATGCAGCCCCTCACTCGGTCCTCCGGGTCCTGCAGAAGCTGAGGAGGCGGGCCCAAAGGGAGCAAAAGGAGATGGAATTGGATCCCGACACGGTCAGGTGTTTTTCCGTGACTGTCGCTTTCTTTGAGAATGCTTTTTCAAGGAAGTGGAATATTAAGGCAAAGAAGTGCCAAAAGGCACTCTAAAGGCTCTCTATAAAAGTGTGTTAATTCTGAGCTTTGGAGCAGTGATCCATTTCATCTCAACCTGTTACAGAAATCAATATTAACAGTTCTGTGGTACAGTTGTTGGCCATCGGGTCTGTTTATTGTTTTGAACCATACATAAGTGACGTTGACTCCAGGGCGAAAGATGGTTCTTACGTCAATGAATTTTCTTCCCTTAGACTTTGGGTTTTAATAATGCTCAGAAAATGTTGTTGTCCCCTGCAGAAACTTTGAGGACTTGGGTTTTGAAAGGGTTATTACTCCTTTTTCCCTGGGAACTCTTAGACCCAACCTTTTTCATTTTGAAACAAACCTAAATATGCTGAGTCTGACGGTGCCAGAGGTGTGAGAAGTGATATCTGGGCAGGGTGTTGCTTTACACGGGTTGATTAGAAAAGTCTGTGTTAAATATCACTGTTGTGTATGAGCATCATTTATTGAGTATACTCATCATGCACTGGGTGTTTGCATGCATGGTTCCCATTAAATACCAGGAAATAGGTTCCTCTGTAGAAGATAAGACTCATGCCATTCCAAATTCTCTGTTCTTTTCCTGCACTGCCTTCCATGGAGGAAGAAATACTGTATACCTCCCTTTATTTAAAAGTAGGTTTATAAAAAAGCATTCCAGGGACTTCCTTGGCCATCCAGTGATTAAGACTGCACTTCCAATGCAGGGGCACGGGTTCAGTCCCTGGTCCGGGAACTAAGATCCCACATGCCTCATGGAGCAGCCAAAAATTTTAAAAGTGGAGGAAGGACTTGAATAGATGTTTAAATAAGCAAGTGAATAAATAGCATCTCAGTAGTCTGCTCCGTGTTCCTTGCACCTCACAGAATTGGTGCTCTCGGGTCTCAAAGACTCAAAAAATGGTGGCCGCCTGTCACTTTGGAATCAGGTCCTTCAGAAACAAACTACATCAAAAGGCAGGCTTCTCTGAATATTTTTCTGGGCCGCCGCTATGGGTCACGGGAGAGTTAGACAACTGGCTGGTGGAAGAAAGTGCCTGAGTGAGCGCCGTGTCGTTGTGCAATCTGCCCTTAGCCAGCCCAGGGCCTCGGGCTAAACTACCTGAAATGCTGTTTCAGAACAACAGCTCTCAGAACGGGAGCAGCAGTTGTTGCAAAAGTCAGCTGAGCTGCTGGCTCTTCAGAAGGAGGCAGACTCTATGAGGGCAGACTTCAGCCTCCTGCGAAACCAGTTCTTGACAGAAAGGAAGAAAGCTGAGAAGCAGGTAGCCAGCCTCAAGGAAGCGCTCAAGACCCAGCGCAGCCAGCTGGAGAAGACCCTTCTCGTGAGTACCCACTGCCCCGCCCCAGCAGCTTGTGAGGTGACACCTTTCAATTTTTAACTAGCATATGGCTTCCATGTAGAGAAAATAAATGACCGGGCAACCCAGTCCCTAACCCAACTGTTGTTTGGGTACATTTGTGCATAGTTTGTGCTTGAAGCTAGTGGGAGATTTTGCCTGCTTCTGGGCTCAGCCCCAGTGGAGTTGGCTGTCTGGCTGGAATGTTGATCACAGGCTCAGACAGCACCCTCAGCGAGCCAGCTTCTGCGCACCTCTCCAGCGGGGGTGCCGAGGTTTGGGGGCGGGAGAGCTTCTGAAGAGCCTCTTCCCCAGCTGCAGTCTGTGCTCACAGGTTTTCTCATCATGCCCTTTTTGGTCAGCATCAGCTTTAATTAATCATTATCCTAAAACTAGGAGGCTCAATCTGTCATGCTCTTATGCCTGAGATAAATTGTGGGTGGTGGTACTCAGATGAATTGAAAACAGTTTACGATGCCTCGAGACCAGCGGGCAGTGATAGGTGCTGTCCCAGAAGAGGATTTTTCTAACACCCTTCGGAGGAGTTCTTGTCACCCTGCAGTGTGAGTGTGGCTTTGCATCCGGATGTATTTCCCAGAGAGCGATACCACTCACAGCCAGTGACGTGCAACAGGACTGTGAAGAGAGTGGGCAGGTGTCTGGGTTCTAACCCTCCCAGGAAGCCTGTGATGGTGGCTGCTGTTCATGTCTCCCAGACAGGGGAGGGTCCCCTGATCTCAGTGGTAACACGGCACACCTAGGCTTCAGGCTTTCTGCTCCAGCTCTGCCACCGCTGCTGCAGAAGGCCGGGCGATCATCCCTTTATAGCTGGAGGCCAGACAGGAGACGAAGTCTCAGAGCTAGCGAGTGCCAGGCAGCAGCGTGCACCTCCAGAGCCGTTCTCCTCCTCCCATGCCAGGAGCAGAAGCAGGAGAACAGCTCCATGCAGAAGGAGATGGCGACCATCGAGCAGGTGGCGCAGGACAACCACGAGCGCGCCCGGCGCCTGATGCGGGAGCTCAGCCGGATGCAGCAGGAGTACGCGGGGCTCAAGAAGCAGGTGCGCCCACAGCCCGGCGCAGGGCTCGCCTCGGCTGTGCCCGTGCGAGGAGCACAGCTCTGAAAACGGTCAGACAAGTGACCAGATTGTTCTTCTGGTCTTGAAGTTTAGAACTTTCTATAAGAAGAAAGTATTTGTTCAAGATACACTTTTAAAATGCCCCCAAGATACACTTTTGAAATGCATTAAGTTCACCAAACTTAAGTTAGTTTTTGAAAGAAAAATGGCACTTCAGCATAAAATTTTATCAAGTCCCAAAGTGCTGTGTTGAGATACTAGATTTTATGCCAGAAACAAGTAAGTCTGTAAGAGACAAACTCCCAAGGAAACCTCTGATCGCCCGTTGTGCAGCCGGGCCGAGGAGAGGAGGACGGTCCGTCCTCGATGGAGGGTCTCGCCCTAGACCCCGCTGTGCCCCTCGGCCTGTGCCAGGGGCAGGCCCACTCCAGAACTCCAGTCGGGCTGCTCAGGCCCCTCGAGTGACCCCACTACACTTTGTCCTTTGGATGACCCCACGTGGCAGTTTAGTTTCATCTGTTCCTATAACCACCCCCCCAACACACACACACCCCCCTTTGGCTCAAGAAAAAATTACTTCTAAAGGCCCCTTGGCCTCTGTAGATTTGGGAGGGCAGTTAGCAGTGAGCATGACTGTAGTATCTTCACTGAGCTCTTTATGGACAGGGCCACATAGAGTGATCTCTCCCCACACCACCAGATTGTTCTCATGTAAAATAAAAACATTCAGTCAGACCTTTTCTAAGCCCCTTTCAGTGCTAACATTTATAACCTAGACCACTTAAAGCTTGTTTCAGTAAATACCTCTTTTTCTCATTTGAGGACCGCTAAGGTGCCTCATGTAAATTCTCACGTAGCTCTCCCATTTCAGGATACAGGAGGTTTAGAAGTTAGCTAGCTTCCCCTAACTCATACTGATAATGATTATTGGAAGTGAGACTGGAACCCAGCTCTGTCCAGCTGCAGAGAGACTGACTTCGATAGTGTGGGCCACCTGCAAGCAACGCCATCCTGGGCTTTTCCAAACGGGAGTTGCTCCAGTCGGAAGACCAGTAAAATAGTTTACTTGGTAGCTTAGAGATACTTGAGTAGCTGGAAAAATCAAAAATTTTTACACTTCTAATCATAATAAGTAACATTTGTAGGTCTTTTGGTATATTATACCTGTATTTAAAATATTAAATCATTAAATAATAACGCTTCAGTTCCAGTACTTGGTGGTATTTGACTCTCACTTGCTCTGTAGATGGTAAACCAGAAAGATCTGGAAAGAAGACAAGTAGAAATCAGTGAAGCGATGAGGACACTTAAATCTGAAGTGAAAGACGAGATCAGAGCCAGCCTGAAGAACCTCAACCAGTTTCTCCCGGAGCTGCCAGCAGACCTGGAGGCCGTTCTGGAAAGGAGCGAACACCTAGACGGAGGGCTGGAGAGCTTGAAGGAGAACTTTCCATTCGCCCTGAGTGAGAAGCCGTCACCTTTTGAAGAGAAACTACATTTTTCTTGCGTTCACATAATGGTAAGGGCTTGTTTATCCTGCTGTTCTCTGGACTTTGTAAAAGGGCCCTTTGGTCCCCACCTCCCCCAGATGAGTTCTGACATGGACTGGAGGGTGGGAGGAGGGAAAGGCGGGCTGGTTACGACGGTGCTGCTCACTCTCTGATGGCTCCCTTTTCCTCTGAAAAAGGATGAGCACTGGCGAGGAGAAGCGCTCCGGGAGAAGCTGCGGCACCGTGAGGACCGACTCAAGGTGGCCCTTTCAAAAGAAAAGAAAGTATAAGATGCTTGGCCTGTTGAGAGGAGGGAAAGCGCTCTGTCACCGCTGTCGCAGCAGATTTATAGGTTACACGTTTGAAGCTCAGAGAGGTTGGCATCACATTTAGTCAGCACCAGGGTCAGGGTTCAGAACCACGAGTTCTGGTGCTCACCCCAGGGTTCCTTACCCTAGGTAACGCTGCTTTGCCTCAGCTGAAACTGACAGGACCTGCAGACAGAAAATAGAAATGCGCTGATCAAAACACAGCTCACAGGCCAGTGATCGGGGGAGGGATTGGGAAAACCAGAGAAGTAGGCTTGGGTGTCGAATGAGAAGCTGTTTGGCTCAGGATATGTTGAGCTTGAAGGCTTCATGAGACACAGGGAAGGGTGTCTGTCTGTAGGCAGCTGAAAATAGGTGTCTAGGATTTAGTTGTAAGTTCATTCAGTTCACTCGCTCAGTCCGACTCTTTGCAACCCCATGAACCGCAGCATGCCAGGCCTCCCTGTCCATCACCAACTCCTGGAGTCCACCCAAACCCATGTCCATCGAGTCAGTGATCCCATCCAACCATCTCATCCTCTGTTGTCCCCTTCTCCTTCCGCCTTCAATCTTTCCCAACATCAGGGTCTTTTCTGATGAGTCAGTTCTTCACATCAGGTGGCCAAAGTATTGGACTTTCAGCTTCAGCATCAGTCCTTCCAATGAATATTCAGGACTGATTTCCTTTAGGGTGGACTGGTTGGATCTCCTTGCAGTCCAAGGGACTCTCAAGAGTCTTCTCCAACACCACAGTTCAGAAGCATCAATTCTTCAGCGCTCAGCTTTCTTTATAGTCCAACTCTCACATCCATACATGACCACTGGAAAAACCATAGCCTTGACTAGACGGACCTTTGTTGACAAAGTATGTCTGTGCTTTTCAATATGCTGTCTAGGTTGGTCATAACTTTCCTTCCAAGGAGTAGTTCAGTTCAGTCCAGGCGCTCAGTCCTGTCAGACTCTTTGCGACCCCATGAACCGCAGCACGCCAGGCTTCCCTGTTCATCACCAACTCCCAGAGTCCACACAAACCCATGTCCATTGAGTTGGTGATGCCATCCAACCATCTCATCCTCTGTTGTCCCCTTCTCCCCCTGCCCTCAATCTTTCCCAGCATCAGGGTCTTTTCAAATGAGTCCACTCTCTGCATCAGGTGGCCAAAGTATTGGAGTTTCAGCTTCACATCAGTCCCTCCAATGAACACCCAGGACTGATCTCCTTTAGGATGGACTGGTTGGATCTCCTTGCAGTCCAAGGGACTCTCAAGAGTCTTCTCCAACACCACAGTTCAAAAGCATCAATTCTTCGGCGCTCAGCTTTCTTTATAGTCCAACTCTCACATCCATACATGACCACTGGAAAAACCATAGCCTCGACTAGATGGACCTTTGTTGGCAAAATAATGGCTCTGCTTTTTAATATGCTGTCTAGGTTGGTCATAACTTTCCTTCCAAGGAGTAAGTGTCTTTTAATTTCATGGCTGCAATCACCATCCTCTGATTTTGGAACCCAGAAAAATAAAGTCAGACACTTTCCCCATCTGTTTGCCATTAAGTGATGAGACCGAATGCCATGATCTTTGTTTTCTGAATGTTGAGCTTTAAGCCAACTTTTTCACTCTCCACTTTCACTTTCATCAAGAGGCTTTTTAGTTCCTCTTCACTTTCTGCCATAAGGGTGGTGTCATTTGCATATCTGAGGTTATTGATATTTCTCCCAGCAATCTTGATTCCAGCTTGTGTTTATTCCAGTCCAGCGTTTCTCATGATGTACTCTGCATATAGTTTCTCAAAAGGCAGATCAGGTGGTCTGGTATTCCCATCTCTTTCAGAAGTTTCCAGTTTATTGTGATCCACACAGTCAGAGGCTTTGGCATAGTCAATAAAGCAGAAATAGATGTTTTTCTGGAACACTCTTGCTTTTTTGATGATCCATCAGATGTTGGCAATTTGATCTCTGGTTCCTCTGCCTTTTCTAAAACCAGCTTGAACATCTGGAAGTTCATGGTTCACATATTGCTGAAGCCTGGATTGGAGAATTTTAAGCATTACTTTACTAGCGTGTGAGATGAGTGCAACTGTGGGGTAGTTTGGGCATTCTTTAGCATTGCCTTTGTTTGGGATTGGAATGAAAACTGACCTTTTCTAATCCTGTGGCCACTGCTGAGTTTTCCAAATGTGCTGGCATATTGAGTGCAGCACTTTCACAGCATCATCTTTTAGGATTTGAAATAGCTCAACTGGAATTCCATCACCTCCACTAGCTTTGTTTGTAGCGATGCTTCCTAAGGTCTGACTTAAAAGTGTAGGAGTGAAGAGTATAGTGGAAAGCTGGGAAATGAGAGTGAGGTGGGTAGAAGCAGAGAGGACAGCGTGAGTCTCTGGAGAGCAGCCACTCGCCTTGAGGGCTGAGAGGGAGCCGTGTGCAGTTCCGAGTGAGTGAAGGCCCTTAACGTCAGATAGCCTCTGGCCACATGTGGCTGTTTAAATGGAAATTCACTGTCATTAAACCAGGTTAAAAATTCAGTTTAGTTACCACATTTCACGTGCTCGGCAGCCACACATGATTAGTGGTTACCATAGAGGGCAGCAGATGTAGACCATGGAACATTCCTGTCACAGAAGGTTCTGTGGGACAGTGCTTGGTGGCAGCGTTAATTAGGGGATCATTTCAGAGGTGCCGTGGGGAAGCCAGGAAGCAGTGTGGGGTTGAGGATTCCATACACTGTGAGACACTGAAGATATCAGTGTAAACCCGTCACCTAAGTCTGAGCAGGTGTCTAACGAGGAGGATGTGGAAATCCCGAGTGTTGTGACAATGGAGCGCACAGGCCGAGTTTAAGGTCCAGTTAGTGACAACACACAGAAGAGCCGTCTGGCACCTGCCCGCCCACTCCGCCTTTTTTTAACTTTTGAAGACGAGGATTTTCAGCAGCCACTTCTATGTTCTGACAGACTTGCCTTTCTAATGTTAAACGTGAGGAAGCTACTCAGTACTAGTTCTGACACATTCCCCCTGTAAAGCCCTAAGTCCTCCCGTAACACTTTCAGGCCCAGCTCCGACACTGTATGTCCAAGCAGGCAGAAGTGTTAAGCAAAGGGAAGCGGCAGACGGAGGGCACGTTACACAGCCTGAGGAAACAGGTCGACGCCTTAGGGGAGCTGGTCACCAGCACGTCTGTGGAGTCCACATTGTCAGCCACTCTGTCTCCGCTCGAATCTTCCCTTGCAGAGGACTCCCATCTTGGACCAAGTCAGGTAGGAGGAGGCTCTTGACAAGTGGTCTGGCTTGTACATGGAAAGTCCCTGAAAGCTTTGAGGCCCACAGCCTAGAGTTAGACTCAGAAGGACGCTGAAAAGTGAAAGTCACTCAGTCCTGTGCGACTCTCTGGTCCTGCTGACCATACAGTCCATGATTTTTCTCCAGGCCAGAATACTGGAGTAGGTAGCTATTCCCTTCTCCAGGGGATCTTCCCAACCGAGGGATTGAAGCCAGGTCTCCGGCATTACAGGCGGATTCTTTACCAGCTCACCCACCAAGGAAGCCCAAGAATACTGGAGTGGGTAGCCTATCCCTTCTCCAGCGGATCTTCCTAACCCAGGAATCGAGACCCCCCGGGGTCTCCTGCATTGCAGGCAGATTCTTTACCAGCTGAGCTACCAGGGAAGCCCAAAGGGCATGAGGTTCCCCAAGATTTGAAGGTGGAAGGACACGAATGTCACCTTCAAATCTCGGGGAAACTTGTCTTAGGGAAGACTCGCAAAAGTTTTCATGGTCCCTGGGAAAACTGGCATCAATTGGTAGGTAGTAAATGTGTAAAGAGGATAAGCTGATGATTTAGTAAATCAACTAGGAAACAGGGACATAGCTAATTCTCCTACGAAGGCTCTCCACTTTGGGATTTCCTTATCGTCTGTTAGATAAATATAACAAGTTTAGGGAATTCCCTGGTGGTCCAGTGGTTAAGGATTCTGTGTTCTCACCACCAAGGGCCCGGGTTCAGCCTCTCATTGGGGAGCTAAAATCCCGTAGGCCATGTGGCACAGTGAAAAACAGAAGAGTTTAGACCTCTGAAGCCAACTTGTGTCCCAGTTTAGTCTGTCCACTTGGGAAAGGTGATTGTGCCAATTGTTAGTCCTAAGTGAAGTTTGAACACAGTTTGAACTCTTAATTCAGAGTCTATAAAAAAAGCACAACACTAGATTTCACAAGTTTTCTGTGTGAGACCTAGATGAGGTTAGTAATTATTTAGGAGGAACATAAAATATATTCATAAGACAGTATTCCTGGCAGACAGATAATAGCTACCATTTTGCACACCTAATGTGTGGGTGTCATGGCTCAGCGGTGAAGAATCTGCCTGCGATGTGGGAGATGTGGGTTCGATCGCTGGGTCAGGAAGATCCCCTGGAGGAAAGCATGGCTACCCACTCCAGTATTCGTGCCTGGAGAATCCCAGGGCCAGAGGCGCCTGGGCAGGCTGCAGTCCATACGGTCGCAGAGTCAGACACGACTGAAGTGACTTAGCATGCACTGTGTGTGTACCAGCATTCTACATGTATTACCTCACTTACATCCTGGGAACTAGGATTTATCCTTCTATATAAAGAAACTGTAGAAAACAAAAACTGTCAAGGTCACAGCGAAACACAAAACCAGGATTTAGAGGCTGATCTCTTTATCACAGAGCAGTGTATTGTGTCTGAGCCCAAGAACATCCAAGGCCAGTTTGCGTCTTTAATAGACACACAGCTTGCTCGTGAGCAGCAGAGCCAAGGTGTGAATATGATGACCTTAAATTTTCACAGTAGAACCCGAGTCAGATACAGGCCAAAACCGTCATGGGCCTCAGGGCAGGCTGTGAGGAAGAAGGTCAGAGGCACAGAGCTTTGTAGAGATGACTTTGGAGGTGAGCCCGGAAGAGCAGGAGACGGGTGCGCAGGGGTGTGGGCGCCAGCTGAAGTCTTCAGCTCCAATGGCAGCCGGAGACCCGAGGCACCCCGGGTCCAGGAGGGGAACAGAGGTGGTGGGAGAGGCACAGCGCGTAGAGAGGGGTTTGTAAGAAGTATGTTGGGTCCCGGAGTCTTTTATCTGGGGGTATGTGGGATGAAAATCTGAACTAGGTTGGAGTTAGGGGGCTGGCTTCTGAGCCTAACGTTTTATCTTCCTTCTTTCCAGAGCTCCTTCCGTCCAGTTCCACAAGGTCCGTCACAATCAGTAGACAGTTACCGACACTGATGCTATCCTCAGCTTCCTGCTCACAGGGTACATGTTACAAAAAGTTCTCTTATTTATAAATAACTAGTACTTTCAACAGGCAGATGTTGAATTGTAGCTTATCACAGTCTTTAAAAAAGTAACCTTCTAACTTTTATCCTGGGTAATTTTGTATGGTGGTTCATCTTAAAACATTTTTCCAAAGAAGTACTCAAATATCTCTATCTCACCTGTCAGCCATGGTGCTGGCATCTAGTTCTGTGAATTTAGTAAAGCCTGTTTCTACTGTTGCAGGACGCACCCTCAGTGCTTTCTCGTCCGGTTGCAGGACGGGTGGCTCAGCCAGACGGAGGCAGACCATCTCGCCTAAATATGAGGAATAACCTCCTCCACTACCTCACCAACTTCGTTAGAACGCCACTTGGTTTTTAATCAAGATCCAGTCAATTCAGATGCCGAAAACTCCACTGTAGTTTATTCCACTCCTGCAGCGACTCTCACGTTTTTGTAAGTCACCTGTACGCACGGGAATACTGTACACTATTTAAACCAGGGTCTTATATGGCTGAGGGTTTTCTTTAACCTTTGAAATGCATTATTATAAAACCAGTGCTTCTCTGCATCTATGAACTGGTAAAATCTATACTTAGGTTAAAACCAACATGCTTAGGCTCCTCTTTATTTATAGCGCCAAAAGTTATTTTTGGATTTTGTTTAAAATCTATTTTCATATGAAAATAAAAGATAAAATAAATGTGGGTCTGACATCTGACTTTAGATTTCACAGATCTACAGTAAAGCCATAAAATTTTTACCCTAATTCCAAGAGAATGTCAAGTCTTTCAGATGGCTTTCCATCTCTGTCTGCAGATTGAAGTATGTTGTATCCATCAATACTTTGAAAATACTTGTCCTAAAACTGTAATATATACTTCAGATGCCTTTCTTCAATGAGAAACATTTCTTTGGTGGAAAATTAGGAGAACGAACTCTGGAAAATCCACATGCATTTTTAGTCATTCAGTCACGTCCAACTCTTTGCGACCCCCATGGACTGCAACCCACCAGGCTCTTCTGTCTATGGGATTATTCAGACAAGAATCCTGGAGTGGGTTGCCATTTCCTCTTCCAGGGGATCTTCCTAACCCAGGGATCGAACCCGTGTCTCTTGCACTGGCAGCTACATTCCTTACCGAGCCACCTGGGAAGCCCTTGGAGAATCTGATCCAGTGGTAAATTCAAACTGTGTTCAGACTTAGGATTGTTTTAAAATATTCCCAAGAACTATTTTCTAGGTTCCTAGACAGCTTTTGAACCAGAACAGGTATGATATGCCATGTTACACTGCACATAGTACAGCACTGTCCTCTGACCACCTGCTGAGGTTCATATTCCTGCGTTGTTTGCCCAGAGCTGGACCGTTAAGATCTTGGATAGGGACTGACATGGGATGAATATGATAAAAGACAGTGAAAATGTCGTAAAACTAACACTAAGTAAGTTCTAGAAAACATCTACTTCCGATGTAAAACTTATTTGATAGTGTCTTTTTTACTTACATTCTTTGTTTCATTTTCACAAGTCTTGGCAAAATGCTTAAAAGCCTGGCCTATTCGACAATTACTGAAATCCTTCAAGGACAGTTTCCTGGTCTGTCTGTGTGCTAAATGAGCGTAAAATACTTTCTTCCTAAACAGCCACGTGGACGGCAGTCGCCGGTCTTCTGTTCCGGCTGTGAGCCGAGCCACGTCTGTAAGAGAAGAGCACACTTAGAACAACAGACGTGGAGGAGTCTCCACACCACAGGCTTACTGACTTAGGTGATCGTGTATGAAGCCCAACACCTGGTCTCAAAAGACGTCTTTCCAAAGAAACTATACTCCCTCCAACTAGGATTATGTAAAAATCACCAGCCACCACCCCCCCCCAAAAAAAATCAAAATCACTGCATCAAACACTTTATTGTCCATGAAAAATACTTGAACATCATCCCGGAATGTCTAACGCATAGAGTACCGAGCACCAAGTACTACTCAGGAGGGCCTCATAGGTGCAAGGGCGACGAGGAACCCAGAACAGCAGGTGACCACACAAGTAATAAGCTCCCCATGGATTAAACATTAAAAGAATTTCACATTCTCCCCAAGGTACTTGCACAATGTCTGGCACACAGATGTTCATAACAGTCTGCCTCTCTGCGAGCACCCAAGTTTATCACGGGATCACACATGCAAACATCAGAATCTGGTCCTGAGCAGAGTCAAGGGAGAACAGTGTCAGCCACCAGACGTGCTGACCTCACACTGGAAAAGGCCAGAGAACACTGCGAGTGTGATCTGAATGCACGGGTCAGACCGAGTGCTGTGGATTTACATACTGCTCACGCAGACGTCTCTTTTTAAACAACAATTAAGGGCAGTTCTGCAGTAAAAACTGGCAACTTAATGCCAAATAGCTATTTGCCTGAAGAAAATATGAAATCCTGTTATAATTTAGAAAATAAGGCAAACAATTTTACTTTAATCTAGATACAGGTACTTTATTTACAAATATTTAGATTAATAGCATTTTGTTACATCAAATGAAGAGTACAGCAGTCTGAGGGATCCTGTCACAGAACAATGAAGACCCGCTCTGACTCTGGGAGCCAGGGCACTGCACCTGCACAAGCCAGACTTCAGTCTGGGATGGCTGCCTTGTACCCCGGTGGGTGGCTTGTTTGTTTTGATTTTGTAAATATATACACACATACCAGCAGGTCATGGTCCCTGGGTGAGTCCCTCGTGATGCAACAGTGTAAGCAAAACAGACCACTGTACGTCCTTAACAGAACATACCCGATACGCTCCAGGTATTTTGTTCTTTAAAAAAGTTAAACAAAGACAAAAATAAAGATGAGTCCACAAATTAACCAAATCCAATGTTCTGCACATTCCAGTTGTGGCTTTTATTTAACATTGACTGTACAAGACTCTGGTACTACCACGCGCCTACAACCCAGAAAGCACTACTTCTTACTTTAGTGTCTGTAAATAGGGATTTAAAATGTGTATTTTAAACACAGCAGTTGAGCTGAGGGTGCATTTTTATAATATACTGAGGTTTTACCTGTCCTACTTAAAATAACTTCTCAATTCCCAGCCTGAACCATAAACTCAATTAGGAATCAATCAACAGAAGTAAAGAACTTGGTAAAACGTAAGTTTGGTGTCTACAGAAATGAGATCGTTTTCTTGCAATACAGTATTCTTCAGTGGCCACACTGCCTAGTGCAAAGTAGTGACTTACTTTCTATCCATACAAACACTGAAACACGCTGAGAAACACCTTCCCCTTCACAGAACAATTTATGCCAACATGACATAAATATACTAAGAATACAAGGGGTGTCTTAAATTATTTCACTGTAGTGTTAAAAATGCACTATTTAAAATCCCTTAACAGCAGACCTGCGGTTCTGACTGTCTGGTTCAGAATCTTACCATTCTGAGATACAGGTATAAAAGCTTAAAATGTGCAATAAGAAACCAGCCTTTTTTCTTCTATACAGTAAGGCAAGAAATGCAGCCTGTAATGCAAAATGTTTACAGAAAGAGAAAAGCAGGTTAGCACATTGTTGATTGCACGAGAACACTTAAGAAAACCAGCAGGTAAGCCACAGCGCAAAGACGGAACAGAATCTGCTAGTGTGAATCCTCTCGCGCCGGGAGCTCTCTTCAGCGTGATGTCCCCAAACCCTGCCAGTACCAAAGGGCGGAGCCAACACGTCGTGTGCACACAAGTTGTGTCTGTTTCCTCGTGTGAAATGGAAGGGAGTAACATGGTCACATACAGGTCCTACTGTACAAACTGGTATTTTATACTGTTCAAGGCCAGTAATCAATTTATTTTCTTCATTAAAATAATATACACAGAATGTATTGTTAGTTCGGTTCCTTCAAATTTTATACATATTTACTTTCTGCTAGAGAAAAAGATAAAATGGTGTAAAAAAAAAAAGGATAAAGCTATTAATTAAGCATAAGAAAAAAGATAAATGGATATTTTCCCTGCGCAAGGCTAAGACAGAAGCAAACTGCCTTAAGAAAAATGCCACCCACACAACGGAATTTATCCGACAAAAACAAAAGGCTTTGAAGAACCCTTCTCTATCATCAGAAGTTATTCACAGCAATAAATTTATGGGTTACAACAGACATACCTGAACAGTTAAAGATGGGAAGAAAGCTTAAGATACCATCAAATTAAACCGTACAATGAGACAAAGCCTTGCCAAAAAGAGGAGGGGCAAAACAATCAAGTCCAGCATCAGTGCTCAGTCTAAATCGTGGACTGGTGACATACCTATCACGAGGACAATCAGGGGGAAAAAAGTCTCGATTTGCCATGCAGGAGAGATGGATTACTCTACTTGCCTTTGATAACCTGATTACATCTAGTTGTTTAGCAGTTTAGTATTGTGTTAAACTGTTTTTACAACAGAGTTGTTTTTTTCTTTTTAATTAAACCCAGTAAGATGTACAGAAGACAGTGAGGCAGTAAAAAGTACTGCTTCCAACAGACAGAGGTGAAAGGTCGAGTGAGAGCCACGCGAGGAGGTCACTAGCAGCCACAGCCTTCCCTCTGGGGCTGGGGCTCGCTGGTTAGCCGGCCCCCCTGTGGGGCTGAAGGTTTGTGCTGTACACCCGACTCGGCGGCGTTCAGATCCAAGCTTCCATCCTGAATGTTCTGATAGATCTTCTTGGCAGCCTCGAGGAAAGCATCTTCTACGTTCTCTCCCCTAAGAGGCAATCGACAACTTTATTGGCAAACCATAGCTTTCTACAGAACATAAGACGTTACACACTGACCTTTTGCTAACCTTCAGTCAACTGCCATGATGTCTTCAACTTAGCCACTGTCATCTAATAAGGGATTACCAGGAGACTGAGCTAAGAGAACAACGTGGGAAAGTACTTTCTGTGGAAAGCATACCAACAATACTAGGGGCTCTTTCTACAAACCCAATTTGAAACTGTACGTGCTCTAATCATTAAAATGCTATATAGTAATATATAACAATAATTAAGCAGGCCATAATAGGGGGTGTTCTAAACAGAAATAAAATTATCTCCAAACAGTATTCCAGGATTTGTACGGTCAGATTAGCCAAGCATAAACTGTACTGTTCTTATCATGCTTAGCCATGTTCACGTTTGATATTGGCCCTTTTAGGACCAACAGTATAGATGAGGCTAAACAAAAAGGGGCTGGCTTCTCACCATTGCAAGGAGTATTTGACTTAATAAATGAAGAACTATGATAGGAGTGCTGGGGTCCAATAATGAACGTGGAACAACAATTAGAAATGTTAATTATGCTTCTAATTACTCTTAAGACATTGAATATTTCCTAAAGTCATGCTTTTACTAAAATGAGAAGTATTAAATCAACAGGTTGAACAACCTTGAGTCCAAGATGCCCAATTCAGCCTTGGTTGTAAAGTTCACTTTTAGCCTTTACACAATTTGTGTTAACACAATTTCATTTATTAACCTGTATTACCAATGGGTATAATCAAGGTATAATATTTTAGGGAAAGTAACAACATTATTTTGAAATGTGAAACAAGCAAAGGAATTTTTGCTGTTTTCCCTGCCATAAGCATTACATATTTACATATTATACATTATAGGTATATATGTTATACATTTATATATATATGTGGTTTTACTTGGAGAAATTTGAATATAATTTAAAATGATCTACTAATTTTAGTCATACTTACGTTTTTGCACTTGCTTCAAGGAACAATAAACCTAAAAATAAAATTCAGACTATGAAAGACATTTCAAATTAACTCACAAGGACACTCTCTTCATTGATTTCTGAGTAAAACTTTCCCATCAGCTTTCAGTACTACCACCACGGTATTTTATGAAAGACTATGAGTTTGAAATGGAAGGAATCTTTATGTCATTAAATAATTCTACTGCTCTCAAAATGAATCCCAAATACAAACGCATTTTGTATTTCCTCATTCTTCGATTTGAGCAATTTGCACTTAAAGAAAAAACTGTCAAATCATCTGCATTGTCAAACCCCACTTCTCCTTAGAAATTCTCCCGTGTGTGACCCAAAAAAGCCATTAAGTCTCAAAAGAAACCCACCATTTTCTTCAGCAAACTGTTTGGCTTCCTCGTACGTCACATCCCTCTGAGCCTCCAGATCTGCTTTATTCCCTATGAGGATTATCACCTGGATTGTAACCGAGAGAGAGACGTCTTACACAAAAGCAACCTTTAAATGAGACATGAGAACTCTAAAATCCAAAAATCTGGAGGAAAAAAACATGCAGGTCTAAAAAGGAAACTACATACTAGCGATTACCCATCAGACGATGACCACAGAATCGTGAAGGTGTAACTATGAAGAGGGACAGGGTGTGTCCAGGACACTGCCTGGAAGAGAAGGGTTCTGCCTTCGTTGGATTTTCCTAAATTCCTGGAATCCACAGAAAGCTTTAAAACTACTAGTTCAACTTCTGAGGCTACAAGTAAGGAAATTGATACTCAAAGCAAATAAGGACTTGTTAAAACATCACTCAAGAGTCTGTGGTAGGCGGACATTAGAATTCAGGCAGAAAACCCGAACTGTGACTTTCAAATCCTGTCCTCCCCTACACTATCCCTCGTCTAGACGAGGTCTGTAGCAGCTGATAACAAGGACTGCATCCAGGAGAGGGGACAGTGGGGGCGGGAGAACATCTGTACAGCGAGTTCAAATTCAAGGCAAAATACGTTCCCCTTCAAAACTGACATGGTAAATCCAGATACTTTAGAAATGGATGGTTTCAACTAAAAGGGTTGTCCATCACTAACTTTTTTCATGTGAAATTTCAGCCCCTGGCCATCCTTTCAAAACATGGTGTCCATGAACTGTAACTATTTTGACCCAAATGTCCACCTTTAGCGTTCTTCAATCAGTGTGGACAAGTGCCCACTGAGGATGGGAAAGCATTTTCACATACGTCAGTCAGTCCACCTATCCAGTAAAGAATAAGGCAATAACATTTAAAAAATGAAATCAAGTTTTTAGAAAATCAAAGTTGGTAAAGTCACGATGGCTGAGTAGTACAGGGCCTTACACAGGCACTCAGTGTAAGAAATGTTTGCTTAATGGAGACAACACTGCCTTGCTCTCCACTCCTGAAGCATTTCCAAACCACAGTCCCATCTTCACGAGAGGGGAGGCGTAACGTGGCATGCTAACAAGACAGGTACAACATACACTATCAACAAAAGTAGGAAGTATGTAACTTCCACATAGAAATCAAAGGCAAAGTTACAGAAAACGTAACGTTTCCACTGGACCTTAAGAGATTTTTTTCTTTCCTCTATAATGAGATCTGCTAAGATTTTTAAGAGGCATAAATGAAACAAGAAGGACCTGGCTAATTTTTTTTTATTATGCTCCTCTAACGACTCTGTACAATAAGTTGTTTTCTTGCTGTTTTTAATATTTTACTTACATAACAAAAGAATCACAAAAGTTTACAGAAGAGTAGAGCTCTTATATACCTTTCACCAAGCGTCCCCAATACTCGGACCTTACACACTTATTGCACACTCTCAACACCAGGGAACTGACAACTGGCACAATCTACAGTCCTCACTGAGAGTTCAGTTTTACTGTGTATAGTTCTATGCAGTTTTACTGCAGGTATAGATCTGTGTCACCACGACCAGCTTCTCCACTACAAAGGAGCTGGACTGTGCTGCCCCCTTTACAGTTAGCTCACACCTTTCACCCCCGTCACTAACCCCTGGCAACCACAAATCTGCTCTCCAACTCAGGAACTTTTCTTTCTGGGAATGTTTTATATAAATGGAATCATACAGAATGTAATCTTTCGAGATGACTTTTTTCATTCGGCACAACACCCATGAGATCTATTTATCTACAGGTGATTCCCTTGTATGGCTGGAGAGTATTCCCCAGAACAGATGCACCAAATTGTTTCACCATTTACCTACTGACAGCCATCTAGGTTGCTTCCAGTCTTTGACTATTGCAAACAAAGCTGTATGAACATTCGCCTATAGATGTGCATGTATACCTACAGTGGGTTTACTGTGATAATGGAGAGCAAAGTTCAGACACAGTCCCTGGCATAAAAGGCAAACCATGTTAAAACTGACTCTTGAAATAATTAAGTTGCTGTTTGCTGATGAAAGCCAGTCTTACCACTGACTACATATTTACTAAACCAGGCCACTGCCAGGCTCTGGGGTACAAAGCTAAGTGAGACGCAGGCCTTACTCTGACAAAGCTCAGTCTGTCCCAGCTCAGGCCTTTCCTCACTTGTTCCTGGAATACCCTCCACAGAATCTACCAAAACCTTTCTACTCCCAAGTCCCAGCTCAAACAACACCTCCTTTGTCAACCTGCTTTCTCCAGACGGCACTGTTCACACGGGCTGCCCCCACACACCACCAGCACGCGCCGCCCAGCCGCGCCGCGTCCAGCCTGTTTTACTGCTGTCCAGCGGTCATCCGTGTCCCCCAGGTGCTCTCCCTGCGGGACCATGACCCTGTACTGGCCAGAGACCCACATTCTCTTTTGTATACTGCAGAGCCTACCATAGGAGCTAGTCTTTAAAATCTCAAATAAATAACTATCTTTTCAGACTGGCTAATTTTTTATAATATGCAGAACTGTTTTTATTTTTAATTGACATTAATAAAATTACTGAGACTCATGTAGTAAGAAATAATAGAGATCCCTAGTACATTTTGCCCAGTTTCCTCTAATGGTAACATTGTATGAACTTAATGCAGATTAAAGTTTCAGATTTCATAGTCTCCATTTGACATGAGATCACCACCCCACTAGTAACTTTGATTTTCCTTAAACCACAAACATGAACAAAAACCAAGTGTAAGTATGAAACCGGGCATAGTCCATATTCGAAAAAAGGTTTTAAGTTTTCTTCAATTTAAGAATAAAGATTCTCTCATTCTTAGTACCCAAATACAAAAAAAGTTCACTTAGCAAATGGCTTTCCTTTCTGGGTCAACTTAGATTTTAAGCTTTTTGTACAATAGACATCATTTAACTTACAGTATTTGGATTGGTGAGATTCCTTGCATCTGTCAACCAGCTGCTTAAGTGATTATATGTACTTCTTCTGCAAAAATTAAAGTTTATTTTTGTGACTGCCACATACAGTTGCCATTTCAATAGGAAAAAAATCATCAAATATATTTTAAATATATACTTAAAAAGTATTTTTGAACTGACTAGACTGCTGTCCTAGAGAATTGTGGAATGTAAACAATACACTTTTCAAATATCTAGCCAAACCTTTTGTTTTAAATAAACAACAATCAACAACTCTGCTAATGACTTACACGTCAGGAGTAAATTATTTACATTTAAAAACATAAACAGACCAATAAGCAAGCAAGAACAAGATAAAAAATTGACGGAAAATAATTCTGAACTCTGAATTTTTAAAATTGGCTTTAAGAAGATTAATACATTTGACTGGAAACTGAAGTCCCCAGGTATATCAGAGAGTGAGTTTATACTAACTGTACACTCTCATTTACCAGCAGCTAAATCATTTGAAATCGGAGAATTTAAAAACTCCTGGCTTTTGCATTAGCCAAGTAGGACCTAAGACACCAAACAAATCCAAATAATTTAAAATAATACAGAATAAACTTTTACCAAAAAGGTCAAAACATTTTTAAAATTTTGATGGTTAAAAATATTTCTAATTTATACAGACTCATAGAACATTAATCTATTAGGCGAGGCAACAGAGGCCCATAAAGAGGCAGAAATGATTTCAGAGCCAGGTGCAGGACCTTTTACAGACACTGTGTCCTTGAAGTGCTTCGAGTTCAGTCTAGTGAATATATTCCATCATCTCCAGCTGCCAGTGTTCATATAAAATCTGACATACCAAACAGAATCTGATATACTCCTTTCCCAGAGAGAACTGAAAAGAATTCCTTACTCAGAATTTCTTTTTACTGTACTATATCATATTATACACAAACCACCACCTACATGTCAAAAAAGTCACATAAAAAAATTTTTCCCCAGTGTTTTCAACTTGTCCAAGTAAACAATGATCAAATATAAATTTTAAAAAGCACAAGCCTTATCATTCATATCTCAATAGGCTGGAATTAAAAGAAGAACACACAAAGAAAAAGCAAAACCATCTACAATCTATAGATACACTTAAGTACACAACACCACAGTTAGATTTTAATAATGAATGCAGTTTCAACTATGCAGAGCCTTCAGGAATGCATCCTCATAAAAGGATGTCTGTACAAACGGCCAGGTTCTTTACCTGTCTTCCCACAAAACTATTTACCAGTTGCCTGGCTCCAGTGAAGAGCCTTAAGGCTGTTCCCTCTGTTTGCCCTGAGACCACCCAATTCGAAAATTTAGTAAAACTTCAAGCACTATAATCATAATCATCCATTTTAACCTCGTTGCTACTGCTGCTGCTAAGTCGCTTCAGTCGTGTCCGACTCTGTGCGACCCCATAGACGGCAGCCCACTAGGCTCCCCCATCCCTGCGATTCTCCAGGCAAGAACACTGGAGTGGGTTGCCATTTCCTTCTCCAATGCAGGAAAGTGAAAAGTGAAAGTGAAGTCGCTCAGTGGTGTCCGACTCTGTGCGACCCCACAGACGGCAGCCCACCAGGCTCCCCCATCCCTGGGATTCTCCAGGCAAGAACACTGGAGTGGGTTGCCATTTCCTTCTCCAATGCAGCAAAGTGAAAAGTGAAAGTGAAGTCGCTCAGTTGTGTCCGACTCTTCACGACCCCATGGACTGCAGCTCACCAGGCTCCTCCATGCATGGGATTTTCCAGACAGGAGTACTGGAGTGGGGTGCCACTGCCTTCTCCGAAAATAACCTTAGGAAACACTAAATTAAACAAATTTAAGACTGAAGCGACTTAGCAGCAGCAGGAGCAGCAGCAGAGTCCCTTTGCTACAGAACTTCTCACTGTGACTCTTCAAGAGCAGTGAAAGCATTTCCCAAAAGGAAATACACGTGAGAAGTCTATCACCTGGTCCCACTTACTGATCCCTGCCCGCTCAAAGGTGAGCCAAGAGTCACTCTGCTTTAGACACTCTGCATTAATATGAAAGGTGGTCTAGTTCATTTTCTAGCTTACAGCAGACAAACAGCACAGCATTTAATGAAGTGGCTCAATTTTCCCAAATCAAACATTTAAGGTCCAGTTTTGTTATTCCATATCAATTACTTTTGAGTTTCCATAAATAGCAGAGTTGAAATAAATTTAATCTTGCAGCATGAAGTATTATGAGCTACTTCAATCCATTTTAGGACACAAAAAAATTTAATAAACAAATATTTCAGATTCAAGTATGAGAATTTTTTATAATCTACCACGTTGAATTAGCAAAACTACTTAATTCCTTTGCTTGGCCTTATTTTGAAAAGACATGAACTTTAACACTGCTGTTGCTGCTGCTAAGTCGCTTCAGTTGTGTCTGACTCTGTACAACCCCATAGACAGCAGCCCACCAGGCTCCTCCGTCCCTGGGATTCTCCAGGCAAGAACACTGGAGTGGGTTGCCATTTCCTTCTCCAATGCATGCATGCATGCATTCGCTTCAGTCGTGTCCTACTCTGCAACCCTATGGACAGCAGCCCACCAGGCTCCTCCGTCCACAGGATTCTCTAGGCAAGAGGCTGAATAGAGTAACTCTTAAAGATGTGCTTGCTTTCTACTGAAGTAAAAATATTTGGTATGAAATATTTCACCTCAAATAATTCAACTGATACTGCTTTTCAAAAGAGTATTTTTTCACTAGCTCCCCTAGCATCTCCTAAAGTTTTGTTTAGTCTTACCCACTTTCAGATAATGTATCTGAAAATCTCACACATAGCAATTTAGAGAAAAAAAAACCCATAAAACCCAAATAATAAGTTATTTAACAGATACACAATTACAAACTATAGAATGCCTAACAATTTTTAAAAAAAAAATCACACTGCCTAAAGCAGATTTCCTTTCTCAAGTATGAAGGTCCGCAATCGTTGACCTCTCACCTGGTGATGTCATACACCATGAGTGCTCCCGCGGCTCCTCTGTAGTAGCTTCGTGTGACAGCTCTGAACCTCTCCTGTCCTGCCGTATCCCAGATCTGCAGTTTGATTTTTGGCCACTAACTTCAATTATTCTTGTACCAAATTCAACACCAATTGTGTGAGGACAGTCAGCCATAACTGTTAGGGAAGAAAAGAAATAACAATATTCCAACTTGCAGAAAGCTTCAAATTAAGATCAATGGGAAAATGACCTACTAGACAACCAAAGACTCATTAATGCTTACAGGCTATAAACAGATCAAAGCTTGCATGAAAAGAAAAAAATTAGCAAAAACCCTTAAGGAGTCACAGGGATGTGACTGGAACAAGGCTTAGAAATTTCTGCAAGGAATCAAATAATAAATATTTCACGTTTTGCAGGCCAAAAGGTCCTCTGTTCCGAGGACTCCACGCTGCTCAAGCACAAGGGCAGCCACAGACAACACGTAAAACAGGCATGACGGCATTCCGGCAAAACCTCACTCTGAAGACAAGCAGTGCCGGGACCCGGCCCACAGGTTACTATCTACTGACCTCTGGGCTACAAGAATCTGCTCATTAAGAACAGGGTTTTAGTAAACTCTTCGTAACAACATTATACTATTTAGCCTTCTGACAATTCTTACCTAATAACAACGGTTTTAAGACTCTAGGAGTTTTCAGTCAAACAAGTATTTATTCTGTAAAATGTTATCAATACTTCAAAGATGGTCATGAAATTTAGTATGTATTTATAATTATATATTTGCAAGTCTAATCCAATAGGACAAGTCTATTAATCCTTTCTTTATAACTAGGCCACTGAAAACCTATATCCGCTATTACTCCTCTACAGTACACAGACTGCTAAACACTTCATAAAACGTTACATTAAGCTAAAAAATGCCACAGAAATAATCTTAACTATTGGAAACAATTTCAACTATATTTAGACTATCGGTTACATAAAATAAAATGGCCCCTTCTCCTACCACACAAGACAGAGTAGCACTCTGAATCTAAAATGACCAGTCATGAATGCAGAAAGAATTCCATTTTAAATATTTCCAATCTACTGAGTTATTAGCAAATGATATATAAGCACATTTCCCCTAATAAGATAATTAATTTCTACAATGGAAAGTCAGAGAACAAGAAAAAGATCATTTAAATTTGAAATTTTATATTTTTATTTTTTAATAGTATATATATTTAAAACCAAAGTTTGTATCATCAAAAATCTAGTCAATCAAACTATATATGGCATAAAAAAACACCATACATACAAGTATATTTCATTTGTACCTATTTAAAAAAAAAATCACTTCCTAAAGACAAAAGTACATATACATAGGGAAAAGTTATATTTTATTGCATAGAGTATACTGAAAGTAACACTTTTTAAAAGGCAGGAAAGTGACAGTAAGGATCTGCCAATGTTGCATCTCACACACTGAACTTACACTTTTTCTCTGTAAACTGGTGAAGCAAGCAGGACTTTCCTACTCCCATGTCCCCTGTTAAAAAAAAGTTCCAATTTTATCCTCTTATAATTACATGCAATGATTGCTGTACCTCTTTTACAATATTACATCACAAACCTCTGGGCACTTAAAAGATTTTCCTTTTCATAATTTATAATGAGTTCAAAAGATCCTAAAGGTAGATTTTCACTGTGATATATAAATTGACTATTCCCAACCTTCACTGGTGGTAGAATCTAGTTATGAATTATGTCAATAAATAGACACCAGCTGGGAAAAGCTTTTTAACAGAAAAACTGCTGTAACAGCGTTTTCTACTTTAAACTATTACAACTTTTTGTTTTTTTTTCTCTTATGCATAAAAGCCAGAAACTCCTAGGAGTGACCAAAAGGGCAGCACAGAACAAGTAGAAATAATCAGCTTTGGAATCTGATTCACTAGATCCCATTCTATCTCATATTTCTTATAGAATTCCACAAAAGAACGTGCATCACATGAAAATCCGAACGGAACAGGTACCATCTCTGACTGTACTGACAGCAATTTAACCTTTGGTGAAGGAAGCATTACAATACAGTCACATAAGCTCAATATTAAACCAAACCAACAGGAAGAATTAACAGAAAAATACGTATATTTCAACTTACTCTTACATATGGATAAACAGCAAGAGAAAAACTACCATTTATTTCATGTATCTTACACAATTATTCTGAATTTTTATCAATTTTTGGAATCCAAGGGGCTCTGAGAAATTTCATATTTTTGGAATGTATCAACGCTCCTAGGAAATTAATCTCATTCCCAGTATTAACTTTCAGGTAGCCCTCAAGAAAAAACAACATCACTTCAAAGGTAGCCAGCTTTGTACCCAGCGTCACCAAGTAACAGGTCACTGATGAAAAATAAATCCTACCAAAGGATTTTAACTTTGTGGTGAAAAAGACAGGCATTCACTTCCTCTGGGGTACTATGTTAAGTATTAGCATATAAACATTTTGCATTTTAACCTTTGGAGAACAAGAGTTTAATTAAACAAACTTACCAATAATAATATATTTAAAGATGTAGGAGTAGTTGTACGGGGCAGTTGCCATGGTGGCACTAGAAACAAAGAAAACCGAGTTACTTCAGGGAAAAAGTACGCACAAATTATCCAAGCCGTGTATCCTGTAAAGATACACAAAATAAACCAGTGATTATAAACAAAATGTAGGTTACAATAGCAGAAAAAACTGCATTTCCCAAATTAATCAAATTCTTAGATGAACACTGTTTCAACACTCTCATGTATTATCCACAGAAATAGAACATATATAAAACAATCCCAATATTTCACTGTAGGAAATACCAGATAAGAAATGCTACTCTGGAAAATTTCAATCAAGGAAATCTTTATAAATTTAAGTTTAAATAGTATCATTATAAATAGTCCTCCTCCCCTGTTAAGGTCTCCATTGCTGTTAACTCAAGTCTAATGATCTATTTGTTTGGAACACTTTGATTTTACAATAGAATGTCATAAAAAGTAACCACCAACTTATAAACACAAAAAACCTATTCACTCTACTTGAAAAAAATCATAGCATCCAAAGAAAAAGAAATCATATTATTTCTAAGTGAAATGTCAGAAATAGAACCACATGAAACTGTTTTTGTTGTAGATTTTTTTTTAAGTCAATATTGATCATTTCATACAGCTCCTAATATAGCATTTGAAGGTTAACAATATGTCTGCTCTATATTTTTCCAGGAGTTAAGAGAAATGACCTATTGTGGTTGTAAAATTTGAAAGTTTATGTATTACAAAATACGCTGGACGATCACAGCTCATTTCTCACCCCCACAGAAGACTTTAACCTAAAGAAATCTAATTTCTCTCCTACTTTTAATAACCTTAAAAAAAACCTCTCCAATTTATTCAAATGAATGCCTTGACTGTGTCTGACACTGTGCTAGGTCGTAGAGAAATAAGAGGTGAATTCTAATACTGGTAATAACTTACAATAAACTTTATTCCCCAATAAAACTGAAAGAAAAAAAATTTATTCTCAAAGCAGTTTTCAGCTGAAAATAAAAATTCTTTATAAATATGAAGGTTTAACCTCATTTTTACAAAAACTGATTTTCCAGTATTTTTTTTATCTGGTTTTTACTGTTCTAGCCAACTGTCACATACAGAAGCCAGATACTTAACAGGACCGGGGAAACTCATTTACTGTAATTAACGGCTTACTGTATGTTGTATTTCAAATAAAATTTCTAAGTAACTAATAAAATTTAACTTGCAGAAAGAGTACATATTTAAAATAAGTGAATTATTGTTATTAGGGAAAAGAAAGCTGTTAATTATAGTAAATTACCAATCATTTCACACAATATAGTCTTCCTGCTTAGCTGTATGAAATACATTTAACAGAACTGGGACATGCTGTAACACATTTGTCATCAGTCACATCACAGAAAACTCCCTTGACCAGTTCTTTCAGAAAACAAAGTGTTTCTAGTTAAAGTAACTGTGATTCTGAACATCATACATGATTATGATTGATTCCCTTTTTCCAGAAACAAGAATGACCTTGGTCCTGAGGCGCAAACTGGTCTGTTTATTATTCACCAAATTTTGAAGACAAGGAAAAGAATCATCTCTCACAATAAGAATGATATTTAAAGGTTATTAACTTCTTCTTGGGCTGCATTCCCTTCGGGTTCCTCTCTTCTAGCTCATTTTTAACTTCTCTTTTAAACTTCTTTTTCCCCATTCAAACTTGGGGGAAAGTAATTAGTCATCTTTAAATGACTGCTACTCTCATGGGTCTCCTCTGATGTTGCTGTATCTTTTCTTTCTTCTTAGTTATAGCTGCACATACTATGCTTCCTTTCATTTTATTATGTTAAAACTGTGGACTCTTAGCAACCCCAGTTTCTACGTGAAAGGCTCTAAAGGTAATCATGACGCTGTACCAGCTCTAGCTGTGGCTCTAGCGGTGCTGATTTGTGTGCCTGCTAAGTAATCATACAAGCACTTGTTAATATTTGAGATGACTGATTTATAAACCAGCTCTAGCTGTGCTGATTTGTGCACCTGCTAATTAATCATACAAGCACTCATTAATATTTGAGATGACTGATTTTGAAATTTTATTCCCAACCATTAATTAGTAAGCTATTTATAAATAAAAGAGAATTATCACTATTTCAAACTGAAAGCCAGCACCCTGTTCTCCACCTCACCACCCAATTTTCTGGTTAAGTTTCTTAAAAAATCCTAAAAAGCAGAGTTAAAGGAGAACTACTCAAACTAATTAATTGCAGTAGACAGGCAGGCAAAAACTATCAAGCACTGTAGCCACCAACAGGAGGTTTAAAAAGATTCCCATAGTTAACTGACATAGTTCACTCAAAATTATGTGTTTGCAACAGAACCATGTTCAAGGGACCCCTTGTAACTGTGCTTGGGGCTTCCCTGGTGGCTTAGCTGGTAAGCAATCTGCCCGCACTGCAGGAACCCTGGGTTCCATCCCTGGGTTGGGAAGATCCCCTGGAGAATGGCATGGCTCCCCACTCTAGTATTCTTGCCTGGAGAATTCCATGGACAGAGGAGCCTGGTAAGCTACAGTCCATGGGGCTGCAAAGAGCTGGACAGGACTGAACACTTTCCCTTATTAATACTGTTTTAGCAAAGGATTTCTCAACCTCATCTTGTGAACATGAAACATATACCACTATTAAGGTAAGAAATATATTTAAATGGAGTATGCTACTGAATGAAACTACAACGGGTGGTTTTTTTTTTCACTTCATAACAGCTAAGATCTATTTCCAGGCCAATACATACAGACCTAATGGTTACTAAACGCATGTTAAACACTAATCGCTGTTGTGCCAAAACAGAATCACACTGTCTCCATCTACGGAATCAGACAGTGTTCCAAACAGAACTATACGTATAAATGACCAGTTCTGAAATGTACAGAGAGGAAGGTAGGTACTTCCAAATACTGCACTTGTGGGAGTCTGAAGTGCCAAAATATTTTGACTAAATAAAGTACATTGGTCCTATGAAATGATACACATCTAACTGAAAAACCATTTAGATATATGCATTAACCTAGAAGCATATTCACGATTTTAAGTGAAAAAAAAAAAAAACAAAACCCATGCTGCAGAGTTCCATGAGATAACATATACCCATTTTTAAAGACACACACACTCAATCCTGCTGCTGCTAAGTCGCTTCAGTCGCGTCCGACTCCATGCGACCCCATATACGGAAGCCCACCAGGCTCTCCTGCCCCTGGGATTCTCCAGGCAAGAACACTGGAGTGGGTTGCCATTTCCTTCTCCAATGCATGAAAGTGAAGTCGCTCAGTCGTGTCCGACTCCCAGCGACCCCATGGACTGCAGCCTACCAGGCTCCTCCGTCCATGGGATTTTCCAGGCAAGAGCACTGGAGTGGGGTGCCATTGCCTTCTCCAACACTCAATCCTGCTGCTGCTGCTGCTAAGTCGCTTCAGTGGTGTACAACTCTGTGCGACCCCGTAGACGGCAGCCCACTCAATCCTATATGCATACAATATAGAAGGATACACACCAAACAAAAAAATTAACACATGGAATGAAAGAGAAAAAAGGAAGGGGAAAACTATTAACTTTTTTTTTTACATATCACTAAGAAAGAAAGTGAAGTCGCTCATTCGTGTCTGACTCTCTGCAACCCTATGGACTGTAGCCTTCCAGGCTCCTCTGTCCATGGGACCCTCCAGGCAAGAATACTGGAGTGGGTTGCCGTTTCCTTCTCCAGGGGATCTTCCCGAACCAGGGATGGAACCTGGGTCTCCCGCACTGCAGGCAGACCCCGACCGCCAGAGAAGCCCTCATGTATCACTGGGAGGGCACTATAAGCATCTCCTATGTTCATTAGTAATACTCTAAAATATTAAAAGTTAAAAAAAAAAAAAGGACTGTTAAAATATTTTAAGCATTTTTACATATAATTCTAATGTGAAACAAGAACAAAAAAACCCCAGCCATGATATTTCCAACATTACTTCCACATTTACCAATAACAGGGGGAACAGCACATGAAGTGACTCGAGATCCGAGTCAAAACACAAACAGAAGGGGGATCCGCCAGCCGTTGGGGCCGTGACTCTGCTTTCACTGCGGAGGGCTTGGGTTCAGTCCCTGGTCGGGGGAACTAAGACCCCAGAAGCCCCCTGATGCTGCCAAAAATAAAAACAAAGCAAAAAACAACAAAAAACATAAAAACCAGAAACAGCCCTAATTCCCAATAATGGAGTCCATTTTTTCATTTTCTTATGGTTTGACTCCTTGCTGTATATTAACTTACACGCTTGTCTAATCCTTTCACAGCTGTTACACAGCTATTTTATTCCACTCTTAGGACATAAAGTGTTACTGTGTAATTTCTATGTAACCGATTCAAGACAACAAAGGAAAAAAGCAACCCCTAAATAAACATATTCTGGGTGACTTAAATTCTGACCCTTATAGTTTAAACTAAGTGAGGCTTTTTTATACATGAAAAATGCTGTTAAAAACACCTGAACCAAGATAAACTGCTTCTGTGATTCCAATATAAAAATTTTTAAATTATGTTAGGTTTTGACAATACAGTAATGATCAAAAAAATACACATATAGAATCCCAGGGACGGGGGAGCCTGGTGGGCTGCCGTCTATGGGGTCGCACAGAGTCGGACACGACTGAAGTGACTTAGCACAGCACGGGCCCTCACTTCATGCAACTCGAGAAGCCCTTTGGTGTACTTCCGAGACCACTGCAGTGGACGTGCCTGATCTGTCAGTCGAGTGGACACAGAACTTTGGGAGGTAGGCTATTAAACTAATCAAAATCTGTGGTCAATTTCCTGTCCTCAACCTTAAAGCAACCTCTGAAAATAACCCACTCATTTCCGAGACCCACCTAAAAATCACCTCAGTTTTGACAAGATATTTAATGTCACACTTTTTTATAAATTAATGTGGTAAGAAAAGAGTTGATTTCTCCATGTGTCAAGAGAAAGACAAAATTTTTCAGCTAATTATGATGGCGCGCTGTGAATAGGAAATAAAGTCATACTGTCCCTCTGTCCACAGAAGGAGAGTGTTACGAGAAAAAACTAAACTAAAACCCTGCACTTAGAATTAAAAGGATCAGAAATAGTGAAAAATTCACTGAGGAAAGGATGTCTGAGATTTGCTTCAAAATAATGTGGTAGATGGAAAAGAATATAAAATCGAGTGGAAGGACTTTCCTGGTGACGCAATGGACAAGAATCCACCTGCCACTGCAGGGGACACTGGTTCGAGCCCCGTTCTGGGAGGATCCCACATACTTGGGAGCAACGAAGCCCATACACCACAGCTACTGAAGCCTGAGCGCCCCAGAGCCTGTGCTTCACAACAAGAGAAGCCACTGCAATGAGAAGTCTGTGCACACCAACCAACACCCAGCTCAGTCAAAATAAAAATAAATAGCATTTTTAAAAGTAGATAAAAAATAAACATAAGAGAGTGGATATATGTGTATGTATAACAGATTCACTTTTCTGTACAGCAGAAACTAATACAACATTGTAAACCAACTATACTCCAATGAAAAGTTTTTTAAAAATAATAATTTGGTGGAGAGGGTACAAGTATATACAGATGGAATAAGACTCAGCACGGCTGACACCAGATGATGGGTGTGTGAGAGCTCAATATACTACTCTACTCTGCACATGTTCAGAACTATCTAGGAGAAAAGGTTTCTTAAAAGTAAAGTATCTTTGATACCGCTACTTGTACACTGCTGTCTCCAGTAATGCACAGCATTCTTAATCATAAAAAAATGTTTCAAGTTTTAAAAAATGAAACATATCTCAGTAGCCCTAGTTTTAAAGTAACTTATTTGCCTTACACAAAGTTCCCTCTAATTGTATAATATTTTACTAAAATTATCGAAAGATATTTAATACCGATAAAAATCAGTTGTAAAAACACTCCACATTCTGTTGTAAGGTTGCAGTATGCACAGCAATGAAGTTTACCATGAAATGTTAAAAAAAAAAAAGTTTTTAAGTGTAGCTTTAATTCCAAGGGAATTTGTTAGGTTATTAAAATTCTAAAAGTTTTACATCTTTACAGTAACTGCCATTTACTAAGTGCCTAATATATGTCAGCTACTTTATAAACAATCTCTAATTCTAAAAACTCACTTTACAAATAAGGAAGCCAGCTCAAGAGAGGAGATACACCCATGGTCATATACTACTAAAGGGAAAGCGAAGATTAAGGCTCAGATCTAACTCTCCAGCTCTCCAAAGCCACGTTCCTCTCAATCACTCAACAAATCTTAGACACTCACTACTAGCCTGGCACTGTCAGAGGCAATGGGAGCTGACCAAACTTTAAGCAATGTGCTAAGGGTTTTAAACCCCACTTAAATCTTCACAACAACTCTAAAATGTAGCTACAGTTATCCCTTGAATGGATAAGGACCCTTAGTCTGAGGGGAAGGCAATGGCACCCCACCCCAGTACTCTTGCCTGGAAAATCCCACGGACAGAGGAGCCTGGTGGGCCGCAGTCCATGGGGTCGCTAAGAATCGGACACGACTGAGTGACTTCACTTGCACTTTTCACTTTTATGCATTGGAGAAGGAAATGGCAACCACTCCAGGGTTCTTGCCTGGAGAATCCCAGGGACGGGGGAGCCTGGTGGGCTGCCGTCTATGGGGTCACAAAGAGTCGGACATCCCTTGAATGGATAAGAACTCTTAGTCTGAAGGGGTGAAGAATTTGCTTGAAGTCACTCGGAAGTGGCAGTACTGGAGCAGGATCCCTCCAAAACTCCTAACCGCTACAAGTCTCAAAGGCATGACCAAGTAAATGGGTGTAAGAAAAAAACAAAAAAGTTGTGCAACGTCTTGAGGAATGGGGGAGTGGGAGCTGGGTTACTGCAAGGTCCAATTTGCCCTCGACCACCACACCGAAATACTAGGCAGTTCTGACAGTAATGCAGCGAGCAGGACTTTGCAGGACTTCACATACGGACTCTCGACACTTTGCGGGACCGCCAGGAAAGCATTTGCTCTCTGGGAACTCGTTTCTTCTTCAAAGAGAAAACGGAAATCTTGTCATCTGCCCTCTGGGGTTGTAAGAATGTGAGCTAGCATTGTGGTGGCAGGCAGACTTTGGCTTATAAAGGAGAAGTCAGCTGTTATCCAAACGCAAACGTAGGAAAAAAGGAGTTAGACCGTAGCTACATGCTCAGCGCTCACGCCTGTACCCTGGCCTAACCTGAGTTTGCAGGTGACGTCGTTCACCAGCCACGTCGCCCCTCCACACCTGTTTCCTCACCTGGAAGACGAGGATCCCCTACTCAGCACCCAGAGCGACGTGGAGCAAGCTAAACCTGCGGGTCTAAAGACCTAAAATCCGCGTCTAGCACGCGGCAAAGAGCAAACCACCGAAACCACTTGGCTCCGCCTTCTTTGCTTAAATTCTAGAAAGGCCAAAAACTTTTTGTCCTCGTTATTTCCACTCGCTGCCGACGATCGAGACCGTGCAGAATGCCACAGGCATGACAGAGCCTCCCCCAAACCCGAACCTCGCCGCACGGACCCCAGACCCCCGCCCAGCCCGGGGCCCCGCCGGTCTACCCCCGGCGGCAAGGACGCCGGAGCCGGGCCCAGACGCCGGCGGGGCCCCGGGCGGCCGGCTTTTGTGCCCGGGGCTCGAGCGGACAGACGCGGCGGCGGCCAGGAGACGGGGCCCGCGGGAGGCGCGGGGCGGCCCAGGCCGGCCGCAGAGGCGGGGAAGGCGACGCCGCACCCACCCTTCCCCACGCCGCGCCCGGAGCCCGCCGCGGGGCGGGGAGGCCCGGGGCCCCGGCGGCCGCCGCGCGGGGACACCCGCGCCCCCGCACGGACGCCTGTCAGGCCCTGCGCCGCGGGGCCCGCAGCCGACCCCGGGCTCGCCGCGGCCTGACACCGCCCGCCCCGCCGCGCCTCGCGCCCGCGCCCCCGGCCCGCCGTCGCCCCCGCCGCTGACCCCGGGAGGGCCCGGCCCGGAGACCGGCCGGCCGGCCCCTGCGGAAGGCCGGGCTTACCTGGGGGGTTGCTGGTGGCTGGGCAGCTTTCCGGGCGGGAGGGGGGCGTCAGGACGAGGAAGAGCAGGGCGGGCGCAGCGGGGAGGGCGGGGGCGGCCGGCCGAGGCCCGGGCAGGCAGCGGGCAGGCCGAGGAGCTGCAGGCGCGCCGGCGGCAGTGGCGGGGGCAGCGGCGACCGCTCCCGCGGCTCCCTCAGGATCTTCCTCGGGCTGGTCCAAGATGGCGGCGCTCCCTGCACAGGGTTTCCTGTCACCCTCGCGATGGGTCGGACCACAAAAGAAGGGGGGAGGAGGATGCGCGCGCAGCTGGGGGAGCCCGGAAGAGGGAGGCCGGGGCCCGGCCTGTTGGCCACGCCCCTTCCTCAGTCCTCCCCTCTGGTCGCGTCGCGACGCCGCCGGGCCCGCCCCACTGGTCCTCGCGCCAGAAGGGGCGGAGGAAAGCACTCAGGCGCAAGCGCAGTCTCGTGTCCTCCCCTCCTGGGGGAGCTACTGCGCAGGTTCGCGTAGGACCTGCTGAAGTACATCTGGTTCTTGCACGTCTAGGATTGATGTGCTGGGGACTTTTTACTATTTTTACTGTCACTTAACGGACGCTTGCCGTACACCGGACACTATGTTAAGCACACATTTACTGCACTCATTCAATGTGTATGTATTGAGCGATTCGTACCTAACGGTGAACACGCTAGGTCCCTGTCCAACAGCCCCAGGATGTGCATATCCCCATTTTACTGATGGTAAAACTGAGGCTCAGACTGAGCAAGTCACTTGTCCAAGATCATGCAGCTAGGAAATTACACTTTCTGCTCAGTTTAACCTCTGTCCCTTACAGCCTCCCTTGGAGGGGTACTTTTAATGAAAGAGAACTTGTGATATTTTTCAGAATTTGGCCACCACCTACCCTCTTGCAGCTTAGTCTTCTGTATCACCTCATTTGAAAGTGTAGTGCACACCCGTGTAAGACCGCATTCTGACTTTCGTGGGCCCTGGACACTTTTGCTTTGTGCTTGTGGGTATATGTTGGCTTAAAACTCAACATTCAGAAAACTAAGATCATGGCATCTGGTCCCATCACTTCATAGCAAATAGGGAAACAATGGGAAAAGTGTCAGATTTTATTTTGGGGGGCTCCAAAATCACTGCAGATGGTGACTGCAGCCATGAAATTAAAGGGCACTTCCTCCTTGGAAGAAAAGTTATGACCAACCTAGACAGCATATTAAAAAGCAGAGACATTACTTTGCCAACAAAAGTCCGTCTGCTCAAACCTATTGTTTTTCCAGTGGTCATGTATGGATGTGAGAATTGGACTATAAAGCTGAGCACCGAAGAATTGATGCTTTTCAACTGTGGTGTTGGAGAAGACTTTTCAGAGTCCCTTGGACTGCAAGGAGATCCAACCAATCCATCTTAAAGGAAAGCAGTCCTGAATATTCATGAAAGGACTGATGGTGAAGGTGAAACTCCAATACTTGGGCCACCTGTTGTGAAGAACTGATTCGTTTGAAAAGACCCTGATGCTGGGAAAGATTGAAGGTGGGAGGAGAAGGGGACGGCAGAGGATGAGATGGTTTGACAGCATCACCAACTCAATGGACATGAGTTTGAGTAAACTCCGGGAGTTGGACAGGGAGGCCTGGCGTGCTGCAGTCCGTGGGGTTGCAAAGAGTTGGACACGACTGAGTGACTGAACTGAACTGAACTGTGGACTTAGGTATTTATGTAATATGTAATGTTTGTTTAATATATAGTTCATACTTTATAACTACATTGATATACAGATGAATAAATTGTTATATAGCAAATCACTTTCTTCAACCTAAAAGTTAGTTTTTCTCTTCTGATTTTGAAAGAATTTAAAAGATTTTTTAGACCCCCTAAAAATATTGTGGACCCTATTCACTGTGGATAAGAGGGCCCTGCCTCAGTCCACCAAAGTGAAGTTCAAGCTTGCTTTGGGCATTCAAAACCTTTCATAAGCTAGTTCTGTCATGGGCAAGCAAGATTTCATTGGAAAAAAATGTATTGGAATTTATAAGTATTTTTTTTTTTCCTAGAAAGACTTGAGAGTGAATCTCTGCTCTACAACTTACTAATGATATCATGTCTTCAGGCATGTCACTTGAGTTCTCAGGTCTTCAGTTTCCTCAAAACTAAGAATAATAATAATATATATCACATGAGTCTTTGTGAAAAGTAAGATAATATATGCAAAATGCTTGGCATATGAGAATTTACTACATGGGATTGTTATTGCATGATGGTGCTTCCTGGTGGATCAGACAGTACAGAATCTGCCTGTGATGCCAGAGATCCCTGTGTCAGGAATATCCCCTGGAGAAGGGAATGGCTACCTACTCCAGTATTCTTGCCCAGAGAATTCCATGGACAGAGGAGCTTAGCAGGTCACTGTCCATGGGGTCGCAAAGAACTGGACACAACTGAGCCACTTTTCTATTTCACTATACTTGATAATCTAATATAAAGTAATATTGAAAACCATTCCAGCCCTGTAGGTCTATGCTTCTATCACTATACTCTTTAATTCCAATAAGTATAATTTGTTTGTGGTCACGGTTTAACATCTCTGAAATCAAATTTGCCTGTACCAAATAAAGGAGAAAGCTGTGAACCAATTGACATTTCTTGTCCAGCTACAAACTTGTGTCTGGCTAGTAAGTTTCTATATACACAATTGTCATCTGAACTGAAACCGCTAACACTTAATGCGGGTTTCCCTGGTGACTCAGTGGTAGAAAATCCACCTGCCAATGCAGGAGACTGGGGTTTGATCCCTGGATCAGGAAGATCCGCTGAAGAAAGAAACGGCAACCCACTGCAGTATTCTTGCCTGGGAAATTCCATGGACAGAGGAGCCTGGCAGGCATGGAGGTCACAAAAGAATCTGACACAACTTGGCAACTAAACCACCACCACCATGCTTACTGAATCCTTACTATGCTCCAGAAACTGTCCTAAGAATCACACATATTTTCTTATTTGTTACTTACAACATCCTCATGAAGTCAGTGCTCTGTTCACCCCATTTTATGAATGAGAAAATTGAGTGTCATACAGGTCTAAAGTCATATAAGTACAAATTGGTACTGGGATTTGAACTCAAGCACACATGACTTCAGGTTGCCCATCCTAAGCACCACTTTGTACTTCACTGTTTATTTGTGTTTGTAGCAGCTTAAATGTAGATCCCTAAGCTTGCTTAAGTTTGTGTCAAAAGCGTTACACTTTGATGCTGCATTGAAGAGAAACATTGTTGTGAATCCAGAATGCCTATCAGTGCTAAGCGATGCAATTAAACACAGAAGAAATTGTCAATTCTTGTAATAATTCACAGAGTTTCCAAAGTAGAAGAGGCTGTGTTTCACTAATTGCAGCATAATTAAGATGGAATGTCCCTTGGATGACAAACATTTGTCAGTGTTTCTGTTAACTTTTTCTTTAAAAAACAAAACAAAACACTGTTTGTATGAAAAAGAGCGTGCACAAAATATCAGCACTGTTTGTGAAAGCAAATGACTAGAGACCATCACTAGAGAACTGTTACAAATTTTAGTATGTCCATATTGTGGAATATATGAAGCAATAAAACAGAAAGAGGCATTTGTACATATCCTGACATGAAACAATCTCTAGGAAATACTTCAAGTGAAAAAAACAAGATATGGAAAAGTAAATAGCATGCCAACGCGTATTAAATTTTAAAAGGAGAGGAAAATAGACATATATTCTTGTGTAATTGGACATGGAGAGAGCTTTTTCCTATTGTTCTGAAACTGCTGCTGAAACCTAAATCTGAACCGGGTAGTCCCTAAGGAGCCCACATTCTACATTTGCAGAGCTGCCAGTGGCTGGAACCCACTGTCTTCCAGGAGGGCACTGAAGAGCCACTTTCTACCAGCCCTTCATCAATCCTGATTTTACTTCTCCCTGCCTATTCCCCATTCCTACCCATCTCCCCACAGACAAAAATATTACCACTGATCAATGAAAAGAAGCGATGGAGAGATGGGAGGAAAACCAGACTTAAAGACAAATATGGTTTTCTGAAAAGAGACCCATCTCTTCCCTCTCCTTCCATGGGAAGGGGTGGACAGGAGGAGTTGTAGCCTCTTAGATGCAAGATCGAAGGGCTCAAGAGAATCATTAGTGCAGAGTGGGCATGCCTGCAGGAGGAGGAGGAGACTGCAGCCCCCAGATGTCTGTTACTTATTAATCTGCTCTGCCCATTGCCTCTTAAGCAAAGGCAAATGCAAATGGAGAGAGACCACATGGAAGGTCTTCGGATGACACGCTGGAGGGCTCTGGGTGGAAGAAGGCTGAAACTGGGATCACCATGCTCGCACAGCCCTTAACCTCCCCATCTTAGAGTGAACAGCACAAGCTGGCAGTCAGCTGGGAGATACAGCCGACGTACGGGGGCTCACTCATCCCTAGAGGAGAGGCACAGGAGCACTCCAGGCACCGATCCTTTGTCACATCTGCATGTTCTTGTTTCACTGATACGTGTATAATTTCTTTTGTAAAAACAGATGTTCTTCCAATCTTTATCTTTTTCCAGAGCCTAAACATTTAAGTCGTTTTCAGATCTCTCTATTTGTTGTTTAGTTAAACCGAATCGATTCATCTCCTTGTTGGTTTTATAGGCTTAACTTTCTTAATTTTCTTTGTATGTTTTAGAATTTCGATGCCTAGACTTATCTTGGATTGTACATTCTTTTTCCTCTCTCTCTCTCTTTGCTCACCCCATTTTTATGTAGTGGTTTTGGAGTTGCCATCAATCCAGAACCAAATATTAAAATATTGATGTCCCAGTCCCCGAGGTAATATTGAAGATACAGGAGAAACAATACAATTTGTACTCTAGTGTTTATTACCATGCGTTACCTAATTTTAAAAAAGCTAATATATATTCAAATGTAGTTGATTAATTTCCAGTGATACATAATTCAATTGAATAAGGATGAATAATTTAAAAATGCTAGTTTAATCAAAAAAGAAGTGGCAGTTTATGTACTGCACTCCACAACTTGGCAGATTGACCAAGAGATGAAAATTAAGCCCATGGGATAGTCTCTGGATATGGAAAATTATTAGATTCAAATTTATGGTACAAAAGAAGAAAAGTGATGTACAAATGTAAAAATAAGTACATGCTATGCTGAACTGTAAAAGAAATTTTGTGACTATTAAAATATCCACCCCACACCTTATGGGGGCTTCCCAGGTGGCACTAGCGGTAAAGAACTTGCCTGCCGATGCAGGTAGACACGAGACTCAGGTTCAGTCCCTGGGTTGGGAAGATCCCCTGGAGGAGGGCATGGCAACCCACTCCAGTATTCTTGCCTGAAGAATCTCATGGACGGAGGAGACTGGCAAGGTGCAGCCCATAGGGTCGCACCCCTGTAATATAATCCTCTGGAGTCATAGCTTATGAGGGTGTGTTTGCATGCATGCTTAGTCGTGTCCAACTTTTTGCAACCCCAAGGACTACAGCCCACCAGGCTCCTCTCTCCGTGGAATTATACTGGCAAGAATACTGGAATGGGTTGTCATTTCCTCCTCCAAGGGATCTTCCTAGCTTAGGGATCAAACCCAAGTCTCCTGTGGCTCCCGCACTGGCAGGCAAGATCCTTACCCAAGTCTCCTGTGGTTCCCGCACTGGCAGGCAAGATCCTTACCCAAGTCTCCTGTGGCTCCCGTACTGGCAGGCAAGATCCTTACCCAAGTCTCCTGTGGTTCCCGCACTGGCAGGCAAGATCCTTACCCAAGTCTCCTGCGGCTCCCGCACTGGCAGGCAAGATCCTCACCACTGAGCCACCTGGGCAGCCCCTTATGAGGGTGTAACAATGAAAATCATGTAAGATGAAAGGTGTATTTGAAAATGGCTTAGGAGACCTGTCTACGGAAAACAGGTTTATCGCCTCTAGAGTTTCCTCCAGTATTTGATCTGATAGCCTTCTCTTCGGTTGACCACCAGAAGTGGATGGTTTGGATTTAGAGACCATGGTCCATGAAATAGTATGCATCTTTGAACATTAGAATCATACTTAGTATGGCAAAATGACCACACCATGAAATCCACATGAAAACTAAGATCTGGTAAGAAACGGCAGATTCAGTTCAGCTCTTTCATCGCATGCTCTCTCCAAAGCATGCGCTTATTCAGAACAAGGGAAGGCAGAGTGGTACCTGAATTTTCTTTATTGCTTGGTTGACCTTGCACATTTCACTGGAGATAATGTAAGTGGAGAACATTGGTGATGTGACACAACATCGGCAGTCTTTCCGTGGCACAAACATGGCAGGTGCTGTCAGGAGCTAAGATCTTATCCTAATTGCAAATCAACAACTTAGCATCATACAGTTTCATAGATATGGGCAGAAGATATGAGACTTCCGGGTCAGAGACAAAGGACTTTATTATTCACAGCACCATATGCAGCATGAGCATCAGGAACTGAATGTCAGGAACCCTGAGCTTAGGGAAATCAAATCTTCTGTAGTGGGGAGTAAGCCTTTCTGTCCTTTGCTCTGGAGGGAAGTCCTGTATCTTCGAAGACCATTTGCTCTCCAGCCATCCATGTAAAGATGGTCTGGGACCAAGAGAGTCAGCGCCTCTGCTCACAAGATGTGCAGAGACGGACAAGATCCATGGAACGGCAAGAGTTTATTACGTTCATAGCACTATATTTGGTGGAAGGGGAGAGTGAGTAAAAGGTTTGCTGTGGAGGAAAGAAAATGGTTTGAGGAGTCACACTGACCCTAGCTCCATTTCTAGCATAACTTTAAAAATTTATGTATTTATTTTTGCCTGCATTAAGTCTGCGTTGCTGTGCACAGGCTTTCTGGAGTTGTGGCAAGTGGAGAATGCACTCTTAATTGCGGTGGGTGGGCTTCTCCTGTTGCAGAGCACAGTCTCTAGGGCTTGTGGGCTCATTAGTTGGGGTGCATGGCCTGAGTTGCCCCTTTTCATGTGGAATCCTTCCGGACAGGCACTGAATCTGTGTCCCCTGCGTTGGCAGGTAGATTCTTAACCAGTGGACCACAAGGGAAGTCCTAGCATAGCTTTTTATAAGCTAAATGACCTTAGTCAAAGCACTTAACCTCTCTGAACCTCAATGACATAATGGGATAATAGATCTTCCCCCATATAATTGTGGTTTAAATCAACTAGGAAAAGGTAACAGAAAGAATTAGTCACAGTACCTGGAATATTCTAAGCATTCAACAAATGCCCACTCCTTCTATCTTTCCTCAGATATGTGAATCAGATGCAGTTAGACCCCTGCCGGAGCCTTAAATCCCTCCCCTTAATTGAGAAGAAAATTTCTGGGTCCCTTCTTGACTTAATTAAGATAATTAAGATGGCTTCAGATGTTGTACCTAAGAGACCCCAAAATGATCATGGATTTTACAAGTGAGAAGTTTAAGTCCTCTGTCACATAGACGTTTGTACCAGTACAAGGGCTACTATGGCAGGTCGCTCATGACAGCTTTTAAGCTCTTCCTTGATGGTTGCACTGCCCATCAAATATACAGTTTCCATCACATGGTTCAAAATGCTTATTCTAGCTGCCAAATCCTGTCTCATTCCAGCCAGCAGAGGTGAGCAAAAGAAGTGGATGGCACACACCCTCCCTTTCATATGATCCAGAAGTTGTGCTTATCACCTCTGCTCACATCTCATTAATGAGTCAGGTGGCCACACCTCGCTGTGAGGGAGGCTGGGAAACTTAGTCTTTACTCTGGGGAGGGTTGTTAAAAATAGAGGAAGGAGAGAGTGATCTTAAGAAACAGCCGGCCATCTCTTCCACACCACCCTGCTTTGCTCAGGAGAGGGCAGGCCTGAGAGCTGGGTTTACACTCTGCAGCCACCAAGGCAAACACTGGAGCCAGCAGTAGGTCAGAAACGTTCCCATTGGAGTAATTCCCTCAGGGAGACTCTGAGTGAACAGCATCCCATCTGCCTTGCCCGAGTTCTGAAAAAGTTGAGCAATAAAACAAAGAGAAGCAGAGGGGAGGCCAAAAGATCACCTTGATTACTGACATAAGGTTGGAGAAGCCACTCTTAGACTGGTAGCCAATAGTGAATCCCAAAGCTGGGCTCTAAAGACCAGGGCCAGCTACCTGCTGTTGGTGTGGGGAGACTCTAGAGCAGTCCCCTCCTGGTAAGAAGGATGATGCCAAATTGAGCATGAACAAGTGTTCCCAAGTTTAACAAGCAGATCAATCCCTCATCTACTCAGGAGTGGATGACGTAAGGAGAGGAGTCAGGGACATGCTCATAAAAACAAACAAATGAAACCCTTCCTCATTGAAACTAGGACTAGAGAAAAAGGATTCTGCTCTTCCAGCCACGGTGAGCAAAGACCGCGGTGTACAAATAGCCTGTTGGACTCTTTGCAACCCCATGGACTATACAGTCCCCGGAATTCTCCAGGGCAGAATACTGGAGTGGGTAGCATTTCCCTTCTCCAGGGGATCTTCCCAACGCAGGTCTCCCACATTGCAGGCGGATTCTTTCCCAGCTGAGCCACAAGGGAAGCCCAAGAATACTGGAGTGGGTTGCCATTCCCTTCTCTAGAGGATCTTCCTGACCCAGGAATGGTACTGGGGTCTCCTGCATTGCAGGTGGAATCTTTACCAACTGAGCTCTCAGGGAAGCTAGAAACAGCAGATGAGACAAATGTAATAGAGTCTGCAAATAAAAGAAGACCCAAGTGACAAGCCGGAAACTACCCCACACTGTAAGTGGACTCAAGTCCCAGCCTTACTTCTTAGCAGCTGTGTGGCTTCGGATAACTTCCTTAAAGTCTCTCAGTCTTCACTTCCTTGCCTCTAACATGAGGCATTAGATCCTATGGCACCCACTCCAGTGTTCTTGCCTGGAGAATCCCCTGGACGGAGGAGCCTGGTAGGCTGCAGTCCATGGGGTCGCTAAGAGTCGGACATGACTGAACGGCTTCACTTTCACTTTTCACTTTTCACTTTTATGCATTAGAGAAGGAAATGGCACCCCACTCCAGTGTTCTTGCCTGGAGAATCCCATGGACGGAGGAGCCTGGTGGGCTGCTGTCTATGGGGTTGCACAGAGTCGGACACAACTGAAGCGACTTAGCAGCAGTAGTATCTAATTCCTAGGATCTAGGATCTAATTCAAGGAAATGGTAACCTACTCCAGTATTCTTGCCTAGAGATTCCTGTGGACAGAGGAGCCTGGTGGACTGCTGCCCATAGGCTCGCACAGAGTCGGACATGACTGAAGTGACTTAGCAGCAGAAGCAGGATCTAATTCCTCAGGTAGTTGTGAAGAGAAAACGAGATAAAGCGTGAAAAGTTCTTAAAAAGTGCCTGATCGTCAGCAAGCCCTCAGGAAACAGTAGCTGCAATCATTATTTCTGAGAGTCAATCAGTAACTCCTGAAGAAGTTCCTCCACATAAATTGGGGGGGAAAAACCTTTATCTGCTATCATGGAATGCAACAGAGATCTGAAATTTTCTGCAGGAGAATAAAAATTAGAGAGAGAGGGGAGAGGAGAAGAATAGGAAACAGGCTCCTGTAGGTATAGCTGGTTTAAAAACTGAGTGGAAAAGAGTTCAGGGCAAACTTGGCTAGGTCTGTCCTTCCTATACCCACTGTGTTGCGCGCGCGTGCACACACACACACACACACACAAATGTGCTCACGCGCATGCATACAGAACCATAGACCAGCCAGTACTCATCCAGGGTCTGACATCACTATTCCCAGGAGATGTTATTGTCTTTATAGATGTATTAGTTAGGGCAAACTGGGTTTTGCTGTGTAACAAATGACCCCCAAGTCTCAGTGGTGTACAGCCACAAAGGTGTATTTCCTGCTCACCCCCATGTCCATGATGGGTCCTGTCCCATGTTGTCCTTACGCCAGGACCCAGACTGAGGAAGTTCTCTCTCTCTCTCTCTGGAACACTGCCAGTTTTCATAGCAGAAGGAAAAGAAACATGGCGAAAAACACGCTGGATCTTCAAGCTTCTGTTCCAAAGTGATGTACGTCACTTCTCACGTTTCATTGGCCAGAGCAAGTCTTGTGGCCTCATGATAACAGATTTGGGGTGCACAATTCTCCTCCATGGAGGTTACATAGGCGAGGAGAAATCCAGTCTACCACAGTGGGCTACCTCCCTATCCAAACACACTCAAATGCCCGAAGGGTAGACAGCCACGAAGTGCTGCTTATTGGCTGACCCTGGGCCTTCTCTGAGCCCGTTTCATCCTCTGTGAAGTGGAGACAGCAATACTTGTCCTGGGCACCTCACCGAAAAGGGGTAAGAATTCAAAGGAGATCACAGGTACGAGTGTGGTTTGCAAAGTGTACAGTCCTTCCCTTCCATAAAGGGGTTTTATTGCTACTATGAGTCTAATAGGACAGATAATAGTGCCTCTTAAAAATCAACTGAGTAGGGGAGTCTCTGACGACTCTGAGGTGCTCTTACTGAGACAGGAGAGGCTGCCAGGTGGCCACATAGCACAGATAACTGAGCATTCTCCCATCAGGGATTCACTCAGCAGCGCCTGAGGTTCAGACTTGGGCCCCTGTCTCCTTCTGACCACTGGTGTGCCTCAGTGCTTCCTTTCTATTTTTCTGTTCAGGCCCTTCAAAGGAAAGACCAGTGGATGCCTTTCTAACCGAGCCCCTGGTATGCACAAGAGAAAAAATAGAGATCCAAGTTGTTAACTGACTTGCCCAACTCGACAGGTGTGTTCAGAGCTGGGACTGGAAGCCAGACTTGGCATTCCTAATCTACAGCTTTTCCAAGACTTAGATTCCAACAGTACAGCCTATTAGCTCTGAGATGTGGGTGGGCACCTTAATCTCTCTGGGCCTCAGTTTCCCCATCTGTAAAATAGGTCTGGTGGCCCTGCTTTATTGAATTGTTGTGAAGGTCAGACACGCATATAAAATCCCTCTTCCCCAAACCCTCAACCCCACCCCACGTTTCACCCCTCTATCCCCCTGCCGGGCATCAGTTCCCTCCTGAAAGAGGCCCCTGCAGCCTTCAAGGCTGATTCTGGGCACAGCTCCTGGCTTCCCTGCAGGTGAAGGGATTCCCTCCCTTCTGGTGCCTCAGTCCAGAGGAGGATTTAATTATTTTCCAATTTCCAGGGTATCCGTGAAACAAATGAAACTTTTGAGAGCAGACAGACGTTTGTTTGGAGAAGGCAATGGCACCCCACTCCAGTACTCTCGCCTGGAAAATCCCATGGGTGGAGGAGCCTGGTAGGCTGCAGTCCATGGGGTCGCTAAGAGTCAGACACGACTGAGCGACTTCACTTTCACCTTTCACTTTCATGCATTGGAGAAGGAATGGCAACCCACTCCAGTGTTCTTGCCTGGAAAATCCCAGGGACGGGGGAGCCTGGTGGGCTGCCGTCTATGGGGTTGCACAGAGTCGGACATGACTGAAGCGACTTAGCAGCAGCAGCAGACATTTTGTTATTCTTAAAAGTCTACATTATTCTTAAAAGTCTCTCTCTGTCTTCTTGAGTCTTGCCAAAGATCCTTTCCCACTCCAGATATTGGAAAGAGCTAAGGAGAAAAAGGAGTATGAAGGAGGAAGAATTCTCTCCTGCCTGTGTATTAATTCTGGGTTTTACAGGTTTAACATCTGTCCTTTCTCTCTGAGTGCAAAGGAGGAAAGGTCCCATTTCTGTTGGACTCACTGCTTTAGACCCGATAGGAGAATGTACAAGTTGTGGACTTGTTTCATCAATAAACGAGCACAGGGCAGCTCTAAGTGGCTCGCGCCTTCGATAAGTCTCCATTTTAGAACAAGAACCGGGGCCACTGGTTTGCAGAAACCACTGGGAAAGCCGCTTCCTGCTTCCTCCGGCGCAGACATCTATTCCGGTATCGAAAGGAAGGAGCTGGCGAAGCAGAGCATTCCGGACCTGGTCCACAAGAGGGCGGCACAGGCCCGCGCCGGTCCAGCTGCCCGGTCGGAGCTCCCGGCTTCGGTGCCTCCCCTGCTGCTCGCACAAATCTGGCTTGACAGTCCTCCTTCAATCTCTTCTTTTTAGTTCTCTTTTCCTGGCCCAGGAGGAAGTAAAGAAGCTTTTGGAGTCGGGCGTACTTGGATGAAAATCCTGGCTCCGTCATTTGCTGAGACGCTGGAAAATGAGTTAGCATTGTGAGCTGCTGTATTAATAATAATTGCTCAATCCTTCCCAAGGCCAGGGAATCACTGAATTACAGTGGAAGAAGGGCCCTTCAAGATTGGCCAGCAGAGCCCCCACGTTTCACAGATGGGGACACTGAGGTCCAGGCTACAGCAGAGCACAGCTGCCTCCGAAAATACGTAAGACAGGGGCTTCCCTGGTGGCCCAGTTGTCAAGACTCCACACCTCCACTGCAGGGGACACTGGTTCGATCCCTGGTTGGGGAACTAAGATCCCACATGCTGTGCAGCAAAGCCCAAAAAAAAAAAAATTACATAAGAGCGTTCATCCGTGAATGAATGAATCAATGAATGAAAAGATAAGCCAGCAAGGACTCTGGATCCAGACAAAAGCATGAACTTGTGTATCAGCCGTGCAGCTTCGCTGGTGAGCAGCTTGACCGGGCTGCTGACCTCCTGCGCCTCTTGCGCCAGCCTCTTTCCTCACCTCAGTGGGGAAGGGGAGAGATAATCAGAGATAACAGCAGTCCCTGCTTCACAGGGGGTTGTGAGCATTCAGCGAGCTCGGACACAAAGTGCTCAGCCAGGTGCCCGGCACCTCGCTGATGTTCTGTCTTATTTATAATCCAGGTCTCAGCCATGTGACCTTTCTGAGCCTCGGTGTTCTCACCTGCAGAGTGAGAATTGTACATAGCACTGGGGGGAGGGTTGAATGGCACCGTATTAAAAGGCCCTCAGCACAGGACCCGGCTCAGGGGAGTGATACAAAATGCAGTTTGTAATAATAGGGACTTCCCTGGGGGTCCAGGGGCTAAGACTCTGCAGTCCCAATGCAGGGGGCCTGGGTTCAACCCCTGGTCAGGGAACTAGATCCCACATGCTGCAAGAGTTCACCCAGCACAGCTGAAGATCCCACATCCCGCAACTGAGACTCGGGGCAGCCGAAAAAGTAAGTGTTATTATTCTCGCTTTATTCCCACACATGAAGTCAAGAATAATTGTTTCTAAGAACAAAGCTTTTCACGCACACAGACCCTTGTTACTGTGTCAGTCGAGACCTCTCGTCTCCCCTGGACGATTGCTGCAGTCTCCACCTTGAGAGGAATGACGTGTGCCAGCCGGCTGGAGGTTCCCCTCCAGGGGGGCACCCTTCCTCAGCTCCAGACAATTGCCAGGGGGACAGAGAGGTCCCGGGTTGAAGCTGTGTCCTGTGGTTGCTGTAACCAAGTACCACAAGCTGGCACTTAAAACAACAGAAATGCATTCTCCCACGGTGTTGGGAGTTAGAAATCTGAAATCGAGGTGGCGCGGGCCCCTGCACCCTCTGAGGTTGGGTCAGGTCCTTCCTTGACTCTTCGGGCTTCTGGGGGTCAATCCTTGCTGCTCCTTGGCTGACAGCGCGTCACGCCCATCTCCGCCTCCATCACCAGCCACATGGCATTCTCCCTATTGTGCATCTGCCTCGCTTCTCTTTTTATCAGAACATCGGTTATATTTGATTCAGGGCCCATCCTATTCCAGTAAGACTTCATCTTAATTTACATCTTAACTGCCTCTGCAAAGACCCTATTTCCAAGTAAGTTGAAGTCAGTCACCACAGGTTTGCACTTCAGCAAATCTTGTTGGGGGGATGCAATCAACCAACAACACTTGTTAAAAGATTTTTCAAAAACTTTGAAATTTTGTAAGCTCTTCCAGTTTATCAGTATTTATATATAAAGTATATCAGCATAATTTTCTTTTATTAGCTTCTGTGAAATTAGTATATTATAAATTATATAACTATTGTCTAGATTCAAATCAGATCAATAAATTATTGATTATATTATGAATATAAATTATTTATAATTCCTGAACTATTAGAACAGTTAATTTTTAAAAAAATAGCTGCACAAGTCCAAGAACACATTCCCGAGGACGGGAGAGGCCTGTGCCTGTGTAGTGCTAAGTCGCTTCAGTCATGTCTGACTCTTTGCGACCCTCTTAAGACCAGGCAGCTACACCTGAGCACGGACTTTAGCACAAACTCTAGCCCACCAGGCTCCTCTGTCCATGGATTCTCCAGGCAAGAATACTAGAGTGGGTTGCCATGCCCTCTTCCAGAGGATCTTCCCGACCCAGGGATCGAACCCACGTCTCATGTCTCCTGCATTGGCAGGTGGGTTCTTTACCACGAGTGCCGCCTGGGAAGCCAGAAGGCGCACGGGCCATGCCTTTTCCACCCCGGCCTCATGGACTCCAGTGTGGTCTTCCTACTAAGCAAGATGATGCTGTTGCTCCCCCTGTGATGGCCTGCGGCCATTTTCAGTGGCTTCGGTTACCTCTCTCCCACGGCCCCTGGCGAGGTCTGCACTCAGCTGTAGCTGCCTGGTCTTAACCTGACTCAGAACAGACCTTCACGGCCGGCTTCTGTGTTTCCTCCAAGAATGATCCCATCTTCCCCATTCCCCATCCCCACCAACCCACCCACCACCACCACCCTCCCCGCCCCGCTCCCCCGTTCTCTCCAGTGCTCATCATTCAAGGCCCAGCTCAAAGGCCACTTCCTCTATGAAACCTGCCAGGCGTGACACTGTCTCCCGCCCTTAGTTCCACAGTATCTTGCTTCTGCATTTTGTAGCACTTCTCCCACTTTTCCTGGAATCACAGTGAGGCTGCACTAGTAACTTCTTCTCCCACTAGGGTAGGAGCGCCCAGCAGTCTGAAGCATTGCCTTGGTCGTTGTGTCCGTTTACCAGGCCTGTGACAAAGATTCCTTGCTTGACCAAACCATAGTCAGCTTTCTGCACCTGCTCCTAGGTGCATCTCTGCGCTTCTCTCTAAAATCTACTTTTGGCCAGAACCCTGCTAAGTCAGTTTAACCCAAATCCCCAGCCCTTGATATCTGATCAGGTTCCTTATCATCTACCATCTCTCAAGTGATGTCTGATTATCCCAGCCCGTCTTCAGCAGAAATCCTGTTGGGTTGCTCTGGCCAGAATTCTTCTTACCCTTGATACTTCCTCCCAGTAATTTTCCATCCACTGACCCCACCCTGCTCCCTTCCCACTTGCCCATGCTGTATTTGAGTTTGGCCCAGTCTCTCATCCACATTGTGAAATCCCAGTGTAATCCCTATACCTGTCATTATGGTCCTGAATAAAGTCTGCCTTGCTGTCTTTAACAAATACCATTGAATTTTTTTTAACATCTTCCATAACAAAGATCACAGACTGGGTAGCTTAAACAGCAGAAATTCCTTTTCCTCACAATCCTAGAGACTCCAAGTCTGAAATCAAGAGTTGCTTCCTTCGGAGGCCTCTCTCCTTGGCTTGAGATGGATGTCCTCACATGGTCCTCTCTGTGTGTCTCTATCCTAAATTTCCTCTTCCTGTAAGGACACCGGTCAGATTAGCGTGTATGTGGGTGCTCAGTGGTGTCCGACTCTGTGACCCCACAGACTGTAGCCCCCAGGCTCCTCTGTCCATGGGATTCTTCAGGCAAGAATCCTGCGTGGGTTGCCGTGTCCTCCTCCAGGGAATCTTCCCGACCCAGGGGTCAAACCCACGTCTCCTGCATCTCTTCCATTGGCAGGCGGATTCTTTACCGCTGGGCCACCTGGGAGGCCCTATGTCGGACTATGGCCCACCCTAGTGACCTTATTGGAGAAGGAAATGGCAACCCACTCCAGTGTTCTTGCCTGGAGAATCCCAGGGACGGGGGAGCCTGGTGGGCTGCCGTCTATGGGGTCGCACAGAACCCACGACTGAAGCAACTTAGCAGCAGCAGCAGTGACCTTATTTTAGCTTAATTACCTCTTTAAAGACTCTGTTTCCAAATATAGCCACTTTCTGAGGTGCTGGGGGACAGGACTTCAGCACAGGAATTTAGGGGAGGGGACACAGGTGGTGCTTGTGGTAAAGAACCCGCCCGCCACTGCGAGAAACAGAGAGACCCGGGTTCGATCCCCGGGTGGGGAACGTCCCCTGGGGAGGGCGTGGCGGCCTGCTCCAGGATTCCTGCCTAGAGAATCCCATGGGCAGGGGAGCCTGGCAGGCTACCGTCCCTGGGGTTGCAAAGAGTTGGACACAACTAAAGTGACGCAGCAGCAGCAGCAGAATTCAGCCAGTTAACAGTCATCTACTTAAAAATCTAAAGAATACAGAAATGTGTAAGTATTGTTATCTCAAACAATCAGGAAAAACTAAAGTCCTCCTTTCCCTTCCGCTTCACCCAACTGTGGACACTGCTGCCAGAGCTGCCTGTAAGCCTCTATAAATACAGGTGTAGGTACAGAAAGAACAGCTTTGCTGGGTTTCGTTTTCTTTCATCTAAATAAGATCACATTTTCTATATTGTTCTGCAAATCTTCATCTCACTACTTTTTTCATGTATATAGCCAACCCACCTCCTGCCCAGACCCAGAGTTTAGCTGGGTGCTTAAGCATATTCGGAACCTTTGTTGAAATACTGGAGAGAATGAAGGCATGAGAACAGGTCTGCTCTGTGTTTTCTGGCAAAATCATCTGATATTACAGTGTCATTGTCTCGTTACTGGAGAGCAGTAATTATAATACTCATCTCCTTAGGTCCATAATACCACGTATAACCATCAAGACACCTCAGTGTTTGCGGGACCGGAATGACAGATTCAGATGGCTTAATTTCATTTTAAATGTTTTCTGAAATTTTTTGCCAATACAGTATTTCCCATCAATAAGGTTGAAGCAATCTTTTAAAATGGTTGTTGGTTATCTGTCCATGAAACAAAGTATATTCCACAAAATTCATTAGGCACTGTCTAGTAAATTAGCTGCTAAGGGAAAAAAAGAGAGAGAGAGAGAAAGAGAGAGGGAGAAATAATTGCCCTTTAGCTCTTGGGAGCATGATTTCTGAAGGTTGTATGAAGGCAGCTCTTTGCAGCAATGACTGAAGCTTATGATTCTCTCTCATTGCTTCATGGCAGCACCACGGGATGGGGTAGGTTGTTTGTTATGTCATTTAGAGGTCACTGTTCATTTTAATGGGCTTTCCTGGTGACTCAGATGATAAAGAATCTGCCTGCAATGCAGGAGACCTGGGTTCAATCCCTGGGTCAGCGAGGGAATGGCTGCCCACTCCAGCATTCTTGCCAGGAGAATCCCATGGACAGAGGAGCCTGGTGGGGTCACAAAGAGTCAGATGCAGCTGAGCGACTCCCACTTGAATGCCCACCCAGTCCTGTCTGAGCATCTGTCCTGCGTGGCCGTGGAAGTCCAATATCTTTATTCAGTTTCACTTCCTTGATAATTCTGAGAGTCTGAGGAATGCTTCCATTTTCCACAAATCCACCTCGTGGAAGTTAATTCTGTGGACCATGCAGCCTTCTGCTGATCACTCTCCCCTTCTTCACTAAAGCAAAGACCCAGACTGTTCATTCAGTTCCCCAAAGCAAACCTAATATCTGAAGGTTCAGCTTAACGAATTTCACCAAAGCGTTTCTACTTTGGTTTCTAGTATCAGACTTCCCCAGTAGCTCAGATGGTAAAGAATTTGCCAGCACTGCCAGGGAGCCGGGTTCAATCCCTGGGTCTGGAAGATCTCCTGGAGAAGGGAATGGCTACCCACTCCAGTATTCTTGACTGGAGAATTCCACGGACAGAGGAGCCTGTGGGCTCCAGTCCACGGGGGTGCAATGAATCGGACGTGACTGAGCAAGTAACACTTTCATTTTCAGTCTTTTTTCCTAATAGCATCACTATCATCCTCACCTTTATTGCCATTGTTACTTTCGGAGGAGGTAATACATCCTGTCAATATATCCCTTCTGCAAATGAGGACTCTGAGTTTCAGAGAGGCTGAGAAACTTTCCCAAGGTTACTCAGCTAATGGTCAGGGAGCAGGTCTCACAGCATTGTTCAGAGTTCGGCTGGAATCCCTGGTAGAGCCAGAGCACACTTAAGCTGTTTCACAGCAGCATTAAGTAACTGAACCACGTGTGAGATAGTTACTCTATTTTTGGTAACCTTTCATTTCCTTCTGATTAAATCAAGGAAAGCCTCGGGTTGCTTCTAATAGCTTTTAAAAGTTCTCTAACATGTGCCCAGAGCACAAGCAACAGAATCGCGCTGGAATTTTATGACACTACTTTGCTTTCTTTGTATTTATTTTTAGGAAAAGAATATCGATTTCCCATGGAGGTAGCTATATAAATGCTCTTTATATATTTAAATTATTATAAGTGAGTAGATTTACAGAAATATGTTGAAAATGGTGAGAAAAACTCACCACCATGTGGTGAGTTCAATGAAATGACAAAAACTGTGAGATTTGCGGCAAGTCTGGGGAAGAGTGCTTGTTAATAAGGAGGAACTTAAGAATGGCCTGGCCTCTCCAGTCCCAAGGGGCCACCTCTCTCCTCCGTGGCTGGCAGGGACCCCGAGAAGAGGCCCCTTGACCCAGCCCAGCTCCAGCCCCAAGCAGAACCAGTTAACCACTGAACATCTTAATATTCCAGACCCACCTGGAGCACAGCCTTCCCTTCCTGCTGGCTTAGGGTCCCAACTTCTCCATTTCAAGGGGGATTTCCAACTCTCTTTGCATAACAAAAGTCCCCTAGACATTGTCTTACACAAAAAGAGCAGCCAGGTCTCCCTCCAGTGCAGTTAAACGCCCCGGCGGTCTGCGAAAGGCCTGGTGGCACTGTGCTCAGTCCTCCAGTCGTGTCCGACTCTTTGCGACCCCATGGACTGCAGCACGCCAGGCTTCCCTGTCCTTCACCATGTTCTGCAGCCTGTGCAAAGATACAAAGATGTACTCTGTGTATAAGTTAAATAAGCAGGGTGACAACATACAGCCTTGGGGTATTCCTTTCCCAATTTGGAACCAGTCTGTTGTTCCACGTCCTGTTCTAACTGTTGCTTCTTGACCTTCATACAGATTTCTCAGGAGGTAGGTAAGGTAGTCTAGTATTCCTATCTCTTTATATATTAATACATTAATTAATATATATAGTGTATATATATATATATAATATAGGTATCAGTTCAGTTCAGTCTCTCAGTGGTGTCTGACTCTTTGTGACCCCATGAATCGCAGGCCTCCCTGTCCATCACCATCTCCCGGAGTTCACTCAAACTCACGTCCATTGAGTCGGTGATGCCATCCATCTATTTCATCCTCTGTCATCCCCTTCTCCTCCTGCCCCCAATCCCTCCCAGCATCAGAGTCTTTTCCAATGAGTCAACTCCTCACATGAGGTGGCCAAAATACTGGAGTTTCAGCTTCAGCATCATTTCTTCCAAAGAACACCCAGGATTGATCTCCTTTAGAATGGACTGGTTGGATCTCCTTGCAGTCCAAGGGACTCTCAAGAGTCTTCTCCAACACCACAGTTCAAAAGCATCAATTCTTCAGCGCTCAGCTTTCTTCACAGGCCAACTTTCACATGCATACATGACTATTGGAAAAACCATAGCCTTGATTAGATGGACCTTTGTTGGCAAAGTGATGTCTCTGCTTTTGAATATGCTGTCTAGGTTGGTCATAATTTTCCTTCCAAGGAGTAAGCGTCTTAATTTCATGGCTGCAGTCACCATCTGCAGTGATTTTGGAGCCCAAAAAAGTAAAGTCTGACATTGTTTCCACTGTTTCCCCATCTATTTGCCGTGAAGTGATGGGACCAGATGCCATGATCTTTGTTTTCTGAGTGTTGAGCTTTAAGCCAATTTTTTCACTCTCCTCTTTCACTTTCATCAAGAGGCTTTTTAGTTCCTCTTCACTTTCTGCCATAAGGGTGGTGTCATCTGCATATCTGAGGTTATTGATATTTCTCCCAGCAATCTTGATTCCAGCTTGTGCTTCTTCCAGTCCACCATTTCTCATGATGTACTCTGCACAGAAGTTAAATAAGCAGGGTGACAATATACAGCCTTGGCGTACTCCTTTTCCTATTTGGAACCAGTCTGTTGTTCCATGTCCAGTTCTAACTGGTGCTTCCTGACCTGCATATAGGTTTCTCAAGAGACAGGTCAAGTAGTCTGGTATTCCCATCTCTTTCAGAAGTTTCTACAGTTTATTGTGATCTACACAGTCAAAGGCTTTGGCATAGTCAATAAAGCAGAAATAGATGTTTTTCTGGAACTCTCTTGCTTTTTCCATGATCCAGCGGATGTTTGCAATTTGATCTCTCTTTTCTCTGCCTTTTCTAAAACCAGCTTGAACATCTGGAAGTTCATGGTTCACGTATTGCTGAAGCCTGGCTTGAAGAATTTTGAGCATTACTTTACTAGCGTGTGAGATGAGTGCAATTGTGTGGTAGTTTGAGCATTCTTTGGCATTGCCTTTCTTAAGGATTGGAATGAAAACTGACCTTTTCCAGTCCAGTGGCCACTGCTGAATTTTCCAAATTTGCTGGCATATTGAGTGCAGTATATAGGTACAGGCAATCAGTAATGCAGAAATAAATTTGTTAATAGATACAAAGTTGGCTATTATCTTTAGTACAATAACATGATATTTGAAGTTATCTCTTAATTTTTAAATTACAAGACAAAGTCAATTTGCATTTCTGTGAGCAAGAATAGAAACATTTTTCTATAAAATACAGAGTTATGACATAACCTAGTCCAAGACAGTGAAAGATTCGGGCCTCTACAGTATTAGGAAGCCCCCAATGATAAAGCCCAACATTCCACTGAAAGGACAGTCAATACATTTTCAGCTTTTCATCTGAACATATATTGTAGTTATGAGCTAACCCCGGAGAAGGAAATGGCAACCACTCCAGTATTCTTGCCTGGAGAGTCCCATGGACAGAGGAGCCTGGTGGGCTACAGTCCATAGAGTCGCAAGGAGTCGGGCACGACTGAAGCAACTTAGCACGCATGCATAATAGTTCATTTCATGAGAGTGCTTGATGTGTGCCGGGAACTGTTGTAGGTACCTTTATAAGAGTGTCATCTTATTTAATCCTCACAACTAGTCTGTGAGCTAGACCGTGCTATCCTTCTGCTCTGAGCCGTGAGAAATGCGGATACACGGAGGTTAAACACCTTGGCCAGCGTAGGACGTGAGAAGCTGCTCCGTGCTCCAGTGTCAGTCCGACTGTCGACTGGGGCCATCCAGGTTGCCTCCACTGCTTCCTCTCATGAGGGTCACAGTGAATATAATAGCATCACATGAAAGATAGTATATCATTCTTCGCAAATCAGAATTTCTCGAAGTGGAATGGCTAGGTCCAAGAATACGTGCTTTTTACATTTGATCAATGTGAGCAAATTGCCCTACACCTTGCCAAAAATAAGTATCATCAGTCCTTTTAATATTTGCCAGTCTGATAGGTGAAAAAATTTTTTTCTTGGTGTTCTTAAAATCCACATTTCTTTTTATGGCAAGAATTCTTCAGTACGTTTTTAGAAGGATAATTATCAGAGCCAGAGATTATCTTGCCCCACTTCCCCACCGCCGCCCCCCACCACCACCTCTTAGTAGAGCTGGGAACTTAGTGTGAGGTGCCTGGAGGGGAGGGGACCTGTCCAAGGCCATCCTGTGACTTAAGGGCAGGCCTGGGACTCTCCTCAGGGTCTGACTTCTTTTTGGAATAGAGTCTTCCCTGAGCCTCCCTGCCCCTCAAGTTGCTTTTAGTCTGAATACAAGTGGGTATTCTCACCCATCGGAAGGAAGCTCTTCTTGGAATTCCCTGGCGGTCTGGTGATTAGGATTCCCAGCTTCCACTGCAAGGGGCACAGGTTCCATCCTTGGTGGGGGGACCCTTCATGCCAGGTAGCACAGAAAAAAAGTAAGCCCTTCTTTGTATTAGACAATCAATGGAGATGATTAGATAATTAGCTACACCATTTGAAAAAAATAAAATTGAATTCCTACCTTATCACCAATGTACCAAGCACCTAAATGTAAGTCAATTAATGTTAAAAATGTACATTATAAGAAAAACATGAGTAAATTAGTTCGGTGATGTATAAAACAAGTCGTAAAGGTAAGTTCGACACATTTGACTAAGCTGTTTTCAAGGCAGCAGAGAATAACTTGGAAAACACAGATTAAACGCTCATAATGGCAATTGCTTGGTAGTCCAGTGGTTAGAACTCAGTGCCTTCACTGCTGTGGCCCCAGTTCAATCCCTTTTCAGGGAACCAAGGTCCCAGAAGCCACTCAGCACAGGCAAAAGAAAAAAACAATCCAGCAATGTTTCAGAAAAATCCCATAAAAACTATAATCATATTCACTTGTTTACCACTCAGCCCTATGTTCCCAATTCTTGATTTTAATTTTATAAATAGTCTTGTGAAGCCGTCAGATTTTCCATTCGAATTCTTTCATTTCTCCCCCAGTTCAGCAGTGTGGTCTGAGGGTTATCAGAAAATCGTACTTGACAAAGTCTTCTTTGTGAATCTTCTTGATGAGTAAGCATTTTTTTTGCAGACGCATCAAGCAATACCTGCTTTTGTTTGTTGGTTGTTGACCTGCTAGGCAGCTTGCGGCTCTCAGTTCCCCGACCAGGGATCAAGCCCTTGGTCTCAGCAGTGAAACCTGAGTCTGAGTCACTAGGCCGTCAGGGAATTCCCAAACAATAACAATTTACAGTTTACCTGTGTGCAGGTCAGGAAGCAACAGTTAGAACTCGACATGGAACAACAGGCTGGTTCCAGATAGGAAAAGGAGTATGTCAAGGCTGTATATTGTCACCCTGCTTATTTAACTTCTGTGCAGAGTACATCATGAGAAACGCTGGGCTGGAGGAAGCACAAGCTGGAATCAAGATTGCCGGGAGAAATATCAATAACCTGAGATATGCAGATGATACTACCCTTATGGCAGAAAGTGAAGAAGAACTAAAGAGCCTCTTGAAGAAAGTGAAAGAGGAGAGTGAAAAAGTTGGCTTGCTGCTGCTGCTAAGTTGCTTCAGTCATTTCTGACTCTGTGCGACCCCATAGACAGCAGCCCACCAGGCTCCCCTGTCCCTGGGATTCTCCAGGCAGGAACACTGGAGTGGGTTGCCATTTCCTTCTCCAATGCATGAAAGTGAAAAGTGAAACTGAAGTTGCTCAGTCGTGCCCGACTCTTAGCGACCCCATGGACTGCAGCCTACCAGGCTCCTCCATCCATGGGATTCTCCAGGCGAGAGTACTGGAGTGGGGTGCCAATGCCTTCTCTGAAAAAGTTGGCTTAAAGCTCAACATTCAGAAAACTAAGATCATGGCATCCAGTCCCATCACTTCATGGCAAATAGATGGGGAAACAGTGGAATCAGTGGCTGACTTAATTTTTCTGGGCTCCAAAAATCACTGCAGATGGTGATTGTAGCCATGAAATTAAAAGACGCTTGCTCCTTGGAAGAAAAGTTATGACCAACCTGCTGCTGCTGCTGCTAAATCGCTTCAGTCGTGTCCGACTCTGTGCGACCCCATAGACAGAAGCTCACCAGGCTCCCCTGTCCCTGGGATTCTCCAGGCAAGAACACTGGAGTGGGTTGCCATTTCCTTCTCCAATGCGTGAAAGTGAAAAGTGAAAGTGAAGTCACTCAGTCATGTCCAGCTCTTAGAGACCCCATGGACTGGAGCCTACCAGGATCTTCCGTCCATGGGATTTTCCAGGCAAAAGTACTGGGGTGGGGTGCCATTGCCTTCCCCGATGACCAACCTAGACAGCATATTAAAAAGCAGAGACATTACTTTGTCTAGTCAAGGCTATGGTTTTTCCAGTAATCATGTATGCATGTGAGAGTTGGACTATAAGGAAAGCTGAGCACCAAAGAATTGATGCTTTTGAACTGTGGTATTGGAAAAGAGTTGACTCATTGGAGAAGACTCTGATGCTGGGAGGGATTGAGGGCAGGAGGAGAAGGGGATGACAGAGGATGAGATGGCTGGATGGCATCACTGACTTGATGGGTATGAGTCTGAGTGACCTCCGGGAGCTGGTGATGGACAGGGAGGCCTGGCTCACTGCGGTTCATGGGGTCGCAAAGAGTCGGACACGACTGAGCGACTGATCTGATCCGATTGGAAAAGACTCTTGAGAGTCCCTTGGACTGCAAGGAGATCCAACCCGTCCATTCTAAAGGAGATCAGTCCTGAGTATTCATTGGAGGGACTGATGCCGAAGCTGAAATTCCAATACTTCGGTCACCTGATATGAAAAGCTGACTCATTTTAAAAGACTCTGATGCTGGGAAAGATTGAGGGCAAGCAGAGAAGGGGACAACAGAGGATGAGATGGTTGGATGGCATCACTAACTCAATGGACATGGGTTTGGGTGGACTCCAGGAGTTGGTGATGGACAGGGAGGCCTGGCATGCTGCAGTCCTTGGGGTCACAAAGAGTCGGACACGACTGAACGACTGAACTGAACTGAACTGAACTGAACAGTTTACAGACAACAAAAGACTTCAAAATCATGGTTAGAGGTGTGATTACAACAGAACTGGTTACTTACTGCTATAACTTAACAACATTTTAAGATAATAACTATACACCTGCGCTACTCGGATCTGGGAAGGGCATAAAACGCAGACTCAACCAAGTCTGTGCTTCTGAGGATTATCTGAGTGCCTGAACCTGGCCGGTTTAGATTTGGGTGTTCATCTCCGCCCCCTCTGTAACAAGGCAGAGATCAGATATTGAAAAGACCTGTAAACCGCCTCAATAAAGAGAATTCAACAAACTACCAGAATATAGTAAGGACACTCTAAACTTGGCAATTTTAACAAAATGAAGAGACAAAAGAATACCCAGCAGCTAAAGGAACAGGATAGATGCCCACCAAACCAAACCAAAGAGGAAGAGATAGGGAATCTACCTGATAAAGAATTCCAAATAATGATAGTGAAATTAATTCAAAATCTCGAAATCAAAATAGAATCACAGTTAAAGAGTCTGGAGACAAGGATTGAGAAGATGCAAGAAAGGTTTAACAAGGACCTAGAAGAAATAAAAAAGAGTCAACACATAATGAATAATGCAATAAATGAGATCCAAAACACCCTGGAGGCAACAAATAGTAGAATAACAGAGGCAGAAGATAGGATTAGTGAACTAGAAGATAGAATCCTAGAAATAAATGAATCAGACGAGAAAAAAGAAAAACGTATCAAAAGAAATGAGGACAATTTCAGAAACCTCCAGGATAACATCAAACGCTACAACATTCGAATCATAGGAGTTCCAGAAGAAGAAGATAAAAAGAAAGATCATGAAGAAATACTTGAGGAGATAATAGTTGAAAACTTCCCTAAAATGGAGAAGGAAATAACCACTCAAGTTCAAGAAATCCAGAGAGTCCCTAACAGGATAAACCCAAGGCGAAACACCCCAAGACACATATTAATCAAATTAACAAAGATTAAATATAAAGAACAAATATTAAAAGCAGCAAGGGAAAAACATCAAATAACTCACAAGGGAATTCCCATAAGGATAACAGCTGATCTTTCAATAGAAACTCTCCAAGCCAGGAGGGAATGGCAAGACGTAATTAAAGTGATGAAGGAAAATAACTTACAGCCTAGATTATTGTATCCAGCAAGGATCTCATTCAAATATGAAGGAGAAATCAAAAGCTTCACAGATAAGCAAAAGTTGAGAGAATTTTGCACCACTAAACCATTTCTCCAACAAAAACTAAAGGACATTCTCTAGAGCAATACAATAATAGTGGGAGACTTTAATACCCCACTCATATAATCTGGCTGTAATAGACAAAAGTAAAGAGGAAAACATATTTACTTATGAGCCTCAAAAAATTCAGTTCACTCAGGAGAGTTTAAAAAAAAAAAAAAAGACTTATTTGTTCACTCTGTGGAGGTTTATTGACTATTTTGTGGGTTTGGTACCACTTTGGGTAGTAGGGAGGAAGAGGTGACAAATGTGATCCTGTTCTAAATAATATATTGTGGTAAAGATAGACTTACCAATACAAAATACCAAGATGTGCCTAAAGATGAGGACACCCAAACTGGACTTTTTGTTTCTTGAACTTTTCATTTCGAGAACAAACCTCCTAATATAAGATGAATTCACCATGATTTTTTTTAAGTGTTCTTTGTGATTAAAAACAGAAAGCTATTAGTTAAGAAATTACATATACTCCTCCCCACCATCACTCCCCTTCTTTCTTCCCATTTCCCTCCCACCCTCATTGATCCTTTCCTTTGTCCATTTTCCCCTGCAAAAAAAAAAAAAAAAAAAAAAAATAAAACGCAAAAAAAAAAAAAAGATAATAACTATAATTATGACCAATAACATTTTATCAGGGTATGATCAACTTTTAGAAATTTCATATAATTTCTAGAACATTAATATTAGTAACATTAACCCATACAATATAACCTAAGAAGAAGACTTATATACAATATAACCTAAGGAAAAGACTCTTGAGAGCCGCTTAGACAGCAAGGAGATCCAACTAGTCCATCCTAAAGGAAATCAGTCCTGAATATTTATTGGAAGGATTAATGCTTAAGCTGAAACTCTAATACTTTGGCCAACTGATGCGAAGAACTGACTCCTTTGAAAAGACCCTGATGCTGGGAAAGATTGAAGGTGGGAGGAGAAGGGGACGACAGAGGACGAGATGGTTGGATGGCATCACCGACTCAATGGACATGAGTCTGAGTAAACTCCGGGAGTTGGTGATGGACAGGGAGGCCTGGCGTGCTGCAGTCCATGGGGTCGCAAAGAGTCATACACGACTGAGAGACTGAACTGAACTCAACTGAAGATGGTTTATTACCACTCATTTGACAATGTGTCCCTATAATTTAACATAAAAAATAAACCTAATTAGTTGAAGATTTCTTTCTCTGAGATGCTTCAGGGGCCATCTTAGTTTCCCAACCAGGGTCTGAACCCATGAACAACTTTCTGAAGACAGTGTGGTGGGTCAAATGTGGGCTGCTTCTGGGTCTAGCTCCCCAGAACATTACCCTCGGGTATGTTTAACTCTTACATGTCTCGGTTTCTCCCTGGGAAAGTCTAAAACCACCATGGGTGTTCAGAGCACTTGATCAGTTCTTAACCTCCTGCACCCCCAGAAGAGCACTGTTTACTTGACAGCTGCACCGGGGTCCCCTGTAGAACCTCAGGATTGTCACAGGGATCCATCCTCAGGCACTTCCTCTGGGCCCTCATTTGCCTGCAGACACTTTGTGGCCAGAAGGAGCAAGTGTCCCTTGTTTTTTTTGGAGTTGAAATAAGTCTGACATTTCAAGCAGTTTTGTTCAGACCGTATAGCAGCTTGTTTTGTTTTTCCATTTAAACCAAATTTAGCAAACACTCAGCCACTCGTGTTTCCCTGGGCCTCCTGCCCGTGCCCCTCGACGTCTCTGGGAGATGCACTGGTGCCCTTTAAGACTCCGAGTCTCAAGTAAAAACAGCCTGAATAAAACGTTTAGGATCATCACTTGAAAGCAATGGAATCTAGATATCAGGAGAAATCCCTGGAACACCCGAGGAGCACTGAGAAGCTGGTGGGGTTCAGCGGGGTCTGTGTTGGTACCAAGCGCCAGTTCAGGGCAGACTCCAGGTGTCCTGTGGGAATCACTGACATCCTGCTGACTGGCCATTCATGTGTCGATGAAAAAATTAAGAGTTGCTCTAAGAAAGAAATGGAAAATTTTATTTGAGCCAACTTGAAAGGATTATAACCTGGAGACAGTCTTTTAGAAAATGCTGAGGACTGTGCTACTCCCTGGAGGTCAGAGCACAGTTATTGGTGTTTATGAAACAGAAGGTTATACATCAAATGATGTATTGACAGTTGACACAATCCAGACCTTACAAAGTGAGTAAGTAGTAAGTCATCGTGGCCCCTTACAAAATGGAGAAAGAATCTTATCTCTTAAGAAGATCTGGTTAATGCATATGCATAATTACACTCTAAACGGGAGGGAGGAGACCCAAACAAGCAGAGGAAAATTTTGTGTTTGTATTTTTCTGGTCTTTCCACAAAATATGAATTTACTTTCATCACTGCCTATAAGTCCACTTGTAGGCAAAAAAAAAGGCGGGGAGGTGTAGGGTTGTGGTGAACAGCTATCAGTTTCTTTCATGCATCATTCCAACAGTCCACATTTCCTTGAGGGTCTGTATTAGCTTCCTAGGGCTGCATAACGAAGTACCACCAACTAGGTGCCTTAACACAATAGAAACTTATGGTCTCATTCTGGAGGCAAGACTCTGGAATTAAGGTATCATCAGCAGGGCATGCTGTCTCCGAACTCTCCAGGGAAGGGACTGTTCTTCCTGTCTCTTTTCTAGCTTCTGGTTGCTTCCAGACATTTCCTGCATTCTAAGCGTGTAGACGCATGGTTCCAATTCTCCACCTTGACGTGGCCTTCTCTCTCTGTGTGTGTGTGTCTGCACATTGCCTTCCCTTTGGTTGTGTGTCTCTGTGACCAAATTTCTTCTTTTTAAGGACACTGATCACTTTGGACTAGGGCTCACCCTAGTGACCTCATTTTAACTTAATTATCTCCATGAAGATCTTATTTCCAAAGAAGGTAAACATTCAGAAGTATTCGGGGTTAGGACTCCAACATGTCTTTTTTGGTGGGAAGGCACAATTCAATCCACAACAAGATATATTGGGACTTCCCTAGTGGTCCAGTGGTTGGGAATCCGCCTGCCAGTGCAGGGGTTCAGTCCCTGCTTGGGGAAGATTTCACACGCCTCGGAGCAACTAAGCCCACGAACCACACTACTTAGCCTGTGCTCTAGAGCCCAGGTACCTGAGCTTGAGCACCACAACTACTGAAGTCTGCGTGCCTAGAGCCTGTGCTCTTCAACAAGAGAAGCCACTGCACTGAGACGCCTGCGCACCGCGGCTACAGAGTAGCCGCCTGCCGCTGTCACAGATAGAGAAAGCCCGCATGCAGCAACCCAGACCAGAGAGGCCAAAACAAAGACATTTCAAGAAAAAGACATATTATCTGCAACCAACTCTTGGGCACTGATAATATTCTGTACCTTTCGCAACAAAAGCAGACCTAAACAAACAAAGAGAATGTATCGGAAGGATATTGGGTAGCCTCTGGCATCAAAGGAGCCCTTAACTGGGCTTTGGTAGAGAAAGTCTGGGCAGAATCAGCAGTCAGAACCTCATGGACATCTTAGGGTCTGCCTTCCGCAGGGCTCAACTCCAGCATCCTGCCAGCCAAGTATCCCTCCTCTCAAGACACGATTCTTGGCAGAGTCAGTTGGGCCAGCCTGTGGTGGAGCTAGGGCCTCTTTAGGGGGTTGTGAATGGGACAGACAGTCCCGCTGGGACCTCATGGGGATTGAGGGGAGAGGCAGACACTCAAAAGAGACAGGGAAGGGGCTGCTACAAAAGATGGGAGAGGAATGTGTTTTGCAGGCAAAACCACAAACTGTTTGCTACACATCGTAATTCATCTGAGGAAGATTTTCAGTTCAGACAGTTATATTTCTAAATATTTTGGCACTTAAAGAAGCCATTTAGTCATCTGGAAAATGCAGAGTTGTGGAAAAATGGCTTGTCATGTGGTAAAAGGAGCACTCATGGTGGATCAGGAGAGCAGGCTTTATTTTTTAAAAATATTTGCAGACGGTATAATTCTGCCTTGGAAACTGAAGAGAATCCACTGAAGAGCTCTTGGAAGCAACAGGAAGGTTGTCACTAACTGGAAAAAAAAATAACGGATTATAAATCAGCTAAAGGGAAAGCATAACAGAACCGGAGGCGGCGTCCAAATTACTGACCAAGGCAATCTATAAAGGGGTCAACTCAGCGAAAACGCAAAGCTTAAGAAAATGCTTTTTCTTTACTAAGAAAACACATCAGCGACGTCCCTGGGGCTCCAGGGGTTAAGAATCTGACTGCGAATGCAAGGAACACAAGTTCGATTCCCGTCGTGGAAAATCCCACATGCCTTGGAACAGTTAAGCCTGTGCACAACTCCTGAAGCCTGCCTGCCTACAGCCCATGCTCCACAAGAGACGCCACCACAGTGAGACATGCACAGAACCGAGAGTAGACTCCGCTCAGCACATTAGAGAAAGCCCCAGTGCAGCGACAAAGCCCCAGGGAAACCACTGGTGTCATTTTAGGGGGCCTCTGAGTCATTTCAGGAGCGCTCTGGAGAACTCCGGTACCACAGTCCTTTATGTGTCAGCATAGAAAAGAGTTCAGAGACAGACAAGTGATACATGAGAAGTGATTTAGTGGAACAGTACGCTTGTGAGGTTTACAGGTGGGCGGGCGAGACACGCTGCACCCTGAGACCTTATTAGGCTACCATTTTAAAGTCAGACAAAAAGAGAGGAAGGGAAAAGAACTTCCTTTTCTTTCTCAAGGAGACGTCAGGCTGCACCATTATTTCCTCCTCTAGGTTGAGCAGGCGAGTTTCTTGTCCCTAGATGGTCAAGCTAGGTCCCCAAATCACTGTTTTTGTGTGTGTGTGTGTGTGTGTGTGTGTGTGTGTGTGTGTGTGTGTGTGTGTACAGAGCCTGTCCTAGGGATCATTAACTTACGGAGCTCACTGGGCCGGTTGTGGGTCTCATGGCATCGCTGTTTTATTGCTTTGGGGCGTGTCTGATGTTGCATGATCTTGTTGCTAAGCAGGCCTGCTCGGTTTTGTGGCTATGCAAACCTGCTTTCTTGAGTAACCATTAACTCACAGGGGTGCCCTGTATTTTCTGCTTACAGTCCTTTGCTGCTAAATCACTTCAGTCGTGTCCGACTCTGTGTGACCCCATAGACGGCAGCCCATCAGGCTCCCCCATCCCTAGGATTCTCCAGACAAGAACACTGGAGTGGGTTGCCATTTGGTGGATTAATTATTTAATCACTTACTTTGTCCCTTTACTCCACCTCTATCACCAGCACAGCGAAAAACAAAACAAAACCAAAACCCATCAGATTTGCTTTGGGGGCAGAAAAGATGAAGGATGGCAGACTTGACATTTAAACTTGAAAATGAGTCTATAATTCACAGGAAAAGTCCTAGTCCTTGGACAGCAAGCCTTCATAGCCAACAGGTTTCCTTGCAAGGGACAGGGTCCACAGCTTGATTCTGCCTCTGTCACTCACTGATTTGTGAGACCTTGGGCAAATACTGCACTCTTTAGGGGGCTTACTTTCTCCATCTGTGAAGTGGGATAAGCATATCTTCCTGCTTCAAGAACTGTTGCAAGGATCATGTAAGAGAAATCATTTGAAAGTGCTTTATAAGCTGTAAGGCAGGCTTCATGTTGTAACTACAATTTTTTAAATCCCCCAGTGAAGCCGGATAAATGTGACAAAATCACGATGAGAAAGTCTCTATTTCACTACTTTCATTTTGCCAAAAAGACAAACACATTTTATCTTATTAAACTCAGTTAAAAGTTGATTTGTAAACAATTTTTTTAAAGCTTTTTTAAAGGATTTGTTTATTCATGGCGGCGCTGGGTCTTGTTGCTGCACGCTGGCTTGTGTTCGGCAAGCGGGGCGACTCTTCGCTGCAGTTCACAGGGTTCTTATTGCGATGGTTTCTCTTATTGCGGAGTGATAGCTTACACCTTGTTTTGGGGTCTCAGACGAGCCCCCAAGATGATAGACGAAAGCTTATGGTGTTCCACTGGATTTGTGGTCTCCGAAGGAGAAGATTTAACTCTGGGACCAAAGGCAGTCTCCGTCACCCAGAGCTTCGTGCAGTAGAAATTCTGTTAAAGTGGTAGTGGCAGAAAAAGCTTCTGACACAGACCTCAGAAAGGGGTAGGAGATTATACGCCTCCCTAGTGTAGCAGAGTATTATATCCTTGTCTGCTAGCTGCTGAGAATAGAAAAAAACACCTCAAGGCTGTGAAAATGTTGCCCAGAGCCTGTTCCATAACATACATCCTGGGGTGACGTCAGCATGAGACTAGCCAGAAGGAACCGGTTCACCCAAAGCTCAAGGCTGTGGAAGTTTTAACCAGACCTCCCATAATCATACGTTCTGAGCTCAAAAAAAAAAAAAAAAGCATGTCCTTGAGCAAGAGATACTGCGGCCTATGAGACCTATGTGCCTAAAGCAAAAGAATGTTCACCTCCTCCTTAAAAGGGCCTGGAGTTCACCTCCTCCTTGAAGGGCCTTGGGAACCTAAGTTAACGCTCTCAGGAGCATGGGCTCTAGGCGTGCAGGCTTCAGTAGCTGCAGCACGCGGCTCAGTAGCTGCATCTCATGGGCCCTAGATCTCAGGCTGTGGCACAAGGGTTTAGTTGCTCTGTGGCGTGTGGCATCTTCCCGGACCAGGGATCAGACCCATGTCTCTTGCATTGGCAGGTGGATTCTTTACCACCGAGCCACCATGGAAGCCCTGATCTGTAAATATTTGATTCTTCTAGAAGAGAGAGAGAAGCTCTGCGGTCATTCCCTTGCCCACTCACTGGACACGTGGCCTGAGCAGAGTGCTTACACCTCCTGGTGCCCTGTCTCCTCCGCTCCCCCACCCCAAGTTATTGTCTCCACCCTTAGAAAGAAGGTTTTGGACTTCATGCGGTTTGAGAGCAAAAACTCTGGAATCTTCACAGATCTCAGTTTGAACCCTGGTGTCATCACTTATCTTGGCTAAGCCATTCTCTCTCTCCTGCATTGCAAAATCTATTAGATGGAGATGATAATATCTACTTCATCAGGAAGACTTGAGGATTAAATGTGATAACAAATACAAAGTGCTTGGAATATAATAACTGCTCAATAGATGATAGCTGTTGTAATTACCACAATAATAATAAACACTATTGTTATCATATATTATTATTATTATCACCTTTAAGGGACCTGACATTCTAGGATAATGTATCAGAGAAAAGCCAAAACAGAGAGAATACATAAAACATTCCCTTAATAGGACTTGAGTCAGTATTGCAAGTGGGACATTTTTCTGGAAGGCGGGCCAGTGTGTTCATGGGGCCTTATTTAACCTCGGTGACTCACAAATAAAGCTCAGCTAGGCCCTACCTCCTGTGGAAAAAGAGAGAGGAGGGCAAAGCCAGATGGACATGGGAAAGCCTTGGCCTGGGAGGCCGCAACCAATGACCCCTCAGAAAGTTTAGCCTAAGGGTTTTTAACTTTTATAAAACATATATTAAGCTGAGGGTTTTTCTTTTTCTGCAAATAATATTTGAGGTAGGCACCATTAGTAGCTAACCCAAAGCTAAGCTCTTCTCCTTCCTTGAGGGCAGAACGGTGATGCGGTCAGGACCAGGCAGCTGAGAGAGCGGTGAGATCAACACACAGCCTCAGGGCTAAGCCGTGGGAGCAAGTCTGCTTATTCTTGCCAGTGATTGGTTTAAAGAAGACCATGTGACACAATTCTGGCCAATGATATGAAGAAGATGTCCTCTCCGGGGCTTCTGGGAAAATTTTCCTCATTCTTAAAAAAAGGACAAGCCCTACACGTTGATGGGACAGCAAAAACTGCCCAACTCATATGGAGAGCAGGTTAGTTTCCAACTGCTGTGGTAACAAATTACCACCAACTGGGTGACTTAAAACAACACAAATAACTCTCTTAAAGTTCCAGAGGTCGGAAGCCTCATCTAGCTGTAACCAAGGTGATTGGCAGGGCTGTGCTTCTCTGGAGGCTCCAGGAGAGAACCTATTTCCTTTCCTTGTTCTTCCTCTAAGCCTCATTCGTTCTGTTCCTGGGCTCCTCCTTCCGTCTTCGAGGCTAGCAGTGCAGCATCTTTAAAACTCTCTCCGCTCGGTGTTCACGTGGCCGTCTCCTCCACAGCAGAATCATCTTCTGTCTCCCCTTTTATGTCCCTTATAAAAGGGACACTTATGATTGTGGTTAGGGGTTTACCTGGATAATCCAGGATACCCTCCCTACCTAATTAGGAATTAGGATTCCTAGGAAACTTGCCAGGTGGTCCAGTGGCTAAGACTGCATGCTCCCAACACAAGGGGCCCGGGTTCAATTCCTGGTCAGGGAACTAGATCCCACATGCCCCAGCCAAATAAATAAATACAAACGATTCCTAATGGAATCACATCTACAAAATCCCTTTTCCCATGAAAAGGCAATATCCACGGGTTCCAGGAGTTAGGACCTGGGTATCTGTGGGAGCCATTAATCACCCTACCATGGAGGGGATTTGGCACTAACTAGGAAAACTACCTGTGCACTCGTCTTTTTTTGGAGGGGAATCAGGTTTATTGAGATATGTTACATATAGTAAAATTCACTCTTTTGAGTATACAATTCTACGAGTTTAAAGAAGCACATATAATTGCATAGTTAGTACCACAGTCAGGATATACAACAGTGCCATTGCCTCCTCCCAGATTCCAGCATGCAGCCCTGTAGGCATCACGCTGGCCCCTCACCTCCGCCCTTGGCAACCACTGATGTGTTCTCTGTGGTTTTGCCTTTTGGAGAAGGTCATATAAATGGAAACACGGAGTATGTAGCATTTTAAGTCTGACTTCTTTTTCTTGGAAGAATGCTTTAGAAATTCATCCATGTTGTACTGTATCAGTAGCTTGTTCCTTTCAATTGTTGGGTAGCATTCAATTATAATAATGTATCACAGCTTATCCGTCAGCTGAAGGACACTTGAGCTGTTTCCAATTTGGGTCAGTTATGAATAAAGCCTCTCTAAATGTTCAGATAGATACAATTTTAATGTGAATACAACTTTTCATTTGTCTGAATAAATACAGGAAAGAGATTCCTGGGTTATATTGTAATAGTGTGTTAAACTTTGTCAGGGATGGTCAGACTGTTTTCCAAAGTGCTGCACCATTTTGCTTTCCCACTAGTAATGTATGGGGGCCCCAGTGGCTCTGCATTCTCATCATCATTTGGTATTATTACTTTTGTCTTCTCTTAATTTTAGCTATTCTGATGGGTGTACAGTGATGTAGCAATCCTACTTCTGGAGATCTATGACACGTGCAGTGGCAAAAAGATGAAAAGATGCATGTCCAAGGCTACCCAGTCTTTGTAAGGGCAAGAGACTGGAAACGACCCAAATGCCTATCAATAGAAGACTAATTGAATAACTTATGGCACACCCCCAAAATGAAGTCTAGCAAAGAATAAGAAAATTCTCTATTACTACGGTATAAACTCCAGAACACAGGTTTTTTTTCCTAACCATGCTGTGTTTCATCGTGGCCCTCGGGCGCTCTCTAGTTGCGGCCTGCACGCTTAGTTGCCCCTCGGCATGTGGTATCTTGGTTCCTGGATCAGAGATTGAACCCATATCCCCTGCACTGACAGGTGAATCCTTAACCACCGGACCGCCAGGGAAGTCCCAAGATATATTTTTAAAGCAAAATAAATTAAATTAAATTAATGGAAGAGAAAAATGTGTAGAGTATGCTGTCATTTACTTACAAATAAAAATTTAATAAATATTACTATAGCAGAGGGAGGGACTATAGAATAAAGGAATGGGGTAGAATCTACGCTTCAAAAAATATACTTTGTCTTGTAGAGTTAACTTTGGAGCCAGGCAAGTATCTTATATAAAAAAATTTTTGTGTAATTACCAAAAATTTTTATATAATTACCAAAAAAATTAGAAAGCAATCCTTAGAAATTGAAAGTAAAATAAAATACAAATGTTCGTAAATGTGGAATCAATGGATGATATAACCATATGGAGAAGACTTTGAGTGACTTTAAATCATCATCATTAGATTCTGTATCCCTAGAGGGATGTGTCCAAGGACAAAAAGACTGGGTGTTATGGGATAAAAATATATATTCATGTTGGCATCCTTGAGAACTAATTTATTTGGCATAGAGATACAGATTGGGATTGTTGAGGTTAACTGAAAACTGTAATTCTCCATTTCAATTGAAATTATTAGTATGAACATGTTATACCTTGTATCTTTAGAAAATAATATATATTTTCTAGCTATAACCACTAAAAAGAACTAAAAGTCAAGTAAACAGTGAAACAGGACTTCCCTGGTGGCTCAGACGGTTAAGCGTCTGTCTACGATGCAGGAGACGTGGATTCGATCCCTGGGTTGGGAAGATCCCTTGGAGAAGGAAATGGTAACCGACTCCAGTATTCTTGCCTGGAAAATCCCATGGACAGAGGAGCCTGGTAGGCTACAGTCCATGGGGTCACAAAGAGTTGGATACAACTGAGCGACTTTGCGTTTATAGCCTCAAACAGTTAAAAGGAAAACACATTTTTTGAGACCAGCAGGGGAAATTGAACAGTTTTGCAGATTTGATGACACTGGGAAATGGTTGACAATATTTTATTTGTGATCATGATATTGTGGCTGCTGCTGCTGCTGCTAAGTCGCTTCAGTCTGTCCGACTCTCTGCCCCCCCCCCCATAGACGGCAGCCCACCAGGCTCCGCCATCCCTGGGATTCTCCAGGCAAGAACACTGGAGTGGGTTGCCATTTCCTTCTCCAATGCATGAAAGTGAAAGTGAAGTCGCTCAGTCGTGTCCGATTCTTTGCAACCCCATGGACTGCAGCCCACCAGGCTCCTCCGTCCATGGGATTTTCCAGGCAAGAGCACCAGAGTGGGGTGCCATTTCCTTCTCCATAATATTGTGGGAAATTTTAAAAAAAGGATTCATACCTTTCAATGATATATTATGAAAGATTTACAAAAGAAGTAAATGTTTAGGATTTGCTTCAAAATAATCTGAGGGGGAGGGGAAAGGTGTGTGAAAAGGTAGAAGACACAGGATGGTTGTGTAGTGATAGTTGTGAAACCTGGGTGATGAGTGTATTGGGACCACTATTCTCTTTTATTTTTAAATGATTTAAAAACCTTTCAAAATAAAAAACCAGTATTTTTCTTAAACAACAACAGCAGGGGAAAATCTGTGGATATTGGGTGAGGATGTGACACTTGGAGCTGCCATGGCCACCTTGCGATCATGAGTGTGCAAGGCTGAAGTCAGGTGTAACCATAGCTAAGAATGAACACAATGTGGATGCTCCATGCCAGGAGGGAGCACACTTAACTGGACCTAGAAGGGAAAGCAGCATCTGCAGACAGAGATCATGGAAATGAGGAGGTTATAATAAGCAGAGGGAGCAGAGAGAGGAAAGCTTGAGAAGACATGAGAGTGTAGACTGCTGGCAGGAAGGATGTGGGGGAAGTCCTGGTTATTAGGAAAGAAGGAAAAGTCAATGAGACTGTTGTGGATCAAAAGGGACCTTGAAGGTTGTGCTACAAAGCTTGGGAGGTCATGGGAGCCATCCAAGAGTTTTAAGCAGGGAAACGTTAGGATTATGTGTTTGTCAGAAAGATCCTCTGGAGACCAGCTTGTGGTGGATGACTAGAATGAGGTTGGATAGGAGACACTGGGACCAGCTGAGAGACTGTTGCAACACTCCAGACCAAAGATGATGAGATCTAAGGCACTGGAGGTGGAGTCCTGCTAAATCGCTTCAAATGTGTCCAACTCTTGGTGACCCTATGGACTGTAGCCCACCAGGCTCCTCCATCTATGGGATTTTCCAGGCAAGAGTACTGGAGTGGGGTGCCATTGCCTTGTCCACTTTTCCAATGAGTCAGTTCTTTTCCAATGAATCTGTTCTTCACATCAGGTGGCCAAAGTATTGGCGCTTCAGCTTCAGCATCAGTACTTCCAAGGAATATTCAGGACTGATTTCCTTTAAAATTGACTGGTTTGACCTCCTTGCAGTCCAAGGGACTCTCAAGAATCTTCTCCAACACCACAGTTCAAAAGCATCAATTCTTCGGCACTCAGCTTTCTTTATAGTCCAACTCTCACATCCATACATGACTACTGGAAAAACCATAGCCTTGACTAGACGGGCCTTTGTTGGCAAAGTGATGTCTCTGCTTTTTTTTTTTTTAATACTCTGTCTACGTTTAGCTTAGCTTTTCTTCCAAGGAACAAGTGTCTTTTAATTTCATGGCTGCAGTCACCATCTGCAGTGATTTTGGAGCCCAAGAAAATAAAGTCTGTCACTGTTTCCATTGTTTCCCCATCTATTTGCCATGAAGTGATGGGACTGGATGCCATGATCTTAGCTTTTTGAAAGCTGAGTTTTAAGTCAGTCTTTTCACTCTCCTCTTTCAGCTTCATCAGAGGCTCTTTAGTTCCTCTTCACCTTCTGCCATAAGGGTGGTGTCACCTGCGTCCCTTGAAAGTAACATTGTCAGATCTGCTGGACGCTGCTGTCCTTGCCTGTGTGTAACAGTGGTGTCATTAACCGCTGTCCCATCTCAGGAGGCTTTGAGCTTGTTCAGTTCAAATCCCGCTTTTCTCATTCCCCTTCCCGCACTGAGTACAGATGCCCAGTTTTCCTGTCACCATTCCACTGGGTCCAGGGCCCCATTCCCTTGCTTTGGGCTTACAGGTTTTTTCCTGGGCCCTGATGTCCCCTGCAGTAATGGGGCAGGCTCATGTTGCTATGTGGTATGGACGGCCATCTGTCCAGCTGGGCAGGCATCCAGCGAGTTACTGATGCTAATGGAGGGATCTGTTCTCCAGCTGCCCACAGAAAAACAGTATGTGTGGGTGACCTTGGGGCAGTGACCCATCTCGGGTCATGCCTGAGTGACCTGTGACAGTGACTCAGCTCTTGCTCCTTGTTGCTCAAACTGTCTCCCTTGAAGCCTTCTTTGCTAATTCTGTTCACCTGGCTCAGCTGTGCTTTGGGTCCTGTTCCTCTTTGATCACTTCCCCCGGATCAGCTCCCAGGCCAGAGGTGTCCCTGCGTCAACACCTCCCGTTCACCTTCCTCTCCTCCTCATACCTCTGACCTCCTTCTACTTTTGAGAAAACCTTTCTTTCTGCTCTGGACTGCCACCGTGGCTCTTTCCAGCTGTCGCTAGCGGTAAAGAACCTGACTGCCAGATGAGGGTTCGATCCCTGGGTCAGAAAGACCCCCGGGCCTGGCAACGCACCAGCATTCTGCCTGGAGAATCCCACGGACAGAGGGGCCTGGGGGCCTACAGTCCATAGAGTCGCATAGAGTCACCGCGACTGACGCGACTTAGCAGGCACGCATGCACGCGCGTGGCAGTTCCTTCTCTCTATTCTAGTCCCTCTGCTCTTCTTCTTTTAAAACCTTTAGTCATTTATTTGTCTGTTGTTGGCTGCACTGGGCCTTCTTTTGGGCGTGCGGGCTTTCTCGAGCTGTGGTGAGTGGGCGCCGCTCTCCAGTCGCAGTGCTGCTGCTAAGTCGCTTCAGTCATGTCCCAGTCGCAGTGCACCGGCTCCTTATTGCAGTGGCCTCCCTTGCTGGGGAGCACAGGCTCTGGGGAGCACGGGCTTGGTTGCTCCGAGGCATGTGGGATCTTCCTGGACCAGGGATGGGACCCGTGTTCCCTGCACTGGCAGGAGAGTTCCCAACCACTGGACCACCAGCAAAGTCTCTCTCTGTTCTTCTTTAGCTTGAGCTGATGATCTGTTAAATCTGGATCATCATCGATTAATACAAACGAACCAAAAAAGATAACGATTTCCCTTTTCTTAAGGATAGAGAGGACTCACCATTCAAAGCACACAATAAGGGCGAGAAACTGTGGTAAGTAGGTGAAAAAGGGAGACATCTGCAGACTATTTTCATACTGAAAAGGCTTGACCCCTCACGTCCTGCCTCGTTCATAGCGGCAAGCTCTGGCTTCCCCTAACTCAACAGTTACTTGTTCTAACACCATTATGGGGAGTCATTCCAGCCCTGGGGGTTTATTCCTATTTCTTATTCTTAAGTAGTTCATTCTCTCTCCATAATTCTCAGGGCCCTAAACTCCTGGCTCTTGGATCCACCCCAGAAGACATAAAGAATTACGTAAAATCACAACTACTTCTCACCCAGAGAGGTCACCCTTTGTTTTCTGATGATTTTAGCTGGGCTTTAGCTTTGCACAGCCAAAAGGCCGTTAGAAAGTTTTGTCCCCAACACGAGAGCAATTTTCTCCAGAGCACGAGTTCTTCTGCCATCTCTTTAGGAGCAAGCACACACAATTGTGTTTTTGTCTGTGCAACATGTGTTTTCTATTATTACTATTCTGAATAGATGATACATTCTGATTTAAAATGCAAAGGCAACAAAGGATCTACACAGAAAAATCTTCTTTTTGCCCCTATCTAACTACCCCCCAGACGCTCCCCAGGGGTGAGCAATATTACTGGTTTTTTACTTATCCTTGCAAAGCACTTTGTGCAAGTAAACAAACACACACATATCTATTCTCTCTCTTTTGTCAGTCTTCTCACACGTGCCAGCATTGCACGTGGTGCTTTGCACTTGCTTTTTTAAAAGATCTGTTTATTTGTTTGGTTAGCTGCTCTGAGTCCCGGTTGCAGCAGGTGGCCTCAGCAATGGTGTGCAAGCTTAGTTGCCCTGAGGCATGTGGAATCTTATTTCCCCAATCAGAGATCCGAACCTGCACCCTCTGCACTGAAAGGTGATTTCTTAACCACGGGACCACCAGGGAAGTCCCTGCACCTTGCTTTTTTTCACGGACAAATATAGTTTGGGAACACTCCTATTTCGCTACATAGAGTATCACCAATTCACGGTATTCTAGTGCATGTATATTACATAATTTATTTAAATTATCCCCTGTTGATGGACATTTTGGTGATTTCCAATTTTTGCTAGTAGTACTGTAAGCAATGCAGCCCTGATTACCTTGTAGATGTGCCCATTTGCACACTTTTGAGTACATCTGTTGAAAAAAAAATTCCTGGAGGTGGAATAGCTGGATCAGATGATAAGTATTCCAACTGCCCATCTTGTACCCATTTACACTCTCACTAACCATTAAGAGATGTGTTTTCCCAGAGTGTTCACATGTATTTATAGAAAAAATGCTTCTGGGGCCATGTGGAAATTGGATTGGAAGAAGGCCTAAGTGCCCCTGAGGGAGATGGTGTGTTCTAGGTAAAGTGGTCTGGGGAGATTTGCTCTTTGGAGGTCAGAGAAGGCTTTCTGAAAGTGAAGCTTTTGAAGAGTCAGGGGTTGCCCAGACAGACAGAGGAAAAGCCTGTGTGGCCATGCTGGCTGGCTTTTCCTGGCAGTTTGATTTGAAAAGATAATTTTTGGGGGATAAAAATGTTGCACGCTAAAGGCTGTACCTCAGACTTACCTATAAGAATAAGGAGCAAGACATCATTTGGGAGGGTTAAGTAATGTTGATATGTGAACTTTATGGAGAAGAAAAGTATAATGATAATAATAATATCAATAGTAATAGCAGCTATTGTTTTCTATACTTGCTAAGGTATTTATTTTTTCCTGATTTGCAATCATATGATAAAGTTGTATCTGAAAAATATACATGCATATAAACTTTAAGTTTAGTACCATATCTTGGTAAAACTAGCATAATTTATGAAAATAAGACTAAGAAAAAGAATTAGCTTGGGCTGAGCAATTCAATGGCAACCCACTCCAGTGCTCTTGCCTGGAGAATCCCAGGGACGGGGCAGGGAGCCTGGTGGGCTGCCGTCTATGGGGTCGCACAGAGTCGGACACGACTGAAGCAACTTAGCAGCAGCAGCAGCAATTCAAGCTTTTCGATTTTACATTAACTGTAGCTATTGTTCCTTAAAGAAGGTGTCAGGCGCTGGATTATACATTGCTGTGCTTAGCTGCTCAGCCGCGGCTGACCCTTTGTGACCCCAGGGACTGCAGCCCACAGGGCTCCTCTGTCCATGGGGATTCTTCAGGCCAGAATACTGGAGTGGGTTGTCATGCCCTTCTCCAGGGACTCTTCCCAACCCAAGGATTGAACCCACGTCTCCTGCATTGCAGGCAGATTCTTTATCATCTGAGCTATCAGGGAAGCATTATTACACATGGATTTCTTTAAGCCTATTTAATTCTTATACTAACTCTCTGCATTAGGCACAGTTATTTCCAATTTACAGATGAGAAAACTGAGAATCAAAGATGACAAGTAACTTGCTGAAGGCAACTTAACAAGGAAGTAGCAGAACCAGGATTCCACAAAGTAGTGTGACCCCAAAGCCTGCACTCTTACCCACTAGAGTGGCCTCCTCCCCATTAACTTGCTCAACCCTCCAGAGCTCTGGAGAAGGAGTAGGCAAAGATGAAATGATTAAGTTGAAAAAACAGAGACTCAAGAAGTTGTGGCTTTTTCAGAGGAAATATAAAGAATATGTTGCAACGAGGGAAAATGTTTGCTAAATAACAGAGGTGTGTGTGTGGAGGCAGGGAACTGTGGGCATAATTGTTTAAACAGGATGATCACAACTGTTTAAAAATAGAAATACCTGTGGGTTTGCTGCTTACCCATCCGGAATAGTCTAAGGCAGTCGGGTTTAACTTTCTGATTGTTGGCAGTCCTGTATCAGGCGCTATTCTCTGACTCTAGGGAAGTTGGGGAAATTTGGCTACTGTTCTTAAAACTAAAGACTATATTGAAGGCATTTACGTATTTTCAATACTGTTGAACATTTAAATACGTAAGTATTATGGAACAAACAGAGCTCCTAAAACCTTCCTAGGTGATGAAGTTGCTAGCAGCATACATATATATATACACGTATAAACCTTGCTAGCAGCATACATATATATGTACACATATACACCTTGCTAGCAGCATACATATATATATACACATATATATACACATATATAAACACACGTATACACCTTGCTAGCAGCATACATATATATGTACACGTATACACCTTGCTAGCAGCATACATATATATGTACACGTATACAACTTGCTAGCAGCATACATATATATATAATATATATACACATATATATACACATATATATACACACGTATACACCTTGCTAGCAGCATACATATATGTATATACACATATATATACACACGTATACACCTTGCTAGCAGCATACATATATATGTACATGTATACACCTTGTTAGCAGCATACATATATATATACACATATATATACACATATATATACACACATGTACACCTTGCTAGCAGCATACATATATATGTACACGTATACACCTTGCTAGCAGCATACATATATATATACAAGTATACACCTTGCTAGCAGCATATATATATACACACATATATACACATATATATACACACGTATACACCTTGCTAGCAGCATACATATATATGTACACGTATACACCTTGCTAGCAGCATACATATATATATACACATATATATACACACATATACACCTTGCTAGCAGCATACATATATATGTACACGTATACACCTTGCTGCTGCTGCTGCTAAGTCGCTTCAGTCGTGTCCGACTCTGTGCGACCCCACAGACAGAAGCCCACCAGGCTCCCCTGTCCCTGGGATTCTCCAGGCAAGAATACTGGAGTGGGTTGCCATTTCCTTCTCCAACGTATGAAAGTGAAAAGCGAAAGTGAAGTCGCTCAGTCGTGTCCGACTCTTAGCGACCCCATGGACTGGAGCCTACCAGGCTCCTCCGTCCATGGGATTTTCCAGGCAAAAGTACTGGGGTGGGGTGCCATTGCCTTCCCCGATACACCTTGCTAGCAGCATACATATATATGTACACGTGTACAACTTGCTAGCAGCATACATATATATACATATATATACACATATATATACACATATATATACACACGTATACACCTTGCTAGCAGCATACATATATGTATATACACACATATATACACATATATACACACGTATACACCTTGCTAGCAGCATACATATATATATACACGTATACACCTTGCTAGCAGCATACATATATATGTACACATATGCACCTTGCTAGCAGCATACTATATATATACACACATATACACCTTGCCGGAGAAGGCAATGGCACCCCACTCCAGTACTCTTGCCTGGAAAATCCCATGGATGGAGGAGCCTGGTGGGCTGCAGTCCATGGGGTCACTAAGAGTCGGACACGACTGAGCGACTTCACTTTCACTTTTCGCTTTCATGCATTGGAGAAGGAAATGGCAACCCACTCCAGTTTTCTTGCCTGGAGAATCCCAGGGGCAGGAGAGCCTGGTGGGCGGACGTCTATGGGGTCACGCAGAGTTGGACACGACTGAAGTGACTTAGCAGCAGCAGCAGCATACACCTTGCTAGCAGCATACATATATATGTACACATGTACACCTTGCTAGCATATATATATGTACACGTATACACCTTGCTAGCAGCATACATATATATATACAGGTATACACCTTGCTAGCAGCATACATATATATATACATGTATACACCTTGCTAGCAGCATACATATATATATACAGGTATACACCTTGCTAGCAGCATACATATATATATATACAGGTATACACCTTGCTAGCAGCATACATATATATATACACACATATATATACACACGTATACACCTTGCTAGCAGCATACATATATATACACACATATATATATATACACACGTATACACCTTGCTAGCAGCATACATATATATATATACACATATATATGTACATGTATACACCTTGCTAGCAGCCTACATATATATATACACATATATATATGTACACGTATACACCTTGCTAGCAGCATACATATATATACAGGTATACACCTTGCTAGCAGCATACATATATATATACACACATATATATATACACACGTATACACCTTGCTAGCAGCATACATATATATACACACATATATATATACACACGTATACACCTTGCTAGCAGCATACATATATATACACACATATATATATACACACGTATACACCTTGCTAGCAGCATACATATATATACAGGTATACACCTTGCTAGCAGCATACATATATATATACACACATATATATATACACACATATACACCTTGCTAGCAGCATACATACATATATACACATATATATACACACGTATACACCTTGCTAGCAGCATACATATATGTATATATACACGTATACACCTTGCTAGCAGCATACATATATATATATACACGTATACACCTTGCTAGCAGCATACATACATATATACACATATATATATGTACACGTATACACCTTGCTAGCAGCATACATATATATGTACACGTGTACACCTTGCAAGCAGCATACATACATATATACACATATATATACACACACGTATACACCTTGCTTATATGTATCTATGCTGTCCTGTGCTTAGTAGCTCAGGCGTGTCTGACTCTTTGCAACCCCAAGGACTGTAGCCTGCCAGGCTCCTCCGTCCATGGGATTCTCCAGGCAAGAATACTGGAGTAGGTTGCCATTTCCTCCTCCAGGGATCTTCCTGACCCAGGAATCGAACTGGGGTCTCCTGCACTGCAGCCGGCTTCTTTACCATCTGAGCCGCCAGGGAAGCCCGCATGTGTACATAGCTGTAACACGTGGGTCTAGTCAGGGAAGCCCGCATGTGTACATAGCTGTAACACGTGGGTCTAGTCAGGGAAGCCCGCATGTGTACATAGCTGTAACACGTGGGTCTAGTCAGGGAAGCCCGCATGTGTACATAGCTGTAACACGTGGGTCTAGTCAGGGAAGCCCGCATGTGTACATAGCTGTAACCGTGGGTCTAGTCAGGGAAGCCCGCATGTGTACATAGCTGTAACACGTGGGTCTAGTCAGGGAAGCCCGCATGTGTACATAGCTGTAACACGTGGGTCTAGTCAGGGAAGCCCGCATGTGTACATAGCTGTAACACGTGGGTCTAGTCAGGGAAGCCCGCATGTGTACATAGCTGTAACACGTGGGGTCGAGTCTCCTGACCAGAAACTGAGCCCAGGCCCCTTGCCCTGGGCGGGTGGAGCCACAGTCCCTGGACCACCAGGGATCGCCCCAGGCGCATCTCTAGTGCTACTGTTTGGTCTGATACTGGTTCCCCACAGAGAGCTCCTCAATCTTTAGGAATGTCCTGGGTGATAGGAGTGTCTGTTGTTTCAAGGAGGAGAATTTGGGTGGGTCGCTGTGCCTGTTGTTCTAGTGAGGAGACCCTTGGTAAACTCATGGATGCTTCAGCATGGGAGTTGGTCACCAGAAAAAACCAAGCTGTGATTAGAAGTTTGGGACTTTTATCCTCTGAGAAGGGGAGAAGGGCTGGAAATTGAGTTAATACTTGATCGTGCCTATATAACGAAGCCTCCATAAAAATTCCTGAACTCTGAGGTTCTGAGAGCTTCCAGGTTGCTGAAAGCACGCGGCTGCCGAGAGTGGTGGCCCCAGAGAGGGCATGGAAGCCTGGCTGTCCTCCTGCACGTCTTGCCCAGGGTATTTCTTCCATCCGGCTGTTACTGACATGTTGTTGTTCAGTCGCTGAGTTGTGTCCGGCTCTTTGAGGCTCCATCGCCTGTGGCACTCCAGACTCTGGTCCTCCGCCGTCCCCTGGAGTTTGCACAACGTCGTGTCCTGAGGTGGTGATGCCATCGAACCGTCTCATCCTCTGCCACCCGCTTCTCCTTTTGCCTTCAGTCTTTCTCGTGTGTTGTTTTTTATGAACGGGTCACCTAGTAAGTAAATCAGGCTTCCACGGTGGTTCGGTGGTAAAGAATCTGCCTGTAGTGCAGGAGACTTGGGTTCAATCCCCGGGTCGGGAAGATCCCCTAAAGAAGGGCATGGCAGCTCACTCCAGTATTCTTGCCCAGAAAATCCCATTGACAGAGGAGCCTGGTGGGCCACAGTCCACGGGGTCACAAAGACTCAGACATGACTGAGCATGCAAAGATCTAAACTGCAGTCAAATTATCACATTAGAGGAGAGGGTCATGAGAGCCCCCGACTTACAGCTGGTTGGCCAGAGGTACTGGAGGCTAGGGCTTGCGTTTGGCATCTGAAGTGGGACCGTGGGCAGTCCTGTGGGCCTGTCTTTAACCTGTGGGATCTGACCCTAATTCCAAGTCGATAATGTCAGAATTGAACTGAACTGTAGAACACCCAGCTCGTGTCACAGAGTTGTCAGTGTGGGGGAAACACCTCCACATCTGGTGACAAAGTAAAGTTCTTTGTGGGTAGTAGAGAAGAAATAGTGTTTCCCCTTTACCCATACACACACACGCACGCACACCACTACACACACACACACACATGCACACACGCACACACGCACACCACATGCACACACGCACATGCACACACGCACGCGCACACACACACATTTCAGGGTTGTTACAATGACTCAAACTTTTTTAAAATATGAAACTTGGGAAAAGCCTACAGGTGATATTTGATACAAATCTAGAAGGTTAAGGAAGCAGACATTTTGAGCGAGTAGCTTAGCCTTACTAATTAATGTAAATTGATATCAGTGTCTTACCTATTCATTGCTCCAGTCATTGGATTTCTGTGGTGATTGTTTTTTAAAGGTTAGCCTTGACCAGCTCCATTATAATTTTTCCCAGTAGTATAAACAGAATCAAGAGAGGAGGCTTATGTTTATTTCAAATAGTGAAAGTAACAGCTATCAATTGTTTGTTTCAGAAAGGTTGTTTGGGATATCTTTATTTGATCGTTTGTTCACCCTGCCTTCACGTTAGCTCTGCTTCTTGGTCATTTAACTCATTCATTTGTTTATTCACTTCACAATTCCTAGTCTTCCATTGTACGCCTACTTCTGTGTTGGGCACTGGAAGCATGACAGTGAACAGCACTTGGTGCCTGCCCGTGAGGGGTTTGCTGGTAGAACTAGAAACATGAAGAGATAATTATAACACAGTCTGATCAGTGTCATTTCAATGCAGTTTAATGTGTGTGCAGATGGTCTACACAACCCAGAACGCCGGGTTGGCCACTATCATAGACAGCAGAGAATTAGAGATTTGGCCTTGCCCTCAAGGAGATCATAGTCTGGTGAGAAGGACAGTGAACAATTGTTGCTGTTGTTCAGTTGCTAAATCATGTCTAACCCTTTGCAACCCCATGGATTGCAACACACCGGGCTCCTCTGTCCTCCACTATTTCCTGGAGTTTGCTCAAATTCATGTCCACTGAGTCAGTGAGGCTATCTAACCATCTCATCCTCTGTCGTCCCCTTCTCCTTTTGCCTTTGATCTTTCCCAGCATGAAGGTCTTTTCCAATGAGTCGGCTCTTCGCATCAGGTGGCCAAAGTATTGGAGATTCAGCTTCAGCAAAAAACCAGTAACTAATTCATTACAAATAACTATCATTTATAAGGGAATTAAGCAAGGTTTGGGGATGAAAAATAATGACAGGGGACTCTGTTTTCGCAGAATGGTCCAGGAAGTATTATGCTGGAGGCATTGGAGGGGACTGCGGGAGCAGGGAAGGGCAGCTAGTATAATGTATGCTGGAGGAGTTGGGGGGGGCTTTGCTAGAGAGTTCCCCCCAAGTTAAATCTGAAAAGATAGGGAAGTTAAACAAGGGGAGAATGTCAAGATGGGCAATCCTAAGAGAGAGAGAGAACTGGGGTAGAAAAGTTTGAAGATGTCAAGGTGAAGGAAAATCTGGGTCTGCTGGAAGACCAACAGATGATTCAGTGGCAAAGGAGTACAGAGTTCAGGTGGGAAGGGTTCGGGTGGGAGGGGACGAGATGGAGCTGCAGCGATTGAGCAAGGCCAGATCATGTGTGGCCCCTGAGGCCTGGCTAAAGACGCTTGGAATTTAGATGATGATAAAATATAGAGCTTACCAGCCTATGACCCTCAGCACTTAAAGTTCGCACAGTTTTCTATGGGTCTCATAAAACCAGACGGTACTGATTGTATTTTATGCCATGATTAAGTTGTATACTTTAAAAGAGTGTTACAGGTTGCCCACTGAAGATCTGTGTTTTTCTTTTTCATCTCTAGGGAAAGATGAGCTTAAAGGACTTCTCTGGGTAACTCATCTTTAATGGCTTAAAGTTTGCTCTCCCTGAAGGGGGACAGGTAAGACACCTGGAGACCAAAAATAAAGAGGTTTGCAGCCCCAAAGGGCAGAAATGCACACAGATTTTGACATGGCAGTCAAGAACCTTGGAGAATGGCTGTCTGAGGAACTGAGCGTGGGGTGTGTGATGAACAGCGTGTGAGCTGGACAGCTCCTGGAGACCCCCGGCGCCTGCCGGGGAACTGGACCTGCAGAGCCATCCATCCAACATCAAGGTCAATACAGAACGACTGCACCAGTGAGAAAGCAAACTCCAGATCACCTGCCTGCTCTCCCTGCTGGGGTTGCTTCAGCCCGGGAGCTCAGGGGAACGCTCTGGAGAAGAAAGCTCCATCAGCCAAGTACCACGTTTCTTGTTAATCAGGTACTGCCCTTCTCAAGTTGGTGGTTTTGATTTGAGAAAAAAAAAAGAAGTGATCACATTTGCACATTTGAGTTTTTGAAGACAGTCTAACAAATCACAGCTGTAAAATAAAACGACCTAGAAATGGAGGAGGAAATGGCAACCCACTGCAATATTCTTGCCTGGAGAATCCCATGGACAGGGGAGCCTGGCGGGCTACAGTCCACGGGTCTCAAAGAGCTGGACGTGACTTAGCAACCATACAGATATAGAAAACAAACTACTAGTTATCAACGGAGAGACAGAGTGTGATGGGCAAATTATGCATACGGGGTTAAGAAATTAAAAACTCCTATTTATAAAACAGCAGTAAATTTATATTGTGTCAGATAAAGAATTATAGCCATCATTGTATAATAACAGTTGGTAGAGTATAATCTGTAAAATACTGAATCACTACCGTACACCTGAAACTAGTCTAATATTGTAAATCTACTGCAATTAAAAAAAAAAAAAAAAAAACAACCTAGAGTAATTTGACCTGAAGATTCTAACGTTTTGAAGGACAGTTGACTAGATCTTACAAGACGGAGGCCCTCTGGCTCTCCCTGGAGCCAGTGCAGTAGAAGGCGGGGCTGGGAAAGCTCCAGGGTTTATGAGTCAGGTGCAATCAGTGGTAACGAATCCACCTGCCAAGCAGGAGATGAGGGTTTGATCACCCATGGGTTCGATCCCCCTCGACTTCAATCCCCGGGTTGGGAAGATCCCCTGGAGAAGGAAATGGCAACCCACTGTATTCTTGCCTGGGAAGTCCCACAGACCGAAGAGCCTGGCGGGCTACAGTCCACGGGGTCACAAAGAGTCAGACACAACTTCAGGACTAAATGGCAACAGGAGCCTAAGCTTTCTCAGAGGCAGTTAGTTCTATTGTCCCCATTTGCCACTGAGATAGTGGAGGCTCAAAGGAAGGCTGACTTGCCCAGAATCATCCTGCAAGCTAGGGGTGGGGCAGGGAGTGAACTCAGGTGTTCTAATTCCCTGGGCAAGGCTATTTGGACTTCAGCAAAGCACCGCCACTGCTGAAACAGCAGGGAGAAAGAAGAAAGAGAAGAAGAGGGAAAGAGAGAGAGAGGCACAAAAGAATAGGCGGAAGGGAAGGGAGAAGGGAAGGAGCCGGAAAGTGGAGGAAGAGATCAACCTTTGATGAAAACCTTAACCTAGAGGTGCCCAGTCTCCAGGATCTAGCGCCTAATTAGATCTAATCTAAGGCGACATTGACAGAATAACAATAGAAATAAATTGCACAATAAATCTAACGTGCTTGAATCATCCCCAAATCATCCTCCCCAACCCTGGTCTGTGGGAAAATTGTCTTCCACGAAATCCATCCTTGGTGCCAAAAAGGTTGGGGATGACTGCAACTGAATCAGCTGTTATGCGTGACTTTTTGTTTTTTGTTTCCTCAAAGCCCAAAGAAGGTAACGCATTGATGGCCTGATTGTGCTTCTACCACGATTTGCAACCCAAGATGCAGCCCAGCCTCTGAAAAGCCCATTGTTCCGTGCAGCGATGCTATAACTCTCTGTAAACGGGGCAGTCCAGGGCACCCAGCGCTGCCCGCTCCACCCCACTGGTGACCTGCAGGGACAGCTGAATGCCTTCTGGTCCGTTGAGCCCAGAGGAGTGGGGCTGGGCTTTCAGAAACAGCAGGGCTGATTCATCAAGAACAAAAGCCAGCTCTTCCTGCTAAATCCCTGGCCGTCAAGGGCGGTGAGGCCAGCAGGCCCCTGCGCCCCTCCACAGAAACTCCTTCTTCATCCGGCTACCATGGTGGGGCTCCACAGCAGGAGAGCCAGCTTCCTACTGCCCCGTCCCTTCAGCCTGGCCTGCTCTCAGACACCCTCAGGAAGCAGTGGCTTGGGAGTGAAATCTGGATTCTCGTCCCAGTCCTGCCATTTCCCAGCGGTGTAATAAATGAGGAACTTCACTTCTCTGAGCCTCAGTTTCTCCATCTGTGAACTGGGAGTGAAAATAGTTCCAGCCAGAGGAACTGCTGTCAGATTTGAAGGAGATAATGCCCAGAACAGGAACCTATGACTATTTGTCCTCTTGCTATCTGGCATCATCTTTCATAATTCAGTCTGGTACCTTGCATTCCAGACACGTTGGCACAAGCTCACCCGTCTTAGCGCCTCCACGTCATTACCTGTAGGCTTCCCAGAATGATACCAGCTTCTGTTTACAGAGCCCCTGCTATGCCCCAGGCCTTGCAGCTAGCAGTTAACACGGATAATTTCACTTCATTTTCCCACCACTCTTTGAGGTGGACAGTTGTCAAATAAAGAAACTGGGGCACAAAGAGGGATATTCCAAGGTCCAGCTCATCCCCTTCTTTGAAGTCTCCTTGGATCCTGTCCCCGGCCTCTCCTCCCATCCCCACGCTGAGCTTCCTCTTTCTTAGTTCCTGTAACATCCTACTGTAATTGTCTGTTTCCTTGGCCACAGGCCCTGCAAAGGTTGAGTCTATGACTGATTCATCTCTATGCCCATCGCCCAAGGCACAGGGCTTGTACATAGAAAAACAGTAAGTAAATAATAAATAAGGAAAAAAAAACCCAGAAACATGAACTTCCTGTGTGGGTACAGAATAAAAGAATACAAAAATAGCACTGTATCAAAGGGTTTTTGTTTTTTTGGGGGGGTGTGTGTGTGTGTGTGTGTGTGTGGATGGGTTTTATGAATTACTTTTTATTTGTATGGCACAGTTTACAGTTTTTCTTACATTTCTTAAACAACCCCAGGCACGTTCCACATAAAGAAACAGTGAGTGTTCATAAAGCATTACAGGCAAGGGCCTGACCTCAGTCCCTAATATTGTCCGGATGAAGAGAAAAAAATTCCTGATCGTGAACAGGAGGCATGGGAAGGTTTTATCTTCCCCTTGACTTTCGCTCTGGCTGTAGAAAGAGCCTGGGCTTTGGAGACAGACCTGCCTTCAAATCCTGGCCAGCCGCTGGGCACCGTAGTCGGGCACCTTCCCTTTTCTGAGCCTGTTTGTCCTTGTTCAGTTGCTCAGGCATGTCCGACTCTTTGCAGCCCCGTGGACGGCAGCGCGCCAGGCTCCCCTCTCCACCACCAACTCCCAGAGCTTGCTCAAACTCATGTCCATCCAGTCGGCAACGCTATCCAACCATCTCGTCCTCTGTCATTCCCTTCTCGAGACTTCTGCCTTCAATCTTTCCCGGCATCAGGGTCTTTTCTAATCTGTCAGCTCTTGGCATCAGGCGGCCAAAGTACTGGAGCTTCAGCCTCAGCGTCAGTCCTTCCAATGAATATTCAGGGTCGACTTCCTTTAGGATGGACTGGTTTAATCTCCTTGGGATTATTCGTGAGCCTGTTTATTTATTTGTAATTTTGAAGATGATACCTAACTTGGAGGTAGCTGCAAGACTTCCTTGAAATAGTAAAGCATTCCAAAAGAGGTGCTCATAATTACAATTCTAGTTTTTGTTCTTGAAAGTGCTACTTACTGTCTTAGGACCAGCTATCTGTAGCTGCAGATGGCCGTGACATGCATGGCAGAAGGAGGAAGGGCGTCTGGGTGCTTTTGAAATTTCCTTGAAAATCCAACCTGGGAGGCCGGATGGCGGGGGAATCAGAATTAGAATCCTGTCTGAAGCTCCTGGTGTTCAACACCTTACTGGCATGTATGGGGCACAATTATAGAATCAGGCCTTTTGGGAATCCCAGTGATGTGGAGATGTAGGAACTATGGGTTAGGACTGAGCTGACAGTGACCTTACAGCTCCCTACTTCTACTGCTGCTAAGTCGTTTCAGTCGTGTCCGACTCTGTGCGACCCCATAGACGGCAGCCCACCAGGCTTCCCTCCCTGGGATTCTCCAGGCAAGAACACTGGAGTGGGCTGCCATTTCCTTCTCCAATGCATGAAAGCGAAAAGTGAAAGTGAAGCCGCTCAGTCGTGTCCGACTCTTAGCGACCCCATGGACTGGAGCCTACCAAGCTCCTCCGTCCATGGGATTTTCCAGGCAAGAGTACTGGGGTGGGGTGCCATTGCCTTCCCTACTTCTAACTCCTCATTAAAATAGTGAGACACACAGCTCCTCCTCAGGGCACTCAGAAGACACTAGGGTTGGCGGCTCTTGAAATTCCAAGTGCAGCCCTCTCCTGAGGGCTATAGTCCTTCTGACGCTTCCCAACTCACTCCGCTAACCAAACTTGTCTCCTTTCCCTCATTTATTGATTAATTAATTTAGTGAAAACTTGCTAAGCACCAGCTCTGTGCCAGGCACTGTTTGACACTGAGTATATATTGACAAACCAAGCAAACGCACTTCTTCCTTCCACCGGGTGCCCAGCCAGTAAGCAGGAGACGCACATAGACAGGCAGTCTCAATGCAGAGACTTGATGGGGGAAACCCAGGGTGCTGCCAAATGCTAAACAACAGGCTCCTGGGTAGGACTGGGGGGTGGGGTAAGTCAGGAAGAAGGGAAGCTCTGATCTCTGCAGCCTTTGCTGATTTCCCTGGTGTAAATATCCCCACCAAAGTTTATTTCAGTATGAAATAAATAACCTGGTATGATATCATACCAGTATGATATCACTGAACGTGAAACTGGGAAGTGATGGGGAGCAACACACTATTTGCAATAGTATTTTTACCATAAATGGCTAAAAACAAAAGCCTTAAGAGCATAGACAGATCATAGCTGTTGTTGCTTACTTGCTAAGTTGTATCCGACTCTTTCGCGACACCGTGGACTGTAGCCCACCATGCTCCTCTGACCAGGGGATTTCCCGGTCAGGAACACTGGAGTGGGTCGCCAGTTCCTTCTCCAGGGATCTTCCCAACCCAGGGATCGAACCAGCAGAGGATCCCTGGTCTCCTGCAAGGCAGGCAGATTCTTTATCACTGAGCTATCAAGGAAGCCTGTAGGTCATAGTAGCATGAAATAATTAGGAAGTGACAGGTTCTGAGACATTATCACCTTTATGATTTTTTTAATAATAAACATATAAACAATTTTTATTGAAGACTGTGTTTAGCAGCTAGCTGTAAAAATTCCTAGAAACTTAACAAGCAGCTCTTGTAAGCCAGTTCAGGCCGGCTCCAGCACACACCAGAGGCACCCAGGCTGAAGCAAACAGACTCCTCCCCTTCTGCAGCCTTGGTTTCTCCCAGCCTCCGCATCTTCCTTTAGCGAAAGATGCCATGCCATTTCCACCTCCACTCTTACTCTTTACGGCCTTTCCCCAGGGAAGCTGTTCACTCTGCCTGGCTTCTCCTCCCCTTTTCTTTCCATCCACAGGTTACAGTCGCAGCGGCCAGTTTGGGGCGGTTTGACCCCACCACTCCGGTAGGCATCTGACCCTAGTTGGCATGTGGGCCACAGACAGTGAGTCCAGCTCACTGCTGGTAAAAGTCATTTTGTGGAAGGCAGAGATTCCTTTCTGGTGGGAGGCAGAGCAGCGAAGCAGATGGGGAGATACAAATGATGAAGTGACAGTCCTTGCTGGGTTTCCTTAGCACTCAGGCCCTGCTTTCAGTCTGACCCCGAAGCCCGGTCGCATCCCTGCCCTGGCACTCAGGCCATGCTTGCAGTCTGACCCCGAAGCCCGGTCGCATCCCTGCCCTGGCACTCAGGCCCTGCTTCCAGTCTGACCCCGAAGCCCGGTCGCATCCCTGCCCTGGCACTCAGGCCATGCTTCCAGTCTGACCCCGAAGCCCGGTCGCATCCCTGCCCTGGCACTCAGGCCATGCTTCCAGTCTGACCCCGAGGCCCGGTTGCATCCCTGCCCTGGGGCCTTTGGGATGTTCCAGGACCTCCTGAGAGCACTTCTTCAATTCTTCCTTTGCACGAAATCTCCACTTGGGCTTTGCTTCTAGGAACCTGATACAAGGCATTCATTGCTCAAAAAACAGTTGTCTTGGGCTTCCCTGTGGCTCAGTGGTTAAGAATCTGTCCGCCAACGAAGGAGACGCAGGCTCAATCCCTGGTCTGGGAAGACCCCTCACGCTGCAGAGCAACTGAGCCCATGTGCCACAGCTACAGAGCCGGAGCTCTTAGAGCTGAGGAGCCGCAACTTCTGAAGTGGGAGCACCCTACAGACCGTGCTCCGAAGCAGGAGGAGCCTCCACAGTGAGAGGGCTTCGCCTTGCAACTAGAGCAAAGCCCAGGCAGCAGCGGAGGCCCAGCACACTAAAAATAAATAAATAAAATTATATTTAAAAAAGTCTTGTCTTAATAAGTCGGCCTTCACAGATGACTGGTCCTCAGAGGCCCAGTTAATTAACTGTGAATGTTCTGTTCCAAACCGTAATTCCACATTCTGATAGTCTAGCTTGGTGGTGGAGTCCACTCCTAACACTGTCAGCATGTTTGGAGTGGGTGGGTGCCAAGTGAGGGCCACCCCTGTGGGTGGGGAAAGGCAGTTTCAGAAGAGGGAACAGGCACCCCACGTTGTCTACTGCATGGCCTGGGTGTGGCTTTTGTCTCGTCCATCCTCACTCCCAGGAAAGAAGTGGTCTTCTGACAAAAGATGTCAAAGTGCTTCCATGAGAGGAGAATCACGTCGGCAAGAACAAGAAGACATTCACTCTGAAGGTGAGACATGGGGCAAGCAATCTTTACTGACCCCTAGACCAATGGGGTAGTGTACAAAAAAAGAGTACAAAAGGAGTCTAGAAAGAAATGAGAAAAAGACAAGAAGAGAGGGTATCTATACAACCGTGCCAGGCAGACCTGAGCCTGACTGAGGGGTCAGGCCAAGATATGCCCCGATTAGCTGTGACACACACGTGGTCCTGTGATGTTCACAGAGCAACGTGCTTGGCCCTCTGATGTCATATTGGTTGGCACACTATTGTCATAATCATTATTTTAAATTATTTCCAGTGAGAGCCTAGATGTACAGGCCTCTCCAGTACCAAATGGAGCCATCAGAGGGTTCTGCGGGCAAGCCTCTCTGCATTCTTGGCCTCGGTTTCCCCGCTTCTACAGTGAGGGGTGGGACCAGATGTTCCCCGATGTGGCCTTCCTCCCAACATCTTCCAGTTCTCTGGACACACAGATTCAGAAGTTTCCCTCTCTTTGCCCGAGAGAAGTTGCTGGGGTTGGAAAAGACACGTTAGATAATTCCAGGTCATGTGTGTGCCAGGGGCTGAAATCAGAGAGCTGAGAACCGAATAGTCTGTGTTTATGCCTTCCTCCCGACCTGTCCCACAGGCCGCCTCCAGAAAAAGCAGGCAAGGTGTAGTGAGAGAGCAGGAAGCGGCCTGCGGTGAGCGAGGCGCCTTGCTTCGGTTCTCAGAGGAGGTGGAACTGCACAGTTTCCCAAGCCAGGGAGAGCAGCAGAGTGAGACAGAGGACACTGAGCAGAGACGGGGCCACCCAGCCAGATGTGCACGGTGTCACTTGTGTGAGCTCAGGAGAGCTGCTAACCCTCGTGGTGCCTGGGTCTCCTGGTCTGAAAACTGCACCCCTGATGCCTGCCTTGGGTGGGGGAGTGTGCGGGGAGTGTGCAGGGGAGTGTGTGTGGGAGTGTGCAGCAGATGGGGAGTGTGCGGGGAGGTGTGTGGGGGACGAGGAGTGTGAGGGGAGTGTGCAGGGGAGTGTGTGTGGGATGGGGCTGTGAGGGGGAGGGGGCAGATCAAGCAGGCAAGGAGGTGAGGATGAAGATCCAGAGCATTGGGGAAGCCCCAGAGCATGGCCCAAGCACTCAAGAAATTGTTCCTGTCATCACTCAGTTCAGTTAGGTTCAGTCGCTCAGTTGTTTCTGACTCTTTGCGACCCCATGAATCACAGCACGCCAGACCTCCCTGTCCATCACCAACTCCCGGAATTCACTCAAACTTATGTTCATCAAGTCGGTGATGCCATTCAGCCATCTCATCCTCTGTCGTCCCCTTCTCCTCCTGCCCTCAATCCCTCCCAGAATCATGGTCTTCTCCAATGAGTCAACTCTTCACATGAGGTGGCCAAAATACTGGAGTTTCAGCTTTACCATCAGTCCTTCCAATGAACACCCAGGACTGATCTCTTTTAGGATGGACTGATTGGGTCTCCTTGCAGTCCAAGGGACTCTTAAGAGTCTTCTCCAACACCACAGTTCAAAAGCATCAATTTTTCGGAGCTCAGCTTTCTTCACAGTCCAACTCTCACATCCATACATGACCACTGGAAAAACCATAGCCTTGACTAGCTGGACCTTTGTTGGCAAAGTAATGTCTCTGCTTTTGAATATGCTATCTAGGTTGGTCATAACTTTCCTTCCAAGGAGTAAGCGTCTTTTAATTTCATGGCTGCAGTCACCATCTGCAGTGATTTTGTAGCACAAAAGAATAAAGTCTGACACTGTTTCCACTGTTTCCCCATCTATTTCCTTTGAAGTGATGGGACCAGATGCCATGATCTTCGTTTTCTGAATGTTGAGCTTTAAGCCAACTTTTTCACTCTCCACTTTCACTTTCATCAAGAGGCTTTTTAGTTCCTCTTCACTTTCTGCCATAAGGGTGGTATCATCTGCATATCTGAGGTTATTGATATTTCTCCCGACAATCTCAATTTCAGCTTGTGCTTCTTCCAGCCCAGCGTTTCTCATAATGTACTCTGCATATAACTTAAATAAGCAGGGTGACAATATACAGCCTTGACATACTCCTTTTCCTATTTGGAACCAGTCTGTTGCTCCATGTCCAGTTCTAACTGTTGCTTCCTGACCTGCATACAAATTTCTCAAGAGGCAGATCAGGTGGTCTGGTATTCCCATCTCTTTCGGAATTTTCCACAGTTTATTGTGATCCACACAGTCAAAGGCTTTGGCATAGTCAATAAAGCAGAAATAGATGTTTTTCTGGAACTCTCTTGCTTTTTCCATGATCCAGCGGATGTTGGCAATTTGATCTCTGGTTCCTCTGCCTTTTCTAAAACCAGCTTGAACATCTGGAAGTTCACGGTTCACGTACTGCTGAAGCCTGGCTTGGAGAATTTTGAGCATTACTTTACTAACATGTGAGCTGAGTGCAATTGTGTGGTAGTTTGAGCATTCTTTGGCATTGCCTTTCTTAGGGATTGGAATGAAAACTGACCTTTTCCAGTCCTGTGGCCACTGCTGAGGTTTCCAAATGTGCTGGCATATTGAGGGCAATACTCTCACAGCATCATCTTTTAGGACTTGAAATAGCTCAACTGGAATTCCATAACCTCTACTAGCTTTGTTCATAGTGATGCTTCCTAAGGCCCACTTGACTTCACATTCCAGGATGTCTGGCTCTAGGTCAGTGATCACACTGTCGTGATTATCTGGATCATGAAGATCTTTTTTGGACAGTTCTCCTGTGTATTCTTGCCACCTTTTCTTAATATCTTCTGCTTCTGTTAGGTCCATACCATTTCTTCCCTTTATTGAGCCCATCTTTGCATGAAATGTTCCCTTGATATCTCTAATTTTCTTGAAGAGATCTCTAGTCTTTCCCATTCTGTTGTTTTCCTCTATTTCTTTGCATTGATCACTGAGGAAGGCTTTCTTATCTTCCTTGCTATTCTTTGGAACTCTGCATTAAGATGCTTATATATTTCCTTTTCACTTCTCTTCTTTTCACAGCTATTTGTAAGGCCTCCTCAGACAGCCATTTTGCTTTTTTACATTTCTTTTGCATGGGAATGGTCTTGATCCCTGCCTCCAGTACAACGTCAGGAACCTCCATCCATAGTTCATCAGACACTCTGTCTATCAGATCTAGTTCTTTAAATCTATTTCTCACTTCCACTGTATAAGCATAAGGAATTTTATTTTGGTCATACCTGACAGAATGAGGTCGACTGGAGAAGGGAATGGCAAACCACTTCAGCATTCTTCCCCTGAGAACACCATGAACAGTATGAAAAGGCAAAATGATAGGATACTGTAAGAGGAACTCCCCGGGTCGGTAGGTGCCCAATATGCTACTGGAGATCAGTGGAGAAATAACTCCAGAAAGAGTGAAGGGATGGAGCCGAAGCAAAAACAATACCCAGTTGTGGATGTGACTGGTGATAGAAGCAAGGTCCGATGCTGTAAAGAGCAATATTGCATAGGAACCTGGAATGACAGGTCCATGAATCAAGGCAAATTGGAAGTGGTCAAACAGAAGATGTCAAGAGTGAACATCGACATTCTAGGAATCAGCAAACTCAAATGGACTGGAATGGGTGAATTTAACTCAGAGGACCATTATATCTACTACTGTGGGCAGGAATCCCTTAGAAGAAATGGAGTAGCCATCATGGTCAACAAAAGAGTCTGAAATGCAGTACTTGGATACAATCTCAAAAATGACAGAATGATCTCTGTTCATTTCTAAGGCAAATCATTCAATATCACAGTAATCCAAGTTTATGCCCCAACCAGTAATGCTGAAGAAGCTGAAGCTGAACGGTTCTATGAAGACCTACAAGACCTTTTAGAACTAACACCCAAAAAAGATGTCCTTTTCATTATAGGGGACTGGAATGCAAAAGTAGGAAGTCAAGAAACACCTGGAGAAACAGGCAAATTTAGCCTTGGAGTACAGAATGAAGCAGGGCAAAAGCTAATAGAGTTTTGCCAAGAGAACGCACTGGTCATAGCAAACACCCTCTTCCAACAACACAAGAGAAGACTGTACACATGGACATCACCAGATGGTCAACACCGAAATCAGATTGATTGTATTCTTTGCAGCCAAAGATGGAGAAGCTCTATACAGTCAGCAAAAACAAGACCGGGAGCTGACTGTGGCTCAGATCAAGAACTCCTTATTGCCAAATTCAGACTTAAACTGAAGAATGTAGGGAAAAGCACTAGACCATTCAGGTATGACCTAAATCAAATCCCTGTCATCACTAAAGATGTAGAAAACAGTTGCCACAGGGGAAGAACCTGGCTGGGAATCTCCAGGTCCTGTGGCTTCCCTGGCTGCTACTTAATGCAAAAACTAAGAAAAACCAGGAAGTGAGTGCTGTGCTCTTAGCCTCTCTGCTACTTAAATAACACCAGATTTTCTGTCTGATTCCCAGCACCCAGCAGTTATTGACTTCGTATATTTTCTCTTGTGCTGGAGGGAGATTTACTCAGCTGAACATGGGGCTGCTGCCAGCACCTAGGCTGGGAATGGACACCTCAGTCCTCTGGTCTCATCTGTAATGTGGGTCTCCCAACTTGGAGTCACAGAGCAGCTGCAGGAGACGGGGAACTCTCACATGCACCAAGACTGTTAGAGGCTGTTCTACGCCCTGCTGCTGCAAAGTCGCTTCAGTCAAGTCTGACTCTTGGCGACCCCATGGACTGCAGCCCTCCAGGCTCCTCCATCCCTGGGATTTTCCAGGCAAGAGAACTGGAGTGGGTTGCCAGTGCTGTCTCTAGTTCTACGCCCTGCTCCACTGTAAATGTGTGCCTGCTCAGCTGCCCAGTCGTGTCTGACTCTTGTGACTCCATGGACTGGGGCCTGCCCGGCCCCTCTGTCCATGGGATTTCCCCTGCAAGAATACTGGAGCGGGTTGCCATTCCCTTCTCTGGGGGATCTTCCCCACCCAGGGATCAAATCTGTGTCTCTTATGTCTCCTGCATTGGCAGGCGGATTCTTTACCACTGCACCATCTGGGAATCCCTTATCCATCATAAATGGCTCTCTCTCAAATGCAAGAGATGCTATTATGATAAATAAAACACTACATTTGTTTAGAAGTGACCTTGCATTCATCTTTTTGACAATGTGGATTTGCTCTGTCACCTAAAATAATATCTGCCATCACTCTAATACTGCCTTCCCTGGTGGCTCAGATGGTAAAGCATCTGTCTGACAATGTGGGAGACCTGGGTTTGATCCCTGGGTCAGGAAGATTCCCTGGAGAAGGAAATGGCAACCCACCCCAGTACTCTTGCAGGGAAAATCCCATGGACAAAGGAGCCTGGTGTCCACGGGGTCCCAAAGAGTCGGACACGACTGAGCGACTTCACATCACACTAATAAAACCGTCCATTTATAGAGAACTCACAGTACTTGATACGGTGTTAAGAGACTTTCTTTGATTAAGTCTTCCCAACAGACACATGAAGACGAAATTATGATGCCCAATTTACAGATAAGGAAATTGACACTTTGATACCTTAGGTCACTTGCCCAACGTTTCAGGACTAGTAGGTCAGAGGGTCAAGCCCAGGTGGTCTGACTCCAAAGCCCCAGCTTAACATTTTAAGGACAGGGCTGCGCTTTGGCATTTCGTGTATCTCTCGTTCCTGAAGGCAACCGGGACTCATTCTGCTCCTTTGTTCCCTTCAGGGTCTCTCGCTGCTACCCACACTCCGCTTCTGCTTTTGTGGACTGCCCAGGTCATCCTCTGAGGGCTTTGCCTCCTGGAGACCGACCACCCCGGAGCTGAATCTCACCCCGCAGACTGCCCATCCCAACTGAGCTCTTTGGCTCCAGCCCAGCTCCAGGCGCCCCCCGAGTCTCCTCCCCCTCTCCCCAGGCTCCTGTCGATCCCCCCGCGGCGCTGCGGGCCTCAGTTTCCCCCCGTGTGAAGCAGGTAGCTCGATCCTTTCCTTAGGCAAAGGGCACACCGAGGCGGGTCCGGAGCCAGAGTCGCCGTCCTCCCGTCCGCCTGTGGGCGGGGCCGGCGCTCCTCCCCCGCCCCGCCCGGGGCCCCGCCCCGAGGGCGGCCCCCGCCCGGCCCTGCCCGCCCCGCCCGCGCCCGCGGCGCCCCAGCCCCGCCGCCCGCAGCCAGCTGAGCGCAGCTGGACCCAGCAGCCGCCGTCGCCAGCGCCGCAGCCGCAGGTAGGCGAGGGGAGCGACCACGACCCCGGGACTCCCGGGGATCCTGGGCTTCTGGGTCGTTTCTCCCTCCGCGCGCGGGCCGAGCTCGCCCGCGCCTGGAGCTCGGCCCAGCAGCCGGGGCATCGCGGAAAAACGCCCCCCCCACCTTCCCCCCACCTTGCGGGTGTTCTGGGGGCCGGGGAAGGTTGGGGGGCTCGGGTGGTGAGTAAGGGGATTCAGGCCTCCACCCACAGGCCCCGTGGTGCACTCGAGCTGACTTTGACCCACTTCGCGCCGGTGGGGTGCGTGGGCCCGGGGTCAGCCCCGCGCTCGCCGACAGGTGGTCTCAGGCTTGCAGAGGTCTGGGCGGCGGCTCCGCCGAGGAGTCTGCCTCGCGCATCTCCAGGATTAATGCCTTTGCCTGCGCTTCCCTGGAGATGAGGAGCCCCTCACCCCCACCTCCTTCCTCTTTCTGGGCCCTGGACTATTAGAAAGTTCTTCCTCTTACTGGTCTGGAATCGACTTGCCTCTGCTACCTGTCGGTGCTGTCCGGCCCTCTGCCCTGCAGAGCACCGGCCCTTCCCTGACTCACACGGAAACTTCTTTGAGGTGAGGACGGATTGGAACCAGACTTTCTCCCTGGGGCCCCCATCTCTGCTTGGGTCCACACGCCTCAGAATCTGATAACTGCGTGTCCCCTGGCCAGGCGCAGCCCGGCTGCTCTCGGCAGTGGCCGAAAGCAAGGCCCCGGGCCGAGGAGGCTGGCGGGGCTGCAGGGAGCTTCGGCCTCAGACACCCAGACATCCGCCCTTTATTCCACCCTCACATCTAACTCAAAACAGGGAGGACAGCTTTATGACACCCAGAACTCAGGAGAGCCGGGGACAATCAGGGCGCCCTGGGGGTGACTGCTTTTCGGCTTTTCCTGGAAGCCAGGGCCCCCGGGGACTTTTCTGAGGCTAACCCTGCGGGTCCTGCTCTCCCAGGACCGCGTTTCTGACCAGAGCCCTATGAACTCTTGCTGCACTGCGCTTTACAAGAACCACAGCTTGATGGAATCTCACCAGCCTGGTTCCACAGTTGAGAAAGCTGCAGGGCCCTGAGAGTTGGTGAGCGGCTGATACAGTGAGGAAGGAGCAGGCCTGGGACCCAGTGCCGTTTGCACTTGGCTGACTTCTGGCTCCTGGGGCTTTAGACTCTTCTTGAGCCTCGAGTTCCATTCACTAAGAAACTGAGCACTGCACACACACACACACACACACACACACACACACACACACACACACCCTCCAAGACACACTCACACTCTGGAGTTCTGGTTGGCGTTTCTTGGGGATGTTAATTAAGGGGAAGAGGCCTGGAATCTTGGGGATGTTAATTAAGGGGAAGAGGCCTGGAACGGAGGAGGAAGGTTGGGAGGGGGAACGGCAGCTTCCAGTTCCCCTGAAACTCCATTTTCCTTTTTGAGGCCTCACTATTTATAAATGCCAGGGAAATCATAAACAGCCCAGGGAGCTTGAATTGGCACCCGGGTGAGTTTCGCAGCAAAAAAAGTTACCGTGTGAATCAGGGAAAGGAACTTTACTCCAGAAATTTCCATAGTCTTTTTTACTGGGGACTGACATGAATTTGGAAAAGCAGGCGTCTCCCAGGAGGGGTTTCCTTCCTTCCCTCCTTCCTGATTCAGCACTCCTCAGGGCCTGTGTTCAGGGTCTTGCCCTGTGAGGGCCCGAGAGCCTTGAGGAAGGCTAAGATATTTGTCCTCAAGATGCTTCTCATCCATAGTGGTCGGAACAAAGCTGCAATACTGAGAATTAGCTTCAGCCTATAAAGGGGTGACCAAGTCTGTCTGGGCCACCCAGACCTCAGAAATGAGTAAAAGTTTCCCAGGAGATAAGGCGATGGGCAGTAAGACATGCTGAGAAGCAGGCACAGCTCGTGCAAAGGCACAGAGGCTTTCTGAGCAATCCACAAGGCGAGGATGCAGATGAGGGAAAGGTGGAGTGGCGGCAGTTGGGACTGTAAATCAAGAGGGAAAGGGAAAGGAAAGGAAAGTGAAGTCGCTCATTCGTGTCCGACTCTTTGCGACCCCATGGACTGTAGCCTACCAGGCTCCTCCGTCCATGGGATTTTCCACTCCAATAGTACTGGAGTGGATTGCCATTTCCTTCTCCAGCAGATCTTCCAGACGCAGTGATGGAACCCAGGTCTCCCGCATTGTAGACAGATGCTTTACCGTCTGAGCCACCAGGGAAGTCCATAATGAAGAGGGAGCTAGATCGTGAACTAAGGGCTTGGACTTTAGCCTGAGGGCAGTGATCAAAACGTTTAGTAATCTGGTGGCTTTGTAGCAGATGCTTTGGAAGGGGCTGCACTGAAGGCTTCCCTGGTGGCTCAGACGGTAAAGCGTCTGCCCGCAATGCCGGAGACCCGGGTTTGACCCCTGGGTTGGGAAGATCCCCCGGAGAAGGAAATGGCAACCCATTCCAGTACTCTTGCCTGGAAAATTCCATGGACTGAAAGGCTTCTCAGAGCCTGGTAGGCCCCAGTCCATGGGGTCACAAAGAGTCGGACATGACTGGGCGACTTCACTGTACTTTTCACTGAAGATACAAGGATTCCTTAGGAGGCTACGGGATGGTCGAGTGAAAGAGAGTGCAGGTCTGAACCAGACCAGTGGCCATGGGATGGACCAGAGTGGCAGATTCTGGAATCCCAGCTGAAGAACCCCGTAGAACTGGCAGCAAACTTTATCTAAAAGCAAGCAGTGGGCTTGTAGCTATTGGACAAGGTTGCCAAGTTATTCTGAGATTTTCAGTATTGAGTTTTACTGTTAAAGCAAAGTTTTACTGTTAAAGATTCAAGCCTTGCTGTATGACACAGGGAGGTCAAATCTGGGGCTCTGTGACAACCTGGGGGAGTGGGATGGGGTGGGAGGTGGAAGGGAGGTTCAGGAGGGAGGGGCATGTGTGTACCTGTGGGTGATACATGTTGATGTATGGCAAAAAAACAACACAATATTGTAAAGCAGTTATCCTCCAATTGAAAATAAACTCTAAAAAAAAAAAAAAGATTCAAGCCTAGAGAATAGAGTAAGCCTCATCCCTCTAACCCCCTTCTTGCCCCAGAGGTGGCCCTGTGTGTGCAGTTCTGCGAAACTGTCATGAGCAAGAGCTGAAGACTGGATGCCTTCACGCTTCTTAGCCATCCATTGCCGGAGGGTCACTTCTCCCCACTTCATGTCGGCAGCTTGGGTCTCTGGAGAGAAGCTGTCAGGTCATAGAGATGATTTCTGTCGTCCCTTGCTGGGACACTGGTCTCTGGTTTTCTTCAAGAGAACTTTACAGCCCATGTCTACAGTCTCTGAGCGTGTATTAGTTATTAGAGGTGGCAGAACTGAGAGAAGTTAGATGCACTGACTTAGGAGTGGAGCTGTAATCTGAGTTCTTTGAGTGACTTTGGGCAAGTCCTGGCTCACGGGGCCTCAGTGTCCTCATCTGTGAAATGGGGAGATGTTGGTCTCCGTGATAAAAAGCTACCTTTTAGTAAACCAAGCCCTGGGGCACTAATTTACTTTGTTGGTTCTTCACAATCATGTCTCTGAGTTAGGTCCTGTTATCTGCGACCCCATGGACTGGAGCCTACCAGGATCCTCCGTCCACGGGATTTTCCAGGCAAAAGTACTGGGGTGGGGTGCCATTGCCTTCCCCGATCTGCTTCTATAGAGGAGGTAACTGAGGCTCAGAGAGGCTAAGGAATGTACTTTGGCTTGTGAGGCAGTTAGGTGTCAGTGCTAGGATTCCGGAGGTCTGACTATAGGGCGGTAGCTCTTAATCACTGCCTTAAATGTTCTACTGGCGAAGCCATCTAGTCCTGACATTATGAGAACTGCAGGGAGAGTTTGCTGGGGCTGTGAGGAGGGGTGCTGGTCCGCATGCATGGCGTGGGGAGTTTAGGCCTGGACGGGCCTCTCGGGAGTGTTTGTTCAGTTCAGTCACTCAGTCGTGTCCGACTCTTTGCGACCCCATGAATCGCAGCACGCCAGGCCTCCCTGTCCATCACCAACTCCCGGAGTCCACCCAAACCCATGTCCATCAAGTCAGTGATGCCATCCAGCCATCTCATCCTCTGTCGTCCCATTTTCCTCCTGCCCTCAATCTTTCCCAGCATCAGGGTCTTTTCAAATGAGTCCACTCTGCATCAGGTGGCCAAAGTATTGGAGTTTCAGCTTCAGCATCAGTCCTTCCAATGAACACCCAGGACTGATCTCTTTTAGGACGGACTGGTTGGATCGCCCTGCAGTCCAAGGGACTCTCTAAATTCACGCTTTTCTGTACTATCTATAGGACTCAGAGTGTAGGTCCGTCTTTCCTCCATTTCGGGAAATCCAGGCTCTGAGAGGACAAAGACTTGCCCAGGTTCCCTCAGAGAGTTAGTGGGAGGCCCAACCTCCTTTCACTTTCGGAGCCCCTGCTCTGGAAAGCCTTCTGAGAAAGCCAGGAAGAATGGGCAACATCTCTCTCCCTGGGCCGCCCCTCCCCATGGTTATTTCCTGAGAAAATGCCAGCTGAAGCAGGGAAAACCTGGTCCCAGGAGCTATGTACTTTGTAGGGGAGGGAAAGAAAGAGACCAGTGTTCAGGCAGCTGGGGGATGTTAAGTAAAAATATCTCCTCCCTTTCAACCGAGTGAGCGTGTGTCATATTTCAGCCTGATGTGGTTTTCGAGTTTGGAGACCACAGGCAGGCTGGGTTCCTGCTGCTCTCTGGCTTTTCCTCCCCACCCCCAACCCCCTGCCGTTGCCGCCTGCTCTCCCCTGCCCTGCCCAGGACCACATCAGCAATTTAAGGGCAGGGCAGAGAACGGCGGTGGGTGTGATGGGCAAGGCTGGACAGCAGAAAGCCTGAGCTTCAGTCCTGGTTTTGCCATTTGGCAAAATACTGGTGGCTTGAGCTAGTCCGTGCCTTCCGCTGGGCCTGTGTCCCCCTGGCGTTAGGCGGGTGGACAGAATAATGTCACGCTGTCCCAGCTCCGGAGGCCTCTGAGCCAGGGGGCTTCGTGCTCACTGCAGGGACATGGGGCCCGCATGTCTCTAAGCATGAAGTGAGCCCACAGCAGTCACCCTTGTGTGAGTGACTTGCACCAGCATCAGCTGGAGATTTGACTGCTGTTCATAAATTGGGTCTTTGTGGATTCAGTTGGTTGCCCATTTTACAGATACAGCAGTTGAGGCCTAGGATTCATGCATGTATCCCATTTCCTGCTCTACAAGCAGTAAGGGTGAGGACCCCTGTTGGTGACATTCTTACTGTCTATATTCACTTTTCGTCTTTACCACCTTGATTAATCTTTTTAACGGCTCCACTAGGGAGGAGATATTTACTCCGTTTTACAGATAAGGAAACTGAGGCTCAGCCCAGAGAAATGAAATGCCTTCCTTTCTCTTTTTTGAGCCTCACAGTAGCCCTGAGGTTGTTATGGGCCCCATTTTACAGATGAGGAAACTGAGGTCTGGAGATGTGAGCGCTCATGCCTGGGGTCCCCAGGGACCATGTAGCCAGATGGGTTTTTTCCCAGGCCCCCCATCCTGCTGCTTCCTGGTGCCTTGCAGGTTCTGTCTCAGGGTGCCTCTCTGCACCTCTTGCATTCAGTGCTTGGACTCAGGATTAACAGTTTTCTTCCTCGGCTGTAACGTGTCCCTAAAACGTGCTCTTCCCAAGGGGGACTCCAGGGGCAGTTTGAGCCGTGGAGCTTCTCAGGGAACTGGGATGAAGGTGCCACGCCAGTGGGAGTGGATTTATTTATTCTGCTGAACTGGTTAAGCAAACAGCCTTCTTTCAACTTCAGCAAGGATATCATTTGATCCCAGCTTATTTGTCTAACAAAGAATATATATATGGTATATGTAAGCCTTCAGGGTGGGGCCTGGCCCTTAATTTTCCTCCTGTAGTGGCTGTGGCAGGGCTGGGCCCTTGCTGGGTACTCAGTAAATGCTGGTTAATTTTGGAGGAGTGGCAGAGTGGTGTGGGTGAGACACCCATAGGATAGGTCTTTTTTTCCCCCTCCTCCAATGACTTTTTTTCCTTTTTATAAATATAGTAACTGGGATAGAAAATGTAGAAAATAAAAATAGTATAAAAAAATAAGAACTGTCCATAATTCTGCCAACACAAGATAATCAGTGTTAACATTTGGGTGCGTTTCCTTCCTAATATTTTCAGCACGTATTCTTTTACCCCTGACAGAACTGTGGCCATACCACATTTGTAATCTTCTATTCTGACTTTCTGCAATTTTCTTCCAAATGTTATAAATATTTTTTCATGTTATTTAGTACTCTAAATTTAATTTTTTAAAGAGTTTTAAAAGTATGCTCTAAGTGGACAAATGCCTGTTTATCTAGAATCTTTCATTCTAATAGACTGGGGGATTAAAGAAAATAATGAATTTTATTTGTTAAAAAAGTTTCACATTTTTATTATTAAAATGACGAATGCTGACCTGATTTTTTTGTTATTCTCTATTATCGCATCTATGATGTGAGTGATTCACTTCACATCTTCTCTTATTAGGCATTCAGGCTGCGGATAAACAGTGTTGCAGCGAACATTCTAGTGCATAAATTATTCCTTTCTCATTGTTTTCTAAAAGAGAGCCCAAGAAATGGAGCTGTTGAGTCAAAAATGACAAATTTACAGCTTTTGCTACATTTTGCCAAATTTCCACCCTTGAAAGGTTGTAGCAGTTCGTATTTCCACCAGCCTTTCTTTGGGGAACATCTGAGGCTGGTTATCAAAAGCCTAATTGTGCTCGTAGAAGGCTTAGGGGCCATTCTTCTGAAGCGTTTCTTCATTTAGCCTTAATTTAGCCTTAAACACAGGCAGAACTCAGAGATACTGAGGTTTCCATTCCGGGTCACCACAGTGAAGTGACTATCACGATAAAGCAAGTCACACAGAATTCTTGGTTTTCCAGCACGTGTAAAAGCCATGTTGACACCGCGCTATAGCCTGTTTAGTGTGCAACAGTATTCCGTCTCAGAAAACAAGGTACATACCTTAACTCAAAAACACCTCCTTGCTAAAAACGCTACCCACCATCCGAGCCTTCAGCAAGTGTGGAAGTAACAGCGTAGATTACCGACGACCAATCACCGTAACAAATACGATAATCATGAAAAAGTTTAAACAGACTATGGCAAGGATTCCCAAAATGTGACGCAGAAACAGTGGCTCAAATGGTAAAGCCTGCAATGCAGGAGACCCGGGTTCGATCCCTGGGTCGGGACGATCCCCTGGAGAAGGAAATGGCAACCCACTCCAGTATTCTTGCCTGGAAAATTCCATAGACTGAGAAGACTGGTAGGCTACAGTCCATGGGGTCGCAAAGAGTCGGACGTGACTGAGCGATTTCACTTTCACTGGAAACATGACGTCACAAGACCATTTGCTCAAAGATTGCCACAAACCTTCAGCTTGTGAAAGATGTAGTCTCGATGAAGCACAGTAAACTGAAGTGCAATAAATCTACAGGTATACCGTATACCTGTAGATTTGCACAGTTCGGCATCTGCAAGTGCTAATGATTAAGATCCTGGGCAGAGGAGGCAGGGAGAAGCTGGTCTGCACCCCAGTTTCTGCTTTGCACTTGCCACAAGACCTAAACTGTGGCCCGGTCACCGTGCTGCCTCCGTGCTTAGGACGTAAGTACTTGCCTTTGTGTTTCCAGACTTCGATGTGACTGAGGTCACCCTCTGCAGAAGGCCCCTCTCCTGACTGCCTCCTCACCTAGAAACCCTTTCCAGATTCCGACCCTTACAGTTAGACCTCAGAAGCTGCCTGGTCCCACCTCCTCACTTCATGGCAGGAATACTCAGACCCAGAGAGCAAGTGAATTTCCTAAAGCACAAAGTAAATTCTCTGATTGCTGCTCCACCACTTGTGAGATTTCAGAAGTACTCATCTAAACCAAAATGATTTCAGTGATCATAAAGCCCAAGGCCTGGGAAGATTAAGGAACTGGGCCGTGGTCAGACCCCGAGTTTGTCCTGGCGGTGTGGTCCTGGGAAAGTCATTTTCCTTTTTAGCCAGTTTCCCCTACTGTGAATTGAGGACTGTCACCTTCTCTTGTCCACCTGGGCTTACTTTCCCACCAGTCGAAGGCTTAATTTCAAGACTCAGTGGCAGGTCTTGGTCTCTTGAGTGTGCGTCCTGAAGTGGGGTGTTTTTTGAGGTCACCGGTGGTGCTAGTGTTTAAGAATCTGCCTGCCAATGTAGGAGACATAAGGGACCCAGGTTGGATCCTTGGGTTGGGAAGATCCCTTGGAGGAGGAAATGGCAATCCACTCTAGTATTTTGCCAGGAGAATACCTTGGACAGAAGAGGCTGGTGGGCTACAGTCCATGGGGTCACAAAGAGTGCAGGCATGAGGGCAGAGACTTATTTTTACAACACCAAAAAAGACGCCTTTGGACCCTTTCTCTTCTCAGGGGAAGGATTTTGTCAACAGTGTTGCGATTGGACATAAGAAACGTTTTAGAGCATCTCAAACTTACCATGCTCCCAAATCACCTGGGAATTTTGGAAAATTCAGATTCTGGCTTAGTATGTCTGGAGTGGGCCGTGACACTGCATTTTTTTTTTTTTTTTTTTTTTTTTGGCCTTGAAATGTGGCATCTTCCCTAACCAGGGATGGAACCTGTGCCCCCTACGTTGGGAGCACAGAGTTCTAACCACTGAAGCACCAGGGAGTCCCCGTCTGCACTTCTAATGCCCTCCCAGCTAATGCAGATGCTGCAGGTCCAGGGACCACAGCTGGCATGAGTGTGCACACGCGCTCAGTTATACCGGACTCCTCAGTCCCGTGGAGTGGGTGTGCGCATGCACTGTTATACCCAACTCTGCAATCCCGTGGTCTGTAGCCCGCCAGACTCCTCTGAGAGTGGAATTTTCCAGGCAAGAATACTGGATCGGATTGCCATTACCTTCTCTCGGTGATATTCCCGACCCAGAGATGGAACCCATGACTCTTGTGTCTCCTGCATTCACAGGTGGGTTCTTTACCAGCTGAGCTACCAGGGAAGCCTAGTAAGATTCTAAATCCTTTGTTCAAGGCCCAGACTAGAGCCGAGAGCTCTTGATATCTTATCCTTGGGGTTCTTTCTACCCATTGCATTTGCTTCTGTCATCTCATAACACTGAGGTGAACTGTATTTGGTCCACAGTTATGTTTCCAGAATCTGAACAGCCCTTGAATTTCAGAGCAGGGCAGGGCTCTTCTTTAGGAGAGAGTGACTCAGTAGGATGTCATCTGAAGGGGGAAAAATACAGCTGAAGGGCCTAGCGTTTGGCATAAAACATTTCCACCAGAAGTTTTTATACTTAAGGTTATAAATATTATTCTCTTACAGCTGTAGGCTGCAAACTACAGCCCTGGGGAAGCCCCAGCCTGTTTTTGTATGCCTCCAAGCTAAAAATGGTTTTTACATTTTTAAAATATTGTAAAAAAGAAAATCCGAAACTGAGCAAGGAAGAATCTGCAACAGGGTGTGTGGCTGCAAAGTTTAAACTATTTCCTATCTGGCTCTTTTCTCTCTCTCTCTTTTAAAAATGTTGGCCATGTCACATGGCATGTGGGATCTTAGTTCCCTGACTAGGGATCGAACCTGTGCCCCTGCAGTGAGAGTACACAGTCCTAACCACTGGACCCCCCGAGAAGTCCTAGCACTTCACAGTAAATATTTGCTAACTCCTGGTTTAGAGTAACTGGAGCTTTATATTTTTGTCTAGTAAGCAAGAGGCCCAGCTTGAAATCTAGTGAGACCAAGCTATGGGGGAGGCGGCCTGACTTGGTGGCAGCTGCTCAGGCACCCTAGCCGTGTGACCCTGAGCACAGTACTTCACCTCTCTGAACTTGTGTTCTTCCTTCACAAGACGGGACTGTGACAGCTGCCCGCTGAGTTGTGAGGATGAGACATGATGTATGTCAGGAATTAATGCTGGGTAGGTGCTCAGTGACAACTGGTGTCATTTGAAGCCTTCCGGCGTTGCCTGACAGATCACACGCCCTCACCAAATCTGACTGGAGGAGGTAAGGGCAGCCCACTCCAGTGTTCTTGCCTGGAGAATCCCAGGGACGGAGGAGCCTGGCAGGCTGCAGTCCATAGGGTCGCAGAGAGTCAGACAAGATTGAAGTGACTTAACACACACACACACACACACACACACACACACACACACGCCAAATCTGAGGGTCCTCTCAGCGATCTGGAAACAGTCTTTTGGAAGAAAAATACCTCTGTTCCCACTTCCCCCAGTCACCCCTTCAGCCCTGCAGGGCAGAAAGCTCCTTTTTAGCCATCCAGACAGATGGGGTTCCTGATGCTTGTACACCTTCCCTAATGGCAAGCTCTCTACCCACTCCTGCCATGGCCGGGCAGCTCTAAGATCTAACCCAGCGAGTAGGCTTCACCAGAGCCCCAGGCAAGGATGGTGATTACTGGAAGGAGACACCCCTCTTTAGGGCTCCACGCAGCATGTGGGCAGTCGACTAAAGCCAGTGGTTTACAGGCCTTGTTTCTAAGTTGTGGCAGCCTTAAGATCCATAATGGAGAACAGACTGACTTGGAGTTGGCTGGGGTTAACTCTTCTTGCCTGGGAAGTCCCAGGGACAAAGGAGCCTGGTGTCCGTGGAGTTGGACGCGACTTAGCGATTAAACAATAACAACACTTCTACACCCAGTGAATCTAAAATTCGACAGCTCCCGGTGTCCAGAGCGCAGGAAAGCGTGTAATGCTCTTTCTGCCCATAGGTGGCAGCACCTGCACCCTTTGCCGTCTTTGTGAACGTCTTTGTGCAGGAGTGTTTACGCACGTGTGCACACACGTGAACATGCGTGTGATTTACTAGTGTCTGCCTTCGTTGAATCTTGAGCTCTGGTGGCCCTAGGCTAGACTCTGGGATACAGGGGAGCGGGTCTTGGTCTGACGGGGGAGGCAGACTTGGAAACAGTGTAACAGTGTGGCAGGGAAATGGGCCGAGGCTCAGAGGAGCTCAGCCTCACGGGGAAGGGGAGGTTAGAGATGAGTTCTAGGAGGAAACCTGGGCTTGATCATGAACGGAAGGAGAAAAGAAGAACAGGGATGGAAGAGAGCTCGGGAACAGAGGAGACAGTCTGTGCAAAGATTACAGGAAGATTTAAGGGCCAGTGCAGCTGCCTCTGGCTGGAGCTTGGAGGGGTGTGGGTGGAAGACAGGAACTGGGGAGAGCTGAGGCTCAAGACTGATGAGGGCAGACCATAAAAGGCGCGGATGGTTCAAGGGCTGCTGAGGACGTTGGGTTTTACCTGGGGGCCATCAGGGACTCAGGGCTGAGTCTGCGCAGAGGAGCAACGCGGTCTGGCTAGCTCTGGAGGGGAGGAGGGAGGGAGAGAAGGACCGGGTGGGAGGAAGTGGGAAGACGGGTAGGAGGCGCAGCAGTCTCCCAGGCGAGAGGCTGAGGGGCCTGGACCAACGTGTTGGCAGTCGGGGGTGGGGAGTAGTGGGCGTGCTTGGGTAGAACCAGTGGTGTTGGGAGGCGAGAGTGACGGAAGAGAGGAGGCTGAAGAGGATGGTGGTGTTGGTGCTGAGATGCGGAACCTTGAGCGTAAAACAGGTTGCCCTTGGGAACAATTACAGCACCTCCAGAGAGGGTGAGGGTGAGATGTGGAGGTGTGTCGAAGAGAAGGGGGCTGGATTTGAAAGGTTCATCCTCACGGAGTTAACGAAAAGTGGGAACTTATTAATCATTTGCAGGAGCCCAGCTCTGTGTTCATCTACCCCACGGAACTGGGAAGTTTCTATGGAACTCTTTGAAGGGATCCCACAAAGGTGGCACTTAACTCCAGGTCCTAAGGCCCAAATAAGCCCCTAGCCTCTTTCTAGATCTCTTGCTGTGCACTGGTGCCACTCACGATGCAGAAATCCCCAGGAATGTCTGGGCCATCTACTGTCACTAAGAATAGGGTTCAGTTGCATCTTAATCCAGGAAGCCTGCAGGGCCCCGCTGCCTTTGGGATCTTGGAGTTTCTCCTCCTGGCTTGGAAAAGCTGGTTTGGGCAGAGCTGTTTTCCAGTTCAGGCAGGAGCCAGTTGCTCAGCGGCTCCCTGAATGTGGCTGACTGGGAGTCTGGGAGTGACGAAGGGTGAAGACCCAGAGTGTCTCTGAAAGTGTGGGTGCTGAAAGATTGGGGCTGCACAGACCACTCTGGGTGCGCGTGGGCTGGCCCTGCGTTTGGTCACCCAGCGTACACCCACGGGTCCTCCTGTTTGCCAGGTCACGTGCCAGGCCTGGGGCTTCAGAGGCAAAGCAACCTCGTGGAGCCCATGGTCTCACGGGAGAGAAAGACTGGCCAGCATATGATGGTAATACAGTCTTGCAATAGTGGAGCAACGCTAGGCATAGAGGTGGGAATATGGCAGGTGAGCGGCTTGGCTCCGCAGTCTGCGTAAGTATAGCGTGAGAAAGAGACACTTTTTAGAAACAGACCTAGAGAGTTAAGTGATAGAGTAAGCACATGCATTATTCAAAATCCTTGACGTATTTTATCTCATTTGATCTTCATAAGAGTTGGGACACGATTGAGCGACTTTCACTCGTTCACTCACTCACTCGATGACCTCATGGGGTAGGTTCTAATACCTACCCCATAATTCCTCTTTTACAGAGAAGGAAACTGAGGCTCAGAAAGGTGATGTAACTTGATTGTTACATGTTGGTTAAATGAAGGGCCTTTTGTCTAACTTCACGATCCTAAGCCAGAGCTCTGAAGCTGACCATAAGCTGAATTCAGTCATACAATGGGGTTACCTTAAATGCTCATGGGGTTTTGGGCTGTATTAATAGAGGCATGGCATCTAGAATGATAGAGGTGAGAGTTCTGCTTGCCCTGCCCTGAAGAGAGCTCTCATCCAAGTGTTTAATTCTGGGTCTTGAGCTGTCAGTAGGGACAGGGTTCATTTGAAGTAGATCAGGGGAAGCGAGGGGAGGGAACCAGACACCTTGATCTCAGGAAGAGCCGGAGCAAAAGGGGTAGAAGACTTGAGAGGGACTTGAGACTCCTCAAGTCTCTGAGGAGCCCCTGGGAAACAGGGTCCCAGACCTGCTCTGGGTGAGCCCAGAGGGTAGAGTTCGGACCAGGGTGTAATGGGGCAGAGAGAATTCCAGCACATCCCAGCGACAGTTCTCTCAACCAGCCGGTCTCTCGAGCAGAAGGTTTGCAGCCTTGGCGGGAAGTGAGGGCCCCACTGCTGGAGGTGTGCAAGCAGGGGCCTGTGACCCTGGATGGGGGGTGGTGGGGGCTGGGGAGGAGCTGAAGCATGAAATGGGTTCTGACCAGATGACCTCGAGCCCCTGAGCCTGGGAGTCTTGGCCCTTTCTTTACAGGTGGTGCTGTGAACCCCCCGCCCCCCGAGCCGTGCTTCCTTGGTGCGGACCCCTTCCTACGGAGCCGCCCTCTTCACTCGCAGCCCCACAAGGTAGGTAGGGCAGTGCAGCCACCTCTGGGTCCTCCTAAACCCGGCCTGGCTGCCGGGGGTCGGTCTGGAGGGGCCTGGGGAAGCAGCCGCTGGGCTCCTCACGTGGATGCAAAGGCAGTCCCCAGGGTTTTTCTAGTAAAGCTCAGAGCATTCTGCCCTTGCTTCATTTGCTCCTCAGCCTCCCTAGAGAGGGAGGCCAGGCAAGGGTGATCCCTTGGGGAAGAGGCAAGAAGCGGGCTGAGTGCCAGGACTCCTGGGCCGCCACCCCCCGGCTGTGCTGCTCCTGCACTGGGTGACGGTAGGCAGGTGCTTGCCCTCTCCGGGCTGCTGGTAGTGCCTCGGTAGGAGGGTGGACTCCCCACCAAGGGTGGACTCCCGTGAGGAGGAGGTGCAGGAATTCTTTGGAAGGGTGAGAAAAGCTGGGGTGCGGCTGCCAAGGCTGCACGCTTGTTGACCGGAGGAGGAATGAGAAGTGTGAGTCACAGGGAAGGTGGTGAGTCACACTCACCTGGGCCGGCTGGCAGGGCGGGGCCCACCTATCGGATTCACAGGTGACCCGCCGGAGGAGGTGGAGAGGCAGGGCACGGAGTGCAGAGTCCTCTGGCCAGAAGCACCCGACCCGGCTCAGGTCCTAGCTCAGGCCTCGGTTGCTCTGCCTGTGAAATGGGTGCATTGGTCTCCCCCACCCACCTACCGAGGTTGTCCTGCAGACTGCGTGAGCTCACAGATGCCGAAGGGCTTTGTGAGATGGAAAACGGGGAAGGATCACCACTAGGGGGATAACCCAGCTTCCAGTGTTGAAACAGAAGAAGTGAGTTTCTGATAGTTACCGTGCGGAAAGACTGGGAAACACTCCTCTCAGTTGTGACATCACCCTTGACTGCCGAAAGGAGAAGGGGCCGAGAATCTCCAGGGCTTACTCATCCCCGCAGCCCGGCTGGCTTCCAGGCCGTGACATGACAGGCTGACCACAGTTGGTGTTGTTCTCTTTCCCCAAGCCCACACGCAAGGGCCTTCCGATGCTGCGGCCTCAGTGCTGGGACTCCCTCAGAGGGGGACCAGCCGCCTCCCAAGGACACGAGACGAAGGGGCCTTCCCCAGCTGCCCAGATGGACTGGCGGGGGCCGCCCTGGCTCTGATGCTCCAGAGTCTGAGACTCAGAGCCTTGACAACTCCCAGAGCCCGATGGCATGAGCGCTGTGTCCCTACAAAGGGTTATACTCTCTGAATGCTTTGGCAAGTGACACAGGAACCATCTGCTTTCCCACTTCTGCAGAAGTGCGCAGCCGCTGAGCGCCTGTCAGCTGAGGGCTCTCTGCATCTTCACCCTGTGCCGCTGTCCCTGTGCTGGGCCCCACCTCTCGCCCACTCCCCAGTGACCCCTCCGTGTCCACGCCTCCTGGTGTTTCCTCAGCTCTCCATGCCCCACCTCGCTGGAGCCCCAGGTGCCTCCTCCTCCTCGAAGCTTTCTCTCCTTTCTGCTTCTGGCAGGCTGCACCCTTCACTTTGTCTCCTACTTCTGCGACCTCCTTAATTGGGGCCCTGTTTTTTTTTTTTCCCTCAAATGTTCAGCAGGAGTCTGACCACTTCCTGTCTGGTAAAACATAGAGGTTCATTCACTCATTGATTTGTTCATGAGTTTTGCCTTCATTTGACAGGTATTTATTTAGGCCCTGGACTGGGGGTTGGAGAATCAGCAAAGAACGAGATTTTCCCAACCCTCGTGGGTCTTACCGTCTTGGGTCTTATATAAGTTATTGTTGTTTAGTCGCTAAGTTGTGTCCAACTCTTTGCCACTCCAAGGACTGCAGCCTGCCAGGCTCCTCTGTCCATGGAATTCTTCAGGCCAGAATGCTGGAGTGGATAGCCATTCCCTTCTCCAGGGGATCTTCCCAAACCAGGGGTCGAACACAGGCCTCCTGCATTGGCCGGCAGATTCTTTACCACTGAGCCCCCAGGGAAGCCCTACAGAAGCCATTACAACATAACAAACTCATCCCTTCTTCAGCTGTGAAGGAAGGGACCAGCGTTAGGAGAGCAGATGGGACTGGCGGGTGTGATAGGCTCTTGTCTGGACAGGTGAAGGAGGAAGATGGAAGGAACAGTGTGAGCGAAGGACAGTGTGAGGGAGAGGAAGGGGCTGGGAACAGAACTCGGCCAAGGGAGAAGGGCCTGGAGACCAGGCAGCGCCTCCGTTGTGCGGGCCCTCGGGGGCCTTGGTTAGGGTTTGGACTTTTATCTAGACCCCTGGGGAGGCACGGAGGTTTTAAAGTAGGGGAGAGTTTTGCCCCAGTTTCAGGATTGGAACCCTTGAAAGAGATAGTCGCCAAATCCCACCCTGATGAGCCCTGAGGCTGTAATTTTTGGCTCTTCCACGCCGTGGCGTCCTGACGCTGCGCCTCAGGACAAGGCTTGGTGTCGGGCAGTCCTGGAAATAAACCCTTTCCAGCATTCTCTGGGCTCCTTGCGTGTTTTCATTGTCGAGCTTCTGCATTGGAGAGTGGAGGTAAATCAAACGTGGGGGCCCTGGGAGATCCAGACTTGTGCTAGTTGTTGCCTGGGGCCCTGGGAGCCTCAGAGGGCTTCCCCGCCCCGGTCCCGAGTCTAGCACTCTGCCGAGGGGTTGGCAAGGGAGGCAAGTCCAGGCAAGGGAGGTGCGCGTGCGAAAGCTCGGCCCCCTGGGGGTACCTCTGTGTTTGGGAGCTAGTGGGCAGAATGGCTAACGAGGCTTTGAGTGCAGGGTCCTGACCCTCTGGATTCCAGGAGCCATGGCAGGTATTGAGCTGAGGAGTGGCTTGAGCAATGAGGTGTGAGAACAGTCAGTTGGTGGGATGCAGAGGGGGTTGGAGAGAATGAGCGTCACTGGGCACAGCCTCGTCCCTGCCACCCACCTACTTGAGCAGGATGTCGCTCCGGGCCGGTTTCTCTCCCGTCCCCGTCAGTTCGTTCCCCCATTGGTCAGCCCTCCTCAGGTGTTTCTCTGGGGTTTGGTTACAGCCTGAACTCCAGAGGCCAGCAGGTCCGAGCAGTGCTCCAGCTCTGACTCGCTCTATGCCCCCTTGACACACCCCTCTCAGTCCCAGTCTCCTCATCTGTGAAACGGGGGATGACAGTAGGGTCGTCGAGGATTAATAATGGGGACGCAAAGTCCTAAGCATATGCCTGGTCCCTGCTGACGGCTTGGTTATCGTTCCTTCCCTGTTGGTAGGTAATGGCCAAGTCCATGTCATCATCCATCCCTCTGTGACCATAAATCTGTGTTTTGAACTGGAAACAAGGTGTCCCCAGAAACCCTGAAAGAGGCCTCTAGTGGGACACCGCGTGGTTTGGAAACGCCTTTACGTTTCCCCACTGGGGTCTGGGCCAGGGCTCGGCTGTCTTTTAGCCCCAGCACTCAGCTCAAGGCTAGCCTATCCTGGTTCTCTTAAATACTAAACAAACACACAAAAAATTAATTAATTAAAAATAGTCATGAACCTTGGGCATCAACCTACCAGCACCTTCATCTTATGATGGAGGAATCTTGGGCCCAGAGAGGGACAGTGACTCTTCCAAGGTCACCCAGCCATTCAGTGGCAGGCCTAGACTTCACTCAAGTATTTATTTGCAATTCTGATTTTTAAATGCCAGTCATTACCAACTTAAAAAAAAATCCCCAAGTCATCTGGGAAAGGGGTAACAGTGGCATGAGTGTTTGCAGGTAGGGCTGCCCCGAGACAACTCTGGGGAGCATCCAGGCTGGAAGGGCCCCAAGGATATCACGTTCAACCTCCCAGTTTACATTTGGGGGAACTGAGGCCCAGAGAGGGGTAGTGGCTTGCTCAGGGTCCCCCAAGAGCAGAAAGCAGAAGAGCAGTCACAGTCCCACTGCCGTCACCTGCGGTGGGTGAGTGGCTCTTCCCCTCAGCCCACCGCCTCATGTTTAAGAGAGTGAGTTAGAGCATGCGCAGTGGTCTCCCGAGGAGGTTTGGGGTTTTAATCGTGTCAGTGAGAAGGACCATTTCCGGGACCGTGCGTGCTCTGGTGGTGCCTGTGGAATTGGGCCTGGCACAGCTATTTCAGACCAAACCACAGGCCCTATTTATAGGCCGATGCGATTAGGTCGGTGTGGTTGGGAGAGGCTCGCCTGTCCTCTGCCCAGCCCAGCCATGGTGAAGGAAGAGGCCCTCAGGGGTGACTCTGACCCGTGGGTGAGTAGCCGGGGGGTCTAGGGTTGTCCCCAAAGCCTGTTTGAAAGAAGGACTCCAGGGGTCCCCGTGCTGACTCCCCATTCAGCTGCTGGCCAGGCCCCGTGCAGAGATGAAACCGGCTCCAAGCCTGTTCTCTCTGGGCTGAAAAGATCCTCCCCTGGCTCAGAGCAGGCCAGGACCCCTCGCAGCCAGGCCGCTCCAGTGTTTGCCCACAGGTCGGCACCCCAGGCCCGCCTGGCCAGCGTTTGCATTCTGCTGTGGGGGCCACACCTCTGAGCCTTTGCTTCTGCCGTTCCCTCCCCTTACCTGCCGGCTCCCTGCTCCCCAGAGACAGACACCCACTCTGTTCACCCACCACGGCCCTGTTGCTCCCGTGCTCCTCCCCGCTGGTTCTTCAGGCCTGGGCACTTCCTGCTGCTGAGGAGCCCCCAAGCTCATGTGTACACCCCACAGGGCTGGGAAGCCCTGAGGCAGAGCCTGACACAGAAGAGGGAGAAAGCCGTGTGTGGTCAGGCCCCTCCTGGGCCACCCACCTGTCTTGTGTAGATGGGACACCGCCTACACGGCGTGCTACCCAGGAGGTATCTTTAAAAGGTGCGTAGGACTGGGAGCCGGACTTTGGACTCAGATGGTCCTGGGTTCCGGACTCTGCTCTGCACTTCTTAACCGTGTCACCTTGGGCTGACCCTTTCTGAGCCTCTGTTTCCCATCTGTAAAATGGGCATGTGCTAGCCTTGGGAAGCACTGTCAACGAGACAGAGCTGAGCAGGACTGGCCATGCGGTCTGGCCCATGCTGAGCCTTCTGTGTGCCGCAGTGAGTGCTGTTTACTTGGCGGGCAGGGAAGCGCCCTCTCTAGGGCTCAGTGGGCTTGGGGTCCAGGCATCCAGCTCCACCCTGTGCTCTCCTCCCCTCCCTTGCTTAGCCTCCTGGGCCTATTCTGTTCCCCAGATCCGGGAGGTTTTGTTTGGGTATTGTTTTGGCTTAGAAGTTTCCTCTGTGGTGCCTATGGATGACTCAGAGGCCTGAGTCACCAGGAGGCTGGGGGCCGGGGAGGAATGGAGTGGGCGGAGGAGGGAAGGAGAGAAGGAACCAGGAAGGGACCTCCATTCCCGCCCAGGCCCTCCCCAGCTCGATGGGCAGAGCTGGCAGCTCCCCGGCACTGCCTGGCCTCAGTTTCCCCCAGAGTGAGAGGTGCTGGGCGTTGATGAGTGGTTCCCAGTGTGGGCCGAGACGCAGATCCCAGGTTCCCGAGCCCCACCCAGAGTCCTAGACTCCGAGGCTGGGCGTGGGGCCTGGGAATCCGAGTTCCCAGGAGCTCCCCGGGTGATTCGGCTGCACACCTGCTCTGCGGAGGTGTCTGGGAACCAGGGAGCCCAAGGCTGCTTGCCCCTGGGCCTCAGAGGGGCTACTCAGCAGCTGCTTGGCCGTCTCTACTCACAGAGAGAGCACTTTTCTTGCTGAATGTCTTGGCAGAATGGTGCCTGGAAAGCGCATGGGTTTTAAGCAAACAAACCGGCTTTCAGTACAATTTACATCAGTTGCTGGAGTAAGTAGGCAGATAACTTACACACATGTAATCCACCAGTTTGAATTAACTCAGTGATTTTTAGTAAACTTTCAGACTCATGCCAAAGTCATCACGAGACGTCCAGTTCAAGCACATTTTCATTACCCCTCATCTCCCCTAAAAGGAGCCCGTGCCTGCTGGCTGGCACGCTGCACACCCACCCCCTAATCCCTCAGTGGTCTCCTTTCTGTCTCTCGGGATGCACGGACCTGCGTGCCGCTCCCAGCTTCACCCTTTTCTGGCTGTGTGACCTCCTGCAGGTCATTGCCCCTCTCTGAGCCTTTGATTTTTCCCCCTGTTAGAGGGGGAGGTATAGCCTCCTTGCAGCTGTTGTTTGAATTTCACTAACGTAATAGAGTGTCTGATGCGTGGTAGGTGCTGGGGTCGTGGGAGCCTGGCAGGTAGCACACACGATGTGGTACTGACACCCGGGAGACTCGTCACAAATCAGCAGACACCCGAGAGACTCATGTCTCAGATGCTGGGCTCAGCCCCAGAATCGCTGTGTCTCCTTCAGTCCCCACAGCACTTAGTGGATGAGTGTTTATACCATTTCTGTTTCATAGCCAGGGAAACTGAGGCACCAAGAAGGGGCGTGGCTTGTCATGGTTGTGGAGGTAATGGGGTAGGGCTGGGAGCCTGTCCTGGACCTTCACACGTGGGGGTCACGCGGCAAGGGACACAGTGTGTGGAGCCAGGACAGGGTTAAGGGCACAGCTCTCCAGGGGCCGGGGCTCGGGACAGTGGATGTGACGTTGAAAATATCCTAGCTAGATGGTACAGGTCTTTCTTGACTCACTATGGGGTTGCATCCCAATAAGCTGAAAAAATTTCAAGTTTATCAGTGCATTTCATACACTTTTCCTATCTTACCTTCATACATCATAGCCTAGCCTACCTTACATGTGTTCAGAACACTTACACTAGTCTACAGTTGGGCAAAATCTAACACGAAGACTCTTTTCAAATGTCGTCCCATGCAATTTATTGAATGCTGTACTGTTGATGAACAATAGAATGGTTTTCTGGGTACAGAATGGTTGTAAGCCTACCGGTTGTTGCCCTTGGGATCGTGTGGCCGACTGGGAAAGATCGCTGGCCCAGGAAAGATCAAAACTCCAAGTACGGTTTCTACTGAACTTGTATTGCTTTCGCACCACCCTGAAGTCAGGAAATCGTGAAGTTGGACCGTTGCAAGTCGGGGAGCAGCTGTGCAGAGTCCCTCATACAGCAGACGTGGCTTGATGCGGGGGGCATGGTCCAAGGTGTGAGTGACGTGGGACACGGCAGGACCGTGCCCCCCGGTGCACAGGCAGGGCACGTGTGAGGAGCACAAGGCCGGGCATGTGACGCCAGGACAAGATCCCCAGGGTGGGTGTGGGGTTTGATGCTTGGCAGTAGGGTCCTTTTCTCAGATCACCGCCCCCGGGGCCCCAGCATGCCGTGGCTGGAGCTGGTTTTTTCCTCTCACAAAGGCCTGTCTGTTTTTATTTTTCCCTCCTCTTCTGCCAAAGAGTGGGAGTGAACCAGAGGAGCGGGGCCCAGGGCAACTACCCTCCCCCTCCCACCGCCATCCCACCAGCTCAGACCGCGGTCAAGGCTTGGGGCCAAGTCCTTGGCTCTGGCAGAGCCTGCCAGCCCCCAGGTCCCCGCAGTCAGAGGCAGCTGGGAGCCTCTGGTGGCTGGGCCAGCGCAGAGTAATTTTCCTCTAAGCCGCCCCCACTCCTGTCCCCCTCCCTGGCTGCGGCGCAGGCTGTGAGCCTCTGGTTCAGGGCTTAGGGGAGAGGGAGCCCCGCCCCCACGGAGGTGGAGGAGCCCATCCGCCCTGCCAGCTGTTGTCAGAGTGCAGGGAGGAGGCTGCGGCTCACAGGCTAGCATTTCTGGAGCTCTCCTGGCATCTGGCGCTCACTCCCTTATTGCGTCTCATCTGCACAAGCTCCCCAAGAGCCCGATGAGAAGACTGAGGCTCAGAGAGCCAAAGAGCCGGCCCGAGGTCTCACAGTCAGAAGCAGAGCCGAGGCTAGACCCCTGCTCCCCTGGCGGCAGGAAACTGAGGATGAAGAGGCAGGAGGTGTCGCAGAGGGTGGGGGGAAGTAGCGTGGGGGGACTAGGGGATGCGGCTGTAAGAACATGTGGACACCGGATCCCAGAGGGCCTTAGGAACCAAGCTTAGGAGTCCTGACTTCTTTCAGTTTGCACTGGGGGCTGCGGAAAGGTCTTGAGTCGGGAATGGCGTAATCTCTGCGGATAATGGAGAGTTTGGAGGCACCGAGGAAGCTGGTGCAGTGGTTCCACAGGGGAGATGGGGACCCTGAACCAGGACAGCGTCTGGGAGGCTGACGGGGAAGTGAGTGTGAATGGGGAGCACGTGGGGGTTAAGCATCCCTGCTCTGGCCTCAGCCCTGACTCTGGAGTGTCCCAGAGGGTTCTGGACGCTCTCAGGAGGGGTTGCCTAGAAGATGAGGCGTGTGATTGAGGTGAGGCCCGAAGCACCCCTGGGGAGATGAGGCCACACCCCTTCCGGCAGAGGCCACGCCCATTCTGGCAGAGGCCACGCCCATTCCAGAGCTCTATCACGTGCCAAGCCCTGTGCTCTGTGGACTGGATTTCATTAATTCTTCCAGCTGGAGATGCTTATTTTCTGAGCTGGGAAAGGAACACAAGCATTCCAGTCTTATAGCTCTGTTTATGTTTGAGAGGGGAAAGGATGTTTTTAAAAAGCCTTATTAAAATGAAAGGGATTAGCAAGGATAAAATATATCTTTCAATCTCTGGTAGCTCTATTGTAGTTCAGCGTCTGAGATAAATTGCAAAGGATTTCTAACCACGCTATATGGGTATCAAGTTCTGGTAGGCCTGGGGGATAATCTGGCTCTTCTGTACCCAAGGACCCAGGCTCAGAAAGGTTGAGTCACTCTGCCCAGGGTCACCTAAGTAGTAAGAGACGGGGCTGGGATTGAGCCCTTGTTCCTTGGGGTGTGAGCAGACCAGAGGAGAGGGGAGGGCATCATGAAGAGATTTGTGGATGGGGTGGGAGGTGCTGGCTGAAGACCCTCTCCTGAGACGTGTCCCTGTCCTTGGCACCAGCTGTGCCTCCAGGTCTGTGGGCCTTGGCTGGGACCTCCGGCTCTCCGCTGTGTTGGAGGCAAGGATGCGGTGAGGAAAGTCAGGGCTGGGTACGGGAGGCCAGTGGCACGTTTGCAGGGCCTAGACGCGTGCTGGAGGGTGTTGTGGTTGTTGAGTACCTGCTGTGTACCAGGAGCTCCTTCAGTTTTCCCAGACGACCCCCAGGGTAGGACTCTCACCCCATTTATAGGGGAGGAAACTGAAACGCTCGGAAGGGCCATCTGCCCAAGTGCCCCTGATTCCGGGTCCGTCCATGCTCAACCTGGACGTTATCTTGTTTTCCCCTGGATGGGAGTTTGCACGGCCCTCACCCTGCTGGCCATTCTTGGTGCCGTGAGGCCGAGGCTCCCCTCGCTGTTCTGGGTTCTGTACTGTCTCCTCTGTCCCCTTTATGATTCTCACAAGTCTGCCTGCAGGGTGCTAACTGGTGCCTCGAGGGTGGGCTCCCGCCGTTGCTGGTTGTGAGGGGCTTTGGGACATAGAAAGGCTCCATCTGGAGCTTGCGGCAGGAGGGACCTGTCACCGTCCTCTGAGGTCCTGACACTGTGGTTCCCGTCGTGGTGATTATCGGCCTAGGGAGCTGCTGAAGGATGAACTTGATCCCCAGACAGACCGGGGGAGCCGGCGTGGGGGTGGGGTAGGGAACCTTGCTTGACCAGAGGCACAAACATATTTTGCCTCTTGCTGTTCCTTTCAGAATCTTATTAAAGTTCCAGGGTTCGAAGGGTCTTTAGGGATGGGCTGGTGTGCTCATCACTTGTGTCTCCTTGGCTGGGTCACCTCTGGGCTACTCCTTATCTCTCTGGAAGAAGGGGGAGGATACTAGCCTTTTTGAACCTCTGTCTTACGTCAGGCGTGATCCTGGAATCGTCCACATTTATGGTCTCACTCAACCCTCAATAAAATTCATTTTGTTTATTTATTTGGCTCTGCCAGATCTTAGTTGCAGCCTGTGGGATCTAGTTCCCCAACCAGAGACTGAACCTGGGCCCCCTGCACGGGGAGCACAGCGTCTTACCCACTGGACCACCAGGGAAGTCCTTCTGCTCACCTTTTAAAAAGACATTTTAACCCTGATTTTATACATAAGGAACTTGACGGTCAGAGAGATATTAACAGAGCCTTCCCAAGCCCCCAGGAAACAACCACCACAGCATCCTTTATACGTGCACACTGTGCTAAGCCCCAAACGTCTTTTACTTTATAAAATTCTTGCAGCAACCCCGGCAAGAAGTTAGTCTAATCCCATTTTACAGATGAGGAAATTGAGGCATAGAGAGCAGAAGCCACACAGCTGGAAGTGGTAGATCAGGGATTTATACCCAGATTTTCCTGGCAGGAGCTGTCTCCACAGTCACACAGACTGTTTTTCTTCCTGCCGGGAAGCCCTTCCCCTCTGCAGCAGGGCGCTGCCTCCTGTGGCTGTTGCTGCTCCTGGCTCTGGATGGGGCCCCATAGGCCCTGCTGCCCCGGGAGGTTGGCAGGTGAGGCTGTGTCCCCCGTTCTGTCCTGGTCCTGCTTCACGGTGCCTGGAGTTGGGCCTCCTTGTCCTGGCACTGATGTGTGTTTGTGCCTGGACTTCCCTGTCGGTGGGCTGTGGGGTCCTGGGGCAGCTAGGGGACAGTTGTTTGCAGCTGTATGCAGCCTCCCAGGGCTGCTGCCTCCCCTGAGAAGGGAGACCGACTTTAAAGGGGACCCTGGCAGGCAGGGCCCTGGCTCACACCCCGTGGCCAGATCTGGCTGCTCCCAGGGCATGGGGTCAGGAAGCCGCAGGGCTAGCCCTTTCTGAACGTCCTGTCCTGGCTCTCGGCATTAGGTGGGGTAGCCTCCGGAAGCTGGGAAAAAGCCAGTGGCTTAGAGCCCTGGGAGAGGCGCCTCTTGGAGGTGGCTTCAGCCAAGCCTCACTGGCCGTCTCCCCAACAGCTGTCTTCTCCCGGGATGGACGGAGCCAGGGCAGAGGTCCAGCTGGCCCTTCCCGGGGGCCTTGTCATGTCGTGGGCTCAGGCCTCGGCTCTGGCCTGGGAACGGAGACCTCTGCCCTGCCTGGTGCTCACTAAGTGACTCTGAGAAGTTACACTCTTGCTCTTGGGGTCATAGTCTGCAAAGAGAGGATGGACTATTGAACATTGCTACAAATAAGCCCTACTCTGTGCTACTTGCTCCAGAGCTCCCAACCACTGTGCAACTGGGCAGTACTGTCCCTTTCTACAAGTGAGTGACCCACTTCTCAGAGAGGGAAAGCAACTTGCTCTGGGTCACACAGCCCGGACCTGAGCTCAAGAATCTAACTGTGAAATCTGTAACCTTTCTCTGGCACCACTAACTGCTCACACGTGGTGTGTACACGCTGAGAGGCCTCCATGCAAAGAAGCCAGCTCACACACGGGGCGCTGACTCGTAGCTCCGTCTGTGTTGTGTGTCAGGCCTTGGCCCTCCTCACTACCCTGCGAGCTCCCCATTTTACAGATTCGGAAACTGAGGCCCTGACCACAGGTGCTGAGTCTCCCAGATTCTAAAACACGTGTTCTTTCGGGTCCCCAGGGCTCCCCATGCTGAGGCCCTGTCCAGTTTTACCGGGTTTCATAACCAGCTTCTCTGTTTACTGTTGTCCTATTTAACAAAACCCCGACCAGCAGGGCGGGTGTTCCCAGGAGGACCCAGAACCCAGCTGTGAGCCAAAAAGCAAACAAGCTCTGAAAAAGACGGCTGCTCGTGAGTGGCTGGCTGCCTGGGAATCAAGAACAACAGTGTTTGGTGTGAAGAGAAGAGAGCAGGGTGGTGTCTTCCAGGAGTGGCCAAGACCTTTTGTACACTGTGGCCGGGGGCGGAGGGTGAGGCTGCTTCCTCCTGGCGTGGGTAGCGGCCTTGGGAGACCCATGGAGACACGGAGGCTAGCCTGAGGTCTCCAAGGGAGCAGGGCCAAAACTGGTGCCGGGTGGTGGCCGTCCTGTGTCAAACTGCAGGGGAGGGATGTGGTTGGATGCTGAAAACTGCCTACTGTGTGGAGCGCTAGGCAGGAGTCAGAAACGCCTGAGATCAGAGGGCGAGGGGTCTCTTGCGGTTCAAAGGAGGTCAGGGGCTAAGGCGTGCTCACGTAGCGACTGGTGGCAGAGCAGGCTGCCCCCGGCACAGGGGATCATGCCTGGCCTGCGTGCCCTGTACACCCTGGGAGTGGTACACAGTGTAGACGCCACGGTTCACCCTCCATCCAGAGGCTGCATCCCGGGGACCTTCCTAGTCATGCCTCTGTCCTGGGTGCTCTCCCAGGTGCAGGGCTGGAGGGCTTTCCTGAGCCGCCCTCTTCAGCCAGGGAGGTGTGGTAGGGACGCCACCCCAGGGAGTCCGGGCTGCCAGGCTTGGCTTGGGCTTGCCTGGGTCATCAGCTGCATCCCTTCACCTGTAACAGGTACTGCAGTTCACTTGCTGCCCAGGCGGGAAGGTGCTGGGGGCCCTGCCTGAGCCCCAGATAGAGTCTGGGCGCTGGAGCCAGCCAGACTTGAGTTTGAATCCCAGGAGCGCCTCTTTCCAGCTGAAGGACCCTGAGCCAAGTGCCTGGAACTCCCTGAATCTCCGTTTCCTGGTTGCTGTGAAGAGACTCAGGCTCAGAGCCCGCCTCCTTTCCCTCCTGTCTTCTCCTAGAGACATGCAGACCCAGAGGTGCGGTGGCGTGCAGCTGTTAGTGATGCTGTGCTCGCCTTGTGTAGGTCAGGGGCTCTGCACTGTCTGCTTCAGAAGGACCTGTAGAGGCGAACTGGACAAGTGTCCCCATTTTACAGGTGGGAACTTTGAGGCTCAGGGACCTGTAGGTTCCCGATGTGGTCACAGAGCCAGGATCTGGGGAACGCTCTGGCCAAGAACTGAGTTCTCGGGGTCAGAGCTGCAGGGCCTGGCCGTTCTTTTCCGTATGGAGACCTGAAGGGCAGATAAGGACAGTGATTTGCCCAAAGTCATCCGGGAAGTCAGCAGCAGAGGCAAGCTTGGCACGGGGTGGGGAGCTCCTCCTTCCTGCTCAGAGGCTTTCTTTTGCACTTGAGCTCTCCCCACTCTTCTGACTCCGTGCATCCCCTTCCGGGCAGGGAGCCCAGGAGCTGTGCTCCCATCACAGTCTCTGCACATCACTGCCCTGCAGTGAGAGTTTCCAGGCTGCGGATGCCCCAAGGGCAGGGGCTAGGGCCTGTTCTGCGAGTCTCCAGTGCCAGGGACCCAGGCTTCAGAGCTGTGTGACAGGCACAGCTGCAGGGGCCTCTGTGATCATTAACCTGGGGTCAGTGACCCTGGGCTGGTGGGCCGTGACCCCTGGGACCAAGGCCGAGCCACACCAGCCCTCTGTTAATCACCAGCTGAGCGGAAGGGACTGCTCGGCTGGGCTGGATGCCGGCTTAGGTTTACTTGGGGCGGGGGTTGGGGGTGACTGGGGATGACAAGGAAATTTCCTCTTCCTGCTGGTTTGAATTTTCCAAATTGTCTAATGAGCAGATATTACTGTATCTGTTTTTAAGGTATTATTCCTAAATCAGTCTTTAATTGAAAAAAACGACATGGGAGAAACACTTGTAAATAGTTTCAAACCCTGGAGCACATTGAAAAAGTTTTTCACACAAGTATACTGAGGCGTAATTTACATACCATTAACAATTCACCCATTGTAAGTGGACAGTGTTATGACTTTTGGTACCTTTTTCAGTTGGGTAATCATCACTGTAATCCAGAGTTGGAATGTTTTCATCACCCTAAAGTGTTCGCTCTTGCCAGCTGCCGTGATGTGGGTGCCTAACCCCGAATTCTTCATCTCTTTCAAACAGACTGACTTGACAGTTTGCTGTTTACTCTCTTGATTTTCTTAAGGAGAAAGTGTGTGCACAGACAGACACCTTATGAAACAGAAGAGAGGAGCCACTGTGGAGTCGCTGTACAATTGGCTTGCTTGCACTTTGAGATCACGCCATGTTTGTTGACCGCCTACTGTGTGCTGGGCACGGCCTGTGCTGGCTTGTTCTTTTTGCACAGCCGCGGAGTGGCCCGTTGTCTGGCGGCTCCGTGATTTATTTAACCAGGACCTTTGAGTCCTTTCCAGATTTCTTCCAGCAGTGCTTCAGTGGACCTCCTCGCACATATATTCCTGTGTCCGTCTGTAAGTCATCCTGAAGGAAATGGCTCTGTTGTCATGCTGCGTGTTTTGAATTTGTATAGATGTCAGTTGCTCTCCAGAGAGGGGAAACTGGGTTATGCTTCCATCAGGCGCGCATGAGAACAGAGGGGTTTTATCATCCTGCACATGCCTAAGGAGAGGGAAGAGCTCTCTGAATTTAGGCCAGAGACACCCAGTGCAGGCTCTGCAGCAGGGCCAGGACTAGACGTACAGCCTTGAGAAGTCAGGGCCCCCACGACACTAAGATAAAATTCAGACTCTTCAGGGATTTCCCTGGTGGGCCAGTGGTTTAGAAGTTACCTGCCACTGCAGGGGAGACAGGTGAGATCCCTGGTCTGGGAAGATGCCACATGCCTCAGGGCAGCCGAGCCCGTGCGCCACGACTCTCGAGCCGGTGCTGTGGCGTCCATGCTCTGCAACGAGAAGCTGCTGCAAGGAGAAGCCTGCACATTGCAACGAGGAGTAGCCCCCGTTTGCTGCAACTGGAGAAAGCCCGCTTGCAGTAATGAATACCCAGCGCAGCCAAAAATAAATAAGTAAATAAATAAAACAAAAAACAGGCTCTCTGAGAAGCTCTTCACCTATACCCATATACATCTTAAAAAAACATTCAGACTCTTGAGCGTGGCATACGGGCCCTTGTGACCTCTGCCACCCTCTCGAGCCTCGTCTCTTTCTGTCCCGGTGTTTCAGACGGGGTCCCTATCGGTCACCGCAGTGGCCTGCGTTTGCTTGCCCTTTGCCCATGCTGTTCCCTCCCCTGGAATGCCTCTCTTCTCAGTCTCCCTCCTCCCTGTCCTTCAAGGCCCAGGTCACAAGTCCCTTTGTCCGTGAAGCCTTATAATCTCTGCAGTCTGATTTATCTCCTCTGTGTGTGTTCCTTTAGCCCTTTATCTGACCCACAGTCCCCCTTAAATGGGAGGAAGTTGTGTGTGATAGAGGGCAAACTTCAGCCTGATTAGACAGAAGCTGGGCTCCAAGAGGAGCTGGGATGGATGACTGGAGTTCGCGGGGAAGGAGGACAGGAACTCCCATTTTCTCACTGGCAGACCAGGCCATTTTCACACACACAGACGGATTGGATTCTCAGCAACCACTTTATACCCATTTACTAGATGAGGACACTGAGGCAGAGAGGAAGAAAGTAGCTTACAGTGGGGCTGGGCGTCAAGCTCAGGTCTCCAGGTCCTTTTTTCTCTTCTCTGTCATTGCATTTCCCTGTTACTGAGAAAGGAGGAGATGTGGAATGCAAAGGGAACTAGGAAACAGAGGAATTGAGTCCAGCAGAGTAGTGGGAGGGTGCAAAGAGGGGTTGTTGAAGGTGGGAAGCAGGCCCGGATGAGTCTGAATAGCACTTATAACCCAATGACTGTGTCTCCAGGAGAATAAGGGATGAGAAGGGAGCCTGGGCAAAGGGGAGGAGGCTGGAATCCTTGTCTTCCCCAGAGAGAACCATAGATGGGATCTAAAACTGAAAACACAAGAGCAAAAACAAAACAAACAACCCCCACCCCACCCCCAAACCCCAGACATCAAAGGCTGGTTACCTAAGACATGAAGGCAGACCAGGAAGCCCTCAGCTGAAGGAGGAAGCTAGAAGTGGGTTGGTTGCCCGGAGGTACAAGTAAGTGGGGTGGAGAGGTGAAACTTTGTATAAATGAAGTGACTTAAGTTTTGATTAAAAACAAACTTCTAACAAATAACTTTTAGACCTCCCTGGTGGTCCACTGGTTAAGAATCCACCTGCCAAGGCAGGGGACTGGTCAGGGAAGACATCCTTGCCTTGGGGCAAGGAAGCTGGTGGGCCACAACTGCTGAAGCCCTATGCCCCGGAGCCTGTGTCCCGCAGGAAGAGAAGGCACCACAGAGAGAAGCCCGTGCCCCACAACTGGAGCATAGCCCCTGCTTGCTGCAACCCCAGAAAGCTCCGGTGCATCGAGGTGCAACCACAAGGACCCAGAGCAGCCCCAAAACATGTGTTTTAAATAAAAAGTAACTTTTTAATGCGGAAGGAAAGAAGGGTGGTTTTGCAACACCCCACTCCAGTACTCTTGCCTGGAGAATCCCATGGACAGAGGAGCCTGGTGGGCTGCAATCCATGGGATCACTAAGAGTTGGACATGACTGAGCGACTTTATTTTCCCTTTTCCCTTTCATGCATTGGAGAAGGAACTGGCAACCCACTCCAGTGTTCTTGCCTGGAGAATCCCAGGGACAGGGGAGCCTGGTGGGCTGCAATCCATGGGATCACTAAGAGTTGGACATGACTGAGCGACTTTATTTTCCCTTTTCCCTTTCATGCATTGGAGAAGGAACTGGCAACCCACTCCAGTGTTCTTGCCTGGAGAATCCCAGGGACAGGGGAGCCTGGTGGGCTGCCGTCTCTGGGGTCACACAGAGTCGGAGACGACTGAAGCGACTTAGCAGCAGCAGCAGCAAAGCCTGCAATCCCAGAAGTGGAGAGATCTGCTCGCCCCTCTCTGTCCAGCTTGCTCAAGGGTCCAGTGAAGGTCAGCCCCCTGACCCGTGTCTTCAGCTGGTGACAGCCACATGCTGCCTAAGCAGGCCGTCCACCCAGACCACCTGGGCTGGTCTTGACTTTAATTTCCTAGTTGTGTGCACATTGCTTGACGGTTCTGAGCTGTTTCCACCTCTTTAGAATGGGGCTGTGAATAGTACCCAGTCCACAAAGGATGTTCATGTGATGCTGAAAACCTTCACTATCTCTTAGTTAGCTTCTGTGATTTTTTGCTGGAGATGTTAGGGGTGGAGAGGGGTGGGGTCCTGCGTGGATCACACAGGAAGCCAAGCTGGGTAGATCCCTGCCGTTCATGAGTGTGTCCATTTAGTGGGCACTGAATTAGCACCTGCTGTATGCCAGGCCTTGTGCCTGGTCTCCACCCTGGAGCTGGAGTGAAGGGCGTCTGCACTCCCACCCGTTGGGTCGGTCCCGGTGGGAACCCCGATGTCTCTTAAAAAATCCAGGCCAGATTCCCGCCCCTCCCCGCCCGCGGGGGCCCAACCCGGCCCTCCGCCCTCCCAAACGGGGCGGTCTCCAGCTTGGGCGGAGTGGGCCGGGCTACTTAAGGCCGGACGAGCCTGGCGGCCCCGGCTGCCCCCTGCCTGCCTCCCGGGTCTTCTGCCGCCGTCGCTGCCATGGCTGCGCACCGCTGCGCGCTGCTGGGCGCGCTGGTCCTGGCGCTGGGCGCGCTGTCGCAGCCGGCCCGCTCCGCCACCCCGGCGCGGGGGGCGACCCCGGCACGGGCGCCGCAGGGGCGGGTGACCGAGGCGCGGGTAAGTGCCCGGGGCCCCCGAGTAACTCTTTATTGTAAGTTCTTGCAGATACAGCTCTAGGAAAAGGGGAGTAATTCAGGTCTAGAATGGAAAAACTGTTTTGTTGCTTTGTAAGTATCTCTTGCTGCTTCCGGGGCTCCGGTGGAGGGGGTGGGTGCCTCCGCCTGGCTGTTTCCCTCCCAACAGGCTAACCTCACCTTGGCCGGATTTCTTCCCTCTGCGCTGCCTTCTGACTTCTTACCCATCTCTGCGGCCCGATTTCTCCTTCCCTCTGCCTCATTTCTCGCCTTCCCTCTGGGATTTCTCCTTTCATTTCAGAGTCTTCTTTCTTATCTGATTTCTCACAGGATTCCCCTCTTTCCTGGATTCCCCCCTCTTTCCTGTACCATTTCACCTTCGCCTGCTTCCCTTCATCACTGCGATTTCTTCTCCCGTCTCTGACGCCGCCTCTGTCTTGTCTGGTTTCTCCTCGCTCCAGCTGTTCTTCCTGTTCTCTACTCCGCTGCCTGAGTTCTCCTCGTCTGGTTTTTTGACTTCTTCCACTAGATCCGGCCGGAGGTGGCCCGTGCCTGCTGATTGCCCTCGTCTGACTCCCTGCTAACGGTCCCGCTCTGCTCCGTTTCCAGCCCCGTGCATGGTCTGACCGCCTGTCCCCGTTCTCCACCACCTCGTCTCCAGCAGGCTCCCGCAGACCCCGGCTGCGTCCTTGTGCCTTTTCCAAGAAATGGAATTTGGGGGTGGGATGGGGTTTTAGGGGCAGGAGGGAGGAGGCAGACAGCGCAGGAGGCCGCCTGGGCTCAGCCATCTAGGCCCTTCTTGGAGGTGTGATGGGGATGTGGATGGGGTGTGGGGGGAAAAAGCCAAAGCAGACAATCCCCTCTAGGGGCCTCAGTCTCCCCATTTGCAGGGTGGAGTTGGATAATGAACTCTATGAGGACCCTTCTACTTCTCAGGGCCACTGAGGATGCTGGAAGGGTTTAAGCTGAGCCCCTGGCCACCCCCAGATTTACCATTGCCATCTGAGGGGTCTCCTTGTGGTCCCATTCCTGCTCTGTCCTAGCTGGGGGTCCCTGGCTTCACCCCTCCGTGCCTCAGCTATTGCATCCAGTTGGCACTAAGACAGGAAGAGAGAAGGGAGGGAGAGTCTTCTGACCCCCATCACCAGGGAGATGAGGAGGAGGGAGCGATGCTGGCCAGGGCAGGGCTTGGAGCCTAAACTCTGCCCTGTGAGCTCACTCGTCGAGGGCAGGGTCCTAGGACGCGGTGGGGAGAGTCAGGCTCAAGTGAGGTACTCTTGGTGCTGGAAACCAGCCTCCCTCGTGCCCCAGGGTCTGTCCCCGCCGTGGTCCCTGTCCCTGCTCAGGCCCTGCCCTGTCTCTTGCAGCCGGGCAGCATGGTGGTGGAACACCCCGAGTTCCTCAAGGCAGGGAAGGAGCCCGGCCTGCAGATCTGGCGTGTGGAGAAGTTCGACCTGGTTCCCGTGCCTCCCAACCTTTACGGAGACTTCTTCACGGGCGATGCCTACGTCATCCTGAAGACGGTGCAGCTCAGGAATGGGAACCTGCAGTATGACCTCCACTACTGGCTGGGTGAGATGGCCCCACCCGGCCCACCCCAGCCACTCTGCTGTAAAGCACAGACCTTTGAGACCTGGTCCCCAGGAAGCCCTGCAGGGAATTTAGCAATTACTGAGCATCAAGAAAGTGCCAGGCCCTTGGTTACATGTTCCCAAGACTCTAGAGGCAGCCTCCCCAAGTTCAGACCCCAGCTCTGCCCTTTGGCAAGACATTCAGTGTTTCTGTAAATTGGATGTGATGATTGCACCGGACTCCCTTGTAGGACTGTTGTGAGGGTTAAACAGGCCACTATCTATGGACTCAGAGCAGACGGTGACTTAGAAACCCAGGACCTACCCTTTCCAGCCAGATTCTAGTTTGCCCTTCAGTCGGGAGCCTGAAGTCCTGCCGCGGCTCCTCTGTGTGACCCTGTGAGTTCTGGCCCCTCCCTGTGCCTTGATTTCTCTGATGCTCCCTGGCTGGACCTCGGGTGAGTGAGTGCTGGGAAGACTCTTAGAGACCTTGGAGTCAACTCCCGCCTCCCCCATTATACAGATGGATTCACTGAGGCTCATAGGAGACAGGGCCTTTCCCAGCTTCTCCAGTCAGGCTCGGGCACTGCCCGTGGCTCCAGATGCCTCCTCTGTGGGCGGCTGGGGCCGCTGGCAGGGAGCCAGGCTCATGCCCTCTGACGCCCCGCAGGCAATGAATGCAGTCAGGACGAGAGCGGGGCGGCCGCCATCTTCACGGTGCAGCTGGACGACTACCTGAATGGCCGGGCTGTGCAGCACCGCGAGGTCCAGGGCTTCGAGTCGGCCACCTTCCTCGGCTACTTCAAGTCTGGCCTCAAGTACAAGGTGGGTGCCGGGCAGTGGGGACAGAGGCGCTAGTGGCGGGCTCACTCCTGCCCGTCCGCCTTTCAGGCTCGTGCAGGTGTGTAGGCAGACAGGCCGGAGCTCAGCCCTCGGGGTTGGCTAGCCCTGGCTTGGGGTTTCCGGCCCTTGCTAGCTGTGTGGCCTTGGACAAATGACACGTCCTCTCTGAGCCTCTGGTCTCTTATTCAATTGAGAGAAGAAAATTTCCGTCATGCCTCAAGGTGGATTTCCTTGCCCAGCAGTAAAAGGTGGCACAGGGGCCCTGTGCCCTGTGCGTAGCGTTTGCCCCACGCAAACCCAGCAAGCCCAGGGCCTGAGCCTGTATCCTTTAGTTCTGAGACGCTGCCAACAGAGGGCCTGTGTTCGATACTTGAAAGGGGACCCCTGGTCCCACTCTCTTCCTGTTTGCTGAACTCTGAAGACGCTGAGCTCCAGCCCCTGGTCAGGTGGGGCTGAGCAGAGCCACGCTGGGAGCCCCAAGAGGCTGTTGCCCATATGCCCTGTGACTTCCGGCAAGCCACTTGGCCCCCCTGGGCCTCCCTGTCCTCTTTGGTTACGTGAGAGCCACTTGCCCCTGCCCTCCAGGCCTGTGGAGAGGATTTGGTGAAGGCAAGCTGGAAGATGCCGTGCTCGGGGCCTGGCCTCTTGGAAAGGGGGCTCTCTTTGGTCAGCATAGGGAAGGGATCACAAGCTTTGATGGCCTTAACGTCAGAAGGCAGACCTCTTATTTTAAGGGAGGGAGGAGAAACTGAGGCACAGAGAGGTTAAGGAATGCTCCAGGTCACACAGCAAGTCAGCCTCCGAGCCAGGACCAGAACCCACATTTCCTGACTCCCAGCTTTTTCCCAGTACACCAATCTGCCTCTCGTGAGCAGGGGTCCAGGGTAGGTATTAAGCCTCATCTACGCTGCTGATACGCTGCGCGACCTTGGAGAAGTCCTTGTCCGCCTCTGGGCCTCCAGTTCCTCTGTGTTAGCCGGGTGGTGATGCTGTCTGCCCAGCTGACACGCCAGGGATTAGATGATGGGAAAGCTCTAGAGATGGCAGAGGGCAGGGTGCGTCCTGGGAACTGGGCCTCAGCCCTGGGCTGGGTGAAGCTGGGCTGGATTCCCTGGAGCCTCCCAGCACCCCCTGTCGGCCAGTTCACCCCTCCCTAGAGCACCTTCTACAGACTTGTCCAGCTCTACGTATTCTGGAGTCTCCTCTGGGGCCCTGGTACCAGCAGGAGAGAAGTTAGGAAGCCATGCCCTGGACGGGGAGAAAGACCAGGACTTTTTGCAGCTCCTAGAGCAGAAAGTGGAAGGAGCACTTACCCAGGAGGCCGCCCTCCCGCCTGCCGCGTGTCTCCGCGTGGTGCCGGCACGCGCCCCCTGTTCGTCCTTCATTCCAGCAAGTACTTATCAGGCCCCTTGAGCAGCACTGCCTGCTTCCTGGTATTGCTGTGTGGACAGCAGCGACTTAACTTGTGGACAAACTAAGCAGCTTACGGAGCTGGTAAGCGACTGAGCTGGGATTTAAACTCAGGTATGAAGGGGCTAGTTCAGAGAAACATTTGAAGACTCTCTGGTCTCTTATCTTAGCTCAGATGGAGCCTAGGAATTTGCATGTTTAGCAAGTCTCCTCCCTGCTCTGGTGATTTTCCCAAGATGTTCTTGGACCGTCCGTACTCTGAGGATGCTCTAGGGGAGGGGTTCCCAACCCCTCCTGCCTTTGGCTTCAGTCCTCAAAGGCCCTGCTTTTGGTGGGAACGTGAGGTCCACGGCCGGTCCTGTTTTCCCCTTCCCGCGAGTCCTCTGGTCCCCCCGCCCTCGGCAGGCCCAGCCCAGGGCTCTTGGCCTGGCGCCCTCATCAATTATGGATCTCCAGGGAGCAGAGCTTGTTATGCAAGACTTGTTTCTGTGAAAGCCTGCTCCTCACAGCTGGTTCTGTGCTCGGGGTGTGAGCAGGGGCAGGGAAGGGACGAGAGCCCCTAGATAGGGTTTTCCTAGGGTCCGTCTTATCTTGTTCTTTGACCCTCAGATCTTTCAAACACACTGTTTTTGATCCCTCCTCTTTTTCTTCTTCCTCCTCCTCCTCTTGACTTTTGGATAGAACCCCACAGACCCCAAGGAGCTGGGTTATCTGAAACCCTTTCTTCCAGCAGAGTCTGGGCTGGGCTGAGTCCTGGAAGCCCCTGGCCCTGAGGAACGCGGTGGGAAACTCACAGAATCCCTTGGGTCCTTTCTGTCCTCCCTCCTGTTTTTAGATAAGGAACTCGGAGATTAGAGGGTGGAGGGGATCAGCACCAGTCAATAAGTTTTTCTTTGTTTTATAAAGAGCTTAACATATTTTTAAATGGTAGATCTTGATAGCTTTTACCTTTCTTCAGACTACAAGTATAATTCATGCTTACTGTAAAATGTCAAACATAGAAATAAGGCTTTTAGTAAGTAAAAGTTGCCCATGATTCTGCTCTTGGTGATACACACCAAATGGTATGTAATTTTTCTCTATATATGTGAACACATAGATGTGTATATTTATATGTGTGTGTGTTCACTTTAATTTGGAAAATAGCTTTTAAAAAGTATTCCATTAAATTTTGTTCAAATAATTTGATGCCAATCTCTGTCCACTAATGATTAGACCACAGAAAGCATCAATCAATCTTAAATATTAAAGTAAAAATAATAAAAAATGGTAAAACTTTACAAAAAATCCTTGCCTCTTGTGCTTGGAGATTCACTAATGTCTCCTGGGAGCTTGCTTTTATTTTTTGTATTAACTTATCTTTCCAAGTTTAATTTCCTAGATCAGTAAGGTTAGAGGAGTTAATCAATCAGGAAATGCCTGTCCACACTCATTAGAAATCTGTATCTTTTAATTTATAAGTTCATATACAGAGAATTTATTGGAGCTGAGATTTATGACATTGAACAACCCTTTTCCTTTTTAAAAGAAAAGTTTCTATTTTTTTTTTTGACAAAAAATAAAAGACATGCTTGAACAAGTAGAATATTTTAGAGATGTATTAAAAAATGTTAAGGGTCTTTCTCTTCCCTCATTTTCCCATTTCCTCGTCTCTATGGAATCCATGGAAATGGTCGTTGTGTCCGTTCAGCACCTTTTGGAAAAGCTTTTCAGATCCACTGTCTCTTTACCTCCACATGTGGGGTCCTGGGGTGAGCACTGCCCATAGACACTCAGGAGGTCCTGGGCTGGTGGACCTGAGCAGGGCTGGTCCCAGAACTTCCACCAGTTAGCTGGGACCCTGGGCATGGGGCTGGACCTCTTCGCACCTCAGTTTTCTTGCCTGAGAAGTGGGGTGATGAGATTTGCGGCCTCAGGAGTTTGTGGGGACCACATTGCGTGTCTGTGACAGAGGAGCCTGGCATGGACTTGGTAAGAGGCAACCTCTGCGGTCACTTCCAGATGAGCGTGGGGCACTGAATCGTCTTCCCCAGCTGCCCTTCCTTACATGCTTCCCAGTTGGAAGGCCTCTGGAGCCAGGTGGAAAACAAGGCTTGGAGCAGACCAAGGCGGTCCTGCCGAGCCCTGCCAAGGCGGGTGCTGTTGAAAGGCTTCATGCTGGTACCAAGATTGGGCACCAGAGGGCGCTCCCACTCACAACAGGGAAAACGCGTTTCTACTTGATGACCCTGCTCAGAACAGCAGTTTGTTCCTGCCTCCCATCCTGGATGACCCTAGTGACCTGGGCTCTAAGCAAACCTGCCGTTGGGGGGAAACGTGGGCCTTACAGATTCATTTACACCTGGGTTTGAAACCTAGCTCCACCACTTACCAGCTTTGAGATCTCAGGCAAGTCTGTCTGCTTCCGGCATCCGTTCTCCACATCTGTAAAATGGTGATGATGACGCCTCCCTCACAGATGACTCCTGCAGAATGCCCAGCACCATGGCATTGTCGTGTCACAGCCAGTTCTGTGTTCCTTGCTGTGTGTAGATGTAATAGGAGCCCAGTCACACTCCGTTTGTCCCTCGCCCTCGTGGACTCAGTGCAGCAGGTCAGAGCTGGCTGTGCTCTGCACGGTGAGGCGTCAGCAGAGACCTGGGGGGGAGGAGGATGACCACAGTTCCGGCCTTAGTGGCCCGTGACATGTGCAGCTTTGGAAATGGGAGACGTGGTCACATTCCGCAGCTTTGCCGCGTGCTCACTGAGCGCCCTTGAGGAAGTCGCTTCACTTCCCTGGTCTTCAGTCGAGTTGACCTTTGCGACCCCTTCTTCAGTATTCTCGTGGGTAAAACGGGAAGCTTGTGAGCACCTTCTCTGCTCTGACTTGACCTCCCTGGGGCTTGGGGCTGGTGAGCATCCAGGGCTGGGGACTGCTCATAAGGACACCCAGCCCACTTGCCTTTCTCCTGTCCCGAAGGTAGTTGGTTTTTTTTTGGCCTTGCTGGGCGGGTTTTTCTCTAGTTGTGACACGTGGGCGTCATTCCAGGGGCCTCTCCTGTCGCAGAGCACGGGCTCTAGAGCACCGAGGCTTCAGTGTTTGCTGTGTGGCTTCAGCAGTTTCGGCTCCCGGGCTCCAGAGCGCAGGCTCAATAGTTGTGGCCCACGGGCTTAGCTGCTCCGAGGCATGTGGATTCTTCCCAGACCAGAGATCAAACCCAGGCCTCCTGCATTGGGAAGCCCCCACGGGCAGTTTTGACTGCTGCTGGGAAGCCCTGCTGAACTCGCCGGGACCTGCTGACAACTGCAGGGGGCACAGCAGGGGCTTAGATCCCATTGCAGGAGGAGGAGGCTGAAGCTCAGAGAGGGCGAGAGACTTACCTGAAGTCCCCCAGCACTCTGGAGGCAGGGCAGGGACTTGGACCTGAGGTCAGTGCTATGTCCGTTACCCACAGCTGCCTCTGAAGGCACAGCTGGGTGCAACTTGGGGCAGCAGCATGGGGGCGGGGGAGGGGGACAGTCGTGACTCTTCCTAGAGAGCCTTGAAGGATGGGAAGGATTTGAATGAGCGCTTCATAAAGCGGGTTTTGCAGAACACTTGGGCTGGAGGCAGGATGTGGAAGAGAAAAGCAGTATCTTGACTCAAGGCAGGGAAGTGCTCTCTGAAACAGGCCAAGCCAGTGTATTTACCTTTGAACTTCCCAGTGCCTTTATGATGCGGATGTGCGTTGTGTAACCGTCAGGGGGCAAGTGAAGGGCGTGCCTTGTGCTTCCCTGATCACAGAATCCTTTCCTTGAAGAATATCTTGGGGGTTAGTGTTCCTTAGAACATTCCTTGGGGAGTGCATGTTTTGAGAAGGGACTCTTTATAGCATTTTGATCCAGGAAAGTGGGCTCTGGGGTCTTTGTTAGAATACGAGATTCAAAAGGCTTGCAGCAAGGTTCAGAGGTGGGGTATCTGCTGGAAGTCCACTGGTACGTGGGCCATAGTGCCCTTCAGATCATTCCTGTCCGTCCCCAGACCCTCTCCCCTGGACTAACGCTGTCTCCTTGACCCAACAGAAAGGAGGCGTTGCATCGGGATTCAAGCACGTGGTCCCCAATGAGGTGGTGGTGCAGAGACTCTTCCAGGTCAAAGGGCGGCGTGTGGTCCGTGCCACTGAGGTGCCTGTGTCCTGGGAGAGCTTCAACAATGGCGACTGCTTCATCCTGGACCTGGGCAACGTGAGTCCTGCCCTGCCCTTTCTCAGCGGCCACTGGAGTGCCCCAGGCTTGACCTGGGGAGGTGGGCTCATCCATGTGAACAGTATGATGACACAGTGGGGCGGGTCGCAGGGGCCGCGGGCCCTGTGCTGTGTGTATGAGTCCGACACACCCGCAGAGACTCAGGCGGAGATGTGCGTGGTGTGTAGCCTCAGGCTCGTCACGCGCACACGCACAGACCTGTGAACGGCTGCAGTGCATGTGTGGTCCCCCTGACACGCTGATATGCGTGTCTTGTGTATCTTCTATTCACGGTCACTCACTTGATGTATATGGCGGGCATGTTCAAAACCTATAGGCTCTTGAAATATAGCCAATATGTTATAATAACTCCAAATGGCATATAGTCTTCAAAAGTTGTAAATCACTGTGGTGCACCCCCGAGGCTTATATAGTGTTGTAAGTCAACTGTACCTCTATCAGAAAAAGCTATAAGCTCTTGCCAGCAGGTGTAGACACGTCACCATGATGAATGTCTGCATGTGGAGACTTGGGTATGTTGTTCAAGGACCCACGTATGTGCATGTCATTGTGTAGTTGCACATGCTCACTTGTCTGTGGCTCACTTGTATGGGTAAGTGTGGGGTGCACTTACCCAGACCCACCTTAGAGACGTGTGACGCTTTGTACACATTCTTCCCAAATCCACATATACGCACTCCTGCAGGAAGACGTGGCCAGACGTTCTGTCCCTGGCCTCATGTATACATGTGGTATAATGTCTGTTGGAGAGGGAAAAGGCAGCCCACTGCAGTACGCTTGCCTGGGAAATCCCCTGGGCACAGGAGCCTGGTGGGCTGCAGTGCATGGGGGTCGCAAAGAGTTGGATGTGACGTAGCAGCTTGACAGCGAACAGAGACACACACTGAGCATAAGCTTGTGATGAAAGTATAACAGATGCACAGAAGAGGGTGTGAATCCTGCGTGTGCCGCTCGGTGATCTGACAGAGTGGACATGCCCGTGTAGTTACACCAGCTCAAGAAGAGCACCGCCAGCCCTGGGAGGCCCCGTGTGGCCTCTTCTAGTTCCTTCCTCCCCGTGGGTAACTCTCACCCCAGAGTTCCTCCCCCAGCAGTTCCACCTGTTCCTGAACTTCACGTTCCTGGAATCTTTGTTTTTGCTGTCTGACTTTTTTTGCCCACCTTTCTCTTTCCAAGGCCCATCCGTATCGTCGTCGTCTTTAGTTGTAGCTTGTTCCTTCTCCTTGTTACATAAACTTTGCCAGTTTATCTGTTCTACTGTTGATGGACACTTGGGAGAGTTTGGGGCTCTTCCAGGGGATGCAACTCTGAGCCTTCTTGCACAAGCCTTTTTTTAAAACAGGAACATAATTTTATTAATACTAATATTAATTCATGGTTATTCTGCATTGAATGAAAATCCATGGTAGAAAAAGAAAGAAAGGGGAATATCATCAGCTCAGTGATTCTCAGGGACCATGGTGAGCTATCTTGAGAGCAGGCAGTCTGAATCAGACACCGCATTCTTGCACACGTCTTTTGGTGGACATTTGCATGCTTTACTGTTGGGTATGTTCCCAAGAGAGGGATGGCTGGGTTGTAGGATATTTGCATACGGAGCTTTAAAAAGGCACAAGTGGTTTTCCAAAGTGGTTGTACCAACTTCATTCCCATCCTCAGGCAGACATCTTTATGCCCATTCTGTAAGTAGGTGTACCTGTGAAGAATGCACACCCTCAGCAGACCCTCACGTGCCCTGGGACACACAGGTGACACCTGTTGTGCTTGGATGTGGGTGTGTGTGCTCCAGCAGCCCTCATCAGGGCGAGCAGGAACAGGCGAGCTCGTCCTGCCGCTCGGCCGGGCGTCTGTGGGCGAAGGCGGGCGGTGGCACTGCCTCACGTGGGGCTTTGTCTCACAGGACATCTACCAGTGGTGTGGCTCCAGCAGCAACCGCTTTGAGAGGCTGAAGGCCACACAGGTGTCCAAGGGCATCCGGGACAACGAGCGGAGTGGCCGCGCCCACGTGCACGTTTCCGAGGAGGGCGCCGAGCCCGAGGCCATGCTCGAGGTACCCACGGGCGCGTCGCGGGAGCACAGGGTGGGGCTGAGCAAGGGAACGGGGGCTCATTCCTTCTCTCCATCCAGTATGCAATTGTGGGGTGACTTTGTTTTTCTACCAAGTGGAGGAGTCTCCCCCTGACCTTCCCCAGACTCCCCTGAGAGGCGGGGCTGGCATCCCAGGGTCCAGTGCATCCAGGCTGTGAGCCACACTCTTCTGCCAAGAGGGTCGGATCCTCTAAAGGAGCTGAGCAGGAGCGTCTTGGCATCTTCTGAGGACAAGCCTGGTGCTAGAGCCAGGCCAGAAAGAGACAATGGAGACCCAATCCCCTCTTTCCTCTTCTGACCGTTCCAATTAGTTTATAACCCATTTCGTCAATTGCATGATAGGCATCGCCAGCCAGTGTGCTTTGAGGATATATCAATAGAGGTAAAGGTCACTAGGAAAAGGAGGAGACCACAGGCTGTACTTTATGCCACTTGTCTCTCCTGCTTTGTCTGGGGCTGTTGAGCGCTGGTTTTTAGGAAGAGCAGAAAGTGATTGTTATGGGGAAAGAGCTTGGACACCAAGCATGGCTTGAGAGGGGCAATAGCTGGGGCCATTGAGGCTGAAGGTAGCGCAGAATGGAGACGTGAAGATAGATTCTAATGTCGCAGGGATATGGGTTCAAATTTCTACTTAGCCACCTTATAGTGGTGTAGACTCTATTTTTCTGGGCTCCAAAATCACTGCAGATGGTGACTGCAGCCATGAAATTAAAAGACGCTTGCTCCTTGGAAGGAAAGTTATGACCAACCTAGACAGCATATTCAAAAGCAGAGACATTACTTTGCCAGCAAAAGTCCGTCTAGTCAAGGCCATGGTTTTTCCAGTGGTCATGTATGGATGTGAGCGTTGGACTATAAAGAAAGCTGAGCACTGAAGAATTGATGCTTTTGAACTGAGGTGTTGGAGAAGACTCTTGAGAGTCCCTTGGACTGCAAGGAGATCCAACCAGTCCATTCTAAAGGAAATCAGTCCTGGGTGTTCATTGGAAGGACTGATGCTGAGGCTGAAGCTCCAATACTTTGGCCACCTGATGTGAAGAGCTGACTCATTTGAAAAGACCCTGATGCTGGGAAAGATTGAGGGCAGGAGGAGAAGGGGACGACAGAGGATGAGATAGCTGGATAGCATCACCGACTCGATGGACATGGGTTTGGGTGGACTCCGGGAGTTGGTGATGAACAAGGACGCCTGGTGTGCTGCAGTGGATGGGGTCGCAAAGAGTCGGACATGACTGAGCAACTGAACTGAGCTGAACTGAGTGGTCTGGACAAGGTGCTGCTTCTCTGTGGACCTGGTTTCCTTGCCTGTGAAATGAGAGCGGTAATCTGTGCCTCTTGAAAGTGAAAGTCGCTCAGTCGTGTCCGACTCTTTGCGACCCCATGGACAAGTCCATGGAGTTCTCCAGGCCAGAATACTGGAGTGGGTAGCCTTTCCCTTCTCCAGGGGATCTTCCCAACCCAGGGATCAAACCCAGGTCTCTGGGTTGCAAGCGAATTCTTCACCAGCTGAGCCACAAGGGAAGCCCCTGTGCCTCTTAGCATGGCTGCAAAGGTGAAATGAGGTCTGTTGAAGGCATGTGGTGGGAGGTGTTTGTAGCTGGACTTATCCTTCTCAGAAGGCTTGGTGGAAATGGTAAACATCTGAAGGACTGTCCTGGGGGCAGTGGAGCACGGGGTCCTCATGGAGCTCCTGGAGACAGGGGTCAGGGACGGACAGACTCCACAGGCAGCCCTGGCTGGGCTCTGCAGCCCGGAGGCACAGTCAGGGATCCAGGACATCTCCAGAGGGAGTCCTGCCCCAAGTGGAAGGTTGCCGTGGATGGTGGAGGCCCACGTGGTCCCTGCTTGCCTGGGGAGAAAGCTCTCTCTGGAGCTCAGTCTCCTCCCTGGGGGGCGGCAGTCCGCCGGGAGCTTACCACCGCGCTTTCTTCCATCTCTCCATCTCCACAGGTGCTGGGCCCCAAGCCGGCTCTGCCCGCAGGGACCGAGGACACAGCCAAGGAGGACGCAGCCAACCGCAAGCTGGCCAAGCTCTACAAGGTGAGGCTGGGTTGAGGTCCCTGGGTCTTGGGCTCAGGATGGGGGTCAGGAGACCTGGGCTTCCCCAGCTCTACTGGCCGGGGGCTTTGAGCCAAGCCCGTGTTGGGGTGCCATGGGGGGACTCGGCTTCTTACGGCTCCAGGGGACGCCCGTCTGCTGCCTCTGCGTTTCTGCCCCAGGAACAAGCGTGTGGGCGACCGCAGACACGTCGGTGTCACTGTCCATGAAGTGGGGTGGGTGGAGGGTCGCAGAGTCCACCTTGCAGGATCTCTGGGGGGTGCAAGGAGAAAAGGGTTCCAGGGAAATCCAGGAAAGTACCACAGGAGTGTGTGTCTGTGTGTGTGTTATGTGTAGTGACTTTATTTATAATTTCTTCTCATGATTTTTAAAAACTGAATTAAGGCTGCTCTTGAGCCAAGGATGTCTGACCTCTGAGCCTGTGTTGCCCGTGTTGTGCCCTAAGCTTATTTGTGGTAAAATAATAGCAGAATGAGGTGCAGATTCATATCACCACCACAGGAAGACCACATTACTGATATTTATTCTGTTATTGAAGTAATAATACATATTTGTTGTAAGTACTAGGGTTGAGCAATACTCAAGAACATAAAAAAATAAAAGTCAGTCTAATTTTACTAGTTTAAGATAGCCAGTACTATTTAAAAATGAGTTTTAATTACAAAAGTAACAATACTCAGTTTAAGAAAGTCAGCCTCCTCTCCTCCCTGCTCCTTGGGTTGCTGTGGTTACATGGTTACCCGTTTGGTAAAGGAAACTCCAGATACAGCTTTCTGGGTCTCCTTATGTGTTTTTCCATCTCTATTTGATATTAACAGATGCAAGCTATTCATACTTCTTTTTTCCACCAAACCCTTTATAACAGCTGTGTAGTATTTTATTTTATGAATGTGGAAATCTCTGCAGACCCCTAATTGATGGGCCTTTTCTGATCGCCAGCAGTCTCTCTCTCTCTCTGTGTGTGCTAAGTATGGCATTGGGGGAGGTTTCCAGGTGTGGATTGCTTGGGTCACAGGCCGAATGATGAGTCAGTGATTGAAAATACTGGTTATTGCACGGGGAGCTATAGTCAGTAACTGGTAGTAACCTATGGTGGAGAATAATCTCAAAAATTATGTGTGTGTAGCTGAATCACCTTGTTGTGTATCTGAACCATTGTACGTTAACTAGTCAACTAAACTTCAGTAAAATATATATATTAAGAAAAAACTGTTAATAAAATAGTTAAGTATATTTGACTCCTCAAGATGAAATTTTTGGTATATACCAATTACCATAAATAAAATAATGACAAATACAAGAAGGCACTGCCTCTCGGGAGGTCCTGGTTGCCGAGTGGCTTGGGCTGTGGGCTTTCACTGCTAATGGCCCTGGTTCAGTCCCGAGACAGGAACCGATGTCTGCATTCAGCTGCATGGCAGGACCAGAAAAAAACAGAAACACAGAAATACCAGTTCTGGAGTTAGACTGCCTGTCCTACCCCGGGGAGGAAGGTTCTGCCCTGAGAGGTAACTGACAGAAACACAGTTTCTGGACTTAGACTGTCTGGCTTCGAACCTCGCTGTGCCTTGGTTTCCTTGTGGATGAAGCCGGGGTAGTAATAAGATCACCTACAGGGTTGTTGTACGGGTTAAAGGAGTTCTGTAACTGTAGAAGTTACTAAATTACAAAAACATTTTAGAACAGTGCCTGGCACAAAGTAAGTTTTCAAAAATGCAGAACACTTACTATTTAACTTCCTGACACATGTTACTGAACTGCGTTCTGGAAGGCCTCTTGATCACCCTCACCTGTTTACCCGGAGTCTTGTCAGCCCTGGGTACTGTCACATCTTTTGCATTTGGACAAGTAGGGTACCCTCAGAAAAATTTAATGAACTTTTTATTTTAGAATAGTTTTTAGATTTACAGAAAAATTGCAAAGATGGTTCAGAGGGTTCCCATATACCCTTCACCCAGCTTCCCCTGAACATAACCAGGTACTTTTGTCAAAACTAAGAAACATGGGTTCAGTGCTGTTAACTAAACTACAAGCTTTATTCAGCTCTCCCCCGTTTTTCCTTCCAGGTCCCAGCTCTGTAGACCACACTGCACGTAGCCCGGTTACTTTTACTGTGTACTTCCTTGTCTAAGCCGACGAGCTTGGATGTCCTTCCAACAGCTGGGCGGTGGTGTTCCTGCTGCCTGCATTCCCGCATTGGGTTCCCCTTCCCTCTCTGGCTGCCATTTCCAAGCCACACCCATGTGTAGGTCACAGATGTGGTTGTGAGAAGGCGGAAAAGGACGAAGAAATCCCACATGAGCCTCAGGGCTGTGTTTCTCCGCAGCGTCATTTGAGGTGGCGTGGGTTGTAGGCCTCTGCAAGTGCGGACTTGGGGGCGCCCGTGGGCAGGCCGAGGTGGGGTAGACCACTCACAGGCCCGGGGCCCCTCTCATTCCCCCAGGTCTCCAATGGTGCAGGCACCATGTCCGTCTCCCTCGTGGCTGATGAGAACCCCTTCGCCCAGGGGGCCTTGAGGTCAGAGGACTGCTTCATCCTGGACCATGGCAAAGACGGGAAGATCTTTGTCTGGAAAGGTACTGGGGCGAAGGGAAGGGCTCCAACAGGGACTTACACGGGCGCCCCTGCAGCCTTGCAGGAACTCGGCTCATGAGCCTGGAGCATACAGGGAGGCTGGGGCTCTGAGTCACAGCTTCCCTACTGGCTGAGTGGCCTTAGTCAAGTCACTTAACCTCTCTAAGACCCTGACTTCCTTATATGCAAATGAGGACAAGATAATGGTCTTCATCATGGAAGGTTGCTGTGTGGATTAAACGCAGCAAGTGGTGTGTAGTTCTGAGCTCAGTAAGTGGGTCGGTGTGCTCGCAGTCGTTAGCCAGGACCCCTCCCTGGACCCCCAGGAGCTCATGGCGTGGTCCGCTCTGGGACCTCTGGCCTTGGCCGTCCACAGTCTAGGAACGAAAGGGAGGGAGGCGTTCCTTCTGCTCTCCTTGGGCTGCTGAGTGCTGGGGTGCAGCCCTGACCCCAGGCCCCTTGCTTGCCTTCGGCCGACAGGCAGGCAGGCCAACACCGAGGAGAGGAAGGCCGCCCTCAGAACAGCCTCCGACTTCATCTCCAAGATGGACTACCCCAGGCAGACCCAGGTGAGCCAGGGAGCCGGGTGGGACAGTGAGAGTGGGCCCAGTGCGGGTGGGGAAGGCTGCTCGGACGGGGTGTCTGAGGCTCCCTGGAGGATGCCAGCTGGGTGCCCTCTGCCCTCTGGGGGACTCCGGCCCAGCCACGACCTTTTCTTCCTCCATCCCTGCCAGGTCTCTGTCCTTCCCGAGGGCGGCGAGACCCCGCTGTTCAAACAGTTCTTCAAGAACTGGCGGGACCCAGACCAGACGGACGGCCCGGGCCTGAGCTATCTCTCCAGCCACATTGCCAACGTGGAGCGCGTGCCCTTCGACGCGGCCACCCTGCACACCTCCACTGCCATGGCCGCCCAGCATGGCATGGATGATGACGGCAGAGGGCAGAAGCAGGTACCCAGGGCGGCTGGGGTGGGCGTGTCGCGGCGCCTTCCGGTTCCTTCCCCGGCACCTCTGGCCCACCTCTTCTCTGAGGATGTTTCTCTAAGAGGCTTTGACCCCAGTTTTGATGGGTGGGATTCTTTTGTCTTGCTTGAGTTTTACAACCAACATGCCCTTAGCTCCTGCTGTCTTGCGGGCTCCCTGCAAGTGTCTGAGACCCTGCCCTGCCCATGAAGAGTGCTGGGAGGGGAGGGGAGGTGGGCACAGCTGGTTGCTGTGTGGTCAGTGGAACGCGGTGGGTACACAGGGCCTCTGGGAACGCAGGAAGGGCAGTGGAGGTGGGTGGTTGGGGCGTCTCCATAGAGGTGGGGACCCTTGGGTGGGGCCTCCGGTATGAGGAGGTTTGCTGCCAGAGTACGAGTGGGTATTCGGGCAGGGAGCTGTCCTGGGAGCCTGGTGCTGATGATATTCTCAGGGGAGGCCTTAAATCCCTTGTCCAAAGGTGTGGCCTTGATTCTGTATCAGCCGTTAGGTGCTAGTGAGGGTTTTTTTTTTCTTTTTCTTTTTTTAAAGGCAGAAATGTGACAGGCTCAGTTCTCTGCTTCCAGAACTCGCTGTGAAAATGGGTTCTAGACAGGAGAATGGGAGTGGGGACCTCACGTGGAGGTCGTTGCAATAGTTTAGGGACGAGGAGATGGCCTTGAGCCCCAGGAGTTCACAGCGAAGATGGAGAGGTGGGGCGTGGGATTCCGAGATGATTAGGAGGTAGAATCCACTTCAAACATTGATTCCATCCTACATAATAGAAATGGCAAAAATGTTCCTTTTCATTTATTACTGGTTTTATCATTGGTTCATTAGCTCAGGAGGCACCTGCAATGAAAATGATCCAGGATGGGGCAGTGTGGAAAAGCCCGGCAGCTCAGTGGTGTGGTCTTGGGGAAGTTACTTAAGCTTTTTGAACCTCACTTTCCTCATCTGTGAAATGAAGCTTAAGTTAAATGTTAGTCCGTAGGACTAATGTAGGACCGTAGCCTACCTGGCTCTTCTGTCCATGGGCAAGAATACTGGAGTGGGTTGCCATTCCCTTCTCCAGGGGATCTTCCTGACCCAGAGGTCGAACGCAGGTCTCCTGCATCTCAGGGAGATGTTTTTACTGTCTGAGCCACCAGGGAAGACCCTGGTAAAATGAGGCTTAATCCCACTCCATCACCTTCAAGAATTTTTGAGGTTCAAAGATTCTATTTGCCAGGACTCATGGCACCACTAGGTGGCGCTGCAGGGCTTCATGACCGCTTGGAACCGTGTCACCTGAGCTGTGCAGAGAGATCTGCCAGCAGGAGTCATTCTGAGGTCACTCAGTGATGACCCTGCCTCTGCAGGCGATATCTAAAATCCAGACAACTTGCTGATACAGCTAATGGCAACTTTAGTCATCACCATCATAACAATTATTAACAGCGGCCGCCACCTGCAGAGCCGTCATCCTGTGCCAAGCACTGTGCTGGACTCGTGAATCAGCTCATTTGATCCTTACAACCTCCCTTATTATTCCCATTTTCAGACCAGGAAACTGAGGCCCATAGACATTAAGCAAGTTGTCCAAGGGTGCACAGCCTGCGAGGGGGTAGAGCCTGATTTGGCTCCAGGTCGTATATTGACGTGTACTCTGCGTTGCACCATGTAACACACACCAAAAGCATTTTCTAAACCCCACCGTGCAGCTGCCTGTCCCTGGGCTGCTCTCAAGGAGGAGGAAGTGCAGGGGAGCAGGGGTGCACTGTCAGGATCTGGAACAGAAAACCTGGGTTTGAATCTTAGTGGCTCCGTGATTCCAGCAAGTTATTTAACTTCAGGCTGAGTCCGAGGGCAATCCCGTGGTGTACCCACTACCCAGCACCCTCTGGTTTCTCAGCTGGCCGGAGTTAGGGGCCGGGAATGCCGCCCGATGTCTGAGCCCAGCTTTTCTCTGGTAGATCTGGAGAATTGAAGGTTCCAACAAAGTGCCTGTGGACCCCGCCACGTACGGACAGTTCTACGGCGGTGACAGCTACATCATTCTGTACAACTACCGCCACGGCGGCCGTCAGGGACAGATCATCTACAACTGGTGAGGAGCTGGGGTCCCGGGGGGCACACGCTGGGAGCATGGCCACGGCGGGGGGCAGAGGGGGCGGAGCGGGGGGCACACGCCGGGAGCATGGCCACCACGGGGGGCAGAGGGGGCGGAGCGGGGGGCACACGCTGGGAGCATGGCCACCGCGGGGGGCAGAGGACAGGGCTGACGGGAGCTTGCAGGTGTGTGAACCTGGACCAGCACAGCCGTGCTCTACTGGGAAAGGCTTTTGTCCCCGGAGCAAGACCGCTGGTCTTACTTCTCGAAACAAATTGTAAACTCATCTCATAAAAGCATCACATGTCCATTGTAGGAGAGACGTGGGGACTAGCGAGAAATGAACAGAATATCTCTCCCTCAGTTCCACTCTAAGTTCTGATTATCCTCTGATGTTTTCGAACTAAAGATTATTTTTAATTCTTTAAAGAGAGATGACATATTCACGACTTCTCCCACCTTGCTCTAAAACCCTCACTCCTCTGTGGGTGCCTGCCTTATTAGCCTCTCATATATCCTTCCAGTCATTTTTGTGCAGATAAAAGCATACCTGACCCTGTATTCCTAGTTCTCCTCCCTTCCTCGTGCAAAAGACGGCCTACTGTGTATATTGTCCTGCACTTTGCTTTTTTTTTTTTTTTTTCCAGTTAATACTTCCTGGAGCTCAGACTATGTCAGTCCATAAAGAGCTTCCTTACTCTTTTTGATTTTTTTACAGCCACGTAATATTCCACTGTGTGGCTGTCCTGTAGTTTATTTAGCAAGTTCCCTGCTGACACGTATTTGCTTTGATTCCAGACTCCTATTCCAAGCACTGCTATGATTAGTTGGCTTAAACAAACATCATCTTGGATGCGTCGAGAAATATCTTTAGAGTGAGTTCCCAGAAGCCGGGTTGCTGGCTCTGACGGTGAATGCGCTCGTCATTGTGATGGGTGCACCAGCTTCTCCAGATGAACTTCGTGCCGCTGGCATTTTCACCGGTGACAGATGAGAGTGCTTCCTCATGGTCTCACTGGTGGACTGTGTTATCACACTTTGGCTTTTTGTCAACTTTAGAGTTGATAAAATGATATCTCAGTATAATATTTTCAGTTCGTTTCTCTTACCGTGCAATCTCCAGCTTTTTAAAGGTTGACTGATGGGTTTCTGCTTTTTTAAACTTACTGAAAAGTTGCAAAAACAGTGCAGACAGTTTCCACATACCTGTTTCAGTTCCCTCTGGTCAGTTTTTACCTAACCATGGTTCAGTTTTCAAAACCGGGAAATTTACATTGTTGCAAGACCATTTGCTCCTCTGTAGACGTTTCTTGAATTTCACCAGGTCTCCCACTAATGTCCTTTCTCTGGTCTAGGATCTCACCCAGGGTCTCACATGGTATTTAGTCATCACGCCTCCTCAGTGGCATTTAATCATCGTGTTCTCCGTCTTTTAATGTGTGACAGTTCCTCAGGCTTTACTCTTCTTCCCAGTTTCGATGCTGTGGAAGAGCATTAGTCTTATTCTGTAGGTCGCCTCTCAATTTGACAATCTCAGACTTTTAAAAGCAGCTTGAAAGAAATGTTTCTGGACGAGGTGTTAATAATACACACGTGGTACAAAACTCACGAGAAGGCTTTTAGAACATTTTCTTTGATCAGCACGTTGATCCGTTAGATTGCTTATGCAGATAACACAGGTTAGTTATGGGAAATTTAGGCGGCGGAGGAAGAGGTGAGGCAGAAAGCCCCCACACGGCGCAGCTCCCTGTGGGCAGGTGTAGGACGGGGAAGTCCGCTGGTTGTGGTCAGATCGCGGCCGGAAGGCGAGATCGGAGCCGGGGTGTGTGGGCTGTGGGCTCGGCTGCTGGCTCTGTTTCCTTCAGAGAAGTCTCTTTCCTCTCTCTGTCCGTTTCATTACCTGTAATCTGGAGATTTGCGGGTTTCTCAGGCCCAGGGTGATGGAGGGGCCCCAGGCTGTGCAAACCAAGGTGCTGAGATTCACTTCCCTCCCAGGCAGGGCGCCCAGTCCACCCAGGATGAGGTCGCCGCCTCGGCCATCCTGACCGCTCAGCTGGACGAGGAGCTGGGAGGGACTCCCGTGCAGGTGAGCCCAGCCTGCTGCTCACTCATCTGACCGTCCCTCATCCCATGCATCCATCCTTTTGACAGACATTTATGCAGGATGCAGACGTCTGCAAACTTGAACACACAGATGGATCCTCGCCCTGACCCCCAGCCCCGCCCTGGCCTGAACTGCGGTGATGTGGTTTATTACAGTCTAGTCGTGGGAGAAAGAGGTTCATCAGACATGCAGGCAGAGGATGTGCAATCATGTGTGGCCTGAATTCTCAGCAGCAGAGTGGAGCTGGGGTCTGAGCTCTGACCCGGCAGCGGCGGCTCTTGCTGGGAAGGGACCACGAACCACCCCCCACCCCCAAACCCACATGTGAGGTGATCTGGATTTAGGCAGCATGGGTCACAGCTGGGATCCTAAGTGACACGGGCACACAGGGCAGGAACAGATGGGACCCCCTCTCAGACCTCCTTGTCCCTTTCTCCCACCGCCAAGCCCTCGACCGCAGTCTGCACTGGCTCTGCAGGAGGGCTCTCTCCAGACCTGGAACGCTCTTTTCTCACCACTCTGCCAGCTTTCTTGGCCGAGGCTGACGTCACAATCTGGGAAGAATGTCCACGAACCATCCCTGGGCTTCTATTTAAGGGAATATTTGCAAACATGGCCTCTCTGGGTTCTTGGACTAGACCCAGCCTCAGCCAGGCCAGGCCTTGTGGGAGGGGAAACGCCGAAGCAGTGCCCGGGGGACCTCAGCCAGTAGGCCTGTCTCCAGCCCTCCTGCACCTCCTGTTCCCTGCTCAGCCCCTGCGCGCTGTAGGGTCATGCCCCACTCCACACACAGACCCAAGCACGATGGGCTTGCTTGGGGGTGAGCCTGGGCCATGCCAGCTGCCCTGAGCTGAGCCCAGTGTGTGCGCACAGGACGATGCTCCCACCCCCCTTTCCTGACCTGCTCTCCCGTCTCCCTCTCAGAGCCGTGTGGTCCAAGGCAAGGAGCCCGCTCACCTCATGAGCCTGTTTGGCGGGAAACCCATGATCATCTACAGGGGCGGCACCTCCCGCGAGGGTGGGCAGACAGCCCCCGCCAGCACCCGCCTCTTCCAAGTCCGGGCCAGCAGCTCTGGAGCCACCCGAGCCGTGGAGGTGATGCCCTGGGCCCCGGACCCTCAGCAGGATTGGCCTCTCGGAAACTCCCAGGCCTGACGGGCAGATCTCTGGGCGCAGGATCGTGTGGGGGTGGCTGAGGGGCTAAGAAGCAGCTTTTTGTACCTCCCTGCCCTGGCAGCAGGATTGTATGTCTTAGATCTCCCCGTGTTTCAAGAGTGCCCAGTGTCCCTCGCATACCTTCCATGGCGGCCAAGTCACTACCTAACAGACAGTCCATCCTCACAATCTGGATGTTGTTCTTGATGCCATCCCAGTTGGCTGCTGTCCCTTTCATAGTGGGAGGTACAGAAGCTGAACACAATCCCGCTGAGCAGCACAGAGGGCAGTGGGATTGTCACCTCCTTTGTTCTGGGTGCTCAACCTCTGTTAATGCATCCCAGATTTCTAGAATCTCCTTGGCTAAGCACAGTGCATTCGTGACTCATGGGAGTCAGCTGAGCCCCCTCAGTGTCCTGAGTCCTTGTCCTCTGCTCTGATGGGGTGCACGCTCCCTCCTCCAAGTCCACCCTTGAGAGCTGCTCTTGCTGCAGCGTCTCCTGGGCTGCGAGGAGGGGGTGAAGCCTTTTTACCTGTTTCCTGATTGATTAATTGAGCACTGCTCTCGCAGGTGATGCCCAAGGCTGGCGCGCTGAATTCCAACGATGCCTTTGTCCTGAAAACCCCCTCGGCCGCCTACCTGTGGGTGGGTGCGGGAGCCAGCGAGGCAGAGAAGACCGGGGCCCTGGAGCTGCTCAGGGTGCTTCGGGCCCAACCCGTGCAGGTGGCAGAAGGCAGCGAGCCAGGTAGGAGCAAGGGGCGGAGGGGCCCGCTGCTCTCTGGGGATGGAGCCGCTGGGTTCCCCTGCCTCCTGTCTGCTCGGGGCTTTCGTTATCCTCCTCCTGCCCCCGCACTTGTCCCCTAACGTGTGTTCATTAAAGTGGGTGAGATGAAAAGGGGGCTTCCCTGGTGGCTCAGACAGTAAGGAATCCGCCTGCAATGTGGGAGACCTGGGTTTGATCCCCAGGTCGGGAAGATCCCCTGGAGGAGGGCATGGCAACCCACTCCAGTGTTCTTGCCTGGAGAATCCCACGGACAGAGGAGCCTGGCGGGCCACAGTCCATGGGGTTGCAAAGAGTCGGACACGGCTAACATGTACACCCAAGATGAAAATGAGAATGTGGTCGGTGAGAGGGAGGCGTCTGGGACTTAGAGAAAGGAGAGCCCAGTGTGGGCTGGGGCAGGCGGGGAAGGCAGCTGGAGGGGGGCTCACTTGCGGGAAAGCCGTGAAAGATTGTAGGTGACAGCGTCGGCCTCGTGGGGGCTGCAGTCTGTCCTAACCTTGAGAAGCTTCGTGGACAGAAATGCCACGAGCCGGCCTTATTTCCAGAGTAGGGGTCAGGAACACTTCCCTTATGCTAGCCCTAGATCTTTCCCTCCTTACTTTTTAGCCCGCTCTCTCTTGCTTGATGCTAAGCAGAAATGGGGAACAATAGTTCGGTCTAGAGTCACATAATCCACTGAAAACGTCTGAAAGAATGGACATGTTCTGTATCTGCTAGGTCTGATTTGGTCACCACTAGTCACATGTTTATGGGCTTCCCTTGGTGGCCCAGTGGTAAAGAATCCGCCTGCCAATGCAGGAGCCTCAGGTTCGATCCCTGGGTCGGGAAGATCCCTTGGAGAAGGAAAGGGCGCCCACTGCAGTATTCTTGCCTGGGAAATCCCGTGGACAGAGGAGCCTGGTGGTTAGTCCATGGGGTTGGAAAAGAGTCAGACACGACTAAACCACCACCAGTCACATGCTTCAGTGAATGTATATTTAAATGTGATTGGTGGGAAAACGCATTTAAATATAAAAAGCACATGTGGCTGGAGCAGGTATAGAGGGAAAACACAGGGGCTGGAGTCAGATGGGGTGGCTCTCCTCCCCGCCTGCTGCGTGGCGCTGGGCGAGGGGCTTGGCCGCTCTGAGCCTCAGCCGCCTCGTTGGTCGAGTGGGGATAAGTGTCCCCGTCCCGCAGCGCTGTGGCCAGCCTCAGACCAGGAGCAGCCCCGGCCCTGTGTCTGCTGCCGAGTCTGCCCCCGCTGGGCCTTTGCTTCATCACCCTCGAGTCCCGCAGGCCCTTTCCCTCTTTGTCACGCTGGGGTTTTAAGATGCCGAGGTGGCGGCCGAGAGCACTTGGCTGTGCGAAGGCAGCATTTGTCCCAGAGTCTGCAGGGAAGTGCTGGAAGGGGCAGGTGGTGTCAGCTAGTAACTGGCTTGGCCTCCCCTCACAGACGGCTTCTGGGAGGCCCTGGGTGGGAAGGCCGCCTACCGCACGTCCCCACGGCTGAAGGACAAGAAGATGGACGCCCACCCTCCTCGCCTCTTCGCCTGCTCCAACAAGATCGGACGTTTCGTGGTGAGTCCCAGAGGAGGTCCCAGGTCACTCCCTCTGCTCACCCCTTGGGCGGTGTTTTCCAGGGAGCAAGCTGAGGCATCCGCAGCAGGGGCAGGGAGAGGCCTTCTGACGACCCAGTACAGACCCTGCACAGGCTGGAGCCAGCTCAGCAGCTCCCCCTGGAGGGCAGAGAGAGCTGGGGGAAGGCGGCTCGCAGGTGGGCTCTCATTAACCTCTTCCATCCCTTCCTAGATCGAAGAGGTCCCTGGCGAACTCATGCAGGAAGACTTGGCCACTGATGACGTCATGCTTCTGGACACCTGGGACCAGGTAATGGACGGTCCCACAAGTAACTTCCCTCTCTGAGCTCCATGTCCTCATCTGCAGCATGGGCGTGATGGTGCCTACCTTGCATTATCCCAGCAGATGAGAGGCAGATAGAATCCCCTTGCCAATAGCAAAGCACCTTAGAAAGGCAAATCAGATGACCAGCATTCTTTCCCAGGCCTTAGGGGAACATGAACTCTTACTTTGAACCTGTTGGTAAAGAAAGTTGGACTTTGGTTCACATCTCATGCAGGCGTAATCTCTCACCTAGAAAGAGATATACCCCTGTCCCCAAGAGCCTTGCATCCTCATGAAGGATGGCAGTCAGTAGCCCTTCTTAGCAAGCTGTCTCCTCCCCAAGTTGTCAGGGTTGAACATAGCAGCCATGCAGGTGCAAGACTGCTCTCCATCTGCCGGGCTTCTTCCTGGGCTCCCCGGTTGGAAGATCAATACCCAAAGGCTTGCACTTCAGCCATTCAGCTGCTGGCACCTTCGTTCCACTGGCTCCTTAATCTGCTTGTTCATCTGTGTGTTCATGCACTCAGTCAACACGTATGAAGCATCACTGTCTTCCAGGCAGAATGCTGGGTTGCTGGGAGTCCTGTGATGAACAGGATAGACACCATGCATAGCTGGTGGGGAGGCGCCCAGATAGCAGGCACACAGCTGTTCATAAGTAAGGGCGAGAGTGTCTGCACTCTCTTGTCAGATACCATCTTATGAATGGGCGCCTCTGGTGGCTCAGATGGTAAAGAGACCACCTGCAATGCAGGAGACTTGGGTTCAGTCCCTGGGTTGGGGCAATCCCCTGGAAAAGGGAATGACTACCCACTCCAGTATTCTTGCCTGGAGAACTCCATGGATAGAGGAGCTTGTCGGGCTCCAGTCTGTAGGGTTGCAAGAGACACGACTGAGTGATTAACGCTTTCACATTTTATGACAGCTCTGTTTACAATAGCCAGGACATGGGAGCAACCTGTATGTCCATCTGCAGATGAATGGATAAGAAAGCTGTGGTACATATACACAATGGAGTATTAGCCATTAAAAATACATTTGAATCAGTTCTAATGAGGTGGATGAAACTGGAACCTATTATACAAGAGTGAAGTAAGCCAGAAAGAAAAACACCAATATAGTATACTAACGCATATATATGGAATTTAGAAAGATGGTAACGATAACCCTGTATGCGAGACAGCAAAAGAGACACAGATGTATAGAACAGTCTTTTGGACTCTGTGGGAGAGGGGGTGGGATGATTAGGGAGAATGGCACTGAAACATGTATAATAGCATATATGAGACGAATCGCCAGTCCAGCTTCATGCAGGATACAGGATGCTCAGGGCTGGTGCACTGGGACGACCCAGAGGGATGGGATGGGGAGGGAGGAGCGAGGGGGGTTCAGGATGGGGAACACGTGTATACCCATGGTGGATTCATGTTGATGTATGGCAAAACCAATACAATATTGTAAAGTAATTAGCCTCCAATTAAAATAAATAAATTTATATTAAAATAATAAAATAATTTAGATACACATCAGAATAGATGACACATAAAAATCAGTTGAATTGATTTTTGGGGTAATAAAGCTCATCTTAAGAAGCTGAAGTTGAATGGTTCTATGAACACCTACGAGACCTTTTAGAACTAACACCCAAAGAAGATGTCCTTTTCATTATAGGGGACTGGAATGCAAAAGTAGGAAGTCAAGAAATACTTGGGGTAACAGGCAAATTTGGCCTTGGAATATGCAATGAAGCAGGGCAAAGGCTAATAGAGTTTTGCCAAGAGAATACACTGGTCATAGCAAACACCCTCTTCCAACAACACAAGAGAAGACTCTACACATGGACATCACCAGATGGTCAACACCGAAATCAGATTGATTGTATTCTTTGCAGCCAAAGATGGAGAAGCTGTATACAGTCAGCAAAAATAAGACCTGGGGCTGACTGTGGCTCAGATCAAGAACTCCTTATTGCCAAATTCAGACTGAAATTGAAGAAAGTGGGGAACCACTAGACCATTCAGGTATGACCTAAATCAAATCCCTTCTGATTATACAGTGGAAGTGAGAAATAGATTTAAGGGCCTAGATCTGATAGATAGAGTGCCTGATGAACTATGGAATGAGGTTCGTGACATTGTACAGGAGACAGGGACAAGACCATCCCCATGGAAAAGAAATGCAAAAAAGCAAAATGGCTGTCTGGGGAGGCCTTACAAATAGCTGTGACAAGGAGAGAAGTGAAAAGCAAAGGAGAAAAGGACAGATATAAACATCTGAATGCAGAGTTCCAAAGAATAGCAAGAAGAGACAAGAAAGCCTTCCTCAGCGATCAATGCAAAGAAATAAGAGGAAAACAACAGAATGGGAAAGACTAGAGATCTCTTCAAGAAAATCAGAGATACCAAGAGAACATTTCATGCAAAGATGGGCTCAATAAAGGACAGAAATGGTATGGACCTAACAGAAGCAGAAGATATTAAGAAGAGGTGGTAAGAATACACAGAAGAACTGTACAAAAAAGATCTTCACGACCCAGATAATCATGATGGTGTGATCACTCACCTAGAGCCAGACATCCTGGAATGTGAAGTCAGGTGGGCCTTAGAAAGCATCACTACGAACAAAGCTAGTGGAGGTGATGGAATTCCAGTTGAGCTATTTCAAATCCTAGAAGATGATGCTGTGAAAGTGCTGCACTCAATATGCCAGCAAATTTGGAAAACTCGGCAGTGGCCACAGGAATGGAAAAGGCCAGTTTTCATTCTAATCCCAAAGAAAGGCAATGCCAAAGAATGCTCAAACTACCACACAGTTGCACTCACCTCACATGCTAATAAAGTAATGCTCAAAATTCTCCAAGCCAGGCTTCAGTAATATGTGAACCGTGAACTTCCTGATGTTCAAGCTGGTTTTAGAAAAGGCAGAGGAACCAGAGATCAAATTGCCAGCATCTGCTGGATCATGGAAAAAGCAAGAGAGTTCCAGAAAAACATCTATTTCTGCTTTATTGACTATGCCAAAGCCTTTGACTGTGTGGATCACAATAAACTGTGGAAACTTCTGAAAGAGATGGGAATACCAGACCACCTGACCTGCCTCTTGAGAAACCTGTATGCAGGTCAGGAAGCAACAGTTAGAACTGGTCATGGAACAACAGACTGGTTCCAAATAGGAAAAGGAGTATGTCAAGGCTGTATATTGTCACCCTGCTTATTTAACTTATAGGGAGAGTACATGAGAAACGGTGGACTGGAAGAAGCACAAGCTGGAATCAAGATTGCCGGGAGAAATATCAATAACCTCAGATATGCAGATGACACCACCCTTATGGCAGAAAGTGAAGAGGAACTAAAAAGCCTCTTGATGAAAGTGAAAGAGAGTGAAAAAGTTGGCTTAAAACTCAACATTCAGAAAATGAAAATCATGGCATCTGGTCCCATCACTTCATGGGAAGTAGATGGGGAAACAGTGGAAACAGTGGCAGACTTTATTTTTGGGGGCTCCAAAATCACTGCAAAGGGTGACTGCAGCCATGAAATTAAAAGATGCTTACTCCTTAGAAGGAAAGTTATGACCAACGTAGATAGCATATTCAAAAGCAGAGACATTACTTTGCCAACAAAGGTCCATCTAGTCAAGGCTATGGTTTTTCTAGTGGTCATGTATGGCTGTGAGATTTGGACTATGAAGAAAGCTGAGCACTGAAGAATGGATGCTTTTGAACTGTGGTGTTGGAGAAGACTCTTGAGAGTCCCTTGGACTGCAAGGAGATCCAACCAGTCCATTGTGAAGGAGATCAGCCCTGGGATTTCTTTGGAAGGAATGATGCTAAAGCTGAAACTCCAGTATTTTGGCCACCTCATGCGAAGAGTTGACTCATTGGGAAAGACACTGATGCTGGGAGGGTTGGGGGCAGGACGAGAAGGGGACGACAGAGGATGAGATGGCTGGATGGCATCACTGACTTGATGGACGTGAGTCTGAGTGAACTCCGGGATTTGGTGATGGACAGGGAGGCCTGGCGTGCTGTGATTCATGGGGTCGCAAAGAGTCGGACATGACTGAGCAACTGAACTGAACTGAACTGAAGACTCGAGGTGGTGGTAGTGGTGATGAGTTATTTTTCTTCCAAGGCTTAGACCCCTGTTGGCTCCGATACCCAGAGAGTGGCCCTCGCAGACTCAGTGCTCGCTGGGTGGATCAATAAACCAGTGAGCACATGTTAGTCTGCTCATTGGTTGAGTAAGTAGACGCCCCGAAACGGGTCGTTCGTGAATTCTAGAGAAGGGGCTCCGTCTCATGGCTGTCTGCGCTTGGTTGTCAGTGTTAGTGACTGAGGCAGGCTGGGGTGGAGGACGTGAAGGTGCGGGGGAGTCTGATGCAGGTGGAGCTTCCCATCACAGGGCCAGCTACTGCTCAGCTTCACCCACCTGCGAGTGACCCTTGTTGCCAGACCCTCCCAGTTCTCAAGGGGAACTGCAGTCTGGATTGAATGTAATCAGCTAGTAACTCCATTTGTCTAAAAAGACACGGCAGACCACCAGCCCCAGGGGTGGGCGGGCCCGCAAAGCGGGGTGTAGGTCACCAGTTCGCCTTGTCTGTTCCCCAGTCCTCTAGTCACAGTCTGTGGGCTTTGTGAATGGGAGGGGGGTGTCCGGCCCACACCTGGAACCTCCTCCTCTTCCTCCAGCAGCGAGCTGGGTCAGCACCCCTCGTGTGGCTTCATCTCACACCTTCCCTTTCCCGCCTGTCCTCTAGGTCTTTGTCTGGGTTGGTAAGGATTCTCAAGAAGAGGAGAAGACAGAAGCCTTGACCTCTGGTGAGTACTCACGCGTGCCTGCCTGTCTGTTTCGGGCAGTGGGGGGGCGGGGAGCAGCTTCCTGTGCGGGTCTGGGAGTTCGTGGCAGCAGGGTGGGGGCTTCCTCCCCCACGGCCAGCCCCTGGTGAGCCCTTCCTGGGTGGTGAGAGGACAGCTCGGTTCCTGCAGAAGCCATGGGTCACACCAAGAGGAAGAGGCAGATAGAAGCTGCTTCGGGCTCCCAGGATGCCCAGGGACTAACCACATCTGAATTCAGATGCAGGAAAGCAGATCTCTGGTAGCTGAGTAGTGTCTGATTTGGGAGCTGGAAATCCAAAAGCTGGTTTCTTTAATACCTTCCAGTAGGGGGACACTAGAGAAAAATGAGGCAGGCTTTGTGAAGCTGGAAGTTAAACTGTGACCCCTGGCCTTTCCTGTGTTTCTGGGCGGGGTAGTGAAGGAGTCACGTGGCTGTCGTTGCCTTTAAGGAATGGTGGTGTCCAGGGGAGGGGTTGGGTGTTAGGGGCAATGGGACCAAAACCACCATAGGCAGGGAACCACCTCTCCTTGGTGATGGAGACACTGAGGATTCTTCTGCCCGTGTGTCTGCAGCTAAGCGCTACATCGAGACGGACCCAGCTAATCGTGACAGACGGACCCCCATCACTGTGGTGAAGCAGGGCTTCGAGCCTCCGTCGTTCGTGGGCTGGTTCCTCGGCTGGGATGACAACTATTGGTCCGTGGACCCCTTGGACAGGGCCCTCGCTGAGCTGGCTGCCTGAGGAAGACAGGCCCCACCCCGTCGCCGGCCAGTGCCTTTCAGAACTGTCCGCCCTTCGAGGAGACCTTAGCGTGAGCAGGGTCAGCCTGGTGTGTGTGCGCGTGTGGTTGGTTTTTTTCTTTTTTCTTTTTTTTTTTACTGTAGCCAAAAACAGCCCTGCAAAAATTCAGGGTCCTTGCAGAACTGTCTCAAGTGTCTGTGCTTTTGGAAATTGAATTCAATAAAAAGCTTTTTGAAGTGTGTGACCTGCTGTGGCTCAGTTTGTCCTGAGAAGTGTCCTTCTCTCTGTTCTGGGAAGGGTCCCTGGGGTGGGGGTGAGGGGTTGCGCCTGTGCCTGAGACCCAGTGAATGAGCTTCATTCAACCCACATATAAATCTGATCCTCCGAGAAGCAGATGCCAAGATGAGATGGAATGGGCAGAGACTGGACTAGGGGGAGAGTGCTTATATGGAAGGAGATTGACAGGCAGCCAGGGAAGGCTGGAGAGCCTTCAGACAGATGCCATCTGACCCCACGTGAAGCAGGGAGGAAGAGGGGTTGGGTGGATGCATCTTAGACAGCCGTGCAGTCCAGGAGGCTTTTGCATAGCTTTTGGGGAGTCCTGAGACAAAGTGAAAAAAAATTAATGGCATAGTCCCTTTTGATCATTTGCAATTGTACGATTCAGCAACATTGAAGTCACGGACAGTGTTGTGGAGCTGTCCCCACCATCTCCACCCAAACCTTTTTCGTCATACCCAGCTTAGATTTACACCCTGTGCCCATGGAACAGCTCCTTCCCTCTCCCTACCTACCATCTGCACCTGGGAGCCTTACTGCACTTTCTGTCTCTGTGAACTCGCCTGTTCTGGGTGCATTGTGGAAGCGGAACCACGCGCTTGCCTTCTGTCTGGCTTGTTTCACTTAGCTTGATGCTTTCAGGATTCATACATTTTACAGCCCATAACGTAACTGCATTCCTTTTTCTGGCTGAATACTATTCCATCGTGTGTGCAGATACCGTTTCATTTATGCTTTCATCCATCGATGGACACTCAGATCCTTCCCACCTTTCGGCTGCTGTGAACAATGCCTCTGGGGGTCTTCCCTGGCGGTCCAGTGGTTAAGAATCCCTCTTCAATGTGGGGGACGCAGGTTCAGTCCCTGGTCGGGGATGCTGCAGGGCAACTAAGACCCCGTGTGCCTCAGCTGAGAGTTGATGCAGCCGAATAAATAGATTTTCTTTAAAAAAAAAAAAAGTGCTACTCTGAACTTTGGTGTACAAATATTTGTTTGATTCAGAATGTTCTGGAGCCCATCAGCCAACAAAGGCGTTGAAGGTCTCCCAGGAGCGGATGAAGTGTGTCTAATTGCCCCACTTCGGTCAGTCATTGGGAGGCACGGCCTTGGAACACCCGGGGCAAGAAGTTCAAGGCCAGTAGCGGGACCCTAGAGTCACTTACATCCCCGGGGGTTGCCCTCCCCTGGAGCATCTACACGATGCCTCTTCGTTTCCTCTGCTTGCCACGAGTGTTTCTGCTGACGGGAGGTACACCTGGATGCTGAGTTTGCAGCATGGGTGAGGGCCTTTGTGCCCCTCCCGGTCCCCCAGACCCTGACTCTTTGCTCATGCTCACGTTGTCACAAAGTCCTGTTAGGCAGAATAGGAAACAGGAGTCCAGAATGGGAGTGGCTAAAAGACAGGGAGGGGAAAAGCCCGCAAAAACAGGACAAAGGAGGGTCCAAGGACGGGAGTGAGGACCTCAGATGGAACGACAGCAGCCCGCCTAGTCCAGTTCACACGGGGCAGGCCCGGGGGCGGGGGAGAAAACGGGAAAAGAGCCAAAGGGCCGGGGGTCACGCACGGGCGCGCGCTCGCTCTCTCTCCTCTTGGAATCTTTTGGGTCGGCTTGCCCTCATGCCTCGAGGATGTTATTTTCCTTTATTTTCTAAATAAAACCGGGCTGTGACAGGGAGCTGACACCATCCGAGAGCTGTGACGCGCTGAGGGGTTTGACGTCCGTTGCTTCACTTTTTTGTTGTTGACAAGACAGAAACGAGGAAATCACACACTCCCCTGACAGTCCCTTTTAGACATTTCCACGAACTCGTGTCTCTAAACCTTTTCTCCATGGAGATCCCAGATCAGTCCAAAGAACTGAGGAGACAAGCCCTGCCCGCCCCTCCCTCCTTCTGGTCTTTTCTCTGGTGGTTTCCTCTTTTGTTCCCCGCCACCTCCCTCTCCCCCATCCCTATCAAGATACAGAAGGAAAACTCCCCTGCAGAGGATGTGGAACCACAGAAGCCAGTGTGAGGGGTAGGCGTGTGTGTGTGTTTACACCATTGTTTCCAAAGCTGGCTGATCATGCAAATTGCCCAGGGAGCTTTTTAAAAGTGTAAAACTCCCCAGGGGGGACCTCTACCTCGAGAGAATCTGATTCATCGCAGAAGTGACGAATGTAATGGGGAAGGAATTTTCCAGGTGACACAGTCGGGTGGGAGGTGGGTCAGGTCACGTCAGGCAGTTGTGTCGTGTTGGGTGCTTCGTTGCTCAGTCGTGTCCAACTCCTTGCGACCCCACGGACTGTAGCCCGCCAGGCTCCTCTGCCCACGGGGATTCTCCAGGCAAGAATACTGGAGTGGGTTGTCATTTCCTCCTCCAGGGAATCTTTCCAATCCAGGGATGGAACCCACATTGTGGGCAGATTCTTTACTGTCTGAGGCAGGGCGTGCAGCAGCCCAGAGACAGAGCTGGAGGGAGGCTGCTGTGCTCAGGGACAGACAGCAGGGACTGCGGGGCGGGGGTAAGGGGAGGCTGGGGCGGAAGACGGGGAAGGCAGAATTCACAGAGGGCCTCAAAGTCTGCAGTGAGGGGGTTGGACTTGATCTTGTAATGCCTGCCTTTATTCCAGAAGGCCAATTTCAGGGTCAAAGCTATCAACATGACAAATGCGAAATTCTGGAACACAGGGGCCTTGACCACCTGGAGCTTGCAGGGCTTGCTTAGAGGAGGCCAGGCCTGCCTAGGCAGCTCCCCGCCCTGGCAACCTGCAGGAGGTCCGGCACAGGTGAACCTGCCCCGCAGTTTTCATTTCCTTTTATCGGCATTCAAGGAGGTTTATTGGCCAATTTCTGTTTATTGGTGCCTGTGGCTTCAGAGAGACCTGTGTGCTGAGAAAGGGAGTTGCCTGAGGCAACTGAATTGCTTCAGCCCCATGTTTTTTCTCTCAAAGGCAAAATAATGAGTCAGGAGCACTTATCACGTCAACCACGTATTTTTCTCTTCCTAATGGTTTCTGAGAGACGGGGGATTCCATCATGTATGATGGAGAAGTCACTGCAAAATGCCATGAAATGCCCAAGTGCCAACGGGGCATCTCCTGGAAAGACGGTGGCCTGGGCTTAGAACCTGCCTCCTATCTTGGACAATTCAGTTGAATAGATAACATATTTTTGCCAGGCAGTGTGCAAGGAACTAAGGATAGGACAGAAAACGTATGTGAGCTTCAGGTTCCCCCCTGAAGATGGTAATACTGTCTTTGTACAGTACCTAACCAGAGTTGTTACAATGGAGGGGTTGAAAGCTGGACTTTGAAGTCAGACCTGGGTTCAAATCAAATTCAGGGATTTTATAACTGGGATCAATAGAATTCTACGAGGTGCTTTAGTGATTTCACAATTTGATTGAAATTTAGTTTTTAAGGTGGTAACAAATATCACAGACACTTGAAACGAACTGGGGAAATTGAAGGCAGAGCCTCATTTAAGGATGTGATTGCCTTTTGTAACTCCAATTTTTTTCAATGCAGCCTCACTGATTGACATTAATGTTATAAATGTGAACTTGAGAATTTATTCTTTTGTTTACTTTGGAGTTTCCTTTGAAAAAACAGGGGGAAAGGTTGCGGCTAAAAAGAAGTTTGGAAATAGGTGGTTCACTATTTTCTAGCAGAGTGACCTTGTGAAGAAGCCCAGAGTAAAGATCATAGAGATATTTTAAGAGGCCATGTGACCTCAGAGGTCTGTGGAACCCTGGCTTCCGCCCACTCAGCTGTTGTAACATGTCGTGGCTACAGACATCCAACCTACTTCTTTCACTTGGACTGAACTGACAGCCCCAAACTGAAGTTTAAGGCCTGCTTGGCTACGAATGCAAAATTTCACTAGTCAGATTTGAGTCTCGACAGTGTTGAAAAATCGTGGTCTACATATAAAGCGACTGTTGGTGGCGGTGTGTGCACGGGAGTGGTGGAGGCAGGCGCTGTCACACAAGGACACGACAGACGCCTCAGGAGTCTGACTAGACAGAGCCGTGTTTGAATCTCAAGCCTGCTGCTTCCTAACCATGTGACACTGGGTAAGGCACTCTGAACTCCAGGGTCCTCATCAGTAACATGGGGATAAACATGCATCCCATCAAGCTGTTTTGAAGATAAAACGTGTGCACAAGTGCTTGAGCACAGAGCCGGGCGCTTGCTGCTCCACAGTGGTGGCCGTTGACCCGGGTTTCCCAGGGGGTACTAGTGGGCAGAACCCGCCTGCAACGCAGGAGACACACGGAACGCAGGTTCAGTCCCTGGGCTGGGAAGATCCCCTACAACAGGAAGCGGAAGCCCACTCCAGTGTTCTTGCCTGCAAAATTTCATGGACAGAGGAGCTCGGCAGGCCCCCGGCCCCGGGGTCACAGGGTCAGCCGTGTCTGTGCGTGCCTTTTGCTCATCGTGGTGGCACTGGGCCTTCTCTAGTTGTGGCCGGGGTGGAGGTGCTGCTCTGTGCTTGTGGAACGCGGGCTCAGCTGCCCTTCGGCATGTGGGATCTTGGCTCCCTGACTAGACTGAACTCTCGTCCTCTGCGTTGGAAGGCAGGTTCTTAACCACTGGACACCAAGGAAATCCCTCAGGACAGTTCTTCAAAGGCTGAATGTCGCAAGTAACACCCATAGCTTTTTGGAGGGTAGGGTAGCATTTTGTTTTTTCTCTTTAAAGCTTTCCAAACAGAAATACCCTATTTGCTTTTTCTGATAGATTTGTGATTATCGTAAAAAATTAAAAATTAAAAAAAAATTAAAATATGGAAAAAGTGAAAGCTTCTATGTGATGTCTTTCAAAAACATCCATTCTTAACTCTTTGGTATAGGTTTTTACAATGTCCCCCATTGGTTTATATCATTTATTCCTCTTTATAAGTAGGGTTTGTGCCAGTGAGTTAGCTGGGTAACAGGAAGAAGTGAGGCCCTGTCTTGTTTGGGAAATCAGACCAGCCAAGGATTCGTGGATCTCAAACTCCTCAGGGAAGCTGTGTGGGCACCAGAGGGAGTAAGACATGACAGACAGCAGAAGGCCATGGCCTCCTCTCTTCCTCTGGCCCAGGAAGAGCACAGAGCAGCCAGAGCAGCCGGTCCAGGCCTGGAGAAACACACGTGCCACTTCTGAAAAACGAAATCCACACACATCACGTGAAGGCAGAAACAGACTCTCATCCCAGAAAACCAGTCTTTATTATGCACAGTGCTGCAGGGGGGCGCCTGGAAAACCCCTTGCACTAACACTGCCCGCTGTAGTCCTGCAGCTCCTCCTAAGGCTCCTCTCTCCCGGGCAACTCAACTTCAACCCACAACCCAGGAGGCAGAAGAGTGAAGACTGTCTGGTGTCTGGAAACAGACTCAAGAACAGAGAGCACTGAACCTTTAAGTCTGAGAAGAGACTTAGCCAGGATATGTGGCTGTCTCCTGGTCCTTAGTAGTCAAGGGGGAGCCACCTCACAAAACAGAAAAAATCATTTCAATTTTAAAACTGAAAATAGAAATTCAGCTTGAGTTCCAAATCAAAATGCTCCATATACATCTAATGAACTCAGCCAGGACCCGGATCCACGGTGATTCAAGGCTTCGTAAAATAAATTTGGAAATGGGCTGTTGGGGAGGGGACTCATGAAGACTGACAGGTGACCCAGCTAAGGACAGATATGAGGGGCGGCTCTGGGTAAGGACATTGCTATTCTTAAATTTTTAAAAGTGATCTCACAGCTTCCAAGAGGAAGGGGCACAAATGCCACCAGCCGGCTTTCCAGAAACCAGAGACCAGCAGGAAGAACACCAGGTGCTTGGCTTCACAGGCATTCGTGAGATGGAAGATGCTTCCTAAAACTGTAGCGGTTCAGAAGCGCCGACCAGTTCCTCCCTCAGCATCAACATATATGACAGAAAAATGACCAGGCAAATAAGAGAGTTATATCTCTACAGATGTGCCAAGTTTGACAGTGTTTTTCCAAGCTCCTTGGATACTGTGTGCCTGACTATGAATTCCTTCTGTTACTTAATGAACGGTAACCAAGATAGCTCATGGCGTCCAAGAGTTGATAACATGCAGACAGTAAAATATAAGTTTTCTAAAGATATATTTTATCAAGTATTAGTCCTTAAGCTATTCAAATCGGTGTATAAACAACTATTTATAGGACTTAGAGAAAATTTTATTTTAAAAATTCAAATATTTAGAATCTGATATATGAGAATAGGCAAAAGTGAGAAAAAAGCACTTCTGTGATAAGTATTTAGCTGGTTTGAAAGAGAGAGGAATCATTTACTCATCAAGGGGCTCAATGAAGTTAAAAACAACAACCCGAGTTGCTCTGAACGGACCCCTAAAGCAGTGGGTTTAAGGCCCTCAAGAATCCGGGTGATCATCTCCCTCGACCTTGACCTCCAGTGCTGAGAGGCACTGGCAAGAACACGGCTCCTCTCAAGTAAGGAATAGTTTGCAACCTGCTCTGTTTAGAAAGTAGATGGATGTTAGGAAAATTTCCTTAATTAAGATTCCCCGGAAGTAAGGCACGCGTGGCCCAGAGAAGCTGGTTGTAGCCCAAGGTCACTATTCTCTGCAAAACGTTTGTCTTGCAGAGATACTCTATCTTCTGGCTTCTGGCCTGGAGGCTGATAGAGGGTGCAGAATGACTCGATGAAATTTAAAGAAGATGGACTTCACCTATCATGGAGCAATCTAAACATATGAACTTTTAAATATTTTAGAGTAAGGTTATCTTACATTAATCACCTCTCTCTCTCATGTCGTATTTACAAGCTAACAACTGTCATCTGTTGCTAGGATCACTATGCACTGTGAGGATGCCACACTCAACCTATGCCAAAGGGGAGGGAGGGAGAAAGGTCAAGGGCCCACCCTTCTACCTCCTGGGTGAGAGGCTGGTTTGGTCCCCGTCTCAGCTCCGGCCGGCCCCCGTGGCTCACTGCTTTGGCCCTATGATACCCTGCAACATATCTATGGGCAGAGGGAAGATGATGGTCGAGTTTTTCTCAGCAGCAATGGTGGTCAGCGTCTGGAGGTAGCGCAGCTGGAGGGCAGCGGGGGACTCGGTGATGACCATGGAGGCCTCCTTCAGAGCCCTGGACGCGTTCATTTCTCCCTCTGCCGCAATGACCTACGGAGCAGAGGCAAGAAGAGATTAAACCAGAGGAAACGCTGGTTTTTGAGCTGCAGCCTTCAAACTAGGGCACGTCTGGATCCGGCCAAACACGAAGCTTTCCAGGGAGTTAGCCAGAACAGTTCCCAGGAAAACAGTTTCCAGATACTCAGCTTCTGTGATCTTCTCCCTGTAACTGACATGCCTGAGTGTGTGCCGGGGGTCAAGACATCGTCTTTACAGGAGGGGGGATGGACTGGGGGATGCGAACTGATTTACAGGCAATGCTATGGAGCTAATGGATAACCAATGGGAACTGACTGTAGCACAGGGGACTCTACTCAAGGCTCTGGTGACCTGTATGGGAAGAAAATCCAAGAAAACGGGATAGATGTATACGTATCACTGATTCACTTTGTGGTACAGGAGAAACTAACATTATGAAGCAACTATACCAGACCACCTGATCTGCCTCTTGAGAAATTGTATACAGGTCAGGAAGCAACAGTTAGAACTGGACATGGACCAACAGACTGGTTCCAAATAGGAAAAGGAGTACGTCAGGGCTGTATATTGTCACCCTGTTTATTTAACGTATATGCAGAGTACATCATGAGAAATGCTGGACTGGAGGAAACACAAGCTGGAATCAAGATTGCCGGGAGAAATATCAATAACCTCAGATATGCAGATGATACCACCCTTATGGCAGAAAGTGAAGAGGAACTAAAAAGCCTCTTGATGAAAGTGAAAGTGGAGAGTGAAAAGGTTGACTTAAAGCTCAACATTCAGAAAACGAAGATCATGGCATCTGGTCCCATCACTACATGGGAAATAGATGGGGAAACAGTGGAAACAGTGTCAGACTTTATTTTTCTGGGCTCCAAAATCACTGCAGATGGTGACTGCAGCCATGAAATTAAAAGACGCTTACTCCTTGGAAGGAAAGTTATGACCAACCTAGATAGCATATTCAAAAGCAGAGATATTACCTTGCCAACAAAGGTTCGCCTAGTCAAGGCTATGGTCTTTCCTGTGGTCATGTATGGATGTGAGAGCTGGACTGTGAAGAAGGCTGAGTGCCGAAGAATTGATGCTTTTGAACTGTGGTGTTGGAGAAGACTCTTGAGAGTCCCTTGGACTGCAAGGAGATCCAACCAGTCCATTCTGAAGGAGATCAGCCCTGGGATTTCTTTGGAAGGAATGATGCTAAAGCTGAAACTCCAGTATTTTGGCCACCTCATGCGAAGAGTTAACTCATTGGAGAAGACTCTGATGCTGGGAGGGATTGAGGGCAGGAGGAGAAGGGGACGACAGAGGATAAGATGGCTGGATGGCATCACTGACTCGATGGATGTGAGTCTGAGTGACCTCCAGGAGTTGGTGATGGACAGGGAGGCCTGGCGTGCTGCGATTCATGGGGTCGCAAAGAGTCGGACACGACTGAGCGACTGATCTGATCTGATCTGATACTCCAATAACAATTTAAAAAAAAAAGACATTCTCTTTTACTATATATTGTCTTTCTCCCACTTCCAGGGAAAATCCAGAATTCTGTGTAGGAGCTGAGACAGTGAGTGACCCAAACGACTGGATACAAAGCCTTTTGCAAGTAGAATTCTGTGTAGGAGCTGAGAGAGTGAATGACCCAAAAGACTGGATACAAAGCCTTTTTCAAGTCAGATAGATTTCCAATTCTTTGATTTCAAAGAAAGGGAAGAGGACCTTATTGTACTGCAAGCTGATCATTAAAAATGTTTTTTCATGAAAGATCAAAAAAGTCATAGGATTTTTCAGCACATAAATTCAGAGGGAGTGCTAAGTATTGTATAAAAGTACTTAAAAAAAACTCCTTCCATTTCCATCTACTTATTTATATAAATAAGATTTCTTACTCCTCATACTTGTAAAAACAAAAAATAAGAGAACTGATGCTGAATCTTGCCTTATTCTAACAATAAGTAAGAGCCATCGACAAGACATGAATTCATTCTTCATTCATCTCTTGAGACCCTTGGTTGTAATCAGAGAAAACTGAGAAGTATTTTAATTTATATACTAGATGTGTTTCAGAAGGGTGATAAAATAATTCATAACAAAATATATTAGGAAAAGACTCTGTAGGGATGTGAAATGAAAATATAAATTCAAGGAGAAAAAGGAAAAATGAAAATTCCTAACTGTTAAAAGAGCTTATTTTCTCATCATTCTATAAAATAGAGAATGGAATCATTATGTTACCTAAATTTCAAAGAAAGCATTTAAAATGAATGATGTTAACAGTTTTACCTCAAAATGTCAATATTTAAAACATGCCAGGACTTATATATTTGGCGAATATCCACATTCAAAATGAAAAAATGTACATGTCTATTTAAAATGTGAGATGGGACACACAGATTTTCTGAATTCTTTGAGGGGTTATGTGAGCAAAGCTTGAAGGCTTTTGGAGAGGTGGGGAGGGCAGGGGTTTTAGAGTTTAGGTGGCTGCTGCTGCTGCTGCTAAGTCGCTTCAGTCGTGTCAGACTCTGTGCGACCCCATAGACGGCAGCCCACCAGGCTCCCCCGTCCCTGGGATTCTCCAGGCAAGAACACTGGAGTGGGTTGCCATTTCCTTCTCCAATGCATGAACGTGAAAAGTGGAAGTGAAGTTGCTCCGTCATGTCCGACTCCAAGAGTACTGGAGTGGGTTGCCATTGCCTTCTCCAAGAGTTTAGGTGGTCTTGAGCTCAAACTGCAAACCTAACTCTTCCTAGCTGAATGTCCTCAGAAAGGTTATTTAACATTCTGAGCCTCAGTTTCTTATTCTTAAAATGGGAGAGCACCGACCTCATGGGACCACTGTAAGAGAGACAGAGGTCTAGCATGTGTTGACGTGTATAAACAGAGGCTAATTATGTAGCACGGGCAAGCGACAAGACCTAAGTTTGGATCCACCTATGCCCTAATTGTTAGAAGACTCAGAAGCCAAATCGAGGCAGCTATTCCTAAGTCCTAATCCTAGGAGGAGAGGTGTAAAGATACCATAACCCTCTTAAAAGTGTAGTTAGGTGGTCCTCACAGGAATCTCAAAATATTAATGGTTTTTTTTTCTTCTCATGCTAAATTTTTATTTCAATGTTAATTTTTATTTCAATGCAACTGCATAAGTATGAGTATTTATCCAACATATAACAATTATGACATCCACAGGGGATTTCTTAGGGAAAATAAGCCTGCAAACACTACTGGACAGATCCTAAGAAACTATCAGGCTGGTAAATCTATAACTTACAGCTGGAGGTTTTTAATACTTCTGTGAATATGAGAATTGAAAGCAATGGTCTTATGACCAGTATAATTTCATTCAGTTACACAGTAAACTTTGGGGGCCTCCCGGGTGTCAAGACCTATAAAGGGGCTAGGGATAGAGGAGGGACTCCTCCACGTCCTTCAGCTCCTGGCCAAGCAGGGGAGATGGACTTGGAAGCAGATCATTTCATTCCAATGTGACAAATGCTGACTGAGGCAGGTACAAGGCCCAGAGCTGGCAGGAAGAGGAAAGCAGCTTTTGCCAAAGGTGAAGTGGTGGGGTTATGCCCTCGATGACGGAGAGCAATAGAGGATGGAGGCCTTGCTGTTTGGTATAAGGTGAGAAAGACTATTTCAGGCAGAACACGGGAAAAGGTACTGCGGTATAAAAAAACCTAGTGTTCTAGGAACCTGTAAGCAGGTGAGCACTGTGAGGAGGGGGGCGAACAGGGCAGAGGGGGAGTGAACTGTGAGTGGGGGAGGGGAGGGGGTGAACAGGACGGGGAGGGGGGTGAGCAGGAGGGGGAGGTGGGGCTGAAGGGGGCAGGTGGTGAACAGGAGGGGGAGGGGGGTGAACAGGAGAGGGGAGGGGGTGAACAGGAGGGGAGGTGGGGGTGAACGGGGGGGGGTAAACAGGAGGGGGAGGGGGTGAACAGGAGGAGGAGGGGGTGAACAGGAGAGGGGAGGTGGGGGTGAACAGGAGGGGAGAGGGGTGAACAGGAGGGGGAGGTGGGTGAACAGGAGAGGGGAGGTGGGGGTGAACAGGAGGGGAGAGGGGTGAACAGGAGGGGGAGGGGGGTGAACAGGGAGAGGGGAGGTGGGGGTGAACAGGAGGGGAGAGGGGTGAACGGGAGGGGGAGGGGGGTGAACGGGAGGGGGAGGTGGGGGTGAACAGGGAGGGGGAGGGGGGTGAACGGGAGGGGGAGGGGGGTGAACGGGAGGGGGAGGGGGGTGAACAGGAGAGGGGAGGGGGTGAACAGGGAGGGGGAGAGGGGTGAACAGGAGGGGGGAGGGGGGTGAACAGGAGGAGGAGGGGGGTGAACAGGAGGGGAGGGGGGTGAACAGGAGAGGGAGGTGGGATGAAGGGGGGGACAGGGAGGTGGGAGTGAACAGGAGGGGGAGGTGGGGGTGAATGGGGGTGAACAGGAGGGGAGGGCAGTGAACAGGAGAGGGAGGTGGGATGAAGGGGGTATGGGGAGGTGGGGGTGAACAGGAGGGCGGGAGGGGCAGCAGGGACCCAGGTGTTCGTCTTTATCCTCAAGGTGATGGGAAGCCTCAGAGTTAGTTTGAGAAAACACTCCAACAGATGTTAGAGCATCAGTATGAGAAGAGACGGAGGAGCGCTTTCGGAGCAACCTGGTGCCAGTCACCAGTGGTGTGGGCGGAGGAGGAAATGGGCTGTTGAGAGAGACTCAATGGTGTGGGGCGGACTGGGTGGGACTCAAGGGGGACAGGCTGTGTCTGGGTTCTGTGCTATGCATTAGGTGAGACAGAGGAGCCTTACTGGAAGAAGGGACCAGATTAGAGGATAAAAACTGGAATTCATCAGCATTATAAAGCATTATGTCCCCCTAAGTGTGTGGGAAGGGACCAGTGCCAGCCACACTGAGAGGGACTCTGGGAACTGTCTCCCAGGCAAGGCCTGGACAGAACACACAAGCTGACCCTGCCACGGGCACAGCAGCTCTGAGTTTTCCCGTCAGCTCGGATGTCCAATATGGCGCCTTTTTTTTTTTTTTTCCTGTCTGGACACAGATCAATTGCAAAGATAGCTTAGCTCCCACTACCAATCAGCACACCATCTCTTGGCTGGGAAGCCAGACCCACCCGGCTGGGCACACATTTTGTGACTAGAAAAGCTGGTCTGAGTGAGCTGCCAAAGATGTGAACACAATACCCTAGCTGTGTCTAATACAAGCCAGGCAGGCGCTGTGGGCAGGTCTTAGAAAGCAGCTCAAGCTACCCGCAGGCACATGCAGTTTCTGCCAGAAGCGCCGGAGCCCCGTCAATCGACACTTCTTATTTACAGAGCATCGTGTCAAAGCTCGGAGAAGGCAATGGCACCCCACTCCAGTACTCTTGCCTGGAAAATCCCATGGACGGAGGGGCCTGGTGGGCTGCAGTCCATGGGGTGGCTAGGAGTCAGACACGACTCAGCGACTTCACTTTCACTTTTTGCTTTCATGCATTGGAGAAGGAAATGACAACCCACTCCAGTGTTCTTGCCTGGAGAATCCCAGGGGCGGGGAGCCTGGTGGGCTGCCGTCTGTGGGGTCCCACAGAGTTGGACACGACTGAAGCGACTTAGCAGCAGCAGCAGTAGCAGCAGTGTCAAAGCTGGCGAGTTCAGGCCTGTGGAAGGGTTCTGCTGTCTCCTCCTGTGGCCCAGGGGGCTGCTCGGAGGGAAGGGCTAGAAAGGTGACCTGTGTCCTGTACTCCACCCACTCAGTTATCACACAACTAGGTCCAGAAATACGAGCCCAAAGCCCATGCCAGGCACTTTTCTGAGAATCGTGACAAAGGAAAAAAGGGAGAATCTGCAAGCACAAAAGATGTTACATTTCCAATCATGGTCTGAAACCTTAAAAGAGGTCCCGCTAACATAACATGTTCAGGAGAATCTGTCCTCTTGTAACTTTTCTCTCAAATGACGCTTGTGGGCACTTAATGTGCTCATTCTCTTTGCGGTGTAGGAAGCCTTCATCTCAACCATTATCCACTCAGCTAGCAGCGGACGTCTGGAGAATCTCTAGTCAGGGCTAAAAGTGCCGCTGTGAACTCTCCAGCACACGTCTTCTGGGAAACAAGCATGCATTCCGCTCAGATCCACGTGGCCAGACGCTCCAGAGCTGTCGCACCAATGCGTGTTCTCGCCACTGAGACTTCCCCCTCACCTACTCTTGGATCTTTTTCTTTCTCTCTTGTTTAAAGCCATTACAGCGAATGTTTAGTGTGGCATCTGCTTGTGACAATCAGGCTAATTAACTTGAGGAATTTTTCTCTGAAGTCTCTTAGTCCATAGATTCTTACAACCTTTTCCTTTGCAATTTACTTAAGAAACAGTGACCCCTATTTCTCTGAGAACTTGAATACCGGGCCTTGTGGTTGTTGCAGGGTAACTGGACTCTGGAAGAATTAAGACTCCTTGAGATTCTGTGTGTTAACCCCACCCTTAAAGACAGCCAGATCCAGTGAGAGCCTAGTAATTCAGAATCCTAATTGATTTCCTCTATTTTTTCTTATAAAGGGAAGTCAGGAGCTCTCTTTCCTAACTGGTGAGAATGTTTGCAAAGGAGGCTCAGTCCTTCCTGCAAAGAAGGCAGTGAGGAGCACAGGAAATCTTAATTCCCACAGTCACTCATCAACTGTGTGATTTTGAGATCACATCACTTTTTGGGGGTTTGATATTTTTGTCAAAATAGTGGGAATGACAAGTAAGTTTCATTTTAAGGGCCAATCTCAAGCAACTGCAGGTTGTTACCTAGAGTGCGTCAGGGCTTCCCAGGTGGCGCTAGTGGTAAAGAACCTGCCTGCCAATGCAGGAGACATAAGAGACATGGGTTTGATCCCTGGGTTGGGAAAATCCCCTGCAGGAGGAAATGGCAGCCCACTCTAGTGTTCTTGCTTGAAAAATCCCATGGACAGAGGAGTATGGCAGGCTATAGCCCACAGGGTGGTGTAGAGTCAGATATTACTGAATCGACTTAGCATGCCCGCTAGCACACCTAGAGTGCTTCAGTGAGGAGCGTTCTCATGTGGAGTCAAAGCTCAGCAGAAAGCAGCGCTGTGGTCAATGACGGGCGCGGGAGCTGGAGGGGGACTGAGGGGCGAGGGAGCTGGAGGGGGACTGATGGGTGTGGGAGCTGTCGGGGGGACTGACAGGCGCGGGAGCTGGGGGGGACTGAGGGGCGTGGGAGCTGGGGGGGACTGACGGGGACCGACGGGCGTGGGAGTTGAGAGGGGACAGGCAGCATTTGTTGCCTTCAGAAGATCATCTCTAAGGACCCTTGGGACGCCAATATTCTATATCGTCTATGTATGATAAATTCTATTATTCAATGTGGTTTGGAAACGGGGCTTTTGGTTAATGACAGATTCTAGGTAAAAGGGATCCCTCATTTTCAAAATAACTAAATTATAGTGAGGCGTAGTTAATGTCATTCTCATAAATACAATTTAATCTTCTAAATAAAATATCATGGTTTGGAGAGAAAACACTTGAGGGCTCTGCAGTGTGGGAAGCGCCAGTTAACACACTGCTGTTGTGCAGTCGCTCAGTCACGTCCAACTCTGCGACCCCAGGGACCGCAGCCCACCAGGCTCCTCTGTCCATGGGCTTTTCCAGGCAAAAGCACTGGAGTGGGTCGCCATTTCCTTCTCAAGAAGACCTTCCCGACCCAGGGATCAAACGTGAGTCTCCTGCCTGGCAGGTGGATTCTCTACCACTGAGTCACCTGAGAAGCCCAATTAACACATTAGGAAAATCTAAAAGTTCTGGTCAGTAAAACATTCTGGATGCAGTGTGTCAAATGAGTCTATTTGGTGCTGGCTAAAAAACTAGGTGACCCATCTGTGGCTTCCGAGAAGGCAATGGCAACTCCCTCCAGTACTCTTGCCCGGAAACTCCCGTGGACGGAGGAGCCTGGCAGACAGCAGTGCACGGGGTCGCCAAGAGTCGGACACGACTGAGCGACTTCACTTTCACTTTCATGCACTGGAGAAGGAAATGGCAACCCACTCCAGTGTCCTTGCCTGGAGAATCCCAGGGACGGGGGAGCCTGGTGGGCTGCCGTCTATGGGGTCGCACAGAGTCGGACACGACTGAAGCGTCTTAGCAGCAGCAGCATCTGTAGCTTACAGGGCATCCTAACAGAAGGGCAGGGTTCTGTGGTTAGCCAGTTATCACCAGCTGCTACTGTTTTCTAACAACAACAAATTGGTTCGCTACTGGTATCTTGGGAGATCTGTCACATCCACAGCAACTGCTCCTATGCAGACTATCCCTTTCTCCATCTATTCACAGGTGAGGGGGTGTGGGACCTTTTTAAGATCTTTGATCGAAGCTGGGTCACTCTGGAGTGAATCTGGGATGGGGGCTGGTCTGCTTCCCACAGCATTTGGCCGGGAGACACATGCACTTGAGAACCAGACCTTCTCCCCTCCAGCTGTCTGCAGTGAGGCGAGGCCCAGGATGTGGAATGCCTGCCTCCTCTGAGGCCGCCTTCTGGTCTTTGGCTTTGATTCTGGTGAGGCTTGACTCTACTCCTACCCTTGGGTTTGGTAAGTCATCCCTATGAACTCATTTGAACATATCTTCTTTTCCAGCAGCACCTCCCACGGATGTCACACACCCATACAGGGTTAAGACACAGTCAGGGATGATGATTTAAAAAAAAGACAAAAAGGGGACAAAAGCAGACATCAAGGAAAAAGAAGTGGGAAAAAAAAAAGAGAGCAGAGAAAGGAAGATGGAAACTGTAAGAAGGAAGAACAACTTTGGAAAAGGAAGAAAGAGAAAAAAATAAGGAAGGGATGGGACAGCCCGTTCACTCTGAAGTCAGACTGTCAGTGTGTCCTTAACAGAGGGCTGGGAGAATAATGCAGGGCGTACGCAGTTCTAACAGAGCCAGGCAGCTACCTATGTACTGGTATTTCCAGGAGATGTGGTTTGTAAAAAAGCAAAGTGAAGAACAGCATGTACTGTAACCTTACTTCTGTAAAATAAACACGCCAGGAGACTAACAGCCTAGTCAAATAAACCCCAAATGAAAATCTGGGGGTATTAACATATACACTAAGCTGTTAAGAGTGGTGACCTCTGGTGGGAGGGGGATATGATTTAAAGTGAGGAGGAGAGCTTTCATCTTTGCTACTTTGGGACTATTTTGATTTTTTACAACCAGCATGTTTTATATTGTATATTTAAAAAGGAAGACTCAACAGGAAAAACAAACCACACAAAAACCACAAAGCTACCTTGGCTCGGGCCTCCCGGGCTGCCTCTGCCTCTGCAGCCATGGCTCTCTGCAACTGCACCGGCAGCTTCACATCCTTAATTTCCACACGCTCCACCTTTATTCCCCAGTCATCAGTGGCATCATCCAGGGTACACTGTTTGGAAGAGAGAAGGCAGGCTGAACATATTCGGTCCTCGCGCAGGAGCCTAGGCAGCTGTGTTCAGTGGGATCTGGAGTTGGTGAGGCACTGGTGGAGGGCTGCAGAGAGAGTCACCCACGGAGGCATGCAGGCTGAAGTGGGAGGCTGGATTACTGGGAGGTTGTTCTCGATTCTACTACTAATAAGCTAATGTGGGTTGGCAAACATTTTCTAAAAGAGCTAAACTCCTGCTGCTGCTGCTAAGTCGCTTCATTCGTGTCCAAATCTTTGTGACCCAATGGACTGGTAGACCTCCAGGCTCCCCTGTCCATAGGATTCTCCAAGCAAGCACACTGGACTGGGTTGTCATGCCCTCCTCCAGGGGGTCTTCCTGACCCAAGAATTGAACCCACATCTCTTACCGCTCTTGCGTTGGCAGGCGGGTTCTTTACCACTAGTGCCACCTGGGAAGCCCTAAAAGGGTTAGATAGTGATTATTGATTTTCAGGGTCTGTTGCAACTAACTCTGCCTTTGCAGATTAAAAGTGGCCATGGAAAATAATATACCAATCAACGGGTGTGGCTGCATTCTAATAAAACCTCACTTATTAAAACAGGTGGCCAGAGAACTCCTGAGCTAATGTGACTCTGTGTGAGCCAGGCTACTTCTTTGTGCTTCAACCTCCTCCCTTTACAACGGGAGGAGTGAAATCACACCATTCCATTTCATATGGTTGTTGGTGGTATCACATAAGACCAAAGAAATCTGCGCAAATAGTAACAGTTCAGATGTATGGTACTTGATTTTTTTTGACTAAGTCGGATTTGATTCATCATCTGTTATGAAGTCAAGATTGGAAAGTGTAAGAGTTACAAATGAAGTCATAGGACTCACAGAGAACGTGGCTCTAGCTATACCTGCCCTGTCTTGCAGAATAGCCTCTGAACTATTATGCTAAAAGAAAAAGGCTAACACTAACTTTGGGGAAAAAATTTATACTGGAGGGAATTAAAAAACAATGCATGCATTGGAGTGTTAGTAACCTATAACCTACTTATATGAAAAAAATCCCCTTCCATCAAGCTTGGGGAGAGTTTTCTATGAAGAAAGAAAGGCCAGTGATGCTCCAAGCTGACTTGCCGAGAAGCTCTCGAACGCCTCGGCCCGCACTCTCCTCCCGAGCCTGCGGTCGGGCCGCGCCGGCGCCCTCACCTGCATGTTGCCCCGTACTCTCCTCCTGAGCCTGTGGTCGGGCCGGCCGGCGGCGCCCTCACCTGCATGTTGTGCGCGATCTCTTCCCTGTCAGAGAGGATCTGGGAAAGGTTCTTGGTGCCCAGGACGTTCCTCAGGGTCGTTTGTGCCAAAAGACGGGTTGCTGAGTCAGCGTTGGTGATGTTTGCCACAGCCAGAGTAGCGTTCTGCACACGGTAATAGACCACGCCGTCCACGCTGATGGTGACCGAGTCCTTGGTGAGGATCTACGGCGCAGGGAAGCAACGGGAAGTCCATCAGCCTCCTCTTTAATAAAGCTGCAAGGACTGTGATTCCACTGTATGTCTTAAAATAAGAGCTGATTTTTTTAGTGAGTGCTATTGACAGAATGTTTGCATCTCCCTAAAATTCATGTTGAAACTCCATCCCCAATGTGTTGGTGTTTGGAGGTGGGGCCTTTGGGAGGCCATGAGGGTGGAGCCCTCATGAATGGGATTAGCACCCTTATAAAAGAGACCCCAGAGAGACCCCTCCCCCTTCTACTACATGAGGACATAATGTGAGGTCACAAACAGTGATCTAGGGATGAGGAGGCAGCCCTCATCAGACACCACTTGCTGGTGTCTTCACCAGCACTACTTCAGAACTGTGAACAATACATATCTGGTTTATAAGCCACCGAATTTGTTACAGCGACCCCAAGGGACTAAGACCGCCAAGTATCAGGATGTTCACGATGTCTTAAAACTTTAATAAAGTGCTTTCGTTTACTATTAATTTCATTCACTCATTTGATCATCCGACACATACTGAGACTTAGTCACAGTCAGTAGCCGGCACTGTGCTAGGCTTCAGGGATAAAGGCATGAAAAACACTTAGTTCCTACTTTCAAGGAGGTCAGGGAATCAAGGGACGCTCTAAGGGACAAAGACGGACAGCTGCGGTGGCAGAGGTGAGACACGAACTAACTCTTGAAAAAGGAAATAATTTTCTGAGGATGGAGTGAGAGTATCCAAGGCAGACAGCAGTGTGTGACAACGGGCGGGGGCGCCAGAGAGCCTGCGTCTGATGAGCCTGAAGCAGCACAGTGTTACTGGGACCAAGAACTGAACTCTTTTCACAGGGCGATGTCAGGGTGAAAGTATATTTACAGTGTGCTTCAGAAAATGGTTACAGGACACAGACCCCGTGTGTCAGTGCTTCCTGTCACGTCCAACGGCAGAGTCCTTGGTTTGGTGCAAAGCCCTTTGATACCTGCCCTCCGGCCTCCTTCCTCCCCACTCCTGCACACGGAGCTCCGTGCTCCGTGTCCCGGGCCTCCCTGCAGGCGATCCTCTGCTAGGATGCCCCCTCATCTCTCCTCCCCACAACGTCAGACGGGTACGGCATCTAAGACACAGCTCAAGTGTCCTCTTCTCTGTGAAACTTGCCTGACCCTCCTGGCAGAATTACACACGCATTCCTTCACCCACTCCCTGCAGTGACGTGATTTACTGACACCACTGCCTCCCTGTTCAACTATGAACTTCCTGAAGGCAGTCTGTCTTTATGTCTCTAGCACTGGCAGAGTGCTTGATACACAGCAGGTAGTCAGTGAAACAGGAGATGGACTAGACTGAAATACGGTCCCGGGGTAGACTGCGGGAGGAGTAGTGTGGGGAGAGTCAGGAGGCCTCAACTACAGTCCCAGCTCTGCCAGCTCCCCCTCAGGGACCTCCAGCGAGGGCTTTCAACATGACTTAGCGACTCCTCATCTGTAAGATGGGGCTACTAATATTGCCTAATTCTAAGCAAATTTCTTTGAAGGTCAAAAAAGATGTTTGCAAGTGAAGCCATTTTGAGAATGTAAAGAGCTATGTACGTGGGAAAAAGTCATAAAAACGATAATAGCTGTTTAGTTCTCCCAGGCATAAAAAGAGTTAATTCTTTTTTCTCAGTAACATAAAAATACTTCAAATTTGGACGAGAAGTGGGGAGTTTGTAAATAGATACATAATATATTACCATCTTGTGTGAAAATTAATTTTTTCCCATGATGTGATGGAAAATGTTGGCCATTTCCAAAGGAATTCTTGCCATGGAGACTCTGCCACGGCTGGAGCTTTGTAAAGCTGCAGCCTCTCTATCTACTGATTATTGTAGGCAGAGTGTTTATCTTCCTTCATAACAAGTTCACAGGGGATCAGAAAAAGGACTGCTTGCCAAGTTTCAAACTGCTCTGCGTTCAGGGAGCAGCTGGAAGGCAGAAGCTTGCCATGACCCTGCCAGATGCCCGCCGTGTTTACAGAGAAAAGTGCCACAACTCCCCGCGACCCTCAGAGGGCTCCTTCTGAGAGTCAACCTTCCACACAGAGAATACAGACATGCTCTCAGTTTTGCTTTTACGGGTAAAAATGATTTCTGGCGTCACTACGTACGTGTGGATTACAAAGCTTCACCTCACTGCTTCGCTCAGGACCAGCAGGGAAGCTTCTGAGTTGGTCTCTGGATTCTGTGACCAGGCTCCACCGCTCTGCTGAGGGCCTGGCCTCTGGCCAGCAAACACCAGCAATTCTCTTTGGTCCTGCTTTCAGGCTTTCTACCTGTGATGGCCATGACGCCCTCTTAGACACAAGGGCCAGCATGGCCATCACTGTGTCAAGGGCTGGCACAGAACGAATGTAGGATGCACTCAGCGTGGAGCTGTCCCACAGCTAAGCCTTGATCCGGGACTCTGAACGTCCTGGCCCTGCCCTTGAGTTGGGAGGAATTCCTGTCTACTTTCTGGGATTCTGCTGTGAGCTTCAACAGTGAGGTACTTGGAAAAAGCATGAAATAATTAATAAAATATAATATTCTTATCTAAAATACCAAATGGGCAGTCTCTAATTCTTTGGCTTCTAACCAGTTTACCTAGAATACTGTCAAGAACTGTTAAGAGGAATGTTCTATCAGAAACCCAGAGAGAAGTGTGGTAGGGAGAACGTTGCTGACAGTGGCAGTGGTAACATTATGCTTACATTAACATTACAGTACGTTACAGTGCTTAATAATAAGCACTTTCATAGCACTTACTATTTATCAGCCTCTGCTCTCAGCACTTTACATAGAGCGTCTCATTTAACCTCACAAGAACTCTATAGAGTAGGTCCTGCTATTATAACCTCTACTTTATAGATGAGGAAATGCGGCATAAAGGGAAGTTAAAGAACTTGCTGGAGATCACAGGGCCAGAAACCGCCGAGGGCGGAGGGCTCTCCAGCTGTGCTGTGGCCGCTGGCCCCGCTGCCTCTCCACGCCAGGCCCCGGACAGCTCAGGCAGCCACAGCAAACGACAACCTTACCTCCTGAGGAGGAATATCAAATGAAATAGTCCTCATGTCCACTTTGATGAAGCTGTCAGTGCACGGCAGAATAAAAAACAAACCTGCAACAGAGACATAGCCGAGGTGAGCGCACATCGGCACCTCACTCATCAGCTTGCCGTGCCCTGCGGTTCTCACAGATCAACCCAATTAGCCGCAAGAAAGCAGGGCATCTCAGTGGATGCGCTGGAAGCCAGGAACGGCACCCTGGAGCCCCGCAGCTTTCTCACCACAGCCAGCCGTCCCCTTGAGACCTGTGGGCTGCATTTCCTTACCCCGCTTTTACTGTCACCCATTTGCTCTCACTTACCATTGTTTTTTGGCCGTGCCGCATGGCATGTGGGATCTTAGTTCCCTGCAGGGACTGGACCCGTGCCCCCACAGTGGAAGCGTGGTGTCTTGACCACTGGACCACCAGGGAGACCCCTGTTCTCACTCAGGCCGATGCAACTGCTTCTTAGGTCATCCTGCGCTTTCTTCCAGTTTGTCTCCTACAAACCAGCTGTACCACGCCCTGCACAACCCGTCCCTGCTGACCTCCTCACCACCCACCTCTTCCCGTCCTGCACGCCGGCTCGGCGGGGCTGCCTGCAGTTCACTGAGCCTACAGCGCTCTTCTCTGCATAGCTCTGCACATGTTCTGATTCTGGGGACACCTCTCCTCCAGTTCTCACCTTTTCCTGTGGAGATGTCACCTCCAGAAAGCATCCTGCCACTTGGGGCCGATACTCTTCTCTGGGCTTCCACAGCCACTTGTGACTTCCTGACATAACACTGACCACGTGGGACTGTAACTGTTAACTATCTCCTTGCCGGTGTCCCACCGCCAGGCAGAAAGGTCCTTGGGGGCAGAGACTCTGTTTTCATGTCCCTTGAATTCTCAGAGCCTGGAACTCAGTGGGAGCTTAACTGAAGTTTGCCGAAAATAATGACTGGAAGCATTTATTTCAGTAGGGATTCTCATGCTCAAATTTCGATAGCTGCAGCTATTTCTGGCCTAAAGATAATCTTATCAACTCAAATAGGAAGGGGAGGGGAGAGGCGGGAAGGAAAGGGTAATTTCTGGTAGGCTGTATTGCTATTGTTACACAAATTCTGCTGTAAGAAGTCTTCTAAGTCAACAGAGACCTTCATGAAGGAAATCACATCAGTAAAAGGATGAATTCTGCTTTCCAGACAAACAGTGCAGGCACTCACCAGGTCCTTTGGCTCCTCCTTGTAAGATGCGACCCAGTCTAAAGATGATGGCTCTTTCATATTCTTTTATGATCTAGATTAAAAACACAAATCATAATTTAACATGAGGAGTACAAGTAGTTACATGCATAGCTCTTGAAATATTATATATATATTTCTCCTCTAAATAGGTAAGATGTTTATAACACCAGATAACAGCTATAGGCAACACGTTAATGTTTAGTGACTCCTCCCAGAATAACCAAGAATTAATTACTTTTCTGTGGATTACAAAAGCAGTAGATACTCACCGAGTAAAATCTGGATAGTATACAAAGAGTATACAAAAGCAAATTCACAACTTCACTCCTCAGCTATTAACACTGTTATTCAATTACTCATGAATTTTCAACACAGGGGGAAAAAAGTTAACAGCCTCATAGCTTGTCTTCTGGTTCTTTAAATTATTATGATGATGATGATAGTCATGTCTGACTCTGTGTGACCCCACAGACGGCAGCCCACCAGGCTCCCCTGTCCCTGGGATTCTCCAGGCAAGAACACTGGAGTGGGTTGCCATTTCCTTCTCCAATGCATGAAAGTGAAAAGTGAAAGTGAAGTCGCTCAGTCGTATCCGACTCTTAGCAACCCCATGGACTGCAGCCTACCAGGCTCCTCTGTCCATGGGATTTTCCAGGCAAGAGTACTGGAGTGGGGTGCCATTGCCTTCTCTGTCCTTAAATTATAATAGTAACTAATCTGAAAATTCTTAGAGCATATTTTATCTTTTTAGGAATATGTAAGTGACTGTAATTTATCACAGTATTAATAACTTCATGGAAAATAGATGGGGAGACAGTGGAAACAGAGGCAGACTTTATTTTCTTGGGCTCCAAAATCACTGCAGATGGTGACTGCAGCCATGAAATTAAAAGACGCTTACTCCTTGGAAGGAAAGTTATGACCAACCTAGACAGCATATTCAAAAGCAGAGACATTACTTTGCCAACAAAGGTCTGTCTAGTCAAGGTTATGGTTTTTCCAGTGGTCATGTATGGATGTGAGAGTTGGGACTATAAAGAAAGCTGAGTGCCGAAGAATTGATGCTTTTGAACTGTGGTGTTGGAGAAGACTCTTGAGAGTCCCTTGGACTGCAAGGAGATCCAACCAGTCCATCCTAAAGGAGATCAGTCCTGAGTGTTCATTGGAGGGACTGATGTTGAAGCTGAAACTCCAATACTTTGGCCACCTGAAGTGAAGAGCTGACTCATTTGAAAAGACCCTGATGCTGGGAAAGACTGAGGGCAGGAGGAGAGGGCACAACAGAGGTTGAGATGGTTGGATGGCATCATAGACTCGATGGACATGAGTTTGGGTGAACTTCAGGAGTTGGTGATGGACAGGGAGGACTGGCGTACTGCAGTCCATGGGGTCCCAAAGAGTCGGACACGAACTGAACTGAACTGAAGAACTTTATAGAAGAAACACCAGCACAGGTGGGACAGTAACCACGCGGCAGGTGTTGTGTTGAATATGTAGTTCATTTAACCCTCACAGCAGCCCCATGAGACAGACCTTGCCACTTCTTCCCGTCTGACAGGTGAGGAAATTCGGCCAAGGTCACACAGTAAACAGTGGCGCCTGCAGTCATACCTCAGAACCCTGACTCTGGAGGACTTTTTCTTACAGGCTTGGCCTGCATCCCTGATTCCAGGAAATTTTAGCTGGTGATCCTTACTTTAACCCACAGGAAGGGCTGACTGGATAGGGGCTGAAAAGTCTGTTTTAAAAATTTTATATTTTTTGGCCACACCCCAAGGCATGTGGGACTTTAGTTCTCTGACATGAGATCAAACCCACACCCCAGTGCATTGAAAGGTGGAGTCTTAACCACTGGACCACCAGGGGAGTCCCTGAAAAGCAGTCTTAAAATTCCATTGTAATAAGTGGCTAGAGTAAATTTTTCAAGAGATGAAGGGAAAAGAATTATAGGTCAGTATGGTCTCTCTTACACACACACACACCCTTCATGGGCTTATGCACATATGAGTTGACCCCTTTCCAGATGTGAATGAAATCTTTTTTACCTTGATGCACATCCATATTGACATTGGGAAAGTTATAACCGTGAACAAGAATGATATAGCCACCAAAATCCATCCACAAACACCGAGGCCTGTACTGGGGCTATCTGTGAAAATAAAAAAAAACATACAGTTCTTCTCACTATCCTTAGCATGACCCCCCCATCTTCATCCTCACCATTCACTGAACATCAGTTGTTTACATGGACTTTCCCATCGAGTCCACATAAAAACCTTGAAGTGCAAGTGCTACTCCCCCTAATCTTTACCGTGTGATGAAGTGGTAAAACGATCCATACCCAACTACCAAGAAGGTGAAGTTTAGTGCAAAATTGTTACAATACTAAGCACTAAGTATAGATACAGTGTCTGTTCAGAACATTTTGAAAACACAAGAATAGGAGCAACTCATACCATACTGTTGGAATGGAGGTGAAACCAGAGTGGGGTGGGTAGGCAATGGTGGCAGTTGTTAGAGGGGCTCCTTGCAGGACGTGATGGTTAAGGAAAAACCAGTGACAAAGAAGGGGAAGGAGGATAAAAGCCATTTAAGCTGAAGGTACAGCATAATTAAAGGTGAAAGGCATATGATATACTTCTCCAAGCTCACGCAGGTCCTCTATTTAAAATACCTGTAAACATCTCACTAGGTATATGCACACTTATCACCCATGTTGGTTTTGATTTCTCACTATTATGAAAATGCTACAATGAACATCTTGGTACATGGTTTTCCCGCTGCATTCCTCATAGTTCACCTTTTCTGTAACAGTAAATGGGTTTTCTGTTTCTGGCTGTGCAGTGTGGCTTGTGGGGTCTTAGATCCTCGATCAGGGGTTGAACCCATGCCCTGGGCACTGCAAGTGCGAGTCCTAACCACTGGCCCACCAGGGAATTTCCTGAAACAGCTTTTTGTCTGATCACAAAGATAGTATTAATACATGTCCCACTCCAAATAGTTTAGAAAAGTATAGAAAAGAAGGGAAAAATTACTCAATTCCAAGATGATAAATATTCTTCCAAACCCTTTTTGTGCATGCAAATTTTTCAAAGTAAATAAATAAAATTTGCACCCTATTTCCCTCCCTTCTAGGTATTATTCTCTCAGCTTCCTTTTCAGGCTTGGTTGCTAAGCGTTTGTGCTTTTTCTGTTTCAATTTTATTTTTATCAATTGGTGGTTTATTTGCTCAGTCGTTTCCGACTCTTGCGACCCCATGGACTGTAGCCTGCCAGGCTCCTCTGTCCATGGGATTCTCCAGGCAAGAATACTGGAGTGGTTTGCCATTTACTTCTCTAGGGGATCTTCCCAACCCAGGAATCAAACCCGGGTCTCCTGCACTGCAGGCAGATTCTTCAGCAATTGAGCTACAGGGGGTCAAGGAATTTTTATCAATTACACTTGCACAAAGTTAAAAAAGTCAAATAGTTCCACAAGACAAGTGCAAAAAAGAGGGCAGTCCTCTGCTCACCTCTCCTGATTTCTTCTATTCAAGGCCAGTGCTCTTTCAGCTGTGTATTATGGTATTTGACTTACCTGTTTCTAAAGAAGACACGAGTTTTGTTATTGCTTTTACAGTTTTAAGCTTCATCTGTTGACTTCCTACCCGTCCCCCACCACATAAAGACACCTATCCTTGGAATTGCATAAAAATATCAAATTTTATATTTCATAAATATGCAAATATGACTCAGAGCTAAGCCATGCAGTGAGGTGTAATTTGTTTTTCACTCATACAATTTACTGATTTTTTTTTTCTGGATTCACTGTCCTCTTTTCTTTTGCTTAGTTTTTGGTGTACTTAACGATTCAGCTTCCTTCAGCTATCTACACCTCCTTTCCACAGGCTCAGGTGTCCTGCCCATCGCACCTGCTGAGGAAGCAGCTCGGAGCGTGTCTGGGCCGATTCTCGCTCTCCCTCTGCTCACCTCTCACTGCCACCCTGGAAACCCCCGCTCCTCCCGAGCCGCTTCCTACTCTCTGTGTCTGATGTCTTCCTGGTTCTTGGTTTCCTTTTTGTGGGGGACAGAGGGCCTGAATAGGCTCAGGGATAGATCCCTGTTCTTTTTAAGCATGGAAGGCTGGTCTTTCCAGGAGCTGTTTTAATCATGAGAGGGAGAGAGGGGGCCAGAGAGGAAGAGGTAGGCCAGGCACGGGTGATTCCTTAGATCGGAGGAGCGACTTAGACAGCAGCGAGAAGAGGTTCCGAATAAACAGGAGGCCAAGAAAGCAGCAGAGTGACGGCTGGGAGCATAGAGAAAAGACAGACACATGTGAGCATCCAGGTCAGGTGCTCCAAAACCTAAGATGAAAGATGAAAACTATACATGAGTACTTGGGTCTGGCTTGGTTTTGGCCGTGCCATGTGGGATCTTCCCAACCGGGGATCAACCCTGGGCCTCCTGCAGGGGAAGCGTGGAGTCTTAGGAAAGGCCAGGCAAGGCCCTGCGTGAGTCCTTTGGTCACACGTGGCTCTGTAGTTTTCTGACCCTGTGTCACGGTGTGAGGTGAATGTCCTACAAGTGATCCAAGTTAACCCTGGAGGCGTCTAAGTTGTCTCTTTTTGAGGGGCATGGACACATTCAGTGAGAGATTTCAAGCAAGGCCACATGCCACTTGTGGAGAGAAGTCCGGTCAGGTGCTGTTGTAACAGACACGAATCACAGCAGCCTTTTTAGGCGGCTTGTTATACTTCATGCACTGTGTTGAATTACTTTAGACATGTATCTCATTTACTCCTTACAAAGTCCCTGGGAAGTTAGGTGTTTTTAATTCCACTTTACCATACCATTCACATCCTGGAATGTGAAGTCAAGTGGGCCTTAGAAAGCATCACTACGAACAAAGCTAGTGGAGGTGATGGAATTCCAGTTGAGCTAGAAAGTGCTGTACTCAATATGCCAGCAAATTTGGAAAACTCAGCAGTGGCCACAGGACTGGAAAAGGTCAGTTTTCATTCCAATCCCAAAGAAAGGCAATGCCAAAGAATGCTCAACCTACGCACAATTGCACTCATATCACACGCTAGCAAAGTAATGCTCAAAATTCTCCAAGCCAGGCTTCAGCAGTATGTGAACTGTAAACTTCCAGATGTTCAAGCTGGTTTTAGAAAAGGCAGAGGAACCAGAGATCAAATTGCCAACATCTGATGGATCGTCGAAAATGCAAGAGAGTTCCAGAAAAACATCTACTTCTACTTATTGACTATGCCAAAGCCTTTGACTGTGTGGATCACAATAAACTACAGAAACTTCTGAAAGAGATGGGAATACCAGATCACCTGACCTGCCTCTTGAGAAACCTACATGCAGGTTAGGAAGCAACAGTTAGAACTGGACATGGAACAACAGACTGGTTCCAAATAGGAAAAGGAGTACGTCAAGGCTGTATACTGTTACCCTGCTTATTTAACTTATATGCAGAGTACATAATGAGAAACACTGGGCTGGAAGAAGCACAAGCTGGAATCAAGATTGCCGGGAGAAATATCAATAACCTCAGATATGCAGATAAACCACCCTTATGGCAGAAAGTGAAGAGGAACTAAAAAGCCTCTTGATGAAAGTGAAAGTGGAGAGTGAAAAAGTTGGCTTAAAGCTCAACATTCAGAAAATGAAGATCATGGCATCTGGTCCCATCACTTCATGGGAAATAGATGGGAAACAGTGGAAACAATGTCAGACTTTATTTTTCTGGGCTCCAAAATCACTGCAGATGGTGACTGCAGCCATGAAATTAAAAGATGCTTACTCCTTGGAAGGAGAGTTATGACCAACCTAGATAGCATATTCAAAAGCAGAGACATTACTTTGCCAACAAAGGTCCAGCTAGTCAAAGCTATGGTTTTTCCTGTGGTCATGTATGGATGTGAGAGTTGGACTGTGAAGAAAGCTGAGCGCTGAAGAATTGATGCTTTTGAACTGTGGTGTTGGTGAAGACTCTTGAGAATCCCTTGGACTGCAAGGAGATTCAACCAATCCATCCTAAAGGAGATCAGCCCTGGGATTTCTTTGGAAGGAATGATGCTAAAGCTGAAACTCCAGTACTTTGGCCACCTCATGCGAAGAGTTGACTCACTGGAAAAGACTCTGATGCTGGGAGGGATTGGGGGCAGGAGGAAAAGGGGACGACAGAGGATGAGATGGCTGGATGGCATCACTGACTCAATGAATGTGAGTTTGAGTGAACTTCGGGAGTTGATGATGGATAGGGAGGCCTGGCGTGCTGCGATTCATGGGGTTGCAAAGAGTCGGACACTACTGAGTGACTGAACTGAACTGAACTGAACTACCATACCAATGAAGTCACTGAAAAAACATTTTCCCCGAGGTCACACACAATGGAGGACTTGGGCTTCAAATATAGATCATCTCACTCCAAAGCCCATGTTATAAATCAACTCACTCTTTGACCCTTTGCCTCTGTATAATAATAATTAAAAAATCCTTATTAAAGAAGCTGTTGTGTTTGGAGCACTCCTCAAGACAAACTCCAAACTAGAAAAGCATGGTAGGAGTTCTGAGAATGAAATCTCATATTCTTACAGAGGAAGTCCTCTTAATTCCAGTTGTGGCTATTTATAGCAAAAGACAGTCTCAAGGCTCATTGCCAGGCTCAGGCCTAGGTTTCCAAAGTGAAAGGAATTCCAAACAAGGAATAGATGGGCCACAAAAACTTATCTGACAGCGTCTGGTACTTTCTCAAACACTGCTCCAAGATTCCCTTACTCCAGGCAAAGCTCCATGTTCTCAACATCCTAGACGACGATAAACACCCTGAAGGCAGGGCTGTTTCTTTTTTATGTTTATATTTTCAATGTCTAGCACAGTTATCTCCCAGAGAGAGGATATAAAATACTTCTTAGCTTACCTGCAGGATGTATAATTTCTTTATGCATTTGTATCCCTTATAAGATGAATTTCCAGTTTCAACTCTGTGACTTCTTACTTGTGTGGACTTTACCTCTCTTAACCTTTGTATCCTGAATAATCAGACTGGCCTCCCAGGATTGAGGCAGTGCTCAATAAACACAGATGACAGTTTTCTGTCACTCTCCTATTTTATTCAAGAGTTCAATTTCCACCACAAATAATGAGAAAAAAATCGGAGAAGGCAATGGCACCCCACTCCAGTACTCTTGCCTGGAAAATCCCATGGAGGGAGGAGCCCGGTAGGCTGCAGTCCATGGGGTCGCTAAGAGTCAGACACGACTGAGTGACTTCACTTTCACACATTGGAGAAGGAAATGGCAACCCGCTCCAATGTTCTTGCCTGGAACGTCCCAGGGACAGAGGAGCCTGGTAGGCTGCAGTCCATGGGGTCACACAGAGTCGGACACGACTGAAGAAACTTAGCAGCACTTAGCAGCAGGCACCTTTTCCCTTCTTGATAAAAACCTCTGAAACTACTCAATTTTTCCCTCACTTTGTGCCTGACTGGCTAGGCCTGGAGAGTCAAAGACCCTCAAGAAGCTCATTTATGAATGAATTATTAATACCAGATGAGTACAGGGGATTTGACTGCCAATCAAGAGGAAAAAGAAATTAAGTGGATATTCAGAAAATTGGGCTTGGTTTTTCACTTTTCAAAGGCTCAGTTAGAAATAATTTGAGCATACACACTGGGGAATCAGTACTGTTTCACACTGAAACTCTTCCCCACCTGGTTATAGCTTTAAAAGATGTATAAAATCACATTCCTTGGAAAGGTGAGGTTTAAACTCCACCAGGCTGTATATGAATCCTTAATCATCTACAGTTACTACAAGTCAAGGGGAAAAGAAATCCTCAGTTACTCTCCCCAAATTGTAGGAAATTCATTTCCTCCAAGATTCCCATTCATTACCTTCCTCCCTCCTACCTTTATGAGGTTAAAAGACAAATAACGAGTAATAGGTATTTCTGAGATATTTTGGTTGATATACCTGTTGATATTGCTGGGTTGGAACAATTGTAAAGATCAGGGACCCCATGATAAGTGGTTGTAAACACTACTTTGCCCTGGTTTAGAGTATTTTTTTTTCTTTTACTATCCAACTCTTTCCTGAAAACTGTGTTAAATTTTTGACCAAGCAAGGTTTTGAAAATAGATATAAGCCCATATATTAACATTTTTTAATTGAGTATTCCAATTAAGCTTTCTTCCAAGAAACTTGCACACATTTAAAAAAATCTTACTTTCTTATTTTAAAAGCAAGGTATTATCACTATATCAAACTTATAGTTCAGAATAGAGGAAGGAAAAAGTGATCTATACTTTCATTATCTCTATGCTATGCTATGCTAAGTCACTTCAGTCGTGTCCGACTCTGTGCGACCCCATAGACGGCAGCCCACCAGGCTTCCCCGTCCCTGAGATTCTCCAGGCAAGAACACTGGAGTGGGTTGCCATTTCCTTCTCCAATGCATGCAAGTGAAAAGTGAAAGTGAGGTTGCTCAGTCATGTCCGACTCTCCCACCAGGCTCCTCCACCCATGGGATTTTCCAGGCACGAGTACTGGAGTGGGGTGCCATCGCCTTCTCCATCATTATCTCTAGACGGTGATTATTTTCTGCCTTGCTATATATATATTCAACCAGTCCATTCTGAAGGAGATCAGCCCTGGGATTTCTTTGGAGGGAACAATGCTGAAGCTGAAACTCCAGTACTTTGGCCACCTCATGTGAAGAGTTGACTCACTGGAAAAGACTCTGATGCTGGGAGGGATTGGGGGCAGGAGGAGAAGGGGACGACAGAGGATGAGATGGCTGGATGGCATCACTGACTCGATGGACGTGAGTCTGAGTGAACTCCAGGAGTTGGTGATGGACAGGGAGGCCTGGCGTGCTGCGATTCGTGGGGTCGCAAAGAGTCGGACACGACTGAGCGACTGAACTGAACTGAACTGAACTGAACTGAACTGATATATATGTCCTGTAAATTTTTGTCCTGTTTTTCTTTTCCCCAAAATGATATAGTGATATATGTAATAATTTAAAATCTGTTTTCCTCCTCTATACTGTGGACATCTTTTTATATCAGGAAATATCCTTTATTATTATTAATATCCTTTAGTATCCTTTCTTATTAAATGATACTAGGAAATAAATATCCTTTATTATTATTTATCCTTTATTAATATCCTTTATTATTAAATAAATATCCTTTATTATTAAAAGGATGCAATTAAATATCCTTTATTATAATATTCCATTGTTTCATATGGTGAACATTTAGGCTGTGTCCAGTTTTCTCAATTAGAAACTCGGTTGTTTTAAATATACTTGTAGTAAAGCTTCTATACATCTTCATAGTGTAAACTAATTTTGCTGAAAAGACGAAATTACACAATTCTTAAATTTCTCTCCTTCTGGAGGTATCTTTTATGAATACTAATAATAACCATTTATTGAATGCCTATTACATGTCAGCCACAAGCTAACTTCTTATATACATTATTTCTCATATTTATAAAAATCTGTAAAGTAGGCATAAAATATTCCTCTCAGAGTACCAATGTACTAAAGAAAAAGACTTTCTGGGAAGAGACAAAAGAAAAAAACAAAACAAAACCATGAAACAAATGAGAAAAAAAAAAGAACAAAACCAAGTTGTAGAGTAACTGTTGTTGGGCTGGCTCCCAGACAAGGAGCGAAACGGTCTTTTCAAGATCATAACATGCATGATATCAGAGCACTGCATGTTGGTCATGATCCCATATTAGCCAATTTCCTCAAGGCTGATTACATTTGTCACCACTAGAAATTATGTGAAATGATCAATTCTGTTTACTATTGTGACTCTGTTCTAAAGTTCAAAAGATACTGGATTTCCTCTTCAAGTAAATACCTTCTGCTGCTGCTGCTGCTAAGTCACTTCAGTCGTGTCCAACTCCGCGTGACCCCATAGACGTCAGCCCACCAGGGTCTCCTGCCCCTGGGATTCTCCAGGCAAGAAAACTGGAGTGGGTTGCCATTTCCTTTTCCAATGCATGAAAGCGAAAAAGTGAAAGTGAAGTCGCTCAGTCGTGTCTGACTCTTAGCGACCCCATGGACTGCAGCCCACCAGGCTCCTCCATCCATGGGATTTTCCAGGCAAGAGTACTGGAGTGGGGTGCTCTAGCATATCTGAAAATCTGACTAAGTCAAACACATTACTCACACAGAAAGAAGAGGTGTGGCAGCGAATACTGAAATACCAACATTGAAAGCTGGAGAAGGAAAGGGCAACCCACTCCAGTATTCTTGCCTGGAGAATCCCACGGACAGAGGAGCCTAGCAGACTACAGTCCATGGGGTCGCAAGAGTCAGACATGACTTAGCAACTAAAAGAGAGAGAAAGAACACTGAAAGCGCGACTTTTTCCTCCTCCTTCCCAGAATGTAGGTGACATACTTCATATCAGAAATTGCCAAGAACAGTGTTGCTTGGGTCATGAAAGATAACCTGGCTAATTTAGTCTCAAAAACATGTTATCTGGTTCTAACAGCAAGTTTTAAGGGGTAACAGTAGGTCAAAATGAAAGGTCTTGGCATTTTTTGAGTTTTTCTTAAAAGCATATTTATTCAGCATAGAGGTGTTCTTTTTAGGCCTCACTGGAGATTCAAAGTCAAGGTGTGGCAAACTTTTCCTGTAAACGGCCAGAGAATAAACACAAAGCTTTACTGGCCATAAAGTCTGTTACAACCAGTGAATACTACGCAAAAGAAGCTACAACCTACACTTACGTGAGGAAACAAGGCCGTGTTCCAGGAAAGTGTAATTTATGAACACTAAAATCTGAGTTCCATATAATTTTCAGATCTTCCTCTTTTTAAAAAAATGTATAAGTATAAAAACTATTCTCAGCTTGTGGGGCTGACAAAAGCAGGTGGTCAGCCAGATTTGGTCCATGGGCATACGACCCATTCCTGTTCTACATCATATTCATCTATTTGAGGAAGAGGAAATCATATGTTAAATAAGACATTGGCTCTTTCTTCCAACTTTTCAAATAAGGGTATATTTTCCACAGTCCCAGTTTCTCTTCCCTTATATTGTTTTGAAACACGGTCTTTGAAAGATCTGCTAAGTAAGAACTCAGGGTGGAAACAAGCAGAGGGCACATAAAATATGTGAATGTAAACGTGTCTTCAATTAATCAAAATTTTAAATAACTGTGTTTTTCAATCGACTGGGATTTTAGGAGACACAGAAGGGAAGGAAACAATAGAAGAAAAGGCAAAGAAGAGAAATGGAGAAGGAAGAGAAACAACAAAAGTGAAGGCAGCATCCTCTAGAGAGAAAGATGAAAACAGGTGGAGCGGGGAGAAGGAGGCAGATCAGCACACAGTAGGGCACCAACAAATGTCTGTTGAGAAAATGATGGCATTTACTCGACTGATGACCGAAACTTGCAATTCACTGGGTAGAAGCTTTGAAACCAAACAAGAGCATTCTAGAATCCGTCTTTCAAATGACTATTTTAATTAGGCATGGTTGATGGTTCTTCGAATGCCCTTACCTTAAACCTCTAGGGAAGAAATTATTCTCTGGGCTGGACTGGCTACAGGCCAGATGGTATCAAGTTAAAGTCATGACCAAAGACTAACTTTCCCTCCCTGTCATAAACCTACACATACTAGACAGAAAGAACTAGTACTGATGTGCTATGTGACCAGAATCATAAAACTTACAGTTTGTTTGCCGTGAGAAGGACACAGACTAGTCCTTTAAGGAATATTTTCAATTAAAAAAAAAAAGAAATAAAGGGAATGCTGTGCTTAGCTCAAAAAGAATACAGCAATTAAATAAGTGTAAGTATTTTATTTCCCAAGCATCTTGAGGATTTTCTGCAGCTTTCCTTCATTCGAGTATTTCTAGCCATAAAAGAGAAGAAAAAATAGGTGAGCGTGTCATCAGTAATTTCAAATTTGAACACCTGAGTCTTTAAAAGGACCCCCCTCTGCGAATCTATAGCACTTTACCATCTCTAAATACCATTTACCATGTTTGTAACTATCTTCCTCAATGTCTGTCTTTTCCAGACCTTTGGCCTTGTTAAAATAGTACAGCACCGTGGCTTCAGAGCTGGCTCTGCTGCTTATCAGCTGTGTGTTCTCTGCAAGCGTCTTAACTCTGCGCTTTCGTCCAACCATCTAAAGAGAGGGCTAAAAAGAGCACCTCCTCAGAGGGTCCGTGCGAAGAGTACGTGAGCTGTCACGCAGGACACCTAGCATACAGCAAGTGCTCAAGCATTTGTTAAGTAAACAGCTGTTGGATGAGCTGCGTGAGTCTGCTGTTTTTGTTTTTTGTTGTTTTGGGGACTGTGCCATGCAGCTTGCGGGATCTTAGTTCCCTGACCAGGAACTGAGCCTGGGCCCTTGAACACCAAGAGCTAGGAGTCCTAATGACTCCAGGGAATTTCCAGATTCTGCTGTTCTGTGGGGAAGAGAAGAAAAGGCTGACTATTACAGAAGATAAATGGAAGTTACATGTCCATATATAGGATCCCAGAATACAGTTCATCAATTTTTGGTGGTGAGCAGGTAACAGGAGAGGGAGATAGAAGTAGAAATACAATGTGGTTTTACTCATGAAACTTATAAACCAGTGTTATTTAAACAACAACAACAACGACCACACACACATAATTCAGAATCATCCTCTGTCCCAAAGCGGTGGTCATACTGCTTTCCCCAAATGTTTTCTTTCTTTTTCTCTTTTTAAAATCAGCCCTTTACACCCATGAGGTTAGAGAATTCAGGGATGGTATGGACTGAATATGACCCATGTCTGGAAAGATTGATGTTCTTAATTAAATTTAGACTGAGCCTGAAATATATTAAATAGAACAAAACCCTTATACTTCAGTTCTTTCCCCCTAGCTCTTTCACTTGGACATCTTAAGTGTTAGTTATTCAGTTGTGTTCGACTCTGTGACTCCATGGACTGCAGCCCGCCAGGTTTCTCTGTCCATGGGATTCTCCAGGTAAGAATACTGGAGTGGATAGCCATTCCCTTTTCCAGGGGATCTTCCCGGCCCAGGGATCGATCCTTAAGTCTCCTGCATTGCAGGCAGATTCTTTACTGTCTGAGCCACCAGGGAAGAAGCCCTAGACATCTTAAGTGAATGTGAAAAGTGAAAGTCGCTCAGATTCTTTGCGATCCCATGGACTATACAGCCCATGGAATTCTCTAGGCCAGAATACTGGAGTGGATAGCCTTTACCTTCCTCAGGGGATCTTCTCAACCCAGGGATCAAACCCAGGTCTCCCGCATTGCAGGCAGATTCTTTACCAGCTAAGCCATAAGGGAAGCCCTTTAAAGTATCTATAATTGAGTTTTTCTCATAAAAGTCTTTGGAGGGCAACATCATTTTAATTAAAAAACAGAAAACAGAAACATAAGGGAACTAGCTCTTAAGGTTCCCAATTCTTCAACTTAAGTTGAGACGCTTTACCGTCTGAGCCACCAGGGAAGCTGACAGAGTAGCTAAGCAGTGGCTAAAAGCTTGGGGTTTTGCTGTTAAGAGTTCCATTCTACTGCTAAATTTTCTTCACTTTGCTAAGTGAAGTCGCTCAGTCATGTCTGACTCTTTGTGACCCCATGGACTGCAGCCTACCAGGCTCCTCCGTCCATGGGATCTTCCAGGCAAGAGTACTGGAGTGGGTTGCCATTGCCTTCTCCAGGGGATCTTCCCGACCCAGGGGTTGAACCCACACTGTAGGCAGATGCTTTACCGTTTGAGCCACCAGGGAAGTGAACTGAGGGAAGAGAATAGCTATCATCTCATATGAGAATATATGCCAAAAAAAAAAAAAAAAAAAGAGAATATATGCAGAGTGCCTGACACTTGGGAAAGTGAAAAGTTTTAAAAGAGTCTGGTGGCTCAGATGCTAAAGTGTCTGCCCGCAATGCGGGAGACCTGGGTTCAATCCCTGAGTTAGAAAGATCCCCTGGAGAAGGAAATGGGAACCCACTCCAGTACTCTTGCCTGGAAAATGCCATGGATGGAGAAGCCTGGTGGGCTACAGTCCATGGGGTTGCAAAGAGTCGGACACGACTGAACAACTTCACTTTCACTAAATGAGGGAAGAGAATAGTTATCTCATATGCGAAAATATGTAGAGAGCCTGACACTTAGGAAGAGTTCAGTAAATAGTAGCCATTATTACGGAGAAGGCAATGGCACCCCACTCCAGTACTCTTGCCTGGAAAATGCCATGGATGGAGGGGCCTGGTGGGCTGCAGTCCATGGGGTGGCTAGGAGTTGGACTTGACTGAGCGACTTCACTTTCACTTTTCACGTTCATGCATTGGAGGAGGAAACGGCAACCCACTTCAGTGTTCTTGCCTGGAGAATCCCAGGGATGGGGAAGCCTCGCGGGCTGCCGCCTATGGGGTTACACAGAGTCGGACACGACTGAAGCAACTTAGCAGCAGCAGCAGCAATTATTATGATCAGAACTGTAAGGTAATTATTGACAGTGTATAGGAATAAACTTTATATTAAGTGAATTACCTTCTGGGACCTGCACACCATAGAGAAACATCAAGACTAACAACCTGCTTGGGGATTCTGTCCCTGGAGGAGAAACAGACAACATTTGGGGACATAAGTCAGAGTCCTAAACTTTCTTGGGACTTTCACACTTTTTGTCCATAAATTTTAATTTCCTGTATAATTACTAAGCTGTTGACTTTTTTATTCTGTTGTCCCCAATAAATAATCTTAGTAATTTAAAGTTTCAAAAGTACATTCACAAAAATGTTCTCATTTGATACCTAAACTTTGGAAGCTAGATAGTACGGTAAGATGATGTTCAATATCGAGATGAGGAATTGACTCTGGAGATTGAGAGACTTCCCCAGGTGACCCAGGTGGTAAGTGATGCTACTGAGGTCTCAATTCAGATCTTTGAATTTTAGATTCCACCCTCATTTTGCTATCTATACAATCTTACCATCCATGCATATTTACAACTAGGCAAGGCTGGTATCCGATTTTCATTGTCTGATATTTTAGGACAGACCTGTTATTGCCAGTAACTTCAAGGCTAATCTACTGAAACGTCAGGGCAAATGTTTGGGGTTCAGGTGTCTTTACAAGTCTCAGAGCATAGATCAAGGTCAAAAAGAATGGAAGAATGATGTGTGTCAAGAGATCTGACACACTCTTCCTTCTTTCTACTGTACCTCTAACTGCTCTTCCCACACTTTCATAAACAAAGGAGATTCCTTATTAAGTACAATGTATTATTTTGACAATTATAATCCCTTTATGGATAACATGAACCCAGATAGTCTATCTGTAATGAGGACAAGTCCACACCCTAAAATCAATCATTTGAGTTGTAACAAAGTTAGTAAAACAAACTGTAAACAGAAAATGTCTCCATTAATGTAAACTTTATCTCACTCCTTCCTTTTTCTTTCAACAAATATTTTTGCAAACCTACTAGGCACTTGATTCTGAACTTACTACAGTGATCAAGGACACAATCCTCTGCTTTTAGAAGCTCTCCTGGTCTAACAAAGGTGATTATAATTTATATTTATAGTACCGTGTAATAAACATGATAGAGGTTGGCAGAGATTGTCAGGCAGAAACAGAGAAGAGGGGCTCACTTTTTCTGGTTACAATAGTTTTCAGGAAAGTGTTTTCTGACATAGTCTTACAAAACAGACTTTGAATCCAATCTTTATCATATTTATCAACATTAAAAATTTTTTCTTCAAATTGACCAGGTGATCAATGACTTCATCTTTTACAGTGTGCAAGTTATACCATGAGGTGGGTCCAATAACCTATTTAATTATGAAAAATGACATAAATGCCAACTTCTGCAGACTTGTCATCGCTTGAGTTAATCTATGACCACTGATGGAGTTAACTCAGATTAATTATTAAATAAGTTACAAAGTACTCCCCATCTGATCGACTGTAACCACTGAAATAAACAAAGCCGTCCCCTGATTCTGCTTATTTTCATGCATTATCCCAACGGGATTTATTCTGTTGACATGACTCATTTATAATCATGCATTTCTTTGTAGCGCACCTGCATTATTTCATTACAAAGTGAACACACTGGCTTTAAAGAAAAACTAGTCTTGCCTGAGGGTCTGGTCATATTTATGTTCCTAAGACTGCTGCTGCTGCTGCTGCTGCTAAGTCGCTCCAGTCGTGTCCGACTCTATGCGACCCCATAAATGGCTATCAGTAAAATCATAATGGGACAGTGTATGCTTCTATATTCCACTGCTTCTCTCTGGAGCAGCCCTCTGGAGTTGTCTTATCCAGGAGTTCTTGACTGAAGCTAGATTCCTTTGCGGTCTCTCAGCTTCTACTGATGCTTGACAAGTTCCTCCTTTGGGGTATGCATTTCAGAGACAGCCCTAGGGCTTCCCTGATGGCTCAGACAGTAAAGAATCTGCCTGCAATGTAGGAAACCTGGGTTAAATCCCTGGTTCTGGAAGCTCAATCCCTGGGTTGGGAAGATCTCCTGGAGTAAGAAAATGACTACTCCAGTATTCTTGCCTAGAGAATTCCATGGACAGAGAAGCCTAGTAGGCTACAGCCCATAGGGTTGCAAAGAGTACCACGCGAACTGCGACTAACACCTTCACTTTCTGGAAACAGCTCTAGGATGGGGAAAATGATTTGCAAAGTCAGTTCAAGGCTGAACCTAGTTCACAGGTGTGGGTGATTTTTCCACTCTGAGCTTCAGTTTCCTGGCTGTAAAGGGATAGAGAATGACATTCTCCTTGTGGAGCTGTTAGAGGACTGCACTGGATAATGCTTTTAAAGTATTTGGACTGAGTTTGGCATATGGCAAGCACTCGGTAAAGTCTATTTAATAAATTCTCATATTGGCTTTCCTATCAGTGTCACATCTCTAAGTCTTACATTTTTTTAAAAAAAGGTGACAGAGTCCAGGCAAAATTTTGTTTATATGTATGATTTCAGAGGAAAAGGTGCACAGTTTTCATTAGAGTCTTAGACTGCTGTCTAAAAAGTAGTGAAGTGCAGAATCAAGAAAAAGAACTTAAAAAGTGAATGCTGTTCTGTGAGCATGAAAAACAACTCACATTAAGCCCAAAGATCATGTTTATTCCCAAAGATTTTCCACAGATTTCCTACCAGAGTGTCACCAAACTTCTAACATTGTCCTCATGGTACTCTCTTTTCCCACTGGGATTTCAGGGTGAAGAGGAAAGGATCCTGCCCACCTTTCCTTCCAGAAAAAGACAACTGACTATCAAAGAGGCAGACTGCACAACTTTTGGCAAGTTTTAGGATCAGCCAAAAATCCAGACTTAAATCTGACTCCATTTCTTATAAACTGTGTGACAAAGTAATTTAGCCTCTTGAGTATCAGATTCTTCAAGAATATCCTCTCTACTACACTCCTGACTTGGGAAAATAACGCTCCAAGGTATAGAAAAGTGACAATTTAAGATTTCTATAATTCTTCTGATGTTCCTGGAATGGAACTAAAGACAAAGACTGCTGGAAAAGGAAATGGGGACCTGTTAGATCAGTGGACAGGCTGTCATCACAAATAATCAGAACTGATGCGTCCAGTGCAGCGGTCCTCAACCTTTTTTGCACCAAGGACCAGTTTCCTGGAAGACAATTTTTCCACGCGTGGAGGCGGGGGCAGGGGTGGACGGGACGACTGAAGTGCATTACCTTTACTGTGTGCTTTATTTCTATTATTATTACATCGGCTCCACCTCAGATCATCAGGCATTAAATCCCAGAGTCTGGGGACCCCTGCAGTCCAGTGTTCTTTGTGGAGTGCCGGAAAAGGCCCCCCAACCCCCTAAATTTTTCACTATGTCATTCTGTCTGAAATTCTGTCCTTGGAAAGAATTCCTTTGGATCACTAAGAACCCCTGGGAGGGAACCAGTACTCCCGAGGTTTACAGCATCTCTTTATGAACCACTCCCATCTCTCTCAAGGAGATAGCCCTCTCAAGGGTCTAGTCCCTTCACAAGGGAACAAATTGAGTCACACAATTTCTGTCTTCAAGACTGGGAAGGCCCTGGTAGGGTGGGGAACTCACAATTCCTGCTGCTGCTAAGTCGCTTCAGTCGTGTCCGACTCTGTGCGACCCCATAGACAGCAGCCCACCAGGCTCCCCTGTCCCTGGGATTCTCCAGGCAAGAACACTGGAGTGGGTTGCCGTTTCCTTCTCAAATGCATGAAAGTGAAAAGTGAAAGCGAAGTCGCCCAGTCGTGTCCGACTCTTAGCGACCCCATGGACTGGAGCCCACCAGGCTTCTCCGTCCATGGGATTTTCCAGGCAAGAGTACTGGGGTGGAGTGCCATTGCCTTCTCCCACAATTCCTAGTGAGGGCCAAAAGCCAGGATGCCGATGTTCCTAGAACAAAGGAAGGAAAGTGGAGGGGCCAGAGTGAGGCGGAAAGTGAAGCTGGAAAGAGATACAGGAAGGATGCCAAAAAGAGCCTTCTTCCGCAACTGTGTAGGGAACCTATGGCGAAACCGCACGGCTCTGTTGCGGGGTTTAGTAAGACAAACTGGCCAGGGTGGGGAGCAGAAGGAGTTCTTTCTAGCTCGCGAGGACCCGGGCTTACTCTGAGGGTGGGCGAGAGCGGGGTGGCGGAGCTGTCCTCGGATGGGGCTGGAGGGGAGTGGGGCGAAGACGCCGACTTCCCCCGCGCCCCGGGCGTGGCGGGCAGGTTTGGGCCCCGACTCCACCAGCCTCCCCAGCGCCCCGGGCGTGGCGGGCAGGTTTGGGCCCCGACTCCACCAGCCTCCCCAGCGCCCCGGGCGTGGCGGGCAGGTTTGGGCCCCGACTCCACCAGCCTCCCCAGCGCCCCGGGCGTGGCGGGCAGGTTTGGGCCTCGACTCCACCAGCCGCTGCCGCCAGTCACTCGTGCACGCCAAGAGATAACGAGGGGAAAGCGCTGGCACAGGGCCTGGCATCTGGCAGCCGCTGGATAACGCGAGTCCCTGCTCTGGCTGTGGGCACCGGAGACACGCCCTCGATGCCGCGTCCCGGCTGTGCGGGGCACTGGGCGGGCATTCTGCACCCTAACATCCCTAAAACTTTCCCCCCAGCCTGGGAAGTAGGGTTCTTCATTCTCCGCGTACAACGGGCAGAAACTTCGGTAGTGAGCAACGGTCACTCAGCTATGGAACCTCGGAAAAATGTCTCCGAGGGTCTTCCCGAAAGGAGGTGAAGGGGATGGCGGGCGACCCCACGGGCCTCGCCAGGGGCACGGGGCTCACCCTTAAAGGAATCGGGAAGCCGCCGAGCTTGGGTGTCCACTGCTGGCCGCTTGTCAGACATGCTGCCCGAACCACAGTCGCTCGCTACTCTCGCGTCGAAGTCGCCGGAGCCTGAGGTGGAACTACGAAGAAGGCCTGGAGACGACCCGGGAGCTCCCAGACACAGGCAGAGGTCCCGCCCCTTCTCCGCGGTCCAGCCAATCGCCGCCCAGGACTGAGGAGGACACGCCCCCCAGCCACCGCCCTCCCCTCCGAGCGGCCTCTTTTCCCGCCCTCCCAGCTATCCGAGGGCTGAGGGGCGTGGCCTGAGGGGCGAGGCGCCCCTGAGGCCGGGGTCCGGGCCGGGGGCAGCACCGGAAGGAGGGGCGTCGCCGGAAATGAAGGGCGGAGGCCACCCGGGTGGGAGTGGCGGTTGAGGAGATACGGGAAGGGGCTGAGAGGATGGCCTGAGGGAAGGCTATGGAGAAAGGCTCTGAAACGGTTCCCTTCTGGCCAAACGAATTGGAAGAAGATGGTGACCCCCTTGGGCGGGTAGGGTCCAGGTGAGGGGAGGAAGCAGAGGGGCACGCGTGTGGCCAGAGTGAGCGCACCAAAGCCAGCCCTAGACCGGGAGCCCCCGTGATGTGAGGGGAAGAAAGCGGTGCGACCAGCCTCGAGCCCAAAGGGGTGAATTCGAATGAGGTGCCCTTTATTGAATTAAAGTCCTTTCCCTGCCGTAGTCGGGCAGGGTACTCATTGCTGGGGACCGAGCACTCCAGGGGAGACACGGGCTGGGGTTGTTACAGGTAACCGGCAGGTAAACAAAGCAAATCATGACGTGTGGCCACGGGCGCGCGCAGTGACGGTTCGGGGAACTCAGAAAGCCCAGAGAGTAGTCACTCTAGACACCGGGCCAAGGGAAAGCCTCTGTAAGGAGGCGGCATTGAGGTGTGACCTGAGAGGTGAGAAGGAGCCACCCTTGGGAAGGAGGACAGGCGGGGTGCGAGGTCGGTGAGGGAGTCCCAGGCAGAGAGAAAAGCACTAGCGAGAGTATTCCCCACCTCCAGCTTTCTGCTGGGTGGTGGCTGAAACCTCACGGTGGAAAACCAGGCTGTGTTTATTCTGGACAATTTGTCCGGATGCAAGCCATTCAAAGTATGGCGAGGTGCATGAGCAGATGCCCTTTACAAAACATTTCATCCGGAAATAAATACAGATTCTCCGCAAATTGCAAAGACAGTAGCGAGAGCTTATGTGTCCACTCTATCTAGTTTCCTCTCATAGTTAAATCTTACGTGGAGCATCAAAGCTAGGAAATCGACAGTGGCACGCGAAGTACTATCCTTCTGTGCCATTTTACCGCATGCCTAGTGAAGTGAAGTTGCTCAGTCGTGTCCGACTCTTTGCAACCCCATGGACTGTAGCCTACCAGGCTCCTCCCTCCATGGGATTCTCCAGGCAAGAGCACTGGAGTGGGTTGCCATTTCCTTCTCCAGGGAATCTTCCCAACCCAGGGATTGAGCCTGGGTCTCCTGCATTCCAGGCAGATGCTTTAACCTCTGAGCCACCAGGGAAGCCCCCTAACTACCAACTACCGTTAGTAGTTAGGTAGTTTGTATAACTACCATTACAGTCAAGCTGCAGGGCCGTTCCATCGGCCTGGCCTTATAATATCCAACAGTGTGGTGTCTGGGTAGTTGATAACGGTAGACTTTGTAGTTTCAGCTCTGGAGCCCTGTGGTTGTCGGGGTAGACAGTGGAGCACACACAATTGTAAGGGTGTTGAGTGGCAGATCATGGTTGCTTTGGGCTGCAGGCACTAGAGTATGGCACAAGCCTAAGGCAGAACCCTCAAGTTTATCTCCAGTCACATCGGGAAAGAACTGTTTATATTCATGGGAGTGGAGCACTGCCTGTGAAGCGGCTTGGTTTATAAGCCTTCTGGAGAAGATAAGGAGGGGAGTATGGCTGTTTAAGGCTCCTTTCCCTCGGAATCATCCTTGAGAAAGTCCACAGCTTCATATTTTCCATTCTGCAACAAATAAGCCCCAGAGGCACGAACTTCCTGTTTATGCCGTGGTTCCCAGGAATAAGGAGTGAATGCACAAGCAGCTAATTAAAACTTTTAATAAAGGAGGGCTTGATTACAAATTGTGTATGATGTGGGAAAGTAGCTTTCATTTTTGCTGGAAAGGGAAATATTTCAGAGTGGATTTCATGTTTGTACTGCTGCTCCTGCTGCCTTGATTCAAATCTCCAGGCAATCCCAGCAGCATCACTTCTGGAGAATTAGAAAAGCGGCTTCTCCCTTTGGGACGAAGACTTTGGTAAACACTTGTTGGACCTGGCTTCAGATTGCATCAGTTTGGGAGCTAATTCCAGGCCCCAAACTGAGAACAAGCTTTGACTTGATTTTTTAAATTACTTTCAAAGTAGATGGGAATTTCCAGATTTAAGAGTTTAAAATGCTGAATTTTATTTGCCCATGAAGCTATTGTATTCTGGCTTTCTCATGCATATTCTATATAAATTTATTGATTAAACATACTTTAGGACTTTCTGGTGGTCTGGTGGTCACCTGCTAGTGCAGGGGATGAGGGTTTGATCCCTAATCTGGGAAGATTCCACACAGCGTGGAGCAACTGAACCCGTGGGCCACAACTTCTAAAGTCATGGCCTAGAGCCCGAACACCTCAATGAAGAGCAGCTCGCGCTTGCTGCAGCTGGAGAAAGCCTGCATGCAGTAACAAAGACCCAGTGCAGCCAAAAATTCATAAATAAAATGTAAAACATACTTTACAAATAAATACTGTTGTATCATCCTCTCTCTTTGAGGGAATTTCAGTAATGATTTGGGCTCCCTCATGGTTCAGACAGTAAATCCACCTGCAATTCGAGAGACCTGGGTTCCATCCCTGGGTAGGGAAGATCCCCTGGAGAAGAGCTTTGCAACCCATTCCAGTATTCTTGCCTAGAGAATCCACATGAACAGAGGAGCCTGGCAGGCTATTGTCCATGGGGTCGCAGAGTTGGACACGACTAAATGACTTTCACTTCAGTAATGATTAGAAGTTAGAATGTTTTTTTGAGAACTTTATGCTCTAAAAACTGAGACTTATTATATAAAATTACAAATTAAAAAGAGAATTATTTATAGTATTATTGCCTCTAACACAACTATTATCATTTTGGTGAATTTGGTGAATTTTTTTATCCTGAAAGGATATGCTGTGCTATGCTTAGTTGCTCAGTCTTTTCTGACTCTGCAAACTCATGGACTGTTGCCCACCAGGCACCTCTGTCCATGGGGATTCTCCAGGCAAGAATACTGGAGTGGGTTGCCGTGTCCTCCTCCAGGGGATTTGCCCAACCTAAGGATCAAACCCAGCTCTCCCAAATTGCAGGGGGATTCTTTACCATCTGAGCCACCAGGGAAGCCCTATTTAAAGAATATTTGCATATAATTTAAAATCAGAGTATTCATTCCATATTTCTTTTGTTTTATTTTGCTGTTATTTTCCTAGCATCTTCAGGGTACCAAATTAAGAATCGATTGATGGTAATAGTGATGACATCAAGACATGGATATGGGTTTAAGATGTGGATATGGGTTGACAGACATGTACCATGACTTTGTAACTGAATATATAAGAAGGCAATTTAATTAGTGTTTTTTCTGTGTCCACCTAAAAAGCACTTGAAGAACAACAGAGAAAAGTCATATTTATTTTTCCTTTAAATTATGATTCCAGGCTGTTCACAATGCCTGTGGTGAAATCAGCTAACCAAATGCTCATGTGAACAGCATTACCAGCAAGCTGTATCTGTGGTATTTTCCCCAGGAGGGGTCTAACAAGGTTGATCTGTTTGTCTTTGTGGACTAATTCACATTTATTATAGTAGTATTTTTGTCTTCTTGACTCTTCTGTTCTTCAGGAAATTACTCCAGGAACTAAATTATAACAGAAGTTTCACCAGAGGACTTATTGTATATGGGCTATGGCAGCAGACCAATTACACCATAGTACTTGGTAAGAGCACTGGGTGTTCATATTCTCGGATCTTATGAAAATAGAAAATATCATTGGTATTTAGTAGAGTCATCTACGGCAAGAATTTTATTAATTTGCTTTATTAGTTCACAAAGCAGATATTTATCAAACACCTATTATGTGCCAGGCATTGTTCTAGGTGCTTGGAATATAACAATGAACAAAAAAGACACAAATTCTTTCCTGCATGACGCTTACTTTCTAGTATTCCTTTCCACATGGATTAGTTTGCTCTGTGTGTGTGCTTAGTCGGATCCTACTCTTTGCAGCCCCCTTGACTACACCCTGCCAGGTTCCTCTCTCTGGAATTCTCCAGGCAAGAATACTGCAATGGGTTGCCATTTCCTCCTGCAGGGGATCTTCCCAACCCAGGGACTGAACCCAAGTCTCTTGCGTCTCCTGCATTAGCAGGCAGATTCTTTACCACTAGTGTCATCCGGGAAGCCTGTATTAGTTTGCTGCGGTTTACATAGTACAGTGCAATGGACTGGATGGCTAAAACATCAGAGTTTTATTTTTTTTACAGTTCTGGAAGTAAGAAGTCCAAGACCAAGGTTCAGCAGAGTTGGTTTCTTCTCAGGAGCCTGAGGGGAGCATCTCTTCCCCGTATCTCTTCTTGACTTGTAGATCATTTTCTTTTCCTTGTGTTTTCATGTTGTCTTCTCTCTGCATATTTCTGTGTCCAAATCCCCTCTTCCCGTAAGGACACCAGTCATATTGGACTAGAGTCTAGCCTAATGAGCTCATTTTAACTTAATTATCTCTTTAAAGACCCTACCTCCAAATACAGTCACATTCCAAGGTGTTGGGGGTTAGGATTTCAACATACGACTTTTGGGGGAACCCAGTTCAGCTTCTAATACCACATATGACTATGGTATATCAAATATTTCTCTTGTTTTCTCATATCCATATTTCTGAGGTACTCAAAATAATTTATGTTCAAATGTACCAGGTAACCAAATGTACCAGGTAACCTACTTATGAGTGATTTTTTTCTAAACATGATTTATGTTTATTAAATACTAAATGGAAAGTTCTTGGTTAGGAAGGATTACTCTGCTAGGAATGTTGCGCCATCTAGTGACTGCTATATTCAATTGCTTTTGTCAAAATTATAAAAATGAAAAACCGAGAATTTATGTTGGAAAAGGGGTTCTCTTTACAGTAGGTTATTATTCACAAGGCACTATGGAGTTCCATCATTGTATGTGGAGGAAAGAGAGGTCTATATAGTGACACTATTTGTAGTAACTCTAGTAATATCGGTATCATCATTTACCATCGCTACCAATTACTGTTTATTTTTTTATCCCCCGAGGAAACCAAGACTGGGTTTATTCCCTTGGCCGAGATCTCACAAATTACAAGTAGTGTTTCCCTCAAGTCTGTATGACTCCAGAGTTTAAGCTCTTAATCGTTCAGAATAAATAAGAGAAACAGAAAGACTCAAACATATCATAGTACAGCCTTGATAAATGACACGTCTAAGCATGCGTCCAAATGAGTACTCATCTTTGCCTTCAGTCTTGATGTGCACTTAATCTTTATCTTGAAATGATGCTTTATTGTTCGGTGTTTGCACTGTCATTGTTGTGTCAAAATGTGTCTGTTTTATGTAATGGATTTATAAAGGACACAATCTACAACCAGGTCAGTATCATATAGCTTATTGTATACCTTGAATTACATGGAACAATAACTATTTAAAAGCTTGGAATTTTTGGTAGTTTTAAAGGATAGTTTTTGTTTCTCTGTTATACAAGTTGAATGGGACAGCTAAACCGCCTGGAGACGTCAAGAACGGCTTCTGCAGAAGCCGAGTGCAGTAAGACAGATACAGGTTAGAAAAGGACGCCTTTGGAATACAGAGGATGCCTCTGTAAATGCATGTGGGTATGTCAGAGCTTGATATTTGGGGGGAAATGTATGTAATCAGATATGCGGGGGTTGAAAGTGGTAAGAAATGACAATGGACTAAAAAGCATATGCCAAACTTAGAAGGTAATTATGAAGCTGTGAGTTATGAAGGATCTTAACAAGAGGGATGGAAGGAACCCCTCTTATCAAAAGATCATGTAACAGACGATCTGAATAGGCCTTTATCTATTAAATTAAATAAGTAATAACCTTCTGAAACAGACAGTACTGGGCCCAGATGTGGTCACTGGTGATTTCTACCAAACATTTAAGAAAGAAATTATATCAGTTCTCTACAATCTCTTCTATAAAATAGAAACAGAAGGAATACTTCCTAACTCATTCTATGAGACCAGCATTACTCTGATACCAAAATCAGACAAAGACATTACATAAGAGAAAACTATAGACCAATGTTGCTCATGAAGATAGGTACAAAACTTCTCAACAAAATGTAAGCAAATGTAATCCAACAACATATAAAAAGAATTATATGCAGTTACATATGAAATGGTTCAGCATTTGAAAATCAGTCAGTATAATCTATCACATCAACAGGATAAAGAAAAGTCACATGATCCTATCAACAGATGCAGAAAAAGCATTTGACAGAATCCAGTACTCATCATAAGAACTGAGTAAATAGAAAGGAATAGAGAAAGCTTCCTCAACTTGATAAAGAACATGTACAGAAAAGTTACAGTGAACGTTATACTTAACAGTGAGACAGTAGGAGCTTTCTCGCTAAGATCAGGAGCAAGGCACCTCCTTTTCAACATCATACTGAAGTCCTGAAAGTGAAAGTGATAGTCGCTCAGTTGTGTCCGGCTCTGTGACCCCATGGACTGTAGCCCGTCAGGCTCCTCTGTCCATGGGATTCTCCAGGCAAGAACACTGGAGTGGGTTGCCGTGCTCTTCTCCAGGGGATCTTCCTGACCCAGGCGTCAAACGCAGGTCTCCCACATTGCAGGCAGATTCTTTACCACTTGAGCCACCCAGGAAGCTCCTAGCCAATGAAAAAGAGGAAATGAAAAGTATACAGATTTGGAAGGGAGAAAATAAAATTGTCTCTGCAGAAGACATGATTGTCTTTGTAGAAAGTATATACTCTTAAAACATTACATAAGGAAGCAAAAGAAATGAGGAAGTTAAAGAAAGGGCCCAGAATAAATAGTTTCACATTTAATAATGGTGTTTTCTTACGTAGTCAACAATTAATATGTGAACATAAGGTTATTGAATGATCCCAGCTTATCATTTGTGGCTAGCTGAGCATAAAATATCTTCTCACTATTCTTAAATCTTTTTTCTTGGACTTTAAAGCATAATGGCTTAGGACTTCCCTGGTGGTCCAGTGGCTAAGATTCCATGCTCCCAATGCAAGGGGCCTGGTCCAATCCCTGCTTAGGGAACCGGATCCCATGTGCTGCAACTAGGACTTGGCACAACCAAAGAAAATAAATAAATATTAAATAATAATAATAATGGTTTGAAGTTACTGGATACATCCTTGGAAATTTTATGGGTGCTATTTGTACACTGTATCTTTATTTTAAAAACCTTTATTTAAGGAAGTTAGCAATAATTTCCATATCAGCCATTAAGGAGTGCGAGCACAGTTATGTGGGATTTGATTCTTGTGCCTGTGCCGCCTGTCTTCTTACAGCACAGCATTCCCATAGGTCACGACAAGTATTCACTAATGTTACCTTTTTCTTGCATATTGACTAATCTCCATTTATAGAATAGGCACGAATGAGTGACATTTTAGCTACTGAAAAATGCTAGCTGCTGCTGCGTCGCTTCAGTCGTGTCTGACTTTGTGCGACATAGACGGCAGCCCACCAGGCTCCCCCGTCCCTGGGATTCTCCAGGCAAGACCACTGGAGTGGGGTGCCATGTCCTCCTCCAGTGCACGAAAGTGAAGCCTGAAATTGAAGTCGCTCAGTTGTGTCTGACTCTGCTGCTAAGTCACTTCAGTCGTGTCCGACTCTGTGTGACCCCATAGACGGAAGCCCACCAGGCTCCCCTGTCCCTGGGATTCTCCAGGCAAGAACACTGGAGTGGGTTGCCATTTCCTTCTCCTCTGCCATGTGTCTGACTCTGACTCTGACTCTGACTCTGACTCTGACTCTGCCATGTGTCTGACTCTGCCATGTCTTAAATGCTTGCTGTATGCCAGGAATGGTAGTATCTCCTTTAATCCTCATAAACACCTTGCCTGGTAGTTTTCAGTCTCATCCTAAATTGAGGAAGCTGAGATGGAAACTAATTTGGTCAGAGTCGCTCTGGAGACAGCGTAGAGGAGTCGTGAGGACCACGGGTGCTGTGGCCCCCCTGCCTGGGTTAGAGTACTCGTTCCACCATCTCATAGCTCTCTGACCTTGGACAAGTTATTTAACACCCTTAAACTTCATTTTCCTCATCTTCAAAATGGAAGAGTAAGTGAGATAACCCTCGTAAAGTGCTCAGCACAATGCCTGGCACGTAGTAAGCAACTTCGCATGTGCTAGTGGTTGCTAAAAGTAATTGTATATTATATAGACTTTATATACTAATTTTTATTATTACAATAAGCAAGCAACACCATAGATTTAAACTTAGGTCACTCTGACACTAAAGCTCCCTCATTTCCCTCTAATCAGCACCATCTCTGTAAGTTTTTAGTCATTGTTGAAGACAGAACCGATTTTCTTTAAATCGCTTAGACTCCGTGAAAGAAGATGTGCTAGTTTATCAGTTAGGACAGAGTAGATTATGTTGCATTAACGAGCATTAGAAAAGACCCTGATGCTGGGAAAGATTGAAGGCAGGGGGACAAGGTGATGACAGGCTGAGATGGTTGGGTAGCATCACTGACTCAGTTTTGAGCAAATTCTGAGAGGTGGACAGGGAAGGACAGGGAAGCCTGGCATGCTGCAGTCTGTGGGGTCTCAGAGGCAGACATGACTGAGGAACTTAACAACAATGGCAGCAATGAACAGCTTTCATATTTCCATGATTTTTCACAAAAGTCTTTATTTCTTACTCCTGGGATGACAGGCTTTTTCATCACAGTCAGCCAGGGATCTCAGCTGATGGAGGCTCCACCTTGACATGTGCTTCCACCTCACAAGGGAAGGGAAAGGGGGTGCAGTGGCTTGTGCACTGTCTCTTGAAGCTTCTTCTTGAAAGGGACACGTGCACTGCTGTTTATGTTTCATGGACGGAAGCCAGTAACTTAGCCGGGTCCAACTTCAGACAAGCAGGGAAAAGTGTGGTTCTCTGGGTTTAGGAAAGAGAGAATTAGACATCAGTAAGCAGCATTAAATGACTACTGAATGTTTTTTTAGTTTCCTAAGTTGATATTTATATTTTCAATTTCTAAATCTGCCCCCACCCTTTCTTATGTATATAGGTCTTCCTTGACTTGTGATGGAGTTAAGGCCCAATGAACCTAAGTTGAAATCATAAGTTGAAAATATTGTAAGTCAAAAATGCATTTAGTGCACCTAGTGGCACCCCACTCCAGTACTCTTGCCTGGAAAATCCCAGGGATGGAGGAGCCTGGTGGGCTGTAGTCCATGGGGTCGCTAAGAGTCAGACATGACTGAGCGACTTCACTTTCACTTTTCACTTTCAGGCATTGGAGAAGGAAATGGCAACCCACTCCAGTATTCTTGCCTGGAGAATCCCAGGGATGGGGGAGCCTGGTGGGCTTCCGTCTATGGGGTCGCACAGAGTCGGACACGACTGAAGCAACTTAGCAGCAGCAGCAGCCCACAGAACATCATAGCATAGCCTAGCCTACCTTAAGTATGCTCAAAACACTTACATTAGCCTACTATTGGGCTAAGTCATGTCACACAAAGCCTATTTTATAATATAGTATTGACTGTCTCATGCAGTTTATTGACTTCTGTACTGACAGTGAAAAACAGTACAGTGTGTGGGTACAGAATGGCTGTAAGTGTGTCTGTTGTTCCCCCTTGTGATTGTGTGGCTCACTAGGAACGGTGGCTCCCCAGCATCAAGAGAGAATGCCATTACTAGCCTAAGAAAAGGTCAAAATTCACAGTTCGAGGTACAGTTTCTTCTGAAGGTGGATCCCTTTCGCACCATTGTAAAGTCAAAGTCCTAAGTCGAACCATTGCAAGTCAGGGATCATTTGCATAGATTCTTCAGGAAAAAAGCCTAAATATGGTTTCAGAGAAACACTTCTCTTTCAGAGAGGTTATATCAGAATTGTCTGGAGACTTTTTCAAGATCATGTGCCCAGACCCCACCCAAGAAATGGAAATTTCTTAAGGTCAAGCTCTAGGTGTGTATCTTTTGAAAAAGCTCCCCAGATGGTTCTAGTTTTCTGTCTGTTGTGACTATGCAATTGTAAACTCATACTTGTTTTCAAGGATTACGCGTAAGACAAATGGGAAGAAACAGCTGAAAGGGTGAGAAAGAGGAAGGTATCTCTGCACAAATTACAGCCTGGGTGTAGCAGAGTTCTCGGCTCAAGCTGAAGCCTTGCTTACCTCACAAGTCAGTGTATTTGACTTGTGGCATGCCTAGGTGACTTCAGGTTTCCATTTATAAAAAGGATCACCAATCCTCATGAGAAAGACCTCACTTTAAGTTTAGGAGCGGCTGTGCAGTGCAGAAATGGCCGAGAGAAGCTACCCCCATCCAAGGTCAGGGATGGCGGCGGAAAGGAGCTACCCCACGTCCAAGGTCAGGGGTGGCGGCTGAGAGGAGCTACCCCATGTCCAAGGTCAGGAGCAGTGGCTGTGCTTTGCTGGAGCAGCCGTGAAGAGATACCCCAAGTCCAAGGTAAGAGAAACCCAAGTAAGACAGTAGGTGCTAAGAGAGGGCATCAGAGGGCAAACAGATGGAAACCACAATCACAGAAAAGTAGCCAATCTGATTACATGGGCCACAGCTCGTCTAATGCAATGAAACTAAGCCATGCTGTGTGGGGCCACCCAAGACGGAGGGGTAATGGTGGAGAGATATGACAGACTGTGGTCCACTGGAGATGGGAATGGCAAACCACTTCGGTATTCTTGCCTTGAGAACCCCACGAACAGTATGAAAAGGCAAAAATATAGGATACTGAAAGATGAACACCCCAGGTCAGTAGGTGCCCAATATGCTACTGGAGATCAGTGGAGAAATAACTCCAGAAAGAAAGAAGGGATGGAGCCAAAGCAAAAAAAAACCACCCAGTTGTGGATGTGCCTGGTGATAGAAGCAAGGCCCGATGCTGCAAACAGCAGTATTGCATAGGAACCTGGAATGTTAGGTCCATGAATCAGGCAAACTGGAAGTGGTCACAGGAGACGGCAAGAGTCAACGTTGACATTCTAGGAATCAGCGACCTAAGATGGACTGGAATGGATGAATTTAACTCAGATGACCATTATATCTACTACTGTGGGCAGGAATCCCTTAGAAGAAAAGGAGTAGTCATCATGGTCAAGAAAAGAGTCCAAAATGCAGTACTTTGATGCAGTCTCTAAAATGACAGAATGATCTCTGTTCATTTCTAAGGCAAACCATTCATTATCATGGTAATCCAAGTCTATGCCCCAACCAGTAACGCTGAAGAAGCTGAAGTTGAATAGTTCTATGAAGACCTACAAGACCTTCTAGAACTAATACCCATAAAAGATGTCCTTTTCATCATAGAGGACTGGAGTGCAAAAGTAGGAAGTCAAGAAACACCTGGAGTAATAGGCAAATTTGGCCTTGGAGTACAGAATGAAGCAGGGCAAAGGCTAATAGAGTTTTTCCAAGAGAACCCACTGGTCATAGCAAACACCTTCTTCCAATAACACAAGAGAAGACTCTACACATGGACATCACCAGATGGTCAATATCGAAATCAGATTGATTATATTCTTTGCAGCCAAAGATGGAGAAGCTCTATACAGTCAGCAAAAATAAGACCTGAGGCTGACTGTGGCTCAGATCAAGAACTCCTTATTGCCAAATTCAGACTTAAATTGAAGAAAATGCGGAAAACCAGTACACCATTCAGGTATGACCTAAATCAAATCCCTTCTGATTATACAGTGGAAGTCAGAAATAGATTTAAGGGCCTAGATCTGATAGAGTGCCTGATGAACTATGGATGGAGGTTCGTGACATTGTACAGGAGGCAGGGATAAAGACCATTCCCATGGAAAAGAAATGCAAAAAAGCAAAATGGCTGTCTGAGGAGGCCTTACAAATAGCTGTGAAAAGAAGAGAAGCGAAAAGCAAAGGAGAAAAGGAAAGATATACCTATTGGAATGCAGAATTCCAAAGAATTGCAAGGAGAGATAAGGAAGCCTTCCTCAGGAATCAATGCAAAGAAATAGAGGAAAACAATAGAATGGGAAAGACAAGAGATCTCTTCAAGAAAATCAGAGATACCAAGGGAATATTTCGTGCAAAGATGGGCTCAATAAAGGACAGAAATGGTATGGACCTAACAGAGGCAGAAGATATTAAGAAGCGGTGGCAAGAATACACAGAAGAACTGTACAAAAAAGAACTTCACGACCCAGATAATCATGGTGTGATCACTCACCTAGAGCCAGACATCCTGGAATGTGAAGTCAAGTGGGCCTTAGGAAGCATCACTACAAACAAAGTCTAGTGGAGGTGATGGAATTCCAGTTGAGCTCTTTCAAATCCTAAAAGATGATGCTGTGAAAGTGCTGCACTCAATATGCCAGCAAATTTGGAAAATTCAGCAGTGGCCACTGGACTGGAAAAGGTCAGTTTTCATTCCAATCCCAAAGAAAGGCAATGCCAAAGAATGTTCAAACTACCGCACAATTGCACTCATCTCACATGCTAGTAAAGTAATGCTCAAAATTCTCCAAGCCAGGCTTCAGCACTACGTGAACCGTGAACTTCCAGATGTTCAAGCTGGATTTAGAAAAGGATCTCTGAACCAGAGATCAAATTGCCAACATCTGATGGATCATTGAAAAAGCAAGAAAGTTCCAGAAAAACATCTACTTCTGCTTTATTGACCATGCCAAAGCCTTTGACTGTGTGGATCACAATAAACTGTGGAAACTTCTGAAAGAGATGGGAATACCAGACCACCTGACCTGCCTCTTGAGAAATCTGTATGCAGGTCAGGAAGCAACAGTTAGAACTGGACATGGAACAACAGACTGGTTCCAAATAGGAAAAGGAGTACGTCAAGGCTGTATACTGTCAGCCTGCTTATTTAACTTATATGCAGAGTACATCATGAGAAATGCTGGGCTGGAAGAAGCACAAGCTGGAATCAAGATTGCCAGGAGAAATATCAATAACCTCAGATATGCAGATGATACCACCCTTATGGCAGAAAGTAAAGAGGAACTAAAGAGCCTCTCGATGAAAGTGAATGAGAGTGAAAATGTCGGCTTAAGCTCAACACTCAGAAAACTAAGATTATGGCATCCAGTCCCATCACTTCATGGGAAATAGATGGGGAAACAGTGGAAACAGTGTCAGACTTTATTTTTCTGGGCTCCAAAATCACTGCAGATGGTGACTGCAGCCATGAAATTAAAAGACGCTTACTCCTTGGAAGGAAAGTTATGACCAACCTAGATAGCATATTCAAAAGCAGAGACATTACTTTGTCAACAAAGGTCCGTCTAGTCAAGGCTATGGTTTTTCCTGTAGTCATGTATGGATGTGAGAGCTGGACTGTGAAGAAGGCTGAGCGCCAAAGAATTGATGCTTTTGAACTGTGGTGTTGGAGAAGACTCTTGAGAGTCCCTTGGACTGCAAGGAGATCCAACCAGTTCATCCTGGGGGAGATCAGTCCTGGGTGTTCATTGGAAGAACTGATGTTGAGGCCAAAAATCCAATACTTTGGCCACCTGATACAAAGAGCTGACTCATTTGAAAAGATACTGATGCTGGCAAAGATTGAGGGCAGGGGGAGAAGGGGACGACAGAGGATGAGATGGTTGGATGGCATCACCTACTCAATGGACATGAGTTTGGGTATACTCTGGGAGTTGGTGATGGACAGGGAGGCCTGGCGTGCTGCAGGTCATGGCATCACAAAGAGTCATACACGACTGAGTGACTGAACAGAACTGAACTGATATAGGAAGTAGACTAATGATTGCTTTTTCCTTTCGCTTTTCCTTTTCCTTTCACTGGTTTGTAATCTCCGTTTATCATAAAGTTAGGTATGATTTTTGTAAATCTTCTCAAAATTGATAAATTATGCGTAACATTCAACAAAGTGATTTTTATTTTGTTAATTTTGTATAGCGAATTTTGGGTTTTTTTTTCCTCTTTTAACCTGAAGTACTTTTGTCAATATTTGAATTGCTTTCAGTGCAATGCTTTAAACCTTAAAGAATCTCCATTTAGATTATCAGAATACAAAATCCCTTCTGTCCCTGCCGCCCCCGACCAAAGCAAACAAAACTGCAAACCCACAACTCAGTTTCAAATAAGCTTTGAAGAAATGGGGCTCTAGATATTTACATATAGGTCAAGAAAACTCAGCAGTGGCCACAGGACTGGAAAAGGTCAGTTTTCATTCCAATCCCAAAGAAAGGCAATGCCAAAGAATGCTCAAACTACCGCACAACTTAGGTTGGTCAAATAAATTGCAAACTATTTACAAAAATACACAGGCTTATATGTATTAAAAATCTACATCAGTTCATAAAAATATTAATACATAAAAACACTATATAAAGTTAAGAACTCAGAAGTATGATCTAAGACTTCCTAGGATACACCACTTATTCAGATCAGATCAGATCAGTCGCTCAGTCGTGTCCGACTCTTTGCGACCCAATGAATCGCAGCACACCAGGCCTCCCTGTCCATCACCAATTCCCGGAGTTCACTGAGACTCACATCTGAATGCAGAGTCCCAAAGTATAGCAAGAAGAGATAAGAAAGCCTTCTTCAGGGATCAATGCAAAGAAATAGAGGAAAAAAATAGAATGGGAAAGATTAGAGATCTCTTCAAGAAAATCAGAGATACCAAAAGAATATTTCATGCAAAGATGGGCTCAATAAAGGACAGAAATGGTATGGACCTAACAGAAGCAGAAGATAGTAAGAAGAGGTGGCAAGAATACACAGAAGAACTGTACAAAAAAGATCTTCACGACCCAGATAATCACGATGGTGTGATCACTCACCTAGAGCCAGACATCCTGGAATGTGAAGTCAAGTGGGCCTTGGAAAGCATCACTACGAACAAAGCTAGTGGAGGTGATGGAATTCCAATTGAGCTATTCCAAGTCCTGAAAGATGATGCTGTGAAAGTGCTGCACTCAGTATGCCAGCAAATTTGGAAAACTCAGCAGTGACCACTTATTCAAGTCACTGTTGAAAAAATCAGATTTTGCTACCTTGGAATCTAAACTGTTAAACAACCATTTTTTGAACACTGACAGCACTAACCAAAAAAGGAAAAAAGACCCTCTGTGCACACTAACATTATTTTGCACTCAGTTAAAATATACCATTCCTGATATTTCTGTTAACACAGTTAAATCACATACCTCTAACCATTTGGAAATAACTTTCTGGTGTACCTTTGCTTTCATTGTTATTCCTTACACACACTGCTCAGACTATGTTTTTTTAATGTAAAAGCTACCATGTTTTTATAAAGTGGCAATTTAGTGATTAGTAAAAGTGTTTGGTTGTGTCAGTGATTAATTTTTCCCCTTCAGTGAAATTGCTCAGTTTTGTACCCAGTTAGTAGTCATTGAATCATTCTTAGCTCTGTGTCAGATATTTTTTTCAGGTGATGAAATCATCAAAAGTCTTTTTTGAGACCTAGACCTTCGAAGTCCCTTGGACTACAAGGAGATCCAACCAGTCCATTCTGAAGGAGATCAGCCCTGGGATTTCTTTGGAAGGAATGATGCTGAAGCTGAAACTCCAGTACTTTGGCCACCTCATGCGAAGAGTTGACTCATTGGAAAAGACTCTGATGCTGGGAGGGATTGGGGGCAGGAGAAGAAGGGGCAACAGAGGATGAGATGGCTGGATGGCATCACTGACTCGATGGACGTGAGTCTTGGTGAACTCCAGGAGTTGGTAATGGACAGGGAGGCCTGACGTGCTGCGATTCATGGGGTCACAAAGAGTCGGACACGACTGAGCGACTGAACTGAACTGAGACCTTCCAAAGGGGAAGTTAATTGTTCCTTCAACAGTACTAACGGGAGCGTTGGACATGCACCATTTTGTGACTGCAAGGAAAATGAGCAGCACAGTGGTGGTATTTAGTGGACTTCATGTTCAGAAGAAGCCTCCTCTTGGGATCTGTCATGGAATCCCTAATTTAGAAGCAGGTGAACCACAGCACTAACCAGAGAGCAAGTGAAGTATGGAAATAGGAGCAGAAGATGTTTTTAAGTCTTGAGGTGATCTTAGGCAGGTTGTAAATCAGTGTTGTTTTGTCTTTGGCATCCTTTCGCTTCTCTTATCTGCCCCTCTTGTGCTTCGTAGTGTTTGGTGCTGCTACTGCTGCTGCTGCTGAGTCGCTTCAGTCGTGTCCGACTCTGCGACCCCAGAGACGGCAGCCCACCAGGATGCCCTGTCCCTGGGATTCTCCAGGCAAGAACACTGTAGTGGGTTGCCATTTCCTTCTCCAATGCATGAAAGGAAAAAGTGAAAGTGAAGTCGCTCAGTTGTGTCCGACCTTCAGTGACCCCATGGACTGCAGCTCACCAGGCTCCTCCATCCATGGGATTTTCCAGACAAGAGTACTGGAATGGGGTGCCATTGCCTTCTCTGGTGTTTGGTGCTAATTACCCTAATTACCACAATTCTCCAGTCCGTCTGAGCTTGTCTTCTTCTGTCAAAGCTCTCTTTGATCCAGAATTATCTACATTCATCTTTTGGAGAGTCTCTGATATTAGAAAAAAATGTAACTCCCTTGTATTGATTTGCCCTAATGAATACATGGGCTTCCCTGGTGACTCAGATGGTAAGGAATCTGCCTGCAATGCAAGAGCCTATGGTTCGATCCCTGGGTCGGGTACATCCCTTGGAGAAGGGAATGGCTACCCACTCCACTATTCTTGCCAGGAGAACTCCATGGACAGAAGAACCAGGTGGGCTACAGTTCATGGGATCACAAACAGTCAGACACAACTGAGCGACTTTGAGGGGAAGAGAGAATGAATATATGGATTATTAGTAGCCAACCTCTTAATGTGTTCGGATATAGTTGATACTTTAAAGAGGAATGCCTATTCAAGCGAACTTAAATTTGAAAGAACTTTCATTATTAGAATGTAAAAAAACATTCAGGCTGTTTTAAGAGGGCACTTTTAGGGGGTAGGGGTGAAAGCAGCTTGGTTATTTTTTGGAGACCAGTTCTGTGGGTACTTAGAAGCCTAAGCTATTCAGCCTTTTCAGGTTTACTTCCCTGTGTGAAGAGCCTTTTATTTCTTAAGCTCTCAGTTCTTTCACAGTTCTTTTGACGATGGTAGTAGGGATGTTGACTTTATTGTAGGAGCTGTTTGAAAGATCTTACTTGTATCTTGGTTACTAGGTTACTAGGTCTCTTTGTTATTAGACCTCTGCCTCCAGAGACTTAGTTGAGGAGGGAAAACAGATGAAGAAAAATATGTAATAAGTACTATAATAAAGTTTGTTAGAGGAATTGACATTTGACTTAATTCAGCAAATACTAAGTAGATGCCTGCTGTGTGCCCAGCACAGCCTAGGTGCTGGGGATATGGTGATAAATAGGACAGGCTTAGTCCCTGCCTCTATGGAGCTTACTGTCTAGTGGTTCTGGACAATAGGCTGTAGGCAACATGTCCGGGAAATGGTTACTACATAGAGGTCAGGCAAAACGCAGACTAAGGCTTTCATATTCCATCATGGTAAAGTGGCATTTCATATGAAATGGAAAAGTAGCTGATCAAGTTATCTTGTATGATTATATGGGAATATGTACTCCCCGAGCAGGAAGTTCTGGGGAATCAGATAGCTGTTGCCATAGGTCAGTTTAAAGGGGAACCGGCGTGATTTCCCCATGACGGGTGCCTTTAATGGCATGGGGTAATATAAAGCAAGCAGGTGACACATTCAGATTGCAGAAGTATTGCTTTGATGGAGTACAACTAGAGCCTTTACGGGATAGTGTTGTAAAAAAAAAATCTCTTATAGCTTGTAGTCATAGGGCTGAGATAACTGAAAGCCAAATTCAGAGATTATTTCTGTGATTTGGTAGATTATGTTAGTACATGAATTCACATACTTGGCAAGCATTTTATGTGAATGTCAGGCTAAGCTAGATTAGTGAATAGTGGGGTTTTAACAAATGGAATAGCAGCATATGAAAACGTCATGGCTTAGAGAACCCCAAACTCCTAGATTTATCTGAAATAGAATTCTCAGCTGTGGCACTGCTAACACTTTGGAATGGGTTATCTTGTTGTGGGGGCTGCCCTGGGCATTGTGAGATGTTTACCAGCATCCCTGGCTTCTGCCTCCATCCCTGGCCAGTAGCACCCCATCCCTGAGACACAGCAATCAAAAATGTCTCCAGATATTGCCAAACGCCCACCCCCACTGCAGGTGAGGCAAGGGAGGAAATTGCCTCTGGTTTGAGAAGCATTGGATAAATGTTACCTCACTTGATGAAACCATGACTCAGAGAGAGAAAACCGAGAAGTTGTCCTATGTTCCATCTCTCATTATCATTTATCTAGTAATTCACACTTAACACTGTTAAAATCATATTAAACACTTTATAAAAGTAAAACAAATCGCAATTCTAGAGTAAGTATCCATTTGTCAGCGTAAAATGCATAGCTCACTTCACACTTGTTACATCCGAACATATATACATGTATGGAATTAGTAATATGAATTATTTAATATTACAAAGTGTTTCTCAGCTGCCGTGCATCCTGGTGTTGAATAGTGTGCTAATTAGTGAATATCACACTGGATACTCCAACTAGAATTTGAAGTGAAATTTTAAAAATGGACATGCAACACTCTGAGATTTTATATACAAGCATCTACTTCATCCATGCTCAGAGAGGATTTGTCCAACTATTTAATTTGCATTTTCTCTTACCAAAGTGCTTGTGCTGTTCCTATTCCTTCCATAGCAAAGTCTGTCTGATAGCAGAAGCACAACCCACACGCCTACACAGGCTTCACAGACAGTCGCCTTTTATTTAGAGAACAGAGGACAAGAACAAGAGATGCAGAAAAACATCTCCCTGGAGCCCAAATTAAGTTAGTGTCACAACAGGGACCTATTTCAGGTCACAGATTGCCCTGTGCCAGCCCTGAGTGCTGGGCCCTGACCGATACCGATATCTGGTGTTATTTTATGAATTTATTCTCTGTCTCTCATATGCAGGGGGCTCTCCAACAAGTGGGGCCCGGGTGACCAGTTGGAAGGCTGGCGTTGCGTCTTATCATTCAGTGTGTACTGCTTAGTCATGCCCTTGTTTCCCAGTAGGGTGCCTGCTCCACAGCTATCGGTCATTCTGCACTTCCCAGTTTAGTCTTTGCAGAAAGAGTTCATGCCACGAGGGAGGGGAACTAGGGCTGTCTCTCCTTCTCTCATCTTTATATTTTAAATCTATTTGGAAATACACTTATTTTTTAATAACTTTATTTATTTATTTTGGCTGTGCTGGGTCTTTGTAGCTCCACAGGCTTTTCTCTGGTTGCGGGGGTGGGGGCTGCTCTCCATCTGTGGTATGTGGGTTCTCATTGCGGTGGCTTTTCTTGTGTGGAGCACGGACTTCAGGGAGCACGGGCCTCAGCAGTTGCGGCACGTGGCCTCTGTAGTTGTGGGTCCTAGGATCTGGAGCACAGGCTCAGTAGCTGTGGTGCTGAGTTATTCCTCGGCACATCCTGGACCAGGGATCCAGCCTGTGTCTCCTGCATTGGCAAGCAGGTTCTTTACCACTGAGCCACCAGGGAAGCCATTGAAATTACAAAAAAACTTGCAAAGATAGTACAGATTTCCTGTCCACTCTTCTCCAGGCTTCCCTGAAAGATAACATCTTCCAAAATCAAGCTGCATTTACCAAAACTAAGACATTAACATGAGTACAACGCTGTTATCAAAACCACAAACTTCATTTGGCTTTCCCCAGTTTATTTTTGCTGATGCCCTTTCTCTGTTTCAGAATCTTACACTTCGTTCAATCATTATGATTCTTTAGTCTCAAAGCTGTGATAGTTTTTTCTTGGCTTTTCCTTGTCTTTCGTGCCCTTGGCAGTTTTGAAGAGTTCAGTTCAGTTCAGTTGCTCAGTCATGTCTGACTTTCTGCGGCCCTATGGACTGCAGCACGCCAGGCCTCCCTGTCTATTGCCAACTTCCGGGGTTTAACCAAACTCATGTCCATTGAGTAGGTGATGCCATGCAACCATCTCATCCTCTGTTGTCCCCTTCTCCTCCTGCCCTCAATCTTTTGCATCATCAGGGTCTTTTCAAATGTGTCAGCTCTTCGCATCAGGTGGCCAAAGTATTGGAGTTTCAGCTTCAACATCAGTCCTTCCAGTGAATATTCAGGACTGATCTCCTTTAGGATGGACTGCTTGGATCTCTTTGCAGTCCAAGGGACTCTCAAGAGTCTTCTCCAACACTACAGTTCAAAAGCATCAATTCTTCGGTGCTCAGCTTTTTTTATAGTCCAACTCTCATGTCCATACATGACCACTGGAAAAACCATAGCCTTGACTAGACGGACCTTTGTTGGCAAAGTAACGTCTCTGCTTTTCAATATGCTATCTAGGTTGGTCATAACTTTCCTTCCAAGGAGCAAGCGTCTTTTAATTTCATGGCTGCAGTCACCATCTGCAGTGATTTTGGAGCCCCCAAAAATAAAGTCAGTCACTATTTCCACCACTCCCCCATCTATTTGCCATGAAGTGATGGGACCAGATGCCATGATCTTAGTTTTCTGAGTATTGAGCTTTAAGCCAATTTTTTCACTCTCTTCTTTCAGCAAGAGGCTCTTTAGTTCTTTACTTTCTACCATAAGGGTGGTTTATCTGCATATCTGAGGTTATTGATATTTCTCCTGGCAATCTTGATTCCAGCTTGTGCTTCTTCTAGCCCAGTGTTTCTCATGATGTACTCTGCATATAAGTTAAATAAGCAGGGTGACAATATATAGCCTTGACATACTCCTTTTCCTTTTTGGAACCAGTCTATTGTTCCATATCCAGTTCTAACTCTTGCTTCCTGACCTGCATACAGATTTCTCAAGAGGCAGGTCAGGTGCTCTGGTACTCCCATCTCTTTCAGAAGTTTCCACAGTTTATTGTGATCCACACAGTCAAAGGCTTTGGCATAGTCAATAAACCAGAAGTAGATGTTTTTCTGGAACTCTCTTGCTTTTTCCATGATCCAGCAGATGTTGCCAATTTGATCTCTGGTTCCTCTGCCTTTTCTAAATACAGCTTGAACATCTGGAAGTTCACAGTTCACGTATTGCTGAAGCCTGGCTTGGAGAATTTTGAGCATGACTTTGCTAGCGTGTGAGATAAGTGCAGTTGTGTGATAGTTTGAGCATTCTTTGGCATTGCCCTTCTTTGGGATTGGAATGAAAACTGACCTTTTCCAGTCCAGTGGCCACTGCTGAGTTTTCCAAATTTGCTGGCATGTTGACTGCAGCACTTTCACAGCATCATCTTTTAGAATTTGAAATAGCTCCACTGGAATTCCATCACCTCCACTAGCTTTGTTCGTAGTGATGCTTCCTAAGGCCCACTTGACTTTGCATTCCAGGAGGTCTGGCTCTACGTGAGTGATCACACCACCATGATTGTCTGGGTCATGAATATCTTTTTTGTACAGTTCTTCTGTGTATTCTTGCCACTGCTTCTTAATATCTTCTGCTTCTGTTAGGTCCATACCATTTCTGTCCTTTATTGAGCCCATCTTTGCACGAAATGTTCCTTGGTATCTCTAATTTTCTTGAAGAGATCGCTAATCTTTCTCATTCTTTTGTTTTCCTCTGTTTCTTTGCATTGATCCCTGAGGAAGGCTTCCTTATCTCTCCTTGCTATTCTTTGGAATTCTGCATTCCAATGGGTATATCTTTCCTTTTCTCCTTTGCTTTTCGCTTCTCTTCTTTTCACAGCTATTTGTAAGGCCTCCTCAGACAGCCATTTTGCCTTTTTGCATTTCTTTTCCATGGGAATAGTCTTTATCCCTGCCTCCTGTACAATGTCACGAACCTCCGTCCATAGTTCATCAGGCATTCTGTCTATCAGATCTAGGCCCTTAAATCTATTTCTCACTTCCACTGTATAATCAGAAGGGATTTGATTTAGGTCATACCTGAATGGTCTAGTGGTTCCCCACTTTCTTCAATTTCAGTCTGAATTTGGCAATAAGGAGTTCATGGTCTGAGCCACAGTCAGCTCCTGGTCTTGTTTTTGCTGACTGTATAGAGCTTCTCCATCTTTGGCTGCAAAGAATATAATCAATCTGATTTCGATATTGACCATCTGGTGATGTCCGTGTGTATAGAGTCTTCTCTTGTGTTGTTGAAAGAAGGTGTTTGCTATGACCAGTGGGTTCTCTTAGCAAAACTCTATTAGCCTTTGCCCTGCTTCATTCTGTACTCCAAGGCCAAATTTGCCTATTACTCCAGGTGTTTCTTGACTTCCTACTTTTGCATTCCAGTCCACTATAATGAAAAGGACATCTTTTTTGGGTGTTAGTTCTAGAAGGTCTTGTAGGTCTTCATAGAGCCGTTGAACTTCAGCTTCTTTAGCTTTACTGGTTGGGACATAGACTTGGATTACTATGATAATGAATGGTTTGCCTTAGAAATGAACAGAGATCATTCTGTCATTTTTGAGATTGCATCCAAGTACTGCATTTTGGACTCTTGTTGACCATGATGGCTACTCCATTTCTTCTAAGGGATTCCTGCCCACAGTAATAGGTATACTGGTCATCTGAGTTAAATTCACCCATTCCAGTCCATTTGAGTTCGCTGATTCCTAGAATGTCGACATTCACCCTTGCCATCTCCTATTTGACCACTTCCAGTTTGCCTTGATTCATGAACCTGACATTCCAGGTTCCTATGCAGTATTACTCTTACAACATTGACCTTGCTTCTATCACCAGTCACATCCACAACTGGGTATTATTTTTGCTTTGGCTCCATCCCTTCATTCTTTCTGGAGTTATTTCTCCACTGATCTCCAGTAGCATATTGGGCACCTACCAACCTGGGGAGTTCATCTTTCAGTATCCTATCTGTTTGCCTTTTCATACTGTTCATGGGGTTCTCAAGGCAAGAATACTGAAGTGGTTTGCCATTCCCTTCTCCAGTGGGCCACATTCTGTCGGACCTCTCCACCAGGACCCGTCCATCTTAGGTGGCCCCACCTGGCATGGCTTAGTTTCATTGAGTTAGACAAGGCTGTGGTCCACGTAATCAGATTGGTTAGTTTTCTGTGATTGTGGCTAGATTTCCGTCTGTCTGGCCTCTGATGCTCTCTCTCAGTGCCTACCATCTTACTTGGGTTTCTCTTATTGTGGACTTGGGGTATCTCTTCATGGCTGCTCCAGCAAAGTGCAGCCACTGCTCCTTGACCTTGGATGTAGGGTATCTCCTCATGGCCGCCACTGCTGACCTTGAACGTGGGGTATTTCCTCTCAGCTGTTCTGCGCTGCACAGCTGCTGCCAGAATACTAGAGTGGATAGCCTATCCCTTCTCCAGGGGATCTTCCTGACCCAGGAGTTGGACTGGGGTCTCCTGCATTGCAGGCGGATTCTTTACCAACTGAGGTATCAGGGAAGCCGATTTTGAAGAGTATAGGTCAGGTTTTGTAAGCTGTTCCTGTATTTGTGTTTGCCTGGTGTTTGGATTTATCATGATTACATTGGGAGTATGGATTTGGGGGAGGAGTGCCACAGAGACGAGCTGCCCTTTTCGCTGTATCATATCAGAAGAACGGACAGCACGACTTATGCCTTAACCTTGGAGTGCTCACTTGGCTAAGGCGGTGTGTCTTGTTTCTCTAGTTACTTGTGTCTCTCCATACTGTGTAGTTTTTAAATATCTATCTATTTGGCTGCAGCAAGTCTTTGTTTGCAGAACGCAGACTCATAATTGGCATGTAGGGTCTAGTTCCCTGACCAGGGACCGAACCTGTGTCCCCTGCAGGAGCCTGGAGTCTTAACCACTGGACTACTGGTGACTCCTGTACCTAGTCTTTAGAAGAAAGTTGCTAAGCCCAGACCACACTTTAGGGATAGAGAATGTACTTAAAAAGCATTCTAGCAATCCTTCTCTGATACCCTTTCTTACCCCCACCTCCAACTGTCCATTTGGGTCCTGAGCCTTTGGAAGATTCTGTGATACACGACAGTTTCGTTCTTGGCTTTCCCTACTATATTCTAAGTCACTTTTCTGCATTCTAGCCTTAATGTTTTATTGCTATTGTCTCCTCTTCTTTTCTCTCTGGATTTATAGGATTATGAGTTTAAAAAAAAAATCCCTTTAGAGTTTTAGTGAAGTTTCAGAGGAAGTGAAATTGAAAATTATTGTATTCAGTCTGGCATCTTTGTCTGGAAGCCTCAGGGGAAACATTTTTTAATCATCAAAATTGACATGTAATCTGCATTAAACATTGCGATCGTCAAGAAACTCAGTTCACAGCAAGGCTTCTAGTGTTGGTTGGTATGCTTGGCCCTGATCATCAAGGGTAAATTAGGGTTACTGTTATAAAGCTAGCAGAGTCTGGATACTTCTTCTTACATGCCTAGTTAATAAGTTTAACAAAAAATAAAGTAGGTTTAGATACCTCAGGAATCAAAATTGTGGTCAGCTGACCAGGCAGAGAACTTTAACTGACTTATGCTAGCCAAAGGCAACCAAAGCTTGAATTTGTAGGGGAAGGAAGTGTGGATCATGAATTTTAAATCATTATAACTAGGCTCAAACACATCTTTATTAATCAATATAGTAACCATTGCAATCAGCACCTTTTTGCCAACAAGAAATAAGCGTGTTTATTCCTATAGTGTAATTTGCTGTATGATTCAGAGAGTTCAGACCAGGGCTCTGTAACAGCCTAGAAGGGTGGGGAGGGAGGGAGGGAGGCTTAAGGGGGAGGGGACATAGAGATACTTATGGCTGATTCATGTTGATCTTTCGCAGAAACCAACACAATACTGTAAAGCAATTATCTTTCAATTAAAAATGAATTTTAAAAAAGGTAGATTATGGATCATTATAGGTGTTAATATAGTCATGGTGATTAAATATAAACTCCCTGGGTTGGGAAGATCTCCTAGAGAAGGAAATGGCAACCCACTCCAGTACTCTTGCCTGGAAAATCCCATGGATGGAGGAACGTAGTAGGCTACAGTCCGTGGGGTCGCAGAGTCAGACATGACTGATTGACTTCACTTTAACTTCATGTTAAAAAAAAAAAGTCTGTGTTTCAGGATTTGACAAGCTCTTGGAAAACATATCCTGCCTCCTGCTAGTTGCAGAAGTTATTTTCCCTGCAAAAAGTCATTGATATGCTTGAAGAAGTGGTAGTTGGTTGGCAAGAGGCCTGGTGAATATGGCGGATGAGGCAGAACTTCATAACCCAATTCATCCAATTTCTGAAGCATTGGTTGTGTGACGTGTGGTTGGGCATTGTCATGGAGAAGAATTGGGCCCTTTCTGGTGACCAATGCCACCAGCCTCAGCCATTGCAGTTTACAGTGCATCTCATCAATTTGCTGAGCAGACTTCTCAGCAAACGTAATGGTTTCACTGGGGCTGAGAAAGCTGTAGTGGATCACAGTGGCAGAAGACCATAGAACAGTAACCATGACCTTTTTTTGGTGCAAGTTTGGCTTTGGGAAGTGCTTTGGAACTTCTTCTTGGTTCAGCCACTGAGCTGGTCATCGCTGGTTGTCTTTTTACCATGCGTCCCATTCCAGTTGAGAAATGGTTCATTGTTGTGTAGAATAAGAGAAGATGATACTTCAAAATGACCATTTTTTTGATTGGCAGTCAGTTCATGAGGCACCCACTTATCGAGCCTTTTCACCTTTCCAGTTTGCTTCAAATGAATGCCAAGTGACTGTGGAACGGTTGACGCTGAGTGCTTTGGAAGCTTCTCACGTAGTTGTAAGAGGATCGGCTTTGACGACGGCTCTCCGTGGGTCACTGTCAGCTTCCGATGGCTGGCCACTCTACTCCTCATCTTCGAGGCTCTCATCTCCTTTGCAAAATTCCTTGAACCACCACTGCGCTGTATGTTCATCAGTAGTTCCCAGGCCTAATGTGTTGTTGATATTGTGAGTTGTCTCTGCTGCTTTATGACCCATTTTGAACTTGAATAAGAAAATTGCTGGAACTTGCTTTTTCTCTAATATCATTTCTATCTATAGTCTAAAAGAAACAGCAAATAATGTCTTTAGCAAAAAAAAAATTAAGTGAGAAGTGAGCATTAAAATGATGTATAGCATAACCACATTTATTTAAGAATATATTGCAGTATCAAAGGGCAAAATTCAATGCAAAACTGCAATTATTTTTGCACCAACCTAATATCCACTCTGGCTTCTTGACCATTTGTGTAAATGAAGACTGTTGCTCTCTATGTATTTGCCCTCTTTCTTTCTCCCTCCCTTGTCTTTCATCTTTCCTCCTCTTCCTCTTCATCTTTTTAAAAGACTTTTACGGAGCAGCTTTGAGTTTATAATAAAATTGGGAGGAAGATACAGAGATGTCCCGTGTGTAGGCGTACCTCATTTAACTGTGCTTTGCTGTTGCGTGCTTGCAGATACTGTGTTTTTTACAAATATAATGTCTGTGGCAACCCTGCCTCAAGCAGGTCTGTCAGTGCCATTTTTTTCCAACAGCATTTGTTCACCTCTTGTCCCCATGTCAGTTTCAGTAATTATTGCAATATTTCAAAGTTTTCATTATTATTACATTTGTTATGGTGATCTGTGATCAGCGACCCTTGATGTTAATATTATAGTTGTTTGGGGGAGCCATGAACCACGCCCATGTAAGCTAATTGATAAATGTGTGTATTCTGACTACTCCACCAATTGGCTGTTCCCCTGTCTCTCTCCCTCTCCTTGGGCCTCCCTATTCCCTATTTCAAAACACAGCAGTTTTGAAATTAGGCTAATTAATAACTTCACAGTGGTCTCTAAGTGCTCAAGTAAAAGGAAGAGTTGCATATTTCTGACTTTAAGTAAAAACTAGACATGATTAAGCTTAGCAAGGAAGGCACATTGAAAGCCAAGATGGGCCAAAAGTTAGGCCTCTTGCACCAGTCAGCCAGGTTGTGAATGCAAAGGAAGTGTTCTTGAAGGAAATCAAAGGATGGAACTGCAGCCTATTATACAGAGTGAAGTAAGCCAGAAAGAAAAACACAAATATAGTATGCTGCTGCTGCTGCTGCTAAGTCACTTCAGTCGTGTCTGACTCTGTGCGACCCCATAGACGAAAGCTCACCAGGCTCCCCCGTCTCTGGGACTCTCCAGCCAAGAATACTGGAGTGGGTTGCCATTTCCTTCTCCAATGCATGAAAGTGAAAGTGAATTCGCTCAGTCGTGTCCAACTCCCAGCAACCCCGTGGACTGGAGGCTACCAGGCTCCTCCATCCATGGGATTTTCCAGGCAAAAGTACTGCGGTGGGGTGCCATTGCCTTCCCCGCAAATACAGTATACTAACGCATATATACGGAATTTAGAAAGATGGTAACAATAACCCTGTTTTCGAGACAGCAAAAGACACTGATGTATAGAACAGACTTTTGCACTCTGGGAACAGGAGAGAGTGGGATGATTTGGGAGAATAGCATTGAAATATGTATAATATCATATCTGAAACGAGTCGCCAGTCCAGGTACGATGCCTGATAACAGATGCCTGGGGCTGGTACACTGGGACGACCCAGAGGGATGGTATGGGGAGGGAGGAGGGAGGAGGGTTCAGGATGGGGAAGACATGTATACTTGTTGTGGATTCATCTTGATGTATGGCAATAGCAATACAATATTGTACAGCCAAAGATGGAGAAGCTCTATACAATCAGCAAAAACAAGACCAGGAGCTGACTGTGGCTCGGACCATGAACTCCTTATTGCCAAATTCAGACTGAAATTGAAGAAAGTAGAGAAAATACTAGACCATTCAGGTATGACCTAAATCAAATCCCTTATGAGTATACAGTGGAAGTGAGAAATAGATTTAAGGGCCTAGATCTGATAGATAGAGTGCCTGATGAACTATGGAATGAGGTTCGTGACATTGTACAGGAGACAGGGATCAAGACCATCCCCATGGAAAAGAAATGCAAAAAAGCAAAATGGCTGTCTGGGGAGGCCTTACAAATAGCTGTGAAAAGAAGAGAAGCGAAAAGCAAAGGAGAAAAGGAAAGATATAAACATTTAAATGCAGAGTTCCAAAGAATAGCAAGAAGAGATAAGAAAGCCTTCTTCAGTGATCAATGCAAAGAAATAGAGGAAAACAACAGAATGGGAAAGACTAGGGATCTCTTCAAGAAAATCAGAGATACCAAAGGAACATTTCATGCAAAGATGGGCACAATAAAGGACAGAGATGGTGTGGACCTAACAGAAGCAGAAGATATTAAGAAGCAGTGGCAAGAATACACAGAAGAACTGTACAAAAAAGAGCTTCAAGACCCAGATAATCATGATGATGTGATCACTGACCTAGAGCCAGACATCTTGGAATGTGAAGTCAAACAGGCCTTAGAAAGCATCACTACAAACAAAGCTAGTGGAGGTGATGGTATTCCAGTGGAACTATTCCAAGTCCTGAATGATGATGCTGTGAAAGTGCTACACTCAATATGCCAGCAAACTTGGAAAACTCAGCAGTGGCCACAAGATTGGAAAAGGTCAGTTTTCATCCCAATCCCAAAGAAAGGCAATGCCAAGGAGTGCTCAAACTACCGAACAATTGCACTCATCTCACACGCTAGTAAAGTAATGCTCAAAATTCTCCAAGCCAGGCTTCAGCAATATGTGAACCGTGAACTTCCTGATGTTCAAGCTGGTTTTACAAAAGGCAGAGGAACCAGAGATCAAATTGCCAACATCCGCTGGATCATGGAAAAAGCAAGAGAGTTCCAGAAAAACATCTATTTCTGCTTTATTGACTATGCCAAAGCCTTTGACTGTGTGGATCACAATAAACTATGGAAAATTCTGAAAGAGATGGGAATACCAGACCACCTGATCTGCCTCTTAAGAAATCTGTATGCAGGTCAGGAAGCAACAGTTAGAACTGGTCATGGAACAACAGACTGGTTCCAAATAGGAAAAGGAGTACGTCAAGGCTGCATATTGTCACCATGTTTATTTAACTTATATGCAGAGTACATCATGAGAAATGCTGGACTGGAAGAAACACAAGTTGGAATCAAGATTGCCGGGAGAAATATCAATAACCTCAGATATGCAGATGACACCACTCTTATGGCAGAAAGTGAAGAGGGGCTAAAAAGCCTCTTGATGAAAGTGAAAGTGGAGAGTGAAAAGGTTGGCTTAAAGCTCAACATTCAGAAAACGAAGATCATGGCATCTGGTCCCATCACTGCATGGGAAATAGATGGGGAAACAGTGGAAACAGTGTCAGACTTTATTTTTCTGGGCTCCAAAATCACTGCAGATGGTGACTGCAGCCATGAAATTAAAAGACACTTGCTCCTTGGAAGGAAAGTTATGACCAACCTAGATAGCATATTCAAAAGCAGAGACATCACTTTACCAACAAAGGTTCGCCTAGTCAAGGCTATGGTCTTTCCTGTGGTCATGTATGGATGTGAGAGTTGGACTGTGAAGAAGGCTGAGCGCCGAAGAATTGATGCTTTTGAACTGTGGTGTTGGAGAAGACTCTTGAGAGTCCCTTGGACTGCAAGAAGATCCAACCAGTCCATTCTGAAGGAGATCAATCCTGGAATTTCTTTAGAAGGAATGATGCTAAAGCTGAAACTCCAGTATTTTGGCCACCTCATGCGAAGAGTTGACTCATTGGAAAAGACTCTGATGCTGGGAGGGATTGAGGGCAGGAGGAGAAGGGGACGACAGAGGATGAGATGGCTGGATGGCATCACTGACTCGATGGATGCGAGTCTGGGTGACCTCCGGGAGCTGGTGATGGACAGGGAGGCCTGGCGTGCTGCAGTTCATGGGGTCGCAAAGAGTCGGACACGACTGAGCGACTGATCTGATCTGAAGCAATAAAATTTAACAAAAAAAAAGAAAAAAAAAAAGTGCTACTCCAGTGAACACACAAATGATAAGCAACCGAAACAGCCTTGCTGTTGATGTGGAGAAAGTTTTAGTGGTCTGAGATTAGGCCACTAGATTAGATAGAAGATTAAACCACCATAACATTCCAGTTTGGAATTTGGAATTCCAAATTTCCAATTTGGAAAACTCAGCAGTGGCCACAGGACTGGAAAAGGTCAGTTTTCATTCCAACCCCAAAGAAAGGCAATGCCAAAGAAGGCTCAAACTACTGCACAATTGCACTCATCTCTCACACCAGTAAAGTAATTCTCAAAATTCTCCAAGCCAGGCTTCAGCAATATGTGAACTGTGAACTTCCAAATGTTCAAGCTGGTTTTAGAAAAGGCAGAGGAACCAGAGATCAAATTGCCAACATCCACTGGATCATGGAAAAAGCAAGAGAGTTCCAGAAAAACATCTATTTCTGGTTTATTGACTATGCCAAAGCCTTTGACTGTGTGGATCACAATAAACTGTGGAAACTTCTGAAAGAGATGGGAATACCAGACCACCTGACCTGCCTCTTGAGAAACCTGCATGCAGGTCAGGAAGCAACAGTTAGAACTGGACATGGAACAACAGACTGGTTCCAAATAGGAAAAGGAGTATGTCAAGGCTGTATATTGTCACCCTGCTTATTTAACTTATATGCAGAGTACATCATGAGAAACACTGGGCTGGAAGAAGCACAAACTGGAATCAAGATTGCCAGGAGAAATATCAATAACCTCAGATATGCAGATGACACCACCCTTATGGCAGAAAGTGAAGAGGAACTACAAAGCCTCTTGATGAAGGTGAAAGAGGAGGAGTGAAAAAGTTGGCTTAAAACTCAACATTCAGAAAATGAAGATCATGGCATCTGGTCCCCTCATTTCATGGGAAGTAGATGGGGAAACAGTGTCAGACTTTATTTTTGGGGGCTCCAAAATCGCTGCAGATGGTGACTGCAGCCATGAAATTAAAAGATGCCTACTCTTTGGAAGAAAAGTTATGACCAACCTAGATAGCATATTGAAAAGCAGAGACATTACTTTGCCAACAAAGGTCCGTCTAGTCAAGGCTATGGTTTTTCCAGTGGTCATGTATGGATATGAGAGTTGACTGTGAAGAAAGTTGAGCACTGAAGAATTGATGCTTTTGAACTGTGGTGTTGGAGAAGACTCTTGAGAGTCTCTTGGACAGCAAGGAGATTCAACCAGTCCATTCTGAAGGAGATCAGCCCTGGGATTTCTTTGGAAGGAATGATGCTAAAGCTGAAGCTCCAGTACTTTGGCCACCTCATGTGAAGAGTTGACTCACTGAAAAAGACTCTGATGCTGGGAGGGATTGGGGGCAGGAGGAGAAGGGGATGACAGAGGATGAGATGGCTGGATGGCATCACTGACTCGATGGACGTGAGTCTGAGTGAACCTGGGAGTTAGTGATGGACAGGGAGGCCTGGTGTGCTGCGATTCATGGGGTCACAAAGAGTTGGACACGACTGACGACTGAACTGAACTGAACTGAACTGAACTGAACATTCCAGTAAGCCAAAGCCTAATCCAGAGCAAGGCTCTACATTTTCAATTTGATGAAAGCTACAGTCAGAAAGTTACAGAAGAAAAGTCTGAAGCTAGTAGAGGCTGGTTCGTGGGATTTAAGGAAAGAAGCCATCCCTTTAACATAAAAGTACAAGGTGAAGAAGAATATATGCTCTGATATAGAACCTACAGCAAGTTTTCCCCAAAATCTTAGCTAAGATAATTAACAAAGGTGACTATGCTAAACAACAGATTTTCAATGTCAACAAAATGGCCTTCTCTTGGAAGAAGATGCCATCTGGGACATTCATAACTAGAGAAGAAAAAGTAAATGCCTGGCTTCAAAGCTTCAAAGGACAGACTCATTGTCATATTAGGAGCTAACACAGCTGGTGACTTAGAGTTGAAGCCAGTCTCATTTTCCATTTCAGAAATCATGGGGCCCCTAGGAATTCTGCTAAATTTATTCTGCCTGTGCTCTGTAAATGAAACAACAAATCCCAGATGACAGCGCATCTGTTTACAACATGGCTTACTGAATATTTTAAGCCCATGATTGAGACCTGGTGCTCAGAAAAAAATGTACTTGGTCGCTCTCGAGCTCTAATGGAAAGGTACAGTGAGCTTAATGTTGTTTCCATGCCTGCTAACACAGCGTCTACTCTGCAGCCCATGGATCAAGAGTAATTTCAACTTTCAAGTCCTATTATTTAAGAAATACATCTCACAAAGCCATAGCTGCCATAGATAGATATTCCTCTGATGGGTCTGGAAAAGTACATTGAAAACCTTCTTGAAAGGATTCACCATTCTAGCTGCCATTAAAAACATTCGTGATTCATGGGTATAGGTCAAAATATCAACACAAACAGGAGTTTGGAAGGAGTTGATTCCAATTCTCATGGATGAGTTTGAGGGGTTCACGACTTAACTTGAGGAAGTGACTTCAGATGTGGTGGAAACAGTAGGAGGAGTGCAGCCTGAAGGTGTGACTGAATTGCGTCAATCTCATGGTAAAGCATTAATGGGTGAGGAGTTGCTTGTTATGGATGAGCAGAGAGAGGGACTTGAAATGGAATCTACTTCTTGTAATGATGCTGTAATAATTGTTGGAAGACAACAAAGGATTTAGAATATTACATAAACTTAATTGATAAAGTTGCACTTATTCATCCCTCCCTCCAAACCCCAGACAACCACTGGTCTTGTCTCCATAGGTCTGCTTTCTTCACTGAATAATGTGCATTGGTACATAGAGAGTTTCTTGGTTCTTTTTTTCTAGCTCTGTGGATGCTGTAATGTTTGCTTAACCAGTTCCCTATAGGAAATAGGGTTTGTTTCTCCTTTTTGGCTTGCAAGCAACACTGCAATGAATAACCTGCTACAGACTTCATTTTATAGGTCCCAGCTCCAGCTCAAGGAGGACCATCCTTGAGCTGATGTAGGTCCATCACCAGCTCAAGGTTTGTGATATGTTTGTGATATGAATACCTAGAAGTGAGAGAATTACAGAGTACTGACTTAGTATTACAGTGGACCTGGAATGGGGTTAGCTGTCATCTACAGAAACAGGAATGACCAGAAAAATAACACTCGCTTCTAGCAAAGAGTTGAACACAACTGAGCAACTGATGCTTTTCTTTCAACACTAGTATTTACAACAGAGAAAATGTAATGCAGGGAAGTGCTTATGACATGATAGAAGAACTGAGAGCCTAACTGAGAAAATGAAGCAGAGGCGCACAGCTTGTAGCCTAGAGAGACAAAATCAAAAACCTGTGTGACTGAATCCCAGAGCTGTGGGCCACCTGTTGGAGACTAGGACCTCTAGGGACCTGCATGGTGGGGGCTGGGGCCACTAAGGAGGTGCAGACACTGCTGGAGAAGTGCCTGAGTTAGAAGAGAGAGGAAGAGGACTGTCCTGGCCTTGACCTTTCCTCCCTGTCTTCCAGTCTTTCAGAAATCAGCTGATCGTGAGTTTGGGTGTCGCAATTAACAGAGGTCAGCCCCCTGTCTTTCAGTCTTTCAGAAATCAGCTGATCGTGAGTTTGGGTGTCACAATTAAAAGCGGTCAGCTCCCTGCAGTCCAGAGCAGTGTGGTGGAAGCACAGTGAAGGGATTCAGAACCTGTATGGCCCAGCCCTTATTTTACTCAGCATTAAGTTCATTCATCCTTCAGCCCATGTTTAATACCTTCAAACTTCTGCCTGTCACGCAGTGGCACTCTCCCCTTTTCCCCAAACAGGAAGAGGGACTCAAAGTCCCATTAGTCACCGTCTTCTTTTTGACTTCAGGATCTACTGATGAGCCTCACCCCTCGCCAGCAGGCCCAGATGTGACTTTTTGTGGCCTGGTGACCTATGAACTAAATTGTAAATTAAATCCCACCAACACTCCATACAAAACTGTAGGAGATGGGGAAGGGGGAAAAGTAGAAATCATCGGTTTATAGGTACAGAACAAAAATATGCTTTAGTACTATCATGCTGATTGATATAAAGAGTCACAAGGTCATAGTTGATATTTATCACTTCCCTCTTTAACTCTTATTCCATATTTCTTTTTAAGCTAGCCCTTCAGGTGGTTAGGGTTATCTATTTGGCTGAGTAACTGTATACACGCCTGGGATTTCAACAGAGAGAATTTAATATAAGGAGTTGGTTATGTAACTCTGGCCACCTGATGCAAAGACCTGACTCATTGGAAAAGACCCTGATGCTGGGAAAGATTGAAGGCGGGAGAAGGGGATGACAGAGGATGAGATGCTTGGATGGCATCACCAGCTCAAGGGACGTGAGTTTGAACAAGCTCCAGGAGTTGGTGATGGACAGGGAGGCCTGGCGTGCTGTGGTCCATGGGGTTGCAAAGAGTCGGACGTGACCGAACTGAACTGAAGTAGTTTTAGAGAACTGAAAAGGCAAAAAAGGGGATACTGAGCTAATCCACAGCTAGGAACTGTGTGATGAAGCTATCGCTCCTGGGACTGTAGGGACAAAAGAAGCTTGAAGGAGAGTACCCTGAGACCTCTGAGACAGCACCTGAGGCTGACAGTCAATGACATCTTTGATTAGGCATGATGAGGCTGGTTCTAGGAGTATCCCCCAACCCAGAGTTCAGTACTATAATTGTTAACCACTTGTCAGAGAAGACTACGTTCTCTCTCCCTCCTCTGCCTTGCAGAATCAAACAGAAAGTCAACTGGCAAAGTAAAAATATAGTTCTCATAGTCCCAACCCTAGCATCACAAAGCAGAGTATTAAAACGTGGGTTTGGACTGAGAGATGATGGTGTAATAACTGGGACAGCTCGTCACTTTGCCTACTCAATATCCATGCATAACTTTCTACATCTATTTCAACTTCCGATACAGCAATAACAAACTTCAACTTTTCTTTAACAAAATACAATTGTCCTTTGTAGAAATAGGCACTCTCACCTTTTCCACAAAAAGAAAAGATCGCACATGTTATTTTAGTGATCTTTGGGTGATGTCAGTTACTTTAGTTATTAGAGTCCCTCTTGAATATCCTGTTAGCTAAAGATGAAACTGTAAAGTTAACACTGCCATTAATTCTTACAGTGCAAAGGAAGAAAAAAATTAGTTTGTATATACACAAATATATAAACACACAGATTTATAGACATACATTAAGCAAAGAAGAAAATAACATTTAGGTATTAGTCTCCGCTTCTCTCTGGTCATGAGCCTACAGTTGGTACTTGTAACTTCCTTTTTCCCCTACTCTTTCCATATTTCCTTTGCTCTGAGCCAGCAGCTATACCAGGCAGTATGATCGAAAGCTTCATTCCTGAAGACTCTGAGTCTTCAGTGGTCCCCTCTTGTCTTGGTTGCTGTAGTTTCCCCATAGCTTTTGCAGTGAGAATGTAGAGGAGAAAATGAAGATAGGCGACACAGAGGGGACAGACTCCGCTGACGTGGCAACTGGGCACATGGGTGGGAGCTGAGAACAGAAATCTAGATGTGCACTGAAAGTTTTACACAGATGTGACCCAGTTCTGGTTTAAGTTTGAATGGAGTGAGATCTGGGCTTTATGTAGGGTTATCAACTGCCCTGGTTTGCTCCAGATCAAGGGATTGCCCAGAACCTGAGTGTTCCTGCGTTACAACAGGGAAAGTCCCTGGAAAGCTGGAATGAGTTCATCACCCCAGCTCACTATGAACTGGCAAGGCTAATTAGTGACAGGAGCCTCTTGGCATGAGCGCCAAGTCATCTTCTGGGATAACCAGCCCTTCAGGAATAAGCAGTCAAGATGGGTTAGTTGGCCGAGTACGAAAGCATTAAGTGGTACAGAGAAGCGGTGACTCTTGAGGCTCCGTGGCAGCTGTCATTCAGATCCATCCCCAACCCTTGGAACCCATGGGTCCAATGTGAGTTCTAGGGAGAGAAGAGGTTGGGGGTAAAATATTTGACACCTCCTGCTCAACAGAGTGTGACCCAGCGGGGACAGATTCTTTCTCACCACAGACCACCCACAGCTCCAGAAATTGAAGGCTCTAGCGCATTAATGACCAGTTGAAGATAGGTTGGAAGGTTACGAGGGGTGGGGAGGAGGAGCTTGGTAACACGAGCTGGCACATGGAAGCTCTGAAATACTCAGCAGGGCAGAATAACATTTATGCAGGTGGGGCATAACTCAGTGAAATTTGTGTTATTACAGCAAAATATAACAGGAGCAGGCCAGGAAGTGGGGAGGCCAGAGGAAACTTGGCAACAGTCAGGCTTTTCTTGAGGCAATTCCAGCTGGCAGAAAAGGATTAGGTTACTTTCTTTGTAATATTGTGCCATCTAGTGTTAATGGCAACCCACTCTAGTATTCTTGCCTGGAAAATCCCATGGACGGAAGAGCCTGGTAGGCTACAGTCCATGTGGTCGCAAAGAGTTGGACACGACTGAGTGACTTCACTTTTCACTTTTGTCCTAGTTCAGTTGTTAAGTTGTGTTAGACTCTTTGAGACACCATGGACTGCAGCATGCCAGGCTTCCCTGTCTAGTTAGATGCTTAAAAAGAAGCAGATGAATTAAGAGTCTGAGGATTGTTTCCAAAGTCATCAGTCATGTGTTATTTTGTTAATTTGACAAATATTGATTGAATGATTTCGATATGCCAGTTACTTTTGTAGGCATTGAGAGTACAGCTGTGGACAAAAACCCTGAACTCATGGACGCTTACAATCTTGTGGGGATAATAAATAAGTAAAGTATAGAGTATGCTATATGGCTATAAATTTTGAGGAGAAGAAATAAGGAAGAAAGAATTAAGTTTAAAATTTTGGAGAAGGGAACTGTATGATTTTAGACCAGGTGATTAGGGAGCCCTCACTGAGAAGATGGCCTGTGAATAAAACACAAGGAAAGAGAGAAACCTTACCTGCCTCCTGAGAAACCAGTATGTGGGTCAAGAAGCAGCAGTTAGAACTGAACATGGACTCATTCTAAATTGGGAAAGGAGTACGACAAGGCTGTATGTTGTCACCCTACTGCTTTAACTTGTATGCAGAGTACATCATGAAAAATACAGGGCTGGATGAATCATAAGCTGGAATCAAGATTGACAGGAGAAATATCAACAACTTCAGATATGGAGATGATACCACCCTAATGGCAGAAAGTGAAGAGGAACTAAAGGGCCTCCTAATGAAGGTGAAAGAGGAGAGTGAAAAATCTGGCTTGAAATTTAACATTAAAACAACTAAGCTAATTCATGTTGATGTTTGACAGAAAACAACAAAATTCTGTAAAGCAGTTATCCTTTGATTAAAAAATTAAATAATAAAAAAAACAACTAAGGTCATGGCATCCAGTTCTGTCACTTCATGACAAATAAAAGGGCACTTGCTCCTTGGAAGGAAAGCTATGACAAACCTTGACAGCATGTTAAAAAGCAGAGACATCACTTTGCTAACAAAGGTCCATATAGTTGAAGCTATAGGTTTTCCAGTAGTCACGTATGGATGTGAAAGTTGGTTCATAAAGAAGGCTGAGAGCCGAAGAATTGATACTTTTGAACTGTGATGCTGGAGAAGACTCTTGGGTGTCTTCTTGGACTGCAAGGAGATCAAATCAGCCAATTCTAAAGGAAATCAACCCTGAATATTCATTGGAAGGACTGATGCTGAAGCTCCAATACTTTGGCCTCCTGATGCAAAGAGCCGACTCATTGGAAAAGACCCTGATGCTGGGAAAGATTGAGGGCAGGAGGAGAAGGGGGCAACAAAAGATGAGATGGTTGGGTGGCATCATCAACTCAATGGACATGGGTTTGTGCAAACTCTAGGCAATAGTGAAGGACACCAAGCCTGGCGTGCTGCAGTCTGTGGGGCCTCAGAGAGCTGGACACAACTGAGCGACTGAACAACAATGGACGAACTTCAGAAAGTGGGTATAGAGGGAACATACCTCAACATAACAAAAGCCACTTATGGCAGACTCACGGCTAACATCATACTCAGTGGTAGAAAGCTGAAAGCATTTCCTCTAAGATCAGGAATAAGACGAGGATGTCCACTCTTACCACTTTTATTCAACATAGTTTTGGAAGTTCTGGACAGTAGTCAGGGAAGAAAAATAAAAGGAATTTAAGTTGAAAAGAAGTAAAACTGCTGTTTGTAGATGACTTGATGCTCTATTATACATAGAAAACTCCCCAAACTCCCAAACCCTACCAGCAAACTGCTGGAGCTCATCAATGAACTTGGTAGAGTTGCTAGGTACACAATTTTAATATACAAAAGTCTTGTGTATATACATACATATATATATATGTATACTATCAGAGAAATTAAGAAAACAATTCCGCTTACCATCACATCAAAAATAATATGGATATCACTTATTGTGATAGTCACTCAGTCATATCCAATTCTTTGTGACCTCATGGACTGTAGCCTGCCAGGCTCCTCTGTCCATGGAGTTCTCCAGGAAAGAATACTGGAATGGTAATACTTCTCCATCAAAAATAATAAAATACCTATGAATAAACCTATCTAAGGAGACAAAAGGTCTGTACTCTGAAAACTGTAAGATGCTGATGAAAGAAATTCAAGATGACACAAACAGAAAGATAAATGTATTCTTGGATTGGAAGACTGAATATTGTTAAAATAACCATTGTCTCCCAAGGCAATCTACAGATTCAATGAAATCCCTATCAAATTACCAATGGCATTTTTCACAGAACAAGAACAAAAATTTTAAATGTATGGAAACACAAAAGACTCCAAATAGCTAGAACAATCTTGAGAAAGAAGAACAGAGCTCAGGAATCACACTCCCTGACTTTAGACTATACTGAAAAGCTACAGTTATAAATACTGTATGGTACTGACACAAAAACAGACATACAGATCAATAGAAAAGGATAGAAAGCCCAGAAATAAACCCACACACTTATGGTCAATTAATCTCTGAAAAAGAAGGCAAGAATATACAATGGAAAAAAAGATAGTCTCTTCATTAAGTAATGCTGGGAAAACTGGAAAGCTGTATATAAAAGAATGAAATTAGAACTTCTCTAACACCATATACAAAAATAAAATAAAAGTGGATTTAAGACCGAAATGTAAGACCAGATACTATAAAACTCTGAAAGGAAAACATGGGCAGCACATACTTTGACATAAAGTGTAGCAATGTATTTTTTGATTTATCTCCTAGAGTAATGGAAATAAAAACAAAAAATAAACAAATGGACTTAAACTTAAAAGTTTTTACACAGTAAAGTAAACCATAAACCACACAAAAATAACCTAAGGACTGGGAGAAAATATTTGCAAATAATGTTACTGACCAGGTATTAATTTCCAAAATATACAAACAGTTCACATAGCTTAATGTCAAAAAACAAACAACCCAACCAATAAATAGGCAGAAGACCTAAATAGACATCTCTCCAAAGAAGATATGCAGATGACCAATAGGCACATAAAAGCATGTTCAATATTCAGTTCAGTTCAGTCGCTCAGTCGTATCCAACTCTTTGTGACCCCACGGACTGCAGCACGCCAGGCTTCACCAACTCCTGGAGCTTGCTCACACTCACGGCCATCAACTTGGTAATGCCATTCAACCATCTCATCCTCTGTTGTCCCCTTCTACTCCTGTCTGCGATCTTTCCCAGCATCAAGGTCTTTTCCAATGAGTCAGTTCTTAACATCAGGTGGCCAAAGTGTTGGAGTTTCAGCTTCAGCATCAGTCCTTCCAATGAATATTCAGGGCTGATTTCCTTTGAGATGGACTGGTTTGATCTCCTTGCAGTCCAAGAGGCTCTCAAGAGTCTTCTCCAACACCACAATTGAAAGTCATCAATTCTTTGGTGCTCAGCTTTCTTTATGGTCTAACTCTCACATCCATACATGCCTACTGGAAAAACCTTAGCTTTGACTAGACGGACCTTTGTTGGCAAAGTAATGTCTCTGCTTTTTAATATGCTCTCTAGGTTGGTCATAGTTTTTCTTCCAAGGAACAAGCATCTTTTAATTTCATGACTGCTGTCACCATCTGCAGTGATTTTGGACCCCAAGAAAATGAAGTCTGTCACTATTTCCATTGTTTCCCCATCTATTTGCCATGAAGTGATGGGACCAGATGCCATGGTCTTAGTTTTCTGCATGTTGAGTTTTAAGCCAACTTTTTCACTCTCCTCTTTCACTTTCATCAAGAGGCTCTTTAGTTGCTAACTATTAAGGAAATGCAAACCAAAACCACAATGAGGTATCACCTCACACCAGTCAGAATGGCCATCGTTAAAAAAAATATATACATGTAATAAATGCTGGAGAGGATGTGGAAAAAAGGAACCTTCCTATCCACTATTGATGGAAATGTAAACTAGTGCAACCACTATAGAGAACAGTATGGAGGTTCCTCAAAAAACCTAAAAATAGAGTTACCGTATTATCTTGCAATCCCACTCCTGGGCAGATATTGAGAGAAAACTAATTTGAAAAGATACATGTACCTTGATGTTCATAGCAGCCCTGTTTACAACAGGCAAGACTTGATACCATACATTTAGACTCTTGATCCATTTTGAGTCAAATTTTGTAAATGGTATGAGGAAAGGGCCTAGAGTTACTTTTATGAAAAGATTTTCCCTCTCTGACTCAATTTCTTTTAAGATACTCTAATTTTCTGTTTCTTCTTTTATATTTTAAAAGCCTTAAAAGTTAAAGCAAAAATTAACCATGTTAAGCACTAATGCTTTGTCTAAGGTACTAAGTGTAAAGTTTCAAGCTACAAGAGACAGCTACAAAAAACAGTAGAGTTTTTCAGTAGTCATTTTTATTATGAAATTATTTCAGAGATAAACATGTAAAGATTATTATAATGAACATGTATCCACAACGAAGCTAAAGAAATAAAACATTTCACATCTAGAGGAAGCATACTGTATTTCCCTTTCGAATTGCATTTCCTTCCTATCATAAAAGCAACCACAATTCCAAATTTGGTGATCATTCTTGCAATTCATATCCTTATTTTTTGCTTATGTATATATCCCTCAATCGTGTGTAATGTTACTTTGTGCTTTGTAAAGTAATACATGAGTGACATATATATATATATAGTATGTGTCCTTTTACAGATAGAAATGTTTTTGCTGAAGTTTTCTATTTTGTCATTTGTTTACAGATAATTTGGAATCACTACCTTTTAGAACTAACACCCAAAAAAGATGTCCTTTTCATTGTAGGGGACTGGAATGCAAAAGTAGGAAGTCAAGAAACACCTGGAGTAACAGGTAAATTTGGCCTTGGAATACGGAATGAAGCAAGGCAAAGACTAATAGAGTTTTGCCAAGAAAATGCACTGGTCATAGCAAATACCCTCTTCCAACAACACAAGAGAAGACTCTATACATGGACATCACCAGATGGTCAACACCGAAATCAGATCGATTATATTCTTTGCAGCCAAAGATGGAGAAGCTCTATACAGTCAGCAAAAACAAGACCAGGAGCTGACTGTGGCTCAGACCATGAACTCCTTATTGCCAAATTCAGACTGAAATTGAAGAAAGTACGGAAAACCACTAGACCATTCAGGTATGACCTAAATCAAATCCCTTATGATTATACAATGGAAGTGAGAAATAGATTTAAGGGCCTAGATCTGATAGATAGAGTGCCTGATGAACTATGGAATGAGGTTCATGACATTGTACAGGAGACAGGGATCAAGACCATCCCCATGGAAAAGAAATGCAAAAAAGCAAAATGGCTGTCTGGAGAGGCCTTACAAATAGCTATGAAAAGAAGAGAAGCGAAAAGCAAAGGAGAAAAAAGAAAGATATAAACATCTAAATGCAGAGTTCCAAAGAATAGCAAGAAGAGATAAGAAAGCCTTCTTCAGCGATCAATGCAAAGAAATAAGAGGAAAACAACGGAATGGGAAAGACTAGGGATCTCTTCAAGAAAATCAGAGATACCAAAGTAACATTTCATGCAAAGATGGGCTCGATAAAGGACAGAAATGGTATGGATCTAACAGAAGCAGAAAATATTAAGAAGAGGTGGCAAGAATACACAGAAGAACTGTACAAAAAAGAGCTTCATGACCCAGATAATCATGATGGTGTGATCACTGACCTAGAGCCAGACATCCTGGAATGTGAAGTCAAGTGGGCCTTAGAAAGCATCACTACGAACAAAGCTAGTGGAGGTGATGGAATTCCAGTGGAGCTATTCCAAGTCCTGAAAGATGATGCTGTGAAAGTGCTGCACTCAATATGCCAGCAAATTTGGAAAACTCAGCAGTGGCCACAGGATTGGAAAAGGTCAGTTTTCATACCAATCCCAAAGAAAGGCAATGCCAAAGAGTGCTCAAACTACCGCACAATTGCACTCATCTCACACGCTAGTAAAGTAATGCTCAAAATTCTCCAAGCCAGGCTTCAGCATATGTGAACCGTGAACTTCCTGATGTTCAAGCTGGTTTTAGAAAAGGCAGAGGAACCAGAGATCAAATTGCCAACATCCGCTGGATCATGGAAAAAGCAAGAGAGTTCCAGAAAAATATCTATTTCTGCTTTATTGACTATGCCAAAGCCTTTGACTGTGTGGATCCCAATAAACTGTGGAAAATTCTGAGAGAGATGGGAATACCAGACCACCTGATCTGCCTCTTGAGAAATCTGTATGCAGGTCAGGAAGCAACAGTTAGAACTGGTCATGGAACAACAGACTGGTTCCAAATAGGAAAAGGAGTACGTCAAGGCTGTATATTGTCACCATGTTTATTTAACTTATATGCAGAGTACATCATGAGAAATGCTGGACTGGAAGAAACACAAGCTGGAATCAAGATTGCTGGGAGAAATATCAATAACCTCAGATATGCAGATGACACCACCCTTATGGCAGAAAGTGAAGAGGGGCTAAAAAGCCTCTTGATGAAAGTGAAAGTGGAGACTGAAAAGGTTGGCTTAAGGCTCAACATTCAGAAAACGAAGATCATGGCATCTGGTCCCATCACTACATGGGAAATAGATGGAGAAACAGTGGAAACAGTGTCAGACTTTATTTTTCTGGGCTCCAAAATCACTGCAGATGGTGACTGCAGCCATGAAATTAAAAGACGCTTGCTCCTTGGAAGGAAAGTTATGACCAACCTACATAGCATATTCAAAAGCAGAGACATTACTTTGCCAACAAAGGTCCGCCTAGTCAAGGCTATGGTCTTTCCTGTGGTCATGTATGGATGTGAGAGCTGGACTGTGAAGAAGGCTGAGCGCCGAAGAATTGATGTTTTTGAACTGTGGTGTTGGAGAAGACTCTTGAGAGTCCCTTGGACTGCAAGGAGATCCAACCAGTCCATCCTAAAGGAGATCAGCCCTGGGATTTCTTTGGAAGGAATGATGCTAAAGCTGAAACTCCAGTACTTTGGCCACTTCATGCGAAGAGTTGACTCATTGGAGAAGACTCTGATGCTGGGAGGGATTGGGGGCAGGAGGAGAAGGGGACGACAGAGGATGAGATGGCTGGATGGCATCACTGACTCGATGGATGTGAGTCTGAGTGACCTCTGGGAGTTGGTGATGGACAGGGAGGCCTGGCGTGCTGCGATTCATGGGGTCGCAAAGAGCTGGACACGACTGAGCGACTGATCTGATCTGATTTAAGCATCTTTTTTCAGTGAAACAAGAAGTAGATTTTTAATTTTTAAATTAATTTTTATTGGAGCATAGATTTACAATGTCTTGTTAGTTTCTGCTCTACAGCAGAGTAAATTGGTTATACATATACATGTATCTATTATTTTTAGATTCTTTTCTTAAATGGTCGTTACGGAGTACTGAGTAGAGTTCCATGTGCTACACAGTTCTTATTACTGACTTTTTTAATATATAGTATTGCTGCTGCTAAGTCGCTTCAGTCGTGTCCGACTCTGTGCGATCCCACAGACAGAAGCCCACCAGGCTCCCCTGTCCCTGGGATTCTCCAGGCAAGAATACTGGAGTGGGTTGCCATTTCCCTATGTCAATTCTAGTTTTCCAATTTATACCTCCTCCTGAAGCATTTTTTATGATGGCTGCTCTCAAATCCTTGTCAGATAATTCAAATATTTGGTTTATCTTTATATTGATATCAGTTGATTGCCTTTTCTCATTCGGCTTGTGACTTTTCTGGTTCTTGGTATGATGAGTGACTTTTTTGTATCCTGGACATTTTGAGAATTAAGTTGTGAGACTCTGGACCCTATTAAAGTTTCTTTCAGCAGGCAGTCACCCTGTTTATGCTTAGTGCATAGTCCCTTGCTCACTTTCCTCGGCTTTGGTTCCAATGACACATAGGTTTCAGAGCCTAGAGAGTGCTTTTCTGGTTCACTGGTTCGCCTGGCACCACCAGGGCTCCTGTTTGATCCTGCTGATGCTGCAGGGGCCGAGTGTGCTTTCCCTGCAGGTCCTGCTGGAGGGAGAGTGGGAGATGCTGGGCCACGGGGCAGTCACTGCTTCCCTGAGCCTGTTCTCGAGGCTCCTACCTAGGGCCTGCCTGTTCACTGATGGTGCTGCTTGAGGGGGTGGGAGGCACTTTCCTGGGCCCCCAGTGCTGCTAGGGCAGAGGACGGGTAGAGGGTGCTGAGCCTGTGGGGCAGGGAGTGTTCCCCGGGACCTTCTCTCTAGCACTCCTTGTGCCAACACGCTCCTCATTCCACGTGTGCCACTGCCACTGAGGGAGGGGGACGTCACCCAGGGCCGCCGCCTCCCTCTGGTGCTGGGAGTCTTTCTGCACCACCGAATGTGGTCAGGAGATTGTGGAGCTAGGTCTCCGTGTGCTGCTGAGTGGAGGGCCGGGAGGCCCGGGGCCTGTTGGTGCTCCTGGGTGGAGTCAGGCGCCCACTCTTGCAGGTGCTGCCGGTGCAGGCAGGGCAGGCCAGCCAGGGATGGGGTGAAGACGGGATGCCCCGCTAGGGCTCTGCTGCCTCTTTCCTGGCCCTTCAGCCAGAGAGAGCTGGCTTTTGCTGGAACTTTAAAAAATATGTACCTTTTGGTTGTTTGAGTTGTGGGCCTTCTTCAGTACTCGTCCAGGATATACGGGAAGCAAAGAGAAACCCCAGGGGCCTTGCCACTGTGTTGTTACTCAAGTCCTAAGGTCCCTAACCAGCCCACTTCCTGTTTCCACCTTTCAGAGTCCTTTTATGGTTGTCTGTAACTATTTCCAGGATTTTTAGTTGTATTTTGAGAGAAGCGAAAGGGAAAGTGAATCTTGGTCATTTCATCTGGGACCAGAAGTTGCAAAGAAAGTGGCCTATTTTAGTACTGAAACATGTATATTATCGTATGTAAAACAGATGACCAGTGCAAGTCTGGTGCATGAAGCAGGGCACTCAAAGCAGGTGCTCTGGGACAACCCAGAGGGATGGGGTGGGGAGGGAGTTGGGAGGGGGGCTCAGGATGGGGAGACACATGTGCACTCATGGGTGATTCATGTCGATGTATGTCAAAAACTGCCACAATATGGTAAAGAAATTATCCTCCAATTAAAATAAATTGATTAATTAAAAAAAGAAAGTGGGCTATTTTATTTCATAGTTCTTTCCTTACTTCATTTACTCACATTTTGTTATAAACATACAATATTGGTTCTTGGTGCATTCTTGCCACTTTTCTCCTATTTATTTCCTTACATCACTTTTACTGTATTCTCTACTGGCATTCACTGGAAATGGACACAAGTTATTTTTGATAATAAAGATAAATAATTAATAATCAAAACAGAACAAACATTTAAATTATCTTAGGGCTGCTGGGCAAGAAAAGCTGTGGTGTATATCGAATGTTGTGATAAATTCCATTGTCTCTTCAGATCATGTCAAAGCACATAAACTAAACATGTTTAATAAATTATATTGGGAAGAGAAGGCTGCATTTTAAAATTGAGGAAAGACAAATGATTTGGCAATCAGTATAAAAGAATTTCCCAAAGGCCAAAGAATTAATGATCTATAAATAGGATCCACAGTCCCATCCTTCATCAGATTCTCTAATTAATTAATTAACCCCGCCCTCTTTGAGGGATGGATCAGTTAGTAAGAAGGCAGAGGGAGGGAAGGAAGGGATTACCGTGACGTGAGCGTACACTCTGTGCCAAGCCACGGGGTGTACAGTAGTCCACACTTCATGACCCTAGGGAGTAGGTTTCCTCATTCTCACTTTATAGATGAGACTCATTTTACTGGAGCTCAGTAATGAGCGATACGGCCAACATCACGAAGTCACAAGGAGTCACCCATGTCCCATCCAACTACAAGTGATTTCCTCTGCAAACTCCATGGTGCCCATTAAGTCTGTAATAGTTCCAAGTGTTCTAGGTTCTTCAGATTTTTATAATATCTCATTCCTCTAGTCAATGACTCTATCCTGTTTTTATCACCTCTATTAGTTCCCTAGGACTGATGTAACTGTGGGTAGTAATCAACATAGGTTTTGCCCATCTGGGGAATAAAGAAATTGGGGTCAAGTGATTTAAGTACCCAGGATGGGTCCAGCCCTGTGTTATAGAGCAAAACCAGATCGTAGGTCCTCTACCCTCAGGACGTGATTGCACTGCTCAGGTTTCAGACACCTGTCCTGCAGATTAACAAGAGCTACAAAACATTTCATGCAAAGATGGGCACAATAAAGGACAGAAACGGTATGGACCTAACAGAAGCAAATGTCGGGAGCCACCGCAGAGAGGCACTCCACTCGTGACAAAGGTCATGAGGAAGGAGGCTCGACAAAACACAAATGTGGGATTGAGCCTCAGGAGTCCCCCCGGATATTCTCAAGCATCTACCCCCAAAAAACCAGAGTCTGCCTACTTTATTGCTTTGTGCTCTCACCTCTGACTTCACTGGGGGCTGTCCCCCACCACCATCTCGCTCTCTCTAATAAATAATTAACTTACAGCTCCAATTAATAAAGTTCCTGGGCATTAGGAGTGTTTAAATCCAAACCCCTCAGATAGCTCTCTAACTGGCCTGACAAGTTTACCCGGACTCCTATAGCTATGCATATGATTGTTTACAGTCTCTCAGCCTCGAGAGGCAGGGGAAGCTTAAGATATTCAAATAGCTTAGAGCCTCTCAGAGAGTTAGAAACTGTCAGAATAAAACTAGTAAAAGATTTCATTAATGAGCCAATGCTTGTTGCCAAGTTTTCACATCCCCTGTTTTGTAGCCTTGAATGTGTATTAATTAATATAGTTGGTTTGTATAAAAAATAAGTAGTGGCCTTGGTGCTAGTAACTTTAGACCCTTAAGGTAATAAATTCTTTTCTTTGTTGTAAACCCACTGCGCCTCCCCTCTATAGGAATGCAAGTTTATCTGACACCTGCGGATGAAGATGGCACCAAACCTTAAAATAATTACTCTTAGAGAAAATAAGTCTTGCAGTTGACAAACCTTTGTCAAGAGTCATAAAATGTTAATAGGCCTTCTGGCCAGAAGATGATGTAAATCACCTGAACCATTTGTACGCGATAAATTTGCAGGAAAGAAACCCTGGTTTTTGATAAGGATCAAAAACTGCTGGCTTTGCATGATTTCACATCCCCTTTTATCCTCTATGTGTAACTTCGGGTATAAAAGCCCCTGTTGAAAATAAAGCTACGGGCCTTGTTCACCAAAGCTTGGTCTCCCCGTGTCATTCTTCCTCTCTATTTCCATTCCCGGCTGAAGTCTCCATCTGGAGCACGGAACCCACCAAGCTTGCTAATCATGCCTGGGCTTCTAAGACCCACTTGAGAAAGTGCCTAAGGTGGGGCACTTTCCGCTATTTGAGCGGGCACCTTCGGCCTACGTAAGTGGTGCAAACTTCTTGTCTTGAAGTTTTATTGGTCTCCCGCATAAACCAAGCTACACAGCCTCTTCTCTCCTCTGAATAGTCTTACTGAGCTATCCTTTTAATTACTCTTAATGTCTCTAATTGATATGTAAATGAGCCGCTGAGGCTGTCTCGCCTCCAAAGACCCTGGATCAGCTGGGGCTGGACCCTGGCAAGCAGAAGGTATTAAGAACGTGGCAAGAATACACAGAAGAACTATATTAAAAAAGGTCTTCATGACCCAGATAACCACGATGGTGTGATCACTCTCCTAGATCCAGACATCCTGGAGTGCAAAGTCAAGTGGGCCTTAGGAAGCATCACTATGAACAAAGCTAGTGGAGGTGATGGAATTCCAGCTGAGCTATTTCAAGTCCTAAAAGATGCTGTGAAAGTGCTGCACTCAATATGCCAGCAAATTTGGAAAACTCAGCAGTGGCCACAGGACTGGAAAAGGTCAGTTTTTATTCCAATCCCAAAGAAAGACAATGCCAAAGAATGTTCAATCACACAATTGTACTCATCTCAAATGCTAGCAAAGTAATACTCAAAATTCTCCAAGCAAGGCTTCAACAGTACATGAACTGAGAAATTCCAGGTGTTCAAGCTGGTTTTAGAAAAGGCAGAAGAACCAGAGATCAAATAGCCAACATCCATTAGATCATGGAAAAAACAAAAGAGTTCCAGAAAAACATCTACTTCTGATTTATTGACTAAGCTAAATCCTCTGACTGTGTGGATCAGAACAAATTGTGTAAAATTCTTCAAGAGGTGGGAATACCAGCCCACCTTACCTGCTTCCTGAGAAATCTGTAAGCAGGTCAAAAAGCAACAGAACTGGACATGGAACAATGGACTGGTTCCAAATTGGGAAAGGAGTACATTAAGGCTGTATATTGTCACCCTGCTTATTTAACTTATATGCAGAGTACATCATGATAAGTGCTGGGCCGGATGAAGCACAAGCTGTAATCAAGACTGCCAGGAGAAATATCAATAACCTCAGGTAGGCAGATAACACCACTCTTATAGCAGAAAGCAAAGAAGAACTAATGAAAGTGAAAGAGGAGAGTGAATAAGCTGGCTTAAATCTCAACATTCAAAAAGCAAAGCTCATGGCATCCAGTCCCATCACTTCATGGCAAATAGATGGGGAAACAATGGAAACAGTGACAGACTTTATTTTCTTGGGCTCCAAAATCACTGCAGATGGTAACTGCAGCCATGAAATTAAAAGACTCCTTGGAAGAAAAGCTGTGACCAACCTAGACAGCATATTAAAAAGCAGAGACATTACTTTGCCAACAAAGGTCCATCTAGTCAAATTACGGTTTTTCCATTAGTTTTGTATGGATGTGAAAGTTGGACCATAAAGAAAGCTGAGCACCGAAGAATTGATGCTTTTGAACTGTGGTGTTGGAGAAGACTCTTGAGAGTCCCTTTACGACTGATCTCCTTTATGATTGACTCCAAGGAGATCAAACCAGTCAATTGTAAAGGAGATCAGTCCTGAATTGGAAGGACTGATACTGAAGCTGAAACTCCAATACTTTAGCCACCGGATGAGACTGACTTGTTGGAAAAGACCTTGATGTTGGGAAGGATTGAAAGTGGGAGGAGAAGGGGACGAAAGAGGATGAGATGGTTGGATGGCATTACCCACTCGACAGATATGAGTTTGAGTAAGCTCTGGGAGTTGGTGATGGACAGGGAGGCCTGCAGTCAATGGGATTGCAAGGAGTGGGACAGGACTGAGTGACTGAACTGAACTGAACTGTGCCCCCTGAGGTCCACCTTCCTACTGCCCACGCCAAGTAGATGGGATTGAATATCCATAACCTGACAGCAGGCTGTGCTGCCCAGTGTTCTCACAGCACAGTCCATGCCTCCTTACCCCGCTCTGAACTTACTCAAATATTCCACTTTAAAGATTTGAGTAAGTCCTCGGGAATAAGTCCAGAGTCCTCTCCCCCAGGTGCAATTCTAGTGTTTCCAACCTGTGCCCCATCTCCTAAGCTTTATGAAAATCCCCTGCCTCTTGGCTGTTCAAAAGATAGCAGAGTCGAGAAAACCTGAAAATTCCTGGAAATAGGAGGTTAAGTGAATGTCTCATGCCTTCCAAAAACAATTAAAACTCGAGCAGAAAGTTCAAGTTGCTGCTGAAGCTGCCTGTCCCCAAGTCCCCAAAAGCCCAGTGCTGCCCCCACCTCGATGCAGACTGACATATTTCCAATGACAACAAGGATGAATATTCAGCAGTGTAAACACCATTGGCATTTCCTAAATCAATATTAATGGAAGCCCTCAGGCATTCGATACACAAAGGAGAAAGCTAGAGCAATGCAGCTTCTGCTACAAATGGTAGCAGCACCCCCAACCTCTAAGGAACTCAGATTTTCATGAACTTTCTTCCTTGACATGAGCTAAACCTTCAAAGTGTATGAGTAAGATTTCCATTTTTTCGTACATAGTCATTCTCACAGATGACCACTCTCAACACCCCTAACACAAATACACCCGGCCTGCCACTCACTGGAGACTTTGGTTAAACTACCAACATGCTAAGTGGGCCGTCATTGCTCTGTCTTTTGTTTTTCATAAGTTTAACCAAGTTCTAGCAGGTCGCTCTAATAAACTTGACCCTCACACCTGTGAGCAGTCGCATGGGTAAAACCAAAGGCCTCAGAGCCAATGCGAGCTCACCCAGGCTGCACAGGTAACCAGATGAGGGGCTCCTGGGGCCCTTTAACCTGTGTGCCCATTTTCTCCCTGGAAATTAGAGCTTGTTTGGAGCAGCTTGCAGCACTGCAGAGAGGGGTAAATGAAACTGTGGGAACAGACTTGACACAAACCCTGCACTGGAGAGGGGTTCAATTAATGGGGTAACTACTACCATTAATCAGTCAGGAATACACTGATTCAGGAAACAGAAGTGATATTTTTCCTCCACACTTTAAAGCCAAGATTATGGTATGCATGATGTGGGTGGTGTGGATGGTGTAGACAGTGTGGATGGTGTAGACAGTGCGGGTGGTGTGGATAGTATGGATGGTGTAGACAGTGTGGGTGGTGTGGATAGTATGGATGGTGTAGACAGTGTGGATGGTCTGGATAGTATGGATGGTGTAGACAGTGTGGATGGTGTGGATGGTGTAGACAGTGTGGGTGGTGTGAATAGTATGGCTGGTGTAGACAGTGCGGGTGGTGTGAACAGTGTGGATGGTGTAGACTGTGGGTAGTGTGGATAGTATGGATGGTGTAGACAGTGTGGATGGTGTGGATAGTATGGATGGTGTAGACAGTGTGGATGGTGTGGATGGTGTAGACAGTGCGGGTGGTGTGAATAGTATGGATGGTATAGACAGTGTGGATGGTGTGGATAGTATGGATGGTGTAGACACTGTGGGTGGTGTGAATAGTATGGATGGTGTAGACAGTGTGGATGGTGTGGATGGTGTAGACAGTGTGGATGGCGTGGATGGTGTAGACAGTGCGGGTGGTGTGAATAGTATGGATGGTGTAGACAGTGTGGATGATGTGAATAGTATGGATGGTGTAGACACTGTGGGTGGTGTGAATAGTATGGATGGTGTAGACAGTGTGGATGGTGTGGATGGTGTAGACAGTGTGGATGGTGTGGATAGTATGGATGGTGTAGACAGTGTGGATGGTGTGGATGGTGTAGACAGTGTGGGTGGTGTGAATAGTATGGATGGTGTAGACAGTGTGGATGGTGCGGATAATATAGATGGTGTAGACAGTGTGGATGGTGTGGATGGTGTAGACAGTGTGGGTGGTGTGAATAGTATGGATGGTGTAGACAGTGTGGGTGATGTGGATAGTATGGATGGTGTAGACAGTGTGGATGGTGTGGATAGTATGGATCGTGTAGACAGTGTGGATGGTGTGGATGGTGTAGACAGTGCGGGTGGTGTGAATAGTATGGATGGTGTAGACAGTGTGGGTGGTGTGGATAGTATGGATGGTGTAGACAGTGCGGGTGGTGTGAATAGTATGGATGGTGTAGACAGTGTGGGTGGTGTGGATAGTATGGATGGTGTAGACAGTGTGGGTGGTGTGAATAGTATGGATGGTGTAGACAGTGTGGATGGTGTGGATGGTGTAGACAGTACGGGTGGTGTGAATAGTATGGATGGTGTAGACAGTGCGGGTGGTGTGAATAGTATGGATGGTGTAGACAGTGTGGATGGTGTAGACAGTGCGGGTGGTGTGAACCGTATGGATGGTGTAGACAGTGTGGGTAGTGTGGATAGTATGGATGGTGTAGACAGTGTGGATGGTGTGGATAGTATGGATGGTGTAGACAGTGTGGATGGTGTGGATGGTGTAGACAGTGTTGGTGGTGTGGATCGTGTAGACAGTGAGGGTGGTGTGAATAGTATGGATGGTGTAGACAGTGTGGATGGTGTGGATGGTGTAGACAGTGCGGGTGGTGTGAATAGTATGGATGGTGTAGACAGTGTGGATGGTGTGGACACTGTGGATGGTGCAGGTGGTGTGAGTGATGTGGATAGTGTATAAAGTGTGTGGACAATGTGGACAGTGTGGACAAGCATGTCTTACAGACGAGGTGTGGGGAGGAAAGGGGGCAGGGGACATGCTGACCAGGAACTGTCCCACTGGCTTGTTTTCCACAGGTCCTTCTCATTCACACTTTGGGGAAATTTCGAGAAAGACCTCCCATTTACAAGATCTTGTGGCTCTCCAAGGAATGCTGAAGTTAGAGTAAAAAGCATTAAAAGGGGGTTTGATTACATAAACCTGAGGCTCCTGCTCATCTTAAGATTGTCATTTTCTAGGTTCTCTGCTGCAGCAGTGAACCCCACAAAGATGACACAGATGTCATTCCATGTGTGTGCTTAGTTGCTTTGGTCATGTCCGACTCTTTGTGACCCCATGGACTGTAGCCCACCAGGCTCCTCTGTCCATGGGATTCCTCAGGCAAGAATACTGGAGTGGGTCGCCATGCCCTCCTCCAGAGGATCTTCCCGACCCAGAAATCGAACCCACATCTCCTGCACTGCAGGCAGATTCTTTACCACTGAGCCGCCAGGGACGCCCAGCAGTGTTGTGTGAAAGTTATATGTGAAAGTTCACAGTCTTGAATTAACTAATGTTGCTGTTTTCAGGATGAATTGCAAGATAGCTCTTGTTTGTGTTAGGAAAACAAAACTTCTTTAGGAGGATAAAAGAAAAAAATGCACCAATTCTCAATCTAAATAGCTTTGAGGAGAAAATATCCTGAATGGAATAACTCAGGACCCACTCTTTTCCCAAGAGAAAGCAGGTTATTTATGAGAAATAAGCTTGAAATCTCTGCAGCTGGAGCTGCTTCCACAGGCTTTTGTCCTGACCAGGTTGGGGGTGGAAAAAAGGAGGGTGGGCAGTGGGGAGCTGATCCTCTGTTGGTGTGTAAACAGCGACATCCAGTGGCCAATTAAATTTCAATCACATTCCTGCAATTAATTCTTCATAGGAAGGAAAAAAAAAAAAACAAAACGGAAAAGCCTGGCTTAAAACTCAATATTAAAAAAACTAACATCAGGGCATCTGGTTCCATCAGTTCAAGACAAATAGAAGGAGAATATGTGGAAGCAGTGATAGACTTCCTCTTCTTGGGCTCTAAAATCACTGCAGATGGTGACTGCAGGCAAGAAATTAGATGATCGCTTCTTGGAAGGAAAGGTACGACAAACCTAGACAGCGTATTAAAAGCAAAGACATCATATCCCAGATAAGTCTGCATAGTCTAGACTATGGTCTTTCCAGTAGTCATGTATGGCTGTGAGAGTTGTACCATAAAGAAGGCAAAGCGCCAAAGAATTGTTACTTTCAAAGTATGGCGCTGGAGAAGACTCCCGAGAGTCCCTTGGAGATCAAACCAGTGAATCCTAAAGTAAATCAACCCTGAATACTCACCGGAAGGACTGATGCTGAAACTGAAGCTCCAACACTTTGGCCACCTGATGTGACCAGGTGACTCATTGGAAAAAAAAAAAAAAAAAAAAAACCTGATGCTGGGAAAGATTGAAGGCAGAAGGAGAAGAGGGCAACAGAGGATAAGATGGTTGGATGGCATCACGGAGTCAATGGACATGAACTTGGGCAAACTCCAAGAGATGGTGAAGGACAGGGAGGCCTGGCGTGCTGCAGCCCATGGGATTGCAAAGTGTCAGACAGGACTTGGTGACTGAACAACAATTTTGTTATCTGACAGATGTTTATAGAATAACTAGAAAACGCAAGATGTTATGAGACATTGCATAACACTTCTCATGCTCACAGAAATTTTCTCCACCAAAACCAACCCCTTGTAGGGTAGTTAGGGAGTTTGGGATAGACATGAACACACTGCTATATTTAAAAGGGATAAGCAACAAGGTATAGCACAGGGAAATCTGCTCGATGTTATGGGGCAGCCTGGATGGGAGCGGGGTTTGGAGGGGGAATGGATACGTGTATATGTACAGCTGAGTCCCTTCACTACTCACCTGAAACTATCACAGGATTGTTAATTGGCTATACTGCAATATAAAAAAAACCCTATACATCAGTGTCTCTTTTGCTGTCTCGTAAATAGGGTTATTTTTACCATCTTTCTAAATTCCATATATATGTGTTAGTATACTGTATTTGTGTTTTTGTTTCTGGCTTACTTCACTCTGTATAATAGGCTCCAGTTCCATCCACCTCCTTAGAACTGATTCAAATGTATTCTTTTTAATGGCTGAGTAATACTCCATTGTGTATATGTACCACAGCTTGCTTATCCATTCATCTGTGGATGGACATCTAGGTTGCTTCCACGTCCTGGCTATTGTAAACAGTGCTGCTATGAACATTGTATAGAACAGACTTTTGGACTCTGGGACCGGGAGAGGGTGGGATGATTGGGGAGAATAGCATTGAAATATGTATAATATCATATCTGAAACGAGTCAGTCCAGGTACAATCCCTATAACAGATGCCTGGGACTGGAGCACTGGGATGACCTGGAGGGATGGTGTGGGAAGGGGGAGGGAGGAGGGTTCAGGATGGGGAACACGTGTATACTGGTGGCGGATCCATCTCGATGTATAGTAAAAGCAATACAATATTGTAAAGTTAAGCAAAATAAAAAAAAAAAAAAGATACCATCAAAAAAAAAAAAAAACACCTAACCCCTTGTCAACTACAAATTGGCATTTGCCATGGGCGGTTGCCACCTAGCTCTATGAAAATTAAATCATGAACTGCTGCAGCTGCTGATCTTCAATGCCCCCTGAAGGAGTTCAGGGTGGAGAGTAGAAATAAGGCACTCTGTGCTTTGGGAAAAACTGGCAGGACAGTTCTTCAGATAGTTAGATATTCTCAGGAGCTGATTTCATGAGCCCACTTCTTGTATCTCCTCATATCTAGAAAAGCTCTAAAATCCATGATGACAATTGTTTCTCATGACTAGCAGAAGCTTCAGGAGACCAGCAGAAACTTTCTACAGAAAATACGCTTGATTTCACGGACTCCCCCTTCACCAAACTCACATATATACCGACCTTTTGGAGCTATCTGAGGTGCTGTCTAGTCAAGGCTATGGTTTTTCCTATGGTCATGTATGGATGTGAAAGTTGGACTGTAAAGAAGGCTGAGTGCCGAAGAATTGATGCTCTTGAACTATAGTATTGGAGAAGACTCTTGAGAGTCCCTTGGACTTCAAGGAGATCCAACCAGTCCATTCTAAAGGAGATCAGTCCTGGGTGTTCTTTGGAAGGAATGATGCTGAGGCTGAAACTATAGTACTTTGGCCACCTTATGCGAAGAGTTGACTCATTGGAAAAGACTCTGATGCTGGGAGGGATTGGGGACAGGAGGAGAAGGGGACGACAGAAGATGAGATGGCTGGATGGCATCATTGACTCGATGGATGTTTTGTCTGAGTGAACTCCAGGAGTTGGTGATGGACAGGGAGGCCTGGCGTGCTGCGATTCATGGGGTCGCAGGGAGTCGGACACGACTGAGTGACAACTAAACTGAACTGAGGTGCTGTCTCCCAGGCTGCAGTCCTCATTTTGCCCCCAATAAAACTTAACTCGCCACTCTCACGTTGTACATTTTTTTTAAGTAGACAACCTAAAGCAGAAACAGGAAATCTGGAGTCCTGAGTCTTCTTCAAATGCCCAAGGTCACCTATCCAGAGAGGTCAGTGAACCCCACCTTAACGCTCTGTCTGGGTTCACCACCCACCCGTACACGTCAACTCAAATAATAGCTGTGTGCTGTTATTAATCTTAGGACACGGAAAAATGGGCTTAGTTCTCCTGATGTCCCCAACCAGTCTTTCCGTAACTCGGTCAAGCTGCATTAGCTTCCACTTCCCGGATAAGTAAACCATCACAACTGCGTTAGAGCTGATTCGGGGAAGTAAAATGACCCCCAGAATCGCGGTTCCACCATGGGCGCACACTTGGCAGCCTCAGGCAAGATGTTGACCTCCGTGAGGCTGAGGCTCTTCATTATTAAACGGGGTCATTCCCTTAGCTTCACGCGCTGTGAGGACTGGATGAAGTCGTCTGTCTTCTCCTGGAGTCCTGGGGCACCCCGGGGACCTGAGCACGGCCGCCTGGGTTTGAGCGTCCCGTGAGGTCGTCACTCAAGGCATGACGCTGCTCGCCTGCCCCAGGCCCAGTCTCCTGGCCCAGAGTCAGCCTCCCGGTAAGACGCCCCCAGCTCGACCAGCCGTGCCTCCCCAGAGCGCCCTCACGTCCGCGGCGCCTCCAGCAGAGCCAAGAGGCCGGAAAGGGCACACGTCACTTCCTGTATCTACCATTACATCCGGAAGCCTGTGTTTCAAATGTATGGATATGAATCATACCCATGACCAAGCCATCAAGTCACAAGATGCTGTGGTTCCTAGACTTTGTTTATGAACGTGGTGTTTGCATGGAATTTCATTATGTCCATTTTAGATCAGGCGTGCCTGGTTCAAGACTGTTGTGCGGAAGAACCCACAATTATTCCAAAATTAATTCCCTAATGACTTCACCCAAAACAGGAACCAACTCGAAACAAAATAAACGCTGCTCTTTTCTCTGGTTTAAGGAACTGGACTGGAGTCTCTACGCATAGTGAGTGTGTGGCATTTCCAACACGGGGATCCTCTGTCCTCATCACAGCCTGCTCTCATTTCACTGTGATGTGTCCTCACTCTAAATAAACACATCATGAAAACCCTACCTTTTCAACCAACATTTTTCAATTAAACTTGGATTAGGACTGCAGGAGATGCAGTTAATATTTTTAAATACAGAAATTCTTTATCTAAGCTGAGAAGCATTCAAGATTCATGTTATATATTATACTTATTCCAATGAAAAAAATCAGCCTGAGACCTTTAGATATTCAACAATAAGTTTCAAAGGAAAGTGTTTTCCATTAGCCTGTTAGCCAGAAATTAGCTAAATCAGAATACACTCTTCTCTAAGAATTTTTGGGAATCTGAGTATTTCTGTCTTGTGTCTGTTTTGTGAACCCTCAAAAAAATGTAGCTAAAAGTGAATATTATTGAAACTATGACGTTCATCTTCTGAGATAGAAAGTCCTGTCAAGGGGATCAAGGGAATTTTTTAGTATATCCAGGGCAAACACTTAAGGGGACTTAGTATACCAAAAACGCAGCAGCAGTCGCACCTGATGTCCATGTGACATCTGCGATCCAGGAAGTTCTCCCCATCCCCACCCCCTGCTCATCTTCAGTTTCCCCTGAAACCTACCAGGGAGACAGGGAGGTTTTATTAGCTCTGTTTTTCAGATGAGAAAATGTAGGCTTGGGGGTAGGGGAGCAGGGAGTCATAAGATGTGCTGTCTTCTGGGATCTGACCAGGATAGTCACTAAGTACTTAAAGCTTTTCACACACAGAAAACAGAAAAGTGCCCTAAGATACCTAGGCTGAGTGCTAAGGGTGTCAGACTGGCCAGTCCCGCCCGAAGGGTGGACAGCGCTGCTTCCTGTCAGGCCAGCCTGGTGAGCATCCTTGGGGCTCGTAGGGGCGGGGCAAGCAGGAATCTGACTCACGTGCTGTAGTCCTGAGCTTGGAGAACAAGAAAGACAGGGAGAGCAGAGAAGGCGCTGAAAACAGTCCACAGTGGAAGTCAAAACACAGGCAGGCCCCAGAGGCGGTCGTTTGAATGACAGTGGATGTGTGAGCAGACGGGGAGGAGCCACTGTTCTGAGCAAGGGTACTGTATCCTGCTGCTGATTCTGCAGCCCCGTGGACTGTGGTCTGCCAGGCTTCTCTGTTCATGGGGTTTCCCAGGCAAGAATACTGGAGTGGGCTGCCATTTCCTCCTCCAGGGGATCTTCCCAACCCAGGGATCGAACCCGTGTCTCTTGTGTCTCCTGCATTGGCAGGCAAATTCTTAGCAAAGATGTTCTGAGCAAAGATAATATGTTTTAGAGAAAGGCCATCAGGGGAGGGAGCCTTCTGTCCAGTATGACTGGAAGAAGTTTCAAGAAATAAGAGGGACAGCACGCCCCCAGACTCAGACACACCTCCCAGATCAAGGGGAGTGAGTGTTCACGAGGCAGAAAAGCTGAGCCGCTCCTTCATTTGGCTCTTGAGGCCACGGCCATTCCTCTGGTCCGTGGAAGCCTCACACGCTCTCATTTTCTCATTTTAGGTTTTGCATTAATTTCAACACATTCAAGACATTAAAGCATCAGAGAGTTGAAAAAATTCTTGGAGATCTCCTTTCAAATTCCATGCCAAGGCTTGGAAGAGCTAGCTTTTCTATATTTAATCAAAAGAACCCAGTGTCTGCTTTCAAAGAAGTTGGCACCCAGCGCCCTACCCACCAGTGGTAAACTGCAGCCCTTCAAAGGGCTGGGGGCTGACCTCTGCCAATCAGACAGCGCTGTGAAATATGGGAGCTTCTCAGGGCGAGGAATGAAAACTGAGGGAATGCTCCATGTTGTCTGTAGCTGAATCCAGCCGTGTCACGGGCGCTGGGATCATTATCTGTGACACGTGAAAAGCAAGACAGAAATTTGTTCTCACTCCCTCCTTACTGTTTTTTAATCTAATTGACAAAAATCCCACAGAAGTGCAATTAGAATTCCTCTCTAGTCAATAGGTGAAAATCTATTATTGTGGGAGAACTATCAAAAGGTGTACAAGGAAATGAACTGGAATGGGCCTGAGTAACCTCAGTTTGAGAAGACGGGAATACACTGTGGGCAAAGAAAAGCCACAGAGAAAATGGGAGGAGACACAACACGTGGCTGAAGGCATCCGGCTGCCCGTTTCTGGAAGGAAACACATGAGTGCTGTGCTCCAGGTGATTAATTATGAATGGGCCCACTTAATTCTCCAAATTTACTACTGTTTTCTGAGCGGCATGGATTTCTGAATTGAAATGCGTCAATGAGTCACTTCCAGGGCTTTGGCAAAGGGCCCTACACAGGCCGTCTCACCCGGACCAGACCAGCTAGGCACAGCACGCTGCCCTCCCCGTGAAGGGTGAGCCGCCAATGCCAGGGTCACAGTGTCAGTGACGCGCACAGATCCTCAACAGGGCATCTCAAAATGGTGAATGTTAAAGTGTTTGAAATTATCATCAAGGATCGTCCCAAGAATTAGGAAGTGGGTAAAAGAATTCTTCTGTGTTCTCATAATAAAGCCAGGGAGTTAAGAAAGATTTCTTGCCTGACTCTAAAACAGAATTAGGACATGAAAGAGGGAGGTCTTGTGATGTCTTTTCTGAATATTCAGTAATAACATGGGTGTATAGTTTCTGAAAGAGATGGGAATACCAGACCACCTGATCTGCCTCTTGAGAAATTTGTATGCAGGTCAGGAAGCAACACTTAGAACTGGACATGGAACAACAGACTGGTTCCAAATAGGAAAAGGAGTACGTCAAGGCTGTATATTGTCACCCTGTTTATTTAACTTATATGCAGAGTACATCATGAGAAACGCTGGACTGGAAGAAACACAAGTTGGAATCAAGATTGCCAGGAGAAATATCAATAACCTCAGATATGCAGATGACACCACCCTTATTACAGAAAGTGAAGAAGAACTAAAAAGCCTCTTGATGAAGGTGAAAGTGGAGAGTGAAAAAGTTGGCTTGAGGCTCAATGTTCGGAAAATGAAGATCATGGCATCTGGTCCCATCACTTCACGGGAAATGGATGGGGAAACAGTGTCCGACTTTATTTTTCTGGGCTCCAAAATCACTACAGACGGTGACTGCAGCCATGAAATTAAAAGATGCTTGCTCCTTGGAAGGAAGGTTATGACCAGCCTAGATAGCATATTCAAAAGCAGAGACATTACTTTGCCAATGAAGGTTCGTTTAGTCAAGGCTATGGTTTTTCTTGTGGTCATGTATGGATGTGAGAGTTGGACTGTGAAGAAGGCTGAGCGTGGAAGAATTGATGCTTTTGAACTGTGGTGTTGGAGAAGACTCTTGAGAGTCCCTTGGACTGCAAGGAGATCCAACCAGTCCATTCTGAAGGAGATCAGCCCTGGGATTTCTTTGGAAGGAATGATGCTGAAGCTGAAATTCCAGTACTTTGGCCACCTCATGCGAAGAGTTGACTCATTGGAAAAGACTCTGATGCTGGGAGAGATTGAGAGCAAGAGGAGAAGGGGACAACAGAGGATGAGATGGCTGGATGGCATCACTGACTCGATGGATTTGAGTCTTAGTGAGCTCCGGGAGTTGGTGATGGACAGGGAGGCCTGGCGTGTTGTGATTCATGGGGTCGCAAAGAGTTGGACACGACTGAGCGACTGATCTGATCTGATAGTTTCATGGAGAAAGCAAGTCTTCTGCAAATTTAGTTGACATTTTAAATATACATATATGGGCAAATATATATATGGAATAGGAAATGGCAACCCATTCCAGTATTCTTGTCTGGAAAATTCCATGGACAGAGTAGTCTGACAGGCTACAGTCCATGGGGTCTCAAAGAGTTGCACATGACTTAGCACACACACATGCATACATATATATATATAAGTAGTGGACTTTTCGGAGAAGGTGATGGCACCCCACTCCAGTACTCTTGCCTGGAAAATCCCATGGACAGAGGAGCCTGGTAGGCTGCAGTCCATGGGGTCACTAAGAGTCAGACACGACTGAGCGACTTCACTTTCACTTTTCACTTTCATGTATTGGAGAAGGAAATGGCAACCCACTCCAGTGTTCTTGCCTGGAGAATCCCGGGGACGGGGGAGCCTGGTGGCTGCCATCTCTGGGGTTGCACAGAGTCGGACACGACTGAAGCGACTTAGCAGCAGTGGACTTTTGGATGATGGCCATTCTGACTGGTGTGAGGTGGTACCTCATGTAGTCTTGATTTGCATTTCTCCAATAATTAGTGAAGTTGAGCATCTTTTCCTGTGCCTCTTGGCCATATGTATGTCTTCTTTGTAGAATGTCTATGTAAGTCTTCTGCCCATTTTTTGATTGGGCTGTTTAGTTTTCTGATATTGAGCTGTAGGTCTGGAGTAGAACCGAGGAATGTGTCTTTTCCACCCATGTTCCAAATGACTCTGAAAAGTATAGACACCACACCACTTTCCTAATCACTATTGTGCTGACATGTGGGTTTCTTAGGTGTTGGTGGAAACTGTACCAAGTATATATTTGGAAATGTTCGCCTTGGAATTATACAAAAGTGTTGGAAGAAAGGTGAATTTTGTTTCCCCCTTGAAAAAAATGCAATCTAACATGAACTGTTTCTTGAGCCCTCACTGTGTGCCAGGACATGTGAGGGGCATTTTTAAACGACCTTATTTAATTCTCACCGCGGCGGCCCTATGGAGCAGACATTATTACCACCACTTCACAGATGAGGAAACACTCAGGACAGGCACGCTCAAGGCTGCACACAGTGGTACTGGGAGGGCTCCTTTCTTATTCCTCTCTTCAAAAGCCAAAGATCAAATATGCTTCTTTTATTTTCCACTAGGTCGCTAAGCTTCATTCGTGTCACAGGATACATTTCCTGTGATCGTCCTCTGTCTCCACTATGAAAAATGGGCAGAGGTATATTTACTTCAACCAGCAGAAGAAAAGAGAAAATGCAAAATGCATAGAAAACAGAGGCTTCACAATTTTAAGGGAAAGAAGCTAAGCACAGTGGCTCACCAACTAAATAAAAAGTCTACGGCCAGGTCTGGAGGAAACAGGATACAATGATTAGGCCGTCCACACCCAGACAGATGGGAACATGTTAAAGGCAGATGGACACGCAGTTTCCACCAGAGGCCTACCTGGAAGCAGGCGGGGCCTCGTGGCTCCTTGACCCCTCGGGGAACACAAAACACATCAAAGCAGGCGGCGCCCCTAAGGGAGATTCTTTACAGAACTGAACAGACCTGGGAACAGAGTGAAGACGGGAAGCATGTGCTCCCCTAAAATGACGGCAACTGGAAGAGACCCAGGACCCTAGAGAGACCCAGGACCAAAGAAGGTGGAACGGCCAGAGGAACACCAGCACACCCCACAGACACGGCACCCGGGTGTCGATGGAACTGGTCAGCAAACGTCCATCATCCTCGACTCAAGACGGGAAAGCCCACTCACCTGGGTCTTAGAGCTCCAGCTTCAACTCATCTTCCTCCAAATGATGTCATTTCCGTGTTCCTCTGCGTGCACTGTACCAAATCATATCCTATTGTCTCTTTGCAGACTGCCTTAATACCTTGAGTTCCTCTCTCTCTTTTTTTTTTTAACTTATTTATTTTTTACTTGAAGGATAATTGTTTTACAGAATTTTGCTGTTTTCTGTCAAACCTCAGCATGAATCAGCCATAGGTATACACACATCCCCTCCCTTCTGAGCCTCCCTCCCATCTCCTGCCCCATCCCACCTTCTAGGTTGACACAGAGCCCCTGTTTGGGTTTCCTGAGCCACACGGCAAATTCCCACTGGCTGTCTGTTTTACACACGGTAGTGTAAGTTTCCACGTTACTCTTTCCCTGCATCTCACCCTCTCCTCCCCTCTCCCCAAGTCCATAAGTCTATTCTCTATGTTTGTTTCTCCATTGCGGCCCTGTGAATAATTCTTCAGTACCATTTTTGTATATTCCATATATGTGCCTTAGAATATGATATCTTTCTCTTTCTGACTCACTTCACTCTGTATAATAGGTTCTAGGTTCATCCACCTCATCAGAACTGACTCAAATGCATTCCTTTTTATGGCTGACTAATACTCCATTGTGTATATGTACCACAGCATCTTTATCTATCCTTCCGTTGATGAACTACCTTGAGTTCTTAATACATTCTCCTCCCAGGAACTGTAAGATGTGAGCAGGAGACAGGTAGAAAGGGCATCACCACCCAGGAGAACTCAGCTACAAGCTTCTTAGTTTATGAAACAATTCAGAAACTTACAATGCTGGGTCTTCCACTGCTGTTTGGTAAAGTTCATACTGATAGTAAGAATTAGAGAGATTTAGAGAAAGGGGGAAGCAGAGGATGAGATGTTTGGGTGACATCACCAACTCAACACACATGAGTCTGAGCAAGCTCCAGGAGATGGTGAAGGACAGGGAAGCCTGGCATGCTGCCGTCCGTGGGGTCACAGAGTCAGACGCAACCTAGCGACTGAACACCGAGAGACTTCAGCTCATTTTAAATGTCAAAGGGCAAGTATATGACATATCCCCCTGCATCACCACCTCTCATAGGAATCCTAACAATTTCTATTTTTCACATTGACATTTTTATTTCACATTCTTTTCATATGTGACTGAAGCCTTATCATGAACTGGCGAATTCCTAAATAGCATACATGTTTAAAGAATCTTTGGTACTGAACATGACCCTATATCATTTCATCCTGGTATGCAGTTCTCCAAAGTAACTTTAGTTTCAACCACAGAAAATTTTTGGAATAGACACTTTCCATAGAGCTGTGTAAGACGCTGTACAAAGAAAGAGTGAGCGAAGCTCAGCCTCATGGAATTTGTCCTCAATGCAGTCTTTGTTGCTACTAATAGCTGTGAACTAATTGAACAAGTGAAGAAAAGCCATCATAAAGGAGAAACCCAACCTTCCCTCCTACACGGGGAGAAAACCTGTCCTCCTGCTGCCGCACTCACCTAGAGCACCACACCTCTGGGCACCAGCTGGTCAGTTCTCTGGGGCAGCAAGTGGGCATCCAGCCGTTTAATTCCGTTCTAATGTGGTCATCCCGAAGACCTCATCAGAGCCCAGATGCCAGGGGTGAGGGGTTCAGCCCTACAGGACTGCCCCTCACCAGCTGGGATGTGGGTCATCACCTGTGCTTCTGGTTGGCCAGCTACAAGTTTGGAGGTTCCAACGGCTGCCTCCAAATCAACGCCAAGTGCAAGGCAGATTGTTACCCATACTGCTGACCAACCGGCTATGGATCAGAGGCTCCCTCGACCCCTCCATGGGTTCCGTTAACCTGCGGGAGCAGCTCACAGATCACAGGGAAATGCTTCTTGTGTTTAGTCGTGTGTCAAAGGACACGGGTGAGCACCCAGATGGAGGAGACACTCAGGGAGGTGTGGCGGAGCGGTCGAGCTCCCCTGCACTGCCAAGCAGACCTTTCTCCCAGCACCTCCAAGGCCCCCAGCTCAGAAGCGCTCCTGTGCCTGGGGGCAGCTGGAGGCTCCACCACGCAGGCACGACCCACCATAAACTCCATTCTCAGCTTCTCTTCTCAAGAGGAGGTGGAGGGTGGAAATGAAGATGCCAAGCTTCTCAATGTGGGCAGTTCTCTCCTGTGACCAGCCCCATCCAGGAGCCACCCAGGGGCAGCTCTTTGGGACAAAAGACTCTTGTCACCCAGGAAATCACCAGTCTCAGGAGGCTTGTGCAGGAATTGGGGCAGAGACCAGTATGTGTTCGTCATTATCTCACTGCTCTATGTAAAGACAGAGAGTGCAGCACTAACTGCCAAGTTAATGGCACTGCCTCTCAGCACCTTAGGAATCCAAGATCTTAGGACTTAGGGAAGGAAAGCCCAAGAGTGTGAGCTGGGTGGGAAGACCGTGTCGCTGGGGTGCCATCCACCCCTGCTTCCAGCCCCGCCCCCTCCAATTCTCCCTCCCGCTGTGGTATAAACTGGTGTCTAACTGGGCATTTTTCTGCCTCAAACACTCTCAACACTTTCTGTCATGTACAGAGACAAGCCACCTGGCCTGGCCTAGAGTCCCTGAGGACAGGATCCTGCCCCCGCTTTTCCCAGGAAAACTTTGTCCCTCCACTCCCACTTTGAGTGACTCTCTTTGTCTTTCACACGAACTTCTATTCATCCCTTAGAACCCTCTCTACAATATTTCTTACCTCTGAAAACAGACTAGCACACTTCTCCCTGGGTCGGGACCGGGCCTCAAGCATATTTCATATTTAAACTGCAGCGGCTGTGTTTGCCTCCCTTTCAACCCTATGCAGGCATGTGTGTGTGTATGCTTGTCCATGTGTCTTACATACACCCCCCATGGCTGAGTATATCATAGACGTTCCAGGTGTCCAAAATAAATATTAGTTGAAAAAGAAATCTGGGCAAGCCCTTGGAGGATGTAGAAAAGCTCTGAGACCAGCCTGGATGCTGGAAACACGAATTTTTTTCCAGGGCTCAGGTGGGTGTGACGGAGATGGCTCAGGGAACAGGAGGAAAAGGAGCAGAGCTTGAAAAATCACGTTGACCCAAATTCTGGAAAGTCTTGCAGGCCAACTGAAGGGATGTGAATTTCATCTGCATTGAAACTTTTAGGTAAAGGTGTGGTGTGATGAGCATAATATTGGAAAGATGAAATTAGCCGTGAGGTACCATGGATGACACACTACTGCCATCAAATTGTCATTGTCCTGCAGAAAGGCTGGATTCTGCCGTGAGAGGTGGTAGAAATCACGATAGCATCTCTGAGGGCTGCCCTTTGGACGATATTTCAATGCCTCCCACACAGCGAGGGCACCGTGAGGTGAGCTGTGGTGAGAGGTCGGAGTGTGTCTTGAGCAAGAGAAGAAAATGCATTTACAATAAAACGCTTCCTGGTTGCTGTTCCCATGGTTGTTTCCACATCGAACCATTGAATTTAACTTCTCCAGGGCTTCAGATTTATCTTATATGCAGAGTACTTCATGAGAAACGCCGGGCTAGAGGAAGTACAAGCTGAAATCAAGATTGCTGGGACAAATATCAATAACCTCAGTTATGCATATGAGACCACCCTTATGGCACCAAGTGAAGAGGAACTAAAAAGCCTCTTGATGAAAGTGAAAGAGGAGAGTGAAAAAGTTGGCTTAAAGCTCAACATTCAGAAAACGAAGATCATGGCAACCGGTCCCATCACTTCATGGCAAATAGATGGGGAAACAATGGAAACACTGACAGACTTTATTTTCTTGAGCTCCAAAATCACTGCAGATGGTGACTGCAACCATGAAATTAAAAGACATTTGCTCCTTGGAAGAAAACCTAGACAGCATATTAAAAAGCAGAGACATTACTTTGCCCACAAGATCCCATCTAGTCAAAGCTATGGTTTTTCCAGTGGTCACATATGGATGTGAGAGCTGGACCATAAAGAAGCCAAATGCAGAAGAACTGATGCTTTTGAACTATGCTGTTGGAGAAGACTCTTGAGAGTCCCTTGGACTTCAAGGAGATCAAACAAGTCAATCCAAAAGGGAACCAATCCTGAATAATCATTGGAAGGACTGATACTGAAGCTGAAGCTCCAGTACTTTGGCCACCTGATGCAAAGATCCAACTCATTAGAAAAGACCCTGATGCTGGGAAAGATTGAAGGCAGGAGAAGGGGACCCCAGGGGACAAAATGGTTGGCATCACCGACTCAATGGACATAAGTCTGAGCAAGCTCCAGGAGATGGTGAAGGACAGGGAAGCCTGGCATGCTGCAGTCCATGGGGTCACAAAGAGTTGGACATGACTGAGCGACTGAACAACAACGACAAGGGCTTCAAAACCTCCCAAGGGGCTTCCCAGGTGGCACCAGTGGTAAAAGAACCTTGCAGGAGACACAAGAGATGTGGGTTTGATCCCTGGGTTAGGAAGATCCCCTGGAGAAAGAAATGACATCCCACTTCAGTGTTCTTGCCTGGGAAATCCCACTGACAGAGGAGCCTGGCAGGTTGCAGTCCATGGGGTTGCAGAGGGTCGGACATGACTGAGCAACCAGGCACACAGGAAACCTCCCCTCCTCCTGACCAGCCCCCCGGGTGCTTGTTGCAGTGCTCCATACGGGACAGGGATGGGATTCGGATACATGCTTTTTGTTCATAGGAGCACCGAGTGAGTCAGCATTCGCGTGAAAGAAGATGGTGTATCTGTTCTGAGAAGCAGGTCATAAACCGAACCGTAACACCACAGTGCCGGCCCTCAGCTCTGACAAGTGTGAGTGGGGCGATTGTTTCAGCGCAGAGGACTCAGGAAGCACCCGTGGCTGCTCCAGAACGCTAGAACACAAACATCAAATTTATGTAGTGCATTTAAGGGCTTTCATAACAGAGAGATTATTCACGTGTCAGGGACCATCCATCATCAGAGTGCATATTTACAAAACTGTTAAAATGCACATTAGCTACCTGAGAGCCTGGCTGCAATGGCGATCTTGAAATTACTGCCGTCTGTCATGTATACATGGAGGATCGGATCTTTTTTTAAAGTGTATTATGCGTCTGGGGGAGCAAAACTGTATTCTCTGAGCCTTCTGGTCAGTTTTATTCGTCCTCGTAAATCAGCACTTAACCATCACTCCATTTCAAGCACGTGACCACAGCAGCGTGAATGGGATCAAACAGCCTGGACCAGCCTTGGACGTGACCAGCAGCGATGGTTCAGCTCTGCTTCTGTTTCTGCCATGGTTACCGTGACACCCTCACAACCGGCCAATTGAATCTTCCTCTTCAGACCCCACTCCAAAGGACACCTTGCTTCCTGGAGGAGCTGGAGCTCTGGGGGTGCTCCCCGCTCTCGGCCTGGGAGCACAGAGGCTCAGGGAGGAAGTGGAAGAGCCGGGAAAGACCGATGGGTGGTCCTCCACACGGAAGGTGATCTCTCAAGAGTCCCCACCTGAGGGTTCTGGTGTGTGTGAGAGAGTGCATAGCATGTGACTAGGGGTGTGTGTGCGTGTGTGAGCATGTAGGGTACATATGTGTTAATGTCTGTGGTGTGTGCATATGTATGTGTGAGGAAGGATGTGTAGCCATGTGAGTGTGCAGGGATATGTGTGGGTTTGGGGTACACATGTTAGTGTGTAGTGGTATATGTGTGCATGTGAGAGTGCATAGCCATGTGAGTGTGTGAGGGTGGGAGGTGTGTGTATGTACATGTGTGTATGTAGGTGTGTGAGCATGTAGGGGGCATATGTGTTATTACATAGTGGTGTGTGTGTGTGTGTGATAGTGCATAGCCATGTGAGTGTGTGGGGGTGGGAGGTGTGTGTGTAAGAGTGTGTATCTATATGAGTGTGTAGGTGTGTGTGTAGGTGTGTGAATGTGTACAGTGCATGTGTGTTAGTGTGTATTGGTGTGTGTGTACACGTGTGTGAGGAAGGGAGTGTAGCCATGTGAGTGTGTAGGGGTGGGTAGGTATGTGTGTAGGTGTGTGAGCATGTAGGGTGAACATGTGTTAGTGTGTCTCAGTGTGTGTGTGTGTGTGTGTAGGTGCGTGAGCATGTAGGGTGCACAAGTGTTAGTGTGTCTCGGTGTGTGTGAGTATGTGTGGGTGCGTGAGCATGTAGGGTGCACATGTGTTAGTGTGTCTCGGTGTGTGTGTGTGTATGGGGTGCGTGAGCATGTAGGGTGCACATGTGTTAGTGTGTCTTGGGTGTGTGTGTGTGTGAGCATATAGGGTGCACATGTGTTAGTGTGTCTCGGTGTGTGTGTGTGGGGGGCTGTGTGAGCTTGGAGGGTGCACATGTGTTAGTGTGTCTCGGTGAGTGTGTGTGTGTGTGGGTGCGTGAGCATGTAGGGTGCACATGTGTTAGTCTGTCTCGGTGTGTGTGAGTGTGTGTGTGTGTGCGTGACCATGTAGGGTGCACATGTGTTAGTGTGTCTCGGTGTGTGTGTGTGTGTGGGGTGCGTGACCATGTAGGGTGCACATGTGTTAGTGTGTCTCGGTGTGTGTGAGTGTGTGTGTGTGTGGGTGCATGATCATGTAGGGTGCACATGTGTTAGTGTGTCTTGGTGTGTGTGTGTGTGTGTGAGCATATAGGGTGCACATGTGTTAGTGTGTCTCGGTGTATTGTGTGTGGGGGTGCGTGAGCTTGGAGGGTGCACATGTATTAGTGTGTCTGGTGAGTGTGTGTGGGTGTGGGTGCGTGAGCATGTAGGGTGCACATGTGTTAGTGTGTCTCGGTGTGTGTGTGTGGGGGGTGCGTGAGCATGTAGGGTGCACATGTGTTAGTGTGTCTTGGTGTGTGTGTGTGTGTGTGAGCATGTAGGGTGCACATGTGTTAGTGTGTCTCTGTGTGTGTGTGTGTGTGTGGGGTACCTGAGCATGTAGGGTGCACATGTGTTAGTCTGTCTCGAGTGTGTGTGTGTGTGTGGGTGCGTGAGCATGTAGGGTGCACATGTGTTAGTGTGTCTCGGGGTGTGTGTGTGTGTGTGAGCATGTAGGGTGCACATGTGTTAGTGTGTCTCGGTGACTGTGTGTGTGTGTGAGTGCGTGAGCATGTAGGGTGCACATGTGTTAGTCTGTTTCGGTGTGTGTCAGTGTGTGTGTGTGGGTGCATGAGCATGTAGGGTGCACATGTGTTAGTGTGTCTCGGTGTGTGTGTGTGTGTGTGTGCGTGAGCATGTAGGGTGCACATGTGTTAGTGTGTCTCGGTATGTGTGTGTGTGTGTGTGTGCGCGTGAGCATGTAGGGTGCACATGTGTTAGTCCTTCTCGGTGTGTGTCAGTGTGTGTGTGTGTGTGCATGAGCATGTAGGGTGCACATGTGTTAGTGTGTCTTGGTGTGTGAGTGTGTGGGTGAGTGTGTGAGCATGTAGGGTGCACATGTGTTAGTGTGTCTTGGTGTGTGAGAGTGTGTGTGGGTGCATGAGCATGTAGGGTGCACATGTGTTAGTCTGTCTCGGTGTGTGTATGTGTGTGTGCGTGCGTGAGCATGTAGGGTGCACATGTGTTAGTGTGTCTTGGTGTGTGTGAGTGTGTGGGTGGGTGCATGAGCATGTAGGGTGCACATGTGTTAGTGTGTCTCGGTGTGTGTGAGTGTGTGGGTGGGTGCATGAGCATGTAGGGTGCACATGTGTTAGTCTGTCTCAGTGTGTGTGTGTGTGTGTGCGTGAGCATGTAGGATGCACATGTGTTAGTGTGTCTCAGTGTGTGTGAGTGTGTGGGTGGGTGTGTGAGCATGTAGGGTGCACATGTGTTAGTGTGTCTTGGTGTGTGAGAGTGTGTGTGGGTGCATGAGCATGTAGGGTGCACATGTGTTAGTGTGTCTCAGTGTATGTGTGTGTGTGTGTGTGTGCATGAGCATGTAGGGTGCACATGTGTTACTGTGTCTCGGTGTGTGTGTGTGTGTGCGTGAGCATGTAGGGTGCACATGTGTTAGTGTGTCTCGGTGTGTGTCTGTGTGTATGTGCATGAGCATGTAGGGTGCACATGTGTTACTGTGTCTCGGTGTGTGTGTGTGTGTGAGCATGTAGGGTGCACATGTGTTAGTCTGTCTCGGTGTGTGTGAGTGTGTGAGTGTGTGTGCCTGAGCATGTAGGGTGCACATGTGTTAGTGTGTCTCGGTGTGTGTCTGTGTGTATGTGCATGAGCATGTAGGGTGCACATGTGTTACTGTGTCTCGGTGTGTGTGTGTGTGTGAGCATGTAGGGTGCACATGTGTTAGTCTGTCTCGGTGTGTGTGAGTGTGTGAGTGTGTGTGCCTGAGCATGTAGGGTGCACATGTGTTAGTGTGTCTTGGTGTGTGTGAGTGTGTGTGTGTAGGTGCGTGAGCATGTAGGGTGCACATGTGTTAGTGTGTCTCGGGGTGTGTGTGTGTGTGTGTGTGTGTGTGCATGAACATGTAGGGTGCACATGTGTTAGTGTGTCTTGGTGTGTGTGAGTGTGTGCAGGTGCGGTGTGTGTGGCCCTGGGGAAGGGAAGGGAACGGCCCCCACCTGCACATGTGTGACAGTGAGCAGCTCTTCTGGGCTGCTTGGTTCAGGGGCCTGGAGCTGCTTAAGGCAAAGGAGAGGTGCCCCAATTAGGTGTTTCTGCTGAAGTGAATCTTCTAAAGGGAAAACCCACGTACACTTGGCTATATTCCTATTTCTGTGGCACAACATAAAGAAGAACCATGTTTTCTTTTCCATGGTTTTGGGGGTTTTTCTTTACAACTGAGAGTTTTGGTTTTTTTTAAATATGTAACTCTTTGGTTCCTTGCAAATTCTTTTTTTAAGGCTTTTTATTTATTTATTTTGGGTGTATGGGGTCCTTGAAGCTTTGTACAAACTTACTATAGTTGCCATGACCTGGGCTGCTCTCCACTTGCGGCAGGCTGGCTTCTCTCGTTGCAGAGCGCAGGCTCCAGGGGTTCCAGCAGCTCTGTGGCTCCCGGGCTCCAGAGCACATGCTCAGTAGTTGTGGGGCGTGGACGTAATCTCCCTGAGGCATATGGGATCTTCACTGACTAGGGATCGAACCCCTGTCTCCTGCATTGACACATGTGTGTGTTTTACCAATGAGCCACCAGGGAAGCCCTGTGGTTTTTGGTTTTTGAAATCAAAGTTGTCTTTCTGAAGCCGTGAAGCTCAGCTCACAGCCTGTGACTGTATTTGATCAGATCCGGCTGGTCTACACCGCCTGATGCCCTGGAGAAGTGTCTGGGGCAGCCCTCAGCTCACAGCTTGTGACTGTATCTGATCAGATCCAGCTGGTCTACACTGCCTGACACTCTGGAGAAGTGTCTGGGGCAGCAGGGACAAGGGAGGAACCAGCACTCCAGCGTCTTCTTAGAGAAGCACTCAAGTCCGGGGGCGTGGAGGCTGCAGAATAACCAAGTGGTTAAGAATCTGTGTGTTGGCGTCTGACTCAAGCACCGTTGACCACGGCTTCAAAGCCTGCACGCATGTGCTGCCCCCCTGGGAACCCGGCAAGCACCGCAGAGCACCGGGTGCTAACCTGGAAGGAACTTGCTCAAGCTGAAGACAAACACCACGGTCATTTTTAACCTTATAAATAAGACACTACAGCAAGAGCCATAAGTGAGCACTTTCATTGGGTAATTGGAATGATTTTGCCAAACAGCGATATTCAAAAATCCACCAGGAAACTATGAAAATTGTGGAGAATTAAACTTTACACTCAATTATCCCTCCTCTCTCCTTCAAACACGGCTTTGTGTTTGCGAATGGATCACTTCCATCAGAGTCTGAGCAGGTGCGGTATCTCCCAACCACGAGAGGAAAACGTCTTAAAATCATAGCCCTCCTCATCCTCACACTCAAGCAGCGCCCAGGTCCTCCAGGCATAGGGAAGAGGCTTGCTGTTGTTTTTTGCGACCCCATGAACTGCAGCACGCCAGGCTCCTCTGTCCTCCACCATCTCCCAGAGTTTGCTCAAATTCATGTCCATCTAGACAGTGATGCCATCCAACCTGCTCCTCCTCTGTCGCCCCCTTCTCCTCCTGTCCTCAATCTTTCCCTGCCAATGTACCTCAATACCTGGACCTGACATTCCAGGTTCCTAGGCAATATTGATCTTTACAGCATGGGACTGTACTTTCACCACTAGGCACATCCAAAGCTGAGCATCTTTTCTGCTTTGGCCTAGCCTTCATGGATTACAACCTTGTCATGGCAAAGGGGCTTGAGTAACTCAATGAAGCTATGATCCATGCCAGGCATGGGCCACCCAAGACAGATGGGTCAGAGTGGAGAGTTCTGACAAAACATGGTGCCCTGGAGGAGGGAATGCAAACCACTCCAGTGGTCTTGCCTCAAGAACCCCATGAGCAGCATGAAAAGGGAAGAGGCTGGTTGTCATCAATCCTGTAAATAAAGACACTGATGAGAAAGCAGCTCAATCACTTAATAAACAAGCCTCATGGGTGGACTCCCCAGGAGCCCCTTAGAGTCTAAGGGCTGGACGTTATGTGTGAAACGCCAGCACAGTGCTGGGCTCGGAGTAGGGTGCAATAAAGATGAGCTATTATTTACACTGGCTAGTTTTCACTAAATAATCTATTCCAATGATCACTTCACCATTAATCGTCTATTAAGCTAAACAGCCTTGAAAGGAAAATATGGAAAAATTCTATTTTCTTTGCCACCAAAAAGTACAAATTTAAAACCACCATAGTAAAGTGAAAGTCGCTCAGTCATGTCCGACTCTTTGTGACCCCATGGACTAAACAGTCATGGAATTCTCCAGGCCAGAATTCAGGATGGGTAGCCTTTCTCCTCTCCAGGGGGTCTTCCTAACCAGGGATCGAACCCTGGTCTCCCCCATTGCAGGCAGATTCTTTACCAGCTAAGCCACCAAGGAAGCCCAACCATAAGAGGACAAATAATTTTCCCATACCAAAAATTATGGATATATATTTTAATATATCTGTCTCCCGTTTAGAGAAAGCAATGGCACCCCATTCCAGTACTCTTGCCTGGAAAATCCCATGGACGGAGGAGCCTGGTGGGCTGCAGTCCATGGGGTCGCTAAGAGTCGAACTCGACTGAATGACTTCACTTTCACTTTTCACCTTTGTGCATTGGAGAAGGAAATAGCAACCCACTCAAGTGTTCCTGTCTGGAGAATCCCAGAGACGGGGGAGCCTGGTGGGCTGCCGTCTATGGGGTCGCACAGAGTCAGACACGACTGAAGTGACTTAGCAGCAGCAGCAGCTGTCTCCAGTTTAAAGGAATCAGATGAGGAATTCATGGATGATGCTTGTAACCATATGCAGGGATGAAAATGAGAAGGGGGGATGATCCTCTTCAATAGTCTCCATACAGGAAAAGCTGCCAAGAAAATGAGATGGGGCAATAAGGAGATGCCGAAAACATGATATTGTGAAAACGGTCAATTTATTGGTTCCCTGGCTTTTCATGTGAGTTTGGAGAAATTACTAATCTGTCAGTGACATTGCATAGCAGCAGGTGGGGCGGGGGCTGACCTGAAAACCGTGGTTGGTGTGCTGCTTGACAACTCAGTATTTCAGGGGGCCCTGCAGCCCCCGTGGAGAAGCGCCCTGGCTGTGACTCAGCCTGTGGTCGCCCCACCCCTTACCCTCCTGCCGCCTGCACTTAGGCTCACGTCTCCCACCCGGGGCGGGTGGGGGGAGCACCATGTGCAACCTGGTTGTCTTCCCCTAGGACGACACACTTCTCCTCTTAAAACTTAAAGGCCAGCAGCTTCATGGCTTCAGTCCTGATCATGGGATGGGTTATTAGAAACAATTTTCTAATTTTCAAAATGAATTGGGAACTCTGCAAATCAGCCAGCCCACACTCTTCAAAATGTCCCTCGGGAAAGACAAGCTATCAGCTTAAAAGAGACTAAAGAGGCGTGACTGCACCTGATCCTTGGTTGGATTTTTTGAAGACAGCCTTAAAGGACATTATTGGATTAACTGGAGAAATGCATTAAATAGTTGTATTATAATAATGCTAAATTTTCCGAGTGTGATAGAATAGTGGCCTCTATGCTCAGCCTCCCAAAGGTGTTCAGGTCTAATCCTCCTCTCCCTGGGCAGCAGACCGGAGACACCTGCCCGAAGAACCTGACCAGCCAAGGCGACTTTGTAACACCATGGTGGGGTTCCCTCCAAACTGGCCGCGAAGACCACCCCACAGCGAAGCCACCCAGAAGCTCAGGGCCAGGCTATGGTTTTTCCTGTGGTCATGTATGGATGTGAGAGTTGGACTGTGAAGAAGGCTGAACACCGAAGAACTGTGGTGTTGGAGAAGATTCTTGAGAGTCCTTTGGACTGCAAGGAGATCCAACCAGTCCATTCTGAAGGAGATCAGCCCTGGGATTTCTTTGGAGGGAATGATGCTGAAGCTGAAACTCCAGTACTTTGGCCACCTCATGCGAAGAGTTGACTCATTGGAGAAGACTCTGACGCTGGGAGGGATTGGGGGCAGGAGGAGAAGGGGACGAGAGAGGATGAGATGGCTGGATGGCATCACTGGCTCGATGAATATGAGTCTGAGTGACCTCCAGGAGTTGGTGATGGACAGGGAAGCCTGGCGTGCTGCAATTCATGGGGTCTCGAAGAGTCGGACATGACTGAGCGACTGAACTGAACTGAGTGACACTCCGACATTTGAGAAATATTTTAACGTGAAATATATACTTTAATATGGAAACATCCCCTATGGTTTTATTAACAGTATCAGAGAAGATGAAAAGAGAGTGCATCCATAAAGCATGCTGTTCAGGAATGTTTTTCGAGGAATATGTGGCAAATGAAAGATTTGGAAAACAAAAATAGCTCTTGAAATTAATAATATAAAAGCAGAAAACTTTTAAGTTCAATAAAAGAGTTAAAAGACAAAATAGAAAAAACTGTGTGACCAGGCCATGCCTGTGGCCCCCATTTTCCTGTTTCCATGGTGACCAGGCACCTGTTTATCCGATATTTCAACGTGATCAGTCTAAACACCCTGGCCAGGGGCTCAGGGTCCCCACCTCTGGAACTGAGGGTCTGCAACCTCGGCACCAGCTTCAGTCAGTGCTAAAAGCTTGAGTCCCCCTGAGGATCAAGCTTGAGATGACATTGTTTTATCTCTGTATTTTGTATCTGGGTATACCTGATTAACAACGTGGTGACAGCTTCAGGGGAGCAGTGAGGGGACCCAGACCTTCAAACACACGCACACATTCTCCCCCACACTCCCCTCCCATTTCAAGGTGACAGAATCTCCAAGTGTAGAAACCAGACCTGAAGGTGGGCAGGAGAACAGGGCGGGTGCTGGGGACCAGCCCACAAAGCTGGGGGCGCAGGGGCACAGGCTGAGGGCCAGCAGAGTGCTGCCGCCAGCACCCTGGCAGGAGGGGGCAGCTGTGGCAGCTTCTTTGGGTAACGCTCCTGCGTCTGGGCCCACACCTGACCTAACCCGTTCTGTTCTGGTTTTAAGGTTTCACTGTCAAAAGTCAACCTGATTTTGGCCACTTTCATCCCAGTATTATAGGGCATTTTAAAAGCAAACCACTAAACTTACAAAGCAAGGAAATTTAAATATTGACTAAGAAACTTAATGCAACCATAGATCACTCTCTGGGACCCTTTGCACTGGTACCGTTTTCCTCTTCACTGACTTCCACCCAAAAACACTTGCCCTGCCTTAGTTCTTGTCCAGCCTTTCCCCTAGGCGCCCCTTGGACTTTTCATTGGGCTGACCCAAAACAGAGCGACTATTAACAGTTCTCACCTTCACCTCTGGGATGCGTCTTATGTGTCCATTGCTGATAAGTAACACTTTCATTTAACAAGAACCCATCATTCAAAGTGTCATATTTCCATTTCATGGATTACTTTTCCTATTAAAAACCATTTTTAATTTGCCAAGGTGTTAAAAGAATTACAGTAATATCCACATTAAGTAAAAGCTATTAGCCATTTTCCTAATTACAGAAGTAATCACAGTAACAACTCCAAGCTCGAATTGGCATTACTTTATAACCAGTGCTTAAATGTCACTTCCTGGGTGCTGTTTGCTCATTGTTCTCTCATTTGAGACACTGACGTCAAAGGTGGGGGCCGCTGGCAAGCTGCATCTTGAAAATTCGTCTTTGGACCCCAGCCTGCTGGTGAAACCAGGCTGGTCACCCATGTCCCTTCTGGCATTCAGCAATCTGCTTCCTTTTCCTTTTAGAAATTGTCCAAGTCTTCCCAAAGGATGTAGAATCCCTTAATGTGAAAAATAACTTTTTTGTGGGCTTCTGATTTGCTCTAAAAAATTTTCAGTACAGAAAAGGCACAGGGAGGAGCTGGCCCCTCAGGGCCCCCGGCACTTCCTATGGTGAGAACACAGATGGCTGACCTGGGACACACACTAGAAATGACTTGCCGTTAATTCGAAATTCAAATTTAACGACATGCCTATATTTGATCCGGACCAAGATGCCCGCTTCCGGCCATGAGAAAGCGGCAGGGTGCAGAACTACACTCCAGTTATAAACAACTGGAAAACCAGCAAACTGCGTGACATGAGCGTTGATGGCATTGGACAGTGCAAGATGGTGTTCCCTGAGAGGGACAGAGGCTGGGGAGAGGGAGCCCTGCAAAGCCCAACTTCCCTTCATCACCCCACCAGCTGCTAAGGATTCCAGCTCTGGCCCTGCCCTCCCTCCCCCTCCCAGGGCTGGCAGACTCCAGACGCGTTGTGACTGTTCTCCAAGATAAGCTCACCTCGTCCTGCCAACCCAGCCTGCGCCCGGGAGCTCAGGCCAGACCTGGCCATGCACATGGCTGATGCCCTGCCCGACGTGGCACACCTGCCCCCAGGCGTGCGGACTCGGTGACTAAGGAGACAGCAGACCGCCGCACGACCCCCGTGGTGTGAATCTGGGACACGGCAGCTCCTCCTTCTCCGCACGGATTAGGATGGAGCCTGGGGAGGCGAGCTGCTCAGGTTCATCTAAGCACCGACAGGAATGTGCGCGTGGCTGAGTCCCTTTGCTTTTCACCTGAAACTGTCACAACACTGCTAATCGGCTATACCTCAATACAAAATAGTAAGATTAAATAAATAAATAAGAAATAAAATAGGAATGAAGAAGAAACTACTGGATGATACAGACGCAAGCGTGCCCAGGGTTGCACATGTTGCTGTTGCCGTTCAGTCACTAAGTTGGGTCTGACTCTTTGCAAACCCAACGACTGCAGCACGCCAGGCTCCTATGTCCTCCACTCTGTCCTGGAGTTTGTTCATCTCCATGGAGTCAGTGTTGCCACCCAACCATCTCATCCTCTGTCGTCCCCTTCTCCTCCCACCTTCAATCTTTCCCAGCATCAGGATCTTTTCCAATGAGTTAGTTCTTCGCATCAGGTGGCTGAAGTATTGGAGCTTCAGCTTCAGCATCAGTCCGTACAATGAATATTCAGGACTGATTTTCTTTAGGAAGGACTGGTTGGATCTCCTGGCAGTTCAAGGGACTCTCAAAACTCTTCTCCTACACCACAATCTGAAACTATCAGTTCTTCAGTATCTGGGTGTTTGAAGTGATTTTGTCACCACGAGTGTTGCCTGCATTCACAAGCTCGTGGCCATTTCTAATTAAAGGTGAAGGCCCCTAAGTGCCTAGAGTGATAAGAATTGTGTAAAGGGAAAAAGTCCTATTTTCTTCTCAGAATTGTGCCATTTCTTATAAGAATTGCACGGAACCCTATTCAGAAACTTGTATATGTAAAGCTATAGACACACCCACCTACACAAGCAAATCGCAGAATAGACGTGCTCTAGTCATTTCTCTAAAATTTCACTAATTGCCTTGGTAATTGCATTTGCAAGACTATAAGATGCTAGTGCAGACCAACATTTTTAATTCCATAAATGAAATAAGAAGGGAAGTTTGAGAGACGGACAGGAGAGAGTGCAGCGCCTTATGCCGCGCCTACATCCCGGCGCCCCGCCTGCACCGACCACTCACCAATTTATTTTTCACACCATTACAAACAGGAAATTAAACTATATAACAAGTTTTCAAACTAATTTTTCAAGTTGGCATTTTAATGCTTGGATATTAAGAAGTGGCCCACTTCATTTTCTTCCACCCTTCCAGTAACTGGAATGATTGGATTACGAGAAGATTTCCAGGGCTAAATTACCTTACCCTTGATCCGCATCATGCTTTATAGGAAGTTCCTGCTCTTTGCTCTCAACTGAGACCCTGATGACACTACGTGTTTTGGTCCCAAAAGAAGCTAGAATGTTGGCAGTGAAGGTGCCACATTTTAATCTGATGGAAGCAGAGATACAAGGAAAATCAACTTAAAATCTGTCTGTGACACGTAACTTTTGGAGCTGCCGAGTTTGGAAAAGCAGAGAGAATGGAAATTGGCATCATGCTCTGTTTGTATGGGATTAAATTCCAGAGTCCGATCTATCTTTTTCAGAAGTAATAAAGAAGACGGGTCTTTGCTTTTCTGGCATGCCTTGGTGTGCAGAATCGCTGCCACGTCTTTTTCCAACATCTTTACATTTGAGTGCATATAAACCCAGACTTGATGGAGGTCAGACCCTTATTAATTCACTTCACCAAGCCGGAAAACTGCTCTCTAAGAAAGGGTGAAGAAAAAGAATTCTCCCCCTAATGCACAAACAAGGAATTACCAACATAATATATATCAGGAAAATCAGGCCAAAGAAAAAATAATTCAACACCAGACCGACAATTTTCATCCAGGTTATACCACAATCCCAATGTAATTGGTAAAAAAATAAATTAAATATGTTTTACGATCAAGTGTTTCCTTCAGCTACAATTTAGAATGCTCATAAAATCATGAGCTGGCATCCACTGTCCTGATGAATCTTTAAACTTGGAACAGATCTCATATCATGAGAATAAATTATGACACTGGATTTCAAAATGCTCACGTAATGTGATGGACTCTCTACAAAGACCCCAAAGAAATAAATATTCCAAGCCTTTGAGCCAAGGTCATCCTATTGATTGAACAGGAAAGGGCGTTCTAGAAGGGCAAAGCCTTTTCAAAAATTAACACTACCAGATGCACCTGAATGCTTTTAAGAAATGTCTTTGGCAAATGGAACATCAATCTAAGGACTGGAAAAAAAAAAAAATCAGCTCATGCTGAGAAAAAGAGAATGATACTTAGAAAGCACATATCCCTTCCAATACAGTGATCCTGCCTGAAAGGAAAGGGGCAAAGAAAAGAAAAAAGGAAGGAGCCAAGCTTTATCTAGGGATTAGAAGTGACATGAAGTCACTCAGTCGTGTCCGACTCTGCTACCCCATGGACTGTAGCCCACCAGGCTCCTCTGTCCATGGGATTTTCCAGGCAAGAATACTGGAGTGGGTGCCATTTCCTTCTCCAGGGGATCCTCCCAACCCAGGGATCAAGCCCAGGTCTCCTGCATTGTAGGCAGACGCTTGTACCATCTGAGCCACCAGGGAAGTCACCAGGGATTAGAAAGTCACCGTGCTTTGGTGGGCACTGAGCTCCCAGGGGTCTTAACACCGGATGACAGCGGAACGCCACAGGTCACGCGGTCTATGGAGGAGGTCGTGACCTGTGGAAGAACGGCCTCCACTTATAAAGAGCTGTGTATTGATTGAAATGAATGGAAACCCATTTATATCTTGGAAAATGTAATTGGGCCAATGGACTATGAGCAGAGGGGCCCCGGAAGAGAAGGGGAGGAGGTCACTGCTGCCAGCATGCTGGGTTAGCGAGTAGGTCAGATGTTCCCACAGGGCCGCGGGGCAGGGGGCAGGCAGGGAGGGCTCTGGGCTCCCTGTGCAGAGGACTGACTCCATCGTGCACATTAAACCATCTTCCAGGGGCTGCTTTCCCAAAGCCGGAGGGGGCGTCTGTGACCAGGGCTTGCCTCTTGCTTCGTGATATCAGTTTTTACATTAAATAGCAAATCTCCACTGTGAGAGGAGGTTCTGGGTTCCTGCTTTCATCTCACGGTTCATTTCCCCAATCCATTTGGCTTACTGACGTCTCCTGGGATTTCATGCCCGTGGTTTGCAATACGATGATGAGGCCGGAGTCTGTTTTCAGGTGTTCCTTCGCTGGGCGCATGACGCTCAGATAAAACTGGTGAGAAAAGTCACAGAGATGTCTCATCGAATATCACAAGCAAATCTGCTGGCTTCTATTCTGCGTGGCCGTTTAATCGGCGTGCTGGGGTCACATGCTGCCCGTTGCCCCGACTCTTTGTGATTCAATATTTTTTATTATACTCCATTTAGAGTTATTATAAAATATTGGCCGTATTCCCCCTTCTATACGATGACTCAGAGAAGTCAACAGTGGAAGAGACCTAGGTGTGTGTTACTGTAACGAGCTACGAAGATCGAACTGCAGTTTCACTTCAATCAACATTCACTCGGCACCCAACGTTCAGCAGGAACATTGCCATGAGCTGCAAGTGCCACTGGGAAAGTGCATTCTCTTTGCCGGTAAGGAGTTTACCGTCTCCTGGGCCCACAACCCTACTCTCACACAGGTTTGGGGAATTCCAGAATATCAAAACCCCAACGGAAAGATGCAATAAACTTTAGACAGCTTGATACACGAACTAATTCAAGTCAACAGGTCCCTGGAGGAATGCCCACCTCCCCAGTCGATCACAAGTCTTTCCGCTCTGTTTTCATTCACCTTGAATTTGAAGGCAGAATGTTGACAGCTGACTCAGGAAGCAGGTTAATGAGCCTGCCAATGCTCTCATGCTTACCTCGAAATTCCTTAAACTTCTGTAATGGGTGTGCGGCAAGGAAGTCTGATACGGGGTCCAGGGACACCCAGGAGGGTCAGCTGAGAACAGACCACCTGTGAAGAGGGGAGCAGGCGGACCGTGAGGACAGGGGCTCTTCCACTGGCCAGCCTCCTGCCAACCCCCCAGCCCTCCCCAGGCCCCTCCCATCAGACCAGGCTAAGTCCCAGGGCCGGGAAGATCCTTCCAGCAACACTCCTGCTGGGAAATGTTGAGATTTTATAAGCACCCACGTTGATTCAATTCTGTCCACTTAGCATGAGTTAAGAGCCAGGGTGATTCTGGGAAAATTAGCTAGGGGAGAAGAGAAGAAGGTGGGGGAGAAGGAGGAGGTGAGACTCCTCCAGGACTCGCAGCCTCAGACCCAAACCAGCAAGGGCCCCTGAAGCGGCCGGCAGTGGAGACTCCCTGTGAGCCACAGATCCCGTCCTAGGGTAAGAGGTGGAGCTCACTCTGACGGTAGGGTTTAGTTAGCCTGATACAGAAACACGGTAATGTGAACATGAAGTCAGTGCAGAAATTACTGACCGGCAGCTGCTTTACACCCTGTTCTCCCGACAAGTCTTGGACCCTGATGGGTTTCACGCTTGCGGCCCCTCAGCCAGGAGAAGTCACGTCCATGCGCTTGGAGGCCTTGTGGGTCCAGCCCGGGTGACAGTCATGGCCCTCTCGGGACGCGAAGCCCGGAGAATCGTGACACATTAGATGAAACCCAGGCGCTGCTTCTGAGCTGAGCCACCTCCTTCTTCTTGAACAAAATCCTTTTTCCTGAACCTGTAATACTGGCTCTCTTTGAACTGGATCACAGATCTTCCTAGAAACGTGGGAGGCTGCCTCTTTCCCTAGTCCCAGGGCGACTCAGGCCTGTGTCTGAGCCGCCAAGGTGACTGCTCATCCCTGGGAGTCTGAGCAGATCCTCTCGAGACTGGCCTCCAACGTGCCTCTGAGGTCCCTCTCAGCTCTCTTCTGCTTCTTCACAGCATCTCTCAGGAAAGGGGTTTGGTTTATATATCTTTCCTCTTCCCTGATTTAATTAGTGTAGTGCCTGCTGTCTCTCCCGGGGCCTGTGATGGACAAGTCTGCGGGTACAGTGGCTTTTGTCTCCCAGGCCTGCCTTGCTGCAGGACCAGATCCCCAGGCCTTCTCACCCTTCGGAATTTCATTTACCTGCCTTTTTTCCTAAGAAAGCCAGTAAGTCCCACATGACTTTGCCTGATGCCAACAGTGTGACGCTCTTGGGTTAAAAAGCCTCACTGAAATAATGGCACTATATCCTAAATTCCAACAGTACTAGCTCTGATCAAAGAACTTAGAGCTCAAGTAAGATTAACCAAACTTCCATCTTCTTGGCGGGGAGCTCCATGCAGGCAAATGCAGACAAGTTCTGACGGCAGAAGGCCTAACCTCAACACTGAAGGGCCTTCAGACACTTCCCTTTGAAAGGAGACACGACAGAGGAGCCGGGTACTCTGCTGATCGCCTGCCTCCGTGCAGGCTGTAAGTCTCACCCACCCTCGACAAATACTCTCAAACTGAATCCAACAATACATTAAAAAGATCACACACCATGATCAAGTGGGATTTTTCAATATCCGCACATCAGTCAATGTGATACAATACACCACATTAGTAAATTAAAAAATAAAAACCATATCATCATCTCAATAGATGCAGAAAAAACTTCTGACAACATTCAATACCCATTTACTATTAAAAAAAAAAAAAAAACTCTCCAGAAAGAGCTCATAGAGGGAGAGCTTATATACCTCGACATAACAAAGCTCATATATATGACAAGCCCACAGCTAACAGCGAACCTAGAGCAGAAAGCATTATCTCTAAGATCAGGAACAAGACAACGGTACCTGTTCTCACCACTTTTATTCAAAATAGTTTTGGAAGTCCTAGCCACAGCAATCAGAGAAGAAAAGAAATAAATCCAACTTGGAAAAGAAGTAAAACTGTCCCTGTTTACAGATGACATGATACCAAAGTCCTAAAGACGCCACCAGAAAATCACTAGATCTCAGCAATGAATCCAGCAAAGTTGCAAAATACAACATTAACACACAGAAATCTCTGGGTGCTTTCTTTTTTAATTGCGTGAGTTTAACCTAGAAGGAGGAGGACACCTCTGCCAACAATACTGGAGAGGTAGTCGTCCTGTGCTGTATTTAAGGACAGTCTTATATTTCAGAAATACAATATTGAGAAGAACTCAGATAACAGCTTCTGGCATTTCCGGTTCTTTATGTAATAAGCTAACCATTCTGCTCCTCTCCCAGGTCACAAATGAGCAGCACTTGCCGTGAACACAGCAAACCTCACTCCCTGGTGGGGGACCAAGTCAGACAGGGTGTAAAACTGTGTCTGAATCCCTCACTACAGTCAGCGTCTCCCAGCAGGAACGCAGCTCTGAATATTACCTACAGGAGGAATGAAAGGGCCTTGACTTTGTGTAATGAGTAAACTATTATCACTTGGTCTCGTTTGACTGTCTCCCTTTGCTTCTGCATGTTTTCAGTTCTCTGATTAAACTTACTCTTTGGCTAAAGTTTTTCCACATACGAAAGGCAGGCTGAGGACACGGGGTGGGAGCAAGGGCCACGGGGGCCTGCTCCACCGCACATCAAACCAGGACGGCAGGCAAAGTATTGGCCACACTGATCAGGGTTTCATTTCAGAACAATTAATCAACTAAGGAATCAGTGTGTGTGTGTGTGTGTGTGTGTGTGTGTGTGTGTGTGTGTGTGCTCAGTCACTCCGTGTGTCTGACTCTTCATGACCCCATGGACTGTAGCCCGCCAGGCTCCTCTGTCCATGGGATTCTTCAGGCAAGAATGCTGGATGGGGGTGCCGTTTCCTTCTTCAGGCATCTTCCCGACCCAGGGACCAAGCCCACGTATCTTTTGTCTCTGATTGGCAAGCTGATTCTTTACCACTAGTGCCTCCTGGGAAGGCCCACCAGGCTTTACCTCCATCAAAAACTTCTCTGATTCTCCAGTTCTCTTCCATCAGACCAGGATCCCACTAACAGAAGGTTGGGAAAGTTGCCCCCAGGTTGGGAGTTTCTCAGGATTCTCCCAGAGAGTCACCTCCTCTTTGTAACCCCGTGTCCTCTCGATGCCTTCAGAAGTAGCCCGGGAAGGGGTGTTTTCCATCCTGGACATGCACCACGGTAGTGAAGGCGCCAGGAGGAGGGGACCACGGCCCAGATTTTGGTGGACATGAGGCCCCCACAGGCTCCTCCTCCGCAGCATCTTCGAGAAGGTGTGAGAGCAGGACAGACTCAGCCATCGTGCAGACGGCCAGAGCCAGCACGCTCGGAGCTCTGCCCGGAGCCTGCACATTCCCAGCGCGCTCGGAGCTCTGCCCGGACCATGCGCATTCCCAGCGCGCTCGGAGCTCTGCCCGGACCATGCACATTCCCAGCGCGCTCGGAGCTCTGCCCGGACCATGCACATTCCCACCTCCCTTAGGCTTTCAGGCCCAAAAACGTGCTCAGCTGACCCTGAATAACAGGGACTGAATGGCGTGGGTCCACTCACACGTGGACATCACAGTGTGTCCATAAGGGTCTGCGCCATCAGGGAAGCCGCTGGTTGAACCCACGGATGCAGAAGCTCACATACTCAGGACCAGCCAGTGACCATGTCATGCTTGGTTTCCCCACAATTCCTCCATTGTTCAGTCTCAGTTATCAGTTGTATTTCTGTGTGTTCCATCCAACAGAATAATTAGTCTCTGAAGATAAAAAAAATATGCTTTCTTATTTGGGTCTGATTTCCCCAAACCTGGCCCAAGCCCAGCACTTGGGAATATTTAATGAACTCAGGTGTGTGCATGAACAGGGGAATGACTGAGCCTTGCACTTAGGAATCCACAGGACATTAAAGCCTTTTTAAAAAAGCCCGAGTCTGATGAGCTGTTTCAACCAGACTCAAGTATATGGTGAGACGGAGTCCACCCGACAGCAGTTCCCACCCTAAGCTGTGCCACCCCCAGACTCACCTTCCTGAGACCTCATCCCCAGATCACCTTCCTGAAACCTCATCCCCAGATCACCTTCCTGAGACCCCATCCCCAGACTCACCTTCCTGAGACCCCATCCCCAGACTCACCTTCCTGAGATCTCATCCCCAGATCACCTTCCTGAGACCTCATCCCCCTCAGACTCACTTTCCTGAGACCTCATCCCCAGATCACCTTCCTGAGACCTCATCCCCAGACTCACCTTCCAGAGATCTCATCTCCAGATCACCTTCCTGGGACCTCATCTCCAGATCACCTTCCAGAGACCTCATCTCCAAACTCACCTTCCAGAGATCTCATCCCCAGACTCACCTTCCAGAGACCTCATCCCCAGATCACCTTCCAGAGATCTCATCCCCAGATCACCTTCCAGAGACCTCATCCCCAGATCACCTTCCTGAAACCTCATCCCCAGATCACCTTCCTGAGAACCCATCCCCAGACTCACCTTCCTGAGACCTCATCCCCAGACTCACCTTCCTGAGACCTCATCCCCCTCAGACTCACTTTCCTGAGACCTCATCCCCAGATCACCTTCCTGAGACCTCATCCCCAGACTCACCTTCCAGAGATCTCATCTCCAGATCACCTTCCTGGGACCTCATCTCCAGATCACCTTCCAGAGACCTCATCTTCAAACTCACCTTCCAGAGATCTCATCCCCAGACTCACCTTCCAGAGACCTCATCCCCAGATCAGCTTCCAGAGACCTCATCCCTCAGATCACCTTCCAAAGATCTCATCCCCAGATGACCTTCCTGAGACCTCATCCCCTCAGACTCACCTTCCAGGGGTCTCATCCCCAGACTCACCTTCCAGAGATCTCATCCCCAGACTCACCTTCCTGAGATCTCATCCCCAGATCACCTTCCTGAGACCTCATCCCCCTCAGACTCACTTTCCTGAGACCTCATCCCCAGATCACCTTCCTGAGACCTCATCCCCAGACTCACCTTCCAGAGATCTCATCTCCAGATCACCTTCCTGGGACCTCATCTCCAGATCACCTTCCTGAGACCTCATCCCCCTCAGACTCACTTTCCTGAGACCTCATCCCCAGATCACCTTCCTGAGACCTCATCTCTAGATCACCTTCCAGAGGTCTCATCCCCAGATCACCTTCCAGGGGTCTCATCCCCAGATCAGCTTCCAGAGACCTCATCCTCAGATCACCTTCCAGAGATCTCATCCCCAGATGACCTTCCTGAGACCTCATCCCCTCAGACTCACCTTCCTGAGACCTCATCCCCCCAGACTCACCTTCCTGAGACCTCATCCCCAGACTCACCTTCCTGAGATCTCATCCTCAGATCACCTTCCTGAGACCTCATCCCCCCAGACTCACCTTCCTGAGACCTCATCCCCAGATCACCTTCCTGAGACCTCATCTCCAGATCACCTTCCAGAGATCTCACCCCCAGACTCACCTTCCAGAGACCTCATCCCCAGATCAGCTTCCAGAGACCTCATCCCCAGATCACCTTCCTGAGATCTCATCCCCAGATGACCTTCCTGAGACCTCATCCCCCCAGATCACCTTCCTGAGACCTCATCCCCAGACTCACCTTCCTGAGATCTCATCCCCAGATGACCTTCCTGAGACCTCATCCCCAGACTCACCTTCCTGAGATCTCATCCCCAGATGACCTTCCTGAGACCTCATCCCCCCAGACTCACCTTCCTGAGACCTCATCCCCAGATCACCTTCCTGAGACCTCATCTCCAGATCACCTTCCAGAGATCTCATCCCCAGACTCACCTTCCAGAGACCTCATCCCCCCAGACTCACCTTCCTGAGACCTCATCCCCAGATTAGCTTCCAGAGACCTCATCCCCAGATCACCTTACATAGACCTCATCCCCAGATCACCTTCCAGAGACCTCATCCCCAGATCACCTTCCAGAGACCTCATATCCAGATCACCTTCCAGAGACCTCATCTCCAGATCACCTTGCAGGGACCTAATCCCCAGATCAGCTTCCTGAGACCTCATCCCCAGATCACCTTCCAGAGACCTCATCTCCAGATCACCTTCCAGAGATCTCATCCCCAGATCACCTTCCAGGGACCTCATCCCCAGATCAGCTTCCAGAGACCTCATCCCCAGATCACTTTCCAGGGACCTCATCCCCAGATCACCTTCCAGAGACCTCATCCCCAGATCACCTTCCAGAGATCTCATCCCCAGATCACCTTCCAGGGACCTAATCCCCAGATCAGCTTCCAGAGACCTCATCCCCAGACTCACCTTCCTGAGACCTCATCCCCAGATCACCTTCCAGAGATCTCATCCCCAGATCACCTTCCAAGGACCTCATCCCCAGATCAGCTTCCAGAGACCTCATCCCCAGATCACTTTCCAGGGACCTCATCCCCAGATCATCTTCCAGAGACCTCATCCCCAGATCACCTTCCTGAAACCTCATCCCCAGATCACCTTCCTGAGACCCCATCCCCAGACTCACCTTCCTGAGATCTCATCCCCAGATCACCTTCCTGAGACCCCATCCCCAGACTCACCTTCCTGAGATCTCATCCCCAGATCACCTTCCTGAGACCTCATCCCCAGATCACCTTCCAGAGACCTCATCCTCAGATCACCTTCCACAGACCTCATCCCCAGATCACCTTCCAGAGACCTCATCTCCAGATCACCTTCCAGAGACCTCATCTCCAGATCACCTTACAGGGACCTAATCCCCAGATCAGCTTCCTGAGACCTCATCCCCAGACTCACCTTCCTGAGACCTCATCCCCAGATCACCTTCCAGAGACCTCATCTCCAGATCACCTTCCAGAGATCTCATCCCCAGATCACCTTCCAGGGACCTCATATCCAGATCAGCTTCCAGAGACCTCATCCCCAGATCACTTTCCAGGGACCTCATCCCCAGATCACCTTCCAGAGACCTCATCCCCAGATCACCTTCCAGAGATCTCATCCCCAGATCACCTTCCAGGGACCTAATCCCCAGATCAGCTTCCAGAGACCTCATCCCCAGACTCACCTTCCTGAGACCTCATCCCCAGATCACCTTCCAGAGATCTCATCCCCAGATCACCTTCCAAGGACCTCATCCCCAGATCAGCTTCCAGAGACCTCATCCCCAGATCACTTTCCAGGGACCTCATCCCCAGATCATCTTCCAGAGACCTCATCCCCAGATCACCTTCCTGAAACCTCATCCCCAGATCACCTTCCTGAGACCCCATCCCCAGACTCACCTTCCTGAGATCTCATCCCCAGATCACCTTCCTGAGACCTCATCCCCAGATCACCTTCCAGAGACCTCATCCTCAGATCACCTTCCACAGACCTCATCCCCAGATCACCTTCCAGAGACCTCATCTCCAGATCACCTTACAGGGACCTAATCCCCAGATCACCTTCCAGGGACCTCATCCCCAGATCAGCTTCCTGAGACCTCATCCCCAGATCACCTTCCAGAGACCTCATCTCCAGATCACCTTCCAGAGATCTCATCCCCAGATCACCTTCCAGGGACCTCATCCCCAGATCAGCTTCCAGAGACCTCATCCCCAGATCACTTTCCAGGGACCTCATCCCCAGATCACCTTCCAGAGACCTCATCCCCAGATCACCTTCCAGAGATCTCATCCCCAGATCACCTTCCAGGGACCTAATCCCCAGATCAGCTTCCAGAGACCTCATCCCCAGATCACTTTCCAGGGACCTCATCCCCAGATCACCTTCCAGGGACCTCATCCCCAGATCACCTTCCTGAGACCTCATCCCCAGACTCCCCAGATCACCTTCCTGAGACCTCATCCCCAGACTCACCTTCCTGAGACCTCATCTCCAGATCACCTTCCAGAGACCGCATCTCTAGATCACCTTCCAGAGGTCTCATCCCCAGATCACCTTCCAGAGACCTCATCTCCAGATCACCTTCCAGAGACCTCATCCCCAGACTCACCTTCCAGAGATCTCATCCCCAGATCACCTTCCAGAGACCTCATCCCCAGATCACCTTCCAGAGACCTCATCCCCAGATCACCTTCCAGAGACCTCATCCCCAGACTCACCTTCCAGAGACCTCATCTCCAGATCACCTTCCAGAGACCTCATCTCCAGATCACCTTCCAGAGACCTTATCTCCAGACTCACCTTCCAGAGACCTCATGCCCAGATCACCTTCCACGGACCTCATCCCCAGATCACCTTCCAGGGACCTCATCCCCAGATCACCTTCCAGAGACCTCATCCCTTGATCATCTTCCAGAGACCTCATCCCCAGATTCACCTTCCAGAGACCTAATCCACAGATCACCTTCCAGGGACCTAATACCCAGACTCACCTTCCAGGGACCTAATCCCCAGATCAGCTTCCAGAGACCTCATCCCCACATCACCTTCCAGAGATCTCATCCCCAGATCACCTTCCAGGGACCTCATCCCAGACTCACCTTCCTGAGACCTCATCCCCAGACTCACCTTCCTGAGACCTCATCCCCAGACTCACCTTCCTGAGACCTTATCCCCAGACTCACCTTCCTGAGACCTCATCCCCAGATCACATTCCAGAGACCTCATCTCCAGGGCTCAGGGTACCCACTCTTCTGTCACCAGTGTGAGGAAGAAGGTGGTTAGGTCCCAGACATGTTCTGAGCTTTTGCAGCAATTGGAAAAGCAAGTTAGAGGTATCTCTAATCTAAGTGAGCTGAGGAATGTTTCCCAGGCTGAAAGTGGGGGTAAAAGTGACAGGAATACAGCTCTTCGTGTTGAAGCAACTGAGAAAAACACATGGAGAAGAAGTAAAACAGTATAAAATACAGCCGGGACTTGCACGTGATAAGCAATTTATTTTCCTGTCACACCATATTGGATCACAGAGAAGAGTGATGTCGTTATTTTATTATTTACAGCTACTGGGACTTAGCCATTTGAGACTTGGCTGGGGTATCTGGATTCCAGACCATTTGTTTTCTGCTTTTATCACTAATCATCCCTCCAGCCAAACACTGGAGCTACGGAAATGCAGAGATCCCAAGCTCCCAGCGGTTGTGAGTGCGGAAGACTTACCGCGAAGCAGCGTGTTTGCATGTGCATCCTGTGGGCCAAAGATGGTGGAGATACGCACCGGTGGGCAGCGCTAGCCTCACAAAAGCTGCCAGGTGTCACCCCCCCACCATCCTCCCGGTGGACGGGACAGCAGGAGGTGGTGAGGACCAGGGAAGGGGCCTTGGGTAGACTCCCTGCGTCCTAGATGCGGCCTGCAGTAACACACCAGTGCCCAGCCTGCTTCCTGAGTTGCGAAACACTCCCCTCACCGTCCTCCCCTCCTCATCCCCGTGGTACCCCCTTTCTGACAGGTGCACCGAGACGCACACGGTTACACTGTGCCTCACTCCCTAGTGGTTGACCCGGCCACTCAGCCTCCCCGACCCGCACACAGTTACACCGTGCCTCACTCCCTAGTGGTTGACCCAGCCGCTCGGCCTCCCCGACCCTGGGCATCCAGCCACCGACGTCCAAAGATGGCATGAGTCTCTCACCTCAAAAGAGCGTGACCTTCGACGGCTGCCGTGACGCTGCAGTGCCCAGAGTCACTGGCCACATGTCACCATCGGGCGCCTGAAACACGGCTCCTCCAAACCGAGATGCACGGTAAACATAAGCTACACGCTGGACTTGAAGTGAAGCCTCCCACTCATATCTTCCGCTGGCTGACACGGAAGAGAGAGCGCTCTGGTCTAGGAAGCGAAACACGACACGTACTATTAAAATTAGCTGTGTACCTGTTTCGTTTTACTTCCTTTAGTGTGGCTGCTGGAAGACATGGAATTGCACACGAGGCTCCTGTCCGTGGCTCCCACGGTCTCTCCCTCTTGGACGGCGCAGTTCTAACTCTCTGCCCGGCCCAGCTCTGGGTGGTGCAGACATCGCTCTGGTTCAGCCGCTGTGAGACAGCAGGCCTGGAGGAAGGGGGTGGCCTGTCCAGAGCAGCCGGACTCTGGGCTTCAGTCTCAGTGCCACCTTCACGTATCAGTAAGATCTCAGGGGACTTCCTGGTGGCTCAGTGGTGAAGAATCTGCCCCCCAGTGCAGCAGATGGGGGTTTGATCCCTGGTCCGGGAAGATCCCACCTGCCGCAAAGCGACGAAGCCCGTGGGCCTCAACAGACTGTAAAACTAGGAGCTGTTTCCGGTCATCAGAGCCCAGGAGTGGGGGGGGGGGGGTTGGGCAGGAGGAGTTGATGGGGGCCAGGGGGAGGCGATGACGAGGTGAGAGTCCAGGAAGGTAGAAATAGTTACAGAGCGGGTGCCGTGGGCCAGGCCGGGGGGCACTGAGCCAGGAGGAAGGGCTGCGTGGGGTCACAGCCAAGGCCAGGCCCCAGCAAGGCAGGACGGGCATGCGGTGCCCACAGCCCGGGCCACAGTTATGCCAGGAGGTAACGCAGGTGCCGAATCCATTTCCTAGAAACCAAACTACGTGCCCAGGACTCTGATAATCTGCAAAGGGAAACCCCCTCCACACCCACTTAACTCAAGTTCTCGAAGTCACTTGACCACTGGTGTAGCTGCTTCGAAACCTAGACGGTTATTCAGGTCCAGTCCCCATAAAACAGTTCTCCTTTTGTCCTATATTCTGGCATTCTTTAACTCTGAAGTGTGAGTAAATGGGCCATGTCTAGCATAAACGTTAATATCCCGTTACGTTCCTCAGCAGCCATCCTGTGAACAGCCTCAGCTGTGCCCAGGCAGCCGCCACCGACTGAGAAACCCAAGTTCAGACCCAAGACCTCAGAGGGGCCGCGCCCCGCCGCTCGGACCAGCGGGACCAGAGGAGGGGGCGCGGGCGGAGGAGGCGGGTCCTCAGATTTGAGAGCAGTTCCTTCTGCCCCAGAGGTGAGAGGACTAGCCTGTTCTGTTCTCACCCGCTGCTGCTGCTGGTGCTGCTAAGTCGCTTCAGTCGTGTCCGACTCCGTGCGACCCCATGGACTGTAGCCCACCGGCTCCTCTGTCCATGGCATTCTCCAGGCAAGAATACTGGAGGGCGTTGCCACTTCCTTCTCCTGTTCCCACCTGAGCAGGGTCCATTTTCAGCATCTGTGTGAGCCCGGTCAACCTCCCCAACAGGGAGGGACCTGTACGCATGAGGGGACCACAGCCCCTAACAGGCCAGCCAGCACATCCGGGAGCGCCGAGCTCTCCTCTATCCTACAACTCAAAGTGTATCTGCATATTTATATGTATCTATATATTTATACCGGAGAAGGCAGTGGCAACCCACTCCAGTACTCTTGCCTAGAAAATCCCATGGATGGAGGAGCCTGGTAGGGGGTCGTGAAGTCCATGGGTAGGAGTCCATGGGGTTGTGAAGAGCGACTTCACTTTCTCTTTTCACTTTCATGCATTGGAGAAGGAAATGGCAACCCACTCCAGTGTTCTTGCCCGGAGAATCCCAGGGACGGGGGAGCCTGGTGGGCTGCCGTCTCTGGGGTTGCACAGAGTCGGACACGACTGAAGTGACTTAGCAGCATATATTTATATAAAGGAGGATTGGGGGCCCTTGATTGTTTAGGAGCATTACTTTCTTTTCTTTTCTTTAAAAACCTTTCTTATACCGAAGTGCAGTGTGATCAGAGTTTCGGCTGGACAGCAAACGGGAGAGACAGTACTCTCGTTACCCACGTGTGACCATGTTTTTCTCTGTCTTAAAAGCATGCCTACAAAGCACGGTGTGGGAACCCCTACTGGCCTCCTCAGCTGTCAGAGTTCCTGAAATTGCCTTGCAGATTCCAACGTGGCCGCCTGCACGGCCCCCCAGGGTCCCTTCCCGCTGCTTCTGGCAGCACCGTGGCAGGGACGTGTCGGCCTCCCGGCGTTCCCAGCTTGTCGGAAAGCAGCTCAGCCGGGCCCGTTTGAACCCCGTCCCCTGCTGGCCCGTGTGGACTCGGCACTCCCTGAGCCCTCCGAGGCCACGCTGCAGAGGACGGACGGGGCTGGACGGCGGCCGGGCTTCGGCGACTCCGGGAGGAGCACGGCAGACCCTCCTGGGAACCGTGTGTTCACTGTTCCCCGTGTAACGCGCCGCCTTTGTCTCACGTGTACCTGTGCCTTTGTTAACACAGACTTACTAATGAGCCAGAGGATCTCAGAGACAAAAGATGGTCCTCATTCTTCAATGAGGAAGCGCCAGCTCACAGACCCCAGCCGGCCGAAGGAGCGTGCATGGTTCAGCACAGGCCTCCCCAGGACATGCCCTTGGGCAGGAGTGTTATTCTGAACTTAAGGCAGGCGAGACCCTGCAGGTTCAAGACAAATTCCCATCAGATCAGATCAGTCGCTCAGTCTTTGCGACCCCATGAACCGCAGCACGCCAGGCCTCCCTGTCCATCACCAGCTCCCGGAGGTCACTCAGACTCGCACCCATCAAGTCAGTGATGCCATCCAGCCATCTCATCCTCTCTCGTCCCCTTCTCCTCCTGCCCTCAATCCCTCCCAGCATCAGAGTCTTCTCCAATGAGTCAACTCTTCGCATGAGCTGGCCAAAATACTGGAGTTTCAGCTTTAGCATCATTCCTTCCAAAGAAATTCCAGGATTGATCTCCTTCAGAATGGACTGGTTGGATCTCCTTGCAGTCCAAGGGACTCTCAAGAGTCTTCTCCAACACCACAGTTCAAAAGCATCAATTCTTCGGCGCTCAGCCTTCTTCACAGTCCAGCTCTCACATCCATACATGACCACAGGAAAGACCATAGCCTTGACTAGGCGAACCTTTGTTGGTAAAGCAATGTCTCTGCTTTTGAATATGCTATCTAGGTTGGTCATAACTTTCCTTCCAAGGAGTACCAGTGGAGCTATTCCAAATCCTGAAAGATGATGCTGTGAAAGTGCTGCACTCAATATGCCAGCAAATTTGGAAAACTCAGCAGTGGCCACAAGATTGGAAAAGGTCAGTTTTCATCCCAATCCCAAAGAAAGGCAATGCCAAAGAGTGCTCAAACTACCGCACAAATTCCCATGCCCCTCCCTTAATTACCTAACAGAATTTAAACTGTGGGTTTTCCCCAGAGACGTGACTCTTGGAGTCCAGTTCTGTGCGAGGGGCCCCCTCTGTGTGCCAGGGCAGGCATCTAATCACCCAGCGCCTGCCCTTCCCTGCGCTGTCCAGGCAACGGCCCTCCTGACCCTGGAGGGTCAGGGTCAGGCCCGTCCCACTCCTGAGCTCAGGATGCTGTGCGAATCCCATTTTCCCTTTCTGCCTCTGACGCCCTTGACTATGTGAGGTTTCCATACATACAGATTAAATTGGATTTTCTGCCGTCCATCGCCCTGTGCCTAGTGCGGTCACCCGCAGTCTTCCTTCAGCACGGCCTCAGCGTCTTCCCCGCAGGTACTGCCACAAGGAATGCACTCAAGGGCCTCAGAAAGACCAGTCACGGAGTCTGTCCCCTGCTTGAGTCTGGTGACCAGGAGCTTGGGGGGATCTGCTGGAGAGAATGGAGATTCTTGCATTATGAGCTACATAGACTTGAAATGGGTCATTGGGAAAGGCCCTGATGCTGGGAAAGACTGAAGGTTAAAGGAGAGGGGTGGCAGAGGATGAGATGGTTGGATGGCATCACTGACTCGGTGGACATGAGTGTAAGCAAACTCCGGGAGACAGTGGAGGACAGGGAAGCCTGACGTGCTGCCATCCACGGGGTCGCGAAGACTCAGACGTGACGTACAGACTGAAAAGCAAGAGCTGAATGTGGCCTCTGCCCGCATGACTGACCCCAGGAAAAGCCGAAACATGAGCCAGACAGCATTCCGGATTGCTCTCAGCACACTAGATTTCGTTTCTGGCCGGCTAAGGTCACTCCTTTGGGCATTAAACGTGAGCAGCTCAACACATCCCCTCATTAGAAACGCAGTGAATCCTCAAAGGAAAGAAGAGAAGGGGCAGATGGACATAAATGACCTGCTTCAGACCATGGCCTGCAAGTTATGGGGGTAAATTTTTTTCAGAATACTTTCCGTTAGTAAAGCTAGGCATGGGTACAGAACAGCTCAAAGAGTAGATTTATCCGTAGACTTCTCTCTTTGACTTTCTGATCTGACATTTCTAAAGGTCTAGACTGATTAACCGGGCTTCCCAGATGGTGCTAGTGCTAAAGACGCCACCTGCCAATGCAGGAGACATAAAGACATGGGTTCAATCCCTGGGTCAGGAAGAGCCCCTGGAGGAGGAAAACGGCACCCCACTCCAGTGTTCTTGCCTGGAGAATCCCATGGGCAGAGAAGCCTGGCGGGCCACAGTCCATGGGGTCACAAAGAGTCGGACACGACTGAGCGACTGAACACAGACGATTAACTTTGTGCGCTGTGCTATTTTGCAGTGACCAGTAACTACGTGCTGGTTTGCCACCACCAGGGAATCTTGCTGGCTTCCTGCTCTCTGCAGTGAACTACAACGCCCGCTGAAACCCTGCATGAAGCTGCCACCACGAAGCCTCAGAGTTATCGATACTTTAATAAGCCAGGAGGCTCAGAATTCCAAATCCCACCTGGGACAGTGTGGGGAGCGGTTCTTGTGAGCTATTTCCTCCGGCAATACTCCTTACCCTGCTTCTGTAGTCACTGCCTGAAGGCAGAGAAGCGTAAACGGAATGGCAGGATTTACCGTCTCCTGCTGTTGAGTCTTGATGCAAATTTATGTAGCAATCGGTGTCTGGAAACTTCCTCCAGAGACATGACCCAGCTTCTCCTCCTGTCTGTCAATTTATTATTTGTGTTGACAGCTCACACTGCTGGTATCAAATGGCAGATTGGACGTCAGAATTAGCAATCTTGGGCGCTAAACTAGATAGGAAAAAAGTCGTCTAATGCTAGAGTGAACTCACATGAACCCCAAGAGTACGGGGGGAGATGGACCAACCTGGAATCCGCACCAAGAACAAACCCACGGGAAACCAGCAGCTCAGAGTGCGTGGAGGCGCAGTCCCGCCAGGTCTGGCTCAGCCTTGCGGCCGCTCCCCTCCCACCCCTTCCCACCAGAGAAGCCGGTCCACACCTGCCCTGCGCCCTCTAACCCCTCAAAGAGGCATGCCTGAGTGACAGCTGCAGGAGGTGCGTGCTGTGCAACTGCGGTGGCGGGGAGGATGCCCTCCAGGCAGGGGAGCAGAGCACCAGGTGAGGGACTGGCCGCACCCTCCCCTCAGGGCACAGGCAGCGGGTCCTGCCCCAGGACAGGACGCCGCAGGCCCTTCCCTGCCTGTGCTCTGAACTTCGGGAAGCATCACAAAAGAGCATCTTCTGTAAAAACTTTGGGGGAAAACACGCCCCAAATCAGTGTTGCCTGAAAAATTCTAAGTTTTCATCGGTCATGTTTTTTTTAATAAAAATGAAAAAAGGAATTGCTTCCAGGCACTGCAGTCTGCCGGCGAGCTCACCAGAGTGTGCGTCCCACAGAGGTGGGTGACCTCTGATTCCTCTTCCATCACACTCTGGAACTCATCCATTATGCAGAATTCCAGAAATATTAATACATCAAAATATGTCACTTGAGGAATAAGAAGAAAAATGAAGCTCATCGATTTTCCAACTTTTAAAATTTTGAATACCCTTTGTGTGGCTCAGCTGGTAAAAAATCCACCTGCAATGTGGGTTGGGAAGATCCTCTGGAGAAGGGAAAGGCTACCCACTCCTGTATTCTGGCCTGGAGAATTCCATAGACTGTAGAGCCCATGGGGTCACAAAGAGTCGGACACAACTGAGCGACTTTCCCTTCAGTTCACCTTATAAACAAGAAGCAGAGATACTGCTTAAAAGAAATCCCTAATCTTGGTGATAGGCAGCATTCTTCCAGCCACGATGCCATTTCCAGATCCAGCCTGTGCCCACCTATTTGAATTGGCGGCCACATCACTAACACCTCCTAAGAAGACAAGGTGCCTCTTCAGACAGCCACAGAAGGGCTGCGGCAAATGACCAGGGAGCCGACTGAAGGGAGACGCCCATGACAGAAGGAACAGAGACGGGCAGCTTCTCTCCCTACTCAGACTCAGACGAGACTCGGGAAGCAGGCAGGAGACACTGGAAGCTGGGGTCGCCGGCACAGCGTCTGCGCTTCACCGTCATGCCTTTTCCACGGACAGGAGCCCCAACAGTCACCCACGGTCTCCAGTACTCTTGATCTGTAAGGCCCACAAAGCACGTTTACTATCTTGTTTCTAATCCATACTGGAGTAAACATTTCTCAAATTTTTTCTAAATTCTGGTTATAGTCTGCTCAAAATCAGTTGTAAGCTTTGATCAGATTATTCCAAAAAACAGAGCCAAATAAAGTGTTTAACCTTATTTTATACAATTGCACGCTTTGGCAACTTCCAATTATTGAGGGAAAAGCTTAAAACCAGGAGGTTCGTTGAAATGTATCCTTAGAAAAGCAAAGCTCGGGACTTCCCGGACAGCGCAGTGGTTAAGACTCAGCCTCCGGTGCAGGGAGCACAGGTCCATCCCTGGTCTGGGATCCCACATGCCACGCGGTGCAGCCGAAAGAGCAAAGGAGGCATTCAACATACTGAACGATGAGACTTCAAGTGGAGGACTTAATTTGGAAATTCCATAACTTTCGTGGAATTTTGTCATCTGGTAGGAAGTTTATGAAGAACCTATTTTTTAATTGGGTAAATTTATAATTTATCACAATAACACAAAATTGAGAGGCGCTGTGGTTCTGCAGTGTAAAAACTTAACAAAGCATTTTATAAAGTCATCAGCAGAAACAACTTCTTTGCTGAGTTTTGTTCTTTAAAAATATTTGTCAACGAAAGGAGCCCTAAATGGAAGCAATGGGCAATAACTACAAAAATATTTGCCTGAAATGTTTTTTAATTTCAATATTTTTGAAAAAGCATTGAGGATTTTCACACTTATCGAAATTTGCTCTGAGTTTACCAGGTCCCTGAGCACCTCTAGAGAATTTTTTGAATTAAAAATATAATAGTGTGCACAGAAGATGAAATAATTAGATCAAATCAGATCAGTCGCTCAGTCGTGTCCGACTTTTGTGACCCCATGAACCGCAGCACGCCAGGCCTCCCTGTCCATCACCAACTCCCGGAGGTCACCCAGACTCACACCCATCGAGTCAGTGATGCCATCCAGCCATCTCATCCTCTGTCGTCCCCTTCTCCTCCTGCCCCCAATCCCTCCCAGCATCAGAGTCTTCTCCAATGAGTCAACTCTTCGCATGAGGTGCCCAAAATACTGGAGTTTCAGCTTTAGCATCATTCCTTCCAAAGAAATCCCAGGGCTGATCTCCTTCAGAATGGACTGGTTGGATCTCCTTGCAGTCCAAGGGACTCTCAAGAGTCTTCTCCAACACCACAGTTCAAAAGCATCAATTCTTCGGCGCTCAGCCTTCTTCACAGTCCAGCTCTCACATCCATACATGACCACAAGAAAGACCATAGCCTTGACTAGACCGACCTCTGTTGGCAGAGTAATGTCTCTGCTTTTGAATATGCTATCTAGGTTGGTCATAACTTTCCTTCCAAGGAGTAAGCGTCTTTTAATTTCATGGCTGCAGTCACCATCTGCAGTGATTTTGGAGCCCAGAAAAATAACGTCTGACACTGTTTTCACTGTTTCCCCATCTATTTCCCATGTAGTGATGGGACCAGATGCCATGATCTTCGTTTTCTGAATGTTGAGCTTTAAGCCAACTTTTTCACTCTCGACTTTCACTTTCATCAAGAGGCTTTTTAGTTCCTCTTCACTTTCTGCCATAAGGGTGGTGTCATCTGCATATCTGAGGTTATTGATATTTCTCCCAGCAATCTTGATTCCAACTTGTGTTTCTTCCAGTCCAGCATTTCTCATGATGTACTCTGCATCAGATCAGATCAGATCAGTCGCTCAGTCGTGTCCGACTCTTTGCGACCCCATGAACCACAGCACGCCAGGCCTCCCTGTCCATCACCAGCTCCCGGAGGTCACTCAGACTCACATCCATCGAGTCAGTGATGCCATCCAGCCATCTCATCCTCTGTCGTCCCCTTCTCCTCCTGCCCCCAATCCCTCCCAGCATCAGAGTCTTCTCCAATGAGTCAACTCTTCGCATGAGGTGGCCAAAATACTGGAGTTTCAGCTTTAGCATCATTCCTTCCAAAGAAATCCGAGGGCTGATCTCCTTCAGAATGGACCGGTTGGATCTCCTTGCAGTCCAAGGGACTCTCAAGAGTCTTCTCCAACACCACAGTTCAAAAGCATCAATTCTTCGGCGCTCAGCCTTCTTCACAGTCCAGCTCTCACATCCATACATGACCACAGGAAAGACCATAGCCTTGACTAGACCGACCTCTGTTGGCAGAGTAATGTCTCTGCTTTTGAATATGCTATCTAGGTTGGTCATAACTTTCCTTCCAAGGAGTAAGCGTCTTTTAATTTCATGGCTGCAGTCACCATCTGCAGTGATTTTGGAGCCCAGAAAAATAAGGTCTGACACTGTTTCCACTGTTTCTCCATCTATTTCCCATATAGTGATGGGACCAGATGCCATGATCTTCGTTTTCTGAATGTTGAGCTTTAAGCCAACCTTTTCACTCTCCACTTTCACTTTCATCAAGAGGCTTTTTAGTTCCTCTTCACTTTCTGCCATAAGGGTGGTATCATCTGCATATCTGAGGTTATTGATATTTCTCCTGGCAATCTTGATTCCAGCTTGTGTTTCTTCCAGTCCAGCATTTCTCATGATGTACTCTGCATATAAGTTAAATAAACATGGTGACAATATACAGCCTTGACGTACTCCTTTTCCTATTTGGAACCAGTCTGTTGGTCCATGTCCAGTTCTAACTGTTGCTTCCTGACCTGCATACAAATTTCTCAAGAGGCAGATCAGGTGGTCTGGTATTTCCATCTCTTTCAGAATTTTCCACAGTTTCTTGTGATCCACACAGTCAAAGGCTTTGGCATAGTCAATAAAGCAGAAATAGATATTTTTCTGGAACTCTCTTGCTTTTTCCATGATCCAGCAGATTTTGGCAATTTGATCTCTGGTTCCTCTGCCTTTTCTAAGACCAGCTTGAACATCAGGAAGTTCACAGTTCACATATTGCTGAAGCCTGGCTTGGAGAATTTTGAGCATTACTTTACTAGCGTGCGAGATGAGTGCAATTGTGCAGTAGTTTGAGCATTCTTTGGCATTGCCTTTCTTTGGGATTGGGATGAAAACTGACCTTTTCCAATCTTGTGGCCACTGCTGAGTTTTCCAGATTTGCTGGCATATTGAGTGCAGCACTTTCACAGCATCATCTTTCAGGATTTGGAATAGCTCCACTGGAATTCCATCACCTCCACGAGCTTTGTTCATAGTGATGCTTTCCAAGGCCCACTTGACTTCACATTCCAGGATGTCTGGCTCTAGGTCAGTGATCACACCATCATGATTATCTGGGTCATGAAGGTCTTTTTTGTACAGTTCTTCTGTGTATTCTTGCCACCTCTACTTAATATCTTCTGCTTCTGTTAGGTCCATACCATTTCTGTCCTTTATCGAGCCCATCTTTGCATGAAATGTTCCTTTGGTATCTCTGATTTTCTTGAAGACATCCCTAGTCTTTCTCATTCTGTTGTTTTCCTCTATTTCTTTGCATTGACTGCTAAAGAAGGCTTTCTTATCTCTTCTTGCTATTCTTTGGAACTCTGCATTCAGATGTTTATATCTTTCCTTTTCTCCTTTGCTTTTCGCTTCTCTTCTTTTCACAGCTATTTGTAAGGCCTCCCCAGACAGCCATTTTGCTTTTTTGCATTTCTTTTCCATGGGGATGGTCTTGATCCCTGTCTCCTGTACAATGTCACGAACCTCATTCCATAGTTCACCAGGCACTCTGTCTATCAGAGCCCTTAAATCTATTTCTCACTTCCACTGTATAATGGTCCGCTGGAGAAGGGAATGGCAAACCACTTCAGTATTCTTGCCTTGAGAACCCCATGAACAGTATGAAAAGGCAAAATGATAGGATACTGAAAGAGAAACTCCCCAGGTCAGTAGGGGCCCAATATGCTACTGGAGATCAGTGGAGAAATAACTCCAGAAAGAATGAAGAGATGGAGCCAAAGCAAAAAGAATATCCAGCTGTGGATGTGTCTGGTGATAAAAGCAAGGTCCGATGCTATAAAGAGCAATATTGCATAGGAACCTGGAATGTCAGGTCCATGAATCAAGGCAAATTGGAAGTGGTCAAACAAGAGATGGCCAGAGTGAATGTCGACATTCTAGGAATTAGCGAACTAAAATGGACTGGAATGAGTGAATTTAACTCAGAGGACCATTATATCTACTACTGTGGGCAGGAATCCCTCAGAAGAAATGGAGTGGCCATCATGGTCAACAAAAGAGTCCGAAATGCAGTACTTGGATGCAATCTCAAAAACGACAGAATGATCTCTGTTCGTTTCCAAGGCAAACCATTCAATATCACAGTAATCCAAGTCTATGCCCCAACCAGTAACGCTGAAGAAGCTGAAGTTGAACGGTCCTATGAAGACCTACAAGACCTTTTAGAACTAACACCCAAAAAGGATGTCCTTTTCATTATAGGGGACTGGAATGCAAAAGTAGGAAGTCAAGAAACACCTGGAGTAACAGGCAAATTTGGCCTTGGAATACGGAATGAAGCAGGGCAAAGACTAATAGAGTTTTGCCAAGAAAATGCACTGGTCATAGCAAATACCCTCTTCCAATAACACAAGAGAAGACTCTATACATGGACATCACCAGATGGTCAACACCGAAATTAGATTGATTATATTCTTTGCAGCCAAAGATGGAGAAGCTCTATACAGTCAGCAAAAACAAGACCAGGAGCTGACTGTGGCTCAGACCATGAACTCCTTATTGCCAAATCCAGACTTAAATTGAAGAAAGTAGGGAAAACCACTAGACCATTCAGGTATGAAATAATTAGACCATATTAAACACTAATATCTTTTGAAAATACAAGGACATGGTATTAGACAAGTATAATTTTAGGAAGGCAATTAACACACATGAATATGTACCAAGAGTGGTTATTCTGCTTTTTCTTAGTTCAGATTGTCTATATCAAAAGGCCCTGTTTGCTTAGGATGGGTTTGTGTGCATGGGCGCATGCGGTCACTTCAGTCATGTCCAACTCTGAGACCCCACGGACTGTAGCTCCTCTGTCCAGGGATTCTCCTGGCCAGAACGCTGGAGAGGGCTGCCCTGCCCTCCTCAGGGCACCTCCCCTGCCCAGGGATCGGGCCTGTGGCACCTGCAGCTCCTGCACTGCGGGCGGACTCTTTACCCACTGAGCCGTCTGGGAAGCCCAGGACGGGTTTGGAGCCCCCCAAAACCTCATACCCAGAATCCCTGTCCAATCAATAGCTGAACACTGAACTCAGCAAACTCCAAGCTGGATAAACTGGAAGAGATATGTACCTAGACACATCATGATTGAACTATGAAAGCCAAAAGCAGAGAGAGAATCTTAATAAGAAAGAAGCAACTTCTCACATACAAATAACACGTGTTGCTTCAGTGGAAACACAGTTTATTTTACCATGTATTTTTGCAAAAGAGAAATATGGTTCCACTCTGCTCATTTTCCTTCTGGCTTCCCTACTCAGTTCAGAAGGCTCGGCAGACATTCACTAACTGTTTCCTACTTCACTTTCTCTTGCATACCCCAATAGGTTCTGACACATTTCAATGCACGCCGACTTCCAAAGCATGTTAAGTATCAAATATAAGAAATTGACACTGCCGAGCCTGTTACGAATGGTTATAACTGTATTATCAATAAGTGTAACAGAATATATGCTTAAGTTCTCAACATAACAGTGATCAGTATCTTGGAGATGACAATATTTAAATCTCTAATCTTGGTGGGAGGAAGGTTCAAGAGGGAGTGGACATACGTATAGTTATGGCTGATTCATGTTGTACAGCAGAAATCAGCACAACATTGTAAAGCAATTGTCCTCCAATTAAATAGTAAATATTAAAAAAAATAAACGAATTTCTAATTTGAAAATTTAACCTTGTTGATAGCACATGATTTTTTTTTAACCAAAACACAAAGGTGAATAGCCTACAGCTTCTTTATGACTAGAATGCAAACAACACACAGCTAACAGCTCTACATGTGCTCAGCAAAACAACCCCCTGACTCTGAACAGAGTGATTTGAAGGCACATATTATTTGCTGTAATTAAAGTCTTTGCTAAATAAAACTGTTCAATCTTTGCACTTAGCTACATGGGTATTACTTTTGTCATTAAGAAAAACTTTAAAACCCATTTCCCAGCTCACCTTGGTAATTTCTTTCTTTTGGAATTAATCATTCAGCAGATAAAATACTTTCACGCTTGGACTTCACGTACTAGAGCTTCTAGATGCTTCTTTGTGAGAATTCCGAGTTGCATAAGAATGAAACCACACCTTTCAACACACACTCCAAGGAAAAAAGAAGTCATGAGGGGAAATGTGCAGACGTTATTCCAAACCCTTCTGGTTTCCTGAACTATCCTGGTGAGCCTTAATTTTAAAGAACCACATTTCCGTCTTCTAAATGTTTACTTGGAGAAGGAAATGGCAACCCACTCTAGTGGTCTTGCCTGGAGAATCCCAGGGACGGGGGAGCCTGGTGGGCTGCCGTCTACGGGGTCACACAGAGTGGGACACGACTGATGCAACTTAGCAGCAGCAGCAGCAAATGTTTACTAAAAAGAAATATCATCAAGAAAAGGAATCAGAACCACACAGGATCCATGGGAAGCCCTCATCTCTAGCTCCTGAGGGGACCCTACTGCTTGGGGCCTCGCTTCACCCCGGACATGGCTTCTTGCTGTTAAACTGTCCATATGTGAGATGGAAGCATCATGACGGATAAAAAACTGACTTCAAGTGGATACAAAGGTGATTTTTTAAATTTAATGGTTTCCACTCCCAGGCCATCTGAAAGACATAAAAGGCAGGTTAAAGGGAAAACTTCCTAAAGCTGTGGTCTGGCCGCAGTCCACTCCCAGTTCTCATAGGCTGGTATGTCTGTAAAGCCTGGATTCTGGGTGACTTCCGGCTGCAGTCTGCGCTGAGTCAGGATCTGCGGTGCAATGGGGGGCTGACAGCAGCGCCCTGGGCGGTGGTCTGCCACTGGGGGGCGCCAACGCAGAAAACAACCTTGACAGTGTCTTTCAAAAGGAGTCAAATTAGCTCAGGGTGAGTGGTCATCTCATTTCGGTTGATCTAAGGAGACCCTTGGGGTCCCTCCTGCCCTGTCCCCATCTTCTCCGCTCCCAGCCCCCCCAGCCCCCCCAGCTCCCCCAGCCCCCATGCTCTAAAGGTGCTGAGCTGCTATGCCATTGCTTGAATTTCAGGTTTTTGTTTGACTGTAATACTGAGTTACTCCTCCAGCACCCGGACCACGCTAAAGTTAGGCCCCAAATGTGGGCATCATTGGATGCAGTATTTTTAATGAAACAGTATTTATGCATCCATTAAAATAAAGATTCTATCTTATACCTGTGAATTTTAGAGAGTTTAGTTTCATTTGTCACTACAATAATTCTATACTAAGACAGATTAAATGTTTTAGTGATTTGTAACTAAAAAAAAATTTTTTTTAAGGGGGAAATAAAGGAAACCATGAGTCCAAGTCCTATCCTGTCACTATAAGCTCCAACAGGTCACCCGTGTCTTTGGGTCAATAACTAATCCCTATGGTGTAAATGCCATGATCTTTGGACTTGCTCCTGGCTCTCACATCATCCTTCTCACTTTACAGAAGACCAAGGTCACGACCATCGGGTCCATGAAGGGTGACGTGGACTGGACCAGACGTTCGTACCCCAAATCCATCTTCTTTCCGCAATAACACACACCAGACACAGGAACAGAGGCCTTGGGCAAAAGGAATGAGACATAGAGTTCTAAATAAATTCCTTCTCAGGCACCAAAACATAGAGTGAGGATGAAGCCAGATCAAAATCAATGGGTTCTCCATCAGAAATGTATTAATCAACTGAAAATATCGAAAGACAAGACGGAGATGGTTTCCATTTGATTGCAATTTCCCCCTTAGGGTGTAACAAATGCCACGGTCAGGTCTAACAAGCAACCATGAAATGGTGAAACAATAGCTCTCCTTTCTCCTTCCACATGCAAACACTGTATTACTAATTAACAGATGGTGAAGAACTGGTATGATTTTTAACTAGGGCTTGACAATCCTGAACTCCTTGTTACCAGCTTTGTTCCAGCAGTCCAGCAGCAGGCAACCCTCCGAAGAGGAAAATCTGGTAACAATCTTCACAGAAGCTCCAACTTGCCTTCTCTCATTTGACAGAGAAGACAACAACCCAAATGAAATAACGGGACAGCCAATGCTTTCAGTGCCTCCCATGTGGTCGTCACTATTCGTGGGGCTTTTTAATAAGCATTATCACTTTCAATCACCCCAACAAGCCGAGTCAGGCATTGCTATTAGCCCCGATTAATGGATGAGACACAGACCTAGTTCACACACTTAATGAGTGGAGAGGTCACACTTGCGTAGTCTGACTTGAAAATCCATTCTCCTCACCACCAAAAACACACCATTCGCTGGGGCTCTATTGCCCATTTCTGACACGTATGTGCAGGCATCTGTATATATAATGCAGATGTGTTTGTGTGTGGATTTATATATCACATGTATCACGAGTACGTCCAGTCGCTCAGCTGTGTCCAGCTCTTTGTGACCCTGTGGACTGTAGCCCGCCAGGCTCCTCTTGTCTGTGGACCTGTCCAGGCAAGAATACTGCAGTGGGTTGCCATTTTCCTCCTCCAGGGGATCTTCCCAACACAGGGATCGAATCCGGGGTTTTTTGCATCTCTTACACTGGCAGGCTGATTCTTTACCACTAGCACCACCTGGGAAGCCCCAATATGTATTATAATTATGTCTTAAATCACTTTTAAATAGGAATAAGTAATTATGGAAAACTATGCAAATATGTCAGAGAAGGCAATGGCACCCCACTCCAGTACTCTTGCCTGGAAAATCCCATGGATGGAGAAGCCTGGAAGACTGCAGTCCATGTGGTCGCTGAGGGTCAGACATGACTGAGCGACTTCACTTTCACTTTTCACTTTCATGCATTGGAGAAGGAAATGACAACCCACTTCAGTGTTCTTGCCTGGAAAATCCCAGGGACGGGGGGAGCCTGGTGGGCTGCCGTCTATGGGGTCACACAGAGTCGGACACGACTGAAGTGACTTAGCAGCAGCAGCAGCAGCATACAAATTTGTATCATTTGGGGGAATGGCTGAGTCACTCTGGAATGCCAGATATGGGTGAGGTTCTAAGAAAGAGGGATGATCTTAGGCCGTTCAATCTCACCAACCACTCCCTCCCAGCTTCACACTCAGGGAGCAGAAGAAAGAATTCCAGATACATTTAGTCTTAATCATTGTTTGAAAACTTTATGTCTGGGCACCAAAATATGAGATTCACAACTGTAACACCCTACTGCCATACCTCTTCAGCATCATGTGAAAAAAACGCCTAATGTGATTTGCATTTGCCTTTTGATCCTTTCTAGCTTCAGACTTTGTTCTTCACAGCTAGGCTGATACTTTGTTTTCATGGTATTTCTTGCTCTTCGTCTTCTCCCTGAGGCAGCTGTTCCTGGGACGGCTGTCCCAAGGACGACTGTTCAACTGGTTCCTGCTCGTCCGGTTTCACGTCTGGTTGTCTTGGTGATGACTCTTGTGACTGCTGTCCCATTGGTGCGTCTCTCTGGTCTTCTTTCTCAGCTGGGGTGTCTAGCTGTACAGGTGTATTTTTTTCCTCTAGAATGTCATTTGGTTCCTTTTCTTGTTTTCAGTAAACAAAACAAAACAAAATCACCAGTAAACATAGTAGCCATCGAAACCACGTGAACTAAATCATAAAATGAAAGGCACTGCTACTATATCATGATTTCAGAATGACAGTGATGATATTAGACAGTGGTTTTCACGTATGACATTACACTGACAGAGTGCTTTTACGTGTTTTACCACTTTTACTCTCATTTAGCAATGTGATCCATTCACTGTTTAAAAGTTGACAAACCCTGGGAAGACTTGCTTTTTCTAAGTCACAGAGAGAGGGAAGGCACGTTCATGAACATTAAAAAGAAAGCATCAGTGCAGGAGAATCCAGAGCCACTGTTCTCCAGAAGAGGCACCAACACATGAAGAACCACCCAAGCAGAGCAGGAAGATTCCTATGCGCTTGTCAACCTCCCAGCGGCCAAACCGTGTTCGCCAACGCCAAGCGAATCCTACAGAAATAAAAGCCCTCTGTCGTCAGAAAGCAGAGGATGTTCCTAAAACCTGAAACCACCACCGCTGGAATCAGCCCGAGGAAAGACACCTTCAGCTGGAGCTTTGCAGAACCCAGGAGGAGCCAGGCGCCTCACAGCCCGGAACCCTGATACCTTCCTTCCCCCAAACCTGCTCCTGCTCTTGTTTGCACCGGAGCCCAATCCAGAAAGCCCAGCTCCAGCGTCAGTCTCAACCCTCCTATCCCTTCCGTGGCCAGGTCTGGTCCGTGTGGTCATGAAGTCTGTCTCTCCTGTGCGGCCCTACGGCCGCGGTCCTCGCCATCTAATAGACGTTGCAGACAGTAATGCTCTTACCTCTCCCGTCCCCACCGCCTGCTGTCAGAGTGATGATTTTAAAACACGAACCTGATCACATCATCTCCCGGCTTTAACGTCATGTACAGGACACAGGCCAGGCCCCTAGAGTGACCCCGGGGCGTGGCCGCACTGACCAGCAGACCCGGCTGTGCTCCTGCCCTACTGTCCAGCTGCCGCGGACGGTTCCCAGCCAGCTCGCACCTGGGATGGGGGGCTAGGGCCTCGTCTGACCACAGGGCTGTGAACATGAAGCCCTGTTCCCAGCTGAGCTGGGGAGGGTCTTGTGTAACCTCCTGCCTCGCCTCTCCTCTGGAAGGTGGCAGCATCACGAACCCCCAGATCTCTGAGTCAGCGCTGGGAGGGGAGACGCCCACGAGAGCCTCCACCCTGCGGCAAGCTTTGTGCAGCCGAGAAGCCAACACTGATGGGTCGCTCGCGTCCCCGAACCTCGGGGCTGATACTTTTACCAGCACCTGGCCCCGCCTGCTCTCGGGGACACAGCAGACCTGGGTTAGGGTACCTGCGTCCCCGTCTTCCCCCTCACACGGCCCCCCGACATCCTCCTGCTCCAGCTGCACTGCCTGCTCCCACCACCCCGCCACACGCCTGCACACGCGGCCCCTTGCCCTCACCGCCTTCTCAGCACTGCCCCACCCCTCCCAGCAGACCCCCCTGACCCTTTGCAGTCCACCTGCACAAACCCCTCCTTTGTAACACCTCCCGCCGCATCCTCTCTCTGGCCCTGGACGTCAGCCACTCTCTCCCCGGACATTTCCAGGGTCTCCAGCACAAGCCTCTGTCTGTGTCTGCATCCATCTGCGTCCCAACCCAGGAGCAATGAGCTTCCAGAGAGCGGCAGAGCAGCTCCGAGCTCACCTGTCCTCTCTCAGCACCCGGTGCCGAGCTTGGGGTGGGCAGCTCCCCACTATTCTGTCCCCTTTATAAAGAATGGTTAAAGTGACTCATGAGTCCTGGCTCGTCTACCTACTTTCAGAGTAACCTTGGACAGACTGCCTTCTCTTCCTGGGTCTCAGTTATTTCTTCCTTGAAAAAAAAACAGGTGAATGGGGGTCTTCAGAAATGTCAGATCATGGTGATAAGGGGTCAAAGGCCACAGTGAACTGTGGACACTGATCTCTCTGTGTGCGCGGTTCCGAGGACCCCACAGATGTTCGGTCCCTTACATGACGGGACACGGTGTCCTTACACAACCTAGGCACGCTCTCCTGTGTACTGTACATTGCGTCTCGATTCTCGGAACGCTCAATATGGTGCAAACGCTCTGTACGCAGCCGTTACGCAGCACAGTTTGACACTACGTGACAGTCAAAGGCACTGGGCAGTGTTGCTCTGGGGAACTTTCTGGAATTTTTTTCCTAATATTTTTGATCCACAGTTGGTTGAATCCACGGATGTGGAAGGCAAACTGGACACATGACACTTACTGTTACCATGACAAGTTTAAAAAGAAAAAAACGAAGGAGGGGATTATTACAGAAGAAAGACCAAAAACCTTCACAAGGTAATAATCGATTATATGAAAATGAAAGGCCGAGGCGGTGAGAGGCAGGAGGAGCTGAAACTGCGCTTGGCAAACCCCCAGGAAGGTGCACCTGCACATCACTCACAGCCGACCTAGCGCCCCCTCCAGGCTCCCTCCTACACCTGCGGGCGGGCTGACCTCTGCTGGGTCCGAGTCCCCCCACTCGGCAGCTGCCTGAGGGCAGGGGTTGTGTCCTAGGCATCTTTTTCCCCCAAGTGCTCAGCTCAGCCTGGCACACAGAAGGTACTTGGAAAATGCTTGATAAATGAAAAAAAGGGAATAAATAATAAATGGACCAGCAGTGCCCAGTCCCACACATAAAGCATCCCTAAGGACATACAAACTTAGAACATGCAGAATTAAAAACGGAAGTGAGATGTGAACAACAGAGCACCATTCTCTTTAATATGAAACTGCATGAGACATGAACATACAGCAATGTATGTGCTGCATTGATATGTGATAAACACATTTCAAAACCCCTGAGTTCACGTCACCGTTTAGAGGCAATCATCGCTGAGGAGTCTCTGACCTTGCACCTGTTCTATATTGGTTCCCTTCAGAATTGAACCCATAATCCAACAGGCCCCTAAATGTGGCTAAAAATGTGTCACTTCAGGGCCCCCGAGAATTTCCATATTTGTCTGAAGTCTCCTGTCTGAAAACCGCACCTTCTTACCCCAAGTGCAAGCTTTTTTTTTCTCTTCTTTCTTTTTTTCTTATAAAATGCTATACAGTGAAATCTTAAAATAGCTGCATAGTTCAACAATACAAAGTCTGCCTGGACTGAATCGCTGGCTGACAGACAGACAGTGTGACTATGTTGCTGAGTGAAAATCCTCCTTTGTCAATCCGCCTAAATATGGTGCCATACAAAAGAGGGTTTGCAGAGGTCAGAGCACAGTCCTCGGAGGGCCACCTTTGTTCCAAGCCAGGCGCTGCCCCCAAATGGAAGTTCCAGGGTGGCCCAGCGGGGGCGCTGTGCACGCATTTTCAGGGGTAACTGCCAAGGACCCGTCTCACAGGCACCCCATAAAATATCAGGATAACCGTTCTCTTACCAGGAAACGGAACCACTTTCTTATTCTTGCTGAGGTTCTTGAGAGATGCTGAAAAAAGAAAGGAAAACCCAGATATTAATACACCTACTTAGAGTTTTCCATCCCATGAGATGGTGGTGTGAGACCTAGGCTAAAAGCACAAGGGGCATGCCAGCACGCAGAGGTGAGCAGAGGCGTTTAGGGCCATTTCAGTGGAAGCTGGACCCTGCATTATGACACAGGACGGCAGACCAATGTCATGCCAACCGCGGTCTCTGAGACTATGGGGCAACGGAATTTTGATCTTCTTGTTTCTCTTCCTCTAAGAAAAAATCAGATTTAGTTAAGGTTGCTTTTATTTAGCTCCTCCCTCCTGCAGTTTCCTGGTAAGCAGTGGCGGGTGTGTGCTGGTATTTCCTTCTCTCCACACAAGGGATCCCAGGTGCCAGGGGCTCTCCAGCCAGACCAGCAAACCATAAAGTGCGCATGTCGGATGTACCCCACCAACAATCAGAAAACGTCTCTCCATTTCCACAGCAGCTGCTCATCAAAAACCTCAACAGTAAAGAGAAGGGAAATTATAATATTCAGTGTCCAATGAAAAATGCTAAAACTAGAAATGCGAGATTTACATCAACACTTGCAAGTTACAAAGCGCTGGTACACACAAGCACAACGTAAATAAATGCAATGAAACTTCTGCCGATCCACCCGCTGTGACTCTCATCTGACAGTTCTGCTTTGATTTCAGGCCTTTTAAAGTTCATGAGCATCTCTGCCAACCCATCAACATGGCATGGAAACGGTCATGCTGTTACAGATATGTGCTCCTAAACACATCGACGTGCCAAGTTTCTGCTGACATAATTAACATGGAAATATTTTTGCTAATAAGCACTCCAGTTAAATTGAACTCAGGGGCCAAAAAGAACTAGACCGAGGCTGCTCTGCAGACCTGACATGTTGGCAAGTGAGAGGAAAAAGACACACGAGAGCAGCTGGGGGAGCTGCTGGTCATAAAGGAAGAAATCAGAGAAGCTGTTGGGAGAGATGATTGGAGAGATTAAACTGCCAGCAACAGCAGCTGAGAGAATCTGAACGTTGGAGCAGAGAGGAAAAGGAATAAGAACTGAGATTTTCAAGAGAAGGCTGATTTCGTTGACAGTCGTGGGAAGTCAGAGGCCACCACAAACCATAACAAGCTGGATGAAATCAGAAAAACCACTGTCTTTGTCCACGAAGACGCCCCCTGATGCCCATGTTACAGTCGTGTGATTTGAACATTCTGTTACATCCTGTGTTCAATACTTGCTTCAAAACCTTGTCTTCATCTTCACTCATTTTTGAGACTGCTGGAGTCTACTGCAGCTGCTCGTTATGAATTAAGATGTCAGGCTCAAATTTGTGAAAATGAATCCAACGTTTTGGTTCAAGAGGTAATTACTTTGTGAAAGTTAGAAACCCTAAGTTAGATGACATTTAATGTTTGCATTTGGTAACAACTGTGTAGGCATCTGATTTCTCTGTGAGCGAGGCCCGTTTTTGAATAAATCAGCAAAGACATTTACCAAGTCTTTCTGTCTTGTTGTTGTTTTAGTCCTTAAGTTGTGCATGACTCTTTCGCAACCCCAGGGCCTGTAGCCCATCAGGGTCCTCTGTCCATGGGATTTTCCAGACAAGAACGTGGGAGTGGGGATCTTCCCAACCCAGGGATCAAAGCCGTGTCTACCACTGAGCCACCTAGGAAGCACCAAGCCCTTTTACAAATCAAATCAGAAAGTAGTTTGAATTCACAGACTCTGACAGTGACTTGAAGACCCAACCAGAGACTGAGAATCACAGATCAATGTGGTGCGCTCTCCTGCAACTGGTAAGGGTCTTTATTCCTAAAATAATTCTGTTTTCTACATTCACATGTGCTGGTCATCACAGAAAACTTGGGAAACAGAGAATAGGTCCCCCCAAAATGAAAGTAAATTTAAGTGATAGACCCACCACTTGTTGCTTTAAGTTGTAACCTAGATGACATCTGGAGATACAAAATAAGCACTTATCTCTGATTTTACGGCCTCAAGATAAACTCCACAATGTAGACTGCTGGCTGAGAGGCACGCATACTGCAAAGCGCCCTGCAGGAGAGACGACCCAAGTCACATCCTCCCGAGGACTTGGTCTCCAGCAGCCCTCTTCTTTAGTGAGGGCTGTTCACTCTGCCACACGCCTGGAAGCAGGCACGTTCCCAGGCCTTTATCCCTCCTCGCCCCAAAACAGCCGCAGCCTCTTTGCCGTTCACATCTTTAGACTCTACTGCCCTCTTCCCCTCCCTGGAGTAGCTACACCCTGCCTCCTGGACCAGCTTAGCCCGTGGTCCAGGGTTGTTAGCAGACTCTGGATGCAGGGGCAGTGCTTACCGCCCCGTCCCATGTAGCAAGCCCAAGCATCACTTTACATCGAAGTAAAGGATCATAGAATATCACTAAGCAGGTCTGTCAAGTAACCAAGGGATCTTCCCAACCCAGGGACCGAACCAAGGTCTTTGATGAATGGAAGGAAGCACCACCTGGTTAGTGACTTTGGACTGCGCACTGGTGAGAATGTGCGGTGAGACGTGATGGTGGATGCCCGGTGTTCACAGCACAAGATTGGGGCCCAGACCACTGAGCCCACAGGAAGCGATTGGTTTGCTTTCAGCTGTCCTCGTTCTTGGGTAAAACAAGGTGTATACTCAGTGGAGTGAACGTCTGTGCGGCTAACCTCCTTACCTACAGAGCAAGGGTGTGCTCACAAGCCTATGCGGAAAGACGGAGCAACGGAATTTAGAACTCAGGCTTCCCTGTGGCTCAGCTGGTAAAAGAATCCGCCTGCAATGCAGGATTCGATCCCTGGGTTCAACCCCTGGGTTGGGAAGATCCCCTGGAGAAGGGAAAAGCTACCCACTCCAGTATTCTGACCTGGAGAATTCCATGGACCAAGTCCATGGGGTCACAAAGAGTCGGACACGACTGAGCGACTTCGCTTCACTCACTGGACCCCCACACCTGCTTACTCATAGCCCGAGTCTTCAAAGAAAAGGTGGCTTCATCCACAAGGAAAGCCAAGTCAGCGCTTTAACCTCACTGTGCGCTGTGAGTGATGACAGTCCCCGAGGGCAGAGGCTTATCCACGGGCCACCCGGTAGCAGGAAGAGGCGGCGGAAGGGGTCGCTCTGGGGTAGGAGGACGTGAGGGCTGAGAGCCCCGAAACCCAGAGAGTCCCCTTCTGCTCAAGGTCGCTCCGATGAGGACCGCACACAGCAGGGAGTCCCCCAGCTTTACCAGGGACGAGACCTGAGCGCTAAAGAACACACCTGGAAGATGCGCTTTGTTTGAGCGGGCTGCTCCCACCACGCAAAGCAGACAGTCAAAAGAGCGCTCAGGAGATCACAGCACAGCAACATGAGATTCACGCTAAAGCCGTGTCAATCACAGCCGGGCGGGATGTCCCTGGTGGTCCAGGGGTTAAGACTTCGCCTTCAACTGCAAAGGGTGTGGGTTCGATCCCCGGTCAGGGGGCTAAGATCCACGTGCCCGGTGGCCAAAATATCAAAACATAAAACAGAAGGAAGCCTGGCGTCGCAAAGAGTCGGACCCGACGGAGCGACTGAACGACAACACGCTGTGACAAATTCAGTAAGTGCTTTTTTAAAAAGGCCTGGCCGTAGGGTCTATGGGGGTCTGTGTCCCCACCCCTCACCCAGAGGATCCTGTCTCCTGGGTCTCCTGGACGCAAACTCTCATCAACTGTTAGCAGCTATTTGAATGACAATCAATAACAGACCGTCATCAGATCAGATCAGATCAGTCGCTCAGTCGTGTCCGACTCTTCGCGATCCCATGAACCGCAGCACGCCAGGCCTCCCTGTCCATCACCAGCTCCCGGAGGTCACTCAGACTCACATCCATCGAGTCAGTGATGCCATCCAGCCATCTCATCCTCTGTCGTCCCCTTCTCCTCCTGCCCCCAATCCCTCCCAGCATCAGAGTCTTCTCCAATGAGTCAACTCTTTGCATGAGGTGGTCAAAATACTGGAGTTTCAGCTTTAGCATCATTCCTTCCAAAGAAATTCCAGGATTGATCTCCTTCAGAATGGACTGGTTGGATCTCCTTGCAGTCCAAGGGACTCTCAAGAGTCTTCTCCAACACCACAGTTCAAAAGCAACAGACCATCATAGAACCAAGCTAATTGATCTGTTTTTCTTTAATGTTTAAAATTCATTTTTAACCATTTCTAAGTTGCCAGATTGACTAAAATCATAGCCTCCACCCCACCCCCCAAAAAAAGGCCTCTAATGAAGCCTTTAAGCAGAGTGAGCATCTGGCCTGGCCCAGCTACAGCTCGAGGTTCTCCAGCTCACAGCATCCGAGGGAATCAAACAGCCAGGAGACTCACTTGTGCAAAAAGGGATTCAGAAGCCAGGCCGCCTGGGGCTGGCTGGTGCTGCTCCTGGGACTCTGCCCTGGAACTGCGAGCTCCGAAGCAGAGAAACGCAGGTGGAAATCACGGAGGGGAAAAAATTGATTTTTTTTCTGATTCTTGGATTCCTTCTCCACTTCCCAGTTCTCAAAAACAAACAAAAATAACTGCAGTGGAGCACAGCCAAAAGTTATTCTTAGTGAGAAAAAAAAAGTATTACTGCTTTGAATTAAACTTAAGGAACTTAAAACTGCCTTAGTCTCCTAGAAAAATTAAACTTGGAAACTCTCCCAAAAGGTGAGGCCCGCGCTCTTTGGAAACAGCGTGGTGGCTGGCAAGCTTCTAAGGCTTCTGACAGAAGCCGAGAGCAGGGATGGGCGCCAACAGCCGCGAGCGCTCAGGAGGGAAGGCAGCGCTGTCCAAGGGATGCGGGAAACAGGCTCACCCCCTTCCCCTACACAAAGCGTAGTGTGGGGCCACAGCGATCTCCTGCAGCTCCATGTCTTGTGCTTGGGGGAAACACCTCCCAGAGGCCTCTGAGGCTGTCCTTGAACCTCGGAGCTCCCAGGTAGAGCCCAGAGGCACTTGCAAACAAACTGGGGGTGGGGGGAAGGGTGGTCCTGACATCACTCACAGCCCCCTCATCAGGCGCTCAGAACTGGCATTACGGACAAGCCCACCCTAAGCCCCACTTTCGGGGCCACAGCCACGACCCAGCTCACCGCCCCCCCAGCACCCAGCTCAGCACCTCCCTGGCACCCAGCTCAGCACCTCCCCGGCAAGAGTGGGGAGGGGAAAGTGTGTGGAGCTGCTTGAACCCCTGCTGTTTCCACTATCGCCTCTGCCGCCAAGGACAAGGCAGGTAATCAATCACTCTGATTCCTCCTCTGTAAAATGACAGTCGTCACCTGGCAAGGTGGTTAAAACGAAAATAAAAATCAGAAGGAGACGTGTGTGCAGGAATTGTGGGATCCATGCATGTTTTTAAATTATTGTTACAGCAGATGGTTCAATACACATTTTATATACTTAAGGCTCCATAAAAGCCGACAGCATTTAATGGGATTTTTTTTCAAGTACACAGGTCCTCGACTGCAGGGAAAGGGCACAGAGAGACTGGAAGGGATGATGGGGTGGACTCTGTCCACACAGATGCCTCTCTGGGGTGAACTGTCACCTCGTGAGCATCCTTCTGTGGAAAATCGAACAGCGAGGAGGAGAAGCAGGGGCTTAGACACACCCTGAACTGCATGTGTGTGTGAGTCACTTAGCTGTGAATGACTCTTTGCAACCCCAAGAACTGCAGCCCTCCAGGCTCTCTGTCCATGGGATTCTCTAGGCAAGATTACTGGAGTGAGTTGCCATTTCCCTCTCCAGAGGATCTTCCTGACCTGGGGATCTAACCCTGGTCTCTTGTATTGCAGGCAGATTCTTTACCATTTGAGCTAAGGGACTCCCTTAAACTGCAAGGACACGCCTATTTGTGATGCTCAGCAGGTTTCTTTCTGGCCACTAGGTGGTGACCTGGGGCCCACGTGGCTGTCAGCTCCCCTGTAGGATAAACACTGCTGCTGCTGCTGCTAAGTCGCTTCAGTCGCGTCCGACTCTGTGCGACCCCATAGACGGCAGCCCACCAGGCTCCCCCCGTCCCTGGGATTCTCCAGGCAAGAACACCGGAGTGGGTTGCCATTTCCTTCTCCAATGCATGAAAGGGAAAAGTGAAAGTGAAGTCGCTCAGTCGTGTCCGACTCTCAGCGACCCCATGGACTGGAGCCTACCAGACTCCTACGTCCATGGGATTTTCCAGGCAAAAGTTCCGGGGTGGGGTGCCAGTGCCTTCCCCGAGGATAAACACTACCTCCACCTTTTAAGACCTACGGTCCACTTTATAAAAACCTCTCTTCTTGAAAACAGAATATCTTCTCTGATCACTTTACTGGCATTTATGAATGAGGGCTTTTCTCTTAAGTTACCAAGAAGAGTAGAAAATGGAAAGGCAGACATTCCCCCACATTCAGTGGAAATCGTGGTTGAAAGATTTTGATTGTGGAGACACTGACAACTACAATGCAATTTTAAAACCGAAACCCAAAATGTCACAACACAGGGTCAGATTGAGGAGCCCTGTCTCCCTGGATCTGTCGCTCCTCCCAGGATGTAGGTGAGAAATAGCATGAAAGGTCGCACAACAAACTCTGCTGTCTTGGAGCCTGAAGCCACCGCCCCTCCCCTGACCCAGCGGCTCTGCCTCCTGGGGCCTGAGAAGACTCCATGCTCACCTCTTCCACCGGAAATCTTCCAACTGTTCCTTCAGCTGTCTTTTCCCCTCAAGGCTCCCCCCAGGGTTGGTTTAATCTACGTTTAGTGTTAACTGCTCAGTCAAGTCTGACTCTTTGCACCCTCATGCACTGTGGCCCACCAGGCTCCTCTGTCAACGGAATTCTCCAGGCAAGAATAGTGGAGTGGGTTGCCATTTCCTCCTCCAGCGAATCCTGCTGACTCAGGATCAAGCCCAGGTCTCCTGCCTGGCAGGCAGATCCTTTACCATCAGAGGCACCAGCTTTACCACGTATAAACGCTACGGGTGATCCCCTGCCCACCAGACGGGAGTGCAGGCTGACCCGCCTCCGTACGAGCTACCGGGGACCTCTTCAACCTCTCCCGTGGCAAACTTGCCTCCTCCACCTTCCTCAAGGGGAACAACCACAGGTCCCCACACATGGAGCCCATGGGGAAGGGCGGGGGGAGCAACAGTGCTGGATAATCCTGACCAGTGGCTCCTTTCACGGGACACGATCGTCTCACAGGATTGTAATCACCACACTTCAAAGAAAGGGGCCTGCAGTTGCTTTGTAGGGGGAATGACGTCCACCAGAAGCACGTACAGTCCTAAAGGAAAGTTAGTCCATCCTGAAGGAAATCGGTCCTGAATATTCATTGGAAGGACTGATGCTGAAGCTGAAACTCCAATACTTTGTTTGGCCACCTCATGTGAAGAACTAACTCATTGGAAAAGACCCTGATGCTGGGAAAGATTGAGGGCAGGAGGAGAAGGGGATGACAGAGGATGAGATGGTTGGATGGTATCACCGACTCGATGGACATGAGTTTGAACAAGCTCTGGGAGTTGGTAATGGACAGGGAGGCCTGGCATGCTGCAGTCTCTGGGGTCACAAAGAGTCGGACTCGACTGAGCGACTGAACCAAAGTGAAAGAGCATACAACTGAAAGAGCTGCTGCTGGAGATCTGAGCCACGTTCAAGCCCCAGGGTGAACTGTAGGGCTGCACCCCTACCCCCAGAAGTGAGGCTTCAGACCTCAGAAGACACACCCTGAGGACTTCCCAGGTGTCCAGTGGTTAAGACTTCGCCTTGCCTCCTGTTGCCGTTGCTGGGGGTGGGGTTCCATCCCTGGTCAGGGAACTAAGATCCTGCATGCCTTGAGGCCAGAAAACCAAAACCCTAAAACAGAAGCAATATTGTAACAAATTCAATAATGACTTAAAACAGACAAAAGAAAGGAAGACACACCCTGGAGTGAGTTCTGGCTACAGTGTTACAAGTTCAGGAACCTAGGAAATCACCCCGCAACCCTAGGAAGCATGCACCCTGTCTATGCCTCCGTTTCCTCATCCATAAAACACCGAACTTATGTGATAAAAGACAAAAGGTTACGAACACATCCATCCTCACAGTCTGCAATGCACTGCATCATTTAATACTGTGACACATCATTTCCTGCTCCTCATGGTTGACATGCTATACTAGAAGGTGTGTACAGGAAAATCTATTGTAAACTGCTTTTAAAACTGCAAATATAAACCATTAATATAAATCATTAATGAATAGGCATGGAAGAAATTAGAAAAAGAATTTCTAATTTGGTGGTGTTATTATTATGAGGCTTTATGGGGGCAGGACATAAGACCTTTGCTCAGTCAAGTGCGTCATGCATATTTTAACTATGTTTCAGGAGACAAATCTGACTAGCTGTTTATAACAGGGTCTTACAGCATCCCCGCACATGGCTGAATTATTACAGAATATGCACATTTCTATTTCTTCAACATCTACATGACGTACCTTTTTTCTTTGTGTTGTGTCTTAAGGGGAACTTTTTCTTAAAAGACATTCGTGAATTGTTTTCCTGAAATAGAAACCGTCAGTGTTAGCAGCTGAAACTTTGTTCTCTGAACATAAGCAAGAGCACTTGGGACTGGAATATTCAGCTACAACTGGATGCTGAGAACTGACGTTTGCAACAAAGGTCAGCCCGCCAGAGGTTGTCACACACGCAAAACAGTGACGTGCCAAACCACACAGCCTGTGCCGGAAGGCGGCCCACCTCTCCATGGTCCATCATGGGCCGGCCGTACGCTGGCCTGGCCTGGGAGCCCAGACCACGATCAAGGAAGCCCACAGGTCACCCTGGACCAGATAAGTTCCCGTAGTCCAGCTTCAGGGTCCAGCCCTTCTCTGTTGGACTCCATACTGGAGACCGGGACCCATGGACCCAGTTCACACTAATTCCCAAGTGTGACTGCTTTCCATGAGCATCCTGTCCATTCCAACACTCCACATCAAAATGGCCCAGCTTCACCTTGGAATGTAAAGAGCTGCAAAGAGAATCGCTCCCATCCTAACAACGAGAAAGAGTCAGATCATCCACAGAATGAACTCATAGGAGAGGCGGGGTCACAGGGCAACAACCAGGCTGGAATCTCAGGACACAGACTCCTCCAGGAGAGAAAGGACAGAGCACTCGCTTCCCTAGAGCAGAGCCCAGGAGGAAGAGAGCGGGACAGAGGGCAAGCGGATTTCAGCCAGGAGTCTCAGAGAGTGCCCCCGAGTGTGCGGGCGAACAACCAGGGCTCCTTAGATAAACGGGATGCCAAGGCAGACAGCACAAGCTGAGCAAGGAGACACCTGCAGCAATAGAAACAAAGAGAGTTCTTAACAAAACTCATCAAAGGGACATGTCAAAGGAACACAGGAACCAAGCTGAAAGAACGCCAATGGTCAAAACAGGAGCAACTGCCAACAGACCCATGAAAAGATGCTCAGCATCGCTAATTGCCGGGGAAATGAAAATCAAAATCACAGTGAAATATCATCTCACAGCTGTCAGCATGGCTAACATCAAAAAGACAATAAATAACAAATTTTGGTAAGGCTCTGGAGAAAAGAGAACCCTCACACGCTGTTGGTGGGACTGCAATATAGTAACTACTGACAGAGGTAACCCATGTAAACACAGGTCTTTGCAGACCCCAATTATTGAAGTATATCAAGGGGTCCTGAGAATAAGTTTGAGAACCACCACCCTAAAGTACCAAATCAAATCCAAATCTGATACAGTACCATTTAATTCACTCAGCATATTATAAACAATAGATGCTTGTGCGTTAACTCGAATAGTGGAGCCCTGAGCCCATTACCACTTTACACATCACATCTCCAAGACTGAAAATAAACTTAGTCGCAGTTTTCAAGCTCACCATTTGCAAGGAGAATTCCAAACTAGAATTAGGAAAAAGAAGTCATCAGCTTCACCGATCAAGACAGCTTTTTGTTACTTTTTAAATCTGATTCTTTAGTTTTAATTACACATTCTTATATATAGCAAGCAAGAAGAGAAACTTTGCACTAAAAATACAGTTCTAAGTACTTCCCTGGTTGTCTGGTGGTTAAGAACCCGCCTTCCAATTCAGGGACTGCGGGTTCACTCCCTGGTCAAGGAACTAAGATCCTACATGCAGTAGTCCGCACACTGCGGCCACTAGGCTCTCATGCCCCAGAGCCCAGGCGCCACAACTAGAGAACCCAGCCCCACGGCAAAGACGCTGCATGACGGAGTAGAGACCCTCGCGCCGCACATAAGACCCGGTGCTCGCACGTGTGAAGTCGCTGCAGTCGTGTCCGAGTCTACACTCCAGAACTGTAGCCCACCAGGCTCCTCTGTCCACGGGATGCTCCAGTCAGGAACACTGAAGTGGGTTGTGGCTTTCTTCTCCAGGGAGTTTCCCTGAGCCAGGGACTGAACCTACATCTCCTACATCTTCTGCTTCGGCAGGCAGGTTCTTTCTCACTAGCGCCACCTGAGAAGCCCCACAGACCCAACACAGAGGAATAAATAAGTACATGTGAAAACAAAGCAAGCCTCACCCTCTTCCCGTCCACTAGCTCCCCCTCCTCAAGCCCGCGGTCTCTGGGCCAAGCAGCGATTCATGGATCGGGTGCCAAGTCTGCGTCTTAGAGCATCTTCCTGTGCCTGAATGCCGCAGAGTCTCCATCACCTGAACAGACACTGAACGCGTGGCGCTTCCTCACTGGCGATTCGAAATTGCTGTAAGATGTTTCTACTGTGACAGGGAAATCACCGAACAGTATGGTATTGAAAGAAGCAAAGAGATGTTTCTATTTCCTCCTCAGTAGAAGGAAAGACTGGAGAATAATCACTGTGGAGCGGGGAGCCTCTCAACCAGCATTTGAAGGTCCCCATGGTTCAGTTCAGTCACTCAGTCATGTCCGACTCTGCGACCCCATGGATTGCAGCACGCCAGGCCTCCCTGTCCATCACCAACTCCCAGAGTTTGCTCAAACTCGTGTCCATTGAGTCGGTGATGCCATCCAACCATCTCATCCTCTGTCGTCCCCTTCTCCTCCTGCTCTCAATCTTTCCCAGCATCAGGGTCTTCAGACCCAGCATATTCCGCGGACAGACAGCTAGAACGGGGAGTCAGTGGCTGGTCTAACTTGGGTTTATTTACCAGGTATGAGTGTGTAGACTTTGTGATGCGTGTTTGGACGGTGCTGACTGAGAATGCTGAATGTCACACGGGCTTCCAACACTGAGGATGGGAGGAAAGATGCTCGGGAGGGCATTTCACTTCATCCAGATCAACACAGAGATTGCTGACACCCGCATGTGTTCTGTACCGTAGTCCTCACCAACTTGTGAGGTGCAGTATTGAGTGCAAGGTGGAAACCCGCTTTCTGATATTTTACAACTTCCAAATAGCCTGTCTCTTCCTACTCATTCTATCACAAGCAGAAATGTGACGTTTACTCATAGAACTGATTTTTGCCCTGCCATGGACTCCTCTCCTTCAAATATCAATATAGACAAACCCTGAAAATGAATAAATAAGAAACATGCCTTGACTTGAACCACTACTACACGGTCCTATGGATAGTAACTCTGTGTGAGGATAGTAACTCTATGTGAGCTCAACAATAAACCTCAGCTTTGAATCCCAAGGACCTGGCTATTTCTTATCTTAGCTCTCTCTCAGGGAAAAGCTGCCAGGACCACAGGAAATGCGTGGAATCAAGACAAAGCGCCCCAAACAATCTCATTTGTCAATTCAACGTTCCTGTGGACCTTCCAGCCCCTCTCCTCTTCATGTTTCTGATTTTCTTCCCACTAAAACTACTCATGGAAAAGATAGTTTTTCTTCCAAAATATGGCTATTAATTTCTGGCAGCTAAGTTCTGAATTCACCTATAAGCATCTTTCCAGAAAGTGGTTGGTACAGGCAGCCAATAAAGCTTTCTCAGAAATGAAAATTTTAAATGTTACTTTTTGCTTCCAAAAATTATACGTATGGCCCTGTCTACATTACACAGGTCTAAACCCTAGGTTTTTTGGTCCCTTACAGAAACATTATAGATGGACCACATACTAATAATTCTCATAATTAAATGTAAGTCAGGTCCCTAACCATCATTTTTAACAGTGGCATAAATTCAACAAAAGTGTTTGGATGGAGCCCACCATATGAAAAGACAGATCAGTTCATCTGTGTCTGTTCTGTTATCAAACATCAATTCAATACCTCCACTTCAATAATGCAGAGCATTTCACAGAATATATGCCTGCAGCTGGGATGAAGATCAAGCACTTTTATTCAACAGTGAACATTTCTCTTTCTGCTTGAGTCCAAAGGAATCTTCTATGTATAAAGGAATCCAAGCTTTATTTTTCTGAAGCTGTAATTCTCTAAATCTTTTAGTTCATCAAAGCCCAATTAGCATTGGTGACTTACACTTAGCCTTTGAAACTCCACTGCTGCTCAGTGCTAACCTTGCCTCTTAGGGAAGGAATAAAACACTCAGCTGTAGTGACAAAGTGGTATCAAAATAATACAAGGGAAAAAATGGTAAAGACACTGGGCAGGCAACGAGTTTCAAAAATCAATTCATTTGGTCACAAAAATCCTGAGTCAGAGACGAGAGATCAAACACTCCCCAGTTTATTGGCATTTCTGGCAAAGGGAATTAAATGAAATCCCTCTGCCAATTGCCTGATAAAGCAGATAACAAGGGTAAGTTACTGTTTTGGATTCGGTGTGCATTTTATTTCATAAGCTGCTTCAAAGGTGTTTTCATCAGTAGCTGCAGGCTATGGGAAATGCTTGATGTTCTGAGCCCAGCACTTGTTAAGTGTATTCAATCACTTATATGTGATTTATGTCAATGGAGAGAAACTGCTACCTGATAATTTTAAGGTGTTTCTGTCTTATCACTCATTTTACAGTTAGAAACATATCAAGTCACTTTTCTGATCTGATCTCATCAGCCCACGCAGCCCACGTAAAATAGAGCTATACACGACATTTCTTTCAAAACCCCTCATCCTAGGAGGATTGGATCCACAACATTGTTTACTATGGAGTCATAACAAGAAAACCAAAACGCAAAACTGAACATGATTCTTTAAAAAAAAAAAAAAAAAAAAAAGCACGAAACATTCATCTGCTGCTGCTGCTGCTAAGTCACTTCAGTCGTGTCCGACTCTGTGTGACCCCATAGACGGCAGCCCACCAGGCTTCCCCGTCCCTGGGATTCTCCAGGCAAGAACACTGGAGTGGGTTGCCATTTCCTTCTCCAATGGATGAAAGTGAAAAGTGAAAGTGAAGTCGCTCAGTCGTGTCTGACTCTTAGCGACCCCATGGACTGCAGCCCACCAGGCTCCTCCATCCATGGGATTTGCCAGGCAAGAACACTGGAGTGGGGTGCCACTGCCTTCTCCAGGGCACTGCTTCTAGTTCAACACTATTAACAGAACATTTTTGGATAAGAAGATTAAACTCTGAAGTCCATTGCAGAATCCAAGCCTTGACCTTGACGAGCTTACATTAGTTCTAGCCTAGGGCAGTAACCTACAGACGAAATGACCCTCTGGGCTGCCTTGTCAAATCAGACACCAGACGGCAGATTCTCAGTTTAGGCTTGTGTTCTAAATGTTCCAATTTATAAACATCAAGATTTTAACAGAACAAGCAACACCCAAGTGTACATTATTTTTAAGTTTACATATGTCCCAAGGAATAAATTTAAATAGAGGTGGGCTCTATTTATGTGTTGCTGGGTACTGTTTCTCTCTTGCTTTTCCAATGAGCTAAATTACAAATGCGTTAAAGTCAGACAAAATCTGCTGTTTTTCCATCACGTTGACAGCACTTAATGCTCCAGAGGTTTTGAGGTCTGGTCCAGCCTTGCCTTTAATACACATTTGAAGGGACTTCAACTTGATCTAATCATACATAGTGAAAGTGAAAGTCACTCAGTCATGTCCGACTCTTTGCGACTCCACGGACTATACAGGACACGGAATTCTCCAGGCCGGAATACTGGAGTGGGTAGCCATTCCCTTTTCCAGGGGATCTTCCAAACCCAGGGATCAACGGGGGGTCTCCAGCATTGCAGGCGGATTCTCTACCAGCTGAGCTACCAGGGAAGCCCACATACATAGCGTTGTCATAAAAATACAAAATGCACCTCTACATCTCATATGTTTTATGTGATAAAACATCTCATAAATCAATGAATATATGTGTTAAAAATCTTATCTAGGAAGTATACTTATTATCAAAGTATACTTGATTTTTGAAGCCTTTGGAAAACTTTTCACAATTATCATTTTATCCTCTTAGATGCTTTGCACCTAGAACCTGTCACCGCGGCAGCCAGTCTGGATGCCTGTCGGTCAGGAGTGGTCATGTGTTGCGATCACGTCGTATGGAGCAGAAACAAACCAGACCACTGACCTGCACGCCAGGGTGTCTAAGTGCCCTTTGCCGGGGTTTGGTTTCAGTTATTATCAGCCGATACAGGACGGACCAGAATGATTTCACATCTACTTTTAAGTCTTAAACTAAAGTCTTAAACTTTAGTTTCCATTTTTAATGTATTACTGGATAAACTATTCTATCCATTTAGAGTTGACCCTTGGAGCGGGGCTCGGGGGCCAGGCCCGATGCAGTTAAAAATCCGAGCGTAACTAGTACTTGGCCCTCCACACAGGGGGTCCCTCCCCGTCGGAGGGTCCACACCCGCAGCTGCAAACGAGCGCAGGGCTCCTACAGTGGGGCGGTATTTACTACTGAACAGACCCGCATGTAAATAGACTCCTGCAGTTCCAGGGTCAACGGTACTTCCCTAAGACTCTCAGTATTTCTTTATAGTCACAAATACATCCAGTGAGAAATCAATAGAATATTTATTCCAGTAAAAGAGAAGTAAAACTGCTGGCGTGAAGCTAACTGATCCAAACAAATGACACCCAAGATGATACCCAAGGAGTGAAATCAACGTTTTTCTGGAAGGATTCCAGACAAGCACCTGATTCGTCTGTCATTTTTGGGGGGCAGGGTATTCTTTTTATGTGAATGGCAGCTTTGCTCAAAATGTTTGCATTTATTCCAAATAAATAAAATCTCCATTCTGAAGTATATTGAAAAAAAAAAAGTAAATTCGGATAATATCCTCAATACTGATACACAGCACTTGTTAAAATAATACTTTTCTATTATCAGCAGCTTACTCTTTGGAAGGAAAGTTATGACCAACCTAGATAGCATATTCAAAAGCAGAGACATCACTTTGCCAACAAAGGTTCGCCTAGTCAAGGCTATGGTCTTTCCTGTGGTCATGTATGGATGTGAGAGCTGGACTGTGAAGAAGGCTGAGTGCCGAAGAATTGATGCTTTTGAACTGTGGTGTTGGAGAAGACTCTTGAGAGTCCCTTGGACTGCAAGGAGATCCAACCAGTCCATTCTGAAGGAGATCAGCCCTGGGATTTCTTTGGAAGGAATGATGCTAAAGCTGAAACTCCAGTATTTTGGCCACCTCATGCGAAGAGTTGACTCATTGGAGAAGATTCTGTTGCTGGGAGGGATTGGGGGCAGGAGGAGAAGGGGACGACAGAGGATGAGATGGCTGGATGGCATCACTGACTCGATGGATGTGAGTCTGAGTGACCTCCGGGAGTTGGTGATGGACAGGGAGGCCTGGCGTGCTGCGGTTCATGGGGTCGCAAAGAGTCAGACACGACTGAGCGACTGATCTGATCTGATCTGATCTGATTATCAGCAGAGTCATGGTTCCTTTAATATGCTGCATAAAAAATAAATGGAAAATAGTCTTAAGAATATACACAAAAGTGAAAACAGTCTAAACAGGAATTCAATGTTTTCACTTTTTTCTTATTTGTATCTGCTAATAATTCTGCAAGAACACCAAACTCTTTATAGTTTTGTAAAGTATTCTTAATTTTAAAACATGAGATAGCATAGAAGAAGATTCAATTTAAAAATACAATTAATGCTAAGTATGAGTAAGGCATTGTATGTGACTGATGCTGCCAAAAATGAAAATATAAAGTCAAATTCCCACTTCCAAGGACTTGAAACCTCTGCTAGAAACCACAATGAGACTGGAGAATAACAGTAATAACTGCTATAATTAACTCTCAACCCACTGTGTCAGGCTTTTTAAGAATAATTCTAATCTCCACACTGACTTCACAGGTTAGAAATTCCCAACGTTACAAACAAAGAAGCTGGGGCTCAGGGAAGTGAAATTGTGTTCAGGACACAGTTTATACATGTTCAAGGTCTGCATTCTTCATTCACTGTGTTTGGTTAAACATTCTGATTAAAAGAGCAAGTAACACCTATACCAAACGAATGGTAAATTTCCCAGAGAATCACCGCACACTTAAAGCCAAGTGGGTGTGACTTCAGTTTTCAGGGACATCAGGGCAAACACACAATATGATCTTTTCTGCACAGGCTGGTCACAGAGGGGTCTTTCCTAAGGACATTCCAAAGGACAGAATGCTGGATACTGCTTTTAACAAGAGAGCTAAGAGAGGGAAAACCCAGTGCCCACTTCCCAACTGGAAAACAAGTGCTTTCATTACTTAGCTTCAATATAAATCGCATAAACCTCACTTTAAACATAAATATACTTTTCAAGAACTTTCAAATCCACTCTCACAATTGATTCTTTCGAGGAAAGTAAACCTGTAAATGTACAGTAATCATCAATTGAATGAATGGGGTTCAGAGAGGTAAAATTACTTAACAAAGGGCACTTGCAAACTAATAGAAACACCAACACTGGAGTCTGGTGCCTCTAACTCAGCTGCTTGTAGAAACACGTTCACACGTGGAACTGTAGCTCATGCGCGCCCTCTTCCCGAAGCTGTCAGGATTCTCCCACAATTCGCGATTTCTACTCATATACATAAAAAGTGTAGCATCGAGCATACTTTATCCACATGTTCACTAATACCAGAGGTTAAGTTGGTGATAAACTTCTGAACAACAGACTTGCAGCAGAGGAAACAGACTCTGAAACATCAAGGGGTCTTCCCAAGGTCACACAGGGTGAGTGATGGATGAGCTGATGTGATGTCAAAGTTCAGGTGGCTTCCAGGTGCTGGTTTTGATTAGGTACCTTCCCAAATATTAGTATTTATGGCCCAAAGTATTACTATTTATGGCTCAGGTATTTTTTTTTTATGGAGTGATGAGGAGACTAAGCGAACTTAGGAATAAGTAAATAAATTCTTATGTACTCAGACGAAAACCATCATGATCATGTAATCATTTAACAAATAACGAGGAGACCTTGACTCTATCTAGGACACAGCTACTGGAGAGGAACGCCATGGAGCCGGACACGCCATCGCTTGCCATGTGGGGCCCTCTGCTCAGCCAGAGCCCTGCCTTCCCAGGGGCCGTGAGCCTCGTGGTTTGGGAGCCTGTCCTCCCCTGATATCCCCAGCCTGTGGACACATTCATCCTGAGCCTGACAGTGCGGAGCATTCCTGGCTCCCTGGACAACCCAGGGGGGTGTCTCCAGGTGTCTGAAGGCAGATAACTCGGGGGTAGGGGGAGGCGTCTCCTGATACGTGACCCTAAAGGAGTCTTCCCTCCCCTGTTTTTTATCTGCTTTTATAGCAGATCCATCCACCTGCTTGAAATGTCTTCACATTTCCTTTCCTCTGAGTTGGTTTTCTGCCTCTAGGGAACAGAGCTATGGTGGATGATGGAGACGCAGATGTTATATTCTAAGAAGCACCTGACAAGGTTTGGGAATCCTTTGATTATCTTGTTAGGTATGTCTTCAGAATAGGAAACACAAAACTACAGAATCTGTTGATACAAACCTTCCTTTCATTATCTTCATAAAGCTTCTCATCTTCTTTTTCCTATTGTTAAAAAAATAAATATAGCAATCAACTATCTGCAAGAAGGATATTGTCAAGTACATCCTTAATCTCCCAAACTCCTCTCACCTTCCTGGTTGGGTCAGATTCTTTCCTCTTATAAATAGCAGTCAGGGGGTGGGTCTAAGCCTTGACCATCCTGGCTACCACTGCTGGGATCCTCTTTCCCTTCCGTTTGGTCAGGCACTACCCCTTCCCCACTCTAAACTCTTCATTTTTTGTGCCCCTTGCTACATATTTTTACACAAAATACAGAATATTATAGGCTCAGTTGCACCTTGATATTCTTCACCTCATACGATATTCTGGAGCCCCAACCGCAGTACACACGTGTCTATCTTATTGTTTTTACAGCTGCAGTGTTTTCCATTGTATGGATGAAGCATAAATTAATCAACCAAGCCCAAAGGATGAATATCTCATTTGTTTCTATTTCTGAGTATATTATATCTGTGGGATTTATTTATATCTGTGGGATATTTCTAGCTATGGGAATGATGATTTAAAAATGTGCAGAGTTATTTTTTGTGGGAAGAGCAAAATTCCCTTCCCAAAAGGCTGCACCATCTACCTTTGACCCTGTTAAGAAGCACTTCAACTTCCTTGCATCATCCCAGCCCTGGAAACTGTCAACCTGATTTTTAAAATAAACTCACCATTTCTTGTTTGTATTTCTTTAAATAGGAATAATATGGATATATTTTCTTACATCTTTCATTGATTTGTATTCTTCTCTGTGAATTTCCTGTCTCATTTACCTTTCTTTTATGGGATTATATTAATGACCTAATGAACTCTTTGTAAATTAAGAAAATTTGCCTTGCAAATAGTTTCCTCCATATTTTGGCTGACTCTTGACTTTATGGCATTTTCCGAAGAGGATTTAATTTTCATGTAGAGAAAAGTCAAGGCTTCGGTGACCTCTTAAGACGTAGTCTCTGGAGACTCACTGCACATCCGGCTTCATTTTTAGTTCTCTGTTGGGAATCACTTCTTGGTCCCAGCTTTGCCACAGCCCTGCCTCTAGGCCAACTAGACAATAGGCATCTCCTGTGCTCAAGGTTCTCGATCAGATTCAAGACCAGTTACTCTTGCCTGCTGGGCGATGTGAGAGTTGTTAAGAATATAGTAAAATAAAGTCTTCACAAAACTTACTCTGTCAGAGGACACAGGAGAAGCGCTCAAATAACTCTAAGAGCCAACCTGTGATTCCGATGGTGTAAGAAACACAAACAAACCACCACTGGGGTCATGGAGGAAGAGCCACCACCTCTCGCTGAAGGACCCAACAAGCTTAATGAGGATGTTGGTTCTAATAAGGAGCACTGGAGGGCGGGAGAAACTTGAAATGGCAGTGATGAGGTTGTTGTTCAGTTCATTGTGTTGTTCAGATACAACTTATCCAACTCTTTGTGATCCATGGACTGCAGCATGCCAGGCCTCCCTGTCCTTCACCAACTCCCGGAGCTTGCTCAAACTCATGTCCATCGAGTCAGTGATGCCATCCAACCGTCTCATCCTCTGTCGTCCCCTTCTCCTCCTGCCTTCTTTTTTTTTTTATTTTGCTTAACTTTACAATATTGTGTTGCTTTTACTATACATCAAGATGGATCTGCCGCCAGTATACACGTGTTCCCCATCCTGAACCCTCCTCCCTCTCCCCTCCCCACACCATCCCTCCAGGTCGTCCCAGTGCTCCAGCCCCAGGCATTTGTTATCGGGCATTGTACCTGGACTGACGACTCGTTTCAGATATGATATTATACATATTTCAATGCTATTCTCCCCCATCATCCCACCCTCTCCCGGTCCCAGAGTCCAAAAGTCTTCTATACATCAGTGTCTCTTTTGCTGTCTCGTAAATAGGGTTATTTTTATCATCTTTCTAAATTCCATATATATGCGTTAGTATACTGTATTTGTGTTTTTGTTTCTGGCTTACTTCACTCTGTATAATAGGCTCCAGTTCCATCCACCTCCTTAGAACTGATTCAAATGTATTCTTTTTAATGGCTGCGTAATACTCCATTGTGTATATGTACCACAGCTTGCTTATCCATTCATCTGTGGATGGACATCTAGGTTGCTTCCACGTTCTGGCTATTGTAAACAGTGCTGCTATGAACATTGGGGTACACGTGTCTCTTTCAAGTCTGGTTTTCTCAGTGTGTATGCCCAGCAGTGGGATTGCTGGATCATAAGGCAGTTCTATTCCCAGTTTTTTGAGGAATCTCCATACTGTTCTCCATAGTGGCTGTACTAGTTTGCATTCCCACCAACAGTGTAAGAGGGTTCCCTTTTCTTTGCACCCTCTCCAGCATTTATTGCTTGTGGACTTTTGGATAGCAGCCATTCTGACTGGCGTGAAATGGTACCTCATAGTGGTTTTGATTTGCATTTCTCTGATAATGAGTGATGTTGAGCATCTTTTCATGTGTTTGTTAGCCATCTGTATGTCTTCTTTGGAGAAATGTCTATTTAGTTCTTTGGCCCATTTTTTGATTGGGTCATTTATTTTTTCTGGAATTGAGCTGTAGAAGTTGCTTGTATATTTTTGAGATTAGTTGTTTGTCAGTTGCTTCATTGGGTATTATTTTCTCCCATTCTGAAGGCTGTCTTTTCACCTTGCTTATAGTTTCCTTTGTTGTGCAGAAGCTTTTTAAGTTTGATTAGGTCCCATTTGTTCATTTTTGATTTTATTTCCGATATTCTGGGAGGTGGGTCATGGAGGATCCTGCTGTAATGTAAGTCAGAGAGTGTTTTGCCTATGTTTTCCTCTAGGAGTTTTATGGTTTCTGGTCTTACATTTAGCTCTTTAATCCATTTTGAGTTTATTTTTGTGTATGGTGTTAGAAAGTGTTCTAGTTTCATTCTTTTACAAGTGTTCGACCAGTTTTCCCAGCACCACTTGTTAAAAAGATTGTCTTTTATCCATTGTATATTCTTGCCTCCTTTGTCAAAGATAAGGTGACCATATGTGCGTGGATTTATCTCTGGGCTTTCTATTTTGTTCCATTGATCTATATTTCTGTCTTTGTGCCAGTACCATACTGTCTTGATGACTGTGGCTTTGTAATACAGCCTGAAGTCAGGCAGGTTGATTCCTCCAGTTCCGTTCTTCTTTCTCAAGATAGCTTTGGCTATTCGAGGTTTTTTGTATTTCCATACAAATTGAGAAATTATTTGTTCTAGCTCTGTGAAGCGGGGAAGGCAATGGCACCCCACCCCAGTACTCTTGCCTGGAAAATCCCGTGGATGGAGGACCCTGGTGGGCCGCAGTCCATGGGGTCGCTAAGAGTCGAACACGACTGAACGACTTCACTTTCACTTTTCACTTTCATGCATTGGAGAAGGAAATGGCAACTCACTCCAGTGTTCTTGCCTGGAGAATCCCAGGGACGGCGGAGCCTGGTGGGCTGCCGTCTATGGGGTCGCACAGAGTCGGACACGACTGAAGCGACTTAGCAGCAGCAGCAGCAGCAGCAGCTCTGTGAAGAATACCGTTGGTAGCTTGATGGGGATTGCATTGAATCTATAAATTGCTTTGGGTAGTATACTCATTTTCACTATATTCTCCTCCTGCCTTCAATCTTTCCCAGCATCAGGGTCTTTTCCAATGAGTTGGCTCTTCGAATCAAGTGGCCAAAAGGCAGCAGAAAGTGCCAGAATAACCTCCATGGAGAGCACCCAAAATACTACCGTCAACCTGTCTCCTTCTCTACTCCATGGATACACAAAATTACCCAGGACATGTTTAAACAGATAACCTTTTTGAAGGCAGGAAAATCTTTTACAAAATCAATTAAAAGGCTATGCCAAAGCCTTTGACTGTGTAGATCACAATAAACTGTGGAAAATTCTGAAAGAGATGGAAATACCAGACCACCTGATCTGCCTCTTGAGAAATTTGTATGCAGGTCAGGAAGCAACAGTTAGAACTGGACATGGACCAACAGACTGGTTCCAAATAGGAAAGGGAGTACATCAAGGCTGTATATTGACACCCTGTTTATTTAACTTCTATGCAGAGTACATCATGAGAAATGCTGGACTGGAAGAAACACAAGTTGGAATCAAGATTGCTGGGAGAAATACCAATAACCTCAGATATGCAGATGACACCACCCTTATGGCAGAAAGTGAAGAGGAACTAAAAAGCCTCTTGATGAAAGTGAAAGTGGAGAGTGAAAAGGTTGGCTTAAAGCTCAACATTCAGAAAACGAAGATCATGGCATCTGGTCCCATCACTACACGGGAAATAGATGGAGAAACAGTGGAAACAGTGTCAGACTTTATTTTGGGGGGCTCCAAAATCACTGCAGGTGGTGACTGCAGCCATGAAATTAAAAGATGCTTACTCCTTGGAAGGAAAGTTATGACCAACCTGGATAGCATATTCAAAAGCAGAGACATTACTTTGCCAACAAAGGTTCGCCTAGTCAAGGCTATGGTCTTTCCTGTGGTCATGTATGGATGTGAGAGCTGGACTGTGAAGAAGGCTGAGCGCCAAAGAATTGATGCTTTTGACCTGTGGTGTTGGAGAAGACTCTTGAGAGTCCCTTGGACTGCAAGGAGATCCAACCAGTCCATTCTGAAGGAGATCAGCCCTGGAATTTCTTTGGAAGGAATGATGCTAAAGCTGAAACTCCAGTATTTTGGCCACCTCATGAGAAGAGTTAACTCATTGGAGAAGACTCTGATGCTGGGAGGGATTGAGGGCAAGAGGAGAAGGAGACGACAGAGGATGAGATGGCTGGATGGCATCACTGACTCGATGGATGTGAGTCTGGGTGACCTCCGGGAGTTGCTGATGGACAGGGAGGCCTGGCATGCTGTGATTCATGGGGTCGCAAAGAGTTGGACACGACTGAGCGACTGATCTGATCTGATCTGAACCCATATCTCAGAGTTAGATATAAAGGCTTAGAGTCCCAAAGCCTGGACAACTCCCATGCGAACCTGCCTGCAGACCACTCTGAACTCTTCCCAGGGTGCAGAATTCCTGCCAGGCCAGAGAGCCCTAAACACATGGTCTGTGACTTCATCTTCACATTCTTTTGGAAAGGGACTGAATCTTTGCTAAACTTGTATACACTGTTTTACGAACTTAGCAGGCGGCACTCATTAAGACACGCTGCTGGCACGTGAAATGCCTCACAATGGGTGGAGCCAAACAGATTAGCCACGAGCACGGGAGGGATCGCAGCCCACCTCGATTCTGCCAGTTCTCAAGCACCCAATTTAATTAAAAACATGTGTCAGGAACACAGCTTGAAATAGATAAAGGGGGAAAGTATACACATCATCTTTATAAATTCACAGAAGAGTTTTCCATATTAGCTAATTAACATTGATAAGATCCCAACTTTTTAAGAAGGAAAATATTTTTAAAGTGTCATGTGTGGGCAAAGTTGTGCTGACTGTAACTAACATATTTAAAGCATCCTAAGGATGGAGTTGTGCTACACTGCAAACGTACTTCACATCCCTGAACTTAATGGTATGATGAATTAAGTACACTAAAATAAATCGTCAAAACAGCAAGTCTCATGCTATATATTAATATGCTTTATCCTAAAAATTTTCAACAAAATGAAACAGAAACGCTTGTGATCCAACATCAGAAACATAATAAGTATTTCTAAATATTGTTCATCAGTTCAGTCACTCAGTCATGTATGACTCTTTGTGACCTCATGGACTGCAGCACTCCAGGCTTCCTGTCCATCACTAACTCCAGAAGCCTACTCATATTCATGTCCATCACATCGGTGATGCCATCCAACCATCTCATCCTCTGTCATCCCCTTCTCCTCCTGCCCTCAGCATCAGGGTCTTTTCCAGTGAGTCATTTCCTCGCATCAGGTGGCCAAGGTATTGGAGCTTCAGCTTCAACATCAGTCCTTCCAATGAGTATTCAAGACTGATCTCCTTTAGGATGGACTGATTGGATCTCCTTGCAGTCCAAGGGACTCTCAAGAATCTTCTCCAACACCACAGTTCAAAAGCATCAATTCTTCAGCGCTCAACTTTCTTTTTAGTCCAACTCTCACATCCATACATGACTACTGGAAAAACCATAGCTTTGACTAGACGGACCTTTGTTGGTAATGTCTCTGCTTTTTAATATGCTGTCTAGGTTGGTCATAGCTTTTCTTGTGTTTTGTTCATAATAATATGCTATCCTACAGCTTAGCATGGTCATTACCATTTTATCCCAGGATCACACAGTTCAGTTTAAGCAACTGAGTCACAGGCAAGGTGAAGCAAGTCCATAGAATTTATGAAGCACCTACTGTGTATCAGACACTGTCCTAGACACCATAAAGGATGTACATCAGCCCCTCAGGATTTCACAATCAGTTTGGGGAGGGTGATCAAGCCAGAAACCACACGTCTAAGAAACCTATATATCCAACGTCAAATAAACATCACAAGGTCGATTTTTCAAATGAACAGAGAAATGCAATGCCAAGAGAAACCCCAGTCCACTGAGAGCAGATAGATCACGCAGCCTCTTGGCCAGGAAGTGTAGAGTATTACTTCTTCTCATTAGCGTTACTAACTACTGCAATGCCTATACCATGCTTGCTCTCTTTGTGATCCCATAAGAACATGGGCTAGATTTCAGAGCTGACAACCTTCAACCTCAGAGGCCTTTCACACCAGTGGGATTTTTGATCATCTCATGCTGGAGCCGAGACAAGTTGTGTGCACCTGTCAGGACTGAGACATCCGCAGCCTTGCACACGAGTAAGCCAGCACCCAGCGCCACACAGCGCCCGTCCTGGAAGCCTGGTGCGGGGAGTGGCCCCTCCGAGGGGTGGGACGCAGCCAGCCCACTCCCTGGGGAGGAGGAGACCGATTGTAGAGCGTTCAAGACTGGGTTCAGAGCCCAGCACCCTGCTTCCTGACTGCTGGCATGGTAGACTCACTCACATCTCTCTGTCTAGCTGGGTTTGAGTCTATAAAGCGGGGCTGATGCCACCTGGAGGAGTGACGTGTGGCTGAGCTGGGACGAGAGTCCCAGCACTGTGCCCGTCCCCCGGGCAGAGCTCCGTGGAGATGCGTCGGCCCCATCCAGCCCTTCTGCCCAACTTAAGTCATCTTGTTTGGGCAAGAGAAGGAGGCTCAGAGGCTCCTTGTCACCTTCCTGCCCCAAAGCTCAGGTCCTTAGCCCAGATATGAACAAACGAGGTGCTTGTGTTTGCCATTACCCCAGTGATATTGCTGGCACTGAGAAAGTCACTTTGATACGTGCTAAGCAATCGTCTCCTGCCTGAAGTCAGCTGCTAATACACAAGCTGCCCCCAGAGGCCCGAGGAGATGTATCTGCAGAACAAGTCAGTAAGGCAGAGATGGCTTCCAACAGTGTGCAGACCTCCGGGCGACGGTACAAACTCAGTGCAGACGAAACACAGATGCCATGTTCCCAGTAAACCATGACATTCCGTTACTCCGCAACTGGATCCTAACAGCGCCCTTTCCTCCAGGGCCCCAACGCAAGCAGGGGATCCTTGGCCCCTGGTCACCAAGGGCCGTGGGACTGATGCCCTCCCACCACAGACACAGCCTTACACTCGTCACCCGCCGTCAGCATCCTCGTAAATACCCACCACCTGCATCTGAAAGGCTTCTCTAAGGGTCTGGACACAGCGTGTCTTTCCCTGAACGCTGCCTCCTGGTCAGAAATAGTTAAGACTGTAAGGAAGGAAAAAGGATCATTTGAAAGATTATTCCCTCTAGCCGTCTGTTTCAGATCATAAAGTTGCTCAGGTTGAAAAACGCTACCAGCTTCCTGAGCACCCACGTCCTTTCCCACAAACGTCCCTTTCCACGACGTGCAAGAACCAGGGGCCGACTCTGGCCCCAGCACCCCGCAGTCCGCCACCTTGGAGTCACTGCTCCCCCTTCCCATGCGCGGAGCCCGGACATGTGGGGCAAGTTTCAGAGCAGGAGACCGTCGCCTGCAGAGCCACCACACTGCAGATTGGCTCGTATTCTGTCATCAGAACACACTCGGACTCGATACCCCACGTGTGTTACACAACCTCCTGCCTGGGACCAAGAATTTAAGAAGAAGCCACCTTGAAAAAAACCTAGGGACAGAACTTTTTAAACAACTTCCCAAAATCTGTTTCTCAGCTCCACGGACTGTACATTTAAAGAGAATTTTGTCTTGAATGTTCTCACTGCACACACATGTCTCTGTTGATCAGCTGGATTATGGTGATCATTTCACAATCGATAACAATTTGATACATCAAATTGTGCACCTTAAAAATAGACAGTCTTTAGTTGTCAAATATATCTCGATTAAAAAGTTAAAATCTAAGGGCATCCTTTTTGTTTTCCCAGGACACCCATTTCATACAGATCAGTCACGTGATCTCACAACTTACTACAGGAAGACACAGGCTGTGGCCACCAATGGCAGATCTGAAGCATCTGGACGGGAGAGAGAGAAACCCGGACCACGCAGAGTGCTCTGAGCCGGCTCACGCTGCCACCACAGGGCCTGAGCCACACGCAGCCTCAGCCGAGACTCGGCGGTACACCACGCTGACACCCCCCAGAACCGACGCCCGGGTATCAGAACAACGGAGCCCCCACACCTGCTGCCACGGCGCCCCTCCCCTTCCTCCCTTCTAAAGATGCATCTTGAGAGTTGTTGGGGGGAAAAGCTCTTCAGTCTGTGACCGGAAATACAGCAAAGGGCAATTAGGATTCGTGTGGAACCATGAACTCTACGCCTGCAATTTCTGACACACAAGAGACCTGAGGTGAGTCCAGCCCACCCGGAAGACACGCACTCTGGTCCAACGACTCTGCCCTGGGGTGACTTGGCTCTCCAACCCTTGTCCCATCCAATGGGTGCTCCACCCAGCATGTTACAAGGATGAGGAGGTGCCGTAGGCTCAGGCTGGGCGGTACAAAACAAATGGAGAATTAACTCACCCTGTTGCCTTCAAAATCAGTGTGTCTGTTTGTGTCTTCAGCGTCTTTGACGATCTCGGCTGGTTTCTGGGGAGAAAAGACACCATATACTGGATTTAGTCACAGTCAACGTGTGTCACGGTCCTTCTAAGCCGCAAAGACCGGGTGAAGCCCTGTGACCTCCTGACGCTTATACGGGCAGAGATGAAAGCCACCCTTTTCCCCACAGAGGTTTCTTCACACCCAGGATGGCATCTGCTCTGCGTTTTTACCTTTGGCTGCGCCAATGAATGCCAACCTCTGTAATAAAACTGCTGGGAAAAATGTTAAGAGACACTGCAAATGCCCTTTGGGTAAAAAGGAGAGACTGGTCACTGCAGACCCTCTGCAATTCCCAGCATACCTGTGGGGACCCCGAACAGCATACTCCTCCGGGTCCAAGAGACTGCCTGGCCCTGCTCCCTCCAAGGCTGTGGGCACACTACTCTGTGTGGGTACCTTCCTGGTGGTCACAGCTTGTTGGCAAAAGGCAACGAACTGTTGCAGTTGGTGCCCTGGGGCCCCTCTCCACTCTGGGAAAATCGTGTGTCCTGGGGTCAAAATCAAAGGCTCCCACGGAGGCTCCTGGGGCAGACGAGGGCCTCCCAAAGTCAGCCAGCCAGGAGATTCCAACCCCTGGTGCTCCCACGACCTCAGAGGCAGAAAGGGTACGAGGTCAAGTGGACACTGGCCTTTGAGGCCTCTGCCTGGACACGTCACGTGTCATCGGGGACGGCAGGTCACGTAGCCACACCTGACTTTAAGTGAGGGGACGAGTGACCTGACTGACGCTGGCGCTGAGCCCCGAGGGCCCGACAGCTCCTACCAGCTGATCCTGGACAGGCAGCCCTTGGCTTCTGCTCCTGTGCAGGAGCCCGGCCTTGAGGTCAGCCCCTCGGCCAGCTCATCTGTCCGCTCCTCTCCTCTGGGGGCCACGCAGGGTTTCACCTCCCTCCTCCGTGAAGCCAGGAGGAAGGGAACGGGGAGCGAGGGTCCAGGGCGTGCCAGGCCCTGGACGGGACACTTCCACATGCACGACGTCAATCAGTGGCCATGCTGACTGGCTCAGTGACGCCACCTCACCGCAGGGACAGGAGGCTGATGCCGGAGAGCAGGAAGCTAGGAAGGGACAGATCCCTGGTTCTCGACCACAGGGTCTGAAGACATCTCTCATCCCATCTTTCCACCAGTGGTTCCTAGGAGCCTCCTACCTGCCAGGCCCTCTGCTGGGAACAGGGGCTACACCAGTAAGCAATGCAGACCATCCCACTGGTGTGGAGCTTGCAGCTTAGCAGGGGAAAGACAGGAACCAAAAAAATGACAAGGCAGAGCATGCAGTCACAAACCTCGACGACTGACCAGAGGGTCCTGGTAGCAGGAGAGTCTTGGGGGGAAGATGGGCAGGCAAGTGTGAGGCACAGGATCTGAAGGGTGTTAAGTGCAGGGGGCAAAGAACATTCTAGAGGGGCCAGGGAGAGCTTGGGGAGGGGCCGGGGACGCGGGCAGGCCGGGGGAGGGGCCACCCACCCTGTCCACAGGCAGCTCCACGCGCACGTCTGGGGCCTCCTTGACTTCCGGGGCTCCTTGGGTCTCCTGGTTAGGAGTCTGCGCTTTAAACACGTCACCATCTGCAGGAAAATAACACAGCATTTTCAAGCTGACGTGCATTGTACCTTTTCTGACCCAAACCAGAGTTACAGCTCAGCGTTCTCAGAGCCTCCTGTGTCGCTGTCAGGCAGCCTGGTCCTGCCCACCACCTCCGTTTCCCCACTGCCCCGATCTGCTTTAGTCCAGGTGCTGGGCTTGGTGTCCCTCGACATCTGCACCGTGTCCACAAAGGTCCCGGACCCTGGGAGTCCAGGTCACCCCTGTGTCCCACCCATCATGGGCCTCAGGCCAGAGACAGATACAGTGAGCATTCGACAAGTGTGTATCCGGCTCATTCAGTTAGAAATAAATGCAAAGCAACCGCCAGACATCAGCATCAGATTTTAAGGACACGCAGATGTACTCCTTCAAAACATATTCAAGAACCGGGTTTAACTAGGCAGGGGTTGAAGCTGTACATTTGAGCCACTCAACTGAATTGGCAGATAAAATCATGTAATTAGCATTACAACTGGATGTGTTAAAAGCTTACAAAATCCCAAGATTCTTGAAAAGCTTATCCTCATCCTGATCAAAAGCAACAGATGACAGCAAAGAGAAAGAAGGGGGCCAGGCAGTTCCTTCAACATCCAAGAAGACACAGATGTGGCCGCTGACAGGCTCATGATCCAAAATGGGAGGCTGTGTTCGCAGCCCCACCCATTCCTTGGTCGAGAGTCCTGGGCCTCCCCGCCTCCAAGGGCCCATTCTTGCCCTCTCCAGCCCCCGGCCAAGAAGAGCCACCCCCACACCCTGGGCTGGAGGATGAGGGGCAGAAGAGGAGAGGAGAGAGGCAGGACCCACTGCGTCCCAGAGGTTCCTCTAGCTGTGCCTTTGATATTAACACTCATGGCAGTCCTCAAACAAACCCAGAGGGCCCCCTGCAGACACGAAGTGTTCCCAGGTCCCAGGTCCAGCAGGGTGACAGCCGGAGTGTGAGTCCCAGGATACCACACTCCTCCCAGAGGGAGGGCGTGCCTTGTGCCTGGCCACCCGGGCCAGGCCCACAGGGTATGTCTTCCCAAGAAAGGTTAAATTTTTCTATTGCCGCTAACATGTTACAGAGCTTCAGGTCATAAAGGCTCAACAGGCTCAGTGATAGCCCCAGAGGGTGGTTCAGGACAGCATGACCTTGGTGCTTATGCATCTGCCTGGCCTGCCAGGCTGCAAGCTCCATGGATGGAAGGAACGTGTCTGAACACCCCCTGCGTGTCCAGACAGAGCCTGGTGCACTGAAGGACGGCGCTTTGTCCTGGGACGGGGAGCACGGGGGTGGGGGGGAACAGCCAGAGAAAAGCATCCGGGAAACAGTCAATGCTATAGCTTGGAGCAAACACCGGAAGCTAAGAAGCAGCAAGCAAGGAGGAGAAAACTGACGTGATTTTGTGTGGCACTGAGAGCCGAGGGAGAGGACAGCTTCAAGAGAAAGGGCTTTCGAACTTGTCAAATGCTGCGGAGAAGGCAAGGGGACCCCTGCCTCCAGCCACTCTCCTCTCTCTCCACAGCCAGCCACGGGACTAGGGTCTCCCAAGCATCCATCACACCTACAGGGAACACGGCCACAGAAGTGCCTTCTGCAGAGCCTGGACTCCCGTGAGAGCTAATGTCAGTAGTAACAGTAGCACGAATAATACTAGTAATGATAGTGATAACAGTAATAGTGATACTAATAATAGTAGTAACAACAGCACTGATAATAATAGTAACAGTAGTGTGAACAGTAATAGTCATAGTAATACCAGCAATAGTAATACCAGTAGTGCTAATAATAGTAGTAACAGTAGAACTAACAACAGTAGTAACAGTAGCACTAATAACAGTGGTACCCGGAGTACTAACAGTGGTAGTAACAGTAATAATAATAACAGTAGTAACAGTAACAGTAACAATCATAGTAAGAACAGTGCTAATAATAGTAGTAACAGTAGCAGTAACAATAGTAGTAACAGTAGCACTAATGATGGTGGTACCAGCAGTGCTCACAGTAACAGTACTGCTAACAACAGTAGTAACAGGCCAACAGTGGTAGTAACAGTGGCACTGATGATGGTGGTACCAGCAGTGCTCACAGTAACAGTAATGCTAACAACAGGAGTAACAGGCCAACAGTGGTAGTAACAGTGGCACTAATGATGGTGGTACCAGCAGTGCTCACAGTAACAGTAATGCTAACAACAGTAGTAACAGGCCAACAGTGGTAGTAACAGTGGCACTGATGATGGTGGTACCAGCAGTGCTCACAGTAACAGTAATGCTAACAACAGTAGTAACAGGCCAACAGTGGTAGTAACAGTGGCACTAATGATGGTGGTACCAGCAGTGCTCACAGTAACAGTAATGCTAACAACAGTAGTAACAGGCCAACAGTGGTAGTAACAGTGGCACTGATGATGGTGGTACCAGCAGTGCTCACAGTAACAGTAATGCTAACAACAGGAGTAACAGGCCAACAGTGGTAGTAGTAACAGTGGCACTAATGATGGTGGTACCAGCAGTGCTCACAGTAACAGTAATGCTAACAACAGGAGTAACAGGCCAACAGTGGTAGTAACAGTGGCACTGATGATGGTGGTACCAGCAGTGCTCACAGTAACAGTAATGCTACTAACAACAGGAGTAACAGGGCCAACAGTGGTAGTAGTAACAGTGGCACTGATGATGGTGGTACCAGCAGTGCTCACAGTAACAGTTCTGCTAACAACAGGAGTAACAGGCCAACAGTGGTAGTAACAATAGTAGTAACAGTAGTGCTAACAGTGGTAGTAGCAGTAGCACTAATGATGGTGGTACCAGCAGTGCTCACAGTAACAGTTCTGCTAACAACAGGAGTAACAGGCCAATAGTGGTAGTAACAGTGGCACTGATGATGGTGGTACCAGCAGTGCTCACAGTAACAGTAATGCTAACAACAGGAGTAACAGGCCAACAGTGAGTGGTAGTAACAGTGGCACTGATGATGGTGGTACCAGCAGTGCTCACAGTAACAGTTCTGCTAACAACAGGAGTAACAGGCCAACAGTGAGTGGTAGTAACAGTGGCACTGATGATGGTGGTACCAGCAGTGCTCATAGTAACAGTTCTGCTAACAACAGGAGTAACAGGCCAACAGTGGTAGTAACAGTGGCATGATGATGATGGTACCAGCAGTGCTCACAGTAACAGTACTGCTAATACCAGTAGTAACAGGCCGACAGTGGTAGTAACAACAGTAGTAACAGTAGTGCCAACAGTGGTAGTAACAGCGGCACCGGTACCAGTGGTACCGGTGGTGCTCACATCGCACTGACCGCAGCGCTGACCGTGGGGAGACCCCGCGGGACCCCAGCCCCACCACTGGTATCAGCAGTGGTAACAATAGCACCAGTGGTAGCAGTTGCAGCAGTAGCACTAGAAATAGGAGTGGGACTGCACGGAGCATATTTTAAATCATCTCCTTTTAGAATCACTTCTGAAATGTAGTCTTTTAAAAGTCTCTCACACTCCAAACAGTTCAGACGGCTTTTATGCTCACGTTTCCCTCAAATGGCTGACATGCTTGCTGGCTGTTTTCTGTGTCAGTGGCCCTTCAGGGAAAACATGCCCACCCTGATGTCCAGAGAGACAACAGAATGAGTTCTAAGTCCTGTGTTCATCTTGGGCTTCCTAACAGAAGCCCACTGTCGTCAACCGTGGAATTGTGGGTTTTCACTCCCCTCACCACAGCCCTACCCGATAACCGATGTATTGATAAATTGGACAGGTACAGTCTGAATTTTAAATCAGGTCTCTGTCAGTCACATCTCTGCAGGATGAAATTGGTCTGGAAAAGCACGTTCTCAACCCGGCAGCATTCTGAATTGTGAGCAGCCACATGGAATTTCACCTTACCTGCCCCGCTCTGGATTAAAGTCTCTGCCTTTGGTTTCTTTTTTCCTTCTTTGGCATAAAACACAGAATCCTGTGCTTTGGGTGAAACGTTGTCCTGTTTCTGAGTGTCTTTCACCTTGGGATCCTCCTAAGGTACAAACGAAGAATAAAAAGCACGTTAGGATGGATGCGTACAGTCCATCTAATCGGTTATTTTGAGAAGAGCCAGGGAAAGTGCACGCTCCTCGGGCGATTTGTGGGAGAGGACCCAGGCACCTCCAAGACCCCCCTTCTCGCACCATCTGGACCATGCTGTCGTACACCTGTCTTCTGTAAAGTGGTGAAAACACTCCTCTCCCTCCTCGGAGGAACACCAGGGGCTGCCCCTTGGCGGGAAGGGAAGTGGTTCTCTTCCCAAATGAAGGGGCCAGGTGCCTGGGGGAGGAGGGCCTCCCAGGAGGACCTGTGTGGGGAGGGGTCACTGGGGCTCTAGAGACACCCCTGCCAGCCTCCGAAAAAGTGCTTCAGCAACAACCACCAAACAGTCGCCACTGGACCCTCAGGGCAGGATGGAGCACCTCTAATCGAAAAAAGAACAATCCCTGGCAGGTGTGTTCAGGTTACAACTGAGGGGAACTCAGATTTCTAAAAAAAAAAAAAAAACTATAATAACAAAGCATAACCAGATCACAGTGAGATGAGCTAATTCTGAGCACTGTTCCAATTCTACTCCATCTTTACATAGAAACCACCTAAAAAAGGTGGTTCTCCTTTGTTCCTTCTTTACTGAAGTATTTGGAAGTGAAGACAGGCAAACTCTACAAACAGATGCTTCTTGTGGGTCCTCTATGTCACTTAAGAAAATGTCAAACTAAAACCATGAACTGGCACCATTTATATTGGAAACTATCTGTGCATTACGCAATACCAGGGGTTTCTTCCTTGTGGAATTTACAGTGTGAAAATAGTCCTTCAGCCACATATAGGCACCATGCAAAATCTTTCTACCTATTTTAGGAGGCTCTCCTGCAAGCTGAAACTGTGTTCATAAGTATAAGAAGTAAGGCCTTGGCAGAGTTGGTTTTATAAACAGAAAATGGTATATGATGTTCGTGTCTTGGAGGCAGCTGGAGGCTGGGATTTAGAAAACTTGCTTGGTTCTTCCTGGCATGAAGCATTTTCCATCTTTGGCCTCTAAGATAAAGATACCATATACTGAGCTTATTATCTCTGATATAGCACTCAAAGGACAGTGACAAGGAAATATTCCCCCATCTCCTCATTACAAGCGCGCAAAAGCAGAGACGACGCTGAACAAACAGCCCGGAGCAAAGCACACCCATCAGGGTCAGAAGCCTGCTCCCGGCACCCCAGGGGTTCCCGGGGCAGCGGGGCGGCAGTTGGAAGCGGACACACACCCTGGTTACACTACTGGGTGGTTTCCTGACAATAGAAACAGAAGCCCCTGAAGAACCGCAGGATGGTCAGCCCGTTCAAGAAACAGGCCTTGACACAGACTTCTAGCTAATCCACCATCCATGCTCCAATCTGGTCTCTATACCCTGACATGCTCGTAGACCCTGACTCGACTGCAGACCCAGCCCCAAAAAACAACAAAATATTTACACAACTCTGCTTTCAATTTCTTTCATCTTTCTTCCTATTAAAAATATTTTTGGAAAATAAGCCTGAGGCAAACTGAGTTTATTACTCTGTGGTGTTTTGAGAAATAATGCCCTGCAGAGCTGCCACCAGTCAGTCCAGAAAATTCCATGGACCGTATAGGCCAGGACACTGGAGTGGGGAGCTGTTCCCTCCTCCAGGGCATCTTCCCAACCCAGGGATCGAACCCAGGTCTCCCATTGCAAGCAGATTCTTTCCCATCTGAGCCACCAGGGAAGCCCATGAACGCTGGAGTGGGTAGCCTATCCCTTCTCCGGGGGATCTTCCTGACCCAGGAATCGAACTGGGGTCCTCCTGCATCGCAGGCAGATTCTTTACCAGCTGAGCCACCAGGGAAGCCCCAAAGTGAAAGCATTAGTTGCTCAGTCGTGTCCAACTCCTTGCGCTCCATGGACTGTAGCCCACCAGGCCCCTCTGTCCATGGGATTCTCCAGGCTAGAATACTGGAGTGGGTTGTCATTTCCTTCTCCAGGGGCTCTTCCCGACCCAGAAATCCAACCCGGGTCTCCGGCATTGCAGGCAGATTCTTAACCTACTGAGCTATGAGGGAAGCCCTCCTATGAAAAGCATTTTTGGAAAACAAGCCTGAGGAACACTGCGCTAACTACTCTGCGGTGTTTTGAGAAGGAATATTTTCCTGCAGAGCTGCCGTGACCAATCCAGCTGTTTTAATGCCGCTGTAATGGATCATCCAACACATGAAACTCAGCCTCCGAAGGTCACCTGGGGCGAACGAGACTGGGACTAATTGACGAACGCAATGACCAATTCAGAGGCAATCCATCCTCAGGGAGAAAACAGCACGCCTCCTGGAAAAAGGCATTTTTCTGGCTGCCCAGTGAACGTCCTGGTTCCAAAGCGGGTCAAGACCTTCCATCAACAAACTAGTCTCGGCTTTGAGCATTGCTAACATAGAAGAATCGCTAACATTTGGACCTGCACGTTGCATCCCCAGGCTGCTGGAAGATGCAACAAGCACTGCCTGCCTGTCCTGTGACACTGTGTGGACCTGACCTCGTCAGCCTGCAAACGTCAGCTCCAGAGCGTTTATCTCACACTGAGCTTCACAGTCTAGACCTGGTTACTACAGTGTGGGTGTCAGGCACCCACACACACTCACACTTGTGTTCCAGTGCTTGATCTCAGTTCATTACTATTTGCTTACCAACACTTGGGTTCTATGGCCAAAGAGAAATAGGTAATATTAACATTCTGATTGTGGATATGACATAAATACAATGCTCAGTAACTACTTACCAATATTTTATGGAGACTTGCACCATATAATATCATTTTAATATACAAACCCAATTTTAAGTGTCTGTTCAATAAACCACACTTCTCTGGAAGGTAATAGATACCTTACCGTCTTTGAAAGATACATGCTAAGTCACTCTTGTGTCTGACTCTTTGTGACTCTGTGGAACGTAGCCTGCCAGGCTCCTCTCCATGGGATTCTCCAGGCAGGAATACTGGAGTGGGTTGCCATGTTCCCCTTCAGGGGATCTTTCCAACCCAGGGATTGAACCTGTGCCTCTGGCTCCTGCATTGGCAACCGCACAGTAAATGCAGGTGCTGTAAAACGGAATTTGCTGTAATAAAATCGGAGTGGCCGCCTTCAGTTACTTTCACTGGACTGATAGAGTCATGGTTCAGTTAGTTGGACCATTTAAGACTTTGGCAGGCTCCTAAGATTTCCATGGTGATCCAGCGGTTAAGAATCCACCTGCCAAAGCAGAGGACACAGGCCCAATCCCTGGTCCGGGAAGATTCTACACGTTGTGGGCAAACCAAACCCATGAGCCTCACGTACTGAAGCCCACGGACTCTAGAGCTGCGCTCTGCAGCAGGAGAAGCCACTGCGATGAGAAACACAAGCACCACGATCAAGAGCAGCCCCTGTTCATCGCAACTAGAGAAAGGCCACACCAGCAACCAAAGATAAAAACAATTAAAAAAAAAAAAGAGTTGAGGTATTGGCAAGGTCCTAAGGACATATTTTCAAATGTTCAAATATCTGCCTTGGACAATAAGTGAACTAAGCCAATCAAAGAGGGCAGACTGTGTCCCAAGTATGGTTCCAGTGTGCTAATTGGTTCAAGTGTGTCGATTATGATTTTTTTTGTCATTCTCTCAGAAATAGGCCTTTTTAACAGTGCAATTTAAAATTCCACTAAATTAAGATAAACTCTTTCATTTTGTTCTCAACGGAAATCAAGATATAGGAAGCAAACAGCTTTGCTCTTCAATGTTTTTTAATACTCTGTTAAGGTATCTACATTAGCTTAAATTAGAAATTTATGCCCTTGGAAGCAAGTTTGACGCCAGGAATCCTGTGGGAGGGAACAAGAATGAAAGGGGGGAATCGGCTTTCACCGATGGAAACCTTGAGAGGTCAGCGGCGGTTAAGTCTCACCACTGGTCAGCAGAGCCAGGATCCCAACTGAGGACATCAGAGTCCAGAACACTCGCTCTTAAAGCTTTGGGCATTCCCTGGGTGGGAGTCCTTGGCTTTAGAAAGGAGATCTGTTGTCATAATATGTGGAGAAGGTTTCACCCACTTCCTAGGCATCCAATTAGATCCAGAGAAGGTTCATTTTTTTCCTCATTAAAGAATCCACACGGATAACCCCAGACAAACAGGGGAGCAGACTTGTCCTCTGCTGCAGATCATACAGAATCCCGCTTGACATCAGCAATACTTTGTGGGGAGTTCAGGGTTTCTGAGCCCAAGCCACTTGTTCTCCTTGCTCGGCCCTGCAGTAAGCTTTTCTCTGATCAAAACAAAACCGAAACAATACTTTTCTGCAGAGATATCACATCACATCACATCGCCCCTTCCCTCTCGTGTGGCAGAGGTGGTCATCTGGAGCAAAGCCCCTCCTTACACACCAGCACCTGCCTCCTCCCTCCCCAGGGGCCCAGGTCTCCACTCCTGACCACCATCCCCCACTGCTGCCCTGGGAACCCTGAAGTCACTCCTGACTCTTCCCACTTCCTCTCACTCCCCGGTTATCTGGCATGCCCACGATCCTTCTCACGGTTTTCCTTCCCATTTTACTGAATCGAGATGCCAAAAATTGGTAAGACACATGGTTCCTTCCTGTGTCGCTAATAAAGAAGTTAAGCTGCCACTTAAGCCGTGTTGAGGTGCTTCCTTATTACCCAGAAGTTCTTTCCTCTACATCCTGAAAAAAAGCCCTTTAGGAACTATTTAGACATAGATAATTATTAATACCACGTGGAGGGAAACAGCATGTGTGTGCATGCTTACTTATGTCTGACTGTTTGCAGCTTCATGGACTATAGCCCACCAGGCTCCTCTGTCCATAAGATTCTCCAGGCAAGAATACCGGTGTGGGTAGACACGCTCTTCTCCAGGGGATGTTCCCGACCCAGGGATCAGACTTGAGTCTCCCGCGTTGCAGGCAGGCTCGCTACCACCTGAGCCGCCAGGAAAGCCCAAAGGAAAACAGAGGAGCCATACCCAGTACCACCTTTCAGAAGTGGGGACATGGCCTTAGATCCCCGCAGCCGTGGACCCTCCAACCACTTAGATGCCCCGCAGCCCAGTGGACCCTCCATACCCAGCACCACCTTTCAGAAGTGGGGCACGGCCTTAGATGCCCCGCAGCCCAGTGGACCCCCTCCAGCTAAATGCAGCCTCCTAGTCCCACAGCCGGCTAAATGCAGCCTCCTAAGACTGGGTGGAACCAACCCAAGACCCACTCAGCCAACCCACAGAATCTAGAGGAATAATGAATCACTGTCACTGTGAGTGAAAGTCGTTCAGTAGTGTCCAACTCTTTGCGACCCCATGGACTATACAGCCCACGGAATTCTCCAGACCAGAATACCCAAGTGGGCAGCCTTTCCCTTACTCCAGGGGATCTTCCCAACCCAGGGATCGAACCCAGGTCTCCCGCATGGCAGGCGGGTTCTCTACCAGCTGAGCCACAGGCTGGCTTGTCAAAAGTCGTCATAAGCTCCTCAGTTTTTAGATGATGGCTCTTTGCATAGTAACAGGTTATTGAAACTGGTAGCTCAGCTACGTGTGGGTTGTCTCTCTTTTCTGGGTCCATAAACGAATTGGCTGTTGTTTTACAAAAGCATATGGAATGAGGAGCATACCCACTAAAAGCAAACGCACATAGAGGCCCACTTCAATTCTGAGTCACAGCAGAATCATCTCGAGGACATTTACACAGCAATTAAACTCACCGTGTGCAGTGCCAGCCATACACCCCCTCAACTGAAAGACAGTAAAGCGAGCAGCTGTGGTCAAGTTCGTGACAACAAATGAACCCACAACACGATGGCCAAGAGGCATTAGCCTACGACGCGTGCCCGTCTCGGAGCCAGGAAGATGGGAGAATGCTCATCACAGAACCAGTGACGCACAGCAGGTCTCACACTCAACTGCTGTCCTGCGTGCCACCAGCTGCGGGGGTCCAGCGGCCTCGGGACGGGCCTCTCCTCTGCTCTTACTACTCATGCTGCGTCTTCAGTCTGTACATTGTGTTCCGTCATTAGCAGTGATTCTCAGGTGCGCATCTGCTCATTTCACTTCACTGCTGAGGTCAGGAGCCCCATGAATACAGGTGTCTTACCTGCCCTCCCAGCCTGCCTCCTGCACCCCACTTTCCCTCCACAGGTACTGTGCTCTCCCAACTCTTTGGGGCCATGCTGATGGACAGACATGGGTGAATCTGAAAGTCAAAGAGGTGACTGGCTGCCCTCCTGGAATTGTTGGTGGAGGGAGGGGTTGATGCTGGTGGAATCGGGGATGACAGTGGGCTTGGGCTAGACCAGAGAACAGGGTCCACTTCCCGGGTGAGGACAGCCACGACCACTGTGGTCCCTGCGTCACGCTCGCTGGCACGTTCCAGCACCCCACTGGCAGACACTCACATGCAGCTCATCTGTTACCTCCAGCACATGAAGCTTTGCCCGGCCACCAGACACGTATAAATTCATCAACAGATGCCCTCGCTCAAGTCTGACAGTCTGTGGGTAGAGAACTCTGTGTGTTTGAGATTGTTCACTGAGGGATCAGGGAGACCTCATACCATAGGTCATTTAAAAACACACTTGCAGGACTTAGCTGCTGGTGCAGTGGACAAGAATCTGCCTGCCAACACAGGCAACCAGAGTTCGATCCCCAGTCCGGGAAGATTTCACATGCCGCAGAGCAACGAAACCAGCAAGCTGCAGCTCCAGGAGCCTGTGTGCCTAGAGCCCGAGCTCTGCAGGAGGAGAAGCCCCTGCGAGGAGAAGCCCGAGCACCGCAGCAAAGAGTGGCCCCCACTTGCCGCAACTAGAGAGAGCCCACGCCCAGCAATGAAGACCTGGAGCAGCTGAAAATAAATAATTTTTTGAAAATCAAATGTGTTAAAACAAAACACACACTTGCAGATTTAGACCATGCAATTCAGCAGTCCCATCCCGGGCACATATCCAAGGAAAACACTAATTTGCAAAGAGACACACACTCCAATGTTCGGAGCAACACTATTTACAGTCACTGAGACACGGAAGCGTCTCAGCGCCCATCAGCAGGTGAGTGGGTTAAGAACAATGTGGTACATGCGTACAACGGGACAATATGGACGGAGATTTTCAGAGTATCAGAGTATCATACTATTATGATTATCATTATCGTACGGAACAAACATACACAACATTATCATATTATCAGAGGTTATCCTATTAAGGTGAGTCAGAGAAAGACAAATATCATATGATATCATTTATATGTGGAAACTTTAAAAAATGGTACAAACTGACTCATTGCAAAACAGAAATAGACTCACAAACAGAAAACGAACTCGGGTTACCAAGGGGATAAGGGGAGGGAGGGAGAAAGTAGCAGTCTGGGATTAAGATACGATACTTGGCTCTACAAGACCGATAAACAACAAGCACAGGGGAATGTAGCGCAAGACAGCGAGAACAGCGCAGGGGACTAGCCTCAGCATCCTGTAATAACCTATACAGAAAACAATCTGAAAAAGAACATGCGCACATGTACGTGTGTAACGGGATCGCTCTGCTGCTCCCTTGAAACTAACACAACGTGTAAGTTAACCATACTTCAATTTTTTAAACTGTTTTAAAAAGCCGCTTGCAGGTTTAAAAGAAAACTCAGTTCTCGGTCTTACCAACAGCTGCTACTCCGCCGAGCTGACACCCTTAGAATGGGCAGACGACCAAAGGCTCAGGACAGCCCCTCACACGCCGCAGGGCGATGTCCCCACTGAGGGCAGTCCTGGGCTTCCGGGTGGGTTTTTAAATTTCCTCCCCTCACTTTACAAAGGATGTTGAGGTGGCTCACACAGAAAATAAATGAAAGCTTAATAAGCTAGAAGTGGAAAACTGGAGACAAGTAAATAAGGGAACACATGTATTTAGCCTAAGATAGTTGCCGTGACTAGCCCTGAATCCAGGCTCCTGCAGCCGAAGGGAAGGGGCCAGCATGCAGAGCAGTCTCCATTCTCAGCAACACAGAACAGTCCTCAGAGGGGTCCAGGACCCCCTCGGGGCTCAGTTCTGAGGTTAACGGGCCACGCGGGCCCTTACACAAGAGACGACGGATAATGCAGAGCCCTCGCAGGCATCTGTACCTCAGCCTTTGCTAAACCAGTGTCTTTATTTTCTCCTAGGACTTTTAGTCTTCTATTAATAGAACAAAAGGTGCTTGTTGCATGCACAATAGATCTAATTTTTCTAAAATAATGCATTTTTGCATTGCAGTTTATGCCATGCTGGTAATCATTCTGTTTAAAGAGTCCAAAGTATTAAATACTCTCATCGAAACCCATTATCTTTGCAGTGATACTATCTTTTCCCTTTCCAGAAGGGGAAAGGAAATGCAGATACGTTGGAAGAAATGTGCTCAATTTTAGACCAATTTTAAATGTATAATGAAAAGAAAATTACATCCCTACCTATAAGGAGCCAAAGCAAAACAACAAAACGGTGAAAAGAGGACACAGCGAAAGCACGTCCTCACACACCCGCGTTCAGGCTCAGCAGATGGATTCAATCATCTGTGTGTTCAGTTCAGCTCAGTTCAGTCGCTCAGTCGTGTCTGACTCCCTGTGACCCCATGAATCGCAGCACGCCATGTCTCCCTGTCCATCACCAACTCCCGGAGGTCACTCAGACTCACATCCATCGAGTCAGTGATGCCATCCAGCCATCTCATCCTCTGTCGTTCCCTTCTCCTCCTGCCCCCAATCCCTCCCAGCATCAGAGTCTTTTCCAATGAGTCAACTCTTCGCATGAGGTGGCCAAAGTACTGGAGTTTCAGCTTTAGCATCATTCCTTCCAAAGAAATCCCAGGGCTGATCTCCTTCAGAATGGACTGGTTGGATCTCCTTGCAGTCCAAGGGACTCTCAAGAGTCTTCTTCAACACCACAGTTCAAAAGCATCAATTCTTCAGTGCTCAGCTTTCTTCACAGTACAACTCTCACATCCATACATGACCACAGGAAAAACCATAGCCTTGACTAGACGGACCTTTGTTGGCAAAGTAATGTCTCTGCTTTTGAATATGCTATCTAGGTTGGTCATAACTTTCCTTCCAAGGAGCAAGCGTCTTTTAATTTCATGGCTGCAGTCACCATCTGCAGTGATTTGTGTTCAATGGCATCCAAAACCACGAAGGTGTGGGATTTCCAACTTGCACCATTCGCGCTAAGAGTCAGCACTGAGAATTCAGTGCCCACATGACGTGAGGAATCCCGGGGAAGGCGGCAGAGAATAACCCTGTAGAGCTCGGATCCTGTGCTATTTTCCCTCCCGGATGACCTGGCCCTTCTGAGTCACAACCTGCACCTCGTTTGCTGAGCTCCACGTGCCGATCGCCCCCTTCCCACCAGGCATCATCCTACTCACACGACTTATTTATACAAAACGTGTGTCACAGCTCAAGTCCATGTGCCTGTCCCCACTAGATGGAGTTCACCCTGAGGGCAGAATCATGGCTATGACGTCTGTGTCCTTGGTGATGCTCACCCACTCATCCAGCAGACATTTAACACTCTATACAATCGTTAGAGAGAGAGAGACAAAAGTAAGATGACCCTTCAGCTCAAGAAGCTACCAAAATAACAACAGAGTCAAATCAGAGAAATCTTCACACCAAAAGCCAGACAGCAGGAGAAAGAGGTATTCTGGGCTCATCTCACCTAGGAAGAGATGTGCAAAGCTCCCTAACAACATCTAGCAAAATATACTCAGAAGGTATTTTTTTTTCGGCAGTGAGGCTTCTCCAGGGCAGGCCAGTTGGGCAAGGACTGTGGCCATGAAGTCGTGTGAAGAGGGCCAGTTCAGTGGTGTCATCACTCTGAGCTCCTCCAGGACAGGTACAGACGGAGTGAGGGCTGGATCCCAAGGCTAGGCTCACCCCAGGTGAACGCAAGGTGGTGCTGGGGGTACAGAAGCCAGAGCTCCTTGCAGGGAGGTGATAGACGGTGGGTATGAAATCGGAGATGCGACGGGAGGAGAGCAAACCCTAGGGCTGGCGGCCTGCTATCAGAAAAGAGCAGACTGATAAGAGCTCCCAAGGCCAGCCACTTCCAGAGGGTCAGGACTCAAGCAGGCCATATGGGAGGGAAAGAAATAGTAGGCAGTCACAGCTTTGTTGAATGAATATTCACACAGCAGAGCCGCTGCAGCACGGATTTCACAAGCTGGTCTGGAATATGTAGTCACCGTGTGAACAGGTGGGCCTGTCCAGGTCGCCACGGTCTGGCCTCCACCTGCCTCCCTTGTCCCATGCTTGTGTTGCAATAACAAATTGTGTGTTTAGATGAACACATACAGACGTGCACACACACAGGCACACACACACACACACACACACACACACACACACACTTCCTCTGGCTGTCATGTCTACCTAAAATCCGCTCCCAGCTCCCTCCAGGCCAAGCCAGGCTCACTTTGGCTCCTCCCGGCAGGTCCCATAAGACCTTTGTATCTTTTTATCTCCGCACTCACTGTGTCCCATTGCTAACACCTGACATGCCTCCCAGGCCTGGACTCTGGGCTCCAGGCTCACCCCTGATCTCCTGCTCGCCTCGTTCACAGGAGGGAGCCTGTGCTCAGAAGCTCGTTCGACAGGAGCGGAGCCAGCCTGTCCTGTGTCCTTTTTGATGCCAAAAAGTGTCTTTTGCAGGAGGAACGCACCTCACCAGGAGAGCAAACCCAAGGGCTGGCAGCCTGACTCGGAAAATAGACTGATACACTCGAGAGCCCCCCAGGGGCGGTGACAGCTGTCCGTTGTCCCTTGTTAAGAAGTACTTACTCTTTTCTTTCTTCGTGAATGTTTCTCCAGGTCTGTGTACTTTCTGAAAAACAAAAGAGAATCAAGCTTGAAATGTTTAAAGCTCACCAAAAACATCTGAATAAAAATGTCGACCGCTGCCTCGGCCTCAGGAGACACTGACCACCCCGAGGAAGGAGCTCACTGTCCCAGAGGACACAGCCTCCCAGCAACATCAGCGTCCGGGAGAGAAAGCACCCCGCTCCCGGGGTGGGTAGTGGTTGACTCAAGGTTGACCCAAGGGCAGCACATTTATAGGCACCTTCTGCCCCAAAGCCTTTGTACACTCTCAGGCAGGAGGGATGGGAACCCTAACGTGAAAGTTTTTGACGGTTGTTTAATCACGTTTGCAAGTGCGGTTTCCTCACACAGCCCTCGAGAAGATGCGCAGAACAAGCATTCCTGCTCTCCTTGGGCTGGTGGAGAACCCGGGCTCCGGACACGAGGCTTTACTCAAGCGCCCTTCAACTGATCAGCAGAACTGGGGCCAAAATCCAGCCCCAAGCCCAGTCCCCCTTCCGTTTCCCTTGGGGCCAACCGTGAGGAGCTGGATTGGCACACAGCTCGGACCTTCCGTCACGCGGGCAGCCTCCTGCATGTTGGTCCGTGGAGCCTGGGGTCGCCCTGACACTCAGAGCTTGTCCAGGGTCATGACCTCGAGGGCCCCAGACCCACAGGGCAGTGTCTGCATTTGGCGGCAAACTCAGAAAGGGCAGACGGGACTGGAATCTACAAGTTGATATGTGGAGCTGGGAGCACAGAGGGTTTTCACACAAATACAGCCTGAGAAGCAAGCTGGGTGGGACGCGGGAATTCACAGAGGGGTCAAGCACCATTCTGCCCTGGGGACGGACGCAAACCACCTGTCTCATCACCTCAAGGCCCGGGAACAGTGAGAAGGGCTCTCTGCAGAAGCAGCCTGCTCCGTTCTCAGGAGCATCGATGCAGGACATGGGGCGCCTGTCGGGGCGCCACCGCCGGGCTCTTCTGCCTCAGGGAAGACCCTGGCCGTCCCCCAGGCCAGAGCCCACAGGAGAGCAGGGGCCTCCTCTTCATGTGCCCGCCTGCCCTGTCCCAGATGCCACCGGGGCGTGAGGGACAGTCGCCACACACTTTCAGAGGACGGGACCGCAGCCCCGGCCATCTCATCCTCCCCCAAGCCCCTTCTCCACGACCAAAGGCCCACACTCCAGGGGCTCCCTGTTGTCCAGGTCCGGGATCTACTGTAAAATCACGGCTTTGTTCATCAGGAGAGACTGCTTCCCAGCACACATTGCTTTACAGAAGGAAAAGCAAGTCGAATTAAGAAAACAAACTGTGTCAGGTGGAGGGCGGGTCACCATGACAGTGGCCTGGGACCACCTCCATCTTGCACGTTTAGACCCTTGACCTCTGTGACCCCAGCCACCCAGAGAAAGACAGAGCACTAGACAGGGGGACCCCACCTCGCGGCGACTCTCCCCAGCAGCAGAGGTGCCTCCACGCCTAAGACTGTGAAAATCCAAAAGGGCATCACATATAAAATGAGAAAATTCAGAAAAACAGCAGATTCCTGAACAGATACCTGAACACAGCAGACACCTGAACTGGCCTGAACACGGCAGGTTCCTGAACAGGTACCTGAACAGAGGATGAGATGGTTGGATGGCATCACCGACTCGATGGACATGAGTTTGAGCAAGCTCCAGGAGCCGGTGACGGACAGGGAGGCCTGGCGTGCTGCAGTCCATGGGGTCACAGAGACTGAACTCCCTGAACTGAACTGGCCACGTGAGGGCGAGGTGCCAGGGAAAGGGCAGGTTTCACCAGGCGGAAAAAGGAACAGAAAGTGCTCACTGTTGGACTTCACTCGGCACCTTCGGGGACTTCCAGTAAGGGAAATTCTTGAAGGCCTCCAGTCCCGCAGCCACATAAAAATGGTTGTCTTGCAAATCCTTAGAGTTGTCCAAAAGGTGTCCATTCATTGTAAACAGTCTGCGAATAAAGAAAGAGCAACGGGCTGGAGATTTAAGAGCCGTGACGTCAGGGCCGGGGATGGGGAGAAGGGGCGTCCAGTAGAGAACATGACTGGCGTGTGGACCACACGGGCAGTAACGGGACTGATGCTCTCTGAGCAAACGTGATCCAAACACGCTGAGCCCTGAGGGGGCAGCTCTGCCAGGATTAGGCTTGCTTTCCATTTTTAGATTTTTTTAATAAAAGTATATTTTTAATTATGTACAAGTGCTCAAAGGCCCTTGAGAAGAACACTTTAAGCTGCAGGTTGTTGTTCAATTAATTTTAACTAATAACAGCTAAAATGAATACAAATTGGCTTGTATTATGTAACAATACTTGGAAAAAAACCCTGGTATTTATTAGAAAACAATACGCCTTCTTATAAGCACCAAAAGACTAAAATATGTCTGCTTTTTATTCTGCACTCTTTCCGGCAGTATTAATGCGCTCACTCATTTGTTTAAGAAACCGTTCAGTTCACTCAATGTTGAGCATCTGTTAGGCACAAGACAATGAGGTGGGCATTGCCTTGGATAAAAATATGAGTAAGAAAGTCACTGCTTCCCCAGAGTCAACAGGACCAGAGAAGGGCAAAGTGCCAGTGTTCTGAGGAGAGAAAGACCAGAAATGACTGTGGGCTTCACTGGGGCGGGAGAATGTGCACAGGGGTTTGAAGGGTGCATAGGACTTCCTCACAGGAAGATGGAGGGAAGCCTGTGAGGCAGCAGAAGGGGCCTCTGCAGACAGCCAGAACACAGGGGGCTGGCTGCCACCAAAGGGCGACGCACGGAGGACCTGAACACTGACTCATAAGCTGGGAATTCTAAGGACCTCATCACTGACTTAGAGTGAGCGGACGGTGCAAGTGTGGGGTGAGCGCTGTTTGACGGCACTCAGCTGGCCATTACGGGTAGGGTGTGATGGAGGAAAAGCACAGCGCCCCGGGGGAGGAGACGCAGAGCTGGGGCGGAGGACGTGCTTACCAACAACTGCAGCGAGCACAGGAGCAGAGACGAGAGAAGGAAGCAGGACACGTGGAACAGGCGGGACCCCGGGACACACCCCTCCCTCCACCGCAAACCCCCAAACCCCAGCGAGCATAGGACCAGCCTGGGTGCTGGCTCACACACAACGGCTGGGCCCCCGCCTCGGAAGCGCTGACCCATGAGCCCAGGATGGGGCCGGATCATCTGTTTCAAACCAGGGCAGCTCCTGGCCCTGCTGCCTTGGGTCACCTGGAGGGGCAAGAAGGAGACCCCCAGACAGAAGAGAGCGGTGAGACACCTTGGGAGTGGAGCTCCGGGCTTCCAGGTGGGAGGCAGGGCTTGGAATTCCCTTCCCCCTCTGCTGTCACCTTAGACAGTCGGTGTCCATCCCCCTAGAGGGCTCACAGCTCACCAGCAGCAAGACAGGGAGGGGCAGGCGCTCTCAGCAGTGAGACGCCCAGGGCGGTGGCAGACTGACCTCCCGTAGCCTGGAGGACAGCCTCCCCCAGAGCCGGGGCTCCGGGCCTGGGCCCCAAGGCGCTGGGGGTAGACGGCTGGGGAGACACCACCGGAAGACACGCTTGGACAGATGAAGCAGGAGCTTGAACAAGGAAAACTTTATAAAATAAGGGAACTAAGAAATAAGCAATCACTTGAAAGAGACACATGTATCCCAGAATTCATTGCAACAGATAGCTTCGAACATAGAACCAACCTAGATGTCCATAGACAAATGAATGGGTTAAGTTATGGTACATATACACAGTGGAATATTACTCAGCCACAAAAAGGAACACATTTGAGTCAGTTCTGATGAGGTGGTTGAACCTAGAACCTATTATACAGAGTGAAGTGAGACAGAAAGAAATATAAATACTATATACTAACGCATATATACAGAATCTAGAAAAAGGGTACTGAAGAACTACTCACAGGACAACAATGGAGAAACAGACATAGAGAAAGACTTATGGACATGGGGAGAGGGGAGGAGAGGGTGAGATGTATGGAAAGAGTAACGTGGAAACTTACATTACCGTGTGTAAAACAGACAGCCAGTGGGAATTTGCCGTGTGGCTCAGGAAACCCAAGTAGGGGCTCCGAAACAACCCGGAGGGTGGGATGGGGCAGGCGATGGGAGGGAGGCTCAGAAGGAAGGGCATGTGTGTACCTGCGGCTGATTCGTGCTGAGGTTGGACAGAAAACAGCAAAGTTCTGAAAAGCAATTATCCTTCAATAACAAAATTAATTAATTTAAAAAAAGAAATAAGCAATTATAGTTTGTAGGATAAAAACAGAGGAGCAATCCCAGGATGAAGCAGGGAATGATGACAGAACATGGAGAGCAAAAGTTAGGGGATAAAAATGAGAAGTGCCATCATCCAGACAAGAGGAATCCAAAAGACACTAAAACAGGAGCCAAAAGGAAGAAACACGTAGAAACGATGAAGATTAACGTCCCAGAGGGAAAGACAGAGAGCAGCTGAGCCAGAAGTGCCCCCAGCGAGGGAGAGAGCAGCGAGACCAGGGGCAGGCCCACAGTGCTCCACGGATGCTGAGAGCGGAAACGGCCAGAACTCGGAGCCTCAGGACTCGGCCGGGACCACTCAGCACCATGGTCTCCAGCAGGGACAGGGAGACGGGGCGCAGGGGGACAGGCCACCCTCCCTCGTCCTTGGCTTGCTGCCCGAGGAGGCTCCGCTGCTGTCTCAGCCACACCTTCCCCTCCAGCCACAGCTCCGCGGCCTCGATGACTTCGGGCCCCCTTCCTCCCTGCGGGGACCACCAGGCTGCCAGCTACGACCTCGGGCTGTCCCTGGACTCACCTCCACACCGAGCCCCTCCTGGGCTGATCCTTCCCTGCTCGGCCACAGACCCGTCCACCCGTCTGCCCCCTCCCTCACTCCGGGCCACCAAGTATCAGAGGAAACAGCGGCCCTGCAAGGCGTCCTACTGCACATTCGGGGCCCAGGCTCATGGGGCCTCCAACCCCGCTCAGCCACACTTCCTCTCCTCTCACTATTGGCTCACTGTCCCCCGTCGACTCACGAGAGGCCACCTTCCCCACCTCCAGGTCCAGCACCTTCCATCCGCTCGAGACCTTGTCCCTGTGGCCACCCCAGCCCTCTCGTTCCCAGTGCATCACTGACCACACGCACACATGCACGCATGCACACACACACACACACACACACACACACGCACACACACACAGCAGCCTCAAGACAGCAAGACACCAGACTGCAGGGCCTGCACGGTGTGGACTCTGGAGGCTGCTCTGGCCTCAGGCCTGGCTGCCTCCCCACAAGGATGCCAGCTGTATATAGTGGACTGTCTGTGGTTTCCCCCAGACTCCTCACTTTTCCCGATCGGGATCACTGGCCTATCCCACACTCACAACACACCAAGGGCTCCTCAGGTACTCCACCACATCATGACTCCTGGAAGCAGGTACTGTTCTTATTTCCAGTTTCCCAGAGGAGGAGACAGACCTCGGGAAGCTCAGTGCCTCCCCAGCGTGACCCAGGTGCGGCCACTGTGGCCTCCTCCATCCAAGGACTCCATCCCCTCCAATGGGCCAGTCAGCCCTCTGACTTCTGCCCAACTCTAACTGCTGGCCACCTGCAGGGGTTCGGGGGCCCCAAGGACAGAGTGGGGTCACGGGACACACGTGCCTGGGTAGCCATGTTCACCACACCTCATGGGAGGGGGACACTTGCTAAACTTCGTTGAGTGAATGAACAAAATTGATTAAAAATAAGTATGGCTCGAAGACTACAGAAATACTGCCTGCCTGAAGAGTTAAAACCAGAGTTCACGAGCCTCATGTTAGACCTTGCTGGTGCTGGCTAGAAGTTCTCACCAAAACCCCCCACTTCCTGGGTCCCCGGGGCAGGATGCAGTCTTACTTTCTAACGCCTCCCAGAGGGAAGACCTTCTCCCCGACTGTGGCCAGCACACTGTTCCACTCCATCAGGCTGAATTTAGGTATAATAATCTTTACAGGTGGAATAAATAATCTTCCATTTGTGAAAACACTGCAAGGATAAAAGGAAAAGACTTTGTTAGTGCCTCATGCTCTGGGGAAAACGCTGGGCATTCAAGAAAAACACACACTTATAGAACCATGGAAATCGTGCAGAGCACTGAGCTCAGAGAAGGGGGCACAAATGGCAGAGACTCAGCCTCAGAGGAGAGAGAATGCGCCAGTGGGCAGGGCTACACTCTTCTTTAAAACCCATGCCTGTCAAAACAGAATTCTACAATGTTGCTGGGAATGAAAATTGATACAGCCACTAGGAGAGACCGGTATGGAGGTTTCTTAAAAAACTAAAAATCAGATTTCCACATGACCCAGCAATCCCACTACTGGGCACATACCCAGAGAAAACTGTAATGCAAAAAGATGCGTGCACCCCAATGCTCACTGCAGCACCATTTACAACAGCCAGGATGTGGAAGCGACCTAGACATCCATCAGCAGAGGGATGGATAAAGAAGATGTGGTACATATGCACAATGGAATAATACTGTTGTTTAGGCGCTAAGTCATGTCTGACTCTTCCGCAACCCCATAGACTGTAGCCTGCCAGGCTCCTCTGTCCGTGGCATTTCCCAGGCAAGAATTGTGGAATGGGTTGCATTTCCTCTCCAGGGCATCTTCCCGACCCAGGGATTGAACCCACATCTCCTGCATTGGCAGGAGGGTTCTTTCCCGCTGAGCCACATCCAAATGCAAATAATTTAAAACTAGAGAAATACATCTCTTTTTTTTCCGAGGGTAAATGTAAATTTTAATTTAACATGCTTGCACCCAATAAAAAAAATACATATACATTAGGGAAATGTGTCTTTGCCAGGAAGGGCCTGTAAGCCAGTAACGTCCCCTCAGGTTTCTATCCATTCTTCAGAAAGAGATGTCTTCCACGAAATTTAGAAATACTGTCTCCTGTTATTTCAAAACAGTTCTCAGATGAATAAAAGACACAGTGGAAAGATCTTGGCTGTGTGAGTGGCTCCCTTGCAGAAGGCTAAGGAAAAGTATCTTAGAGAAATGATGGTGGGTTTTTGAGGGTAAGTGAAGGAGCAGCTTCGCTAACCAGCAGGTCATGTTTGCTCGTGATGCCCTTGCGTGTCTCTGTCCGGGGCTCTGCTGGTTCCGCAGGGGCTTCCCTGCTTCTGAGGCCCAGCTCTTGGCTGGTCAGCAGAGGAGGGGAGGACAACTGGCTGGAAAGTGGAGCCTTGGCTACTCAAGGCTGGGACCAACCTGAGCTGGGGCCCCTCTGACAGGGAGCCAGGACCTGCAAAATCACTGGAATTCCTTCCATCAGGAGCAGGACCAGGAGAGAGGGGAGGTGCATCAGCTTCTGTCTCTGACATCTGGCTGCTACAGAACGCACCCTCCACAGCCTCCACTCCGGCTACCCCAGCTCCGGTTTCAGCTCCTGCTGCTAAATCACTTCAGTCGTGTCCAACTTTGTGCGACCCCATAGACGGCAGCCCACCAGGCTCCCCCGTCCCTGGGATTCTCCGGGCAAGAACACTGGAGCGGGTTGCCATTGCCTTCTCCAATGCATGAAAGTGAAAAGTAAAAGTGAAGTCGCTCAGTCGTGTTTGATTCTTTGCGACCCCATGGACTGCAGCCCAACAGGCTCCTCCGTCCATGGGATTTTCCAGGCAAGAGTACTGGAGTGGGGTGCCATCGCCTTCTCTGGCCTGGTTCAGCAGGGAGGCTCAAAACTACCTTCCTCACTCGAACATCAGAAACTCTGAAAGCCATCATAACTATTTTCTGTTTGTTTTTTTAAGTTTCGCTGGGAACAGAACTTCTACATTTCCAATCACCATCCAGCAGCTGCAATGACTAGACTGCAAAATAAATGAAAAAACGGAGACTAAATTTTGTGTTCCTGCCCGTACGTGACCCGGGAACTGCGGTGGGGCAATGGCATTGCTTCTCCAAAATCAAGGTTCTTGAGAGAACATGTGGCACCTGCAAGGCGGAATCGAACAGAAGGTTCTGGGAAGATGGAAGAGACGTCAGGGTGAGCAGGGGGAGGACAAGGAGGAAGGCAGAGTAGGGAGGCTACTGTCTTTAAGGGGCTCGGGCCCTTGCCCCCACTGGACTCACTTTATTTGTCGGGATGTGCGATGGAACGTCTGCCACCTGGAAGGCACACTCATGCCACAGTGCACCACCGGTTTGATCTGCAAGGAGACAAAGGAAGCCCAGAATCCACGTCAAGCTAACAAATGCTTGTTGAACACCGATATGACACACAGCATCAGCCCAAAATCTAAGCAAAGGTTGGGCAGCCCCACTAACAGAACAGACCCCAGAGGGGACCAGGGAAGCTGCACTCCATGCTGGGTGGAGTCTGGGAGCTGCAGCGGCTGAACCCGGCACGCCCTAAAGCCGGTGCTCCACCAGAGAGGACATCATGACGAGAAGCCCTCATGGCACAGCTAGAGAAAAGCAGGAGAGCGACAAAGAGCTCAGCCAAAACTAAACAGATTTTTAAAATTATATAAACTCGTATACTAATAGCCCGGGGAAGGCAATGGCACCCCCACCCCAGTACTTTTGCCTGAAAATCCCATGGACGGAGGAGCCTGGTAGGCTCCAGTCCATGGGGTCGCTAAGAGTCGGACACGACTGAGCGGCTTCACTTTCCCTTTTCACTTTCATGCATTGGAGAAGGCAATGGCAACCCACTCCAGTGTTCTTGCCTGGAGAATCCCAGGGACAGGGGAGCCTGGTGAGCTTCCATCTATGGGGTCGCACAGAGTCGGACACGACTGAAGCGACTTAGCAGCAGCAGCATACTAATAGCCCCAAGCCAATGCCATGAATATCAACAACTACCATGAATTTGCAGACCCAGTTTGGAAAGAAAATAACAGAAATTATCCTCTGTAAAATTCTATTAAGGTACAGCTACCCTAAGAAGCAGCTCTCTGCTTGACTGCATAAAATTATGGAAACAATGAACCGATTGCTTTTCTACATGTTAATGATTCATTAACCCCAATATCACCTGCCTGATTCAATGGCTCCAGCAATTAAATACATGATTCTGGACCTTTTCCCCTGTATTCCATACAATAATCTCCTAACAAGTGTCAGGCAAACATGCTTTTCTGTTGTCTGATGGTGGTGACAGTTTTAAGACTCGTGTCAATCATCCGCCCCAAGAGGCAGGACCCAGTGGGCTTTAGAGCTCTTTATTGAAGGTGGTGGCTCAGACAGTAAAGAATCTGCCTGCCATGCAGGAGACCTGGGTTCAATCCCCGGATTGAGAGGAAGATCCCCTGGAGAAGGAAATGGCAATCCACTCCAGTATTCTGCCTGGAGAATCCCATGGACAGAGGAGCCTGGAGGGCTACAGTCCAAGGGGTTGCAAAGAGTTAGACATGACTGAGCAACTAACCAGGGTCATTAAACCAGATCTGTGTCCGTGATGGAAGACACTCGAGGCTGCCAAAGCAGCATGGTTTGTTGATGCCTACTGTGCACCAGGCGCCGCTGTTGCTGCTGCTAAGTCACTTCAGTAGTGTCCGACTCTGTGCAACTCCATAGATGGCAGCTCATCAGGCTCCCACCGTCCATGGGATTCTCCAAGCAAGAACACTGGAGTGGGTTGCCATTTCCTTCTCCAATTCATGAAAGTGAAAAGCGAAAGTGAAGTCACTCAGTCGTGTCTGACTCTTAGTGACCCCATGGACTACAGCCTACCAGGCTCCTCCGTCCATGGGATTTTCCAGGCAAGAGTACTGGAGTGGGGTGCCATTGCCTTCTCCACCAGGCGCTGCACTCAGACCTTTATAGGTGTTTGTGTCTGATCCTCAAAACAACCAGGTAACAAAGAATCAGAGGTTATACAATCTTCCCAAGAACACACAGCTATTAAGTGTCCTGGCCATAATAAGCCATCAAAAATATTTTATTATAGGTTTTAGCAAAATGGGCACTTGAACCTATGTCGATATAGCACTTAGGAGCCTTTGTTGAGTCACCCATGACTCCAGGAGTTTTTCCATCTCTTTATCACTGTGTGAGCTTGCTCAGTTTGTCTCGCTTCCCTAAGCCTGTTTGTCTGTCCGCGTATGCAATGCAGATCAGAGCAGTGCATGTGCAGTAAGTCAGACAGAAAAAGATGAATATTTCATGATGCTACTTATAAGTAGAATCTGAAAAAAATACAAGTGAATCTATATACAGAGCAGAAAACAGACTCACCGACATAGCACACAAATTTATGGTTACCAATGGTAAAAGTGGGGATGATAAATGAGGAGACTGGGGCTAACCAGTACAAGCTACTACACACAAAATAGATAAGCAGCAAGGATTTACCATATAATACAGGGAGCAATATTCATTCTTTGTAATAATCTATAATAAAATATAATCTTAAAAAATATGCATAACCAAATCACTTTTTCAATCACATTTGAAACTAACACAATATTGTAAATCAACTACACTTCAATGAAAATTTTAAAATATATATTAGGCCAAAAAAAAAGTTTAAAAAAAAAAGTAGTGCATTGACATAGGTTTGCTCGAGATACCAGGAACACAAAGTGAGTGAACGCATTGTCCAGTGCTCAGCAAAGCTCCTGAAGTTCAGAGCTAAGGTCCCAGTCAACAGCAGTGGATCTTGTCTTGTTGCCCTGAAGTCCCTTTTCTCCCCGGCCCCATCCTGCCCCGACAGCCCTCTGTGAACACCCTCACAGTCTTCTTCATGCCAAACATCAAACAGAAAGCCCCATAGCTGACCCATGGTCACGCTCCCCTGGAGGACGAACTTCAGCTCAGCTCAGCTCAGCTCAGAGTTGCTCAGTCATGTTCAGCTCTTTGCAACCCCATACACTGCAGCACGCCAGGCCTCCCTGTCCGTCACCAAATCCCAGAGTTTACTCAAACTCATGTCCATTGAGTCAGTGATGCAATCCAACCATCTCACCCTCTGTCGTCCCCTTCTGCTTCCGCCTTCAATCTTTCCCAGCATCGGGGTCTTTTCCAATGAGTCAGTTCTTCTCATCAGGTGGCCAAAGTATTGGAGTTTCAGCTTCAGCATCAGTCCTTCCAAAGAATATTCTGGACTGATTTTCTTTAGGATGGACTGCTTGGATCTTCTTGCAGTCCAAGGGACTCTCAAGAGTCTTCTTCAACACCACAGTTCAAAAGCATCAATCTTCGGCACTCAGCTTTCTTTATAGTCCAACTCTCACAGCCGTACATGACCACTAGAAAAACCATAGCTTTGACTAGAGGGACCTTTGTTGGCAAAGTAATGTTGCTGCTTTTTAATATGCTGTCTAGGTTGCTCATAGCTTTTCTTCCAAGGAGCAAGCGTCTTTTAATTGCATGGCTGCAATCACCATCTGCAGTGATTCTGGAGCCTGAAAAAATAAAGTCTGTCACTGTTTCCACTGTTTCCCCATCCATTTGCCATGAGGTGATGGGACCAGATGCCATGATCTTTGTTTTCTGAACGTTGAGTTTTAAGCCAACTTTTTCACTCTCCTATTTCACGTTCATGAAGAGGCTCTTTAGTTCTTCTTCGCTTTCTGCCATAAGGGTGGTGTCATCAGGATATCTGAGGACTTCAGGTGCCCGCTGACAAATGGACTTACAGGCTGGAACTGGTGCTCTGAATGACTCCAGATTTGCTGAGTCCGCAATCAGAGAAACCACTGAAAAGCAGCAGGTGGCCACTGACTCACGCAGCGCACTGGCCATCCTAGGAAGTCCCTACTCAGAAGCAGGGCCTCAAGTAAAACCGACCAAGGGGCAGTACCTGGTCCAAATTCTGCAGGGTTGCAGACTCCGGAAGGCCCCCGGCTATGGTTCCATTCATTCACTTAAGCCTTATTTGTGGAGGACCCACCAGGGGAGGAACTGTGCTACGTGTTAGAGACGCAAAGGTGAGCATCACACCTTGCCTTGGAAGTGCTGGGCGCGTGGGGACCCAGGCCACTGAAGGGGCGGTCTGGAAACAAGGGGACAAGCACACACAGCTCTGCGGTGAGGGCTCTGTTGGGGCAGCACGGGGCACAGACGGGTGCACCGCCTCCTCACAGCGACACAAAGCAGGCTTCTTGGAGGAAGCAGCATCCAGGCTGAGAGCCAAACAACAGGAAGGAGCCAGTCCGTCAAGGCAGGGAAGAAATGTTGAATGAGGCTGGGGGAGCAACATGTACGCAACATCCTGAAGAGAGGACTTTGGACACATCCTCGTGGGTACAAGGTCTCTGGGAAACAGAAAGTCCTAGACTAGATCCTGGACTCAGAGGGAAGGGTGGTGAGAGGTGGGGCTGACGGAAAAAGCAAGGGCCTGGTCAAGGTTAGCAGAGTAGACTCCACCCGCCGGGAGCAAGGAGGCAGGCCTGGAAGTGTCTGCACCAGGGAACCGAGGTGATCAAGTTGGAAAGGGAGGCATAGTCTGCCGGAAGGCCAGCGGAAGGCATGGGACTCCCAGGAGCAGCAAGAATCGGAGGAGTAACTGAACGGGCTTGAGGGGCAAGGGGAGGGATGGGGCGCAGGGCAGCTGGTTTAGGTCTCTGGTTTCAGGAACTGGGTGTACAACTCCATTCTCTGAAAAAGGGAACACAAAATAACTACGGGGTTTGGAGGAAGATCAGCTACGGAGGCCAAGCTCTGGAGTCCACGAACTACAGTTCGTGAAGCCTGTGGGACCCAACGCGGGCGCTGCACAGTAATGAGAAGCCCTCGCCCCAACACCAGGGAGCAGCCCCACTGGGCGCAGCTGGGGAAAGCCCACTCAGCCACGAAGGCCCCGCGGAGCCAGACACACAAATGACAGTTTGTTTAATGTTTATTTTAAAAGTCTTTTTAAAAATCGGACACCGACAACATTCTCATTAAATCAACACGACACCATCATCGAAACTCAAGATCCCAAGAGCACTATTTGGAGTCTGATTTTCCTCGCCCCTCCACTGAATGAAATGCAATTCCAGATTCATTACACTGAAGCACACGTCATTTCTATGGTTATAGGAAATGTACTACTATGATATTCTAATTAATTTTAAGTAAATTTTTTTGCTAAACTAAGATCTCTTAAGCAGCTTCTTCAATTTTCACACTAATTTAATATTTTGACCAGAATGTAAATTCTGTGAAAGAGTACTCTACAAAAAGCTAGGCGCTCCTACTCTGCATTACTGTATCACAAAATAAGGCAGAATAATTTAGTAAAACATATAAACCCTGAATACTTGGCCAAAACTTACAGTGTGGTATATTCAGTATTTTTAACAGTTTGCACTGGTGTTCAAATTGGTAGGCATTCATGAACTTCAAATTCAGATAGGGTGAGCTATTTCAACTTAAAGATGTTATGAGTAATAATTTCAATGATTTACTGAGTTCTTACAACAGGCCCATCACCGTCTCAATCCCCACAACATTCTAAGAGGTATTATTTCAGATCCATATCTATAGATCTAATCATAGTATGATGTCATAAACCGTTCAACCTCTCCTCTATTGATGGACAGTCACATGGTTCCCAGGTTTTTGAAATTACAAAAATAATAATAATAAATGCTGCCGTAAACATCCTTAAGGCCCAGCGTGTGCACTGAGTGAGCTGGCCGGAGGGGGTACAGGAGGGGAACCCACGGCCTCAACTTCTGACAAGGTCTGGGGAGCTTTCAACACCACATTCTCTTGCAAAGCTACCTCACAGAGGCTGTGAAAACACCACAGTCCCACCAAGACAAGGATTTACACATCAAACAGCAATAATCACGAGCCACTTTCAGGGGCTGACGTCTTCCACCGAAGGAGCGGGGGCCGGGGGTGACTGTCGAGCACCTCCAGGTCTCCCCACTGCACAGGACACGGAGCACCCCAGGGCGGGCGTGGCGTTCTCACGGGAACACCTTCACATGTGCCCTGGAAGCAGCACATGCTCTTAGAGACGTGCCGGAAGTCAACATTAAAGAGGCAAAATTGTGCATGTAACTCTTCTTCCTTACAATCATGACGGCTCTATCGGGGGCCATCCCAGTGTCTGGGTACAATAATGAAAATGCAAAAGGATGGAAGGTCAGTTGACAGGGAACGGGTTAAATAATTATGATAGATTCACATAATGGAACATATTGCAGCCACTAAAAATCATGTTGCAGGAGATCCTTTACTAAACTATCATGATAATGAACTAATAAAAAGAAGAAAACAGTGTGTGTTGGGGGACTGCCTCTCTTTAAATATATACATACACACATTGTACATACATGTGCGTTTGTGAGGGTGGACAGCTAGATATTTGCTACTTGTGCAGAGAAAGGCCGCTGGAAACGGACATGACAAAACACACACAGTGCTGATTTTTGGGAGGTGGGATTATGGGCGATTTTCACTTTCCTCATTGAGCTTTTCTGCACGGCAATTTTGACATTTTTCTCAGCAAGAATGACTTTAAAATCAGATTTTTTTTTTTTTTTTAATGAAAAAGTGCAAATTTCAAAAGAACAATTACAAAGCTCCTTGGGCAACCACAACCTTGGTGTGAGGGCCCTGGGAATCTAGGCCCAACTTGGAGAAGATGGGGCGGTACCCACACTTCACACAAGGCTTGTCCTAACGTCTCCCATCACAGCGTCCTCAGCTTTGATGAGATACTGTAGGAAGTCTCCTTCCTGTCCTAAAATGCTAAATGTTACCTGTAATCAAGTCTAATGTTTTTAAATCATTGCAATGTACAAAGGATAAACATAGACTCAAATTTGAACAGTTACTGTCCAGGGGTCCTCTTCAGAACTGGTATTTAATCCCACTCCCTGCCCAGCCTGGAGAGGGAGATGCAGGGACCTAGGGGTTAAAGATGACCATACACATTTCCTCTCTACTAAGGCAGCTCTGAAATTCGGTGACTGCCAATTGCTTTCTGGTCGGGAACTTTTCCTCCTGTCCCTGGCAAGTGACAGTCTAAGGTGGGCAAGTAACGCTAAACGTGTCTGCAGGCTGGTGCCTGGGGGCAAAGCGAGCACCGCTGGACCTTCCTTGACTGGAGCCCTGGCTGGAGTTCAGGGACATTTAGAGGGCATGGAGGATGAGAACCGACACATTTAGTGCTGGTACACTTCACATATTTCATCATGTAATCTTCATATTACACATTGTCTAACACACATTCTCATCTCCTTTTTACAGAGGAGAGAACTTAATAGCAAAATTACCACGTGTAGAAGCAGATACTCTAAAAACAGCTCACCTTTGAAATACTCCACGAAAGCCCATTTATAAAATAAAAAAGTAAAAATCATCTTGCATTCTTCAAAGCATCAGGCTGTCTTGCTCAAACCTGGTGATTTTTGTCGCTCATTAAAAAGGTGGATCTCTTTTAACTTACATGTGAACTACGATTTGTTTGTTTGTTTGCTAAGACCAAGGCTATGTGAATAGAGTGATGGATGGTTCATCTTGTAGACCTTTCAAATGTCTTTCAAGCACAAAAATGTTGGGAACGTAGAGCAAATCTTTAAATTTAACATTATAATGAGCTTCAACATCGTGCAACTTGAAATAACTTTTCCTGACACCTGTCTTTCCAAATCCCCCAAACAAAAGAGGAGTTCAAAGGCTTAATGAATGGCAACACACCGCATCTCACTGGATGGATGGACCTGCTCTCTCCCTAGCGGCGGTCTGAGAACATTCTCGCCCACGTCCACCACCTTAGTGACTAAGGTGCTCTGACCGAACAAGCTCGCCCAGTGACTTCTGGCTTAAAGAGCAGCCTGCCTTCGTAGGCATTCCCTACAAAAGGCTGTTTCTATGAAACTTCAATCACTCCACACTGACGTTTCCATTTTTGCCAAGTCATCCACTTTTTCCCATTTTAGTAGCTGGCAGTGAGCACTTACTTCCTTCAACTTCCTCATCTTTGCAGGTTTTCTGGGAACTATATTAACATAACTGCAAAAGAAGAAAGAGAAACCTAGTTAGAAGGTAGATATTTAGATTGAAAATTTGAGCCTCTTCGGAGGTTTCTCACCTTCGGCATCATAATATCCCACTCCATTTCAGCTTAAATCTAAAATCTAGAGCACCGTACATGCTCACTCAACATACGACAGCAATGTCATTGCAGGAAAATGTCCATACCTGGTGCTGCCACCGTTGGCACCACTCGGGAAAATTGTCTTCAAGTGGCATTGCTTTCCCTCACACGACATTATTAATCACAGAGGAACCTTGGGAAGGACTCAAAGAGGAAAACTTTACAGGGTCACTAGTGGCTCATCCAGGGTCCACTACCGGCCAAAGTCAGGGCGGAGACCGGGACGCCCCGCCCAGCTCCCTCATGCCTGCACTGTCCCGCATGTCTCACGGAATGTCGTCCTGGACCCCATCCTGCCAAAACCTGAACACTGGAAAGAGCCACAGGAATCCAACATGTATGAGCCCCACAGGTACAGCTGTTAGCCTGAGGACTTTTGAAGAGTCTTCCATATGCCTCAAAGATAGAACGGATGTTCTTAATGATAAAAAAGAATACATTAAAATGTATACGTGTTAAGGCTTCCTTCTGATTTAAAACAATCTTTTAGGTATTTGAGATTGTTCTTGACAATGATTTTAGCCACAGTCAGAGAAGGATTGACTAAGAGTTGGTGGATGGAAGGAAAAGACATTTTTAAGCACTTACTACGCAGTCAGGAGTCACAAGCTCAGACACCTATGGAGGCAAGTGAAAGCTGATGCTTGCAAAGGGTGTTGTTAGGGAATGGTGGGGTCTGCGGCTAGAGGAGCGAGGGTCCCTCTGAGATGGATGGGGCATGTAACTCCTGGGCACTGTTTTCCTGTGGAAATGCAGGCAACTAAAAACTCAGTCCTTTTAAACAATGAAATCCTCTATTTTTTAATGGAAACCAAAATTTCATATCACATGAACACCTCCATTATAAAATGCTGCAGCCAATTCAAATCTTTGAAAACTGTGAACTGAAGAGACTGTACATCTTCAACTCATCACCCTTGGCTTGTAGGTCCCTTCCACGTACACTTCTGCTTGTCTCCAAATAGGCATTTTAGGGTTGAATCCCCAAATTACATATTTGACAGTGAACATTAATCCCCCAAATGACACAACTTACTATCATGAAATGGAAAACAAAAGGTAAAAATAAATATGGGAAAATTAAGGCATAAAAAGATTGAACAGCCACAAAATGCTGTTTATTGTCTCCACATTGTCTGCCGAACACCGAAACAGGAAGGAAAGAGGGGACAAGTGGTTCCTCAGAGAGCCGGCGGACCTGGGTCATTAAACCAGGTGCCCTGGATGGACCTGGGTTTCCTCGGGGGTGTGGGGAGTGGGGAGCAGGAACTTGAAGCAGAGCCTAGATGCTCGTGTGCAAGGTGCCCCCTTGCTGCTTCTGAAGAGCAAGAGCAAGGGAGAAGCCCACCACGAGGACCATGCCAGGCATTCCAAAGTTCTGTGTCCACTGCGTCATCAAAACCCGCGCTGGAGCAGACACCAAGGAGCCCTGTTCTTCTGATGAGGAGGCTGAATCTCAGTGAGGCTGTTAACCGGCTAAGTGCTACCACACGGGAGAGCCAGGACCCTGTCCCGCCCAGGTCTCCCAGCCCGGAGACCACACTCCTTGTCCCCTGGAGTGCTGGCCTCTGCACACGCTCTTCCCCCCTCCCCATCCCCCGCTAGTGCTCAAGTGCAAGTGGGGGTTAGGAGACTCGCGGACAGACCTGGGTGCCACCGAGCTGCCAGAGTTTAACAGCACATTCACGTTTTATCTCAACAACAAACTCCTAAGGTAAACAGGAAAAACTCCTACCATAATTCAGATTCTTTGGGGTCTCCCCAAACACACATGCATACACACACACACACACACGTACATGCATGCATACATGTATGTGCACACATACATACACGTGTTCACACATGCATATGCAGACATACCCGCACATGCACGCACATACGCACATGCATGCATACACATATGCACGTATATATGCCACGTGTACACATACATACACAAACATATACACACATGATGCCTTGATCTACATTTTATTGTGAATACAACTTTGTCCACAAATCATTAATTCCAAGCTTTATGGGACATTTATCTTTTAAGTAATTATTAGCCTACAATATTTTGTTTTCTAGAGAAAAAATTATATTTCTCATCTCAAATTAACTTATTCCGGAAAGTGTAGGAATGTGAATGATGACTGGATTTGCGTAGATTTTACGCTGCTTGTCTCCTCAATGGACCGTTTCACAGCCGTTATTATGAGACGACCTCGGGGGCGGTTCATATATCATCAGGTTGCACTTCAAAGTTCATCCGCTGGCGGCACAATTAGAAGCTTATTTGCTGGTGGAAATTAATTTTAACCACTCAATGGCTCAGTAGGTACAGAATATACATTTGGACAAGCGCTAGCTCACTGATACCAATGTAAATTAAGCCCAAACAGTTTTCAGAGCTTTATTCACCAACATCTGGATTCCGATTTCATACTTCATTGATTTAAAAGGTAGGGAAGAAGCGAAATCCAAATGCTTCTCCGTGTTGAACTCTGCATGCAAACCCCTCCCATCCATCTGATGGCAGTGAAGGTATGTGGAAAATGCAAAATAACAGAGGGTCTCCACCACGTGGGAACCCCTCCTCTCCTTCCTGCTCTGTGAACTGGACCACCTTCCATTCCCTACAGAATATAATAATCGACCTTCAGAAATCCAGGAAGAGAAACACCTCAACGTCTTTCTCAATATTTCCATCATGAGTCCAAAACATTTTCAATAAGCCCTTAAAAATCTCTCCACCAAATGAGAGGTCTCCTGCATCTCCTGCATGAACAGGTGGGTTCTTTACCACTGCACCACCTGGGAAGCCCCAATCTAAATGCTACCTCTTAGCAACTATGATGTCTGTGATTTTTCTTCAAAAGCAATAGGATGTCAAGTCTGCACATTTGCAGATGCCATTAAGACCTTAGATCGCAAGCCAGCTAGCTATCTGGGTGGCCCTGAAAAATTCAAGATACTGACAACTTGGAGGGCCCTTTGGATAGGGAGCATCCCAGGCATTTGGGAGGAGAAAGTGGAAATCCCCTCCGGAACATCTCACTTTTATCTTGGGCCTCAAAGAATTTCCTCAAAACACAAATTCCGTGGAAAAGGAGTCATTTGCACTCAAAACGTAAGTAAACTAACAAGGCTAGCAAGGACCACAAGAGAAAACCAGGTGAAACAAGAGAGGACAGCGGCAAGTTCAAATAGTGGGACTGCAGGTGCAGATCAGAGGGGCAAGACCTCAACAAAAGGCAAACCTGGAAACACGTGCAGGACCGAGAGACCCAAGAGAACGAGACGGAAGCTGTGAGAGAAGAACCAGACAGCATGTTTGGAAATGAAAAACTAAATGATTTAAAATTCAATGAGTAGCTTTGACAGCGTAGGACACAGAGGCAGAAAAATTAATCAGAAGATCTACGCAAAGAGAGTGCCTAGATTACAGCACAACTTTGAGAGAGAGAGACAAGAAAGAGGAGGTCTGAGCCAGTGAAACAGGCCCGCCCACTCCCACCCGGACACTGGAAGCAGAGCAGGGAGACAAGGCAGAGCGCATTCGAGGAGGCTGGCTGAGAACGCCCTCGAGCCAGCAACGCCACCATCCAGGACGGAGGGAGAGCCAGGAAGGCTGCACCTGGACATGCCGCTTAATTGGCACCCGGACTCAACCTGTGCATTTCAAAAAGCCAAAAAGGATAAAACATTAGTTTCAAAGAAGCGAAAAATGATGGCTGATTTCTCACCAGCAGCCACTGAGTTAGAAGACAATGAAAAACGCCTTCCATGGGCTGAAGGACACTGTCATCCACAGATTTATAACAAAAATATAAGAAGAAAAAGGATGAGAAGACCTCGGCTCTGGGAACCGTGGACTAAGGAACCCTGATCAACATGTCCTCTTAAAAACACATAAAACTGGACAAACTGAAAAACACACCTCTGCAACATAACAAGATAGTGAAGGGTTAGCACAGTCCAGGAAAGAAAGGAAATAGAAAGACAAGAGCCCGATGTCCAGGGCCAATTTGGTTTCGGGGTGGTGGCTGCTGGGAGCAGAGAGCAGAGAGGATGAACCACAGACAAAGCACTGCCTCAGGGCCCGCCAGCCACGGGGTCGTCATGACCCACTCTCCTAGAGACCCCTGGGTGGTCCGAACCACCCCACACTCTGAAGCTGTGTTAAAGTGACCGTGACCTGGGGTGATACCGTTCAAATTATTTCTGCAAATAAGTTTTAAAAGTAAAAATGTGCAGCACAGAGAGATAATGAGGCAGAGGGCGAGAGAAGATAGCCTAACAGAGACGCAGCTGTAACAGGAGCCGCTGTGGCTTCAGGCTGGACCATTCCTGTCCAGGAGACCCAGCGGCTAGATCTCCCGTGGATGCCTCATGACACAGATGAAGCTTCCTGCCGTGGGCATGAGCCTGCAAGCACCTGCCCCAGTCAGGCCTTCAGACGTGACTGCACCAGCATCTTGACTGCAAACACATGAGAGTCTCTGAAGCAGAACTACTTGGCTAAGTTGCTCCGGACTTTCTGGTCAGAGGAACTATGAGACAATAAACACTGTTTCCCACCAGTAAGCTTGCATGAACAGGACATGCAGCAATCGATAACCCACAAGCTCTCCGGGAGGAAGTCTCACCCACGTGCATCAGGAGATGGGTAGAGGAATGTGCACAACAGTGTGCTGACTTAGCATGAAATTTAAAACAACCCCAATTTCCACCAACAGATTGAATAAATAAACTGGTATATCAGTCAACAAAATAATACCTAACAGTGAAAACAAATGACCTATAGTTACATGCTGTTAACATGGATGACGGAGAAGGCGATGGCACCCCACTCCAGTGCTCTTGCCTGGAAAATCCCATGGACGGAGGAGCCCGGCAGGCTGCAGTCCATGGGGTCATGAAGAGTTGGACACAACTGAGTGACTTCACTTTCACTTTTCACTTTCATGCATTGGAGAAGGAAATGACAACCCACTCCAGTGTTCTTGCCTAGAGAATCCCAGGGACAGGGGAGCCTGGTGGGCTGCCATCTATGGGATCGCACAGAGTCAGACATACCTGAAGCGACTTAGCAGCAGCAACAACATGGGTGAGCCTCAGAAGCATATTATTGTGTGAAAAAGCAAGTAACAAAATACACACAGCATAACTGCATTTACATAAAATACATAAAACACTGGGGGAAAAATGTATCCTTCAGGGATAGATTATTATGAAACGATGATTATCACAAAAGCCAAAATTGCGTTTCTGTGTGGGCAAGGGATGGGAGTGGAGATAGGAGGTTTTGAAAATACTGGTCATCCTCTTTTCCTGAATCCCGATTGTGGTTCACACAGAGGCTTGCTTTATTACTATTCTTTAAACTACACATAAAATTGCACATATTCCTCTGTATATGGGGCTTCCCAGGAAAGTTCAGTGGTAAAGAATATGCCTGACAACACAGGAGATGCTGGAGACACGGGATATGCAGATTTGATCCCTGGGTGGGGAAGATCCCCTGGAGGAGGAAACAGCAGCCCACTCCAATATCCTTGCCTGCAGAATCCCATGAACAGAAGAGCCTGGAGGGCTACAGTGCATGAGGTCGAAAGAGCTGAACACGACTCAGCAACTGAGCCCGCACACACTCCTCTGTGCACATGACACATTTCACACACTCCTCTGTGCACATGACACATTTCACAATAAAAGAAATGGGGTCAACAACAGGTAAGGAACAGAAACGATATCTCTAGAGGAAGACACGAGACGTGAGGGATGCCAAGGCAGCCCAGGACTTCACGGAGGACGAACAAACAAGAGATTTCCTCCCTTCTGCTCTGCTGTGCAGTGCAAATTGTTCAGCTGTGTCTGACTCTTTGCGACCCCATGGACTATACCATCCATGGAATTCTCCAGGCCAGAATACTGGAGTGGGTAGCCTTCCTCTTCTCCAGGGGATCTTCCCAACCCAGAGATCGAACCCAGGTTTCCCACATTGCATGCGAATTCTTTACCAGCTGAGCCACAAGGGAAGCCCAAGAATGCTGGAGTGGGTAGCCTATCCCTTCTCCAGCAGATCTCTTCGATCTAGGAATCAAACCAGGGTCTCCTGCATTGCAGGCGGATTCTGCTGTCTAAAGGAAGCCTTTTCTGAGGTCCTGCACTTCGACACCTGTGCCTGTCCGCGCAGTCTCTGTTTTCTCCTCTGCAGTTACTTCTGTTTGTGTCTTATCTCCCCGAAACACACACGGAAAGGCCCTCGCAGCCTCCCCAGTTCTCCCAGGCGGCCCTCCAGGAAGACGTGCACAATAGCTTTTGTTAAGGAAGTTAAGAAAGCGCTGCACTGATATGAAATTTGTATAATGAGGTACCCAGAGCTTAGAGAAATGATGAAGACTGTCAGAACACAGAGACGGACGTACTCCTGGAAAGAAAAGTAGGGTATGAACAGAAGTGTGGTGACCCCATTTGCTGAAAGATCTCACAAATTGGTATCGCACTAATACCAGCCCCAGGCTAAATGAAACAGACCTGAATTCACGCTCTGGGTGGGCACCCAAAGCACCACGGACGGCCGTAACCCGGCCAGCTCCATCATGGCTTTCCAGGCGGCTCTGGAATTGGTACATGGGCCTGTCTGCCCAGGACACCTACATCCTTCCCCAGCTGCAGTCCTGACCTCTGCAGCGCTGGGGCGGCAGGGGTGTCCTTGCCCTCTCCAGGCCGGCATTCAGAGGCTGGAAGGCACACCCGCACTTCCTTAGCTGCCAGAACCTCGGAAATCCCAGGTGCCTGTCCTCAGTAGGGTCTGAATCTAGCAGGACAGAGAACGGTGGGCAGGCCCACAGCACACTTCAGGAGGCACACTCATGGAAGGACGTGCGCCCAGGTCCCCAGGGACACCAGTCCGGACCAGTTACGACCCAGCTCTGCGTCCTGCTCTGCTCGCACAGCCAACTCCCTTTCTCCCCGCAGAGCTTCCCACCTTTCCAAAGAGGCGCGCCCTGGCGCCCTATTTTCACTGCCAGGCCCGCCATCCCCTCCCCATCCCCTTCCTGACCCTCTGCATCACTGACGGTCTGGGGACAGACTCTGCTCGGCCCTGGTCACCAGGCGGATGGTGCATGGCCCGCCAGGAGTTGGCAGAACCGGCGCTGTTCCCGTCTGGGGGCCGGACGGCAGCCCCGGCGGGGCAGGGGCGCGCGGGCCGCGGGCACTTACTCCAGCTTCTTGAAGCGCTCGCGCCCGGCCGCCACGTACTTGCCGCCGGCCTGCAGCGAGTCCAGCTCCAGCACCGGGCACCCGCGCGTCGGCGTGAAGAGGCGCCGCACACCGAACGGCACCTCCACCTGCTCGGTCAGCTGCTCCAGCAGCGCCTCGAAGGTGGCCACGCGGCGCCGCGACAGCACGAACTTGCGGCCCACGTAGAACTGGTCCCCATTGCGGTACACCACAATGGTCTTGGCGGGCGTGGTGTCCACCAGCGCGTGCGGCGCGCGCGAGCCCATGGCCGTGCGCCTCCTCTGCCGCCGCCGGCCGCCGCCTGTGTGCTCCGGCTGCCGCAGGGCAGCCCGGCCACCGGTGCGCCGGGTCCACGGTCCCACCACCCGCGCTGACGCCACCGGCAATTGTGACCGCCGCCCACCTGCCCCGCCGCCCAGGAGAGGGACGGGGGCAGGGCCCGGCCAGGCGACGGGCATCCGAGTCCCGGCAGGTGAGGCCCGCAGAGCTCGGGGCCACGGAGGGAGGCACCCGCCACGGAGGGAGGCACCCGCCACGGAGGGAGGCACCCGCCACGGTGGGGGGTGGCAGGCCAAGGGTGCCCTGGGCCCCACCGGGACCCTCCCCCTGCTCCTCCACCTCCCGCTCTGCCCAGAGGCAGAGGTGAGTTGGCGGACAGGACCATCCGGACAATTAAAGCTGGTCAAGGAGGATGTGCCAGGAACCATCCAGAGCGCGTGGGAATCCAGGCGAGCAGGCGCAGCTGGCAGGCGGCGCCTCAAAGGCGTAACCTTCATGGGCCGCAGGAGCGAGTCAAGGGCAGGGGTGACCTTGGGAAGGTCACTTCCTGTTCCAGGTAAAGGCAAGCCCCGCCTCTTCAACCCAGAGAATGCTTCCAGGATTATATTTTTCCAGTGGCTTTGATGGGCTCCAGCAGACTTTTCAGGGCAGCAGACTATGCATAAAGTGCTCAAGCACCTCCGAAGGCACAGAATGCGGATGTTATAAAACATCAGTGTCTTGTACAACTGTTTAAAAAAAGTAATAAAGAAACCCTGCTATTTCACAGCCACAGCCAGGCTTTGAACCACCAAGTGTTCCATGAGCGAGTGGTACCCGACTCTGTGGTCCCATGCACTGGGGTCGGCCAGGCTCCTCTGTCCATGGGGTTTCCGAGGCAAGCATCCTGGAGTGGGTTGCCAGGCCCTCCTCCAGGGGATCCGCTCAACCCAGGGATCCAACTGCCAAGCACTCCATTAAATGACATTCAGTGACACTAAATGCAGATACAGTGTGTGAGAGTGACCACTGTATTAAATCATCAGGAATTATCTTGACCTTCAAAACACTAACTGCTAGAAATTTAAGTTTCAGGTGTTGAAAATACTTCAGAAGAAGAGTCTGAGTCTCTGTGCAGGTTCCCATGTGGGTTAGAGGTTTGCCCTGAACCCCGCCTTCACTGAGAACCTCATCATGGGCTTCTCGCGGGGCCGCAGGAGGCAGATGGAGCTGGGGAAGCCCTTGAGTCGGAGACGACTCACGCCCCCGTCGGGGGTGATGGTGAACTTGGCGTGGGTGATGACGTCCTGCAGTTCGGGGGTCAGGCTGTCCAGCACGTGCATCTCATCGGGCTTCAGCTGGAAAGAGAGGGGAGGCGGAGGTCCTTGTAATGACCAGGGGGCTGACTCTCCCAAGGCCACCCATCCGCTTGGACTCTGGGCCTTAAAAGGTGAAAAGTTATTCCATGATAATAATTTGGCTCGCCCTAGCAATCTGCTTTTGGGGACAAGATGCCCCACGGAGACTGGCATGAATGCTCAGGCCCCCATGATGTTTCTTTCTGATAGTTAGGTAAGCAGACACCGATGAGAGAAAGAAAGCAGACGGGGCCGTGGGAGTGGTCACCCTTCATGAAGGGCAGTAGCGCTCACTCCCCTCTCCGACCCGAAAATGACCACGCCCCTCCTGCATCCATCCCATGGCTGGCCACACCCTGCTGGCCCTAAATATGCTAGCTCCCCTCCTAGAGAGTTAGTGCATCGCGGAAACGTTTCTCCACATATGCATGCTTGAACAAGGTGGTCTACAAGAAAACTTGAGAGTTAGATATGTAAAGACATGAGATGAGAGAGCCCGTCATTTTATTATATAAAAGGGCAGAGACAGTTTTTAAAATCTCATTCATTGCACTGTTAAACTGAGTGCAAGTTTTGGGGTGGAACCGTAACCCTTTGAAATCCAGCCTTGACTGAAGTAGCCCGCTGGAGGGCTAACTCCGTGACCCCAAGGGATCGGACACCACACTACCTTTGTGACCGGAAGCAGTGGCTTCCACTTATGGCCCGGAAGGTCCCAATTCTGCCTGACCATGTCTTCCTCCTCTTGAGTCGTCAGGATGCAGCCATCCACCTTACAGCTCTCAGGAGAATTACCTATTGGAACAAGACAAAGGGCACCTTCTCCACTCTGTTTGCACTCAGCGTAGTTTGGTTTATGGAATATTGACCTTTTTAATCAGATCGAAAGACCCAGCAAAAAGTGAGCATGGGTGAGGTGAGCATGCTTCTGGGGCGCAGTGAGAGGACATCCCAATGACTGTTTCTGTTTCTTTAATATACATGCATGTGTACATATGTGTGCGTGCATGTGTGCATGTGGCTATATACGTGCATGTGTGTGCACACGTGTGTGTGAGTGTGTGTGCACGTGTGTGTACAGATATATGTATTAGGCCTTGCGTGTTTGATATTATAACTGGATGCTGGCTTGTTCCCGATCCCCATGACCATCATCCCTGGCTGACAGAGATACCCAAGGCCACTACCTGTGCATCCATGCCATGTTGCACTTTGGGGTCCCTGGCTACACGGATTTGCTGCTTATTACCCTGGCCCTGGTGGCTCAGAGGTTAAAGCATCTGCCTGGAATGCGGGAGAGCCAGGTTTGATCCCTGGGTCAGGAAGATCCCCTGGAGAAGGAAATGGCAACCCACCCCAGTGCTCTTGCCTGGAGAATCCCATGGAGGGAGGAGCCTGGTAGGCTACAGTCCGTGGGGTCGCAAAGAGTTGGACACGACTGAGCGACCTCACTTTCACCCTGGTTTTGGCTAAACTGTCCCTTGCAAAAATAAATAAGTGACTTTAAACTACCACACAGAGAACCATGGATTAAATATACCACTAGAGAGGATTGCTGAACATCCGAAACAGTAAGAAGATAGCAGGACTAACATTCCTCCTGACCTTCAGGAGCCACCCTGGGTCAGTCATGCTGAAAAGTGGAAACAGTGGCCGCCAATCAGATCTAAACCATGGTCTTCCCAACAGGAGTTCAAATTATCAAGACCTCTTGAAATCGTTTACATCTACCCACTGAGGATGAACTTCACCTTAAATATATACTGACCCTTGATGGAAGAGTTAATAGTTGAGTGAGGTCATAATGATTCGCAAGACATTTAAAAATCAAGCATCCAGTGTATGAATACAAACTGCTGTATTTATTCAAAGACGGCCAGAGGGTCACTAGACACCCACCACGGTACTCGGCAGAACGTAACGATTATAAAAGTTTAGTAACCTCTTTGAACTTAATAGAATGGAACATGTATCTATTACATAAGAAAGTAAATATGGAATATTAAGGGTGCTTTTTCCAAATATTATTTTACTAAAGGAAGGTCATAGTTTTAAAAATGTGTGTAGAGCACTGCCCGGAGAAGAAAGAGTCACCGAGCTGCCTGCGATCCCTCCCCTGAGAAGACACCCCCCAGCCCGTTCTTTTGGAGAAGGCAATGGCACCCCACTCCAGTACTCTTGCCTGGAAAATCCCATGGGCGGAGGAGCCTGGTAGGCTGCAGTCCATAGGGTCGCTAAGAGTCAGACATGACTGAGCGACTTCACTTTCACTTTTCACTTTCATGCATTGGAGAAGGAAATGGCAACCCACTCCAGTGTTCTTGCCTGGAGAATCCCAGGGACGGGGGAGCCTGGTGGGCTGCGGTCTATGGGGTCACACAGAGTCGGACACGACTGAAGTGACTTAGCAGTAGCAGCAGCCCGTTCTTTCTACGACCTAACCAGCAAGTGTCTCACAGGCTTTTTCCACATGGAGTTCAGGGCCCCTGTGGGGAAGAGCCTTAGTGCCTCACAGAACCTCATGACTTTTGTGGCTGAGTGCACATCTAATGCTTTATAAAGAGAGAAGCAGAGTGCAAAGAGTTAACACGCTTGAAGCTGCGCAGCTGTGAGGGGAGAGCCAGGTGCACAGCCGCTGCCGAGCCCTCCCCTGCTGGAGCCCACTGGCTTTATTCTTTGTCTTAGTTCTAATTTATTTATTTGGCTGCGTCAGGTCTTAGCTGCGGCATGGAGCCGGCTGCCGTCACGACCAGCACACCAATTATAAGCGGTTTCCTAGTGGCATTACGTTTACCTTTGAAATATTTTGTATCGATTTCGATTTGCGTTATTACTCCGGGATGTGCCAATCGGAAAACTGCCCACTCACAGCCTGGAACCAGGAGAATACCGTTCTCATCATTCTGGAATTCAAAAAAGGAAGAGACAACCTAAGTCAGCTTGCTGTCATTCAAGATAGCAATCCTGAAAACCAGCAAGCAACACTGTTGGCAGGCACGTGTCATTTCCTACTGTAAGGAGTAGGGCATCCCCGATGGTAAGGAGTCTGCCTGCAATGCAGGAGACCAGGGTTCAGTCCCTGAGTCGGGAAGATCCCCTGGAGGAGAGCATCGCAACCCCCTCCAGTATTCTTGCCGGGATAATTCCGTGGACAGAGGAGCCTGGTGGGCTACCGTTCATGGGTTCACAAAGAGTCAGACAGGACTGAGTGACTAACACTTTCACTTTTCACTATAAAAGAGTTCTTCCTTCCTGTCATCTGGTGTCAGCTGCTTCTTGCGTAACAAAGCATCTTTCTGCTGTCATTCTGTAAATGCCTAATGCCGACTCGGGTTGACTGGGTGCTTGACAAATTTTGATTAATTTCTGATATGACCATGAATGTCAGTTATAAATTCAGGTGGGCTTCCCAGGTGGTGCTAGTGGTAAAGAACCCACCCGCCAATGCAGGAGACATGAGACGCAAGTTCAATCTCTGGGTCATGAAGCTCCCCTGGAGGGGGAGAGCATGGCAACCCCCTCCAGTATTCTTGCCTGGGAAATCCCATGGAGAGAAGAACCTAATGGGCTACAGTCCACAGGGTCACAAAAAGTTGGACATGGCTTAGCACACATGTACATGAACTCAGGTAGGATGCCAGACACCAAAGGGCGTTTATCTAATGCAGCCAAGAGCTCCTCTGGTTGGTTTGTTTTGACTTTTCAAGTAGACATGTCTTTGACCAAATCTATACTGGCACCCCACCCCAGTACTTTTGCCTGGAAAATCCCATGGACGGAGGAGCCTGGTAGGCTCCAGTCCATGGGGTCGCTAAGAGTCGGACACGACTGAGCGGCTTCACTTTCACTTTTCACTTTCCTGCATTGGAGAAGGAAATGGCAACCCACTCCAGTGTTCTTGCCTGGAGAATCCCAGGGACAGGGGAGCCTGGTGAGCTTCCGTCTATGGGGTCGCACAGAGTCGGACACGACTGAAGCGACTTAGCAGTAGCAGTAGCAGCATACCAATATATGACCTGCCTCCAAACACAAGTTTCTAGTGAGGGGAGTTTGTTTATATTTGGAAGCATTGGGTGATACAAAAACTGGCCCACAAAAGAGGTGTTTACAATTAAGTCTTTGATATGATTTACACACTGAAAGGAGTTTTCTTTCCTTTTTTTACTTCCTTATCTTGAGTCAGTTACTGGTCAAATTAAACAGCTGAGCCATCGCACCTTCACAGAATGGTCTCACCCAGGGATACACAAAAGTCAAAGATGATGAAATGGTGTTTTTTTCCTCCAGATCAACAAATTTACTCATGGGTTTTTATCAAATGTAGATGCTCTAGCTTTTTTATATTAAAAAAGGGATGATTCCAATGATGTGTTAGAACAGCCAGTGTTAATTAGCAAGTTTGACTTCTACGTCTTTCTGTGTAGTCTGGCTCTGATATTACATTCAAACAGTAGAAGATTTAGAAAACATGTAGAAGCAACAAGTATTTACAAAAATGCCTAAGAGGTTTCTAAAATGTCAGTCTCCTTGACATCAAATGAAAGAAAAAACCTTTACTTTCTGGGAAGTGTTGGGACGCAGCGTTTTCACGTCTCACCTCCAGTATCGGGGGCCTGTCCAGCCTCCGTGCTGTTTCCCAGCCGTCTGCCATTGACTTCGCCGTGCCGACTCCTGCCAAAAACAGTGTTTAACAGGATGTCAGAGGACCAAACGCGAGAATGTTTAGAATAAACATTCACTGGCGTGATCAGTGCAGACCCCATGCGCCTGAGCAGTGCAACATCCATGGTTTCCATTAAGGTGAATGCGTTAACAAATTCACACCCGAGCAACTGCTTAAGGCAAAATTAGGGAGGGAGATTGCTATTGATTTACTTCCTGTCTTAAAGGCTTTCGATCCTGTATGAAGGCTCTCACCCACCCATACGGCTTGAGATGGCCCCTTCCTCTTAAGTAATTCATACCATACCGGGCGCTCAATGTAATGCCCACATGTCCCAGGCTCCTCCAGCATCATCTCACCTATTATATTGTTTGGGTGCCCAAAATGCGCATTGCTAAATCCTACACAGGCACCCCCATAAGCGATGGTCACCAGGTCTAATGGTTCTTTGGGGTCACCCGCAGTCCAGTCTTTTTGTCCAGTACCATATACCCTAAGACGTGCGATTCCACCATCTGAAAAGGAAAAGTGCTTTATTATTATTATTACTTGGGAACAGTTGCCATTTGTGGATCTTAAAACAGAGCTCCGCACACCTGCCTGCTCTGGTTCTTAAATACACTGAGCCCGAAGCCCCAGGGCCTTTGCAGCTGCCACCCCCTTGTCCTCAGACAACTTTCCTGCTGCCCCAGGAATACTCATTGTTCTCAGGTCTCAGCTGAGTCGCGTGGCCCCAGGAAGGCCTTCTTTCCCTCTCTAGAGCCATCCCCTTCCTGCCCCCCACCCCCACCTCAGCCATGGTCTGATTCCCCAGGTCAAGGTTATCAACTCCACTCCAAATAAGTGGAGTAACACTTATTTACTCCACTGCACTAATCACAGTCCAGAATTACCTTGTTCTTAAGTCCCTGGTAGTAAGTCTCTCAAAAGCAGAATCTAAAAACCTTTGAAGGCCAGAATAGCTACCTGTCTTGCTTGCTTCTGTGTGGTGCATAGTAAACACATATTTGTGTTGTTGGTGAATTAATAACTCCAGGAAGGCCAAAAACCAGTTTGGAAACTCACCGCAGATAGAATATTTGGTGCCCGAAATCAACATTGCTACATCCCACACCAACTCACACAAGATCTCAGGTTTTTATTTTTACACACGTTGCTTTGCAGCGCGGTTGAGAATACTGAAGAAAACATTCACAAATTCAAGTAGCTGCTGAGAACCAGAGCAGCTCGAGAGTAGGTCTGCAGAGCAAAAAATAACTACCAAGATCCACTCACATTATGTGAGTCTAATGACATGAACGTTTTTTATTTGAGCATCACATCCTAGAAGGTGGAACCCAAGTTTTTTTTTATAAAGAAGCTCAAAATCACTAATCAGAATATTCTAATGAAACAAGCCCTATATTTTTACATGAAAAATTTGGTGAAATTGAGTGATCCGAAAGAATTTCGATAGAACAGTGGAAGTCCTGGCATTTACAGAAAATGAAGCCAGGCCGCGTTGTATTTGCTGTTGTTCAGTCATGTCCAGCCGCGACCGCATGGACTGCGGCACGCCGGGCCTCCCTGTCCTCACCATCTCAGAAAACATACTAACAAGTAACTCTCAACAGTACACTGGTCCATTGAACATTATGAGTTGCCCTCATGGTGCCGAGTGTTACTGTCTGTTCATGTAAAGCTGATTTTACATTTAAAAAAAAATAAGATTCTTTTTTACAGAATTAATATCCAACCTCACTTTTAATCAAACTATCAAGGAATATTCCCCTTCATGGGTCACAGCCTTGACACGGCGAAGGAGCTTGTGTAAGATCATGGCATCCAGTCCCATCACTTCATCGCAAACAGAAGGGGAAAAAGTTGAAGCAGAGCCAGATTTTATTTTGGGGGCTACAAAATCACTGCAGACAGTGACTGCAGCCCTGGTGGCTCAGATGGTAAAGAATCTGTCTGCAGTGCAAGAGACTCGGTTTCGATTCCTGGGTCGGGAAGATCCCCTAGAGAAGGGAATGCAACCCACTCCAGTATCTTGCCTGGAGAATTCCACGAACAGAAGATTCTGGCAAGTTACAGTCCATGGAGTTGCAAAGAGTCAGACATGACTGAGTAACTAACACTTGCTTGCTCCTTGGAAGGAAAGCTATGACAGACCTAGACAGTATTAAAAAGCAGAGACATCACTTTTACTGACAAAGGTCCATAAGTCAGAGCTGAGGCTCCCCAGGTAGCGCTAGTGGTGAAGAATCCCCTGTCAGTGCAGGAGACATAAGGGCTGTGGGTTCAATCCCTGGGTCGGGAAGATCCCCTGGAGGAGGAAATGGCAACCCACTCCAGTATTCTTGTCTGCAAAAGCCCATGGACAGAGGACCCTGGCGGGTACAGTCCATGGAGTCGCGAAGAGTCAGACACAACTGAGCACACACACACACACAGATTTCCCAGGGGGCATGTACAGATGTGAGAGCTGGACCATAAAGAAGACTGAGAGCCAAAAAACTGATGCTTACAAAATGTGGTGCTGCAGAAGACTCTTGAAAGTCCCTTGGACAGCAAGGAGATCAAACCAGTTAATCCTAAAGGAAATCAACCCTGAATATTCATTGGAAGGACGGATGCTGAAGCTGAAGCTCCAGTACTCTGGCCACCTGATGTGAAGGGCCAACTCACTAGAAAAGACCCTGATGCTGGGGTAGATTGAAGGCAGGAGGAGAAGGGGACGAGAGAGGATGAGATGGTCAGATAGCATCATGGATTCAACAGACATGAATTTGAGCACACTCCAGGACATAGTGAAGGGCAGGGAAGCCTGGCCTGCTGTAGTCCACGGAGTCTCAAAGAGTTGGACACAACTCAGCAATTGAACAACAAACAATAAAGAAAATACGCAAGTGACCAAGTAAGCAACTGAAATTAGTCATCATAATTAGTCATGAAGCTGCTTAATACTCCAACAACCTAAATGGGAAGAGAATTTTAAAAAGAACAGATCCACGTATATGTATAACTGAATCACTTTACTGAACATCAGAAGGGGATGACAGAGGATGAGATGGTAGGATGGCATCACTGACTTGATGGACATGAGTTTGACCAGGCTCTGGGAGTTGGTGATGGACAAGGAGGCCTGGCATGCCACAGTCCATGGGGTCGCAAAGAGCTGGACATGACTCAGTGACTGAACTAATTGAACATCAGAAAATCGGAAACTAACACAATGCTGTTAATTATACTCCAATATAAAAAATAGAAAGCTTTAAAAAAACAATAATTATTTGTAAGAGAAATGCAAATCAAAACCACAGAAAGATACCACTTCATTTCCTCTGGGGTGGCTGTGACCAAAAACTCAGAAAATGGCAAGTGTTGGGAGAATGTGGAAGAACTGGACCCTCATACGTTGCTGGTGGGAATGTAACATGGTGCAGCCATTTTGGAAAGAAGTCTGATAATTTCTCATAAAATTAAAAACACGTTATTATACAACCCAGCAATTTCAACTTCCAGGTGTACACCCAAATGAAAACCATATGTTTGCACAAAAATTCGTACGGAGATGTTTATACCAGCATTATTCATAAGCTTTCAATGGGTGAAAATAGCCCAAATGTCTATCAACTGATGCATGGACAATGAGCTCTGTCCGTACAATGGAAGATTATTTGACCACACAAACGAGTGAAGTACTGATGCACGACAACATGGGTGAGCCTTGGAAACATGCTCGGTTCAGTCACTCAGTCGTGTCCAACTCTTTGCGACCCCATGAATCGCAGCACACCAGGCCTCCCTGTCTATCACCAACTCCCGGAGTTCACTCAGACTCACATCCATCGAGTCAGTGATGCCATCCAGCCATCTCATCCTCTGTCGTCCCCTTCTCCTCCTGCCCCCAATCCCTCCCAGCATCAGAGTCTTTTCCAATGAGTCAACTCTTTGCATGAAGTGGCCAAAGTACTGGAGTTTCAGCTTTAGCATCATTCCTTCCCAAGAAATCCCAGGGCTGATCTCCTTTAGAATGGACTGGTTGGATCTCCTTGCAGTCCAAGGGACTCTTAAGAGTCTTCTCCAACACCACAATTCAAAAGCATCAATTATTTAGTGCTCAGCCTTCTTCACAGTCCAACTCTCACATCCACACATGACCACAGGAAAAACCATAGCCTTGACTAGACAGACCTTTGTTGGCAAAGTAATGTCTTTGCTTTTCATTATGCTATCTAGGTTGCTCATAACTTTTCTTCTGAGGAGTAAGCGTCTTTTAATTTCATGGCTGCAGTCACCATCTGCAGTGATTTTGGAGCCCAGAAAAAGAAAGTCTGACACTGTTACCACTGTTTCCCCATCTATTTCCCATGAAGTGATGGGACCAGATGCCATGATCTTCGTTTTCTGAATGTTGAGCTTTAAGCCAACTTTTTGACTCTCCACTTTCACTTTCATCAAGAGACTTTTTAGTTCCTCTTCACTTTCTGCCATAAAGTGGTGTCATCTGCATATCTGAGGTTAGTGATATTTCTCCTGGCATCTTGATTCCAGCTTGTGCTTCTTCCAGCCCAGTGTTTCTCATGATGTACTCTGCATACAAGTTAAATAAACAGGGTAACAATATACAGCCTTGACGTACTCCTTTTCCTATTTGGAACCAGTCTGTTGGTCCATGTCCAGTTCTAACTGTTGCTTCCTGACCTGCATGCAGGTTTCCCAAGAGGCAGGTCAGGTGGTCTGGTATTTCCATCTGTTTCAGAATTTTCCACAGTTTATTGTGATCTACACAGTCAAAGGCTTTGGCATAGTCAATAAACCAGAAATAGATGTTTTTCTGGAACTCTCTTGCTTTTTCCATGATCCAGCGGATGTTGGCAATTTGATCTCTGGTTCCTCTGCCTTTCCTAAAGCCAGCTTGCACATCAGGAAGTTCACGGTTCACGTATTGCTGAAGCCTGGCTTGGAGAATTTTGAGCATTACTTTACTAGTGTGTAAGATGAATGCAATTGTGTGGTAGTTTGAGCATTCTTTGGCATTGCCTTTCTTTGGGGTTGGAATGAAAACTGACCTTTTCCAGTCCTGTGGCCACTTTTGAGTTTTCCAAATTTGTTGGCATATTGAGTGCAGCACTTTCACAGCATCATCTTTCAGGATTTGAAATAGCTCAACTGCAATTCCATCACCTCCACTAGCTTTGTTCGTAGTGATGCTTTCTAAGGCCCACTTGACTTCACATTCCAGGATGTCTGGCTCTAGGTGAGTGACCACACCATCGTGATTATCTTGGTCCTGAAGATCTTTTTGTACAGTTCTTCTGTGTATTCCTGCCACTGCTTCTTAATATCTTCTGCTTCTGTTAGGTTCATACCATTTCTGATATAATGTGGTCCACTGGAGAAGGGAAACCACTCCAGTATTCTTGCCTTGAGAACCCCATGAACAGTATGAAAAGGCAAAATGATAGGATACTGAAAGAGGAACTCCCCAGGTCAGTAGGTGCCCAATATGCTACTGGAGATCAGTGGAAAAATAACTCCAGAGAGAATGAAGGGATGGAGCCAAAACAAAAACAGTACCCAGTTGTGGATGTGTCTTGTGATAGAAGCAAAGTCCAATGCTGTAAAGAGCAATATTGTATAGGAACCTGGAATGTCAGGTCCATGCTGCTACTGCTAAGTCACTTCAGTCGTGTCCGACTCTGTGTGACCCCATAGACGGCAGCTCCCCCGTCCCTGGGATTCTCCAGGCAAGAACACTGGAGTGGGTTGCCATTTCCTTCTCTGTCAGGTCCATGAATCAAGGCAAATTGGAAGTGGTCAAACAGGAGATGGCAAGAGTGAACATCGACATTCTAGGAATCAGCAAACTAAAATGGACTGGAATGGGTGAATTTAACTCAGATGACCATTATATCTCCTACTATGGGCAGGATTCCCTTAGAAGAAATGGAGTAGCCATCTGGGTCAACAAGAGTCCGAAATGCAGTACTTGGATGTAATCTCAAAAATGACAGAATGATCTCTGTTCGTTTCTAAGGCAAACCATTCAATATCATAGTAATCCAAGTCTATGCCCCAACCAGTAATGCTGAAGAAGCTGAACAGTTCTATGAAGACCTACAAGACCTTTTAGAACTAACACCCAAAAAAGATGCCCTTTTATTATAGGGAACTGGAATGCAAAAGTAGGAAGTCAAGAAACACCTGGAGTAACAGGCAATTTGGCCTTGGAATACAGAATGAAGCAGGGCAAATACTAATAGAGTTTTGCCAAGAAAATGCACTGGTCATAGCAAACACCCTCTTCCAACAACACAAGAGAAGACTCTATGCATGGACATCACCAGATGGTCAACACCGAAATCAGATTGATTATATTCTTTGCAGCCAAAGATGGAGAAGCTCTATATAGTCAGCAAAAACAAGACCAGGAGCTGACTGTGGCTCAGATCATGAATTCCTTATTGCCAAATTCAGACTTAAATTGAAGAAAGTAGGGAAAACCACTAGACCATTCAGGTATGACCTAAATCAATTCCCTTATGATTATACAGTGGAAGTGAGAAATAGATTTAAGGACCTAGATCTGATAGACAGAGTGCCTGATGAACTATGGACAGAGGTTTGTGCCACTGTACAGGAGACAGGGATCAAGACCATCCCCATGGAAAAGAAATGCAAAAAAGCAAAATGGCTGTCTGAGGAGGCCTTACAAATAGCTGTGAAAAGAAGAGAAGTGAAAAGCAAAGGAGAAAAGGAAAGATATAAGCATCTGAACGCAGAGTTCCAAAGAATAGCAAGAAGAGATAAGAAAGCCTTTCTCAGCGATCAATGCAAAGAAATAGAGGAAAACAACAGAAAGGGAAAGACTAGGGATCTCTTCAAGAAAATTAGAGATACCAAGGGAACATTTCATGCAAAGATGGGCTTGATAAAGGACAGAAATGGTATGGAAACATGCTAACAAGTCACAAAAGAGCATTTATATGAGATGTCTGGAGTAGTCCAATGGATCAAAACAGAAAGTGGATTAGTGACTGCTCAGGGCTGGGGGAGATGAATGTTAACAGTGAAGGGGTATCAGGTTTCTTTTCAAGGTGACAACGTGCTCTGAAGTGGGCTGTGGTGATGGCTGCACCTGTACTGTGTATTTCATGCTCACGCTCAGTCGCTCAGTCACGTCTGACTCCTTGCAAACCCATGGACCATGGACGGTAGCCCACCAGGCTCCTCTGTCTATGGAATTTTCCAGGCGTGAATACTGGAGTGGGCAGCCATCTCCTCCTTCAGGGGATCTTCCTGAACCAAGGATTGAACCTGCAGCTCCTACACTGCAGGCGGATCCTTCACCTCTGAGCCACCTGGGAAGCCACAGTATATATTTACATAGATTTCACACTGTATACTTATATGTACTATGAACCATAGAATTGTAAACTTCACATAGGTGAAATACATGTTACACTTATTACATTGCAATAAAGCTGTTTAATAAAACAAAATAAGGGTTATTTGTACACAGCACTTCAACTGCTAATATGTCTGTGAAATAGACATTGTTAGGTGATAGCTAACCTAATACCGCTTAGGTCCATCACACCCTAATTTACTTGCTAGTTTTTCCTAACTACCTACGGATGGCAGGGCTAAAACGAGAACTTCCTAGTGCACAGGAAGATTAAAATCCTAAAATGCTAGAGAGATCAGTGACCGAGGAGGAAAGGGTGACTTTGCTTTGTGTTTTTTAAACCTGCCAGCACTCAGTGAAGAAGCACAGGACCGTATTTACCCGGGAAGATGTTGAGTCGAATGTGACTCCACCTCTGTTGGGAAGTGACTGGAAAGTAGTTGTGGCTGGAAGCAGGATTTCCCGGTGGAAGTTCTGTCATGGGAACCAAGTAACTCCAGTTGTCAGACTTCAGCTAGCAATAAATACAAAAACACTAGTGATGGCTCTAGGGGGCAATAAATCTCCTCATCCTAAAGCCTGCATGGAGCTCACGGGGCAACCACTCTGGGAAAAAATGAATGATGGATGCCTAATGGAAACTGTAATAAAAATACTAATAAACATCAAGTCCCAGGCTTAATAAACAGAGTAAAGGCCTGCTTCTATTTTACCCCGGTCATAACAGCCACCGGTTGGTGGTGGCCGGGGATGGGCAGGGGGTTAGAAACGAGCCTCCGAATGTCTTCACTTTGAAGATTCATAAAAAAGCAGCAGCCAGAATGCAATGTGAATGTTTAAATAAAACCCAGGCTCTTGCCGTGGGCCTGGGGGTAAACGAGTCCGCCTGAGCCTCCCAGCACTCTCCTCTAGATCAGCGCTTCCCTGGAAGGGCCCACTTGTTGCCATTATGTATTTCCCCAGTGTGTTACGGATCCACACTTTCGTAAAACGCAATGAAGATCAGCAGACAAACTTCAAAAAACAAGAATGTCCCCAAACACAAGCCCAATTGTTTATTGGATTACATTCATCCGGCATAACGTTACTTTGTCCAGTTGCTATCAAAAGTATGTGAACTGACTCTGTATTTATCTCACAGGGCATCATTCCACATCTTTGTGAGCAGACTGCCCCATGGAAAGCAGCACCCTGGACCTCGCATGCCCTGGGGTCAGGGGTGCACAGATCCACCCAGAAACCTCTGCAGGGTGGCACGGGGCAAGCACAATGTGTGAGCTCTGCCAGGCTGAGTGCAGGCGGGCAGACGGGCAGAGATGCTTCCAACAGCCCATGACAAGCCCCCGCTCCCCCGGGAGACGTACCTCCGAAATGGCTTCAAACTCCTCAGGGGTGGCTGCGGCTCCTGTCCTGACTTCTCGTTGTGGGATTTCTGGCTGCTTATCTAAAGTTACAGTGACCATCAGGGTTACCATTCCCATTCAAAATCAGAATATACACACTCTCTTAGTGGGCTGCAGGGTTATTTTCATTTTGCCTAAAGATATCGTTTCTTAACTCAAAGTATCAGATGACCAACGTAATAGATAGACGTGTTAAAGTTCCTCCATATTTAGAATACTTAGGGCAACTTCAAAAGGGGTGCTGCACATCTGGCGGCTTGTCTGCTCATCAGAGGGTAAATATCATCTCCAAGTTTAGCCAGATGGACAAACTCATCACAAGACTTGGGTTTTCAAAAGGCTGGATTGATAAAGTTCTGGAATATTGTAAGTCAGTTCACAAACACTGCTTCCCCCAGTGGCATCCTCAGAACTGATCCGCGGGCAATTCACCAACAGGAGCCTGTGTGGACGGTCAGCCTCCTGAAAGCATCTTTCTCTGTGTCACTGGTCACTGCCTCCCATCATCACATGACTTTTCAGGTCCCTCCATTATCTTTCTGGAGGGAAGACCGTCACGCCCCTGGAGCCTCGTACAAGCTGAGAACAGAGTGCCTCCAGGATAAGACCGCTAATTGACGTGACTCCTGTTTCCCAAGTAATATACAGACATGCCCCTGAGGGTACATGTTTCTGGAAAGCTACCTCTGGGACCAACCTCGGAAGACACCAGTTCCATTCCAAGATTCGGAAAGGAACCTTCTTGGAAAGCCCAGAGCTGCCGCGTCTTATGCAGACCCGGGGGCTGGGGTGCAGCAGAATGAGCAGGGGCAGCGGCCCCACAGCTGGCCTGGACCGGGCTCCAGACAGCCCTGGCCGCCCAGGCAGCCTGCTCCCCAAACCCTGCACCTGCCGGGGGTGCTGCAGTGTGGGAATAGCGAAATCTAAGTTGACCTGAAGAACACTGTTAAGCTAAACCTCAAAAATCACGGAGCCCTTGAGGAGGAATGTCGTCAGCCTCTGTGGCAGAGAGGGGGGCCTCTGGACGAGACTGTCTGGGTGGGAAGTGAGCCATCAGGGGCCCCCACAAAGCTCCCCACACAGGTCCCCCAGGCACCTTCTTCGAAGTTTGCTGCTTGAATCGACACTCGAGGGGCGTGATCTCCCGTGAAGTAGGACGTGTCCACGTCGAAGCCCCGAATAACACCCTGGATGCCCAGCTGGACCACGCACCAGTCGTGACCTGGGGACGTAAACAACAGAAACCCCCGCGGGCTGAATCCCGCAGCCAAGCACACGCCTGAGCAGGACGACAGCGGAAGTGGAACACCGGAAACGCACTTCCCGCTTCGGAGAAAAACGGTGCGGGCTCCTTCTCCACCGAGGCTGCAAGGTCTCTGATGACGTGGCCACATCGGACCGTCACTCGCCACACGGACTCTCCTCACTTCTAATCTGACCAGAGCATGCATAAGCCCTGGGTCCAGAGGGGCCACTTGTCTGACTCCAAACTGGCCACCTCCTGTGGGCAGCGTTGGCAGAAGGGCATCTCTGAGCTTCATTTCTTTTAACTGCAAATCAGGGATGAGCTCAGCTTCCAGAAAGTTCAGCTGTAACTCTGATAGAGGGCCCACCCGCCCAGCTAGGCCACGGCTCAGTGCTGAGCTGGGCCTCCAGGAAACAGCTTTGCCTTCAGGGCCCCAGCCAGGACCACCCCACCTGCCTCGGATGACATGTGAGAACTCCCAGTATGACACTGCATGATTCTTGGTTTCCAGCAGTCAGATTCACATCCACCTTAAAATGTCCAGTTTTATTGGAATCTAATAAGGCCTAATACTTTGCCAACAAAGGTCCATCTAGTCAAGGCTATGGGTCAGACACGACTGAGCGACTGAACTGAACTGAATAAGGCCTGGGCTTCCCTGGTGGCTCAGACAGTAAAGAATCTGCCTGCAATGCGGGAGACCTGGCAGGAGGGCATGGCAGTCCGCTCCAGCATTCTTGCCTGGAGAATCCCATGGACAGAGGAGCCTGGCGGGCTACAGTTCACAGGGTCCCAGAGAGTCTGACACGACCAAGCACAGTACGAGCACAGCCATAAGGCCTGGCGTGCCATGGAAATACACAAAATTAGAAGTATCGACTGTTTCTGTAACACTTGAGACAGGAGCAAGAAAGTCAGTGATTAGCCTAATGCTGGTTTTCTTTTACAGACATTTCTTTCAATTTAAAGGGTGTGTGTTGCCTGATGAGTAGCAGTGAACGAAAGCAGCCTCTTAAGGTGACACAAAGATAGGATGGACCTTGGCTGAGCTCCCGGCTTCTCTCACAATTGCTGTGACCTGAGCTAAGTGAATGAGGCTGTTTCCATGGCAACCGGATGGGACCAGAACACCTGCTTCAGAGAGGGGTGCTGACATCATGCCGCACACACACCAACCCACGTGTGCACACGGCTCAGTCCCCTTCACGCACACGCACCAACCCATGTGTGCACACGGCTCAGTCTCCCTCACAGCCCTCCTTTGTCAGAGTCTCCTTTTCCTCACAAGTGCCTGCCCCCTCCTGCTTGCACCGGTGACCAGGGCTCTTGCGACCCCTCCTGAATTGGCAGAGCCTGCCGTTCAGAAGGGACATCTGAGGTGACTGAGTAGTCCAAAGGCCCGTGTTAAAATCGACCCCCAAAGTGCACTGCTTTCCGACAGCCCCTGATCTCAAATGCACAGGAGTGAGTGAACAGTCATCATCGTCTTACCTGGAGTCCTTTTCCTTCTGGTCTGCCATCCGTCCATCCATTTCCCAAACTCAGTGTACTCATGTTCTTTAAAACTTGGGTTGTCCCTCTAAAGCAAAGATGAGCGGATCATTAACCTTCACATGAGAGCCTGGGCTCCCAGCAAATAAACTTCTGCCCCAAAGGGACAGATGGGTGCTGCAGAGAACAGGGACTGTAGGAGAGACGGAGGACGATGCCCACGTATCTTCGTATCGGCTTCTGAGAAAAAGTCTTACTTCTCTGCGGGCCTTCATCTGTGGAACTTGCCACTGGCAGCAAAAGGTAATCCCACGTGGCTCCTTCCAGGGGCTCCACCACTGCTGCAGCCGCAACCTGGGCGCCTCCTGAAAGGCTGTTCAGCAAAGCGAGGAAGGGTAGCTGGACTCCCAGAGCAACCCCGAAAAGACTGGGCAACCAGAATCCGGCCAAGTCTTAAGAAGCATAGGCTCGATGCTGTGGGTCGCTCTGAACAGTCACCCCTGCCCTCACCCCCGTGCTCTGAGCTGCTCCAGGCCCACCAGTGAAAGTGAGACCCCCGCTCCACAGCAGTCACACGCTGCCGGGCTCCAGCTCTACGAGCACCAAGGCCATCACCCCTCTCACAATGACTCTCGCTGGTCCCACTGCAGGGACAAGATGGTGGGATTCCCCAGAGTTCTCGTTCTTCCCTACATTTATCAGTATTTTCTGTTTTTAATAAACATATGCCAATGAAGGTCCATATAGTCAAAACTATGGTTTTCCCAGGAGTCATGTACAGATGTGAGAGTTAGACCATAAAGAAGGCTGAGCACCAAAGAATTGATTCTTTTGAACTGTGGTGTTGGAGAAGACTCTTTGAGAATCTCTTGGACTGCAAAGAGATCAAACCAGTCCATCCTAAAGGAAATCAACCCTGAATATTCATTGCAAGGCCTGATGCTGAAGCTGAAGCTCCAATACTTTGGCCACCTGATGTGAAGAACTAACTCATTAGAAAAAGACCCTGACACTGGGCAAAAATTGAGATCAGGAGGAGAAGGGGACGACAGTGGATGAAATGGTTGGATGGCATCACCAACTCTTTGAGCAAACTCTGGGAGATAGTGAAGGACAGGGAAGCCTGGGGTGCTACTGTCCACAGGGTCACAAAAAAGACATAACTGAGTAACTGAACAGGACTGTAAAGAAGGCTGAGCACCGAAGAATTGATGCTTTTGAACTGTGGTGTTGGAGAAGACTCTTGAGAGTCCCTTGGACTGCAAGGAGATCCAACGGGTCCATTCTGAAGGAGATCAGCCCTGGGATTTCTTTGGAAGGAATGATGCTCAAGCTGAAACTCCAGTATTTTGGCCACCTCATGCGAAGAGTTGACTCATTGGAGAAGACTCTGATGCTGGGAGGGATTGGGGGCAGGAGGAGAAGGGGACGACAGAGGATGAGATGGCTGGATGGCATCACTGACTCGATGAATGTGAGTCTGAGTGACCTCCGGGAGCTGGTGGTGGATAGGGAGGCCTGGCGTGCTGCAGTTCATGGGGTCTCAAAGAGTCGGACACGACTGAGCGACTGATCTGATCTGATCTGAGGAAATACATTTTCCAAAAAATTCAAGCTCTGCAACACTTTTCTTCCCATCACAAGTTATGAACACAAAGTGGGGCAGAGAGAAATACAGAGGACGTCAGCGACTCCCCCACAGAGCAAGGTGGCCCCAGAATCCTGTGTTGGCCCACGTTTGCCTCTGCTGTCTTAATAGGAGTGGAGGCTAATTTCCACACGTTTCTACTGTTCTAATACACTAATTCTCTGGGTCACATCACGTGACTCCCAGCCTAAACACACAGGGAGATTTTAATTAGCAGGACTCCGTGGCTCACCCCACCCCAGCACTTAGCAGAGACCAATTTACAGTACCTTTAAAAGATTTTCAGCAGGAGCAAAGAAGTCATCTGTTGCAAATAAAATCTAGACAAAGAAAGAAGTAAAGATAAAATAACCATAAATTTAAAACCATTTTATTTCATTCCCTGGTGAAACATTACGAGATGCAGTAAAAAGAAAATGTGAAATTGTCAAGAGAGAGAGAAACAATATGCAATTAAGACACAATGCCTTTTAAATGTTTAGATTTCATTGCCTGCCTCCCCCTTAATCTTGCCTTCCCACCCTTTCCTTCTTAATCCCCCTTACCATCTGGATATAAAAGTGCTAACTTCTTAGGAAGAAAATAAACCAACTTTTTTTCAAGAACGGAGGACCCTGGGCTTTGTGACCCTTGTTCCAGAGCAATGGGGAAAAAAATGTCACCAGAGTCACAACTGTGGCTTAGCCAACCCATCTTAGGACACCCTGCGGGGGGAGGGGGTGATGGTCTGTGCTTTGTTTAGTTCAGTCGCTCAGTCGTGTCCAAATCTTTGCGATCCCATGGACTGCAGCATGCCAGGCATCCCTGTCCATCACCAACTCCAGGAGTTTACTCAAACTCACGTCCATCAAGTTGGTGATGCCATCCAACCACCTCATCCTCTGCCATCCCCTTCTCCTCCCACCTTCAATCTTTCCCAGCAAAAAGGTCTCTTCAAATGAGTCAGTTCTTCCCATCAGGTGGCCAAAGAATTGGAGTTTCAGTTTCAACATCAGTCCTTCCAATGAACATCCAAGACTGATCTCCTTTAGGATGGACTGGTTGAATCTCCTTACAGTCCAAGGGACTCTCAAGAGTCTTCTCCAACACCACACTTCAAAAGCATCAATTCTTTGGCGCTCAGCTTTCTTTATAGTCCAACTCTCACATCCATACATGACTATTGAAACAACCATAGCTTTGACTAGACATACCTTTGTTGGCAAAGTGTCTCTGCTTTTTAATATGCTGTCTAGGTTGGTCAAAGCTTTTCTTCCAAGGAGCAAGTGTCTTTTAATTTCGTGGCTGTAATCACCATCTGCAGTGATTTTGGACCCCAAGAAAATGAAGTCTGTCACTGTTTCCATTGTTTCCCCATCTATTTGCCATAAAGTGATGGGACTAGATGCCATGATCTTAGTTTTCTGAACACTGAGTTTTAAGCCAACTTTTTCACTCTCCTATTTTACTTTCATCAAGAGGCTCTTTAGTTCTTCACTTTCTGCCATAAAGGTGGTGTTATCTGCATATCTGAGGTTATTGATATTTTTCACAGAAATCTTGATTCTAGCTTGTGCTTCACCCAGCCCAGCATTTCACATGATGTACTCTGCATATCAGTTAAATAAGCAGGATGACATTATACAGTCTTGACATACTCCTTTCCCAATTTGGAACCAGTCTGTTGTTCCATGTCCAGTTCTGTTGCTCCTTGACCTGCATACAGATTTCTCAGGAGGCAGGTCAGGTGGTCTGGTATTCCCATCTTTTGAAGAATTTTCCACAGTTTGTTGTGATGCACACAGCCAAAGGCTTTGGCATAGTTAATAAAACATAAGTAGATGTTTTTCTGGAACTCTCTTGCTTTTTTGATGATCCATTGGATGTTACCAATTTGATCTCTGGTTCCTCTGCCTTTTCTAAATCCAGCTTGAACATCTGGAAGTTCTAGGCTTGTGTACTGTTGAAGCCTGGGTTGGAGAATTTTGAGCATTACTTTGCAGAGTACATCATGAGAAACACTGGGCTGGAAGAAGCACAAGCTGGAATCAAGATTGCAGGGAGAAATATCAATAATCTCAGATATGCAGATGACACCACCCTTATGGCAGAAAGTGAAGAGGAACTAAAAAGCCTCTTGATGAAAGTGAAAGTAGAGAGTCAAAAAGTTGGCTTAAAGCTCAACATTCAGAAAACGAAGATCATGGCATCTGGTCCCATCACTGCATGGGAAATAGATGGGGAAACAGTGGAAACAGTGTCAGACTTCATTTTTCTGGGGTCCAAAATCACTGCAGATGGTGACTGCAGCCATGAAATTAAAAGATGCCTACTCCTTGAAAGGAAAGTTATGACCAACCTAGATAGCATATTCAAAAGCAGAGACATCACTTTGCCAACAAAGGTCCGTCTAGTCAAGGCTATGATCTTTCCAGTGGTCATGTGTGGATGTGAGAGTTGGACTGTGAAGAAGGCTGAGCACCGAAGAATTGATGCTTTTGAACTGTGGTGTTGGAAAAGACTCTTGAGAGTCCCTTGGACTGCAAGGAGATCCAACCAGTCCATTCTAAAGGAGATCAGCCCTGGGATTTCTTGGGAAGGAATGATGCGAAAGCTGAAACTCCAGTACTTTAGCCACTTCATGCGAAGAGTTGACTCATTGGAGAAGACTCTGATGCTGGGAGGAATTGGGGGCAGGAGGAGAAGGGGACAACAGAGGATGAGATGGCTGGATGGCATCACTAACTCGATGGACGTGGGTCTGGGTGAACTCCAGGAGTTGGTGATGGACAGGGAGGCCTGGCGTGCTGCGATTCATGGGGTCGCAAAGAGTCAGACATGACTGAGCGACTGAACTGAACTGAACTTGCTAGAGTGTGAGATGAGTGCAATTGTGCAGTAGTTTGAGCATTCTTTGGCATTGCCTTTCTTTGGGATTGAAATGAAAACTGACTATTTCCAGTCCTGTGGCCACTGCTGAGTTTTCCAAATTTGCTGGCATATTGAGTGCAGCACTTTCACAGCATCATCTTTCAGGATTTGGAATAGCTCAACTGGAATTCCATCACCTCCACTAGCTTTGTTCGTAGTGATGCTTCCTAAGACCCACTTGACTTCACATTCCAGGATGTCTGGCTCTAGGTGAGTGATCACACCATCGTGATTATCTAGGTCATGAAAATCTTTTTTGTATAGTTCTGTGTATTCTTGCCACCACTTATTAATATCTTCTGTTTCTGTTAGGTCAATACCATTTCTGTCCTTTATCAAGCCCATCTTTGCATGAAATGTTCTCTTGGTATCTCTAATTTTGTTGAGGAGATCTCTGCTATGCTATGCTAAGTCACTTCAGTCGTGTCCAACTCTGTGCGACCCCATAGACAGAAGCTCACCAGGCTCCCCCGTCCCTGGGATTCTCCAGGCAAGAATACTGGAGTGGGTTGCCATTTCCTTCTCCAGTCTTTCCCATTCTGTTGTTTTCCTCTATTTCTTTGCATTGATTGCTGAAGAAGCCTTTCTTATCTGTCCTTGCTATTCTTTGGAACTCTGCATTCAAATGCTTATATCTTTCCTTTTCTCCTTTGCTTTTCGCTTTTCTTCTTTTCTCAGCTATCTGATAAGGCCTCCTCAGACAGCCACTTTGTCTTTTTGCATTTTTTTTTTCTTGGGGATGATCTTGATCACTGCGTCTTGTACAATGTCATAAACCTCCGTGCATAGTTCTTCAGGCACTCTCTCTGTCAGACCTAATCCCTTGAATCTATTTATCACTTCCACTGTATAATCATAAGGGATTTGATTTAGGTCATACCTGAATGGTCTAGTGGTTTTCCCTACTTTCTTTCATTTAAGTCTGAATTTGGCAATAAGGATTTCATGATCTGAGCCACAGTCAGCTCCCGGTCTTGTTTTTGCTGACTGTATAGAGCTTCTCCAGCTTTGGCTGCAAAGAATATAATCAATCTGATTTTGGTGTTGACCATCTGTTGATGTCCGTGTGTAGAGTCTTCTCTTGTGTTGTTGGAAAAGGGTGTTTGCTGTGACCAGTGTGTTCTCTTGGCAGAACTCTGTTAGTCTTTGCCCTGCTTAATTCCATACTCCAAGGCCAAATTTGCCTGTTACCCCAGGTATCTGTTGACTTCCTACTTTTGCATTCCAACCCCCTATAATGAAAAGGACAACTTTTGGGGTGTTCTAGAAGGTCTTGTAGGTCTTCATAGAACTGTTCAACTTCAGCTTCTTCAGCGTTACTGGTTGGGGCATAGACTTGGATTACCATGATATGGAATAGTTTGCCTTGGAAACCAACAGAGATCATTCTGTCATTTTTGAGATTGCACCCAAGTACTGCATTTTGGACTCTTTTGTTGTCTATGATGGTTACTCCATTTCTTCTAAGGGATTCCTGCCCACAGTAGTAGATATAATGGTCATCTGAGTTAAATTCACCCATTCCAATCCATTTTAGTTCTCTGATTCCTAGAATGTCGACATTCACTCTTGCCACCTCCTGTTTGACCACTTCCAATTTGCTGTGATTCATGGACCTAACATTCCAGGTTCCTATGAAATATTTTTCTTACAGCATCTGACTTTACTTCCATAACCAGTCAGATCCACAACTGGGTATTGTTTTGGCTTTGGCTCCGTCTCTTCATTCTTTGTGGAGTTATTTCTCCACTGATCTCCAGTAGCATATTGGGCACCTACCCACCTGGGGAGTTCATCTTTTGGTGTCCTATAACTGTGCCTTTTCATGCTCTTCATGGGGTTCTCAAGGCAAGAATACTGAAGTGGTTTTCCATTCCCTTCTCCAGTGGACCATGTTTTGCCAAAACTTCCACCATGACGCATCCATCTTGGGTGGCCCCACACAGCATGGCCCATGGTTTCATTGTTAGACAAGGCTGTGGTCCATGTCATCAGTTTGACCAGTTTTCTGTGATTGTGGTTTTCATTCTGTCTGCCCTCTGATGGAGAAGGATAAGAAGCTTATGGAAGCTTCCTGATGGGAGAGACTGACTGAGGGGGAAACTGGGTCTTGTTCTGATGGGCGGGGCCATGCTCAGTAAATCTTTAATCCAATTTTCTGTTGATGGCTGAGGCTGTGTTCCCTCCCTGTTGTTTGACCTGAGACCAAACCCTGGTGGAGGTAATGAAGATAATAGTGACCTCCTTCAAAAGGCCCCAAGCACACACTGCTGCACTCAGTGTCCCCGACCCTGCAGCAGGCCACTGCCAACCCATGCCTCCACCGGAGACTCCTGGACATGGGCAAGCCTGGGTCAGTCTCCTGCGGGGTCACTGCTCCTTTCTCCTGGGTCCTGGTGCACAAGGTTCTGTTTGTGCCCTACAGAAGTCTATTTCCCAGTCTTGTGTAAGTTCTGGTGGCTCTATGGGGGGATTAATGGCGACCTCCTCCAAGAGGGCTTATGCCAAACCCAGGTCTGCTGCACCCCGAGCCCCTGCCCTTGCGGCAGTCCACTGCTGACCTGGACCTCCACAGGGGACACTCAGACACAGTTCTGGCTCAGTCTCTGTGGGGCCTCTGGGTCCTGGTGCACACAAGGTTTGTTTGCGCTGTCCAAGCATCTCTGGTGGGGAAGGGGTTTGCTTCTAAACACGATTTTGCCCTCCTACCATCTTGCTGAGGCTTCTCCTTTGCCTCTGTGGTTTGTTAACCAAGCAGAATGTTTGTGTGGCCACACCTCGGAGGGGTTTAGTTGCCCTGTCAAGCAGGGATTGAACCCTGGACATGGCAATGAAAGAGCTGAGTCCTCACCCCTGGACTCCCAAAGCAGAACACTTTAGAGAGTGAGGTGCAGACTGGCTGGTGGCCACTCCACCAAACCTGGGGCCTGGGGAGCCCTGTGGTCTGGGAAAGAGTGTCCTGACCTCGGAGCCCAGGCAGGGGAGGGCCTAGCTGTCTGGGAGTTGCTGGTTGTCTGGCTGGCCAAATGTGGGGGCCGTCTCTGTGTGACTGGAAAGCATAGGATTTGGAGTGAAGCGCACATCAAAGGAAGGGGTCATTAGCCTCCAATTAAAATAAATAAATTAATAATAAAAAAGGAAGGTGTCAGTGAGCCCAGATTTGCTCAGCCATCTCCAACTCTTGTGACCCCATGGACTGTAGCCCACCAGGCCCCTCTGTCCATGGGATTCTCCAGGCAGGAATACTGGAATGGGTTGCCCTTTTCTCCCCCAGGGGACCTTCCCGACCCAGGGATCGAACCCATGTCTCTTGCGTCTCTTGCATTGGCAGGCGGGTTCTTAACCACGAGTGCCACCTGGGAACCCCATACACAGAAAAGGGCTAAATTCCTTAACTAAAGATGTCTGGTTTTCTTTTACAAATAGGAATCTTTTGATCTTGTGATTACATGGCCTTTGTTGCAAACCCCGACATATCCTGGCTCCCCCCGCACCGCTTCGGAGCCGTCCGTAGAGCCGTGTGAGAGGCTGTGTCCAGGGCTGATGCCCTCAGTTTTGTATCTGAGTAAAGCACTGAGCTCAGCTCTTAGGTTGTGCACGGTTTTGTCTGTTGACACCTGCCTCCCGAGGACACAGCTCGGTGAGCTCACCTGGGTGTCCCTCCCCTGCTCAGCCCCTGCAAGCCTCCTCCAGGGCAGAGACCTTCCAGGACGGGGGCCTTGCCACCCCTCCAGGCTCCTGCCCTCACACCCCACATCAGCTCCCTTCCCCTCGTCTTCTGTGTGACCTTCCCCATCACCCCTCTGCCTTGCCGGCTCCTCCCCCGACTGAGGGCTCCTTTGACCATTGCTTCCCTGCGTGGTCCTCCCCCTGTTCCCCACCCTGCGTGACAGGTGTGGTCCCACATGGTCCTCCCCCTGCTTCCCCACCCTGCGTGACAGATGTGGTCCCACATGGTCCTCCCCCTGCTCCCCACCCTGCGTGACAGATGTGGTCCCACATGGTCCTCCCCCTGTTCCCCACCCTGCGTGACAGGTGTGGTCCCACATGGTCCTCCCCCTGTTCCCCACCCTGCGTGACAGATGTGGTCCCACATGGTCCTCCCCCTGCTTCCCTGCGTGACAGATGTGGTCCCACAGTGCCCTGCCTTGATGCCAGCCCTGGTCTGCACATCTCCCAGCAGAGCCTAAGCTATTGAGGGTAGGTCTGTAGCTTACCTGGAGCCTCATGTTAGGCTCTCACATGATTCTCATACTGAAGTCTGAGGACCACTCATCTGCCCCATAAGAAAACACACTATGGGGTGGGCAGTTCTTTTCACAGGGGCAAAATGTGTGTTTCCAACCTCGGGCAATGCTGCCCTGGTCATAATTGTCACAAATTTAAGGAAAGTTCCCTGGGAGACTTTCGCAGTAACGGGCTTCTTTGGGGAGGCCAGCCTTCCTCCTGATTCCTGCTGTTCCTGTTCAGGTCCCCGCAGTGGTCAGCTGGAGCCTCAGCCTGGGTGCATTAAGTACAACACTTGTTCCCGCCCCGAGACACCCTGCTTACCTTTCCTCCTACAAACTCAGACGCCAAGTCAATCAGCTGCGTGAAGTCTGGAGGCCTGGCCACTTTTCCTTCTCTGGGGGAGTCAGCCATGCTTCCTGCAAGGAGAAAGGCGGACTGGGTCAGCCTCTGGGTGCCGAGCCTGGGGGAGCAAGGCCCTCATCAGGCCTGCAAACCAAGGCTTGAGCCATTCAAACAGCACACGTGCCCACCACTGGTTGTGGGGGTACCGGCTGGCTCAGGGTCCCTCCCCAGCAACTTTGCACAAAACTGCAGTGGGAGGGAACTAGAGCACAGCCCCCGTGTGAAACATCTAAGAAGAAAATACACAAATTCTGCAGCCACAAAATGTCATTATTCAAGGAGGAAAAAATGCTTCAATGTAGAAAAGAACAATTTGCCTTTAATAGTTTTGAGGTACATTCAAAAAACACATACTGGGCTTCCCTGGAGACTCAGGGGTAAAAAATCCGCTGCAAATGCAGGAAACACAGGTTCAATCCCTGGTCCAGGAAGATCCCCCACGCCATGGGGCCGCTAAGCCTGTGCGCCAAAACTACTGCGCCTGCGCTCTAGGACCCAGGAGACGCAAATACTGAGACCACAAGCCTACCGGCCGTGATCATCGAGAGCCGTCACTGCAGTGAGAAGCCTGGCTCGCCACAGCTAGAGAAAAGCCAACAGCAAGGAATACTCAGCATGGCCAAAAAGAAGTAAACATAAATAAAATTATTTGGAAAGTAGCCTTTACAGAAAGGCTACTTTGAGACATTAGCAAACAATCTCACTTTAAAAAACAAAACGTATTTTGATTCCACGTGTTTGACTTAGTATGAATATATGGTAGATTTCTAATTAAAAAAAAGATATACAAGCAACAAAGGTTCAGAGTATAGCACAGGAAACTATAGTCAATATCTTGTAATAATGGAAAATAATCTGAAATATATGTGTATATGTATAACTGAATCACCTTGCTATGCACCTAAAGCATTGTGTCAACTATACTTCAATAGAACATATATATTAAGAGCACACACAGACACATATCGAGCAGCTGGGCGCTAGACCCTGGTGGAGGCGGGCCCAGAAAACAGGACAGAGTACCCTTCTCGTCCACCGTGCTGGGCGCCCTTCCTCTGGGGCTTGGAGACATCTGTTCCCTCTGCCAGGAAGTTCTTCCTGGGCACCTGTGCAGCTCACCTGCTACCTCTGCTCAAGGCCCGTCTGGACTGTCACCTTCTCGGTGCAAACTCCTCCTGCAGTGTGGTGGCATCCCCACCCACACCCCCACCCCAGCATTGCCAACGTCCCCACCGCATCTATCCTTGTCTCCACAGCACACAGACCTCTGTGGGATTCACCTGCTTGCAGGCTTTATTATCTTCTTTCCCGATTAGATGCGCTACGCTCCATGAGGACACTCAAGAGCCAACTCATCAGACAAGACCCTGATGCTGGGGAAGACTGAGGGTGGGAGGAGAAGGGGCAACAGAGGATGAGATGGTTGGATGGCATCACCAACTCCAGGGACATGAGTTTGAGTAAACTCTGGAAGATGGTGAAGGACAGGGAAGCCTGGTGTGCTACAGTCCATGGGGTTGCAAAGAGTCAGACTCAACTGAGCAACTGAACAACTGAGGACACGGATTTTTTTTTTTTTTTTTCCCCACAGATGTATCTGCAGGGCTCAGAACATTGCCTGCCACATACAAGATGCTTGACAAATACTTGCTGAATTAATGAATGAGTGAATAATGCTTTCTTGATTTGTGTGTTAGAATACTGATTCCTCAAATGGACTAAAATCTCCCCAAGGATGAACAGGTGCAGAAGAAAACAGGACATTTATTTCCTGACATTTATTTGAGTCTACGATAGCGTCCTACACAGTTCATTTATCTCATTTTAATCCTCAGAACAACCCTGTGAGTTTGGTATTCACATCTTACAAACAAAATGCCTCTTTGAGAGGCCGAGTGAACTGTCCAAACTACACAGCTGGGGAGGGAACCCTATTTCCAACCCAGACATGTCCTGACATGACGGATATTTGAGAGCTCTTAGCCCGCGTCAGAGTCTCAGAAGGGACGCTCACGCATTAGTGTTAGGCTTATCCAGTGGTTGTAACTGAAGCTCCCGCGGTGGCCAGGCCCACGGCCACATGTAGGACTGACCCCTGACCCTTGACCCCGACCCCTGCTCTCCAGGGGTCACAATGGAGGGCAGACACAGCAGGAGATACAGAGACAAGAGGTGTCCTCCTGGGGCCCCCTTTAGGAGGGACACCCGAGCTGGGCACCAAAGAGACGGAGTGACAGAGAGCACGTGGCTGGGTGGGATCCAGGGCCTGGGGGCTGGAGAACCGCACTGGTCCAGACCTGCATGGGGCAGCCTGGAAGCCCTGGCTTCCGGGGCTATTCAGCGAATTTTAAAGAATCACAAGTGAGTAAAATGTAATTTTAAAGAATTACAATTGAATTACAAGAATTGCAGTGAATTTTAAAGAATTACAAGTGAACACAGAAAATTTTAAAGAATTACAAGTGAGTAAAAGTGAATAAAATAAAATTACAATACAGTTCCTCTTGTACTGGCCACATTCTGAGTGCTCAGTAGCCGTGTGTGACTCCCAGGTCACCTGGTACAGAGAACTTTCCATCCACTCAGGACATTTACCGGCTGGAGAAGATAATAGTGGGCATCCCACTCGTGTTCCCCCCACGCACACACGCCGTCTCCAAACCTTTAACGCCAAAGGACAGGCAACACTAGCCCACCTGGTAGACGTGCCCTCACAGCCGCTGACCAAACGCTTCTTCCCAGAGCGTCCCTGCCATGCCCCGGGGTAGCCGTCAGAGCTCACATACTCGGGTCTGCTCAGCTCCGCCGGCAGCTCAGGGTGTTGGGGGCTCAGAGGGACGGGGCAAGGCTGGGCCGGGGGCAGACCCATCCCAGACTTGGTGGGTTGCTCAGATTCCCCCCGACCACAACCATCACCACAACTCAGTCCATGTCCCGCGTCTTGAACAAAACCCACAGGGCCAGGCCCATCATGCACGCTCAACAAAGACTCCTGAGTATGTCATTTCCTTAGCTAATTACGGAACATGTGAGTCACCTGCTGTTTCAAACAGGCTTGGCTTTGTTTCTCAGTCGGTTGCAGTGAGCTCGAGACGCCCCAGGACAGAGCATCCACATGTTTGCCTGAGTCAGGGATGCGGGGTTCCCGGCCGGTACCCCACTGGATGGGAGGAGCCCGGTGTCATGGCAACGCAGGCCTGACCCACGTGGAGCAGGCGTCGCTTTGCCTCCCTGCCTCCCAGAGAGCTGTGGAGGATGGAGAGCATTCTTTTTCATCTTAGCCATCTTTTATCCTTTGCTTTGATGTGCCTCAGACTACACAAACAGTTGGTATGACATGCATCGACCAGAGGCTGCAGATTCAAGGGAGAAAGAGATTAAGGGGAAAAAAAGTTTACACTTTTTTTCTAAATATTGGAGTCGCCGCTTCAGGTTCTTCCAGCCCCACCCCTGAAAAGTGGCACTCCATTTAGACCATAAACACCGCAGCACAGCACTTGTTTTAAGAAAAGAACACTCCATAACACAACATTGTTCACCAACTGTGCTCTAATATAACAAAAATTTTTTTAAAAAGAGAGACTGCTCCCTTCTGAAAATGAATGTTTCTGTTTGGAAACTGCATACATAAAGAATCCTTCTTGGAGGCACATCGGTCAGTGTAGCAGCACCCGCTACAGCTAACGAGTGAAGCCACCGAAGCCGACCCTCGTTCGTCTGCAAGATACAGGCAGCGTCTGGGGCCACCAAGCCAGATCTTTTAACGTGGTCTGTTTCTCAAACGGGGTAAGCACACTTTCCTCAAGTTTATTACAATACATATATATATATATTCATCAAAGGGCACTTCAAAAACAGCTCGAAGTTTCCGAGGCTGACTTCTGCTTTTCCCCATGAACTCTGGCATTTGGAAACATCTGTTTTAGTGGGCAGAGTAAACTTGGCTTGGGGCAGAAATTCTCCATGGTGTCTTTCTTGGCCTTCATTGGAGGCCACGTCTGCCTGCTTTCTGAGCCTGCGCACTTAGCTAGAACTTCACATGGTGACCTCACAGCCACTGCAAGACTTGGTGACGTAAAGCTTTATCACTCTCTTCGCAAACTCCATTAACAGGTAAGATTTTGCTACTCAAGTGTGTTTAAAATGTGTTGCATTGAAATAAAAGAAAAACAGATTTTTGTGAAACACTGCAGAGGAGTCAAGACAGAGAGGAATCTCGGAGGAAAATGAAACTCCCAACTCAGTTTAATAGAAATTGCAGGGGCAGAGGTGAGGGGTGTGAAATCCAGCCCCCGTCTTCTCTTCCAACACTCACAGCTTTTCCTACAATCCTGTGTTTAGACAAAACATCCAGCCCTCCGAACAGGCGAGTCACTCAGTCCTGGGTTCTGAGCACACGAGGTTTGATGCGATGCGGTGTCTATGCGTGCTGTGGTTGTGCTAAGATGGTGACTATCTGCTATTTGAACCATTAGAGTTTGAAGCGAATGAAATCTAAAGCTCAGTGCCCCTCATCTGAACAGCCAAAAGACAGATCTCCGTTGCTGTAGAAAGTTCTAGTCAGGATGGAGGCGTGTGGATGCAAAGCACATTGCTGCATGTTATAGGAGGACACTCGTTATTTTCATGCCTTTTCACGAATGACCTTGGGTGTAATATCGACTTTCAGTAAGTCTCGGAAGTCTTTAACAGCCTCCCGCCAATGCAGGAAAGCCAGAGCTAACACTTCAGAGCTGCCTGTGGGCTTCCTGCAGTTGGAGACCCACTAGGTGCCCCTGCAGTTGGAGACCCACTAGATGGCCCTGCAGTTGGAGACCCACTAGGTGCCCCTGCAGTTGGAGACCTACTAGGCGCCTCTGCAGTTGGAGACCTACTAGGCTCCCCTGCAGTCGGAGACCTCCTAGTGTCTCAGAGTTAAAGACTTACTAGGCACCCCGGAAGTTGGAGACCTACTAGGTGCCAGGCATGGCACTCAGACCATGACACAGGCTGTAATACCCATGAGCTTCTTACAAGGTGGCCGTGTCTGTCCCCACGTTCCCCATGGATACCATGCACATCCAGCCCCTCTCGGTCTAGGCCTGGGGAGTGAGCTTTGACCATCCCCTGCAGCCTCCAAAGCCAATGCTCCTTGCTCAGGGCTTGTCAGACGTGAGGCCACTGGGAGGTTGCTGGCGAGCGGAGGGCAGCTGCCTGCCACGGCCACCAGGCCTCCCTGCACAGACGCCTGCACCCCAGGCTCAGGCCCGCTCTCCACCCATACTTTGCTCTCCTGCTGCACGGCCACCTGGTCACACCTCCTGGGAACTGAGGACCCCACCACCAAGCCCCGCCCCACATGAGATCCTCAGCCACGTCTGAGTGCGAGGGCACAGAACTCACCCACCAGCCCCATTCTGTTACTGAGTCCAAGCTCGCTCTGCCGGGTGCATGAGTCTGGGAAAACGACTTTATTCAGAAAGCCAGCTGACCAAGAAGATGGCAGGCTAGCGCCAAAAATCTTAGCAGGGTCTGGATGCCAGGTTCTTTCACAGATCAGAGACGGGGGAGAGATGAGGACGCAAAGTAAAAAGGCCATTAGTCTTGCACACATCTCCTAGGATGGCAAGCCTCAGCCAGGGGCTGTGTTCATTTCTTCCTTCCTGCCATCCACAGGTGGACAAGGCTCTGAACGAAGGCACTTTGGTCTAACAGCCAGGCGGAGAGGCAGGCCATTCTGTATGATTATAATGACAAAAGCAATAAAAAGCAAGCCAAAGAAACAGTTCCAACACGGAGCCACAATTGGCTGCTTCTGTGCAAAAATTCCAGTTCTGGAAGGCCAGCGCGTGGCCTCCCAGGCCGCTCAGACCCTGGCCCCTTCCTGCCCGTGGGCCTCAAGCACCCAGTCATCAGTCTGTCTGTCGTGTCAGCCATCCACTCCCAGAGCTTCTTCTGACAGCCAGCTGGGCACCGCTGGCGCTGAGGATGAGACACTAAACTGATACCCCTGCCTTCAAAGATGGCGCTGGGAGAAGGGTACGTGGGATAAAGTGGGCGGGGCTGAGCATGAGGGTTGCAGAGAGGTCCTCATGTCAGGGGGCTGTGGGTGGGCGTTGACGGAGCAAATGTGAAATGAGCTGAGATCCCTCAGAAACAGGCAGGGTGCGCCTCGTCTCCAGAGACGCACACACAGGGCCTGGGGACTGTGCCCAAGGGAGACTCCCTCATGGACTGGGTCTGAATCCAGTGACGGGGACCCGTGAACACATACCTCCCACCGCCAGAGGGAGTCCAGTGATGGGGACTTGCGAACACACACCTCCCACCACACCTCCCACCACCAGAGGGAGTCTGGTTATGGAGACCCGTGAACACACACCTCCCACCACTGGAGGGAGTCTGGTTACGGGGACCTGTGAACACGCACCTCCCACCGCTGGAGGGAGTCTGGTTACGGGGACCTGTGAACATGCACCTCCCACCACTGGAGGGGGTCCAGTCCACCGCCAGAAGGGAATCTGGTGATGGGGAGACAGAGGCACCAGTGCCCGTGGATGGTCTCAGTAACAGACACATGGTGGGCCCGAGTGTCAGCGCAGCAAGGCTCCCCCGCCAATGTCTGCTCCTTCGTCCCAAAAAATACCTGTGTCCACGTCACCTCACATGGCAAGAGGGAGTTTGCAACTGTGACGAAGGTTATAGACCCTACGAGAGGGAGGGGAGTCTGGGTGGCCCGGGTGGGGTTACCCTAACCACCTGAGACCTCTCGGGGAAGGGGGTTCTCGCTGCTCATTGTGGGGGCGTGTCTATGGCTCTGAGACTCGGGTGCTGTAGGTGCCCCAAACTCAGCTCATGGTCCCCCGCCCTCCCCTCTCATGGGGGTCAAACACTCATGTGCTAGTAAGCTCCTCTCTGCTGCCTGTTCTTTCCACAATAGCAACTTCAAAACAACATGTTGTTTATCAACGGGCCTCTGAGCTCACCAGGAAGGAGTCTGAGGTTCCGTTTTCAGGATTGGGTTTCTTCTGTCCCACAAGCCAGCCAGAGTCTCATGGTGCTCAGGTGCCAGCAGGAGAGAATTCACAGTTTCCCAGGGACGGGCTGTGCCTGTGTGATGTCACAAGGGCTGCGGGAGACAGAACTCCAAGCTGAGTGGCCCCTCTCTGCAGAAGCCAAGGGGCCCCCAACCCCTACTGAACAACGTGGGCCTGACCTCCCCGCTGCCAGCCCTCAGATCCCCTGGGGTCCGTCTCTAGGAGGCTCCCGTGAGAGCATGTGTCCAGCACACCCAGCTTGGGCGCCCAGCAGACGACAGCCTGGGGGGTGAATGCAGAAAGGACCCTCTGCCTGAAAGTGCAGATGCACACGGAGCTTCCAGGGGCTAAAGGGGCCTGTGGACCTGGAGAAAACATACCTGTGCCTCGTGGTGTAGGAAAGCACCTGTCCTGGCCCTGGGAGCCTGGGGTCTGGGCAAGGGCTCCCCATGAGATGGGGACAGCTGAGCACAGCCAGATACCCGTGTTCATACATGACATGCATGATCATGCCTGACACCCATGGTCACACCTGACACTCATGGTCATGCCTGACACACGTGATTGTGTCTAACACGCATGGTCTTGCCTGATTCCCTTGGTCACACCTGACATGCATGTTTGTGCCTGACACGTGTGGTCATGCCTGACACGCATAGTCATGCCTGACTCTCTTTGTCACACCTGACATGCATGGTCATGCCTGACACGTGCAGTCATGCCTGACACCCGTGGTCATGCCTGACACATGAGGGGCACAACCGACTGCACTCATCATCATAGCATCCTGCTGGTGTTATCCCGGCTCACAGATGCAGAAACTGTGGCCCAAGGTGGCCAAGGTCATCCTGGGAGCCGACCTCACGAGCCGCTAAACCGAGCGGGGGCTCAGAACACCCAGTGTGTGGGAGCGCGGGCGCCCCTGCCGTCTGGAGGCGTTCCCCGGGAGCCCCTCCCGCTTCCCTTCCAGGGCTCTCCTCCCAGGCCTTGGCCCACCCTGTTCCCCCTGCACCCCCACCCCGCCCTGATGGAAAGGTTGCCCCCGTCCTCCTCCAGGAACCTGGCCAGCCCCCACCAGACCCTCTGGTTCCAGGGGGCATGCGTCTCCCCTTTCAAGTGAAATTCTTAACAGCAAAACCCATCCTGTGCTTCCTCACGTAGCAGACTGTTTTAAATTAATGAGTGTGCTTCTGTCCTGATGTCTCCAGTCATCCACGACCTCTCCGGAAGCGGCAGCCACAGTGTCCAGGCCTTGGCCAGTGGGTCCCCAGGAGGGCCTTGTTGTCCTCTGCTTCTCTGAGTCCAGCCGGACGCAGACAGCAGCCACGGCAGGGTGATCAGAGATGGCAGAGGCTGCCAGCCCTGCAGGCCCGCGTTCTGCAGGATGTGTGGGCTTCTCCCTTCCTCGGACTGAGCGCCGGACATTCTCTAGTCTTTCCAAAATCCCTTTCACCTGCCCCAACTCTTTCAACAAATCCCCTCTCTACTTACATCAGCCAGACTCCGATTTTCCTGCTTACAGCGAAGAAACAGCCCTGCCCTTGGGTCTGACCTGCTGAATTAAACTGGACCACACCTGGTGACCCCGCCCCAGGCCCTCCCCCAACACCTGCCCCCAAAGGAGCACGTGGGCTCTGTCTCGCCCGGACACCAGAGACAGCTATGGGCAGATGTGAAAGCCTTTGTCACCCCCATCAAGAGGCAGGGATGTCCAGACAAAGGCTGCCCCAGGGACAAGAAGATGGACAGCCACAGAACATCTGTTTGCGAGGAAACACCTTCCTGCCAGTCTAGCTGCAGCCCTTGCCCCCAGACCCCCAGGCCCCAGGGCTGCAGGGGGTGGGGACCAGGGCAGGAATGAGAGCCCCTGGCTAGAGCCGTCTGACCCCCTGCAGTCCGAGCAGCCACCTGGGGTCACACTCGCTTCTGGAGGGGACACCACACGAGCTCCGCTCTTTCCTGACGGCTCCCTGCGGCTGGGTCTGGGGCCCCCTCCTCCCCTCCCAGGCGCCCGTCATCCCTTTGTTCCTCCTTCGTCCGTCTCCGTGGCCGCTGGGTGGCAGTGTGGACGCGGGCACCGGCCGCCCGCCGGGCAGCTCCCCCAGGCCGCGTCTGGCGCGCATCCGTGTGGCCCGCGCTGCGCTGGGCGCTCGGAGACCCGCGCACAGCGTCGCGGTCCCGCCTCGGTGCAGCCTGAGAAGCCCAGCCCGCCCGCAGCCAGACCGCCGCTCCTCCTCCTCAGATCCGGCCCCGCGCCCTCCCTTGCCAAACCCGGGGATTGAATTAGCACTTCAATCCTGGCTTCCGGCCGGCTGTCGCGACCGAGCAAATGCAGCATCCCCGCCCTGCAGAGGCGTGTGGCCTGGCCCGGACCACGGACCGAGCCGCGGGCTTCCTGGGCGGCCTGCTGGCACGGGGCCTCTCAGGAGGGCCTGGCGAAGGAGGGGGCGGGCATGGTTCCCTCTTGTTCCACCTGAGAGTCGAGACCGCATGAGCACAGAGGTGCCCCACTCCGCCTCCCGATGAGAGAAGGATCCAGACTAGGGAGGTGCACTTACCTGGAGAGAAGAGGCCGGCTCTGGCCAGGTGGGGGCACCCTTGACCCACCCTGGAACCAGGGCGGTGACCGAGGGCAATCTCTCGGGCAGAGGTCCCAGCCCTCACGCTGCACAGGCTCAGGCTTCAGGAGGCCCAGGCCGGACCCCTCCTGAGGCCCTGCTCCGCACCGTCCCTGCGCGGTCAGCTCCCTGGCACAGGCCCCCTGAGCTGGATCTGCATGTCCTGTGAGGGGCAGGCACCCAGGCCAGCTCAGAGCTGTGGGCTGCAGGTGGGGATGCCTGCAGGCCTAGGGCTGCTGTGGGGGCTCCCGCAGAAACCCCGAGCAGGGCTGCTGTGGTATCTACGCATCCACAGGGTGCTTGAAGAGGACCAGCCCCCTGTCCGCACTGGGCGTCACCCAGCCTTCCCTTCGCCCCAGCCGCTCTAGGCAGACAGCCCCTTCCTCTGAGGCAGTCAGTATACAAGCATCTTGCAGACATAGTCAGGTAGCCAGGGCCTTGCTCCCAAAACAGACTCGCAGGAGGCCCTGAGACTGTCTCCCCACAGCCCCCTTCTGGCCCCCAGCCCCAGCTGTTTTCCTTTGTACGTGCACATCTACATGCTTCCTTAGGAAAAATGAAGATGCTTGTTATTTTTTTGCTGAGGTTTCTGACATACAGGAGGAAGAACCATGGGTGACTGTGGCAGGCAGCTTCTAGAATGGTCCCCACTGGCCCCATCCCCAGGAGTCCCCTCCTGAGTGTAGGCTGGGCCTGGCCGCTGGCTCCTGAGACAGGGATACAGACTGCGATGGGGCGTCGCTTCCCTGATGGGCTCAGGCCGCACTGCTCAGAGGCACCAGCGGTCCTCGGGAGCTGCCCAGGGCAGAGGCGCCCAGCGAGGAACCCAGGCCTCGTCCACCACCCATGTGACCTCAGGGTCAAGTGTGGCCAGTGAGGCAGAGCCTGGCTGTGCCTGGCATGAAGTCCTGGCCCACAGCACCTGCAGGGACACCGATGATTTGTCACAGTTGCTGTTTGGGGGTGACAGTGATACAGGAACAGAAAAGGAGTATGGCTAGTGAGGACGTGGAGGATGAAAGGACACCGCACAGTCAATCATCAGATTCAGAGCCTTTATTTCTCTTGTTCTTGAAATCTGGGTTGCAGCAAAGCAAAGCTGTCTCTACTTGATTAACAAAGAAAAGGAACTTATATTTTAATATAATTTACAGGAAGCATTGATCAAAGGTAAGAGGATGCTTTTCCATATATAGTCCTTTATGACTTCACTACCATTATTTGTACTTAACTGTTGTAATAATTAAAGAAGCTATTTTATACTTTGGACAAAGCCAAGAGCAATTCTGAGTAATAATTACATAACATTTTGGCTACTTAAAGTTGTAAAATTTTAAGTTCTTCAGGAATAATACCCAGAAACACTTTTTTCCTTTCAGACACGAGATGCAGGGGCCGCCGGGCAGGTCCCCCTACACGTGCTCCTTGTCGAACTCGCAGAGGAAGTGCATGGTAAGGTGGCAGGCCACGTCATTCCAACCCCCTGAGGCCACCAGCTCCACGCAGTCCTCCTCATCGTAGGCGTTGTTGGGTTCCCCGCTGCGCCACTTGCTGAAGGTCTGCATGGGCGAGCGGTCAGCGTAGACGAACGCGCCTTCCCTCTCCAGGTCGTTGATGCCGATGAAGACGCGGGCCAGGCCGGCCTGCGTGATGTAGGCGGCCAGCAGCGCGTTGGCGGCCTCGTCCTTGGGCATGCTCAGCGTGCCGCCCCGGCCCTGGCAGGCCAGCTGCGCGTCCAGGTAGCGCTTCTCCTCCTTCACCAGCAGGTACATCTTCTGCTCCGTCTCACGCACCCCGGCAACGGCTGCGACGACAAGGCTGCAGGGTGAGCGCCGGAGGTCCCCGAACGGAGCACCGACCCAGCGCACCGTGCAGCGGGGGCAGACACGGAGTCCTGGCCGGGCCCACGGAAACCACCCCCGCAGCCAGCATTTCACGGGGCAGGGCTGGGGGAGGCCCGGGAGCAGGAAGGTGCTCGGAAGCACGTACCGTTCTTTATGAACTTCAGCTCGGCCGTGAGCTGGGCGACCTGGTTGTCCGTCTCCCCGATGGCCTTCCTCAGCTGGCTGCACTCGCACGGGATGCCTGCGGATGGAGACCACGGCCAGCACGTTAGGAGATGAGCCCCTCCCCAAAGCACCGACGTGATGCAGCAGGCACGCAGGCCGTCCAGGCTGTGAGCGAGACTTGACCCTAAAGGCGAGGAGCGGTGCGAGGGCAGCAACAGGGGCGCCCGGGTCAGGTCCAAGTTTCTCAGTCTCGCTCTGGTCACCGTAGTAAGGAATCAGTGGGGTGCAGAAGTGACATGGGGTGGGCGACAGTGGGGGTCGTGACCGTCACCGCGGGAGGATGTCTGGACCGTGTTTCGGGGGCGGGGGCGGGGGAGAAGACGAGACGTTTGAGAAGCGTGGTGGAGCTGGAGCCCTTGGGCGATGTTTGGTCACCCATGCGTGGTCTGCTCCCGGACTCTCAAGAGGACCCTAATCTTCGTGCCCTGAGGAGCTCCACGGGGTAAGGAGCCTTCTCGGAATGTCACTTGTCTGTCACAGCGTTCTAGGCCAGTCGCACGTGGAGGCACACCTGGCTCCAGCATCCGCTCCAGATCAGGAGGGCTGCCGGGTCCGCCCGCCCCCCACCCCCCACCCCCACCCCCACCCTGCCCCTTCCCCCGAGACTCGGGCCACCCACCAGCGACTCCGCCCACCATCCGCGGCTCCGCCCACCAGCGGTCCCGCCCACCCACGGCTCGGCCCCGCCCTCCCACCCGCGGCCCCGCCCACCCGCGGCCCCGGCCAGCCGCAGGACTTCTCATTCCTGAGGACTCCGCCGCGTGAGCGCTCAGCCCACCTTAGCAGTCCTTCGCAGTCAGCGTCAGCTTCTGAGTCTGGCCCGTCATCCAGACTCCCAGCCACCCTTTAGAGCCCGAACACCCCCACCACCCACAGGGCGCCCCCCTCCCGGGGCATCTGGCGCCGCCGCGCCTGGGTGGGTTCGCTCTGAGGGAACTTTCTCTGAGACGTGTCTTCAAGGTCTCTGAGGGCCGAGCTGGACGGCTGGGCCCGCTGTCCACCTGACGGGCCCTTCAGCGCGCACAGGGGCCGCCCCAGGGACGCGGACACCGCGTCCCCCCTCATCTAGAACCCGTGAGGTGTCTCCTGTGTCGCCGGCAGTGGGGTGGGGGGAACAGGACGGGCAAGTGCAGACCCGCCAGGAGGGGGTCTCAGCAGCGGGCCTGAGCGGCCGCGAGAGCCAAGAGAGGGCAGGGCAGGGACGGGAAACTGGACAGCCGAAGCGGGTGACCGCAGGGACAGTCCGGCGGGGGTGGGGGGGCTGTGCGTGGACAACGTGAACCCGGCAGGGATGCTGGAGGCGCGAGCTGGGCAGTGGGCTGGCCAGTGAGGGGGGTGGGCGGGCGGCTCCTCGTGGAGAAGGAAGTGGGGGCAGCAGAGGGGCTCCTCCCGGGGGAGAGGGGAAGTGGGAGCGACAGGACGCTGACAGAGAGGACGGGTCTGCCCGCAGCCGGGCCTCCGCGGCCCCCAGGAGGGGTGGCCGGCAGGGACGAGCTGGGCTGGGGTCCCCTGGGGAGTCTGCTGCAAGGACTTCAGAAAGAGCAGAACCAGAAGGTAGAGACGAGATTTTTCAGAGAAGCCGGGTGCTCGGAGCCAGTGGGCTCCCCAGAGACGCATCAGGAAAGGACCCCTGTGTCTCAGCCGAATGAGGAGCTGGGACCACACGCAGTCGGCAGGCAGACCACAGCCCTAAGCAGGACAGGGACACGTTCAGGCGGGAGGAAACCGAACGCTGAAGGAGTCCACAGAGGGAGCGACGCCGGGGAGGGGAGGGCAGGCACTTGTGCTGCTTTCCAGCCCCTTGCAGCATGCTGTCATGATTTATGCGTTTTAAAAGTGCAGTTTCAACACATGTTTAAGAAATTCTTGGACTCTTTATGCCATACCTGGTTCTCCGTTAGGGCCAGGGGGTCCTATGTCACCAGAATCTCCTTTTTCACCTGCAAAAGAGAAGCAAGGCCAAAGTCACCAAGCAGGGCTGGGGCATGTTCCATGAGTTCAGACTGTCCAGATGACAGCGTTCATTCTTCCATGGGCAGTGCCTTGGGGTTTCTCCCGGTCCCTCCTCCCGCAGTGAACTGTAGGGAGGTACAGTCTGTCGATGATCGCTTCTCCAGGCTCTGCTTAAGTGACCGGGAACACACACACAGCACGGGACTTGAAAGGTTACCAGACAAGGATTCTTCACGTCGATCCTGGAAGGCCAGCATGTTTTCTAGAAAATCCATCATCTCAGGAAATCTTAGGCTCAGTGCCAGTCCTGTCCGAGTCCCTCATCACAGCAAGAGAACCCAGGTAGAACATGTGACCTCAGAGATGAATGGACCTTACGGGTTACCCAGCCAAGCAGAGTCAAGATGAGACTGGTCCTCCCCGACCCTCTCTGGGAGGCAGTGAGGTGTCACCATGGACACCTGGGTGCCAGCCTTCCGTGGACAGTACATGCCACTCAGCCACTCTGACCCTCCATTTCTCCCAACTTATGAAACAAGGGGGTCAGAGAAAGCCACAGAGACAGAGCTTCTGGCTGCTTTGAATTTAGATGATGGATATTTATTTTTAAATCACAGGGATGTGCCTAAAGCATAATCTTTCTTCCCCCTGAGAGAATCTAAGCATCTCCGCTGACCTGGGGGCAGGGAAGGGACAGTGAAGTGCATATCCTTGGAGACCCGTGTTCTGTCTGATGGAGATGGAGAGCGCTCGGCAGGCTCCACCCTGGTGATGCCTTTGTTTTATCAGCATCAGGAGCTTGCGAATGACTCAGGGTTCAGCCTGACAAGGGCCCAGCGTGGCAGCCTCACAGACACGGAAGCTCGGGTAAGCTGAGCTCACTGAGTACCCCCAGGACAAGCTGTCCCCCGTGAGACTCTGACATTTACCCAGAGCACGTGCCGTGTGTTACAAGCATGTACACCCTTACTCATAGGCAACACTCACTGCCTTTTGCACAATGGCTGAAAGGCAGAAACCCCTCCAGCGAACCCCAGCAGATGAAGGGGCAAGTACAGTGTGGTCCATCCACGCAACATAATATTGTTCAGCCTATGAAGGGAGGAGGTCCTGACGCCTTCTGCAGCGGAGATGAACCTCGGAAGCATCGTAGTAGTGAAATAAGATACAAAAGCACGAAGAGTGTGTGACTCCACGTATGTGAACTATCTAAATGGGCAAGTTCACAGACAGAACACAGATAAGTGGTTGCTGGGGCTGGAGGGGAGAGGGGAGTTACTATTTCATGAGGACAGAGTTTCTCTTTGGAGTAACAAAAGCGTTTTGGAAATATGTATACAGCGGTGGTGGCTGCACATCACGGCAGTGGAACTTGGTGGTGCAGAACTGGACGCTGAAAGTGATGGATTTTATGTTACTAACGTTTTACCACCACTTTTTAAAGTTTTCTGGAAGCAGTCATACCCTCCTCTGTGTCACACATGTCTGTGTGCTCCATGACGAATCCCTGGGGCAGGGGCTCCCTGCGGATTTGCTAGGGGCAGAGGCGCTTTGGGGACAGTCCCTGTCCCCAGCGTGGGGTCCGGGGACTGTGCCCCGTCACCCCATCTGGGGCTTTGAGCCACGAGTGTGTCTAGGTAGTCTCTCCTGATGGGGGCCACAGGGACCTGCCCTGGTCCAGCCTGGCCCTGGCAGGAAGGGCTCCTTGGCCAGGACTGTGATGAAGGGTGTGCCCACTGGGCAGAGCTCCCGCAGCCTTCCAGGTCCCCCAGCCTTGGTCTCCTGCCGCCAACACCCGCGACAAGACCTGTGGGGAGCCTCCATGGGACTGGGGGCCTGCCTGCCTCATCATGAGCCCCAGGGTCCAGCAGAGGTGCAAATAAGCCAGGGGCTCAGAAATCATTCACTGACGGAGGGTGGAGGGGGCAGAGCACGAGGCCGAGCCACCCTTGACTGTCCTGGGCCTCGTCGTCCAAGCCCACCCTCCAGGGTCGTGCGGGTCAGATGGGATGACGCGGGCACTGATGCTGCTTCCCCTGTGCTTGTGGGGAGCCGCCCCCTGTCTCAGGAAGTCTGAGCTACCGATCTGGAGGTGGACACACCGTGTGTCCAGAACACTGTCCTTCCGCTGCTCAAATGGGCCTCCTGACTGTCCCCCGAGCCTGGGCAGCTCATGAGCCCTGCAGGGTGGGGGCTCCCCCGCCTGGTGGCACCAGTCAAGTCTGATCATGCCCCAAACCTAAGCATCAGGGTAGACCTGATCACATGTAAAGCACACACAATAAACATGCCTGCCAGCTGCTCTCGAGTGCCCAGCGGTGAGCCTGCAAGGGAACGTGAGCCAGAGGTGCAAGCGAAATACCTTTGGAGCCAATGGGGCCGATCTTCCCGTGGCGCCCCACGCCGCCTTTCTGTCCCTTGTCGCCCACGTCTCCTGCGGAAACAGTGAGATCACGGTCAGCCAAGGCACGGGTAACGCATACAGGTAATGCGTAGGCATGCCATCCCCTGGAACACACACGCACGCGCACACAGCCACGCATGCACACACAGCCACACACAAGGAGGCCGGACACGTAGCCATTCTTAATCTCTCCAAGGTCGTGGGGTCAACTGACCCCGGAAGGTTCCTCATGTCACCTGCTGAGGTATTTCCCTCCCCTAAGTTTTGCACGCTACGGAACAGCAGAGGCCTCCACGCACACCCCGATATCCTCCACTCAACCAAGCCTCAGACTGAGCACTCCAGCTGGCAGGCAAGTCCTACCTCTGTGATGTTGCCCCAGCTCAGACCAGGTCAGAGCACAGGGTGAGGGCTGACCCACAGTGGAGACGGAAACACGGCGCCCAGAGCCACGCGTCCAACATGCCCCCAGTCTAACCAGGGCCGGCTCAGATCCACACAGGAGGAGGGATCTGGGGCAGAGGGCATGCGCGGACGCACTCGTGTTTATTACAGGAGCAGTTCATTGCACAGACCAGGTCCCCAGGTTTAGGGCCCTGGTCCAGCCTCAAGGCGAGCCCCTGCCCCAGACACCACGTGCCCTGCGTGACGCTGGGGACCAGGAGCGACAGAGCACAGCGCCTTCTGGTGGCGGCGGCTCTAACCTCGGTAACGAGTGTTCTAACAGGAAAGGCACGGGGGCCTCTTGGGGTGGTTTGGCTGGTTTTCACACTATTTCCTCATTGACCAGCAGGGTCCGCTGGGGCAGTTGCCATGGCCTCCTTATGGGACATGCAGATCCGCTAAATTAGATTAGCGGATCTAATTAGGGGACCGGCAGCCCCATGAAGACCCATGCCCAGAGCAGCTGGAGGTCTCGGAGACCACCCACCCAACCGCAGCTGCAGACAGGGGGCAGGCACACAGAGTCAAGGGACTTCACCTACAGTGCGGAGCGGCGCGAGGGCCCCGCTGCAGGGGGGCGGGCCGCTGGAGCCCGGGGAGCGGCCTCCTGCCCGGGGAACGCCGCTGCCTCACTCAGAAGACCCGCTACCGCAGGGGAGCCTGGGTCACACTGGGGTAGGTCAGGTGTGAGGGCGGGCCTGTCACCTGGAGTCTGCTGTGTGCCAAGAAGAGTCCAACTAGAAAAGGTGAAGGCAGAGTGCGGGCCTCCGACAACCTGAGGCTCACGTCTCCCTGAGACCCCTGCAGCGGGGCGCTCAGAACAACACCTGCCCACCCCTCTGCTCCCCCGAGACGGCCCCTGCCACCCCAAGCAGACAGGAGAGGGTGGGAGGCTGGCAGGAGGGCCTGGAGGGGAAGCACCTCCATCAGGAACAATCTGGTGAAGTGCCTCCTCCCCCGCCTCCCCCCACACACAAAACCTCCCAGCTTAGCAGTCGATCAAGTAATGATTCAGTTCATCTGCTGAAGGACGCAGTCAGGGTCTAGCACACACCCTGCTGTTGTAAATAAGTCATAACCTGAGGATGATTGCAGAGCCCCTGGCGTTCAGCCCATCTGTGAATTGCACAGCCGAACTTCACCACTAATTCAAGGCTGCCGCTGACACTGGGCATCTGTCCGCAGCATGTCTGTGTCTAGCTCCTGCCCTTGGAGGAGTGTGGGAGGTGGTCCCTGCTATAGGCAGCACTAAGAAACCAGGTACAGACATGGACAATCAGACGGTCGGACACTAGCAGCTCATGGCGCAGGGGATGGAGGCGGGCCTGGAGCCCAAGGCCAAGGGCAGCGAAGGCACTGTGGGTCTGCAGACCCAGGCAGAGGCTGGGTCTTGTTACCCCAGGGGCTTGTTACCACGGATGGCTGGACCCACCCCAGGGGGAACTCCGCAGGTCTAGGAGGGGTGTCCCCACAAGCTCCCAGGTGATGCAGATGCTGGTCTGCATCCTGGTCCCAGAACCAGGCTTGGGGACCCCTGGGGTTTTAGGGGTGCGAGAAGGCTGGAGGTGCAGGAACCCGCCTGTGCAAGCCAAGGCTGGGGGTCAGCCAGCCCTGCATCTGGGCCCTCAAAGTCGACTCTCTCCAAACAGTGTGATGATAATGTCCTCTTTGTGGTCTGAGATGCTGGGCACACAACGCTGCCCACCTGCCCCAGAGGAGCCATGTGCGAGGTGCTCAGAACTTGGGCCCTGGCTGAGCTCCCCTTGTCCTTTGACTCCACCTGGACCCACACAGACGCACAGAGCCTTGGGCCCACCAGCTCACACACCAGAATCTACATTTTAACACATCCCGGAGTGACTCCAAGGCCCCAAAGCTGGAGCAGGCCCTGGCCTGCTCCCAGCCTGGTGGCCTCACAAGAGGGCCTCTTTGCAGAAGGCCAGGCCCTGGGGGAAGCTGGGCCCCAAATGAGTGGTCACCCTGGCCAGCACGACCAGCACCCAGCCCTACATGGTTCCCACACATCAGGCTCCTGGAGGGCAGAGTAACAACAGCCACCACCTGTGAGTGCTGCTGTGGGCAGTGTTGGTGCTGGGCAACTCATGTGCACACACACACACGTGTACACACACACACACACACACCCCTATATTACACATGTGTATACACATACATGCATGTGCCGGTTACATGTGTGCACGCACATGTATACTAATGCATATACACATGCACATGCATTCATGCACGTGTGCGTTATACATGCCTGTTCATACATGTACATGATACACACATGCACACATATCCATACACACGTCGACACTCGGACATGCACACACGCACAAACAACACATTCAGACGTGCAAACATAAACACGCACCCTGCAACCCTGTCCTCCTCGCTGTACTTGTGCTGGAACCTGGGAGCAGGAGCCCAGCAGGTCCTGCAGTGTGACCCTGTGCACGTGAGACCTTTGGGGTGTGGGCTGCCACTCCTCAAGGAATATTCTCTCTGTGGGGTTTGCTGGAGAAGAAAGAGGTGAGAGCCACTGGGTCCCCTGACAGATCCACACGCTTTCTGCTTGAGGGCGACCCACGGTCAACCAGAAGCAGCAGAAAAGCCGGGTGACTGCCAACCCGGCAAGGACTGGATGCAACAAGAGCCCACTGCCTTTGTCCTGCCCCTCTTGAGTCCTTTAGGACAAAAAGCAAACTCCCCCACCCTGGGAACACACTGGACACACTCAGACCCTGTCCTTCCACGCCTCTGGAGCTGGCGGCAGCTCCCGGGAAGCCCATCCCCTCCACTAATGAGAGACGGGCACTGCGCACATTGTCCTCTGGACACGCACGGGGGACAAGGCTCGCAGCGGGCTGGCGATCCTCATTAATTTTAATGAAGATCTCACACGGTCCTTTGAAGAGGAGACAGGGCAGAAAGAGCACTTGGCAGCCTGCTTCCTCAGCGATTTTTAACAGGGATGACACACGCGTTCCAGTGCCTAGAAAGCCCATCAGGGTCAGGATCGCCCTCCACCCTCCCGCGCTGGGAGGGGCCTCAGCTCCTGCACTCGGGGGCCAGTGGGTGGCCTCTTAGCTGCGTGTTTGGGGGCTTGAGACCGACATGCGTTTAGCAGGTGGTGTCAGCAAGCACAGCTCGTGTGGGAAGTGCTAGCAGGACTCGCATTCCAATGAAGGACCCCAACAGTGGTGGGCGGGGAGCGGGGGATCTGCCACACACAGGCTGTCTTTGTTCTTCCAGAAAAGCCAGCCAGCAGCTTGCATGCACTTTCAGCTGCAGCTGCTTTGAGTTCCCAGCAGTGGGGCTGCTCCATGTGTGACCAGAGACCCCCCGCTCAACACATGGCATGCCAGCCAAAGTGGGAGGCCCCTGCCTGCAGCAGCCCCACATCGACCCAGCCGGCCCTCCATGGAAGCTGAGCTGAGAAGGGCACCAGGGGCAGGGTGCCGCGGTCCCACCCAATTCACCCCCTGGCACCGGCTGCCAGTCTTACCCACCTCGGCCGCCCCCCAAACCAAAGCTGAAGCTGCATAAGCCCAGCTGGTCCTTCTGGTTGGAGGAGCATCTCAGGGCAAAACGTCTGCCCAGAGGGCAGCAAGGGGAACCCAGCCCAGCGTGGCCAGATGCCTCAGCCACAGACGACCCCTCCCGGAACCTGGGGAGGGGCAGGTCCCCTCACAGTCACCCCGGCCCTCAGACAGGCCACCCATAGATTTCAGACGCATTCCTTCCAGATGTTTCCCAGACAACTAACTGAGGGCCTTCCAACGGCTGGGTCCTTGATGGTATGGGAAGACTTCAGTCAGGAGCCAGCAGAGAAGGGAAGGAAGGGGTCCCATGGGGAAAACGGTGCAAACCAGGGAGACTAGACACCCATGGGACATTCTGGACATCTGGAGGGAATCCCTCACACTTTCTCAGCAACTAACAAAAAAGTTCCTGGTCGGACAAGTAGGATCTCACATGCCTCGGGGCAACTAAGTCCGCAGGCCGAAACCAGAGTCTGCGCGCTGCAATGAGAGCCCCCAAGTGTCCCAGTGAAGGCCTGATGCGGCCAGAGAAGAAAATATGTCTTTTTTAAAGACCACACTGATGTAGCCTCTCACTGCCGCCAGGCTGGCAGCTCTCTGAGGCAGGGAGGTTGATGGCGGATGGCCTCCTTTTGCTTCAATAAGAAAGGGTGAATAGATTTGACCCTTTTGAATGGCCATATCCTCTCATACTTCAAAGACACCAGCATTTCGATCTACAATTACATGCCTGGAATTTATCTTCAAGTTCCACTCAGGCACATTAAGAATGACATTTAAAAATGACTCACTCCAGCAAGGCCCTAGGAAACTGCAAACCTGCCATAATAGGAGACCAGCCAGCTAAAGCACGGATGCTGTGTCGTCAGGGAGGGAGCGAGCAAACCCACGTGTCCTCCTATGGACGGAGCTCCAAGGGCACAGACAAGCGGAAAGAACAAAACGCACGACGGTATATACATTTTGCAACTGCTCCCACAGAAGCAGAGAAGAACAGAGCTCATTGGCCATTCCAAAATAGCTCTGTGAAGATGAAGAACCCTGACAGTTGGTCAGAGGGGAGGGTGGCTGGTGGGGAAGGAAGGAGGCTAGTCCCTGGGAATATACGTTTTGAACTTTAAGCCAGGAGCACAGTTGGTTTATTTTTGAATTAATTTGTTCCAAGTAATGGGAGAATAAATGAAAACCAGCTCCTGGGCTTGGCAGAGGGGTGGTGGTGACAGAGGTGCTCTGGGTCTTGCCTGGGACCAGGGTTTCACAGGCCAGAGTCACAGATGGCACATCCCAAAAGGAGACGGTGGGTAAATCACACCTCGGAAGAACGCGCAAACAGGACATGGGCTGACGAGCATAATGGCCTTTCCCGGGCGGTTGCAACCTCCACCCGACGCCAGTGTTGAGAGCTCGGCTGGGGACGGGCCAGAGCACCTCAGGGCGCGGTCTCCCAGGACAGTGTCCCAGCGTTGACAGAGCACTTGACACACCGCTTTTAAGGACTTCACAAATTTAAAGCAGCAGCAGCAAGTGAGCCCTAAAGGGGACACTGGTTGACATCGCCACACACCGTGTAGCTGCTTCCCTGTGAACCTCAGCACCAGCCCAGGAAGCAGGCTACACAACATCGTTTCACTAACGAGGGAACAGGTTCAAAGTGACTTCCATTCTTGGGTTTCAGAACCCCCCAAAAAATGACTAGGGTCCATCAGCCATAAACGGGAGGCCACAGAGTGCCCCCTACCATGGCCCACCCAAATCTGTGCCCTCTCTTCCCTGCATACTGACGTAACTGCTTCCATCACGGTTTGCACACCCTCATAATCGCGCCTGCGTGTTAACGATCACTGGCACATGAGGGCCAGCCGGCCAAGCGCCGCACCCTGAGCCGGCCCTCGAAGTGCGCCTCCCAGGAGGCACTTTGTTTCTTGACTCCAGGCAGGCAGGACCCGGGAGCACTGTTTACAGAGCACTCTGGGCACCTGCTCACTCACACCCCCCACCCTGTTCTCCCCCAGCGGTGCCCCCCGGGGCCCAGGGCGGCAGGTACCTTTCTCTCCTGTGGGGCCGACTCTTCCGGGTCGTCCTGGGGCGCCTTTGTCCCCCTTCTCACCAGCATCCCCTGCGGAAGAAGCCACAGGCCATTAGGACCTCACGCTGAGCTCTGGGCCCTGGCCTCTGTGCGGAGGGAGCAACCAGAGAAAGCTGCTCCATGTCTGTGCCTCCAGCTGGGGCCCCGACCTCCCTTCTGCCCAGCCCCCAGGGGCTTCACCCCCACTCGCTGACCCCCTCCCAGCCGGTCTCCCTCCCTGGTCTGCTCTCAGCACTCTGCGTCCTCACCCACCCTCTCCCTGCAGCGATGCTCCGGCCCCTCTCGACTGGCGCCAGTCTTGCCACTGGCTTCCGTTTCATTTCTTTTGTTCAAAACTGAAACAGGGAACCGGGCCGTCGAGTCTCCCTGGCACCGCACACTTGGCACGTCCCAGATCCACCCCCGGGTTTCCCTCAGAAGTGAGTCTCTTCTGTGTGCTTTCCTGCCGTTGAGATATCGACTTGCCCAGATGCCACGCCTCAGGCCCTGAGTCGTTTCTGGTTTTCCATCCCCCTCGTCAAGGCTAGCGGGCTACACTCCATGGGGTCGCAAAGAGACAGAGAAGTCGCTCAGTTGTGTCTGACTCTTTGTGACTCCATGGACTGTAGCTGACCAGGCTCCTCCATTCATGGGATTCTGCAGGCAAGAATATTGGAGTGGGTTGCCATTTCCTTCTTCAGGGAATCTTCCCGATCTAGGGATCAAACCTGGGTCTCCCGCACTGCAGACAGACTCTTTACCATCTGAGCCAAAGACTGGGATGCAACAGAGCCAGTGAGTATCCACCAACTGTGCACAGGCCAGCCAGCTCCCCCGGTCTCCCTCTGCAGCTCTGGGGGCGCGTGGACCACGAGCCTGCCCTCACGCAGCTCAGGACAGGTGACAGGTCGTAGAGAACCCTGCCCGGAGCAGGTCAGGATGTGGCGGGAGCGAGGGCGGAGTCCTGACAGAACATCCAGTCCTCCCCCTGCCCGCCCCGGTCCCGGCTCCAGTCCACGCCGGAACGACCTTCCTAAAACACAGAGCCCGTTAGGACACCTCCCTTGGTTGGAGATTCAAAACCACCGACAGCCAAATGTCCCTAAAAATAACGTCCCGTCTCTGAGCCCCACAAGCCTGTGCACAGAGCCCAGGTCTTTCTCACATGCTGCTTCCACCTGGAGGGGTTTCATCTCATCATTGGACCCTCCAGGAGGCTTCACCCCCCTACCCCCGCACGGTGGGTCTCCCTTCTCTGGAGACGGGGAGCCTGTCCTCACCACAGTTATCACACCTCACGTAGCCTCCCGCTGTCCCTGCTCCAGGGAGTGGCTGTGGCTGATGCGCCTTTCCCAGTGTGCACAAGTCCGAGTGTACTTCTGTCCTTCGTGAACGCCCCCCGTGTACCTTCACTGGGTGGCCGGCTTCTCTGAGATTACCAACTCCCCAGTGACATTCCCCAAACCTATCATCTGGCCCGAAGTGTGTGGGCTGGGTGGCATTCAACAAAGAGACGAGCAAAGTGAGTGCCCAGGAGACCTGGAAGGCGGGGGGCCGTGTCTCCGCCACCCTGGCACAGCCATGGCGGCTCCGGGGCCCACTACTCAGGGCGACCGACACATGCAGCGCTTACACGGGCCCTTGAATCGCAAGGTAGTTCTCGGGATTTTTTTCTTATCTTAAAAAGGAATGGCACCCCACTCCAGTACTCTTGCCTGGAAAATCCCATGGATGGAGGAACCTGGTAGGCCACAGTCCATGGGGTCGCAAAGAGTCAGACACGACTGAGGCGGCTTAACACACACATAGACAGGCTGAGCAACAGAAGAGCCAACAACAAGGCTAGTTTATGAAACAAAAGATTAGACGGAAGGACTTGGATGAAGGCCTGAAAAGTTTTGTTTCGGTTTTGAAGTTATCGAGTCGGGAGTTGAAGAAAAACCCACAAATCCCCACACCCACCACTCAGGAATTCCAGAAAAGGGGAACAGACGTTTGAGCCTTCGTAGCTGTGATTTTCCAGCTCTGGGGAAAGTCACGAAGGGTGTGACGCGAGCACCCATGGAGCAGCAGCAGAAAAAAATGGGAGAAACAAGGCAGACGTGCTAGAGTGACAGACGAGACGTCCGGAGTAAAGAGCAAATTCCGCAAGAAACACAAGCAAAAGGAATTTTTAAAGCCTGCATGCACGTGAATGGGAATTAGACAGACGTAGAATCCCCAATAGCGACATGAGCTAGGAGAATAAAATGAAGCAGGTTTTCAACAAAAGGCCGTAATTTAGACAGAGATCAGAAGGGGGCTCCCTGATGACGTGGCTTCTGATCAAGGCCTGCTGAAGCAGGCGGATGCACCCAGGCGGGAGTGGGGGGAGAGGACCACCTGGGGGGTGAGGAGCGGTGAGCCGGGGGTCTGGCTGTTGGGTGGGAAACCCGGAGCAGCTGGTGCTGGGACCAGACGCCCGGCCGGGCTGCGGGACGGAAGCGCCCACCAGGTTACCCGCTGCATCGCAGGAGGGCAGTGAGGAGGGTGTGTCCGCGTCTCTGAGAGCACCTGGGGAGCCCGGACCTCACGGGGGCCTCAACAGTCCTGGAAAAGTAGCGCCAGCAAACCCCCCAGGTTTTCTTCCGTCGGTTAAGACGGACTCCGAGAGCTGGCACTCCGCTTCACTCATCTCCACAGCATCACCGCCCCGCCCCCGACCCCCGCCGCCCCACGTGATGCGCGAACCGTGTCCACTTCACGGATGAAGACTCAGGCCGGAGACAGGCCATGCCTCCCGGAACCGCCAAGCCCCGGGGAGAGGACAGGCTGCCAAGCCCCTCCTCGGGGAGAGAAAGCCGTCAGTCATGCCGCCTCCTGCCCTGCGTCCACCCACTTCTACAGCCCGTCTCCGAGGATCCAGCAGGGGTTGGGAGTAAGGATCCAAGGTCAGCAAGAGCCTGAAGAGCCCCAAACGTCACCTCGTGTCCCCCGACTCTTCTAGCTGAGACAGTAACAGGAATAAGACGTCGCCCGACACAGTTAAGGCTTCCTGAGGAGCAGGACCCATTGGGCTTCTTTCTTTTTTCTAATTAATTTAATTGTAGGGTAATTACTTTACAATACCGTGGTGATCTCTGCCGTACATTGACTTGACTCAGCCACGGGTACAAACGTGTCCCCCTCCCCCCATCCTGAACCCCTTTCGCACCTCCCTCCTCAGAGGGGTTTCTCTCCTCAGTCCAGGCAGAAACCCCCTCCTCGCCCTTCTCCAGAGGCTCTGACCCATGACTCTCTGGCTCCAGGCCCTTCAAGCCTCCCCCAGCGCTGGATGGAGGCCCCAGCCTTCCTCACGGTCCTGCCGTGGGGCGTCCAGAACCTGGAGTCCGCGGGCCTCCTCATCCTGGGCCATGTAGACTGTCCCGCCTGGCTCCCTCATCTCTGACGAAGAGGGGATGCCCCGTGTGCACACGGCATGCTGGGGTCGCTGGAAAGACTCATCCAAATCCCCACCCACCCTGGGAGGCAGCCCAGACCCCGAGACTCAGCGGCAGGAAGCTCCTGCCTGTGACCTTGACCTTGACCTCCTTGCAGAGGCGCCCTAGAGGCGCTTCCAGAAACATAGGCGGTTTCCAAGCCCTCCCTGTTGGTGTTCGGCAGGGCTTGAATTCATGGTGTCTGCTGTCTGGGGGCACAGAGCCTGCGCTCCGTCGCGGCTGGGGGTGTGCTCGCTGGGGACTGTCTTCCTGACCCCTCCCGCGCACACACATTATACGCATCCGGCAACGCGCACACCCCGGGGGCGCGGGAGCCTTTCCCCACAGCTGGGTCTCTGTTGGGCGCTGATGTGGCGCCAGTTTGCTACATCAGGTTCCGAATGACGGGTATTCGTAGTGTCTTGACCAGCAGAGGCTGATGCTCCGCTGTCTTGCTCATTTCCCGTGGCCGTGTGCATATGTCCTCCGGCCTGCGGAAGGGAAGACCGCGTGTCCTGTGCGTATGGATCGCCCAGCGCCAGCGCACCTCGCAGACCGTGCGCGAGCTCCCTCTCCTAGACCGCCCTCAGGGAGATTCTCCACCGGAGCGGGAAGGCACGCCGGTTATTAGATGCAGGGCGCGCATCGCCGGGCTGAGTTCACAGCCGCCGGGGGAGGACCACAACGGCTCGGCTCTTACCACACCTGCTGCAAATACCAGGTCTGTGGGCAGGCCTCCCCAGGCCAAGCGCAGGGCAGAGGTGCCCCAGCAACGGAAGGAAGGGGCCGGGAGACCACAGAAGAGGGTACGGCCCGGAGCAACATTTCAGAAGAGTGAAATTCCCAAGTACGTGTGAGTCACCTAACTGGTTTTATCAACCTCCCTCCCATCAATTTTGTTCCAGTAGTCATGTATGAATGTGAGAGTTGGACTATAAAGAAAGCTGAGCACTGCAGAATTGATGCTTTTGAACTTTGGTGTTGGAGAAGACTCTTGAGAGTCCCTTGGACTGCAAGGAGATCCAATCAGTCCATTCTAAAGGAGATCAGTCCTGGATGTTCATTGGAAGGACTGATGTTGAAGCTGAAACTCCAGTACTTTGGCCACCTGATGGGAAGAACTGACTCACTGGAAAAGACCCTGATGCTGGGAAAGATTGAGGTCAGGAGAAGGGGACGACAGAGGATGAGGTGGTTGGATGGCATCACTGACTCAATGGAGATGAGTTTGGGTAAATTCTGGGAGTTGGTGATGGACAGGGAGGCCTGGCATGCTGCAGTCCACAGGGTCGCAAAGAGTAGGACACGACTGAGCAACTGAACTGAACTGAACAAATCAATTGGATAAAACCTTCAGAATAACGATGCCGTTTTAAAATCTCTGAGTGGCAGGCTTGCTAATACACATTTGTGTTCTCCTCCCTACAACCCCATTGTTCCAGCCATAATGGAAAGGGCTCTTACTCTCTCTGAATGCAAAGAGAGATTGCTATTTTTGGGTCTGCAAACGGACCTCATCTCGAGCACCATGCCAGTTGAGGGAAGGCTGCCTGGAGTCATGCTGAGAAGGACCTGAAGCCCCTGTGACTCAGTGGAGGAGGCATCCGCATGGGACGGCGGAGGCGGCAGCATTTAAGACCCCCTGTGCCTCCAGGCTCCATCTCTAAGGAGACGGGCACCGGCTAGTCCTCTCAGGCTGAGCCTGGCCCGGCGTTTGTCTAACGGACAAGCAGAGGCCACACGCCTCCTCTTTCACCTTAAGAGCAGGACCCATATTGTGTTTTTACTTCCATCCCCACTGGCCAAGGCTGTTCGTGACACGCGTGCAGTCATCAGACCTTTCACAGGCTCTTGTGGGCCCGTTCCGGGCAGGTGTGGCCAGCGGAGCCTTTGTCCCTTCCCTGGCTCCCTGTGTGGCCGGAGCACCCAGTGGTCAGGAAGCCACCTGGAGAGGGCAGGGGGCGGCAGGGTGTCCCCTGTGCCCTGAAGCTGGGTGTGACGCTGATGCTCTACACACCAAGCACTGGAGAAGTCCCAGCCCCACCACGACCCTGAGCCTCATGGAAGGGCCTGGGGTCAGAAAGGCCTCGCTCTGCTCCCGGGGCCTCCTGCTCTCTGCAGCCGGGGAGCATCCCAGAGCACCTTCGAGGTCAGAGATGGAGCTGTGAGCTGGGGATCCATGCGGTAAGGACCAGCTGAGCACAGCTGCCCCCTGCTCCCCCTCTCCCCTGCCTCAGGGGCCCAGGTCTGGGGGTAGGCCCTGCTGTGATGCCAGAGCCTTGCTCTGCAGGGGGCATGCATGCACGTGGACCTGAGCGTCTCTCCTCCACCCTTCCCCCGCTGCCCACCCCCAAACCCCCGTAAAGCCCAGAACACTGAATCCCTCCTCGCTTCTGGTCAGCACCTTCTCAGCCCAGAAGGCTTTCACTTGGTCCCGCAGTTCTGAGTCAAAACACGCCACAGAGAGTAAGCAGGTGGGGTGCGGGCAGGTCCGTCAGCGTGACTCTGGGGCCGGTTCACAAGGAGCCTGCAGAATCCAGCATCACGAAGCTCACCCCAAATAGCTGCTGCAGCTTCTGTTTGCCAGTTATCCCTCAGCAAAGCTGGATATCTAAGAAAGAACCAGCTGCCCACATTTCCAAGGGCTTTTGTAAATATACTAGGAAGTTTCTCCACTGGAATTGCCGATTTGATGTCGACAGACTAGCGTGAAACTACACACAGCCTCGTGTGAGACGAGGCTGCCCCTGAGATCCGGAATCCAGACTGCACGCTGAGTGACAGCGTGTCGCCCACGGCCCCAGACATCCCACACTGCCGCTTGGAGCCTGTCTGACAGCCTGCTGGCGGGTGAGCCTTGGCAAGCAGGGTCTCGGCAGATTCACCGACACACCCCCTCTGCGGGAGAACTGGCATCGCGTTGCTCACTGCACCCCCCCAGCCTGTGCGTGTGGGAGGGGCGGGGAGGACAGCCGGTCGGCTCTCTGCGGACCGGCCTTCACCTGGCACTTCAGTGGCTCGTCACCGCCCGCAGCACGGTGTTAGGTGGTGAGAGGCCACTGCTGAAGGGAGCGACCAGTCCCTGGGGCGGCTGCCGGTGCGGGAGAAAGCCCTGCGGGGCCTGTGGAGCACACAGGTCAGAGACACCTCATCTGGATGCGCCAGAAATGGTCCCGAAGCAGATGGAAACAGCATCTTCTCAGAAGTGCCCTCAAGATTCACTTGTAAACCCAGACACCTGACTCTAGATGTGGCCCCCGTTTTGCATTTAATCTGTGGACGAGGCTGAGCTGTGGACGGGCGGGCCACGCCCTCCTGGGCTCTGTGCTCAGAAGCACAACTGCTGATATGGCAGTGGGTCTCCTTCCAGTTTTTCTTCCAACTTCTGTGCATTTGTATATTTTTACTGGGATTCGGAAGGGACTGTTTAAAATTGCTGACTCTTCCTACAACAATTGGTCTCTGTGTAAAGCATTCTTTAGAACCCCCTCCTGGTTGCATTTCCCAGGTTACCCGCCTGCCCACCGGCCACCACGTGGGCGGCGCTGCCCGGGAGGCCTGGGGACTGTACCTTTGAGGCCGGGAACGAGGATCTGCACGGAGCAGGCGTCGTCCACTGTCTGCTGCGTGGCCCCAGCCCGGAGCACACACAGGAAGGCCAGGCCCATCAGAGCCAGAGCCCACTTCATGGTGAGGCTGGCAGGACGCTGACTCCTGGAGGGAGGGGGAAGGGATAAACAGTGAATTCTGTCGGGAATTCTGAAAGCCCGACAGTGAGTGACAGTGTGCAGGCCGCCTGCCTGGGGCCGCTCCCCTCGTTCTGGCGCGTCCCTCTCTCTCTCTTCCCCTCTCTCTCTCTCTGCCTCTGTCTCTTTCTCACTCAAGTGCCAACTTAAACCTCCACCCAGATGTCCCCTTTTCCCAGCGGTGACAGTGAGGACCATCCTGGGAGGTGTTACTCCAGATTCTCCTCTTCTGGTTCTTTATAACTAAGGTTCAATACACACAAAGGCGTGTTCATCGTCAAAAACCAAACGCTGGAGAGCCGCCCCTTCACACGATGGTGTCCTGACCCCAGTCTCTGGCGCCTGCCCCAGCCCCGCCCCCTGCAGAGGGGCCGGTCCCCACACCTGTGAGCCCACCCGCTCCCCCTGCCCTGGACTCGGCTCAGCGGATCCCTGGACAGCGCAGGGCTGGTGCGCCAGCTCAGTCATGGGATCCTGGTTCACACTGTGTGGTCTTACCCGCTTTACTCAACAGTTTGTTTTGCTGGTTTAGTTGCTCAGTTGTGTCCGACTCTTTGTGACCCCAGGGACTGTAGCCCACCAGGCTCCTCTGTCCATGGGATTCTCCAGGCAAGACTACTGGAGTGGGTTGCCTTTTCCTCTTCAAGGGGATCTTCCTGACCCAGGAATTGAACCCTTGTTTCCTGCATTGCAAGTGGACTCTTTACTGCTGAGCCGCCAGGGAAGCCCTTAGTAAATATCAGCGCTCCAGGATGCACGTACAGCATGCTGCCACGGGCATCTGTGGCTTATCCGTTATCTCCTTACATTGCTGAGAAGGCGTCTCAACAGGAGGGCTGGGGTGGGGAGAGAGGGAACCACCACTCCAGCGGCAGATCGCTTATGCTCAGGTTGATGGACACTGGCTTCTTGGTGTTTGTAGGATGTAGGCCATGCTCAGATTGTTTTAATCAAAAGTGTACATGAGAATATCCTCTCTAGCTAGAAACAACTGCGTCAGGAGACTACCAGGGTGTTTAGCAAGACCTATTGCTCTGACACTTAAAACACACTTGCTCCTTGGAAGAAAAGCTCTGACCAAGCTAAATAGTGCATTAAAAAGCAGACACATTACTTTACTGACAAAAGTCCATATAATCAAAGCTATGGTTTTTCCAGTAGTCATGTATGTGAGAGTTGGACCAACTCTCAAAAAGGCACAAAAAGGCTGAGGGCCAAAGAACTGATGATTTTGAACTGTGGTGTTGGAAAAGATTCTTGAGAGTCCCTTGGACTGCATGGAGATCCAACCAGTCCATCCTAAAGGAAATCAGTCCTGAATATTCATTGGAAAGACTGATGCTGAAGGTGAAACTCCAATAATTTGGCCACCTGATGCTAAGAAATGACTCATTGGAAGAGCCTGATGCTGGGAAAGATTGAAGGTGGGAGGAGAAGGGGACGACAGGATGAGATGGTTGGATGGCATCACCGACTCAATGGACATGAATTTGAGAAACTCCAGGAATTGGTGATGGACAGGGAGGCCTGGCGTGCTGCAGTCCATGGGGCCGCAAAGAGCCGGACACGACTGAGCGACTGAACAACAACTGCTCCAACTTGGTCTCGAGAATGGGGAGCAGCGGGAGGCGGACCCTGAGCGGCGGACAGCCCCCTCGGCCCTTCCCTCATCCCCTGGCCCTCTGCCCACTCCTGTGTCTGTGCCCACCCACCCAGCAGGTCCTGCCAGCAGAAGTTGGGGTGGGCAGACCCTGGTGGGAGCCTGTTTCCCAGCCTTCAGGCTCCTTCCTGCCCTCTTAGAAGAGGAATTTTGTTTTATAAACCAGGAAGCTGCAGCTCCTCCTGGCGCCTCTTCAACAACAACACCCTTATCTCCCAGCCAGGACCCGGGAGGCCAGAGCCCTCGAGACGGGGACCCTCCCCTCCATGAAGGAGGCAGCTTTGAGGAGGGGAAAGGAAATTCAATTTGGAACTTTTAGTAGAAATACATGGTAATAATGAAACAGGCAATGAAAAATATGCCGCTTTCTGCACGCCAAACATGCAATTGTCCATTTTCATTAAACGCCCACAGCGGGCCCAGCACCTCTCGGGCACCTTGAGGGCCTGCAGAGCAGCGCCGCGGGGCTCGGGAGCAGAAGCCCCACCCCACTCGCCGTGTTGCTCCCACAGTGACACTGGGCCTCCCCTGCAGCTGTAGCACGGCCAGCGTCACCCCAAAGGCACACATCTTTCCTGTCTTCTTACCAAGGCCCTCAAAGGAAGAAGAGGCCTTTTCTGTATTTCCCTCCCTAACTTTACAAGAATCATCTGTGTGTTCTCTAATTTGGCATATAGGTTGTTCAAAACCGTAAATAAAATTGGGGAGCTGTGAAAGATTGGGGTGCTGCTCTGCTCACCCCCAGGGCAACACGTTTCCCATCAAACAGAAAACCAGTTACACACACTTGGTGGCTCCCAGACGTCCGCTTTCAGCTTCAGGACTGTGGCCCAGCTTCAGCCTGCAGGCAGGTGGCTCAGGGGGCGGGGGGCCCCTGTGACACTGCACAGCCCAGTGCTGGAGGCGGGATGACCCCTCCCCGATCATAAAAGGACCCGACGCAGGGGACCCGACTTGCCCCGACAGTTGCCTTCTGCAGCCCCTCCGGACTCCTGTCACTGAGTCCCACCCGGAGCTGCTGGGCGGACATGAGTTTGTGTAAACTCCGGGAGATGGTGACGGACAGGGAGGCCTGGCGTGCTGCGCTTCATGGGGCTGCAAAGAGTTGGACACGCCTGAGCAACTGAACTGAACTGAAAGCAGAGGAGCAGTCCTCCTGGGCGCCCCTCCTGCGGGGCACGCACCCGGCTGGGACTCAGGAAAAGCTGCTTCTCCCCGCCTTCAGTCAGCTTGGCAGCGCTGGCCTTGGTCTCCTAGTAACTGGTACACTTCTTGCTCGGCTCCAGGCAGTCTCCACCATGAACCAGAGAATTATCCTGGCCTTGGTCCCTGCGACAGGCTGACCTGGAGCAGACTGCTCCGCCCTGCACCCGGTACCCCTGGTGACCCTCGCAGCCACGCCTCGTGGCCCCAGCATTTCCCGCGTCCGGCCCCGAGGCTGCAGAGGGGCCAGCAGAGTCCCTACCTGAGGCGCACACCAGGCGGAGGGGGAGTCCTGACTGGCCACGGGGACCCTGGGCCCCGGGCTGGGTCTGCGCTCAGACCCGCACGTCGGGCGAGTGGCCTGGCTGTCGGCCGGGCAGCGACTCCACTCGGTCCGGGGCTGCAGCCTTATCTGCAAACAGCTTCCTGTTTGCAAAGCATCAGGCGGAGGAGGGAGTTTGGGAACTCGGGACGTGTGAGAAGTTGGGGTCTCAGGGCCCCTCTTCCCCCCAAACTTCCACACCAGTCCCTTCTTTATGCATCTTTCCTGTTCCTCTTTCTTTCTTTTGAATAAATAAGCATGCATATAAGGAAACATATAAACATCTAAATGCAGAGTTCCAAAGAATAGCAAGAAGAGATAAGAAAGCCTTCTTCAGGGATCAATGCAAAGAAATAGAGGAAAACAACAGAATGGGAAAGACTAGGGATCTCTTCAAGAAAATCAGAGATACCAAAGGAACATTTCATGCAAAGATGGGCACGATAAAGGACAGAGATGGTGTGGACCTAACAGAAGCAGAAGATATTAAGAAGAGGTGGCAAGAATACACAGAAGAACTGTACAAAAAAGAGCTTCAAGACCTAGACAATCATGATGATGTGATCACTGACCTAGAGCCAGACATCTTGGAATGTGAAGTCAAACGGGCCTTAGAAAGCATCACTACGAACAAAGCTAGTGGAGGTGATGGAATTCCAGTGGAACTATTCCAAGTCCTGAATGATGATGCTGTGAAAGTGCTGCACTCAATATGCCAGCAAATTTGGAAAACTCAGCAGTGGCCACAGGACTGGAAAAGGTCAGTTTTCATCCCAATCCCAAAGAAAGGCAATGCCAAGGAGTGCTCAAACTACCGAACAATTGCACTCATCTCACACGCTAGTAAAGTAATGCTCAAAATTCTCCAAGCCAGGCTTCAGCAATATGTGAACCGTGAACTTCCTGATGTTCAAGCTGGTTTTAGAAAAGGCAGAGGAACCAGAGATCAAATTGCCAACATCCGCTGGATCATGGAAAAAGCAAGAGAGTTCCAGAAAAACATCTATTTCTGCTTTATTGACTATGCCAAAGCCTTTGACTGTGTGGATCACAATAAACTATGGAAAATTCTGAAAGAGATGGGAATACCAGACCACCTGATCTGCCTCTTAAGAAATCTGTATGCAGGTCAGGAAGCAACAGTTAGAACTGGTCATGGAACAACAGACTGGTTCCAAATAGGAAAAGGAGGACGTCAAGGCTGCATATTGTCACCATGTTTATTTAACTTATATGCAGAGTACATCATGAGAAATGCTGGACTGGAAGAAACACAAGTTGGAATCAAGATTGCTGGGAGAAATATCAATAACCTCAGATATGCAGATGACACCACTCTTATGGCAGAAAGTGAAGAGGGGCTAAAAAGCCTCTTGATGAAAGTGAAAGTGGAGAGTGAAAAGGTTGGCTTAAAACTCAACATTCAGAAAACGAAGATCATGGCATCTGGCCCCATCACTGCATGGGAAATAGATGGGGAAACAGTGGAAACAGTGTCAGACTTTGTTTTTCTGGGCTCCAAAATCACTGCAGATGGTGACTGCAGCCATGAAATTAAAAGACGCTTACTCCTTGGAAGGAAAGTTATGACCAACCTAGATAGCATATTCAAAAGCAGAGACATTACTTTGCCAACAAAGGTCCATCTGGTCAAGGCTATGGTCTTTCCTGTGGTCATGTATGGATGTGAGAGCTGGACTGTGAGGAAGGCTGAACGCCAAAGAATTGATGCTTTTGAACTGTGGTGTTGGAGAAGACTCTTGAGAGTCCCTTGGACTGCAAGAAGATCCAACCAGTCCATTCTGAAGGAGATCAATCCTGGAATTTCTTTAGAAGGAATGATGCTAAGGCTGAAACTCCAGTATTTTGGCCACCTCATGCGAAGAGTTGACTCATTGGAGAAGACTCTGATGCTGGGAGGGATTGAGGGCAGGAGGAGAAGGGGACGACAGAGGATGAGATGGCTGGATGGCATCACTGACTCGATGGATGCGAGTCTGAGTGACCTCCGGGAGCTGGTGATGGACAGGGAGGCCTGGTGTGCTGCGGTTCATGGGGTCGCAAAGAGTCGGACACGACTGAGCGACTGATCTGATCTGATCTGATTGTGGGAATGCAGCAGAGCGGAGATTGACAATTATCACCTGATATCACATAGAATACAGGCTGACATAGTCTCTTTTTTTCCACGTGGGTTTCACTCCAAAACCATTAAGTACTCACCTGCTGCTTGCTATGCTACGCTATGCTATGCTATGTCGCTTCAGTCGTGTCCGACTCTGTGCGATCCCATAGACGGCAGCCCACCAGGCTCCCCAGTCCCTGGGATTCTCCAGGCAAGAACACTGGAGTGGGTTGCCATTTCCTTCTCCAATGCATGAAAGTGAAAAGTGAAAGTGAAGTCGCTCAGTCGTGTCCGACTCTTAGCGACCCCATGGACTGGAGCCTACCAGGCTCCTCCGTCCATGGGATTTTCCAGGCAAGAGTACTGGGGTGGGGTGCCATTGCCGAGACCTAATCTGTGCATGTGTGCTGAGTCGCTTCGGTCGTGTCTGACTCTGCAACTCTATGGACTGTAGCCCGCCAGGCTCCTGTCCATGGGGATTCTCCAGGCAAGAGTACTGGAGTGGGTTGCCACACCCTCCTCCAGGGGATCTTCCTGACCCAGGGATCAAACCCTTGTCTCTTATGTCCTCTGCATTGGCAGGCGGGGTTCTTTACCACTACCGCCACCTGGGAAGCCCTAACCCATGATAAGACCGCAAAAGCCCTCCACTCACTGGAATTTCATTTAACGGAACACAAGCCAGATTCATGACTGGATGGATCCGGCTTCCGTGTGGCCAGAAGTGGGGCGCGGGGGTGGGGGTGTCATTTAAGAAAACAGTTGGCAAATTAGGATCATAAAAAGCTAGGTTCAAAGATGAACGTTTATTAAGACTGACAAGAGAAGTTATCACAAATTACAGAAGTAGGGACTGACAGATGCCACACACATCCCCAAGGGCATGAGGAAGAACGGACTGTTTATTCAAATTGCCTGACAGCATAAGTCAAACCGACGACTCGGATGGAAACAGACCACGTCCTGGAAAACACAAGCTACCACGGTGGACTCACCATAGAAGAGAGAATTCAACAGTCCTGGAGCAATTAAGGGGATTGCACTTGTGATTTTAAATCTCCCCAAAAGGAAATCTCGAGGCCAGATGGTTTCATAGGAGAATTCTGCCAAACGTTTAAAGAAAAACTAATTCCATACAATTCTTCCAGGAAACAGAAGTGGAGCAGAAACACTTACCAATTTATGTTAGTGTTATCCTGGTACCAAAACCAAAGACACTACCAAAAAGAAAAGTACAGACCAATAACTCACAAAAGACACGGATGCAAAAAAAAAAAAAACGTAGATGAAATCAATTTTTAACCAAGTATTAGCAAACAGAATTGAGCAATATGTGAAAAGATTTATAAGCTATGACTGTGGTGTTTTGGGGATGCAAGGCTGGGTCAATATTCAAAAATCAGCTAAAGTGAAAAATCGACTAAAGTGACCCACCATACTAATAAAACACAGGAAAGCTACATGTCACATCAGCTGAAGCAGAACGCATCTGACAAAACCCAACACACTCCGATGATAGAAACTCTCAGAAAAATGGGAACAGATGGGGAATTTCCTCATCTTGACAAAGAGCATGCATTTTTAAAATAAAAACTGTATTTTTAATTGAAACATATCTGACACCCAACGTTCAAGACCAAGGTGTACAGCACATCGATCTGATACATGTGAACACGGAAATATGATCACATCGATCTGATACATGTGAACACGGTAATATGATCACATTGATCTGATACATGTGAACACGGTAATATGATCACATCGATCTGATACATGTGAACACGGTAATATGATCACATCGATCTGATACATCTGAACACGGTTAATATGATTGCCTACAGGCGTGGCGTCAGTTAGCACTTCATTACATCAGAGTTGCCATGGCTTTTTTAAGTATTGATTTAAAATTGTTTGGCTGACAGGTCTTAGCTGTGGCACTCAGGATCTTAGTTCCCTGACCAGGGATCAGACCCAGGCCGCCTGCGTTGGGAGAGTGGAGTCTTGAGCCACTGGGCCACCAGGGAAGTCCGTCATCTCCTTTTTTTGTGGTGGGAATTAAGATCTAGCTCTCAGCAATCTTGACGGTTTTAATACAACATTGCTGTCTGTGTCCACTGCACTGTCTGCTCTCCAGGACTTACTAGCTGCCCATGTGTACCCTGAAACCTCTCTCCCAGTCCCCGCCTGCCAGCACCACCCTGGCAACCACTGCCCCTTTCTAGTTTGGCTTCCTTAGACCCGCATGAAAGTTACATAGTGTCTTTCCGCTGGATTATCCCCTTAGCTTATGACAAATCGCATTTATACCTGCCTTGCAAACAAGCACCAAAAAGCCACCAGCATCACTGGTGCTTCTCCTCCGGGGCCTCTGGTCTTCACCCCACTGCCCCCCGCCCCCAACACTGACCGCCAAAGAGCCAGGCCACTTCCAAGGGGTCGGACAAGTATCTGGCCCACGTCCCAGTTAGTATTTACATTTCTCAGACATAACTGAGACATCTGGACAGGAGAGCCCCAGCAGGCCCATGTGTCTCCAGCTGGGAATCTTCCCCAGAGGTCACCTCTGCGCAGCCGTATCTCGGGACACTTTGTCCACAAGGACGTTAACCTCACCCGCCCTTCCCTCAGGGCTTCACTTCTCCAGAGCTCCTGACGGCAGAGGGACACCAGGCCACACGGCCCGCCGGCCTGCGACACAGGAGCCCAGCCCACCCTTGTTGGGAACAGGATGCAAACGTGGGGCTCCCGGGGCCCCAGAGTGGACGGTGTCACAGCACGGTACACCCAAGATCCAGGTGTCACGAGGGATCTTAGTACAGGAGGCTGCCCAGAATCAAGGAGGACTGTGAAGGCCATGGAGGCCGTCAGTCAGTCAGGAGGCTGGGGCAGCGGAGTCCCTGCCACTGTCCCCAAGACAAACCCTGCAGCTCAGAACTGGGCTCCACCGTGTGATGCAGACCACCACCACCGAGGACCTACTGAGTGCACGTGACCTTCACTCGTGCTTATAATCACCTACGAGGGGCAAGAGTCTGAAAAACATGAACGCATGTGTAAGTGAGCCACTGCGCTGTGAAACCAATGTGGGGCCCCGAAGACAGGCGCTGTCCGTCTAAGACCCCCCAGCCAGAGCAGGAAGCGACCCGAAAATCCAGACAGCTCTGCACCCGCGGCTCTGCAAGTCTGAAAACCACGCCCAAAACACAGCACTGAGAATAATATTTTATTTAGTCGCTTGTTTACAACTGAAACTCTGGGAATTCAAAATTAACATCCTTGCCCGTGAGCTTCTTATAGACACCAGAAAACGTTTCAACCTACAAGAGAAGAGATAAATCGTCACAACACACATGGGGAAATGACCTCTGCAGTCCCAAACGGGGCTCGAGTCTGGTGTGGGGAAAGGACTCCACCCCCCGCACCGCCTGCTGGCTCCTCTGGGTCACTCGGAGACCCTGGGGTGACGGTTCACCCGGAATGAAGCCAAACTACAGTTCTCCCCAGTCTATCTCGACCACCACCCAGCCTTAAGTTGAGCCTAACACACACCATGGAATTACTTCACGTCCATTTCTCCTAACAATTTAAAACAATTCCAGTGTTTAAAACATATCCCAACTGAACCTGATCTACAGCCCCCAAGGCGGTCGGCTCCCACAGGCGGGTTCAGAACCGCTGGGTTGGGCTGGGTTGGGCTGGGCTGTGCTCCGCCCAGGTCTGCGTCTGGCCCCACCCCGGGGGGGCTGGGCCCCGTCTGGCCCCGCCCCGGAAGCCAGCCCCTACCTTGTGCTCCACGTTGTTCTGCTGAGCTTTGTCCAGATGGACCTTTATGAGTCGGCTGCCGTCCAGCTTCACGCGGATCCTCTTGCCCACGATCTCACTTGGGAAAACCAAGTCCTCCAGGATGGCGTCGTGCACAGCGGTCAGAGTGCGGCTTGAAGAACACAGCGACAAAAGTGAGAACCCCAGCAAGGTCTGCCCTCCTGGGAACCCCCAGGTTACCTCCGCAAGTCAAACCCTGAGTGGAACGCTCCGGGTTCCTGAAGCCACAGGAGCTTCAGGAGTTACGTCCTTTCGTCTCATGTATCACAGCAGAGCCGCTGCCACACGAGGAGAGGGAGACACACACGCTCCCATCTCACTTCCAAAGCCAGCATGTTGTAAACCACACACACCAGCTCTCACGAGTGATCATCTCCAGAAAAGGAGATTAGTGATGACTTTTATTATAGGACACCCCTTTAGGTTGTCATTCACGTGATTCTCTGTAGTAACCTCTTACCTCTTCCAAAATGATCTCCAGTGTTGTCAAATGACTCGATGTCACCACAGGCTTTACCTACTGAAGACCCTTTGAGGGGTCCCTGGCCTCTAAGATGCAGCAAAGCCCCTCCCCGTTTCTGCGATGGAATGAGGCGACACCCCACCCAAAGGACACTGTTCTACCCCAGCTCTAGGATGTGGCCCCTCCCATGAGGGTCCCAATCTCAGCCCATCCCATCACAGACCACCAAGGGAGCCCTGCTCCTCTCCTGGATGTGACTCCAAGTTCACAACCCATCTGGCTGCCAGACAAGGTTCAATTAACCCCAAACTTCTAGCCTATCAGTTTTGTACCACAGGATACCAGGAATGAGAGACTGTTCTCACTCCCAATGTCTGCAGGGCTCCCTTTTATTATGGAACATGTCCAGGTCTTATTCACCCCTCAGTGGCTCAGACACCATGTCCTACTCATTTCTCTTTCTCTCCGGCAGCTCCGCACACACAGAAGGCGCTCCTAAATGATGGCAAAGCTTCACTGCTCCAAGGCCAAGAGCAGCTTCAGCACCTCAGCACACAAATCAGACGGTCAGCCCAGGTGACGAACGGCTGCTCACCACTGGCCAAGCACACCCTTACGGGCCAGGAAAGCACCACAGACCCTGTTATTTACTTCCTTCAAAACACAAGACTAGAACGGAAACTGGCTGGTCTCAAACTCAAACTCTAGCCCGATCTAAAATCTGAGGGGAAGCAGTGGCAGCACAACCTACCATCACGAGGCAGCAGAGCCAGCCTGCTTCAGAAGGAGAGTGACCGGGACCCTGCACGCGGCTCGTGCGGGACAAAGATGAGCACAAAGGAAGAGAAGCTGCAGGCAGGAAGGCCGGCCGGAAACGGGTGGGATCGCTCAGCACAGGGCAAGGGAAGACTCCCGGGTCTGGGCCAGGCTACTGGGCCAGGCTGGCGTCATCAGCTGAGAAGTGGAGACAGGTTTGCGACGAGGGAGAGCCAAGGCTACAGATCTGGGAGTCAGCACCTTCACTGTGTGCAGAGCAAAGGGACTGCTTTTATAGTCAAGTACTAATCCAGGCTGTCAGAACCCAGGCTACAAAACCACCTAAGTATCAGCATTAACAAACGAAACCTTCTTGACTATCCCCTGTATTTGATCTCCTGCAAACTATCCAGAATAGCCCCTCTCCCCCAAAAGTTCTACATAATGCTACCCCAACTGCCCTGAAAACAAGACCAAAGCACCACAGCGCAAGTCCCGTAACGCCCGGCACGTGCCTTTCCAGCCTCTCCATCCTCCACAACGTGGCAGCGTCAGCACCTGTCCACAACACTAGAGACCCCTCACACCCTGCTTCTAGGCGCTCCCGGGCTCGAGATGAGACTGAGTTCAGACGCCAGCACCATGAACACTGGCTGAACGGAGGGAGGATGATACCCTTTACCCCATCAGCAGTGATGCTCAAGTCCTTTCTCAAACTGCCCAAGGCAGGCCTGCAGGGACCCAAGAAACCAAGTGTGCGGAATCAGGGACACTTCAACACAACACCAGCAAGCTCAGACCAAGGAGCCAACCTCCAGTGTCTAGTTTACAGCAGACAACCCGCAAGTCAGTCAGGTTCATAAAACTTGCAGCAGCAGCACCTTCAACCTCTGCCACGAGCAACAGACAAGTCCAGTCTTTCACCCTCCAAGTGGCAGCGAAAGTAAACAGTGACAACACTGCCCTGCCAGCCCCGCATCGGGCAAGCGTCGCCCACTGCGCTCACAGCCCCGCATCGGGCGAGCGCCACCCCGCTGTGCTCACAGCCCCACATCGGGTGAGCGTCACCCCGCCGCGCTCAGCTGGCTCCTCTTCACCGCTCCTGCCCGAACCCAGAGAACCGGATCAAAGGCTCACCTTCTGTACCACCTACGTGAGTATATGTAATTCTTACCTCCAGAATCAACCTGAAAACATTTCGCACAGTTACAGAAACCAAGTTACTTGATAAGAATTCCCATGTGAATGGCTTTCCTACATCATCCACACTTAATTTTAAAACCTTTATATAACTCTTACTATAAACAACCCGGGCCAATCAACAACGGTTATTAAGAGTGGTACACACATTTTCAATGCTGATGAAACCTACCTCCTGGGACGTTTCTGCTTATTTTTCGTCCGGCTTTTTCGAGTTGGCTTAGGCAAAATTCTCCTCTGTAAGGTAAAAATTATCATTCAACAAACTTTTAAAAAGACTTAAGTTGTCAGAAAACCAAGCAGTATCAAAACTACTTTATAAAACAAAGGACCTAATGGCTGAATAAATTCAAAGCTCCAGAAAGTCAAACAACCTAGACCCAACAAATGAGTAAGAATCTCTGAAGTACTTCCTGACCTCATTTATTCTTTCAGAACCCACTGCTGCTGCTAAGTCCCATCAGTCGTGTCCGACTCTGTGCGACCCCATAGACAGCAGCCCACCAGGCTCCCGTCTCTGGGATTCTCCTGGCAAGAACACTGGAGTGGGTTGCCATTTCCTTCTCCACTGCATGAAAGTGAAGAGAGAAAGTGAAGTCGCTCAGTTGTATACGACTCTTAGCGACCCCATGGACTGCAGCCTACCAGGCTCCTCCATCCATGGAATTTTCTAGGTAAGAGTACTGCAGTGGGGTGCCATTGCCTTCTTCAGCTTATAGTAAAATGTAACTGGAAAAATGTGATCCCCCAAATATTACATGCCTGTTTACATTTCATCCAACCCACTACCCGCTTACAGATACTAAGTCAGAATACTACTCCTTGACTTCCTCATCAGCCAAGCACTTAAGTCCTAGAGATTTCTGTTTGCAAGAAGGCCCAATCTAACTTACAAAACAAAAACACAGCCTCTTAATCATTTTCTCCTTACCCTACCAACCACTCCTTTGCGTGTCTTTTCCTCCCAGCTGCTGCTGCTACTGCTAAGTCGCTTCAGTTGTGTCCGACTCTGCGTGACCCCATAGACAGAAGCCCACCAGGCTCTCTCGTCCCTGGGATTCTCCAGGCAAAAACACTGGAGTGGGTTGCCATTTCCTTCTCCAATGCATGAAAGTGAAAAGTGAAAGGGAAGTTGCTCAGTCGTGTCTGACTCTTGGCGACCCCATGGACTATAGCCTACCAGGCTCCTCCATCCATGGGATTTTCCAGGCAAGAGTACTGGAGTGGGGTGCCATTGCCTTCTCTGCACCTACATGTAACTCCCCAGGGTGGTATGAATCTGCTGAGAAATCCCACCAGGTGGAGCATGCGCCAAGTTCACATCTTACCTTCATTACTTCTGCACAACCCAGTACCTTTATGGCACTGCAGCCAAGGCAGGCACTGGGGCCGCTTTTAACACTAACATCAGAGTTCAGTTCAGTTCAGTTTTGTGACTCAGTAGTGTGCGATTCTTTGCGACCCCATGGACTGCAGCACCCCAGGCTTCCCTCTCCATCACCATCTCCCGGAGCTTACTCAAACTCATGTCTTTCGAGTTGGTGATGCCACCCAGCCATCTCATCCTCTGTCCTCCCCTTCTCCTCCTGCCGTCAATCTTTCCCAGGATCAGGGTCTTTTTCAATGAGTCAGGGTTCAGGTCTTCGCATCAGGTGGCCACCCAGCAGCAGGACCCCCTATCTCTTTAACCTGGTGCAAGCAGCGACCAGTGACTCTACCAACACAAGCCCTCACTCCAGCGACCCAACACGACGCGCCCCGCGGGCACACCTGGGCGATGAAGACGACGTGCTTCCCGCTGAACTTCTTCTCCAGCTCGCGCACCAGGCGCACCTGGATTTTCTGGAAAGACTTCAGCTGCGGGACGGGGACGAAGATAATAATAGCTTTCCGGCCACCGCCAACTTCGATCTCCTGGAGTCGAAGCGGGAAGACAGGCACAGATGCAGTTAGGCGGGGAGGGGGACCCCGGCACTACCGGCGGCCCGCGCACGTGCCCAAGCCCCGCCGCGTGCTGGGGGAACCCGAAGCCCAGGACCCCCTTGCCTTGGCGGCCGTGATGTTCAGCTCCCGCAGCTGCGCCTTGAGGTCCGAGTTCATCTCCAGCTCCAGCAGGGCCTGTGGGGCGGCAGAGGGCGCAGCCCACGCTCAGCGCGCGCAGCCTTCATTCACCCCGACCCCCTCCGGGGCCCGACTCGCCCACCCCCTCACCTGGGAGATGCCCGACTCGAACTCGTCCGGCTTCTCGCCGTTGGGCTTGACAATCTTGGCGCTGGAGCTGAACATGGCCGGGACCTGGAAGCACAGGGCGCTCAGGGGGAGCGGCCGGCCCCATCCTACCCCCACACAAGCCATCGGGGCCCCCAGGCCGAACAATCGGCCGCATCCCCACCCGGGGGCCCCAGACGTGTGCCTCCAGAAGCCAGCGGACCGGCATAGCGCCCGCGGACCACGTACCTTGCAGAGGCGGCCAAAGATTCTTGCCGCTGCCGACTCGAGCAGGCCTAGGAAGAGGCCTAAATCTCGCGAGAGTTCGTTAAATCCCGGCGGCGAAGGGGAAGAGGCGGGAGTAGCGCGAGAAGAGAAACCGGAAGAACCACTGAGACGCGGAGGCAGCCTAGAGAGTCCCCTGAAGCGGCTCCTGAGAGCCGGAAAGCTGGGAAGGCTTTTTGGCTCCGCTGTTATTCTTGTCTCGGCTGCTTGCGGAATTCCCGTGTGGGCAGCCGAGGTTCCAGGCGGGCGGTGGGCGGGTCGGGCGAGAGTCTGTCGAGGGACCCAGGTCCGCCTGAGGAAAACAGCTTGGGCTACCCCCGAAGATAGGACCAAAAGCCTCACTTAACACGAGGAAGCTTAAAGTCCCAGCTGAAATAATGGAAAGGAACCGGAGACTTGGGTTCCGTTTGGGCTGTGGAGGACCAAATGAGATGCTTGTGAAAGCGCTTTGGGGACGAACTGCTTTGCGAATAAATGTGGTTTCCAGGCCACACTGGGCTCTCGTATCTACTGCTTGGTGCGGCCGACGATTCTGAGACGTTTAGGGACACCTATGGTGGAGGCGGCCTGGAGGTGAAGAACCATCCCAAGAGGGAAAGGTCAGCTCAGTTCTGTCGCTCAAGTCGTGTCCGACTCTTTGCGACCGCATGGACCACAGCGTGCCAGGCTTCCCTGTCCATCACCAACACCCAGAGTTGACTCAAACTCACGTCCATTGAGTCCGTGATGCCATCCAGCCATCTCATCCTCTGTCGTCCCCTCTCCTCCTGCCTTCAATCTTTCCCAGCATCAGGGTCTTTTCCAGTGAGTCAGTTCTTATCAGGTGGCCAAAGTATTGGAGCTTCAGCTTCAGCATCAGTCCTTCCAATGAATATTCAGGACGGATTTCCTTTAGGGTGTACTGGTTGGATCTCCTTGCAGTCCAAGGGACTCTCCAGAGTCTAATCCAACACCACAGTTCAAAAGCATCAATTCTTCGGCGCTCAGCTTTCTTTATAGTCCAACTCTTACATCCATATATGACTACTGGAAAAAACATAGCTTTGACTAGACAGACCTTGGCAAAGTAATGTCTGCTTTTTAATATGTTGTCTAGGTAGGTCATAACTTTCCTTCCAAGGAGCAAGCGTCTTTTAATTTCACGGCTGCAGTTACCATCTGCAAAGACCTGGGGCCAAACAGGGTGCAATTCCAGGAGGACAAGGGATACTTGGGCAAAGTTGGGGCTCAAGCTGGACAGCTGAATTTAGTGCAGCTGTGGTGAAAGATTCGGGGATGGCAAATGGCCTTAGAGTGGGTCAATAATTTGACACAGCAGAATTTTTTATGGGAAAAATGCTTACTATCCTGTCACTTGAAACACGTGTGTAAAGGACTTCCTGGCCTAGAGAGGAGCGAAAAATACAATTCATAAATAATTGTCTAGGTGTGTGTTCTGTGCTAGCTGTAAGGAAAACCCACTGGATCCTTGCCCTTGGGAGATGGCAGTTTCGAGAGTGAAAGTGAGAGTCGCTCAGTCGTGTCCTACTCTTTGCAACCCCATGGACTACACAGTCCATGGAACTCTCCAGACCAGAATACTGGAGTGGGTAGCCTCTCCCTTCTCCAGGCGATCTTCTCAACCCAGGGATCGAACCCAGGTCTCCCACATTGCAGGTGGATTCTTTACCTGCTGAACCACCACGGAAGTTTAGTGAAGAAAACATAAATTGTGTGACTGAATATATAATGACAAGTTGTAACAGTACATACGAGTAAAATGAGTAAAGGGGGCCAGGAGGACTCATGCTTTAAGAAACCAGGGAATTCTGTGGAAGAGATGGAATTAATCTGTGGTGAGGAGAAGGGAAAGACAGAGGATGAGATGGTTGGAGGGCATCACCAACTTGATGGACGTGAGTTTGAGCAAGCTTTGGGAGTTTGTGATGGACAGGGAAGCCTGGCGTTCTGCAGTCCATGGGGTGGCAGAGAGTCACTAGGGAGAAGGGCATTTCCAACCTAGCAAACAGTATCTGGCTGTGGGGAGATAATCTACTTGAACTTCAGTTTCCTCACCTGTCAAATTTACCAGAGCAGTTATCCACATGGGCCAGGTGCTGTGGAAAAAGCTTAGAATGTTACACTAGATGATGTCTAAGATTTCCAACAACCTTTACTAAGATTGTGTTCATCTCAGATATTTAAACTATATATACTTCTCTATGTGATTGCAGCCATGAAATTAAAAGATGCTTACTCTTTGGTAGGAAAGTTATGACCAACCTAGACAGCATATTAAAAAGCAGAGACATTACTTTGCCAACAAAGGTCCGTCTAGTCAAGGCTATGGTTTTTCCAGTGGTCATGTATGGATGTGAGAGTTGGACTATAAAGAAATCTGAGCGCTGAAGAATTGATGCTTTTGAACTGTGGTGTTGGAGAAGACTCTTGAGAGTCCCTTGGACTGCAAGGAGATCCAACCAGTCCATTCTAAAGGAGATCAGTCCTGGGTGTTCATTGGAAGGACTGATGCTGAAGCTGAAACTCCAATACTTTGGCCACCTGATGAGAAGAACTGACTCATTGGAAAAGATCCTGATGCTGGGAAAGATTGAGGGCAGGAGGAAAAGGGGACAACAGAGGATGAGATGGCTGGATGGCATCACTGACTCAGTGGACATAGGTTTGGGTGGACTCCGGAAGTTGGTGAAGGACAGGGAGGCCTAGTGTGCTGCAGCTCATGGGATTGCAGAGAGTTGGAGATGACTGAGCGACTGAAATGAACTGATACTTCTCTAATGTTAGAGGGAGAGGGGCCAACTGATTATCTCACTGGAATCAGCTTGGAACTTGTTGAAGAGAGAAAATGGAGCTAACCTGTGATCTTACCTGGGTCACCATTCCAAACCTCCTTGATGAACCATTTCCGTTCCTTTTCCCACTTTTTCAACCTGGCTTCTGTGTCTCCCACTCCACAAAAGCAGCACTCCAGATATTCGTCCAGTAAAGTTCTTTCTGGTCTCCAGGACTTTGTTGGAAGGCCTGCTGGGAGAGGACATTCTTGTCTTGCTTGTTCCCCATCCTCGGGGAAAGCATTCTTTCATCACATCAGTGACTATGATGTTAACATTAGGTGTTTATAGATATTTGTAGATTTATTGAGGAAGTTCTCTCCTATCCCCGTTTTCTGGTTTTTATCATAAATGGGATTATGTCAAATGCGTTTTATGCATCAATTAGTATAATCATGTGTTTTTTTTCCTAGCCTGTTAGTATTGTAGACTACCTTAATGGGTTTTCAAGTATTGCGCCTTCCTTGAATGTCTGGAATAAACCCTGCTTGGTAATGGGGTTTAATTCTTTCTCACTGGGCTCATCATCTTACTCTCATCTTACTTTCTCATAATCCACTTATTAATATTTTATTGAGGATTTTTAATGTCTATTCACAAGAGACATTGGTCTGTAGTTTCCTTTTTTTGTATTGTTTTGGTCAGGTTTTGGATTAGGTTAATATCAGCGTAAAATAAGTTGGGACATGCTCCCTCATCTTGTATTTTCTGAAAACAATTGTGTAGAATTAGTGTTAAGTCTTCAAACATTTGGTTGAATTCAGCTGTGAAATTATCAGGGCCTGGAGATTTCTTTTCCCAGGGGTTTTCACTATGATTAATTCCATTTCTTTAATAGTTACAAAGATATTTAGATTATTTCTTTCATATTGGATGAAATTTGACAGTTTGTGCTTCTATAGGAACTGGTACATTTCATTTAAATTGTTGAATTTATGCCAGTAGAATTGTTCATAATATTCCCTTATTATCCTTTTAATGTTCAGAACAATAAAAGATGTATTTTTAAGAAGAGTCCACAAGAACCTTCAAGTCAGTACATTATTTCGAGTTCCTGCAGGAGGAAAATACTACGTGGAAACAGAGCTTGTACATCGCAGGATTAAAGAACATCTGGGCAGTGATTGGGAGAGCAGTGTCTTGCGGGGGGGGGTACAATAAAGCACCCCTTCTTTAGGAAAATCTACCCTCCAGAGGTCAGAGGAAGGTCACTCAGTGCTGGAGAGGACAAGTTTTTCATCTGTTCTGACAGCAGATGCCTCAAGTGTCGAACCTGGGCTTGGAAAAACTGCCATTTTTCTTTGGCAGTCCTAGGTCCCTTTATGGCTGAAAGCTTTAGTGAGTGGATGCTGTCTTCCTGAGGGGAGGCTCAAAAACGAGAGCAAAGAAGCAAATCTACATGTTGCAACAGAGTAGAACCTCGAGAAGTTTGTAACATCTGGGTCAGTCTTCAGGATTTGTGCAGAATGACGACTCTCAGTAAAATCCTGAGGCATTACTCTCCCCGAATTGTTTTTCTTTCAAGTGAAAGGGATAAGGTACTGGCCTGTTTCATTGACTGGAATACTAAGGAAATGGAGATATTGAGAAATGGAATATTGCCTGCCACATCAGTAAACAAAGAACGTCACAGTCATCAGCAATTGCAGCCAACTCTGAAGGTGAGTTGGCCAGCCCTGAGGGAACTCAGGGAGGAACCAAAGAGTATTGGCCAGGAGGAGCCATCAGACTGCAGCTTCTCCTTAGAGTGAGCCCTGAGGAAATCAGGATGTGAAAACGCTGAGGTGCCTATGAAAGGAATGGGTCCAGGGAGCCCAAACCCTTGCATCTTCCCATACACAGTTGTTCAGTTGCTAAGTCTTGTCCCCCAACTCTTTGCAGACCCATGAACTGCAGCACACCAGGCTTCCCTGTCCTTCACGATCTCCCAGAGTCTGCTCAAATTCATGTCTGTCGAGTTGCTGATGCCATCCGACCATCTCATCCTCTATCACCCTCTTCTCCTTTTGCTTTCAACCTTTCCCAATTGGCAATACAATAATGTCTCTCCCCAGAAGGAAAAGGCCAAAGGCTGAAAAACTCAGTGCTGCTTTACGTGAAGCTGTGCTAAGTCTTGGTTGCCCTTTGGACTGTAGTCCACCAGGCTCCTCTGTCCATGGGATTTCCCAGTCAATATACTGGAGTGGGTTGCCATTTCCTCCTCTGGGAGATCTTCCCAACTCAGGGATCAAACCCATGGCTCCTGCGTCTCCTGCATTGCAGGCCGATCCTTTACCCACTGAGCCATCTGGGAAGCCCCCATTATCTGAAACACCCCTTCCCAGGAACCAGGCCAGTGGCACTTTCAGCCAGCTTTGGTTGAAACGGTCTGATCTCGAGACTGAAGTGCCAAAGGCAAACTCACATACAGAGCAAGGCCTGAACTGGAAAGAAGAAGCCTTTACGTAGATCCCAAATAAAGCCTGGAGGACCTCACACATAAAGAGGGCGTGAGCTTAGATCCACGAGAAAGATGTACCTTCAAACTGCAGGGTCAGCAGGAAAAGCAGTGAGCCCAGAGGAGCAATGTGGGCACCACCCCTCCTTGCTCACCCAGTGAAGGAGGAAACGGACCGAACAGGCTCTGTCTTGAAAGCAGGACTCCATCTGGGGCCGGACCGTGGACTTTGAGCTATATGCCCAGTACCTACAGTAACGACATACCAACAGGAAAACCAGCAAGGAAGAGCCCCAGGGCTCATACCTAGACTCTCTGTAGCCTAAAAGAATACCTAATTATCTGTGTAACCGAATAGAATCATAAATTCTATTATGCTTATTGGGGTGTGATCACAGGCAGGGGTATGTCCACTGTTAACTACCTAGGCTTAGGGCATATGAATCATGGGTTAACTTTGATTGTATCTTTCTTTTCCTTCATTCAGACTAGTTTCAGGGAATTAGGGGAGGTAGGTTTGGGCACGTACACTTAGGGTGTATAAGGTTTTCACAAAAACTGGTCAGGGTCCTTGGCTAAGAGGAGACTCTGCCTTGGGCCTGCCGGTGTAATAAACTGCATTCCACTATCTGCATTGTCCTTCTGAATGTTTCCCGGAATGCGTGGCTACAACACCAGAAGTGCTCTGGAGCCTTCTCTGGCCCCTGTAGGGACAAGAAAAGTGATGGCCTTAAACAAATAGACTGCCAGGTATCTCTCCAGCAAAGATGGGCTTATTCAGGGTCAGCAGGGAAGTATAGTTCAGGATCTGCCACCGTGGTGAGCCATGTGGAGTTCCAGCACAGCGAGGGAAAGAGAGCGCTTCTGTGGAGAAGAGGGAGGTGGGGGCTGTGGAAAACAGTCTGTGGCTGTGCGCTGGCCAAGTCTGTGCCACAAAGAAGAGAAGTCCTCTTCCTCTTGGGCTCTGCCATTGTCACAGGGCAGGAGAGCTCCCGTTCTGGTCTCCCAGATCTATTTAAGGTTTCTGCTCATTAATTTTTTACACTGGGTAGTTCTGGCCAGGACAGAATACTGCCAGGGCAGAGGGCACAGTTAAACAAGCAAGATTGATTTTCCTTTAAAAAGTTAACTTGTTTATTGTATAAAAGTCCCCGCGAAAAAGGATCCTGTGCTGAGAATGCCTTATCTCAGCTCTGTGAGGCAGAAAGCCTAGAGGTCAAGGGGGACATCAAAACAATTCTCTTCCCTCCAGATCACAACTCCTGATGTTCATAATAAAGTGACAGAAGAGTTACTGATGAGTCCTTGAGTGTAAAATGAATTTATGGACCTGCCTGTCTGATCAAGAATTAATGGAGTGAATTTAACAGAAGGTTTTCTCTCCCCCTCACTTATAGCTGGCAGGATTTTTATTGTATTATCTATCAGCCAGTGTAAGGAGCATGTGAGGGAAATAAATGTGAAAGCCTGTAATGAATGTGAAAATCTTATGCATTTAATTGAAGCGAGGTCACTGACTTCTTCTGGAGAGTCTCAAGGTCAGTTTTCCTGCATTACCATAGGTGGCCTGTAGAAATACCGGTGAACTGTCAGTAGGCAGAAGGTGATTGCTGAGATATTAATCTCTAAATTATAGAAATATTAATACATTTGACTTTTATCACAAACTAATTATTTGCTCATCTTCAAGATATCTCATCAAACAACACCATTCTTCCCAGGCATCGTCATGAAACATGCACGAGATCAAAAGAATTGGTGCCTTTGCGGACATGCTGTGTATCGGCCACACCATCCACACAGAGTCAGTGGATGGATATTCACAGCCACTGGACACAGCAGCAGCATCTCCATTTTTCAAAGCATAGAACAGAGATTTTAAGCAACTCCCCGAATTTATACAGCTGGAAATTGTGGGGCTGGAATTTTCAGTCAACATTGTGAACTTCACAGCTCAGGGGCAGGAGAGCAGCAGAACTGGGGGACTGAGTTACAGGAACACTTCATCACTTCTGCCACTCAGCCCCACCCCGCACCCCGGGGCAAATATTCCCTGGCAGTGTCTTCCGACTCTGGTCCAGGGCTCTGTACCTTACTGAGAATGGGCCAGTTTTTGCCCAGAGTAAGTAAAGTCACACACTTGGAGCCAGAGATTAAGATAAAAAATATTTACAGCTATCCGGCAACAAAGATGCCAGAAGAAACAGTTTTATAATTGCAGAAAGCCACTCAGATGATTTTCTGAACATAGGCAGATAATGCAAACAACAACTTTGCAGGGATGATGAGTACTCTGTGATAAAGGACCACAGCCGGCTAACTTACATGCAAATCAGATCAGTCGCTCAGTCGTGTCCGACTCTTTGCGACCCCATGAACTGCAGCACGCCAGGCCTCCCTATCCATCACCAGCTCTCGGAGGTCACCCAGACTCACATTCATCGAGTCAGTGATGCCATCCAGCCATCTCATCCTCTGTCGTCCCCTTCTCCTCCTGTCCTCAATCCCTCCCAGCATCAGAGTCTTCTCCAATGAGTCAACTCTTCACATGAGGTGGCCAAAATACTGGAGTTTCAGCTTGAGCATCATTCCTTCCAAAGAAATCCCAGGTCTGATCTCCTTCAGAATGGACCGGTTGGATCTCCTTGCAGTCCAAGGGACTCTCAAGAGTCTTCTCCAACACCACAGTTCAAAAGCATCAATTCTTCGGCGCTCAGCCTTCTTCACAGTCCAGCTCTCACATCCATACATGACCACAGGAAAGACCATAGCCTTGACTAGGCGAACCTTTGTTGGCAAAGTGATGTCTCTGCTTTTGAATATGCTATCTAGGTTGGCCATAACCTTCCTTCCAAGGAGTAAGCGTCTTTTAATTTAATTAACTTACACGCAAAAGCAAGTCTTAATTAAGTAGGTCAGACGCAAGGATCAAGCTAGTGGGAGGTGGGCTACTGTCTGACAGCACCTTTTCAGGGGCCCAGCCTCTTTCTTCCTCCAGGCAACACTGCAGCCTACAGCTGTGTCTATATCCTGCACAACTGTTATCATTTCATATCTGTCTGACAATCCCAGCTCTTTCCAAGCTTTGAAGATATTTGCTTTTGACTCACTCCCCAGACTCGTTTCCACGTCAGCTTCTCAGTCTGAAGTCAGCTCTTCCAGGTGCTGTCCACGTCCACAGTTTAACCTGTGCCACCGGGAGGAGGCGAGCGAGTGATGTGTCTAAGAGAAAGTAGGTCAAAAGGAACACTTCCAAGGCCCTGGTTTGTGCTTGCCAGGAGTCTGCAGAAGCTCCAGAGGCCCTGGGCAAATGGGGAATGAATGATCTCAAGAAGACGGCCTGTGGTCGTTCTGAGAGCGGTCACTGGGCTGTCCCTAACTCTCATCATATATCCACAGAAGAGATGTGGCCATCACATTACTCGATTTTTAAGGGCAACTTTTTTGAAAGAAGCTACCTTGAAGTGCAATAACAATAGGAATGAGCAATGGACAAGAGCCAATTTAAATTAGTAAAGTTGAAATTTTTCAAATGGATATTTATTGAGTTCACAGGCAAGAACACACTGATCACACAGTTGGGATTCCTTCTTCCTGGAGTATCAGACTTCCTTCTCTGCCTAACTCACCTGAGTGAAAGAAAAGTGAAGTCACTCAGTCGTGTCCAACTCTTTGCAACCTCATGGACTGTAGCCTATCAGGCTCCTCCGCCTATGGGATTTTCCAGGCAAGAGTGCTGGAGTGGATTGCCATTTCCTTCTCCAGGGGATCTTCCCAACCCAGGAATCGAACCCGGTTTCCCGCATTGCAGGCAGATGCTTTACCGTCTGAGCCACCAGGGAACGCTTTTTTTGTCCTTCAAATCTTACACACTACTGCGTTCCCTGGCCCTCCAGGCACTGGCTCACTCCCCCTGCCTGGCATACACTTTTCTCTTGAGATGTCTTCTGTCTGTTCACATGCCTATCCCTGTCTTTGTCAATTTTGTATCCCTGGGGCTTGGGTCACACAGCATAGGTGTTCAGTAACATTTGTTGAACTGAAGACTTCAAGAAAATTGTTTTTGTTGTTCAGTCACTAAGTCCTGTCTGACTCTTTGACCCCATGAACTGCAGCACATCACGCTTCCCTGTCCTTCACCATCACTTTGAGTTTGCTCAAACTTGTCCATTGAATCAGTGATGCCATCCAACCATCTCATTCTATGTTGAACCCTTCTTCTGCCCTCAATCTTTCCCAGCATCAGGGCCTTTTCCAGTGAGCTGGCTCTTCACATCAGGTGGCCAAAGTACGGAAGCTTCAGCATCAGTCCTTGCCATGAATATTCAGGACTGATTTTCTTTAGGATGGACTGGTTTGAAAATTAGGTAGTTTAAAATTATTTGAAAAGGAAGGCTTGTCAATGGAGAGGACTTTTAACGAAATCCATTTACTTACAGAACGAAATGTGAAATATTGGGTAGATTATAGTCTAAGACAATATTCTAAGACATTAACGTTCCAATAAATTTCCCCTTGGGTCGCAATGCGTTAAGTTCTGGACATCCCTCTGGTTACAGGGCCCGGGTGGAGGTGAGGAAAACGTGCCCCCACCAACTTGAGGGGACCATGGAGGCGGCGGCGGGGTGCGGGCTCACCCCTCTCCCCTCTCTCCCTCTGCCGCACCCACCCCTCTTTTCACTTGTGGACCTCAACGTCTTTCCGGCCTGGACAACAGTGGGCGAGTGAACTAGCCCATCCGCGTGCCTGGCTGACCCTGAGTATATCCCGCACCCCGGGAAAGCCCCGGATCACGGGGGGCTGACCTGGGGCCGGGGGCTGGGGACCCGACGCCCAGCGCGCAGAGCCTCCAGCGCCCACCACAGCACCGGTCCCCGGGAACGGTTCCCAGGAGCGCAGGCGGGCGAGAGCCGGGAGGCACGGCCCCGGCGCAGGCCCCGCCCCCCGGACCTTCTCTGCGGGGCCCCGCCCCGGAAGTCCCTGTCTCCGCCTCTGCCCCCTGGGCCCGGACTCCGAGACTTCCGCCCAGGCCCCGCGTCCTCACGGACATCCGGGAAACTGACGAGTCAGGAGAGCACTTGGCTCTGGGCCCCGCCCTCGGCGCCGGGTTGCGTCATCTCCCTGCGCCGCCGCCGGAAGTTCGGGCTCTGTGATGGCGGCGCTCGGCCGGGAGCTGAGGGGGCTCGGCGGTGGCAGGGATTGAGCGATGACCCGGCTTCTGGGCGTGGTGCCCAGAGTGGCTTTGGCCTTTGTGGGCCGCAGTAGCCCGAGCTGCCGCACTCTTGCCATGTTCTATGCCGTGAGGAGGGGTCGCAAGGCCGGGGTCTTCCGGACCTGGTGAGCAAGCCGCGCCGACCCAGGGCGATGTGGGCGGCTTCGCTTGGGGACCGTAGCCCGCGGCCCTCGCTTGGGGTAGGCGCGCGGGGGTCCTGACGTGGTAGGCCTCGGCTCCGCTTCCTGTTTGCTGGGAATATCAGAAACGCCACTTACAGTCAGGGTTGGCCAGAGGCTTGCTTCTATTTACTCCTTCCTGGTGGCTCAGACGGTAAAGCCTACAATGGGGGAGACCCGAGTTCAGACCCTGGGTCGGAAAGATCTCCTGGAGAAGGAAATGGCAACCCACTCCAGTATTCTTGCCTGGAAAATACTATGGACGGAGGAGCCTGGTAGGCTACAGTCCATGGGGTCACAAAGAGTCGGACACGACTGAGTGACATCACTTCTTCCCTTCTGTTGCACGGAAGGTTTCCAAACGGTGACACATAATGGAGCTCAACGCCTAATCTCATCTTCTGCTTTTAAAAAGAGAAATTTTTGTCAACTAGTGTTTATATCCCCGTAACAATCCTGTGAGTTAGAGGGGATTCTCATTTTTGGGTGTAGTTACTGTGTTACAGAAATTCACGGGGCAAGTAAGTGACAGTGGAGGTCTTGAACCCAGGTGTTAGGATTCCAGGACCAGGGCTCTTGCCCCTGCCTTATCGAGGTCTGTTATTTGTGTATGTGTTTTGAGTGCACAGTGTTGCCCCCTGCAGCTGTGCTGTGAGGAAGAGGCGCCTCAGAAGCCGATCTTCATGTTGTGATGAAGTGATTAAATCTCGAAAGTTCTCCTGTGCTTTGAGGAAGGCTTATGGTGCAAGTGCTGTCTGGCCGGCACATAACATGATGTGGGGCGAAGGGTTGGACATGCAGAGAAAGCTACAAACATGGAGGCTTGATCCTTCGCCTCCAAGGAGCTGATAGCCCCCACCTTTTTCAAACCATTCCCAGCCTGAGAAAGTAGTCCGTCCGAAAGTAGGGTAAGTCACAGCCCCGAAGGAGGTGACGCTGCCTTGTGTTTCAGGGATGAATGCAGAGCACAGGTGGACCGGTTTCCTGCAGCCAGATTTAAGAAGTTCGCCACAGAGGAGGAAGCCTGGGCCTTTGTCAGAAGGTCTGCAAGCCCCAGTGATTCAGAAGGTACTCACAGCTCACATCTTTGTGACATTGTAGCCTATTCAAAGCCTGTCATAGCCCAGGAGTCTCTTGATTTATATGTTGTAGTGGTTCAGTTGCCAAGTCTGTCTCTCTCTCTGCCCCATGGACTGCAGCACACCAGGCCCCTCTGTCCTCTGCTATGATCTATGTAGCTGCTCCTCTAAACACAGAGAGGAGAGATGATGGTTGTTTCCGTTTTACAGATTAGGAAACAGGCTGAAAGCATTTTAACTTAGGGACTCCTGTTGGTAACAGTATTAGAGACAAGTCAGGACTCATATCTCCTATTCTGTTCAGGGTCCTCATGATGCTTAATTCCACCTTTAAAAATACAGATTCTTGTTATTGGATTTTATGGGCTCTAGTTGTAAAATGATGAATGTAGTTCTTTTCCCAGCATGCATCTCTGGCATTTTCTTTTTACCCTGGACGAAGCATGCAATTGGAACTTCCTGCGGTTCATGTGTTAGAAAGTAGAGTTAATTGACGTTTACGGACTAACATAAGGGACACCGAGAGTGACTGCGTTAGAGCTGCTGCTGCTGCTAAGTCGCTTTAGTCGTGTCCGACTCTGTGCGACCCCATAGACGGCAGCCCACCAGGCTCCCCCGTCCCTGGGATTCTCTAGGCAAGAACACTGGAGTGGGTTGCCATTGCCTTCTCCATTGTGTGAAAGTGAAAAGTGAAAGTGTCTTGGTTGGGTCCTTTTTTTTTTTTTAAGATTTATCTTTGGCCGTGCTGGCTCTTCGGTAATGCGTGGGCACGCTCTCGTTTCGGTAAGTGGGGATAACTCGGTTGTGGAGCATGGGCTCTAGGCGTGCAGGCTTTAGTTGTGGGCTCAGGGGCTTAGTTCCCCTTCGGCATGTAGGATCTCCCCAGACCAGGGATCGAACCTGTAACCCTTGTATCGGCAAGCAGATTCATGATCACTGGACCCCCAGGGAATTCCCCTAGAGGAGGACTCTCAAGGTACGTAGGAGGTAGGACAAGGACATCAGAGTGGAAATACCGGTGTTGCCCTGGGCATAGTGGAAACTTCCCTCCTGCGCTGCCAGGCTGGCTTTGCTGCCCTCTGAGAGATGTGGGGTGAGAGGCCGCGTGGGGCAGGGGCCTTCAGCCTGTCTGATCTGTGCTCAGCGAATGCACTGGTTTAGGGTTTAGGGGAGGGAGTGCCCTCTAGTGTTGGGTTAAGGTGGTGGTTTTCGAGATCTCCTCTGTGTTCCTGTTTCTGCTCCATGAAAGGGAGGCGCAGGAAAAGCGGCTTCAGGTCACCGAGTGCTTCCTTGTACAGCAGCTGTGGTGGGTGAGGCCATTTGACAGAGTTCACAGCTGATGAAAGGTAGAGCTCAGATCGAAACCAGTTGTTTGAATCATGGTCTAGTTAATTACATGAAAGAGTGAAGCGAGCTATAGCCCGAGTGGTATGAGTATCCCTTGAGGGTCGCCCTCGGGTCCGCTCTGGGAGGAGCACTCAGCCAGTGCTGTCCCCCAGGCAGCGCCACTCCCCCCGAGCAGTGCCCACCAGTGCCGTCCACTTCTCTTTCTTAATACGTCCTGTCGTCTGTTCTCAGCTTGTGTACAAAAACTGGGTCCTTTTCCTTGGGAAAGAGCCTCTCAGATTTTCTAACTCTGAGCCCTGGAGGGGTCAGCACCCATGGTATCTCTGCCATTTCCATGGCAACCAGCGGTCTTCTTTAGCAGAAGCTTTGCTGTGGTCTTTACCCTGCCCTTGTGGAGCTTCTTAAGGAAAATTTAGAGTCACTTTCCAGGACATCAGTCTTTCCCTCCTTACAGAGCCCCACACAGGTGTTGAAGCCTGACTTGGTGAATTTCTGGATTCTCAGTCATTTCGTGTTGTGTTGTTTCTAGCTTTTGAGTAGATTGTCTTTCAGGGCAAAAAACTAAACGTGTAGAAGAACCACAAGTGAAAGCAAGCAAGCGACTCCGTGAGCCCTTGGATGAGGGTGAAAATGCAGAGGCGTGTGCAAAGCACATGCGACGGGGCACAGAGCCACCACCTCCAGTTAGCAAAGACAGGTTTTCTTACATGGGTATGTCTGTCTTGAGTTTTAAAAATTTTAGTACTGTAATTATTTATGTGTAAAAACTTTTTCCACTTGAGGGAAATTGAGCTGATGTGTAACCTTCTTGCCTGAAAAAGTTATTTAAAAATTTCTAAGGTCACTATTTTATAATCGATCAAATGGTGCAGAATTATTAATTTTGGACATTCACTTGAAAACTATTTTATAAGCTGTACATGAAAAACTCTGTCATCTTTGTAAACACCATTGTTCTCTATGGACACAGTATTTCTGGTCCCTAAGAAAATACAAAGACTTCAGCTCTTCAGGTAAGAAAGGCCCTGGACAGAGCTCCTTTATATGTTAACTGGTACCAGCATCTTAACCATTTACATGCCATCTTTGCAAAACAGACATGATCCTGTCTTCTCCTATGAAGCAAGATGGTTGTGAATTTCTCCTGTGCCTTTAGCTCTAGGAATCAAGTGTTTGTATTTAGTGACTTATGGTACATGACTTTCCTTTTTGTCTTTTACACGTATGAATGAAGAATAGGAATAAGTAGCAATTTTTATAGAAGTCAGTATATTTGTGGGTTCCAAGTTTTCCTAAAGAAGAAGCCATTTTATAATTCAAGAGAATTATAAATTCGAGGGAAACCAGTAAAAAATGTTTGGTCAAACTGCATGGAAACTGTGTTTGAAGTTATGTGAAAAGCAAAATCAAATGATCTAAATCAAGTGAAGCAGATATTTGTGGGGTGACTGGCAGATGAGTGTGCCCAGTGCACCAGCAGTTGCCTGAAGCGCGAGGGTCCCCACCGCAGTGCCTGGTGGGTCCTCACAGCCGGCGGAGAGCTGAGGACCCGGCAGGCGTTAAACCATTTCCTTCGGCAGACTGAGCATCTCCTTCGGCAGACCGTGGTCTCGGAGGCTGCCAGCCCTGCCCTCTCATGCCTCGCCTCTGCCCCGCTTGCCTTGGCCTGCTTAGTCTGCCCTCCTGTGACGCGCCTCACAGGCACAGCCTCTGTCTGCCCCACAGCCCTCCTCCCCCGCACCTGGCAGCCCAGTGCCCCCTCCGCCCGGCTGAGTGCCCTGCTGGCCATCAGCAGCCTGAGAGCCACTCCGTCTCTGCCTTGTTCTTCATACAGTATTGGTGTGTTGATCAAACTCTGTTTTGGTGGAAAGAAGCAAACAGGACCACAGTTCACTAGTAGCAGAAGGCCCAAGACAAAAATTAGGTCCTCGTTTGTCAGAGGACTTCCCTTCAGGCAGGGAGGTCTTCATCACCATCAAGGTGGTGGTGTCTGCAAGGGGCGCTTCTGGGGGTAAACGTACCCCCGACCCCCACCCCTGTGGGGAGCGGGTGGTGGCGTTGCTGGTTGGCCTCTAAAGCAAGCATTGTAAACGGCAGCAGGTTCTAGGTTTACAGAGTGATTGCTTCCACTTGAACTCGCCCAGCAGACAGGACTGAAATATGAGCGGATTCCAAGCAGGAGGAGTCAAGTGCCCCCATGAGGCATTAGTAGTGTTCTCCTGCACAGAAAACTTCCAAAGCACAAATGCCCTCTTGGAGTAGAATGCCATCTCAACTGTGTGAATGTTTTAGATGGATTCGAGTTTCCCATAATGCTGGTCCCTGGACACTAACTCAGTTTCCCACTCACAGGGGACTCTGTGGTCGTCTACACTGACGGCTGCTGCTCCAGTAACGGGCGCACGAGGGCTCGCGCAGGAATTGGCGTGTACTGGGGGCCAGGCCATCCCTTGTAAGTAAGCCAGAAAAGGTGGCTTTTATTAAGCTTCACATTTAACCGAGTCATGCTTCAAAACTTGGAAACGGATGAGGCAGCATCTGCTACTGTTAGATTGTTTGGAAACGTTGGCAGGGCTGGCGGGGGGTCCCGAGCCCCTGGGCTGTGGTTTTTGCAAGGATGCACCAGGGGCGAGTCCCCAGACTGGGACCCTGTGCCCTGCGCCCCTGCCACTCCTGAAGATGAGTGAGCTTAGAGGCGACCCGTGGTTTTCAAAAGGCACAGAGTCAGGGTGAGGGGGAGTGAGATTGTTCACACGTGCCTGCCCCAAGTGCGGGAGAACTTGAGGAGTAAGGCGGGACTGCAGCCCTGCAGAGTAGCCACTCACCCCTTAGCGGAGTAACTGACCGCCCAGAATTCACGTGAAGGCGGGCCTGCAGCCTGTGGAGTAGCCGCTCACGGCTCAGCAGTGTCCAGGTTCCCGCGTGGCCCCAGGAGGGAGCGGGGTGTGCTCTCGTGCCTCCTGGCCTGCAGTTCCGACCAGCTCCACTTGATGCCTCACTTAGCCTTGAACCCTCCATGGGGTGGCGAGCTCGGGTGGTGTGAGCATCCAGAGGTTTAGTACCTGACGAGGATCACACACTAGTGTGTTTCAGGTCCAGAAATTAATCTTGGGTTTTGCCTCCTGGTCCAGGGTTCTCCTACAAGACCATACCATGGCGCTTTTCAATAAAATGTTGGGTTTCTTGGTTTGATTTTTAAAGGCTGTGTTCTTGAATGATGCTTTCATTCATTTCAAATAGAAAATGTATAGAAACATATTAGCCATTAAGTGACTTAAGGAATCACTTTGAGAATTAGTGTTATAATTTTATTTTCCTTTGTACTGTTTTGATACCAGAAATGTAGGAATTAGACTTCCTGGGCGACAAACAAACCAAAGGGCGGAGATTCATGTAAGTTATTGGATGTATTTTTCTGCTAAATATGTCAATTCATCATTCTTTACTGTTGACCCGAACATATCAATGGACTTTCTACTCTCTCTGTAAAATACTCAGTCCAGAAGTTTGGGGCTATAACAGTTCTGGTGAATAGGAGTTTTCTAGAAAAATGATAAAACTTGTTTTGAGTAGATGTCTGAACAGAATTGTATGTGTAGCCTCATTTCACATAGACGATATTATCCTTACAGTTAGCACAGGAAAAGGAATGTAAATTTTTCAGTAATTTTGAACAACAGTGTCAAAAGTTGAATGATGTTTTCAGCATGAAACTGATGTGTTTCTTCAAGGCAGCCTGCAAAGCCATCGAGCAAGCTAAGGCGCAGGACATCACTAAGCTGGTTCTCTACACGGACAGCATGTTTACCATCAATGGTAAGCAGTTACATTTGACTGCTCCTAGGGTTTTTGGAATGATTATGCAGGGAAGTCCATGTTTGCTTCCCTGGAGGAGGTGTAGTGTCAGGGCGGGACGCAGACTGTCGGGGGCTGGCGCCGGTGTGTTGGGGCTGAAGGAAGCCCCCACTGGTCCGGGGTTGCCCCAGATGCTCGGCCGTGACGGGCATGTGCGCTTCCTCTGGGAAGTTCTGCCTGTGGGCCCATGGCCTGCTGGGGGCCGGGGGGTTGTGGCAGAGAGGGAGGACGTGGGGCCTGAGCCCCGGAGCCGCGGGTTGTAGGTTGAGTTGAGGGACAGAGGAGCCAGCGCCCGGCCCGGGGGCGAAGGAGGGTCCAGACAGTGACTTGGGTGCCAGCGGAGCGATGGTCAGGGGGCCCTCTAGGGAGGAGGGAAGACGGGCGCGTGCGGGAGGGACCTCTGAGGGTGTGTGTCGCCCAGGCATCACTAGCTGGGTGAAGGGTTGGAAGCAGAACGGCTGGAGGACCAGCACTGGGAAGGAGGTGACCAACAAGGAGGACTTCGTGGAGCTGGAGCAGCTGACGCGGGGCATGGACATTCAGTGGGTGAGTGCCAGCCGCGGGGACCAGGGGCGTCAGCGAGCTGGCGCAGCAGTGGTTTGGGTGATGACCTGCATCACTGCCTCAGCGTGTGTGAGAGCGCCCCCATGGAAGTGCTGTTCCCACGGGCGGCCAAGAGCCGCCTGTGAGCTGCGGCTCCGGGTCTCTCTGGAAGTCTCCATAACGTTGGGTAAACTAACGTGTACTGTGTCTCGTTAAGAATGGAGTTGCGTGATGAAGCTTTAGTGATGTGATGTTTTTTGTCTTATACTAGGTCGCTTTTACTAAAATTACGTTTTTTTTTTCCTCGCCTTTTGTTTTATGTCGGTGTATAGCCAGGTAACGATGGTGTGATAGTTTCCAGTGGACAGCAGGCTCAGCCCTGTATATACACGGGATGTATATATATCCGTATCCAGTGGAGAGTGTATATCCATTCTCCCCCAAGAAAATTGTCTTTTTGAACAACAGAAAGTTAAAAGTCCAGTCACTTTCTTAACCCTACCCTGCTGTCCCAGCCCAGGACCCTCTTGACTGTTTGACAACCTGTTTGTCATTTAAACTTGCCTCTCAGGGCCTCCCTGCTGGTCTGTGGGTGAGGACTCCGCGCTCTCACTGCTGAGGGCACGAGTTTGATCCCTGGGCAGGGAACTAAGTCCCGCAAGCCTTGCAGTTCAGCCAAAAAATAAAATTAAAAAATAAAGTAAGCTTGCCTTTCAGCAACCTAAGTGCAGACAGCCCAGTTACACACGTGCACGCCTTCTGTGTAGCAGCACTGAGGGGGCGTGAGGGGTGTGTGTGTGTGTGTGTGTGTGTGTGTGTGTGTGTGTGTGTGTGTGTGAGAGAGAGAGACGTACATACCCATCCATACCTCTGCTCTGCCTGAAAGCTTACCATTCAGTGAGAAAAGACCAAGAGAGCGCTGAAGCCCAGTCTGGGGAAACAGTGGTTCCTGTCAGCGTGTCTGGTGCTCGAGTGTGGGGGGCCCACGCCTTGGGCTGTGCTGAGCGGGGCTGTGGGGGCCGCTGCACTCGCCCTCTGAGGGGTTGGCTCATACTGCAGTGAGCGTGTAGTGATGTGCAGCTTGTGTGAAAAAGTGGTAAGAATAAAAGGAAATTTTGTTTAACAGATGTACGTTCCTGGCCATTCGGGATTTAGAGGCAATGAAGAGGCGGACAGACTCGCGAGGGAAGGTGCAAAGCAGCCCGCAGACTGAGCAGGTGCCGTAGCTCCTGGAAACCTTAAGCTGTGGCCTGCGTCCCCTTCACTTACTGGGGTGAAGAATAAAGCTCCAGGCTGGGCCCCACTGTCAGTGGGCAGACCCGGCTTTCAGACTGAACCCGGAAGGCAGGTGCTGGTCTGTGGTGTGTGCAGTAAAGCTGGTTGGATGGTTCATAAATTGAACATCATTCAGATTTGAGAATTTTGTGAGGTCTTAGCATTATGCTTTATTGGGCTTGATACTGTTCTCATTAGCTGTATTGCAGTTTGGACAAAAATGTCAGGGCCTTGATTTCACAAGGATGAGGTAAACACGGATTTAAAAACGCAGGCAAGAAATCTAGACATTTTCTGAAAGCGTTCATTTGCCTTCCAGTCAGCAGGATGGAGTCAGGACTCTCGGGTGGACCGGTGCCTCTGTGGGGTTGGAAGAAGGTGCGCCCCCCCCGCCCCCCAGGACCCATGCCCAGCTGGGTGGATGTGGCCGTGCCTGGTGGGCATGAGGGGGGCCGCCTGCCCCAGCAGTCCCGGCTGCGTGCCCGCCAGATGGCAGCAGTCACAGCGTCTGAAGACTGCGGTTATGCTGTGAAAGTGTCTTTGGTTATTTTTGTTAAAAGCACCTTGAAAATTAAAAACTTTAACATTATTTTTTCTTTTACTACAAATTTTGTCAAAGCATGCAGAAAATGATATAAGTGGACTGCTTATTGAATTACTGTTACTACTACTACAAATAGCATTACCATTATGATGATTGCTGCAAGTCAACACCCTTGTGACCCCTGCCAGCCTAGCACCTCCACGCGCGGCCCCTGCCCCCCCAGAATTAACCCTGCTGCTACAGAAGTGACTGCCTGCTTTTCTCCGTGGCAGTTTAGTCTGCTGATTTCTTACCTTGACATGTCTCTTTTCTTTAATTTACTTTTAATTGGAGGCTGATTGCTTCAACAACCACGCTGTGTTGGTTTCTGCCTCATAACAACAGGAATCCGCCATCAGTATATGTATGTCCACTCCCTCTTGAACTTCCCCCCACCCGCTAACCTGGCATTTCTTAAGTCTCTTTAATTCACAGGTTCTGCCTCAATCCATCGGTCTCCCTACAGTTTTATCTGTGGAAGAGCCTGAGCAGCCTGTCCTGCCGGTTCCCACTTTGAGATCTGTTACTCGCCATCTTGGTCTGTCCGGCGTGTTCTCGCGTCTCCGTTGCCTGCAGGTTGGCAGTGGGGTCCGGAGGCTCGATCGCTGTGGGCTCCTCCCGTGGGCATGTGTGTCCTGGGCGCTCATCAAGAGGCAGCCGCGGTTTCGTCCTTCCCGTGCGGGCAGCTGCCGGCGCTCAGGGCCCAGGTCTGTTAAGTCACGCTGGTGGCAGAAGGCTGATGCCCTCTCGTTCTGCTTGTTTGTTAGCTGGGATGGTTTCAGAAGCTCCTTCCCCTCATCAGTTTTGGTTCCAGGGGGCAGAGGTCACATACGAAATGCAGGATAAGTGCTAAGATTGGCTCCCTGTTGTCCTGAGAAGGTGACCAATTAGGGATTTTTCTTTATGTGTTTTTGTAACACGTGAAGATACGTACAGCTCGTGAACTCGGGCACTTGAGCCTTTCTGGTGGACTCCAGCCCGCCGCACCCGGCCTGCAGCTGCCCTGGCAGCGGGGGGGCCTCTCAGATGGCTCTTGATTGCTCTTTATGGTCATGTGCGTACATTTCCTGCTTGTCCCTCTCCAGCTACAATGTGAGTTTCCTGTTTGGGGGAGATTTTACATTTTTGTCTCTGTAACAAGGGCCTCAGTTGCGCCTGTGTCCCGTCTGGGGTTTAGATGTGCCCTGTCACATCCTAGCACCATGCAGGCCCTGCCAGCATCTCCCGGATCAGGGTCGGGGGGGCTGAGGGCCCCTGGGGACGTCTGTCCAGGCAGCACTGCAGTTCAGCAGCTTCAAGATGCCCATTTAGGTTTCAGCATCACGGAAATCAGGGTCTTATGGTCAGGGATATGTCACTCTTTAGCAGTATTTTCACTCCTCAAGGCCTGAGAATTGGCTGCATTTGGCGGGGTGGGGGTGGGGGTGGGGGTGGTCTTAATTTGTTGGAGTAGGCGACTCGATCCACAGACAGGGTCTTAGGTCTGGGGCATTGAGATCTTGCCATGGCCCAGCTTGTCCTGAGTTTGGAGGGGCTTCAAGTAGAAAACAGACCCACCTTCCGTATGTCTCCTGGAGGGCAGGGGCTGCTGAGAGCCCAGGCCGAGGCTGTTGGTTGGCATCTGGGAAGGGTGGTGGGGCTGACAGACGGGACATGCAGGAGGACTACCCCCATTAGGGACAAGACGAGACGGTGCAGGGGGGAGCACAGTGGCTCATTTGGGGTGCAGAGCACTCCCTGGACAAACCCATCCAGTCGCCAGGGCCCAGCTGGAGGATGCCGCACTGCATGAGAGCGTGGGGGGTTTAAGGGGCTGAGTTGCGCCCCCAGCACAGGCTGTGGCTCGCTTTGGATGTTGAGCCTTTCCTGAGGCAGTTGCATTAAAATGAGGCTGGGTGGCCCTAGTTCACTCAGGACCCCAGAGACACCTACCTGCAGAGGGAGGGCCACGTGAGGACACATGGGAAAGAGGCTGTCTGCAGGGCAAGGAGAGAGGCCTCCGGGAAGCCAGCTCTGCTGACATGGTCATCTTCGAGCTCAGCTCCAGGACCAAAAGGACAAAATTCTGTCTCAGCTCCAAGGCTGCAGTGTGTTGCTCTGGACACCTGAGCAGACAGGACAGTTCTGTACATGGACGTTTGGAAGGTTTCCGACTAGAATGGTGACCACAGGCTGCAGGGTCATGGTGACTACTAAAGACTTTCAAGGTTGTTGGCTGAGCTCATCTTTGTAATTTTTCTCGGGTAAGTTGTCATATATGTTTGATACAAACCCATGCAAATAGAATATAAACACTAAGGAAGGTCTTCCCTATTGGTACAGTGGATAAGAATCCCTCTGTCAGTGCAGGGGACACGGGTTCGATCCCTGGTCTTGGAAAACCCCACGTCTTGGAGCAGCGAAGCGCGTGCACCACAGCTCCTCAGCCAGCACCCTGGAGCCTGGGAAGCAGAGCCCCCACTGCCTGCAAGCAGAGCGAACCCGCGCGCAGCACAAAGATCTGGTGTGGTCATCAGTTCAGTCCAGTTGCTCAGTCATGTCTGACTCTCTGACCCCATGAATCGCAGCACGCCTGGCCTCCCTGTCCATCACCATCTCCCAGAGTTCACTCAGACTCACATCCATTGAGTCGGTGATGCCATCCATCCATCTCATCCTCTGTCGTCCCCTTCTCCTGCCCCCAATCCCTCCCAGCATCAGAGTCTTTTCCAATGAGTCAACTCTTCGCATGAGGTGGCAAAAGTACTAGAGTCATAAATTAATGTAAAAACAGATTAAGGAAGAATCACCTCACACCGATCAGAATGGCAGCCATCAGACAACTGTTAGGATGTGGAAACAAGGGGCCCCTCATACACTGTTGGGGGAATGTCAGTTGGTGCAGCTACCACACGCACCAGTACGGAGAGCACTGTGGCAGTTTCTCAGCTAAAGATAGAACTACTCTATTAGCCAGCAGTTCCACTCCTGGGTGTTTATCCAAAAAAAAAAAAAATTGGAAAATATAACGTGCACTGCTGCATTCATCAGTTCAGTCGCTCTGTTGTGTCTGAAGCTGCGACCCCATGGACTGCAGCACTCCTGGCCTCCCTATTCATCTCCAACTCCCAGAGCTTGCTCAAACTCAGCCCACTGAGTCAGTGATGCTCTACAACCATCTGCTCCTCTGTCGCCCCCTTCTCCCACCCTCAAATCTTTCCCAGCATCAGGGTCCTTTCCAGTCAGTCAGGTCTTCGCATCAGGTGGTCAAAGTATTAGAGTTTCAGCTTCAGCATCAGTCCTTCCAATGAATATTCAAGACTGATTTCTTTTAGGATGGACTGGTTTGATCTTGCAGTCCAAGGGACTCTCAAGAGTCTTCTCCAACACCACAGTTCAAAAGCATCAATTCTTTGGTGCTCAGCTTTATGCTCCAACTCTCACATTCTTACCTGACTACATAGCTTTGACTATTGGCAAAGACCGTTGGCAAAGTAATGTCTGCTTTTTAATATGCTGTCTAGATTGCTCATAGCTTTTCTTCCAAGGAGCAAGTGTCTTGGCTGCAGTCACCATCTGCAGTGATTTTGGAGCCCCCAAAATAAAGTTGGTCACTGTTTCTATTGTTTCCCCATCTATGTGCCATGAAGAGATGGGACCGGATGCCGTGATCTTCGTTTTCTGAATGTTGAGTTTTAAGACAACTTTTTCACTCTCCTCTTTCATCAAGAGTCTCTATACTTTTTTGCTTTCTGTCATAAGGGTGGTGTCATCTGCATATCTGAGGTTATTGGTATTTCTCCCATAAATCTTGATTACGGCTTGTGCTTCATCCAGCCTGGCATTTTGCATGATGTACTCTACATATAATTTAAACAGGATGACAATATACAGCCTTGTTGCCAATTTGGAACCAGTCCATTGTTCAATGTCCGGTTCTAACTGTTGCTTCCTGACCTACATACAGAGTTCTCAGGAGGCACAGGTAAGGTGTTCCGGTGTTCCCATCTCTTGAAGAATTTTCCACATTTTGCTGTGATTCACACAGTCATTTATTGGCTTTAGCGCAATGAAGCAGAAGTAAACGTTGTTCTGGAATTCTCTTTTTCAGTGATCTGATGGATGTTGGCCATTTGATCTCTGGTTCCTCTGCCTTTTCTAAAACCAGCTTGAATATCTGGAAGTTCACAGTTCACGTATTGCTGAAGCCTGGCTTGGGGAATTTTGAGCATTACTTTGCCAGCATGTGAGATGAGTGCAATTGTGTGATAGTTTGAACATTCTTTGGCATTGCCTTTCTTTGGGATTGGAATGAAAACTGACCTTTTCCAGTCCTATGGCCAATGCTAAGTTTTCCAAATTAGCTGGCATGTTGAGTGCAGCACTTTCACAGCATCATCTTTTACAATCTGAAAGAGCTCAACTGGAATTCCATCACCTCCACTAGTTTTGTTCATAGTGATGCTTCCTAAGGCCACTTGACTTCACATTCCAGCATGTCTGGCTTCAGGTGAGTGATCACACCATTGTGGTTATCTGGGTTATGAAGATTTTTTTGTATAGTTCTGTGTATTCTTGCCACCTCTTCTTAATCTCTTCCGCTTCTGTTAGGTCCATATCATTTCTGTCCTTTATTGATCCCATCTTTGCATGAAATGTTCCCTTGGTATCTAATTTTCTTGAAGAGATCTCTAGTCTTTCCCATTCTGTTGTTTTTTCTGTTTTGTAGCATTGATACCTGAGGAAGGCTTTTTTATCTCTCCTTGCTATTCTTTGGAACTCTGCATTCCAACGGGTATATCTTTCTTTCTCTCCTTTGCTTTCGCTTCTCTTCCTTTCACAGCTATTTGTAAGGCCTCCTCAGACAGCCATTTTAACTTTTTGCATTACTACTGCTTGGGGATGGTTTTGATCACCTCCTGTACAGTGTCATGAACCTCCGTCCATGGTTCTTCAGGGACTCTTATCAGATCTAAACCCTTGAATTTATTTGTCACTTCCACTGTATAATCTTAAGGGATTTGATTTAGGTCACACCTGAATGGTCTAGTGGTTTTCCCTACTTTCTTCAATTTAAGTCTGAATTTGGCAATAAGGAGTTCATGATCTGAACCCCAGTCAGCTCCTGATCTTGTTTTTGCTGACTGTATAGAGCTTCCCCATCTTTGGCTGCAAAGAATATAATCAACCTGATTTGATATTGACCATCTGGTGATGTCCATGTGTAGTTTGCTATGACCAGTGCATTCTGTAGAAGGTCTTGTAAGTCTTCATAGAACTGTTCAATTTCAGCTTCTTCAGCATTACTGGTCAGGGCATAGACTTGGATTACTGTGATATTGAATGGTTTGCCTTGGAAATGAATAGATCATTCTGTCGTTTTTGAGATTGCACCCAAGTACTGCATTTCAGACTCTAGTCGACTGAGGCCTACTCCATTTCTTCTAAGGCAATTTTGCCCACAGTAGTAGATTAGTGGTCATCTGAATTCACTGATTCCTAAAATGTCGATACTCATTCAGACCTGCCTGTGTTCATAGCAGCATTATTTACAATTGCTGAAATGTGAAACAACCTTAATGTCCATCAACAGAAGAATGGGCGTGGAAGACATGAGTGTATGCATGCGTGCAGTGGTGTGTGGTGTGTGTGTACCTGCATACAGTGGCATGTGATATTGTGTGTGTGTGCATGCATGCAGCATAGATACAGTGGTATGTGGTGTATATATGTGTGTGTATGTATGCATACATAGATACAGTGGAATAATACTCAGCCATAGAGAAAAAGAATGAAATTTTACCATTTGCAACAACATGGGTGGGCTTGGAGGGTATTATGCTTAAATTAATTCAGAGAAAGACAAATACTGTTTGTATCACTTACAAGTCATAAACCACACGTACAGCACAGGAAATAGAGTCGCTAGTTTATAGCAACACTAAATGGGTATAACCTGTAAGAGCTGCGAATGTGTTGCACACCTGTAACTTCCATGATGTCATGCACCAGCCCTGTAACTTATGTGACGCGCACACCGACTCTGCCACGGTATTTTTTAAAAACGGAAGAACGCTGAGGAAGAGCAGTGCGTGTAGAGCTGGGATTCCGGCCTTTGTGCGCCGCCTTTTTAGTTTGCTGCCTGTCAGAGAGTAGCTAGTGCTGGGCCTGGGCTTTGAGAGTTGAGCTGGGAGGGAGCCCAGACCCAGTGGTGAGGCAATCCCAGGGCCAGAGCCTGGAGGAAGCCAGAGCCAGCCGAAGGGGCGTTCCCTGACCACAGCAGGAGCGGCCTCGGGGTCAGCACTTAGCCCTTTCCCGCCTGCCTTCTCCCTGGGGGGCTCTGGTGTCTGTGAGATGCAGACAAGTCCCCGTGGGCACGGCCTTCCAGCCTGGACCCTCCCCAAGCCCCAGGCCTGACTCCCCTCAGCACCTGCCCTCAGACATGGGCAGACTGGCAGATGTGCACCCAGCCGCCCCACCATCTTTCCATCTCCAGGCACCAAAACCCCCTCCCCGGTGCTCAGGCTGAGACCCTGGGAGAGCCCAGAGCCCTGTGCCCGATCTGTTGCTGCAGATGGCCCGCAGCCCCTTGCCCTCTGCTACCCAGAGACCTGCAGTCGCCTCCAGCCTGGGTTCTGCTTTCCTGGGACTCCTGGCCCTCCGCCCTGCCCCGTGCCCCCTGGGCCCCAGGCCCCTCCCTCGGCTGTGCAAGCCTTCCTGGCCGCTCCTCTCAAGTGCGGTTCTGCTTCCCCGTTGCCTACACCGAGTCTGTGTCCCTCCCTGTCCCCGTCTCACACATGTGTGCACACACACACACACGCGCACGGGGCTGGCACCCTTCCTCCTCTTGGCCTGTGCCACATTCCCACCGATCACCCCTCCGTCTGACCCACAGCCATTGCTTTTCCATGTGTCCCCGCGTGAGAAACCAGTTCTGTGAAGGCGGGGGTGTTCTCCTGTTCGCTCACTGCTGCACCCCAGGGCGAGCGCAGCACCTGACCCAGAACAGGTTCCGTAAATGTTTGTTGAGTGGATTGAGAAACACGGGAAAGCCAGGGGCGGTTCTCAGCCTGAAGGAGAGGCCGGATTGGAAGGAGCAGGCGGGGGAGGATGGAGGGGAAGGGGGGTGCTGGGCCCGAGCTAAGAGGAGACTGCCCCCCCACCCCCGTTCCCTTGGGGGTGACCTGGGGTGGCTGGGGAGGCGGTCAGGTGTTTAAGGCCCAGGTGTGCTGAGTCACTGCGCACCTGATCCATGGGGATCCGCCACTTGGGCAGAAGTTTACTTTTCATCTGCGTGAGATTTGCTTTCTGAAAAAACTTCCCTGTGGTTCAGATTTCAAGATCTATTATTTCTACAGTCTTGTGTTTTTTATTCCTAAGAAGATTTGGTCCTAATGCTTCACTCCCTCGGCCTCAAGTTTCTACTTCCTGCTCCCCAACGTGGGTGGTGTTAAAAAGGAAAATAGACCAGGACTGCTCCTGTGGTCCGGTGGTTAGAACTGGCAGCCTACGGCGAGCGAGGGCAGGTTCATGACCTCCAAAGCAGATGCAGCTCCGGGACCAGGACCAGCTGGAGTTCTCGAGCTTTTGTGTAGCAGAGTTAAAGTATAAAAACAGACAGAGAGCTTCTGACACAGACATCAGAAGGGGGACAGAGAGCCCCCACGCCACTAGTCTTATCAAGGTCTTATATACTTTTACCAGACCCACTCCCACAACATCCATCTTAAACTGACAAGATGAAAATCAACAGCAGAAAGGTCTTAACCACTCCCACATAAAATGTCGGTCAGAAGGTTCTTGTTAAAAAGGAGAAATGTGTCCTTGTTGTTATATAATCCTTACTACAGAGCTTCTCTGTACTAATCAGCTTCTCTGATTTATTATATTCTTTGAAGCCAAAGATGGAGAAGCTCTACAGAGTCAGCAAAAACAAGACCAGGAGCTGACTGTGGCTCAGATCATGAACTCCTTATTGCCAAATTCAGACAGAAATTGAAGAAAGTAGGGGAAACCACTAGACCATTCAGGTATGACCTAAATCAAATCCCTTACAATTATACAGTGGAAGTGAGAAATAGATTCAAGGGATAAGATCTGATAGACAGAGTGCCTGAAGAACTATGGCAGAGGTTCCTGACATTGTACAGGAGACAGGAATTAAGACCATCCCCAAGAAAAAGAAATGCAAAAAGACAAAATGGTTGTCAGAGGAGTCCTTACAAATAGCTGAGAAAAGAACAGAAGCAAAAGGCAAAGAGAAAAGGAAAGATATACTCATTGGAATGCGGAGTTCGAAAGAATAGCAAGGAGAGATAAGAAAGCCTTTCTCAGGGATCAATGCAAAGAAATAGAGGAAAACAATAGAATGGGCAAGACTAGAGGTCTCTTCAAGAAAATTACAGATACCAAGGGATCATTTCATGCAAAGATGGGCTCAATAAAGGATAGAAATGGTATGGACCTAACAGAAGCAGAAGATATTAAGAAGAGGTGGCAAGAATACACAGAACAGTCCAAAAAAAGATCTTCATGACCAAGATAATCACAATGGTGTGATCACTCACCTAGAGCCAGATATCCTGGAATGTGAAGTCAAGTAGGCCTTAGGAAGCATTCACTGATGCTGAAGCTGAAACTCCAATACTTTGGCCACCTGATGTGAAGCACTGACTCATTTGAAAAGACCCTGATGCTGGGAAAGAACAAAGGCAGGAGGAGAAGAAGGGGATGACAGCGGATGACACGGTTGGATGGCATCACCAACTTGATGGACAGGAGTTTGAGCAAACTCTGGGAATTGGTGATGGACAGGGAAGCCTGGCATGCTGCATTCCATGGTTTGCAAAGAGTCAGACAGACTAGTGACTGAACTGAATCCTTAGTACAGAGCTTAAGGGAAAGCATACCCTTGAGCAAGATGGGTCATTTTGTTGTATAATCATTAGCAGGAGAACTGTACAAAAGAGAGTTTCATGACCCATATAATCATGATGGTGTGATCACTCACCTAGAGCCAGACATCCTGGAATGTGAAGTCAAGTGGGCCTTAGAAAGCATCACTACGAACAAAGCTAGTGGAGGTGATAGAATTCCAGTTGAGTTATTTCAAATCCTGAAAGATGACGTTGTGAAAGTGCTGCACTCAACATGCCAGCTAATTTGGAAAACTCAGCAGAGGCCACAGGACTGGAAAAGGTCAGTTTTCATCCCAATCCCAAAGAAAGGCAATGCCAAAGAATGTTCAAACTACCACACAATTGCACTCATCTCATACGCTAGTAAAGTAATGCTCAAAATTCTCCAAGCCAGGCTTCAGCAATACATGAACCGTGAACTTCCAGATGTTCAAGCTCGTTTTAGAAAAGGCAGAGGAACCAGAGATCAAATTGCCAATATCTGCTGGATCATGGAAAAAGCAAGAGAGTTCCAGAAAAACATCTATTTCTGCTTTATTGACTATGCCAAAGCCTTTGACTGTGTGGATCACAATAAACTGGAAAATTCTGAAAGAGATGAGAATACCAGACCACCTGACCTGCCTCTTGAGAAACCTATATGCAGGTCAGGAAGCAACAGTTAGAACTGGACATGGAACAACAGACTGGTTCCAAATAGGAAAAGGAGAACGTCAAGGGTGTATATTGTCACCCTATTTATTTAACTTATATGCAGAGTACATCATGAGAAATGCTGGGCTACAAGAAGCACAAGCTAGAATCAAGATTGCTGGGAGAAATATCAGTAACCTCAGATATGCAGATGACACCACCCTCATGGCAGAAAGTGAAGAGGAACTAAAAAGCCTCTTGATGAAAGTGAAAGTGGAGAGTGAAAAAGTTGACTTAAAGCTCAATATTCAGAAAACAAAGATCATGGCATCTGGTCTCATCACTTCATGGGAAATAAATGGGGAAACAGTGGAAACCGTGTCAGACTTTATTTTGGGGGGTTCCAAAATTACTGCAGATGGTGACTGCAGCCATGAAATTAAAAGATGCTTGCTCCTTGGAAGGAAAGTTATGACCAACCTAGATAGCATATTAAAAACCAGAGACATTGCCAATAAAGCTCATCTAGTCAAGGCTATGGTTTTTCCTGTGGTCATGTATGGATGTGAGAGTTGGAGTGTGAAGAAAGCTGAGCACTGAAGAATTGATGCTTTTGAGCTGTGGTGTTGGAGAAGACTCTTGAGTGTCCCTTGGACTGCAAGGAGATCAAACCAGTCCATCCTAAAGGAGATCAATCCTGGGTGTTCATTGGAAGGACTGATGCTAAAGCTGAAACTCCAATACTTTGGCCACCTCATGTGAAGAGTTGACTCATTGGAAAAGACTCTGATGCTGGGAGGGATTGGGGGTAGGAGGAGAAGGGGACAACAGAGGATGAGATGGCTGGATGGCATCACCGACTCGATGGACATGAGTTTAAGTGAACTCCGGGCTTTGGTTCTGGACAGGGAGGCCTGGCGTGCTGCGATTCATGGGCTTGCAAATAGTCGGACACGACTGAGCGACTGAACTGACCTGAACTGAATCATTAGCTCTGGGCTTAAAGAAAGTTTGTCTTAAAGATTGTTGTCATAACAACTCAAAGTTTAAGAAAAAATGTCTCATGTAACTAAGACAAAGCAATGTAGAAAAAAACGTTTGTCCCTTTCTCCTCCTCCAGAACCCTAGACTCCTTTCTACTTTTTAGGGACCGTGGACTTCTTATCAACCTACCTAAGAATTAATTCTTTCAGAACTCTGTGCTTCCCTTGCAGGGAGCCCAGATTTAAGCCTTGGTTGGAAAAGTAGGGCCCTGCATGTTGTGTGGTGCAGCCAAAATAAAAACAAACAAACAAAAAAAGAGGCCTGCCTTGAAACACTCCTGAGCAGACAAAAGCACTCTGGTCCTGCAAAGAGAGCAAGAAACCCAGACTGACTTGGGTCTTATCTTTTCTTTTTTAAAGTCTATTGAATTCATTACAATACTGCTTTCGTTTTATGTTTGGTTTTTCCATTGCAAGGCATGCGGGATATTAACTCCCTCGACCAGGGATCAAACCCACACCTCCTGCATTGGAAAGGGAAGTCTTAACCACTGGACCACCAGGGAAGTCCTGACCTGGGTCCTGTCTTACTTTCTTGCCTTTCATCAGTAGCTCAACTCTTTGGGACCCCACATACTGTGGTCTGGCAGGCTCCTCTGTCTGTGGGATTCTCCAGGCAAGAATACTGGAGTGGGTAGCTATTTCTTCCTCCTGGGGATCTTCCCCACCCAGGGGCTGAACTTGCTTCTCCTGCGTCTCCTGCATTTGCACGCAGATCCTTTACCACTAAGCCACCTGGGAAGCGCCTTTTCTTGCTTAGGCCTCTGCAATCATGGGCAAAACTGAAATGGTTTTCCCCAAACCGGTTGAGGTAACTACTAACCAATTCCCTTTTTTAAAAAAAGAAAATTGTGGTGTTATCAGCAATCAATGTGAAGAGTCAGCCGTCACAACCTCCTGGCTACATCCACACATGCCAGCCTCCTTCCATGTTTAGGGTGGAGTCCTCCAGTTTGCAGACTCTCTATCTGGTTGAGTGCAGATCTCAACTTGCTGATCACCACTCTGGCACTCCATTGGCTTTACTTCTGTTATGTCTGAACTTTGGACAGTGTTTACAAAGAATGTGCATTTGGAATTAGCCAATGCCTCTCCCTGATAGCACAGCTGGTAAAGAATTCGCCTACAATGCAGGTGATTCCGGTTTGATCCCTGGGTTGGGAAGATCCCTTGAAGAAGGGATAGGCTACTCATTCCAGTACTCTGGCCTGGAGAATTCCGTAAACTGTATAGTCCATGGTGTTGCAAAGAGTCAGACACGACTAGGCAGCTTTCACTTTCTTTCTCCAGAGCACAAATAAGTTTTGTCTCCAGGAGACAATTTCTCCCTGACAAACTTCACTACTTCTCAGAAGGGAGATGACATCAGCAGAGCTTCCTCCAAGTGTTTGACCTTGGAACCCCTTTCTCGAATCCCTTTCTTCACCCTGTGTGACTTGGAGCACACTCAGGGAAAGGGTTTATTGGAGCGAGTGTTTTGAGGACAGTCGGCTGGTAAAGCTGAAGACGGCAGAGGTGACGCACTGGAATATGCATTGGTTTTATCTTCAAGCCAGGAGCACAGAGGTTGGGATAATTCACCGCCATGCTATAAATATGCCCGCACCCCCAGGACAGGGCGCCTGCCATCTTTGACCCTATTTCGGAGATGTATTAAGACTGCGAGAAACACTTTCCTTTTAATTAGTTTGAATAAAATTTTGCTGACTGGGGCCTCTAGGCAACTGGTTCCAAATATGACTTCTTTGTGAAGAAATCCAGGCTCATGCACAGACGGCTGGCTTCTCAACTCAAAATTCCATTACTTTTTATAAAAATTAGCATCAGAAATGTTCAGCTTTGCATCTCAGAGAACAGTTTCATGAAGCTTCAATTCTCAGTCAGCCGGCTCCGTTCTATTCACCTTCTCGTCCTGTTAAGGGCTGTGTTAGTGAACTTGCCGTGTCTTTTTACTTGCGGGATGTGAAACCAGTGGGCCCCACTGGCTGCCTTCTGTTGCGCCTACTGTTAGCTTCACCGTTATTGACAGACGGACCCTTGTGTCTCACAGCAAACTCCTGTTTCTAGCGCTTTCCGTTAAAATGCTTCTGAAGCTGTGCTTTTTGCACAGGTGCGCCTCTGTGGCTCCTGCCCTCCTTATTTGTGGCATCCACTCTCCCTGAGCGTTTTCTGTGTATTCCAGAAGACCCTGCAGCTCCTTCCATTAGAAAGACATTTCCGGAAGCTCGGCCCTCACGAGAGAGGAGTCTAGACACAGGCCGGCGGGGGATGGGGTGTGCTCTGGGGTCGCTGGGGCCGGAAGGGCACGGCGCCCGCTGAAGACGCGGGAGTGGGGAGCCGCGAGCTGCTGTGCCGTCCGTCTCATTCTTTTAGCGGAAGCTCTCCACAGGACAGACTGGCCGTCCGGTGTGTGCCGTCAGCCTCTCCTCCCCTCCCGGGCTGCCGTCCCCCTGCCCGCCGTGACGGGCTGTGACAGCGCTGCCGGGCCGCGGCCTCCCCGATGGCCACGACTGGCCTGGGGTTCCCGAGGAGACACGCTGTGGAGACGTGGACACACCGGCCACCTGGAAGCTTCCGTGAGGCCGGATGGCCGCACAGCATGCCGGGAACGCTTTCCGCGGAATCACTAGCGAGCCTCGTTTCAGGGCTCCTGCGGCTGTTTCCTGTCAGGTCCGGAAAGCTCGCTGGGCTGGTGAGAAGCGAGTCAGCGCCCCGGGCGGGCTCAGCTGTGAGGAACGAGAGTCCAAGGCCGCGCGGGGCGAGGGCAGCTCCCGGCCTTCTCAGGCACGACACAGGACCCCCGTTGGGTTCTGTCTGCTCCAGCCGCTGGCTGCGTCTATGTCACCTGCACCCTAACCAGGAGAGCGCAGAGCTGGGTCTTTTTTGTTTAAGATCCAAGTAGAGGTGGTTTACAACGCTGTTCATCTTGGGTGTACAGCATAGTGAGTCAGTATTTTTGCAGATTATGTCCCATTGTCAGTCGTTACCAGATAGTGAGGATCAGTTCCCACGCTGCTGGTCCACTTTACACGGAGCAGCTGTGTCTGTTCCCGAGAGCTGCATCCTTCAAGGGCAGGGGCACCTGGGAGGACAGTTTGGTGAGGAGGCCAGGCCAGCACCTGCCGCCCCTGCTACCCCACAGGGCTGAGCACTGCCCCAGGGGTCGGTCACCCTGTTGGTTCCCTGGGGGGGGGGGGGGGGGTTCAGTCACCCTGTTGGTGCCCTGGGGGTCAGTCACCCTGTTCGTGCCCTAGAGGCAATCACTCTTTTGGTGCCCTGGGGGTCACGCTGTTGGTGCCTTGAGGGGGTCACCCTGTTGGTGTCCTGGGAGGGGGGGTCACACTGTTGGTGCCTCAGTGTGGGTTGGGCTGCAGCTCCAAACTACCATCAGTGATTGTGTTCTTCACAAGACAAAGCAAAACAGCCCAGTTTCTCTTAAGAAGGGCCTGAAGAAGCAATCACATTTTCAATTTTATTCATCTTGACCCCTGAGGACCAATGTTTTTAATAGCCTCTGGGACAAAGCAGGAAGTAGCAGAAAGCCTCTGACATACTGTTCAACAAAGTGCCCTGGTCGTTTTAAGGCAGAAGCTCTTGTATGACTGAGGTACAAACCCATCTTGCCACCAGGTAAACGAGGTTATTCCAACCAGGGTGTTTGGCAGGCATTCCCCAAAATAGGGTGAGCCTGTCTCTTCAGGTCCAGGGACTAAGACTCCAAGCTTCCACTGCAGGGGGTGCGGGTTCAGTCCCTCGTCAGGAACTAAGATCCCACATGTCTCGAGGCCAAAAAAATCAGCAAGTAAACAACTGGCAATATTTATGGTCAGTTCAAGCTTTCAAAAGAAAATTCAAACATTGTGAAACTGTTTCTGCCCCATGATGTTTACTGCTTTCCTACTCCTGGGTTTTTCTGGTAAGCCTAGTGGTATTGTAGACCAGCCTGTGTCAATATTTGAAAGAGATATATAACTTTGTGGAACAGTATTCTCAAAAGGACTAGTGCATGCTGTTACACAATCATGTACAAATTAACTATTCAAAGTTCAATATACATGGACATAACAGAATTTGAAATCATTGCTCTAGTTGTCAGATTCCACATTGCAACTAACTTTTAGGAAACCACAAACTGTCAAATTTTGGTGTAGTATCAATATCTACAAATTTGGTATAATATGAATATCTACAATTACCCAGAAGCTATTAAAATACTCCTCCCTTTTCCAACTACATACCTGTGTGAGGCTGGATATTCTTCATACAATTCAACCAAAATAACATATATCAAGAGACTCTTTGCAGAAGCAGATGAGAGTCCTTCTTCCTGCTATTAAGCCAGACAAGAATTGTAGAAATGTAAAAAAATGCTACTCTTTTCATTTTTTATTTGTAAAATATGACTTCTTCACTCAAATGTTCTTTGTTAAGACACAATGGTGATCACTGTTGTGTTTAGATGAATTAATACATATAAACCTATTTTTTTCTCCTTTCAGATGAATGTTAGTAGATAGAATCCACATAAGCAAAGCCCCCGGGGGTTCTGCACATTCATGGGTGAAGGAGGGGATAACAGCCCCAAGAGAAGGTCATGAGCAGGGCCATTGTAGCTCCTGGGTGGAGGATCTGGAAGACCGAGACTGCTGATCTCTGTTTCACTAGCTCATCCCCATTGGCCTGCTCTGGGCATTCAGGAGTGGGTACCAGTATGGGCTTTCCAGATGGCTCAGTAGTAAAGAATCTGTCTGTCAGTGCAGGAGATGCAAGAAACTCGGGTTCGATCCTTAGATTGGGAAGGTCTCCTGGAAAAGGAAATGGCAACCTGCTCCAGTTTCTTGCCTGGGAAATCCCATGGGCAGAGGAGCTGTAGCCTGGAGGGCTACAGTCTATGGGGTCGCACAGTCGCAGGTTTGTGGTCTTGGAGGAAGGAAATCTAAGGCCCATAGTGCTGATTTTCTACTGTAGCTGCCAGGGTCTCAAGCAGAACAGTCTTGACTTGATCTCCAGAAATGGCTTGGATTCGGTCCTGGAGGAATCCCTGGAAAAGATTAAGCAAACAAGGTCCAGACGTGAATAGGAGGACAATGAGTGAATGGTCCGGGAAGGGGCAAAACCCAAGGCACCGGTTCCAGTCCGTCAGCCATGACTGCCAGGGGCTGCTTCACCTCGGGCAGATTCCAGAGGCGCGATCGTTAAGGTTTTTTTCAGCTTCCTAAACAACACCGGACTGGTTGGCATAGAAGCAGTAGGATTCATCTAGAAAAAGACACAGCCCTCCCTTCTCTACAGTTAGTAGATCGAATCCCCTTCTATGTTGTAACTACGGCAAGGAATCGCGTTGATTTTGGAGAGTTATTGGACCTTGGACTATTTCCTGGAGGCTGTCTGATAGGTCTTTAGATAGTTGTGGATGGAGGTGGTTAGGCCGGCAGTTCCTGTTCCAATTCCAGCCACTGTTCCTAGTCCCACTGAGAGGGGAATGAAATGAATGGCTTGTTTCATTTGCTTATGAATGAGATGAATAGGTAGGGATTGATCGTTGGGGGCTACAAAAATGTTTGGACCGGAGTATACCAAGGTACAGGTTCCGATCCAATTAGTAGGCAAACAGAGGTATATAGACGCCCCACACAAGAGGAACAGGCCAGGTGTCACAATACAACAGCTGAAGTCGATGGTGAAGAGGAGTTGGGGTTGGGGGTGGGGGTTTGATAGTTTGTTCAAGAACAAGGACCCCGCTAAGGTGGCCCCAATGAGGGGAGAAGCGGAGGAGTATGCCGAGGGAACCGTCCTGTAAAGGTTAACGAATGTCCTGTAGGACCAGAAACATTATATATATAGCCTTTCCAGTGGCAAAGAGTAAAGTGGAGATATGGTTACACATGGGTTTAGAGAGTATGCCCATGGATTGGTCATATGAACTGTTTCAGGAGTTTCTGCTGCTGCTGCTGCTAAGTTGCTTCAGTCGTGTCCAACTCTGTGCAACCCCATAGACGGCAGCCCACCAGGCTCCCCCATCAAAAGGAGCTGGTTCTAACAGTGTTCCTTTCTGGGCGGCAGGGCCTCCTATTGGAGGTTCTCCATTGTAGGAGGGTGGGTCAGTGAGGAAAGATTCTAAGAGTTTGTCCGAATTCTGGATTTGATCACTAGTGTGAAGATACCACTTTTCACTTTCATGCATTGGAGAAGGAAATGGCAACCCACTCCAGTATTCTTACCTGGAGAATCCCTGGGACAGAGGAGCCTGTTTGGCTGCTGTCTATGGGGTCGCACAGAGTCAGACACAAATGACGCAACTTAGCAGCAGCAGCAGCAGCAGTGAATATATGTAAGATATGAGATGAATAAAGGCCCCCCACGGTCTGATGGTGTAGGGACATGTTACCAGTGGTCCAGTCAAGGGTGGATGTGGGGAGGGCTGACTCTCCCAGAGGAGTTATGGTTAGACATAGCCAGCAGTCTTTAGCCAATTGTGGGTTAGAGGCACTGGGGAGAGTATGGGTTAAATTAAGGGTCCGGAATAGAGAGTTGAAGTTAGGGTTTTGAAAGAGTTCTTGGTCAGAGGAGAGAAAGAAGATAGGAAGAAGTTAACCAAAATTTGGGGAAGTAAGTATAAGGTAGACTATTGTGGAGAAGAATTGGATTTCAAAAGGGTAAAAGTTATAAAAGGTCCCCTGCAGCCACAGGGTGGAGATGTAATCTTCAACGTGTTCGAATGTGGATCCTTGAGGACTCGAGACCCAGATATCTGTCAGGAGTTGTTCCAGAAGTGATTGCAACCGTGAAACCAACAGGCTCATCCATCGTCCGTTGGGGTCGGTGGAAGCCGTGAGAACTGTGGAGTTGCAGGGCCTGTGGGAGAAACTTGGTTAGTCTCAGTCTGGTCAGCGTTCTCCTCACTGGGCTGCATAGCCTTTTTCAGTCGAGTGACGTGCACCCAAGGGGCGATTTCTTTTAACTGCGCAGCGGTAGGGGTCCGCAGAATTACCACGTAGGGTCCTCGCCATTTTGGGATTAGATCTGAGTGGGGCTGAACTGTTGCATAGACTTTGTCTCCTGTTTGGAGGAATGGGTACAGGAGATTGGGATGCGGTCGAGGGAGTAGGTTATCCATATGTTGCCAAAGGGCATCTTGTATCTGGGCAAGTAAGGGAAAAGGGAGGTGGGATGGCAGTTTGGGACCATCATGGGAATGGGGGAGTCCTAAAGGTACTGTGGGCCTCCCATACATGGCCTCGAATGGACTGATATTTAGAGGTTTTTTTAGTAAGGCCTGGCAAAATTGCAGATGGTGACTGCAGCCATGAAATTAAAAGATGCTTACTCCTTGGAAGAAAAGTTATGACCAACCTAGATAGCATATTAAAAAGCAGAGACATTACTTTGCCAACAAAGTTCTGTCTAGTCAAGGCTATGGTTTTTCCAGTAGTCATGTATGGTTGTGAGAGTTGGACTATAAAGAAAGCTGAGCATCGAAGAATTGATGCTTTTGAACTGTGGTGTTGGAGAAGACTCTTGAGAGTCCCTTGGACTGCCAGGAGATCAAACCTGTCCATCCTAAAGGAGATCAGTCCTGGGTGTTCACTGGAAGGACTGATGCTGAAGTTGAAACTCCAATACTTTGGCCACCTGATGCAAAGAGCTGACTCATTTGAAAAGACCCTGATGCTGGGGTCAGGGCAGGAGGAGAAGGGTATGACCCAGAGGATGAGATGGCTGGATGGCATCACTGACTCAATGGACACGAGCTCCAGAAGTTGGTGATGGACAGGGAGGCCTGGTGTGTTGTGGTACAAGGAGTTGGACATGACTGAGCAACTGAACTGAACTGAACTGGACCTTTAAGAGGGCTAAAGGGAGGAGTGTAGTCCAAGCTTGATGAAGTTTGATTATTAATTTGGTCAGAGTTTCTTTTAGGACTCCATTGGCTCTCTCAACCTTACCGGAGGACCGGGAGTGATAAGGAATGTGAAACCTCCAAGGAATTTGAGGGGCTTGTGCACTATTTTGGGTGATTTGGGATGTGAACTTGGGCGCATTGTCAGACTGGAGGGAGGAAGGCATCCCAAACCTGGGGAGGATCTCAGTAAGGATAAGGCGAGCCACAGTAGGGGCTCACTTGTTAGTAGTTGGGAAAGCTTCGATCCATCCAGAAAATGTATCGACGAAGACTAGGAGAAATTTAACCCTTTTTACGAGTGGCGTGTGGGTGAAATCTACCTGCCATTCTTGTGTGGGAAGATGTCCGCGAATTTGGTGGGTGGGGAAAGGAGTGGGTGACGAAGGTAAGAATTAGGGTTTGTCCACTGACAAGTGGCACAAGTTTGGGTCAGATTATTTAAGTAAGCCACATTGTCTTTAGTTAACTCAATAGTTTTGAAGGAAAGTCTTAAGTACTTTTGCAGAGGGGTGGAAAAGAGAATGTAAATATGAAAGCAATGTGTGGCTGTTTGGCTCGTCAATCTGGGCTACAGTAAAGACGGGACTAACAGAGGCGGCCTGCCGCTTTGCCTGTGATCTGCTATGTTGTTCTAAAAGGAGATAGGGCCATGTCGCTGATGTCCCGGGCAATGTAGTACAGCAGTTTGTTTTGGGAGCTGAGCCGCATGGAGGAGTTCAGAAATTAAAGAAGGATTGAGAATAGGCATGCCCTTCTGAGTCAGGAATCCCCTCTCCTTCCAGATTATAATATTAGAATGTAACATGTTGTAGACATATTTGGAGTCAGTGTAAATGTTTATCTTTTGGTCTTTGGCTGGGGTCAAAGCTTGTGTAGGCCCTATCAGTTCAGCCTGCTGTGCGGATGTGTGAGCTGGGAGTGTGGCTGACTTGATGAAGCAGGGATAGGGGAGATAACTTTGTCAGGCTGTCCCTGGACTATAGCGTATTCAGCCCCAAATGGGGCTTGCTTCTGGGCACTGCCGTCTGTGAACCAGGATGGGACTGTGGGGTCAGTAAGGGGCTGATCAGTTATATGTTCAAAGGGATTAAGTGTCACATCTAAGGTCTAAACACAGTCATGGGATAGATGTTCTGCTTCTGGGTCTGGTGTAGGGAGTAAGCTAGCAGGATTAAGAGGTTTACAAGGCGTAAAAGAAAGGGATGGGTCGAGGAGGTGTGCGTGGAGGATCTGTAGTCGAGTAGCAGGGCAGAGAAAGGAAAGCCCGATGAGAGAGTAAATCTCTGAAGGAATGAGGAGGGCGTACATTTAGAGCGGCATTTCAGATCAGTGTTCAGGCTTCAGGTATTAAGAGGGTGGTTGCAACCAAGGCCTGGAGACAAGCATGACGGGATCAAGTTGTCTGGATAAGTAAGCTAGAGGGCCCTATATGTCCCCCCGTTTCTGGCACAGAATCCCTAAGGCATGTCCTTGTCAAGAATGTACAAAAAGGAAAAAAGGCCAGGTGTAATCAGGTAAGTAAAGAGAAGGGGCCTGTAGTAAATGTTTGATAAGAGTCTGTATGGGGGTGTGGAGAGAGGTGAGAGCCATTAAGGATTCATCTCAGTTTCCTCTAGTAGCTTGGTAGAGGAGCTTTGCATGGAGGGCAAAATTTGGGACCCATATTTAGAAGAAGTTTAATAGACCTAATAGAGAAAGACGTTTCCTCTTGGTTTGGGGCCTGGGGGTCTGTGTCAAGGTTCGAAGTCTCTGAGTTGGGATTATTTTGGATGTGGGAGTGAGAAGCAATCCCATGTAACTGTCATGGTGGAAGCAATTGTGCTTTGGAGAGGGAGGCTCGTAGCCCCGTTGCCTGGGGCATTTAATACATTGCAGTGTGGACTAGCAGTTACGGTGGGAGAACTACATAACAGTAAACCGTCTACATGTTGGAGCGAGGTAGTAGAGCCAAGGTCTTAAGTTTGTAGGTCTCTTTGGAGGGCTTGACCGAAAAACTGAGGGCTATCTCTAAACCTTTGTGGTAAAACAGTCCAAGTTAACTGTTGAGACTGGTATGTGTCTGGGTCTGTCCAGGTGAAGGCAAATAGGGGCTATGAGGCGTGCTGTAGAGGAATAGTAAAGAAAGCATCTTTGAGGTCCAGTACCGTGAAGTAGGGTGTGTCAGGGGGAATATGTGAGAAAAGGGGGTAGGGATTAGTGACCACGGGGTGTACCGGTATTGTGGCCTCACTGATCTTGAGAAGATCTTGGACTAGACGCCAGGAGTGGTGCCCCTTTTGACTGCCAGTATAGGGGTATTATGAAGAGAACAGATGGGCTGCAAAAGGCCACCTTTGAGCAGTCTGGAGATTATTGGTTTAAGTCCTTGTCGGGATTCTGTGGGCAGGGTATACTGAGTTTGGGTTATGACCTGAGAGGGATTTTTAAGAAAAACCTGGATAGGGGAATGGTATTGGGCTACTGACGGGGCTTTGGTGTCTCAGACCCGAGGATCTCTCAGGGAAGATCGGGGACAGGTTTTGGGAGTGAGGGCTGGCCAGGGGTTAGGGTGCCAATTGGATGCAAAGAATTGATATGGGATCTAAGAATGGGAGGTTTATAGAAGTTTGTAGCTTAACCAGAAGTTCACATCCCCCCAATGCCACTGGGCATTGAGGAACTACAAAAGGGTGTGTCAGTGTTGTTTTGCCAAAGGAACGTAGGAGAGGAGGGGTTATTTTGGGACAAAAAGGGATGCCTTAGACCCTTTCAATGGCCACTTCTGAAGGCTGGAGAGGGCCCTTAAAGGAGGTTAAAAGTGAAAAGGCTGCTCCAGTGTCTATTAGGAATGAGACTTAGTGTCCGGCGGGCTTGGGATCTGGAGCTTGGGCTCCGTCACTGGAATAATTCAGGCACAATTGGGTCATCTCTCACCTCATCCGAGGAGCCATGGTCTGGGGTTCCAGGGCCCCCCAGAGTCTGGTTTCCGGCCCATTGTTGTTGGGTCTGGGGTGGACCCCGAGATTTGATGGGTAGTGTCTGAGGACAATCCATTTTCCATTGCCCCCATTGTTTGCAGGTGGGGCAGGGTTTGGTGGGTGGCCGGGAGTTTGGGCACAATTTGGCCCAGTGTCCCATTTGGTTACATCTAAAGCAGGGGCCTGGGAGGTTACGTCTCATACGGGTGGGTCGAGTTTGGTGGGCCAGAGGGGTTGAATTTTTTTCTTGAACAGCTGAAGCGAATAAAGCATGTTTGGTCCCTTTTTCCTTTTTTTTCTTCTTCCTCCCTATTATTGAAAACTTTAAAGGCTATTTCTAGGAGATCTCGCTGAGGGGTTTGGGGGCCCTTTTCCAACTGGCATACTTTGAGGCGAATATTGGGGGCTGACTGACTTACCAACGGGCCGTGTAAATATAGGAGTCCAGCAGGGGTGGAGACATCTAGGCTAGTGTATTTTGGGACTGCCTCAGTAAGCCATGGGAGAAAAAGGGCAGGGTTTCCATCCTTTTCTTGAGTCGCTTCCCTAATCTTATCGTAGTTAACATGAATGTGAGAGTTTTAGCATTCCTTTTAGTAAACAGGTGATCATATGATGCAGGTACCGCACGCCGGCATTGCCGGCTTGATATGTCAACCGTGGCTCAGTTGAAGGGACCGCGTCATCAGCCACCGGATTAGCCCTGTCTTGGATATGGAGCTGATCAGCATGAGTCTGGGCTGCCTGCCACATCCTTCCCTTTTCATCAGGGGTTAAAGCGGTGTTTGGGATGTAAAAGAGATCGTTCCAGGTTAAATGATATGCTTGTGTAAGGCAGAGGAATTCCTTCCTGTATCTAGTATGATTTTCTGAAAAAGACCCCAGTTTTTCTCCAATTTGGCTCATATCAGAAATTGAGAAAGGCACATGGAACCATGTAGGACCCTCCGGTCCCACTACCTCTCTGGGAGGAAACATGTGTTTGCTTCGGGGCCTGGTCGATGGAGGGAGGGTGTAAATCTCTTTTGGGGTTTTGGGGGTCATCGGTTCCCGATTTGGAGGAATAAGGGCTAGAGGGTGGGTCTCGTCTCCAGAAGCCTCATCTCTGGGGCGGTAGGGAGGAGGCTCATCTGCTGGGTCAAAATCGGGGGCTGAGGGTTTAGGGGGCCTTTTATAGGAAAAAGAGTACGTCAAGGCTGTATATTGTCACCCTGTTTATTTAACTTATATGCAGAGTACATCATGAGAAATGCTGGACTGGAAGAAACACAAGCTGGAATCAAGATTGCTGGGAGAAATATCAATAACCTCAGATATGCAGATGACACCACCCTTATGGCAGAAAGTGAAGAGGAACTAAAAAGCCTCTTGATGAAAGTGAAAGTGGAGAGTGAAAAGGTTGGCTTAAAGCTCAACGTTCAGAAAACGAAGATCATGGCATCTGGTCCCATCACTACCTGGGAAATAGATGGAGAAACAGGGGAAACAGTGTCAGAATTTATTTTTCTGGGCTCCAAAATCACTGCAGATGGTTACTGCAGCCATGAAATTAAAAGACGCTTACTCCTTGGAAGGAAAGTTATGACCAGCCTAGATAGCATATTCAAAAGCAGAGACATTACTTTGCCAACAAAGGTCCATCTGGTCAAGGCTATGGTCTTTCCTGTGGTCATGTATGGATGTGAGAGCTGGACTGTGAAGAAGGCTGAGCGCCGAAGAATTGATGCTTTTGAACTGTGGTGTTGGAGAAGACTCTTGAGAGTCCCTTGGACTGCAAGGAGATCCAACCAGTCCATTCTGAAGATCAGCCCTGGGATTTCTCTGGAAGGAATGATGCTAAAGCTGAAACTCCAGTACTTTGGCCACCTCATGCGAAGAGTTGACTCATTGGAGAAGACTCTGATGCTGGGAGGGATTGGGGGCAGGAGGAGAAGGGGACGACAGAGGATGAGATGGCTGGATGGCATCACTGACTCGATGGATGTGAGTCTGAGTGACCTCCGGGAGCTGGTGATGGACAGGGAGGCCTGGTGTGCTGCAGTTCATGGGATCGCAAAGAGTCTGACACGACTGAGCAACTGATCTGATCTGATCTGATCTTAGGGGCTTTAGGTTTGGATTCTTTTGTAGGGGAGGAGGAGAGAGGGCACAGGATTTGATAGAACAGTCTCTGTGTTGCAGGAATGGGGAGCCCTTCCTGGGCCTGAAACTGGGCTCTTGTCTAACACTCGGAAATGAATTGTCCGAGGAGACACATGCTGATAAAGCAAGAGATTTTATCGGGAAAGAGCACTCGGGTGGAGAGCAGCAGGGTCAGGGGACCCAGGAGAACAGCTCTGTCTCACGTCTCGCGGTTTATGGTGATGGGATTAGTTTCCGGCTTGTCCTTAGCCAATCATCCTGACTCAGAGTCCTTCCATGCACACCTCGTTCAGCCAAGATGGATGCCAGTGAGGATTCCAGGATGTGGTTGGACACGTGGTGTCTCCTTTTGACCTCTCCTGAACTCTTCTGGTTGGTGGTGGCTTATTAGTTCCGAGTCCCTTACTAGGACCTCCTGTCATAAAACAGCGCATGCAAATAGTTACTATGGTGCCTGGCCAGGGTGGGAGGTTTCAGTCAGCATGCTTCCCCTAACAACTCCACCCACCCGCCCCCTGCCCCAAGAGACTTCATACTCAAGATACTTCTTGGGAATTGGGGTGGAGGTCTCTTTCTTCTGTAACTTCTTCCTGCTGTGCATGGTCATAGGCCTGCCTAGCAGAACAGAAGTCTCTCTCTACCTGATCTAAGTCAAGGTACTTTTTGCCCCAAACCAGCATTCACTCTTGTAATAACAGCAACTTAGTTTGAAACTGTTGGCTCCTCTCAGAGAGGAAATAGACGGGAGCCAAACAGGAGACCTAACAGGATGGTCTCACTGGTCCCCGGAAGCAGAAGGCAACATTTTGGGTGAGGATTGCAGGGTTTGTGAGCTTTTTTTGATTGGTTGGTGGTGAGGCAACAGAGCTGTGCTCCATGAGTCTTGTGTTTACTCTGAAGTTACTGTCCTCCACCTGGTGGGGGGCCCCCAGTTCTGTGGAAGAACTCAAAGACATTGTTATGCATATTTCTTTTGAGTAGGAACCAGGACCCTGTCTCAAGGCTGTACCATCATTTAATTGTTTCTCCTCATTTCTGTATCCCCTCCCTTTCCTGATTAGCAATTGTTTGAATCCACCCTTTGGAACTCAGGGAAGATCAAGGAGGCTGAAGCCTATATCCTACAGACAAGAATTGGAGAACACAGAACAGATCTGTACTCCAGAGCACCACAGAGTCCTGCTCAGTTTTAATTTAGGGAACTAGGCAACTATGACTTCCTGTCAAAATGGGGCATAGGACTGCCTCAGCTTGGAGAATAGACATTGAATTGGAAGTATTCCTGAGTTCCAAGTCCTAGATCTGAGTCTTGTATGATTAAAATCTCAATCCCTTGGTCTGCCATTTTGGTGTAACAGACCAAATTAGAAGTAGTTGGAGGAGTGATAACTGGTATTTTAATAGACAAAATAAATCTCATTTCTTTTTAGAAGAATAGGCCTGAAACCCAGTCTGGACCTGGCACTTTGGGGAGACTTCTAGCCAGGTAACCAGTTGCCTGGTTTTATAAAAAGTAAGGTTGCAGTTACTGGCTTCCAGCAGACATTGTTTTGAGAATGGTGGCATCCAAGCCTGACATGACTTAGAAAACTCAAGTGTTTAGCAATACAAGGTCTAATCTGAAATTACACCCTAGTGTCACCTAGTTATTTCCTGGGATGTCTGAACCATAGCCACTCTATTTTGACTTTTAGTTGTAAAATTTTCTTTAACAGCCAAAGCAGATGTCACCATTAATGACGTCAGTGTTTCTCTAGGTATGAGAAGATGCAAGAATTGGGACTCAAAATCTTCTGAAAAGATCTAACTATCTGAAGGTCTGTTTTGCCAGTTTATCCCAATGCATGAAAGTAAAAAGTGAAAGTGAAGTTGCTCAGTGGTATCCAACTCTTAGCAACCCCATGGACTGCAGCCTAGCAGGCTCCTCCAGCCTACCAGGCTCCTCCATCCATAGGATTTTCTAGGCAAGAGTACTGGAGTGGGGTGCCATTGCCTTCTCCGATCTCAGAGCACAGAGTGCCTCATTCCTGATTTTCACCCTGAACTCCTTTCAGGGGAGTTGAAGGTCAGCAGTTGCAGTGGCCATGATTTAATCTTTGTAGACGTAGAAGACAAGTGTCAGTTTTCAGTTGGCAGAGCCCCTTTTTGCTCATAAACTTGACCATGATTTTGAGGGGGGCATTTCATGACCCCATGGTGCTGAGAATGTCCATTCTCAGGTTTGGCAAAGATTTTGTTGACAGGCCACTTAATGTGCTGTTACTGGACTAGGCCATAAAACCATATCCAAAATTCTCTGGACCACTGGTCTTACTAGACTCTTGGCCCAGGAAAACATTCCCTCTTACTGCTTCTTCCGATACCTAGATTACACTGTCACCATCATCCATCTCACATGGACTATATATTATTTTATCAGATGCCTTAGTACACACTTGGCAGTGTAAGAAACAGCAATTCTGTTAAACAGGTGAAATACAAATAACACAGCAGTAATATTAGTAAAGTCACAAGTGAGACTTAAGAGCTTCCATTAGATGTAGCCCAGTATATCCCAGGCCACCTGACTTAGTCTACTCTGTACAAATCTTTATCTTCCAGGGAAATTATATATTGGCACCATCTATAAGGCACATAGCCCAGTTTTGGAGTGTTACTAGACTGATTATCCTTAGTATGATTTAATGGTTTCCAACAAAGAGGAGACTTTAAACCTAAATTACCATAGCCTGGTGTTATCTATATAAATCCATCCCATAATTGTGGGAGATTTTTTTCCTTTGCTGAAACTTTGCTTGTTGTTCTGATTGAGCTTGAATAATAGAAGAAAACTGAAATTTATGGCCAGAGTCAGAGCAGGCATTATTAGTTGGCCTGGTGAGGGAATCCCATCTCGTAATATCAATAGTGACCTGAATATAATTTTTTAAAGTAAATTTCTCAGGGCCAACCAGTTAGAGCCTTGTAGTAGAGAAATTTACCAAGGTAACCCAGCACTAGACATGGGTAATTGGCCACAAACCCAACAACTGGATTGATTTCTAAAACTAGCATAGGATCAGGCCTATGATAGAAAAGCATTTGATTTATATGCACAGGTCTAAGAAGTCAAGAAAACATTATAAATGATCATATGAATCAGGTCCAGCATCTTGGACAAGCTGTCTATCTCTGATGTCGTCATCTTCTCATCCTGGTGTTGTTTGAGGATCATTTTAAGGTGAGATCAGGTCAGCTGTCTTCTCTATAGACCAATCCAGTGTAAGGGCCTTTGGAAGTGGGAATTAATCTAAAAGTCAGTTTCATTGTGCATGAGCTAGTTAAGAGTGCCTGATAAAAAGACAGTCCTTTAAATTATGTCTTTTCCAGTCCTGGCTGCAGGTCATGAGGCATCTGATCTTCATCCAAAGAAAGATTACTGAGATAAGCTTCAGAAATAAACGTAGGATGTTCTTTAAGAATTCAATTAAAGTTTACATTAATATCGCATAACAGCAAAGAACTATCCAAGAAATGAGTCTTACTAGATGCAGACCTTCATTAACAAACTGAGATTTAACATTTATTGAAACACTTTTTTCTCCCTAAAATTGCCCTCATTTTTATCAAATATAGCCAAATTAAGGCTAGTTTGTTTGCAAAATAGGTCTGCTGTCACTAATTTTGGCCTGATGATTTATATAACCATAATTGATCACAGACTTTTTGCTGAAACATTTATAGAGTCTCAGATTGAACTTTCAAAATAAAACAGGGCTGAGAAACTCACACCAAAAGCTTATTATCAATTTTGCCTAACAAATCTGGGTGACTTCTTCCCTTTTTAAGTGCTCAAAAATTCCTTGAGATTTTTGCACCTGTTAGTGAGATAACCTTCCTAACTCATTTGATAAAGTTACTGGAAACCTAGGAGTTTCCAATTTCTGGAGGAGTCAGAGAGAAAATATAATTGTTTTGTTTATAACGTGTAGTTTTACCAAATTATTGTCACAATGGTTTGAAAGGAAGGTTTTCCTCACTCCCAGAAAACATAAGATTCAAACCTGTAATTTTTCAGATAGAAACCATAAAAGTTATAAGCATATTCGCTGGTTCATTCAGTCCTTTTGTTAACTTTTGTGAAGTCATCAAGTTTTCCATGCTTTACTGTCTGAGCCACCAGGGAAGTCCCATTAGAATACCCAGGACATATCAAAACGTTAAGAACTCTATATAATTTCTAGGATATCTATATTAGTAATATTTACCATACATTATAACATGAGAGGATTTATTACTCATTTGATAATATTTTTCATGCAATTTAACCAACCAAATAAACACAATTAGTTTAATATCTCTCTTTGGGATGTTTCAGGGGCTCTCTGAAGCACCCCAAAGTTAGCTAGAGGTCAAAGGAACTTCAGAAGAATTCGATTTAGGAAGTTTTGTCAAAAAGATAATTTAAAAGGGTTTAGAACATTTAGTCAGATTTAGTCATTGTGGACGGGCATATTATTTAGCTTGTTGATATGTCACAATGGGTGTATATGCTGAGGTCTAGTGACTCCGCCATCTAGGTCCAACAAAATCCATTTATCTAACTAATTGTAATCCAATTTTAGAAAATCCTGATCATGCATAACTCTTTTTAGTACTCTTTTTTTTTTCTTCTGAAAACACACTTCCTACTTTCCTTTAGCAACCAAGAACTAACTTTTATATTAGCATTTTATAGATTGGTGAGCATGAATACCAGTGATAATTTCTAAAACCCTTGCTTTCTTAGAACATTTTAAGATGGCACCAAACATTATTCATTTATAGTCCCAAATATCTTTAGTTTTTCTATAAAAGGAAACCAGTGTTGAGTAGTAAATGTTTCAAAACCTTATTTTATTTGGAAATGACCTAACTATTCAATAGACTTCCAACAATTCATTTAGAACAACCATTAGAAATTTAGGTTACCCCAATCTAGAGAGAATATTTTTAGACAGACATTTCTAAAGCATAATTATACTTCAGTTCAGTTCAGTTCGGTTGCTCAGTCATGTCTGACTCTTTGCGGCCCCATGAATCACACCATGCCAGGCCTCCCTGTCCATCACCATCTCCCGGAGTTCACTCAGACTCATGTCCATCGAGTTGGTGATGCCATCCAGCCATCTCATCCTCTGTCGTCCCCTTCTCCTCCTGCCCCCAATCCCTCCCAGCATCCGAGTCTTCTCCAATGAGTTAACTCTTCGCATGAGGTGGCCAGAGTATTGGAGTTTCAGCTTTAGCATCAGTCCTTCCAATGAACACCCAGGACTGATCTCCTTTAGAATGGACTGGTTGGATCTCCTTGCAGTCCAAGAAACTCTTAAGAGTCTTCTCCAACACCACAGTTCAAAAGCATCAATTCTTTGGCGCTCAGCTTTCTTCACAGTCCAACTCTCACATCCATACATGACTACTGAAAAAACCATAGCCTTGACTAGACGGACCTTTGTTGGCAAAGTAATGTCTCTGCTTTTGAATATGCTATCTAGGTTGGTCATAACTTTCCTTCCAAGGAGTAAGCGTCTTTTAATTTCATGGCTGCAATCACCATCTGCAGTGATTTTGGAACCCCCCAAAATAAAGTTTGACACTGTTTCCACTGTTTCCTCATCTATTTGCCATGAAGTGATGGGACCAGATGCCATGATCTTAGTTTTCTGAATGTTGAGCTTTAAGCCAACTCTTTCCACTCTCCTCTTTCACTTTCATCAAGAGGCTTTTTAGTTCCTCTTCACCTTCTGCCATAAGGGTGGTGTCATCTGCATATCTGAGGCTATTAATATTTCTCCCAGCAATCTTGATTCCAGCTTGTGCTTCTTCCAGCCCAGCGTTTCTCATGATGTACTCTGCATATAAGTTAAATAAACAGGGTGACAATATGCAGCCTTGACGTACTCCTTTTCCTATTTGGAACCAGTCTGTTATTCCACGTCCAGTTCTAACTGTTACTTCCTGCCCTGCATATAGGTTTCTCAAGAGGCAGGTCAGGTGGTCTGGTATTCCCATCTCTTTCAGAATTTTCCACAGTTTATTGTGATCCACACAGTCAAAGGCTTTGGCATAGTCAATAAAGCAGAAATAGATGTTTTGCTGGAACTCTCTTGCTTTTGCAGTGATCCAGCGGATGTTTGTTAGATAGGTCACAAATAAACATTAATATCAGGTATTTAATACTGAATATTTCCCAGTTCACATGAACCTGGAATTTATTGTTTAATTTAGAATTATTTGATTTGTAAGCACTTACTTTTCTTTAAGCCAATTAAATACAGCTCATTTACAAATTAACCTCAAAAATATTACCCAGAGACAAAGACATACCAAGACATATATAGACATACACAACGCAAGATCTAACTTCGTCTTCTAAGCTTAGTCATGAATTAGATATTACAATATAAAATTTACTAGTTTATAAAAAACAGCTCGAATAAATAAAACTTTTAAAGGCTTTCCCCCATTTTTCCTCAGTCTCAGGAGTTAGAGATGGTCTAGATAAGTGTTCCTGAGAGCCCTAGTCTCAAGGCACAGGGAAAGAAAAGCAAGTTCTAACAGAATGGTGGCAGGTCTAAACCAAATGGTGGCCAGACAAAGCAAAATGGCCATTAAAAATCATAACACAGAACACAGAGTTAAAACACACACACACACAGACCTGGAAGTCCTCATCATACAGTCCCTTAAATACAAGAATACAGTCTCTCAGAAAATCTTCTATAAAAACAGGGAACTTCAGATCCAAGTACTAACAGAGTAAATGAAAATATCTCAGGTCTTCAAACATTTCAAAGGGAGGAAAGGAAGCCAGCTTGAAAGAAGAAGGGGGAGGAGGGCAAAAGGGGTGGCCTTACAGACGTCTCCTGCCACCTGCAGATACCCAGGCATCATGGGACTTTACCCTGGGCCTCCAGAGAAGGGAGGACTGGAACTCGGCCCTACCAGAAACCAAGCCAGAACAGAACCAGAATTCTAGTTCTCTGCAAAGAGGAGGATCAGTCTCTAATCCTCATCTCAGGCTGAGGCCCTTCCACCAGATTCCTGCGCCCAGGACCAGGGGACTAGAAAAAAGGGGAAGGATAAGAAGGGTTAAGGAGAGGAAAGAGAGAGGGAAGGGGAGAGAGAGCAATAAAGTCTCTTGTTTCTTTCCGGACAGAGCACTCTGGCCAGTTGTCTGCGTCAGGGGACCAGGGACAAGAGTCCCAGTTGCGGCCACTGGGTCTGGTCCGTCGGTGGGCAGGCTGGCCCCTGAGTACCCCGAGTGGTCAGGATGTCAATGGCAGCAAAGAAAAGTCCCTGCCAGAGTCGCCATTTGTTGCAGGAAGGGGGGACCCCTTCCAGGGCCCGAAACTGGGCTCTTGTCTAACACTCAGAAATGAATTGTGTGAGGAGACACATGTGCTGACGAAGCAAGAGATTTTATTGGGAAAGGGCACCCGGGTGGAGAGAGGTAGGGTCAGGGAACCCAGGATGACCGCACTGCCGCGTGGCCTGCAGTCTCAGGTTTATGGTGATGGGATTAGTTTCCAGGTTGTCTTCAGCCAGTCATTCTGACTCAGAGTCCTTCCTGGTGGTGCACGCCTCGTTCAGCCAAGATGCATGCCAGTGAGAAGGATTCTGGGAGGTGGTCGGTCATGTGGTGTCTCCTTTTGACCTCTCCTGAACTCTTCTGGTTGGTGGTGGCTTATTAGTTCCATGTCCCTTACCACGACCTCCTGCTGTATAACGACTCATGCAAATGGTTACTACGGTGCCTGGCCAGGGTGGGCAGATTCCACCAGTGTGCTTCCCCTAACACTTGCAGAGAGAAGGAGGGCTTCTAAGCTCCCGGAAGGCTTGAATATAGGGGACCTCCAACCATTTACCATTCCGTTTGAGTAAGTTAGTGAGATCTGATAAAATACTAAAATTGGAAGTCCTAAACTCAGGCCAGCAGTTTTGGTTACCCAATTTGTATTGAGGCCAAATTTGAGTACAAAGTAACTCGAGTTTATGAACCTTGAGATCAGTCAAGAGTTGAAGTTTGAGGTTTCATTTTTACGAAGGCCAAGGGACAGTCCCGTGGGACGGATTGGCTGCTGCTGCCAAGTTGCTTCAGTCGTGTCCGACTCTGTGCGACCCCACAGACAGCAGCCCACCAGGGTCCCCCATCCCTGGGATTCTCCAGACAAGAACACTGGAGTGGGTTGCCATTTCCTTCTCCAATGCATGTAAGTGAAAAAATAAAGTGAAGTCACTCTGTCGTGTCTGACTCCTAGCGACCCCATGGACTGCAGCCTACCAGGCTCCCCCATCCCTGGGATTCTCCAGGCAAGAACACTGGAGTGGGTTGCCATTTCCTTCTCCAATGCATGAAAGTGAAAAGTGAAAGTGAAGTCACTCAGTCGTGTCTGACTCTTTGCGACCCCATGGACTGCAGCCTACCAGGCTCCTCCATCCATGGGATTCTCCAGGCAAGAACACTGGAGTGGGTTGCCATTTCCTCCAATGCATGAAAGTGAAAAGTGAAAGTGAAGTCGCTCAGTCGTGTCCGACTCTTTGTGACCCCATGGACTGTAGTCTACCAGGCTCCTCCATCCATGGGATTCTCCAGGCAAGAACACTGGAGTGGGTTGCCATCTCCTCCAATGCATGAAAGTGAAAAGTGAAAGTGAAGTTGCTCAGTCATGTCCGACTCTTTGCGACCCCATGGACTGTAGCCTACCAGGCTCCTCCATCCATGGGATTTTCCAGGCAAGAGTACTGGAGTGGGGTGCCATTGCCTTCTCCGGATTGGCTTGACCCCATAGCAAATGGCTAACAACTGTCTGGTCGAGACAAAAGGTCGTCACCTAATCTTTTGACCAGGCAAACAGAGAGAGAGACTCTTAAGGAGGGAGGGGCATGCCCCAAGTACCTCCCCAGAGGGCCTCTGGGCCCGAGGGTTCCCTGGGAATGCAGAAAGGACGATAGTCTATGGCACCCTGGAGTACCATCCGAGCTTCCTTGGGATACTGGGTCAGGTGAGAATTCGTGGTGGACTGAGGGAGGTTGAATGGCAAAAGGCCTCTGTCCTGGAGTCGGTTGGTCTCACAAAAAAGAGAGTGTAGAGAAAAGAGGAAGAGAGAGAGAGACAGGCCAATATTCCTTGGGCTTCGTGGAAACCAATAAAGCCCTTACCCAGGGCTTGTACCGCTCATGAAGGCACAGGGCGTCCTCCCGAGGAGGTATTGGAAGCCCGGGCGGGAAAGTGAGCACGGCAGGTTTCCACGCTCCAAAGAGCTGGCCGTGGAGAACGAGACTGAGAAGGAACCTCAACCTCCCGGGTTTCGGCACCAAAAAATGTGGGGTAAGGGAGTTAGAGAAGCCGAGGTTTGGGGAAAGAAGGAGACCGGCAGTTCACAGGAACAGATCACCTGTGACGAGGCGAGAAGGGGCAGCAGTCAGATCACTGGGCTGCTGCGCCAAGTCAAGAGGAGAGTAGGTATATACAGAAAACATATACATGCGGAGATACATCGTTTTGAGGGGGTCTGTTTTTCCTCAAGATTATTTTTTATTAGTTAGCTTTCAACAACTAGGGCAAGGAATTCCTGAGACCTGCTGGAGACTGGGATCGGCTGGGAGTTGAACGTAATCAATCTTAATGTCCATTTCTTTCTTTAGGGGAGAAAGTTCTTGAAAGCTGAGCGCTAAAGAATTGATGCCTCTGAACTGTGGTGTGGGAGAAGACTCTTGAGAGTCCTTTGGACTGCAAGGAGATCCAACCAGGCCATCTTAAAGGAGATCAGTCCTGGATGTTCATTGGAAGGACTGATGATAAAGCTGAAACTCCAATACTTTGGCCACCTGATGCGAAGAGCTGACTCATTTGAAAAGACCCTGGTGCTGGGAAAGACTGAGAGCAAGAGAAGTGGATGACAAAGGATGAGATGACCAACTCAGTGGACATAAGTTTGAGCAAGCTCTGGGGGTTAGTGATGGACAAGGAGGCCTGGCATGCTGCGGTCCATGAGGGCGCAAAGTCAGACATGACTGAGCCACTGAACTGAACTGAATGAATGGTGGGGAGTTTTAACTGGGTAGCCTTTCCCTTTTCCAGGGGATCTTCCCAACCCAGGGATTGAACCCAGGTCTCCCACATTACAGGCGGATTCTTTACCAGCTGAGCCAAAGTTCAGTTCAGTTGCTCAGTCATGTCCAACTCTTTGCAACCCCATGAATTACAGCACACCAGGCCTCCCCATCCATCACCAACTCCCGGAGTTCTCTCAGACTCACATCCATCGAGTCAGTGATGCCATCCAGCCATCTCATCCTCTGTCGTCCCCTTCTCCTCCTGCCCCCAATCCCTCCCAGCGTCAGAGTCTTTTCCAATGAGTCAACTCTTCGCATGAGGTGGCCAGAGTACTGGAGTTTCAGCTTTAGCATCATTCCTTCCAAAGAAACCCCAGGGCTGATCTCCTTCAGAATGGACTGTTTGGATCTCCTGGCAGTCCAAGGGACTCTCAAGAGTCTTCTCCAACACCACAGTTCAAAAGCATCAATTCTTTGGCGCTCAGCTTTCTTCACAGTCCAACTCTCACATCCATATATGACCACTGGAAAAACCATAGCCTTGACTAGATGGACCTTTGTTGGCAAAGTACTGTCTCTGCTTTTCAATATGCTATCTAAGTTGCTCATAACTTTTCTTCCAAGGAATAAGTGTCTTTTAATTTCATGGCTGCAGTCACCATCTGCAGTGATTTTGGAGCCCCCAAAATAAAGTCTGACACTGTTTCCACTGTTTCCCCATCTATTTGCCACGAAGTGATGGGACCAGATGCCATGATCTTTGTTTTCTGAATGTTGAGCTTTAAGCCAATTTTTTCACTCTCCACTTTCACTTTCATCAAGAGGCTTTTTAGCTCCTCTTCACTGTCTGCCATAAGGGTGGTGTCATCTGCATATCTGAGTTTATTGGTATTTCTCCTGGCAATCTTGATTCCAGCTTGTGCTTCTTCCAGCCCAGCGTTTCTTATGATATACTCTGCATATAAGTTGAATAAGCAGGGTGACAATATACAGCCTTGACGTACTCCTTTTCCTATTTGGAACCAGTCTGTTGTTCCATGTCCAGTTCTAACTGTTGCTTCCTAACCTGCATGTAGGTTTCTCAAGAGGCAGATCAGGTGATCTAGTATTCCCATCTCTTGAAGAATTTTCCACAGTTTATTGTGATCCACACAGTCAAAGGCTTTGGCATAGTCAATAAAGCAGAAATAGATGTTTTTCTGGAACTCTCTTGCTTTTTCCATGATCCAGCGGATGTTGGCAATTTGATCTCTGGTTCCTCTGCCTTTTCTAAAACCAGCTTGAACATCAGGAAGTTCACAGTTCACGTACTGCTGAAGCCTGGCTTGGAGAATTTTGAGCATTACTTTACTCGCGTGTGAGATGAGTGCAATTGTGTGGTAGTTTGAGCATTCTTTGGCATTGCCTTTCTTTGGGATTGGAATGAAAACTGACCTTTTCCAGTCCTGTGGCCACTGCTGAGTTTTCCAAATTTGCTGGCATATTGAGTGCAGCACTCACAGCATCATCTTTCAGGATTTGAAAGCCCAACTGGAGTTTTAAGTGGAGGCTCTTTTGAGCCCTATAGCCTTCCTTCTGGAGAAGGCAATGGCACCCCACTCCAGTACTCTTGCCTGGAAAATCCCACGGACGGAGGAGCCTGGTAGGCTGCAGTCCATGGGGTCGCTAAGAGTCAGACATGACTGAGCGACTTCACTTTCTCTTTTCACTTTAAAGCATTGGAGAAGGAAATGGCAACCCACTCCAGTGTTCTTGCCTGGAGAATCCCAGGGACGGAGAAGCCTGGTGGGCTGCCGTCTATGGGGTCACACAGAGTCGGACACGACTTAAGTGACTTAGCATAGCATAGCATAGCCTTCCTTCAGGGACACCGCCTCGCGCCAGGAGCCCGCCCGCCGGCGGGAAGGAGGCGCTTGGCCCCGGGCTTCCAGGCGCGCCCCGCCCGCCCTCCGGGGGAGGGGAAAGGAGGGAGGAGGCACGGGGGAGGGGAGGAGCAGGGGCGCCCGCGTGCGTGCAGGTCAGGCCCCGGCTCACCCCCTGCCTACTCCGGCCCAGGCCCCGCACTCAGATCCCGGCCCCGCGCTCAGTTCCCGGCCATGGTGGAGGCCTGGTACATGGACGAGGCGGCCGACGACCCGCGGCTGCCGCACCGCGCCGAGCCCGCGCGCCCTGTCGGCCTGGAGCAGCTGCGCCGGCTCGGGGTCCTTTACTGGAAGGTACGCGCGGCGCACAGGCGCCCCCGGCCCCGCGCACCCCGCCGCCCGCCAGCGGGCCTGCGGAGCCCGGCCCGTGCTCAGTGCGCACGCTCGGGGCGGCAGGGCCGGCCCCGGGGCCTCCACCGCGGGGCGTGCCGCGTGCTCCGTGCCGGGATCGGGGATCGGGGGGCTGGGATCAGGGATCAGGGATCGGGGTGGGGAGGCGGGGGAGGGCGGAGGGGTCGGCGTGAGAGCAGGGCCGGGGCCCGCGGGTCCCCGCCGCCCCCATGGGAGGCCGGGGCCCTGTAGGCGCGGGCCTGTCCTCAGGGGCCCGGGCGGGCCGGCGGGAGGGCGGTTGGGGTCCCTGAAGGGTCCCCTGTGCGTCTCCCTGGGGTGGGGGTAGGGGGGCGGCTCGACGGGAGACGCGGTCTGTTCAGACTCCTGCCCTTCGGTCTCGCTGGCCCCGGGACAGTTTTGGAGCGGGAGTGGACACTGGCCAAGCTCTGAAAGTGTCCGGGGATAAAGTAAGGCTGTATTTTCAGCGCCTCCGCCAGGTCGAGTCGGCCTCCTCCTGGCTCCTGGTTCTCCTGTGGACGGGAAGACCCAGGACTGTCAGAATTAAACTTGTTCGGTGGGTCAGTCATACCAGATCCTGCGACCCCATGGACTGCAGCACGCCAGGCCTCCCTGTCCATCACCAACTCCTGGAGTTTACCCAGACTTCTGGCCACTGAGTCGGTGATGCCATCCAGCCCTCTCATCCTCCGTCGTCCCCTTCTCCTCGTGCCTTCAGTCTTCCCCGGCATCGGGAGCTTTCCCAGGGAGTCGCCCGTACACTTGTTTACTCCGTGCTTCAGTGACCTGGGCCTTTTTGTACTTTATAACGACTTAATCTGGAGCAGGACGATAGCTGGGCACGTTCACCTGTCGTGTCTCGGTGACGCCCTAGGGAGTGGGAAGCTCTCACCCGGATGTGAAGGTGCACTGTGGGGGTCTGCTCACGTGGGGAGTGGTCATTTAGAAATTCATGTCTCCCGATTCCTTGGTGGCTCTGGTAGAGGCTGCCTGCTGACACAGGAGACACGGGCTGGTTGGGAAGCGCTCACGTGTCTGGGGCAAGGATGCCACCACTGTCGAGCCCGTGCTCTGTGGGCGGGAGCTGCAACTGCTGAGCCCATGTGCCGGCTGCTGCAGCTCCACGAAGCCTGCGCGCAGCAGTGAAGACCCAGCACAGCCAGAAATGCGTAAATAACATTTTAAAGAAAGAAAAGGCCGCTGGGGCCAGGGGGTAGAAAGCCTCTTGTCTGCCTGAGGAACTTGGGTTTTATTTGCGGGCTCAGAGGGCTTCAGGTGTTTTGGCTCGGGAAACAAAGTAACCGTAGAGTTGCCATAGAGACAAAGGTCAGGCAGACTTGCAGAGTGGACAGGAGGCAGACGAACAGGACATGGCGGTGGGGGGAGGCACCCGTTACAGGCGTGAGGCGATCAGAGCTTCCCCCGACTTCTGATGGTGGGCCTGGAAGTGTGAAGTTTCAATAGAATCTCCCTGGAAGCTGCTGGAGAGAAGGGAGGCGGGAATTCAGCACAACTGCACTGTGCCTAGCTTTTAGGGGAAGCATGCCAAGAAATAGGGAAAGGAGGGGAAGAAAGGTGAGTTTAAGATTGACAAAGAACCAAATGATATTAATGCAGTGTATGTGGAATATAATTATACTGGAGATCCAGAATGCGGACACAGGACCAGGTAGTCAAGTCCGAGTATAATCATATTGGAGATCCAGAAAGAGACTGTTTTGGTGTTTCGGTGTGTTCACATGACCTCCTGTTTGTTGCTTGTTTAAACTCTTTTAGCTGGATGCAGACAAATACGAGAACGATCCAGAATTAGAGAAGATCCGAAAAGAGAGAAACTACTCCTGGATGGACGTCATAACCATATGCAAAGACAAACTACCGAATTATGAGGAAAAGGTAAGGGAACTCTAAATTATTTGAAAAGGGGAATTATTAATTATTCACTATTAATAAATGCAGGAGAAGGCAATGGCACTCCACTCCAGTACGATTGCCTGGAAATCCCATGGATGGAGGTGCCTGGTGGGCTACAGTCCATGGGGTTGCAGAGTCGGACACTACTAAGCAACTTCACTTCCTTTCTTTCTATAGTGCCTTTTGGAGAAGGAAATGGCACCCCCACTCCAGTGTTCTTGCCTGGAGAATCCCGTGGACGGAGGGCCTGATGGGCTGCGGTCTACGGGGTTGCATAGAGTCGGACATGACTAAGCAGCTAACACACACACACGCAAACATTAATAAAAGCAAGCCTTTCCTTCTTGTTAAGTGTCTTTCGTTTTGGTTTATATGAGAGGAATGCTGGCCTGAGAATAAGCTGAAAAGTATTCCGTCCTTTTCCGTTTTTTGGAAGAGTATGTCTAGAACGGTTTTACTTTTTTCTTAAGTGTTTGGCAGATTAACCCATGAAGCCACGTGGTTGGTTTGTTTGTTTAGTCACTAAGTTGTGTCCGACTCCTGTGACCCCATGGACTGTGGCCCACCAGGCTCCTCTGTCCATGGGACTTCCCAGACAAGAATACTGGAGTGGATTACCATTTCCTTCTCCGGGGGATTTTCCCGACTCAGGGATCAAACCCTTGTCTCTGTGTCTAAAGGTCACATTTTGTTCTTTGCGTGCTTGGTAAGTATTGATTGGATGCCAGACATTGTGATTTATTCTCTTGGATGCTGGGTACTTTTGCACCGGTAGAAATATTCTTCAGTTTTCTTGTGGACGCATGTAAGCTTATTGGAGACAGTTGGATGCTTTTCAGCCTTTCCTTTAAGAAACGTCGCATGTCCCCGCGTCGTGCTGGGTGTGATTTAGCCGCTTTGTCTGCCGACCCCACGGACTGTAGCCCCCAGGCTGCTCTGGTCCACCACACAACGCCCCTGGGATAAGGAGGTTTTTCCAGTCTGACTGGTGGGACAGGCTCTGTTCTCAGGCGGGCATAGGGCCAGGAACCGTTCCTTTCAAACCCGAAGGGTCTGAATGGCTCTTTTCTGGCTGAAGCTCCTTTTCCTGCATGCGTGCATGCACAGACGGGCTCCAGGGGAACCCTCGAGGGAGGCCCTCTACAGGTCTCGGATTTCCCTGTGGAGCTCTTTCCCCTTGGGCACTGTGCCCTGCACGCCAGCTCCCTCTGTCTCCCCAGATTCTCAATCCTGCTTTTCAGCTCAGGGTGCTCTGCCTGGGTGCCCCCTCCCAGCTCCGCATCCCAAGAAGTCTCTCCAGTGGAATCCAGTGCAGGCGTGGGGTTCCCCCTGCTGGCTTTCTGCCTCCCGAGTCTCTCTCTCCCCTCCCTGGCATCTGCTGTTGTGCAGACTGTCACTTTGCATGTTGTGTCTGTTTTGATTGTTGGAGGTGTGAGGGGATCCAGTCTCTGTCACCCCGTCTTGTACAGCAGTGGGATGGGAGTCAGTGTTTTTTTTTTTTTTTAATTCTTGGTTTTGTGTTGGTTCCCAGGTTCCTGTTACTAGAGAAACTCATTTATCTTTGGCCAAGTGAAAAAACGGACGTGCAGTTTGTAATGAGGCTGAATGTGTGCAAGTTCAAGGACGGCCTTGTTTTTGAAATTGTTGTCTTTGCTTTTTCAGGAGTAAGGTGACTCCTTTATGAAACGGTCGTGGCAACAGCAGTAGTCTCAGGACTTTTCTGTCTTGATGAGCTTTGGCAGCTGTGTCGCTCCCCAGACTTTCTGTTTCCATCATGCTGAGCTATGAACTGTGAAGCTACGGCCTTAAGCCACTCAGCGTAGCCTCCTTTTCCCACCTGTGGACACCTGGAGGGGGTGAGGACCTCTTCCCCGCTCGTGTTGGTAAAGCCAGGCCCAGAACCCAGTCCGCCTGGTCCAGAGTCTTCACCGCCCCCAGGAAGGCTGCGTCCACCCATGCAGTCCCTCGCTAGCTTGGGTGTCTTCTGCGTGTTTTTCTGAAAAAGAACATGTGCCCAGGTGAATCGGCACCAGCGCCGCGCCCTAGGAACGGCAGGGGCAGCAACACCCAGGCCGCCAAGCACAGACGCGCTCCCTGGCGTTTCTCTCTCTATTCTGTCCCACGTGATTCTCGCTGGTTGGAGTACAGACGTTATAATACCTACAAAAGGACGAAATTTCTCACTGAGTGCCTGCAAGTCCCGATATCCTCTTAGATTTAAATGATATGTTCTTAAATGATATGTTCTTACTTAGAATTTTAGACTTCCTGTCTTCTCACCAGCCCCCTTCCTTCCATAGGAGGGGCTTGACGGTTGTAAATCCTGGCTGTTAGATTATTCTTATCATTACCACCTTCTAGAATGGCTTCTCTCCTGAAATAAAACCTTGTCCCTAATACCAGCTTATCTCTTGTTCTTGTTAAACATACTTCTTTACTATCTGATTATCTCACGGTTGTCTTCAGATCAGATCAGATCAGTCTCTCAGTCGTGTCCGACTCTTTGCGACCCCGTGAATCACAGCACGCCAGGCCTCCCTGTCCATCACCAACTCCTGGAGGTCACTCAGACTCACATCCATCGAGTCAGTGATGCCATCCAGCCATCTCATCCTCTGTCATCCCCTTCTCCTCCTGCCTCCAATCCCTTCCAGCATCAGAGTCTTTTCCAATGAGTCAACTCTTCGCATGAGGTGGCCAAAGTACTGGAGTTTCAGCTTCAGCATCATTCCTTCCAAAGAAATCCCAGGGCTGATCTCCTTCACAATGGACTGGTTGGATCTCCTTGCAGTCCAAGGGACTCTCAGGAGTCTTCTCCAACATCACAGTTGAAGAGCATCAATTCTTCAGCGCTCAGCCTTCTTCACAGTCCAGCTCTCACATCCATACATGACCACAGGAAAAACCATAGCCTTGACTAGATGGACCTTTGTTGGCAAAGTAATGTCTCTGCTCTTGAATATGCTATCTAGGTTGGTCGTAACCTTCCTTCCAAGGAGTAAGCGTCTTTTAATTTCATGGCTGCAGTCACCATCTGCAGTGATTTTGGAGCCCAGAAAAATAAAGTCTGACACTGTTTCCCCATCTTTTTCCCATGAAATGATGGGACCGGATGCCATGATCTTCGTTTTCTGAATGTTGAGTTTTAAGCCAACTTTCCACTTTCACTTTCATCAAGAGGCTTTTAGTTCCTCTTCACTTTCTGCCATAAGAGTGGTGTCATCTGCATATCTGAGGTTATTGATATTTCTCCCAGCAATCTTGATTCCAACTTGTGTTTCTTCCAGTCCAGCATTTCTCATGATGTACTCTGCATAAAAGTTAAATAAACAGGGTGACAATATACAGCCTTGATGTATTCCTTTCCTATTTGGAACCAGTCTGTTGTTCCATGTCCAGTTCTAACTGTTGCTTCCTGACCTGCATACAGATTTCTCAAGAGGCAGATCAGGTGGTCTGGTATTCCCATCTCTTTCAGAATTTTCCACAGTTTATTGTGATCTACACAGTCTGACTCGATGGATGCGAGTCTGAGTGACCTCCGGGAGTTGGTGATGGACAGGGAGGCCTGGCGTGCTGCGGTTCATGGGGTCGCAAAGAGTCGGACACGACTGAGCGACTGATCTGATCTGATCTGACACAGTCAAAGGCTTTGGCATAGTCAATAAAGCAGAAATAGATGTTTTTCTGGAACTCTCTTGCTTTTTCCATGATCCAGCGGATGTTGGCAATTTGATCTCTGGTTCCTCTGCCTTTCCTAAAACCAGCTTGCACATCAGGAAGTTCACGGTTCACGTATTGCTGAAACCTGGCTTGGAGAATTTTGAGGATTACTTTACTAGCGTGTGAGATGAGTGCAATTGTGTGGTAGTTTGAGCATTCTTTGGCATTGCCTTTCTTTGGGATTGGAATGAAAACTGACCTTTTCCAGTCCTGTGGCCACTGCTGAGTTTTCCAAACTTGCTGGCATATTGAGTGCAGCACTTTCATAGCACCATCTTTCAGGATTTGGAATAGCTCAACTGGAATTCTATCACCTCCACTAGCTTTGTTCATAGTGATGCTTTCTAAGGCCCACTTGACTTCACATTCCAGGATGTCTGGCTCTAGATCAGTGATCATACCATCATGATTATCTGGGTCGTGAAGCTCTTTTTTGTACAGTTCTTCTGTGTATTCTTGCCATCTCTTCTTAATATCTTCTGCTTCTGTTTTTTTTGTATAGTTCTTCTGTGTATTCTTGCCATCTCTTCTTAATATCTTCTGCTTCTGTCAGGTCCATACCATTTCTGTCCTTTATTGAGCCCATCTTTGCATGAAATGTTCCTTTGGTATCTCTGATTTTCTTGAAGAGATCTCTAGTCTTTCCCATTCTATTGTTTTCCTCTATTTCTTTGTATTGATCGCTGAAGAAGGCTTTCTTATCTCTTCTTGCTGTTCTTTGGAACTCTGCATTCAGATGTTTATATCTTTCCTTTTCTCCTTTGCTTTGCGCTTCTCTTCTTTTCTCAGCTATTTGTAAGGCCTCCCGAGACAGCCATTTTGCTTTTTTGCATTTCTTTTCCATGGGGATGGTCTTGATCACTGTCTCCCGTACAGTGTCACGAACCTCATTCCATAGTTCATCAGGCACTCTATCTATCAGATCTAGGCCCTTAAATCTATTTCTCACTTCCACTGTATAATCATAAGGCATTTGATTTAGGTCATACCTGAATGGTCTCGTGGTTTTCCCTACTTTCTTCAGTTTAAGTCTGAATTTGGCAATAAGGAGTTCACGGTTGTCTTAGGTTAACACATTTTGGGCAGGAATCCTGCGGAAGGAGTGCTGCATCTGCTCAGGGCACCCCGCCCGGAGGCCTGTGCCCGGGGTGGGGTCGGGGTCCCAGTGCCCATGATGCAAAACTTGGCTGAACTGGTGCCCGTCAGGGTTCCGTGTTGTGACTGGACGACTCTTCCTGCTCTAAGGAAGGAGTCAGTGGAGAGTGACTTTCTGCCTGTGACGATTCTGCTCGGTGTCAAACTTGGTGTGAGTGAATCTTGCTGACCCCGGCCTGAGTCAGTTACCCTGCCCCGTGGCCATCATCTTCCTGCTCTGACCTGGCCTGCTTCTCTCCCGTTGATGCCCGTCAGTACGGGCGTGCGGATTCTTGGTTTCCTCGTGGGCCTGTGTCCGTTCCTGCCGTGATCCACCTTGACGTTCAGATTGGTCCAGACTCGGCACAAGGGGTGGAAGGCCCTCTCCGTGGTCCTGCCGCGTCCCCTCTGTGCTTCCAGCCCCTCTGTGCTCCCAGGCTCGGGGTGTTCGTGCCCCTCGGGGCTCCCTCGGCCCATCTTTGGGTCTCTCTCCTCCCGCACTCACCACGGTGCCCAGTGCTGCATCGACCCGGTTAGGATCAGCAGGCCTGTCCTTGGAGTTCCAGGCGAGTTGCGGTCCTGTCTTACTGAGGATGTAGTCAGAGAACTGTGTTCAGAAGCACTTAGGTGAGTTTTCGCTTCCTCCTGTGGTTGTGAGCATATGGCTTGACTCCAGATTTAAGGTCCCCCCTCCCCGAGCCCCCAAGCTTGCTTTATTTTTATTTATGACTGTAAGATGCAAAGTGAAAGTCACACATGGTGTCCGACTCTCTGCAAGCCCGTGGACTGTAGCCCGCCAGGCTCCTCTGTCCTTGGAATTCCCCAGGCAGGAGTCCTGGAGTCAGCTGCCATAGCCAGGTTTAAACTGAAGACTCTACCAGAAGGCCCCTCGGCTCCCCTTGGCCGGCTCGCACTGCGCCACACCCTGCTGTCGGAGCCCGCGTGCCCGTTCACTCTACCAGCCTGCTCTGCTCCCGCCTTCCGGGCGTCTCCAGGGTTCCTCAGCGACACACAGCACAGCGGGGAGCGGCGCGTGCGTGTCTTTCCGTGCTGTTGGAGGCGTATCTTCAGGGTAGATTCCTAGACGGGCGGCGGGTCAGTGCGTGTCCGGCTGTGCCCGCCCCGCCAGGGGCTGTGTGCCCAGCAGGGCAGGGACCGGTCTCCGTGGCCTCGCCTGCCTGAGAGGCTGCCGTTCTCACTGGAAGCAGGGATTTTCCAAACGTCTGTGGATTGTCCAGAAGGGTGGAAGGATTACATGAGGAGAGCTTTGAAACCCTCCGGGACAGGAGGTGAGAGGTGCAGAATCTTAAGAAGGCCAGTTAAAGAGAAAGGTTAAGGTTGCGTGGGTGTTTACTGGAGGATGCTTCCAACCTTTGTGCACATTCGAGTATTTTTATTGTGAAACGTCAGAGGATAGAGCCCCAAACGACACAGGCCAGGTTGGGATGAGGGGGAGGTGTTTGCTGAGCGCCTTCCTCAGATGCACACGCCGCTCCTGCCCTGCCGGGGTGACCTCGTGCCTTCACATCTCGTGTCGGCGGGCCAGGTGGTCTGTGCTGGGGCAGGGGTGGTTCCGGCCACCTTACCCTGGGGGGCCCCCAGCTCACAGAGCCCTCTCACCCCCAGATCAAGATGTTCTTTGAGGAGCACTTACACCTGGATGAGGAGATCCGCTACATCCTGGACGGCAGCGGGTACTTTGACGTGCGGGACCGGGAGGACCAGTGGATCCGGATCTCCATGGAGAAAGGGGACATGATCACCCTGCCCGCCGGCATCTACCACCGCTTCACGCTGGACGAGAAGGTGGGCTCGCGGCCGCTCTGCCGGAGTGTGGTCTACGCGCCTGTCGGACGCTCAGCCCCGGCAGCACCAGGCAAAGGAAGCTGCCTCAGCGAGTGGCCGGGGGTTTGCAGTGGCTGGGGGTCTGCAGGGGCGCATGGGATCCCACACCCCCCCAGGCATGTGCCCAGGCCAATGGGAGGCGCCCCTCCAGGGGTCCCTGCTCCTTCGTCATTCAAGAGCATGTCTGCTGGGCCTCAGCCGTCGGGCGCTGGAGCCATGGACACAGTCACAGAAGCTGGAGAAGAGTGGTCTGGGGCTCCCTCCGTGGGCTTGGGACTGACCTGAGACGGGTGTGCTCAGCTTAAAGCTCAGGACTTGGAGAGGACATGCGAGGGAAGGTCGCCCCACTCCTGGCCCCAGCGTCTCTCCCTGAAGGTGGCCGTGATCACGTCCTCAAATGTCTTCTCGGAGAGACGGCTCTCTTGGCAGGCGAATGTGAGTCGTGCACAGGAGCCAGCCAACTTCTGTCCGGGGGTGGCCCCCCTCTTTTCTGCTCGCTGAGCTCTGGGACGGTTTCCTGTCGGCATATAGAGTGCCCCGGCCTGTGCGCAGCGGCCTGCTGGCCACCAGGACACACTCTGGTTTACTGCGCTGAGTGGTGACCCCGAGAGGTGGGTCCCCCAGCTGTCTCCAGTTCTCTCCTGTCGTAAACGGCTCTGGGAGAAAGAACCTCATGCATTTGCCATCATGGCCTGCTGAGAGTTCCCCTGTAGGACACACCCCCAGACGTGCACCCTGGCTGGACAGGGGTGCAGGTTTCTAACTGTGCTGCGGGAGGGGCCCGCGTGCAAGGCGGTGTGTCTGTCGAGAGTGTGGGCCTGACGCTGCCCTGCGGCTGCCTGAGCATGGGCCCTCCTGCCTTTCAGAGGAATGTGCGTGAGAACGGGGGTGAGCAGCACGGAGTGTGACCTCACGGCTGTGTAACCAGCGCCGCTGTGTCTGTGTGTCTCCCCAGAACTACGTGAAGGCCATGCGGCTGTTCGTGGGAGACCCCGTGTGGACGCCGTACAACCGGCCGTCGGACCACCTCGAGGCCCGGACGCAGTACCTGGAGTTCCTGGCGCAGACGGCCTAGTGGCCCCGCGGGCCCCTCGTGAGGCAGCACGGAGTCTGTCCCTTTCTCCTGCTTTAGTGCTGCAGGCGCGAGGCTGGGGAGCCTCCTCTGCAAGCTTGTCAGATCAGAACACTATTTTTTTGATCAGAACACCTTTTAATGGACGGAGCTATGGAGCTGGTTGCACGTGCAACCAGCTGGAAATTTGGGCAGGTGATTCACTTCTCTGATTCGGGGTCAGGGGTCAGTGGCCCCACACTAGCTCGAGCCTTCAATTCTGACCAGTGAGTTTCATCTCCCCAGATACAGCCACTTACTGCCTGATTCTCAGGCTTTAAACAGGCGCCAGGCCAGGCCATGCCTGCCCTGTGCAGATGTGTGACAGTGGGTGACAGGACGGTGGAGAGGTCACCCACTTTTCTCCTAAAACACAGGGGTGCTGGGGGGGAAGTTGGCATGTTGGGGGACACGCACTCGCTTATGCCACTTTCTTGCTCAAAATAAAGTAGCTGCCTTGACACTCTGCTGGCGGCTTGGAGTTGCCTTATATTCTGGTGCTTGTGGTTCCTTCAAGTCACCCGTTTGCCTCCGTCGTCTGACGTGTGTGCATGAGCGTAGTTACGTCTGTGTTTCCTGGCTCAGCACTGTTCCATGTGTGATTTCTAGGTTAAACTCATACAGTAAATGTCTTCTACAGTCAAGCCTTTGAATTTTAACAAGAACTGGTACATCATTTGTATTTTTAATCAAAAGTTTTGAGATACAATTATATCTCATTTGTTATAATCATAGAAAAACCCCAAATTAGCCCCAAATTAGCCTCAGATTTGAAGGGCAGTTTGCTTTGGGTATTCTTTTAAACTGGATTAGAAGTCTTTTATGTGGAAATGGATATGTCATCGCTTCCACATTGGTTTTGGCATGTGTCCAGGCACGGAGGGACCCCAGGCCTCGCCGTGTGGGTGAACGCTGGGCTTAGGGTCAAGCTGTGTGCCTGCCACACGGGGGTCACGCCGTCAGCCCCCAGGGTCGGGCGCTGCCCCTCCTTCTTGCCGAGACAGGGCTCGGGATGAGACGGAACCTCGGAGCAGGGGTGGCTCCTCCTGTGGGCACTGTCAGTCATAGAGAGGATGGTGGTTTATGGATTTGCAGTCGTCAGGGGCTCCCAGGAGCACATGTCTGGGAGCTGAGCTGTCCGTGTGGACCTAGGAGCTCTACTTGTTGAGTAAGACACGTCTCAACATGTTACTTGACAGACGTGTCCTCCCTTTAAAGGTGTGTAGCACTTGGGGGGTGGCATGTGGCTCACGAACCTAGATAGCGTATTAAAGCCAGAGAAATCACTTTGCCTGCAAAGGTCTGTCTAGTCAAGGCTATGGTTTCTCCAGTAGTCATGTATGGATGTGGGAGTTGGACCATAAAGAAAGCTGAGTGCCGAAGAATTGATGCTTTTGAACTGTGGTGTTGGAGAAGACTCTTGAGAGTCCCTTGGACTGCAAGGGGATCAAACTAGTCAATCCTAAAGGAAATCAGCCCTAAATATTCATTGGAAGGACTGATGCTGAAGCTGAAACTCTAAAACTTTGGCCACCTGATGTGAAGAACTGACTCATTTGCAAAGATCCTGATGCTGGGAAAGATTGAGTGCAGGAGGAGAAGGGGACGACAGAGGATGAGACAGTTAGATGGCATCACCGACTCAATGGTCATGAGTTTGAGTAGACTCCAGGAGTTAGTGGTGGACAGGGAGGGCTGGTGTGCTGTGGTCCATGGGGGGCCGCAGAGTCGGACACGCCTGAGCGTCTAAGCACAGCGCAGTAAGGAGGTGACGTGAATAGAAATGCAAGCGAGGCAGTGGGGGTGCTGCACAGGTGATGTCGTTTGCCATTTGCAGGAAGTCGGGAGCAGAGCCCGGCCTCACAGACCTCAGACACGCCTGGGGCCGTGAGCATCACTGTCCCTCCAGGCCCAGCTCCTCGTGGGGGTGGGGGTGGGTGGGTGCTGAGGGGACCTGCTGTGCTGAGCTCAGTCACTCAGTCATGTCCGACTCTGCAACCTCATGGACTGTAGCCCGCCAGGCTCCTCTGTCCATAGGATTCTCCAGGCAAGAATACTGGAGTGGGTTGCCATGCGCTCTTCCAGGGGATCTCCCCGACCCAGGGATCAAACCCCGGTCTCCCGCGTTGCAGGCGGATTCTTTACCATGTGAGCCACCAGGGAGCCCAAGACTGGAGTGGGTTGCCTCAAACTGGGGGCTCCTTCATTTGCAGGCGGGTTCTTCACCAGCTGGAAGACCAGGGGAGACCCTGCTGGAGGGGGGGACATCTCAGGAGGCTGAGCACAGGGGGTCTGCCTTCTCCCCCAAAGACCCTGATGTTGCTTCTCCCAGGAGCTCAGGCTGAACAGGAGCGCATCTAGGTGACCCCAGAACCTCGCCCTCTGGCCTCATTTTCTGCTCCTTAGAGAGGGGACTTGGTGTAGCCGGGTTTGGGGGGTTCTTCCTCACACCGCTCCCTGCCCAGCTCTGGTCTCCCAAAGCTGGGGGCTTGTGTGTCTGCAGAGGGGCCGGAGTCATACAGCCTCGGAAGAGGGGCGCCAGGTGTCTACCTGCTGGAGGGCCAGCGTGCAGGATGCGGCCCCCCCTGCCCCCTCCCGCCCCCCTTCCCTCCGCAAAGTTCTAGACTCCGGCTTCCTTCCAGGGCGAGAGGCCAGCCTGTCACTTTGCTCGGGGAGCCCGTCTCCCCAGGTCTGAGACGTCCGCGGCAGCCCTGGGGGTGGCGGGCCAGTTCCAGGGAGGCCCCTCCTGGCTGCGTCCTCATGCGGTGCCGGGTGGGAGCGGCAGCCCCGCCGGGTCCTCCTGAGACCACCGGCCGGGGTGGTGGAGGGGGTGGCCATGAGCTGGGGCCCCGCAGACAGGAAGCTGACTCCACAGGTGGACAAGGCGCCCCAGACTGCTGGGCAGGGCCATCAGCGCTCCTGATTAGAGACCACAGGCAGCAGCGCGCGGGCTTCATCACCAGCGACAGTGCTGTGGGTGCAGGTGTGGGGGGAGTGTGTGTGTGTGCATGCGCGCGTGTGTGTGGGAAGTTTGTGTGTGTGTGTGTGTGTGAGGGGTGAGTGTGTATGTGTGTGTGCGCATGTGCAGTGTGTGTGGGTGCGTGTGCGCGCATGTGCAGTGTGCAGGGCAAGTTTGTGTGTGTGTGCATGCACATGTGTGTGCAGGGGAAGTTTGTGTGTGTGCAGGGGAAGTGTGCACACGCACGTGTGTGCAGAAGTTTGTGTGTGTGTGCATACACGTGTGTGTGTGTGCACGCACGTGTGTGTGTGTGAAGTTTGTATGTGTGTGCGCATGCACGTGTGTGTGCTGGGGAAGTTTGTGTTGTGTGTGTGCCTGCGCCGCTGATGCAGATGTGCAGGAAGTACGTTGTTGCCTGGCGTTTCCAGGCTCCGCCTTAGGAGGCCGTTTCCCCAAACACCTCAGATGTCCGTGGGGTCACAGAGTCGGCGGCGACTGAGCCACTGAACTGAACTGAGCTCTTAGACGCGGTGGTGACCGGGAGGAGGATACCCAGGTCACCGGGGCCTGTGTGCCCCACGGCCCCTTCTGGAATGGGGCGTGCCTTTCTAAGGAAGGAGGCCCCCTGCTCACACCCCCGTCCTTTGGTTTCCCCTCTTGGATTTTAATGAATGCCTTTTATTTTTCGGGCTTCAAATGCTTGTATTTGATTTGTCCAGACAGTTCCAAGAAATCCGGGAGCCAGATGGAGTCTCGTCTGAAGGACGCAGGAGCCCAGCAGAGGCGCATCCGTGCAGTCCGGGCAGCCTGCTGCCACACCCGTCTTGGGGCCCGAGCCACCGTTAACTAATCCTGAGGGCTGGCTGGTGAGGTGGGCCGCTGAGGGGGCCCACAGGGACACACGGGCAGAGGACACCCTAGGGGTCCGAGGAGAGCGGAGGTCCCAGGGGAGTGGAACAAGCCTGTTTCCACCCTCCCGAGTGCTGCCAGCAGGGGTCGGGGGCTGAGTGCCCAACACCGAAGCCTCCCGTCACTGGAGCCTCGGGACCTGACCTTACTTGGAAATGGGGTCCTTGCAGGTGTGACTGCACACGGCCCTCAGGGAGGTCCTCCTGGGTGAGGGCGGCCCTGAACCTGGGCCCGGGGTCCTTACTGAAGAGGAGACGGGAGGCAGAGGCCGTGCGGGCACCCTGAGGGCCGGGCGGGGCTGTGACCGGAGCCCCCGAGCCAGCATCGCTGTCTGTGGGTGTCTGCTGCGGCAGTGGCAGCAAGCTGAGCCCAGCCTGTCCCCCATTTCTCAGGCGAGACCCGAGGCTCCAAGTGCTCAGCTCTCCACCTGAGCTCCTGCAGGTCCCCTGGTCCCCGGACGCCCCCATGGTGACCCCCAGTCACGTCCTTCCTCAAGGACCCCGAGTGGGAGGCTCCCGATGTGGCGAGCCCACCCTGCTCACCAGCCACACAGGGCCGCCCGGCGGCATGGCAGCCACCCAGGGTTGCCCGTGCGGTCTCCTGGCCGGATCGAATGTCGCTCGACAGGGCTGGAGGAGCCATCCCCACGTCTTCCTGAAGTGAGTCCTCCCCACTCCCTCACCCTCCTTGCCCAGCACCTGCCAAGTACCCTGCTCTCCGGAGTAACTGGTTGGGGGGGTATGGGGGGAGCTCAACGTGGGGATGGTGCTGAAACCGCAGCAGGGTCCTGGGTGAGGGACCCTGAGGTGCGAGATGCTCTGTGATCAGTAACTGGAAAAGGTTGGATCCATTTTCTAGGAGGGGGTCATGGACGGGGGGAGGCTGGCACATACTTTATCTGCTTTATTTATGCGTCTGTTGTGGGCAACAGACTTGTCTGAGGTTCAAGTAGGGCCACATGTGCACATAATTCCCAACGCCTGAATTGGCCATCTCCTCTCACACCTGAGACCGGCTGAGAAGTCTTGGTCACCAGCAAGCTGGGCTGGATGCAGTCATGGGCTGGGGGTTCTTCCCTCCTGGCCCAGGCCTAGCCCTGGGGGCGGCCTGGGTCCGCCTGCTGGTGAGGAGGCGGGGGGTGGGTGGGCGCCGCCCTGACGTGTGTGGGGATGGAGGGGGACGCGAGGAGCCCCCTGCCTTTACCTCCTCTGGAGGGACAGAGGCCTCCTACCCGGGGAGGGGAGGGGATGGTAGGAGGCCTCCACCCCTGCTGGGCAGGAAGCCCTGCCTGTGAGCGGGCGCACCCCCAGCCTCCCCTGCCACCACAGCCTCTTTGCTTGATGCTCTCAGGTCCGTTGGCCTCGCTGCTCATGCCAGGCCAAGGTGGCAGAGGGTACCCCTGTCCTTAAATAGCCCCTGGCGCCCGTGCCGCTGGCACAGTCACTCTGAGCCACGAGGCTCCTGCACGTGTTTTTCTCCAGTTCTGCAAATGTGTATCTATCTACAGACGACTTCCCTGGTGGGCCAGTGGTTAAGAATCTGCCCATCAACGCCGGCAACGAGGCTTCAGTCTCTGCTCAGGGAAGATTCCACATGCAGCAGCTAGGCACCACAATAAGCCCCCACAACTGCAACCAGAGAAAGACCACGCACGGCAAGGAAGACCCAGCGCAGCCAAGAAACAAATTGAAAACAACGACAAAAAAACCCACGAAGAAAACCACGTGCATCTGCAGTGTACTTGTTGCTGTTCGGTCGCTCAGTCCTGTCTGACTCTGTGACCCCGTGGACGGCAGCACACCAGGCCTCCCTGTCCATCACCAACTCCCGAAGCTTGCGCAAACTCCTGTCCATTGAGTCAGTGACGCCATCCAGCCGTCTCATCCTCTGTCGTCCCCTCCTTCTGCCCTCAATCTTTCCCAGCATCAGGGTCTTTTCCAGTGACTCAGTTCTTCACATCAGGTGGCCTAAGTATTGGAGCTTCAGCTTCAGCATCAATCCTTCCAATGAATATTTAGGATTCAATTCCTTTAGGATGGACTGGTTGGATCTCCTTGCTATCCAAGGGACTCTCAAGAGTCTCCTCCAACACGACAGTTCAAAAGCATCAATTCTTTGATAATCGGCTTTCTCTATAGTCCAACTCTCACATCCATACATGATTACTGGAAAAACCATAGCTTTGACTCTAGGGACATTTTGTTGGCAAAGCAATGTCTCTGCTTTTTAACATGCTGTCTAGGTTGGTCATAGCTTTTCTTCCAAGGAGCAAGTGTCTTTTAATTTCATGGCTGTATTCACCAACTGCAGGGATTTTGGAGCCCCCCAAATAAAATCTGTCACTGTTTCCCATCTATTTGCCATGAAGTGATGGGACCAGATGCCATGATCTTCGTTTTCTGAATGGTGAGTTTTAAGCCAGCCTTTTCATTCTCCTTTCATCAAGAGTCTCTTTAGTTCCTCTTCACTTTCTGCCATAAAGGTGGTGTCATCTGCATATCTGAGTTTATTGATATTTCTCCCAGCAATCTTGATTCCAGCTTGTGCTTCATCCACCCTGGCATTTCACATGATGTACTCTGCATATAACTTAAATAAGCAGGGTGACAATATACAGCTTTAATGTACTCCTTCCCTAATTTGGAACCAGTCTGTTGTTCCATGTCCCATTCTGACTGTTGCTTCTTGACCTGCATAGAGATTTCTCAGGAGGCAGGTCAGGTGGTCTGGTATTCCCATCTCTTGAAGAATTTCCCACAGTTTGTTGTGATCCACACAAAGGCTTTAGTGTAGTCAATGAAGCAGATGTTTTTCTAGAACTCTCTTGCTTTTTTGATGATCCAACAGATATTGGCAAATTGATCTCTGGTTCTTCTGCCTTTTCTAAATCCAGCTTGAACATATGGAAGTTCTGGGTTTGCCTACTGTTGGAGCCTGGCTTGGAGAATTTTGAGCATTACTGTACTAGCGTGTGAGATGAGTGCAATTGTGTAGTAGTTTGAGCATTCTTTGGCATTGCCTTTCTTTGGGATTGGAATGAAAACTGACCTTTTCCAGTCCTGTGGCCACTGCTGAGTTTTCCAGATTTGCTGGCATATTGAGTGCAGCACTTTCACAGCATCATCTTTCAGGATTTGAAATAGCTCAACTGGAATTCCATCACCTCCACTAGCTTAGTTTGTAGTGATGCTTTCTAAGGCCCACTTGACTTCACATTCCAGGATGTCTGGCTCTAGGTGAGTGATCACACCATTGTGATTATCTGGGTCATGATCTTTTTTGTATCGTTCTTCTGTATATTCTTGCCACCTCTTCTTAATATCTTCTGCTTCTGTTAGGTCCATACCATTTCTGTCCATAATTGAGCCCATCTTTGCATGAAATGTTCCCTTGGTATCCCTAAGTTTCTTGAAGAGATTGCCAATCTTTCCCATTAAAGACCAGCGATCAGCAACATATCTATCTCATTTTAAACATGAATGGTATTTCAGAGCCCATGCATCCTATCCCTGACACCTGGAGGCGTGGGTACGCCCACATTCACACATGCTCGGGTCTCCCCGGTAACCGCTGTGTATGCTTCTCAGCTTCGGAGCACAGCACACTTTCACCTCCTTCTTTAAATCACTGCTTAGTTTTTAAAAGCAAAACATTTACCAGTTTTGGTGACTTTTCCCCACTGGTTATAAAAATAACACACACACACATTATGTAGAACATAAGCTCAGTCATAAAAGGGAAAATAAAAATGCGTTTCCTACAGTCCATCTTTCCTGTGACTGTAGTTTAACATCAAGTATTAGTTTTCAGCCTTTTCTATTAACATATATGTCGTGTAAACATACCTTTGAGGACTTTTCCAGGTCATTAACTTTTTAAATGATATGAACTTGGGTGAATGCCTCTCAGGAATATGTGGTGATTAATGAAAACACTCTATTATAAAAACTTCTGACTCAGTTTCCAGTTTATTTTCCAGAAATGCTCCATCATTTTTCTGCTCATATGTGTGAGCATGTGTTCCCATGAGGCTCCCCGACGGCTGCGGGGGGTGGGATGGGGTGCGCACCGCAGCCCCCAGGGGTGTGGGTGTCTCAGCTCGGGTGATGAGCCCCGCGGACAACAGCTTCAGCAACAGATGCTGACCTGTCTCCGCCTGGGGGCTGGAGGCCTGGGGCCGGGGCTGCAGGGTGGCCCCTGGGCCTTGCTCCTCGCCGGGTCCTCTCCTGTGCATCCCTGGGCGCCCACCCTCGGGACTCCATCCCACCCGGACACCTCCTTGGAGGCCCATCTCTGCAGACGGCCAAGCTGGGGTTTGGGGAGTTTCCAGGGGAGCAGCTTTGGGGTGCTTCCTGGGTGTGTGATGTGCAGTTGAGGCCTGGATCTGGGATCCGGGGGGCACGGGGTGTGGGTCTCCCCTGGGCTGGGACCCCCCCTGCCCCCGTCCCGGGAGGCAGGCCAACACTACTTGATGCGTTTGATTTAGAGACTTAGGGAGATCCCAAGTGTTAGCCCAGAGGCTGTGGACGCTCGGGGTGGGGGTGGGGGTGGGGTTCCCCTCCCTGCCTGAGCCAGAGGCGCCCCTCACTCTCTCTGGAGGTGTAGGCCCAGTCCTTCTGGCGGCCTCTCCTGTCTCTCCTATTTCACAGGGTAACTAATCTGTTTCAATGACTGTGTTGAAACCGTCTGCCCAGGAGACGCTGCGTTTGTGTTGTTTACCATGGAGATGACTAGAAACAGAGCTCAGCTCTGCTTTATGCAATACATGTTTCTATCAGAATCTTCAGTGAACTGTTTTAAAATGTATTAGCAGAGCTGGGTAACTTCAAGGGCCCCTGCCAGAGTTCTTTAATCCAGGTGCGTTAGACACTTTAAAGGCAGGAGTGACCACGTGAACACGAGAGCAGACACTGACCCAGAGCTAAGAACAGTGACCCCTGTCCTCGCCCCCGCCCCGTGCTGGAAACACGCAGGACGAAGAACGGATTCGCTCCCCTGGCACCAAACTCCTCCGAGGGGCTCAGCAGAGGCTGGAAAAGGCCCCGGGGAGCAGAGTGGGGCTGCAGCTCTGGGGCGGGGGAAAGGCCCTCTCCCCCCATCTACGAATCTCTAGAACGCTCTGGCTCAGGGCGAGAACCGTGTGTGTTACGGGTCCGCTCTCCCCAGGCTGCTGGGAGTGGCCGCGGGACGCCCCGCGTCTGCAGCCCGCCTGATGGAGGCGGCGGCGGGCAGACGCCGGGCGGGAGGGCGGGGCGTGCGCGGGGCGCTAGGCCAGCTTGAGGCACTGCGTGTTGAAGCAGTCGCCCTCCGTGCTGGCCACGGCCTCCAGCAGGGCCTGCTTCTTCTGCAGGCTGCGGGACGACTCCAGCTCGTACATGGTGGTCAGGTTGAAGAGCACGCTCTCGTGCAGGTGCTGCCGCGGGTCCCGCTGGGCCATGGCCTCCAGCTGCCGCAGCGAGTCCTTGAGGCGGCCGAGGTACAGCAGGCACACGGCCGCGTTGTTGCTGGCCTGGGGGCGGGGGCGGGGCGTGGCTGGGCGGGCTGTGCGGCGGCCCGGGGCCCCGCCCTGGAGGGCGCCCGACGCCAGCGCGCGCACCGTCTCTGCCCGGGGCGTCTTACCACTGCGTTGGACGGGTCCAGCCTCAGGATCTCTGTGAAGAACCTGTGTGCTTCGGCGAAGTTATTCTGACCGAGATGAAGGAAAGCTCTGCAAATAAGCGACACGGGAAGGATGATCCAGAAGTCGGGATGCAGGCGGGTGTGTGGCGGGGACACTGAGGGGCAGCTCCGGGAAGTGGAACCTCGCGGGGAGGGCGCGGGCAATGCGGTCTGTGATAACGCCTCATCTCTGTGGGCAGACAGACCACGACTAGACTAGCCGTGCTGATCAGTTTGAAAGAGAGAAACGTCAGGTCACTATGCTGTGTAACAGGAACGAATGGTGTTTCAGGTCAATGACACTCCAAACAAACTCACAGAGAAAGATTCAATTTGTGGTTACTGGGGGAGGAGGGCAGGGACTGGATGAAGGTGGTCCGAAGGTGCAAACCTCCGTAAGAATGGGTACCCGGGGTGCAGCGTGCAGCACCGTGAACAGCACGACACCACTATACGCTTCGTGTGAGCGTTGAGAGAGCGCGTTCTGTCTTTGATTTTGTGTCTGTATGGGATGATGAGTGTTTGCTATTTTGTGGGCATCACTTCCCAATGTATGGAAATCAAGAAATACACACCTGTTCATCAAAACCATGGTTTTGCCCTGAAGTCCATCCAATTTCTGTGTTACTTTCTCTACATCTTGAAAGTACTTTTCAGCTGTTTTTATGTCTCCAATCTGCTTTGACAAAATGAAGTAGTCAATTCAGGTGACGAATGTTAGACCTACATCCACACATACAGTTCCCCAATGTCAGGTGGGGACACTGAAGACACAGTTACGTGTCAGGCAGGGCGAAACTTTGGTGACCACTTACTAACTGTCATTTTTCATCAAAAAACAAAACGCAAAAGCCACTCAGGACAGAGCAGGATGTCAACATCTGTCCACGTGTCAGAAAGTGAGTGATTAAGTTATATATAAAAAGGTAATATAATAAAAAGTACTGTGGTATATCTGCTGCTACTGCTACTAAGTCACTTCAGTCGTGTCCGACTCTGTGTGACCCCAGAGACGGCAGCCCACCAGGCTCCCTTGTCCCTGGGATTCTCCAGGCAAAAACACTGGAGTGGGTTGCCATCTCCTTCTCCAATGCATGAAAGTGAAAACTGAAAGTGAAGTCGCTCAGTCGTGTCCGACTCTCAGCGACCCCATGGACTGCAGCCTACCAGGCTCCTCCATCCATGGGATTTTCCAGATAAGAGTACTGGAGTGGGTTGCCATTGCCTTCTCCTTAGTGGTATATCTAGTAAGCAAATAAACCCAAATTAGTTATCTGAAGAAAAAACATGAGATGATGAGTGGAAGAACTAGTCAAGGAAAAGAAAGCATAAGTGAAACGGAATTATAGGTGAGAGAGGAGAAACGGCCTCGGGTAAAATGAAACCCAAGTGATCACGAAAGAGGACAACTTTATGGAACTCTAAGCAAATACACGTGAACACATGGAGCAGACATGCGATCTGTGTTTTGGCGCTCTGAATTGCCAAAATTGATCCCAGAAACAGAGAAGAAACCTCTCCCACACATGGAACACTAAAGCTGTTAATAAGTTGTCCCACAAGCCCCAGGAGTGTGGCTCAGGCCTCTTTGAGTCAATTATTCATATCTTCCGGCAACAGATAATTCTAGAATTATCTGAGAACAGAGAGAGAAAAAGCAAGCTACTTCTGTGAAGACAGAAAACAGATACCAAGTGCTCCTGAGAATAGTGGGCACACACGCACACGCACACACACACATGTACACGCACACACACGTGTATGCACGCACACGCACGCACACGTGTACGCACACACACAGGTACACACACACGTACACACGCACACGCACGCACAAACCCAGACCAACCTCAGCTGCAAAGAGCTGGGGCCCTCCCCTGGAGTGCAGGGTTTCGGAGGTGGGGCGCAGCCCTGAGTGTTCCGGTGGTGGAAACTGAAGACGCTCCCACACTTGCTTCTGCCCTCCTTCCCGGGAGGGGGGCGTGTGGGGCCCTGGGGGTTCTGGGGCGGGAGAGGAGCCCACGGTGGCCGGCTCCTCGCATCAACGCATTTCTACAGCAACAGGGCAATGCCTTAGTCGCCCGTCTCTGCACTGCCTGATGGAAATCTACGTACACTCACGTGTAGCAACTGGCCTCCCCATCGCATCGAAGCTGGAGGCTCGATACTCAGTAGTCAAACCACCACCAAAAAAGAATCCGCCTTCTGACAGCAACAGACGTCTGACTTAACACCCTTCCTGTGCTTTCTCAGACCTATAGGACTCACACTGAGGTGCAGCCCCCGACCCCCCAGCCCCTCGCACCTGCAGGAAGATGCGGCCGATGCAGCTCAGCACCTGGGGCTCCTGCTCTGGGTGGAACTGGATGACCGCGCGGTACGCGTCCACGGCCAGCACGTAGTCCTGCGGGAACACTCGAGTCAGGAGATTCTGCTCGGCATGCACGGCACCCACAGACCTCGTGAGCAGGGGATACAACACCTGCCAGGAGGGGGGCGGACGGCCCAGCGGGCCTGGGGTCTGGGCATGGCCACGGTCCCCAGAGCCCTCCTCTGCCGGGTGTCTGGCTGTGCGCTTGGTCTGGGGGTCCCTCCATCTGCTGAGCAGCAACTAGCATTTCACCCGGACCAACTTTTTCCTGCTTGTCAGCCCCCGGGGCCCGAGCTCGGATGGCAGGCGGCCCGACCCGTCTGCGGATGCTGTCTGGGGCTCATGCTAACAGCTCGCCATCTCTTGATGGGTGCAGCTGCAGACCACAGGACTCCACGGCAGTTTTCTCCTGAGCGTCTGTCAGACCCCTGAAGGTACTTCTCTTTCTTTATTTGCCTCCATCTTCATCTTCACACAGACCAGGATTGGAGTCGCTAGTTTGCTAACTGGGGCGTTAGGTGACCGGGGACGTTCCACAAGAAAACCAGGCGCAGACCTGCCAGCCCAGCACCTTTGAGTGACGTTCATCCAAACAAACTGGGCCCCCGGTGCCCGTGGGGAGCCAGCCACACCCGCTGCCTGTGCCCCACGCATGTAAGTGCCCGTGTCCACGAGAGCGTGCAGTGGGCGAGGGCTCTCTCCTGGGGGTGCAGTGGAGCCGGGCCCCTCAGACCCGGGGCGGCTGCAGCACTGGGCTCAGGCGTGCTCCCAGGAGTCCGGCCGCCCGTGACCCGAAGCCTGGCCCAGAGCTGCTGTCGGCCAGAGGCTGTTCCCGGAGACGGTCCTCTGCTGGATGAGGACACGCTGCCCCTTCAGGGACATCAGCTGCACTGAACTCTCCAGGGAGAGCGCCGCCCACTCTGGTCAGGCAGCCACAGCCTGATGGTGCCGTGAGTGGCCGGCACGCGGGGCTGAGCAGGGCAGGGTGACCAGTCATGAGGCTGGGGGATGTCCAGGCTGTGACTCAGGCCGCGCTGCCTGATGGCACTCCAGGCGGATGTTCACGGCTGAGGCATACGGATGGACAGCTCATCAGTGAAAAGGTAAACGACCGTCAGGTCACCCAGCAGAAATGATGCCAGAGCCCACTGCCCCCCACCCGCGAGGCTGGCTCGGCACCACGGCCTCATGCTGCTGTCCAAACAGGCTTGCCCACGGTGGCAGCTGGACGCACAGGTGTGCTGAGGCTGACCGCAAGGTGCTTCACTCCTTTTTAACTCAAGAGTCCGAAAGAATCACCTAAAATTTCACATTAACCCTCATTTGCAGCACAGGCGCTCCTGAAGCACCGTGTCGGTTCTGTGCTGGGTTCCGAGAGTGCGGATGGCAGGTGGAGTCAGGGTGAGGGGACCCCCTTGGTGAGCACGGGGCCGGGACCCCGAGGAGCATGGAGCACGAGGACTTCAGGAGCCCCATTCAGACCCGCTGCAGCACGAAGTGTCAGCGCTGCACTCTGTGGACATTCCGCTTAGTAGAAACTGAAGCGCGCAGATCCCAGGCGTGCCCCTGGCCCCTCTGCTCACAGGCCGCATGGGGGCCCTCCCTGCCCGAGGGCCCAGGGCCCCTGCCTCCGGGAAACAGTACCTTCATGAGCAGCAGGCAGTTGGCCATGGAGCAGGTCACGCGGCCCAGGCGGGACTGCCACAGCTGCACGGAGGCTGCAAGAGAGGAGGGGTGAGCACCCAGGGACGTGGCCAGCAGCCCAGCCACAGACGGATGGAGCCCCAGGCCTGTGGCCCTGTCCCGGCCACGGCTCCCTGTGCCGCTCGGCGCAGTCCTTGGGCTGTGCTCCCGACGGCCGCCCAGCTCTGGGGGGACAGGGCCTGACTGGACCAGGAGACAAGCCCGCCGTGTAGCAGGGCCTCCCCGGGGGTCGTGCACTGCCCGCTGTAGGGCCGTGGACAGTCACACAGGCCTGGGTGTCCCACCCGCTTACGTGGAAGCATCACTTCCTAACCCAGCTGCCTCGCCGGGCTCCGAGCGCTGGCGGGGGAGGAGACGTGGGGTGGGAGGGGGGAGGCCGGGGCAGATCAGGCCCCGGGAGGACCCTCCTCCTGCTGCCGGGACCAAGGGCAACTCTGAGGGAAGAACCTCCCAGAAAGGATGCTCGTTCCGGGAGGAAAGCAGCGAGGAGACGCGTGTGGGAGAGGGTGAGCGAGACGGACAGAGGCTGAGACCCGGAGTGGGCCTGGCCGGCCTGCAGGGGACACGGGCGGCACTGACCTTGCCTGTTCTCCTGCGCGATGCTGCTCGTGGTCCCGTCCTCTGCCAGGCCCTGCTCCAGGTTAGCCAGGATCTGCGGGACACACAAGGACGACAGGAGTGAGTCTGCTTCTGGACTCTGCTGAGATGCTCCAGGAGCAGCAGGTTTCTCTGCCGAGGAGGGTCTCCTGGGGACACCAGTTGAGCGTCACCGCTCGGGACGCTCGGGGTGGATGGCAGACAGAGCGGTGACCCTCTGGCTTGAGGAGGGTTAGGGCCGACGACGCCCGCAGAGCGCCCAGGGAGCCCGGACATGTGGAGCGCGCGCCTGCTCTGTCTGGGAAGCTTCAGGTACGGGACACAAGAGGACGATTACTCACTTCTGTGAAAACATCAGTCTCGCTCCTCCAGGACCCCCGAGGCGGGCGGCCCTTTACTGATCTATCACTCAAGCTCCGAGCGTCTGTCACTTTACACGGTTTTACTGTTTGGCTAATGGCCCTGCATCACTTCTTTTGTGACTGTTTCCCTGATAGGAAGTTGCTGCCCCGGTGATCTGGGCAAAGGATGGATTCTCATGGAGGGCAGAATGAGGAGAACAAAACTGTCAACAGTGAGCACTGTCTGCTGGGGAGGAAATAAAGACGTGTCAGCAGGAGACGGGCTTCAGGCACGTGCTTTGTGGAGATCCCTCGCTCCGCAGCTCACCCCAGAGGGGAAGCTCACCGCCAGCAGAGCAGCTGCTCCAGGCTCTCCCTGGCCTCGTCCCTGTAGCCAGGACGGGCCACTGGGCCTCCTCGCCCTCACGGCTCTGCGCTTCACACCAGGAGGAGGACGACGTGCCGTGAACACAAAGGCCTGTCCTAACGTGACCGCTCGGGACACTCTCGTGTTTGGAAGTATAACAGCTGCAAAGACTAGTTGGTCCAAACCAGCCCACATTTTCCAGCTACTTATCAGCCGTCTCCTGACCAGGAACAGAAGTCTTGATGCCACTGAGAGGGGACAGTGACAAAGCGAGGGCTGGAGGTGCCAAGGAAGGGGAGCAGGGGCCTGGCTCTCCCAGCCCAAGGGCCGTGCAGGCTTCCGCGGGCCGCCAGGCACAGTAACGGGTGCAGGTCGGAGGGCGTGAGCCTCTGCCTCCCAGAGCCACCCAGGCGGGCTGCACCCAGCGTGCCCAGCCTGGGAGGTACCCTGGGGGCAGGTCAGCCCCACCCCAGCTCAAGGCCAGAGCACACAGTTCCCGAAGCAGCTGCAGTACTGGAGTGACAGTGGCTCTGAAAAGTGCAGATGCCGCGTGGAGGCGAGGCGGGAGGACTCAGGAGAAAGTGTGGGTCTGGGAGACGGCCCTCCACCCTGTGGGTGGGGCTGGCGTGACCAGAGCTGAGAGGCTGCGCCCAGGGTCCGGCTTGTCCTGGGCTGGGCAGGCGCCCTCAGTACCACGGACAGCAGTGGAGGGAGGCCCAGGGCCCGGGAGGCAGGCACTTGGCAGTTCTGTCCAGGAGAAAACCGTCAGCCTCTCCCGGGCTGCAGGTGGGGACGGTCTAAGGACCAGGTTTATGTATGAAGTGTCCAGTCCTCAGACCCCTGGGCGCCGGCCCTCAGAGATCAGATCAGATCAGTCGCTCAGTCGTGTCCAACTCTTTGCAACCCCGTGAACTGCAGCACGCCAGGCCTCCCTGTCCATCACCAACTCCCGGAGGCCACTCAGACTCACATCCATCGAGTCAGTGATGCCATCCAGCCATCTCATCCTCTGTCGTCCCCTTCTCCTCCTGCCCCCAATCCCTCCCAGCATCAGAGTCTTCTCCAATGAGTCAACTCTTCGCATGAGGTGGCCAAAATACTGGAGTTTCAGCTTTAGCATCATTCCCTCCAAAGAAATCCCAGGGCTGATCTCCTTCAGAATGGACTGGTTGGATCTCCTTGCAGTCCAAGGGACTCTCAAGAGTCTTCTCCAACACCACAGTTCAAAAGCATCAATTCTTTGGCGCTCAGCCTTCTTCACAGTCCAGCTCTCACATCCATACATGACCACAGGAAAGACCATAGCCTTGACTAGGCGAACCTTTGTTGACAAAGTGATGTCTCTGCTTTTGAATATGCTACCTAGGTTGGTCATAACTTTCCTTCCAAGGAGTAAGCATCTTTTAATTTCATGGCTGCAGTCACCATCTGCAGTGATCTTGGAGCCCCCCAAAATAAAGTCTGACACTGTTTCCACTGTTTCTCCATCTATTTCCCATGTAGTGATGGGGCCAGATGCCATGATCTTCGTTTTCTGAATGTTGAGCTTTAAGCCAACCTTTTCACTCTCCACTTTCACTTTCATCAAGAGGCTTTTTAGTTCCTCTTCACTTTCTGCCATAAGGGTGGTGTCATCTGCATATCTGAGATTATTGATATTTCTCCCAGCAATCTTGATTCCAACTTGTGTTTCTTCCAGTCCAGCATTTCTCATGATGTATTCTGCATATAAATTAAATAAACATGGTGACAATATACAGCCTTGACGTACTCCTTTTCCTATTTGGAACCAGTCTGTTGTTCCATGACCAGTTCTAACTGTTGCTTCCTGACCTGCATACAGATTTCTCAAGAGGCAGATCAGGTGGTCTGGTATTCCCATCTCTTTCAGAATTTTCCACAATCTATTGTGATCCACACAGTCAAAGGCGTTGGCATAGTCAATAAAGCAGAAATAGATGTTTTTCTGGAACTCTCTTGCTTTTTCCATGATCCAGCGGATGTTGGCAATTTGATCTCTGGTTCCTCTGCCTTTTCTAAAACCAGCTTGGACATCAGGAACTTCACGGTTCACATGTCGCTGAAGCCTGGCTTGGAGAATGACTCACTAATGAGCCACCGAGTCCACAGAGGGGCTTAGATCCCCCTGGAGCATCCTGGGCCCTTCCCAGCCCTACCAGTCTCTTCCAGACTTCTGGAAAAGAGGCTTTTCAAAGTGAGAAGAGGCTTCTTGGAGCTGCCCCAGGCCACTGAAGAAGCATTAAGCACTCCCAGGAGCAAAGCGCTGGTCCGCATCCATCATCTGAACCCATGGCAGCCTGGAGGAGGCTGGGGACATTCCTCCTCCTGACACGAGGCGCTCAAGGCTTCCAAGGGCCAGTCATCCTGCTAGGAAGAGTCTGTCTGCCTCTGCAGTCCCTCCAACCACAGCCGGTGGACATGCCCGGAGGCCATTATACTTTGAAACAATACTCTTCCCAGTCAGCTCAGCTCAGAGTGAGAAACTTCAATGACAAGGTAAGCCAGCCCTCACTTCCTGCTGGGAACCGCGAGGACCATCCAGGAGCTCCAGAAGCATCTACCAAGAGCAACTGGGGACCGGAGTTCAGCAGGTACAAATAACCGCATTTTACGAATCTGTCAAATGTCGCTGCTCCCAGCTGCTCACAGTCACAGCTCTGAAAGCCCCCACCCTCCAAGAGCGCTGCACCTGGGTGAGCCGGCAGGGGGCGGGAAGGGGGCTGGAGCCGGGGAGACCCTGAGCGAGACACCTCTGCCCCAGTGCTCAGTGGAGCAGTCTGATCCGCTGACACCGCCCGATGCCCGCCACGGGACTGCTGCTTTACAGCCAAGGACAACTCGGGATGCACTGCTGAACCTCGGCTGCCTTCAGAGCCAGAGTTACAAATGACAGCTGTCACGTCGTCATGATGGAGTCGTCAGGAGTGTAATTTGCTTTCATTCTGCAACGTTTCCAGCCATTATCTCCTTAAATCCGGCTCCAGCGCCTGTGAGACATAGAGCAGGTGCTCGGAGCCTCCACAGGACGTGTGAGTGGTCGGGAGCCCGGGCACACATTCACGGGTGTCATTTCTACACGAGAGGAAACACTTCTGTGGCACATGTTCACAGGTGTGATTTTACATGAGAGAAAACGCTTCTGCTTTTCATTTACTGACAGCACCAGGAAGAAGGGCTTTTGGTAAGCTTTGCCAAAACCCACCCACCATCCCCCAGAACAGCTTCAGAAAGAAGAGCGAGTAGCAGGGCCACAAGAAGCCAGGCCACCTGCGTTCCCAGAGGGGGCGTGGAGATGGGGCTGGGGACAGGGTGCTGTGAGGGCGGGCATCGGGGCGAGCGCTCCACCAGGCAGGGAGGGGGCGGCCCAGCCGGAGCGGGGCTTACCTTGCTGCAGACGGCCTTCACCCTGTGGAGCCGGTCCAGGGACTCCTGGGGGTTCCCCAGGTACTGCTGAAGCTCCGCGTGCAGGATCCGCATGGAAAAGGGGACCATGGAGCCTGGAAGCAGAGCCAATGTGGAGTCAGTCTGCCCCGCCGAGCACAGCCGGAACCCGCGGGTGCTCCCGAGGCAGGGAGGATGGGCACTTCATCTCCTGGCGAAGCGCAGTGGTGCCGCTCCTCAAGTGGGTCCCGGCTCTCGCGGGGAAGTGTGTGTTGCAGACAACGACCACAGGAGGGCTGGCCGCCACCCCTGCCCACAGCTACGCCCCAACGTGTGGAGGCTCTCACAGAGTGAGAAAGATGGTAGAGGCCACCACCTGCTCCAGAAGACGACGCTCATGGACCCTCTGTGAACAGGCCAATGTCTATCTAAGAAATTAAATCAGTACGTAATAACTTTCCAAAATGGAAGGCCCCAGGTGCAGACGGCGGCACTGTGAGCTCTACAGAACGTTGAGGAAGAAGAGGGGCCAGTTCTCTAGTTTCTTCCGGAAAATAGATGTGGAGGGGATGCTTCCTAATTTATTCTATGAGGCCAGCATTACCCTGCGTATCAAAGCCAGACACTATCATAAAAAACGAAAACTACAGACCAACACGGCTGACGGACACAGATACAAAAATCTCCGGCAAAATGAGCGAGTCAAACCCAACGCTGCATGAGAGAGATCACCCATCACAACCGAGTGGGGCTCGTCCGGTGTGCAAGGCAGGTTCAATGCTCAAAAATGCACGTAACCCGTCATGCCAAACAAGCTACATGAGAAGAATCACACGATAAGTCCAGAGGAACAGAAAAAGCATTTGACAAAATGTAACATCCATTCGTGATTAAAACTCTCAGCAAATGAAGAGCAGAGGAAAACACCCCCCGTTTGATAAAGAACGTCTAGGAAAACCTATAGCTAGTGACCTAATGAACGGTGAGAAGCTACACGCTTTTCCTCGAAGCACCTGAGTAACGCAGGGACATCCCCTTTTCAGTGCTCGTTCTGAATGTGGCACCGGAGGTCCTCACTAATGCAGACAGAATGGGGAAGCCAAGAGATTGTGCATGCACGCTGTCTGCTCTGGGCCCTCACACCGTCGTCTCTCCATGCAGCATCTTCCACGGACTCGAGCCCGGACCAGAGCACCTGCCCCAGACTCCCGCAGCCCCAGGAGGTAGACAGCCGTGGCCCTCCATGTGCCCCCGTGACTTATGTCTGGAGTTGGGACTCTACTCAGACGAGAGTAGAAAAGGTGGGCAAGGGAGAGCCAGCACTGGTGTCCCATAAACACGTCACCCTTTGCCCATGACTTTCCTGGGGGCCCCGAGACAGCAGGCTCAGGTGGGAGGTGGCATCCCCCTTCGTGGGGGCCCCGAGACAGCCGGGCTCAGGTGGGAGGCGGCTTCCCCTTTCTCTCTCGGCACCTCTGGGCTGGTGCAGCTTCCACATCTCAAAGGACAAAACCCACGAGGGAAGCACACACAACCTCACGACACACAGAAAAATGCCCCTCCCTAGAGAAAAGCACGGCTCAGAGTCAGGACAAGAAAAGGGGCGGCAGGAGAAACGCCGTCTGCTGCGTCCAGCTTGAACAGCGCAGCGGGAGAACCACCCGCTCAGCAGGTTTTGGTGCCAAGCACAAGTGCAGGCGCTGGACGCACGGATGATGGGATGTGGCCACCGGCCCCTGCAGGCCCATCAATGAAACAGCAGACGCTGCTTTGACATAAGTCAGGCCTTTCCTACTTTAAAGAAATACAAACAAAAGTACCTGTAAACTGGCTCTCTCGGTCCGGCAAACTTGGCCTCGCTGCGTGTGAAGAGTCACCAGGAACCCTTCACGCCAGCAGAGTCCAGCAACACGGCCCGTGTGGCGCCATGCCGGCCAGGGGCCCGTCTCCCTGGCAGGGAGGACGCGCCTTTAAACACAGCATATGTCAGAGTCTGGAAAGAGACCGACTTGCTGGAAGGTCCCGTGTGTGGTCACGACCTGCCGACTTCTAGGTCGTCATAAACGCTGTAGGAGCACTTCCAGGAACCATTTAGGGAGCACTGAGAGCAGCTGCTCCCACGCCGTTCATGCCCTGGGGTCCCCGCAGGACTGCAGGACTGCTTGGCCGCCAGCGCCACAGCAGGTGCCCGAGGAATCACAGCCCACCGGGCAGCGGGCCTGGAAGGCAAAGCAGGAGGAGGGACGCCACTGACCCCAGTGGCCTGCCTCCCTCAGCAGGCGCAAGACTCCCTGGTGTGGATGGGCTGGGCCTCCGGCCATGCACTGGCCCCATGTGCTGGGCCGGCGGCGCGTTCCCTCCAGTGCTCTGGCCCCTGGCACAGGACAGGGAGCTGGACATGGCCAGGCTGCTGTGAGGCCTGAGGGGTAGGCGCGACGGCATGGTGCCTGCCGGACTCCCAGCAGAGCACAGACTCTGTGGTCAGCAGGCCCAGCTCGCCCTCGCAAAGCTGGGCAGGGCCTCTCAGGGTCCAGGTGGCAGGGCCCACTGCTTGACCGCTGCTCTGGGCTTGCTTCCCTGGACCCTCCCTGCCCCCTTGCACCCCAGCTTTCTGTGCTCCGACGTGGGGACACAGGTCGGGGACGTCTGTGCCAGGCTGATGGCACAGTACTTCTCACCCATGCCAACGCTGGAAACAAAGAGCCAGCCCTAGCGAGTCCTAGATAACTCATTACTAAGGGGTCATTCGGTGCTGCCCCCAAGCCCCACGGCAGACGGGGAGTTCTGGACAGGCCAGGCGCCCCGGCAGCATTTCGAGTGCTGTATCTGATGCAGGCCGTGGGCACGCACGCGTCTCCCCGTTATCTGCATCTGGAGGAGGGCAGAGGCGGCTTCGCCCGCTGTCCTGATGGAGATGGAGGCCGACCGAAGAGGCCGTGTCTCTGACCGCCTGTTCTAGGAAAAGACTGCAGACGCCAGAGTCTGCAGAAAGGGTGAGCCACGTGAAAGGCGGCAGGACCCCGGACCAGCCTCCTCGGACTGAGGAAGACACGCCTGACGTGCGTGACTCGGAGGAGTGCTGGCAGAGGGAGGTGAGCCGGAAACCTGACCTGCACAGGACGTTCACTCCGGGGGCGGCTCAGTCGCCTCACGGGAAACAAAGGGGGACACCTGGAACGTGCAGAGTGGTTAATTCTCGGCCACCGCGTGAGCTCACCTGCTCACAAGTGTCTGCATCCAGCCTGGGAACTAGACATGTGCGTTGCACGATTCTGGAGGGAGAGCAGGCAGGGCCTAGAGAGCAGCGGCGGTTCACCCTTGCGGAAACGGGCGGGAGGGGGCTGACGGGGGCCTCGGGGCCGTCAGAGTTGGGTGTGGGGACACACGGGCCCAGGGGAGGCGTGAGCTGTCTGCTCACGGACCCCAGCTGGGGCTTGTACACACCGCAGCCGAGCACCGCGCAGACGTGAGCAGCCTCTGACCCAACCTGTAGGCCCCGAGGTACAGGGCTGCACCCACAGCGAGAAGTGGCGATACAGGGTGAGGGTGGAGGGGGAGGATGAGGACCAGGGCCGCACAGGGAGAGGGCCACAGGAAGGGCTCCCCAGGCCCCGGCCCAGCCCGCTCAGGCCTGGGTCTGTGCCCCGTGGTACAGGGCCATACCCACAGCGAGGAGGAGAAGCGGCGATCCAGGGGGAGGACGCGGACCAGGGCCGCGCAGGGAGAGGGCCACAGGAAGGGCTCCCCAGGCCCCGGCCCAGCCCGCTCAGGCCTGGGTCTGTTCAGTGACCGTCATCACTGTTTCATGAGAACGAGAGACTCCGAACAACCAAATAAAAGGCAGCCTGAGTGTGTGGAAACCACAATCCCCTGCAAGGAACTCCGTGAAATTGCTACAAGTATCAGAGAAACACAGACGACTACAAGAGTCTTCCTTTCTTGGATGAAAATGAAAAAGGGAGATCTCATGATGTTAGCTCGTGATTCATTATGACTTGTTTTGAATACTCTAAATGGGTAAAAGCTATGCCCAATATTTAAATAAAACATATTAAAGCTCATTCATAAAAGTTACTTGTTTGTATCGTTATAGCTTCTTTTTCACAGCACAGTTTAAGGGCCTGCTTTGCTCGTGCGGCGCAGGCTAAACTGAAACGAATGAAAACAGCGCAGACAGACGGGCAAATGGTGCGCGCACCATTGCGGAGGGGTGTCAGCGTGCTGCAGCTAAACAGCGCAGACAGAGGGAAACGGGCGAACGGTGCGCGCACCATTGTGGAGGGGTGTCAGTGTGCTGTAGCTAAAGTATACGTGTGATTTATGTCTATTTCATAACTTAAATTAGCTGCTTAATGGTGCAGGGTGACCAGCTCCTCTATATCCCCAAGACAACATGCTGCAATTCCAGCAGGGATGGGAAGCCTGCTCAGTGTGCGTACTGATGTCCCGAGAGCTGGGGGTGGGTGGGCAACGCGCCATCCCATGCCTGGGCCCGAGGGCCTGGGTTCTCACTTCACGGGAAGCTGGGTGTCATCTCCGCGAACCTCTGTCCCCGTGGAGAGGGAGCAGGACCACAGTGCCCAAATGGACCTGGTCCAGCACCCTGCCTGGCATCACTGACCAGGACCCCGGGGCTGCTGAGCACTCGGCGTGGTCAGGGCTGGACCGCCGTGTTCACTGGCCGCCCTGGAAATACCTCCTTCTCCATCTCCTATCATTCTTTTTTTAGGAAAACATGTTTATTTATTTAGCTGTGCTAAGTCTTAGCTGTGGCACATGGGATCCAGCTCCCTAAGCAGGGACTGAACCCATGTCCCCTGTCCTGGGAGCTCAGAGTCTTAGACACTGGGCCATACGGGAAGCCCCAGCTCGTCTCATTCTTAGCCTGCAGTAAATTAAAAGTAGCTGATGTATGAACAGTTGTTTGAACTTACAATTTACGTGGGTCTCAGCATGAAAAGAAAATCAGCTTTTTTACGCAGCTGTGAGTGTTAGGGCACCGGTCTGCGTGCTCGGAGGTCTGACTCTGTTAGTAGCAGACAGACCGGCTGTCAGCATCAGCTGCCCACCCCTGGGCCCAGCACGGGGTCCCACTCAGGGCATGGCTGGGGGCACCCAGGGGCAGTGAGGCTGGGGGCGGGGCACGTGTGCAGGCCAGGCGGGGGCTGACCGGGCCAGAGCTGGGACATGGTGCCAAGAAACTGTTTTTCTTCTTCCTAGGCTGGAGGGAAACAGGGCTGTTCCTTGTTAGAAGCACAGGAGAGCCGTCTCTTGATCATCAAAGCTTTCAGGTAGAATCTTTTGAAGAGAAATACCCCAAACCTCCCCTGTAGGTGCCTGTTGCCTCTCCACAGAACGGCTCTCCCTGTAACAACAGGCGACAGAGCCTGACGCTCAGGGGGCAGGACGCTGCCCACTGTCTTCTCTGGGAGGGACGGACCACGAAGGCTTGGAAATGTGGACAAGGAAGTTCCGGCAATCACTCCCAGTGGGGACACTGGGCCCCTGTGACACGCGCAGATCTGAGCGCATGGACGTGCCTTATGGAGCAGAGGGGCTGCGGCCTGCTCCCTGGGCTGAGGGGCGGCCCAGTGAGTGTCGGGGGGTCACAGAGAGACCAGGCCGGGGGTCCTGGGGAGAGTGTGTGGGGGGTCACAGAGGGATGAGGTGGTGGCTCCCTGGGGTGAGTGTGGGGGGGACTCAGAGAGGAGGTGGGGGCTCCCTGGGAGAGTGGGGGGGGACTCTGAGAGAGGAGGTGGGGGCTCCCTGGGAGAGTGGGGGGGGACTCTGAGAGACGAGGAGGGGGCTCCCTGGGAGAGTGGGGGGGACTCTGAGAGACGAGGAGGGGGCTCCCTGGGGTGAGTGTGGGGGGGACTCTGAGGAGGTGGGGGCTCCCTGGGGTGAGTGTGGGGGGGACTCAGAGAGGAGGTGGGGGCTCCCTGGGAGAGTGGGGGGGACTCTGAGAGACGAGGTGGGGGCTCCCTGGGGTGAGTGTGGGGGGGACTCTGAGAGACGAGGAGGGGGCTCCCTGGGGTGAGTGTGGGGGGGACTCTGAGAGACGAGGTGGGGGCTCCCTGGGGTGAGTGTGGGGGGGACTCTGAGAGACGAGGTGGGGGCTCCCTGGGGTGAGTGTGGGGGGGACTCTGAGACAGGAGGTGGGGGTTCCCGGGGGTGAGTGTTGGGGGGACTCTGAGAGACGAGGTGGGGGCTCTCTGGGGTGAGTGTGGGGGGACTCTGAGAGAGGAGGTTGGGCGTCCTGGGAGAGTGTTGGGGAGACTCTGAGGGACAAGGTGGGTGCTCCCTGGGAGAGTGTGGGGGGGACTCTGAGAGACGAGGTGGGGGCTCCTTGGGGTGAGTGTGGGGGGACTCTGAGAGACGAGGTGGGGGCTCCCTGGGATGAGTGTGGGGTGGACTCTGAGAGAGGAGGTGGGGTCTCCGTGGGAGAGTAGCGGGGGGACTCTGAGAGACGAGGTGGGGGTCCCTGGGGTGAGTGTGGAGGGGACTCTCAGAGAGGAGGTGGTGCGCTGCCCACCCCGTGCAGACACTGTCAGACCCGCCGTAGGAGTCACACTGGGTGAGACAAAGCCTGGTGGGCACAGCTCCCACCTATCCCTTAATGACCAGGACCATCCCCTCTGCCTGGGGCCGCACCCCTGAATGTTGCTCATTGGGCTCCTGGCTTTGGTCCCTTCCCCCTTGGTCTTCTGGAGACCTTCTGGACCTGGGGGGCCACTGGGGGGCCGGACGTTTCACTAACGTGGGGTTGGGTCTGCTGCCCCTCCTGCATCCGTGCTGCCTGGCCGGCGGCCTCATCACCACCGTGAGCCAGCTTCCTCAGGGCGACCGCCGGACGCCGGCCCTGTTCCGGGCCTGAAAGCCTGCCTTGCCTCCTCCTCCACGAGGGCGGAGCTCCCGCAGTCAGAGGGAGAGGCAGAGCTTTAAGGCCGGGCAGGCTAAAGGGCGCAAAGACCCCCACGCTGCACACCCTCCCCCACGCTGCACACCCTCCTCCAAGGCTGCAAACCCCTCCCCCACGCTGCAAACCCTCCCCCAGGCTGCACACCCTCCTCCAAGGCTGCAAACCCTCCCCCACGCTGCACACCCTCCTCCAAGCCTGGGGAAACTCGGGGCAACACAGACCAGCCCCCATCAGCCCGTTAAAGGAGTGAGACGGTGACAAAGGAGGAAGCGCCAGGAACTAAGACAGTGCAGCCCCAGCCTCCCCTGCGTCCCCACAGAGACGGGGCTGAGCTTCAAGGAGACATAGCGCACATCAGCAGCCGAGCCATGAGCCGAGGGGAGCCCACACCGCCCGCTGCCGCCCCTTACCCCCTGCGCCCCGGGTACACGTGTGGGTAGTACTCGTAGTAGAGGTCCGGCTGGTCCAGGTCGCCGAAGGGCTCGAACTCCATCTCGGCATTCTGGAACAGGCCCAGCTTCACCAGCAGCGCCAGCCTCACAAACCAGAGCTGAAAGAACAAAACACGAGGCAGGCGACAGTTACCCGCGCAGAGCAGGCCCAGAAGTTCCTAGTCCCCACTGAGTGCTATAAAAACGCAGGCGCCTCTCTAGACGCAGTTTACTTTCTTTTAGGCTGTGCTGCACGGCCTGTAGGACCACCAGTCGGGGAAGTCCCCGAGGCCGTTGATCTGATGTCAGAGCTTGATTTCAAACAAGGGCTAAACTAACACTTCCTGCGGGCTCATGAGGGAGACCTGGGTTCGATCCTTGGGTGGGGAAGATCCCCTGGGGAAGGGAAAGGCCACCCACTCCAGGATTCTGGCCCGGAGAATTCCATGGGCTGTGCAGTCCATGGGGTCACAAAGAGTCAGACATGACTGACTTTCACTCACTACACAAACTAACGCTCTTAGAAATTTGCATAACTACAAGTTTATAAAAATGGATATAAAAAGAGACGCTCCCTGCCTGAAGGAGAGCAGAGTCTAGCTGGGGTTCGGGAGGTGGCGGGGGGGTGGGGAGGGGTAGCTGGACCGAGCGGGGCGGGAGGCAAGGGCATGGTGCAGGACCTGGACTCTCCACGGGAAGTGGGGAGACCTGGGGGCACATGATGGGGAGCAGGAAGGGGTGCACAGCCAGCTCTAAGTGGCTGGAACACAGGGTCCTTTCTGGAAAACGATGGCCGCCAAGTGAGAGGGTAGGACTGGAGACCCTGGCAACTGCAGGGGCCGCAGGGGTGACCCGAGTCAGCCTTGTCCCACTGATGAGACAGGCGAGGTTCAAAGAGACCATGCGCGGATTCATTTTGATGTATGGCAAAACCAATACAATATTGAAAAGTTAAATAAAATAAAATTAAAAAATAAATAAATAAAAAGCAGAGACATTACTTTGCCAAAAAAAAAAAAAAAAAAAAAGAGAGACCATGCGGCAAGGGACGGACAGAGAGGCTGGGCCTGTGGGCTGCCTGGGGGTGGGGGCGGGGGCTGCCTGGGGGCGGGGGGCTGCCTGAGGGTGGGGGTGGGGGCTGCCTGGCAGTGGGGTCAGGGGGCAGGACTCAGTGGTGCTTTCGGAGAGTGGACAGAGCTGGGCTGGGCCCACGGCAGCTGAAGCCACGTCCGCTGAGGACTGCCCTGGTGGTGGGCACAGTCGGGGAGCGTGGTGCAGCCGCTGATCCCGGGGCCTCAGAGCCCCTCCCCTGCCTGGCAGTTGAGGGACCTGGAGAGGCTGGGGGATGGTCTGGCTGGGGAGGGGGCTCCCGGGGACGCGAGCATGAGACCGCGGCCGGGGCGGCGGGCTCGAGGACGTGGGCAGCTGCGCCCTCCTCGGAGGCTCTCCTGCCGCTTAGAACCCGCTCTTCACGCGTGAACCACTGGAGCCGTCCCCCGGTGACGGTGGCCTGGGGAGCACATGGCCGTACCTGCAGGGAGTCTGCCGTGTGGCTGGTCGGCAGCCCGCTCTTGCCGTAGCCTTGGCCGTGGGCCGTGAGCAGCCGCCCGCACAGGTCCACTGCCGCCCGCCAGTTCTTGCAGCTCTGTAAGACACGGACGGTGACCACGGGGGCCGCCCCAGGGATAGCCACCACGGGGCTGGCCACCACGGGATGGTCACCCTGGGGCTGGCCACCCCGGGGATGGTCACCCCGGGGTCACAGGGACGGTCACCATGGGGACGGCCACCCTGGGGATGGTCACCCCAGAGGCAGTCACCACGGGGACGACCACCACGGGCTTGGTGCTCAGACGCGCAGGCCACACAGGCACGAACCGCAGACGCCCTTCAAGACGAGCCAAAGATAAACCCTTAAAACGTAACCACTGATAGAACCCCAGGAGCAAAACTTGTTGGAAAGCCCCGCTCTGCCCCCAAACCCGTCAGGCTGTTTCCTGTTTAGCAAGGTAACTCCATCTTGTAATTTTTCCTAAATTAAACCACAGTCAATATTTCATTTTAACCTGCCCTGGAAACGAAACGCTTATTTGTACCTAAGGTCTGCATGTGACCGTACATGGTTTAAAACGTTTAACGGGATTCTGCACTGTCAACATGAACAACGATCAGTGAGTCGTGCTGACACATCGCGATCCAGGCCGCGTGTCCACACGCAGCTCCCTGTCGGGACTGGACCCACAGGAGCCCAGCTGAGGCGGCGCAGGGGCTCGGGGACGCGGTCTCAGCCGCTGGTCGCTGCCTGAGGGACGCAGGAAGGAGGGCCACCAGGCCGCAGGGGGAGGAACGCCGTCACAGGGACCGCCCGATCCCTAAGAGGCTGCCAGAGAACGCTTGGTGTGCGGTCCCCAAGGATAGGCACTGCCCGCTGCCCTCAGCGCACAGGCCGGGCCTCGGGGCAGCCTGCGTGCCGGCGTGGGTGAACACTCACCCTGGGCCCTGTTAACCTCAGGTCCAGAGAGGGAGCCGGACGTTAGCCCGCTGGGTTCTTTTTAAAGGATGCTCTGGGCATTCTGTGTTTACAAAGTGCTTCTAGAACAAGAAGCTGAGGGCGCCTGGAGACCAAGTCAGGCCTCCGGTGCCCTCAGCAAGAACTCACGTTTCTTCTTACGATGCAGTCAGCACCAGCTCCTTGGGAGGAAGCCCCTTTCCTCGTCTTCCTGTGTGTGTGTCTCTGTCTCTGTGTGTCTCTGTGCGTGTATGTCTTTTGTGCTTGTGTCTCTGTGAGTGTGTCAGGCTGTGTTTCTGTGTGTGCATGCACACACACCCAGCATACCTAGTGCAGCTGGATCAGGAAGCATGCTGGTGTGGCCTTACTCCCAGCTCCAGGGTTATCTGGCAGTATGCCCTAATGCACCCCACCTGACCCCCCGGGCCCAGGCGCCCCAGGGCGCCTCTTGACTCAACAATCAAGGCTTGTTAGTGCTGAATGACAGTCCACCATCATGGGAGTCATCGCCACCCATTTACCTGCTGAAAGGCACCTTGCGTGCCTGACTCTAGGCCGCTCGGTCGCGCCTGACTCTAGGCCGCTCGGTCGAGTCTGACTCTAGGCCACTCGGTCGCGCCTGACTCTAGGCCGCTCTGACTCTAGGCCGCTCTGACTCTAGGCCGCTCGGTCGCGCCTGACTCTAGGCCGCTCTGACTCTAGGCCACTCGGTCGCGCCTGATTCTAGGCCGCTCAGTCGTGCCTGACTCTAGGCCGCTCGGTCCTGTCTGACTCTAGGCCGCTCGGTCCTGTCTGACTCTAGGCCGCTCTGACTCTAGGCCGCTCAGTCGTGTCCGACTCTGCAACCCCATGGACTGTAGCCCAGCAGGCTCCTCTGTCCATGGGATTCTCCAGGCAATAAGACTGGAGTGGGCTGCCATTCCCCTCTCCAGGGGATCTTCCGCACCCAGAGACCGACCCTGTGTTCCTCGCGTCTCCTGCACTGGCAGGTGGGTCTTTACCGCTAGTGCCACCGAAAGGCGCCTTGACTGCTTCCCACTTTTGGCCCTGGCGCATCAGGGTGCTGTGGAGATGCGTGTGGAACCTGTGAGCACAGGGCCGAGGCGGGGGTTGGTGGCGGCTGACTTAGTCCTCGGTAAGAAGAAACTAACAGGAATATTAACACGTTTGCTTGTTATCTTCAGTCAGGGAAGAAGCCACTTTTTAAAACACTTACGTTAACTAAAAAAACGAATACTAGGGTAGCGGGTTTCTGCTTCATTTTTAACAATGGTCTGGTTCGAAAGACAGTAAACAAATCTTAGTACAAAATTTATAGCAAAAGCATAAAGCTTTTCACATGGTGCCTTTTACTATTTTTAATCATTCATTCAGCTCAGTTGCTCAGTCGTGTCTGACTCTTTGCAACCCCATGGACTGCAACACCTCAGGCCTCCCTGTCCATCACCAGCTCCCGGAGCTTGCTCTAACTCATGCCCATAGAGTCGGGGATGCCATCCAGCCATCTCATCCTCTGTTGTCCCCTTCTCCTCCTACCTTCATCTTTCCCAGCATCAGGGTCTTTTCCATGTTTGGTGAAAAAATTGTTTTTTAAAGCTAGAATTTAAATATACCATTCTAATCTTTAAGCACTGTGGAGAAGATATTATGGAAATCTCTTCATTACTGTATATGACACGCAGAACTCTGATATTAAAGGTAGTTATATATGAGAAAAAAGATGTAAATTTCAGAATATTGTTTTTTTAAAACTAGGAAATAAGATAGAGACTCTGTTTGAGAAACTGAACATAACATTCCAGAAGAGGAGAAAAACAGTCCAATAAAAATCACTCAAGTACTAACAGTATGCACCTGGCTTTTCCCGCCTGCGACTCAAAGGCAATCATGAGTGTCACATGTGACACCACGGACGTGATTAAAATGTCCCTCTCCACGGGCCTCGGCATTCATTTCCCCATAAATGGCAATCTTGGAACACTCTGACATTACTTAGGAAAATGTGTTGAGAAACTTTCCTAGTCTTAAAGATGAATGCAATTATTTTAGGATGTAATTAAAATACCAGGGCAAGGTAACGGTCTTTCCTCGAATACATTTCCTGCCTTAAACAGGTCTCCTTGCTAGCACTGTTAATATTTCTACCGGCCTCAAGTATTTGCAAAGTGTGAAAAAAATCAAACCAAACCGCATATACTTAAAACCAAGAATAATGAAAAGACGTAAAAAGATGGCCCGAGGATTAATGACGATGTCTGTGTGAGGCTTCGTGTGTCCTGTCTGAGCTCACAGTTATAAGTCACGCTTCAAATACAGCCGCCTGCTCGGGACGCTGCCGCACAGCAGGTGCTCAAGGCCATGGAAAGGGAGTGGCGGGGGCCGCCCCCAAGGCAGAAGGGCCATTCCACCAGACACACGTGGCTGTGCACACCGTCACCCCCACACCTGCGGCTCCATGAACAAGGGCCAGTGCACACAGACAGACAGACACAGACGAGCTCTCCTCACTCCCTTTAAAATCTGAGTATCTCTCATCTTCCCTTCCCACAGCTTCTCATTCACGGGAAGAATTCTAGAATCACTTCAATGAAAGAAACTCAATGAAACATGTGATCTACATTTACTAAAAAAAACACCAAAAACCTAAACTTTAATGTGAAAACGTCAGCAAACCACCTAAGCAAGTGTTTACTTTGCACTTTTGTAACATCATCAAAGATGCTATGGGGCAGATGGTTTCCAGCGGCTCACAGGCCCCCGGAAGCACCGCCCGCCCAGGTCCGGGTGCCTGCGATCAGAGTCCCCCCTTCTGCTCCATGACCGTGGCTCAGCCAGGGCGTCTGCACTCAGTCTTGTTAATGAATAAAGAAAGGCTTTTGTGTGCGCTTCTGGGGAGTCTGCTAATTTAGTAATAAACCTTCTACACCAAGTGCAGAAAACAGAGTTCTTTCAGAAAATCAATGTATGATTACTTCACTCTAGTTATTTTGATGAAGTATATTTAATCAAAGTATATACTGCCTCAAAGAATTCACATGTTGTACGATGCTCTCTGTTGCTCAGGACTGGTTATCTGATCCAACAAAACTCCATTTCTGTGCAAGGGCCAAGGATAAGACACGGAAAGTGACTGGCCCTTGGAAAAACATGAAGGAGGAAGAGGTTACACGGAAAATCAAACACACTGTTACTTACAATGAGCTGCTTCAATCCGACGAAAGACTGTTCCACGGAGCTGGCGGTTAGGACCTGTCTCTTTGCTGCAGCTTTTTCACCCAGGAAGCGAAGCATTAAGTCTTTAACTGCATCTCCCTGGAAAGAATATAAGAGAAATATGTCAGGACAATAGAATGCTAATTAAACTCAGCTAAGTGAAACTCACAGCTAACCAAATTTTCTTTTATTTTCCCACTGGTGTATGGGGGCTAAAATGCAGTTACGGCACAGCCAAGCTGCAACTAACCAGACGCTATAGCGCCCCTATCGCTGGTAAGACGTGTTGTTTAGAGTTGCTTTCTCCTGGAGAGGAGGTGGTAGTCAGCAGTGGCCGTGCCGCGCTGGAGGCAGCCGGGGCTCGTGGTGTGCGAGGGGGCGCTGCCCCTGGGAGGAGCACGGTGCCCGGTGGGGCCCAGGCTGGGTGTGCAGGCCTGAGGCCTCTGCCCACAGCCCACACCACAGCCCCCTGGCCTGGGCCTCTGGGGGTCCCCAGGGCTCAGCCAAAGCAGTGAGTGGTGGCCCGGGGCATCGCCCTCCCCTAGGGCCACGTCCCCCCAGCCCACGGAGGGCCCTCTGTTGGGGGGCAGCTGCACAGGACTCTGCACAGGGGCCCCCGGCCCAGCCTCGGGTTAGCCCTGCCTGCGCCCAGGCTGAGTGACTGTAGAGGGAGCATGACAGGAGTGACCATCCGTGGCCCAGTGCCCAGGGAGAGGCCGGCGAGGGGTGGGGACGGACCGCTCCAGTGCCCAGGGAGAGGCCGGCGAGGGGCGGGGACGGACCGCTGACACAGACGGTGACAGAGCACAGCCCGCAGCTCTGGGCGGCCTGAGCCCGCCGTGCTGGGGAAACGAGTCGAAGCAGCTCCGCTCAGAGGCAAGGCTCCTCTCCCGTGATCGCCTGCATGGCCGGTGTGGAGGGGAGAGCACAGCCTGGCAGTGGGGGTCCTGGGCCCTGAGCCTGGAGCTCAGAGGCCAAGCCGCACCTCCTCCTCACGCAGGGCAGAGGCCTGCAAGCAGCAGGGTTACAGCTTCTGTCTCCAGAGAATAAGGTGAAATAGTTCAAATGCCAGGCCCGGCAGGGCTAACTGATCCGGGAGGGTAATCAGAGGGCGGAGCAAGGAGGCAGGCACACGGCTGGACAGAGCTCTGCACACAGGTGCCTCCGAGCAGACAAAAGGCTGCATCTGGGCAGAGGGCCTGTGAACCAGGGAAGGGCAGACTCACCCTAAAGCCTCGGAGCCTGGAGGAGCAGTCTGATTCCTCCGACCTCGCAGCACCCTCGGTAGCGAGCCCACACTGCAGACACTGCCTGCCCTTTCGGTTCTGCCAGTTAGTTAGCACAAAACGCTCGAGACAGGGGCACCGTGGGGCTGACCAGCACTCATCCTGAAAGCCCACAGACGACAAAACGTCCCCACACAGACCGGCTCCCACCATGTCGCTCAGCCGGGGTGGTTCTGATACGGGGGTCCTGGCGCCTTGGCTGCAGACACTCCACGGTCACGGGACTGAGGCAAGCGGCCTCCTCCTGTGATGTGTGGAGAGCTATCTCCCTGCACCTGGGGGGGACCACCTAGAACCCCACAGACTCCTTCCGCTCAGCACTTCCGGGTGCGCCCAGGGCAGGGTGGTGGCAGACCGCGTGAACGGGAGTCTGTGGCTGGCCCTCTTCGTGTAGAGGACAGGCTGCTCCCCTCCTGCTGCGTGCGGACAGCTTCATCAGCGCCTTCAAGGTTTTAGTGGACAACGTCCACGTGGAACACAAAGCGGCTGACTCACGGGGCACGGCCAGTAAGCTCTACTGTCAGGGACGCCCGGTCACGGGCAGCGGTGCTGAAGGACAGCGCCCGGCCACAAGCGGGAAAGCGGTGATGGCGTCTGCCCGCTTCCCAGATGGGGCTCCCGTCACATCCACAGTGTGGGGGCCGGGGGCGGGATCCGGGAGCAGAATCAGACCTGGGCAGAGGAGAGGCCTGGCCTCAGGTCCAGATGTCGGGTTCGCAGAGTCCCCTGCAAGGCCAAAGCACCCCGAGGCCCCCCGCTGTCCCCTTCACCCCCTCACAGTTGGCACCAACTTGCTGCCAACTCTGGTCTGTGGAACCGCCCCTCTCACTGAACGACCTTCATAGAAATACTCTCCAACTTCCATTCTTTCCGGGTTCTAAACATTTCTGAACAGTCATCTCCCCACCAACTCTGCATCCAGTTCTTCAAGAATGCAGGCCACCAAGACTGACTAGTTAGAAATGCCGACATTCCTCTTTCGAAGCTTCTGCGGTTGGGTGCAGTTACACACTTACCTGCGTGGCCTCTACCGTCACTCAGACTGGTCTACGAGGTCACTTCACAAAGAAACAATGTAACCTTCCCCTCTGCCCACATTTCATCCCTTAAGAAGTGGAAGTGACAGTGAGGTCGCTCAGTCGGGTCCAACTCTTTGTGACCTCGTGGACTGTAGCCCGCCAGGCTCCTCCGTCCATGGGATTTTCCAGGCAAGAGTACTGGAGTGGGGTGCCATTTCCTTCTCCAGGGGATCTTCCTGACCCAGGGATTGAACCCAGGTCTCCCGCATTGCAGGCAGACTCTTTACTGTCTGAGCCAACAGGGAAGGAATTTTTCACTTGGTACTAACAGGTGAGCAATTTGGAAAAACTGCATAGTATTTCAGAAAGCTGATGCAGTGTCGCAACAGTAACAGTCGCGTGGGGAGGAATGTGTGAACAGGTAAATCCAACAGACACTTGGTTGACATCTTAAAAGCCTGGCACGCACAGCGAGTTACCACACGTGCTGGACCGATCTAACTCCTCTGGAAAATAAGCATAGCATTCCTGGCGTAAACCACACACTTTTTCTTTTCTATGAAAAGTTCTTTGAAGAATAGTACACGACCGAAGAGACAAAGATGAAGAACTGACCGGCACACTGGTTCCATGGGAAAGTCAAAGGCCTTTCAGGAACTGTTCTGAATTCATATTTCAATCCACCATGAGGTTTCCAAACAATCACTGTGGACCACAAGAGGGACGGAAGACACTGCTCAAGGATTTAAAGGGAGCAGAAAGGACATGCAGAGTCTCCTGGCTGGCTGCAGGGTGGGTCTTATCCCGGCAGCGGGCGCCTGGCCCTGGCTGACTGCCGAATGCCCTGCTTATTCCACGATCAGCCACGTGGAAGCGTCAGAGCTCCGAGGGGCTGTCACAGACCCCACGCTTCCCACTGGTGTGAACGGCCTCCGAGCTCGAGTCGCCTGGGCTCACCCAGCAGCAAGCATCAGCACTTTGTTTCTCGTCCGGGAGTGACCGACCTGCTTCCCTGAAGGGCGTTGAAGGGCGTTCAGCGCCTCTGGCCCATGAGAGCACCTCGCTCAGCCCAGCCCTTCAGGCGGCCAGAGTGAATCAGGTCTGCACGGCCCCAAACAGACCTGAGGAGCCCTGGGCCCTGGGACCACCCCCAGACCACAGGGTCAAGGCATCATTGCTGACCCACAAATGCCCCTGACATCTGAGCCTGTAACTGGGATTCACCGAGGAGGCCCGAGAAGGCAAATTCATGCCCAATGTGTTCTGCTGGAGAGGGCGGGGAGGGTGCCCGGCAAGCCCCCAAGGAAGACGTGTCTTGTCAGCAGGTACCTGAAGAGAGCACGCAAGGACGTCCACATCTGCAGGCTCTCACGTCAGCTCCCCACGGAGACCTGGGTCGGGAAGATCTGCTGGTGAAGGGATAGGCTACCCACTCCAATATTCTTGGGCTTCCCTTGCAGCTCAGCTGGTAAAGAATCTGCCCGCAATGTAGGAGACCCTGCTTCGATTCCTGGGATGGGAAAATCCCTGGAGAAGGGAAAGGTTACCCATTCCAGTAGTCTGGCCTGGAGAATTCTATGGAGTGTATAGTCCACGGGGTCGCAAAGAGACTCAGAGACTTTCACTCACACTCTCTGGAGAGACAGCCGGCTGAGCTCACCTCTCCAGCAGCCGCGTTGCTTCTCCATAGGATCGGCCTCGCGGGGCCGGGGCCCCACCCCGCGTGGCTTTCTGACCAGGCCACGGTGGGGGAAGGGGAACGTCTGCCCCGGGAGAAGCCCCTTCAGTTCCCAGAGCAGACAGCGCGGGACACAAGGCACAGACCCTGCAGATCCCACCCGACACGCAGCCGAGCTCACCTCAGGGGGACGTGCGCACACCCACGAAAACGCTACCATGTAAGGCATGCTACGTGCCTTCCTGTACCTTGGTTTTCAAATTTAACAAATTATGAATCTCACTAAGTATTTTATCATAACGTCATCTTCATTTTTTCATACTAAATAAAAATACTTATTTGAATATAACATTGTGTGTGCACGTGTGCTAAGTCGCTTCAGTTGTGTCCGACTCTTTGTGACCCCACGGATCGTAGCCCACCAGGCTCCTCTGTCCATGGGATTCCCCAGGCAAGAATCCTGGAGTGGGCTGCCATGCCCTCCTCCAGGGGGTCTTTCCGACCCAGGGACTGAACCTTCCCTCTGTGCCTCCTGCATTGGCAGGCGGGTTCTTTACCACTAGTGCCACCGACAAGACCGTAACATCATTGTTTCAGTTGAATATGTAAACATTCCACTGGAGAGACGAGATGTGGCGAATGTATTCAACTAGCCTCCTGACAATGGACTCTGAGATGCTTTCAGATTCTTTCCAATTTTAAACCTCACTATGATGGGCATCCTGAAAACTGACTATTCATACACCAGTGAGATTCTTTCCTCATAAATAACCTACTCACGGTGGGATTTCTGGTCAAAGCATATGCACATTTGGACACTCATTTTAACATTTAAGAAAGTTTGTGCCAAATTATCAGTCCCCTCAGGGCTGCCTAAGCTGGCTATTTCCTCACATTCTAACAGACACAGAATAATTATAAATAACTCAGACAACAGAAAGTGAAAATAACTTCATCTTCTTTGATGACTGGTAAGATTGAACTTTTTAATGTTGTTATTTACAATATATAGTATTTATTTATGATTATATATTTATAATCTTGTGATTTATTGAGAGACCGTCTGTATTTTTTTTTTAACCAAATTGGTAAGAACTCTTCCAATATAGAGCACATTGTGTGTAACACAAACACATTTTTCCATATCTAAAAGGAGAGGAAAGGGGATTTATCTTCTACAGGAGCTCAGCTGTTATAATAAACTGATCACACAGTTTACAACTTCTCCAGAGAGCTGTCATGCGGCTCCCTTGCTGGAAACTATTTCTATGACTCTGATTAGCACCTTAAAGACCTTCAATCAGAGAAATCAACAGGGTTCCAAATTACCTAGTGACATCACAGCAAACACGCTCAAGATGAGAACCTTGGGAACTGCTGAAAACAATCAGCGGTTTTCAAAGCTCGACAGGCCTTTTTTGTATGAACATACATGAAACACAGTCAGATGAGAAGCCAAGGACACTGGCCGGGACTTTCCCGGCTCACCCACCGGCCCACCTGAGCGCTGAAGGCCCTCCGCCCTCACCTGGATGTTGTCGAACTTGAGGCCAGGCATGGTGAGGTCCTCCTTGTCCACGAACACCGTGCCATACTGCTGTGTGGCGACTGAGGTCAGCACGCTCCTGGTCGCATCCCCGGGGATCCAGGCGTCGCTTCTCCGGTCCATCTCGCTCATGCTAAGGGCGGTGGCAAAGGGGTCCTCGCTGCCGGCAAACACCGCCTGGATCTGTGAGAATGGCTTTGGGGACTGTGAGATCTCCAGAGGAACCGTGGAGACACCCGACCCTGACCTCTGCACCCCTGGGGAGGAGGTAGCTTCCGCGGAGCCCGGCGAGCTTCCTCCCACAGGGGTAGTGGCCAGCGAAGACAGGCTTTCCGGAATGGAAGGGCTGGCGTTGGGGTTACTGACAGAGATGAAGGTGGAGGTTGTGAAGGAATCAAAGAAGTCCGAGGCCAAGGAGCTGCTGCTGGTCGGATCGCCGAAGAACTTGCTCAGGCTGGGGCTCGGCTGGACCACCTGGGGTGGGGTCCTGGGGGCAGCCTCGCTGGCGCTGCTGAAGCTGGGGGATTTCACCATCTGGGACTCGAAGCCATCACGCAGGGCTGGGGGCTGGGCGCCGGGGGGTGGCTGGCTAAAGATGGTGCACACGGGCACCGGCTCATCCTTGGGGGCTGGCTGCCGGGGGGCGCGCCAGACGGTGGCCCTGCCATGTGCACCCGCGCAGCCCCCGGGCCTGGGTCCTCTCCGCCCCCGTGTTCAAAAGCAGGTGGGTCTTCCACATTGCTGCGCTCGGGGTCCTCTTTCAACGATGCTCTGCCGTCAGGGCTCATGTCTGAGACATCTTGAGGCGTGTTCCTGCCATCACTCTCACCGCCCTCACTGAGAGAGCCCAGCGCGCCCTCTTCTGCGCCGGGCCCCAGTCTGTGATCGCTGCTGCCCTCGGCGGCGTCCCCCACATCCTGCAGACACCCCAGGTCACCCGCGTCGTCCTCGCTGTTGTTTGGGGAGTCGGAGATGAGCACGCTCTCCATCAGAGGCTCATCGAGCTTATCCGCGAAATTATTCGAGTCCTCGGACTCGAACTCGTCTCCGCCAAGATCGATGGTTTCCTCATGGTAAAGAAGCTGGCCCTGGTCTCCCTGAGGCCCCTGCGGAGCGATGCTCTGGGCTGGTGCCTGGGCAGGTGCACTCTGCTTGGGCACGTGCTGGCTGGCACCTTTGGCGTTCTCCATGACCACCTGAAATGGACAAAGACAAGTCAACCGCAACAGCTTACATCTTGGTTACTATTAGAATGCCTCTGTCTTACTGAAATTGTAGATGGCCTACATCCCACAGGGCAACGCGGTAAGAGAAGACTCGTCACTAACCCATCATCATGTAGACTGGAGCCTTAGGACAAGAAGCAACGACTTTAGTGACAATTAAAGAACCCCAGATTAAAGCTATGATTTTTCAAAATCTGATCTGTGAAGTAGGCAAAGATTTTTAGAATTGACAGTTTTGGGGAATTTATGGGAAACTTACTTATTGATAAGGGAATGCAACCTTTCTCAAACACCCTCTTCCAACAACACAAGAGAAGACTCTATACATGGACGTCACCAGATGGTTAATACCGAAATCAGATTGATTACATTCTTTGCAGCCAGAGGTAGAGAAGCTCTATACAGTCAGCAAAAACAAGACCTGGAGCTGACTGTGGCTCAGATCATGAACTCCCTATTGCCAAATTCAGACTTAAATTGAAGAAAGTACAGAAAACTACTAGACCATTCAGGTATGACCTGAATCAAATCCCTTACTATTATACAGTGGAAGTGACAAATAGATTCAAGGGACTTGATCTGATAGAATTGAGTGACTGATGAACTATGGACAGAGGTTTATGACACTGTACAGGAGACAGGGATCAAGACCATCCCCAAGAAAAAGAAATGCAAAAAGGCAAAATGGTTGTCTGAGGCCTTACAAATAGCTGAAAAAAGAAGAGAAGCTAAAGGCAAAGTAGAAAAGGAAACATATACCCATCTGAATGCAGAGTTACAAAGAATAGCGAGAGATTAAGAAAGCCTTCCTCAGTGATCAATGCCAAGAAATAGAGGAAAACAACAGAATGGCAAAGACTAGAGATCTCTTCAAGAAAATGAGAGCTACCAAGGGAACATTTCACACAAAGATGGGCACAATAAAGGACAGAAATGGTAGGGACCCAACAGACTCTGAAGATATTAACAAGAGGTGGCAAGAATACACAGAAGAACTATACAAAATAGATCTTCACGATCCAGATAATCACGATGGTGTGATCATTCACCTTGAGCCACATATCCTGGAATGTGAAGTTAAGTGGGCCATAGGAAGCATCACTATGAACAAAGCTAGTGGAGGTGATGGAATTCCAGTTGAGCTATTTCAAATCCTGAAAAATGATGCTGTGAAACTGCTGCACTCAATACACCAGCAAATTTGGAAAACTCAGCAGTGGCCACAGGACTGGAAAAGGTCAGTTTTCATTCCAACCCCAAAGAAAGGCAATGCCAAAGAATGCTCAAATTACTGCACAATTGCACTCATCTCACACGCTAGTAAAGTAATGCCCAAAATTCTCCAAGATAGGCTTCAATAGTATGTGAACCACGAACTTCTAGATATTCAAGATGGATTTAGAAAAGGCAGAGAAACTAGAGATCAAATTGCCAACATCCACTGGATCATCAAAATAGCAAGAACCTTCTAGAAAAACATCTGCTTTACTGACTATGCCAAAGCCTTTGACTGTGTGGATCGCAACAAACTATAGAAAATTCTTCAAGAGATGGGAATACCAGATCACCTGACCTGCCTCCTGAGAAATCTCTATGTAGGTCAAGAAGCAACAGTTTGAACTGGACATGGAACAAAAGACTGGTTCCAAATAGCGAAAGGAGTATGTCAAGGCTGTATATTGTCACCCTGCTTATTTAACTTATATGCAGAGTACATCATGCGAAACGCTGGGCTGGATGAAGCACAAGCTGGAATCAAGATTGCCGGGAGAAATATCAATAACCTCAGATATGCAGATGACACCACCCTTATGGCAGAAAGTGAAGAGGAACTAAAAAGCCTCTTGATGAAAGTGATAGAGGAGAGTGAAAAAGTTGGCTTAAAACTCAACATTCAGAAAACGAAGATCATGGCATCTGGTCCCATCACTTCATGGAAAATTGATAGTGAGACAATGGAAACAGTGAAAGACTTTATTTTCTTGGGCTCCAAAATCACTGCAGATGGCAACTGCAGTCATGAAATTAAAAGATGCATGCTCCTTGGAAGAAAAGCTATGACCAACCTAGAGAGTATATTAAAAGGCAGAGATGTTACTTTGCCAACAAACTTAAGTCTAGTCAAGGCTATGGTTTTTCCAGTGGTCATGTATGGATGTGAGAATTGAACTATAATGAAAGCTGCTGCTGCTGCTGCTAAGTCGCTTCCCTCGTGTCCGACTCTGTGCGACCCCATGGACGGCAGCCCACCAGGCTCCTCTGTCCCTGAGGTTCTCCAGGCAAGAGCACTGGAGTGAGTTGCCATTTCCTTCTCCAATGCATGAAAGTGAAAAGTGAAAGTGAAGTCGCTCAGTCATGTCTGACTCTTAGCGACCCCATGGACTGCAGCCTACCAAGCTCCTCCGTCCATGGGATTTTCCAGGCAAGAGTACTGGAGTGGGTTGCCATTGCCTTCTCCAATGAAAGCTGAGTGCTGATGAATTGATGCTTTTGAACTGTGGTGTTGGATAAGAGTTCCTTGGACAGTAAGAAAATCCAACCAGTCCATCCTAAAGCAGATCAATCCTAAGTATTCATTGGAAGGACTGATGCTGAAGCTGAAACTCCAATACTTTGGCCACCTGATGCAAAGAATGACTCAACTGAAAAGACTCTGATGCTGGGAAAGATTGAAGGCGGGAGGAGAAGGGGAGAGAGGATGAGACGGTCGGATGGCATCACCAACTCGATGGACATGTGTTCGAGCAAGCTCCAGGAGTTGGTGATAGACAGGGAAGCCTGGCGTGCTGCAGTCCATGGGCTCACAAAGCGTTGGACACGAATGAGTGACTGACCTGAGCCTTTCTGAATAGCTCAGCAAAGAATAAAACTCTGACAAGCAATTCTGTGTTTACCAACTCACTTAAAATGTTTTTAAAGAAAAGACCATCTGAAAGAAAGCAAGCCAAGTAAAAAGGAACACTCAGTCTGTAACAATACTTTGATTCTCTTCAGTATCTTTGTTTCTATTCCAATCTGACTTTGAAAAGTCAAGTCCACCTCTTTCCTAGTGACACCGTCTACACAGATGATGCCCAACCCAGGGTAAAAATTAAATTGTTTACTGTAATTTCTAAATAAAAACTACACCTTTGTTAGAAACCATTACCAGAGGTTGAAGTGTTGGGCCGAAAAGTGTTGCAAATCAGTATTCGTTATCATCTGAGTGCCACTGTGTCTGAGTCATTACCCTGCGCTCCATGCAATGACAGAAGAAACTAAGTTAACTGCAACACACGCGCCACCGCCTCTCGCCCCCTGCCACGAAAGAGAGAGGGATCTAGGTGGAAGTGGGCAGTGGTGAAAGCCCCACCTCGGTCTTCCGACTTCTTTCCCTAGAAAACCTGAGAAGGTTCTTGTCACTCTCTGACTCTTCTGAAGGCAAATTTTCTATAAACTATTTTTATCAAACACTGAGTGATACAATATTTATAATCTGTAGCTGATATAATACGTCCTAACTCCCTTTTCAGACCTAATATTCTGAGATCTGTCATACTCTTGTTCTTCTTCCATTTTCCAAGTGTATTTCCTCAAACAACATGTTAGATTTTTGCTTTTTACTTTCATTTCTTTCTCCTCTGCTTTTAACCGAGACTCATTCCTGTAAGCAGCATGAAGCTGTGATTACTGTTTTGCTGACGATGCTCTACTGTGATGGTTCCACAACCTAGTATCCATTCTTTTTTTTTTGGCCACGTCATGTGGTGTGTGGAATCTTAGTTCCCTGACCAGTGATCGAACCTGTGCCCCATGTATTGGGAGTATTCAGTTTTAACCACTGGACCGCCAGGGGAAGTCCTGATATATCTATTCTTCTTGAGGTGTTACGCTTTTGAATTCAAACAGTGCTGCTATGAATATTCCTGTACATGCCTCCTGGTGTGAAAGCTCATGGGGGCTTCGTGGAGAGTACAATTCTTCATCAGGTAACACTGAACTGTTTTACTAAGTGCATGTACCAATTTACACACCTGGTAGTGGTGTGTGTAAGTAATCTTCCTGTTCAACACAGTCACCTATGCTTGATATTGTTACACTTCTTAATATCAAGGTATTAAAAATTCCTACAAATAAACAGGATTATAAGTGATCCAACAAAAAAGTATCCTGAACAAAGATCTGATCGAAGTGATAGGGATACACATTTCACCAGCATTTGTCCTGTGACTTACACAATTTGACAATTTGACTTTGTTAGGATGATTCCACATTGTACCAATGGTTACAGTAAAATTAAGCACCTCTTTTCAATCTCAAGAGTCCTGGCTGAGACAAATATGGTCCCACTACTTATGTGTCATGGAGGAAGTCTTGCACATGGACACCATAAGCGATGATCATGAATGCTAAAAACAGGAAGTCCAAACAAAATACTGCCCTTTTTCCAAAGATTTAAACCGTGGAAACAACTGCCTGCAGATACCATAATAAAGAAACAGTAGTATACGCACTGCAGTGAAAATGAATGCGCTATCCTATAGCGAGTGCTTCGATGTCTGCACCTCACAAATCTAATTCTATACACCAAATGGGTAGAAAAATAGTATGATGACTTTCTACCTGAGGTTCACACAAGAAAATCAAACAATATATTATTTTAGGAATACACCAGAAAAACAAGGTGATAATAGTGCACAGTTGGACTGGGGAGCGGGCTGGAAGAGGCCTCGAGGAAAGGCTCGATGGGGGCGGCGCATGGGTCTAAGCTGGCGCCAGAAGCCAAGTCCGAACTTGACTTTGTGTCTTCCATGTCCGTTACATGCACGCTTTGCATTTCATACTTTAAAAACTGAAAAGCACGTGTATCTGTCCTTGATTTGCATGAGATATAAATCTTCGCTTCTCCTGCTACTGATTTAATAAACGCTCACATGGCACTCGTGGCAAAGACCACACGTGCCAGTGCAGGAGGCACAAGAGACACTGGCTTGACCCCTGGGTTGGGGAGACCCCAGGGGAGGGCGTGGCGACCACCTCAGGGTTGTTGCCTGGAGAACCCCAAGGACAGAGGAGCCCGGTGGGCTACAGGCCACGGTCGCAGAGTCGGACACTAACGCACAGCACACGTGGGCCACAGACGTGGTTTTAAGCTGACATCCGGCATTAAGATGCTGGCAAAGAAGTCAGACTTTCTCTTTGTCTGGTTGAGTTCTTTGCACATGAGCTTAATTAATGCCTTAAAATATTTTTAAGTGACTTAAATGCACTAAGAACAATGAAAACTACTGCTCTTTAGGCTCCCTTTCTGGACACAAGACTGCAATTACAAATCTTTTACCAAATTGCAATAATGGAAACCATATTTCCATGAAAGAACGGTGCCATGAGATAGGAATCTAATTAGTATACAATTGGAAAGGCCCCCATGGAGAGAACACTCACCACAGATCAAGCATTTTATATGTATTATCATATTTAAGCCTTAGGACCAACTTACAAAGCATAAGCTCCATCACACAGCAGAGGTCAAGTGATTTGCCTGATAATGATGCTGACGGGATTCCCACACAGGTTTTTCTGCCTCTGCTGTCCTTGTATGGCTGTTGAGACAGGTCAAGACTGAGAGCAGAGGGTAAGGCAGGGAGACCTTGGAATGACTGCTTGAGGCTTGGCACTACCAAGTAAAGTGACCTCTGAAAATGACTTAATCCTTTAATTTCTGGTTCCTCATCTGAAGATTGGGATCATGAAGATTAAATAGCAACGGATGCACAGGAACTAGTAACTATCATTTTAATGATGAAGCAGAGTGGTAATACGCTGTCTTGGAACAGTGAAGATCCTGTTAGGGGTCACAGAACGTGAGGACTGGTGACTGTATTATTATATTTGCAACCGTCCTTCCCCCCAGCCCATTACACAGAGCTGCACTCACTGCCATACAGTACAGCTTCCTGAATTTGCAAAAAGAAACAGGTATTTAAATATGATGTTTCCCCGTAGCCATAAGAAGGTGTGAACTGCAAGTCCAAGGAAATGCTTCATTGGGGTTAAACTCTTGTGGACTAAGAGAAAAACAGGCCCATCTAGAGCACTTCTTTGAGCCTTACGCTCTACATGTTTTCAATTCTCAGTATATATACTCCACCAGTCAGCTCTGTCCTGCAAGATGCTCTGGAAAGCGTCAGCCAGCTTTTACATAGAGACTGATAGGCCTTTACACAGACCGTCGCGTTCTGTCCTCACGACGGAGTCCGCCTGGGCAGGTTACTGTAAACGTCCATCTACAGAAGAGGCCAGGGGGAACGAGTCACTGAGTACTACAGCTGGGCCCCGGGGCGCAGACCCTCCTGAGGTTTCAGCGCCCAGTGTGGGGGACGCTCCAGGGGTGTGGAGCCAACGGCCGCCCCGGCAAAGGGCAGGCACCCAAGGCTCGCGCTCCGGACCCTCAGGGCCATCCTGGGCCCGGAGGGAGGCGGTACAGAGACGAGTCCCCGGGGAGGAGAGACCCAAGGCAGGAGAGACCAAGGAGCAGCGGAGACCTGGGGGGAGAGATTCCCCTGGGAGGAGAGACCCCTGGAGGAGAGAACTCCGCGGAGGAGAGAACAAGGGGGAGGTGAGACCTGGGTGAAGAGACCCCCCTTGGGAGGAGAGACCCTTGGGAGGGGAGACGTGGGGGGAGAGATCCCCTGGGAGGAGACACCTCAGCGGAGGAGAGACCCGGGAGGAGACACTCCCACCCCAGGGGCTGAAGCTTGAGACGGCACGACCCCCTCTCCACAGCCCGGGCCCTGTCCTCATCCGCCCCCTCGCCCCCCGGGATTGGGGGAAGGGTCACCTGCGGCTGTGACCCGGGTCCGGGAGAAGCCGGAGGAAGCCGAGAAGCCGGGACGGACTCTGCGCCTCCCGCGGCGTCTGCGCCTGCGCGCGCCTGCTCCCGCGCATGCCCGGTGCAGGAGCCGAAGGCCGGAGCGGTTCCGGTTCCGGCCGTGGTGGGTGGTGCTTTGGCGGGGCGGGAGCGAGGGGGCGGGGCGGGGCGCGTCCCTGCGAACCAGAGGGACGTCGCTAAACCTGTGGCAGAGGGCAGCTGGGACGGAAATGGCTAACCTTTTTAAAGTTCGTGGACAGTGCATCCTTGAAATGCTTATTTTCAGGGATGTGTCTTCGTGCCTATATATGTTTTCAACTTTTCTTGTTGAGAATACATCCATCTGTACCACTTGTGTAATCACATTAAGGATAAAAATGGTAATAATAATAATACCAATGATAGCTGGGTGGAATTAATCCAGCAGTATGAAGATCCTGAATGCCTTAGCGCCACAGCTCAATCTCAGGCAAGCGGAGCGGCCGAAAAGGATGCCGCGTCTGTGCTTCTGCTTTCTTGACTTCCGCTGTCACCCTGGAGATACCCCGGTTCATCACCCAGCCTGTGTGAGGCTCGGCGCCAGGCGCTGGAGCACAGCTGAACCAGGCCACGCCCAGCCGTCTCCTTCTTATTCTTTAATGATTTAAGTTTTATTTTGACAAATAAAAATCATTTGTATTTAAGGTGAACAATGTGACGTGCTGATATATCTAAACATTACGAGATGGCCACAATGGAACTAATGCCCTTATCCATCGCCCCACTCATTTTTGTGTTTGTGGTGAAAAGATTTAAAATCTATTCTCTGCAAATCACAAGTATAGGATACATTATTATTTACTATGTCTCCAGAACTTATTAATCTTTTCATTGAAAGTATGTATTACTTGCTCAAAAGCTTCCCTTTCTCCCAACCCTCAGCCTCTGGTAACCACCATTCCACTCTCCTTTACAATGATTTCAACTTTCTGTTCCAGACTCCACCTGTGATGGAACCGTGCTGTGTTTGCTTGTCTGCGTCTGGCTCACTTCACTCAGCACCACGTCTTCTAGATTCATTTATGCCACAAATGACAAGGCCCCATTCTTTTCTAAATTTTATATAAAAGTTAAAAATTTTCTTCCTTTTTACAGGCTGAATAATATTCCATATATATGAAAAAGCATGTAGAAAAAACATTGGCCAGTTTAAAATAGTTTTCCTCCTTAAATAGAGTAATTGATTAACCAAATCTTGAGTTAATTTACAGACAGCACTACACAGGTACAAAAGGGGAAGCCATGTCTCCACAATAACTTTCAAATGAAGAACCTTCAGAAAACTAACAAATATCACTGGAGCCCTTTATGAGGCAAGAAATCTTTCAATAAGGAAAACCTGGCTTCCAGCAGACTGACTTGAGACTAGACCATCAGCTCCCAAGTTTGAAATTCCCCTAACCCCTTAAATTTCACTCTGAATGTTGTATGGGGGAGACAGATCTGAGACCTGTCTCCCGTGTCCTTGCTGGTCAACCTCACAATAAACCTCATTCTTTCCTCAAAAGCTGATGTCACAGTATTGGCCTCTATGGTCACTGGGTAGTGATCCCTTGGTTGGTAACGCAGGTGTGCGCGCGTGTACACACACACACACACACACACACGTATTTTCCATCCAGCTGTGGATGGACACTTTGGTTGTTTCTGTATCTTGGCTAACTGCAACTAATCCTGCAGTGAACGTGGAGTGCAGGTATCGCTTCAAGATAGTGAGTTCATTTAGGTTGGATCACAGAAGTGGGATTTCAGGATGATATCGCAATCCTATTTTCAATTTTTCGAGGATCTCCCATACTGTTTTCCACAGTTCATATATCAACTTACATTCTCACCAACAGGGCACAAAGATTCCCTTTTCTCCAGTCCTGCCAGTGCTGCTTATCCTTTAACTTTCTGATGATGGCCATTTTAATCGTGTGGAGCATCTTTTCATATACCTATCCCAGACCTCCTTACCTGAAACAAAGATTAAGGGGCGATGAGAGGAAAGTGAAATGATCACATTGGTGGAGAACCTGTGCATGGCCCTGGAACCTACGGAACCCAGGGTAGTGAAGAACGTGCATACAGCATTCTGGGGCTACAAGCAATGTCACTCCTGTCTGCAAGGGCACTGCCAAACGTCAAGGCATGCGCTCTGGCGGACTCCTGGACGGAGGCAAACCTCTGCAGCGCTGACAGTTCTTGAAGACTCAAAGACGCCAGAGTCTGTCCACCGGACACTCTTCAGAGGCAAATATATGTCAGGCGTCACTTACTACCCTAGCACCGGCAGTGCGACCCCTTGGCCACGCCACGCACAAGGCCGGTCGCCTGCAGACACGAACGAGCCCGGCCTCTGACTCTAAGGCTCCTGGGCCCAGCCCACCCGAGTCTGCCAGCCCAAGCGCATCCCCGAGCCCTCCACTGAACACATCTGTGCCCCTCAATATCCCCAAAACGAGCAGCGGTCGTCTGTAAAGCCTGAGGTGCCGCCTTGGCTGCTGGGCCGTAGAGGACTTGACAGCGCCTGCAGAGCGCTTCCTGGCGCCCAGCCGTCCCACGACCGCGTCAGAACCCTAGGGGAACCGTAGGGCGGCGGAGCTGGGTAGGTTCCGAACTGCAGCCGGCCCGGCAGGCACCCCCGATAGGCCCTCCCCTTCTGGTCTTACCGGACGCAGAAAGCCCGGATGGAGCCAAGTGCACCTGCGCAGGAGCTCGGCGCTGCGTCATCGGAGGCGGCCGTTGGCGCCGGGGAACGCGTTGATGACGCATCCGGAAAACAGGAAGTGAAACCTACGGGAGCCGCGGTGGCTCATAAAGGGTCGCCGCGGGGCGCCGCCGGGGCTGGAGCGCCTGAATGGGAGCGGAGCTGGGGCGCGTCGGCCCAGGGGACTCGCCTTCAGCGAGGGCGCTGCCGCAGCATGGAGGACGACGCGCCCGTGATCTACGGCCTGGAGTTCCAGGTGGGTCCCGGAACTGCCCCGTGGCGCCCAGTGCCGCCGAGGTCAATGCGGGGAGGCCTCGGGGGGCCAAAGGCCGCGGTCATCCAGGACCGGCCGAGGGCCCGCTAGACGCCCGGGGGGCGCGGCGGTCCGGCCCGCGACCCCCGGCCTTGGGAGCCCCCGCCGCCTGCCCGCCGCCCCCGGAGTTCCTTGTGGCCTGACTCTCACGGCTCGCTTTGCTGTAATTGCTTGTGTACATTTCCGAGAGCCTTGCTGTTCTTGGAGGCAGGCGCTGTATCTGTATTACTATTACTGTTTTAACTTGGACACAGTGTTTACATTTACAAGATTATCAAGATGCAGGGGAGTTCTTATGTCCCCTTCACCGAGTTTCCTCTAATGTTGGCGTCTTCCTGTGGTCCGGGCACAGTGACCAAAGTTTCGAAATTAGCTCTGAAACCATCCTGTTAACGCTTCTCTGCTGGCTCAGATGGTAAAAGAATCTGCCTGCAATGTGGGAGACCTGGGGTTCGATCCCTGGGATCAGGAAGATCCCCTGGAGAAGGGCATGGCAACCCGCTCCAGTATTCTTGCCTGGAGAATCGCATGGACAGAGGAGCTGGCGGGCTCCACTCCATAGGGTTGCAAAGAGTTGGACACTACTGAGCGATTTCACTTCAGTTCAGTTCACTCGCTCAGTCGTGTCCGACTCTTTGCGACCCCATGAACTGCAGCACGCCAGGCTTCCCTATCCATCACCAACTCCTGGAGTCCACCCAAACCCATGTCCATTGAGTCGGTGATGCCATCCAACCATCTCATCCTCTGTCGTCCCCTTCTCCTCTTGCCCTCAATCTTTCCCAGCATCAGGGTCTTTTCCGGTGACTCAGTTCTTCACATCAGGTGGCCGAAGTATTGGAGTTTCCGCTTCAACATCAGTCCTTCCAATGAACATCCAGGACTGATCTCCTTTAGGATGGACTGATTGAATCTCCTTGCAGTCCAAGGGACTCTTAAGAGTCTTCTCCAACACCACAGTTCAAAAGCATCAGTTCAAATTCTTCGGCACTCAGCTTTCTTTATAGTCCAACTCTCACATCCATACGTGACCACTGGGAAAACCATAGCCTTGACTAGATGGACCTTTGTTGACTAAGTAATGTCTTTGCTTTTTAATACACTGTCTCGGTTGGTCATAATTTTCCTTCCAAGGAGTAAGCATCTTTTAATTTCATGGCTGCAGTCACCATCTGCAGTGATTTTGGAGCCCCCAAAAATAAAGTCAGCCACTGTTTCAACTGTTTCCCCATCTATTTCCCATGAAGTGATGGGACCGGATACCATGATCTTAGTTTTCTGAATGCTGAGTTTTAAGTCAACTTTTTCATTCTCCTCGTTCACTTTCATCAAGAGGCTTTTTAGTTCCTCTTCACTTTCTGCCATGAGGGTGGTGTCATCTGCATATCTGAGGTTATTGATATTTCTCCCAGCAATTTTGATTCCAGCTTGTGCTTCCTCCAGCCCAGCGTTTCTCATGATGTACTCTGCATAGAAGTTAAATAAGCAGGGTGTATATTGTCAAGCCTGTCTATATATAGCCTTGACATATTCCTTTCCTTATTTGGAACCAGTTCATTTTTCCTTGTCTGGTTTGAACTGTTGCTTCTTGATCTTCATACAGATTTCTCAGGAGGTGGGTAAGGTGGTCTGGTATTCCCATCTCTTGAAGAATTTTCCACAGTTTTGTGATTCACACAGTCAGAGGCTTTGCCGTAGTCAATAAAGCAGAAGTTTTTCTGTAGTTCTCTTGCTTTCTCTATGATCCAACAGATGTTGGCAATTTGATCTCTGGTTCCTCTGCCTTTTCTAAATCCAGCTTGAACATCTGGAAGTTCTCGGTTTACATAGCGTTGAAGCCTAGCTTGGAGAATTTTGAGCATCAGTTTGCTAGTGTGTGAGATGAGTGCAGCTGTGCAGTAGTTTGCACATTCTTTGGCATTGCCCTTCTTTGAGATTGGAATGAAAACTCACCTTTTCAAGTCTGGTGAATTTAGCATTCAGTAAATGTTATTCTGATTATTATAATGAAACAGAATTCTTACAGATGAATTCTAAACAAGGCAGGATCTCAGTGCCCCATGAGTCAGGAACTGTGGGGCTCGACAGCTGGCTCTATCACACAGGGCTTCCCTGGTGGCTCAGCTGGTAAAGAATCCACCTGCAATGCGGGAGACCTGGGTTCGATCCCTGGGTTGGGAAGATCCCCTGGAGAAGGGAAAGGCTCCCCATTCCAGTATTCAGGCCTGGAGAATTCCATGGACTGTATAGTCTATGGAGTTGGACATGACTGAGCGACTTTCACACACATGCTCTATCACTCAAGACTGGTGCCTTAGCGACCAGTTGAGAACAGATCTGTGTCTTGGGCACTCTGCTTAACATTGTACATATATTTTGTTTAATTCTGGCATCAGTCATATTGTTAGCTGTTATTTTTCCTGTGGTTGGAGTCCTCTTAACTAGTAAGGGATAGGGATTCTGGCCTAGGTGGGCTTCACGGAGGTGCGCACGTGGGTGCGTCCAGAGGGCGCCTGTGGAAGATAGGCGCTTCCCTGACCTTGCGCTCCCTACGTGTGCATCTTCTTCCAACGCTTCTTAATAACTTTTCAATCTGTTTAATCCTCCAAATAACCCAGAGGTTTTGAGCTTCAAGGCAATGGCACCCCACCCCAGTACTTTTGCCTGGAAAATCCTATGGACGGAGGAGCCTGGTAGGCTCTAGTCCATGGGGTCGCTAGGAGTCGGACACGACTGAGTGACTTCACTTTCACGCATTGGAGGAGGAAATGGCAACCCACTCCAGTGTTCTTGCCTGGAGAATCCCAGGGACAGGGGAGCCTGGTGAGCTTCCGTCTATGGGGTCGCACAGAGTCGGACACGACTGAAGCGACTTAGCAGCAGCAGCAGCAGCATTGGACCTTTAAGGTAACTAAAATGTTGTTTCCTGGGATTTTGGATGAATCAGTGGAATGGATTCTTGCCTTGGGCCTCAAGTATTTTATCTGAATATCTTATCTTAAAAGAAGGAGCTGATTGTTGCACTTCTGTACACAGCTCTTTGGGCTCCAGCTTTCTTGAATCTGAAGAGCAATTACTGCATGTGGGGAAAGAGCAAGTTAGCCAAGATGGTGGTACTCAGGCTCTCTTGCCCCACGTTTTGTAGCTACGTGGTTCTGTAACAGTAGAGATAACTTACAGCTCTGTGCATCTCAATGTCCCCACTTGGCCACCACCATGTCTGTTCTGTAAGCATGTATAAGCTCTACCCGAAAAGCCCTTGAGGCTGCCTGACGACTGTGTCCGCTGGTCAGCCCCAAGGGAACACGGCACTTCTACTGCTGTGGCTGCTGCACCAGTCAGGAGAGAATCAGCACGTCGCAGTTCTTAGGGCTCCTCGAGTTTTCCTGCAGGCTCCCCGCTGGTGGTGTGCCTGCCCTGGGTTCAGCGGACAGTGTGCACAGCCAGTAGCAGTAGAACAGCTGACATAGTCAGCAGGACGAACAGCCAGATGCAGGACCCGCCCCAGCGGAGAAAGAGAGAAAGTGCATCCACAGTGGAGAGTTTAGAGCTGGGTCAGGCCTGCTGATCCCACGCCTGCGGAGCCCCGAGGGTCCCCTGGGCCTGCAGACAGCCAGAGGGGATGCTCGGGAGGGCAGGGGAAGCGCAGACAGTACAAGGAGGGCCTGGGCGATGATGGAGAGAGCAGCGCCCTCAGCTTCTGCTCTGGCCCGGCAGGTGCAGGACTCTGGAAGAGGGCGGGCATCTTGCAGCGGCACGCAGGACGCCGTTCTGAACAGCGCCCCATCCACCTCTTCTGGCTCTTTAACTGCTCCCTCCACGGCGGCAGGCTTGGGAGCGTCTAGGGATGGCAGCAGGCAAAGGGGGTGCACGTCTGGGCTGCTGCGCTGGCAGCAGGAGTTGACAGAGATCAAACTGAACAGAGACCGCTGCTCTGCTCCTAGAGCAGCGGAGGCAGCTGAGGCCAGGGCAGCGGACACTCGGTTTGGGAAGGGCCACAGCAAAAGACACGGGCAGGCCAGGCAGAAAATTACATGGTGCCCTCAGACCTTCCTTCTGATGCCTTTTACAGGCTGGTCCTTAAATTGGATGGCTCCCTGTGCGGAGGTATACGGTAAAGGCTGTGTCCTTACCTCTGGAAACTGGACCCCTCCCTGTGTGGAGGCACACTGTACAGGCTGTGTCTGTGAGGTAGGTTTAGTAGAACCGTGTTCTGTAAAGGCCGTCTGTGAGGTAGGTTTAGGACAGTGTGCTGTAAAAGCTGTGTGCTGTGATGTGCTACTAACCTCTGAATTCTCTTGCAGATTTAGGACAGTTTGAAAGCATTTGGAATCGTGTGTGGGCTGCGAATGCCACAAGATTCCCTCTTTGAGGGGGATGGCCCAGCGCCTGTGGGGAGTTAGAAGGTCCTTAATAAAACCTGTCGGAGAAGGCAATGGCACCTCACTCCAGTACTCTTGCCTGGAAAATCCCATGGACGGAGGAGCCTGGTGGGCTGCAGTCCATAGGGTCGCTAAGAGTTGGACATGACTGAGCGACTTCACTTTCACTTTTCGCTTTCATGCATTGGAGAGGGAAATGGCAACCCACTCCAGTGTTCTTGCCTGGAGAATCCCAGGGACGAGGGAGCCTGATGGGCTGCCGTCTATGGGGTCGCATAGAGTCGGACATGACTGAAGCGACTTAGCAGTAGTAGCAGCAGCAATAAATCCTGTGGAGGCTTTCCTGCCATCTCACAAGGACAGCCGGTGGACTGGACTTGGCCATGGAGATGAAGTCACCCCGTGAGTGCTGGGTGGCCCTTCTAGCCCCGTGAGGGCAAGGACCGCAACACGAGTTCAGGTGGCAGCTGACGCTGAGTTTGCTGTGTTCTGGGGATGTGACTGTTTGCTGTAGCATCTACTGCTGTTGCAGAATGTTCGTTCAAGGGTCAGTGTTACTTACCAAGGAAATATCACGAAAATGGACTGTGTGCAGATTTTGAGGCGAGAGACCCTGAGTGGGTAGAATGTGGGGAAGGAGCACATTGGCCCAGAGGGTGGTGGCCAGAACCTCTTGGCCCACGGCTTCTCGCTCTCGCCCCATGATCTGTCAGTGTGGTTCTGTAACAGCTGGGATCACTCACAGCGCTGTGCGTGTGCAGCGCCGGGTTCCCCTCCGGCCACGGCCACGTCTGTCTGTAAGTGTATATAAGCTCCGCTGAAAGCCCCTGAAGCTGCGTTCTGTCTGTGTCCGCCGGGTCAGCCCTGAGTGGAGGGAACACAGCGTGTCTGCTGCTATGGCTGCAGTCCAGTGCCTGCAGCTCCCACGGCCCCTCGTGGCTTCTCCCAACTTCCCTGCTTGCGCCTGCCTGCCCTGTTCAGCAAGCAGTGTGGACAGAGAGACAACTGGTGTAATCGGCAGGATGATGCAGTGAGACTTTGACCGCTGGCTGAAGGTCATGAGGTCTGGAGGGTAAAATGAGGCACCGCTGTGCCGGTAAGAGGCAGAAGAGCGGTGTAGAGTGGCCGTTGAAATGAGAAAGTGCTGCGCACACTCGCCTTTCTGCAGCACTGTGACTTGTGTTCGTGGTTTTCGTTCTATTTTGTGTTTTAAACATTTTAAACAAGCAGTGCTTTCGAGTCATTTAAATCAGTTACTGAAAGTCTGCTTAAAATCAGCACACCTTAACTTTCCCTTTCCATCTTATCTGGTGAGAATAACCTCTCTCAGTGTTTCAGAAGGTGTTTCTTTTAGTCTTGACCTGCCTGCTCTTACCTCCTGGACGTAACCTGGTGACTGGATGCCATGGCGTCTGAGGATTTTCGGCTTTTCCCCTGCTCTCCTGTCTCCGGTCAGACTCCCAACAGTTAATCTCAATCTTTCACCAAGTCTTTACTCAGGTTTCTCGTGTTTCTAATTGCAGAATGTTTTGTCGACTGCTGATTTAAGTGGGGTTCTCTGCCGTGTTTAGCCAGCATTTCAGGATTTTTGCTGGGGAACAGTATGAGTTTTAGGTTCAGTATCTTATTGTGTGTGTCTTGGCTTCTCCGGTTAATGCCTTGCTCACCAGCGGTGCTCACGGCGCCAGGTTTCTCTCCCTGGAGTTTCCACTCCCTTGTCCTGCGTGCTTCTGAGCCGGTGCCTAAGTTCTTGTGTTTGTGTCACCACAGTGAAGAGCAGCTGCCCCAGGCGGCCGAGGTCGGGCACCCTCGCCTCTGTTTTGTAGGCTGATACTTTAGGACTTAACAGTAACTGCCGTCAGTCCGTCAGCGGGTCTGCTGCTTCCAAACCAACGCACAGGGACGCTGCCTTTTAACCTGATGAACTGAAGCTCAGGGCCAGCCCTCTTACAGTCCATTTCATAGACCTGCTGCGTCTTCAGAGGTTGCGTGAGTTCCTCATTCGGGGTTTCTGTCCTTGCACGGCATGGGGTCTGGTTCGCGGTGCCCCCCGCCATGCCGGCTCGGGTTCAGCTGTCTGGGTGGCCTTGCCGAGCCTCTCCAGTCTGTTCTTCTCCCTCTCGTTTGAGGAGGTGATTGCTCTCCAGTTCTGTGAGTGTCCCTGTGTCTGATCGTGGGTTCAGGCCCTGCCGTGGCCGTCAGGCTAGCGTCTGCACCTTCTGAAGCCTTTCCCTTGTCTCCCTCCGGTCCTCCTTGTGGAGCTCCAGTGCCGAGTCCTCCCGCTGTGGGCTCTGCAGGCGGAGGCAGCCCAGCCTGGCTCAGGCCGACAAGTGCTTGCTGCTCCGGGTTTTGCAGCGCTTGTTTCCCCCAGGGCAGCCCCCTGCTCTGTCCCACGGAGCTTCCTGAGATGCCAGTAGGTCCCCGCTCTGCTCTAGTTGGCGCCCCAGTGTGTGGAGGACCCGTGTTCTGGCTGTCCCCTCCGGCGGTTCCAGCACGTCCCCGCTTTGCTTGGGGTGTGGCTGCCAGCGTCTTCCTCAGCATCTCTCAGCGCCTACCTTCCCCACCTCGGAGGTGGTGTTCCCCGGCGCTTTAGGATTGTAGGCGTCTCCAATTTCTCTGGGCTTCCGGAAGTCTGAGGAGGGAGGGGCGAAGCCTTTAGCCCAGGTGAACGTGGGCAGGCGGTCAGCCCCGCCCCCAGCTTCCTCCTCTGCCAGACCTTGCAGTTCAGGCCTGTGGCAGCTTCCTGAAGCCTTGAAACAAGCTCAGGGTTTTGGATTGAATTTTTCCAGTTGGCTCTGCAGGAGACTTGGCTCAACTCCCCTGCTTTGCCCTCAGTGGGAACCATCTTCTGCTTTGTTATTGACTTAAATAATTTTGTTAAAAACGGTTTATATCTTTACTGTTTAATTTTTGTGTCCAATTACAGTTGTTTCCAGACCCTTTGGAAGCGCAGTTGGGTCACAGATCGTACAAGAGGCGAGGGCTTCTCCTGCACGTTTCTAAGCTGCCTGGCAGACTCTCTGCCCCAGGGGCTCCCCCAGCAGCGGTAGAGGCGGCGGCTTCCCACATGGTCTGTCCGTCCGCCTCCATCCACGTGTGCCCTCTCCTTCCCCCTGCAGGCGCGGGCCCTCACGCCTCAGACCGCAGAGACAGACGCCATCCGGTTTTTGGTTGGGACGCAGTCTCTCAAGTATGATAATCAGGTAAGTGTTTCTGACAAATGGGTACAGGTTAGTTACCAAGCCTGCTCTTAGTTTTATAGCTGTTTTGTTCTTGATTTTTCAAGCAGCACATGAGAATTAGTGCCACGCAAACAAAATGGAGCTTCCATTGGGATTTACACAGCCAGCTGTATGTAATGACTGGAGGAGAGGATTTAAAGTTACTCTGTGTATCGTTGCAGCCCTTGTGTAGTGTTTTATGGCTGCATCGGGGTCACCATGCAAGGGGTCGAGGGCACCAGGGTACGTGGTCGGTGTCACCCCCTTGACCCCAGCCAGTGGAGGACCGGTTTGATGGCTCACGACACTCTCTAGCTGAGGCTGGACGAGGCCATAATCCCGTCTCAACGTGGAGTCTAGGCCGTCACCGCTGCTCGATCCAGGGAGAGACACAGGGTGGCCCGTGTCTCTAGGTTAGGAGAATGTTGAGTTCTCATGAGGTCGGGTTTTCAGCTTGGCCTCGGCCAGACCTCAGATGTCTGGCCTTGAACGAATGGACCAACCTCGCCGGACTTCATCTTCCTCGTCCTCCAGTGGCGATGGAGCCGTGGACGCAGGTGCGGGGATGTTGCGGAGACTCACCCGCCTCAACCCTGGGGGAGCTCACGTGAGGCCATGCCACACGGCGCAGCCCGCCTCCGTAACCGTGCCCCCGGGGGTGGCGTCAGTCGCCTTGTGGGACTGTCTGGTGGGGATAGGTGTGTTGAACCCGCTCCTGTCCAGACGAACGACTTTGTGTTGGCACAGTCACTGGGAGGTCATTTGGTGATACCTTTCTAGAGCTTCACGCGTAAACGTTCACAGTATTTAACCTGTATTCCATACACTGAAAACATCGAAAAAGCTTTACACGCAAGGAGCATTATTGGGACGGTACAGAGGATGGGGAGAAAATGGGAGGCAGTCACACTGTGCAAAGGTCAGACTGCAAAGTAGGACGTTCCAGTTGTGATGGCAGAGCCACGTGCTCACCTTGGCTGAATCTACTTCCTTTCAGAATGGCGTTCACTCACTGCATGCGTGAAAACTGAGGCTTATGAAAGCTGAGTCTCCTCAGAACCATCGCAGCTGAAAAATCAAGTGATTCTTAGATGTTAAGGTCGTATGTAGTGTGTGATCAGTAGTGTGTTAAAAAAAATTGCAATATATACAAATATCAAATCAATCCATTGTATGCCTGAAGCTAATACAATGTTCTGTCAACTATACCTTTATATAAAAAAGGTACATAAAGTACAAATTGCATCTCTGCATAGAATAAAGACTAGAAATAGGTCAAAAGCGCCCAAACCCCGAGCCATGGTTATCTTCAGGGAATGTGAGTGTGACGTGAGTCGTTTCCTTATAGTTTCTGATTTTCTGAGTGTGTGTGTTGCTTTTCTCCTGGAAGATGTCAGATGGGACTGATTTACTTAAAAAAGAGTTAGCCATGGCCGTCCCAGAGGCAAGAAGAAAGTGGCCCCGTGCAGCCTGGGGTGCTGCTGGGGGATGGGGGGAGGTGCTCAGTGCTAGCGGGGATGCATGTGCCTCCTCTGGAAGGACCAGCGCAGCGTGTGGTGGGGCGCTGGGGCTCCGGCACAGAGCCAGTGCACGACCGACTGCCTTCTCCCCAGCTACTTGCTTTTTGGTTCCACTCAGTTCTGGGCCTATACCATTGACCTTTTCGGTAGAACATCAGTTTTTATTTTTTTTTTCTGGCCGCACGTGAGTTCGCCAACCAGGGGTCGAACCACGTGTGTTTTAAGATGATGAGCCCCCCTCCCCCGAATGTCCCTGTCCCCTGCCCCGTCCTGCCCTGCCTCCTGCAGCGAGGGCATCCGGGGGCCCCTCCTGTGTCCTATGCACCCAGCGAGTCGTGAGTCTCCCGTGTGAGTGCTGTGTGCATCCCCCTCCTGGGAGCACTCGCAGTCGCCTGCAGCCTCAAGCCGATGAGAGATAAAGGCGGTGACACCCGGTCCTGGCTGGGGACGCTGGGGAAACGGGGACTGGACAGGTCGCTGGGGGAGTGTGGGGTGAGCAGGTCCCCTGGCCCCATCTTCAAACAGAAGACTTGGCCCTGAGCAGCCGCGTAGTTCCTCCCAGGGGCCCAACTGGACTGTGGCGAGGTGGCCACTAAGCAGCCTGTGTCCCCCGCCCCCTGTGCGCGCCGTGACTGTGACGCTCGGGCCGCTGAGGTTTGCTGTCTGGGCAGCCCCAGGGCCAAGCCCCCTGCCCTGCAGCTCTGGCAGTGACGGTGACGTTGCATGACCCCCCAGCCCACCTGGAAGCCCCCCGCCCCTGCCCAGGCTGGGCCCTTGCTGGGAAGGGGGGCTGCTGGAGGGTCTCTGGCCCTGGGCTTCGCCTCAGGCCGTCAGCGCCTCCCCGCAGCTGGCGATTCCCAGGGAAGTGCCCGGCGCCGAACTTCATGCTCTTAATTCAGCTCAGCTCTTTTTCCTGAAAATTTCAGGAGCTGTCACAGTTGCTGGCCTCTCTGTGTCTGACGAGCTGCCTTATTTTATGTCCCTTTTCTGTTGCCTGGGGCCCTGCCTGCAGTCAGCGCTGGTCGGGCTGTCCTGGAGCTCCTCTGTCGTGGGCTCCCCTTCTCCCGGGGGGAGGTGCTCCTCTGATTGGGAGCTGGGCTTTTGCGGCGGTGGCGTGGGGCTTTGTTTGCTTCTGCACTGGGCTTTCCCTGCAGGGGCTGCCTGCACATTGCTTGTCCCATTGAGGAGCTCCAGGCTGACCGCCGTGGGGTCTCTGTGAAGCCCTTTCAGGTCTGCACCTCGAACCCACCCCACCCCATCCTCCCGTCTCACTCCCAGGAATCGCTCCCCTCTTTGTGGTCTGAGGGCTCTGGTCTCGCCGTATTGATCATGTCCTGGGTGTCCTTCTTGAAGCAGTTCTGCTGCATGTGTTTCTAGCTTATAGGTGTACGTGTGATCACGAGGAGTAAGCCGGCTGATTGTCCCACTGACCCATTTGCGCCCCAGCTTTTCCCTGGCCCCTAACCACATGTCCCTTCACTGTGGGCTGAATGCTGTGTCCCCTTCCAAACCCGCACATGGGAGCCACCCCCGACATGGCAGTGGCAGGCGGGGCCCCTCTGGAAGGCACTGGGGCTGTGAGGATGGAGCCTCGTAAGGGTAGTCTCCTGGCTGGTGGAAGGGTTGAGATGTTGTGAGAATCCCCAGAAAGTGACGGAGACATGAAGTGAGCAGGCGCTGTTGCAGAAGGGTCCCTGGTGGCCCTGCTGGGGTGGGGTGGCCCCAGACCTTCAGCTCGGAGCCACGAGGAGCCGTGGGCACAGCGCCTGGAATCACCGCAGCACGAGCCTGCCTGCCTGAGGTGTCGCCTTCCCAAGCTGCAGGCTGCACGGCTGGCTTTGGATCTGGACAAGAGGTCGGGTGCGCTGGTGGGGAGGTGTGGCGTTTGCTGGGGGCGGCTGGGCTGAAGCTTCTCGCCCGGCGGCCTCGCGGAGGGCTGTGGTCGGTGCCAGGAGGACTTCCCACGGGAAGATGCCGACGCTTTACTTTTCCTAGGGGGGAGCTTTCGCTTTTTAGTTTCCAGTTTTGCCACTTTTTTTTTTTTTTTTTTTGCCTCTGAATTTTTGAGTTTATGAGTTCAGTGAGAGATGAAATGGACAGGGTGCGTCGGCCTGGGGTCACGTGCTCGCTCTCAGGACAGGGGCCGCTTTCTCTGAGCCCTGATTCTGTGAGAACACGAGCGGCCTTGATTAAGAGCGCCTTCACAGGCTTCCTGGTAAGTTCGATAGCCCTGGCTCCTAAACTCTTATAGAGTGTTATCTGTGCCCTCAGCCCTGCACTGCTAAGTCCAATGTTAAAATTTTAATAACGGTAACTCAAAATATGAGTTTGAGCTTCATTGAAAGTGAAAATCGCTGTCATGTCTGACTCTTTGCGACCCCGGGGACTATACACTCCATGGAATTCTCCAGGCCAGAGTACTGGAGTGCGTAGCTGTTCCCTTCTCCAGCAGATCTTCCAAACCCAAGGATTAAACCCAGGACTTCCACATTGCAGGCGGATTCTTTACCAGCTGAGCTACCAGGGAAGCCCTTGAGCTTCATTCTAAGCTATTAAAAGCATTTTAAAAGCTCAGCAAGGACGTGAAGACCTCAAGGAACACTTGCACCCCAGCCGAGCACACGCGTTCCCCTCTCGGAGCCAACAGGAATTGCTCTGTCTTCCTCGTCCCCGTCATCTTTTGCCGTCACCCTAACCGTAGTGTTCTCTCCATGGTGTAATGTGTTTTTGTAACTGGCCTGCAGCTGCACCTGTCAATGCGTGTGCACTTGACGTGAGCGCTGTAAGTGGTGGTGCCCTGGCCGTAGGCAGTTGGGTCACAGCCTCTCTCCTGGGATGCGGAGCTGCCTGGTCCTCTGCTGACCTGCTGTGGTGCAGAGCCCAGCGTTGTGGCAGGTGGGCACCCCCTGCGCCCCAACCATGGGGGGTCCACGGCACACGCTCTGGAACGAGCCTCACTGCTCCAACTTTGTCAGCCCCGGTTTCTTCCCCTGTAACCGTGGCTCATCCTGTCACCATCGAGCTGTTTTTAGGATTAAAGGAGCCAGCGTGGCACACATCGCTCAAGTGCCTGCGGGACCAGGTGCCATCCCTGTGACCCCTGTTTGTCTGCAGTGCTCATGTCCCCCAGGCGCCGTCCCTATGACCCCTGTTTGTTGGCAGTGCTCATGTCCCCCAGGCGCCGTTCCTTTGACCCCTGTTTGTCTGCAGTGCTCATGTCCCCTGCCTTGCCTGAGCGTACCTGAGGACAGCGTCTCCAGAGGACGTGTCCTGTGGCCCTGTCCGTGAGCCTGCTGTGGGCAAGGATGTGTGGAAAGAGGCTAGACTCTGAAGCTTAAAGGGCACATTACTAGAGTGTCAGATTAGGAGAGATGGGCCTGGGGGTTGTGGACTCCTCTGCACCATCGCGTGGAGGGCGGAGGCTGACGTTTTCCTGCTGAGCGCCTAGGAGACCTGCGGAGGGTGGACACCCTGCCTGCTCGTCCTCACAAGAAAGAGGAGCCTGCCCCAGGCGGGCGCGGGGACTCTGCGGCAGCGGAAAGTGCGGGAAGAGGTCAGGCTGGAAGGACGGCTCCCCAGCCAGGAGCTGCCCACGTGCAGGGGAGGGTGTGCGCGCCCCTGGGTCCACGGCCCCAAAGGAGGACCCGGAAACCAGCGCTCCCATGCTCCCCACGCGGCGGTCCTGATGGTGCTCCTGGCCGTCAGGACATCAGCTCAGCGCATCCTTTTCTCAGCGCTCACGGATTTTCTGATAAGGAGGAAACATGTCAGATACTTAGAAAGAAGCTTCTTGCTCACTCTTACAGAAGTTGTTCCTGGTTTTGTGTGTTGCCGTTCAGTCTGTGTTACCATGCGACTGTTATAAACTGTATAGAAGCTGTCCACCCGGAGTATTCCCAAACCCACTGCAAAAACTACACTGGGCTATGAGTGCTGGAGAAACTGACTGAAAATAGTTTCAAAGATTAAAAACAGTGCTGCTGGTGTTTAATCTCCTCACTGTCCCTGGAGAAGGGTGGCCTTTGCCGGGCCGCGTGGTCCCAGCAATCCCGGGACCTGCGTCCCCGCGTGGTCATCGCACTCGCGGGGACACCGCGGCTCGGGTCGCACAGGCTGTAGGGGGCAGTGGTGGGCTTTGAGTTCTGTCCCAGCCCTCCAGGGACAGGGGAGCCATTCCATGTGAGAACGTGATGCAAGGGAAGCAGCCAAGGACATGGCCCGAGGCCCTGGGCCAGCAGGTGGAGGTGCTTCGGGTGTCATGGAAACGCTTTTTAAAACAGCATTTTAGTGTTTGTTCTGACTGCAAAACAGTGCTTGAAAAAAATTTAAAAATAAAGCCAAACCATAAAGAAGTAAAGGAGAAGCCTCTATAATTTCATCACCCAAAGGTAACCAGTCACTTTCTGATTCTCTCACTGGGACGTGCTTACTTTTTAGCAAAAAGCATGTGGAGCGTTTGTGTGGCTCTTTCCCTGCTTCTTTTTTCCTTTTGTCCCCTGGAGAAGGGATGGGCTTCCCTCTCCAGTATTCTTGGGCTTCCCTGGTGGCTCAGCTGATAAAGAATTCACCTGCAGTGCAGGAGACCCTTGTCTGACTCCTGCGTCGGGAAGATCTTCTGGAGAAGGGAAAGGCTACCCAGACCAGTATTCTTGGGCTTCCCTGGTGCCTCAGCTGGTAAAGAATCCACATGCAATGCAGGAGACCTGGGTTCAATCCCTGGGTTGGGAAGATCCCCTGGAGAAGGGAAAGGCTTCTCTCTGGTATTCTTGCCTGGAGAATCCCATGGACTGTATAGTTCATGGGGTCGCAAAGAGTTGGACACGACTGAGAGACTTTCCCTTTCCCTCTTGTGTATGTTATGGACTCTTTTCCTGGCACTGAATGGTGTTCAGAGAAGAGTAGCTGGCTTCACAGTGTTGTATTACAGTTGGTTCACCTGAACAGTTCCCTGTTGCTAGGCACATAGCCGGCTTCTGTGTTTCATTATGACAGTCAGTGCCACGGCGAACATTCCTGATTGGATATAGGTCTTTGTGCAGATCCATGATTATCTGTATAAATTGATTTAAAAAACTGTAAATTGTATTTTCCCCAGTGACTAGACTATTGCTAAGAGAGTGAATGTGAGCATCGTTTTCATCCTCCAGAAATTATCCGGAAGAGCGCGGCACTCGCACATTCAACTTTCCATTCAGTGGCTGAAACACGACGCTCTTGTCACCGCTACATGACCAGAGGTGTCGACGGCTGTCGGCCTTGTTTTTAGGAAGCGTTTTAGACGGTGCTGACCTGACGTGCAGCACCCTCTCACCCCCTTCCGCCCTCGGCTGCTTCCAACATGAGTTGTGTCCACTGCGGAGCGGCCCGGTCGGGCCTAAGCCTGGTCCTCGGCAGGCAGCAGCGCCCTGCTCCGATCAGCCAAGCCGCAGGCCTGGGACGGTCGTGGCGCGCCACCCCCTCCCGGAGGCTCTGGCCGTGACAGCGGCCGTGGCCTGCCTGCGCCACGTGCGGGGCGGGGGTCGGAGCCTTCCCTGTCTCCCCTCTGGAGGACTGGGCGTGGCAGGGGCGGGGTTCTGCGTTAGCAGGCTTAACACTTGGCAGGGATTTCGCACTTGTCTTCTGAGAGGCATAGAGTCAGATGCGTGTGCAGAATGAACGCTGTTAGCGCAGTATGGAGCTGGTAAAGGTGTCCAAGGTGCCTTGGGTTCTCCTGTTGGTCTCTGTGGTCTGTGAAGGCGAGTGGGAAGTGTGTGAGCTTCTGACCGGCTCTTTCCTTGTGTCTGTAGATCCACGTCATAGACTTTGACGACGAGAACAACATTATCAATAAAAATGTGCTCCTGCATCAGGCGGGGGAGATCTGGCACATTAGTGCCAGCCCCGCAGACAAAGGCGTGCTGGCCACCTGCTACAACAAGAGTGAGTACCTCCGGGGGTCTGGGTGCCTGCGGACCACCTGCTTCAGTGACAGTGAGTGTCCCCAGGGGTCTGGGTGCCCGCGGACCACTTGTTACAAGAGTGAGTGTCCCCGGGGGTCTGATTGTCTGTGGAGGGGTGGGTGCGTGGCCCCTAAGCTGTGCACTCAGGGAAGTGCTGCTTCACAGGGAAGCTGTGACACTGTGGGTAGATGGAGACTGTCATAAGCGGTTATTACAGTCCAGAGCCCAAGAAAGGAAGCTGGAACCACAGCTGCGCCCTGAGCGTTGACCCCGAGGCAGGAGAGGGACGAACCAGGGGGTCTCCACTGGGGGCGCAGCCACACTCATCCTCACTCTCCCGCACCCTCGGAGGGCGGTGCGCTCGCGTCCTGCTCACCATGTCTGTCGCGTGAAACAGCCAGAGGGTGACGGGTCGGGGTCTGGGAGCCACGCCTCTCGGTGCGCATGCGGACTGCGTGCTGCGTGCTGCCGCGTGTCCGCGGGCTGCCGCGTGTCCGCGGGCTTCCGCCCAGCCCGCCAATCACCCTCCAGTCTCTGGGACCCTTTGCTGTGTGTACAGCCTACATCACTACAACCTGCAGGCAGACAGCATCTTGCAGTTCTGTTCTCTCTTGGAAAATGATAGAGCATTTGCTGTAGGTTGAAGTAACCTAGACGTTCAGACACTTTGTCCGAGCAAGCTGCCCTCCCACCCGTCCCGCGCCTGTTGGTGTCACGGGAGGACTGGAGACACATGCAACGTGCACCCCCCATGCTATCGACAGGGAGCTGATTCTAACTTTAGCTGTCACCTGTGAGTTGAGGAACTATGTTCTCTGTGCCTAGGTGCTGGAGGGGGAGCCGTTAGGACCGTCTTCTGTGTGGAGTTTGCTTGGGGCTCCTGGATTCAGGGCACAGAAGTGCCAGGGCCAGGCACGGGGTGCTGGGAATCACAGCATCAACCACGTTCGCGCCTCAGTAATCAAAGTGTCATGTGTCGTGGCCAGTGAGCGTACTGCTTCCGAAGGGGAAGCAAAGCGCTTGCATCTGCTGACCCCCGGACTCACGGGTCCTTGAGACAGGTCCCCACGTCTGGCAGGAAGATACAGGCCGGTCTGCAGGACGGCTCTCTGCCCGGCTCAGGGGCGGCCTAGGCGGGGGCTCTGTTTAGGTGATGGAGGCTTCTTGTGTCGCCAGAAGTGCTTGGCGATGACCCGCCCTTCCCTCCCCGGCCCCCCTCCCTGCAGGCGGCTTCCAGGTCTGGCCACTGTCTCCTGCGGACGGGTTGGCGGGTGTCCCTCCAGAGACAGCCTCCTCTTCCCTCGGCCTGCAGTCGAGCGTCCTGCCCTGTCCACACTGGACCTGTGGGGGTGATGTGGGCTGCAGCAGCGCCCCAGGCCCGAGCGGGCTCCTCTGAGGGGTGAAGGTGACCCAGGGGGCCCCAGTGCCCTGGCTGGTGCAGCGAGCCACTTCTTAGGCCTGAAACCTTTGGCTTCTCCCCAGTGACGTGCTGTGTGGAATGGGTGGGACCCTGGGCAGGAAGTGTGGCCTTTTATCACTCCGAGAGGGTGTGTGTGGGCTTCGGGCTGGAGCTCCTCCTCCTCCTCGTAAGCACTGACAGGAACTGCGGTGTAACAGCTCATCTGCCAACGTCTAGGTCCCCAGCAGGAGCAGAGGCTGTGCCGGCTTTACGGTCTTGTTATTTTTTAAATTATTTATTGAATTATAGTTGCTTCACAACGCGTTAGTTTCTGGTATCAGCAGAGTGACTCAGTTATACGTGTATGTGTGTTTATTCTTTTTCATATTCTTTTCCATTATGGTTTATTACAACAGATATTGAATATATAGTTCCCTGTGCTGGACAGTAGGACCTTGTGTGTTTTACATATAGTAGTTTGTGTCTGCTAATTCCAAATTCCTGATTTATCCCTTCCCACCTTTTCCCCTTTGATAGCTATATGTATTTTTTTCTGTGTCTGTGAGTCTATTTCTGTTTTGTACATAACTTCGTTTGTATCATATTGCAGATTCCACGTATAAGCGATATCATATGATATTTGTCTCTGGCTTCCTTCACTTGGTCTGATAATCGCCAGGTCCGTCCATGTTGCTGCACATACCATCATTTCATTCTTTTTTATGGCTGAGTAGTATTCCCTTCACCCCACTCCAGTGCTCTTGCCTGGAAAATCCCATGGACGGAGGAGCCTGATGGGCTGCAGTCCATGGGGTTGTGAAGAGTCAGACACGACTGAGCGACTTCACTTTCAAGTTTCACTTTCATGCCTTGGAGAAGGAAATGGCAACCCACTCCAGTGTTCTTGCCTGGAGAATCCCAGGGGTGGCGGAGCCTGGTGGGCTGCCGTCTCTGGGGTCGCACAGAGTCGGACACGACTGAAGCGACTTAGCAGCAGCAGCAGCAGTATTCCCTTACGTATACATACCACATGTTCTTTATCCATTTATCTGTCGATGGACATCTGGATTGCTTTCATGTCTTAGCTGTTGTAAGTAGTGCTGTGATGAACATTGAAGTGCATATATCTTTTTGCATTAAGAGGTTCCCCACCCCCAGATATCTGCTCAGGAGTGGGACTGCTGGATCATATGATAATTCTAGTTTTCGTTTTTTGGGGAACCTCCTCCTTACTGTTCTCCATACTTCTGCACCAGTTTATATTCCCACCAAGAGTGTAGGAGGGTTCCCTTTTTTCCACACCCTGTCCAGCATTTATTATATGTAAACTTTTTGATGATGGCCATCCTGACTGGTGTGAGGTGGTACCTCGTAACTTTAATCTGCGTTTCTCCAATAATTAGTGATGCTGAGCGTCTTTTTTAAGAGCGACCTCGCCTGCCCGCGACCGGCGCGCCATTTAAGAGCGCCCCCCCGCCGCTGCGCGCGCACTAAGAGCGCCCCCGCCGGCCGCGTCGCGCACTAAGAGCGCCCCCGCCGCGCCGTCGCGCACTAAGAGCGCCCCCCCCGCCCCGCGCACTAAGAGCGCCCCGCCGGCTGCGTCGCGCACTAAGAGCGCCCCCGCCGGCTGCGTCGCGCACTAAGAGCGCCCCCGCCGGCTGCGTCGCGCACTAAGAGCCCCCCGCCCCCGCCGGCGTCGCGCACTAAGAGCGCCCCCGCCGGCTCGTCGCGCACTAAGAGCGCCCCCGCCGGCTGCGTCGCGCACTAAGAGCGCCCCCCGCCGGCTGCGTCGCGCACTAAGAGCGCCCCCGCCGGCTGCGTCGCGCACTAAGAGCGCCCCCGCCGGCTGCGTCGCGCACTAAGAGCGCGGCCGAGAGGAGCTACCCCAGGACCGAGGAAGGACGGCGGTGAGGGCCAGCGCACTAAGCACGGCCGAGAAGAGCTACCCCATGACCGAGGTCAGGAAGGGCGGTGGTGAGGAGAGACCCCTCGTCCAAGGTAAGGTGCATGGCTGTGCTTCGCTGGCCGGGAGCAGCCAGGAGCAGCCCGGATGAGATACCCAACGCCCAAGGTAAGAGAAACCCAAGTAAGACAGTAGGTCTTGAAAGAGGGCATCAGAGGGCAAATACACTAAAACCATTCTCACAGATAACTAGTCAGTCTAATCACACAAGGACCACACCCTTGTCTAACTCAATGAGATTAAGCCATGCCCGAGGGGCAACCTGGGATGGGCGGGTCATGGTGGAGAGATATGACAGGGTGTGGTCCGCTGGAGAAGGGAATGGCAAACCACTTCAGTATTCTTGCCTTGAGAACCCCATGAACAGGATGAAAAGACAAAATGATAGGATACTGAAAGAGAAACTCCCCAGGTCAGTAGGGGCCCAATATGCTACTGGAGATCAGTGGAGAAATAACTCCAGAAAGAATGAAAGGATGAAGCCAAATCAAAAAGAATACCCAGCTGTGGATGTGTCTGGTGATAGAAGCAAAGTCCGATGCTGTAAAGAGCAATATTGCATAGGAACCTGGAATGTCAGGTCCATGAATCAAGGCAAATTGGAAGTGGTCAAACAAGAGATGGCAAGAGTGAATGTTGACATTCTAGGAATTAGCGAACTAAAATGGACTGGAATGGGTGAATTTAACTCGGATGACCATTATATCTACTACTGTGGGCAGGAATCCCTCAGAAGAAATGGAGTGGCCATCATGGTCAACAAAAGAGTCCGAAATGCAGTACTTGGATGCAATCTCAAAAATGACAGAATGATTTTTTTCGTTTCCAAGGCAAACCATTCAATGTCACAGTAATCCAAGTCTATGCCCCAACCAGTAACGCCGAAGAAGCTGAAGTTGAAAGGTTCTATGAAGACCTACAAGACCTTTTAGAACTAACACCCAAAAAAGATGTCCTTTTCATTATAGGGGACTGGAATGCAAAAGTAGGAAGTCAAGAAACACCTGGAGTAACAGGCAAATTTGGCCTTGGAATACGGAATGAAGCAGGGCAAAGACTAATAGAGTTTTGCCAAGAAAATGCACTGGTCATAGCAAATACCCTCTTCCAACAACACAAGAGAAGACTCTATACATGGACATCACCAGATGGTCAACACCGAAATCAGATCGATTATATTCTTTGCAGCCAAAGATGGAGAAGCTCTATACAGTCAGCAAAAACAAGACCAGGAGCTGACTGTGGCTCGGACCATGAACTCCTTATTGCCAAATTCAGACTGAAATTGAAGAAAGTAGAGAAAACTACTAGACCATTCAGGTATGACCTAAATCAAATCCCTTATGATTATACAGTGGAAGTGAGAAATAGATTTAAGGGCCTAGATCTGATAGATAGAGTGCCTGATGAACTATGGAATGAGGTTCGTGACATTGTACAGGAGACAGGGATCAAGACCATCCCCATGGAAAAGAAATGCAAAAAAGCAAAATGGCTGTCTGGGGAGGCCTTACAAATAGCTGTGAAAAGAAGAGAAGCGAAAAGCAAAGGAGAAAAGGAAAGATATAAACATCTAAATGCAGAGTTCCAAAGAATGGCAAGAAGAGATAAGAAAGCCTTCTTCAGTGATCAATGCAAAGAAATAGAGGAAAACAACAGAATGGGAAAGACTAGGGATCTCTTCAAGAAAATCAGAGATACCAAAGGAACATTTCATGCAAAGACGGGCACGATAAAGGACAGAGATGGTGTGGACCTAACAGAAGCAAAAGATATTAAGAAGAGGTGGCAAGAATACACAGAAGAACTGTACAAAAAAGAGCTTCAAGACCTAGATAATCATGACGATGTGATCACTGACCTAGAGCCAGACATCTTGGAATGTGAAGTCAAATGGGCCTTAGAAAGCATCACTACGAACAAAGCTAGTGGAGGTGATGGAATTCCAGTGGAGCTATTCCAAGTCCTGAATGATGATGCTGTGAAAGTGCTGCACTCAATATGCCAGCAAATTTGGAAAACTCAGCAGTGGCCACAAGATTGGAAAAGGTCAGTTTTCATCCCAATCCCAAAGAAAGGCAATGCCAAGGAGTGCTCAATCTACCGAACAATTGCACTCATCTCACACGCTAGTAAAGTAATGCTCAAAATTCTCCAAGCCAGGCTTCAGCAATATGTGAACCGTGAACTTCCTGATGTTCAAGCTGGATTTAGAAAAGGCAGAGGAACCAGAGATCAAATTGCCAACATCCGATGGATCATGGAAAAAGCAAGAGAGTTCCAGAAAAACATCTATTTCTGCTTTATTGACTATGCCAAAGCCTTTGACTGTGTGGATCACAATAAACTATGGAAAATTCTGAAAGAGATGGGAATACCAGACCACCTGATCTGCCTCTTAAGAAATCTGTATGCAGGTCAGGAAGCAACAGTTAGAACTGGACATGGAACAACAGACTGGTTCCAAATAGGAAAAGGAGTACGTCAAGGCTGCATATTGTCACCATGTTTATTTAACTTATATGCAGAGTACATCATGAGAAATGCTGGACTGGAAGAAACAGAAGTTGGAATCAAGATTGCCGGGAGAAACATCAATAACCTCAGATATGCAGATGACACCACTCTTATGGCAGAAAGTGAAGAGGGGCTAAAAAGCCTCTTGATGAAAGTGAAAGTGGAGAGTGAAAAGGTTGGCTTAAAGCTCAACATTCAGAAAACGAAGATCATGGCATCTGGTCCCATCACTGCATGGGAAATAGATGGGGAAACAGTGTCAGACTTTATTTTTCTGGGCTCCAAAATCACTGCAGATGGTGACTGCAGCCATGAAATTAAAAGACGCTTGCTCCTTGGAAGGAAAGTTATGACCAACCTAGATAGCATATTCAAAAGCAGAGACATTACTTTACCAACAAAGGTTCGCCTAGTCAAGGCTATGGTCTTTCCTGTGGTCATGTATGGATGTGAGAGCTGGACTGTGAAGAAGGCTGAGCGCCGAAGAATTGATGCTTTTGAACTGTGGTGTTGGAGAAGACTCTTGAGAGTCCCTTGGACTGCAAGAAGATCCAACCAGTCCATTCTGAAGGAGATCAATCCTGGAATTTCTTTAGAAGGAATGATGCTAAAGCTGAAACTCCAGTATTTTGGCCACCTCATGCGAAGAGTTGACTCACTGGAGAAGACTCTGATGCTGGGAGGAATTGAGGGCAGGAGGAGAAGGGGACGACAGAGGATGAGATGGCTGGATGGCATCACTGACTCGATGGATGCGAGTCTGAGTGACCTCCGGGAGCTGGTGATGGACAGGGAAGCCTGGTGTGCTGCGGTTCATGGGGTCGCAAAGAGTCGGACACGACTGAGCGACTGATCTGATCTGAGCGTCTTTTCGCGCTCCCGTTGGCCGTCTGCGACGCTGGGCGTCTGTGTGTCCTTGTGTAGGCTTCCCAGGTGGCACTGGTGGTAAAGCGCCCGCCCGCCAGTGCAGGAGACATAAGAGGTGTAGGTTCGATCCCTGGGTCTGAGTCAGGAAGACCGCCTGGAGGAGGCAATGGCAGCCCACTCCAGTGTTCTTGCCTGGAGAATCCCAGGGACAGAGCAGCCTGGTGGGCTGCCGTCCATGGCGCTGAAGGGAGCTGGGCATGGCTGAGCGACAGGGCACAGCACACAACACGCTTTCTTGGCAGAAACCTCTGTTCAGACCCTCGGCCTGCTTCCTGACCGGGTTATGTTCTTGATGCTGAGTCGTATGAGCTGTTTGTATATTTGGAACCAGGCCCCTGTCAGCTGCGTCATTTGTGAATGTTTCTCTCCCGTTGTTAGGTGGTGGTTTTGTTTCATTCGTGGTCTCCTTTGTTGTGCAAAAGCTTATAAATCTGATTAGGTCCCATTTATTTATTTTGGCTTCTGTTTCTGCTGCCTTGGGAGACTGTAACGTTCTTGGTTTTAATGGATTTTGCCACGTTTGGTTTATAGATCTGGTTTGGTGAGTGATAACTTGCATGTAAGCTCATGACAGTCATTACAGCAGAACCATCCCTGCTTTGTCAGCAGCCACGGGAGTGGCAGTAGCTGGCATGAAGGTTGGTGGCCCTGGACATCAGATGCGGTTTCAACACTTCAAGGCGCGGCCGCTCGTCACACTCCCGTTTTGCTGATGAAACCGAGGCATAGGAAGGCTGAGCGGCTGTCCAGGTTGCGTGTCTGGTGGGGACAGGGTTGGGATTTGGCCCTGGATCCTGCTCCAGGCGGTGCCCTTGACAGCTTACAGCGTCTCTTCGGTCAGAGTCCCACCTGGGGAGGAGGGGGCCTGTTTAGAGCCGGCTGGTCCATCCGGGGGCCCCACACTGGTGCAGCACGGGTCTCCGGCTTCAGACACGCATGCTGCTCCCATGTTTAAACTCACATTCTTCTGAGTTTTTCATGTACTTTAGCGTGGGATGTGGAAAGAGGGAACGCCTTTCCTTCAGGCGGTAGGTGCTCAGCGAGGAGGCGAGAGGTGAGTCTTCTCCCGGATCCAGGAGCAGAGGATGAGCATGTTGAAAAGAAGTCAGAAAGTTCTCAGGGGAGAGCAGTCTCTGGAGAGCCCCCGGGAGCTCTGTGCTGACCCCAGCCCTGCAGATGTGGGGGTCCCCACAGGGCTGGCCCCGGGTGTCCTCCCCACCCCAGACCGAGTACAGCGGGTCAGGAAATGGAAATGGTCTGCACCCCGTTATACATGTACAGGTTTTCTGGGCTCTCTTGCTCTGTGGCTAACAGATCCAGTGGGGTTCTCACTGGGAGGGCTGTGCACTGACCAGCGTCACCCAAAGATGACGTTGCCGGGGGCAGGATCCTGGGTGAGGGCCTACGGTTCCGTGGGTGCCGTGCATGGGGGGTGCGTGTGCCGCGTGATTGTTAGGTGTGTGTTTCGTCAGCTCCTCTTCCGTCTGGGGTTCACATGGAGGTCCTTCACTGGGGTCACCGTGTCTGGTGAGTGGGAAACCAGCCACATGGAATATTATTTTGGGATCAAGATACTGTTTTGTTCCAATGCTGTTTCTTTCAGGTTGTAGATACGATTAACTCTTACTTGCCAGAAAAACTGTTTCTTTGTTGCCTGTCCCCTGAACGGCTTACCCATCACTGAGGAGTATAAGGTGGCCCTGGCGGAGAGAACACACACCTGCCCATCCCCAGCTCACTCGCCACTTGCCTGCCTGCGCAGAGGAAGCAGAGCTTCTGCACGGCCTGGACTGAGGGGTGCAGGGCTGAGGGGTGGCCCATTAGAGGGCCTGGCTGGAGGCCGGCGCCGGGCAGGTGGGGCATAGTGCTCGCCTGGAAGATTCAGGCCGAAGCCCCACCCCATGGCTCGTGGTGGGTGCCAGGCAGGTCACACACTGCTGCTGGCTCTTACCGACGCACCATCCCGTTCTGCACGTGAGGAAGTGTGGTGACCGTGACAGCCACCTCTGAATGCTAAGGTGCCAGGCGCGGGCAGTTCATTTATTAGAGGTTCTTCCAGTTTACTGAGATATAACTGACATGGAGCCTTGTGTTAGTTTCCGGTGTACACCATAACGATTTGAGTCACATACAGTGAAACTCTCTCAGCGACCTTTAGATACGCAGTTCAGATGAGATCAGGCGCGTTCATCAAATATACAGTACAGTATTGTCAATTGTGGGCTTTCCAGGTGCTGCAGTGGTAAAGAAGCTGCCTACCAGTGTAGGAGATGCAAGAGACACGGGTTTGATTCCTGGGTTGGGAAGATGCCCTGGGTCTTGGGAACGGCTACCCACTCCAGTATTCTTGCCTGGAGAATCCCATGGACAGAGGAGCCTGGCAGGCTGCAGTCCATGGGGTGGCAGAGGAGTCAGACACTTGGATCCCCAAGAGCAGACACAGCCGAGCGCACAGCACGCACTGTCGACTGCAGACGCTGTGCTGAGTGTCACACCCCCAGGACCCGTTTATCTCATGACTGAAAGTGTGGACTTTCCGACCCCTTTCCCCCAATTCTCCACTCCCCCCAAACCACCTCTGGCCACCACCGCTCTGTTCTCTGTAGCTGTGAGCTCTTTTGTTTATTTTCTCCTGGGTCTCACATAGATGTGAGTTCACACAGGGTTTGTCTTCATATGATGCCTCATCTCACTCAGCGCAGGGCCCTCCAGGCTCACCCGTGTTGTTGCTAATGAAGGTTGCCTCCTTTTTGCGGCTGAGAAGTGGTCCGCTGTGTGTCCACACCACGCCTCCTGTGTCCACTCACCTGGTAATGGGCACTTGGGTGGCTTCCACATCTTGGTGTGGTGATGACCCTGCTGGGAGCATGGGGTGCCCGGTGCCTGGTTTAACCCTGCTTTACCGCACTTCCAGGAGGACCTTGCTATGGTGATTCATAGGTGATTCCAGAGCCCCTGACCCACATCCTTTCAGGCTTCGAGGACATTGTTTCTGGGGCAAGGATTTTGTAAACACTCCTTGTTATAAAGATGTTTTCTTCTTGTTGGTTTTGGTCACCAAGAACAGAGACATAACGGTCGGTACTTTTGAGTGATGTTTGTGATAATGCTCAAATCTTGGTGTTTAGAGGCCAATGAGATCAATGATCTTAACACAGGGCCTTGTTCTCTCTTTAGAAATCGATCATATTTTACAGACCCAGCATTTTGTTGCTTGTTCCAAATATCCCAGACCCGCTGGGGTTATTCCTCTCGGCACTGAGTTGTGTGAGCTGCACCATGTTACCCGAGCCTCTGCTGGCCTCTTGTTTTTAACTGGAGGATAACTGCTTTACAGTATTGGGTTGACTTCTGCCGTACAGCATCATGAGTCAGCTATAAGTACACATACGTCCCCTCCCTCTTGAATCTCCCCACCCATCCCAGCCCTCTGGGGGTCACAGAGCATCCTGTGTTATATAGCAGCTTCCCATCAGCCATCTGGCCTCTGCTTTTTGGACCGCGGGTGAGGAGGGTTCTGACTGCCAGGTTCATCTGAGCCAGGCTCACTGCTCCTGGTTTCCGGTTTTGGGTATAGGGGCCTGGACAGTGAGTTCAGACAGCAAGGGCCGCCTGCATTGTGCTTGTGCAGCCATCTGATGGGAGTTAGATGGAGTTCCAGAACATGGGAGAGGTTTTTAATTAGCTTCTTTTCTTGGAGACGGAATCCTGGATTGCTTCTTACACTCCTGACTAACCTCTTTGGATCCCATCTGCCTCGTTTCTCTGTCCTCACTGACTTCCTGTAGCACCTCCAAATTTAGCATCATCTGCAAATTTAATTAATGTGCTGTTTACCGCTCCTTCCAGATTGCTAATGAAGATGCTAACTGAGATGTGGTCCCCCGGGCTGGCCGCTGGACCCCTCCTCACGGCTTCGTGCTCCTGTCGTTTATCAGTGCACTTGTTTATGGTCCTTTCTCCAGGTTTCAGGCCACGAGGGGGTGCTTAGACAAGGCCCAATTTGAATTAATTTTTCCAGTAAGACTGTAAAAAACCCTGTGCCCGATTCCTCCCTGAACCCCAGCCATGTCGTTGGCCTTGTTCTTCCCTGCCCTGCTCCCCTCCCTCTACCCCCTCCCCCTGGAGTGCAGGTGGGGCCTCCAGCTGCCCTGGCTTTGTGAGGCTGGACCTTCTCAAGGTGGCTCCTTCCATGGTGCTCTGCCCTGCCCACAGTCTCCATCTGCTCCGGTCTGCACGACAGAACCCACAGACCTGCGTGAACAATTGCAGCCTGAGGCCCAGGGGTCCTCCGAGGGCCCTCCCCTCGGCTTCCACGCATGTGGCCGTCCTTCTGGGCCTGGCTGTGTCCCAAAGCCCTTTTCTCCTGTGGATGCAGTCCTTTTGAATCCGGGCTCCACCCTAATGACCTCATTTGAATCGCCTCTTCAAAGGCCTTGTCCGTCTGTACAGTCATTCTGAGGTGCTGGGGTGAGGACTTAAGCACGTGAGTTGTGGGTTGGGGGGAAATAGTTCAGTCCTTGAGAACAGTGGATTTGTGACTCGTTTGTTTATGTGAGAGGTTTGGAAAGAGGTTTGGGGAGGGCCTCTATCGTGGTTCCCTCGTGGCTCAGACGGTAAAGCGTCTGCCTACAATGCTGGAGACCCGGGTTCGATCCCTGGGTCGGGAAGATCCTCTGGAGAAGGAAATGGCAACCCGCTCCAGTACTCTTGCCTGGAAAATCCCATGGACAGAGAAGCCTGGTGGGCTACAGTCCATGGGGTTGCAAAGAGTCGGACACGACTGAGAGACTTCACTTTCACTTTCTATCCTGGTTAGGTTCTCAGACCCAAAGGTAGTAACCAGCCTCCATCACTCAGCGTGTCCCTGGGTTCCAGAAGTCAGCCCACCCATCGGGTGCGCCTCAGGCCTCCCTGCACACTTTGCTGTTGTGTTTTGACTAGAGGTGAGACCTTGAAGGCCTGCCTTCTATTTTGATGACACTGTTTGGGATGTGGGAGGGGGGCATGGGCAGGCAGGGCGTGGCTTTGAGCTCTACAGTGGGAAGGCGTGGCTAGAAGGGAAGGGGGTGTGGCTGGTGAGGGGCGTGACCTTGAGAGCCCGTGGGGGCGTGGCTAGGGTGGGCGTGGCCCTTGAGGGCTGGGGAGGCGTGGCTAGGAGGAAGGCCTGGTGGGGCGGGGCTTGAAGGGGCGGAGCCTTAAGAGCCCGGTGATGGCGAGGCTGGGTGGGCGTGGCTTGGGCCCGCCCCTTGGCCTGCTCAGGAGATGCGCGGTGCTGGAGCGGGTGGTGGGGGCAGGGGCTGTGCGTGCATCTGTAGACAGCTGGGCCGGGGCGGTGACTACCATGTGGACTGGGCCCCCGGCAAGAGCAGGACTTCCCGGGAGGAGGCTGGGGGTTAGGAGCAGCCACTGGAAGGGCAGGCCGGAGTGATGCACCCCAGCCCCCCTCAGCCAGGCGGTTTCGGGGTCAGATCTGCAATTTTACGATATCCCAGAGGGACGAGAGGGGGCGGAGGAGGGGGCCCTGACCCCGAGGACTGTGGGAGACCCTGCTCCTGCTTCAGTCAGTGTCATCCGTGTCGCTCTGGTCCTGCGACTCGCCAGACTTAAAACCCTGTGAAGAGGGTCTTAAAGAAAGGGGCAAGTACCTGAACATGAGAAAAATCTGTGTGTGCTGGTGAAATTTCAGGAAGACTAACAGGCGCTCCATTAAAAAAAAAGGTGAACTCAAGATGGAGAACACAGGTAAAAGCGTGCACACAGGGGCGACGAGTTGGGGCTTTTAGAAACTCGGGCTCCGCGCCTCTCGCCACCCGGGAAGGCTGGCTGAGTGGCAGCTGGTATTACCAGCAGCGGAATCAATCTCACGCCCCCGCGCGCGAGGGAGAGCAGCCCACATCAGGACCAGATGAATTTTTCAGCAGCGGAAGGTGAAATGTCAGGAAGACTGTAGATCACGCCGGTGCAGGGTCCTCGGGAAATTAGAGCAGTGAAGGGCTGACAGAGCGGCGGCGGTGAAATACTGCTGCCGCGTCCGCCTGCTCCCTCCACAGTGAGCTGAGGACGACGGCCCAGCAGACCAAGGGCCGCTGCGCGGTCCTGGGCCCAGCGTCTCTCGGGCCCATGGTCAGGCGCGCAGTTTGGGGGTGGCCCAAGGTCTTGCTGGGACTGGGGAGGGGTGGGAGAGAAAGCCTGAGGGAGGCTTGGGCCCGCTGATGAAGACCCCAGGGTGAAGGGTGAGGGGTGAGCGTCAGATGCAGGTGCTGAACTCTTCTTGGCCTCACCCCCACTCCTCCCGCCACCTCCCATCTCCTCTCCTGCCCAGGCCCCAGCTTGGGCCTTCAGGTCTCACCTTGACCACTGTAATTTGACTCCTACAACAGGTTGTTTTTTTTTTTTTTTTTTAAGCACAGACGCAGGCTCTCATTTGGCTTCACTACCAGCCCAGAGCTTCTGGGAGCCTGTCCTGGCCCCCTGTCTTCCCCTGACCTGGAGCACTTAGGGGCCCTCCTGGGCCTGCCTGTGTCTGTGAAGCAGGAAGTGTAGCTGTGGGCCTCGGGTACCTGGTAAGGGGCTGTCCCACCTGGCCCACGTTCCCTGAGAGCCGGCCCCATGCTGCCCTTCTGCTCCCCTGGTCGCTGCACTCTGCCAGTCCTCTGGCTGATCTTCATGCTAATCCCCCCTCCTCGAGCATTCTTCCAGTTGCCTGCCTGTTCCCTCCACCACCGAGCACCGGGTTGTGTGTGTCGGGAAAGGTGGGGGTGGGGAGATGGGGGCTCTGCTAAAGACGGAACGTTCTAGAGCTTCCCTGACCTCCCGGTGCCGTCCAGGTCAGGGGAGCAGACTTCTCTGGAGGTTTGTCTGTGCTGACGCTTTCTGTCTTCCCTGATCCTCTCCTGGGTTGCCTCCACTACTGCTGTTCTATTACAGACAGCGTGGATGTCATTGGATGAGAAGTGGGTGTGGGCCACCTGAAGGCGTCTGTCCTGGGCCTGGGTGGGGGTCTGGGTGGGCGGCGGCCGCAGGGGAGCCCCGCCCTCCGCTCTTACCCAGGATGCCCTGCGCTGTTGGAGGCGAGCTGTTTTGCTAACGCCTGTTTGCGAGCTGTTTATTGTTGGAGCGTGTATATGTGTTTAATTCATCCTGCTGCTCTCTTTTAACTGGTGTATCTAGACTATTTATGTTTTAAGTTAAGGGTCTGTTAAGGCTTTCCCGGTGACTCAGTCAGTAAAGAGTCTGCCCGCAGTAGGGGTGACCTGGGTTTGATCCCTGGGCTGGGAAAATCCCCTGAGTAAGGAAATGACAACCAACTCCAGAATTCTTGCATGCACAGAGGAGCCTGGTGGGCTACCGTCTGTGGGGTCGCAAAGAGCCGGACGCGACTGAGCGGCTGACTTTCACTTTGAGACTGTGTTTAAGTTATGTGTGTGTCGGGGCTGCAGCGGCCGTTTTGTTGTCTGTCTTTTGTGTCTTCCTTCGTGTCTCGTCACTGTCCCTTCCTTACCTTCCCGTGGTTACTTCAACAGTTTGTGAAATCTCATTTATTTACGATGTTTCTGAATCTGCTGTTTGGTGTTGTTTTCTTGGTGTTTGCTCTACATACATGACTTTTCAAGTCTACTTCTAGAGAAGTGCAGAAACCTTCCATTTAGGTCTCTCTGCCCTCCTCAGTGAAAAAATATAATTATCTCAAGATTTTCTTGATAGATGTTGACATCAGGTGTGTCGTTTTCAATATACATATATACTTTTGTTTGTATTGTTTTCATCTTTTATTTTGCCTTTGGTTAAAAAATAGGAATTTAGTTTCCTAAGTGGTCCTCCCTCTGCACCGCCCTCTCCCCGCCACGGCCTGGGGCCACTTCAGCCATTCCAGTCAATGTCCTTACCTCTGTGCTTGGAGACGGTACTCATTCCTTACCGAATTATTGTTAGAAAAACAGGGAAAGCGTGGCAATTCAGAAAGTCTCCATCTTAAACCATAAAACTGTTTCTGCAGGTTGGTTTTGAGTAATGGGGTTTTATGATAGTTATTCATTAGTCGGTCTGATGTAATTATATAAGATTTAAAAACCTTCCACTTGAAATCAAGCAGGAGCTGTTTGCCCAGGTCTCACGCTTGTTGGTCGCCTCTTTCAGCTTCTGTGTCAGGTGGTGTGACGGGCAGAGCTCTTCCCAGATTCCCTGGTTTCCCTCACAGGTCTGGAAGTTTCCCTCAAGCCCAGGGCATATCACTCAGAAATCAAGTCAGGGACTATTTGTGGTGCCTCATCATGTTTTGAATTTTCTTCATGTATTTTGGGGAAATTCCTAGGTTATTAGTCCTGTTTCCCCTCATGGAATTAAATCAAGTTTCCAGTTTTCCTTGCGGCTGGGACACAGCACGTGACCTAGGCTCCTCGGGTCAGATGTGGCCGTAGGAGAGGACGGTGGGGTCGCCGGCGTGGGCGCTGCAGAGCCGGCGGCTTTGGGGGTGGGGGGCCGGGTGTCCCGGCGCTGTGCAGAGCCGTTGGCTTTGGGGGTGGGGGGCCGGGTGGCCGCAGCGCCGTGGCCCCCAGGTGGGAGCGGGTCCCGGCTCTGCGGGGGCTGCAGAACCGTCGGCTTTGGGGGTGCGGGGCCGGGTGGCCGCAGCGCCATGGCCCCCAGGTGGGAGCGGGTCCTGGCTCTGCGGGGGCTGCAGAACCGTCGGCTTTGGGGGTGGGGGGCCGGGTGGCCGCAGCGCCGTGGCCCCCAGGTGGGAGCGGGTCCCAGCACTGTGCAGAGCTGTCGGCTTTGGGGGTGGGGGGCCGGGTGGCCGCAGCGCCGTGGCCCCCAGGTGGGAGCGGGTCCCGGCTCTGCGGGGGCTGCAGAACCGTCGGCTTTGGGGGTGCGGAGCCGGGTGGCCGCAGCGCCATGGCCCCCAGGTGGGAGCGGGTCCCGGCTCTGCGGTGCGCCTGCCTGTCCGTGCTGCCGCCGGGCCAGTCCCTGGTGTGTTTCCAGCACTGCCCTCGACGGCCACACGGGGCCCGGTTCTCGTCACGACTGATTCGCCCTCTCATTCTGCGTCCTAAAGTCATCTCCACTTTCAGTTGACGGAGGCAGCTTTATAGATGCGGCTGAGGCTGGAGGGCTGTGCGCTGTGCCAGGAGCTGGGTCGCCTCCAGTTACCACCCCGGGTCTGCAGGGGGTGACGTGGAGGCCCAGCCTGTTCCCATTCTCACTGGGCTACCCAGGGCCCCACGTGCCAGCCGCTTGCATGCTGTGTGTCCCTTGCCCTGCCGGGAGCTCGTTGTTGGGCAGGGAGGACAGGCACTACCCAGTACCCCCGCAGTGGTGGTGCCTAGGGCAAGGGCTGGTGGGGGTGGCCAGAGATGGGCCCCGGGCCCAGTGCCAGCTCTCCTGGTGGTGACCACTCAGCCGAGGCACAGGCCCGCCCCTCCTGGACGTCCCCTCCTCCCTCTTCCTCCATCCAGTGCTGGTTGTTGCTCTTGCTCCTGCGGCCCATCAGTGCGCTGAGAGGCCGCACAGACAAAGAAGGGCAGAGAGGAAACCCCGGGGCAGGGAAGGAGGGAGGGGAGGCCTGGCAGAGCCGCGGGCCTTGATTCAGAGGAGGGGACCTTCTCAGGGGCGCCTGGGAGACGACAGTTCTCCATTTACCACACACGTTGCAATGGCTCCTTCTTGCGAGTGACTTGAAACCAAACACACCCTTCTAGCGTGTTGGTGTCCGTTTTTCCCTTCTGAAGATCCGCTCTCCCTGTCCCCTGAGAGGGCAGGGCTGTCCTGCTCCCTGAGCGTGGGCCGGGCATCAGGCAGGGGCTCCCTCCTCCAGACATCCCATGAGCACCCGTGTCGGATCCGGGGCTGTTCGGGTCCAGGGGAATTGGTTTCTTTGCTGCGGACCCAGAAGTTTCCAAATGCTTAGCTCCAGCGTCCCCCTCCATTGCTGTGCAGATATTCTCTGCAGGGGTTCTTCTCCTCCCTTCCACTCTGGAGGTTTTGTGCAGCTGTGTGGACTCCGGAACCCCATGAGAAAGTCCCCTGAGACTCTTCTCTAGTGCACCTAGATATGAACTCTCAAACCGATATAACGTGACCAGAAATACTTTCCCGAGAGTTGGTTTTTAAGCCAACATGGTTCAGCTGTGTTCACCCGAGGGCCAGCACGTGCATCGTGAGCCCCCGGGTGAAATGGGCTGCCCCAGCTGGTAGGGGTGAGTGCGCCCTCTGACCAGCAGCCTGCTTAGGAGAGTCCCTTGGCCAGCTGTGGGCGCAGGCCTGTTCTCCTTGGGGTCTGAGGGCCCCCCTCTGCCTGTGGAGGGCGTGGGCCTGTGGAGGGAGAAGACCTGTTCTCCTTGCGGTCTGAGGACCCGCCTCTACCTGTGGAGGGAGAAGACCTCTCTCCATCGAGTCCCCCATGTGTTGCTAGGAGGTGGGTTGATCCCAGAAGGTGAGCTTAAGAAGGAGGTGATTTATCATCTTCGAGTGGAACCCAACCGCTGAGGACTGGCTTCGTCATCCCCTGACAGTGCTCCTGGGGTGAAGGGGAACACGGTGTCTTTCAGGAGCACCAGCCCCATCACGCGGCTCCGCTCACGACCCGACATCTCCCAGAGGGCCCCCTCCTGACACTGTTGCACTGGGGGCTGGGATTTCAGCGCAGGAACTTGGTGGGGGTGCAGACTTTGAGCCTGGTCATCTGTTATGACAAAACAGGCATTGCTTCCGTCTCTCTCCACTAGGGTCGTCATCTTGGCAGAAGCTGCCTGAGTGCAGCTGGTGATTTTTCAACCTATTATCTTAACGGAAGTTACATTGTAAATACTTGGGTAAAACTTTTAAAAATATCCCTTTTTTATAGTATTATTTTGACCTATGTCATAATGCATTTAGCAAGCAGCTATCTTTCCTAGCTCCCCTTTGAAAGCAGAAAGGTTATAAATGATAAGCATTCAGGGCCCAGCGCTCAGATACAGGGCAGGCGTCCAGGCACGTAATGGGCCGTGCGCTGCTCACATAGAATGCCACCCCATTTTGCCTCCATGTGAACCCTAATTACAAAGAAATTGAATTCTTGACCTCAAGTGTCTGTGTGGTGGTGCAGGGTACGACTGTGAGCTCTCCCTGAGCTGCGCCCCCGCCCCAGCCGTCCCCACTGCTGCGGGCACTGGTGCTCACACCTGGCGGGCGCTCAGTCCTCGACGTGGAGACTGGGTTCAGGGCCCCCGAGCACGCTCATCGACTCCGGGGAGTCTTGGGAGCTCAAGAGAAGCTGAAGGTCAGGTCTCTTTTCCGTCCTGACTGGAGAGCGGAGGGCTGGCTCCCCAAGGGTGGGGAGGTTCCCCAGGCCTGGGTGCTTCCCTGTGAAGCCCCCGCTCTTGGCCTGGCCTGTAGCTGAGGGGATGAGATGGGCTTCCTCTGTGTCCCTCTTGTGTCAGAAACAGACACATGTGGTCCAGTGGCCTTTAGCCTGGCTGGTCACAGAAGGACGGGAGACATGGGTGTCCTGTCCGTGTGTCTGTCCCCTTTCTGTCCCCACCTTCCCTGGGCCTGCTTCACCCTCGCTCCCCTGTCACCTTCCTCCTGGGCAAACCCTGGGGCCAGATTCAGCACGGACAGCCAGGTGGCAGCCCATGTCTTGAAGCCCAAGTCAGAATTAACACCCTTTAGGAAACACTCCCAGAAGCTTCAGCTGGAGTGGATTGCTGTTACCGTGGCTTAGGGGCAGTTCTCTCTTGATTGTGTTCCGGGTCCCCGGGAATGTCTGAGTTTTCAATCGCAGTCTGACCAGCCTCCCCTACCACCCCCCCGCAACACGTGTTAGTGACGAAAAGCACCTTCACTGTAAGGGCTGTCGCTTTGTATCCTTCTGCGTTTAAAGACAGGTGTTGCATCTGATGTGACGTGACGATGATCACCTGGCTCCGTCCTGGGCTGTCTCTGCCCGCTGGCCTGAGTTTAGACCCTGGGGGGGGCACTGGCTCACATGCGCGTGTAAACACAGACCCCGTGGAGGAGAGTGTCGGGAGGCGTGGCAAGAGAGGCCTGGGCCCTGAGAGGCTGGGCGTGGCCGCGGGCAGGCGCTCCACGACCAGGGCAGTTTGAGTGCCTGCAGGGGAGGGGACAGTGCGTGTGTGCGTGTGTCAAACGTGTGCACAGATCTCGGAGACTCCCGCTCCAGGGCCTGCTGAGGGCCTGAGCTGGGCAGCGTGCAAGAGTCCAGGGTGCGGGAAGCGGCCGGGCTGCCGTGTGGGTGGGAGGCTGGTGGCCTGGGTTCTGGAGGGCCCGGCAGGCTCAGCTCTCACGACGGTGGGACACGCGGTGGGGGACAGAGGCGCACGCATCCGTCCATCCCATGGGTGTTTGTCCAGCTGCTGCTTGCTCTGCATGTCCAGAGCTTGAGGCGAACAGGCCCTCGCAGCCTCCCCCCGTCCACACCCAGCTGTGGGGCAGAGGCCGGACATGCCAGCTGGGGCCTCTGGTGTGTGTGTGATGCCCCGTCTCAGGAGCGCCCTGGCCTTGGCCCTGATTGTGGGAGTGGGATGCTGGGGAGCCTGTACGAGGAGCGGTTCGGGTTCAGCGTTGGACAGGGAAGTGTGTCCTGTGTCCGGCCAGCGGGCTACAGGGAGGCGGGTGCGCTGCTGCTGAAAAGGAGGTACCGTGGGCATCTCTGTGGGTTGAAAGCCAAGGCTCTGGCCCCGGGTTGGGACCAGCCCTGGGCCTGCGGTGCCTGCCTGCGGTGAGGGCGAGGGGCTGGTTCCGTGCCCCGCTGTTACGAGTCCATGCTCGCTCTGCTTGCTGCACGACAGGCTGATAATGGAGAGATGAGCTGGTGGGGCAGAGAATAGTGGCTTTACACAGAAAGCCAGCAGACAGAAGATGGTAGGCTTGTGCTGCCCAAGGAGCCATCTTGCTAGAGTCAGAATTCCTGCTGCTTTGATACTAAAAGCGGCTGGAATAAAGTCAGATGCTTCCTCCTTCCCTTTGGGCCCCCAGAGGAGTGTGTGAATTTCTTCCTCCTGGGGCCGTTCACAGGTGGTCAAGAGAATTCCTGTGAGTTAAACCAAGCTCACTTCATGCTCGTTACCTGGGAGCAGCATTCCCGGAGGTGGGCCATTACGGATAACGGAAGCCTGGAGACAGCATCTCTCTAGTGATGAACGTGTGATGGAACGAGAGGTTCTTCTTTATGACCCTCGGTGTCCTGGCTAGGGCCCGCCTCCTGGGCCTCCGTATCCGCCCCAGGTTCCTGCTGTTGGTTGTGGAGGTGTACCCTGGCGTCTGGGTTGTGTCAACTCTCCTTTTCCCTGTCCACACAGAAGGAAGGGACATTCTGAGGCTGGCGTCCTTTGTTTAAAGCCAGATAGAAGGCTGGAGTGGCCTCAGGGTGGCTGAGAAGGGAGGCAGACAGTGGGTGCCCAGAGGCCAGGGAGGACAGTGGCAGGGTCCTGGCTCCAGCCTCCCTCGCCAGCTGGTGGGGAGATGGAATACAGTTCTGTCCTGGGAAGAGAGCCCCATGGGCAGTGAGCGCTGCCGAGAGTGAGCCTGGGTGGGAATCCTGGGCGTGGAAGATAGCGTCTGATCTGGGAGATGGTGGGGGGCGGGGTGGGGGAGCATGCTGTGGCTGCTGCCTGTCCACGCCCAGGCCTGGGGACACGGTGGCCTCAACCAACATCCAGGCTGCGTTGTGTGAGCGCCTCCTCTCAGCCACTCACTTGCTGCTGCGTTCTGTGAGTGCCCCCCTCAGCCATCGCTTCCTGCGAGAGGAGGGCTGATGGAAGGCCCTGGCCCTCCTTTGAGAAAGCTCCCTCCCAGTAGACCTTCTGCAAGCACAGGGACGGCTGTTGTGTGTGGAGTAAGACGGGTTGATGTTTAGAGGTCAGACTCCGAGGTGGGGTGTGTCTCCGCCGTCCTGCAGCGTTTGACCCAGTTTTCAGCAGAGGCTTTTCTCCGAGATGGTGAGGATTGCCCCTGGGATCTTCGCGTTTGGACTCAAGTGTCTGCCACCTGGACGTGGCTGAGGGTCCAGGAGTGACACTTGAGGAGCCCGAGGGAGGGTGGGGGAGGGGCGTGGAGGCGGGCCCTGTTGCTTAGCGACATTTCCAGCCAGCATCTCTTCTTCCAAGAACCTGGCCGTGGCCTGGCTTTGTAATGGGAGCACTTTGCTTTTTCACAGTGATGCAGGGATGGCTGTCATCTGCCTGATGCTGCCCGTCAGAGAGGCAGAAGGACTTCCCAAACGCCCTAGCAGACCTTTTCCCAGCCCTAACGTTTGCTGTTTCACCATCGTCTATTTTCAGAGGAGTTGGGTAACTTAAATGTAAATTTCTGAAACTACTGAAGGGTCCCCAAGTCTGGCCCAGATTCAGTGTTTGAGCTCCCTTTCTGTTTGGGGGTGAGGTCGTGGTCTGTGTTTTACGGGACCCCTGTGTCACTTAGCAGAGGTCAAAGAGCAATTGAAGGACAGCCTGCTTTTCCAGTGAGGAATCTGGGTCACATGGGACCCTCTCCACCTGCGGCTCCTTCAGCTCCTCTCTGTCTAACTCACCTTCGAGATTTGTCTACTCGCGTCGGAGGTGATGGGGGAACAAAGCCCTGGGTTGGGGGGACACTGGCAGGCCCTCTGGGAGCTGGCGGGGTCCTAAGGCACCGCTACGGGGGAGGGACAGGAACGGTCTCTGGAATGGCCGTGGGGTGCAGGTGACATGCAGCGTGGAGGCTGGCGGCCTGGGCGGGGCCGGGGGAGGGGACAGAGTGGAGCTCATCCCTGTTGGAAGGACCTTCCTGGTCATCCTGTGCTCTCTGGAAGACAGGCGGTGCTTTTACTCAGCTCTCGTGGCTCCCCGTGCCGAGGGACTCTCAAGGAAGGACCCACACTCCTGAGAGCAGCGCTGGGGAGATGCTGCATGTGGTGGGGATTGGGGGGAGGGAGCCTGGAGACCTCGGAGGGGGCAGGTGAGCGGAGGGGGCCGGCAGGCCTGTCTCCCGCGACCACGTCTGCGGACCCGGATCCTCGGATCCGTCCACCCAGCCCTTCCCCACCGTGTCATCTCTCGCAGGGGAGGAGGGTCAGGTCAGGTGTCAGCAGGGAGTGTTACCTGGGTCCACCACACAGACACTCCCCGGCACCCGCCAGCTTCTCAGCATGAAAATCGCATAGTGTGACTAACTTCAGCTGCCTTTGGACTTTGTAAAGATCTGAGCACTTGAAGCTTGTCCAGGAAAAAGTACTATAAATATGTAAAATGTTATCAAACTTTCCGAGTAACTTGTGTGTGTGTGTATATGTTTCATGGAAAGATCCAGAATTTCTAAACAGTGCCCCTGTTCATTTACAAAAGACTGATGATCACACAGACATGGTTTAAGTTGGTCTCTTCTGTGTTTTGGAATCCCCCCTTCACGTCCTGCGCTTTGAGACGTTCTCAGTAAAATAATGGCACCCCACTCCAGTACTCTTGCCTGGAAAATCCCATGGACGGAGGAGCCTGGTAGGCTGCAGTCCATGGGATCGCGAAGAGTCGGACACGACTGAGCGACTTCACTTTCACTTTTCACTTTCATGCATTGGAGAGGGAAATGGCAACCCACTCCAGTGTTCTTACCTGGAGAATCCCAGGGACGGGGGGAGCCTGGTAGGCTGCAGTCTGTGGGGTCGCACGGAGTCGGACACGACTGAAGCGATGCAGCAGCAGCAGCAGCAGCAGTAAAATAAAGAGAGGAAGGAAGGAGGAGCATCTCCAGTGTCGGTCGTTCCAAGGCTGTGCGCTCATTTCTAGTTGGCAGGGGTTGTTTCGTGAGGCACGGCCCAGAGACGGCTCCTCTCTGCTCTGTGCTTTGTTGGGCCGGTGAGGGATGCTGTGTCCGCTCGTCAGGCTCCAAGATGAGCCTGCGTGTCCGCGGGCAGAGTCAGGCTCCTGAACTGGCGCCGGCCCCATCGCCCTGAGAGCAGTAGTGGGCACCAGTGGGATTCCCCGAGCCTGTGGAGGGCACACGCTTCAGTGGCTGTTCCCTGGGCAATGGCGACCCGAGTCAGCTGGCTGCATCCCCACCCAGCAGCGCACGCACCCGCCAGGAGCCAGCGCTGCAGCCATGACCGTCTGTGGGCTCCGATGGTGCACGTTTGCAGTCAGGTGTCAGGGCCGAACACGAGCAGGAGCCCCTGGGCAGCAGGCCTCGGGGCACTGGGCCAGACATGCGGCCGCAGCTGTGGGGCGTGGGTGCCTGAAAGGTGCTGCGTCTGCAGGAAGTCAGGTCAGAGAAGGGCAGAGCTCTCGGGGTCTGCAGTGCGCCTGATGGAGGGTGAGGCCTCGGAGCAGCCCAGCCCCGCAGAGCTGCAGGGTCGGCGGTCAGGAGGGGCCTGGCTGGCCCTGACCTGCTCTCTGCCGGGTGCCAGCATTAGGGCTGCGGGGCGAGAGGCAGGTGGCCTGTATGTGTCCCTGTGGTTGCTCAGTGCGTGCTGCCAGACAGGCCTGGGGAGTCAGGGCAGTGCTGGAGCCGCATGGAGTCCAGCTACGGCTGTGAACATCCCCGGGGGCTCAGGAGTAAGGATGAGGGCGGTCTCAGTAGAGCTGGGCGCGCAGGCCTGGGCTGGAGCTCTGGGGTGAGTGAGATCATGGGTGTGCACCTGTGCCTTTGGGGTCGCTTGGCTCCACCTGGCTGGGTGTCGGGGTGACACAGGGCTGAGGAAGGGCCAGCAGGCCGGCTGGGGTGGGCAGCCAGGGCTCTGGGCTGGGAGGCCACGGAAAGGTCGCTGCCAGCTGGAGGCAGCGGGGTCCCGGAGGGATGAGGGTTCTGGCCCACTTGGGGGTCAAACTCCCCAGACACCTGGCACCGCACCACTCACGGGACCCCTTGCAGAGCCCGTCCCCCCGCAGCGCCCAGACCCCTCCATCGGGAAGACCTGGAGGTGCCCGGGCAGCTGCGTGGTCGTCACGGAGCAGGCTGCAGCCGGTGCCTCTGGAGCTGAGACGAGAGCGCGCGGAAGGCGGCATCCCAGCTTTGTGGGCACACGGGCCCTTCTCAGGCTCTTCCCGTTGCCTCTGCATCTCCTTTAAAAGCAGCCCCATCCTCTGGTGGGCCCCCGAGACAAGCAGCCCCCCGCATGGGTCAGTGGCTGTGGCAGGGGCACCAGGACGACGCACTGGGGGTCAGGAGCCGCCTGCCCTGTGGCGATGGGCCGGCTGCTGGTAGTGCTCTAGGAGGCCACTGTGTGCCCGCGCCGCCTTGCGTCGGGGACAGCAGCACGCTGGACAGCGGCCTCACCGGCTCGGGGAGCCGCCTCCTGGAACCTTCTGTTGCCTTGCAGGTTCCCTGTGGGTTTAGCATGGGCGTGAAGGAGCTCCGCACACACGGGCCCCCAGACGTGCTCTGTTCCCCCGCCCCAGTGTTCTGAGGGAAAGGGGACGCCCCGCTTCCTGCCCCACCGGCTCTGCTGTCCTTGAAAGGGTGGGACCCCGCTCCCTTCCTGTTGTACCATGTAGAGTCTGCACGCAGTGCCTGCTGGCCCTCTGAGAGGGCCAGGTCCTGGCCAGGCCAGGTGCCTGGGCCAGGCCTCTGTGTGTGGGTCTGACGGTGAGATGGGGTGCGCTGTGCTGGGCAGGGACCATGTCAGCTCTCACAGGACCCTTTCCTCCTGCCGCCGCTGCCCCGGGAATGGTTGGCTTCCCGGGGGAAAACCTACAGGATGTTCTTGGGGTGCTGCTATGGGGTCGTTCCTCAGTGGAACCCAGGTTTCCTGGAAGGCAGGGCCCTGGCCTGTGAACTGTCTCAGGAGCCGAGTGAGGGGCAATGACTCCACCGTGGGGGCTCAGGGCAGGCCCACCTGGTCAGTCCCGAGTCTGTGGTCACACCCACCAGGTGCTGGAGGACCTGGCCCACCTCCTGTCTCCTTTGCACAGCCGGAGCCCAGGGCTGGCATGTTTTGTGCCCGCCGGCGCTCATGGCCTGTCCCCCCACCTTGCTCCTGCCGAGGCACCGCCTGCCCGCCCTGAGGCATCTCGGGGTGCATGGCTCCCACCACTGGGGCAGATGCCGAGGCATCGCCCAGCCCGCCTTCAGGCATCTCGGGGTGCAGGGCTCCCACCACTGGGGAGACGCCTGGCTGCCCTTTGTTCCTCACCGCAGGCTCCTGCGGCACCTGAAGGCCAGGGCTGGTGGGGAGGTGTGGTGGGCACCTCCCTAGGCGCTGGCGGGCCACCCGGGTTACACCAGCTCAGCCGGATCTCACCTCAACCATATTGCTCAGCCTGTGTCAGCCGGCAGAAGTCTCTGAAAATAGCCTGAGAGTCCGAGTCACCATGCCCCACGGAAGCCTCCCCCCCTACGGCTGCGGATCAGACTGTATCCCTGGCCGGGCTTTGCTCGGGCTTACAAAGGTGCTAATCTCCTCCGAGTCCACGAAGCCTGGACTGCTGGTCCCCACTGTGGTCTGCGCCCGCCGTGGGTGCACTTGGCACCCTCGAGGGCGCTCTCCCATCCATTTGCCCGATTACCTTTTTATCTAAGTGCCTTCAGATCGAGTGTTACACATAACAGTCAGGCTGGCGTCAGATGGGCCTTCGAGACACAGCTCACAGCGCACGTTTTCCCTTTCAGAGTGCCGGGCTGTTCCCAAGCCGGGAGGCTTCAGCTGGCTTTGGACTGGTGTGAATGAGCCCCGTGAGCCGGGGGTGGGCACTTGGGTCCCTGGGCCTTGGTCTCCTCGTCTGAGAATGTGTGGCATGGTGGGGAGTTGCCTGCACTGGATCGTCTGTAGGTCTGAACCTGCGGTGAAGACCAAGCTCATAGGAGGTGGCCCTGTCCACGGGCATGGGGTGGGGGGCTCCCGGTCACCGGAGTGGAGCAGTAACTCTGGCAGTTACACCGAGGGGCCTGACTTCAGGGTAGCTTTGAAAACAGAGATAAAAGAAGAACGCCTTGGTGGTCATTACAGCATCTTCCTTTTAAAGATCGGGTTTTCCTTCTTAAAAGCACCTTGGGTTCTTTGATAGCTGGTGGATGTGTGTTGAATGCTCAGTTGAGATCCATACAGATATGGAAACCCTCAGAGTTTCAGAGCCAATTTGCGTGTCTCGATGGGTATACCTCCAGCGTTTTTCATTTAGCTCTGTTTACCTTCCATTTCATCTGCTTCTGATGACTTGGAGAGTTTTGATAATGCCTACCGTATTCCTTGGACCCATAGTGCATCCTGACAGTACTCTGCAGGCCTGCACAACTCTCGGGCGGGTAATGTCAGCAGGCGCCTCCCGGTGGCTTTCTGGTCTTCCTCAGGATGGTTCTGGTGCTTGTCTTTCAGTAACGGGCTTTGGACTCACCATGTGTTGATGGAATTCTTTCCGCCAGATGCGGTCTAGTTTCAGAATCGCCGGCTTCCACCCCTGGTCTGGAGCAGGCCCTCCACCCGCCCGACTCGTCCTGCTATCCTGCTCAGAGCGCCTCATTGTCCACTTCCGTGTGCCCACACCTTCCTGGGGACACAGGTCAGGTTGCTCTGGTTCCACTCCCCCGCAGGGAGGACGTCCCCCTCCCGTCAGCACCTCACCTGGATCCGCAAAGGTCTGGACCTCGTGTTGTGCAACGTGTGGTCGTGTTTTGCATCCTTGGGGGCTGCATCTGGTCTGACTGGGTTCCATGTCTCAGGCTCCCAGTCTTCTCCTCTGGGCTTCTGGCCAGACCATTGGCCTCCAGCCTCAAGTGCACACGGCGAGGAGGGGCAGGGTGTGCCTGTCCTCTTCCGAGCCCCCCGAGTGCAGCCGGTCTGTGGCTATTGTCCACAGGACCCTGGCCCTACATGCCTTTACCCGTCAAAGTAGGCCCATGTCTCCACTGCCTCTGACAGGGAGAGGGACTCTTTCTGAGGCTTCCACCCGCCGACCCCAAAGGCCACGGGGCGGTGGGCCTTTTACCCCCTGCTGTATGTCCGCCCCGTGGCAACGGCCTCTCTGGGTGGGTCTGCAGGCCTGGCGCATCTGCTGTGGCCTGGCTTTGTCCATTTATTGCCTGGCCGCCCAGTGCCCCAGTCTGACGGGGACATGGGACGCTTTGGGTTCAGTGAACCTTGAGCTGCCAGGGTGTCGTGCTCTGTGTGAGCAGCAGCAGGAGGTCCCTGGAGGCCAATGTGTGTGGGGGTGTCTTGTTACACACCTTCCTGGTGCTGCAGGGTCCTGACTGTGGGGCCTCCGGCCATGTTCCCATCAGGGGGTCCTGTGTCTGAAACCAGCCCAGCCCAGGCCTGGGTAAAGGATTCTGACTTCAGTGGAGTGACTCCCCTCAGCCTCCTGCTCATTCACTCCTGTTTCCCTTGGCATTTGTGTGGACACGTGTCTGTGTGTGTGTGTGTGTGTGTGTTGGCGGGAGCGGGGGCAGTAATACAGGGGCAGAGGGCCACCCGTTCATTCCTTGGGGGACGCCTCCCATTGTTTGTCGGCCAGTTGGCCTTCCTTGGCCGGTACCCTGGCCTGGTTGGTCGTTAGGATAATTGCTGCCCCCTGGCTTCTGGCAGTCACCTACCACCAGCAGGCCACTCTCGCTTTGGGGCCAGGTTTAACTACTGGGATCAGAGCGTGGTCACAAAGCCTGTTACCAACAAGCCACGCTTCCCGACAGCTTCTCCTGAGTAGGGTTGCTGGGTCCCCTGGTGCATGGACGTTCATCTGCCAAAACGTTTTCCAGAATGTTTGAGTTATTTTACACTCTTTCCAGCAACACTTGAGGGTACAGGTGCCTTTACATTGAATTTTAGCCATCTGTCAGTTATGTAGTATATCTTGCTTTGGTTTTATTGTGCAATTGCTGTTGATGTTGAGCATCTTTTTTGGTGCTTATTGACCATTCAAATGTTTTCTTTTGTGAAATGTCTGATTCAGTCTTCTGCCTGCTTTTGAAAATTGGGTTACTTGACTGATAATTAAGTTGTAGAAATTCTTTATATGTATTAGATACAAGCCCTTTATCAGGATACAGATATATGTATTCTGAATATTGTCTCCAAGTTCTGCTTTATGTTTAAAGCTGAGTCTTTCCAAGAGTGGCGGTTTTAAATTTTGATAAAGTCCAATGATGTTTGGTGAATGAAGCTCTTAATTATAAAGTAGTCTGTTATCAGTCTTTTTCTTTGTCATTTGTGGTTTTTCTGCCTCATTAAGAAGTCTTCGCTAATTCCACAGTTAGGATATTCTACTGTGTATTCTAGAAAGATTTGTATGGTTCTGTCTTACTCATTTCAATCTCCAGTCTACCTTGAGTTAGTTTTTGGATGTGTTGTGAAGTAGAATGCAGCTCATTTTTTTTTTCCACGTGGATACATAACTGATCAGCATCTTTTACTGAAAAGACCACCCTTTGTCCACTCCAGTAAATATCATTCTGTCATTTTGTTTTAAATCAGGTGACCATTTCTGTGAAATCTATTTCTGGATTCCATTTTCTTTCTCTGGGCTATTTATCTAACTGGGTAGCAGCAGTAAATTAATACCAGATTGTAAACCATCCAATTTGTTCTTCTGCATGACTGTCTTAGCCATCTGGGTACTTCACATTTCCGTTTAAGTTTTAGCATTTCTTCCACACACACAAAAAAAGCCAACTAGGACTTTGAGGGTTCAGGGCTCTTTACAGTGAGTAGTTTTCCGTCCATGAACATGGTATGCCCCTCCCACTAGTGAGGCCTTTGCTGTTAGCAGTGGTTTGCATTTTGTACCTCTTTCTTTTGAAATGTTATTAGATACTTCATTTTTTTAATTAGATAATTAATAGTTTTTCAAATTTTGTTTTTAAAAATCTTTGTGACTCTATAGATGCCGGTTGAATTTTGTACATCATCTTTGTGTCTAGCAGTTCTGCTGATTTCCCTTTGTATTTTTACTGTCTCTGTGTGTAGATTCTAAGTTTTTTACACATGTAATCATAGCAAATAATAGTACTGTTATTCTTTTCTTGTTCTTGCAGTTTTTTTTTTTTTTTGCCATGCTGAAGCAGTTAGGACCTCCGGTGTGACATTAACTAGAGGTCGTAGCGCAGAGTATTCTTGTCTCCTTCCTCTTCTCAAGGGGGAAGCGTATAACGTCTCACCCCCAGCAGTCGCGTTTGCCGGGTGAGCAGGCAGCTGTGGGAAGAGCTGCCTTCCCCACTCTGGAGCAGAGCCCCCAGAGGGAGCTATCCGCTGGGAGCCCAGCACTGGCCGGTCCCTCCGCGCACCAGCTGCTGCTGCCACGTCGCCTGCCGTCATGTGCGGCGCACTCCTTGTGCACACAGCCAGCGTTTCATTCTCAGGTCACTAGTCCCATCGCTTTTCAGGGTAGAACTTTCTTTTTCTGTCATTTAGGACGATGAAAACAATCTGTGCCTCTGCTGGGTTTTGGGCATTTGCTGCTGCCTTCCAACTCAGAGTTACCAACGGTCCCTTCAGTTAGTTTTTCTCTTTTCAGGAGTTCCATTGCCCACCCCAGGGGCTCTGCAATGAGACTGTGGAACTTAAAATCTCAGCAAAAAAAATCCATTTCGCTCATAGACAGAAACCGTCATGTTCTACTTTGCATGGTTAAAAGTGGATGTGTTTACATAGAATTTGTATGTAACATCCGTGATTCTTTAACCTGCAATTCCCTGCTCTGTCAGACCCAGTCAGGTACATAAACAGAGAGCTGAGACTGGGATCAGAGAGATGTGGTGAAGTCCTGATCCTCCTGCTGACCGTTTGATCGTGGGTGATACTGGTGTTGCGGTGACAGCACCTGGGGGGCCAGGCATTTCCCTTGTGGTTACTGCTGTGGGGTTCTTGGTTGGCTAGTTAGGTGTTTAGATTGAAGGGCCGTTGCATGTAGTAAGAAGTGGGACATTTTGTAATGTATGGTAAGGTCCTTCCCCCCACCCCCCCCCCTTAATTTTTGTGTAGGAATTACTACTCATGGGGCATTGTTTTCTACAATTATTTCATATTCTTCACTTGATACCAATTACTGTTTAATGTTGAAGCCTATTCATTGTTTATGACCATTTATTAAAGACCGTTTTAAAGGGGAAGGTATTTAGCACATGTGCTGTCCAGAACCAAGCAGCAAGTTTCGGACGAGTTTATATTTAGGAGTTTGTGGTTCGGCTTTTAATCACATAATGTTTAATCTGTTCCTTTCGTCTCATTTGTGTCTTCTCATCTTATTTTCTGTCTCCCTGCAAACATCTCTTCACAAAAGAGGACTTGTTTGGAGGGCAGAAAACTGGAGCTGGCGTGCTCCTTGCAGAGGGGACCCTCCTCTCTGTTCACACAGGGGTCTTGCGTCAAGGTCGGGCCCTACGCTGCTCTCTGCCAGGGCTTGGCCTGTGGCCCCTGGCCCGCACTCACGGCTTCAGTGGACAGGGGGTCTGCACCCCCACTGATACCATTTAACACGTATGTGTGAGCACTGCACACGTGCTCTCCCACCCTCGAGTCTGACGCTCTTGCAGGGCTTCCAGAAAAAAATGTGTTTAATGCGGCCCTCTGCACTCACAGTGATTATAGCTTTAGCTGCAGCACCCCCCACCCCACCCCGCCCCGCCCCGTCTCCCTCCCTTGTTTGAAGAACTATTGAAGAAGAACAGGAGGAAATCGATTTTGAGGAAATTAAATTTTCTTCGGCAGCAGGATGATGTGGGAGCAGGGGATCAGGGGCTTGAGCTGCGTGGCCAGTCCGGTTTCTCAGGGCAAGGGTGTGGGCGGGGGTCTGCGTGCGGGGCGCCGTTTGCGGGCTGGGGGGCAGCATGCTCTGCTGACGTCTCCCTCGTCCTGTCCCGCAGCCGCAGACAGCAAAGTGGTGACCTGTGCCGCCGTGTGGAGGATGCCTGTGGAGCTGGAGCCTGGCGGCCAGGAGTCCCCTGAGGATGCTGCGAGCCCCGCACACGCCCTGGAGCTGCTCTGTCACCTGGAGCCTGCGGTCCGCGGCAGCACCGCCTGGTAGGCCCCACCCCGTGTGCCCCTGGGGGCAGCTCCTCCTGCAGAGGCCACTCCGTGTGCAGAGGGGACGCCGGCAGCTTGCCTTTGCTCTTATTTAGTGCCCATTGTTCTCCAGATGACGCATCTCCGAGGCCCTGCTGCACACACTCTGAGCAGAGTTATGTCCGGGGCCTTTCCTGCTATCGTCGGTCCTGCTGGTACCTGCCGGGAAGACCGGCCAGCCTTGAAGCACTCCAGTGCTTTCTGCCTCATAAGTGCACATCTACTCAGCCATCCTATGCACAAACTGACCTGTCGCCTTGGGCTGAAGGCTTCTGGTGTCACCTTCTTTGGACCCCGTGGATGCCCCTGTGCAGGTCACGCTGTGTCCCAAGTCCTTGGAGGCTTTGTCCCGAATTTATTTCCCCAAACGTCTCATTCAGTGTCAGGACAGAGAGACGCCACCACCTCCCTCAAGCTCCCTGGTGTGTGGCTGCCTGTGTCCATGGTGACGGGGTGGCTGTGCCTCTGGGGTGACACACAGACCGACCTCAGAACACTCCCAGCTCACCCCTCAAGAAGCCATGTTTCCTAGACGCGACTGAGGGAACGTGCCCTTGTGATGAGTGTGCACGTTACAGCAGGAGTTGTTGTCCTTGATACAGTAGCACTCCCGAGTGTGTGTGTGCACGCACAGTCCCTTCTCAGCCACCCCCGCCAATTGCATGCATCTAGTCCAGCAGGTTGACTATTAGGCACCTGCTGCACACCCCGCCTTGCTCCAGGGTGAAGGGGCTGGGGACCTGGGCTCCAGGAGTCAGGCTCTCTCAGTGGGAACGTGGTGTCAACATCTACCCGGGACCTGGGCGGGCAGGCGGGGGGCAGGCTGGAGTCATGAGCCCTGGGCATGGGCCTCAAGGGAAGAGACACTCATGAATTGGCGAGGGGGTCTCTGAGGAGGTGACGTCTGGAGCTGGGGTTGATCCTGGTTTCCACCGTCTCCCCATCTGGGGGTGGGAGGTGGGGAGCAGAGTTGCGGCCTGGGGGTGGGGGGAGGGGTGTCAGCGCGCCCCAGGCCGCACAGGTCTCTCCTGCCCAGGGGATGAGCCGACTCTGCAGCAGGGGTGTGAGGGCCTGTCCTGTCTTCCAAGGCAGAGCTGCCCTGCACCCCATGTGGAGCTGTTTGGAGGTGCGTCTCAGACGGCAGCCCTGTCAACAGCCCCATCTCCCCAGGAAGTGTTTGCATATGTGTGTGTGGTCCTGCTCGAGGAGGACCCAGGGGGATGGACAGCCCGTGGATGCGTCCTTGTGGAAGTGCCTCTGGGTCTGCAGCCTCGGGCTGCTGTGAGCTGACTCTGAACAGTCTGTGAGCACCCCCGTCTCCGCTCTCCTGCCCAGCGCCCAGGGGCAGCTGCTGGCCAGGTGGCGCTGCGTCAGCATTGTGGAGGCAGGGGCTGCGCTTGCGGTGTGTGCGGGCCCCGTCTCGGCGCTCTCGTTGGCACGTGGGGCGGCTGCACCTTCTCTGGAGTGTCTTCAGTCCAGTCAGTTTCCTCCTGACACACGAACTTGAGTCTGGAGAGGTGTGGGGGTGAGGGATGCTGCTGGTGGTCATGCGTGGCAGGCGGTGGTTCTGTTCCCTTGTTTTCTCTTCTGACTTGTTATCTGTGGTGAGAGCAGATCTCGGAGTGGGGCTCCCAGCCATCCTGACCGTCAGCCACTGCTGCCCGTGGGGGCGTCCAGGAGCACTGCACAGTCCCAGGGCCCCAGAGCATGGCTCTGTCTACCGGCTGAGGTGCAGGCTCCTGTCCTCAGGGCCACTGAGCTTGTTCTGTCCCGAGCAGCCAAGACTCCGGGCAGACGGCCCCCATGTCTCCACCGCAACAGTCATGGTTGGGCAATGCCTGGCGGCCGATGCTCGTGTCCTGAGGCCCCTCCAGGGACTGGCCAGAGCTGAGGGGGGACATTCTAGAGGGCCTGTGACTCCGTGTGCTTGGTGGGCATATGCTGCTACATGGGGGACCGAGTGTTGATGTGTCCCATGTGGGCCTGGTCTCTTGTGCTCACCTGTCCCAGGTGGTGGTAGGGTCACTGGAAAGTCACCAGTTTCTCTAGAGCAGGTCTCCATTCCTGCAAAGGAGGTGACGTTTCTGGTCGTGGCAGGGCCCCTGGATTTGTGGTATTGTCTGTAAGTGAGAAAGTGAAGGGGCTGGTGTAACGTGCCCCCCAGACCCTTTGGGGCCTGACTCCTACCCATGGGGACACAGGTCCTGACATTGCCTGGAGGGTCCGCCTGGGGACCTGCAGCCCTAGTCTCCCGTGGGCTCAGTGTCGCCTCCTCAGAGAGGCTCCTCCTAATGGTTCTCTCCAGATGACCCCTGCTCACCGCCACTCAGGCCTTTCTGTCGTTTTGCACGATTTCATCTTTTGTCTCAGCCGTCGCTGCTCCCTGGCGCTCCACTGCACTCATGCTTCCGTGGCTTTCTGTGTAGGCCGAGTTGCTTTCATGGAGGGGACCTCAGCACCAAGGACAGCGCCTTGCGCGCGGCTGCTTGGGGTGCTGCGAAAGAGGGGCGAATTCAGCACCAAGGACAGCCGGGGGGGGGGGGAAGAGGAGCTGAGGTGAGAAAAGGAGGGACTTCAGCACCAAGGACAGCGCCTGGCGCTGCAGGAGAAAAAGGGGAGAATTCAGCACCAAGGACAGCGCCTGGTGCTGTGGGAGAGAGGGAGCGAATTTGGGGCCACAGTGACGACGCTGAGTCCTGATCGGGCCCTGGGGGCGGGGTTTACGCACATCGCCTCCTGAGTTTCTCATAGCGACCCCATAAGCGGGAACCACCACAGACCCACCGAGTTCCCCGGGCTCCTGCAGCCCACCTGTTCTCTGTTCACCCCAGTGTCTCTTGCAGCCCCGTGAGGGGCAGGTGTTCGGGAACACAGCAGGCAAGAGTAGGAAGGGGTGGCAGTCTCCTTGGCCGGCTCCCATGAGGTCTCGGCCGTATCACGGTCGCCACTGGCTGGAGCGCTGAGTAGCCTCCACGGGTGACTCGGCCCTGCGTCTCCTCCCAATGCTGGAGAGGCTCTCAGGCTGCTGAGGGGGTGCACTTCGGGCCAGTCCCCTCGCCGACCCGGGGAGCAGAGTCCAGGTGGTGGGAGCAGGGCTGCTTCCCAGGTGGTGTACAGGGGTCAGGCACACAGATCGTGGGGTCCCGTGCGTGGTGAGCATCTGCTTAAAGGAGGTGTCACTGAGATCAGAGCCCAGCAGCTTTGGGGATGGAATACGGTTATGACAGTTGGCTGCAGCCCCCTTCCTACGCGCCTTGCTTCTCCCTCGAGTGGAGGGGCCGAGACGGCTGGGGAGCCTCACTCCAGGGTCACGCTGGGTCTCCCTCAGGTCCTCCCAGATGCTCCTGGCCCTTGATGGGGGACCACTGGCTTTTGCTTTCTGTGCCGGCTTTTAGGGGAAGTTCCCTCTTCAGTGTAGGCGGAAGTAAATGTCACACTGACGTGCCAGCCCGGCTGAGGGTCGGGGATCCCGGAAGGTGGTGTCCACGTTACCGGCCTCATAGGAGGAGGAAAAAGGCGGGTGTTGGGGTTGAGCGTGGAGGCAAACACAAGAAGAGAAGCTTGGGCATGTCCCCGAGCACTTGCGGTAGCTTGGCCAGAAGAAGGGACGGGGCCTCATCTCTGGCTTTGTGGCTCTCCCTTTCAGTCCATGTAATGGAAGGGTTTGCTTTGGCTCAGGTGAATGTTACACACAGTGAATTCTAAGCCATCCTTAATATCTTCCAAAGCTGTCTCAGAGGATAAGTGGAGAAGATGTTTGAAGTTTTCAGAGAGCTGACGGTGCGACTCTGCTGTCAGTGAGGATGGAAAGGTCTCCGTGGTTACGACAGCGTCATCATGGGAGACTTAGTGGGTTTTTATAAGATCCGTGAGTGTGCTTCCTCTCTCACCCAACCGGGAGTCCTTAGGTGTAAAGCTTATGAACTGGAGCCGAGAAGTCGCTCTCCAGCTGGAGTGGTCTCTGAGCTTTGAGAGAAGTCTGGAAAGATGCCTGTGTGTGTATATTCAGTCACTTCAGTCGTGTCCGACTCTGTGGCCCCATGGATTATAGCCCACCAGGCTCCTCTGTCCATGGGATTCTCCAGGCAGGAATACGCGCATGGGTTGCCATGCCCTCCTCCCGGGGATTTTCCTGACCGAGGGACTGAACCTGCGTCTCTGTGTCTCCTGCATTGGCGGGTAGGTTCGCCACCACTAGTGCCCCCTGGGAAGCCTCACAACCCTTACTTTGTGCAGGGAAAGAACAGTTGGTGGTCTCACAGAACAGCGTAAAGACGCCCTTCCGTTTCCCTGTGGCCGTCGTCTCCACGTCAAATGGGATGGTTGTCAGAGCCACCCAACGGAAGGAGGACAGGACAGGAGCCCCAGGGTGTCCATTGGTTGCATGTCCATCCTGCGTTGTGATGGGGCCTCAGACGAGCCCACCCAGGGGGCTTCTGGGGAGCGCAGGTCTTCCCACCCGCACACCATCCATGGCTGGACTCTCAGTGTCAGGGTGTCTTTCTGTTGAGCCCTGCATATGGGTGATGGAGCAGTGTCTGTGCAGGCAAGTGGTGTTAGAATAAACAGGGACCTTCAATAAGTAACTCACTGGTGCCCAGAGCCACACACCCGTCTGTTCTCAGGAAGAGGTCCCTGGCTGGGCATAAATCTTCATGTCACTGCAAGTGTCCACATGTCACAGCCACAGGAAACCTCGCATCCATAGATTTGATCAAAGGGGGCTTCCTGACTTAATGGTGTAACTCTTAAAGTGGTCTTTTCTGAAATAAATCTTTATAGCATTTATGAAAAACTAACTTACATTCTGCTGTGAATTTTTGAGCAGGAAGAATTAATCAGGTTGTCAAATCTGTGTATTTTAAGAGATATATAAATTGAGGAAATAACGTATTACATTCTTCTTGTAAAAGGTTTTCAAAACTTGGCTGGTAACCACTGCTACTGTCACCAGTGACTTAATAGATGTGTTTCTTATTGAAGGTTTTCCCTTTTTCAGTAAAGTAACAAATGGGAGGGTTTCGGAGCACCACTGGAGCAGTGGTCCTCGCCTAGCTCTCGCGCGCTCTGTCTTCAGCTCCATGGCATGTGGTAACTGCCATCTCACATGTCTCGTATTCGGTGGTCTCCATCCTTCTAGCAGCTGTGCTGGCCCGACAGCCCCCCTGCCTGCCAGAAGGGGCTTCAGGGGGTAGGTTGGAGAGGTAAATGATGTGGATTAAAAGTAATCATAGCTCAGTTGGTAATGAATCTGCCTGCAGTGCAGGAGACCCGTGTTCAATCCTTGGGTCAGGAAGATCCCCTGGAGAAGGAAAGGGCAACCTACTGCAATATTCTTGCCTGGAGAATTCCACAGACAGAGGAGCCTGGCAGGCTTCAGTCTGGGGTCGCAAGAGTTAGACACGACTTAGCGACTAAACCGCCACCAAAGTAATCTTCCACTGAGGTCGTTTTAAGAGTTTCTCAGTGTCCGCGGAGTGTTCTTAGGCCAGGCGTTGAAACCTAGCATGTGAGTCACCATTTTGGAACCACTTGTCTGAGGAAGAGAAGTGTGTTTTGTTTGATCACGTGTGGCCTGTGAGATCAGGACCCTCGCTCCTGCTATCCTGGCCTTGTTAACTGCACAGAGAGCTTTGGTTTCTCTCTCTTGGGTTTATTTGCAGAGACGGCCCTTTCCTCGTGTTTCTCTCTCAGTGATAATGAGGGGGTGCAGTGTACATACATTAGGTGTGTGCTCTCTGGGTCCTGACTTGTTAATACAATTTTACGTCGCTCACATCTATGGAGAGAGAGTGAAAAGGCAGAAATGTGGATGACTTTTATGAACAAAGAAATAAATGCCCTAGTTTGGAGCAGCAAGTGTGGCAGAAACTCTGGGTCATTTTCCTATGTTTATAGCTCTGGTTCCCTGGTGATGATGCGTGATGCAGTAGAATTTCCTTTTTTATTGCACTTCGCATGCCCTGCTTATTCAAGTCTTTCTCAATCACAGGGCTTGCTCCCTGTAAACCCACCACACGTACCCCGGGTGGACAGTAAATAGCAGCTCTGCTCAGCGGCTGGGCCTGAGTGAGAAGGGGCATCTCCTCTGGGGACAGTGCTGTCTGTGTGCACCTCAGGCCCCCTCTTTTTTAGCAGGGACCCCGATCGCCTGGCCGTGCCGACTGTCTGGAGACGGACACACACACACCCTGGGTTTGTTGCTTCCGTGGGGGCAGAAGTTGTAGGACAAAAGGGAGACACCTGGGAGGAGCGCAGTGGGAAGGTGGGGGCCGGGAGCCAGGTGAGGCTGGCGGGCAGGGGGCGAGGGTGCGGGGCGCGTTTCCTCAGTTGTGCCCGTGCGGGACTGTCCACACGTCAGGACCGCGGTCGCCCTGCTCAGTGGCCTGAAAAGTGCACTCGCTTTACCTTCTGATCCTCAGTCCTGGTTTTCCTTGACATGCCTTTGAGTTGCCCCCTCTGTGTGTGCTCCTGTGGGGTTTGGTTTCTTTTTATAGTTTTCAATAGTGAGCTGCCCCGAGTCACCCATCACGTCAGGTTTGGCAGACGCACGTCCCGACCACAGCCTCCCCCAAACATGCCGGGTGCCAGCCCCTTTCCCGTCTGTTTGGGGTGTCTCTCCAGGCCCTGTGTGGGAGCCGGGGCTGTGGCAGCAGTGAGAACGTGTCCCAGACCTGGACCGGCGTGTCTGCCTGTCCTTCCGTGCCCTCCCCGAGGCCTCAAACCTAGGTTACACAGAGCCCAGGTTTTCAGCGCACGGGCTCTCTCCCCCTCCCAGGACGGTTGGTGGCTTTCTCCTTAGTCTCATCTCTTTCACAGGAAGTTAACAAACTGTTATTGATGTGATTCGTGTCGGTTTTCTGAGGTACCCGTGTTTTCCTTCTGCTTTTCTACTTTGGGCATCTCTGGTCATGCGGGTGGGCTGCCCAGGGGGCACAGCGGTAAAGAATCCGCCTGCAATGCGGGAGACTCTGGTTCAACCCCTGGGTGGGGAAGGTCCCCTGTAGAAAAGAATGGCTACTCAATGCAGTCTTCTTGCCTGGAGAGTCCCATGGACAGAGGAGCCTGGCGGGCTGCAGTTCATGGGGTCACACAAATCTGGACCCGACTGAGTGACTGAGCAGCAGGCAGCGTTGTGATAAAAGTCATAACAGCTCGTTGACAGTCATGAGGGGTCGTACTAGGGAGGTGCCCCCGGTCGGTCAGTATCGTGTTCTATGTGGAAGAGAAGCTATGAGGGTCTTCATCAGTGTCTGCAGTGGTCACGTGTGGGAGGATGTGAAATGAAGCTCTCTTCATAAGCTCTGAAGAATTTCGTTAGGGAAGACAGAAATCCCTGTGGCCACACGGACACACCCTCGGCCCCTTCGTGGCTCTGTCGCACGGGCAGTGTGGTTCTTATCCCTGTGGCCACACGGACACACCCTCAGCCTCTTCGTGGTTCTGTCGCACAGGCAGTGTGGTTCTTACCTTGTTGGTTGTTCAGATATGCATCGCGTCAGTTAAGACGGCTTTGGCTGCAGGTGACAGGAAGCCGTGGCTCACGTGGGCGGAGACAGAAGGACGTGGTCTGCCGTCTCGAGCCTGGCGGGCGACCAGGGCTGTCAGCTTTGCCCTCCCAGGAGGGGGCAGTGGAAGATGTGGGCACCACCCACCTGGGCCCCTTCAGACCCAGCCCCCAGCAGGCCGCCCAGCGTCTCCGCGGCCAGGCTCTGTCAGCTCTCTGCGCCTCAGGTTCTGGGAGAAGCCGGCAGCAGTGCCTCAGCTCATGCCCTGATGAAACCTATGGCTGGACTGCTCACAGTTTCCGGGGCTGGAGAGCTGGGGTCAGGGTGTGGGCAAGTCAGGGGCTGAGCATCCTCTTTTCCCAACTGGCAGGTGGCCGCTGTTCACCAGACAGTAAGAATGAGACGGAGATGCAGAGCGAGACGGAGACGCAGAGATGTAGGCGCAGAGAGAGATGGAGACACGGAGAGAGACGGGGACACAGAGAGAGACAGAGACGCAGACCCAGAGAGAGATGAAGACGGAGAGAGAGATGGAGAGAGAGACGGAGATGCAGAGAGAGATGGGGACGGAGAGACGCAGATGCGGAGAGAGACGGAGATGGAGACGCAGAGAGAGAGCGGAGACGGAGAGGCAGAGAGAGATGGAGACACAGGGAGAGACGGAGACGCAGGGAGAGACGGAGACGCAGAGAGAGACGGAGATATAGAGACGGAGATGCAGAGAGAGACACAGACTGGAGAGAGGCGAAGATGCAGAGAGAGACGGAGACGCAGAGAGAGACGGAGATATAGAGACGAAGATGCAGAGAGAGACACAGACTGGAGAGAGGCGAAGATGCAGAGAGAGACGGAGACGCAGAGAGAGACGGAGATATAGAGACGGAGATGCAGAGAGAGACACAGACTGAGAGAGAGGCGAAGACGCAGAGAGAGACGGAGACGCAGAGAGAGACGGAGATGCAGAGAGAGACACAGACGGAGAGAGACGGAGACGCAGAGAGAGACGGAGACGCAGAGAGAGACGGAGATATAGAGACGGAGATGCAGAGAGAGACACAGACTGGAGAGAGGCGAAGACGCAGAGAGAGACGGAGACGCAGAGAGAGACGGAGATATAGAGACGGAGATGCAGAGAGAGACACAGACTGGAGAGAGGGCGAAGATGCAGAGAGAGATGGAGACGCAGAGAGAGACGGAGATATAGAGATGGAGATGCAGAGAGAGACACAGACTGGAGAGAGGTGAAGATGCAGAGAGAGACGGAGATATAGAGATGGAGATGCAGAGAGAGACACAGACTGGAGAGAGGCGGAGACGTGGAGAGAGACGGAGACGCAGAGAGAGACGGAGATATAGAGATGGAGATGCAGAGAGAGACGCAGACTGGAGAGAGGCAGAGACGCAGAGAGACAGAGATATAGAGATGGAGACGCAGAGAGAGACACAGACTGGAGAGAGGCGAAGATGCGGAGAGAGACGGAGACGCAGAGAGAGACGCAGACTGGAGAGAGGCGGAGACGCGGAGAGAGATGGAGACACAGAGAGACGGAGACGCGGAGAGAGACGGATATATAGAGATGGAGACGCAGAGAGAGATGCAGACGTGGAGAGAGGTGGAGACGTGGAGAGAGATGAAGATATAGAGACAGAGATGTACAGGAAGAGAGAGAAGTAGAGAGATAGAGACATGTGTACACAGAGATGGGGAGCCTGGGAACTGGTGTCAGTCCACACCAGGGCACTTACCCCGTCACAGGGGCCCATCCTCCCGACCTCAGTGAACCCTGGGGAGGGATGTGGGCACTCAGGCCTCCGGAGCATGGTAGCTACACCGGGTCACTGCCCCAGGTCACGCTGCCTCCCCCTGCTGACGGGGGCTGGGCCGGGCCTTGCTGAGGGCCATGTGTTCGAGCTCCAGGCCTCGGGGTGGGCACCTTGTAACTCTGGGCTCCCTCCTTCCCGCAGCATCGCCTGGGAGCCCGCAGGAGACGGGAAGAGGGTCATCTCACTGGCCGACAACCACATCCTGCTGTGGGACTTGCAGGAGAGCTCCAGCCAGGCCACGGTGAGTAACTCAGGCCACGGGGCTTCTGTCCTCTGTCTTCCTGATTAGACCCTTCAGGCGAGTTCAGAATACATTCGTCGGTTCATACATGTTTATAATCTTGACACTGATTTTGAAATCACTAAGAAATGGACTGAATCATCGTCAGTCACATGACTGACTGTCTCTTTTGGGCAAAAAGATTCCGATCTGATCTCAGGGCCGGGTGCAAATATGACAGGGAACCTGGATGTTGGTCTTCCAGAACTCTCTCCTTTGGCTGTGATTTGCCCTGAATCGTAGTCTTCTGTTTCAGGTGTGACTCTTTTTAACGAAGGGTTTCCAACATGTATTTGGTTAAATACATGCTCCTCCTTTCAGAGAGGAGCATTCGTGACACAAAGGTTTCCTGGTCATGAAAATAACTGTTGACTGTGACCTGCTGGCCCGTCAGCGTCTCAGGGTGTGGCTGTCGGGCGCGTCCGCCTTTTCGTCTGGGTGGCCGTGGCCGTCGTCCTGCCCTGTCAGGCGCCCGTGTGTCCCCCGAGGTCTCGTCCTGCGGCTCGGGGGCAGCTCTGCTACAGGGTCCCGACCAGGAGGCGGCGTCTCCCCCAACGGCCCGTTCACCCCCAGACCTGCTCAGTACTACGTGCCAGCCTTCTTGGGAACCAGTCTGGCTTTCACATACTCCTCACCTCAAAGAGTGACTTTTATAGGCTAAATATTCTACCCATTGGTAGGTGTTTTTTCATATATGATTCCTTAAAATGGCCTCTTATCAAATGTCTTGTTTTACGTGGATTCATAATTTCAGTGCATTTGTTTGTCGAAGCCGCAGCTCTGGAGAGAGGGTGAAGCACTTTGACACGACAATGCCTCTAATGCCCCCCATGCCTGGGGCCCCGCTGCTGCCCCCGCGGGCGTGAGAGGCGCGCCTCCGGGAGACCCATTCAGGGGCCGTGTTCGCCTTCTGTTCACTCGTGCCTGGGACGCGTGCTTAGCTCTCTTGTCCCGTGTATTCGCCTTCTGAGTTGAGGTTGCGTGTGTAGTGATGGGTCGTTATTGACACACGGCCTAGAAGTCAGACTCGTCCCAGTGTGGGGTGACCTGTGCACATACAGAAGCCGCCCGGCCAGAAGGACCTCTCACAGGCTTCAGTGGGAAGTTTCACCAGCACAGTCATAATCCTTCAGGAAAGAAATCACTGTCCTTATTAAAATTAAGAAAAAAATAAGACATCTCTCTATCCTGGAGCAGAAAGCAGATTTCTGCCAAACTGAGGCCCAAGCAGGAACCTGAAGGAAGCTGGCTCCTGACGTTGCCCTGTGGGCCCCTGAGTAGGGTCGACGCCTCCACAGTCCCCCCATCCATCCGCCTTCCAGGGTACTCGGCAGGGCGTGCAGACCAGAGTCCAGGGTGCCCCCTCCTGCTCCCTGCCCTCGCCTGTGCTCAGGGGGCTGGCTGTTCCCCGAGACCACCCTTGAGCCCAGAAAGGGTGTCCTGTGAGGGTGCCAGGCCTCACGGCAACGCTGGGCAGGATGCCAGCCCCCGTCCGGGGATGTGCAGAGTGACCGAGTGGCTACCGCCGCCCGGCAGGCGACGCCTGGGGGGGCCTTAGGAGTCCACTGCTCTGGGCCCCACTCTGTGGGCCTGTCCAGTCATCAAAGTGTGAACAGCTCTTCACACCCTCCGTCATCTCAAAATGCTTTTACGGTGGGGTGATTAATCTGTAACTGATTTTCTGCAGGGACCAATTTCGTTTCTCCCCTTTTTTTATCTGCTGTCAGCAGTTCTGTCGATACCACTTTGTGACCCCGGGGCTGGAGTATTTAATACCGAAACCTTCCTATCGATTCCAGCCATCTTCACACCCAGCTTCTCAATTTTTGTCCTTATTGTTTGAGGATATTGCCTTCTGCGGTGAATCTAATCTTATGCTCACTGCATCATTACCTTTTGCAATTAAATCGGAGGCTCTCTGCCATTTGTAATCATTAGCGGAGCCCTGGGGAGGCCTGGAGGGGGTGCTCCGTGGGTCCTGGGAGCCCGAGGTGGTGCCTGCCGGTTTGGGTCTGCGTGTGCTCACACCTGGGTTCTAGGGCTTTCCCTGGCTGTGGGAAGAACTAGCTTCTGTGGGGCGGAAGGGCGGCTGGCGTCACCTGCATACAGGCCTGAGGGCCGGTGCCCAGGGGAGCACTTCCTGGGAGGAAGAGAACAGGCTTCAGGGACATGGTGTGCTTCCAGAAACTTCTAGTGCAGGTTTAAAACATGCTGTAGGAGGCCACAGCCCATGCCAGTGGGAAGTCATTCCCTGCAGCCCTGCCCGCTGTGCCCGCGCCCAGGGCGGGCTCACCGCCCAGGGACAGAGGCTCAGGGTGCAGCCCAGGCTCCCCGCCTCCTTGCCCACGACCCCCCTTCCCTCAGCTTCCAGGGCTCCGCGTGTGGCCAGCGGGGAGGAGGGCGGGCTCCCGGAGCCCCCAGGTTAAAAGTGGAAGGCACAGACAGCCTGTCTCTCCAGCACCTTGCTCGTGGCTCCTCAGTGGGAGAGGAGCACCCGTTACCTTCTCACCCATCTCGGCCAAAGACCTTAAATCCGCCCTCACAGCCTTCCCTGTTTGGAGTCTGTTTGGAGATCACACCCGTGTCGGTGGGTTTCTGTCCACGAGGAGGGGTTGGCTTTTGGTGCAACAGAGGGAAAGCCCTTCTCGCTCCCTTCTTCCTGCAGTAGCCAGTCCTGCTTGACATGAACTGCAGACACATCAAAAATGACCTCGGGTTCCTCACCTTTGCTGGCACCTGCTGCTGTGCGTGCATTCCCTAAACACGGAGACTCTGGTTTCCAGGAGGCCGCTCTCAAAACCTGTGGAGCCAGAGCATTCCTGGTGGGCAGAGTCCTTCACGTGTGTGGGAGCTGCCAGGCCTGCTGGGTCTCGGGCTGTCGTGGGCCGGGGCGTGGCACGCAGGGGTCATGGGCCGGGGCGTGGCACGCAGGGGGTAGCCCTCCTGCCCTGTGACCCTGGGGCGGGGGTGGGGGCGGCAGGACCCTTTCTTCCCCCTTCTGAAGGCAGCAGTGGGCCTGGGGTGTCCTGCCAAGTCACGTTCCCATGACAGTCCTGAGGCCCCTCCCTGGGCCCAGAAGACAGCGCCCACTCTCCCTCCCCCAGGTCCCTGAAGGCCGAGCAGAGCTGCAGGCAGGGGTGGTGCTTTTAGGGGTTCGTCTTGTTGAATCCTCATCGGAGAAGGCAGTGGCACCCCACTCCAGTACTCTTGCCTGGAAAATCCCATGGATGGAGGAGCCTGGTAGGCTGTAGTCCATGGGGTCGCTAGAGTCGGACACGACTGAGCGACTTCACTTTCACTTTTCACTTTCATGCATTGGAGAAGGAAATGGCAACCCACTCCAGTGTTCTTGCCTGGAGAATCCCAGGGATGGGGGAGCCTGGTGGCTGCCATCTATGGGGTCACACAGAGTCAGACACGACTGAAGTGACTTAGCAGTAGCAGCAGCTTGTTGAATCCTCATAGCCTTGGGGGCAGATTCTTTGATATATGTCTTACAAATGAGACACAGGAGAGAAAGCCAGGCCTTAGAGAGCTGCAGTAACTCGTGGTCACTCACTGGGAAAGCTCGGGGGTCCGGCTCAAAGGGGGACTGCCCTTCCCTGAAGGCACCCCTGATGGCGTCGGCTCAGAGGAGCATCCTGGGTGTGTTGGTGAGAATGCAGTTGGCTGCAGGACAGAAGAAGTGACTTAGATAGGAGGTTTTATTGTCTGCTGAAACCGGTGGGGGAATAAAGCCCCCCAGGGTTGGTTAATTCAGGGTCTCCATCAAATCGAAGGCCAAGTGACTCTGCATGTTTCTCCTCTGCCGTGTTCGCCTGTCACTGCTCTCTGAGTCATGACCGAAAGGTGGTTGCAGAGGTTCCAGCCATCACATCCAAACTCCACAGCACCCTTGGTTTGTAAGGAGGCCTTTCCTGGAGGTCCCTGTGTCGCCTTTTCGTGCGTGACTGTATGTGCAGGCCTAGACCAGTCTTGGAGAGGGGAGCAAGCCCACCAGGCCTGGCTCAGGGCCGTCTTAGTCCCTGGGGGCTGTGCTGGGTGTTCCAGGGAGAGGGGCTCCCACGGTGGGAGCTGCTGTGTGCCCGGCAGCCGGGGCCAGGCTCACGGTGGACTTGGCTGCATGGACGCGGCATCTCTTGTGCTGGAAAGGCCACAGCCCTGCAGTTGCTTCACGTTGGTGCGGGGGAGTGGAATGGTGGCGCTTGCTGACCTCTCTGGTCCAGAGGGGCATGTGCTGGGCCCTAGATTCTTGAGTCCTGCCCCAACTCCATGCTGAGTCCTGCCCCTGCTCCACGCTGAGTCCTCCTTGTCTCCACGCTGAGTCCTGCTCCTGGCCCAGGTCTGCCCAGTCCTGCCCTGACTCCACACTGAGTCCTGCCCCCGCTCCACGCTGAGTCCTGCCCCCATTCCACACTGAGTCCTGCTCCTGGCCCAGGTCTGCCCAGTCCTGCCCTGACTCCACACTGAGTCCTGCCCCCACTCCACCCTGAGTCCTGCCCCCACTCCATGCTGAGTCCTGTCCCTGCTCCACGCTGAGTCCTGTCCCTGCTCCACACTGAGTCCTGCCCCTACTCCACCCTGAGTCCTGCCCCCGCTCCACACTGAGTCCTGTCCCCGCTCCACACTGAGTCCTGCCCCCACTCCACGCTGAGTCCTGCCCCCGCTCCATGCTGAGTCCTGCCCCCGCTCCACGCTGAGTCCTGCCCCCGCTCCATGTTGAGTCCTCCCTGTCTCCATGCTAAGTCCTGCCCGTCTCCACATTGAGTCCTGCTCCTGGCCCAGGTCTGCCCAGTCCTGCCCTGACTCCATGCTGAGTCCTGCCCCCGCTCCACACTGAGTCCTCCCTGTCTCCATGCTGAGTCCTGTCCCCGCTCCACACTGAGTCCTGCCCCCACTCCATGCTGAGTCCTGCCCCCGCTCCACGCTGAGTCCTGCCCCCGCTCCACGCTGAGTCCTGCCCCCGCTCCACGCTGAGTCCTGCCCTGACTCCATGCTGAGTCCTGCCCCCGCTCCACGCTGAGTCCTCCCTGTCTCCATGCTGAGTCCTGCCCCCGCTCCACACTGAGTCCTGCCCCCACTCCATGCTGAGTCCTGTCCCCGCTCCACGCTGAGTCCTGCCCTGACTCCATGCTGAGTCCTGCCCCCGCTCCACGCTGAGTCCTGCCCTGTCTCCATGCTGAGTCCTGCCCCCGCTCCACACTGAGTCCTGCCCCCACTCCATGCTGAGTCCTGTCCCCGCTCCACGCTGAGTCCTGCCCTGACTCCATGCTGAGTCCTGCCCCCGCTCCACGCTGAGTCCTGCCCTGTCTCCATGCTGAGTCCTGCCCCCGCTCCACACTGAGTCTTGCCCCCACTCCATGCTGAGTCCTGTCCCCGCTCCACGCTGAGTCCTGCCCTGACTCCATGCTGAGTCCTGCCCCCGCTCCACGCTGAGTCCTGCCCTGTCTCCATGCTGAGTCCTGCCCCCGCTCCACACTGAGTCCTGCCCCCACTCCATGCTGAGTCCTGTCCCCGCTCCACGCTGAGTCCTGCCCCTGGCCCAGGTCTGCCCAGTCCTGCCCCTGCTCCATACTGTGGGGCTTGGTGACAGGGGTGCTGCTTGGGTCTCTGGAAACCTCACGCCGAGACTCTCCTTGAACTGCCCCCGCTGGCTTGAGTCCCAGCGTTTTGTTCATTGGCGGAGCCTTCTTTGTTCTTGTCCTGCACCAGTCGCTCTTCTGAGAGGGTTTGGGGGAGCCTTTCATCACTCCTCCTGGACCAGGAAGCACTGAATATTTCTCTTTAATGCTGGAAGCAGATTACCGTGTGCACTGCACCCTCTGGAGTTCTTGCTGAGTTCTGTCTCTCTGTCACCAGGAAACCAGAAAAAGTGATTGATTAACCTTACAACTTGCACCATGCTGGCTGCCCCAAGTAGCCCCTTAAAAAATTGATGGTGAGCTGTCTTTCAGGTATTCATTAAAATCTGCCTCGCAGACTTCTCGGCACCCGTGGGCACGGGGCTCTGTGGCCCTGGTGGTTCCTGTGTTAGAGTGGGTGGTGGAGCGGGAGCCAGATACATTCTGCAGGGCGGCTGTGACCTTGGGTGGGGCCCCTGCCCTCTCTGTGGGGGTCTCCACTGCTGAGTTCACGTGGGGTCTTGTCAGTTTCCCATGCTCCCTGACAGCACCCCCGAGTTAGTACTTCCCACCGGCCATCATGCTGTTTCTATGGGGACCGTCACATCTGGAACCTCAAGGCTGGTGAGGCTGTGGGCCAGGGGTCTCATCGGAGAGCTCTCGGATGTGCTTGGACAGAGGGCCTGGGTTCCTCGTGGACTGTTGGCCAGAGGCCACTCAGTGTGGGTGTTGGAGGCAGACAGTGCTGGTCAGTTTCGTGGCCTTTCCTTCCCTTGGAGCCCAACAGAGTTGGCGTAGAGGCAGCGCGGGGAGCTTGACTGGCGGTGACGTTAAGGGTTCGACCTGGCGCTTGCTCCTGGTCATGGAGTAGGGACCAGGGTGGGCACCCAGGAGGGCTCCCCATGAACCCGGATGGGTGACTGTCTGCGAGTTTCCTGCGGGCCTCTGTCCGGCACTCGGGGCACGGACTCCAGGCGTTCTGTCCCTGGGAGAGGAGCGTATGTGCCTGCAAAGACTGGCGCTGAGACGGGCTGGCATGAGGCCCATCGTCCACGTGGTTTGCAGAGTTGTTGAGGTGGGAAAGTGGGTTTTGGGGAGAAAGGTTTTCTGGGACAGGTTGAGACTGTCCAAGGAAGAGATGAGGTGCCTCCAGCTGGTCAGTGCCTCCTGGGCGGTGACCCCTGATGCTCCAGTCACACCATAAATGGGGCCCTGGCTGAGTCATTCTTAAAGATGTCTCTGCAGTCAGACTTCTTAACCGGGCCAGGCTCCCGGGGGACGAAGCGGGTGGTCTTCCCCAGGTTCTGGTCGGATCCCCCGCACTGACCGTCTGCCTTGTGGGCCACGTCTGGTGGCCTGAGTCTGGGCCTGATGAATTCTTGGGGCCTCCATCCAGCACTGTGGTGGCCACCCCGGGCCCCTCTCAGAGGTTCTGCAGGGCGAGGCTGGCGTTCAGGGTTAAGTGAAGTGGGTCATGGAGGGGTGAGTGTCTGAGGATCCCCACCAAGTGACAGGCCTTTGTGCAGAAGATCAAGAGTGGATGGGCAGTGGGATGGGGCACCCATCTCCCAGGCTCCCCCAGGGCCAGTGGTCTCCAGGGTCTTCACTGTTACCTACTGGTGTTAATTAACCCCCAAGTAACAGAGCTAGAGACCCTCGAGGCTGGGCGGGGACTGTCTGAGCACGTGTGTGGTCAGGTCATGGCCGTTGGTCCCTCGGCACCTGGGGCTGCCTGTGTGGACCCCTACTGCCTCATCCTTGTCTTTGGAGGAGGCTGATGCTCAGGCTGTTCCATATCATTGCCTCAGATTTGAGCAGATCCTCTAATCACTCACTGGCAAATCCTGTCTGAGAGAGGCTCTATTAATACTCTTGCTATTTTTTTGCTGTGCTCCGTTTTATAAATGTATATATGTATATATACACGTTTTTTGCAAATACAGTTCAAACATTCTTGTCTTTTAAGGGGAGAAAACAAAGGCAGAGATTCCTAATGATTTTCAATAATTATGTTCAACGATATTCTGTACAAGATACCCTCTTAAACGTTCTGATAGAGTTAGAATCACTTATCTTTCCTTCTTCCTTTGAAAATATCCCCAAACCCACAGCTGGCCAGCTCAGCGTCCCTGGAGGGGAAAGGACAGCTGAAGTTCACGACGGGCCGCTGGAGCCCACATCACAGCTGCTCCCAGGTGGCCACGGCGAATGACACAGCCATCCGAGGGTGGGACACGCGGACCATGAGGTCAGTGCCCGCGACTGGACTTGCGCCGAAGCCCCACCCCGCCCTGCCCCACCCCCGTCCTCCTGGCTCCGGCGGGTGAGCTCTGTTGGGGGCCACACGGCTGGTCTGTGTCGGTCTTGGTGTCCTAGGGAGTTGCACAGCGCCTTCCTCCTCTGACCCTGGCTTCAGTACACCAGGGTCTGTGGATCCAAACCCCTCACTGGCGGTCTGGCTCCTCCGGGTGCCCTTTGGCGGCTGTGGTCTCACTTGGAGATCCGAGTCAGGCTTTCACAGCAGCTCAGGCCCCAGACAGTGGCCGCGGGCTCCCGGGTCCTGTGATGGGCAACTCCAAGGTGACGGCTGCCGTGTCTCTGGGGCGCACGCCCGGGAGTGATCACACTTTGTCACCTAAGTCATTACACAGGCAGCCCGCGCTGCTAACGGAGCAGAGAGAGCAGCTCCTCTGTGCCAGGTGTGGTGTTGACGGGCACAGGAGTGACGGGTGTGCTCTGTTGTCATGGCAACTGGAGCACGGCAATCTTTTCTAAGATACAGTTTATCCCCTCAGCACACTGTAATTTATCACTAAGCTGCAGAGACAGAGGTCGGGAAATAACTCCTGTTGCCTTCAAGGGTGGGGGCACCACATTAAATCTCGGTCCAGGGGCCCCTGAAAGTGCAGGGGGTAATCCATAATCGATGTGTGTGTCTGCCGGGCTGTGCTGGGTTTGCTGTGAGGTGCTCGAAGCGGTGGGCTCGCACTGTGGGGACTCGGGAGCAGAATGCACGCCTCCAGGGCCTGGGGCCGTCTTTCCCTGTTCTCAGCATTCCTTGAAGGATGCAAAGATTTTGGGGGTCTATATGAGAACCTCAAAGGCTAAACTCACAGACCCCAAATCCAGGGCCCGGGGGGCGGTGCCCTGCAGCCCCCTTGCCCGCCATCCCTGAGGTGCTGGGCAGCAGGTGAGCCGGGCTCTTCTCGACACGGTCTTTCTCCTGCCTACAGCCTGTGCACCTCCTCAGCCGGCTGCTTCCAGCGCTGCTCGGGGGTGCACGGGGCTTTTGTGTTCAGGCCGCCACACCCAGAGCCGGCAGGAAAGCCTGGGTCAGCACTCTGCCGGCCCTGGGACCTCAGCAGGCTTGGTTTTATCCACTTCCCTGCTTCCCTTTCAAGATCTTGAGGCTTGGGCTTCTTGTTTTAGGAAGAAATTACTAGGCTATTGGAAAGGTATAGGATTAGAAACCAGTTCCCGATTTAAGTGGCTTTGGGCCAGAAAACCCAGCCTGGGAGCAAAGATGGAAAGGACTAAGTCGTTGCCATGAGTGGGAGCATGGAAGCCTGGGGTGCTGCCCCCGGGAGCTGCAGGGAGCACGTGACCCAGCACCTACAGGAGGGAATGCTCCCCCAGAGCAGCACGCGGAGAGGGCGGAATGACGGGCATGTCCTGGGGCCGGGCTAGGCCTCGTCCATCCTGATGGACGCAGACCTCTTGTCCAAAGCCGCTGTCCCACCTCAGGATGACCGCTCCTCTGGTTTGGGTGTGTGACGTGAGAGGGGGTCGAAGTAGAGACGGAACAGTGTAATTCCACACTCTTTGAGAGGGGGCTTGGAGCTGGGCGGTGGGGCATCAGTCAGGTCTGTGTGTGTGTGTGTGTGTGCCTGCTCTTCTGTGCACACGTGTATGGGCATGTACACCCATATGTGTGGGCACATGTACCCATGCGGGCACACACATGCATGTGTGCTGTGTGCATTGGTTACATGTGTACACACCTGCACGTATGTTGTTCTCTGCACACGTGTGGGCATGTACACCTGTATGTGTGGGCACGTGTAGCCGTGTGGGCACACACGTGCATGTGTGCTGCGTGCATTGTGTACACGTGTGTGCACACCTGCACGTATGATGTTCTCCTCTGCACACATGTGTGGGTATGTACACCTGTATGTGTGGGCACATGTATCTGTGTGGACACACACGTGCATGTGTGCTGCATGCATTGTGTACACGTGTGTGTGCATGCACACATGTGCACGTGTGCTGTGGGTGAGGGGCGGGCCTGGCCGTGACGGGCAGTGTCTCCCTCAGTGTCTCTAGCTTCTCCCGCTTCTTCCTCTGTCTCTGGTCTCCCGACACCGCCAGCACCGCATCCTGCTTTTCCCCTTTCTGTGTCTCTGGTCCTTCTGGATGTGGGCTGTCCAGTCTGTCTCTGCTCCTCCGTGACAGTCCCCTCCCTCTGGCTCCCTCTTACCAAGATGCCAGCTCACCCCCTTGAGAGCTGCCAGGCAGCCCCCATCTGCAGGGTCACAGGCGCGGACCGCCAGCAGGAGCCCCCAGCCCGGACCCCATCTGGCTGGGGTCTGGGAAGGGATGTGGGGGGCAGTGCTTCCCATGTCCCCCCTCTTACCTGTGTGCCTGCCGCCCGCTCCCAGCCAGATCTACTGCATCGAGAGCGCTCATGGCCAGCTGGTGCGGGACCTGGACTTCAACCCCAACAAGCAGTACTACCTGGCCAGCTGCGGGGACGACTGCAAGGTGAAGTTCTGGGACACCCGCAGCGTCGCCGAGCCCGTCAGGACCCTGGAGGAGCACTCCCACTGGTGCGTGCCTGGCGGGGGGGCGGCGATTAGGTGATTTGTTTTGCTGATTACATCACCGTTTGGAAAGGCAGATACCAGCCTAGTTTGTGCTGCTGTGACTCATTCAATCAACCAGTTTTATTTTTCCTAAAGAAATACTAATTCCAAATCTAATCTGAATGTGATTCATAAACGTAGGAAAAGAAAAACATTTGATCCTGTCTTCTCTTGAAATAGTGCCAGTTCACTTATGCAAAAATGAGCGTGCACAGATGTTCCTGGGGCATTGTGTGCCGTGCAGGGGCTGGAGACCCCCAGTGCCCAGTGGTAGGAGGTCAGATAGGTCAGTCCAGCAGCATCCATGTCGGGGATGGTAGGGGCGTGAGGCAGGGCTGGGCGCGCAGCACGCAGTGCACCCAAGACCCGTCGTTGTCCCTAATGTGTCGTTTCTGTGCGTGCACCACGTGCTGGGGGCTTTTTGCCAAGTGAAAGAGATCAAGTCGGAGAAAATCGTGCATAGTGTGAGCCAGGTTTTATCCAAATAAAGCATGTTGTATGTGCATATGTGTGTGTTTGTACACTTCTGTCTGGATGCACATGTGTGCTTATGTCTGTCTGCGTGTCAGTACACTGCTGCGTGCATGTACGTGTGTGTGCTTGCACCTGCGTGCATGTCTTTGTACTGCTGTGGGCGTGTACACTTCTGTGTATGCACATGTGTGTGCTCATGTGTATTTACCGTTTGAATGCTGGAGTACATTTAGACAGTTCAGTCATTCCTGCAGTCTGGGAAGAAGCTCCTGTCCCCTGGACCCGAGTGGGCTCTCTGGCTGTCTGCTGCCCACCCCCCAGCCCCGGGTCTGCAGCAGCTGCTGAGCGGGTGGCTCAGCACAGTGAGCTCAGGTCCTGTGGGTCAGAAGAAAGCTGGGCCTAGCGACCGGACCAGACGTGAGGGCAGCCCTGGCCGGGGCAGTGTTCCCGGAGGCCGCCTGGGGCGGGTGCGTGTCCCGGTCGTCTGTAGTCCACGCGGTGCTTCTTGGGCAGTTAGACCAGACGTGAGGGCAGCCCTAGCCGGGGCAGTGTTCCTGGAGGCCGCCTGGAGCGGGCGCGTGTCTCGGTCATCTCTAGTCCGTGTGGTGCTTCTCAGGCAGTTACACCCTTTGGCGCTCTGGGAAGCCTGTGTGCACGCTGCACAGCGGGTCCAGTGAGTCCCCCCGCCGTCCTTGCTGCTGTCTGGTCGTGTCTCTGTCAGTCGGGATTTACAAGGTTTCCAGCTGTGCTGCGAGCCTGCCCCTGCTGACCACCACCCGGTGTTGGCCTGAGTGGGATGAGGCTGCCCCGTCCAGGAGGGCCGGTGGTCCCAGCGCCCTCTCCTCCCGCCCCCAGGGTGTGGAACGTCCGCTACAACCACTCGCATGACCAGCTGGTCCTCACGGGCAGCAGCGACAGCAGAGTCATCCTCTCCAACATGGTGTCCATCTCCTCCGAGCCCTTCGGCCACCTGGTGGACGACGACGACCTGAGTGACCAGGAGGAGCGCCGGCTGGAGGAGAAGTAAGTGCGTGTGGTGGCGGCCCAGGCGTGCGGGAGCGTCTCCGGGTCCCTGTGGTGGTATCGGGCGTGTGGGTGATGAGGCGGGTGGCTCAGCAACGCCGTCTGGTGTGGCCTCTGAAACACGTGTCTGTCCGCGTTCTTGCCGAGCTTCACAGGTGAGGTTGTGAGGACCGCGGCTGGTCTGCGCCCTCGGGAGTGAGCCGTGGCCCCCGCTGACCCTTGGGACGCCCCGTGGGGCAGACTGCACTGGGTGTCGCTGTGCCGTCCTGGGTCAGGTTGTGGCCCATCTGCCCTGCTGGCAGGTGGCAGGGTGGGCCCACAGGCCCAGACGCGCTCCGTCCCCGACGCCGCTTCCCCTGAGAGACCCGGAGGCGGTGCCGGGACCTCTTCGTGGTCCTGCCCTGACGGCCGCACCGTCTTGACCCGGAGGCGGTGCTGGGACCTCTTGACGGTCCTGCCCTGACGGCCGCACCGTCTTGTCTTGCTGTTGTCTGTTCCCTGGACCTTCCAACCCTGCTTGCGTCTGCTCAGGGGCCCGCTCTTCACCCTGGGCCCAGGCCCCAAGACTTGTGGGGCCCTGGGCTTTGGGGCTCACGCAGGGCACCCTAGTCCAGGGCGGCGACACCCAGGAAGGCCGGTGCCCTGTGTCAGCAGCCTGGGTATTGAAGGAGACGCCCCTAGCTCTGGGGAGGACGTGTCTCCGTGTGTGGTGGCTGGCTTCTGGTGTGCGAGAGCGTGATTCAGGCCTCCCTGGAGTCGGATCCGGGGCTGGGGGTCTGGAGTAGAGCCCATCGAGTCAGGCAGCCTGAGCCCTAGAGCACAAGAGGGCTTGTCTTTCTGTCCCGAGCGTCCTCACTCTGCTGTCGTCTGACTGCTTCCGCTGCCCCCCGCCCGCCCAAGTGAAAGTGAAAGCTGCTCAGTCGTGTCTGACTCTTTGGTGTACCCCGTAGATACACAGGCCATGGGACTCTCCAGGCCAGAGTACTGGAGTGGGTAGCCTTTCCCTTCTCCAGGGGATCGTCCCAACCCAGGGACTGAACCCAGGTCTCCTGCATCACGGTCTGATTCTTTACCAGCTGAGCTACCAGGGAAGCCCAAAAATACTGGGGTGGGTAGTCTATCCCTTCTCCAGTGGATTTTCACAACCCAGGGATCTAACCCGGGTCTCCCACACTGCAGGAGGATTCTTTACCAACTGAGTTACAGGGAAAAATCCCCGTGTGAGAGGCTGACTTGGCAGTGACCTATCGATCGTCTCCCTTGACGCTGTCATTTTTCGTTCAGACTCTGGGAAACAGCATTTAGACACAACTGCGGTGGCTTCAGTCCAGCGGCCTGCCACGTGCAGGGCTCGGGGGTTCTCTGCTGTCCTCTCTGCTCTCGGCCAGGCAGGAGTCTGCGTCCTGTCTGTACCGGAAACAGAGCCAGCAGCTGCCTCGTTGGCCCCGAGTGGTCCAGGGGTCCCACCTGCCCATGGCAGCTTCAGACAAGCTCACCAGGAGGGGAGACAGGCATGCGGCTGGCAGGCGTGCCCGGAGATGGCGTCATTGTGAGCTGGCCCAGTTTCCTGCCAGCCTGCTCCTGGGGTTGGTCCACACATCTTAGTGAACTGGGGGAACAGGATCCCCCTAAGGACTTGTAGGAAGGGTTTGTACCAGGCTGCTTGCTGGCCACCGCAGGCCGGCTTCCTGGGAGGACAGGGCTGGGGGACGAGTGGGATCCTGAGCCCAAGACCAGGGGGCACGCGTGACAGGGTCCCTGAGAAGGGTCCCTGAGCCTGGGACCAGGGGGCACGTGGGCCAGAGTGTCCCGAGAAGGGCCCCAGAGCCCAGGACCAGGGGCAGGCAGGGTGGGATCTCCCGAGAAGGGTCCCGGAGCCCCGAATCAGGGGGCAGGTGGGACGGGGTCTCCCGAGAAGGGTCCTGGAGCCCCAGATCAGGGGGCAGGTGGGACGGGGTCTCCTGAGAAGGGTCCCGGAGACCGGGACCAGGGGGCACACAGGGCGGGGTCTCCCGAGAAGGGTCCCGGAGCGCAGGGACTGGGGGTACACGGGGCAGGGTCTCCCGAGAAGGGTCCCGGAGCTCAGGGACTGGGGGTACACGGGGCGGGGTCTCCCGAGAAGGGTCCCGCGTGCTGAGAGTGAGGGTGAGATGGGAGGCAGGGCCCGAGGCCCTCCGATGAAGCAGCTGTAGGCCTGTGTTCTCTGCAGCTGGGTGGGCTGCGCAGCTCTGCAGGCTCCCAGGGGTCTGTGTGTGTGAGTGCCGTCCGCCCGACGTCCCAGGGAAGGGACACATGAGCCCTGTTTGTAGGGGTTGATGGGGAAGTCAAACCCCAGCTAGGACCTGCTGGCCCTTCCCGCCGGCTCCGGCCAGCCCCGCACCTGGTCCAGGCTGGGGCTCCCTCTGCCCACCCCTGGACTGTGCTGTTTGGTCCCCAGGTCCCTCTGTCAGACGCCACCAGACCATCAGCCATTCTCCACTCAGCCACCGTCCCCTGAGCACAAGCACGTCCTGTTCCAGGGCTAATGGAGGAGGTGTTGGGCAGTGGATGACACCCCACCCTGGCCCTAGGGCGGCCCTGGGCTCCTGCCCCCAGGAGGAGGTATCGGGCAGTAGACGGCCCCCATGGCCCTGAGACCCCTCTGGGGGTGGCCCTGGGCTCCTGCTTCCAGGAGGAGGTGTCAGACAGTAGACGGCCCCCCACGGCCCTGAGACCCCCTCTTGGGGTGGCCCTGGGCTCCTACTTCCAGGAGGAGGTGTCGGGCAGTAAATGTCCCCCCACGGCCCTGAGACCCCTCTGGGGTGGCCCTGGGCTCTGCCTCCGGGAGGAGGTGTTGGGAAATAGACGGCCGCCCCCCCACCCCCGCCCCTCGGCTCCTGGGACCAGGCCTGGGCTGGGGCAGGGCGCCCGCCCCTCACGTGTGTCGCTGCCTTGCAGGAGCCAGGAGCCCCCGCAGGACAGCGTCATCGCCACCTACGAGGAGCACGAGGACAGCGTGTACGCCGTGGACTGGTCCTCAGCCGACCCCTGGCTGTTCGCCTCCCTGAGCTACGACGGCAGGCTCGTCATCAACCGCGTGCCCCGGGCACTGAAGTACCACATCCTGCTGTGAGCGCCGGGCCGCCGCGACAGGTCGCGGCGTGTGGGGCCCAGCTTTCCAGGCAGAGCCCCGTCGGACGCGGGCGCCCATGAACAGTGACAGGGCCTCTGCCCGCCCGCCGGCCTCTGCGCCTGCCGTCCCTGCCCCGGAGAGCGACACAGGTGCCCAGGCCGAGCGGGGCGCGCGCTCCTCCCTCTGAGGGCCGTTGGGCGTTTCCCTGTGATTTGTTTCCCTGACGTCGCCGTCGTCGTCTCGCGAGATTAAATGGAATAAAAGCGGCAGGGTGGCCGCTGGCGTCCTCCCTGGGGCTCCGCTCGGTCTTCCCCGTCTCATCCCGGAGCATGGGCGGGTGGGCCTGCCCCACCCGGGGGGCGCTGCCGCTGCCGAGGCCCCGTCCCTGGCCACCACGCTCCCCGGGTCCCGCGCTGTGAGGCCGACGGCCTCCTTGTCACCGCGCGGTCACGGCCTGCCGCGGTCACCCGGACGCCCTCCCGCTAAGCCCTAGGTGGTCGGTGAACCCCTCCCCCCGGGCGCCCTCTGTGGGGCGGGCGCGTTCAGCTTGGAGAGGCGGGCCCTGTGCGCTCTCCCCCGACTGGACGCTGGAGGACCAGCAGCGTCACCTCACTCACACTTGGCACCGACTGAACGCGTGTGGGCTCTGCGTGGGTTGGTGCTGGGATGCAGGCCCGGGCCGGCCCTCCAGCTCTGGGCAGTGGGCCCCTCCAGTCTGCGAGCCAGGTGGGAACCCAGAGTCAAGGCAGAGGAAAGGTGGGCTACAGACCCTCGGTCCTCAAAACTCAAAAACTGAAGCTTGCTCCCTGGTGGCTCCAGCCGGAGGTGGACGTGAGCCCTGCCTGGGACCGTCCATGCGGCCACAGCGGGGCAACACCCGGGCCCATGCGCCCAGGAGGGGTGCCCCCGAGTCCAGCTGTCCTGACGCGGACACGCGGTGACCTGGGGTTTCCGGCGTCCCCGTCACCCAGTCACGGCGGCTGCCCCGCCCCTGCCCGTCCCGCCCACCTCCGCCTCCCCTGGTGTCCCCGGCCCGTCCTCAGACGGAGTCCAGCCGTCACCTCTCCGCTGAGGCGCCTCCCAGGACTCCAGCCCCTCGGTCAGCCTCGCGTCTTCCTGCCCGAGTCGTGTGCAGAGGTTCCTCGGACAGCCAGTTGCCCGCATGGCAGCTCGGCCAGCGCACCCTGAGCCTGCCGGGGTCCAGTAGGACCGCACGAGGCATGCCCTTTCCGCAGGGCTGGGCAGACGGTGAGGGCTCCCTGCACAGGGTTCTGGGGCGCAGGCCCGGCCCAGCGCCGGTCACGGGGTGACCACGGGGACACCTCGGTTACCTTTGGTGAGAGCTGGATGCCTTCACAGCTCTGTGCGGGAGTAAAGTAATTTATCACTTAGGACCCTGAGTGTGTATGGCCATCAACGGTCACCTTAGTAGGAACACATGCAGGTCAGTCCATTTTAAAATATTCTACAATTGCAAAAGATCAGGAATCATATGTGTTGGGAAAGGTAAAATCTCTCTCCCCTTTCTAGTTTCTTCTGTCTGACCTAAGAATTAACAGGAGACAGACGACAGGAGAAAATCAAATTCCATAGGTGTAGAGTCCCTGTGAGCAAACCGGGACCCAGGATGGGCTGGGCACGAGGCTCCTGGGCATCTGCGGGGGGGTTTCATGGGGAGGAAATGGTTTGCTGGGCCACGTGGAGAGGCAGGACGTGGCAGGACTTTGGTCTCTGTGAGTCCCCCTTCCCGGCTGTGCACTGTGCGGACATCTCTGGTGATTTTGCTCTCTGTGGGCCGGACTCCCCTAGGCAGGAATAAAAGCCGGACTTCCAGCCCACATGCAGGCTGCCTGTGCCTGGCTGGGTGAGAGGAGATGCTTTCACACCACGAACAGGGCGGTGCCAGGCTGCTCAGCACGGCTGTGGGCTCCCTCTACACTTACACATCCGGATGGGAAGGTGGTGAAATGACGTGAGAACAGCGCACGTTCCCTGGGTCTGGCTGCACTCAGGATGTGTTCCTTCTCGAGCCGGTGTGTCCAGAGCTCAGTGTGATCTCCCCTCCGACTCCCACCCCGGGGTGAGCAGGAGAGGGCCCAGCTCCCGTGCTCGGGACGTCGCAGCCCGGAAGGTTCCCGGAGGACAGCAGGTCCCCAGCACCCGGCCAGCGTGCAGCTGTACACTGAGTCACTTCTGCCCGGCGTCAGTGTTGGCAACATCGGACCTTACTGGTCCCTTTGCTCTCCCCGCTGGCGGTGCCCCAGTGAGCCGGGCGACCCTTCTGTCTCCTGAGACCCACATCGCCCCCGAGTGCAGGGCTGGGGCAGGGAAGGCCCCCGGGAGAAAGCCCAGCTGGGGCGGAGCAGACCCGGGCCAGAGGCTGGGCAGAGGTTGTCAGATGTGTATCGAGCCCCGCCAGCCAGCATGGTTGTTGACCTTGGGCCTTATGCGCCTCCAGGGGCAACAGATCTGATCTTGGGACACCCCCATAAAGTCTCGAGGTTACCAAGCCTGGGGGGACATTGGATGGGCAGGAGCGGGGCAGGGACATGCGTCAAAACAGGGCTGGGCTCTCCCATCCGAGGTGGGGGTGTCCAGAGGGGCTGCAGCTGCGGGGGGTGGGGGGTGGGGGTGAGGGGGATGGGTGGAGCCCTGGGGGTGGAGCCCTGGCCCCTTTGCCCCGGGGTCCACGTGCTGGGCCGAGTAGGGGTGACTTGGACTTCTTTTCCAGCGTTGCTGCATTCTCTGCCCAGCTGATGAGCCCCCAGCCAGGCCCGAGAGCTACCCCTGCCCTCTGCCGGCCCAGAGCCGCTGCTGCCCTCCCAGGACTGGCCTGTGGGGGGAGGGCCGTGGGTGGGGGCCTTATGGGGCCCCAGAATCCTGCCCTGCCTGTCAGGTGTCTTCACGGGGTCGGCAGGGATCACTGCTGTCGTTGATCACTAACCTCCTCAGTTAGGGGGAGCGGGGGTGCTGCGTACACACCCATGTTAGAGAGGGATTGACCTGCGTCCCATGCACACCCTAGGAAGCCCCTCATCGCCATGGCTCACCGGCTCAGGTGCACAGGGAAGCGTCTCGTCTCAGGAGGGAGGCGCTTGCCCCGGGGGCGGGCGGTGAGCAGCAGTTCACAGGGGCCGAGGCAGGAGGACATCAGCCTGCAGCCTGCCACCGCAGGCCACGAGCCAGCCACTCAGGCTAAAGGAGGGGAGAGCGGCTCAGCGGCCTGGCCCGGAGGGGCCAGTGTGGCATGGATGAGCCCTGGGCCTTGGATGCAGGAAGTCAGCGACTGCCCGAGGCGGCCCCCTCCCCGCTCCCCCCACCCCCGACGGGCAGCCGCAGGGTGGGCAGCGGGTCAGCGGTGTGGGTCTGTGCTTTCCCTGCCCTCCAGGTACGCGGCTGCCTCTGACCTGCTAGGAGTCAGAGCCAACTGGAGGCCAGGGCGCTTGGCAGGCTCCGAGTCCTGGGTCTTGGCAGAGCTCCCCGCACGCGGTGGGACATGACAGGTCCTCGGGGCGTGAGGGAGTCCCCGAGGGCCGGGAGGCTGGTGCCTGGCCCGAGGAAGGGCTCTGTGGAGGAAGGGCTCCGTGGGGTCGTGAGCGGGTGAGGGATGTGAAGCCTGTCTGCACCATGGGGGCCACGCCCACCCGGCGCCCCTGCCCCCCGGCATCCCTCCCGCAGGGCCTTGTATAGCAGCTTCCTTCCCCAGCCTTGTTTTTTAAGCATGGTAGGAAACAGGCTGTTTATCATGCTCTCCAGTAACAGAATCCAGACCCGGAGAGAGGAGCTCATGAGCGCTGTTCCCGCCCAGCAGCTGCCTTATTTTCAGCCGTCCAAAGCTGATGGCCCATCCACTTTTTGATGTAGCCATGATCGGTTTAGGAGATTTAGTCAGGATTTTTTATTCTGTAGCGTGCAAAAAGAAAAATAGGACTGAATATATGAGAATGATGAACCCTCCAACTTCTGTGTCTAAAATTGCTTCGAGGCAGGAGTTCTTGCACAATAATTCACGCCCTGTTGTGTCTCACGCTTAATAAGCGTGTGGAGGACAGTTATGTCGGAATTGCCTTTCCCTTGCCGTTTGGTGCCGTCTCAGTGGTGCTTGCGTGGTGGCTGCGGTGGCGGGGGCTGCGTGCCCCCCACAGGAGCTGCTCGGGTCTGGGCACCTGCGGCCGGTGGGAGGACACTCCCATCCTGCCCCCAGGTGCTGGTGAGGGCCTGGCCAGCTGGCGCTCAGCTGTCTCCAGGCCACAGGGCAGCCTTTAGCTCTGACCGTGATCGGGGACGTTAAATTCTCCGTGGGAGGCATGGCCATCCTGCAGGACTGTCCTGGAGCCAGGCCTTGGCACAGATGCTCGTGTTTGTATAGAGGACCAGGTCTGCTGCCGGCCCTCAGGGAGGTTCATCGTGTTCGATTTTGATCAGACAGATGGAGACAGCTGCAGGGCTCCACGGTGCCTCTGAGGGCAGAGGATGGCGGTGCTGTGGGCAGGTCCCTGATGCCACCTGGACTGCTGTGCCGCTTGCCTGAGTGAAGCCAGACTCTGCGCTGATCCTGGGGCCGTTCACACCCAAGAGGGGGCTGCGACGGCCCTGCTGACCCTGCACCTCTCATGCCAACCTCCCAGCAGCATTTCAAGCAGAAACGGGCAACATGGGTTTGCAGCCAGAGGGCCTGGGTTAGGCTCACAGCCCCTTTGCTGATGGGCACTCTGGGGAATCTCCACGTCCCAGGCCATAGTTTCCTTGTTTGTAGAAAGAGAAGGCCCTCGTCCTGAAGGCACAGCTTAGATTGATGAACACAAGGTCCAGGTGTTCAGTAAACTTACTCCAGATGTGATGACGGGGAGGGTTTTGGTGACTGGTTCAATTTCCTTACTCATGGTTGGTCTGTGTATATTTTCCATTTCTGCTTGGTAGGTTGCATGTTTCTAGGAATGTTCCCATACCTTCTGGGTTACCCTGTCTGTTGGCATTTAATTGTCGATAGTGATCTCTTATCCTTAGTGTTTTTGTGGTATCAGTGATAATGCCTCCTCTTTCATTTCTGTTTGTTTGTTGTTTTTTTTTTTTTTTTTTTTTAATTTGCATCCTCTCTTTTTTTCTTGGGGAATCTGGCTGAAGGTTTGCCAAGTCTGTTTAACTTTTCAAAGAAACGGCTTAGTTGTGTAGATCTTTATTGTTTTTCTGGTTTCTGTTTTATTTCTCACCTTTATTATTTTCTTCCCCCTGCTAACTCTGAGCTTAGTTCCTTTCTGTAGTTCCTGAAGCTGAAAAGTTGCTTATATGAGACTTTTCTTTTTTTATTGATGGGAATATTTTATGCTTATCCTCAAATCATCTGTACTTTGCACAGTGCTAAGCGAACACTGGGTGTTTGGGCAAACTCTGGGAGATAGTGAGGGATGGGGGGCCTGGCCTACTGCAGCCCTGGGGTTGCAGAGATCTGGACACGGCTTAGTGACTGAACACCACTTGTGGCTTAGCTGGTGAAGAACCCGCCTGCCATGGAGGAGACATGGCTTTAATCCCTGGGTTGGAAAGATCCCCTGGAGAAGGGACAGGCTACCCACTCCAGTATTAGGGCCTGGAGAATTCCATGGACTGTACAGTCATAGGGTCCCAAGGCGTTGGACGCAAGTGAGCGACCGTCACTCACGAACAGCAACAACAGTCAACAGCGTGGAGCTGGGCCCTAAACCTCGAGTGAGAGTTGTTACTCAGTGAACAGAGTTCATACCAAAAACAATGTGCACCCTAAACAAAACCAAATAAGGGAGTACTGTTAAATGGTGAAGTGATGACAGCTTGATGTCTTGCTGATGGTCAGGGCAGAGCCAGAGGATCGGCCACACAGGGTCGTGACAGTGTAGCATCCGAGCTCTTCCCTTCAGCAAACACGGGCTTCCCAGGGGGTCAGTGGGTGAAGAATCCGTCTCCCAATGCGGGAGATGCAGATTTGATCCCTAGGTTGGGAAGATCCCTGGTGGAGGAAATGGCAGCCCACTCCAGTGTTCCTGCCTGGAGAATCCCATGGACAGAGGAGCCTGGCAGGCTGCAGTCCAAGGGGTTGCACAGAGTCGGTCACAACTGAGCGTCTGAGCACAGTACTTGAGCAAATGCGTACTGGGCTTGGGCACTGGAGATGTGAAATACTAGGGATAGAAAGCAGGTGCAACTTTGTCCTGGCTCAGAAGAGCTCACAGTATGATCATTCAGAGCAACCGAGGATGTCAGCTGGGACGCCCATGTTGGGGACAACGAGTCTGAGCCCGGGGACCCCGCGCCCAGCGGCGATGGTCCCCACGGGGTGTTGGTAGGCGAAGCGGGGGATGGGAGCCCTGGGGGCTGTGCCTCCTGTAGCTGCCACGCGCCTGCCTGCCTGCCTGCTCAGGGAGGTTCCAGGGCTGACGCTCGGTGCTCCCCTGCCTGGGTGATTAAGACATGAGTAACTGCTTCACAAAATGCTGATGGGAACAGGACCCCACGGACGTTTGTGCCCCTGCAGCTGGTGCGGACCCCAGCTCGCAGGGACTGCGCGGACTCCCCGGGGACACAGCCCTCGGGCGCGCACACCGCGGGCACTCTGTCTTCACGACAGTTGGGCTGCATCCATCATCCTGCCTCGGGGATAAATCCTTGTGACCTTCACACATCCTTGTCTAAAAACTGCTAATGTGTGCTCCTTTTGAAATATTCAAGATGTTGGGTGTGATTAAACGGGAGACAGGTTAAGTTGAGTTACGGCTTTATTTAAACTTCAGCACGTTGGGGTGGACCTATTATGTGAAGGGACTGAAAGTGGTTAATAATCCAAGAGGGCAGGCGCGGTGGTGGACCAAGACGCGATGCATCGCCGTGCGGGTTGGAATCCATCCCAAGCGCCTTCAGGCAGGCGTTCTGCCGAGACCTGGACGGGAGCCTGGCCGTTGCGTGTCCCCCCGGAGGACTGGGCCTCATCCCCCGTGCTCCTGGAGGCCCAGGATGGGTGGTGGGTGGGCGTGTGCCTGGGGCTTAAGGCTCCAGGGCAGCGTCCCAGAGGCTCCCCCCCCCTACGTTCTTGGAGCCCCTCCTCCTCCAGACCGTGTCCCCAGCTGGTGGCCAGCGTGCCAGACAGACCAGCCTCTGAAGAGCAGAGGGTCCACCCACAGCCATCTGAGTTTTATGAAGTCCTCACCGTCAATCTCCCCGCCTCATGCGGCGGAAATGTCCCCTTCCCCGGGGACCCACTCCAGGGGAGGAGGAGCTGGATGAGGACTGAGGAGTCACTGTCTTCACTGCGCGCACGCTTCTTCACCCAGGGGGAGGGGAGGTTTATTCGCTCAGCCCACCTGTGGGGTTGCCAGAGGTCTGGACAGGCTCTGTGTGTGCGGGGGCCTCGCAGAGCTGGACTCCGGCCTGAGCCTTTTGCTGGTGGGTGACCCATCTCCTGCGTGCCTCTGTCTCCCCATCCGTCAAGTGGGGACAGTGGCACCTACGTGTGTAGCTGTGTCCTCGGGTTCATGGTGTGATGTGGGAAGGACAGCGCCTGGCCCGGTGCAGAACCTCAGCAGGTGGCAGCTTCTTACAGGTGGTCCCCACGACGGCACGGTGCCCCGGACCCTCGCTGCCACTGTGCACCTCAGAGCCTGTTCCCGGGACCCTGGTTCCTAGGGACAGTCCCCTCCTCACGGGCCGTGTTTCCCAGGTTGGGTTGCTGTCTGTAACCACACACATGGCCCCCACAGGGTCTTACCTTGTGCATCCGGAAAACTCCTCCATTGGATTCCTCTGAAGGGTGTGTGTTATGCTGCCCCCCGACCCCGTCACCGAGTACATTTCCTGGTGGGAGCGACCAGGGCGTCTCCCCCAATTTCTCCTATGACAGTCAGCTCTGATTGGCACTTTGTAGTTACACACACTGGCATGTAAATGACGGGACAGAGTGAAGGGACAAAGTCGGTGATGAGATAGTGAATCCCACCGGGTTATTATAAATAGAAAAGTACAGGAGACCCCTGTAAGTTAATGATCACTCAAGAAAGCAGGTTTGCTTACCTACAAAACCATGCAGCAGAGGCCTGAGTGAGTGAAAGGCGCTCAGTCGTGTCCAACTCTGCAATCTCATGGACTATACAGTCCATGGAATTCTCCAGGCTAGAATTTCCCTTCTCCAGGGGATTGTCCCAACTTAGGGATCGAACCCAGGTCTCCCGCATTGCAGGCGGATTCTTTACCAGCTGAGCCACAAGGGAAGCCCAAGAATACTGGAAACCTGAGACGTGTCCCAGACAATGGAACAGTGGTGGCGTGAGCCCCACATCCTGCCCAGTGAGCTCAGCAAGTTCACGATCCCTACGTGTGGTAGTTGCTCAGTCTGTCTGACTCTTTGGCGACCTCATGGACTCTAGCCCGCCAGGCTCCTCTGTCCATGGGGTTCTCCAGGCCAGAATACTAGAGTGGGTGGCCTTTCCCTCCTCCAGGGGATCTTCTAGATCCAGGGATCGAACCCATGTCTCCTGCACTGCAGGCAGATGCTTTACCGTCTGAGCCACCAGGGAAGACCCTAGGACGCACGGAAAACAATAATGTGTGGACCTAGTTTGACCATGCAGGACAAGAAGACTCTGCTGCCCAACTTGGAGGAGGAGCTGATGATGGAAGCACGATGTCTACTCAAGAAAGAAGGTCTTCTCCCTGCCCCCACTTTGTCACGCTGATCACTGATGTTGGCGATTGTGGCCAAGACGGAAGACGCACGTGAATCGGTCTGACTCAAACGTCAGTGTTGACACACCCACCTGCTAGTTTACTCAAGTCAGGAGTCTTTGAGGCCGCTGATTTACGCTCTCACGAGGCCCCAGTGGGTCAGCTCCCTCCCGGCCTCCTGGTCTCCAGACGTGGCAGACTGACTCCCATGCTACAGTTCATGCAGCATGAACCGTTCCCTGTGCAAGTCCGCACCTCTCTCCTCCTCTCCCCATCCACGGGGGAGACAGAGAACTCTCATTTACATCTCCTGCCTGCTGTGTGGAAACTGTTTCTTCTTGTTATGAAAGAAAGGATTCTGATTTGCTGCTTCAGAATGACTGAAAGACCAGAAGCTGCAAGTTGGGATCCGGCCCGGGGGATGAGGCGGGCAGGTGCTGTCGCCCCACGCCATGGGACCCCTGTGAGCGTACATGCGGCCCGAGCTCTGGTAGGGGGCACCTTCGGGACACACTGGGGGGACCCAGGGGTCTGTCAGGGAGAGCCGCTCAGCCCGTTGCACCCGCTGCCATCCAGTGGGGGACGGCACCCACGGGTGACCTTCATCTTCCTCTGGCTTCCAGCCGGCGGGGGATATGGGTGATGCACCGAAGGGTGCTGCCTTTTAAGAAATAACGTGAAAACGTTCCAGAGCAAGACCTCTGCTCTCACCAGGGCCTTCAGTCGGTCGCTCAGACGTGTCCGACTATTTGCAACCCCATGGACGGCAGCACACCAGGCCTCCCTGTCCATCACCAACTCCCGGAGTTTACCCAGACTCATGTCCATCGAATTGGTGATGCCATCCAACCCTCTTATCCTCTACCAACCCCTTCTCCCGCCTCAATCTTTCCCAGCATCAGGGTCTTTTCAAATAAGTCAGCGCTGCATCAGGTGCCGAAGAACGGGAGTTTCAGCTTCAGCAACAGTCCTTCCCTTGGCTTGTCTCACAGCCTCGCTGCACTTTCCCGGGCCCGTCCCCTGCCTGCACAGCTGCAAGTCAGCCCCCCACAGAGTCAGCGCTTCTTTGGGGGCCTCTCCCTGCAGAGCTTCTCAGTGCTCCCCGAGCCCCAGTTCTTTGGCTGGAAAGTTCTAGTTCAGCTGAGTCTTAGATCCAGCCCTCTCCCTCCGAAGTAGCACAGGACTAGGTGGATTTAAAGGAAAAATAAACAAGGTCCTCCCCCTTCCCCTGCAAATCTTCTGGGACGCAGGGGCCAATGTCCCAGTTCCCCAGAGAGAGGAGGGTTTTTTCTGGGCATTTTAGGCGCTTCCCCCGTGGCTGAGACTAGCTTCGCAGTTGGAGCCCCCGTGGGGCAGGCCCAGGAGACAGAAGGGGAAAGAGACCCCGGGTGCCAGACCCTCTGCCTCTCGGAGCCCCTTCTGCGCCTCCCGGCTCCCTGGGATTCTGAGCTTGGCTCTTGGGGCGAAGCTGAGATGGAGGAGGGAGGAGGCGCAGCTGCATCCTGGGCCGGCCACTCCCTTCTTGCCCCCTCTTTCTGGCAGCGCTGCTGCTCGGGGTCCTGCATGGCTGTCTGGGTCCCGTCCGGGCGTCCAGCTCTGATCAGGGCAGGACAGCTCGGGGGGACCCGCTCCCTCTCAGCTGGCCCCAGAGGTGACTCCTCATCTTTGTTAAGAAGGAGAAAGGGAAGGAGTGAATCTGGGGGGGTAGGTAGGCTCTCTGTAGAGATGAGGGGACCCCCGCTTTCTTCTCTTGCGAGACTGAAGTTCCGTGTGGGTTGGCATGAGGTATTTTCGTGTCTTCTCCTCTGGTGTGCTTCCTGGAGAAGGGGATGGGTCCAGTAGCAGAGATGTGGGGGCGAGACGGCGGATGTGCCGCTCCGGGTTCAGAGGCCCAGCTGCATCATGGGGCCTCGCAACTGACTGAGGCCCAGGCCCGTGTGGTGCCCGGTTCCGCGTCCCACAGGCCTCGTCTTTCTTGCTGCCGGGAGGTCCTCACTGCCGGCTGAACACCGAGGGTCAGCAAGGCCTCCGTGGCCGGTCTGGTCCAGCCACGCGTCGGAGGAACCCTGAGTCCCTGGGGCCTCGTCAGCCTGTGGCGTGAGCAGCAGTGGGTGTGGCCTTGGGCTGAGACCCGCAGACGTCTGCTGTGCACCAGGATGTCTACCCTGACGGACGCCGCCTTACTGGGCAATCGCAACCCCTCCCTGCACTGACCCCAGGGGAAAACAGCAGACTCCCATGCACTGCTTTCCATCTCTGGGTTTAGCCCCAGCTGATCGGGCACATGAGTCTGACCCCTTAGTCTTGCATTTTTTTTTCTTGGCACAGCAGTGTGGCGAGATAAGCTGCAGCAATCTGTGGAAGGTTTTGAACTCCTCGGAGCAGACTCCCTAAGACAAAGTCTTATTATTCTCATAATTTTGAGGCAAGTTCCAATCTGCCAAGTACACAGAGAAAAATTATTCATCATCCCTTAACTTGAACAGAATGTAAGTACCGCCTTTGCCATTGGGATCTGCGGATCATTAAAAAGCATGGAGCTCTGCCTGCCCCCACCCTCCCCACATCACCGCCGTGCCCTTGAGTCCCACATGGGCATTGAGCCCGCCACGGCCATTGGGAGCCCAAGACGTGAATCTGCTTGGGGTGAGCCCAGCATGCGCGGGCAGTCCCTGCTGCCGGTGAGACGCAGGTTCATTAGGCCAGGCAGGCCCGGCAGGGAAGACCGCACCACCCGCGATTTGATGAGTGAGGTGCTTTCCGAGGCTGGAAGCTCCTTAAAGAAGCCAGGTGCTGAAAGTGATCAGAGAGCCGCTCACCTGCCTGGTCACGTGAGATGTAGCCGCATGCGCGCAGCTCAATGCCAGGCGTCCCGGGGCACGGCCGCCCCCGCCTCCTGTGAGAGGGTCCAGGCTGTAGGCCGTCATTGCCCTGGGGTGGCCCTCGGTCCTGATTACCCTGGGTAGTTCATTCTGTGTCCCTCTTCAGACCCAGCCAGACCCGCAGTGTCAGGACCTTGAGGTGGGGGTAAGAGAAGAAATCCGAGTCCCCCTTTATTTTGGGTTAGTGTCTTAGTTTGGTGTAGCTGTGGGTGCACATTGATCGCAAGAAATAACGCAGAGAGCCGCGCCCTCCACCACACTCTGCCCGGCTCCCCTCAGTAGCGCCTGGCGGGCCTGCAGTCAGTCTCGCACCTGGAGTGGACGTGGATGCCGCCCCGTCGTCTCCTTCCCACGTCCCTGGTCTCGTCTGGGCTCGTCTGTAGCACCTCACACAGGTCAGAATGGCTGTCACTGAAAAATACCTACACACAGTAAGTGCTGGAAAGGGTATGGAGAAGAGGGAGCCCTCCTGCATGCTGGAGGGAATGTAAACTGATGCAGCCCCTGTGGAGACCCCAGGAATAAACCTACCCTGTGACCTGCAGCCTAGATGTCCATTGCGTTCTCAGCAGTTTCACCCTGTGTATCTGCCCCTGTCCCCCGGCTGGGAGACATCTCCACCCCTGTCTGCAGTACCCAGAGCACCCTGAGGATGGGGGACAGACCCCATGAGGCTTTGCTGAGGGAACCGTCTGGTGCCCATGGGTGAGGGCTGTGGGCCTTTGCGCTGAATCAGAGTGATCAGGACGCACTTGGCAAAATACGAGAGACCCTGCAGATATCTCATCCGGCCATACGGTGTGAGACAGTGTGCAGTGAACCTCTTCTGACTGGAGGCATGGGTCTGTCTTGACGTCCATCTGCGTGTGTGACGTGAGACAGATGCAAGTGGGTATGCGTGAAATCATTAAAATTTAAGGCCATTCAAAGCATCTCCAGGCACCCACTGCCGGGACGGACACCCAGCTACTTTTGTTGAGTTCCACTGAAGTCGGGGGCTGTCGGTGGACGTGTCCCCCTGGAGATGCTCTGGGCACACTGGGATCTGGTCTCTCTTTACCACTCCCCAGGGAAGGGAACCCCTGGGACCCATGTGGGAGGCTTATTCAGTCACCCGGCGTCATGAGGGTTTGGACCAAAACAGCTCTAACTCAGGTCCTGTAGGAGCAGGGCGTGGAGCGCAGACCTCTGTGTCCTGTCCACGTCCAGCAGCGTGATCCCCGCGAGGGGCTCCTTGCCGCCTGCAACTGATCGGGCGGCAGTTGTTGATAGTAACTTGGTGGTCGCGTGGTGTCTGGAGATGGCTCAGATGTGCTTCCAGGAGCCCTGCCTTTGGAGCCGAGCAGACGCAGGTTCAAATCCTGGTCACACTGTTTGTCCTCAAACCCCAAACTCTGTGCATCACCTTCCTTTTTGTGCATTTTCAACAAGGATGCTCTTTCCTGAGGAGCGTGAAATGAGAGCGCTTATGAAAAGGCCAGCACCGTGCTTCGTCTGTAGTTGAAAGAGGTCTCCAGGTTTCCCACCCTCAACTGGTAGGAACCAGAGATCACGGCCCAATAATTTCTGGAGCATTTGGTACGAAGCAGAGCCAGAGGCAGCGTGGGGCAGCCCGGCCCACGTGGGTGGTGGCGCGGCCCAGGACTCGTGAGACCTTCCAATGGTCAGAAGGATAGAGAAGCTGGGTCATCCTCTGTCGTGAGGAAGAGGAGCTCACAGTTTCAGGGGAAAACCTTGGTAACAAGTGTGTACCCGGCGTGGTCTGCGGAAACCAGGGCCGGTCTTGACCACCGGCCATGTAAGAGGGGACCGCCACTGGAGTTGGCCCTGGGACCCTTTCTTCTGACGGAGGACGGCTGACCGTCACCGGCCGCCCGGTGCACGGTGTCAGGACTCACACCCCAGATGCCGGCCTGTGGGCGGAGCAGGTGGGGTGGACACGTCGTCCCTCCGGCGTCCGTGTGGGCGGGTCCCGAGGGCAGGCGCGTCCGTGTGCGTGACGTCATGCCACGTCATGCCGCGCCCCCCGCCGGCCCGACTCCCGCTCTGCAGAGGCGACCCCGGTGCAGGGCCGAGTCTCATGGTAGGTGGGTGCCCCTTCTGAGGGACCCCGCGAGTGCCCTGCTCCTTGCCCGAGGGGAGGACACGGCGGGAGACGCCCTCGGTGCACCAGGGTGAGGGTCTTCACCTCGCTCGCGTCTGCTGGCTCCATCTTCAGGCCTCAGAGCGGGCGCTTCCGCCCCTGCGAGGGGAGGAGGAGAGGGTGGGGAGGCTTTTATAATATCGAGACGTGATTTCCTAGTTTATAAAAGCTCCTATTTGAGGTTTGAAGTGTCTTTTGCAATTACTTTTTTGTTCAAGAGCCGTTGCTTTGTAGTTGCTCTTATGCATTAAGGCAGGCTTTTTTTCTGGGGGAGGCAGCCCGTGCCCCCAGCCCGCTGCCGGGAGGGGCCCGGGCCCGGGGTGCACCCCTGCCCCCTGCCCCCAGAGACGGGCGTTTCTCCGCACACGTCCCAGGGCTATGCGAGCAGCAGCATTCCCCCAACCCCGTCCTGCTCCTCCCCTCCCGGTGCTCCCCCGACCCCGTCCTGCTCCTCGCCTCCAGATGCTCCCCCCACCCCGTCCTGCTCCTCCCCTCCTGGTGCTCCCCCCACCCCGTCCTGTTCCTCCCCTCCCGGCTGTGGGGTCCCCTCCTGCTGCCTGGTCTGGTCCTGTGCACCCTTTCCCACCAGCTGAAGCCACCACCCTGTGGGGTGACGTAGTGGGTGATCACATGAGGGGTGATCCCTTCAGAGTCCTGTGGGTCTTTCACGAGGGTTGGAGGTGTATGGCCAGCCTAGCAACCTGCCTGAGCAGGTGAAGATTGTGTCAGTGGACATAGACCCTGACCCCTGGGGCCTGCGTGCTGGGGGTCACTGCCTCCAGGACTGGAGGGGTCTGGGAAGCGGTGGCCCTGCCCAGGCCTCCAGGACTGAACATGGGGAAGTCTCTGGAGACAGGGTGGCACCCAGGGATGTCACCTAAGGACAAGCTGGTGTCCCCAGGGGAGCAGATCCAAGGCTGGAGGGTCAGACAGGACCCCCAGATGCGGTGCTAACCTCTGCAGGCCGCGGCGGGGGTCCACACGTCTGGGAGCGGGGAGGGACCCTGGGTGCTGAGGGAGATGAGGTCTGAGGAAGAAATGGGGTTTTCCAGAAAGCCTCTTCCTGTTGTCTGAGAAAGTCTCTGAGTCCTGGTGCTTTCTGTGGAGGAAACGTGGGCGTCTGCAGGGCGCCTGGCTTCGTCCCCGCGGTGGAGTGGAAAATCGCAGCTGGGTGCAGATGCATATTTAATAAAGCCTTTCTCTTCCCTCCAGCCATCAGCCTGTGGCCTCTCTGAACTCAGAGAAATGCACGGAGGGGGCATTTGAAGGTTACTTGGCTGTTGTTCTAATGGAATGGAAGAGCATGAATTCAGTTGTTAAAAATGTAAGAGGCAGAAAGGGGCTCCCGAGAGGTCAGGGCATCGGAGGCCAGGCCGTCATGGGGCCAGCGTGGTGGGTGAGGCTCCTGCCAAAGCTGCCATCTCGGCCTGGGTGCCTGGCATGGTCTGCAGATTCTGACTGTCCATGTGTCCCTGCAGTGGGGAAGGGACCCTCAGTTCCTCCAACAGGGACCCCCTCCGGGCCCTTGCTTGACCTCCTTGTGAGCCCGTGGCCCCAGTGGAAGCCCAGCATTCACGCTGATTCCAAGCCCACCCTCTCCTCCTCCCTGGAGGACGCGCCGGCTCGGACAGAGACCTTGGCTGCTACTCCAGTTGGCCCCACCCACCCCCCACTGGTGGCACCAGTGTGTCCCAGGCTCGCCTGTAAGGCTCAGGCCAGACCCCGAGGTGGGTGCTGGCAGACAGGGTGAGGCACCCAGAGCATTGCAGACACAGAGGAGCCCTGGTCTGTCAGTTCAGTTCAGTCGCTCAGTTGTGTCTGACTCTGCTACCCCATGGACTGGTGGTCTATGGAGCAGCCTTGAAGTTCTCTTCAAGGAGCTGCTCACGGTTCTCTTCTCTGCTCCTCACAGCAGCTGCGTGAGCTCCGGCCATCACGTCTGTATCACATACAGCAGTCAAGGCAAGATCTGGGCATCAGTGTCCCTGCTGCCCTGGTCCCGGCATGTGGTAGGTAGAGCCCCAAAGTCCTGACTCCTCTCGGGACGAGGTTCTGCCTGGGTGAGACCTACAGGGCCAGCACCGGGGGAGGAACACGTGGAGGACTGGCCCATGGTTTGCGATGACTTCTCCAGGAAAACAGAAATGCAGTCCTGCTTTTCAAGCTGCCTTAAAATGCCCACCAGCTACCTGTCCACCTGTCTGTCCACCCAAGGGCTGGGCCTCCCGCCGAGCGCCAGGAGTGCACAGACCTGCAGCCAGGCTCTCGGGGTCTGTGGGCAGGGAGACAGGGAGCCCTTCCCCTGGATGAGGCTGGGCACTGCCCCCAGCCTGGTGACGGGGACTTCCAGGGCCCAGGCTCCCGGGCTTATTGCAGTGCGTCTGGCAGGGACAGGTGGCCAGGACAGCTCCCCGGGATGGAACGGCCTGCTTCCTGGAGCCTTCCTCTCTGCTGGGACGAGTCGCCCACTGTCTGCAGCCCCCCCACCACCGGGGGGAGGAAATCACCAGGGCCGCTGACGCTTCCCAGCTGGAGCCATGAGGCCGGGCAGCCGGTCCGTGAGCAGTGGGGGCAGCGCTGACCGCAACTGTCTTCTCCGAGAGCGGGGGTCGGGGACCAGGGGTCAGGGGGAGCAGGGCCGCGGGGCCGCGATCGATGCAGGGTCCTGCACGTGGAGGTTTATCGAGTGTCTTCATTTATTTACGCTGGTTCATCTCACCAAGGGCTCAACCTGCTGATGGAAAACAGTGTCAAGCACTGTGCAGTCAGTAAGTGATGAGGCTCGGGTCTGGGGGGTCAGGGAGGGGAGGTCGGAGCAGGGAGGCGGGAGAAGCACTTTCACCCTTCCTGCTCCCCGCGCTGGGGACAGAGGCGTCCGTGTGTCCATCGGGGGCCCCCCTTGCTCAGGGCCTGTGCACGTGTCCCGTCCGCAGGCCGGCCCTGACGGGGCCGATGCTGCTCCCGCCCCCTGGACGTGCGGGGAGGTTAGACCGTCACCTCGCCGGGTCACACGCGGGCCTGACTCGGTCCAGGCTGCTGTCCCTGGTGAGCTCCTGCCCCCACCCCTGTCCCGCTGTGTGACTTGCCCAGGAGGAGCCCACGCAGCTGGGAAGGGATGGTGAGCTACCGCCCCCGCTCTGTCCCGCCATGCGACTCGCCCAGGAGGAGCCCACGCAGCTGGGAAAGGACGGCTGAGTCTCAGTCCCCTGGGGCCAGGCAGTGAAACAGGAGGGACGCGTCTCGTCTGTGCTGGGACAGCGCGGCCATCACTGGCTCCCGCCCAGGGGACGGGCATCCGCGGCTTTCCTGATGGCCCTGTGAGCCGTGTGCGGGCAGGCCCTGTCTACCGCCGGGTCCCTAAGGGCCTGACTGACCTGCTCCAGGTCACGCGAGCGGTGCGTGCAGAGCTGGGAGTGCAGCGTGCCCTGCCCCAGATCCAGTCCCTGGGGCGTCCCCCTCCCGGGGCTCAGGCATCGATAGGGGGCTCATCCTGGCTCCAGACAAGTGTCCAAGGAGGTGAGGACCATGGGGACTCAAAGGCCACGCAGAGGCCAGCTGGCTTGTGTGGCCTGGGGCCCTTTCCCAACCGCCAGGCCAGCCTCCCCTCCTGGGTGGGGCCACGTCTTCTGCCCATGGCCCACCTCGGATGCTCGGAAGGCTGGGTGTGCTGGCGTGACCCCTTGCCAGCCTGGTCGTGGGTAGGGGGGATGCCTAGCAGTCCTGCTTTTCCTCTGGGACCCTGGCTCCAACCTGTCCACCTGGAGAAGGACACCATGTGGACAGAGAGACACCACCAGAGAACAGCGTGGTCCAGGGACAAACCTGGCAAGACCCTGCGTGTGGGAGGAAGCCGGGAGGAAACCTCTGGCCACTGAGCCGGCGGCAGACACCTGTCCAGTGAGCCTGGCCGAGTTGCTGACCCTCGGTGCTGCGAGTGATAATCAGTTGTGTAGGGAAGCAGGAGGTTGTGCAGTGGTTTTTAAGAGATAAGCCATGTGCGTTGTTAACTCACGGAGGACGGCAGGCAGATCGGGGTGGAGCGGGGGCTGAGGCCGTGGGTGCTCCCCAACCGAACTGGACACATACCCAGGGACTGTGTCTGAACGCCAGGTGTCCGGGGCAGGAGGCGGGGTGGGCTTCCAACTGGTGACCGTTCGTGGAGGATAGAATCAGACTCGGGGGAGAGGCAAGCTTAGCATGTGGGCCTTGGAGGAGCTCTCGGGGGTCTCCACCCAGCTGCCTCTGCCCCAGACTGGAAGGTAAGGGAGGGCATCACTGACAGCCAGGGGCCAGGCTTGGTGGGGGCAGTGAGCACCTCGCCTGGTTTGGCATCGAAGAGGCCTTGCTCCCTGGACATTTTCTCGGCAGGAAAGCCGTGTCCCAGGACAGAGACAGGATGCTCTCCGTGGGGTTTCATTCCTGCTGATGCCCTGTGGAGCTTGAATAAGGGGGCTGCGTCCGTGAGAGGCTGAGGGTGGGTCCGCCAGCAAGCGGGTTTGGAGACGGGTCAGCTGTTGCTGGAGGCACTGAGAGGCTACAGGAGGACCTTGAGCGCCTGGGACGCAGGCGGCTTTGTCCTCCCTGCAGACCTGGGGTGGCGGACAGGGGCTCAGGCGTTCTTAGTGCTCCTTACTGGGGAGGACAGTTCTGAAGGTCAGACTGATCGCGAAGCTCAGAGTTCTTGCAACAGCAAACGGGTTAAGAAATCTAGCTTAGGGCTTCTTGCAGCTTCAGTTTCATTTCTCTTTGAGAAGCTGGCTCATTCCCATCTGAAGAGTGTCCTACTCTGCCTGCCGGCACCCCAGGCTGTGTTTGGTGCTGGCTCTCTCCTAGGAATTCAGCACTCTCTTCCCCCTTGCGAGGCTGAAATCCCTTGACAACCTCTCAGCAGCTCATCATCTCCCAGGAAGCCAGGCTCTCAGCATCGGATCTGAACTTGAATGCAGCCTAATCAGGGCTTCCCAGGTGGCTCACTGGTAAAGAATCCGCCTGCCAATGCAAGGGACATAATAGACGTGGGTTCAGTCATGGGTTGGGAAGATCCCCTGGAGGAGGGCATGGCAACCCTCTCCAGTGTTCTTGCCTGGAGAGTCCCATGGACAGAGGAGCCTGGTGGGCTAGTCCATGGGGTCGCAGAGAGTCAGACAGGACTCAAACGACTGAGCACATACGCAGACTAACCGCCTTGAGGACACAATTAATTACCTTGTTTCCTCATCTGTAAAACGGGGTTATGATGACTGTTCTGAGATTTAAATGAAATTAAGCCACCAGTAAGCCCTCAGCACTATCCCTGACGCACGATAAATGCTCAGGAAGGCTCCATCTTTCTTGCCGCTCTTGCTGTAATGATCAGCCTGCTTTTGCCACCGTGATGCTGCTCACAGCATCTCAGATCACAGAGGGGCCGTGCGTCTACACCCGCAGCGCTGACCTCTCCTGGGAAAGTCACGGCTACACCCGCAGCGCTGACCGCTCCTGGGAAAGTCATGGCTACACCCGCAGCGCTGACCTCTCCTGGGAAAGTCACATGTACACGTGCAGTGCTGACCTGGCCTGGGAAAGTCATGTCTACACCCGAAGTGCTGACCTCACCCGGGGAAGTCACGTGGCGATGAAGAAGGCTGAAGCCATCTGCTGGTCCCATGTCTCCTGGAGTCTCGGTGGAGCCACGACTGCCCTCCTTTCAACCAGTGCTGTGATTTTGGCTGTAACTTCTGTCTCTTCTCTCATAAAAGATGCATTTTGCGTGACAGCCGAAAAGAAAGAAGGAAACTTAGCAGCGAGCAAGAGCCGTAGGAGCCTGAGGGTCCCGCCGGGCTCGGCACCCTCTGACGAGCCACTAGTGCTCCTCTGAAGCACGTGGGTTTCACGATGGAGGTTTTCTTTCTTTCCTGCTGTAGCGCTGATCCTCACCCGACAGAAGGGGCACGACGGCCAGAGGAGCCTGCTTTGCTGTTACAAACAGCCTTGCGGGGCCGAGGTGTGCATACACTGGAAGGCTCACCCGCTCCCGGCGCACAAATCGGTGAGGGTTAGGATGTCTGCAGAGCTGTGTAGCCAGCCCCAGCGTAGTTTCAGGACTCTGCTGGCTCCCTGAGAAGTAATGTCAGACTGCTTATACTCACTCCCCGGCAACATCAGCCCTGGCTTAAAACTCAGCATTCAAAAATGAAAACCGTGGCATCCTGCCCCATCACTTCATGGCAAATAGACGAGGAAAAGTGGAAACAGTGACATTTTATTTTCTTGGGCTCCAAAATCACAGTGGATGGTGACTGCAGCTACGAAATTAAGAGACACTTGCTCCTTGGAAGAAAAGCTATGACAACCCTAGAGAGGGTATCAAAAAGCAGAGACATCATTTTGCTGACGAAGGTCCGTTTAGCCAAAGCTATGGTTTTCCCAGTAGTCATGTACAGATGTGAGAGTTGGACCATTAAGAAGGCTGAGGACCGAAGAATTGATGCTTTTGAGCTTTGCTGTTGGAGAAGACTCTTGGGAGTCTTCAGTCATGTCCAACCCTATGGACTGTATAGCCTGCCAGGCTCCTCTGTCGTGGGGATTCTCCAGGCAGGAATGCTGGAGTGGGTTGCCCTCCTCCAGGGGGTCTTCCCGATGCAGGGATCACACCGGCGTGTCTTCCGTCCCTGCGATGGCGAGCAGAATCTTCTCCGCTAGCGCCGCCCATGCTGTACGTGGACCTCATGGAAGTGAAGCTCCATGTGCCTGCCTGTTTGTGTCTGGCTCGCTCCTCTGAGTACAGTGTCTTCAAGCCTCATCCGTGCTGCAGCGTGTGTCAGAATTTCCTTCCTTTTTAAGCATGAGTAGTATTCCACTGCGTGGACGGACCACATTGTCTTCGTCTGTTTATTTATCTGTAGACACAGGCTTGCCTCCACCTTGGGCTGTTGCAGGGATGCTGCTGTGAGCTCAGTGCTCAGATGTGAGCCCTGTCCTGAGCTCTCTGGGCTGCACTCAGGAGCGAAGTGCTGGGTCGCTTGGCAGGTCCGTTTTTGTGTTTTTGAAGGGCACCCACTGTTTTCCCCAGTGTTGCTTTCCCTTTGGCCATGCCCAAGGGGTCCAGACCTGGCTCTCTTTAGGGCTGGGAGTAAAGGGTGGACGCAGGTGTCCTGGACCCTCCAGGTGTCCACGGCCTGAGCTCCCAGCTCCAGGGAAGATGGTGACTGCTCAGAGCCGGGGGGCCTGCCTCCTGCTCAGCGGGCTCCTAGGTCTGGGGTGGTGGCGTGGAGGGAGCAGGCGGTGTCCTGCTTGTGGCGGATGTGCCACGTGGAAGGTGGGTTGGTGGGGCTGAAGCAGGAATCATGGGTCTCCCTGATCCTGGAGCCCAGGCTGAGGGGCCACATCCCAGGATGGGTAAGCAGACGCTGCTGCTATGGCAGGAAGGTGCTTCGAGGTGCCCATAGGGCCCCTGTTACGTGGTGTCTGAACCGTGGAGTCCCTGCCTGTGGAAGGAAAGGGGGTTAAAACCTCGTGTCTGCTGAGAAGCGAGTCTGACCGTGATGGTCTCCCAGCCTCAGCTTAGTGAGAAAGACAGACAGCAGTCAGCGGTGCTCTGGGAGGCAGCGCTGGCCTCCAACCCTGACGCCTCGCACAGACCGCTGGCCGAGTCACGCCAGACACCTGCCACCAGCCGAAAGGCCTCGTGTCACAGCTGGGGATCATGGGTTTTGTTTTTTTCTCCAAATGAAGTGGGCATTGTGGGGCTGGATGGCCGACACCTCTGTGGAAACTGGAGTCATTTCAGCCTTCAACTAGGTGTGCACGTGTTTATGTGCACATACATATGTATGTACACGTGTGAAAACATGCATGCATGCACACACGTTTAGGCACATGTGCATGCACACACGTATGCACTACAGGTGACTACATGTACATGCATGCACACGTGTGCATACATACGTGCACACACGTGTATGCACACATGACCATGTGTACACAAGTGTGCACGTGCATACACAAGTGTGTATGTGTGCATGCACACATGACCATGTGAACACAGGTGCGTGCATTTGTGTACACAAGTGTGTGCATGTGTGTACATGTGTACATATACACATGTGTGTGCATGCACATATGCATGTGTGTGTACACGTGTGTGTGTGTGTGTGTGTGTGTGTGTGTACGTGGGTATGTGCATGTGTGCATGAAACTTGTACTGTGCTTGGACGCACAGGACTCAAAGAGGCAGGTGTGTTTTCTCCTGACTGTTTCCTCTCCATTTTCCACTTTATCATTTTAACGAATCCCAGGGCTCCTCGGCTCCAGCCCGGCCCACGTCTGAACCCTGCCGGTGGAGCGTCTGGCGACACTGAAAGGCAGACGTGGCCTCGGGCGCCCCTTATCAGGGCCCGGGGCTGCGGCCCTGCTCTGTCCCCAGGCATGTGCTGACTCTGAGGTGGAGTGCCCTACTTTGTGGGAAGCAGGAAAATGTAAACGCAGGGCAGAGAGGCGAGGGGGGCTCGCCCTCACAGCTTCCAAGCTAATGGGCTTTTCGCCGCCTTCTTCCGTCGGGCAGCATGTCTGTGAGGAGGCCGGCCTGTGAGCGTGTCCTCTGAGGCCACAGTCCTTGCAGCTTGAACTGACCTTGTGCAAAGCTTCTCCTCTCGTCCAGTATTGCAGCTATTGATTCGTTAATGGTGTCTAATGATGTAAGGAAGCTGCTGGCTTGGAGTTTCACTGCCATTGATCGGGCCTTAAAGGGTCACGTGGGACCCACTGGCCTGCATCCCAGGGTCTGAGCCCCCATGGACCCAGCCTCACCCCAGGGCCCCCATCCTCCCAGCCACCCCCACCCCAGGGCCCCCGTCCTCCCAGCCACCCCCACCCCAGGGTACCCTGTCTGTCTCTGGTGGAGGGCTCCAGGCTCCCTGCTGTGCCCCTGCTCCCGATGTACCCAGGGCCCCCCTCCTCCCAGCTCCCCCCCACCCCAGGGCCCCCGTCCTCCCAGCTGCCCCCACCCCAGGGTACCCTGTCTGTCTCTGGTGGAGGGCTCCAGGCTCCCTGCTGTGCCCCTGCTCCCAATGTACCCAGGGCCCCTGTCCTCCCAGCCACCCCCACCCCAGGGCCCCCATCCTCCCAGCTGCCCCCACCCCAGGGCCGCCCCCCCCCCAGTTCCCCCCCACCCCAGGGCACCCCGCCTGTCTCTGGTGGAGGGCTCCAAGCTCCCAGCCGTGGTCCTGCTCCCGATGTACCCAGGGCCCCCGTCCTCCCAGCTGCCCCCACCCCAGGGCACCCCGCCTGTCTCTGGTGGAGGGCTCCAGGCTCCCTGCTGTGCCCCTGCTCCCAATGTACCCAGGGCCCCCGTCCTCCCAGCTGCCCCCACCCCAGGGCACCCCGCCTGTCTCTGGTGGAGGGCTCCAGGCTCCCTGCTGTGCCCCTGCTCCCAATGTACCCAGGGCCCCTGTCCTCCCAGCCGCCCTCACCCCAGGGCCCCCATCCTCCCAGCTGCCCCCACCCCAGTGCCCCCCCTCCCAGCTCCCCCCACCCCAGGGCCCCCCTCCTCCCAGCTCCCCCCCACCCCAGGGCCCCCGTCCTCCCAGCTGCCCTCACCCCAGGGCCCCCGCCTGTCTCTGGTGGAGGGCTCCAGGCTCCCGGCCGTGTCCCTGCTCCCGATGTCCCTGGGCGTATCCCTCTTCATCTGTCTCGTCCTACTTGTACCCTCCAGACACATCTCAAATATCATTTCAAATGTCAACTAACAGAGTGATCTTTAGAAAATATAAATCAGATCATGTCATTCTTGCGCTTAAAGCCTTTAATGTGCTGGTTGCTCTTTCCGCCTGGCCCGAGGCTGCCCTGTGTCCAGGCTCTGCCCTGGCTCCCACCTGCCGTGCCCCCCGGGTGTGGTCCAGCCCCCAGCCGTGGTCCAGGCTCCCCGCCCGCCCTGGGCCCTTGCTGCCCCTGTGTCCTCAGTGGGGTGGCTCCCCCAGTTCTCCGCATGGCCAGCTCCGTCTCCTACAGTCATGTCTGCATTTAAACCCCTGACCACCTGCTGGAGGGTAGCCCCTCAGAGCGGGGCCCCCATTTTGGCTCAGCAGTGCAGCCACCATGTCCAGGGGCTGCTGTGAGCTCCCTTTTGGGGGGAGGGAGGAAGGTCCAGACCCTGTAAGACTCAGTTAGCCTGCGGCCTGGGCAGACAGATGCCTGCTGCGCTCCAACACCTCATCTCAGTCTCCTCTGCCTGGCACTGCCTCTGACCAGCCAGCCTCCTTGGGCGCCGCTGGCCAGGCTGGTGGAGGTGACCGTCAGGGGCGGAGGGGCCTGGTGACCTCAGCTCCGGGCAGTGTGGAGCGCCCCCCGCAAGCGCCCCATGCGTTCCCCCGACAGCAGCTCCGTCCGGGTTCCTCCGGCTCTGCAAGGTTGGCGGGGAGTAATCTCAGGGACGGGGCACTGTATGGTGCAGGATGGTCTCCAGGGGTTTATTTATTTACAGGAGCAGATGGTCCAGACTTAGGAGAGGAGCCAGGCAGCCGCTCCTCCCGGAGATCCACTTCCTGTCTGGCCAGCAAACCAGAGACCAATCCTGCAGAGGAGGCCGTTGGCCTTCCTGAAGAGGAAACCGTGGAAGTGAGAACACAGACCAAGACAGTCATTCTGAGCGGTGTGTGTTTGCGTGTGCACTCTGTTCCTGCAGGAGCCACAGGAGAAGCGGGCGCCGTGGGCTCCCAGAGGACGCCGGGCCCAGGGTCTGTGTGCGGCCATGTCCATCAGACGCTCCAGTGAGGGCATCGGCCGCCGCTGCGCCCTGGGCGGGCGTCTCCCCGATCCCATGGGAAGGTGCCCGGACGCGGCTTTCTGACTTTGACCTGAGGCTGTCGGCCCAGGTCAGGCAGGGATGGGTGCTCTGCCCACCCTGGTGTTCGGTTCCTGGGGTGGCTGACCAGCTGGGAAGAGGCCACGTGCCCTCAGCTGTCCCCAAGTCACCGAGCGTCTCCGCTGCCTGCCGCCCAGCTCAGCCCATCCCGGCTCCAGGGCCACTGTCCGGCTCCAGGGCCACTGTCCGGCACCCTTCATCAAGGAGTCAACCTCTGTTTGGAGTCAATCACGTCCAAGACAGCGGCCTGTGGACGGGGCCTTATTTCCTTTCCTTGACTGATGACAATAGGCAATTGATTTCCTGTCTAAAGCTGAGTACTTCAGCGAAATTAAAAGAGTCATATCTCTACGGAGAATAATATTCTAATCTCACTCACCCCATCGCCAGCAGGAGGCCCGTGTTTCATGTCTCTGGAAGCAGCCTTTCATTTCCTGTCGGCTCAACCCCGCCGCTCCCGGGACTGAGGCTGTGATGCTCACCGCTGCTGTGTTTGACTCACGTGACCTCCTCCCTGACCCACTCAACTCCTCTCTGACCTCCCACAGCCACTGTCTGACCCGTGTGACCTCTGCCCCTGACCCCTCAGCCACTGTCTGACCCGCGCGACCTCTATCCCTGACCCCACACAACCTCTCAATCTGCACAACCTCCTCATTGAAAAGAGTCAGCCTAGCGAGGCGGTGGGCACTGGCCCATTTTACAGATGACGGGTTTCAATAAATTCACAGAATCTTCCCAGGGTCGGGATCTTCAGACAGTGGGCGGAAGGGGCAGGAGGGAACCTCGGTCCTTTTGTACAAATCCTTTGACAGAGGGACCACACCTGTCCCCCTCCCTCCTTCCTGCATGCTCGCCTGGGGCCTCCTCCACCCTGGGGTCAGTCCTCGGCCTGGCCCAGCCAGGGCTGTGCGCGGTCCTGGTGGACGGCATGGCATGGCAGACCAAACCCACCATCCATCCTCACGGCCTGACGGTCACGGAACTCCTGCCAGACGACAAGAGGGTCCTGATGAAGAGGGCGTGGATGGTGGGGGCTGCCCGGTCAGAGCAGGGGCACGCGTGGGGAGCGGACGGGAGAGGCGGCCTTTCCTGCCGTCACCCTGGACCCGGGCTCTGAGCACCTCCCTGGAGCCGCCCACCCCTGGGCCCTCGAGTGGGCAGACCGGGGCCCCTCCTGCGAGTCACACACTGGCAGAGCTTTGCTTCCTCATCTGAAAGGTGGGTGCGCGGCTCCGCTGGGGGATGGTGTGATTTGCTAATGTGCATCTTCGGTCACGGAGCAGGTCGCTCTGGGGACCAGACAAGCTGCTGCCCGGGCTGGGGGTGGCTGGGGAGACACGCAGGAGGGAGGTGTTGAGGGGCTACACCTGAAGCAGATGAGCCCCCTCCCAGCGTTCGCCTGGGGGTGGCTGTCATGTCAGTTGCCGAGTTTGTTGATTTTATAAATCCCTCACGTCCTTGCCGAGGGCACGGCGTCTCCAGGGGCCTGGAGTTGGCTTGACTTTGGGGTGGGCAGCCCCCGGGGATGAATTTGAGTGCCTCCAGATCAGCTGTCAGATCTGGCGGCTCCTCTGGAGGCTGGACTCATGCTGTGCCATTTCCTCCTCTTGTACGGTCTTCCTGAGGAATGCGGTGTCAGACTTCAGAGCCTCGTATTTCCTGCAAATGGGAGCCGTGAGCTCCCAGTGCAGGGGCGGAGGCAGGGAGGCCTTGCCCGTGCACGTCCATCACAGCCTGGGGCGGGGTGTGGGCTGGAGCTCCCCTGAACACAGCACTTGTGCTGTGGGATCCAGGTGGACTCTGGGGTGCTAAAGAGGAGATGTACTTCCTTAGAAAATATTTTTTTAATGTGGAAAAAGGATGATATTTATTGCATATAGTTTAGTTTTTCCATTATTGTTTTCTGAAGCTTCCCATAGGCTAAAGGCTGGGGTCAGAGAAATTCCTAGCCTTAGGATGGAGATTATTTCTGCCCTGACGAGTTGATCTTCACTTTGGGTTTGTGGAGGGTCTGGGTACCGTTGCGTTGACCCCAGATGGAAACTGAGCACTCTCAGCGTTTCGAGGGCTGCTGACTCTGAAAGCTGCTGCCTCTCCCCGGCTCCCGTCTTGCTTCTCGGCCCCTCCCTGCCCGTCTCCCTCCCCCGCTGGAGGCGGCACCCTGAGCCCCGTCTGTCCCCGCAGTGGGGGTGCTGGGTGGGCACGGTGGGTCCTTCCGTGTCCCCCACTTAACGCACTTCCTCTCACCGCTCGTCTGCTTCACGTCACGCGTGCTGCATAGACCCCTCTCTGCACCAGGTGCCCTGTGGAGGCTTTCACTGTGGACGCTGCGCCCCCGGCTTCAGGGGTGAGGGAAGGAGTCACACAGGTGGACAGACGTGGAGGCAGGTCTTGCCCGGCTGTCTGGGCGGCAGTCCGGGCTCCCGGCTGACCACCGCGGTGCCCGGGCGTCACACCTGATGCCGGCCCCCAGCGTGCCGACTGCTGGCAGCCGCTCTGAGCCCTGGGGCCCCGAGGAGCGGGGTCCTGGTGCCTCCCAGTGACTGTCCTCCATTCCCCTGCTTCTCCCTTTCCTCATTCTCTCCGCCTTCGTGGCCACCTCTACACAAACAGCTCCTTTGCAGTTTTCATTGAGTTGCACCCAAGTCACGAGTTAGTCTGGTAAGCGTGTACGTATTAACACCAGTCTTCTGATGTGGAAAGTGTGTAACAGTTGCTCAGTCATGTCTGACTCTGTGCCACCCTGTGGACTGTAGCCCACCAGGCTCCTCTGCGCATGGGATTCTCCAGGCACGAATACTGGAGTGGGTTGCCTTTCCCTTCTCCAGGGTTCTTCCCGATCCAAGGATCAAACCTGGGTCTCCTCATTGCAGGCAGATTCTCTGTCATCTGAGCCACGGGGCGTCCTCTCATGTGGAGTACACTGTGTTTATCCGCTGGTCCAAACCTTCCCCATGTTTCTCTGCTCTGCACACATGTGGCTTTAATCTTCGAGCCCGACATACATCTTGTGAGGTTCATTTCCAGATATTTAACTTTACTACTGCAAATAGGATTCTTCTATCATTTGTCCAAACTGTTCAGGCTGGCCGGTAGGAAAACTATTGCTTTTTTACGTTTGTGTTTGTGGAATTTAAAGTTAGTGCGTCTTTGGATTTTTTTTTTCGGCCAGACAATCACAGCATGTTTAAGAGATGACAGTTTTGCCTCTCCCTTACCAATTAAAAAACGCAAAATTATCTCTCTGCAGCTTTTCATTCTTTGACCGTCTGTTTTCCCATTCCTCATTCTGCTGTGGGGCTGCAGGATGTTGGCCACCGTCGGCAGGAAGGTCTTCCTTGACGTTGAGTGTTGGATGCTGGCTTTGCGGTTCGAGGGTGTATTTTTAATCTTGTCAGGAAAGTGTTACTCTTCCTTAGCCTATTTACACATTTTTTAAAAAAAGGTAGACTTATCTGTCTTTGGCTGCGCTGGGTCTTGCGTGCCTCTCCAGGCTTTCTCTAGCTGTACAGAGTGGGGTTACTCTCCGCTGTGATGCACGGCTTCTCTCTGCGGCGGCTTCTCTTGCTGTGGACCACGGGCCCGAGGCGTACGGGCGTCAGTCGCTGCTGCACGTGGCTCAGGAAGTAGAGGTTTGCGGGCTCCAGAGGGCTTCCTCAGTACGTGACGCACCAGCTTAGTTGCTCCAAAGCCTGTGAGGTCTTCCTGGACCAAGGATCAAACCAGTGTTCCCTGCACCGCAAGGCAGACTCTAACCACCAGACCACTGGGGAAAGTGAAGTGTTCGTCGCTCCGTCGTGTCCGACTCTTTGTGACCCCATGGACTGTAGCCCGCCAGGTTCGTCTGTCCATGGTGATTCTCCAGGCAAGAATACTGGAGTGGGTAGCCATGCCCTCCTCCAGAGGAGCCCCTGTTGAAACGTTGTGACAGATATATCCCCTGTCTATTGATGCAGTGGTGGTGCTCCTCTCCTCTCCTTTGTGTTTGGGGTGAGTCGTCAGCCAGTGTGCAAGGCCCCCGCTCCGGATCCATCCTCACTCTGTTTCACGTTCGTAGCAGACGCGCTCCTGTTAATACACTGCTGTCCTGTTTCCTGCCTAGTTTTTGTATCTTCGTGAAGGACACCTGCCTTCCGTCTCCTTTTCAGCCCGTCCTCGCTCGTGTCTCTAGGATATGCTGGCTTTGGGAAATGAACCGCTGGGAAGCTCGCCATCTCTCCGTGTTCTCTGGAAGCGTTTATCCAGCATGGAAACGATCCGCTCCACAGCGCTTGGACAGCCTTGCCCGTGAAATGCCTGGGGCTGGTGCCTCGTGAGAGAGGATTCTTGAACAACACTTTCAATTTCACCCACAGTGTTTTGCTATTGCTTATTGATTCAATTATGGTGACTCATTTTCCTAGAAAAGAGAAAAGCATATATTGTCTAAATATCAGCATTAAGAATGAAACTTGTTTATTGATCTTGGCTGTCTAAATTGGGCTTCTCTGGTGGCGCAGATGGTCAAGAGTCTACCTGCAATGCAGGAGGCCTGGGTTCGATTCCTGGGTCATGAAGATCCCCTGGGCAAGGAAATGGCAACCCACTCTGGTATCACCGATCTTGCTTGTATGAATCGAGGGAACTGGTGTGTTTATTTTTTGACTCTCCTTCCAGCTCCTGTGTGTCTCCCCATAGCAATGTCGCCAGGCTGCCAGCTTTTTACATCAAATGTTTTCACTTTCAAGAAAAACACATAACAGGTGCACCAATTTATAACAATGATGCAGAGCTGTTTGATGATGTGGCTTTAATGCCCTTTGCCAATATTTGCTGGCCTGGGTGTCAATTCTGAAACCTTAGCTGGGTATAGAATTTCAGAGTCACCAACTTTCCTTTTCACTCTTCAGTGAAGGCTTCACTTTTTTTTCCTAGAATTTACTGTTGTGGAAGGGAAATTGAGGCCAGGCTGATACTTTAAAGAAGAAACCTGTTTTTAAAAATTGGATAGTTGAAGGAAGCTTTATCCACGGAAGCCAGAATTTTCTCCAGGTTTTGATGTGGGTCTCAGAATCTACTGTTACTGGCAGGTGGAGCGTCTGTCAAGTGTCCAAGTGTGTTTATTTGTTTCGAGGACTTTCCCCCCTAACACGGCTGCCTTGGTGAAGAGGGAGGGTCAAGTGAAAGGGGCCCCACAGCCCAGGGAATTTGGCGTCCTGGTGTGTGTGTGTGTGTGTGTGTTTGTGTGTGAGCTCCTGGACGTGGCCGCTCCCTGCCCCTGCTGGCCTCTTCCTGTCTGATGCTGTGGAACAGCCTCTGCCCTCTTCCTCACAGGTGCTGCACCCCAGGTAGGAGGCGCATGTCTCCTTGTGGATTTCTGTCCCGGGACTCAGTGACTCTGCATAGACACGCCTCTGATGAACTGCCCGGATTGAAGCCCAGTCGCCCTGTGTTGGCCACGCCGGCCGCCCCGCTGGCCTGGTGGGATGAAGGCTTCTGCCTCTGTGTCCTTCCTCCCTGGGTGGGGGTGAAGCCATTGTGTCACCTGCGCCAGCTTGCTCACCTCCGTGACCCCGTCTCCCAGGTGTTGCCCTCCCTTCCCGTGTTTTAGTTCTAGTGTGGATTCAGGTGCTTCAGTGAGCTCATAACTTTCATGCAAGTGAATTTTGGGAGTGGACAAAGAAGATGCACGTGCCAGTTGGACTGTTTTGAAAGAAGAATTCAGTGGGACAAGCGTTATTGGGAAAGATGGAGAAAGAGGTGTTTGGAGCGCAGGGAACGGCTTGGGCTGTGACGATGGCTGTGATAGCCGTCTGGCAGAGTGCTTCGTGTCCTTTGGGGGCGGGAGGTCAGAGGCCCCTGCAGGGAGGGCAGGGTCAGCTCCTGTCCTGGACCCAGCTGGGTTGGCCGGCTTCCTTATTTCTCTCATACCCCTTCCCCCACTTCACATTTGGAAGATTTTTGTCGTCTGCTTAACTGGAGGAAAGTGGGTCTCGCTACCATGGGCCCTCACATCTTCCTTGAAAAATAAGGGGGGTGGGTAAATTAGTTAATTATTGTTTTCGAATTGATGTGCTAGTCAGGCTTCTGATTTATAATTTAATTGTGCTGCTGTAGGTAGCTTCCAATTTTTCACTGGATCCATTTGAATAAACTTTGTGTTGTATCTCAGTATTAGCCAAAGGAAGATTAAAAAGTAAGCCGGAGAGTTTAGTAGCTTTGTAACAATGGCATGAAATGTGGAATAATGAACTGTAAATGTGTCTAATTACATAAATAATGCATTTGTGTAATTGTCAAGTAAGGGGGTGTGCTAATGAATCAATTATTTTTAATTGTAGGATGCTTGATTGTTTCAGAAATATAATTGATTGTAATCAAGAATCAATTAAATGTTGATAGTAATTATGTTTATCAAGCTTAAATACATGACATCATTACACTATAACTGCTTCAGGAGGAAGAGACTAGGATGAGGTTATTACAAGTGAAGGAGGAGCAGCTCATGTTTATGCCAGCAGCTCGGCAGCTCTGAGTGCACCGTAATGAGGTAGAAAGGGACGCTCTTCAAGGCCTATCAGTCAAGGCTGATGGAGGCGAACTGCTCCAGCTGTGAGCTCATCACAGCCCGGAGCTGAGCAAGCAGCTTTCTGCCTGGGGGCAGCCCTTGGAGGTGAGGACCACAGGTGCGCCGCGGGCTCGGCCCTCACCCCGTGCGGTCCCTGGCGGACCCCGGGATCCCAGGAGGATCTGGGCTCTGGGAAGTGGGTGGCATCTGTCTCGGGCGCCCTGTTTGACTCATGACGCTCAGCGCTGGCGAGGTCACTGCCGGGGGATCAGGCAGCAGGGGGCGCACGTAGCCATGTGAGGGGTGTTGAAACACACGCGTGTGTGTGTCCCCAGTACCTGGGCACAGGAGGGAATTTACAGAACCGGTCATGAGTCATTGGGTCATCAGGGTGTTGCTGGGGGCGGCTGCCTTTGTCCTCAGTCTGATGCTTGCCTTCCCCACACTCCTCCCCTTCATTCATTATTTCCTGAGCACCTGCTCTGTGCCTGGTACTGTGCCAGAGGTTTAGCATCTACTGTTTCACAAGCGAGGATGGTCCTTTCCCTCGTGAGTTCACAGTAAGAGAGGGAAGCAGGTGATGAACAAGCCATTGGAATGGCCTCAGTGACCTAGTCCACTAGGGACTCCCGGGGCCGGCTCGTCCCGCCTGCACAGGTGCTGAGCGCTGGAGCAGGCGGGTGGCACCGGAGCCGGCCTCCTCGCCACTGTGCTGCGTCTGTCTTCTCTTTAGCCCGATGTAGGAACCTTTCGTGGGGCTCTGCGTGCCGCTGGCACTTTTGCCTGCTGGGCTGGGCTGAGTTGGTGCTTTGCCCCCCTGGGAACACACATCCTTCAGTGCCGGGAAATTTTCTTGCATTAATTCTTTGATAATTTCCTTCTCTGCTCTTCTCTCTTTCCTGGGCTGCTACTTTTTTTTTTCTCCTGATCGTGAATCTCCTGAACCGTTACTGTACTTTTCTTGTATTTTAATTCTGATTTTCCACCTTTTTGTTTTGTTCTACTTTGTACTCTAAACTTATTATTGTATTTTCAATGTCTGCTATTCTGCTTTTTAATTTTCAGGAGTTTTTTTCCTTCTCTCTGATTTTTTTTTTGGTAGCATTTGTTGTTGCTCAGTCGCTAAATTGTGTCTGACTCGCTTTGACCCCATGAACTGAAGAACACCAGGCCTCCCTGTCCCTCACTAGCTCCTAGAGTTTGCCCAAGCTCAAGTCCATTGAATTGGTGATGCTTTCCAACCATCCTTCCATATAGTGGTCTCATTTTGCAAATTCTTTTTCTGTTCTTTTCTTTATGAGCAAAGTAATGATAATTTCTTTTAAAATTCTTCTTATATTCCTAACTCTAATTTTTTTTGCCACTCCCCACCCACATTTTATTGAGATATAGTTGGCATTCAGCACTGTATATATTTAGGTTGAACTGTATGATTTGAACTACCACACAATTGCACTCATCTCACACGCTAGTAAAGTAATGCTCAAAATTCTCCAAGCCAGGCTTCAGCAATATGTGAACCATGAACTTCCAGATGTTCAAGATGGTTTTAGAAAAAGCAGAGGAACCAGAGATCAAATTGTCAACATCCGCTGGATCATTGAAAATGCAAGAGAGTTCCAGAAAAACATCTATTTCTGCTTTATTGACTATGCCAAAGCCTTTGACTGTGTGGATCACAATAAAATGTGGAAAATTCTGAAAGAGATGGGAATACCAGACCACCTGACCTGCCTCTTGAGAAACCTATATGCAGGTCAGGAAGCAACAGTTAGAACTGGACATGGAACAACAGACTGGTTCCAAATAGAAAAAGAAGTATGTCAAGGCTGTATATTGTCACCCTGCTTTTTTAACTTATACGCAGAGTACATCATGAGAAATACTGGGCTGGAAGAAACACAAGCTGGAATCAAGATTGCTGGGAGAAATATCAATAACCTCAGATATGCAGATGACACCACCCTTATGGCAGAAAGTGAAGAAGAACTAAAAAGCCTCTTGATGAAAGTGAAAGTGGAGAGTGAAAAAGTTGGCTTAAAGCTCAACATTCAGAAAACGAAGATCATGGCATCCATTCCCATCACTTCATGGGAAATAGATGGGGAAACAGTGGAAACAGCGTCAGACTGTATTTGGGGGGCTCAAAAATCACTACAGATGGTGATTGTAGCTGTGAAATTTAAAGATGCTTACTCCTTGGAAGGAAAGTTATGACCAACCTAGATAGCATATTCAAAAGCAGAGACATTACTTTGCCGACACAGGTCCGTCTAATCAAGGCTATGCTTTTTCCAGTGGTCATGTATGGATGTGAGAGTTGGATTGTGAAGAAAGCTGAGCGCTGAAGAATTGATGCTTTTGAACTGTGGCATTGGAGAAGACTCTTGAGAGTCCCTTGGACTGCAAGGAGATCCAGCCAGTCCATTCTAAAGGAGATCAGCCCTGGGTGTTCTTTGGAAGGAATGATGCTAAAGCTGAAACTCCTGTACTTTGGCCACCTCATGCAAAGAGTTGACTCATGGAAAAGACTCTGATGCTGGGAGGGATTTCGGGGCAGGAGGAGAAGGGGCCGACAGAGGATGAGATGTTTGGATGGCATCACTGACTTGATGGACGTGAGTCTGGATGAACTCTGGGAGTTGGTGATGGACAGGGAGGCCTGGCGTGCTGGGATTCATGGGGTCGCAAATAGTAGGACATGACTGAGTGACTGAACTGAACTGATATGATTTGATTTAAATAATGTAATGATCATCACGAGGTTTAGTGGGCGTCCACCATCTATCTCATCACCTTACATAAATACCATCTCACATGGACACCACACATACATGTCATCTGACATGGACTCTGTATAATGTCACATCAGGTAGATAATACATGCTTTTATTATCTCACATAGATAATACATACATGTATCCCCTTACACAGACATCATCTCACACGTGTACAATATATTCATATCGTCTCACACAGATACACACACACATTATCTCACATGTATACATACGTCACGTTACATAATGTACTGCATACACATATATGATCTCACATAGACGTGCATATATCCTTGTGCTGATGATTTAGGATGTGCGCTTCTTTCTCTCTGAGCTTTTTGTCTGCGTGCTCAGCTTTTGCCTGCTTCAGTTTTGTTCTTTTGTGTTAGGCATTGCCCTCCCATGTCTGGTGGTCGTGGCGCTGCTCGTGGTTACGAGAGGCTCGCTGAGCCCTGACGGGCTGTGTGTGCCTGGCGGCTCCTGCTGGGTGCGGAGCTTCGCTCCAGTGTGTCGGGTCTGCGGGAGGCGGTGAGCTGGGTTGCGGAGCCCCGGCTGACAGGCTCTGCAGGCCGTTCCCCTCAGGCTAGGGCTTCCTAGAGGCGGGTTTCTAGGGCCTCTGCTGGTGGGAGCCTTGCTGTTAGCGCCAGGGAGAGCCGAGTGGGCAGGGGCCGCCGTCCAGCTGGCCGACCCATGCCAGCCGCCCCTCTCCTTCCGCTCCCTTCTTGAGAAATACTGTCCTGCAGACTTCAGGTGGGGGGTGCCTGCTGGGGCCCAGGGCCCCCGGGAGCTTCCGACGGCTCTCGTGAAGACAGTGACAGCTTTCATCCTCGGAGACCGTCGTTCCACACTGAGATGAGAAGAGCCCCTGATTTTATGTCAAGAAAGTGAGCTGGGAGCAAATCCCTGGAGCTCCCACTGGAGTCTGGCAGAGCTCACTTGTCATTTCCCCTCCCCGCTGAACGGGCTGCATGTTTCTGGGAATCCATAAATCATGAATAATGCATGAAAACACACTTTTACAGGAGTAGGGAAAAAAATAAAATATATCCTGTGAGGCTCCCTGGAGAAGACAAACGCGTGTTAATAAAATGTATGTGAGCAGTAGGAGAGTGCTGCCCTGAAGCCACAGCCGTGGAGGTGGGTGTGGGGGTGGGGGGCAGGGGGCTGACCCCAGGGAGGGTGCGGACCCCCGGAGCAGGGAGCGGCCGGGAGGAGGCGGGGAGTCCCCAGCACCACGGCGTCTGCCCTCGAGACGCTTGGCAGGCTGGCGGGGCACGGCTCTGGGCACGGTCCTGGGCAGAGGTGGGCACCATCCAGGGCAGGATCGGGCCCCCTCCGGGTGGACAGGCCAGGCCGCGCCGACCATGGACCTGCCCCTCCCTGCCCCGTCCCGTCCTCCTGCCCTTCCTTACCTTGCCCACCCCTTTCCACCCTCTCTCCCTGGTCTGCTCTTTTGATTTTCCCTCTTTCTTGCCTTGAAACCAGGCTCCAGTTTAAGTCAGTGGAGGACTCGCTCCAAGGCTCCCTCCCCAGCTCCAGTGTGCGGGCCTCAGTCCTTGTTTCAGCATCTCCGCTGCTAGACCCTGGACGGGGGGCGGTGGTGGCTGAGGATGGGCCGCCCGCCCCCTGGGGAAGGTGGCTGAGGGTCTCGCCCTGGCCCTCCAGGGGTGCAGAGTGCGCACAGCCAGGGCCAAGAGCTCAGGCCACGTGGTTCACCAGAAGGGCTTCTGTTCTCCTTTGCCCGCCCTGTGCGCGTCCCCAGCCACTTCAGACTGTGGGATGTGCCCACGTATAAATGGGCAGGGCCTCCCACCAGTATTGACAGAGTGGGGCCCGTCTCTCTTGGGGGCTGGTCTCTGAGCAGACCTGTGGTTCATTGCTCCTTTGTGGCTGGATCTTCTGAATACATTCTTTAGCTTCCTCGGGGAGACGATGGCCCTCAACCCCAGTTTGCCTGTGATAAAGGCAGGGGGTTCCTGTTTCGGCCGGCAGCCCCGAGTCTGCTCGGCTCTCTCGGGGAGCGTGGCCTTGCGTTCCATGTGCCCGGGGCCAGTGTGGACCGAAGGTTGATGACACAGCCATGGGGTGGCGAGCGGCCAGAGATGCAGTCCCTGCTCCCGGACCAGCACCTCCTGATGTTCGAGATGGTGAGGCCCTTTATCTTCTAAAAAACTTCCAGTGCCCCTGCTCAGCGCTTTTGTTGGTTATCTTTAAACACTCGCTGATTGAGAAAAAAAAAAAAAGCTAGACAAAAACTATTAAAAAAAAAAACAAGTAAATAAAACCAGCATGCATTTTATTTATACTTTTAAAGCAGAACTGTATTTCATAAAATGCAGCAGTGTCTAAACTCATCTGAAAACAGTCTGCTATTTATTCATGGCCATTTTCCGAACTCACACAGCTTAGTGGAGCCTCACAGAGACTCTGAGGGTGTGAGGCCTCTGAAATCTGTAGGTTGGAGTCTGTTGCTTTGGGTGCTTTGAATGCCCCCCCTTAGACAGAGCCGGACCAGTGAGACCTGTGTGTGGACTGTGTTTTATCAGCTCTCCATTCCCTCCAGAAAGCTTCCTCTGCTGAACTGCACTCTGTGGCGATGTGTTGGCCTGAGGACACCACGGGGGATGGTCCCACGGAACCCGTCTGCAGTGAGAGGATGTCAGACGCTGTTACGTGGCTTAGACAAGGCTCCTGTGCCAGTGACCCCAGCCGAGCCGGGAGAAGAGCGCTGACTACAGGACACGGGAGGACTTCGGCTTCTGGCCGCTGCAGAGAAACTGGTCCTGGACTGACTCCACCCTCCCCAACAAGAAACAGCCAGGAAACTCCACACACCAACAAGAAACAGCCAGGAATCTCCACGCTCCCCAACAAGAAACAGCCAGGAATCTCCACGCTCCCCAACAAGAAACAGCCAGGAATCTCCACGCTCCCCAACAAGAAACAGCCAGGAATCTCCACGCTCCCCAACAAGAAACAGCCAGGAAACTCCACGCTCCTCAACAAGAAACAGCCAGGAATCTCCACGCTCCCCAACAAGAAACAGCCAGGAATCTCCACGCTCCCCAACAAGAAACAGCCAGGAATCTCCACACACCAACAAGAAACAGCCAGGAAACTCCACGCTCCCCAACAAGAAACAGCCAGGAATCTCCACGCTCCCCAACAAGAAACAGCCAGGAATCTCCACGCTCCCCAACAAGAAACAGCCAGGAATCTCCACACACCAACAAGAAACAGCCAGGAAACTCCACGCTCCCCAACAAGAAACAGGAATCTCCACACACCCCAACAAGAAACAGCCTGGGACTGGGCAGCATTTATGGGATGTTGTATTCAGCCATGGACGGGCAATGAGAGGCTCTTACTCCCCAGGTCAGGGGGCAAATGGCAAGGTGTGCCCCGTGGCTGCCCTGGATCTTGGCCTGGCTGAAGCGCCCCATCTGGCACCGAAAACTGGAGTCCAGTGGGGCAAGCTGGTCCTACTGGGCTGAGAAGGCAAAGGTCGGAAGTGGGGGAAGCTGAGCGCTTGGGATCAGCAGGGCAGGGGGCAAGGAGGGGGCCGTGCAGAGGGGGCTCGGGGTCCAGTGTGGACTCTCCCTGCGATCCTGGTCAGGGCCTGGCTGCGTGTGCCCATGCAGGACACGTGGGGCCTGCCAGGGGGCAGCTCCCGTGGGCAGGGGATAGGACAGAGGTTCCAGAGGTCAGGAGTGCCAGGGGACGTCTGGGCCTGGTGCAGACAGACGCCATTAGTCTCTCACGAACGTGGTAAATGTGTGAACAGAGCCACGCTGCACAGAAGGTTCTCTCCCCAGTGGACCTCGAGGGGGCTGAGGTGCAGAGTGCCTCGCCCTCCACCCAGAGGCTGCACAGGTATCTATCTCCTCAGGTGCCCAGCAAGTTACCTCCTGGCAACGCTCTCAATCTGTATAGAACTTAGATTCCTTACGGTGAAAAATGATGTTTATTCACCATGAAGGTTAAGAAAAACAGCCCTTGAAAGGGAATGAGCTTTTTTTCAGAGGGATTTTTTTTTTTAACGAGCAGGATTATGTTTCTACAATAGTGCCTTTTGCGTGCACATTTTTCCTAAAAGAATGAGGACTTTTCAGAGCAAAATGAAATACTTTAATTAGCAGGCATTTGAAAACGCAGAACAGGAAATAATACCACACTACAGCCCTGCCTGTGTCTCCTTGGAGGCCTGACAACATGTGCCAGATTGTGGGCTTTTCTGCAGAAAATAACCTTGTCGTCCGGGAGCTGCGGCTTGGAAAGGGCAAGGCTGTCGGGATGGTCTGGATGGGATGGAGCCTCAGATGTGTGTGCCCAGCTGTACGAGCATGGTCCCCAGGCCGCACACGGAGGAGATGCTGGCAGGGCGGTCGGGAAGCTCCGACGGCTTGGAGAGGAGGGTGACTGTTGAGGGGCGATGGAGTCCTGACTGATGGAGGGGGTGGGTCTGGGGGCCTCTCTAGACTCCCTGGACCCGTGGGAAAGTGGAGACCCCACGGGGCCATCATTCACCAGATTGGCGGTTCTCTGCGGGAGGTGGTTTGCCGGTTGGCGACGCCTGCAGACATTTCAATCCTTGGGGCTGCAAAAGGTGTTTTCGGCATCTGATGGGTGGAGGCCCAGCAAACTGCTAGACATCCTCCAGGGCTGGAAAGACGTGCAAAGTGTTAGCTGATAGTCGTGTCCAGTTCTTTGCGATCCCGTAGACTGTAGCCTGCCAGGCTCCTCTGTCCATGGGATTTCCCAGGCAAGAATACTGGAGTGAGTAGACATTTCCTTTTCCAGGGGATCTTCCCGACCCAGGGATCAAACCTGGGTCTCCTGCATTACAGGCAGATTCTTTATCATGTGAGTCACTGAGGAAGCCACCAGGGCTGGGATGGCCCCACAGAGAGTCACCGTGGCTGCAATGTCGCCAAGGCCACTGCTGAGAAAATCCAGTCTAAAGCCCAGAAATCCTGACTCGCAGTGCTGCGCCTTTGCTAGAAGGTTCTGGGTGACTGAGAACGCAGGCGCACACCTGCCCGGGACTCACCTGGAAAACCTGAGGCTGAATACTGCGCTTCCAGGGGCGGTGCTGGCCCTGCAGACCACGTGAGAGCCGTGTGAGCACAGAGAAGGGGACTCGATTTCAGGGATCCCGCCTTCTGGCCGCCACACACGGCCCCTCTCAGGCTACCAGACGTTCACAGCGCCAGCTCACAGCCAGCGCCGAGCTGATGGAGCAGCTGGATGCACAGGCGCCGGGGTCCCCACTCATGCCAGTCCCGAGGTGAATTGGGGTCACTGGGAAGGCAGCCTCACCTCCCTCACTGGTGAGCCAGCCCTTGGCACTTACTCACCTCCCAGACTTCGTTCTTGTTTTAAATACGGTAAATACGGACATACCCCAGGCAATGGTTAAGTGGAGACTCAAGTTACACTTTTAGCCTCTCCCATGAATAAGCCTGTTGGTTCCAGGCCGTACTGATCACTGGCTTAAACCAAGAGGATTTCTGTACTGATCGCTGGCCGAAGGTCCTGAAGACTGGACAGAAGGTTTCTGCTGAGTGAGGGGCAGGCTTGGCTGGCAGAAGAGTGTGGGGAGGGTCTCATGAGTTCCAGGAGGGTGGGACCCAAACTGGACTCCGGGGAGGGGCTGACCGTGGGCCGAGAGGCCCTTCGACTCGGGCTTGTTCTGGGGGACTGGGCGGAGCTGGGGACGAAGCAGGAGCTTCCCAGAGGCTGGGTTGAGTGTCGCTGGGATGCCCCCTGCAGCAGGAGGTCTCCATCACAGTGAACCCGGGCCAGTGTGGGGGGAGCCATCAGCGTGGCCCCGGGGCTGCACCAGAAAGCCCCTGGGATCCGTTTTCCTTGGGAAGCCAGTCTTTCCAGCAAACCGAGGATTCTGGGGGGTTGTTGAAGACCAATGACCATAGCGCGGGCCGTCACACCGGCCTTCACAGTGTTCTCCGAATGGAACCTCCCCCGGCCCCTCTCGACTGAGCGGCCACCGGCTCCTGCCTGGGCGCGGCCGAGGCCCCGGGCGGCCCCGGGCGCCCTCCCGCGGCCGCTCTGCGGGGACGGCCTCGTGGACCACGCCTCTGACCGCATGGCTCCATCACCCGGCCTTCCCGCAGCGCCGTCAGTCGCCGCTGAGTCTGTCTGCTCCCTCCTCTGCCCATTTCTTGGCGATGCTGAGCCTGTTGGTCCCCGATCTTTGCTCTCGCTGCAGCCTCTAAAGGAGCTTCTCTCCCATCCGCGTGGCCCGTTCCTTCTGTTCACTTGAGCCCCCACTGGGCGTCATCCCTTTAGAGAGGTGTTCATCTCACACCTCAGTGTTTCTCCTCTCTTACCCTTTTGTTTTACCAGCACTGGAAACTGCATTATTTATTCATCTGGCTGCCTTTTGTGCTGTAGTTCCCCACTAAATCTTCCACCACATGTTGGCGAGATCTTTGCCTTTTTCGTCCATAGTCCGGGTCACTAGGGCAGTGATTGGCACTTGTTAACACTAAGCCGACATCTGTTAAATCTATGGCTGAATCATCAGCAGAAGGAGATGGGATAGAGATACTTAAATAAATTAACTTAAAATAAAAATTAATAAATGCAACGAAACAATAAAACTTTGTCAATAAGTGTAGGGTTACACCCTCAGGGAAACTCTTACACATATGAGGAGACATGCATAAAATTGTGTATTGCAGAATTGCTTATAATCACACAAAATCAAACCAATCTAAGTGACCATTGATAAATGAATAAGTTATGATATATTGAGAGATTAGTTTTATGGTAATTAAAATGCTATGCTATGCTAAGTCACTTCAGTCGTGTCCGACTCTGTGCGACCCCATAGACAGCAGCCCACCAGGCTCCCCCATCCCTGAGATTCTCTAGGCAAGAACACTGTAGTGGGTTGCCATTTCCTTCTCCAATGCATGAAAGTGAAAAGAGAAAGTGAAGTCCCTCAGTCGTGTCCGACTCCTAGCGACCCCATGGACTGCAGCCCACCAGGCTCCTCCGTCCATGGGATTTTCCAGGCAAGTGTACTGGAGTGGGGTGCCATTGCCTTCTCCGGGTAATTAAAATAAATGAGCCTAAATTCTCTCTCTCTCCATACACATGTTTGTGTGTGTATAATGTAGGTAAGCGTCAACAATCTAACAGTGAACAAAGAAAGCTGATTATAGAACAGTCCCTACGGCCTGGCTTATGCACATGCAGAACTGGTTTAACAGCACGTTTGGAGGGATAAATGCCAAGTTCAGGAGAGTGGTTCATTCTGAGGAAGTGAGGCTTACAGACACTTCGAGGTGGAAATGAAGGTTCAATTTTTATCACTGATGTTTAAATACTTTTTTCTTTTAATATAAATCATCAGATCAGATCAGTCACTCAGTCGTGTCCGACTCTTTGCGACCCCATGAACCACAGCACGCCAGGCCTCCCTGTCCATCCCCAGCTCTCGGAGGTCACTCAGACTCAAATCCATCGAGTCAGTGATGCCATCCAGCCATCTCATTCTCTGTCGTCCCCTTCTCCTCCTGCCCCCAATCCCTCCCAGCATCAGAGTCTTCTCCAATGAGTCAACTCTTCGCATGAGGTGGCCAAAATACTAGAGTTTCAGCTTTAGCATCATGCCTTCCAAAGAAATCCCAGGGCCGATCTCCTTCAGAATGGACTGGTTGGATCTCCTTGCAGTCCAAGGGACTCTCAAGAGTCTTCTCCAACACCACAGTTCAAAAGCATCAATTCTTCGGCGCTCAGCCTTCTTCACAGTCCAGCTCTCACATCCATACATGACCACAGGAAAGACCATAGCCTTGACTAGGCGAACCTTTGTTGGCAAAGTGATGTCTCTGCTTTTGAATATGCTATCTAGGTTGGTCATAACTTTCCTTCCAAGGAGTAAGCATCTTTTAATTTCTCGGCTGCAATCACCATCTGCAGTGATTTTGGAGCCCAGAAAAATAAAGTCTGACACTGTTTCCACTGTTTCTCCATCTATTTCCCATGTAGTGATGAGACCAGATGCCATGATCTTCATTTTCTGAATGTTGAGCTTTAAGTCAAACTTTTCACTCTCCACTTTCACTTTCATCAAGAGGCTTTTTAGTTCCTCTTCACTTTCTGCCATAAGGGTGGTATCATCTGCATATCTGAGGTTATTGATATTTCTCCCGGCAATCTTGATTCCAACTTGTGTTTCTTCCAGTCCAGCATTTCTCATGATGTACTCTGCATATAAGTTAAATAAACATGGTGACAATATGCAGCCTTGACGTACTCCTTTTCCTATTTGGAACCAGTCTGTTGTTCCATGACCAGTTCTAACTGTTGCTTCCTGACCTGCATACAGATTTCTCAAGAGGCAGATCAGGTGGTCTGGTATTCCCATCTCTTTCAGAATTTTCCACAGTTTATTGTGATCTACACAGTCAAAGGCTTGGCATAGTCAATAAAGCAGAAATAGATGTTTTTCTGGAACTCTCTTGCTTTTTCCATGATCCAGCGGATGTTGGCAATTTGATCTCTGGTTGCTCTGCCTTTTCTAAAACCAGCTTGAACATCAGGAAGTTCACGGTTCACATATTGCTGAAGCCTGGCTTGGAGAATTTTGAGCATTACTTTACTAGCGTGTGAGATGAGTGCAATTGTGTGGTAGTTTGAGCACTCTTTGGCATTGCCTTTCTTTGGGATTGGGATGAAAACTGACCTTTTCCAATCTTGTGGCCACTGCTGAGTTTTCCAAATTTGCTGGCATATTGAGTGCAGCACTTTCACAGCATCATCTTTCAGGATTTGAATATAAATATAAATCATATGGTGACTGCAGCCATGAAATTAAAAGATGCTTACTCCTTGGAAGGAAAGTTATGACCAACCTAGATAGCATATTCAAAAGCAGAGACATCACTTTGCCAACAAAGGTTCGCCTAGTCAAGGCTATGGTCTTTCCTGTGGTCATGTATGGATGTGAGAGCTGGACTGTGAAGAAGGCTGAGCGCCGAAGAATTGATGCTTTTGAACTGTGGTGTTGGAGAAGACTCTTGAGAGTCCCTTGGACTGCAAGAAGATCCAACCGGTCTATTCTGAAGGAGATCGGCCCTGGGATTTCTTTGGAAGGCATGATGCTAAAGCTGAAACTCCAGTATTTTGGCCACCTCATGCGAAGAGTTGACTCACTGGAGAAGACTCTGATGCTGGGAGGGATTGGGGGCAGGAGGAGAAGGGGACGACAGAGGATGAGATGGCTGGATGGCATCACTGACTCGATGAATGTGAGTCTGAGTGACCTCCGAGAGCTGGTGATGGATAGGGAGGCCTGGCGTGCTGCAGTTCATGGGGTCGCAAAGAGTTGGACATGACTGAGCGACTGATCTGATCTGATCTGATAAATCATATAAGGCAAAATGTCACCATGATAGAGCTGTGCGGAGGACACTTGGGTGTTTTTTCAACTTTAATCTCTGAATGTTTGCATGTGTTTAATTTTTCATAACGTGACTGATTTCTAAATGGGCTGAAATAAATGGGTACACAGAGGAAATAATATTTCCCTCCGTAGGTTATTTTTTTAAAAAAGGATATTTACTTTTGGCTATGCTGGATCTTTGCTGCTGAGCAGGCTCTCCTCTGGCTGTGGGGAGCGGGGCCACCCTCTAGCTGAGGGGTGCAGGCTTTGCTTCTGCCGGCTCTCCTCATGTGGGGCGTAGGCTCCGGGGCTCCTGGGCTTCAGTAGTTGCAGCGTGGAGGCTCAGGAGCGTTGGCCCCCGGGCTCTGGAGCACAGGCTCAGCAGCCGTGCACGTGGGCTCACTTGCTCCGCAGCGTGTGGGATCTTCCCAGACCAGGGATCGAGCTCATGTCTCCTGCACTGGCAGCGGATTCTTTATCACCGATACTCTAGGGAAGCTCTCCACAGATTATTTTAATCGTGATTCTTTTTCCTTGCACTCCAGGCTGATCTCACAGCTTTTGAGTTGCCTTTTTTTTTTTTTTTAAATAAATACTTATTTACTCATTGCTTTGGCTGTACCTGGTCTCGGCTGCAAACTGGGAATCTTTAGTTGTGGTCTGTGAGCTCTAAGATGCAGCATGTGGGATCTAGTTCCCTGCCCAGGGACCAAACCTGGGCCCTCTGCTTTGGGAGCACGGAGTCTTCACCACTAGACCACCAGGGAGGTCCCTTGAGTTGCTTTTGACTCCACAGCTGAGTCCCGTCCTGGTGAACGCCACTCAATTTCAAGCCTTTAAAGGCCCATGGAAACACTGGTCCCACGTCCAGGGTCCCGAGCCCATGTGTGTCCCCCGTGCACGGCGCTGCTCCCCCGGGCTGCTCTGCGGCTGCTCCTCCAGCAGAAAGGCCCCTTTCTCTCCCACTGCCTCCTGTGCTCCCTCTTCTTGCTCCTCTGGGTGACGGGGATCAAAGAGCAAATGGCAGGACGTTGTTCTACACGGCTGAGCCTGCCGTGTGGTCTTTTGGCCAAAGCCTTGAAGGCTGCAGGAATCAGGGAGGGGTCAGAGGTGCTCCAGTCCCCTTGCACAGTCAGGATTTCCAGGACAGGAGCAGACGTCCTGGTCTTTGTCTTACATGTCCCTGCCCTGCAGGGACACAGCCAGTGTTGGGTAGACCCTCTCCTCAGTGCTGTGCCAGCGGCCAGGCTGGGTTCAGCTGACATCCAGCAGGGAGTGAGGGACAGCCGTCCCTCCTGTGGGTGCCCCAGCTCCTCCAGGAGCCCTCCTTGCTCGCCTTGCAGGAAATGGGGGACCCACCACTTCGCAGAAAGAGGAAGGGAAAGCCTTGGAGTCCTTCCAAAGGACCCTCTGCCTGCCTGGGCTCTTCCTGAGGCTCCACCAGTACTCCTGCTGCTCAGGGTTCCTTTCGAGTTTCTCTTTTCTCTCTGCGTGGTTTGGTTCAGATAATGGAGTGACAGCAGCTGGACCCGTTCTGCCTTCCAGTAAATCCAAAATTCAAGACACAAGCAATTTCTGTTCAACATCCTGTGACAAGGAGAAAAAATAGAGTTGATTAAAGCCTGACTACGTGAAACGGCGGAGAATGTTATGGCAGGAGCCGTGGCAATGAAAATAACCAGGAAAGCCCTGAGGTTTAAGAAAAGATTAATATGTGATCATACATGTTGTAATTAGAAGGCCCAATTAACCCCGAGGAAATAATTGTACTTTTAACCCTTGGACATAGGATATTTGATTATGTTCAATTTTTCTTTCTAATTATGTGAGGTTTTCAAAATAAAGAAACATTTAGATTTTAGAAGTGCACAAGTAAAGAGACTATGTATTATAATTTTGTCATTTTAGGTAAATATGGTGGAAGTAACTTGAAGATGGTGACTGCAGCCATGAAATTAAAAGACGCTTACTCCTTGGAAGGAAAGTTATGACCAACCTAGATAGCATATTCAAAAGCAGAGACATTACTTTGCCAACACAGGTCCATCTAGTCAAGGCTATGGTCTTTCCTGTGGTCATGTGTGTATGTGAGAGTTGGACTGTGAAGAAGGCTGAGCGCCAAAGAATTGATGCTTTTGAACTGTGGTGTTGGAGAAGACTCTTGAGAGTCCCTTGGACTGCAAGGAGATCCAGCCAGTCCATCCTAAAGGAGATCAGCCCTGGGATTTCTTTGGAAGGAATGATGCTAAAGCTGAAACTCCAGTACTTTGGCCACCTCATGCAAAGAGTTGACTCATTGGGGAAGACTCTGATGCTGGGAGGGATTGGGGGCAGGAGGAGAAGGAGACGATGATGATGAGATGGCTGGATGGCATCACTGACTTGATGGACGTGAGTCTGGATGAACTCCGGGAGTTGGTGATGGACAGGGAAGCCTGGCGTGCTGCGATTCACAAAGAGGGGTCACAAAGAGTTGGACACGACTGAGCGACTGAACTGAACTGAACTTGAAGATGCAATGTTAAAGATTCACAGTGACCCATGTGATGGTATTTACTAAAATGTAGATATGACTTTTTGGACACATGCTTGCTTCTCTACACAGAGAGACACCCAGTCCTTTGGCTCAAGCTGGAAACAGTGATTCCTTGAGATTTTCTCTGTAGACAATCATGTCATTGGTATTATTTCTTCCTTTCCAGTCTGTATGCCTTTTATTTCTTTTTCTTGCCATGCTGCTGTGTCGCTTCAGTCGTGTCCGACTCTGTGCGACCCCACAGACGGAAGCTCACCAGGCTCCCCTGTCCCTGGGATTCTCCAGGCAAGAATACTGGAGTGGGTTGCCATTTCCTTCTCCAATGCATGAAAGTGAAAAAAGTGAAAGTGAAGTCGCTCAGTCGTGTCAGACTCTTAGTGACCCCATGGACTGGAGCCTACCAGGATCCTCCGTCCATGGGATTTTCCAGGCAAAAGTACTGGGGTGGGGTGCCATTGCATCATTTGGAAACTGGCCACTTAATACATTCAGATCAGATCAGATCAGATCAGTCGCTCAGTCGTGTCCGACTCTTTGCGACCCCATGAACCTCAGCATGCCAGGCCTCCCTGTCCATCACCAACTCCCGGAGGTCACTCAGACTCACATCCATCGAGTCAGTGATGCCATCCAGCCATCTCATCCTCTGTCGTCCCTTTCTCCCCTTGCCCCCAATCCCTCCCAGCATCATGCTTAATGCATTATAGCATGGCAGCTGTGGAAATTACCCCTGTCCCCCAACCAAGGTTTTCTTGTTGCTCTTGTTTGGATTTTTTTTTAGTGACTTTTCCTAAATATCTTTTGTGAAGACTGTGTTATTTGTCGTGTACGGTCACTGCCGTCTCTGCTCCATGATGTTGGTGGTCTGAGTGATTAGGCAGAGATTTTCTTAAATGCCTGGAGCCAAAAACAAAGAAGCCAACCAACCAAACCTCTCCGGCTCTGTGTGGAAGCTCTTCACACCCTGCTGTAATCACTTCCTCTTCTCATGGAGCCTGAGCCTCAGGCAGAGGTGAAGCTGATGGTCCCCTCAGGCGTCCAGCCCTGCATGTGTCTGTGGACTTCGAGGTTTCCTGGGGTGTGAAGGCGCTTTTCAAAGCCCTTATTCTCCTGAGTATCTCCTCCCTCCACCTCTTCCTTCCTGGCATTCCAGTGTGTCTATTGCTCTCCAGCTCCAGGTGGCTTCAGATACCACATGTGGCTTTAAATACTGTGGCCAAATATCTCCTGGGTGCTGGGTCATCCCTGGGAGGGGTCCCAGGCAGTGGAACAAAGGCTGGCCCTGAGTCAGTCCTTCGGGGGCCGCCAGGGAGGGAAACCCAGGCACTGCTTCTTCAGCGTGAGGGCCATGCTGCTCCCTGGGGGGGTCCTCACTGAGCTGGGGTGAGTGGGAGATGGAAGCAGGTCAGTTAAAATATAAAAAAACACTTTTCCTGAAATTCGGCAGCTTCCTCTTCATTAAGAAAGAAGCTTCCCCTGGGTGCTGTCCATTTTTCCTTAGATTCCCAGAGTTTCCCAAAGTCAGCCTGTTTTGCCAGTTTAATCACTGTTTTTGTGGAGGGAGAATGTTTGGTATTTCTCTCCTCTGCCATTTTTGGTGGCGACAGATTTTTGACAAAGCTACAGAAGCAGTTTAACGCAGGAAGCAACGCTATTTTAGCAAACGGTACTCGAGCAATTGAACATCTATATGTTTTAAAAAAGAAATCAGATCAAAACCTCATGCATTAGAAAATTTAACTCAAAATGGATCACTGACTTAAATGTAAACGCACAGCTATAGAATTTTTAGACAAACCCAGAAAATTCAGGACCCAACTCTAGCTTTTAAACTTGACACCAAAAGCATGACCCATAAAGAAAAAAATGGATAAATTGGACTTCATCAAAATTTAAGATTTTCCTGTTAGGAGAAGAAAAACTACAGACTGGGAGGAATATTTGCAAACCGCGTGACTGAAAAGGACGTGCATCCGGAGGGCATAAGCATGAGTTTGAAGAACCACCTTCACCACCGACCCACCTAGAAAATGGGCAGAAGACAGGAACAGTCATTTCACCAGAGAGGCTGATCAGGTGGCAAGTAAGGTCGTAAAGAATGTACAAGGTCACTAGCCGTTGAGGAAAGTGGATCACACCTCATGTGGTGAGATTTCGTGGCACACCTATCACAACGTGCAAGACCAAAGGCTGACACCACCCACTGCTGGCCAGGAGGTGGACGAGCTCAGTCCCCGACCCTCGTGGGGTGTAAATAGCTCAGAGTCTCTGGGAAACTGTTTAGTTATTAATAAAAAGCTAAACAGCTACCTTCTGATGCAGCAACTGCGCTCCTGAGCGTTTATCCAGAGAGACAAAACCTGACGTTCACGCACTAATCTGTACGTGAATGTTCATAGCAGCCTCGTTTGTGATAATGGGAGAATAGAAAAGCCTCGCTGTGGGTGAATGGCTATCCACGCAGCACTCCATGCTGCTGTGCGGATGCTACTCAGCAGTGGAAAGGGACAGACGGCTTTCTTGCAATGGCCTGGATGGATCTCCAGGCAACTACGCCAAGTGAAAAAAGACACCATCCTCCCCCGACTGGTGAAGCTGGAGAGCTCTGTGGAGCTCCTTGCGAAGGCTCCCCTCCAGTGACCCCACACTGTCACTGCGCAGTGTCAGGATCAGAAACCTATTGTTCCCGGAATCTGCCTCATGTCACCGCCCGCTCCCCCCAGTGCCCTCCTGCCTGTCTTTCTAGATCACTCTTGTTCCTCAACCTCGCTCAGCCCAGATCCTCCTTTCCGTAAAGCCTGCACGCCCAGTTGCTGGAATGTGTTTCATTTTCAAACTTCATTTTTTTTTTATTAAGTTCATAATTGTGAACATTCTAAACATTTGTTTTTTTATCTTAAAAAAAAGTATTTGTTTTTATTTTAAATATTGACGATGTGAAAGAGGAGAACAGAAGAAATCTCTTTCTTCACTGAGACATTCAAAAATTAAAATATCTTCATTTCCCACCTCTCTCCAGGTGAGAGGGTTTCTCTCCTTCCGTTTCTGCTCTATTTCAAGAGCTTCCCTTGGACCGCTGGGAGAAAAGCAGAGATTGTGTGACCCCAGGGTCTGCCCCTCCCCTTCAGGAACCGCCCTCTGAGCCCACAGGAGGTTGGGGTGCAGACCCTTCAGGGTTAGAGTTGGGGCCCCGAGAAGGGGGCTTGCGAGCCCTTGGGGGAACCTGCCGTCTTGTCCGGAAACCCCACCGCTGACTCTGCTCCGCATCCAACCAGGGACATTGGTGGGTGCGTCTGAGTTACAGAACATGTTGTTTTCCTCCCAGCACACAGGTACAATGGGAGAAAATTCTCCTAGTTCAGGAAGCACAGAATAAAAACCAAAATGCTTCCCTGCTGCTCCATCTCACCTACTGAATCTCTATGATTCTTTCCCAGAGAGAACCGTTCCTTACTGTAAATGTTTAAGTGAAGAAACATAAGGTGCGCACTCAGCGCCTCACTTGCCTTTTTCCTGCTTAAACCCTCCTGGGACCTGCCCGCACTGACCCCACCTGCCTTGGCCTCTCACAGCTGCAGGCGTCCGCCTCCGCCCCTCTGCCCTCTGTTTACGGACACCTCAGTGGTTTTAGTGTTTTGCTATTTCAAAGAACGTTGCAATGAACATCTTTCTTTTTTCATGTATATTTTGGCAAATATTTCGGAGCATGTGTGGTAACAACCAGCAATGGACAGTTAAATTAATTTTCCTTTTTTTGCAAAGAAGAGGTAAGTCGTGCTCAAAACTAAACCATCAATTGTGTAGTCATAGAGTAAATAATAAATAAATAAAAAATAGTAAAAAAATAAATCCTCTTCCTGTAGACACTCTGGGCCCTTCTCTCCCCTCAGAGGGAATGATCTTTATTTCTTTAAAAATAAAAGAAATTCTTTATTTCTTTAAAAAAAAACCACATCTTTAAAATGCGCCTGCATGCTTAACATATTGCACTTGATAAATCTCAGTTGTTCAGAGATGTAGATTTTATGATTGAGAAAAAAATGCAGAAGAAAAACACCTTCTGCAGGAGGGTTTATGTCTCCAAACCTGAGGAAACAGGGATTCCCAGGGGCACATGAGGAAAGGGAGAAGAAATGACCACGCCTGCTTCTAGGCCCTGAACTGAGACCTGCGATCCAAACGAGCCATGAACTGAGTCCTTCCTGTTCAGCGTCACGGGCCAGAGCTTCAGGGCCCGGCCTGACCTTCCTGTTCAGCGTCACGGGCCAGAGCTTCAGGGCCCGGCCTGATCCCGTGGAGGCTCTGGCCCACTAGTGGCTGTCAGGAGCCCAGAAGCGCTGAGGGGGTGTGGGTTTGATGCCAGAGGGTCCTTGCCCTCTGTGGAGGAAGGGCTTCTGACAGCCTGACGGGGAGGGAGTTGGGGCGCTGTCAAAGCACATGGACTGGAGACCTCCCGGCTCAGGACACAGCGGTGTGCTCAGCACCCCCGTCCCCGCGTGTGTGATAGACGCCCCGCCGTGTGCTCAGCACCCCCGTCCCCAGGTGTGTGATAGACGCCCCGCCGTGTGCTCAGCACCCCCATCTCGGGTGTGTGTTGGGGGGTCTCTGATAGACGCCCCGCCGTGTGCTCAGCACCCCCATCTCGGGTGTGTGTTGGGGGGTCTCTGATAGACGCCCCGCCGTGTGCTCAGCACCCCCATCTCGGGTGTGTGTTGGGGGGGGTCTCTGATAGATGCCCCGCTGTGTGCTCAGCACCCCCATCTCGGGTGTGTGTTGGGGGGTCTCTGATAGACGCCCCGCCGTGTGCTCAGCACCCCCATCTCGGGTGTGTGTTGGGGGGTCTCTGAAAGACGCCCTGCCGTGTGCTCAGCACCCCATCTCGGGTGTGTGTTGGGGGGTCTCTGGGGGGCAGGGCCAGCAGGCGGGAGAAAGAGCGATGAGTCCTTGGCTGCCGGTGCCTCCCCTCCTCATCCTCTTTGGGCTCCAGCCGGAAGCACCTCCCTGCGGGTGGGCCTGAGCTCCGTGTTCACGGACCAGAGGAGGGAGGCCCCAGGGGCAGAGAGGCAGGTCAGCCTTGGGGCACAGAGGCCACCTGAGCGCTCTGCTTCAGGAAGTTAGGGCGGGCCCCCAGAAGGAAGTGGTTCCAGAAAAGCCTCTGACACGGGTTTGGGTCCCTTGAGGGTGCATCTCTCGCACCCTCACGTGGTCACTGTGGAGGTCACTGTCTCCTTGCGCTGAGCCTCGCGCCATCAGCTTCCCCTGGGGGCCAGGCATTTCCCGGAACAAGCTCGGGGCTGCATCCTGATGCCCTTGGAGGGTGGGGCTTCTTATTGTTTGGGGGATCCTTTGGGGGAGGTCTGGGGGTGCTGAGAGCACAGAGAGCTCAGGCGGTTAACCCCGCGCATGGGGGTCTCTGGATGAGTGGTCCCTGGAGTCAGTCCTGCCTGGGGAGGGCAGCTTGTGCCCTGAGCTGAAACAGCTTCTTATTTAGAAATGGCATGTGGTGCTTTCAGGAAGGGCTTCCCAGGTGACGCTAGTGGTAAAGAGCATGCCTGCTGAACATGCCTGCTTGTTCAGGAGACAAAGGAGACGCAGGTTCGATCCCTGGGTCGGGAAGGTCCCCTGGAGGAGGGTATGGCAACCCACTCCAGTGTTCTTGCCTGGAGAATCCCATGGACAGAGGAGCCTGGAGGGCTGCAGTCCACTGGGTCACAAAGAGTCGGACACGACTGAGCAACTGAGCTTTTAGGAAAACGGAAGGGGAAAAAGCTCCTGGCTTGGGGTGGTGTGAGGTTGTTGGTCCAGGGGCTGTAAGTCCCCCTGGGGAGGTGGTTCCGCTGCTTTTGTTCCCCCCTTCCCACATCTGGCTCTGGCTGGTGAGGGACTCCAACCTGGGAGGCCCCTGGAGTCCCTCCCCTGCCCCCGCCACCCCAGGCTAAAGGGACCGGAGCCAGGGACAGTGGGAGGGCGGTGGCAGATGGCGGGAGGAGCCACCCGCCTTGGTCAACAAGCTCACTGCTCCCCACAAGCCCCTGTCCTCTGAAGCACCCAGGCGTCTCCTGTGCGGCTGCGGGAAACAGCCTTTGTTCCCCCCGGGCCTGGAGAAGTGGCCTCAGTCCAAAGCCTGGCCTGCTGCTCGCCCAGGTTTATCCTTCTGTGCTTGTCCTCACGGCCGGCATCCCGGGCTTGCGTTCCGGGCCTGTCACAGAGGCCATCTGGCTCCCCGTCCCCGGCGGGCGATGACATTGAGGCCCCGTGTCCTTGGCAGCCCGTGTGAGCTGTGATGCTGACCTGGTGCCGTGTTCCCAGCGCAGCTAGGAGGAGCCGTGAAGAGCTCAGGGTTTAGGAGCCACCACCTGGAGGAAACAGCGCTCCCGGCGGGGAGGGGAGGTGGCGGGGTGGGGGTTGTCCACGATCCCACGACTCCTTCCCTTCTGGCCGTGAAGTGGCCCAGGCGTGCAGTCACACCTGTGCGTGGTCTGGCCCAGGACACACCTGGCAGGCCTCCTATACTCCAGAGTCATTGTCTTTGCTGGAGGGTTGCCAAGGCTGCCCTGCGGCCAGGGCGCTGAAGTGGCTGGAGGAGGGGCCAGATTTGGGGGGCTCGCCTTCTCCCCTCCAGCAGCTCCTTTGTCTGTGAGGACGGTGCAGCTGCTGCGAAGCGCGTCTGCTACGCTTCCCGTTTCGCTTCTCAACCCAGAGATTCAGCCTCATCGCCTCCCCTCACTTCCGATCCCCCCCCCACCGGCCCCCAGCCTTTTCCCCTCTATTGGCGTTTATTTTAGGCAGGAGACAGGAAAGGAAATGACTCCGTTTCATCGGGATGAGGCATTGACTGGCAACTGTGCTTCGCCAGCCCGAGAGGGCCCGTCTATTTAGAGCGATGAGGAGAATATCGTTGGTCTTTTGTGTCTCTCTTCAGCACGAGGCTTTGCTGTTTTGCATGAAAAATAAAATTTCAATGAACTGCAGCTTAGCTGTGACTCTGGTTTTAATTGCTAGGCATTAGCAGTGATTTGCATAGTGCGTGATTTGTCAATTATCTGTGGCTTTGGGGTGATCTGAAGTGTCAGGACCACCAGCGATCTCGTGATGGAAAAGCCCCCAGACAACAAGACCGCACCGGGCAGTGTTTCACTCTCCTGTTTGAGCATGAATGTGCTGCTCCTGCTAGAAATTTGCTTCCCAGAGGGAGCCGGCCTTGTGGAGACTTGATCCAGGAGGTCCTGGAAGCGCCTGAGGCTCCTCCCAGCAGCCCCAGGTCAGCCACAAGCATGACCGGCCCTGCGCTGAGGTCGAGTTTGCACACAGGCCACGGTGTGGACGGCGTCCCCGGGTTGTTGGACCACACCTTACACACACCAAGGTGTGAATGGTGTCCCCAGGGTTACTGGACCACACTGGTGCATGCACACAGACCATGCTGTGGATTTTGTGCCCAGGTTACTGGACCACACAGACCATGGTGTGGACGGTGTCCCCTGGTTACTGGAGACACTGGTGGCGGCAGCCCCGGGACTATGAAGTCCACAGAGAAACCACCGATGCTGAGCCTGTCTCTGGGAGCTCCCAGGCGTTTTCACGTGAGTGCGGTCTCTTCTCCTGCACTGCTGGTTCCTCTGTGCTTCTGATGAAAGGTGGCCTTCACCCCTGTGCCGTGGTGTGGGTTGACCCTGGTGTTAACATGAAGAAACGAAGGGCTCACAGCCCCTGGGGGTCTGCCCTCAGCCGCGCAGAGTTGCTGCTGTCTGTGTGGTCCGGGTAGGAAGCGCTTCTCTGGTTTGCCTGTCATCCCGGCTGAAGTGCCCGCCTGCTCTGACCCCTCTGAGGGGTCGCCCCCCGCGGGGTGAGGGCCTCGACCCTGTGCCAAGATGCTCAGGACTCAGGTGAGGCTTCAGGCCTCTTTCCATATTGTCATCTGTTATTTGCATCGACTAGGTTTTGCTTTTTCCTTTGAGAAAGTAGTGATCCAATTGCCCCTCTGAGTTAAGCAATAGTTAAAAACACAAACTAAAGCCCGCTCCCTGCGGCAGTGTTTCCTCGGCGCCCAGGTTTTGGATCGATTTTGCAGCGGCCTCGCTCTGCTGTGCTTGCAGACTGTCTGGAGTTCATCAGAGGGTCCTCAGTCGATACCCGGCGTTCCGGCTCCGAGCCCTTCAGGGCAGTGCACACGGCAGCCCGGGAAGTGAGAGAGGCGTGTGGTTTCTGCCAGCCTGAGGCCTCCCCGTAGGATTAAAATCCCATTACGTTTGAGCTGTACTTACCATCATCAAATATAGCACCTTCCATCACTTTTTACATGTTGGTGTTTCAAAACCTTCAGTTTCAAGAAGGTCATAGAATTCCTTGACAGAGAAAGACCCAAGGACCCATGTGAGTGGAGTCCTCAGTTTACCAGCAATATTTGAAAAGCTTTGAAGAATAAAAATCATGAGGCCTTCATATCACGACTTCCCCTCTCTCTTTCTAAATACTTTCAGATGATGTCTTACATTCAGTATGGATCTATGATTTCTTTATATTTGCCAAACTCCAAAAGGATTCGGGATAGCTCACATTAGATCATATGTGAAATAACGACCATAATAATAAGGATCAATAGATAATAATACATAAATTAATAATCACGAGAAGGAGGAATAAGAATATCTCTCAGGATTGGGGAAAGTTGCTAACATTGGATGCTAAATCTTGCTCTCAACTTTTCAACAGCCACATGAGAGGGAGGGAGGGGGGCGTGACAACAGACAGAGAGGAGGGGCGACTTGGAGAAGGGCCTTGAGGGGGACTGGGGAGGGAGAAAGGGCTGTCCCTGAGACGCAGAGTGCTCCCTCCCGACTCCTGATTGGTTGTTCAGTCGCCAAGTCGTGTCCAGCTCTGCCAGCCCGTGGACTGCGGCACAGCAGGCTCCCCTGTCCATTGAGTCAGTGATGCCATCCAACCATCTCATCCTCTGCTGCCCTCTTCTCCCGTTGCCTTCAATCTTTCCCAGAATCAAGGTTGTTTGTTTTTTTTTTTTTTAACCAGTGAGTTGGCTCTTCACATCAGGTGGCCAAAGTATTGGAGCTTCAGCTTCTACATCAGTCCTTCCAATGAATATTCACAACTGACTTCCTTTAGGGTGGACTAGCTGGATCTCCTTGCAGTCCAAGGGACTCTAGAGTCTTCTGTGACACCACAGTTCTAAAGCATCAGTTCTTTGGTGCTCAGCTTTCTTTACTATCCGACTCTCACATCCGTACGTGACTCCTGGGAAAACCATAGTTTGACTACATGGACTTTTGTCAGCAAAGTGATGTGACTACTTTTTAACAAGCTGTCTAGGTTGGTCATAGCTTTTCTTGCAAGGAGCAAGCGTCTTTTAATTTCCTGGTTGCAGTCACCATCTGCAGTGATTTTGGAGCCCAAGAAAATAAAATCTGCCCTCTCCCTTCCTTGAAACTAGAAAGCAAATGAATAGGATTAGCTTTTAAAAGATGTGTTGAGTCGCAGAAGCAGTATCAGGTGAGTGGTCTGTCTGGTGTGGTGGTGGTGAGTGAAGGGGCCTGTCCAGATGGGGGAAGGCCAGGGCTGTGGCAGTGGAGTTTGGGGGTGGCTGGGTCCTATAGGGTGGGCCTGGCAGCGGGGATGGGTCCCAGTGGAGGCATTACACTGAGAGCCCAGGGGGAGAGCAAGGTAGGACCTCTAGGGACTTGGCCAAGACCCCTAGGGAGTTGGCGGCTGTAACAGAAACACCGCAGACTGGGGGCTTCCGCAGCAAACAGTGATTTCTCACAGCTTTGAGGGGGTGGTCAGGGAGGGAGGTGCAGCTGTGGCGTCTGGGCAGGAGTTTCTGGCTCATGGACAGATCCTCCTAGCCATGTGTTCACCTGGGGCGTGGATGGAGCTCCAGGCTCTCTGTGTTCCATCCAGGGCACCAACCCCATCACAGGGCACTTCCCTCGTGACCCCATCTAGCCCTGATCACCTCCCAGAGGACCCCAGTGCCACCACACCAGGGGCTGGGGCTGCAGCCTGTGCCCTATCTAACCCCGATCACCTCCCAGAGGACCCCCAGCGCCACCACACCGGGGGCTGGGGCTGCAGCCTGTGCCCCATCTAACCCCGATCACCTCCCAGAGGACCCCCAGCACCACCACACCGGGGGCTGGGGCTGCAGCCTGTGTGTGAGGGACACAGACATGCAGCAGGTGACCGCCCAGCCCAGAGGCCGCCTGGGGTGACTGACCCTTTGGATGTTTCTGCTTCTAACGCTAAGCAGCCCCATGGTCTTGAGCAGTTGGACCAGCTCTCTGCGTCCTGCCCCCAAGTCCATGAAATGGCACAGTAATTTAGGTGGAACTACATATATTCATTTGGCAATAAGGAGTTCATGAGCCACAGTCAGTTCCTGGTCTTGTTTTTGCTGACTGTATAGAACTTCTCCATCTTTGGCTGCAAAGAATATAATCCATCTGATTTCGGTGTTGACCATCTGGTCATGTCCATGTGTAGTGTCTTCTCTTGTGTTGTTGGAAGAGGGTGTTTGCTATGACCAGTGCCTTCTCTTGGCAAAACTCTATTAGCCTTTGCCCTGCTTCATTCAGTATTCCAAGGCCAAATTTGCCTGTTACTCCAGGTGTTTCTTGACTTCCTACTTTTGCATTCCAGTCCCCTATAATGAAAAGGACATCTTTTTTGGGTGTTAGTTCTAAAAGGTCTTGTAGGTCTTCATAGAACCGGTCAACTTCAGCTTCTTCAGCGTTACTGGTTGGGGCATAGACTTGGATTACTGTGATATTGAATGGTTTTCCTTGGAAACGAACAGAGATCATTCTGTCGTTTTTGAGATTGCATCCAAGTACTGCATTTCGGACTCTTTTGTTGACCATGATGGCCACTCCATTTCTTCTGAGGGATTCCTGCCCGCAGTAGTAGATATAATGGTCATCTGAGTTAAATTCACCCATTCCAGTCCATTTGAGTTCGCTGATTCCTAGGATGTTGACATTCACTCTTGCCATCTCTTGTTTGACCACTTCAAACAAGAATCAATTTGCCTTGATTCGTGGACCTGACATTCCAGGTTCCTATGCAATATTGCTCTTTACAGCATCGGACCTTGCTTCTATCACCAGTCATATCCACAGCTGGGTATTGTTTTTGCTTTGACTCCATCCCTTCATTCTTTCTGGAGTTACTTCTCCACTGATCTGCAGTAGCATATTGGGCACCTACTGACCTGGGGAGTTCCTCTTTCAGTATCCTATCTTTTTGCCTTTTCATACTGTTCATGGGGTTCTCAAGGCAAGAATACTGAAGTGGTTTGCCATTCCCTTTTCCAGTGGACCACATTCTGTCAGATCTCTCCACCATGACCCACCCGTCTTGGGTGGCCCCATAGGGCATGGCTTAGTTTCATTGAGTTAGACAAGGCTGTGTCCTAGTGTGATAAGATTGACTAGTTCTCTGTGAGTATGGTTTCAGTGTGTTTGCCCTCTGATGCCCTCTCGCAACACCTACTGCCTTACTTGGGTCTCTCTTACCTTGGGCGTGGGGTATCTCTTCCCGGCTGCTCCAGCAAAGCTCAGCCACTGCATTACTTTGCCAACAAAGGTTCGCCTAGTCAAGGCTATGGTCTTTCCTGTGGTCATGTATGGATGTGAGAGCTGGACTGGGAAGAAAGCTGAGCACCAAAGAATTGATGCTTTTGAATTGTGGTGTTGGAGAAGACTCTTGAGAGTCCCTTGGACTGCAAGGAGATCCAACCAGTCCATTCTAAAGGAGATCAGTTCTGGGTGTTCATTGGAAGAACTGATGCTAAAGCTGAAACTCGAGTACTTTGGCCACCTCATGGGAAAAGTTGACTCATTGGAGAAGACTCTGATGCTGGGAGGGATTGGGGGCAGGAGGAGAAGGGGACGATGAGGATGAGATGGCTGGATGGCATCACTGACTCTATGGACGTGAGTTTGGGTGAACTCTGGGAGTTGGTGATGGACAGGGAGGCCCGGCGTGCTGCAATTCATGGGGTTGCAAAGAGTGGACACGACTGAGTGACTGAACTGAACTGACATATATTCATTAGGTTCCCTGGTGGCTCAGCGGTAAAGAATCTGCCTGTAATGTGGGAGATGCAGGAGACACATGGGTTCGATCCTTGGGTGGGGAAGATACCCTGGGGGAGGGCATGGCAACCCATTCCAGTATTCTTGCCTGGAGAGTCCCACAGACCGGAGCCTGGTGGGCTACGGTCCATGGGGTTGCAAACAGTCGGACACAACTGAAGTGACTGAGCGTGCACATATGTTCATTGGGTGGAAAGATTAAATCTGTAATTGAATTTTATTGTGGAATAGACGACTAACCCCACCCCAGCTCTCAGCCACTGTGCCTGCCTCCTGATGCAGCCAGGCCTACCCCAGCCCCTGAGATCCTAGGGGCCTCCTGGGCCTGCGTGGGGCCTCTGGGGGACGCTGACCCCTGGGGACTCAGAGTTGACATCCACACATTTTGCCTGCCTGAGTTCTGGTTGATTCTGCAGGGGTTTGGCTGCCTGGAAGGGGCCGTGCAGGGGGTTTAGGGTGGGGTCTGGTGGGCGGCCGGGGGTGGGCAACAAGTGGGATGTTTGCGGGGCTGAGCCTGGAGCTCCCCACGGGCTGACACCGACTCCTGGGGCGTAGACGCTGTGCTGTGGGCCCTGCCTGCCTCTCTATTTGCCTGTTCTCTGGATGTGGGGCCATGTGGGCCTAACAGAGGGGACACTGCATCCTGAAGAGGGTCTGAGGGGCATCCCCGAGCGAGCTTTGCAAGGTCTGGGTCTGGGCCAGCAGGCACCCTGTCCACCCCGGAAGCGCTGGACATGCAGGGTGGGGTGTCGCCCCCAGTGATGGCGCCGTCCGAGCCGCGGGCGTTGGAAGAGCCTGTGAGGATCAGGGCCTCTGCCCCCAAGAGCAAAGCAGAAATGTCTACACACAAGTAGTCATGATGAGGATTTGCTTAGCACTCTAAGGCATTAGAAAAATAGAGACATAAAACATTAGAAAAAAAAGTTTAATTTCTGACCTGACACTCCGCCTTTAGTACTTTATTACTTTTTAAAATTACTTTCTGTGTCCTGAAGAAAGTGTCCCCACAGTGACAAATGGCTTGCTTGTCTTGGGATCCAATTGTGCCCATATTAACTGTTAGAAGCATTTGGGTTAATATCAGATGGCCTTGGAACAGCGTGCTTTTCTCTGAACCTGCGTGGCATCGCCAGGCATGCCCGCCATGGGCACCACGGCCTCCTCTGTCCTGTCTTCATCCCCTTCCTGCTCTGGGATGTGAATCTCGCTGGACCTTTTGCCCACGTGGAGAAGACGCACCCCCAGGAAGCTGATGGAAGCAGGGGCACAGGAACCTCACTGCCCGGAGGCTCTTTAGGGAAAGACGAAAGCAGCCTGGGATCACTTCTGCCCTCTCTGCACCGCTGGTTTGTCCTCCCTGGGGGTGGCCACACGGTCTCACAAACATGGGACCACTGTCCCCTTCGTCCTCTACCTCCCACTGTTCTGGGAAGCATTTATGCCTGATTTTCTTCCCTGAAAGGAAAAGCAAGAAGAATGTCCCCTGAGAGCAGTGATTAGGAGAATGCGGGACACAGAAGCCCACAGTCCGACCAGGCCCTGTAACCCATTTACATGTTTCCCTTCAACCCATTTACATGTTTTAGCAAATAAGTGTCCAGTGCAGCTCCCTGGAGAGGGGCCTGTGGATGTTTGAAGAAAATAATCAAACAACCTGATATTCCTGTTTCCCTCTGTGATACCTTCCCCACCCTGAAAACCCCCCACTGTAAACAGACAGGGCTTCAGAGCCCCCAGCTCAGCGGGGACCGAGTCCTCAGCAGCTGCGGTCGCCGGCGAGAGGAATTTGGGGTGAAACCTGGACGAGGCCCCTGTGCTCCGTTCAGCAGGCCCCCTGGTCGTCCGGTGTCCATCTCAGGGAGGACATTAGCTCTTGGGTCCCCCACTCACAGGAAAGAACTACGATCACCACCTGGGGGGTCTGCTCTGGGACCTGCAGGGCTGCCACCGAGTCGCGTGCTTGCCCGCGCGTCCCCAGCCTTGGTCCGTGTGGGCTGTTTATGCATGGGCACTCAGGTCACAGCTTTCAAAGGGAGTGCTTGCCTTTAACCTGGCAACACCCCCTCTGCACACTTGTACACGTGGGAGGAACGCCCTGACCACTCTCCTCCCAGAGGCGAGGAAGTTACAGAGCCCCCCCGGAGAGGCCAGGCTGGTCTGGGGTCTGTGGACTGAGCCCTGTGGTCTGCACGCTCCATCCAGGGGGGCAGAGACTGGACGGGGGGCCGGGCTGGCCCGGCTGTCACAGGTGTCCCCTCCCCTTGGCCCCTTGAGGCCGAGATACCACCTCCATCACTGTGTGTGCCTCCACCACTCAACCTCGAATGGGCCAGGAGCAGAGGCTCAAAAAGTCCTGAGAATCCGGAATTCACTCACGGGTAGAGGGTTCCTCTCCATGCTGCCCTACTGTGTGCCCCTCATGCTGCCCTGCATGGGGGCGGCCTGGGAGCTCTGCGTCCTGGCCCTGTCCTTGACTCCAGTGATGAGGCACCCAGCAGGGGAGAGGCTGGGGCAGGGCACAGGGTCCGCCCAGCAGCATCTTCCTGGCAAGAGCCTTCCCCTCGTTCCTGGGCCAGGGACCACTGTCAGCAGCCCAGGTGCTTCCTCATTCTGCCCTGTTCCCTTTAAACCTGCCCACACTGATAACACCGGTGCCTTTGATAATCTTAATTAGCCCCCTTTGGGCTGTGCTGGTCACCTCTTGCTGGGATCCCCCTGGACAAGGAATGGCTCTGGGTCTGGTTTGCTGTTTTCAGAAGATGCCTCTGTTTACTCCTTTGAGAAATAAATGTAGAAGGTTAGTGAGGAAACAGAGTTCTCTCCTAGCAATGTAGCCACTCCCTTCTGAGCTTGAATCACAGACCTTCCAGTCCTGGGGCCACCCGGCGTCCTGCTGACAAGGTGTTGGGATGGCTGGTGATGTAAGTCAGGGGGCATCACTGCCCTGGAGGGGCTGACGGAGTCCAGATGCAAGCACTTCCATGGACCATCCACCCGCAGGGGCCGCCCGCCTGCAGGGGACAAACCCGGCCTATCCTCTCTGGACAGGGCCTCCAGTGGGGGTGGAGGGGCGGGTGTTATTCCATCTCCCTCCAACCACTACCGGGGACCTGGCTCCTAGATTCCCAGCTGGGACGTTTGCTGAACGGATGCTGAGTCCAGGAGATGCCAACACCCAATTCCACATCTTCCTGAGCCAGGCAGACGCCCCCGCCCCCACCCAGAAGGAGCTGTCCAGGTGCCACTGCAGTGACGAGGCCCACGTCGTCAGACACGCGAGTTTTAACCGACTGGGTGTAGCCTGCCCAGTTCAGAAAGCACACTGGGTGATTTTCCTACCTGAAGATGGTTTTCCAGTATAAACTGCAGCTCGCAGAAGTCACAAAGCACAACACTAGTCTGCCTGTAAACGTTACGTGGAAGGTAAACGGTGAGCAGTAGGAGGCTGGCAGAGACGGGGAGTGCTTCAGGTGTGTCTCTTGTGAAGCTGGGTGTTCGGACACGAACAGGCTGCCTGTTACATTAAAGGAAAGCAGCTGTGTAACACAAGCATAGACGTTCTCCTGTTGTTTGTGATCATGGGCAATATGATTTATATTTTCATTTTAGATACTTCAAATCCATATATGATTATAACTAATAATAATTCACCATGTTCAAGATAAAGAAGAAGCCTGTCATTTCCTATCTTGCAAGCCCCATGTCTTTAATTTGGGATTGCTGGGTGAACCACTCTGCAAAATTGATAGTTTTAACTTTTAATGTCTTTTTCACTGGATGCAATGATGAGCATTTGTGAATCCTTTGCCCGTTAATTAGTGGCATTTCACGCCCATTGAGAAAACACGTTGTGCACATACATTTTCATTTAGAAAACTCACACCAACATTACAAGAACTGATGTTAGAAGAAAGAGAATTTAGGAAATAGAGGGAAGTGGTAAGGATGTCAGGGGAACCACATGACAACATCGTTATCATCTTTACCGTCACCATCCTGACCCTTATCATCACCACCACCACCGTGACCACCATCATCATCACCACCATCATTAGCATCATCACCATCACCACCATCACCATCACTACCATTAATACCACTATCACCATTACCATCAGCACCATCACCACCATCAACACCATCACCATCACCATCACCACCATCATCACCATCACCACCACCATCATCACCATGACCACCATCACCATGACCATCACCATGACCATCACCACCATTACCATCATCACCATAACCATCACCACCATCACCACCATCATCACCATCACCATTACCATCATCACCATCATCACCATGACCATCACCACCATCACCACCATCACCATCACCACCATGACCATCACCACCATCATCACCATCACCATTACCATCATCACCATCACCATGACCATCACCACCATCACCATCACCACCATTAATACCACTATCACCATTACCATCAGCACATCACCACCACCACCATGAGCACCATCACCATCATCACCATGACCACCATGACCACCATCACCATGACTACCATCACCATCACCACCATTAATACCACTATCACCATCGCCACCATGACCATCACCACCATCATCACCATCACCATTACCATCATCACCATCACCATGACCATCACCACCATCACCATCACCACCATTAATACCACTATCACCATTACCATCAGCACATCACCACCACCACCATGAGCACCATCACCATCATCACCATGACCACCATGACCACCATCACCATGACTACCATCACCATCACCACCATTAATACCACTATCACCATCGCCATCAGCACCATCAGCACCATCACCATCAGCACCATCACCACCATCACCCTCACCACCATCACCATCATCACCATCACCATCACCACCATGACCACCATCACCATCACCACCATCGCCACCATCACCATCACCACCATCACCATGACCATCACCACCATCACCATCACCACCATTAATACCACTATCACCATTACCATCAGCACCATCAGCAACATCACCATCATCACCACCATCACCATCATCACCATGACCACCATCACCACCATCACCATGACCATCATCACCACCATCACCACCACCATCACCATCATCACCATGACCACCATCACCACCATTAATACCACTATCACCATTACCATCAGCACATCACCACCACCACCATGAGCACCATCACCATCATCACCATGACCACCATGACCACCATCACCATGACTACCATCACCATCACCACCATTAATACCACTATCACCATTACCATCAGCACACCACCATCACCATCATCACCATGACCACCGTCATCACCATCACCATCACCAACATAGCCATCATCACCATCACCACCATCACCACCATCACCATCATCACCATCACCACCATCACTACCACTATCACTATCACCATCCCCATCACTACCAGTATCACCACCATTATCACCATCACCACCATCATCATCACCATCACAGGCATTACCAGCAGCGTCATCATCACGATCATAGTAATGATGGTACTCAGCATTTACTGACCAGTTACTCTGCGGTTTGGTTCAGTTCAGTTCAGTTCAGTCACTCAGTCATGTCCGACTCTTCACGACCCCATGAACTGCAGCACGCCAGGCCTCCCTGTCCATCACCAGTTCCCGGAGTTCACTCACACTCATGTCCATCGAGTCAGTGATGCCATCCAGCTATCTCATCCTCTGTCATCCCCTTCTCCTGCCCCCAATCCCTCCCAGCATCAGAGTCTTCTCCAATGAGTCAACTCTTCGCATGAGGTGGCCAAAATACTGGAGTTTCAGCTTTAGCATTGGTGCTGTTAAATGTGTTTCATGTAATATTCCTGTTTCGCTGTAACCTTTGCAGGCACATAGATTCTTATCTCTATTTTACGGATGAGGGATGTGAAATATAAATAGGGAAGATTAATTAAATGGCCTAAGTCTGTCACCTAGCCAGTGCTAGAGCTTGGATTTAAATAGAATTGACTGGATCCAGAGTATGTCCCTTCATGGTTAAGCTGTGGTCAAATATGTGGTGCAGCTGTGCACAGGCCATCATCTCAGAGCATCACACCTCACACTGTGTCACACCTCACACAGCATCACACCTCACACCGCATCACACCTCACACAGATTCACCCTCACACAGCATCACCTTTACAGAGCATCACACCTCACACAGCATCACACCTGACACAGTATCACATCTCACACAGCATCACACCTCACACAGCATCACCCTCACACAGCATACACCTCACACAGCATCACACCTCACACAGCATCACACCTCACACAGCATCACATCTCACACAGCATCACACCTCACACCGCATCATATCTCACACAGCATCACACCTCACACAGAATCACCCTCACACAGCATACACCTCACACAACATCACACCTCACACAGCATCACATCTCACACAGCATCACACCTCACACAGCATCAACCTCACACAGCATCACACCTCACATAGCATCACCCTCACAGAGTTTCACCCTCACACAGCATCACATCTCACATAGCATCACCCTCACACAGCATCACACCTCAAACAGCATCAGCCTCACTCAGCATCACCCTCACACAGCATCACACCTCAAACAGCATCAGCCTCACTCAGCATCACCCTCACACAGAATCACCCTCACATAGCATCACCCTCACACAACATCACATCTCACACAGCATCACACCTCACAGAGCATCACCCTCCCACAACATCACATCTCACACAGCATCACACCTCACACAGCATTACCTTTACAGAGCATCACACCTCACACTGCATCACACCTCACACAGAATCACCCTCACACAGCATCACACCTCACACAGCATCAGCCTCACTCAGCATCACCCTCACACAGAATCACCCTCACACAGCATCACCCTTACAGCAATGCACCTCACACAGCATCACATTCACAGAGCATCAAACCTCATACAGCGTCACCCTCACACAGCATCACACCTCACACAGCATCACCCTCACACAGCGTCACACCTCACACAGCATCACAGCTCACACAGCATCACCCTCACACAGCGTCACACCTCACACACCATCACACCTCACACAGCATCACCCTCACTCAGCATCACAGCTCACACAGCATCACCCTCACACAGCGTCACACCTCACACAGCGTCACACCTCACAAAGCATCACCCTCACACACCATCACACCTCACACAGCATCACCCTTACAGCATCACACCTCACACAGCTTCACCTTTACAGAGCATCACACCTCACACTGTGTCACACCTCACACAGCATCACCTTCACACAGCATCACCCTCACACAGCATCACACCTCACACAGCTTCACTTTTACAGAGCATCACACCTCACACTGCATCACACCTCACACAGAATCACCCTCACACAGCATCACACCTCACACAGCATCACCCTCACACAGCATCACACCTCACACAGCATCAGCCTCACTCAGCATCACCCTCACACAGATTCACCCTCACACAGCATCACCCTCACACAGCATCACACCTCACACAGCATCACACCTCACACAGCATCACACCTCACACAGCATCACCCTTACAGCATCACACCTCACACAGCATCACCTTTATAGAGCATCACACCTCACATTGCATCACACCTCACACAGCATCACCTTTACAGCATCACACCTCACACAGCATCACCTTTACAGAGCATCACACTGTACATTGCATCACACCTCACACAGAATCACCCTCACACAGCATCACTCTCACACAGCATCACACCTCACACAGCGTCACACCACACACAGCATCACACCTCAGAGAGCATCACACTTCACACACCATCACACCTCACACAGCGTCACACCTCACACAGCATCACACCTCACACAGCATCACATCTCACCCAGCATCACCCTTACAGCATCACACCTCACACAGCTTCACCTTTACAGAGCATCACACCTCACACTGCATCACACCTCACATAGCATCACACCTCACACACCATCGCACCTTACATAGCACCGCACTCAGTGGCAGGCCAGCCAGGAATGAATAGCCCACTGCTGCAGCAGTCACCAAGACGCTTGGGCGCATCTGTGGTTTGTTTTTCCCTCTCTGTAACTCCCTTCTCTGAACGGTCTCGTTCCTCTCTGCCACTGGCTTGGCCACCGTCTCACTTGCCTGGCAGTGGCACAGAGCACCCTGATATCCTCAGAGGCACAGGTGCAGTGACTTTCTTCCAGCTTGGCCCTTTCCTCTGGCCCCCACGCTAAGAACATGCCAGGTCAGCTGGCCAGAGGGTGGTGAGGGGCATGTGGAGGAAGCTGAGTCCTCTGGCTGGGCCGGACCACACGGCAGGCAGGGTCTCAGAGCATGGCTGAGCCCAGCCGAGACCAGCAGACTGCCCGGCGGATGTGCGATGGGTGAGCAGTAAAAGATGTTCTTTAGAGCCCATGGTTTGGGTGGTTTGTTACGCGCCAGTGTCACTGCTGAAGGTAAGCCATCGGGCACATCACTAGAACCGCACTGTACACACGGAAAGGGCGGTGCCTCGCAAAGCAGCAGAGCGGTGGGCTTGCCGGGGCTGAGTGGGCACGGCAGGGAGGCCTCTGAGCCTCTGCTGGGCTCTGCGCCGCCCCCTTCCCCACCTGCACTAAATACCTCTGCCTCTCTCCCCATCGAGCTGCCTCTTCGCCCAGGTGCCCTACTTTTATTTTCTGCCCAGACAACTGTTAAGTTCTCAGCAGCAGGCACAGCGAGGTTGAGAAAGGCAGCGTAGTGGGGAGGTGGGCCCAGCGGAAGGACGGGCCGCCTCCTCACTGGCATGGGGCGCTGTGAGCACCACCAGTGGGCCCTGCGGCGCGGAGGCGCGGGAGTGCAGACGGATGCCTAGGGGAGCGATGTCACCCCGACCCTCCTCCCAGGAGGCTGAAGGGCCCGCAGGCTGCCTGGGGGTTTAGCTGTCTGTGTAGCCCCTGGAGCGGGTCTCCTCCATCCCCTCGGCCCCCGAGATGTCCCTGCTGCCTGGATCCTCTGTGTCCAATCACAGCGCAGTCTCAGCTTTGCGATACCAGGGGCCCCGTGGAAAGGGGTGCAGAGCTTTCTAAGACGAGAACAAGAGCAGAGCCGGGACAACCACCCCCGGTGTGGACTGACTGCTGTGCGGACGTGGTCCTGGAAGGGTTTCTAGGGCCTCTGCTTCCCTTTGCCCTCCCTGGCCCTAGTTCTGTCTATTTCCATTTTCTTAGTTTAAATTCCTAGCACGTGAGACTCCATCAATTACAGAGTCGATTACGCTGGGTGACTGCAAGGCACAGGCAGGACAGACCGTGCTGTGAGGACCTTTGTGTGAAAACTCGAAGTTTATCTTGAAAAGTAAAGGTGACTGAAATCCTCCTGTTAAACTCTATCAAAACCCTACCGAAGGATACCCTCTCTATTTATTCCCCAGAAATGGTCGCCCTGTTGACACTGGTTCATGGGGCCTGTTAAAGGATGGTCTTGACATGAGCTGCTGGCCTTCCGAGTGTTGGCGTCCTGCAGGACACGCATCTCGTCAGGAATCTCAGGTGTGTGGCTTACTTGCAGGGTGGGGCACCAGTTGGCTTTCTCCATCCTGCCAAGCGAGAAAGATGTCAGGGGGACAGGCTTCAGGCACAGCTCTGCTGCCCTCGCATGCCCCCACCCCAGCTCTGCTGGGCTTCAGCCTGAAATGGGCTTCTCCAGGGGGCACTGAGGTGACTGCATGAATGCCTGTGGTCGCTTTGGTTGTATCTGGGTCTCTGTGACCCCACGGATTGCAGCCTGCCAGCCTGTCCATGGGATTCTCCAGGCAAGAACACTGCAGTGGGTTGCCATGCCCTCCTCCAGGGAATCTTCCCGACCCAGGGATCGAACCCAGAATCTTACATCTCTTGCACTGGCGGGCAGGTTCTTACCACGAGTGCCACCTGGGAAGCAGCGAGGTACCTGCTGGCTGCCAGACCTCACTCAGCGACGAGAAGCGACTTCTCACGTTTTGGTTCTGCCCAAAGTCAGAAGGAGGCTGTTCTTGGCCTGATTTGGGTCTCATGCCTACAGAGGAAGCAGACAGCCTCGTGTGGGTGGGGGTGGAGAGGGGGTCTGGGGTGGAGAGGGGGTCCAGAGTGGGCTGCGTCTGGATGAAGTGGATGGGGCAGGATTAGTTTGGGGGAGGGATTTCCCCATGGGAAAGAATTCCAGTTAGACAACCACACTTGTTCTTTCAAGAGGGACCATGTTTTAAATTAAGATATTTGGAAAAAGAAATCAGGGAAGTGGCCCCCATACACAAGTTTTGGGTCTCCATGAGACACTGATGTATTCTGTGAGCAGAAGGGAAGGATGTCATTTAGGGTAAAGGACTCTCATGCTAATGAATCTTCAGAAGGTTTAGTGACAACGATCAATCCATCAGTGGGCACCCATTAAACCCCTGGCCCTGTATGAGCTGTGAGATCGATCCAAACATGATCTGGTCCCAGCCCCGAGAGCTCTGTAAATGATTCTAACACCATGAGCCAGCTGTGAAGAGCAGGATTCAAGATGTAACTGTTTGCCCAGGTCGCTGCTGTGTTCTGTAGCAGCATGGAATTGAGTGGGGAGGGAGGGACATGGACGGGCACCCCCGACGGTCCTCACAGGAGGAGAGCTCTGGCCCAGAGGTCAGAGGGGCAGGGCTGGCAGAGAGAGGTGAGCCCTCGTGCAGGGTGTCCCTTGGCCTCTGCGTCCACTCCCTGCCTGGACGATGGTGTCCTTCCGGCGTGATCTGAGCCTGGCACTGACTGGGATTTATTTTGCTCTGTCTGGCTCTGTCATGGATGCTCTGCATGAGGCCACGCTCGGTGTCACTCAGCCAAGAGGCCCTCAGATCACCGCTGCCTTGTTGGGGCTCAGTCACTCAGTCCTGTCCGACCCTCTGGGACCCCATCAAAGGCAACAGGCCAGGCTTCCCTGTCCTTCACCATCTCCCAGAGCTTACTCAAACTCATGTCCATCGAGCCAGTGATGCCATCCAACCATCTCATCCTCTGTTGTCCCCTTTTCTTCCTGCCTTCAATCTTTCCCAGCATCAGGGCCTTTTCTAATGAGTCAGCTCTTCCCATCAGGTCGCCAAAGTATTGGAGCTTCATCTTCAACATCAGTCTTTCCAATAAATATTCAGGACTGATTTCCTTTAGGATGGATGGGTTAGATCTCCTTGCAGTCCAAGGGACTCTCAAGAGTCTTCTCCAACACCACAGTTCAAAAGCATCAATTCTTCAGCACTCAGCTTTCTTCACAGTCCAACTCTCACATCCATACATGACTACTAGAAAAACCACAGCTTTGACTAGATGGACCTTTGTTGGCAAAGTAACGTCTCTCCTTTTTAATATACTGTCTAGGTTTGTCATAGCTGTTCTTCCAAAGAGCAAGTCTCTTTTAATTTCATGGCTGAAGTCACCATCTGCAGTGATTTGGGGACTCCCCAAAATAAAGTCTGTCACTGTTTCCATTGTTTCCCCATCTATTTGCCATGAAATGATTGAACCGGTAGTTTGAGCATTCTTTGGCATTGCCTTTCTTTGGGATTGGAATGAAAAATCATTGCACTCATCTCACATGCTAGTAAAGTAATACTGAAAATTCTCCAGGCCAGACTTCAGCAATACATGAACCGTGAACTTCCAGATGTTCAAGCTGGTTTTAGAAAAGGCAGAGGAACCAGAGATCAAATTGCCAACATCCGCTGGATCATGGAAAAAGCAAGAAAGTTCCAGAAAAACATCTATTTCTGCTTTATTGACTATGCCAAAGCCTTTGACTGTGTGGATCACAATAAAGTGTGGAAAATTCTTCAAGAGATGGGAATACCAGGCCTCCTTACCTGCTTCTTGAGAAACCTATATGCAGGTCAGGAAGCAACAGTTAGAACTGGACATGGAACAACAGACTGGTTCCAAATAGGAAAAGGAGTACGTCAAGACTGTATATTGTCACCCTGCTTATTTAACTTATATGCAGAGTATATCATGAGGAATGCTGGACTGGAAGAAGCACAAGCTGGAATCAAGATTGCCAGGAGAAATATCAATAACCTCAGATATGCAGATGACACCACCCTTACGGCAGAAAGTGAAGAGGAACTAAAATGCCTCTTGATGAAAGTTAAAGTGGAGAGTGAAAAGGTTGGCTTAAAGCTCAACATTCAGAAAACGAAGATCATGGCATCTGGTCCCATCACTTCATGGGAAATAGATGGGGAAACAGTGGAAACAGTGTCAGATTTTATTTTTTGGGGCTCCAAAATCACTGCAGATGGTGACTGCAGCCATGAAATTAAAAGACGCTTACTCCTTGGAAGAAAAGTTATGACCAACCTAGATAGCATATTCAAAAGCAGAGACATTACTTTGCCAACAAATGTCTGTCTAGTCAAGGCTATGGTTTTTCCTGTGGTCATGTATGGATGTGAGAGTTGGATTGTGAAGAAAGCTGAACGAAGAATTGATGCTTTTGAACTATGGTGTTGGAGAAGACTCTTGAGAGTCCCTTGGACTGCAAGGAGATCCAACCAGTCCATCCTAAAGGAGATCAGTCCTGGGTGTTCTTTGGAAGGAATGATGCTAAAGCTGAAACTCCAGTACTTTGGCCACCTCATGTGAAGAGTTGACTCATTGGAAAAGACTCTGATGCTGGGAGGGATTGGGGGCAGGAGGAAAAGGGGACGACAGAGGATGAGATGGTTGGATGGTATCACTGACTTGATGGATGTGAATTTGAGTGAACTCCGGGAGTTGGTGATGGACAGGGAGGCCTGGCGTGCTGCAATTCATGGGGTCGCAAAGAGTCAGACATGACTGAGTGACTGAACTGAACTGAACTGAACTGATGGGACTGGATGCTGTGTTCTTAGATTTTTGAATGTTGTGTTTTAAGCCAGCTTTTTCACTCTCCTCTTTCACCTTCATCAAGAGGCTCTTTAGTTCCTCTTCACTTTCTGCCATAAGGATGGTGTCATCTGCATATCTGAGGTTATTGATATTTCTCCCTGCAATCTTGATTCCAGCTTATGCTTTGTCCAGCCTGGCATTTCACATGATGTACTCTGCGTGTAAGTTAAAAAAGCAGGGTGACAATAAACAGTCTTGACATACTCCTTTCCCAATTTGGAACCAGTCCATTGTTCCATGTCCCATTCTAACTATTCCTTCTTGACCTGCATACAGGTGGATGAAGATAAGATAGTCTGGTATTCCCATTTCTTTAAGAATTTCCCACAGTTTGTTTTGATCCGCACAGTCAAAGGCTTTAGTGTAGTCAATGAAGCAGAAGTAGATGTTTTTCTGGAACTCTCTTGCTTTTTCTATGATCCAACAGATGTTGGCAATTTGATCTCTGGTTCCTCTGCCTTTTCTAAATCCAGCTTGAACATCTGGAAGTTCTCAGTTCATGTACTGTTGAAGACTAGCTTGGAGAATTTTGAATATTACTTTGCTATCATGTGAAATGTGTGCAATTCTTTGGCATTGCCTTTTTTGGGATTGGAATGAAAACTGACCTTTTCCAGCCCTTTGGCCACTTCTGAGTTTTCCAAATTTGCTGGCATATTGAGCACAGTACTTTAATAGCATCATCTTTTAGGACTTGAGAAGGCTCAGCCGGAATTCCATCACCTCCACTAGCTTTGTTCATAGTGATGTTTCCTGAGGCCCCTTTGAGTTCGTATTCTAGGATGTCTGGCTCTAGGTGAGTGATCACACCATCGTGGTAATCTGGGTCATGATGCCTTGGTGGGACTTTTTGCCCAGAGATTTCTTGTCTACTGGGTATAGACAGAAATGTCCTAGAGCTTAGCCTGGGGATATAAGCCCTTTGTTTCTAGAACCTTGAGGCGAAGTAGCTTGACTCTTTCCCACTGGTTGCATGAATTTTGTGTTGTTCAGTCGCTCAGTCACGTCTGACTCCGTGCAAACCCATGGACTGTAGCACGCCAGGCTCCCTGTCCTCCACTGTTTTCCAAAGTTTGCTTAAACTCACATCCACGAGTTGGTGATGCCATCCAACCATCTCATCCTCTGTTGTCCCCTTCTCCTCCTGCCTTCAATCTTTCCCAACATCAAGGTTTTTTCTAATGAGTCAGCTCTTCGCATCAGGTGGCCAAAGTATTGGGGCTTCAGCTTCAGCATCAATAACCTAAGATCCAGGCCTTTAAACCAGAGCTCAGTAAGCCCCTTCTCCCTTCTTGTGCCCTTGACTGCATTAGTGGCCTCAGCGCAGGCAGGAGAGAGTGGTCTGTGGTCTCTGGGTCTGTTACCTAGAAACAGAAGAAGCAAGGATCTGTGTTGTTCTCCTGATGAACTCGGATGTGCCCCAGACAGTCACTCTTGCAGAGGCTGTAACACCAGCCTTTTCTGCGGGGTGAGAGCCCTGAGCCCTGACGCCCAACTTGGGAACCTGCATCCCTGCTGTGTTGGTGCTGACCTGTGCCTTAGGGCAGACCCGGAAACAGCCGCTCCCATCCTGCCCTGGGCGCTCCATCCTCTCATGAAGCCTGGTTGAGACAGCGTGCAACGGATGCTTAAGAACTGGGTTTGGAGTGGCTCAATTTGATGACCTTCCATGTAGGCATTGATTCATGAGCAAAAAGCACCACTGGGTCTATCTTGGTTCTGACCGCTGGGTGTCTCAGTTGAAATTTTTTAAAAAAATATCTTGGTGAAGTAAGAATAGAGCTAATTCCTTAGATTTTTTTAAAAATCCTCACATTGTTATGACTTAAGAAATATAATCTTCTCTTCTAAAAGTCTTTCTTAGTCAAATGAAGTCTTGTCCCTTCTCTGTAGAACGAAATATCCTTTGTTCACAACTCAGACAAGCTTAACCTCTCTGGAGGCTCTTGCAGGCAGACAAGATGTCACGGGAACTCGTCTGCCTCAGCAAGCATGGGAGTCATTCTGGAAAATCCCAGGAGGGCGTTGGGGCCTCGAGAAAAGCACCTCAGGAGTCAAGCAGGCAGACTCCTCGTATGTCTTAGATCCACGCTCAGCTTCATAATATGCTTCATTTCTCTGGATTCCACGGGGCTCGGGCTCAGCCACGAGGCCGAGCTCTCATCCCCAAAGCTGAGGACCAGCCCTTCGTAGTGTTTGTCTCTGGGGAAGAAGTTTTTGAGAAGGGTCGGATGCCTTGGCTCTTCCGTGTTGGTCGAGTCACCCTGCATTCCTTCTGCACAGAAGCCTCCCCTCTGGGCGAGCTGCAGCCGTGGAGGAGGGAGGAAGCCGGTTTGCCTCATGTTCCTGCTGCTCACCGCCTCCATGGTCTTCATGGCCCCTCTGCTACTTGAGCCTCACTCTCTGGTCCTATAAAACGTGACTCATTTTCTGCCGTGTGTGGAGGGATGAGGGTCAGGTCTGTCTCGGCCCTGCTCTAGCCCTTGGCTCTGAGCGGCAGCACGATCCCCCAGCCTTGGGCCTCATGGGCAGGAGGGCAGGAGGGACCCAGCAGCCTACCTGCCCTGGCAGGGCCTTCCGCTCCAAGACCCAGTGCTCCAGCCACAGTCTGCCACATGGAGAACCCGGGACGTCCAGCTCACTCTCACCTGGGTCCTTGGCCTGTAGAGACGTGGGGGTGCTGGACCCAGAGGTGAGGATGGTAATGGCAGCACACACATGAAGACATGCACACGCACACACACGAATACACACATAGGCATGCACGCACACACACACACACATGAAGACACGCACAGGCATGCACGCACACATACACACACATGAAGATATGCACAGACATACAGCACAGGTAAACACACACACATACATGAATACACACAGGCATGCATGCACACATATACACACATGCATGAAGACATACGCAGGCACACACAGGCATGCATGTGCACACACACACGCACAAAGACATGCACAGGCATACAGCACAAGTAAATGCACACGCACACACACATGAAGCCATGCACAAATACACATAGGCATGCATGCACACATATACACACACACATGAAGACATGCACACACACGAGTACACACAGACATGCATGCACACATATACACATACAGGAAGACACACACACACACATGAAGACATGCACACACACGAATACACACAGGCATGCATGCACACATACACACACACAGGAAGACACGCACACACACACAGGAAGACACGCACACACACATGAAGACATGCACATGCACACACAAATGCACACAGGCATGCATGCACACATATACACACACACATGAAGACACACAGGCATACAGCACAGGTAAATACACACATGTACATGAATACACACACACGAATACACACAGGCATGCATGCACACATATACACACACTCATGAAGGCACATACAGGCATACATGCACAGATAAATACACACACATACATGAACACACACACATGCACACACAGGCATGCACACACACGCGCGCACACGAAGACATGCACAGGCATACACGCACATTTGAACACACATACATGAACACGCACATGCACACACAAATGAATACATACAAGGCATGTATGCACACATGCACACAGACACATGAACACATATGCACATAAATGCACACACAAATACATGACACACACAAATACATGTACATGCATGAATATATATGCACGCATACATGCACACACAAATACACACACACATAGATACACATGCATACATGCACACACATGCACACACGTACATACATAAATACACGCACATGCACACATACACACAGGCATGCACACATAGACACACACACACACCCCCCGCAGGACTGCAGCTGGGCAGTCTCTGAGGCAGGATGCTTTCTTGGGGCGCTGCCTCATTTCTGACGAGAGGCTGTGGTCACTGGAGGAACTTGTTCAGGGGTTGTTTTCTGGCCCCGTAAAGAACTGACTTTGCTCCGCGTCACTTTCCAGTATGTGTGAAGCCCATCTGACAAGTGCGCCTGATGTCCGTGGGGAGACTGAGCACTCAGGAAGGCTCAGAGCTAGAGGCCGTGGGCGTCCTGCATGCTCTCGGCTCTTCCACAGGCCTGCAGCTTCAGGAGGAAGCTGTTGGGTGGGCAGGTGGGCGAGGTGCATACCCAGCAGGAACGGACGCTGCATCTCATCACAGCTGTTAGTGGACATGTACCCAGAGACCACACGTTCAGACTGGGATGCCCGCAAAGACCTGGACTGAGCTCTTGCAGCTGGGACAGGCAATCACAGCCGGGATTCCTACAGACAGAGAAACAGCTTTGTAAATATTTTTGGAATTCTTTGGTTAATTTGTAATATTGTCAAGTAAATTTCCCCATATGTTATCCTAGACCACTGGAGTTTGAAAATTATATAAAATACAATTAAAATATCCATCTTTATTTTCATGGCAGGAGTAGTATTCCAACATTCTGCCTCTCTCTTCTTAAATTGAATGTTAAATAAAAATAATATGGAATCCTGCTCCTTTGCTTGGCAACCCAGTTCAAACACTGTGAGTGAGACTGCATATTTGATTGCTGCTAGTTAACATTTTTGGAGTTTTTGCATACATAATTATTTGATATGACTCCTTGACAGCTTTTGAGGCATTAGCTATTTTTCTGTTAGAAAAACTGTCGTCTGACCTTAGTGGGCCTGCTGTGTGTGTGGGGATTTTTCAGGGTTTTAACCCTCCAGTTATAAGAATGAGGAGAAAGGAACAGCTTTTGTTGTGAGGGTCTCAGCCCCCACCCAGCGCCCCCTTCCCCTCCTTGTCTGGTTCTGCTTGGAGGCTTCTCTGTCTGGCTGCATCTGCACGCTCTCCCCTCCTCTGCTCTTTCTCTTCAGGGACGGCGTCTTGGGCCCTCCTTCTCTGCTCTTTCTCTTCAGGGATGGCGTCTTGGACCCTCCTCCTCTGCTCTTTCTCTTCAGGGATGGCGTCTTGGACCCTCCTTCTCTGCTCTTTCTCTTCAGGGATGGCGTCTTGGACCCTCCTTCTCTGCTCTTTCTCTTCAGGGATGGCGTCTTGGACCCTCCTCCTCTGCTCTTTCTCTTCAGGGGCGGCGTCTTGGGCCCTGGCTCCTGTCTGCCTGCTTTCTGATCCGTTTCTGTCCTGACTCTCCCTTGAGCAGTGCCCCCTGCCCGGTGTCCGTGGGCATGCAGGAGCCTCGAGCAGGGTCCCCCTTGCTCTTTCTCATCTTGGCCGTTGGCACCGTGGTCCACCAGGTGACCGAGGGCAGAAACCTGGGAAGCATCCTTCAGCCACTTTTCGCTCAGGTCCATGTGCCATCCATCCTGGCTTCACCTCCAGGCCTGCCCCGTCTGGGCTGTGCCCACCCTCACTTTCCGCCTGTGTGAGCAGGAGCCTGCCCCCCATAGCAGCATCCTAAAGGCCCTTGGCAGCCACAGTCCATTCTCCACTTGGGAGCCATGGTTATCTTTACAAAATGTAAATTACTTTACATCACTGCCCCTCGTAAAGCCCTCTTAACACCCTTCTCTCCTACTTGGAATAAATCCATAATCTCCTGCCTGGACTGTAGGGCTTCACAAGACCTGGCATAGATTTGTCCTTAAAATTTGCAGGGTGACTGCAGCTAAGCCTCTGTCCACTGAATGTCCCCATTGTTATGATTATTATTTTGGTATAGCTTACATGTCAGTTGTTATCTGTTTAGCTCAGTTGCTCAATCGTATCTTACTCTTTGCGACCCCATGAACTGCAGCATGCCAGGCCTCCCTGTCCATCACCAACTCCCAGAGCTTGTTCAAACTCCTGTTCATCGAGTCAATGAGGCCATCCAACCATCTCCTCCTCTGTTGTCCCCTTCTCCTGGTCAGTGGTTATGAAAGTGAAAGTGTTCGTAGCTCAGTTGCGTCCAACTCTTTGCTATCCCGTGGACTGCAGCCCACCAGGCTCCTCCGTCCATGGGATTTTCCAGGCAAGAGCACTGGAGTGGGGCGTTGCGTCCAGTTCTTTGTGATCCTGTGGACTGTAGCCCACTAGGCTCCTCTGTCCATGGAATTCTTTAGGCAAGACTACCAGAGTGGGTTGCCATGCCCTTCTTCGGGGGATCTTCCCAACTCAGGGATCGAACCTGCTTCTCCCACACTGCAAGGGGATTCTTTACCATCTGAGCCACCAGGGGAAGCTCAGTTGCCATAAAGGTGACAAAACGGGTATTTTATCAAGACATTATATTGGTGGTATGGCTCTTCCATATTTGGATTATTCTAATGGATCCTCTTGAAATATCTTTAAAGACACGATTTCCTTGAGGTTTGTAATGGGGACCATGGGCTTGTGTGAAGTTCTTCCCTGCATTTTCCGTTCAGTTCAGTCGCTCAGTCATTTCCGACTCTTTGCGACCCCATGGACTACAGCACGCCAGGGTCTCCCTGTCCATCACCAACTCCCGGAGTTTACCCAAACTCATGTCCATTCAGTCAGTGATCCCATCCAACCATCTCATCCTCTGTCATCCCCTTCTCCTCCTGCCTTCAATCTTTCCCCACATCAGGGTCTTTTCCAATGAGTCAGCTCTTTGCATCAGGTGGCCAAAGTATTGGAGTTTCAGCTTCAACATCTGTCCTTCCAATGAACATCCAGGACTGATCTTCTTTAGGATAGACTGGTTGGATCTCCTTGCAGTCCAAGGGACTCTGAAGAGTCTTCTCCAACACCACAGTTCAAAAGCATCAATTCTTCAGAGCTCAGCTTTCTTCACAGTCCAACTCTCACATCCATACGTGACCACTGGAAAAACCATAGCCTCGACTAGATGGGTCTTTGTTGGCAAAGTAATGTCTCTACATTTTAGCTGGAAGTATAACCTTGTGTCCTGGACCGGCTGGTCTGATTGGGGGAAGCTTGTCCTCAGCTCTGTGTCTCCGGGTCCCCTGGGCTCTCACCCTCTCCCTTCAGCACCAGGCTCCTTTCTGCCTCATGGACTCCACCCCCTCCTGCCCCCTGCCCCAGGCCTGGCCCCCAGCTCTTTGCTGAGAGGCACCTTCCCATCATCCAGGCCCCTGAGGTCACGTCTGAGTGTAGTGTGAGAAGCTATGGGACCTGGAGAGCCACGCAGCTTCCCCACGGTGGTCTCTCCAGCATTTGGTCATCAGTGGTTGTGACCTTACTGGACGTGGGGGGTAACCCATGTAAATAACCCCTGAAGAGCTCCTCAATAAACACAGGGCACCTGCTCCTCCTCCTTGGCCCCCTGTCTGCTTGCTGAACACTAAACTCTCTTACGGGCTTAGTGTGAACGTCACCTGATTCCGAAGGCTTCCAAGCCCCTGGCATCATCAGACCATCCCAATCTCAGGAGAAAAGGGTCCCTGCCCCTGGCACTGGAGACAGGCACTGGGATGAGGCACCGCAGGTCTGGTCTGTCCTGGGGAACTCGGAACATAAGTATAAGATCTTTAATTTCTGTCTTATATTATTGCCAGTTGTCTTCATAATTAACCATGAAATTGTAGGTTGCTTAGCGATGGAGATACAGGAGAATCAGTATTTTAAACAACTTCTCAAATTGAACAATAACACGTGGGTCGATTTTTGTTTTTAATAAACTTTATGATGCGATCACTGCAAATCCACATGTAGCGGTGACGAACGGTACTGCAGGATCCTGGGGACCCTTTCGATAGTCTTCCCAGCGGTGACACCCTGCACGACCACAGCACAAACCTCACAGGGGTGACTGACAGGCGTGCTGTTGAGAGGCAGAGCGTCGCAGCCAGGGTCTACCTGCTGCCTTTCGTGGGAACGCCTCTTCCCTCCTTCTCCACTTCTTCCCTCGTCTCTGCTGGCCACCAATCTCTCTTCCACTTTTATAATTTTATCACATCACTAATTCATGTAAATAGAATCAGACCTCTTGGGACCGGCTTTTTTCACTGGAAATTCATTCGTTCAGATTGCTCTTTGCATCGAATGTTATGTTCCTTTTTATTGCTGAGTGGTATTCTGTGGTGTGGACACAATAGTCTGTTGGACTGTTTATTCTCTGAAGGACAGCTGGGTTGTTCTCCATGTCTGGTTATTGTAAACAAAGCTCCTGTGAATGTTCATGGGCAGGTTTTTGTGTGAACACGATCGTGTTCGTTTAGCAGCACAGGGTAACCTCAGCACACACTGGGGGCTTAGAACAGCAGAGTGCGTGGTCTCACAGCTCTGCAGACCAGAAGTCTGAAATCAGTGTCTCGGTGGGTTTGGTCCCGCTGGAAGTTCTGCTCAGAACTGTTCCACGTCTTCTCTCAGCGTCTGAGGTCGCCTGTGGTGCTCGGGGTTCCTGCTTTGGAGACACATCACTCCAATTCCTGTCTCCGTGTCACTGGTGTTCTCCTGGCGTGTCTGTCTCTGTTCTTATGAGGCCAGTGGTTGTATAGGAATTAGAGCCCACCCTGATAACTCAGCTGGTAAGGAATCCACCTGAAATGCAGGAGAGCCCAGTTTGATTCCTGGGTTGGGAAGATCCCCTGGAGAAGGGAAAGGCTACCCACTCCGGTGTTCTGGCCTGGAGAATTCCATGGACTGTATAGTCCTTGGGGTCGCAAAGAGTCGGACACGACTGGGCGACTTTCACTTTCACTTTCATCCAGAATGACCCCATCGTAACTTGACTGCATCTTCAAAGTCTCTATTCCAATCCTCCCTGGTCTAGTCTGACTTCCTTGTAACCAAGTACATCTATAAAGACCTTATCTCCAAATACAGTCGCATTCTCAGGTACTGGGGGGAGGCCTTCAACATAGCATTTGGGGGGCACAATTCGCCCCACAAACAGGGAGACTGGACGCATGAGGCTGGGGCCTCTCCCACATGGGCAATGTCACTCTTGGGGCAAAAATGCAGAGAGGCTTTTGCAGGGAGGGTCCTGGCCACAGGAACAGGACTTCAGACACTATCAAAATGGTCTCAGAAGAAACTGAACTTCTGAACCAGCGACTGGGGCTTGTGATCGATACTTTCATCTGTACAGAATTCAAGGCCCCTTTGCAGGCCACGCTCCACCTCTGGGGCCATGTGTCTGAGCTTTCCACGCCCACATTTTCTGCCTGCCTCCCTGTCCAGCTGGGGGCCGAGCTTACCTGTGATCAGAGCAGCTGTGCCTCAGAGCTGGTGGGAGGCGAGTTTGTTTATACAGATTCTGTTTTATTTTAGTCTTTCCAATGAATGCCTTGGGGCTTTCGTTCTCTGCCAAGGGCAGGAGAGAGAAGGCTTTACTACTTAGATGCAGGCGTTTGGGATAAGACGTGAACAAACATCGCTGCGTAACAAGTGAGCCCATCCTGGGCCCTCCCCTTCCCAGTTGGGCTGTGTGTCTGTTCTCACTGTGAGTCAAGCTCGAGTTTCCTCTTTAATTCCACAGCTTCATTTAGCTTTTGAAACAGTCTTCAAATGCATCGTGTGATTCTAGTACATATTCCCTTCCTTTGTGATTTTTCTGAGCCCAGGCTACAGCGAAGAAAAAACCACTGCCATGATGGGTCCACAGGCGCTGACATTCTTATAAATCTGCTCTAAACACAAGTCCCCATCTTTCCAAACCACACATGAGGAGTAGACAGCCAGGAAAGGGCACAGTTGTCTGTCAAATCAACCTGCTTAATTAAATGTATGAATGTGGCAAAGCATGAAAAGCATGTCTAAGGTGAGTGAAACGTGTTGACGGAAGCACATATTCCTTCTCTCACAGAGCTTCGGGAGGGAGGGCGCCAAGACGCAGGGTGAAGGCGGAGGGCCTGGCAGGAGCCATGTGGAGGGACCCGGCCTGTGTGGACCCCCAACCACCCTGGCGCCCCAGGACCCCATGACCCTGTGAGCATCTAATCTACGTTCCCTCCAAACCTTCCCAGATCCCCCAGCCTCAGAGGAGGTCCCCCATGGGGAGGAGAGACCTCTTTCCATACAAGGCCACATTCACAGCCCTGGGATCAGGACCTGCTGCTCTGGGGCCAGGCTCAGCCTGCCGGGCCCTCTCACAGTCTGACCCGGCCCCACCAGCGCTGGGGTGTTGAGGGATTGGAAGGGCTAAGAACAGTCTTTCTGGACTGCGTGGACAGGATGCGGTCCTGCTTTGGAATATTCAGGCTTTGGTGGATCCTCAGTGTGTGGTTTTTTATTTTTCTAAGCATTCTGCACCACTGTCCATCATGAGGACAGGTAATCACCTTCTAAGTTCTGTGTCACGCAGTTCCTGCCTATCTTTTCAAGGGTTCAGTTTAGTTCAGTTCATTCGCTCAGTCGTGTCCAATTCTTTGCGACCCCATGGACTGCTGCATGCCAGGCCTCCCTGCCCATCACCAACTCTTGGAGTTTATCCAATTTTTGTCCATCGAGTCCAGGATGCCATCCAACCATCTCATCCTCTGTCGTCCCCTTCTCCTCCTGCCCTCAATCTTCCCAGCATCAGGGTCTTTTCCAATAAGTCAGGTCTTCACGTCAGGTGGCCAAAGTATTGGAGTTTCAGCTTCAACATCTGTCCTTCCAATGAACACCCAGGACTGATCTCCTTTAGGATGGACTGGTTGGATCTCTTTGCAGTCCAAGGGACTCTCAAGGGTCTTCTCCAACACCATTGGTCAAAAGCATCAATTATTTGGCGCTCAGCTTTCTTTGCAGTCCAACTCTCACATCCATACATGACCAATGGAAAAACCATAGCCTTGATTAGATGGATGTTTGCTGGTAGAGATGTCTTTGCTTTTTAATATGCTGTCTAGGTTGGTCATAACTTTCCTTCCAAGGAGTAAACGTCTTTTAATTTCATGGCTGCAGTCACCATCTGCAGTGATTTGGAGGGTAGCAGGTTCTAAACTTTTAGTTTAGTTTTGTAGAATTTGATCCACGAATGAAATGAATAATTCTGAACGAGTCTCTCATGGAGAGACTCTCTCATTGCCTTTTTCCACCGAGCATTTGGTTGCTGAGATTTGCGAGTGCTGACCGCGCTGGACTTCTCTGGGTATCCAGTTGTTACTATAGGACCCCACTTCTGAGAGTTCCCTGGGGGCTGGGAGCTGTAAAGGAGGGTCTGGGGACTGTGGAGCGGGTGTGTCGGGGCGCAGGGGAAGAGGGGAAGTGGTCCTTGAGAAGCCCACCTGGGCTTGCCATGCAGCGTTCAGGGAAGTGGGCCCCTGCCCTCCCGCAGATGCCGGATGCGGGGCTCATCAGCGTCAGCTGGTGCACAGGCAGCATCTCTGGCTCCCGGAGTTTCCTCGGGCCCTGTAAGGGGTCCAGGCTCATCCTGGGGTGTGGCCTTGAGTTGTTAGAAACTAGGCGAGTGTTTGTTCAGGTCATTACAGGTGCAGTTGAGGGCTAGTTGAGAGGTCAGAGGGGTGGCTGGAGTTTAGCCAAGAGAGTCTTTGCCGATGCATACACATATTTATGTTTATATTGACCTTTGTGGGTTTTGGTGAGGTTGCGTAATTTACTCTATATAGCCTTGAAATTTTTGTTGCATTTCTTGCTGGAGATCTTTCTTCCATTTGCTATTTAAATAGCATCTTTTCATTCCCTAGTTTTTGAGAAATTAAAACCTACGGTGGAGTTACTAAAATAGCACTGTGAGCACTCACATGCCTTCTCCAGGTCCGGAGCTGGTAGTGTCTCGTTTCGCCCACTCCTTGCCTCTCTCCCCTTCTCTCTCTCTCTCTCCCTCCCCCATATAAACATATGTGTACACTTTGCCAGCCTCATGCCACTTCACGCTAGCTTACGTTAGCTAAGAACAAAAACACAGAAACAATGCAATGGTTGCACGTGGGGAATGTAACATTAATGCTTTATTATCCAGTACATAATCCACATTCAGGAGTTGCCGGTGGTCCAGTTGCAATAGTCATCACGTTTTCTCCCTCTGATCTGTTTAGGAGCTAACCAAGGACTGCTCTCTGCTCTGAGCCGGTCCTGAGAGTCGAGCCGCCGGCCCAACAGCAGACCAGGTGAGTGTACAGGAGAGCCGTCCCCCGCCCGTCAGAGGGAGGCACCTGGCGTCACTTTGTCATTCCTGGGGCAGGGGACTTGCCCGCTTGGCTAAGGTGGTGTCTGCCAGATTTCTTCATGATAAAGGCATCCTTTACTGTTGTAGCTAATAGCTAATTTGGGGAGCGGTTCTTTGAGACTTTGTGAAATCCCGATGCCCGCCTCCTGCACCTGGTGCTTTGAGCGCCGTGGCTAAGTCTATGCTGGAGGCAGAGCGGTGGTTTTCTGTTCCCTCGTTTCTTCTTAGTTATCAGCATTCTCTGGAAGACTCACTCCCCACTCCTCCATAATTTTAGCACTGGAGTAGATTAATGAATTCTTTTAATTCATCCCAAGAATCACCACCCATCCTGTCGTCGTTCATTTTGTTGTTCAAATTATTCCAAATTCAGCCAGGGGCACCCTCTCCAGGGTGGCCTCTGGGTCCTTGTTTGTGTCCCAGTCAGCGTTTGAGAAATGAGAGGTGTCTTTTTAAAATTGCATTTTCTTTTATTTTTAATTGTAGAATAATTATAGTATTGTGGTGGTTTGGGCCATACATCAGCACGAATCAGCCACAGGCACGCGTCTGTCCTCTCCCTCTGGTGCTTGTCACAGAGCACCGGCTTTGGGTTCCCTGCATCAAACAACAAACCCCCGCTGGCTCTCTATCTTACCTATGGTAACGTGTATATTTCATTGCCGTTTTCGCAAATCATCCCACCCTCTCCTTCCCCCACTGTGTCCAAAACTCCGTTCTTCACGTCTGCATCTCCTTTGCTGCTCTGCCCATAGGATCCTCGGTACTTGTCTTTCTAGATTCTATATATGCGCATTAATATGCGATATTTCTCTTTCTCTTTCTTACTTCCTTCACTCTGTGTAATAGGCTCCAGGTGCACCCACCTCATCAGAACTGACGCATACGCGTTCCTTTTTGTGGCCGATCACTGCTCCATCGTGTGTGTACAGAACTGACGCATGCGCGTTCCTTTTTGTGGCCGATCACTGCTCCATCGTGTGTGTACCACAGCCTCCCACCCCTCACCCGTCGATGGCATCTAGGCTGGCTGCTTGTGTAACTGACGGCTACACTGATCTTGCAACCAGCAACCTTGCTGGACTCTTCAACTAGTTCTAAAATGGTGTCTGGAAACAATTTTGATTTATGCATTGATAGAGGAAGAAATGGCAACCCACTCCAGTACTTTAGCCTGGAGAATCCCATGGACAGAGGAGCCTGGCGGGCTGCAGTCCATAGGACTGCAAAGAGTTGAACGTGACTGAAGCGATTTAGCACCACACACATACCCATATCTCTGTGCATAATGACAGTTTACTTTCCTTCTTTACAATTATATTTTTATTTCTTTGTTATTGATCTAGCTAGACTCTCCTGTACAAGGATAGTTCCGTGTAAGAAAAACACTTGCAAACACCAAGTCCTCTTTCTGACTTTGAAGTTTTGGCCTAACCTGTGATGTCTGCTCTGGGTTATTAGTTGCTACACTTTCCCCCCACTAAGGAAGCTCTCATTTTTTCATAACTGTATTTTTAAAAATCTCTAATGGGTTTGTAATTTTACCAAACAATTTGTTGTGCATTTGCTAAGATGGTTATACTTTTTGTCTCCTTTAATATATCAATGTGGTCAATTACAATAACATTTTTGAACAAGAACCACCCCTGCATTATTGGCCTAAACCTTATTTGATATTTTCAATATATCCTACACTTAGTTCAGCAATATTTTGGTGAGCCTTTGGGCGTTTCTTCAGGAGACGACTTATCTTTCCTCTGCCACGTTTCTCTCTTTCTTGTGACCTTGTTGTTGGAACCATGTGTATTTCAGCAGTGTGTGCGTGTGTGGGCTGTGGGTGGGTGGAGAGGTGAGTGTGTGTGTGTTTGTGCATGTGTGCGAGTGCAGGTGGAGAAGTGAGTGTGTGCGTGTGTGTGTGTGTGTGTGTGTGAGTGTGCACGGGCCGTGGGCGGGTGGAGAAGTGAGTGTACATGTGTGTGTGTGGGCCGTGGGTGGGTGGAGAGGTGAGTGCGTGTGTGTGTGTGTGTGGGCCGTGGGCAGGTGGAGAAGTGAGTGTGTGTGTGTGTGTGTGTGTGTGTGTGTGGGCCGTGGGCGGGTGGAGAGGTGAGTGTGTGCGTGTGTGTGTGTGGGCCATGGGCAGGTGGAAAGGTGAGTGTATGCATGTGTGTGTGTGTGGGCGGGTGGAGAAGTGAGTGTGTGTGTGTGTGTGCGCGTGCAGGCCGTGGGCAGGTGGAGAGGTGAGTGTGTGTGTGTGTGTGTGCGGGCCGTGGGCGGGTGGAGAGGTGAGTGTGTGTGTGTGTGTGTGTGTGTGCGGGCCGTGGGCGGGTGGAGAGGTGAGTGTGTGTGTGTGTGTGCGGGCCGTGGGCGGGTGGAGAGGTGAGTGTGTGTGTGTGTGTGTGTGTGTGCGGGCCGTGGGCGGGTGGAGAGGTGAGTGTGTGCGTGTGTGTATGTGCGGGCCGTGGGCGGGTGAAGTGAGTGTGTGTGAAACCTGGGCCCATTTCTCACCCGGGTGGTGGGGAGCATCTGAGACGCGTGTGCTGTTTCCTCAGTGGGTGCATCTCCAGGCAGGTGTCCAGGATGCAGTGAGATTGGCCCCTGGAACCCTGAGGGCCCGTCCAGGTGCAGACATGGGGGAGCCAGCCTAGGGGCGGCGGGGGAGGCTCGGAAAGTGGGCTGCCCTCAGGGTCCCCCAAGCAGGAGCCCTGCAGTGCCAGCCCCAAAGGGCTCAGTCGCGTCTGCATGCCCTTGTGTGCCTGCCAGTCAGGGCCCTGCTCCAGCACCAGGGCCTCGGGTCCTGGATTCGGCCATGAGGCGGGGGTGGCTGGGCGGGCCAGGGAGGAAGGCTGGGGTGCAGGGTGTTTCAGGCCCCTGTCCCTGTCCCTCAGGGCTGCACAAAGGCAGGCTGCCTGGCCTGGAGGATTTGCCGCCCTCCGAGACCCCCTTAGGGCCTGAGGTCTCCATCTCCAGCTTCTCCGCGGCTCCTCGTTCTACCCCCGAGGCTGTGTCTGCTCTCACCTGGAACTGTGGGACTCAGCTCTCAGGGGCTACCAGGGGCTGCCAGCCTTGTGGCTCCAGATGGGGGTCTCCCCCATGCAGGAGGGAGCGTGTGCGTGAGTGTGAGTGTGAGTGCAGATGTGTGAGAGCACACATGTGTGAATGCGTGTGTGTGAAGGCAGAGGAGTGCAATGTGTATACATTTGTGCATGTGTGCATGTATGTGTGCACGTGTGTGTGTGTGGCGGGGGCGGTGGCAGGCCCCACCTTGCACATCCCCCCCACCCAGCGCCCCGTCTGCGGTCCAGCGTCCCCCTGCCCAGCACCCCTTCTGCGGTCCAGCATTCCCCTGCCCAGCGCCCCCTCTGCGGTCCAGCTGTTGCTGACCCGGGGCCGACCTGTGCCCCACGCCCCGGGCTTTCTGGCTGATGTCTGTGTCTGCAGTCTCTCCTCCCCCTGCTGTTCTCAGAGCTGAGATCCTCCTTCGTCTTCAAGATGCAGATGAAACGCCTGTTCTCCCTGATAGACCCCAGCCGGGGATAAACACTGCTTCCTCTTCTAAGACTTAGCCCGTCTGCCTTGAATTATACATGTGCGCCGGGGAGGACCCCTTCAGGATGAGGATTCTGATTTATTTATCTTCACATTTCCCTCGTCACCCCCTCCGCCCCAGCCCCTAAGGCAGCGTCTGGTGTGTGGAAGGTGCTCAGGATTATTTATTAAAGCGGAGAGGAACTGCTCCTCCTGGTTTCTGTGCTCAGTGAAACCATTCAATTCAGGGAGAAGTGATGGAGCCTTTGGAGAGAGAGGGGAGCCTTCTGCCTTCTGCCCTGAGGCTAGAGCGGTCTCAGGTCTGTCACCCCCTCTCCTCCCCACCTTGCTCCGGCGTCTCCCCACTCCCACGGCCTGCTTCTGCCCGGTCCCGGCCCTGTGGGCTCGCAGCACATGCTGGATCTGGCCCAGATGTGAGGGGTTTCTGTGAAGCCTCGGAGCAGTGCTCCCAGGCCAGGCCGGGAAATGCCGCTCTCTGCATTCTTATGCCTGTCACACCTTCCCGCAGAATTAGCCGAAGCGCTTGAGAAATGATTCCTCCACCCTGCCATGCCTCGAACCATCCCAAGGGGTGCTGGAGGTTTTCAAAACAAAGCTAATTGCAATTCCTGATGATCACACGCATATTTAATGCCACACCACGCCGAGCCTAAGAGGCCTGCACAGAAATTGAAGTGTCGGAACTCCAGGAAGATGCGGGTTCAGAGCAAAAGAATCAGTCTCCTCTGAAGAAAGAACAAAGCCCCTGAAATGGTCTGACTGGACACTCCCGAGAGCCCGACAAGCCCACGTGTGGTCAAGAAGAAACCGGAGGCCAGGAGACCCTTAACGCCCAGTGGATGCCTGCTGGAGCCCTTCTGAGCCACAGTCGTCCCGGAGCAGGTTGGCTGGGATTTCAGATGTGTATTTGATAAGTACTGTATTCAGTCATATTTGCATTTATTTGGCACCTACGGTATGCACTGATTCTGGAAATGCTGATCACTGGGCCCTTATATAGCATTTAAACATGTACGAGCAGCTTCTGCTGGCCCACAGCTCCTTCTCGGCCACAGCCCCTTTCTTGCTCTCCTGTCCCCACCTCCAGGCACCTGCAGCTCGCCTGCCCTGTGAGCCTCTCTCTAGGGTGACCGTCACCGTTTCCCCTCTAGGCACTTCGCCGTCTTCACTTTCTCAGGACCACCATCTGAGACACCGCTGTCCCGTGTGGTCGGTGAGGGAGAGACGTTCAGCGGGGCCACAGGGCTCACCCACATCCCCCGCGGGTTTGGGGGCCCGCTGTGTGCCCAGCCCCTCACTGACCGAGGACGCCCTGCCCCCCCATCACTCCAGGCCACCCTTCACTCATGTGACTTCACGGCGCCCAGACCCGGGGCCCCCAGCTCCAGGGGAGCTTCCGCTGCGCCCAGCCCCGGTCTCTGCGGGGTGACACCCTCCCTGCCCTGCCGGCTCTCAGTCCCCGCCTGCCCCCTGCCTGGGTGTGTCCCCTGCCTGCACCCCCAGCTCCAGCTGTCCCTTTCACACTTTGCCATCCCTGGTCCTCTGCCTGCGGCTCTAGACGTGGAATCTTTGCTCAAGGTGTCCTTTTGTGTGGCTGTCGAGTTGGGACTCTGGGAAAGAAACGGAAGCACTCCCGTGACTCCTGCAGAGCAGCCCTGGTCCCACCAGCCGTGCTGTGGGGCCGCCCTGTTTAAGGGGGTGGCCATGTCTGTTCTCTTGTCTTCCCATAGCGCTTAGAACGCCTCCTCGGTATCGGAGATGACGAGCCCCTTATATGTGTATTTGCCAAACGAGTGGCAGATGGGGCATGCTTCCAGACCGAAGGGGATGGTGTTTACTGTGAGCTCGCACAGTGAACTCTGCTGTCAGCAGCCGCAAGGATGACGGTGTTGCAGCAATTCTTACTGTAACTGTTAGAGAAACACGAGACAGGCGTGATCACAGCGGGCGGCATTTTCTGTAGCAAGAGGACCAACAGGCCATGGGACTAGAATGTGCTGACCTCTTAATGTCCACCGGGCAAATCAGCAGATGGTGAGAGTCTGGGCACCCAGCACGGGGGACCCCGTTTTCTGATGAGGAAACTGCAGCCCAGACAGAGAATGGAACACACAGACCTCCCAGATGCCGAGCAGGCACACTTCCTGCTGAAACTGTCTAATGAAAGAGAAACATGGCCATGGTCTGATGCAATGGGCTGTGTTGATGGGGTATAACACACACTTATGGCAGTGCCCTTAGTTTGGGCAAATAACTTGAAGAGATATCGATTTGTTGTTTGACTCAGTCGCGTCAGCCTCCTTGTGACCCCATGGACGGCAGCACGCCAGGCTCCCCTGTCCTTCACCATCTCCCAGAGTTTGCTTAGATTCATGCCCATTGAGTCGGTGATGCCATCCAACCAGATCATCCTCTGCTGCCCCCTTTTCCTTTATCCTCCAATCTTTTCCAGCGTCAAGGTCTTTTCCAATGAGTAGGCTCTTTGCATCGGGTGGCCAAAGTGTAACTTCACCTTCAACATCAGTCCTTTCAATGAATATTCTGGGTTGATTTCCTTTAAGATTGACTGGTTTGATCTCCTTGCTGTTCAGGGACTCTCAAGAGTCTTCTCTGTACAATTCAAAAGCATCAGTTCTGGCGCTCAGACTTCTTCATGGTCCAGCTCTCACATCGTACATGAGTACTGGTGCTCAGACTTCACGGTCCAGCTCTCACGTCGTACATGAGTATTGGTGCTCAGACTTCATGGTCCAGCTCTCACGTCGTACATGAGTATTGGTGCTCAGACTTCATGGTCCAGCTCTCACGTCATACATGAGTATTGGTGCTCAGACTTCATGGTCCAGCTTTCACGTCGTACATGACCACTGGAAAACACCATAGCTTTGACTAGATGCAGCTTTGTCAGCAAAGTGGCGTCTTTGCTTTTTAATACACTGTCTAGGTTTTTCATAGCTTTGCTTCCAAGAAGCAGGTGTACTTTAATTTCATGGCTGCAGTCACCATCTGCAGTGATTTTGGAGCCCAAGAAAATAAAATCTGTCACTGTTTCCACTTTTCCTCCTCTTTTTGCCATGAAGTGATGAGATCAGACCATGACTTTAAACAGAAACTATCTATGCCTCCTCCAAAGCCATACACTTGGAAATCAAAGTTACATTTGTGAAAAGTCATAGCAGTCATAGTATGATCTCGTTTATGTACGGTTACCTGTGTGAGTGCATGTGTGTGCCCAAGGACACAGGAGGGATAACTGTCAACAGTGGCAGATGGTCATTTCAGAGTGGTGAAATTCAGTTTTTTAACAAACTTTCTTCATTTTTAAAAATTTAGTCATTGTGCCCACAGCATATGGTCTATTTATAGAATTTTTATTCTGAAAGTAATTCTGTTTGTTTTAAAGATAAAGTTGAGATACAGAATGTTTTGTTTCAGACAACAATGGATGTGCCATGCAGCAGAATGGCTAACGGATGTTCAGAGCCTTAAATATACACACTGAAGCACTATTGCTTAATAAACCAGTGTTCAGCCGAAGAAAGTAGAAAATGAATAGCTGAATAATTTCCAAATAAAATGTAAGGGAGAAACACTGATAAATACAAAGGCGAAATGAAAATAAAAAATTAAGGATCACTAGAGCTGACTTAAAAATTAGCTCTTCCAAAAATCAAAATGAAAATATTAAAGAGAAAAAAGTACACACAAACCCACACTGGAGACACACAAAGGCAGCAAGCCCTGTGAGCCGGATGTTGGTGTGTGCGTCAGCGAGGACGTGCAGACAAGCAGCACTCAGGACCTCGCAGGGACGGTGGACAATGACATTTGCCCCCTTGTCTGAGCCACCAGCCTCTTAAATGCGTACCTGGGCTCCTGTAAGCCTCTTGTGATGTGTAGGAGGGTGTGCGTGCTAAGTCGCTTCAGTTGTATCCAACTCTTTGTGACCCCATGGACTGTAGCCCACCAGGCTCCTCTGTCCATGGGATTCTCCAGGCAAGAGTGCTGGAGTGGGTTGCCATGCCCTCCTCCAGGGGATCTTCCCACCCCAGGAGTGAACCCGCATCTCTTGTGTCGGCAGGCGGGTTCTTTACCACTAATTAAGAAGCATTGGTTCACGCTGGTATTGCCCTAGTTTGTGTCTGGCTCTGAATACTTGATCGGAGCTGAGCTCAGGTGGGCTCACAGCCGCCTCGTCTCCGAACCTAGCTCGTTGTCTTCCGAGCAGGAACGGGTGAGCAGAGCTGCCGTGAGAAGGAAGAAAAATCTGGATGCTGAAGCAGTCTTGTCTGTGAGTAGGCTGGCAGGAGGTCTGGGCTCTTTTCGTGGATGCTGGTCCCAAGAGTAACCAGCACATGAATATTTCAAAGATCTAGTTCTACTATTGATTTGTGGCCTGTCAGCATCCAACCAGTTAATTTCATTCGACGCAAAAGCACAAGGAATTGGGAGCTAACCCAGTGTCTGAGGCGGGGAGTCAGGCAGAGTGTGTTCACGACTGGAGAGAAAGCCGCACCACCTGCTGGCGGGGAGAGAAGCGAAGGGCAGTGAGGCTCTTCCGTCTGGTTCTGTGGAGGGCACGCCCTTGTAAGGCTTCCAGAGAGGAGGACTTATTTTCCTTTGCCTAAAATGATGGAGTGAGTTCTTTATAGGCAAAAATATCTGAATTACAAAAACCAACTGACCACACCCAGGCTAATGTGAATGACCGATTTTTAACATTGTGTTTTCAAAATAAAACTCTTTTTTTCTTTTAAATGGGCTTGTATCATAGTGCCTTCCTCCCCGGCTCCCCCAAGAGGCTCTGTGCCTGAGCAGAGGGTGACTACTTTGGGCTCTGGAGAGCTGAAACGCCAAAGGAAATTTGCAAATTTACACAACAGGCAGGTGATTTTACAGTTTCTTTGATTCGTCTTTGATCTCCATTGTTTATTCTTCAGTTACTTTCTAGATTATTTTTTAAAGTTTGACAGCATCAAGAGTAACAAAAATTCTGTTTGTCTGAAAGTGGTACCATTCCCAAACATCCCGCTTTTCTCTAGTTTCCAACAGGGGTCGCCTTGCACATCAACCCCCAGGGGGCAGGGAGAGTTTTAGCAAACAATCTACATCCTTTTGAAGGAAAGGACTCTCTCTTGACAAAATGGAACCAAATTCTAATTTAGAGAAACAAAAACATATGTGTGTGAGTAACAACTCTTAGAGCGGACTGAAGCATTGCTTATAAACATAAAAGCCTGAAGCTCTGACCTGGGACTCGAGAGAGGTAACTGGTTAAATATGTGCTTTTTTCTGATAAAGGTGGGAAAGTCTAGTTCTGGGAGGTAAGCTACCAACTAGGAAGACTGTTTCTAAGGCAAATCGACGAGCGTCTCAGATGGACAGAATTCTAAGCTGGCCCTGAGATCCCCGCCACACACAAGTGAACAGACCTATGCAGTGTCCACTCTGTGAGTGTGGAGCACCCGGGCTGTGGGAGTCACTTCCTGGGTTGGGTCAGGTCATGAGACACAGGCCACACCTTTGCACCAAGTAGGGCTCCAGCATCACAGTCTCCTGCTGGCCCGATCTGCCCACCCAGAGGCCGCGAACCAGTACCCAGGAGTGACCTCTAAGCTGAGAGTGGTCTCCAGTTAACAGCCGAGGGAACGGGGGATCTCATCGGACAGCCACAAGGGCTGAGTTCTGTCACGAGGGACCTGGAGGTGGTACTTCTGTAGCTGAGCTTTCAGATGAAGACGCAGCCAGTGGGCATCTTGATTTCAGCCTTGTCAGACCCTGAGCAGAGGACCCATGGGAATGGGCTGGACTCCTGGCCCAGGGACGCTGTGAGATGGCTAATAGATGTTGGTGAGGGTTGCTGTGCTCCTCATACGTGTTACACAGCAGTAGGAGACAGATAAGGGGTCTGCTGGACTTAAAAAAAATTGCCTCTAATGTACTATTTTTGTTGTGGTTTCGTTGGTAAGCTGTGTCTGACCCTTTGCGACCCCGTGGACTGTAGCCCGCCAGGCTCGTCTGTCCACGAGATTCTCCAGGCAAGAATACTGGAGTGCGTTGCCATTTCCTTCTCCAGGGGATCTTCCCGACCCAGGGATCAGACCCGCATCTTCTGCACTGGCAGGTGTGTTTTTTCCCACTACGCCACCTGGGAAGCCCTATACTGTAGTGACCCTGTTTTATTAGGGCTCAGATTAGACAAGTCCTGGGTGTGTTCACGTGTGCTTCTCTTTTTCATCATAGGTTATTACCAATTTGGTCACCTGGTGCGAAGAACTGACTCCTGGAAAAGACCCTGATGCTGGGAAAGATGGAAGGCAGGAGGAGAACGGGACGACAGAGGATGAGATGGCTGGATGGCATCACTGACTTGATGGACATGGGTTTGATTAAGCTCTGGGAGTTGGTGATGGACAGGGAGGCCTGGTGTGCTGCAGTTCATGGGATCGCAGAGTCAGACACAACTGAGTGGACTGAACTGATCTGACTGATTATGAGGTATCCAGTATAAGTCCTTGGGCCGCCGTCCTGTGCTTATAGGACCCCCAAGGAGGAGGCGTCATGTCCCATCTCCTTTCCTGAGGGTGGATTCAGGCTTGGCTTTAGCCATTCCTCCGCGTGTTCATCCACCCGGGGTGCACAGGAGGCCTCAGGGCCCCAGTCTTTCCCTATCCCTGCAGCTCTGGCCCGTCCTGGGGCCCCAGAGCTTCCTTCTCTGCCTTCCTGCATCTCCGGAGTTGCCTCAGCATCTCGGGTCCTTTCGGAAAGGCACTGACCATGGCCATCCGGTTTCTTCCGTCGATGGTCCGGGCCTTGTATGGACATACCTGTGAGGTGAGCCTGCTCTGAGAAACTCCAGGAAGTCTGGAAGAACAGGATGGACTGGCCTGGGGAGGGTCTGACCGCCCAGCCTTGGCCTGGCCTCTGATTATGGGGAGCCTCTGCTGGGAAAAGAGTGCCTCTGGTCTCCGTCCGATGAGACGGAAGCAGTGATCATTGTCCACTGAAGGGAGAGCGGTGACTGGTCGGCACGTCTTGCATTAAATTGTCAGAACGATTTTGCGCCTTCCATCAAGAATCGCGGTGGTCTCTAGGAAGGCAGGGCCACCTGGAGGCCAGGACCGGAGGCCAGGACCGCAGGCCAGATGGTGGGCTTTCCGGCAGCACTTCCTCTCCTGCCCCTCGCTTACCTAGGAGGGGTGTGCCGTCCGGGTTTGGCAGGTCCCCTTGGCTGTGGGATCTGTCCCGGGCCGCTCTCACGGTGACGTCGGGGGAGGGGGGAGGGCTGGTGTCCCCCGCCCGGTGACCTCGGGTCCCGCTGAGGGTTCTCAGGCTCCATCTAACCGAGCGCCCGGCTTCTGCAGGGTGAGCTCCTCAGTGGACACTACCCCGTCCAGCCCTCCCCCAGAGATGCCCTTCCTGAGTCAACGCCCATCCTTGTCTTCCAGCTCCTGAGACAGGTTCTCAGACAGACAGACCCCTCGTCTGAAAACACGTTTCATGGCTGCCGCGCGGCCCTCAAAATGTCCTGATCTCCGTTGTGGAAAGTGCTTTTTGCTGGGCTGGGCGTGTAGTAGGATGCAGTGGACACTCACCTTCTTCCTTTAAGGGCTGGAATCCGAGCCCTCTGAGCTTGAACAGATACGTGGAGCGCTCTGGCTATCTCTGATTTTGAGGAAAAAACAGAAAACTACTTCCTCAGGGCTTCTCTGCTCCCCGACTTTACTGAGGCTCTGGAAGACAGTTCACCGTCAAGTGGGAATCCTCAGATCGAATTAAAAATGACACATTGCAGGACAAATTCTAACACCGATAACGTCCTTGTGATGTGTGCTGTTATTAACTGCTGTTGCTGACACATTTGGGAAAGCAGCCACCTATTCCTTGCTGGGGAGGTGGGTGGGGGTGCGGGGGTGGTTTGCGAGCCCCAGGAAGGGGCCCCCAGGCCCTGGCCCGTTTCCTTTTATCTGAGGTCAGAGTAAGGCCGGAGGACAGAGTGTGGGTCCTCGCTGCTGCTTAAAAGGAATCTCACTGTTTTCCTCTTCATTCATTTGTAGAAGTGAAAAGCAGTTTAAAATCGAGCAATCCGCGTCTCTGATTCTGGCGCCGCTGCTAAGCAGGGCGGCAGGGGGTGAAGCGCTTTTGCCCTCTTCGCACCCCCACCCCCTAAGCAGGCCCTGCACGTCGGCACCCGGGACCCCCAGGAGCTGTGGGCACCCTCGGGGCCACTGAATCCCGCCGGCCGGCGATCACAGCTGGCGAAGCGGTTAGCTCCACCGCCATTCCTACTGTTAAAATCTGCTGGAAAAAGGGAAGAAAAAGACTAATATACCGAGATCACGTGTGAGTAGGCAGTTTCACCCCCTGCTGTACCTTCTTAGAAGGAGTAACGGACAAACCTCGGGGTGCACACGAGGAAAACGTGGAGGTGGCCAGCCCAGGCGGCCGTGAAGGCCCGTGCAGCTCTGAGAGCGGAGGAAGCAGGCCCCTGGGGGAGTTGCCAGCAGGCGCACGCGCGGCGGCGGCGCAGGGAGCACACCGGCGGAGGGAGCACGCGCGGCGGAGGGAGCACGCGCGGCGGAGGGAGCACGCCTGCCCGGTGCAGGGAGCACGCGCGGCAGAGGGAGCACACCCGCCCGGCGCAGGGAGTACGCGTGGCGGTGGAGGGAGCACGCCCGCCTGGTGCAGGAAGCACGCGCGGCGGTGGAGGGAGCATGCCCGCCTGGCGCAGGGAGCATGCGCAACGGCGGCGGAGGAGCACGCCCACCCGGTGGAGGGAGCACGCGCGGCAGAGGGAGCACACCCGCCCGGCGCAGGGAGTACGCGTGGCGGTGGAGGGAGCACGCCCGCCTGGTGCAGGAAGCACGCGCGGCGGTGGAGGGAGCATGCCCGCCTGGCGCAGGGAGCATGCGCAACGGCGGCGGAGGAGCACGCCCACCCGGTGGAGGGAGCACTCGGCGGCAGCGGCGGGGGCATGCGCGGCGGTGGCGGCGGAGGGAGCATGCCCGCCCGGCGGCGCAGGGAGCCGGGGTCCCGCGTGGCGTAGGGCCCTGTCCCGACGCTGCTGGTCCCCACGGAGTTTCTGCCTTCTCCTCCACACCGTGTGCCGGCTGACTTGGAAGTTGGCTAGGTACTTCACTTTATCATTATTTATCTTTTGTTGCAGCGCACAGACTCTCTTACCATGGTGCGCGGGCTTAGTTTCCCCACGGCACGTGGGATCTTAGTCCCCCAGTCAGCGATCAAACCCTTGTCCCCCGCGTTTCAGAGTGGATTCTTAACCACTGGGCCATTAGGGATGTCCCATTTTATTATTATTTTTTAATGGAAGTACAGTTAATGTACAATGTTGTGTTACTTTCAGGGACACAGCATATTCCGTTATATATATATATTTCAGATTCTTTTCCCTTATAGGTTATTACAAAATATTGACTATAGCTCCTTGTGCTATTCAGTAGGTCCTTATTTTATATATATTAGCACGTATCTTTTAATCCCAAACTCATATAATTTATCCCATCCGCTCCTCTTTCCCCTTTGGTAAACTGTAAATTTGTTTTCCACGCTTGGTACTTTATTTCCAACGTGTTATATTAAATTGTAGTGGAATAAATATGTCGATTGATTCTAATCTTCTGTATTTGGAACGTGTGGCTGTCGCCCTCAATTTGCAGATTCAGGAGGAAAGTGAAGGTCAGTGTTTCAGGAGAGTGTCTCATTCCGCAGGGCTGACAGGTGGCCTGGCGAGAGTGAGGGTTACAGGGCTGTGCTGGCAGCCCCAGGAGGAGGAGTAAGAAGTGTTTTTAGTCGCTTAGTCGTGTCTGACTCTGTAACCCCATGGATTGTTGCCCGCCAGGCTCCTCTGTCCATGGGATTCTCCAGGCAAGAATCCTGGTGTGGGGTGGCCGTTCCCTTCTCCAAGGGGATCTTCCTGACCCAGGGTTCGAACCTGGGTCTCCTGCACTGCAGGCAGATTCTTTACCACCTGAGCCCCCAGGGAAGCCGGGGGCTGAGAAACTCACTTCTAATCCTGGCTACACCTTTGTCGTTTTATGAAACTGAAAGTTACTTAATCTCCCTCTCTGAGTTTCTTTCTCTGTAAACTGTGCCATTTTATAGATGGAAATAATAACTCACACTCTGTGGATTTATTGGGGAAGAACGAATGAGTTAAGACTTGCAAAGCGTTTAGGATGATGGTTGCTATGCTCCCTGTAACAGCAGAAAACGGGGCACTGAGGCTGGGACGTGCGCCCCCCACCCCGGTCCTGCTTGTGAAGTCTGCCCTGGTCAGACCACGGCCGGGTGCAGGACTCACCATGGGGCTCTGCTTTATCTTAAAGAGTGCCGGGGCATTTTGCCCCCATCTGTGACCCGCTTTCCTTTCCGTATGAACTGACAGAGGAAAAGCGAAGTAGAGCGAAGGTGAATGGCTGTCACTCGTAACACCCCAGCACAGGAGCTGTCGCCGGCTAGACCCCGGGGGCGTCCCCAGCCTGAGTGGGGGTACTGGTCTCAGCTTCTGTGTTTTTCTCGAGAGCTGGCCTAAGGAGGAGCCACAAACCGCGTGCTTTCAATAACGGAAGCGTGCTCCCCCCGCTTCTGGAGCCGGAAGTCCAGACCCGGTGTCTCAGGCTCCCGGTCCAGGCCTTTCCCCCAGCTCCTGGGCGCCCCTCGGCCTGGGGCAGCCTCACTCCTGACGCCACAGGGCGTCTCCCTGTGTATGTCTGTGTCTGTGTCCACATCCCTCCCTTTTAGGATACGGAGTTTATTTAAAATCACGCTAACCTGTGACATGGGCGTTTGGAACAAAAGACTGGAAAATGAGCTGAGTGCATCCAAGAAAGCATTGGAACCGGCGTCACTTTAGACACGAGGCAGCCAAGCCCCCAAGGGACTGTCCTGGCTGGGTCAGACGGCGTTGATGGCAAGTCTGTGTGAGAATTCGGATTCCCTTCTTCCCACCCCGGGGCTCCTCCTCACGACAAATGTGAGGCCGACTTGGTCTAAAAGTCTCGACCCCTCTCCTCCAGCCTCTAGGAGATGGCGAGATGTGGGAGGAAGGAAGGGGAGCCACCGTGCCTGGGTCCATGACACCTGAATCCAGCATTCTCTTTCCCTTTCCACCCCATGCCCTGGTGCCAACCCAGTGCCTGCCCACAGATTCCGGCAGGAACTTCCAAGCTGGTCTCCACGTTCCCCCTTTAGTAAGGACAGCAGTCGTGCTGGATTGGGGTCACCCTACTGCTATGAAACCTCATTTTAATAGTTCCATCTCAAAGGCCCTGTTTCCACATGAGGTCACTTTCTGATAAGCTAGGGGTCAGGACTGTCTTGTACGAGTTTTGGGGTCCGGTGAGGGCATGCAGTCGCTGAATGAAGGTGGTAGGAGCTGCAGTCTGCCCCACCCCATCCCCACCGCCTGCGAAGGGTGCCTCCGAGCTCCCTCCTTAGGGGCACTAGTCCGTCCTCTCCAGCCTGCGGTGCAGTCGGATCGCTGGGGCACTGGGGCTGTGCTGTTTCTGACCTGCTTGCTTTCAGCTGGCTTTCGAAGGGGACTGTGCATAATAACTCTGACCCCTGAAGTTCCAGGTCCTGTGTCCTGGCCTCTGGCCATTGTTTAAGGGGGCGGGATTGTCATCACTCCAACCTCTCCTTGTTGCCATGGAAACCTGAGGAGGAAGATAGGTTTGCCAGGGCATCGGAGTTCGGTGATGGAACCCCTGAGTTGCCTAGTCCTGCCCCCAGCACCTGCCACCTCTCATTCTGGGAGACAACATGTTTCTACCTTTAAGTTGTTTTCGGTTCCTTGAACTTGATAGCCTGAAATATATTAATGAATAGAGTGTAGGTATAGTATCATTCAGCACTCAGGGCGTTTTTAGGTTTTAATTTTTACTTTTTTCTTATAGGCAGCTTCACAGCTGGTATTGCACACACCTCTGTGTATCTACTGTAGAAGGCAATGGCACCCTACTCCAGCACTCTTGCCTGGAAAATCCCATGGATGGAGGAGCCTGGTGGGCCGCAGTCCATGGGGTCGCTAAGAGTCGGACAAGACTCAACGACTTCACTTTCACTTTTCACTTTCATGCATTGGAGAAGGAAATGACAACCCACTTCAGTGTTCTTGCCTGGAAAATCCCAGGGACGGGGGAGCCTGGTGGGCTGCCGTCTATGGGGTCGCACAGAGTTGGACACGACTGAAGCGACTTAGCAACAGCAGCTGTGTATCTATGTGTCTAAATACAGATGGACACGCACTCACTGTGTCTGTGTACAGGTGTCTTGTCCTGCTGGGGTTTCACTGGATGAAACGGCGGGTCACAGGGTGGCTGCCATGCTAAGCGTGATGGATGCTTCAGGACGATGTCCCAAGACCAAAGTCTAATCAGCAAGTCTGACTGTGTTCATTGCTTGCATCCTTACCAGGACTGGAATTATTCAGGTTTTAAAAGAAATCGGTTCATCTGCTGATAAGCGTGTATGTCTCTCCTTTCTTTTCTCCCAGGAAAGTGAGGTCACAGGATCACATGGGGTCATCCCGCTTCTTCTTTCCTGAATCACCTATTGAGGTCCTTGCCCAGTTTTCTCGTGGTTACAGTCCACTCTTAATCCTTGTTTTCCCATTTCCCCCACTGTCACAGCTACCTCTTAGAATACCTGTTTATGTAAAAGAGAAGATTCCCATTCAAGGAGAAATTACCCTCGAGTAAAAGTTTGGAATTTTCTTGTCATGTAAATCGAATTCATCTACCTCTAACCTACTTTGGATTTGAGCCAAGTTGCTATTTAATGAAATCAAAATTAAAATATTGACTTGGGCTCATTTGACTTTCTTTAGTAACTATGTAGATATTGGAAAGATGAGAGATACTGGAAAATTGAAGGATATTTTTAAGGTAATTTGTTTGAAGCAATCTGTTCAGATCAGTCGCTCAGCTGTGTCCGACTCTTTGTGACCCCATGGACTGCAACACACCAGGCTTCCCTGTCCATCACCAAGTCCTGGAGCTTGCTCAAACTCATATCTTTTGATCCAGTGATGCCATCCAACCATCTCATTCTCTGTCATCCCCTTCTCCTCCTGCCCTCAATCTTTCCCAACATCAGAGTCTTTTCCAATTAGTCAGTTCTTCACGTCAGGTGGCAAAAGTATTGGAGTTTCAGCTTAAGCGTCAGTCCTTCCAATGAACACTCAGGACTGATCTCCTTTAGGATGGACTGGTTGAATCTCCTTGCAGTCCAAGGGACTCTCAAGAATCTTCTCCAATACTGCAGGTCAAAAGCATCAATTCTTCAGTACTCAGCTTTCTTTATGGCCCAAGTTTCATATCCATACATGACTAGTGGAGAAACCATAGCTTTGACTAGACGGACCTTTGTCGGCTAAGTAATGTCTCTGGTTTTTAATATGCTGTCAAGGTTTGCCATAGCTTTTCTTCCAAGCAGCAAGGATCTTTTAATTTCATGGCTGCAGTGATTTTGGAGCCCCAGAAAATGAAGTCTGACACTGTTTCCCCATCTATTTGGCATGAAGAGATGCGACCAGATGCCATGATCTTCATTTTTTGAATGTTGAGCTTTGAGCCAGCTTTTTTATTCTCTTTTTCCACTTTGATCAAGAGGCTCTTCAGTTCCTCTTCTCTTTCTGCCATAAGGGTGGTGTCATCTGTATATCTGAGGTTATTGATATTTCTTCCAGCAATCTTGATTTCAGCTTGTGCTTCATCCAGCCCAGTGTTTCTCATGATGTACTCTGCATAGCAGTTAAATAGGCAGGGTGACAATATATAGCCTTGGTGTGCTCCTTGCCCAATTTGGAGCCAGTCTGTTGTTCCGTGTCTGGTTCTAACTGTTGCTTCTTGACCTGCATACAGGCTTCTCAGGAGGCAGGTCAGGTGGTTTGGTGTTCCCATCTCTTTCAGAATGTTTCACAGTTTGTTGTTTGAAGCAATAGTATTTTTAATTATAGACACAACTGCAGGTTTTCTTTGCTATGAACCGTTTTATGGAGTGAAAACTTCATTTTGGTTTTCTGGTATGACGTAGTGGTCATGCCTTTAATTAGATTTCTGATACTCCTTCCTGAGCCTTGGTGCTTTTAAAGGAAATACCTGCTCAGAGACATTTGAGCAACAATTGTGAAATGGTTCAATTTGATCCACTGTGGCCAATTGAAAGGAACCGTCGTCCCTGTGGCTGGCGCTTGTTTGTCTAACAAACCTGCTGGCCGCCTGGCCGGCGGGCCTGATCACTCAGAGGGGAGAGCCATCTGCTGTGCTGGGTCCTTGGCTGGCTTCTCGTATTTTGGAGGAAAGTACAGCGGAGTGCTCTTCTTGGCAGGTGATGATTTCCCCACATTTCCTTCTCAATATGCAGAAAGAAAAGGATTGTTAAGTTGAATCCCTGGGGAACTGAGCTCCTTTGTCACCCTTTTCTTCAAGAGCACACCTTGTCCTCTGATAGCGAATTGCTCATTAATCCCCACAGAATGGCCAATTTTCCAGTGCAGCCACTCAAGTGCACTGGAGCCATAAAAATCTCCTGAAGAGCCTGGCTGCCACTGATTGCTTGCTGTGGCTTTTATGAGGCCCCATCTCCCCACCGGGGACACTGGGTCCCCGCCGACCCCTAATCCCTGGCTGCTTTCTTGCCACGCCGGGAATAATGCCTTCACAGCCCCATGTAGCTGAGGGTGGGTTTTCTGGGCACAAAATGCCCATGACCTGGTCACTCAGGGCGGCGCTGGAGGGTTGGGTTGGCATAGGTGGGGGAGGTGCCGAAAATGCAGGCAGCTCAGGGAACGGCGTGTATATTAGCTGTGTGAACGCTTCGACTATCAGAGAGGCAAGTGGAGCCTGAGAAAGGGAGGCGGAGGCACAAACCTACGAAGGGGAGTGGAATTCACTGGAGAATCAGGAAAGAAAAGGGCTCGGCTGATCCAAGGGACAAGGTCACCTGGGGTGGACTAGGACGTCTGGGGACCCTCCTGTCCCCTGCTGGCTGTGATTTGAAGGTGGTTTTCTCGGGAAAATGGGTACCTCTGGAGGGAAAAGGACGAAGCGCCCTATTTCTGGGATCTGGATTAAGGCCCAGTGGGCACTATGGCAACCTTGACAATCACGAGGCAGGAAATTCTCTTAGCACCTGCTTTTTAAAAAATAATCAATGTATTCCAATGTGTGCTAAGCTGCTGTAGTTGTGTCTGACTCTCTGTGACCCTATGGACCATAGCCCACCGGGTTCCTCTGTCTACAGATTCTCCAGGAAAGAATACTGGGGTGGGTTGCCATGCTCTCCTCCAGGGGATCTTCCCAACCCAGGGATCGAAGCCACCTCTCTTACATGTCCTGCATACAAGAACCTGCAGGTGGGTTCTTCACCACTAGCACCACCTGGGAAGCCCATTCAAACATATATCCATGTTTGAAATTATATTTATTTTCTGTTATCACAAATTTAGCAGCTTGCAAGAACACACTTTCTAAACATTTTGTGTCATAGCTGATTTGCCATGCCGGACTGGTTTCAGGTGTGTGGCACAGCGATCCCGTCACACATGCACACGCATCCATCCCTCTTTAGGTTCTCCCCATGTGGGTTACTACAGAGCTCTGATCAGAGTTCTCTGCCGAACAGGAGGTCTGTGCTGGTTGTCTGTTTTATGTGCAGCACTGCGTGTATGTTAATCCCAAGCTCCTAGTTTACCCCTCGCCTGGCACCTGCGTTTTGGAACGGCGAATGTCCTCAACCCTCTCTGTGCCATAGCTGGGGGACCTGAGGGTCCAGCCCGGAAGCGATTCTGCTCCAGGCCCTGAACTCGTTCTGGATGCGTTCCTCTTCTGCAGATAAGAAAGTTATAGCCACCTGGCAGGATTGTTGCGAATCTAAACAACGTACCACGGAGGAAAGCGTTTTATAACCGAAAGGGCATAAAGGAGTGTAAGGATCTCACGTGGCCGGCCCTGACCGTGACTCTAGAGTGCGAGGATCCCCACCTGCCCTGCCTCTTCTTGCATGGACTGTTTAGTGACGACAGCACACGCGCATGCGCACGCGCACGCGCACGCACACGCACACGGTCTGAAAAAGCCAAGTGCAGCAGGAGAGCAAGGACGCTGGTCTCCAACCCCCTTCAGCTCTGTTCCCTGCAGCAGAAGACGCCCAGCGCGCGGGGTCTTCCTGCTTTTCTTGAACCAAGTGCTTGTGCTGCTGTGGTTGGTTCATCAGTTTTACACCTTATTTGTTCACCTCTTTCTCTTCAGTGTCAAGACTTCACTGGGTTTTACCTCTGCTTCCCAGCTTTCTCACTTCCAACATTACTATGTCACTTCAATTCAGTTCAGTTCAGTCGCTCAGTCGTGTCTGACTCTTTTCGACCCCATGAATCGCAGCACACCAGGCCTCCCTGTCCATCACCAACTCCCAGAGATCACTCAGGCTCACCTCCATTGAGTTGGTGATGCTACCCAGCCATCTCATCCTCTGGTGTCCCCTTTTCCTCCTGCCCCCAACCCCTCCCAGCATCAGAGTCTTCTCCAATGAGTCAACTCTTCGCATGAGGTGGCCAAAGTACTGGAGTTTCAGCTTTAGCATCATTCCTTCCAAAGAAATCCCAGGACTGATCCCTTTTAGGATGGACTGGTTGGATCTCCTTGCAGTCCAAGGGACTCTCAAGAGTCTTCTCCAACACCACAGTTCAAAAGCATCAATTCTTTGGTGCTCAGCTTTCTTCACAGTCCAACTCTCACATCCATACATGACTACTGGAAAAACCATAGCCTTGACTAGACAGACGTTTGTTGACAAAGTAATGTCTCTGCTTTTGAATATGCTATCTAGGTTAGTCGTAACTTTCCTTCCAAGGAGTAAGCGTCTTTTAATTTCATGGCTGCAGTCACCATCTGTAGTGATTTTGGAGCCCAGAAAAATAAAGTCTGACACTGTTTCCACTGTTTCTCCATCTATTTCCCATGAAGTGATGGGACCGGATGCCATGATCTTTGTTTTCTGAATGTTGAGCTTTAAGCCAACTTTTTCACTCTCCACTTTCACTTTCATCAAGAGGCTTTTTAGTTCCTCTTCACTTTCTGCCATAAGGGTGGTATCATCTGCATATCTGAGGTTATTGATGTTTCTCCTGGCAATCTTGATTCCAGCTTGTGTTTCTTCCAGTCCAGCGTTTCTCATGATGTACTCTGCATATAAGTTAAATAAACAGGGGGACAATATACAGCCTTGACATACTCCTTTTCCTATTTGGAATCAGTCTGTTGTTCCATGATCAGTTCTAACTGTTGCTTCCTGTCCTGCATACAAATTTCTCAAGAGGCAGATCAGGTGGTCTGGTATTCCCATCTCTTTCAGAATTTTCCACAGTTTATTGTGATCTACACAGTCAAAGGCTTTGGCATAGTCAATAAAGCAGAAATAGATGTTTTTCCGGAACTCTCTTGCTTTTTCCATGATCCAGCGGATGTTGGCAATTTGATCTCTGGTTCCTCTGCCTTTTCTAAAACCAGCTTGAACATCAGGAAGTTCATGGTTCACATATTGCTGAAGCCTGGCTTGGAGAATTTTGAGCATTACTTTACTAGCGTGTGAGATGAGTGCAATTGTTCGGTAGTTTGAGCATTCTTTGGCATTGCCTTTCTTTGGGAATGGAATGAAAACTGACCTTTTCCAGTCCTGTGGCCACTGCTGAGTTTTCCAAATTTGCTGCCATATTGAGAGCCACATAGTGTACCATGATTGTATTCTGTCTTAGATTTTCCCCTTGATTTAACAGTTGCATCACGTCCCCCTTGCTTAGTTTTCCAAGTAACCACCCGTCTTCTCTCCAGACGAGCCAGTGTCGGCTTCCCCTGGCCTTGGCCGTCCCCCGATCTTGTCCTGGAGCTGCTGTCTGTGGCGCCACTTCCTGGGCCCCAGGACTTCTGTGCCCTGCCCTTCAGGACTGGCTCTGTCTCCCTGAGGCTTCCTCGCTTTACTCCCTTGTCTTGGAGCATACCCTCCAGCAGCCTCTGGAGAAATGGTCCTTTGAAGGTCAACCTCCTCCCTTCTTCTCATCTCCAGATACTCTGATTAGTGTGCACCTTGGGTTGGTAGCTTGGGTAGGTAGAGAATTTCTTTAGGATTTTTAATTGAGAGCTTGACTTTAACAAGTATGGAATCTTTTTGAGTTTTTAACCCAGAATTGTTAACCTCATTCTGATTCTTACTCTTTTGGATGTGATAAAAATGACATGAGAAATAGGGTCTCCTGTTTTCTCTGAAATTCCTAAGGTTTTTATTCTTTAATTCTGATGTTCTGATAATTATCAATGAAGTAAGTTCACTATAGACTTTCCAGTCCTTGTGGTGGACACTCAGCTGGACCATTCTATCTCAGGATTTATATTTTTTCAATATATGAAATTTTCTTGAATTAATTTTTCCAGGATATCTTCTGCTTGGTGTCTCATCACCTTTTTGAGATACCTCTTGGTTCTGTATTAGATCTCCTCAACACGCGGCTTACGTCTCTAGTACATGCTCACACAATTCCATCATTTTGTCTTACTTCCTGAGAGATTTCCATTTTAGCTTTCAATCATTTCCTAAAGCTTCAAATTTTGCTATCGTTTTTTGATTTCTAAAATTTATTGCTATTCTCAAGTGTTCATTGCCTTGTTTCCTTATGGAATGTTGAATTCTAACACTGCCTACACTAGGATGTTTTTGAGGTTTTCTTCTGTCTTTTGTGTTAGAGACTTTTCTTAACGTCTGGTGGGCTGTGCGCTTGTCTCTCTCTCTGCTATGTCCCCCTGCAGGTGGGGCTGTGCCCTGGCCGGGGTCTCTGCAGACATTTCCTTGCGTGTCTTCTCCCCCGCTGCCCTTCCTCACGCTGCCTGCCTGTCAAACGTCAGCTGAAATTGCTTGTCTGCTAACATTCCCCTTCCCATTTCCCTCTGAGGATTTATACCTCTTTATTCCTTTAGCTTTTTGGAGGTGAGGTCACAGGAGGGGGAAGATAAAATTTATATTCTCAGCCCTTTGCATTTAACAGAAGCCCAAGAGCCATCTTCCTGCAGAGAGGCTGTTGAAGACGAGCTTCCCGGGAGAGAGTGTTGAGGAGAGGACACCCCCCGGTGTGGGGCTGGGGGGGCCTTAAGCTTGTATCCCCAACATAAAAGTCAATCCCAGCCTTAATCAGATACAAATGCATTACCACTGGCCTGCAGATCCAGGCAAGGGGAAGCCAGCTCACCCCCACGGAAATAAAATCTGGATTAGAAGCCGAATGATTTCTCAGGGGTTGAGGTGAGCCCCATGACGAAGGCTGACGGTCCAGGCGGTTCTCCTCCGGGTGGCTGGTGACTGGGTGTGAGGGGCACTCGGGAGTCATGCCGGGCTTGGATGTGAAATGCTGGGTTTCTGGAGGACGAAGCAAAGTGAGTGCAGCTGCAGAGTGAGCTGGGCCATAGTGGTGGGCTGCTGGTCAGATTGGACGGGTGGGTGGCCACCAGGCAGCAGGCCGGGCTCAGGTGTTTTGTCTTTTAAAGTTAAATAAATTGGTTATTATTTTTATTACCAGTCCTAGGTAATAAATAGGTCCTAGGAGCACAAATGTAGGCAGAGATAAAAGACAAGAGCAGTAAACCCTCCCCTTACGCGGCTTGTCCTTACCCTGTGAGCATCTCCCTGCAGTTGACCGGATGGCCTGCAGCCCCTGTGAGCCCCATGGCTGGCCGGCACTCTGGGGGGGTGCCCTGCCCCCCGCCCCCAGGACCGCCCCCGTGACCGCTGGGGCAGGGGAGACGCCTGCGAAGCCAGTTTCTTATTCTCCCGCATAAGGTAGGTGGGGAGAATAAGGTCTGCCTCCTTTGGTTTCTGTGAAAGGAGTGCCTTTGGAATCACATGGGAGGGACGTTGCAACCCAACTGGTTTAGGGGAGGAGGCTGCCGTGGGGGTCAAGGTCATCCCAGTGAGAGCTGAGCAGACTCGCCTGGGCAGCGGGTGTGGGTCGTGCGCAGGCTCAGACTGCTGTCACCCTTCCAGGACTTCTTGTTCAGTTGCCCGGTCTTGGCTCTTGGAGATATTCTGATGGGTGGGATACTCCAGTCTGGCTGCACGTTCAGTCTGCCCTGACTCCCAGGCACGCTCTGACGGCAGTGACTGTTGTCCCAACGGTGAGCTCTGGAAGGCTGCCCTTCAGGGCCGGGCCTTGGGGCTAATAGCCTTCGGGACAGGTCAGTGCGGCCCCACCTTGCCTCGGGGGAGCACGTGCACCTTGGGGATGAGAGCAGCCTGCCCGCTCAGGGTGGTGCTGCGGTTCAGCCTCTGTGTTGAGTGCTTGGTCCGCAGAGCTCAGCCAGGGGCTCTGCATAGAGACAAAGCTGAGGATGGGGCAGTTGAGAAGGAACGAGACAGATGAGACAGTTTCTCAGCACGACCAGGATGCTAGGACACAGGCGTTTGGATGCCCGCCCTCGTCCTGCCTGACGATCCAGCTCTGGAGGGACAGACAGCACCCCCCCCCCACCCCCCCCCCACACACACCACCCAAGTTGGCTGTTTCCTCCTCCTGTCTGCTCTCCACTCTCCACTAGTCCAAAGGAGGAGAAGGCACGACAGAGGACGAGATGGTTGGATGACATCACCGACTCGATGGACATGACTTTGAGAAGGCTCTGGGAGTTGGTGATGGACAGGGAGGCCTGGCGTGCTGCAGTCCACGGGGTCACAGCGTCAGACGTGACTGAGTGACTGAACTGAGTCCATAGTCAGGTGTGGCCAATGCTGGACACATGCGCTTGGTGACACCTGCCTCTTTTTCTTCCTGAACTGTTGTTCCAAATACTAATGAAGTTCAATGTGCTTCTTAGGAAAGGGCCTAGTTAGCAGACCAAGTAAGGAGCTTGGCAGACTCCCTCCCTGCAAAGCAATGATCATGTGCTGAAAATGATCAAAACCAAGTTAAGTCTCTGGGAGTTGCCCCAAGGGCCTGGAATCCGTGGAGAAACACTCATTCCAGGGAAGCTGGTGAATCTCGCTGAGAACCGTGAGGGTCCGGGGCATCTGAGCCTAGTCTCAGGCCCCCACACCCCCAGCCCAGCACCTCCCAGGCGGGCGGGGAGGGCCCACCGCTCCAGCTCCAGGTCCGTCTGGGAGGAGCAGACGTCCTCATCCCCCTCCCCACCAGCCCTGTGTCGAGCCTGGCTTAAGCACGGTGTCCTTTTTCATTGGACTGTAAAGACAACGACTGTCCCCAAGCACGGTTTCATAGGATACAAATGAGTTGACCCCATTTCGGATGAATGCTGAGCTCCTCGCAGGGTGCCACAGAGGAGGTGGGGAGTCACCGGCAGGGGTGTTTGGTGAAAAGAACCAGAAAGGCCGGTGTATCTGTCGAGGCGGCTGACAGCCTGTATTTACCCACTGGATGCGTGCGCACACCCTCCTAAGCACCCATTTAGCTGACAGTCTGGGAAATGTCAGCGTTCTAATTAACTCCAGCCAGCGAGGCTGTGCTGCGATTCGCAATCCTTTTGATTGATGCCGCTGCAATTAGGGCCTGGCGCCCTCCTTGCAGAGCGATGGGAGCAGGAGGCGGCGGGCTGGGCCTCCGCAGAGCGCCTGGGGCTTTGTCGGATGCTTGCAAAGAAGCTGTGTGCCTGGGGTCTTTTCCCAGCCTCCCCCAACCTGGACCAGGGGGTGTGTCCCTTTTGTTGGAATGAGAAGGAATTGCACAGAATCCTCTGTTTCTGTAGATGCTGCTTTATTCAGGGGTTCTGAGGACTTGAAGGCGATTTTGCTGAATCCAGTCGATTTTTCCCTCATCCTTATGAAATGCATTGACAGGAGTGTCCTTATTTATATTTACTTTACAGATGAACTGGTAAATGCTATGTCTAAAATCTCCTGATTAAAAGGATAGGAGGGACTTCCCTGGTGATCCAGGGGTTAAGACTTGGCCTTCCATTGCCAGCGTGTGGGTTTGATAAACAGCAACAAAAACATAAAAACAGAAGCGATATTGTAGCAAATTCAGTGAAGACTAAATATGCTGCTAAGTCACTTCAGTCGTGTCCGACTCCGCGTGACACCATAGACGTCAGCCCATCAGGCTCTCCTGCCCCTGGGATTCTCCAGGCAAGAAAACTGGAGTGGGTTGCCATTTCCTTCTCCAATGCATGAAAGCGAAAAAGTGAAAGTGAAGTCGCTCAGTCGTGTCCGACTCTTAGCGACCCCATGGACTGCAGCCGACCAGGCTCCTCCATCCATGGGATTTTCCAGGCAAGAGTACTGGAGTGGGGTGCCATTGCCTTTTCTGAAGACTCAATATAGTCCACATCAAAAAAAGAAGTCTTTAACGACAGGATTAAGGCTACAACCCAGATATCCAGAGATGCTATGTAGGTGCTGATACACTAGATGAGAGTCTTCCCGTGAGAATTGAAATCAGCAGATCAGAGCTCTGTGGTGACCTGGTCTGAACCACAGCAGTGCTGGGGAGCTGCCCAGACAAATACGTCATTGCTCCGGACTTTCGGGGTCATGGAGATGCTCAGGTAGAGACAGCATTGTCCTCAAGGCCTGAGGACATCTGGGTGAGAGCTTTGATAGTGTTGGAAGGGGGCCCGTTCTGACTGGCAAGCAGAGGTTCCAAGCGGAGGGACCACTGGGTCAGCCTCTGACGCATGGAAGAATTTCTGTAAGGGAAGAGCCGAGGGAGGGGAGCTTCCAGCAAAGCCACGACTGAAAGAGCCTACAGGCTGTGTTTGGGTGACGGCCGAGGGGTCCCCGTGCTGAAGGTGGGCCTGAGAAAGGGCGTGGTGGGGAGAAGGCTGCAGAGGTGGGAGGTCACGTTGCACGGAGCCTGGGATGCCGCGGCTTCAGAACTTGGTTTAGTTTTGGCGGGTGGTGGTGGGGGCCATTGTAGGGCTTCGGTAGGACTGGTTTGTGTGACATGAACCAGTCTACAGACAAGCTCGTTCCCACCATACAGCAGGAAGGCTGGAGGCCGGAGAGCCAGCCAAGAGAGAATGCGGCTTCCTCTCGAGCAGTTAGGAGGGGCTGTACTGGGTCAGTATCCATGTTTCTCCAGGTCAAGGTGAGTGTGGCTCCTGGGACTGATCGGCTGGGCTGAGATAAAGACGAGAGATGACACTCAGACAATCCCGACTCAGTATGGAGACTGGCGCCTCCTCTAAGCTCCGAAACTCAACTAAGGATAAAGACGTAGCCCTGGTCCTTAGAAAGCAGAGTTCCAGTTGATACGAGGGAAAGACCCCGCTGATGGGGAAGACAATGGGAGTGAGTCTAGCTCTGAAGGCAGGTGAAAAGCTTGGCACCTCCCGCAGAGCTTGGAGGTTCCTCATCATGGTCCTCTCGGGGTCTTACCTGGGTCTTCTTGTAACTTGCTACAATGCACATCTGAGAGGGATGCTTTTGATGTATGATGATTAGCCTTGAGTCAACCCGACTGGGCCACGGGGTGCAGAGACCGTGAGTCAAGCAGCGTCTGGGTGTGCCTGCGGGGGATTTATGGAAGAGACCGACTCCGAGCAAGGGACAGAACAGAGCCGATGGCCCTCGCCAGGGTGGAGCCTGGTCCAGGCCACCGAGAGCCAGGAAAGAACAAACGAACGGAGGAGGAGGAAGACTGTCCTCCCTGCCGGGCTACGCCAACTGCACAGAGGTCCTTTCCTTCCTCTGGGTTCAGGCTTAGAACAGAGCTTACGCTGCTGGCTTTCCTGGTTCTCAGGCTTTTGGTCTGCACTGAGCATGTTCCGTTGGGCCTCCTGGGTCAGCGGCAGAACCCAGACTCCTCACTCTCCGTGATCACTCAGCCAGTTCCTTACAATCTTTTGATACATTTACATTTCCTATTGGTTCTGTTTCTCCCGAGAACGCAGATTAATTCAGAAGTGTTAATTTCCTGTTTAAAAATTTTTAGTGACTTTACTATTTTTATATAAATAATAATACACATTATAAAAACAATCAAATAACATAAATGAGAACAGAAATGAGAGCCAAAAACACTGCTTAATATCCTAAAATATTATTCTAGGGCTAAGAAAAATATTTTGAAACATTCAATAGAAATGGAATTATCATATTTTTAACTCTGCGTTTTAATTTTAGATATTATCAACTTGTGGCTGTGAGAAAGGAGAGAGGTAGCACTTTTACAATTCTTGCCAAATTCCCTCCTCTCCCCTCTGATTGTTGTATTTATAATGTTATTGTTTTAACATTGTTAAGGTTTCTAACATTTGCAGAATTTCCACAGTGGTTTAATATTATATTAATAGATGTGATAAGATCAACATTGCAAATAAATAGCCTTTTATGGGCTTTCTAAAAACTGAGAAAAAGGAATTTCATCTTCATTTTCAAGGCAGTTGTTTCTTGTTTGTATTTGCTTTTAATTTAAAAGAGTTTACTCCTTATGATTGTGTTGCAGGGCAAGATACGCTTACGAGCTCATGAGCTTCATCTCACGTTTGATTTATGAATGTGTTGTTCTGGTGCTAAGTTGTGTCTGACTCTTTTCGACTCTGAGGACCGCAGCACGCCAGGGTCCCCCTGTCCCTCACTGTCTCCAGGATTTTGCTCAAATTCATGTCCATTGAGTCGGTGATACCATCCAACCATCTCATTCTCTGTGCCCCTTCTCTTTTTACCTTCAGTCTTTCTCAGCATCAGGGTCTTTTCCAATGAGCTGTCTCTTCTGCTTATTATAATATATATGTATAGGTACATATACATATATATATTTCCTTCGAAGTTCCTTCCTATTTGTTACACATGATTTCCTCAGATAATTTTGTAAGATTGCTAATTTTTCCATTTTGTTCATTTCCTGGACTGCAGGTTGCCCTGGAATGCAGTTAGAACTGGACATGGAACAATAGACTGGTTCCAAATAGAGAAAGGAGTATGTCAAGGCTGTATATTATCACCCTGCTTATTTAACTTATATGCAGAGTACATCATGAGAAATGCTGGGCTGGATGAAGCACAAGCTGGAATCAAGATTGCCAGGAGAAATATCAATAACCTCAGATATGCAGACGACACCACCCTGATGGCAGAAAGTGAAGAAGAACTAAAGAGCCTCTTGATGAAAGTGAAAGAGGAAAATGAGAAAGTTGGCTTAAAACTCAACATTCAGAAAACTGGTTCGTGGCAAATAGATGGGGAAACAGTGGAAACAGTGACAAACTTTATTTTGGGGGGCTCCAAAGTCACGGCAGATTGTGACTGCAGCCATGAAATTAAAAGATGATTGCTCCTTGGAAGAAAAGTTATGACCAACCTAGAGAGCATATTAAAAAGCAGAGACATTATTTTGCCAACAAAGGTCTGTCTAGTCAAAGCTATGGTTTTTCCAGTAGTCATGTATGGATGTGAGAGTTGGACTGTGAAGAAAGCTGAGCACCAAAGAACTGATGCTTTTGAACTGTGTTGTTGGAGAAGACTCTTGAGAGTCCCTTGGACTGCAAGGAGATCCAACCAGTCCATCCTAAAGGAAATCAGTCTTGAATATTCATTGGAAGGACTGATGCTAAAGCTGAAACTCCAATACTTTGGCCACCTGATGCAAAGAGCTGACTCATTGGAAAAGACCCTGATGCTGGGAAAGATGGAAGGCAGGAGGAGAAGGGGATGACAGAGGATGAGATGGTTGGATGGCCTCACCGACTCAATGGACATGAGTTTGAGTAAACTCTGGGAGTTGGCGATGGACAGGGAGGCCTGGTGTGCTGCAGTCCATGGGGTTGCAAAGAGTCGGACATGACTGAGCGACTGAACTGAACTGAGGTTGCCCATACTAAGTATTAATACATGCACTGAAATTTTGAAGACTTTTTAGCTACTGGGGGAGAAACGACATAAGTAAGCGCTAACTTTGGCGATAACTGACTAGTAATGAAAGTGCTCTTTTTACTGGAATCATCAAAGGTCACAAATAGAATCTTAATTATATCTAAAAGCGCTAAAGTCTACGATAAGATATTTGTTAAGGAGCTGTCTGTGGGCTGCAGACCCAGGAACGCTGAAGGAGTGCATCCTGACTGCAGGGCAGGGCAGGGCAGGACCTGGGTCCCAGCTCGAGCCGTCAGACAGAGAACCCAGCCTTCCTCCAGCTCCACCCTCGGCAGGCGGCACGTTACCTCCACGCTGCAGAGGGCAGATCTCCGCTCAGTCTTCAGAATCAAACACTAGTGTTTTCCTCATACATCCTCACAGGACACCTCAAAATCATGTTAAACCAGACATCTGGGCTCTCTGAGGCCCAGTCAGGTTGGCAAAAATAAATAAATAATTAAAAAACCATCTCGCGTGGATTGGGCCCAATAACATCACTATTGGGTTATTTTCAACCCTGATTGGTTAATCACCACTCACATTATAGCACATTTTTATTCAAATTTCCTATTAAAAAAATAGATGTAAATAATCTATAAAAGTCCACTAAAATTACTCTATTTAAAAATTCTTTTTGGCCATGCTATGTGGCATGTGGGGTTTTAGGCCCCTGACCCAGACCCTCTGAAGTGGAAGCACAGAGTCTTACCTGGACCGCCAGGGAAGTCCCAGAAAACTCCATTATTTTTGAACATTTCCAGCACATAGGTTCTCAGAACAATAATTTTCTGCTGTAAATAACATCCACACAAGAAACACATAAGTTAGCAAGATGACGAGAAATGCAGAAGCTGGCGTGGGGTGGCGAGGCCAGGCAGGTGTGGTTCCCTGGAGGAGCCGCTGGCGGTCCATGCAGGCGGCTCCGCTCCAGCCTATTGGCCCCAGAAGGAAAGGACACTGCCAGGGCTCTAATTTCTCAAGACACAAGGAGCATCTTCTTTCTGTAGGATATTTTTTAAAATGTTGGGTCCCTTAAAAACGCCGTGTGGTTTTACGGTGATAAGAGAATAGACTCTATGATTTCAATACCTCTGAGTGAGTGAGTGAGTGATAGTCACTCATTCGAGTCTGACTCTGTGCGACCCCATGGACTGTAGCCCACCAGGCTCCTTTGTCCTTGGAATTCTCCAGGCAGGAACACTGGAGTGGGTTGCCATGCCCTTCTCTTTCTCAATACCTTTAGACCATGACATTTTTTGCACCTGGTCTTATGTCCTTGGATATTTTCCAGCATCTCCTAGTTTATAGTCTGCTGCTGCTGCTAAGTCACGTCACTCGTGTCCAACTCTGTGCGACCCCCTAGACGGCACCTAACAGGCTCCCCTGTCCCTGGGATTCTCCAGGCAAGAACACTGGAGTGGGTTGCCATTTCCTTCTCCAATAGTTTATAGTCTATGTGGACTTAAATAGAATTTGTATCCTACTGTTGTGTGAAAATTGTATAAGTCTTAATTATGTTGAAATGATTCATAGTGCTTTTCAGATTTACTATATCCTTTTCTTTATGTTTGTTCTATTAATTTTTGAGAGTTTAACATTGAAATTTCAACTAAAAATCTTGATTTATCTATTAAAAATAATTGTAATATATAGTGGAATTATATGGCAGTGAAGTCGCTCAGTCGTGTCCAACTCTTTGCGACCCCATGGACTGTAGCCTACCAGGCTCCTTAGTCCATGGGATTCTTCAGGCAAGAGTACTGGAGTGGGCTGCCATTTTCTTCTCCAGAGGATCTTCCCAACCTAGGGATTGAACCCGGGTCTCCCGTACTGCAGGTGGACGCTTTACCGTGTGAGTCACCAGGGAAGTTATATGTAACTTCCTTTTGTATTTTCTAAGTCTCCTGTAAATGTGCTCTCACATTCTCGTAATTTAAAGAATAAAAAAGAGAAAAAACAAACAGAACGCGTGTGGTTTTAGAAGCCGTGTCTGTGCCTGGGACGCAGCTGGAGGGCTCTGGCTGGACACTCTGTTCTAGGGAGGAAGAACGGGTAGAATCCAGGTCCCTAATTCTGAAGTGTGGGTCTTCACTTCATTTCATGCTTATTTTTGTGCCTTAGGCAAGTGATTCCGCCTCTGTGGTTTTTGGTTTTCTCCAGTATAAGATGAAGTTGCTTACTGCATTAGACGGAAGATCTTCACTGCTTCACCTGGCTCTGAGGCATCTACAAGTCAGCACGTCTCGATGTGAACCCATCACTTCTCTCAAACCCACACGCCTTTCTGGTTCCTCCTTGAAAGTCGTGGCCACTCAGACGCCAGGCCCTCCTCAACACCAGCATCATCCCAAGTGCAGAATACCTGTGCTTCCAAAATCCAACCCGAGTCTTGTTAATTCCAGATTCTCACTATCTCTTGAGCCTGCTCTTTTCTCTCTAAATCCACTGACTTTCCTTCAATTAAGAGCTTCGTTGCTGATTTCACGGGTTATTGATACTGCCTTTCAATTGGAATCCTTGCCCCTGACTTCCAGCTCGTCCATCATCCTGTTGGCAGAGTGGTCTTTCCAATTTATACCTCGGACCAAACCGTCTCAAAATTCTGATCACAGAATTCTTCTTGAGCCAAACTTGTATTCTCAGCACTGAACATAGCTCTTCATGATGTTCAAGGACATATGATGGATGAGTGAATAAATGAATAAAATAATTCTTTGCTAAATCTCATATCTTATATACAAAAATTGTACTCCACCTCTGCACATTGATTCAATTGTTGGCTTAAGACATGAATGGCATTTAGGGTTGGATCAGAAAATCTTTTGAATTTCTTAATAAGTCTTCTTTTAAGCTAAGCATTCAGGCCTAGTTTGTGTGGCTAAATGTTCAACTCTTGAAAAATAAAAGTTTTATCACTGGGCTTCCCTGGTGACTCAGATGGTAAAGAATCTGCCTGCACAATTAAAAGAATATATATATATATATGTGTGTGTGTGTGTGTGTATTCATGACATAATGCTTATTTTGAACATATGCTTGTCTCATGAAAATCTAGGTTGCATCCTCTGTACAAAATCTGAATTTCTTAATAGATGGATACAAATCATAGTGGTTTTTATTCTTTATAACTTTGGAAATAAGAAAACTGTTCCTGGACTATTTTTGTAGTGAAATTCCTTATCACAGGAACAGTGTGTTCTTAATTTCTCTATTTGGGGAAACGCGATGCACTGGGTTTCTTGAAAGAGGCATGCAGGCTGTGTATTCCCCAAAGTCCAGATGCTCTCACATTGCGGAAGGACCTGCAGTAACTGCCCTGCCACAGAAAGTCTGTCCTATTCTTCTTGGGCCAAATTGTATGTAAAATGGGGACTGAAGCGTTTCATTGCTAATTCCAGCCTTCACTCACTGCGGAGCGCACGCGGTCGTAATGGCCAGCTTAGTGCTTCAAAATGTCACCGAGAGAGTGCAGTGAAGCCCTGGGAATTAACCACTCACACTAATTATAGGTTCCACTGATGGATTCATTTACCTTTGACCTGGGGAGGAAAGCCATAAATTCACATCCACGAACGTGGAGGGAAGTCGAGGGCTACGCAGCGTGAGTCCCTTATTTGTGTATTTAGCAGTGCTTTCCGGTTCTGCAAACACAGTCTTGTCAGGATTATTCTCAGGTTATTTGTCTAGAATCCACAGGAAGGTGACTTTGTGTATTTGGGGGATTTACATGCCATTCTACAAAATAATCTCTCTTTAAAAATGGATAAAGTAGATTGCATTAAACCAGAAAGGAAATATTAGTTTTGATTCTCTTTGTAAGCCAAGTTGATTAAGGAAAGTGTTGTAGGAAAAGGGCCAGACTCCGTTCTGAAAGGAGAGCTCCAGGAGTCATGGTTCTCTGTGTCCCGGGCGTGGACACACTGCAGGGCTGGGAGGACCCCCGTCCAGTGGAGGGACCCACTGAGGAGGGGGCGTCTAGGGTGGAGGGGCCACGTGTGAGTCCTGCCCTGCTCAGCCAGAGATCAGTCTGGTGACCCTGGGTGAGTGAGTTAACCTCTGGGGGTCTTGGTTTCTCAGCTGTGAATTGGGGATAACTATCCGCAAGTTTCTTAGGAGATAATGAAAGGATGTGGAGTGGATTTGAAACCTGAAGGTGCTGCCCAAATGTCAGCAATGACTATTGCTTTTCTGACTGCTGGGCTTTTAAAGCTAAACGCACGTCTGTGACCACATCGGCACGTTCTCCCCCTCCTGAGCCTGATCTGCCTGGTCTGGTCACCAGGAGCACCTCGTGACTCTGGGCAAGTCTCACGGGGTCTGGGGACGTGGACGCTGTTTATACTGAATTCAGAAGTAAGGGCGAGCCCACGGGTGATTCTCTACCAGCAGCCACTGTGCTGTGTTTTTCCTTCTTTCAAGTTGTACCTTTGGAAGTTTTATGATCCAGTCTGCCTCTGGTGGCTCAGACGGTAAAGCATCTGCCTACAATGCGGGAGACCTGGGTTTGATCCCCAGGTTGGGAAGAATTCCTGGAGAAGGAAATGGCAACCCACTCCAGTACTCTTGCCTAGAAAATTCCATGGAGGAGCCTGGTGGGCTACAGTCCATGGGGTTGCAGAGAGTTGGACACGACTGAGCGACTTCACTTTCTGTCAGCTTGGACTCACAGGCTTCCATCGTGTTCGAGGCAGCAGGAAGCAGAGATGTCAACTGCTTGTTCCGTTACAGCCAGGGAACCTGAGGCCAGGTGACCGAGCGGAGGGTGCAGGAGAGGCAGCAGCAGGCGATGGGTGGGCTCCCGAACCGAGGCTTCTTCAGGCGTCTGCTACACAAAGCTGCCTAGTTCCGAGGAATGAAAACCAATTGTGCATGACTTAAAGGGGAAATTCGCTGAAATGACAAAGGGACCCACAAAACCACCAGGAGAGTTGTGAGCAGGCTCCGAGGGCATCTGCAGATCTTGTGGCTGAACCAATCAGATTGGGGTGCTGTGTGCTGCCCTGAAAACATCCCAAACATCCTTCTCTCCAGGCTTATAGGCTTAGGAAGGAACATCCCGTCTATGAGCCAAAGTCACTGGTTGAAACCTGGCTGCAAAGGGTGGGGGCGGCCGGGCCTTCCCCATCAGCCCTGCAGGTGGGCGTCTCTATGTGTACTAACGCCCAATTCTATTTTTACACAATTATTATGCAATTCTATAATGGTGCATATTCCACACAACTATATAATCAATGTACATTAATCGGGCATTAGTAATATTTTCAACTCGGAAAAACTGCAACGTTAAACACAACCAGCACATTGCATGCAAGATAAAAGCAAAAATAGTGTGCACGGCTGTGGCCTTGCGATTCACGATAAATCCACACCCTCCAAGTCTTTGAGTTCCTTTAATATTATTATTATTTTAAAATTTATTTATTTTTAGTTGAAGGATAATTGCTTTACAGCTGAGTTTCTTATTCTTACGTATTCTTCTTACTCTAAGGCATTTCTGGGACTGCAGCCTTCTGATGGGGACCATCCCTAAGCTCATGTTTTGTGTAACTGCTGACCAAGCGGTTAGAACCCCTGGACCCCTCGAGCATGTTCCCTGGACCCAGAGTCTCTGCCAGTCACGCCCAGAACCGCGTGTTCAGTGAGACACGCCGTGTGTGCTCCCCACCTTCCTGAGCATCGTCCGCGTGCAAGGGCACAGCCACTGCTGAGCTTTTACTGACGTAAGTCGACGAGTTTTATTTACACTTGGGCTTTAATTTAATTTAATTTATTTAAAGATTTTTTTTGGATGTGGACCACTTTTAAGTCTTAATTGAATCTGTTGCAGTATTGCTTCTGTTTTATGCTTTGGTTTTTTTGGCCTTTTTTTTTTTTTCCTGACCAGGGTGGAACCCATACCCCCCTGTATTGGAAGGCAAGGTCTTAACCCCTAGACTGCCAGGGCGTTCCACTGTAAAGCCTCTCCTGGGTGTGGGCCTGCGTTGGCTCTCCGGGGAGCAGTGGGGATACAGCCCTGTTACAGGTCTGAGGTCAGGGACACGTATGTGCATGTGTCACGTGTGTGCAGGTCATGGAGGCCCCCAAATCCTGCTGCCGAGACGTTCTGTAGCCACTTGGTTTTGTCAGTCTGTGCTACGTGCTCAGGGATACTCGAAACTGTCGCAGTCAGACTGTTGCCTGTGCTGAGGGCAGAGCATGAAACGCTATTTCCCTGGTAAAGACAGAGTGATAGGCTGCCATTGAAATCAGCTTTCCCCGGGGGACTTGTCGAAGACTGAACCCATTGTCAAGGAGGTTGGAGAAGAATCTGAAGAATCGTCCCCTCACAGTGCCCTGGTGAAGGTCCCCCATCTCAGTGCCCTGGTGAGGGTCTCCTGTCACAGTGCCCTGGTGAGGGTCCCCCTTTCAGTGCCCTGGTGATGGTTCCCCCTTGCAGTGTCCTGGTGAGGGTCCCTGCCCTGAACTGACGTGTGTGCGTCCGTCCCTCTCGATGGACTCTGAGCCCCTTGGATCAGCAGGCCACGAGCTCTGGAAGCTTCTGTCGCCCACCCTGCAGGGCACAGTGAACTGCTGCTGTGTGGATGACCGTCTGGAAAACTAGCTCAGAAGGTACGCGCTCTCACAGCACTTTCTAAGTCAAGGTGTCAGTCTATGCAATCAACAAAATGTCTCCCCAGAACAGGAGGGCGTAACAAATCACATTTCCACTTCCGGCGCTCGGGTCCAGTTTTGTGTTGAAAGGCGGGAGGCGGTCATGGGCTCCATCTCGTTACCTCGCACCCAAAGGTGGGCCACCTCCTGCCACCTCTTCCAGTCTGGAGACAAAAGAGAACAGTGAAGCCAGTTATTCAGAAACAAGGTCCTTCCTTCGGATTCTGCGGGGGCCTGGCAGCAGTGTGCGTGTGTGCGTGTGCGCGCGTGCATGCGTGTGTGTGCGTGCATGCGTGTGTGCGTGTGTTCCGTTGTTCAGTCGTGTCCCACTCTTTGCAACCCCATGAACTTCAGCCTACCAGGCTCCTCCATCCACAGGATTCTCCAGGCAAGAATCCTGGAGCGGGTTGCCATGCCCTCCTCCAGGGCATCTTCCCCACCCAGGGATTGCACCCGCGTCTCCTGCATTGGCAGGCGGGTTCTTCACTGCTGGGCCGTCTGGGAAGCCCCTGGCTGCAGCATGAGGTCCTGGTAATGACCAGGAGGGACAGCATCTGTCCAGGGCAATCCCCTGGGGCAGATGGAGCCCTCAGGGACCGACAGCGCCCTCAGCCGAGAAGTGAGAAAGCGGCCCTATGCCAGCAGGGCTGATTTCTGCCCCAAAGCAGCTCAGGAAAGTCGCCTTCTTTCCTGGGGATGAAGGGGCCTCACGGAGGTGGCCGGTCCCCGCGGGGTCACCCTGTGTCCACACGCCCACCCCTCCCCCCGCCCGCAGGAGACGGCGCTCATGGTGCAGAGGCCGGCGGCGGCCGTGTGGTCCCGTCTGGCTACTGGTGAACATCTTTCACGGTTCAGCTTTGGGCTGCTTTCCCCTCCAGGGCGTAAAGCAGCGATGATGCTCCCCTGAGCTTGATGAAGGAGCAGACGTGGCTGTTCCCTCCTTCACCGTCCAGGCGTCGGAACTGCACCGGCAGGCGTGGGGTCCACGGAGCCCACCACGGTTCAGCCCCTGGCGGGGGTCCCGCGAGGCCCTGGGGAGCAGCCTGGAGCCCTGGGGCGCTGTGCTGACGGCCTGCAGTGCCGGCTGGACCGAGTCACTCTGCTTCTGAGTCTTTCTTGCCCTCAGGTCTAGCCATCCCTGCTGAGCTGTCAGCTCCTCAAGAGGACAGGGCCGTAAGTTCCCAGAAGTGCCCTCCAGATGGGCTGAGTCTGGGCTGGGAGAGGTCACCTGGCTCCTTAAGAGCATTGGTTTCCACAGGCTTTTTGTCTTTATCTTCCTCCTTGAGGTTTCAACAGAAGCTGTTAAAGGTTGAAGTCTACAGATCCTTGTTCCTCAAGACTTTTTAAATATTAGGTAGCGAGATTTTTTTCATTTTTACTTTTAAAGTCATTGAAACACTTAAAAAACAAAACTTTTGTTATGAAAAATTTGACCATGCACAAAAGTAGAAAGATTAACAAATCAATAACCCTCATTCCCAAACTCAGCCTCCACCATCGTCCAACTTGTGATGACCGTGGTTCATCTGTCAGCAGAAGGGGGAGGTTTTGAAGGAGGCATCTGTTCTTCCCCAGTGAAAACTAGGTTTCCCTCTTCTAAAATATTAGCATGTTGAAGATTAAAAAATAAAATATCCATCCTTATCTTGCACCAGTGCTATGGGATTAACTATTGTACCTTTACGTTAGGTCTGAAAACAGAGACTGTAAAGTCTCCGATTTGTTCCTGCTTCGAGTTTATGTTTGACATTCTTTGCCATTTGTATGTCCACATGGAGTGCATTTGCCAGTTTTCACACACAGAACATTCCAGTGAGACTGTCGATGGGGATAACGTTGAGTATGTAGATGATTGGGGAGCAGCAGTCACTTTATTCTTTCCTGTGTATTCTGCTTTGCGGCGGTGATTTCCACCATTCTGTCCTCCAGGTCACTTATCCGTTCTTCTGCCTCAGTTACGCTGCTATTGATTCCTTCTACTGAATTGTTCATCTGTGTTTGTTCTTTAGTTCTTCTAGGTCTTTGGTAAACATTTCTTGTATCTTCTCCGTTCCATTTCTGAGATCCCGGATCATCTTCACGATCATTGAGAATGAGTCACTTTAAAATACTGTCTTCAATCCACAAGCGTAATATACATTTTTTATTTATGTAGGTATTATTTTTTGAGGCAAACTTCATTTATTGTAAAATTTGCCAACCTAACCACTTTAAAGTATATAGTTTGATGTTTTTCGCATATTTACAGCACTGTATAGTCAGTATGCAGAGTACATCATGAGAAATGCTGGACTGGAAGAAACACAAGCTGGAATCAAGATTGCCGGGAGAAATATCAATAACCTCAGATATGCAGATGATACCACCCTTATGGCAGAAAGTGAAGAGGAACTAAAAAGCCTCTTGATGAAAGTGAAAGTGGAGAGTGAAAAGGTTGGCTTAAAGCTCAACATTCAGAAAATGAAGATCATGGCATCTGGTCCCATCACTACATGGAAAATAGAAGGAGAAACAGTGGAAACAGTGTCAGACTTTATTTTTTGGGGCTCCAAAATCACTGCAGATGGTGATTGCAGCCATGAAATTAAAAGATGCTTACTCCTTGGAAGGAAAGTTATGACCAACCTAGAGAGCATATTCAAAAGCAGAGACATCACTTTGCCAACAAAGGTTCGCCTAGTCAAGGCTATGGTCTTTCCTGTGGTCATGTATGGATGTGAGAGCTGGACTGTGAAGAAGGCTGAGCGCCGAAGAATTGATGCTTTTGAAGTGTGGTGTTGGAGAAGACTCTTGAGAGTCCCTTGGACTGCAAGGAGATCCAAGCAGTCCATTCTGAAGGAGATCAGCCCTGGGATTTCTTTGGAAGGAATGATGCTAAAGCTGAAACTCCAGTATTTTGGCCACCTTATGCGAAGAGTTGACTCATTGGAGAAGACTCTGATGCTGGGAGGGATTGGGGGCAGGAGGAAAAGGGGACGACAGAGGATGAGATGGCTGGATGGCATCACTGACTCGATGGACGTGAATCTGAGTGACCTCCGAGAGCTGGTGATGGATAGGGAGGCCTGGCGTGCTGTAGTTCATGGGGTCGCAAAGAGTCGGACACGACTGAGCGACTGATCTGATCTGATCTGATAGTCAGTATCACTATCTAATTCCAGAACATGTCGTCCCCCGAAAAGAAACCTCATATCCGCCAGGAAAGAGCTCTTCAGCTCTCAGCCCCTGCAAGGACAGACCCTTCTGTCGATGAGGAGTGTCCTGCTGTGGACGTCTTACAGCAGTGGGATCACACAGGCTGTGGCCTTCGTGTCCATCTGCCTTCACTTGGAATGTTCTCAAAGTTCACCCATTTCGGAGCGTATATCAGTCCTTCATGTCTTTCCGCGTCTGAGTAAGATCCCATTGTCTGTATTCACTACGATTTGTTTATCCATTTATCAATTGGTGCACAATTGGGCTGTTCCCACCGTTTTGGCTGCTGGGCTGTGCTGGTAGGATCATTTGTGTATGCGTTTTTGTATGGACCCATTTTCATTTCTCTTGGGTAAATACCGAGGGGTGGAATTAGTGGTTACCTTTTTGGGAAAATGCCAAGCTGCCTTCTGCAGTGGCTGCCTCATTACACACTCACATGAGCAGTGTACTGTATCCACGCGTCCTTGCTAACCACTGTTATATGGGTTTTTGGTTGTAGCCATCCTAGCGAGTGTGAAGGGATCTGTCGTCGTGCTTTCACTGTTCTACTGACTAAGGATATTGAGCATCTTTTCACGTGCTTCTCGCATACTCTTTAGAGAAACGCTTTTTCAAATCCTCTGCCCATTTTTCATTTAGGTTGACTCGTCTGAGATGAGTCCTTTATACACCCTGAACACGAGAACCTTGGCAGACGCATGACTTGCAAACATGTTCTCACTTTCTGTGGCTTGTCTTTTCACTTTCTGATGGTGTCCTCTGATGCCCCAAAGTTTTCAGTCTTGGTCAAGTCCAAACTATCAGGTTTTTCTTTTGTTGTTTGTGGTATCATGTTTGAGAAATTGCTGCTTAACCCGAGGTCATGAAGACAACGTCACCTGTGTGATGTCTGAATTTTTACTCCTCATGGGGTGGTGTATGTCTGATCTTTTTTCACTACGAGTATTAGTCTTACTAGGGATTCTTCAGTCTTACTTGCATTTTTAAACAATTAACTTCTGACTTTTTGGTTCTTTGTAATACTTTTTTCTATTCATTATTGACTTTCTTTTTCTACTACTTTTGATATGGTTTAGAGTTTTTTAAAACACAGCTTCATGCAATGGGTAGCGAATCCTTTACCTTTGACAGCACTTCTTTTCTGACATGTGCAGTTATCCCTAAAAGCTTTCTCAGGCATTCTGTCAGCTGTGGTTTGTTCTATTGTATCTTCATCACTATTTAGTTAGAAATATATTTTAATTTCCTTTGAGCTTTTCTCTTCGTATGATTTATTGAGAAATATATTAATTTGTAAATGTTTGAAAATTTTTTAGTTATGCTTTTGTCGTTAATTTCTTCCTTGACCCTCTTGGGTTTGAGACTGTATTAAATCACTTAAAATGCATTTAGACTCATAATACAAACAATTTTTGCAACTATTCCACCCAAATTTGAAAAATTAGGTCCATTTTTAAATTGTGTTTTCCCATTTTTTATAATGCTATTGATTTTTGTTTGTTCATCTTAACTTTTATAAAGAGATCTATTTTAAGATTTATCTATATGATTTTTCTTCTTAGTCAAATGTCAGTTTTGCTTAAAGTTGTGTTATTGGGTGCACATAAATTTAGGATGTAATCTTCAATTTAATTTTCTTTTTTTAAAAACTTTTGAAATGTCTCCATCTAAAAATACACACTGCCTTAAAATTGACTTTATCTGATGTAAGTTGTGCTCTGTCAGACAGTTTTTGGTTAGTGTTTTCTATGTGTATCTTTTTCAATTCTTTTACTTCAAATTTTCTGTAGGTTTATATTTAGAACAGGTTTCTTATAAGCAGCATATACTTGGATTTTAAAATACAGGTAGAAAACTTTTGTATTTTTTTATATTGTTTATATTTTCATGTAGTAAAATTAATTACATTCTTCTGTTTAAATGTATCATCTTGCTATTTTTCCTATTTGCAGATCTGTGCTTTAATTTTATCCTTCCTCAGTCAGTGCAGTCGCTCAGTCATGTCCGACTATTTGCCAACACCATGAATCACAGCACGCCAGGCCTCCCTCTCTATCAGCAACTCCCAGAGTTCGCTCAGACTCACACCCATCGAGTCAGTGATGCCATCCAGCCATCTCATCCTCTGTCGTCCCATTCTCTTCCTGCACCCAATCCCTCCCAGCATCAGAGTCTTCTCCAATGAGTCAACTCTTTGCATGAGGTGGCCAAAGTACTGGAGTTTCAGCTTTAGCATCATTCCTTCCAAAGAAATCCCAGGGCTGGTCTCCTTCAGAATGGACTGGTTGGATCTCCTTGCAGTCCAAGGGACTCTCAAGAGTCTTCTCCAACACCACAGTTCAAAAGCATCAATTCTTTGGCGCTCACCTTTCTTCACAGTCCAACTCTCACATCCATACATGACCACAGGAAAAACCATAGCCTTGACTAGACGGACCTTTGTTGGCAAAGTAATGTCTCTGATTTTCAATATGCTATCTAGATTGGTCATAGCTTTTCTTCCAAGGAGTAAGTGTTTTGTAATTTCATGACTGCAATCACCATCTGCAGTGATTTTGGAGCCCAGAAAAATAAAGTCTGACACTGTTTCCCACTGGCATGGGACCAGATGCCATGATCTTTGTTTTCTGAATGTTGAGCTTTAAGCCAACCTTTTCACTCTCCACTTTCACTTTCATCAAGAGGCTTTTTAGTTCCTCTTCACTTTCTGTCATAAGGGTGGTATCATCTGCATATCTGAGGTTATTGATATTTCTCCTGGCAATCTTGATTCCAGCTTGTGTTTCTTCCAGTCCAGCGTTTCTCATGATGTACTCTGCATAGAAGTTAAATAAGCAGGGTGACATTATACAGCCTTGACTTACTCCTTTTCCTATTTGGAACCAGTCTGTTCCAGTCCTTCCTAGCTTTGTTTTTAATTAACGGTATATATTGTTAGTTTCACAGTTACTGTTCATCAATTCATTAGTTATGCAATGTTTTATTATTCTTTTGGTGATTGCAGTAAAGATTTAAGATGCATCCTCGATTAATCAGTGCATTAGTGAAAACATCGCTTTTATCTCATCATGGCGTAACAAGGGCATCGCAGTGGTCTGACTGCTTTGTTGTGCAATTGTTTCCATAGGCTTCAGTTTTTCATATAATTTAAATCTTACAAAATTTTAAGTCTTTGTATTACTGATATTCCATATTCAGTTAGAGGTAACAACGTATTTACCTTTCTAGCATTTTTCATGCTTCCCTGCATTTATGTGCTTCTTTCTGGGGTCATTTTCCTTCTGTTGAAAACTCTTTTTAGTTTATTTATTTATTTTGTATTGTTCTATTCACACTAAAGTTTCAATTGTTATTTGTCTAAAAATGCATTCATTTTACTTAATATTTAAAAGCTATTTTTGGCACGTATTCAGTTTCAGTTTGGAGATTTTTCCCCCAGCATTTTAAAACTGCCATTTCATTGTCTTCTATCTTCTCTTGTTTATGTTGTAGAGACACCTGTCAGTCTAACTGCTGCTGCTTTGAAGGACAGGCTTCTTTTTTGGTTGCTGTGCTGTGTCCTGTCTGACTCTTTGCGACCCCATGGACTGCAGCCGACCAGGCTCCTCTGTCCATGGGGATTCTCCAGGCAAGAAGACTGGAGTGGGTTGCCATTTCCTTCTCCAGGGGATCTTCCCGACCCAAGGATCGAATTCAGGTCTTCTGCACTGCAGATGGGTGGATTCTTTACCATTTGAGCCACGAGGGAAGCCCAAGAATACTGGAGTGGGTAGCCTATCCCTTCTCCAGGGGATCTTACCAACTCAGGCATTCCTGTTTTTCTTTGTCTTAGCGGTTTTACTTTGCTGTGAATAGTCACTATGGTAGGCGGGTGGTTCTCATCCTGCCACAATCCCCTCTGCTTCGTGCATGTGGCAAGAAAACACTTCTGGGATTATGATACATAAAGGGACTCTGCAGGTGTAATCAGAGCCCCAGATTAGTTCACCCTGAGTTACTCAGCAGGGAGACTGTCCTGCTTGGGTCTGACCTAATCAGGTGATCTCTGTAACGTCAAGTTTTCCCAGCTGACTTTGCAGGGAGAACACACGGCCCGCTGTGGACTGTTTACAGAGACACGTGCCTGTAGCTGAGCGGGGTCTCCAACCAACAGCTACAGAGAGAATGAGACCTCCATCATATAACTGCAGGGGACTGAATTCCTACACATCTGGATCACGACCCCATGTTCCAGATGAGACCACAGCCCTGGTGGGCCCATTGTGAGAGCTGAACGGAGAACCCAGCAGAGCCGGCCCTGGTGCTGTGTCCTGCGGAGCTCTGGGGTGACAAGTGGCTTAGATTCTATGCCTCTGCTGTTGTGCGGTTGCTGAGTTGTGTCCGACTCTTTGTGACCCCACAGACTGCAGCACACCAGGCTTCCCTGTCCTCCACTATCTCCCAGAGTTTGCTCAAATTCACGTCCATTAGGTTGATGATGCCGTACAACCATCTCATTCTCTGTAGCCCCCTTTTCCTCTTGCCTCCAATCTTCCCCAGCATTAGGGTCTTTGCTTCTGAGTTTGTGCTAATTAGTTACACAGCAGTGGAAAGCTATTATTTTTATTTTGTTCATTGGTTTTTAATATAGTTGACTTACAGATTATGTAAGTTTCAGGGGTCCTACAGAGTGAGGTATGTTTGCACACATCAAGAAATGACCACCATAGTCTAGTAATCATCTAGTCATCTGTCCCTGCAGAGCCATCTCAGCGTTATTTGACCGTCTTCCTTACGCTGTGTATTACCTGCCCGTGGCCGATTTATCACGTGACTGGAGATTTGATCCTCTTTGTTGCTCTTATTGTTGTCCAGTTGCTAGGTCGTGTCCATCTCTTTGTGACCCTGTGGACTGCAGGTATGTTGAGGTATGTTTCCTTTATGCCCACTTTGTTGAGAGGTGTTTTTTTTTTTATCATAGATATTGAATTTTGTCAAAAAAGCCTTTTCTGCATCTATTGAGATGATCATATGGCTTTCATTCTTTAATTTGTTGATGTGGTGTGCCATACTGGTTCATTTGCACGTACTGAAATTTCTTGCATCCCTGGGATAAATCCCATTTGATCATGGTATGTGATCCTTTTTAATATGTTGTTGAATTTGGTTTGCTAATATTTTGCTGAGGATTTTTATGTCTATGTTATTAGTGATACTGGCCCCAAATTTTCTTTTTTTGTGATATTTTTGTCTGGTTTTGGTATCAGGGCGATGCTGACTTTGTAGAAAGGGCTCAAAAGGGTTCCTTCCTCTTCAATTTTTTTGGGAAAAGTTTGAGAAGAATAGATGTTAACTCTTCTTTAAATGTTTTACAGAATTGGCCTGTTTGCATGTTTTTTAATCTTTCAGAGAGTTCTTACATCCTTTTGAACCCATAGATCTGTATCTTTCATCTAGTCTGGAAAATTTTTTCACTAGTACCTCTTCAAATATTGCCTCCACTCTGTTTTTCCTGTGTGTCTGGGTGTCCGAGACCCAGGCATAGTTATCTTCACGATGCCTCATGGATTTTATTTCAAGAGCAGATTTTTTTTTGTGTCTTGATTGAAAGCTTGGAACATCCATCAGGTCCTGCCTCCACCTGTGTGGGGTCTATACTCTAAATTTTTTTCTCCTCAGCTAAGTGTGTTTTCTGAAATTGCTGCATAACTTTTTAGCGTCTTAGCAGATGCTTTCTGCTTTACTTCTTGGCTAGTTAATTCATGCTCAGTTTAAGGGTCAGTGAACCACTTCAAGGGGAAATTGCACTCACTTCCCCACGTTTCCCTTATTTCTCTGGTCTCCCAGTTCGGGCTGGTAGTCCTGAACTCCAGATTTTATTTCTCCAACTCAGGAAACCTTCCATCAGTTCCAGGATATTGTTTCTCTTTAGCCTCTATGTCTCCAAGTGCACATTCGGAAATGACTGTGGAGGAGACCTCTGAACTGAAAGTTCGGATCACCTTACTTTGCTTTTCTTCTCTCTGGAGCCTTGGCCCTTTACATTCTGGTTGCCTTTATTGATCTCTGGCTTTTCCAGTGCTTTTAAAGATAATTGCACAGCTTTTGAAGGTGTGCTCCATGGGAGGAATCTCCTAACACAGCTGCTAGATCTCAGCTGGTAGTGAGACTAAGTCGGACAACCCAGACAGTGTAAATAGACAATCTCTAAGAATTTCCATGGTCAAATACTTCTTGAGAATTTCTGAGAATTAAGTAAAGAGGCCAGGTACGACCGACAGAAACAGGCTCGTGGTCAATAGGAAGCATGTGCACGACTTAGGGTTGAAACATGTTTGTCGTTCAGTAAGTTTGCAAGTAGGTCGGAGATGTAAATACTTCAAAATAAATATAAAAAGATGCTGTTTAAGGTCAGTATCAGGAAAAACAGTGAAGAAAGAGTAGCTTCAGTTCAGAGATTGAGCCCTAAACCACTTAACCTTGGGTAATTCGTATGATGCATGACCTCATGCGTGGCCTTCCTGCATTTTCGGTGGCTTTGAGGCACACCCATTCCTTTGGGAAGTGAATCAGCTTCGCCTCGACGACTCCTGTCCATTTGCCCTTGGGACCAAGCCCAGCTTTGGCAAGGAGAAGCTCACAGAAGAGGTGTGGTGAAGGCACGTGGGCTGTGGAGGCAGGGTCTCATGAAATGAGGTTGGATTGGCACTTTGCCCACCCACATTGTTTTTTTCTTAACTCTTTATTTTATAGTGAAAGTCACTCAGTTGTGTCCGATTCTTTGCGACCTCATCGACTGCACAGTCCATGGAATTCTCCAGGCCAGAACAGTGGAGTGGGTAGCCTTTCCCTTTTCCAGAGGATCTTTCCAACCCAGGTATCGAAGCCAGGTCTTCTGTGTTGCAAGCGGATTCTTCACCAGCTGAGCCACAAGGGAAGGGGATTTCATACTGAAGCATAACCAATCAGCAGTGCTGTGATGGTTTCAGGTGGACAGCAGAGGGACTCAGCCGTACATGCACATGTATCCCTTCTTCCCCAGACTCCCTTTCCATCTAGGCTCTGCATAACACTGAGCAGAATTCTCTGTGCTCTACAGTAGGTCCCACTGGTTATCCGTTTTAAATACAGCAGTATGAACCCACATTCTGCATTGACCATTTGCTCATGTTCTGCCTTGGTTCACCGATTGGTGGAGGCAGAGCCTCCGTCTGCAGCCCAGCCCGCGGTGAGCAATTAGCAAGGTGTGAGCGACTTCACTTTCACTTTTCACTTTCATGCATTGGAGAAGGAAATGGCAACCCACTCCAGTGTTCTTGCCTGGAGAATCCCAGGGACAGGGGAGCCTGGTGGGCTGCCGTCTGTGGGGTCGCACAGAGTCGGACGTGACTGAAGCGACTTAGCAGCAGCAGCGCTTTGTTTCCCGCTTCCTTTAGGCGTTGTTCTCCCATGTCCGGTGTTCTTACAGATGGACACCCCTCTGGTCTTTATTTCTTACATCGATTTGTCTTCAGTAACTTTTTCTCAGGCTCGAGGTGTGAGCTTCCAGGGAAAACTGGCTTAGACAGAGAAGGGCAGTGGCAATTTCGATTCTGATGACGTTCCCTGGCCGTATCTCTTCCAAGCACAGCCTGAGCACCCACCAGCGGCTGCCAGGGTCAACCTGGGCCTGGGGGGAGTGGGAGGCAGCCGTTTCCAGCTCAGCAGGGGTGGTGGCAGAGTGACCACCTGCCTGTGGGGACCCTGTGATGACACGATGGGCCCAGTGCAGGCGGGTTTCAGCGGGACACGAGGCAGGGCTGCAGAGGCCGCGTCGTGGTGGGTGATCACAACTCATGGATGCAGGGCAGAGTCCAAGGCTTGGCCAGGCAGATGGCTGGGTGAGGGACCAAGGAAACGGGAAATTCCTCACTGGTGTCTTGATGTGGCACGAACACCTATGGAGTAGGCGGTGGGGTCCCCAAGCATGGGGGTCCCCAGTGTGTGGGGGTCCCCAGTGTGTGTGGGGACCTGGGCTAGGGGGAGCAGCAGACTGGTAGTGAAGGGGGAGACGTGCCGATTAAGACAGTTTCCTCTGGGTCGGCTTGCCCCGAGCAGGAGGCGAAAAGGACTTCAAAACTTCCCTGAACCTGAAGCCAGCGTGCTTGGAAAGCCTCCAAACTTCAGGTTTCTGCAATGTGTGAGCGCTCACTCTTCTTCTAGAATGGGGACTTGTGCTTCCTTTTTTAAAGTGAGGTCATGGCACTGGCTGTTACTGAAAAGCAGTGTGACCCCAGCCTCCATGCTGCTGCCGGATTTGATCACAGAGCATCAGAGACGTGTGAGGAACCCGCTGTGCCGGGGCTCACCCAGGAATGGGTGGAGAACACCTTGGGCCTGGGTCAGAGGTCCGGCCCCTTTCTTGGAGCACTGAAGATGGGTACTGGGAGGCTCAGGAGGCGGGTGGGCGGGGGGCTCGGGAGGTGCCGTGCATGAGACTCTGAGCTGCCGGATGCTGTGTGCACTTTTACCTGGAAAGTTAGTGGAGTCTGGAGTGCATCCACGTGGACTTCACGCAGGGCAGAGCGGCCAGCAGCCGCGGGGAGTACGGTGGACGGAAGGGCAGACATCCGGCTGCTGTGACCACACGGAGCTGCGTCTGTTGTTGCTTCTGCCCCGTCTGTGCACCGGGTCCAGGGCACCCCTGGTGTGTCCCACCCAAGGGACAGGCATGGGAGGGCAGGAGGCATGGCCTTGCTTCTCGGGGGAGGAGGTGGGCCCACTATTTCCTGCCTTAGCACCCTCCTCCCGTGACAGAGCTATAATCTCCCTTCGGAGCCAAAAGCAGCAGGATCAGAGATTCCAGAGGTGAGAAATCTCCCCTCCTCCAGTCAGCGGGGGTGGGGGAGGTGGGAAGAGGCTGACGCCAGGGGGCAGGGCCAGCACAGGGCTCCTGTGCCCAGGTGCTGGGCTCCAGGGCTGAGCGCCACCCTCTCTGTTCCATCGCAGACCTGATTGTGCCCTGGCCCTGGGGATGGAGACCAGGTCTCATGGGCAGGTACAAAAGGGTGGTTGGTAGGCATCTTCAGGAAGTGGATGGATCAAAGCAACCCATCTCTTCTCCTGGAAAAGCAGGAGCCTCGTGTGGCCTGGGAACCGGGTGGTCTTACTACCAGCCATGCGGCTTAGATGGCCTCCTTGGCCATCCGGGGCCTCTGTTTCCTGCTCCGTGCAATAAGGGGATGCTAGGTAGCTGGTAGGATTGGGGTGCAGGTTAAAGCAAACTATGAAAACACACACCGTGTGTTTCCGAGGGCCCTGGACCCCTGGGTGTCCCCAGCTCTGACCTGGTGCCTGACTGTGGCTGGGGCTTGGGGGTGCTTGTTGGGCGGAACCGTGCTGGGAGGGGCAGTCGTGCTCTGGTGGCCTGTGCTGTCTTTGGAGGAGGAGGGGGTGAGAGCCGGAGCAGAGCTGTGCACCCTGCCCTGGAGGTCTCGGACATGTGGGTGTCCCCCTGGGGGACAGAGCTGCGTGGCCTGGCACACAAGCCCCCTGGAAGGTCATGAAACCTAGTGGCCGAGGGGCTTTGGAAGGTGTGAGTCCTCCAAGGTGCTTATGACTGGAAGAGCTGACGCGGCTGGCTGTGACCCAGGGCCCCGACTGCTGCACCCTCCGCAGGTTCAGCTGCGGCCAGATCCCATGGCTGGCAGGGCGCCACGGAGAGCGGGCAACGCTCAGGAATCCAATTTTGTGGGAGGACGTGTCCGATTTGCTTTAGAGACGAAAGCTGTCTTTGACGCTCGGATAGAGGATAAAAGTGATTTGGGTCTGGATTTCACGCTCTCCTGTCTTAGGTGGGAAGACTGTTTCAGAAGTCACCTGTGGTGAGCGGCTCAGACACTCCAGATGTGGGGAAGGGAGACAGCAGGGGCCACGGCAAACAGAGCCCGCAGCACGTCCGGATAGCTCCTCTGTGGGCAGGAGCTTCCCTCTCACTGTCCGCTGGATTGTTCTCCCAACAGCACCACGCGTGGGCTGGTGTCTGTTTTACAGATGAGGACACTGAGGAGGTTTCTCACGACTTCACGTCACCCTGCCCGGACGTGGGGCTGACGGCGCCGGGTCTCTGAGCCGCGTTAGAACAGCGATGTCTTCCCGTGTGCTCTTTGTCATCGGTCAGGCAGACGTGCTCGCAGGACGGTTTGCAGGCACGTGGGGCCTGGGGTGTCCGTGGGCTGGGTGCAACCTGGCCATCCGCACTTGTCACTCATGGGTGGCACTCAGCCCCTGTCTCCAATCAGCTTAGCGAGAATAGATCTTCTGCCTCAGAGAAGCCGCCATGAAAGACAGAGGTCAATTGCACATTGCTTTCTTCGTTTGCCTGCTGATGATGAAAGAAGGTGTAGCCCCCCGATTTAAAGAGATACTAATTTGGGCTTCACAAAAGAATAGCTGATGAGAGCAAGCTTCTCAAACACACAGCTCTGGCCTTCCGGCCAGAATAATTTATCTCAAAGTAAGTGATTAATGACTGCATTATCTTTCTCCTAATATCTCTTGAATCCACTCGTTTTTCTCCACCACACAGCCATCGCCCCATCTGGGGCCCCCACCCTCTCCTTCCTGGATGACCAAGCCTCTGGTCTCTGATCCGTGCTCCCCCCGAAGTGGGAGTGAGCATTAAAAAGTGCACATTTTATAGCCGCCTCGCCTGCAGGGGGACGTCAGCCCTGGCCTAGCACTCAAGGTGTCTCGTGTGCAAGCTCAGCCCACCTCCCCAGCCCCGAGGAGCTGCTGACGGCTATTTCCAAGGCCCCGTGGCCCCCAGCCTCTGCCCCACCTCGGCTCCCTCTGGGTCCAGAAGAACTGAGCCCACCCGCGTCTCTTTGACCTCCTGCCCCCCCCCCAGGCTGTGCACACGTGGTGTCACCCCTCCTTCTGCCGCCCCGGCCCCACTGCTCACGCTGTGCTCTAGGTACCCGTTTTACCTGACTGGTCTGGACAGGAGCTGCAGCTTCTCTGCTTTGAAAATTCATGTATTTACTCTTGGAGGTGCCGGGCTTTTGTCGCTGCCTGCAGGCTTTCTCCAGTCGTGGCGAGTGGGGGCTACTCTCTCCTGTGGTCACGGGCGTGTTGCTGTGGGGGCGTCTCTTGATGTGGAGAACGGGCTTCAGCAGTTGCGGTGCCCAGGCTCAGCTGCCCCAAGACACACAGGATCTTCCCTGACCAGCGATCGACCCGTGTCCCCTGCGCTGGCAGGTGGATGCTTAGCCACAGGGCCACCAGGGAATGTCCCTTGCGCTGGCAGGTGGATGCTTAGCCACAGGGCCACCAGGGAAGTCCTGTTGCATCTTGACTCCCCTGCTCAGTATACTGTTTGGCGCAAAGTTGCTTCATTGTCAGTTTGTGGATCAAGCAGCTTGTTAAGCTCTTTGTTGGACCTATTTTATGCCTCTCTTGCCGTCCTTCATCAAACGCTCACTGGGCAGCTACGGCGTGTCAGGCAGCAGGTTGCTGACGATGCAGGTGCCAGGTTACAGCCACGGTGTGGATGAGACCGTGGGGGCTCCTGGTAGACAAGAGGGGAGCACCCCCATGCCCCAGCTTCATTCTTAAGATCTCTAACTCAGTGCCTCTAAGGTGTGCAGAGCGGGGTGCCCAGAACTGGCCAAGTAGTGAACTGTTAACCTCGCAGCCTTGTAAGGGTCTTAGGACTGTCTGGTCCGTACTTTTAGTTATTTTTTTAGCAGTAGTGTCCCACATGGAACTTTATAGAAGAGCTAAAATACTGAGCTAATCAGGTCGGTGTTGCCCTGGGGTCTTGCTGCCTCCCATCTCCAGGTGCCCTGGAAGATGCTGTGGAAAATGCAAACCCGACCTGGCTCAGATGGTAGAGAATCTGCCTGCAATGCAGGACACCCAGGTTCGATCCCTGGGTTGGGGAGATCCCCTGGAGAAGAGCATTGGGAACCCACTCCAGTGTTCTTGCCTGGAGATCCCATGGACAGAGGAGCCTGGCGGGCTGCAGTCCATGGGGTTGCAGTCTGACACGACTGAGCAACTAACCCCTCACTCCACCTCTTAGATGCAGGGAGGAAGCCCAGCCCCTGGGAGGGAGACGACTCATCTGAGCCCACGTGGCGGGTGGAGCCGGGGCAGCCCCAGGATGTGAGGGTTTCTGCTTTTACCTCCATGTCCATCTGTTTGGTCCTGCATCTCACAGATCCTGACCTGTTTATCTGTCTGTCCCCTGGTGGGGATGGGAAAGGCCCTGGAGGCTGCATGAATCTTTCTTGGCTGCGGCTCCCTGGGTTCCACACCCAGACTGGGCCACACTTGTCCTGCAGTAGTTTGTTCAAAATTCAGCTGGATTCTTCTTAACGACTTTTGTGGCATCTGCCTTAAAAAAAAAAGAAAGGTGTCCTTGAAGGCTGTCTCCTCAGGGTCTGGGCTGGCCCCGCTCTGACCTCAGGTTCAATCCCTGGGTCGGGAAGATCCCCTGGAGAAGGGAATGGCCACCCACTCCAGTATTCCTGCCTGGAGAATCCCACGGACCAAGGAGCCTGGCAGGCTGCAGTCCATGGGGTCGGGTGGGGTCTCCATCCATGCACGATGCAGTCTCTTCTGCAGGTGCCTCCTGCCTACACAGCCCGTTTCCTGCAGATTGCTTTGCTTCTGCCTGATGGTTCTGGTCACTGGCTTCCACGTTAGAAGCATTCCTCAGCCGTCTGGTACTCCTTGACCGTCTGCTCGTGATGGAGGCTGGCAGGCTGACGGTTGCTGGGCAGCTGGGCGCGTGGGCAGAGCTGGTTGAGCGTGGGCCTCCCTGGAGAGTGGGGGTGTTGGCGGACCCCCGGCTGTCAGTATCTGGTCTTTCTAGTTTCGTGACCGGGTTCTCCAGCTGAGGTTCCTCCGCTGCCCGTGTGGACAAAAGAGGTCTGGTGCATCTTGGCCACTGAGTGTCCTTGTTCCAGAGTGCCCTGTGCAAACACACGGGGACGTTATGCCGGCCTTTCTGGAATCCTCATCCTCTCTTTCCTTATTACTCCCTTGCCAGTGCTGCGGATGTCAGCGCTTGTCTCAGATGCCTCTGCAGACGTAGAAGGGTAATGACACTCTGCCCTCTGGCCTGGCCCTTCTGTCCCCATCGCCTCCAGGAGCAGACACGAGACTCTGGTGCTCAGGGTGCAGCTCTGCACTGCTCCGTGGGGACCGTGGGCGGTGGCAGGCCGGCCCGACTCCATCTGATTGAGGAGCCACCGTGACGGGGCCGCCTCACCTGCCCTGAGCGGGGAGGACCCCGCTTTACCTTGCACGGGCCCAGGCTCTCCTGTGCAGGTGGGGGCTTCCATCTGGGGGCCCAGGGGCCTCATGCACCCACACAGCCAATTGCTCTCGGTTGAGGGGCCAAGCCCTAGTGCTGGGGAGATGCAGGCCATGGCCTCGTGGAGTGTCCCCACATCCACCGTCTGCATTGAGGTTGCATCCTGCCCGGCCCTTGCCCCCATGTCTCCAGAATCCTCTCAGTCTTGTGGGGATCTCGACACCCACAGTGGACGGGTGAGTACTTGGAGGCCTGAGGGTTGAAGGGCTGTGCTGGGCAGCCGGGCTGCCGTGTGACCTGGCCTCTCCTGAGTCAACCCCCTGGGAGTCAGGGCCCCGAGGGCTTGGTTGGGATGATGCTGAGTGACGGGAACGCAGTCCCCCTAGCCCGCAGGTGTGAACTTGGGGCGGCTGAGCACCGTTAGCAGACATTACCCTTCCACCCTGCCGCTCCCCTGGAGCCCCTGACCCTGCAGCACCTGTGGGCAGCGGGCGCTGTGGCCTCCAAGGTGCCCAATCTCCTGCTAGCTTGTCTGCACTTCAGGCGAACTTGCTCTCCAGCTCTGGTTGATGTAAATGCTGGCCTAGCGACGTGGATGACTGGATGGGGGTTGTGAATGTGCTGAGGGGCTTGACTGCGGCATGTAAGGGCTGCGGGCACCTCTGATGGGACCTTCCAGGCCATCCTCTTGGGGTGGGGCATGGAGAGCTGGGACTGTGGGCTCCAGGAGCCTCTGGGCCTCCAGGCCCGTGCCGCACTCACGGTCTGTGCAGACGCATCCAGGCTCTGCCCCGCCTCGTCCATACCGCCTGCTTTTTAGTGAAGCCACGCATTTCTCTCCAGGTCGCACAAACTATAGCTTTGACCACCCCGATTAGACTGTTCACTGGAGCCTCTTAGCAGCGTTTGGACGGAGCTCTTAGCATTCCGCAGGGCCATCCACGCTAATGTGTCGGAGGATGTGGGAGCTGCTCGTGTGCAGAGAGCTTGAAAAATGGCCAGACAGAGGCAAGCTCGTGGGGCATGCTGCCAGCGGCACCAGCAGGACAATAAATCAACCTGTCTCCTGTCAGGGGTCAGTTGGGTTGATGTGGAGCGCGTCTGGGCCAATCTAATCAGGCCGCCTAGCCGTCTGTCTGGAGCCGCCAGCGCCCCCTCCAGGACCGAGTGATGCTGGGCTCCCCTGGGAACTGGGCCTCTGAGCTGGGGGGTGGGGGGGCTGAGAACAGTGGTCTGGAGTCCAGAGTGGGGCCCTCCTGCCGGGCCCATGTGCGCAGCCATCGAAGGGAGGGGGTGCTGTTAGCCGAGGGTGGGGCAGTAGTGCTAAAGGGCTCGCTGTGGTGATGCTCCTGGGGTGGGGAGCCTGGGGCTGGCCTCACAGTGTGCAGGTTTCTGTGCAAAATGAAATGGCAGCCATCCTTTCAAAAGCTGGACAATGCACTGAAGTTAGTAAGATGCAGATCTTCTCTTCTCTTCCATGGTTCCTCCCCTGACTTGCCATGTCGCCTTTATGGATACTTAATGCAGTAACGAAGGGGAAGGCAATGGCACCCCACCCCAGTACTTTTGCCTGGAAAATCCCATGGACGGAGGAGCCTGGTAGGCTCCACTCCATGGGGTCTCTAAGTCGGACACGACTGAGCGACTTCGCTTCACTTTTCACTTTCATGCATTGGAGAAGGAAATGGCAACCCACTCCAGTATTCTTGCCTGGAGAATCCCAAGGACGGGGGAGCCTGGTGAGCTTCTGTCTATGGGGTCGCACAGAGTCGGACACGACTGAAGTGACTTAGCAGTAGCAGTTAGCAGAATGCAGTAACGAGCTCACTCCTCGTTATAGTGGTGAGTATCCTCCCCATCGCGCGGGAGGCGGGGGTTTGATTCCCCAGTGGGGACGAGTGCAGAACCTCTTGGACTTCCCTGGTGGCTCAGGTGGTAGAGCATCTCCCACAGTGTGGGAGAGCCGGGTTCCATCCCTGGGCTGGGAGGATCTCCCGGAGAAGGAAACAGCAACCCACGCCAGTATTCTTGTCTGGAAAATCCCATGGACAGAGGAGCCTGGTGGGCTACCGTCCGTGGGGTCACAAAGAGTCCGACACGACTGAGCGACTTCACTTTCTTTTCTTTCTTTATTTCTTTTAATGCAGTTTTAAGTAAAGGAAAAAACCAAAATTTTGAATTATTAGCATGCCTTTTACCTTTCACCTCTGTGCTGTGCTATGCCAGTCCTCAGTGAAAATAAAGGGACGTGAACTCAGGGGTAGAATCACACAGTCCCTCGATTCATGTTTGTGGCTTGCCCCAGGTGGGTGCTGCCAGCCAGCGGGATGAGACCCGAGCAGAGGGACTCAGGGTGGTTGAAAGAGGACGACGGTCCCCTGGGAACGGAGCTGGTGAGGGCACTGCCCCAGGCTTGGGGGTGTTTTCAGGCCCCAACAGGTGCCTGGGGTCCACCCTGACTCCTAGACCTGGGTGGGCCAGTACCTGGGGATGTTTGGCCAGATGTTTCCCCTTCCGTGCTTACCTCTCCAAACCGCTGCAGACAGGGCACCCCAAGAATCATTAGACTTGGGGTGAGGAATGCTCTGGACATTGCTGTGCAGGGACAGGCTGAGCACTCTCAGCAGGGGTGGGGGTGGCGCTGTACACCCAGGGGTGAGGCTGTGCCCCCGCACTGTGCAGGCCCTGCAGAGGTGGGGCAGCGGTGGTCGCCAGCGTGCTGGGATCAGGGGCAGCGAGGCCCAGGATGCCTGGGCAGGGAGCCAGGAGCTGTCCAGGGAGGCTGGGGAATGGTGTCAGGCGGGTCCGAGCCTCCTGGTCTCCTCGTCTCTCTGATTTCACTCAAAAGACACAAGTTCAGAAGCAAGGTGAAGCATGTAAGGTTGTGACCACAGAGCGGCCTTCTGAGCGGGCCATGGTATGAGGCCAGCTCTGCTCAGCAGCGTCTGACCCCCAGGGAGCTGCCGTCCAGAGCGCCCATGGCTTCATGTGTGTGTCAGGAGGATGGAGGGTCACTCTGTGTAGTCGGGTCTGAAAATTCACCCATGAGTCCAGGGAAACCACATTGCCAATTCAAATCCACACGCGTGAATTTGAGAAGAGCTCTCCCCAAGCTCAGCGAGCCTGTGCTGGGAGGTCAGCCCAGGTGGCACGTGGGCTCCTTGCCCTGAGGCGGTGAGCCCAGCACCCCCACCTGGAGGCAGGGGAGATGCCTGGCCCGCGGCAGCCTCGGGCCAGTGCCGAGTCATCTGCACGTCGTGCAGTGGGGTGGGGGGTCCTTCCTAATGCCGAACGCAGCTCTTGGTCCTCCCTTCACTCCCAGACAGACTGGGGGGCGGTCTGCGGGATCTGAAGAGGGTTGCAAGAGGACAGAGAAGGGGGAGGCACGGGTGAAGAGTCCAGCAGAGACAAGGAGAAGAGAGAAGCACTCCTGAAAGGGATGGAGGTCAGAACCCCAAGGGCAGCCCGCTTCCTGTTGGAGGGGTCGTCCAGGCCCTGGGAGTCGGTTCTCCAAGCAGCCAGCCACCGACATGGACACTGGCCGGCTGGAAGCCTTTTGGGTGCGGATGCGAAGTCCAGGTGGAAAGAGAGAGTCTGGGGGGGCGGTCTGCCTGCCGCCCTCCTGTGAGATCCAGCAGGGAATGGTGCTGAGGGATGGAGCTGACGAGACCCCCGTCCTGGACACTTGCTGATGCCCCCAGGAGGCTTCAGAGTCTGTGTGCCCAGGACTGGGGCTCAGCATGCGGTCAGTGGACAGAACCATGTTCCTGGCCTTTTGCCCCTTCAGGCACGAGGAAAGGGAACTCGCTGCTGAAGGCTAGGCTGCTGGGAGGCCAGGGAGGGCGGGTCTCAGGCCCAGGTGCCACTTGGGGTGGCGAGCTGCAGATTGCAAGGCAGTGCCCTCCTTCAGGTAGAATCGCGGTCCAGCTGGAGGCCCCGGAGGAGCTCGGCGTCTCCTCCAGGTGTCATCAGCCCCTGCCACCCTGGAGGAACGCAGCCAGGGGGAGGACCCCCGGAGAGGGACTCAGCAGAGGCCGAGGACTGGTGCTTCCAGGCCCTGAGGGCTGGGTACGTGCAGATCGGACCACACGTCCAATGCTGGAAATTTTGCTTTCTGTGAGTCCGATGGTGGTTCAATGTCAGGCTCTATTATACACGATTTTTGTGCTGTTTTAGTTGATGGTTTCCTTTCTTGAATGTTCTTGTTTCCAGTGGGCCAGAGTTCAGAAATGAACTTTTAGGTTGAGGAAAATGTTTCAAAGGGTAGTATTTCATATGCTCGTCATAGTAGAGTGACATCATCATTTTTGCGGAAGAAGGCAGGTCTGACGAAGCACAGGGCTTAGGGCCAGAGTCAAGGCCAGCTTTGCATTGGTGGCGGTGTGGTGGCCTCGGGGTTGGGGGTCAGGTGCCACTTCCGCGCTGGTGTGCGGGTGCCGGCCGCCAGGATGCTGCCCCGCCCGACGCCACGTACATGGTTTCAGCGTCCTGACCACGTGACTGCTAGAGCTGCCGTAGGGATGAGTCGGAGACACACGGACACATGGACACGCACCCCTGAGATCTGCCCCGTGTGAGTGTGTGGAACACCGGTGCTTTGATTAGGCTGCTTCTGATGTGAGTTTGTGTGGAGCCCTCCGTGACTGGGTTTGGGAAAGTGACCTGGAGTATGTGGATGCGGGGAAGATGGTGATCCTGTTGGGGTGATGCAAGGAGGGACTTCTCTATGGCAAATGGAGCCCCCAGGGCCCCAGCCCCGGCTTCGCCAGGACAGACATGAGAACCAGGCCACACACCTTCCTCCGAGTCCCCTGCAGCAGCCACCCACCTCCTGTTGGCACGTTGATGCTGTCTGACAACATCCACTGATTTTCTGGGGATTGTGGACAACCGGGGGGACTCCTGGATCACTAGGGTGCACTTGGCGCGTCGCTCCAGCATAGCAGCCCCGTGCTGGGGACCTGGCTGTGCAGAGCACCCTGGGAGCGGGAATGCTCCTCCTGGGCCATTGACTGGCAGCCAAGGCTGAGAGCAGTCGGGACCCCTGTTCCTGGAGCCGGGAGCAGACTCTCTGCATTCCTGGCCCGGTCACGCGTTGCTGATTTCTCTTTCAGGTTGTGTGATGTGATTCGGGGGTGGGTTCGTACCCGTGGAAAGGCTGGCAGTGACAGCATCTCCCGGATCCCGCCTCACGCGTGCGCATGTCACTGTCACCGCGCTTCCACACTTGCCCTGCGCTCCTAGAGCACCTCGTCTTGGCCCCGACGTAAAGGTCTGCATAGAAACCTCGTGGCAGCTCGGAGGCCACCGTCTCATCACATCGGGATTTCCTTCCAAGACAGCGGTCAGCTCGGCTTGCTCTCTTCTCGCATGGCCCCTCCAGGCCCCTTGAAATGGAATCATAGGCGGGAGCTCGGACTTCCCAGGACCGGGACCTGCGTGAGATGCTCACTTATCAGCGCTCAGGAGGCAGGGCCTCCCCAGCCAGCAAACAGGCCCCCACTAGTGCTGTGCCACGCCCTCCTGACACTTGTGGGGTCAGAAACGTAGTGAGGGGAGCGCTAAGGCCCTCCCTGGTGGCTCAGCCATGAAGAATCTGCCTGCAATGCAGGAGAGGCAGGAGACAACGGTTTGATCCCTGGGTCAGGAAGACCCCCTGGAGAAGGAAATGGCACCCACTCCAGTATTCTTGCCTGAAAAATCCCATGGACAGGAGTCTGACGGGCTACAGTCCATGGGGTCACAAGAGTCAGACACAGCTTAGCAACTGAGGACTTGTTATCCCAGGAGAGCTTCACTTGTCAGGGAGATGCAGCTTCATGTTCATTTAAAACAAAAATTGTCCAAACTGTGTTATGTGACTTCATGGGTACAAAGATGGATAGATTAACACTATATTTGAAAATATTTTCTCCAGTCTAAAGTGAATTTTTATCTTCTGATTTGAAAAGTGCCATGGCCCAGTGTCTTTCATTTTATTCAGTACTGGAGTATAGTTATTAGCAGTGCTGTGTTAGTCTCAGGAGTACAGCCGAGCGATTCAGGGACACATGTAGCTGTATCTGCCTCACATCCTGTGTCGCCTCTGTCTAGGAATGAGGCTCTGGCCAGCCAGGCCCCTGGGAAGACGTGGCCACTGAGAAAATGGGCAATGAGCAAGTGGCTTTTAATAACGTGTCCGTTTCCCATAATGTCAGGAGAGGAGTTCTGACACACTAAGAGAGAAATCGCTCTGTCTGCCAATAGGATTGATGGTGTCTTTGCCAAGAAAATTTCCCCATGTTTAAAATAGAAATGGTTGGAGATGAGTTATGTGGTGCCATCTGGGTATTTAACAACACGGAATGACTTCTCTTCTTTCCTGACCCAAAAAAATGCATCACAGTGGGAGAAACAGACTGCCCAATTATCTACTGGGTTCCCAAACTGGGTCATGTTGGAGGAAAAAAGTGTGAGGCTGAGGCCCACCTGGCATTCTAAGTAGTACATTTCCTTGGATGGAGCCAAGAGTGAGCCAAATTCCTCTTGCACAGTGTTAGCATGATCCACGTGACAGTTTGCACCGTGGGAATTTGGACCCCAGAGTCCTGACCTCTAGCCCCCTTGTTGCTGCTCAGTGACCGTGGGCAAACCTTCACCCTCAAGCCTCAGCTTCTTAGGAACCTGTGAGTTTATGACAACCCTGGTTCCTGCGCTGCGGTGCTGTGATGCTCACCTGAGGTAAGGCATGAGCAGTCCATCTGTGAGGGATGGAGTATGTTGTTGCTCAGTCGCTCAGTCACGTCTGACTCTTTGTGACCCCGTGGACTACAGCACACCACGTTTCCCTGGCCTTCAGTATCTCCTGGAACTTGCTCAAACTCATTGCGTCAGTGATGCCATCCAACCATCTCACCCTCTGTCATCCCCTTCGCCTTCACTCCTCCCCAGCATCAGGGTCTTTTCCAATGAGTCAGCTGTTTGCATCAGGTGGCCAAAGAATTGGAGCTTCAGCTTCAGCATCAGTCCTTTCGATGAACGTTCAGAACTAATTTTAGAGCCCAAGAAAATAAAGTCTGTCACTGTTTTCATTGTTTCCCCATCGATTTCCCATGAAGTGATGGGACTGGATGCCGTGATCTTAGTTTTTGAATGCTGAGTTTTAAGTGGGCATGCATAGAGTATGTTCAGACCTTATTATGGGATTTCCATTTAGTAGCAACCTGATAGGTAGCTTCTCTGGACCTTGGCTATACCAGGCAGGTTCACAGAGATACAGGGAGGGAAGACTGGGGACTGGGTTTGGGTTCCCCCACCCAGTTTCATGATGTAACTTTTATTGTGTAGAATGGAATTCTCCAGGCCAGAATACTGGAGTGGGTAGCTGTTTCCTTCTCTAGGGGATCTTCCCAACCCAGGGATCGAACCCAGGTCTCCTGCGCTGCAGGCGGATTCTTTACCAACTGAGCTATTAGGGGAGCCCCCTGGTGGTTCAGCTGGTAAAGAATCCGCCTGCAATGCCAGAGACCCCAGTTTGATTCCTGGGTGGAGAAGATCTGCTGGAGAATGGATAGGTTACCCACCCCAGTATTCTTGGGCTTCCCTGGTGGCTCAGCTGGTAAAGAATCCACCTGCAATGCAGGAGACCTGGGCTTGATCCATGAGGTGGGAAGATCCCCTGGAGAAGGGAAAGGCTACCCACTCCGGTATTCTGGCCTGGAGACTTCCATGGACTGTATAGTCCACGGGGTTGCAAAGAGTCAGACACGACTGAGTGATCTTCACTTTCACCTAATGTCATACACTGAAGCCTAAACCCATGTGATGGTGTTGGGAAGTGTGGCCTTTTGTGTGGTTGGGTCATGAGGGTGGAGGCCTCATGGGTGGGGTTAGGGCCCTTATAACAGAGGCCAGAGTGCTGTGCCACCCATAACCCCAGAATGGGGCTGTCAGTAAACCCCATTTGATGGCAAGCTGGTGTTCCTGCTGACCAGCTTCCCTGGCTCCTCTTGGAAACACACGGCTTCCAAACAATGATTAGAATTTCACCAGACATCCCTTCAAAATTGTGCAAATGAAAGAGTGGAGTGAAATACTTAAGGAGCTAAAAAAAAAGCCCCCATCAACCTAGAGTTATGGTCCAATAAATTATTCAAGAACAAAAAATTTCTCAGATAAACAAAAGTTGAGGGAATTTGTCTCCAATAGATCAGCCTTATAAGAAAAATAATTTGGAAATGTACTTTGGAGAAAAGGAAAATAGGTCATATACCTGCATCTACAAAAGTTACAAATGCAGTCCCCCAAATTATCAGCAAACTGGACTCAATGGTATTGAAAAGGAATTACACACCGTGATCAACGTGGATTTATTCCAGGTGTGCAGGGCTAGTTGAACATTCAGAAATCAACTACTGTAATTCATCACATCGATAAATTAAGGTAGAAAATCACACGATCATATCAGTAGATACGAAAAAGCATTCTGGCAAAAAATGCTTTTGACAAAAAGCAGAAAAAGCATTTGACAAAATTCAACACCTGCTTGTGATAAAAACTGTCAGCAAACTAGGACCAGAGGTCACCATAACATAGGGTCTCAAACTGAAGGATAGATGACAGAACGTCTCCTAGCTCCGGAGGCTGTGCGTCTGGGATCAGAGAGTTGGCAGGCCTTGTTTCTCCCCGAAACTCTCAAACACCTTGGCTGATAGGTATCCACCCCTCCCTGCATCCTCCATGTCTTTTCTCTGCATGTGTCTACATCCACATAACCTCTTCTTGCAAGGACACCAGTCATGTCAGACTAGGGCCCGTCCTAATGACCTCATTTTAACTTAATTCCCTCTTTAAAAAGTCTGTCTCCAGATACAGTCACATTCTAAGATAGTAGGGGTTAGGACCTCAACATATATTTTAGGGAGACACGGTTGGTCAGTAGCAGAGGGAACCTCCTCAGCTTGATCAAGAGCATCTACAAAAACCTGACCACTAGCATCATACTTCATAGTGAGAAGCTAGACGCTTTCCCCCTAAAACTGTGAACAAGGCAGGAGCGACCTTCTTCACCATTCCTATTAGACGCTGCACTCGAATTCCCAGCTAATGCTGTAAGACAACAAAGAACGACAGCGTTCAGATTAGGAGGGAAGAAATCGAATTGTCTGCTCCTTTTAGATCATATGACTGTCTTCATAGAAAATCCCAAAGAATCAGCAACAAAAAGCTCTGGAATTAGTAAGCAATTACAACGAGGTTGTGGGCTGCAACGTTAATACACATATGTTTATGGCTTTCAAATATATTCTCAGTGAATAATTAGAATTCAAAGTAAAAGACATCATTTGCATTCATACCAAAAAAGAAAGAAATTCTTTTGTATAAATACGTACAACGTCTAGATGAGAAAAACTATAAAACACTGATGAAATAAATCGAAGAGCTTTTAATACATAAATGGAGAGAAAATCCATGGTGTTGTGTAGGAAGATGTGACATCATTGCTATGCCATTTCTTGATTTACAAGTTCAATGGAGAAGTCTTGTCTCTGTGGCAGATGAGGCGTGCGGCCATGGGTGGAGGAGGTGGGGGACCCAGGGAGGTCAGATGGGGGCGAGAGTGGATAAAAGACGTGGGGGCTCCAGATGAGGTGGGGAGGGACCAGCCCAGAATCCATGGGATGTGGAATCACTAGATTTGGAGATTAATCAGGGGCTGGATTCTTCCAGTTGCTAAACAAATCTGTCTTCATTCACATTGTTCACTTCATGTGAGGCAGGGGCTGGAGATAAAGCGGTGAGCAGAGCAGAGCTTGTTTCTTTTCATTTGCTGAGTGCCTGCTATGCACTTTCATGCCTTGTAATCCGCGTTGTTCACAGGAAGTTATATGCCAGACGTAAATCTTAATATTTTTACAGAATGACTTTCAAGTGTTCACAGCGGCTTCCTTTGGAGTCTGCTCTTTTCCTTGGCACTCCTGGAGGTATTTTTCTTGCTTTCTTCAAATCGGCCCTGCTGGGGCAGGGTCACCTCTATTCCAGACAGCCCACTTTGCTGAAGTCTTTAAAAATGATGAATTGATGATGACCTTTGAGTTAATATTTCTTGATTCTAACATACATATTTTCACCTGTGTTTCTGAAATTTGAATGTGGCCGATAATTGATCATTGTTTTTATTATGAGAGCCTCTTTGTTTCCTGAAAAGCTGTTCATGAGTAGATGGTGCATCTTATAACTGATGGCATCTTAGTACCCAGGAAATATAATTCTCTGCCAGTGGTGTTATAGAATGGAGTGGTTCCGTCCTGACCAGCACCAGGAATTCCATCCCTCAGAGGGGTTGGCCCAGGAAAGCTGCAGCAGGAAACCTCACCAAATGCTATACAACTTCCTTGTTTCACCCCTGTGTTCGGTGGTTTGAGATGACTTTCTGGTTTCTATTAAAAAGGCGTTTTCTCCTCCCATTCAGTCACAGGACTGGAGGCATGTGGACAAGGTCCCGATTCACGGCTCCTGTTGAGAGTAGATTAGCTGCATCAGCTGCACTCCGTCACCCTTCAACACACCCCAACCTACCTTCCTAGTTGGGGGTTTCTACACGAGAAATTTTAGGCCCCAAGCCTGCTACTGGACTCTCCTCGGGGAAGGCGTCTATTTTACCCACAACTTAAAAGCCAACGCTTAAAATATGATGACATTTCACCTGGCAAGAAACACTCTCCTTGCAGATAATGGAAAGATAATTGATTAAGCTTGTTATTTATGAAAGAAATAAAAAGGACAATGCTTTCAAAGGGGGAAGGGGGAAGTTTTTAGATATTTTTTTCCCCCTGAAATGGATGGTTCTTTTCTTCCTTAATGGACAGGTTGGCGATTATTAAAAAGCCACAGCAGATTTGGAGCCATAAGACGTCAGTATTGCCCTAGTCTGGCTGTCCCCACCGACCGCGCTGTTGTGACAGGGATGGGGGTTGGCCGGCAGTGCTGCTCTGGGTGGTGAGGAGGGGGGGGGGGGGGGGCGGGAGGAGGGGGTGGGCAGACGCTGCCCTGGGCAGTGATGGGGGCTGGGGGTGCTGCGGGGGGTCGGGGAGACGCTGCCCTGGGCGGTGAGGGGGGTGGGGGGGCGGGAGGAGGGGGTGGGCAGACGCTGCCCTGGGCTGCAGGGGGCGGTGAGGGGGACTGGGAGGGGGGGGGGGGGGGGGGAGGGTGGGGGGGGGGGGGGGGGGGGGCTGCCCTGGGGCAGGGCGGTGAGGGGGGGGCTGGGGGGGCGGGAGGAGGGGGGTGGGCAGACGCTGCTCTGGGCAGTGGTGGGGGCTGGGGGTGCTGCGGGGGGTCGGGGAGACGCTGCCCTGGGCTGCAGGGCGGTGAGGGGGGGGGCTGGGGGGCGGGAGGCAGCGGGCAGGCAAACGCTGCCCTGGGCTGTAGCCACTCCTTTGGTTCAGGGGATGCTCAGGCCGTGCTGCAGGCGCTGAGCGCGGGGACCGGCGCTTGTGAAAAATAGATGCTCAGGGAGCCCATCTGGAAACAGAAGGCTGCCAAGAGGAGGAAGAGAGGCTGTGCTTCTCTCCTCCTTGCTCTCTTCCCCCCATCACGGCCGGTTCTGTGGGTTTCTTATATTTTTAGAGCACTGGAAAGCAGGATTTCTTGTGCTTTAAGGACAGAAATCATGCCGTGTCAAATCCAGCGCCGCCAGAGGACACTCAGTGCAGGAAGGCAGGCGATGCATCTGTGAGCGCCCCCCGCCCGCCTGCCCAGGAGGAGGGGGAGGCCTCGGCGCCTGGCAGCCGGAAGCAAGCGACACACTCGGCCGTGTGCATCGCTCTCGCACTTCCAGCAGCAGCCTGGAGTCTGTCCACCTTGCTCTCATCTTCCGTCTTCTGTACAGAAACCCTCCTCGGGTTCCCGCTGGGGTCTCCGCACAGCGCCAGCCCCCCGGCCCCGCCCAGATGGGCTGCTGTTACCAGGTGCCTGCGTGGCTCTGCTCAGAACTCTCCGCAGAGTGCCGTGGTTCCTGCCGCCCTCCTCCGGGCATCCCAGACCCTCTGCCACAGGCCCCCATGGAAACCGAGGCCTGTCTATCACACCCCGTGTCCACCTCCTCTCGGGTCCTCGGTGCCCACTGCGGTCTGATCGTGAACTGTTATTTGTTGAGAGAAAAGAGGCTTTGGAAACAGCGCCTCGTTCAGTGGGGCGTTGCCCCGCCTGCCGTTGCTGTTACCACCTCTCCTTACAGTCCCGAGACCCTGGCGCCCTCGTGTCTGCGTCCCGGCCTCCCATGCCCGCCTGGCGGGCTCAGTAAAGGGCGTGGCTTCTTGCTGTTTCCCGACAGTCTGCTCCCCTTCCCTCCTCCTGGCTTTGCTCCGGTGTTTAGTGTTCTCCCGCAGGGGCCACCTGAGCTGTAAGAGCCTGATTCTCCTTATAATACGCCGTTTATAATAACGCATCAGTGGGTGATGAGCGGGATATTTCTTGACTTCGTGTTTCCTGGGTCTCCATTGGCATCTGTTCCAAGACACTGATTCAGGACTCCCGCCATACCGGCAGAGCCAAAGCCATGCGGGCAGCCGGGTGGCCACCCTCCCTCAGCTCACGGAAAGTGCTAGAAATAGCCATAGACACATCCAGCAGGTTGCCTTAATTTACAGGTGAGAGAATGGGATCCTTGGAGGGGAAGCTATTTGTCCCAAGTTCCCGCAGCCCAGGGCTGTGGACGCCCCGTCCTGTGTCTGCCCTTAGAAAGAAGGGCAGTTTGCGGGTGGTGGTTTCTGATACTGCCCAGTAAGAGACAGTGCCCTGAAGCTTTCAGTATTTTCATTATCCTGTAACCAACGAGTATGAAGAAAGACTGACTCAAGAACCAGGTTCCAGAACATCGAGGGAGAGTTCTGCCATCCAGTTAGCAGTCAGCGTGCTCCTGACTGAGTAATCTAATCCTCTGGCACAGATGACATCCTGCCTGCTTTCTACGAAAAAGAAGAAAGCTTTGCCTTTTATTTAAGAGTCATGTAGGTCATTAAGGTGAAGAGGCAAACCCTTGTCTCTAAATGTCAATGAGCGTGCTCCAAAGGTGCAGAAGGAAGATGTGGGAGATGATGCATCTCTGCTCAGCACCCCACGGGCAGATAAAGCACCAGCCCCATGCACAGCTGTGGGTCGGGGGTCTCACATGGGGAGTGCCCCCAGCCCTTCCCTGCTTTGCTGTGATCTACAGCAGTGGGTGGCAATGGAAAGTGCAAAGAAAAACATTATATTTCCAGGCCAGACTTGGAGCAAGAACAAAAGTAAATCTCTGGAGGAAAGGCTCCAGTGGCAGAATGTGAGGGGGCAGGCAGTGGGGGCTGACTTGGGGTGCCGGGGTCCCCGGAGGCCTGAACAGGGCACCCTGAGCAGAATCTGCCGTGAGCTGAGCTGAGCTCCTGACCACAGAAATGAGCGGATGAGTGTCGCTGTGTCTTTCGTTTTTGTTTCCTCTTCTGGTTTCTCCTTTGTGATAACAGAACCATCACAATAAAAATACCAGCTCGGTTGATCTCAGGGATAGAGAAGACAGATGTTTATGAGACAAAGGAGGCTTGTTCCTGCCGAGGTGGGGACAAGGTTTTCTCCGGGTGTCACCGGCCGAAAGGCCCGTGCGGGCTGCTCTTTGCCCTGGTCCCCGAGCTCCAGCCCCCAGTCCATGGGGAGGGAGACACCCCATGCCCAGGGGTCGTGTCTGCCGTGTGTTACTTGGGCGGAGGCACTCCAGGTGAGCAGTAGTGTGGACGCCACCCAGTTGCCTCACGGAGTCATCAGATAAAATTCATGAGCATCTATCAAGTAGCTTTCATGTGTAAATCACCACGTCAGGACCTATGAACTAAGACACACACACGTTCCCTGACCGCAAGAAGGTAAACTTTAGTAGGGGAGGTAAAATTAAACACCGCTAAAGATTACATCGGGGAAGGCAATGGCACCCCACCCCAGTACTTTTGCCTGGAAAATCCCATGGACGGAGGAGCCTGGTAGGCTCCAGTCCATGGGGTCGCTAAGAGTCGGGCACGACTGAGCGACTTCACTTTCACTTTTCACTTTCATGCATTGGAGAAGGAAATGGCAACTCACTCCAGTGTTCTTGCCTGGAGAATCCCAGGGACGGGGAGCCTGGTGAGCTTCCGTCAATGGGGTCGCACAGAGTCGGACACGACTGAAGCGACTTAGCAGCAGCAGCAAAGATTACATGAAATTGGAACATGGTTGCACGTGACTTATCATATTAGTCACACAGACCCTCTCCATGACACACAGTCTTATCAATAATTGTGTATTGCCTTGTGTCCTCCCCATCGGCTTTCCCTGGTGGCTCAGTGGTAAAGAATCCACCTGCTAATGCAGGAGACGTGGGCTCAGTCCCTGCAGGGGGAAGATCCCTTGGAGTAGAACATGGCAACCCACTCCAGTATTCTTGCCTGGAGAATCCCATGGACAGAGGAGCCTGGTGGGCTGTAACCCATGGGGTCTCAAAGAGCTGGACATGACTGAGAGACTCAACAACAACCTTCCTATCACCACAACATAAGCTCAGAGAGCAGAAGGGTGTCTGCTGTTAAGCTCGCCTTCCAGGGTCAGAGAGCGGGGAGTGTTTAGGACACATTCTTCGAGAGAGGAAATAAATCAGTGAACGGATGCAGCCATTGGCTCGGGGCAGGATGGTGCAGAAGCACCACCAGCGGAAGGGTTTGTGAGCTGAGTCTCGAAGGCAGAGACCCCCCTCCCCCGCCGCCACCCACCGCCGCCAGGGGGCTATGTTGTGGGGCCTCAGCCTGGGGGACCCGCTGACAGATGCCTCAGGCCAGGCTTCCAGGGTCAGCCCCAAAAGGGGAGTTACAGATGTAATGCAGGTATTACACGGAGAGGTGCCCGGTTAACCCCAGCTGTCACTGGAGGTTGTATTTGTGAGGCTTCGGGGGGAAGGGTTACAGGTCAGCTTGGTGCCAGGCGGGAAGCAAGGTCTTTGTCTTGAGCTGCTGGCTGGACGATGCCCCTCTCTGGACGCTCAGAGTGAGGAGGGCTGATCCCTGGGCCCGTGTTAGGATGGTGCCTGGCGTGCTGCCCACAGGAGCCGGGTTCGGCACCTGTGGTGGCCAGGACGCAAGCCTGCGCACCCGGGAGTGGCCTGAAGTCTGTCCTGTGACATCATAGGGACCACAGCCCCGCCCCTTTGTGGTCAGAGTGCCAGCTGCTTGGGAGACAGTTGTGCCGCCGGACTTTGCTCAAGCCAGGTGGGCCGAGTGTCAGCCCCTCCCTTCCTGCCATGAGATGTAATTCTCAGAGACTCACTTGCATCTGTTGGATAGTTACAGGGGTCAGAACCAGAGGAAGTGTGGCCCCTGGTGGTGCTCCAGGAGTGACGGCCTGGCTGCAGCATGTGGCTGGAACTCCCGGACGAACTCCCACGGCTCACCAGCGTTTATTCTGCACTTAGATGTTCCGGACGCCTACCTGGGGCCGAAGCCACGAAATCAGCGGAGGCGGCGTTTCCAACCTCAAAGTGCTTTCTCACGTTGGGTTTAAAAATTTACAGACATGCACCTTCTGGACCTCCGGTGTCAGATTTTGCATCATCTATGACAATACAAGACAGGGATGTGTTTTCCCAGGGTAGTTCCCTTCCATCTAGTTCTTCAGGAGACTGCGATGAAAGCTTAGCAGAGAATCATTTTGCTCGAGTCCTCTGATTTCTGCGTTGATGGCTCGCTGGGGGAACTGTCCTCTGTGGCAGCCGCCCTTGGAGGGTCTTCCCCTTCTCTGACCTGTGACACTCGAGCTGTGGCTTTTCTGCCTCCTCCGGGGGGTGGGCAGTGCTCGTAGGCAGGTGACCAGGACCCTGGTGATCAGCTGGGACTCCGAGCTGTGTCCTTAGCCTTGCCCAGGCTCCTGGGCTTTACATTTTCGCCCCTGAAATCTCTTCTGAGGCTCTTGATGCTTCTTCAATCCATTCTGAGTCTTGCCATGAGGACGGATCCTCCTAAGTGGTCTTGTTCATTTCACACTCCTGCCAGGACCTTCAGGAGAGAATGGTGGGCCTGCCATGCAAACAAACCCTAATCCCACCCTTTCCGGACATGCAGCCCACTCACTTGCTCTTCTTTGGGGCCTCAGACACACAGAACCTCATCCCAGCTTGCCTGTCTCGGCTCGTCCATGGCTTGGGGCTCCACTCACCCCTGATTTCTGGACTCCTGTCCGGCGGGTGCCCTTCGAACCCCTCCTGTTCTCTAAGGCCTGATTTTCCTGATGGGTGGCGTCTTGGTGTGTGTGTGTGAGTCATTTAGTTGTGTCCAACTCTTTGTGACCCCACGTACTGTAGCACGCCAGGCTCCTCTGTCCGTGGGATTCTCCAGGGAAGCATCCTGGAGTGGGCTGCCATCACCTTCTCCAGGGGCATCTTGGAGCGCATGGTAAATGTGAGCCCTGGAGCTTTGCTCAGGGAACCCCAGTAAGAGCTGCTTTCATGCTGTGTTGGGAGTGGCCTTCCCGCCAGCATCTCTCAGAGGCTCTGGCGTCTCCTGTGAGGGCGCTGGGAGGATGCGGAAGGAAGGCCTGGGACTCAGCTCGGCAGCCACCCAAGGTGCTGACCGTGACCTTGTGGAGGCGATGGCCTGGACATTCTCTTGGGGGCAGATGGGTGGACTTTCTCTTGGGGGCGGATGGGTGGACTTTCTCTTGGGGGCGGATGGATGGACTTTCTCTTGGGGGCAGATGAGTGGACTTTCTCTTGGGGGCGGATGGGTGGACTTTCTCTTGGGGGCGGATGGGTGGACTTTCTCTTGGGGGCAGATGCGTGGACTTTCTCTTGGGGGCGGATGGGCAATCAGGAGGCTGCGCGTTTGGTTCCTGGAGTGGCCCTGGGGGTCATGGCTGGGGTGCCTTGAATCTTCTCAGGCATGTTCCCAAGGCCACAGTCTCCATTTCACGTGAGTCAAGGCTGAAGGTTTGAACTTGTGATTTCTCTACGTGCCCCGGTGATCGGATGAACCTGTGCTACAGATGGCTTTACGTTTGGCAAAACTACAGACTCAGGTGAGACCCACACACACGGTCACTTGGAGGGAGCTCGTCGGTGGGAAAGCACCTCTAAGCAGCCCAGTGGGTAGTTGGGGGTTAGAGGAAGCCGCCGGGTGGCTGAGGGCCGAGCGGGGAGGGACCCGCAGGGTTTGCATGGGTGAGCCCGGGGAGTGAGGCAGGTTCTAGACCAGGGGGTGCAGGCTGCAGCTGCCCGGAGAGGGTCTGCAGCACTCAGCGAGACCCGGGAGCTGAGGCTGGGACCGTGTATCCACCCGTGGAGCTTCATGAGTGAACAGGGAGTCACGCAAAACACACCTTGGGATACAGTTCCTGGAACAAATCCGTCGTGAGAGTGAAGTTCCACCGTGTTATCCTGTATCTTGTATTTTTCTCACTCAGAGCAGGGGTTCACACCTGCCCAGGACGTGCAGCGTTGAGGTCATGGTGTCCCCGAGGGAAGGCATGCCTCGAAGCAGTGTGATCTGTATGTTATGTTAGATCAGGCAGTGTGGTCTATATACTACATTAAATCAGACACTGTCTCATACCAGCTTGGAGCAAGGAAAACTGGTGGAGGCTTTCAAGAAAATTCACAGGGTAAAAGCCTAAAATAAGAAACTTTCTGTTTATTATAACCTGCTGTGTTAATAAAAACATCACTTTAAAATTTAGGATAAAGCCATAATTCAGAAGTAAGATTATATTGTGTGTGTGTGTGCTCAGTCATGTCCAACTCTTTGCAACCCCAGGGACTGTGGCTTTCCAGGCTTCTCTGTCCATGGGATTCTCCAGGCAAGAATCCTGGAGTGGGTTGCCATTTCCTCCTCCAGCAGACCATCCTGACCTGGGGATTGAACCCACGTCTTCTGTGCTGGCAGGCAGATTCTTAACCACTACCCCACTTGAGGTCCTTTTATTAAGCATCGACTTTGTTCCCGGAAACTGGTAAGTGTTTTACTTTGTTATGACTGATACTTTCCACAGCTCTGAGAGGTAATTCGTTTTCCAAAAGAGAAATCTGAGGCTTCAAGAAGCTGATTACCTTGCCCTGAAGTCAGAGGTGGAGCACGGACTGAAGGCCAGATCTTTCTGACTCCACACCTGCGTTCTTCACACTTTGCGGGGGCCCAGCCCAGCCCTGGTGCCAGTGGGCACAGGTTAAGAAAGTGCTCTGACGTCCAGGGGTGATAGCGCCTTCCCACACGTGGGAGAAGCATTGAGCCTTTGGCTCATCCCCTTCCACACACGCTGCCGACGGCCTGGGGCCAGAGCTCTTCTCCAACCCCAGAGGACGTGCCTTTGCCGCCTGGTCCTCTCTCTAAGGACAAATGGGGCACAGCCTTGGGAGGCTGGGGGATGGGGCTCCAGGGCAGCAGGAATTGGGTGGGATGCTGAGCCCAGCCGGGTCCAGCCACTGAGTGACGAAGGGCTGGGGGGCCGGAGGAGCTGCTGAGGGTAGAGGGTGGACGCCACTGCCTTCGTCCCCTCCCCGGAAGCCCCAGAGGTGGTCCACGTGATGTGTTCTGGCCTGAGGGTAACTTGCAGCGTCCACAGTTGAAATGGCTGCTTGTCAAAGACTTGCAGGGAAGCTGAATGAGGATCTCTTCTTGTAGATGGAGGTGAACAAGGGGAAAGAGCTGAGTTTAGCTCAGAATTCATCCATCTGGAGGCAGCTGGTGCTTCCCCACAAAGCCCCTCTTTCTAATATCTTTGCCCCCAGACAAGCCGTCCACCCGACTGATGAGAACAGCCTTCACGGCCGCTGGACCTGTCCCTCATCTGCGAACTCCAGGCTGGCTCCTCCTCCTCCACTGGCCTCCGGTGGTCATCCCCACGGCCCCTGGGAAGAGTGGGTACCAGCCCAGCGCTGGCTTCTGCATCCTGGCCTCTGGTCCCCAGACTCCATCTTCAGCCACGTGCCCTGAAGGCTTTCTCTGGGACCTTCCCCCACACAGTGATCTCTACATGGGCCGACCTGCCCTCATGCTGGAAAAACCCAAACTCATCTGCCAAGACTTGGCTTGAGGGCCATCACCCCACCTGGAAGCCTGCCCTGACCACCACCCCGCCCCCCGCCCCCACCTCTGGCCTTTTATGTCTTGAGGTCCCGTGTTTCCTGCGGCCTTGTCCCCCTGCCCTCCTCCCGGCCCACTGGTGCTGCCGGTGTTGGAGCAGGACAGCTTCAGGCTGCTTAGTTCCACATTGGCAGATTCTTGACAGAGAGCAGGTGGATACTCAGTATACATTGGACGGATAAAGTAAGTGATCTCCTTGTGACTTTAGATAAGGGAAAGGCTTTTGTTGAGAAGATAAATTCACTGTAAAGGAATTCGCTGCGAGCATGCATTGATTTCTCAGCAAATATTTAATGAACACATTTTACGTGTTTATCATAAAGCGGCCAAGGATGCCGAGCAGGCTGTGCTTTTTGTGAAAGCTTGGAGGAAAGGGGTGTTTGTGGGGCTTTGTGAAAATTACTGTATCTGCGGTCTCTCGGTCAGAACCTGCCACGTCCTGAGCACCCGATACACATTCAGAATGAACGTGCATGAATGAATGAAGGGCTCTGGGGCTTATGATGACTTTTCACATGTGTGGTCTTTTTATAGTTCAGCCAAACCTCCCCAGATGAAATGCACATTGATGATTACAACCCTAACCGGGGAAAACTGAGCCTGGGAGTTGCTAAGTGACCAGCCCAGGCTGTCTGTGATCAAGGGCGTCTGGACCAACCTGGCCTGGTCTCTGACCTCTGCGCCCTCTGACCCCTGGTCGGGAAGCTAAGAGCGCATGGACATGTTTCTTGTTCGTTCATCAGACTCTCCCGGGCCCCTCCAGCGAGCAAGCACCGATCTGAGGGCTCAATTACTGAGAAGGGAGTGGGGCAGGGAGACTGCCCCAGGGCGTGTGTGTCTCTCACCCCGTGGGTCTGCACGTGCTGGCTGTGCGGGCAGCCCTGGGTGCTGAGGGTGGAAGGTGCTCCTGGGGGCTGGGCTGCCTTGGATGGGGTGTCCCTGTGCAGGGGGCAGAAGAAGCCAGTGGGGATCAGCTTGGGCTGCGGCCCTGCGTGGCTGAGGTGCGGCCTGTGGACTCTGAGAGCTGATCACGCACAGCAGGGGGGCCTAGGACGAGGTCTGTTTGGGGACACAGACAGAAATTGCCCCTAGAGGAGTCCCAGCTGGTGGGGAAGGTGGACGCAAACTGAGAGATGTGCAGCGTTAGGGTGGGCACAGGAGGGGGGCATCCGGCCCTAGTGCGGGGACCAGGGGCAAGTTCCAGGAGGAGGGGTGAGCCTAGCCGGATCCGTGGGTGGTGGGAGGGAGGATTGGGCTTTTCATGTGAGGCCTGGGAGCACAGCTCCGAGGGAGGATGGAGCACGTGTTCCTGGCTGGTGGGGGATGAGCCGGAGGCCGGGCAGGGGGCTCCGGGGAGCACAGGGCAGCGGCTCTGGGCCCGGGAAGCCGGGCAGCCCTGGAGCGCGGGCGGACCCCCGGTGAGTCCGCTAAGGCTGGGCTCGTTCGTGCACGAGCACACAGGGGAGGCCGTCGGGGGCGCTCACAGCTCCCCGTGGGCCTGACGCAGCTCCGCCAGCACGTCCTCCTCCTGGAGGTGGGGGTCGGCTCTGACCCCCGAGACCTTGGCTGTCGCTCCTCCAGGGCCAGGCTGCACTCGGCGGCCTCCCTCGAGGCAGGGCGGGGCGGTGAGGGCCCTGCGGGAGGAGCGCGCCTGCGGCTTTGCCCGGCCCTGGGAGGCAGAACGCGCCTCGTCGCACCTGCCTCACACCCCGACTCCCAGCGCCCCACGTCCTCCGAGGCGTGGTCCTGCCCCCACACCTTCTCCTGTTTGATTTTAGTGACCTGTCGAGACAACTCAGCATCTGTGTACGTGTTGAATGAACATTGAGCCCAGGGGACGCCTTTGATTTCCCATCTCTGACTCGGCCAGACGCTTCCACAGCCTTGATCTTCGGGGAACCTCCCCACCTCCCGGGGAGGCCTGCTCCTCCCGCCTCCCCCGGAGGACTCCCGTGCTGTTGCTGAGTCACATCCTACTTTGGAGCCTGGCTCAGGCCTCGTCTCGGCGTCAGGAGGGTGAGAACCCTCAGGAGGATTTGCGGGGGTCTCTGTCCCCCTGTGTGGGTCTCTGGCAGTTGGGGTCCCCCCACCCACCCTGAGCGCAAGGGTGTGATGGCCGCCTCTCCAGCTCCAGAGCCGACCTTGGTCTCCATGGAGACACACATCCTGACCTAGCGCCCACCAAGGCTGCTCTGGGAAGTCTGAATTTCCTTTTCCCTTTCAAGGATTCTCTTTTCATAATCACTTTCAAAGCCCCCGAGGGGGAGACATCAGGCCGAAAGCTGTGAGTACAATTCCTCTTTAGCTAAGGGGACTTCCTGGAGCCACTTGACAGGTGCCCGACTGCTGGCCCCACCCTGGAGAGTAAATCACCCTTTGCAATCCAGTCAGATTTACAAACAAGCTTGGGGTCGGTGCTTTAGCACTGGCTCCTCCGGGGTTACGACAGAGAAGGGGTGTCTCCCCAGCAGTGTGGCCAGCCGGAACCCATGTGCTGCCGGGGGAGGCGGATGCGTGTCCCCGCCTCCACCGCCCCTCTGTGGCGCCGGGATCAAGTTAGGGCTGACGTGTGGGCACTCCTGCCATCGAGTTGTGTTCAGCGATGAGCCGGGGGATAATGAGGGGTCTTCACCCCATCACTACATGGGAAATAGATGGAGAAACAGTGGAAACAGTGTCAGACTTTGTTTTTCTGGGCTCCAAAATCACTGCAGATGGTGACTGCAGCCATGAAATTAAAAGACACTTACTCCTTGGAAGGAAAGTTATGACCAACCTAGATAGCATATTCAAAAGCAGAGACATTACTTTGCCAACAAAGGTTCGCCTAGTCAAGGCTATGGTCTTTCCTGTGGTCATGTATGGATGTGAGAGCTGGACTGTGAAGAAGGCTGAGCGCCAAAGAATTGATGCTTTTGAACTGTGGTGTTGGAGAAGACTCTTGAGAGTCCCTTGGACTGCAAGGAGATCCAAGGAGTCCATTCTGAAGGAGATCAGCCCCGGGATTTCTTTGGAAAGAATGATGCTAAAGCTGAAACTCCAGTATTTTGGCCACCTCATGCGAAGAGTTGACTCATTGGAGAAGACTCTGATGCTGGGAGGGATTGGGGGCAGGAGGAGAAGGGGACGACAGAGGATGAGATGGCTGGATGGCATCACTGACTCGATGGATGTGAGTCTGAGTGACCTCCGGGAGTTGGTGATGGACAGGGAGGCCTGGCGTGCTGCAGTTCATGGGGTCGCAAAGAGTCGGACACGACTGAGCGACTGATCTGATCTGATCACGTTAGTAAAAGCCACAGTTCGGAGGCTCCCTGCTCTCCTTTTCAGGGCAGAATTCATTTCCTGTAGAGCCGGAGTCTTTCAGGGCCCTGAGCTGAGTCTGGTGGTGGAGATGCTGACCCCCATACTGTCCAGAACTCTGAGTGGGCCTCGCGAGTCCCTTGCCTTCTCTGAGACCCCCTTTCTTTTCAGTTAAAGGAGCGACTTGTCCTAACACATGCTCAGTCTGGGTCCTGTCTTTGCTGTCTCTGAGAGGGACCCGCTCAGCTGGGTACAGAAGAATGATGTCAAGCAGGTCAATGACCAACAGTCACCGCCTTCCCTCACGTTGCTCTGTTTTGGTCTAGTAACTTTAACCAGAAGGATGGCAAATTACTCACACTCATGATAGAAAATTAGGAAACAGAGGTCCAAACCCAAGCCTGAACCATCTCTCGCTTCTCCTCTGTAGCAGTCGGGGTTGTGAGGATGTGAAGGCGTGGTATTTATCTGTGGGCACGTGTGTTTGTGAGCACTTTTGCTTGTGATGAACCTGGCCTCCGCTGCACCTCCCGCTCGCCTGCACAGACAGACCCGTCCACCCTGTGAGCAGCGCCGGGCACTTGTCACTGCAAGGGTCTCCCTGGACGGACGCTGTCACTTAGCTCCTCCTGTGTTCCCAGGGTGTCTCCACTACAAAGGATGCTGGGAGGAAAGTGCTTGGAAGTAAACCTTTTTGTACTTCTGTGATAGTTTATCTTCTTAAGATAAATTCCTAAGAGTGGAATTGCTGGGTCGCAAAGGGAACTTACCATTGCAAGGCTTTGGCTACTTACTGGCAAATTCCTGAAGGGTTTCGCTCACGTCCGTTTCCACTGGGCTGATGTGAGACTGAACATTTCTTTACAGCCTCCTTCTGTGTGTTGTTCGGTCTCGGTCGTGTCCGACTCTTTTGTGACCCCAGGACTATAGCCCGACAGTCTCCTCTGGCCATGGGATTCTCCAGGCCAGAGTGCTGGAGTGGGCTGCCGTGTCATCCTCCAGGGGATCTTCCTGACCCAGGGGTCCAACCTGAGTCTCCTGCATTGGCAGGTGGAGTCTTTACCAGCTGATGCCACCAGGGAAGCCTACAATCTCCCTAACCTAACTGTTATTAAAATAATTTTGGCACATTTCAGGATGAAAGCATTGTACTATTGTAGTTTTGAATTGCATTTCTTTAATTTCAGTTTTGAATAACAATGCAGATGATGAAGGATATGGATTTCTCCTGACAGTCCATAAATTTTCATCTGTAACCTTCAGTTCAGTTCAGTTCAGTTCATCTGCTCAGTCATGTCTGACTCTTTGTGACCCCATGGACTGCAGCACGCCAGGCCTCCCTGTCCATCACCAACTCCCGGAGTTTACTCAAACTCATGTCCGTTGAGTCAGTGAGGCCATCCAACCATCTCATTCTCTGTCATCCCCTTCTCCCCGTCTTCAATCTTTCCCAGCATCAAGGTCTTTTCTAATGAGTCAGTTCTTCACATCAGGTGGCCAAAGTATTGGAATTTCAGCTTCAGGACCAGTCCTTCCAATGAATATTTAGGACTGATTTCCTTTAGGATGGACTGGTTGGATCACCTTGCAATTCAAGGGACTCTCAGGAATCTTCTCCAATGCCATACTTAGAAAGCATCAATTCTTCAGTGCTCAGATTTCTATATAGTCCAACTCTCACATCCATACATGACTACTGGAAAAACCATTGCTTTGATTAGATGGACCTTTGTCGGCAAAGTAACGTCTCTGCTTTTTACTATGCTGTCTAGGAGGCTTTTCTTCCAAGGAGCAAGCGTCTTTTAATTTCATGGCTGCAGTCACCATCTGCAGTGATTTTGGACCACCCCCTCTGCCCCGCAAAAAAGTCTCACTGTTTCTATTGTAGTTTTATCACCATTAGTTACTAAGTTGTTTGTAGTAATACTTTTGCTTTATTTATTTAACTTAAAAATTATTTAGAATTTTTTCCCAAATTCACCTTTTTTAAATTAAAAAAATTCTTTCAGTTTTGTTGCACCGAGGTAGAGATCGCAGCCTGTGTCACACTTCTTCACTGTGCGTTGCATGAAGAATGAAATCGTCACGATCCTCTGTGTTCCTTTTAATGCGATTTTCTCATATCCTTTAGTGCTTATGACTCCTAGTCTTGTTTTCCCTGCATTGTTTACATTTACTCGATGTTTCTTTGTTGAGTTCTCAATTTTGAACTGTGCCCCGTCATTTTGGTTTAGGTGGATCTCTTTGTCATTGCAGTTGTGTGTGGTTGCTTATCAATTCTAAATGTCTTTGTCATACTTGTAATTTCTGTTTTTTTTTTAATGTTTTAATGATTGTTTTAGAGTTTTATTTTTGCAGTTTGATATACGCAATGCATCCTGGAGAGATAACATGTTTTTTCAGAGCACATCAACATCATGAATGTCTTTTTTTAATTTTTATTTTTTACAGCAGAAACGTTTTGTGCTGGGGTGTAGTCTCAGGTGAACAGGGAAGGGCCTCAGCCAGGCACACACACGTACCCATTCTCCTCCAAGCCCTCCTCCCGTTCCTAAGAAGAGACAGCGTTCTCATTCTAATTAATCCTTCAGTCACTGACGCTGTCATTCCAGACCCTGACTATTGACAGTGCTGTTGGTCAACATGTCATTAATTTCTGTCCATATTGTTTCTAGTTCTTTTTGAGAATTGGTCCAATCTCATGCTTTACTTATCACATCGTTTACTCTCTTTTTAAATACTCTGTTCAACTATTCTTCTAGTTTTAAATTCTACTCTGATTTGATTGTTTTCAAAAGTTTCTCTCGTAACTACTGTAAGTAATTTGCTTTTCGGGCCAGGTCTTTTCGTTGGCCTTGAATTTGAATATAACCTTTTGTAAGTAATAATCTTTGAAAGTTTTAAAATTATTCTCATGTATCATCTTTAACAGGGACCTGATTATTTTCATTTGTAGGGAATCTGTGACCTCATTGCTAACGTGGTCTTTGCTAATGACATTGCTAATATCTTTAAGACTGTTTATATGAGATCGACATATCTCTAAGATGTTTAATAATTCTTCCATGATATTCAGTGACCCTTCCTGAGGTTAATATTTGAGTCTCTCAGTTCGCCTGGGATGTCTTCAGCCTCGACCTGGTGCTTCCTGCTTGCTCAGAATTCTAGATGGGGGCTCTGAGGCGTGTCTGCTCTTAGGCTCTGTCTCACAGTTCACACCTCCTCATCTTATCCTCCTTGTGGTTCTAATTCCCTGGCTTGGTTTTCTGAAGGTTTCCGTCGCTGCTTTGGCCCACATTTCAATCTTTAGTTCAAGATGCTTGTTCTGTACATTTCACACATTCCTTCCTGATTCCAGATCAAGCTTCCAGGTCCGAGGGGAACAAACTGGAGAGCTTGAGCTCTGAGACCGCAGTTTGGAGACAGTCGAGCGTTGTGTGCTTCCGGGCAAGAGGCTCACTCTCTGCAAAGGCAGCAGGTGCATCAGGCTGCAGCCTGGGGAGTGGGGCTTCCAGGTGAGTCAGGGCCAAATACACGGGGTGGGCGTGATGCCAGGGTGGTGACAGAGGTGTATCTGCGGGGAGCGCCCAGCCTTGTGGTGGGGGGTGGATCTTGGCAGGCCTCTCAGGACTGATCTGCAGGTGGGTCTGCAAGGATGGGGAGGGGTAGGCAGTACAGCGGATGGCACTGCGGGCATCAGAGAGTACGGGGGGAGCTCAGGCCACTGCATCATCTTCAGGAAAGAGAACGGTCTCTGGAGGCTCAGCCTAGGGTTGGCAGGGGGACAGGAGGTCAAGCCCGGCGGGGAGAGAGCTGCAACTGGGGAGGGTGGGATGCACACTCCAGGAGTTGGGGCTCTGGCTTGTAGGTAACGGGAAGAGGCTGAAGAAAGTGAGAGATGAAGAGGAAAGCTGCGCTCGCGTTTTCCAAAGACACGCCTGGTGCCGCTTGGGGCAGGGCGAAAGTGGAGAGCTAGAGGCTGGGGTCCGCAGATGTCAAGGCAACGCTGTGTCCTGGTGAGAACTAGCTGGTGGGGCTGGGATTCCGAGAGGAGAGAAAGGCAGCTGCGACGTGCAAGGCGGGGCTGGCTCTTCTGTCTGCTGAGAGACCTAGGCGTGGCTTTAGCGACCTGGGCATCCCTACCCACACTGCTGGCTTCTAGCCCTTCTTGCGTGTACACAGAAGCGGGTGGAATGCCTGACTCTTGGTAGAAAGGAATAATTTGCATTTCTAGATTCTACTGAGAAAAGAGAGCGTGATTGACAAACACTAAGTTTTCTGCGTGCAGAGTTCGTTTTCCTGGTTACATGGCAGTCTCCATCGGAATGTGTTCACCACATAAACTAAGGGTCATTTTTCAGCCAAAAGGCATCTCTTCATCATTTCTGTCAGAATGGGAATGCACACCTTTGAAAGGTTTTTATACATAATGCTGATGAGTCTGGGGTGAGTCCTTTGGACATGCACAGGGGGACGTGGGGCGGATGAAACTGCGATCATCTGCAGAGGAGGATGTCTTCTCAGCGCCCCCCTTGTCTTCCTGGTCACTCCACGCTTCCTGTCGTGGAGGTCGAAACCCTGGGGTGACCCTTAGCTGTCCCCTTACTCCCCACCTGGTCCATCAGCAAATCCTGCAGGCTCTGCCCTCACACTTGTCCAGAGCGCCCTTCGCCCCCTGGTCTGGCTCTTGGCAGCTCTCCCCTCGTTTAATGCCACTGCCTCCTAGTGATCACCTGCTGCCCTTGAACCTATAGAGCCCAAACAGGCCTGCCGTGAGCTTAGCCAGGGGCGGGGACCTCCGCTCAACCCCCTTTCTGTGGCTCCCACTCCACTTCCGCAGCTTCTCCCTGCTGCTTTCCCGTGGTCCCCTGCGCTGAAAGTGGGAACCCCCACCATAAGCCCTCCTTTGCACAGCCCAACCCTGGCTCTCACTGGCCGTGTTCACAGCTCAGGGGTTGTGCAGACTCGTCTCTTGTTCCAGTGGCTCCTCTAGGCATCTTCGTGGGTCCCATGTTGTTGGGGAGCCTTCACTAGGCCCCATATCTTGAGAGTGGTCCCCCCATACCCAGAACTCTCTGTGACATGCCCCTGTCACCGCTGTCTCTTTGCCCACCCAATGTGTCGTAGATATTATTGTTGTATCTGCTACTTCTACTCTTAGAATATTCTAAGTCCCTTAAGGGTGGAGATCTTGCTCATCTTCTGATGCTTCTGTATCTTTAGTGCTTGTAAGTGTGCCTGGGACACATGCAGGGTTCGGGGCCCGTTTCACGCGGCGCGGAGCTCCCTGAGGTTCAGGAAGGGCTTGTTGGGTGGAGGGCCGCTCCGTCTGTTTCCCTCCCCCAGAGCGGGAGGGCTTGAAGGCACGCTGGGGGGGCCAGACCCCGAGCCTGTGGGCCACGAAACTGTGCAGGTCCCTTCTTTCTGATTCTGGATTTGTTCAGATTGGAAAAGGTCAGTTTTCATCCCAATCCCAAAGAAAGGCAATGCCAAAGAATGCTCAAACTACCGCACAATTGCTCTCATCTCACACGCTAGGAAAGTAATGCTCAAAATTCTCCAAGCCAGGTTTCAGCAATATGTGAACTGTGAACTTCCTGATGTTCAAGCTGGTTTTTGAAAAGGCAGAGGAACCAGAGATCAAATTGCCAACATCCGCTGGATCATGGGAAAAGCAAGAGAGTTCCAGAAAAACATCTATTTCTGCTTTATTGACTATGCCAAAGCCTTTGACTGTGTGGATCACAATAAACTGTGGAAAATTCTGAAGGAGATGGGAATACCAGACCACCTGATCTGCCTCTTGAGAAATCTGTATGCAGGTCAGGAAGCAACAGTTAGAACTGGACATGGAACAACAGACTGGTTCCAAATAGGAAAAGGGGTGCGTCAAGGCTGTATATTGTCACCATGTTTATTTAACTTATATGCAGAGTACATCATGAGAAATGCTGGACTGGAAGAAACACAAGTTGGAATCAAGATTGCTGGGAGAAATATCAACAACCTCAGATATGCAGATGACACCACCCTTATGGCAGAAAGTGAAGAGGGGCTAAAAAGCCTCTTGATGAGAGTGAAAGTGGAGAGTGAAAAGGTTGGCTTAAAGCTCAACATTCAGAAAACAAAGATCATGGCATCTGGTCCCATCACTACACGGGAAATAGATGGAGAAACAGTGGAAACAGTGTCAGACTTTATTTTGGGGGGCTCCAAAATCACTGCAGATGGTGACTGCAGCCATGAAATTAAAAGACGCTTACTCCTTGGAAGGAAAGTTATGACCAACCTAGATAGCATATTCAAAAGCAGGGACATCACTTTGCCAACAAAGGTTCGCCTAGTCAAGGCTATGGTCTTTCCTGTAGTCATGTATGGATGTGAGAGCTGGACTGTGAAGAAGGCTGAGCGCCGAAGAATTGATGCTTTTGAACTGTGGTGTTGGAGAAGACTCTTGAGAGTCCCTTGGACTGCAAGGAGATCCAAGGAGTCCATTCTGAAGGAGATCAATCCTGGAATTTCTTTGGAAGGAATGATGCTAAAGCTGAAACTCCAGTATTTTGGCCACCTCATGCGAAGAGTTGACTCATTGGAGAAGACTCTGATGCTGGGAGGGATTGAGGGCAGAAGGAGAAGGGGATGACAGAGGATGAGATGGCTGGATGGCATCAGTGACTTGATGGATGTGAGTCTGAGTGACCTCCGGGAGTTGGTGATGGACAGGGAGGCCTGGCGTGCTGCAGTTCATGGGGTCGCAAAGAGTCGGACATGATTGAGCGACTGATCTGATCTGATCTGATCTGATCAGATGTGTAACAGTGATGAGAGAGCAGTTCTGCCTTAATGAGTGTGGGTTGCGGCTGACGTTCCCGAGCGAGCAGGGCCATCCTGGGCAGAGCAGAGGCACCGGGTAGAGCCATGGTTCCGCCTGTGTCCCCTCCACCCAGCCTCTTCCAGGAGCTGACTGCCTCACGAGCTAACTCTGGCAAGACGGGGGTCTGTTGTGACGTCGTCCTCCATTTCTTCCTGAGGTGTCTGCAGTTTTTCCTCCTGTGGCTGTGGCTGTGGTCGTGGCTGTGGCTGGTTTGTGACCGTTTGTGGCTGTGGTTGTGGCTGTGCCTGTGGCTGTGGCTGTGCGCTGGTTAGTGGCTATTTGTGGTTGTGGGTGTAGCTGTGGCTGTGCCTGTGGCGGTGCCTGTGGATGTGGCTGAGGGTGTGGCTGTGGCTGGTTTATGGCCATGGTTGTGAGCAGACGCCTTGCATCCTGGATCACCCTGGTGTTTCTGCGAAGGGCAGGCTGCACCTGGCTTCGTCTGCGGGGGCTCTGAACTGTGGCAAATGCTCTGATTAACTCACATCTTTCTTATCCACAATCAGGAAACAGGAAGTGATTTGACACAGGACATTGCATCAGTTATGATCAGCTTGGGGAGATTCTCTTTGATAAGCATTTTCTGTCAGGCTGTGTGTCTAGCATTGTAGGCAATCAGCAGCAGAGGGACCCTCCCCCCAGGCCGCCCCTCCCCAGGCCTCCCGCACACTGCACTGCCCCCCAGGCCTCACCCCTCACCCCAGGCTCACCCCCTAGGTCCCACTGCTCAGCCCCAGGCCTCCCCCTCCCTGGTCTCAGCCCCAGGCCCACTTCCCCTCCTCTGTCTATTGAATGCTGTCCTTTTTGAGCTCTGCCCTGGGCTCTCTGCGGGGTCATAAACCCCAGCTTTGGCTTCGGGAGGAGACTCGACAGAAGCTGGTGGTTTGGCTGCAGGCAGGCCACGTACACCCAGTTTTAAAACTGAGTTCTCTCTTTTGGATTGCATTTATTTTTTCGCTCTTTAAAACGTCTCCTGGTCAGATGGTTTGTGAGTGAAGACCAGATCCTTGGAGACAGATGGTGACAGATGTTCAAACAGGAGACCCTGGGAAGGGTCAGAACGCAGCTGAAGCCGGGGTCGGGGAGTCCCTGAGCGGGTGCCTGAGACTGGATTTGAACCCTGGCTTCTCTGTAACCCTGGTTCCCAGGGTTGTAGCAGGGGTGGCCAGCAGTGCTGGGCAAGTGACCAGCGTGCCACTAGGCAGTGTGGGGCCACGGGCAGGCTCGGGGAGAGGGGGCGAGTTTGCTGTGATGCACTTCAGTTCCTCGCTCCTCTACTCCTTCCAAACCACAGACCCCGGGGTGGTGACACCTGGCTTTTTCTTTCCTACGGGGTCCATTTGATGAGCAAAGTTTGCATGGCAAGCTTTCAATTCTTCTTAGATTCTATGCAATGAAAAAACCCCACATGACCCAGCTGTCTGTCAATACTAGAGTGGGTTACTGAAATACAATGAAAGGCAGGTACGTCTCCAGCTTCCACACTGGATTCCAAAGCTGTCTGCCTCCAGGCTTGGCGCTGACGCGCGTCTCAGGTGCCTGAGCCGGAGCACGTCATCTGCGACACAGGACACCCAGCTCCCGATGGTGTCTCCAGCATCTTCCAGCCGTTTACGCTGTGCGCGGACTTTCACGACTTGTGCTCTGTCTGAATTCTGACTTGCAGAACTGATTTCTATCATGACTGGCCTAAACTATGAAATCAGCATAAGTTTTCCTGAAAGTTCTGTTTGGGGTGCTTTCCCTTTCACTTCTCTTCTAGACGCCTTCTCACAAAGATGTCCCACATCCCTGGGTTGCCAGGACAGGAGGACAAAGGGGACTTTCTAGAATCTGTGGTTGGGGCACATTGTAAAGGTGGGGGGGGTAGATCTTTTTAAACAAAAAGAGGAACTGACATCAGTTGATTTTCTTTCCCTGTTCTCACGCAGGAAGTGGAGCACCTCCTGGTGTTATACACAAAGTCGTCCACTATTTTGAGTCCTTGCGTGAAAAATACAAGGAAGTTGCTGGCCTCGGCGGCTCGCCTGGTCAACATGTGAGCTTCTGGGGATAAACGTTGCCTCCGTGGTGAAGTTTGTTGGGGTTGGGGTGGTGCTGACAAGGGCGGTCACGTCTCCCTGCTCACTTGTGAGCTCTGTCCACCCTGACCCACAGCGACATGCAGGCTGTGACTGCAGGATCGAGTGGCTCCACGGCTCTCAGGGGGCAGGTGGGGGCTCTCACAGCCCCCACCTCACATCTGAGGCCAAGATGGTGACCACAGCAGGTGGTGTTTAAGTTCTCATCTCTTCAAAAACGACCAAAGGATTGTAATAATTTGTGCCCAGGTGGGCACCGGCCCATGTTGCCTGTGGCTCTGTCAGAAAGTGATTGTGTGTGTGTGTGCGTGTGTGCAGGGGCAGGGCGTTGGTGCCCATGAAACTGGGGAGGCCAGGCTGGTACTGGAGGCCAGCCTTTGCGGACTGACTAACGCAGGGTGAGAATTCCTGTCTGGTTCCATGACTCGGAGCTGGGAGGAGGGACACAGAGGCATGAGGATTTCAGGACCTGGGACAGGGCAGCCTTGCTATCAGGGGCCTCACTGGGTCTGCAGGGAGGAAGGGAGTGACAGGCAGAGGCCTCAGGAACTCTTAAGGGGTGCCTCTGATGGACGTGGCGGGCAGCGGCTTGTCTCAGAGTCAGGCTGACCTGGACTTAAATGGAACTCCTCAGCTTACTAACCTGCAGCCTCCAGCAGCTGCCTGCCCACCCAGGCCTCAGCTTCTGCCTTCTCTGAAGGGTGATGCTGGGGCTACATGGAGGGCAGCTGTGAGCATGAAGATGAAGTCACATGTGTGCAGCATCCCATGGGATTCCTGGAGAAAGCAGGCTTTAAAAGACTAGAAGTTATCTCATGTAACGTTTGCTATTACTAAAAGTTTTACTTTTACAGTTACACATTCCTAGAATGCCTGGCCAGAGAGGGCAGTGGCACCCCACTCCAGTACTCTTGCCTGGAAAATCCCATGGATGGAGGAGCCTGGTGGGCTGCAGTCCATGGGGTTGCTAAGAGTCGAACACGACTGAGCGACTTCACTTTCACTTTTCACTTTCATGCATTGGAGAAGGAAATGGCAACCCACTCCAGTGTTCTTGCCTGGAGAATCCCAGGGACGGGGGGAGCCTGGTGGGCTGCTGTCTATGAGGTCGCACAGAGTCAGACACGACTGAAGCGATTTAGCAGCAGCAGCAGCATACCATATTCATGGATGAAGCAACTTGGCATTGTGAAATGTTTCACCCCACCTCAATACATCTACCCAAGTAATGCTTTTCCAATAAAAACTCTAGGTTGGTTGTTTTAAAGAATCAAACCATTTAAAATTTGTGAAGCAACAAATATCCAGAATAAACAAGACACTTTTGAAAAAGAAGAGAGAAAGGGGAATTAGGCTACCATATATTAAGACACATTGGAAAGAAGTGATTGGGAAAATTCTGCTTCTAGAGAAAGAACTGACTTGTAGACAAGAGACAGAAAACAGATGTCAGAAACACGGTTAGAAACTTGGGGGCCCGGCAAGTAACAGCACTTCAGCGAGGAGAGGATGGGTGATCTGGTGCCCGGCAAGGAGGTGACATGCACTCTTCGGAGAAAAGAATCCTTGGACGCACAGCCTCAGACCAAGCTAAGGTCGTTGCTGGAAGGACTGAAGACCCAGAGCGACAGAGGCAGCTGTAAAGGCCACTGAAGAAACGCGAGAGGGTCTCTGTACTTTCAAGTGAGGAGGGAGTGCTTTAACCGCGTGCTTTCTTCCAAAGCACCGCCCATCACAAAGAGGGATGGATCCGCTGACCTTATGGTGAGGAGCTGGGGGATGGCTCAGAAGACACCGTCAACATTTAAAGCCAACAAGGCATGGCCAGTTGGAGGAGGCGCAGCGTTTCTTCACAATTAAGAAGGAAAAAAGGAGGACAATCAACAAAAATTTGCCAAGAAAATGAGTAGGCCATTCAGAAGAGGGGGAACCTGAATGCCTGGAAGACACAGCACACGGGCAACCAGAGAAATGCCGCGTTAAACAGCATTGCTCCTTCACCTCGTCCTCACTGGACTTTCAAAACGGAACAGCCCGATGAATCCAGCTGCTGGTAGAGGATGGACGAAAATGGGGGTCCAGGCGATGGGGCGGAGTGGCCTGGGTGCGGGCTCGGACTACTGTCTGCAGGCACGGGGTGCTGTCTTAGCACACTCAGTGTGGCGTGAACAGGAGATGCCGACCCCCGAGGTGTGTGACCCAGGAGAGGGGTAAAGGCGGAGGAGATGTGGGGGGCCCTGCGTCAGTCGGGGCCTTGTGCAGTCTGCAGCAGGTGCTGGACACGGCGCACTTTGAGTGCATCGCAGGGCAAGCAGTGCGGAGGCTCAGCCCCGTGACAGTCAGTCGGTTCAGACATAAACACGCAAGCTCTCCCGTGTGTTCCTGTTGGGCTGCACCCCGCAGGCTGCAAGCCCTGTGCTCGCAGAGCTTTAAGACCGAAGAAAGCCTGGAGGCAGAGGCAGAGACGTCAGTTGTTTCATGGAAGGGGGAGCGTGCGTGTCTGAAGGAGTTCCTGGAGCGACACCCCACCGGGTGCAGTGGGTGGTGGGCAGGACATGTGGCAGCGTTTGCTCCCAGTGGGGAGAGGAGATTGCCAGGTGTGGCTCATCGGTTACCAGGGAAACCTGCAGAGGGGCATGCCCCTTATGACCTCTTTGATAAGAACATTACAGCTGGGGCCTGGGGCCAGTGTGCAGGAAGGTCAGTCACGTGGCTAAAGTGTAGGTGAAGCAGGTTCTGAACAGCCGTTCTGAACGACCCGACCACACACAGCTTATTCCAAGACAGAAGCAAACACGTGCAGTGGTTTTCTGGAGGTGGACTGGGGCAGGCAAAGGACTGGAGGGTGAACACAGGCGATGAGCTGGAAAAATATGAAAACACTAAAATAAAGGCAGAGTGTTTGGCACACTTCAGTGATGATTGCTCCGCACACTGGCTAGAAAAATTCCCGGAAAGTACTTAGAACAGCAAGAGACAAGTAGTGAGAGACGGATCACCGTGCCCGCGGCTGAGTATGGATTTGTGAGCCGGAGGGGTCCTGCTTCCTGTGGCTGATGCTGGCCAGACACATGCTGGCTCTGAATGCAGCTCTGCTAGACGCCAGCGTTTACTGTTTTCCCACTAAACCAGACACGTTCGCTTGTGATGCAAAAGCAAGTGGAAGGACTCAGTCTGTGGTCCAGAGGCTGGCTGGTAGCCCTGAGCGAACCTGCACTGACCCGGGCTGCACCCTGATAGCCTCCGGCCGCTGGACCAGAGGGGGCTGGGGGGCAACACGTTGGTGGGTGTTCAGTGCCGCAGGAGCCAGGGGCTGGGGGACAGGAACAGAGTGAGGAGGGATGGCTGGGCGTCTGATTCTGATTGGCTGTGTGGCGACCAGGAGCCAGGGCCGTGTCCAGCACAGAGTGGGAAAACAGCTTTGGTGGTACTGAGGGGGTCACTTTTCCGGGTAGAGGAGGGCCAGACAGTGTGGGGGGGTCACACTGGGTGGAGGAGCAAGGACTGCAGGGAGCCCACATTTGAGAGCAGCATGCGGCATGTGGGGTCTGTGCCCTGCAGGGTTCAGGATGTGGGGGGCCCATATGTTGTTTGATTGCCATTATCCCACAATCAGAAGGATCTTTCTCATAAGCAAGCCCTGAGTGCTGGGAGTGAGGATTTGAAAAAAACGTGCTGTGCATCACACCTCATCGGAGTGGAGACACACCTAGGAAATCTTGCTCACTTAGGGTGTTTCTAAAACAATTAAAAATCAGTGATTTCTGATAAATCCTCCAAGGAATCACGGGTCCCACCGTTAGCAGAGGAGCTGTGGTGGGAGGCATAGGGCGAGGCTGGGGAGGGTGCTGGGACACCCAGAGACGTTGAATGCTGGTCAGCCACTAGGCGCTCTGGCCGGCAGTCACAGGCTCACACAGCGCTTATCACGGGGTTCAGCCTGCAAGGGGCCGCGTCACCCCTGAGCCAGCTCCGGCCCCCGTCAGATGGTGACTCTGCCGGCCCCAGACGGTGGCACTGTGCGAGCATCACCTGCATTTAGAGAGAGAAGTGAACAGCTCGGTTTTGGGGAAGACCTCGTCCGCAGAACCGGCTCACGTGGGATCCTGACCCAGTTCTCGTGGAAGCAGTCAACGTCCACCTCCACAGGACAGACTTGCTTTGCGCCACTTTATCTGCAACAGTGCTCTTGGATCCAGTGCCTGGTACATGCACTCTTGTAAGAAGGTGCCGTCATCGCCCTGTAATGACTATGGAGCAGTTGAAATGGGCAGAATGGCTGCATTTCTGGGTGATGATAAACCCACTCACCTGTGCGTGGAGCGGTGGGTTCCCTCTGACAGCCCGTGTTCTTGGATGGGAGGGGCTGGGCCCCCGAGCTTCGGAAGGCTGTGCCTCCAGGAGCGGGTGCCACGGGGGCACCTGGCCCGACCCACCAAGGAGGAGCCGTACTTGAGCCCGTGGCATCGAGCATGAGTTTCTGGGACAGGGACCGCGTGGGAAACCCGGGACACAGCCATCCTGGCAGTCCCTGCCCTCACCTCCTCACACCTAGATCTTCTGCTGGAGGCGGAGGATGAGTGATTTTCACCCCGAACGTGCTGTCGCTTTGTGTTAAAGAAGGTGAGACGGGACCGTGCCTGACAGGTGAGTTGAAGATGATAAGGATGGTTCTTGATCTTCCGCAGTCCCAGCCTTTCCGGCTGATGCAGCCTTGGTGGAGAGAACTTTCTGCCAAAGGAAACACTCACTTCGGGCCGGACGTGCTGTGCAACGTCTGCCCGTCCTGGCAGGAAGCCTCGGGAGGAGGACCCCCACTGCTCCCGGACAGGCTGATGGACAGCCCGCGCGGTGGGTCCCCTGGCCCGTGCCCGGCGCAGACCCTGACGGGGGCTGGTGCGCCGCACGGGGCCATAAATCTTCGCTGACTCGAGTGAAATGATGGGCCAGAGCTGAGGGCTCGAATGCTCGGGTCCAGATGGCGCGGGGGCCGCTTCCAGATAAGCTGGCGGGACTGCCGAGAGTCCGTCAGGGACGGCTCTCGAAGGACGCAGGCGTCTGCTGCCTGCGCATCAACCAGGGCAGAGGTCTGGTCGCCCAGACCCAGGGCCCGAGGGACCCACTGTGGATCCAGGTGTGGCTCGCTGTGCCTTCATCCACCCTGGGGCTGCAGGCTTCGGGAGCCCGACGATCGAGGATTCAAGCCGGCCTGTGAGGAGCCGGGTGACATGAGCGGCGCTGAGCTCAGGCCAGCCCCCCATCCTGCTCCCTGGAAGAAATAATTCTCACCAGGCCCGGGGGCCCAGTCTCCGCACGCTGGCTGTGGACAAGATTCCCCGGGGAGGGGCTTCCAGCCAGAGCGCTGCTTCCCGAGAGGACGCCCAGCTGGGCAGAGACATGCGAGGCAGGGGAAGGACCCTCCAGAGCAGGGGCCTCTGGGGAGTGACGGGCAGCCCCAGACTCGGTTCATCTTCATGCCGCCTCCGTTAGCTGAGCATCTTGAGCAAGTCACATACATCATGGACTAGCTTTCCTCTCTGGTATTTGAAGGTTTTCATGAGAAGCCAGTGAAAACAAAGTGTCTGTGAACAATGCCCTTGGTGAGGTACTAAGTACAAAGGGGGTCCTAGGGCCCTCCCACCAGGACCCGGCCCAGCGTGCTGCCCGCAGAGAACCTGCTGACCCTGGGCTCTGAGAGCCTGACCTTGAGAGGAGGCCTCCATCCTGGGGAGCACGGTGTGCTCCTGGCTGGCTGCCTGGAGGCCCCGCCCTGGGGGCGGGCAGCCCTAGTCTGCAGGGCCTCCAGGCCCAGCACACGACTGGGGGCCCTGGCTCCCCGGCGACACCAGGGTTCCCTGCAGTGGGGTCTGGCTCCCTGCTCTGCGTGTTTTAGCTCTTCTCTGCACCCTCACACCTCTGCATAGACGCAGGTTCATATCCCACCCAGAGGGCCCGTGAGATGGATTTGTTTGGTGGGGACTTCCTGGGTTCATTTCTTTGTGCCTGGGAGCGCGCTGTCCTGCTGGGGACGCCCCTGGCCACCCGAGGTTCCCAGCACCCTGGGCAACCTAAGGCGAGCAGCGTACACAACCCCCACCCCCCGGAGGTGGCCCAATTGTCTCGTTAACTCCGAAAACCTGGGCGAGGGCCATTTGAACACGCCACTTGTGCAAATAGATTCAAAGGATCATTCAAATGATTTAACATGGGAAGGGTCAGACTTCCCAGAGTCAGCTGTGTTTTTAATGTGCTGTCTGAGTGATTTCATTAGGTTGCGATGTTAAAGAGAAGGGTTCTCGATGCATAACTTATACAAATGTATGCAAATGATATGCTCGCCTGCAAAGGCAGCCAGTGAGATCCCGGGAGAGTCCCCTGGACCCCGGGCTGCCTGACGGCTCCAGGACCAAGGGCAGGGCGAGGTGGGGTGACCGTGGAGGCGGCAAGGGAAGGGGAGGCCAGGAACGCTCTTCCAGTTCTGGTAGCGGGGCCTCCAGCGGGGTGGGGGTGAGCCCAGGCTTCAATCGCCACCCCCACCCCCCACCTGCGCCTCGAGCTGGTTTGCAGCAGTCCTGGTGCCTGGAATACTAATCAGCTTTCAACTTTTGAACTCCTTTCAGTAGAAAAAGAAGCAAATAACACAAAGACGCCAATCCCATGCCCGGTGGAGAGGAGCGAGGCCTTTCATTCCTCTCCAGGGAGGGCGGCGGTGGGGGCGGCGGGGCCTGGGTGGCCCTGTGTCCTCAGGGCTGCAACCCCCCAACCCCGCTGACCCCTCGGCCACACCCGCCTCTGGGACTCTGTCCCGAGGTGCTGCGGCTCCAGCAGGTCAGGCCACCACTGAGGAAAGCTGCGCCTTCATTTCAGTTTTAAGGTCGTATTACAAAGAGCTCAGGCTGTGCATTTGTCCAGGATTTAAGTTTGAGGAAAGCCTCCCTTGCAGGGCAGAACCCTTTTCTGACCCTCCCCCCGCCGCCACCAGGGTGAGGTGGTAAAACTCTGTGTGTTAGCTGCTCAGTTGTGTCCGACTCTCTGTGACCCCGTGGACTGTAGCCCACCAGGCTCCTCTGTGCCTGGGATTCTCCAGGCAAGACGACTGGAGTGGGTGGCCATTTCCTTCTCCAGGGGATCTTCCTGGACATAGGGATCAAACCCAGGTCTCCCGCATTGCGGGCAGAAGCTTTACTGTCCGAGCCACCAGGGAAGCCAAGTCTTCAGGGAAGACTCTGAAGGAAGCACACATCTCCGTCCCCCAGCCCCTGGCAGGCGGAGACCTTGGCCCTCGAGCTCCTGCATTAGCTGACCGAGCTCAACAGGGTGAACAACTGCAGACGCCCAGCCCAGGCCTGTGAGTTCAGACTCCCTGGGGGCCCACTCGGTCTCCCCACTAAGCCCCCCACTAGTCAGGAGGCGGCTGGCCTCTCCCCTCGCCCACCGCTGTCCCCCGGTACTTGCCCGGCCCTGGGGTCAGCCTGTGTGCCTGGACCCGCCTGCCCCTCCCTCTGCCCAGGGCTCACCTTTGCCCTCAAACCACCCTGCTGGCTGGACCTGCAGTGACTCCCCGCTGACAGTGGCGGGCCTCAGGCCCAGCCTGGCACTGGCCTCCCGCCTTTGCTCGCCTGTCCTTTGCCCCGAGGCCCTTCTCTTGCCTCCCCTGGGCCCGAGGCTGGAATCTGGGGGCGGCCCCTGCGGTGGATCTGGAATCTGGGGGCGGCCCCTGTGGGCTGGAATCTGGAAACATCCCCTGGGGGCCTGGGAGATCGTGCTTTTCCCATTTCCGCCGTCTCCTCTGCGAGCAGGGCCTGGAGTCACCCATTAGCGTGCTCGATGGAGCCTGTCGCTGGGACCCTGGTGGGCCCCCCTCACACACACACAGTTTAGTTCACACCCCAAACATCGGGTGCACAGACATTCTTGGATACACAACATGGTCATTCACCTTCCCATCCTCCCCCTGACCACACACTTCACACACACTCATTCACACAGACACCATTTCCTGCCTGTCTCCCTCTGCCTATAATATTACAGGGGCCTGTACAGACCCCTCATCCATTCAGCAAGTGCTTACCCGTTTCACACAGACACACTTGTCAGGTACACACACACCAGAGATGGTTCCAGGCACTGAGAGAGAGAGAACATGCTCACACACACACACACACATGCACACTAACACACAGACACGCACACTCACACACGCTCATTCACACACACACTCATTCACACACACACACACACACACATACATATGCATTCACACAGACACACACATTCATAGATACACACACATGCTCATTCACACACATTCACACATACCCTCACACTCATTAAAACACACACACACATTCACACACACACACACAGTCATTCACACAGACACACACGTTCATAGATACACACACATACTCATTCACACACATTCACACATACACTCACACTCATTCACACTCACACACTCATTCACACACACTCATTCACACACAGACACACACTCATTCACACACAGACATACACACTACACGCACACTCACACACGCTCATTCACACACACACACTCATTCACACAGACACACTGTCACACACACAAGGCACTGCCCTCATGGAGCCCGCCTTGCCCTGGAGGAAGACATAAGATAAAATAAGTAAACTGCACACCGCGTGGTTGGTGACGTGTTAAGGAGAGACTCCTCGGGGACGAGGTGGGGAGTGTGCTTACACGGGCTTCACGTGCGCACTAAGCCCTGGAAGAGCAGACGGGTGACTCACGTGGACGGACGCCCGGGGAAAGGGCTCGCGGTGAGTGCAGAGGCCCGAAGAGGGGGCACGCTCAGAGTGTGTGCGGGAGCTGGAGGCCTGCAGAGCAGAGGTGAGAGGTGAGGTTGGCACGTGGGGGGCATAGGGTCTCCCAGGACACTTAGACTGAGGGGAGCCTCTTGTGAGCAGAGGGGCGACTCACTCTGACCTTGTTTGGTCCGACCCATTGTCTTAGACGCTCAGTGAGAAGGGCATCTCGGGCCCCATGTCACAGCCAGGCCCCTGGCAGGCTTCCTGCAGGTGGTGGTGAAGGGACCCAGCTTAGTGGGGCAACTGGGCACCTGTGGTCTCGAGTGGACAGCAGAGGGAAAAGATGGACGTGGAGAAGGTGGCATCCTGACACTCAGGCAGGGAGCCATGTCTGTGCAGGCTGCCCGCAAGAACCGCAGGGCCCGTTCTCACCACGAGGCGCCGGGTGCCCCAGTCCGCCCCCCTGCCGAGAGACGCAGGACGACGGAGGGGTGGAGGCGGAGGAGGACGTGCCCCCCACACGAGCTGAGCCCCTACTCGGGTTGGGAGTGGCCTCTGGGTTGCTGCGTTTCCTCGTGAGCCACACTCGAGAAGAGTTGGGTCCCTGAGCAGAGTGCCCTCAGCGTCTGGGTGACTCTCATTCCTGAGGGGTCCTGGGAGGGGTCCAGGACCCTGGTTTAGCTCCCTCTCCCTGCTGGTGGCCCTACGCCGCGGGCAGGGGGCTAAGAGCTCTTCTTGGCTCCGTTCCCCAACTGGGCACCTGCCTGGCTCCGGGCAGCAGTCTGCTGTGTCGCCCCGGTTCCCAGACCTCTGCTGTGGAGAGGGGAGGGTCACAGAGATACGTGCCAGGGAAGGGGCACCATCCTTCCGCCACATGTGGAACTGAGGTCATCCCAAGCCCTTGGGCAGACAGGCTCCAGCTGGGGTCTGGGAAGACAAAATCAGAACCCAAACGGCTGATGCTACTGAAGCACAGCTTGTGGGACGAGTTCATTCTGCAATCACGCGCTGGCAATGGGAGTGTTAACGGGATGGTGGGATCTCACACACCCCCGGCTCTTCCTCTCCAGGAGGCGGCTGGTGTGCTTCCTGCTTACTGACTGTGGCTGTGCGCTGACCCGCCCGGGTGGGAGATGTGAGTTGTCCACACCGGGACTGCTTTCCTTAAGGGGTAAAGCCGTGCTCCTTGGAGGGAAAGATGCAGGAACTTACAGAGAAAGGGAAGAAAAGGCACGGCCGCCTGACAGGCTGGCCAGAGAAGCAGTGCTCATGTGCTGCTGCAGGCATTAAATTTCACCTCACTTTCTGGTCATCTAATCAGTGCACCTTCATCGGAACACTCAGTTATCCCAGAAACATTTAAAAAAGGAGGTAAAAACCCCCTGAGCATCCTTAACTACCTGCACAGGGATAAGCCCTCTTCCGATCTCCCATAGTTTGTTCAAATTTTCTTTGAAGGGACTTCTGTCCACTTTCAGGCTTCACACTTAAGCATTAGCTCCTCTGCAAAAAATTAAAAACTTTTAAAACTCACGTATTTAATGATGGTGTTGTATAATGTCCAGTTACATCCAGATGATGACTTAGCTTAGATCTTCCCTGTTGCTTATGATTATACGTGGAAGTAAGAAATAGATTTAAGGGCCTAGATATGATAGATAGAGTGCCTGATGAACTATGGAATGAGGTTCGTGACATTGTATAGGAGGCAGGGATTAAGACCATCCCCATGGAAAAGAAATGCAAAAAAACAAAATGGCTGTCTGGGGAGGCCTTACAAATAGCTGCGAAAAGAAGAGAAGTGAAAAGCAAAGGAGAAAAGGAAAGATACAAACATCTGAATGCAGAGTTCCAAATAATAGGAAGAAGAGCTAAGAAAGCCTTCTTCAGCGATCAATGCAAAGAAATAGAGGAAAACAACAGAATGGGAAAGACTAGGGATCTCTTCAAGAAAATCAGAGATACCAAAGGAATATTTCATGCAAAGATGGGCTCAATAAAGGACAGAAGTGGTATGGACCTAACAGAAGCAGAAGATATTAAGAAGAGGTGGCAAGAATACACAGAAGAACTGTACAAAAAAGAGCTTCACGACCCAGATAATCACGATGGTGTGATCACTGACCTAGAGCCAGACACCCTGGAATGTGAAGTCAAGTGGGCCTTAGAAAGCATCACTAGGAACAAAGCTAGTGGAGGTGATGGAATTCCAGTTGAGCTATTTCAAATCCTAGAAGATGATGCTGTGAAAGTGCTACACTCAATATGCCAGCAAATTTGGAAAACTCAGCAGTGGCCACAGGACTGGAAAAGGTCAGTTTTCATTCCAGTCCCAAAGAAAGGCAATGCCAAAGAATACTCAAACTACCGCACAATTGCACTCATCGCACACGCTAGGAAAGTAATGCTCAAAATTCTCCAAGCCAGGCTTCAGCGATATGTGAACCGTGAACTTCCTGATGTGCAAGCTGGTTTTAGAAAAGGCAGAGGAACCAGAGATCAAATTGCCAACATCCGTTAGATCATTGAAAAAGCAAGAGAGTTCCAGAAAAGCATCTATTTCTGCTTTATTAACTATGCCAAAGCCTTTGACTGTGTGGATCACAAGAAACTGTGGAAAATTCTGAAAGAGATGGGAATTCCAGACCACCTGACCTGCCTCTTGAGAAATTTGTACGCAGGTCAGGAAGCAACAGTTAGAACTGGACTTGGAACAACAGACTGGTTCCAAATAGGAAAAAGAGTTCGTCAAGGCTGTATATTGTCACTCTGTTTATTTAACTTATATGCAGAGTACATCGTGAGAAATGCTGGACTGGAAGAAACACAAGCTGGAATCAAGATTGCTGGGAGAAATATCAATAACCTCAGATATGCAGATGATACCACCCTTATGGCAGAAAGTGAAGAGGAACTAAAAAGCCTCTTGATGAAAGTGAAAGTGGAGAGTGAAAAAGTTGGCTTAAAGCTCAACATTCAGAAAATGAAGATCATGGCATCTGGTCCCATCACTTCATGGGAATTAGATGGGGAAACAGTGGAAACCATGTCAGACTTTATTTTTCTGGGCTCCAAAATCACTGCAGATGGTGACTGCAGCCATGAAATTAAAAGACACTTACTCCTTGGAAGGAAAGTTATGACCAACCTAGATAGCATATTCAAAAGCAGAGACATTACTTTGCCAACAAAGGTTCGCCTAGTCAAGGCTTTGGTCTTTCCTGTGGTCATGTATGGATGTGAGAGCTGGACTGTGAAGAAGGCTGAGGGCCGAAGAATTGATGCTTTTGAAGTGTGGTGTTGGAGAAGACTCTTGAGAGTCCCTTGGACTGCAAGGAGATCCAAGGAGTCCATTCTGAAGGAGATCGGCCCTGGGATTTTTTTGGAAGGACTGATGCTAAAGCTGAAACTCCAGTATTTTGGCCACCTCATGCGAAGTGTTGACTCGTTGGAGAAGACTCTGATGCTGGGAGGGATTGAGGGCAGGAGGAGAAGGGGACGACAGAGGATGAGATGGCTGGATGGCATCACTGACTCGATGGACGTGAGTCTGAGTGACCCCCGGGAGTTGGTGATGGACAGGGAGGCCTGGCGTGTTGTGATTCATGGGGTTGCAAAGAGTCGGACACTATTGAGCGACTGATCTGATCTGATCCCTGTTGCTGGCCATCTGTCTCCGCCACCAGGGGCAGACTCGGGTCTGGCATCTGATGACACACTCGCCTGTTCACACCAGCCCCATCCCAGCAGACCCCAGGGTCGTCCACGCTCCCTCCTCCCTGGAGTCTCTCGCACCAGAGGACGTTCACTATCTCAGAAGAGGCAGCTGTCCACTGGGCCCGAGCCTGCAATCCTGATGTCGCCTCTGCTGGATTGCTGTCCTCTGAAACTGACCGCATCCCCAAGGGATTACATGACCTGCCTGTGATCATGTTCAGGGTGGGGTTCGGTCGTCCAGAGAGCAGGCGTCTAAGAAAGTGGCGTAGAAGAGAAAGTGCTTTCTGTTTGCAAAACAATCCTTGTGCTTCAGAAGCGTGCATACACCAGACAGCATTGTGAGGAAGACTGTCTGCATCTCATGTTCTCACCTTTGATCAAAGAATGCGAGTGTTTTAGAATCTCTTGATAAGTACAAGGACTTTGCTTTCCAGAAGGTGGTAAAAAAAATGTAGATCTTCCAGAAGTATCTAAGAGAGCGTGGGAGAAATTTTGTTTCCATGAATACTTATTAACCTGCGTGCTAAGTCGCTTCAGTCGTGTCCAACTCTTCGCGACCCCAGGGACTGTAACCCTCCAGGCTCCTCTGTCCATGGGATTCTCCAGGCAAAAAGAGTGGAGTGGGTTGCCATGCCCTCCTCCAGGGGATCTTCCCGACCCAAGGATCGAATCTATGTCTCTTAAGTCTCCTGCACGGGCAGGCAGGCTCTTTCCCACTGGCATCCCCTGGGACGATCATCTATTGAAGTGTGTATTTTTTTGTTTAGTACCATTTAACAGTGGACTTTTCTGTGTTGTAATTAAGCACGAGGGTCTCCCATTCATTCATCATGGGCACGTTTCCACGACCGGTGGCAGAGAAGCCAGGACACTCAGCAGCAGGGCGAGGTCTTGGGGCCGGCACCATGAAGTGTGTATTTTTTTGTTTAGTACCATTTAACAGTGGACTTTTCTGTGTCGTAATTAAGCACGAGGGTCTCCCATTCATTCATCATGGGCACGTTTCCACGACCGGTGGCAGAGAAGCCAGGACACTCAGCAGCAGGGCGAGGTCTTGGGGCCGGCACCATGAGCTGACACAGCACGGGCTTCAGGCCGGACCCGAGGGGAGGCCGCTGCAGGCCGCTTCCCCCCACCCGGTCCACGGAGGTCCTGGCTCCACACCGTCCTGGTGACCTGGGAGGAACACGCGCTGTGGGAATAGAGGCCCCCAGAGGAGCCTCGGATGGCGTCCCCTCGACAAAGGTGAGGGGCTGGAGAGGACCCTGTGCCCAGCCCCGGGCCACCCTCACACCTAGGGTCACGGGCGTGGCAGAGCACCAGGAAGCCTGCCCACCAGCCGGTGATCCTGGAGAGTGCTGGAGAGATGCGTGAACGTGGGCAAGACACCCTCTGGGTCCCCTACAGGCTGGGCTCTATCCACATGGGCAGGGGTGGTGGGAACACTCGGAGGACTGACATCAGGGGACAGACGCCCTCTGGGGTCCCGGCAGGAAGGGCTCACACACGGGGTCGTGGTGCTCATAGGCCTGTTAGCTTCTGCGGGGGGAGGCCAGGAGGGCCCCCCAGCTCTCAGGACCCCCAGACGTGTGTGAATTAATGCAGGGTTTTAGGAGATCAAGGGAAGCTTTGAGGAATCCACCTGCAATGCAGGAGACCTGGGTTCGATTCCTGGATGGGGAAGATCCGCTGGAGAAGGGATAGGCTACCCACTCCAGTATTCTTGCGCTTCCCTTGTGACTCATCTGGTAAAGAATCAGCCTGCAATGCAGGAGACCTGGGTCCGATCCCTGGGTTGAGAAGATTATCTGGAGAAGGGAAAGGCTACCCACTCCAGTATTCTGGCCTGGAGACTTCCATGGACCGTACAGTCCAAGAGGTCACAAAGAGTCGGACATGACCAAACGACTCTCGCTTCACTTTAGGAGATCAGGAGGCTTTAGGACCCACAGGGAAGCCGCCATCAGTACCAGGTTGGCTAGGGCCTTTGGAGGTGTCCAGAAGCCTCTAGAAAAACCCAACCTCTGTCAGCGGACATGGTGATACGTGCCTGTCCACCGCAGCTTCTGGAGAAAATGCTGCGTCTCCTTTATCGTCTTCTGAATTTCATCTGAAACCTCTCACGGGGAGTCTGGGAAGATGCGAGGGTCGTGTGCTATCAGTGGACAGTCGACAACAAGGTTCTGGGCCCAGGAACTGCTTCCGGTCTAACGTGGGTGCAAAGAGGGGCGGGTGCTCGAAGGCACCCAGCCCAGGAGAGCCTGGTCCGACCCCGGAGCGCCCTACAGCGCCAGGGTGGCACTGCAGGGTCTGGGCTCCTGGCAGAGGTCCCTGCAGGCAGACAGGTGGAGGTCGGGCTTGGGGTTTCCCAAGGCTGTCTCTGCTCTCAGCGGGAAAGCTGGCTTCATGTGGGAACCAGCAGTTCTCACAAAGGTGATGCCTTGGACGGTAGGGTGGAGAACGGGTACATTTAACTCACATTTTGGGTGTGGCTCGCCAGTACGCAGCCACGCTGAGTGGACTGGTGGGGGCAGGGTGAAGAAAGGAGGCCGACGGGGACGCCTGGGGCTGCGGCTTGGATGAGTCGGCAGTGGTAGCGCCAGCTTCGAGGGTGGGGAGAAAACAGAGTTAGGTGTGGAGCTTGTGGGTCTCCAGGTGTCTGTGGGCGTCCAGGTGACTTGGCAGGAAGCCTGGCAGCCCGTCCCACGTTCAGGGAGGGGCCTGACTCCAGCTCAGGTCATCTTCTGGGTTTGAGATGAGGAGCTGAGAACCAGGAGGCGAGGAGGTCAGTCAGCGAGAGCCCGGGGGACAGACACGCCCGGCTCAGGATTCCGGAGCAGCTGGGCTCAAAGAGGAGGTGACTTTCTCTCCACCAGAATTTTGTAGGGATTGCCAGCTCTTCCCAGCTGGACAGTTTGCCCGCATGGTGGATGCCCCATCCCCCACGGGCCCATGAGGACGGCTTCTGTTTTACAGATGAGGAAACAGGAGTCCAGAGACTTTGGGCCAGAAGCCAGAGGGAAGTCGGGGGGCTGAACCTCCCACTCCCCCGCTGCCTCCTCTTCTTCTCTTCCTTCTCTAACATGCCAAAGCCACCACCCACAGTTCGGGTTTAAAGTGGCCAAGTGTCACAGGCTGCCTCCCCAGATTTTTGTGCAACTGCTTCAGAAAATAGAATAACACAGGAATTGGTTTCCACTTATTCAAGATAAAGGCACCACACATGGACCTTTACTGATATTCAACACAGTAGAAATTGGATGTGCCAACAGGTGACTACAATAATATTAGCCATAGCCTGAATGTCAGGTCCGACTCGATGGACATGACTTTGAGCACGCTCCGGGAGTTGGTGATGGACAGGAAGGCCTGGCATGCTGCAGTCCACAGGGTCGCAAAGAGTCGGACACAACTGAGCGACTGAACGCACTGAACTGAAGGTCCAAATAACTGGGCTTTTCCATGTGAAAGTGGAAGATGCTGAGAACTGTCAAGGCTGGGTCTGCACACAAAGGGAAGCATATAGATGTCTCAAGTTCTTGCAGTTTTCAAAGCTGTGAGGAGGCTGTGGTTTGGAGAACATGGTGATGTGTGAGAAGTAAAGCTGAGCATCAAACTAGAGCCGGAGAGTCCCAGGGTCCAGCCCCACCTCCAGCCCTGGTGTCAGTCGTCCCCCTTTCAGCCTGTCTTAAATTGCAGTTGCTCCTTAGCTGAAATCCCATCAACCTCTTAGGAATGTTGAACAAAATAATATTACAGAATCCGCCATGTGGCCAGCTCATTGGATGGAGTTGTTAGAGTGTAACCTGCAAAGAGCAGCTGCCGCTTCACTGGGTCCCAGAGGCTGTATCTGGGGCTGGCGCCGAGAAGGAGGTGGACGCTGTGATTGTCACTCAGTGGTTCACAGTGTGGGGACCAGGAAGTGTGCGCTGAGCCGGCGCCCCTGCCCAAGGTACCCGGGATGAGCTGGAGCGAGGCGGGCAGGAGTGTCTCTTCTGAGTCAGGAGTGCGCTCAGCTGCTGTTTCAGCCGTGCTGAGGTCACTAGGACTTGCTTGTGGCCGCAAGAGAGTCCAACGAGGGCTCAGGACGGTCAGCCACCAAAGCCTGTCTCCTTCTACGCCTTGTTTACCTGGCGGCCTTCCCCAGGCCCCCATCCCCCACCCCACCTCTGGCTGTCCACACACGAGCCCAAGGGCGGAGGGACCACGTCCACCCCCGCCTGCCCCAGTCCTTGTGGGCAGAGTGTTTACCCCCCGGAACCGGCTTATCTACTCCCTTCTGCAAAACTTACTCCTTTGCAAACGCCTGTTCCTACATCTAGTTTAAATAACGTGTTTTCTAACATGCCTTCTGTTACAAAGGTTTCCTTTACTTTTTATTTATGTGGTCTCGGTTTGCATTTAATTCATGTATTTATCCATTTATTCTTGCTTTATCTCATTTGTCCATTGTTTCACTGACTAAATATTTTGGGGTCCTCTCAGGTGTGACATGCAGGGAACCCCAAATGAGCGGCCCAGCCCGTGGCCTCTGGGCCATTGTGTGACTGGGAAGACCCCCAGTACAGAGATTGTGACGAAATAGGGCAGGTGTGGTGATGACACCTCAGAGGCTCTGGGCGTCTGGAGGGCTGGGTGGGAGCGAGCGAAGTGGAAGCTGAGGAGGCAGAGCATTGGAACAAGAAAGAGAAGACGGGAGGCTGCCCAGCCACCAGGCAGGACCCTAGAGCAAGTCCTCTGTATCCAGAAAGCGGGGCGGAAAGCCATGAGGCTTGTGGAGCGTTCCCTCTGCTGTGCAACTGGGACTTGTACACCTGTGTCCACATGTGTGTGCATGCATGTCTGGGTACACATGTGTGTCTACACATTTGTGTCGCATGTGTCTGTGTGTGTGTGTCTGTATCAGTGCATGGGTGTGTGTATGTGTGCCTAAGTCTATGTGTGTGTGTATATGTGTCCATATCTGTGCATGGGTGTCTGTGTGTGTGTGTGTGTCTGTGTACACGTATCTGTGTCTGTGCATGCATGTCTCTGTGTGTGTCTGTATATGTGTGTGTGTGTGTCTGTGTCTGTGCATGGGTATCTGTGTGTCTGTGTGTGTCTGTGTACATGTATCTGTATCTGTGCGTGTCTGTGTGTGTCTGTGTCTGTGTGTCTGTATCTGTGCACGGGTGTCTGTGTGTCCGTGTACATGTGTCTGTATGTGTGTGTGAGTGTATGTGTGTCTGTGTACATGTATCTGTGTCTATGCATTGGTGTCTATATGTGTGTGTCTGTGTGTGTCTGTATCTGTGTGTGTGTCTGTGTGTGTGTCTGTGTGTCTATGTATGTGTCTGTGTGTCTATGTATGTGTCTGTGCCTGTGTGTGGGTGTCTGTATATATGTGTGTCTGTGTCTATGAGTCTGTGTCTATGTGTGGGTCTGTGTGTGTGTACATGTGTCTGTATCTGTGTGTATCTGTGTGTGTCTGTGTCTGTGCATGGGTATCTGTGTGTGTGCCTGTGTCTACATGTGTCCTTATCTATGTATGGGTATCTGTGTGTATGTGTGTCTCTGTGTGTGTCTGTCTGTGTACATGTGTCTGTGTGTGAGTGTCTGTGTGTGTGTCAGTGTACATGTCTGTGTACATGTGTCTGTGTCTATACATGGGTGTCTGTGTGTGTCTGTGTACAGTCTGTATCTGTGTGTATCTGTGTGTGTGTCTATGTGTATGTGTCTGTGCATGGGTATCTGTGTACATGTGTGTCTGTGTCTGTAGGTGTGTGTGCACGTGTGTCTGTGTCTGTGTGTGGGTGTTTGTGTGCGTGTGTCTTGTGCGTGTGTCTGAGCAAGTGTGTCTGTGTGGCCCCTTTAAATGCCCCTGCCCCAGATGCTGACGGCCGCTGGCCCTCACAGAAGCAGCACCTTGTCACCAGCAGTGGCCTGGCTCTCTGACCTGCTGGCCCCATGGGCACGGAGCACTGACAGGAGTGGCCTCCGGGGCTGCAGGGTGGCGGGGGGCAGGGCAGGTGTGGGGCGCGGGGCCTGGGCTCGTCCTGGATGTCACAGCTGAGCCAGAGGTGGCCTGGCCTGCACGTCCTCCCCGAGGACACACACTGTGTGGCTCAGGCTGTGCCCAAGGCTCAGCCCCGTGTGGGGCCCCGACTGCAGCCCCCGCCCCCCTCCACCCTCCTGGGTGCTTCTCCCACCCCAGGCCCTCTCCAGCTCTCCTCCATCTCCCAGGAACCCCACCCTCCTGGGCATTCCTCCCCCCCCCAGGCTCCCTCCAGCTCCCGGCCCCTGCCCCCCACCCTCCTGGGCACTCCCCTCTACCCCAGGCCCCCTTCAGTTCCCCACCACCCCCCAGGACCCCCACCCTCCTGGGCACTCTTCCCCGTCCAGGCCCCCTCCAGCTCCCCCCACTGCCCCCCAGCCCCCCACCCCTCCTGGACGCTCCACCCACCCCAGGCCCCCTCCAGCCCCCTGCTCCCAGCCCCCGCGGCCCCCCCACCCTCCTGGGTGCTCCCCCACCCCAGGCCCCCTCCAGCTCCCCTCCACCTTCCAGGACCCTCACCCTCCTGGGCATTCCTCCCCACCCCAGGCCCCCTCCAGCTCCCAGCCCCCGGCCCCCCTGGCCCCCCACCCTCCTGGGCGATCCTCTCCCCCCAGGCCCCCTCCAGCCCCCTGCTCCCAGCCCCCTGCGGCCCCCCACCCTCCTGAGTGCTCCCCCCACCCCAGGCCCCCTCCAGCTCTCCTCCATCTCCCAGGACCCCCACCCTCCTGGGCATTCCTCCCCCCCAGGCTCCCTCCAGCTCCCAGCCCCTGGCCCCCCACCCTCCTGGGCACTCCCTCCACCCCGGGCCCCCTTCAGCTCCCCACCACCCCCCAGGACCCCCACTCTCCTGGGTACTCCCCCCCACCCCAGGCTCCCCCTCCAGCTCCCTGCCGCTCCCCCAACCCCCCACCCTCCTGGGCACTCCTCACCCCCCGAGGGCCCCCTCCAGCTCCCCGCTGCCCCCCAGGACCCCCACCCTCCTGGGCGCTCCCCCCAACCCCAGGCTCCTCCTTCAGCTTCCCGCCGCCCCTCTCACCTGGCTCCTGCTCGGAGCAGCAAGCACGCGATGCTCCATCTCCACGTGTGACCACAGATCCTTTCCTCTGTCCTCCCAGGCCGTCCCCGCCCCGCTCCCCGTTTCCCACCAGCTCTGAGCCCCAGGCCCGCGGAAGGCAGAACAGAGGATGAGACAGCTGCTCCTGCAGTGGGGGAGGCGGTTGGGGGGACTCCAGGTACCGACGCTTCAGAGAGGCCAGAGGACCCCAGATCTGGCTCCTCTAACCACGGGCCGTGTCGGGAGGCATGTGTGAGCACACGGCTGAGGTGTGCAGAGGGGCACATGTGTGTGAGCACACGGCTGTGCCTCCGTGACTGCTGGGAGTGTTTGTGATGTGTGTGGCATGTGTGTTCCCCATGGGGCTGGTGTGGCCCAGCGTGTGTACTGGGTGTGGCCGGGCGGGTGTGCCCAGGGCTCGTCCTCTAGAAGGCTGGGCGTTCCTGGGGGTCGAATGACCCTGTCAGACGCTTTAGGCGGTGGGGGCTCCGTCGGCTCCTGCATGGCTGGGGCCCCCAGCCCACTCTGCTCCTGGTCCAGGGCCGGCGGGCTACTGGAATTTCCGAACGGGCCCTGGGGGGCTGAGACGCCGTCTCACTGGCTCCGCTGCAGGTCCTGGGTGCCGGGCGAGCAGTGGGCTGCTGGTGGGGTCAGGGGTCGGCCTGGAGTGTGTCCGAGGATGCACCCTGTGTTCTCAGGACACCCCTCAAACCGGCCCCGGTCCTCCCGTGGAGGACGAGAAAGGCTTGGGGGGCAGTGTGGCCTGTGCCCCTGGAGGAAATGCCCTCGGGTGGAAACAGCCCAGAGCCGGGCTTCCCTGCCCGCTCTTGCCTCTCACCTTGGTTTTCTCACCTTGCCTCTCACCGCTGAGCCCCTGGGGTGGTGCTGTGTTCCCTCCGCGTGAACCCTTGGGGCTCACACACCTCCGAGAACCCTGCTTCCCGGCTGAGTTCCACTTGTCACTGGACCTGTTTGGGAATGAAGGTGTCCAGTTGGCAGCATCACCCTGTTCCTTCTAAGTTGAGGTTCCTGCCGTAGGGTGCGGTGGGACACGGGAGGCATGGAGCCTCCTCTTGTGGAGGAGCCAGTCCTCAGGGCAGGACCACCCGCCTAACAGCCGGGAGAGACCACCTGGGCTCAGACCCCTCCCGGCTGCGAGAAGCTGGGCTCTCCCCACGCCTCGGCGGCCTCCTTGGGGCCTGGTGATAACCTGTGAGGGGTGAGGGGCCAGCGAGGCCCCTGCGCTTTCCGTGAGCCGGCAGTCACATCTGCGGGGCAGCTGCGGGGAACATGCATGTGTGGCTGAAGTGTGGGGGCAGGGGCGGGGGGCTACGGAGGGGAAGGGGTGCCGGCCGTGGGTCCCACCCTGCCCTCTGGGGGATGCACCAAACCCTGAACCCTGCACCCACCCTGGGGCTGGCTGGCCACCCACCCTGGTGTTCACAGGATGTGTTCTGAATCAAAATGCCTTCTTTGCAGATAGCTTCCTGTAAGACAAGCTTGAGAGTTTGAGAGGATGAAGAGGAACTTGCTAGGTCAGCTTTGGACGTGAAAGCAGCTTCACGTGCCTTTTAGTTTTAAGGTCTGGTTCTAGCTGGCTGTTTCGCTTTGTAGATGGCTCAGCGTCGTCCTGGGGAATCGCTCTGCATTTTCTCTCTTTTAGTTTCTCCTTGGCTTCTTCCTCTTCCTTCCTGGGTTTTGGAAGGGGCTGGGCTGAGCCCGGGGATGCCTCTGGAGGGGGAGAAGGTGGCCAGGGTGTGTGCTGTGGACGGAGGACAAGGGAGCTACCGTCCTCAGCGGGCATCCGGGGGTGTTGCCTGCCTTGGTCTTACCCGTCTCCTTGGAAGCTTCCTCCACAGTGGGCTGGGGAGGAGACAGGGCCCACGCCTCTGCTCCACTCGTGACAGCTGGTGCTTCGCCATGGGGAGGCAAGGAGGAAGCACCCACCAGCTCACCACCCCTGGGGACCCGCGCCTGGTCTGGGTGCAGGAGGGCAGCGTGTGCGCCGGGCTTCGGCTGCTCTGCGGTGACAAGGACAGGTGGCCCGAGAGACCTCGTGGGCTTCGGCTCAGTCTCCGGCCGGTCGCCTCCTGCTGCCTTGGGTCAGCTCTGCAATCATCTTTGATCTGGGAGACACCGTGGAGATCACTGGGTACCCCCCTCATCTTACACCCGGGGGAGCTGTGGGACTCAGGCCTGGGCGCCCGGAGGACCACACACCGTGGAGATCACTGGGTCCCCCCTCATCTTACACCTGGGGGAGCTGTGGGACTCAGGCCTGGGCGCCCGGAGGACCACACACCGTGGAGATCACTGGGTCCCCCCCTCATCTTACACCTGGGGGAGCTGTGGGACTCAGGCCTGGGCGTCCGGAGGACCACACCACCCCAGGTCAGCCGGGCACTGCAGGAAGCGCCCTCCTCTGTTCCCCCTTCTGTTTTCATTGCTGGGGCGACCTCAGGCAGGCACTCTCTGGGCCCGATTGATCGTCTTCAAAGTGATAGAAATAAGACTTCTCTCGTCTGCCTTTGATAATCTTTGCTGAGGATCAGGTGGGACGTGGTCGCCATGGTAGGTTACGAGGGTTCCTGTGATGGAGAAGGGGCCAGGGCTGGTCAGCACCCCTCACCTGGTGGAGCACTGGGCCTGAGGCTCTCCTTACTGTGCCCAGGACTCTTGATGGGGACAAGCCGGGTTCCCCCACTCCACTCCCTCCAACCACACACACACACACACTCGCAGTGTTCCACAAGCATGCACGCACACACACACAGGACTCTCAGTGGGATGAGAGTGGGCTGCACTGAGCCCAGGGCAGCCTGTCCCTGTCTGGCTCTGTGGCCTTGCGTGACCCCTGTGACCTCTCGAGGATCCAAGGTCCTAACAGTCAGCCAGCAAAGGGGTAAGTGGAGGTTTGCACGGGTGAGGGGCCCAGCAGCAAACAGGAGGCATCTCACACGGCCACCTGAGGAAGTGACATGCAGACAGCGTGGTTACACCCGCGAGCTGGTGGCCCCGAGGGCTGGTGTTGGTGTTTGCTGGGACCCGTGCATTTGGCCTGAGGCTGGTGACCAGTCCAGGTCACCACCCCCGATGGGGTGACCCCTCAGGGAGAGGGCTGTTGGGAGACGGGTGGCTTCCTGACTCACTCCATTATCTGGGCCCCGTGGAGCCAGAGGGTGAAGGTCAGCCGAGGAGCCGAGGAAGGAGACGGGCCAAGATCTCCAGCCCGGCCCTGCGCATGTGCGCAGGTGTATGTGTGTGTGTGTGTGGTGGTGAATAAGGTCATGACTAGGTCGGCGTGATAGAAGAGCAGACCCAGGCGGGGCCCCGTCGCAGGACCTGGTGACCCTCCTGCACTAACAGAGCCCCTCAGGGTCACAGCCCCGCAGGGTCATAGAGCCCGGGGGGTCAGCTCTGCCTCAGCCTGACTGGGAGCTGGTGCACGCGCCCCCCAGACCAGGCAGACCCCAAGTTTGGCGCAGTTCCGCCCCCACCACTGGGGACACTTCCTCCAGGTCCCTCCACCCCAGGCCTCCACTCAGGGTCTGTGAGCTCGGCGCCCACCCGCCCGGATCACTTCCTGGCTGTGGGTCTCCCATTGCGGGGTGTGGGGCGAGGACTGTGGAACAGCTCGTGGTGTTGCCCCGCCCCCCACTGCCAGGCAGCCTGTGGGTGGCAGAGCTGAGCTGGGCGAGAGCCTGGGTGACCCCTGGCCCCTGGCGGGCCCTGGGCCCTCACCGTCTGTGGTCGTGGCCCTGGCCTGTCGCCCCCGCCTGTCAGTCACCCGAGGAAACAGAGAGACCTCTCTCTGCAGGACAGCCGTTCTCAGCTCATCTCAGCTCCAGAGGCCGGCTGGGCCACCACCCCTCCCAGCAGTTCTGCAGTGAAGCCCCTGACTTGGACGGTGTCCTGGGCCCAGCGTCCACTGCAGTGGCCTCCCGGGCAGGCTCGTGGGCAGAGACACCCGCGAGCACAGCAGGGTGGGTGGGCAGAGACACTACCTAGGGGTCAGAGGCACTGTTAGGGGCTGGAGGCAGAGAACCTGAGCCTTCTCATCACAGGGCTTCATGCGACTGCAGAAGGGAAGGGCCCAGCTGTCCCCTCACCTGGGACCCCCCTGTCCCCCCGGTGGCTCTGCAGGAGGCTCAGGCTCCCACAAAGGGAAGGATCAGGAGAACCATGGTCAGGATAGAGTCCCGTCCTGATTCACTCTGGAGCCCGGCACCAGGCTGCAAGGAGCCAGGCCACGCTCAGCTGACATAGCCCATCTAGGGAAGGTTCTGGGTGGGGAGACGTCCCCCGATCCGCTGGGGGAGGAGGCCCTGAGGTGGGTTGTGGGGGCGGGGACGGCCCCCAGGCCCTCTGCTGGCTTCCTCTTCATCTGGGGTTCTTCCCTTTGAATCTTGCTGCCTGGAGAGGAAAAGGAGAGATGAATAAAGAAAGGGGATGATCCCCAGGGGTTTGTTTGAGACGGAATCAAAGTGAGGAAAACAGATCAAAGCTGTGGGAAGACAGGTGCCTTCCCCTCCTTGGCTCTGTCAAGGCGAGCACGGTGGTCACACAGGTGTAGCCCCTGGGACTAAACGCACACGTGTGAGTGCACATAGGTATATGCCTGTGGTGTGTGTGAACGCGCGCGTGTCAGAGACAGAGACAGAGACAGACAGAGACATAGATGACTCCATTTGGTGTCACCCAGCATCCCAGGACTAAGTGAGCCCCGTGTGCGGTACAGGAGGGAGGGTTCTGACCTGGGGCCCCGGGGACACAGCCCGTGGTCTCCCCTGCCCTGGGGGCCCGCTGAGGACAGAAGGATGCAGGGCGCCAACTGCTGACGTCCAGCTTCCCGGCCACCTGAGGACAGTCCATCTGGAAAGACTCAGGGATGGAGGGGGCAAAGGTCTTAGCACATCCAACATAGGGTTTAACACAGTACTTTAAACCCGGGTTAAAGCACAGCACTTTCTTTGCAGCCAAGGCAGACCCGGACAGCGCCAGAATCCAGGAGGCCGGCCTTGGCACCCCACCGTGCCCACTGGTTCCTCCCCATCCCGCCTCTGCCCCCTTGGCACCTGCTTCTCTGCTGCTCACTGAGGATGGATCCTCGGTCACTCCTGTCATCCTGGGGAAGTGCAAGAGTTCAACTGCGTCCCTCCTCCCTACTCCCACCCCAGAGCTGAGGCCTGGCTGTGCCTGCGAGGGGAAGAGCTTTCCACCTGGAGAGAAGATCTGTGTGCACCCAGGACCAGCGTGTGCGTGCACATGCACACACACACAAACACAAGCACGTGTGCACAGAGTTCTGTATCACTTTAGCACCAGCGTGTGCATACACACACCCGCACCACACACACATGCGTGCACAGCGCTCTGTATCACTTTAGCACCAGCATGTGTGTGCACACACACACACGCATGCGTGCAGAGTTCTATGTCACTCTGTCTGTGCTGATGTCCCAATTTCATTTCCAGCCCAGACTGTTCCAGGCCTCCAGTGCCATCTGTGAGCCACAGGGAAGAGGCTGAAGACAGAACCGAGATGGATCTGACCCAGAGACTGGGAGCACGTCCAGGAGACGCCCGCACCGGCCTCGGGCGATGGGGACTCAGGCGGCAGTGACAGGCAGGCAGGACGTAGAAGCAGGCTGTCTGGACCCCGGCAGATGCACGAGAGGGCCCCCCTCCTGTAATTACACGCTCCTCCAGTCCTGGTCCCCAGTGCTTGCAGAGCTGCCATGCCCTGGGGACACGGGCGGCTCAGTGGTGACGAAGTCCTGCGAGTTCAGGTGTCTGGTTACAGCCGTTCCTGCAGGGGTCTAAGTTTTTTTTTCTTATCTTGGTACATATTGAAACAAAATGACCAGGGAATGACTGAACCTGCTTCCTGGAGTGAAGACGGTGTGCATGTGACCTCAGAGCCCAGTAGCAAACGTGGGGAGCCCCCGCTGACCCTGAGGACGGTGTGCACATGACCTCGGAGCCCAGTAGCAAATGTGGGGAGCCCCCGCTGACCCTGAGGACGGTGTGCACGTGACAACAGTCCCAGCGCGTGGCGCAGCCCCTGCTGACATCTTCACCAGGGCCTAGAGCGGCCTCCGAGCACCACGGGCAGGAAGGGGTGTTCTCAGGAGCTGCTCTTCTGCTGATCCGAGTTTCTTCTCTGGTTATAAGTGGCCACATGGACACCAGTCATTGACTCACTGAGGGCCAGTACTCAGGGACACCCATGGAACCTGTCCAAGCAGCCCCGGCTGTGGACCAGTCTCTCTTGAGCAGTGACGCGGACGGGAGGTCAGTGCCTCCCAGGCTGCCTGTGACTCTGGCCTCTGGCTCTCCTGTGCCGGAATGAGCTGGAATGAGCCAGAATGACGTGGAATGAGCTGGAATGCCTCTCGAGATGCTCCAAGGTCGGCCGCCAGCCACCTCCTCCAGAGCCACAACCTCCTCCCACCGCGATGGGTCCTGGGCCCTCCCAGTGAGTCCGTGCTCCCCTCCCATGCCATCTGCCCGCTCCTGGCTGGCGCCCCGTCAGCTCATGACTGCAGCTATGAGCCTTGCCGAGCGCACACGTTATGAGTGGGAAAATGAATCTGAAATCTTCCCTCCGGGCTTTTCTCTTGCCTGCCCCGCCTCGCCCCCTCCAGGATCAGTTTATCTGTCAGTCTGGCCTCCAAGTGGAGCCAAGGCCAAGTTGGCGACCTGCCCTCGCTTGTCAGCTTCTCTGACCAGCTGACAGGGAGCGAGTCTGAGCCAGAAAGGGCTGTGTGTCCCTACAGCCTGGGAGGCGGCCGGAGGCCAGGAGGTTCTGCTGGGCTGTGAGGAGCTACGTGTGTGTGTGGGGGATGTCCCTGGGCCTGGGGACACTAAGCCATGGCATGTGCGGAAGCATGTGTGCACGTGTGTTCATGTGTGTGCACAGACATGTGTTCATGTGTGTGCATGCGTGGTACTTGGTGTGGCATCTGAACATGCCCAGGCTACTTGCAGCCCCTGCAGGTGACTCGAGGCACCTACACCTGCCTTGGCCTTGACTGGACTCTGCTCTAGGCCCCTCCCCCTGCTGTGTCCCTAGGGGACCTGTGCCTGGGACCCGGATTCCGGACACTTCTGGGTCTGTGCACAGCGGGAGCCGGGGGCCTGGCTACAGGGCTTCCTCGGGAGGAAACAACACGCAGAGGCACCACCTGCTCTGAGACCATCCTCTAGGTGGGTGGTCCCAGGCGTGCAGACACCCGCACTGTGGGGGCGCCAGAGAAGGTGCGGAGAGGGGCTGGAGCTATTGGAAGAGGGTGGAGGAGGACAGGAGCTTGGGAGGAGCCTCAGATGTCTCCTGGTGCCACTGGACACTCGATCGAAGTGTCCTTCTCTTTCTGTAGAGTCGGACACTCGTCCACTCCATCCTTGTGGAAAACCTCTTGGCTTTTCGGGGCCACGCCCGCCTCGTTCACCCATCCCTTCCTGCCCCGCTCTCTGCTCCTGGGCTTCCATGCTTGGCCTCTTGCACCCTGGACAGTCTGGGGGTCTCAGCTTCACACAGGCTGCAGTCACACCCACGCAAAGACCCTACCTCTATATCTATACCAACTTCTCTGCAGAGCTCCGGAAGGGCACTTCCAGCTGCCCCTGGCCCCTCTGCCGGGAAGACCCACAGGTTCTCAGAAGCAGCAACAGGGGGCCGGGCTTGCCTGGCTTCATGCCTCACCCGCCCACCCTTCTCTTCTGTCCTGGGGAAGCCCCGAAACCCTGTTCTGGAATCAGGAAGCCCAGCCCCACTCTGTCTCTCCTTTCCCTCTCCTGGCTCCAGTTCTCATCACCCGGGGTCTTGACCACTTCTGAAGTCCCTGGACGGGCTTCGGCCTTTAGTCTGGCCCAGCCCTCCCCGCTAATGCTCGTGTTCTCACCCTGCGCCACACCCAGCCGGAGCGTCTTCTCCTGCGCGCTCGGGGCCCCATCTGCTTGGAACCCATCCAGGCCTGTCTGAGACCCTCAGACACAACCTAAGGCTCTGCTGGCCCTTCGGTCCTCTCTATCCCCTCCTGGGCTCCTGCGCACCCACCGCGCTGTCTGGGAGAAGGTGTCTGGGTGCTGACCCCTGTCCTCCCCAGGCTCCGTGCCCTCCTGACCCTGCGCTGTGATTGAGCAAAGCGGACACGCCCACCCGAATCCCTGCCCTGTGATTGGAGGACAGGCGGGACTGCTCCCTCCCAGTGTCCTGCCACTGGGTGAGGCTCTGGTGCAGGGGAGAGGCTCTGGTGCGGGGGAGGGGAGGGGGAGGGGAGGGGAGGGGAGGAGGGAGAGGGGGGGGAGGGGGGGGGGTAGGGAAGGGAGGTGGGGTCTGGGCAGAGGGGGGCTCCCTCCTCCGTGGCCCTGACTGCTGGGGCGTCCCCCTCACAGACGGGTCTGCGTCCCTGTCCCTCCCCCAAGGCACGCAGCGTCCCCTCCTTTCCTGCTGGACAGCCCTGCGGTGTCCCCCACTGTCCTTGAAGCCGAGCTGCCTGGCACTCGGGGAGACGCCGGCAGAACACATGCCCTGCTGGGTGGCCGGGATCAATCCTTCCCCTCCTTCCGGCCCCGGGGCACACCGCCACCCTCTGACCCTGAGCTGGCCTGGGTCTGCACTTCTCACAGCTTGAGGTGAACATCAAGCAGCTGGTCATCTAGAGCTGGGGGGCCCGGGTTGGGCAGCCTCAGCCCCCAAGCCAGGAAGACAGTCCTCTTTCCCCATGAAGCACAGCCCCCCACCCCCACCCCCCGTGTGCGTCCAACATGTCTAAGTACTGAGTCACCAAGTTACTGATCTGCTGGGGCATCGCGAGCACCCCCACGTGCAGACCACCAGCTCTCCGCTCCTAACTCTCCCCACCAGAGCCGAGAATGTTCTGAGAGAGAAATGAGGTGCTCATCAGAACTGTGTCTACATTTAGCAGATAATTTCAGAGCTTTAAATTACTGTTTTAAGGATGACCTCTGCAATTTTGGCAAGCACTAATGGATTCTCTCAAGCAATGGTGGCTCTAAGAAAGAGTATGGATTCTGGCAAACCAGGGGGAATTTGATCTTTAGGGAGAGGGCGGCAGAGCGGGTGGGTGACCAGGCCTCACAGAGGCTCCCCCAGCGTCTCAAGCAGCTCCCCAGTCATGGAGCACAGCCCGAGTCACCGCAAGCCTGAGCTGGGGGCATGTAACCTGTGTCCTGCGCTGGGCCTTGGCGCGCATGCACTACCCGTCCAGCCCCCGCCAGCCGGAGCACCGCCGAGACCCCTGCCCAGGGCGGTGGCTCTCAGACGCGGACATGTGGACCTGCCAGGTGCTCACAGACCTAAAAGGAGGCAGCTGGGCTGCGGTGTGTCTTTTAGAGGAGCCCGCATTTTAAGATGCTGGGATGAGTGTTTTTAAAAAATTCAGTGCTCACAGGCCAGGGATCTTTCCAGGGCGTCCTGCTGACTTAATGGTGCATCTGTTCATGTGCAGCTTTGGGGAACCAGATAAGCATAAGGCAGTTCGCCTGCCAGTGGGTCATAGCAATCCAGGGTCCTAGGTCTGGAAACCAGCATCCCAATCCCGTTGCTTCTCTGATAGTTTCAGCCAACGTGGAGTCCAGGTCGCTGTTCCTGCCCTGAAGGCGTCTGGCTACCAGGACCCATGCCTGGGAAATCCCATGGACAGAGGATTCTGTAGTCCATGGGGGTCGTACAGAGCTGGACACGACTGAGCGATTAACACTCCATGTCCAGGGCCTGCACTGCAGGCCGCCGGGAAGCGTGGGTGGAGTGTGGGTTCTGACCCCAGTGCGCAGCTGCTGGCGGGAGCCTGTCCTGCCTCGTGGGATGCTCAGCTTCCAGTGGGAGGGGGAGCAGCTCCCATCACCGTGAGCCCTGGAGGCGGCCAGCGTTTCCCACTCCTGGCATCTTCCCGCCTTTCCACGCCATGCAAGTCAGGACACAGGGCCCACGGGTGCTGCCACCTCTGCCCCCAGGCAGGCACTGGAGCCCCGTCTCTGTGCATTGTGACCTGGCGGCTTAAAAGGACAGCCACGGCTCTTCATCCCTCTGCCAGGGGTGGCCCATGACCTCTGGTCTTCCATCCCGGTGGGTGTGTGTCTGCTCTGACGACAGAGGAAGGGGATTGAGGTGACCTTCTGAGCTGGGTGCTCTGCCTGGGTTTGGGGATATTCGTGTGGACACGGTCCCTGGGACCCAGCAAGCTGTGTGGGAGCCTGGGCCACAGAGAAGGGCCACGTGTTGACACTGGTCAGCTGGCTGGCCGAGGCCCCCTCTTGAGGCATCCTGGCTCCGGTGCCAGATGTGAGGCAAGAATCTTCTAGAACATCCCAACTCCTGGCCATTCTGGCCACTCACAGCTGTTTGAGTCTTCAGGGAGCAGAGGCTGGCATCCCCGGCTGTGCCCGGCCCAAATGGCCAACCCGCAGAACCCATCCTGAGCTTCAGAATACAGCTGGCTTGTCCTGGAGCAGATGGGCACTGACCCACCATGGTGGGCCTCCTGTTCACACGGGTAGCAGATTTTGTTGAGAAAATCGTATCTGCCAGGCCTGCCCCGGGGCCGGCTTTGTCAAGCTGAGTGAATGTTGTGCCCAGTACATGGGAAGTGGGGTCGTCTGCTCGAGGTCTCCGGCCACGTGCCCACCCCTCCCGGCACAGACCAGGGAGGGGCGTGTAGAGCCTTGCCCTCCTGGGGTCCTCGCGCTCTGTCCACTAGGGTCTAGTGGGCAGTCCAGCCCTCTGCCCATAACCAGGCGGGCAGACGGCCTCACCGGGGGTATCTAGTCACCCTGCACCCCTTGTCATCACCCCGAGGTCTCTCAGGGACCAGGGCCCACAACTCGGGCACACGCCCTCCAGTGTGGCTTCATTAGCACCCCAGGCGAGGGTCTTGCTCTCTCATGGCAAGCAGAGTATTGAAGAAATATCGAGGAAGAGGAGGTGTTTGGGGCCCTGACTGTGAGGAGAGGGCCTCGGGGAGCTGACAGTGGTACCAACGGTATGGAATTTGACTGTCGTTCTGAGTACAGAGGGTGGGCGCCTGCCCAGAGCTCCGCTTCAGCTGCAGCTCCCTTGCAGCTGCCAGGGGGAGTGGGCGCATCTAGGGGTGTCCTGGATGCAGAGGGCGTGGCTGCACGAAGGTGGGGCGAGCGTGATGGGGTCACTGCGGTTTGTTCGCAGGATGGCTGCTGGGCATGGAGAAAGTGGAGTGAGCCCCCACTTCCCGCCGCCTGGAAAATGCAGAAAACGGGGGTTCTGAAGTGGGTGTGGGAGAAGCAGGCTTCCCTCTGGACGGGTCACACGCAGCATGGCCTTGGCGCAGCTCAGTGGGCGCACCGGGCTGGTTCGGGCTGTTTGCACCTGGAGCTCAGGGATGTTCCGAACTGGACGACGGTGGGGCTGCTCGACTAGGGGCTGGTGCGGGGCAGGCCGGCTGCTGAGAGGTGGCAGGGGTGTTGCAGGCCGGTGCCACTTCTCAGAGTCCACACCTTTGCTCCCCAGTGACTGCCTTGTGGCTGCGGCAACAAAGGGCTGCCCATGGGCGGTCTGAGGACAAGACAAGCGCGTTCACTTATGGCTGCGGAGACCAGAGGGTCACAGCAAGGTGCCGGCGGCCAGCGCTCCCTCAAGGGCTCCGGGGAGCGGCATTCTTGCCTCCCCAGCATCTCACGCCCAGGCGTCCTTGGCTGGTGGCCGCATCCACCCGTCTCTGCCTCAGTCCTCACATCGCCTTCTCTGTTATTTGAGTCTGCAAATCTGCACCTCTCTTCTCTAAGCATGCTTGTGACTGGACTGAGGCCCCACCCTGATGATCTGGGGTAGTCTCTCCACGTCAGGGTCCTTCATCACATCTCCAAAGACCTTCCTCCTTGTGAGGTCAATCGCAGCTTCTCACAGTTTTCTCCACACACAGAGGCCTGGGGAGACAGTATGGAGAACAGAGAGCTCGAGTTTGCAGTCAGAGCTGCACTTGGAATTGATGCCTGGGCTGACGGAACTGGCCTGGGAGTGCTGGTTACGTGCCCGAGGCCCATCTCCGGGCTGCTGGGGCCTCAGTTTACTCATCCGCGTGGGTGATGACCTTGCCTGTGTCCGTGTCCTCGGCTTGCTGACAGAATTTTATGAGCACACATGTCAGGTGCGTGGTCGGGAGCTCTACACACACACAGGCCAGGACAGATCTGAGCCCCAGGCACTCAAGGCCCCCTTAGAGGTGCCCTGGCTGGTTTAGCCGTATCTCAGGCTGGGGGCTCTTCTGGGAGGGACCTGCATGGAGAAGGAGAACCATGGTGTCTGGGTGACCTCCAGCGCTGTGCAGGGCTGCGCTGGGGGAGGGAGGAGGCGGAGAGCCAGGCCAGGCTGGGCCGGGAGGCTGTGGGGGAAGAGGGCCCGCGGGCTCCAGCACTAATGAGCCTCCACTGCCCGCAGCTGACAGGGGGCCTCCTAGGGGAGGAGAGCCGCAGAGGCTCTGCTGAGCCTGGTTCTCTGCACACAGCTCTCTCCATGGCAACGGGGCAGGCGGGGGGCAGGATGTGCCAGCTTGCTGGGAAGCGTGGGCGCTGCTGTCTGCAGGCAGCTGGTTAGAAGGACAAAACCAGGGCCAGCAGCCCTGATTCCAGCCTGGAGCTTGACAGGTACCCACCTCGGCTTCACAGGGAAGCTCAGGGGCAGCGGCCTCTGTCCCACATCCCAGAAGAGGCAAGAGAAACAGAGAGGCGGAAGAACTTGCCCACAGACACAGTTAGGAAACAGACTTGGGGCCGGAGCAGAGGGCTTCTGGCTGGAGGGTGACCTGAGCCCAGGGGGACCCTGCAGGGCCCCTCCAGGACCCTGGAGCCTAATTAGACCACAGGGCAGAGCCAAGCATGTCTGATGCTGAGAAGGGACGTCTAGGGGGTCCTGAGAGGGTCTGCGCCCCGAGGTCATTTTGGGACCTGCTAGTGTATCTTCACTTTCATGCATTGGAGAAGGAAATGGCAACCCACTCCAGTATTCTTGCCTGGAGAACCCCAGGGACGGTGGAGCCTGGTGGGCTGCCGTCTATGGGGTGGTGCAGAGTTGGACACGACTGAAGTGACTTAGCAGTAGCAGCAGCAGCAGTGTATCTTCTCTTGGAGGCAGGCATGACAGCCACTCCAGCACTCTTGCCTGGAGAATCCCAGGGACAGAAGAACCTGGTGGGCTACTGTCCACGGGGTCACAAAGAGTCAGACATGACTGAAGCAACTTAGTACGCATGCATGCACACAGTATGTCGGCGTGTGCACGTGTCCTGTTCAGAGACATTAAAAATCCTTTCAGAGCAGGGGACCACTGCTCAGAGGAAAGGATCCTGGAAGACGGAGGTCACGGGGCCAGGCAGTGGGGCCAGCTTCTCAGCCTGGGGTCACTCAGTGCGGCTGAACCCAGCTGGGACGCAGCCCCTTCTCCACCAGCTGCCTGAGACTGAGCAGTGTCCACGCTCACACAGGCTTCCTTTGTCGATTCCAAATAACCCTTCCTGCACCTTCCACCCAGACTCCTGCCCTGAGGATTCTTGTTCTCTCCCGTGATGGCGCTTGGGTGTTTGAAGATACCACTCACTCCTCTGTGGCCTCCCCACCCGGGGTTGTCTGAGGACAAGGGTCTCCCCTGGGACCTGGGTGCCATGGCTGACCCCAAGGTCTGGGGGCTCTCAGGGGAGCCAGACTCAACCCTGGGCTCAAAGTAACACAGGAACTTGTCATTGGAAGGCAGGCGACTGTTCCCCAGGCAGGATGTGGCCTCCGGGTGTGGGGGTGGGGGTGGGGGTGGGGAAGAAATAAAAGCCTGGGTGTGAGATACTGAGTCCAGAGCAGAACCCTGGTGATCGGGGGATGCAGAAGCTGTGGTCACACTGCAGGAAGGGACAGGGGTCCTCTACCCCTCCTTACCCAGCTCAGGAGTCAATGGCCATCTCACCTCTGCCAAATGTCCTTGAGGATGGTGGCAGATCAGCAGTGAGGTGACACCTTCACTGGTGGCAGGTTTCTTTTCAGAGTGTGCTATGGTTTTTCCAGTGGTCATGAGAGTTGGACTATAAAGAAAGCTGAGCACTGAAGAATTGATGCTTTTGAACTGTGGTGTTGGAGAAGACTCTTGAGAGTCCCTTGGACTGCAAGGAGATCCAACCAGTCCATCCTAAAGGAAATCAGTCCTGAATGTTCATTCGAAGGACTGATGCTAAAGCTAAAACTCTAGTACTTTGGCCACCTGATGAGAAGAGCTGACTCATTGGAAAAGACGCTGATGCTGGGAAAGATTGAAAGCGGGAGGAGAAGGGGATGACAGAGGATGAGATGGATGGCATCACTGACTCGATGGACTCTGGGTAAACTCTGGGAGTTGGTGATGGATAGGGAGAAGGCAATGGCACCCCACTTCAGTACTCTTGCCTGGAAAATCCCATGGATGGAGGAGCCTGGTAGGCTGCAGTCCATGGGGTTGTGAAGAGTCGGACACGACTGAGCAACTTCACTTTCACCTTTCACTTTCATGCATTGGAGAAGGAAATGGCAACCCACTCCAGTATTCTTGCCTGGAGAATCCCAGGGACAGGGGAGCCTGGAGGGCTGCTGTCTACGGGGTCGCACAGAGTCGAACACGACTGAAGTAACTTAGCAGGGAGGTCTGGCGTGCTGCACTCCATGGAGTCAAAGAGTTGGACACAACTGAGCAAATGAACTGAACTGAACAACGTGCAGCTGGGTTTCCTGCCCTGGGAACTTCGTCCCAGTTCTTGGGGAAGGCTGAGCTGGCCCCGCCCTCCTCACCAGTCCCACCCTCCTCACGGCTCAGCCCCCATCAGGCCCCGCCCTCCTCACGATCCCGCCTTCTTCACCAGCCCGGCCCTCCTCATGACCCCACCCTCCTCACCAGCCTGGCCCTCCTCACGGCCCCGCCCCAGGCCCCACGCTTCAAGGCCACGCCTTCTTCATCAGCCCCGCCCTCCAAGGCCCCGCCCCACCCTCCTCGGGCCCCGCCCCCCGGTCCCGCCCCCCAGGTCCCGCCCTCCTAGCCGCCCTGTGGAGCCTGGCATCACTGCCTTGGGAGCGGTGCTTCTGCGGGGCAGCTCAGTGTGTGGGGTGGAGGGTGACCGTCCTCCAAGGACAAGGAGACCACATGCGCCAAGCGTGCACTCACGCTAGGCCCGTGCCAGGTGTCCACCGCTCCTCACTGTGAGGAAGGCTCTGTCCTCCTGCATGCATTGGATCGTCTCTGTTTCTTAAAAACGCACCGAGTTTGAGTTTATGATAACCTGAAGCCTCCAGCTTGGGTAGGTTTTTCTTAAAGCTCCATCTGCTTTTAGGTTTGCGACGATTCCTCCATGATTTTCACATTAATGCTCATCACTCTTAGTTTCGGGGCTGCACATGTTTGTTCCTGAGGGTGCCCCCCACTCTTCGCTGGGGGAGGGGGCAGGGGCCCGGCCGCCAGCTGTGAGAGTCATATCAGACCCCGTTGGACCGTAGGAGATGTGTTCAGCTCACAATTTTACATCGTTGGGGATGTTTGCCCAGTTCCAAATCCACCTTCCCCACGACGCAGCAGGTCACCATCAAAACCATCAGAGTGGCCCAGCCAAGGGGACTGAGGACGCTGGTCTGGAGCGGGACAGTTCTGGCCCCTCCTCTGCCCCCAGGACGTCACCTCCTGTGGGAGGACCTTCCAAGGAGCCCCACGGCCCTCAGTACTCAGCTAAGACCACCGATGAGGGGACAGGAGATGTTCTGACTCTTCTCTTCATGTTCATCATTTTTAAACTATTATTTATTTAAAGAAAAGTAATCCCATACGCATGGGCTTCCCAGGTGGTGCTAGCAGTAAAGAACCCCCCTGCCCCACTGTAGGAGACGTAAGATCAGTTCAGTTCAGTTCATTTCAGTTGCTCAGTTGTGTCCGACTCTTTGCAACTCCATGGACTGCAGCACACCAGGCTTCCCTGTCCATCACCAACTCCCGGAGTTTACTCAAACTCATGCCCATTGTGTTAGTGATGCCATTCAACCATCTCATCCTCTGTTATTCCCTTCTCCTCCCACCTTCAATCTTTCTCAGCATCAGGGTCTTTTCCAATGAGTCAGTTCTTTGCACCAGGTGGCCGAAGTACTGGAGTTTCAGCTTCAGCATCAGTCCTTCCAATGAATATACAGGACTGATTTTCTTTACGATGGACTGGTTGGATCTCCTTGCAGTCCAAGGGACTCTCGAGAGTCTTCTCCAACACCACAGTTCAAAAGCATCAATTCTTTGGTGCTCAGCTTTCTTTCTTTATAGTCCAGCTCTCACATCCATACATGACCACTGGAAAAACCATAGCTTTGACTAGAGGGACCTTTGTTGGCAAAGTAATGTCTCTGCTTTGTAATATGCTATCTAGGTTTGTCATAGCTTTTCTTCCAAGGAGCAAGCGTCTTTTAATTTCATGGCTGCAGTCACCATCTGCAGTGATTTTGGAGCCCCCCAAAATACAGTCTGTCACTGTTTCCTTTGTTTCCCCATGTATTTGCCATGAAGTGATGGGACTGGATGCTTAGTTTTCTGAATGTTGAGTTTTAAGCCAACTTTTTCACTTTCCTCTTTCAATTTCATCAAGAGACTCTTTAGTTCTTCTTTGCTTTCTGCCATAAGGGTGGTGTCATCTGCATATCTGAGGTTATTGATATTTCTCCTGGCAGTCTTGATTTCGGCTTGCACTTCATCCAGCCCAGCATTTCTCATGATGTACTCTGCGTATAAGTTAAATAAGCAGGATAACAATATACAGCCTTGATGTAAGCTCCTTTCCTGATTTTGAACCAGTCTGTTGTTCCATATCTTGACCTGCATATAGATTACATGGGTTCAATCCCTGGAATGGAACGATCCTCTGGAGGAAAGCATGATAACCCATTCCAGTACTCTAGTCTGGAGAATCCCATGGACAGAGGAGCCTGGTTCATGGGGTCGCACAGAGTCAGACATGACTGAAGTGAGTGGGTGTGCACGCATAGTCCAGGCATATAGATGAGAAAGTCACATGTCCCACTCCTGCCACCAGCTGGGGGACTGTCCTGGAGAGGCCTTTCCCACACTTATCCTCTCCCTGAGGGACAGAAGACCCACCAGCTGGTGAGTCTGCCTTGGGCTTCCCTCCTGGGACGGGCCTCTGCAGGGTGCATGTGCCTCTCAGCCGAGGCACTGCTGGGTTGCCTTTGGGTATTTTTGTGGCGTCTATTTCTGTTCTAACAGCTGCTCTTTAAAGTCACTTAAATCTTCTCCTTCAGCATTTGTTGTTCAGTTGCTCCGTCATGTCTGACTCTTTGTGACCCCGTGGACTGCAGCACACCAGGCTCCCTTGTCCTTCACTATCTCCGGGAGTTTGCTCAAACTCTTGTCTTTTCAGCCAGTGATGCTATCTAACCATCTCATCTTCTGTCGCCCCCTTCTTCTTTTGCCCTCAATCTTTCCTAGCATTAGGGTCTTTTCTAGTGAGTCAGCTCTTCACATCAGGTGGCCAAAGTAGTGGAGCTTCACATCAGTCCTTCCAATGAGTGTTCAGGGTTGATTTCCTTTAGGATTGACTGGTTTGATCTCCTTGCAGTTCAAGAGTCTTCTCCAGCACCATGATTAAAAAGCACTGGAGTAGGGAATGGCAAACGACTCCAGTATTCTTACCACAAGAGCTCCATGAACAGTATGAAAAAGCAAAAATCTACTATGATCAAATCTATTGATTTCCTACTATAAGCAATGAAATGATTACAGTATATTCTCAAAATACGTTTTCTCTCTTTTTCTACTTATCACATTTGCACTTGCTCGTTTTTCTCTATTTACTTTTATATCTTTACATATACTTTTGTCTCTCTCACTTGGTTTATCTACTGTAAATGATGACTTCTGACTCTCCCTCTATCAAAACAAAATGAATGAGAATGTCAGTGAGCCTACTTCCCTAGCCATAAGATGTGCTAAATAATCTGATTTGTCTTTTCGTATTATTTCCCCCATATAATACACACACAACATATCTCCATGATTTATTTATGAAAATAGTATCACTAAGGCATAGTTTCAACCTCTTGTGTTCTTGCTCAAAAACAACTTGTGGAAATCACCTTAAATTATCCGGTGCAGCTAATTATTTTTAATGACTGTATAACGGTTGCTGGTACAGATATAATAAGTTTTTTTCCAGCTTCTCTCTAATTGCTCTGCATTCAGTTTCATTCCAATTCTTGGTCAAAACAACTATAGTGAGGACCTCTGTGCATCATTAATTCATCCGACAGGCGTCTTTGGGTGGACATGTCTTACGCTGTGGTGGTTTTACTTCTGTCGACACTTTTGAGGGGATCTCCAATAGATAGTGCCTTTCTCCTCCATCTAGATTCTAAACACAATGAGAAAGTAAGCAAATGGTGTGGAGGAAAATCCCTTACATCACCAGGAGCAGCTGAGCTGGTGGATTCGGCAGGAGGTCTGTTTGCCAAGGGGGTCTGCAGGGGCCATGACTGGGCCAACTTCTCCTCTGAGCTGCGTGTTCAGCAGCAGCCTGGTTCCAGCAATGCCTGCCTGTCCATCCCAGACACACCGGCTCAGCAAGCATAGAGGCAGAGCCGAGCGTGCTCTAAGCCAGGGTGGGAGACACGGTTCCTTGTCACGTTGTCCCTGGGAGGGCCCTCTGGGAGTGCCACTGCAGGGCCCAGAGTGTGCACGTCTGTGGTCAAGCCACGTCCCCCCTCCACTGTGGCCCTGAGTGTCCATCACAGTGGGGACTGTGGCTTCTGCCAGTGTGGCCTGTGATGGGTGTCAGGGGACACCCATTCACCCCGTTCCCAGAGCCCTCACAGGCTGACTGCATGCGTGGCACCATGGCCATGTGGCACCTTCTCAAGAAGGACTCATTTAGCAGACCGTGTCCAGGTGCTGCCAGACGCCAGGCCCGGAGAGCCCGCCGAGCTCGTCTTGCTTTGTCTCCACTTCATGTTCTGCTTCCCAGACGCCTCTCCTCCCTGATGGCCACCCACTAGGCGCTTCCTTCCCGCTGCTCTTGGCCGCACGTCCCCGTGCTGGAGGAGCCCCTTTGGCCGTGGATCTGCATGGACGCCCGATGCTGCCCTGGGAGCCGGACCGTCACTGCCTCCCTGAGCCTGTCCCCACTCGCCCGACGCTTTGAAATCTCCGCTCACCTGTGGGCAGCGTCCATGTGTTTCTCATTCCAGTTTATGTAACTGTTTATCTGCTCACCTGTCCTCTGGATTTCCCAGCTGGGATCAGAGCTCAAGGAGGGCAGGACCCGTCTGTGCTCCCCGAGGTGCCTTCTGCACAAAGCCTTCCTCTCCACTGTCTCCTGCAGAATCGCCCCCCGCTGCCTCCAAGGCCAGGCATTCCCGGGCTCCAGGAGGGCGGGCCGGGCTCGCTCAGTGTCCCTCTGTGGCCTGGGGTGCCTAGTGTCCCTTCTTTCCTTGTCTCCCTCACTGGGCTGGGTCTCCAGAGATTCCCAGGAACTCTCGTCCACTGTTTTCCTGACTCCTCACCCTTTAAATGTCCGCGGTGGCAGTGGGGTTTGGGGAAGGGGTTGCTCCCCGCGTGTGGCTTCCTCCTTGTTGGCCCAAAAGCCTGTGGCCTCCATCCTGGGCAGCAGGGGACGGATGCTCAGAGGCAGAGGTCAAGGCGCTGCCCATGCGGCCAGGGCCAGCCGGGTCTCAGGCCCCTGGAGCCCCTCCCTCAGGTTCAGACCGTGTTCTGGAACCTTCTGCTCCCCACGCTGAGGCAGGGTCTGGACTCCCCCCACCACTGGCAGCCTGTGATCTCTCCATCCATGGACCATCCGGAGCCCTGAGCACAGTGAGAGGGTGGCCCCCTCGTGTACTTCCAAGTCCTGGTGTCCACTCTCCAGCTGAGCCTAAAGGACAGGGGGCTGGTGTGCTGCACTGCCAGGGGGCATCCTTGTCACCGTGCTGAGCGGGTGACGAGCGGCAATGCCCAGGAGTGGAAGTGACAGAGGGTGAGTTTCGGGCCCGAGGCTGGTCTGGCTGTCAGCCTGGCCCTCCCACAGGGAGGTGCTCTGGCCCGGGCAGGTCAGCGGGCCTGACCGCTCCCTCCGGGGCTCCAGGGCCAGGATCTCCTGGGACCCTGGGGAGCAGTCTCCTCGCACTGCCCTGCTCTCTGGCGAGCTGGCCCTCCGTGCTGGCTCAGAGGACGCCTGAGGCTCTGTTCTCAGCGTGGGAGGGTGGCTGCTCAGCCAAGCAGTGAGGCTCCGAGCGCCCCTCCCGCCCGGCTGTGCTGGAAACCCGCCCGGCAGAACTGCACCAAGGCTCTGGAGAAGGCTGCAGCCCCACACTTTCCCGTGACTGCCCCACCGCCCCCAGCCCCCTGCCTGCCGAGGACCTGGATATGCAAGAGGTCATTTTCTCACCGTCTGGAGCAGTATTCATTGTAGATGAAACGATCCGAAGCCTTCTTAGGTATGTTCGGAACACAGTTGAAATCCAAGACCACGCCGCGTGGGGGGAGCAGTGGCTTCTGTCAGAGCAGGGTGCTGCAAAGCCTCGCACGCTCCTGCTCCCCAGATTTAAATGGCTTGAAACATTTGAGAAAGGGGGTGCCTCATCTGGAGACAGGAAGCCGGCGGAGGTCCTGGGCATCCCTCTCCCCCCGAGGGCGGAAGGAGAGGCAGATGAGGAGACCCTTGGGTGAAGAGTATCGGCTGCTGGAGCTGCAGGAGGAGGGGCTGTCCAGGGGTGGGCGAGGCTTCTTCTCAAGGACTTTGCAGACTGTTTGGATCCTAGCATGCCCCTAGCCCTAGGCTCCTAGAGGCAAGTTCCTTCTGGATCGGGGCTCTGCCCTCAGGCCAGCATTTGCACCCCACTTCCCATCCCCCAGGCCCCTCGTTAGCCTCTCCTCCAATGGGGAGGTGGTTAGCTAGGTGTCCAGACGGCCCACCCTCACACTGATCAAGGACACTGCCAATAGAAGTGCGCTTTATTAAGAAACCCCAGTTTTTTTTTACCAAAACCTTAGTGGCTTGAACAGAAAAGTATATCCACCAGTTTAGGGGGTCAGGGTCCTCTCTGGTCTAGTCTGCCCCCTAAACCTCTCATGAGCCGAAGAATGAGCTCAGAGGAAGCAGGACACACTGACTTGCTGGATCTCGGAGACGACGTGGGGGCTTCGCCAGCACGTTCCTGTGAGACTCAAGAGCCGGGGGTGGTGTTTACATGTGTTCATGTCCGCAGCTCCGGACAGAGGGCTGTACGTTAATGGTTTTGAGTAGATGTCTCTCAAATACTGACTGGAGCGATTCTCAGTATGAGCTGGTTTTACCGACGCCCCTGAAGCGAGTTGAATAGACAGGTTTCTGGGTCACTGCGTCCACACTCAGCAGGACTCGGTCTGAGCCCAGCAAGGCTTCCGTCTCGGGTCATGCTCTTTGCCATCGCAGGTAGTGAGAACTGGTTTCATCTGTCCTGAAACAGCATCCTCAGAGCTTCTAGCAGTGCGTTCGCGGCTGGCGTCTCGACGGTCTTGGAAACTTGCTCGACTCCCACCGTCCCTGTCGCCCTCTGTCTGCCCTGTGAGTTTAAGACCTTCACTCGCAGAAGGGGTTCTGTTCAGTGCAGTTAGGTTCGAATGAACAGTTGGGTACCATATCTCTGCAATAAGCTACTCCCAAACTTGGTGGCTTGAGCAGAAGAGCGTGGGTGTCCGCCAGTTTGGGGGGTCAGGTCCTCTCTGGGGTCTCTGCGGTCACCTTGGGCAGGGCTTGGGGGCAGCCCCGTCCAAGGCCCCTCACGGGGCTCTGGCCCCAGCCGGCCGCTGCCTGGGGCCCCTCCCCTGTGGGCTCACGAGGTAGCAGCAGCTTCCCTGGGGACGGGACTCTGGAGGCCTCCATGGGCTAGTGAGGAGGACAGTCATTGAATCTCAGGGGAGACGCCAGTCACCTCCTGCTCTGTTCTCTTGATTGGCAAAGCATCCCCAGGTCCAGCCTGCAGGCAAGGCGAGGGGGCACATGGGGGCAGAAGCCCCAGCAGGTTTTGGAGCTCAGAGGCTACTGGCCAGGTGCCTCCTTGGTTCCAGGCCCCCGCGTAGAGCTGCGGGTGCAAAGATGAATGAGATTCGGTTCTGGCCCCAAGGACGTTATAATTTAGCATTAGAAACAGATATATAAGCAGAGACCTGGTATAGTATTGTAAGTGAAATAAAAGAAATATTGAAGAGGTATAATGGTAGCTCAGAGAAGGAATGAGAAGGGGCCAAGAACGAGAAGCCACGGAGGGCTTCCTGGAGGAGGTGAAGCGTGAACTGACTTCCGAAGAACAAATTCCCTCCCCAGTGCTGGGCAGAGGTACTGAGGCCAAGGTGAACACAGAGCCAGACCCCTCCCCGGCAGGCCCGAAGTCTGGGGCTCCTTTCCTTCTGGGATATGCCCCCGTTTCCCTTCAAAACACCCCCGAGAAGTGGCTGAGACCAGCACAGCCAAGTTGCTCATCGGCAATGTCGATATTGAAAGTAAGAGCAGTGTTTCCGTCGGGGCCCCGCCAACCTGCACGACTCTCTTGCCAAAATAGCCTTGTAAACATCAAATTTTTAGGAAGTCAAGGAAATTATGTTAATCATCTTCCTGAGAGCACTCAAGCCGAAGGGCTGTTTGCTGTTTGATGTTGATGCAGGAGACGCCCTGTTCCAGTGAGCATCCCGGTGGGCTCCCGGGCCTCCAGGGATTCCAGAGGCCCTGCTGGGGGTGTAGGCGGCTGGTGCTGGGGCGGAAGCTGGGGCGCTTGCCATGAGACTCGGAGTCGGCTGCCCTGGGGGGACACGCCTCCACTGTCGGTCTGGGCCTCGGGTCTGGGGGCCGCTCACTGCCCTGCACGTGGGGGAGGCGGGTCACGGCCAAGAGGGAGGGGTGCCCCAGCCTCCCCCGTCCAAGCTGGGGGTGTCCCAGGCTCACATGCACGTCTGGGGAAGCCGCCTCACCTGAGCCCCGGTCCCTGGGGCGTCCTGCCAGCCCCCCATACTGACGCTTACTGGCAGGCCCGCCTCCGGAAACCTGCTCCCAGACCCCGCGGCACCGTGTCACCTCTGGTTTTCTGGGTCTAGGGTGGTGCCTCGTACAGCGTAGCTGCTTGCCGACATTCACTGGACGCCTTTGGCTGGCAGGTAGTCGGCCGCCCACCTCAACCCTAGAAGAGGGAGGGGGAGGAGAATGTCCTGGAAGCTTCTGGAACACAGGCCTCTACCATCTGTAGTCCCTGCAGTAGCTGCTGCTGGTAGGTGGGCGCCCAGAGCAAGGATAGACTCTGATCCCAGACCAGTCATCCCCCGGCTCTGTGACCTGGGCCGGGGGTCCCTCCTCTGCAGGGACCTGGGGATGGCAGAGGGTCCCCCGTGGGGCTACAGGTGGACCTTGCCCACGGGTGAGCACCCACACAGAGTGGTTCCCAGGGACGGCAGCCGCTCACATGGCCACTCCCCCAGCTCCCCGCTGTACCGTCTCTGTCTCCTGCTCCCTCCCCGTCTGCTTGTCCATCTGCCCCAGGACAGGGCCTGCCAGATGCTCTGGCCCCTCAGCCCCAGCTATCAGCAGGTCAGGCAGTCCCTCCCTGTCCCCACCACAGGGTCAGGGCCATGGTCACTGGCAGAGGCGCGCGTCTGCCTCCTGTGTGGGTGGGCAAGATGGGCCTTGGAGAAGGCCACCCCTGGGAACTGGCCCTCTCCCCAAGGAGGTGGCCCACCCGTGCAGCCGGCGCCCACTTATTATGACTTATTGTGACACCCTGGTTCCCTTTTAGTCAGGCAGGTGGAGGCTTAGAAGGGCCAGGGCAGTGTCGGGTTGGGTGATGGGGCACCTTTGTTCCCGTCGGGCAGGTGGAGGCAGAAGGGCCAGGGCAGGCGGGTGGGGAGGGCTTTGTTTCCATCACGCGTTTTGTTTTCCTCCCTCTATTTACTGAACATTTTGCCCCGAGCAAACGTGGCTTTTATAGAAACAGCGTCATCAGGGTCTCTCCTCATCACAGCTCCGTGAAGGGTCCTCTGGGGATGGAGCACAGACTGGCACTGGCTCTTCGGGGAGCCCTGAGTCGGACACGACAGAGCGACTGAACTGAACTGAACTGGGGCTCCTCTCTGGGAGTCTGGGCCCCTGTCTGAGGGCTGCGTGCATCTCAGCACGGTTCATCCTGGGCCCCGTGCTCAGCTGAGGCATTTCTATGGGTAAATCATTATGCCTTGTTTAAAAATGCCCTCTCCAAACCCATAACATGACCAGTATTTATTTTTGATTAAAAATAGATCCTTTATTATAAAGAAACATTAAAAAAAAATCCATGAAAGTTTTAAGAAATCTTTAAAGGAAAGATGCTTGCGGAAGTGGTTAATTACATGCTTCTGCAGAGCTGTGGGGGCGCATTGATTGTTTTGTTTCGGGGATTAGATGTGAGATCCTTGAGTGAGCACAATGGCATCTAACAAGAGCTTCAGGAGGAAGTCAGCGCCCGGAAGGAAACCACCTCTAAGCGGGGTAGGGGCCGGGGGCGGGGGGGGGGGGGGTGCGCTCCACGGGGGCTGCAGTTAGCTGGGGAGCTCGGGCCGCCCCTTGACCCTTGTCGGAGCCCTGCTCCCTGCCCAGTCTCCCCGATCTGTCTGATCTAACGTGGAAGGCCTTCTGGGGGCCTGGGCTGGCCAGCCCCCACTCACCTGCCTGCACCAAGCTGCCCTCCAGGCCCCTCCAGGCCTGGGGTCGGGGGTGGAGGCTGCTTCTTTGCTGGAACCCAGCTGGTGCTGCCACCTCTGTCCCGCGCTGTGCCGGCAGCTCCTCCAGGCTGGCTGGGCCCGTGGAGGCTGCAGGGACCCTGGGCTGCGGGAAGCAGGGGATGCTGGAGCTGGGAGCAGAGGCGGAAGGCACTTCCCTGCCTTTCCTCCCTCTCCCCCACAGCGGCCCCTATAGGACTCCTGTCTCTCGCTGAGAAGAACCTGAACAAGGTCATCTGAAGGTCCTTGAACTCCCTTTTCCCAGCGTGAACCCCTCCCTGGGGTGGGGGGCTGCAAAGTCACGCATCTGCCCCAGTGCGTGAATCTGGGCCAGCCCTGTGTGGGCCTCTGGTGCCCTGCTGGTGTCCACGGCTCTGAGCCGGCTGCCCCGCCTGCGCTGAGCCCCCAGCAGGGTCCACGGAGCCCCCGGCTGTGGGCACAGCTTCCGTCACTCTTAGGTCTGCTGCTGTAACCTTCTTCTCGTGACCGAGCTTATGTTCTAATCCTTGGAGAGTTCATCTGTCACCAAGTGCGTGGCGTGAGAATCAGACTCTGCATGAACGTGGCCGCCCCAGCCTCCCAAGCCCTCTCTCCAGCACCCCTCCTCCCAGAAGTACCTGCCAACCAGAGACTCGGAGTCCCTCGACCCCTATCCCATCTCATCACAGTGTCTGCTGCCAAGGTTGCTCCGTCCACTCCCCACTCCGTGCCCCCCGACCCAGGTCGGATCAGCCCTCCTCAGCGGCCACCTAGTCTTCAATGCATTTCTGCGTCTCCTTATCTGTGTGAAAGTGTTAGCCGCTCAGTCTTGTTGGACTCTTAGTGACCTCAAGAACTGTAGCCCTCCAGGCTCCTCTGTCCATGGGATTCTCCAGGCAAGGATACTGGAGTGGGCAGCCATGCCCTTCTCCAGGGGATATTTCCAACCCAGGGATGGAACCCGGGTCTCCTGCACTGTGGGCAGATCCCTTACCATCTGAGCCTCCAGGAAAACCCATCAGATGATGCTTTAATGACACAAATGAGACCCTGTCACTCCTCTGCCCAGAGCCCTCCTGGTGACTGAATGCCCATCACCCCCAGAAGGAGACGTGGGCGGCTGGCTCCTCCTGGCTTGTTTGCCCGGCCGCCGGAGACCCTGTTCTGAGCCCCAAACACCCCACGAGTTCTCCGGTTCCGGTGGTTGCCTCTGGCGTTTCTTCCTGGAATGCACCTTTTCTAGCTTATCACGTGGCAGAGTCCTGTTATCTGTGTGTCCAGAGCAGCTGTCCCCTCCCAGAGGCCGTCCCGACCACAGGATTCTCAGCGTCCACTGCCTGGCCCCCCGCCCAGCCCCCTGCAACCCTTACTGGGATATTAGAGACATCATCCTTGTAAATTACGAAACCCAGCCCCAAATGACTTGAGGAAAATGGGAATCAATGGCTCTTTACCCAGAGAAGGACTGGCCTGACCCCGGCCACAGGGAGGGACCCATTCAAACATCCGCCCTCCTCTCGCTAGGCCTGTGGCGGGGCTGACCTTGTTTCGGGGCAGGGCTGCGGAGGGCTTTCTCCATGCACTCAGGACTGGATGAGCAGCTGGTGGAGAAACCGGCTCTTTCCTGGTTTCCTAAGACTAGGCCCCGGGAGGAGCCTGGCCTGGCTGGTGGCCAGGGCTGGTCCTGGCGTGAAGTGAGGCTGAGCGCCGACGGTCCACATTGGGGCGTGTGCCCCGCCAGAGCTGAGCGTGGCAGCCCCCACCTGCTGGACTAAGCATGGGGGACCTGGGTCTCTAGTGGGGCGTAGTGACTGAGGAGGTGGTGCTGGGCCGCCGAGGGCTGTGGACGCTCCAGGGCGGGCTCCACGTCAGCTCCTGCTGGTCGTCTCCTGAGATGCAGTGGTCTGCAGTTCCCCCTTTGTTTTGTTTGTTGCCATGCATCTCCCCACTGGAACGTAAGTGCCCCGGAGCAGAGGCCGCCTTGTTTGTGAAGCGTTGCAGTGTGCAGCCGACAGCAAATATTTGTTGAGCGAATGAGTGATGGAAGAAACGCAGCAGCAGACCCGGGGTCCAGGCTCAAGCTCCCCTTCCTCTCTCCACTGCCTCCCGCGTCTTGAGTCTCGAACTCACCAGGGTCAGAATCCCCCTTCAAGCTTGCAGGTCCCATAAAGGTGCCCCCACGTCCTGCGTCAGTGACCACGGGCCTGCCGTCGGTCTGTGGGTCGGTTTGACCCGAGTCCTCCTTGGTGTGAGAAGGGCTGTTGGAGGTCGGTCCTCTGTCCTTGCCGTGTAGATCAGCATCGAGGTCAGCATCCACGTTGAATGAATCAAAGAACACTTTGGTCCAGGAATTTGGGTCACTTGCTTTCTGCAGGGTCGCCACAAAGCAGCGTGAAGGCCCTGGATTCATGCACTCACAACTCTCCTTTCCCCTGCAAAACACTGGTATTGATCTACTTGTCTCCTAAGGCTGTTTGAATATTCATTAAGCTTGTCCCCCCATCACGAAAGGATGCGCTTCCACCTGTGATTCGATTCAAGGAAGACTTCCGTCTCCTCGGTCTGGCTGAGCAGCAATGGCAGAGATTACAGGCTGTTGGCAAAATGCATGTTGTCTTCTTCACGGGCACACAGTGGGATGGGGTTTACCCGCCTCCCTGGCAAGGAGGAGTGACGGGACTTAGGGTTAGCTCACAAGATGTGAGTATGAGCGGCTGGGCCACTTTTGCCTGGCCCGGGGAAAGCTCAACGCAGGACCCCTCCACCTGCCAGCGGGAGACGGGCCGGGACAGCCTTGGCGGCCACCTGCCAAATGGCAGTTGAGCCCGTCTGAGATCCTAAAGTCTGTCCTCTCTGCCCCGTTACATGGAGAGAAACGAGCTTCCTCTGTGCTTGAGCCTTTACGCTTCTGGTGGTTTATTTGTTTCACTGAATAGACTCTAACTTCACTCCATGATGCTCAGTGATCTTGGAAGGAGACTCCAGTGAAATCTCAATCTTAGGACTTTTGCTAAAGAGAAGTAGTGGCTGGAGGCTAAGTGGATGAACAGAAAGATAGAAATATATATCAGTGGCTGCTTCCAGATGTCAGCTAGTAGTAAGGTGCTGATACACTGTATCTCTTTATTTACTTGTGTGCTATAGATCTGTGCGCGCGTGCGTGCGCGCGGTGTGTGTGTGTGTGTGTATGTATGTACGCACTCAGTTGCTCAATCCTGTCCGACTCTTCGTGACCCCATGGACTGTAGCCCGCCAGCTCCTCTGTCCGTGGGATTCTCCAGGCAAGAATCCTGGAGTGGGGTGCCATGTCTCACACATGCACGATAGATCTATATTGTCATACATACATGAAAGTGTAAAATGGTGTCCCAGCCCCTCTCCAGATGCAGAAATCTGAGAAGACCCCATTATCAAACACATTTACTTCAAAAACCAGCACCTTCTTTGAAGCTCAGGTTCAGCACTTTTTCCAACACAATTAATTGGGGTAACATCATAAAAGATGAGAAAAACTAAAATATTTTTATGAGAAGTGATACGTGTTATGTGATAATTAAATAGGCTAATTAAGACTGCCGGAGCCCCGGATTTTAGTCCCAAAGATTGGGGGGAGCGGGACCTGAAGGGGGTCCTGCCGCCCTGGGGGGCAGCCAGGAGCCCGTCTGTGCCCTGAGCCCAGCCCGTGGGGGGTCCTGTCCTGCAGGACGGCGCTGGCTCAGCTACGTGTCTCCCTGAGCGCCCCTGAGAGCGATGGGAGGGCCTTTATGACGACCCCAGGTCGGTGCTCACACCTCGCCAGTACTCCGGTGAATGACAGGCTGGGAACAGAGTCCTCTGGAGAAATGGAACCAGTGCAATACCTGTCTGAGGGACTGGCTTACGCACACGTGGAAGCTGAGGAGGCCGCCTTGCAAGGCAGCTGGCAGACGGAAGACCTGGGGAGCTGATGCTGCCCGTCGACCCCCAGGGTGTCTGCTGGAGAACTTGCTCTTGTTCAGCAGAGGTCAATCTTTGGCTTCTATTTGGGCCTTCACCTCAGTGGGTGAAGCCCACCCATGCTGGAGGGAGCAATTTAGTCAGTCTATCAATTTCAATGTTAATCTCATCCAAAAACACCTCTATAGAAACAGCCAGAATAAAGCTTGACTGAATATCTAGACACGTGTGACCCAGTCCAGATATTCAGACCCTGAAGTGGACAGTTTCAAGGGATCAGCAGATTTTATCACTCAAAGCAGAGCATAAAATTCTGGGTCTGTAAAGTACGTGGCCTCGCTCAGGATCACGCAGCTCTCCTGCCACGGGGTGGACTGACAGTGACAAAGCCCAAACACGTGAGGTTCCAATAAAGTTTTATTTATATGAACAGAAAGAGGGCCAGAGTTGGCCGAATCCTCACACAGATAAATAGTGACTGACCCCTTGGAAGTTTCTCTAAGTTCTGTCCATGCATAATTGATTAAACCCTTTCAAAAATTCCCTGGGAAGATGCAGGCACTGGCATGACTGGGTAAGCTGCCCAGGGTTATTGGCTGGTTAGTGATGGAGCCAGTATCCCAGCCAGGCACTGTAGCCCCCAGCTCGGCTGCCGGGATAACCCGACTGTCCCCGCTGCCCTGATCCCACAAGCAGAGGGCCCAGCAGAGGCTCAGTGTGACGTGAGGTCCCTGGCATCCTTCACTCTCCCCTGACTCTGCCTGTGCACCATCCCGTGATGGGCACCTCCATCGACGTTTGCAGGAGACGTTTCTCTTGCTTGGAGCCCTGAGGCAGTAGGTCTAGTGACTTTGTTTCTGTGAAGGGATAATCATGTGACATGAATAATCACAACCAGGCAGGGGGCCAATGCCCTCTGTTCTCCTTCCTCACAGCAGTCACACTCCACAAAGTGGCCACGGCCTTGAGTCAGGGAACCTGAGCCGCAGCTCCTGGGAGACACGGGGTCCGTGTGTCGGTCAGGGCTCCCTGAGGAATAAGGCGTGCATATGCAGAGAGTGCGGGGTATCTCAAGGACTGGCTATGTGGCAGTGGAGGCCGGGGAGTCCTGTCGTCCGAGTGGTCAGCAGGCTGCAGGCCCAGAGCAGAGCAGGTGCTGTGGGTCAAGTGCAAAGGTCACCGGCTGCAGAATCCCCCTCGCTCCACACCGCCAGGCCTTCAGCTGACTGGACGGGGCCCACCCACACTGGGCAGGGCAATCTGCTTCACTCTCGGCCAGTGGACATGGGGAACAAAGCTCCACAGCTTCCTGCCAATGTCTGCTCGCAGCATCGTTACCCACCAGACCGCCCACCGCCTTGTGTTACGTGTGCTCCTGTCTGGAGACACCCCCTTAATACGGTTGGTGCACTGACGCTGAGCTCAGGGCTCACAGCCCACGCTGCTGCCGGATGGGAGCTTCTCTGTGAGGCCTGCCACACCCTTCTTACAGCTCGGGCTCCGACAGCACCGCGGTGACACTGGGGCCATCTGAGGCAAGAGCACCGGCAAAATCAGGCTCCCTGGCAGCTCAGGCGGTAAGGAACCTGCCTGCAACGCGGGAGACGGGGGGTTTGATCCCTGGGTCGGGAAGATCCCCTGGAGAAGGGGATGGCAACCCGCTCCAGTATTCTTGCCTGGAGAGGACAGACAAGCCTGGCTCTGACAGCCTACAGTGAACGATGCTGGATCCGTGATCTTCAAAGGATTTAGCTCTGGGACTGCGGACCAGGGGCCAGGCTTGACCACTCAGGAGCTTTTGTGTAGCAGAGTTATATTAAAGTATAAACAGGGACAGAGAGCTTCTGACACAGACATCAGAAGGGGACAGAGAGCCCCCCACCCCGCTGGTCTTATCAAGGCCTTATACACTTTTACCAGACCCACTCCCGCAACATCCATCTTAAACTGACAAGATGAAAATCAACAGTAGAAAGGTCTTACCAGACCCACTTCCACAACATATGTCCTAAGATAACACGATTAGTCAAAATATTCTCAAGAAGGAGAAACGCCCTCAGGCAGCATGGTGGTTCTGGCGGTTTACTCACTCAGCCGTGTCCGACTCTTGCGACCCCATGGACTGTAGCCTGGCAGGCTCCTCTGTCCATGGGATTCTCAGGCAAGACCCTGGAGCGGGTTGCCATTGCTGTTATATAATCCTTGGTGCAGAGTTTAAGGAAAAACATATCCTTGAGCAAGGTGAGTTGTTTTGTTGTGCTCTGGGCTTAAAGAAAAAAAGTTTGTCCTTTTCTTCTCCTTGAGAGCCCCAGACCCCTTTCTCCTCCTCAGGGACCCTGGACTTCTTATCAGCCCACCTAGGAATTGACTTTCTCAACTAGCTACAGTCCATGGGGTCACACAAGTGTGAAGGATGTGGCACTGTGTAGACCATGAGAAGGACGCTTGTTCACGTGTGAGCTGATGGGGAAGGTCGCGTGTGGCTCTGACGCAGTGGAGCCAGGGCAGTGTGTCCAGAGGCACGCGTGTCTTGCTGCTCTGCAGTGTCTGAGGATGACTGTGAAGGCACGTGGGTGCTGACTGCAGGTCACCAACAGGTCTCAGTGACTGACAGGCGGATGTGCAAACACGGCCTCCCAGACCCACGAGGACAGGCTGTGCACTGCCTGGCAGGGACTCATGGTCGGGTGGAGCCAGGAGCAGCTGTGGAGGTGGAGCTGGACAGTCGGGGCCAGGGACACGCATGGGGCTAGGTGACTTTCTCGTGAGCCTGGACGGGGCTCTGGCCCTTTCATTTTAGAGTATTGAAAAGCAAGCTGATCTGACTTGTGTTTATGATGTGCATAGCTGTTTTCATTTATGAAAGTGGATGAAGAGGGGGCACTGGAACTGGGGGTCCTGATGAAGCCTGCTCCCAGGACCCTGGGAGAGAAGGTGGTCCTCTGTTGGGTGGGGGCGAGAGGGATAGAGCTGGGAAGCGTGTCAGGAGCGGGGAGGATGAGGAGGCCTTGGGGAGGATTCTGGGGCCTCCAGCCCTGCAGCCCCAGGTCCTGAGCCCCTGCCTGACTCCTTCAACCTGCTCCCTCTCCTGCTCCCCGAGACTGCCCTGGGAGACCCCAGAGCCCCCGAGCTCCTGCAGGGCTGTGTGGTTAACGTCTCCCACGTTTCCCCCACATGCTATCGGAGGGGCTGCAGAGGCCTCAGCTGTCCACCAGTGGGGTCTTCCTTCATCCTTGGGGACAATTCCATTCAAACCTGTCACTCCAGCATTTAACAAATCGGGGCCCTCTGCCCTAGGGTGATGGTGCTCAGTCCTGAGTCAGGGGCCTCTGCCCCAGGGTGGTGGCGCTCAGTCCTGAATCGGGGCCTCTGCCCCAGGGTGATGGCGCTCAGTCCTGAATCAGGGCCTCTGCCCCAGGGTGATGGCTCTCAGTCCTGAATCGGGGCCTCTGCCCCAGGGTGATGGCGCTCAGTCCTGAATCGGGGCCTCTGCCCCAGGGTGATGGCGCTCAGTCCTGAATCGGGGCCCTCTGCCCCAGGGTGATGGCTCTCAGTCCTGAATCGGGGCCTCTGCCCCAGGGTGATGGCGCTCAGTCCTGAATCGGGGCCTCTGCCCCAGGGTGATGGCTCTCAGTCCTGAATCGGGGCCTCTGCCCCAGGGTGATGGCACTCAGTCCTGAATCGGGGCCTCTGCCCCAGGGTGATGGCGCTCAGTCCTGAATCGGGGCCTCTGCCCCAGGGTGATGGCTCTCAGTCCTGAATCGGGGCCTCTGCCCCAGGGTGATGGCACTCAGTCCTGAATCGGGGCCTCTGCCCCAGGGTGATGGCGCTGCCAGGTGATGGCGCAGGGCGTCCTGAATCGGGGCCTCTGCCCCAGGGTGATGGCTCTCAGTCCTGAATCGGGGCCTCTGCCCCAGGGTGATGGCTCTCAGTCCTGAATCGGGGCCTCTGCCCCAGGGTGATGGCGCTCAGTCCTGAATCGGGGCCTCTGCCCCAGGGTGGTGGCGCTCAGTCCTGAATCGGGGCCTCTGCCCCAGGGTGATGGCTCTCAGTCCTGAATCGGGGCCTCTGCCCCAGGGTGATGGCTCTCAGTCCTGAATCGGGGCCTCTGCCCCAGGGTGATGGCGCTCAGTCCTGAATCGGGGCCTCTGCCCCAGGGTGATGGCTCTCAGTCCTGAATCGGGGCCTCTGCCCCAGGGTGATGGCGCTCAGTCCTGAATCGGGGCCTCTGCCCCAGGGTGGTGGCGCTCAGTCCTGAATCGGGGCCTCTGCCCCAGGGTGATGGCGCTCAGTCCTGAATCGGGGCCTCTGCCCCAGGGTGATGGCGCTCAGTCCTGAATCGGGGCCTCTGCCCCAGGGTGATGGCGCTCAGTCCTGAATCGGGGCCTCTGCCCCAGGGTGATGGCGCTCAGTCCTGAATCGGGGCCTCTGCCCCAGGGTGATGGCACTCAGTCCTGAATCGGGGCCTCTGCCCCAGGGTGATGGCGCTCAGTCCTGAATCGGGGCCTCTGCCCCAGGGTGGTGGCGCTCAGTCCTGAATCGGGGCCTCTGCCCCAGGGTGGTGGCGCTCAGTCCTGAATCGGGGCCTCTGCCCCAGGGTGATGGCTCTCAGTCCTGAATCGGGGCCTCTGCCCCAGGGTGATGGCGCTCAGTCCTGAATCGGGGCCTCTGCCCCAGGGTGATGGCGCTCAGTCCTGAATCGGGGCCTCTGCCCCAGGGTGATGGCTCTCAGTCCTGAATCGGGGCCTCTGCCCCAGGGTGATGGCGCTCAGTCCTGAATCGGGGCCTCTGCCCCAGGGTGATGGCTCTCAGTCCTGAATCGGGGCCTCTGCCCCAGGGTGATGGCGCTCAGTCCTGAATCGGGGCCTCTGCCCCAGGGTGATGGCTCTCAGTCCTGAATCAAGGCCTCTGCCCTGGGTGGTAGCTCTCAGTCCTGCCTCTGCGGGGAGCTTCCCCGCGAGGCTGGAGGGTGGAGGTGCCTGCTCGGCAGCCCCTCTGTGGACTCCATGGCAGGAGCAGATCTGGGGAGCTGCTCGGGTGGGTGCAGGCCTGGCCTTTTGTTCACCTCTGAGCTCTGAGCCGAGCTGTCTGGAAATGAATCACCACCCACCCGTGACGAGGCCCGCTTCTCGTCTGCCCTCCGTCGGACCCTGAGAGCCTGCGGGCCTCATCCCTGTCTGTCACTGTCAGCCACATCGAGGACGTCCCTTCTCCACGCCGGGTTCATCTCGGGCCTTTAAGATGCCGGGCATGTGGAGATGCTGAGATGCACGCTGCAAGGAACGGACTTTCCATGATCAGTGGCAGTCAGCTGGGTCTCTATCTTCTTCCCCGGTGCTTGATCTGAGTATTTGCAGGGAATTCTGATCAGACGCTCACTGTCCCAATTGGTATGATTTCATCTGGAAACACAAGAGTGTTTTTATCCAAAATCAGCTATTATTTTGAATCCCATCAGCACATTATGTGGCAAAACACACCAGAGGAAGGTGGCAGGTGACGGCATTTGACACGCCGGTCAGTTACGGGGAGGGCAGTGCCAGGACGAGCGTCCACTCTCCATGCCACACCCGGTGCTTCTTCGAGTCCAGAGTGGCCTGCCATACTCTCCCCCCTCCTCTCAGCCCACAGCAGAGCCCCCCGCCTTGGGGTCTTCCTAGAGGGGCTCGCGACCCGGGAGAGGGGTCAGCCAGGCGCCCCGGGCCCCGGTGCCCATTTTCACTTTTATTACAGTCCTTGGGGGACGGGGCTTCCCTGGTGGCTCAGCTGGTAAAGAATCCACCTGCCATGTGGGAAACCTGGGTTTGATCCCTGGGTTGGGAAGATCCCCTGGAGAAGGGATAGGATACCCACTCCAGTATTCTGGCCTGGAGAATCCCATGGACTCTACAGTCGCAAAGAGTTGGACACGACTGAGTGAATTTGACTTTCCCTTTCACTCCGGGGGTCGCTTCACACCAGGAGTAAGGAGCAGAGTGCGGAGAGGAGGAAGTCCTCTCGCTGTTCAGACATGCCACGCTGTGGCCTGACGACCAAGCGGCCGGTGGGGTGGGTTTCTAGGTCAAGGGGGTGCGGGAACAGGACGGGGTCCAGGCAAACTCAAGCGGGGACGGGCACTGCCGCCCTGAGGGCTGTGTGTGCGGGCGAGCGGCTGCCTCGGGCAAGCCCGCCTCTGAGCAGCAGGTCTGAGCCCTCCTGTTCCCTGGAGACCACCGACTCCTCCCTTGTCTCCCCCTCCCCTCCACCCCCGCCCTCTCAAAGCCCAGCGTGCTGTGAACAGAGTGCAGATGGTCTCCTGGGAACATGGTCCACGTGCGATATGTTGACAGACTCACACATCCTTCCTTCTCTCCTAATTACAGTGAACTCAGAAAGTGATTTAGTCCCATCTGTATGGGAACTGGAGTCAGGGTTTCTCCCGCCCTGGGACTCCAGCAGCCACGTCTCCGGGAGGCTGAGGCTAAGGTTCTCCTGTGTTTGCGGCCGTTTCCCTGGTCCTTATCTCACCAGTTCTGGTATCTTCCTAATATTTAAAAAAAAAAAAAAAAGACTCCCAGTCCAAAGTGATACCATCTATGGGAGTTTGATCTGCTAGTGAGATTTCCTTGAAATGGTCTTAAGTAAATTCAAAATCATGCAGACAGGAATACCTGGAAGAACCCTGTGTTTGTGGGGTCCCTGTGTCCTTGGTCATGACCCCCCGGGTGACAGTGTGGGGTCAGTGCTGGGCTCCTGCTTAGCTCTGTCTCTGATGCCAGCTGCTCGCCCCCTGGAGAGCCCCCTCCCCTCCCAGACAATCAGGCTCCAGGGACGTTAGGTGGGAAAGTAAGGAGCAGCTCCCGGGAACATGGTGAGGCTGGTGTGAGGCGGGGCCTGCCGGGCTGAACGGGCCTGGCCTAGGAGGCCCGCTGCTGCGTCCGATGCTTGAGTCCATCCGCGTGCCCGTCCTAGTGCTCCTGCTCACGGTCCGCAGCTTCGTGCACGTGTGGGCTGGCTCCGTCCTCCAGGGAAGGGGCTTGCCCCAGGCCAGGCCGGCAGGTCCTTCCCTTCGCCAGAGGATGAGGGTTGTGTGTTTTTGGGAGGACTCTGGAGGGGGGGTTGGGTGGTCCAGAAAGGTCCCGACCAACCAAAACACGGTCAAGCAAGCTCGCGTCTGCTTCTGGCGTGAGCAAGGGACAGAGTCTAGGAAACCACGCCTTAGCAGCTGCCCCGGGACTCTCTGCACCAGCTTCCTACTGGCCCCAGATACGTGAAACATGGGGTAAGCCAGCCGGAGAAGTTGCTGGGAGACTCTGAACGCGTTAGGTTCTTAGCCGGGGTGATTCCACCTGCAGGGGACACTCGGCAGCGTCCGGACGTGGGGTTGGCTGTCGGGTCGGGGGGCTGCCACTGTCATCGGTGCGGGGCGCTCCTGGGTGCTGCTAAACATCTTACAGTGCCCGGGATGGTCCCCGCAAGGGTTACCTGCCCCGCAAGTCAGCACTGGTGGGGCAGAGGAGCCCAGGCTGAGAGCCTGCGGAAGCCAGGAAGGCGTTCCCTCTAACGCAAGGGCAGGACGGAAGGGAGAGAGCAAAGTCCTGGAGAGGCTGGAGACGGGCATGGTCCTTCTGAAGTCTGCATGGGAGCCCTCCTGCCACCCCCCTCCCACAGGGGTGCAGGCGAGGGTCCAGACCAGAGGCTCCCGCAGAAGGGCCTGCGCCGGGTGGGGATCCTGTCCTGGTCACGGGTCACTGAGGAGGAACCGACTTCGTGCAGATGGCTGGTGATGGATGGTATGAGCTTCTGGAGGTGAAACTTAGGGTGACGCCTCAGGCCGGCCGCCACACAGCTGAGGGCCGCTCCTCTGTGACCACACGCAGTTTTTCTCATCAGGATGCGCCTAGCTGTGTTCCGGGCCAGGAAGGTCAGCGTCTTGGTTCTGCTGGTTCTATCCTGACGTCTCTGTTTTGCCCGCAGACCATGACCTCGCCCTGGCAGGCCAGCCGGTCCCGAGCATCACCACCACCCCGCCCTGTGAGGCAGGCACTCAGCTACCAAGACCTACGCTGTCTTCCCCTTTTTCATCTGCTTCTGATCTAAAAAAAATCGAGGTGGAAAACTGGTTCACGGTGTGGTTGACAGGAAACGCGTTATCTGCGCTGTTCAGACAGGCCGTCCTGAGGCTCCTTACCTTATAAGATTCTATCGTCTAAATAAGGTCATGCTGCGGGACAGATGATGCTGAGGCAGGCTGGCGGGGAGCCGGCTCGGGCGCCCTGGGCGAGATCGCGGGGCCGGGCGGCTGAGCACTCGCCCCAACAGGACCCAGACCTGCCCGGCAGAACCGCTGCAGGCAGAGCCGGGGAATCAGTCAGAGGCCGGCCCAGCTGGGGGCTGGGGCAGGCCCGCCTGGCTGCCCGGCTCCCCACCTGCCCCTCCCGCTGGGGTCCAGTCTGTTTGTCAAGGGCACTGTCCCTCCAGCGGGTGGCAGAGAGGCTGGTGGTGCCGCCTTCTCTCTCTAGAGTGGACGTGGAGTTCTGGTTCACACAGCACCTCGGGTGTGTGCTCTGCCTGAGGACTGGAGGGGCCCTGCTGGGGGTGGGGCTGGCGGGGCATGAAGCCAGGCTGAGGTCAGCAGGCTTACCACAGGTGACGCCCTCCACCTTCAGGGTCGTCCTGGGGGCCAGGCACAGACCCTGGGGACTGCTGGGTCTGATGTCCTTGATTCCTGCCCACGAGAGGGGGCGGTTCAGAACGGGCTCAATTCCACGGAAGCCCCTGGAGCCCCCAAACAGGTAATGCCCTCCTCAACAGCAGTTATAGGTTTTCAAAAGCCTTGTTTTGCATGTGCTACACAATTTCCTTTTTAAAGGAAACCTCGGTTTAAACCTCCTTAGAAACAGACTCTCCCTGCCCCTGCCCCCTGAGTCCTAATTGTCGTTGCCGTCTCCCCAGCCCCTGGGCATCGCAGCACCGCCGCAGATTTGGTCCAACAGCCTGCGTCTCCTGCTCGTCCAGGTCCAGGTCCGGAGAGAGTGACGGCGGCTCCCCTGGCTCTGGGCGTGGCTATCGCAGTGGCTCCAACCACGAACGAATGAGACCCCGTCAGAGCAAGCAGGCCCGCGGGGAACCCTCCTGCAGAACCTCAGCGCTGACCCACCAGGGCTCGCCTACTTAACCTGGGCCTCCTCCTCTGCCAGGTGGCTGACTTCCTGGCTTCCTGGCTGGCCTGTCACGGAGATTCAGCGGCATTTGGTCTGTAAATCACAGGGCCAGGGACTCACCGCAGGTCCCTCATGCCCGCCCTCTCCTGTTCCTCTTAACCAAGATGCTCACTCTGGAGCTGGGGACTCGGGGTTCAGTACGTGCTGCTGTGAAGACTCCCAATGGGCCCTCCATAAGGAGGCTGTCTTTGGGGTCAGCAATCCCGCAATGGGTGGGGGTCAGGGTGCCCTGATGGGAGAATGAGCTGACTGTGACACATGCCTGCCTTCTCCTGTTTCTCTTAACCAAGATGCTCACTCTGGAGCCGGGGACTCGGGCTCAGGACATGTCGCCGTGAAGACCCCCAACGGGCCCTCTGTCAGGAGGCTGCCTTTGGGGTCAGCGATCCCGCAGTGGGTGTGGGTCAGGGCACCCTGATGGGAGAATGAGCTGACTGTGACACATTGGGCAGCTGAGAAGAGCAGCGTTCTGACGGCTGTCTGGGGAAAAGGAGAGCGTTTGCTCATTATGACTGAGAAGTTTTATAAAACACACACAATTATGGTAATGAGAACAGTGACGTCACGTGGCCACTTGCAGCCCACCGGCCACGTGCTCTGTGAGGATGCTTTAGACGCAGTGATTTGTGTAGTCTTCAAGACACCTTTTCTTTTTATACAAAAGGAAAATGAGGTGCGAGCAAGGTGAGTGGCTTCCTGACCTGGACTCCTCCGACCCCACAACCCCGCACTTGCCAGGAAACGTGTGCTGGCTACTCACACTCTCCAGGGCGTTGTTCTGCTTTTACGGTTTCCCGTTTGTTTTTGTATGAAATGAAGCGAAGCTCGTCATTTGGATTTTTCCCACTGAGACGACTTTCAGTCCGTCCCGTCCCCATCGTTTCGTGATTCTTCATTATCCTTCATTTCTTAGTCCTCTAGGCTCTGGTGGTTCTTTCTGTTCTTGATACGTCACTGTCCCCACGGAGTTCTTTCTCCTTGTCCGGACCGCACCCCCTCTTCTTGCCTTTACTGAGGTGATGGGGTGGGCTTTTGTGTAAGTCATAACGAGTCACACCCCCTCAGAACTTCAGCCGCGTCTCAGGGTCCTTGTCCCGCGCACGCGGCAGAGGGGAAAGTGAAGTCCCAGAAGCGATGATGATCTCATGGAAGGAGCCCCTCCTCGGTGTGGATGGCCCCCTACAGTCCCACCTGGGGCCACGGAGCACCGCCCCCCAGATCCCCTGGGGACACAGCTGTGGGGCCTGCTGTTTACACTCAGAGCAGATCTGTGCGTCCCCACCCCCCAGGAAACAAAACCTTCTCCCCCACATGTTTCCTTGTCTCTGTAGCCTGTCTCAGCACCCTCTAATCCATGTGGACTGAAACGTCTGTCCCGCCAGCTTTCAAATCCAGCTGCTCTTCCCATGACTCTGTGCCCCCGGGTCCCCGACACCGCAGCCTCACCCCCACTCCTGACCATGCGCTCACCCGACCCAGGATGGCATCCGACCTCCTCGCCCGCCTTCACCTTCTGTCCTGCCCACGCCGGCTCTCCCCAGAGCTGGGAGAGCTTTCCAGAGCATGAACTACTTGCTGGCGCCTTTCTGCTCAAAGCCCCTTAATGCATCTAATTTTACTTGGATAAAACCTGAAGTCCTCTTCCTCTCTTCCAGAGGTCCTCAGATGCACCGGGGGGTCCCCACCTGCGGCCCACCTGGGCCATTCCCTGGACACAGTGTCCTTCTGCCGTGGGAGCTTCCCCAGCGTGGCCTTCTCTGTCCTGGCCGTCAGACCCACACACAGAGTCTGTGCTGACAGCTTGTCTCTGTCGGCAAAGCCAGCCCTCTGGCCCCGGGCCCTCAGTGTGTCTCTTCTGCTTTGGCTGGAATTGTCCCCAGTGCCCAGCGTGAGGTCAAAGATGCGAGGCAAATATGAGACTGGACATTGGGTTTGGGGCCAAGCTTGCCTACTCACCAGTCCTTTAAATGCTCCATCTAAAGGCATCTCAGCAAAACCTGGGTGGTGGCAAAACCTAGGGCACGTGCCTGATTTCATCTACCTGTGGGTGTTTGCTCACCTCCTCTGGCAAAACTGGAGGGTGGCGAGGAGGAGGAGAGACCGGGGCCATGGCCGGCGCACTGGTTTCCTCTGACGAGCAGGCAGGGGAGCCCCAGCGCCTCCTCCAGGCCTCAGGACTCACCTATCTGCAAGGCTGGGAATGGCCCGATCCACTTTGTGGAAGAGCAGCTTACAGGAATTCAGTTTGGAGGTCTCCACTGCGTTACGTCCATAACAACAGGGACACCCGCATGGATTCAAGACGGCGGCCTCTCCCGGGCGTCTGGACTGGCCTGACCTGTGTTGGTAGCGTTCCGTTCTGCAGCTTTCTGAGAACGCTGATGAAATGGAGACCCTCCCTCTTGGCTTCCAAAGAACATTAGGGCCCCACACCAAATTGTCGGATCTGGTCTTCGAGCGACTCTAGAGCCTCAGAGATGCAGGTGTGATGAACCGAGGTCTCGCTGGCCCGAGAGATGACGCTAAAGCTTTGCTGTCTGCATCTTGCACTTTGCTCCTCGGACGCCACAGAAATGAGGAGAGCGCTTCATTAGGCTCGTGGGGGTGTCTTCACTCCCCAGGGCTTCTGCACATGTTTAGCCGCTTGTTACACCCTCTTCCTTCCCTGACCCCACAGTCTGCTATGAGCAACGCACTTCCCAGCAGGCGTGGGAGTCCCAGGGGGAGAAGGCGGAAGCCAGTGTCCTGTCAAAGCACAGAGCTCAGGACAAGCAGGCAGCTCTGGAGGAGCTGGTTAAGGGGCAACTCAGGTGGGGCAGGGACGCTGTGCGTACAGAGAGACCCGGGGCTGATGCAGAGTGGGGGCACTTGTCCTGCAGACCTCTACCTCCCAAGTGCCTGCTGGTGTGGCAGTGTGGAAGCCCTGCCCCCGAGACTGGTGTGCACCTAGGAGAGCCTTCCACTAGGTGTGCATTCTCCCAGGTGTGCATTCCCGTAGGTGTGCATTCCCGTAGGTGTGCCTTCCCCCTGGGTGTGCCTTCCCCTGGGTGTGCCTTCCCCCTAGGTGTGCCTTCCCCCGGGTGTGCCTTCCCCTGAAGCCCTCCCCGCCCAGCCTTGCTCCAGCCATGCTCTGATGACCCCCGCCCTTGTCTCCCCCTCCCGCCTTCTGTGCCCGCTGCACACGGATTTCCCCCGGGAGCTCCCATCTCATGGAACAAGCACCTGTACACACACCTGCTCTTCAAGGTCAGGGCTGGACAGTCCAGCCCCAGACCCGGGCCCACGGGAGCTCTTGGAAGCTCTGGGCACTGGGTGAAGGGTGCGGGGGCATGGGGGCTCGGGGGCAGGCTGGGGCGTGGGGGCTCGGGGGTACATGGGGGCACAGGGGCACGCTGGGGCGCAGGGGCGTGGGGGCTTGGGGACAGCAGGGGTGCGGGAGCTCAGGGGCATGCTGGGGCGCAGGGGCTCAGGGGCGTGGGAGCTTGGGGGCACACGGGGGCGTGGGGGCACGGGGGCACAGGGGTATGGGGGCACACGGGGGTGTGGGGACGTGGGGGCGTGGGGGTGTGGGGACAGCGGGGGTGCGGGGGCATGGGGGCGTGGGGGCATGTGGGGGCACGGGGGCACAGGGGGTATGGGGGCAATGGGGGGTGGGGGCTTGGGGACAGCAGGGGTGCGGGAGCCCAGGGGCATGCTGGGGCGCAGGGGCTCAGGGGCGTGGGAGCTTGGGGGCACACGGGGGCGTGGGGGCACGGGGGCACAGGGGTATGGGGGCACACGGGGGTGTGGGGACGTGGGGGCGTGGGGGCGTGGGGACAGCGGGGGTGCGGGGGCGCGGGGGCGTGGGGGCTTGCTGCCGCGTTGTGCTGTGTGTCACCTTTGACGGTGAGCTGGAGAGGGGAGCTCACCGACTCTGCAGGGGTGCTCTCCAGACCCCCGCTCGGCTAATCCCCAATAACAGAAGGGGCAGGGCGCCACTGGAGGCAGGAGGCTCTGGGGAGCCCTGCCCTCTGCTCCCCTCTCTGATAGCCCCATACTGAGCCTTCACCCATCAACCTAGGATCAGTGTGGCACTGAATTGCTCTGGTGTTCAGTTGCTTCAGTCGTGTCTGACTCTTTGTGACCCCATATACTGTGGGCGTCTCGGTCCGTGGGGATTGTCCAGGCAAGAGTCCGGGAGTGGGCTGCCATTTCCTCCAGGGGATCTCCCAGACCAAGGATCTCATGCAAGTCTTCTGCATTGCAGGCGGATGGGTTCTTTATCATCTGAGCCACCAGGGAAGCCCAAGAGTACTGGAGTGGGCTGCCATTTCCTACTCCAAACTGCCCTCAATACATACACTTAATCTTTAAATCAATCCTCTCACATGTATTTGGCTGTGGAACCGTTTCTGCACTTAACTCTGATGAATGCTCTTGGTGAATGATTTTCCACATAGAACGCCCCAAAATCATGTTCAGAGACAGACTCTGATGGTGGAGGAGGGAGGTTGGGTCTGAGGAGTGGTCCGTGTGGGCTGTGAACCCCACCCCAAGGCCGCTACGGCGTGTGCAGAGCGCGCTGGAGGTGAAGCCATTTTCAGCCGGAGGATGATGGCCAATCTGCTTTCTATTAACCAAGCGAAGTGTGTAATTGTTTCAGATGATCATTTTTTCCCTACAAGACAGGGCAGAGCTGGAAATTAGGCGGCTGCTCTGAACAGCTGAACCTAATGAATCCTGCAAAGGCTGAGCTCTAAGGGACGTCTGGAATTGAAGCAGATTGTGTGTTAGCGAGAGAACGGTGTTTGGGCATTCGTTGTGTGACCGCAGGGCAGGGCGTGGTACAGAGAGTGACCGGGCCTGGGTGACCCAGCAATATCGCTGAGGGCAGCCCCGAGCTCGGCCACCTGCCTGCAGAGGCGGGTGCCGAGGGTGCGGGCCATAGAGTCCGCTGAGGAGCCGGTGCAAGTCCGAGCCACTGGAGACGAGGCCAGGCTTCTCGAATCTCCCCGAGGGTGGGCAAGGAAGGGCCGCTGCAGGCAGTGCCCGCCCCGGGCACCTGACTCAGCCTGCATCCCGGGCGGGGCACTTCCAGACCCCCAGCCAGCCTCCTGGAAGGCTCAGGGCTGAATGAGACACCTGCCGGAGAGGGAGCTTTCACCCGGGAGGGCTCGTAATCCAGGAGGGGGCCGTGGGGCGAGGGGTGACCATGAAGCCCGGCGGGGGTCCTGTGATGGCTCCGCAGAGCCAGGCAGGGGCTGGGTCTCGGCGCTGCACTCCTTGCTGGCTGTGGGCCACCTATGGTCTGCCTGCGGTCCTCCTACGGTCCCAGGGCTCGGCCGGAGCTCTGGCTCCCGCTGACCTTTCCTTCTTGCCCACTCTCGGCTGAGCTCAGCAGAGCTTTGGCAGGCCCGCAGCGTGAGTGCCCCACGTGCCAGGCGCTGAGCTGCAGAAGGTGTGTGAGTGCGGGGCAGCATCTCTCTGGGAGGCACCCAGGCTTTGGAGGAGAGGCACTGACTTCCTGAGCGAGACGCAGCGGGCGGGTTCTGTGCAGATGAAGAGGGATCGGTGACCCTGGGGCTGGGAGCGTGGCTCTGCTTTTCTGGACTACCGCAGGGCTCGAGTCACAGGAGGGGAGGGTCTCACAGCCCCTTCCCCCTGGCAAGCCCTGTGATCGCGTCACATTCCTGGGCGGGGACGGCTGGACGAAGCTCACCAGGTTGGAAGCTCGCCTTGCTGGGGGTTGAACCTGGGGCTCTGAGCTGGGGTCTCCCACAGCGTGGGCTCCCAGCACAGGGCTGAGGGGAAGGCAAGACTCTCAGGATCCACTGACTCTGGGGCTGGGGCGTGGACCATGGTGTTCAGAGCAGATCCCAGGTTCCAAGATGCTTCTTTGGGCTCCTCTGTTTACGGCTGCCTGCTCTGTGAGCCTCTGGCCAGATGCTGTCCGTGCAGAGTGAGGCATCCTCCAGGGATGAGCACTTCCTCTCGTGCCCTTGCACCTGGTCCTTGACCTGATAATCCAGTTTTCGCGGCTGCCCATCTCCCCGTATTCCCTACACCTCTGGTCTTTCCCCTGCCACGTTTCCTGAACAAAACACAGATGCCCCAAACGAAGTCTTTTGCAGGTTTTAGACCCAGTGGTTTCAAACGTTCTCAGAAAAACCTGCCACAAAACCGAGCAGCCCTCCATCTGCCCGGGCACCCTTGGGCGCAGTTTGCTGGAATGCAGGCTGATTTTAAAGACAAGCTTCTGTAGTGCAGGAGAACCATGACAACCGAGGAAAGGAGAGGGTTTTGCAGAAAACTGCAACCCTGAGTACAGGGCCCCAATCTCGCCCCGGGGCTCGAGAGGGGCTCGTGCCGAGGTTCATTCATCCTGTCCTGACCCGTGTGTGGAGCATGGTGTTTCCTGGCGTGTGGGGCCACACACTGGCCACAGGGCAGTGCCTAGGCCACCCCGCGGGCTCAGCGGGCAGAGTCCACACAGAGTAGGGGTCTGCAGGGCCCTGGGCAGAGCTCTGAGGTTCAAGTTTAACTTTGGGAGTGAACAAGATCAGAGGAGAAGCAGGGGTGCGGGACTTCCCGGCCGGGGGAGGCCTCATGTGCAGAGCTGGGGGCACGGCGCACAGAGGCAGGGAAGGACCCTGAGTGTCGTTATCGCTGGACAGAGCAGGTTGGGGTCCAGGGGCTGTCGAGGGCCTGGAGCCAGGAAGGCAGCTGAACCAGGTGGGGCCAGACCAGGATGAACCCCTGGCCTCCGTGGGTGGATTCTCTTCCTGGCTACCCTGAATCTGCAACCGCTGGGAACTGGCTGGGGCCTTCTGCAGAGTGGACGTGCGTAGCAGCCAGGGCTCCTGGAGAAGCAGAGCCAACAGGAGGCGTATAGGGAGACAGAGGGACAGACAGACACATAGATAATAGGTAGATGGATAGATAGGTAATAGAGAGATAGTAGGTAGACGGACAGACAAACAGATAACAATAGGCAGATAAATGATGGATAGACAGACACGGATGGGAGAAAGCACTGCGTCTTAGGAATTGCCCCATGCGATCACAGAGGCCCAAGTCCCATGACCTGTCTGCTGTCCACAGCTGGAGACGGGACAGTTCAGCCTCAATCAAGTGCCCCAGAGCCTGAGGCACTGACAGCAGGAGTCCTGGTCTGAGTCTGAAAGCAGAGACCCAAGGCAGGTGCCTGAGGGCAGGAGAAGACGGGGTCCTCCTTGGGCAGGAAGAGTGAATTCATGTGCTCTCTGCCATTTGGTCCTACTGAGGCTCCCGGGATGCCTAGGCTGCAGCCCCTCCCGGGACGCCGAGGCTCAGCCCCTCCCCGGGACGCCGAGGCTCACCCCCTCCCGGGACGCCGAGGCTCACCCCGTCCCGGGACGCCGAGGCCCACCCCCCCCCCGGGACGCCGAGGCTCACCCTCTCCCGGGACGCTGAGGCTCAGCCCCTCAGTTTGCTCACAAGCTGATCTGACCTGAAACCCCGCTGACCGGTTCCCCGGGCGTCCGCAGTCAGTCAGGGTGACACTTGGGGAGGGAGGGGGTGCCCCACCCCTGTGGCAGCACCCAGGGTGGTCCCTGAGTGCCTGCTTGTGCCCCTTAGCAAGACAGGGGTCTCTTCTCAGAGACTCTGGGGACCTCCACAGACCTGGCCTTTGTCTCGCTGGTGGTGGGGAGCATTGAATCTCTGTGTGAATGGGCAGCTGGGGGCCGGGGGCCCTGTGGACAGATAGACTGCTTGAGGCAGATGTGGTGACCGTGGGGTTGGGTGCTGACGGCGTGTGGGGAGGAGGCAGGGCCCGGCTCCAGCCCGAATGTGCATGTGTGTTTCTCCAAGTCTGCAGCTCCAGTTGGGGGTCAGTTCAGTGCTGGCGTACCTGCCACACGGCTGGGTGTGGCTCAGACTCACACGACTCCCCGCCTCCAGACCCTGGGGTCACTGCACATCTGAGCAATCGGCTCTAAATTCAGGAGCACTTGCACCCCGCCCCCAGGCTGGGTGATTTGCTGGAACGACTTGCAGAACCAGGAGGCGTCTGTCCTTGTGATAGCCGGTTACTTACGGGGGATGCAATGAGAAGGCCGTGGAGGCCACACGGGCCAGGTCTCCCAGGCCCTCTGGGGACCCCATCCTCCCAGCACGCGAGGTGCCCACCAGCCCGGAGGCTCCCAGGACTTTCCCTGGGGCTGCACACACAGGCATGATTGCACGGATCACTGGTCGTCACTGGTTGCACTCGACTGCCTGTCACCTCCACCTGGAGGGTCGAGGTGGGTGGGAAGGTCCTGCCTGCTCCTCAGAAGCTTGGCTTCCCCGGGGCCAGTCTCAGTCCCAGTCTGACATGAAGTGGTCCAGGCCCCCAGGTGGCAGTAATGGTAAAGAACCTGCCTGCCAGTGCAGGAGAAGTAAGAGATGGGGGTTCGATCCCTAGGGCAGTGTGAGTCTGCTGGAGGAGAGTGGTGACGCCCCCAGAGTGGGGTTGCTGGGGTTAGGTGGCTGCTCCCACATTAAGCTGCAGGTGTGGGCTTTGTCCTGTGGGCTGTGGGGGAGCCGCCGAGAGGCTTTGGGCAGCAAAGCGAGCAGAATGTGACTATGCTCTGCAGCCTGCCCGCCTCCCGTTTCTGCAGTTTCTCTCCAGGTCAGAGCTGGCCTCTATGGCCTCTTCTGACCGCGTCAGAGCGGCGGTGCTGTGCTCACAGGAGGCGGGTGGTCCCTGGAGTCAGGGCGGCCTACACTCTGCTCCCTGGCGTCCTGGGCCTCCAGTTCCGCCTAGTTGGGGCCCTGATTAATGAGAGCCACTAATTAGAACCCTGAATTCCCAGAGTTCTGGACGTGGCTGGAAGCCAAGCTTGGAAGACACGATTCCCTGTCAAATTGCTGGGAGAAGCTGGCTTCCCCAGGGGAACCAGAGGCCAGTCTTGAGATACTGCCAACTGCCATCACTGACCCTGCCCGCCCACCAGCCATGTGGGCACCTCCCTGCCCAGGGCTGAAGTCCCCTTTCTGCTGGGCCAAGTCCTCTCCACTCTATGGCCCATGTTCCCCCCCGCCCCCATGGTGGGGGCAAAGATGTCTCTGCACAGACAAGGGCGTGGGGAGGGGGCCGTGCGGGAGAGACACTGGCCGCTGTCATGGCCCGGATGGCCCTGGGGCCCGGGCAGGGTCGCAGTGGACAGTGGTTCTCGACCTCAGCTGCTCAGAACCATCTGAGAGCCCCCTGGTCCCTGCTGTCCAGCCGAGCAGGGTCTCTGGAGCAAGCCCAGCCCCAGGTGAGGTGATGGCAGGGCCCGCCTGGACCTGCCTCCTCCCGCTTCTCCAGGGCTCTGACAGCTGACGGAGGGGCTTCAGTTGCTTGTTTCCAGCAAGTCTCTGACTTCTGGGGAAGTTTCATACCTTTCCTGGCTCTTATTTCCAAAATGTGCTCAAAGTCCGACTCTGGAGATCCCTCCTCCTCACTCTGTCCCTCCCCTTCCTCTCCCCTCCCCTCCCTCCGCCCCTCCCCCTTCTCCGTCCCTCCCCCTCCCTCCACCCCCTTTCCCTCCTCTCCCTTCCCTCTTCTCTGCCTCTCCCCACCTCCTCTTCCTTCCTGGTCTCAGTTTCTCCCTTTTTATAGAAGTGGGTTCCTGAGACCATTTTGAGCCCTTCCATGCGAGAGATCCTCTCAGCAGGCAGAGATGGGAAGACACCTCATTTCTGTCTGCTCCCAAGCCAGAGGTGGTGGAGGAGGCTGTCAGGCCAGGGAAGGACCTGGAGACGCGTTGAGGCGTCCAGCTGGGGGACCTGGCTCGCTCAGCTGAGAGTGAAGGTGGCTGGAGGCCTCAGGACCCCCACCCCAGCCTGTCACGGCAGCACAGGCCTTGGTGAACGTGTGTTTTCTTAAAAGACCGGGGGGGTATCCTCCTCTGAAGAAGCACCACCCTCCCCGCCACCCCCCGTGGTGTGTCCTGCCTTCTGATGAGTTTGAATCATCTCAGCATGTGTTGGGTGGTTCCTTTCTGATGCAGGGTTCCCAGCATTGACCAGGTACCTGGGGCCCTAGACCCCACGGCTTTGGGTCCCAGACAGACCTACCTGGGTCCCTGGGTGCCTGTCCCGGGTCGGACCTCTCCCAGGGAGACTCGTCTCCCCCATGGGCAGACAGAACACCCCAAACCCAAAGTTCATTTTAGCTGCTTGTGAAGGACCCTGGGCTGGATGCTGGAAGAGGCGCCCTACACAGCCCAGCACAGACGCTGGCGCACGGTCGACCGTCTGAGGCCTCAGTTTCCTTATCTGTAAAATGGGAAATGACAATTCACGAATGCAGCTTGGGAGCAGTGTTAGGACTGTGTCAAAGGGGCCAGTCCTGGGACTGACATGCCCTAGGTGCCCAATAAATGCTGATTCATGGCACAGCGGCGCGCAGGAGGCAGACCACGAGAGGAGCAGGCTCCTGACCTGCCTCTGTGTCCAGATGCTCGTGAGAGTCGTTTCAGAGCTTTCTGAAGGATTCAGGTCAGAGCAGGAGGCTGTTCCTGGTCGGGGGCAGGGCGGGGGGCTGGCGCGGGCAGGAGGGGTAACCACAGCACCCCGAGACCCCGGCCCTGTCAGAGATGCGCCCTGTGGGGACAGGCCTGCTGTACCTCTCTGAGACATCCTCTGTCTGTGCCCCCCTTGTACTGCCCAGCACCGTGTGCCCCCTGGCCCCTGCCATCCCGGGGCCATAGGGAGCCACCTGCATGCAGAGGTCCTCAGGAGGGCCGTCATCCCCGCTCGTCAGACGATGCCTCTTTTCTGTGTCCCCAAGGAGGCGGCCCCACAGCCCCCATGCTCATCTCCTTTGGGGTCTCATCCTCCTCCTCCCTTTTATGCTTCTGGAAAGTGTGATGGAAAGGCAGTCGCTTCCCTTTGACTGTGCAGGTAGCGCCAGCCACAGCTAATCTGATTTTCTCAAGATTGATAGTTCTGATTTCAGGGACAGGACTGGCAGGGTGGCGGGCCAGACACCTCGGTGCGGATCCCACCTGGCTCCCTCCTGTCCGGGATTCCTTTCACACGAAACCAAGGTCTCCGTCTGGGGTTTGTCTTAGAGAACACTCTGTGCCCTTTCCCCAAACTGAAGCACTCGTGGGGCAGAGGGCTGGGCACCCTGGGGACCCACCCTCTTTGTGAGTCCGGGCTTAGCAAGGGGCCCGGTTTGCCCAGAAGCACAGTCGACCAGCCCTGGCGGAGCCGCGTGCTCCTGGCAGCCGGCTCGCCCTGCGGGGGGAGGGCGGATCTGATGGATGACGCTCCCTCACTGAGAAACAGGTTAATGCACCATCGCCCCGGCTATCGGCATCTTGGCAGCAGAGGCGAGGGCAGGGCGAGGCTCCCCTGGGGCCTCTGGCTCCCTCATCAGAGGGCCTTCCCCCTTCCTGGGAGGCGACCCCCTGCACCTTCCTGGAAGTGCTCTCAGGCGCAGGATGGGGGCCTGTGTCCTGGGTGTCTCCCAGGTGGCTCTGTAGGAGGCCCATGGTGTCCAGGCATCACTATGACTCACTGGGTTAATGCAACCCTGCCCAGGGAGGCACCCTGAGGCCCTGGGGATGGGGGGCCCAGGAGGTGGGGGTGACAGGCGTCCCAGAGCAGGGCCCTGGCAGGGAGCACCCAGGGAGTCGGCCCTGGCGCCCAGGCTGCTGGCCTCAGTGCAAACCAGACCTGCTCACGCCGCCCGAGTGTGGAGCCGGCAAAGGCTGAGTGTGGCCGAGGCACCCAGCCTGCTCTCCCCTCATGGACACACCAGGTGTGGAAGGAGGCCCTCCAGCCCCCTCCCTCCCGCCTGGCCTGCAGCTCAGCCTCTCTGCACCACATCCCCCAGCTTCTGCAGGTTCCTAGCTGGCTTCTAGGTGGAAACCGAAATGCAGCTTCTGAGGCTTGCTCTCCAGTTGGGAGCCAGCAGTCCTAAACCTGGCTCTCCCGTCAGCAGCGTTAGCCACGAGGGCTTGTTCCTAGGGAAGAGCGACCCCTGCACAGTGCAGGCGTCATGGGCCTGGGGGGAAGGGGGACCGGGAGAGGGGGAGGGGGTCATTTTCAGCCAGAAGGGCTCTGCGGGTCTGCAGTGTTTGCCAGTTTGAGTGGTGTGTCCTCTCTAGTGATCAGCCCGGATTCCTGACCCCCAGCATCCTGAGACATAATAAAGTCAAAATTAAATGGCAATGAAAAATTTAGAGGAATTTGCCCTGTAGCCCTGAATAATCGGTAACCCTATTTTTGTGCCACCTGCGGTGTGGCTGGACGTGGGCCCACTCCCTCTGGTGTGTCTCCCGCCTTGTTGGGGTGGGGGTCTTGGCAGGCTGGGCTGTGGGAAGCTGCCGGGGGCCCCAGGACGGCCACCAGCCTCGGAGGGCCCCTCTGGCTGCGCAGCGTGGAGTCGGGAGGACTCTGGCTCAGCTCCGCGCCCAGGCACCTGGCTTGGCATCTCTCCTGCTGCAGGCACTCGGGGGCTGCGGCAGGATGAAGCCGTGTGAGTGGAGGACCCCCGTCTGCTGGCCTGGAAGGGGTGGCAGCCCACAGCTGCAGGGGGAGCCAGCCCTGAAGCCACCGCGATGTGGAAGGTGGGGCCTTCTGGGGAGAGGGGCAGCAGGCCGGGACCAGCTCCAGGGACAGGGAGTGAGGCGAGAAGGTCACGTGGACGCCCGGCACAGCGGCTGTGATGAGAGTGATTCCCCCAGAAGCGGGGTGCCTGGCTGATGGAAACCCCGCGGGGCCAGTCCCGCCCTGGGGACCCTGGACATGGAGGTGTGGTTGGTGGTGGGAGGACATCCACGGAGTGGACCTCAGCTTCGAGTGGTGGGAACCTGGGCCAGGGTCTCATCTTTGCCACGTTCTCTGAACCAGCTTCTCCTGAGTCAGGGAAATTAGAGGAGTTAGCAAGACATGCTGCAGTCGCGTATCACAGAGGCGACACACCTCCGTCTGGAGACAGCTATTTCATAGTTACAGTGCTGGTGGAAAAGCAAGAAGTGATGCCTGGAGTGGTGCAGCCAAGTGGAGAGAACCCCAAAACGCCAAATCCCAGATCGCCACTTCCTTCCCACGCCATGGGCAGCGGTCAGAGTGATGGAAGAGGCTGCAGTTTCCCCCAAGAACCACTAAGGCTGTCAGCAAAATTAAATTCTGCTCCGTGTAATCTTTTAATTAATAGACTCTATTTTCAGAGCAGTTTCAAGTATACAGAGCAGTTGGGCCTAGAGAACAGAATCCCCACGTTGCCCCCCAGCGGACCCTCCTCTTATTTATGTCTCGCACAGGTTTGCTCCAGGTCCTGAGCGGCACTGAGGTGGTGTGGTTAGCTGAGTCCACGTACATTTATACCTTCGGGCTGCATGTCCTGTGGTTTGGACATGTTGCCCCGTTACAGCCTCACATGGAAGAGTCTCCTCCCCTGATGTCTTCAGCTCAGACTGCTTTGCAGCCTTGAGTCTCTGGCTGGATGGCATGTGTCTTCGCCTTGCTCTCTGTAGTTCTATTTGTAAACGCCTTATCGTGCCCTTGTTTCCAGATGCTGAGAGCCACCTCACTGTATTCAAGTATTGGCAGCCACAGCCCCCCACTCTGCAGGGCGTGAAGCACCCCAGGGTCCCCAGCCCCCACCCCAGATGTCCCCCAGCCACTACCCCAGGGGTCCTCAGCCCCTACCCCAGATGTCCCCCAGCCCCCACCCCAGGTCCCCCCAGCCACCACTAGGATCCCCCAGCCACCACCAGGGTCCCCCAGCCACCACCCCAGGGGTCCGTCAGCCCCTACCCCAGATGTCCCCCAGCCCCCACCCCAGGGGTCCCCCAGCCCCCACTCCAGAGGTCCCTCAGCCCCCACTCCAGGGGTCCCCCAGCCCCCACCCCCAGGGGTCTCTCAGCCCCCACCCCCAGGGGTCCCCAGCCACCACCCCAGGGGTCCGTCAGCCCCTACCCCAGATGTCCCCCAGCCCCCCACCCCAGGGGTCCCCCAGCCCCCACTCCAGAGGTCCCTCAGCCCCCACTCCAGGGGTCTCTCCAGCCCCCACCCCAGGGGTCCCCCAGCCCCCACCCCAGAGGTCCCTCAGCCCCCACTCCAGGGTCTCTCAGCCCCCACTCCAGGGGTCCCCCAGCCCCCACCCCAGGGGTCCCCCAGCCCCCACCCCAGGGCCCTCCCCAGCCCCCACTCCAGGGCCCCCCACCCCAGGGGTCCCCCAGCCCCCACCCCAGAGGTCCCTCAGCCCCCACTCCAGGGGTCTCTCAGCCCCCCAGGGGTCCCCCGCCCCCCACCCCAGGGGTCCCCCAGCCCCCACCCCAGAGGTCCCTCAGCCCCCACTCCAGGGGTCTCTCAGCCCCCACCCCAGGTCCCCCAGCCCCCACCCCAGGGGTCCCCCAGCCCCCACCCCCAGAGGTCCCTCAGCCCCCACTCCAGGGGTCCCCCAGCCCCCACCCAGGGGTCTCTCCCCCACCCAGGGTCTCTCAGCCCCCCACCCCAGAGGTCCCTCGCCCCCTCAGCCCCCACCCCAGGGGTCCCCCAGCCCCCACCCCAGGGGTCCCTCAGCCCCCACTCCAGGGGTCTCTCGCCCCCACCCCAGGCCCCCCAGCCCCCCATCCCCCACCCCCCCCCCAGGTCCCCCAGCCCCCACCCCAGGGGTCCCCCAGCCCCCACCCCAGAGGTCCCTCAGCCCCCACTCCAGGGGTTGCCCCCACCCCAGGGGTCCCCCAGCCCCCACCCCAGGGGTCCCCCAGCCCCTGGCCCACCCGCACCCACTCCCCGCTGTCTTTGGCCGGTGGGCTCTCCGCACCAGGCTGTGCCCTGTGGGTGGTCCTGTGTGGCTGCTCAAGGGGTCCTTCCCCCAGGCAGACCCTGGGACCCTGCGTCCCTGCCCCCGAGCCCTCAGGGCGCAGCGCTCCCTTCGAAGGGCCCTCTGCTGCTCCCTGCCGCCCTGACCTGTGGGAGGGAGTTCTTGCTGCCACTCAGCCTTGCGCACTGTGTTAGAGAAATCCGGAGGCGGTCCTGTTTCTATGGCGACACTGTCTGGGTGGCAGGAGGGATCCTAACCCTTTCCTTCGGCAGCCATGTGTCTCTGCTCCATCTGGGCTGCCCTCGCTCCCCTTGTGCTCCCCTCGCAGGTCCCTCTGCGGCTGTCACCACAGTCACGCTGCCTCCTGGGGACCCGAGCCCCTCGCAGGGCGTGTTAGGCAGGGTTTCCTAGCCCGCCTCCTGGGAGGAATAGGAAACAGGCCTCCTGGAAGGCGGCTGCCAGGTTCGCAGGACGGTTGCCTGAGATGCTGTCAAGAAGAGTCGGGTGTGGAGCGCTCCACGGACGCTCTTTGTTCCTGCTTTTCCTTGTCGAGTGAGGCAAGCTTTCAGCCGAGCACAAGAGCATCTCAGTTCAGTGTGGGCAGCTCAGTTCTCCCAGGAAAGCCTGACTGTCAGTGTCTGCCCTGGACAGTGCCCATCACACGCACACGTGCACACACACATGCACTCACACACACTCACACTCACTCACACTCATACACTGACACACATTCTCACATACTCACACACACATGCACAACACATACACATACACACACTCACTCTTACATACACACACACACACACACACAGTCGCTCACATATACACACTCAGTCACACACATATTCACACACACACTCTCATACACACACTCACACTCACTCACACACACACACACACTCACAGACACTGACTCTCACACACACTCATACACTGACACTCACACATTCTCACACACATGCGCACAATGCACACAAACACACATACACTCACACACACACAGTCACACACAATCACACACAGTCACACACATATTCACACACTCACACATACTCACACACACATATGCTCTCATAGATACACATTCACACCACACTCACCCACCCACCCACACACACACTCACTCACACACACATACACACACACATTCACACACATTGACACACACACTCTCACAGACACACACTCTCATAGACACACATTCACACACACTCTCATTCACACACTCTCCTACATACACACTATCACACACACTCTCTCCTACACACACACACTCTCACACACACCCACGCACTCACCAACCCACACACACTCACTCACACACACATTCACACACATTCAAACACTCACAATCTCACAGACACACACTCTCATGGACACACATTCACACACACTCTCTCTCTCACACACACACTCACATACACACACAAACTCACTCACTAGTAAAGAACCACGGAGCCCCAAGCCAGCCGTACCTCCAACAGGCAGAGTCCCCGCGCTGCCCTGAGCTTCAGGACAGGGAGTTGTCAGGCTCGTGGCTTCAGGGAGGCAGAGAACCCTGTGCCTGAGTGCAGGTCTGGGCTGATTTCCTCAAGGTGGGGGGCACAGGTGAGGGCCCAGCCACTCCTCCCTGAGGGTCTGGGGACGGGATGGCCAGAGGCAGGGGACCGCATGGCTCCCTGTCTGAGAGGTGAGCTCCCTGTCTCTCGGGAGCTGGGTCAGACCCTCCCTGTCACAGCTGTGAGCGAGCTGGTGGCATGGAGGCCTCACACGGCCAAGGGCCCTGCGGCTCGACCCGCTCCTGAGGTCTCAGATCCTGTGGCCGCCCCCTCAAAACTAGGGCCCCCTCTTGGTTACCAGTCACATCGTTCACGTTCCCAGTGCATTTCCCCAAAACAGTGTCAAGGAGATGTGTGCTTTAAGAGAGTTAAGCGTCTTGGAGAAATGGCTCACCCCAGGACTGAGGCAGGAGATATACCAGGTGAGCCAGAAAGCTAGGAAGCTCACAAACAGAAATAAAAGCTGGGTCTGACAATGATTTGGGTGTGACCAAGGAGCTCAGGAGCCGACTGGAGGAGCTTCCCAGGGGCCAAGGCTGGTGCAGTTTGAGCAACAGAACAAAGTCATGTGGGATTGTAACCCAGAGGATGAAACATAGACCTGATGAGCTCAGTTCAGTTCAGCCACTCAGCCGTGTCCGACTCTTTGAGACCCCATGGACTGCAGCACACCGGGCCTCCCTGGCCACCAACGCCCGGAGTCCTCCCAAACTCATGCCCACTGAGTTGGTGACACCATCCAACCATCTCATCCCCTGTCGTCCCCCTTCTCCTCCCATGTTCAATCCTTCCCAGCATGAGGGTCTTTTCCAATGAGTCAGCTCTTCGCATCAGGTGGCCAAAGGATTGGAGTTTCAGCTTCAGCATCCGTCCTTCCAGTGAACACCCAGGACTGATCTCCTTTAGGACGGATGCGCTCATAAGGATACAGATAAATTTACTGAATAGATACGTAAGTGAATGAGAATAGGCAAATCTCTTGTATGGAGGAATCCCAATTCATGTAGATATTCTCCCCCAAAGCCCGTGGAACGTCATCCCAACTCCTGAAGAGTGAGCTGTGCTCTGGCTTCCTTCCATAAAGGACAGGACAGGGAGCGAGCGATGAGACCACATCACCACAGGGACGCCCGACACACACCTGAGACAGGCGATCTGCTCAATACCACAGTGATGGGCAGGCTGGCACTGTGCCCTGGACACAGTGTGACTGAAACGTTCCTTCACCCAGTGGCCCTGAAAACGTGAGTGGGACAGAAGAGGAAAAAGACAGAAAGGTGAGACCCAGGGTCCCACGAGCGTCTCAGAACAGGCCCAGAAGGCAAGATGCTGTCCTTTGATTGGTCTGGCTCTCAGCACCGGCATCCAGCAGCTTGACCTTCCTGGACATCAGACCACGTTTGGGGGCCCAGAGGCCCGTGGTGGCCCCATAGGCACCCCTGCTGTCTTCCTGTCCATGCTGTCTGCGTCCTCCCCCTCCACCCAGAGCTGAGAACACCAAGGAAGCCCCCTGCAGCCCCGAGTCTATAAACCCAGGACCCCTTCACCACCTGGAGGCCGTGAGCCCGCCCCCAGGACAGCAGATGCAGCCTCTGACGAGCCACGTTTCCATGGAGACATTGGCCAGAAGGAGGGCAAGGACCATCCACATGAATGTCCAGTCCTGCCTGCCTGCCTTTCTTTGCCAAGAAAAGCTGGATGAGAAAGTTCTGTGTTGGCCCTCCCCCGTGTCTTCCTGGCCCGCTGGTCACCCTGGTGGACTCCTCCGAGGCTACACCCGTGTCCCTGACCTGCTCCCTGGTCCCAGGCCCATGTCCTCCGAAGTGGCAGTGCCTCCGAAGTGGAGCTGACCTTTGCTCCTTCTAAGCTTGCGCTCCTGACTCTTCCGCTTCAGTTTACAGAGGAGGGCCATCAGCTTAATTTTCTGACCATAGACTGAGCATTTCCTGTGTGCTGGTTGGTTGGTTTGTTTGTTTCCCATACGGTCAAGAAACTAGAAATGAGCTGGGGAGACAGGAACTAACTCTGATTGATTACCTGCCATGGGATGGACTTGTTAACACCTTGAAGAGTTAGCCGTCATCAAACCCTGAGAGATACCTTTTTATTCCCCTTCGGAGGAAAAACTGAGGCTCAGCAAGTGAGATCAACCCCTCTGGTCCTCCCTGTTAGGACCTGGCCTGAGTGGAAGCCCGGGGTTGCCTAGGCTCCAAGATAGGATCCTACCGTCATCGATACTGGGCCTCACCTCAGGCTTTTCGTGCAGTGGGAATATGAGATCAGGAACAAGCCAGCATAGCTGGGTTTGAAAAAAATCCTTTAAAAAAAGAGTTCATCCTGAAATGTTTCATTTTCTCTAATGAGAACAGATTTAGGAGAGCAAAGACAAAAACAGGGGGCCAGCCACTTTCTGAGATCGGAACGGTGCTAACAGGTTAGGATCTATTGTGCTAGAAGTGTCTTTCCTTTATTAATTCAAGGACTTGTAGTAAAGATATTTATTGAACTCTTATACACCAGATATTGTCTTACTAGCTGGGGCTGAGACCCACAGCTTGCCTTCTAGTGGACAGACACAAGACACACTGTGATGCTAGAAAGTATTTGAGTAGAATTCTGCAAAGTTCTGGAAGGAAGTCTGTATTCTGCCCTCTAAGGGAAAAGAGCAAGGATTCATCCAGCCAAGGGCGGCCATGGGAGCTTCCCTGAGGAAGTGAGGGTCCATCCCTGCCTGCAGGTGGGACGCCAGTTTGCCCTGTGAGGAGGGACAGGGACTCGGGTGTAGGAGAGGTGATTCAGGCTCACACAGCAGTGGTTCTCAGGAGGCAGAAGAGACAGAGAAGGTGGGTGGAAGCGGCAGGGTAGGGGGGCAGGCGCTGAGCAGTGTGAGGGCTGATGGTAGGCACGCCCCCAGCCCCAGCCTTCCCTGAAGGCATGACCTTCTCTCTCTCTGTCTGCCCGACCTCTCCCCCTCCAGGGCTGGGGTCTACCCCATCCCCAGCCCTGCATCTGAGCTGGCCTTGCTTGACCAAGAGAACGTGGTGAAAGTCACCACGATTCAAGAAGCTGCAGTCGTATCTCCGGTCTTAATCCTGCCACAGTCCGGGGGAATGAGCTCAGGCAGAGGTCCAGCTACACAAGCCAGTGGCATCCTAAAGCAGCCAGCCCGCAGCTGATGCACCAACAGGCACAGATTCGTGTGTGGGCCCAGCTGAGGTCAGCCCAGCCGTTAGACCTGCCCGGCTGACTCAGACACAGCAAGAAACGAGAGGAGGTTGCTACTTTGTCTGCTGAACGTTGGAGTGGAATTTTGGGCTGCAGCAGCAGCAGCAGCATCAGCAGCAACAGCAGCAACAGCAGCAGCAGCTATTCCATCCACATGGAGAAGAAATTGAGATACAGTCGTGAGAAGTGCAGGTCACGGGACGACGTTTGTATTTTATCTTAAGGGCAAAGGGGAGCCAGCGAAGGATTTCATGCAGGGAAGTGATATGATTAAGCTGGTGCTCCAGAAGGATGAGTTCTGAGCCCTCAGAGAGCCGCAGCTGTGCAGGAGGTCCCGTTCTGTGACTCATGTGTGACGTCACCAGTGTGTCTTGAGGCAACGTCTGACCACTTGTCTCTTTAGCTGCTCAGGTGTTCATTAGCTAAATTTTATCACTCTCTCTGGGTTTTAGATCCTTGAGCTCTTAGGGTACTCTGGGTTAGAGTCTACAACTAAGGTCCTAGAACCCACCGAAATGAATACTTATCAATTCATTCAAAGTACACCATCCATCCATCCATCCATCTGTTCAGTACCCATCCACTCATCCATTTGTTCTTCCCCAACCAATCACCCATCCAACCATCCACTCTTTCATCCCCTTATCCTCCCACCCACCTATCCACTCATTTATCCACCTTCACCATTTCCCAGAGTTTGCTCAAACTCATGTCCATTGAGTCAGTGATGCCATCCAACCATCTCATCCTCTGTGATCTGCTTCCCTCCTGCCTTTAATCTCCCAGGGTCTTAATCCAAGACCTTAAACAAGGTCTTAAAGACCTTGTTTAATCAGGGTCTTTTCCAATGAGTTGGCTCTTTACATCAGGTGGCCAAAGTATTGGAGCTTCAGCTTCAGCATCAGTCCTTGCAGAGAACATTCAGGACTGATTTCCTTTAGGATGGACTGGTTTGACCTTGCAATCCAAGAGACTCTCAAGAGTCTTCTCCAGCTGATCTTCTAGATCAGTAGATCTATGCTGTGCTCTGCTGAGTCACTTCAGTCGGGTCCGACTCTGTGCGACCCCATAGATGGCAGCCCACCAGGCTCTGCCATCCCTGGGATTCTCCAGGCAAGAACACTGCAGTGGGTTGCCATTTCCTTCTCCAATGCATGAAAGTGAAAAGAGAAAGTGAAGTCGCTCAGTCATGTCTGACTCTTAGCGACCCCATGGACTGCAGCCTACCAGGCTCCTCTGTCCGTGGGATTTTCCAGGCAAGAGTACTGGAGTGGGATGCCATTGCCTTCTTCGTCAGTAGATCTAAGTATTCAGTAAATAATCATTGAATGAACAAATAGCCGAGTGACTACATATTCCTTTGCTGAGTACCTACTGTGTGACAAAATCAAATCTGCCAATTTCTCCTGGCTCGTGAATCCCGTCACCAAAGTTTGAAGAGAGAGGAGTCTGAATGGCCACATGTGGGACAGGGAACGTCCAGCCCCAGCGACGCCAGAAGGCCCCTGGACATTCCTGCAGGAGGTGAGCTCAGGGCTCGTCCACTCCTCCCTTCATTTTGCAGAAGAGTTGAGAGGCCCAGAAGTGTCTCAGCATCCATTTTGTGCCAGGAACTCTGTTAGACGTTTGTAAAGATCTGGGCTTGCTGTTAAGAAGTGCGGGGATCCTCTTCATCAGAGAGAGGGATTGGAATAACCTCCAGCTCCCATGGGGCCTCATCTGGCTTTGGAACCAGAGCATCTTCATCACCCTGTCCTGTGGCTCCCAGCTCTTTTCCCAGGCGCCTCCACGTTCCCACCCCAGACTGTCGGCCTCTGTGCCCATCAGCTTTAAAACGCCAGATGTTGGCGCTCCTGGACTCCCAGTGCGGCTGGAGGGAGACCCACACTGAATGGTTAATCACTCCTCTCGCAGCTCCTGCTGAGCCCTGCCCAGGTCAAGGTCAGCTCTGAGGCTGGCTGAGCTCTTTAATAATCACTACCTTTACCGCCCACTCCAAGGGTTCAAAAGGAGGCTCAGTGTTCGCCCCATTAATATTAATTCCTATGCTGTGGGGGCTTGTTCTGATGACACATTTTCTTGTTTAATATTCATGGCTGGAGCCAGCAGTGCACCGCAGAGTCACTGTTGCTGGGGAAATTGCAGCAGATCACCAGTAGCTGCTATTGACAATTGTGCCTGGTTTGTCTCCCTGCCCTTCGAGAGGCAGCCTCCCTGTCAGGGATGACGGGCCTGGGTCCCTGGGTGTCCTTGGGTTCCCTCCACTGTGCAGAGGCCACAGTCCCACGCACTGCTCAGAAGCGGGCACAGGCATCTGAAATCCCCAGGATCCAGGCTCTGCCACATCGCAGAGTCCACATTTTTTGTTGGCTTTGCAAACAGTGGGCTACTCGGGTGGGAGGAATGAGGAATGATGCTGAGAAGCGTGAGGGGGTTGGGTGCAGGGTCAGAGTCACATGTGAGCTGGAAGGGGGGCTGCTGGAGAAGCACCCGCAACACAGGCACCTACCCGTAAAATCGAAATGAGGCATCTACGTCTTGGAGGCAGCTGGTTCTGTTGTGTAGCACTTAGATCCCCACAAAAACCCTCAAGGTCAGTCTGCTTATCAACCAACCGTCAGGATCTGGCCGACCGCTCACAGGATTTCCAGGTCTGCCTGGCAAGGGAGCCCCGATGTCCATGGCTGCAGAGCCAGGCACAGGTGCCAGCACAGCGCAACGCAGCCCAGCAGCCCGCAGACCTTCTGACGCTTTCACCCAGTTCTGGGTCTTAAATGAGACCGAATCAGACTCTGCTGCCTGCCTCTATGGACCTGAATTAATACCAAAGGTTTGCAGGAAAGACCTGGGACAGATTCCTTCCAGCCCGGACTCCTGCCTGGGGATAAACTGACAGATTTTAGGGCCAAGAGTCTCTTGGTCTGGAGGCCTAGCTCCTGGGTTAGTGGCCCTAACTTGCCACTCCTGGCTTTGGTCTAGATCTTCCTTCACGGGTCAAACTTGCTCAGTCCACCCGACAGTTCCCTCGTCTGATGCTAACGTGGAGGGACCTGTGGGCCAGCGGCGGCCTGAGTCCTGGAGGGTGGTCAGGTCCTGGCACCCAGACTGAGCTTGCCTGTCCTCTCCGTCTGTCTGCCTGTATCTCTCACGCTCTGTTTCTTACGTGTCTCTCTGTCGGTCAGGTGTGATGTCTCAGCTCGTTCTTGACTTTGTGGCTCAAAGTCTGTTTTCTCCGGGTTTCTTAGTGACTCCCCTGGACATTTTTCTCATTAAGCTTCTGTTGCTAATTATTGCCCATTGTGGCAGAATTCTGTCTTGATTTGATGTCTGTTAAATGGGGACTTTCTGTTTTTCTGTTTTATTTCTAAAATGGGCTATAAATATGAGGGATAAAGGGTCCTGTATGTTTTGAGGCCCCTGGGACTTCAAACACCCTTGCGTTGTAGGGCTTGTCTGTCCTGGTCTCTGCTCTGAGCTTCATCCCTGTCCCCTCTCTGCAGGCCTCCTGTTCCCTGGGTGCTGGGAGGTACACGTCTCTAGATCCTGTTCCCTGGGTGCTGGGAGGGTACACATCTCTAGACATTCCCTGCCATCTTCAGTTGTTGGCCCAGAACAAAAAAAAAAGCCCAGTGATGAGATGTGTCCTGGTTCCCCAAATTTCAGCAGTGACTTTGTCTCTCCAGCCAGTAATTTCCCTGAGCCCATCTCCCAAGTCAGACCAGGCTACCTCCTGGCAGATACTTAGCACTCACTCTACAGCTGTCCCCTTAGCACCACCTCCCCCCACCCCAACTCAGGGCCCCACCAATGGACTTGCTCTCTGATTATTGTAAATCACAATGACAATCAATTCTTCAGGACTTATTATGTTATAGGCATTTTTCAAAATGATAGCATAGCAAGGAATTATTTTCCCAAGTGTACAGAGGAGGGTCTCTTTTTCACAAATATACAATTTACCATCATTAGCGTTTCTAAGTGTGCAGCTCAGCAGTACAAAGGCATTGTCGTGTACCCAATCTCCAGAACTTTTTCATATTGCAGAACTGAAGCTCGGTCCCCATTAGGCAGCACTGGGCTCTGCCCACCACAGGGCTGACACAGTCATTGGACACCCTGACCTTGCAGCCAGCCGTGCCAGGACCTGGTCCTGCGCATTAGCTCATCAATTAATTCAGCAGAGATGTAGGATACAAAGTCAATACACAGAAATCTGTTGCATTTCTATATACTAACAACGAGCTATCAGAGAGATTAAAGAAACAACCCCATTTACAATTGTATCAAAAGGAATACAGTGCCTATGGCAACCCACTCAGTGTTCTTGCCTGGAGAATCCCAGGGAAGGGGGAGCCTGATGGGCTTCCGTCTATGGGGTCGCACAGAGTCGGACACGACTGAAGCGACTCAGCCGCAGCAAGGAGATAAAATCCTTGCAGTCAGAAAACTATACCACACCGATGAAAGGAGCCGAGGGCGGTGAAGAGACAAACCCAGAAAACTATGCCACACCGATGAAAGGAGCTGAGGGCGGCACAGACAGATGAAAAGACAAACCAGCTCATGGGCTGGAAGAATCAATATGGTTAAACCGCTCGTACTACCCACGACAACCTACAGAGTCATCGCGATGCCCACTGGGATATCAGTGACAAGCTTTCCAGAACCAGAGCCAGTTCCAGCTCTAGTTTCAAACATACAAAAGGCCCCAGAGAGCCAAAGAAATCTTGATAAAGAACAAAACGGGAGGTACCACAGCCTTGAAATGATATTGTAAAACTACAGTAATTAAAACTTCATGGCACTGGCATGCCACAAACAGACCCACAGATCAGTGGAATAGGATAGAAAGCCCAGAAGTAAACTCACAGCTTTAAGAGCTTAGCAAGCTATGATGAAGGAGTAAAGACTATACAGTGGAGAGGAAACAGTTTCTTCAGTAAATAGTGTTGGGAAAACTGGACCGCTCCATGTAGAAGAATGAAACTGGGCCACTTTCTCATACCACACATGAAAATAAACTCAAAATGGATCAACAATTTAAATATAACACCTGAAACCATAAACATTCTAGAAGAGAATGTAGGCAGTATTGTCTTTGGCGTCAGTCTCAGCAGTAGTTTGGGGGTGTATCTCCTCAGGCAAGGGAAACAAAAACAAAAATAAACAAATAGGACATCACCAGATTAAAAACCTTTTGCACAGTGAGGGAGACTTTGATTCAACAAAATGAGAAAGCAGCCTACTGAATGGGAGAAAATATTTGCAAACAATCGAATAAATGGTAATATTCAAAATATACAAAGAAATACAACTCAGCATCAGAAAAACAAACAATGCAATTAAAACGTGGGCAGAAGACCTGAATGGACTTTTTTTTTAAAGAAGACATATAGATGGCTAATAGGCACATGAAAAGGTGCTCACCATCACCAACTGTCAAGGAAATGCAAATCCAAACAATGAGACATCATCTTACATCTGTCAGAATGGCCATCACCACAGAGACAGCAAACAAGACGTCTCGGTGAGGATGCGGAGGGAAGGGCACTCGTGCACTGCCATCAGGGTATAACGTGGTGCCGTCACCATGGAAACAGTATGGAAGCGCCTCAGAAACTTAAAAATAGAACTTTTCTATGATCCAGCAAGTCCCCTTCTGGGTATTTATCCAAAGAAGAGAAAAACACTAATAGAAAGGATGCATGCATCCCAGCATTCATCACAGTGAGGCCCACAACAGCCAGGGACATAAAGCAACGTCAGTGTCCACCCACAGGTAACTGGAGAGCCACAGTGTGTGTGTGTGTGCGCGCGCACGTGCGCGCACATGTGTGCTTGGTCATGCCCAGCTCTTTGCAGCCCCATGGACTGTAGCTCACCAGGCGTCTCTGTCCATGTGATTGTCCAGCTTAGATAGTGGAGTGGGTTGCTCTTTCCTCCTTTGGGGGATCTTCCTGACCCAGGGATCAAAAACGCATGTCCTGTGTCTCGGGCATTGGCAGGCAGATTCTTTACCACTAAGCTATCTGGAAAGTCATATATATATATATATATATATATATATATATATACACACACACATACACACAGTGAATATTACTCAGCCATAAAACTTTGAAATCTTGCCATTTGTGACAAATGGATGGACCTAGAAGATATTATTATAGAAAGAAATACAACCCATTCCAGCATTCTTGCCTAGGAAATCCCATGGACAGAGTCTGAACTTGGTGGGCTACAGTCCATGGGGCTGCAAAGAGTTGGACATGATGTAGCAGCTGAGCACAGCAGATGTTATGGGCTTCCCAGGTGGCCCAGTTGGTAAATAATCCTCCTGCAATGCAGCAAACCCTGATTCGATTCCTGGGTTGGGAAGATCCCCTGCAGGAGGGATGGGCTACCCACTCCAGTATTCTTGGGCTTCCCTGGTGGCTCAGATGGTAAAGAATCTGTCTGCAATGCAGGAGATGTGGGTTCGATCCCTGGGTTAGGAACATATCCTGGAGAAGGGATAGGCTACACACTCCAGCATTCTCGCCTGGAGAATTCCATGGATAGAGGAACCTGGCAGGCTACAGTCCATGGGGTCGCAGAGTTGGACATGACTGAGTGACTTTCACTTTCAGAAGATATTATAATTGAAATAAGTCACCCAGAGAAAGACAAATACCATATGTTTTCACTTATATGTGGAATCTAAACAACAAAACAAATGGACAAGCATAATTAAACAAAGATGAAGTTATAGATACAGGGAACAAACAGGTGGTGGGCAGAGGGGAGAGGGTGAGAGGATGGGTGAAATAGGTGGTGGGGCTGCAGAGGCGCAGACCTCCAGTCACAAAACAAGTGAGGGGCAGGGCCGAAGTGCAGTGTGGGGAGCAGAGTCATAGCTGGATGGAGGTCGTTGGCAGGCACAGACCTCCAGTCACAAAACAAGTGAGCGGCAGGGCCGAAGTGCAGTGTGGGGAGCAGAGTCATAGCTGGATGGAGGTCGTTGGCAGGCACAGACCTCCAGCTGTAAGATGAATAATATCAGGGGTATAATGTACAGTGCGATAAACAAATTAGCACAGCTGTATGCTATATATGGGAGAAGGCAATGGCAACCCACGCCAGTATTCCTGCCTGGGGAATCTCTATGGACAGAGGAGCCTGTTGAGCTACAGTCCATGGGGTCGCAAGAGTCAGACAAGACTTAGTGACTAAACCACCACCACCATGCTATGTATGAAGATTCTTAATAGAGCACATCCTAGGACTTCTCATCACAAGGAAAATGTACACACACACACACACACACACGTTCCTACTTTAATGTTGTGTCTATGAGAGGATGGATGTTCGCTCAACATGAAAGTGAAAAGGGAAAATGAAAGTCACTCAGTCGTGTCCGACTCTTTGTGACATAGACTATACAGTCATGGAATTCTCCAGGCCAGAATACCGGAGCGGGATCTTCCCAACCCAGGGATCAAACCCAGGTCTCCCTCTTTGCAGGCAGATTCTTTACCAGCCAAGCCACAGGGAAAGCCCAGACACTCACCACGGGGTCTTTGTTTCACGAGGCTTGTACATTCAACCGTCAAGCTGCACACTTTGGACTTCAGTAGGGCTGAATGTCAATTACAGCTCAATAAAACTGGGAAGCAATGATGAAGCTGAGGGGCCCGACTTCCCACAGAAACAGCCTGCCCTTCTGTATGATTCTAAAGTCACTCTGAGCTCAAGTTTTAGCTCATTTTAAGCTGTGCCTCCAGGAGGGTGGACTTCCAAAGACCGGGGACTTGCTTCTTTGTTGGGGCAGGTGTTGCAGACCAGCCGTCAGTGAAGACACTACCGCGAGCATTTCTGAAGCCCTGGACAGGCCAGCTGCTGTCACTGCTGACCTCTGACCCCCGGCCCTGCACGTCCTGGGGCTCTTGTCTCCCCGCTGGGCTTGCCCCGTGACTCCAGAGGCGTGGGAGGAGGTGGACGAGGAGGCTGGACCTGGCCGAGTCGCAGTGGGTGGTGTTTTCAGGGTCCGAGCGGACCCATGAAGGGTTGTCCTGACGTGTGCAGTCCAGAGTTGTCCCAAGGGGTCTGTGGAGGAGGGTGGGTTTTCTGGAGGTTCACATGGACAGAGGAGCCTGGTGGGCTGCAGTCCATGGCATTGCAAGGGTCAGATATGACTTAACGACTAAACCACCACCTTATTTGCCGAACGCCCTCAATAAACAGACTCTGGCAATTAGCTTCTTGCTATCACTGTGACGAAGGGACGGGGTTGGCTGCCTCATTGCAGTGTGCCGTGCTGGGCACGCTGTATGTACACCTGACGGACTCTGCCACTTACTCTCAGGTAACGACAGGGTGGCAGAAGCTGATGACGTGCTTAGTAACCTCGAGTCAGCGGACTTCACACGACATCGTGATAATGCCTCTGTGTTTCACAGAGGGAACGGCTGCTGAAATCCAGGTTAATTGTGCCCACATTTAATAGGACCATGTTGTGCCTGTGTGTGGGGCGGATGGTCAGGGAGACCCTGTGGAGTCAGCTCACCCCCCTGGTGCTGATGTGACAGTTTCATCCACTCCCTGAGCGGCTGTTTTGGTTGCATTTATTTGTACGATTATAAAAAGCACTTGGGCTTTCTCAAGTGGAGCAGTGATAAAGAATCTGCCTGCCAATGCAGGAGATACAGGAGATGTGGGTTTGATTCTGGGCTGGGAAGATCCCCTGGAGGAGGGCATGGCAACCCATTCCAGTATTCTTCCTGGAGAATCCCATGGACAGAGGAGCCTGGTGGGCTGCAGTTCATGGGCTTGCAAAGAGTCAGACATGACTGAGCGACTGAGCACGCATGCATACATACAACCCTTACTTGGCAAAGGAATTTATGCCTCATGAAGTGTATTCCCGGAGACTCCCTCATCCGATTCTCCAGTAAACGTAGGCAGTACACAGAGGAATACTGCCTGCGTCCTTTAGGAATAAGGAAATGGAGGCTCAGAGAGATCAAGCCGACCGTAGTCATGAAGCTGTCATCTGATAGAACCAGGACTCACGCCCAAGTCTTTGGGCTTTGGAAGCAGGCTCTTTGCGGGACCACGAGACCTGCGGGGGACACATGGCAGGATGGAAGCTGCTCTCCGTCTGCCCCAAACCACGTGGGCCCCACCTCCTCCTGGCCCGACTTCCCCCTCTGAAGCGCACCCTGCAGTACAGCGTCCCCTGTAATGACTTCCACGTCCCCAGCATCTTCAGAGATGGGCAGGAGTCCTGGTGCACCACCTTGCAGTCCCAGGGCGTGGCCAGGAGCCTTAGTCATGGTCTGAGTCTGCTGGGCCCAGGGTGTGTCCGGCAGCCTTGACACGTGTCCTCTGAGCACATGTGACACAGACATGCTCCTTTCTTTGGCCTCTGACCCATCTAAGTGCTGCTCCGTGAAACGCAGGCTGAGTTAATTACACCAGTGTCTGTTCTCTTCTTGAGGAAGTTGTTTAACTTCTCCAAGTCCCTCTTTCCCCATCTTGAAGCAAGGCAGTAACACCCAGTCCTAGAGCTGTTGTGAGATGGAAAGCAAAGTCCATCTGCAAAGCGACCTGGGACCGTGCCTGTCAGCGGTCACCTAGCTTGTCCTCCAGGCAGCGTGCACTCTCACGCGTGTTCTCTCTGGGAAAGGAAAGACTCCACGGTCTAAGGTCCACGTGCTGGCGGATCTCTGCCATCCCTGCTCCAGGGGTCCTTCCGGGGTGGTGACGCCGGTCTGTCTTTGTCGCGGAGGGGAGACAGGAGAGCACGCTGGGAGAGTGGGGGCCCTCTGCACATGGATGCGCTCAGCACATGAGCTCATTGGCTTCTGGGATGAGCTTGGACTCTGTGCTTCTCACTAGCTGGTCTTTGCTCTTCCTTCCCGATCGTCAATAGAAGGGCAAACCCAACCCAAGGTTCTGTCAATGCGTCCGCCTCCGAGCCCCTTCACAGCTGTGCCCTGAAACTGCTGTTGCTTTGATGCTGAGGCCGGTTCACAAGTCATTACACCGCATTTATTTCAGACACAATTATAATCAGCTTCATGGAAACTCTGAAGGGTTAAATGACTGATACTTCATTAGAGTCTAAATATGCTTTATTTATGGCGACTTATCCCATTCCCAACGGAAGGTGCCATTTGTCCAGCTTCATGGAGCGGTGAGATGCTGCAACTAAGCAAATTTTGCAGATAACTGAAGTTTATCAATTTGAGCAGGAAATTAAAAAGTGTGTGCGCACACACACACCATTTTGAATTTTAAATTGGGCTTCCCTGATAGCTCAGTTGGTAAAGAAGCTGCCCGCAATGCAGGAGACCCTGGTTCAATTCCTGGGTCGGGAAGATCCGCTGGAAAAATTTAAAAGAGTCCTAAAACGATTCTACTTTTTCTTGTACATGGAATAGGAGAAACGTAATTTAATCATTCACTGATGACGTCATAAATACCGTTTATTTCGTCCTATAAAACACCAGTGCTCTCGTTAGCAGATATGGAAGTCTGCCTGACTGCTGTCCCCATGCGGAATGGTCTTGACGTCTCAGGATGTTTTAGTCTTCAGTGGGATCCATCTCTCTTCTCTCATGACAGGCTGTTGATAGTTTTGGGGTGGGTTTTTGGGGGAGTGATTTCTTTTCTTTTAAAATATAAGTAATATTCGCACCTTTCTTTAGTGGAAATGCTTATTTTAAATTAAATAAGTGCTGATGGAGGCAGAGGTAACATGCTCTGGGAAAATAGAGGGAATGTTTCGTGGTGCAGGAGAGAGGCCCTGAGGAGAAGCGCAGGGCAGGAGAGGGTCAGTACAGAAGCCCTCAGACTTCCGCGTGGCCCAGTGGGAGGCTCACCTTCCAGCAACTTCCCCGTGGCCCAGTGGAAGCTTCACCGTCCAGCACAGGGGCTGGGGACTCGACCCCTGGCCAGGGAGTTAAGATGCAATGAGACTTGTGGTCAAAAAACCAAAACATAAAGAAGAAGCAATATTCTAACAAATTCAATCAGATCAGATCAGTTCAGTTGCTCAGTCGTGTCCGACTCTTCTCGACCCCATGAACCGCAGCACGCCAGGCCTCCCTGTCCATCACCAACTCCCAGAGTTCACTCAGACTCATGTCCATCGAGTCAGTGATGCCATCCAGCCATCTCATCCTCTGTCGTCCCCTTCTCCTCCTGCCCCCAATCCCTCCCAGCATCAGAGCCTTTTCCAATGAGTCAACTCTTCACATGAGGTGGCCAAAGTACTGGAGTTTCAGCTTTAGCATCATTCCTTCCAAAGAAATCCCAGGGCTGATCTCCTTTAGAATGGACTCCTTGGATCTCCTTGCAGTCCAAGGGACTCTCCAGAGTCTTCTCCAACGCCATAGTTCAAAAGCATCAATTCTTAAAGTGCTCAGCCTTCTTCACAGTCCAACTCTCACATCCATACATGACTACAGGAAAAACCATAGCCTTGACTAGACGGACCTTTGTTGGCAAAGTAATGCCTCTGCTTTTGAATATGCTATCTAGGTTGATCATAACTTTCCTTCCAAGGAGTAAGCATCTTTTAATTTCATGGCTGCAGTCACCATCTGCAGTGATTTTGTAGCACAAAAAAATAAAGTCTGCCACTGTTTCCACTGTTTCCCCATCTATTTCCTTTGAAGTGATGGGACCAGATGCCATGATCTTCATTTTCTGAATGTTGAGCTTTAAGCCAACTTTTTCACTCTCCTCTTTCACTTTCATCAAGAGGCTTTTGAGTTCCTCTTCACTTTCTGCCATAAGGGTGGTGTCATCTACATATCTTAGGTTATTGATATTTCTCCTGGCAATCTTGATTCCAGCTTGTGTTTCTTCCAGTCCAGCATTTCTCAGGATGTACTCTGCATGTAAGTTAAATAAGCAGGGTGACAATATACAACCTTGACATACTCCTTTTCCTATTTGGAACCAGTCTGTTAAAAGACTTTAAAAGGGGTCCACATCCAAAAAGAAGAAGACACAGAAGAACATCTGCCTCAGAGAATGACAGCAATGTTGAGAGATGTGAAATCTCAGGCTGAGCTCCAGAGGGAGCAGTGTGATCAAGGGCAGGGTCCTGGTCCAGGTTTCAGAGCCTTGGTGATGAGCCTCCATCCTGGCTCCCCCCTTAGGCTCTGACCTTGGAAATTCCACCAGGAGTTTTGGATCAACAGGTAACATCCTTTATTATTTTTTTAAACTTGAAATAACTGAAAACAAACTTTTGTTGAGGGTCTTCACACAAGCCTGATGATCAGAGATAAGCCGCTGATGCTGAGTGTGACCTGCAGGAGCCCAGCTGCCGCCGCGGGGTGGCATCCATGAGGCGGGCGGTCTGTTGCTCATGCTCCGCGTGTCCTGCCCTGCAGGTCAGTGGAGGGTAGGGGTGCGCTTTCTACGATCACCAGGGTCCCAGGCCAAGGGGAAGTCCGCGTGTGTAGCTGCCCCACCTCTAAGAGGACCATGCCATTTGGTTTCCCAATGGGGCTTACCTATCGCTGTTCAACAAGTCACTCCACGGTTTTCGTGGCTTCCGACAGCAGTTTAGGTTTCTCACGGTCTCTCCTGGGCAGGATGGCGGGGGTCCCCACACTGGGGATGCCGGGAGCTGGGGCGGAGCTCACGGGGGCCTCACTCTGGCCGGTGCGCGGCGGTGGTTGTGTGTGTTGAGTGGTGAGCCGTTTCCCCTCCACCTGTCTGTCTCCCTTGGGCGTAGGGGGGTTTGGGGCTTGGTGACCCGGCTCGGCACAGACGGGAGCGGAAGTCCTAGCGTGCAGACCCCACACTGCGTTCCTTCTGCCGTGTCCGGTAGGTCAGACCCGATAACACACCCAGAGCAAGTTCAGGGAGGGGAAAGCAGACCGCCTCTCAAGGACAGGAGCCTCCGTGTGTGTGGGTGGGCGCTGGGCTGGGACTCCAGTGTGAACCCCGATGCTTCAGGGTCCCCCAAACCTTGCGACACAGCCCCGAGGTCGTCGCAGCAGTGGACGCAGTGGACACAGGGCTTTGTTGGTGCTGAGCCTCCTGCGTCTCAGAGCAGAAGTGGCCAGGACAGGACCTGGGTCCCCGTGGAGACGCGGAGGTTTCGTGAGCAGCCTCAGTTCGGTCTCACCCACACTGAGGTCGTGGGTCCACGTGGTTTTGCCCGTTAACTTTTGGGTGGGACTGACAAATTCCTTCAGGTGACATCAGCTTTAGGTGTGTGCTTTACATGGCACCCAACCCAACCCTCTGCACGTGGACTCCACGACACTCGGTTTAATTTGTTACTTCTCCTAGAGCATGTTTGGTTGGCATCGTGGTACTCAAGAGCACTGGGTGTGAACTGGAGTTTTGGATCAACTAGCTGCTAATCATGCATTATTGGGCAACCACTTACCTCCTCTTAGCTTCAATAATCTTATCTAGAAAGATGTACATAAATAATAAGATCCTACAGTCTAGCACAGGAACTATATTCAATATCCCATGATAAACTGTAATGGAAAGGAATACGAAGAGTGTGAAGATGGGGAAACAGTGGAAACAGTGTCAGACTTTATTTTGGGGGGCTTCAAAATCACTGCAGATGGTGACTGCAGCCATGAAATTAAGAGAAGCTTGCTCCTTGGAAGGAAAGTTATGACCAACCTAGACAGCATATTAAAAAGCAGACATTACTTTGCCAACAAAGGTCCGTCTAGTCAAAGCTATGGTTTTTCCAGTGGTCATGTATGGATGTGAGAGTTGGACTATAAGAAAGCTGAGCACTTAAGAATTGACGCTTTTGAACTGTGGTGTTGGAGAAGACTCTTGAGAGTCCCTTGGACTGCAAGGAGATCCCACCAGTCCATCCTAAAGGAGATCAGTCCTGGGTATTCATTGGAAGGACTAATGTTGAAGCTGAAATGCCAATACTTTGGCCACCTGATGTGGAGAGCTGACTCATTTGAAAAGACTCTGATGCTGGGAAAGATTGAGGGCAGGAGGAGAAGGAGACGGCAGAGATGAGATGGTTGGATGGCATCACCGACTCAATTGACAAGAGTTTGAGTAAACTCCAAGAGTTGGTGATGGACAGGGAGGCCTGGCGTGCTGCGGTTCATGGGGTCACAGAGAGTCGGACACGACTGAGCGACTGACCTGAACTGAACTGATGAAGAGTGTGTGTACACGTATGACTGAGCCCCTTGGGTGTATCAGATCAGATCAGTCGCTCAGTCGTGTATAGCAGTAATTAAAACAACATTATAAATTGACTACTTCAACAAAAAAATCAATTAAAAAATGTACATACCAACCCTATTTCTTAAACGTTTTTGGTGTGTGTGTGAAATAGGACACATCTCGTGACAATAGCAAACTTCAGAGTCCTGCGTGCCTGTTCCTTTCATTATTTGATCAAGGGAAATCCAGTCTCTTAACCCTCGAAACGGTCAGCATTGAGATTGCAGGTCCCTTGCACCGACTGAGACCCAGGTGATTGGATAGAGTAAAGTGTTTCGAGAATGGTGTCCATTGCAAAGACTTTGTCTGTTGTTCAGAGGGAATTGGGGCCTCTGGGGGCTTGACTGGAGGGGGAGCCAGCTGTGGAGGATGGAGGCTGGTGGGTGGGCATGGGCGGGGGCTCCCGGGAGCCAACCCATGTGAGGCCAGGGGTTCAGACAGGGGTGGGCCCAGACGTGGTACAGAGGGACCACTTGGGGCGGGTTTCAGGGGTCCACACTCTGGGGTGGATGTGGGGCCGGATGCCCTGGACTTGCTGAGCAGCTGAACACGGGGCATATGGAGGAGGCGGCTCCAGCAGGGGATGCTCTGGGCCCGAAGTGTTTGTGGTACTGCTGAGGGGACCCCCCAGAACCCGGCCAGGAGAGGGGGCTGACCCTTGCCTGACCCTTCGGGCCATCCATGGGGGCCCCGCCCTCCCGGGGGAGCCCAGCTGGGAGTAAGGGGCCCCCAAGCATGCACCCCTCCTCTAGGGGGCTAGGTGAGCTCTGTGAGTGCTCACAGGGATGGCAGGAGGGTGGTGGAGACGGTGGATTGTGCTGTTTACAGGAACCAGGCCACAGCTCTTGTCGGTTTGGAGACCGGCTTTTAGGAGGGTTGCCAGGAGCCCACGGAGGGGGCATTTGAAGGTACTGGGGTGCAATAGTTATGCAGCTGTTCGGTCACACGTGCAATATTCTGTGTGTATGTCCCAGGGAGAATACAGACGTCACTCAGCCACGCAGACCTCTCAACCGGGAGAAGGTCTTGGTGTCCCAACCTCCCTAGGGCTGCCTGCGTCCTGTGTCTGCGCTGGGGTTCACTTGGGGAATTCTCCTGTGAAGACTGGCGACTCTTTCTGTTCTTTATGGACACACACCCGCTTCTTTCCGTCTCCCCCGGGAAGCTGGTGGCGTGTGCTGGGAGGGAAGTCTCCACATACACCCTGGAGCAGGGTCACCCCCAACCCTTCCCTTGTGACCCCTCCAGGAACTGAAATCACAGGATGGGAATCTTTCCCCCGCCGGCCTCCTCATGCTCCCAGATTCTTCATAAACACCTGCAGCTGGGAGAGGAGATCCCTGGCAAGCCCCAGTTTCTCAGCTCTGCTCCTGGCCTGAAACAGCGGTGCTGTGAGCAGTGACCTGGAATGGAGGCACAGAGCCCTCTGGATGTGCACGGGCCTCTGTGTACAGGCTGGCCTGCCCCACCCGGAAGCCGGGCTCAGGGGGCCCAGGGCGCCCCCGAGCAGGCCCGGGGTTCAGGGGTGGCCGTGAGGAGGCGCAGAGATGGATGAGGGCCGGAGCTTCCGGGCTGTGCTGAGTGGAGGGGAGGGCGGAGGCTCAAGGCCTTGCCGCCCCATCTCCTGGGCTCTGCTCCTCCGCTGACACCTGGTGACCCCTTTGTCGCCCCCTGGAGGCCCGGACGTCCTTGGAGGGCTGGGAATGGTCCCTCGGTTGGTCCCAAGGACTCAGCTGCCTCCTTGTGTCCCATGGGGCCCTGGACACACAGATGACATGAGCTTGAGGAACGTTTAAATAAAGGCCCCTTCAGAAAGTGCGGGGACAGTGGATGCTCGTGGTTTGCCAACCCCAGAGCTGGTCATGGCACTCGGTCACCACGGCCAGGGCTGGAGGGACTGCAGGAAGGAGCTGGTGTCACACCCGAGGGTCACACGGGGCGGGCCACCCCCCAGGCGGGGACGGTGACCACAGAGACCCTGCAGGGGGACACAGGCCTTCTTCCCACCCCCTCCCCCCGTGTCTCCTGCCAGACCCAAGGAGAAGACGGGGAACACGGGGCCCCACGACTGCGGTCTCTGCAGTCAGCCCTGTGGGCAGAGAGTGGGCGGGACAGGGGTCCCCCAGCTCAGAGCTGCGTGCACCGACTGCTTCTCTGTGAGCTTCACAAGCTGTACACGCAAGTGCACACACCACGCTGCTGCTCCGCGAACCCCGGGCTCAAAGGGCACAGCGGAGAGAACGCGGCTGAGCGGCCCACGAGCCGCGCTCTCCCCACGCTGGACCCTGCAGGGGGCATCCTGGGAACTCCCCGGAGTGCAGGAGGAGGGGGGCAGGCTGCTCCTGAAAGGCAGGTGCCTAGAGCACCAAGACTGTGCGGCTGGGGGAGGGCCTGCTGCAGACGGAGGAACGGGGCCCGGGGCGCCCAGCGACGAGCCTGAGGCCACACAGTGTGCCCGCGGCGGGCTCGACACTTGATCCGGCTCTGATTCTGTCAGTGCGTCCCCCTCTGTGCTGACGTTTCCTCCGCATGTTAAAAGCAGTAAATACGTTACAATCTGAAACGCCTAGCAAGGGCGAGCAGCGGGGCTGCGTGAGGCAGCAGCCATGGCAACCCGGCTCCAGGCCCCCTGGGGGCACCTGTGCCTCCAGGGTCGGGGGATGAGGCTCCCACAGGACATCATCTCAGGCTGGCGGGACTGCTTTCTTCCGGATTCCACGTGACCGTCCTTTGACAGGCACGTCAGATGTCCACGGGTGTCCCCAGCCATCCCTCTCCTGGACGCCCGGGGCGGCTGGCAGGCAAATCAATTGCCGAGACCCAGAGCTGAGCTGACAGCTTCCAGCGAAGCCCCGGGGCTGTGGGCCTGGGCACCTGGGTCTGCTCAGCACAGAGCAACAGGCAGGCGCTGGGCCTGCTGTCAGCCAGGCAGGGAAAAGGGACAAGACGCGGTGTCAGAAGTGACAAGCTGGCTTCCGCGGGCCTTGCGAGAGATGTCTGCGGTGATGTGACTGCGGCTGACAGCCAGCGACGGAGCGGCTGCTTTCTGGGCTGGCTTGAAACCCATCCAGCCCCCTGCCTTCACAGCGATGACTTCCAATGCTAATTCTCGGCGAGCCAGGCATGAAATATATTCACAGGCGCTGCTCGGTGAGGGCCCTTTGGAGTTCTCCGAGGTACCTGTGATGGGAACATCTGTGCCACTCGCTTCTGTGCGTTTCTGTTCCCTCGGTTTCAATTATGCAAAGAATCTCCGGGCAAGAAGGGGGGGCGCGGAGGCGGAGGGGGAGGGGGAGTGAGGCTGCCCTTGCAGATCTCTTCCTCCCAGTAAGAGCCGCTGCCTGCCTGCTCAGATGTCTGACCAGGGGACGCAGAAGCAGAGAGGGGCACGCTTTCATCTTCGGCAGTGACACGGGAATGCACTCTGCTTGATGCAAATGAGGCTGCTCTCAGAGCGTGTCCCGCGTCCTGCCAAGCTGCCTGGGCTCTCTCAGCCCTTCTCTCTGCCTGACAAGGAAAGGGCGAGATTACCAAGAGCACATCTGTGAGCATAAGTAATTGATAGGTGTGCCCGCGGTGGAAAGGCTGGGAGGAGGACGCAGCTGGAGGAAGATACGAGGCCCGGGGCTCTGTGTGCCTGCGTGTGCACACGCCTGTGCACGTGTGCACGTGTGCCTTCTCATTTAATCTCTTCTGTGTCCAAGCCCTCAGCCTTGAGAGGCCCCACCTGTCTGATTTTTCTCTCGCAGGGAGGGTGGGTGCTGAGGGCGGCTCGGAGAAGGGTCCAGGATCAGGCCCCAGGGGAGATGCCCTCACGAGGCATCTTGCCTCACAGGAATGGGGCCCAACGAGCCCTTCTCCCTCCTGCCCTCGTGTTGCTGAGCTGGTGGGTCACCCCTCTCTGGGGATCTGGGCGCGGCTGAGGTCTGATGCGCTCTGTGGTCCTCTCACTGGGCTGCAGAGCGAGCCCTTGGCTTCGCCGTCTGCAGACACGCCCTGGCCACCCTCAGCTCTCAAATCTAACAGCTCACGGCTTTGCAGATAACACCCTCCATCCCCGGAGCCGCCTGAGAGTCTAGTTACTGTGGAAAGAACAGAAAAGTCTGCTCCCTGTTGCTCCCTGGAGAGAATGGCTGCCAGCCGGACATGGAGAGGTGGAGGTTGTGGCACCGGGGGTCCTGGAACCCCTGGGTCTCCTTGCAGCCCCCAGAGTTGGGGCAGGCTGCATGGCGATCCTGCTGCTGAGGGAGGAAGGGCTAAGCGTGTAGCCTCATGTGTGAGGGGCAGCACGGACTGAGCCCTGGGTGCTGCCCCCGGACCACGAGCGCCCCCACCCTGCCCTCTACTCACGGGAGCCTGTTCTCCCTGCAGCTGGCCAGCTTCCATCTGCCCCCTCGTCTACCTGCTCTGCACCCGCGTAGCAAGTATCCACCCTCCTGGCCTCTGGCTTCGGACCCCATCCGCTGGTGGGCAGCTCCATGAGGGCTCATGGCTGGGAGTGAGGCTGCGGTGTGGGCACCTCCCTGCCAGGTTTCCACAGCCTATGTGCCCCAAGCTCAGGGCCCAGCCCCAGGCAGCCGTCTCGTAACCCCCGAGTTACTCCTGCAGCTGCTGTAACGCACGAACACAAGTTCATCTCAGCCTCTGGAGGCCGCAGTCCTGAAGCAAGTGTCGGCAGGGCTGTGTCCTCTGGGGGGCGTGGGGCAGGGCCCGTCTCCTGCTTTTCCAGCCTCCAGAGGGGCCTGCATCCCTTGGCTCGTGGCCCCTGCCTCCATCGTCCAAGCCAGACGTGTCTCCAGAGCTCCCCCCTCACCCTCTGCCTCCCGTCTCCACCTCCGTCTTTACCTCTCCTTCCCGGACTCTGATCCACATGCCTCCCCATCAGGAGGGCCCCATGGCAACCATGGGGAACCCAGACTCTCGTCCCACCTCAAGACCCTTGACGCACTCCCACCAGCCCAGCGCCTTGGTCACACGAGGTTTCAGGCTCACAGGTGTGGGGGACTAGGACGTGGGCATCCCTGAGGGCTTTCCTGCGCCTGCCCTGTCCCCACACTGCCCATCGCCAGCCTGGTGCATGCCCTGCTTCCGGCTCTCTGCCCAGACCTTGGGAACAGGGCGGCTCAGCGAGCGCTTCCTGAGGCCTGGCTTCTGCTGCTCTGACGGCTCCTCCTCCTTCCAGCCCACCAGGGCCCCACGGCTTCTTCCCATCAGAGTTCAGGTCCGCAGCCTGGACGCTCAGTGCAGCTTCCTATTCAGAGTCCCCTGAGGGCTCCCCCAGGAGGGTGCCCACCCTTTGCCTGAAGCCCATTATTGAGGACCTCAGAGCACAGTGCCGGCAGAGCTGCACCCGGGGCTCAGATGGGGAGGTGGTCCTCGGCTCCCTGAGCCCGCAGCTCCGGCTGAGCAGCCGCCCTCACCGCCCAGTGGCCCCGCCGAAGTGACCCCGGCACCAGCACTCACACCATCATCCCCTCTGGGCTGCGTCTGCCCCACAGGACAGCGCACCAGCCCTCGCCCATCCTGGGTGCCCAGGAACCCGCACCAGAGACAGGAGCCTCTTTCTCCCACCCCTCTTGACTCTCAGAGTACTTTACTCGAAGGGCATCCCCAGCCCCTGCGGCCCTTGCTGAGACCCGGAACCGTGTGGGCCGACTCTGCGCCACCAGCACGGGCTGAGGACGATGACAAAGCAGGCGCATGCGCAGCGGCGGTGGACGCCCCTGCCCTCGGTGATGACAAGGCAGGCGCATGCGCAGCGGCGGTGAGCCCCTGCCCTCGGTGGGTCACGGGCTCCTGCCCGGTGTTTCTCTCTGTGGGACCATCAGCCTCTCACTTCTCTGCCCCCGGGGATGAGCTGGTGAGGAGCAGGGGGAGGAGGGTGTCTCACGTCAAAGGGAGAGGGGGAGCACGCAGGCCGGCTGCCCCTGGAGGAGGCTCAGGCCCAGAGAGGGAGCGTGACGTGGGATGAAGCGCCCATGGCTCTGTCTCTGCTCCTGCTTCCCACGTCCATCTCCGCGCCTCCGTTTGCTCAGAGACCAGGGGTCCCAGCCAGGGGAGGGGGCCGGGCCGTGGGCCGAGCCAGGCTAGGATCTGCTCCTCCTCAATGGACGTGTGGCCACTGCAACCCTCAGGCTCCTTAACTGTGCAAGGGAGCAGGAGCCCCGACCACCCGGCAGAGACGGAGCCGCTCCCACAGCGGTGAGGACACCACCTCCTCACGCACCAGATCAGGGCTGGTCCTGGGTGACCACTGCAAGCGGTGGGCCTTCCACTCATAGCAGGTCTAGTCCTGGTCCTGGGTGATGACTCCAAACTGTGGACCTCCCACCTCCACCCACCCCAGGTCAGGGCTGGTCCTGGGTGATGACTCCAACTGTGCGTCTCCCACCTCCACCCACCCCAGGTCAGTGCTGGTCTCTCTCAGGGCAGCATTACACACGCTGAAGGAGGAAGACCCTGCGGGCAGAGGAACAGGGAGGCAATACAGGCCCTTGTGGGTGGCCAAACCAGCCCTGGTCGTCAAACTGGTGGACCCCAGACCCTCCCACCGAGATGCCAGCTGCTGGGGGTCACGTGCCTACTACTGAACGTGTGTTTGTATCTCTCTGTGTGTGTGCGCGTGCCTGTGTGTATGTGTATATCTGTGCGCCTGTGTGTGTGTGTGTGCCTGTGTGTATGTGTGTGTGTGTGTGTGTGTGTGTGAGACAGAGACAGAGACAGGAGGGAGAGAGTGGTTGCGTTTTTAGAGAGGAGGGGGTGAGGCTTGTCTTCCCTGACGGCCTCTGGCCGGCTGCCTGGTGTGTCTCCTTTCGCCTGTCTTGACCGCCCTGGTACGCCGTCTCGGGATGGGTGGCAGCTGGTCTGTAGACCTTGGGAGGAACCGGCTGTAGCTGGGTTAGCTACTGGATGGGGGCTGGATGCGAGGCGGAGGCCCGGCAGGACATCCGTAGCCCTGCTGTCTCGTGGCCTGGCTGGCTCCACGGTACTCACTGAGCCCTCTCAGCAGGTGCCAGGGCGGCCCCGAGCCCCCATCCCTCCGCATTTCACCCTGTTTGATCTCCAGAGATGCCCAAGGTGGGCGTGACCACCCTCAGCTTCCACCCCTGGGACGTGAGCGCAGGGACCCTTGTCTCAGAGCTGATCCCCGATGGCAGGTCAAAGGTGCTTCCCCAGACACCTGGGAGGGGGTCCCTTGCAGCTGCTGGGGATCCCACCCCTGAAGACTGCTCGGAAGCCACTCCCGGGGGAGATGGGGCACCATGCAGCGTCTGCAGCTGGGACCACCCTCCGTCCTCAGCCTCTCCCCGGGGTGGGGGGCTCATCTCAGCCTGCTCTCTGTTGCTTCCTCCAGAGCCGGCTCTGCCTCCGGAGTCTGGGTTGAGGCGGGGACTGTCCCAGCCAGGGTTGGGGGCTTGGCGGCAAGGGCAGAGGCCACGGGCTGAGTGGCTGCTGGCTCTGGGGACACGATCCTGTCCAGGGGTGGCTTGTGTGTAGAGAGGACCCCACACAGATGATGCGAAGTCAGCCTGGTGGCGGCAGAGTTGGGGGTGGCATAAAGTAGGGCGTCTGGGAGCCGCGTTTCCCAGCTGTAAGGCAGGGTGTGTCATTATCACCCTGGGGTTCTTGAGGGAGGATAGGGTGGTTGGGACAAGACCCCGCCTCCAGGTGACACCACCTAGCAGACCCACCTGCCCTGTGGCGGCCGAAGAGCAAGCCAGAGCTCCCCCCACCCCCGGCAGGGTGAGGGCCTGCATTTAACAAAAGCCCCAGGGGGAGGGACTTTTGTTAACGCTGGTGCCCAGAGGCCCCGAGTCTAGAGCCTCTGGTGGAAGGTTGGATTCAGACTGCTTCTGATGGCTCAGCCCACAGCCGCCCTCCAGGCCCACTTTCTCCTCACAGGAGCCGGTTGTGGTTGGTAGGAGGGTTCAGGACAGAGGCAGAGTGGGGACCCAGATCGCCAGGCACGTCCCTGCTTCCTTATTTGCCCACCTTCTTTAAGGGGCCTCGTTAGCATCTCAGAGAGGCTTTCGTTAAGGTCATCGACCTGGATATGCTCACAGCCTTTGTTGGTGGTGCTTTAGTCGTTGAGTCGTGTCTGACTCTTGCAACCCCATGGACAGAGGAGCCTGGCAGGCTACAGTCCATGGGACTCTCCAGGCAAGAGCACTGGAGTGGGTGGCCATTCCCTTCTCCAGGGGATCTTCCCGACCCAGGAATCGAAGCCAGGTCTCCCACATTGTAGGCAGATTCTTTACCAAACGAGCTATAATATGTTCGTCTGAAAAGATGACATCGGGAAGTGGAGATGCCTTTGGTGTTAATCTGTGAAAGAGGAAACGGGCCTCTTGGACCTGACCGAGCACCTCCCCGGCAGCGGGCTTTGGGGCAAACTCTGAGAGGCCCTCATTTAGTTGTCTGCGCAGTGGCAGAGATTAGAGCTCCCCACCCTCTGTGTGTCCACAGGCTGTGACCCGTGGTCCCGGGGTGCTTGTAACCCCCTGTGGCCCCTGTCCAGCAGGCAGACGGTGGGGGCTCCCTGGGGTCAGAGGGCCCCCCTGTGCCCTGGCCAGGCAGGCCCTTGCTGTCCCCGGGGGAGTGCTCCTCGAGTCCACTAGTGCCTGGCGTCTGGGTTCACCTTCATTTCCAGGAAGAAGGATCAGAGAACCCAAGAAGCTTGTAGGGGTGTCTGCAGGATCTGTAGGTTTCCAGCGACTCTCAGACGGTCTGTCCCAGTCCTGGGGCATTAACAGTGCAGACAGAGGCCTCACCCTAGTAACTATTAACTGTCTTTTTTCATATCTAAGGGCGACCCAGGGACGTGCTCTAAGGTGGGAGAAGGGACTGAAAGGGGACAGCAGAGGAAGCTCTTGCTCACCCGCTCTGGAGGGACCTCTGGGCTCCTGGTTGCCTTCTGGGGATGTTGTGTGTGTGGGAGCCTCCTTTAGCCTGCAAGCCTGCTTGTGCACCGTGTGTGTGTGTGAGAGTGTGTGTGTGTGTGAGTGTGTGTGTGAGAGTGTGTGTGTGTGAGTGTGTGTGAGTGTGTGTGTGAGAGAGTATGTGTGAGTATGTGAGAGAGTGTGTGTGAGTGTGTGTGAGAGAGTGTGAGAGTGTGTGAGAGTATGTGTGTATGAGAGTGTGTGTGAGAGTGTGTGTGTGAGAGTATGTGTGTATGAGAGTGTGTGTGAGTGTGTGTGAGAGTGTGTGTGTGTGTGTGTGTGAGTGTGTGCGTGAGAGTGTGAGAGTGCTTCTTGAAGGGTCCCCCTGGGTGACGGAGCCCGCTGCCCCCTGCCTGCCCAGAGATGGGCGCCGCCCCGCCCGGCCCGGCCTCTGCAGTCTGCCCTGCGCTGTCCCGCGGGGGCGGGGGCACTCTCCCCGAGGGTGGCCGCCTCCACTGTCCTGTCTGAGCGGCCTCTCTCCTAAGAGCTGCTTCCTGGCCCCGCACCGCGGCAGGTGGGCAGAGACAGGCTGGCGCGGGCCCCTCTCCCCGGCGGTCAGCATCCTTTCCCAGCATCACAGGTCCCGCTCCCATCTCACCGATGGGCCTTGGCCTTGAGAAGGAGAACCTAAAAGTAATACCAAGCGGAAAAGGAAAGAAAAACACTCACTTCAGTTTTAACTGTGTCCTTTCAAAACATGGGGTGAGGTGGGGCGGGGTGTCCCCTCAGGGCTTGCGGACCCTTCTCTGGGTCCTGGTGCAGGAAGACCCCGGGCCGTGCTCCCCCGACTCCCTGTCAGACCGGCTCCCTGGCCTGGGGAGACACCCTCGAGGAGAGGAGAGCGCCTGGATGGGGTTCCCTTGCCTTCCTTCCCCGGGAGGACACTGTGCCCGGCGGGGCGGCCGGGCTGAGGGCCTCAGGGAGGGGCTCGCCGCCCCACAGCCAGTTTATAACAGAGATGAGCACGTTCTGTGGGGCTTTGCCGGATGGTGTCTGTTTTCCTCACAGGAGGGTCAGCCCCAGCTGGTGTGTGTGGTTCCCTGTGCAAAGTGGGCCTGCATCAGTCCTCCAGAGGGACCAGCCCCGTCCTGGGCTGGGGGGCAGGGGTGCTGTGTACAGGCTCCTCTGGCCCCTGGGTGGGAGCCCCTGCCAGAAACATGGGCTGCACCCCCAGAGCCGCTTGGCATGCGTGAGCGGAGCCCCTTGAGGGCTTCTGAGAGCCGCTCAGTGGTGTTTCTGTGCAACCCCCATGGTCTGTCTGTGGAATTCTCCAGGCAAGAGTACTGGAGTGGGCTGCCATTCCCTTCTCCAGGGGATCTTCCCGACCCAGCAATCGAATCCTCCTGCGCTGTAGGCAGATGCTTTACCTTCTGAGCTACCAGGGAAGCTCCGAGGGCTTGGTGGAAACAGTTAGGAACCTTTGAGTTGTACTTGGTACTTCCCGGGTGGCTCAGTGGCACAGAACCCACCAGCCAACGCAGGAGGCACGGGGTCCATCCCTGGGTGGGGAAGGTCCCCCGGAGGGGGAAACGGCAACCCTCTCCAGTGTTCTTGCCTGGAGAATCCCGTGGACAGAGGAGCCTGGCGGGCTGCAGTCCACGGGGAGACAGAGTCAGACATGACTGAGCACGCATGCGCAAGCATGGGAGGTGTGTTGGAGTTGCTCCCCGCTGTGGTGGTGAGCATCTGCAGCAGTCACTGAGCGCTGAGCCGACCAGGACACAACACGGGGACAACCCAGACACCAGCGCCCCCTTCCCACTCGCAGTCCAAGAAGCCGTGGGCACGTGAGCCCTGTGGAGAAGCTGATGTGTGGTGTGTGTTGAGCGTGCCCCATCCCCCGTGTGTGTGTGTCTACCGCCCAGAGGGCACTGCAGCCTGGGTCAAACCCTGAACATGCCAGGGGCCTCAGGGGGTCTGGACTCCGCAGGATGGCGTCAGGGCACAGAGTACTGTCCGTTACTTAACTGTTTCTCCACTTGTGGACCCTTGTTTCTGTTCTTACAACTCTGAGGAGCTGCGAAAAGCACCCTGGAAACCCATGTGCACTCTCAGTTTACATGTTATGATTGGAAACAGTTGTCAGTTCAGTTCAGTCATCTAGTCGTGTCTGACTCTTTGCGACCCCATGGGCTCCATCACTCCAGGCCTCCGTGTCCATCACCAACACCCGGAGTTTACTCAAACTCATGTTCATCAAGTTGGTGATGCCATCCAGCCATCTCATCCTCTGTTGTCCCCTTCTCTTCCCACCCTCAATCTTTCCCAGCTTCAGGGTCTTTTCCAGTGAGTCAGCTCTTTGCATCAGGTGGCCAAATTATTGGAGTTTCAGTTTCAGCATCAGTCCTTCCAATGAATACTCAGGACTGATCTTCTTTAGGATGGACTGGTGGGATCTCCTTGCAGTCCAAGGGACTCTGAAAAGTCTTCTCCAACACCACAGCTCAAAAGCATCAATTCTTCGGCGCTCAGCTTTCTTTATAGTCCAATTCTCACATCCATACATGACCACTGGAAAAACCATAGCCTTGACTAGACGGACCTTTGTTGGTAAAGTAATAGCTCTGCTTTTTACTAGGTTGGTCATAACTTTCCTTCCAAGGAGTAAGCGTTTGTTAACTGCGTGGCTGTAGTCACCATCTGCAGTGATCTTGGAGCCCAGAAAAATAAAGTCTGTCACTGTTGCCATTGTTTCCCCATCCATTTGCCATGAAGTGATGGGACCAGATGCCATGATCTTCGTTTTCTGAATGTTGAATTTTAAGCCAAATTTTTCACTCTCCTCTTTCACCTTCATCAAGAGGCTCTTTAGTTCTTCTTCACTTTCTGCCATAAAGATGGTGTCATCTGAATATCTGAGGTTATTGATATTTCTCTCGGCAATCTTAATTCCAGCTGGTGCTTCATCCAGCCCAGCATTTCTCATGATGTACTCTGCATATAAGTTAAATAAGCAGGGTGACAATATACAGCCTTGATGTACTCCTTTCCCGATTTCAAACCAGTCTGTTGTTCCATGTCCAGTTCTAACTGTTGCTTCTTGACCTGCATAGAGATTTTTCAGGAGGCAGGTCAAGTGATCTGGTATTCTCATCTCTTAAAGAATTTCCCACAGTTTATTGTGATCCACACAGTCAAAGGCTTCAGCATAGTCAGTAAAGCAGAAGTTTTTCTGGAACTCTCTGGCTTTTTTGATGATCCAAGGGATGTTGGCAATTTAATTTCTGGTTCCTCTGCATTTTCTAAATTTAGCTTGAACATCTGGAAGTTCTTGGTTTAGGTACTGTTGAAGCCTGGCTTAGAGAATTTTGAGCATTATTTTGCTAATGTGTGAGATGAGTGCAATTGTGCAGTAGTTTGAACATTCTTTGGCATTGCCTTTCTTTGGGATTGGAATGAAAACTGACCTTTTCCAGTTCTGTGGCCACTGCTGACTTTTCCAAATTTGCTGGCATATTGAGTGCATCACTTTCACAGCATCATCTTTTAGGATTTTAAATAGCTCAACTAAAATTCCATCACCTCCACTAGCTTTGTTTGTAGTGATGCTTCCTAAGGCCCATGTGACTTAGCATTCATTCCAGGAAAAGTTGTCAAATGTGAGCCAAAGGATATGAACACTAAATTCTTTGATAGCTATTGTTCGCCAGAAACACCGTTTTATTTCCAATTTCTACTTCTACTGGGGTGTTCGAGAATATTTTTATTGCTATACTCTCAATAGGAACAACTTGTATTATTTCTTCTTTTTCACTTGATTGGCAAGGAAGGAGGCAGTTTCTCTCTAGGCACTCTGGTCCGGCCTGGAGCACCCTGGGTGGCTTTGAAGTGCCCTGGGGTGGCTCCATGCGCCTCCCCTTTGTCCGCCTAGGGTTGCCATCTGTCTGTGGCAGGCAGGAGGGCACAGGAGACTCAGCCCCCAGGCCAGGTTGTGGAACTAACCCGCTGCTCCAGGCCTGTCATCTGAGGTGACAGGACCCCAGCTACCTCTCTGTTCGCCCACCTGGAGTGTGCTCCTCAGCCCCAGGTCCCGGAACTGAGTCTTTGCCCCCACTGTTGACTCCATGCCCCTGACCTCTGGACGGGTTTTCCCACGCCCCATCCTTGAGGACGGGGCCCTCACCAGGGTCAGTCCCCTTCCTGGGAACCCGTCACTGGACGGTTTCCATGGGGATCCCTCCACCGATCCCTCATGCTCACCACCTGCTCTTGGGCCCTTTGGACAGGGAAACCTGGTCACGTTGGTCCTTCTGGCCTGACACGTGCCCTTGGACTTGACCGCCAATGCTGCCACGTGGCTGTGGGCCCAGCCACTCGGCTTCAGGACACAGAGGGCTCAGCCCTGCCTGCCTCGTCGAGGCCAGTGTGGCCGCAGGTCTGCTTGACCCTCAGGCAAGGCTGACCCAGCCGCTGACACTGGGCTGTATCCGAGTCACGCAGGAAAATGCTCTTTCGTTTCGTCTCATAACAAGGCAGAGCAATGTTATGAGAAGGAGGAAGTGAAGCTCTTAAAGGGTATTTGACCACTTGGAAAAAAGTGCGTTTAGAAAAATGCAAAGTTATTTGCCCAGAACTTCTTACCTGTACAGGTGGACTTCTATAACCCTAGGAGACTTTGAATCTAAGGGAAGAAAATTCTTAATTAGTTCTGAGTGGTGGCTCAAACAGTAAAGAATCTACCTGCAGTACAGGAGACCTGGGTTTGATCCCTGGGTTGGGAAGATCCCCTGGAGGAGGGCATGGCAACCCGCTCCAGTATTCTTGCCTGGAGAATCCCATGGACAGAGCAGCCTGGCGTGCTACAGTCCATGGGGTCACACAGAGTCGGACACGACTGAGTGACCAAGCTCAGCACAGGGAAGTGAAGAGAGAGATTCAGAAATCAGAAGCCATGCGCTGAGTGCTGTCACCAGACGGTCACTCAAAAACCTGGTGCTTAACCGGCCACGGACACCCGCCCGGGGACCACACCTGCTCGGTCCTGTCTCCCAGTCAGAGGGGCGGATGGCAGAGCCGTGCACCACCCCCGGGTGTGGGGCTGGAAGCACAGGCTGGGGTCAGGGGCTCAGCAGACCCCTGTGGGGGCCCTGGGCAGAGCTGGGCTCCCACAGAAGCTGGTGTGTCTGCAGAGTATGTAGCGGTGCCCGCCACTGTGGAGCGACTGAAAGAGCACCTTGGCGTGAGGAGGAAGCCGCCCTGGGAGGCCCTTCACACAGCCGTGGCCGGGACTGCACGTCCCTGGGCGGAAGGTTCTCAAGTATTGCTCCAGCTTTATCCCACCTGAGAGTGGACATTCCAGGCAGACGAGGCGTCTCCACCCACAGTGCCGATGGCTTGGGAGACGGATGGTTCTCAGAACCAATCATTTTGCACAATGTTTCACAAAAGCTGAACCGTTGGCCAAATCTGTTCAAGAGGACTTCCTCTTGCTTTGGAACCCCCAGGAGTTTAGGCAGAACAGTGGCAGGGAAGTGAACTGGATTGCAGAGGTAGCCCAGACCCACAGAGATGGGTGAGGCAGCTTTGCTTTTCACGAGGGGAGTCAGTGAGAGACGAGGCACCATGCCCGCTGGCTCCCCTCCGCTCAGCCCGCCAGGCTCAGGGCAAGCGGCTGCATCTGTGTGGACGAATGTGCACGAGTGTGCATTGTCACTGAGGGTGCACAGGTGATGAGCACGGGTCCAGGCGGAAACTGCACCCCGTGTCCGACTTCTGCCAGCCCGTGGTGTCTGGACACCTGGACGGTCTGGATGTTGAGAAGGCGTCCGGGAGCACGGAGTCCACGGGAGGAGGAGGACTCTGGAGGGCAGGGTCCCCCGACCCAAGTCCCCGCCACGCCAGGCGGCCCCGTTGCCGTGGAGACACCTTGCGGGCGCAGCAGACCTCAGCGGGAGCGTCCCAGGGAGCCGCGCCTGTGTTTCCAGCTCCTGTTCTGGGCTCTCTTCCCCTCCCTGGTCCTTCTTTGCTTCTGTTACATCAGCTCTCCTTCTGGGACAGCGTGCGGGAGGCGAGTGAAGGGCTCCGGCTTCGGCACCGGCGGGGCCAAGCTGAAGGGACTGTCGGGACAGCCTCCTTGACAGCAGCGTCTCCAACGCGCCCAGCAGGACAGCTGCTCGGTGACTGCGCGGTGCCCAGCATCGCAGGAGCGTGTGGGCTCGTGCGCTCCGCTCCTCTCCCGCGTGTTCAGCCCACACGAATGGCTTTCTTGGTCTGGTTCCCCAGCAGTGCCCTGACCCGAGGGGTGCAGGCGGAGGAGGCCCGGCCCGTGGCTTTGGGCCGTTCCTCTCCGTCCTTGCCTGGGGTACAAGGGCCCTGCTCTGTTAGAGAAAGAAGGCCAGTCCAGCAGGCCAGCATGCTCCCCAGAGGATGGGCCTGTGCTGGGGAGCCAGACTAAGACAGGCGAGTTCTTATCAGCAGAGCCCAAGCAATCACTCAGCTGGGCTTCAGGCTCTAAGCACATGCTCAGAGGGGGCTCCGAGCCTTGGATGGCTCCCACCGGGGTCTCTGCGGCTTGTCCACCGAAGGGACCCCTGTTGGAGTCTGTCCAGGACACGTTTGCTCAGACCGGCAAGGAAAGGCACTTTGGGCAGCCAGCCTTTCAGGTAGGGGGCTGGCAGCTGCTCTGCTTGCTCCAACCTCCTGCCTGAGGTCAGAGACTGAGAAGGACTCAAAAATCTCTGAGAGCTGCGTCCTTGGCTGTTGTCATGGCAACTCATCCCACAGGCACATACTGAGCACCGGCTCCAAGACGGGCACAACGCCGCTGAGCCAAGGTGCCTGTGAAGGCAGACTGTGCCCAGAGACCCCGCACCGGAGCCCCCAGCCCGCTGGATGGGGCCCCAGGCTGCAGCTCGGCTTCCCAGCCTTGCCTGCAGGACACTGCCCGACCCAGGGGCCTGGCCCACAGCTGAGTCAGGCCCTGGGAACCTGCGGATCAGCTTGTGCAGGTCTGACTCGGGGACCCCACCACAGGGGCCCCAGTGGCACAGGAAGAACTCCTGCTGCTCCCTAAGACCCGGGGCCCTGAGCCCAGAAGTAGGAGGCAGGGCCCTGCTCCGAAGGCACCGTCCTGCCCCCCGGTGTCCAGGCCAGGTTTCTGCCCACAGCCATGCCCTGTGACACCTGCTGGGACATTCAGACGGCGTGAGTTTCTGGCAGGTGGGTTTGGGGGTGATTCCCCCCTCCAGATGCCCCCTAGGAGTCGGGGCGAGGGGCTTCTGGCAAGACCCCTGCTCTTGGTGGATCGGGGGAGCTCCACCAGCACGGGCTCCGTCCACTGGCGCCGGGTGAAGGACCGCATGAGTGCGGGGATGCAGCCTGGAAGCCCCGTGCTCAGAAGGGTCGCTGTCAGCACTGCTGGAGGGTTGGCACCCCCGGCCCCCCAGGGCTGACCCCGGGAGCCGGCCTGCAGATGAGCAGTGGGAATAAAGGGTGATTATTAACTGAGGGGCGGCTGACGACGGACGGGGCCACGCAGACTGGCAGGGGGCGGAGGGCGATGTCGGGGTTGCGGGGCCTGACCTGGGGGGCAGAGTTAGGTAAGGGCACAACGGCTAGGTCAGGGTGGAGAGGCAGAGGGCAGTGTCAGAGGAGAGGAAGCCGGGGTGGGCACGGCTCCCGGGACGGCAGGCCAGAGGAGCAGAGACTCATGAGTGCCAGGGCCCGCTCGCCCGGCAGAGGGCCACCGACGGGCCAGCCCCCCGTCTCCAGTGCCCCGTCCCCCTCTCGGTCCCTCCCCTTGCTCTGCTTCTCTGGAGAACCCAGCACTCTCGCTGTGTAACATTAGCACACAGTGAGTAGCCTCTGAGCCCCACAGAGACGGCTCTTTGTCCATCACTCAGGAGCCTGGCCCACAGGCCCCGCGAGTCTGAGCTGGTTCTGCTAGGGACGTGCGGGGCCTCCACAAAGACTGGAGGGGCTGCCTTTCCACCAGACGCCCGACGGTGGGTGAGTCCACTTCCAAGCCCTCCCGGGGGGTGGGCAGAATTCCTCCCCAAGTGGAGGAAGGGCCGTTGGCCTGGCCCTGTGCTGGCTGCCAGCTGGAGGCCGCCCTCTGCTCCCAGCGGTCACCTGGGCGTCCCAGTGGTCGCCCACAGCCCTGAGGGGTCCTGTGGGCCTCCCAGCGGCCACCTGCAGCTCCTCGCCTGGGGACCTCTCCCCACACTCCCCCAGGTCTGTAAGGACAGCCTCCAGGGCGTCTGCCAGCAAGAAGGAGGCAAACCCCGTGACATCCCCCACCTGTCTGTTTTATTCACTAACCTTTGTCCCAAAGTCCTTTTCCACTCAGTCGGTTCAGAAACGTCCCTTGAGAGCCTCCTATGGGTTCTGCCCTCCATGTGCTCCTGGTTGTCTCTGCGGCCTGGCCTCTGCCTGGGAAGCCAGCTTTGGTCTCAGGCGAGTGGGGGACAGGGGCCTTCCTGGCGGGTGTGTCCGGTGGGACCAGACCTGAAGGCTAAAGTCTCAGGAGCGTGAGCCAGAAGTGTTTGGCCATGGACTGTTTACGTCTGCAGACCCTGGGCCCTCTCCGTCCGTCTTCCCCATGGGGTCACCGGGAAGGTCGGGGCCTGGTCCAGCTCGTGTCCCTGGCCCATGCTACACCGCGAGTCTGGGAGACAGGGCAGAGGAAGGAAACTGCCTCCCGGGGGAGCTGCCTTGATCAGTTGTCAGTGAGGACCCCCCTCCGCCCCGGGTCCTTCCAGGTCGCTGATGAGGCAGTGAGCAGCCCAAGGCCTGCTCTGTGCGTCCCCCCAAATTTATTGCAGAGGAGCAGCGTGTTGACGAGCGTGTCCTCTCGTCGGTCCTCAGAAATGAATTCTCTGACACTCAGCTCTTAAACAAAACGCATCTGTGCTGCCTGTCAAAAGGAGGGTTATTTATACGTCCTGAGATCCATGGGCTCCGGCAGCTAATCTTCATCCACATTACTTGATGGCCCATTATAGACAAGATTTACTTGGTGCTTATCCTTTTCCTAAATCTGCAGTTATTTAAAACAATGTCCAGGACTCTCTGCTGGGGAAGGGTCTCTGGGCCCAGGCAGTGCAGACCCGGATGGCCGCCCAGCGTGGTTGTTCAGAAGAGGGTCGTGTCCACAGAAGCCTCTTGGGCTGGGGGCAGGGAAGAGGCGCAGCGGGGAGTGAAGAACGGGTGAGCAGGCGGCTGGCTTTCTGCCGAGAGAACGTGGCGTGAACACAGACGGAGCAGATGGAGAGCAGGAGACGGTTCAAAATTCTCTGCGCCTCCCGACGCAAGACACGCCTGCGAATTCTCTTTGTCCATCTCTGCTGTCACAGGGGAGCGGCCCAGGAGGGTGCTGTTGGTCCAAGAGATGAGGAAGGGAGGTGATGGGAGAGTCTTGGGCCAAAGCCACGTTTGAGCCCAGAGTGGCCCCTGCCCCTCAGGGAGCCAACCAGCAGCCTAGGGGTCAGGCTGGAACACAAGAGAGTCTGGACGCTCGACTGTGTGGCTGAGATGCTGGGGTCAACGCCAGGGCCTGGGGCTCAGGGGGCCCTGGGGTGAGCCGTGCTTCCTCCATTAGCTCAGCTGCACCCCTTGTCTCCCCACAGCTCTGTTCTGCTCTTCCGTCGGATGAAGGGCTGGGCTGGGTGGCAAACGAGGCCCCCGCCAGCCGCAGGCTGACCAGTCTCTGACCACCCGCCTGGTGCTGGCCTGGGGCTGGGCTGCGCCTCCACGCAGTCCTGGCCTGCGTCCTGCTTGCACATGTCCTCCCCCAGCTCCCTGGAGGCCAGGCTGCCTCGGTCTCCCTTCTCCTGGCTTGTCCTTCCTCAGCTCCCTGGAGGCCAGGCTGCCTCGGTCTCCCTTCTCCTGGCTTGTCCTTTCTCAGCTCCCTGGAGGCCAGGCTGCCTCGGTCTCCCTTCTCCTGGCTTGTCCTCCCCCAGCTCCTGGGACACCAGGCGGCCTCGGTCTCCCTTCTCCTGGCTTGTCCTCCCCCAGCTCCCTGGAGGCCAGGCTGCCTCGGTCTCCCTTCTCCTGGCTTGTCCTCCCCCAGCTCCCGGGACGCCAGGCCATCTCAGTCTCCCTTCTCCTTGCTTAGCCTGACCTGAGGCTCCGTCTCTGCTCCCCTCACCGCCCACCCTGCTTTAAAGGATGACGGATGAGAACTCAGAGCCATTCTCCTCGGTGCCCTTGCCTTCCCCAGCTCCGTCAAGGCCAACCTCTCCAAGCATCTATGCCCGAACACCCCGCTTTCCATGCCAAGCACACCTCTGCGCTCACAGCACAGCAGTGGACATCACAGAGATCCTTCCTGGTGGAGCTGATGACTCACTGTGGGTGGAGATGCTGAACAAGAAGCCAAAGGAATACGGACATCATAGTGCTTGTTGGACATGACGTGCATTGTGGGTTGTGCCTTGTGACATGAGCTGAAGGGTGGCCTTTGTCACTGAAGGACCCTGCTCTCGACAGAACTCACACACGGACGAGGGGGGCCCTTGTGGTTTTCGGCCTCCTTCACCTGTGTGGCTTCCCTCTAGAAGACAAGCTTAACCGGGAAGAGAGGGCTCAGATGGGGCTCCAGTCACGTTTGCAGATGGCCTAGAGCTGGGGGCTCGTCTCTAGATACTCAGAGGTGCTGAGAGCCGAGGTTTGTCAGAGCCAAAGTGTTCATTCCCGAGCCGTGAGCCGCCCTCAGCCTGACCCCCTGGAGGACGACTGGGTGGGGAACAATAGGAGGCTCCAGGGTCTCCCGTCTTACTTTGAAGGTTTCCTTTGTCTCTTTCCTTGAGATTTCCGGCCCCGCCTGCAGGAGTCTGAGCCGGCTGGGCCGCAGGATCTCTGAATTCACTGGAGGGCCAGGCTCTTGCTCACAGGACACTGTGGTACCCAGACTGCAGCAGGGCCCGGGGGCAGCGGGGCAAACCAGGCTGGCAGGGCTCTGGCTGCATCACGGACGAAAGGTGCAGAGGGACGGAGTCAGGGGTTCTCCCCACCAGGGTCTGCCCAGGGAGGCCAGGTGTGCGCTCTCGAGGAGGGAGAGCCGTGCGCACGGAGTTCCTGTGGCGGAGCAAGCACAGGGCGTCCTGCTCCTCCCAGCTCATCTCAGCAAGGGCTGGTCGAGGCTCCAACCCCACCATCCACATGGGAGGCGGCTGCGGCCCAGGTGGACGGAGCACGGGCAGCAAGGAGGTCCCAAATGGAGCTCCTCTGACCCCACAGCTGACAGTTCTCACTGTCCCGGGCTATCCTCCCGAACACGGGCCACACAGTTACGGAGAACGGGGCTGGCATGCACTGAGCGCCTGCTGTGGGCTGGGAATGGCACCAGAAGTGTGCGTCCAGGGAGGACCCTTGCCCGGCGGTGGATGTGGCCTCAGATGCCGGCAGGGTTCAGACTGCTCCCTTGACCGAGGGTGTGGACATGCCCAGGTGAGGCAGGGTCCCAGGCAGTCTTCAGATGAGAAGAAATGGGCACAGAGATGTGGAGAACAGACTTATGGACACGGTGGGTGGGGCAGCATGGAAACACATGTACCAATATATGTAAAATAGGCAGCCAGGGGGAATTCGCTGTGGGACTCGGGGAGCTCAAAGTGGGGCTCTGTGACAACTTAGGGGTGGGGTGCGGAGTAAAGTGGGAGGGAGGTGCAACAGGGAGGGACCGTTACACAGACCTGTGGCTGATTCATGCTGATGTATGGCAGCAACCAACACGATATTGTAATTACCCTTCAATTAAAAATAACAACTTAAGAAAAAAAATAGACACCTAGTAAGAACTTAGTGTGTAACACAAGGAACTCTACTCAATACTCTGCAATGGCCTATTTGGAAAAAGAATCTGAAAAATTAAGCATAGATAATTTTCACTTTTTTCTGATTCACTTTGTTGTACACCTGAAACTAACACGATATTATAAATCAACTGTACTCCAAAAATATTTTTTATTTTGAAAAGCAAAAAAATAAAGAAAGAAACATGGGGCGAGTTCACATTTTCACATTCCGCTTTCCATCAGCATCTACGAATGCCCTGCACTTCACCAAAGCCGGCCGGTCTCAGCCAAGGCTTTCAGGGGTCAACCCCAAAGACTGGCGGGGGTAGAAGCCTCGCAAGTGCAGGAGGACAGCCATGGCCCCCGGGGTCGGCCACCCACTGGGTGGGCCCTCGGTGGGGAGCTGGTGTCACCTCAGGGGGCGAGGTGCCTCTGCAGGACTGTGTATCGAGCATCCTCCACCTGAGATTCAGAATTCAGGTTGTGCTATAAATACACCCACATCTGGCTCTGGGGAGAGTCTGGAGCTTATATCTTAGAAGATAAATAACAGACATCTTCCTGGGGGTTTGCTGTGTCTAAAATACACCGTGAGCTTCTTGCCATTCGAGGATAAATTAGTGGAGCAAAGAAGGAAACGAGGGAGATGCAGCAGATACAGTTTGGAGCAGGAGTAACGTGGGAGGGTGTGAACGCTTTGGAGTTCAGACACTCCTGTCTGTCCATGAGCTTCCCGGGGCCCTCAGCTGGCGGCCAGGGCCCGAGCTCTATTCCACCCACTGCCAAGACTCGGGAGCACGGAGAGTAACTCGTTCAGTAACTATTGACAGAGTCTGCCCTGTGAGGGCTCACCGAAGGCCCCAGAGAAGTGGCACAGCTCAGCTCAGTCGTGGAGCCAGCAGAGGATGGAGCTCGGGCTGCTCCTCAAGTGTGTTCACAATAGAGGCCAGGGGGCACCAAGGCAGGGAGTGTGGACGGGGAGACTGTGGGAGCACTCACCTGATCCCAGGGAGGAGGGTGTCAGGGCCGGGGGGTGGAGGGGAGAGGGAAGGGAGCACCAAAGGGGGTCAGGACAGGGAGTGTGGATGCAGAGACTGCGGGAGCACTCACCTGATCCCAGGGAGGAGGGAGTTGGGCACAGAGCCTGGGAGGACGCACAGCCTGGGACGCACAGCCCGGGAGGATGCAGAGCCCGGGACGTCACAGAGTCCAGGCCACAGGGTGGTCCAGGCCGCCCTCGGAGCAGCCTGCACATGAGAGCCCAGGGGAGGGGCCCCTCCAGGGTTAGGGCAGAAATGAAACAGAGCCCAGGGCAGAAGAAGGCTAGAAGGCTCCCAGGGCAGCAGGGCTCAGGGGGAGGGGCCTCGGACCAGCTTCCTCAGGGGCACTGCTGGCCCCTCCCCACACACTTTCTGGACGCTTCCTCCAACCCCACAGCAGCCTGAGAGCATTCCGCACCCACTTCCTTGCAGGCAGCTCCACGGCATCCAGCACTTGCCTCCTGGCTCTGCAAGGTCGCCGCGCCTTCTCCTGAGTGCCCACAGTCAGTGTAAGGGATCACCTCCTGCCACGTGCTAAGAGCAGCGGTGGGCGGTGGTCTTCCCTGAGGCCCCACCTGGACTCATCTGCAATCGGGGTCCTGGATTCACAGAGTGAGAGGTGAGCCTGTTCTGGAGACTTCCTCCTGTGCCCCGAGCAGAGACCGGCTCCAGATCCAGTTTCTCGGGATCTCACACCGAGCCCCAGAGGCCACAGCTCAGCCCTGCAGAAACGAAAGGATGAGGCAGACTGCCCTCCGCCTGGTGTGTGCACAGCTGCTGTTCTGTTCTCACTGTCAACCCGGCACCGCCAGCCAGGCCCAGGGCTCCAGGGTTTGTCACCTACTCTTCGCATAGGTACAAAAAGTCAGGGTCCCTGGGGTAGCTGCGGCTGTGGGGTCCTTTCCTCTGTGTGCTCCACCGTGTTGGCAGGTGATTCCACTGTGCGTGTGCACAGCTTGTGTGAGCTGATGTGGTTGGACAGTGGAGGGCAGGGCCGGGTGGAGAGTCTGTTCTCACGGCGGGCTGTGCCCGCACACCGGCACTTCTCTGAAAGCCGGGCTGGTCTCCATCAGCATGTATCCTGACTTCTGTCCCCCCACCCCAGTGCAGCCAGCGGTGGGGATGCTTTTGGTGACCCATGGGGGAGGGACCTTTGTCTGGGGCTGTTCAGACATCGAGCCCTCACTGGACCTGAGGTCATGCACAATCCTAGCATCTGGGTTCTCTCACCGACCCTGGGGTCCCCCGGGGAACCTCCCCATGGCCACTCTGGGAGGGACCCCGCCCCCACCCCTGCAGGGCCCCCCGCCCTGGGGTCTCTGTCTCACCCAACAGACTGACAGACGGTGATGATGCAGCATAAGGCGCCTCTCAGCCCCGCCCCCCCCCCCCCCCCAGCTTCCAAGCTGCCCCCTCTGAAGCACACAGATCAGCTTCTCTAGGGAAGTTTATCACAACCTGTGAAGAAACCTGAGGTCTCTTATGGGCTGATCTTCTCCATGTCCATTCAAATGTTGCAAATTCCATGTGAAACGTGAAACACACATATTTCAAAAGCACCACCATCACTGGGAAAGCACACGATCAGTAGAGACCTTGGAAAACACCAGAAGTGGCTCTGAAGAAATCACGAGCTATTCCATCCCCAGAGGTAAAGAAGCATTTCGGGAAGCGTGTCTCTCCTCCTGTTCAGAGTTGGTGTCCACGTGAGCTTTGCTGCCCTCATACCCTTCTGCCTCTCACTACCCTTCTGGGTTTTAAGAGCCCGGCCACTCTCTGTGTCATCACTGAGCGGTCTCTGTGCTGCTATCTCTGTGGCTCCCTGGTGCTTCGGCTCACGCTTGCTCTCTCCATCTCTTCTCCTTTCTATGTTTTTCTTCGTGGTGTGACCACGACCTGCTGTTTTATGATGCATTTACTTGTTCCTCCTCTGTGGCCTCAGCAGAAAGAGAAGCCCCAGAAGCACAGGCCATGGCCAAGCTCCGCTGCTGAGCACAGGTGACAGTAAATAGAAGAAACTCGACAAATATAGCTGAGTGCGGCTTCCACCAGCCTGCCACTGACACGCGTTCTGAGAGCTGCACACCAAGCCACGCACGCCTGCATCTTCGGGTGTATTTTTGCTGTCCACTCAGGGTACGTTCTTCAGTGCACTGTTTCCAGGTAAAAAAGTATGGATATTCGTACGGCTTTTGACAGCAATTGCCAAAGTATCATTCAGATATGCTTTACTGATCCATAGGCTCATGAAGTCTGAGTGAGTTATACATACATGTTGACCTCTTCTGAAATGTTCATGTACACTGTTTTCATTTCTATCATGTGATGGATACAAGGGATAACTTTTATCTCATTAGAATATATGTCTAATGAATTAGAATATTTTCACGTACTTGCTGCTGCTGCTGCTAAGTCGCTTCAGTCGTCTCCGACTCTGTGCGACCCCATATCTTCAATTGCCTGTTTTCTTCCTCGGTTATTTGTCCTTATTTCTTTGGCAGATTTCTTTATATTTTAAGGATGTTGATCCGTTACATGGAGCAAATTCTTTTCTTTCGCTCACCGTTTGCCTCTGTCTCGGTGCTTTCCCTGTTCTGCGTGTTCGCACACTCATACGGGCTTTCTCCTGTGGCTTCCGGCGTGCCTTCTCCTGTGGCTTCCGGCGTGCCTTCTCCTGTGGCTTCCGGCGTGCCTTCTCCTGTGGCTTCCGGCGTGCCTTCTCCAGTGGCTTCCGGCGTGCCTTCTCCTGTGGCTTCCGGCGTGCCGCGCCCAGGTGCAGTGCTCCCGGGTCCAGCCCCGATCGCCAGGGGGCGCTCTCCCCATGAGGGGGTTTCTCCGCGGGCTCAGGGGCGGGACCCCCTGCTGAAAGCAGAGGAAGGAGCCCGAGGGCTCTCTCGGAACGCGTGAAGGTTCAGCCCGCGATGCAGACAGGACGTGGGCCTGACGGTAAGGACGCGTGGACGGGGGCCGGGAGCTGCGCCTCGGGGTCCCAGCGGCAGGGAAACAGCAGAGAGGCAACGCGTTTCCGAATCAGAAAAGGCCACTCCGTCCTGCACACCTGTCCTCTTAAAATCCATCTTAGTCCGCGTCCTGATGTTCTGCCATCTGTCTGCCCGCCTCCCGCCCCGGAAACCAGTCGAAGGCCTGAATCCACTTCTCGCTACACTGGCCTCGTCTCCCCGTTTGTCCCATCTGCTCGCTTCCTCCAGGCACAGCCTCGCCGTCGGCACGAGTCCCCGCTTTATTCCTTTACCTCGGTCGACAAAATATACCTGATGGTCCTGATTAATCCGTCTATTGACGTCGCCTCAAACTCTATTACTTTTCAAGAAAATTGGAGCCGGTTTTGAAAGCCTCATTATTACGCACGTGAAATAAAGCGTCGTCTTTCAATGGGCCGTGTCTACCCCCCCCCCCCCCCCCCCGCCGCTCCCGTTTGGTATGCTGGCCACGTCTCGCTGTGATGACATTTGGATGCTTCTGAAAATGCGGACTTGGTCTGATTCGGTTGTAAACGGAGCTGTTAGAGGCACACAGAAGGCCACCAGGGCAGCGGCTCTGGATACAGAACCTGGGACGCTGCTCAGAGCCAGGGCTCCAGTTGCTGGTCTGACGCTCCCCTGGGGAGGTGCCCCTGGCTCACTTCCTGTCACTTTGTGGGAAGTCAGCCAAGACATTGGGGGGAGACCCTCAGGCAGGACCCCCTTGCCGAATGCGGAGAAATGTAGGCTCCCCCTTTGCTCGTGTTCACTCTGCAGCTCAGCCCTTTGAGGTGCCCAGGCTGCCTCCGTATCTTCAGTCTTCCACTTCAACAGAGCCCAGCGGGCACCAGAAGGCAAGCATCAGAAAAAGGCTCCACGGAGACGTGCGCACACAGGGTTCTTGGCATCGGGCCGGGAGAGGTGGACCTGGGTGTTCTGGTTCTGTGTCAGAGGGAAGGAGTGTAGCCAGAACGGGGGTTGAAAAATGACAATCAGGGACACACAGCCTCACCTGGTCCTAAAATTTAAGCTATGAAGAGGTGTCACTGTGTTTTCTTGCTTCGTATAGTTCCTAAAACTGCCTTTGGAATGAGCTCTAGGCCCCAAACTTGCTGGTGAATTACTACAGTGAGGTCGTCGACCACCAGTGTCACCCGTCTGGGATCTGTTTGGTGTGACAGTGGCGTGAGATGGAGGCTCCGGGTCCTGTGGGTGAGAGCAGCCCTGAGCTGCAGGCTTCCAGGTGTGTCCCTGGGGGCCGAGCGGCGGGGGAGGAGGCCCATCCTTCTCGGCTCGCACCTGGAGGACCACGGGCCCTTAAGACTGGGAGCTGTGGGGGACGCGGACACCTGTTCCCAGAGAGGTGGCATGACTGGATTCCCATTAGAGATGCTGCCTGTGCAGCTCGGGGGGATGTGCAAAGACCGGAGGGCCCGGGGGGAGAAGCTGGGGTGAGGGCCTGGGGGGATGTGCAAAGCCCAGAGGGCCTGGGGGGGGGGGGGGAGAAGCTGGGGCATCCGAAAGGCAGTTACATCAGAGCTGATCTGTGCAGAGATGGAGGTGGACGTAGGAGCCAGGGAAGGAGCGCGACCGCAAAACGCAGAGCCTGGTGGATGTGAAGCGAGGACAAGGAAGGCATCTCAGACACCCTCATGGCTGTCTCTGGTCTTTAGACAGTCGGGGGCTCTTACTGAAACAGGGAGGCGGGACTCTGCGGAGGGTGGAAGGCGCCTCTTGAAATCTGAGCTTGGTTTCTGATGATAAGCCTACCTGGTGCCACCCAGTCAGGAGCTGCACCTCCTTCTGGATGGGGGTGGGGGAGGGGCAGGGGGAGGGGATAGGAGAGAATGGGGGAGGGATGGGAGAGGGGATGGGAAGGGCGTGGGAGGGGGTGGGAGGGGGTGGGCAGGGCAGGTATGTGGCAGTTACAGCCCTAAGCTTGAATGAGATCTTCCCTGAAGATTGTCTGGATTGGGAGTGGAAGGATGAAGACAGAGCCCTGGGGAACATCAATATTCATGAGACAGGAAAGCAGAGGGAAGCCCACAAAGGAGATGGAGAAGTGGTGGCGGAGAGGCAGGCAGTAAATCAGGAGAGAGTGGTTTCCTGGAAACCCGAGAAGAGCAGGCAGGAAGGAGCAGCGCTGCAGAGGTGAGAGGTGATGGTGGCTGAAGTGGTGCTGGGGTCTGGGTGGTGCTGGGGTCTGGGTGGTGCTGGGGTCAGGGTGGTGCTGGGGTCAGGGTGGTGCTCAGGGTCTGGGTGGTGCTGGGGTCTGGGTGGTGCTCGGGGTCAGGGTGGTGCTGGGGTCTGGGTGGTGCTGGGGTCAGGGTGGTGCTCAGGGTCTGGGTGGTGCTCAGGGTCTGGGTGGTGCTGGGGTCAGGGTGGTGCTGGGGTCTGGGTGGTGCTGGGGTCTGGGTGGTGCTCAGGGTCTGGGTGGTGCTGGGGTCTGGGTGGTGCTGGGGTCAGGGTGGTGCTGGGGTCTGGGTGGTGCTGGGGTCAGGGTGGTGCTCAGGGTCTGGGTGGTGCTGGGGTCTGGGTGGTGCTCGGGGTCAGGGTGGTGCTGGGGTCTGGGTGGTGCTCGGGGTCTGGGTGGTGCTCGGGGTCAGGGTGGTGCTGGGGTCAGGGTGGTGCTCGGGGTCAGGGTGGTGCTCGGGGTCTGGGTGGTGCTCGGGGTCTGGGTGGTGCTCAGGGTCAGGGTGGTGCTGGGGTCTGGGTGGTGCTGGGGTCAGGGTGGTGCTGGGGTCTGGGTGGTGCTCAAGGTCTGGGTGGTGCTGGGGTCAGGTTGGTGCTGGGGTCTGGGTGGTGCTGGGGTCTGGGTGGTGCTCGGGGTCTGGGTGGTGCTCGGGGTCTGGGTGGTGCTCAGGGTCAGGGTGGTGCTCGGGGTCTGGGTGGTGCTGGGGTCAGGGTGGTGCTGGGGTCTGGGTGGTGCTCAAGGTCTGGGTGGTGCTGGGGTCTGGGTGGTGCTGGGGTCTGGGTGGTGCTCGGGGTCTGGGTGGTGCTGGGGTCTGGGTGGTGCTCAAGGTCTGGGTGGTGCTAGGGTCAGGTTGGTGCTGGGGTCTGGGTGGTGCTCAGGGTCTGGCTGGTGCTGGGGTCTGGGTGGTGCTCGGGGTCAGGGTGGTGCTCAAGGTCTGGGTGATGCTGGGGTCAGGTTGGTGCTGGGGTCTGGGTGGTGCTGGGGTCAGGGTGGTGCTCAGGTCTGGTGATGCTCTGATGCCTTGGCCAGTTTTGGGGTTACTTTGGGGCTGTGTGGCCAACGCGATGAGCTGCAGACAGCTCTGGGAGGCGGTGGGGCGCCCTGCCCAGCACTGGCTGGGGGTGAAGGGGGCTGACGTTGCGGGAGGAGAGGGCGGGGGCTCAGGATCTTATGTCCACGTTTTCCTTCTGAAAGAAGCGTAGGCCGGGCAGGAGACGCTGAGCTCTCAGTCACTGAGAGGAAGGGGAGGTGGAGGAGGGCAAAGTGCAGCTGAGGGGTGTGACTCGGAGACGGATTTGCTGGGGGGTGAAGCTTCCACAGGAGGGGACGCGTTTTCCTAGGGGAAGGAGGGACGATGAGCAGTGACCCTGGACACACGCTGGCAGACCTGGAGGTCAGCCCCTGGAATCGTGCCCGTGTCCTTACTTACAGTACGACACGGCACCCACCTGCAGTTCGAAGCTCGTGGTGACGGCCCTGCTCCCTGAGAGTCTCAGCAGGTCTTCACTCTGGGGAGGTTTCACTAGTTTTTCGCAACTTTTTCTTGGGTATCAACTCTGCTTGGAGCTGGGTGCCCCTGCCCAGCTGCCACAGGGCTTTTCTTTCTACTAGTGGGGAGGGTTGGATTTTTTTTTTTTTCCTGCGTCTTTTTTCGTCTTCTTCCCTAATGGTAAAACTTGAATTCCTAGCCAGTCGGTTGGCATCACAGCTGTCATGTTTCCCTGCTTTCTTGGTACTAAGAGTGGCCTTGTGACCAAGCTCTGACGAAGGCATGAGCATGAGGGGTGTGTTCAATTCCAGACGGAGCCGTTTCAAGGGAGTGCACATATCCGCTTCAGTCTCTTCTTCCTTCCTGTTGGAATGCAGATGTGATGGCCGGAGTTCAGGCAGCCTTCTTGGGGTGTGAGTTATGAGTCACTTGCAGGGGACGGTAGAGCAACAAGACTGAGGGAGTCCAGAGTCCCTGATATTTGGGGAGCTATCAGGCCAGCCCTAGACCAGCACTAGACTGTGGATCTCTAAACTGACATTGAGACAAGAAGAAAATTTTCTTATATAAGTCCCACTTATTTGGGGTGTTATATTACTCACACAGCTGAAATTACCCACAAATAATACAGAGAGACAGCCAACACTCATATAAACAGATTAACACATTGTTAAAACTTTTGCTAAGTGATCTGATGAAAATGAACATCAGGCAGTGATACAGACCTAACGAGCAGGAGAAAGGGTCCATAGAAGACTGTCGGGAAAGGCTTCACAGAAAGCAGGCTTTAAAGGGAAGAGGGAGTAATGGCCCGCTGCATGAACAGTGGTGTCAGTCTGGGCTGTGGTCCCGCCTCCCAGGTCCGACCCCTGGTCACTGCACCTACCGCCAGGGACCCACTCAGGGTGGAGGAGGGCCCCAGCCAGGCTGCCTGACCCCAGCCCTGCCCGTCAGGCCACCGTGAGGGGCTGCTGTCGGCCCCAGTAGTGTGGTCCAGCCAGACTTCCTATGCACACTGCAGACCCCCAGGAATTCCCTGACGCTGCAGCCAAGGCTGGTCTGAGCCCCGGGTCCCCTCCCAGGACAGGAAGGGGCCAAAGTCCGGGCACGGCCAGCCGGCAGAGTCAGAGGGTCCTGGGCAGAGGCGCATGCCAGGAGGGCATTCGGGGCTGGAGTGGCAGCCGGGTGCGCTTGGTGTCCCTCCTTGGGCAGGAGCCAACGCAGTTGGTAGCAGGCTGGGTGCCCTGGCCGAGGGCATCTTGTGCTGGTCTGGTCCCACCGAGGGCGAGGTGGGGGCATCTCAGATCCTGCCCGCTCAGGATCCATTGAGTGTCCACCCCTGAATTCCCGCCCAGTGGAGCTGCCCCCGCCAGCCAAGGGCTTGTGCTGAGTCCTGTGTTCAGAGCTGCCGTGGGGTCACAGGGACCGACCCTGCCTCAGACCCACTGCGCGGCCAGCCGGATCACCTGCTGGGCTGCACTCGGTCTGCCCCGGGCTGCCGTCCACGGCTGATGCCGCGCCTGAATGCTCCTGCTCTGCGTGGCACAGGGGCATGGGCTGCACATCGCAGGGCTGTGCTGGGCGTCTACACGGCCGGCCAGCCTGTGAGGGTGGGAGCTGGTATCAGGAGGAGTCAGGAGGGTTCACACGGGAGCCTGATGCTGTTATTTCATGGTCTTCTAGAAATGTGTCCAATTTTACATACTTCCTAATGGGCTTTTACAAATCTGAGCAAAAAAAAGAATTGTTACAAAAATTCCTCATTCCCTAGGCTCACATAAAACAATCTGCGTTTAAGAGTGTCTTAAGAGGTAACATTCTTCCAACTACACTGGCTGGGCTTAAATTGCATGTAAATTAAATTACTGAAATGAGGATAAATACAGTGTAATCAGTAGTAGGATTTATTCTCTGTAACTGTACAGGAAATATTTTAATTCAGAATTTTCCTCAGTTAAACCTTACTTTTGAGTCATGATATGAGAAATGAATACAATCTCTCTCTTTCTCTCTGATATAGACTTTCTAACACACCAAACTTTCCTGGCGTATACTTCTAAATTTTCTAGACCAATGATTGCTTCCTGAATACTCTTGTTTGATTTTGAGATGCAAACCTGTGATTGAACCCTGAGATAATATTGGCTTGCTTCCACAGCTAAAACTACTTGATGTTTATTCTGGTTTTATCAGGCCCATAGAGGTTTGCCCCCCTCTAGGATGATTGAGAGATGGCATGAAGCCTTTGTGGCTAAGCCAGGGATGCTGAAAGCAAGAATGGCGCTCCTGTTCTCTAGAGGACAGGCTTCTTCCAGCTTGGCCACTTGGGCCGGGCTCTCCCAGGGAGCAGACACGGAGCAGGGGGCCACGTCAGATGAGGCTACTGCCTCCCTGAGACACCGTGACCAAATTAAACCGCCTGTGATCAAGTCTGACCACCGCACAGATCACACCCGTGAACCACGCTCTGTCTTGTGGGGTGACGAGCTTCTTCCACAAGGAAGGCGTCATCCTGGCTCCTTCTTCCTGCCCCAGCTCTGGCTCATCAAATCACCAAAAGAGGGCTGATCGCCCTACGGCCTGGCAGCCACCAGCCTGGGACCTGCCCTGCCTCCTCCCACAGTGATCCTCCGTGACCCTGGAATGCATGAAGCACAATGCCAGCTGCAGACATGCAGGAAAGACAAGCTAGCGTCAGTTGCTCAGTCGTGTCCGACTCTTTGTGACCCCGTGGACTGCAGTCCACCAGGTTCCTCTGTCCATGGGACTCTCCAGGCAAGAACCCTGGAGTGGGTGGCCTTGCCCTTCTCCAGTGGATCTTCCTGACCCAGGGATGGAACCCAGTCTCCTGCACTGCAGGCGGATTCTCTACCAGCTGAGCCCCCAGGCAAGCTCTGTCTCTTTCCACGGCCGTGAGTAAACTTGCATCTGTGGCAGAGTTGGGGCTGTGAGTTGACAGCAGCTGGACGGCAGCTTGCAGTCTCTTTCCATGAGAACAGAGGTTGGAGGAGGACCCCTGTGCCCGCTGGGAGCTGGAGCCGTGGATGCCACGGGTGCCCTCGAGTCTCAGGGACTGTGTCCTCCCGATCCTGGGATGGCCCCTCGTCTGTGTTCACAGGGCACGCTGAGCTCTCTGTGTTCCAGGAACTTCAGTGACAGGCTCAAGGTCACTGAGCCCCGCGTGGGGCTAAAACAGGAAGGTTCCGGCTTTCCGGGAAGACCACTGGCATCAACATGGTGCTCGTCTCCCTTTCAGATCTGCAATTTTCTCTTTATGCTGAGACATGTGACCGCGGAAGGGGTCTGGGCTCTGTGCTGGGTAGGACGGTGTGGGTTTCTAGCCCACATCCCCCTGCTCACGCGGGTCACGGCCACCTTGCTGATCGGGGAGCAGGATGCGAAAGATCCTGGTGAGCTGGAGTGGGCGGGGCAGAGGTCTCTCAGAGGCCCCCCAGACCCGGCCGACACTGCTCAGAAAGTGTCTCCTCACTGGCATTTCATCTCCACCTGCAGAGCTCTGTCTCTCCCGCCCGGAATAGCTCAAGTAGGCTGTGACCTCCGCAAGCACCCTTGAGAGGCTCTCCAGGCGCCTTGAGAAATTGCACAGAAGGCGCCCTGCCTCTGGGCTGGATCTGCTGTTCATGCGCGGGTGTCTCCTAGAGCTCCGTAACTCAGAGCCTCTTGGCGAGCGCTACCTGCAGCAGCCATAAACTACGTCTCCTGAGCTCGGGGGAAAACGCTGCTCACCTCGCCCGAGCGAGGGCTCACATGAGGGCTTGGCAGATGGAGCAGAGGGGCTGGGAGGTGGCCAGACTCGCAGACCCCACTCGGGGCGGGTCTTCCCCGGCACTCCTGGATGACCTGCGGAGCTTTGCTGTGCCCTTGGTGAGATGAGACTGTGGCTCAAGGCGTCCTGACTGTCACAGGCCCCGTCTCCCCATCGCACCCCCTGGCCCCTGAGTGACCCACAGCAAAGGGCCTGACGTCCCCCTGCCCCCCCCAGCGTGGTGATGGGTGAGCCGGCGTCGGGGCAGACACAGCAGCTGGTGGGGTAAGCTGGGAGTGTATTTTCTACGTACATTTATGTCCATCTTCATAGCTCTCACTTGAAAAAGGCATAGCTTTTATGTCTGCAGAGAACATAATCAATACAGGAGCACAGGTTTCCCCAGAAACATCACCCTGGGAGGGCAAATTGACAGACACAAAGGCCAGGGAAGAGGCCCGTGTCCACTCTGAGGTGCTGGGACAGGGGTCAGGGAACGGCTCAGGGGTCTGGGATGTCAGGCCAGTGCCAGCTGCCAATGTCAGGCGTTTGCCGGGATCATGTGAGAAACCCCGGGTACTTGCTCCCTGCCACCTCCGAGCCAGACTCTCCCCTCTGCACCCAGAGCTCTGCTGCCCTCCAGCAGCCTCAGTCTCAGGGAGAGCAGACGAGCTGCCTGGCCACCAAGCTCCCGCTCTAGCGAACCTGGACCAGGGGCACCCTGCCCGCCTGGCGCCCAGGCTCAGCGGGGCTCGTGGAGGCCTGGCGGGGGCGCTTGCCTGGCATTCAGTGAGCAGAGGCCCCGTTATGGAGTGAGGGGAGACTGTGTGCCAGGCCTGGGCCGCCGGGCGGGGCCGGGTGCCAAGCACCCCTGGGCTGAGTCCAGGGCAGACAGGGGCCAGCCTCGGGGAAGGCTCCCCTGTGAAGACAGCAGGACCAGCAGGCCATGTCAGGGAGGGGGACCATCACGGAGGGCTGCGGGAGGACCGGCTTGCGCACCCGGGACGGAGGCCGGGCCGGGGTCTTCCCAGGGGATGCCGGAGCTGCTTCTGGGAGCTCTCTCACCAGCTCGGGGGTGATGGGCTGAGCGGGGGCGGACATGGCCGCAGGACCCTGGGATGCACACGGGGCGAGCAGGGGCAGATTCGGGAGCTGCGAAGAAGCCTAAGCCCTCGGCCTCTGATGTGTGACGGCAGGACGGGGATGGGGGGCTCTGGTGTGCAGACTCGGGGGGATGCCCCGCCCCCTGGGCGAGCACCCACCCCTTGGGCCAGGACAGTCGCAGAGCTGCAGGCTCCCACAGGGCACCCTGCTCCCCCGGGCAAGTTTCTGGTTTGCACTGAAACACAAGTTTCTTGTGCATAAAGTCAGGACACGCTGTTCTCAGTGGTGAGGTCCTGATGTGTGGATGTGATACAATTGTGTCAGGAGGCTTGTAAGGGTCAGCACCAAAGCCATGCTGTAAATAAGTTTTCCTTCCCAGCCGCCAGCCCCCTAATTCGGCCTCTTTGGTCCTCAGTGTTCATTTACACGCTCCATCCATGCTGACTGATTGCCTGTATCTTTGGGTAGGTTTCTGTTATGGACATCCCCAGGGCAACCCCAGTGTATCTTGCTCTGCGGTCCTTCCCTTACAGGGCAGGTCCTGTAAATTCCTTGAAACCAGCAGTCATGGTAAAGGCACTGGGATTGAATTACAGATTATGGCAAAGGTGAAGGAATGCTGCAGATGTAATAATCCCTCTTGAGAGTCCCTTGGACTGTAAAGAAATCAAGCGGGTCAATCCTAAAGGAAATCAACCCCAAATATTTATGAGAAGGACTGATGTTGAAGCTGAAGCTCCAACACTTTGGCCACCTGATGCAAAGACCTGACTCATTGGAAAAGAACCTGATGCTGGGAAAGACTGAAGGCAGGAGGAGAAGGGATGAGAATGAGATGGTTGGATGGCATCACCGACTCAGTGGACATGAGTTTGAGCAAATCCAGAAGATGGTGAAGAACAGGGAGACCTGGTGGCTGCAGTCCCCGGGGTCGCAGAGTTGGACATGACTGAACTAAAATCAGGTGGTGCTAGTGGAAGAATCCACCTGCCATTGCAGGAGGCAAAAGAGACACGCGTTTGATCCCTGGGTCAGGAAGATTCCCTGGGATAGGAAATACACCCCACTCCAGTATTCTCACCTGGAAAATTCCATGGGCAGAGGAGCCTGATGGGCTACAGTCCGTGGGGTCAAAGAGTCGGACACGACTAAGTGACTGAACACAGATCATAAGAAGACACCCCAGTGGGCCTGGCTGGATCAGCAGAGCCCTTTCAAAGGGGTCATGGGCCTTCCTGGGTCCAGAGACCAGAAGTAGAGAGGCAGCTGCTGGCTTGAGAAGGAGGCTGCCAGCGCGTGAGGGCCCACGCAGCAGGGATCTGCAGGTGCCTCGGGAAGTGAAAGCCCTGGCTGACATGAGCAAGGAAACAGGCTGTCAGTCCTACAGCCGTAGGAGCTGAATTCTGATGACAACCACGAACATTCGTAGGAGACCCAGAGAGGCTTCCACTGCAGCAGAAGCCCGACAGCAGCCTGGGGACCTCGAGCTGCAGCCTCACTCAGCCAGCCCCCGCTCCTGACCTTCACACACCAGGAGATAATAAATGCAAGTTGTCTGAAGGTGCCAAGCGCGGAGATCTGTTACACTCCAGGGAGCACTAGCATGTATGCGTCCCAAGGCACGCTTCTTCTGACTTTCCTTATCCGTTGTCCTGACAGTCCTGAAACTGCCTCTGCCACTTCCTCCTTGAATTTCATGGATAAATGTGGTTAGAAAGGGGCTTCCTGGTGACTCAGCGGTAAAGAATCTGCCTGCAATGCAGGAGCCACAGGAGGCGTGAGTTTGATCCCTGGGTCAGGAAGATCCTTCTGGCCTGGAGAATCCCGTGGACAGAGGAGTCTGGCGGGCTACAGTCCATAGGATTGCACAGTCGGACATGACTGAAATGACTTAACACACGCATGTGGTTAGAAAAGAGAGACTAGCATTGGCTTTTTCTTAGTCTCACCTCTAAAAGTAGGTGAAAGCGCTGAGACCCCCCCCCCCCAGATCACATAAATCTCTTTCAATCTCGATGGAGCTGTAAGAACTCTAACTAGGGGGAGTGGCAGATTTGACTACCTTCTTAAGGCTTTGAATATTAATTTTTACTGTAAAATAAATGTGACATTTACTAAGACCTGCTTTTTTAACATTTTCTTGGGTTAGAAAATGTTTCTTTGAAAGTACATATTTGGGGCCCTCTGGACCAAAGATAATAAGACATTAGAAAACATGACTTAAAAAATGCTGATAAAATAGGAGTGGCATTTACACTGAGATGACATCTGTCGACGAGCAGAGGTGCGGGCGAAGATACTGGGGCAGAAGAAGCTGCTGGGGGAAGAGGGAGGTGAGTTTATAGCTGGAGGGTGTGGAAGTTCCCTCATGCTGCAGTGGTTAGGACTCTGCGTCTCCACTGCAGGGGCACGGCTTTGATCTCTGGTTGGGGAACTGAGATTCATATGCCGTGAGGCATGGCCAAATAAATAAATTAATTCAAAAAATAAAGCTGAAGGTAGTAATAGAGGAAGGGAGGGGCCAGGAGAGGCAGCTGGGCACTTGGAGTAGAGGCCCAGACCACAGGGGGACAGCTTTAAAGAAGAAAGTGATACAAACAGCACTCAGACAATGCACGGAGAAGACCCTCGGAATGCGCAGGAGGAAGAGGAGGACGGGCTGCAACCTGGGTCTGAAAGTGGGGGACAGGGCGACAGCAGACGGAGGGGGTGCCCCACCGTTCCCCATGACCCCGCCACACCCTGCAGGCAAAAGCCACGTGGCTGTAGGCGAATCGGAGATCGTTGGTCCCCTGCTCCTCTCGTGGAGGAAGACCCTGCCAGTCCAGCCATCCTCCCACGTCCTGCAGCGAACCAGCGACCAGTCCAGCCATCCCCCCAAGTCCTGCAGCAAACCAGCGACCAGTCCAGCCATCCCCCCAAGTCCTGCAGTGAACCAGTGACCAGTCCAGCCATCCCCCCAAGTCCTGCAGCAAACCAGCGACCAGTCCAGCCATCCCCCCAAGTCCTGCAGTGAACCAGCGACCAGTCCAGCCATCCCCCCAAGTCCTGCAGTGAACCAGCGACCAGTCCAGCCATCCCCCCAAGTCCTGCAGCGAACCAGTGACCAGTCCAGCCATCCCCCCAAGTCCTGCAGCAAACCAGCGACCAGTCCAGCCATCCCCCCAAGTCCTGCAGCGAACCAGCGACCAGTCCAGCCATCCCCCCAAGTCCTGCAGTGAACCAGCGACCAGTCCAGCCATCCCCCCAAGTCCTGCAGTGAACCAGTGACCAGTCCAGCCATCCCCCCAAGTCCTGCAGTGAACCAGTGACCAGTCCAGCCATCCCCCCAAGTCCTGCAGCAAACCAGTGACCAGTCCAGCCATCCCCCCAAGTCCTGCAGTGAACCAGCGACCAGTCCAGCCATCCCCCCAAGTCCTGCAGTGAACCAGCGACCAGTCCAGCCATCCCCCCAAGTCCTGCAGCAAACCAGCGACCAGTCCAGCCATCCCCCCAAGTCCTGCAGTGAACCAGTGACCAGTCCAGCCATCCCCCCAAGTCCTGCAGCGAACCAGCGACCAGTCCAGCCATCCCCCCAAGTCCTGCAGCGAACCAGCGACCACGTCGTGACTGGGGAGATGTGAAGGTGGCGGGGAAGCCCGGAGCTCTCTGTCTGAAGCCTCCTTCAGAGGCCTCTCTAGTCCCTTGTGCTGCCAGCAGTACTGGAGACAATCAGGCACATTCCTTTTGTGAGTCCAGTTTCTCCCCGGGTTTCTGTATGCTATTTCTCCACTTTTTCTGAGCATCTCCTTCAGTGGAAGCTTGGCCTCCTCTGAAGATGTCAGAAGGCTCTGCTCGCAGCGGTCCAGGTGGATAGTAAGTGGCTCCCATATCTTTGTTCATTGGCTGGATTCCTCAGGAGGCTTTATCAAAACCTTGCGAACTCTTCCTCTGGCTCTTTAGCAAAGGCCTGAGAAAGGGAGTCTATTTGTGTGTTAAGATGAGGAAAAAGAACAACCACTTTAAAAGATAAGAGTTGGAATTTATAAGCCTTTACTAATGGTTATTTCTTTCACAGAGAGAAAATAAAAATGGGAGATAGTAAGGAGAAGCAGTGGTGTTGCAGATAGCATCGTTTGGAGGACTCTGAAACCTGGTACCATTTATCATTATATGAGATGCTTTGGTCTGCAAGATCAGAAGCGACTGACGTTATCTATCTACATACAGCCAACTGAATTGCCTCTTCAGAGTCCCAGACAAACATTTCATTAGTTACCATTCATCAGTAAATTGGGATGAAACGCCAAAACACTTCTTCTTAAAAAATAAAGCTGGATTGCATTTCCTACACATGGCGCCTTAAAAAATAATCATTTATATCGCACTTTTCTTTCAAGTGTTCAAACTCTGCTGCCTTCCAAATATTTGCATAGTCTCCCTGACCCCCTCTTCAGTCATGAGCATTATCCTTCTCATTTCTAAGGACTGGGGGAGGAGACACAAACTGTTCCAAAATGTGGAGTCGGTCTGAATTTAGCCAGAAAACCATGGTTTCAAAAAAAAAAAAAAAAAAAACAAGAGCTACTGAATTCATTCAGGCAAATGCTGTATCCCTTTTTGCCTGAAGTTGGCAGGTGTTTAACCAAAATGACTGACTGATCTCTGACCTCTGCCCAAAACCCCAAAGTGGGTTAGGCAGTGGGTTGAACTTCAGGAGAAGACCTAGGGCCGTGTTGAGAAGAGTCCTGAGAATTCTAGGCCTGGTGCAGTGGTCAGTCAGGAATACTGCCGGGGGATGGGATTGCACGGCTCATTGCAGGACCCTCACAGCCTCCATCCTGACATGACGGAGGACACGGCCCCTGGCTCTCCTCAGGCAGTCATTCATGGCTTCCCGAACTTCATCATAAAACTGAAGTGAGGATTTCTGTTTGCAGCTAAGATGGAGATGCTAGCCACAGACCAACGCTTCACCACGAACAAGTAGGGAAAATACCATCATTGGAAGAGACCAGAGAGCCGGAGTGCGGCCAGGACCTGAGACGTGAAGATCCCAGCCAAGGGAGGGAGTCTCCGAGGTCAGCAGAGGTTCCGCTGGTCTTGTGACTGCGAGGGACTCAGGGGACTTAGAAGCCAGGATCCAGAACAAAGGGAGGTGCGAGAGGTTCCATCATAAATGTGTGGCTTCTCCCTGAAGGCGTTCACTGCATTCTTAGGGCAGACAGGGATGATGCTAGGAAGCAGAACACAAACAAAGCCTTGAAGCTTTTGGTTTAAAACAATGGGGCTTTCAGTGCAGTGGAACGGTGAGTGGAAAGTCTAGTGGAATGGTCAGTGGGCGGTAGAACAGGTAGATGGATACTAATCTTGGGTTTCAGTTGGAAACCTTGAGGGCCTCCCTAGAAGAAAGGAAGACGAGAGGAACCCGGAGACTGACAAAACTGCAAACAGGGAGGCAAACAGGCAAACAAGTACAGAAGCAGCCCTGCGTCCTGTCACAAGTGGACTCAGCTCACGATCAGCAGGACAGCCACCTCCGCTCATTTCTGTACCAAGGAAAGATGCAGCCTCCAAAATAAAGAAACACTGTCGAACAGAGCCTCTGTCGCTTTTCATATACAGAGTCCAGCGTTTCATAAAAGCTCACCAGGTGCAACCTTGGGCAAAACTAGGGGAAAAAGCCCCAGAGTGCCCATTTATTGAAGCTACGATCCCTGGACTTTAAAACAGCTTTGATTAATATGTTGAAGCAAAGGCGAGGAATTTAAGCAGAAAATCCAAATCCATTAAAATGTCTATCAATAATTTTAGCAGTAAAAATTTCAATCATTGAAACCAAGATTCAGTGAAGTCATAATTTACTTTAAAGCCCAGAAGAGAGAATTAGATTCTGGGACGACCGATTGGTAGAAGATAACCAGGCTGACGCAGAGAGAAGGAAAACACAGAAAACCACCCCAGAGACTGTGGGTGAGCGGGAAGGTTAGCCGTGCAGCTGGAGTCTTGTGGGGGCGGGCAGTGAGGGAAGCAGGACTTAGAGGATGCTGAGAATTTCCTCAACCTGATCGTCAGGCTCAAGTCACAGGTGCGAGAAGCAACGTGTTTCCCAGGCAGCCCAGCCCAGAGGAGGACGCACTGACGCATCACAAGAGAACTGCTCAAACCCGGAGACGGAGAGAAACACCCCAGGAGGGGCAGAGAGAAAGGAGGGACGGAATCACCAATGGCTGACATTTCCGCAGAAGCAATGGGAGCAAGGAGACAATGGAATGACACCTTTAGCGTGCAGGAGGGAAAAGCTGCATCCGGACAAAGTGTCCTTCACAAACGAAGGCAAAACCAACCCAGTTCCATCATGAGAAACCTGAGAGGGTTTGGTGCCCATAAGCGTATGTGGAAAGGAGTAATACGGTTTCTTTAGGGAGGAAGAAAATGATTCTAGAGGGAATCACAGAAATCCAGCAAAAGGAATGTGAGCAAGGGAAAAGGGAAAATATATAGGAAAATACAAACAAATATTTACTGCAGAAGAAAAACTATATCTGACATGGTCTAAAATACATGGAGAGTAAAACTGTGTGAAAATAGTAGAGATAGCTGAACGTTTGCCTTTTCAGAATATGTCATTGACAAAGACTAGATGCTGCTACTGCTGCTGCCAAGTCGCTTCAGTTGTGTCCGACTCTGTGTGACCCCATAGACGGCAGCCCACCAGGCTTCCCCATCCCTGGGAATCTCCAGGCAAGAACACTGGAGTGGGGACAAAAACTAGCAATAGTGTCAAATTCTGTTAGACAGTTATTAATCATGAATATGCACTAGAATCTTGGACTTATAATCCTAATTCCTTAAAGAAGAAAGAAAATTTATGAAATTAATATGACATAGGTAAAACAAAAAAAGAAATAACGCTGGTTAACTCAAAAGAAGTAAAGAAGAGTAAAGGAGCATTACTTTGGGCCTCGTGGCCCCACCCCTCTGTATAGACTCAAAATGCGCACCAGGAGTCCCCACTGCAGCATTAGTCCCGACAGCCCAGATTGAGGGGGCCGGATGGAAGCTGCAGTGTATCGATGTCATGGAAGGTCACAGAGCCCTGAATAAGCACTGCCACCTGTGAGAGCATCAGTGGCTGCTACAGAAAGACCATGTGTCGGAGGCCAGACACGAAAGCTGACAAAGCTCAGGTGTGGGGTCAACGTCGGAGCAGACCCTCCACCCATGGCGTGTTGACTTGAAGGGTCATCAGGAGGTTTCTTGGAACCAGCATGCTACTGTCTTGAACTGGGTAGTGATTGCATAGGCATGTTCACTTTGTAAAAACTCATCAGGGTGCATATTTATAATTAGTGCACTTTTTTGTGTTATCTCTCAATTACACAAAAGTCGAGGTGGGTCTCTCACTCTCCCTGAGCAGCTCGGTGTGCTCAGCACCCGACTCAGTTCCCGTAGGTGAGACTCACTTCACCCCAGGGATCTCTGTCAACCAGATCTTTGTTTTCACGTGCCCCACACTGGCTGTGCTGGACTTCATCTTAAACTTTAACCCTGAACATTTTTTTTTTTTTTTTTTGCTATTTTAGTTCTTAATTCCTAAACACCACCTTTTAGATAAGTCTTGATTCCAGGTTCTCTGGGCCAAGGACAAACCCCAACCTACCCTATTACAGCCTCAGCTATGAGACCTTAGACAGGACTCCCCCAACCAGCCCCCACTTGTGCTCGGGGCTCTCAGACAGGCTCCCCATGAGGCTCTTTGTTCAGAGATGCCGTGGCAACAGTCCAGGATCCCTGTGCAGAGAGTGCCTCTTCCAGCTTTCCTTCTGTTGTCACTGCTATTCAATTCAATGAGAAATTGTTGTTAACTGCTAGCAGAGATGAGTAATTCTCTTTTCCTGTCCCTGAGGATATTATAGTCAATTTCGGACACTGGCAGACGAAATACATGATAAGAGTTACAATAAGGAGCTGTGAGCGGAAAGAGAAGAGGCATCTCACTGGTGATGACTTCCCCGAGGATGTGATAGCTGGGCTGAGCCTCAGAGAATGAGGAGTTACGATACAGGCAAAGAGCAGGAGACAGGGCACCCTGGGTAGAGAGAGAGGCGAGAGCTGAGACACGGGTGGCACGAACCAGATTTAGGTCATACGGGACTTTGTGCGCAAGTGATGGTGACTGGTGCCACCACTTTGCCAAAAGTAGCCACCCAGCAACAAAGCCAGCACAGATAGGTCTCACCAGGGCTCTGAGGGTGACTTAGAGCATCCCACCAGTTCCTGGTGGCCTCAGCTTTCCCATGAGAGCAATTATCTTGCATCTGTTTTGACAGTCCTTCTGGGACTGGAGGGCTGACCCAGGCACAGAGGTCAGCATGCTCGAGGTGCCAGTGGTCACAGCGATGTGTGTGTAAGTAACTGTTTAAGACGAATGCAGGTCTGCATATGTACACACGATATTTTGTTAAGACTATAACAATGTAAAGGATATGTCAGGCTTCCCTGATGGCTCAGTGGTAAAGAGCCCACCTGCCAACGCGGAAGACCTGGGTTCCATCCCTGGGTCGGGAAGATCTCCTGCAGAAGGGAATGGCAACCCACTCCAGTATTCTCACCTGGAGAATCCCTTGGACAGAGGAGCCTTGCAGGCTACAGTCCATGGGGTTGCAAAGAGTCGGACACGACTGAGCGACTAACACACTTTGTTAGAAGTGTAATTGGGCTTCCCAGGTGATGCTGGTGGTAAAGAACCTGCCTACCAAGCGGGAGACATAAAAGACTCAGGTTCAGTCCCTGGGTCGGGAAGATCGCCTGAGGAGGGCATGGCAACCCACTCCAGCATTCTTGCCTGGAGAATCCCTGGACAGAGGAGCCTGGCGGGCTACCGCCCATGGTGTCACACAGAGTCGGATGTGACTTAGTGACGGAGCACACACAAAGGCTATGTCACAGTATTTATAGAAGCATTCAACACAACACTCATGAATTGTGTATGGAAAAATTGATTCTCAAACAGTATTTTTGTTCACTTTAAGACCCCAGAACCATAACCAAACTATGGTTTGCCGTTTACAGGTGAGTGTAATTACAACATGTGCACTGGTTGATATCTTCGTTTCTGTAATACAGACCAAGCGAGGTGGAGTGGAGTGGAAACGATGGCTGTGTGTGTTAGAGTTTCCCTCTTTTGTCGATGATGTGTGTGACTTCTTCGCTGAGTCAGATATCAGGTTTTGGATACTAAAAGAACATTTCCTCAATGGTTCTCATTTTTCACAATGCAATGGTCACAGATACCGTTCCCACTAAAATGGAATCTGTGTCACGCGCCCTATCACGATGCTAAGCCTAGAGACCGTCGCGGTGCACGGGCGCGGCTCAGAGGGGAGCCGGTGTCCGCGGCGAGGTCGCTGTCGGTCCGCTCGGTTCCCAGTGCCCATCCTCAGGCCGCTGCGTGTGAGCGCGGGGCGAGGTGTGCAGTTGTGTGTCAGCGTACATACATCTCCACGCACACACACGGCAGACGTAAGTAACCTCAAGGGACTAGGTAATAGTGAAATATAATCAGGAAGCCATGAGTTTGGAGAATTTCTTATTTTTTATTATTTTGTTGTAAATATAACACATTTGATTACGTCTCTATAGTTTAATTTTTAATAATGACTGTACTTAACGATGTTAGCTGTGTGTTTCGTCAGTCATGTCTGACGCTTTGTGACCTTATGGATTGTAGCCTGCCAGGCCCCTCTGTGCATGGGGTTCTCAGGCAAGAATCCTGAAGTGAGTTGCCATTTCTTTCTCCAGGAGATCTTTGCAACCCAAGGATCTAACCTGTGTCTCTGTGTCCTTTGCATTGTAGGAGGATTCTTTACCCACTGAATCATCAGTGAAACCCTACTTAACAACAGGCTCATGAAATTTCTGAAAATTTAAAAGTCAGTATTGTCAAGGCTGTATATTGTCACCATTCTTATTTAACTTATATGCACGGTACATCATGTGAAATGCCAGGATGGATGAAGCACAAGCTGGAATCAAGATTGCCAGGAGACATATCAACAACCTCAGATATACAGATGACACCACCCTTATGGCAGAAAGTGAAGAAGAACTAAAGAGCCTCCTGATAAAAGTGAAAGAGGAGAGTGAAAAAATTGGCTTAAAACTCAACATTCAGAAAACTAAGATCATGGCATCTGGTTCCATCACTCGATGGCAAATAGAGAGGGAAATAATGGAAACAGTGAGAGACTTTATTTTGGGGGGCTCCAAAATCAATGCAGATGGTGACTGCAGCCATGAAATTAAAAGACGCTTGCTCCTTGGAAGAAAAGCTATGACCAAACTAGACAGCATATTAAAAAGCAGAGACATTACTTTGCCAACACAAGTCCATCTAGTCAAAGCAATGGTTTTTCCAGTAGTCATGTGTGATGTGAGAATTGGACTATAAAAAAAGCTGAGTGCTAAAGAATTGATGCTTTTGAACTGTGGTGTTGGAGAAGACTCTTGAGAGTCCCTTGGACTGCAAAGAGATCCAACCAGTCCATCCTAAAGGAGATCAGTCCTGAATATTCATTGGAAGGACTGATGCTAAAGCTGAAACTCCAATACTTTGGCCACCTGATGAGAAGAACTGACTCATTTGGAGAGACCCTGATGCCGAGAAAGATTGAGGGCGGGAGGAAAAGGGGACGACCAAGGATGAGATGGTTGGATGGCATCACCAACTTGATGGACGTGAGTTTGAGCAAACTCTGGGAGTTGGTGATTGACAGGAAGGCTTGGCGTGCTGCAGTCCATGGAGTCGCAAAGAGTCGGACACAACTGACCACACTGAACTGATTCCTGCCCTTCTCTAAACCACCCCCAGCACACTGCTGTCAGAGATTTTGATCCAGATGATCTTGTTTCTCCTTCACCACAACCTACTGAGGTAACTGTTCTTTACCTCCACTTTATAGACAAACCAGGGCTCACAGCCATACGAGATGCACAGCACGGCGCCCGGCGTGGAGTCAGCGGCAGCTTCCCAGCTCCGTCCACGGCTGCTTTAACACTGCTTTACAGACATAGGCGAGGATGGCGATTCTGAGTGTTGGCCCACAGATGTTCACAACTCCAGCAGTACACACCCAAACTCTGTGTGCACAAGCCCTAAAAGAGGAGTGGGGCTCACCTCTTTGCTCAGAGGTGCGATGCTACGGCACACATGCTCTAGGAAACAGCATCCCAACTTCCCAATTTCAACGTGTATAAACTCCTGAGCATGACAACTCTTGGAGTCTTCTACCTCAATATGCAATCTCCTTGGCAACAAGAAAACACACACTCACGTGAACAAGGAGATGGTGTGTGTGATGTGTCTGTGGCTGAGTGTGTACAGGAACCACAGGAGAGCTGCCATAGCTCCCCTGGGGATGCCCCCTCCCCTCTGGACCCTGTCCTCTGTGCTCGCCTTCGGGGGTCAGCCCCAGGAGCACCGGCCTCTGGTCCAGGGGGTCAGGACAACAGAAATGACCAGCCCTGAAGGTCAGCTGCTTAGGGTTCAGTGGCCCTCCTTTCCATCCAAGGGGAAGCAGACCAACAAAACGAAATAAAGTAAGTGAGATGATGTCCTTACGTTTCCAGGCAGTATTCTGCCTTCTGTCTAAGCAGCCAAAGCCACAGGCTTCCCCAACAGGAGCGCCCGGCAGAAAGCTGCCCTGGACAGAGGACCTGCGGGCATCACAGCTCCTCCCTGGACACCGGACACGTCTCTTCACCTAGTTTAACCAGTGAACTCACATGTTCTCCAGCTGGAGTTGTAGACTTTAGTAAAGACAAGGCACTTGGAGCCTGGCATGCAGCCACACTCGGCAACAAAGTTTCCGCTGCATCGTCAGGGATGAGCTAAGTGTTTATGGATTTTCTCACCGGGGGGCAGCACTCACCTTGTCATCTCCTGTCTGTCTTTCCGAGAGACTGAGCTTCTCAAGGACAAACACTTCCTCTTATTCAGGAGTGTTTCTGGCATCCGGCCTATTGCTTGGCACAGATTGTTTCTTCGACAAATCAAATAATAAACAGGGTTTTGAAGAGATATTGTAGATACATATTTGATTATGTGCAATTGGGTTCATGGTATATAGATACGTGCATTGTGCTAAGTTGCTTCAGCTGTCTGATGCTTGCAACACTGTGGACTGTAGCCCACCCTGCTCCTCTGTCCGTGGGGATTCTCCAGGCAGGAATACTGGAGTGGGCAGCCATGCCTTCCTTCAGTCCTGCCTGCCTGCCTTCAGGGGATCTTCCCTAGGGATTGAACTTGCTTCTCTTAAATCTCCTAAGTTGGCAGGTGGGTTCTTTACTACTAGCCCCCCTGGGAAGCTCAAATAGATAAGTCCAAAATCATAATTATTCAGTCAGTTCCCCACTGTAAAACCTTTAAGAGGCTTATAATTTTTCACAACTGTGAACATCAGTTCTGTAGCGTTTTTGTAAAAGAGCAACTGAATCTCCTGTTTGATATCTGTACATGGGTGATGGCTTAGTGGTGAAGAACCTGCCTGCCGATGCAGGAGAATCGAATTTGATCCCTGGCTTGGGGAGATCCCCTGGAAGAGGAAATGGTAACCTACTCCAGTATTCTTACCTGGGAAGTCATGTGGACAGAGGAGCCTTGAAGGCTACAGCCCATGGGGTCAAAAAGAGTCGACTTAGTGACCAAACAACAACAAAAATTTCTAGAAGGAGAAATGATAAGCCACAGCATAAATACATTTTAAGACTTTTGGTACCTGTTGCATAATTGGTCTCTGAAAGTTTTCAGGTATTTGCTTCTGCATGTGGCTGCTTATTAATGTGGCTGCTTATTAATGTAAACATTTCAAGTCATTTCCCCCTACTTATTTTCAACCTTAAGACCACTCTTAAAGTGAAAAAGTGTACATGCCATGCTTAGTCATGTCCAACTCTTTGTGATCCCATGGCCTGTAGCCCGCCATGCTCCTCTGTCCATGGGATTCTCCAGGCAACAATACTGGAGTAGGTTGCCATGCCCTCCTCCAGAGGATCTTCCCCAACCCAGGGATTGAACCCAGGTCTCCTGCATCGTGGGCAGATGCTTTACTGTCTGAGCTATCAGGGAAGCCCAAGAATACTGGAGTGGGTAGCCTATCTCTTCGCCAGGGGATTTTCCCAATCCAGGAATCAAACCGGGGTCTCCTGCATGGCAGACAGATTCTTTATCAGCTGAGCTACCGGGGAAGCCCACAGAATTGTTCCATAAATTGGGTCTATTCTTGTACTTCGGCTCTTTTTCCATCATCTGACCACTTTTTCTAAGTCTAGTTACACAGTCTTAGTTATTGTAGCTTCATGTAGTTCTTAGAATGATTAGAAACAATATCTTCTATTACGTTTTTCTTTAAATTATTTTTTAATTAACTTTAGAAATATCTTGGGTTTTTTGAACCAGTTGGAATTTCAGGGGGTCCTGTGGGATTTGTCACTGAAAATACTAAAACTTACAGATTAATCTGTAGAGAGGGCACTTTTACAGCACCTTGTATTCCTCTACGAGAACATCACCTATTACTCCGGTTGGTCACGTGTCCTATCTTCTTCATTTAGGGTTAGCAGTTTTCTTCCTACAGGACCTGCTCTTCTCGGTAATTTCATTCCCGTGTATTTCATATCTGTCAGTTCAATTTTCTATCTAATATCACTTTCTCCACTTGAAACACCTCCTTTATAAAGTCTCCTCCTATGGCTCTGCTAGCAATGAATTCTTTCACCTTTTTTAATGTGAAAAAGTCTTCTTCTCGTGTTCATTTTAAAAAGAGTACTTTTACTTGTATCCTCGCCAGCTTATAGGCTGGCAGCTTTTTTTTTTTTTTTTTTCCAGTAACTTTGAAGATGCTGTTCTTGACTTCTCTCCTGTCTCTCGAAAGTCTCAAGTCTTTATTAAATTGTTCCTCTGCAAACGGCATGGTTTTACTTTTCTCTTTTTAAGATTTTCTGATTATTATTGGTTTTCAGAAATTCGATTGTGATGGTTTTTGTATGGTTCTCTTGCTGTTTATTTTGCTTAGTGGGTCACTGAGCTTGTTTATGTGGGTTCATAATTTTCATCAAATTTATGATTTCTGGCCATAATTTCTTTAGATAATTTATTTATCCCTTTAACTCTCACCCTTTTTTTTAGCTTTTCTTTTTTTATTTATTTAATTTGGACAGTTTCTGTTCCAGTGTCCTAATTTACTACCCTTTTCTTCTGTGGTGTCTAATCTGCAGTTAATTCCAGGCTACATTTATATCTGTCTACATATATCCATATCCACATCCATGTCTATATCTGGACATGGCTTTTTTCATCTGTAAAAAGTTTCATTCGGTAATTTTTTACTCTCATTTTTTATTGCAAAATATACATAAAAGCTATTATTCTGACCATTGTTAGGTGTATAGCCAAGTGGCCTTAAGTACCTTCATGTTTCTGCACAGCCATCACCTGGCCCATCTCCTCCCAAACTGAAACTCTGTCCAATTAAACACTAACCGCCCCAGCCCCGCCCCAGTCCAGCAACCGCCACTGCACTTCCTGTCTCCATGAATGTGCCCACTGTACGGACCTGACATGAGTAGAATCAAGTCTGTGTGTCCGTTTTTGTCCCGCTTGTTCCTCTCAGCATCACGTCCGTCACTTGGCCAAGTTGTCGCCTGTGTCAGACTTTGGTCTGTGTCTCTCTGATGATTAGCAATGCCAAGCAACTTTTTATTGGCTATTTGTAGAGATGGCTGGATGGCATCACTGACTCGATGGATGTGAGTCTGAGTGACCTCCGAGAGCTGGTGATGGATAGGGAGGCCTGGCGTGCTGCAGTGCATGGGGTCGCAGAGAGTCGGACAAGACTGAGCGACTGATCTGATCTGATCTGATCTGGTATCTTCTTTGGAGAAACGTCTATTCAAGACCTTTACATATTTTTAAAAGAAGCTGTTTTTTGTTATTGTTGAGTTATATATTCTCAATATTAATCCTGATCCAATGCATGATTTGCAAATATTTTCTCCATCCCCTGAGGCGCCTTTTTACTCCGTTAATAGTGTCTTTGGATGCACAAATGACATCAGTTTAGTGGCTTGTATTTCTTTCTCATTGTGGTCATGTTTCCACTTAAATGTTGGAGCACATCTATGTTTATGATAGCTGTTTTAATGCCTGTGCCTGCTAATTGCATTGTATCCATTATTCTCATCTGTTTATACTTATGCTCCCCCGGCATTGCTTGCCGACATCTAGTGACCGTGTCTACTTATATCTGATGGTGAATGCAGCTTGCTGACAGCGTGCCTTTGGCTTCCCCCTTCAAAGAAGGCTGAAGTCAGGCTTAGCAGGCGGTCGGTCTTTCCTTAGATCAGATTAATCCTCTCACGGGCTTGTTTGTGGTAGGCAGAGCACCTTTGCTCTGGTCTAATTTCACCAACATGGAGGAGAGATTTGGCCAGGCCCGTGTTTTCAGTGCCTGCTGTGCTCTGAACATCTGTCTCCCTCATGCTGAACTCCTAACACCAACACGATGGTGTTAGAAGGTGATAGCCTCTGTGGGATGCTTAGGTCTGGGGAGCAGCCCCCAGGAAGGGGACCCCCTCTGTGGTCTCCCTCACTTCCTCTGCCATGGGTGGGCTCAGAGGGAAGTTGGCACTCTGTAACCTGTCAGAGTCCTCATCAGAAGCCCTGCTGCTGGCACCTTCCAGAGAACCGTGGGGAGCAGGTTTCTGCTGTCATCTATGAGCCTTCCTGCCCAGCCCGGACCCCGTCTGCAGTATTCATTACGCAGCTGGGACAGACTGACGCCGATCCCTGGATCGTCCACACAGTTCCATCAGGTCTCCACCCTGGGACTGGACTCCATTCCCACCTCCTCTCCCTGAGTGAGCTTTAGGACCTGCTCATCCTCCACGCCCCGTCCCTCACCCCGGAGTTTGCCTCTACCTGGCCTGGCGGAGTTTTACCCTAGACTTGCAGACAAGCGCTCAGCAGTGAGTCATGGGGCCCGGGCGGACATCCGGTGCCTGCTCTCTCTGAACCGCCCTCTGTGAGGACCATGCCTAGCCATCTCCCGCCCCCTCCACACTTATGCCTGTTGGGCTCTGTACCCTTGGCTTAGTGTGGCCGCTGCCTTCATGGGGACCACCATCTAGAATGTGCTGCCAGGCAGGACACCGGCCATGCGCGTGTGTGTCTGTGACTTTGCTCTCTCTCTGTGGATGGTGCGTAACTGCTTCAAGGTGGGTGCGGCTGAGACGTAACAGGACTGACCACGTGCGTGGAGATACACACGGCCAACCTGTTGTACGTGCTCGCTCTTTGCAGATGCTATTTCAGTGCTTTCCAACGATCGCCTTACATGTTGGTGCTACTACCATCTCCATTTCACACATGAGAAAGGCAAGGGGGAGACCAGGGAACCCCCACCCCACCCCATGGATAAATCACTTTCCTCGGGAGCTGTAGGGCAACAAAACAACGGCGGCGGATGACGAGGGACTGGCTCCGACCTCTCCCCGACCACCTGCACAGAGCCAGAGACTCTGCAGAAAGGGCGAGAAAAGTCAAGAAAGAGAAGAAACAAAAGGAAAAGAAGGAAGGAAGGTTGAGAAATCAGCCTGGCACACGGAATATGTCAAGCTCTACACAGAATTTATTCAGATGAAAGGGTTTTGTGCTAAAGTGCCTTTGCAGACGTCTTAGCCCAACCTTCCCAGTGGCCTTGGACTCAGCTGTGCCCACCCCCACTCATGGGCTGAAGCCCCAGCCCTCAGTATGACGGTAGCCAGAGTGGGCCTCTGGGGTCAGGAGGTGTGAATGAAGGCGGGTGGGTGGGCCCCTGGTGGGGCCGTCACCCTTAGGAGAAGAGGCAGAGGCCCCAGGGGCTCCCTCTGCCCAACCTGCCGCGCGAGGACACAGCAGAACTGCACCAGACGGGAGCCTGGTCCTCGGACTTCCCCGCCTCCAGGACTGAGGGGGACTAAACGTCTGCTGTTCAAGCTCCCGGATCCGTGGTGTTTTGTTGCGACAGCCCGATGACGGAGAGGTCATCTCACAGAGAAGACTCTGAGCTCCAGGCGGAGTGCCTGTCAGGGTCAGGGGGTGACGTGTGGAGACCAGTGAAAAGCGAAAACACACACCCCTGGTCCAAAAATTACTGAGAATTGCAAGACAGAAAAAGCAGAGCATCAGGCGCTTCTGACCAGGGAGCCCTGCGTGTCCACTCAGGCCACAGGCCTAAGAAGCTGGCCCTGCTGACCGCCCTGGGCCGAGAGCCTATGTTTGGATCATGAAGAACTGATGCTGCTCTGTCTTGAGTCAAATTTCTGACTGCCTGCTCCCTGCCCCTCCACACAATAAGGCTTAGCTTGGAATTCAAGCAAGACTTATGGCTTCCTGAGGGCTGTTTTCAGCCTCTTGCCCTTGCACATAAACCAGAGTCAAGGATGAAGCATAACCCTGGGAGGAAGAATAGTCCCGTTTAGTAAGCGGAGCACGTGTCCTGCTGGCTGTGGGGGGCTGGAGGAAGGACATGCTGACCTTGGCCCCGCTGTTGGCATTGGGTGAGGTTTGAGGCTTCTCAGGGGAATCCGGCTGTCCTAGAGAAGCAGCTGGAGGCTGTCTCTGCTCCGTTACAGCCCGTCCCTGAGGGCTCATGTGCTCCTGCCAAGGGCAGGCTCCCGCGCTGTACCCCTGCCCCTGGGTTGTCGCTGGCCTGGAGAGAGCTGACGGCCACACGGCTGCGCCCCGGGGCATGGGGGGCGAGCTCTGAGCTCGCAGGAGTCGGAAGGGGCAGCCGGCTAGTTGTCCAGCGCATCTTGACAGCCAGCTCGGTGGAGAGGCCGCCAAGGCGTCTGCAGCCCCGGGCCTCAGCTCATGGCCTCCTAACAAGTGTCAGCAGCCTGAGAGGCCTTCTGTGCGAGGGAGGGGCGCGCACACAGGAGCTCACACAGCGCATTTAAACGCGCAGAATCACAGGGGCCCAAGGCCCGCTGCGAAGGGGTCCCAGTTAGCTGTCCGTGATGCACAACGAACACAGTCCCCGGCTCCCCCTAGAACAAAGCCTGATGTGTTGCCGGGGCACCTCCTCTTGCTGGGGGCTGGCCGAGCCGTCTTTTAAACTGCGTGCTTTGCTAGCAGACCTGCTTTCTGCTCCGGGCACGGAAGCGGGTATCCACCGCAGAGAAGTGGGCAGCCTATAGGCCGCAGCCGCGCCGCCCTCTCGGCAGCCAGCACAGGGTCCCCGCCCCCGGGCCCACCGCACTATCGCGGTCTCCCGGTCGCCGCGCAGAGCTCCGTGTGCAAACCTGGACGGGCAGCGGTGCCCGCTGCATGCTGGGAACTGTAGTTCCTCTCTGCTGCGTGGGCGCAGTGCATGCTGGGGGTCGTAGTTCTATGCTCCCCTCAGCGCGGGTGGGAGCGGCCCCGGCGCAGTGCATGTTGGGGATCGTAGTCCCGCGCTCCTTCAGCGCGGGCAGGCGTGTTCCCGGCGCAGTGCATGCTGGGGACTGTGGTCCTCCGCAGGCTGCATCTTCAGTGCTGCTACTGCTGCTACCAAGTCGCTTCAGTCGTGTCCTACTCTGTGCGACCCCATAGACGGCAGCCCACCAGGCTCCCCCGTCCCTGGGATTCTCCAGGCAAGAACACTGGAGTGGGGTGCCACTGCCTTCTCCAATGCATGAAAGTGAAAAGAGAAAGTGAAGTCGCTCAGTCATGTCCGACTCTTCGCGACCCCATGGACTGCAGCCCACCAGGCTCATCCATCCATGGGATTTTCCAGGCAAGAGTACTGGAGTGGGGTGCCACTGCCTTCCCCGCATCTTCAGTGAGGGCCAGGCAAACCTGGGGCTGGAGAGGTGTCCTCCTCGGCCCCGCCCGGAACCCTACAGTTTTCACTCCCTGCCCCTAGCCTAGACCTGGGAGGTGACTGGAAGACAGCAGGGCTTGTGGAGCCACGGTTCACCCACGCAGATTCAGGGTGGGCAGACACTGGCTCAGACGCCCGGGTTCGCTGAGGGCGAAATGAGCCAAAAAGAGGACATCTGTGAGAGGAAGCTCCAGAGACGGAAGGGGATGCTGCGTGTTGGGCAGAAGAAGGCTCTCCTCGGGCTGGAGACTGGAGGGCAGCCCACCTCTGAGAGGATTCACTTTTAACCAGAAATAAAGATGTTCCAGGAGGGCCACCCAATGCGAAGAACTGACTCATTTGAAAAGACCCTCCCGTGGTGTCTTCCGGCGGGATTGAGGGGCAACAGCGTACGTTGAAGGACACAGGCTGTGGAGTTTGAACCCCTTGAAAGATTGAAATCATGGCAGGTCCAGAAGCTGATGCCCAGTTCCATTTCACTGGTATCAAAAAATATTTCAACTCTTACACTCTCAAAGGGAGAATGAATTGTGTGCTGGCCACATACGGAAGTATTGCTTTGATAGTCTTATACTTCAAGTTAAGGTCTAAAAAAACTCCAGCTGTGAAAGCAACATAAACAGATTCTGAACTGTACATTATCTGTTAAGTTCCCATGCCTGAAGAAGCTAATGTCAACTCATCTTAAAAAAAAAAAAAAAAAAAAGACCCTCCAAGTCAGGCTTCAGCAATACATGAAACGTGAATGTTCAGATGTTCAAACTGGTTTTAGAAAAGGCAGGGGAACCAGAGATCAAATTGCCAACATCCGCTGCTGCTGCTGCTAAGTCACTTCAGTCGTGCCCGACTGTGCGACCCCATAGACGGCAGCCCAGCAGGCTCCCCCGTCCCTGGGATTCTCCAGGCAAGAACACTGGAGTGGGTTGCCATTTCCTTCTCCAATGCATGAAAGTGAAAAGTGAAAGCGAAGTCGCTCAGTGGTGTCCAACTCCTAGCAACCACATGGACTACAGCCTACCAGGCTGCTCTATCCATGGGATTTTCCAGGCTGGATCATCGAAAAAAGCAAGAGAGTTCCAGACAAACATCTATTTCTGCTTTATTCACTATGCCAAAGCCTTTGACTGTGGGGTCACAATAAACTGTGGAAAATTCTGAAGGAGATGGGAATACCAGACCACCTGACCTGCCTCTTGAGAAACCTGTATGCAGGTCAGGAAGCAACAGTTAGAACTGGACATGGAACAACAGACTGGTTCCAAATAGGAAAAGGAGTACATCAAGGATGTATATTGTCACCCTGCTTATTTAACTTCTATGCAGAGTACATCATGAGAAACGCTGGGCTGGATGAAGCACAAGCTGGAATCAAGATTACCGGGAGAAATATCACCCACCTCAGATATGCAGATGACACCACCCTGATGGCAGAAAGTGAAGAAGAACTAAAGAGCTTCTTGATGAAAGTGAAAGAGGAGAGTGAAAAAGTTGGCTTAAAGTTCAACATTCAGAAAACGAAGATCATGGCATCTGGTCCCATCACTTCATGGCAAATAGATGGGGAAACAGTGGCTGACTTTATTTTTGGGGGCTCCAAAATCACTGCAGATGCTGACTGCAGCCATGAAATTAAAAGACGCTTACTCCTTAGAAGGAAAGTTATGACCAACCTAGATAGCATATTAAAAAGCAGAGACATTACTTTGCCGATAAAGTTCCGTCTAGTCAAGGCTATGGTTTTTCCAGTAGTCATGTATGGATGTGAGAGTTGGACTGTGAAGAAAGCTGAGCACCAAAGAATTGATGCTTTTGAACTGTGGTGCTGAAGAAGACTTGAGAGTCCCTTGGACTGCAAGGAGATCCAACCGGTCCATCCTAAAGGAGATCAGTCCTGGGTGTTCATTGGAGGGACTGATGCTGAAGCTGAAGCTCCAATACTTTGGCCACCTGATGTGAAGAGTTGACTCATTTGAAAAGACCCTGATGCTGGGAGGGATTGGGGGCAGGAGGAGAAGGGGATGACAGAAGATGAGATGGCTGGATGGCATCACCAACTTGATGGAAATGGGTTTGGGTAAATTCCGGAGTTGGTGATGGACAGGAAGGCCTGGCGTTCTGTAATTCATGGGGTTGCAAAGAGTCGGACATGACTGAGCCACTGAACTGAATTGAGCTGAACTGAAAGACATTCAGGAAACTGCTCATTACCTACAATAAACATCTCCTGTGGGAAGCAGGGTGGGATTCCCTTCTGACTGTGTCCATAGTGATAATACCAAGCGCCCATGACATATTCTCCACAGGCATCACCCCGAGGACTACCTCACCAGCCTCTCAGGCCGCCTTGTGAGGCAGGGCCTGTGTTTCCCCCCAAGTAGGTGAGGAAGCCAACGGACAGAGAGGAGCAGTGGCTGCCAAAGATGCCTGGCAGTGGGAAGCGTGGGTTGGATCCCTGCGATTTCCTGCACCCACCCCGCTGGTGCTGGGCTAGGTGGGTGAAAAACCAACAGAGCCAGGTGAGAGCAGAGCTGGGGGAGCAGCCGCTGCACAGCCGCCCCCAGCTGCACACTCCGGGGACGCAGGATGGACCACACAGGACGCTGGCTAGAGTGGAAGTGAAAGTCGCTCAGTCGTGTCCGACTCTTTGGGACCCCATGCACTATTCAGTCCATGAAATTCTCCAGGCCAGAATATGGTAGTGGGTAGACTTTCTCAAGGAGAAGGCAGTGGCAACCCACTCCAGTACTCTTGCCTGGAAAATCCCATGGATGGAGAAGCCTGGTAGGCTGCAGTCCATGGAGTCGCAGAGTCAGACACAACCGAATGACTTCACTTTCACGCGTTGGTGAAGGAAATGGCAACCCACACCAGTGTTCTTGCCTGGAGAATCCCAGGGACAGGGGAGCCTGGTGAGCTGCCATCTGTGGGGTCGCACAGAGTTGGGCACAACTGAAGTGACTTAGCAGCAGCAGCAGCAGCCTTTCCCTTCTCCAGGGGATCTTCCTGGCCAAGGATCTGAACCGGAGTCTGCACTGCAGGCAGATTCTTTACCAACTGAGCTATCAGCGAGGTGCAGATCAGAGGAGTGACCTCAGGGAGTCCAGAAACCTGTACTTTGCTATTCACAGAAAGGGGCTAAATTCATTAACCCAAGAGGTCTGAATTCCTTTAAATAACAGTAATCTTTTTTTAAGGCTTCAGCAATATGTGAGGCTTCAGCAATATGTGAACCGTGAACTTCCTGATGTTCAAGCTGGTTTTAGAAAAGGCAGAGGAACCAGAGATCAAATTGCCAACATCTGCTGGATCATGGAAAAAGCAAAAGAGTTCCAGAAAAACATCTATTTCTGCTTTATTGACTATGCCAAAGCCTTTGATTGCGTGGATCACAATAAACTGTGGAAAATTCTGAAAGAGATGGGAATACCAGACCACCTGATCTGCCTCTTGAGAAATTTGTATGCAGGTCAGGAAGCAACAGTTAGAACTGGACATGGAACAACAGACTGGTTCCAAATAGGAAAAGGAGTACGTCAAGGCTGTATATTGTCCCCCTGTTTATTTAACTTATATGCAGAGTACATCATGAGAAATGCTGGACTAGAAGAAACACAAGTTGGAATCAAGATTGCTGGGAGAAATATCAATAACCTCAGATATGCAGATGACACCACCCATATGGCAGAAAGTGAAGAGGAACTCAAAAGCCTCTTGATGAAAGTGAAAGTGGAGAGTGAAAGGTTGGCTTAAAGCTCAACATTCAGAAAACAAAGATCATGGCATCTGGTCCCATCACTACATGGGAAATAGATGGGGAAACAGTGGAAACAGTGGCAGACTTTGTTTTTCTGGGCTCCAAAATCACTGCAGATGGTGACTGCAGCCATGAAATTAAAAGACACTTACTCCTTGGAAGGAAAGTTATGACCAACCTAGATAGTATATTCAAAAGCAGAGACATTACTTTGCCAGCAAAGGTTCGCCTAGTCAAGGCTATGGTCTTTCCTGTGGTCATGTATGGATGTGAGAGCTGGACTGTGAAGAAGGCTGAGCGCCGAAGAATTGATGCTTTTGAACTGTGGTGTTGGAGAGGACTCTTGAGAGTCCCTTGGACTGCAAGGAGATCCAACCAGTCCATTCTTAAGGAGATCAGCCCTGGGATTTCTTTGGAAGGAATGATGCTAAAGCTGAAACTCCAGTATTTTGGCCACCTCATGCGAAGAGTTAACTCATTAGAGAAGACTCTGATGCTGGGAGGGATTGGGGGCAGGAGGAGAAGGGGACGACAGAGGATGAGATGGCTGGATGGCATCACCGACTCAATGGATGTGAGTCTGAGTGACCTCCGGGAGTTGGTGATGGACAGGGAGGCCTGGCGTGCTGTGATTCATGGGGTTTGCAAAGAGTCGGACACGACTGAGCGACTGATCTGATCTGAATCTTTTTTAAAAAATTATTTAACTGTGCTTGACTCCAGTTGCCGCACACAAAATCTTTAATTGTGGCATGCCAACTCTTAGTTGTGCTGTGTGGGATCTTGTTCCCTGACCCGGCATCAGTCCGGGGTCCCCTGAATTGGGAGAGCCTAGTCTTAGCCACTGGACCTCCAGGCAAGTCCCCAACAGTAATCTCTCATTGTTCTGACAACCTGGATTTTGTTGAAAAATTCCTAGAGCTTCTGGCTCCTCCTTCATGTCTTCAGAAGGATCTTTCAGAGACATCTGAGAGGCTGCTTCCTAGGCTCAAGTCCTCAGTTTTGTATGCCAAATAAAACATAATTTTCAACTTTTAGGTGGTGCATTTTTTTTTTCCATCAGCTTAATGAATTAAATAATTTCATAAGAAACTAAGGACAAATTTCCTTAAGTGGACATAAAAAAATCCTTCATGAAAAATCTTTCCAGAAAATAGAACTTGCCACCAGTTTCAGAAGTCCAGGTGAATAGTGTTAATATGCGCTGGCTCTGGGATCTCGCACTTTTGTGTCTGGACTCTGGATCCCTACTCATGGCTGCAAGATCTTTCAGAAGTGCTGGGTTTCTCATGAACCAAAGGAGTTCATATCTGTGCCTGCCTTGTGTGGTTATTGTGAGGAGGTCAATGCACTCAGAGAGCCTGACAGGGCCTGACATGTTGTAGGACCTTGACAGATTGAGGGCGGGAGGAGAAGGGAGCAACAGAGGATGGGATGGTTGGATAGCATCACCGACTCGATGGACATGAGTTTGAGCAAGGTCTGGGCGATGGCGAAGGACAGAGAAACCTGGTGTGCTGCAGATCATGAAGTCACAGAGTCAGACACAACTTAGCAACTGAACAGCAATGATATAGGGTAGTGGTTGGTAGCCCAGGTGACAGGGTCCTGAGGTGGCCTGCAGGTTCTAATAGAGCGGGACGTTCTCCTCTAGGAAATTCAAGTGACTAGGCTCTGCTTCCATTTAAGGGTGTTTGCCCCCTTGCTGTGGTCAGTGTCCGGCTTAGCCTCACACGCCTCTTCACAGCATTTCCTTCTTGGGTCCTGCAGTGGGGGCATGGCTTTCAGTGTTCTGAGGAGAGGATTTCAGTCTTAGACACAGAGGGGGCTCCTTGACTCATGCCTCTGAAGAACAGGGACAGCAGAGCCTCTTCATGCACTCTGAACACGTGTAGCTTTTGCATCATGCATGTGGAGGCGGTGGAGACGGCCTCCCTTGAGAAGCAGCAGCAGAAGCGGGTCAGGGCAAGGACACAGCACCTCCCGCGTAAACAGGAGAGCCCCGCCTTGGCTGGTTCTGCTTTGGGCGGGCGTGTGGTGGGGAGAACTCTCCCGATGGGGCGGGGGGGGGGGGGTGGGCTTTGGGTGTGAAGGTGTGGGAGGAGTGAGGTTGTGAGGATAGACAGGCTGGTGGCCTGGGTTAGGAGGAGGCAGCGTCACCCTGCTTGTGGCTCTGGGAGGAGCAGAAAGTCAGCAGAGCGGAGCGGGCAGGGCTGGGTGCTGCCCGGGGCCTGGGCGGGGCGGGGCACTGTCCCTGGCTCACCATCAGGCAGAGCACACCGTCGTGCAGCCCATCAGGTCCACGCCCAGGGAAGCAGAGGGGGGCTTTCAGTGTACAGTTTCTATTTCTGGGTGTTTGTCCCTGCGGCTTTTCCTGCAAAGCTCCCTGCCCGTCTCCCAGGAGGTGAGTCTGATCCCCTTCCCCAGGGAGGCAGCGTGACTCCTGGAGGCCTCATTCTGAGTTAGGTCCCAGATGCAGAGACGAGCCTCGAGGATGAGCGTGGTCCTTGCTTTTTTAGATCTCGGTTATTTTAAAGATGCCACGGTCATAAAACAGCTGTTAGAATGCAAGATCAAGGAACATTCAGGAGCAACTCCCAAAGCATGCAGTCTGGCTGCAACCAAGTTCAACTCATTTAAAGGTCACCTGCTGTCCTGGTGCACCTCACAGCTTCTCTTGTAGCTCAGTTGATAGAGTCTGCCTGCAATGCAGGAGACCCAGGTTCAATTCCTGGGTTGGAATGATGCCCTGGAGAAGGAAATAGCAACCCACTCCAGTATTCTTGCCTGGAGAATCCCATGGACAGAGGAGCCTGGCGGGCTACAGTCTTTGGGGTTGCAAGAGTCTGAGTGACTTGGCACAGCACGCTGTCGTGGTGCACCTCACAGCTTACCTGTCACTGACCCCACTCCTGCTGGACGCCTCTCCTCGCCACCGCCAAGAAGTTCTGTGTTTTTCCTTTTCTGCTCTTTGCCTTGTGGTTTCCTCCAGCTGGAGGGCTTGGTTATTACTAATTTTTTAAACCCATGGTCTGTACGTCCTGCCAGGGCTAGCTCAGACTCCTCGAATCCAATGTACAGTCCAGTGTTGTCCCCTTCTGAAAGACGCACATCATTGCTCACGCCAGATCCCGCAGAAGCCTGGGGCCGCGGGGCCATGGGGGCAGGTATGGTACCGTCTGAATCTGCTTCTCCATCAGCAGCACCTCCTGGGCTCCCTGCCCGCAGCCGGCAGTTCCAGCCTTTAGCTTGTGCAGAACTGGGCACCCCACCGGCCACCCTGTTCTAGAACATCTTGGGGGTTAGGTACAGTGGGGACTTTTTATTAACTTTTTAATATTATGTTTTGCCAGCTAAACAGATCGGTAGCCTGGAATGGGTTTGGAATTCTTCAAACTCGTTCTCTACCTGGTGGACCGCTGTGGCCAGAGCCCCACCTTTGGGGCCTCATTCCTGATGTTGGGTCCCTAACTCCAGGCCTCCAGGCGCTGCTGTTCAAAGCAAGCACCCTTTGGACACACAGCCCCATCTGTCCTTATTAACTGAAACCGAGAACTGGCTGGCAGCCTGGGGTCAGAACAGCGGGCCGGTGGCTGTGTTTGGGGCTATGAAGCACACAGAGCGGGAAGACGGGGTGGACGGGAGGAGCGGTGAGTGTTCACGTAAAGAGGTGATGCTGCGCTCGATGGGCGCCCTTGCTGTTCACGTTCTCATCGCCCCTCATCATTGCGTATAGGTTTTATCACTCTCAGTTGGAGAGGAGGAAACGGAGACCCAGGGAAAACCTAAACTGGCTGGTTGCCCACAAAGTGGTGGCAGAGGGGGCACCCAGCGTGGGCGGGACGTGTGGAGGTGCGGGGAGGGACTCTGACGGGCCTCAGGCGCACCTTCTCCAGCTTCCCTGCCCTCCACTATGCGCGTCCTCCGTCTGCGAGCCACGGAGTGCTGCCCGGGCTGCCCTGGGTGGGCTCCAGTGGTAAGGTCAGAGCCTGGCTTTATATACAAAGGGGTGGCTCCCACCCCACGGAGCTTCTCAAAATTGTAAGGAGAGTTGAGGCAGGATGTTGGCAAATAAAGAGTGGGGAGAAACATGCCCTGGTGAGCGAGCAGCGGTCAGCTTGACCACCTCCCTGTCTGCTCTACCCCTGCCTCCACCCTTGTGCCCACCTCCATCCCCACCTTCACCCCCTCCTCCATCCACAACTTCAGCTCCATCCCTGTCTCCATCACCTCCATCCCTGTCTTCACCTCCATTTCCGTCTCCACCTCCATCCCCATCTATCTATACATGCAATTCATAGTCGTGGTTCCAAAATGATGCTCCTGGTTTGCTGTCTTTGAGCAGGATTCAGAAAGAATAAAACACCACAATAGAAGTGTAATAGGCGTTTAATCCACTTCTAAAATTGGAGCAGAGCGCTTTGATGTAAACAGGAAAGGAACGCTGTCTGAACCACCGGTAAAGGGAACCCAGGAATAGACATCCAGCCTCTCTGGAATTCGATTCGACCTTCAGTCTTATCGCTTTTATGTGCCCTCAAAGGCAGGACACCGTTTATGCTATTTGCAAACGTAGAGACGTTACTGAGTGTGAAGGCTGATGCTGGGGCCAGGCTTTAGAGATTGTCCAGGTTTCTGAATTCTTCCTGATGCCCAGACGTCCTTGCGTGAGGGCCCTTGACCCCCTGTCCAGAGGCATTGATCCTGAATAGAAATCTTCTAGGGAAAACTCAGGAGACATGATAAATACAAGTGTAAATCATATGTCAATCAGACTTTAAAATGTATTTTTAAGAAGAATTTATCTACTTTAAAAGAGAGTAAAGATGATCCTTCTGCTAAATGATTTGAGAGTGTAATTGGCTGATGAGGGTGTAGAAAAACAGTAATAGAAGGGAAGTACATTTAATTTGAGCTTGTCACTTCCAGCTTTATAAATTGGTTTATTCCAAATGAATACTCACAGCTTTCAAAATTAAATTACCTTGCTTTTCCATTTATTTAATTTTTTTCTCCTCCAGCCTTCTTACGTGACCCTTAAACATCTCAGCCGGTGGGCAAAAAGCAGAATATTTGAGTCACGGTGTGTGTGTGTGTGTGCTGTAACGTCTGTCAAGGTAGGGAGTTATATTTAATGAAACTGCATTACACTGTTACCAACAGACCCGGGGAAACGTTTGGCTCCAGGTACATCTTCCTCGGATAAACACTTGTTTGGAAGAATTGGGAATCCTGTTTCCACCGTGACCTTTTAAACCACAAGGCTCAGCTCCCCCTCCTCCCTAGAGAAAACCTTAACAAGTTTCTCGTGACGACAAAGGCCAATTAGCTGTCCTCAGGCAGCTGTGCCACCAGAGGCCCCTGGGACCCCGTGCTCTCTTTCCCGCCCACCAGCCCAGCCAGGCCTCTGGGAAGGCCGCACCGGGGGAAGGTGTCCTTGGACTGGGAGCGGCGAGAGGAGGCCAGGCGGTCAGGACCACAGCAGTTCTCAAAGTGGGTCCTCTGAAGGGCGGTGGCATCGCCTGGACCTGCTAGAAAGGAACATTTTCCTCCTCACCCCGCTCCAGCTGCTGATTGGAAGCCCTGACTGGGGGCAGTGACGTGCATTTCACCCACCCTTCTGGGTGACTGAGATGCTCCTTCAGCCCTGGGGGAGACGGGTCTCAAGCACCAGGGAGCTCACAGAGTAAGCAGTCTTGGGATCAGCTCGGCCACCTGCGACCTGTGTGACCTGGACTGAGTTACCTAAGCACTTCGTTCTGAGCTCCTTTTCGGGTAAATGCAGACAATCAAACTGCCTTGGCAAGCTGCTATTAGATACATCATGCGTTATGTTAAATACATTTCCCGGGAGATGGTGCCTTGTGTATGAAGTAAGGGGTTAAAACGGAAATCTTCCTGCCTCCTCGTCAACAGAGGCATCTGTGTGATCACTTCCCTGACATCAGGGTGAGGGCAATGCATGCACACGAGTAGACGGAAAAAGGAAATCATTCAGAGCGACTCCTCCGCTCCTGAACCTCCTCCTACTGGGCTGGGGGAGAGGAACAGGTGTGGGGAAGCCATGCCGGGCTTGCATTTCCTGTCCTAGTGAGAGGGGCCTCTGGGGAGCACAGGCTGGGTCCCTGGGTTTGAGAAGAGGCCCTGCTGGTGCCCACCTGAGGCCCGAGGAGCCTGTTGGCTTCGCAGCTGTGTTGACACTGGCTCACACGCCCAGTTATTGCAGTAGGACCTGAGTTTAGGACGCAGCGTGCTGTAGGGAGGGCCTGAGGTGGGGTGGCCCATGGAAGGAGAATTCCAGAAGGTCTGCCAGGACAGAAGGACTCCAGCCCTACAAAGCTGGAGGTGGTCCCCAGCTTCTCAGGATGATGGAGGAGCCAGAGGCCACCTCCCCACAGAGAGATTCATCTACGAGGTGGAACAGCGGGAGAGATGTCCTAGCAACACAAAATTCCAAAAGGACGCTCAGACATGTCCACGAGAGGAAGAATCAGTTTCAAACGTCTGTCAGACACAGGGAGAGAGGCCAAGGCGTGCCAGTGCAAGTCCAGTAAAAAGGGCTTCTGTTCTTTATCACTCCAGCGTCTCCCTGAGCTGGTGGGGGTGGGGAGAGAGACCCTCAGACAGAGAACCAGAGAAGCCAGTGCAGCCCCTCTTTGCAAGGGCGGAGCTGATGGGGACACTCAATCAAGCATGCAGAGGCTGACGTCTGGCCTGACATCCCAGCTTCAGAACCGAGACGCTTTGTGACTTGGAGACTCTCACGTTGACACCTCGAAGTGAGCAAAAGAGCCACGCCTTCTAGAGGTCTCCTCTCGGAGAAATGAAGACCACTCTCACTGAGAAGCCCTCCAAAGGGGAGATGAGCTCAGTAGTAAGTTCACATTACACTGTTCAAGACACACAGACTCACCTGCATGCGGGTTCCAAACAGCAGCGTCTTGGGAAGTGGAAGCTATTTGCTTTTATTAGGAAAAAATAACATCTTGATTCCTTTTAGCATCAGTCAGATTTTATTAAGATTTTAGAGGCTGAAGTATGAAGACAGACCTATTAATAAGCACTACTTTAACAAACATTAACATGAACTGGCTGAACTTTTTGTCAGCAAGAGCCTTTTGGTGGATTCACAAAACTGGAGGCTGTAAAGAAGCTTGGAGACCTTAGCTGATATAATAGTGAAGTCAGAGCTTCTCGAGGCTGAGAGGGTCCCAGGCCCAGGCACTCCTGCTGCACCTTAGCTGATATAAGAGTGAGGTCAGAGCTTCTCGGGGCTGAGAGGGTCCCAGGCCCAGGCACTCCTGCCGCACAGCCTCAGGGGGCGCTGTTGCATGGCAACCCCAGCGAGGAGCACCCCTGCCCCTGTGCTCTGACTGCCTGGCCTGTGTGGCCACCCTGGGCCCCTGCAAAGGGTCCTGGAGTCCCAGCCCCGCTGAAGTTCAAATCTCCTCGGGACAGTCACGTGGTGTGTGCAAAGGCCCTGGAACAGGGGGCCCTGCGCCCTCCAGAGAGTGCCCCGCTTTCCAGTAGCTGTGATCACTAGGGCACGTTTCACTTCCGTCATACTTGCCTGCACGTATTTTCTCACACGTTCCTGCAGAGTGAGAGTGTTGTTACAAAGCTCAGAGTCAGCCCCCGAGGCCCTAACCCTAACCCTCAGAAATCCCGGGAGAGGTGATGTCCCCTCCGAGTCGGGCCTCTGGGCACGCTCTCGTCTGGATGCTTGTCTTGCGCCTGCCCGCCCTGGCCTGCACGCCTCCCAGTTTGTGTGTGACCTTCTTACAGTGGAGCCAGCACCTTGAACAGCCAGGTCAGATCACTGCCTTCTCCCTTTTCAGGTGAGAAAGGTAAGGCCTGTCAACGATTCGGCCTGAGGTCTCAGGAAAACTGTCATGGGGAACCATGTGAAATGATTGTTTTCACTGGGTTGCTGTGATGCCTATTGTGGCCACACGCCGCCTTAATGATGGGATAGGTTGGACTGAACAGAAAGGTGAAATTTCCAGTTCGTTTCTGCAATACTCGTGGACTGGGGACTGTGGTACTCGAAGTACTTCGCGGAGTCGTGTGTGGACATCTCGACATTCTAGAAGAAACTAGGGCGACCACATGGAGGGCAGCTCCCGAGAACCTGTTCTCAGCAACGTGAGGAGCTTCAGGCTGGACACTACTGAGCCCGGGGTCTAGGGACCCGCAGGAAAGAGTGTTCCCAGGCCCAGGCGGGACACCCACGGGGACAGGGAGGGCCGGAGCTGACTCCGGCCAGCAGGCCCAGCCTCCCGGGGCCAGAGTGGGCTGAGGTGGGTACACGGCTTGCAGCCAGTCTGGCGGGGTCTTTTGTGACTTGAAGAAGAGGAAGGATGTTGCAGGGCTGTTCTGAGTTTTCCTCTTAGAGCCCGGCCTCCGGAACGAGGGCTGGGACAGAGAAGCCAGCTGCTTTAAAAGTGCAGGATTGGGTTCAAAGTCCATGCTTTTTGTCCTCGCTGCTCTTATCGCTTCGGTTTGGCCTTCCAAACTGCTCCTTTGGGGTGTCTGGGGACCCCAACCACTGCCAAGCACGCTTCTGCTGCCCCTGAGAAGCCTTAGGTCCGACTCCCACTTCACCAAGAGCCCAGCGGCCTCCTGGGCAGCAAGGGAGGGCGAACCTGCTGGAAGGAAGACCCTGGGGAAGGGAGACAGGCTTCAAAGAGGAAACTGCGCGTCCTGGGGCCTTAGATTGCAATACCTTAATTTTCCCCTGAAGTCCCAGGTAAACAGATAAAGGCGCCGGGTGGATGGTGGGGAGGGAGGGGGTGGGCTGGCCTGCGGGCGCCCCGCTCAGGTCTGGGCTGGTCCTGCAGGCCTCGTGTCCCTGCTGGCCCCTCAGGGCTGCTGCCTGCTCTCGCCCCCAAGGGGTCCTACCCCATCCCCAGCTCCTCCAGACCGGCCGGGGCCCTGGTCCTCTCTGGGTTTCGTTCTCTTGGATAACACGCGTCAGGTTGGAGCAGGTGCTCTGGTTTAGGATGACGTCCTGCCCCACGAGAGGGACTAGACACTGAGGGGAAGACCCATTGCAGGGACATGGCGGCCTCCAAGTCTCTCTGAAGCCCCAGACTCTCCCCTAACCGTCGGCCCAGGCCTCCACGCACCTGATCTGTTTGGCCCTCAGCTCTGAGTTCCCAGCTCGCTTCACCCAAGTCTGGATGACCCAGGAAGACCCCAGGACCTGGTGCTTGGACAGCCTCCATCAAGGGCTGTCAGCCAGACATGGAGTTTAAAAGAAAAGCTGAAATTCCGCGCATCTGATGAAGTCAAGGGCACCTGGCAAAGTGGAGGGTTCATCCTTGGTGTTTGGAATACAGCTTCTGTTTTCACAAATACGCAGGACCGAACACAAGTGATAAATGGAAACTCTGGAGTAACGGTTCCTTCTCTGCTGATCCATGTCCAAATGGGCTATAAAAATGGTAATGTGCATGTTCATAATTAACATGCCAGCCATAAATCATCTCGGGGGTGAATTATTAAAACAATAAGACGCACACATCTCCATTGGGGGTGGAAATTTGTTTGTGGAGAGTTAGGAAGTCAAGCCAAGCCTGTTGAGGTGAACTCCCCTCGACCACGCTGGGGAGGAAGCAGGGAGGCCTGGAATGGAGTGAGTTACTCCACAGGTGAGCCTTGGGTCTGGTCAGCATCTCCACCCCAGGCAGGTGTGAGGGACCAGGTGAGCCGAGCTGTGGGCACAGGTCGGGACGGAGCAGGACGATGCCGCCTGGCTCTGCGATCATCTGGGCAAAACCCTCAGGCTTACCGTTATCCCAGAAAATTGCCTCCCACACTCCAGTTACCTTGGGCGGGCCCCTCACCTCTCAGCACCTCCTCTTCAGAGGCATGTCCTCCTTAGGGACCTGCTGGCATGCAAGGACCTCTGTGCTCCCTCGGCAGGTGTGACATTGCACAGTTCTTCAAGGACCTCTGTGCCCCCCTTGGCAGGCGTGAGGTTGCACAGTTCTTCAAGGACCTCTGTGCCCTCCTTGGCAGGCATGAGGTTGCACAGCTGTGCAAGGACCTCTGTGCCCCCCGTCGGCAGGCATGCCCTTGCAAAGCCTCTAAGAGGCTGGTCCCGACTGAGGTCTTCATTGTCCAGGACAGCGATCCCTTGAAGGGCCTTTTTCTGGCTGCTGGGGGTGCAGTTCTCATCAGGAGAACCTGGGGTCCAGCAGTTTCCAAGAGGGGATCCCCCATTCTTCCTGGGAGGGCGGTGGTGGCCTGGAGGCCTCTGGTAATGACAGGGCTCCACAGTATGGCTCCTGTGGCCCCAGAACAGTTGCGGGTCCCTGAACTCCTAGAGCTGCAGCCCTGAGCGTCTCGTCCCACTGGGGCGGTGGCAGACCCCACAGCAACGTCGTGTGTTAGAAAATTAACTCTGCGGCTCAAGGCTGACACTAAAGGAGGACGCCCCCCACGGCTGGACTCACTGTTAAGTGAGTAGCAGTCAGGATAAAGGGAGTGAGCCTTGCCTGCACAGGGTGCGCCCCGTCTGTGGTCTCAGGTGGTCTCCACAGCTGGAGCCCAGACCGCTGCCGTGTGCCCCGTCTCGGCCGGGGGGACGGGGGCTGTGGGCAGCCGGGTCCGGGCCTGAAGTCAAGTCACAGGAAACTGAAGCCATGCTTTCTTGAGAAAGCACACTCACACACACACAAACACTGCCCCCCCCCGCACTTACACAAACACACGCACTCACACACACTCACATACACACTCACATATCACACTCACACTCACATACCACACTCTCACACACAAACTCTGACACACACACATTCTCACACACACACACAAACTCACATCCACTTACACAAACACACCAGATAAACACACTCACACAAATGCACACAAACGCACACACTCACACAAAGACGCACACACACTCACACTCGGGGACAGGGAGGTCTGAGCACCTCTCCCCCGGGTCTGCCCGCTCCGTGTTCCTCTTTCTCAGCCCTGGCCTCCCCCTGCCGTCTTCAGATGTCCTCGTTGCCCGCTAAGCCTCTGTCAGGCAGCATCCAAAGACCAAGCAGAGATTTCCTGAGCGGCTTTGAGCTGAGAGAGAAAGGGTGGTGCTCAGGGCCTGCCCCTATCTCTCTTCTCGCCCTCTGAAAATACGCTGATACATTCAGATTATTAGAGTGAAAGAAGCCAGCCCCCAGAGACGAGGAGAGTCAGAACCACAAAAATAATGGTCATGAAAAACAGTTCTGTGCACACCGGCCATGCCTCGCGAAGCGCCCCGTTTTCTGGTGGAGGAAACTCAGACTCAGAGCCACGTGGGGACGCGGCCCAGGAACCGGAGCCTGGATGACTTTACCAAGCGCCGCCTGCCCTGGCGCTCCGCCCGTGCCCTCTCCGGTCAGGGCGGGGATGGCCCGCCTGGCAGCAAGAGGCCCGCCCAGACCACGCCTTCCCTGTGCCCCGGGGCTCTGCCTGGAACTGCCGCGGTGCCCCCTTCTCAGGAGCGGGAGCGGGGGCAGGGGGACAGGGGAGCCGCTCACATGGGCCCTCGGGGGGCAGGGGAACTGCTCACATGGCCCTTGGGGGCAGGGGAGCCCCTCACACGGGCCCTAGGGAGGCAGGGGAGCCCCTCACACGGGCCCTCGGGGGGCAGGGGAGCCCCTCACATGGGCCCTCGGGGCGCAGGGGAGTCCCTCACGCTGCCCTCAGGGCCCGGGTCCTAGTAGAATCAGGACAACGCGGCAAAGCGTGTGGAAGGACCACGCAGTGACTGCTGTGCCGTCAGGGGCCTCGCGTGTCCCATGGATTCAGCCACGCAGGTGGACAGCTGCTCAGAGGGAGAATCCCTGGAGCTCAGCCAGGGGCCCACGCCAGCGAATACCCAGAGACAGAACGAGAAGATGGTCCTCGTGAGATGGAGGTCTTCAGCCCAACTCTCTGGTCTAACCTGGTCTTCCGCAGGGAAGAATCATGCTGAAGGTGAGCAGACGCTCAGGGTACTAAGAAATCGGGCGGGTTCGCTGTGGGGTGGCTCTGGTTACACGTCAGTGCCGTCAGGTCGCTGGGTGACCTGACAGGATGGAAGGGCGCTGAGCGGAGGGCAGCGCTGTCCTAGCAGAGCCCCCAGGGAAAGGGTGGTCCCGGGTCTCAGGACAGGTGCCCACATCCGAGGTCGCCTCTTCTCCCAGCAGCAGACCATCTACTCCCCTCTGACGAGCTTACATTGTTGCCTAGAAACCAGGTCTTCGTCCATGAGAATGCAAGAGTGGAGGATGGCTCACGGGTAAAGGTCTGAATGGTTGTCACAAGATCGATGTTGAGATGGCGGCTATTAATCGTGCGGTTATTAAGTAAGCAGCAACCAGTACCTGGAGAAAAGGAACCCCAGCTCACACCCCTCACTGCGCACACTTCATGATCCTGGGCAGGTACAGTCGCCCCGATGCCCAAGTATACGGCCGCTGCTGCGTGCTGCCTGGCATCCACATGTGTGGATGCAGACAGAGCCTCACACGTGAGCACAGGGCTGCACACACACACACGGGTGTGTACACTTAGCTGTGTCACCAGACATTCAACTCCGTGTGCCTGGTTTTACTCAGCTGAAATGAGAGCATAAAGAACAAAGACGCCAAGTAATTCAGAAGCGTCGTCCGCAGATGGCTGCTGAAACAGCTCATCCTGACGTGAGGCTGCGTGCGTGGCTGCACGTGCAGACCTGGGTCGGCTCACGCCTCCTTCTCGTGGGCTGACTGCACACGTCTCCTCCAGGAGACCGCGGCTTCTAGAACAGCGTTGCATTCAAACAGTGTTGCATTCAGCCTGACCCCATGGCCAGCTGAGTCCTGCAGAGAGGAGGGTGCTTACAGCCCCTGCAGGCTCAGCCCTGCTCCTCACAGGCCTGGTTTCATTCTGTTTCCAAGTTCGCCTGGAGGCACTTTCCAAGTTTCCTTCCAGGGGAACTCCTCTTTGAAGGGGAACTCCTCTTTGAAGGCATCCTCCTCTTTCACAGGGGAGTGGGGCGGAGAGGGCGGGGGACAGGGTCAGCCCCACATGGGACCTGGCCCTGCCCCATATCAGGCCTCCGAGGTGAGGGCAGGGACAGGGTCAGCCCCACATCAGGCCTCTGGGGTGAGGGCGGGGACAGGGTCAGCCCCACACGGGACCTGGCCCCGCCCCACATCAGGCCTCTGGGGTAGCCAGCAAGCCATCCTGCTTTCGCTCCAGCTCCCGGCCGCCTTTCCCCAGATGCGACGTGCTGTGTGCAGAATCCGAATGGCTGCTCTCTCCCTCCCCGAGGGGCTCGTGCCCATCACTTTTGCGAGATTCCCTGCGGTGGGTGGAGCACCAGCCCTCCACTGCCTCCACTGCTGGTTCACGCACGACTGGAGCTGTCCTTGAGGATGCTCAAGTGCTTTGCAGGCTGACGCACCTTGCAAACCCTGGCAGCCTCTTCCCCTTTCTTCCTGTCCTCTTTCTAGCAAAATGATGTTAGGTGTGAAAACACACCAGGAAATTACATATGGAGGCAACACGCCTATGGTTTGATCAGACAGAAGAGTTGCGGCTTCACGGTGAAGGTCCAGTTCTCCCAACAGGAAGTGAGTCTGTTTTGGTGGACGCGGCCTGAGCTGAGGCAGTGAGACCCCGGTGCTGGCTCTGTTTGCCCACGCTAGGACCCAGGGCTATTCTTGCCATGGCAGGCCCCACCCGGCGGGAAGTATTCCTGTGGGCAGTTGTTTCCTTCTCACTTTGAAATTTCTTAGTTATTTAAGTTGAAAGGAATTTTGAAATGTAAGATTTCCTGAATATCTTGTTATAATTTAGTATTATATATAATTAAGTTCGATACCTGGGTCGGGAAGATCCCCTGGAGGAGGGTGTGGCAACCCACTCCAGTATTCTTGCCTGGAGAATCCCATGGTAAATATACATATTAAATGTATATATTTAATACATGTTATATTTAATACTTACATTCAGTACACACTAAATATATAATATAAATATATATAAATATAAAAAATATATATAAATATATAATAGTATAATGTAGTTTTTTTTTTTTGCATTTCTTTTCCATAGGGATGGTCTTGATCCCTGTCTCCTGTACAATGTCACGAACCTCATTCCATAGTTCATCAGGCACTCTATCTATCAGATCTAAGCCCTTAAATCTATTTCTCACTTCCACGGTATAATCATAAGGGATTTGATTTAGGTCATACCTGAATGGGCTAGTGGTTTTCCCTACTTTCTTCAATTTAAGTCTGAATTTGGCAATAAGGAGTTCATGGTCTGAGCCACAGTCAGCTCCTGGTCTTGTTTTTGCTGATTGTATAGAGCTTCTCCATCTTTGGCTGCAAAGAATATAATCGATCTGATTTTGGTGTTGACCATCTGGTGATGTCCATGAATAGAGTCTTCTCTTGTGTTGTTGGAAGAGGGTATTTGCTATGACCAGTGCATTTTCTTGGCAAAACTGTTAGTCTTTGCCCTGCTTCATTCCATATTCCAAGGCCAGATTTGCCTGTTACTCCAGGTGTTTCTTGACTTCCTACTTTTGCATTCCAGTCCCCTATAATGAAAAGGACATCTTTTTTGGGTGTTAGTTCTAAAAGGTCTTGTAGGTCTTCATAGAACCGTTCAACTTCAGCTTCTTCAGAGATAAGAAAGCCTTCTTCAGCGATCAATGCAAAGAAATAGAGGAAAACAACAGAATGGGAAAGACTAAGGATCTATTCAAGAAAATCAGAGATACCAAAGGAACATTTCATGCAAAGATGGGCTTGATAAAGGACAGAAATGGTATGGACCTAACGGAAGCAGAAGATATTAAGAAGAGGTGGCAAGAATACACAGAAGAACTGTACAAAAAAGAGCTTCACGACCCAGATAATCATGATGGTGTGATTACTGACCTAGAGCCAGACATCCTGGAATGTGAAGTCAAGTGGGCCTTAGAAAGCATCACTAGGAACAAAGCTAGTGGAGGTGATGGAATTCCAGTGGAGCTGTTCCAAATCCTGAAAGATGATGCTGTGAAAGTGCTGCCCTCAATATGCCAGCAAATCTGGAAAACTCAGCAGTGGCCACAAGATTGGAAAAGGTCAGTTTTCATCCCAATCCCAAAGAAAGGCAATGCCAAAGAGTGCTCAAACTACCGCACAATTGCACTCATCTCACAGGCTAGTAAAGTAATGCTCAAAATTCTCCAAGCCAGGCTTCAGCAATATGTGAACCGTGAACTTCTTGATGTTCAAGCTGGTTTTAGAAAAGGCAGAGGAACCAGAGATCAAATTGCCAACATCTGCTGGATCATGGAAAAAGCAAGAGAGTTCCAGAAAAACATCTATTTCTGCTTTATTGACTATGCCAAAGCCTTTGACTGTGTGGATCACAATAAACTGTGGAAAATTCTGAGAGAGATGGGAATACCAGACCACCTGATCTGCCTCTTGAGAAATCTGTATGCAGGTCAGGAAGCAACAGTTAGAACTGGTCATGGAACAACAGACTGGTTCCAAATAGGAAAAGGAGTATGTCAAGGCTGCATATTGTCACCATGTTTATTTAACTTATATGCAGAGTACATCATGAGAAATGCTGGACTGGAAGAAACACAAGTTGGAATCATGACTGCAGCCATGAAATTAAAAGACGCTTACTCCTTGGAAGGAAAGTTATGACCAACCTAGATAGCATATTGAAAAGCAGAGACATCACTTTGCCAACAAAGCTTCGCCTAGTCAAGGCTATGGTCTTTCCTGTGGTCATGTATGGATGTGAGAGCTGGACTGTGAAGAAGGCTGAGCGCCGAAGAATTGATGCTTTTGAACTGTGGTGTTGGAGAAGACTCTTGAGAGTCCCTTGGACTGCAAGGAGATCCAAGGAGTCCATTCTGAAGGAGATCAGCCCTGGGATTTCTGTGAAAGGAATGATGCTAAAGCTGAAACTCCAGTATTTTGGCCACCTCATGCGAAGAGTTGACTCATTGGAGAAGACTCTGATGCTGGGAGGGATTGGGGGCAGGAGGAGAAGGGGACGACAGAGGATGAGATGGCTGGATGGCATCACTGACTCGATGGATGTGAGTCTGAGTGACCTCCGAGAGCTGGTGATGGACAGGGAGGCCTGGCATGCTGCAGTTCATGGGGTCGCAAAGAGTCGGACACGACTGAGCGACTGATCTGATCTGATGTTCTTGTCTTTGTGTGCATGTGTTCATATCTATGTGGTGTGCATGTATATGTATATGGTGGTGTGTGTGTGTGTGTATTTGGTTTAGATGTGTGTGTTGTGTGGTTGCATGTGTATGTGTTCACATCTGTGTGTGTGTATATGTTCACATCTGTATGATGTGTGTGTATGTATATGGGTGTGTGTGTATTTGGTTTGGATGTGTGGTGTGTGGGTATGTTCACATCTGTGTGTGTATGTTCATATCTGTGTGATGTGTGTGTATGTATATGGGTGTGTGTGTATTTGGTTTAGATGTGTGGTGTGTGCATGTGTTCACGTCTGTGTGTGTATGTTCATGCCTGTGTGATGTGTGTATGTATATGGGTGTATGTATTTGATGTGGATGTGTGTGTTATGTGGTTGCATGTGTATATTCATGTCTGTGTGATGTGTGTGTATGTATATGGGTGTGTGTGTATTTGGTCTGGATGTGTGGTGTATGCGTGTGTTCACGTCTGTGTGTGTATGTTCATGTCTGTGTGATGTGTGTGTATGTATATGGGTGTGTGTATTTGGTGTGTTTCTTGACTTCCTACTTTTGCATTCCAGTCCCCTATAACGAAAAGGACATCTTTTTTGGGTGTTAGTTCTAAAAGGTCTTGTAGGTCTTCATAGAACCGTTCAACTTCAGCTTCTTCAGCGTTACTGGTTGGGGCATAGACTTGGATTACTGTGACATTGAATGGTTTGCCTTGGAAACAAACAGAGATAATTCTGTCATTTTTGAGATTGCATCCAAGTACTGCATTTCGGACTCTTTTGTTGACCATGATGGCCACTCTATTTCTTCTGAGGGATTCCTGCCCGCAGTAGTAGATGTAATGGTCCTCTGAGTTAAATTCACACATTCCAGTCCATTTTAGTTCGCTAATTCCTAGAATGTCAACATTCACTCTTGCCATCTCTTGTTTGACCACTTCCAATTTGCCTTGATTCATGGACCTGACATTCCAGGTTCCTGTGCAATATTGCTCTTTACAGCATTGGACTTTGCTTCTATCACTATACACATCTACAGCTGGGTATTCTTTTTGCTTTGGTTCCATCCCTTCATTCTTTCTGGAGTTATTTCTCCACTGATCTCCAGTAGCAAGATTGCTGCGAGAAATATCAATAACCTCAGATATGCAGATGATACGACCCTTATGGCAGAAAGTTAAGAGGAACTCAAAAGCCTCTTGATGAAAGTGAAAGTGGAGAGTGAAAAGGTTGGCTTAAGGCTCAACATTCAGAAAACAAAGATCATGGCATCTGGTCCCATCACTACATGGGAAATAGATGGGGAAACAGTGGAAACAGTGTCAGACTTTATTTTGGGGGGCTCCAAAATCACTGCAGATGGTGACTGCAGCCATGAAATTAAAAGACGCTTACTCCTTGGAAGGAAAGTTATGACCAACCTAGATAGCATATTGAAAAGCAGAGACATCACTTTGCCAACAAAGCTTCGCCTAGTCAAGGCTATGGTCTTTCCTGTGGTCATGTATGGATGTGAGAGCTGGACTGTGAGGAAGGCTGAGCGCCGAAGAATTGATGCTTTTGAACTGTGGTGTTGGAGAAGACTCTTGAGAGTCCCTTGGACTGCAAGGAGATCCAAGGAGTCCATTCTGAAGGAGATCAGCCCTGGGATTTCTGTGAAAGGAATGATGCTAAAGCTGAAACTCCAGTATTTTGGCCACCTCATGCGAAGAGTTGACTCATTGGAGAAGACTCTGATGCTGGGAGGGATTGGGGGCAGGAGGAGAAGGGGATGACAGAGGATGAGATGGCTGGATGGCATCACCAACTCGATGGATGTGAGTCTGAGTGACCTCCGGGAGTTGGTGATGGACAGGGAGGCCTGGCGTGCTGCGATTCATGGGGTCGCAAAGAGTCGGACACGACTGAGCGACTGATCTGATCTGATCTGATCTGATTTGGTGTGTATGTGTGTGTATGTGTTCACGTCTGTGTGCGTATGTTCATGTCTGTGTGATGTGTGTGTATGTATATGGGTGTGTGTATTTGGTGTGTATGTGTGTGTATGTGTTCACATCTGTGTGTATATGTTCATATCTGTGTGATGTGTGTGTGTATGGGTGCGTGTGTATTTGGTTTGGATGTGTGGTGTGTGCATGTGTTCACGTCTGTGTGTGTATGTTCATGTCTGTGTGATATGTGTGTATGTATATGGGTGTGTGTATTTGGTGTGTATGTGTTCACATCTGTGTGTGTATGTTCATGTCTGTGTGATATGTATATGGGTTCATATTGTGTATATGGGTGTGTATTTATGTGATTGTGTTATTTGGTGTGTATGTGTGTGTATGTGTTCATATCTGTGTGAGATTTTTTAATTTTTATGTGTTCATATCTGTGTGATGTGTTGTGTGTATATGGGTGTGTGTGTATTTGGTTTGGATGTGTGGTATGTGCGTGTGTTCACGTCTCTGTGTGTATGTTCATGTCTGTGTGATGTGTGTGTGTATTTGGTGTGTATGTGTGTGTATGTGTTACCGTCTCTGTGTGTATGTTCATGTCTGTGTGATGTGTGTGTGTATGGGTGCATGTATTTGGTTTGGATGTGTGTGTTTTTGTGCATGTGTTCACGTCTGTGTGTGTATGTTCATGTCTGTGTGATGTGTGTGTATGTATATGGGTGTATGTATTTGGTGTGGATGTGTGTGTTATGTGGTTGCATGTGTATGTGTTCATGTCTGTGTGATGTGTGTGCTGGGTGTGTGTGTTTTCTCCATCCATGGGAAAAGCCTGGTGATTGAATTACTCAGAAGCACCTTCCCGTCGCCTCCCATCTCCCGGCATACAAAACCTGCCACTTAGTCACCTCTGAAGCTGTGACTGTGCGGTTCTGCCATTTGGAAGGAGGACAAGGCGAGTCAGGAGGAAACCACAGGCTCTCAGCACGCGGTGAAGACGATGTTGCTCCAATTCGCTGTCCACACTCTGGCTTCCCTGCCCTTGTCCTGTGAGCCGGGCCAGGAGAGGGAGGGACAGGGGGCCAGCTCCTGCTGCAGGTGGCAGGGCCCAGCCTTCCTGACAGCGCCGACATCTGGGGGTAAGACGGCCGGCGGAGCCCATAGCTGCCCCCACCCTACTGGGGGCTCCTCAGGCTGGCCTTTCCGGCCGTCAGCACTCCAGCTGCAGATCTTGGACTCCGCAAGCCAGCGGGAGGAGGAGACAGGAGGACGTGGGGGAAGGGATGGGACCCGGGAGGAGAGAGAGGGCAGAGAGGCCTCCCTGCAGGGACAGTGGGGCGAGAGGCCACTCCGGGAAGGGGGTTCATGGCTCTGGGGGGCCCGGGGGGCCTCCTTCCCCCGGGGCCTCCTGTATAGGCTCTGGTTCGCCACCTGCTGGCGGGGCGGGGGAAGAGGGGGCAAGGCCTCCTCCAACCCTCCAGCCTCCTGCCCTGGACGCTCCAGGCCCCGCTTCCTGCCCACCACCCCCAGGAAGCCTCAGGGTCTCCTCTCCTGCAGTGGTCTGAGAGGCACTCCTCGGACCCTCCGGGTGCTGACCTGCGGCTCATCCCGCCACCACTCAGGAGGTTCCTGCTACCAGGTCCCGTCGGCACTGAGCACCCTGGCCCCTGGGAAGAACCAGGCAGCAGACATTGGTTCCAGCCTCACCCGGTGAGACGGGATCACCTGTGCGCCCAGAGGCCCACTTCCCCAGTACCCGCTGGCCCTGGCCACACACGCTGGACACTGGGCAGCTGAGCATGTGGCCATGGGGGGTCCCAAGGCCACAGCATTTCTGCTGGGAGCAGGGTGTCCCCCTGGATGAGGCCCGACCTTGGCCCTGGGCGTTCTCAGAGGCTGCGTCCCGTGTCCTGTTGCTGGACCTCAGCCCCTGGGGCTCGGTCACACCCTCATCCCCGCCCCCAGCTCTGCCCCATCGCCTGTCCCAGCCCCCCTGCCCCTCTGAGGTCCTCCCTGCGCTCCACCCGCAGCTGGAGCTTTGTCAGCAGCAGCGGGCTGGGGTGTCCATCTCCAGCGCACTTGCAGCTGCTCCGTCCCACGCGGGGCTGACCCGATGGATCTCTCCACCCAGCATCCCCCATTGATTCCCCAGGAGTGAGCCGTCACTGCCCCCTGGCCCACCCCTGGTGCCGGCACTTGGGCGGAGACACATCTAGTCCCTAACTCCACTGTTTCCTGTTGACTGCCACTGCCTCCCATCTGCTGGTCCCCGGAATGTGCTGGTGGTCACGTCATGACCTCAGGTCCGAGTCCTTTCCATCCACAGGCCTCTGTGCGGGGAGTGCAGAGCCTGACCAGCTCCACACGCCTGCCCAGTGCTGGCTTCTGGTTGCCAAGACCATACCTGCCACTGGGGAACGCAGCTAGTACATCTCTGACCACGGATGGCCCAGAGGTGAGAAGGAGGTGTCAGAAGGGCTCCTCTCCGACACGAAGGGGACCTTTTGACCTTTGCAGCTTATGATGCATCCATGTCTGTCCCTGCACAGCCCCAGCTCTGCAGTCGGGGAGGGTCCCTGGAGGGGCCTGGGTTTGGGGCAGGGGCTATGTGCAGCCTGGCGCCACTTCTGATGCAAGAGGGGACTTCACCCAGCCTCGGGTGACAGCCACATCCACACCCCAGCAGGTGTGCCTCCCACCGCCGACCCGCCAAGCCCCAGACTGTTCTCCTGGGGGCCCCTTAAGCCCCCTGCTACCCTGGTCCTCCGGGAAACCTCTGGACTGCATCCCTTCTCCCTCGGGGTGTGTGTCACAGGGAGCGACCCACTGGGTCCCCTTGCACGCTGGGGCTCCCCAGGGCAGTCCCTTCTCCCGTGCCTTCTGGGCGCCTGGCAGGGAAGACAGAGCCTCAGAGAGGGAGGGCGTGCGGCCGTGGGGCTCCTGCCCAACCTGCAGGCCAAGGTGCTCCAGAGCCTTCCAGAGGGGGCGGCAGGACCCTCCCTGTGCGGCACCTGCCGTTTCTTCCTGAGGCCCGAGGCCCTTCCCCTTACTCTGATTCAGCACCCAGCCCCTACCTGGCTCTCCTTTTCCTCCGCAAGCCTCCCTGATGTCCACCGCCTCCTGCTCACCCACTGCAGAGTGAGGTCCTGTTTTCCGCTCCATGGCCCTGGGGTGTTGCGTGTGAAGGGCAGACGGAGCCCTGTTGCCAAGGTGTGAAAACCAGCACGTTGTGAGCTCGACTTAGAAGAATCGTCTTCCTGCTCACGACGGACAATCAAAACCTTTCCAGGGCAGGATGGGCAGGCTTCCTGATCACAGCCTGCCTCGGTACCGATCTTGCGGGAGGCCGATGCTTGGTCACTCTCGGCAAGGTGGTTGTTTGGAATAATGCTTTTGCCGTAAGGGCTGAAAGACAAAATTCACCCAACGAGTGTCGAATCCATGATGCTGCACTCTAGATTCACAAGAATACAACAAACACATCAGATTATATTTTTCCTATGGTGCTTTTGTCAGGAAACTGAGAAGTAACATGAGCGCTTTAGCGTGCTCTGTGCATGGAGGACAGATCTCCCTGCAGATCCTGCAGAGCCAGTCCGAGCACTGAGGCTTATGTCGGGAGGGCCTTCCCCAGCTGTCCTGTCCCATCACATCAGGTCCTGGGGCAGCCAAGGCTCGAGGCCCCCTGTCTATTGCATGAGGTCTCTGAGCCACAGACTCTAGGGCTGGGGGACAGCTCCAGCTGTGAACTTGTGCAGCCGCTCACCTGCACAGCAGCCCTACCTCAGGAGGTGGTGTGACTTACCTCACATCAGGAGGTGGTGTGACTTACCTACCTCAGGAGGTGGTGTGACTTATCTACCTCAGGAGGTGGTGTGACTTATCTACATCAGGGGGCGTGGTGTGACTTCCCATCTACCTCAGGAGGTGGTGTGACTTACCTACCGCAAGAGGTGGTGTGACTTACCTACATCAAGAGGTGGTGTGACTTATCTACATCAGGAGGTGGTGTGACTTATCTACATCAGGGGGTGGTGTGACTTATCTACCTCAGGGGTGGTGTGACTTATCTACATCAGGGGGTGGTGTGACTTATCTACCTCAGGGGGTGGTGTGACTTACCTACCCTCAGGAGGTGGTGTGACTTATCTACCTCAGGAGGTGGTGTGACTTATCTATCTCAGGAGGTGGTGTGACTTATCTACCTCAGGAGGTGGTGTGACTTATCTATCTCAGGAGGTGGTGTGACTTATCTACATCAGGAGGTGTGTGACTTATCTACATCAGGAGGTGGTGTGACTTATCTACATCAGGAGGTGGTGTGACTTATCTACATCAGGGGGTGGTGTGACTTACCTACCTCAGGGGGTGGTGTGACTTATCTACATCAGGGGGTGGTGTGACTTATCTACCTCAGGGGGTGGTGTGACTTACCTACCTCAGGAGGTGGTGTGACTTATCTACCTCAGGAGGTGGTGTGACTTACCTACCACAAGAGGTGGTGTGACTTACCTACATCAAGAGGTGGTGTGACTTATCTACATCAGGAGGTGGTGTGACTTATCTACATCAGGGGGTGGTGTGACTTATCTACCTCAGGGGGTGGTGTGACTTATCTACATCAGGGGGTGGTGTGACTTATCTACCTCAGGAGGTGGTGTGACTTACCTACCTCAGGAGGTGGTGTGACTTATCTACCTCAGGAGGTGGTGTGACTTATCTACATCAGGAGGTGGTGTGACTTATCTACCTCAGGAGGTGGTGTGACTTATCTATCTCAGGAGGTGGTGTGACTTATCTACATCAGGAGGTGGTGTGACTTATCTACATCAGGAGGTGGTGTGACTTATCTACATCAGGGGGTGGTGTGACTTATCTACCTCAGGGGGTGGTGTGACTTACCTACCTCAGGGGGTGGTGTGACTTACCTACATCAGGGGGTGGTGTGATACCTACATCAGGAGGTGGTGTGACTTACCTACCTCAGGAGGTGGTGTGACTTACCTACCTCAGGAGGTGGTGTGACTTACCTACCTCAGGAGGTGGTGTGACTTACCTACCTCAGGAGGTGATGTGACTTACCTACCTCAGGAGGTGGTGTGACTTACCTACCTCAGGAGGTGGTGTGACTTATCTACATCAGGAGGTGGTGTGACTTACCTACCTCAGGAGGTGGTGTGACTTATCTACCTCAGGGGGTGGTGTGACTTACCTACCTCAGGGGGTGGTGTGACTTACCTACATCAGGAGGTGGTGTGACTTACCTACATCAGGAGGTGGTGTGACTTATCTACATCAGGAGGTGGTGTGACTTACCTACCTCAGGAGGTGGTGTGACTTACCTACCTCAGGAGGTGGTGTGACTTACCTACCTCAGGGGGTGGTGTGACTTACCTACTCAGGAGGTGGTGTGACTTACCTACATCAGGAGGTGGTGTGACTTATCTACATCAGGAGGTGGTGTGACTTACTACCTCAGGAGGTGGTGTGACTTACCTACCTCAGGAGGTGGTGTGATTACCTACCTCAGGAGGTGAGTGACTTACCTACATCAGGAGGTGGTGTGACTTACCTACCTCAGGAGGTGGTGTGACTTACCTACCTCAGGAGGTGGTGTGACTTACCTACCTCAGGAGGTGGTGTGACTACTACCTCAGGAGGTGGTGTGACTATCTACCTCAGGAGGTGGTGTGACTTATCTACATCAGGGGGTGGTGTGACTTACCTACCTCAGGAGGTGGTGTGACTTACCTACATCAGGAGGTGGTGTGACTTACCTACCTCAGGAGGTGGTGTGACTTACCTACATCAGGAGGTGGTGTGACTTACCTACATCAGGAGGTGGTGTGACTTACCTACATCAGGAGGTGGTGTGACTTATCTACATCAGGAGGTGGTGTGACTTATCTACATCAGGAGGTGGTGTGACTTATCTACATCAGGAGGTGGTGTGACTTATCTACATCAGGGGGTGGTGTGACTTATCTACCTCAGGAGGTGGTGTGACTTATCTACATCAGGAGGTGGTGTGACTTATCTACATCAGAGGGGTGGTGTGACTTACCTACCTCAGGAGGTGGTGTGACTTACCTACATCAGGAGGTGGTGTGACTTACCTACATCAGGAGGTGGTGTGACTTACCTACATCAGGAGGTGGTGTGACTTATCTACTCAGGAGGTGGTGTGACTTACCTACCTCAGGAGGTGGTGTGACTTACCTACCTCAGGAGGTGGTGTGACTTACCTACCTCAGGAGGTGGTGTGACTTACCTACCTCAGGAGGTGGTGTGACTTATCTACATCAGGAGGTGGTGTGACTTACCTACCTCAGGAGGTGGTGTGACTTATCTACATCAGGGGGTGGTGTGACTTATCTACATCAGGAGGTGGTGTGACTTATCTACATCAGGGGATGGTGTGACTTATCTACCTCAGGAGGTGGTGTGACTTATCTACATCAGGGGATGGTGTGACTTATCTACCTCAGGAGGTGGTGTGACTTATCTACCTCAGGAGGTGGTGTGACTTATCTACATCAGGGGGTGGTGTGACTTATCTACATCAGGGGGTGGTGTGACTTATCTACCTCAGGAGGTGGTGTGACTTACCTACCTCAGGAGGTGGTGTGACTTATCTACCTCAGGAGGTGGTGTGACTTATCTACATCAGGGGATGGTGTGACTTATCTACCTCAGGAGGTGGTGTGACTTATCTACCTCAGGAGGTGGTGTGACTTACCTACCTCAGGAGGTGGTGTGACTTATCTACATCAGGGGGTGGTGTGACTTATCTACATCAGGAGGTGGTGTGACTTATCTACATCAGGAGGTGGTGTGACTTATCTACATCAAGAGGTGGTGTGACTTACCTACCTCAGGAGGTGGTGTGACTTACCTACCTCAGGAGGTGGTGTGACTTATCTGCATCAGGGGGTGGTGTGACGTATCTACCTCAGGGAGTGGTGTGACTTATCTACATCAGGAGGTGTTGTGACTTACCTACCTCAGAGGGTGGTGTGACTTATCTACATCAGGAGGTGGTGTGACTTACCTACCTCAGGAGGTGGTGTGACTTACCTACCTCAGGAGGTGGTGTGACTTACCTACCTCAGGAGGTGGTGTGAATCAGGAGGTGATAACCACAATAAGTGTAGTGAACATCCTTCATCTCATAGAAATACAGCATTAAAGAAATAAAGTTATTATTTATTCTTTTAGTATAAAAAATAAGTTATTATTTATTTTATTTTACAATTTACTCTCGCATAGCTTTCATAGACAGCACCCAACACTGTTCATTCTATTAATCAGGTGCCTGTGTCCCTTGTACTTACTCTTCTTACAACTGGAAGTTTGTAGTTTCAACCATCTCCATCCAGTCCCCCACCCTCCACACCTTTTTCTTGTAACCAAAAGTCTGGTCTCTCTTATGTGAGGTGTTTTTTTTTTTTCTATTTGCTTTTTTTCTGAAGTGTAATTGGGGCTTCTCTGATGGCTTTGCGGGTAAGAATCCGCCTGCAGTGCAAGAGACACAGGAGATGGGAGTTCGACCTCTGGGTCAGGAAAATCCCCTGGAGGAGAAGATGAGAACTCACTCAGGTATTCTTGCCTGAAAAATCCCATGGACAGAGGAGCCTGGTGGGCTACAGTGCATGGGGTCCCAAAGAGTCAGACAAGACTGACCACGCAGTTGGCTTGGCTGGAAGTATCATCGACCTACTACGCCCTGTCAGATTCTGTCACACAATGTAAGGATTCAGTATTTCTATACATTTCAAAATGATCACTGTAAGTTTAGTTATGATCTGTCACTGCACAAAGATACTACCCAATTGTATTCCCCTCACTGTCCATTTCATCGCTGCGATTCATTTATTTTGTGACTGGAATTTCGTACCTCTTATCTTGATCCCCTTTCTTTCCTCCCACCCCCTGAGGCCAACGCCGTGTCGTCCTCTGTGTCTATGCGTGTTCAGTTTGCTTCTGGATCCCAAATGTAAGTAGGATCATGCGGTGCTCATCTTTGATTTGTCTCCTCAGCATCGCGTCCTGGATCCCACATGTAGGTGAGATCATGGGGTGCTTGTCTTTGATTTGTCTCCCTCAGCATGGTGCTTGTCTTTGATTTGTCTCCTCAGCATCGTGTCCTGGATCCCACATGTAGGTGAGACCACGTGGAGCTCATCTTTGATTTGTCTCCTTAGCATCGTGTCCTCCAGGTCCATCTGTGCTGTCACAAGTGGCGAGAGTCTGTTTTTCATGGTTCAGTAATATTCCATGCGCACGTATACACATACACATCTTCTTTACCTCTCCATCCACTGATGGGCACGGAGTTTGCTTCCATATCTTGGTTACTGTAAGCAATGCTGCCATGAGCAGAGGTATGCATGCCTCTTTTTGAATTAATGTTTTTGTTTGCTTCAGATAAATATCAACAGGTGGAAATACTGGACCATATGGTAGTTCTACTTTTAATCTTGTGAGCAAACTCCAGACTGCTTTCCACAGTGGCTCCACCAATTTACAACCTCACCCACAGTGCACGGGGCCCCCTTTTCTCTTCCTAACACTTGTCGCTTGTTGTCTTTTTGATGACAGCCGTTCCGACAGGTGTGCTGTGAAGTCTCACTGTGGTTTTGATTTGATTTTTCCTAATGATTAGTGATGGTGAGCATCTTTTATCTTCTTCTTGGTCACTGCATGACTTCTTTGGAACAATGTCTGTTCAGGTCCTCTGCCCAATTTTTAATTGGGATTTTTTGTTTTGTTTTGTTTTCCAAGTATGAACTTTTCTAAACTCCTTATCAGATCAGATCAGTCACTCAGTCATGTCCGACTCTTTGTGACCCCATGAACTGCAGCACGCCAGGCCTCCCTGTCCATCACTAACTCCCGGAGGTCACTCAGACTCACATCCATCGAGTCAGTGATGCCATCCAGCCATCTCATCCTCTGTCGTCCCCTTCTCCTCCTGCCCCCAATCTCTCCCAGCATCAGAGTCTTCTCCAATGAGTCAACTCTTCGCATGAGGTGGCCAAAGTACTGGAGTTTCAGCTTTAGCATCATTCCTTCCAAAGAAATTCCAGGATTGATCTCCTTCAGAATGGACTCCTTGGATCTCCTTGCAGTCCAAGGGACTCTCAAGAGTCTTCTCCAACACCACAGTTCAAAAGCATCAACTCTTCTGCGCTCAGCCTTCTTCACAGTCCAGCTCTCAGCTGTGATGCCTGCCCGCTTCTTTCCTGATGACATGGCATGGGAGCCTCAGGGACAGAGACTTGAGTGGCCCACAGTGTGACGAGCACCTACGAGGTCCTGCTGCTGACTGGAGCCGGCCACAGCTCAGCCCCTACAGCGGAGCAGTGGTCAGGGGCAGGCCCTGTGCCCGATGGTGCTGGCGATGCCTCAGTGACACTGATGGACACCGACTGGAAGGTGGCCTCCAGCTGCCCCTCGCCTCCCCGGACTCTCCCACCCCAGCGCTGTCCCTGGACTGGACGTTTGCACATGCCGCCTTTGTGCGGGGGCTGGGGGAGGATGGGGAGCAGGAAAGAGGAGGAGGGGCTGTGATCAGCTCCACGGCCAGCAGAGCTGCCCCATGCTGAGGCCCCAGACAGGGTGCCCTCCTGTGCCTGCTGCAGCTCCGCCCACTCTGGCTGCAGCCCCCCAGGTCTGCTCTGTCCCTCCCTCACCCCGCCTTCTGTGCACAAGTGAGGTCCTGCTGGTTGGGGCCCTTGGTGTTCAGATGAGACCTGGTTTCTATCAGGCGAGGGTGCCCTGCAGGGACTAGGAAAGGACAGGACCCGGAACATGCTTCCCCATGGGAGCTGCGGGGACCCTGTGGACAGGCTCTGCAAGCAGGGCTGGGCTGGCGTCACCGCCAGCAACCCGGCCCCGGTGCCCAGGGTGGGGTTTCCTGGGCCTTGGGTGCAGTGACCTGGGCAGTCACCTCTAGAGCCCAGCATCCGCAGCCGGAGGGGCCGGTAGCGAAGCATGATGCCTGCATACCTGCCGTCGCCAGGGGCATTGGGAAGACAGAGGGAGATCACTATGGGGACCCTCGTGCGCTCTCGAGGCCACCTGCTCCCTATTCCTCCCGAACAATAACAGTAAGAGTGACTATTTCTAGGGCTACCCGTGTTGCAGACATTACGCTGCTTGAAGCAGGGACATTATTCAGGTTAATCCTCATGCCCCCCCCCACCAGGCAAGGTGCCCACGTGGCCCCAGGCTACCTGCAGGGACTGGGGCTGGCGCCTTCTTTCAGCCCAAGGTCACACCCCCAGGATGGGGTGGGAGACTTGGAATGGGGCTTGTCCCCATCACGTCGCCGTTGTGGTGACCTAGCTGTAGTTGGGGCCTTGGAGAGGCGACATGGATGCACAGCCAGTTGGTGTTTGCCAGTGGCTGCGGTGTGGACTCTGGGCTGTGGGGGACACGGCCGTGGGGGGACTCCCGTGAGACTCAGCCTGGGCACCTGACCCTGCTTGGCCCTGCAGAGAAGCCGGGGCTCTGAAGATGCCACTCCTCACCCCTCCCACCACCTCCCTGGACAGGCTTCTCTGTCCTTCCTTCAGGCCTCAGCCCCTGGCCGGGCAGCATGGCCTTCAGGGAGATTTCCCCAGCCTGGGTCCCTCCCCAGAAAGAAAACTGGTCAAAGGCACCATCTCCTGGGAGGGCTGCCACGTGGGGCCCCTTCAGCACCCAGACCTGGAATGCTGTCCCTGCCGGGGTCAGGGCTCCAAACTGCCTGATGGTTGGGGCTTCAGCCTCAGGGTGGGGAGGGATGGGAAGGGAAGGTCAGGGTTCTTGGTGGTCACTGCACGACTTCTCTGGAAAAATGTCTAGTCAGGTCCTCTGCCCAATTTTTAATTGGATTGTTGTTTGTTTTTTTTTTTTATTTCTAAGTACAAAGTTTTCTAAACTCATTATAAGCTTCTAAAAATCCTCAGGGTGGAAAAGAGCTGGGTCCTCAGGTGTGAACAGTGGGCAGGGCCCTGGGCCATGTACCAGCTGAGGGTGCAGGTCCAGGCCGCCCTGGCTGACGACCCTGGGCCTAAAGGGTTGCAGGGCCTCGGGCTGGAGGGGCCCAGGCCCCAAGACATCCTCCTGGGCCACTCAGTGTCTCTAAAAATATACATGTTAATACATATATGTATGTATATGTGATACATGTAAAATATATACATATCTGCATGCATTGCATAGGTATACATATATACATTATATATACATAGGTATACATATATCTATCAGTTCAGTTCAGTCACTCAGTGGTGTCCGACTATTTGCAACCCCATGAACCGCAGCACACCAGGCCTCCCTGTCCATCACCAACTCCCAGAGTTCACCCAAACCATGTACATTGAGTCAGTGATGCCATCTAACCATCTCATCCTCTGTCGTCCCCTTCTACTCCTGCCTTCAATCTTTCCCAGAATCAGGGTCTTTTCAAATGAGTCAGCTCTTTGCATCAAATGGCCAAAGTATTGGAGTTTCAGCTTCAACATCAGTCCTTCCAATGAACACCTAGGATTGATCTCCTTTAGGAGATTTAGGTATGTATAATATGCTTGCATCTGGGCTCAGGCATGTCCAATTCTGCAACCCCATGGACTGTAACCCATCAGGCTCCTCTGTCCATGGAGTTTCCCAGGCAGGAACACTGGAGTGGGTTGCCATTTGCTTCATCAGGGGATCTTCCCAGCACAAGGACCATACCAGCATTTCTTGCATCTCCTCCACTGGCAGGCAGATTCTTTACTGCTGCGCCACCGGGAAAGCCATGTATAATATAATACATTTGTATGTATTTGATTGTTCAGTTGCTAACCCATGTCTGACTCTTTGAGACCCCATGAACCACAGCACAGCAGGCTCCTTTGTCCTCCACCACCTTCCGGAGTTTGCTCAGACTCATGTCCATTAGTCAGTGATGCTGTATTACCACCTCATCCTCTGCTGCCACTTTTTTCTCTCGTCTTCAATCTTTCCAAGCATTAAGGCTTTTTCCAATGAATCAACTCTTCCTATCAGGTGGCCAAAGTATTGGAACTTCAGTTTCAGCATGAGCCCTTCCAAGGAATATTCAGGGTTGATTTCCTTTGGGATTGACCACTTTGATATTCTTACAGACCAAGAGACTCTCAAGCATCTTCTCTAGCACCACAGTTCGAAAGCATCAGTTTTTTGGCATTCAGCCTTCTTTCTGGTCCAACTCTCACATTTGTACATGACTAGTGGGAAAACTAGGCTTCCCTGGTGGCTTAGAGGCTAAAGCATCAGTCTGCAATGCGGGAGACCTGGGTTCAATCCCTGAGTTGGGAAGATCCCCTGGAGAAGGAAATGGCAACCCACTCCAGTACTCCTGCCTAGAAAATCCCATGGACGGAGAGCCTGGGAGGCTGCAGTCCATGGGGTCGCAGAGTCAGACACGACTGAGAGACGTCACTCACTCACTCACTTCAGTGGGAAAACTACAGCTCTGACTTTTATGGACCTTTGTTGGCAAAGTGATGTCTCTGCTTTGTAATTCGCTGTCTAGTTTGTCTTACTTTTCCTTCCAAGGAGCAAATATCTTTTATTTCATGGTTGTAGTTACTGTCCACAGTGATTTTGGAGACCAAGAAAATAAATTCTGTCATTGTTTCCACTTTTCCCCCTTCTGTTTGCCATGAAGTGATGGGACTGGATGCCATGATCTTTGTTTTTTGAATGTTGAATTTTCAGTTCAGTTCAGTTCAGTCTGACTCTTTGCGACCCCATGGACTGCAGCATGCCAGGCCTCCCTGTCCATCACCAACTCCCAGAGTTTACTCAAAGTCATGTCCATTGAGTCGGTGATGTCATCCAACCATCTCATCCTCTGTCGTCCCCTTCTCTTCCTGCCCTCAATCTTTCCCAGCATCAGGGGCTTTTCAAATGAGTCAGGTCTTTGCATCTGGTGGCCAAAGTATTGGAGTTTCAGCTTCAACATCAGTCCTTCCAATGAACATCCAGGACTGGTCTCCTTTAGGAGGGACTGGTTGGATCTCCTTGCAGTCCAAGGGACTGTCAAGAGTCTTCTCCAACACCACAGTTCAAAAACATCAATTCTTCAGTGCTCAGCTCTCTTTATGTTTTAAGGCAGCTTTTTCACTCTCCTCTCTCACCCTCATCAAGAAGCTCTTTAGTTCCTTTTCACTTTCTGCCATTAATGTGGTATCAACTGCATATATGAGGTGATTGATACTTCTCCTGGGAATCTTGATTCCAGCTGGTGACTCATCCAGCCCAAATTTCACATGATGTACTCTGCATATAAGTTAAATAAGCAGGGTGACGATATACAGTCTTATCATACTCCTTTCCCAGTTTTGAACAAGTCCATTTTTCCATGTCCAGTTCTAACTATTGTTTCTTAACCTGCATACAGGTTTCTCAGAAGACAGGTAAGGTGATCTGGTATTCCCATATCTTTAAGAATTTTCCACAGTTTGTTGTGATCTACACAGTCAAAGGCTTTAGTGTAGTCAATGAAGCAGAAGTAGATGTTTTTCTGGAATACTCTTGTTTTTCTTCAACTCAACGAATGTTGGCAATTTGATTTCTGGTCCCTCTGCCTTTTCTAAACCTAGCTTGTGCATCTTGGTTCATATAGTGCTGAAGCCCAGCTTGAAGGATTTTGAGCATAATCTTGGCAGCATTTGTATCTACTAAAATGAGTGCATTTGTATCTACACAAATATACATTAGTATCTGAGCCCGGTGAACTACAGCCCATAGCGTCTCAAAGAGTTGACATGACTGAGCAACTGACACTTCTCCTCATACACACAGTATGTATGTGTGTTATAGACACACAGGAAATGTGATGCACACGATCTATGTATGGTTATTATCACTAGTGTGGGTAATCACACACTCACATGTCAACACATCACATTATACTTACAGATAACACACACGGCCCCCACGCGTGTGAGTCCTGAGAAGCTGCACCCAGAGCCACCGCCTCTCTCGTTTGCTCTCAGTAGTTTGTGGAGCCCCTACTGCGGGACAGACTCTCGGCACAAACAAGCCCTTCTTTCCTCTGAAGAGCACGTGGTCTTGTTGGGATAGTGAACAGGAAGGCAGACGCCTGCGGGCAGTGTGAAGACCGTCCCGTGGATGTGTGGATGGGGAAGTGGGGCAGGGGCAATGCTGGATGGACCCCGCTGGCCGGGAGGCTGGAGAGGGAGCCGACACCGCACTTGGTGCCTGCACAGTCAGCCCTTAGCTTAGTCTCCTTTCTTCCACCTTGATGGGTCCCTGGTTTGGGAGAGGGTGGGGCAGGGGGCTCGGAGCTGATCCTGAAAGTCTGTGGCTCTCAGCGTCAGCGAATGGCAGCAAACGTTACATCATCTAAGGCAGGGGTAGGAAGCTTTCTCCGTGGAGGCCATTGGCCAAAAGGCAGAGTGGAGCCTGCAAGTGAGGGGGCGTGTTTGGGATCTGAAGGCTTGCAGTTCCAGAGATGCAGATCCAGGTGAAGTCTTGCATGTTTTGGGGACCAGGAAGAGTCAGGGTCTTCCCAAGACAACAGGCCTGGGGTCGTCTGAGTCTCCTGGTGGGAAGCATGGCAGCTCTGACGGGAATCCGCAAACACTCGCCCTTCAAGGGCCAGGACTCAGGAGCTGCTTTAGAGTAGGTGTCCCGTCAAGATATTGAGTTTCTGCAGGTGTTCTGGAGGCTGTCGTTAGGAGAGTCTGTGGTCTCAGCCCAGATTCCATCCAGGCCGACACGTCAGGCCTCCCAGCTCCGCGCAGGAGACTTTCAGGGATGCAGACTCTGTTCCGAGTCTCCTGTCTCAAGGCTGGATGGTCCCTGGCTCAGGCCTCAGGGCTCATGCATCTCTGCTGCACCATGCTTTCTGTCTTCCTTCACAGACCTTCACAAGCTAGAAGCCGTCCTCAGCTACCATGGAGGAGACAGCAGAGGCCTGGCCTGTGTCCTTGGGCGGTTTGTGGAGTCCTGGCCAAGAAAACATTAGAGAGGCAGGACCCGCAGGCTTATCCGTCATCTGCTGACTCAGAATTTGCATTATAGCAATATCTCCAGGACATGCCTCTGCATTTTAAATCTGGAGAAGCAGCCAACTTATTAACAACTAACCCATGATGTCGGCCGGGGCAGAGGCTGTGTGATTTTCCTGCTTGTCACTGTAGGTTGCTCTTACTGAGATCCACACCTTCCTTCTGTAATCTGTGCCTTGAATTATACTATAAACTGCTCTACAAGCAAGCACACAAATCCCTGCACTTCATCCTCAGAGCAACTCCCAGGGAAGAACGCCCCAGCTGAGAAGCGTCTCCTGACGCTGAGGCCGCTGTGCTCGGCCGACCTGGAAGTGGCTCTGCGCTTTGTTTTCACTCGCTCTGGGAGGCGATGGTGCTCCTCCTCCGGAGAGAAGGCAACGGGCGTCCCTGGTGGGGGCTCCCGCTGCAGCTGATGGCAGAGAGCCGGCGGTGAGGGAGGCAGCGCCCGGGTGGACCAGGGCCACCCTCCTGCTCAGGGGGGCCCTGTGTGGTAGCTCGGGGGGCCGGGGGCCTGGTGGGGCTGGGTGACACCCGGCCTGGGGCCTTCGGAGCCCATGGGTGAGGCCAGGCTTGGGACACCCACCCTGCCCCCAGGGACGGCTCTCTCTGTCTCAAGGGCCAGCCCGGCCCACGGTGAAGAGGAGAAATCTTCGCAGGAGAGCCCTGCACCCTGCTCCCCTGCCCTGCATTGCAGCCCTTTCCCTCATCCTTGGCCTCAGGCCTAGACAGCTTCCATCAACACCCGCAACCACCCCCGCTTCCAAACCTGCCCTCTCTACTCCCAGGCTCCTAGGGACCCCCGCCCCACGTCCAACCTCACACCCAGCTCATGAGGCCTCCTCCCAGGACTCCTGAGGCTGGTGCATCACTGGCCCAGCCCCTGACCCACATGCTCCAGAATCCCGGCTGTGCACGCCTGGAGTTTCCGTGTCTGGCTTGTGCAGTGCACAGCCTGCACAACTGTGCCTAGAAGCCCAGACCCACAGTAAGGGCGCTTAGCACAGCACCTGCAGAAGGTAGGCACTGCTGCTTCCCCCAGACCCACAGCAAGGGCGCTTAGAACAGCACCTGCAGAAGGTAGGCACTGCTGCTCCCCCCAGACCCACAGCAAGGGTGCTTAGAACAGCACCTGCAGAAGGTAGGCACTGCTGCTCCCCCCAGACCCACAGCAAGGGCGCTTAGAACAGCACCTGCAGAAGGTAGGCACTGCTGCTCCCCCCAGACCCACAGCAAGGGCGCTTAGAACAGCACCTGCAGAAGGTAGGCACTGCTGCTCCCCCCAGACCCACAGCAAGGGTGCTTAGAACAGCACCTGCCAGAAGGCAGGCACTGCTGCTTCCCCCAGACCCACAGCAAGGGCGCTTAGAACAGCACCTGCAGAAGGCAGGCACTGCTGCTTCCCCCAGACCCACAGCAAGGGCGCTTAGAACAGCACCTGCAGAAGGTAGGCACTGCTGCTCCCCCCAGACCCACAGCAAGGGCGCTTAGAACAGCACCTGCAGAAGGTAGGCACTGCTGCTTCCCCCAGACCCACAGCAAGGGCGCTTAGCACAGCACCTGCAGAAGGCAGGCACTGCTGCTTCCCCCAGACCCACAGCAAGGGCGCTTAGAACAGCACCTGCAGAAGGTAGGCACTGCTGCTTCCCCCAGACCCACAGCAAGGGCGCTTAGAACAGCACCTGCAGAAGGTAGGCACTGCTGCTCCCCCCAGACCCACAGCAAGGGCGCTTAGAACAGCACCTGCAGAAGGCAGGCACTGCTGCTTCCCCCAGACCCACAGCAAGGGCGCTTAGAACAGCACCTGCAGAAGGCAGGCACTGCTGCTCCCCCAGACCCACAGCAAGGGCGCTTAGAACAGCACCTGCAGAAGGTAGGCACTGCTGCTTCCCCCAGACCCACAGCAAGGGCGCTTAGAACAGCACCTGCAGAAGGTAGGCACTGCTGCTTCCCCCAGACCCACAGCAAGGGCGCTTAGCACAGCACCTGCAGAAGGTAGGCACTGCTGCTTCCCCCAGACCCACAGCAAAGGCGCTTAGAACAGCACCTGCAGAAGGTAGGCACTGCTGCTTCCCCCAGACCCACAGCAAGGGCGCTTAGAACAGCACCTGCAGAAGGCAGGCACTGCTGCTTCCCCCAGACCCACAGCAAGGGCGCTTAGAACAGCACCTGCAGAAGGTAGGCACTGCTGCTTCCCCCAGACCCACAGCAAGGGCGCTTAGAACAGCACCTGCAGAAGGCAGGCACTGCTGCTTCCCCCAGACCCACAGCAAGGGCGCTTAGAACAGCATCTGCAGAAGGTAGGCACTGCTGCTCCCCCCAGACCCACAGCAAGGGCGCTTAGAACAGCACCTGCCAGAAGGCAGGCACCGCTGCTCCCCGTGCGCTTCTGGGCATGGCCATCATGGGCTGGGCCAGCACGTCCCACAGGCCCAGGGTGGTTCTCAGCCACCCATGGGTGCCCTCTCATTTGGTCCTAGAGAGGGGCACACTCAGCCCTCTGTGGCCAGGAGGTCACACCCTGCCGTGGAGAGATGCCCCCTCTGGACGCTGAGCCATGACCCTGTAGACCTTACAGAGGCCGCCTGTCCTCCGCCGGCGTGACCAGCGAGGGTGCTTGCAGACTGTCCCTCGACACCCAGTCGTCAACATGCAGCGCGAGGACCTCAGGCGGGGCTGGGTGAGCCGGAAGACGCTTGGTGCTCCCGTTCCTGGCGCCCCGAGATGCACTGGCCTGACCCTGTTTTCTGTTCACAGTGAGTGCTAACTCTGAAGCCTTTTATCAGGCTTCTGAAGGGGCCAGTGTCACCCATAGAGACTGCTTCGATTGCTGGGGCAGCTTGCTGAGCGGAGGAGGTGAGCCTGCACAGACGCTCAGACTGGAGGTGCACAGGGTGAGGCCCGGGCACCTCTCAGGAAGCAGGGCTTCCCGCAGTGGGGGCCCCGAGTGTCCCCTGACCCTGACCTCCCTGGATCATGGTGTCCACGAGATGTACTGACTCGGCCCACCAAGTCCCCAGGCCTCATCCCCGAGGTGGCAGACGGAGGGGACCCGGGAGGGCTTTGGAGCTGATCCGACCGGCTGCCCACTCAGCACTCATGACCCCAGGCAGATGAATTATTTAACTTCCGCAGGCTTAAATCTCCTCAACTGTAAATTGCAGATGGTCATACCTGCCTGATGGACTCTAAACATTGAATGAGGTGCTGATATCACGTCTGTCTTCCTGGGACACATATCAGCAGCCATGTCACCCCTGGTCCAGGACCCCTTCTCCCCCCTTTCTCTGCTCCAAACCTTCCTCACTCCTCCCACCAGCGACAGGAGGTCCCCCCACAAGGGAGTCAATAGACACCCACTGGAAATTCCCGTGGGTGAGTGGAGCGGTAGTTTTCTTGAGAATATTATACAAGATCTTAGCAATACAGCCAGAGTGATGTGCGTGTGAGAGAAAGGGGAGGTAGGGGGAGAGAGAGACAGATACAGAGAGAGACAGACAGACACAGACAAATATATATAGAGAGAGACAGAGAGATGGAGAGAGACAGAGACAGATAGAGAGACAGACCCAGAGAGATGGACAGAGAGAGAGACAGAGATGGAGAGAGAGAGAGAGACAGACAGACACATGGAGAGAGACACACACAGAGACAGACAGATGCAGAGAGATGGAGAGAGAGAGGAGGAACTAACGGGACTGGGCTTGAGTGAGAGAGGAGACAGCTTAGTGGCGTCAGAGAGTGGGGGCGAGCCGAGCTGCCTTCTCTTCTTGCAGCCGATGCCCGGGACCCACTCTCTGCAGCCCTCCAGGGGCCCCCTCGCTGCACTTCTGTGGGTGCTCTGGCCAGTGTCCTCTGCTGCGGGCCACCTCCCAGTGATGACCCACAGGCACTGTCCGTCTGCAGCTCTGAGACCGCCTGGGGCTCGCTCAGGATGGGGCTGTACCGGGACCTGCGGTAGCCCGTGGGGCTCGGGTTTTTGCAGATTCCGCATGTGAGCTGCACGACCCCTGCTCCCGGACAGACCCGGCCCCAGGCCATCCTGCCAGGGCAGGACCTGGCCTGCGTCCAGGAGGCTGGCTGGCACACACTGTTAGTTCCACATCAGCCCCACCAGCCCCAGCCTGCTCGGCACACGGCCTAGATGTCTCGCACCACGACTGTCCTCTGAAAGGAAGGAGCATGTAAATCCCCGTGCCATCCCGCCATCCCAGGGTCATCTGGGCCCTGAGGAGATGCCAGGCTCTCCCAGGGCAGGGTTGCAGACACAGCGACCTGCTTCCCGTCCGCCTTCTTTACCGCCGTCTCTACTCCGGGCCTTGCAGGAGGGAGGTGGGTCTGGAAGCTCTGCCCAAAGAGAGTCTGGTGCGGAGAAAGTTTGTCCCAGAACGTACCATGGCGTGCAAAACCACGCAGCAAAACTCCCCAAGCTGGTGGGAGTGGAGACAGGACATTCAAAAACCTTGTTGGTGATGCATTAAAAAAAGCAAGGAACCTCGTGTAAGTCACAGCTGCACACCCGGTGAAGGCCAGAAGCAGAGTCCTGTGACAGGGACTTTGCCCAGAAGGGGACCTGCAGAGCCGGAGGAGCGGGCGTCAGAGAGTGGGCACCTGGGGCCACAGAGGGAGGGGACCTGGCAGGCGGGGGCGCCTGTGACACCCGGCAGGGGCGGGGAAGGCAGGCCACGGATGCCCAGAGTTGGGTGCCTGCCCGGCCCCGTCCCACTTGGCTCCGCCTCATGTCTCCCGAGGCCGGAATCACACACAGGTGAACTTGCGGTGCCCATCACGGCTGAGATCATCCCCTGACTTCTCAGTCACGTCGGAACAAACCTGCATTTTTGAAACACAGGTTTAGCAGGACAGACCGTGTGTCCTAGTTTGTTGACACAGCCCCAGGGAACGCCTGTGGTCCCTGTGATGGTTACGAATCCCCCGTCACACCCCCAGAGACCCTCACCCCAGGAGTGGGGCTCTGTGATCGCCATGCTCACGGGACCTGAGGACCAGCTGCGCCACTGGGAAAGCACAGGCGTCAAATGGAAGCAGGGCCTCTGGCCGGGGCTCCCACCCAGCGTGGAGGTGAAGGCGGAGCCCCCCTCTCTCGTCGCAGAGTCAGTACTGGCCTCTCAGTCTGGCAAGTGAGCCGGGGCCAGGGGAACTCGGCCCCCAGCTGGAAACACCGCCGCTTCCTGGTAACCTCTGCCCCAGGAGTTTTCAAATTCTAGGAGACACAAAGGTCGTCTCCTAGACGTGTGTTCCCCAGAAACGCAGATTTCTGGGCCATCAGCAGAGATGCTGACCCAAGGTCTGAGCAGTTTAGGGGAATCAGCATCTACACAGACAGAGGGGTTCCTCTGAGGGTGGACAGCTCGCACTTTGGGAATCGTGGCTGCCCATCCTGGGCCCGTGGTGGTGGTGCCTGGCAGACAGCAGGTGCGGGTTCAGGTCTGCCGTGAGCTTGTCGCCAGGAGGATGTGTAGATTTGGGAGGTCAGTAAAGCCAGGGTTTGGGGGCACAGGGCGCAGGGCACAGGGCGCATGGCACAGGGCGCATGGCACAGGGCGCATGGCACAGGGCGCAGGACTCAGGGCGCAGGGCACAGGGCGCAGGGCACAGGGCGCACGGCACAGGGCGCAGGGCACAGGGCGCACGGCACAGGGCGCAGGACTCAGGGCGCAGGGCACAGGGCACAGGGCACAGGGCACAGGGCACAGGGCACAGGACTCAGGGCACAGGGCACAGGGCACAGGGCACAGGGCACAGGGCGCATGGCACAGGGCACAGGGCTCAGGGCACAGGGCACAGGGCACAGGACTCCAGGGCACAGGGCACAGGGCACAGGACTCAGGGCACAGGGCACAGGGCACAGGGCACAGGACTCAGGGCACAGGGCGCAGGGCACAGGGCACAGGGCACAGGACTCAGGGCACAGGGCACAGGGCACAGGGCACAGGGCACAGGGCACAGGGCACAGGGCGCATGGCACAGGGCACAGGGCACAGGGCACAGGGCACAGGGCACAGGGCACAGGACTCAGGGCACAGGACTCAGGGCACAGGGCACAGGGCACAGGGCACAGGACTCAGGGCACAGGGCACAGGGCACAGGGCACAGGGCACAGGGCACAGGGCACAGGGCACAGGGCACAGGGCACAGGACTCAGGGCACAGGGCACAGGGCACAGGGCACAGGGCACAGGGCACAGGGCACAGGGCACAGGGCACAGGACTCAGGGCACAGGGCACAGGGCACAGGACTCAGGGCACAGGGCACAGGGCACAGGGCACAGGGCACAGGACTCAGGGCACAGGGCACAGGGCACAGGGGGCACAGGGCACAGGGCGCAGGGCACAGGGCTCAGGGCACAGGGCACAGGGCACAGGACTCAGGGCACAGGGCACAGGGCACAGGGCACAGGGCAGGACTCAGGGCACAGGGCACAGGGCACAGGGCACAGGACTCAGGGCACAGGACTCAGGGCACAGGGCACAGGGCACAGGGCACAGGACTCAGGGCACAGGACTCAGGGCACAGGGCACAGGGCACAGGGCACAGGGCACAGGGCACAGGGCACAGGGCACAGGACTCAGGGCACAGGACTCAGGGCACAGGGCACAGGGCACAGGGCACAGGGCACAGGGCACAGGACTCAGGGCACAGGGCACAGGGCACAGGACTCAGGGCACAGGGCACAGGGCACAGGGCACAGGGCACAGGACTCAGGGCACAGGGCACAGGGCACAGGATAGGGCACAGGGCACAGGGCACAGGGCACAGGACTCAGGGCACAGGGCACAGGGCACAGGACTCAGGGCACAGGGCACAGGGCACAGGGCACAGGGCACAGGACTCAGGGCACAGGGCACAGGGCACAGGGCACAGGACTCAGGGCACAGGACTCAGGGCACAGGGCACAGGGCACAGGGCACAGGGCACAGGACTCAGGGCACAGGGCACAGGGCACAGGGCACAGGGCACAGGACTCAGGGCACAGGGCACAGGGCACAGGGCACAGGGCACAGGACTCAGGGCACAGGGCACAGGGCACAGGACTCAGGGCACAGGGCACAGGGCACAGGGCACAGGACTCAGGGCACAGGGCACAGGGCACAGGACTCAGGGCACAGGGCACAGGGCACAGGGCACAGGGCACAGGACTCAGGGCACAGGGCACAGGGCACAGGGCCAGGACTCAGGGCACAGGACTCAGGGCACAGGGCACAGGGCACAGGGCACAGGGACTCAGGGCACAGGACTCAGGGCACAGGGCACAGGGCACAGGGCACAGGGCACAGGGCACAGGACTCAGGGCACAGGGCACAGGGCACAGGGCACAGGGCACAGGGGCACAGGACTCAGGGCACAGGGCACAGGGCACAGGACTCAGGGCACAGGGCACAGGGCACAGGGCACAGGGCACAGGACTCAGGGCACAGGGCACAGGGCACAGGACTCAGGGCACAGGGCACAGGGCACAGGGCACAGGACTCAGGGCACAGGGCACAGGGCACAGGACTCAGGGCACAGGGCACAGGGCACAGGGCACAGGGCACAGGACTCAGGGCACAGGGCACAGGGCACAGGGCACAGGACTCAGGGCACAGGACTCAGGGCACAGGGCACAGGGCACAGGGCACAGGACTCAGGGCACAGGACTCAGGGCACAGGACTCAGGGCACAGGGCACAGGGCACAGGGCACAGGGCACAGGACTCAGGGCACAGGGCACAGGGCACAGGGCACAGGACTCAGGGCACAGGGCACAGGGCACAGGACTCAGGGCACAGGGCACAGGGCACAGGGCACAGGGCACAGGACTCAGGGCACAGGGCACAGGGCACAGGACTCAGGGCACAGGGCACAGGGCACAGGGCACAGGACTCAGGGCACAGGGCACAGGGCACAGGACTCAGGGCACAGGGCACAGGGCACAGGGCACAGGGCACAGGACTCAGGGCACAGGGCACAGGGCACAGGGCACAGGACTCAGGGCACAGGACTCAGGGCACAGGGCACAGGGCACAGGGCACAGGGCACAGGGCACAGGACTCAGGGCACAGGGCACAGGGCACAGGACTCAGGGCACAGGGCACAGGGCACAGGGCACAGGGCACAGGACTCAGGGCACAGGGCACAGGGCACAGGACTCAGGGCACAGGGCACAGGGCACAGGGCACAGGACTCAGGGCACAGGGCACAGGGCACAGGACTCAGGGCACAGGGCACAGGGCACAGGGCACAGGGCACAGGACTCAGGGCACAGGGCACAGGGCACAGGGCACAGGGCACAGGGCACAGGACTCAGGGCACAGGACTCAGGGCACAGGGCACAGGACTCAGGGCACAGGGCACAGGGCACAGGGCACAGGACTCAGGGCACAGGACTCAGGGCACAGGGCACAGGACTCAGGGCACAGGGCACAGGGCACAGGGCACAGGACTCAGGGCACAGGGCACAGGGCACAGGACTCAGGGCACAGGGCACAGGACTCAGGGCACAGGGCACAGGGCACAGGGCACAGGGCACAGGACTCAGGGCACAGGGCACAGGGCACAGGGCACAGGGCACAGGGCACAGGACTCAGGGCACAGGGCACAGGGCACAGGACTCAGGGCACAGGGCACAGGGCACAGGACTCAGGGCACAGGGCACAGGGCACAGGGCACAGGGCACAGGGCGCATGGCACAGGGCACAGGGCACAGGGCACAGGGCACAGGGCACAGGGCACAGGACTCAGGGCACAGGACTCAGGGCACAGGGCACAGGACTCAGGGCACAGGGCACAGGGCACAGGACTCAGGGCACAGGACTCAGGGCACAGGGCACAGGGCACAGGGCACAGGACTCAGGGCACAGGGCACAGGGCACAGGACTCAGGGCACAGGGCACAGGGCACAGGACTCAGGGCACAGGGCACAGGGCACAGGGCACAGGGCACAGGACTCAGGGCACAGGGCACAGGGCACAGGACTCAGGGCACAGGACTCAGGGCACAGGGCACAGGGCACAGGGCACAGGACTCAGGGCACAGGACTCAGGGCACAGGGCACAGGACTCAGGGCACAGGGCACAGGGCACAGGACTCAGGGCACAGGACTCAGGGCACAGGGCACAGGGCACAGGGCACAGGACTCAGGGCACAGGGCACAGGGCACAGGACTCAGGGGCACAGGGCACAGGGCACAGGACTCAGGGCACAGGACTCAGGGCACAGGGCACAGGACTCAGGGCACAGGGCACAGGGCACAGGGCACAGGACTCAGGGCACAGGGCACAGGGCACAGGACTCAGGGCACAGGGCACAGGGCACAGGACTCAGGGCACAGGACTCAGGGCACAGGGCACAGGGCACAGGGCACAGGACTCAGGGCACAGGACTCAGGGCACAGGGCACAGGACTCAGGGCACAGGGCACAGGGCACAGGACTCAGGGCACAGGACTCAGGGCACAGGGCACAGGGCACAGGACTCAGGGCACAGGACTCAGGGCACAGGGCACAGGGCACAGGACTCAGGGCACAGGACTCAGGGCACAGGGCACAGGACTCAGGGCACAGGGCACAGGGCACAGGGCACAGGACTCAGGGCACAGGACTCAGGGCACAGGGCACAGGGCACAGGGCACAGGGCACAGGGCACAGGACTCAGGGCACAGGGCACAGGGCACAGGACTCAGGGCACAGGACTCAGGGCACAGGGCACAGGGCACAGGGCACAGGACTCAGGGCACAGGACTCAGGGCACAGGGCACAGGACTCAGGGCACAGGGCACAGGGCACAGGACTCAGGGCACAGGACTCAGGGCACAGGGCACAGGGCACAGGGCACAGGACTCAGGGCACAGGGCACAGGGCACAGGGCACAGGGCACAGGGCACAGGGCACAGGACTCAGGGCACAGGACTCAGGGCACAGGGCACAGGGCACAGGGCACAGGACTCAGGGCACAGGGCACAGGGCACAGGGCACAGGACTCAGGGCACAGGGCACAGGGCACAGGACTCAGGGCACAGGGCACAGGGCACAGGACTCAGGGCACAGGACTCAGGGCACAGGGCACAGGGCACAGGACTCAGGGCACAGGGCACAGGGCACAGGGCACAGGACTCAGGGCACAGGGCACAGGGCACAGGACTCAGGGCACAGGGCACAGGGCACAGGGCACAGGGCACAGGACTCAGGGCACAGGGCACAGGGCACAGGGCACAGGGCACAGGGCACAGGGCACAGGACTCAGGGCACAGGACTCAGGGCACAGGGCACAGGGCACAGGGCACAGGACTCAGGGCACAGGGCACAGGGCACAGGGCACAGGACTCAGGGCACAGGGCACAGGGCACAGGACTCAGGGCACAGGGCACAGGACTCAGGGCACAGGGCACAGGGCACAGGACTCAGGGCACAGGGCACAGGACTCAGGGCACAGGGCACAGGGCACAGGACTCAGGGCACAGGGCACAGGGCACAGGGCACAGGGCACAGGACTCAGGGCACAGGGCACAGGGCACAGGGCACAGGGCACAGGACTCAGGGCACAGGGCACAGGGCACAGGGCACAGGGCACAGGGCACAGGACTCAGGGCACAGGGCACAGGGCACAGGACTCAGGGCACAGGGCACAGGGCACAGGACTCAGGGCACAGGGCACAGGGCACAGGGCACAGGGCACAGGGCACAGGACTCAGGGCACAGGACTCAGGGCACAGGGCACAGGACTCAGGGCACAGGGCACAGGGCACAGGACTCAGGGCACAGGGCACAGGGCACAGGACTCAGGGCACAGGGCACAGGGCACAGGGCACAGGGCACAGGACTCAGGGCACAGGGCACAGGGCACAGGACTCAGGGCACAGGACTCAGGGCACAGGGCACAGGGCACAGGGCACAGGACTCAGGGCACAGGACTCAGGGCACAGGACTCAGGGCACAGGGCACAGGGCACAGGACTCAGGGCACAGGACTCAGGGCACAGGGCACAGGACTCAGGGCACAGGACTCAGGGCACAGGGCACAGGGCACAGGGCACAGGACTCAGGGCACAGGGCACAGGGCACAGGACTCAGGGCACAGGGCACAGGGCACAGGGCACAGGGCACAGGACTCAGGGCACAGGGCACAGGGCACAGGGCACAGGACTCAGGGCACAGGACTCAGGGCACAGGACTCAGGGCACAGGGCACAGGGCACAGGACTCAGGGCACAGGGCACAGGGCACAGGGCACAGGGCACAGGACTCAGGGCACAGGGCACAGGGCACAGGGCACAGGACTCAGGGCACAGGACTCAGGGCACAGGACTCAGGGCACAGGGCACAGGGCACAGGACTCAGGGCACAGGGCACAGGGCACAGGGCACAGGACTCAGGGCACAGGGCACAGGACTCAGGGCACAGGGCACAGGGCACAGGGCACAGGGCACAGGGCACAGGGCACAGGGCACAGGACTCAGGGCACAGGACTCAGGGCACAGGACTCAGGGCACAGGACTCAGGGCACAGGGCACAGGGCACAGGGCACAGGACTCAGGGCACAGGACTCAGGGCACAGGGCACAGGGCACAGGGCACAGGACTCAGGGCACAGGGCACAGGGCACAGGGCACAGGGCACAGGACTCAGGGCACAGGGCACAGGGCACAGGGCACAGGGCACAGGACTCAGGGCACAGGACTCAGGGCACAGGGCACAGGGCACAGGACTCAGGGCACAGGACTCAGGGCACAGGGCACAGGGCACAGGACTCAGGGCACAGGGCACAGGGCACAGGGCACAGGGCACAGGACTCAGGGCACAGGACTCAGGGCACAGGGCACAGGGCACAGGACTCAGGGCACAGGACTCAGGGCACAGGGCACAGGGCACAGGACTCAGGGCACAGGGCACAGGGCACAGGGCACAGGACTCAGGGCACAGGGCACAGGGCACAGGGCACAGGGCACAGGACTCAGGGCACAGGACTCAGGGCACAGGACTCAGGGCACAGGACTCAGGGCACAGGGCACAGGGCACAGGACTCAGGGCACAGGGCACAGGGCACAGGGCACAGGACTCAGGGCACAGGACTCAGGGCACAGGGCACAGGGCACAGGGCACAGGACTCAGGGCACAGGGCACAGGGCACAGGGCACAGGACTCAGGGCACAGGGCACAGGGCACAGGACTCAGGGCACAGGGCACAGGGCACAGGACTCAGGGCACAGGACTCAGGGCACAGGGCACAGGGCACAGGGCACAGGGCACAGGACTCAGGGCACAGGGCACAGGGCACAGGGCACAGGGCACAGGACTCAGGGCACAGGGCACAGGGCACAGGACTCAGGGCACAGGGCACAGGACTCAGGGCACAGGGCACAGGACTCAGGGCACAGGGCACAGGACTCAGGGCACAGGGCACAGGGCACAGGACTCAGGGCACAGGGCACAGGGCACAGGACTCAGGGCACAGGGCACAGGGCACAGGACTCAGGGCACAGGGCACAGGGCACAGGGCACAGGGCACAGGACTCAGGGCACAGGACTCAGGGCACAGGGCACAGGACTCAGGGCACAGGGCACAGGGCACAGGGCACAGGACTCAGGGCACAGGGCACAGGACTCAGGGCACAGGGCACAGGGCACAGGACTCAGGGCACAGGGCACAGGGCACAGGGCACAGGGCACAGGGCGCATGGCACAGGGCACAGGACTCAGGGCACAGGGCACAGGGCACAGGACTCAGGGCACAGGGCACAGGGCACAGGGCACAGGGCACAGGGCGCATGGCACAGGGCACAGGACTCAGGGCACAGGGCACAGGACTCAGGGCACAGGGCACAGGGCACAGGACTCAGGGCACAGGGCACAGGGCACAGGGCACAGGGCACAGGGCGCATGGCACAGGGCACAGGACTCAGGGCACAGGGCACAGGGCACAGGACTCAGGGCACAGGGCACAGGGCACAGGGCACAGGGCACAGGGCACAGGGCACAGGGCACAGGACTCAGGGCACAGGGCACAGGGCACAGGACTCAGGGCACAGGGCACAGGGCACAGGGCACAGGGCACAGGGCACAGGACTCAGGGCACAGGACTCAGGGCACAGGGCGCAGGGCACAGGGCGCATGGCACAGGGCGCAGGGCACAGGGCACAGGGCTCGGCTGAGGTTGGGCCTTGGAGTCACCATCACCAACTGAGTCGCCTCTTTCAAAATAATCTAAACTCTGAGGCTCCGTTATCTCGTTCACAAAGTGGTCTGCATAACTCATGGTTATTCGGGGAATTGGGTTGTTGCAAGACTCAAATCAACCTGTTCACAGCTTTTCTTCCCAAAGTGCATATTTAGCACTCTACTCACCCCCGACTTGCTTGGGTGGTGTTGTCCTTGGTGTTTTAAAGGCCAGTAACCCTCGGAGGATTCCAGCTCCAAGCCAGCTGATGCAGGAGACAGAGAGTGATGGGATCAGGCCAGGCTAGAGCTGGCGGGAAAAGAGGGACACGGGGCAGGTGGAAGGAGGGGAAGGCGGGGGCCCCGTTGGCCTCCACCTGCTCGGCAGTGAGCGCCCCCCTCCTGGCCCAGACTCCCCACACCTGTGCCAACAGCAGAAACAGCAGTACGCGTTCAGAGGAAACAGGGCAGAAGGAAGCCTCGGGGATGCCTGTAAAAGTGCCAGAGGAAAATGTGCTTCAGGTGGATGGGGAGAGCGATGGTGAAGCCACGAAACATGGAGGCAGGTGGGGGAACACCCGCAGGTCTGCGGTTTCTGTACGGTTAGGAATCACCTGAGGGTGGAGAGAGGCAATGCGTTCTATGTTCAGAGGGCAGGAGGGGCAGGCAGCAGGGGTGCACAGCGGCGTTGATTTAGGTGGGGGAGGCCGGGCTTCGGGGGCCAGGGTGCTGCTCTCCATGGACCCTGACTTTCCGGAGGCCTCCAGCCTAGAACTCCAAGTATCTGGACTGGTCTGGGTTCTCCTCAGTCATGCATTCAATTCCTGGCAGTCTCCAGGACTATAGGAGGTTATAGGAGATCACCTTTGCAGATTTTAATACAGTTTTAAGTGCAAAATTTGAACAGAAATTTAAACATAAATGTTGCAATATTTTGTTTCTTACCAATTTTACTGAAAAAGAATTCTGCTGAAGGAACAATGGGAGACCTAGCACAACGTTTAAAGCATTATTTATCTGAAACAAAGTGAACGAGGAAATTACAAACCCTACAGACTTTACAGTTCCTTCCGGCAGGATTACCAAAATCTGTGATAAAGGCAAAGACAGCAGACATTTGGGTGATTTCAGTAACCTTTAATATATGTGTTTTCAGAAATGACCCACATTCATGTAACTGTGAATGTCCATTAAAAATGGGCTTCCCATAATATGAACCACAATGAGACACCACTCCATACCTATCAGAATGAGTAACATTAAAGGAAAACAGACCACAATGCATGCTGGGGAGGCTATAGGGGGCCGTGGGTCTCGGGACTGCTGGGGAATGGGAAGAGCTGCCTCTGCTGTGGGAGAAAGCTTGTCGGTTTCTTAAGAAGTCACGCACACGCACCCCATTTACATGACCCAGACCTTCAAGTCCTGGGCATTTCCTAAAGTGTTAAGGAAATATATACCAGGTCACAAAGATTTTGAGCCTGAATGTTCACAGCCGCTTTACCTGTGATGGCCTAGCCCTGGAAATAATCCAAATATCAGCCAAAAGATGCACACGGATGTGTAAACCCTGGAGCAGAGGGGAGTCTGAGAAGACTGGCAAGGCCCGGAGGAGCTTGGGGTGGAGAGGAAGCTCTGAGCTGTCAGGGCTGCTGAGTGCAGCCCCCCCCCCCCCGCCGCCCCCCGCAGCCCCCGAGTCCTGCCAGTCTCCTTGCTGGAGGCTGTGGAACTTGGATTTCTGTCCTTCACCTAATATCCACTGTCCTTGTATCTTTTTTTTTTTTTAAAGGTGATTGTTTTCTTATTGATAAAATAATTGAGAAATTATCCCTTTGTTTTAATTCCTAATTAAAAGATATATAACCTCAGGGCTAAAAAGTCAGATTTTTCTGGGTGTTGCTGATGACCATTGCAACTTTTACCAAATGTCTACCTTACAAGACTAAGGTAAAGAGGAAGAAGCCAAATAAAGTCAGTCTGAAGATTTATCTAGCTGATAGAATTGGGAACGAGTGTACACAGATTTCAACAAATGTATTCAGTTTCAAAACTGAACTGACAGTCAAATTAGTCCTAGTTGCAAAAAATGGCTTCTGTGGGTAAGCTGCCTTGCAGCATCTGACCTCCACTTCTAACCAGGTCAAACCTGGGACCAGTTGGTGGCCGTGTCAGCCAAAAGGAGCATATGCAAAATGCATGAGGCGGTTAGTCAGCTTCTAAGACACCCAGGCCCCTCCCAGGCTAGATCCACAGCCAGAGGAGACGGCCAACATTCCTGCGACGGAGTGGGCAGCCGGCTCCCACCCGTGGGCCTGCGCCCCGTCCTGCACCAGCTGTGGCCGCCATGTGGCTGCCCGCGTCCATGCCAGGCTGGAGCAGGCTGCAGAGTGGGCCCCGGCTGAGTGTGGTTGGAAGGACACATGCCTGGGAGTGACCTTGACTCTCCTTCCACGCCGAATGTCTCCGGGAGGATGGCAGCTCATGGGCCCGGTGCACAGACACACGTTCACACGCACACGGCCCGTGTTCCAGGCTCACCGGGGTTCCTGCACTCCCAAGGAAGGGCAGGGCTGGCCGGCTGCGTGTCTGGACTGAGGTGCCTCTCTGAAACTTCCACCTCTAGCCCTGGGTGGACCAAGGGCCACAGTGCTGATCAGGGTGGCCGACTCCTTCATCCAGGCCTGGATGGGCTGGGACAGGAGCAGGCTGACCTCCTCTGAAAGTCACCAGGCGACGGGAAGCACGTCTCCTTTCGGAGCAGATCTTAAGAAGCTCTGCGGCTGGGCTCACTAGCATCCCTAGTGGGGCGGCGGCTGGCTCAGAGCACACACTTTTGCCAGATCCGTCTTCAGGGGCAGCGTGCGGGGGAAACACACTTGCCAAGGTATTTGGTGGAAGAGAATCAGAAGCACCCTCTGAAAGAACAGCTGGGTGAGGTTTGGGTTGTCGGACGTGGCAAAATGCACATGGACCTTATTCTCTCATCTCGAGAATTCTCCATCAAACTGTCAGCTGGAAAGGTCTCTCCATTGTTCAGCCTCCCCCTGCCGTGCCTTCTGCCCCTTGAGGGAGCCCCTCTACCCCTGCTGGCCCCCTGGGCGCTCCTGGTCAGTCGCGTCTTGTCTGTCCTTGGTTGTGTCCTAGAGCAGGTATTGCTGAACGCTGGCATTAAAGGAACTAATAACATCACGTGAAAACACAGTGGGATGAAGGCTGACAGTGACTTGCCAGCTTTAAAGGGAAGGGTGAAAATATTAGTTGCTTAGTCGTGTCCAACTCTCTGCGATGGCATGGACTGTAGCCCGCCAGGCTCCTCTGTCCATGGGATTCTCCAGGGAAGAATACCAGAGTGGGTTGTCATTTCCGTCCTCCAGGGGATCTTCCTGACCCAGGGATCAAACCTGGGTCTCCTGCGTTGCAGGCAGATGCTTTACCATCTGAGCCCCCAGCCAAGCCATTTGATTTCATGAAAGGAAGGCCCTGGAGGCAGAAGAAAATAGGGCAGCATCACGGCCAATGGGAGGCTTGTTCCAGGGCAACGTGTGCCACTTCGTGAAGCCTTTGCTGTGCTGTCCGTGTTTCCTCCACTGACCTTGGACCACGGCGGCTAGTATGCACCCAGACCTCAGCCCAGCCCACCTCCGCTGGCGGTCGGGGACAGGACTGTGCTTCCTGATCAGGAGGCCTGGAGGCTGATAATCCTCCACGGGGCTGTATTTATTAGCAAGGGGCTGGGCCTTGCACTAAACATATAAGATTTTCTGGTGGAGTTTCAGACAGCACGGTGGGTCAGGAGGACCCAATGTCTGGGGAGTTCTTACGGGATCCTCTGCTTGTGACCCCCAACCACTCTGGGGCAGCAGGAAGCCTGAGCCCACAGCTCCTAGTGCCTGCTCTCAGCTCAGCATCACTCCCCTCCCATGGGAGAGTGGAGGCCACAGACACGCCATGCTTATCTCATCGATGGTCCCCCGAGAGCTGGCTCTAAATGCTTCACAATAATCACCTTTGTATGGTCCAAAGACTTTCAATTCTGGTTAAGAAAGGGCTTCCCTGGTGACTAAGTGGTAAAGAATCTACCTGCAATGCAGGAGACCCAGGTTCGATCCCTGAGTCGGGAAGATCCCCTGGAGGAGGGCCTGGCTACCCAGTCCAGTATTCTTGCCTGGAGAATCCCATCGACAAAGGAGCTTAGCAGGCTCATGGGGTTACAGTCGGTCATGACTGAGTGACTAACTTTTAAGAAAGGGCATATCCAGACAGAGGCACTACCCAAGCAGAGTAAATTGAAATGTGCGTTCTTGCCTTAGGACTATGGAGACACAGTATCTCAGCACCAGGTCCCTGACACCCATCTCCAGTTCACCTCCTCTGGCTGCAGTGGACTCACGGAGCTGGCCGCCTGCTCTCACGTGCCTGCTGGACACGGACGAGAGATGACCCTCCTGGAGGTCCACAGCGGGACGGACCCGTCCAGTGATGGAGGGAGATGGGGAGCCTTTTCTTGAGAGAGTCCTGCACTGCAGACCCCTGGGTCTGGAGATACCCGGCTTCCGTTCAGTGAGTCAGCCCACAGCGGCCCCAAAGTCTCTATTTATTCAATCCCCATTCATTCATTCATTTATTCTTTTTTCTCCGTTAAGCCAAAGTCAGTTTCTGGGATTGTACCTTCAGACTCTTTACTGACAGGTCAGCTATGACTTGGAAGACTCTTTACCTGACCCTGGGCAGGTGCCAGACTCTCCATGCCACCCCTCCCATAGCACGAGTATCAGATCAATATATTCTCACAAGGCTGTGGGGAGGATTACAGGATTTAATGTAGAAAATCACTTGGAAATGGTGATGCTCCTTGCTAATGTTGTTCCTTAATAGTCGTGAGGGAGCAGTTGCTTTTTTAAAAAAACTCATTTATAACATTGCTGCTAAAATTTTAAAGAAGCATCAAATAAGAGCAGGCAAGTCCTGGATCCTAGACGTTTGGAAGCATGAAGTCCAGTTACTGCCACCTCATTGATGAGAATGACAGAATTATAACAGGAATGCTACCGTTTCCTTGGAATCTGGGTTGCATGAAATGCACCTCTTATATCTGATTTCACTACAGAGATAAGAGACTGAGGCCCCATGAGTTAAGGGAGGTGCCTGGGACCCTGGGATGGTGGGAGAATCCCATCAACCTCCGTGTACTGGCTTTCACATGGACTCCCGGTTAAAAAAAGGGGAAGTGAAATGACAGTGGACGGGACAGCTGAGGAGGGCTGAGCCAAATAACTCTTGCATGTTCATCTGGATTCACAGCAGGACATCGAGTTCAGCTCAGAACCCTGCAAGTCGGAAGCTCAACCACTCTTGGAAGATCAATTTGGAGAAGTCGCGAGCATCACTGAACAAAAGCTAAGAAGAATTTCTATTTCAGTAAAAGGTATCAGGAGACAATGTCCCAGCCAACTGGCCAAGAGCTGTGCACACACAGTCCATGGGAAGGGTGATGCGCTCTGAAGATGCGGGTGCTCCACCTGGAGGTCCCCTCATCAGGCGATGAGTGTCTCACGGGAGGCGGCAGGAAACAAGCCTTCCTTCACAGTCTTGCTGATGTGATGGACCACACCGCCGAGTTGCCATGAGTCCGAGGGCAATGGGACACAATCCGTCACCTTGGGTCTTTCTCTAGACGCAGAGTATCAGGATATGATCTGAGGAAGAGGGTACGTTGGACAACAGGGAAACTTTGCTTGAGCTCTTGCATGGATACTGCAGTTCGGTTAAATTCAGTCACTCAGTCATGTCCAACTCTTTGAGACCCCAAGGACTGCAGCACGCCAGGCCTCCCCTGTCCATCACCAACTCCCGGAGCTTGTTCAAACTCACGTCCACTGAGTCTGTGATGCCATCCAAGCAGCTCATCTTCTGTCATCCCCTTCTCCTCCTGCCTTCAATCTTTCCAGGCATCAGGATCTTTTTCAGTGACTCAGCTCTTCGCATCAGATGGCCAAATTATTGGAGCTTCAGCTTCAGTCCTTCCAATGAATATTCAGGAGTGATTTCCTTTAGGATGGACTGGTTTGATCTCCTTGCAGTCCAAGGGACTCTCAAGAGTCTTCTCCAACACCACAGTTCAAAAGCATCAATTCTTCAGCACTCAACTTTCTTCATAGTCCAACTTGGAAGGAAAGTTATGACCAACCTAGATAGCATATTCAAAAGCAGAGACATTACTTTGCCAACAAAGGTTCGCCCAGTCAAGGCTATGGTCTTTCCTGTGGTCATGTATGGATGTGAGAGCTGGACTGTGAAGAAGGCTGAGTGCTGAAGAATTGATGCTTTTGAACTGTGGTGTTGGAGAAGACTCTTGAGAGTCCCTTGGACTGCAAGGAGATCCAAGGAGTCCATTCTGAAGGAGATCAGCCCTGGGATTTCTTTGGAAGGAATGATGCTAAAGCTGAAACTCCAGTAGTTTGGCCACCTCATGGGAAGAGTTGACTCACTGGAAAAGACTCTGATGCTGGGAGGGATTGGGGGCAGGAGGAAAAGGGGACTACAGAGGATGAGATGGCTGGATGGCATCACTGACTCAAGAGACATGAGTTTGCGTGACCTCCGGGAGTTAGTGATGGACAGGGAGGCCTGGCGTGGTGCGATTCATGGGGTCGCAAAGAGTTGGACACGACTGAGTGAATGATCTGATCTGATCTGATCTGATCTCACATCCATACATGACTGCTGGAAAAACCATAGATTTTACTATATGGACCTTTGTTGGCAAAATAATGTTTTTGCTTTTTAATATGCTGTCTAGGTTGTCATAGCTTTTCTTCCAAGGAGCAAGCGTCTTTTTATTTCATGGCTGAAGTCACCATCTGCAGTGATTTTGGATCCCAAGAAAATAAAGTCTCTCACTGTTTCCATTGTTTCCCCATCTACTTGCCATGAAGTGATGGGACCAGATGCCATGATCTTAGTTTTTTGAATGTTGAGTTTTAAGCCAGCTTTTTCACTCTCTTCTTTTACTTTCATCAAGAGGTTCTAATTTAGTTTCTCTTCACTTTCTGCCATAAGGGTGGTGTCATCTGCGATCTGAGGCTATTGATATTGCTCCTGGCAATCTTGATTCCAGCTCGTGTGTCACCCAGCCTGGCATTTTGCATGATGCACTCTGCATATAAGTTAACTAGGCAGGGTGACAATAGGCAGCCTTGACGTACTCCTTTCTTGATTTGGAACCAGTCTGTTGTTCCATGTCTGGTTCTAACTGTTGCTTCTTGACCTGCATATGGTTTCTGAGGAGGCAGGTAAGGTGGTTTGGTATTTCCACCTCTAAGATTTTTCCACAGTTTGTTGTGATCCACACAGTCAAAGATTTTAACATAGTCAATGAAGCAGAAGTAGATGTTTTTCTGGAACTCTCCTGCTTTTTTGATGATCCAATGGATGCTGGCAATTTGATCTCTGGTGCCTCTATCTTTTCTAAATCCAGCTTGAGCATGTGGAAGTTCTTTGTTAACACACTGCTGAAGCCTCAGTTGGAGAATTTTGAGCATTACTTTTGCTAGCATGTGAGATGAGTGCAATTGTGTGGTAGTTTGAACATCCTTTGGCATTGCCTTTCTTTGGGATTGGAATGAAAACTGACCTTTTCCAGTCCTGTGGACACTGCTGAGTTTTCCAAATTTGCTGGTATATTGAGTACAGCACTTTCACAGCACCATCTTTTAGGATTTGAAATAGCTCAGCTGGAATTCTATCACCTCCACTGGCTTTGTTCGTAGTGATGCTTCCTAAGGTTCACTTGACTTTACATTCCAGAATGTCTGGCTCTAGGTGAGTGATCACACTATGGTGGTCATCTGGGTTGTGAAGATCTTTTTTGTATAGTTCTTCTGTGTATTCTTGGCACCTGTTCTTGATATGTTCTGCTTTTGTTAGGTCCCTACCATTTCTGTCCTTTATTGAGCCCGTCTTTGAACGAAATGTTCCCCTGGTATCTCTAATTATCTTGAAGAGATCTCTAGTCTTTCATTCTATTGTTTTCTTCTATGTCTCTGCATTGCTTACTGAGGAAGGCTTTCTTATCTCTCCTTGCTATTCTTTGGAACTCTGCATTCAAATGGGAATATCTTTCTTTTCTCCTTTGCCTTTTGCTTTTCTTCTTTTCTCAGCTATTTGTAAGGCCTCCTCAGACAACTATTTTGCTTCTTTGCATTTCTTTTTCTTTGGGGTGGTCTTGATCACTGACTTCTGTACAATGTCACGAACCTCCATCCACAGTTCTTCAGGCACTCTATCAGATATAATCCCTTGAATCTATTTGTAATTTCCACTGTAAAATCATACGGGATTTGATTTAGGTCATACTTGAATGGTCTAGTGGTTTTTCCCTACTTTTTTCAATTTGAGTCTGAATTTTGTAATAAGGAGCTCATGATATGAGTTACAGTCAACTCCCAGTCTTGTTTTTGCTGACTGTATAGAGCTTCTCAATCTTTGACTGAAAAGAATATAATCAATCTGTTTCCAGTATTGACCATCTATGATGTCCAGGTATAGAGTCTTCTCTTGTGTTGTTGGAAGAGGGTGTTTGCAATGACCAGTGCGTTCTCTTGGCAAAACTCTATTAGCCTTTGCCCTGCTTCATTCTGTACTCCAAGGCCAAACTTGCATGTTACTCCAGGTATCTCTTGAATTCCTACTTTTGCATTCCAGTCCCCTGTGAAGAAAAGGACATCTTTTTTGGGTGTTAGTTCTAGAAGGTCTTGTAGGTCATCATAGAACCTTTCACCTTCAGCGTGTTCAGCATTAGTGGTCTGGGCATAGACTTGGATTTCTGTGATACTGAATAGTTTGCCTTGGAAACAAACAGAGATCATTCTGTCTTTTTTGAGATCACACCCAAGTACTGCATTTTGGACTCTTTTCTTGACTATGAGGGCAACTCCATTTCTTCTAAGGGATTCTTGCCCACAGTAGTAGATATAATGGTCATCTGAGTTAAATTCCCCCATTCCAGTCCATTTTAGTTCACTGATTCCTAGAATGTTGATGTTCAGTCTTGCCATCTCCTATTTGATCACTTCCAATTTGCCTTGATTCATGGACCTGACATTCTAGGTTCCTATGTAATATTGTTCTTTACAGCATCGGACTTTACTTTCATCACCAGTCCCATCCACAACTGGATGTTGCTTTTGCCTTGGCTCAATCTCTTCATTCTTTCTGAAGTTATGGACACTGCAGAGTGGACTGAATGAGGCACCAAGCTGGGAGTTGAACTTGCACTAATTAAACCCGAGTCCTTATTCCTGGGCCCTGATGTTCTCATTTATAAAACAGAAACAATATCTGTCATCTCCTTCTGAAAGAGTTTTCATAAAAATCAAACAGGGGAATTCATATGAGAACATCTTGTATACTCTAAATGGCATTTTTGATGGATAAAGTATTGATATAATTAAATGCAATGGTTATTTGCTTTTTAATTATGTGTGCTCAGCCCATTCTTAGACTGAGGAACAGGGGAATCTAAGCAGAGGACTCACTGTGAGGAGAGACTGTTTAGCTTAGTACACAGCCCATGGCAGTTGGTAAGATAGAGGTAGGGAAGAGATGCAAGGTCAAGTGAAGGTCAAAGGAAGCGCAGAGCCTTTTCCTTCCCTTGCAGAGGCAGGAGAAAGAAGGAGCAACCGAGAGCACCGTGTTTACAGAGAAACGCACGTGGAGCCCAGAGCCCCCACCAGCTGGTGCCCATGCTGAACACACAGGAGACAGAAAGAGAAAGCTGCCACTGAAGAAACCAACCAACCGCTGGCAAAACCCAGAGGAGAATCGTCATCATAGAACCCCATGGTTTTCTTTTGTTTTGCTTTTTCTGGAGAGGATGTGAGGAATGAGACCCCCAAGTAGAGTCCTTTGATTTAGCCAGAGAAGGTGACAGTGACCTTCCAGAGTGTAGCTGGGTACGGTTTTAGAAACTACGGGAGATAGAATTGTGAGGGACTTCGTACCCTGAGATTCACCCGTAAGACACGTTCACGAACGGTTCAGCTACTAATTAAATACTAAGAGAATCTCTTTTTAAAATCGTCACTTCTTTCTTTACGTCACCTCTTTGTGTTGCTGGCCTAAAAAATCAACAAAAAGTAGTGCTAACAAGTTCCCACGAGGAAATTTAGAATATGAAACCACAGAGTCAGGTGACTCAGCGGCTAAAGCTTCATGCAATCGATTTTCCCCCTTTATTTTGTTAACATGGTGTGTCACATGGATTGATTTGCAGGTGTTGAACCATCCTTGCAGCCCTGGAATAAATCCCATTGATCGTGCTGTATGATCCTTTCCATGCATTGTCGAACTCAGTTGGCTAATGCTCTGCAGGGGGTTTGCGTCTTCCTGTGTCAGACGTGGTCCTGCAGCCGTCTTCCCTTGTGGTGTCTCTGTCTGGTGTTGGTGTCAGGGTGATTCATGCAACATTCCCTCCTCTTGTATTTTTGAAAGAGTTTGAGGAGGACTGGTATTAATTTTTCTTTAAATGTTTGGTAGACTATGCCAGTGAAACTGTTTGAAAAGGCTATTGTGATGGTTTGTGATGCACCTGCAGTGTTTTGTTGCCGTATTTACCGTATTTAATCGTCGCCCAGTAGACATATTTGGGCTTCCCTGGTGGCCTTCAATGCAGGAGACCCTGGTTCAATTCCTGGGTTGAGAAGATCCACTGAAGAAGAGATAGACTACCCACTCCAGTATTCCTGGGCTTCCCTGGTGGCTCAGCTGGTAAAGAATCCGCCTGCAATGCGGGAGACCTGGGTTCGATCCCTGGTTTGGGAAGATCCCCTGGAGAAAGGAACGGCTACCCACTCCAGTGTTCTGGCCTGGAGAATCCCATGGACTGTGTAGTTCACAGGCTGCACGGACTCAGACACGACTGAGCGACTTTGACTTTCAGTGGACGAAGCCTCTGGTGTGTTGCCTTTTAAGAATATAGATGCTGTCCTGGAAAGACAAGAAGGTTGAGATACAAAAGTCATTAAACAGAAGAACCGTCTTGTAAACTGAAGATGGAAGGCAAGAGAGCAACGGGCAGCGCAGCGCATGTTTCACTCGGGTTACAGCACAAGAAGCCACTTCGGCCTCGGACGGTGGCCTGGCGAGCAACGCCCGGTACCTCTGGCTGCCCTCTGCAGAACCCCCTCCCTGCCTGATGAAAACCTGCTCCCAGGAAAGGCACTTTCCCAGGGGTCTCTGCAGAATTAAGGTTTTACCTTAATTCTGAAGGATGAATGATACATGATCACCATCAGCGGAGCCCGCGGGAAAGGTTTTGGCAGAGGAACAGAGCCCTCTGGATTCTCGGAGCTGGTCCAAGTGGTGGCCGCCTGCCACCCCCAGAACTCAGCCTGACCCACAGCCCAGAGCGGGAAGGGGTCCTCCCCTGCTGTAAGGGCTGCAGAGCGCGTGTCAGACTGCTATCTGCATCGGAGTGTCAGACTGAAATATGCCTCCATCCTTCCGCAGGAGAGAAACCAACCCCCGAGGTGAACCTGGGACCACGAGTTGTGAATTGTAGGCTGCTGGCTCCATCACACGGGGGCTGCAGGGGGTGGGAAACCATCCATCTTCTCTGGGCCCTTCTCTCATCTGCGAAACGTATCTCTGGAAATCTGTTCTGCAGAGTGATGGGAGGGCTCAGAGGGGTCAGTGCCCGTGGACGCGCTGTGAGGATGCTCGGGGCATTTTCAAGGGCACAGCTGTGCCGGTAGCGGTCCCCACGGATAAGTCTGTACTGCACAAGCTTGGCACTCTCTGGAGACCCTTTCATGGGGCCGGCTGACCCCTGCGCTCAGAGGAGTCAGAGGTGAGCAGAAGTGAGACCCAGCAGAGGTGTGGTCGCCGAGGTCCCTCCGGGCGGTCTGCAGGGAGCATGGAGGCAGAGTTCCGCCCGATGCCCCTCCGCTGCGTCATGTTTACACAGCACAGGGCAAGAGGCGGAGGCCCCCCACCACCACCTCGAGCTCAGGGCGCACGGCCCTGCGGCCCCTTCCCCTCCTGTGTGTCTAGCGTGCCTTGGAGGAGACGCCTCGTGAACTCGTTCTGATCCTGCCGCCAGACAGCATCCAGCTCAGAGTCAGGCCGCTGCGCACCAGCGCCGCGCTGGTCCAGGTCAGAGCGTGCCGCGGCCTCTCCTCTGCAGACTGTTCGGGCAGAGACGAGAGCCGAGATCCGCTCCCTCCCACGCTTTTTAATTTAAGAACCCCGGGCGCTCAGCGTGGGGGTGACGGATGGCAGTGGCTGTGCGGCTGTTAGAATTCTGAGGTCAGAGTGGGGTTGGAGCCAGAAGCCCAGGGATGAAGTATAGCATTAAAAATAATAAAGATTAAAAATATGTAGCCTCCCAAGTCAGCGGAGCAGAGCTAACAGCCCCATATAAAGAAGCTTCGTGTGGGATGAGCCTGTGTCTGGGAGGCGCGAGCCGCGCTGCAGCCGCTATAAATCTTCTTCCTGCACCCACTGCAGAGCCGGGCGGGGAGGGCTGCTGAGAGAGAGAGGTGGTGGAGGGGGGGGGGGGAGAGAGAAAGAGAGATAGAGGATAGAGGGAGAGACACACAGAGAGAGAGAGAGAGAGAGAGGGAGAGAGAAAGAGAGGGAGGGGGAGAGAGAGACAGGGATAGAGAGACAGGGATAGAGAGAGAGAGGGAGAGACAGGGAGAGAGAAAGAGACAGAGAGAGAGAGGAAGAGAGACAGGGATAGAGGGAGAGACAAGGAGATAGAGAGACAGAGACAGAGAGAGATAGAGGGAGGTGGAGGGAGAGACAGACAGACAGAGTGAGGCTGTCCTGGAGGAGGGGTGGGTACAGGCTGATCAGATGGGATGAAAGTGCTCATTTCTCTTCCTGTAGCCTGAAAAAGCAGCTCTACTTCCTGATTTCAACTCTGCATCTATCGTTTAAAATTGCTGTAAATCAAGATTTTACAACATGGTGGGGGTTTTTCCTTCCTGTCTGCAGTCTGGAGCACATCCCTCTCTCAGCCTCGCCCTCCCGCCCTCTCTCTTTCCTCTGCCCCCCTCCCCCTCCCCCTCCCCTCCCCTCCCCTCTCTCTCCTCTCTCTTTTCTCTGCTCCTTCCTCTCCCCTCCTCTCTTCCCCAATCTCCTCCTCTCCTCCATCTCCCTGTCCCCTTTCACACTCTTTGTAGCTCATGGATCTAGTCCAGCAGGCTCCCTTCTCTTTGAACACTGCTATTAATAATTTTTCAGGTGACACTTTGCTTCTTTAGGGTCAAAATAATGTCTCTTCTACGCCACAGACGTGCATTAAAGAGCTGTTATGTGTTAAACTGTAGGTTAAGTGCTGTGTGTACATGAGTTTGGGGTGGGGGTGCAGGAAACAGTGGAGGTTTTGTAAGCTTGGTGCTCAAGGACCTCTCCACCTAACAGAGGGACATGGGGGCAGGATTGGGGTTAGGACAGGAGGTGTACCACATGACTACAATATAGGTGGAATAGAACAATCATATCAGAAGTTCACATTAGAGGTACCTGAGGAAGGGAGATTACTTGGAGCTGGGAGGACTGGGGAAGTTAGCTGAGTGTCATGCAGCTTTATCTTCATGGGGGGTGGAGTGGAGAGAGGGGCAAGGAAACTGCACACATCTCTGTGTTCACGAGTCTGTGGTCCTCCAGGGGCACCCATCTACTTGTGTTCCTGATGAATGCATATTAGGCTCATTCATTCATTCATTGGAGAGTCCAGCGAATTAATAAAAGAGCAGCACTTCCATTTTCAAATTCTCAGTGGAACAGGGTTAGAGTGTTACCTTCATCATAATTAATTCAGGAAAACAAAGCACTCTGCCTCCAAAGAGACGCCCCTTGGGTGAGTGGCCCCAGCTTCTGTTTGAGACTGGCCTTCCAGCAGGCGCCCCTCTGCCCCGGGGCGGGGCTCCTGGGGACAGTGGGAGGGGGAGCTGTCCTGCCCCTGGTGCTGAACCCTGACTGGAGCTGTCTGGCTGAGTCAATGTTCCTGGCGTATTGTCTCAGTTACCTCATCTTAAATTGTGGCTGTAAAAGCATTGGTACGTTCCAGACAATACTGGTTGTAAAAAATTAGAGGGTAAACAAGACAGGTAAGAGCCAGGTCCCAGGGTCGGGCCTCCGTGACTGCCCCCATGGTGTCCTCAGGACCCTTCCTACTCTGATTCCTTACAACCGTATCAGTCACGTGTTCTCTTAAAGTTACCTGCCTGAGAGTCCCTTGGACTGCAAGGAGATCCAACCAGTCCATTCTGAAGGAGATCAGCCCTGGGATTTCTTTGGAAGGAATGATGCTAAAGCTGAAACTCCAGCCTTTGGCTACCTCATGCGAAGAGTTGACTCATTGGAAAAGACTCTGATGCTGGGAGGGATTGGGGCAGGAGGAGAAGGGGACGACAGAGGATGAGATGGCTGGATGGCATCACCTACTTGATGGACATGAGTTTGAGTGAATTCCGGGAGTTGGTGATGGACAGGGAGGCCTGGCGTGCTGCAGTTCATGGGGTCACAAAGAGTCGGACACGACTGAGCGGCTGCACTGAACTAACTGTGGGGTTAACGGTCGCTCTCCAGCTTTAAGCTCCCTGCAGGCAGAGGAGGCATGTAGCATCCTCTAGTGGGTGGAGCACAGCTTCCGGTGTTAGGGGTCCTTGTGATGAGAATGCTTTTCCGATGCTTTTTGATGAAGATGATGAAAATGTCACAGAGCTTTCAAGCTAGAAGGGGTGTTGGAGCTCACTAATCAAAGCTTTTCTCTTTACATGGGCAGAAACTTCCTGTTACGTGTCCATGGTTTGTCCTGTCCACGGCCCAATCTCTGTCCATGTCCAAGAGATTCCATGGTTTGTCCTGTTTGCTTTGAGATCCTCCTAGTGGCTGGAGCAAGGCTGGGCTGTTGGATGGATCTCAGTACGAGGTGCCAGAGATGAACAACTGGACGGGCAGATGGGTGGACAGGTGCTTTTACTTTGATGTATGACAGTGGAAAAATAATGGGGACTGTTATTCTGGGCTGCAAGTTGGTGAAAGGCTTCTATAGAGGAAATCCAGACAAGATTTATAGGTAATTCTTTGTAGGAAATGTTCATACTATGTCCAAGGAGCTATTTGCAAAGAGAGTAGGAATTCAAGAGGAACAGGACGAGGGAGAGCCTGGAGAGTTGGATGTTATGGGCTGAATTGTATGTCCCCCAAATTCACGTGTCAGGGTTCTGGCTCCCAGCCCCTGAGGGTGTGACTCTTTTCAGAGACGAAACCTTGATGGAGGTGATTAGATGCAACAAGGCCACTAAGGTGGGCACTAACCCAGTTTGACTGGAATCCTCATAAGACAGGGAAATTGACACAGAGCGACACCCAGGATGTGCCTGCAGAGAAAAGACCCGTGAAGGCTCAGTGCAGTGAGGTGCAGATGGTGCAGCTGTCTGCAAGCCCAGGAGAGGGGCTTCCAAGGACCCACCCTGCATACAGCCAGTTCCCAGAACCTGAGGCCATAGCTGTCTCCTGTCTCAGCTCCTGCCTCCTTGTTTTGCAGCCAGAGCTGACTAAGACACGGGAGAAGGGATGAGAGGAGGCAGTGAACTTGTCTTGCACATGTGAAAGGCCTCTGCTTCACATGTGGTGCCCTCTCAGCGAGTCCTCCCCACACCTGGAGGTAACAGCACACAGGTTTTTGTGACAAGTGGAATAGGAGAGGGAAGATGATGAATCCGGGGAGGTCAAGCACCCACATGACCGCTCACAGCAGGCACGTTTCCAAACCAGGATTCACGCCTGGCATGGGGAGTCTCCAAGGTGACAGGCTTGCTTCTCAAAGGGCAGACCCCTGAGGCCAGTCTTGGAAGGAGCATGGGACTGGCTTTTGGGGAAAGGGCAGGTGGTACTGGGAGGCAAGGAGGCCCTCAGGGCTGCAGGCTTTGAGATGGTTTCTGACCCCGCCTGTGGGGTTTGGCAGAGAGCAGCCTCTGAAAGTGGCTGAATACCTGCCTCTCTGCCTTCAGAGCAGAGAGGTTATGCCACCTGCTTGGCACAGCCCTCTCCCTCCCCGGGGCCCCCAGGCTGCTGTCCTTGGTCCTGATCGCGAGGACCAGGCAGAAGCAGCCTGCTCCCGAGGGCAGCAGCCCAGGCCCGCCCTTCTCAGAGGACCGGGAGCAGCCTCCCCTCCCATCTGGAGGCCCCGCCCGCCTCCACATCCCCCCCGCCCCACCCCCTCTGCGGCCCTGGGCTGAGCATGTGCAGAAGGAAGCGCCGCCCAGCGCCAGGTGCGGCAGCTCGGTGCCTGCAATTTGCACAGGGGTGGTCGAGCTATTTCAGGCCCCCGAGGTGCTTGTAAGGTCTGCGTGGAGGGAGACGCGTCACCCCCTCCTCCTCCCACGCCCGCGGAGTCTGGGGCAGTGCAGGGTGAATTTTCCATCAAGGTGACATTGGTTTAAAACAGAAAATGGCGCTAGTTTGAAAGCTGGGCAGAGAACTGGAGAAACCAGAAGGCAAATCAATTCCCTAATCTGTCTAGAATTTGCCGAGAAAGAGCAGAGCCGTTTCCAGGCTCTGACGTGATCCCCAGAGAGGAGTTGGAAGGCAGATTCTCAGGCGGTCCTGCTGAAGCAGAGCCTGGGACTCTGCATTTCTGCCAAATATCTGGGTGATGGAGCTCAGCTCATCCCCATCACTGAGGGCAGCCTTCCTGCAGGCTCCAGCGTCTGGGAAGGCTAGGGAGGGCAACACTCTGCAGTCAAAGGACCAGCTGTGTCCCCGAGTGACCGCCCTGCTGGTCAGCTGCCAGCCAGGTGCTGGTTCCTGGCAGAATGGCCTCACGTGTTTCTTCCAGGAAGCAGGCACATCTGTGGGTATCCTGTGAAGCGTGTGGCCCCCTGGCCTCCAGGAATAAGCTCGTGTTGGCCTAGCCGCTGAGCTACCCTCAACCCTCCTGGGAGAGGAGCCTCCAGATGGCTGCTGCAGTAGGCTCCACTCAGCTCAGAACACCGCAGGGACCATCACAGGGACCGTGACCTCTGCAGAAGGCAGGCCTCGGGCACAGCTGGTGTTCTAAGCAAACTGCCCAGAATTAGCAGCTCTGCCTTATCCGAGAGAATCTGGATCTCTGTGGAGTTTAATGAGAACTCTTGGCTGGCACTGGCTGTGTGGGGGCTGCACTCTGGAGCTGACCTGGTCCAGACCCCAAGGGCCATGCCAGTCTGTGATCTTCCGGGTGTGAGGACACTGCTGGACCCTGGCCTTCCAACCCAGACACAGGATTTCTAATATTTTTCAAATGCTTTTCAGGGAGATACTATCCCAGATCAAGCTGATGAGAGCTGCCACCAGAAATGACTGCGAGCAAGCCCCAGAAACCCCATGGGCGCTGAGTCTCATCACCGAAGGAAACGTTCCGCTGCATTTTATTTCCTCTTTGAAATATTTCTGTTCCAACATCCTGAAGGGAAGAAAGACAGAAAATAGTTCCCAGCTATACGCTGCATCTTCAGAAATGTGAACGCGGGAAAGTCTAGAGTCTCCTGACCTGTGTGTGGTCCTTCCTCCGAATTCCAGGTTCAAGAGGCAGGTTCCTGCTGTAGGAGATGAGGAAGACCCCAAACCCCGATGCACGTGGCTAGTGGTCAGCACGCCAGCCCCAGATAGACTTGCACAGGAATACAGCACTGGCCAGGGGCTGTTACAGCCTCATCACCTTAAACCTTCACAACAGCTTGACAGCAAGAGACAGGCTGTTGCTGCTCTTTTCCATATGAACTTTATGAAGCTGGACAGCGGCAGCGATTTTCCTAAGAGCCAATTACTGGGCAGCAGCTGAGCCGGGACTTGCAGCAGAGGCTCCGTGTGGTGGTTTATTTTCTCTCTGGGACGGGGCAGGTCCAGCCTCACCTGGGGACCTGCAGGATCTTCTCACAGATCCCACATCCTCTTACCAACCAGCAAGGAGCAAAGGAGGACTTGCTTTGCAGGTTCTGGATTGATTTCCAGTCATGGGCTTGCTCTGAAGGCATCTTGGATAAGGACAGACTTGTGTTGGCACTGAGGACCCACCGTGAGTTCACTCTTACAGTTCAAACATCCTTGATCCAAGTGCCCGGTTAAAATGTGAGTCATCCTCAGAAGGACATACAGCGACGTCACTCAGCTGCAGGGTGAATTCTTTCTTGGGATCTGGTTCTAGAGATGGCTCGTGGTGGGTGGAGCCCCTACCAGTGAGCTTGAAGAAGCAGAGCCTTGCTCAGCGTTGAGCAGCTTGCTCTGGTGTGACCTTGTCTGTGCCCTTGGCTCTGGAGGGGCTCCTCCGGGAGCCCCTGTGCCCAGCCTCGCACCCACTGGCATTCCACAGAGGACTGCAGCTGTAAAGGGCCTGAACTCAGAAAGTTAGTAACCGTGGAGAACACACCAAGTCTGCCAAACTTCATGTTGTGTGTGGGTCTCCGAAAGTTACGGTGATGTGCATGGTCTTATGTGTGTCCACGGGCTGGAGCGAGGCTTCATGGTCCTTTGCCACACGGAAAACTGAAGATGCACAGCTAGTGAGCAGGTGATTAGTGCACAGTGTGCCTGCCAGCTTATCACAGAATCGGTCAGGGAGTCTCTGCCCTTCGTGAAGGTGCAAGGCTGTCTGCCGGCCCCAGCCCCTTCTCCCCGTCCATGGAGTCCATGTCATTAGGTGGGGGCTCCACGAGAGCAGCTCGACGCTGATACCCTGGCCTCTCTCCCCTGAGAAGCAGGGCCCAGGTCTGGATCTGGCCCGGGTCAGCCTCTCTGCCCCGCCCTACCTCCACATGGCCGGAGCCCCACAGCCATCTCCGCACCACAGAGGAAGGATGGGCATCCAAGAGCCTTGGGACCAAGTGCCAGCCCCCGGCTTTCACTTCTCATTATGCACAGTAAACATACAAACACACATAACCAAAGAAATATGCACACACCTGGGCGGTCAGGCCTCTGCCGCTGGCAGCCGCCTTGTTCCCGACCACTGCTGGGCCTGGCATCCTGTGCTGCTCAGAGGGGCTCCGGAGGGCGGTCACATGCACACCCATGAGCAGGTGAAGACTGGATGGGGCACTACTCGGGGGCTGGCGTCAGTCCTCAGGGGGTCGGCGTCCGTCCTGGAGGGGGCGGTGTCAGTCCTGGGGGGTGGTGTCCATCCTTGGAGGGCGGTGTCAGTGCTGGGGGGAGGTGTCAGTCCTGGGGGGGTGGTGGTGTCAGTCCTGGGGGACGGTGTCAGTCCTGGGGGGCGGTGTCAGTCCTGGGGGAGCATCAGCCATTGGAGGGCGGTGTCAGTCCTGGGGGGCGGTGTCCATCCTTAGAGGGCGATGTCAGTGCAGGGGGGTGGTGTCAGTCCTGGGGGGCGGTGTCCATCCTTGGAGGGCGATGTCAGTGCTGGGGGGTGGTGTCAGTCCTGGGGGGCGGTGTCCATCCTTGGAGGGCGATGTCAGTGCTGGGGGGTGGTGTCAGTCCTGGGGGGCGGTGTCCATCCTTGGAGGGCGATGTCAGTGCTGGGGGGTGGTGTCAGTCCTGGGGGGCGGTGTCCATCCTTGGAGGGCGGCGTCAGTCCTGGGGGGCGGTGTAAGTCCTGGGGGGGCAGTGTCAGTCATGGAGGGGCAGTGTCAGTCTTAGGGGGGCAGTGTCAGTCCTTGGAGGGCGGCGTCAGTCCTGGGGGGAGCATCAGCCCTTGGGGGGCGGCATCAGTCCTGGGGGGCAGTCTGGGTGGAAGGGTGAACCCGCCTCTGCCCTCTCCAGGCACTGAGCATGGGGGACCCCAACACATGGTGGGCTGGGTGAAGAGGCCATCACCCCAGAAGCCTCTGGAGCAGTGAGCAAGGAGAGTGAGTGATTCCGTTACAGTCTCTGAGCAAACCAGACAGTCAGGCGCTTCACTCCAACGCCAGGGGCTCCCCACCAAGCGAGGCTGCGGGTGGCGGGGCAGGGACCAGAGCGGCCTTGGGCCAAGCTGCCTGCTGACCCTCCCACCACCTGCCCCCATCCCTACAGACCTGACCCACTGCCACTCCTGGCCTTTCTGTGCTGGGCTTCTTCTCAGGACTCTCCTCTGGGGCCCTAGTCCACTCTGGGTCCCGGGGGAGGGTGAGTACCTCAAGTGTGTAAATGTGCTTCGGAAAGTGGCTTCCAGAGTGAGCTGCAGGCACTGGATCTGGGTTCACACCCAGCTCCCCACGGAGACCCTGGGAGCCAGCCAGCTTCTCTGTGCGTCACCCATTGTCATTATTTTAGTCGCTAAGTCATGTCCAACCCCCGCCAGGCTCCTCTGTCCATGGGATTCTCCAGGCAAGGATATGGAATGGGTTGCCATTTCCTTCTCCAGGGGATCTTCTTGATCCAGGGATCAAACCCATGTCTCTTATGTCTCTTGCATTGGTAGGTGGGTCCTTTCCCAGTGTACCATCCGGGAAGCCCCTTCCTCATCCAGAGAATGAGGATAATAACGACTGAGATCAAGAGACATGAGGGGGGAAAAATCACAGATCAACATAAAGCACTGTTCTTGCCTTAATGTGTTGTCAGCACCATGAGAAGAATAGAACGGTGATTTCCTGGTCTCGGAAGATCGCTTAGCAAGGGTGCTCTTCCAGAGTCCGACGATGAGGTCAGCATTAAGGGTCACGAGAAATAATTCAGCACAACACCTTCACTTTGCTGATGAGGAAACAGAGGCAAGAGCGGAGGGAGCCTGGTTCTGCTTTGGACCTGCCTCCCCAGGCAAGGCTCTCCTCTGAGCCGTGTCCCTGTGCCCATGACACCACGGCCTCCAGGACCTCTGCCGTGCTGGCATCTCCCTGGGCAGCCTTCTCTGTAGAAAACAAGATCTCATCATTCATAGCCACGACTACTTTCTTTTCTGGTCAACATTTTGTTGAATTGCAGAAGTACGATAACACATTCACAGGAGACTTGGAAAATAGAGAACAAGGTTACATCCAGTTCCACGGTGTATTACAATTCTTTTCTTAAGTAGATAAGTTAAGATTTTTAGTTGGAGTTTCAACATCAAACTCTCAAAAATTAATAGAATGGATGGACAGAAAAGTAGAAGGTTCGAGTAGACCTGAAAAGTGCTGGGAGCCGATTCGACATAAGTAAGGTCTATGCAGTGTTCACACAACAGCAGGACACAAATTCTACTCAAGTTCCCAAAGACTGTGAACCCGGAGACCCTGGGACAAATCCAGGGATATAAAACAAGATGCAAAAATTTCAGAGTCCAAAGGTATTGAGATCATACACGTCTGTTCTCTTACCGCTGCGGAATTATGTTAGAAATGAGCATCAGAAAATATTTGAAAATAACCCGCAGCGACTATTTTTAAACAGACACATGGCTGTAGGTGTGGAATTCAGGACAGAAATGCAGGGAAGGTTGTGATGGGCCCAGAGGGGGCTGCTTGTGGAGAAGCAGCAGCTTTAAGACGGATGTGGGGAATAAGTCGCAGGCAGTCAAGGCTGGGGCGAAGGGCTACAAGACCCCACGGTCTTCTCCCTCAGCGGGAAGGACAGTGTGAGAGGATCACCTGCTATTGTGGGGAAGTCCCATTTGGGTCCCTGTTTGGCTCAGATGAAAGCTATTTAAAATATGATCAGTTAATGTGTCTGCATAATGTTGACTTTTAAGGACCAAGAGCTGACAGGCAGAAGCAAGGTAAGGAAGACGATCTCTTGGGGTGAGAGGCAGAGCTCCAGGTCAGGGATGCAAACAAGTGTAAGTCCCGAGCTGGTCTGACAGGTGAGGGGGGACCCATCTCAGGAGGAGGCTGGGAGCGGGGCTCAAAGGTGAGGATCTGGCCGTGCTGCTGCTTATTGAAGGGCCGAACCTCAGAGCTGAGAACAGAGGCTGATCTGGGCAGGACCTCAGTGGGGAGGCGCCAGGAGGAAGGGCTGATCATGGTGTCTGGGCTGCAGAGCTGGCTGGACGGGGAAGCAGCCCCTCGGACGGCCAGACGGGCCTGGTGCTTACCCAGGAGGGGAGACCCGATGGTTCAGTTTGAATCGACTGGAACCGTACATTAGATTGCTGGGCTGTGCAGCTTTGAAATGAACTGCATTTGTTTATGCTTTGTCTCTCAATGACCACCCCCCCAAAGATGCTATAGTGTAGACAATGCTGCAAAGCACAGTAACAGCTATGCATCTTTAAAATAATTTTCTAGAATTTGTAAAGCAACTTGGTCCCTGTGATTCTGCGCCATGGTCACAACAACCTCTGTGGGTGGACATCACCTTCCTCCTCTAGTGACGATGGAGCTGGGATTGTGCAGCATCATGCAGAGCATCCAGCAAGGGGCTGAACCACCTGAACACCTGCTCGATTGCAGAGCCCATGTCCTCTGCTGCCTGGTGACGTGTGAGAGGCCAGGGTCCTTGAGAAGTCCTGACTCCCCAGGGTGATGGCAGGAGCGGACAGGATCTTCTGTCTGATACAAGCAGCTGCTCCTTGTGTCTCTGAGGCTATTCTAAACAGAATCTGAGAAACAAGGTCTGTTGTAACCGGAGGACAAAGACAAGTGTGTCTCAAAGAATAAAGGAAATCGTGGGGGAAATGGGACAGACCTTTGGGAGAACCTGTGTTAGACTCAGATTCAGAGAGGCTAGGCATTGAAGTAAATGCAGCACTTCGGGCTCTGGCCTCTGACCACGCCCAGGCTCATTTCCACATCTCTTCAGAGCAGCTTCCCTTCCAGCAGCGACCCCTTGGTTCACAGGTGCTTCAGCTCCCCCAGGTTTTGCCCTGAGTAAAATGCCTTTTGCCTTTCTTTGTCTAGAAGTGTTTTTTTTGCTATTAAAGACAGGATCATTGAGCAGAATTATTACAGAACTTCTATATATTACTTATACCCCCGTGCTCTGGAAGCTAAATTTAACAAAGTCTTAAAGCAATGACTTTCAGGAATTGGTCCATACGCATGAATGTTCTCCTATTGTTTCCTCCTGCTCCACCCTGTAAGCCTTTTTTTTTTTTTTTTCCCTATAGTACTTGTAGTTTATATCTTTTTATTTAGACCAACAATTTATCATCAATTTTCCAACGAGTCTTATTCACCTGGCCAATGGTAAATAAAATAAAACCTACATCCCCAGACCTTGCATCAGACTATTGCAGATCAGAGAAGGCAATGGCACCCCACTCAGTACTCTTGCCTGGAAAATCCCATGGATGGAGGAGCCTGGTAGGCTGCAGTCCATGGGGTCGCAAAGAGTCAGACATGATTGAGCGACTTCACTTTCACTTTTCACTTTCATGTATTGGAAAAGGCAATGGCAACCCACTCCAGTGTTCTTGCCTAGAGAATCCCAGGGACGGGGGAGCCTGTTGGGCTGCCGTCTATGGGGTCACACAGAGTTGGACACGACTCAAGCGACTTAGCAACAGCAGCAGCATTGCAGATAAAATTCTCCACTTGTTGATCTGTGTCCTTCAATGAATCCTTCTCCATTCAAGCCCCAGCTTTCACCACTAGTATGATATCCTCTCACAGTTATGACAGTGTGTCCATCTACCTAATACATCTTGCAAAATGTTTAGCATAAAAAATTTATGCATTGAGGACAGACAAAAAGAAGAGTATTAGTAACAATGAGCTTTAAAATATTAGCATGGAGGAAAAATAATGCCAACAGACCACACTGTCATAGTCTGAAGGTTAGAAGCCGTACCCGGAAAATAAAAACAAAGAGAAATCAAAGACACGACCAAAGGAAATAACTGAATTGTGGAGCTGGTGCACAAGATGACCTCTTGGTGGAGGTCAGATTTTTATGTGAGCAGACTTTATTCTAATGTCAAACTCATTATAAGCATATAAAATGTCTTGTTGAATGAATGAGTGGGGAAATAATTCAAGAAGTATGGCAACTGAGTTACTTTCTGATGAGATACATTTCTAGGTGAGACTCTGCCTTAGTTGGGCTTCCCTGATAGTTCAGTTGGTAAATAATCTCCCTGCAGTGCAGGGGACCCTGGTTCAATTCCTGGGTCGGGAAGATGCCCTGGAGACGGGAAAGGCTACCAACTCCAGTATTCTGGCCTGGAGAATTCCATGGGCTGCCTTAGTTAAGATATTTAGCACATTAAGGTAATCATATGCTGCCTATCTTTATAGAAGTTTGTTGTCAATAACAATCTTTAAAATAGTCATAATTGTGGTTGCAGCCATGAAATTAAAAGACGCTTACTCCTTGGAAGGAAAGTTATGACAAACCTAGATAGCATATTCAAAAGCAGAGACATTACTTTACCAACAAAGGTCCATCTAGTCTAGGCTATGGTTTTTCCTATGGTCATGTATGGATGTGAGAGTTGGACTGTGAAGAAGGCTGAGCACTGCAGAACTGATGCTTTTGAACTGTGGTGTTGGAGAAGACTCTTGAGAGTCCCTTGGACTGCAAGGAGATCCAACCAGTCCATTCTGAAGGAGATCAGCCCTGAGATTTCTTTGGAGGGAATGATGCTGAAGCTGAAACTCCAGTACTTTGGCCACCTCATGGGAAGAGTTGACTCATTGGAAAAGACTCTGATGTTGGGACGGATTGAGGGCAGGAGAAAGGGATGACAGAGGATGAGATGGCTGGATGGCATCACTGACTTGATGGACTTGTCTGAGTGAACTCTGGGAGTTGGTGATGGACAGGGAGGCCTGGTGTGCTGCGATTCATGGGGTCGCAAAGAGTCGGACACAACTGAGCGACTGAACTGAACTGAATTTGAATTTGTGTGCCTGTTACTGGGGGTTTTCTCCAGTGGCTCAGTGGTAAAGAATCCATGTTCAATACAGAAGATCCATGAGACTCAGGTTCAACCTCTCAACTGTGAAATCCCCTGGAAGAGGGCATGGCAGCCCACTCCAGTATTCTTGCCTGGAGAATCCCATGGACAGAGGAGCCTGGTGGGCTACAGTCCATATGGTCACAGATAGTTGGACACGACTAAAGTGACTGATGAACTATGGATGGAGGTTCATGACATTGTACAGGAGACAGGGATCAAGACTATTCAAGAAATAGAAATGCAAAAAGCAAAATGGCTGTCTGAAGAGGCCTTACAAATAGCTATGAAAAGAAGAAAAGCGAAAGGCAAAGGAGAAAAGGAAAGATATAAGCATCTGAATGCAGAGTCCCAAAGAATAGCAAGAAGAGATAAGAAAGCCTTCCTCAGTGATCAGTGCAAAAAAATAGAGGAAAACAATAGAATGAGAAAGAGTAGAGATCTCTTCAAGATAATTAGAGATAACAAGGGAGCATTTCATGAAAAGATGGGCTCAATAAAGGACAGAAATGGTAGGGACCTAACAGAAGACCTACAAGACCTTTTAGAACTAACACCCAAAAAAGATGTCCTTTTCATTGTAGGGGACTGGAATGCAAAAGTAGGAAGTCAAGAAACACCTGGAGTAACAGGCAAATTTGGCCTTGGATATGGAATGAAGCAGGGCAAAGACTAATAGAGTTTTGCCAAAAAAATGCACTGGTCATAACAAACACCCCCTTCAAACAACACAAGAGAGAACTCTATACATGGACATCACCAGATGGTCAACACCGAAATCAGATTGATTATATTCTTTTCAGCCAAAGATGGAGAAGCTCTATATAGTCAGCAAAAACAAGATCAGGAGCTGACTGTGGCTCAGACCATGAACTCTTTATTGTCAAATTCAGGCTTAAATTGAAGAAAGTAGGGAAAACTACTAGACCATTCAGATATGACCTAAATCAAAGCACTTATGATTATACAGTGGAAGTGAGAAATAGATTTAAGGGCCTATATGTGATAGATAGAGTGCCTGATGAGCTATGGAATGAGGTTTGTGACATTGTACAGGAGACAGGGATCAAGACCATCCCCATGGAAAAGAAATGCAAAAAAGCAAAATGGCTGTCTGGGGAGGCCTTACAAAAAGCGGTAAAAAAAAGAAAAGAGAAGTCCTCTGTTTAAGATGGCGAAGGATTAGGACGGGGAATACGCTTTCTCCTCCACAAATTCATCAATGGGACATCTGGGCGCCGAGTAAATACCACAAACAGCTTCGGAGTGCTGGCGGAGGACGTCGGACACCCAGAAAAGCAACTCACTGCCTTCTAAAGGAGGTAGGAAAGAATATAGAAGCCAGAGAGAGACAAAGAGGGAGGGGCGGACCTCTGTCCGGGGAAGGGAGTCTTAAAAAGAGAAGTTTCCAAACACCAGGAAACACTCTCCCTGCGGAATCTGAGCCGAACCTGGGAAACACGGAGACTATCATAACAGGGGAGGAGAACAGTTGAGCAATTAGAACCCACAGACTGCGGGCCCTGCGGTAACTTCCGCAGCGGAAAAGCACCGCTGCAAACGCCTGCATCTGCCATTGGGGAGCCGGGGCTGGGCAGGGAGACGCCTTGGCCGTTCCCACGCGGGACGCTCCGCTGCCGGCGCTCCCCAGAGGGACGCTCCCCCGCGGGACTCTCCCCCACTGGACGCTCCCCCCGCCGGCCACTCCCGCGCAGGCGTGCCCCCGCCCGCTGTGCCGGCGGCTCCCACGAGGGCCACCCCATCCCCTCCCCCACCCGCCCGCCCGCCATTCCCGTCGCCGACCCCCTCCCCCTCTGCGGGCCTCAGCGCAGACTTCGTTCGCCTGATTGTCTGGAGTGCTGCCTAACTGGAGTAGTTTGGGCCGGCAATCCAGATTGTGCAGCGCCGACCACACGAGTGGCGGGCCTTGGCCCAGAACACCGCCAAACCGTGCACAGAACAAAGAACTATACAGACCAACCACAGAGAAAGGGGCCTATAGATCTTGAGAAATTTAAGCCGGAACAAGGAACTAGCTGAAAATGAACTGAACCCACAACAATAATAGAGAAACTCTTATATATATTGTTACTATTTTTACCATCATTATTTCCTTTTTTTTTCTTTTCTTTTTTTAATATATATATATTTTTTAAATTTTTATTATTTTTTAATTGGAAAAAGGAAAACAAAAATTTTTTTTTTTCCCTTTTAATTTTTTTTTTGTTGTTGTTTGTTTTGTTTCTTTTATTTTTTTATTATTATTATTATTTTTATCCTCTAGTACTTCTTTAATCTCCACGTTTAGATATAACTTTTGCGACCCTGTTTTTTTTTTTTTCTTTTTTCCTTTTTGTCCTTTGCTTTTTTCCTTTCCTTTTTTCTTTTCTTTACTGATTACTGACTAGATCTGTCTCTCTCCTTCACACTCCCTCCTTTTATCCTCCTGACCACCTCTGTCTCCTTCCTCCCTTTCTCCTTCTATGTATAATTCCGTGAACATCTCTGAGCAGTCCAGTTGTGGAATGCATTATAGAAGAAGAAGTTTTTGAGACTACTGTAAAAATAAGACCAATAACTGGAACCAGGAGGCTTAAGTCCATACCCTGATCCCACGAAACACTAATTGACAGGAGCTCATTAAAAGCCTCCATACCTACTCTGAAACCAAGCATCACACAAAGACCAGCAAGTTCCACAACAAGACATACCAAGCAAATTCTCCAGAAAAACAAGAACACAGCCTGAGCTCCAATACACAGGCTACACAAAGCGACCCCAAAAGCATAGACATCTCATAACTCACTACTAGACACTCCACTGCACCCCAGAGAAAAGAAATCCAGCTCCACCCACCAGAACACCGATACAAGCTTCCATAAACAAGAAACCTCGACAAGCCACCGGTACAAACCCACATATAGTGCAGAAACGCCACAATAAAGAGAACTCCACAGACTACCAGAATACAGTAAAGACACCCCAAACTTAGCAATTTAAACAAGATGAAAAGACAGAAGAATTCCCAGCAGGTAAAGGAACAGGATAAAAGCCCACCAAACCAAACAAAAGAGAAAGAAATAGCGAACCTACCTGATAAAGAATTCCGAATAATGATAGTTAAATTAATCCAAAATCTGGAAAGCAAAATGGAATCATGGATAAATAGTCTGGAGAAAAGCATTGAGAAGATGCAAGAAAGATTTAACAAGGACCTAGAAGAAATAAAAAAGAATCAACATATAATGAATAATGCAATAAATGAGATCCAAAACACTCTGGAGGCAACAAATAGTAGAATAACAGAGGCAGAAGATAGAATTAGCGAATTAGAAGATAGAATGGCAGAATTAAAGGAATCAGAGGAGAAAAAAGAAAAACGAATTAAAAGAAATGAGGACAATCTCAGAGACCTCCAGGACAATATTAAACGTTACAATATTCGAATCATAGGAGTCCCAGAAGAAGAAGACAAAAAGAAAGACCATGAGAAGATACTAGAGGAGATAATAGTTGAAAACTTCCCTAAAATGGGGAAGGAAATAATCACTCAAGTCCAAGAAACCCAGAGAGTCCCAAATAGGATAAACCCAAGACGAAACACCCCAAGACACATATTAATCAAATTAACAAAGATCAAACACAAAGAACAAATATTAAAAGCAGCAAGGGAAAAACAACAAATAACACACAAGGGAATTCCCATAAGGATAACAGCTGATCTTTCAATAGAAACTCTCCAAGCCAGGAGGGAATGGCAAGACATACTTAAAGTGATGAAAGAAAAGAACCTACAGCCCAGATTATTGTACCCAGCAAGGATCTCATTCAAATATGAAGGAGAAATCAAAACCTTTACAGACAAGCAAAAGCTGAGAGAATTCAGCACCACCAAACCAGCTCTCCAACAAATACTAAAGGACATTCTCTAGACAGGAAACACAAAAAGGATATATAAATTCAAACCCAAAACAACAAAGTAAATGGCAATGGGATCATATTTATCATTAATTACCTTAAATGTAAATGGGTTGAATGCCCCAACCAAAAGACAGAGACTGGCTGAATGGATACAAAAACAAGACCCCTCCATATGAATGAAACTAGAACACTTTCTAACACCATACACAAAAATAAACTCAAAATAGATTAAAGAGCTAAATGTAAGACCAGAAACCATAAAACTCCTAGAGGAAAACATAGGCAAAACACTCTCTGACTTACATCACAGCAGGATCCTCTGTGACCCACCTCCCAGAATATTGGAAATAAAATCAAAAATGAACAAATGGGACCTAATCAAACTTAAAAGCTTTTGCACAACAAAGGAAACTATAAGCAAGGTGAAAAGACAGCCTTCAGAATGGGAGAAAATAATAGCAAATGAAGCAACTGACAAACAACTAATCTCAAAAATATACAAGCAACTTCTACAGCTCAATTCCAGAAAAATAAATGACCCAATCAAAAAATGGGCCAAAGAACTCAATAGACATTTCTCCAAAGAAGACATACAGATGGCTAACAAACACATGAAAAGATGCTCAACATCACTCATTATCAGAGAAATGCAAATCAAAACCACTATGAGATACCATTTCACGCCAATCAGAATGGCTGCTATCCAAAAGTCCACAAGCAATAAATGCTGGAGAGGGTGCGGAGAGAAGGGAACCCTCTTGCACTGTTGGTGGGAATGCAAACTAGTACAGCCACTTTGGAGAACAGTATGGAGATTCCTCAAAAAACTGCAAATTGAACTGCCTTATGATCCAGCAATCCCACTGCTGGGCATATACACTGAGAAAACCAGAATTGAAAGAGACACCTGTACCCCAATGTTCATAGCAGCACTGTTTGCAATAGCCAGAACGTGGAAGCAACCTAGATGTCCATCCACAGATGAATGGATAAGCAAGCTGTGGTACATATACACAATGGAATATTACTCAGCCATTAAAAAGATTACATTTGAATCAGTTCTAAGGAGGTGGATGGAACTGGAGCCTATTATACAGAGTGAAGTAAGCCAGAAACAAAAACACAAATACAGTATACTAACGCATATATATGGAATTTAGAAAGATGGTAAAAAATAACCCTATTTACGAGACAACAAAAGAGACACTGATGTATAGACCAGACTTTTGGACTCTGGGACCAGGAGAGGGTGAGATGATTGGGGAGAATAGCATTGAAATATGTATAATATTATATCTGAAATGTATTAATTGTTCAAACTAAACACTATCATGTTACAATTTGTTCATACTAGATGTTTGTAATGTTTCTGATAATCAATAAAAGAGATTCTTGATTAAAAAAAAAAAAAAAAAAAGAGAAGAGAAAAGCAAAGGAGAAAAGGAACGATATAAACATCTGAATGCAGAGTTCCAAAGAATAGCAAGAAGAGATAAGAAAGCCTTCTTCAGTGATCAATGCAAACAAATAGAGGAAAACAACAGAATGGGAAAGACTAGAGATGTCTTCAAGAAAATCAGAGATACCAAAGGAACATTTCATGCAAAGATGGGCTCGATAAAGGACAGAAATGGTATGGACCTAACAGAAGCGGAAGATATTAAGAAGAGGTGGCAAGAATACACAGAAGAACTGTACAAAAAAAGAGCTTCACGACCCAGATAATCATGATGGTGTGATCACTGACCTAGAGCCAGACATCCTGGAATGTGAAGTCAAGTGGGCCTTAGAAAGCATCACTATGAACAAAGCTAGTGGAGGTGACGGAATTCCAGTGGAGCTATTCCAAATCCTGAAAGATGATGCTGTGAAAGTGCTGTACTCAATATGCCAGCAAATTTGGAAAACTCAGCAGTGGCCACAGGACTGGAAAAGGTCAGTTTTCATTCCAATCCAAAGAAAGGCAATGCCAAAGAATGCTCAAACTACCGCACAATTGCACTCATCTCACAGGCTAGTAAAGTAATGCTCAAAATTCTCCAAGCCAGGCTTCAGCAATATGTGAACTGTGAACTTCCTGATATTCAAGCTGGTTTTAGAAAAGGCAGAGGAACCAGAGCTCAAATTGCCAACATCCGATGGATCATGGAAAAAGCAAGAGAGTGCCAGAAAAATATCTATTTTTGCTTTATTGACTGTGCCAAAGTCTCTGACTGTGTGGATCACAATAAACTGTGGAAAATTCTGAAAGAGATGGGAATACCAGAGCACCTGATCTGCCTCTTGAGAAATTTGTATGCAGGTCAGGAAGCAACAGTTAGAACTGGCCATGGGGAACAACAGACTGGTTCCAAATAGAAAAAAGAGTATGTCAAGGCTGTATATTGTCACCCTGGTTATTTAACTTATATGCAGAGTACATCATGAGAAATGCTGGGCTGGATGAACCACAAGCTGGAATCAAGATTGCCAAGAAAAATATCAATCATCTCAGATATGCAGATGATACCACCCTTTGGCAGAAAGTAAAGAGGAACTAAAGATGAAAGTGAAAGAGGAGAGTGAAAAAGTTGGCTTAAAGTTCAACATTCAGAAAACAAGATCATGGCATCCGGTCCCATCACTTCATGGCAAATAGATGGGGAAACAGTGGCTGACTTTATTTTTGGGGGCTCCAAAATCATTGCAGATAGTGACTGCAGCCATGAAATTAAAAGATACTTACTCCTTGGAAGGAAAGTTATTACCAACCTAGATTGGATATTAAAAAGCAGAGACATTACTTTGCAAACAAATGTCCATCTAGTCAAGGCTATGATTTTTCCAGTAGCCATGTATAGATGTGACAGTTGGATCATAAACAAAGCTGAGCGCCAAAGAACTGATGCTTTTGAACTGCGGTGTTGGAGAAGACTCTTGAGAGTCCCTTGGACTGCAAGGAGATCCAACTAGTCCATCCTAAAGGAAATCAGTCCTGAATAGTCATTGGAAGGACTGATGCTGAAGCTGAAACTCCAATACTTTGGCCACCTGATGCAAGGAGCAGACTCATTTGAAAAGACCCTGATGCTGGGAAACATTGAAGGCAGGAAGAGAAGGGGATGACAGAGGATGAGATGGTTGGATGGCACCATCAACTCAATGGACATGAGTTTGAGTAAACTCCTGGAGCTGGTGATGGACAGAGAGGCCTGGCGTGCTGCGGTCCATGGGGTCGCAGAGTCTGACACAACTGAGTGACTGAACTGAACTGAACTGACTCTGTGGTGGGTACTCGAGGTACAACATGAAAAATATAAGAATTATCCTGTGTTTCCAGAATTCACTTTGTAGCTGATAAAGAATGTCAAAGATAATAAAAACATATGTAGACTCTGTTCCGCAAGGATGTGACTTTCCTGGAGCTAGTAGTTGTGATAAACCCCCCTAACGTTGGCTGTGACTTTTCCTTTCCTTCAGATTTCCAACAATATAGAACTCCTGTGTCTGTGGCTTTGCTCAGTGAGTATGAATACTGCAATTGTCGGCCGATACTCCCAGCTTAAGCAATGTTTATGATGCTCTTCACATCATTAAAGCAATTTTACCGTTCCTAGCTGCATATTCATCTCTCTGTCTTTCACTCTTAGATCATTTACTTGAAGGCATTTTAACTTGTAAAGCTTGAATTTTATCATGCAGGTTAATAATCTTTCTTTATTTCATGTTGGCACATTCAAAAAAGCTATTTGCACAGTTTGTTTTTTTTTTTCCCAGCCATCATGGATTAAAACTGCTTTAATCATACATTAAAATAAATCCATTTATTTTAACCCACAAAACAAACGTCAGGATGGGGTACGCAGTGTGGCTGCAGGACACACTTGATTTATGACGTCATTGAGAGCGTGGGAAAGCCTGTGTACGCCCGGGGATGGCAGGTACTTCAGCGATAGCCTGTTTTAAGGAGTCACTGCCATGCGTGGTCGCAAACAGAGCTCTGTGTGACTAGTGAGGGCGGCCGCTGTGACAGGGACACACCAGGGCTGCGGGACCCGGGGGGAGGGCGCTGGCCACTGCTCTGGCCTGGGTGGGCTTCCTGGGACCCAGGGGGTCAGAGAAGCAGAGTGGGCCTGGCGGAGGAGGGGGCCGCATGGCAGTCACAAGGCGGCTTCCTGGGAAATGGGCTTTGTGATAAGCCATCTCGGGACCGACACCTGAGGGGAGGAACTGGGCTGCCCTGTGCTGCCCCGGCACCCCCAGCCCCTCCTGGGAGGCCCTGGAGCTGGCATGACCCTTCTGTGCTTCCCCAGGGAGGGATGCAAGCTCGGTCTTCACTGCCCAGCTGATGGCAGTGCTGAGGAGGACGCCCCGTAAAGGGTGCTGAGTGTGGACACAACACGGCTTGTAACCAAACGCAGAGCCTTAGGGTCTCCCTGGTGGCTCAGTGGTTAAGAATCCGCCTGCCAATGCAGGACACGCAGGTTTGATCTGGCATCCGGGAGGATCCCACACGCCTTGGAGCAGCTAAGCCCGTGAGCCACAGCTGTTGAGCCTGTGTTCTGCAACAAGGGAACCATCCCACTGAGCAGCTGCACACAGCAACCAGAGGAGCTGCCACGCTTGCAACAACGAGAGAAAAGCCCATGCAGCAAAGGAGCCCCAGCATGGCAAAAACAAATAAATAAAATTATTTAAAAAAAAAAAAAAAGCAGAGTCTGAAGAGGGACTCAGGTTCTGACTGTCAGTCACAAACACTGCCTGCAGGAGAAGTAACGGGTCTTTAGCTCTTAAGTGGGGCACGTGGAGGGCAGTTCTCCCATCCCCTCCATCTTAAAAACAGGTGACTGGCCAGCCTCGACCCCAGTGTTGTAGCCACGCGTTCCAGGAAACACACTCACTCAGAAGGACAGTGCAGGTGTGGAGTGCAGTTTGTTACACCAGCGGGCCCAAGGCAGAGTCTCCTCTTAGCCAAGGACCCCGTCCAGTTTTTGAGAAAACTTTATGTACCCTAAGTGTACTTGGTCAAACCCACCTCCCCCCGTTCTCTGAAACTAGTCTGGACAAGGTAAAAGAGAGATATGATCAAAGTTAACCCATGATTCATGTATCATAAGCCTAGATAGTTAAACAGTGTTCGTTTATCAATAGGACTGTGGTCATATCCCGATAAACATAATGGAATTTACGACTTCATTTTGTTACAGAGATAATTAGCATATTCTTGTAGGCATCAGAGAGTCTAAGTCCTGAGAGCTTTTATCCGGGGGTCTGGTTTTCCATGGTATGCCATCTCTATAGATACCGGGCACCGAGTTCAGAGTCCACTGGGAGGGTGACCGAGCCTGTAGCCTAAGACGGAGCCTAGCTGTGTCCGGTTCCCCCTTCACCACACCCACTTCCGGCTTCGGCTCTATCCGCAGCTGCCTTCCAGGGGGGTTCTTGAAAGCCTGCCGCAGGCCCTTTTCCCACCCTGTGTCCCAGCCTATTTGCTGCCTCCATCACGATCGGTCGCTGCTGTGGCCCAGAGAGAGGTGGCCTCAGGCTACTTTGTTCAGGGACAGCTCTCCAGCTCAGCGAGGATGATGGCCCCGGGCTGCTCCGCACATGGCCCGCGGCCAGGCCTTCCAGGCGCCCTCTGTGTCCGCCTCCCCAAGCCGTACGTGGAGCGCCTGCATCTTCGCCCCAGCTCTGCGCGCTCTCCCAGGACCTGCTCTGTCCTCTCTTCCAAAGCCGCTCCTGTGCCACCAGCCCCCACAGGCTGAGCTCTCCCCCAGAGCTGATCCTCAAGCCAAGTTTTGGCTCCCCCGACGGCTCTAGTCTGCCCAGACCTCTCTGCTCACTGCAGGGTCACTCTCCAAGCAGCAGTTCCAGCCAGAAGCCAGAGAACCAGGCTAACGTGTTTCTTTTTCTTCCCTCTCAGGCTCTCTCTGTCACCACGGGGTGTGGCTTTGTTTCCTGGTGTGTCTCCCACACTTACACCCGTCTCTGCTCTCTCCTCATCAGTACTGCTCTGGACGAAACCCCTCATGGCTGGCCCTCCTGCTGGCCAGGACCACTGCACGGGCGTCATGGTTTACGCGCATCTCCTCTGACCCCCTGAACCCACCCCTCATTTGTAGTCAGTCATTACTATCTGACATCTCAGATTTGTAAAGTCACCCCGCTATGTAAGGCCCTCAATGAGTTCCTATTACTTTTTGCAAAAAAATAAAAAAATACCCTCGGTGAGTCTCTCGCTGCCCTTGTGCTCTGGCCTCCTCCTGACTCCACGGCCTCCCTCCTGCTTCTCAAGCAGCCAGTCCTGCTCTCGTCCACGCTCTCCCCTTGGGGGGCTCTGTCCTCTCCACACGGGGCTCACTTTTCTCCTCCTTGCCTCCCTCAAGTGCACTTCCTCAAGCTTAAGTTCAGTTCAGTCCCTCAGTTGTGTCTGGCTCTTTGCGATCCCATGAATCTCAGCACGCCAGGCCTCCCTGTCCATTACCAACTCTGGGAGTTCACTCAAACTCATGTCCATCGAGGCGGTGATGCCATACAGCCACCTCATCCTCTGTCATCCCCTTCTTCTCCTGCCTTCAATCTTTCCCAGCATCAGAGTCTTTTCAAATGAGTCAGCTCTTCGCATCAAGTGGCCAAAGTATTGGAGTTTCAGCTTCAGCATCAGTCCTTCCAATGAACACCCAGGACTGGTCTCCTTTAGGATGGACTGGTTGGATCTCCTTGCAGTCCAAGGGACTCTCAAGAGTCTTCTCCAGCACTAAATAAGTGAGTGAAGTTGCTCAGTCGTGTCCGACTCTCTGCAACCCCATGGACTGTAGCCCACCGGGCTCCTCTGTCCATGGGACTCTCCAGGCAAGAATCCTGGAGTAGGTTGCCATTTACTTCTCCAGGACTGACCCCGGGTAATTAAACCACACCGAGCTGATGAGCTGAACTCAAGCTCAGAACCCTTCTCCCCTGTGGACTGGCCAAGCCTCCGCGGAGTGTGCTCTCCTGCCTCTGAGTCTCCTTCCCGGCACTCCTGGCAGATGAAACGTTCCATTGTTTTGGGGAATACCTGACATTCTCATTCTAGTGTAAGTCCTGAAAGTGCGCGCAGGGCTCGAGGAGCAGTTGTGGAAGGACAGACGGTGATGGTTTGATACCTAAATTACTCCACTGAGCCGTGGAACACAGAACATAAACAGGCACCAACTGCGAGGAAAGTCCTGTTTTGGGGTCGACGGCGCTGACTCAAAGGGGCCTACGTGAGACCCACGCCCTGCGTCCAGTGGGTGATTGAATGTCCATGGATGTCGGCCAGGAAGGGCGGGACCGCCTGGGGCTCCAGTCCCAGGCAGGACCCTGGGGGTCAGCAGATGGGGGCAGAGGCTCGTCAGGAAGACTTCGTGTTACAGGCTGCAGTGTGCCCCCACATTCCCGTGTGGAAGCCCGACACCCAGAACATCGGGATGTGACCACCTCTGAGGCTGGGCCCTTCAAGGGGTGATTAGTCACAATGAAGCTGCCAGGGACGCTCTAATCAAACGGCACTCATGTCCTGTGAGGACAGGAAGCTGGAGCACACACGGAAAGACAGAATGCACAGGCACGAGTGTGAGGACGCAGCCTGCCTGCAAGCCGAGGAGAAGGCTCGGGAGAAACCCACCCTGCGTTCGCCTCGGTCTCAGACTCCCGGCCTCCAGGACCGTGAGAGGGTCCACTGCTGTTCCTGAAGCCGCCTCACCTGCGGTGTTTTGTTACAGCCTCCAGACCAGACTAAGAGACACGCTGGGCAAGGTGGAACTTGGCATTTGGTGTCAAGGAAGCTGGGGCAGAGACTTTTTAGTAAACAAGGGAGTCATCAACATTTTCCTGTTGTGAAAAGATTCAGGAAAGTGAGAATTGAAAGCTTTTCATCCAGTTTAGCTGGGAGGGGGCCTCATTCTGGAGGGCCCTCGGAGGACTAGTTATGAAGAATTAAGGGGCGAGAGACACACGGAAGCCGCAAGAGGTCACATCTCTTGAGGAGGTGAGGTGTGGAGAATAAGACAGGAAGTCATCGGGAGTGAACGTGGGGTTAGAGGGTTTCCTGTTTGTTGGGAGGATGAGAGCTGGTGTGGAGAGAGGACTTGGAGGGGGCAGGTGCGGGCAGGGACAGCTGGGACCCTGGGGAGGCACCTGCCCAGGGGGGAGGCCAGAGGAGCTAGAGAGAGGGACAGGGAGGCAGCGGGGAGACAGGGTGGGCCTATGTCTGGTGGCCAGACAGGGAGGAGGTCTTAGCTGAAGGCTGTGTCGTCTCTGTGCAGATGGGAGGACCCCACTGGCCATTCCAGGGACTCCAAGGACATAGCTGAGATGTCTTCAGGTCTGCTGATCTCTGTTCAGCAACGAGAACATCTCAGAAATACCAGCTAAGAACACCAACTTCCGCCAGTCATAGTAACACCTAACTTTACTAACATTTCATCATGCACCCAAGAAGACAGTGAGAACTTTGAGTATCTCATTTAATCCTCTCAGTAATCCCGTGAGGTCAGTATTGTTGCTACTTTTATTTTGCAGATAAATAAGATTCAGAAAGGGCAAGTAAGTTCCTCAAGGTCACACAATTAGAACCTGATCTAAAGATAGAAAGGCACAGCCTGACCAGCGGTGAGTCCCTGTTTCTGCTGGAGTTTTTGCCTAAAATGTATGCTGACTGCATAGATCAGGAGCAGGTGTGTCTTTTAAAAACAGGAGTGGGTGGAAGGATGATCATTTGACCCTCCACATGCTTAAAACACCAAGAGTTAGTTTTGCAATAGGAACGATTCTACAATCCAGTTGAGGTGGGACTGATGACGTGGTGCTTGGAGAGCTGTGCATGGGGCCCTGGGGGTCCACCAAGAGACCACCGGGGCCTTCAGGAAGCCCTGGCCCCGTCCCGGGCACCTCACCCTCTGCAATCAGAACAGAGTGCTCCCATCTGCCCCAGTGCACAGTGAGATGGCAAATAAAAAGACCCGTGGCCCCAAAATGGGTGGAAGTCAGTGGAATTAAAAAGTGTTCACTTCGGTTCTAGCCGCAGGATTCCACGGGGAGACTTTTCTGGCAGAAACAGCATCCCAGTGCCCAGAACAGAGCTTGGCCACCTGGGCCCCTGCCTGCCCTTCTGGCCCCTGGCAGGACGGCCTCCCTCCAAGGACCATCCCTCAGGGATTCTCTATCTGGAGGGCCCATCACAACCCCCAGAGCTGGTCCCCTCCACCCCCTGAGCTTCTGACTCAATGGTCTGCATCCCTAGCAGCAGCGACAGTCCTGGAGGTCTGAGCCAGGGCAGTGATAGCAGCCTCGAGTCCCAGGGCGACACAGAACTGCAGGTCCACACCCGCTCTGAGCAGCCCTGATCCGTCTGCCCTGGGGCGGGGGAGGGGCCCCTGCTCAGCCCGCCCCGGTCCTCCCACCCTCTGGTGGGTGAAGTCAGGGCCTCAGATGGGCCCTGAGCTCACACTGGGGCCTGAGTCAGCTGCTCCTGCGGCTTCCAGCGGTCCTGGCGAGGAGGGCGTGGTGGGCGGGCCTGCGCGGGTGAGCGGTTTGCTGGGGTCTGTCTGGATTGACTCTGTGCTGGGACTTCTGGACTGCACCCCAGTCCATGGCTGGAATCCCAAGGGTGGCACCCGGCAAGTCAGCGGGAGACACCCTGCCCTCGGTACCCACGGCGATTTGCAGGAGCCCAAGCCGAGGGCTCTCTCCTCCGCATTCTCTGGATGCTCTAAGCCGTGTATCAAATGGCTGGACAGGCGCGGGTTTCAGCTCTTCAGGAAGCTGAAGCCAGCCCTGGGGCCGAGGGTTGCTGCCTCCCACCCCTGCCTCCCGCCTCCCCTCCCCCTCCTCCCTTCCCCTCTACCCCCTACTCCCCTCCCCCTCCCCACCTCCCCTCCCCTCCCCTCCTCCCCTCCCCTCTATCCCCTACTCCCCTCCCCCTCCCCACCTTCCCTCCCCTCCCCTCCTCCCCTCCCCCCTCCCCTCCTCCCCCCCCCCTCCCTCCCCAACCAGAGGGCCTGTGGGTTTGAGGAAAGACCCTTTTCTTTCACCTCTGTGTGCCACTCAGCCTTTCTGTCTCCGCCTGAGGAAGGACAGAGGGTGGACATCACAGGCAGGAAGGGCTGACTGCAGACCCGCCCTCCCAGCAGGGCTGGGGGAGGCCTGGGGCATCTGAGCCCCCGGTCCCCACTTGGCCACAGGTTAGCTGCTCAGAGTCCTGGCTTCACCTGTGATCTGGGGGCCGAGCAGGAGGGAGGCTCACAGGACTCAGAGCAGCCAGCAACCCTTGGCAAAGGGGACCCGGGCATGGGCGCCTGTGTCTTGGCTTCAGAAGCTGCCTCCTCCGGCTCTGGAACCTTCACCCGCTCCTGCCCCCAGCGTCTGCCAGGGCGAGTTCGGGCCTTGGTCTGGCAGCAGTGGCTGCTCCCTGGTCTCGGCCTTTCCCGCTTCCCTCCTGCCTCACTGAGCGCAGGGACCCCTCAACGCCACAGGAGCCTGATGCGGCCGCGTGGCCCCGGCGGGCCCGTCTGGTGGCCAGTGTTCTCCGGGACACTCTGCAGAGCCTGTTTACCCAGAAGGACCAGGCAGCTCTTGAGGGGTTTTCTCAGACTGCACAGACAGAAGCAGTCGCTCAGCGTGTCCACTCTTGCAACCCCATGACCACAGCCGCAGGCCCCCTGCCACCCCCTCACAGACGCACGACAGTGATGCCATCGCCCCCCCCAAGTCCCTGAGTCAACCCGCAGAGGTGGCACGGCAGCACCCGAACAGCCGGACAGCCTCCAACCCACAGCAAGGGCCAGCCCCCCAGCCAACAAACACAGGAAGAAAGCCGACCAACGAGCCCCGGCCCAGGAGAGCGCAGGGACAGAGTGAGGAGCCAAACAAGTCTGACACTGCCACTGTCCCCACACCCATGCAGGAGGGACCAGATGCCATGACTTCATCTGAATGTGAGCTAAGCCAACCTTTCACTCTCCACTTTCACTTTCATCAAGAGGCTTTTTAGCCCCTCTTCACTTTCTGCCATCAGACTGCATGGCCGCCGTAAAAATAAGTAAGCCTCCACTGCCAAGGCACAATGGGAGGGACAGAGGGACGAGTCCGCTGTGGAAGGGCAGGGCCTCCCCAGGGCCAGTGGCTGACGGGCTCGAGTCTGGGGGCCTTGGATGGAGGGAAGGGCCCTTGGTGCCTGACACCTGGGCGTGGGTCTCGCCTCTGGGGTGAGCTCGCGGCCTGAATGAATCTGCGGCTCCTTGAAGCTCGTTTGGGGGGCAGTTTGGGGCGAGGGTCACGTGAGAGCCGGGAGGCTGCACGTCATGGGCCTTCAGGGAGTTCCTGGCTGCTCTCTTTCCCCATCTGACCGTCCTGCTCCTTTCCTCAGTGCTGAGACAGCCCTCAGGGTCTCCTGAGACTCCTCGAGGCCCCTGGAAGCCCCACCCTGCAGAGCCGTGGTCCTTCTCTTGTGGCCTTTCCTCCTTGGCTTCCTCGGTGGGGGCAGTGGCGTGGGTCCTGACCTTCCGGGCGAGTTCCCAGCACTTTGCAGGGGGATGCTCCCTCGGTGTAACCAGACACCCCGGGTGCAGGATGGTCTCGGGGGACTCGGGGAGGGCGGTTGTGACCCTCGAGGCCCCCTGGGCTCTGGCTCCCTGCAGGGGCCGTCAGCTGCCCTGCTGGGCCCTGTGGGTTTTATCCCCGGGCTGGAGGCGGGCGTGGGGAGGGAGAAGCCGGAGGGAGGCCTGTCTCGGGCCCCTGGGGTCCGCATCCGGAGCAGAGGCTCCCCTTCCGCTGTCGGGGCAGCTCCCATGTGCGCAGTTCTCACTCAGCTCCCAGGCACTTTTTTACTGCAAGGCAACTCTGCACTTCGCTTCATGGACTGTGATGCACTGAGAACAGGAGGAAGGGGTCCTGGTGGGGCCTCCAGTGGACACCAGCCTCCCCGGCCCCGCCCAGCTCAGGGGGCTCAGCACGTCTTCCTCGGTCTGTCCTGTGACATCGTGCCCCTCGGGCCTGAAGCTTCCCGGCGGCGCTGACCGCAGCCGAGTCCTTGCTGGTGGACGCGGAGGTCGGCAAGGAGGGGCTTCATTATTACTCACAGAGAGAGTGGAGGAAGCTGCACGGCAGTGCCTGCGTTTCTTCTACGCTTTGAATTAAACCCGGAGTCCTTTCCTACAGGATGGAAACCACACACAGCTTCTCATTCCCCTACTTACAGCTCCTGGTTCCCAGACGCTGGTCTAGGGACTAGGTACTCGTTACTAGGCTACTCATTCGTAGAGGCCGGGTTCCTCTGAATGTGCTTATTTCTGTGTTAGAAAGACACTGAATGTTCAATGTAAATTGAACAGCAGCCAGTTTTCTCAGGCATGCTTCTGGTCGGGTTGTAGAGCTCAGAATTTGTATATAGGGTCCTGCCCGGCAGGAAGGACAGTGGTGCCCGTGTCCAGACCACGACCACCTGGCCCTGAGGCCTGGCCAGGCCCAGGACGGGAGCTGGGTTTCCTGTGTCATCGGCTCCCTGTAGAAGCCGCAAGGACCCCCCTTCCCCCCCCCCCCCCCCACCCGCCCCCCCCCCCCCCCCCCCCGTCAGGGCTCACCTCTGCTAAGTTTCAGCCCCCTCCCCCAGAGGTGCGGACTTTCCCTGGACCCAGACCGACCCGACTTTCGAGGCTGGAGAAGGGGCAGAGGGCCCCGACCGTGGCTGTCAGACCCAGGGCGGTCGCTGTGGCTGCAGGCAGGCCCGGCTCTCCCCTTCCCCGCCCGGGCCCCAGCACCCACAGTCTCTGGTGGGCCTGACCACTCTGTGGACAGCACGCTTGGGGGTACGAGGCCCGAATGGCCGAGGCGTCCAGTGTCGCCCCAGGAGCCCAGCCATGCGGGGCTGGACTCGGAGGCGGGAGGCAGGGCGGGTGCTTCCCTGGGTCTCCCCGGGACTCACGGGCCCTCACTGGGCAGGGCTGCTTGCTCCTCACCAAAGGGCAGAGCTCCCGGGACGGAGGTTGGAACAAGGACTCTTGGGTGCTGCGTGTGGAAGCACGTAGCTCCACAGGGACTTCACGCCCCGCCTGCGGGTCTGAGGGCAGCTGCCCCTCGCTCCTGGGAGCCGGGCTCCAGGTGAGGGTGTAGGTGGTGAGGGACAGGGGTGAGAGAACCTGGCCCCGCTGACCAGGGGGACCACGGTTTCCCGCGTCCCTAGAACTGCTGTGAGCGTCCGAGGGGGTGTAAACAGAGGACGCTGCCCTCCGGATATGGCTCCATGTGAGCGTCCAGAGGAACAGCGGTCTGGGCTTGGGCCAACTAGGGGCTCTGGCGTCGGGCGGACCAGGGGACTTGGGGCAAAGAAATGCATCTGTACCTCGCTTTCCACCCCTCACCAGCCTGAACCACAGTGGCCAGCCTCAGCAGCCTGCTCTGCAAACCAGAGGCCCTGGGGCACCCGAACTGACTCCCGAAAGTGCTGGAGAGCCCAGCACAGGCGGTGATGGTCACGGAACAGACGGGCCTCGGCCCTGGCCTCAGGAATGGCCCGGGGCAGCAGGCGGCCCCTCAGCACAGAGGAAAGATGACCCCACACCTGCAGGACCAGTCCTCCCATGCAGGTGGAGGAGCGAGGGTCAGGGTGCGTGGCCTCCCCCACCCTCTCTGCTCACAGCAGCCGCTCGGTCCCAGCAGCTTCTGCTGCTAAGAGCTCACAACACACCCCGCTCCTCTTCCAGTGGCCCTGCTTCTTGTGGAGCAGCCTGGTCAGTGCCCAGTGAGAGACACCGCAGTGGGTGTGCGTGTGTGAGAGAGAGTACTCAGGTGTGTACATGCGCGTGCACATGTCCATACATGAGAAGTGTATATGATGTATACAGTGTGTGTGCACATACTGTGTGTGTCTGCATACACATAGATGTGTCTCCTTATCACGTTAACATGTATTTTTCACATCTGTGGTTAAAATTTCCCATCTCCATTCCTCACTCAGATGTCCCCCCTTCACTGCCGTTGGATGGACGGGGTTTTGTCTGATACCAAGGCCCCTCTTGGCGGGTCTGCTGCCTGGCTAGCTCCTTGGACACAGCACTCACAGTGGCTCGTGGGGTATCTGTGTATCTGACTCATGACTGGAGAGTGAGGTTCAGAGAGGACCAGGTCTGAGTATTTTTGCATCTTCAGCAATACTCAACGTCTGGGGCACAAGAGATCCTCAGAGAATGAAGAAAATAATAAACGATGTTAATAAAATTACTATTTAAATAATAGATGGAGAAAAGAACATTACTGGTATGCTCTTAACCCGAGTGTAGGCACAGAATAAACTCAGAGAAATGACGCTGTGTGTTAGCAAAAGACACCAGGTAAGTCAGACAGTGATGCAGCTCCGTGTTAGACCAGGGTCCTTATGAATCCCTGTCATGTACACGCCAGAAAGTGCTTGTTGGGCCTGGTGCAGAACCACCTGAAGCACCTCTGAGATGCCCCTGACACGCAGGACAAGTGCAGATCTAGGTGTGAGGCGTGGCGAACGGTCAGAAGTGCACGGGCGTGGCGAACGGTCAGATGTGTGCACACGTGGTGATCGGTCACCGACATGCGCACTTGTGGCGATCGGTCACAGACGTGCACACTCATGTAACCACCACCAGATGAGACGCAGAACCTGTCCCCACACACATGGAAGATGGCCTCGCCTTGCACTTCTTCTTAAGACAGACACACCAGGGCGAGTCTTCTAGACTTGGGCTGTGGTTGTGAAGGAAGCTTCTAGCCAGTGTGGGGCTGCAGTGTGGTGAGACCCGTCCTTAGCCCCCACTCAGCGTGGTGCTCTGAGGACTGAGCTGGCTCCTGCTGTGTGTGGAACTGTGTCCTCCTAAAGGTCTGCTGAAGTCCTCATCCCCACTGCCCGCAAATGGGGCCTTACTTGGAACTGGGGCCATTGCAGGTGTAATCAAGTCTAAACGAGGTCATTAACTGTGCGTGCATGCTCAGATGGATCTGACTCTGTGACCCTCCAGGCTCCTCTGTCCAGGGAATTCTCCAGGCAAGAATACTAAAGAGGGCTGCCATTTCCTCCTCCAGGGGATCTTCCCAACCCAGGGATCGAACCCATGTCTCCTGAATCTCCTGCATTGGCAGGTGAGTTCTTTACCACTGAGCCACCAGGGAAGTCCTAGAGGAGATGATTAGGATGGCCCTGACTTTAATGACCAGTGGCCTTATGAGATACCCAGATACACACGTAGGGAGAGAGTTGTGTGAGGGTGAGGAGGGGGGGCTGGCCGGCTGTGAGCCTGGGAATGCAGGGGTGGCTTCCTGGCACCAGAGCCTGGTGAGAGGCATGGAACACACACTCGCTCCAGCTCCAGGGGCTTCCCTGGTAGCTCAACTGGTAAAGAACCCACCTGCAATGCAGGAGACCCTGGTTCGGTCCCTGGGTTGGGAAGACCCCTAGAGGAGGGCATGGCAACCCACTGCAGGGTTCTTGCCTGGAGAATCCCATGGACAGAGGAGCCTGGGGGCTACAGTCTATGGGGTCGAGAGTGGACAGAGTGACTGTGCACGACTCAGTGCACAGTGCCAGCCCTTAGAAGGCACCAGACCTGCAGAGATCTTGAGTTAGGACTTCTAGTCCCCAGACCGTCCCAGAACACATTTCTGTTGTGTCAGCCGCTGAGTCTGCAGGACTTGGTCAGGGCAGCCTTGGGAAGCCAGGACAGACCCATAGTCCCTGCCTACAACCGCTAACATCTCTGCTTGCTTCTTGAAAACTGTATCACAAACTTTTTCTTTGCTCAAATTCACGAATAATGGGCAGCTGCGGGCATGATGAAGTGTCTGGTGCTCACGGGCTAAGGGCCTGAGGTCACCCCAGTGCTGCCGCCCTGGTGCCCCGTGCTCCTGAAGAGCCTGCGAGAGAGGACTCAGCTGTGCTGCCCATTTGGTGATGCTCCACCAGACAAGGGTTTGCTCACAACGGCAGTAATGCAATTGCTGTTTGCTCATAACAACAGTAGTGAGTTGTTATTTGCTCATAACAACAGTAATGCAAAAAAAATTTACAGGTTTTCTATTTACTGAGTGCCCTAAAAAAGGAGGGCAATGTGAAATTGTCACTTCCTGGGTCACCTTCTCAGGTCCCTTAGGCACGCTCCTCCCCAGCACTCTTTCCTAATTTTCTTTCTATTATCGGCCTGTTGCCGCCCACGGGGTCTCACAGACTCAGATGTGCCTGAGCGACTGAACAGCAGTGACATGAGACTGGGTTCCTTCAGTGCATCTTTCTCCCTCATTCAGGAGCTCTTTGAAGGACGGTGGTCACATCACAGTCACTTCACATGGTCTAAGGACATCACTCATTCTCTCTGTAGAGGACATGCTTTCTAGACCGTGTTGGCTGTGAGCGTGGATGTAAGTCATTCCTTCAGCTGTTTGGCAAGTGTTAATTGGGCATCCGTCAGAACTCCAGAATGCTATCCAGCAATGGGGAGGACACCAAGAAGCCCCCATGGCCCTTAGAAAGCACATGTTGTGGTTGGAATGGAACCAGCTCTAGATTCTAGAATCTTCTGTGGATTTCAGAAGCTCATTTTTGAAATGTCTTCAGATCATATCAGCATCATTCAGGATATAACACATTTTGTTCCCTGAAAAGGAATTCCTATTGCCTACAGGCATGGATATTTCACAGAGTTGGAATCGCCATCAGCTGAAGGTCACGATGCAGAGTGTGGCACTGGGGACTTCTTTGTCATCATGATGCTCTTATAAACATCAGCTGCACTGTTGTGCTTATAAGGCTGAGCGTGGTTCTATGACATTGCTTAGGCTGAAAATGTTGAATCATAGTGAGACACAGAGAGCTTAGCTGTCAAGGACAGACATTCATAAAATAGGATTGGCACAACTGGCAGAGAAAGTCTTGTTCTTCCCGTGAAAGTCAAGAAGTCTCATAACTACGTCTGCACTCCTCAGTCATGCGGTACTGTGTGCACTGGTCACGGCCTCGTCGACGTTTTGTCTAAGATTAACCCTCTACCCTCCTTCTGTCTTCAGGGATGAGGTGCACGAAACCTCCAAGGGGAGACACTTTGATTAACAAACTTTCCAGACCTCCTTTCCACATGGATCAGTCTCTCTTACACAAGCAGAATCCATAGCTGAGAATTAAAATACGTCTATGCTATGCTACACCATGACTGCCTGAATAATTCACGTTGCCCATGAGCCACCTGATTTTAAACGCTCTTATGTTATTTCAGAAGGTAAACATGTTCTTTTCTCACGGTACACGCACACACACTAGGAATTCTTGGACTGAAAACCCTGAATGGAGCATGTATCTGTCTGAAACATATTCTCATACTTAAAGGTTGTCAACGTCATCCAACAGAGATCAGTTCTTTCTACGGACCTTCTCATACCACGGTGACTTTCCAGGAAAACTAGGCTCTGTGTTTAAGCCTTCGCCCTCCTGCCTGCTCTCCTGAAATGACATCTCTCCCCCACGTTCCCACAGACACCAGAAGGTCGTTTCCACTGCCCCTCCTGCTCTCATGAGCCCCATCCTCATTCCATCCGGTTTGCATCTGCCCCAGCACCTGGTGGTACATATCTGCCGATACATTCACATTTCTTTGGGCGCCCCGAAGGCCTTTACAGCAGGAACGAGGTCTTGATGGCACCAGTGGCTCCAGTGTGACAACACGTGACGTGTGAGAGGAGTGTGCGCCCGTTCTCTCCAGGGACTGGTGAATTCCTGAATGGAGGGTGTAGAGCCCCCAGAGTGTCTTGCAATGACTGTTGCCACAGTTAGCACTGTGGAATTAAAAAATTTATAGACTAATCCATCTTGATCATCTCTTCTAGGAATGTGACTGGCACTCCAGTCCACTCCTAACGGTTTCCCAGGTCTGAGTTTCCAAAATGTCTGGGTAGAAATTACACTTCTCCTTCACCATTTTGCTTCACCATCTTCATGTGCATGGTGATGAAGAGGCTTCTGATTCTGCTCTGAGGTTTGCGGAAGTGACAGGTAGGCTTCAGGGCTTAAATATACCCCTTTATGTTCAACCACAGAAATTAACCTCCAGTTTTAATTAATGTTTGGTGTATCCTACACTTTCTAAACCATCTCTGCCTAGATGGATGGAGACTTACGAGACCAATCAGGTTATTTGCTCAATATTTCTGCTTCCACTCACTCTTCCACTATTCCCCACCCCCCGCCCACCCTCCCCAGGAGAGACACCGTGGAGCTGGGTCCACAGTCCCCACCTGTACAGCTGTGCACCTGTGACATTCAGGTCCAGACAGCAGTGTTACTGCGCTGGGGCTGCCATGCTGGGGAATTTCAGAACCGTTCTTTGGGTGGCTTAGCAACACCTGTGCACTGGAAGCACAACTTCTGAAGCTTTAAATTTATCTGGCATTGGAATTTCTGCAGGATTGATAAGGACCAATCAGAAGGTAGAATGAAGTAATAAAATGTTGCTTTTTCTGGTTCCCAGGAGCTGATGAAGATTCTTGTATTTCTTCACCTAGGAGCAAATCAAGAGCAATCTCCTCCCCAAACAATCCTTTTCTGTAGTTAAAAGTGATCTTGGCCAAGGGGAAGGGATGCTGAGTGTAGGTGGGTCCCAGGGTTTCAGGAGGGCCTGTGTTCAGGTGACCACTGGTAGAGCTGGCTCAAGGGAGCTGGTCAGCAGTAAGGTGTGGTCAGGTGTCACCCTTGATCTCTTCACTGACTTCACTGCCACTGCAATATGCCCAGCAAATCGTCTTGTCTAGAAACTTCAAATCAGTGCACCTCTACAGTCTCCGAACCAGACCAGACCAGAGCTGATATTTCATTCCCTTTCCGTCCTATGAGGTAATAACAACGCCTGCACTGGTGGGGAAGATGCTAGTTTTTAGTTTCAGGAAATTATGAAGGAAATTGTATAGATAAAACATCAGGATCAGAACATCTGACATAAACTCATCAACCATTTTTCCTGCATATATTCTCTCACATTCAAAACCAAACCAAACCAAAACGGATACTTCATTTCATGTATTCAGTTAAGTGCAAGATGTTACCCTATAACAAGCTAATCTTCAAGAGAACTACAAAGCATAGTGTTTTTTAAAGAAGGGAATTAGGACGTTTCTAAGTCTGATAAGAATTTAGAAATGATTGCACTTGATGTTGACAGTAATTAATTATATTGATCCATCAAAATCTCTGCAGTAAAACTTCCCAGAGCGCCTGGGATCCATCCACCCACATGCTTAGTCCCTGGCGGGGGCCTTGTGCCCAGCATTACAGGGACGGAAAGAATGGAGCGTCTGCTCCCAAGGAGTTCACAGGAAGACAGAACCTTAGTTGATAATTCAACACGTTTCACAATTGTGCGGTCTAGATTTGTTAGCTCCTTGTCTTCAGCAAATTGTGCATATATGGAAGGTAAGCCCTACGGAGATGAATGGGACGGAATGTCTACCCCAGTAAGCTCCTTTTAAAGAGTCTCCATCAAATGCTGGCTGACCTCCTGTTGGCCTGAGTGCCGTGTTATGTGGACAGTCACAAGACCACAAGAAGTCACGTAAAAGTCATCCGTTTAAAGGGCTTCAGGAAGGGTGAGTTCAGGCCTGGAGAAGCAAGGCAGAGATGGGGCCTCCCAGAGCAGGGAGCAACCTGGGGGGGTTGGGGGGTGGGGGACTCTGGTGATGAGTCTCCTCGCCCAGGGCAGGCTCTCCCTGTTGGTCCCCTGGTGCTTGGAGACTGTTTTAGTGACAGAACATCACCAGGTTGGTGTGTGGGCACACTGACCTTGGCTGCCTGTGGGAGAGGAGCAGGAGGAGGGCGGCCAGAGAGCTGGTGCCAGGAGAGATGGAGGTGGTGTTTGAGCCTGATGTCACATCTAGATCCCTCGTGCCTCCTGGGATAAGTGACTTGCAGCTTAAAAAGAGTGTAATTTGCTGCGAGGAAGAGGAAGGAAGGGGTGGTGGGCAGAGTTGAGAAAGATCAGATTTGCAGGAGTATCACCACGAAATGGCAGAGTGGCAGACAGGTAGGACATGCTGTGTCTTTACATGTAACATGATGCAGCCGCCCTATAACATGAAGAACTCGCCCGCCAGCGCAGGAGGCATAAGACAAGCCTGGCGGGCTATGGTCCGTAGGGCCACACAGAGCTGGACAAGACCAAAGCGACTTAGGATGCATGCACACATATACTTTTTAAATGTATACGTGTAAATCTATGAATAGTATATTTATATATATTTATATGCTATGCTATGCTATGCTAAGTCACTTCAGTCGTGTCCGCCTCTGTGCAACCCCATAGACGGCAGCCCACCAGGCTTCCCCGTCCCTGGGATTCCTCCAGGCAAGAACACTGGAGTGGGTTGCCATTTCGTTCTCCAATGCATGAAAGTGAAAAGTGAAAGGGAAAGGTACATAAATATATATGCATATGGATTGCAATTTCTCCAATTCCTAATACCTTCAAATAGACAGCATAGACCATGTCTGTGCTAAAATAATGCTGTCTCTGATGATTTTTCTTTCTGAATATCCATTCTGCAAGAAATAAAACTCAGTCTTAACAGCTACTGTTTACTAAGTGCTCAGTATGAGCTGGAAACTATGATAAGGACTTTATTTTTAAATTTATTTTCCTAGATGACCCGCACATCACATGCTGGAAGTAAGTAGTTCTTGTCTAATGGCTAAGAACAGCGAGGCTCGCCTGAGATGAAAGAGTTCTCCACAGCAGCATAAAAGCGGAAGCCGCTGGAGGTGGGGGCATGTCCCCTGCCCTTCAGGAGCCCTCAGGCTCAGGTGTGCAGGCACTGAGGATGGTGAAATCTGATTTCTGACTTGGGATGAACCTCAGATTGTTTATTTGAGCTTCTCACCACCCGGGTGGGGAAGAGAGCTGCGGATAGGGCAGTGACCTGGTGCATTTACAGGTGTTGTTAGGGAGGACTGAAACCAGAGACCCCACATCCTGCTTCCCAGAACTGCTCTTCTCATCACCCTAAAATCATCCTCAATGTCACGGGGAATTAGGGATCGAGCACATGGTGGCTTAGACACAGTATGAAAACAGACGTTTGACCGAAGTGGGGAAGAAACCAATTCAAACATCGTTTTATACAGAATAGAAGCCATGTGTGATTTATTCCTCTGTGGATGGAATTGTTTATGCCTCTCCCTTAGGGACTAGTCACTCAGCAGTGCCCACAGTTCTTGATTTTAAGTCTCTCTGCTTCTTCCTTCTTGTCAAGAATTCGTGATTTATTACTGAGATATTGCGAACCTAAGCAGAGCTGAGAGGTTTGGGTCCACACAACTTCAGAGGTCTGCAGACACACCTTAACTGCACAAAAAGTAGTGTGTGCATGTGTGTGTGTACGCTTGGGTTGTGTCCTTACGAGTTCATTTTCTTGGGAGCTAATTCATATGTTTTTATCAATTTTAAAGAAATGTACCCCAGATGACCTGTATACAGGTCAGGAAGAAATAGAACTGGACATGGAAAAACACACTGGTTCCAAATAGGAAAAGGAGTACGTCAGGCTGTATATTGTCACCCTGCTTATTTAACTTCTTTGCAGAGTACATCATGAAAAACACTGGGCTGGATGAAGCACAAGCTGGAATCAAGATTGCCGGGAGAAATATCAATAACCTCAGATTTGCAGATGACACCACTCTTATGGTAGAAAGTGAAGAGGAACTAAAAAGCCTCTTGATGAAAGTGAAAGAGGAGAGTGAAAAAGTTGGCTTAAAACTCAACATTCAGAAAACGAAGATCATGGCATCCGGTCCCATCACTTCATGGAAGATAGATGGGGAAACAGTGGAAACAGTGGCTGACGTTATTTTTCTGGGCTCCAAAATCACTGCAGATGGTGATTGTAGCCACGACATTAAAGGATGCTTGCACTTTGGAAGGAAAGTTATGACCAACCTAGACAGCATATTCAAAAGCAGAGACATTACTTTGCCAATAAAGGTCTGTCTAGTCAAGGCTATGGTTTTTCCATTGGTCATGTATGGATGTGAGAGTTGGACTGTGAAGAAGGCTGAGCGCCGAAGAATTGATGCTTTTGAGCTGTAGTGTTGGAGAAGACTCTTGAGAGTCCCTTGGACTGCAAGGAGAGCTAATCAGTCCATTCTAAAGGAGATCAGTCCTGGATGTTCGTTGGAGGGACTGATGTTGAAGCTGAAACTCCAATACTTTGGCCACCTGATGCGAAGAGCTGACTCATATGAAAAGACCCTGATGCTGGGAAAGATTGAAGGCAGGAGGAGAAGGGGACAAAAGAGGAAGAGATGGCTGGATGGCATCACCGACTCAATGGACATGGGTTTGAGTGGACTCCGGGAGTTGGTGATGGACAGGGAGGCCTGGTGTCCTGAAGTTCATGGAGTCACAAAGTCAGACACGACTGAGCGACTGAACTGAACTAAACTGAACCCCAGATGACAGGCAACTCTAGAGTATGGAGGCTTTCAGACCAATGAAGAGTCACTGATGGAATAAATGTCATTTTCTTTAGTCACAATTTTGACAAAAAAAGATGAGCTTTAAATTTAGACTGAAAGAAAATTGGGAGGTAAATGTGAAAATGGTCTTCTAAGTCATTTTATGCATTTGTAAGCAATTCTCCAAAAGCTTCTGGGTGCAGGAGACTAGAAGTCCTCCCATGGGTCACCAGAAGTGAGGGCACCTGGAGGTGGGCGGCTGCCACACTCACCTGTTCAGGTGTCTGTTTGGTGCCTGCACTGTCATTATGACGTCATGCGCGTCTGCACACACTTCCTCTCAAGGATGCTACCTGTGAGGGCTAAGCTTATGTGTCAACTTGACTAGACTGAGGCATGCACAGAGAGCTGGAAAAAGATGATTTCTGGGCATCTGCCAAGGTGTTTCCAGAGAAATTAGATCTGATTAGGTGGTGTGAGTAAAGGCGACAGTCTGACTGATGTCGGGGGCATCATTCTGCCCTGAGGGCCTGAGCAGAAATAAAAGGGCAGAAAGTGTGAATTTTCTCCCTTGCTTGAGCTGGGACATCTGTCTTTTCCTTCCCTGGGGCATCAGCGCCTTGATTCTCAAGCCTCCAGATGTGGCAAGGGATTTCACTAGAGGCTCTGGGTCTCAGACCTTTGGGTTTAGACTGGAGCTATCAAGACCTCACAGGCTACCCTGGGTCTGCAAAACTTGCAAATGGCCATCCACACTTGCAACCTCCATAATCACGAGAGTCAATTCCTATAGTACATGTATCTCTCTTCTATCTATCCAGCATCTACCTACCCATCCATCCATCAACCCTACGGGTGCTGCTTTTCTGGAGAACACTGACTCATAAGTTCAGTTCAGTTCAGTCGCTCAATTGTGTCTGACTCTTTGTGATCCCATGGATGCCAGGCCTCCCTGTCCATCACCAGCTCCCAGAGTTTACTGACTCATACCCTAAAACTATTTGTCCTGGTTTCCCCTCCAGGATTAGATGGCACATCTGATGATGCACTTCCTCATGACGACCTCCGCTGTGTCCACCTTCCTCCTGCTGTGGTCCTCAGCTTCTTCCCCTGATCCCTAAATACCAAGTGTTCCAGTCTCCCACCAGATGAAGTCGGTTACCGTGGATGAGCCCTGACTGACCCAAAGTAGTCAGGCAAGCACCGTTTACCCTTTTCCTATCACTACACTTTCCTTTAAAAAGATTGTTAGAAACAATCGCTTACTTGGCACTTATATCACACTGAAGGCTCATAGCCAATAAAAAAACATTTTTTTTCACATGCTATCTTTAAACTGTGGTTTTTCCCCTAAGCCTCAAATGTCCAGTTATTTTTATGGACAAAATATAGCATTTTCTATTTGTCTGCAATAGATTTTATTATTTAAAATTCATAGCTTTCTATCACAAGCCTCCCAGGACACCTGATGGAAAAGTTATAGACAACATCTCATAAGCCAGGTGGCAGGAGTCTGGTAGTGTGAGACTGTAGCCACAATTTTGGCCACTTTTTATTTCTTATATCTATATTTGATCATGTTATTGTTTTATTTTATCAATTGGAATTCATATTCTACCATTTGCTCCCTCACAGTTGACTATGGTATTGGATATACTTGATCCCAAGACATGGTAAACTGAGAAAGAAAAAAGTGAGAAGTGTTCCTCATTCTTCTGAAGTCAACTAAAAAGCCTCTTGATGAAAATGAAAGAGGAGAGTGAAAAAGTTGGCTTAAACCTCGACATTCAGAAAACAAAGATCATGGCATCTGGTCCCATCACTTCATGGCAAATAGATGGGGAAACGGTGGAAACAATGTCAGACTTTATTTTTCTGGGCTCCAAAATCCCTGCAGATGGTGACTGCAGCCATGCAATGAAAAGACGCTTACTCCTTGGAAGGAAAGTTATGACCAACCTAGATAGCATATTCAAAAGCAGAGACATTACTTTGCCAACAAAGGCCCGTCTAGTCAAGGCTATGGTTTTTCCTGCGGTCATGTATGGATGTGAAAGTTGGACTGTGAAGAAAGCTGAGCGCTGAAGAATTGATGCTTTTGAACTGTGGTGTTGCAGAAGACTCTTGAGAGTCCCTTGGACTGCAAGGAGATCCAACCAGTCCATTCTGAAGGAGATCAGCCCTGGGATTTCTTTGGAAGGAATGATGCTAAAGCTGAAACTCCAGTACTTTGGCCACCTCATGTGAAGAGTTGACTCATTGGAGAAGACTCTGATGCTGGGAGGGATTGGGGGCAAGAGGAGAAGGGGACGACAGAGGATGAGATGGCTGAATGGTATCACTGACTCGATGGACATGAGTTTGAGTGAACTCCGGGGGATGGTGATGGACAGGGAGGGCTGGTGTGCTGATTCATGGGTTGGCAAAGAGTTGGACACGACTGAGCGACTGAACTGAACTGAACTGAAGAGAGTAAGTCTTAAAACAGCTCATCTCAAGAAAAAAAAAGACATAACTATACATGGTGACAGGTGATAACTAGATATCATGGTGATCATTTTGCAATGTAAACAAATCTTGAATTATGTTTTAACCTGACACCCAGTATATTATATGCCAGTGTCATATGTCAACTTTACCTCAGTAATAATAATAATAGGTTTAAATAAAGTGGGTGGAGTCACAGGCCCAATGAGGAAGGCCTTGTGGACGTCCACCAGTGTTGCCTGCAGCTCAGCTGTGGACGAAGTGTGTTCTTATACTAACTTGTCCTAGGAGAGCATTGGAGGCTTCTTTCGGTTCCAGAAGGTTGAGTTTAATGAAGTCAGAGTTTTACCTTACATGGAGCAAGCTGTATTTTCTGGATCAAGAACTAGAAAATCCTAATTCCTAGGAACTAGGACTGGACTAGGAAACAAGAGGAAAAAAAAAAACAAAACACCATTTCCAAGTTACTATAAAACTGTTTCCAATATAAAGTGATAACATTTAAATTGGGTGACATCTCTGTATCACTCTGGTCGGCATTATATATTAAAACACTATGTCATCTAGTGTCCTTCAAAAAGTATTTATGAAGGACAGTGTTAGAGCAAACCAGAGACCTCTGTGCTCCTTGATCAGGACCATGAGCTCTGGGTAGAGCAGAAGGACTGGGAATGAGCCTATAGCCTGCACTTCTGTCCAGGGTCCTGAAATGTTTTTTCAAGGGAAATAGCAGTTCAGAGGAGAAGGCAATGGCACCCCACTCCAGTACTTCTGCCTGGAAAATCCCATGGGTGGAGGAGCCTGGAAGGCTGCAGTCCATGGGGTCGCTGAGGGTCGGACACGACTGAATGACTTCACTTTCACTTTTCACTTTTATGCATTGGAGAAGGAAATGGCAACCCACTCCAGTGTTCTTGCCTGGAGAATCCCAGGGACGGGTGAGCCTGGTGGGCTGCCGTCTATGGGGTCACACAGAGTCGGACACGACTGAAGTGACTTAGCAGCAGCAGCAGCAGTTCAGACAGTAAAGAGCAAAGAAAAAGAATCAAAAAAGGAGATGAGAGGCAGAAAACAGAAATAATAAGAGAAAGTTGGAGACTAAACTTTCTTAGAAATAGGCAAAAGCAACTATCAGTTCAGTTCAGTTCAGTCGCTTAGTCGTGTCCAACTCTTTGCCACCTCATGAATCGCAGCACATCAGGCCTCCCTGTCCATCACCATCCCCCGGAGTTCACTCAAACTCACGTCCGTCGAGTCAGTGATGCTATCCAGCCATCTGATCCTCTGTTGTCCTCTTCTCCTCCTGCCCCCAATCCCTCCCAGCATCAGAGTCTTTTTCAATGAGTCAACTCTTCGCATGAGGTGGCCAAAGTACTGGAGTTTCAGCTTTAGCATCATTCCTTCAAAAGAAATCCCAGGGCTGATCTCCTTCAGAATGGACTGGTTGGCTCTCCTTGCAGTCCAAGGGACTCTCAAGAGTCTTCTCCAACACCACAGTTCAAAAGCATCAATTCTTCAGCGCTCAGCTTTCTTCACAGTCCAACTTTCACATCCATACATGACCGCAGGAAAAACCATAGCCTTGACTAGACGGACCTTTGTTGGCAAAGTAATGTCTCTGCTTTTGAATATGCTATCTAGGTTGGTCATAACTTTCCTTCCAAGGAGTAAGCGTCTTTTAATTTCATGGCTGCAGTCACCAGCTGCAGTGATTTTAGAGCCCCCAAAATAAAGTCTGACACTGTTTCCACTGTTTCCCCATCTATTTCCCATGAAGTGATGGGACCGGATGCCATGATCTTCGTTTTCTGAATGTTGAGCTTTAAGCCAACTTTTTCACTCTCCTCTTTCACTTTCATCAAGAGGCGCTTTAGTTCCTCTTCACTTTCTGCCATAAGGGTGGTGTCATCTGCATATCTGCTGCTGCTGCTGCTGCTGCTGCTGCTGCTAAGTCACTTCAGTCGTGTCTGACCGTGCGACCCCACAGACGGAAGCCCACCAGGCTCCCCCGTCCCTGGGACTCTCCAGGCAAGAACACTGGAGTGGGTTGCCATTTCCTCCCGCAGGAAGGAGAAGGCCAGTCGTGTCTGACTCTGAGCGACCCCATGGACTGGAGCCTACCAGGATCCTCCGTCCATGGATTTTCCAGGCAAAAGTACTGGGGTGGGGCGCCATTGCCTTCCCCCTGCATATCTGAGGTTATTGATATTTCTCCTGGCAATCTTGATTCCAGCTTGTGCTTCTTCCAGCCCAGCATTTCTCATGATGTACTCTGCATAGAAGTTAAATAAGTGGGGTGACAATATACAGCCTTGACGAATTCCTTTTCCTATTTGGAACCAGTCTGTTGCTCCATGTCCAGTTCTAACTGTTGCTTCCTGACTTGCATACAAATTTCTCAAGAGGCAGGTCAGGTGGTTTGGTATTCCCATGTCTTTCAGAATTTTCCACAGCTTATTGTGATCCACACAGTCTTACTCTCTTAGAAACTTAAAAATAAGCAATACAGAATTATTAATCACAGCTCTCACGCTGCACCTTATGTTCCCAGGATTTATTTATTTTATAGCTGAGCATCTACCTTTGACCCTTTCACCAATTTCGCCACCCCCGCTGGACTTCCTACCTCTGGCTACGGTCAATCTGTCCTCTGTATCGATGAGCTTGCTTTTTCATTTGTTTTATGCCACACAATTGGGATCATGTGATATTTGTCTTCTTCTTTCATTTAGCATATTGCCCTCAAAGTCCATCAGTTTTGCCACAGATGGCAAGATTTCGCTCTTTATGGCTAGGTCCAGTGTTTATATTCACCGTATTTTCTTTATCCGTTTATCAGCTGGTGGCTCTCAGGTTGCCTCTGTGTCTCGGCATCACTACTGTAAACAACGCTGCAGTGAACGTGAGCGTGCATGTCTTTTTGAAACGTCATTTTCATTTTCTTCAGTTAAATACTCATAAGTGGAACTGCAGGATCATATGAAAGTTCTGTTTTTAATGTTTGAGGAACCACCTTATGGGTTTATCAGATAGATGATTTCCCAAATTTCCTCCCATTCAGTAGGTTGCCTTTTCATTTTGTTGTGATTTGCTTTGCTGTGCAGAAGCTTTTTAGTCTGAAGAACAGCTGTGGTAAAGGACCTTGCCACCCATGTTTTCTTCTCAGAGTTCTGTGGTTTCAGGTCTTCAAATTTGGGGTTAATTTTTGTGTGTTTAGTGTACGATGGTACTCTAGTTTCAGTTTTTTGTACGTAACTGTCAAATTTTCCCAAATCCATTCACTGAAGACTGTCCTTTCCCTTCATAAATTCTTGGCTCCTTTGTTGTAAGTTCATTAACCACATATTCATGGGTTTACTCTCTAATCTGTTCCATTGATCTATGTGTCTGTTTTTATGTCAATGCCACATGGTTTGATTACCATAGCTCTGTAATATTTTTGAAATCAGGGAACATGATACCCCCAGCCTTGCTCTTCTTCCCCAAGATGGCTTGGGTTATTCAGAGTCCCTTGTGTTTCCATACAAATTTTAGGATTTTTAATCCATTTCTGTGAAAAATGCTGCTGGAATTTTGATACAGATTGCATTGAATCTGTAGAGTTGCTTTGGGTAGTATGGACATGTTAGCAATAATAATACTTCTTATTCATGAGTGTGAAATATTTTTCTGTTTACTTGTATCTTCAATGTTTTTCATCAGTGACTTACAGGCAGTCTTTATTTAAATTAAGTATTTTGTGTATATTGTGGCTATGGCTCTATAACATATTCCTAAGTTTCAAATATGTTATGTTCAATCATTTTCTGAGAAAAATGTATTAATATTTTCTTTAATTTTAAATACAGTATTATTCTCATGTATTTTTCTTCATATTGCTTTAACATGAAAGGACCAAGAAGACATTTTAGATATTGATAATAATAAAAAGAATGGCTATAAGTTATTAGCTTCTTTGTTCACTTATGAGAAATGGAATGTTTTTCCCATGCAGATAAATCCTTTAAATAATCATTTTTATGGCTATCAGAAGTAATTTACAAATGCACAAATTGTTCACATGCAGTTCTCAGTCACACCACATACCATTTATTTCACCTATAAAACTTTACTGCGTTTCTAATTAAACACGCTCATAAATGTTATCAATAGGAAAGCCAGTGCCTCCTTTTTACATAGTAAATACTCATCTTCTTGCCTCCTTCCTGCTGTTCTCTCCAGCTCTGTGCACACATGTGGCTTTGATGATCTTTCTGTGTCTCTGTGTGTCAGTGTGTTCTCTGGATTTTCAGAATGGAGAAGAGAGGCTGAAAGGTAAGTTAGGAGAAAAAGAGTGAACTCTGCATTTTATGTCTGAACAGTCTCCACTGAGAATCAGGCTGAGGCACAGTGTGTTCGAAATGCACTACATTGCAGATTCCAAAAATACCTACTTAGAAATTCCAAATATGTCTGCAGACAAACTAGTGGAATTTAAAAATCAAGTTAGAAAGTTAGCTAGTTTTGTTACCAGTCACAAAATCATATATGCACAAATTAATTAGATTCCTATATAGCAACAATGGAATGAGATTCGTGACATGGTATAGGAGACAGGGATCAAGACCATCCCCATGGAAAAGAAATGCAAAAAAGCAAAATGGCTGTCTGGGGAGGACTTACAAATAGCTGTGAAAAGAAGAGAAGTGAAAAGCAAAGGAGAAAAGGAAAGATATAAACATCTAAATGCAGAGTTCCAAAGAATAGCAAGAAGAGATAAGAAAGCCTTCTTCAGTGATCAATGCAAAGAAATAGAGGAAAACAACAGAATGGGAAAGACTAGAGATGTCTTCAAGAAAATCAGAGATACCAAAGGAACATTTCATGCAAAGACGGGCTCGATAAAGGACAGAAATGGTATGGACCTAACAGGAGCAGAAGCTATTAAGAAGAGGTGGCAAGAATACACAGAAGAACTGTACAAAAAAGATCTTCACGACCCAGATAATCACAATGGTGTGATCACTGACCTAGAGCCAGACATCCTGGAATGTGAAGTCAAGTGGGCCTTAGAAAGCACCACTAGGATCAAAGCTAGTGGAGGTGATGGAATTCCAGTTGAGTTATTCCAAATCCTGAAAGATGATGCTTTAAAAGTGCTGCACTCAATATGCCAGCAAATTTGGAAAACTCAGAAATGGCCACAGGATTGGAAAAGGTCAGTTTGCATTCCAGTCCCAAAGAAAGGCAATGCCAAAGGATGCTCAAACTACTGCACAATTGCACTCATCTCACAGGCTAGTAAAGTAATGCTCAAAATTCTCCAAGCCAGGCTTCAGCAATATGTGCACCGTGAACTTCCAGACGTTCAGGCTGGATTTAGAAAAGGCAGAGGAACCAGAGATCAAATTGCCAACATCCACTGGATCATAAAAAAGCAAGAGAGTTCCAGAAAAACATCTATTTCTGCTTTATTGACTATGCCAAAGCCTGTAACTGTGTGGATCACAATAAACTGTGGAAAATTCTGAAAGAGATGAGAATACCAGACTACCTGATCTGCCTCTTGAGAAATTTGTATGCAGGTCAGGAAGCAACAGTTAGAACTGGACATGGAACAATAGACTGGTTCCAAATAGGAAAAGGAGTACATCAAGGCTGTATATTGTTATCCTGTTTATTTAACTTATATCCAGAGTACATCATGAGAAATGCTGGGCTGGAAGAAACACAAGCTGGAATCAAGATTGCTGGGAGAAACATCAATCACCTCAGATATGCAGATGACACCACCCTTATGGCAGAAAGTGAAGAGGAACTAAAAAGCCTCTTGATAAAAGTGAAAGTGGAGAGTGAAAAAGTTGGCTTAAAGCTCAGCATTCAGAAAACGAAGATCATGGCATCTGGTCCCATCACTTCATGGCAAATAGATGGGGAAACAGTGGAAACAGTGTCAGACTTTATTTTGGGGGGCTCCAAAATCACTGCAGATGGTGACTGCAGCCATGAAATTAAAAGACGCTTACTCCTTGGAAGGAAAGTTATGACCAACCTAGACAGCATGTTCAAAAGCAGAGACATCACTTTGCCAACAAAGGTTCGCCTAGTCAAGGCTATGGTCTTTCCTGTGGTCATGTATGGATGTGAGAGCTGGACTGTGAAGAAGGCTGAGCGCCAAAGAATTGATGCCTTTGAACTGTGGTGTTGAAGAAGACTCTTGAGAGTCCCTTGGACTGCAAGGAGAGCCAACCAGTCCATTCTGAAGGGGATCAGCCCTGGGATTTCTTTTGAAGGAATGATGCTAAAGCTGAAACTCCAGTACTTTGGCTACCTCATGTGAAGAGTTGACTCATTGGAGAAGACTCTGATGCTGGGAGGGATTGGGGGCAGGAGGAGAAGGGGACGACAGAGGATGAGATGGCTGGATGGCATCACTGACTCGATGGATGTGAGTCTGAGTGACCTCCGGGAGTTGGTGATGGACAGGGAGGCCTGGCGTGCTGCGATTCATGGAGTCACAAAGAGTCAGACATGACTGATCTGATCTGATGATATAGCAACAATAAACAGTAGAAAATAAAATTGATAATAGCATCAAACGTATAAAAATAAGCAAAATCTCTACACTGAAAAGTATGCAATATAATTGAGAGAAATTAAAACAATAAGTATATGGAAAAATATACCATACTCATGGCTTGGAAACAAATCAGTATTAATTTTGATTTTCTCACAGTGATTTGTAGATAGAATAAAATTAGAATTAAAGTTATAGCAGATTTTTTTAGAATATTAAAAAATTGTTTCTAAAACTCATTTGGAGGGAAATTCCCTGATGGTCCATTGGTTAGGATCCTGTTTTCCTACTGCAGCAGGGCCAGGTTCATCTCTGGTCATGGAACTAAGATCCTGCAAGCCGCACGGTCAAGTAAATAAATGAATAAAAAAAAAAACTCATGCAGAAATACAAACAGCTAAGGTAATAATGAAAGTAAATGAATATGACCGAAATTCTTAAGCTATCAGAAATCAGATTGTATTATAAAGTTTGGAAATTAGGGCAGAATGGGAGAATAGAAAAGTAAACCGATACTGCAAAATAGAAATCAGCCCCACACATAAAACTCACCCGATTTATAAAACTTTGACCCTGCAGTATATACACACACAACACACACATACACACACACACACACACACACGGGAAATTAATGTAATTAATGTTGTCCCCTACTTTACCAGTTCACGAAAAATAAATTTTTATGCATTGCAGATCTAAAAGTGAAATATTTAAAATAAATCTTTTAGAGGAAAATGATAGATTGTTTTTATGACTGAAGGTAGGTAAGGATTTCTTAAACAGAACAAAAGCTTGAAAATGAAATATGGATATACATAACTGTAATAAAAATAAGTACTGTTTATCAAAATATACCACTAAAAGCATGGAATGTAAACTATATGGAAAAGAAGTACTTGTGATGCATCCGTTTAACAGAAGACTCACAGCCAGAATATGGAGAGATTGATTGAATAAATCAATAAGAAAACTACAAAGGAGCCAACAAAAAAATGGACAAGCAACTTAAATAGATACTTTGCAAAAACATATCCAAATAGCCAGTGAATACATAAAAGGTGCTCAACTTCATTTATCCTTCAGTTCAGTTCAGTTCACTCGCTCAGTCGTGTCGGATTCTTCACAACTCCATGAATCACAGCACGCCAGGCCTCCCTATCCATCACACTCCCGGAGTTCACTCAGACTCATGTCCATCAAGTCAGTGATGCCATCCAGCCATCTCATCCTCTGTCGTCCCCTTCTCCTCTTGCCCCCAATCCCTCCCAGCATCAGAGTCTTTTCCAATGAGTCAACTCTTCCCATGAGGTGGCCAAAGTACTGGAGTTTCAACTTCAGCATCATTCCTTCCAAAGAAATCCCAGGGCTGATCTCCTTCAGAATGGACTGGTTGGATCTCCTTGCAGTCCAAGGGACTCTCAAGAGTCTTCTCCAACACCGCAGTTCAAAGGCATCAATTCTTCGGTGCTCAGCCTTCTTCACAGTCCAGCTCTCACATCCATACATGACCACAGGAAAAACCATAGCCTTGACTAGATGAACCTTTGTTGGCAAAGTGATGTCTCTGCTTTTGAACATGCTGTCTAGGTTGGTCATAACTTTCCTTCCAAGGAGTAAGCGTCTTTTAATTTCATGGCTGCAGTCACCATCTGCAGTGATTTTGGAGCCCCCAAAAATAAAGTCTGACACTGTTTCCACTGTTTCCCCATCTATTTGCCATGAAGTGATGGGACCAGATGCCATGATCTTCGTTTTCTGAATGCTGAGCTTTAAGCCAACTTTTTCACTCTCCACTTTCACTTTTATCAAGAGGCTTTTTAGTTCCTCTTCACTTTCTGCCATAAGGGTGGTGTCATCTGCATATCTGAGGTGATTGATATTTCTCCCAGCAATCTTGATTCCAGCTTGTGTTTCTTCCAGCCCAGCATTTCTTATGATGTACTGTGGATATAAGTTAAATAAACAGGGTAACAATATACAACCTTGACGTACTCCTTTTCCTATTTGGAACCAGTCTATTGTTCCACGTTCAGTTCTAACTGTTGCTTCCTGACCTGCATACAAATTTCTCAAGAGGCAGATCAGGTGGTCTGGTATTCCCATCTCTTTCAGAATTTTCCACAGTTTATTGTGATCCACACAGTCAAAGCCTTTGGCATAGTCAATAAAGCAGAAATAGATGTTTTTCTGGAACTCTCTTGCTTTTTTGATGATCCAGTGGATGTTGGCAATTTGATCTCTGGTTCCTTTGCCTTTTCTAAAACCAGCTTGAACATCAGGAAGTTCACGGTGCACATATTGCTGAAGCCTGGCTTGGAGAATTTTGAGCATTACTTTACTAATGTGTGAGATGAGTGCAATTGTGCTGTAGTTTGAGCATTCTTTGGCATTGCCTTTCTTTGGGACTGGAATGAAAACTGACCTTTTCCAATCCTGTGGCCACTGCTGAGTTTTCCAAATTTGCTGGCATATTGAGTGCAGCACTTTCACAGCATCATCTTTCAGGATTTGAAATAGCTCCACTGGAATTCCATCACCTCCACTAGCTTTGTTCATAGTGATGCTTTCTAAGGCCCACTTGACTTCACATTCCAGGATGTCTGGCTCTAGGTCAGTGATCACACCTTTGTGATTATCTGGGTCGTGAAGCTCTTTTTTGTACAGTTCTTCTGTGTATTCTTGCCACCTCTTCTTAATATCTTCTGCTTCTGTTAGGTCCATACCATTTCTGTCCTTTATCGAGCCCATCTTTGCATGAAATGTTCCTTTGGTATCTCTGATTTTCTTGAAGAGATCCCTAGTCTTTCCCATTCTGTTGTTTTCCTCTATTTGTTTGCATTGATCACTGAAGAAGGCTTTCTTATCTCTTCTTGCTATTCTTTGGAACTCTGCATTTAGATGTTTATATCTTTCCTTTTCTCCTTTGCTTTTCACTTCTCTTCTTTTCACAGCTATTTATAAGGCCTCCCCAGACAGGCATTTTGCTTTTTTGCATTTCTTTTCCATGGGGATGGTCTTGATCCCTGTCTCCTGTACAATGTCATGAACCTCATTCCATAGTTCATCAGGCACTCTATCTATCAGATCTAGGCCCTTAAATCTATTTCTCACTTCCACTGTATAATCATAAGGGCTTTGATTTAGGTCATACCTGAATGGTCTAGTGGTTTTCCCTACTTTCTTCAATTTAAGCCTGAATTTGGCAATAAGGAGTTCATGGTCTGAGCCACAGTCAGTTCCTGGTCTTGTTTTTGCTGACTGTATAGAGCTTCTCCATCTTTGGCTGCAAATAATATAATCAATCTGATTTCAGTGATGACCATCTGGTGATGTCCATGTGTAGAGTCTTCTCTTGTGTTGTTGGAAGAGGGTGTTTGTTATGATCAGTGCATTTTCTTGGCAAAACTCTGTTAGTCTTTGCCCTGCTTCATTCCGTATTCCAAGGCCAAATTTGCCTGTTACTCCAGGTGTTTCTTGACTTCCTACTTTTGCATTCCAGTCCCCCACAATGAAAAGGACATCTTTTTTGGGTGTTAGTTCTAAAAGGTCTTGTAGGTCTTCATAGAACCGTTCAGCTTCAGCTTCTTCAGCATTACTGGTTGGGGCATAGACTTGGATTAGTGTGATATTGAATGGTTTGCCTTGGAAACGAACAGAGATCATTCTGTTGTTTTTGAGATTGCATCCAAGTACTGCATTTCAGACTCTTTTGTTGACCATGATGGCTACTCCATTTCTTCTGAGGGATTCCGGCCCACAGTAGTAGATATAATGGTCATCTGAGTTAAATGCCCCCTTTCTAGTCCATTTGAGTTCACTGATTCCTAGAATGTCTACATTCACTCTTGCCATCTCTTGTTTGACCACTTCCAATTTGCCTTGATTCATGGACCTGACATTCCAGGTTCCTATGCAATATTGCTCTTTACAGCATCGGACCTTGCTTCTATCACCAGTCACATCCACAGCCGGGTATTCTTTTTGCTTTGGCTCCATCCCTTCATTCTTTCTGGAGTTATTTCTCCACTGATCTCCAGTAGCATATTGGGCCCCTACTGACCTGGGGAGTTCCTCCTTCAGTATCCTATCATTGTGCCTTTTCATACTGTTCATGGGGTTCTCAAGGCAAGAATACTGAAGTGGTTTGCCATTCCCTTCTCCAGTGGACCACATTCTTTCAAATCTCTCCACCATAACCCGCCCATCTTGGGTTGCCCCACGGGCATGGCTTAGTTTCATTGAGTTAGACAAGGTTGTGGTCCTAGTTCGATTAGATTGACTAGTTTTCTGTGAGTATGGTTTCAGTATGTCTGTCCTCTGATGCCCTGTTGCAACACCTACTGTCTTAGTTGGGTTTCTCTTACCTTGGGCATGGGATATCTCTTCATGGCTGCTCCAGCAAAGCGTAGCCCCTGCTCCTTACCTTGGACAAGGGGGTATCTCCTTACCACCTCCCTTACTGACCTTCAATGTGGGATAGCTCCTCTAGGCCCTCCTGTGCCCGCACAGCTACAGCAGAAACACGCAAGTTAATTTTGTAATTGTTAACCATCAGACCAGCTAAAATGGAAAGTTATGTCAAAGATGGGAAACAGCCAGAACTCTCAGACTTTTCCAGTGGGAGGAAAATTGGAACAACTTTGGAAAACAGGTGGGCAGTGGTACAATATCATCAGCAGCACCATCCATCACAGCTAAACTCTGGAAAATCACCAAGTGCCCAGCACTGGCACAGCAAACCTATAAGCTGTGAGCACCACACTCTGGGACTCTAGGGTGATGAGCACAGTCACGCCCAAACTGCAGGCCAGCAGCACGGGTGAGTCTTAGGAACTCAGAGGAGCCAGGTGTGGAGACTGCACGGTGTACACCTCTGTCCAAATACCAGAAAGTGGCCAGAATCTGCGGTGTGTGGGTCAGCATGGTGGCTACCCTTGAGGTGGTGTGGTGGCCTAGAAGGGACACAGGTGTGGCTTCTGGGGCACTGGTTACTTTGGTTCTTAGTTAAGGTTCTTGTATATACAGGTCTGTGTTCCTTTTGTGAAAATTCATTGCTTCATATGCTCTATAACTATGATTTTATATTTTCATTAATGAATGTTATACTTCAATTAAAAAACCTCCCAAATTATGCCTCTTTACATAAAACAATGTAACTTGAGGAAACTAATGATGCTTCAAAACCTTTAATTTCCAAACTGACTTTTGTGGCTGACTGAAGTTCAGAATTCTCGACTTTGCAGGGTACGCTTGCTCACATTAGCCAGCCCAGCTCAGTGATATTAATTCAAATTCCTAGAGAGTCTTCAGTACAAAATTCACAAAACATGGCTCTTTTTTATACTCTGTTTTCAAGGTTGCAGTAAATGTAGGCATGTCTTATGCTATGGAAGAGGTGTTTTCTTGTGAAATCTCTGATCAAAATAGTCCCCCCGATTGGAATGCGTGTCATGGATGATATTTATGTAAGCTGGGCTCTACTTGGGTCTGTGAAGACCACTTCTGTGAATACCAATTACAGAGGAAGTTTATCAGTGCCATTTTGGAAAAGCAAAGTTTATGGAACTGAGAGGCAATCTGAGTATTTTGTAACTAATAGCTACCCCCACTCGCTGAGGCAGATGCGGGTTTGAATTCCCGGCAGAGCCCAGCCCTGCTGTTTTCCGTGTTGTGTCCTCCGTCCTTGCCGGGAGGTGTGTCTGGGCAGCCGCACCCTCCCACACTCCTGGTTGTGGCAGGCGTGCCCGGGGCACGGATGATGGTCATGGGGCTGGGGTTCAGCCTGCCTTCTGCGTGCAGAGCCCTGTGTCCTGGCATGAAGCGGCCTTCACTTTAAGCAGGAGGTAGGGTCTCTTCTTGGCAAAAAGGTATGGTGGGAGCTCGCCAGATCTTCTTTCCTTTGAACCAAATTTCTCTTCCTCAGTCTTTCTGTCTCTGTCCCAGAACTACTCTGTCCATTTAAACTGCTGACTCCTAGACTCCTGGGAGCACAAAGCTCCCTCTGTCCAGGGCTTTTAAAGGGTCACACTCTCCTGGGCCAGAATGGCCTACTGTCTATGAGCACCGTGCCCTGAGGGTGCCTCACAAGAATGCCGACCGCCAGGTAGATGCCACCTCTTCCACATTTCGCTCCACGAGGTTGGTGGCTGACGCAGAAGCTAACTCTGTCCTGTTTCTTCAATTCTGTGGAGTCTCTGCCTGCTCTCTCAATTGTCCCTTGACCCATGTACTCAAATGCACACTCACACAAGCACACACATGCTCACACACATTCACACCTCACACGTGCACCACCCCGCACACACATTTGCTCATGGTCACACACTCACACATCCTCACACACATTCACACATGCTCACACATGCACACACAGTCACACAGGCACACACAAACTCACACAAGCTCACACATGCACACACATGCTCACACACATTCACACATGCTCATATATGCACACACGCACACACACACGCTCACACAATCCCACCCATGCACATCCATGCTCATATACACACGCACACATGCTGACACGCAGTTACACACATGCGTACCCTCACACATGCACACACGCGCACAGTCTGGATGGTTTTATAAACATTCCTGTCCTTGAGTGTTGTTCCCTGTACCTACGCTTGGCGTTTCTCACAGGCTGGTTTGCTGCTCTGCCTTCTGGGCATGGCCTGCGGAAGTGTCTGCATCCTCACCTGAGCCAGGCACAGGCCCCCGGAGCAAGGTGCACGTTGCAGGCTGGGGGTGCCGAGGCGGCTTCACTGATGGTGCTGCGTCCTCAGAACTCTCGTTGTTCTGATGCCCTGTGATCGCACGAACTTGAAGCCATACTTGGGTTTGAGAATTGTCCTTGAGTGTGCCCCCCGGGGGCAGGCTCTGCAATACATTATTTAAGTGAAATGTGGAGGAACAAATTAGTTAATAATTAGGATTAAAGAGTAATTTTGATTTTAAAAAGATGCTGAAAAGGATAAATGCTCTGTTGTCTCATTTGGCCATTAAAAAGAAGTAAGCCTCCTTAAAGGAAGGGAAGGCACACCTGTCAACCACCACCAACATCATCAACACAGCACCACCCTTGTGTTGATGTGACGAGTGGCCCTCAGACCCCAGCGATGGCAGAACTCTGGGAGCTTGTGCACAGGGGACACCGACTGGGATTATTTTCCTAGTATGCACGGTTGTGCAGAACAATGGACCAAATCATGCTGAACAGAGAACACGATTCCAGCCCCCAAGTGGGGTCTTAAATTTCAGCTGCAGAGTGACACAGCACGGGACCTGCCAGGAGTGGGTGTGGGGTGTCCCCAGGCGGGGAATTACAGGAGGGGCCACAGCTCATAAGAAAGAGAAGGAAGGCCAGAGATCTGGTGGGGGTCTGGCTGTGCCTGAAAAAAGCAAGCACGCTTTTCCTTTAAGAGGAGAAAACAAGGCAGCAAGGGGAGGGAAAGTCAGAGCTGGAAGAGGGGCGACACCTGAGAGCCGGGCCTACAGCTGTGCCAAGCCAGGCCCAGTCCCACCCGCTCTTTACACAGGGGAGCTTGACGCTTCCTGCGGAGGCGGAGCCTGTGCCATTTCCCTGCCGATGATTTATCAGGTCTTACAGCCGTTCAGTGACTCCGTGGCTTCGCTCTCACCTGGACCTGTGGGTTCCTGGAATGACAGTGTTGTCCTTGTATATTCCTTAGCACGGTTCTATACACACAGTGAGTGCTCAGTAAGTATAATACACAAGGGTTTTAATTCAGATTGTTGTGTTCAGTTGCTAAGTTTTGTCCAGCTCTTTGAGACCCCATAGACTGCAGCCTGCCAGGCTCTTCTGCTCATGGCATTCTCCAGGCAAGAGTATGGGAGTGGGTTGTTATTTCCTTCTCCAGGGGATCTTCCCGACCCAGGGATCGAACCCATGTCTCCTGCATTGGCAGTGGATTCTTTACCACTGAGATTTAGGAGGACCCTTCAAGGTCAGGCCCATCCATTAAGGACACGTGGCAGGTCTAAAACCAGAAATTCCGCAGCTCGCCCCCCCTGAACGAGAGGCAGGCAGTCTTCACCACCAAATCTCACGCTTGCTTTCTTACTCCTTTTTATTACTGAAGTTTTACTTCCCAACATCCCACTTATTTCTAGAAGTTTCTAATCTGGAGGGAAATCCAGTCTGGCTCAGAAACAGCAGCTTCCTGGGCACAGGGCCCTCTTTGGGAAGCAGTTCTCTGGGTGTATCTGCAGGGGTGGGGTGGCGAGGGTCGAGGGGCTGCACGTGTGTGTGGGAACGATACGGGCCTGAGTGCCCCTCACCCTCTGTCCCAGCCTCTGCCTCTCAGTGTGGCCCCTCTGCTCACAACAGGCGCAAAAGTTGTCCCCTCAAGGCTCCCCTTTACTTGAGGCTTCTGTGAGAAAGCCTGAGCTCTGCAGCTCTGTGCCCCTCAGGCCCATAGGACCTGAGAGTTTGTCTCTTCCTTGGGTGTTTGGCACCCCTGCAAACACTCCTTTCCTTCTGAGAAGGTAATTCCTCAGCTTCTTTCTGCAAGTGCTGACTGAGGTGATGGTTAGAAAATTCTGAGTTTAGAGGAGCAATGCTTAATAAGCTTCATATAAAAAGATTTGAGCTGAAGATTCTTTAAAAACTCAGTATTATCTAATTTCATTATGAGTGGATTTCCTTAAATTTCTTTTCTTAAAGTATTATCACATTAAGTGTTGATGAAGACTGTTGGTAGTGATGTGTACCGCTATCATCCTGACGTAGCTGAGTTTCTTTCTACTCTTCATATCAGTACAGTTTTTATATACATAGATTCAATAACAGCACATACACAATCGTATTGTGTTTTATCAACTTGACATTGCTGTATGTATTTCCTCTCCCATCCCTCCCCTCATTAATATAATATTCAAGTTTATATTATCATAGAGCTTCCTTACCAAAGCTTCATAGTCATAGTGCCAGACACACATTTCTAAAGTTTTATATAAAACTAATGGTATAAAAAAATCTGCAAGCATCATACTATTTTGATTTGTTTTATTTCCTTCAAATAAATGATTAAATAATTAAGTCAAGAAAAATAACACAAATGTCCTAAAATGTTATTAATAAATAACTACCTTGATATTTAAAAACTTCATTAGGAAATTTCAATAACCATAGCAGTTGATACGGAAAATGCTTCAAAGTACAAACTCCCTAAGTTTTACCTAGAAATATTTGTACATAGGATGACAGAGACCGCTAGGAATGATAATTTAACCATCACCTCAGGTGACTCTGGTGTAGATATCTGATTACCAAACATAAAGTAAGAAGCAAATAGAAACCAGAAGTATGAAAGCCTAACGCCTCCACCGTGCACTTAAATACTGTTCTAAATGCGGTATTTAGAAACTCAAGTTAACACAACATCAACAAATTGTGTTTTCAGAATTTTTAAGTGTTTCTAGATGTTCTTAATGAATAGAGTTTTACCCTATTGTATACTTAAAATGTTTGTTTTGGGGGAAAAAAAGCTGAAAACACTTGGAAGAAAGTGTGTGCATGCTCAGTCACTCAGTAGTGTCTGACTCTTTGTGACCCCGTGGACTGTAGCTGCCAGGCTCTGTCCATGGGATTATCCAGGCAAGAATACTGGAGTGGGTTGCAATTTCCTTCTCCAGGGATCTTCCTGACCCAGGGATCAAACCTGTGTTTCTTGCATCTCCTGCATTAGCAGGCAGATTCTTTAACATTTGAGCCCCCTGGGAAGCCCTGAAAGAAAATAACGTTGCTTAATTATTCATGTATTATTCCACACGTGATTAGACAAAGGAGAAAGCAGTGCTACCCCTGAATACCATGCTTGCCTGTGCAGGCACCTTTGTAAAGCTGTGCCTCATAAGCTTCACTGCTGTTTAGAGCTTTTATAAAAGCGTGAGAGGATCACACAGTATTTATATGCTTCTTGTTATGCTTATTCAAAACTTGCAAATCTTTATTGCTGCTGTGAGTTAGAACCACAAATTTGTAACTTTCTTTCCTTAAGGCATTTTCATCCCCCCAGCTTTTTCAGGAAAAGAAAAGGCAGTGTAACCAGCTAGGGGTGGTGTGCTCAGTTTGAGTGGCAGAGAAACTAGAAACTCAAAGGGGAGGGTTTAGACAGGGGGAGGGGTGCTGGAGGAGGGCTGAGAATGGAGTTCCCACGTGGTTGGCTGCTGGCTACATGGCGCACGTGTGTGGACGCTCCAGAGCCCCTGGAAACCTGGGGGTGGGCGGGGGAGACTGTGGGTTTGTTGACATTCTAGATGCATCCCGAGTCTACACACAGCTTAAGCAGGTATGGAAGCCTTATTGGCATGGGACACCTGATCTGGCTGAGGATTAAACAAAACAGGGAGATGCCTAGGTTGGCAAGCTCAAAAAGAAGCCTGGGGACGTGTCCCCTCTTCTTTCTTATTTCTCTCTTTTGGGGTGAGACTGTGTCCTATGCTTGTCCTGCCACTGTATTCTGGAAACACATGACTTGTGTGATTTCACAGGCTCGCAGCTGGAGGACGTACCGCCTCAGGACAAATTGAATCTCAACCAGCATTGGGCTTACCTACCCACTGGGTGGGCTGTGCGCACACAAGGGCTTGTTTCCAGCGGTGGGAGAACAGACAGAAGCAGTAAGTACGGTTCTGAAAGAGGCTCGCCTGTGTTCTGGCTGATTGCATTTTAACAAATGTTCTTTATGCTTCTGCTCTGTTGACCCAGGCTCCAGGTCTCTGCATTGCAGGTGGATTTTTGGTGGCGGTGGGGGGGGCCCCTTCTCCCGGGCATTGCAGGCGGATTCTTTACCAGCTGAGCTATCAGGGCACCCCGCTCTAGACTTCCACAAACCAGAGTTTACACCAGGATACTAAGAGTGCATGTTTTATACATGTGTTAATCGTACGTCCTTAAGTTGCTTTTCATTTGCCACTTTCAAACCCTGGGCTCCTCATGTGTTTCAGCTGAACGCTTGCAAGTCTTATCACCAGCCCATGAGCTGGCCAGAACCTCTAACACATCATGTAATTGTCAGAGGCACGCTCACCTCTTACGAGGACTTCACCATCAACTGGGCAAATGATGACGGTTGCAAGCAGGAGCAAACATGCGGGTCATTCATCTGCTTTAAGAATGTGTGAGAGAAGAGAGACTCTTCTGCGTGTTTGGATTGGGCACAGTTTATACTGGGTGGGTGTTTGTGGCGGGTCTGGGAGGGCTCCTTCAAAGGCCTCCTAGTTAACCACACTCAGCTCCATCACTGTGGTCCCCAGGCTCCTGAGCAAGTCTTCTCCTAGGATATGTTCCAGCTCCAGAGACTTGGGGGCTTTAAAAATCTACCCTAGAGGATCCTGTCCATTTAGACAAACACCCAAGTGCCAACACCCATCCTGTGAGTTTTCCCATCTGGGAAAGCAGCTGATCCAGAATGCTGGGGATGGCAGAAGAGTTCCAGGGTCATGGAAAAGTGGAGGGACATTCTTTAATAGGAAAGAAATTTCTCTTCAAGAAAATTGGTGATATCGAGGGAACATCGAAAGCAACAGTGGATACCAAATGAAAGGGACTTTTGTTCATTCATGGCTTTCCCTGTTCACTTGGAGATGCCCTGGAGAAGGGACTCGTGGTCCAGCCCAGTGTTCTTGCCCATGTAAGTTTCCATTCTTCCCACCTCATTGCTACTATTTCATCTTTTAAGTATCTTTGACATTCTTAGAATGCAGAGGCTATGAAACCAATAATATTTTTCTGATTTCTGACTATGTGCCAAACACCGTACTAGGCACTGAGAATATAAAATAAATAAATTATAGTCTGTGCTCATAATTCACTAGGGGGAAGGCCACAGAGGCACTCACCCATTTAGGAAAAATATAATGAGCATACTAATAGAGATATAATGCATAATGGAGCTACAACAGAGACACAAATCAATAAATGACTCTGAAATGGGAGATGGGGAGGAAAAGGTTCCCATAGGATATGGTATTTGATCTGGGCCTTAAAGGATGAGTGAGACGAACTTTCCAGGGAAGTGGGTTCACGAGGACAAAGGGCGTGGAAGCAGGAAATCGCATGCAATGTTTGCCTTCTTCAATCACGTCAAAAATGTCTATGGCTGGTTCTCCCAGGGGCCACGTCACCCTTCAGGATGTGGATGTATGCGTGTGGGGGGGCCCTGGGGCCATGCCGCCCGTCAGGATGTGGATGTATGGGTGTGTGGGGGGGCCCTGGGCCCATTTCTGAGCCCAGAACAGCGAAGTGTCGTATCAGCTCCTCAACATGCTGAGGGGATCAACCCAGCCTTTCTAGAGCCATCTGCAGTTTCGCTTGTGTTCAAACCACGTCACTCCTGAGAGCCTCTCCTCTGAAGTTTCCTTTGCACAGAGGAACATAAAACTGGTTCGATAGGAAGGTGGTGAAAATCTGGATGCACACGTCCATTCTCTGGACACTCGAGAACACTTGTTGCTCCGAGTGGAGGAATCCGAAAGCGAAGCATCATGTGAGTCAACTGAGTTGAATACTGGGAAAGTGTGTTCCCTGTGAGCTATTAATAGCAGTGTATTTTGAACCAGCTTTCGTGTCTCTTAATTTCTTGACTTGCCATAATTTTCCAGTTCATTTCATGCAAGCAGTTGAGGCTCCTGAGCCCCAGTCACGGTATTTTTTTCAGCACTATGACTCTCTGAACAGGAGATCAATCTGTCTTTCTTGACTTCACCACGGTTATCCTTGCACGAGAGATGAAGGCAATTTGGGAGCCACACCTGTCAACCTATTGTCTGAACCCGTGGCCCACGTGGCCCTTGTAGCAATGTTGGGGAGACAGGCTCGTGCTGCAGGGAGCAGCGGCTCCCACCTTGACATCTGTCTGAATTCCCGCTCCATCTGAAGCGGCTGCAGTTATTTCCCTGTTGTAATGAGTTTCCTGATTACCCAACAGTCTATCTAAACTCTTGACTCATTTCCGACCTGCCAGTTCTCTCAAAAGTTATGGAAATGGTCTTCAAACTGCAGCTTTAACACATCCTCCCCACACGCCGACTGCATCAACAAATCCCATCATGGACAGAGAAGGGCGACCACATGGGTGTGCCGGCTGCACACGTGTGTGCACAGAGGAGCACGCTGCTGGTGGCGCTGGTGGGAAGGCGTCCTGGCCGCAGGACGCTGAGGGCAAGGGCATTGTCACTGGCCGGGACAGGGCTCCTCACGCGGGATTGGAAGGTGCACATCAACTGGCCTTGACGGACTGTATGAGCCATTCAGCGTTCTGTCCTGGAGGAGGAGATGGCCGCCCGCTCCAGGGCTCTTGCGGGAGAGCTCCACGGACAGAGGAGCCTGGGGGCCTGCAGTCCACAGGGTCATAAACAGTCGGACACAACTGAGTGACTAACACTTCCGCTTTACAGAGAACCACTAAGTTGTATGGACTTCCCTGGTGGCTCAGACAGTAAAGCGTCTGTCTACAATGCGGGAGACCTGGGTCTGAGCCCTGGGTCAGGACAATCCCCTGGAGAGGGAAATGGCAATCCACTCCAGTACTATTGCCTGGAAAATCCCATGGACAGAGGAGCCTGGTAGGCTACAGTCCATGGGGTTGCAAAGAGTCGGACACGACTGAGCGACTTCACTTTCACTAAAGTGTACATGAGGTATTCAGTAAAGGAAGATATAGAAATCGAATATCATGTGTAGCTTTTTTCTTGAGTCCTGATATCAAAATGTTTGTCTTTAGATTGCTATTTAATGCCAGAAAAGGGGAGGTGGTTATAAGAGAGATGAAAAGAATAACAACCCCACGCTGCGGGATCCGGCTTCTTAAATCACGCGGGAGGTGGTGTTTCTAGGTTTAAATCTGTTCATCAGGAAGCCTTGACTCCTCAGACTGTTGGCTTCATTAGGATGTCATGAGCAGCCTCTGTCCTGGGTCACGACGGGGCCTCTTACAGAAGCTGTATAAGAAATCAGGCTCCGTGGGCCCCAGCTCTGCCTGCTCGCAGCCTCTGTCCTGGGTCACGACGGGGCCCGCACAGAAGCTGTGGAAGAACAGGCCCGTGGGCCCCAGCTCGCCGCCGCAGCCCGTCCGGGCACGACGGGGCCCGCACAGAAGCTGTGGAAGAATCAGGCCCGTGGGCCCCAGCCGCCGCCGCAGCCCGCCGGGCAGACGGGGCCCGCACAGAAGGGAAGAATCAGGCCCGTGGGCCCCAGCCGCCGCCGCAGCCCTGCCTGGGTCACGACGGGGCCCGCACAGAAGCGTGGAAGAACAGGCCCGTGGGCCCCAGCCGCCGCCGCAGCCCTGTCCTGGGTCACGACGGGGCCCGCACGAAGCGTGGAAGAATCAGGCCCGTGGGCCCCAGCCGCCGCTCGCAGCCTCTGTCCTGGGTCACGACGGGGCCCGCACAGAAGCGGGAAGAACAGGCCCGTGGGCCCCAGCTCTGCCTCGCAGCCTCTGTCCTGGGCACGACGGGGCCCGCACGAAGCTGTGGAAGACAGGCCCGTGGGCCCCAGCTCGCTGCTGCAGCCCTGTCCTGGGTCACGACGGGGCCCGAAGAAGCTGTGGAGACAGGCCGGGGCCCCAGCTCTGCCTGCTCGCAGCCTCTGTCCTGGGTCACGCGGGGCCCGAGAGTGGGAGACAGGTCCGTGGGCCCAGCTCTGCCTGCTCGCAGCCTGTCCGGGCGGGGCCCGCACAGAAGCGGGAAGAATCAGGCCCGTGGGCCCCAGCCTGCCTGCCGCAGCCCTGTCCTGGGTCACGACGGGGCCCGCACAGAAGCTGTGGAAGAATCAGGGCCCGCGGCCCCAGCTCTGCCTGCTCGCAGCCCTGTCCTGGGTCACGACGGGGCCCGCACAGAAGCGTGGAAGAACAGGCCGTGGGCCCCAGCCTGCCGCTCGCAGCCTCTGTCCTGGGTCACGACGGGGCCGCACAGAAGCGTGGAGAATAGGGCCCGTCGGCCCCAGCTCGCCTGCGCAGCCCGCCGGGTCACGACGGGGCCTGCAAGAAGCTGTGGAAGAATCAGGGCCCGTCGGCCCCAGCTCTGCCTGCTCGCAGCCTCTGTCCTGGGTCACGACGGGCCTCGCACGAAGCGTGGAAGAATCAGGGCCCGTCGGCCCCAGCCTGCCTGCTCGCAGCCTCTGTCCTGGGTCACGACGGGGCCTCGCACGAAGCTGGGAAGAATCAGGGCCCGTCGGCCCCAGCTCTGCCTGCTCGCAGCCTCTGTCCTGGGTCACGACGGGGCCCGCACAGAAGCTGTGGAAGAATCAGGGCCCGTCGGCCCCAGCTCTGCCTGCTCGCAGCCTCTGTCCTGGGTCACGACGGGGCCTCGCACAGAAGCTGTGGAAGAATCAGGGCCCGTCGGCCCCAGCTCTGCCTGCTCGCAGCCTCTGTCCTGGGTCACGACGGGGCCTCGCACAGAAGCTGTGGAAGAATCAGGGCCCGTCGGCCCCAGCTCTGCCTGCTCGCAGCCTCTGTCCTGGGTCACGACGGGGCCTCGCACAGAAGCTGTGGAAGAATCAGGGCCCGTCGGCCCCAGCTCTGCCTGCTCTGCTCTCAGCTTCTCCCCCTGAGTCACCAGCAATTGTTTGTGTATCATTCTTAATACTTTCCATATCGGGTTGTAGTTGTTTAGTTGTGTGTGTTTACAGGCCTACCTCCCTAGCTGAATCTGCATGACCTGGGGTCAAGAAAAAAATATATATATAATATAGATATATGTTTTCTTTCTTGTACACACTATGCCTAACATGATGCTTTGCCCAAATGGTATTTAATACTTGCTGTGAAAAGAAGGAAGAGGATAAGAAGAGGTACACAGAAAGCAAAGAATCCGAAACAAGTAAGAGGAGATTATGAATCAAGGTCAAGAAGTGAAATTCAAGGTCAACGGTGTTAACAACCAGTAGGGATATTTATGGAAAGACTGCAGCCAGCTTTAAATTGTCTGTCCAAACTTGAGAAATTAATGTTTAGCTTTTCACTTTGAAGTAATTTCAGACGTTAATGCTACAAATTATTACATGCTGAAAGTTAGACATAACCTTTTGATTTTAGAAATGATAAGCTTGAATTTTTCGAAGTGTGAACTCAACTCATTGTACTTTAGTTTGCTTTTATTTCTGAAATTACATACAAAAGTATGGTTGAATTATATCTTTTTATAAATAATGAGTATTTTTCAGTTAACCAAGGCATCAAGACTGTATACAAAATACTTATTTTTGCTAAAAAATTGATGTAGAATTTTAGGCTAGTTTTATGATCAGGAAGATAAGTAAATACGTGGAATGTAAGTCCCTCTAAGATGGTCGTGTCCACTGCAACGTTGCTCTACACTAATGGTTATTTTCTTTCTATTGCCAACGTACAGAGCAAGCATCTCTTCTACTCCTCAAACCACCAAGTTAATTTTAATTCACAAGTTTGATGGAAGCCGGGGATTGAATTCTTTCCGAAAGCTTCTGCTTTTTACATATTCCACATATACTTTAACCTCATGGTTTGCAAAACCAAACATGTCACTCTTTCTTCTTTCTTTCTTTCTCCTGTGTTTCCTACAGAAATTCACTCACTCGCTTCTCATTCGCTCCATATGCGTTTAAGTGCAGGGCAGGCATTGGAGCCGGAGCAGTGGGACAGACAGACACACACCCTGCTCCCACCAAGCTGACACTCAGTGAAGAGATGCGAAATTAAATCATGGGCTGTCATCTTAATCAGTGATTTAAGTAACTTAATTATTTAACTCCCTCTTGGATATCCTTCCAAGAAGGAATGCAAGGTGCTAGGAGGCTCTCCTGATGGGGACACCTCCTGCCCCACTGGAAACGGGAACACGTCTTAGGTTATGTCTGAGTTGAGCTTGAAAGATGACTAAATATTGGTAGAGAGGCGGGGAGGTTGGGGAGGGCTGCCAGGCAGGAAGCCACTGACTGTGCAGACCCAGGAGCAGGTCACGGCACAGCCACATGTGGCCCTGTGCCGCCACCAGGCTGTCCCCAAGCTGGGGACGGCTCCGTGTCCCCACCAGCGGCACAGGGGTGCAGCTGTTCTGCGTGCTTCCCTGCGCTTGGCGTTAGCAGCTTTTCTGATTTTCCGCATTGTAGGTGAAAAGGAGTGTCTCATTGTGGCTTTCGTTTGCATTTTGTCTAGTGACCGACGTTGTAAAGTATCTTCGATACACTTAGTTGTGATTTGTATATATTTTAGTGTGTGACGTATCAGTGAGTTTGGCATAGCTGAAAGTGGAAGTGTAGTCATTTCTGGGGCCTCTCACGACACCATTTCTGCAGCAGCAGCTCACCAAGTCCTGCCCATCCCACCTTCCAAACACCTTTTGTGACTGCTCCAGACTGTCTCGTCCCTGCCTCCTCCTGAAATGGAGAGATGGTTGCATCCAGTCTGGACAGGTCAGTAAGTTCCTGGCTAGCGTCTGCTTCCTCTCTCCTGCTGGTCAGTACATCCTCTAATATGCAACCAGCTCCTGAAGCTACGCACCTGCTCACACCAAGCCTCCATCTGAGTCACCGAGCCCCTTGATCCTCCCGGGGTGAAAGCTGGTGGCGTTTTAAGTCCTGTGTGTCTGTGCGGGGCTGGCAGGCTCTGTGCTCCAGCCTGGACGGGTGCCAGGCGACTCGACCTCTCCGTGCCGTGATCACGCTGGCCTGGCTCCTCCTCGGCCCGGCCTCCCCTCAGCCCCTGGTCCCCAGGCTCTTCCCTCCGCCTCACAGCCTCCCATCTCCAGTCCCTCCCGCGGCCCATTCAGAGCCTCTGCTGTGAGTCTGTCTCGGTATTCTCTTCTCCAAAAATTCTTCCCTGAACTCCCTGGACAAGTCTTACATTTCCACTGTTCCCTGTACACCCATAGAACTGGTCAAATCAGACTTCCGCAATTATTTTGTGGTTATCTGGTTCACGTATACGGCATCCACCATCTCATCTTCTGTTCTGCCTGTCCCGTGACTGCAGAGGACACCCCTGCCCTGGCCTCACCTGTGTCTCCGCTGTGCCAGGCAGAGTGCTGGACTCGACAGGCACTCCATAAGCACTGGTTTATTGAACCAGTGAACAAATGTAAAGTAAGTGAATATGCAATCAGAGGGGAATCTGGACTTCAGTTTTTGTAAGAGTTAGATAAATCAGAACTGCTTTCTTCACAAAGTGGGTGTTTTTGCAGTGTCACAGAGCACGGCAAGATGGGAGCTGTGAAGAGAACATATAAACCTTTCAGGGGCTGAATGTGCTGCTGAACTGAAAGGGTTAAAGTCCAAACCATCAGTCTGTTTGCATTTTTGACATCAGTCAGCTCCAGTACTCTTGCCTGGAAAATCCCATGGATGGAGGAGCCTGGTGAGCTGCAGTCCATGGGGTCGCTAAGAGTCAGACAGGACTGAGTGACTTCACTTTCACTTTTCACTGTCCTGCGTTGGAGAAGGAAATGGCAACCCACTCCAGTGTTCTTGCCTGGAGAATCCCAGGGACGAGGGAGCCTGGTGGGCTGCCATCTATGGGGTCGCACAGAGTCGGACACAACTGAAGCGACTTAGCAGCTGCAGCAGCAGCAGTTTCAGTCAGTTCAGTCACTCAGTCGTGTCTGACTCTTTGAAACCCCATGGACTGCAGCACGCCAGACCTCCTTGTCCATCACCAACTCCCAGAGCTTGCTCAAACTCATGTCCATCCAGTTGGTGATGCCACCCAACAATCTCATCCTCTGTTGTCCCCTGATCCTCCTGCCTTCAATCTTTCCCAGCATAGGGTCTTTCCAAATGAGTTAGTTCTTCGTATCAGGTGGCCAAAGTATTGAAGCTTCAGCTTTAGCATCATTCCTTCCAAATAACACCCAGGACTGATTCCCCTTTACAATGGACTGGTTGGATCTCCTTGCAGTCCATGGGACTCTCAAGAGTCTTCTCCAACACCACAGTTCAAAAGCATCAATTCTTTGGTGCTCAGCTTTCTTCACAGTCCAACTCTCACATCCATACATTACTCTTGGAGAAACCATAGCCTTGACTAGACAGACCTTTGTTGGCAAAGTAATATCTCTGCTTTTTAATACACTGTCTAGCTTGGCCATAGCTTTTCTTCGAAGGAGCAAGCATCTTTTAATTTCATGGCTGCAGTCACCATCTGCAGTGATTTTGGAGCCCCCCCAAAATAAAGTTTGTCATTGTTTCCACTGTTTCGCATCTATTTGCCATGAAGTGATGGGACTGGGTGCCATGATCTTAGTTTTCTCGATGTTGAGCTTTAAGCCAACTTTTTCATTTTCCTCTTTCACTTTCATCAAGAAGATCTTTAGTTCTTCTTCATTTTCTGCCATAAGGGTGGTGTCATCTGCATATCTTGATTCCAACTTGTGCTTCATCCAGCCCAATGTTTCTCATGATGTACTCTGCATACAAGTTAAATAAGCAAGGTAACAATATACAGCATTGTTGTACTCCTTTCCTGATTTAGAACCAGTCTGTTGTTCCATCTCCAGGTCCAACTGTTGCTTCCTGACCTGCATACAGATTTCTCAAGAGGCACATCAGGTGGTCTGATATTCTCATCTCTTTCAGAATTTTCCACAGTTTATTTGTGATCCACACAGTCAAAGGCTTTGGCATAGTCAATAAAGCAGAAATAGATGTTTATCTGGAACTTTCTTGCTTTTTTGATGATCAGCAGATATTGGCAATTTGATCTCTGGTTCCTCTGCCTTTTCTAAAACCAGCTTGAACATCTGGAAATTCACAGTTCACGTATTGCTGAAGCCTGGCTTGGAGAATTTTGAGCATTACTTTACTAGCATGTGAGATGAGTGAAATTGTGTGGTACTTTGAGCATTCTTTGGCATTGCCTTTCTTTGGATTGGAATGAAAACTGACCTTTTCCAGTCCTGTGGCCACTGCTGAGTCTGACCTTTTCCAGTCCTGTGGCCACTGCTGAGTTTTCCAAATTTGCTGGCATATTGAGTGCAGCACTTTCAAAGCATCATCTTTCAGGATTTGGAATAGTTCAACTGGAATTCCATCACCTCTGCTAGCTTTGTTCGTAGTGATCCTTTCTAAGGCCTACTTGACTTTTTACATAAGTTCACTTTATCTCTCTGATCTTTGGTTGGAAGGTGCCACCTCAGAAGGCGTGTGTGTGAGTTGAGCACATGTGTAGCCAGAGCCGAGAGGGTGTTGTCTTCTACCTGGGGTGCTGGCCAGGCCACGGACAGGAGGTGAGTGGGGCAGGAAACTGCAGCCAGAGATGCTCCTGTAGATACGCCTCCTCCCTCTCTCCTCCCCATCACACAACTGGCAGAAGCACAAAGGAAATGTTATATTTTCCTTACAAAAGTGGGATTGAAATTGTTTAATTTTATGGAAAATCAAAGGGTCATGGTGTCTGGCTTGACGTTTCCCTGCTGGACTGAGGTCTTGTGAGCAGAGACCAGCCTGCATGCACGTCTGTCTCATCCCACAACCCGCATGATGCTTTGTGTGTAGATGTGTCTAATCAAACTGCAATACTGTGATTTATTTCCTGCTATAGATTGCATGGGCTTCGCTGGTGGCTCAGAGGGTGAAGCGTCTGCCTGTGATGCGGGAGACCTGGGCTCTATCCCTGAGTCAGGAAGATCCCTGGAGAAAGAAATGGCAACCCACTCCAGTATTCTTGCCTGGAGAATCCCATGGACGGAGGAGCCTGGTGGGCTACAGTCCACGCAGTCACAAGAGTCGGACGTGACTGAGCAGCCTCACTTTGCAGATTGCGTCAAGGATTTCTGGTTTGCCTTTTCACAGTGGAAATGCAGGAGTAACAGGTGTTACTTTTTAGTTTCCTGTGGGAAAATGCCAGGTTTTATTTTTAAATTGCCCTAAGGAAACTTTCCAGATGTGAAAGTAGTTTTCCTGCAGAGGAGGAATTACTGCTGACCACGCTTGGCCTGTGGCCGTCAAAGGAGGCTGGGCTCTGATCTTTGGTTGGAAGGTGCCACCTCAGAAGGCGTGTGTGTGAGTTGAGCACATGTGTAGCCAAAGCCGAGAGGGTGTTGTCTTCTACCTGGGGTGCTGGCCAGGCCCACCCTGGAGGCTGGCCAGGTGGAGGCTGTCTCCACCCCACCCTCCTTCCCAGCTGGGTGGCCCCATAACACAGCTGTGGCCAAGAGACTTACCGGGAGCTCTCTGGGAAATTCGTGTGTGTGTGTGTGTGTGTGTGTGTGTGTCTATGTCTGTGTCTGTGTGTCTGTGTCTCTGTGTGTGTGTGTGCATGTTTGTGTGTGTGTGGCTCTGTGTATGTCTCTGTATGTGCATGTCTGTTTCTCTGTGTATGTCTGTGTGTGTGTCTGTGTCTGTCTGTTTTGTGTGTCTGTGTATGTGTGCATGTGTGCGTGTCTGTGTGTCTATGTTTGTGTGTGTGCATGTCTGTGTTTGGGTCTGTGTGTGCACGTCTGTGTGTCTATGTCTGTGTCTGTGTGTGTGTCTATGTGTCTATGTTTGTGTGTGTGCATGTGTGTGTGTGTGTGTCTCTGTGTATGTCTCTGTATGTGCATGTCTGTCTCTCTGTGTATGTGTGTATGTCTGTGTGTGTGCGTCTGTGTGTCTATGTGTCTGTGTGTGTGTCTATGTGTCTATGTTTGTGTGTGTGCATGTGTGTGTGTGTGTCTCTGTGTATGTCTCTGTATGTGCATGTCTGTCTCTCTGTGTATGTGTGTGTATGTCTGTGTGTGTGTGTCTTGTGCATGTGTCTTGTGTGTGTGTGTCTGTGTGTGTGTGTATCTATATGTGTGTGTGTCTATGTCTGTGTGTGGGTCTGTGTCTGTGTGTTTTGTGTGTCTGTGTATGTGTGTATGTATGTCTGTGTGTGTGTGTCTGTGTCTGTGTGTCTATGTCTGTGTCTCTGTGTGTCTCTGTGTGTGTGTGTCTATGTGTCTATGTTTGTGTGTGTGTGTCTGTGTGTGTCTCTATATGTGCATGTCTGTCTCTCTGTGTATGTCTGTGTGTCTATGTTTGTGTGTGTGCATGTCTGTGTTTGGGTGTGTGTGTGTGTATGTCTATGTGTCTATGTTTGTGTCTGTGTGTCTGTGTCTGTGTGTCTATGTGTCTGTATGTGTGCGTGTCTGTGTGTCTGGGTTTGGGTCTGTGTCTGTGTGTCTTTGGAGGGTTGGAAGCTTGCTGTTGTCCTTTGTCACCTCTCTCGGCCTGGACTGTGAAGGTGTAGGTCTGTGCAGCTGAGAGTTTGTGTCTGACAACGAGAACAGCTCTCTGGGAATGGAGGAGCAGACGCTGACGGAGCTGAGCTGCTTGAAGACCCTGTAGAACCTCAGCAGTCTGGACTCCAGGCCCCTCTCTGTTAAATATATATATCTTCTACCTGTACATATATAAACAGTAAGTACCTCATTTAGTTACGCTCCTGTGGTTGCTCTTTTGCTATGCAGCAGAGAAAACCTGGAAAGTGAAGATTTCTGGATTTTTCCAAGGGCCCAGACCTTGCCCAAGGCACTGGTGCCTCCCCTGCACCAGTGATGCGCCCTGCTCAGCAGTGCCAGGCTCACCTCAGTCGTCACGGCAGGAGCAGGGCTGCTGTCTACACAGCCCAGCCTGGGTGATCCCCGGACACTTGCCTGAGGAGGCTGGAGAGCGGTGTGCTGTCTCTCGGGGGGGGGGGGGGTGACTGCGGACACGAGCGTGTCCACGTTACGAGGGCTGCCACCTGCCTTCTGAAGGGTCGGGCTCGGGGGGAGGCAGAGCAGGGGCTTTGCAATCTCGGTGACTTGACGCACGTGGACCCAACAACTCCAAGTCTCTGTCTTTAGATTTCAATTACGGGGGTGCAATCTATATATATTGTGGGTGAGGAAGGGGGATTTAGCTTCAGTGTCCCAACACTAAAGCCTGCTTGCTCACACACCTATTTCAAACATAGTTACAAACCGTCATGAGCACGCACTGGAGGGGTGGTCAGAAGTCCCTAGACTTGGTTCCGAAACAGATAAAAAGGATAATAAGTGAAAAGACTTGCTTCTAATGCTTGTGAAATTGGTGACATAATCAGTTAATTCAATTCCACACAAAACACAAGAGACAATAAGGTGAGAGGGTTTTATTTTATTTGAGCTAATGGATTAAATGATATTAATTTTCACACGTTAAAAGGATCATGCTGATATCAGTGTGGGAAGCCAACTGGAGATGGGAGAGAGGAAGACCAGGAACCTGCCACCGTCCATTGTCCAGAGGGATGGCCAGGGCTGGGACTCCATGAGCAGAGGTGGGGGTAGGGGGTGGGGACACGGAATGTACGTGGGGGCTGTCCTGTGACGGGTGAGGGGACACGGGGATGCGGGGGCGTGGAGACTCTCTCGTGAGGGGAGGGGTGTTGTCTGATGGCCCTTCAGCTCCCACGCACAGACAGGGGACTCTCCTGACACCTCTTCCCTGGGAAGAGTTAGGACCCAGGTAAACTGGCTGACGAGAGGAACTAGGACCAACAGGGGAAGACCAAGATCAGGAGGATGTGGGAACTCTAGGCTGAACCGATGTGAGTTGGGGCAGGTCCACCTGGGTGTCGGGACTGAAGATGCCAGATATGAACACAGAGAGAGAAGCCTTAGAGCAGGAATGGAGGGGCGCAGGCGCAGGCCTGGGGGCACAGGTGCAGGCGTGGAAGGGCGCAGGCGCAGGTGTGGGGGGCGCAGACGCAGGTGTGGGGGGTGCAGGCGTGGGATGCACAGGCGCAGGTGTGGGGGGTACAGGCTCAGGCTGAGAGCAAGGTACTGGGGATCTGCACCGTCCTGCCGGAGATGAGCCACACCCAGCTTGTAAATAATGCCAAGAGCTCCAGTTTTAGGTACTGGTAGGTTGTAATACTGGAGAAGGCAATGGCACCCCACTCCAGTACTCTTGCCTGGAAAATCCCATGGATGGAAGAGCCTGGTGGGCTGTAGTCCATGGGGTCGCTAAGAGTCAGACACGACTGAGCGACTTCCCTCTCACTTTTCACTTTCATGCATTGGAGAAGGAAATGGCAACCCACTCCAGTGTTCTTGCCTGGAGAACCCCAGGGATGGCAGAGCCTGGTGGGCTTCCGTCTATGGGGTCGCACAGAGTTGGACACGACTAAAGTGACTTAGCAGCAGCAGCAGCACGTGGTAATACATTAATAATATTAAACTGATAAATTTTAGAATTTGGGATTGGGTGTGGACTAGTTTGATGCGTGTTACAATGAGTTGAGGGCTTCCCAGGTGGCGCTAGTGGTACAGAACCCACCTGCCAACGCAGGAGACATAGGAGACCCAGGTAGGATCCCTGGGTCGGGAAAATCCCCTGGAGGAGGGCGTGGCAGCCCCCTCCAGTATTCCTGCCTGGACAATCCTATGGACACAGGAGTCTGGCGAGCTACAGTCCACGGGGTTGCAAAGCATCGGACATGACTATGAAACCACTCCCTGCAAGAGTCATAAATAAACACAAACTCACACAAAGAAGGAAGCATGGACAGAGGCGGCCGCCCTCGTGTCCTTAACCGGCCTTGCAGCTGGAGGCTGCGGTTGTGATGTTTACAGCATCTCCCGTTTCTCACTTTTATCCTGCTCTCAGGGGCGGAGGTGGCCCAGACCTCATTCTTGAGCAGTCTCGGTCCTTGGTTCTCTTGCTTTTGTTGAACTGCTGTACTCATCTCTTCGCTTTCACTGGGAGGTGGTTGAGACGCGCTGAAGAATTTCTTGCCATCGAGACACGTCCCTCCCCGTCCCCATTGTGGAGACAGCTCTATTTTCCTCGATAATTGGGATAACTCACCCCAGACAATGCAGCAATTCCTTTCTTTGCCCGACGATTCAGTGCCATAAGAAGCCCCAAATGACAAAGTGGCCTTGTCAGCTTCCCATTCAATGGAAGCTTTGTTGCTGGCACCCGTAGAAGTATTTTCACTTAGAGTTTAGTTGAGTTTAGTCACGAAGTCGTATCTGACTCTTTTGCGACCCCATGGACTGCAGCCTGCATCTCTTCTGTCCACGGGACTCTCCAGGCAGGAATACTGGAGTGGGTTGCCATTCCCTTCTCCAGGGGATCTTCCCAACCCAGGGACTGAATTCGAGTCTCCTGCATTACAGGCATATTCTCTACCCCTGCGCCACCTGAGGGATTAGGAACTCTAAACCAGGGAGCCTGAAGATCCAGAGACACACTGGATAAACGTCTTTAGGGGATTACTAGCTGTAGACGTAAGAGGAGTCACTCCCACCTCTCGTCCTTGGTGCTGAGATCTGTTTTCAGCTCTGGTTCCAGACATGCACCCGGGTCTGTAGCAAGCACCCTGATCCCACAGGGAGCCGACTCCTGGTCGTGTGTAACGGTCCTAAGCAGGACATTTCCTGACTTCCCTAGCGTCTCCCGGATGACCGAGTGTGCGGTGCGGTGGTCTGGGCCGGGGCCCACCGCCCGTCTACCATGCGGACATCATCGCTTCCTCCGTGGGAACCCTCCCCCCACTCAGACATGTGCCGCGAGGCGAGGCTCAGCCCACTGCCCGTCTACCATGTGGACATCATCGCTTCCTCCGTGGGAACCCTCCCCACTCAGACATGTGCAGCCGAGGGGCTCAGCCCACTGCCCGTCTACCATGTGGACATCATCGCTTCCTCCGTGGGAACCCTCCCCACTCAGACATGTGCCGCCGAGGAGCTCAGCCCACTGCCCGTCTACCATGTGGACATCATCGCTTCCTCCGTGGGAGCCCTCCCCCACTCAGACATGTGCCGCTGAGGGGCTCAGCCCACTGCCCGTCTACCATGTGGACATCATCGCTTCCTCCGTGGGAGCCCTCCCCACTCAGACATGTGCCGCTGAGGGGCTCAGCCCACTGCCCGTCTACCATGCGGACATCATCGCTTCCTCTGTGGGAGCCCTCCCCACTCAGACATGTGCCGCCGAGGGGCTCAGCTTTGTGCTCTTCTGTCCAGACTGGGGGCTCGGCAGCCATGGTGCTGTGGGTTGAGTCAAGTTCACCAGAAGATACGCTTACGTCTTAACTCCTGGCGCCCATGCAGGTAACGTTTTTTGGAAGGGAGGCCTTTGAAGATGTGATGGCCCCTCCCCCGGTGACCAGGTCCTTCTGAGAGGAAGGGGGTCTGAGCACTGAAACCTTGCCCAGAGGGAGGGACACCACGCGGCGACGGAGGCAGGGATGGCCGCCACGCAGCCAGAGACGAGCAGAACCAGGACTGCCAGCACCACCCTCGGCCGGAGGGGGCACGGCTGGACCCCCGTCTGGGGAGGACCTGGTCCTTGGGCCCCTGTTCCCAGCCTGCAGACCGAGAGAATGAACCTCTGCTGTCCGCAGCCCCCTGCCCGCTCTGGGGCCCTTTGCTCTGGCAGCCCTGGGAATCCCACAGAGGCCTTGTCAGCCCTGGTGTGAAGAGTCAGCTTCGTGGAGCCCACACGCGGCCTCACGCCTGCCGCCGCGGTCACTGCGACTCGCTGACATCACAGGGGCAGGGCCTCGGGGAGCAGCGAGGTGGGTCCGGGGTGGGCCAGCCCCCGGCCAGGGGAGGCCCCCTCTGCAGTGACGCCGGCGCCGAGGCGTGTCCACGGGGACATGGGCATCCACACGGGGAGCAGCGAGGTGGGTCTGGGGTGGGCCAGCCCCCTGGCCAAGGGGAGGCCCCTCTGCAGTGGCGCTGTCGCCAAGGCGTGTCCACGGGGATGTGGGCATCCACACAGGGAGAAGCGAGGTGGGTCTGGGGTGGGCCAGCCCCCAGCCAGGGGGAGGCCCCTCTGCAGTGACGCCGGCGCCGAGCGTGTCCACGGGGACACGGACATCCACACATGCTCTGTCTGCTGCGACGGGCCCTCTGCACGCTCCCCTACAGACCTCGTCCCCGGTCCGCCAGCCCCGTTTCCTCCCACTGCTGCTTGACCCCCACCTGTGAATCCGTGTCCGTCCACGCTCCAGCTGCGGCTCCCCTCCTGGTGACTCTGACAGGCCACTGACAGGTTTCTGTGTCTGCCCTGGGCAGGGTTTTCTTTCAGGATCCCTACAGAGAGGCTGAGGCCTGGCCGTCTGGTGTCAGCTCATGAGGTGGCCCCACTTGCGAGCCAGGCTCCTTTTCTCCTACTGAAGCAGCTTGTTACAGGGACCCCCAGTGTAGACAGGAGTGGGATGGGAGAGGGGCTGTGACAAATGACTCTGTCGGGATTGGAGCCCCCACCCTTGTGCACAAGCAGCTCGTGATGACTGTCTTCAGTCCCGTGACGCTCGTGGCTCTGCAATGTTGGGTGTTCTGCACGCATCCTGCTCTCCTGGGAGCCAGGAGCTCTCACAAGGACCCTGACTGCTTGCAGGAGATGGCACATTTTCCCTCACGTCCCAGGGCCTGTGATGTGATTTCATGGATGTCATCAAAGTCTCTGCACAGCCTTGCTTGTCACAGAGGGTGGGCGCTCCCCAGGTCAGTCGAGCCACACAGGACCCAGACAACTGGGCAGCCTCCTTGTGGCTTGGGTCCACCGCCTTTGATCTGAGGCCGGCTCCGTGGACAGCCTTGTGGGTTGCCCAGTAACTGGGTCAGACACCCAGTGAAATGCGGCACCGTGTGCCTCCCCGACCTAAGGGAGCCCTGAAAGCCTGTCTCGCTTTGCAGCAGGGGTGTAATCAGGTGTCTGCATCTTTCAGGGGTTGCTGATGGGTCCTTGGGCACGAGGACCTGCGGACATCTGGAAGGTCCACCCCCTGCCGCGGTGGCTTTATCTCCCCTCCTCTGACTGGCTCTGTCTGAGTAACTTATAAGTAATTCAGCGTGTCTGAAGGATGCAATCTGCATGAGATGTATATAAATAAACGATATCTATGTCTACCTATATATAGCCTCACAGATAAGCAGACTATAAACCACAGCAAGTACTGCACACTGTGCTGAAGAGCTTAGAATGCATTTGGAGGGTAGTGGCGGACTGCTAACATTTTAAATTGGAATTTACATCGTCTGGCTTGTGCTTAGTAGGACTTTCCTGGCATAGTGTGTGGAGAAGGGTGGGGGTGTGTCAAGGCCGGGAGACGGGTCAGTCTGGATGGTCATCACTGCAGGAGTTCAAGGGGCACGAGTCACGGCAGGTCAGTGGGGTGAAAGGGCATTGATGGAGGTCAAGCGATATTAATTATCCTGAGTTCTCTGGCATTATTCTAAGAGCTGGGGTAGAAGATGAGGAAGGGGGAGACACATCTTACAGCAGGTGTCCCGAGCCTCCAGGGCCTAAAACCTGATGATCTGAGGTGGAGCTGATGTAATAACAATAGAGATAAGGCGCACAATGAATGTGTTAATAATGCACTTGAATCATCCGGAAAACACCCCCCTGCCCCATCCGTGAAAAAATCCCACAAAACTGGTCCACGGTGCCAGAAAGGCTGGGGACCGCGGCAGTGATGGGAGAGCATGGATAACAGAATTACACAAATCGTTGTAAATTACAAAAAAAAAAAAAAAAAAAAAAGAGCTGCACAGCAGGGGGCGTTATACTTCAGAAGGGTGTGCCTGAGGGCGTCGGTCACTCAGGGAGATGGAGGATGCAGTCTCGGCTGGGGGTGTGTGTGTGTGTGTGTGTGTGAGCACGTCCAAGGAGCTAGAAGGACAGGGAGGGAGGGAGGCCAGTTCTCAAAGACCACTGAGGACGTCTTGTAAACGTGTTCCTTGTCTTAGAACCAGCTGGAAGTCGCTGGAGGGTTTCAGGTAGGAGTGTGTGTGGGATTGCGTTGAAAACTATTACTGCTACTCTCGTTGCAGAGTGGGAGCTGGAGGAGTCCCGGGGCAGAGGCCGGGGAGGCCAGTCCGCAGGTTCCGTACGGCCCCTAGGAGAGAGGTGATGTCCCAGTTCGTGGGAAGGTGAGGAGTCGGATGCCAGTTTCAGGAAGGGAGTTGGTGCTCAAGTACGAGTTTGAGGTGGTGGAGAATTTATTTTTCTGGAGGAAGAGCAACAGGGGCCAACAGGAACAGAGCCGTGTGGGGGTTGGGACTGGGTCCGTGAGCACGAAGCCACCTGGGAATCCCAAGGTGGGGTCGGCAGGAGGGACCTTCTAGAGGACGGTCCTGCAAGACAGGAGCCCCAGGGGTGAGCTCTCTCTGTCACAAATGTCCTGAGAAACAGTCCCCAAGGTTTCTTTTGTGGCTGGAAGCACAGGCATCCTTTTAGGATGATTTTTATTTAGAAACCGTAGTTTGTCTAGTCTCAGCAACATTAACAACGACAAAAATCTCTTTGTTTGAAGTGAGTAAACTTCAAAATGTGTCAGAATGAGCTCAGGAAAGTCGTACCTGCAGCAGGACTGCGACCAAGTCAGAGAGAAGCCTCCTGGAGACAGATACGCTCTTGTTTTCTTCCTGTTCTGTGGGAAAGACATCGCAGAACCAAGACTTGCGATGATCTGAAGCACAAGCGCCAATTCTAACAGGCTGGTTTTGGCAACAAACTCAGAGTTTTTGACATGATAATTGTATTGTTTATTTATTTTTTTAATTAATAAGCTTTACTATTCAGAGCAGTTGTAAGTTTATAGAAAAGTGAGCAAAAAGTACTAGCGAATTCCCAAACACCCCTCTCCACAAGCTCCCCCTACAGCTTGCCCTGTTATTAACATCTTGAATTTGAATTAGGATGGTACATTCATCGCTAAACCTGAGGAGCTAAAGCTGAAACGTTGTCGTTAACTAAGGTTCCTAATTACGGTTCATTCTGTGTTGTACCTCTGTGGGTTTGGACAAATACGTCATGTATTTATAATTTTGGTCTTGCAGAAGAGTTTCACTGCCTTAAAGTTCCCCTGTTTTCCACACATTCATTCTTCCCTCCCCTCCCTCACAAGTCCCTGGCAACCACTGATCTTTTTCCTGTCTGCATAGTTTTGCCTTTTCCGGGATGTCATACACTTGGAATCATGCAGTATGTAGCTTTCTTCAGATTGGCTTCACTCACTTTGTAACATGTATTTGAAGCTCCTCGGTGTCTTCTCACGGATACATAGCTCACTTCTTTCGAGCACGAAGCAACGCTCCATGTCTGGAGGTACCATGGTTTATTTACTTACTCACCTACCGAAGGGCATCGTGGTTGCTCCCAACTTTGGCAACAATGAGTAAAGCTGCTATAAACATTCCCGTGCAGAATTGTATATGGACACAAGTTTTCAGCTCCTTTGGGTGAATACCAAGGACTGCGCTTCCTGCATCGTATGGTGAGAGTATGTTTAGTTTTGTGGGAAACTGTCTTCCAAAGTGACCGCACCAGTCTGCACGTCCACCAGCCTCGAGTGAGAGTGCCCGCTGCTCCGCGCCTCCACAGCATTCCGTGTTGCCAGCGTCTGGGTCCTGGTCCTTCCCACAGGGCTGCGGTGGTCTCCCAGTGGCTTCTGAATGAGAGGCGCCCTCATATAAAGCACTTCCTGTGCTCCACTACTCCAGTGTCTTTCCTTACTTTTTTTCATGCCACTTATGATCTTCAGAATCATGTTATTTTTCCTCCTGCGTCTTCTCACGTGCCTATTTGCCATCTGTATGTCTTCTGTAGTGAAGTGTCTGCTCAGATCTTCTGCCCACTTTTTAATTGGGTAGTTTGGTTTCTCACTGCTGAGTTTTAAAGCTCTCTGTTTACTTTGGACACCAGTCCTCTATCAGATATGTGTTTTGTGAAAACTTTCTCCCCGTCTGTAGCCTTTCTTTATCTTAACAGAGCCTTGTAGAAGTTGTTAATTTTAATGAAGTCCAACTTCTCATATTTTTCTCTCATGGACTATACATTTGGTGTTAAAATTGTATTTTTAAACATGTTTTAAGTTTTCGGTTTTTTTTTTTTTTGGTTTGAAAAGTGTTGTTTTCAAAGTGGTGTTATCTCTGTTTATGTTAATTTTGACAGGATTGGCAATAGATAATTGTGTGTGTGATTTTTAAAAGTGACAAAGTCACCATTAGTCATGAATATATATCCTTTTTTGTTGTTTTAATGAATTCATTGCATTCATTTTTGTTTCTGTTAGTATTGGATGGATATTTTGGCAGAGATACAAGTCACAGTCCTCTTTCTACCCTTGCTGGCTGATGCCTCAGCCCCTGTGAGCCGGAGGGAAGCAGTCTGTGTCCAGAGGTCACAGGTGTGCCCCAGGTTTCTGCATCAGCACAGCCCATTCATGAAAGACTTGTCCTTACAATAGATCATCAGTCAAGGCGTTGGGAAAGCCGATGCTCTCACTTCCCCAGTTTGAACCTGGGTCGTCCGGCTCGCCTGCGTCTTGGCCCAGAATCATTGTGTACGAGGCACCACTAGTTTGCATCATTTACCATCCTGTCCAGCTTCAAGGCCACTGCAACTGCCTGTCTTGCTATGTGGAGGCCTGTGGGTTCTTCACCTGGACAGCTACGGGGCGTACTACCCACCCCGCCACCAGCATCCTTCAGATCTCCAAATAACACCCAGAGGATACCACTTCCTCAAAGTTGCCTCCTGTCCTCCACCACTTCAACCCTGTTTTTCCTTCATGCCACGTATGATACTCAAAATCATGTTATTTTTATGCCTACTTGCTTGCTCTCTGCCTCTTGCAATAAAATAACAGGACTTTTTTAGCTCAGGTGGTACTTGACAAGTGTTTTCCAAATTAACGTGAATGAGCCATGGACAAGACACTTCATCAAATCCCTTCTATTGATACATCAAACATGTTTGTGATGCAGGCCACTTCAGTCTATTTTGGATAAGGTTGTAGTAAAAGTAACACACTCTCCCTTTGATTTTGCTATCAACCTTGGGACTAGGCAAGCGGAGGTTTTTGTCTGATTCACTGAAAAGGAAACTATAATTCAAAAAATATTTTTGGGTTGTTTTATTTTTTTGGTTTGTAGTACTTTCCTAATTTTATGCTGCCTTTTTTTAAGCTAGTGTGAATGCGAATATGAACAATAGAATTAAGGGAAACTTATTCCATTGTTTCCAAAATGTATGACAAGGCCAGGGTGGAAAGCACTGCCTTCATCACGGAGAATCTTGAGTACGCGTTGCCTGAGGCCTCCCGGGTCAGCACCAAAGCAGACGGTACAGGAAAGGCTCTGACATGGGTCCATTCATAAGGGCTTTCCATGTGACTCAGATGGCAGAATATGAATCATTTGTGTTAAGTGGACAGAGCGTAGAAAGAAGGTGCAAAGCAGATGATCCGCTTTAGTAAACGGATGGATCCCCTGTCACTGACGTTAGTCTACTGTCCAGGACTGAGAAGTACTGGCAACACTAGGCTATGTGTAATCATCTCACTGTTTAACACTACGGGTGCTTTTTATACTTTAAGGGGTTTTGGTCCTTGAGTTCATAAGTGTTTACTGAATTTGTTACAGTATTGCTTCTGTTTTATGCTTCGATTTTTTGGCCACAAGGCATCTGGGAATCTTAGCTCCCCATGAGGGACTGAACTCGCGCCACCTCCATTGGAAAGCAAAGTTTCAATCACTGGGCCGCCAGGGAAGTCCCTGGGTTTATTTTCGTGAACTCTAGAGGTAGTTGTGTGCTTCAAGAGGACTCAATTAAGTGGCTTTAAAGAAAAATCAAATACATATATCTGTGAGGCTGCTTCTTTTTTGATTCTATCCATCAGTTTATTATATACTTTAGATTCCATGTATAAGTGATATCGTACAGTGTCCCTCTGTCTGACATTTCACCTATGTCCCTCTGTCTGACACTTCACCTAGCATAAAGCCTTCCACAGTGGGGAAGGGGAAGGGGGGGGCACAGTACAGGGGTAGGGGAATAAGAGGTACAAACTGCTCGATACAAATGAGCTACAGGGAAATATTATACGACACGGGGAACACAGCCGATACTTTATAGTAACTGTAAGTAGACATAATCTTTAAAAATTATGGGTCACTGTATTGCTCCCTTGTAACTTATGTAATATTGTGTAACAACTATATTTCAATAAAAAAAGAAAAAACAAGTAACATAAATAGTCCCTAATCCAAGCTATGAATTTGATAAAATGAATTAGAGCAAAAATAAACTTTTCAAAAACTAGTCAATTATAAAGATATTTATCGGACAGTTCAAACTTAATCTATTCTTAATTAATCAAAGATGTAAGAATATAGAGACAAATTCTCCCTCTCCTTATTTCAACTGAGCAAGTTTGGCTCAATGAGAAGATCTCACTTGTGACTCTTTGGGGTCGAAATTCTGGTGTGTGAACATGTCTGCGGGTGTGGGGTGTGTGTAGCGGAGTATGGGTAGGGGGCATTCTTTTTAAAACAGAATTACTGAGACAATTTAGGCACCATAGAATTTATCCACTGAGAGTGTTCAGTCCAGTGCTTCTCAGTTTATCCACAGATACGTGTGGCCAGCACCACAGTCGATTTTAGACCATTTTCACCAAAAAGAAAGCTCACACCCTCCTGTCTCTACCACCCTTCTGCTGTGCACAGTCACGGCCAACTCTTGGTGACCCCACTGCCCAGAGCCCATCAGGCTTCTCTGTCCATGGCATTTCCCAGGCAAGATTAATGGAGTGGGTTGCCACTTCCTCCTCCAGGGAACCTTCCCAACACAGGGATTGACTGTCTCTCGTGTGTTCTACGCTGGCAGAAAGGTTCTTACCGCAGCACCACCCGGGAGCCCCACACTTCAGATCAGATCAGATCAGTCACTCAGTCGTGTCCGACTCTTTGCCACCCCATGAATCGCAGCACGCCAGGCCTCCCTGTCCATCACCAACTCCCGGAGTTCACTAGACTCACGTCCATCGAGTCAGTGATGCCATCCAGCCATCTCATCCTCTGGCGTCCCCTTCTCCTCCTGCCCCCAATCCCTCCCAGCATCAGTCTTTTCAAATGAGTCAACTCTTCGCATGAGGTGGCCAAAGTACTGGAGTTTCAGCTTTAGCATCATTCCCTCCAAAGAAATCCCAGGGCTGATCTCCTTCAGAATGGACTCCTTGGATCTCCTTGCAGTCCAAGGGACTCTCAAGAGTCTTCTCCAACACCACAGTTAGCCCTAAGTAATCTCAAATCTACTGACTCTACTTTATATCTCTACAGATTTTCCTGATCTGGATATCTCCATCCTGAAGGCATACGATATGTGATCTTCTGTGACTGGCATCTTTCACTTAACATGTGTTTCCAAGACCCATCCATGTTGAAGCGTTTATCAGTACTTTTTTATGGCTAAATAGTGTTCCAGAAGCAGAAGATACTAAGAAGAGGTGGCAAGAATACACAGAAGAAGTATACAAAAAACATCTTCATAACCCAGATAATCACGATGGTGTGATAACTCACCTAGAACCCGGCATCCTGGAATGTGAAGTCAAGTGGGCCTTACGAAACATCACTATGAACAAAGCTAGTGGAGGTGATGGAATTCCAGTTGAGCTATTTCAAATCCTGAAAGATGATGCTGTGAAAGTGCTGCACTCAATATGCCAGCAAATTTGGAAAATGCAACAGTGCCCACTGAACTGGAAAAGGTCAGTTTTATTCCAATACCAAAGAAAGGCAATGCCAAAGAATGTTAAAACTACAACACAATTTCATTCATCTCACAGGCTCACAAAAAAATGCTCAAAATTCTCCAAGCCAGGCTTCAACAGTACATGAACCAAGAACTTCCAGATGTTCAAGCTGGATTTAGAAAAGGCAGGGGAACCAGAGATCAAATTGTCAACTTCCATTGTATCACTGAAAAAGCAAGAGAGTTCCAGAAAAATGTCTACTTCTGCTTTATTGACTATACTAAAGCCTTTGACTGTGTGGACCACAACAAACTGTAGAAAATTCTTCAAAAGATGGGAATACCAGACCACTTTAGCTGCCTCCTGAGAAATCTGTATGCAGATAAAGAATAAACAGCTAGAACCAGACATGGAACAATGGACTGGTTCCAAATTGGGGAAAGAGTACGTCAAGGCTGTATATTGTCACCCTGCTTATTTAACTTATATGCAGAGTATATCATGAGAAACGCTGGGCTGGAGGAAACACAAGTTGGAATCAAGATTTCCAAGAGAAATATCAATAACCTCAGATATGCAGATGACACCCCCTTTATGGTAGAAAGCGCAGAAGAACTAAAGAGCCTCTTGATGAAAGTGAAAGAGGAGAGTGAAGAACTTGGCTTAAAACTCAACATTCAGAAAACTAAGATCATGGCATCTGGTCCCATCACTTCATGGCAAATAGATGGGGAAACAGTGGAAACAGTGGCTGACTTTATTTTTCTAGGCTCCTAAATCACTGAAGATGGTGACTGAAGCCATGAAATTAAAAGACGTTTACTCCTTGGAAGGAAAATTATGACCAACCTAGATAGCATATTCAAAAGCAGAGACATTACTTTGCCAACAAAGGTCCATCTAGTCAAGGCTATGGTTTTTCCAGTGGTCATGTATGGATGTGAGAGTTGGACTCTGAAGAAAGCTGAGCACCAAAGAATTGAGCTTTTGAACTGTGGTGTTGGAGAAGACTCTTGAGAGTCCGTTGGATAGCAAGGAGATCCAACCAGTCCATTCTAAAGGAGATCAGTCCTGGGTGTTCTTTGCAAGGACTGATGTTGAAGCTGAAACTCCAATGCTTTGGCCACTCATATGAAATGTTGACTCATTGGAAAAGACTCTGATGTTGGGAGGGATTGAGGGAAGGAGGAGAAGGGGACTACAGAGGATGAGATGGTTGGAGGGCATCACCAACTCAATGGACATTAGTTTGAGCGAACTCCAGGAGTTGGTGATGGACAGGGAAGCCTGGTGTGCTGCAGTCTGTAGGGTCCCAAAGAGTCGGACACAATTGAGTGACTGAACTGAATAGTCCATCGTATGTTTATACTACATCCTCTTTATTCATTTGACAATTGATAAACTATTGGGTTGTTCCTGCCTTTTGACGATTATGGATAATGTTGGTATAAACATTTGTATACAACTTTACATCCTGACATCAGTTTTCATTTCTCATGAGTATCTACCTAGGAGTAGAAATGCTGGTTTGTATGAAAACTCTAAATTTAACCGTCTAAAGAACTGCCACTCTTTTCCAAAGCAGCTGCACCATCTTACACTCCAACCAGCAGTGTATGAGGGTTCTGATTTTCCATATACTTGTCACAACACTTGTTATTATCTGCCTTTTTGATTCTAGCCATCCTATTGGATGGAAGCAGTAGCTTATTGTGACTTTGATTTGATTTGATTTAATCTGATGCCTGAAAATGTGGAGCATCTTTACATGTGCATATTGGACATTTGTATGTCTTCTTTGGAGAAATGTCTATTCAGATCCTTTGCCAATTTTTTAATTGGGCTGTTTGTCTTTTTATCATTGAGTTGCAAGTGTTCTTTACATATTCTTCATATAAGTCCCTGATCTGATACACGATGTACAAATGTTTTCCCTCATTCTGTGGGTTGTTTTTCACTTTCTTGGTTCCTTGCAGCACAGATTTTAATTTTGATGAAGTCCCGTGTATCTGTGTCTTCTTTTATTTGTACGTTTGGTGTCGTATCTAAGAATCCTTTACTAAATCCAAAGCCATACAGATTCACCCCATGTTTTCTTCTGAGGTTTGTAGTGACTACATTTAACTCTTTGATCCGTTTTGAGCTAAGCTTTCTGTGTGGTGTGAGATAAGTGTCCATGTTCATCTTTTTGTATGGAGAGCCTTTTATTGTCCCAGAATAAGACTTTTGATTTGTTGAAAAGACTTATTCTCTCCCAAACAGAAGGTCTTAGAACTGCTGCTAAAAATATACGAGTTTATTCCTGAGCTCTCAATTCCGTCCCATGAAAACAGTGTGACAATTCTTATACAGTATATCACTGTTTGGATTACTATTGCTCTGTAGTAAGTGTTCAAGCCATAGAGTATGAATCTTCCTACTTTTTCTCTTTTTCAAAATTATTTTGGCTATCCCTGGCCTTGGAAGGACCAGTCTGTCAGTTTCTACAAAGGGACCGACTGAATACAGATTGTGTTTCTACTGAACATCCTCCAGCTCAGAGAGTCTTGCCTCCGTGTGTTCAGTCCGCTAATAAGTCCATCAGCGTCTTGTTCCTCATTCATGTGGCAGGGTCTCTGATCTCTAGCGTCTGCTTTTTATTTTTTCTCAGATTTCCATCTCACTGCTTACGTTACCCATCTGCTTTTGTATGTTGTTCCCTTTTTTCCATTAAAGCACTTAGCATGTTAATCATGATAATTTTCAATCACTGGCCTGATGATTTCATATTCCTGCTATATCTGACTTGGTTCTGAAACTTGCTCTATCTTTTCAAAGTGCTTTTTTTTTTCTCCCTTTCGAATATGTTGCTTGGGGGAAAGTTGGAAAAGATGTCCTGGGTAAAAGGAACTGCACTCAATACACCGTTAGGGATGAGTGGGGAGGTGTGAGGAGAAGAGCAAAGTCCTAGAGGATCAGGGCTTCATCTGTGAGTGAGCTTGAGCCTCTGGACTGTGGATTTCACAAGAAGGTCTCAGTTTGCCTCCTGTTTGTGTGGGTCAGGACGGCTCGAGGGGGCTGGGGTTGAATATTCCCCCCACCCCCCAAGTTAGGTATGTGTTGATGAACTCCAAATAGGTTTGAGTCTGGCAAAGCAGTTTCTCCTGGGAGCAGAGCTTGTTAGAACAGAGCGCTCTGGTGCTCTCCCTCCTGGAGACGCACAGGCGAGTTTTCCCCTGTTTTCACTGTGCGCGCCCTCACAGAGCTCCCGGAGTTAAAATTCACAGCAGCGTGGGCGCCACAGGAGCTTTCGCCTCTCAGAGTCGCCTTCCATCTGTTTGTCAATTACTCCAGGATTTCCTGCCCAGGACTCTGTTCTGCTTCGGACTCCAACAGGTGGCACTATTGGTAAAGAACCTGCCTGCTGATGCAGGACGTGTAAGAGGAGTGAGTTCCATCCCTGGGTCGGGAAGATCCCCTGGAGGAGGGCACGACTGCCCACTCCAGTCTTCTTGCCTGGAGAATCCCATGAGCAGAGGAGCCTGGAGGGCTACAGTCCTTAAGGGCTCAAAGAATCGGTCACAACTGAAGTGACTTCATACACACGAGTGCCGGGGACTGGCTCTGCTTCAGTAAGTTGTAAGTTTCTGCATTTTCCTGTCTGTCTCTCCACTGTTCTGGGCAGTGAACTCAACACTCAGCATAAAGGAAAAAAAAACAAAAAAACTTTTGAAAACTCACTGAAAAAATCGTAGGTGAAAAAAAGAAAAAAGAGCTGGAGAAGCATTTGGGCCAAAGAGCATTACAGAAATGGATCTAAATAAATATTAACATCTAGCAAAGTTACACATTATCATATACCTCAGCCTCCTACAGAACAGATGAGCCTGTATCAGGCTCTGGAACTTTCAGAATGCAGCAAAGACACCATCCTGCCATCGTGCGTCTCCTTCCTTTGTCTCCATGCGTTCATACACCTGTTTATGAAGAGGGGGCTTTATGCTGGATGCTTGTGGACTCCTGGAAGCACTGTGGGAAGCTGCCTTCCTTCTCCTCATGAATTGACACTAATAACCAAGAGAAAATTTTAATGATAATAATAAGCTTAACTAAATAGCTGGAAAGCCACACCTGCTGGAAAATGACAATGTCTTAATCAGGGTCTGTTGGCAGAGAGGGTGAATCGTGATTTTGATGTGTGAAGCTCACCCCCATAGCCAAAGATTAGTTTTCTCTTGTTTGAAATTGATGTAAGAAGAAATAGGAATAGATTACAGTTCGACAAAATCAAAGGAAAGGCTATGGATGGTCTTAGGAGATATGAAGCCAGAAAATTCTTAAATGGTCTATGCTGCTCTGAATAGTCTGAAGCTATCCACTAATAAAGGGTTGAACTGGAGACATGAAAGACGAAAGCTCAGGTTGTGAGGAAATGCACACGCTGACCCCAGTTTGGAAGGCCGGAGCTGGAGAGCGTTTTCCTGAGAATAATGAGACTGCTGTCCCAACAGGCATGGGCTGCTTGAACCCTCAGGGAGTCACTGGAGACGGGAGGCTGCAAAGTGCGGAGGCTGATTAGCACCGACTTTGTTTTTTAAAGAAGGCAAATATCTAGCACAACCATAATTAGTGAAAAACCTCAGTGTTTACGTTTATCAGATTTTCTGGTTAAATTAAAATTGAGAGACTTGTTTTTAGCTATTCTCCATGTTTCACTTTTAATCATAAAATTTTCAGTGTGGGGAAGATGATTTATATTTTCTTTAACGTTGAAGATATTTCAATTTATAGACATTATATCTGTTTTAGGGGGAGAACTGGAGCAACTGAAGCCCTCGCTCAGTGCCAGCGGCAGTGCAGCCGCTTTGAATTTGTTCAGCGTTCCGCACCGACACTGTCCACACACGTGTGCCGTAATCCACAGTTCAGCTTCTAGACTGAGCTCGACGGAAATGCACCAAGACACGCAGAGGAGTGTTTGTAGCTCAGTTCAGTCGCTCCGTCGTGTCCGACTCTCTGCCCCCCCATGAATCGCAGCGCGCCAGGCCTCCCTGTCCATCACCAACTCCCGAAGCTCACTCACAACCCCAGATTCCAATCCCAGTGTCCATCGACTCTAGAAGGGGTGGGTTCCTTGCTGTCTATCAGCATATGTGGCGTGGAGTGATGTGTGTGACACAGCATGACACGCACAGGGCGTGACATAGAATGCCCTGACATAGCACAGTGTGGTGTTACGAGATACGGTGTGACCGAGAGGGCAGAGGGGCACGCTACACGCCTGAGCATGTGCGACTCTCACAGACCTAATGCTGAGCGAGAGGGACCAGACGCAAAACCGGACGTGTGCCTCTGTACACAGAGGTTGAAGGCGGCTTCAGGAGCTCCTGCAGTGAGAGGCCAGCGAGGGACGGCCTCTGGCAGAGGCCAGGCTCCTTGGGGAGCTGGACTCTTGTGCAGTCGCTCAGTCGTGTCCAGCCCTTTGGGGGCCCATGGACCGCAGCACACTAGTCCTCCCTGTCCCTCACCATCTCCTGGAGCTTGCTCCCCACTGAAGAACGGGGAGCCGTTGGAGCACTTTCCAACCGTCTCATCCTCTGTGGACCCCTTCACCTCCCGCCTTCAACCTTTCTCAGCATCAGGGTGGACTCCTCGGCATTAGTGATTCGATTCATGACTTGGATGGCGGTCATGTATAGATTTTATTTCGTGATTATTCATGTAATTCATTGCTATAAATTATATGATATGTTCACTTTTTAATTTATGTTATACTGTGGGCTTAAAACAACTATTTTTAAATGATTGGGAGAGTTCCATGAGCACAAAAAAGATGCTTAGGGGCTGAGGTCCCAGGGACCCAGAAGGATTCAGATCATGACGTGCCTTTTGGGGATATTTGGTTTCCTTCTGAGGAATGGGGAGCCCTTGGAGCACTTTGAGCAGAGGAGTGGTCTGCTATGATTTATATTTTGGGATGATCATTCTGGCTGCTATGATAAAAATATACCATGGGCTGAGATAAAAAGACAGCAACAACGTGAAGAGTGTTTGCATTTCAAATTGTGATGCGTGTTGGTAATTTGCTCTCCATAGAATCTGCACAAATTAGCAATCTCACTGGCACGTTCCCACGTCACTCCCTGCACGACGGCTTTAAACACTGGATATTCGTCCACTCGATGTGGAAAGGTGATACGGTGCAGAAGTTTCATTTCTAGGTCTGGGATGGTGGGTGGGTGGATCTTATTCTCACATTTCTGAGGGCTGCTTGCAGACCTTCATCAGACGCCTTTGCACACCTGTTCCCGTGTTTCTGCTGGTTCGCTGACGTGTTCTTGCACAACTGTGCTTGTCTTGTGTATATCAGGCCTTCCCTGGTGGCTCAGTGATAAAGAATCTGCCTGCCCAGCAGGAGACATGGGTTCAAACCCTGGGTCGGGAAGTCCCCTGGAGAAGGAAATGGCAGCCCACTCCAGGGTTCTTGGCTGGAAAATTCCTTGGATGGAGGAGCCTGGTGGGTTAGAGACCATGATGTCACATGACGTAGCGACTAAGCAATAACAAATTACATATCAAGGAAATTAAATTTTTTCTGTGATGTGAACTTCAGCTACTTTCCCCCATGCCGTGTTTTTAAGTTGAAAGTTCTTCTACCTCACTGTGGGCTGTGTTTGGATTACCAAGGACTCTGTCCGTCTAGTCGCTTCTGACCAGAGGAGCGTAGGGCCATAGAGAGCTGCTGTCGTGGTTGACAGCTGAGTGGTCCAGATGCTTCGGGCCTTGTCAGGAGATCGGGCAAGATGACACAGCCCAGGAAGAACACTGTATGCGTGTGCTGCCGTCCGTCTCACGTGAAGGCAGACGTCACGATCGCTGCTCTGGTCGAGGTGGAAAGAGCACGCCCATCACATCAACAGCCTGGAGCCGAGGGCCTGAGGATGTGCTAACTCGCCGGGCACAGGCACAGGCAGCCCATGAGGGCCTACAGTCCCTTCACAGACAGACCCAGATGCCCCCGAGGATCCAGTGGGTGGGTTCAGTGGGGACACAGCGACATCACGACCCCCCGAGCTTTAGCTCCTGAGCGTGGCGCCAATCCTGGCCATCACCCCTGGGGAGAGACTTGGACGTGCATCTCCTATCTTGGCTGGGTGAGGGCAGGGCTCAGCTTCAGAGGCTTCTCTTTGCCCTTCTCTCTACGACATCTCTGACCCCACAGGGCACAGACCGCGTGTGGAGCTTGCACCATCTTCCCAACTTGTCTTTCCCAAATGTGGACTTGCTGCTCAGTCTCCCAGCTGTGTCTGACTCTCTGTGACCCCGTGGACCGCAGCACGCCAGGCCTCCCTCCCCTCACGTGTGTTAGGGGACTGGGATGACAACCTGGTGAGTCCACAGAACATTAGCTTGTCACTTGGGCACACAGGCCGCAACTCTGACAGAAGGGTAATAATGGCCTGACGACCCTGCAGGTCTCCGGGTGTAACTGTCAACTCTGAACGTGTGTCCAGCAGTTCCAGAAGGCCTGGGTATTCCGCTTTACCTGGAGAAAGGAAATGGCATATATCCTCCCGTGGAGGGGCTGCGGGATGACCTCCATGCGTCCTTAGCATGAGACTCTTCCCCCTGGGAACGTGGCCTCCTCTTCAGCCAGCAGGTCTAGTCCTGACTCAGGTCCGGGGACTGCAGGAGGGACCGCTCTCAGTGCCCTTGATTTTTTCTGGTGATGTAAGCAGGGTCCTGATGCCTACCCGCCCGTTCTCCCCTGCTCCCTCCTCCTCCAGAGGGCGGCATTCCCAGCCATCTTCGCAATTCGGGAGGCCGGCCCGTGTTGACTTCTCCTCCAGCTTCGCCAGCTGCGACGGTCACTGCGTCCGCCTGGCTTCTGACTGGACACGGCGCTAGCCGGCCCCGGCTGCGGCCGGTCCTGCCATCCCCGTACTCTGAGCCTGCTTCTGGGATGGCGTCAGCTGCATCCGTGCAGAACCGCTGAAGTGCTGTGGGGTGGGCGTCTCCCTCCCGCACGCTCCTTGTTTTGTCAAGAGTGAATCTTCCAGACCTGCCCACTGGCCGCCCCATCTGGCGTGCTCTGTCCCGCAGAGCAGTCCTCTCCGCATGCCTCCCTCCCCGTCTGCCCATCGCGCCTTCTGCGCTCGGCCTTCGATTCCAGCCGTTCAGCTCCCTCGGCGTGGACCCCTGACTCTTCAAGCTTCTGGGAGACACTCTGGCTGTGCTCTCACACCGTCCCCTTTGCCGGGTCGCTGAACCCTGGACCTCAACACTGCTTCCCAGTCAGCACACTTTCCCTGAGGCGAGCTTCCCCCAAGGTCTCCCGGTCACGCTTTGCTCAGAGCCAGCCCCAGCCGTCGCCTCCAACCGCTGCCCGCCCAGGCTGCTGCATCCCACCCAAGCTGCTGCTGCCCATAGCGCCTCCTCTGACCCCGGCTCTCTCCGACGTGTAACCCTAACTGTGAGCTCACGGTCAAACCAGGTGCAGATGGTTTCACCAGGAGGTGGCCCCTGGGTTTTCTTGAAGTAAGGAGTTCTCGCTCTGATCAGGGAGGCGTGGGGCAATTCTGTAGGACAAGCCTCTCAGAGGAGCACAGGAACTCCAGTTGTCACACACCAGCTAGATGCCCCCGATCCACCTGCTATACTCCCACCCAGCTTCCTGACCAGCCTTGGCCGGGGCTGCGCTTTCTCGTGGGCCTGGCTACTCTGAAGATCGCTGCCGTGCCTGTGTGAGGCCTGAGTCACACTCACCCCTTACAAAGGTGCCCATGTCGTGCCCCAGAACCGTGACCCTCGAGGCTGCGCCACAGAGGAGATGAGGTGGGAAAAGGCTGTTACCGGCGGAGACCCTTACAGGGGTCCGGGGAGCACACTCCCTGTCCCTCACACCATGACGACGACCGAACCATTTCACTGTTTCAAGGGATTTTCCATCCAATTCAGTATTGTTCACTTACAGACATTGAGATACATGAATTTAGATCAGCTTCTCAATTTATGAAAAAACAAAAAGTAGCTAAGATTATAATAGGTATTGTGTTGAGTCTGTAGATGAATTTGGGGGATATTGACATTTTAATATTAAATCTCCTGACTCAAAGTCATGGGATGTCTACTTACTTCAATTTCTTTCAATATGGTTTTGCAGTTTTAGAGTATAAATTTTGCTCTTTTATTAAATTTATTTCTAATTTTTAAAATTGATGCTATTGTTTTCATTTTTGGATTTTTAATTATTTCATGTATGAAATACAATTGATTTTATATATTTATGTTGTTGAACTTATTCATTAGTTTTAACACTTTGCAACAGGCTTCTTAGGATTTTATATATGCACAAGATCATGTCCTCTGTAAACAGAGGTAATTTTACTTATTCCTTTCCAATCAGGGTGACTTTTAATTAAACTTTCTTTGGCTAATAATTTCAATGCAATGTTGGATAGAATTATTGAAAGCAGACCTCCCAGTATTGTTCCTGATATTAGTAGGGAAGCAGTCTTTCACAATTAAGTATGGTGGTAGCTAGATTCTTCACTGATTTCCTTTATCAAGTTCAACAAATTCCTTTCTACTCCTGGCTTGTAAAGTCTCTTTTTTATAAAGGTGTAGTGGATTTTATCATTGTTTTTCCATTTATTAAAATAACCATGTTTTTGGTGTCTTATAATCATACGATTATTGCAATATTAGATTGTCACGTGCTGAAGCCAACCTTGAATTCCGGGATAAACCCCATTTTGTCACTGTGTGTGATCTTTCTTTTGTTGCTAGATTTGGTTTGATATTATTCTGTTGAGGATTTTTACATCTAGGGTGGATAATGTTGTTTTAATTTGATAAATGAGAAGACTTAAGACCTACAGATGCTCAGCACATATTCCAGCTTCACACAGCTAGAAGAGGGAAGAGGTGAGAGTGTAGTCTTGGATTCTGCCACATTGCAAACTCATGTTTTTGATCATCTTACTTTTAATAAAGGCTTTGAGATTCAGTGACATCCTTAACTTATGAAACTGCATATTCTGAATCAGAATAAGTATATTCTGTATCTCCATGTCCTTATGAAGATTTATTTTACCTCTAAGAAAGAACATTTTCTGTATTGCTTTCTTTAAAAATGTTATTTTTTAAGGTTGATATGCTAAAAAAATCAATCAAGCTTTCTGCCTAGCTCTCCATAGATAAAAATACAAAGATACATAGGAAAAAAAAATTTCTATATTGTAATGAGAAAGACTATTTAGTGGCACATTGTAGAGAACTCTTTTTAAATTTACAGATTTAATTTCAGGTTCATATGGAAAATTAATAGTTTAAAATTAAGTGTAAGGTCCATAAGAATGACACTCTTTAAATAAGATAGATAGAGAGATAGATATTTAAGTCACAGTAATACAATAGATGTCTGTGCATTAAAAAAGAAAAAAAAAACATAGCGTACTTGATTTAATGGCATCACATATCTCTCTTCTGGGGGCTCAGAACTGTGCCCACAGTCGCTACTCAAAACCCTTTTTTCTTCTGTCATATTAGTGTCACACATTTCATTCCTATTGGCCGCAATCAGCTACCAAGGCAATTTCTTTTAGGATTCCTGTGGTTTGTTGTAAAATTCTAGATCCAGTACCTCTTTTCAGATACATTGATATTTGGCTTTAAATAAAACTTTTCAATAAAGCTCTTGTTTGGCGTTATTTCAGTTAGCCAAGCCAGTTTTACATCTTTCTTGAATTCCCTCAACATCTGGCACAGTTCTGGGTATATGTTAATCTGATTAAACTAGAGAACAGATAGAAAATTGCTTTATAATTTCCAAAACACTATGCAAATACGTGACGCCGATAGTGGTGAAAACAGCAGCAGGCAGCCAGTAAATACGTTAGATTCACACGACTTTGGTTATAACCCTCTGTTGGTTTGCTGGCTCTGAAATCTGGAAGTCGTGTCTTCATAAATATGTGCTGTGTCTGCTTAGTCCCTCTGACTCTGTGTTATCCTGTGGACGGCAGCCCACCAAGCTCTTCTGTCCATGGGATTTCTCAGGCGTGAATACTGGAGCGGGTTGCCATTTTCCTCCTCCAAGGGATCTTCCTAACCCAGGGATCAAACCCACACCTCCTCTTCCTCCTGCACCGCAGGTGGATTCTTCACCCGCTGAGCCATCAGGAAGTCGTCCACAGTTGACCTTTTATACAGAACAGATTATATAATTGGTTCTTAATCACTTATTGGAGATCATGATGAATTTTAAAAGAGATATCTAGATGCCTGTTGACCTGGAAATAAGGTTACACGTAGCAGTACATATCACATTTATGCAGAATACCAGGAACAGTGAAGATGAATACTGGCACACTGTATATTTTATGTAGATGTTCTGAAGATAAAAACTGACACTCCATGGACCCTGTTTGGGATAACTTTGAAATGAACTTTAAAGTGAACACATACTAAGATTCATGTTGAGTTTATAGACTTGATGGCTTCAAGATAAAGTTTACTGAAGGACACGAGACATCAAGTATGGAGATAAAACTCAAACATTCTCTTAAGTTAGATGTTCCTTCTGCTCATTTATCTACAAAGAAGGATGGCTCATCAGCGTTTTACTCACTAGGACACTGTTGCTAAAGCTAATCCTTCTTTTGGAAGAAGGCAGCATAGTTTCCATGGCAAACAAAGTTATTTCATTAGTTAGATGTTTTTTGTGAAATAAGTAAATGAAAATCCCAACCTGAATCAACTTAAAAGTATCCTCATAAGCAAGATGCCCAGAAGAGAGCTGGCTTAACGTTGGTTAAAGCAATGTTATAATCGTATAATTGAGAATTCAGTTTCTCTCTACCCCCTGCTCCTTCTTCCTGAGACCGTCAGCTCACCATTCAGTTTAACGATGTCCGTGGTTACCAGAAGGCTGTCATCCAGGCATTGCCTTCAGGCCTGACAACAATATCTGGAAGAGTAAGAGCAACTCTCCCCCTTGTCTCCCAAGGACAAGGGGCTTAGGAGAAGCTTTCACCCGACTCTCAGATGTGGTTGGCCACAGGTGTGCCCATGCCTAAACCCATCATGGGCAAGGGCATTGAGAATGATTGGCTTAAACCAAGGAGGAAGTCTCTCATCTTCCCCCTTCAGGGCTCTACTCCCAAGAAAGAAATGAGGGACGAGTATTGGATAGAACCAAAAGCAATCATTAGCGTTCTCTTCCTAAATGCATGCAACTCCAGGCAGTGGGTGTTTCTCTTTTCCTCAGGTAAATACTGATGTGTATTTTAAATACATTTCCTTCTTACCTGCAAGATTTACGTTGATGTATGGCTTTTCTGACCCTGAGAAATATGAGGGGAAAATAGTGCAGGTGCCAGAATCAACAGAAAAGTGCAAATGCCAGCTTTGTGACAAGAGCAGTTTCACTGCGGGATAGACTCCCAGTGAGCAGGTGGGGTTGTCCTCGGAACTCCTCTTGCTCCCAGATCACCGCCCCCCGCGCCGGGACCTCTTCTGATTGCAGCAGTCATTCTCATCTGAAACTTGCATTAAACATGAAATTCCAGCTATTAGAACTGAACCTTCCTTTTCCCGACAAGATAGCAAAAAGCTTAGCTGAGACCCTTAGGATCAACATGAACAGACTCCTGCAGTGGGTAAACAGGTTGACGTGCACGAAGCCTTCTGATATCTGGAGGCCACTGAAAGAGGTGGATTCCCAGTGTCACTGTCAGATAAAAAAAGAGTCTGAGAGAAAGGCCTAGGTCTTCATCAGGGGGGCCTGGAAATGTGGGCCAGAAACTGGCCCTATTCTGGGGGCTGGCCCTGTTGCCACTCAAGGGTTACATGGGCCTCTGTATCCAGAGTCTGCTGGCTCAGCCTGCAAAGAGTCCCCGTGCAAAGCAGGTCAGATCAGATCAGATCAGTCGCTCAGTCGTGTCCGACTCTTTGCGACCCCATGAACTGCAGCACGCCAGGCCTCCCTATCCATCACCAGCTCTCGGAGGTCACTCAGACTCACATTCATTGAGTCAGTGATGCCATCCAGCCATCTCATCCTCTGTCGTCCCCTTCTCCTCCTGCCCTCAATCCCTCCCAGCATCAGAGTCTTCTCCAATGAGTCAACTCTTCGCATGAGGTGGCCAAAATACTGGAGTTTCAGCTTGAGCATCATTCCCTCCAAAGAAATCCCAGGGCTGATCTTCTTCAGAATGGACTGGTTGGATCTCCTTGCAGTCCAAGGGACTCTCAAGAGTCTTCTCCAACACCACAGTTCAAAAGCATCAATTCTTCGGCGCTCAGCCTTCTTCACAGTCCAGCTCTCACATCCATACATGACCACAGGAAAGACCTGGGTTAATCCCTGGGTCGGGAAGATCCCCTGGAGAAGAGAATGGCAACCCACGCCAGTGTTCTTGCCTGGAGAATTCCATGGACAGAGGAGCCTGGCGGGCTGCAGTCCACGGGGTCACAGAGTCGGACACGACTGAGCAACTAACACTTCACTTTGACTTTCCACGAACGAGAGAAGTGCAAGCAGTGTAGGGACCCCCGTAAATGACGCCTTCCTGACCATCTCCTTGAGCTTGCCGCAATAGGCTGTCACCCCCAAGAGAAACTCACATTCGACTCCAAAAACTTGAAGAGCAACGCATCTGAGCAAGTGGAGAACTGGCAGAGAAAACAGCGCCGAGGAGCTTGCGCAGCCCTCTGAGCTCCTCCTCAACACCTCTGTCCTGCCCCACTCTGCAGGCGGCGTCTGCAGCCTCCCCAGTCTGGCGACTGCAACCTAAGAACACCTGTCCAGGCTCCTGCTTTTCTTTTTTTCTCTGACAGCTCGCAATCTTCCCACGATTTCCCTCCCCTCACCCTGCAATTCTCTGCTCAGGGTTTCTCAGCCTCAGTACTGTGGCCCCTGGGGCCGGGCTCCCCTGTGCACCGTGGGGTGCTGATCAGCGCCGACGGCCTCCGCCCACCTGAGGCCAGGAGCGCCCCCTAGCGTATCCACCCGAAGTGAGCGCTGCGTGTGCCCAGCGCTCAGTCCTGCCCGACTCTTTCCAGCCGCAGGAGCTACTGTGGCCCTCCAGGCTCCTCTGGCCATGGGACTTTCCGAGCAAGTAAAGTGAGTGCAGACACGACCAAATTTCCCCTAGGGAACAAAATGCTCCTGATTAAGAACCACAGCGGTCGGTAATTCATACGTTTTCCTGGGATTTTAATTCTACCTCCCAAGCATATCCCATTTGTATTCCCACATCCCACAGCTTCCAAGCTAGATTAAGAAAAATATAAGAACCTCTTTCCTTTTTTAAAGGAATCAACACTTCTTCATATGTTTTAGCATACATTCTTCCAGAGCCATGCTTATTTTTCCCATGTTATAGGGAATAGGCGTCCCAGCCTATTCATCTACTCCTTAATCAATACGTCCTCTGGAAAGATTAATGAACATCAGACTACTTCATTTTCTTAAAACTCTTTAGGACAGAGAAATAACTTTCTTTTTTACTCCCCAAAGGCAGTATTTCAACAGCAGGAGCCAACACGATGTTTTTACAGCTGAAGTTTACCCCCTAAATAAAGCTCTTATTTAATTTTGATAAACCAGTGACTTTACTATAAAGCCATCCTTGAAAGAAGGGAGTGGCCTTTAGACATCAATGCAAAGCTTGGATTGATTAGGTCATCAATGTTACCACACCAAACTTGGGTCCTTTCACCTATGTGCAATAAAGCCATCTACTGACCCCAGGTTGTAATGAAGGGAAGTGTGGTGTTTATTGCATGGGAAGGTTTTATAAAACCCTGTGAGGAGAGGATTGCAAGGTGTGTGACCTGCTCATGGACACTCTTCTGATTGGCGGACAGTGAGGTAATCAGGGGTCAACATCACTGGCCTTCTGGTTTCAGCAAGTCTGGATTCTGCATCCTTATGGTTAGCATACACTTAAATTCTTCCCCATGGTGGGGGTTTCAGTACTTGCGACACAGTTCAAGGACACAGCTCAGAGTATTATCTATGGACCCTGATGAGGAGCTAAAGGTCTGTGTCTATGGACTCTGATGAGGAGCTAAAGGTCTGTGACTTTTTGTAATGGCAAAACTGCTGTTATTTTGTCTTGCTTGACTCTCTTGCTTCTGCATCTTCTCACTTCTCTGATTAAATCTGTTCTTTGTAACTTGGGAGCAGCCTAGGAGGCTCACATTTTTCTGCAAGCAAGAGGCAGGCGGGGGACGACGTGGGGGTTCTGTCCCAGGAAAGCCCCACAGGCTCCTGCTCAGTCACACACACGGCACTTACAAAAGACAGCATGTGAGGACAGACCGCTGAATGAGCGGCTACTCTTCTGTCTCCTTAACAACTTCCCAAACCAAAGAGAGCGTTTCTTTTAAACGTTCCCCTCACAAGTCTCATCAGCATGTATTCTACTAGAAGGTCATGGTGGGGTTTCTGTGTATCCTTGTCTTATGGACGGGTGGGGGAGTCAAGGCTGGAAGCACGTCTGACACCAGGGCTCTAGTACCAGTGCGTTGCGACACTCTGAACCAGGGGCCGGGCGAGGCGTTCACCAGATGAGAACTGAGAGTATGGAGCCCTGAAACCTGGGGAAGGTGGAAGAAGAGAGCGAGGTGGAAAATCCAAGAAGCTCAGAGCTGGGTTCTCTAAGGAGAACTGTGCTCACTGCTGCCTTTTTTCATGCCCATGTTCGCTCGGGAGATGACTCGGGGGGAAGAGGCAAAAAGAGAAAAACTAAGAGTGGAAAACACCCAAGTTTTACCACTTGCTTAGCTTTTTTTAACCCTATCAGTTTTCCATATAAAATGGAAATGATGATGGTGAGAGTGGCTCAGATTTTCTGGAGCAGCAAAAGAACAGGTCAGAGCACTTCCTGACACACAGTCAGTTATAAAATAGACATTGAATTAAATCTGCCTGTATTATTCTGATATTATCTCCATATAAATACATTAGATACTACATAGTAGATGCTCAATAAATGTTTAATGTATTTCCATAGCAAAGTCTTAATTTATCAAGTTATATAATTGATAAGGATGTCTCCCACCACTGTGGTTGCCAATGTGGTTCCATAATAAGTTTGTTAAACTAGGAAATATTGATTCCACCTTATAGTAACATCATCAGTTACATTATATGTTCTCATCTCCTAGACCTGCTCTAAAAATTTGGCAGAAACTAACCTACGGCCAGACATCCCAAAATGCAAAGTCAAGTGGGCCTTAGGAGGCATCACTATGAACAAATTAGTGGAGGTGATGGAATTCCAGTTGAGCTATTCCAAATCCTGAAAGATGATGCTTTGAAACTGCTGCACTCAATATGCCAGCAAATTTGGAAAACTCAGCAGTGGCCACAGGACTGGAAAAGGTCAGTTTTCATTCCATTCCCAAAGAAAGGCAATGCCAAAGAATGCTCAAACTACCACATAATCGCACTCATTTCACACGCTAGTAAAGTAATGCTCAAAATTCTCCAAGCCAGGCTTCAGCAATATGTGAACCGTGAACTTCCTGATGTTCAAGCTGGTTTTAGAAAAGGCAGAGGAACCAGAGATCAAATTGCCAACATTTGGTGGATCATCAAAAAAGCAAGAAAGTTCCAGAAAAACATCTACTTCTGCTTTATTGACTATGCCAAAGCCTTTGACTGTGTGGATCCCAACAAAGTCTGGAAAATTCTTAAAGAGATGGGAATACCAGACCACTTTAGCTGCCTCTTGAAAAACCTGTATGCAGGTCAGGAAGCAATAGTTAGAACCGTACATGGAAAAACAGACTGGTTCCAAATTGGGAAAGGAGTACGTCAAGGCTGTATACTGTCACCCTGCTTATTTAACTTATATGCAGAGTACATCATGAGAAATGTTGGGCTGGATGAAGCACAAGCTGGAATCAAGATTGCCAGGAGAAATATCAATCACCTCAGATATGCAGATGAACCACCCTTATGGCAGAAAGTGAAGAAGAACTAAAGAGCCTCTTGATGAAAGTGAAAGAGGAGAGTGAAAAAGCTGACTTAAAGCTCAACATTCAGAAAACTAAGATCATGGCATCTGGTCCCATCACTTCATGGGAAATAGATGGGGAAACAGTGGCTGACTTTATTTTGGGGGGCTCCAAAATCACTGCAGATGGTGGCTGCAGCCATGAAATTAAAAGATGCTTACTCCTTGGAAGAAAAGTTATGACCAACCTAGACAGCATATTAAAAAGCAGAGACATTACTTTGTCGACAAAGGTCTGTCTAGTCAAGGCTATGGTTTTCCCTGTGGTCATGTATGGATGTGAGCATTGGACTATAAAGAAAACTGAGCGCTGAAGAATTGATGCCTCTGAACTGTGGTGTTGGAGAAGACTCTTGAGAGTCCCTTGGACTGCAAGGAGATCCAACCAGTCCATCCTAAAGGAAATCAGTTGTGGATATTTATTGGAAGGACTAATGCTAAAGCTGAAACTCCAATACTTTGGCCACCTGATGAGAAGACCTGACTCATTTGAAAAGACCCTGATGTTGGGGAAGATTGAGGGCAGGAGGAGAAGGGGACGACAGAGGATGAGATGGTTGGATGGCCTCACTGACTCGATGGACATGAGTTTGAGTAAACTCCAGGAGTTGGTGATGGATGGGGATGTCTGGTATGCTACAGTCCATGGGGTAGCAAAGAGTCAGACATGACTGAGCGACTGAACTGAACTAGGTGGCTTAAAGTGTCTTCCCAAGTGGTGCTAGTGGTAAGGAACCTGTCTGCAAATGTAGTAGATACAAGAGGCTTGGGTTTGATCCCTGGATCAGGAAGATCCCCTCGAGGAAGGCACAGCAACCCACTCCAGTATTCTTGCCTGGAGAATTCCATGAACAGAGAAGCCTGGCAGGCTACAGGCCATAGGGTTGCAAAGAGTCGAACATGATTGAAGCGACTTAATACAAATGCAAGTGGCTTAAAACACCACTATGCATCACCTCACATGGACATGAGTTTGAGGAAGCAGAAGGAATTCCAGCGATCACCAGAAGCTGGAGAAGTGCAAGCAGTGTGGTGCTCGTCGCTCAGGTGTGTCCGACTCTGTGCGACCCCGTGGACGGCAGCCCACCAGGCTCCTCGGTCCCTGGGACTCTCCCGGGAAGAACCCTGGAGTGGGTCCCCGTGCCCTCCTCCAGGGTACCTTCCCGGCCCAGGCATTGAACCTGTGTCTCTTGCTCTTGCTCTGGTAAATGGATTCTTTGCTACTAGCACCACCCATACAGGTATTTTATTTGTAGCTTCCTCCTCCCTGCCAAATAAATCACGATTCCCCATCCACATTCTCCCATTTTTCATTGGTCACTTCCATTGCTATGGATTTCAATTTTCCCCTAATTTCTCATATTTTAGGAAGAAGGATATGTAAATAGATGTGGTCAATCTGTCATCATTAACCAGAAGACTCAACTAAAGTTTATTTTTAATATTCATTTTTAATATAACTAGAATGTGTTTTATAAAGTTCATGATGTGAGGGAAGGTCCTGCATTTTATTTGTTAGTTTGGTTGCTTTATTTCAAAGAGCTAACCAGTTCTACCAGCAGCAATATTGTTGAGTAATGATTGCCTTCCCAATGATGTATGAGGCTTCTCTGAAAACTTTATATGCTCTTTAATATATGTTAGATTTTGCTTCAGAACCTTCTCTGTGTCTTTTTAATACATTGTTTTCTTTCTCAATACTAAAATAATGCTGTTTTAAAATTTTAAAAATATAGAAAATTACAGCAAAGAAAATAAAAAATACCCTCTTCCCACTCCTCTGCATTTATTTTTCCACAGATTATAATGCACATATGCACAATTTAGATGTAAATTTGAACTTGCTACATATATTGTTGAGCAGTCTTTCTTAGTCACTTAACATTATATAGTAAACACTCTTGGTGCATTAATTACTTTTTATAACATGATTTCTAATTGCTTGAGAGTATTTTATCTTATAAATATGGCATAATTTGTTTCTTTAAGTAGTTTGCCAACACGGGCTATTATATAAATTTTAAGTTTCTGTTTCCAATTCGAAACTGATTCTTCTTTTAATGTGCATTTTTTTAATGGCTTGTGAAGTAACTTTCCCCTCTTTTGCTTTTCTTCTAAGTTCTGGGGTTTTCTAGGTTGACCAGTGTCAGAGACATACCGATTCAGTTCTGGACCTTTCTTGAGTATCTTCCACTCTGATTCAAGCAGCCACTCACGCCGATCTCCTTGCCGAGTGAGCAGCATCCTCGGCCTTCGGCCTTCGGCCTTTGCAGGGCTGTGTCCTCGCGTTGCCATCGCTGGGTCTTTGCTCACCGTCTTCAGTTTTTGCTCAAACAACACCTTCTAAATAAGGCTTGCCCTGACCCCTCATTAAATCTGCAGCCTCTCTCTCATCACTCTTGATTCTCTTTTTCCTTGCAGGACTTTTTGTTTTTCTCTTTCATTGCTTCAGCAGTTATCACTTTCCAATGTATGTTATGGCTCACTTATTCATTTTGCCTTATTGTTATCACCCTCTCTGCACCCCAGAATGTGATTTCCATGAGCACAGGCCGCCTTCGCTGGATCACTCATACACCTGTGTGCCTAGAAAAGTGTCTGATGCGTAATAGATGCTTAGGAAATCTATTATGAATAAATCCATTTTATTCTTTATTCTTATTCTTTTATCCCCTTAAGTATTTACTGAGCCCCTAGAGGGAGGCCCTATCCTGGGAATAGACTGATGTATGCTGCCTTCTCTGACTCCTGAGGACCTTCCAGTTGGATGGAGGGGAGGGAAATGAGAAGCCAGCATCTCAGTGGCGTGCACTAGGCGTCCTGATACAGGTACACGGGGTGTTCCCGGGGCCGGAGGGCAAGGCTTGAGCGGAAGAAGTGCATGGTGTGTGTGCAGAAGGTGTGGGTGACATCGCTTGCCCTGAGTCTTTCTGGAGCCAGGGTGCTCCTGCCATGTAAGCAGGGGAAGGGGGAAGGGTAGGGCAGGAAGGACACTCTGGACCACGAAGGGCTTCCCGACCAAGTCTGGGCTTCCTCTGAAGGGAGTTGAGAAAGGTTGAGGAGTTTGAAGTTACATGATCAAACGCACATTTAAAAAGGTCACTTTGAAGCTTGCGAAGGATGAATGAGGAGACAGACCAAGACAGGAGATCGTTTTGTAAGGTATTGCTGTTCGTCGGCTGAGAAATGATCAGGTCCAAGCAAAAGTCACAGCGAGAGCGATGAAGGAAAGGGAGATATTTCACACCGAGTCAGAGGACACAGCTGACGAGGCTTCACGATCAAGTGATTAGGAAATAGATTGCAGAAAATAAAGGGGGGCAATTCTAGGACCTACTCTTGGATTTTTTATTTTAATGGCAAGCTAGGCAGTGATATTTCTGCACACACAGGAGATGGGGCAGCAAGTCATAGTTAGCATTTTACTGTGCTCATCTTAACGCACATAGCATATGTCCAGGGGAAAGCATCTTGTGGGCGGTTAAGAGGGCGCATCTTAAATTTTAATACAGCAATGTGGAGCATACGTCAGTATTCAGGATTTGTAACCAGTAGGTGCTGATTGAAGCTATGGGTGAATGTAGTTACCCAAGAAACATATGAACAGTGAGGAAATATAAAACTCAGAATAAATCTCAAAAATATTAGCAGTTAATTGGCAATCAGGGGTGGGGACCAGGGGGAAAAAGGAGGTGTCCTAAAAGAAGGAGGATCTAGAAAGAAAAGACAGGAAGGAAGAAAGCAGGAAGAGACACAGCAGCAGGGTGAGGGAAGCCTCGCAGGGGCCTCCTTCACTCAGGTCAGCGTGACCGTGGGGAGGGCACACAGCCCCCCAGGGGCCTCCACCCCTCAGGTCAGCGTGATCTTGCGGAGGGCACATTCCATGAAATGCGGAGAAGACGCCAAGGTGCCACCAGTGTTCTTATTTTGCTTTAATTTTAAGTGACTTGAACATTTTAAAAATAAAGATGAAGAACTAGAATCAGGAAGGTGTCATGGATCACTTCGTCTCCATTTTAAAGAAAACACAAACTCTCAGAGTGGGACATGCCTCGTCCAGAACCCCATGGTCAGAAAAGCTCAGCTCCGGTCATCTACCTGCCTGCCGGCAACTGGATTTGTTCATCTGGTTGGGATTCTGAGAATAAAATCGGGCTTCTTGAAATGTCTTTCTTATGTACTTACTTAAGTCGTATTTTTGAAACCAATTGCATCAAGGTCAGAGCAGTCGTGTGTGATTGGAGGGTATGGCCTTGGCTGTGGGCGTTTGTCGCAGGATCCTAAAACTGTTTCTGGGTCAGCCATGGGACCACGACCTGGGACCTGGAGCAGGTGGCAGAGACCCAGACGCCCCAGCCAAGCCGTCATCTGGAGAGCCCCGGTTCTGGCTGACACCAGGCATGACCTAAGTCCAGTGTGAGGCTCGTTTACATCGGACCTCCTTTTGTAAAGTTTTAGACAAGCCTCTGAAGCATTCACCAGCCCTTTCCTCACGGATCAATGCTAACCCTGCAGCGGCTCTGATAGGAGGCTGAAGAAGCGACCCCAGTGCTGGTTTGTGTCTTCGTGAAGCCTCTTTCTAGCCACACAAGCGGTGGACTTACCTCGAGGAGCTCTCTGCTCCCTTCTCACTCCCGTTTCCTGCTAGCCCGTGTGCAGCTGCTGTCCAGCTGGTATCTGATTGGCTAATGTGTGAACTCACCCCAGGTGGTGCTGCAGGGAGCTGAGACTACAGTTGTGACCTGTGTCTTGTGACCAGGGGTTGGGGGTGGGGTGGCCCCCGCTCCAAAGAGAAGCAGAATCATGATGTCTGCCAAACATGAGACAGCGACAGCTCCCCTCTGAGTGCCTGACAAATGCCCACTCACCCAAGCCTCACCCAGCCAGGCAGGGTGCTACCGTCCCTGGCAGACACAGAGGAAAACAGGCCAGGGAAGCCGCGGGTGATCCGTAGAGGTTCCCTCCGCGCCAGCCTGCACTCAGGGTCAGAATGGCTTCTGTGCGGGCGGTCAGTTACGGGTGGAGTGACCGTGGTACACCAGGCACCAGAGCGCTTCCTCTCAGGACACCCTTCTCTTCTACCCTCCTGATGAAAATGAAAGTCACCCTTTTTTGCAGCGCTGCTGATCAGAAGCATCTCGAGGCACCCTTCCCAACACATTTCAGCAGATCCTCTGTCTTCAAGAATCTTCACCCGCTGAGTGGCACGAGTAGCATATACGGATGGATCTGGACCACGGTTAATAAAGGCTCCCAAGAAGGCAGCACACGGGAACGATGCAGAAGGTGTGAGGAAGGTTAAATCCAAAGTGACGAGACACCCTGCACGCCTAGGTGCACCGTGTCTTCACTACATGACTGGAGCGTCAAAATTCCAGCTTCTCGTCTGAATATTAATTAGTATTTAAGACTCATTAGCTGGTTTTGGTGATTTATTTCGTTCTGTAATTAGATATGATAATTAGATTATCAGATTTTCAACTTTCCCTTAATAAGAAAGTGTTCTATAAATACAGATATAAATTTATCAAATTATAATACACCATTTGAATTAGGTTGCAAATCTTGTTTTGAAATCGTTGGACAATAGTCTGACAATGGGGAGGTGTTTTTTGTTTATCTCAACACGTATTTCCTAGGAGGTCAGTGTGTCCCAGTGGTGTTTTGGGACCTTTGTCAAACGACATAACTGCCTCATGGTATTAAATTTTGACCTTCAGAATTCAGCGGGAAATTGATGGAATGGCACCACACCCGTTTATAGCTAGCCTGTCATTTACAGCATTCTAAAGAATGGTTCCTTCTCAGACGGAAGCAGTTTCTTATGGAAGATAGCATAGAATAAGTCATATGTAATAAGCTGGAGTGAGAACCAGCTAATTAGTCCTGGCCCTTTGTTTATGCAACTGTATAGTGACATGAACGTGTGTATAAGCCACCCCCCAAATCAGGAGTAGATAGATAATTCGTGCCATTTATGGGAGATAGATAATTCTGCTTAAGAAGGGATTGACTCTTTCTACTTTGCTATAAATCAAGCAATGTGTCAGGGCTGATTCCATGGATCAGTAAAACAAAAATCAGGAAACAGAGACGGAGATCAGAGTTATTTTGGTCTGGCTCCCAGGAGGGCCAGTGTCCGGGGCGCTGGGACCCATGTTGGCGCTGGACCCGGGTCCCTCCCGCACCTGGCACTGCCCATGGTTCCTGTAGATGCTGCCCTCAGAGCAGCCCTAAGGGAACCCGGAGCCTCTCCATCTGCTCTCCAGGGTGGAGACAGAGGCCAGGTTTAGAGCCGGCAGTGGTTCCCAGTGAGCTGGGTCTCCTTTCTTGCTAAAGAAATGAATACCATATTTTCTTAAACATAAATGTGGACATATGGTCTGACACATGCTCTGAAAATGGGACAGAGTATTTGAAGTCAGGTCTGTTCCAGTCAATCAGGACATATGGGCCCCGTTCAGAGCAATTCTGCATCTGAATTTCTGATTTGTTCTACGCCCAGTAGCCCCAGCCTCGTTGGCTGCGTGACACTGGGAGCCACCACCCTGGTGTGCTATGTGCCAGTCTCGGGGCTGGGATGCCAGCGCAAGCAGAGCAGACACACCCGCCCTGTGCGCTCCTGCTCAGGCCCTTCTGCTGATGAGCACACACTGAACAGGACTGAAATGACTATTTTTCCATAGATTTGGAGGAATCTTATGGGACTTTCATGTGGCTTAATATTTTCAGCCTTGGGAATTTGGGCAAGAACTTACCCGTGAAAACATGCCCTGCTGTTCATTTGGCACCAAGGAGGGCCCTAGGGAGGGGCAGAGCCTCCCCCCAAGACTGGGGCTTAGAAGTGATGGGCTTAGGGAGGTGGGCAAGGAGACCTGGCGGAAGGAGAGCGTGCAAGTGAGGGCCCGGCTGTGACACAGGAGGGCGCGAGGCCCTATGAGAGGGCAGCCTGCGGCCTGGAGCAAGGGTGCGACTGCAGGCTGGCGAGCGCTGGTCTCCAGGGCCTTTTCTGCACACAGCACCTGTCCTGTCCTTGCACCCGCGGAGGAAAGGGAAAGACAGTGAAGACGGAGGGCCCACCTCCCCTGAGGGCTGACCGAAGGAGGCCGTGGGCAGACCAACGGTTAACGATGTTTACAGCATCACTGGGAAGATGCAGGTCCTTCCAGACGCCAGGCGGGGCTGGAAGCTGAGTGAGGCTGGCTTGGCTGGGATCAGTGCTGCCAGGCTGGGCACCCTGGGCACAGCGGCACGGCAGTGACAGACCGGCCACAGCCCGGGAACCATGGCTGTCTGGACCAAATCCCAGTGAGTGACTTTAGTGGGTGCAGGCTCTGAACACCAGTGTCACCCCCAAAGTTGACCCTTAATTTAATAATGTATGCTAGGTTTTTTTTTTTTTTTTAACCTTGGATTTTTTTTTTTTTTTTTCTCTCTTACTCTCCACAAGCTCTGCAAGGCTGTCCAGCTCCACAGCACGGCTCTCCTGGGGAACTTCGTCCCCCGTGGTTTCCACCGCTCCCCGCCCACAGGGCTGTACACCTCAATTTACATGTCCAGCCCATAGAGCTAGCTCCTTATTCTATTTTGCATCTCACTTGGGTGTCTGAAAGATGCATTATTCTTTTTAAAATATTTACACAATTCTCTCAACACACCAGTAGCGTGCTAAGGATGAAGTCTCTGCCCTCTGACACTCTCGTGGGGGAGAACGTACTGCATACAGTTAGAAACAGGAGTGCAAATTGACAGGACTGGGTGAGCCGCGCCTGGGCGGAGCTGCCCAAGTCACAACAGGAGGACCCGCCTCATTTCAGGTGGACGGGATGGCCTTTGAGAGCAGTGGCATTGAAGCGGAAGTGCAAGAAGGAGAAAGAGGAACCATTTAGATGGTGAGCAGCGGGAGGTATTCCAGGCAAGGGAGAGCAAACATCTTAGGCGGAAAAAGAGCTGCCAATTCCAGAATCTCTTGGAAAGCAGAGAGCAGCCTGGGGCTGTGGTGGGACAGCTGGGCAGGGGCATGGCCCTCAAAAACACAGCACCGTGGGCTCTCTGGTAAGACTTCCTGAGGTGAAGTCTCCAGCCCTGCAACTTAGGATAGAAAGACTCCTGAGAAAAGGTCTGCTCTCTTGGCGGGTGCAGTCCAGAAGGGTGGCTGTCCCCAGGTAGGACTGCCCAGAATTTTAAACAGGGCTGGTGCCGCCCAGGAGCTGCATCTTCAGCTGGATCTAATTCTAATTATTAATATTTTAAATATAAAACCCAAGACTCAGTCCCACTGTTGGAAAAGTTTTAAATGTATTTAGAACATTGGGAAGGTGAGTCCACTTTTTCAACAGTCAGTTTCGTGAAATCTAAGTGCAGATCAACTATTTCTGATAAGAAGCTGGCATCCAGATTGTGATGTGCCCTGAGCGTCGGACACACGCTTCATTTGGAAGACCTCTTGTGGAAGAAGAATGCAAATATCTCGTTAATAATTATATATAGATTAAATGGGAAAGTGGTGTTTATCAGATCAGATCAGATCAGATCAGTCGCTCAGTCATGTCCAACTCTTTGCGACCCCATGAATCGCAGCACGCCAGGCCTCCCTGTCCATCACCAACTCCTGGAGGTCACTCAGACTCACATCCATCGAGTCGGTGATGCCATCCAGCCATCTCATCCTCTGTCGTCCCCTTCTCCTCCTGCCCCCAATCCCTCCCAGCATCAGAGTCTTCTCCAATGAGTCAACTCTTCACATGAGGTGGCCAAAATACTGGAGTTTCAGCTTTAGCATCATTCCTTCCAAAGAAATCCCAGGGCTGATCTCTTTCAGAATGGACTGGTTGGATCTCCTTGCAGTCCAAGGGACTCTCAAGAGTCTTCTCCAACACCACAGTTCAAAAGCATCAATTCTTCGGCACTCAGCTTTCTTTATAGTCCAACTCTCACATCCATACATGACCACAGGAAAGACCATAGCTTTGACTAGACAGACCTTTGTTGGCAAAGTAATTCAATTCTTCGGCGCTCAGCCTTCTTCACAGTCCAGCTCTCACATGGGGTTAAATAAATAAAATACATTACAAAAATAAATGTCACCCCTTGCGCGTTACTCCTGTTAGTGTGACTGCTGGACAGTTGTAGACTATGGATGAGCCTTGTGTTCTATTTCTAGTAGACAGTGGGGGTGGAGACCTGCACGTCCTCACCTCTAGCGTGGGGTGAGTTAGGGCCCGTCTTGCAGGTTCCGTTCATGGAGTGAAGTGGTGACACAGGGAGGTGGAGCATGTGGCTCAGTGCCCGCCACACAGCACGTGTTCAGGAGACGGGCATCGTCCTCCCTGTAACGGGATCTCTCGCCGTTGGTGCTCCCAGCACTCTTCTTGAGTCTCTCCCTTCCTCTCTTGCACCCGTTTCACCTCCAGGACTCATCAGTCCCTCCCCGTAAGTGTTCTCAGCCCCTCCCCTCTTTAGCATCTCTACCTCCTCACCTGCCACAGCCACCACCTTCTTGTGCTTCAGGTCAGTTCCGTTCAGTTCAGTCGTGTCTGACCCTTTGCGACCCCACGGACTGCAGCATGCCAGGCCTCCCTGTTCATCACCAACTCCCGGAGTTCACTCAGACTCATGTCCATGGAGTCGGTGAGGCTATCCAACCATCTCATCCTCTGTCGTCCCCTTCTCCTCCTGCCCTTAATCTTTCCCTGCATCAGGATCTTTTCAAATGAGGCAGCTCTTTGCATCATGTGGCCAAAGTATTGGAGTTTCAGCTTCAGCATCAGTCCTTTCAATGAATATTCAGGACTGATTTCCTTTAGGATGGACTAGTTGGATCTCCTTGCAGTCCAAGGGACTTTCAAGAGTCTTCTCCAACACCACAGTTCAAAAGCATCAATTCTTTGGCACTCAGCTTTCTTTATAGTCCGACTCTCACATCCATACATGACCATGGAAAAACCATAGCTTTGACTAGACAGACCTTTGTTGGCAAAGTAATGTCTCTGCTTTTTAATATACTATCTATGTTGGTCATAGCTTTTCTTCCAAGGAGTAAGCATCTTTTAATTTCATTGCTGCAATCACCATCAGCAGTGATTTTGGAGCCCCCAAAAATAAAGTCAGCCACTGTTTCCACTATTTCCTCATCTATCCACCATGAAGTGATGGGACCGGATGGCATGATCTTAGTTTTCTGAATGTTGAATTTTAAACCAACTTTTTCACTCTCCTCTTTCATTTTCACCCAGAGATTCGTTAGGTCCTCTTCACTTTCTGCCATGAGGATGGTGTCATCTGTGTATCTGAGGTTATTGATATTCCTCTGGGCAAGCCTGATTCCAGCTTGGCTTCATCCAGCCTGGCACTATGTATGATGTACTCTGCATCTACGTTAAATAAGCAGGATGACAATATACAGCCTTGACATACTCCTTTCCTGATTTGGAACCAGTCTGTTGTTCCATGTCTAGTTCTAACTGTTGTTTCTTGGTCTGTATACAGATTTCTCAGGAGGCAGGTAAGGTATTCCATCTCTTGAAGAATTTCCCACAGTTTGTTGTGATTCACTCAGTCAAAGGGTTTGGCATAGTCAACAAAGCAGAAGTAGATGCTTTTCGGGAACCGTCTTGCTTTTTCGATGATTCAGCAGATGTTGGCAATTTGATCTCCGTTTCCTCTGCCTTTTTTGCATTTGGAAGACCTCAGCTCCTTCTTAAATTGGTCCTCATGTGCTTTGCCCTGTAATTCTGAATTCAATGAGAGACTCTGCTAGTAATGAACACGCAGTCACTCGGGGGCCCCCATTGCTCTGGCGTGACGTGCCCGTATATCCCTACCCACCTGTCTGCCCTCACTGTCCCCCGTGCTCTCTGCCCGCTCAGCCAGCCTGGACTTCCGCCTCTGGCTCAGCTGCTTGGACACTTGCCGTCACCTGTTTGTAGAAGCTCTTTCCACTTTTCTTCTCCTGATGAACACCTGCCTGCCCTTCAGAGCCCCACTCGAGTGGACCCTCCCACGAGCTTCTTCCCTGCGTCTCGGAGCAGAGGGCTCTCTGCTGGAAGGCTTTGCAGCCCTGGGCTTTTCCTCCCCTGTGCTATCCAGAAGGGCCGACACACCGGAGACCACAGAGCATCTCCGTCCGGGCTTGAGGTCGGAGACGCCACTTACCCCAGCAGTGAGCCACCCGGCTGTGGCCCGGGAGCCGCTGTCTGAAAATCGGTTTTCCGTTGCGAGCCACAAGTTTGCCAAAAGCCAATCAACTGAGCATCAATTCAGCAAATGACCAATTCACCAAATGGGCTATTAACCAGGAGGTAATTTGCTGAGCCACTGCCGAATTTCTGCACGTGACTTTTTGTTCCTGTAATTTCAGCCCCAGCCCAGGCTCTAAAACATCCCATCCTCAAACTGGTTTCCCCAGTTTGTAGCAGCCACCATGCAGTTGGCCTGGGGGAGGGGTGTGGTGAGGACAGGACTAGGCCAGGGCCAAGCTGTGATGAGCGTGAGGACGAGGAGAATCGTCCCTTGAGTGGGTGGCTTTCAGCAGACACTGCTTCTAGGACACCAGCAACCTGGGAGCCAGAGGGCTCCAAGGGGGCCGGGGATGGGGGCGTGACTCGATAGATAACTAGCCAATTAATTCACACAAAACAGGGAGGACAGTTCCTGGACCATCAAGTACGCACATTAGTATGGAGGACCCTGAAATATCACACCTTTTGTTTCTCTAAAGAGTTGCTGATCCCTTCTCTATATCAGTTAGTAGTGCCTACCTGATCTGTACTGTTCTCTGCCTGGTCTCTTCCTTCTCGGGAAGGTTTTCAGAATTGCCTGATTTGTAAACGTAAACTCTCACCAGTCGTATCCAGGGATGTCTGTGTTTCCCTCATCTCAGGGTCTTTTGGTCTGAGGTCCTTCATGTTGTTTTGCTTTTATCCTAGAAACTCTATTGTCATAAGTTCCTCAACTATTCCTCCCTCCAGAGTTTTCTTCCTGAGACATTTCTTATCACATGTGCAAGCTTCTCTCCGTGGCCTTTGAATCTCTTAGCTTTAAGCTTCTGCTCACTTCAGGCTTTCTAGCTGTCTTTGAGAAGAGTCCTTAAATATTATTGGCCAGCTCAGGATGTTTCACTTTAGGTACAAGATTCCTCCCATATAGTCAGTCTAGTGTTAAACACGCCTGTTAAGCGTGATGTGCATACAGAAAAGGGAAGAGCTGCTGTTCAGCCGCTCAGTCGTGTCTGACTCTGTGTGACCCCATGGACTGCAGCATGCCAGGCCTCCCTGTCCTTCACCATCCCCAGGAGTTTGCTTGAACTCACGTCCATTGAGTCAGTGAGGCCACCCAACCACCTCACTGTCTGTTGTCCCCTTCTCTTCCTTCCTTCAATTTTTTCTCAGCATCAGAGTCTTTCCCAAGTCAGCTCTTCACATCAGGTGGCCAAAATATTACAGCTTCAACTTCCGCGTCAGTCCTGCCAATTCAGGGTTGACTTTCTTTACGATCGACTGGCTTGGTCTTCTTGCAGTCCAAGGGACTCTCAAAAGTCTACTTCAGGTTGTTCCAGAGCACTGGCTTTGGGTGCCCCGTTTCATGCATCAGACTTCTATTGGTTATAAGAAGAAGAGAGGGGCCTTCTGGATGAGCAGGACACATGTATACCTACGGCCGATTCATGGCAACGTGTGGCAAAAACCACCAAAACACCGTAAAGTAGTTATACTACAATTAAAATAAATAAACTAATTTAATAAAAAATATATTCATGGAAAAAAAGAATCTTCTCCACCACTACAATTTGAAAGCATCAATTCTTCGGCTCTCATCTTTCTTTAGGGTCCAAATCTCACATCCATACATGACTACTAGAAAAACCATAGCTCTGATTATACAAATCTTTGTCGGCAAAGTGACATCTCTGCTTTCTAATACGAGGTCTATGTTTGTCACAGCTTTTCTTCCAAGGAGCAAGCGTCTTTTAATTTCATGGCTGCAGTCATCATCTGTAGTGGCTTTGGAGCCCCAGAAAATAAAGTCTGTCTCTGTTTCCACTGTTTCCCCATCTATTTGCCATGAAGTGATGGGGCTGGATGCCATGATCTTGGTTTTGTGAATGTTGAGTTTTAGGCCAGCTTTTTCACTTTCCTCTTTCACCCTCATCAAGAGGCTTTTAAGTTCTTCTTTGCTTTTTGCCATTAGACTGGTGTCATCTGCATATCTGAGGTTGTTGATATTTCTCCCAGCAATCTTGATTCCAGCTGGTGATTCATACAGCCTGGCATTTCGCATGATGTACTCTGCATATAAGTTAAATAAGCAGGGTGACAATATACAGCCTTGATGTTCTCCTTTCCCAATTTGGAACCAGTCCGTTGCTCCATGTCTGGTTCTAACTGTTGCTTTTTGACCTGCATACAGGTTCTCAGGAAGGAGGTCAGGTGGTCTGGTATTCCCATCTCTTTAAGAAATATGTATAATATCATATCTGAAACGAGTCAGTCCAGGTACGATGCCCTATAACAGATGCCTGGGACTGGAGCACTGGGATGACCTGGAGGGATGGTGTGGGAAGGGGGAGGGAGGAGGGTTCAGGATGGGGAGCACGTGTATTCTGGTGGCGGATCCATCTCGATGTATAGCAAAAGTAATACAATATTGTAAAAAAATAAAAAATAAAAAAAATAAATAAAATAAAAATAAAAAACAACAACAACAACAACAACAAAAAAGAATCTTCCATAGTTTGCTGTGACCCACATAGTCCAAGGCTTTAGTGTAGTTAATGAAGCAGAAGTAGATGTTTTTCCGGAAGTCTCTTGGTTTTTCTACGAAACAAACAATGTCGGCAATTTGATTTCTGGTTCCTCTGCCTTTTCTAAATCCAGCCTGTACATCTGGCAGTTCATAAAAGAAAAGGGAGTGAAACACAAATGGGCATTTTGTCTATAAATCAAGCATCTGAAGCCCCATAGAGCCTCCTCTGCAGCAATCTTTCTCCCCACTACTGGTGAACACCACTCCAACTTCTGCACAACAGTCGCTTCAATTTTCTTTACAGTGTGTGCTTTTCCTCTTGTTTCCGTATCCCTAAGCAAAGTCAGCACCACCGCCATCATCACTAGTAAAAGTAGCCCAGGCGTTGTTGTAGGCTACCTACATTAACCAGCCTGCCCTCGCAGCAAACCTACAAGTTACCTTGAACTCTCCGCCTCGTTTCACAGATAAATCAATGAAGACAAAGAGTGAAGTTTCACACACAAAGGTGCCTAGAAAGTAGCAGAGTTATGAGGCTGTGAAGGGGTTCTCCTCCTGAGCCCTGTGAACTCAGCTACTATGCTTTCTGCATTCTCATAGGTGCGTTAGCTATTCAGGATTCAGTTCAGTTCAGCCGCTCAGTCGTGTCTGACTCTTTGCGACCACATGGACTGCAGCACGCCAGGCTTCCCTGTTCATCACCAACTCCCGGAGTTCACCCAAACCCATGTCCACTGAGCCGGTGATGCCCATTCATCCTCTGTCGTCCCCTTCTCCTGCCTTCTCAGCAGAGTGGGCGGTTTTCTTTTGTCTGTTTTAACTTGGATGCTAAGATGCCAAGTCACTTCAATTGTGTCCGACTCTGTGCGATCCCATAGATGGCAGCCCAGCAGGCTCCGCAGTCCCTGGGATTCTCCACACAAGAACACTGGAGTGGGTTGCCACCTCCTTCTCCAATGCATGAAAGTGAAAATCGAAAGTGAAGTCACTCAGTCGTGTCCAACTCCCAGCGACCCCATGGACTGCAGCCCTCCAGGCCTCTCCATCCATGAGACCCTCCAGGCAAGAGCACTGGAGTGGGCTGCCTCAATGTTATGTTTGTAGGAATCATCCATGTTTTTATGTATGGGTATAATTAAGTTTTTATTTTCCTCTTAATGGACATTTGGGTTGTTCCCAGAATTTGACTGCTTTGGAGAATACTACTTTGGATATTCTGTACAGGGTCTGATGCGCCAATAATGGGATTGTCCAAGGTTGTACCCAGGGCTGAGACTGCTATATTGTGGGAGACAATACCTATCTGTCAGCTGGCTCTCTGTATATCCATCTCTATCTATCTATCTACCCCTCCTTATCCGTCTACCTATTTATCTATCAAAAGAAAATAGAAAAGGGCAGATGGAGAGAAAAAGTGGGGGTGACACTGTGCCCACCCACACTCACACTAGCTGTGTCTACAGGGCCCATTTCTCCATCCCCTTACCAACGTTCACAGCCAGATCTCTCAGTTTGTACGGTACGCAAAGATATCTCATTTTGTTTCTAGTCAATGTCCATGATAACCCATAAGGTGAAGCTCTGTTGTATGTACTTACTAATCCGGGGCCACCACCCTCCAGGTTCTAAAGCCTGCTAATCTGAGGTGGAGTGGATGTGATAATAACAGAAATAAAGTGCACAATAAATGTGATATGCTTGAATCATCCTGAAACCATCTCTCCTGGCCCTGTCCATGGAAGATCGTCTTCCACAAAACCGGTCCTTGGTGACAAACAGTTTGGGAACCATTGTTACTAGTCAATGAATATTCTTTTCTGAAGAAGTAGTTTGCCTCATTCCTTTATTCTTTTCTGATGTGTGGGCTTTCTTTATGTTTTCTAGGTGATATTTTGTTAGTTATATATATGAAGTGTCTTCTCTAATTACGTGGTTTATCTTTTCATATTGTGAATGGTGTATTTCAATAAGTTTCTTATTTTACTGCAGATGAATCTATCAATGTTTCCCTTTAGAGCTGGTGCCTCGACTGGCTTATCTCAAGTATATTCACTTCCCCAGTTCAGTTCAGTTCAGTTGCTCAGTCGTGTCCAACTCTTTGTGACCCCATGGACTACAGCACACCAGGCCTCCCTGTCCATCACCCTCTCCCAGAGCTTGCTCAAACTCATGTCCATCGAGTCGGTGATGCCATCCAACCATCTCATCCTCTGTTGTCCCCTTCTCCTCCTGCCTTCAATCTTTGGCAGCACCAGGGTCTTTTCAAATGAATCAGTTATTCACATCAGATGGCCAAAGCAGTGGAGTTTTAGCTTCAGCATCAGTCCTTCCCCAGAGGCAATAAATACACTCTCCCATACAGAATTTTAGTTCACTCATAGTAGAACTTTCATTTGTCTTAAAATGATGTGTGTATTTTAGAATATAAGTTTAATTTTATGTATTTTAAATTTTTTCTGTATTTTTAGAAACAATATACTTTCTACACTGAATTAAAGTGTAATCTCTGTCATAAATCAAGTGTCTGCATTTTCATACATTTGTTTCTGAACTCTCTACTCTGTTCTATTCCTGTATCTGTCTATGCCTGCACCAATTTTATCCTTTTTGACTACCATGGCTCTAACACTAGTCCTGGTGCAGGTAGAAGAAACCCTCTCGCCGTCTTTATTCAAGAGCAGTGTACCTCTCCCTGACTTTGTAAACTCCATGTAAGGGTTGCATTAAGCCTCTGAACACAGACACACATACACGCACAACTGTTCATATTTTAATGGAGATAATCTTAAATGTTGAATAAGTTTGGAGAGTATTAATGTCTTAATTACATGGAAGCTTTCCATGCATGAACATGACATATCTTCATATAATTGGATCTTTTTAAAAGTTATCAATACATTTCATAATGTTATCTGCTGAATTCTTACCATACCTCTAGTTCTAGTTAAATATATTTTAAGAAATGTGGTCAATGTTTTTGTTGACATTTTAGAAAATATATTTTTAATTTAATTTGTTTAACTTCCTCATCAAACTTAATTGATTTTTATATGGAATTGTATTTCAGCAAAGTTATTTGCATAACATTTTAGTTGTTGTAAATTAAGAGAAGAATCTTTGGGATTATCTCTGCATACAATCATAGAAAATGTAAATAGTTTTTTTTTTTTTTTTTCCAATACAGATACCTTCTATTTGTTTTTCTTGACTTACTATCTTGGCTAGAATTTCTAGTAAACTACTGAACAGAAATGATAATAAGCAGAACATTTATTTCATTTCTGATCTCAAATGTACATGCTCACTTAGTCACCATTCAGTGTTACAACAGAAAATCCCCAAAGCAGTGCAACTTCTAGCTACACAGACTCAGACTCCACACTCAAAGTAGAAGAAAAAAATGCACATTTCCATACCAAAAAACCCCAAAAGACTTTTTACCTCAGGCTCTATGGTTCTACTCAAGATATCTGGCTTTTAAAAAAATAAAGCATAAAAAAATCCACAAAGTGCAATGAGACAAGTAAGCATGAGAACCACACGCAGACCTGGTTCAGGCGTTGGAGCGATCAGACCAGGAACACGGAAAATCACTGCACGTGACACGTCTCTTGTGGATGAAGATGAATCTGGTGATGAATACGGTGAGAGTGCAGGCGGCTGAGTTTCAGCAAAGAGATGGACACTGTAAGAAAAAAAAATCACACGTCTTAAAAAGTCACCAACAGAGTGAAGAGTGCCTTCAATAGACTCGTCAGTACAAGGGGCACAGCTGAGAAAAAAATCGGCGAACTTGAAGATGCAGCGAGAGGAGTGACCCAGCTGAGGCGCACGGGGCGGTGAGAGAGACAGCGGGCAGCCAGGAGCCACAGGACGCCGTCAAGGGGCCTAAGCACATGCAGCTGCAATCCCAGAGACTGAAGGGAGAGAATGGTGCAAAAGAGACATTTTAAGAAAAAAGTCTAGAATTTTCTAAAATTAATACAGACACAAACCATAGATCTGAGGAGCTAAGAAAACATCAGCAAAATAATTGCTAAAAGTAAACCTTCCAAAAGAGAAAAGAGAAACAGATATGTTCTAAACACAGTCTAATATTTAAGAATATGTCCATTCTAATTAAACAAGCAGATTGTGTAAGTAGGAACACAGAAAATTACTATACACAACAACCACAGAATCAGATCAGATCAGATCAGATCAGTCGCTCAGTCGTGTCCGACTCTTTGCGACCCCATGAATTGCAGCACGCCAGGCCTCCCTGTCCATCACCAACTCCCAGAGGTCACTCAGACTCACATCCATCGAGTCAGTGATGCCATCCAGCCATCTCATCCTCTGTCGTCCCCTTCTCCTCCTGCCCCCAATCCCTCCCAGCATCAGAGTCTTCTCCAATGAGTCAACTCTTCGCATGAGGTGACCAAAATACTGGAGTTTCAGCTTTAGCATCATTCCTTCCAAAGAAATTCCAGGGCTGATCTCCTTCAGAATGGACTGGTTGGATCTCCTTGCAGTCCAAGGGACTCTCAAGAGTCTTCTCCAACACCACAGTTCAAAAGCATCAATTCTTCGGCACTCAGCCTTCTTCACAGTCCAGCTCTCATATCCATACATGACCACAGGAAAAACCATAGCCTTGACTAGACGAAACTTTGTTGGCAAAGTAATGTCTCTGCTTTTGAATATGCTATCTAGGTTGGTCATAACTTTCCTTCCAAGGAGGAAGCGTCTTTTAATTTCATGGCTGCAGTAACCACAGAATACATGCTTTTTAAAAGCCATTTATGGAACATTTACCAAAGCGTATCACTGCTAGACTGCTGAGTTGTGCTATACTAAGTCGCTCAGTCATGTCCACCTCTTTGCAACTCCAGGGACTGCAGCCCACCAGGCTCCTCTGTTCATGGGGATTCTTCAGGCAAGGATACTGGAGTGGGTTGCCATGCCCTCCTCCAGGGGATCTTCCCGACCCAGGGGTCAAACCCAGGTCTCCAACATTGCAGGCGGATTCTTTACTGTCTGAGCCACCAGGAAGCCCTGTTGGACTATTAAGCAAGACTTCTCCTATTTCACGTGATTAACATCCTACAGAATGCACATAGTAAGTATCGTAGAATTAACATGAGGGTTGTTTTGTTAATAATCCTGGTCTATTTATTCGGTGCCCTGTAATGTGCTCAGGCACTAGGGATGCACATGGGCCCTAAAACGGGAAAATGCCGTCAGCTTCGAGTCTCCAAGTGCGGTCACCTGATACTTAGGCTCTGGGAGACGGTCCTTCCAGAGCCCTGCTCACCCCACCCCGCGCCCTCCGCGTTCTCACGTCCTCTGACTGTATTTGGGGCTCCTTCCCTTTTCTCACGTCCTCTGTGCCATTCCTTCCGGCTCCTGGGAGCCACTAAATTTAATGCTGACTTGGGCCCTGCCCCGTGCCTTAGGCTTTTCCCTGACTGCTCACATCTACGGAGCATAGACTGAGGTCTCGCCGCAGTCAGCCAGGTTATAGTTGGCTGACATTCGAGAGACCTTAGAGGTGGTCTCACCGGGTCTGCGACACCCGCTGTATCCCAACACCACCTAGGGAGCACAGGCAGATTCCTCAGACCCACCCAGCCTCTGAGGGAACTCAGGCTCCTCACAGTTAACCCCACCGTGGGGTCACAGGCTGTGCTTCAACGGTACTGACCTCATCCGCATAGTTTTCCCAAAGGAATAAAACTCAGGGGACCCTCACAGAAGGACTAAAAATTACTAGTGACTTAGGACATACTTCCCGGCACTGCTTACCAAGAACCTCTTTCTGTTCCCAGCAATAGTTTTGCCTGACCTTGTTGGGCTGGGAGAAAATAACCCGAGGCTTCAGTGCATCCACAGCTGCAGGAGATGCAGGCAGTGACTGACGCCTGAGCCCCGGCGGCCCCTCCGCTCCACACGGCCCTTGTCTTCTGCAACATGGAGGAGTCTCCCCAGTTGGGTGTCTCCCGTCAGTACTTGTCCAGTCTCCGCATGGCGATAGCAAATGCGGAGTGGATAGCAGGCCGGGGTTTTGGCTCCTTCGGAAGCCGCCTCCTTGCATCCCCCGCCTTCAGCAGCTGCCGCTCTGGGGCCCCGCTCCCGCTGCCTATGGTGTGGCCTCAACAGTTTTCCCAGGATGACTGCTTCCAAGAAGACGTGTGCCTTCCCCCAGAGGAGTTTCTCCACTCCGACTTTGTTAGTAGATAGGCCCGATTTTCTGTTGTCAGCACTTTCGCTTTCCTTATCCACATTGACTTACTAGCACCCAGCAGCCCAGACGCCTGGCTGCCCGAGACAGGCTAGCAGAGCGCGCAGTAAGCATCACTCCCCTTGAACGTGTTTGAGCAGCCCCAGCCGGCTCTCAGCTGTGCCTGCCCTCTACGTGAACCCACGTTCCATAATCCCCTCTTTAATTCAAAGCCATTTTATAGTGTCTTCCCCAAGCCCTGCTTGGTGTTTGAAGCATCGCCTCACTTCCTCTGCAGACTCAGCCTGCTGCCCATCCAGGGCAGGTGCGTCCATCTCTGGCCTCACACCTAAGACAGGGCTGCCTGGACGCCCTGCAACCCGTCCTGACTGCTCCTTCCAGAGACGGTAAAGGGATGAGGAGAGAAGAGAGGCACTGCCCCCTGAGAGGGCTGGGGGAGAAGGCCCGCTCTGCTCTTCACTCTCTTGTTATTGGTAAACGTCTCCTCCGTCACTGAATTCCACAAGGTCAGGCTCCTGGATTTAGCCTGATACTAGTTCTTCACACTCTAACCAGTATTACCCATTGGAAAAGGCAGAGATATTTGTCAGATGAAGAAACTGGAGTCCAGGATTCTTGAGAATCACCATTTGTGAAAGATAAATGCTTTTGTCTCCATGGGAACTAGGCCCGTCCTCCTCTTCTGCCCCCTCCTTCAGCAGGAATTACTGTAGACACATGACTGGAGTAACTCCTGGGCTGCACTCGCCCTGGCAGAGGGCGGTGATTCCCAGGTGCAGGCTCCCACAGGACGGACACAAAGACTCCTTTAGGCATGAGAAGTCTACATGGGGGTCCACAACGATTTTCTTTCCCTTGAAACGTATTCTGAAAAAGGCATCACACGAGCACTGGACAATGGTTCCTGGACACCTAGAATGTAATTGTTTTGTTCTGACAATTTACACCATTAACCTAAACAAATACGGGAGCATTTCCAACTTTCTAGAAGTTTCAGCTGGTTTGATTTTCTTCTAGGAAGACATGTTAGTAGAAAAGCTAGGAAAGACCAACGCAACTGCAAACCAGGAGTCGATCGTCGTGTGTGTGTGGAGCGTCCTCAGGGCTGGACGCTCCTGCTTCTCGCCCTGCTTCAGGGGACCCGCTCTCTGTCTAGCAGTGCTTCTGGGTCCAGAGAAAGGCCCAGGGAGAGCTGACAGACGTGGACGCATTTGCAGGATTCACAGGGAGGCCAGGCTCACCACTCACCTTTCACCTGGGATTTCAGTCTCTTAAGAGATCGCCAGGTACATTGTGTGTGGCGTGGCTCCAGGCCCCTTCCCTGACTGGTAAGGGTCCCTGATCGGCCGTGACCGAATTGTATAAGGAACTCCCTGGCCTAAATCTATCTTTCTGAGACCTCCCTGAATGGCCGGGTCTGCAGACGGTTCCCTGTGGTACTCTTGTAGATTTGGGTTTTTATCAAATAACCCAGTAAGTTCCATGAAAACCAAGAGTTATTGAGATAAGTCCTAGTTTTGTTCATGGCTGATTGTTCTTTGAAAAAGAAAAAAGCATATTTTTCATGCTGGAAATGATGCTAACATCCACATGGCTGAAACCTACATTTTTAATAGAGGTAGAGACTAGCCTACAGAGGTCCGTGGTTTGGCCCTGGTTCACAGCTAACTGGAGGCAGAGAGGCTGGACCGAGAGTCCCCTGGCCTGTCTTCTCTGCTGGATCCGCCCGCATGTGACCTCAGGGCCATGGTGAGGGACCCGTAATACAAAGATATCGTGCCCCATGTGTTCGTTTGCAAGCTGGTGGCTTGGTGTTCAGGAAGAGAGTGTCCCACCAGCTCAGGGTTAAGGAGGGAAGTACACTCCACAGTAGGCCACCAAGCCCACCCGACCTGAAATGGGGACGGAGGAGAGCAGGAGCACTGCTTCTCAGTGGGACTGGCAGGGAATGCGTGCAGCATATTGTTCTGAAAGGCTCGTTTTCCGGACAGCCCAGGATTTACTGCTTTACTTCTGAAATATATTTTTTAATTCCTTTCATTCAACAGGGATGCTTTGAGTACCCACCGTCTGCTCTTCACCCTGTGTGGTGATGCAGGTGTGAACCTCGTCACCCTGTGGAGGCTGCAAAGTACACCGACTTATTCCACTTCAGGAGGCGGAAAGTGCGGGAGAAAACGCGAAGCAGGAGGCCGGCGGGGGGCTGACAAAGGAGGCGCTGCGGATTTAAGTGAGGTGAAGGCGCCGGCGTCTATCCTGAGAGCGCCCCCGAGGAAGGGGTGCAGGAGAGACTGTGCCCTGTCACTGGGCATACAGGACCTCCAGCCGGGGAAGCCGAGGGGATCTGCGGTGAGACCAGACAGGGAAAGAAGGCCCCGCGTCCAAGGCTTTGTAGACTCACTGTGAGAATTTTGCCTTCTATTTTCAATAAAATGAGGGTCATTTCATGACTTTGGGCGGAGGTGTAACACCGTCTGTCATTAGTCGCTCTGCTTTTTTGCCGCAAGTAGACTGCGTCTGACAAGCAAACACATGAGGAGAACGAATGGGAAGCGACGGCGGCTCCTCTGGCTGGAAGTGCTGGACGTGAGAATAAGGGGGTTGGACTCGGAGATGTTGGAAACGTGGATTTACCGATGCAGGCAGGCCACAGGGGAAATGGGATGTTTGGTCTCTGCTGGAAGCACAAGCAGAGGCGACGCTTATGGAGCTGGGGAAGCAGGCGTGGGGGGCTCAGCGCACACTGCCTTCCCCACCACCACGTGGTGATACTGTGACACCTCACGGGGTCCGAGTGGGGCAGCAGGGGCCGCTCGAAAGCATGGATGGTCCTGAGTGCGAGCAGAAAGGGCCACTCGAAAGCGTGGATGGTCCCAAGTCGGGGCAGAGAAGGGCCGTTGGAAAGCGTGGATGATCCCGAGTGGGGCAGCGAGGGGCTGCTGAAAAGCATGGATGTTCTCAGTGGGGGCAGCGAGGGGAAGCTGGAAAGCGTGGATGGTCCTGAGTGGGGGCAGCAAGGGACCACTGCAAAGCGTGGATGGCCTCTGCTCCCTGCGAGCGCAGTCACCTCAGCAGTCCCAGCACTCGTGCTTCAGCCTTTGTGAGCCGTGTTCCCAAGACCTGCGCCTCCCTCTTGATGACTCCAGGCACGTTACCTGACATAGCAGAGCCTCACTCTCTTCCTAAGGGGGGCTCCTCGTTCTGACGCCGATGCATGGCTGTGATGACTGAGAAGCGGACTTGACAGGCACTTCTGTGGGTCCCGCTGATTCCCATCACATCGGCTGCAGTCAGGCCCTCTTGGGCTAGAAATCCAGAGCAGCGTTTTAGAGGCAGAAGAAAACCAGGACCAAGCTGCGCAGCGGTATTTGGGGTCTGGGAAGAGCAGATTCCCCACTCAGTGCGCTCAGCCACATCCATCTCTGCGACCCCGTGGGCCATAGCCCACCAAGCTCTTCTGTCCACGGGATTTCCCAGGCAAAAACACTGGAGTGGGTTGCCATTTCCTACTCCAGCGGATCCTCCTGACCCAGGGATCGAACCTGAGTCTCTTGCTTTTCCTTCACTGGCAGGCAGACTGTGCCACCTTATTATTTATTTATTCTTCTTTTAAATTTCACATAGAGGTGATACCATACAGTATGCATTCTTTTCTGACTTATTTCATTTAGCAAACTACCCTCTACATCCTTCCATGTTGTTGCAAATGGCAAGCTTTTATTTATTTATTTGTACATGAGTAGTATGCCATTGCATTTACGGTGTGTGTGTGTGTGTGTGTGTGTGTGACTTCTTTATCCACTCACCTATGGGTGAGCATTTAGGTTGCTTCCATAGATTGCCTATTGTAAATGATAATGCTTTGAACTTTGGAGTGCATATATATTTTGGAATTAGTGGGGGTTTTGTTTCAGATAAGTATCCAGAAATGGAATTGCCAGATCACATATTAATAGCAGTTTTTAAGTTTTGAGGGATCTCCATACTGTTTTCCACAGTGGCTGCACCAATTTACACTGCCCCCGACAATGCACGAGAGTTCCCTTCTTCCAACAACCTCACCTGTTTCTTGTCTTTTTGATGGTGGCCATTCTGACAGGCGTAAGGTCATACCTCACTGCGGGTTTCATTTGCGTTTCCCTGATTAGTAATGTTGAGGGTTGTGTGACTTTTGACATCTGTATTCCTTCCATGGAAGAATGTCTATGCCTCTGCCCATCTTATGGTGGTATTGTTTTGATGTTGACTTGTGTGAGTTCTTTTATATTTTGGTTATTAACCACTTATTGGATATATTGTCTGCAAATATATTCTCTCACTCAGTAGGCTGCCTTTTCATTTTGTTGATAGTTTCCTTCACTGTGTAAATGTTTTTTTGGTTTGATGTAGTCCCATTTGTTAATTTTTGTTTTTATTCCCCTTGCCTGAGGAGCCATTTCCAAAAAAAAGTACTGCTAAGACTGATGCCAAAGAGTGTACTCCTTGGTTCCCTTCTAGACGTTTTATCATTTCAGGTCTTCTTTTAAGTGTTTAATCCATTTGAAATGTACTCCTGTACATGATGTGAGAAAGTGGTCCAGTTGGATTTTGGGCGTGTGGAAGTCCAGTTTTCCTAACACCACTTACGGAAGAGTCTGCCTTTCCCCACTGTGTATTCTTTCTTGCTCTGTCGTCGATAGACTGGCCGTGTAAGCGTGGGTTCCTTCTGGGCTCTCTACTCTGTCCCCGCTCGTTGACCTACGTGTCCGCTTTTGCCACAGTCCCTTACTGTTTTGATTACTGTCGCTTTCCAGGATAGTCTGAAGTCAAGTAGCATGACACCTCTGCTCAGTGCTCTGTGGTGATCTAAATGGGAGGAGATCTAAAGAAGAGGGAATGGACACATGTAACTGACCCACTTTGCTGTCCAGCAGAGACTAACACAGCATTGTAAAGCAACTACATTCCAATATTTTTTTTTTTTTGAAAAAACACTGTCTGGCTGTTTGGTCTTTTGTGTTTTTATACAAATTGTGTATATATTTGTTTGTTTGTTCTCATTGTTCAGTCACCCAGTTGTGTCCAACTCTTTGGGACCCCATGGACTGCAGCACACCAGACTTCCCTGTCCTTCACCATCTCCTGGAGCTTGCTCAAACTCATGTCCATTGAGTCAGTGATGCCAGCCAACCATCTCATTCTCTGCCATCCCCTTCTCCTCCTGCCTTCAATCTTTCCCAGCATCACAGCCTTTGCCAATGAGTCAGCTCTTTGCATCAGGTGGCCAAAGTATTGGACCTTCAGCATCAGTCCTTCCAAAGAATATTCAGGACTGATTTCCTTTAGGATGGACTGGTTTGATTTCCTAAGAGATCAAAGTCTAAGGGACTCTCAAGAGTCTTCTCAAACCCCACAGTTTGAAAACATCAATTCTTCAGCACTCAGCCTTCTTCAGGGTCCAACTCTCAGATCCACACATGATTCAGGGTCCAACTCTCAGATCCACATATAATTCAGGGTCCAACTCTCAAATCCACACATAACCACTGGGAAAACCACAGCTTTCACCACAAGGACTTCTGTCGGCAAAGTACTGTCTCTGCTTTTAATTTACTGTCAAGGTTGGTCATGGCTTTTCTTCCAAGGAGCAAGAGTCTTTTAATTTCACAGCTAGTTCTGTGAAAAATTCCATTGGTATTTTGATAGGTATTGCACTAAATCTGCAGATTGTTTTGGATAGTATGGTCATTTTAACAATATATTTAAAAAAATTTTTTTTTGTTTAGTTTTTTTGACTGTCCTGGGTCTTTGCTGCAGGGCCTCCCCTCTGGTTACAGAGCAGGGGCTCCTCTCTAGCTGTGGTCGAGGGCTCTCATTGCAGGGGCTTCTCCTGTTTTGGAGCATGGGCTCCAGGCCACGTGGGCTTCAGTAGCTACAGCACATGTGCTCAGCAGTTGCGGCTCCTGGACTCTAGACCTCAGGTTCAGCAGCTGTGGTGCGCTGGCCTAGTTCCTCCATAGCATGTGGGATCTCCCCAGACCAGGAACAGAACCCATGTCTCATGCATTTTTAGGCGAATTCTTTACCACTGAGCCACCAAGGAAGACCCATTTTAACAATATTAATTGTTAAATTAATCCACACTCCAATCCATGACCAATCCACACTCCAATCTGTGGCCAAAGTGTATCTTTCCACTTACTTGTGTCCTCTTAGGTTTCTCTCATCGGTGACTCACAGTTTGCAGAGTATAAATCTTTTCCTCTTTGGTTAGATTTATTCCTAGGCATTGAAACAGAAACAGTGAGAGAATTTATTTTTCTGGGCTCCAAAATCACTGCAGGTGGTAACTGCAGCCATGAAATTAAAAGACGCTTACTCCTTAAAAGAAAAGTTATGACCAACCTAGATAGCATATTTAAAAGCAGAGACATTACTTTGCCAACAAAGGTCCATCTAGTCAAGGCTATGGTTTTTCCTGTGGTCATGTATGGATGTGAGAGTTGGACTGTGAAGAAAGCTGAGCACCGAAGAATTGATACTTTTGAACTGTGGTGTTGGGGAAGATTCTTGAGAGTCCCTTGGACAGCAAGGAGGTCCAACCAGTCCATCCTAAGGAAATCAGTCTTGAATATTCACTGGAAGGACTGATGCTGAAGCTGAAACCCACTACTTTGGCCACCTGATGCAAAGAACTGACTCATTGGAAAACACCCTGATGCTGGGAAAGATTGAAGGCGGGAAGAGAAGGGGATGACAGAGGATGAGATGGTTGGATGGCATCACTGACTTGATGGACATGAGCTTGAACAAACTCTGGGAGTTGGTGATGGACAGGGAAGCTTGGCGTGAGTCGGACATGACCGAGCAACTGGACTGAACTGATTACTAGGTATTTCAATCCTTTTGGTGAAAATAGATACACTGATAAACTCTATGCCAATTAATTTTGAAAACTTTAGTGTAATGGTTGGATTCCTAGAGAAATACGTTTTCCAAAATTGACTCAAGTAGAAACAGAAAACGAAAATAGTTCTATAAACATTACGAAACTGAGTCACTAAACAGTCCATCTTCATCTGAAGTGGAGAATATCATTACACAGCTGCTATCGTCTATTACACACTGGTGGGTTACTTTCATCTTCTAGGTTAAATGTGCCCCAAAGGCAAGTAACTCGGGTTTTATCACCAGAAAGAGCTGGTTCAAGCTTTGCCCATTTTAGTGGCTTAGTCAACAAATATTAATTTAATTGGCTGAAGCATCAAGTTTTTAAATAAAATAAACTAGTGTTCTCATTTCTTGTTTATCCCTCTCTTCTAGAGCCTTAAAAAGCAAAGTGTTCTCTCTCCAGTCTTCAACATGATATTATCTTGGAAATGTCTTTGTTTAAAGAACAACAGAGGGAACTAGCTTCCTATTGTTGACCCCGCCCGCAGTCAATGGCCCTGAAATTTAACTTCAGTAGCTATTGCTTTACCCTACTGTTTATAATTTCAATATGAAATATAAGCACACATACATGCATATTTATGCAAAAATAACATTAAAATGTGATCTTGGTTTTTAAAAACTTATTAGCACTGATCTTTTTCTTTATTCTTTAAATTACTTTTTATTGGAGTACAGTTGATTTACAACGTTGTGTTAATTTCTGCTGTACAGCAAAATGACTTAGTTATACATGTACATATATCCCCTACTTTTCAGATTCTATTCCCATATAGGTCATTAAGGGGCTTCCCAGGTGGCGCTAGTGGTAGAGAACACGCCTGCCAATGCAGGAGACATAAGAGACCCGGGTTCGGTCCCTGGGTGGGGTAGATCCCCTGGAGGAGGGCATGGCAACGCACGCCAACCCCAGTACTCTTGCCTGGAGAATCCCACGGACAGAGGAGCCTGGGGGGCTGTAGCCCATTGGGTTGCAAAAAGTCGAACATGACTGAAGCGACTTAGCACACACATAAAGGTCATTACAGAGTACTGAATAATTTTATCTTTAATATTTGGTATTTTGTCCGATCTACGGTATCTGTGGAACACTGATTGCAATGCTGGGATCTTTCAAAGCTGTCATATTTGATTTCTAAACTTGAAAGCAGCTCCTTCACTCAACTCTAGGCCTAATACAGTAAAGTGAGTATGCTGAAGTGGGTCAGAAAGGCTTGGAAAATTCTAGGCTACCCATCTGGATTTCACCATATTTTGAAATTCTGGAAGTGGTGATGCTGGGATACCTGGGAATCAGGGGACTGTTCTTGATTGAGACACAGGTCTTACTCAACTCTCAGGGGAAGGTGCAGAGCCTTTCCTAAACAAAAAGAAGCAAGAAATCAAGAGAGAACAGAGGTCCTTCTGACACCCGCGCGGGAGGGGATCACAGAAAGGACCGGAGACGCTGAGCTGTCAGGGGCGTCAGGAGCTCAGTCTCGCCCTTTTCTGCGTGAGTGACAGCGCCTTAGAATTACAGATGAAAGGTATTCAAATAGTGTGCAAGCCAATCTGGACCACGTGCCTCCTGGAAACAAGAAGGTGTACCCCTGGCAGGAATGAGAGGGCCTTTGCCAGCCGGTGCCCCAGGGAAAGTAGGTGGCACTCAGCGCCGCGTGCCCCGTGCACGGACTGAGGCGCTTTGCGCCTGTAAGAAGCCCGGGGCTTCCTCACGAGGGCTGCAGGAATCCAGCCTGCTTGCCCTCCGTGCCGCCCTGGCTGCTGGCTGGCCTTGGTCAGCCCCGGGTCTGCTGCACACCCTGTTCTCCCCTCTTTCATTCTGCCCTTCGGGCTTTCCAGATGGTGTGTCTGGCACTCCTTTTCGTGTTTTCGGTGGACCCTTGCCTCCAGCATCGCTTCCCCGTGCACCGCATTTTATAGCAGAGTTAAAGCTAGTTGAAAACCTGAGTGGAAGTCACGGTCTTGAGCCAGAGCCAAGTTTACTTCGAACTCAGGGGAGCTCAGTGGTTGCTTTAAATGTTCACCTTTGTGTTTGTACAGGACTGGGGCCTCTGCAAAATAAATCTCAAAACGGAGCTCTCAGGGTCATGGACAAGGTAACATGGTGTTTGGACATGGAAAACTGTTCACTCCTGAGTCAGAATCTGAAAGGTCAGTTTCAGCACAGATATCCTATCTATAACTTATTGTTGGCAATCATTTAAAATGTTTTCTTTTGTTTCTCTCTTCCGTGATCTTCCTCTGTCATCAAATCAGCTGATATGTAACAAATATTTTGATGTAGAAAATTTCAGTTTTATTCACAATATTAGTTAGTTTTACTACCCCTACCTCCAGTAATTAATCTACATTTGAAACAGCAAATAACTGTCTGGTCCAAACCAAATTACCTCATTGGTTTTGTTTTTATCCTTACTGACCTAATCTAGTAGCAATAGGTTCTAGAACATGCCAGGGTTCTAGAACATAGGATCCAATAATTTACACAATCACGCTTTATTTAAAGTCCCTGTTAACCTACTGACCATTAGACTATTTTCTTTTGTTATAATTTCATTCATTTTGATGGCTAATCATAATACTCTTAAATAGCCTTTATTCCTCTGAAGCAGAGGTCACTAAGTTACCCTAGATTTACTTCTTATATAAACTGGTAAGTCAAATTAATTAGTTGAATTTACGTTTTATTAGTCTGAGAATCAATGACCTCACCTGCCTTTTTCAGGATTTCTTTAATTATTATCTATTGAGTCATAGTGTTTGCTGACCAGCACTTAACACATCTTTGTGATTTCACAGACTTCATCTCTCCCTCCCCTTCAGAAGTGCTTTGGAAAGTAAGATGAATATGTCACATATTAGTTTAGTTTTTTTAAAGTGTCTTTCACATGCATAGTGGCAATAAAAATACAGGTCTACAATCTGTCATCTGCATTTCAGGAGTCTAAAACACACTGGAAAACTATTTTCTGTGTGTTTGTTTACCTGCCATTTGAAGGCAAACCTGCTGTGCTCCGAAAGTGACAGACAGCCGCACCTGCGCTGGGCAGGTGGGCACCTCCTCCAGCCCCGTCCATGACGCTCAGGGTGCTGTCCGCGGGTCTGTGCGGGGAGCTTTGAGAACTGGGACCTCGGAAAGAGGTCTGAATTTGACACACGTGAAGTTCCAAGGGTTTGGGGTAAGGGTTTACAGGCTTATATTTCAAAATAAAGTTGAATTTGAGGTTTTCTAGATGGTGAACATGTTGGGTTAGTTTTAGTATAAAAGACGAATTGCAAAAATTCAGTCAAGGTCAAAATCATTTCTTGAGCTATGATAAGATGCTGATTTACTTTTTCACCATTTCAGAAAGGGTTAAATAGTTTTAGGAATTCAGAAATTTCTCAAATAAGAAAGTGTTTACTAAACAGTATTTCCCCCTGGAATTAGAGCTTTGTCTTTAACTGACAATCCTACCTCCTTTCAAGTCAGTTGATGGCAGGCACCAGAGTGACCTGCATTTCATCTGAGTCCCCAGGCAAAGCCACCATTCCAGGAACAACGGAATGTTCATAGAGGGAAAAGAAAAAGGAAGAAAATCCCCGAATAAACAATGTGTGCCTTGGTTGTTTCAGATCCAGAGGCAGGACTAGCCCTGCGTGGAGCTCTGAGGGGGTGCCTCTGACTTTAACCCCCAGTGCCCCTCTCAGCCGACCCCAGAGCCATGTCTCCCCTGGAGCAACGCAAAGCTTCTTAGCTGTGACTACTTCCTGCTGAGGGTTGCCTTCCAGTGATGATGTCACCTCAGAGAAGACTCCATCTGGGGGACATTTACAGAGTCGGACATGACTTAGTGGCTGAACAACAACAATAGGGTGGAAGGTGATGCTTGAAGAGTCACACACGAAGTCCTCAGGGGAAGAACGCGTGGCGGAGGAGGGAAGGAATCAGGCGGGCGGCCTGGGCGGGACTCAGGCCTGTCGCTCCCTAATGATGCCACCTGGCGCACACCTGCTCTGCTGCCTCACACCTGTGCTACATTCTGGAAATAGATCTGACTTGTGTTGCTTTGGTTTTTCCCTTTCTACATGCCTTAAATGTGTGTGTGTGTGTGTCTGTGTGTGTGTGTATGTGTGTGTGTACAAAAAAAAAAAAAAAAAAAAAAGACGTCCTTTTCATCATAGGGGACTGGAATGAAAAGTAGGAAGTCAAGAGATACCTGGAGTAACAGGCAAGTTTGGCCTTGGAGTACAGAATGAAGCAGGGTTCGGTTGACAGAGTTTTGCCAAAAGAATGCACCGGTCATAGCAAACACCCTCTTCCAACAACATAAGAAACGACTCCACATGGGCGTCACCAGATGTTTGACATCGAAATCAGATTGATTATATTCTTTGCAGCCAAAGATGGAGAAGCTCCTTACAGTCAGCAAAAAAAAAAAAAAGACTGGGAGCTGACTGTGGCTCAGATCATGAACTCCTCATTGCCAAATTCAGGCTTAAATTGAAGAAAGTAGGGAAAAACCACTAGACCATTCAGGTAAGGCCTAAATTAAATCCCTTATGATTATACAGTGGAAGTGACAAATAGATTCAAGGGATTAGATCTGATACAGTCAAGAACTATGGACGGAGGTTCCTGACATTGTACAGGAGGCAGTGATCAAGACCATCCCCAAGAAAAAGAAATTCAAAAAGGCAAAATGGTTGTCTGAGGAGGCCTTACAAATAGCTGAGAAAAGAAAAGACTTGAAAAGCAAAGCAGAAAAGGAAAGATATACCCAACTGAATGCAGAGTTCCAAAAAATAGCAAGGAGAGACAAGAAAGCCTTCCTCAGTGATCAGTGCAAAGAAATAGAGGAAAACAATAGAATGGGAAAGACTAGAGATCTCTTCAAGAAAATTAGAGATACCAAAGGAACATTTCATGCAAAGATGGGCACAATAAAGGACAGAAACGGTATGGATATAACAGAAGCAGAAGATATCAAGAAGAGGTGGCAAGAATACACAAGAACTATACAAAAAAGATCTTCATGACCCAGATAGCCATGATGGTGTGATCACTCACCTAGAGCCAGACATCCAGGAGTGTGACGTTAAGTAGGCTTTAGAAAACATCACTACTATGAATAAAGCTAATGGAGGTGAAGGAATTCCAGTTGAGCTATCTCAAATCCTAAAAGATGATGCTGTGAAGGTGCTGTGCTCAATATGCCAGCAAATTTGGAAAACTCAGCAGTGGCCACAGGACTGGAAAAGGTTGGTCTTCATTCTAATCCCAAAGAAAAGCAATGCCAAAAATGTTCAAACTACCACACAATTGCACTCATTTCACATGCTAGCAAAGTAATACTCAAAATTCTCCAAGCTAGGCTTCCACAGTATGTGAACCAAGAAATTCCAGATGCTCAAGCTGGATTTACAAAACGCAGAACTAGAGATCAAATGACCAACATCCATTGGATCATATAAAAAGCAAGAGAGTTCCAGAAAAACATCAACTTCTGCTTTACTGACTATGCCTTTGATTATGTGGATCACAACAAACTGTGGAAAATTCTGAAAGAGATGAGAATACCAGACCACCTGACCTGCCTCCTGAGAAATCTGTATGCAGGTCAAGAAGGAACAGTTAGAACTGGACATGGAACAACAGACTGGTTCCAAATCGGGAGAGAAGTGTGTCAAGGCTGTATGTTGTCACCTGCTTATTTAACTTCTATGCAGAGTACATCATGAGAAAGGCCAGGCTGGATGAAGCACAAGCTAGAATCAAAATTGTTGGGAGAAATATTAATAACCTCAGATATGCAGATGACACCATCCTTATGGCAGAAAGGGAAGAACTAAAGTGCCTCTTGATGAAAGTGAAAGAGGAGAGTGAAAAAGCTGGCTTAAAACTCAACTTTCAGAAAACTAAGATCATGGCATCTGGTCCCATCACTTCATGGCAAACAGAAGGTGAAACAATGGAAACAGTGAGAGACTTTATTTTCTTGGACTCCAAAATCAGTGCAGATGGTGACTGCGGCCATGAAATTAAAACAGGCTTGCTCCTTGAAAGAAAAGCTACGACCAATGTAGATAGTGTATTAAAAAGCAGAGACATTACTTTGCCGACAAAGGTCTGTCTAGTCAAAGCTATGGTTTTTCCAGTGGTCATGTATGGATGTGAGAGTTGGACTGTAAAGAAAGCTGAGCACCAAAGAATTGATGCTTTTGAACTGTGGTGTTGGAGAAGACTCTTGAGAGTCCCTTGGACTGCAAGGAGATCCAACCAGTCCATCCTAAAGGAGATCAGTCCTGAATATTCATTGGAAAGACTGATGCTGAAGCTGAAATTCCCATCCTTTGGCCACCTGAAGCCCAGAACTGACTCATTGGAAAAGACCCTGATGCTGGGAAAGATTGAAGGCAGGAGGAAAAGGGGACCACAGAGGATGAGGCGGTGGGGTGGTATCACTGACTCAGTGGAGATGAGTATGAATAAACTCTGGGAGTGGGTGACAGACAGGGAGGCCTGGTATGCTGCAGTCCATGGGGTCACAAAGAGTCAGACATGCCTGAGAGACTGAACTGAACTGATACATGCCTATATATTTGCCTGCATGCTGCGTCACTTCCACTGTGTCCGACTCTGCCACCCTGTGGACTGTAGCCCTCTAGGCTCCTCTGAACATGTGATTGTCCAGGGGAAAACACTGGAGCGGGTCGCCACAACGTTTTCCAGTGGATCTTCCCAACCCAGGGATCAAAACCAGGTCTCACGTCTTCTGCATTGGCAGGCAAGTTCCTTACCACTCGTGCCGCCTGGAAAGCGTAAATATGTATGGAAGTCCCTTTAACTTAGCTTTAACGGACTGTTTCAAAAGATTCAATGAGCAGGGAAGGTGAAGGGTGGTTTCCAGCAGGTAACTTGGCCATGGAATCCAGATCAGATAGGAACTCTTCCCCAAAGTTAAAATACTATTCTGAAAATCCATGCCTCACACTGTGTGCGTGCTTCACCTAAGTTACATCATTAGAGGAAAAGGAGGGGAATAACAGTAGCCCAGGTGAGTATCTCGGGGAAGGCAATGGCACCCGACCCCAGTACTCTTGCCTGGAAAATCCCATGGACGGAGGAGGCTGGTAGGCTCCAGTCCGTGGGGTCGCTAAGAGTCGGACACGACTGAGCGACTTCACTTTGACTTTTCACTTTCATGCATTGGAGAAGGAAATGGCAACCCACTCCAGTGTTCTTGCCTGGAGAATCCCAGGGACGGGGGAGCCTGGTGAGCTTCCGTCTATGGGGTCGCACAGAGTCGGACACGACTGAAGCGACTTAGCAGCAGTAGCAGTAGCAGCAGGTGAGTATCTGACTTCTGTCACTTCTCGTCTTCATTTTCATTTGTCTTCCACGTGCTAGCAGTTTGCCATCTGTAGAGTCAGAGCTGCTCTCCAACCTAGTGCCAGGGTTCACTGACGCACTTGCAAATCCAGGGCCTGGCGGTGGCTTTAGACAACAAAAGGGCAAGAGGACATGCGTGCAACACAGAGCTTTGGATTCATAAGTTTATAAACCATGTCCTAAACTAGTTGGAGTATTCAAAGGAGTTCCTTTATTTTTGTATCATTGTTTACAAGTGGAATATCCAATAACTGGGAAAGAAAGACCATGTTTAACACCAGCTGTTTTGGTGCTGATCTGTGAGAAGCTATGAAACAGTCCGAAACTTGTAAGTTGTTTTTCTCTACATAGCAGGTTCACAGCACACCCATGTTTAACTTGCAGGCAGTCATAAGATATTATGGTTTAGTAGAAAGGAGAGTGACAGAAAATGGTTTAAATAACATGAGCGACCAAATCAGAGATCTGTGCTTTGCGTGCAAAGCTCAAATGAAGCCTTAGGAGTGGAGTCACATGAAAACAGGAGGAGAAGTGTGGGCGGCTTCGGGGAGGAAAGCCTGACCCCCGCTCACAGTCTGCGTGGAGACAGGGACACCAGGCCTTGGAGGGCAAGGGGATGAATTCAGCTGTTGGCCGGAGCGAGCCTGGAACATGTCTCAGCCCCTAAGTCTCCAGAAGTGGACGCAGCCCTGCACATACCTCGCCCGTGTACTCATGAGACACACAGAGTTAATAAGACATGTTTAGAAGGAGACATCTGGAGGAGAATGGAGATCCCTTGCAGTATTCTGTATCAGAAACAGTACTTAGGTTTGTGGTGGTCACATGAATCTCAATAGGGCTTCTCTGGTGGCTCAGAGGTCAGAAATCTGCCTGCCAATGCCAGAGACGAGTTTGCTCCCTGGGTTGGGAAGACCCCCTGAAGAAGGAAATGGCAACCCACTCCAGTATTCCTGCCTGGGGAATCCCATGGACAGAGAAGCCTGGTGGGCCACACGTGCCTGGGGCCTCAGAGAGCAGGAGGGACACAGCTGGAATGACTGAACGACAAGGACAAAAGCATCTCAATGGGACTCTTTTCTACAAATGGACAAACCATCCTGTGGCCATTTTTCATAAAGGTGTTAATTGTGCATATTTATTATATTTCAAAGGTTGTAGTCATTTTAGCTCAGAGTAGTTACACTTTGAAATCTGATATTATCTTTTTGTGCCTTTATTTCATTTTTATTGCTTGTCACTAGATTCAGTTCATGTCCGACTCTTTGTGACCCCATGGGCTGCAGCACACCAGGCTTCCCTGTCCATGACCAACTCCCAGAGCTTGCTCAAACTCATGTCCATCGAGTCAGTGATGCCCTCCAACCATCTCATCCTCTGTTGTCCCCTTCTCCTGCCCTCAATCTTGCCCAGCATCAGAGTCTTTTCAAATGAGTCAGCTCTTCGCATGAGGTGGCCAAAGTATTGGAGTTTCAGCTTCAACATCAGTCCTTCCAATGAACACCCAGGGCTGATCTCCTTCAGGATGGACTAGTTGGATCTCCTTGCAGTCCAAGGGACTCTCAAGAGTCTTCTCCAACACCACAGTTCAAAAGCATCAATTCTTCAGTGCTCAGTTTTCTTTATAGTCCAACTCTTACATCCATACATGACCACTGGAAAAACCATAGCTTTGACTGTATGGACCTTTGTCTGTGAAGTAATGTCTCTGCTTCTTAATATGCTATCTCGGTTGTCCATAGCTTTTCTTCCAAGAAGCAAGAGTCTTTTAATTTCATGGCTGCAGCCACCATCTGCACTGATTTTGGAGCCCCGCAAAATAAAGTCTGCCACTGTTTCCACTGTTTCTCCATCTTTTTGCCATGAAGTGATGGGGACCAGATGCCATGATCTTAGTTTTCTGAATGTTGAGTTTTAAGCCAGCTTTTTCACTCTTCTCTTTCACTTTCATAAAGAGGCTCTTTAGTTCCTCTTCGCTTTCTGCCGTAAGGGTGGTATCATCTGCATATCTGAGGTTATTGATATGTCTCCAGGCAATCTTGATTCCAGCTTGTGCTTCATCCAGTCCAGCATTTCTCATGATGCATTCTGCATATAAGTTAAATAAGCAGGGTGACAGTATACAGCCTTGACGTGCTCCTTTCTCGATTTGGAGCCAGACTGTTGTTCTGTGTCCCATTCTAACTGCTTCTTGATCTGCATACAGATTTTTCAGGAGGCAAGTAAGGTGGTCTGGTATTTCATCTCTGGAAGAATTTTCCACAGTTTGTTGTGATCCACACAGTCAAAGGCTTTAGCACAGTCAATGAAGCAGAAGTAGATATTTTTCTGGACTAGAACTATGCTACATTAGACTGCTGCTGCTGCTGCTAAGTCGCTTCAGTCGTGTCCGACTCTGTGCAACCCCATAGACGGCAGCCTGCCAAGCTACTCCATCCCTGGGATTCTCCAGGCAAGAATACTGGAGTGGGTTGCCAGTGCCTTCTCCAATGCATGAAAGTGAAAAGTGAAAGTGAAGTCACTCAGTCGTGCCTGACTCTTAGCAACTTCATGGACTGGAGCCTACCAGGCTCCTCCGTCCACGGGATTTTCCAGGCAAGAGTGCTGGAGTGGGGTGCCATTGCCTTCTCTGCTACACTAGACTAGAAATATATTAAATTGGAAGAGATGGAAAATTAGAGACTGGCCCAGGGGTGAGACGGAAGCCCATATTTTGGCAGAAAATGAAGCTATTAACATAAACCTAATTTTGGCATCTTCAACATGTTAGTCTTTTTAATTTTATCAAAATTATACATTCACTTAGATTTTAAAAAATCAAGCAGTTCTCCACGGTGAGGAAAATGATATTCATTAGTTATCCCATCCTTAGAAGTTGCCACTGACAAGTTTAACCATTTGGGCTTATGTTTGGCTGTAATTCTACTTGCCCTTCTGTTTCTGAATTGTATTTCTATTGTGCTTTGTTTTTGGTTTGCTTGTTTCTGGCTGAGATTCACCTACTGCCTTTCCAGGTTTAAAGACTAGGCTTAGCTCTCTCATCCACATTCTGAACACAGCAACACTCCCCGCACAAACTCCAAAACCATTATACTATAATTTTGAGGAAAAATTGCCCAGTGTTTACTTTATAATTGTTACAAAAATATTCAGGACTGAGGTTTGTAGGTACAATGATTTCGTGCCCTTCTTGCACACTTGTTTATTAAAACATCAGCGTAGTTATTCTCTGGGCTTGTTTACACAGCTTGTTCCAGTTTCTGATTCAGGTCCCAGCACTTAACAGAGGATGCTCTCCCCATCAGGCAAGCCCTGCCTCCCATCCTCCTCCTGGAATGCCCCCTACAGGGTCCAGGTCTTCCTGATCCATCATGGGCCACCTTCCCTCTAGGCTTGAGGCCCTGGGGTTATCCATGGAGCTGCATTTGTTATTCTGCTGTGAAATCCTTCATCCTCCCCCTGAGTCAAATCCCTTGCCCTTCTTCTCTGGTTACCTTCAGTTTGGATGGAGCCCATCCTGCAGTAGTTTCATAAGAAAGAGTGGGTAGAAAGAGGCTAATCGTGGGCACTTGATCAGGGTTGAATTTGACTGCTTGTAGAAGAAAATTCACTTCTCCTCTTACACTCACAGAGTTGAGGTGTTATTTCTGGGTGTCACACGGCAAGAAGCACACAAGTTTGAAGCTCAGGTCTGGCTCAGGTCTGCTGTGTTGTCAAGGAGTCCAGTCCAGTCTGTGTCTTCATCATGCCTCCTCTGCTCTGCCTCCAACCTCAAGTCTGAGCTCTGGAATGAAGGGACCCAGTCTTCTCCTCACCACCTGTGACCTTTCATCTGGAAGGGGAAAGAGAAACCTCTCTGTAGCAGACTTCAGCAAGTTTATGTGACATAAACATCTCTAGGTGCTGGGGTTGACTTGGGGGCACTTCCCTGTTAATAAGGAAGACAGGGGACCGGCAGAGGCTTATGATCAAGGAGGCCGACTGCACTTGGCGTGTTTACAATTGTTTCCTATTCTTACGTGTGTTAGGTTAACTGGGTAGAATTCCAGGCTGGAAGGCTCCTTTCTTCAGAATTTTGGAAGCATTTTCTCTTATGCTGCCACAGAAAAGCTTGCTGGGCGTCAGGCTCCCGGGGCTTCTGTGTGAGCCCCAGCGCCTTCCTGTGTGTTCTGGAGTTCAGGGCTGTGTGTCTTCCTGTTGCTCCTCTGGCCGTCGGTCTGGATCCTCACTGAAGCTTCTTCTCTGCGATTCCGTGCCCTTTAAGTATACGTTAGAGTGTCAGTTGTTTGTCATGCCCAGCTCTTTGTGACTCGTGGACTGTAGCCTGCCAGGCTCCCCTGTCCACGGGATTCTCCAGGCAAGAATACTGGCGTGGGTAGCCATTCTCTTCTCCAGGGGAACTGCCCTAACTCAGGTGTTGAACCCAGGTCTGCTGCATTGCAGGCAGATTCTTCATTATCTAAGCCACCAGGGAAGCCCCTTCAAGTGTGGGCATATGTAATTTAGTTCTTGAATAACAGACTTCTCTTTTATTATCCTCTTTTTCTGAATCTCCTATTAGCCAAGCATTGAACTCCATGTATGAATCTTGTAATCATCTTATCCTTTTTTCTTTTATTTTACATCTATTTTTTTTTAGTTCTACTTTCTAGGAAGTTTTAGAAGATTGTCTTCCAACTCTCCTATTGGATTTTTCGCACATGCTGTCAAATTTTAATATGCAAGGGATCTTCCTGGCTCTTTGAGTCCCCTTCCTTTTCATACCAATTCTTATTCTTATTTTAGGTAAGCATCATCTTCTCTTATTGTCCTGAAAATATTATTTCTTGAACTTTTCTCCTGTAACTTTTGTCCTACAAGTTTCTGAGTTTTTCCTTCCTTGTGTTTGGTTTTGTATCTGCTTTTCATATCGGAGGTTATTCGCAGACATCTGGAAATCCTTGCCCTTGGAAGCTGATCTGAAGGTCTGTGTGGATGCACTGGCTTGTGCTCACCCAGCCACGCATGGGCTGGTCCGGCTGAGCGGCTTCTAGGGAGGATTCAGAGGTGCCATCATCGTGCCTTTCTCTGGAGATGGTGTCCTTAGGGAAGAGCCTACGGAATTCCACCTGCGGCATTCTGGTCCATCTGCCCCGCTTCTGAGAAGGGTTGGGCAGGGTTCTCCTCTGGGCCCCGCTCGGATCTGGCAGCCCGAGTCCACTTCCCACGGGGGTTCTCCTCTGGGCCCTCAGGCTGTCTCGGGTCTGTGCCAGCCCCCTGAGAGGGCACTCACTTCCCATGGGGGTTCTCCTCTGGGCCCTCAGGCTGTCTCAGGTCTGTGCCAGCCCCCTGAGAGGGGACTCACTCCCTACAGGTGTGCTCCTCTGGGCCCCCAGGCTCTCGGGTCTGTGCAGCCCCCTGAGACCCAGGGCTCAGCCTCTCCTAAAACAAGCCTCCAGGTGTCTGACTCGCTGGAGAGTGGCCATTGGGGAGGAGACAAAGCTGTGGGAACACGACTGCTTCTCAACTCAGACAGACTTCTGGGAGATGCCTCGGACCTTGGCCCGCCTCCACCCCAGCTTGCAAGGTGCATGGCCCGGATCCCTGCAGTCTCTGGGTCCCACCTCTGCCCACCTCTGTGCTGCCCGCCGAGGGTCATGGACTATGGGTATGGGAACAGCTGCCCTTCATCCACACGCCTTCCTACTTCTGAAACATCATCACCTTTTCTTCTGTTTCACTAGTCTTGTTTCCTTGGGGTTGAGCCTTCACATGATCCCTTTCTATCACTTCTGTGAGCTTTCAGAGGAGCCCACAGTCAGCCTGGTTTAACAGGGTCCGGTGCTGTGATAATGTTAAAATACACAGTCCTTGTTCCCTGCTTCCCCCTCACCCTTGGCATGGGGAACAAATGTGCATCATTTACTGACATAAGAACCATTTCTCCCAGCTCCAGCGTACAACCAGCAAGCCCAGGAGACTGGAGAACAGCACCCAGACGACGGTCCCCAGATCAGGAAGCATCGCCTGCCAAGCGTATTGAGAAACGGCACTGAACATTTCACATACGGCTGGCCTGAACAAAAAACGTATGACGGCAGAGGATGAGACGGTTGGATTGCATCACCCCCCTGATGGACATGAGTTTGAGCAAGATCCGGGAGTTGGAGAGGGACAGGGAAGCCTGGCGTGTTGCAGTCCAGGGGGTCGCAAAGAGTTGGACACGACTGAGTGACTGAACTGAATTGACCTGAAAATGTCATTGTCTATGAGAGCCTTAAGACTACTGCTGTTCATCCTCCAGAAATGAGCATCTCCTAGGCAGTCTACGTCTGTGGGCTTTGGTCCACCTTCAACCCTGGAACCCACTACACGTTGCCTTCCAGATCTGTGGTTCTAGATGTTCCTGGCGTCACATGTCAGCTCCTACTATGTTTCCGGGAGGCATTTCCCACCTACCAATGATCTGAAAGCATTTTAGACACTTTTCAGGTGGTTTAGCAGATTCTACCTGAGTAGTGGGGGCCGCCTGGAAACTCACGCGAAAGACAGCCTGTGATGTTTGTCGTGTTTGCTGTAACCCGAACGATAGGTCAGACTGATTAACAGACAATCTGATTGACAGAGCTACTGTTAACAGACAATCAGCAGACTGATCAAACATTTGCTCGTGTAAGCTCCAAAGAAATGATCTGAAGGAGTCTTGAGGAGTGGTGAACTCATTTAAATAGAAAATCAAGTAGAATTTCTGATAGCAAAGAACTGCTCGTATCCACCCTAAAGCTCACGTGATGGTCGTAGAGGCCTGATCGCAGCTGGGCTGTCTGCCTGCTTCACTTGTTTGGAACATAGCTGAGGACAGCTGAGCAGACATCAAGCCCTCCACACAGCCTCCTGAAATGGCAAACATGCTTATCTGAAGCTTTTAATCGTAAGAGGGTCTTTCAAACTCTCACTTGGAGTCAAATCTCCTTTATTTGCACACAATTCAAACAAAAATGTTTATCTTATTCTGAAACTGTACCAATGGGAAGAGAAAAAGAGTTGCTACAGGTAACTATTTTAATAAGAGAAAACTCAGCGGCTAGAAAGACAGAAGATGTATCCTAAAGTGAAACAGAAGCCCAGAGTGGACCATGTGGCACTGAGCTAGACTTGGAAACGTCAGCGTGGGCTCATGTTTGGTTTAGCACAGAAATAGACAGATGCATAGAGAGGTAACTGTCAGTATGTGTTCCATGAGATCTTACAGAAAAATCCAGACGAACTTTGTCGGCCGATCCAGTGCTTTTCAGTTAGTAAAGGTAGCACTTGTTTCCTACATTGTCAGTTGAGAGAGTCTAGAAGAAGTGTTGCCCAGTAGCAATGAACTCAACCAGGAGGCAGGCCTTGGCTTCTGACGCTATTCTCCTGAAAGGTGCCCTAGGAAAATGACTGATTTCAGGAGTAGGGCTGGGAATATACAAGATGAGCTTGGAAAATCTCATGGTTCCAGAAAAAAAGAATGTACTCAAAGAAGACAATGATGGCGACACAACGGAGGAACAGCTGAATTAACCTGAAAGGCTCCCAGTGACCAAGGGCGAGAAAATTAAGCAACAAAGTACATAACGTAGTATTGGGTTAAAAACCCCAAATACAGAATAGTGAAGAGTTATATGAACAAAGGATTCAAGAAATAAATGAACGAGGAACAAACAAACCTCTCATGCAAGAGACTCCAAATAAATGACACAGACAACCCAGCCTCAGGAGGAGGGGCACGGCCTCCACTGTGTGAGTGGGCTGAGCACGGTCCTTTCCTTCCAAAGAGGATGGGGGGACATGGATGTACCTTATGGCGGAGAACTCGCTGGACAAGCACAGCGTCAGCCAGACGGTCGGGTGCACGCCCACTGGACATGAATCATGTTGTTTTGGGTAATGAGGATGGGGCCTTATCTCTGGGGTGTCCTCCCAGAAACACATGACTGTAGCCTGACCGTGAGGGAAACATCGGGCTAAGTTAAGCCGAGGGGCGTTCTGCAGAATATCTGATTACTTCTCAAAACCATCAAGGCCATCAAAAACAGGGACGTCTAAGAGACCAGATGACTGTTCTGGCTCTTCAGGGTCTTTTAGGTTTCCGGACAAACTCTAATTATTTGTTCTAGTTCTGTGAAAAATGCCATTGGTATTTTGATAAGGATTGCTTACCAGTGAATTTGGTGAAATTGCAGGGTACAAAACTACTATGCAGAATCCGTTGCATTTCTAAGCACTAACAGTGAACTGCCAGAAGAAGAAAGTAGGGAAACAATCCCAGAAAAACACCAATACAGTATACTAGTGCATATATATGGAATCTAGAAAGATGGTCATGACAACCCTGTATGTGAGACAGCAAGAGAGACACAGAGGTACAGAGCAGGCTTTTGGACTCTGTGGGAGAGGAACGGGGGGATGATTTGGGAGAATGGCATTAAAACATATATGCTGCTGCTAAGTCGCTTCAGTCGTGTCCGACTCTGTGTGACCCCATAGACGGCAGCCCACCAGGCTCCTCTGTCCCTGGGATTCTCCAGGCAAGAACACTGGAGTGGGTTGCCATTTCCTTCTCCAATAACATGTATAATATCATATAAGAAATGAACCGCAAGTCCAGGTTCAATGCAGGATACAGGTAGCTTGGGGCTGGTGCACTGGGATGACCCAGAGGGATGGTATGGGGAGGGAGGTGGGAGGGGGGTTCAGGATGAGGAACACATGTACACCCGTGGCAGATACATGTTGATGTATGGCAAAACCAATATAATATTGTAAAGTAAAAAATAAATAAATAAATAAAATTTTAAAAAATAAAGAGAATAAAATGCCTAGGAATAAACCTGCCCAAGGAGGCGAAAGACCTGTATTCCCAAAACTATTAAGGCACTGATGAAAGAAATGGAAGGCTACACAGACACATGAGGAGACACAGCATGTTCCTGGGTTGGAAGAATCCATGTTGTCGAGATGACCACACTACAGGATCATCGAAATATTGGTGCGATGCTAGTAACTCAGCTGCAGCCCTTATTCAGGTTTTGTCCATTTTTCTCAGTGCTTCATGTCCTAATATCCAACCATTGTCCAGGTTCCTGTGTCTCCCAGGTCCCCTCTGATTGGTGACGATTCTCCTCCTTTCCTCGTCCTGCACAATCTTGATGAAAATGAAGGCTGTGCCCAAAGACGTGAGAGACGTGAGATTACTGATTGCTCAGTAAAACAGGACACTTCTCAGAGGTCATGAACGTATGCTTAAATCAGCTTTTCTCTCCTGAATCCAAGCGTCCTTGCACCTGTAGAAAACTTACAGCAATCACCGCTATTGTGCCGGCTCTGATCCTGAAGGAAACTTCACACTCAGTTGGAAGAGGCCAGCTTTGTTTCCCTGCCTTTAGATGCATCCAAGAAGGAACCCGATTAAATCACAGAATCAACTAATTCTTAGTGTCAGAGATGGAAGACCTGGCTTGATCGTGGAGGCCCTGGTCAGTTTGGTTAAGAAGTCTGACACTCAAGATAAAGCTGTTTATTTTTGCAGTGAAATTAAGAAGACACATTTTGATGGAGCCTGGCGTCATGGAAACAGCATTTGCCCTAAATTAAGAAAAGCTTTAGGACAGAAGTTCATCTGGAATTACTCCGTGGTAGATGCAAATGTGATTGACACATCTGTCCAAGCACACCGTGACACACCACAGGAGAGACAGAGAGCACCTTCAAGTTCACACACACACTCGTGGAGTAAGTGAACTACAGAACTGTTGTGAGGATGATGATGTTTAATTCAAAAAGAAAATGTGATCACCCACAAAAAATAGACTTCATGTGTTGGAGAACTGCTTTATAAATAAGCCTAGGTCATTTTCCGAAAGGAAAACCTTGATAGAGGTCTGATTTGTCACCAGATGAGTGTACACTCAGTGAAATACTCAAACCTATTGTGAATGTGTAGACATTATTCCGTCAGTCTTGTCCTAGAGAAATGTTTATGAAAGCAACAGAATCTATGTGGAGCTTGTTTCAGAGGACGTGCTCAGTGAGTGAGCCTGGGAACATTCACAGCTTCCTGCTGTGTCTGTGGGTGGTCATGTGACTGACCTCACACAGCAGAGGCATCTGCGAGACAGGCAATGTGCGTAAAGCTGCCATCCTACCGCGCAGCGTGCAAGGCTGTCCTGTAAGCAGTTGCTCCTGTTGTTTTTCCAGGTCCTATCTAAGTATCTGGTCCATTAGAGGGGCTCACAAGTTGATATTGTCAGTCAAGTTTGGTAGAAGCAGACTGGGTGAGCGCTCTACCAAATTGCTTTTACCCCCGCCTCCCCTCCCCCCACAGACGTCTACGGGTTGGGAAGCACTTTCTTCTCTCCAGCAGGGCCTAGATTCCAACTTCTGGCCCCTGTTACAATGGCAGTCACAGGGCAGCATTCTTATTGCATATTGGAGTTGCTCCCTTTTCAGGAGTCTGGTGGAAATCAAGCAATGAAGCTTGCGGACATGGGAATGTCGCGGGAATACAAGCGGTAGGGGAAACTGTCTTGGTAGGTGATCATCTTTAGCATTATCACTATTACTGAAGTAGACAAATACAAGCTATTAATGAGCAACAGCCTGGAAAATGAAACGGGGTGGGAGTCGCTCACCGACTGATCACTTCCTCTAAAACAAGCTCCACATAGATTTTGTTGCTTTCATTAACATTTCTCTAGGACAAAATTGACTGAATAACATTTACACAGTCTCAATAATTTTTAGTATCTCACTGAGTGTGCACTCATCTAATGTAGAGAGACGGTTTCAGAAGTGCCCTTCTAAGTTGCTGAGATGCAGAGAGATGCAGAGAGAGGGGACACGTCTGTCTAGGATGTCGGCCCCGATGCTTGTGACTGCGACCTGTTATTGAAAGAAGTGGTTCCTGACAGCTTTGCCCCCGACAATGCCCATCCACAAGCGCCCAGCTGCGAGGGCAAGCTTTGCCCCCGACAACGCCCATCCACAACTGCCCAGCTGCAAGGGCAAGCACTCTGCTCTACTTGCCAACAGCAGACAGAAGCGTTGTTGGGTCCCCGAGTGCCCCGAGACCCTGGGGAGAGGCACTCTGTCGGGTCACCACGGGGCTGCCTTCCACAGTGGAGACAAGTGCACAGCTGGGGGTGTGGGCGTCCACTGAGGAACGGGAGTCAAACCGTAGATAAGAAAGCAAGGTGGCATGCCTGCTTCATTCTCTTTCCTCACTCTGTATGGAAAGCCATGGACGCCTGGAAGGCAGGTCTTCTCTGAAGGAACTGGCTGGTGGAAAGGACACCACGTGGTTGAAATTGAATATATAACAAAAATCAGAAGGGAGGCCCACTGAAAACCAAGGACGGAACCTGAAGAAGTATCGTCACTGCCAAGCACGGCCGACGATGAGCCCGAAAGAAGAGCTTGGGGGAGGGTGGCGGAGGTGACAAGGCCCTGTGGCAGGCAGTGTGGGGAGGCCTCACGGTCAGAGGGGGAGTGACCGCTCAGCAGGCCCAAGAGACGGCTTACTACTACTACTACTAAGTTGCTCCAGTCATGTCTGACTCTGTGCGACCCAATAGACGTCAGCCCACCAGGCTCCCCCGTCCCTGGGATTCTCCAGGCAAGAACTCTGGAGTGGGTTGCCATTTCCTTCTCCAATGCATGAAAGTGAAAAGTGAAAGTGAAGTTGCTCAGTCGTGTCTGACTCTTAGCGACCCCATGGACTGCAGCCTACCAGGCTCCTCTGTCCATGGGATTTTCCAGGCAAGAGTACTGGAGTGGGGTGCCATTGCCTTCTCCACTCAGCTTACTGTGCTTCCTCAAACATATTAGACCTTCTAATGGTAGTGTGACAATGCATAGGGTGAGAATTATCTCCAATTCGGTGTATCTTTGCACACTTACTTTGTGTAATAGATGACTCTCAGGTTTGTTAAGGATCGGAGATGAAGTACCCCTACCTTGTGGAGAAAATCAGGCGGCTGTGAAATTGTTCTGTGTTTTGTGAGCAGCCTGTGTGCTGGGCTTAGTTGCTCAGTCGTGTCCAACTCTGTGGGACCCCATGGACTGTAGCCCGCCAGGCTCCCCTGTCCATGGGGATTCCCCCGGCGAGAATACTGGGGTGGGTTGCCATGCCCTCCTTCAGGGGATCTTCCCAACTCAGGAGTTGAACTGAACTCTCCTACATTGCAGGCGGATTCTTTACCATCTGAGCCACCAGGGAAGCCCAAGAATACTGGGTGGGCAGCCTATCCCTTCTCCAGGGAAACTTCCCAACCCAGGTGTTGAACCAGGGTCTCCTACATTGCAGGCGGATTCTTCAGCAGCGGAGCCACCAGGGAAGCCCCAGAGTGGCCTATGGAAAGGGTTAAACCAGAGAAATGACCTAAAAAGTTGATAGGAGGGAGAGGGTCCGGCAGACCTTTGTGAAATTGGTCCAGGGCCTTGAGAATGCTTAAATTCTTTGTTTATAGGAAGTTCACTTTCCTCTTCATTTTCTTTGAAAATTGAGAACCAAGAGGTGAAGAAAAAAAAGTGAATCAATTAAGATGAATTAGAATTAAAATTAGGATTCTAAAATCTATGCATTTAAAAATAGGCACTTCAAATCCCTGTCCTTCTGAGTGTGAACTTGTATCAAGAGGTCACGCGGTGTGGGGCGGCCACCTGTATGCTAAGTTACAGTTGTCAATGCCAGGGGCTGTTCTTACTCTGAAAAGTATTTTCTCTCCCTTCTCCTTTTCTTTTTCAGAACTGTTTTAGTATCCAGGCACTGAAAAAGCCTAAAAACATCACCAGTCTGATGGCAAAGATCATCCCTAGCACCTACGTGCTATTCTAGAAATATCTCCCCGTAGAAGAAACCAGAGTTTCTAAGAAAAATGAAGCAGCGAAGGTACAGAATGAATCTGGAGCATCTTGACACCAGAACAGAGAGCTCTCAAAGGCGACGTGAGCTGTATCCAGATGACTGGAGATTCAGCCTGAAGAGGCTCGCGCTGGCTGAAGGTGAACAGGCTGAACTTCAGTAGAGATAGTGGTTATAGTCTGTAGAGCCTGTTGCTGCTGCTGCTGCCAAGTCGCTTCAGTCGTGTCCGACTCTGTGCGACCCCATAGATGGAAGCCCACCAGGCTTCCCTGCCCCTGGGATTCTCCAGGCAAGAACACTGGAGTGGGTTGCCATTTCCTTCTCCAATGCATGAAAGTGAAAAGTGAAAGTGAAGTCGCTCAGTCGTGTCCGACTCTTAGCGACCCCGTGGACTGGAGCCTACCAGGCTCCTCCATCCATGGGATTTTCCTGGCAAAAGTACTGGGGTGGGGTGCCATTGCCTTCCCCGGTAGAGCCTGTTAGGTATGTTTAAATCTGCTTATTAGCAAGAAATTTTAGGAAACCTAATTGGTCCCCTTTGGAGGATGACAGGGAACAAATTAATTATTTTGACAACAGTAAATAAGATAACATCAAAGCCTTACTGTGCCTCTCCTCCGTGAAGCCTATTGTGAGACCCCACAGTAGGTGAGTGTGAGCTTCTCCTTAAGAAAATATTCTAGTAAAGCAACAATGCACTGTAGAATTAGAACACTGGCATTCTGCAGACTTCACTGAATCCCTGGACCTAGTCATGGAACAGCATCACCTGGTAACATCACAAAAACACAACCAGACTCGAGGGACTTCCCATCAGGGCCACCACGGGCCCCGATCTGCTCCAGACCTGCCAAGCAGAGGTGGTTGGCAGGATGCCAGGGACACTGCTCAGTCATGTCCAGCTCTCTGCGGCCCCATGGGCTGCAGCCTGCCAGGCTCCTCTGTCCATGGGAGTCTCCAGGCAAGAATCCTGGAGTGGGTTGTCATGCCCTCCTCCAGAGGATCTTCTCAACCCAGGGATCCGGGCTGCATCTCTTACAGCAGGGGAGAGAGGGATACGCTGGACTCCACCACGTGTGAGGTCAGGCAAGTTGTGGGGGCTCCACAGGACAGGGCTTGGGGAGGACAGGTGGTGGATGGAGAGAGTGTTGAGAGGTTTCCGTGGCTTTGGGGCACCAGCCAAGTCCTGGGCTGTGACCTGGATGGGGGTCAACAGTGTTTTCCTTGTAAAAATTCAGGAGGTTCTGTCTATTTTGTGTCATTTTACTGTATCTATAGCTTAGATTTTTGAAAGGTTAAAAGACAAAATAACAAAAAAAAACCCCTTGTATATTAATATTGTTACATTTGGAGGGGATAACAATTGAAAGAAATTGGTATTAGGCGATGCTGGAGAGAGTTATCCATATTTTAAATTATGATCAATTTCAGACATGTGGAAAAATGAAGGAATACTCTGACACCAAGTGTATGTCAACCAAGATTGCCTGATGTAATTATGTCGCCCTTTGATTTCAAGTTTTAAAATACATAGAATATTGGCTACAAGTTAAGGTCTCTGTGCTTCCCTACAAAGTCTCATTCCCTTTCCTCCCCCCCACCCATTCTTTCCCAAAGGAAATCACTGTCTTTATTTTTATTCATGCAAAGTGTAGAAAACATTTTGACAGGAGTTACTGGCTCATAGTACATGTTTCATTGATGCTGGAGAATGATACTGTGCAGATGAGGCCCGGAGTGGTCCAGGGGCCCAGAACTAAGGAGCAAGGGGGCCGGGACTCAGAGTCTGTAGGACAGCAGGGACCAAGGGGAGACTCCCGGGGTGAAGATCTCGTCCTCAGAATCCAGGCTTCACTCTCTCACAGTGCTAATAGTTACAGATTCCCCTGGGCTTTCCGCATGTACTATTATATAGTCTATATTAGACTGTGGTGTTGGAGAAGACTCTTGAGAGTCCCTTGGACTGCAAGGAGATCCATCTAGTCCATCCTAAAGGAAATCAGTCCTAAATATTCATTGGAAGGACTGATGCTAAAGCTGAAACTCCAATCCTTTGGCCACCTGATGCCCAGAACTGACTCATTTGGAAAGACCTCGATGCTGGGAAAGATTGGGGGGCAGGAGGAGAAGGGGACGACAGAGGATGAGATGGTTGGATGGCATCACTGACTCGATGGACATGAGTTTCAGTAAACTCTGGGAACTGGTGATAGACAGGGAAGCCTGGCGTGCTGCAGTCCACGGAGTCACAAAGAGTCGGACACGACTGAGTGACGAACTGAACTGAACTATTAAACAATGTTGTAGCTTATATATAGTAATATAGCTGTGTATGTCCTTAAGATATAACTATGTTTATAGACACATGTGTAAGTCACGTGCGATAGTGTATCACGTGTAATTTCTTCTTTTCTCCTTTTGCCCCAGCACATAGATTAGCTGGAACCTCTACCACAAATTCAAACACAAAAATATAAAACCCTGGCCAAAAGGGGACACATTTTTAAGACTGTGTTGCCTCGCTTGTGATGTCTGGTTGCGTGTATGCAGCTAAGTTGTTTAATGTACAGGTTAGCATCGCAATTATTGAAAAGTGCCCAGAAGAGGCAACACTCTTAATTTACTGGGGCCTCCATCTCCTCGACTGTAAAGGTAAGTGAGACATTAATATTGTAAGATTCTTTTAGTTTAAAAGTTCTTTGATTCTTCAATCTCCATTTTTTTCAAATATTGTTGAATAAATATGTGATGGTTCAGTTCTCTTAATTTTTGGTAACTAAAGACTAAAAATTAAAGGATAAAATAGGGATCCTCAAAATATAAAGAGTCAGATGAATGTATTTTATCATTGTATGATTAGAATGCAATGTTTAAAAATCTGTAGGCATGGATAGCATGATGCTGATGGCATTAAACTTGTTTGGTAGAATTTTACCTCGTGTTTCTTTACTTCTATTGTTTATCTGCATTTTCTAATTAATGACAATAAGCGAATAAGTTGAAAAGTAAAATAGAAAATAAATCTATGATGCCTAAGTGTGCACACCACATTGTCTTTCCCTGTGCACCCTCTCTCTCTCTGAATCCCCTGACCTGTGAGGCCAGGCCAGCTGTCTGCTCTCCTTCCTTGGAGCCTCCGCACCATCCAAGCTCTGCACTCCACCTGCCCCTTTGGGGCCCCTGCTGTCTCCCCCCACCCCATGCCGTGGGCTGGCTCCAGCCCCCTAGCAACCCTTCCTGTGGAGCAGAGGAGGGTGGTGGAGAGCGAGCACCATATAGGAGCACCTCCTGAGAGTCCCCTCTAAATGCAGGTCTCCGGCACAGATGCTGGTTCCTGCTGAAGGCAGTGCTGGCCGATCCCCTCTGGACCCTGAGGCCCGTGCACGTCCCCAGCCACAGCTGTTTTCCAGTCTGTCTGCACACCGGCTTGGCTCCACTGGTTCTTTTTTGCCGCTATTGCATTTGCTTCAGCTGCTCTGGTTTCCTCCACTACCCAGGGGCCAGGGAGCCCCCTCCTTAGCAAGTGACCCGATGACCCTCTGTGCTCAGGCCTATGTTGGCGAGCACCTGTCTGATGGCCTTGATCGACACGTGTGACCTCGTCTTTGAGATCTGTGTTTTGGAGCCAGTTTGCAGATCTTTGGTGATCTCGTTTTTTGGAGATCCTTAGCAGACGATGTTTCGTCTGAGTTCACGTCCTAGTTTGAGCTGTATAGGCTCACAAATAAACAAATGTTTAATTCCTTGTTAACTGAATATTCTTAGATGTCTTTGAGATAGCATGTCGTCTCCAGTGAGTGGCTCTGTCTTATCAGAAGTTCATGTTGGTGTCAGATTGTGAAACCTCCGCGCTCTCAGCCTCACTCCCCCTGTCTCCCGCCCCATCATGGAGAGTGAGCCATTCCCCACTACTCTAGTCTTCACTCCGCGCTCTCAGCCTCACTCCCCCTGTCTCCCACCCCATCGTGGAGAGTGAGCCATTCCCCACTACTCTAGTCTTCAGTTTCCTAAATGATGACAGTGACCGTTTCTAATGTGGCCTTTTTACTTCTAATTTGGTGAAGGAAATGGCAGCCCACTCCAGTACTCTTGCCTGGGAAATCCCATGGATGGAGAAGCCTGGTGTAGAATATAGTCCATGAGGCTGCAGAGAGTCAGACGCGACTAAGCAACTTCACTTTCACTTTTTCTAGAATTTTAATATCAGTTCATCATATATGTTAATATCAGCTTTAAAATGAGCAACTCCTTTAAATCAATCTAGGCAGCGGGCATCTAGCAATTTCCCTTTCTCGTGGCCTCCAGGAAACAGGGTGGTATTCAGCTCCAGCCCTTGAATTCTTTCCTGGGGGGGTGAAAGCAGGTTCAAGAAAAAACAGCCCTGCTCCTGGACACTGTGCTCAGAGGGGACTCTGGAAAGCCCGCTGACCCTCCTCCTGTAAACCTCACATCACCCACAGTAACAACAGTCAGAGCAGGAAGAGGCTTGGAAACCGATGCTGGAAAAGGCAGATAAGGAGACCTAACACACACGGCTGTCCATGCCGGACTTCTGGGAAGGTTAGTGAGCAGATCGCAGGCGGAGTCCAGCAAAATTCAAGCCCTAAACGTGGGCATGGCCAGGGCACTGCAGGGAGAAGGCAAGGAAGACCAGAGCCCACCGGGAATGGGAAGGCTAGGCTGAGTTCCCCACACCCCAGTATGCTGCGCCGAGTCTCCCTGCCCGGCTTCCATGACACGTAACAAAGCCCTGCAGTAGGGTAAGAGTTAGAGGCCTGTAGAGGGGCAGTGTTGCCCACATTAGATCAGAGAAGCGACCAGAGGCCTCTCGGAGTCCGAACAAGGCTGGGCAGACATTGGTCCGTAGTGAGCTGCCAACTGTTTATTACTATTGACACCCTGGTGATGGAAACGGCCACCCGTTCCAGTGTTCCTGCTTAGGGAACCTCACGGACAGAGGAGGCTGGTGGGCTACAGTGCATGCGGTGGAAAGAGCCAGACAGGACTGAGCGACTAGACCACCACCGCCACGGTTGACAGCTGTGTGTGGAAACGCGCTGGGCCTTTGGTTCTTAATGTCACCTCACACTCCTCTGCGAGGACTTCCTCTGAATTCTCTGGACCGGAGGTTCCCACTGGACCCGTGACACCCCAGAGATGGGACAGGAAAGTGGTGGATCCTTGCTGGGAGTCTGATCAGCAGTCACAAGATAACCATGGCGCCTGAGCCCTGGAGAAAGGGCCAACTCCATGCATGATTCCTGGGGACTGAGGAGCTCTCAACTGTGGTGACGGGCTTACTGTGGTGACCACTTCACTGAACGTGCAAATATTGAATCATTACATTGTGCTCGAAACTAGTACAAAGCTTTGTGTCAGTTATATCTCAATAAAAATAGAAATACAAAAATATGCAAAATATCTTTTAACTATATCTTATGCTGATTGTATTTCGAAACAATAGTATTCCAGGCATATTGGATTTAATAAACAATGTTATGAAAGTCCATTTCCCCCATTTCTGTTTTCTTTTTATTCAGAGCAACTAGAAAACTTTCGGTTGCTTTGAAGCTCATGTTGCACTTCTGGAAAATGTGATCTAAGCCCATCTTCCTCGAACTTTACACACAAACCATCTGGGAATCTTGTTCCAGTGCAGATTCTGATTCCGGAGGTCAAGGTGGGGCTCCCAGGAGACGCTATGTGGCCGGTCCTGATGCTGCTCGCCTGGCTTCTGCGTACATTTCGAGAAAAGCAGGAGAGAAACAAAGGCATCTTCGCTCTAATTGGGAAGCAGAACCCCTGCTGTGGAGTGTATTAAAAGATTAAGTGGGAATTGTCCCCTTCCTACAAATTAAGGAGATCATACATCAGAGATAGGTTGTTAACATGTCTCTCCTTTCGAAATCCCCCTCTTCTTGATGCTGCCGTAGGCGGGGAGAAGAGCCGGGAGAGGAGACTTCACGAGCTTAGTTTCCAGCTTCATTCCTGACATGATGTGGACTCTGGACCAAAGGCTGCCCTGTCCTGAGGGATTTTCTCACGCAATTGGAAGAGAAACCATGGTTGGAGCTTGAATGCCATGGAGCCTCGGGTGGAGAAGAGCCACCCCACGTGGAAGGCCAAGTGGTGTCCTATGCGGGAAAGGGAGAGGGCGCTAGCCCAGGATTTGGGGTGATGGACGGGCACACTGTGAGGCCTGGTGCTCCTTTCTTCCCAGGCCCCCACGGACACCTTCCCCCCACCTGCCCACTCTCCTGCTTTGTCTCCAGCCACACCCCTGCGGGGCCGGGCCCCCTCTCCCAGGAGTCCCAAGAGTCTCCACTGCAAAACCAGAGCCTGAGCGTGTCTGCGTGGGGCGGCCCTGGTCTTCCTGCAGCTGTTGGTGCTGAGCCTGGCGTCATTAAAAGGTGCCCAGGAACGACCCTTCCACGACCCCACTTCACCATTGCTTTTACATCCCCTCTTCTGCACAGTGTCATCATGGGCTCCCTGATAATCAGGATCAAGCTCCTCAGCCAGTGACATTCCCCACCTTGTCCTGTCCTCCCAGTAATACAGAGACACAAAACAGGAAGCCCAGAGCCTGGAGCACAGCGTCTTGTCCCGGACTGCAGACAAAATCCAGACACACCCAGACAATCAGCCCCTGCCGCTTCCTAGGCTGCAGGTCCCCGCGTTTTTACCGAATTAGCCTCCAGGCCCCTGGTGAGACTGTTTCTTGCCTAGAATTTAGAGGCAGCCAGCCGCCCCCTCGAGCCCTTCCAGCGCGCTGTCTTTGCCTCCTGTCCTGTGTGGGACGGTGAGCCTGTTTTCTGCAAGGCTGTGGAATTAACTTAACCTGAGACAGGACCATGCAGCATATTAGTGCTCCCACTACACAAAAGGAAAAACTACCCGGGCCCTTCTCTTGTGGGGATAAAACCTTTTTCCGTGGATGTTGACTTGCTTGAGTGAAATACATTTGGAGCGACACCCCTTGACCAAAAGTGTTGCTGTTCGGCATCACCAGCCTCTGGGGGCTCCTCTTGCACCGGCTGAGTCTGTGAACAAGGGACAGGAGGAGCCTTCCCAGGCTGTGTCTTTCAGGACTACAGGTATGATTTCTCCAACAAGACTGCGAGGCTTTTGATTTACTATGTTGAGCCCATTTGTTAGGGATGGAACGTGGAGATTCCCAAATCATTGAATGCCTTCTTCAAGTCTTCCCTTAGAAATCTGGAGGGAAAGGCAGGGTGTAAGGTCCCCTGAGCTGATGTGTCATGAGTCCTCAGTTACCCAGTGGACCGCATGATATTCTATGTTCCCAGGAATTTGCCCTGGGTCCAGCGACAGACCCCCTCTCCCTGCATGACGTACCCCGACAAACGGCTGCAGGGCCATCTAAGAAAGGTCGCTTATTTTCATGATGTCACTGCAAGGTCTTTCTCCAAAGATATCCTTCATTCGAGATGTGCACTCATTTCCAGGACCGGATGAGGACATGGAATCTTCATGGAGGGCCTCATATCAGACATCTCGTCACAGATATCAAAGTACTCAGTTCTGCAAATCAAATAGAACCTTCTTTTTCAGCTCAGCAGATCATCACTTGTGGCCATAGCTGATGGCTTAATTGCTTTGCCCTCAGGTGCCATGACAGGCAAATTCCTAACTTGCCAGATTTCCTCTCCCAAGTGAAATAAGGAACTTAAATTTCTGCTATTTCTCCTGTTTTGACACGTCTGCTACATGCCAGGTATCAGCACGTGTATCACTCCGTGTACATAATCACAAGGAGACGTGCTGTCTGCCGAAGCTGAAAAGACAGAGCTGCTCGGACATCGCAATATCAGGTTCCGGGCCAGCTCAGTTCTTACTGAGCTGAGTTCCTACACTCCCCAAGTCTGCAACAGGACAGGGCTGTTACCACCACGAGCACAAGACACTCTGTTCTTCCTCCAGGGAATTAGTGGTGATACAACTGCCATGGTCACCATGGAATGGTCTCTGAGGGTCGTGCCTCTTGTAACCACCCTGCGATTCGCCATCTAGGGTGGTCATGTCATAACGGTGAATCATGTTACCACATAGCTCATGTGACCACATCTTAGCCATAAGGAAAGTCAGAAAAATAAGTGCCTAATAATCCTAATACCCTAGTGAGAGACAGTCCCTACCTTTTGAACTAAGGAGACTCAAGTCTTGGGGTGGTCCTGGGTACAGGAAGAAGGTTCAGATGCTGGAGACTCAGGAAGAGTGAGAAAGTTCCCTGCACTATGAGGGACACAAAGGCTGACAGACATGCCACCCTTCTCTTATCAACCTCTGGTATCTTCTCTGCAGCCGTGTTTTTTCTAGATTCTTTTTTCCAAATGACTTTCAGTACTGAAACTATTCTAGATAGGCGTGACACTTAATACTGTGCCCAGGACAATGAAGAAAACTTCAACTCCTAACACAGGAAGGTCTAAAATGTGTCTACAAATACATATTGTTAAGTTTAGTGATGAGACCCATAAGCAAACTGGAAAAGGAATCGAGGCTCTTTTAATTAGCACCTGATTTGTACCAGCGCTGTTACTTGTACTCATAAGCTAAGATGCATCCGTCCCTTCCCTTCATATAACTCGAATGGTTGCGGAGACATTAAACAGATGATGCAAAGACAGGAGTATGTGATGGAAAGACTCCAGACGCCAGATTGTTCAGAGACAAGAGAGCAGGCATCCAGAGGGTGGTCTGGAAAGACTTGTCGGAAGACTTGGGTGTCTGGATTTATTGGACTACCAAAGATGAATTGAATATTTCTTGTTTTGGTAAAAATGTAGATCACGTTCTTAAAATTAAGAACCTAGGAATGAGATAAATATATTTTATAGATTATCCTAGTTTGCTGGCTTTAGTCATCCAAACCTTAAATTCTCAATGGTCTTTTAGAGCTCAGAATCACATTTGATACAATTTATATCTATACGTTCTGCCAAAAAATGACCAGTTCTATAAAATCAGGCCGGATCTATAAAATCATAGGCTCTCCAAAAACCTGAATATGAATGCTTTATGTCTCCAGACTCCCCCGATATCAATTAACATGTAATGGGATAGTCAGTCCAAGACAGACGCAAAAGCATTTCTGCAAGCCTCTCTGAGTTCAAGGCCGGTCTTTTTGAATCCAGCACAGACATGAGATCACACAACCAACTTCCTTCTGCCCATAATGTACTTGACATGCCAGCTCCTCCTTGCGAAGTGACCCCTAGAAGTTATTCATTCTTCTGTTTTCAGTTAATCACCTAAACCTGATTCCTTTTAATCATTTACTCATGAAGACTTCTACAGATGTTTTGACCAGTTGAAGTCAATTATTTGCAGTGAAGATGAGTTTCCCATTTTTATCATTGTCGAATACACGAATAAAATAGCCCTTATCACACACATGTCTAACTCTGCAAGTTTAGCTTTGGGTGCAGTAGGTTACGTTAAATGCCACATTTTGCATGGTGTACACTGGGATACAGAAACACCTGGATTCTGGATTTTAACCATTTTCTACCCACTGTAATGACTTTATTTTATTTGATGCTGTTTTTCGTGTCTACAATCCTCTGTGGATCACGCCGCTCTGTCACTGATGCAGACACAATTCTGAAGCAAAGCAAAGAAGGTATTTACGGACACATCAGGAGCTTCCTGAGCCAACACTCGACGGGTCACCTTCCTGGTCCACGTGGAGAGCTGGACCCACACCTTGACCTTCGTGTGAGGCACAGCGTGGGAGGGAGTGGAAGGGTCCCTGTAGAGACCAGAGACCTGTGTCTGCCCAGAAGCCCAGAACTGAAGGGAAGAGACAGTCCTCCTTATACCACGAGAGATCCATCTGTTGTTGGAGAGATCGGAACGTGCCTCTGACAGTTGAAAATCAGCCTAGGGTATGTTCTGTGTGTTTCATGATTCAGGACCTGGGGATTTTTGTGTGTTAAACTAAAGGACATATTCATTAGAAGGGGCTGCATACTCAATTTTTATTCTCTTACTAATTAATTAATTACGGAGATAAGCTATGAATTTTCTAATAAAAGCTTTAATCTATACAGTGAACTTCTGTGGGCAGCATAGAGTATCTTAGACATAGTTTAAGAGTTTGATAGATATTTGGAATCAAAAAATGTTTCGTTTTAAGGTTTAATTGCAAACTACAGCAAGACTTCCTGGCAACAGTCTTTGAAGGGCTCCCAATCTCATGAGTGTCCTGAAGGGTTTTACTTACTGTACCATCTGCAGAGGCCTGGACTCCATTTTTCAATAAATCATAATTTATTAGGTGCCTCTGCAAGGTAGCTGCAAGATGCCGACTGCAATGCTGTGCTGCCGTGTGCTCCAAGGCTTCACGATTCTCTCATTTTCCCCTCCTCCTGGCCATCTTAAGGCTGCATGCTCAGTCTCAGAGGGCGGCTGGAAAGAGGACAAATGTGCGGCTGGAGCCAGATGTTGTGTGGGGCGGTCTGTGTGCTGGCCGCGTGGTGAGGTCAGGCGTGCGCCTGCTGCAGGGCCCAGCACAACCCCCTGTGAGGTGGGGACCCAGGTGTGGCTCCCATCATTGCAGTGAAACACACGTGCAGATTGGGTACCACAGCTTGTGAAGCAGGGTTGTGTCTGTGCGTGTGCGTGTGAGTGTGTCTGTATGTGTACCTGTGTGTGTGCGCGTGTGTGCGTGTACGTGTGTGTGTGCATGTGAGTGTGTCTGTGTGTGTACATGTGTGTGCGTGTGTGTATGCATGTTTCTGCATGTAGGCAGGAGCCCAGTATTTAATAGACAGTGTATCTTTATAGACACTCACATGTGTGAGAAGTGTATCCATATATGTAAATTTGTGGTTTAAAACACCATGGCTTAGTGTAGTTAGAGACTTCTTTTCTACTTACTGTAAGATGAGATATTTGAGGATGAAAACCGAACCTACTGCTAACACAGCTAAGACAAGGCAGAGAAATCCACAGGGAATAACTACATATATATATATATATAGGTGTGTGTGTGTGTGTGTGTGTGTGTGTGTGCACATATATGCACTTTTCATTCACTCTTTAGTTTTAAATGTGCATTTGGAAGTATTTTTAAATAGTCACATATATTCAAACCCTTAAATAGAGTCCTGGAACTCACTAACCTAAACATCCATTTTTTTTTCCTGTAAATTTTACTCTGCCTCTTGTTCCGAGAAAGCCTTTGTCCTTTGAAAAATGGAGACCATTCCCATTGTGTGTGGTTACAGGTCTGCGATGGGTGTGGAGTCCTCCTGGACCCCATCGTGACCACACGACCAGCAGCGTCGTCCTTTATCAGCACGGCTGGGTGTCTGGGGGGCTCGGGATCAGGGTCTGAGACACAGGAGAATACACGCTCCCATTTTTTTCCACCGACTATAAATGATGCCTATTCTTTGCTCCATGGAACATCCGATGTGGTGCCCAATCAGCTGAAAAAGCTGCACAGACGTCATTAGTTCTCTGGGTATGAGAGGGAGGGAGGGAGAGGGAGGAGGGAGAGGGAGGAGGGAGAGGGAGGAGGGAGCCTGCAGCTGCTCGCCGAGTGGAGTCTCCATTAGGGCAGCTCTATTGATTTCTGAGTCACAGCCGCAGCAGCAGAGCGGGGTGGGGGCGTGGAGCACATCCCCGAGACAGGAGCCACTGGGGGCGAAGAGGCGCGTGTGTATGAACATAAGCATGTATATGTGTGCAGATCATCGCACAAGGCAGTCCTGCATCTGTTACCAAAAGAAACCAAAATCTATCAGGGCACGTTCAGACAGCAAACTGAAAGATCGTTAATCAGGTGGACTGAAATGGACGGGAAACATGGAACAGAATGGATTCAGAGAAGCCCTTCCTTCTAATTTTTAAGGCATTTTTGCTGAGAGACGATAATGATCTAATTTCCAGAATGCCTTTTTAAAAAAACCTGAAAAATTTGACAGAGATATTGAAAAGTATGGTTTATCTGAGGGCAATCTTAAAGCTATACTCAAGAAAAATTTTCAGAAGTCAGAGATTTACTAAATTTTGTTAGATGATTGCATCCGTTCATCACCTTTCATTTTTCTATTTTTGGTGCTTTCTGTTGCATAATATCTAGGATACAGTAACAGGCTGGTTGCAAATGCTTGAAACAGAAATAGGTTTCTTTGGAGGCTGCATTTCAGAGCATCCAACTGTGAGCCTGGGAGGCAGCATTAGAGATCTCTCAAGGTCTGTTGCCCAGGATTCGGTTAGAAATGATCGTATCTAGGTGTGAAACAATGTTGTCTTGGTCTCTTAGGCAGCTTGAGTTTCTAACTGGCTGTTTTACCCCAAGACTTATCAGCTGCCCCTCTACCCAGAAGAAAGACAGAGGTAAGTGCAGCTTCACGGTCCTGGTATCAGCAGGCAGGCAGTCTGTGAGCGAGCAGTAGAGATATAAAGAATCGAACAATTCATTGCCACCTCCCTCGACCATACACACACACACATACACACAAGCACACACACACAAGCGCGTGCACACACACACACACAAACACACACATAAGCACACACACAAGCACAAATGCAAGTGCACACACGCAAGCACGCACACACACACACACACACACACACACACACACTCCAACACCAGTCGGTTGAGGCGGGGAGAGGGCGATACCTTTTTTTTTAAAAAAAAACCCGAAAGGCAGTAAGCCATTATTAGCAAGAGCTATATTGAGCATGCTTGCCAGACAGGCAGCAGAGCTGAGCTCCAGTTCCGCCCAGACATGTGCCTTGCCATTTTCATTTTAATCAGCCTGCTCAGGACGGCTGCTGATTCATTTTGCAGGATGTCCCCCTGGGAGCCAAGGTGGAAGCCTGAGGCAGGCTGCTACAGCCTCCGTGCAGCCACGCGTCCGACGGGGTGGGGGTGGGGTGGGCTGCAACCCGCACAGCCCGTTTCAACATGGCCATGGAGAGGTCCTTCGTGAGAGCAGGTCCACTGCGGGCCACAGCACAGAAGGGAAAGAAAAGAAAAAATATGTCACATCGCCATTTGATTATCCAAGTACACCCCAACACACACACCCGCGCGCGCACACACACACATGCCCCACACGCTCAGACTCCTGCACAGAAAAGCTTGAAATTCTAGCTCCTTTGTGGTCACTGTGAGATGCAGCACACGCATATCTATCGCTTTACCTGGTAACTGGCTGGGGAGGTGTACCTGATTTAGCTGGAGACTTTGATTTGTGGGACTGACAACCTTATTATGCAGTGAGCTTATTATTGATATTATTCTGCTCTCGGTTGCCATGGCCACCTTGTGAGAGACATTCAATTTTCTCTCTTCCATCATCATTATCTATGAGGCCATCTGTTGTGGAAAATGAATTCAGGCTCATTTGCATGACTGATAAGCAATTTTTTTTTATCTATTTAACAGAAGGTCATATGCCGGGGATTTGGAGCTCGTGAAAAAAATGTGGAAAAAAAAAGCATATCGAGAGGATGAGTGGGAGTGTGCGCCGGGGTGTGTGTGGCAGGGAAGCGGGTCCCTCAGGCCCGCGAGCCTGGCGTGCTGCGTCTGTCATTCCTGCCCGGGCGACATTTTTTTTCCCTAAGCTACTGCACACTAAACAGGAAGAGCGCTTTCCTCGCAGTCTTCTTCAAGCCCCCCTGGTTTTTGTACTCGTTGTTGGTGGGTGTCTTTTAATTTTTTTTTTTGATTCCTTGGACAATGGGTTATGATATCAATATTCACTGAAGACAAAAAGCAGCCTTTTCTGCGTCTCGGTGGTAGGCATAAACCTCATCATCCTTTCAAACTTGGGGTGGACTAGGGCTTGCTCGCTCTGTGTCTTTCAAGCCAGCTCAGCCACCAGCCCTGAGCTTGTCTCACTTGTGAGCGGCTGTGGTCATGTCGTGAGGTACGTGGTCTTCGTTAGGTTAATTCTGGGGACTTAGTGGCCAGGATCTGTTTTTACCGGAGTTCAAGGGCTGGGGCTGTAATGCCTATTGTTTGCTCCTGTTTAAAGTTATTTTTATAGCATGGCTAGTAGCTGACATGTTCCCTGGCTAGGAGTTTGTAATCCACAGAAGTCTCTTTTTAAAGCAATATGGGTATTATGTTGCATGCTCTGACCGTGATAATGTTTATAAAAAAGACCTTGCTGCATGAACTATACTTGGATGATATGCAGATATTGAAACAAAAACTTCCCAGAGACTTTACTGGATTACTTTACGTTGCAAATAAAGCAAGTCATTTTTTTTTTTAAACAAAGGCTGTTAAAGCATTAGATATTCTGGATGTCATGTTATATTGTCCTAATGGTAAGAAAGTTGACTTAGATGATTCAAATTGAGAAACTCAAATAAAAAAATTTGAACTATAAGTGAAATGTTTCAAGTTCATGGTAATGAAACAGTGTTTCATTTCTAACAGAAATATACCTTTAACACCACTTAATACACTAAAAGTTCAATCTGTAAATTTTATCTTCAAACTAGATAAGAATAAAGCCATAAATATAGACATATAAAAATATTCATATAATGGCTAGCTATTCAAAATATAGAGCTCTGATTTGGAATTTAGTATTTATTTAACCATGATAATTTCTTATAGCTCTAAAATGATAAAAAAAATAGATAAAAATCTGATTTTAAGTTACTTATTTAGTTAGAGTAAAACTGTTTGTGATACTAGGAGACTTTAGGTGTAAGGGTTCGTATTTTTTTACAGAACAAAAACTAACTTCATAGACAAAAGCCCCCTAGTACCACCCTTACAGGCATAAAGGAGGCTTTCTTTCTAATTGTTCAACTTCATGAAAGTCATGTGGCTTTTTCAATGATAAATAAAGGCATGTTTTCCCTAGATAAAACATAAACAGATAGAAATGGGATTATTTTACAAATTAGAAAAAGGGTTTTTGCACAACACTCCTTTCTGAAAAAACATCACCACTCACATGTTAATACCTGTAAGTTTTCACCTCTTAAGAACTTTGAATCCAAAGTGTGGATTGTATATAAGACATGCTAGTGATACCTTCTAGAAAACAAAAAGGAAGTTTGTTTTTTCTAACTGACCTAAAGGGAAGTGTATGATTCTATCACCTCAAGAGCAATGGGTCAATTGGTCAAAATTCTCCATAAAGTTGTAGATAGCAATACATTTTCTTTGTCAAATATGATAGACCAGAACTGATATGTTTGTATAATAGCTCTTTACTTGGTGGCACTTTTAAAACTCTCCCTACAGTAGCACAGACGTCTCAGAAGCAATAGTAGCTGTTATATAATCCTCCCTTTTTTAATCAGCCATATTTTTTTATATTTTAGCTTGAGTATTAGAGAAATTCTTTTTAACAATCAATTTTACATTTAGAGAATTCAAAACAGTAGACGCCTGATATTTTATGAAGATTATTTAAAGTGACATCACTTTCCTCAGAAGGCTGTGTTTTAAGCATCAGTAATATGATACCTGGATTTATGTAATAACATGAAGGATTATGCTGTTGCCTCTTGATCAGTACATACAGTCTTCAGATTTGTGAAGTAAAATTGTCAACTTCTGAGAAACCTATGAGGTAGCAAAGTTGATTTTTTCCTCTGGCCAGCCAACCCCCCCCCCCCCACCCCCCGCCCAAAAAAAAGTTAATTACCAATCTTGGTTGGATTCTTCCTTGCCTCCCTGACGTTTGACTGCTGCTAATTCACTGATTAATCTCATTAATGTGATTATAGTAGGATTTGGGGTTGGCTGCCATTGTTCTGCAGACAGTGCTATCCAGCCAGAGCACTTGCCACCTCATTCAGTTTTGCTGTGACTTTTAAAGGCTGTTGAGTGAGCTGTTGTGAGCCAAGCTCTGGCCCTTTCCCTTTCAGCACCAGGAGCTGTCCGCTGCTGCTCGCAATTACCTCCAGCTGGGACGGACTTCCTCCCAGTTTACTGGCAGTGGAGAAAGGGCTCGGTTTCATCACCTTAATGACTCTGTTCATGGAGGTGGAAGGGGGAGACGGCTTTATGGTCACAATAGGATGTTCTGAGGAGTGGGGCAGAAGAGATCGGCAATCTCCAGACCTTTATTTTGCACATAAAATTTTTACTCTACTTCTCAAATTATCAGAGAGGATTTCGTCAAAATCACTTGCATATCTGCAGTTGTGAGCAACTGAGGAAAACTGTGAACAATGTGGACGTGTTTTTCAAATGGAAAACTATTATATAATTATTGATAAAATTTCATTTTTGAAAAGATGAGCCAGAATTACCAAGATGAACCAGTACGGCAGAAGTACATTTAAAACACACATTTCAACTCCTCTTGAGTTAGACTTGCATTCTCCAGCAGAACTTAGGCCCATTTCATAAATCTGTGTTAGATCCTGAAATCACGGTTGAAGGCCCAATAATTTGTGACCATGTATGTGTGGTGTACAAAAATTCCTACAAGAGTGTGAGTATATAGTTTCCTTTGGATTTTATGAGCATGATTTTAGGAAAATATGAATATTTTTCAGAGAATGGACTTCTTCAATATTTACTTTCATTGTTCCTGTAATATTTTCAACCTAATTTACTTTTCACCTAACATTTGTTTTTTTCACTCTCAGAATGTTTATATTTCATAATTAATTACTGAATACATCCAATTATTTCACTGTCTGATGCTTTGCAACTCTTTTATACACCAGCTTTCTATAGATAAAGGTATGAAATGAGCTCTTTTGTGGCCTCAAACCTTTTTAAAGTTTTTCTGTTAAAACTATATTTAAAATTCAAAACTTAGAGTTAATAATCCAATTATTTGGTGATTTGCTTTTAGAAATACTTTACATGTCTGATAGATAATCCATCCATTTCTCTGAGGAAAATTCATTTTGTTGTATAAAAAACGCTTTCAAAGTCACATGTATAAATAATATTTCCAACTCTACCTGTGGGGTGATCTAATTTCAGTGAAAGATATTGTTTGTAGAAATATATCATCTAAAATACTTTTACTCATTAAACAATTTGGTGGCTGTATTTTTAACTTCAGACAACTTAAAATTGTATTTCCTCTTAGAAATTTTATATTAAGAAACCCATTCAGTGGGGTAAGAGGGACTAGAAAGACAGTTTCCTATAATGAGTCCTCTGCCTTGATGCTGAAATGTGGCGTGGCTAGATGGTCCCTGACGTCCAGGTCTGTGATTTCCAATCAATAGCCAGTCTTTCAAATGCATCGAGTACTTTACCATAAAGTCTACCTTAATGTAAGGTCTCACCAGAACTCTGCCCAAGAAGCAAATGAATGGCAGATTCAGAAAGAGATTTTCAGTTTTCCTAAATTCTAATAATCAAATTGTTTGCATCATAATTTGATTGCAATAGTATTGTGCATGTCCTTATTTTCAAGATTTAAAAACATTTTCTCATAAATGCCTTTTTTAAAATTTTCTTTGAAACGAAACATGTAGCATGCCTTAGAAAAGGGTAAGAGAGGATAAACTTGAACAAAAACTTGAAAATAATTAACATATTTCATCAAATAAGTTTCATCATAGTGTAATCTTTCTCATAACCCTTACCTGACATTGATTTACACTTAGTTCAAACTAAAGAGAAAAGATAGCACAAACTTAAAGAAGAAAATATTTTTAAAAAATTTATTTTGAAGTTGTAAAGGGTAAATCACATGCATATATTATGTGTGACAGATATAATCTATATATATTTTAAATTGGCATACCCCATAAATGAAAAACATTGCCTATAATGGTCTTAACTTGTACACGGAATAATGGCAAATACTTTTATAGTAATTTATTGTATGATTTTTCACTGTCAGGTTAGCTTAAGGTGGCAGACACACATTCTTCTCACGTCAGGCTGTGTTTCGATGCAGGGTGGCTTCAGTGGGAAGCGGCTTTGTGTCCTCTGCGCCTCTCTCTGCCTCTCCAGCCCCCGCTTCCCACCCCTCCTGCCCTCTGTCTCCAACTCTGTCCCTAGCTGTCTCTCCGGCTGCCCTCCCTTCTCGCTCTGTCTCTCTCACACCTGCATTGTTCAGGCACACACAATGATTTTTCTATGCCTGTTTTCACAATGAAACTGTGTTAAGCTTTGACATCATAATGAGTCCTTGGGGCATCTGTATAAGTAATCAGAGACGGCAGAGAAAATCTAAGCCAGGTGCTATCAAACTAGAAAGAGCGCGTAAATGCTTATTTACTATGTAAGGAGACGCTGGTCAGCATTGCTGTGTTGGGCTGCTGGGTTAGGAAATTTATCCTAAAATATATCTCTTTAAAAACAACCCCTGCTCCCCACGTGGTGATTATTGGGAACGTTGGGAGGGGGAGGAAGTGTTTCAGCTGAAGCGTGAGGGGCGTTGTGCTGAGGAGCCGGGATGGCATCCGGCAGTCTCTCGCAAGGTGCCTGCCTCTCAGACCGCGGTGACTTCTAGCAGGGCTGGCCGGGAAGGCAGTCGTAGCCCCTGTACTAACCAGGATGTCTGGTCTCGAGAGGGCAGGCGGGAGGCTCAGGACTGGGAGGAATCCCCTCTGAAAGCCGGAGGGAGGTGTTCTCCTGACTTGGGACCTCTGAGCCTCCTCCCACAGAAACCACAGTCAGCGCCTGTTCTGGGGGGCGCCTGCAGTGGGTTGTCGAAGGTGGCTGTGCCCTCCCCTCTGCTGGGGCAGGGCCCGATGGAGTGGCCTCGTGTAGGGGAGTGGGGTCAACATGGGCCCCAGGCTCTCCAAGGCAGACTCAGCCCTGCAAGTGCGGACAAGTAGGCTGCGGAACCGGGCTGTGCCGAAGGGCCCCGACTCTCCGACCCAAAGGTACCTCTTTCTTCTTCCTTAAAGGCTGCCTAGGATGCGTCTGTTTGGGGCCACTTGCAGCTCTTCAGAATTATTTCACCTGGCTTCTTAGGTACTCTGACACATGGCTGGTTCCTTGCTTACCTGGCCATCTGCAGCTCTTATTTGATGACAAATGATAACAGTTTCTAAAATCACCTGGTTTGGTGTCCAGATGAGTCCACAATGGACCCTTTCTCCAGTGGAGCTTCTTCTCCAGCATAATGTGGCTGTGGGCGCCGGGCATGTGTGCAGGCTGCCTGGAGTTGTTGTCAAACAGGAGTCTGTGTATTCGAGGCCAGTGTCCAGGGAGGGTGGGAGGGGCTAAGTAGCCGCTATGATTTCATATGGCCTTTCAGAGTGGGGAGTGTCTAAGAGAGACGCTTGTGGAGAGGGCAGTGGTGTGGTTACCCCTGGAGTAGAAGAGTTGTTGCTAGACCCAAGAAGCCATTTATAAAATCAGCACTTTTTTTTTTAAACCGGAAAGATGCTAATGAAGTCATGTATCTATGCTCCCTTTTGTGTTGTGCAATCGTATTTGCTCTTGCCTTCTCAGATAAAACTTTTCCTGGCATTTGTTTTCTTCCAGCCATATTAAAAGCTTGACAATATTTTAACTTTCTTAGAAGAATAGTTCTGTGTCTTTTGTTTGAAAAGAACACGAGAGAAGAAGCTCACCCTGAAACAGAGCAGAGTGCGGTTGGCAACCATAAAAAGATTTTAAGAGTCCATTGGTATTAACTCTTGGGTCACTGTCCTCTCACCTGAAGAAGTGGGGGGGGGGGCGGTGAGCGGGCTTGGCACCTCTTTCCCTGTTGTTTTGGCGCTCAGAAGCAGGGCCGCGGAAGATGCTGTTGGTTCAGTCGACTTTCTGAGGTCTCTTTGGACATAGCGTGTCTTGACCATAACATCAGGGTGTGTGTGTGTGTGTGTGTGTGTGTGTGTGGTCTTTCCCATCAGTGTGTGTGTGTGTGAGGGGAGTGGGGGTCTTTACCATCAGTGTGTGTGTGTGTGTGGGGGGGGGGTCTTTACCATAACATCAGTGTGTGTGTGTGTGTGTGTGCTCGTGTGTGTGTGTTCTCTCTCTGTGTGTGGGGCGGTATATTTAGACACACGCCCCCGCCCCCCGTCCCGGGGCGGGGGGGGCTATTCGCAGCCTGACTCGGGTATTCCGCTCTCGTCTATTACATGAAATACGGCACTGCACATGCTGCGCACTGCGCCCCGGAGACCCAGGGGCCTGTGGGCGCCGAGCAGGGAGCGCTCGGCGCGCACCCCAAGCCCGCCTGGCTGTGCTGCAAGCTCAATCAACAGTCAGGCTAGAACCCCGGGCTGAGCTACGGCCCCAGCGTGAAGCGCACCTGGCCGGTGACGGCTTTCCCGGACCGGGGCCGGGGCGGGCGGTGCCCGCGCCGAGCTCAGCGGAGGCGGCGGAGAGGAGGCGGCGGCCCCGCGCCCCGGGCCCTGCGGATGGCGCTCGGCGGCCCCCGCCCCGGCCCCGTCGCCCCGCGCTGTCAGCTCACTGGTTTCCATCTCCGGCTTCAGGCCTGCGAGCTTCCCGTCCGAGGGCACCGCCACTTGTGTCCAGGTGGCAGAATGACGAGCGTGCCGGGGAGCCGCGGCCCCGCGTGCGCGCGCCGCTAGAGCAGGGGCGCGCGGCGACGGTCGGGGCGCGCGCAGAAGCGGGGGAGCCGGCAGTGCTGCAGCAGCTGAGATCTTCTGGGTGAGTCCCCGAGACGGAGGCGGGGTGGCCGCGCCCGCAGACGGCGGCGAGGCCGGGGAGCCCGGGAATGCCCTGGGATGCGGGCGCGGGGCGCGCGCCTGGACCGCCGGGTTGGCCGCTGGCTCTCCGGGTCCTTCCTGGCCGCTCCCTCCAGGTAAACGCGTCCAGCTCTCCCGGTGGCGTCCGGAGCCTCGGCCCGCTCCCCAAAGTGCAGCAAAGTTCAACTCCCGAGCTGGCCAACAAAAGGGTCGGGGCTGCTGCTGGCTGGGGGCAACTGCTTCGTCCATTTTCTTGTGCCTACGTCTGGAGCGAACATGAACAGTTTAGAGATTATTGTTTTCCGAAATTTACAGCAGCCATTATTCAATGTGTTTAATTAATATTTTCTGAAGCAGTGTATCGAGACCAGTAGAATTAGCAAATGTTGTTTCAATGAAAGCCCAGACATCATTAGTTTTGACTGGTATATATTTTTCCTAGCTGGAAGAAGATTTTAGCTAATTTAACCAGCAACTTACTGGAGATTTTGCAAATCGAACTGAAGTTTCTGTTGATCTGTAGGATCTACAGATAGGAGATAGAAAATTTAGCACAAGTTGATACTTTCGGTGCTTTTCAGAAAAATGGAGACTGTTTTTACAACCAGTCTTCTGAGTTGAGAAGTAAGTAGAAAGCCTGCAGGAATTCCGTTTTTCTATTGTCATCACTGACACACACTTCTTATATAATTCTGTGATTGTAGTGCTGCAATATGGGTGTTTTACTATTTAGTTAAATATACTTTCATCTCAGGGAATTCACTGGTAAATAGTTCTATCCTGTTCTCACAATCCCCACTCTCCTTAAAAGGTAAGGTTTTCATTTTAACTGACCTAATTATTTCATCTGCTTTTAAGGTAGAACTTAAGTAGAAATTATCATCATTTAACTGTCTTTGTGTAGTTTCTTGAATATTACAAATCACTTAAGAATTTTATTTTGAGGCTTATTTTTCTTTTTACAGAGTTGCTTTACTTCAGCTGTTTGCTTTAGACAATGACAGCAAATATTTGACCAAAAAAAATGCAACTTTTTGGAGGATCATTTCTTCTGTTTAAAACAAAACAATGCCTTTCCAGAAAAGATAAAAAGAAAAGAAAACAAAACTACCTTCAATGAATCTAAACCTCAAACATAAGATATTGGAAAACATGTTAACCCTTTATATGCCATGTCTAACAGTCGGCTTCTAACATTTTCCCACTCACACTTGAAGTTTCTGCTTATTCACACTGAGCTTGTTTTTGTAGAACAGGTGAATTTTCCATATTTATGTCAATGAATATGTATGTATACATAAATATTTTTCTATTTAATTTTGAATTTGCAGGTGTTTTGAATTGAGGCTTTTTTTTTTTAACTTCACCCAAACAATATTAGATACCAAATTATTTCACAATAAATTAATGAACTCTTACCTAGACAAAAAATGATATTTCTTTTATTTTTCCATTGCTATATTTTATTTTAGAGTTGAGCTGAACCTTCTAAGATTAAAATAATTCCTTTTAGATTTATGATGGGTTATAACTTTCTTGGGGCAAAATATCAGCTTTTAATTTTTAACCTAAACATGTCTGTTTTCATCGTGACGGGAACACTGGGGTGTTACCTACCACGTTGGTCTCTTTGTGCCTGGCTGCCTTTCAGGGGAGAGTCTAGCTCTTTTTTAAGGGCCAAAATTATGTCATATTAGTTTCCACTTGACAGAGTTACTTTATGCCACTCTCTGTCACACTGGTTCTTGGGCATGCTGTCTCTACGGGCTTGGAAAGGGCCAGCCTTCAAAGACAATGAGAGGTCCCAGGGCTGGAAACGTGGTGCTGTGTGCCTAACCGAAAAATGTGGTTTCCAAGAGCATTTTTCTCTTTTCAGTTTAGCTCTAAGGTTGCAGATCAACTTTGGAAAGAAAAGCAGCCTTTTATAGCAAATTTCTTAAGTTCAGTGAGCCAAAATACTAATCTGAAATCAGGCACCTTTGATCCCAAGAGGAAGCGTGGTCTCTGTGCCCAGGGTGGGGGCACTCCTCAGTGGGTTCCTGGTGATGGGGAATAAAGTGGGGCACCAATATCTTCCCTTTCGAAAAGTTATTGACCTGTTTGTTTACAATTCTGTGCTATGATGTCCCAGGGGTACAGCAATTAATCTCTTCAAAGGTTCTGTTAAGTGCATGGATATATGTGTTTTTAAAATGCCAGTGTGCAAATGTGTGCAGGCTGACCATATTTGGGCCATTGGATTAATGTGTATGCCATGTAGACCTCTTTTGGGTGCTCATTAATACAGTTGAAAGGAACTTTATGACAACGTTACATACTGGCTGCTTTTTCTACTGAAGTCTGGCTGCTTAGATGGTGCACTAAAATGGCTTTAAAGAAAATTATCCTAAGATTGTTGCACATTTGCTTGAGATGCTTTCAGATGTGGGATATTGGACTTGGGTTGCTAAATCAAACAACTCATGGATTAATCATTTATGGGGTGAGTGGTTCTTTTTAGCACACTGACAAAGATTAAAAAAATTTTTTTCATTTTATATCAGAGTGTAGTTGATTAACAATGCTGTGTTAGTTTCAAGTGTGCAGCAAAGTGATGTGCATATGGCTATTCTTTTTCAAATTATTTTCCCATTTAAGTTGTTACAGAATATTGAGCAGAGTTCCCTGTGCTATACAGTAGATCTTTGTTGGTTTTCTATTTTAGATATAGCTGTGTGTATGGAGATTTTTATTGGGGGATTTCTAGCTCAGACACTGTTTTGAGTAGTATCTTCATGCCTGGACTCAGTGTATTTTAATGGCACTCAACAGAATGGTTTCTTACAAGTCAGAATTACCCCCTCGATCACTGGACCCTGAAAGAGATGGTCGCTCCTTAGAGACTGGCTTTAAATCTGGCTCCCTCCCCTCCCTGGTCCCTGGACCCACTCATGCCATCTGAACAGAAGCTGAGAACACAGAGCGTGGTCGCCATGAAACAATGCTAGCCAGACTGGTTGTGGAAATAATCGAGTCTGCAGGGCACCCCATAGAGAGCCATCAAATCAAGTCTGCTCTGGAGCTGTCTGCTAGATGGTGAGCGTTCAGAAATCGATGCTGCATCTGCCAGTGGACCCTCCGGCCCACTGCGACTCGCACCTGCCTAATGCACCCGGGCAAGAGCTTTTCAGAAGCCAGTTTCCTTGAGGATAAATTTAATATGTCTTGAGGGCCAGGCGCAAGCAAATTGATTCTATCTCTGCACCAGGAAAACTCATAAACATCTGTAAGAACACAGATATTCCACAACCTCAGGATTAAGGGATGCTATTTCGTGAGAGATCCCAAGCCTACTCCCTCTGTACCTCATGCCAGCATGGCATTTTTTAATTAGGAAGTTGATTAAAGAGGGCATGGTAGACCACGGATGTATGGTCCTCTGGCATGCTTCCAGCTGCTTGTTGTCTGGGTCGTGCTCATCACCAGTTGCAGGCAAGAGGGAGACTGGTGATGAGGCTGAGGGCGGGAGGACGGAGCTGTCCTGGGGTGAGTGCTCGTGGCAGCCGGCTGTGGCTTCCTCCTTGCAAGCCTTCTCTGCAGACACCCTTGCTGGCCCGTGTGAAAGCAGCGATCCCTGCACTTTGAGCACACGAGTCCGGCCTGCCTCGTACACGGATTCCTCAGTGGCCACTGTGATAGGTCACAATTTATTTGCATTTTCTGGATTCAAAAATCTGACCTCATGTTGTGGACTTTGGCAAAAACATGGTCCCAGTTCCCGGAAGAGCGCTGTGCTGTTTATCTTTAAGAGTAACTGGTTTTCATTTCTTTCTTTTCTCTTTCTTTCTTTCTTTTTTGAAAGGGAAGCATCTTTCTTCACTGGCTGTTTTTAGGGCAGTGAGCATCTTATGGGAAGAATAGATGTGGACCTGGCGTTAGTGTCCCTGTGGCCAGTGTGATGGGAACAAGCGCCACGTGATGAGTGATGCCTGCCCCTCCCGTGAGCTCTTTGCAGAGCTTCTTCTCTGCCCAGAGCCCAGAGAGGCAGGGAGGGATGACCAGGGATGACCGAGGATGACCAGGGAGAGGTGACCGAGGATGACCAGGGCTGACCAGGGAGAGGTGACTGAGCGAGTGTGGGCCATGGGCTGGCGCCCCGGCCGCTGTGTCCAGCACAGACCCTGGCTCAGGGTTCAAGGTCAGGGGAGCATGTCTCCCTCCATGGGAATTCCAGCTGCTAGGATACAGATTCTTTTTTTGTTCTCTCCTCTCAAGCCCAACTCGCACACTTATGAATTAGGTTTAGATTCCGTGTTTTTAAAGTTTCTTAACAGTCTAGTTAGAGTCAGTAATGAGGACGGGCAGCCCGGGGCTCCTCCACAGTCTTCCCTGGAAGAAAAAAAATCAAAGTCAGTGGTGAAACCTAAACAGAGAGCGCCTTAAACTCAGCTCCCCCTTCACTTTCAGCACATTAGTGAGCAACTCACACATCCTGCATGCACTGAGCACCTACTGTGTACAGACCCCAAAGAGGCAGCACTAAGACAAATCTCTAACCCACAGAGAGTCAGGATTGTATATATAAAATCATATATATATTTATGCACATATAAAATAAGTATATATTAATATACAATATAGTATATATTTATAAATATAATTTATATAAAAGCTGAAAATAAATTTATATAAATTTATATATTTGAAATTTTATGTAAATATAAACATATAGCATTATGTATGTTATATTATACATGTAAAACATTACATAAGCATACATATTTATATACTATATATAAATATATACTTAGTAATCACAATTCTTCTATGTCTACTTTTTAAGAAGAGGAAGATAATCATTGATGTCCATTTCTTAGATGATTCATACTTCAGGGATCCAGGTGATCATTCTGAAAATTAGCTCTCAACTGCATGGGACCGTATTACCATATTTCTCTCTGTAATTGAATATGTGATTTGAGTTTATTCCCTTCTTATGGAATCTGAACCCTAAGTGTGGGAGGGCTCTGGGTGGCTGGCCCTCACTCGTCCTGGTTTGTATCTGAACTCTAAGTGTGGGAGGGCTCTGGGTGGCTGGTTTGTGTTAATATTTATATAGTTGCGAGTGTGCCTCAGTCACCCAGTCGTGTCAACTCTTCCCCCCATGACTGTAGCCTGCCAGGCTCCTCGTCCACTGCCCCCTTGTGATTCATAGTTATAGTTGAGTGAGTCTTTGCTTGCATGAGAATGCACAGAACAGGAAACAAATTTTTATTTTGAGGAAAGAGTGTTGGTAAATGTCAGGTGTCTGTCTTGGAGTTTCTGGACATTTTAGAGCTGCTGATCCTAGAGACCCGGGACAGAACCCTAGAGGCAGGCCTGGTGAGCGCAGATCGCAGGGGGGCAGCCTCGCACTGCAGCGCCTTCTGACTCGGGTCTGTGATGTCAGCAGTCGGCCCGGACACGGGAGCTGGGCAGGGCGGCCATGTGGGCACCCACAGGCTCGCCGCTTGGCTGGAGAGACCTGGAGAGAGGAGAGGAGAGAATTCAGGTCAGAACCTGCCCGTGCCTTCAGACCTCAGATGCCTCGCCACGTTCCCAGGGAGGCAGGTCTGACCAACATGCCTGTCTGTTCAGAATTTTAAAACTCATGTAAAAGGAAAGTTAGATTAGAATTAGAGTTGTGTACCCTCTCAGGTCTGGAAATTTAAGTAGCTCAGACCTCAGAATGCTGCATATCTGTACTTCCAAAGGGAACTCTGAGATTGCATAGAAGTGAGAAGTGCTGGAGGCTGCTAGATGCTTGTGGAAACCTTAGTAGGTTCACTCAGATAAATTTCAGGCCCGAGTGTGACTTGTGCTCTGCTGAGCATGGCACACTTGGTACTGAATTAACACTTGGGATTTTCCACGAACTTTGTATTATGGATCTTTCACTGTTTTTTTGCATTTCTTTCCATAGTCCCAAGAACAAGAATGGAGGCAGTCTCACCGCCCAAATGTTCTTCAGTTAATTTGCCATTACTGTGATTTTGTCAGCTCAAAAACAACCCTTTTCCCTAAGAGACCCACACCCACAGTGCAAGCCAAGAAGTGTTGTGTGTGTTCCCCAGGGCCGAGTTAACACACCTGTTTACAACTGGGCTGAGCCACCTGTTCATCTAGTTAATGATCAAAACAGTGTCTGATCAGCGGGGTCAGCTGGATGGGAAGGATGATGAGGGTTGTGAGATTAGATGTGACTTCTCATTTTTAATACGTAGCCTTTCGCGTACGTTAAATTTTGAAGGAGTTAGAAAATACACTTGGCCTGTGATAAATATTCATGGCTGTCAGCGTCCAGGGTGGAGGCAGAGTGTGTCCAAGGCTTTGTCTGACTGGTGATATTCTACCCTTGGTGCTTTACAGCCTCCAAATTCAAATGCAGATGGAGTCGTTTGTTTTAGCTTCAGAGGTATTCCTCAGTGTGAGGGGTGCTGACTGGGCGATCAGCATTAGAAAACTAGGCCTCTGTGTATATATTACAAAAAACACAAGCTTCAGCACCACATGTCCACAGTCCTCTCCCCGCACAACCCAGTTCCTGGCCTGCTCCCCTCCAGTCCTCACCCCGTCCTCCCGGATGGGGACGTGCCCACTGGCTGCACAGCAGCATCCGACTTGCTCCTACCCCTGGGTGTCCAGGCACCAAGGGAGGACCACTAACTGACCCTTAACTGACGCTCAGGGCTCTCCCAGGGCCAGAAGCACTGCTCTAGCTGGGTGATGTCGGTCAGACTGCACTTGTCTTATTGGTTTCTGACTAATTCTCCAACGTATTAAAGATGACCAGTGACACTCAGAAAAGTCTCTTTCCCATTTACTCCTCGGAGGGAATTTTCATCCAATATTATCCATTTTGGTCATCCTTAGTCATCTTTTCCTTTTTTAAAAACATGTTCCTTTTTACTTTCTCAGTGGGATTTTCCATCCCTAGCTGACTTGGCTGTGACGGTGCCCACACAAAGGCCGCCTCATCCCGGCCCAGCTCCCCCTGTGCTTCAGGGCTGACTCTGAGCAAGCCCTTGCCACTGTCCCTGTCTGTGTGTGTGCTCAGGCGCTAAGCCGTGTCTGACTCTTTGTGACCCCACGAACTATAGCAAGCCAGGCTCCTCTGTCCCTGGGGTTTCCCAGGCACGAATACTGCAGTGGGTTGCCATGTCCTCCTCCAGGGGATCTCCCTGACCCAGGGGTCAGACTCACATCTCCTGCATCGGCAGGCGGATTTTTTACCGCTGAGCCACCAGGGAAGCCACCTATGTCTTGGGATCCTTTCTTAAAATGGAAGTCTCAGCTCCCTTTGGTACCAATACTATACGTCTCTGTATTTGCCACTCCTGGGCAGGACCTCCTGGGCAGGGCCTCCTCCACAGAGCTGTCACTGTGCAGTGTGGGGCTTCAGGCTGTGGACCGTGACCCTGCCCAAGAGCAGTGCCTCCTCCTCCTTACCTGGGGTCATATGTAGGGAAGAGCAGGAAGCAAGCCCGAGGCCAACAGGTGGATGGCTTAGTGCAGGCGCTATTAGATTGACAGTCTCACCCAGCATGCCTCAGGTTGGCGGAACTGACACGGGATCCTCCAATCAGAGGCTTCTCGGTCACATGGAGTCACTGGACTGTGTGCGGAACTCAGACATGTGGCTGACAACCACTTTCCTCTTCAGTTCTTTTCCCTCTTCTCTGTGACTATGATTTCATTTTGCTTTGGCGAGGATCCCATTATGGTGACGGCACACGGCGAGTCATCCTGGTGGAGCTCACGCATCCGCAGGGTGTGCAGGCTCCATCACTCCTGCTCTGCTGCTCTGCACATGACCCTGGTGTGGCGGGTCCTCTCCACCTGCCATGGTGCAGGCAAGTAAAGCACCTGGGTCAGCATCTCGGGCTCCTTGCTGGAGGAAATAGCCCCACTGGCTCTCTGTCTCGCCTTCTTTTCAAGAAGCACTGTTTAGATAGTATCAATAGCCCGGGTACATACAGGTTAATAACAGCACATTTTTAGCAGCTAGCATCCATTATCCAATGCATGTCCTACTTCTAGTAGCCTGAAGCACCCAGAGTGACAAACGAGATCCTGTGGGCGCAGATAAACACCAGGTTTTCACCACAGTAGCCAATGGCACGTCCAGCAGTTTAAAGAGTGGGCTAAATATTGTCCTCAAAATACCCCTGTGAGATCAAGAAGAGCCGTAAGTCCATCGTGGGGGAGGAAACGCGACGGGAACTCACCCCATGGGTGATGCTAGACAGCTCTCCCTGCGCCTGTTGAACCGTGGGCTTCCCCCGGAGTCACAGAAGGCTTTCCAGGTCGCTGTTACCAAGGAGGCTCCTTTGGGAAATTTTAAATGAAGATGTGTTTCATTTAATACAAAACCCGCTCTATCCAGAGCACAGAACACCATATGCAGAACTGCTCTCTGAGCACTGGGACGTGCTTCTCACTCCAGAGGCAGAGGAGAGGGGGACAGAGCCAAAGTGGGGGCCGTCCACACATAGTTCAGAAATGCTCAGGACGTCTGCTTTGGCTGCTTCCAGCTCTGAGTCACAGCGGATGCTGTAAACAGGGCCAGCTAGTGAGACCAGGCTTTTAGTTCAGTACTGGGACTTCCCTGGCAACCCAGGGGTTAAGACCTTGCCTTCCAACGCAGGAGTTGCCGGTTCAATCCCTGGTTGGGAAACTAAGATCCAAAACATAAAACAGGAGCAATATTGTAACAGATCCAAAACTTTAAAAAATGGTCCATAGCAAAAACACCTTTTAAGAAAGTTCCGTATTATATGAGAAACTGACAAAAGTATCAGGATAGCATTCTAATGACAATAATCTTAGCTCGTACTAACAGACGCACAGCACTGAATGCTCTACTTAAGGATTTTATGTGACGTCCACAAGGATCAATAGGCCTACAGGTACTGTTATTATCTCTATGATTGGAAAAGGCAAAATAATATGCTTATTAAAGGGTTCAGGTTATTATATATTATATTAAGCATATATACCGTATTGTTTAAGAAAATAACCCCCCAAATGAAAGCTTTTTATTAAACATGAATGTAATTGAAGATTCTCCATATCTATAATTCAGAACTTCTTTGGGCCAACAATCCTAATTTTAAGTAGGCTCAGCACTTATTTACAGAATATGATCTAAATATA